>JAIOJX010000024.1:75689450-80689450 GCA_022376925.1 Tragulus kanchil | reverse complement strand
GAACAAGGCACTCACCTCTTCGTTCTCAATCTTCAGGGTAGATAAGCGAGACTGCAGCTGTTGGCATCTCTGTACCAGCTCACTCTGGACGGGCTGCTGGGCACAGAGCTGGGAGGCCTGCCAAAAGAGGGCAATTCCAGGTCAGGAGGAGGACACAGTTCTTTTGTCAGAGTCCCATTACTGTTCATAAAACTACTCATATTCAAGCTGTAAAGCTCACAATTTCTATGTTAAAACAAAATCCAAAGTCAAACTGTGTAGACTCTTCCAGGACCAAATAGCACAAGAAAAGGAGGAATGGAACGAGTTTGGAAAAGTCTCTTTCTCTCTTTGGAGGCCACCTCCAGCCTGGTGCTTGGCAGGGGCAGGTCTATACAGGCTCCAAGAAAGCCAGAGTTAGGGCCGAGAAGAATGCTTTAGGCAGCCCCAGCTCCAGACACACCAGCTTTGGCACAGGCTGGGTTTCCTGTCAGAGGTCCAAGTGGCCACCTCTCTGGCCCCTCCTTCATTCCCTGCCGTGCACCAGAGTGAAAGCAGGAGAGAAGTGGGTCAGGAGGCTAACGTGCCGCTGCTGGCAGCCAGCATGTGTTTATAAATCTGGGCCATGCATGAGAGCTCTGACTCAGTGAGAGAAAGCGTGAAGCCGGGAACAAGTCCACGGGCTATGCCAGAGGGCCCTGGAGGGCACGGAATCTTGTGGAATTAGACATTTTCAAAAAGCTATCATTTTACTCCAGGTCTTCACCAGATATGTATGGGAGAGAAGTCTGTCCTTTGCCCAAGGATGGCTGTCAATAAGCTTCCTCCTGTGTGAGAAGATGGCTGGGCCACTGACTCCTGATGGGCCACGGCAATGGGCATGAGGTCACCCAGAGTCCCCAGGACGACAGATGAGGAACTGAAGGCTGGCAGATTGCAAGGCAGGACCATGTGCAGGCAGCTCCGGTCACCTTGCCACCACGTGGCCTTCAGCCCCTCGTCTGTGGAGAGACATCTGGGTAGAACCAGCCTCCTCCTTGCCCCGCAACGAGTGGGCACACTCATGCCCACAGACCATTCCCTCGATTGAAAAGACAAAACCGCTCTTCAAATGGAGGGGGCCAGGACTTGACCTTTTCCTCCATTGGCTTTTAAGCTCTCAACTGACTTGACCTCCTCCCCTAGCTGAGAGGCTGGGCTGAGCCAGCTCTTAGATCTGAAGAGAGATGACTTCATTCTGGCTCTTAGACTTGGTGGCAAGCTGGGAGGCCTGCCAAAGGCATTCCAGGTCAGGAGGAGGACACAGTTCTTTGTCAGAGTCCCATTACTGTTCATAAAACTACTCATATTCAAGCTGTAAAGCTCACAATTTCTATGTTAAAACAAAATCCAAAGTCAAACTGTGTAGACTCTTCCAGGACCAAATAGCACAAGAAAAGGAGGAATGGAACGAGTTTGGAAAAGTCTCTTTCTCTCTTTGGAGGCCACCTCCAGCCTGGTGCTTGGCAGGGGCAGGTCTATACAGGCTCCAAGAAAGCCAGAGTTAGGGCCGAGAAGAATGCTTTAGGCAGCCCCAGCTCCAGACACACCAGCTTTGGCACAGGCTGGGTTTCCTGTCAGAGGTCCAAGTGGCCACCTCTCTGGCCCCTCCTTCATTCCCTGCCGTGCACCAGAGTGAAAGCAGGAGAGAAGTGGGTCAGGAGGCTAACGTGCCGCTGCTGGCAGCCAGCATGTGTTTATAAATCTGGGCCATGCATGAGAGCTCTGACTCAGTGAGAGAAAGCGTGAAGCCGGGAACAAGTCCACGGGCTATGCCAGAGGGCCCTGGAGGGCACGGAATCTTGTGGAATTAGACATTTTCAAAAAGCTATCATTTTACTCCAGGTCTTCACCAGATATGTATGGGAGAGAAGTCTGTCCTTTGCCCAAGGATGGCTGTCAATAAGCTTCCTCCTGTGTGAGAAGATGGCTGGGCCACTGACTCCTGATGGGCCACGGCAATGGGCATGAGGTCACCCAGAGTCCCCAGGACGACAGATGAGGAACTGAAGGCTGGCAGATTGCAAGGCAGGACCATGTGCAGGCAGCTCCGGTCACCTTGCCACCACGTGGCCTTCAGCCCCTCGTCTGTGGAGAGACATCTGGGTAGAACCAGCCTCCTCCTTGCCCCGCAACGAGTGGGCACACTCATGCCCACAGACCATTCCCTCGATTGAAAAGACAAAACCGCTCTTCAAATGGAGGGGGCCAGGACTTGACCTTTTCCTCCATTGGCTTTTAAGCTCTCAACTGACTTGACCTCCTCCCCTAGCTGAGAGGCTGGGCTGAGCCAGCTCTTAGATCTGAAGAGAGATGACTTCATTCTGGCTCTTGGATAAGCAGACACAATGGAGAAAGCTTGGTGGCCAGGATGGGTTAGTGCCAGTAGTGAAACTCTCTGGCTGCCTGATGTCACCGGTCAGGCATCCAGAGCCCCACAAGCCTCTAGGGGCACCAAGGGTAGAGCCAAGCACCTCCTCCTAGTACATGTGAGAGTGCTTGGCATCAGTTCATGTGCTGAGTACCCCACAATGCCAATCAGTGTGGAGCCTTGGCCAATTTCAGGGCTTCTGGTCAGAATGCCACCCGAACTCTGGCCCTGGTTCAAGGACTTCCAGGCAGCTCCTCCTCATTGCCTCCAGTCTACACACTGCCTGGGGACAGAGGGCTGCAAGGCCAAGAAAGACTGGCCTCTCCTCTCTTTTTCTTTTCCACTCACATGAAGGTTAGGCTGGAATGCAAAGACTTTGCAAGATCTAGGACTTTCCTTGACTCCTGCCTGGCTCAGCCACTGATCAGCTATTATCACACAAAAGGAGGGCCTAGACAGATGACTGAACTATTGATTTTTAAAGTAAATTCGACCTGTCAGGGAAGAATCATAGAGGGGAAACCATCTCCATGCTTGTTTCTTTAAGAATCAGCAGGGTTGCTGACGCATGCTTTGGCAGTGGTCCTCTACCGGGGTGCAAGGCAATGCATTCCAGCTGTGCTCTGGAGTATGGAAACGAGGCTCTGACAGGGTGAGGAGGGAGCCTGAGTGCCCAGGGTTTGGAATCCCCCTTTATGGAGACAAGCTGTTTGGCTTAGAAGGCAACTCAGTTAACACCAGAAAATGTATTAATATCACTCCACTCAGCCGGTCCCCATGTTCCACTGTTTCTTGGGAAGGAATCTACGTAGCAGCTGGAGAGAAGGGGTTTGTAAGGCAAGTTTGACCAGAAGCCAGGGCAGGTGAGGAATGGGACTTCCTGGGGCTCAGTCACACCCCTCCCCCATATTCTAACTGCACATACTGCCATCTCACTTCCCCATCTGTTCAACGCTGACATTTCCTGAGCCACAGCAATGGAAACCAACTGTAAATGATTTGGTTTTCCCCAAGAAGGAGAGGAGGAAAGAAATCATCTCCATAGTTTTGCTGTCCCCTATTGAGGACAGCAAATCCACTGCCTACACTGCAACAGCTGTCATTCTGGAGCAGGGTTTTCTAAAAAGTGTCTGGATGCTCATCCTAATGGAAGCACCATTCCCGTGTCGAGAGGACACTGTTGTTTTTCTGTCACCCAGCATTTGTTCATTCCTTCTTGTTTTGGCCTGACTCCTCTGAGGGGGAGCCTTTCACCCACCACTCAGGCCCTGTGCTCTGGATGGGACTTGCCCAAACTTGGGGTTGCAGTGTGCGGCCTTGGCCAACTGCAGATGCCAACCATAGTGATTGGCTCAAGCTTATAAGCACGTCACCCAATCAGAACCATGGAGACAAAGTGAGACTTTTGTGGGGGTTTATGGGAGGGAAAAAGAGACTCTTTCTGTTTATTATTTTGGCCTCAAAATAATAAACAAGCAAAGCCTGTGGCCTGTGGGGTCTTAGTTCTAGGAACTCCTGCCTGGCTCAGCCACTCATTTCACAAAAGGAGGGCCTAGACAGATGACTGAACTATTGATTTTTAAAGTAAATTCGACCTGTCAGGGAAGAATCATAGAGGAAACCATCTCCATGCTTGTTTCTTTAAGAATCAGCAGGGTTGCTGACGCATGCTTTGGCAGTGGTCCTCTACCGGGGTGCAAGGCAATGCATTCCAGCTGTGCTCTGGAGTATGGAAACGAGGCTCTGACAGGGTGAGGAGGGAGCCTGAGTGCCCAGGGTTTGGAATCCCCCTTTATGGAGACAAGCTGTTTGGCTTAGAAGGCAACTCAGTTAACACCAGAAAATGTATTAATATCACTCCACTCAGCCGGTCCCCATGTTCCACTGTTTCTTGGGAAGGAATCTACGTAGCAGCTGGAGAGAAGGGGTTTGTAAGGCAAGTTTGACCAGAAGCCAGGGCAGGTGAGGAATGGGACTTCCTGGGGCTCAGTCACACCCCTCCCCCATATTCTAACTGCACATACTGCCATCTCACTTCCCCATCTGTTCAACGCTGACATTTCCTGAGCCACAGCAATGGAAACCAACTGTAAATGATTTGGTTTTCCCCAAGAAGGAGAGGAGGAAAGAAATCATCTCCATAGTTTTGCTGTCCCCTATTGAGGACAGCAAATCCACTGCCTACACTGCAACAGCTGTCATTCTGGAGCAGGGTTTTCTAAAAAGTGTCTGGATGCTCATCCTAATGGAAGCACCATTCCCGTGTCGAGAGGACACTGTTGTTTTTCTGTCACCCAGCATTTGTTCATTCCTTCTTGTTTTGGCCTGACTCCTCTGAGGGGGAGCCTTTCACCCACCACTCAGGCCCTGTGCTCTGGATGGGACTTGCCCAAACTTGGGGTTGCAGTGTGCGGCCTTGGCCAACTGCAGATGCCAACCATAGTGATTGGCTCAAGCTTATAAGCACGTCACCCAATCAGAACCATGGAGACAAAGTGAGACTTTTGTGGGGGTTTATGGGAGGGAAAAAGAGACTCTTTCTGTTTATTATTTTGGCCTCAAAATAATAAACAAGCAAAGCCTGTGGCCTGTGGGGTCTTAGTTCTCCCAACCAGGGATGGAACCTGGGCCCTCGGCAATAAGAGTGTGGAGTCCTAACCACTGAACCACCAGGAATTCCCCAAAGAAACAGACAATTTTTCTGTTGAATTTCAATCTACGGGGTGGGGGTGAGGGGTAAGACTAGAAACAGAATCTCCTTGCCCCACAGGATAAAAGCCTATCTGAGAATAGAGCCAACACATAGGATGTGAAGCAGAGAGAGAAAAACTGAGTCTTGATAAAATTCCCAGTCCTCAGGACTTCCCTGGTGGTGCAGTGGTTAAGACTCTGTGCTTCCAATGCAGGGAGCAAGGGTTCAAGCCCTGATCAGGGAAGTAAGATCTCACATGCTTTGAGTTATGGCCAAAAAGAAAAAACCCCAGAAATTTAAAAAAAAAAAAAAGAAAGAAAGAAATAAAAATTCCCAGTCCTCAATTCAACCATGTCTGAAGATCCGCCTTGAGCTTTTCTATTATGTAAGCCTTATATCCTCCTTTTGATTCAATCCACAGGTCAAATGGTCACTCCTACCTCAGGAGTAAGAGTCACCTGTATGAACAACTACCAGAAGTGGAATCTCAAGATTCAGAGGTTCCCAAACCAAAGAGCTTCTCATTCCTCCCACTTCAGTTTATTTAGGCCCTTCTTGTCTTAGTCCTCAGAGATAAAAAGTCAACAGGGCCCCCCTGTTCATGCACTGCTGCTGGGCAGCCACTCTTAGGGTTGACATCTTAACTCCGGTCCTTTCAGTAGGTACCCATTCTTGTTTGTTCAATACTCAAGCAAAACTGCACCTTTTCCGGGACTCCTCTGAGGGGGAGCCTTTCACCCACCACTCAGGCCCTGTGCTCTGGATGGGACTTGCCCAAACTTGGGGTTGCAGTGTGCGGCCTTGGCCAACTGCAGATGCCAACCATAGTGATTGGCTCAAGCTTATAAGCACGTCACCCAATCAGAACCATGGAGACAAAGTGAGACTTTTGTGGGGGTTTATGGGAGGGAAAAAGAGACTCTTTCTGTTTATTATTTTGGCCTCAAAATAATAAACAAGCAAAGCCTGTGGCCTGTGGGGTCTTAGTTCTCCCAACCAGGGATGGAACCTGGGCCCTCGGCAATAAGAGTGTGGAGTCCTAACCACTGAACCACCAGGAATTCCCCAAAGAAACAGACAATTTTTCTGTTGAATTTCAATCTACGGGGTGGGGGTGAGGGGTAAGACTAGAAACAGAATCTCCTTGCCCCACAGGATAAAAGCCTATCTGAGAATAGAGCCAACACATAGGATGTGAAGCAGAGAGAGAAAAACTGAGTCTTGATAAAATTCCCAGTCCTCAGGACTTCCCTGGTGGTGCAGTGGTTAAGACTCTGTGCTTCCAATGCAGGGAGCAAGGGTTCAAGCCCTGATCAGGGAAGTAAGATCTCACATGCTTTGAGTTATGGCCAAAAAAAAAAAAAAAACCCCAGAAATTTAAAAAAAAAAAAAAGAAAGAAAGAAATAAAAATTCCCAGTCCTCAATTCAACCATGTCTGAAGATCCGCCTTGAGCTTTTCTATTATGTAAGCCTTATATCCTCCTTTTGATTCAATCCACAGGTCAAATGGTCACTCCTACCTCAGGAGTAAGAGTCACCTGTATGAACAACTACCAGAAGTGGAATCTCAAGATTCAGAGGTTCCCAAACCAAAGAGCTTCTCATTCCTCCCACTTCAGTTTATTTAGGCCCTTCTTGTCTTAGTCCTCAGAGATAAAAAGTCAACAGGGCCCCCCTGTTCATGCACTGCTGCTGGGCAGCCACTCTTAGGGTTGACATCTTAACTCCGGTCCTTTCAGTAGGTACCCATTCTTGTTTGTTCAATACTCAAGCAAAACTGCACCTTTTCTCACAATCTGCTGAACCAGTGCCTTCAGAACTCTGACAAATGACAAACGATCATGTCATCGCCTTGCTTAATCCTCCCTCCCCATCAGAAGCCTTTA
Organism: Tragulus kanchil; assembly: GCA_022376925.1. Taxonomy (NCBI): domain Eukaryota; kingdom Metazoa; phylum Chordata; class Mammalia; order Artiodactyla; family Tragulidae; genus Tragulus; species Tragulus kanchil. The sequence continues at coordinate 80,682,482 of JAIOJX010000024.1, read as the reverse complement.
GACTGTGGCTCCATCTCAGCCTTACTTCTTCTAGCAGCACTATTTGGAGGCCTCCACCTCCCTCTATCTCTTTCACCATACGGAACTGTGAGTAATTTTTAGAACATACTGGCTGTTTTTCACCTCCTCTGATCCTGCTAGTTCCTCTGGGTGCCCCTCCCTACACCTATTTCTAACTCTCAACTCGGTCGACTGTAAGCTTCCTGAGGGCTCTAACCCCCAATGTCTATGGTCAAGCATAGTGGACAGCTGGCACCCAGGAGTTGTTGGTTGAATGTGTGGAATGGGTTCCACCCACTAGACATGAAGCCAGCCCCAGCCTTCTCCTTCCCCAGAAAAACATGGTCTGAGTGTAGTAGGTCTAGACACAAGTGAGTCAAGCCCCTTGGGGATGTGCGGGTGGGAAGAGGACCTCACCATGTCCCCCATGTGGGGCTGGAACTCAAACTTCATAGGTGGACAGAAGACATTGTTGTACATCTCCATGAGACGCTGCTTGTCACTGGTGGCATCCAGGTTTTCCACAGCATTCTCGATGGCATCCAGACCCTCATGCTTTGACTGCTCCAGGTTCAACTCAGCGGAGAGGAAGGTGCGTAGCGCGCGGTTCAGGCTGGCGTGGTAGCCTAAGTCACAGCACTGCTGTGGAACGGAGAAGGCACATGAGCAAACCATGGACAGCTGCAGGGCTTGGCGGAGGGGAGGGTGGTTCCCAGGGCAGATCTGACCACATCAATGAGGCTAGCTGTGCTGCTGGAAGAAGGCTGATCCTCCATGATCTGGGTGATATTTCTTAACTCTTGACTTCTTGTTCAGTATGTAGGACTCCTTAAAGGACTGTGAGGTAGTCAAAACAAGAGAAATCAGGGCTTCCCTGGTGGTCCAGTGGGTAAGGACACTGCCTTGCAGTGTAAGGGGCGTTGGTTTGATCCCTGGCCTAAGAAGATCCCACATGCTGCGGAGCGGCTGGACCGATGTGTCCAACTACTGAGCTGGAGCTCTGGAGCACATCCGCCCAGAGCCGGTGCTCTGCAGTGACAGAGGCTACTGCGATAGGAGGCCCACACAGGCCAAAGAACAAAGATGGAAATGAAAGACCAATAGAAGTGGCCAAAAAACAAAAAGAAAAAAAAAAAAAGAAGAGGACTCATTGGGACAAAATGAAATTATTTAATCATGCTATTCAGTAAACATGAGAGTCTAGAGTTAAGGAGAATTTTCTTCTATTTTCAGGTTCTTTTGAGGACACTATTATCAAAATTCAACAAAAACAAAAATTGTACTCTGCCACTCCCTCAGGGTTACTGTACCAACCAAGTCAGGGCATTTCAGCATCAAGGCTCAGAAATCAGAAGTGTTGCAAGAAAGAGACTTCCCTAGTGGTCCAGTGGCTAAGACTCTGAACTCCCAATGCCGGGGGCCCAGGTTCAATCCCTGCTCACGGACTAGATCCCATATGCTGTAACTAAGACCCAGTGCAGCCCAATAAATAAATAAATATTTTTTAAAAATTCACTGTTTCTTTAAAAAAAAAAAAAAGTGTTACAAGAGAACTCCAGGTGAGAGAAGGTAACTGTTGGTTATCAACCCCCTTCCCTGGCAAACTCCCAACATGCTAGGACAGGCCATATTTGTAGATTAGGATTTCTGCACTACAGCTCTGGCCTGAAAACATTTACGAGACCAAAAATTTCTATACACAAGTCATACTTGGAACATTCACATCATTTAAGGGATTCTGATTTTTTAAAAAAATAATGTGGGTGAAAAAATGGTATGAAAGAGGCAATAGTATAAAAAAAAGTACTGGGTGGGAAGTCAAGCAACTTTGGAAAAGCTACTCCCCAACCCTGAACCCATTTCCTTGACTGTGAAATGAACAGATTTGGCCAGTGGTAGTTTTCAAGCTGTAGCTCAGAGTGCTAAGGCTCTGTGCTGAGGCTGCCCTGAACTCAGGGCAGCCCAACTAGCAGGCCATGGAGCCTCCTGCCCCTGCCTCAACCAAACCAGCTCTGCTCTTTTCTTCTATTTAATATATTAGGATTCCATGTAAAGCCTGGTTTGAAGAAAAAATACTACCGTTAAAGAACAAGTCTGAAATTTTTAATACTTGGACTAATAATCCCCAAGGCCCTCTTCAGCAATGGCATTCTATAACTCTATGACAGTATTCCCCATTCCTCGCAAAGGGCCCAGAGATCCAATCTCCTCAGCCATCTATTATCCCCTCTATTGCTTAAATAAACAGCTTTGAGATCCAGAACTTGAGATGAAATATCAGAAAAGAAACCATGAATAGAGTAAGACCATCTGTTTGATTGCCATTTCATTCCAAAAGCAGGCATCAAATTAACTCTTCCCCGAGTTTCCCCCGCTTCATGACCACACTGGGAGCGGCCACTATTGGGGAAAAAAAAGCATGTGAGCGTCTTTTCCTCCCAGCAGTTAACAAGAAACTTCACGACAGAGCGCGTGTCAGGCTGGGCTCTGGATTCAGTGCCAGTGGGCCAGGGCAGGTGCCCAGCTGCGCGGAAGAACAGCAGTTACAGCTTAAATAGAGGCAGAGGATGGAAAGGCATTAAATTCAGTTGGGAGGGAAACTAGACAAAAGTGGCTGATTGGGAGGCTGTACCTGCAGGGGCCCTGCCTCCTCTGGGAGATGCTGCTGGACTAGCCCTGCTTCCCTCGAACCTGTAAACTTTCCTGACTAGCTCTAGGTAGACTCCACTGGTGAATTTCATGCCTGTAAGTCTGATGAACAGAAGTAATACTGCCCACAAGGCTGAGCACATGATGGAGATGGGGGAAGTTTTTCAGTGCAACAGAGAATTAGGGGGAGGCAGGCTTCAAAACTTTTACATAGCTTTGATAACTCCCCTTTCCTCTCCATTCTTCCTACCTCTGTCCTAATTCATACTTTTATCATCTTACAATGCTGTCTGGTTCACTGTCTTAAAATATGGCTTTTGTTATCTACTCCCTGGCTGAAGAACTTTTCAAGCTGTAGCTCAGAGGCTGCCCTGAACTCAGGGCAGCCCAACTAGCAGGCCATGGAGCCTCCTGCCCCTGCCTCAACCAAACCAGCTCTGCTCTTTTCTTCTATTTAATATATTAGGATTCCATGTAAAGCCTGGTTTGAAGAAAAAATACTACCGTTAAAGAACAAGTCTGAAATTTTTAATACTTGGACTAATAATCCCCAAGGCCCTCTTCAGCAATGGCATTCTATAACTCTATGACAGTATTCCCCATTCCTCGCAAAGGGCCCAGAGATCCAATCTCCTCAGCCATCTATTATCCCCTCTATTGCTTAAATAAACAGCTTTGAGATCCAGAACTTGAGATGAAATATCAGAAAAGAAACCATGAATAGAGTAAGACCATCTGTTTGATTGCCATTTCATTCCAAAAGCAGGCATCAAATTAACTCTTCCCCGAGTTTCCCCCGCTTCATGACCACACTGGGAGCGGCCACTATTGGGGAAAAAAGCATGTGAGCGTCTTTTCCTCCCAGCAGTTAACAAGAAACTTCACGACAGAGCGCGTGTCAGGCTGGGCTCTGGATTCAGTGCCAGTGGGCCAGGGCAGGTGCCCAGCTGCGCGGAAGAACAGCAGTTACAGCTTAAATAGAGGCAGAGGATGGAAAGGCATTAAATTCAGTTGGGAGGGAAACTAGACAAAAGTGGCTGATTGGGAGGCTGTACCTGCAGGGGCCCTGCCTCCTCTGGGAGATGCTGCTGGACTAGCCCTGCTTCCCTCGAACCTGTAAACTTTCCTGACTAGCTCTAGGTAGACTCCACTGGTGAATTTCATGCCTGTAAGTCTGATGAACAGAAGTAATACTGCCCACAAGGCTGAGCACATGATGGAGATGGGGGAAGTTTTTCAGTGCAACAGAGAATTAGGGGGAGGCAGGCTTCAAAACTTTTACATAGCTTTGATAACTCCCCTTTCCTCTCCATTCTTCCTACCTCTGTCCTAATTCATACTTTTATCATCTTACAATGCTGTCTGGTTCACTGTCTTAAAATATGGCTTTTGTTATCTACTCCCTGGCTGAAGAACTTTTAAGAGCTCTAATTTCTTTTTTCCCCTAAAGTGACATCCACCACCCTCAGTTGGGAAATTTAAAAATGTCTTCATTTATTAAGTGTGCTTACTATATAATGACATGCTAAGTGCTTTTTATATATTTTGCATTTTAATCTACATAGTAAGGTGTGTATTATTTTAATTGTCCAGACTAGAAAGCTGAGGCTCAGTGAAGTTAAGCACGGTCCACAGCCAGAACGGTGCAATGTGTTGTCAGTCTCACCATCTAACATCATCTTCCTCGATCTTCCTCTTGTGACTCTTCCGTTCTAATCCCATGACATACTCTTGTTTGGGGTCGAGTGTTAGAAAACCACAGGTCTCAAATCAGCTGTATGACTGTGAGCAAACTGTTGAACTTCTCTGAGCCCCACATGGGGATAACATTGGCCTCAGAGGTTGCTTGTAGGCTGAGACCTAGTCACTCCTATCTGGCACCACACAGACACTTAACCAACACTGATCACCAAGATCTCCAAGTCCACTGACTTTCAGCTCCCAGCATTCTCTCTTCCTGAAATGTTTCTCACTCCTTCTCACTTGCCAGAACTGGACCGAGTCTTCAAGATCCAAATCAAATTCTCAGACTCTGGGAAGCCAGCCATCTCTGGAACCCTGACATATATTAACCCTCCACTCAGGAAAGCATTCATCTGCAGCCCCCATGTGACACAGAACACATTCCCTCACTCTGTAACTTGCCATTTCACATCACCCCAACAGAAGGCAAGCTGCAAAGAAGGTTTAACCAGTGCTTTACTCCTTCTTTGCACCCCTCACCCATTTGGCCTTGCTCATAGTAGGCATTTAATAAACACCAGCTGACTGACTGATGCCAGGAGTACAGATCCTAGCCTCTTAGGAAATAGTTCACTTAGGCTGAATGCTGACCTAAGTCAAGTGGGCAGATGTGGCCACTGAAACCTTTTGTTTTGCTCACTCTGGATGGCCTATGGAAGACACAGAGCTTTCTCGGGCCAGTCCAGTCTCTAGTATAATAACTGCTCTGTAGCTTCTCGGTGCCAAAGCATAGGGATCTGACTCACAGTGTGCCCTTTGGCTCCTCTATGCCTCCAGCCAACCAGGGAAATTCAGAATAGGTTTCCCAGAGCCTTGGCTATCCATGCGTCTGAAAGGGCAACAGCCGGAAACTAAGGCGTCAGAAAAGAAGCAATTTCTCGCAAGGTTAGGTAAACAAGATTTGAATATTTCATCCCTGTTCCCTGTAGAATCCCAGTGAGTAGAGGCAGCATATTATTTTGCTCACCATGGGGACAAAGCATGCTTTCCATAGCTTCTGATGAGTTCGGTGGCCACGCCGGGCTCCCCTGGCCGTTTCTGGGTTATATAAATGTTTGATGAAAACTCTCTCAGGGGAAATCAAATTTTTATAAGAATTTAATGATAGCCCTTCCAGATGTATGATGATTTGAACCGACAGCTCATTAACCCCTTACCAGCTGATATTCACATCAAGAGACTATACAGAAGGCCCAGAAAATAAATACCTGCTTCAAGCTCTCATAGAAGTGAGAAATAATTGCCCTGAATAAAATGTCCTATTGAGAAAGCTGCGTTTCCTCCCATCTGACAAGGGTGCACGTGGTGTCAGAGTCTCTGCCCCCACACAGCACTCACCACACTCCATGAGGACAAGGCCTGGCTCTCCACTCATCCATCTGCTTCTGGGGGAGAAAAGTACATTCCAAGGAGCTTGTGGTTCTTAAGACTATCTCAAGTCACTTCAGAAGGTCTTTTCTTTTTTGGTCTGAAGTCAAGGTTTTCCTGGTGAGTGTCAGATGCCTCAAGTGGATTCCTACAGTCTGAGATTAAACCTTAGACTATATAATGAAAAGATGTCAAGGGCTAGTCCTGCGTCAATGGACTGGCATCGACAAAAATCACTTCTTTCACTTGTCCTTGATGTCTTAGCACACAAGGAGCTTTGACACTGCCAAGAAGGATGCAGAATGGTGTCCATCACACAGATGGCAAGGGACCGGCACAAGATTCACCTATAGCTTAAAGTAAGTCTGGATACTGTCAAGATCAGAAAGCCAACGGATAACCGGGCTCCCCACTCATTCCTGCTCTAACTGCTGGTTCATGGCCAAAGCATCCTTTTGACCATTTTTATGGCAACAGATTAAGAAGAAAAAGGAAGAAGCTATTGATACACGTAACAACATGGATGGAGCTCAGAAACATTATGCTGGGTAACTGAAAACAGATATAAAAAATAGTATATCTATATAAAAAAATCTCATCTTTATGAAGTTCTGAAACAGGCAAAACTAATTCACAGTCAAAGAAATCAGAACAGTGGTTGCCTCAAGGTGGAGGGCTGACTGGGAGAGGAACAGAGGAAATTTCTGAGGTGATGGAAATATTCTACATTTTGAGAGAGATACAGGTTATAAAGGTTTAAGATTCATTGTAATTCTTGCAGTTTAACATAAGTTTAATCACTGTATGCAAACTAGATCTCAATTAAAACAGTATTGAAAGGCATAAAAAAAGAAAAAGATCTTGGCTTAGGAAATCATATTCCTCCTCCTTCTATTCTTTTAATGAGCAAATTCTGTACTCAGCTAACTAGTAAATCCTGTTACGTATACCTGTATTAAGGTAAAGAAGAGACTTGGCTCCTGACCTCAAGGAGCTTACAGAGACTAAAAGACCTTCTTCTGCTCTTAATGCAGTGGCTCGCAAACTTTTTTTGGCCTCTAAGCTACAGTAAGAAATACATCTTATATTCTCTCTCTCACATACACACACACACTGCTAACATAACAGTTTTAACAAATAAAACTTACCTTACTACTGTAAATCACCCTGATATTTTCTTTCCAATTCTATTCTAGTCTGTTCAATCCTAGTCTAGCTAATTCATTAAAAAAAAAAAAAAGAAAAAGTGACACCGTCATGACTCCTCTACTGAATCATGACCTACGGTCTGAAAACCACTATCGTAGGATTCCCTGTGCTCTGGTGCTGCAATCGGCCAGTTACACAAAAAGGCTCTCTGTTTGTAGGTCTATGAATACCTCTAGGGTAAGAATTATTTCATTCTTTTTGTACCCTGATGCTGCTGGGTGCATAGCCTCATCCCAAACACTTTTGTATTTGTAGAGCAGAATAATGTTATAAACTTATTTTCTTTTTTTTTTTTAAAAAAAAGAATAATTAATTTCACCCCAGGAAAAACAAACAACACAAACAAACAAAATGAAACAAAAACAGTTTTACTAATTTGTGTGGCCTGGAATGCTACCAGTCTGGACTTGCTCATAGTGACCTAGAACCATGCCCAGGCTGAATGCTAAGGAGGCTGGTAGACTTGTTTTCTAACGGCATCTCCCACGGCATTCTGTGAAGACGGTCTCCTAACAAATTTCTTTTTTCTTCTGTTTTTAAATGATAATAAAGAACAAAATAGCTTGCTTCCTGGACTGATTTTAAAACATCTGACTGAGCAATACCCCTCTCTTCCGCAGAGGTCAGGGTTTTGGTGAAAGGGAAGCAAAAGCTACCCTGGGGCAAAAGAAAGAGAAAAGGAGAAACCATAGCTGAGGTGTGGCCGACCACCCAGGTATGATTTTTTTTCTTTTTATTGAATGTGAGACAAACAGCAGAGATTGGGCACAAGAAAGAAGTGATTCTCTCTCATGTTGAGAGCAGGCCTCTCTCCTGACAGTGAGGAGCTGTTCCCCTGAGATGGAGAAAGAATCCTCTCTAGGGCTCTGACCTCCACTGAAGGACAGTGTTCAGATTGGCATCAACAAGCAGAGAGAACAAAGCAGGGACTGAACCGGGATCAGGGCTCCACTTACCCAGTAAAATGATGACACCCAGGGTACTAACGCAAAAAGCCCTGGCTGAAGGGAGACAGAAATTTGTATTTTAGAAACTTTCCCAAGCAGCTCTGATGTGAGGCTAGATTTAAGTACCCAATGATCTAGCCCAGTTCTTCAGTTTGCCAGGGGGTGAAGGGGAGACAAAGCAGAGTTCCAAACCAGTTCCATGGTAAGTCCCAGATCAACCAGCTGGTTACACAGTGGTGAATCTTAAGATCACAACCACACATGACATTGTGAAAGGTGGCAGGGTCGTTCACAGAGAAGCCAAGGTAGACAAGCAAGGATGTGAGGTCTGGCCAGAGGCTTACAAAACCCAAACTGCTGCTTGCCGACAGCCAGAGGCACACATCAGGCCTCCAGGAGGAGACTGGCCAGGCTCTGCCGGAGGCCCTGGAGACTGCGATGCTGATGCTGAGTTGACTGGCTCCAGGTCCCTCGCTTTGATACAGGAGGGAGAGGCAGAGAAGGGTGTACTTACACAGCTGCAGTCAGGACTGGCTCAGAACTGGGCCAGACTGGTATTTGCCAGTGAAAGCCATTGCAAGACCTTGTTTTCTAACGGCATCTCCCAACGGCATCTCCCACGGCATTCTGTGAAGACGGTCTCCTAACAAATTTCTTTTTTCTTCTGTTTTTAAATGATAATAAAGAACAAAATAGCTTGCTTCCTGGACTGATTTTAAAACATCTGACTGAGCAATCCCCCTCTCTTCCGCAGAGGTCAGGGTTTTGGTGAAAGGGAAGCAAAAGCTACCCTGGGGCAAAAGAAAGAGAAAAGGAGAAACCATAGCTGAGGTGTGGCCGACCACCCAGGTATGATTTTTTTTCTTTTTATTGAATGTGAGACAAACAGCAGAGATTGGGCACAAGAAAGAAGTGATTCTCTCTCATGTTGAGAGCAGGCCTCTCTCCTGACAGTGAGGAGCTGTTCCCCTGAGATGGAGAAAGAATCCTCTCTAGGGCTCTGACCTCCACTGAAGGACAGTGTTCAGATTGGCATCAACAAGCAGAGAGAACAAAGCAGGGACTGAACCGGGATCAGGGCTCCACTTACCCAGTAAAATGATGACACCCAGGGTACTAACGCAAAAAGCCCTGGCTGAAGGGAGACAGAAATTTGTATTTTAGAAACTTTCCCCAAGCAGCTCTGATGTGAGGCTAGATTTAAGTACCCAATGATCTAGCCCAGTTCTTCAGTTTGCCAGGGGGTGAAGGGGAGACAAAGCAGAGTTCCAAACCAGTTCCATGGTAAGTCCCAGATCAACCAGCTGGTTACACAGTGGTGAATCTTAAGATCACAACCACACATGACATTGTGAAAGGTGGCAGGGTCGTTCACAGAGAAGCCAAGGTAGACAAGCAAGGATGTGAGGTCTGGCCAGAGGCTTACAAAACCCAAACTGCTGCTTGCCGACAGCCAGAGGCACACATCAGGCCTCCAGGAGGAGACTGGCCAGGCTCTGCCGGAGGCCCTGGAGACTGCGATGCTGATGCTGAGTTGACTGGCTCCAGGTCCCTCGCTTTGATACAGGAGGGAGAGGCAGAGAAGGGTGTACTTACACAGCTGCAGTCAGGACTGGCTCAGAACTGGGCCAGACTGGTATTTGCCAGTGAAAGCCATTGCAAGACTTAACTTGAAGGTGTGAGGAGAAGCAGCAGCAGAAACCAGGCTGCAACCAAGGCTGACCCACAGGCCAAAGACAAAACCCTTATCCCATGTGCATGCCCCGTGCAAAACACACATGCCTAATATCCTGCTCTCTTATCATCTCTGTTCACATCAAGAGGTATGAGCCAGATGTCAGGGGGATCTGGTTGCCTTCCTGAGCAGGACTCTAATTTGCAGTTTAACTTTGAGCAGGAACTCTTTTGACCCCCTACCTGGATTTCCTTATCTACAAATTGGAGATTGAGAAGAGTGATGTGACAATCAAATGAGATAATACTGAGAAACATTAAGTACTATATAAACTAATATGATATGACATTCTAACCCTTTAGCTCTTGGCACTCAGTTCTCTGCTCAAGTAGCTGATCTAAGGGAATATTTCCTGGGAGACAGATGTGCACAGTGGTTGTGAGCCTGGGTTTACTAATCAGACGTAGGTATCAATTTTGCCTCTGTCACTTATTAGCTGACTCTAAAGTCATCTAAACTCTCTGAATTTGAATCTGTAACAATGGCGGTAATACCGCCTTCCTCCCAGGATTCTAGTGAGGACTGAATGAAGAAAAGGATAAAGTGCTTCACCTGGTACCTGGCAGGCCCCTTAGGGATCAGGGCTGCCTCCTACATAAGTATTCCCGAAATTCTGTAAGACACCTGAGCAACGGAACTCGGGGAGTCCCGACCAAATCTTCGAAATCAGGACCAGGGGCCCTTGCATCCCTTGTACCTTTGCACCTTTGGCTTTAAGCACTTACATCAATAAGGTCAGACAGGTCGTGGATGTAGTACTTGAAAACTGATGCATTGGTTGCTTCTAAGGCCAGCAGGTACTCATTCCGGGCTTTAATGGCCTTCAGCTTATTCTCTGTATACTTGGCTTGGCGCTGAAAAGAGAACAAAAGTTCAATTTTACTTTTTTTTTTTTTTTTTTAAAGAGGGGAGACTGTTCTCTAAAAGATGAAAGTACAGTACATTCAAGAACCACCACTGTGCTGCTGCTCCCTAGGCGCGTCGGCCTTAAATTGGGTTCTAATTCTGTGTAATGAGATTCAAGGGCATAATGTAGATCAATCCGGGAAAGGTTAATGAGGCTCCCTACTTCAGATGTGTGTCCCACTTTCGTTCTGTCTGTAAATTCAATCCTCCACCCCTGCATGACTGCCCTGAAGGAGGTGTCATGGTATCTGCCTCTTAACACCTGACACCTAAAGCCAAACCCTTGGTCCACGGTTCCTCTCCCAAGCCTGGGCAAGGCGATGACTGTTTCTTGTTTGTCTGCTACAGATGTCCAGCTTCTTCCAATATCTAGGATTTCTTTCAGGGCAGACTGCAAGGTCATTGGGCACTAAAGGAACCCAGATCTTCTTTGTTCTGCTCTCCACAAGGCTTACTGGAAAATTCCTGTCAGTTCTCACTTCCCAAGTGTTCCTCCCCATCCCCTACCGTTGCCAGAGCCTACACACCTTCTCCTTCATCTTCTCGATCTTTTTCACCGAGCTCCTCCGGACATGCTTCTCATCGATGCGGACGTTGGATGTGGAGTCGGGGGAACGTGGGGTCTGCCGGTCCTCCTGCTTTACGGATTTTCCAATTTGCTTCTCCTCCTGCTTCTCCGCCTCCTTTAGCTTGCTCTGAGCACTGATGCTGTCGGCATTGTACATGTGATACGTCTTCATGACCTGCAAGACATCCCCACCCCCACCCCTAGAGGTCAAGCCAATGGGGTCAATTCTCTGCTTTACAGGCTAAGAGACTCAGACGGACCTCTCCCCCATGAGCAATATCCTCATACCCTTAAGGGAAAAATTTATACGTGTTTGGATCAGCAACTTGCTTATATTAAAGATCACTCGAAGCACAGGAAAGCAGTATTTGAACTGAGGCAACATATCTTATTAAAATGATTTTATGTCTCCCACCAGGTATCATTTACTCCTATTTATGAACATTTGTGGGGCTTCTCAGATGGCTCAGTGGGTAAAGAACCCGCCTGCAATGCAGGAGACGTAAGAGATGCGAGTTCAATCCCTGGGTCTGGAAGATTCCCTGAAGGAGGGCATGGCAACCCACTCCAGTATTCTTGCCTGGAGAATCCCATGGACAGAGGAGCCTGGTGGGCTATGGTCCTGTAGGGTCACAGAGTCAGATATGACTGAAGTGACTGAGCATTGCAGGCATGAACATTTGTAAGCATCTCTATTTTATATGGGTAATTTCTATCACTTAGTCATCTCATAAGACCAAGATGAGAAACTTCACCACCACTTAGACCCCAAGAGGAAGGCCTTCTCGGGCTGGTTGGGATCCTAAGAAGCGCAGCACGGCCTGAGGAGCAGTCTATACTTTGGGGACGTTCAGATATGAAATGGGGAAGAGAAACAGCTTTAAACCTGCTTTCTACTGGCCTCATGTCCTGAGGACCTACCTGGTTTGCTTTACCCAGATCAAATACTTTTTCACGGCAGCAGTAAGAGCAAGGGCAGCTTCCCTTTACTGAGCAGTTAGCATATTTCCCTGTGTGCCAAGTGCTACACATGCATTTTCTCATTCTTTTAGCAATCCCGTGATCGAGGCAACAGCCCTATGAAGACTGTAAACCTACAGAAAAATTCAGGTAAGAGTCTAAGAAGGCTCTGAAACTGGAGTTGCCAAAGGAAGGAAGTGTTATCAAAGGAGAGGATATAATTTTCAAATTTTTCATCAAAGCAACTGTCTGGGGGGTCTAGTCCCTTTTGCTAAAGAGGAGACCGGGAAGCCTGGAACCAGTGTTCATTTCCTCCTAAACACACTGCTTCCAGCCACCAGGTGACTTCTCCTCCCTGCTGGAGCTCTCTGTTTTCACACAGGGAGCCTCTGCTTCTATCTGGAAATTAAAAATGCTTGATAACAAACCTAGTGAGCTGAAGTTCAAGAGTGCTGACGCAGTGATGCCATGAGGGAGAATCAGAGAGTGTAGAAGTTGGGGCATATGTGTGGGTGGGTGGGGCTGGGTGGGGACTGAACAACAGAGGAGAGTCAGGGTGTAATAATCATCTCTCTCACTTGGTAAACATTGCATCAGGGACTTATGCATGCCACCTCATTTAATGTTCATGAGAAGTCTATGAAGGACATGCTACTATTTCCACTTTTAAAGGGAAATGAAATAAACTATCATACCCAGAAGTCAAAAAAGGAGAATCCCATGGACAGAGGAGCCTGGTGGGCTATGGTCCTGTAGGGTCACAGAGTCAGATATGACTGAAGTGACTGAGCATTGCAGGCATGAACATTTGTAAGCATCTCTATTTTATATGGGTAATTTCTATCACTTAGTCATCTCATAAGACCAAGATGAGAAACTTCACCACCACTTAGACCCCAAGAGGAAGGCCTTCTCGGGCTGGTTGGGATCCTAAGAGCGCAGCACGGCCGGAGGAGCAGTCTATACTTTGGGGACGTTCAGATATGAAATGGGGAAGAGAAACAGCTTTAAACCTGCTTTCTACTGGCCTCATGTCCTGAGGACCTACCTGGTTTGCTTTACCCAGATCAAATACTTTTTCACGGCAGCAGTAAGAGCAAGGGCAGCTTCCCTTTACTGAGCAGTTAGCATATTTCCCTGTGTGCCAAGTGCTACACATGCATTTTCTCATTCTTTTAGCAATCCCGTGATCGAGGCAACAGCCCTATGAAGACTGTAAACCTACAGAAAAATTCAGGTAAGAGTCTAAGAAGGCTCTGAAACTGGAGTTGCCAAAGGAAGGAAGTGTTATCAAAGGAGAGGATATAATTTTCAAATTTTTCATCAAAGCAACTGTCTGGGGGGTCTAGTCCCTTTTGCTAAAGAGGAGACCGGGAAGCCTGGAACCAGTGTTCATTTCCTCCTAAACACACTGCTTCCAGCCACCAGGTGACTTCTCCTCCCTGCTGGAGCTCTCTGTTTTCACACAGGGAGCCTCTGCTTCTATCTGGAAATTAAAAATGCTTGATAACAAACCTAGTGAGCTGAAGTTCAAGAGTGCTGACGCAGTGATGCCATGAGGGAGAATCAGAGAGTGTAGAAGTTGGGGCATATGTGTGGGTGGGTGGGGCTGGGTGGGGACTGAACAACAGAGGAGAGTCAGGGTGTAATAATCATCTCTCTCACTTGGTAAACATTGCATCAGGGACTTATGCATGCCACCTCATTTAATGTTCATGAGAAGTCTATGAAGGACATGCTACTATTTCCACTTTTAAAGATGAGGAAACTGAGTCTCAAAGAAATAAACTATCATACCCAAGGTCACACACACGCTAGCAAATAAATCAGAATCAGGATTCAAGCCCAGGTTTGTCAAGACTAAAAAGTTCACATTCTTAGTCCCTGAGCACCATGTCTCTCTTCTGCAAGGACCACGGCTGGATTAGCTGGGAGGAAAGGCTAACTTGAGTCAAGAAAGGCTTAAAAAGAGAATTTGGTTTCCTTTATCAATGTGAGTTAGAGCAGTAGTTTCAAATGGGGACTAATTTGGCCCCAGAGGAACAATTCCTAAAGACAGGTCTGAATGTCACAGTATCTTACCTGGCCCCACACATTCATGATTCTAAGACTGAGAAATCCCGGCTTAGAGGGACTGTGTGGGTGGACTCTTCCCTCAGCTGGTGGTGAAGGAAGGAGTACACCATATTGGGAGACTGACAAAATCAAAGTGCTTTAGACTTTAAATGAAGTCTTACTTTCGATGCAGAATGTTTTAAATAAACTTCACCTTATTCTGAACCTGACATTTCCCTTAAGTATAAGATCAACTCTGTATATTCTCTACACAAGAGGGGCAATTTTTGGCAACTGACAGCATTAAAAACCTTCCTAAGCAATTAGTCTTCCAGGTTTATAGACTGACTAAGAAGCGAGAAAGAGGCACCTGCTAAACCGAGCTGAAGAAGGGCAGATAGGAGGCTCCTTTTTTTCTTTTCATCTGAACATGATTAAGGGATTCAAAAGTTTGAGTGAACAGTTATAAAGGTGAATTGATTTTAAGAAACTGGGTTTTTATTCCATGAAGATGTGTAATTAATAAAGAGGAAATGGTGTGAATGAACATGAAGGACCACAAAAAAGGGGTGAGGTGCTCAAAGGAACAGTGCCAACAGGGCACAGGGAAACTGCTCTTCAGCAATAAAAGACCCATAAATACTGATATCAGGACTTTCCCAAGGACAGTGACCCATCAGAGCATCCTATATTAAAACCACAGTTGACACAGAACTTCCAAGACTACTTGCTGTCTCACTTTAAGATATGAGCAGGCAGCCGAAGATGATCAGACATTTAAAGAAGATATCTAATGTGAAAGACCAAGACCAAAACAAGCAATTGAAAAGGAAACAGAAAGTATACAGAAAGAAGGAAACTTCAAAGATAATCCATCAGTAATATCCCTAGACAGATCAATGAGAAATGAAAAGACAATGCATCATGAAACAAGAGCAGGATGCCACAAAAAAGAAACATTTAAAGAACCATAATAGAACTCTTGGCAATTAAGACTCAATTCAAGCATCTCTCCAAGGAACCTGATTTCATGCTCTTCTGTGTAGACATGTGAAAGATTCATCACCTCACATTTTACTTACTGCTTTACTTTTTTGTCTCTTCTATTAAGGTCAATGTTTTGAGTTCAGGGACATCTCTTATGTGTCTCTATATCCCTTGTGCCAAGTGCTGAAGATAAATAGGCAGGCAGAATCGGGGGACTGTGAACTGGCATTGCTTCAAGGGAGCAGGTGCTAAATTCCAGCCTCAAGTGCCTCTGCAGACAGCTGCTGCACCAAGGCAAGAGGATACATAGTCACGTGTAGGACCAAACCTTGAAACCTGCAGGGCGAACAGAGCCCCCAGGTCCCCACACCTCGTCTTTCTTTCTCAATGCTAGGGCTTTCCTGGCTCTTCCTACTCAGCCAGTCCACATGGTTTCTGTGCCACCACCTTCACTCCTTCCTGTGGGAGCTGCCTGGACTTTCCCAGATACAGTACAGCCTCTGAGTATAACTGAGGCAGAGAATTCTGGAGTTCTTTGGGAAGCAGTGTGCTCTGACTTCAAAGGCATTCCTGTTTCATCAGTCAGAAAATGAAAACCACTTATGCCATGGCCTACAAAGTAGCCGACCCATTAAGGGGTACAAATCACGTGGAGGAGAATGCTCCCTGGGATTGCTCTCTGACAGCAGCTGTGGCAAGTGGCCTTTGGCACAGAGTGCCAAGTCAGGAAAATCAAAGGCTCTTCAGGCAGAAAAAAGGAAGGTACAGAAAGGCAGCTGGCCACTTACGGTGAGAGTCTGGGCCTCTTTCCCAAAGGCATCTTTATTCCGGAACACCTGGGTCCTGCCCCTTGGCTCCCCAAGGTTCAAAACAACCTAAATTATCAACCCATAGGTAATCAGTCTCCCCAAAAGAGGTATTTGTGGGCATTAAGGACAGATAAAAGGATAGAAGGGAACTGAATGTGGTGGGTTTCTTATATCCTTGGTTTCCTTTATCCCAAGCTTGCAAATAACTTCTGCTGCTTACAGAAGATCAAATGAGGGGAAAGCTCCTTATAAAAAGTCTTTCCTTGTTTTCTTCTAACACCTCTGAGGGGGAAAGAGACAGAGAGAGTGTGTACAGCACGTACCTCCTCGAGCCAGCGTGCCATAGTCCCAAGTTCCTACTGGGTGAAACCGCTGTCCCATGTAGGGTGACGCTCATCCTGCTTGCCCAGGAATTTCCCAGGCTCAGCACTGAGAGTCTCATCTCCCAGGAAAGCCTTTAGTTCCAGGCAAACTGAGACAGTGACCTTAATGCCACAGTGCTTTACTCAGACCAGTTCTACATTTACACACTCCAGTAGAAACAACTTACACTTCTATTCTCTGAACTTTCTAATGGCCAGCAGAATCTGCAAACTCATCTCTTAACTATAGTCTGATATCTCATGAAGTATGTTCCCCCAAATCCCGCACCCCCACCCCCCGCCCCAGAAAATGGGAGACACCAGCTCATGGAGTTTGTGGAGACCTGGCTCACAGAAATCAGGAGCATCCCGAAGACCATACAGCTGGTGGAGGCCAGGTAGAATTTGGGTTGCCTAATTCAAGAGACTCTAGCCATTAGAACCAGAGATTTTCAATCTTGGTCCTATTGACATTTAGGCTCACAATTCTTTGTTGTGGGGGACTGTTCTGTGCACGATAATAATTCAGTTGCATCCAGACTTCAGCACCTCCTACTCTAGTTGTGACACCCACAAATGTCTGCAGACATTTCCAAGTGTCCCCTTGCATGAAAAATCCTCCTGTTCGAGAACCACTGCACCAGACTGTTCTGCCTTCTCTGGAACTTTCCAGTGCGCTCTGTTCATTTTTCTCTTCCTACTGTCTACTAGCCTTGGTTAAATTATAAGAGTATTAACCAATTCATCTACTGGAAAGGGACACTGTGCCCAGACAATTCTTAGTTTGCACACCAGTGTGAAGACCTTATCTTATGCTCTGCATTGACTGTCGCCTCATGGTGGCCAGTGAAGCCCTGGCCAACGTTGGATTGTCTTAAGACTACATCCTGAGGTGCTAGTCTGGCATTCCTCAGATTAGAGCAGCGAGTTCCAAGGTTTTCCTTCTCATGCCAATACACATTATGCCTTTTCACTTATTTTTGAAAAGTTAGAGTATATTCGGAGATACAGGATGCAGACTAAAGCTAACAGATCCCTAGACACTGCTCTTCCTCTGCTGTCTCCAGGTTCCCTGCGGAAGTGGCACACTAGATTTAAACTGGTTTGGAGTTTGCTGATTATCCACTCTACTCCTCCCTAGAAAGGGCAATAGCAAAGACCCAAGATGCTTATGGGAAAATAAAAGGATTCATATAATGACTACACTCATCATTTCCTATCTTAGTGAACTATTTGCCAGAAGAAAGGAGTAATAGCTCTTCGTGGTGCCTAAGATGTTCTGAAAATAAAGAGTAGAAGTGAAGCACTTAAAAGACCAGGGGGTTTGGGAAACTCATCCAGTCTGAAAATGGTTTGCATCAACATGCTTCTATTTTTAAAAAGGCTTAACTTCATTTCAAAGAAATGAAAACTTGGGAACTGAACCAAAGGGAACCATCTATCTACTTGGTTTCAGAGCAGAAGAGTCACAGAGCAGAAACTACAAACAAACTGCACATCACTGGAGACAAAGCTGATGACCACTCTCCCTATTTGGTTGCTTAACAGTTACCATGACAAAATGGCCACACCCACACTTTTGGATCAAGAACATGGAATTCTCCAATCCCAAATGCCTGTGATACATGTTGCCACTGCCTGTCTTCCTGTGAATTAAAAAAAAAAAAACCCAGTGAATAAGCAAGTACACAGGAAATCAATTTCACCTCCAAAACAGGATGGGGCAGCCCTAGAGAATGACACAAAGGCCTGGCACAGCCCAGCTGGAGAAGTGGCCCTGAGAGGCTTTAACTGCACAATAGGAGTATTCCCTGTATGGCAGCAAGAATTTCCTTGGTGTGCTTGTTTTCATTATAATTAACAAAACATGACTAGGGGAAAAACAGCTCCCCCCTCACCTCCCTATGCATGAAGAAACATGCATTGGCCATAGGCATCACGTGCCTGCTGGCCCAGTCACTTCAGAACAGACTGTATTTTCTTTGCCAAACCCAAGGCCTGGCCCTTCATTCAGTTGAGGTGTGGCCTTTATAAAACCTCCAACACAAAGCGCTCTCTGCTTGAACTGGTCCTTTATGTTAAGGGCATTTAGGACTCTGCTTCCCTCTAGAGCATTCACTCTCATCTCATACCAGGAAATCAATCTGAGAACTGTTGTAAGATTTTGAACAACAGGTCCTTTCCAGGAGGGCATGTATTATTCACAAAGCAATGCAAGCTATGTTCCTTGCTATTAGGTTTGGGGTCCCTGGTTTGCTGTTCATGGGGGTCAGTTGTGCTGGTGACTTGGGCTTTGGCTGGTCTCCGGTAACTATGCCCCCAAAGAAGCCAGAGTTATCTTGCACAACTGAAGAGGGATCTTATTTTGAGAAAGTGTTTTTGGGCTCAATCCAGTTTGAAAATAAGAGTGTGAAAAAAGAGATGGGTGAAGTCATCCGTGGGGACCATGCACTGTCCTCAGCCTTCACTCAGTTCTGTTGCTGACGTGACTATGGCTGCAAACTGCCAAATGCTGCTTCCCTCTGCTTGTGAAAAAGCCAAGCAACCCAGCTGATTTACCGAGTAGAGCTCATTCAGGACCTTCATCAGATCATCTTGGAGCTGCTGGCCAACTTCTTTACTCTGCAAGGAAAAAGGAATGAAGGTTAATTGGGAAACAGAAGGGAGGAGGGCAACAAAGGCAAGAGCATCACTGGCTGCAAAAATAACACAGACTCCATCATGACCAATTATTTAACCCAGCAAATCAGATAACCACTCTGATCAGGCCAAATTATGGTCAGATTACACAAAGAGTTTTAATAAAATGAAATGTGCCCCTTTGAGAGCCTAGCAGAAGCAACTGTGTGGAGGCAAAACGGGCTGTAGCCTTTGACTTTTCAACTGGTCCCCAGAGTAGGCCTGAAAGCCACAACCTACTTAGCAACAGTTAGTGGGGACGAGCTTTCTTGAATCCTTGTAGTCAAGCATTCCTGAGAATTGTGGAACAAAGTAAGATGTGAAATAGGAGATGACATGCATATATAAATATCCAAGGACTGCAAAGTACCTGACTAAATAGAAACCTCCAAGCAAAAAGAAGTTATACCTCTTATGTGCTTTGTTGGTAGAAATGTCAAACTCCTAGCACATTGGTACCTAAACCATGACTAGTTACTAATGCTAGTGGACACTGGTAGTACACGTTAAGGGGTCTTCAATAGGTTAATCCTAAGCAGTGACAGCTCTCCGATTCTTTGCTGCTACTGAGCAGCGCTGGCATCTAACTATGTGGGGAGAAGGGTAAAAATAAAGAAAAAGGAAGCAGGAAGGAAATAAGAGCCACACCTTTGATACTGATGTTTTATGCCAAACTCACGAGAGTGGGATATAAAACTGATTGGCATCACTGGGTCATCGAGAGCGGAAGCCCTTGTTTCATCTTCTTCCAGCTCCTTCTGGTTCTTTCCTACTAAAAATTAGATACCAACAATACCTTTCTAACAAAAGGCATAATACTACCCCTTGGTACACCTCAGCTTCCAGGCAAAGAAAGGAAGAGATTCTCTATGTCAGACACATAATCATTTAACATTTTGCTTTTGTTCAAGATGTATGACTTTAAAGATTTTTTTTTTTTTTTGTGATTACAAAAGGAATATATATTTATTACAATAAATAAGAAAACTGTAAAAAACCTCAAAAAAGAAGATGCAACCCTTAATTCCTGCCCCTAAGAAACCCTAGACTTTGTTATACATTTTTCTCTATATAATGTTTATGGAATTCAGATTACACTATACACACTGTAACTTACCCACTGAGACACAGATTGTGAATATTTCCCTACATATTATTCTTCTGTAGCATTACAATAGATTGTATTGATGCAGTCCCTATATTCTTGGACATTTACTTTGTTTACAAATTTTTATAATAAAAGATGCTGTATTTAATTACTTTGTATATAATCTACAGATACACCTTCATTATTTTCTCCTAGAAGTAAAATTACTAAGTCAAAGACTGCTAACTCACATCATTAAATTGCCCTTGGGAAAAACCATACTCATTTGAAATACGACCAGAAGCATTTAAGAAGGTTTTTTTTTTTTTTTTTTATAAGAATGTTTTTTACTTTCTTTTTTTTTTTTTGAGAGGAAAGTAAAGCTTATTATAGTGGGGAAAGGGAGAGTCACTGCCAGTATAGCGGGCCGGTTTAAGGGGAGAATCAACATGGAAGATGCTGCTAGAACAGCGGGTCGGCTCAAAGGAGAACCAACGCTATCAGAACAGCTGGTCAGCTCAAAAAGAACCACTTTCTTTTTTCTTTGTTTTGACAGTTTGATATGGTATCCTTTTTTAATTTGCAGTCCTCTGATTCTAGTCAGCTTAAACTTTTCTTACATGGTTAGCAGTCATTTTCACTTTTCTTTCACGCTCTGCCATTTTTCTGCCAAACTCACGAGAGTGGGATATAAAACTGATTGGCATCACTGGGTCATCGAGAGCGGAAGCCCTTGTTTCATCTTCTTCCAGCTCCTTCTGGTTCTTTCCTACTAAAAATTAGATACCAACAATACCTTTCTAACAGAAGGCATAATACTACCCCTTGGTACACCTCAGCTTCCAGGCAAAGAAAGGAAGAGATTCTCTATGTCAGACACATAATCATTTAACATTTTGCTTTTGTTCAAGATGTATGACTTTAAAGATTTTTTTTTTTTTTGTGATTACAAAAGGAATATATATTTATTACAATAAATAAGAAAACTGTAAAAAACCTCAAAAAAGAAGATGCAACCCTTAATTCCTGCCCCTAAGAAACCCTAGACTTTGTTATACATTTTTCTCTATATAATGTTTATGGAATTCAGATTACACTATACACACTGTAACTTACCCACTGAGACACAGATTGTGAATATTTCCCTACATATTATTCTTCTGTAGCATTACAATAGATTGTATTGATGCAGTCCCTATATTCTTGGACATTTACTTTGTTTACAAATTTTTATAATAAAAGATGCTGTATTTAATTACTTTGTATATAATCTACAGATACACCTTCATTATTTTCTCCTAGAAGTAAAATTACTAAGTCAAAGACTGCTAACTCACATCATTAAATTGCCCTTGGGAAAAACCATACTCATTTGAAATACGACCAGAAGCATTTAAGAAGGTTTTTTTTTTTTTTTTTATAAGAATGTTTTTTACTTTCTTTTTTTTTTTTGAAAGGAAAGTAAAGCTTATTATAGTGGGGAAAGGGAGAGTCACTGCCAGTATAGCGGGCCGGTTTAAGGGGAGAATCAACATGGAAGATGCTGCTAGAACAGCGGGTCGGCTCAAAGGAGAACCAACGCTATCAGAACAGCTGGTCAGCTCAAAAAGAACCACTTTCTTTTTTCTTTGTTTTGACAGTTTGATATGGTATCCTTTTTTAATTTGCAGTCCTCTGATTCTAGTCAGCTTAAACTTTTCTTACATGGTTAGCAGTCATTTTCACTTTTCTTTCACGCTCTGCCATTTTTCTATTAAGGAATTAATTATGGAGTATAACATACGTGTGACCTTTGTTGTGCACAGACATGAATTTTTATACCCAGTGTAGAGAGGGAAGGAGGGAGCCCTGAATTACCAATCACGAGAGTCTTCTATTTCCAGCTCTTCTACCACCAAGATGACTTTGGACAACCTGGTCCATCTCTCTGGACTTCTGTTTTCCTTTCCAAAGAGTGAAAGCCTTTGGCTTAAACATTCTTCAACTTTTGCCATTCTGTAATTCTTCACAATCTTTTGCCTGGCATCTTGAGTCCATATTAGATTCCAACACCCGCCACTTCAGCGGAGAGTGGGTTGGCCTCTTTCCATGGAGTAGAAGATAATGAGCAGGTACAGGGACCAAGACGCTTGACAAATGGATGGCTTCAGGAGTATCCTGCCAGTCTTAAATTTACTATCCCTAAATGACTCTCGCTCAGTGCCCTCAACCACCGGAAGAAGCCACAAGGGGAAATGCCTTTCATCTAGGATTCCCATTGTGAGGGGAGCTTCTCCATGGAGGCAGCAGAGGTCCAAGGAGGTGAAATAAGGCGAAATGACTCACCAACCAGTCCCAAAGTCAGCAGCAAGGCCAGGAAGTGACCACGAGTATAATTTCCAAACGCCCTGCCCTCCTGCCTCCAGGCCAGCTGCCCCAGCCCAGCCTCTCAACCTCTCTTTTGGTGTTCGATGGCAGAGGTTATTGGAGAGAGATCCGATTCCCCCTTCTCTGCTGCTTACCCATGACTTAAATAACCTAGCCCCCCAGAGGAGCCGGGAAGGGGATGGGGAGAAAAAGCATAACCAATAGAACAGCAATTAAGCCCGGGCAGATGTTTCCTTTCGTGTACTGATTAGTTGGAAAAGGACCGACTCAACTATTATCCCTGTTTATTTGAACAGGCTGCTGAAGTGATCCTGACTTACTTTCCCTCTGGCTGAGGCTTGGGTTGGGAACACACGTGTTGTTAGCCTGGTTATAGTTATGAGAAAGCCCCCAGCAACAGGCACTGGAGGAGAGAGGCAGGAAATAGCCTACACCTCTCCTTTCACACATGATAAAAGGTCACCGTTCTCCATTTCTGAAACCTTAACTGTGTGCCTCTAGGGGCAAGCACGGCCCCAAAGACCCAAGAAGGGCTTCCGTGTTGGCATCTGCTGTGGAGCAGTTGTTGGAGCTGGGAAGCTACAAGGGAGCCCCACCCAAAGACAAGGGGGACATTTATTCCTGGGAACAACAGGACCTGGTGAGGCCGAGTCCATGACAATGCAGACTGTGGAGCCTTTCCGTTTCCTATAAAAAACAGCAAGGGGCTTCGAGGCAGGGAAGAGAAAGAAAATTTACAGAGCAGTCTTTGTACCCTATCACACAGCCTGCATCTCTTTTCTTTAAAATTCCTTGGAAGAGAATGAGTCATCTAAACATCGCAGGAAACCAAACAGAAGTCGAGGGAAAAAATTACTTTGGGCAAAATTTTTCTCTTAAATGTTTGCATAGTAATCTTTGCCTGGAAAAAAAAAAAAAGTTGCCTAAATTTAGACTAGAGATGTGGCACGGTGAGTGAACAATGCTGATTCTCTGGGATAGGAAGTGCCATGATGTGCTAGGGCGGGGGCTTTTATTTTGAAACTCACCACAACTGTTTGGCCTGTGTGTTTCACAGGCCCCCACTCTGCCTGCTGCTGGGGCGGGGCTGATCGGAAGGCAGTGAGATTGCAACAGTGCCTGCCAGCTGTGTGCTTACAAAATGGGCAGGGAATCCTCCTTTCCAACAGATAACAGCACTGGACAACAGAACTGAAACACACAGCCTCATTTCCCCCAGACCATCGAGTTCTGAAACCTCCTTACTCCCAGAAAGGACAAAGCAGCAGAAATGTAAGGAAACATGAGGTTCCATGGGCTAGGCTGGTGGGACCCAGTCGCTTACCTTTGGAGCAATACACTTCCTGAGCTCGGTGAGCCTGTCTATGAGCATTTCCCAAAGAATACTGAATAGGAAGGGGTTTTCAAATCAGTCCTCATCAGGGAGATCACCTACCTCTCTAGGTACTTAGCTTAGCACCAGTGATGGGAAAGCACCCCCTTTTTTGGTTGTTAGCCTGGTTAAATTTAGTTATGAGAAAGCCCCCAGCAACAGGCACTGGAGGAGAGAGGCAGGAAATAGCCTACACCTCTCCTTTCACACATGATAAAAGGTCACCGTTCTCCATTTCTGAAACCTTAACTGTGTGCCTCTAGGGGCAAGCACGGCCCCAAAGACCCAAGAAGGGCTTCCGTGTTGGCATCTGCTGTGGAGCAGTTGTTGGAGCTGGGAAGCTACAAGGGAGCCCCACCCAAAGACAAGGGGGACATTTATTCCTGGGAACAACAGGACCTGGTGAGGCCGAGTCCATGACAATGCAGACTGTGGAGCCTTTCCGTTTCCTATAAAAAACAGCAAGGGGCTTCGAGGCAGGGAAGAGAAAGAAAATTTACAGAGCAGTCTTTGTACCCTATCACACAGCCTGCATCTCTTTTCTTTAAAATTCCTTGGAAGAGAATGAGTCATCTAAACATCGCAGGAAACCAAACAGAAGTCGAGGGAAAAAATTACTTTGGGCAAAATTTTTCTCTTAAATGTTTGCATAGTAATCTTTGCCTGGAAAAAAAAAAAAAAGTTGCCTAAATTTAGACTAGAGATGTGGCACGGTGAGTGAACAATGCTGATTCTCTGGGATAGGAAGTGCCATGATGTGCTAGGGCGGGGGCTTTTATTTTGAAACTCACCACAACTGTTTGGCCTGTGTGTTTCACAGGCCCCCACTCTGCCTGCTGCTGGGGCGGGGCTGATCGGAAGGCAGTGAGATTGCAACAGTGCCTGCCAGCTGTGTGCTTACAAAATGGGCAGGGAATCCTCCTTTCCAACAGATAACAGCACTGGACAACAGAACTGAAACACACAGCCTCATTTCCCCCAGACCATCGAGTTCTGAAACCTCCTTACTCCCAGAAAGGACAAAGCAGCAGAAATGTAAGGAAACATGAGGTTCCATGGGCTAGGCTGGTGGGACCCAGTCGCTTACCTTTGGAGCAATACACTTCCTGAGCTCGGTGAGCCTGTCTATGAGCATTTCCCAAAGAATACTGAATAGGAAGGGGTTTTCAAATCAGTCCTCATCAGGGAGATCACCTACCTCTCTAGGTACTTAGCTTAGCACCAGTGTGCTCCTCAAGTTGGGGAGGAGGAGCAGTTGCTTACTGGGTATCTATACCACAAAGCTCTACTATCTGACAGGCACAAAATTACCCTTATTTGTATGAAAGACAGAAAAAGGAAGGCATGTCTCTGCCATGTGGTGAGAGCTAATTTCAGCCCCGTCCCAAGGCTAAGTCTGTCAGCAGGTAGTAACAGTGGGGTCATTTAGTTCTCTGCCGATTAGCCTGTGTCAGCAGATTTCCAAAAACGAATCCAATTTTCAAGGGCATACATCTCTACCAGCGCTACTCTCCTCCCTACCCCAAAGACACTTCTGAGACCAACTGTTAAAAATATGTAAAACTGAGTTTTCATTAGCAGATTTCAGAGGAAAGAGACATGAATCTTATACGAGGCTCTGGCAGCAGCAGACGTGTAACCAGATGTAGAGTGACAGTGTTGGGGAACTGGCTCACCACTTCAGAGTGGCCACGTTTCAAGAGCTGGAGCTTTGCCTGACATGCTTTTGCTGGGAGGACAGGGCTGAAGGGGTGGCTATGTGGCAGCAGGGCCAGCGCCAGGTGACGGTGGGTACTATGTCTGGCCTCTCCCCAACCCAATTCAGCCCTTCAAAACAGGTGGTGCAGGATGGGCGGTGGGCATGCAGTGGGTGGGGATCTGGGGAGAGCTCAGGAGTGACTTCCAACTTTCCCTGTGGCCACACTTCTTGGGGCTCTGCAGGGGGACTCTTTCTATCCAGCTTTCACTCATTGGCTAAGATACCATATGGTGGCTCTAGCAAGACTGTGCTCTGAGTACACTCCGGAGAGCCCACGGCAGCATAAAAATACAGATATACTGAACTGTAAGACTTTTATAGAGAGGAAGGCTGGGAGCTGCCGTGAAAGAAACACCATGCAGTGCTTTTACCTTCTGGAGATAGGACAGAACAGGATTTCTAAAAATACATTTCAAACACTATAATCCAGTATGTGTGTCTACAGTAAAAATACTTTTTTATGTGAAGTGCATTCTAATATTTCCTATTCATATCTCTTTTCTTCAATTTTTAATGCTAGTCATAATTCACTAAATTCATTTTACAACTAATCCATGAGTCATTATCCACAGCTTTAAAAAGACTAGACACATTAATTGTGGCACTGATAAAGAAAATAGTGGATTAAAGACTGAAGCCCACCAACCAAGACAAGTGCTAAGTCACCAGGCCCTCAAGGTGGCTGATTACATGTTTTGAAGTAGGTTCAATTACTAGATCCTGGAAAGGAGGGAAATGCTGGATTTTTAAGAAGTGATTTCTAAGAATCTATTGGCAAATGATCACAGAATCCCTATTATGTGTTAAGAACGTGTGATTTAACTAAAAATATAGCAGTACAGTGGGCTTCCCAGATGGCTCAGTGATAAAGAATCCACCTACCAGTGCAGGAGATGTGGGTTCGATCCCTGGGTCAAGAAGATCCCCTAAAGAAGGAAATAGCAACCTGCTCCAGTATTCTTGTGTGGAAAATCCCATGGACAGAGGAGCCTGGTGGGCTATAGTTCATGCAGTCACAGTGAGCTGGACACCACTGAGTGACTAAGCATGCACACACATAGCAGTATACAAAACAGACTAAAAGTTTACCGTCTACTGAGAAGCTGTACACTTCTTAATGATGGACATTAAGCTGATGTCTGAGCCTATCAGAATACAACTCTTCCAGTCTCAAAAGCATTATTCAAGATGGAATTTCTTATGCTAAGTTTCTAGTTCAACATGATTTTTTTTTTCTCCTATTTTAGCCAAGAGGTTTCCACACTTAACCTAACTGCAGAGCAAGTTCTATATTGAACCTAGCTTGCTAGAAACAGAAATCTGATTTCAAAAAACCTTGCTATTACATAGCAAATTTTTTCTTCGAATTTGCCCTTCTAAGTTACTAATAGATGGTTCAGGTTGTAAAGATACTGCTTCAGTATAAGTGACCCCCAAAGCAGTCACATTTCATTTTTAAAGAATCCCTAGAGCTTCTCAGCATCCTAGAAACTAAAAACTCACCGAGTGACCCTTCATTCAGAAGTGAAGTTTAGTTAAATTCTCTCAGTAACAAGAGTCACATTTTAAAAGAAAATGTCAGAAGCCTGACACAGTTTAAGCCACAATACCCATCTTAAAATTTGTCTTTTAAAACATATCTGGTTTTTCAATTAGATTCCTGTTTAATTATCTAAAGAACTTAATCTAAAAAAAAAAAAAAAAAAAACCCAAGGCTACTAAAATTTGAAACCATCCAAAACTAATGAAAGAGACAGATTAGAACTTTAAACTCTATTTCTGCCTTCCATGGTCCCCAGCTTACTGCTTTGCACATAGTTGTAGAATCAATTAGATAAAATTTTAGACTTACATATCACTTTCACATAATCACACAACAACAGAGTTGTGCTTACTTCATAGAGATTACTGAAAGTGAAAACTCCACCAGATGTTATCCATATGAACTCCCTCAGGTTATAGCTCACAGATGACCCCTAAAAGTTGACAGGACTTTTCCAGGGTCACACAGCTATTCTGTGTCCTGTCTGGGGCCACAAGCAGACTACAAAGAGGGTGAGACATGCAGGCTCTAAAGTAGGATTTGACTCCTGCTTTTAACTTCCAATTGTATGACCTCGAGTAAATTATTTAACCACTCTATGCCTCAGCTTCCACAACTGTAAAATAGGACAATTATGAGAAAATCCGTGTAAAGCGCTTCCCAGCACTTAGTATGTGCAATAAATGTTAGTGATTATTGATATTAGAATCTAGCCCTCTCACTATCCACTTGAAAGCTCTTCCCACCACAGTGTGCTGTCTCTTTGTGTATTCCCCAAACATGTAATGATCATGGTCTGTGGAACTGGGAAGGCTCCTGGAAGCTAATCCTCAGTCAGGATTGTAGCTAAATTCCTCCAGTAGAGAGGCTCTAGAAACCACAGGGGAGAAGAATCTTTACTTTTTTCTTATGCTGCTGCTGCACAATCTATTCCCTCCCCACTTTTAGTAAGAATGAAAGCAATAGTAACTCTATAAGAAGTATGCAGTTTTCCTGCAGGGGACGAGTGGGTATTCAGCAAAAAGGAAGAAATTGGTGGGGATGGAGGTTGGTGGCTGTAGAAGCAAAATAAAAAGGGCAGATTTACTTTCTATCTCTCTAGGTAAATTAAACAGAAAAGATCCTTCTCAGATGCACAACTGGGACTTGGCTCAATTGGGGTCATAAAGGTAGGCACTCCCTGCTGCCTAGGTCGGAGAAGACAAAGAATGTCCATCACTAAATTCTGGTTTAATGAAGTCCAAGAGCTTTCTCCTCTAGGGCACTTGTTTCTGAAAGCTGTTTCCTTAAGGCTTTCCCAGAAGTTCTGGAATGTATGAGTAGTCAGATCTAATAACCCACAGTAATGTTAGTGGGCCTGGGGAGAAAATCCATTCTTTGCTATGACAGTGAACTCTATGGATTCAATGTCTACCTCCCACAGAAGCTTACTATGCCCTATTACAACTGACCAGAGCCTCCTGTCAGGGAAACATCTGATTCGGGGACAAGGCTGAGTCCCACTGCACTGGGGCAAGGGTGGGCTGGGAGTAGGGAGACAGGAAGAGGTTGAACGACCCCTGCTCTCCCGAGACCTCGGATGGTACAGTGCAAAACACAGACCTATCACAATCTGAAGGTTCCTCCAGGGTTGTTTCAATCTCTTAATAAGCTAAAAGCAGTATCCCTTGAAAGGAAAGAGGCTTCATTTCTTAAACCACTGCTGTGATCCTTCCCTCGGCAAATTTCCATCTTTAACTCTTCAGGATAATGATTTCTATGGGAGTGGAATAGTGGCTTCAGTCCCTGATCTTCAGTGCCAAAGGATTCCTTGAGGTCACACTGAAGATGAGTGGTCACCCCATCTCTGAGGCAGGACACTCAAGGCACAGAAATGGTGTCTTATATAAATTTTTTGGGGGGGTGGGGTGGGGGGTGAGGTGGGGAGGGAAGGGGGCAGGCGGGTCACTTCTATTGGTCTTTCATTTGTCTATTTTTCATCCATCTTTGTTCTTTGGCATGTGTGGGCCTCCCATTGCAGTGGCCTCTGTTGTCGCAGAACACCAGCTCTGGGCACATGTGCTCCAGAGCTCCGGCTCGGTAATTGGACACATCGGTCCAGCCATTCCGCGGCACATGGGATCTTCCCAGGCCAGGGATCGAACCAGCACCCCTTGCCCTGCAAGGCGGTGTCCTTACCCACTGGGCCACCAGGGAAGCCCAGAAATGGTGTCTTGATGACCATGGTGTCACTGGGTAGACTGGAACAGGGTATAAAAGACACAAAGGCAAACAAGCAACATGAGAACACAAATCTCTCAGCAGCTGTAAAATGAACTCTGGAGGAAAAACAATCAATGGATTAGAACTCAAAAAGTGGTGGTGGCGGGGGGCAGGGGGCAGGTAGGGAGAGCCAGAACAACAAAGGGGAACGTAAGCATATGCCCATCTACAATAAGGAATTCTAGGAGCTGGGAGATGGGCTCCCAGATGACTGGGAGGAAGCTGGAAGAACAAGGGTTAATAGAGCCCATGTGAAAGCTGGCAGCGTGAACATGGCATGGAGGGCAGCCTGGTAGGAAGTAAAACAGTCAGCAGCACCCGTTCAGGAAACGCCTGGGGCACTGGGAAAATTGCTGATTAGATAATTTAAAGAGGAACCTGGCAGCAAAGTCATTTCATTGAGGGATCTGTGTAGTTCTCATACAGCTAGAGTGGCCTTAGATCCCACTGGCCAGAGAGTAAAGGAGGAGCAAGGGCTTTCATTCTGGAGAGAACACCTCCCTGACACGTCAGGTGCCAGAGATGGACCTGAGAGGAGCATAAAGCCAACTCTGGGAGATAGAGTTCTTCACTGGCGGAGGATTAGGATGCATTTCCTCGGGGCT
Organism: Tragulus kanchil; assembly: GCA_022376925.1. Taxonomy (NCBI): domain Eukaryota; kingdom Metazoa; phylum Chordata; class Mammalia; order Artiodactyla; family Tragulidae; genus Tragulus; species Tragulus kanchil. The sequence continues at coordinate 80,652,510 of JAIOJX010000024.1, read as the reverse complement.
GGGTGGAGCTCTGACTCAGGTCAGCTGTCTTCAGTGACAGAGGCAGTCTGTACCCTTTAGTCTCTGCGCACCCTGCAAGCCACTCCTGTCAGTTCATGAACAGTTAGAAACATCTACATCCTTGGAGCAAGGCACTTTCCCTTATCCCCAGTGAAAACTCAGTGAATTGTGAGAAAGAATACCCAAAGTTTGGAACTGACGATTTCCAATCTCCAGCTCTGATTTCTTACCTAAGCGTTTCAACATTTTCTCTTTACTTCAAGGCTTCATAAATTTTCCAGGTCTGCCAAAAAGAACATCTATCTGCCTGCAGTTGCTGGGCATAAGGCCCATATAAGTCAATTAGGTCGGGTCTGTTCATTGTTTTTCAAGTCTTATAGCTTTACTATTTTTTTGTTTTGTTTAGTTTAGTTTCCTTTTTCTTAATAATTATTTTTATTTTACTTTTCCAGAGTTTTGTTGCTTACAGATGTGTATAATCCCAGATGAGTCATATGTATATCCCTGGTCGCCTCCCTCTTCCACCCCCCTTCCAGTGACCCCATCCCACCCTCCCAGGCTGTTACACAGCAACCCTGCAGTATCCCCTGTTTCCACAGCGCAACGACAATAGCTATCTTTTTCACATATGATAGCATAGGTTTCCATGTTACTCCCTCTATGCCTCCCACCCCCTGTTCATTCCCCACAATGTCCCTATGTCTGTTCTCTATGTCTGTTTTTCCATCGCTTCTTTGCCTGTGTTATCATTACCATCTTACTAGATTCCATATATATGTGTTAGTATACTGTACTTGTCTTTCTCTTTTTGACTTATTTCACTTTGTATAATAGGTACTAGATTCATCCACCTCATTAGGGCTGATTCTTCTGCATTTCTTTTTACAGTTGAGAAGTACTCCATTGCATATATGTACTAGAGCTTTTTTATCCATTCATTTGTCGATGGACATCTAGGTTGCTTCCATGTTTTTGTTTAGTTTCTTGATCATTTGCTAAGACAGGTGTATTCAACCTCCCATCGAGGTTGGTGATTTGTCTATCTGTCCTTTTGATTCTGTCCATTTTTGATTTATATGTTTTAAGGTTGCATTATTAAGTATGTACTCCTTCTTGGTAACTTGACTCTTCAATTATGATGAAAGGTCCTTCTTTATCTCTAATAATACTTTTTGCAATGAAATCTACCTGGTCTGATTTTATCACAGGTAGTTTTTCCCATCATTTTGCTTTAGTTCTTTCCATATCCTTATATCTAAGGTGTTACCTTTCTTTTATAAGCAATATATACTTCTGTTTTATTTAAAATCCATTTTTAAATTTTGCATGAGTCTATGTGCACTCATTGTAATTACTGACACATTTAAGTTTAAATCCACCAACCACTTAAATGCTACTTGTTCTCTTTTTTCTTTTTTTATCTTCTTTTTCCCTTCCACTTAAAAAAAAATTAGCAGAATTCACTCTTTTTGGTTTATCTTAAGTGTTCTGACAAATGCACAAAGTACATTTACAAAAGTGTCCACCACAATTAAAACACAGGACAGTTCTATCACCCACCAAAAAAGTCACTCTCACTTCCTTTTTATAGTCAAACTCTCAGCCACCTTTAACTGCTGGAAGTCACTGCTGTGTTCTATATACCTATAGTTTTGCCTTTCCCAGAATCTTACCAATTTTGAGGCTATTATTTATCAAGTTTTTCCCCTATCTTAGATGGGGAGAGATACTATTTCTTTACTGATAACCCTAAATTATGACATACAGTTTTGACTTGCCAAAGCTAATATATATTTATGGGTTTTTCTGGTGGCTCAGTGGTCAAGAATTCACCTGCCAATGCAGGAGATGTAGGTTCAATTCCTGGGTTGGGAAGATCCCCTGGAGAAGGAAATGGCAACCCATTACAGTATTCTTGCCTGGGAAATCCCACGGACAGAGGAGCCTGGTGGGCTCTAGTCCTTGTGATTGCAAAAAAGTCAGACATGACTTAGCGACCAACCAACAACAACAATATAAATTAATACTCTTATCACTTCTGGACCATGCCTTTAAACCTATTTCTCAGTCTCTGCCTAGACATAGATTCTACTGTTGCCATTTATATTAATTTTATGTATGTTTAAAACCCTGTGAGAAATTACTTTTTGCAAGTTAAGACTTAGATGTATACTCATATATACTTTTTGTTCTCTTCACTGTTTCCTGCATCTCCATGCTTCTATCTGGGATCATTTTATTTCTGCCTAAAAAATACCATTCATTATTTCTTTTAGTGCAAGTTCTGCTGGTGAGAAGTTAGATTTTTCCTGTCTGAAACTGTCTAGTTCATCTTCATTTTGAAAGCTATTTCCTTCAGCATTTCATTCTACTATCTCTTTTCTTCTATTGTTTCTATTGAGAAGTCAGCTGTCAGAAGTCCCTTTGAAAGTAATCTGACTTTTTTCCTTTGGCTGTTATGGAGATTTCTCTGTTTCATAGTTCACAGCAATTTTACTATAATGTACTTACATGAAATTTTCTTTGTGTTTATCCTGCTTGGAGTTCATAATCCTTTACGGTATCCCACAAATTTCTTATGCACCTTTTTTTGGGTATTTTCCATGCTTTTCTCTCAGCTTCAGTATGTTTTTTTCTACCCTATCTTTCAATTCATTAATTCTTCAGTCAACTTTGTGTAACCTGCTAGTTAATCCACACTGAGCTCTTAGCTACTGTATTTTTCAGTACTAAAATCTGTTCATTCTTCTTCTTCTTTTTTTTTTAACATTGAAATAAAACTCACATACCAAACAACTCACAAGCTACCACTGTGCTTCTTGGACATGTGTAAACCATCTTCTTCTTCTTCTTTTTTTTTTTTAATGTGTATACCTCCTTTAGAGAAATGTCTATGCAAGCCTTTTGCCTTTTTAAAGATTGGGTTGTTTCTCTCTTTATTGTTGACTTGTAAGTGTTCTTTATATATTCTGTATATTAGATCCTTATCAGAAATATGTTTCAAACATATTTTATCCCATTCTATAGGCTGTCTTTTTATTTTTATTTTTTGATAGTGTCCTTTGAAGCACAATAGTGTATACATTTGATAAACTTCAATTTATGTACTTCTTCCTTTTGGTGCTTGTGTTTGGTGCCATATCTAAAAAACTGTTACCTAATCCTAGGTCACAAAGATTTACACCAACATTTTCTTCTAAAAGTTTTATATCTTAAATTTATACCTTTGTTCCATTTTGAGTTGTTTGATTCTTTTTTATAATTTTCCATTTTTTTGCTATTGACTTCAGAAACATAGTTAAAGTTGATAACCATTATATACTTTTGTTCTCTTCACTGTTTCCTGCATCTCCATGCTTCTATCTGGGATCATTTTATTTCTGCCTAAAAAATACCATTCATTATTTCTTTTAGTGCAAGTTCTGCTGGTGAGAAGTTAGATTTTTCCTGTCTGAAACTGTCTAGTTCATCTTCATTTTGAAAGCTATTTCCTTCAGCATTTCATTCTACTATCTCTTTTCTTCTATTGTTTCTATTGAGAAGTCAGCTGTCAGAAGTCCCTTTGAAAGTAATCTGACTTTTTTCCTTTGGCTGTTATGGAGATTTCTCTGTTTCATAGTTCACAGCAATTTTACTATAATGTACTTACATGAAATTTTCTTTGTGTTTATCCTGCTTGGAGTTCATAATCCTTTACGGTATCCCACAAATTTCTTATGCACCTTTTTTTGGGTATTTTCCATGCTTTTCTCTCAGCTTCAGTATGTTTTTTTCTACCCTATCTTTCAATTCATTAATTCTTCAGTCAACTTTGTGTAACCTGCTAGTTAATCCACACTGAGCTCTTAGCTACTGTATTTTTCAGTACTAAAATCTGTTCATTCTTCTTCTTCTTTTTTTTTTAACATTGAAATAAAACTCACATACCAAACAACTCACAAGCTACCACTGTGCTTCTTGGACATGTGTAAACCATCTTCTTCTTCTTCTTTTTTTTTTTTAATGTGTATACCTCCTTTAGAGAAATGTCTATGCAAGCCTTTTGCCTTTTTAAAGATTGGGTTGTTTCTCTCTTTATTGTTGACTTGTAAGTGTTCTTTATATATTCTGTATATTAGATCCTTATCAGAAATATGTTTCAAACATATTTTATCCCATTCTATAGGCTGTCTTTTTATTTTTATTTTTTGATAGTGTCCTTTGAAGCACAATAGTGTATACATTTGATAAACTTCAATTTATGTACTTCTTCCTTTTGGTGCTTGTGTTTGGTGCCATATCTAAAAAACTGTTACCTAATCCTAGGTCACAAAGATTTACACCAACATTTTCTTCTAAAAGTTTTATATCTTAAATTTATACCTTTGTTCCATTTTGAGTTGTTTGATTCTTTTTTATAATTTTCCATTTTTTTGCTATTGACTTCAGAAACATAGTTAAAGTTGATAACCATTATATGGACCTCCTATAGATCTATTGCTTTTCTTACTAGCACTGCTAGGATGATAGCATCTTCCACTAGAGAGGATTTAAATTTGTTTACAGTCACTAGATATCTTAAATCAGATTAATCCAATTAGAGATTAAGACAATTCAAAGCTGGGTTTCAGTTCCCTGTGAGAGTGCTACAGTCTATTTCTGGTTCACTGTTACTTCTAAATTGTATTCCTGTGGGGTCCGAAAGCCTGGGGAGCTTTACCAGGGCTCCCCTTCCTTGGCCTGAATTCTCATTTTTGTCCTATTAGCCCTTTAACGCTATTACAACCTATGTTTGTCTCCTCTTCTAGAATAGTAGGTGCGTCTGAGTAAAAGCAGCTCCAAAGCAGCAGAAGGGTTGGTCTAAATTTCCTGAACTGCTGTTTCCAGTAGCAAAACTCAAAGTTTAAACTTAGAAGACAGAAATTACTCATGTTTAGCGTAGCGTTCCTCAGGTTCAGTGCAATGGATAATGGTGGATAAGTATGCTTTGTATGAAAGAAAGAATGATACTGGTGCAAATTAAGGTTTGCCACATTTATGTTTAAAAGTTGTTAATTTCCTAGGATATGGTAACCAACGTACTTTGGTATAATTAGAGAAGCAAGCCTGAGGTTTTAAATGCAGTCTTCATTACTTCCTTAGGGTGTTTTCAAAAACCACAGTCCATCAAAGGATAGAGGGATGAATTCACCTCATACAAAGGGTGTATTTGAAAGTAGCTGAGGTAATTGAGACTTCAGATTTAAATCTCAGGCATTCTCTGGTAACCCAAAGTCCACCAAAGGGAGGAACTACCCACGAAATTCTAAAAATGAGCATATATCAAAGTCTTACATGGGGCCATTTGGGGCTTGAAGAAGGTTTGGCCTTCTAATTCCTGGGACATATGTGAAAACAGTTCCCCCGGCTATCCCAAATTCCTTAACAGCACACTGGCCTTTCTTAAGTGACACTAGTATAAAAACAGAAGAAAGTAGTCATTGATTTCTAGTTCTCTCTCCAATAAGTGGCCATATGCTGTTGCTTTCTCCTTTATGATATACGTAACGGCTGTCTCCTTTTCATTCCCTCTGCCACTGCTACCACATTGTGCGCCCTTATTACTCTGCCCCTGGATTAGAAGTTCAGTCTTTCTGAAACAGCGGCTCTGTTCTATCATTTTCCTATGAACAAATCTCCCTTGGTTCCCACGTACTCTCAGAATGAAATTCAGACTCCTTGGTCTGGTATTCAGGGCTCTTTTTAGCTTTGTTTCAAGCACTCACCTCATAAATACTCTGGTTTAGCCAAACTCTCTTACTTACCACCCTTTGAAGGTGGTGAGCACTTTCTTATGCTCTCTTCTGTCCTGAAGTGTGTTCTTTTGTTCTGGATTGTCCTTCCATTCTAACTTCCCCTCCATACTTTCCCATTTCTAATTATGAAATCATTTTCATTCACAAAAGACTGAGCTCAATTTTCACCTGCCTACTTACTGTATGTAAAGCATTTACTGTATCTGGCATGGGATAAAATCTTCAATATATACTTAGTGAGTGTGGGAATGGGATATAATTTTCAATCAATGGTGATATGGAAATCGCATGTCAACTTTTCAAAAAATTAAACTGTGTCCTACTTCATAGTATATATAAAAACTGAGAGACTTCCCTGGTAGTTTAGTGGCTAAGCTCTGTGCTCTCAATGCACAGAGTTCTTTGGGTGTGCTGAGACCCCAGGTTCAATCCCTGGTCAGAAAACTAAAGAGTTCACATGCCGCAACCAAATATCCTACGTGCCACAACTAAAATTAAAGATCCTACATGTTGCAACCAAGACCTGGCACAGCCAAATAAATAAATAAATACTTTAAAAAACTAATTTCATGGAGATGGCTTAAGGAGAGAAAGTAAAACACAAAACTATAGGACTTTCAGGACACAATACAATGAAATACCTTAAAGACCTTAGGGCAGAGAAGGATTTCTTAAGTATAGCAGTAAAAGCACAAACCATAGGAAAACAAATTCAAGTACATTAAAATGATGAACTTTTACTAATCAATATAAAATATGAAAAGGAAAAAATAAAACATAGAGTAGGAGAATATATGTTTACAATAAAAGTGTTAGTATTCCTAATAAGTATTTCATAAAATAATATATCTAAATTGTCAATAAAACTCAGAAAAGGTCCTCAAACTCACAGTAATCAGACTGTTGCAAATTAAAACTGATAAGACAATAGCTAAAAATAAAAGCAAAACTAAAGTTCAAATTAAAAATCTGACCATACTAAACACTGGTAAGGTTGTAGAAAAATTAAATTCTCATACATTGCTGGTGGGGGTGAAAATTACTAATAGCTACTTTGGGAAATAGTTTAGCACTATATAAAAAGAGAAGATATGCCAATTTTTTAAACCAGCAATTCCACTACTAAGTATACACCCTGGAAATCTGGGCACATGTATACCAGTGTGCACATATGATAATTGTTCACTGTAGTACAGTTTGCATTAGTTCCAACTAATGCCCACTGATAACAAAATGGTAAGTAAACTGTGGTGAAGTTATAATATATTCTTTACAGCCATGAAAATAAACAAGGTACAAAGCATGTGCAAAGTATGTTCTGTGCAAAGCATGGGTGAATCTCACAAATTGTGGCAAGACACAAAAGGATGCATATAGTATAATTCCACTATGTAAAGTTCGGAAACAGGCAAAATTAAATAATGCTGTTTAAAGGTGAATACCTGCGGAGGGGGAGGATGGGGCGGATATATATATACATATATATATGACTAATCTGGAAACATGCATATCTGTAAAGAACAAAACTCTGTAAAAGTTAAAAGTAAAATAAAAGTCAAAAAGAAAAGTGAATACCTGTTTAAAGGTGAATTTAAGAAAAGCAATCATAATAATGATTACTGTCACGAAGGTAGGATAGTGGGGAGGAATAGAGAGAGCTCTGACTGGGGAAAAGTATTCAGCAGGGACTTCTGAAGTGCTGACAAGGGTCTATGTATTGACTTGTGTGTTTAGTTACTTTGGTGTTTGCTTATCATTACTTACTCTACATATATATTTTATATATTTTTCTATATCTACATTTCAAATTTTAAAAACTGAAAAACAGAAGAGTCCCATGATTGACTGGTGATATCTATCACAAATGCAGGCATGGAGGTTATGCTAATACACACTGGTTCACAGGTCTTCGTTCAACAACCAAGTCAAACATGAGCTTCTCCTTTACTGACTGTCTCACATTCTCTAGCAATTATTATCTATGCCACTTAAGGGACACATCACATCTACAATGCCTTGATTAGACGTATTTATGTAAATATCTTCTTCCTTTTCAACTATAGCATAAGCTTCTGAAGGGTCTGGACTGTATCTTGCCATTAGTAATTAATAGAAACAGTGAACTGTAGGTTACATTTACTGAGTACTTCATGTATGCTAATCATTTATAGGCATAATCTTATCTAATCTTTGTACTAATTCTCTGAGGTACTGACTATTATCTCCATTTTATAGATGCTAAACCTTGGAGGAGTTGTGATTTGTCCATGGGAATAGCTGTGAAGTGGCAGAGTCACAATCTGAACCCACAAGGTCCTCTTCAGTGCTCTTTTGTCAGATTCGTATTTTCTTCCTCTTGTACAATGCCTTGCATATAGTAAGCACCCAGTAATTTGTTAAGTGAAAATGAGAGGATGAAAGGCCATGAACTTATAGCAAGAATGAGAGGGATAGTTCAAAAGAATATCCTTGATGAAGCTGTCCTAAAATCCTCAGGTATATATATAAAAGGTTATGATTCCATCCGTTAAAAGGAGAATCATGGGCTTCCCTGGTGTGGGTAAAGAGTCTGCCTTGCAGTACAAGGGGCACCGGTTCAATCCCTGGCCCAGGAAGATCTCATGTTCCGTGGAGCGGCTGGACCGGTGTGTCCAATTACGAGCCAGTGCTCTGGAGTGCATGCATCCAGGGCCATTGCTCTGCAACAAGAGAGGCCACTGTGATGGGAGGCCCATACATTCCGAAAAATAAAGATGGATGAAAAATAAACAATGACATAGAGGCAAAAAAAAGAGAAAATAATTATAAAAAAAATACACTGATAGGAATTCTGGTTATAAGGAGGGGATCTAAAATGTAATAAGCTTTAAGTCCATTTGGTGTATTTGGATGGCTGGATGTTCAAAGAGCAAGTGGCAAAAGCACTTCTTATGAAGCACCCTGGCCATTGTGCAGATGGAACCAAGTCAAGGGGTTACTGATTACTGCTTTCCCTCCAATGCAGTGGCTCTATGAAAGCCTGAACGGATCACCTGTTCTTCATTTGGTCTTGGGACTTCAGGATGAATGGGATGAGGATGGGGTAGATGACAAAAGTGAGCAATGTCTTGGGGCATTGTTCTAAGGAGTTCAGGCAGCAGTCTTCTCCGGGAGCCCCAAGGAAGTGTGTCAAAAGAGGCTTAGGACAGTGGGTGCTTTCAGGAGTTCCTTTAGTACCCAGAAGAGAAGTGAGGAGCAGAGGGAAGGTTCAAATATCTAGGGGAAAGGAAACCACTTATTGAGCCATTCCAAAAACAAGGATTGTGATCAAAGAATCAGCTGCTGAAGTTATAGCAGAAAGAAAGCAACAATGGGCCTTTCCACACTCCCGCCTTTCCATGCCAGGCTGTCCTCTCCCCCTGATCATCCCTACCCCCAACTTGTGGGTCAATTATTCTTCCTCTTGTACAATGCCTTGCATATAGTAAGCACCAGTAATTTGTTAAGTGAAAATGAGAGGATGAAAGGCCATGAACTTATAGCAAGAATGAGAGGGATAGTTCAAAAGAATATCCTTGATGAAGCTGTCCTAAAATCCTCAGGTATATATATAAAAGGTTATGATTCCATCCGTTAAAAGGAGAATCATGGGCTTCCCTGGTGTGGGTAAAGAGTCTGCCTTGCAGTACAAGGGGCACCGGTTCAATCCCTGGCCCAGGAAGATCTCATGTTCCGTGGAGCGGCTGGACCGGTGTGTCCAATTACGAGCCAGTGCTCTGGAGTGCATGCATCCAGGGCCATTGCTCTGCAACAAGAGAGGCCACTGTGATGGGAGGCCCATACATTCCGAAAAATAAAGATGGATGAAAAATAAACAATGACATAGAGGCAAAAAAAAGAGAAAATAATTATAAAAAAAATACACTGATAGGAATTCTGGTTATAAGGAGGGGATCTAAAATGTAATAAGCTTTAAGTCCATTTGGTGTATTTGGATGGCTGGATGTTCAAAGAGCAAGTGGCAAAAGCACTTCTTATGAAGCACCCTGGCCATTGTGCAGATGGAACCAAGTCAAGGGGTTACTGATTACTGTTTTCCCCTCCAATGCAGTGGCTCTATGAAAGCCTGAACGGATCACCTGTTCTTCATTTGGTCTTGGGACTTCAGGATGAATGGGATGAGGATGGGGTAGATGACAAAAGTGAGCAATGTCTTGGGGCATTGTTCTAAGGAGTTCAGGCAGCAGTCTTCTCCGGGAGCCCCAAGGAAGTGTGTCAAAAGAGGCTTAGGACAGTGGGTGCTTTCAGGAGTTCCTTTAGTACCCAGAAGAGAAGTGAGGAGCAGAGGGAAGGTTCAAATATCTAGGGGAAAGGAAACCACTTATTGAGCCATTCCAAAAACAAGGATTGTGATCAAAGAATCAGCTGCTGAAGTTATAGCAGAAAGAAAGCAACAATGGGCCTTTCCACACTCCCGCCTTTCCATGCCAGGCTGTCCTCTCCCCCTGATCATCCCTACCCCCCAACTTGTGGGGACAATTGAGCTGTGTCTCTGCCATGTGCAGAGTTGCAGGTCATGGCCATATTTAACGAGAACATTCATTCTTCAGAGGAGCTACAGGGCTCCTCAAAACACCCTTTGTGTCACTTTGCCTTTCTCTCCACCCACCCTCGACACTAATTTAATCAAGATGTCCTAGCTCATAGATGGGTGGACTTGTCAGTTCCGCATTCTTCATGACATAAGGGCTTAGAAGCAAAATATGCAGAGTTGAAAGCAGCAAGTCGAGGCGACGGGGTCAGGGTCACCAAGCCAGATCATGTCAATCTTTTGTATAAGCCCTAGGCTTAAAAAGTGCACTAGCTTTGTGACATGCTCTTATCATTTTTAATTAACCCTAAATATTCTGGAGAGGTCAAGAAATACTTTCTTAAGCAAATGCACAGGCAATCAGAAGCTAAAAAAGAAAGAAACAAAGCCAAACAAAAAACAAAGGGAAAGAAAAAAAGACAGAATTCAATTATCTGCAGTGTTTCTAGAATGCAGAACTAGAAAAGAGCAGCTTGTTGCCTGCTATTTCTCTCCTCATCTCCACTCCACTCACCCATAAGTTTGCAAAATCTGAAAACTTCAATTGTCTTACCTACAAAGGAGATTTTAATTCAGACATGCCTTTCTTAGCTGCTTCTCTAGACCACAGCCAGAACTATATCTCCAAACTGTGGCACAGAATTAAACTAGTAAGAAAAATAACCAAAGCAACCATCTGGAGTCCTGGGTCCCTGCCCAGGTTACCTGATGTCTATGCTGTGGTATCTCCCCAAAAAGCCTCACTGCTCATCACCACTTTGCTGAGTTGATCCCTGGGATGTCCAGCAGAGCCTCTGAAGTCTGAGTCTTGTGGGCCAGGAGGAGTCAGATTCAAGGAAGGCATGAGGCAGGGCTGGGCAGCTCAGACAACCTATCTGAAGAATTGATTTGGGTCTGTGCTGAAATTCCTCTCATCAACCACAGATCCATTTTGGCATGACCTCTTGCAGGGGACATCAAGCCCATTTCCTCCATTATCTGTGTGCCAGTTCAATCAACTCACATCAACACCGACAGCAAGGAACAGTCAAAGGAGTATTGTTTCACAACTCATGAGAGGGTTTTTAGAAACCCAGCAAGCATGACTCTAGACTCTCACAGGGGTGTGTCCTCCACAGCTTTGGAGGAAGAGAAATCTCAGCTCAATTCCCTCTCCTCTTGCCTAGATCAAGTCCACAATTGGCCTGGGGTCAGGAACAACCCTAAATGCCTAAAATAATCCCTGAATTCTCATATAATCTACAAACCCAATTAACCTCCCAGACATGAAAACCTAAAATGATTTTCAGTTCCCTTGCAAAGCTGTGCTAAAAAAGTTTGCTACCCTCTAGTGAACAAACCCCTTCTCCATGCAGCTCTTAAGGTAAGAATTGAACCTTTGCCCTCCACCTCCTTTCTGCTGACTTTTCTCTCTTTTCTGGAAAAACTGATAAGAAATGCTGCCTTGCTACTGTCAAATCATGACCATGGCCTATAGCTCCTGGGTATTTTCTTAGGGCAAAGAGAGGATAGCAGCTAAACTAACAAGTGGCAGAAATTTGGCAAAAGGGCCAGCCTCTGGGATATTGAGAAGAATATCTCATTTTATCATATTCTATAACCAAATGATGAGCACATTTGTGCTGGAGATTAGAAATGGCCCTGGGTAAAGTGAAAGACATGCCTTTCTTAGCTGCTTCTCTAGACCACAGCCAGAACTATATCTCCAAACTGTGGCACAGAATTAAACTAGTAAGAAAAATAACCAAAGCAACCATCTGGAGTCCTGGGTCCCTGCCCAGGTTACCTGATGTCTATGCTGTGGTATCTCCCCAAAAAGCCTCACTGCTCATCACCACTTTGCTGAGTTGATCCCTGGGATGTCCAGCAGAGCCTCTGAAGTCTGAGTCTTGTGGGCCAGGAGGAGTCAGATTCAAGGAAGGCATGAGGCAGGGCTGGGCAGCTCAGACAACCTATCTGAAGAATTGATTTGGGTCTGTGCTGAAATTCCTCTCATCAACCACAGATCCATTTTGGCATGACCTCTTGCAGGGGACATCAAGCCCATTTCCTCCATTATCTGTGTGCCAGTTCAATCAACTCACATCAACACCGACAGCAAGGAACAGTCAAAGGAGTATTGTTTCACAACTCATGAGAGGGTTTTTAGAAACCCAGCAAGCATGACTCTAGACTCTCACAGGGGTGTGTCCTCCACAGCTTTGGAGGAAGAGAAATCTCAGCTCAATTCCCTCTCCTCTTGCCTAGATCAAGTCCACAATTGGCCTGGGGTCAGGAACAACCCTAAATGCCTAAAATAATCCCTGAATTCTCATATAATCTACAAACCCAATTAACCTCCCAGACATGAAAACCTAAAATGATTTTCAGTTCCCTTGCAAAGCTGTGCTAAAAAAGTTTGCTACCCTCTAGTGAACAAACCCCTTCTCCATGCAGCTCTTAAGGTAAGAATTGAACCTTTGCCCTCCACCTCCTTTCTGCTGACTTTTCTCTCTTTTCTGGAAAAACTGATAAGAAATGCTGCCTTGCTACTGTCAAATCATGACCATGGCCTATAGCTCCTGGGTATTTTCTTAGGGCAAAGAGAGGATAGCAGCTAAACTAACAAGTGGCAGAAATTTGGCAAAAGGGCCAGCCTCTGGGATATTGAGAAGAATATCTCATTTTATCATATTCTATAACCAAATGATGAGCACATTTGTGCTGGAGATTAGAAATGGCCCTGGGTAAAGTGAAAGGTATTTGGTTCAAGAGTTGCCCAAGAGGAAAAACACCACCTCATAAAGCTTCACTTAATCAGATCTACAATATACCTAAGAAAATCAGCCACCCTAGCTCTCAGAAGAGTAACCCAGCAGTTACACAGAGATAATCTAGAGAAAGTGATTTTTTTCTATCTCATAATTTTTCCAGCATTGAACTCAATTGCACAACATACAAGCCCAGTGCCTCCCGATTCCAAATAGAGCTGGACCATCTCCCCATCTTCTCCCTGGCTCCTCCTACTACCTCAGTTAAAGCCCTCACCATTTCCTTCCTGAATTGTCAAGACAGTTTTCTGTTACGACGCATGCATACATACTAAAAAGTAGTGGGCAAAGACAAGGAGAAACAGGATATTTACACTGTCTCAAAGATTCTTTCCACAAGTTATCAGAAGTGCAAAGGGAAAGAAAGTAAGTTACGGTGAAGCGATCTGGCAGACACCTACCTTAACCAGGCAACCAGATCACCACTAGTACTGGGAAAAATCAACCAGAAATGGCTCCTGATAAAATACGCAGTATCACTTCTATGGTGCTCTTGCCAAAACCTGTTTAATCAGATCTAATCATGAGGAAACAGCAGACAAACCAAAATTGAGGGACGGTCTACAAAATAACTGGCCAGAACTGTTCAAAAGTGTCAGACAAAGGAAGATAGAGGAAATGTCAGTGATCAGAGAAGAGGTGAAACAGTAAAACTGAGCTCCCAGACTAATAAGTTGGCAAATGGCAAAAAGGCTCCCTCTAGTGGCAGCTCTTAAGGTAAGAATTGAACCTTTGCCCTCCACCTCCTTTCTGCTGACTTTTCTCTTTTCTGGAAAACTGATAAGAAATGCTGCCTTGCTACTGTCAAATCATGACCATGGCCTATAGCTCCTGGGTATTTTCTTAGGGCAAAGAGAGGATAGCAGCTAAACTAACAAGTGGCAGAAATTTGGCAAAAGGGCCAGCCTCTGGGATATTGAGAAGAATATCTCATTTTATCATATTCTATAACCAAATGATGAGCACATTTGTGCTGGAGATTAGAAATGGCCCTGGGTAAAGTGAAAGGTATTTGGTTCAAGAGTTGCCCAAGAGGAAAAACACCACCTCATAAAGCTTCACTTAATCAGATCTACAATATACCTAAGAAAATCAGCCACCCTAGCTCTCAGAAGAGTAACCCAGCAGTTACACAGAGATAATCTAGAGAAAGTGATTTTTTTCTATCTCATAATTTTTCCAGCATTGAACTCAATTGCACAACATACAAGCCCAGTGCCTCCCGATTCCAAATAGAGCTGGACCATCTCCCCATCTTCTCCCTGGCTCCTCCTACTACCTCAGTTAAAGCCCTCACCATTTCCTTCCTGAATTGTCAAGACAGTTTTCTGTTACGACGCATGCATACATACTAAAAAGTAGTGGGCAAAGACAAGGAGAAACAGGATATTTACACTGTCTCAAAGATTCTTTCCACAAGTTATCAGAAGTGCAAAGGGAAAGAAAGTAAGTTACGGTGAAGCGATCTGGCAGACACCTACCTTAACCAGGCAACCAGATCACCACTAGTACTGGGAAAAATCAACCAGAAATGGCTCCTGATAAAATACGCAGTATCACTTCTATGGTGCTCTTGCCAAAACCTGTTTAATCAGATCTAATCATGAGGAAACAGCAGACAAACCAAAATTGAGGGACGGTCTACAAAATAACTGGCCAGAACTGTTCAAAAGTGTCAGACAAAGGAAGATAGAGGAAATGTCAGTGATCAGAGAAGAGGAGTGAAACAGTAAAACTGAGCTCTGTGTGTGATCCTGAACTGGATCCTGAACCAGAAACTGGACATGCGTGGAACAACTGGTAAAATCTGATTTAGACCAATTGATTAGGTAATAGGATAGGATCAGTGTTCATTTCCTAATTTTCATCATTGTATTGTGGTTAAATGAGATTTTAGCATTAGTGGAATTTAGGTGAAGGGTATACAGGAATTTTCATATTGCCTTTGCAACTTTTTAAGTCTGAAGTCGTTTTCCAAATGAAAAGTTAAAAAAAAAAAGCACAATATCATTATGAGACTTCCCCTTTGCTGAATTCAGACTGTGAACTCTGTAGAGAGGCATGCAAGCCCAGCCTGCCTCTTCCGCCTCATCACTTGCTGCCTGCTACAGGCATCCTGCACTTGGCCATCCTCACCCAGAGCACCTGTGGTTCCAGGACACTATTTGCTCGTCTACTGCATAAGCTGTTTCATCTCCCAAGAATCCCTGTTCACCCTACCAAGCTTCTCCTCCCCAACTAAGACTCAAAGGACTTCATTGAAAAAAAAAAAAAAAAAAAGGACTTCACAATGCAAACTTCAGCTCATGCTATCCTTCACTGAAGAACCCATTATTATACTACTCCGTCACTGCTTATTTGTGTGTCTGTTTTGCCCACTAGACTCTGTGCTTTGAGGTCAGGGGCCTCGCCATGTCATCTTCTCTCTCTCTGGTATCATGCTCAGAGTCAGAACTCAAACACAGTATTTCAGTTAGAACCATTATAATACCAAACATTTTCCTAAAAATTCCTGCATTTTATTAAAGAAATTTAGAGAGAAGTCTTAGAAAATGACTCCAAACCCTTATTTTAACAGATTAGACAACCAAGCCTTAGATTAAAAAGTGAGGTCACACTGTGAGTCAGTGTCAAAGCTGGTAAGAGACTCCCACTTGCAGATCAGGGTCTTTTTTGATTTGTAAACTACAAAAAAGGCCTTCTTCCTCCACACCAACAGAATACTGCAGCACCCACGCAGGCAGAAACGTCTGGGCCGGCCGAGTGTGATGCCTGAGAAACCATTTAATGAATGTTCGCTAAAACGAACTGAATCGGGGAGCTGCAGCACAATCCCTTACTTCATTCAGGTTGTACCTGACCGAGGTGTCACTGACTCTCAGGCCTGACTCACCCAAGACACCGGACTGCATCGTACAGTCAAGAATGTACAGCTGGAGCAGGCTGGTCTTCAGTGAGAAGGACCGGTTTGCTACCTAAGAGACCTGTGATCCAGAGAGAGCAGGAGCCTGGCTTTCCTCCAGGGCTAGTGGGAGGCTGAGGCAGAGCCTCTGCATAGCCCCGAGCTATGTGGTATCAGGCCAGGGGCAACACGCTCGGATCACATCCTTACATCAACCTGGGGAGGAAGCTCAGTCCTTTTGTGTCAGAAATCATCTGCTCTGATTACAACACCCTTTCTAATCTTCCAGGCCCAGAAGAGGATATGCACTGATAACTGTAATAATGCCAGCAGGTACAATTAATTTCCATTTCTGCTCTTCATAGACTGTTATGTGAAGGGGACTGGAAGGACAAAATTAAACTCCACTGGGGCTTTAGCCTGCAGCTCTAAAACAGACAGACTGCTCAGAACTCACCACAAAAAACCTCACCCTGTGTCGGACCGATGCTAACTTATGAATTCTTGAAAGATCTGTGTGGCCTTGGGGACAAAGGTTAATGAAATTAAATCACATTTAAAAGCCCAGGCAGGATTGGATATGAATCTAATGGACCTAAGAAATCAAGCAAGATTTAATCCAAGCGATAATTAAACATGTTGTTTCAAAGAACAATATCAATTTTATCAGTCAGTGTGTTCTGCATTTAATGTATCCTTAATGTAGAGTATTTTTATACCTCTTATGGGGTCATTCTTTTTTTCAAATTAAAAATGTGTTACCGTCAACTAGAAAAGGAATCTTCATTTGTAGAACATTTCTTTTCCAAAGCAGTTTCGTATACTTTCCCACTGTTATCCTCGCAAAGTGGGCAAGAAGGACACTTGCTCATTCAGTTTACCCAGACGTCTGAGAAGATGAAACTCTTTTGCAAGACTCATAAGAATGTAACACTAGAGTTGGAAGGGACTTTTAACAAACCCCCCATCTCAGGCTTATGCTGTTGTATGCCTCCTCAGGGTTAGCTAAAAGGCTAAGAAAAGCAGGTAAAACAAGAGTAGAGATTCTGTTGAGGTCACCCCACTTTCCCACGACTCCAAAGCCTGAATCAAAGGACACCCGTTCAGATTCAATTCTTCCCGACCCCTTCAGAGTACCGCCACTGCCTCTGGCTTTTCTCACTTAGGTTCTGTGAGCCATGCTATTCTCATTTCCCTTTCGCCCATTTTAATTTGCTCTCCTCTCCTCTTTGCTGGCTCCTCAAAATCCTCTGGCCCCCAACTGCCTCTCTGTCCAAATACTCTGTTGCATGCTTTTCACTGTCAGTTGTAGGGGTTAATTTGCAGATTTCCTTTCCAGCCCTAACCCTCACTGAGCTTTCACATCTCCATGTCTAAAACTGAACTCAGGAAGCGTGGTATTGGCCTGGTAGGTTGGTTCCCTCTCTGCTACTACCTAACTACTTAACTGGGTAACTCAAGGCAAGTCACTTCCTCCTGTCTCTCAGATTCTTCACTAACTAAAGGGCTGACCTAGAATCAGTGACTCTCTCACATACTGTCCTCAGTAAATGGCGATTTCAACTTCCTCTTGGCTCAGGCCAAAATGCTTGGAGTCATCTTTGACTCCCCTTTCCCCCATATACCAGATTCAACTCAGCAGCAAATGGCTCCATCTTCATAATACAACTCAGACTCTGACCATGTCTGACCATCTCCATATCTATGAAAACCACTCAGTTCCTCCATCACCTCCTGCCTAAATTACTTGCAGAAGCCTCCTTAACTGGTCTTCCTATTCTGCTCCTACCTTGTTCCTCCTCCAGTCTTCTCTTAACACAGCAGCTAGGACAATCCTATTCCAATGGAAGTCAGACCGTATCATTCCTCCGTTCCAAATCCTTGTATGGATGGCTCTCCAGTGGCCTCCAAGACCCTTCCTGATGCAGCCTGCCCCCAATCTTCAACCACATTCCTGGCCACTTGTTTTGTCTACTGTGCACGAGTCCATCTTGCTGTTTCTCTATCAGATAAACACACTCCCATCTCATGGCCTTAGACATGCTGTCTCCCCTGCCTGAAATACTTTTCTCAGGCTTATGCTGTTGTATGCCTCCTCAGGGTTAGCTAAAAGGCTAAGAAAAGCAGGTAAAACAAGAGTAGAGATTCTGTTGAGGTCACCCCACTTTCCCACGACTCCAAAGCCTGAATCAAAGGACACCCGTTCAGATTCAATTCTTCCCGACCCCTTCAGAGTACCGCCACTGCCTCTGGCTTTTCTCACTTAGGTTCTGTGAGCCATGCTATTCTCATTTCCCTTTCGCCCATTTTAATTTGCTCTCCTCTCCTCTTTGCTGGCTCCTCAAAATCCTCTGGCCCCCAACTGCCTCTCTGTCCAAATACTCTGTTGCATGCTTTTCACTGTCAGTTGTAGGGGTTAATTTGCAGATTTCCTTTCCAGCCCTAACCCTCACTGAGCTTTCACATCTCCATGTCTAAAACTGAACTCAGGAAGCGTGGTATTGGCCTGGTAGGTTGGTTCCCTCTCTGCTACTACCTAACTACTTAACTGGGTAACTCAAGGCAAGTCACTTCCTCCTGTCTCTCAGATTCTTCACTAACTAAAGGGCTGACCTAGAATCAGTGACTCTCTCACATACTGTCCTCAGTAAATGGCGATTTCAACTTCCTCTTGGCTCAGGCCAAAATGCTTGGAGTCATCTTTGACTCCCCTTTCCCCCATATACCAGATTCAACTCAGCAGCAAATGGCTCCATCTTCATAATACAACTCAGACTCTGACCATGTCTGACCATCTCCATATCTATGAAAACCACTCAGTTCCTCCATCACCTCCTGCCTAAATTACTTGCAGAAGCCTCCTTAACTGGTCTTCCTATTCTGCTCCTACCTTGTTCCTCCTCCAGTCTTCTCTTAACACAGCAGCTAGGACAATCCTATTCCAATGGAAGTCAGACCGTATCATTCCTCCGTTCCAAATCCTTGTATGGATGGCTCTCCAGTGGCCTCCAAGACCCTTCCTGATGCAGCCTGCCCCCAATCTTCAACCACATTCCTGGCCACTTGTTTTGTCTACTGTGCACGAGTCCATCTTGCTGTTTCTCTATCAGATAAACACACTCCCATCTCATGGCCTTAGACATGCTGTCTCCCCTGCCTGAAATACTTTTCTCAGAGAGATAAATAGCAAATTCCCTCATTTCCTCTGGGCTTCCCTGTTGGCTCAGAGGGTAAAGAATCTGTCTGCAAATGTGGGAGACCTGGGTTCAATCCCTGGGTTGGGAAGATGCCCTGGAGAAGGGACTGGCTACCTACTCCAGTATTCTTGACTGAAGAATTCCATGGACAAAGGAGCCTGGTAGGCTATAGTCCAAGGGGTCACAAAGAGTTGAACATGACTAAACGACTTTCACTTCATTTCCTCCCAAAATCAAGTCAAATGGGCCAGTTTATCAATGAAGCCTTTCCAGAGCAGCCTCTATAGAACAGCAGTGTCCTAGCACTCCCGCCATCTTTGCTCTATTTATTTTACAAAACATTGGGAACTGCACTTCCAGTGCAGGGGGCATGGGCTTGATTCCTGGTTGAGGAACTAAGATCCTACATGCCAAGCAACATAGCAAAAAAAAAAAAAAAAAATCCCGTTCTTTCAGTTTCCATTGTCATTATCAAAAAACTGGTTTCTATAATCTCCTAAATTATTGTAGTGGGCTCTCAAAGTTTCTTCCGCCCTAAATCACACTGCACTATCAATGCCACTGGAAACCATGGTTATTTATTTTTTTTAAAAGATTTATTTATTTATTTATTTTGGGCGGGGGTCGGGTTGGGGAGGGAGGGGAGCAGGCGGGCCACTTCTATTGGTCTTTCGTTTCTCTATGTTCATCCATCTTTGTTCTTTGGCTCCTGTGGGCCTCCCACCGCGGTGGCCTCTGTTGTCGCAGAGCACCAGCTCTGGGCGCATGCGCCCCAGAGCTCTGGCTCGGTAATTGGACACAGCAGTCCAGCCGCTCCGCGGCACGTGGGATCTTCCTAGGCCAGGGCTCGAACCGGCGCCCCTTGCACTGCAAGGCGGTGTCCTTACCCACTGGACCACCAGGGGAAGCCCCATGGTCATTAATATATCACTGCCCTACCTAAAATGGTCAGTGGCTTTCTTTGACCAGCAGCTTGACATCTTGGGTTGGCATTCAATGCCCTCTCTTACTCAGGCTCCAAGCTCATCCCACATGTTCCCGCTATTGCTGAGGAAACAAAGTCTCTGCTGCTGTCAGACTGGTCTCATGTGTAGTATCTCTCTAATGGGGACAAAGAAGCAGGAGAGGAAGTTGGAACCATTAATATGGAAATAATCAAAAGATATTTCCAGAAGATAAGACACGGATGGATAATTAAGAATCCTGGCAGATAATTAACAGAATTCTTCTCCTGGTATGAAGCTTGCCTGACTCACCTCTCATAAATCTGTGCCTTTCCAAACTCCTACAGACAACTAATTATCACCATTCATTACAGTGATGTTTTAAGTGGTAAGCTGCTTCTGGAGTATATGGCCTGTCTATCTAACTGAGGATTAAGAAATCTAAGATCTTGAGCCATGTTTAAAGCTTGTTCTGCAGCCGTTTTACAGTGCCAAATTGATTATCAAGCAATTAAAGACAATCAAATAATACTTATGAAGATGAACTGGGGCTTCCTGGTGGCTGAGTGGTAAAGAATCTGCCTGCCCAGGCAGGAGACATGGGTTCGATCCCTGATCCAGGAAGATCTCACATGCTGCAGAGCAACTAAGCCCGGGAGCTACAACTATTGAGCCTGTGCTCTAGAGCCTTGGAGCCGCAACTATGGAGCCCATGTGCGGCACCTATGGAAGCCCGTGTGCCCTAGATCCTGAGTTCCACAAGAGAAGTCACCACAACAACAAGCCAGCCCCCACTCCCTGCAACTAGAGAAGAGCATGAAGCAGCAGTGAAAACCTAAAATAGCCCAAAAAAGCCCCCCCCAAAATAAAATAAAATAAAATGCAAGTTTAAAAAAAAAATGAACTGAATGAACTGGTAGTGGTATTTGTACTCCTGGATTTAAATAAAGCACTGCTATCTCTCTCTCTTTAAAGTGTCCCCAAAAGAAGAATCAGGTGGGCTCTGCAGTTTTCCTGTCTGAGAACTCAAGGACCCAGAAAGGCTACTGACTCACAGAGCTGCAAAAAGAGAAAGCTTTTTTTCACTCTCCACCCTCAAAATGAACATCAAAAGGAAAACAAGGTCATGGGAAGAGGCAAGGTTGGGTTGGCATTCAATGCCCTCTCTTACTCAGGCTCCAAGCTCATCCCACATGTTCCCGCTATTGCTGAGGAAACAAAGTCTCTGCTGCTGTCAGACTGGTCTCATGTGTAGTATCTCTCTAATGGGGACAAAGAAGCAGGAGAGGAAGTTGGAACCATTAATATGGAAATAATCAAAAGATATTTCCAGAAGATAAGACACGGATGGATAATTAAGAATCCTGGCAGATAATTAACAGAATTCTTCTCCTGGTATGAAGCTTGCCTGACTCACCTCTCATAAATCTGTGCCTTTCCAAACTCCTACAGACAACTAATTATCACCATTCATTACAGTGATGTTTTAAGTGGTAAGCTGCTTCTGGAGTATATGGCCTGTCTATCTAACTGAGGATTAAGAAATCTAAGATCTTGAGCCATGTTTAAAGCTTGTTCTGCAGCCGTTTTACAGTGCCAAATTGATTATCAAGCAATTAAAGACAATCAAATAATACTTATGAAGATGAACTGGGGCTTCCCTGGTGGCTGAGTGGTAAAGAATCTGCCTGCCCAGGCAGGAGACATGGGTTCGATCCCTGATCCAGGAAGATCTCACATGCTGCAGAGCAACTAAGCCCGGGAGCTACAACTATTGAGCCTGTGCTCTAGAGCCTTGGAGCCGCAACTATGGAGCCCATGTGCGGCACCTATGGAAGCCCGTGTGCCCTAGATCCTGAGTTCCACAAGAGAAGTCACCACAACAACAAGCCAGCCCCCACTCCCTGCAACTAGAGAAGAGCATGAAGCAGCAGTGAAAACCTAAAATAGCCCAAAAAAGCCCCCCCCAAAATAAAATAAAATAAAATGCAAGTTTAAAAAAAAAATGAACTGAATGAACTGGTAGTGGTATTTGTACTCCTGGATTTAAATAAAGCACTGCTATCTCTCTCTCTTTAAAGTGTCCCCAAAAGAAGAATCAGGTGGGCTCTGCAGTTTTCCTGTCTGAGAACTCAAGGACCCAGAAAGGCTACTGACTCACAGAGCTGCAAAAAGAGAAAGCTTTTTTTCACTCTCCACCCTCAAAATGAACATCAAAAGGAAAACAAGGTCATGGGAAGAGGCAAGGCAGGAAAGGATGTGATGCTTATGTGGGCAGAAGAATTAGATTATCTTGGCTTTGGAGAAGAGATGATTAAAGTTAGAGACTGGATCTCCCAAGTTTGCCTTCTGTATTTCCTCACTACCCTACATGATAACACGGTGCTAAGAAAGATTAACTTAGAGTGGCAAGGACCACCCTAGCTGGGAGAAGGCACAAGGGGCACACTCTTCTACACGAACATAATAACCAAAGCTCTGTAGAGTGCTTTCTTAACTTTCTTGAGGAATAATTAACAAACATAACTGTATATATTTAAAGCATACAAGATGATGATCTGATATACTATATGTTGTAGAATGAACACCAAGATCAAGATAATTAGCACAATTGCCACCTCACATAGTTAGCTCCTTGTGTGTGCGGTGAGAAGGCTTGAGATCTACTCTCAGCAACTTTCAAGTACACATATGCTATTACTAATTGTATGTTTTACTACAGAGCCTCAGAACTTAAAACTAAAAATTTGTGCCTTTGAAGCTACATCACTCCACTTCTCCCTCAACCCCTGGCAACCACCATTCTGTTCTCTGTGTCTATGAAATTTACTTTTTTAAAAAGGATTCCATACATAAGTGATACCATACAGCATTTACCTTTATCTGTCTGGTTTATTTCACTTAGCATAATGTCCTCCTTGTTTATCCACATTGTTACAAAGGGCAGGATCTTGTCCTTTTTATGGCCAAATAATATTCTTGCATGTGTGTGTGCACATGCTAAGTCGCTTCAGTCATATCTGACTCTTTGGTGACCCATAGACTATAATTCACCAGGCTTCTCTGTCCATGGGATTCTCCAAGCAAGAATATTGGAGCGGGTTGCCATGTCCTCCTCTAGGGGATCGTCCCAACCCGGGGATAGAACTCAGGTCTCCTGCATTGCAGATGGATTCTTTACCTCTGGGCCACCAGAGAAGTTTGTGCATGCATGCATGTGTGTGTGTGTGTGTGTGTGAACATTCTGGGAAGGAAAAGTGAGTGTATGAGTAATATTCTCCAGTGCAAAGATGAAGAAAGTGAAACCTAGTGTGGTGAAAGATTTCCACTGAGCCAGCCAGTGCCCAGGTCAGCCATAGGTCTGAGGTCTAGACTCCCCATGGAACTCAGAGACAGTGAGGAAGACAGAAGAGGAAGAATAGGGAAAACCCTTTCTCCTTGCCTTATATTGCATGGAAGTAGGGTATTTCCAAATGGAAGCATCCCTACAGACCAGTGACTTGCAGGAAGATACCAGTGAAATTCTGAATTGCTTCTAGTTGTTACCAGAACATGTTCAGGTAGACAACACAGCATGGCCAAAGAACTATAAATAACATAGGAATGAGCTGTGGGATAACCAGCAAACAGAATGCTATCTAATCATTAAAAAGCACATTTTTAAAAAAGGGTTCAATAACATGGAAAAAAAGTTCACTTATAAAGCTCAATGAAAAAATTTACACAAAACAATATAGAATATAATATCAATTTTCTTAAGAAAAATATACATAGAAAAAAATGATTATAAGGAAATACACCTTACAATGTTAATACTAATTCTAAGTAAAGATTATTTTCTTTTTATTACTTTTGTCTTCCCTTTAATGTCCAGGAAGAGTGTGTATTACTTTTACAACTGGAAAAAAAATAACTAAGCTAAAGGATTTTTTGTTTGCATCCAAATCAAAGGGGACAGAAAATGTTGCTACTCAGTCTTGTCCCTGGGACTACTGACCTCAACAAGAGGATGATTCCCAGAGCTCTTGAGCAATGAGGAATGTTTCTATGAGACAATTCTTGCATGTGTGTGTGCACATGCTAAGTCGCTTCAGTCATATCTGACTCTTTGGTGACCCATAGACTATAATTCACCAGGCTTCTCTGTCCATGGGATTCTCCAAGCAAGAATATTGGAGCGGGTTGCCATGTCCTCCTCTAGGGGATCGTCCCAACCCGGGGATAGAACTCAGGTCTCCTGCATTGCAGATGGATTCTTTACCTCTGGGCCACCAGAGAAGTTTGTGCATGCATGCATGTGTGTGTGTGTGTGTGTGTGAACATTCTGGGAAGGAAAAGTGAGTGTATGAGTAATATTCTCCAGTGCAAAGATGAAGAAAGTGAAACCTAGTGTGGTGAAAGATTTCCACTGAGCCAGCCAGTGCCCAGGTCAGCCATAGGTCTGAGGTCTAGACTCCCCATGGAACTCAGAGACAGTGAGGAAGACAGAAGAGGAAGAATAGGGAAAACCCTTTCTCCTTGCCTTATATTGCATGGAAGTAGGGTATTTCCAAATGGAAGCATCCCTACAGACCAGTGACTTGCAGGAAGATACCAGTGAAATTCTGAATTGCTTCTAGTTGTTACCAGAACATGTTCAGGTAGACAACACAGCATGGCCAAAGAACTATAAATAACATAGGAATGAGCTGTGGGATAACCAGCAAACAGAATGCTATCTAATCATTAAAAAGCACATTTTTAAAAAGGATTCAATGACATGGAAAAAAAGTTCACTTATAAAGCTCAATGAAAAAATTTACACAAAACAATATAGAATATAATATCAATTTTCTTAAGAAAAATATACATAGAAAAAAATGATTATAAGGAAATACACCTTACAATGTTAATACTAATTCTAAGTAAAGATTATTTTCTTTTTATTACTTTTGTCTTCCCTTTAATGTCCAGGAAGAGTGTGTATTACTTTTACAACTGGAAAAAAAATAACTAAGCTAAAGGATTTTTTGTTTGCATCCAAATCAAAGGGGACAGAAAATGTTGCTACTCAGTCTTGTCCCTGGGACTACTGACCTCAACAAGAGGATGATTCCCAGAGCTCTTGAGCAATGAGGAAGTTTCTATGGTCTCTCAAAGACAAGAATTAGTGCAGACAATTAAAATTCATGGGTAAGTGAAAGTTCCATGTTGGGTAAATACTAGTAAAAGCTGGACGGAGACCCTAATGATTTATGGAGCCCAAAGTCAAAGAAGGAAAAACTAAACAAAAGGGCTAAGGGTTGGGGAGGATCAGGTAGAAAAGCTATGAGGTCTTGATCAAGTCCAGTATCTTAAGGAAAGATGAGAATGGAAAACCTGAAGATGTTATCTTAAAAGAAGGAGATTTTTTTCACATTTTAATTAAAAATCATGTTCAGACAAGCAGGGAGACATTCAAAGGAAAACTCCTGACAAAGACAAATAGGACAATCAAAAGAAGTCAGTTCTGATGCAAACCAAAACTACAGTGAGATACCACCTCACACCAGTCACAATGGCCATCATCAAAAAATCTACAGACAGTAAATGCTGCAGAGGGTGTGGAGAAAAGGGAACACTCTTGCATTGCTGGTGGCAATGTAAATTGATACAGTCTCTATGGAAGATAGTATGGAGATTCCTTAAAAAACTAAAAATAGAAGCACCATATGACACAGCAATCCCACTATTAGGCCTATATCCTGATGAAATCAAAAATGAAAGAGGCACCTGTACCCCAATGTTCATTGCAGCTCTCTATACAATAGCCAGAACATGGAAGCAACCTAGATGTTCATCGACAAATGAATGGAATCAGAAGCTCTGATACATATATACAGTGGAATACTACTCAGCTATAAAAAGAAATGCAGAAGAATCAGTCCTAATGAGGTGGTTGGATCTAGAACCTATCATAAAAAGTGAAGTAAGTCAAAAAGAGAAAGACAAGTACAGTATACTAACACATATATATGGAATCTAGTAAATGGGTAATGATAACACATGCAGTGAAGCGATGAAAAAACATACATGGAGAACAGACATGTGGACATCGTGGGGAATGAACACGGGGTGGGAGGCATAGAGGGAGTAACATGGAAACCTATACTATCATACGTGAAAAAGATAGCGATTGTCATTGATGCTGTGGGAACAGGAGTTCCTGCAAGGGCTTGGTGTGACAGCCCAGAAGGATAGGGTGGGGGGACTGGGAGTGGGGAGGGGACCAGGGATATGCATATGACTGATCTGAGACATGCATGTCTGTGAACAACAAAACTCTGTAAAAATTTAAAAACAGAAAGAAAGAAAGACTTCCTATAATAATAACAACAACAACAAAAAAAAGAAGTCAGTTCTTCAAGGAGGCAGACTGAAATCAAAGATGCCTGCTTTCTCTCTGGACAAGCTGGGCAAGAAGCTGGCTCAGAAGGGCACAAGGGAAAGTCTGGCCTGGTTATAGACTCAAGTCTATTACTGCGGAATGCCCAAGTCATGAATTCCTTTCACCAGCACTGGCTCTTTAGCTTCCCGATCTGATGGCTGCCACCTTTCCACATGCAAGGGAGCAGAGCACAGTGACGTGAAGATGGAAGTGGGCCACGAAGCCACAAACCTGCATTCTCCTGCCAATCAGCTGTACAGCATTGAATCAAAATTGCTTAACCCCTCTGCCCATGTTCTTATCTATAAATGGAGGTGATAAAACCAGTATCCATTTGAAAGGGTTGTTGTGATGGTTAAACAGGTTAATACATGGAAAGTACTCAGCATTGTCCCTTAGCATGGTGAGCACTCATTTAGTATTAGTTATAATTATTATTTTTATTATTGCCATGAGTCTTATAATAAACAAATGATACCCAGTCAGCTTCCACACTATTAGTGCCATTTCTCCTGGGAGTTATATATTTTTACCAACTACTGTCTATTTTCACAATGCCTGATGAGTTATACTAGTAATTTTTTCTCAGAGGGGCATTTTATATCAAATATAAGAAGTACAGAAGTGGCTAAAAGTAACTTGTCTAGAATTATCAATTGATGGTAAAAAAAAAATATCAGATGAACTGAACTGGCACCCAAAATAAAGCTTTTTTTAACCATGCAACTGAAAATTAGAGGGCTCAGACTGTCTAATCTAGGGAGGTCAACAGTGGCATCATTACTGGTGGGTTTATTTTCCAATGTGATGCATCATGAAGTATCAAACATCTCCAATCTATATTCTAATTGAAAATCTATATCTTGATCAGGCTTGGCCTATAGATTCACCTTCCAATTTACAGGAAATATAGGATATGGGAAAAATTTCAACAAAACAAGGAAAAATCTAGGCAATTGATCTGAGACATGCATGTCTGTGAACAACAAAACTCTGTAAAAATTTAAAAACAGAAAGAAAGAAAGACTTCCTATAATAATAACAACAACAACAAAAAAAAGAAGTCAGTTCTTCAAGGAGGCAGACTGAAATCAAAGATGCCTGCTTTCTCTCTGGACAAGCTGGGCAAGAAGCTGGCTCAGAAGGGCACAAGGGAAAGTCTGGCCTGGTTATAGACTCAAGTCTATTACTGCGGAATGCCCAAGTCATGAATTCCTTTCACCAGCACTGGCTCTTTAGCTTCCCGATCTGATGGCTGCCACCTTTCCACATGCAAGGGAGCAGAGCACAGTGACGTGAAGATGGAAGTGGGCCACGAAGCCACAAACCTGCATTCTCCTGCCAATCAGCTGTACAGCATTGAATCAAAATTGCTTAACCCCTCTGCCCATGTTCTTATCTATAAATGGAGGTGATAAAACCAGTATCCATTTGAAAGGGTTGTTGTGATGGTTAAACAGGTTAATACATGGAAAGTACTCAGCATTGTCCCTTAGCATGGTGAGCACTCATTTAGTATTAGTTATAATTATTATTTTTATTATTGCCATGAGTCTTATAATAAACAAATGATACCCAGTCAGCTTCCACACTATTAGTGCCATTTCTCCTGGGAGTTATATATTTTTACCAACTACTGTCTATTTTCACAATGCCTGATGAGTTATACTAGTAATTTTTTCTCAGAGGGGCATTTTATATCAAATATAAGAAGTACAGAAGTGGCTAAAAGTAACTTGTCTAGAATTATCAATTGATGGTAAAAAAAAAATATCAGATGAACTGAACTGGCACCCAAAATAAAGCTTTTTTTAACCATGCAACTGAAAATTAGAGGGCTCAGACTGTCTAATCTGGGGAGGTCAACAGTGGCATCATTACTGGTGGGTTTATTTTCCAATGTGATGCATCATGAAGTATCAAACATCTCCAATCTATATTCTAATTGAAAATCTATATCTTGATCAGGCTTGGCCTATAGATTCACCTTCCAATTTACAGGAAATATAGGATATGGGAAAAATTTCAACAAAACAAGGAAAAATCTAGGCAAATCTAGAAGGAGGGAAAATCTATAGGACACTGGCCTGGACTATGCAATAAATCAACGCCATGGCAAAGGAATGGTACTAGATTAAAGGAGACTTATGGGACATAAAACCACTGTGTATTAGAGACTAGCTTGGGAAAACCAGCTGTCAAGGACACTGTAGGACAATTAGGTAAACGTTTATATGATTTTCATATTAGATGAGATGAAAATTTACTGAAATGGGTAAATGGAGATTTTGAGTAAAATAACTATAAAACAGTATATATGATACAATCTGCTTTTTAATTATCATATTTTTATTTTTAATATTTTCTAATTTCTGTAGTGCACATGTACTATAGAATAGTAAAAGATAATTCAAAAGAACAGAGAGCAAAAAGGAAGAGAGAGGAAAACAGAGAAGGGGCGAAGGAGAGGTAGAGAAAAGGGGGAGGGAGACTAGGGGAGAGAGGGGGAGAGAGAAGCAGGTTTTGAATTCACTATCCTTAAAGCTCAGATTGTGACCAGGCTCAACAATCTGATTTGGCAATACTATATTTTAAAGATACAACCTGTAAATCCTGCAACGCGAGGGCAGGGTGATGCTGTAGAAAGAGCATGGGAGTTCATATTCCAGTGTTACCTCTTCTTGGTCTTATAAATGAGCATTTTACCAATGTGAGGTTTATACAGTGGAAGGGAAAATAACTTCCCAATTATGTGTATAGCAGCATTATTCATAATAGCCTCAAACTGGAAACCTATCCAAAAATCAACAGCAGTAGAATGGATAGAACTCAAAGCCTCCTGTCCCAGGACCTCCCTCCTCGCCCCCAGGCTAACTGGGACTGCTGGTCAGCCTAGCTCCTGCCCACTGTAGGGGAGATGGAATTTTGAGTTCAAAGTCTGTCAAGTTAGAGGGCTTGATAAACATCTGGGGCTTTCCATGGAAACTTTTCCAGAAAGGTGATAACTTTCAATGTATAGAGTATGTTCCAAAACCACAGGCAACACCAAAATAGACCCATTTTAACAAAGCATAAAACCAATTCCCCACAAGCTCAAGGTGAGCAATTTAACTGCCTTCTAGAACAAAACTTAACACTCCACAGAGGAAGATGAACACAATTAGAGTCTCAATAATGATATCTACAATGTCCAACACGAAATAAAAAGCTAGTAGGTGTGAAAAGATAAGGAAATGCGATCCATGGTCAGGAGAAAAATCATTAATAAATAGAAACAGAAACACAGATGATGTAGATGTTGAAAAGGACAGACGAGAATTTTTTAAATAATTGTCAAATATGTTTAACAGTAACAGGTGAAGCGAAGGGAACGTTCAGGAGCTATATGGAAACTAAACACAGAAAAGAGCTAAATGGAAATCAAAAACTATAAAAATATAATGTCTGAAAAGAAAAGCATTGGATGGTATGAATATCAGATTGGATACAAGAAGAAAGGACCAGTAAACTTTAGAAATTACCTAAACTGAAGCACAAACAGAAAATAAGAGCTTGCCTCAATGACCCATGGGACTATATCGAGCAGTCTTACAGATGTGCAATTGGAGTCAAAGCAAGAAGAGAGAACAGGACAGAAAAAATATCTGCCATAATTTTTCCCCAATTGAGGAAAAACCACTATCTACAGATCCAGGCTATTTAGATATTATACTTACCCAAGCCAAATTAAAAAAAAAAAAAAACAAAAAACTGACACCACACTCAGACTCATTATAGTCAAATTGCTAAAAGCCAAAGATAAAGAAGAAACAGAACTCGGGATTGTGATTTAAAAAAAAAAAGGAAAAGAAAAAAGAGGATTGTCCTGGCAGTCCAGTAGTTGAGAATCCACCTGTAATGCAGGTTTGGTCCCTGGTCTGGAAAGACTCCACATGCCACAGGGGCAACCATGCTCCATAGTTACTGAAGCCTGTGCGCCCTAGAGCCTGTGCTCTGCCACAAGAGAAGCCTGCACACCACAACTAGAGAGTAGCCCCTACTCATCGTAACTGGAAAAAGCTGGTGAGTAGCAACAGACTCAGCATAGTCGAAATAAAGAAATATTTTAAGAAGAAATATTAAAAGCAGCCCCCAAACCCTGAAAATACATCCTGGGGAACAACAATAAGAAACATAGCTGACTTCTCATAAGAAACAGTAGAAACAAGGCGAGAAAAAATGCCATAGTTAAACCGTTAAAAGAACAAAATTCCATTTATATATATATTTTCAAAAACAGCAAATACTTATATTGTGTTAGAAGTCAGGATACTGGCTTTTAGGGGATAATGAATGGGAAGGGGCAAAAGAGGGGACTCTGGGAACATTTTTATCTGGGTGATAATTACATACTTGGTTTCATTTGTAAAAATTCATTGAGCTGTAAACTTTATAATATGGGCACTTTCTTTAACAGCTTTATACTTACATAAAAAGTTAAGGAGGAAAAAACAAACCTTGCAAAATACATGAAAAGACTAGAGAAAATACATTCAGGGCCTCCTACAGTATAGAAGGGACTTCCCTGGTGCCTCAGCGGTAAAGATCCAGCCTATCAACGCAGGAGATAAGGGTTTGATGCCTGGGTTGGGCAGATCCCCTGGAGAAGGAAATGGTAATGCACTCCAATATTCTTGCCTGGGAAATCCCATGGTCAGAGGAGCCTGGTGGGCTACAGTTCATGGGGTCACAAAAGAACTGGGACATAACTCAGTGACTAAACAACAATAGTAGTGTATCAGCATTTTAAGAAAGCTTGTTATTTATTAGTATTAGTATTGTCATCCTCCCACAGAAAGTTTTGGGAACTTTAAGTGCACTGCAAAGCCCTAAGCCCCTGGAGCCACACTCAGACTCATTTTGCAAAAGCCAAAGATAAAGAAGAAACAGAACTCGGATTGTGATTTAAAAAAAAAAAGGAAAAGAAAAAAGAGGATTGTCCTGGCAGTCCAGTAGTTGAGAATCCACCTGTAATGCAGGTTTGGTCCCTGGTCTGGAAAGACTCCACATGCCACAGGGGCAACCATGCTCCATAGTTACTGAAGCCTGTGCGCCCTAGAGCCTGTGCTCTGCCACAAGAGAAGCCTGCACACCACAACTAGAGAGTAGCCCCTACTCATCGTAACTGGAAAAAGCTGGTGAGTAGCAACAGACTCAGCATAGTCGAAATAAAGAAATATTTTAAGAAGAAATATTAAAAGCAGCCCCCAAACCCTGAAAATACATCCTGGGGAACAACAATAAGAAACATAGCTGACTTCTCATAAGAAACAGTAGAAACAAGGCGAGAAAAAATGCCATAGTTAAACCGTTAAAAGAACAAAATTCCATTTATATATATATTTTCAAAAACAGCAAATACTTATATTGTGTTAGAAGTCAGGATACTGGCTTTTAGGGGATAATGAATGGGAAGGGGCAAAAGAGGGGACTCTGGGAACATTTTTATCTGGGTGATAATTACATACTTGGTTTCATTTGTAAAAATTCATTGAGCTGTAAACTTTATAATATGGGCACTTTCTTTAACAGCTTTATACTTACATAAAAAGTTAAGGAGGAAAAAACAAACCTTGCAAAATACATGAAAAGACTAGAGAAAATACATTCAGGGCCTCCTACAGTATAGAAGGGACTTCCCTGGTGCCTCAGCGGTAAAGATCCAGCCTATCAACGCAGGAGATAAGGGTTTGATGCCTGGGTTGGGCAGATCCCCTGGAGAAGGAAATGGTAATGCACTCCAATATTCTTGCCTGGGAAATCCCATGGTCAGAGGAGCCTGGTGGGCTACAGTTCATGGGGTCACAAAAGAACTGGGACATAACTCAGTGACTAAACAACAATAGTAGTGTATCAGCATTTTAAGAAAGCTTGTTATTTATTAGTATTAGTATTGTCATCCTCCCACAGAAAGTTTTGGGAACTTTAAGTGCACTGCAAAGCCCTAAGCCCCCTGGGGGCAGATCTTACTCCTCAATTTGATTATTTGATTTTAAGCTCTCTTTAGAACTAGCATAATGTTGCATATATAGTGTTCACTAGAATACTTATAAACCACATGTTTTCGTGGTTTAGAGTAGTATTCAAATATGTATAAGGTTGCAAGCAGACACCGACTCTCTGTCCACTGCACCTCTTTTCCACACTCCATAATTTAAAATTGTTCTTCTGATACTCTTAATCTTCCCTTGATTTGTGAAGTAGCATTACACATAGCATCTTGTGCTCTCTCAAAAAAGATACATAGATTACCTGAGAACTGAAACATTAAAGAGGCAAGTGTGTAAACTAACCTAAGCCAAAGCAGGCATCTTTTATGCACACATTCTCTTAGCTGAATCCTTCTAAGTCCAAAAAAAGCCTGGATCACCCAAACAGAAGCTTCAAGGGGGAGGACACAGATGCTGCTGACCCAGTGTCACAGAAACCAAAGCTAAAAAGCCATGAACAGCACTACCTGAAAAACTCCCCTCAGTGTAGGCTTTGGCAGCAAACTGGATGCCCCTTATCAGCAGAGGTACCTTTGAAGTAGCTGGCAGCCTTCTGTCCTGGACTCACACAGCTCAGCGTCACATCCTGTTCTTTTCTCCAAAGGGGATCGATTCATCAGATACGAGGGAATAAAGCTCAACTGGAATAGAGTTTTGCTACCAACAAGATAAACGGGCAACTGGAATAGCTGCCAGCAAAGCACCACACAATGCTGTTAGTGACCTTGTTAGACCATGAAGTTCAATCAGTAACAGATACTGAGTTCCATGGAGGAGAAGCTGTAGGGTGGATTGGGAAAGAGAAGAGGGGATAAGTCAATCATCAACTCCTTCTCCCAGAGACATCTTCGAGCTAAACCCTTTCTCAAGAGGGCAGAACCCAACCTTGGGAAATCTATTATTCTCTCCATGCATTTGATCTACGGTACCTACCAGAGACATTCAACTCTACCAGCACCGTAGGTCATTTCTTCTCCTTTCTCGGTTATGACTGCACCACCACAGAACATGCCTCTTTGTAGAATCCTCCTCTCCCCTCACATATGCCAAACAGCTAGACTCAAAGACTCCATAGGAGATCCTCCAGAGGGGATAAACAGGTAGGACGTAACAAGTACTGCTTTTAGTTTCAAGTCACCTTTAACCTCTTTTACTGCCAGAGTCATTTCCTTGGTGCCAGAGGAAATCTGACAGGTTGTGGAAATTCTCTTGGGATTGAGCTCATGGGAAAAGGATGTGTCTAACATCGCAGAGCCCTGGAAAAAACTGCTAATTGAGCCCCTTAGGTTTCTTTCTCAGCACCCTTCTTGCATCTCCTACTTCCTACAGAGGGACGGATTTACCTGTAGCCAGATTCACCCTTTATCACCCTTCAAGAATCAAGGTAAACTGTGATAGGTTGCCTGGACAAACTAACCCACTACTGTCTGCAGCAAGGGAGAATATGGCTCACAGGCAGACAGACGGGATCCTATGGCTTCACATGCACCTCAGTGCTCTTGGGTTTCCCCAGACGGAAACCAGAGCAGCTACAGCAGTGATACTCAACCCTAACTCTAGGCAAGAACCAGCTGGGCTCTATCCTAGAGACCATTCCAATTGCCCTCAAGTGGGGCCTTGGCAAAGGATTCTTTTATTATTTTTTAAATCAGTTTACTGAGGCATAATTTACATACATATTTTGAATATATATGATGATTCCTTTTGACAAATGCAGACACTTATGTTAACTATAGTCATAATGAAGAATGTATGACATTTCCACAAGCCCCAGTTCCCTTGTGTCCCTTTGCAGTCAACCCTATCCCCACTCTGGTCCTGAGGCCATCACTGAATTACTGTATATCTCTATAGATTTGAGATATCTTTTACAAGATTTCATGCAAATGGATCATACAGAATGTGTTCATAATGTCTGGCTTCTTTTTACCAGTGGAATGTTTTGTGAATTCACCTACATCATGTCGTTCTACTGCTGAGTCATATTCATATGTAGATACACCACAATATGATTTTTTACAGCATGCTTATCCATCTGTTGATGGATATTTGAGTAGTTATCAGTCTTGGATAGTATAAAAAATATTAGTTTCCTATGGTAGCCATAACAAATTACTGCAACCCTGGTGGCTTGAAACAACGCACATTTACTCTTGGATAGTTCTGGAGATCAGATGTTCAAAACCAGTTTTACTAGGACAAACAAGGTATCAGTAGGGCTGCATTCGCTGAGGAGGCTCTCAAGGAGAATCTCTTTCCTTGCCTTTCCTAACGTATGGAACTGCATTCATTGGCTCCTCCTTCAAAGCCAGTGGCCAAGCATCTCTCTGTGACTTCGCTTCCCTCCTCTTCTCTCACATGGCCTTCCTCTCTTTTGGCTGTAATCTGCCCCCACTTCCCTTTATGAGGACACTAGTGACTGCATTTAGGGCACCTTAAGTAATCAAGCATAAAAAACCCATCCTAAGATCTTCAAATTCATCATATGTGCAAAGACTTATGGATAAAGTAAACATCCACAGGTTCTAGGGATTAGAACAGAAATGTCTCTGGAGGTGGGACCATTATTCAGCCTTCAACAAAAGCTGTCATGAATATTCAGGTACAAGTCTTTGTGTAGATAAATACTTTGATTTCTCATGGATAAATACCTAAAATATAGAATTGATGGGTCATATGGTAAGTACGTATTAACTTCATAAGAAACAGCCAAATTATTTTACAAAACAGTTATACCATTTTACATTTTTACCAGCAACACATAAGAATTCCATCCATCCTAACAGTTGTATTGTTAGTCTTTAATTTCAACCATTCTAGTGAGTATGTAGCACAGCTCCTTATAGAGGTTTTAACTTGCATTTCCCTAATGATTAATGACATTGAGCATCTTTTCATGAGCTCACTAGCCATTTATATATATATATTTTTTTTGGTGATGTGTCTATTAAAGCCTTTTGCTGTTGTGAAAGTTGCTCAGTTGTGTCCGATTTTTTGTGACCCATGGATGAGTCATGGAACTCTCTAGGCAAGAATACTGGAGTGGGCAGTCGATCCCTTCTCCAGGATATCTCCCCAACCCAGGAACAGGAAGAGGGTCTCCTGCACTGAAGACAGATTCTTTATCACCTGAGCCACTAGGGAGGCATTAAAACCTTTTACCTATTAAAAAAAATTTTTTTTTGGTATTCTTTCATCTTATTATTGAGTTTTGTGTATTGCAAATATAGTTTCCCAGTCTATGGCTTATCCTTCATTTTCTTAACAATGTCTTTTCAAGAATAAAAGTCTAAGGATCGATGAAGTCCATTTTACCCTTTTTTTCCCCTTATATAGTTTCATTCTTTTTATATCCGAAGAAATCTTTGTCTCTTCAAGGTCACAAAGATTTAAAAAAAAAAACAAAACTTCCCAAGTGACTCTCTTGAAAAGAAGATGCTGAGAACTGCTGGTCTGTTGGGAATCTGACCTAGCTTTCTCAATTTAACCCGACTTTCTGCCATAGCATTTTAGGGTAACAAAGGTAAAACCGTTACCTGAAATATTGTAATAGAAAGAATGCAATTCAGAGTCTTAGGACTGTCTGAACTAACTGGCTTCCAGACCTAAGAGTGAACAGCTGCTAAGGGCTAGAAACAGTGACTGGGAAAGCCAAATTGGAGGTACGTTTAGCATGTCCCAGCTAAGTGAAAGGAGGAAGAGAGAACAGAATGGTCTTCTTCGTGGTGGGCAAAAGCTCATCCAAGTTTATTTCACTTTAAACTGAGAGAGTGAGAGAAATGATTTCTTTTCTTGGTGGGATCCTTTAGAACATGCACCTCACAGAGACGAGATGGAGCTGATGGTCAGAGTTGGCAGAATTTAGCCCCAGTTTTTGAAGCCACTGTATTAAACAAATGAAGGTGGCAGCAATAATATTTGCCCAGACCTTGGTTCCAACTGGTGTGAGACAGACCGAGCTTTCATTGCAGGAAAGGAGACTGCAGGAGCACCACACCAGCTCAACTTTCCCTGGAGTCTTAGACAAAGTGCGCCTGTTTCTAAGCTGCGGACAGGAGGCTACTTTCTCCACATGTTATATTTAGCTAAAGGAATCTCTACCAGGGCTTCAGGCAACACGTAAAATATGTCCCAGCAGACATAACCACAAACCAGAGGGCCAGCAAGGAGCATCCCTTAAGAGGGTTCAGGAGCATAGAGGAGCCATTCAGGAAGAGGGTCTCCTGCACTGAAGACAGATTCTTTATCACCTGAGCCACTAGGGAGGCATTAAAACCTTTTACCTATTAAAAAAAATTTTTTTTTGGTATTCTTTCATCTTATTATTGAGTTTTGTGTATTGCAAATATAGTTTCCCAGTCTATGGCTTATCCTTCATTTTCTTAACAATGTCTTTTCAAGAATAAAAGTCTAAGGATCGATGAAGTCCATTTTACCCTTTTTTTCCCCTTATATAGTTTCATTCTTTTTATATCCGAAGAAATCTTTGTCTCTTCAAGGTCACAAAGATTTAAAAAAAAAAAAAAACAAAACTTCCCAAGTGACTCTCTTGAAAAGAAGATGCTGAGAACTGCTGGTCTGTTGGGAATCTGACCTAGCTTTCTCAATTTAACCCGACTTTCTGCCATAGCATTTTAGGGTAACAAAGGTAAAACCGTTACCTGAAATATTGTAATAGAAAGAATGCAATTCAGAGTCTTAGGACTGTCTGAACTAACTGGCTTCCAGACCTAAGAGTGAACAGCTGCTAAGGGCTAGAAACAGCGACTGGGAAAGCCAAATTGGAGGTACGTTTAGCATGTCCCAGCTAAGTGAAAGGAGGAAGAGAGAACAGAATGGTCTTCTTCGTGGTGGGCAAAAGCTCATCCAAGTTTATTTCACTTTAAACTGAGAGAGTGAGAGAAATGATTTCTTTTCTTGGTGGGATCCTTTAGAACATGCACCTCACAGAGACGAGATGGAGCTGATGGTCAGAGTTGGCAGAATTTAGCCCCAGTTTTTGAAGCCACTGTATTAAACAAATGAAGGTGGCAGCAATAATATTTGCCCAGACCTTGGTTCCAACTGGTGTGAGACAGACCGAGCTTTCATTGCAGGAAAGGAGACTGCAGGAGCACCACACCAGCTCAACTTTCCCTGGAGTCTTAGACAAAGTGCGCCTGTTTCTAAGCTGCGGACAGGAGGCTACTTTCTCCACATGTTATATTTAGCTAAAGGAATCTCTACCAGGGCTTCAGGCAACACGTAAAATATGTCCCAGCAGACATAACCACAAACCAGAGGGCCAGCAAGGAGCATCCCTTAAGAGGGTTCAGGAGCATAGAGGAGCCAATTGTGCAGCCACTCTGACATCCCCAAATTAGCTGATTTAGCTTCCAGCCAGATTGCCGGTTGGCTCTCATCTTTAATGAGTCTTTGTTTCCCTCTTACTAGAGATTTTGCCCCTAGGGAGAAAAACAGGCTGCTGTATTTCACCCTCAACTTCAGCGGCTAGCCCAGACGCCAGGTAAGAGAAACAACCAAATGTTGATGTTTAACACCTCCAGATCCTTTGAAGGGCTATGTGCTAAAAAAAGGTTAGGTTAATTCTGTAACTAAGTGAAATACCTGGATTTGATGAAAATGAGCAAGAAAATCCAGAGTATCCTCTACTCTGCACACAATACCTAGACAGGCTTAATAGAACAAGTAGGTAAAACCCTGGTTCTAGAGCCTGATGACTGTATTTAAATACTAGCCTCATCTCTTTTCTTGCTAATCTCTTTAAGTCTCAGTTTCTTCCCCCATAAGATAAAGATAATAGTAATAACTACCTTATAGAAGAAGTGTTATAAGGATTAAATAGGATAATTCATACAAAGTGCTTAATACTGTACCTAGCACATAAGGGTTCAAAAATCTTGATTTTGATGGTTATAACCTTTGCCAGAGAATCATTAAGTTTTTTAGATTAAAAAAAATTTTTCAAGGAAGAAAAGTCATGACTTTTGCCAGTGATATACAGATTCAAATTCAGTAAAATGCTGATAAATTTTAGGTGTCCTCAACTGAACCAGAAATGAAGGTAAATTTTCTTAGTGTCTTCAGAGAAATGTGGGTTTTTCCTTTTGCTATTGGAATCCAATCTACAGGTAAAATAAGAGTTGTGTTTATTCTGTATATTTAGATTTCAGTGTGGCATCTCTTGGTTGCTTGCCATTGTAGGTAAAAGGATCGAAACGGTGCTTCAGTCTTTTAAGAAGTACGGTCTTCCATTGCTTAAGTTAGCCCCTCTCTAGACCCACACCGGCTTCTGCCTCCTCATCTCAGGGCTGCAGCTTACTTTATCCTGCTAGGCTCAGGCAACACGTAAAATATGTCCCAGCAGACATAACCACAAACCAGAGGGCCAGCAAGGAGCATCCCTTAAGAGGGTTCAGGAGCATAGAGGAGCCAATTGTGCAGCCACTCTGACATCCCCAAATTAGCTGATTTAGCTTCCAGCCAGATTGCCGGTTGGCTCTCATCTTTAATGAGTCTTTGTTTCCCTCTTACTAGAGATTTTGCCCCTAGGGAGAAAAACAGGCTGCTGTATTTCACCCTCAACTTCAGCGGCTAGCCCAGACGCCAGGTAAGAGAAACAACCAAATGTTGATGTTTAACACCTCCAGATCCTTTGAAGGGCTATGTGCTAAAAAAAGGTTAGGTTAATTCTGTAACTAAGTGAAATACCTGGATTTGATGAAAATGAGCAAGAAAATCCAGAGTATCCTCTACTCTGCACACAATACCTAGACAGGCTTAATAGAACAAGTAGGTAAAACCCTGGTTCTAGAGCCTGATGACTGTATTTAAATACTAGCCTCATCTCTTTTCTTGCTAATCTCTTTAAGTCTCAGTTTCTTCCCCCATAAGATAAAGATAATAGTAATAACTACCTTATAGAAGAAGTGTTATAAGGATTAAATAGGATAATTCATACAAAGTGCTTAATACTGTACCTAGCACATAAGGGTTCAAAAATCTTGATTTTGATGGTTATAACCTTTGCCAGAGAATCATTAAGTTTTTTAGATTAAAAAAAATTTTTCAAGGAAGAAAAGTCATGACTTTTGCCAGTGATATACAGATTCAAATTCAGTAAAATGCTGATAAATTTTTAGGTGTCCTCAACTGAACCAGAAATGAAGGTAAATTTTCTTAGTGTCTTCAGAGAAATGTGGGTTTTTCCTTTTGCTATTGGAATCCAATCTACAGGTAAAATAAGAGTTGTGTTTATTCTGTATATTTAGATTTCAGTGTGGCATCTCTTGGTTGCTTGCCATTGTAGGTAAAAGGATCGAAACGGTGCTTCAGTCTTTTAAGAAGTACGGTCTTCCATTGCTTAAGTTAGCCCCTCTCTAGACCCACACCGGCTTCTGCCCCTCCTCATCTCAGGGGCTGCAGCTTACTTTATCACAAATTAACAAAGGTCACCCAACAACCAGAAGGAAGCCCTCAGTGTAGGGTGCCTTGGTTATACAATTACAATGCATTAGATTTCAAAGGCGATAGGGAGTTCAAATAGCCCAGTTTTCTTTAAACTTGAGGGAACTGAGGCAGAGAAAGAAGAAGGTAACTGTCCAGAGTTTCAGAGTTACTGGCTAAGCTGATCCCAAGGAAAAAGATCCCCTAGGGAAGGGCTCTGCTCTAACAGTATAAATTGAGTCCCAGGAAGCTTCACGTAACTGCCGGGGTGGCCAGGGACAGTCCTCGGTTCTCTTTTCTGATGACTATAGCTCAGCCTGTGGGATTCTAATTCTTCAAGTGCAATACACTCTAAACAAAGGAGACTGAAAATGTGAGATATGGAAAGAGAATGCTTCTTTGCCCATTACTAGAAAGGAGAGAGGTTTTCATCCAAACAGAATTAATCTATTCTTACGATCAGCCAAGCCAACTTCTACCTTAGAATTCTCTGCCTCCATTGGACCCCAGGGGAGAGAGAAAAGAGGTTATTCACCCCACGGGATAGTAAACATTGGCTATTTGACAATGTTATGGATATCTCTAGTCGATTATAACTGATGAAAAGTTACAAAAATCAAGAGAAAGTCCTATGACCTGCAACCGCATACCACAACATGAATAAATCTCACAATACAATGCTGAATGAGAAAAAACCCGACACAAAAGAGTACACATTGCATGATTCTATTTATATAAAGTATAAAACTAAGCAAAACTAATCTCTGCTGTGAAAAGTCAGGACTGATGTTATTCTTAGGGGTTGGGAACACCCCTCCCCACCCTTAGTGACAAGAAGGGAACATGAAGGGACTTCTGGGGTACGGAAATACTCTGTCGCTTGATCTGGAAACTGGTTACCAGGTGTGTTTACTTTATAAAAATGCATTTAGCTGTAAGCCTATGATACATGCACTTTTCTTCAATGAAATGCAATATATGAACAATCCAGTGATTAATTAGAAATTCTTCTTTACACCCTCAGCATAGAAATGCATTGCTTAAGGAGACCAGCACTTAGACCTGCTCGGAATACCATTCGTGAGTGGATGGAGATCCACACCATATCTTAGACATACGCCATGCACTTAGGCCTTAGTGAAATGTGAAAGGTGTTTGAGGAACCAGGGACACCTGGGGCTTTGATACCTCATTGCCTCAAAACTGTCCAGGAACTGAGGCAGAGAAAGAAGAAGGTAACTGTCCAGAGTTTCAGAGTTACTGGCTAAGCTGATCCCAAGGAAAAAGATCCCCTAGGGAAGGGCTCTGCTCTAACAGTATAAATTGAGTCCCAGGAAGCTTCACGTAACTGCCGGGGTGGCCAGGGACAGTCCTCGGTTCTCTTTTCTGATGACTATAGCTCAGCCTGTGGGATTCTAATTCTTCAAGTGCAATACACTCTAAACAAAGGAGACTGAAAATGTGAGATATGGAAAGAGAATGCTTCTTTGCCCATTACTAGAAAGGAGAGAGGTTTTCATCCAAACAGAATTAATCTATTCTTACGATCAGCCAAGCCAACTTCTACCTTAGAATTCTCTGCCTCCATTGGACCCCAGGGGAGAGAGAAAAGAGGTTATTCACCCCACGGGATAGTAAACATTGGCTATTTGACAATGTTATGGATATCTCTAGTCGATTATAACTGATGAAAAGTTACAAAAATCAAGAGAAAGTCCTATGACCTGCAACCGCATACCACAACATGAATAAATCTCACAATACAATGCTGAATGAGAAAAACCAGACACAAAAGAGTACACATTGCATGATTCTATTTATATAAAGTATAAAACTAAGCAAAACTAATCTCTGCTGTGAAAAGTCAGGACTGATGTTATTCTTAGGGGTTGGGAACACCCCTCCCCACCCTTAGTGACAAGAAGGGAACATGAAGGGACTTCTGGGGTACGGAAATACTCTGTCGCTTGATCTGGAAACTGGTTACCAGGTGTGTTTACTTTATAAAAATGCATTTAGCTGTAAGCCTATGATACATGCACTTTTCTTCAATGAAATGCAATATATGAACAATCCAGTGATTAATTAGAAATTCTTCTTTA
This sequence comes from Tragulus kanchil, assembly GCA_022376925.1. NCBI lineage: Eukaryota > Metazoa > Chordata > Mammalia > Artiodactyla > Tragulidae > Tragulus > Tragulus kanchil. Next base: position 80,610,330 of record JAIOJX010000024.1, on the reverse strand, counting down.
CACCCTCAGCATAGAAATGCATTGCTTAAGGAGACCAGCACTTAGACCTGCTCGGAATACCATTCGTGAGTGGATGGAGATCCACACCATATCTTAGACATACGCCATGCACTTAGGCCTTAGTGAAATGTGAAAGGTGTTTGAGGAACCAGGGACACCTGGGGCTTTGATACCTCATTGCCTGCGGCATAAACATCTCTGAAATCTGGAGGGGATGTAAGACTCTCCCAGCTGGGTTCTTCTCTAACCTGAAACTGGAGAAAAGGGAGCAAAAGATTGGGTGCAATCTAGATAGCTGAACATCTCTCATAAAAGTTTTTTCTCAGATGAACAGAGAAAATAGAGAAGAAAACTATCCATTAACCCCTTTTCTTCATGAGATGGTCTGAGTGGCTGTCAAGACTGTAGAGAAGTGGTATCTGATCACTGCCAAGGTTCCATATAAGTAGGTTTAAAAATATTTTTTAATAAAAATTCTATATATTTCAGGTGTATAAATGATTTAGTATACACATACACAGTGGAATGATTACTACACTTAAGATAATTAATATACCATCTCCTCACACAGTAAAAGAAAGAGCCCCTGAAATCTACTCTCTTAGTACTGTTACAGTATTCAGTACAGTATTATTAGCTACAGTCATTAACTTAGTCACATACAATGTCACAAGTGTTACAGAATAATTCAAGTTAATGACAAGCAAGCCGGAGCAGATGCTAGGAGCCATGAGGAGATTATGAAAAGTACCCTCGCCCATAAATGAAGTATGGCCCCAACCACAGCACAGCCGGACCACTATGAATAGCCATTGGGCTCAGCAAGGAGTTGTCTTTCTCTTCCTTCCTTTCATTCTCAGATGATTATACCCTTAATATCCTGTCTGTACAACACAGGGAAAGCCCCTTCACAGATACAATTGGCAGTTCTTTTTTTATGTTGGCATAAACAGAAGAAATTGGGTTCTAATTCCAGACCTACTGAGATCTGTACACTTCCTAATGTTAACAATCAGAAAACTGACCAAGAGCCAAGGCTGCCATTGATCACAGTCTTGTTTACTCAAGTCCATTCTCTCCCAGCCTCAAATTTTAGCACTGGATTTTGTCAACTGGAAACCAGTGAATTCCCTGTGTATGAAACCAATGACAGCGCCCTCTGCCCCAATATATTCTCTTTTTACCTATCACTTGTGAGAAGGTAATTCACTTTCTAAAAAATCTTCTGAGGATGTCAGAGCTTGATTGTTACACATGGTACATCATGTAACACTGGTTTGTCACCATTAGTAACCAAAAGTCATGAATGACTCCATTAGGAGTTCAGGCTGAGGAAAGAGCTTCCTGGGTCTCCACTACTGACAGGTGAGTTAGGCATAAATTTCTTAAGATATCACAATTAATTTTGAGTTTCTTCTTAGTCAACATTTTTGACATACACCCAAGGAACTATGACAAACAGTTGAGCTTCAGAAAACATTTAGGGATGGGTGTAAGTTCCATTCGGGCGCACCAAAAAAAAAAAGCATTTAGAGACTCAAAGACAAAGGTATGTCACGATAAGAATAACCAAATTCATGAGTGCACCTTGGCCAAGATGAGAACTTGGAAAGAGAACTAAACCAGAAACACAAGTATACGTGTACTTGCTAAATGAACTCGAAGAGGAAATCATGAAATGACACAGAACGTCTCCAAATCTCAATAACTTCATGAATCACTTAGGAAATCAACCAAACATGGTCACTATCAATATACAGAAATAATGAATTATGCTGCCAGTCCTGGGTTGTACCTTGCAAATGGTTCCTTTCCCTGAGCTACTGTAAATTCATCTCAGAAATGAAAAACAAAAGCCAATTAAATATTTTTTCTCCCTAAGTATTTGGTACGTTGAGACCCATGGAAAGCCTTTTAAGTGGGTCAATAAGATATCCTTTCTCTTATTTACAAGATGGTGCCTGTGATTAAAAATAGCCTATTTACCTTTTTAAAGAGTCTTCCTGAGTCCTCGCTGACTTGGACAAATCGAGGAATGATATCAGGTAGATGTCTCAACCTACTGAGATCTGTACACTTCCTAATGTTAACAATCAGAAAACTGACCAAGAGCCAAGGCTGCCATTGATCACAGTCTTGTTTACTCAAGTCCATTCTCTCCCAGCCTCAAATTTTAGCACTGGATTTTGTCAACTGGAAACCAGTGAATTCCCTGTGTATGAAACCAATGACAGCGCCCTCTGCCCCAATATATTCTCTTTTTACCTATCACTTGTGAGAAGGTAATTCACTTTCTAAAAAACCTTCTGAGGATGTCAGAGCTTGATTGTTACACATGGTACATCATGTAACACTGGTTTGTCACCATTAGTAACCAAAAGTCATGAATGACTCCATTAGGAGTTCAGGCTGAGGAAAGAGCTTCCTGGGTCTCCAGAAGGCTAGTCCCACTACTGACAGGTGAGTTAGGCATAAATTTCTTAAGATATCACAATTAATTTTGAGTTTCTTCTTAGTCAACATTTTTGACATACACCCAAGGAACTATGACAAACAGTTGAGCTTCAGAAAACATTTAGGGATGGGTGTAAGTTCCATTCGGGCGCACCAAAAAAAAAAAGCATTTAGAGACTCAAAGACAAAGGTATGTCACGATAAGAATAACCAAATTCATGAGTGCACCTTGGCCAAGATGAGAACTTGGAAAGAGAACTAAACCAGAAACACAAGTATACGTGTACTTGCTAAATGAACTCGAAGAGGAAATCATGAAATGACACAGAACGTCTCCAAATCTCAATAACTTCATGAATCACTTAGGAAATCAACCAAACATGGTCACTATCAATATACAGAAATAATGAATTATGCTGCCAGTCCTGGGTTGTACCTTGCAAATGGTTCCTTTCCCTGAGCTACTGTAAATTCATCTCAGAAATGAAAAACAAAAGCCAATTAAATATTTTTTCTCCCTAAGTATTTGGTACGTTGAGACCCATGGAAAGCCTTTTAAGTGGGTCAATAAGATATCCTTTCTCTTATTTACAAGATGGTGCCTGTGATTAAAAATAGCCTATTTACCTTTTTAAAGAGTCTTCCTGAGTCCTCGCTGACTTGGACAAATCGAGGAATGATATTATTCAGGTAGATGTCACTCAAGGTGGTGTGGTCCCTGCTCTCCCGCTTCACCTGGTTTAAGAGGAGATTCCAGCAGTTGACTGGAGAGAGAACATTCTGATCCTTCCTGCAGAGAAACAGCAAGAGAAAAATCAGTGTTGATGGAGCAGACAGGGCCAATATCTCTGACTACAGTCCATGTCACAAGATCACAGAAATCAGAGCCAAATCAGAAATAAAGATGTCTTTCCTGAAGCTGCACCTCTTGTTTTCTCTTTTTCTAAAAACTCAGTGGAGGAAAAGGGAGAAAATAATAATAAGAAAGAGAAGGAGGGGTGAGGAAGAGGGAAAGAGGAGAAGAAGCAGGATTATTTGTTGAGCATCTTTTATGTTCTAGAAGGTGGGACTAGTAGTAAGGAACCTGCCTGCCAATGTCGGAGACATAAAAAATGAGGGTTCAGTTCCTGAGTTGGGAAGATCGCCTGGAGGAAGAAATGGCAACCCACTTCAGTATTCTTGCCTGGAGAATTCCATGGACAGAAGAGTCTGGTGGACTATAGTCCACAGGGTCACAAAGAGTCTGGCACGACTTAAGTGACTTAGCATGCACACATGCTTGTTCTGGAAATTTGGTAAAATCTTTATATGCATTATTCCATCTAAGCTCCATAATTTTGTTGTCAGAAAAGAACTACCATTATCCTAATTTTATGCATATTCCATCTAAGCTCCATAATTTTGTTGTCAGAAAAGAACTACCATTATCCTAATTTTACTGATTAAACACACACACACAGAGACACACACAGGTGATCACTTGCCCACAACTCATAGTCACAGAGACAGTAAAAGGGAGTCAGGGACCAGAACCACAGATCTGTGCTGACTAGAATGATTCTAGGAGGTCTGACTCCAAATTCCATGACCTCAACCACTACAACATTTGGTTTGTCTCTAGGATTACAGGCAAAAGTTTTTTTTTTTCTCTTATTTGGTACGTTGAGACCCATGGAAAGCCTTTTAAGTGGGTCAATAAGATATCCTTTCTCTTATTTACAAGATGGTGCCTGTGATTAAAAATAGCCTATTTACCTTTTTAAAGAGTCTTCCTGAGTCCTCGCTGACTTGGACAAATCGAGGAATGATATTATTCAGGTAGATGTCACTCAAGGTGGTGTGGTCCCTGCTCTCCCGCTTCACCTGGTTTAAGAGGAGATTCCAGCAGTTGACTGGAGAGAGAACATTCTGATCCTTCCTGCAGAGAAACAGCAAGAGAAAAATCAGTGTTGATGGAGCAGACAGGGCCAATATCTCTGACTACAGTCCATGTCACAAGATCACAGAAATCAGAGCCAAATCAGAAATAAAGATGTCTTTCCTGAAGCTGCACCTCTTGTTTTCTCTTTTTCTAAAAACTCAGTGGAGGAAAAGGGAGAAAATAATAATAAGAAAGAGAAGGAGGGGTGAGGAAGAGGGAAAGAGGAGAAGAAGCAGGATTATTTGTTGAGCATCTTTTATGTTCTAGAAGGTGGGACTAGTAGTAAGGAACCTGCCTGCCAATGTCGGAGACATAAAAAATGAGGGTTCAGTTCCTGAGTTGGGAAGATCGCCTGGAGGAAGAAATGGCAACCCACTTCAGTATTCTTGCCTGGAGAATTCCATGGACAGAAGAGTCTGGTGGACTATAGTCCACAGGGTCACAAAGAGTCTGGCACGACTTAAGTGACTTAGCATGCACACATGCTTGTTCTGGAAATTTGGTAAAATCTTTATATGCATTATTCCATCTAAGCTCCATAATTTTGTTGTCAGAAAAGAACTACCATTATCCTAATTTTACTGATTAAACACACACACACAGAGACACACACAGGTGATCACTTGCCCACAACTCATAGTCACAGAGACAGTAAAAGGGAGTCAGGGACCAGAACCACAGATCTGTGCTGACTAGAATGATTCTAGGAGGTCTGACTCCAAATTCCATGACCTCAACCACTACAACATTTGGTTTGTCTCTAGGATTACAGGCAAAAGTTAGTCTCTAGACAAAATCTATGCTATAGACTAAATCCCCACATATTTCTCTTTTGTAGCATTCAATGAACACAACATGGAGGCATTTGCCGTGAAAGTCACTGAAAATTCTTTAGTCCCACAGAATGCATACATGGAGGCTTGATTTCATTGACTAAGCCATTTTCTCATGTCCCATACACCAAGAGCATAAACCGTTATCCGAACACGTGTATTCTGAAGATTTCAACAGCCTGAGTGAAGCAGTAAAAGCACTAACCTAGATGTCATTTCTACTCAAAATGCTATTATCTAAAAAAGTTACTGATGAGATAATCAGCTCACAGCACTGATTTAAGAAACAGAAAGCTTTGCATCTGCACGGTAGGTTTCTTTAAGGAAAGAAACAGAAGGTAGGGGTTATTATCAAGGGCTTACTGTGTATTTGGCATATGGCTGTGCCCCATCCTCATATTGTTTAATTTGAACCCTACAAACCCGGATGAAGTGGAGGTCATCAACCACATTCAGAAGGTGAGGAAAGTTGGACCAGGAAAGGTTACATATCTTGTTCAAGTTCACATAGCTAAAAAGTGGCCATGCTGGAATTCAAGAACAAGCAAAGAGAAAGCAAGTAATTGCAAAGAGAATGCTCTTAATCACTTAAAACAAAAACCTTGTTTTTCCCATTTCCTCTCTTCCCTCCCTACAGTTAGACTCAGTGCAAAGAAAGCAAGCTGTGAATGGCTTTGTTATCAAGTCTGCACCGCCTTCTTCTTGCGCCAGGCACCTGTGACTTGTAGGGCGGAATCCAGCTTAGAAGGGCTCTTTCAATTCAAATGTAAGGTAACTATTAACAAATAATCATACCACACTTCGGCTAGCTTCTGAACACACCAGACCATTAAATCAAAATATCTGTCTAAACAGCACCAAGAGGCTGCTACAAACCAATGAATATTAGAGTTCACAATGAAACTGCTTTAGTCCTGCTCTCCACCCCACCTCCTGCCCCAGGCACCGCGCTTCTGTGGTCAAAATCCCTAACATGTCTGTGTTGACCACTGTGGTAACAACTATATACACTTTCTAGGGAAATCAAAAGATTTCCATGGAAACTAAAAATGCATACTAGCTAAGAGAGAGAGAGAGACATGTAATTAGTCTAGTCTTTTCAAAATTTCTAGCACCTGGGAAAAAAAAGGATAATAGGAAACAATCCTGAATTCAAAACAGTGAGATCAGAGCACACGCATTCAGCAACATTTGATCTTTCCACTGCAAAAAAACTTTCAAACTGATTCCAAATCAGCCTCAGTTACAAAATCCTAAATAACCTAATTTTTATTGGGTCATAAGACATCCATGTCCTCGGTAATCGTGGAATATGCCAGGCAAATACAGTGACTTTTTTTTTTTACTTTTTTTTACAGTCACTTTTTAAAAGGGCCAATCTCACAGGACCTTAATGTTACAACTGGTTTCAATCTGTTTTTTGTGGGTTGGTGGTCCCTCTTTGTTCTTCTCCTATAGCACTCTAAATACATGAAAACAATACCACAATTCAATTTGATAACTGTGTACACATTTGTATCTTAAATGAACAAAGTACAGTAGTAGGGGCTATAGTGGTTATAAAAGGGCTGCTACACAGACAAAGAAGACCTATTATAATACCACAGAAGGCTCAGGTACAGACAGAGGGCCAGCTAACTCACCCATGTACTGAATATATCACAGGTCATAAGTGGAGGCAAGAGAGGCAAAACCAGTCCAACACCAAGGGGCCCTTGAGTAAGCAAAGATGAATTAAAAAAAACAGGCAGAAGTGGAATCTTTTAAAATGCCTTATCACTTACCACTTATAAATTTATATTTATTAAGAACTTCTAAGGTGCTGTAAGTGTCAATATTTTTATCACATGTATTTATTTTCATTCTTACAGCATGTGGTGGGACAGCCATTACTAGTTTCAGTGAGTGAGCCTTAAAAATGCATTCTGAGAAATGCTGGAATTACAGAAAATTACATTTCAGTTACAAACAACTATAATACACCCATTTAAAAGGGCAACCTCCATTGAAATATGTAAGGGGACCAGGACCCAGTTTCCTGGCAGTAGGTACCATCCATGTCTCATGGACTTCCCAGGTGAGCTTTGTTATACGCCCCTTTGGAACAAAGAATCAGTGCGTATATCTAGACTACTGAAAAATATGCCATCGAATAGAGCGAATATTGCTTTGCACAGGCTTAGTTTTCAATTCAACCTATGTGTCTCCTTGGGTAAAGCTGCTGAATTCAAAACAGTGAGATCAGAGCACACGCATTCAGCAACATTTGATCTTTCCACTGCAAAAAAACTTTCAAACTGATTCCAAATCAGCCTCAGTTACAAAATCCTAAATAACCTAATTTTTATTGGGTCATAAGACATCCATGTCCTCGGTAATCGTGGAATATGCCAGGCAAATACAGTGACTTTTTTTTTTTACTTTTTTTTACAGTCACTTTTTAAAAGGGCCAATCTCACAGGACCTTAATGTTACAACTGGTTTCAATCTGTTTTTTGTGGGTTGGTGGTCCCTCTTTGTTCTTCTCCTATAGCACTCTAAATACATGAAAACAATACCACAATTCAATTTGATAACTGTGTACACATTTGTATCTTAAATGAACAAAGTACAGTAGTAGGGGCTATAGTGGTTATAAAAGGGCTGCTACACAGACAAAGAAGACCTATTATAATACCACAGAAGGCTCAGGTACAGACAGAGGGCCAGCTAACTCACCCATGTACTGAATATATCACAGGTCATAAGTGGAGGCAAGAGAGGCAAAACCAGTCCAACACCAAGGGGCCCTTGAGTAAGCAAAGATGAATTAAAAAAAACAGGCAGAAGTGGAATCTTTTAAAATGCCTTATCACTTACCACTTATAAATTTATATTTATTAAGAACTTCTAAGGTGCTGTAAGTGTCAATATTTTTATCACATGTATTTATTTTCATTCTTACAGCATGTGGTGGGACAGCCATTACTAGTTTCAGTGAGTGAGCCTTAAAAATGCATTCTGAGAAATGCTGGAATTACAGAAAATTACATTTCAGTTACAAACAACTATAATACACCCATTTAAAAGGGCAACCTCCATTGAAATATGTAAGGGGACCAGGACCCAGTTTCCTGGCAGTAGGTACCATCCATGTCTCATGGACTTCCCAGGTGAGCTTTGTTATACGCTCGCTTTGGAACAAAGAATCAGTGCGTATATCTAGACTACTGAAAAATATGCCATCGAATAGAGCGAATATTGCTTTGCACAGGCTTAGTTTTCAATTCAACCTATGTGTCTCCTTGGGTAAAGCTGCTGAGATGCACACACGATTTGACACAGAGTGGCCAAGTTCAACTGCATGCCACAGAAGGCTCAGGGGCCTATACTGGATTCATGGTAGACCATAGCTAGGTAATAAGGATATATATATACACTCAATATCAGCTTATTTCATTATCAGTTTTTATGAAGCTTATTAGATATTTCCACTTATCCAGTTAATACTGATGAACATTAGCTTCTAGGTAATGTCAGTGATTCAACTTTAAAACGTGTATCTAAGTCTCATGTATCTCAACCAATCTAAAACTATCTCAAGATTGACAACTCATCCAAATGAATTAGCATTTCTTTGTAAAAATTTCTTTATTTATCTATTTTTGGCTAATCTAGGTTTTCACTGCTGCTGTAGGCTCTTCTCTAGTTACAGGGAGTGGGGGCTACTGTCTAGTTGAGGTGAGCAAGCTTCTTGTTGCAGTGGCTTCTTTTATTGTGGAACTCAGGCTCTAGGGCGCACGGACTTCAATAGTTGCGGCACATGGGCTCAATAGATGTGACTCTGAAGCTCGAGAGCACAGGCTCAATCATTTGTGGCTCATGGATTTAGTTGCTCCACAGCATGTGGGATTTTCCTGGACCAGGGATCAAACATATGCCTCCTGCATTAGCAGGCAAACTCTTTACCTCTGAGCTACCAGGGAAGCACCAATTAGGATTTCTTTCTTATTTTTTTTTATGTTTATTATTATTATTATTTTTTGGTCGCCTCTACTGGTCTTTCATTTATTTCTATCTTTGTTCTTTTGGCCTGTGTGGGTCTCGCATTGCAATGGCCTCTCTCACTGCAGAGCACCAGCTCTGGGCGCATGCACTCCAGAGTGCTGGTTTGGTAACTGGATACATCAGTCCAGCCATCCCGTGGCACATGGGATCTTCCCAGGCCAGGGATCTAACTGGCGTCCCTTGCACTGCAAGGCGGTGTCCTTACTCACTGAACCATCAGGAAAGCCCAATTAGGATTTCTTGATACTGAACAATCCAAACCAGAACCTGAAATAACTTTGATGCTGAAACTAATGCAAATCTGCAACTCTGATTCATAATCAGGGTTCATAAACCCAGCTTCACTGTTCCTACTGATTAACTCTATAATAACTACTTTTATAAATTGGTATTTCAAAAGCAGATTTATACAATAAAACACTGCTTTAGTCTGTTGCATATATGGGAGTCCTGTGTAAGATTTTATTTTAAAAAGGAGTCTTAAGACCTTAAAAATACAATATTAGATATTTCCACTAAGTTAATACTGATGAACATTAGCTTCTAGGTAATGTCAGTGATTCAACTTTAAAACGTGTATCTAAGTCTCATGTATCTCAACCAATCTAAAACTATCTCAAGATTGACAACTCATCCAAATGAATTAGCATTTCTTTGTAAAAATTTCTTTATTTATCTATTTTTGGCTAATCTAGGTTTTCACTGCTGCTGTAGGCTCTTCTCTAGTTACAGGGAGTGGGGGCTACTGTCTAGTTGAGGTGAGCAAGCTTCTTGTTGCAGTGGCTTCTTTTATTGTGGAACTCAGGCTCTAGGGCGCACGGACTTCAATAGTTGCGGCACATGGGCTCAATAGATGTGACTCTGAAGCTCGAGAGCACAGGCTCAATCATTTGTGGCTCATGGATTTAGTTGCTCCACAGCATGTGGGATTTTCCTGGACCAGGGATCAAACATATGCCTCCTGCATTAGCAGGCAAACTCTTTACCTCTGAGCTACCAGGGAAGCACCAATTAGGATTTCTTTCTTATTTTTTTTTATGTTTATTATTATTATTATTTTTTGGTCGCCTCTACTGGTCTTTCATTTATTTCTATCTTTGTTCTTTTGGCCTGTGTGGGTCTCGCATTGCAATGGCCTCTCTCACTGCAGAGCACCAGCTCTGGGCGCATGCACTCCAGAGTGCTGGTTTGGTAACTGGATACATCAGTCCAGCGCTCTGCGGCACGTGGGATCTTCCCAAGCCAGGGATCTAACTGGCGTCCCTTGCACTGCAAGGCGGTGTCCTTACTCACTGAACCATCAGGAAAGCCCAATTAGGATTTCTTGATACTGAACAATCCAAACCAGAACCTGAAATAACTTTGATGCTGAAACTAATGCAAATCTGCAACTCTGATTCATAATCAGGGTTCATAAACCCAGCTTCACTGTTCCTACTGATTAACTCTATAATAACTACTCTTTATAAATTGGTATTTCAAAAGCAGATTTATACAATAAAACACTGCTTTAGTCTGTTGCATATATGGGAGTCCTGTGTAAGATTTTTATTTTAAAAAAGGAGTCTTAAGACCTTAAAAAATACAATATTAGACTCAGTTGTCTGTTTCTCCCAGGGTTTCCCACTTTCTTTCGCTATTCCTATAGTTTTCATATAACATTGTTGGTTCTTTGGTTTTGCATGCTTTCAGACTTTACTCCTTCCAATGGAGGTGTTTTAATTAATTCATTTATTTATTTGGGGACACTGATGGGGAACGAGAGGTGTGGGGCCAGGATGGGAACATAGCTCTACTGTCAAGAGGATTTTCCCAGCCAACGAGAACAAAGGCGAAACACACTTCAGGCTGGAAAATGAGCAAGTCAACGAGACGTGATTTCATAGGGAGCATAATAAGGTTCTGCTAGAGTAGTTTCCTGCTTCAGCAGCTTTGCAGCTTGATTTTATTTGGGGCCGCTAGAGCCAAGGGAGCTCCGTTTGGTCAGGAGATTGAAATTTGTCTTTATATCTTTTCCATCTATCATTTGTTTGTACAGTTTCTTTACTTTCCCCACCCCTAGAGTCTAAGGTTGTGTGATCCTTGGGCCTTTAAAGGAAAGGGTCTGCGTCCCTCAGGCCTGTGCTGAACAGCTGCAGACCTCCTCAAACAGTAATCCTTAAAAAGCAGACAAAATATCCAGAAGTATTTTTCTTACTTAAAATTTTTTTAGGAGGAAGATCAAGAAAATGCAATATTGTAATTGAGAGGGAATGACTCTGGAGTCAAAAAAGAGAGAGAGAGGAAAAAAAGAGAGGTCCAAAAAGTCCCAAGTCACTATGCATCCACAAAAGAGATGATCATCATAAAAGCACTTAAAGCGCTAAACCTAAACAGCGGAATCATTAGGTTCAATACATCAGCCAGTTTTTCTCCTTTAACACTGACTGCTTATTAAGTAGGTAGTTGGTAGACATTCAGCAAACATAGTCAACAAATCATTAAAGGGATTGCTCCAAAAGAACTAAGGGGAAGAGCTAACTCAGTTGGCCCAGCTAACTCAGTCCCAGTCAGCCTTGAGAGTACACTTCCTTCTCTTTCCATATCCCCTCTGTTCATTTTCAGTTATATATAAAATGAACACATGCCCTGTTGTTTATTTAAAAAAGGAGTCTAAGACCTTAAAAAATACAATATTAGACTCAGTTGTCTGTTTCTCCCAGGGTTTCCCACTTTCTTTCGCTATTCCTATAGTTTTCATATAACATTGTTGGTTCTTTGGTTTTGCATGCTTTCAGACTTTACTCCTTCCAATGGAGGTGTTTTAATTAATTCATTTATTTATTTGGGGACACTGATGGGGAACGAGAGGTGTGGGGCCAGGATGGGAACATAGCTCTACTGTCAAGAGGATTTTCCCAGCCAACGAGAACAAAGGCGAAACACACTTCAGGCTGGAAAATGAGCAAGTCAACGAGACGTGATTTCATAGGGAGCATAATAAGGTTCTGCTAGAGTAGTTTCCTGCTTCAGCAGCTTTGCAGCTTGATTTTATTTGGGGCCGCTAGAGCCAAGGGAGCTCCGTTTGGTCAGGAGATTGAAATTTGTCTTTATATCTTTTCCATCTATCATTTGTTTGTACAGTTTCTTTACTTTCCCCACCCCTAGAGTCTAAGGTTGTGTGATCCTTGGGCCTTTAAAGGAAAGGGTCTGCGTCCCTCAGGCCTGTGCTGAACAGCTGCAGACCTCCTCAAACAGTAATCCTTAAAAAGCAGACAAAATATCCAGAAGTATTTTTCTTACTTAAAATTTTTTTAGGAGGAAGATCAAGAAAATGCAATATTGTAATTGAGAGGGAATGACTCTGGAGTCAAAAAAAAAAGAGAGAGAGAGGAAAAAAAGAGAGGTCCAAAAAGTCCCAAGTCACTATGCATCCACAAAAGAGATGATCATCATAAAAGCACTTAAAGCGCTAAACCTAAACAGCGGAATCATTAGGTTCAATACATCAGCCAGTTTTTCTCCTTTAACACTGACTGCTTATTAAGTAGGTAGTTGGTAGACATTCAGCAAACATAGTCAACAAATCATTAAAGGGATTGCTCCAAAAGAACTAAGGGGAAGAGCTAACTCAGTTGGCCCAGCTAACTCAGTCCCAGTCAGCCTTGAGAGTACACTTCCTTCTCTTTCCATATCCCCTCTGTTCATTTTCAGTTATATATAAAATGAACACATGCCCTGTTGTTGTACATCTAACTCTCCCAAAATCTTCAAAGCATGATTGTAAGCCTGCAAGCTCTCCTGGCCTAAGGTACTATTTAACTAATGATTGCTATGCTCACAGCTAGGCAGACGGGCTGTGTGATGCAAACCTGGCATTACAGGATGGCTTGCACTCCTGTGGTATTTGACAGAGGTTTGTTTCCTTTTGGGCCAGTGGTCTCTGACTTACCCACCTCATGGGGCTGTCGTGTGGCTCAGATGAGATGCTGAGTACAAAAGAATTACATCAACAGTAAAGCACTATATAAATGTGAAGAATATTATTACTCTTATTTCCAAACACACTAGGATTCAGCATTCATCAATTTCCGACATGCTCCTCACCCGGCCCTGGGCCAGGGCCAAGAGTGCAGCCTGCTGCAAATGCACAGCCCTCGGCAAATAATGGCTGGGATCAGACAGCAGCAACAGGCAATTAACCAAACAGATGTAAGTCTCTGGGAAGATGTGAGGGAGATACCAACGGGAGAGCAGAATTTAATCTTCCACTGTCCTTCCCCCAGGGGCAAGGTGAAGGATCAGTTCTGCCTTCCACACAGGGAACTGTGCTGAGGTAGCAGGAAGGAAGCCAGACTGAGTCCAGATTGCCAGAAGCCTAGATGCTTCTGCCCTGCCACTGGGTCCCCTTGTCCACCATTCCTTTCAGACCTGCCAGTCTGTACATTAAGATGGCAAATATCCATACATCTAAGAAGAATGTGATTTCCCACTTTTCAAAAAAGACATATATGCGGTACTAGACAAAAGCTCAAATGAGCTAAACAAATACATCATTCAGTACAGATTATTGAGTACCTAAGAGGAGGATAAGAAAAAAAGGTATATACATAATAAAAAGGGGTCATTTAGTGATAGCTGGATAGAAGACTAGTGACAAGGAGGAGGCTATAGATTTTACACCTAAATTCCTTCTTGGTGCTTTGATTAAAATGAAACGAACTGAGGCAGCCAAAGAGATTATTTTATTCAGATGAGTGTTATTAGCTTTTCTGGCTTATTTTCTCTATTATGCATTTTGCTGATGCTGACAGAAGCAAACCTGCTGGATGGAGAGGCAAAGCCTTAGCGGATTTATGGCTTGACAGTGCCATGCATAAAATCAGACCCTTGCTGACCCAGATAAGCCAGAGGATGGATGGGATTTGCTGGGAAGGTGTTAAAAGAAGAAGAAGAAAAAAAACCACCAAGGTGGGAACTGACTTGAAAAAGATTCTGCCTATAATGGTTGCTGCTGGTTGTGTGACCCAGTAGTACAGTGGGAGCCTGGAGGCATCATTCAAAGATAGGCAGGCGGGCAGACAGGGAAGGGGCAGCCACACTTCCCTGAGCTTATCACAGCGACAGCCTCAGCTTTGCCAGCAAGAGATCAGAGTAGGAGAGCTCAGAGACAGAAAGAAAAAGGCCAAGGCAGAAAATGTGTCGTCTACGACGGAGAAATGAGCTCTCAAATTTTCCGGGAGAAGTTAATACCACAAATTGTGTTCAGTAGCCTAGACAGATGATTAGAAAGGATTCATGCAGTGGTGTACCCACCTTACTGCTAAACCCACACTGGGATAGACAGCAGCAACAGGCATCCAGATTGCCAGAAGCCCTAAGAATGAAGGATCAGTTCTGCCTTCCACACAGAACTGTGCTGAGGTAGAAAACAGACTGAGTCCAGATTGCCAGAAGCCTAGATGCTTCTGCCCTGCCACTGGGTCCCCTTGTCCACCATTCCTTTCAGACCTGCCAGTCTGTACATTAAGATGGCAAATATCCATACATCTAAGAAGAATGTGATTTCCCACTTTTCAAAAAAGACATATATGCGGTACTAGACAAAAGCTCAAATGAGCTAAACAAATACATCATTCAGTACAGATTATTGAGTACCTAAGAGGAGGATAAGAAAAAAAGGTATATACATAATAAAAAGGGGTCATTTAGTGATAGCTGGATAGAAGACTAGTGACAAGGAGGAGGCTATAGATTTTTACACCTAAATTCCTTCTTGGTGCTTTGATTAAAATGAAACGAACTGAGGCAGCCAAAGAGATTATTTTATTCAGATGAGTGTTATTAGCTTTTCTGGCTTATTTTCTCTATTATGCATTTTGCTGATGCTGACAGAAGCAAACCTGCTGGATGGAGAGGCAAAGCCTTAGCGGATTTATGGCTTGACAGTGCCATGCATAAAATCAGACCCTTGCTGACCCAGATAAGCCAGAGGATGGATGGGATTTGCTGGGGAAGGTGTTAAAAGAAGAAGAAGAAGAAAAAAAATCACCAAGGTGGGAACTGACTTGAAAAAGATTCTGCCTATAATGGTTGCTGCTGGTTGTGTGACCCAGTAGTACAGTGGGAGCCTGGAGGCATCATTCAAAGATAGGCAGGCGGGCAGACAGGGAAGGGGCAGCCACACTTCCCTGAGCTTATCACAGCGACAGCCTCAGCTTTGCCAGCAAGAGATCAGAGTAGGAGAGCTCAGAGACAGAAAGAAAAAGGCCGAAGGCAGAAAATGTGTCGTCTACGTACGGAGAAATGAGCTCTCAAATTTTCCGGGAGAAGTTAATACCACAAATTGTGTTCAGTAGCCTAGACAGATGATTAGAAAGGATTCATGCAGTGGTGTACCCACCTTACTCAAAATAGTCTAAACTGTCCTCTGTAATCAGGTTTGGGGGAAAGAACTGTATGGAAATGGCATTCTTGTGGCTCTGGATGAGTTCCAAGGAGTCCAGCCACACCCTTAGGATAATGGCATATTCAAGAGCTGGGAGCTTAGGAATCTGCTTTGAAGTTGAGAACTGGACCAGCACATGTCTGACATCTTAGTGACTATTTCCTGAATAACTGTAGGACCAGGGTCCCTCTGAGTTAGGTCAGAGAACTGGAAGTGATTTCCAAACCTGAGCCACTATATTAACAGATGCTGAATGGAACTGTCTCCATCAATTTATGCCAGATGAGAGACTTTGTCTTCCCTTCAACCAGCCAACCCCTCCCCCATGCTCATGGTGGTCGGGGGGAGGCTAGAGGTTCACTCAAGACAGCTTTATGGACCTGTGAGAAAAGAATTGGTTGAGGGTGGTCGACCTAAGGTTTGACTCATTTCCATCCTGATTTCTTGCCAAGATTTCTGGCACCTTATTGTCCAGTCTCCTTCTCTAAAGTTCTTATTTCATTCATTTGTGCAACAAATATTGATGGTGCACCTGCTATGGACCAGGCTTGAGGGAGACAAGTACACCTGAAGAAGGAAATGGCAAGCTACTCCAGTATTCTTGCCTGGAAAATTCCATGGACAGAGAAGCCTGGCCGACTACAGTCCATGGGATCACAAAGAATCAGCCATGACTGAGCAACTGAACATATGTACCAGGCACTATTCTGAGCATTAGAGTTTAAGGCAGCAAAATTCTTGCTTCTGACCTGCTTCTTTCATGCTTGCAAACCTCCTGGATCCAAGACATGACTTTTCTGCTTCTAAACTGTCCATTAACTATAAGCCACATCTTACCCGTCTTGATACTTGTCTTGATACCCATTGTGAACCCTGATTTGGCTGACTTAGAAGATCTACCTGCCCACCAGACCACTCATAGCTTCAGTGGACCTGGGTCCTTCCCTTTATTTACATCCCATGTCTTTTTTTTGTTTGTTTGTTTTTATTTTTTTTATTTATTTTTTATTTTTTTAAATTTATTTATTATTTATTTTTGTACATGTATGTTCCCAGATCATTCATATGCATATCCCTTGACCCTCCCCCCACGCAGTTCCCCCCCTCCCATCCCTCCAGACCATCGCTCCAAGTGGTTGTAGGTACTCCTATTCCCCTAGCACAATGACAATAGCTATCTTTTCTACACATGACAGTATAGGTTTCCATGTTACTCCCTCCCACTGTTCGGTCTCCACAATGTCTTTATGTCTATTCTCTGTTTTTCATGAGTCAACTGCGTATGTTATCATGACCATCTTACTAGATCCCATTTTTTATATCGCTGTGGAATCTTTGAGTGAACTGGACCAGCACATGTCTGACATCTTAGTGACTATTTCCTGAATAACTGTAGGACCAGGGTCCCTCTGAGTTAGGTCAGAGAACTGGAAGTGATTTCCAAACCTGAGCCACTATATTAACAGATGCTGAATGGAACTGTCTCCATCAATTTATGCCAGATGAGAGACTTTGTCTTCCTTCAACCAGCCAACCCTCCCCATGCTCATGGTGGTCGGGGGGAGGCTAGAGGTTCACTCAAGACAGCTTTATGGACCTGTGAGAAAAGAATTGGTTGAGGGTGGTCGACCTAAGGTTTGACTCATTTCCATCCTGATTTCTTGCCAAGATTTCTGGCACCTTATTGTCCAGTCTCCTTCTCTAAAGTTCTTATTTCATTCATTTGTGCAACAAATATTGATGGTGCACCTGCTATGGACCAGGCTTGAGGGAGACAAGTACACCTGAAGAAGGAAATGGCAAGCTACTCCAGTATTCTTGCCTGGAAAATTCCATGGACAGAGAAGCCTGGCCGACTACAGTCCATGGGATCACAAAGAATCAGCCATGACTGAGCAACTGAACATATGTACCAGGCACTATTCTGAGCATTAGAGTTTAAGGCAGCAAAATTCTTGCTTCTGACCTGCTTCTTTCATGCTTGCAAACCTCCTGGATCCAAGACATGACTTTTCTGCTTCTAAACTGTCCATTAACTATAAGCCACATCTTACCCGTCTTGATACTTGTCTTGATACCCATTGTGAACCCTGATTTGGCTGACTTAGAAGATCTACCTGCCCACCAGACCACTCATAGCTTCAGTGGACCTGGGTCCTTCCCTTTATTTACATCCCATGTCTTTTTTTTGTTTGTTTGTTTTTATTTTTTTTATTTATTTTTTATTTTTTTAAATTTATTTATTATTTATTTTTGTACATGTATGTTCCCAGATCATTCATATGCATATCCCTTGACCCTCCCCCCACGCAGTTCCTCCCATCCCTCCAGACCATCGCTCCAAGTGGTTGTAGGTACTCCTATTCCCCTAGCACAATGACAATAGCTATCTTTTCTACACATGACAGTATAGGTTTCCATGTTACTCCCTCCCACTGTTCGGTCTCCACAATGTCTTTATGTCTATTCTCTGTTTTTTTATGAGTTCACTGCGTGTGTTATCATGACCATCTTACTAGATCCCATATATATGAGTTAGTATACTATACTTGTCTTTCTCTTTTTGACTTACTTCACTTTTTATGATAGGTTCTAGAGCCAGCCACCTCATTAGGACTGAGTCTTCTGCATTTCTTTTAACAGCTGAGTAGTATTCCATTGTATATATGTACCAGAGCTTCTGGATCCATTCATTTGTCGATGGACATCTAGGTTGCTTCCATGTTCTGGCTATTGTATAGAGAGCTGCAATGAACATTGGGGTACAGGTGCCTCTTTCATACCACTAGTATTCTCAGAACTGAAGGGCGGCATAATCAAAGAGATTACTAAGCCCTCTTAATGTACTCTGGGAACAATCTAAATGCTGGAGAACAAAAACCAATATGATCCATAGAACTAAGGGCCTATACATTTACTTAAGTATTAAAATTCCTCCCTGACAGCTCTCCAAAATAGGCTGTAATCATTCAAAATTCTAAGCTGATTAATTCAATTAATTAAAATAAAACATAGCAAAAGACCTAACAAAGGTATGACTGATGACCAAAGAACAAAAAAGTCATATATATTTCTCATTTAAAAAAATTTTATAACCATCTACATTAATAATTAGATCCACATAGAATAACCTGTGAACAACGCTACAATTATAGACTCAGTATTTTCCTCTCTAGTTAATCAAGATGTCACCAGAAGCCCCATAAGTAATTATAGCACATGACAAACACACAGAGAAAAAAAAAATACTCACAGATGTGTTAGCAGATTTTTTAAATGAATGAAATCTTGGGAGATGACTGAGACAGACAGTCTGGCTCACTGCTGGTAATTCATTGTAGAAAAATAAATACCCGTCTGTGCCAAACTGGAATGATGTCACTCAGAAATCCACACACTTATTTTCAAAGCACTAACCACTACCTTGGGAAGAGGCATCTCTCTGGCACCAGGCATGAGTGGAGAAGCCTGATCTATAGCCAGTAACTCCTCCTGCCTGGCAAATGGCCCCTATGCGTGTCAAGTACCAATAGAGCCACTTGAGAAGAAAGGGTATCCCTAAGATTCAAACCTCCCTCTCCAGAATACCTGTTAATGAGGCAATGTGTTTCCTTACTTGGCTCATGATAACAATGAGGAAGGAGAAATAGAGTAATATGATTTGGCTAAGTGAAACCATAGTTGTTGTTTAGTCATTAAGTCATGTCCGACTCTCTTGCAACCCATGTCCTATAGCCCACCAGGCTCCTCTATCCAGGGGATTTCTTTCCCAGGCAAGAATACTGGAGTGGGTTGCCACTTTCTTCTCTAGGATCTTCCCAACCCAGGAATCTGTGAAACTACAGAACTACATGTAATGAAGTCTAATAGTCATCAGATCAGCTGCCTGCGTCATCATCATTCTCATGTACTATTTTGAAATTTATCTTGCCTTACTACAAGGAAGTCTCTTGAGGACAGCGGATAGTTTGGAATAGTCAATGAATGTCTATCACCAAGAATGGGTGGGTAGTTAATCAGCATTGACTAATGACAGGTGTCACAGCCACAGAAGTCCTGTAAGTATGGAGCCTAGTAAGACAATTCATTTCATGAACAGTTAATAGCCTCAGCCTCCATCAGTTTTGCCCAGTCAACTACTGCAGCATGAATCTGCATGGTTGTTGAGTGACTGAATTTGTGCTCCCACTGGCTTGTGTGCTCTAAATTACAGAATACATTAAACCTATTTCTAGTAAAATTTTTAAAGGCTGGATAGAGTAAGAGCTGCCCTGGTCAATTTCCAGATTTGCTAGTAAAATTTTTAAAGGCTGGATAGAGTAAGTATTTTCCTCTCTAGTTAATCAAGATGTCACCAGAAGCCCCATAAGTAATTATAGCACATGACAAACACACAGAGAAAAAAATACTCACAGATGTGTTCGCAGATTTTTTAAATGAATGAAATCTTGGGAGGTGACTGAGACAGACAGTCTGGCTCACTGCTGGTAATTCATTGTAGAAAATAAATACCTGTCTGTGCCAAACTGGAATGATGTCACTCAGAAATCCACACACTTATTTTCAAAGCACTAACCACTACCTTGGGAAGAGGCATCTCTCTGGCACCAGGCATGAGTGGAGAAGCCTGATCTATAGCCAGTAACTCCTCCTGCCTGGCAAATGGCCCCTATGCGTGTCAAGTACCAATAGAGCCACTTGAGAAGAAAGGGTATCCCTAAGATTCAAACCTCCCTCTCCAGAATACCTGTTAATGAGGCAATGTGTTTCCTTACTTGGCTCATGATAACAATGAGGAAGGAGAAATAGAGTAATATGATTTGGCTAAGTGAAACCATAGTTGTTGTTTAGTCATTAAGTCATGTCCGACTCTCTTGCAACCCATGTCCTATAGCCCACCAGGCTCCTCTATCCAGGGGATTTCTTTCCCAGGCAAGAATACTGGAGTGGGTTGCCACTTTCTTCTCTAGGATCTTCCCAACCCAGGAATCTGTGAAACTACAGAACTACATGTAATGAAGTCTAATAGTCATCAGATCAGCTGCCTGCGTCATCATCATTCTCATGTACTATTTTGAAATTTATCTTGCCTTACTACAAGGAAGTCTCTTGAGGACAGCGGATAGTTTGGAATAGTCAATGAATGTCTATCACCAAGAATGGGTGGGTAGTTAATCAGCATTGACTAATGACAGGTGTCACAGCCACAGAAGTCCTGTAAGTATGGAGCCTAGTAAGACAATTCATTTCATGAACAGTTAATAGCCTCAGCCTCCATCAGTTTTGCCCAGTCAACTACTGCAGCATGAATCTGCATGGTTGTTGAGTGACTGAATTTGTGCTCCCACTGGCTTGTGTGCTCTAAATTACAGAATACATTAACTATGCCAATACTTTGCTAGTAAAATTTTTAAAGGCTGGATAGAGTAAGAGCTGCCCTGGTCAATTTCCAGATTAGTAGGTTACTGAGTTCTACAGGTCTTTGAGGAATCTGGGTAAACAATATACCCTCTCCCAACAAGACAGTACTCTGTGGAAAGCGCCTGAACCATGCTGATGACCTACAGTCTAGTCTTAATTCTGCCACTTGCTGACCAAGTAAACTTGGATAAGTCACAGATACAATCTAGGCCTCAACATTTCATCTGCTTAAAAAAATAAATGGGCACAGCAGAGCTGCCCTGACTAACTCACATGGCTATTATAAAGATCAAGTCAAAGCAGGTGATGTCCATAAAGAAATATCATAAACACTAAAGTGTTCCACACCTACAAATCAGTATGATCATGTGTTATCATTGTTATGACTATTATTATTATATGATAGTTCATACAATGTGTTTACATTCACAAAATAAGATTTATATTCCCAAGCCACAGTTACATCTTAAAAGACAAACATGTCCCCAAATTCCCAGATCGTATCACTCAAGTTTGCAGTGAACTTCCTTTATAAATATTGTATTTGTCTGAACACTAAATCAGAATACATTCTGCTGTTATTAACTTACCCAGTTCTGGCAATTCCCAGTCTCAGTGAGTCTCCTGTGGACAGGAGCCCTAGGAAAGGCTTTAAAGGGAAGACTTCTAAAGTATAAAGGGAAGCAGCAGAGGATATAAAACAACAGAATCGTGGAATTTCAGAGTGAGAAGGGACTTTCAAGATGGCCTAGAGTCTAGACCAAACTTGTCATTTTATTTTCTAAGTGAGGAAACTGAGGCTCAGGGAGCCTGGGGTCACACGGACAGTGGCAGAACAAGGGCAGGGATCCAGGTCTCTGACATGCAATCACTTTCTTATTTCATTGTGATTGTTGCTCTATTTCCACTAAGATGCCCTCAGCAACTATAAGGCACTGGTACTGAACGAGTTAATGGACAAGGTTCAGCTGCCCAAGCTCCAGAGCTATTCTAAGACAACACATAACAGGAATACCAAGGGTCCACGAACCCAGAGGGAGCAAAACTGCTGGTGCCTAACGGCGCCGGAGAGCATGTTGACACACTGCATGTGGTTACACATGAAAGGCGAGTGAAGAGGAAAAGCCATTTCCAATCCCACCCCATTCTAATTGGGGTGGATAGAGTAAGAGCTGCCCTGGTCAATTTCCAGATTAGTAGGTTACTGAGTTCTACAGGTCTTTGAGGAATCTGGGTAAACAATATACCCTCTCCCAACAAGACAGTACTCTGTGGAAAGCGCCTGAACCATGCTGATGACCTACAGTCTAGTCTTAATTCTGCCACTTGCTGACCAAGTAAACTTGGATAAGTCACAGATACAATCTAGGCCTCAACATTTCATCTGCTTAAAAAAATAAATGGGCACAGCAGAGCTGCCCTGACTAACTCACATGGCTATTATAAAGATCAAGTCAAAGCAGGTGATGTCCATAAAGAAATATCATAAACACTAAAGTGTTCCACACCTACAAATCAGTATGATCATGTGTTATCATTGTTATGACTATTATTATTATATGATAGTTCATACAATGTGTTTACATTCACAAAATAAGATTTATATTCCCAAGCCACAGTTACATCTTAAAAGACAAACATGTCCCCAAATTCCCAGATCGTATCACTCAAGTTTGCAGTGAACTTCCTTTATAAATATTGTATTTGTCTGAACACTAAATCAGAATACATTCTGCTGTTATTAACTTACCCAGTTCTGGCAATTCCCAGTCTCAGTGAGTCTCCTGTGGACAGGAGCCCTAGGAAAGGCTTTAAAGGGAAGACTTCTAAAGTATAAAGGGAAGCAGCAGAGGATATAAAACAACAGAATCGTGGAATTTCAGAGTGAGAAGGGACTTTCAAGATGGCCTAGAGTCTAGACCAAACTTGTCATTTTATTTTCTAAGTGAGGAAACTGAGGCTCAGGGAGCCTGGGGTCACACGGACAGTGGCAGAACAAGGGCAGGGATCCAGGTCTCTGACATGCAATCACTTTCTTATTTCATTGTGATTGTTGCTCTATTTCCACTAAGATGCCCTCAGCAACTATAAGGCACTGGTACTGAACGAGTTAATGGACAAGGTTCAGCTGCCCAAGCTCCAGAGCTATTCTAAGACAACACATAACAGGAATACCAAGGGTCCACGAACCCAGAGGGAGCAAAACTGCTGGTGCCTAACGGCGCCGGAGAGCATGTTGACACACTGCATGTGGTTACACATGAAAGGCGAGTGAAGAGGAAAAGCCATTTCCAATCCCACCCCATTCTAATTTGGGACTGACTCTGGGCACCTACTGCAGGGCTGAGCCACACCCCAGCCACTGTGTAAAATGACCCTTCAGTTCCTCAGCTCCCCATCCTGTGGCCTCAGTTAACTCCTTCTCTGCCTTCACAAGGCCCATAACGGATCTTAGAAAAAGAAGCTGAGCAAAGGACAGCAAGGTCCAAGAGTTGGCGTGGGTGACTGGGGTCACTATAACAGGAAGATTGTCAGTCTGGATTCAAAGGATAACCACTAAGTTCTACCATCTCCAAGCAAACGTGTGATCTAAAGCCTTGAACAGCCAAGCTTCTAAGTCCATTAGAGAGTAATTTCTCCAAGTGTGAGTGTTCAGGTCCCCAAACCACCAGCATCAGAATCACCCATAGTGTTTGTTTTAAAGTCTGGATTCCTGTGGCCCTCTTACCTGAGATTCTGATTTGTTACAAGGGGAGGGCTGCTCAAGTCTGTGTTTTAAACACCTATCCCAGGTAATTTTATGCACACCAAAATTTTAAGAACCAATGCTCTTAAAGCAGTGTTTTTCAAACTGTGGGATACAACCCATTAGTAGGGTTAAAAAAGTCAACCTAGCAGATCACCAGCTGGCATGTCTCAGAAAATGAAACAGAAAACAGTAGAAAAGAATAACATAGAACCAGGTAATTTTATGCACACCAAAATTTTAAGAACCAATGCTCTTAAAGCAGTGTTTTTCAAACTGTGGGATACAACCCATTAGTAGGGTTAAAAAAGTCAACCTAGCAGATCACCAGCTGGCATGTCTCAGAAAATGAAACAGAAAACAGTAGAAAAGAATAACATAGAACCAGGTAATTTTATGCACACCAAAATTTTAAGAACCAATGCTCTTAAAGCAGTGTTTTTCAAACTGTGGGATACAACCCATTAGTAGGGTTAAAAAAGTCAACCTAGCAGATCACCAGCTGGCATGTCTCAGAAAATGAAACAGAAAACAGTAGAAAAGAATAACATAGAACCAAGTAAGAAATATCAGAGTACATCACATACAGCAAAGATCTCTAGGTATTGTTGTTGCTGTTGTTTTAACATTTATTTATTTATTTATTTATTTATTTATTTATTTATTTTGGCGGGGGTGGGGAGGGAGGGGGGCAGGCTGGCCACTTCTATTGGTCTTTCATTTGTCTGTTTTCATCCATCTCTGTTCTTTTGGTCCATGTGGGCCTCCCATCACAGTGGCCTCTGTTGTCACAGAGCACCGGCTCTGGGCGCATGGCCTCCAGAGCTCCAGTTCAGTAATTGGACACATTGGTCCAGCTGCTCCGCGGCACATGGGATCTTCCCAGGCCAGGGATCGAACCGGCGCCCCTCACACTGCAAGGCGGTGTCCCCACCCACTGGACCACCAGGGAAGCCCCTAGGTATTGTTTTTTAAAAATGTTGTTCTTGGTTTTATTTTGGGGGCGGGGGAAGGAGGGGGGCAGGCGGGCCACTTCTATTGGTCTTTCATTTATCTATTTTCATCCATCTTTGTTCTTTGGCCCGTGTGAGCCTCCCATCGCAGTGGCCTCTGTTGTCGCAGAGCACTGGCTCTGGGCGCATGCCCTCCAGAGCTCCAGTTCAGTAATTGGACACATTGGTCCAGCTGCTCCGCGGCACGTGGGATCTTCCCAGGCCAGGGATCGAACCGGCGCCCCTTGCACTGCAAGACGGTGTCCTTACCCACTGAACCATCAGGGAAGCCCCTGTTCTTGGTTTTTAAATATACATAATGTCTGTGTGTGTATTTAAGTTTGCAATATAAGATATGTTGGCGAGTGACTACATACCCCAGACCCTTTTGAAAATCGAGGATTTTCTTCTAAGTATTCACCTTCAAAGAAGAGAGAAAAAGTGGGAGGGAGAAAAGAAGAGAGGCAGTAAGAACTTAGCAGGAAGGAGAAGAGAGGATGTCGTCTACACGTAAATCTTAATTTGCATAAATCAGGGGTCCCTGAACTTCAGAAGCCCATCCCCTGAACATTTCTCTTGGGGACAATTCCTACAGTGAATGGTACTCTGGTCACAGTAGATGCCTAATAATTAGTAGACTACGCCAACAACTTTCTTTTGATACTCTGTAAATGACTGCCAATGTTGCAAAGTACCTATATGATATGTGGCCCCACCATATTGATTCTCTTCCTCTTTTGTTCAGGGTGACTAGGAATGGTGAAGCTGAACAATGCCCTACAAACACTCGGAGAAAGCTGATGGCAAATGCCAAAAATAAGGATTCTGAAAGCAATGGTGTGGGCACAATGCCACTACAATCCAATGAGGATGCTCCCTGTCTAGACTACATAGGCGCGGGCACCTTTGTGTACCCCTACTGATAAAGTCGTTAGAGGAACATACACTTTATTCCCAAGGTAGTGACTTCTCTGACCAGCTAATGCCCACATTTAAAGACACAGAGACCAAACCTCACTTTCCCTCCATGACCAAAAGGACAGAAATTCCTTAGTCCTTGATGGAAGATTCAAAGAGGGCACAGACAGTTGGAAAAAGAGCAACAACCCAGGCTGATTGTCAGCCCCATCTCATCCCACACCTATCTGCACGTAGAGAGAATGAGTATAGGGGATAAGGTTTTAGAAACAAGCCCTTGCCAAATCAGGCATACAGAGGAGAGACGGAAGGGTAGAGAGCTATAATATGGGTAAGGGTAGGGGGAGATGGCGGAGCAGGCAGGCAGAACCACTGAGAAGATAGAGCGTCAAACCTCAAAACTAATCTAAAATTCCCTGATGCTTTTCAGTAATTCATTTTCATGTTGAGGATACTGGCACAGCATCTAGGATGCTTTGGGTCCATCTGTTTTTGAACTTAAGCTATAAGCAAGATTCAGAACAGCTGGAATCCACAGCACTGGCCATGTTACATGTGTCTGGAGGAAGGAGAAAACTAAAATGAGTGTGTGGGAGACAGAGGAAGAGGGGTAAACAGGGCAGAGGAAGAGGAGTCGGGAAGCCATCCCCAGACAGGGAGGAGAAAATGTCCACATCAGAACTGATACAAAAAGAGTCACTAGAGAGGCCAGTGCACCTGAGTGAAGAAGACCAAGGAAGAGAAGCCACCGGGCTATCAGAACTGAAAGCTAGCATACAGGGCTGAAAATTCTACAAGGCTAGGCATCAAGGAGCATTGCCCCGAGGCTTCACCTTTGGGGGAATAGATCAAGCTCATCCAGAGGTCCTACATCAAACATATTATACGAGCTACTGGTAAACAGCCCTCACAATCAAACTTAGAACTGAGACAAAAGCTAGATTCTTGGTTCACTAAATGCACCAGAAGCGATCACGGAGAACAGCAGGGAAAACAGGAGAGGAGCCATCTTAGGAAGTAGATATCTGAAGCAATGGTGTGGGGCCCCACCATATTGTCCCCCAGGGTGACTAGGCATGGTGAAGCTGAACAATGCCCTACAAACACTCGGAGAAAGCTGATGGCAAATGCCAAAAATAAGGATTCTGAAAGCAATGGTGTGGGCACAATGCCACTACAATCCAATGAGGATGCTCTGTCTAGACTACATAGGCGCGGGCACCTTTGTGTACCCCTACTGATAAAGTCGTTAGAGGAACATACACTTTATTCCCAAGGTAGTGACTTCTCTGACCAGCTAATGCCCACATTTAAAGACACAGAGACCAAACCTCACTTTCCCTCCATGACCAAAAGGACAGAAATTCCTTAGTCCTTGATGGAAGATTCAAAGAGGGCACAGACATTTGGAAAAAGAGCAACAACCCAGGCTGATTGTCAGCCCCATCTCATCCCACACCTATCTGCACGTAGAGAGAATGAGTATAGGGGATAAGGTTTTAGAAACAAGCCCTTGCCAAATCAGGCATACAGAGGAGAGACGGAAGGGTAGAGAGCTATAATATGGGTAAGGGTAGGGGGAGATGGCGGAGCAGGCAGGCAGAACCACTGAGAAGATAGAGCGTCAAACCTCAAAACTAATCTAAAATTCCCTGATGCTTTTCAGTAATTCATTTTCATGTTGAGGATACTGGCACAGCATCTAGGATGCTTTGGGTCCATCTGTTTTTGAACTTAAGCTATAAGCAAGATTCAGAACAGCTGGAATCCACAGCACTGGCCATGTTACATGTGTCTGGAGGAAGGAGAAAACTAAAATGAGTGTGTGGGAGACAGAGGAAGAGGGGTAAACAGGGCAGAGGAAGAGGAGTCGGGAAGCCATCCCCAGACAGGGAGGAGAAAATGTCCACATCAGAACTGATACAAAAAGAGTCACTAGAGAGGCCAGTGCACCTGAGTGAAGAAGACCAAGGAAGAGAAGCCACCGGGCTATCAGAACTGAAAGCTAGCATACAGGGCTGAAAATTCTACAAGGCTAGGCATCAAGGAGCATTGCCCCGAGGCTTCACCTTTGGGGGAATAGATCAAGCTCATCCAGAGGTCCTACATCAAACATATTATACGAGCTACTGGTAAACAGCCCTCACAATCAAACTTAGAACTGAGACAAAAGCTAGATTCTTGGTTCACTAAATGCACCAGAAGCGATCACGGAGAACAGCAGGGAAAACAGGAGAGGAGCCATCTTAGAGGAAAGCGTCCCAGTCCCTAAGGGGGCTTTTCCAGAGTCATGGCAGGCCCAGGGAAGGGGTGTGTGTCCACAGGACTCAGTGTATGCTTTGTGGCCCTTTGGATGCTATTTTGGGTCTCAAGACAAAAAACGGACAAAAACAAAGAACTTCAAACCAGTATTGAAATCTAATTAGTAGTAGTCACGCTTTTTTTCAGAGCATGGTTTAGCAATTCTGAAACAACTTTGTATGCACTCTAGCAATGAGCGAGTAAATACATACATTATGCATAATGGGTATCAGGTTTCTCAGTGTTCACAGAACAAAGTTACAAATATGGAAAGGGGAGAAAATAGAATAAAACATGCAGTGTTGGACTGGAATCGAAGATACCGATGTGAACTCATAGGGTTCAATATAGATAACACATAGATAGAGAAGTATGTGGGTATGTGTGTGTGCACACATACATACACCTACTTACTGCTTTTATCTGCTCAGGGGACTATAAACAATTGTATTCCAGTAACAAAGAGCATATCTAGCACCCACTGTTTCTAAAAACCACTTCCTACTAAAAGAAATCAGGGCGCTTTGAAGAAATGGCTCCAGAGCTGAAGCAAAAAAAAAAAAAGAAAACACAAGTGAAAGTGAAAGTTGCTTAGTTGTGTCTGACTCTTAGCAACCCCAGCTGTACTTAGAACATCTTGTTGTGCCTGGAAGCAAAGAATGATGGGGGCATGTCAAAAGGACACAGGAACCAGCCTAAATGGACTCTACTAGCCAAATCTGTGACAACATGAGCATTAAAATAAAGACGTTACAAAACTGTAATGTGTTGAATAAAATCAGAATCCATGAATTCCCACTGTTTTAAATAAACAAAGCACCAAACTAATACACGGGGGAAGAGAAGCCTCTTCCTTACAGTAGAACCCCAACTGATGAATGTAGAAGGGATGATGGAAACTGGAAAAATTACCATTTGGTAACCATCATAGTAATAATTGAATCAAGCAAGAATTATCAATAGATGCTATGACTAGCGAGTGCAAGGTTTGAAGAATAACACGGTATTTATATGGTCTCAAATAAAACAAGTCATCAACAAGTGTCTCCCGACATGATACACTGAGAACAGTACAACATCCCTTCTATGGTTTTCCTGCCCTAAGTATATAATCCAAATAAAGAAATATCAGACATTAATGAAAACATCAATGTTGGGGAATACTCCACAACAATAGCTGGGTTGAATACTCCTCTCCAAATGTCAATGTCATAAAATACAAAGAAAGACCTGGAAATCTTTCCACATTAAAAGCTAGACAAGACAGATGAATGAAATGCATAATTTTGGACTTTCTCTTGCCAAAAAGGAAGTATTTGAAACATTGTAGATTCAGATTATATGTTACCATGTTAATAAGTACACTTTTGGATGATTAGGTCAAAGAACAATCTTATTTTTAGTATATACATACATTTAAGTATATAGGATTAAAAGGATATAACCTATGCTCAGTGTTTCAGAAAAACAAAATATGTACACACATGAGTTGTGCATGGAGCAAAAGAAAGAAAGAGAAATATAAAGCAAATGTTAATAGATTAATATTTTTGTAATATTTTCTGGGAAATGGTATACAGAAATTCTCTGACCTATTGCTGCCATTTTTCTATAAGTCTAAAATAATGTCCAAAAAGATTTTAAAGATCTCATTCTGGATGAAAAGGAAATCAGTTCTTCCCTCTTTCCTTTGGCAGTAAATACATACTACTGTGTGTTATCTCTTTTTTCATATAAACCTTCAGTCTTCTAAAGGACACAATGAGCCTCCTGAGGGCAGAGGTGGGTAACCACAGCACCTGCCAGCACCAGCTGGTCACTGTTGATGACAATGAAGACAAGTATCCATTAATGACTCACATATAGTACAGGTGACTAAAAAGGTCATTCAAAAATTCTGGCTCCTGAGTCTTGATCTCTGCACCTTGTCAGAACACACACATTCATAGATGCATACACACACACACACACACACACACACACATATGTATACATACACACACACATATATAAAACCTTAGAATATTTCACATTAAGTGGTAACTTCTATAAGCTAAAATACTGAATTAGTCCTCTGTGCATACTGAAGCCCTAGAACAGTCCTAGAATAAGTGCTGAGTAAGTGTTTGCTGAAAGGAAAAGTGAGCCCCACAGGCCAAGACAGGTGTTCAGCAAAACTTCCTATCCTAATTCACATGAGGGTCAGGAGAGGACTTTTTTTCAGAGGAAATCATAGCACAAGGAAGTTCTCGGCCCCCAAAATAATAAGTGAAAAATCTTATCCAAGATTTCCGAGCCCATTCTTTCTGGCTAGACCGGCTCAAAAATAGGTCCAGATCTGACAAGTCACTTTTTTTTCCATTTGATTAAAAGGTGAGAACTTTGCTAAAGTCTCTTTAATTTGATATCAAGAATGCCTATGAAAAATGTGTTTTTTATATATATATATATAGATTTTTTTTTCAATATGGCCTCCCCAAACTATGTTATAAAGTAGGTTTCCTAATCAGTCATCATCTGTCTGGAGACTCAGTGTATATATGTGGAGGCTGAGTTTTGGGCGCTGAGGATTTAAGAAAAAAAAAAGCATTGCTGAATTCTATGTTTTTTTTTTTGGCCACTTCTGTTGGTCTTTCATTTTCGTCTTTGTTCTTTGACCTGTGTGGGCCTCCCATCGCAGTGGCCTCTGTTGCTGCAGAGCACCGGCTTTGGGCGCATGCGCTCCAGAGTGCTAGCTCGAAATTGGACACATCGGCCAGCCGGGCTTTCCCCGGCCAGGAACAAACCAGCCCTTGCACTGCGGGTAAATACATACTACTGTGTGTTATCTCTTTTTTCATATAAACCTTCAGTCTTCTAAAGGACACAATGAGCCTCCTGAGGGCAGAGGTGGGTAACCACAGCACCTGCCAGCACCAGCTGGTCACTGTTGATGACAATGAAGACAAGTATCCATTAATGACTCACATATAGTACAGGTGACTAAAAAGGTCATTCAAAAATTCTGGCTCCTGAGTCTTGATCTCTGCACCTTGTCAGAACACACACATTCATAGATGCATACACACACACACACACACACACACACACATATGTATACATACACACACATATATAAAACCTTAGAATATTTCACATTAAGTGGTAACTTCTATAAGCTAAAATACTGAATTAGTCCTCTGTGCATACTGAAGCCCTAGAACAGTCCTAGAATAAGTGCTGAGTAAGTGTTTGCTGAAAGGAAAAGTGAGCCCCACAGGCCAAGACAGGTGTTCAGCAAAACTTCCTATCCTAATTCACATGAGGGTCAGGAGAGGACTTTTTTTCAGAGGAAATCATAGCACAAGGAAGTTCTCGGCCCCCAAAATAATAAGTGAAAAATCTTATCCAAGATTTCCGAGCCCATTCTTTCTGGCTAGACCGGCTCAAAAATAGGTCCAGATCTGACAAGTCACTTTTTTTTCCATTTGATTAAAAGGTGAGAACTTTGCTAAAGTCTCTTTAATTTGATATCAAGAATGCCTATGAAAAATGTGTTTTTTATATATATATATATAGATTTTTTTTTCAATATGGCCTCCCCAAACTATGTTATAAAGTAGGTTTCCTAATCAGTCATCATCTGTCTGGAGACTCAGTGTATATATGTGGAGGCTGAGTTTTGGGCGCTGAGGATTTAAGAAAAAAAAAAGCATTGCTGAATTCTATGTTTTTTTTTTTTGGCCACTTCTGTTGGTCTTTCATTTTCGTCTTTGTTCTTTGACCTGTGTGGGCCTCCCATCGCAGTGGCCTCTGTTGCTGCAGAGCACCGGCTTTGGGCACATGTGCTCCAGAGTGCTAGCTCGGAAATTGGACACATCGGTCCAGCCGCTCCACGGCACGTGGGATCTTCCCAGGCCAGGGAACAAACCAGCGCCCCTTGCACTGCAAGGTGGACTCTTTACCCACTGGACCACCAGGGAAGCCCTGCTAAATTCTTTATAGACCACATTATCTTCATTCACTTTCAGTTAATGATGTAACTGGGACTTGGCAAAATCAACACTGAGAATGTACAGGAATCAGGTGAGCATCAAAGACAAAGTCCCTAACAATACCATTTAATCCATATATTATGAGCACCTGAGTAGCTTCAGGAGGTGCTAATGGAACTCTGTGTGGCACGCCTGCCTGAGTGCGTGCCTGTGTGTGTTTATGTAGAATTTGGTGGTAGGGAATGGCACACGTTTCCACCAAGGACCAGAGAAAACAGAATCAAGGAGGTGGCTGACAAATCTAGCCCATGTATAAAAAAGGGAGGCAGGGAGAAAGGCAGAAAGTTGATAAACCTAAGAAGCTGAACCTTCCTTAATTGTGCCTGCCTTCCTGGGTGTATTTGCCCTCTATTCAGAGTCCACTCAATGCCTGTGCTTTGTCTAAAGGAAATGTGTGAGGCATCCTTTCCACCTGTATTCAGGGCATCCATTCTGTACAACTTCCTCCTTTTGCTAAATCCTCGAGATGCTGTCTACAAATTCAAAGAATTTCAAGCATCAACAGAAACCCCCCACCCCCACCCCAGAACTTAGTTATGAACATCTGTTGTTTACAAGGGTTCAGGCTGAGAGCTGCCAGACTTGTTCTGCAACCTCTACTTTAACACAGAGACTGCCAGCGAGGGATGGCTGAATTTCATGCAAGGATGCCCTGTCCCAACTGCTTAAGCAGAAATCCACAAACACAGCTCAGCATCCTCCCGTTGAAGATAATCCTAGTTTGTTCAATTCATTTCCTAATCCTGGCTCTTTAACCAGCTGTACTCCAAATATGCTTAGAAGTAGAGCTGTGCTCACCCATCTTCCCTGAATTAAAACTCAGGGGCAATGATCCAATGGCCAGTAGAGGTGTATAAAGGCAGGAGATAGCAGAAAGGAGTTCAAGTCTGAAAAACCCAAACCCTACCTTTTTCTCATTCTACCTAAATCCTTCATTAACACGGAGCTCTTGCCATATGACTGTTTCTCTTCACAGTGTGATTCTTCGGTGCACAGAAATTAGATGTTAAAGTCTTTACTTCAATTAACTTGGGACCAAATCTAATTGAGATCATAACTGTATCCTTTACCTCTCCCTGGCTGAGCCAAGCACAAGTGCCTCCTGAGCCCGCCACCTTCTCTCCCTTCCCGGTGACAACTGAAACCTGCTTTACACGGGCTCCTATTTTTAGATCCGTGTGTCTGCGTGCACGTGTGTGCTTATTATTCTCTTCTAGCCTGTCTGATTTTTCCCCATTTCAATTATGAGTGTCCTTACAGAAGAGACTGTTTTTTTTCTTTCCCCTTAAACCATGCTCTAGGGAGGATCAAGGAGGTGGCTGACAAATCTAGCCCATGTATAAAAAAGGGAGGCAGGGAGAAAGGCAGAAAGTTGATAAACCTAAGAAGCTGAACCTTCCTTAATTGTGCCTGCCTTCCTGGGTGTATTTGCCCTCTATTCAGAGTCCACTCAATGCCTGTGCTTTGTCTAAAGGAAATGTGTGAGGCATCCTTTCCACCTGTATTCAGGGCATCCATTCTGTACAACTTCCTCCTTTTGCTAAATCCTCGAGATGCTGTCTACAAATTCAAAGAATTTCAAGCATCAACAGAAACCCCCCACCCCCACCCCAGAACTTAGTTATGAACATCTGTTGTTTACAAGGGTTCAGGCTGAGAGCTGCCAGACTTGTTCTGCAACCTCTACTTTAACACAGAGACTGCCAGCGAGGGATGGCTGAATTTCATGCAAGGATGCCCTGTCCCAACTGCTTAAGCAGAAATCCACAAACACAGCTCAGCATCCTCCCGTTGAAGATAATCCTAGTTTGTTCAATTCATTTCCTAATCCTGGCTCTTTAACCAGCTGTACTCCAAATATGCTTAGAAGTAGAGCTGTGCTCACCCATCTTCCCTGAATTAAAACTCAGGGGGGCAATGATCCAATGGCCAGTAGAGGTGTATAAAGGCAGGAGATAGCAGAAAGGAGTTCAAGTCTGAAAAACCCAAACCCTACCTTTTTCTCATTCTACCTAAATCCTTCATTAACACGGAGCTCTTGCCATATGACTGTTTCTCTTCACAGTGTGATTCTTCGGTGCACAGAAATTAGATGTTAAAGTCTTTACTTCAATTAACTTGGGACCAAATCTAATTGAGATCATAACTGTATCCTTTACCTCTCCCTGGCTGAGCCAAGCACAAGTGCCTCCTGAGCCCGCCACCTTCTCTCCCTTCCCGGTGACAACTGAAACCTGCTTTACACGGGCTCCTATTTTTAGATCCGTGTGTCTGCGTGCACGTGTGTGCTTATTATTCTCTTCTAGCCTGTCTGATTTTTCCCCATTTCAATTATGAGTGTCCTTACAGAAGAGACTGTCTTTTCTTCTTATCTTGTAAACCCTCCCACTTAACACAGTCAGCTCCCAATAAAGATGACATGGCTTTTGCCTTTAAAAGAGAACTGGATCAAAGTCAACACATTTAATTGGCTATGAATGTCGGAGAATTTAAAAAGTCACTGCACTTGCTTCCTGTGTCTACTGGGGAACTATTATGGGCTTACAAGAGCCTGGAAAGTGAATACTAAGAGTTCCCTGTGCCCAGCGCTGTTGTTAAGGATCACCAGGGTCTGCACCCAGCAAGCTGGAAGCCCAAGGTGTGTTCTGCTGACACTCCAGCAGCAGAGCCCATGAGACACAAGAAGCCCAGAGCCTCCAACATCCTCCCAGCTGTGCATAAAAGCAGGTTTTGTTCCCAATCTGCCCTCTATCATTTCCTGCACTGAAAGAATGATAGAAAGTCATGCAGAAGCTTGCAAGCTTCTGTTTGGCCTCATGAGACAGGCAAGCCTGTAAGCCACAGCGTTATGCCCATGATGAAGATCTGCACTGCCTGGCCTGCTGGTGGTGATGGTGGCCGCTGCAGGAGGCTGAACCGGGCTGGTGTCTTTTATTCACCTGGGGTTGAGTTGGGACCTGTGGGTCTCAACACGACACCTGTAATGATCAGGCAATTAGTGCTAACTACTAACTCAGTGTGGGCAAGGACATCAGAAGGTGAGTGTAAGTCAAATATCCTCCTCTGGATGATGATGTGCCTGAATCTAAAAATAACAAGTCAGGGTTAATTTAATTATCTGGTTCAAGGTAGTTCATGACACCTAGTGAACAAGAACCTCATAGAACAAACATACAACTTCTGAGGTAGTTCAATTAAAGACACCTGCTCTTGCCATATGACTGTTTCTCTTCACAGTGTGATTCGTGCACAGAAATTAGTGTAAGTCTTACTTATTACTCCAAATCTAATTGAGATCATAACTGTATCCTTTACCTCTCCCTGGCTGAGCCAAGCACAAGTGCCTCCTGAGCCCGCCACCTTCTCTCCCTTCCGGTGACAACTGAAACCTGCTTTACACGGGCTCCTATTTTTAGATCCGTGTGTCTGCGTGCACGTGTGCTTATTATTTTCTTCTAGCCTGTCTGATTTTTCCCCATTTCAATTATGAGTGTCCTTACAGAAGAGACTGTCTTTTCTTCTTATCTTGTAAACCCTCCCACTTAACACAGTCAGCTCCCAATAAAGATGACATGGCTTTTGCCTTTAAAAGAGAACTGGATCAAAGTCAACACATTTAATTGGCTATGAATGTCGGAGAATTTAAAAAGTCACTGCACTTGCTTCCTGTGTCTACTGGGGAACTATTATGGGCTTACAAGAGCCTGGAAAGTGAATACTAAGAGTTCCCTGTGCCCAGCACTGTTGTTAAGGATCACCAGGGTCTGCACCCAGCAAGCTGGAAGCCCAAGGTGTGTTCTGCTGACACTCCAGCAGCAGAGCCCATGAGACACAAGAAGCCCAGAGCCTCCAACATCCTCCCAGCTGTGCATAAAAGCAGGTTTTGTTCCCAATCTGCCCTCTATCATTTCCTGCACTGAAAGAATGATAGAAAGTCATGCAGAAGCTTGCAAGCTTCTGTTTGGCCTCATGAGACAGGCAAGCCTGTAAGCCACAGCGTTATGCCCATGATGAAGATCTGCACTGCCTGGCCTGCTGGTGGTGATGGTGGCCGCTGCAGGAGGCTGAACCGGGCTGGTGTCTTTTATTCACCTGGGGTTGAGTTGGGACCTGTGGGTCTCAACACGACACCTGTAATGATCAGGCAATTAGTGCTAACTACTAACTCAGTGTGGGCAAGGACATCAGAAGGTGAGTGTAAGTCAAATATCCTCCTCTGGATGATGATGTGCCTGAATCTAAAAATAACAAGTCAGGGTTAATTTAATTATCTGGTTCAAGGTAGTTCATGACACCTAGTGAACAAGAACCTCATAGAACAAACATACAACTTCTGAGTTTTTGTAAGAACTGGACATCCAATTAGACAGAGTCACTTAATTACATATTTCCTCCCAGTGCAGCTGTATCATAAACATCACAAGGCTGGAAGAGTCTCTCATTCAAGAGGGCCCACAGGGATCACTGCTCTAAATGGAGACTGACATACTATTACCTAGGGCCAGGCTTAAGAATGCTTAACTGTGCTTTGGGAATAAATGGTGAATCTAACCTACTACTAGCTACAGTATAGTTATGCTTGGTCACAACTTGTGAGAACAAAAAAAATTGTCACTGCTTCTTACATTTCTTTTGGGCCAAGCACTGTTCTAAGGGCTTCATACTAAAAATTCATTTCATCTATATAAAAACTCCATGTGTGGGTACTCAGTTGCTGCCACTGTGTCCGACTCTTTGCAACTCCATGGACTGAAGCCCACCAGGCTCCTCTGTCCATGGGATTGTCCAGGCAAGAATCCTGGAGTGGGTTGCCAGGCCCTCCTCCAGGGGATCTCTCCAACCCAGATATTGAACCCAAGTCTCTTCCACTGTAGGTGGATTCTTTACTGTCTGAGTCATCAGGAAAGCCCAAGAATACCGGGATGGGTAGCCTATCCCTTCTCCAAGGGATCTTCCCGACCCAGGGATCAAACCAGGATCTCCTGCATTGCTGGCAGATTCTTTACCAACTGAGCTACCAGGGAAGCCCAACAGCTCCATGATGTAGACACTATTATTGTCCACAATTTACAGATGAGGAAACAAAGGTAACTAACAACCTTCATGTAAAATCACAAATCTAGTGAGTAGAAAATACAAGGTCAGAGTCCAGAAAATCTGGTTCCAGAACGTGTGATTTTGACAGTCAGGCTAAATTCCTTTTGTGGTGATGATACTTAGACCAGCTACCGTTTTTTTGAGCATCTAGTAAGTTACTCACTGGAAAAGCCCCTGATGCTGAGAAAGTTTGAAGGCAAAAGTAGAAGGGCATGACAGAGGATGAGACGGTTAGATAGCATCACTGATTCAATGAACGTGAATTTGAGCAAACTCTGGGAGAGAATGGAGGACAAAGGAGTCTGGTATGCTGCAGTTCATGGGGTTGCAAAGACTCGGATACAACTTAGCAACTCAACAACAAGTTACAAGCACTTGGCTAGTGCCTTTATATCTAATCTTTAAAGCAGCTTTCAAGGTTCACTTTGTTCTCCACATATCATGGATGAGAAAACTGAAGTGAAATGGGGTTAAGCAACTTGGTCAAGGCTGCACAGCTATAAAGGAAAGATCCAAACGTGTCTGGATTAAAGCCCTCAGCTTTTTCTACTAAGTCTTAAAGCCTTCCAAAGAACTTTCAAATGAATTCTTTCTCTGTTCAAAAGACAAGTCACTTTTGCTGGTACCCCAAACTGTCTGTGTCTCCTCTATCCTCTTTTCTCCACATTCGAGGAAAACTCCCAACTCTTCCAAAAAGGACCCAATCACCATTTAAGGTTCTATATGGACTGGGCTAGTGAAAACCTCACCAACAAATCTTGCATTAGTCTCTAAATCAAGCCAGCCTGAGCCATGGCAAAAGGAGGCCAGTCCTTGCTCAACACCAGATGCTAATTCTGGGGAAAATGTGAAGGAACAAATAGCTCCCAAGTATGTCCAAAATAAATGAGTGACACACTGGTCCCAGGAAGTGACCCAGCTTCAGCCTTCTCCCTACTTCCTCCACATAATTACCCACCCAGGATCAAAACCAGGAGGTCCTATCCCTTCTCCAAGGGATCTTCCACCCAGGGATCAAACCAGGATCTCCTGCATTGCTGGCAGATTCTTTACCAACTGAGCTACCAGGAAGCCCAACAGCTCCATGATGTAGACACTATTATTGTCCACAATTTACAGATGAGGAAACAAAGGTAACTAACAACCTTCATGTAAAATCACAAATCTAGTGAGTAGAAAATACAAGGTCAGAGTCCAGAAAATCTGGTTCCAGAACGTGTGATTTTGACAGTCAGGCTAAATTCCTTTTGTGGTGATGATACTTAGACCAGCTACCGTTTTTTTGAGCATCTAGTAAGTTACTCACTGGAAAAGCCCCTGATGCTGAGAAAGTTTGAAGGCAAAAGTAGAAGGGCATGACAGAGGATGAGACGGTTAGATAGCATCACTGATTCAATGAACGTGAATTTGAGCAAACTCTGGGAGAGAATGGAGGACAAAGGAGTCTGGTATGCTGCAGTTCATGGGGTTGCAAAGACTCGGATACAACTTAGCAACTCAACAACAAGTTACAAGCACTTGGCTAGTGCCTTTATATCTAATCTTTAAAGCAGCTTTCAAGGTTCACTTTGTTCTCCACATATCATGGATGAGAAAACTGAAGTGAAATGGGGTTAAGCAACTTGGTCAAGGCTGCACAGCTATAAAGGAAAGATCCAAACGTGTCTGGATTAAAGCCCTCAGCTTTTTCTACTAAGTCTTAAAGCCTTCCAAAGAACTTTCAAATGAATTCTTTCTCTGTTCAAAAGACAAGTCACTTTTGCTGGTACCCCAAACTGTCTGTGTCTCCTCTATCCTCTTTTCTCCACATTCGAGGAAAACTCCCAACTCTTCCAAAAAGGACCCAATCACCATTTAAGGTTCTATATGGACTGGGCTAGTGAAAACCTCACCAACAAATCTTGCATTAGTCTCTAAATCAAGCCAGCCTGAGCCATGGCAAAAGGAGGCCAGTCCTTGCTCAACACCAGATGCTAATTCTGGGGAAAATGTGAAGGAACAAATAGCTCCCAAGTATGTCCAAAATAAATGAGTGACACACTGGTCCCAGGAAGTGAGGGGTTCTTCCTTCTGGCAGCTTCAGCCTTCTCCCTACTTCCCTCCACATAATTACCCCACACATGAGGAACTTTCGGGGGCCCTTTACCCTTTTCAGACTTGCATTCACAGCTATAATATTCTCCATGGCTGACTGACTCTGTTTTCCAACCCAATGTTGTTCAGTGAGGTTGATGAGCAATTGTGAACTCAACTTCATTGGCAAAATCCATCGGCAACAGGTGATATATCTGAAGAGACTGTGCATGTTCAAATACTGGGCCCAAGGTCAAGAACATGGATGCTACAAGAATTTCTCTTTAATTAATTGTGTATCTAACCTCCCACTGAAAGGAGTACCTGCAGGTGGAACATCCACCAGATTCCTGAGATACCTAAGTCCTACTCCCTCCCTCACATCCCTTCCAATAGTTTTACACACGCATAACCAGCCAAATAAGCAGACTTACTTTCCATGTGTATTTCCTTAATATACAGCTAATTTAACATTAGTGAGAATAGGATATTGTCCTGTTCCTATCACCAGTACCTAGCTCAATGCCTGTATATAATTAGATCCCCCCTAATGTGTATGTACTGAATGTGTACTGAAGAAATAAACAAATAAATATATCTTTTCACTCTCTGCAATCTGAGTACCTCAGACAATACAAAGAATGTTACCCTTTTAAAATTCCTAGCACCTTTACTGTTGGAAATCAAACATTTCAAGCCCCCTGCCCCCTTTTAAACAAGCCCTCAGTTTTTTCTACTAAGTCTTAAAGCCTTCCAAAGAACTTTCAAATGAATTCTTTCTCTGTTCAAAAGACAAGTCACTTTTGCTGGTACCCCAAACTGTCTGTGTCTCCTCTATCCTCTTTTCTCCACATTCGAGGAAAACTCCCAACTCTTCCAAAAAGGACCCAATCACCATTTAAGGTTCTATATGGACTGGGCTAGTGAAAACCTCACCAACAAATCTTGCATTAGTCTCTAAATCAAGCCAGCCTGAGCCATGGCAAAAGGAGGCCAGTCCTTGCTCAACACCAGATGCTAATTCTGGGGAAAATGTGAAGGAACAAATAGCTCCCAAGTATGTCCAAAATAAATGAGTGACACACTGGTCCCAGGAAGTGAGGGGTTCTTCCTTCTGGCAGCTTCAGCCTTCTCCCTACTTCCCTCCACATAATTACCCCACACATGAGGAACTTTCGGGGCCTTCACCCTTTTCAGACTTGCATTCACAGCTATAATATTCTCCATGGCTGACTGACTCTGTTTTCCAACCCAATGTTGTTCAGTGAGGTTGATGAGCAATTGTGAACTCAACTTCATTGGCAAAATCCATCGGCAACAGGTGATATATCTGAAGAGACTGTGCATGTTCAAATACTGGGCCCAAGGTCAAGAACATGGATGCTACAAGAATTTCTCTTTAATTAATTGTGTATCTAACCTCCCACTGAAAGGAGTACCTGCAGGTGGAACATCCACCAGATTCCTGAGATACCTAAGTCCTACTCCCTCCCTCACATCCCTTCCAATAGTTTTACACACGCATAACCAGCCAAATAAGCAGACTTACTTTCCATGTGTATTTCCTTAATATACAGCTAATTTAACATTAGTGAGAATAGGATATTGTCCTGTTCCTATCACCAGTACCTAGCTCAATGCCTGTATATAATTAGATCCCCCCTAATGTGTATGTACTGAATGTGTACTGAAGAAATAAACAAATAAATATATCTTTTCACTCTCTGCAATCTGAGTACCTCAGACAATACAAAGAATGTTACCCTTTTAAAATTCCTAGCACCTTTACTGTTGGAAATCAAACATTTCAAGCCTCAGCATTGTATCCCTATGGACATGCCCCAGCCTCTAACAATCTACACGTTAGCTCTGAATACAGCCCAGATCTTTAGCCCCGAATACAGCCATTCATTTTCTGTCAACTACAGAAATTTCAGCTTCAACATCCTTCCGATGTTTTAAATGTAACCACCCAAAACCAAATTTCTCATATTTCAGCCCTTCAAGAATACTTCCTTCTCTTAACTTTGGTATTTCCATTAATGGCACCATTAATCTACCAGTCACCCAAGTCCAAAGGAAACTTCACAGTCCTCTTTCTTTTGTGCTGCCAAGATCACTTGAAAGCCAAATCCCATCAGTCAGCACTCCCTGTAGAGTCTTCCTGCACCAGGTGCTTCCCAGCTGTCTCTAGACTGGAAGCTCCAGGAGCGTGAAGGGCAGTATCTGTCTGCCTAGTATGCACATGGCACATGCTAAGAGCACACTACATGCTCGCTAAGTGGACCAAAGGATCAATTTCTACTCTTTTTCATTCCTACCATCCCTCCCTCATTTAGATCCTTATTACTTACCATGACAACTGGTTTCACTGACTCAGCTTCCTTGTCATTTAGCAAACTATTGCCATTTTGTTGTTGTTCACTCACTCAGTCATGCCCAACTCTTTGTGAACCCAAGGACTGCAGCACACCAGGCGACCCTGTCCTTCACCATCTTCCTGAGTTTCCTCAAACTCATGCCCATTGAGTCAGTGATGCTGTTAAGTTAGGGTTAATTTTCCTTAAACAGAGTCATACCTCAGCTTGGACACTTGGTGTCCAAACCTTCAGTGGTTTCCAGCATCCACTTCATACAGGCAAATCCCTCTCAGCCAAGAGTCAAGGCTGACCGTCATATGGTCCCTTTTTCCTTCAAACCCCTTCCTGTCCAAACTATCACCAGTACCTAGCTCAATGCCTGTATATAATTAGATCCCCCCTAATGTGTATGTACTGAATGTGTACTGAAGAAATAAACAAATAAATATATCTTTTCACTCTCTGCAATCTGAGTACCTCAGACAATACAAAGAATGTTACCCTTTTAAAATTCCTAGCACCTTTACTGTTGGAAATCAAACATTTCAAGCCTCAGCATTGTATCCCTATGGACATGCCCCAGCCTCTAACAATCTACACGTTAGCTCTGAATACAGCCCAGATCTTTAGCCCCGAATACAGCCATTCATTTTCTGTCAACTACAGAAATTTCAGCTTCAACATCCTTCCGATGTTTTAAATGTAACCACCCAAAACCAAATTTCTCATATTTCAGCCCTTCAAGAATACTTCCTTCTCTTAACTTTGGTATTTCCATTAATGGCACCATTAATCTACCAGTCACCCAAGTCCAAAGGAAACTTCACAGTCCTCTTTCTTTTGTGCTGCCAAGATCACTTGAAAGCCAAATCCCATCAGTCAGCACTCCCTGTAGAGTCTTCCTGCACCAGGTGCTTCCCAGCTGTCTCTAGACTGGAAGCTCCAGGAGCGTGAAGGGCAGTATCTGTCTGCCTAGTATGCACATGGCACATGCTAAGAGCACACTACATGCTCGCTAAGTGGACCAAAGGATCAATTTCTACTCTTTTTCATTCCTACCATCCCTCCCTCATTTAGATCCTTATTACTTACCATGACAACTGGTTTCACTGACTCAGCTTCCTTGTCATTTAGCAAACTATTGCCATTTTGTTGTTGTTCACTCACTCAGTCATGCCCAACTCTTTGTGAACCCAAGGACTGCAGCACACCAGGCGACCCTGTCCTTCACCATCTTCCTGAGTTTCCTCAAACTCATGCCCATTGAGTCAGTGATGCTGTTAAGTTAGGGTTAATTTTCCTTAAA
The DNA here is from genome assembly GCA_022376925.1 of Tragulus kanchil. Taxonomy (NCBI): domain Eukaryota; kingdom Metazoa; phylum Chordata; class Mammalia; order Artiodactyla; family Tragulidae; genus Tragulus; species Tragulus kanchil. The sequence goes on along the minus strand of JAIOJX010000024.1, from coordinate 80,567,400 downwards.
CAGAGTCATACCTCAGCTTGGACACTTGGTGTCCAAACCTTCAGTGGTTTCCAGCATCCACTTCATACAGGCAAATCCCTCTCAGCCAAGAGTCAAGGCTGACCGTCATATGGTCCTGTCTGCTTTTGTCCAGTTCCTCCATATATACTCATTACCCCAACCAAACTAGTCTACTTACTGTATCCTAAAAGTGCTTTGCACTTTCCTCTTAGCTACAACATCTTTCCCCTCCCTCTCTCTCCATCTATCAAAATCTTATCCATTCTCAAGGAAGGTCTGGTTCAAACCCCCTTCCCCTCTTGAAAGTCTGCTGTGGATCATGCTTTCTGTAGCACATACTTGGTACTGTATCCCATATTGCTCTACATGTTATTACATCCAGGCATAATTTGTCCCTGATTAGATTATAAAGTCAGAGGGTTTCCCAAATGGCTCATGGTATAAAGAACCCAGTTGCAGTGCAGGAAACAACAGGAGACGCAGCTTCAATCCCTGGGTCAGGAAGATCTCCTGGAGCAGGAAATGGCAACCCACTCCAGTATTCTTGCCCGGAAAATCTCATGGACAAAGGAGCCTACAGTCCATGGGATCACAAAAGGTTGGACATGACTGAGCAGCACTGACTTGAATTGAGATTATAAGGTCACATGAGAAAGAACCCCTACTTCTACGTTTATGAACCTCTCTCCTCTAAGAGGCTAGATTAATACCTTAAAAATTGTTCAACAAATATTGTTTGTTGAGGAGAAAGGAAAGCTGGAAGAAAGACAAGATATTGGCAATGTGTTATAAAGTAGCATAAGGTCTCTGTAAGGAACACAGTGGGATAGCAGTGTAGCAGTATTCCTCTAAAACTCAACAGGAAAAAAAAAAAAAAAAAACCTACAGCCCTCAAAATAAAAGAAAGAACTGAGCTATTAAAAGTGGGAGATCAAAACCAAATGAGCTATGACTGAAAGGTAATTTACAGCAAATCTATGCAAAAAAAAAAAAAACCCTGAAAACCAGCCAACACATTATCAATTAAGAGTCCTGCTGGGCAATATTAACACAGATTGCACTTAAAAAGACAATCAAAGGCTTAGCAACAAACAGGAATACATTTAGACTCTTCAAGGAGCCAAAGAAAGCACAGAAGCATCTTCCCTGGGAAGACATTTTACCCTCATATAGCATCTCTGCTCTTAAACCAGGCAGATAGAATTTCAAACATTAATAGGGCCCTCCTACAATGCAAAGGGATGGAGGAAGCCACATCATTCATCTCAAACAAAGCAGAATAAGATAGAAATAATCACTATAGCTCTATCTGCAGGTGGAGATAGAACTGGGAGGAGTAGGGAGACCACAGGGTCAGACTCTGTGATGGAATCAGAGTTGTGTGAGCTTTAATGAGAGTGTTTGCACTGAGACAGTGTGGGAGAGGACAAAGGTGAGCAAAAGAAAAGTGGAAGAGGCTGTCAAGCCAAAGAAAGAGAGGGTAATGGCTTCCAGGTAAGAAGTTGTCCAAGAAAAGATGAAAACAGCAGTTGAGCAACATAGGTTCCTAAATGCAGTCACTTAAGACAGTGCAACAAATATTCAACCTAATCCAGAAGTAGGGGCTGAAATCTAGCCAGGTTCAGAAACTGGCCTGGAAAAGGGTGGGACAAACCATGTAGACCAATTTCAGCCCTGGCCAACCTACCCCATCCCAAGTTGAATAGTTTCCATGTCCCTGAGACGCGTCTGCCCAGGGCTCCTGCTGGCAGCTGCTCTGCTGGCAACACAAGGAGACAAATTCATGGCATTGCTGGGCCAACAGCTGCTATAGCTCCGGGGGAGGTGACGAGGGCCTGCTGAGATGCTCTGGGCAGAGAATGAACTATTCTAGGGAACAGCCCTAGAGTCAGCGGAATCGAGGCTACACTTCATTGGCTGAATGAAAGTACAGTACAATTGCCACTCCAGAGACCAGGAAACCCACAGCCCAGCTCTGTCCCAGCTTCTTTGACTTTAATTGCTACTTGTCCTCACGTTTTACCCATCTTTTCTAGTTCCCAGGGCACGACTTCAGTCTCAGCCCACATTAACCTTCGGCTCACTGCCATCACTTCCAAACAGATCTCCTCCCCCCAGTTTCTCTCCTCCAACTGATCTCTATTGTTGCCACAGCTACCTTTACAAAGTATAGCCATCTATAATATGCACCCAAACTATCAATGGGACCCCAAGCTTACTGAATAAAGTCCAAACTCTTGACGCCTGGCAGTCATGAACCACTGTGATCTGGTTCCTATCAACTTTTCCAGGCTTCTGTCCCTATCACATTTATTACTCCTGTTCTTTAGAAAAACAGATGAGCTACCTAACAGTTATGTTTTCCCCAGCTCCATGCCTCTATCAACACCGTTCTGGCTGCCTAAAATGCTTCCTTCCCAATTTTTTTTATACTACTTCAACAACTCCTGTATCTTTTCAATTAAATTAAGCTTATAAAACTAATAACTTGCATTGGCACTTTGATGTTTCCATTTCCCATCCACTGAACCTCGCTTCCATAAAGCCCCCTCTTCTATTATTTATGGCACTTTACAAAGTGGGTATGTGGAAGGGTCTTCAATACTCCTTTCTGTGCCATGCTCAGTCATGTCCGACTCCTTGCCGCCCTATGGAACCCGCCAGGCTCTTCTGTCCATGGGATTCTCCAGGCAAGAATATTGGAGTGGGGGCTTCCCTGGTGGCCCAGTGGCAAAGTGTTTGCCTACCAATGCAGAAGACATGAGTTTGATCCCTGATCCAGGAAGATCCCACATGCTGTGGAGCAGCTAAGCCTGTGAGCCACAACTATTGAGCCTGTGCTCTAGACCCTCAGAGCTGCAACTGTTGAGCCTGTGTGCCCTAGAGCCCAAGTGCTAAAACAAGAAAAGTCACTGTAACAAGAAACCTGCTCACCTCAGCTGGAGAGTAGCCCCAACTCTCTGCAACTAGAGAAGAGCCTGTGGCAGCAGTGAAAACCCAGAATAGTCAAAAATAAATAAACAAATAAATAAGAATATTGAAGTGGGTTTCCATTTCCTCCTCCATATCCAGAGATTGAACCAGTGTCTCCTGCATTTCTTGCATTGGCAGGCAAATCCTTTACCACTGTGCCACCTGGGAAGCCCATCTGTATGCCTGCCCCTTGCAGATCACACACACACAATGTGGCAGAGGCTGCTAACTGGCCCCCGCTATTTTCCCCTTCCACCTACATTAAGACAAACTCTACTTTCTGGTCATTAGACTAATAACTGTATTTCCTAGCCTCCCTTGAAGCTCAGTAGACCCATACCAGGCGACATGAGCTGAAGAGAGGTATGTGTCACTTCCAGACTACACTTTCACAGGGTAAGAATCTTCCTGCCCCGGCCCTTTCCCTTTTCCCACTGGCTGTAATGGGGTCATACTAGTCTGGGCCATCTTGGGTCATACAGAACAAGGGCAATACTCTAGGGATGGAATAAGGACCCCAAAACAGTTCTGGATGACTAATGCCCAGATAAAGACAGGAGAGAAAAATCAACTATCTCATGTAAGACACTATTTCTTGGATTTGTTAGAGCTGCCAAACCTATACCTCAACCAAAACAGACCTACCTAAAAAAGTCTTTCCTGAGCCAAAAATGTCAATTTTCAGTTGTTAACTAATGTTTCAAGCATGGCCTGCTGGTGTTGCCTGCCAAGACCCAGCTCAGTTTCAGCAGCATGGTGGTTTCGTCCAGTAACACTTGTACATGCAAACATGTGAACACCTGGTTCAGTGTTACAAAGCAGAGATGAGTGGAAAGAGGGAAAATGCAAGAGCTGCTGCTAGTGTTACACTGAGAAGTAGAGTCTCATCACTCGATTAACTAACAAGACAGGGTTAAAAATCATCAGCCACCAAGGTTCTGCAAATGCTCCCTGGACTTAAGTAGGCCAACCGTGGGTTTAACTGTGGCAAACAGAAGACAATGAAAGACACAATACAAAATGCTGACGGTTCATCAGGTGAGGTATAATTCAGAATCTCACATATATGCTTATAATAATAGAAACCTTCTTCTGCATGGAAACCTCCTGTACATTTTTAGGAATAAATGATGTAGGAAAGAATGTTGCCTGGACTCCCTTTGTTTCCCACCATCTTCTCTGTGACATGCACCTGTGTGTGTCTTACCACCTCTTCTATTAGCTAGGTCGCATGAACTGGCTGGCCACTGTGTGGCCTTCTGCGTCCTCCCAAAATCAGTAATTTCATGTTTCACTCTAATAGATTGAAAGTGCTTGGGTTTGGGGCTCATTTTAGTCATCTTTGCCTCTCTCAATGGCTTATAATGGGAGAATATCAGTAAGACATTTCTGGGATTCAATTCACGGATCTTCTACTTGAAAGCCTCTTAGTTCCATCAGACATACCTATATCCTTTCCTTACTTTAAGTGCTTAAAAATACTACCCTCTCCTTCCTTCATTCCCTTCCTCCTTCCCTCCCCTGCCCTCTCCTGGTAACATTTACTTCTAGTAATTAACATTTCCTACTCCCTAAAATTGGGTGTGTCCAAGCCTTGGGTCCTGGGGTTTTGTTCTTAGCTCCTTGTTCTTTTCTTTATCTTCCCTATGTTCATATAATTTCATAACTTCCACGATCACTTTTATACCTCAGAGTCTGCTCTCTGTTCCTAGTCAAACCTGTTATCTCAGAAGTACATCTCCATCAGATATGCTTCCCACTGCCCCAAGCCTGAAATGCCCAGAGTAGGCTTCTCATTCAAAACAGCTCTTCCCCATCACCTCCACTTCTGTCACAGTATGGTCACCATTCTTTTGGGTCACCATGTTAGAGACATGGGGTCACCTCTGACAGTTATAGTGCTTTACCCAGTCAGTCACCCCAGTCCTCCTAAGTCTCAAATATTTGAATATATTCCTTCTTCTCTAATATTGCTTGCTTTCACACTGTACCTGGATCCTCCTCCAAAATCTCCATCTTGCTTTTCTCTGGTATAATAATTCATTCTTCTACCATTTTCTCTCATCTCTCTCTCTCCCCACAAAAAAGTCCACAGGGCTCACTACCACATTCTACATCAAATCTGAACTCCTATGCTTGTCTGTCAAAGGACAATAATTTGTGTCTACTTACCTAAACCGTAGTCTCCACTGCTTTGGAAAATACCTGTGTTCTCGTAAAATTTTGCTCACACCTCTATTACAGCCCTATGTACATTATATTGTTTACATGTCTTTTTTCCCTGTTAGCCAAGATTCCAGAGCTTATTTCAGTCTCCACAGGAATCAGCACAGAACACTACCCAGCAGGCATTTCAAAGGGATCTGTTGAATAAGTAGATTGCTCTCCAGGATAAGATCTGACAGGAAGCTATTAAAGCCACCTAGCCATAAAGTGACAGCAGAGGAGGGCCAAAGCTCCCTCTGCTGTAGTCCTTTGTCCTTTCCTTCCACAACATCTGCCTCAACTCATCTGTGCGAAGTGGTTAGCCCCGTTTCCTTATTATAAGCGCCATGTGGAGGACAGTAATTGCTCACTGTTATATCCCAAGGTACAGCACCTGCTCTGAAGGATTTCAAGGAATGTACAGTGGACATTTGTTGAGTGAATGCACACAAGCCTCTTGTTAAAGAAGCTGGATCCCTCACTCACCCCTTTAGCCCCTCCCTACCAGATACCCCTGCTTCTCTCCTACATGTGCTGTTCTCTTCTACAAACCTACCTTTAAGGACTAGCCTAAACCCCACTCACTTCATGAATACGCTCCTGATTATTTCAGGTCCTTTATCTATCTATGATGATTCATCACTGACCACTTATCACACCTATATTCTACATAAAGTTAATGATCTCTTAATGAGACCATTATTGTTTTATCCTCTAATTACTTCCTATATTAAAAATCTTTTCTCTCCAACCAGATATGGCCCCCTATGGAAACACACCATAAACCTGTCTCATATCTTCCAATACCTGTACAACACAGAGCACATAGCTGGTTCTCAAGAAATAGTCACTGATTGGGAAAAATGAAGCCAGGTACCAATTTTATTAGAAGGGGAAAACAATTCTCCCAGCCTTGGAGAAAACACCCTTTTATGTATGTGATCTTAATCATAGCAATTCAGAACATCTGCAGTAACAGGCAAGTTTGGCCTTGGAGGACAAAAAGAATCAGGGCAAAGGCTAATCGAGTTTTGCCAAGAGAAAACACTGGTCATAACAAATACCCTCTTCCAAACGATATAAGAGACAACTCTACACATGGACATCACCAGATGGTCAATTCTGAAATCAAATTGAGTATATTCTTTGTAATTGAAGATGAATTCTATATAGTCAGCAAAAACAAGACCAGTATTTGACTGCAGCTCAGAGCATATATACATTATATTGTTTACATGTCTTTTTCCCTGTTAGCCAAGATTCCAGAGCTTATTTCATCCACAGGAATCAGCACAGAACACTACCCAGCAGGCATTTCAAAGGGATCTGTTGAATAAGTAGATTGCTCTCCAGGATAAGATCTGACAGGAAGCTATTAAAGCCACCTAGCCATAAAGTGACAGCAGAGGAGGGCCAAAGCTCCCTCTGCTGTAGTCCTTTGTCCTTTCCTTCCACAACATCTGCCTCAACTCATCTGTGCGAAGTGGTTAGCCCCGTTTCCTTATTATAAGCGCCATGTGGAGGACAGTAATTGCTCACTGTTATATCCCAAGGTACAGCACCTGCTCTGAAGGATTTCAAGGAATGTACAGTGGACATTTGTTGAGTGAATGCACACAAGCCTCTTGTTAAAGAAGCTGGATCCCTCACTCACCCCTTTAGCCCCTCCCTACCAGATACCCCTGCTTCTCTCCTACATGTGCTGTTCTCTTCTACAAACCTACCTTTAAGGACTAGCCTAAACCCCACTCACTTCATGAATACGCTCCTGATTATTTCAGGTCCTTTATCTATCTATGATGATTCATCACTGACCACTTATCACACCTATATTCTACATAAAGTTAATGATCTCTTAATGAGACCATTATTGTTTTATCCTCTAATTACTTCCTATATTAAAAATCTTTTCTCTCCAACCAGATATGGCCCCCTATGGAAACACACCATAAACCTGTCTCATATCTTCCAATACCTGTACAACACAGAGCACATAGCTGGTTCTCAAGAAATAGTCACTGATTGGGAAAAATGAAGCCAGGTACCAATTTTATTAGAAGGGAAATCAATTCTCCCAGCCTTGGAGAAAACACCCTTTTATGTATGTGATCTTAATCATAGCAATTCAGAACATCTGCAGTAACAGGCAAGTTTGGCCTTGGAGGACAAAAAGAATCAGGGCAAAGGCTAATCGAGTTTTGCCAAGAGAAAACACTGGTCATAACAAATACCCTCTTCCAAACGATATAAGAGACAACTCTACACATGGACATCACCAGATGGTCAATTCTGAAATCAAATTGATTATATTCTTTGTAATTGAAGATGAATAAGCTCTATATAGTCAGCAAAAACAAGACCAGTATTTGACTGCAGCTCAGATCATAAGCTCCTTAGTGAAAAATTCACTTATACTGAAGTAGAGAAAACCACTAGGCAATTCAGGTATGCCCTAAATCAAATCTCTTATGATTATACAGTGTAAGTGACAAATAGATTTAAGGGATTAGATCTGATGGACAGAGTGCCTGAAGAACTATGGATGGAGGTTCGTACAAGAGGTAGTGATCAAAACCATCCCGAAGTAAAAGAAATGCAAAAAAGCAAAATGGTTACCAAAGGAGGTCTTACAAATAGCTGAGAAGAGATGTGAAAGGCAAAAGAGAAAAGGAAAAATATAACCATCTGAATGCATAGTTCTAGAGAATAGCAAGGAGAGATAAGAAAGCTTTCTTAAGTGAACAATGCAAAGAAATAGAGGAAAACAACAGAAAGACTATAGATCTCTTCAAGAAAATTAGGGCTCCCCTGGTAGCTCAGTGATGAAGAGTTTGCCTGCCAATGCAGGAGACACAGGTTCAATACCTGATCTGGGAAGATCCCACATGCTGCAGAGCAACTAAGCCCGGAGCCTGTGCTTAGAATCTCAAAGCCGCAACTACTGAGCCCACGTGCCATAACTACTGAAGCCTGTGTGCCCTAGAGCCCGAGTTCCACAACAAGAGAAGTCTGCTCAACAAGAAGCCTGCTCACCTCAACTAGACAGTAGCCCCACTCCCTGCAATTAGAGAACCGGGGCCAAAGGTCAGCAGCCAGTGAAAAAGGGGAAACCAGAAGAACTATACAAAAAGAGGTACCAATTTTATTAGAAGGAAATCAATTCTCCCAGCCTTGGAGAAAACACCCTTTTATGTATGTGATCTTAATCATAGCAATTCAGAACATCTGCAGTAACAGGCAAGTTTGGCCTTGGAGGACAAAAAGAATCAGGGCAAAGGCTAATCGAGTTTTGCCAAGAGAAAACACTGGTCATAACAAATACCCTCTTCCAAACGATATAAGAGACAACTCTACACATGGACATCACCAGATGGTCAATTCTGAAATCAAATTGATTATATTCTTTGTAATTGAAGATGAATAAGCTCTATATAGTCAGCAAAAACAAGACCAGTATTTGACTGCAGCTCAGATCATAAGCTCCTTAGTGAAAAATTCACTTATACTGAAGTAGAGAAAACCACTAGGCAATTCAGGTATGCCCTAAATCAAATCTCTTATGATTATACAGTGTAAGTGACAAATAGATTTAAGGGATTAGATCTGATGGACAGAGTGCCTGAAGAACTATGGATGGAGGTTCGTACAAGAGGTAGTGATCAAAACCATCCCGAAGAAAAAGAAATGCAAAAAAGCAAAATGGTTACCAAAGGAGGTCTTACAAATAGCTGAGAAGAGATGTGAAAGGCAAAAGAGAAAAGGAAAAATATAACCATCTGAATGCATAGTTCTAGAGAATAGCAAGGAGAGATAAGAAAGCTTTCTTAAGTGAACAATGCAAAGAAATAGAGGAAAACAACAGAAAGACTATAGATCTCTTCAAGAAAATTAGGGCTCCCCTGGTAGCTCAGTGATGAAGAGTTTGCCTGCCAATGCAGGAGACACAGGTTCAATACCTGATCTGGGAAGATCCCACATGCTGCAGAGCAACTAAGCCCGGAGCCTGTGCTTAGAATCTCAAAGCCGCAACTACTGAGCCCACGTGCCATAACTACTGAAGCCTGTGTGCCCTAGAGCCCGAGTTCCACAACAAGAGAAGTCTGCTCAACAAGAAGCCTGCTCACCTCAACTAGACAGTAGCCCCACTCCCTGCAATTAGAGACGGGCCAGTAGCAGCAGTGAAAGCCCAGAATAAATAAATTAATTAATTTAAAAAAAAAAAAGAAAATTAGAGATACCAAGAGAACATTTCATGCAAAGATGGGCACAATATAGGACAGAAACAGTATGGACCTAACAGAAGTAAAAGATATTAACAAAAGGTGGCAAGAATACACAGAAGAACTATACAAAAAAGATCTTAATGACCCAGAGAACCATGATGGTGTGATGACTCACCTTGAGCCAGACATCCTGGAGTACAAAGTCAAGTGGGCCTTAGGAAGCATCATTATGAACAAAGCTAGTGGGGGTGATGGAATTCCAGCTGAGCTAATTCAAGTCCTAAAAAGTGATGCTGTTAAGTGCTGCCTCAATATGCCAGTACAATTTGGAAAACTCAGCAGTGGCTACAGGACTATAAAAGGTCGGTTTTCATTCCAATCCCAGAAAAGCGCAATGCCAAAAGATCTTCAAACTACTGCACCACTGCACTCATTTCACATGCTAGCAAGGTCATGCTCAAAATCCTTCAAACTAGGTTTCAACAGTACGTGAACCAAGAACTTCCAGATGTACAAGCTGGAGTTAGAAAAGGCAGAGGAACCAGAAATCAAATTGCCAACATCCGTTGGATCACAGAAAGAGCAAGAGAATTCCAGAAAAACACCTACTTCTGCTTCAATGACTATGCTAAAGCCTTTGACTGTGTGTATCCCAACAAACTGTGGAAAATTCTGAAAGAGATGGGAATACCAGATTACCTTACCTGTTTCCTGTGAAACCTGTATTCAGGTCAAGAAGCAAGAGTCAGAACCAGACATGAAATAACAGACTGGTTCAAAATTGGGAAAGAGTATGTCAAGGCTGTATATTGTTACTCTGCTTATTTAACTTCTAGCATGCGAAATGCTAGTCTGGATGAAGCACAAGATGGAATCAAGATTGCTGGGAGAAATATGAACAACCTCAGATATGCAAATAACACCACCCTTATGGCAGAAAGGGAAGAGAAACTAAAGAGCCTTTTTTTTTTTTTTCGTGCAGTAAAAGGTTTATTAAAGGAAAAAAGGGATAGAGAAAGCTTCCAACCAAAGGAACGGGAAGGGGGATAGAAGAGTACTGCCTAGAAGATAGTTTAGGTGAGGCATTTAGTAGTTTTCGAGTTGGTTATTAACAATAGATCAAAAGAATATTTTAAGGTGACAAAAGTCTTATGAGATCCACACCCACAACATACACCTTTAGACTACATAGGTACAAGCAAAAAAGAAACATGTCCTTCAGCAAGATACACTGTTGTTATAAACATTAGCTCTGGGCTTAAAGAAAGTCTTAGGCAAAGTAGATTATTGTCATAGGCATGGCAATCAAGGTGAAGGCACCTTGGCTATAAATGTTTGTTCCCCCTCCTACTCCTCCTCCCTGGAATCCTCTGGCCTCCTTACAAAGTCTTCTTTTTTCACCCCTTTTATTTCCTCCTTTTTCTTTTAGGAGAATTATGTTGCCAGGGAAGAGGGGCGATGACCGCTGTGGCTTTTTCAACCTGTACAGGGGCATTGTGGGACTCTAGGTTGTTGAGGCAACAGTTTCCTCACCCTTTTATTTAGGGTCTCTGATCCAGGGTCCTGAGTAATAGATTGAGGAGGTCACAGAAACTCAAACAATCATTTATAACTTAGAAACTTTAAGACGGTTAGAAACAAATCTCACTATGCAATCATAGAGGCAAGGAACAAACAGCAAAACAAAATAATCAGAACTATGACAAGTAAATTTAAGAACAAAATTTCCCAATGAGAAGTCCAGAAAACACCTACTTCTGCTTCAAGAAGCAAGCCTTTGACTGTGTGTATCCCAACAAACTGTGGAAAATTCTGAAAGAGATGGGAATACCAGATTACCTTACCTGTTTCCTGTGAAACCTGTATTCAGGTCAAGAAGCAAGAGTCAGAACCAGACATGAAATAACAGACTGGTTCAAAATTGGGAAAGAGTATGTCAAGGCTGTATATTGTTACTCTGCTTATTTAACTTCTAGCATGCGAAATGCTAGTCTGGATGAAGCACAAGATGGAATCAAGATTGCTGGGAGAAATATGAACAACCTCAGATATGCAAATAACACCACCCTTATGGCAGAAAGGGAAGAGAAACTAAAGAGCCTTTTTTTTTTTTTTCGTGCAGTAAAAGGTTTATTAAAGGAAAAAAGGGATAGAGAAAGCTTCCAACCAAAGGAACGGGAAGGGGGATAGAAGAGTACTGCCTAGAAGATAGTTTAGGTGAGGCATTTAGTAGTTTTCGAGTTGGTTATTAACAATAGATCAAAAGAATATTTTAAGGTGACAAAAGTCTTATGAGATCCACACCCACAACATACACCTTTAGACTACATAGGTACAAGCAAAAAAGAAACATGTCCTTCAGCAAGATACACTGTTGTTATAAACATTAGCTCTGGGCTTAAAGAAAGTCTTAGGCAAAGTAGATTATTGTCATAGGCATGGCAATCAAGGTGAAGGCACCTTGGCTATAAATGTTTGTTCCCCCTCCTACTCCTCCTCCCTGGAATCCTCTGGCCTCCTTACAAAGTCTTCTTTTTCACCCCTTTTATTTCCTCCTTTTTCTTTTAGGAGAATTATGTTGCCAGGGAAGAGGGGCGATGACCGCTGTGGCTTTTTCAACCTGTACAGGGGCATTGTGGGACTCTAGGTTGTTGAGGCAACAGTTTCCTCACCCTTTTATTTAGGGTCTCTGATCCAGGGTCCTGAGTAATAGATTGAGGAGGTCACAGAAACTCAAACAATCATTTATAACTTAGAAACTTTAAGACGGTTAGAAACAAATCTCACTATGCAATCATAGAGGCAAGGAACAAACAGCAAAACAAAATAATCAGAACTATTACAATTAAGACAGTTTCCCACCATGGAGAGTCAGTTAACTCCATCCAAAGTGAGGTAAATAAGGTAACAAAGTGAGCCTAATCTTAGGGTACAGCTCTTTTCCCAGCCTATGGGAGCTTTAGAAAAGGCGCCCCTTTTCAGGAGTTAGCCATATAACCTTGTCCCGTATCTGATAAAAGTCAGGTAGGAAATCACCAGATTTTGACTTATTTGCCTTTTTATGTACAGTAAGTTAAACCAAGTTAATATATAATCAAAGTTAAAAGTCACATTATGTTCATAATTAACGTATAAAGTGTTAATACCAGTCCATTTTAGGGATAGTTAGATGTCATCAGAATAAGAATAGTTGCAGAGTTGGTTCCTTGAAGAGGAGAAATCCACCTTGGGAAACCTTCAACTGATGAAGGGGGGAGTGGTCCACATATCCAGCAATTAATAACTTGGTCTGGCTCAAACACCAGCTTGTCTGAGTCAGTGGTCAGGAGGCACCTCTCAAAGTGCTTGCAATGTCTGTTGAAAGGCTGAAAGTTAAGCTCTGAGGGTTAAACTTATGCCAGTTTTTCAGGATGCAATTCAAGGGGGTGGGGGTCTTGGAACTTTGTAAAGCTCCCATCTGTAAGAGAGAAAAAAGCAGCATCTGGCGCTCTTGCCTTTCTCCACTGGAGGCGTACCTCCCTGTTCTAGACGGTAGTGGAGACAGACCAGCCACCTGAGCTTCCCTCCCTGATCAGAATTAGTGTGTCCCTTCCCGACGCAGGCGCCCATCATCCCTCTTCGTTCTCCCTCCGAGGAGAGGTGGAGATGCAGCAGAGGTAGACCAGGCAGCACCCCGAATTTGTAGTTCTTCACCACCAAACCGCTGGCTTCATTTGCCCTTTATCTCTGATGCCACACGGCGTGCAACAGAGTAGTTTTCCAGAATGTTTCCCATGCCAAAACTGTGAGAGGAAACACCCTTCTCTTATGTCCCTGTGTGTATACATACATTTCTGACCACAGTAAAAGCATTAGACCAAAAAGTAGCAAACAAGAAACCCAAAATGTCTCTTCTTAGTGTTTCCACAGCAGGAAATATGACAGCGGAAACCTTTTACATTCTCAAGGTATTAGGGTCAATGCTTCTAATTCATTTCCACAGATTCACAAAAAGAATATCTAAGGGAACGAGATGGAAGCCACTGGAGGGTTTTCTCTGGTCTGCTGAGAGTCAGTGTTACCAAAGGGTAAAGCTTGCTCTAATACCAATCTGGCCAAATCTTAGGACTCCCGACCTGTATTTTCAGAAATTTCATCCTTGATAACAATCCCTCTGTCTAGAGTCTGGAGGCATAGCCGTGACAAGGACTTGACTCTAGGTCTCTGGGCACTCATGTAGACTGCCAGAGAGATTTCTACCCTAAGAGATGTTCCTGGAGCTGGAGATCTACCAACTAAGAACAGCCATGCATTATCATTCACAGAATCAAAAAAGCCATCAGTCTGTCAAACCAAGCTTGAGGTCTAAGCAAAAGTACATAAGTAAGAACAGCACAAATCGTAAGTCCCTTCAAAATTCACAGTCTGGCAGATTAGGTTGTTAATTCCAATTTCTCAAACAATTATGAAATAGTCAGAGAGACCTGGAAAAGTTGCCTAAGAAAGGAGAATCAGGTCCACATGCTTCACCCATTGTTTGGTTGGTCCCCTGATCAGAATTAGTGTGTCCCTTCCCGACGCAGGCGCCCCCATCGACCTCCCTGTTCTAGACGGTAGTGGAGACAGACCAGCCACCTGAGCTTCCCTCCCTGATCAGAATTAGTGTGTCCCTTCCCGACGCAGGCGCCCATCATCCCTCTTCGTTCTCCCTCCGAGGAGAGGTGGAGATGCAGCAGAGGTAGACCAGGCAGCACCCCGAATTTGTAGTTCTTCACCACCAAACCGCTGGCTTCATTTGCCCTTTATCTCTGATGCCACACGGCGTGCAACAGAGTATTTTTCCCAGAATGTTTCCCATGCCAAAACTGTGAGAGGAAACACCCTTCTCTTATGTCCCTGTGTGTATACATACATTTCTGACCACAGTAAAAGCATTAGACCAAAAAGTAGCAAACAAGAAACCCAAAATGTCTCTTCTTAGTGTTTCCACAGCAGGAAATATGACAGCGGAAACCTTTTACATTCTCAAGGTATTAGGGTCAATGCTTCTAATTCATTTCCACAGATTCACAAAAGAATATCTAAGGAGCGAGATGGAAGCCACTGGAGGGTTTTCTCTGGTCTGCTGAGAGTCAGTGTTACCAAAGGGTAAAGCTTGCTCTAATACCAATCTGGCCAAATCTTAGGACTCCCGACCTGTATTTTCAGAAATTTCATCCTTGATAACAATCCCTCTGTCTAGAGTCTGGAGGCATAGCCGTGACAAGGACTTGACTCTAGGTCTCTGGGCACTCATGTAGACTGCCAGAGAGATTTCTACCCTAAGAGATGTTCCTGGAGCTGGAGATCTACCAACTAAGAACAGCCATGCATTATCATTCACAGAATCAAAAAAGCCATCAGTCTGTCAAACCAAGCTTGAGGTCTAAGCAAAAGTACATAAGTAAGAACAGCACAAATCGTAAGTCCCTTCAAAATTCACAGTCTGGCAGATTAGGTTGTTAATTCCAATTTCTCAAACAATTATGAAATAGTCAGAGAGACCTGGAAAAGTTGCCTAAGAAAGGAGAATCAGGTCCACATGCTTCACCCATTGTTTGGTTGGTCCCCTGTGAAGACAGAGGACACTCTTGGCATTGGTGGGACAGCATAAAGCCCGCATTGGGACTCCCTTTCAGTGCCTCCTTAAGCTACATGAGGCATGTCCACAGAACTGCAAAACTGGACTCCATATTCACTTCGTACAGGTTTTCATACACTTCAAGCACATTGTACTCACACATTAGCATACTATAAGGTTTGTAAAGTAAAGCAGAAAACGTGTGTTGAGAGGACAGGAGAACTGGAGCTGTGAGTTTCCTTACCTGGTCTTGGAAGATCCTGGACGACTCCCCATTATGATAGATGACAGTGGATAGCTTACCATGAACAGTGTTAGATTCTTGCTCTCCAAAGGAGAAGCTTTCACACTGGGATCAAAAAGACTTGGCTTTGGTCACTCAGAGCTTAGCGCAGTAAAAAGGTTTATTAAAGACAAAAAAGAGACAGAGAAAGCTTCCAGCTAAAGGAACTGGAAGGGGGATAGAAGAGTACCCTAAAGAGCCCCTTGATGAAGGCAAAAGAGGAGAGTGAAAAAGCTAGCTTAAAACTCAGCAGTCTAGTAAACAACAAAACTCTTGCAAAATAAAACTAAAAAAAAAAAAAAACCTTAACATTCAAAAAACTAAGATCATTGTGTCTGGTCGCATTACTTCATGGCAGATGAGGAAACAACAGAAACGGTGATAGACTTTATTTTCTTGGGCTCCAAAATCACTGCGGACGATGACTGTAGCCCTGAAATTAAAAGATGCTTGCTCTTTGGAAGAAAAGCTATGGCAAACCTAGACAGCATATTAAAAAGTAGAGACACCACTTTGTTACCAAAGGTCCAAATAGTCAAAGCTATGGTTTTTCCGGTAGTCACGGATGGATGTGAGAGTTGGAACATAAAGAGGCTGAGTGCCGAAGAACTGATGCCTTTTAACTGTGTTGTTGGAGAAGACTCCTGAGAGTCCTTTAGACTGCAAACAGATGAAACCAGTCAATCCTAAAGGAAATCAACCCAGAATATTTATTGGGAGGACTGATGCTGAAGCTGAAGCTCCAACACTTGTCACCTGAATGCACTGAAGTTACCACTTTCTCAAACAATTATGAAATAGTCAGAGAGACCTGGAAAAGTTGCCTAAGAAAGGAGAATCAGGTCCACATGCTTCACCCATTGTTTGGTTGGTCCCCTGTGAAGACAGAGGACACTCTTGGCATTGGTGGGACAGCATAAAGCCCGCATTGGGACTCCCTTTCAGTGCCTCCTTAAGCTACATGAGGCATGTCCACAGAACTGCAAAACTGGACTCCATATTCACTTCGTACAGGTTTTCATACACTTCAAGCACATTGTACTCACACATTAGCATACTATAAGGTTTGTAAAGTAAAGCAGAAAACGTGTGTTGAGAGGACAGGAGAACTGGAGCTGTGAGTTTCCTTACCTGGTCTTGGAAGATCCTGGACGACTCCCCATTATGATAGATGACAGTGGATAGCTTACCATGAACAGTGTTAGATTCTTGCTCTCCAAAGGAGAAGCTTTCACACTGGGATCAAAAAGACTTGGCTTTGGTCACTCAGAGCTTAGCGCAGTAAAAGGTTTATTAAAGACAAAAAAGAGACAGAGAAAGCTTCCAGCTAAAGGAACTGGAAGGGGGATAGAAGAGTACCCTAAAGAGCCCCTTGATGAAGGCAAAAGAGGAGAGTGAAAAAGCTAGCTTAAAACTCAGCAGTCTAGTAAACAACAAAACTCTTGCAAAATAAAACTAAAAAAAAAAAAAAACCTTAACATTCAAAAAACTAAGATCATTGTGTCTGGTCGCATTACTTCATGGCAGATGAGGAAACAACAGAAACGGTGATAGACTTTATTTTCTTGGGCTCCAAAATCACTGCGGACGATGACTGTAGCCCTGAAATTAAAAGATGCTTGCTCTTTGGAAGAAAAGCTATGGCAAACCTAGACAGCATATTAAAAAGTAGAGACACCACTTTGTTACCAAAGGTCCAAATAGTCAAAGCTATGGTTTTTCCGGTAGTCACGGATGGATGTGAGAGTTGGAACATAAAGAGGCTGAGTGCCGAAGAACTGATGCCTTTTAACTGTGTTGTTGGAGAAGACTCCTGAGAGTCCTTTAGACTGCAAACAGATGAAACCAGTCAATCCTAAAGGAAATCAACCCAGAATATTTATTGGGAGGACTGATGCTGAAGCTGAAGCTCCAACACTTCGGTCACCTGATGCAAAGAGCTGATACACTGGAAAAGAGCCTAATGCTGGGAAAGACAGAAGGCAGGAGGAGAAGGGGACAACAGAGGATGAGATGGTTGGATGGCATCACCGACTCAATGGATATGAGTTTAAGTAAGCACAGGAAGATGGTGAAGGACAAAGAAGCCTGGCATGCTGCAGTCCATGGGGTTACAAACAGTCAGACATGACTGAGAGACTGAACAACAGCAGCAGCACATCTGTACCTTAATTTGTAGTAAATATGTCCCTAAGCTGAGAATATACTATAGTACTAAAAATCAAATGCTACTTTAAACTTAGGAGGAGCTTCTCAAAAGAATAAATCCAACTTTGAATCCTTTTTCTAAAGCAAACAATCCCATCTTCATTTATCATATACTAAAAAAACATTCTATTCTCTCAGAACTGCTTATCTCAAAGAGAACAAGACTTGGAAAAGATAAAGGACTCTGGGGATAAAACATCTGGAGGAAATTCTCATTCTGGCTTGTACTGAAAGTGTCATATGTTCTCCTTATTCTTCCACTTCATATTCATTGCTGAGAACTGGCTTGTAAAGAATAAATTGTGTCCCAAGTTGTTAGGGCAATAAACAAAAATAGAATATAGAAGGAAATAAGATACATTTGGCTTTGATTCTTAGATTCACTCATTCATTTACTCCTCCAATAATATTTAGTGAGCATCAATCACATATTACATTAGGCACTGTGGGAGGCTGAATGATGAATCAGAAGAACTTATACAAGTCCACTAAGGGAAGCTAATACAAGGCAGATTGTGCTGGATGCCCTAATGAAAGAATAACAACAACAAAGAAAATGTTATAAGAATTTAGAAGGGAGAAAACAGTCTTCTTTCTGGGAGAATCCAGAAAGATTCTAGAAACAAGCTGCATCTGCATAGGATATTAAAACATGGGTATGGCTTCGACACCCAGAGATGTGAAGAATGGGCACGTAAGTTCCAATCACAGGATGCACAAGGGCCCAGTGGAGTTAGTGTTCTCTTTGGCTATGGAATAGCAGAGCAGAAACAGGAAATAAGGTTGGAAAGCTAGTCAGGCCAGATGTAGACAGGCTTGAAGACCAAGCCAAGGGGTATATACACCTTTGTGAATAGAGCACCACTTCTCAAACTTCACTGTGTGCACAAACCAACTGGGGATCTTGTTTCAGCCAATCTGGTGGTGGGACCCAAGACTCTGCATTTCCAACCCCCGAGAGGTGCTGATCTTCCACATCTTGAATATCAAGAACACAGACTCTGGGGAGCCACCGCTCAGAGAAACTGCCTGACCCCCAGTGTGTTCCGGGAAGACTAAATCTGTTAACTGTGGATCAGGCAGATTGGGATGGGGAGAAGTGGTTAGTTACAATCATCTGGGAAGCTTTTTTACACCACACTGTTACCCAGGCCTTACTCCTAGAGATTCTGATTTAATTGATCTGGAATGTGTCCCAGATTTCAGCCTTTTAAAAAAGTTCTCCAAGGAATTCTAATGTGCAGCCAGGATTGAGAACCTCTGCTAAAGACGAAACAGTAAGTACTGCAATCACTCAGGCAAAGATGAAGATGATCTAAACTAGGGCGGCTATGGCAGTGAGAACAGAGCAAAGGAGCCAGTTGTATAGAATACTGTAAAGGGAAAAGGAACAGGCCTCAGCAATTGTCTGCACAGCGACTTAGACTTATGACTACAACGCTCGTTTCTTCCAGTCAAATGGTGGGGATATAACAATAACTAACATACGAAGTTGTGAAAAATAAGTTTATAAATATGTAAAAGCCCCTTGGAACCATGCTTGGCACACGGGAACCATAAGCGTGGCTCATGAGCTAGTCTGAAGTCTCCACAATGCTGAATAGCACGTAAGACTGATCTGGAAAAGAAGTCCTGAAGGGTTCTCAACCCGCAGGCAATTAGAAAATCACCTACGTCATGAACTCATTTGGATGGAGGTGGCACACCTGGCTTCCCTCCAACCCAGACCTCCTTCCCGAGATCTCCGTAAGTCCCAGCACAGCAACCCTACTTGAACTGCTGGTCCTTGGTGCTCCTTGTCTTGGCCAGGAAGCGCTCGGCCAGCTTCTCCAGGTTTCGGGAGTAGTCCATCTCAATCTCCGCCTTCTTCCGGAAGAAGTCCTGGAGGTCCTGCAACAGCTGCACCCGGAGCTCACACTGCTGGTCCAAGCATTTCATCTGCTCTGTGAGCTGAGCGCGGATCTCTGCAACAAAAGAGAGGTGAGGCGGTCAGACTGGGACCCCTGGAAAAACCACAGTGCCAACATTTACCCCTTCCATTTAATTGTTTCCCGTGTTCCGGGGAACTTAAACGCTTTGCCTTTTAAAACATGAGGTGAGGCACCACCACTGACTCACCAACTCTTTGCAGGCCCTTAAAGAACACTGAAACTAGGAATCTGCTAAATCAGTCAAGAGAAACTGCTTATTAGACATCATACTCTTCAGAGCCACCATTTAATAAGCAATTTACTGTGTTTCAGACGCAGCGTCAGAATGTGGGCTCCCTTCTGGCAGAGAGCTGAATGAATTATCTCCCAACCATCCTGTTAGGTCATGCTACTTTCATCCTTATTTTGCTAAGATGAGACAACTGACTTTTACAGAAGTTGAGCTACAAAGCGGTGAAGCCAGTATTCAAACTCAAACAGCTTGACTTTCCAGCCCAAACTCCTACTTTTTATAGTTTCTCCCATGATTTCAAACAGATTTTCCACATCTTCATGGAGTAAAAGGAAGGGTCAAATATTTTAACAGCAAGAGAAAGGGCCCTGCCCAAGAATAAATAGTGGCAATCAAGAATGAAACAAACATCTAGACCTCAAAGCAAGCAAACCACTAGATGTCAATCAGATTCCATAGTTTCCAATACCACTGTCTTCAAGAAGTTGATATTTTTCACTAAACATTACTCATATCTCTGATGCTTCATCCTCACCAACACTCAGAGCCTCTGCTGCATCAAAGCTAGAACTATTTCTGGTTGAGCTTTAGCTTGGCAGCTTTCTAGCTGGCCAGAATCCACATACGGGGCTACAAGCACTCTCTCGGAAACTGCAGCAGTGGCAGCTCCAGATTCAACCAGGTCTGCCTCAAATGCAATGTTGCATTTGTCACTGAAGAGACCTGGCACCCACAGGAAGCAGCTGGCCAAAGGCGTGCAGGGCATATCCTGCTCAAGTTATGTCCCATCCCTATCTGAGTCACAGTGGAGTCACCCCTTCATCCCTTTCCTCTGCAACACAAGCCCTCCCCCGTCCCAAAGCCTGCTCGGCTCCAGCAGCTTAGGATGTGACAGTGACTCCAATCCCAGGGGAAAAGAACACTGGTACTTTATGCCTTTCCTTCTGCCTGCTCCAAATTCATTCCCCAAGAGTAGAGTTGGAACAATGCTTTCAGCCTGTGCTAGGTAATGCAGGGGGTAGGGATACAGAATCTGAGTTTTCATCTGAGCTACGGATAAATCAGAGGCAGATCCAGCAATGAAGCTATGACACTGAAATCTGCCAACCACCCCTTTTATGAAGCGATAAGGGATGGGCAAATGGGGCATTTGGCTTGCCTTGGAGTGGCTACACATCCATCATCCATCCCTATTTTCATTTTGTTTGTTTTACAGATATCAGATGTTCCACAGTACCTGGTCCTTTCTGGGTGGTCTCACTGCCCCCCCCGACCTAGTCCAGACTTTTTTAGATGAGACAACTGACTTTTACAGAAGTTGAGCTACAAAGCGGTGAAGCCAGTATTCAAACTCAAACAGCTTGACTTTCCAGCCCAAACTCCTACTTTTTATAGTTTCTCCCATGATTTCAAACAGATTTTCCACATCTTCATGGAGTAAAAGGAAGGGTCAAATATTTTAACAGCAAGAGAAAGGGCCCTGCCCAAGAATAAATAGTGGCAATCAAGAATGAAACAAACATCTAGACCTCAAAGCAAGCAAACCACTAGATGTCAATCAGATTCCATAGTTTCCAATACCACTGTCTTCAAGAAGTTGATATTTTTCACTAAACATTACTCATATCTCTGATGCTTCATCCTCACCAACACTCAGAGCCTCTGCTGCATCAAAGCTAGAACTATTTCTGGTTGAGCTTTAGCTTGGCAGCTTTCTAGCTGGCCAGAATCCACATACGGGGCTACAAGCACTCTCTCGGAAACTGCAGCAGTGGCAGCTCCAGATTCAACCAGGTCTGCCTCAAATGCAATGTTGCATTTGTCACTGAAGAGACCTGGCACCCACAGGAAGCAGCTGGCCAAAGGCGTGCAGGGCATATCCTGCTCAAGTTATGTCCCATCCCTATCTGAGTCACAGTGGAGTCACCCCTTCATCCCTTTCCTCTGCAACACAAGCCCTCCCCCGTCCCAAAGCCTGCTCGGCTCCAGCAGCTTAGGATGTGACAGTGACTCCAATCCCAGGGGAAAAGAACACTGGTACTTTATGCCTTTCCTTCTGCCTGCTCCAAATTCATTCCCCAAGAGTAGAGTTGGAACAATGCTTTCAGCCTGTGCTAGGTAATGCAGGGGGTAGGGATACAGAATCTGAGTTTTCATCTGAGCTACGGATAAATCAGAGGCAGATCCAGCAATGAAGCTATGACACTGAAATCTGCCAACCACCCCTTTTATGAAGCGATAAGGGATGGGCAAATGGGGCATTTGGCTTCGCCTTGGAGTGGCTACACATCCATCATCCATCCCTATTTTCATTTTTGTTTGTTTTTACAGATATCAGATGTTCCACAAGTACCTGGTCCTTTCTGGGTGGTCTCAGCTGACCTGTAAGTGTGGTTCTCACCCTCGTCATCCCTCCACCCCATCCCCCGTGCCAACCACTAGTGCCAACCAGGCCTGCAGTGACCTCACCTGAACTGAAACTGAGCACCGAAGGACTGTTTCAAGCAGACAGAAGGCTGCACAGAAAAGCCGCCTACCTCATCATTCATCAAAGCTCTCTTGTTCTGTGTTTTTGTGGAGTCTGATTACAGGGGTGTTGGGGGTGGGGCGCAGGGAAAGATCTGCGGAGGGCATGTCAGGCCTTGGCTCTTGCCAGGGATTTCTGGGTCTCTTAAAGGCAATTGCCCTTGTTGAGACTACCCTTGAGGTATCTGTCCCTTTTCTGTCTTTGATAGAAATAGGTGGTAGTAGGAGCCACTGGGTGGGCAGACTGAGTGGAGAGGACACTCGTGCTCACTGATACTACTTACAACTTGTCTATTAAGTGGGAATCAAGGCATCTTAGGGCAGAAAGGCTTTCTAGGTACCCAGTCAATCACAGATGTGCAAGAGTTTGTTGATAGGCCAGGGGCTGCCAGTTCTCTCTGAGTAACCTGTAATTCATTTAAGTGTTTGCCTCAATAAACTCCCCAAGTAGGGAAGCAGAAAGGGGAGCATGGTAGGATGGATGATGAACACCTCTGCTGAAAAAACAGGAGGCTAAGCAAATTCCCATGATAGCCATGAAGCTCCAAAAATAAACTGCTTCAGGGTCATCCTATCTGAAAACAAGGACTCCATAGGAGGCCTTTAAAATACGTGAATTAGGGCTTCCCCCGGTGGTCCAGTGGGTGGGGACACCGCCTTGCAGTGCAAGGGGCGCCGGTTCGATCCCTGGCCTGGGAAGATCCCACGTGCCGCGGAGCGGCTGGACCGATGTGTCCAATTGCCGAGCCGGAGCTAAGCTCTGCAACGACAGATGCCGCCGCGATGGGAGGCCCACAGGAGCCAAAGAACAAAGATGGATGAAAATGGAGAAATGAAAGACCAATAGAAGTGGCCCGCCTGCTCCCCTCCCTCCCCAACCTGACCCCTGCCCAAAATAAATAAATAAAAAAAAAATGTGAATTAATCAAAGAAGCCCCCATGTGCATTCAGCCAGCATAGAATTCCATGCTGACCTCCTCAGGTGCCTCAAAAAATGGGAAGCATTACCCAAAGTGCTTCAGGCACTTTATCTTCAGGCATCCCCTCTGGGTCCCTGAAGAAAAAGGTGCATGTGTTTGCTGAACACCTTTTATAGGTCTCTATTCACATCATTTCATCTAATCTTTATTACTAGTCCATAATTGGTATCTCCAATTATCCTGACTGCAAGATGAGAAAACTGAAGTATGACTTGTTAAGTAATTTACCTAAGGGTCATACAATTAGGTTCAAGTGGGGTCGCAGCTAAATTGACGTTTGCCTGTTGAGAGGTACGCCTTTGCATAGAAATAGGTGGTAGTAGGAGCCACTGGGTGGGCAGACTGAGTGGAGAGGACACTCGTGCTCACTGATACTACTTACAACTTGTCTATTAAGTGGGAATCAAGGCATCTTAGGGCAGAAAGGCTTTCTAGGTACCCAGTCAATCACAGATGTGCAAGAGTTTGTTGATAGGCCAGGGGCTGCCAGTTCTTTCTGAGTAACCTGTAATTCATTTAAGTGTTTGCCTCAATAAACTCCCCAAGTAGGGAAGCAAAAAGGGGGAGCATGGTAGGATGGATGATGAACACCTCTGCTGAAAAACAGGAGGCTAAGAAAATTTCCCCATGATAGCCATGAAGCTCCAAAAATAAACTGCTTCAGGGTCATCCTATCTGAAAACAAGGACTCCATAGGAGGCCTTTAAAATACGTGAATTAGGGCTTCCCCCGGTGGTCCAGTGGGTGGGGACACCGCCTTGCAGTGCAAGGGGCGCCGGTTCGATCCCTGGCCTGGGAAGATCCCACGTGCCGCGGAGCGGCTGGACCGATGTGTCCAATTGCCGAGCCGGAGCTAAGCTCTGCAACGACAGATGCCGCCGCGATGGGAGGCCCACAGGAGCCAAAGAACAAAGATGGATGAAAATGGAGAAATGAAAGACCAATAGAAGTGGCCCGCCTGCTCCCCTCCCTCCCCAACCTGACCCCTGCCCAAAAAAAAAAAAAAAAAAAAAAAAAATGTGAATTAATCAAAGAAGCCCCCATGTGCATTCAGCCAGCATAGAATTCCATGCTGACCTCCTCAGGTGCCTCAAAAAATGGGAAGCATTACCCAAAGTGCTTCAGGCACTTTATCTTCAGGCATCCCCTCTGGGTCCCTGAAGAAAAAGGTGCATGTGTTTGCTGAACACCTTTTATAGGTCTCTATTCACATCATTTCATCTAATCTTTATTACTAGTCCATAATTGGTATCTCCAATTATCCTGACTGCAAGATGAGAAAACTGAAGTATGACTTGTTAAGTAATTTACCTAAGGGTCATACAATTAGGTTCAAGTGGGGTCGCAGCTAAATTGACGTTTGCCTTGACTCAACAAAGTAGACCTTGCCGACAAAAGTCCATTGAGTCAAAGCTATGGTTTTCCCAGTAGTCATGTATGGAAGTGAGAGCTAGACCATAAAGAAGGCTGAGCGCTGAAGAATTGAATGCCTTCAAACTGTGCTGTTGGAGAAGGCTCTTCAGAGTCCCTCAGACTGGAAGGAGATCAAACCAGTCAGTCCTAAAGGAAATCAACCCTGAATATTCATTGGAAGCAATGATGTTAAAGCTGAAGCTCCACTACTTTGGCCACCTGATGGAAAGAGACAACTCATTGGAAAAGAGCCTGATGTTGGGACAAATAGAAGGCAAAAAGAGAAGGGGACGGCAGAGGACAAGATGGTTGGATGGCATCACTGAGTCAACGGACATGAGTTTGAGCAAGCTCCAAGGGATGGTGGAGGACAGGGAAGCCTGGCGTACTGCATGCAGTCCATAGGGTTGCAAAGAGTCGGACACGACTAAGCGATTGAACTGAACTGAACTTGACTTGTCAAAGAGGCTGACAATGGGGAAGGGAAACAAGAGAAACCCACAAGAGTTTGGAGTCTCAGGGGCATTTTAGGGGAAATCACAGTTTCTCTGGCTCTACAACCTGGAAGGTCCCCTTCCCCACCTTCCAGCTGCAGTGGTGACTCAGGCCCCCCAAGTTTGGAATAGCTCAGTGACTCACTAACTAGTCCATGTTCTGACTAGTACCCAACCAGACTGGCTCCCTTCCTGCTTCCTAGATCTCCTCTACTGAGCAGCTTTGAAGGAAGTGAGAATGTGATGTCCCCACCCATCCAGGAAAAGGAGTCTCTGCTAAAAAATACCACCTGCCAGTGTGGTTGATTAGTGATGCCACATGGTTGAGCATCACCCCTCCCCCACAACCTGCCTGGAAGGTGCCGCCACCCAGGATCCCATCCTCTGAGCCTCTGCACAGGCACTTAAGGGAGAGTCCCGTTACCCCCATCTCTAGGCCTGAAGCTCCAAGACAGAATGGCTGCTCTGTCTGGGTCAAAATGCGCTGCTTCAGGATTTTGCTGCTGCTGCTGTAAAGACAAACAATGGTCCCCAAGAAGGCAGCTGTGCCAGTCCCAGTCCTCTGTCCATGCATATGAGGGGCAGGAAACAATAGCCCACTGAAAGCCAGCACGCCTGGGCCATGTGCCCAGGCTGGAGGCCCCTCTGCACCCTGGCCTACCAATACTCTACAAGGGCAGAAAGAAGAAAGAGGCAATTCATAAAAACATGGAGGAATTCCTCACAGCTCCATCCACACAGTTCCATCATGTGCTTAGGCCAGTATGCACCTGCACACATGTGTATGCACAAAGACACGCTCTCACCACCCACACCGTGCTGCACCACACCAAGTCAAAATGCCTTTGCAAATCCTGTTTATAGTTGGATTAAGAGTTCCTGGGAGGTGGGGATGATGGGGTTTTTGTAGGTTCTGTACCTAGAACTACAATGAAGAAATTAAGTTCTCACTTTCTAGAAGCAGCTGTATCTCAAGGCTATAAACAAATTCAGTGGACATCCACAAAGTCAGAGTATAAAGGGCATCATGAATGACCTGGAGTGATAAACGCCAAAAAATGACCTCCCCTGGGCACTTCACCCAGCCTATTTATTTAGCAAATCTTTACTGAGCTTCTACGGTATGACACCTGTGCTAGGTGGTGATCACACGACAAAATAAACCCTAGTCCTGCCCTGCGGAAGTGTGGCTTGACAAGAGGAGGAAGGAAAGGGCAGCAAAGACAGCCTCATTGATTTTGCGTCCAATACTCTTTATTACAACATAGCCATGGGAATAAATCCCCATCTAAAGACCACATATTTAACAATCAACAACAGCAGGCAAAGATATTAGGCAATAAGTAGAAGAAAATTTCAGTGACCTCTGATTCTTTTTCTATTTTGTTTTATAAAAATGACATGAAAAACTGCACCTTCCCCCGCAAAAAGGACCAAAATTTTAGAACAAATTTCTTGAAAATCAGAGTTAACCTTTGGTTAGTATTTCACTCAAAGATTCAAGTCAGAATTTAATCCCACTGTTCTAGAACTGGACCATGACAATGGTTGCATAATCTTGTGAATATACTATTCACTGAAAAGACTGAACCCCACTAAAACAGCATGTCCTGTTGAGTGCCATCCTGCCAACTAAGGGGAAAATGGCCCAAAAACAGGCACCAAAAGGAGGAAGGAATTCTCTTGGTTTCCATTTCTCCCCTTGTATGGGCTGAATTTCAGTTCTGCATTGAATATTCTTACAGCAAATCTCAGAAGTTGTCCCTCAGGACAGCAAGCTTGGCCAGTACATTGAACTCCACTGGCAGATCACCATTCCATCATTTTCAAAGGGTGTCAGATCAAAACCTAGCAAGGAAAGCTTTTATTCATGAGTTCAAATCCAGGATCAGCACACACATCCAGAAAAGTCCCCCTAGGGTATGGCGACTCCTGTCCAGGCTTGGTCACAGCTGAGATCCTAATTACACCTGTGCTGGGAGTTAGCAGGAGGCGCTTTTCCTTTTTAGGAAGATGCTGCAGGTCACAAAAACAGATGAAATTCAGAAAAAACTAGACCTAACAGGATACTGATCATTGAACAAAAACAGGGCCCTGCCACAGCAACAATCACATCTGCCAATGCAGGTGACACAGTCATTGAAAAACTGTCCTCACTTTGGAGAATCCCAGGAAACTCACCAGTCAGCAGAGCATTGGGGAATTCAGTTCACTGTTCCCAATCTAAAGATACTAGCCCTATCTGTTCCCTCTTTCAAGATTCATCTCCTCCTTTCGAGATTTTGTCTGATTAAGTCACACAGAACCTCTTCCTGTGAGCCCCACATTTCTGAGGAGACAGTGAGGGTGGGAGGGCAGACTAGGAGAAAGATGCAACCTTTCACGAGAGCAACACAGGCATGTCCTTCCCTTCTCCTTGACATGCTGGCTGGCACCTAGGGGAAAAGAGCTGCCACTCCCGTTGTGTTCAGAGCTCGCAGAGTAGAGATCAGCCCGGGTTCCCCACTGGGAGCCAGGCCCGATGCCAGTCTTCTTCCACAAAATCTGCCTTACCTGTTTTCAGCCTTTCACAAACACATGATGTCACCTCAGCCATCTCAGGAATATGAATTCCTAGTACCTTTCCAGCGAGTGTTACATAAGAAGACAATTGAAGCTCTCATCAGGCTCTACCCGCCCTCTGTATCTCTTCCCAAGACCGCTTATCACAACAGTCATCAGCTGGTCTCAGAACTGCTCCTTAGGAAACAAAATGCTGGAAATGCACACCTCACTGAGTCTCACTTTTTACTTGCCTTTCTACAAATTCAGTAATGGGAGGCCCTTTAAAAATTATTCTTGGATATATGAGAGAACCAGAGCCCAGAGAAGAAAAGAAAGGAATTTCTGGAGATCACATAGCCATTTAGCTACAAATCTAGGTCTGGAACCCAGGCCACTGGGTTTTCTAAGCTAAAGTTCATTCCTACTATTATTGCAAATA
Organism: Tragulus kanchil; assembly: GCA_022376925.1. Classification (NCBI taxonomy): domain Eukaryota; kingdom Metazoa; phylum Chordata; class Mammalia; order Artiodactyla; family Tragulidae; genus Tragulus; species Tragulus kanchil. The sequence continues at coordinate 80,539,350 of JAIOJX010000024.1, read as the reverse complement.
TTTATTTGAGCATCTTCCAGGTGCTCTTAGAGTACAAAGACAAAAGTGCTCCACCAAAGTCAGAAGTATAGTTAGGAAGGAAAAAGTAAACAAAAAACCTATAACACACAGTGAAACAATAACATAAATAAACGAGGTATGCACACAGTGCCGTGAGGGCAGAGAGAAGACACATGATCACCCTCAATTCCCTTGTTACATCACATCTTTCAGTGACTGACTAAAACTTACTACTTGACTCTGGGCAGTTAGTACGCCCCAAAAGCCATCAGGCTACTCTTAGTAAAAAGCAAATATTTTTCCTCAAAGAGTGTGATTTATGGCCTTTTTCCCTTGTTATTTAACTGAATTCAACACAGAAACAAACCTGAGTTAATCCAAACAATCAACCAGCAAATGCTAAGCTTCCAGAATATGTGGATCTGACATACTTATAGTTTTCCTTCCTTGCATTCATACTCTCCCTGAATCCGATCTCATGTGCTTTTAATAAAGCTGGTTCGACCTCTGTCCTCTTCAAAGTCGGTGAATGTTACCACCTGTCCCTGTCTAGGAGCTACAAGACCTGGGGACAATGTCAGTCTGAGAAAGTGCCACCATCTTGCCACAAGTGGAAAGCCCTTATGAGAATGGAGCCAGCCTAGAGGAAGCAGAGCTGAGATATGGGAAAGGGGAACTTGAGCTCTTGAATCAGTCATGGCCAGATGCCAGCCTAGCCTTGGCCCTTACCATCATATAAGACAACTCAATCAGTTTTTGCTTAAAATGGTTGGCACTGGGTTTCTAATCTCTTGCAAACAAGGGATTCCTAGTGGACAAAGGAGGGAATTCTCAAGTATTCAGAAGCATGAAGGCCCTTGTCCTCAAGGAACCTGCAATCTAATCATGGAAGGATAATCAAAATATATAATACAGTTTCAAAAAATATATAATGTTTACATATTATATAATTACACATGATATATAATTAAATATATACAATTTTTATTGTAGACTGTAAGAATGAAATGAAATACTACAAGACAAGTTTCAAGGATTCAGAGCAGTGGGACTTGCACTGCTAAAATATGACTTCTTGAGAGGGAAAAATTGTTTGGTTTACCAACATACTCCTAGGCCCAGAACAATACCTGACATAGAGTAAGGGCTCCAGACCTATGGAATAAAGGAGAGGATAAAGAGAAAAAATGGAAGCAAAGAGAAGTCTAAACTACTATTCTGAGAATGGATAAAATTTCAACATATGGAAGTGGAGACAATATTCCAGAAGAAGAGAAAACATAAGCCAAGAGATGGGAATGGTTAGGCATGGCCTCTTTGTGAGACAGTGAGGAGTCTGGCCTTGCCAGAACAAAGTGTAACGTGAGGGCCCAGTCAGAGATAAGGATGTGAAGGGAGGCAAGCAATTTCAAATCCTGTGATTTATGGCCTTTTTCCCTTGTTATTTAACTGAATTCAACACAGAAACAAACCTGAGTTAATCCAAACAATCAACCAGCAAATGCTAAGCTTCCAGAATATGTGGATCTGACATACTTATAGTTTTCCTTCCTTGCATTCATACTCTCCCTGAATCCGATCTCATGTGCTTTTAATAAAGCTGGTTCGACCTCTGTCCTCTTCAAAGTCGGTGAATGTTACCACCTGTCCCTGTCTAGGAGCTACAAGACCTGGGGACAATGTCAGTCTGAGAAAGTGCCACCATCTTGCCACAAGTGGAAAGCCCTTATGAGAATGGAGCCAGCCTAGAGGAAGCAGAGCTGAGATATGGGAAAGGGGAACTTGAGCTCTTGAATCAGTCATGGCCAGATGCCAGCCTAGCCTTGGCCCTTACCATCATATAAGACAACTCAATCAGTTTTTGCTTAAAATGGTTGGCACTGGGTTTCTAATCTCTTGCAAACAAGGGATTCCTAGTGGACAAAGGAGGGAATTCTCAAGTATTCAGAAGCATGAAGGCCCTTGTCCTCAAGGAACCTGCAATCTAATCATGGAAGGATAATCAAAATATATAATACAGTTTCAAAAAATATATAATGTTTACATATTATATAATTACACATGATATATAATTAAATATATACAATTTTTATTGTAGACTGTAAGAATGAAATGAAATACTACAAGACAAGTTTCAAGGATTCAGAGCAGTGGGACTTGCACTGCTAAAATATGACTTCTTGAGAGGGAAAAATTGTTTGGTTTACCAACATACTCCTAGGCCCAGAACAATACCTGACATAGAGTAAGGGCTCCAGACCTATGGAATAAAGGAGAGGATAAAGAGAAAAAATGGAAGCAAAGAGAAGTCTAAACTACTATTCTGAGAATGGATAAAATTTCAACATATGGAAGTGGAGACAATATTCCAGAAGAAGAGAAAACATAAGCCAAGAGATGGGAATGGTTAGGCATGGCCTCTTTGTGAGACAGTGAGGAGTCTGGCCTTGCCAGAACAAAGTGTAACGTGAGGGCCCAGTCAGAGATAAGGATGTGAAGGGAGGAGCAACTCCAAACGCTAACAGGGTAGTTTGGATTTCAAGAGTCCAGAGATGGAACTGGTGAAGGTTTGTGACGTGATGCAAGAGTGGAGGAGGTTTGCTGGGTGGGCTTCCAGGCCTTTTGATGGAGTGAGCATTAATATGCAATCCAGACTGAACAGTACAAGAGATCAAAACCAGTAGGAGAACACATGAGTGGAAAAGTCCTACACATCTTAATCACTAGTAATAATACATACTTTAGAGCCAGTAATCCTAAAGCTCGTGAATTCCTATACTGTGGTAGGCAAACTGAACGTGTGAGAGAGATGGTTAAGTTCAAACATAAGACAGGCCTCCTGAATGAGAGGATGGAGGGGTGCTGATTACTGGAGTGCTGGCCTCTCCAGCTTTCCACTTCCTCCAGTTCTTTGGGTTGAACTTTATGTTTGGCCATCTTCACAACTATCTTCCTTGTGCAATACATCGCCCCAAAGTTATGAAAGAAAGAAACCTTCCTCCCCTTGCATTAGCTCCACACTACATAAGACCAATGCACGCAGCTTTGGAGAAAAAGAGAAACCAGTCAGGGGGGAGGAGGAGGAGGAAAAGGGCCGTAAGAGTTTCCAAAGGATGTCCATTCATTAACTTTCAAGCCCCCAAGTGAAGACCCAGAAGGCAACCTCATAAAGCCAATGATATGGGAGGGTGTGAAGGGGAATATCTCAATGAACTTTAATCATCAGAATTACTCTTGGCAGGCCGCCTTGGTTCTTTCAAGTGACTCAATAGAAAGTCAAAGACAAAAAGCTCCCAAATGAACACGCTGCCACATCAAATGCCAAGGTAGTAATTTTAGCTCCTAGGCTTTGCCTGAGATGTTTAAGAAACAGAATTCCTGACATACAAAGTCTAGAATTAACTTGTACTGCAAACTGTAGATTTGGAATGAGATGACCATGAGCTCCTCTGGGAAATGTCAGCTAGTCTGATGCCCCTGATTCATTGTTAGCGTCAAAGTGGAAGTCAATTTCCAAGGACCATGATAATCAACCAACAAATCTATCAAATATTTGTCTTATACCATCTGAGTGACAACTCACTGAAGCACACAAGAAAATCTAAGATGTGGTCTTGTTCTCAAGAAGTTTATAATCCACTTGGGGAAAAAAAGCAGACTAAATGCAAAAGCATTCAACTATATAGAACTCTGTGTGCTAAGTGCCAAAATGATAGCTCCAAATCATAGCTCAGAGAGATCAGTGTAAACCAGTAGGAGAACACATGAGTGGAAAAGTCCTACACATCTTAATCACTAGTAATAATACATACTTTAGAGCCAGTAATCCTAAAGCTCGTGAATTCCTATACTGTGGTAGGCAAACTGAGCGTGTGAGAAAATGGTTAAGTTCAAACATAAGACAGGCCTCCTGAATGAGAGGATGGAGGGGTGCTGATTACTGGAGTGCTGGCCTCTCCAGCTTTCCACTTCCTCCAGTTCTTTGGGTTGAACTTTATGTTTGGCCATCTTCACAACTATCTTCCTTGTGCAATACATCGCCCCAAAGTTATGAAAGAAAGAAACCTTCCTCCCCTTGCATTAGCTCCACACTACATAAGACCAATGCACGCAGCTTTGGAGAAAAAGAGAAACCAGTCAGGGGGGAGGAGGAGGAGGAAAAGGGCCGTAAGAGTTTCCAAAGGATGTCCATTCATTAACTTTCAAGCCCCCAAGTGAAGACCCAGAAGGCAACCTCATAAAGCCAATGATATGGGAGGGTGTGAAGGGGAATATCTCAATGAACTTTAATCATCAGAATTACTCTTGGCAGGCCGCCTTGGTTCTTTCAAGTGACTCAATAGAAAGTCAAAGACAAAAAGCTCCCAAATGAACACGCTGCCACATCAAATGCCAAGGTAGTAATTTTAGCTCCTAGGCTTTGCCTGAGATGTTTAAGAAACAGAATTCCTGACATACAAAGTCTAGAATTAACTTGTACTGCAAACTGTAGATTTGGAATGAGATGACCATGAGCTCCTCTGGGAAATGTCAGCTAGTCTGATGCCCCTGATTCATTGTTAGCGTCAAAGTGGAAGTCAATTTCCAAGGACCATGATAATCAACCAACAAATCTATCAAATATTTGTCTTATACCATCTGAGTGACAACTCACTGAAGCACACAAGAAAATCTAAGATGTGGTCTTGTTCTCAAGAAGTTTATAATCCACTTGGGGAAAAAAAGCAGACTAAATGCAAAAGCATTCAACTATATAGAACTCTGTGTGCTAAGTGCCAAAATGATAGCTCCAAATCATAGCTCAGAGAGATCAGTGTAAACCAGAGGCAGCAAGGGTAGTCTTCAGCCTTGAAATGGGGAGGATTTAAAGAGGTGTAAGGGTGATGGAGGGCCTGGAGATGATGAAAGGTCCCTGGTGGCTCAGACAGTAAAGAATCTGTCTGCAATGCAGGAGACCTGGGATGGATCCCTGGGTCAGGAAGAGCCCCTGGAGAAGGGAATGGCAACCCACCCCGGTATTCTTCCACGGACAGAGGAGCCTGGCAGGCTTGAGTTCATGGGGTCACAAAGAGTCAGACACAACTGAGCGACTAACACACACATATACACACACACACAGACACATGACAGAGGAAGGAGGACTGTGATTACTAGAGCAAAGGTGAGAAGGCAGAAATGGGCAGGTCAAGCCTAGGAGGCAATGTGAGTAGAGCACAGTTGAAGGTTTATTCAGAAGAATATGGAGATGAAGAGGAGGGTGAAAAGCAAGCAAGGGCCCACATGCTCAAAGAGCTGATCAAATACTGTTCCAAAGGGATCTATAAACTGTGGACAAAGCAAGGTAGGGGTCTTGAAAAGCAGAAGAGCAGCACAAGGAAAGTTAAAAACTCAAGGACTTCCCTACTAAGCAACTCTTGAAAAGACTAATGTCAATTTCAACATGTTCACTACAATAATGGACAACAGGAAGCTGTATGTTGCTCAAGGCTCCAGTACAATTGAATGGAAAAGGAATCAGGTCAATATTAAACTTCAGACCCTAAATTCCTAGAAAGCTTTCTCTGGGGGATTTACTTCATTTTGTGGAAGACTCAGTTTGGCCTACTGTATTTGTACATCATTTCCGATTTAGTTCAACCAGCAAGGACCAAGCCCTTTTTGGTTGTTGGAAAAAGGGACAAAGATGACTACAGAGGACCAGGAGACTCACTTGGCCTTTAAAGTACCTGTGGAACTTTCTACTGGAAAATGCAGTTTTGTTTTCCAGTCTGGAATTCTCAGGAGAGGTCAAGTCTGGAAGGAGACATTTGCAAGCTATCATCAGCAAGGAGATGGGAGTATGAAGTTAACCACGAAAGCAAACGTGGCTGCCTAGAGAAAACACGGAGAATGAAAGAAGTAGGTAGGAGAATGAAAGTAGGAGAAGTAGTAGAATGAAAGAAGAAGCCTGGGGATACCCTCATGGAGGCAGAAATGAAGAGGAGATAGGTAACTAGACTGAGAATGGAAAGAGATGGATAAAGGTGTCAATAACTGCAAATCACGCAAAGAACACAGCAGGGAAGAGGGTTTGTTAACTTGGCCATCATGACTGACAGCCTGCTCTGCATCACCACCCAAGATCAAATAACCAGCCCCTCACAAAGCTGTCCTGGCCTCTAAGCAGTCCCTTACATTTGCTATTTTTCCTTCCCTTTCTCACTCTCCTTTTCTCCTTATTCCTGCTTCCCTGTGATGGCTCTCACAAAAGTTTTGCTTCTGTAGCTCTATTTCCTAGGGTCCCCAACCTTCAGGCCATGGCTCGGTATATCCTGTTGATCAGTGATGGCATTAGATTAGAAATAAAGTACCCAGTAAATATAATGCACTTGAGTCGTCCTGAAACCATTCCCTGCCCCTGATCCATGGAAAATTGTCTTCCACGAAACCAGTTCCTGGCCAGAAAAGGCTGGGGACTGCCTTTCTAGTGAACCCAGACTAAGACACTGTTCTAGATGCTGGAAAGATAATCTTTTTCTTGATAAAAAGTATTGGCTTAGTAGAGTCTTGAGAATAGTTAACATTCATGGGCTCAACATATTTGTGAAGTGATTGAGTCAATTGATTTAATTGACCACAATTTGTTTTCTGTGCAAAGGTAAACTGACTCTACAAAAGTTATGAGAAGATATACAACCAATTGATTTAAATTTACTTCAGGTTGTTTTGGAAACAACTGTATTTGTACATCATTTCCGATTTAGTTCAACCAGCAAGGACCAAGCCCTTTTGGTTGTTGGAAAAGGGACAAAGATGACTACAGAGGACCAGGAGACTCACTTGGCCTTTAAAGTACCTGTGGAACTTTCTACTGGAAAATGCAGTTTTGTTTTCCAGTCTGGAATTCTCAGGAGAGGTCAAGTCTGGAAGGAGACATTTGCAAGCTATCATCAGCAAGGAGATGGGAGTATGAAGTTAACCACGAAAGCAAACGTGGCTGCCTAGAGAAAACACGGAGAATGAAAGAAGTAGGTAGGAGAATGAAAGTAGGAGAAGTAGTAGAATGAAAGAAGAAGCCTGGGGATACCCTCATGGAGGCAGAAATGAAGAGGAGATAGGTAACTAGACTGAGAATGGAAAGAGATGGATAAAGGTGTCAATAACTGCAAATCACGCAAAGAACACAGCAGGGAAGAGGGTTTGTTAACTTGGCCATCATGACTGACAGCCTGCTCTGCATCACCACCCAAGATCAAATAACCAGCCCCTCACAAAGCTGTCCTGGCCTCTAAGCAGTCCCTTACATTTGCTATTTTTCCTTCCCTTTCTCACTCTCCTTTTCTCCTTATTCCTGCTTCCCTGTGATGGCTCTCACAAAAGTTTTGCTTCTGTAGCTCTATTTCCTAGGGTCCCCAACCTTCAGGCCATGGCTCGGTATATCCTGTTGATCAGTGATGGCATTAGATTAGAAATAAAGTACCCAGTAAATATAATGCACTTGAGTCGTCCTGAAACCATTCCCTGCCCCTGATCCATGGAAAATTGTCTTCCACGAAACCAGTTCCTGGCCAGAAAAGGCTGGGGACTGCCTTTCTAGTGAACCCAGACTAAGACACTGTTCTAGATGCTGGAAAGATAATCTTTTTCTTGATAAAAAGTATTGGCTTAGTAGAGTCTTGAGAATAGTTAACATTCATGGGCTCAACATATTTGTGAAGTGATTGAGTCAATTGATTTAATTGACCACAATTTGTTTTCTGTGCAAAGGTAAACTGACTCTACAAAAGTTATGAGAAGATATACAACCATTAGTGATCACAGATGCCATTTATTAAATACTTTCTATATGACTCATCATTTAAGTGCAAATATTTATTTAACATCCCAGTGGATAAGTCTGCAGTAGAGCACAATGGTTAAGAGCCTAGCCTTTACATTCAGAAAGACCTGGCTTTCACTGTAGCTCTGCCACATGCTGGTCATGTATTCCTGAATAAGACACGTAATCTCTCTAAATCTGTTTCATTATCTACAAAATGGAGTTTGTAACAGTAGCCACATGAGTGGATTACTATAAAGAGTAGAAGAGATAATGTAGATAAAGTGTTTACTATATGCCAAGTATCTAAATGTGACAAAAAATGGAAACAGTGGCAGATTTTACTTTCTTGGGCTCCAAAATCACTGTGCATGGTGACTACAGTCATGAAATCAAAACACACTTGGAAGAAAAAGCTATGACAGGGGCTTCCCTGGGGGCTAAGTGGTAAAGAGTCTGCCTGCCAATGCAGGAGACACAGGTTCGATCCCTGATCCAGCAAGATCCCAAGTGCCATGGAACAACTAAACCCATGTGCCACAACTATTGAGCCTGTGCTCTAGGGCCTGGGAACTGCAACTATTGAGCGCTCACACCTCCACTACTGAAGCCCTTGTATCCTAGAGCCTATGCTCAGCAAAATAAGCCACTGCAATGAGAAGCCCGTGGACCACAACTAGAGAGTAGCTCCTGCTGACTGTCCATGCAGCAATGAAGACCCAGTACAGCCAATAAATGAATATTAAAAAAAAAAAAAGCCTAGGACAAATCTAGACAGCATATTAAAAAGCAGAGACATCACTCTGCTGACAAAGGTCCATATAATCAATGATTTTTCCAAGAGTCACATACGGATGTGAGAGTTGGACCATAATGAAGGCTTAACACTGAAGAAATGATGCTTTCAAACTGTGGTGCTGGAGAAGACTCTTGAGAGTCCCCTGGACAGCAAGGAGACCAAACCAGTCAATTCTAAAAGAAATCAACTCAGAATATTCATTGGGAGGACTGATGCTGAAGCTAAAAGTACAATACTTGGGCCATCCAATGTGAAGACCCTGACACCGGGAAGGACTGAAGACAGGAGAAGGGGACAGCAGAGGATAAGATGCCTGAATGGCATCATTGACACAATCGACATGAGTCTGAGCAAACTCCACGAAATGGTGAAGGACAGGGAAGTCTAGTGTGCTGCAGTTTGACTCTTTGCTGGGGTCACAAAGAGTCAAACACGACTTAGCAACTGAACAACAACAACACAGTATCTAGTAAGATTCCATTAAAAGTCTATCATGATTCGTCTCTATTCACAGATGGGACCAGAGAGGCTCACAGAGATTAGTTAACTGCTTAAGGTCACCAGGACAGTTACAGATCATAGCTGGATCTGAATCTAGATGGGTTCAATTCTAAAATCGGGGCTCTTGTACTCGCTACGGCAGCACATATACCAAATTCAGGGCTCTTAACCACTCTCCTACAATTTTTTAAATAAAACTGAGATACAGACTCACTTGGTTCGCTTTCATTCTGGAATCCTATCACTCTTGTTGGCAACACTGATTGGTTAACAAAAGAGATACCTGAATTTCTTCAGCTTATTTCACAGAAGTCCTCATCCTTATTGCCTTAACTCTGAATGTTTAAGTATTTTGCATTGGGGTGGAGTGGAAAACACCTTTATATCATTTCTTCTTGAAGGAAATAGTAGCAAAAAGTCCATGCCCATCTAGAGATGCTATCAACTGGACAGGTAGCAGAGCAAAATCTGAGTTACCATTTAACTTCCTATGAGCTTGCTTGGCACATAGAAAGTATTGAGTAAGTGGCATCTGTGATCACTATTGATTGTAAATGACTGGCCTGCCTATAACTGGATAACAGACAGTTTGTGTAGCTGTGTAACCCTGAGCTGTGCCTCAATGTCTCCATGTGTCAGAGTTCATTAATAATAGCACCAACCTCTTAAGAGTTTTTGTGAGTTAATATTTGTAAAGTAATTAGAATAGTTCCTGGTACATTTTAAGAATTACATATGGTTTATTAAACACATAAATCAAATCGATATCATGGGTTCTTTAGCAGGTATGAAAAGTGATAGAAATTAAATAGAATAAATTAGTGGTTTCCTAAATTTACAAGCCAATACGCACAACAAGATTTCATGAAATAAACATGTTATAAAGTCTGATAATTTTCTTATTCTGAACATTGGTTGTGGCCCACTAATTTGAGCTCATGACCTAGTACAAGGTCTTGACCTGAAGATTTAAAAAGCTCTGAAATAAAGCACATGGCCACCAAAGGCAGAATTAGAAATGACTGCAAACAACTCAGCTCCTTCTTTATGGTTATTATTAAATCAGAAAGGAGTCAAGTTTTACTTCTTGCTTAAAAAGAAACTGTGCATTCTGGGTTGTTCTCCTATTCCTTCCAAGTTCCACGTGAACACCAGAAACTCAAGAACACCAAGAAACCAACAGCTAGTTCCTGTCTATGCAACTCTTACTACTTTTGCCCAATCCAGTGTGTCACCAGTGGGCACCAAGGAGAATTCCCTGGCCTGTCCTTTGACTTTCATCTTCCTGATTTTGAGGTCCAACAACTGTAAATCGCCCATCATACTTTCAAAGCAAAAACGCTACTGATTTAACACAACAAGGCAATGTCATTATATATTTAACAAATGGATTATAAATAGAATAGATGAAATGTATTAATGGTTAAGTTGAAAAACAGAGTTCTTATCTCTCAAAGATAAATATTGAAGTATTCAAGGATGAATAATGCCTGGCATTTGCTTCAACGTGATGGGGGGAGGGTGGGCCACGGAGCAGTGATGGGAGGGCAGAGTAGTGGCAGGCATATAGATAAAGCAAGACTGACCATGAACTGAGGATTTTTGAAATAGGGATATGGAAGTTTATAACACTATTCTCTCTACTTTTGTATGTGTTTGAAATTTCCCATAATTAAAGCTTTTTAATAATCTAATTAATGGCATGTATAAAAAGTATTAAAAAAAAAAAAAGAAAACCTCTTAAAAAGACTCACAGTAAAGGCAAAAGAAGATCAACAAAACAGGATGAATACCCAGGGATATACTACAGAGCAATTTCCGATTTAAGGAACTAAAAGAACTAAATCTGTGGGACAGAAGGGATATGACATACCAGGAAATGTACATAAAATAATCGACATCAAGATTTCATGAAATAAACATGTTATAAAGTCTGATAATTTTCTTATTCTGAACATTGGTTGTGGCCCACTAATTTGAGCTCATGACCTAGTACAAGGTCTTGACCTGAAGATTTAAAAAGCTCTGAAATAAAGCACATGGCCACCAAAGGCAGAATTAGAAATGACTGCAAACAACTCAGCTCCTTCTTTATGGTTATTATTAAATCAGAAAGGAGTCAAGTTTTACTTCTTGCTTAAAAAGAAACTGTGCATTCTGGGTTGTTCTCCTATTCCTTCCAAGTTCCACGTGAACACCAGAAACTCAAGAACACCAAGAAACCAACAGCTAGTTCCTGTCTATGCAACTCTTACTACTTTTGCCCAATCCAGTGTGTCACCAGTGGGCACCAAGGAGAATTCCCTGGCCTGTCCTTTGACTTTCATCTTCCTGATTTTGAGGTCCAACAACTGTAAATCGCCCATCATACTTTCAAAGCAAAAACGCTACTGATTTAACACAACAAGGCAATGTCATTATATATTTAACAAATGGATTATAAATAGAATAGATGAAATGTATTAATGGTTAAGTTGAAAAACAGAGTTCTTATCTCTCAAAGATAAATATTGAAGTATTCAAGGATGAATAATGCCTGGCATTTGCTTCAACGTGATGGGGGGAGGGTGGGCCACGGAGCAGTGATGGGAGGGCAGAGTAGTGGCAGGCATATAGATAAAGCAAGACTGACCATGAACTGAGGATTTTTGAAATAGGGATATGGAAGTTTATAACACTATTCTCTCTACTTTTGTATGTGTTTGAAATTTCCCATAATTAAAGCTTTTTAATAATCTAATTAATGGCATGTATAAAAAGTATTAAAAAAAAAAAAAGAAAACCTCTTAAAAAGACTCACAGTAAAGGCAAAAGAAGATCAACAAAACAGGATGAATACCCAGGGATATACTACAGAGCAATTTCCGATTTAAGGAACTAAAAGAACTAAATCTGTGGGACAGAAGGGATATGACATACCAGGAAATGTACATAAAATAATCGACATCAAGACAGATGCTATTTACATTTTTGAACTTCAAGGATGAAGAAAGGATAAATTTAAAAATCAATGGAGAGAAAAACAAAGTACTGGGTGGGGGAGCATCAGAGTGGTCTCAGATTTTTTCAGATTGTTTCAGGCAACACTCAAGGCCTGAAGAAAAGTGGAGTCATGTTCTAAAAAGATTCTAAGGGACAGCCACAGTGATCCAAAAATATTATGGCAAGTCGAGTGACCTCAAGTTGAACTGTGAAAAAGGCTCAGACATTCGCCAACTTGAAAGATCTCAGCTTATACAAACTCATGAACCCCTCCTGAGACAGAAATCCTGCACCCAGTAGCTCCATCAAAACAAAACCACAGGAACAAAGAACTGGTAAATGAAGAGACAGTTCCATGACCCTAAAAACAGGAGCATGCAGGTCAGGATGTGTGTTAGAAACATTGCCAAGGAAAAAAATTCAGATAAGCTATAAAAACTGGGAGATGGGAGAGGTACAAGGAAGGGCAAGAATATGAATCACCTAATCCTTCCAGACAAGTGATCAGCCAGTCTGTCAGGAGCAAAGATTTAGCTTAAAATGTAGTTTAAAATATTAGTGGGACTGGGAGGAGGCTGAAGGAGGGAAGGGGCCAGGGATATACATATGATTAACCTGGGATTATACATATCTGTAAACAACAAAACTCTGTAAAAGTAAAATAAAAATAATTATTAAAAAGGAAAAAATATATTAGCGATGACTTCAGCCTCCTAATGACTTTCACAATCATTTTCTTAACCTTAGAGAGGACTTAAAGCACTGTGATCTTTTGTGGGGAAGAAACATTTAGCTGAAGCTCACCAGTTTCTTTCCTTTCAGTAAAGCCATACGAGGATTTTGAATATTTTTCTTTACTTTTGGATGTGTTTTAAATGTCCCATAATTAAAGCTTTTTAATAATCTAATTAATGGCATGTATAAAAAGTATTAAAAAAAAAAAAAGAAAACCTCTTAAAAAGACTCACAGTAAAGGCAAAAGAAGATCAACAAAACAGGATGAATACCCAGGGATATACTACAGAGCAATTTCCGATTTAAGGAACTAAAAGAACTAAATCTGTGGGACAGAAGGGATATGACATACCAGGAAATGTACATAAAATAATCGACATCAAGACAGATGCTATTTACATTTTTGAACTTCAAGGATGAAGAAAGGATAAATTTAAAAATCAATGGAGAGAAAAACAAAGTACTGGGTGGGGGAGCATCAGAGTGGTCTCAGATTTTTTCAGATTGTTTCAGGCAACACTCAAGGCCTGAAGAAAAGTGGAGTCATGTTCTAAAAAGATTCTAAGGGACAGCCACAGTGATCCAAAAATATTATGGCAAGTCGAGTGACCTCAAGTTGAACTGTGAAAAAGGCTCAGACATTCGCCAACTTGAAAGATCTCAGCTTATACAAACTCATGAACCCCTCCTGAGACAGAAATCCTGCACCCAGTAGCTCCATCAAAACAAAACCACAGGAACAAAGAACTGGTAAATGAAGAGACAGTTCCATGACCCTAAAAACAGGAGCATGCAGGTCAGGATGTGTGTTAGAAACATTGCCAAGGAAAAAAATTCAGATAAGCTATAAAAACTGGGAGATGGGAGAGGTACAAGGAAGGGCAAGAATATGAATCACCTAATCCTTCCAGACAAGTGATCAGCCAGTCTGTCAGGAGCAAAGATTTAGCTTAAAATGTAGTTTAAAATATTAGTGGGACTGGGAGGAGGCTGAAGGAGGGAAGGGGCCAGGGATATACATATGATTAACCTGGGATTATACATATCTGTAAACAACAAAACTCTGTAAAAGTAAAATAAAAATAATTATTAAAAAGGAAAAAATATATTAGCGATGACTTCAGCCTCCTAATGACTTTCACAATCATTTTCTTAACCTTAGAGAGGACTTAAAGCACTGTGATCTTTTGTGGGGAAGAAACATTTAGCTGAAGCTCACCAGTTTCTTTCCTTTCGTTTCAGTTTCTTTTTCTTCTGTAAAATGAAATTCAATTGTTTTTATTTTTAAAGTTCACATGGCATAATGCCATTCTTATAAAATGTTATTTCACTCTTGCCAGCCACCATTCTGTTTCCGTGTGCCGAACGTGTGCACTGGAAGAGAAAGAACATTCAAGTGCCTGGCACCCAATCTACCACCCCACCCTCCTTTCCCCGCCCTCCCTTCCCGGCCCTCCCTGTCTCAGCTCCTAGCTTTGGTTAATCTCTCCACCTGCACTCTAGAACTCACCCCGTCTTGCTCACTCAAGTTCCTTGCTCCTAAAATTAAATTAAAAAACACTTTTATTCTGAATCATCATCTCTCTCTCTCTGCTGGATCAAATCCATAAGCAAGCAAACATGCTATATTCCCCCCATCTTATTGAAGAAAATTTCTTGATTTCCTCCATCCTCCCCAGGTACTTTTTTTTATCTTGTCTTGTCTTTACAATAAAATTCAGAATGTTCATCCATTCTCTCAGCCTCTACTTCCTCTCTTCTCTTTAGCCCACTGTAACCAGGCTCTTGCTTCTTCCACTCTCATAACATAATCACCTCCACATTGCCAAACGCAGCCGATTCTCAGGACCTGACTTACTCTACCACCCCGGGACTGGACAGAGGGGATCACTCTCGGGCCTGGGACACCACCCTCTCTTGATATGTCCCTGGACACACTGGGCAGTCTCCTTCACTGAACCTTCCTCTCTCCCAGCCTCTAACTGCTTGATACCCCGGGATTCAATCGAGGGCCTCTTTCCCATCTCTGCTTGCTTCTTAGTAGATCTCTCTGGTTCTGTGCCTAATGATTGCCCAACCTGTATCTCCAGTCTGGACCTCTCCCTGAATTCTTGCCTCCTGTAATGGAGTGAACATTTCCTCTTGGATGGGCAGCAGGTACTTGGGATGTAACAAGCCCAAAGCTGAGTTCTTGATACACACCCTGATCTCCGTGTTTCCTGTCTCAGTAATGATACTACCATTCAGCTGCCAGGCCAAAAAACTAAATATTTAGTACCAATTCTTTTCTCTCAAACTCCACCAATTCAAATTTACTTCTTTGTTTCATTTTCTTCTGTAAAATGAAATTCAATTGTTTTTATTTTTAAAGTTCACATGGCATAATGCCATTCTTATAAAATGTTATTTCACTCTTGCCAGCCACCATTCTGTTTCCGTGTGCCGAACGTGTGCACTGGAAGAGAAAGAACATTCAAGTGCCTGGCACCCAATCTACCACCCCACCCTCCTTTCCCCGCCCTCCCTTCCCGGCCCTCCCTGTCTCAGCTCCTAGCTTTGGTTAATCTCTCCACCTGCACTCTAGAACTCACCCCGTCTTGCTCACTCAAGTTCCTTGCTCCTAAAATTAAATTAAAAAACACTTTTATTCTGAATCATCATCTCTCTCTCTCTGCTGGATCAAATCCATAAGCAAGCAAACATGCTATATTCCCCCCATCTTATTGAAGAAAATTTCTTGATTTCCTCCATCCTCCCCAGGTACTTTTTTTTATCTTGTCTTGTCTTTACAATAAAATTCAGAATGTTCATCCATTCTCTCAGCCTCTACTTCCTCTCTTCTCTTTAGCCCACTGTAACCAGGCTCTTGCTTCTTCCACTCTCATAACATAATCACCTCCACATTGCCAAACGCAGCCGATTCTCAGGACCTGACTTACTCTACCACCCCGGGACTGGACAGAGGGGATCACTCTCGGGCCTGGGACACCACCCTCTCTTGATATGTCCCTGGACACACTGGGCAGTCTCCTTCACTGAACCTTCCTCTCTCCCAGCCTCTAACTGCTTGATACCCCGGGATTCAATCGAGGGCCTCTTTCCCATCTCTGCTTGCTTCTTAGTAGATCTCTCTGGTTCTGTGCCTAATGATTGCCCAACCTGTATCTCCAGTCTGGACCTCTCCCTGAATTCTTGCCTCCTGTAATGGAGTGAACATTTCCTCTTGGATGGGCAGCAGGTACTTGGGATGTAACAAGCCCAAAGCTGAGTTCTTGATACACACCCTGATCTCCGTGTTTCCTGTCTCAGTAATGATACTACCATTCAGCTGCCAGGCCAAAAAACTAAATATTTAGTACCAATTCTTTTCTCTCAAACTCCCAATCCAATTCAAGAGCAAATCCTCTTCACTCTATCTTCAAAATGCAATCAGAATTAAATCACTTCTTATCCCCTCTACCATTCCCACCTGAGCCCAACCCAGCATCGTTTTGGTAACTTCCTAGCTGTTCCTGCTGCCACCACCTGCCCTATAATCTATGCACGACTTATCATCCTTCAACAACTTCACATTGGAGAAAAAAAGCTACAAGCTTTCTAAACCCTCATATGGCCCAGTCCTTTGCTGTCTCTCCAGTCTCTCTGTTATGTTCACCTCAGTCACTAGTCTCCAGCAACACTGGCCTCTCTATTCACAGAACATGCCAAGCACACTCCTACTCACCTCAGGGCCTTTGCATATGCTTTCTTTTGGCTTGAATCACACACCCTACCCCGTGACATTTACATGGTTAGCTCCCTCACTTTCCTCAGTTCTTTCTGCCCAAATGTTGCCTTCTCAGAGCAACCATTTGAAAGAGTCCCTGACACACTCTCTCTATGCCTTTATCCTATTATAGTTTTCTTTATGACACTTACAAATCTATTTGGCTATTTATCATCTTGTCCTCCCACCAGAACATAAACCTCATGAGAGCAGGGACTTTGTTTACTACTGATCCCCCGTGCCACAGGGCCTCACACAGAGTAAGCACTCAGTGTCTACTCACTGAATGAATGAATGCAGAACTCTTCTGGTGTAATGGGAGTTAGAACAATTTATTGCTAACTTCCTTGAAGTTTTTAGTTTTGTGTATTTTTAATAAGCATTTCCTATTTTATAAAGAAGCAAAAGATATTCCTTTAAAAATTAAAACAGAAAACCAATCAAAAATCAAAAGAAAGATGCATTATCTAATTGGCTTTGCTATATTTGGAGAACTGTCCTTGCCCCACTATTTACGATAGCCACAGAAGAGGTCACAATGTAATGCCCATAGGGTACTTGGGATGTAACAAGCCCAAAGCTGAGTTCTTGATACACACCCTGATCTCCGTGTTTCCTGTCTCAGTAATGATACTACCATTCAGCTGCCAGGCCAAAAAACTAAATATTTAGTACCAATTCTTTTCTCTCAAACTCCCAATCCAATTCAAGAGCAAATCCTCTTCACTCTATCTTCAAAATGCAATCAGAATTAAATCACTTCTTATCCCCTCTACCATTCCCACCTGAGCCCAACCCAGCATCGTTTTGGTAACTTCCTAGCTGTTCCTGCTGCCACCACCTGCCCTATAATCTATGCACGACTTATCATCCTTCAACAACTTCACATTGGAGAAAAAAAGCTACAAGCTTTCTAAACCCTCATATGGCCCAGTCCTTTGCTGTCTCTCCAGTCTCTCTGTTATGTTCACCTCAGTCACTAGTCTCCAGCAACACTGGCCTCTCTATTCACAGAACATGCCAAGCACACTCCTACTCACCTCAGGGCCTTTGCATATGCTTTCTTTTGGCTTGAATCACACACCCTACCCCGTGACATTTACATGGTTAGCTCCCTCACTTTCCTCAGTTCTTTCTGCCCAAATGTTGCCTTCTCAGAGCAACCATTTGAAAGAGTCCCTGACACACTCTCTCTATGCCTTTATCCTATTATAGTTTTCTTTATGACACTTACAAATCTATTTGGCTATTTATCATCTTGTCCTCCCACCAGAACATAAACCTCATGAGAGCAGGGACTTTGTTTACTACTGATCCCCCGTGCCACAGGGCCTCACACAGAGTAAGCACTCAGTGTCTACTCACTGAATGAATGAATGCAGAACTCTTCTGGTGTAATGGGAGTTAGAACAATTTATTGCTAACTTCCTTGAAGTTTTTAGTTTTGTGTATTTTTAATAAGCATTTCCTATTTTATAAAGAAGCAAAAGATATTCCTTTAAAAATTAAAACAGAAAACCAATCAAAAATCAAAAGAAAGATGCATTATCTAATTGGCTTTGCTATATTTGGAGAACTGTCCTTGCCCCACTATTTACGATAGCCACAGAAGAGGTCACAATGTAATGCCCATAGGGCATCTTTCATAATTAATGATCTTTTTAGGAGGAAACTTTACTGGAACAAAGTTTTAATTGCCCAGGACTGACTAAAGAGTGCAAAGACAAGGCTCACCAGTGAGAATGAAAGTTGGAAAGGTTTTCCTAAATATCACTTTCCATTATAATCACATTGCTGCCATAATCTAGATGCCAGAGTCTGTTAGCATCCTGCAAACTAAAGTGTGATGATCTGTAGTAATACAGAGAAAATACAAACATCACTTTCAAACAAGCTGACACTTCTGAACATGTAATAACCAGGATCACAGAGTGACAAGTGCCAATAAGAAGATTCAAATGGGCCCCTGTGAGCCCCAGTGACACACACACCACCAGGAAATGTTCCTGTCCCTCCAACCAACCTGAAGCTACACGCAGCAGTGTAGTTCAGAAAGAGAAGTGGTCTGCTTCTTCCACCTCCAAGAGGCCCTGAGGAAAATGGAGGGCAGAAGACCTCCCAAGTCTCTGATGTCTATGTTAAAATAAACTATACACTATAATTTTAATAATGTTGATATAAAAGAAAATATTTTACCTAAGTTCACATCTTTATTATAGCTTATAAAAATGACAACCAAAAGGGTCATTTGTAGAGATGTGGATGGACCTAGAGACTGTCATACACAGTGAAGTAAGTCAGAAAGAGAAAAGCAAACATCATATATTAACACATATATGTGGAATCTAGAGAAACGGTATAGATGATCTTATTTGCAAAGAAGAAATAGAGACAAAGACATAGAGACCAAACATACGGAAATCAAGGAGGAAAAGGCAGGGAGGATGAACTGGGTAGTAGGGATTGACATATACACACTCGATATGTTATGTATAAAATAGATAACTAATGAGAACCTACTGTATAGCACTGGGAACTGTATTCAATGCTCTGACCTAAATGGCAAGGAAATCTGAAAAGGGGGGGATATATGTATACATATTTGTGATTCATTTTGCTACAATACAGAAACTAACAACACTGTAAAGCAACTATACTCCAATAAAAATTAATTTTAAAAAGTAACATTGTCATTTAAATATTTGAGGGAGTTGCCAAATTATGTTATTCTGAAAGGAGTTCATAAATTCTAAAATGTTATAAAATGCCAGTTTAATACAAAAGTCCTTTAAAAAATTTTGGCCTCTTATTGATTTTTGTTTTTATTTAAAGAGTGCAAAGACAAGCCAGTGAGAATGAAAGTTGGAAAGGTTTTCCTAAATATCACTTTCCATTATAATCACATTGCTGCCATAATCTAGATGCCAGAGTCTGTTAGCATCCTGCAAACTAAAGTGTGATGATCTGTAGTAATACAGAGAAAATACAAACATCACTTTCAAACAAGCTGACACTTCTGAACATGTAATAACCAGGATCACAGAGTGACAAGTGCCAGTAAGAAGATTCAAATGGGCCCCTGTGAGCCCCAGTGACACACACACCACCAGGAAATGTTCCTGTCCCTCCAACCAACCTGAAGCTACACGCAGCAGTGTAGTTCAGAAAGAGAAGTGGTCTGCTTCTTCCACCTCCAAGAGGCCCTGAGGAAAATGGAGGGCAGAAGACCTCCCAAGTCTCTGATGTCTATGTTAAAATAAACTATACACTATAATTTTAATAATGTTGATATAAAAGAAAATATTTTACCTAAGTTCACATCTTTATTATAGCTTATAAAAATGACAACCAAAAGGGTCATTTGTAGAGATGTGGATGGACCTAGAGACTGTCATACACAGTGAAGTAAGTCAGAAAGAGAAAAGCAAACATCATATATTAACACATATATGTGGAATCTAGAGAAACGGTATAGATGATCTTATTTGCAAAGAAGAAATAGAGACAAAGACATAGAGACCAAACATACGGAAATCAAGGAGGAAAAGGCAGGGAGGATGAACTGGGTAGTAGGGATTGACATATACACACTCGATATGTTATGTATAAAATAGATAACTAATGAGAACCTACTGTATAGCACTGGGAACTGTATTCAATGCTCTGACCTAAATGGCAAGGAAATCTGAAAAGGGGGGGATATATGTATACATATTTGTGATTCATTTTGCTACAATACAGAAACTAACAACACTGTAAAGCAACTATACTCCAATAAAAATTAATTTTAAAAAAAGTAACATTGTCTTTTAAATATTTGAGGGAGTTGCCAAATTATGTTATTCTGAAAGGAGTTCATAAATTCTAAAATGTTATAAAATGCCAGTTTAATACAAAAGTCCTTTTTTAAAAAAATTTTGGCCTCTTTTATTGATTTTTTTGTTTATTTCTATTCATCCATCTTTACTCTTCAGCCTGTGTGGGCCTCCCATTGCAGCGACATCTCTCATTGAAGAGCACTGGCTCTGGGTGCATGCACTCCAGAGTGCTGGTTCGTAATCGGACACACCGATCCAGCTGCTCCACAGCACGTGGGACCTTCCCGGGCTAGGGATCGAACCGGTGCCCTGTGCATTGCAAGGCAGACTCTACCCACTGGACCATCAGGGAAGCCCTGATACAAAAGTCTTTTTGATCTGACTCCAGTAATTTCAAACAACTTCTTTTCTCTTGACCCTAGGCCTGCCTTTCCAAGAACACTATTCTACCAGAGAAAGACTATAAAAGTTACCATAGTGTGATGAGCCCAGAGTCAGGGGAATGAGGGTGCTGCAGAATACAGAGCAGACAAGCCTCCCTGGTCAAGGGCTCAGCAAAGGGCACCAAGAGGTCTTGGAGGAGCAGAGGCAGCCAGATGAAGAGAGCAGGACCAGAGAGAACATATGTTCAAAGGTCCAGAGACAAGAGAAAGGAAGCCACTTGCGAGGAATTAAAAAAAAAATCTAAGAAATTCAGAGTATCTGAAGCACAGAGTTTAAGTGAGACGGTGAAAAAAAAAAATTAAAAGACTGATTAAAAAGAGAGGCAGGGATCAAGCCCTGGAGAGTATTGCAAATAGTCTGAAGAAGAATGGAATTTTTTCTAAGAGCAATGGGAAGCCATTAACACATAAAGTAGAAATTAGATAAGCAAGCTACAGTGTTTTTAATGATACAAGTGTTCCACTCCAACAGAGAGCCAAAGTGGAAGGGAAATGGGAAACTTTTTATTTTCAGAGGATTCAAGGCTTTTGAGACTTTTCTTATAATGCATCCCTCAATCTGAATACTCCAAATAAAGCAAAATGCAAATATCCCACCAAACACATAAAAAGTCTAGTGCTTCTGAATATTAGCCCCAAAATAACCATATGCTCTGATCTGATGAGTAGAACAGTGCCATCACTCAAAACACGAGAGGCAGCAGCAGGGTATCTACATGAATCAGAAGATTTGGGTCTCTGGGCTTCACTTTCCTCATCTGAGAAACTGTGATAAGTATTTATCCTCTGCCTACCCATCTCACACTCTTTGAAGGCCATGTCTCAAACAATTAAGTGGAAAGGATTTTACCAGCTGCTTTTATTCAGTCCCAGAGACAAGAAATAAATGCTTCAGAATGTACAGTTAAAAGGCTGTCTGATCATTTCACACCTCAAAAAACACTCTACTGTTCAAACCCATAGATGGCTATGCTCACAGTTCGTCAGCAGGAACAAAATTCAGAGCAAATGTCAGCTAACAATTTAAAAAATATTGAATTAAATAAAATTAAAACTAAAGAAAAGACATTAAAACTCAGTTCTTGATTCAATCTAGTTCCACAGGCCATGGGACAAGCTTGGTCCAAATGGAGCTGAGTAAATTGGCCTGCATTTGGGACACCTCGGTTCTATATCAGTGACTTGAATAGCTATTTTGTTGAATAAGTCATGATTTTACGTCCCCAAAAGTTATTAGTGATTTTAAAGATGAAAGAGAAAACAAAAGTAATGTACTGTGGGTTCCATCACAGAAAAGCACTCAAGTTACTATTTTCTTCATCAAAAATTTTAAAAGACATTCTAGAAAATCGTTTTAAAGTATCTGATGCATCTCCAGATCTTCTGGGCAGAGATTATATAAAAAATTTTATTTTAAAAAATAAATTTGGGGCTTCCCTGGTGGTCCAGTGGGTTAAGACACCGCTTTGCAGTGCAAGGGACGCCGGTTCGATCCCTGGCCTGGGAAGATCCCACGTGCCGCGGAGCAGCTGGACCAACGTGTCCAATGACCGAGCCGGAGCTCTGGAGCGCATGCGTCCAGAGCCGGTGCTCTGCGACAACAGAGGCCACCGCGATGGGAGGCCCACAAGAGCCAAAGAACAAAGATGGATGAAAATTGACAAATGAAAGACCAATAGAAGTGGCCCGCCTGCTCCCCTCCCTCCCCACCCCACCCCCACCAAAATAAATAAATGAATAAATCTTTAAATAAATAAATTCGAAGCAAATGACATGAAATAACACAATAGCCTGAACCCGATGTGTAAAGAAATTTCATTTTCCTTTCCAATAGAGTAACTTCCCCAAATTTAAAAAAAAAAAAAAGAAAAAAAACCCTTATTCTAGTTGTTTATTACTAAATGGCACATTTCTTAGCATGAAAGGCTGAGAGCACGGTTCCTCTTAATTCATAAGACCATTTTATACACACGTTCTATTATGACACTCAGCAGAATGTACAGCAATTAGCAATTTACATCTGTCTTCCCTGCCAGGCTAGGAGCGCCACAAGTCCAAGACGGTGTCTTGTTCATTGTTACTTCCCGGCACCTAGTGCAGAGCTGGCATAATGCTGAACGAAAACCAATGTAAACGAGCTACACTTTCCCTGTCTTCCACACTGAATCTTTGGCAGATTCCAACAAAGCCTGAGAGCTAGCTACGTGCAGATCCTGGGTCAGCTAGACTCACAGTGAAGATTTCTGCCTAATTGCACTCTTCCTTCCCCTTCCCTCTCCACCTCCAGAGGGAGTTCCCGCTGGAAATTGCACAACTCTTTGTGCAAAGAGAAACAACCAGCTTAGTTCCTGTTGACCTGAACAGCATCATTTTCTGACACAGTAACTTCTGCCTTCATAGAAGAGGAGCAAACCCAATCTGGGTTGTTTTTCTAGCTAAAAACTGTCATTTCAACTCCTACTTTTATCTCACAGAGATCAAACCTTCTTAGGTACCCACCTGCTAGCCTCATCAGTTCTATAACAAGCAAACACAACTTCTGGACAGGCTAAGACAGTGTTCTAACTTTTTTGACTGTGACCCATAATGAGCAGTAAGTGTTACACTGTGTCCAATAAACACACACACACTCCTAAAAAATTAATACAGGGCTTCCCTGGTGGTCCAGTAGATAAGGGGCACCGGTTGGATTCCTGGCCCGGGAAGATCCCGCATGCCACGGAGTGGCTGGGCTGGTGCGTCCAATTATGCGTCAGCGCTCTGGAGTGCATGTGTCCAGAGCCGGTGCTCTGCAATGGGAGGCCCACAAAGGCGAAAGAATAAAGATGGATGAAAATAAACAAATAAACCAATAAAAGAGGCCAAAGTTAAAAAAAAAAAAAACCTTAAAAAAATTGGTACAATATTTATTCTCTACATCTCATATACTTTTGATATTTTCTATTCTTTTTTAAATACTATTATTCTATTTACATTTTCAAAAAGCTGATGAATGGTGGACAAAATTGGTTTCATGATCTGCTTGGCAAAGTCAACTTTCTATAGGCAGGAAACACTAGTCTGTAGACAGGGCCCTGGTCAGTGTTTTCTTTGGAAGTATGAGCCGCCACAAGTTTACATCTGTCTTCCTGCCAGGCTAGGAGCGCCACAAGTCCAAGCGGTGTCTTGTTCATTGTTACTTCCCGGCACCTAGTGCAGAGCTGGCATAATGCTGAACGAAAACCAATGTAAACGAGCTACACTTTCCCTGTCTTCCACACTGAATCTTTGGCAGATTCCAACAAAGCCTGAGAGCTAGCTACGTGCAGATCCTGGGTCAGCTAGACTCACAGTGAAGATTTCTGCCTAATTGCACTCTTCCTTCCCCTTCCCTCTCCACCTCCAGAGGGAGTTCCCGCTGGAAATTGCACAACTCTTTGTGCAAAGAGAAACAACCAGCTTAGTTCCTGTTGACCTGAACAGCATCATTTTCTGACACAGTAACTTCTGCCTTCATAGAAGAGGAGCAAACCCAATCTGGGTTGTTTTTCTAGCTAAAAACTGTCATTTCAACTCCTACTTTTATCTCACAGAGATCAAACCTTCTTAGGTACCCACCTGCTAGCCTCATCAGTTCTATAACAAGCAAACACAACTTCTGGACAGGCTAAGACAGTGTTCTAACTTTTTTGACTGTGACCCATAATGAGCAGTAAGTGTTACACTGTGTCCAATAAACACACACACACTCCTAAAAAATTAATACAGGGCTTCCCTGGTGGTCCAGTAGATAAGGGGCACCGGTTGGATTCCTGGCCCGGGAAGATCCCGCATGCCACGGAGTGGCTGGGCTGGTGCGTCCAATTATGCGTCAGCGCTCTGGAGTGCATGTGTCCAGAGCCGGTGCTCTGCAATGGGAGGCCCACAAAGGCGAAAGAATAAAGATGGATGAAAATAAACAAATAAACCAATAAAAGAGGCCAAAGTTAAAAAAAAAAAAAACCTTAAAAAAATTGGTACAATATTTATTCTCTACATCTCATATACTTTTGATATTTTCTATTCTTTTTTAAATACTATTATTCTATTTACATTTTCAAAAAGCTGATGAATGGTGGACAAAATTGGTTTCATGATCTGCTTGGCAAAGTCAACTTTCTATAGGCAGGAAACACTAGTCTGTAGACAGGGCCCTGGTCAGTGTTTTCAAAATGTTTTTGGAGACCGAGGTAGTAACAAAACATCTCTTGAAAACAAAACAAATAGAAAACCAGGTACACAAGATGAAATTCTCATCTAGAATAAACTATTCCACATGCCCCCGTGGAAAACTATACCACCACTGGACTTCTTAGCACAAAGAAACACAGGGACCTGTTAAAAACAAGTCAGGGCTGGACTGGATCCAGACATGATCAACATACAGCCACTAGAGAACCCTGCCCAGGAGTGATGTTCTGGCTGCACTTTCCTGGGTAGGAAGGTGAGTAAGGAAGTGATGCAGCCTGACCATCTTTTCCTCACATTTGAGTTTCAAACGGCTTTCACATTTATTTCTTCACTTAAACACTTTTGTAAAGTTATTTTCCAGAAATAGAAGATATCATGTCAATGGCATACAAAAGTATTTCAGGATGCTCTCTGGAGTGAGAGGGCTAACAGCGGGGAAACACCTTGAGAAACTGATCAATGGCCTCCCCATCCCCAACAAAACAACCCAGCTTTAGCCACAGAGGCCTCCATGCGATTCCTCAAACACACCAAGGACGCTTGGGCCTCAGAGCTCTGCCCTAAGGCCTCTGCACTGGCTGTTTCCCCTGCCTGGAATCCTCTTCTTCCTTTATCCACTTATACCCTCCCCTCCTTCAAACTTTGGCATAAATCTTACCACAAATAGGACTTATTTTAAAAGGCCTCACCTAAAGGCTTCCCACTCCCCATTTTAAAATGCAGCCAGACCTCACCACCCTGATCCTCCTTAATGATCTTTTGATTTATGATCTTAAAATTAAAATCAGATTAAAATTCTGACTTATGATCTTCTAAATACTAAGTCAAAATCCTTCAAGCTAGGCTTCAGCAGTGCATGGACTTAGAACTTTCAGATGTACAAGTGAAATTTAGAAAAGGCAGAGGAGCCAGAAATCAAATTGCCAACATTCATTGAATCATAGAAAAAGCAAAGGAAGCAAAGGAATTCCAGAAAAAACATCTACTTCTGCTTCATTGACTATGGTAAAGGCTGTGACTGTGTGGATCCCAACAAACTGTGGAAAATTCTGAAAGAGATGGGAATACCTGATCACCTTACCTGTCTCCCGAGAAACCTGTATAGGGGTCAAGAAGAAACAGAACCTTATGTGGAATAACTGATTGGTTCAAATTTGGGAAAGGAGTATGTCAAGGCTGTTTATTATCACCCTGCCTGTTTAACTTATATGCACAGTACATCGAGTGAAATGCTAGGCTGGATGAATCAGAAGCTGGAATCAAGATTTCAGGGAGAAATATCAATAACCTCAGGTATGCAGATACCACTCTAATGGCGGAAAGTGAAGAGGAACTAAAGAGCCTCTTGATGAAAGTGAAAGAGGAGAGTGAAAAGGCTGGTTTAATGACTAACCTGGGAACATACATATCTGTAAACAACAAAACTCTGTAAAAAAAGTAAAAATAAATAAATAAATAAATAAATAAATATAGAGAGAACTAGGAAAAAAAACCTCAACATTCAAAAAACTAAGATCATTGCATTCATTGTCATCACTTCATGGCAAATAGAAGGGGAAAAAGTAGAAGCAGTGACATATTTTATTTTGGGAGGTTCCAAAATCACTGTGGACAGCAACTGCAGCTGTGAAATTAAAAGATGCTTGCTCCTGAAAGGAAAGCTATGACAAAAGTAGTCAGCATATTAAAAAGCAAAGACATCACTTCACTGACAAAGGTCTGTACAGTCAAATTATGGTTTTTCCAGTAGTCAGGTATGGATGTGAGAGCTGAACCATAAAGAAGACTAAAAACTGAAGAATTGATGCTTTTGAACTGTGGTGCTGGAGAAGACTCTAGTCCCTTGGACAACAAGAAGATCAAACCAGTCAATCCTAAAGGAAATCATTGGAAGGACTGATGCTGAGGCTGAAGCTCCAATACTTTGGCCACCTGATACAAAGAGCCATCTCACTGGAAAAGACTCTGATGAGGGAATTGAAGACAAAAGAAGAGGGCAGCAGAGGATGAGATGGTCAGATAGCATCCGAAACTCAATGGACATGAATCTGAGAAAACTTCGAGAGACAGTGAAGGACAGGGATGCCTGGTGTGCTGCAGTCCATGATGTTGCAAAGAGTCGGACAGACTTAGCGACTGAGTAACAACAACAAACACTAGATAACTTACATATACGTCATGTTTATTATTTCCCCTATTGGAATGTTAACTCACAGAGACCTTTGTTCTATTAACTGATATAAACCAAGCACCTGGAGTAGTACCGGGTACCTGATAGATGATCAACAAAATAGCTTTGCAATAAACAGATGAGTGAGTAAATAAAGAACGAATAAATCTATAGTCTAAAATATAATCTGCTCTTCACCTACTTGCGGATGGTTACCACAAAAACAGGGCCTTCAAGTCACAAATGGGGATAAATAACAGAAACACAAATGTTCATTTACACTAAAGTATAATGGTCAAACCAATAATATAAAGTTAATACTATCGAATCCTCCTCTGTTTTTACAGAACAAACATTTTCTGCAGATTGGAAGGACGACCACTACAAAAGGAGAAAACAGCCAAGAAAGGAGAGGAGAAAGGAAAAGCAGAAACTTTAAAAAGTTTACAACTTATCCACAGACATTCCTATTTACCCTTACAGAGAAGGGACAAACAGAAATTTTAGGTAGCTATTTCTGTCAAGTTTCTCAATGCCTCTAGAATGATTTATAAGGAAACCAGATTATGAAAACCATTAAGACTTTGGGTGTGTCTACTGGCTGGCCCCAAGGGTGAAACATTTTGGGGGCTGGCTTAAAAAGTCAACAGCTTAGATTTTCAATCACGAAATTTAACAGAACTCAGCAGAAAATATCCAGCCTCTGTGCAATAACAATTCAGGATCCGGAGCCCACTTCTCTGTGGGAAGGGATCATTCTACAGATAAATAAAATTCAAGGAGTTTCCCCATTAGTCTTCTCCTCCACACCACTGAGGAGGAAAGAGGTAGATGTATTTCCCAACAGCAAGCACAGTCCCCCAGTCTAAAGCAAACCCCAGACAGGACTTCAGGCCACAAGGGGGCAATTTCAGACGGATGAGGCCATAAAACAATTAAAGAGGGAGTGGGTTCATCTGTAGCTGGTCATAATCCATATGTCCACAGCAGCAGCATGGCAAAAGGCTATCCGATCACGTATCAGTCCCTGGCTTTTCAACCCAGGCAATTTTCTTTACTCTCCCTTTTCCATCCCTGACTCGCCAAAAATATATTTTATGATGAAGGAGAGGCAGAAGGAAGGCAGAAGGTTAGAGTCCTCACATCTAAGCCCCTCCGGCAACCTGAATTTACTGAAGCCACTCTCCTGGGAGGGGGCATATTGTGACCAAGTTTCCTGCAGTACCTCCTGCCATCTGCAAAATTAAATTAAATGGTCCTTCGCTTTTGAAATCCTGCCATCAGCGTACCAAAGGGAACACCCGAGTATACCAGGCAGGGATGATGGCTTTTCCTTTTTACCAACATACACAAATCATTAGGAGATTAAGTCTCTGAATAGCTAATGTGCATTTTCATAAGGAAGGAGAAGTTAAATGCTCAGTCTAACACCCACATAGAAGGAGTTGAAAGGGATTGAGATTGCACTTGCTGCTGCCCCGGGGAAACTGATTAAAAGCAGGGCAGACAGAAAGCTAATGGCTTTTTAACCTCACTTTCATGGGCAGGGAGGGGATGGGAAGGAGAAATGGAAAGCCCAGTGCCAAGAACTAAAGGGGAGGAGACAAGGGGCACTGTAGGTCTAGAAGGCCCAGGGAAGACCTCTTAGAGAGGAAGAGTGTCCCTACCCAACACCACCTGAACCCACCGGACAGGAGCTGTTGTCTGTGAGCACTAAACCCAAGGATTCTGGAAGGCCTGCTGTCCGCACACTGCAGAAGGATGCTCAAAGGCAATCTGGGACTGAAAGCAAAACATGGTGTTCCTGGCAACTCTAGTCCTTTCTGCTCTACCGTGGTTTCCACTTTCTGACCCTAAAACCCAGACAAAAGATTCTGATGGGTTTATCAATGCATCTCCCATACCTTCCCCTGACTGAACAAAGTTATCGTTACATCCACTTAGTCTCAGTTCCAATATGCCTAAATTTGGAACGATGGAAGCAAGTGGGAGAAAAGAAACAAAGAAAGGAAAATTCATGAAATGAAAATCTTCAGAGCAGCAATATAGTGGGTTCACTGTAGCTCATAATCCATATGTCCACAGCAGCAACATGGCAAAAGGCTATCCGATCACGTATCAGTCCCTGGCTTTTCAACCCAGGCAATTTTCTTTACTCTCCCTTTTCCATCCCTGACTCGCCAAAAATATATTTTATGATGAAGGAGAGGCAGAAGGAAGGCAGAAGGTTAGAGTCCTCACATCTAAGCCCCTCCGGCAACCTGAATTTACTGAAGCCACTCTCCTGGGAGGGGGCATATTGTGACCAAGTTTCCTGCAGTACCTCCTGCCATCTGCAAAATTAAATTAAATGGTCCTTCGCTTTTGAAATCCTGCCATCAGCGTACCAAAGGGAACACCCGAGTATACCAGGCAGGGATGATGGCTTTTCCTTTTTACCAACATACACAAATCATTAGGAGATTAAGTCTCTGAATAGCTAATGTGCATTTTCATAAGGAAGGAGAAGTTAAATGCTCAGTCTAACACCCACATAGAAGGAGTTGAAAGGGATTGAGATTGCACTTGCTGCTGCCCCGGGGAAACTGATTAAAAGCAGGGCAGACAGAAAGCTAATGGCTTTTTAACCTCACTTTCATGGGCAGGGAGGGGATGGGAAGGAGAAATGGAAAGCCCAGTGCCAAGAACTAAAGGGGAGGAGACAAGGGGCACTGTAGGTCTAGAAGGCCCAGGGAAGACCTCTTAGAGAGGAAGAGTGTCCCTACCCAACACCACCTGAACCCCCCGGACAGGAGCTGTTGTCTGTGAGCACTAAACCCAAGGATTCTGGAAGGCCTGCTGTCCGCACACTGCAGAAGGATGCTCAAAGGCAATCTGGGACTGAAAGCAAAACATGGTGTTCCTGGCAACTCTAGTCCTTTCTGCTCTACCGTGGTTTCCACTTTCTGACCCTAAAACCCAGACAAAAGATTCTGATGGGTTTATCAATGCATCTCCCATACCTTCCCCTGACTGAACAAAGTTATCGTTACATCCACTTAGTCTCAGTTCCAATATGCCTAAATTTGGAACGATGGAAGCAAGTGGGAGAAAAGAAACAAAGAAAGGAAAATTCATGAAATGAAAATCTTCAGAGCAGCAATATATAATTTGGAAAGTAACTCACACTGGGAACAGACTGAATATAAAATGACATACAACTCATATTTAATTCACACCACTTTGATCTAACAAATCTTTATTGAGGACTTATACTATCCTCTGTGGGGAAAGACAAAAATGATGGGTCAGAGTCCTGATCAGTCTACAGCACAGCAGGCTCCTATTCAGGCACCAAGAGGAGACTCTGAGGCAAACCTAGTGTATGTGTGTTAGTCGCTCAGTCATGTCCTTCCCCAGGGATCTTCCTGATCCAGGGACTGAACCCAGGTCTCCTGCACTGTAGGCAGAGTCTTTACCACCTGAGCTACTTGGTTAAGGATAGACAAGAAAGAACTGACATCTTCCTCCAGATAGCTCTTAATAGCTTCTTTGTATCTACCCGCCACCCCAACCCCACAGTGGACAAAGAAGAAAGTCAAGTGGGCAAGGAAGAAGCAATGAGAACTCAGAGGGCTGCCAGCAACACAGGAACAGATACATGTCTCCTGATGAGCCATCTGGCAAGAAGGATAGTAGAAAGAACCTTTACATCATGTCCCTCTTTGAAAAATTATAATCTTCAAGGACAGTCATTTATCAAATAATTTTAAATGCCCATACTTATTAATATTTATTTATCTTTTTTGGAGGGTGGGGTTGGGAGGGAGGGGATGGGCGGGCCACTTCTATTGGTTTATTTCATTTCTCCGTAAGAACCTGAACCAAAACCGAGAGGAAGAGTGTCCCTACCCCACCTGAACCCAGGAGGAGCTGTTGTCTGTGAGCACTAAACCCAAGGATTCTGGAAGGCCTGCTGTCCGCACACTGCAGAAGGATGCTCAAAGGCAATCTGGGACTGAAAGCAAAACATGGTGTTCCTGGCAACTCTAGTCCTTTCTGCTCTACCGTGGTTTCCACTTTCTGACCCTAAAACCCAGACAAAAGATTCTGATGGGTTTATCAATGCATCTCCCATACCTTCCCCTGACTGAACAAAGTTATCGTTACATCCACTTAGTCTCAGTTCCAATATGCCTAAATTTGGAACGATGGAAGCAAGTGGGAGAAAAGAAACAAAGAAAGGAAAATTCATGAAATGAAAATCTTCAGAGCAGCAATATATAATTTGGAAAGTAACTCACACTGGGAACAGACTGAATATAAAATGACATACAACTCATATTTAATTCACACCACTTTGATCTAACAAATCTTTATTGAGGACTTATACTATCCTCTGTGGGGAAAGACAAAAATGATGGGTCAGAGTCCTGATCAGTCTACAGCACAGCAGGCTCCTATTCAGGCACCAAGAGGAGACTCTGAGGCAAACCTAGTGTATGTGTGTTAGTCGCTCAGTCATGTCCTTCCCCAGGGGATCTTCCTGATCCAGGGACTGAACCCAGGTCTCCTGCACTGTAGGCAGAGTCTTTACCACCTGAGCTACTTGGTTAAGGATAGACAAGAAAGAACTGACATCTTCCTCCAGATAGCTCTTAATAGCTTCTTTGTATCTACCCGCCACCCCAACCCCCACAGTGGACAAAGAAGAAAGTCAAGTGGGCAAGGAAGAAGCAATGAGAACTCAGAGGGCTGCCAGCAACACAGGAACAGATACATGTCTCCTGATGAGCCATCTGGCAAGAAGGATAGTAGAAAGAACCTTTACATCATGTCCCTCTTTGAAAAATTATAATCTTCAAGGACAGTCATTTATCAAATAATTTTAAATGCCCATACTTATTAATATTTATTTATCTTTTTTGGAGGGTGGGGTTGGGAGGGAGGGGGATGGGCGGGCCACTTCTATTGGTCTTTCATTTCTCTATTTTCATCCGTCATTGTTCTTTGGCTCCTGTGGGCCTCCCATCGCTGTAGCCACTGTCGTCGCAGAGCACCGGCTCTGGGCGCACGCGCGCCAGAGCTCCGGTTCGGTAATTGGACACATCGGTCCAGTCGCTCCGCGGCACGTGGGATCCTCCCAGGCCAGGGATCGAACCGGCGTCCCTTGCACTGCAAGACGGTGTCTTTACCCACTGGACCACCAGGGGAAGCCCCCATACTTATTAATAAATATGTTTCTCTTTTCTTCTGTACTGTTCTGAAAGATACAGAATTTTCAGTGAGAATAAGGAATGGAAGTGTCTCTTCAAAGAGCACCGAGCTGAGCTCCCTGTGCTTCACAGTAAGTTCTCACTAGCTATCAATGGTACATGGTGCCGTAGGAGTGGCACATGGTACATGGTAGTGTACATAAGTCAATCTCAACCTCCCAATCCATCCCACCTCTCTCCTGCCCTCCCTGTATTCACACATCCATTCTCTACAAATGCACCTCTCTTCCTGCCCTGGAAACAGGATCATCTGTCCCATTTTTCTACACTCCACATACCTAGATGGGTGGAATGGTGGCAAGGGAGTGGGAGAGAGGTCCAAGATGGAGGGGATATATGTATACATAGAGCTGATCCACTTACTAACACAACATCGTAAAGTACTTATATTCCAATAAAAAATTTAAAAATTAAAAAATACCTCTTGATCTGGGATATAGGAAAAGATACCAGGGTATCAGAATTGGTTGGTGAAAGAGTGGGGAAAAATCATAGAAACTGGGAGGAAGGATATTCTTCAAAGCTCCCTGCTCCATGACGCCTGCCTTCCAAGCCTGACTTCTGATTGTCATCACAGAAACACACATCTGATATCACACACACACAAAATGGCATCAATTGGAACAGCTCATAAATTCCCATCTCTCAAGTTCAGAAGGGTTTTCTGAAAATGAGAAGTCTCCCCAGAAGCATGAACTCTGAGGGTCATTAAAATTAGGGCAGTCTTTTTTGAGCCTCAAGAGGGGCTGCCCCAAGGTCTGGATCAGCCTGCAACTGAAGCAGTATCAGTCCTCTCTGCCACTTACTTCTACTGTTGCTCCCCACTAGGAATTAGCCAAAAGCTCAAGCCCACAGCCTTCAGGCAGAAGGACTCTCACTCTGGATCCCAATTATTCTCTCAAAAATGCAACAACATAAACGATCAGTATTTCCCAACAGAGAAGCTCCAACTCCAAACATGGAAGGACAGAGAGGAAAGCCAAAGTGATAGAGCTCAAATTCTGGTGGCAACCACACATCCACTGACATCCTCTTCCCCTGCCAAAAGCTGACCAGGTGTGGGAAGAGCTCCTGCAAATCTATTAATAAATATGTTTCTCTTTTCTTCTGTACTGTTCTGAAAGATACAGAATTTTCAGTGAGAATAAGGAATGGAAGTGTCTCTTCAAAGAGCACCGAGCTGAGCTCCCTGTGCTTCACAGTAAGTTCTCACTAGCTATCAATGGTACATGGTGCCGTAGGAGTGGCACATGGTACATGGTAGTGTACATAAGTCAATCTCAACCTCCCAATCCATCCCACCTCTCTCCTGCCCTCCCTGTATTCACACATCCATTCTCTACAAATGCACCTCTCTTCCTGCCCTGGAAACAGGATCATCTGTCCCATTTTTCTACACTCCACATACCTAGATGGGTGGAATGGTGGCAAGGGAGTGGGAGAGAGGTCCAAGATGGAGGGGATATATGTATACATAGAGCTGATCCACTTACTAACACAACATCGTAAAGTACTTATATTCCAATAAAAATTAAAATTAAAAAGTACCTCTTGATCTGGGATATAGGAAAAGATACCAGGGTATCAGAATTGGTTGGTGAAAGAGTGGGGAAAAATCATAGAAACTGGGAGGAAGGATATTCTTCAAAGCTCCCTGCTCCATGACGCCTGCCTTCCAAGCCTGACTTCTGATTGTCATCACAGAAACACACATCTGATATCACACACACACAAAATGGCATCAATTGGAACAGCTCATAAATTCCCATCTCTCAAGTTCAGAAGGGTTTTCTGAAAATGAGAAGTCTCCCCAGAAGCATGAACTCTGAGGGTCATTAAAATTAGGGCAGTCTTTTTTGAGCCTCAAGAGGGGCTGCCCAAGNTCTGGATCAGCCTGCAACTGAAGCAGTATCAGTCCTCTCTGCCACTTACTTCTACTGTTGCTCCCCACTAGGAATTAGCCAAAAGCTCAAGCCCACAGCCTTCAGGCAGAAGGACTCTCACTCTGGATCCCAATTATTCTCTCAAAAATGCAACAACATAAACGATCAGTATTTCCCAACAGAGAAGCTCCAACTCCAAACATGGAAGGACAGAGAGGAAAGCCAAAGTGATAGAGCTCAAATTCTGGTGGCAACCACACATCCACTGACATCCTCTTCCCCTGCCAAAAAGCTGACCAGGTGTGGGGAAGAGCTCCTGCAGAGTCCAGCACATACCACTCCTCTGTTGTTCCTCCCAGAAACTACCCTCGTTGGCAGGTGTGTGTATATGTGTTAGTTGCTCAGTCATGTCCAACTCTTTGTAGCCCACCAGATTCCTTTGTCCATGGGATTCTTTGGACAAGAATATTAGAGTAGGTTGCCATTCCCTTCTCCAGGGGATCTTCCCAACCAAGGGATCAAACCCGGATATCCGGCATTGCAGGCATATTGTTTACCATCTCAGCCACCAGGGAAGTGACCAGAAGCAAAGGTCCTCCAGAGAGGTGGTGCCTTTTCCCATTCTACAAGGCTTTAGAACCAGGCTGGGGCTACCCGCTGTTTTCAGGCACCCTTATAACACAGGGTTCCAGATCTCTGACTCTCTGTGTTCCAAATCCCAGATCCTCAGAGATGCAATAACTGGAGCAAAGGAGTTTGTGGCTGCAAAGACAGAGAGAAAATGACAGCTTAAAAGGAAAGATTAAAGGCTTCCCCAGTTGCTCAGTGGTAAAGAATTCACCTGCCAATGCAGGAGACATGTATTCGATCCCTGATCCAGGGATCCTGATGCACAACTACTGAACCTGTGCTCGAGTCCAGGAGCCACAATCAATGAAGCCTAAATGCTCGAGAGCCCATGATCCACAACAAGTGAAGCCACTGCAATAAGAAACCCATATGCCACAACAAGAGAAAAGCCTGCATAGCAGCAGAGACCCAACACAAAGAAAAGTGAAGACATTTAAGTAATTTTTTTTAAAAAAGAAAAAGTTACAGTCTCTTGATAATTATTTTCTTCATTTCACTCTCCTGTATTTTCCAAATTGTCTATAATAATAAGCATGTTGGTTTTCTAATTAGAAAAGAGGAATACCTCACTGAAAATCAGCACAAGCACTTCGATTTGCATCTGATACCCAAATTCTCTCAAAAATGCAACAACATAACGATCAGTATTTCCCAACAGAGAAGCTCCAACTCCAAACATGGAAGGACAGAGAGGAAAGCCAAAGTGATAGAGCTCAAATTCTGGTGGCAACCACACATCCACTGACATCCTCTTCCCCTGCCAAAAGCTGACCAGGTGTGGGGAAGAGCTCCTGCAGAGTCCAGCACATACCACTCCTCTGTTGTTCCTCCCAGAAACTACCCTCGTTGGCAGGTGTGTGTATATGTGTTAGTTGCTCAGTCATGTCCAACTCTTTGTAGCCCACCAGATTCCTTTGTCCATGGGATTCTTTGGACAAGAATATTAGAGTAGGTTGCCATTCCCTTCTCCAGGGGATCTTCCCAACCAAGGGATCAAACCCGGATATCCGGCATTGCAGGCATATTGTTTACCATCTCAGCCACCAGGGAAGTGACCAGAAGCAAAGGTCCTCCAGAGAGGTGGTGCCTTTTCCCATTCTACAAGGCTTTAGAACCAGGCTGGGGCTACCCGCTGTTTTCAGGCACCCTTATAACACAGGGTTCCAGATCTCTGACTCTCTGTGTTCCAAATCCCAGATCCTCAGAGATGCAATAACTGGAGCAAAGGAGTTTGTGGCTGCAAAGACAGAGAGAAAATGACAGCTTAAAAGGAAAGATTAAAGGCTTCCCCAGTTGCTCAGTGGTAAAGAATTCACCTGCCAATGCAGGAGACATGTATTCGATCCCTGATCCAGGGATCCTGATGCACAACTACTGAACCTGTGCTCGAGTCCAGGAGCCACAATCAATGAAGCCTAAATGCTCGAGAGCCCATGATCCACAACAAGTGAAGCCACTGCAATAAGAAACCCATATGCCACAACAAGAGAAAAGCCTGCATAGCAGCAGAGACCCAACACAAAGAAAAGTGAAGACATTTAAGTAATTTTTTTTAAAAAAGAAAAAGTTACAGTCTCTTGATAATTATTTTCTTCATTTCACTCTCCTGTATTTTCCAAATTGTCTATAATAATAAGCATGTTGGTTTTCTAATTAGAAAAGAGGAATACCTCACTGAAAATCAGCACAAGCACTATACAGGATGCTCTGAGGCAGTCCCTGGGAGTGACCCGTGTGGGAATTGGGGGAGCAGGGGGTAGTATGTTGAAATCAAAAGAAAATACAGTTTTTTAAAAAAGAAAAAAACCTAGAGAATTGGGAAAGTGTGGAAGTTTCCTATGATTTATACTGTTCACACTTAGGGGAAAAAATTTTTAATTTATAACAGAAGGCACTTGGTAGGTATGGTATGCAAGAAAAGACTCAACATGAAGAATCACTAATGCTGGGTATGCTCTGAGAAGACAGATTTCTACATTTTTACCTCTGGGTGTGTCACACTGTAAGACCCTGCTAGAATAAAGACTCCTAAAGGCTTAAGGTTTCTCTAATGTCTC
The DNA here is from genome assembly GCA_022376925.1 of Tragulus kanchil. Lineage (NCBI taxonomy): Eukaryota > Metazoa > Chordata > Mammalia > Artiodactyla > Tragulidae > Tragulus > Tragulus kanchil. The sequence continues at coordinate 80,502,304 of JAIOJX010000024.1, read as the reverse complement.
ACGAGTTTGCCTCCTGTTTTCACGAGGGTCAGGGACAGCTTTTGGCTACTGCCAAGTAGACAAGTCAGGAGCACTGCTCTCTCTGAGGTGGAGACGAGCCTCAGTTACATTTCTGCTCTCCTTGTGGCTCCAGAAACATGAGGACCTGATAGGTTCTTCATCACCAGTTTCCAGAGAGAGGCTTCTACTGTTAATTCAGTGCTTCATGGCCTTGGGCAAGGAAGCGTACACCACAGTGAGGGGAGAGATGGATGCCAACTTCCGACAGAAATATCTGTTGCCTTCCATCTCAGAAAACTCTGCTGGCACAGAATAGTACAGGAGGATTTTGTTGTTGTTACCTACCAAAAAAAAGTTAAAAAATACAGCCCAGGAAAACAGACTAATCTTGTTAGGATACAACCAATCCTCCATGCCTTTTAAGAGAAGGGAACACGAGGCCTCCTTTCCGAACTCTTGGCCATTTTCACCAAAGCCTGAGGGCTATGCCTCTCCCCCTAAAGACGTAACTCCTAGTTAGAGCTCACTAGCCAATCACTGGAATCACAGAAGGAAAGTTTACTTAGGATCCCCTCTATGTAAAGATCTACAGCTACCATGACAAGACTCTGCTAGGTGAGCAGATCCTGGGAACTGAGAAACCTTGAAGAGAAGTTAAGATTCTTAACTCAGATGGCACCACTAACCCACCCTACACCCTGGGTGCTCACAGATCTGCAGGGGCATTGTCTGGTTGCCGCAGTGACTGGAGAAGTGCTACTGGCATTTAGTTCAAAGGGACAGAGCTACACCCCAAATGCCAACAGCATCTCTGCTAAGAATTACTATGGACAAGAGTAATGGTTCCCTCTTGTTCTGTCTTATGTTTTCCTAAAGGGATGTAACATTCACACTTGGCAACAGTAGAAACATTGTAAACAATGAGTGTCTCCCTCCCACCCCTGACCTTGCCTTAAAGTTCTACCCCCTCCAAGGAAACACCCTTAATGTCTTCCTGTACTTCTCCAGATAGAGAATGCATGTACAAACAGCTGTCTATGCCCCACCCCCTTGACTCTCCACCAGGTTTTTTTTTCATTTAACAGTATATCCTGGAGATTTTTCATAATAGCACTCCACTAGATGGTTATGCTTTTTATTTAACTAGTTCCTTTTTGATGGTCCTTGTTACTGTTTCCAAGATTTTGCCACCATGAGCAATGCCATTCTGAATGCAGTTATGATAATAAAGTCTTGGAAGGAAACTGCTAAATCAAAGGACAGACACATTTGAATTCTTTCAGAAACTGCCCAACCAACAGGGTATAGGTGCCTGTTTCCTTGTACCCTGAGAACACGATGTTTTTTCTCTAATATGTGAAAAATGTTGATATGCTGTGGTTGTACTTTATCCCTATTATGAGTGAGATCCAGGCATCTTTTCCTGCATCATATGTTGCAGTGTCTTTGTGGGTTTTTTTGGTTATTTGTTTGAATGAAAGATTCATGCTGTTTGCTCATTTCTTTTCTTTTGGATTCTGTACTTTTTTCATATTTTGTTGACTGTGAGCACTTTATCTATAAAAGAAATCAGCCCTTTGTCATGAGCTGCAGATATTTTTTCCAGTTTATTCTTTTGAATTTGCATATTTTTCAACCATGTAGTACTTTCAAAATTTATCAATATTTACTCAAATAGCTTCTGAATTTTCTGTATCATGCTTATATTATATTCCATGGTTTTAAAAAGTGTTCTCCCATGTTTTCCTTTAGTTATTTTTTATGGTTTCATTTTTTACATATATATTTTAAGCCATCTAAAATTTACTTCAAAAAAGGGATCCAATAAAATTTGCGCAGTGACTGGAGAAGTGCTACTGGCATTTAGTTCAAAGGGACAGAGCTACACCCCAAATGCCAACAGCATCTCTGCTAAGAATTACTATGGACAAGAGTAATGGTTCCCTCTTGTTCTGTCTTATGTTTTCCTAAAGGGATGTAACATTCACACTTGGCAACAGTAGAAACATTGTAAACAATGAGTGTCTCCCTCCCACCCCTGACCTTGCCTTAAAGTTCTACCCCCTCCAAGGAAACACCCTTAATGTCTTCCTGTACTTCTCCAGATAGAGAATGCATGTACAAACAGCTGTCTATGCCCCACCCCCTTGACTCTCCACCAGGTTTTTTTTTCATTTAACAGTATATCCTGGAGATTTTTCATAATAGCACTCCACTAGATGGTTATGCTTTTTATTTAACTAGTTCCTTTTTGATGGTCCTTGTTACTGTTTCCAAGATTTTGCCACCATGAGCAATGCCATTCTGAATGCAGTTATGATAATAAAGTCTTGGAAGGAAACTGCTAAATCAAAGGACAGACACATTTGAATTCTTTCAGAAACTGCCCAACCAACAGGGTATAGGTGCCTGTTTCCTTGTACCCTGAGAACACGATGTTTTTTCTCTAATATGTGAAAAATGTTGATATGCTGTGGTTGTACTTTATCCCTATTATGAGTGAGATCCAGGCATCTTTTCCTGCATCATATGTTGCAGTGTCTTTGTGGGTTTTTTTGGTTATTTGTTTGAATGAAAGATTCATGCTGTTTGCTCATTTCTTTTCTTTTGGATTCTGTACTTTTTTCATATTTTGTTGACTGTGAGCACTTTATCTATAAAAGAAATCAGCCCTTTGTCATGAGCTGCAGATATTTTTTCCAGTTTATTCTTTTGAATTTGCATATTTTTCAACCACGTAGTACTTTCAAAATTTATCAATATTTACTCAAATAGCTTCTGAATTTTCTGTATCATGCTTATATTATATTCCATGGTTTTAAAAAGTGTTCTCCCATGTTTTCCTTTAGTTATTTTTTATGGTTTCATTTTTTACATATATATTTTAAGCCATCTAAAATTTACTTTCATAGAAAGAAGATAGGGATCCAATAAAATTTGCTTTCTAAATGGCTACCCAGTTGTCTCAAAACCAGTTATTAAAAAAATCCATTCCTCTCGCCCATCCTACCAATTTGAAATTGCACGTTTACCTTATGCTAAATTCCTGTGTGTACGTAGACCTGCTTCTGAATTCTCTATCCTGTTTTTCTAGACTCTATTTTTAATCTGGAGATGGCAAAAACAAATTGAAGGGGCAACCTTGACATATCATAAGGAAAAGGAAAAGGTTTCAATAGTCTAGAGACAATGTTCATATAAAATGGAATTTAAAATCAGTTTTTCCAATGACTATGTTCAGTATTTCATGAGACTTTACCCTACACTTTGTATTTTGCTGGTAAACAGTTCATATTTTCAAATGTAGGCCTTTTATTAAAATGTAACATATACATATAAAAGGACACAACTCTTAAATACCCAGCTTAAAGAGTTTTCACAAAGGGAACAAAGCCACACACCTGGCACCCAGGGAAGAATAATGCCCAGTGCTCCACAAGCGCCTCTGCACTGTTTCCTAATCATTGTCTTCCCCCAGGAGAAGCGTGATCCTGATTACTGTCCCTTCTGCTTTTAAACTTCATATACTTATGCTATATACTGCACATACCTATATGACTATAAAAACTTCATATATCATATATGAAGTTTGTATTACATATGTATCATTCTATGCTACATGAAATTTAAAAGCAAGCAGAACAAATCTATAGTGGTAGTAATCATGTATATTATTGTATCATATAAATTTATAACTGAAATTTACTACGAGAGTAGAACTGAAACCTTCTCATCCTCCTGTATCCCTCCAAAAGGATAAAGATGTGAGGTGATGAATGTGTTAATGAACTAGATGGGAGGGGTGGAGGGTTGGTCACAATGTATACTTGTATCAAACCACCATGATCTAGACTTTAAATATCTTCTAATTTTAGTGACTTTTTTTTGCCTCTGAATTTCATTGTTAAACCATGGTTTTAAAAGTGTTCTCCCATGTTTTCCTTTAGTTATTTTTTATGGTTTCATTTTTTACATATATATTTTAAGCCATCTAAAATTTACTTTCATAGAAAGAAGATAGGGATCCAATAAAATTTGCTTTCTAAATGGCTACCCAGTTGTCTCAAAACCAGTTATTAAAAAAATCCATTCCTCTCGCCCATCCTACCAATTTGAAATTGCACGTTTACCTTATGCTAAATTCCTGTGTGTACGTAGACCTGCTTCTGAATTCTCTATCCTGTTTTTCTAGACTCTATTTTTAATCTGGAGATGGCAAAAACAAATTGAAGGGGCAACCTTGACATATCATAAGGAAAAGGAAAAGGTTTCAATAGTCTAGAGACAATGTTCATATAAAATGGAATTTAAAATCAGTTTTTCCAATGACTATGTTCAGTATTTCATGAGACTTTACCCTACACTTTGTATTTTGCTGGTAAACAGTTCATATTTTCAAATGTAGGCCTTTTATTAAAATGTAACATATACATATAAAAGGACACAACTCTTAAATACCCAGCTTAAAGAGTTTTCACAAAGGGAACAAAGCCACACACCTGGCACCCAGGGAAGAATAATGCCCAGTGCTCCACAAGCGCCTCTGCACTGTTTCCTAATCATTGTCTTCCCCCAGGAGAAGCGTGATCCTGATTACTGTCCCTTCTGCTTTTAAACTTCATATACTTATGCTATATACTGCACATACCTATATGACTATAAAAACTTCATATATCATATATGAAGTTTGTATTACATATGTATCATTCTATGCTACATGAAATTTAAAAGCAAGCAGAACAAATCTATAGTGGTAGTAATCATGTATATTATTGTATCATATAAATTTATAACTGAAATTTACTACGAGAGTAGAACTGAAACCTTCTCATCCTCCTGTATCCCTCCAAAAGGATAAAGATGTGAGGTGATGAATGTGTTAATGAACTAGATGGGAGGGGTGGAGGGTTGGTCACAATGTATACTTGTATCAAACCACCATGATCTAGACTTTAAATATCTTCTAATTTTAGTGACTTTTTTTTGCCTCTAAGTCATCGTTTATTTTTTACCCATCTTTATTCTTTAGCCTATGTGGGCCTCCCATCGCAGTGGCTTCTCTTGTTGCAAAGCACCAGCTTTGGGCGCATGTGCTCCAGAGCACTGGCTAGTAACTGGACACACCGGCTCAGCCCTTCCTCCTCATGTGGGATCTTTCCGGGCCAGGGATCGAACTGGCGTCCCTGGCACTGCAAGACAGACTCTTTTTGTTTGTTTGTTTTTCACAAATATATATGATTTATTTGTAAAAGGCAAATGGGATTATGTTATTCCACTAATCAGAGGTCTCTGAAATGCAAGATGGACTCTTTACTCACTGGACCACCAGGGAAGCCCCTAAATATCTTATACTTTTACATGCCAATTATACCTCAAAAAATCTGAAGTACAAATGAAATAAAAAATGTTAAATGGAATCATATACCAGATACTCTTGTTTTATACCTCTTTTGTTCGATAGAATTATTATGAGATTTATTCTTCCTGTATTATGTGCTTTTACTTCATATATTCTAATTGGTAACTGTGACAGTATTCTGCTGTGACAACACAATTTATATATATACATTCTACTTTTTTTTCCTTTCCCCCATCATGTCTCTTTTATTTATATTTATTTTCAGCCATCTTTTTATTCTTTGGCCTGTGTGGGCCTCCCATTGTAGTGGCCTCTCTTGTTGCAGAGCACTGGATCTGGGTGCATGTGCTCCAGAGCACTGGCTAGTAACTGGACACACCGGCTCAGCCCTTCCTCCTCATGTGGGATCTTTCCGGGCCAGGGATCGAACTGGCGTCCCTGGCACTGCAAGACAGACTCTTTTTGTTTGTTTGTTTTTCACAAATATATATGATTTATTTGTAAAAGGCAAATGGGATTATGTTATTCCACTAATCAGAGGTCTCTGAAATGCAAGATGGACTCTTTACTCACTGGACCACCAGGGAAGCCCCTAAATATCTTATACTTTTACATGCCAATTATACCTCAAAAAATCTGAAGTACAAATGAAATAAAAAATGTTAAATGGAATCATATACCAGATACTCTTGTTTTATACCTCTTTTGTTCGATAGAATTATTATGAGATTTATTCTTCCTGTATTATGTGCTTTTACTTCATATATTCTAATTGGTAACTGTGACAGTATTCTGCTGTGACAACACAATTTATATATATACATTCTACTTTTTTTTCCTTTCCCCCATCATGTCTCTTTTATTTATATTTATTTTCAGCCATCTTTTTATTCTTTGGCCTGTGTGGGCCTCCCATTGTAGTGGCCTCTCTTGTTGCAGAGCACTGGATCTGGGCACATGCGTTCCAGAGTGTTGGCTCATAATTGGACACACTGGTCCAGCCACTCTGCAGCACGTGGGAGCTTCCTGGGCCAGAGATGGAACTGGTGCCCCTTACACTGCAAGGCAGACTCTACCCACTGGACCACCAAGGAAGCCCTACACTCTATGTCTGATAGGCATTTTTACTGTTGCTTGAGTCTTACAAATAATACCGCTAAGAACATTCTTGCACATGCCTTTCAGTCATCTTGCTAATTTTAGTCTTTCTGAATCCTTTAGTTTTAAGTATGACTCTCATATATATCAAAGAGTTGTACTTTGCTCAAGAGCCAAACTGAAAATATTTTCCTTTTTATTTAGGTGTGTTTTCAGTTCATTCATATTTTTATATCACTGATATATTCAGTCTCTGCCCTGTCATATTGTTTTACACTGTTTTCACAGTTTCTACTATGCTGCATTCATTTTATAGTATTTTTTTCTTCTTCTTCTATTTGGGAGGGTAAGTGTTTCTATTCTAGTGCTTATCTTTATACTAATACTTTTTTGTGTGATATCCATACCCTCTTTTCTCCTTATATTTAGTCTCCTTTATTTGGCTTGTCAGCTTTCAACCTCTGTCAGGCATGTCAGCCTTTGAATGCCCACCTCTTAACTTTGTGACAATCATAATGTCTTCTACATCCCTTCTCTCCTCCTTTTTATTTGCTTTATTTCTATTTGTCAATATATATATATATCAATTACATATATTATTCTATTACTAGTCTGTTCTTATCTCTATCTTAGATTTTGTCTGTCTTTAATTATATTCCATGACCTCTGAAGATACAAATCCATTATTTTCTGACTTCCCTGTTTCTTTCTCCAGCTGAACATTCAGCGCTCCATTATTTGGACCCTCTGTGTATGTTTGCATCATCTGTTATTTCTCATGTTTTCCAACCATATTTTCATATGATTTCAAATCATATTTCATATCATATTTGCTTGGTTTAATTGTCTATTGAATATTTTACATGAAAAAAAATGATAGAAATAATTTAAGACACAGTCATCTGATCAGGATCTAAATCCAATGAGCCAGTTAGAGGGTATGGAGCTGGGCCGCTGTCCCTGGGAGGGTTAGTCAATGTCTTTTTGGGGCGGGGGGGCACTTCTCTTGGTCTTTCATTTGTCTATTTTTCATCCATCTTTGTTCTTTGGCCCGTGTGGGCCTCCCATCGCCGTGGCCTCTGTTGTTGCAGAGCACCGGCTCTGGATGCATGCGCTCCAGAGCTCTGGCTCGGTAACTGGACACATCGGTCCAGCCGTTCCACGGCTGGGATCTTCTCAGGCCAGGGATTGAACTGGCGCCCCTTGCTCTGCAAGGCAGTGTCCTTACCCACTGGACCACCAGGGAAGCCCTAGTCAATTTCTAATTCATGCTTTATCCTAAAATTCAGCCCTGCAGAATATCAATCTAGAGCTCGGGATACTTACTAGAGCCCACTCCCCTTCACAAGTCCTGAATACAACTTTTTGCCCTGAGCCCTATTAAGTAAAAGTTCTACTAGGTTTCTAGCCTCTCAGTTGCATCTTCCAGATGCCCCTAGAAGCAAAGTTGCCAGAGCCACTCGAGCATTCCTGTTCTCCAAGATCTTGACCCCAGAATGTCTTAGTTTGACATAGAGAGCTTTGTTGGCTCTCTATGATTTCTAATAGATTTTTAAGATTTTGGTCCTATGTGTTGGTTGTTCTATATGGAATTACCTTGTCCATTATATGCAGAAGCACTCCAGTGAGGAAACCTGGGGGCAGAAGTGCGTAGCTGGCTAAGTAAGCACCTTAATGACATCATCAGGGATCCAGGGCTCCATGTGCTATTCTTTAGTGAATTAGCATGAGACTTTGCATCACAAAATGGCACCTGAACTTCCAGGCAGCATATCACATTCAAGCAATAAAAGGCATAGATCATGAAAGAAATGTGTGCCACAGCAGCTATTTCCCTTTCAATATATTCTTTTTTTTTTATTAATTAATTTACTTAATTTTGGCTGTGCTGGGTTTTCATTGCTGCATGGCTAGTTGCAGTGGCTTCTCCTGTAGCAGAGCATGGAGGCTAGGGTATCCAGGCTTCCGTACTTGCAGCAAATGGGCTCAGCAGTTGCAGCTGCTGGGCTCTACAGAGCAGGCTCCATAGTTGTAGTGCATGGCTTTCACTGCTCCACAGCATGTGGGATCTTCCTGGGTCACGAATCAAACCCGTGTCGCCTGCACTGGCAGGGGGATTCTTTACCACTGAGTCACCAGGGAAGTCCAATGATTCTTTAATATATAAGAATGTTTTCTTTGGGTTTGTTTTGCCTTATTCACAATGTCACCTCAATCGGATGCTCCCAGAGCTCTGGCCCGGTACCTGGACACACCGGCCCAGCCGTTCCACGGCTGGGATCTTCTCAGGCCAGGGATTGAACTGGCGCCCCTTGCTCTGCAAGGCAGTGTCCTTACCCACTGGCCCACCAGGGAAGCCCTAGTCAATTTCTAATTCATGCTTTATCCTAAAATTCAGCCCTGCAGAATATCAATCTAGAGCTCGGGATACTTACTAGAGCCCACTCCCCTTCACAAGTCCTGAATACAACTTTTTGCCCTGAGCCCTATTAAGCAAAAGTTCTACTAGGTTTCTAGCCTCTCAGTTGCATCTTCCAGATGCCCCTAGAAGCAAAGTTGCCAGAGCCACTCGAGCATTCCTGTTCTCCAAGATCTTGACCCCAGAATGTCTTAGTTTGACATAGAGAGCTTTGTTGGCTCTCTATGATTTCTAATAGATTTTTAAGATTTTGGTCCTATGTGTTGGTTGTTCTATATGGAATTACCTTGTCCATTATATGCAGAAGCACTCCAGTGAGGAAACCTGGGGGCAGAAGTGCGTAGCTGGCTAAGTAAGCACCTTAATGACATCATCAGGGATCCAGGGCTCCATGTGCTATTCTTTAGTGAATTAGCATGAGACTTTGCATCACAAAATGGCACCTGAACTTCCAGGCAGCATATCACATTCAAGCAATAAAAGGCATAGATCATGAAAGAAATGTGTGCCACAGCAGCTATTTCCCTTTCAATATATTCTTTTTTTTTTATTAATTAATTTACTTAATTTTGGCTGTGCTGGGTTTTCATTGCTGCATGGCTAGTTGCAGTGGCTTCTCCTGTAGCAGAGCATGGAGGCTAGGGTATCCAGGCTTCCGTACTTGCAGCAAATGGGCTCAGCAGTTGCAGCTGCTGGGCTCTACAGAGCAGGCTCCATAGTTGTAGTGCATGGCTTTCACTGCTCCACAGCATGTGGGATCTTCCTGGGTCACGAATCAAACCCGTGTCGCCTGCACTGGCAGGGGGATTCTTTACCACTGAGTCACCAGGGAAGTCCAATGATTCTTTAATATATAAGAATGTTTTCTTTGGGTTTGTTTTGCCTTATTCACAATGTCACCTCTCTTTTGTAACAGGAAACTATGGACAAGTCACATAACCTCTTGAGTCCTAGTGACTTGGACTAGATGATCTCTAAGTTCCTTCCAGCTTGAAGATTCTTAGATTCTATTAACTCACTTGTCTCATTAGGAGAAAAGCATAAAAAATTAGCAGAATACACCTATTTAGGAGATAAAAACTAGAGTCTGAAGACCAAATGTCCAAAGCTTTACCCCCTAGACAGCACAAGCTTCAATATAAGTTAAAGCAACACACTAAATCCTAGATTTAAAGATTAGGTTGGAGAGAAGGAAATATTTTCACTTTATGAAAAATAATTCCAATCTTCCAGCAGGTCTTGTTATAATGTTTTCCTAATACTTCTAAATTATTATTTGATTCACAGTAATTCAATTTGCTCACAACTTTTAAAAACATTGCTAAGCTCTCTTCTTGTTCATGGCCAAGGACTGTTATTTTATTATTGTTTTCCTGAAACACACCAACACTCCTTGGCTTACATATCATCAAGAATATCAGACATTCTTTCCTTTTTGGTATTTCTCTGACCACCCTTCTGTGACATTTGGAGCAATTTTTGGAGTGCTTCTCAAGCCCAACCCAAAACTTGAGCTATCAGTGAGCATTCAAAGGAAACATTTTTAAGCTCCCAACTTGAATTTTTATATATTTACTTCTTTAGTGGTAGACTGTTGATAGATTCCATATATTTGGTAAAAAGAAATATGAAAAGATTCCTTATTTTTCCCCACCCTTCCTCACATTCCTCATAACAACACCCCCCCCCACCAAAAGGGGGTACAATTCACCTACATTATGCCAAATATTTCAGCTTTATTTTCACCATGGAAAAAGCATTAAACCCAGCTGAATTATTCATGAGACCCTAGGTAACATGATAGTTGTTTTTGGCCTTAGGCTTCAATACTTTCAGTCTTGCAGCTCATTTTTGGGTTTCTGAATGGGGCTAGCAGGGACTTTGCTATACACATCATTAAGCTGTTGGCATGTGTCCTGGCACAGAAATTTATACTGTATCAACATACCCATATATTTGCAAGGATGCAGACAGTTCTTACTTTTACCCATTCTTGCTACTCTCCTGCAGTTTCACCCAGATGGGATTTTGGGAGCATGTGCCAACACAAGATGACTGATACATTCAAAATGGAAAAAAAGTCTGGGTTCCAGCTTAGAGATTCTCAGCCTACCTCTGAGGATTACCACAGGTCTGGTTTGACTGATGAAAGGCAAGCATCACTGTGCACAACCCTCTGAATTCCTTTTCTTTGAGATTGCAAAAGCATTCTTCTGAAATTGTTCATAGAATCCAGCAGTTCACATTCTCCTATGCCCTGATTCTTTTAATGAGTCAATCCTCCTTTTAACTATCATTTAAACTTGCCTCCTCTCCTTACTTCATTCTGTTCACTCTGGTTTGCCCCAAACAAAAGGCAGAAAAGAAAAGCAGAAAAATCTCTCCTTCCCATTATAACTCCCAAGCACCTCTTTTCTCATTTCTTTACACCAAGGCAAAAAGGTATTGCCCACTCTTGTACCAAGAGATTCCCTCCAGTCTTATGGTCACACAAAACAAATCACTGCCAGTTGGCAATGGAACCAATGTCCCTCAACAGCCAGAACTGAGCTCTATCCTCAATGCTTCTTTCAGAAGAATGACAACCAGCCTCAAAACTTTCACCGGGGACATTTATGCAAATTTTAAAGAAATATCCATCATCCTATTTTCTTTCAAGATTGTATTAGGTAAATGAATTATGCACCCATCTCTGTTCTACTTCTCCTCAGGATAAGAACCAGCTTAACCAGACCAGTGTCCACCAAGCAACCGGATGTCACATGGGACAGTCTGACAGCTGAAGATGAGTACTCGCCACAAGCGACTTAACACATAAACAGAACTCAGGTTTCATCTCCTAGTAAGCCCAGTGGGATATTAATGAGTTTTCAAAGATGAAAAGCAAACTGATACCACTCATGGCAGTCATTTTATTTTGAAATTTGTCAGGAAGATCCTCTGGAGGAGGGCTTGGCAACCCAATCCAGTATTCATGCCTGCAGAATCCCATAGACAGAGGAGCCTGGCGTGCTATGGTCCACAGGGTTGCAAAGAGTTGTACAGGACTGAAGTGACTTAGCACAGCACACATGCTAAGCTATTTAATTTTGTCACAATGCTACTGAGTAATATGACACATTTCTCACTTACCTTTAGTGTTATTTCTTCTCCAAGGCAAATGAAACTACTCTGGAAGCATCTGGGGTCTCAAGAATATGAAACACTAAAGAACATTAACAAGACTTTTGGAAGTGAAAGTGCCAAGTGTTAGTCACTCAGTCGTGTCTGACTCTTTGTGACTCTGCGGACTGTAGCCCACCAGGCTCCTCTGTCCATGGGATTCTCCAGGCAAGAGTTAGAAAAGACCCTGGTGCTGGGAAAAATAGAAGGCAGAGGGAGAAGGAGACGACAGAGGACGAGACGGTTGGATGGCATCACTGAGTCAACGGATGTGAGTTTAAGAAAGCTCTGGGAGATGGTGAAGGGAAGCCTGGTGTGCTGCAGTCCATGGGATCACAGAGTCAGATGCAACTGATTGACTAAACTGAAATGAACCATGTATGAACACATTTGCTGGCCAAAGCAAGTCTCATGGCCACATCTAAGTTGAAAGGGAAGAAGAAAAGTGGATGTCACTGGAACCCAAATGAGCTCTATCCTCAATGCTTCTTTCAGAAGAATGACAACCAGCCTCAAAACTTTCACCGGGGACATTTATGCAAATTTTAAAGAAATATCCATCATCCTATTTTCTTTCAAGATTGTATTAGGTAAATGAATTATGCACCCATCTCTGTTCTACTTCTCCTCAGGATAAGAACCAGCTTAACCAGACCAGTGTCCACCAAGCAACCGGATGTCACATGGGACAGTCTGACAGCTGAAGATGAGTACTCGCCACAAGCGACTTAACACATAAACAGAACTCAGGTTTCATCTCCTAGTAAGCCCAGTGGGATATTAATGAGTTTTCAAAGATGAAAAGCAAACTGATACCACTCATGGCAGTCATTTTATTTTGAAATTTGTCAGGAAGATCCTCTGGAGGAGGGCTTGGCAACCCAATCCAGTATTCATGCCTGCAGAATCCCATAGACAGAGGAGCCTGGCGTGCTATGGTCCACAGGGTTGCAAAGAGTTGTACAGGACTGAAGTGACTTAGCACAGCACACATGCTAAGCTATTTAATTTTGTCACAATGCTACTGAGTAATATGACACATTTCTCACTTACCTTTAGTGTTATTTCTTCTCCAAGGCAAATGAAACTACTCTGGAAGCATCTGGGGTCTCAAGAATATGAAACACTAAAGAACATTAACAAGACTTTTGGAAGTGAAAGTGCCAAGTGTTAGTCACTCAGTCGTGTCTGACTCTTTGTGACTCTGCGGACTGTAGCCCACCAGGCTCCTCTGTCCATGGGATTCTCCAGGCAAGAGTTAGAAAAGACCCTGGTGCTGGGAAAAATAGAAGGCAGAGGGAGAAGGAGACGACAGAGGACGAGACGGTTGGATGGCATCACTGAGTCAACGGATGTGAGTTTAAGAAAGCTCTGGGAGATGGTGAAGGGAAGCCTGGTGTGCTGCAGTCCATGGGATCACAGAGTCAGATGCAACTGATTGACTAAACTGAAATGAACCATGTATGAACACATTTGCTGGCCAAAGCAAGTCTCATGGCCACATCTAAGTTGAAAGGGAAGAAGAAAAGTGGATGTGAGCACTGGAAGCCTATGGAGAATTCAATAGCACATCTAAACTCATGTTGCTGTAAGGAGGTCCACTGGGTCCATTCCTTTGTGTCTGGGCAATGTTGCAATTAGAAGAAGGTAACAGATGTACTAAGGAATCAAACTAAAAATGGACATCACATATAAGATGCCAGAAAGCTTTTCACAGTCAGTCATCGAGTGATACTACCAGAAGAACCCTGATAAAAAGAAAATCTGTCTTAATTGTCCCATCAAGAGGAAATACCTGCATTCATCATGTCATTTACTTCAGGAAAAAACTAAATAATTACGATGCAGTCAGTACTCATGCTCTACGTAACTGAAAGTGCCCCCATTTTGGGGGCTGATAACCAACAGCAGGAAAATGTGTGACAGTTTTTGATGTCATGCTTTCAGATGAACAAAAAATGACAACAAAAACAAAATATGAAAAACCTCACTGAAATTCCATTACCAGATATTTTTAAAAAAAAATCCAAATAATACCTGTGAGCAAAAGCAATAAATTGGCAGCGGTATTTAGGCCCACAAAGACACCACCGCCCCTGATTATCACGCTGGGGCCACACAACGTTCTGACCCACATACACAACTTTCTCTAGAGCCCAGTCTCTTGGTATTTCCTGCTGATATAGAGCATGATTTCATTCCTGCTAGACGGGCCTTTTTTTTTATCTCCACCACTCAGACTCTCACAGTGAGATAACCTCTAGTCACAACTCTCTCTCCAAATGAATTCCCAAGTTGCCATGGTAACTAACACCTTCCTCCCAACTGTCAATATGTTTCCCAATCTTAAAAGCAGCTCTCTTGATATACTGCCAGAAGTACCAGTCTCCTCATGCAAGAGAAAGCACCTTCCTTCTCTCCAAATCTATAAAGGAAGCCCTTCAGAAGGCTCCACTAGTAATAGTAGCAGTAGCAGACCACACCAATTTGAGCCTACTTGTAGCTACTATCTCATTTAATTATTAAAAAAAAAAAAACCCTGAACATTAGACATCATTCTCCTTATTTTACACATTAAAAAGATTATAAATCAAAGGTTATATAATTTGGCCAAAGGGCAAACTAGGATTTCAACACAAAATTCTCTGACCAGACTGTTTCTGAGGCATCCTCCCTCGGCACAGTCCTTCTCCAGCTCAGGGGAGCATCCTGAGCCTGGTTCTCTCAGCCCTACACCTGCTACTTTTTCCAAAAGGACTTTCTACATTCCCACAACTTAGTTTACTTTAACAGTAACATGACTCCAAATCCAAAGGTACCATAAGGTGTGCTAATGCTGATGAAACACTGAGAAAGAAAAGACCTCATTCTTCCGCTCCAGTCTTCTACTCTAAGGGCTTTGCTGGGGATAAACAAGACAAAAAGTCTGGAGAATGAAGGTAGAAGATCAATACTCTGATGATGTTAAACCCTCCACAATGAGACCAGGTGTCAAAGAAGTCTCGGAATTTTGGGGCTGATAACAACACAGGAAAATGTGTGACAGTTTTGAAAAACAAAAATGACAACAAAAACAAAATATGAAAAACCTCACTGAAATTCCATTACCAGATATTTTTAAAAAAAAATCCAAATAATACCTGTGAGCAAAAGCAATAAATTGGCAGCGGTATTTAGGCCCACAAAGACACCACCGCCCCTGATTATCACGCTGGGGCCACACAACGTTCTGACCCACATACACAACTTTCTCTAGAGCCCAGTCTCTTGGTATTTCCTGCTGATATAGAGCATGATTTCATTCCTGCTAGACGGGCCTTTTTTTTTATCTCCACCACTCAGACTCTCACAGTGAGATAACCTCTAGTCACAACTCTCTCTCCAAATGAATTCCCAAGTTGCCATGGTAACTAACACCTTCCTCCCAACTGTCAATATGTTTCCCAATCTTAAAAGCAGCTCTCTTGATATACTGCCAGAAGTACCAGTCTCCTCATGCAAGAGAAAGCACCTTCCTTCTCTCCAAATCTATAAAGGAAGCCCTTCAGAAGGCTCCACTAGTAATAGTAGCAGTAGCAGACCACACCAATTTGAGCCTACTTGTAGCTACTATCTCATTTAATTATTAAAAAAAAAAAAACCCTGAACATTAGACATCATTCTCCTTATTTTACACATTAAAAAGATTATAAATCAAAGGTTATATAATTTGGCCAAAGGGCAAACTAGGATTTCAACACAAAATTCTCTGACCAGACTGTTTCTGAGGCATCCTCCCTCGGCACAGTCCTTCTCCAGCTCAGGGGAGCATCCTGAGCCTGGTTCTCTCAGCCCTACACCTGCTACTTTTTCCAAAAGGACTTTCTACATTCCCACAGCTTAGTTTACTTTAACAGTAACATGACTCCAAATCCAAAGGTACCATAAGGTGTGCTAATGCTGATGAAACACTGAGAAAGAAAAGACCTCATTCTTCCGCTCCAGTCTTCTACTCTAAGGGCTTTGCTGGGGATAAACAAGACAAGGGGTGTTAAATGTCTGGAGAATGAAGGTAGAAGATCAATACTCTGATGATGTTAAACCCTCCACAATGAGACCAGGTGTCAAAGAATGTCTACAAGGAGGGAACTTCCGTCAGATCTCCTGGATTTGCTTCCTCTGGTTCCTCTGAAAGCCTCTCTCCCTCCTGTGACCCATGTCTTACCTCTCTCCCTTAAACACAAATTGAAGGACACACAGAGCTGGCACTATGCTTACTTCTTAACTTCTCCATCCCCTCCCCAACGCCCGACACACAGGCCAACAATGGCAGCTTTGTAAATAAGAGCGGAACACCTACCATTCCACAGTTATTTTTCCAGTCTGCCTTTTTTAACCACTTACCTGGCAGAAACTGTTACTCCCCTGGCCAGCAGCTATGTGTAAAATGGGTCTGCGTCCTTATTTTCACACCAAAGATACTAATTTCTTAGCAGAAAGGGGGATACTCTAAATAAGACAATTAGCAAGTCACCTAGAATCTCCACCCACTCCACAGAGGCGCACAAACATGAGAATTAACTCCATTTGTTGTCTGAAATAAACAGGATGCTCTACCCACCACAAAGCCCCAAAGGTTGGCACAGAATGACTCATCCCAAGTAGGAATGGCTATCATGGCCCAGTGCCCTATCTTGTAAAGCCATGGGCTGAAATTCAGAGACCTCTCCTCCCCCGCCCCATCTTCCCTTGTGTACTTCTGCGGATCCATCCATTAACAATCCTATGTGCAATTCACCTTATTTACTCTTATCCTGTTAAATTGCTCTACAGCTGCCACAGCAGCAATTGCAGTGATCAGTGATTCAGACTTCTTCAGCAAAGAGCCTTAAATAGGTTTCATTATTAAAATTTCCTCAGGTTTTGTTATTAAAATAAACCTGAGATAGAGCAGGATGCCTCCATGGGGTAGTCATGCTTTTGATTCTTGAGTTAGGAAGGTATTGTGGGTCCCTTCACCAATGTTTCACTGATGAATACCAGTAACTGGGAATTTATCAACCAATAAAAGCAATCAGCGTTCTATGAATAAGGAAAAAATTTCTCACTTTAAGTTGTACATGCAGTGCTATACACTCCTTTAAAAAGCTGCCTTTGTTCACTGAGGTAGTGCTCGAACAGCAAATACTGTAAACAATGTGAATGTCTATCTATAAGGAACTGGCTCTATAAAGTGGGAGGCAGCCAATCACAAGGTGGAATACTATGCAGTTCTGAGAAAAGAATAAGGAAGCTCCTTCTGTACCAACCTGAAAAGATCCCCAGGACATACTGTTAAGGACAGAAAGCAAGTTATAGAACAAATTATATAGCATGTCACCTTATCATGAAAAAGTCTAAAAGTAACAAATACTGGAGAGGGTGTACAGAAAAGGGGACCCGCCTACTGTTGGTGGGAATGTAATTGATGCAGCCACTATGGAAAACCCTATGGAAGTTCTTCAGAATATGAAAAATAGAATTGCTATATGATCCAGCAATTCCACTCTTGGGCATGTATCTGGACAAAACTATAATTCAAAATGATACATGCACCCCTATGTTCATAGCAGCATTACTCACAATCATCTAGGCATGGAAACAACCTACATGTCCATCAACAGATGAATGGTTAAAGAAGATGTGATACACACACACACACACACACACACACACACACACACACACACAGGAATACTACTTAGCCACAAAAAAGAATGAAATAATGCCATTAAAGCAACATGAATGGAACTACAGATGAGTATACTAAGTGAAATAAGTCAGCAAAAGAAACACAAATACCATATGATATCACACATATGGAATCAAAAATATGACACAAACCTATCTACAAAGCAGAAACAGACACACAGATACACAGAACAAATTGGTTGCCAAGGTGAGAAGAGTAATAGACTGGGAGTTTTGGGTAAGTAGATACAAAGTGTCACATATAGAATGGATAGACAAACAAGGTCCTACCATGATGCACAGGGAGCTATATTCAATACCCAAGGATAAACCATAATGGAAAGTAGCATAAAAAGAACATTTATTATATATATAAATAACTAAGTCACCTTGCTGTACAACAGAAATTAATACAACACTGTAAATCAACTATATGCCAAAAAACAAAACAAAACAAAAATAACATGCTGCCTTCTGTACAAAAGAGTAAGGGGAGAAGTAAGAATATATAGTCTTATTTGCTTGTGTTTACATAAATAAATATTAAACTGATATATAAGAAACTATTGAGTGCATATAATAAGGGACAGGGGGTTTATTGAGCAGACCAGAGCTGAGATGGAAGTAATTTTTCTCAACATATACATTAAAAAATAATTTTCCATGTTTTTAATTTAATTGTACTACCTACTTCATTAGGTAAGAAGGGTCAAGAGACTCAATTTCCTCCACTTAGGGGTTAAATGACCAGGTTTCAGACTTCTTACCTGGGCCTGCTAAGAGTTCCTAACCTCAGGACAGTAATAATTTAGGTGAGAAGAATAACAGATTTTTCCTAAGGGTCAAGAGACTAATGGGAATGTTTTCTTCCAGAATTTTAATGAAAAATAGAATTGCTATATGATCCAGCAATTCCACTCTTGGGCATGTATCTGGACAAAACTATAATTCAAAATGATACATGCACCCCTATGTTCATAGCAGCATTACTCACAATCATCTAGGCATGGAAACAACCTACATGTCCATCAACAGATGAATGGTTAAAGAAGATGTGATACACACACACACACACACACACACACACACACACACACACACAGGAATACTACTTAGCCACAAAAAAGAATGAAATAATGCCATTAAAGCAACATGAATGGAACTACAGATGAGTATACTAAGTGAAATAAGTCAGCAAAAGAAACACAAATACCATATGATATCACACATATGGAATCAAAAATATGACACAAACCTATCTACAAAGCAGAAACAGACACACAGATACACAGAACAAATTGGTTGCCAAGGTGAGAAGAGTAATAGACTGGGAGTTTTGGGTAAGTAGATACAAAGTGTCACATATAGAATGGATAGACAAACAAGGTCCTACCATGATGCACAGGGAGCTATATTCAATACCCAAGGATAAACCATAATGGAAAGTAGCATAAAAAGAACATTTATTATATATATAAATAACTAAGTCACCTTGCTGTACAACAGAAATTAATACAACACTGTAAATCAACTATATGCCAAAAAACAAAACAAAACAAAAATAACATGCTGCCTTCTGTACAAAAGAGTAAGGGGAGAAGTAAGAATATATAGTCTTATTTGCTTGTGTTTACATAAATAAATATTAAACTGATATATAAGAAACTATTGAGTGCATATAATAAGGGACAGGGGGTTTATTGAGCAGACCAGAGCTGAGATGGAAGTAATTTTTCTCAACATATACATTAAAAAATAATTTTCCATGTTTTTAATTTAATTGTACTACCTACTTCATTAGGTAAGAAGGGTCAAGAGACTCAATTTCCTCCACTTAGGGGTTAAATGACCAGGTTTCAGACTTCTTACCTGGGCCTGCTAAGAGTTCCTAACCTCAGGACAGTAATAATTTAGGTGAGAAGAATAACAGAACTATTACTTGACTGTCTCCTTAGGGAAGGAGAAACTGATGAAAACAGGAGGGCCCATAAAATTTGAACATTACACTTAAGGCTGGGTTAACTCAGTCTTCTAAAATCTACAAACAACAGAAATGCAACAATACACTAAAAACGGGCTGAGGAGAACCAGGTATAGAGTAGCCTTCTTCTTTTTACAATTTTGATTTTGTTCTTGGGCTTTCATAATGGACTTTTATGAATAAGGGAAATTTACACCCAAGTCTAGGATTACAACTATCTTAAGGCCACTTTCAGTACAAGTGCTTTTTTAATAAATCGCTTCTGTGGTTTCCCTTTCCTAGACAAGGAGGAAGGGAGAAGCCGAGGGCCCATATTAGGGGGCTATCTAGCTTTGTGGGTTAAGAGGATTGGGACCAAAATGAGTAACGTTCAACCAGCTGTCTAATCCTGGTGTCAGAGAGTTCCTGCTTTAACAAAACTCCTAGGATAACGAAGACCTTCCTACCTATCCAGATTCTCAAGGATATAAACACAGACACAAATCGACTATAGAGTTAAAAGGCCACAGAGTTTGCATGGGAGCAGGGAGTCTGGGAAGGAAGAATCCCAGAGCTGCCCCAGTCACCCCTCTGAAGAGAAAAAGGTTGGCATCCAAGAGTGGGTAAGGCAGGTCCTCACAGAAGCCTGTCAATCTCCACAGAAAAATATCCTGTAATCACGCAATGACCAGACTAACGGATGCAAACTGTCCAGACAGTTAGTGCGTTGCCTCTTCTCCAGATCCAAGTCTGTAGAGGAAATAAATGCCTAGTTTTTTAAAATCCGCATATCCAGACCACGACCCTTTTACACCTCTACCTAAATATTAAACTGATATATAAGAAACTATTGAGTGCATATAATAAGGGACAGGGGGTTTATTGAGCAGACCAGAGCTGAGATGGAAGTAATTTTTCTCAACATATACATTAAAAAATAATTTTCCATGTTTTTAATTTAATTGTACTACCTACTTCATTAGGTAAGAAGGGTCAAGAGACTCAATTTCCTCCACTTAGGGGTTAAATGACCAGGTTTCAGACTTCTTACCTGGGCCTGCTAAGAGTTCCTAACCTCAGGACAGTAATAATTTAGGTGAGAAGAATAACAGAACTATTACTTGACTGTCTCCTTAGGGAAGGAGAAACTGATGAAAACAGGAGGGCCCATAAAATTTGAACATTACACTTAAGGCTGGGTTAACTCAGTCTTCTAAAATCTACAAACAACAGAAATGCAACAATACACTAAAAACGGGCTGAGGGGAGAACCAGGTATAGAGTAGCCTTCTTCTTTTTACAATTTTGATTTTGTTCTTGGGCTTTCATAATGGACTTTTATGAATAAGGGAAATTTACACCCAAGTCTAGGATTACAACTATCTTAAGGCCACTTTCAGTACAAGTGCTTTTTTAATAAATCGCTTCTGTGGTTTCCCTTTCCTAGACAAGGAGGAAGGGAGAAGCCGAGGGCCCATATTAGGGGGCTATCTAGCTTTGTGGGTTAAGAGGATTGGGACCAAAATGAGTAACGTTCAACCAGCTGTCTAATCCTGGTGTCAGAGAGTTCCTGCTTTAACAAAACTCCTAGGATAACGAAGACCTTCCTACCTATCCAGATTCTCAAGGATATAAACACAGACACAAATCGACTATAGAGTTAAAAGGCCACAGAGTTTGCATGGGAGCAGGGAGTCTGGGAAGGAAGAATCCCAGAGCTGCCCCAGTCACCCCTCTGAAGAGAAAAAGGTTGGCATCCAAGAGTGGGTAAGGCAGGTCCTCACAGAAGCCTGTCAATCTCCACAGAAAAAATATCCTGTAATCACGCAATGACCAGACTAACGGATGCAAACTGTCCAGACAGTTAGTGTACGTTGCCTCTTCTCCAGATCCAAGTCTGTAGAGGAAATAAATGCCCTAGCCCCACCCCTTCTTCATGGGAGAGCCTCTGTCAGCTGATGACTCCAACACGCCTGGCACCACCAGTCCAGTCTCATGCCACTGAGTTCCAGACCACTTTTGACTCTCTTTTGGACACCTCTACCTGGATGTCCCAGGTTCTCCCATGTCCTTCTCCCTGGCAACAGACACCCTTTGTAGCTCCACTCTCTCTGCCTTGGTTAATGGCAGTGCCAGGCACCAAGACACCTAACCCAGAGAGCGAAGGGCGTCCTCCACCCTTGTGCCTTATCCCTGCTTCTATACATCCCATCAATAAGGAGCTGTCACGGGCTTTTTTAACCTCCTAAATATCTCTCAAAGTCTTGCTTCCTTTTTATTTTCACTGTTTCTGACTTAATCTGCATCTCATCATTCATTCAACAATTTTTGAAGATGATTAGATAAGAGCTAGGTGCTTTTAAACATAATAAAGGCAGAATGTCCCCTGCCTTCCAGTGTTCAGCATCTAGTAATTTCTCATCTAAACTATCAGATATACTCTTTCTCCTGCCACTCATTCTCTACATAGCACCCAGAATGTCTTCTCAAAACTTAAACAGACCACTGAACTCAGAGGTCAGCCAACTTTCTATAAAGGGCCTGCTAGTAAACATTTAAGGATTCTGGGCCATATGTTCTCTGTCATAACTACTCAGCTCTGCTCCTGTATGTGAAACAGCCATAGGCAATTTGTAAACCAGTGGTGTTCCAATATGCTTTATTAACAAGAACAGGCAGCAGATCAGGTTTGACCCATGGGCCATAGTTGGTCAATTGCTGACTTAATTCATTGAAATACTTCTCACTCCACTGGAGTGAATCCAAATTTCTTTCCATGGCCCACAAGGCCCCCCAGTCTCACTTCAGTACCACTTGCTCATCCTTCTATGCTCCTGCTGCCTCAATCTTCTTTATGGCCCTCGACTCTGTGCCAATATGGTCCCATCTCAGGGTCCCTGCCCACCAGGAGCATTCTTCCCCACCTCTTCCCGTGGCTGCCTCAGCTCCAATGTCACTTCCTCAGAGAGGTCCTCAGTAACTACCCCAATAAGTCAGCACCTACCCTCATGCCCATTCTAACTTCCATTTCTCTATTTTCTATTTATTTTCTTCAAATTACTTATCACCATCTGAAAAATATCATTTGTTACATGCATACTGTCTGTCTATCTGACCTCACACTACCACCAGAATATGGACTGCCTGATTTGTTCACCACTGGGTTTCCCTTGTAGCTCAGCTGGTAAAGAATCTACCTGCAATGCAGGAGACCCCAGTTGGATTCCTGCATCAGGAAGATCCCCTGGAGACTAGATAGACGACTCACTACAGGATTCTTGGGCTGCCCTGGTGGCTCAGCTGGTAAAGAATCCTCCTGCAATGTGGGAAACCTGGGTTCGATCCATGAGTTGGGAAGATCCCCTGGAAGAGGGCATGGAAACCCATTCCAGCATTCTTGCCTGGAGAATCCCCAGGGACAGTGAAGCCTGGTGGGGCTCCATAGGGTAGCAAAGAGCAAGACACGACTGAGCAACTAAGCACAGCACAAGCTCCCAGTACCTAGAACTATGCCTAGTACTAAGCAGGGACTTAAACATCTTCTATCTGAACTGTTATTTCCTCCAGTCTCCCTCTCCTAAGTCACTGGCATCCTCACCGCTGCTAGTAATCCTTCTAAAATGTAAACTGAATCATGTCACTCCCTTGTTCAAAGTCTACAACTGTGAAGTGTATAGCAAGACTACTATAGCTCCTATCACACCTTCTGATGCTCTGCATTAGACTGTAAGCGCCAGGAGGCAAGGACCATGTCTTGTTCATCTTCTCATTTCAGGTGCCCATGCAGAGTGCTAGGAATTCTGTAGACTCTCCGCAATGTAGAACAAAATTGATCAATCAAAAGAGGCTACTATAAGGCTAAATTAGAATGTGCTAACTCAATACACACCACATTTAAAGCCAACAAAGGGGCTTCCCTGGTGGCTCAGTGGTAAAGACTTATCCGGGAAGATCCCTCATGCCATGGAGCAACTAAGACTATGTTCCACAACTACTAAGCCTGTGCTCTAGAGCCCAGGAACTGAATCGACCGAGGCTCAAGTGCCTAGAGCCTTGCTCTGCAATAAGAGAAACCACTGCAACCAGAAGCTGCACACCACAACTGGAGAAAAAGCCTGAGCAGCAACAGAAACCCAGCACAGCAAGAAATAAACAAACAAATAAATCTTAAAGAAAAAACCATTTAAAGTCAATGAAGCAGAATTTTGTGATTTCTCCTTTGTAAGCAACTGGGTGGGGGTTATGCTTAAGATTCTGAAACTAGCTTTGGATTTTGTCGTCCAGATTTTACCTGGCAGGCAGCCAGCTACTGACCATTTCCTAAAAGAATGGTAGGAAGAGGCAGAGAGAAAAACAAAGCAAATCTACGTATGCTCTTCTCCTGTGAGTGGCTCTGGTTAAAGGGTTAGGAAGGGCAACAAAACATCCAAGCCATAATGCAACTCAGGGATCTGCCCTGAAATCCGAATGTCCACATTCTCTCTGTCATCTGTTAACAAAGAAAACTCAATGCTGGCTATTTTGCTTTATCATCTTACCAATAGAATGTAAATTGTTCCTTCTAGAAGAATTTCCACTACTCCTCTGAAATCCTTCAACATTCATTAAGGCCAAGGAGTTTTCACTTAATTCAGTCTGATAAGTGCTAGAACAGGGTCTTTCTAGGGAATATAGACTCCCAAATCATTCAGCTAGGAAGTAAGGAGGGAATTTATTATTCAATAACATCAAAAGGAAATTTTAACCTCTACCCTCTTTCTCAGGTAGGGGATTGAGTTCCAGAGTCATTCTGTTCCCTTCACATGGTCTGTTTACTTAGTATCTAAAAGCTTTGGGTCTTGGGCATAGCCAGCCTAGACGCTTCAGCCAAGCCATCTCCACTCCAAAATGAATAAGCGCCAGGAGGCAAGGACCATGTCTTGTTCATCTTCTCATTTCAGGTGCCCATGCAGAGTGCTAGGAATTCTGTAGACTCTCCGCAATGTAGAACAAAATTGATCAATCAAAAGAGGCTACTATAAGGCTAAATTAGAATGTGCTAACTCAATACACACCACATTTAAAGCCAACAAAGGGGCTTCCCTGGTGGCTCAGTGGTAAAGACTTATCCGGGAAGATCCCTCATGCCATGGAGCAACTAAGACTATGTTCCACAACTACTAAGCCTGTGCTCTAGAGCCCAGGAACTGAATCGACCGAGGCTCAAGTGCCTAGAGCCTTGCTCTGCAATAAGAGAAACCACTGCAACCAGAAGCTGCACACCACAACTGGAGAAAAAGCCTGAGCAGCAACAGAAACCCAGCACAGCAAGAAATAAACAAACAAATAAATCTTAAAGAAAAAACCATTTAAAGTCAATGAAGCAGAATTTTGTGATTTCTCCTTTGTAAGCAACTGGGTGGGGGTTATGCTTAAGATTCTGAAACTAGCTTTGGATTTTGTCGTCCAGATTTTACCTGGCAGGCAGCCAGCTACTGACCATTTTTACCTACCTAAAAGAATGGTAGGAAGAGGCAGAGAGAAAAACAAAGCAAATCTACGTATGCTCTTCTCCTGTGAGTGGCTCTGGTTAAAGGGTTAGGAAGGGCAACAAAACATCCAAGCCATAATGCAACTCAGGGATCTGCCCTGAAATCCGAATGTCCACATTCTCTCTGTCATCTGTTAACAAAGAAAACTCAATGCTGGCTATTTTGCTTTATCATCTTACCAATAGAATGTAAATTGTTCCTTCTAGAAGAATTTCCACTACTCCTCTGAAATCCTTCAACATTCATTAAGGCCAAGGAGTTTTCACTTAATTCAGTCTGATAAGTGCTAGAACAGGGTCTTTCTAGGGAATATAGACTCCCAAATCATTCAGCTAGGAAGTAAGGAGGGAATTTATTATTCAATAACATCAAAAGGAAATTTTAACCTCTACCCTCTTTCTCAGGTAGGGGATTGAGTTCCAGAGTCATTCTGTTCCCTTCACATGGTCTGTTTACTTAGTATCTAAAAGCTTTGGGTCTTGGGCATAGCCAGCTAGGTTCCTTCTAATGTAATAGAATCTGCTTCAGCCAAGCCATCTCCCAGACTCCAGAAATGATAGGCTATCAATTACTGAGCCTCCCACTAGATATAATGAAGTGCAAGTTAGTGCAGGTCTGAATGACCACTCCACATGCTACACTGTGGTAAATCTGACTGGGAATTAGAGCAAGCAGGAAGCAGAGCTAGATCCAGCCTGACTTCTATTGGTAAGGCTCATTTTGAGCCTAGCTCCTCACTGCTCAGCAATGCATCCAGCCGCAGAACCCAAGGAGGGGACGGAAGGGAACAAGGCTCCTGGGTTTCTCAACCTTAATGTTTGCTTAAAGAAGCTAAAGAAGCCAAACTAAAATAATAAAATGAGTAAACCTTATACACAGGACCTCCAGAGATCCACAAAACTGCATTCAAGGCAGGTATACAGTTAATCTCAAGGATGACTAGCTGACTTTCTGCTGAAGTTAAGTACAAGCGATCCATTAGATTTGAGACCATTCAAACTTTCTGTCAAGGATCTGCCAATCTGGGAGCATAGAATCAATTATTCAAATTGGGCCTGCTGCCCACTCTCTTTACAATGTCACCTCCTCTTACTGTTCCATTTAACAACACCCAGCCCCTTACCTATTCTCACATCTCCTTATCAACCGTACAGAGACACAGCATCCTACTCCCCAGCTGAAAAGCAATAGGGTAACCCACCAAACACCATGCCCTGAAATCCGAATGTACACATTCTCTCTGTCATCTGTTAACAAAGAAAACTCAATGCTGGCTATTTTGCTTTATCATCTTACCAATAGAATGTAAATTGTTCCTTCTAGAAGAATTTCCACTACTCCTCTGAAATCCTTCAACATTCATTAAGGCCAAGGAGTTTTCACTTAATTCAGTCTGATAAGTGCTAGAACAGGGTCTTTCTAGGGAATATAGACTCCCAAATCATTCAGCTAGGAAGTAAGGAGGGAATTTATTATTCAATAACATCAAAAGGAAATTTTAACCTCTACCCTCTTTCTCAGGTAGGGGATTGAGTTCCAGAGTCATTCTGTTCCCTTCACATGGTCTGTTTACTTAGTATCTAAAAGCTTTGGGTCTTGGGCATAGCCAGCTAGGTTCCTTCTAATGTAATAGAATCTGCTTCAGCCAAGCCATCTCCCAGACTCCAGAAATGATAGGCTATCAATTACTGAGCCTCCCACTAGATATAATGAAGTGCAAGTTAGTGCAGGTCTGAATGACCACTCCACATGCTACACTGTGGTAAATCTGACTGGGAATTAGAGCAAGCAGGAAGCAGAGCTAGATCCAGCCTGACTTCTATTGGTAAGGCTCATTTTGAGCCTAGCTCCTCACTGCTCAGCAATGCATCCAGCCGCAGAACCCAAGGAGGGGACGGAAGGGAACAAGGCTCCTGGGTTTCTCAACCTTAATGTTTGCTTAAAGAAGCTAAAGAAGCCAAACTAAAATAATAAAATGAGTAAACCTTATACACAGGACCTCCAGAGATCCACAAAACTGCATTCAAGGCAGGTATACAGTTAATCTCAAGGATGACTAGCTGACTTTCTGCTGAAGTTAAGTACAAGCGATCCATTAGATTTGAGACCATTCAAACTTTCTGTCAAGGATCTGCCAATCTGGGAGCATAGAATCAATTATTCAAATTGGGCCTGCTGCCCACTCTCTTTACAATGTCACCTCCTCTTACTGTTCCATTTAACAACACCCAGCCCCTTACCTATTCTCACATCTCCTTATCAACCGTACAGAGACACAGCATCCTACTCCCCAGCTGAAAAGCAATAGGGTAACCCACCAAACACCACTCTTCAGACAGAAACCCATGGATTATAAGAGGAAAGAAAAAGCTGAGAATAAGTCAGCCAGGCACATGAGTGCCAATAACACCCTCTAAGCCCCCAGCCCACTCTGCCTAATCCTAGCTGGGTTGATACCTCATGAGACAGACCTGTAGGAGCTCAAACTGAAATAGGAACACCTGAGCTGGTTCTTCAACACCCAAGAAGTAGCAGTAAATCTTTTAAAAACCAGATAAAATTTTGATGAGGAAAGGTAGAGTTTCAGATGAATGGAATGCTGGGAACTGGTGGAACACAGGGCCCAGAAAGGGCAAAAGTCAAGTTGAGCCCAGACAGAACCTTGCTTACTAGGTATTAGGTATCGCTGGGCTAACAATTCCAGCCTGGGATGTTGGCTCCAGTGAGAACAGCTTGGCAGTCCAAGGCACAGGCACACATAGGGCCAGCCCAATTCAGGGTGACTGAAGCAAAAGTGTCAGAAACAGGGGGTAGAACACAAGATTCTCAGTGATGAATCGTTCCCAGAGTGAGGCAGGGCTCCACAGCGGGTGACCATTGATCTGTTGGTTCTCAACAAGAACCTCACACTGGCCAGGAGCCGGGAGCAGGCTGTAGTTCCTGAGGAGGAGGTTGATAGTTAACAGAAGTCACTCAGTCCCAAAGCTCAGATTGTGTTCTCTACAAGAAGAAATCAAGGCCCCCTGGAGAAACAGCTGATTCCACATCTTCTGCAGAGCGTGGGATATCTTGTGCCAGAAACCAAGGGAGCTGTCAAAGTTTAATGGGGTCATGTCAAAAGAACATGGGATGGGGCTTCCCTGGTGGCTGGGTGGTAAAGAATCTGCCTGCTAAGGCAGAGGACACAGGTTTGATTCCTGATCCAAGAAGATCCCAAATGCCACAGAGCAACTAAGCCATGCTCCCCAACTATTGAGCCTGTGCTCTAGAGTCCGGGAGCTGCAACTGCTTGAGCCCACGTGCTGTAACTACTGAAGCCTGTGCTGCAACCACTGCTTTTGTCTAGAGCCTGTGCTCCACAACAAGAGAAGTGACCTTAATGAGAAGACTGCACACTGCCACAAAGAGTAGGCCTCACTCGCTGCAACTAGAGAAAAGCCTGAGCGGCCATGAAGATCCATCACAGCCAAGGACAAATAAATATATATTTTTAAGTTTAAAAGAGCATGGGATGAATTTGAAAGGATGTCCACTGAGTTTATAACAACATTTAAAAAACAAAACAAGGGCTTCCCTGGTGGCCCAGTGGGTAAGGACACCACCTTGCAGTGCAAGGGGTGCTGGTTCGATCCCTGGCCTGGGAAGATCCCATGTGCCGCAGAGCGGTTGGACCGATGTGTCCAATTACTGAGCCGGAGCTCTGGAGCGCATGCACCCAGAGCCGGTGCTCTGCGATAAGAGAGGCCACCGTGATGGGAGGCCCACACGGGCCAAAGAACAAAGATGGATGAAAATAGACAAATGAAAGACCAATAGAAGTGGCCCACCCCCCCCACTCCCTCCCCACCCCTCTATAAACAAAACAAATTGTTGATCACCATTAGAAATTACTAGTCATTAACTCATTGTTCTGAAAAGAGGTTTTAAAAGGTGGATAGGGTGAGAAATTAAATAATTATTTAGCATTTCCTATATAACAGTAAATGTTTAAGCAGTTTGGGGAAGATGAAATTTGGCAGCATGGGGATAACTGTTTTATCTGGGTTCTGGGGAACTAGAGATTCATTATATTCCTTGTGTATCTGTTTAAACCCTCTCCCTGCCACCCTACCCTACCAAAATAAAGAGTAATTCAGAACCGCTTGAGTCAAGCAGCTGAGGGTTTAGGCAAGGTCTCTGCCTCTAAAAGAAACTAGAATATGAGGCTCAAGGAAAGCCCTGATGAGCTGAGCCAACTAGCAGGATTTGTGCTAAGGCACAGGGGAATCATAGTATCCAGCCTTTGATCTAAAACCCTAGATCTCAGGTCTGGCTGGCAGCACTGCTTACCAGGTGGTGGATCTGAGGCTGCTTATAGAACTTATTATTCAGTCATAATTGTCTCAGGAACTAAACAGGAGCCTGGTTTTGAAAATTGAGCCCTTAAAAAAATTCACCCAAGAGGAAACTGGGAAAGTATAGGCTGAGAAAGATGGCAACAGCTAGCAGAGAAGTTTGCATAGGGTAAGGGTGAAAGTGCCATTGACTCCTGTGGTCTGGACTCCTTCACCAAGAAAAAAGAAACAAAAGACCTATCACCACCCCAGTTCATCCCATCCACATCTCGAGAGCCACTCACAACGGCACCAGAGTCTGCAGAACGAAGATGATGTTCTTACACCAGTCCAGCTGTGAGTGTCCAGACAGGAGACTGGCCTCGGCAGCTCAGAACACCCCGCCCTAACTACCACTCAAGTAACCAGCTGAGAAAGCATTCAGAAAACCTGCATCCTGACGCACCACTGCCAAACAACTTAAACAGCAGAGAACACTCCGCCTAAACATCAGTGCTGCCAGCCAGGAAAAGTTTTGTAGGGACAATGAGTAGAGGAAAAGCAGACCCCTGGGGACCCCAAAGACCTGGTCTCTAAGCTTAGCACTTTCAAACGCGGAATCCATCTGCCTCTGAGGCCTGTGGATCCCCACAGGCAGCTTGTCTCCTTACATCTCCTCCAAGATAAATGAGCAAGCAGGCTGGCCAGAAAACCACTCAGGGGCATTACTCTTTAAAGAATCTTTACAGGGTCAAAGAGGAATGGGTCTACAGGCTGTGTATATTCCCCACAGATGCTGGGGATAACTGTTTTATCTGGGTTCTGGGGAACTAGAGATTCATTATATTCCTTGTGTATCTGTTTAAACCCTCTCCCTGCCACCCTACCCTACCAAAATAAAGAGTAATTCAGAACCGCTTGAGTCAAGCAGCTGAGGGTTTAGGCAAGGTCTCTGCCTCTAAAAGAAACTAGAATATGAGGCTCAAGGAAAGCCCTGATGAGCTGAGCCAACTAGCAGGATTTGTGCTAAGGCACAGGGGAATCATAGTATCCAGCCTTTGATCTAAAACCCTAGATCTCAGGTCTGGCTGGCAGCACTGCTTACCAGGTGGTGGATCTGAGGCTGCTTATAGAACTTATTATTCAGTCATAATTGTCTCAGGAACTAAACAGGAGCCTGGTTTTGAAAATTGAGCCCTTAAAAAAATTCACCCAAGAGGAAACTGGGAAAGTATAGGCTGAGAAAGATGGCAACAGCTAGCAGAGAAGTTTGCATAGGGTAAGGGTGAAAGTGCCATTGACTCCTGTGGTCTGGACTCCTTCACCAAGAAAAAAGAAACAAAAGACCTATCACCACCCCAGTTCATCCCATCCACATCTCGAGAGCCACTCACAACGGCACCAGAGTCTGCAGAACGAAGATGATGTTCTTACACCAGTCCAGCTGTGAGTGTCCAGACAGGAGACTGGCCTCGGCAGCTCAGAACACCCCGCCCTAACTACCACTCAAGTAACCAGCTGAGAAAGCATTCAGAAAACCTGCATCCTGACGCACCACTGCCAAACAACTTAAACAGCAGAGAACACTCCGCCTAAACATCAGTGCTGCCAGCCAGGAAAAGTTTTGTAGGGACAATGAGTAGAGGAAAAGCAGACCCCTGGGGACCCCAAAGACCTGGTCTCTAAGCTTAGCACTTTCAAACGCGGAATCCATCTGCCTCTGAGGCCTGTGGATCCCCACAGGCAGCTTGTCTCCTTACATCTCCTCCAAGATAAATGAGCAAGCAGGCTGGCCAGAAAACCACTCAGGGGCATTACTCTTTAAAGAATCTTTACAGGGTCAAAGAGGAATGGGTCTACAGGCTGTGTGTATTCCCCACAGATGCTGGGGATGATGTCAGACTCCCTTTCCAGATGTGTTTAACACTTTGTGGTCACTCATATTCCTGCCACTCAGAGTCAGTGCTGTGCTAATTTGACTGATTCCAGCTCAGGCTGACTCAAGCCCCCCACCCCGGCTCTGGTTGCCATTAGCTGAGGCTGTCATCTGCACTGTACTCTTCCGGAGAGTCCTAAAAACAGCTCTTCACCTGCTCCTCCAATTCCAGCAATAACATTTGACAAAAGAATGGGGAACATGGGGCAGAGGGGGCAGATGGGGAAGGGTAGGTTGCTAAAGAAAAGACAATTAACATACTACCAAGAGAGCAAAAAGTAAAGCTGAGAAAATACCATGCGGATTCACATTTATTTCCTAAGCTGGGTAAATATCCTTTTGCTTTTGTCTGAATGAGCAGCCCGTTCCAACTGCTACTGGGAAAAAAAAAAAAGAAAGAGAAAAAAAAAAGGTTCAGATCTCAAAGTATAATTTCTAGCATAGAAAGTACGAATGGATAAGAATTCCATTTCCTGGTTCTTTCTCTGTTTTTAATATGCATTTATTTGGCTGCACTGGATCTTAGTTGTGGCACATGGGATCTCTGTTGCGCCTCATGCAGGCCTCTCTCTTGTGGTGGAAGGGGGGGTGAGTAGCTGCAGCACAGAGACTCAGTTGCCCCAGGCATGTGGGATCTTAAGTTTCCTGAACAGGGATCGAACCCATGTTCCCTCCATTGGAAGGCAGATTCTTAACCACTGGACCACTAGGAAGGTCCCCACAGGCTGAACCCACAGGCTGAAGAGCTGTCTCTGGCCCCTAAGAATCAGGACATTCTGTATTTGATGACAAAACCCAAGTCAGAATCCAGCATAATCCCCAACAACTGAAGACATCAGGGTGAGCTACCCTGATCTCAAGGCTGCTCCTCTAGCTCTCCGGTAAGAAAATGTACAACAAACCAGACCCTCTCATCACTCCAGCTGTGTGAACTCAACTACTCAAGGTTCATCTTGTCCAGATCAAGGGCTCCCATGGATGACTGTGACCCAGATCTAAGAATCACCTAAGTCCCAGAGGACTAAATATAACCTTATAATCTGAAGATGTAGAAAGGAAAATTCAGTGGTGCTCAGAAACTCCACTAGCCCAGCCTGAAAAGAAATACCCTATAAATAGAGTAATACTCCTGGTTCCTAATTCTAGGTCTTACTGTTTTGCTGAGTGTGTTTAGGGCACAGCTCTAAACTTTCTGGTCTTTATTATTTTGCCCATCTTATGTAAGAAAACTAAGCTAAATAAATAAATTTTGCAGCCAAAACAAAATGAAGCTTTTTTAGGTAATAAACAATAATATCAACAATAATATATTTGATAGGTACAAAGAGGACACCAAGAGAGGAACTAATATCACACATTCTTTCTTTCTTTTATATATATATATTTTTTTCTTTTTTCTCCATCATGTCTCTTTTTTATTTCTATTTTCACCCATCTTTATTCTTTGGCCTGTGTGGGCCTCCCATTGCAGTGGCCTCTCTCACTGCAGAGCACCAGCTCTGGTCTCATGCGCTCCAGAGCACTGGCTAGTAATTGGACACACCGGTCCAGCCGCTCCGCTGGACATAGGATCTTCCTGAGCCAGGGATTGAACCGGTGCCTCTCGCACTGCAAGGCGGACTCTTTACCCACTGGACCACCAGGAAGGTCCCCACAGGCTGAACCCACAGGCTGAAGAGCTGTCTCTGGCCCCTAAGAATCAGGACATTCTGTATTTGATGACAAAACCCAAGTCAGAATCCAGCATAATCCCCAACAACTGAAGACATCAGGGTGAGCTACCCTGATCTCAAGGCTGCTCCTCTAGCTCTCCGGTAAGAAAATGTACAACAAACCAGACCCTCTCATCACTCCAGCTGTGTGAACTCAACTACTCAAGGTTCATCTTGTCCAGATCAAGGGCTCCCATGGATGACTGTGACCCAGATCTAAGAATCACCTAAGTCCCAGAGGACTAAATATAACCTTATAATCTGAAGATGTAGAAAGGAAAATTCAGTGGTGCTCAGAAACTCCACTAGCCCAGCCTGAAAAGAAATACCCTATAAATAGAGTAATACTCCTGGTTCCTAATTCTAGGTCTTACTGTTTTGCTGAGTGTGTTTAGGGCACAGCTCTAAACTTTCTGGTCTTTATTATTTTGCCCATCTTATGTAAGAAAACTAAGCTAAATAAATAAATTTTGCAGCCAAAACAAAATGAAGCTTTTTTAGGTAATAAACAATAATATCAACAATAATATATTTGATAGGTACAAAGAGGACACCAAGAGAGGAACTAATATCACACATTCTTTCTTTCTTTTATATATATATTTTTTTTTCTTTTTTCTCCATCATGTCTCTTTTTTATTTCTATTTTCACCCATCTTTATTCTTTGGCCTGTGTGGGCCTCCCATTGCAGTGGCCTCTCTCACTGCAGAGCACCAGCTCTGGTCTCATGCGCTCCAGAGCACTGGCTAGTAATTGGACACACCGGTCCAGCCGCTCCGCTGGACATAGGATCTTCCTGAGCCAGGGATTGAACCGGTGCCTCTCGCACTGCAAGGCGGACTCTTTACCCACTGGACCACCAGGGGAGGCCCCACATTCTGCATACATGATCAAAGTGCCTTCTAAACTCAAATTGGGGTGCCTTATGACAAGAAATTAATACATTTAAGTCTTTTTCTGCTGCCATCCCAATTACAGCTCAGCCAGCTCACAAACATGTTCTAGAAAATGCTGGAGGAGTTTTTTTCTCTTTGAGGGTCTTCTCTCACTTCACCCTGCTTAACAAAAGACCACACACACACACTTAAAAAGAGGAGAGAGGCAGGCCAGCTTCAGGACACATGCTGTATGGGGGAACCGACTGTGGTAAAGAGGGGGCTCTCCACCCCTCTGACAAGTCCACAATACGCTGGTTAGACACAAACGCCTGAAATAAGGAAGTCCATCGAGAAAATGAACAGTTGGCGAGATCAAGGCTTCTGGCGCAAAGGGCTCGCAGCTGGTCTGGCCATTCATCAAAAACGCTGAATTTAAATGGAAGACACACTCTGACTGTGACATGTAATAAAACAACCAGAGCGGCAGGATCCTGATTTTGGTTTCCTTTCCACCCTATGCAGCTCCTGCCAACGGAAGAGCGAGCCTGCTTGTGGAGCTCCTGGCACATCTGGGGTAGTTCTCATTCACACTGGTCAGTCTTTGGGATTTTCCACATATTACAGGGTCATCATCTATCTACGCTAGCCCAGAATTCCAGATAAAAGCTCCTGTTTGGAGTCTGGAGAGAAACTGTCAAATCTGAAAGTCCATGAATTCTCTCAGCCAGAGGAGACAGAATGTAGTAAAGACTATGAAACCAGGCTTCCCTGGTGGCTCAGATGGTAAAGAATCTTACCTGCAATGCAGGAGACCTGGGTTCAATCCATCTGTCTCTTTTTATTCTATTTTCACCCATCTTTATTCTTTGGCCTGTGTGGGCCTCCCATTGCAGTGGCCTCTCTCACTGCAGAGCACCAGCTCTGGTCTCATGCGCTCCAGAGCACTGGCTAGTAATTGGACACACCGGTCCAGCCGCTCCGCTGGACATAGGATCTTCCTGAGCCAGGGATTGAACCGGTGCCTCTCGCACTGCAAGGCGGACTCTTTACCCACTGGACCACCAGGGGAGGCCCCACATTCTGCATACATGATCAAAGTGCCTTCTAAACTCAAATTGGGGTGCCTTATGACAAGAAATTAATACATTTAAGTCTTTTTCTGCTGCCATCCCAATTACAGCTCAGCCAGCTCACAAACATGTTCTAGAAAATGCTGGAGGAGTTTTTTTCTCTTTGAGGGTCTTCTCTCACTTCACCCTGCTTAACAAAAGACCACACACACACACTTAAAAGAGAGAGAGGCAGGCCAGCTTCAGGACACATGCTGTATGGGGGAACCGACTGTGGTAAAGAGGGGGCTCTCCACCCCTCTGACAAGTCCACAATACGCTGGTTAGACACAAACGCCTGAAATAAGGAAGTCCATCGAGAAAATGAACAGTTGGCGAGATCAAGGCTTCTGGCGCAAAGGGCTCGCAGCTGGTCTGGCCATTCATCAAAAACGCTGAATTTAAATGGAAGACACACTCTGACTGTGACATGTAATAAAACAACCAGAGCGGCAGGATCCTGATTTTGGTTTCCTTTCCACCCTATGCAGCTCCTGCCAACGGAAGAGCGAGCCTGCTTGTGGAGCTCCTGGCACATCTGGGGTAGTTCTCATTCACACTGGTCAGTCTTTGGGATTTTCCACATATTACAGGGTCATCATCTATCTACGCTAGCCCAGAATTCCAGATAAAAGCTCCTGTTTGGAGTCTGGAGAGAAACTGTCAAATCTGAAAGTCCATGAATTCTCTCAGCCAGAGGAGACAGAATGTAGTAAAGACTATGAAACCAGGCTTCCCTGGTGGCTCAGATGGTAAAGAATCTTACCTGCAATGCAGGAGACCTGGGTTCAATCCCTGGTTTGGGACGATCCCCTGGAGAAGCGCATGGCAATCCACTTGAGTATTCTCACATGGATAATCCCATGAACAGAGGAGCCTGGTGGACCACAGTCCATGGGGTTGCAAAAAATCAGGCATGACTAAGCAACTAAGCACAGCACATGAAACCAGACATCACAGGCTTAACCAATTATAACTCTTCCTTTATGACTCTGGGTAACTCATCCACTCTTTCTAGACTCTTATTCTCACATGAATAAGAGAGAAGTAGACCTAATGGTCTCCCAGATCCCTTCCAATCTTAACATCTTCTGACTTTATAATTAACAAGTGATGCTAACAAGGCTAAAATTGTGGACTTCAACCCAATAGGAGCCAGTTGGGATGATGCAAAACTAAAACTCTCTTCCACACAGACAGAGCCAATCTGACCATGCCCTCTGCACACCAGCCATTAGAGAGATGTGGACCGTTGGTTCAAGAGCCCCCTGTACAGAAAATTCATTGAGTGATTTAGCAGTAGGCTCATTCATTCATTCAGCCAACAAGCATTCAGTGAGCACCTTCTAGGTATTAGGGCCACAGCAGTGAACAAAACAGGCAAAATCCCTTTTCTCATAGAGTTCACATTCTAGTGTGAGGAAAGAGGAATCAGACAGTAATCAAATAGAAAGTAGAAGGTGAGGGTACATTTATTAGACAGTGGTCAGGAAAGACCTACTTTTGAACAGAGATCTAAGGCAGTGAACCATGCAGATCCCAGGGGAAGAATGTTCTAGGTAGAGAGAAGAGCCTTAAGACAGGACTATGCCCAGGATAGCTGACATGTGGAAGCAAATACCATGAACCCAACACTGATGAAGAGGAGTCAGAGGGGGAGAACAGTGGAAGGCAAGTCAAGCAGATAGTCAGGGCCCAGTCCTATGCAGAATGGAAAAACCACTGGTAGGCCTGAACCCAGGAGTAACATGATCTAAATTTCAATTTGAACAGATTGCTCTAGTTGTTGTGTTGAGAAAAGACTGAAGGAGGCAAGGGTGGAGGCGGGGAGACCAGTTAGGAGGCTGCTGAGATAGTTCGGGTGATAGCAGCTGAGCCCAGGGTGGGAAGTGGGGTGGGGAGGAGAGGCGGGGATGACCGAGGACAGAGAATAGCATACTCTGAGTGAACAAGATACTGGGGGACAGGATTCTGAGAAATCTTGTAACTACTGCAGAATCCAATGAAGCTAAATTCCAACATCTACTGTGAGATCTTAAGATTTAGGGGTTTATTCATCTCTGTCACTCAGTGTTCCATAAGGTATCTGACACAGAATGAGTATTTAGAAAATGCAGAATGAAGAATGTGAACTAAATACATTATGAAGCCAGAAGATACACAGTTGGATAGATCATCATGAAACAAAAAACATATGGCATTAGACATATTTTGCCAACAATGGATCCCTTCCCCTGGGTGAACCTATCTCTTTTTGTAAAAAGCTCCCCTTTATAACTCCGCAGCGGTAAGTAGTGAAGCGGACTGAAAACTTCAATTAAGGTAGCTGAGAATCTGAACATGGCTATTTTCCTATTTTCCACTTATTTTCCTAAGTGGCCATATGTAATCAGACCACCTTAGCACCTCCCATCTAAAATACAGAGAGAAATGTTTCATGAATAATCTCAGATATTTTAATGACTACTGAGTCATGAGGGTAACTAGAAAGGTATGCTTATGAAAAACAACATTATTACAAGATATAAGAAATAACACAAGTCAAATCTGTACTCTTCCTACAGGATACAGCTTTCCTTGAATGTGCTTGATGCCCTCTCTCTGAGAAGCTGAGGACAGAAATTTCTAGACCCCTCTCACCCTGAATAGCACAGTTCTGAAAAAGGTGACGATTCCCATGGAGAGTCCCAAGGTTCTTAACCTACAGAAACTGACAGTGTGCAAAACATAGGAGCAGAAAATTCAGCATCGAGGAAGATAAAAACAAAGGTGTATTTTTCATAAATCACAATCTAGCGGCAGTTTTCTTGGTGAAGTCATTGATCATCTTGAAGGGCCAAACTAAAACCCATCATTAATCAGGAAGTAGGTGTGAGAAACATTTTAGTTACCAAATGAGAAAAAGGAGGATGAAAGATAAGACATGTAAAGTGGTGGAGACCTAATTTTACTGTAAGGGAAGCTGCACCATTTGGGAGACCAAGTCCTAGGTATATTTGTCAGCTGAGCTGGAAATCATCTGATGTGACCTTGGACTAATTGTTTCACTCTTGTGCCTCTGTCTCCTGTCTGAGCCTGAGTTTCCCATTCACTACAAAGGAGAGAGAATGATTTCAGATCCTCCTGTTTTGACAGAGATGTTACGAAGCTGAGATCTTGTCTCTGGAAGTTCCAGGGTTCCTGCAGAAAGACACTCCACAAACAGAGAACAGTGGTTTTAGTGAGATAATTAAGGGCTCAGGCTGCTCTTAGAAACACCCCCACACTATGAAGGATCCCAGCATCACGGCTCCAGAGATGGGCAACCAACCTACTGCATAAATGCCAAAGTCAGGGTCAGGGTCAGCCTCTCACAGATGTAACAACTGCATTCAGGTGTTTAACGCACATTTAGTGATGCTTTCATATTACCAGGATCTTCCTAACATGACCACACTGTGACATACCTATAAGGAGAGAATGGCATGCAAGGTATAAAAGAGTAGAAGGCCCATAATCACAAGTCCCTGAGCAAGTCCTTACCCTTATTTTCCACCTCTATATTATGGGGCTAAAAATAAAGAGGAAAAAAACAAAGATATGAAATACTGCTGGCACAGTCTTGGACTCACATAAAGAGTAAAATAAATGCCAAAGCCCTCCTCCCTGCGGGAGCTTTGCTCAATAAATAACAAGTGCTGTTAATCCTTTAATCAACAGATCCAGAGAGGAAAAAAAAAACAACAAAACAAAACACAGAGAGAAGAGAAAACAGGAAAGGGTTCACCCATAAACATCTTATCTGCCTTTATTCTCCTATCACCACTTGACTGGAGCAGAGTAAACAGGCTCAGCTTTAATTAGGATCATAATGTGGGATGTCCCAGGTAAGGCAGACTCATAAACCCCAGACACGTAGGAGGACTCTAGCTTCTCACGAACTGCCCCCTACCTGGCCTACTCAATGACAGGAGCAGACCCTGTCCTTTGTCCCCACTTCCCAAAGAAATCCATTGCCAGGCACACGTGGCTCCAGTGGGATGTAGGGTCAGAGGCTTTCTATTCCGGTGATTGTGGTCTAAGAATAGAATTCCCAAGCATGAGGCCAATGGATTCACAAGGATTGTGTTCATCTACTATTCAAGCCACCATCTGAGGACTATTTAAAACACAAGGCCAGCGAGCCCCACTCTGAATAGGAGATAGAGAAGGGGAAATGAGCAGTGTATGTTTTTAACATAGCTCTACAATTTGTAGAACCCCAACTTGTGTCCCAAGATCCATCCTCACCACTCAGCTCCCAATTAACCACTGAGTAGGAAATGTCAAGTTCATTTTACAAATGGAAAAGTGGAAGTGTGGAGGGACAGACGTGTATATTGCTAAGTTCATTGTTAATAGCAGAAACAGTTGAAGCTGATGTGTCTTTCCACCCACCATGTCCTTCCTGGCATCCCACCTTCACTCGCTCTAATCTCACAACTTCCCCACAAGGTAGGCAGTTATTTTGCTCACATTTTATAGTGAGAATACTGAGGTTCTATGAGACCAAATGACGTGCTCAAAGTGACACAGCTTATACCCAGCATAATCAGGATCCGAACCCAGGTCTCTTTGACACTAAAGCTTGTTCGGAGTTTTGTTTGTTTGTTACTGCCTCTCTTCATTTCTCTCTACTAACTTAAAACCCAAGGAACCTATCATTCAAAATCAAACTAATGTTTAGATACTAGACCTCATGCCTTATTCCTGATGTCATCAATTTGATAAGCAAAGAGAATTAGGCAGTCTAAGGCCAACAGCAGTGTCTTTAGGGACAGAAACCAGACTATAATTCCAATTAGCTAGACAAAACAGGGAACTCCACATCAGAGGCACTTCCACTAGAAAATAACATAAGATCTTCAGCCTCTGATAAAACTTCATTTTATCATTTCTCCTATCCAGATGCCCCTTCACTTCAGATGGCTTGACATATTAGATCCACACAGAGGCCTGACCTTGCCATCATAAAACCAAAAGCAAGTTCTTTCGGATCATACCAATATGAATATTTTATTTTGTGAAGCCACTTCACTATCCAGCCTCCTTGGTACATTCCTCATGTCAGACCCCACATTTCCCAGAACACACCCAAAGTGACAACCCCAGGCCTGACTGACAGAACTGACTGTGATTTGCTGGATCAGGGGCAAGATCAATTTAGCCTCTTGTTTCCATGGCTCTTAGAGAAAGTTACCTCCACTGGGATTTTTGGGGTCATGTAAATCATCAACAACAGTTGTAGGATAGAAACCATGCCAAAAAAATTCAGTAGCTGATATAAGCCAGAAAAACTAAATGTTGACACAGTTCAAACCAAGTGGGGCACATTCTCATGATCCCTTGGAAATGGCTTTCCTGAAGGCTGAATAACTCATCAAACATCGCACCAAGATGGTGAGGTCTAGGGACCCACAGGGGCTCCGGGCAGTAACCTTCACGCTTCTTCACGCCAGGCCTGCAAGGCCTGGCGCTGACATGGTCACCAACTCTCATGGAGAAGCTTACAACTTCCCAAAAAGGTAGGATTTTGCTCACATTTTATAGTGAGAATACTGAGGTTC
The DNA here is from genome assembly GCA_022376925.1 of Tragulus kanchil. Lineage (NCBI taxonomy): Eukaryota > Metazoa > Chordata > Mammalia > Artiodactyla > Tragulidae > Tragulus > Tragulus kanchil. The sequence continues at coordinate 80,461,532 of JAIOJX010000024.1, read as the reverse complement.
TATGAGACCAAATGACGTGCTCAAAGTGACACAGCTTATACCCAGCATAATCAGGATCCGAACCCAGGTCTCTTTGACACTAAAGCTTGTTCGGAGTTTTGTTTGTTTGTTACTGCCTCTCTTCATTTCTCTCTACTAACTTAAAACCCAAGGAACCTATCATTCAAAATCAAACTAATGTTTAGATACTAGACCTCATGCCTTATTCCTGATGTCATCAATTTGATAAGCAAAGAGAATTAGGCAGTCTAAGGCCAACAGCAGTGTCTTTAGGGACAGAAACCAGACTATAATTCCAATTAGCTAGACAAAACAGGGAACTCCACATCAGAGGCACTTCCACTAGAAAATAACATAAGATCTTCAGCCTCTGATAAAACTTCATTTTATCATTTCTCCTATCCAGATGCCCCTTCACTTCAGATGGCTTGACATATTAGATCCACACAGAGGCCTGACCTTGCCATCATAAAACCAAAAGCAAGTTCTTTCGGATCATACCAATATGAATATTTTATTTTGTGAAGCCACTTCACTATCCAGCCTCCTTGGTACATTCCTCATGTCAGACCCCACATTTCCCAGAACACACCCAAAGTGACAACCCCAGGCCTGACTGACAGAACTGACTGTGATTTGCTGGATCAGGGGCAAGATCAATTTAGCCTCTTGTTTCCATGGCTCTTAGAGAAAGTTACCTCCACTGGGATTTTTGGGGTCATGTAAATCATCAACAACAGTTGTAGGATAGAAACCATGCCAAAAAAATTCAGTAGCTGATATAAGCCAGAAAAACTAAATGTTGACACAGTTCAAACCAAGTGGGGCACATTCTCATGATCCCTTGGAAATGGCTTTCCTGAAGGCTGAATAACTCATCAAACATCGCACCAAGATGGTGAGGTCTAGGGACCCACAGGGGCTCCGGGCAGTAACCTTCACGCTTCTTCACGCCAGGCCTGCAAGGCCTGGCGCTGACATGGTCACCAACTCTCATGGAGAAGCTTACAATTCTGTTCTCTGCCCTTCTCCTCCCCATCACGCACATGTGCATGCTCTGTCACCCAGTTGTGTCCAACTCTTTGAGATCCCACGGACTGCAGCCTGCCAGGCTCCTCTGTCCAAGGGATTCTCTAGTCAAGAATACTGGAGTGGGTTGCCATGCTATTCTCTGGGGGATCTTCCCAATTCAGGGATTGAACCCACATCTCCTGTGTCTCCTGCACTGGCCAACAGGCTCTCTTTATCACTGAGCCACTTAGGAAGCCCCTTCTTCCCCATCAGATGGTGCTGACTGGCACTTATCTTACCTAAGGAGGCTAACTTTTGGCAGTCATACAGCATGACCATTGGCAAATATGGGGACCTCAGATAGTCAAAGCACCAAGATGCCACGAATAGGAACATGCTGTGATGCAGCAGTCAAGTCTACAGCCAGAGCTCTCCCTACACTCATTCACACAAATCTAATCAGATCAGGAAAGAGGTAAAAGGTGACACTGAGGCTCCCATGGGCCACTCTAAAAGAAGCAAAGTTTTTCTAAGAGGGGTGACCTGGCTACAATAACTTTAGGGTTGGCTGAATGGATTACGGGTTCTGAGTAAGAAAGGAAAAAAGGAAATGAGATTTTTTTTTTTTTTCCATTTAGAGAAATGAGGAAGTGGAATGGTTTCTGTACAGGTCCTATCCCTTTCAGAGAAATCATAAATTTGTGATGCCTCAATTTCAGGCTCTTCTTGAAGAAATCCCATCTAATACTGGATTCTAACTAAACACATGCTCTTATAAATGTAGACTTGGAGTTGTCAACGGTAGACATAAGCAGGGACTTCCCTGGTGGTCCAGTGGCTAAGATTCTGCACTCGCAACGCATGGGTCCAGGTTCGATCCCTGGTTAGGGAACTAGATCCCACATGAGACAACTAAGAGTTCCCACACTGCAACTAAAGATTCCACATGCCACAACAAAGATCAAAGATCTCAGGTGCTGCAACTAAGGAACAACGAAGCCAAATAAATAAATATGTTTAAAAATTAGATAACATAACCATACAGAATAGAAACTAGATATATTTACATCTCCTCCCTACACCTCCCCTTAAGTATTGTCATAAATAATCATCAGTCCATGGTAATGACAGTGACCACACAGATCCTGGCTAACCATCACTATCCTAATCCAGGAAAGTGCTACCTAGAAACACCCTGCCTATCAATCACACCCTTAGACAGGGAAGCTAGGTAACTGGTCCAGCTTCCAGACCCTGATATATATTCAAATAAGCTGGGCAACCAGAAGGTAGTCGCCATTCATTGTGGTTGCCAGGCATTTCTAGTCCTGATCTGACAAAGGAAAATCAGGTTCAACCCCAACGTGAGAGACTAAACAAGGAACCAAAGAACACAAGTTTCCAAAGAAGGTTGAATCCAGGCAGCCACGGCACCCTTCTCTTTCTCAGAGGCAAAAGCAATCCGAGTGAGAGGAGCTGCTCCATCTACCATCAAGACACAGACTGTTCCCATGGAAGAAGTGGGACGGGTTGGAAGCCCACTTCCTTAGCCTTCCTCTAGGCTCTCTCCAGATCCCTAGAAGAGAAAGCCATCCCCTCCTCCATCTCTGTGTAAGACACACAAGTGTAAATTTTTCACCGAAAGAGGAAGGTATAGAGAAAACCAGCAGCTACACGAGTTTCTCTGTGACTCGAAGCCCCTTGGCTCCAGCCTGGGGCAGCCGGAGTCCACATTCAGAAGCATCTTGCTTCCTGTTCTTCTCTAGGTTAGAGTTCCAGCTAAGAATAGCGCCCCATTCATACCTCTGTGAGCACATCCTTTTCACTTGCTGTTTTCTCTTGTGTATGCATGAAACCCTGTTCTTGTACATTCTCCAAGGTAAACAAAAATACTTTTAAATGGGCACAGAGCAGCAGTTTTATTCCCTGTCCAGTCTACAAAAAGGCACTGCTCTGGGGAATTCCAGAGCTGAGTGTAACAGCAACAGCTGGGACACAGGCCCTCTCTGAAGCTCCACATGGAGACTCACACTCAGAAAAGGGAACCTGGTAGCAATGTTTAGCATGCACGAGGCCTGCTGAGAACCTCCCTTCCGTGCAAGTCTTAAGCCTAAAGAAGACCAGAAGGCCATAAAACTGGCCTCTTTCTATTAGGTTGAACCAGGTGGAAATACCTACACAATCATCTAATCCAGGATAAGTGACAGTGACCACACAGATCCTGGCTAACCATCACTATCCTAATCCAGGAAAGTGCTACCTAGAAACACCCTGCCTATCAATCACACCCTTAGACAGGGAAGCTAGGTAACTGGTCCAGCTTCCAGACCCTGATATATATTCAAATAAGCTGGGCAACCAGAAGGTAGTCGCCATTCATTGTGGTTGCCAGGCATTTCTAGTCCTGATCTGACAAAGGAAAATCAGGTTCAACCCCAACGTGAGAGACTAAACAAGGAACCAAAGAACACAAGTTTCCAAAGAAGGTTGAATCCAGGCAGCCACGGCACCCTTCTCTTTCTCAGAGGCAAAAGCAATCCGAGTGAGAGGAGCTGCTCCATCTACCATCAAGACACAGACTGTTCCCATGGAAGAAGTGGGACGGGTTGGAAGCCCACTTCCTTAGCCTTCCTCTAGGCTCTCCCCAGATCCCTAGAAGAGAAGCCATCCCCTCCTCCATCTCTGTGTAAGACACACAAGTGTAAATTTTTCACCGAAAGAGGAAGGTATAGAGAAAACCAGCAGCTACACGAGTTTCTCTGTGACTCGAAGCCCCTTGGCTCCAGCCTGGGGCAGCCGGAGTCCACATTCAGAAGCATCTTGCTTCCTGTTCTTCTCTAGGTTAGAGTTCCAGCTAAGAATAGCGCCCCATTCATACCTCTGTGAGCACATCCTTTTCACTTGCTGTTTTCTCTTGTGTATGCATGAAACCCTGTTCTTGTACATTCTCCAAGGTAAACAAAAATACTTTTAAATGGGCACAGAGCAGCAGTTTTATTCCCTGTCCAGTCTACAAAAAGGCACTGCTCTGGGGAATTCCAGAGCTGAGTGTAACAGCAACAGCTGGGACACAGGCCCTCTCTGAAGCTCCACATGGAGACTCACACTCAGAAAAGGGAACCTGGTAGCAATGTTTAGCATGCACGAGGCCTGCTGAGAACCTCCCTTCCGTGCAAGTCTTAAGCCTAAAGAAGACCAGAAGGCCATAAAACTGGCCTCTTTCTATTAGGTTGAACCATGTGGAAATACCTACACAATGATGATTTCAAATAATTTAACCTAATAGAATCCTAAAAAGCAAACTGGACATTTTGCAATAAGCAAGAATGCAAAATCCATTATTTCCCTGGTGGCTCTATCCAAGACCATTTCCTATTAGTTCTTTAGGAACTAAAACATTCTGCAGTGACATTAAAAGTCATGGGAACCCTTGTCAAACAGGCCTGGCATTGGTAACAGACAGCCTCTCAATCATCTGTTCATATCCGTACCACATCCACATTCATATCCATTCCTGGTCCTCAAGAGCTCAGAGGAACAAGCAAGTGAACAGGTATATACAACACAGGATAGAAACTGCTATTCTATAGAAAAGTACAAAATCAGAGATGTGAGTGTAGCTCAGTTACATCTCTCACACTGAATTTGCCTGGTTGTTTGTATGTGGGCTTCACAATCAGATAATGCCCTCAGAAGGAAGGAAGGAATCATGTTTTCTGTCTTGAATTCCTGGCATCCATCACAGTTCTTACACATAAGCAGAGCTTAATGATGTTTGTAGAATGACTGAATGATTCATAGGGGCTGAGTGGCCTCTCTGGAAAATGAGATGAGTAAATAGTGTTTCTGTTAAGAACTTCAAGGTTCTTATATCTTAGACCAGACTACAAATTATAGCACTAGAAAGATAAGAAAAGACTCCTAATTATAGAGCTAGAAACAAAAGTGGACGAAAAAAGAAGACGGGTCACTATACTTGGTAATCAAATATGTCTAGAATTATGGATTAAAAGGCCTGCCTCAAGCTTCCCTGGTAGTCCAGTGGGTAAGGAGTCCACCTTGCAGTGCAAGGGGACCGGTTCGATCTCTGGCCGGGAAGATTCCATGTGCAGCAGAGTGGCTGGGCCAGTGTGTCCAATTACGAGCCAGTGCTCTGGAGCGCACGAGACCAGACCCAGCGCTCTGCAACGAGAGAGGCCACTGCAACGGGAGGCCCACACATGACAAAGAACCTCCCTTCCGTGCAAGTCTTAAGCCTAAAGAAGACCAGAAGGCCATAAAACTGGCCTCTTTCTATTAGGTTGAACCATGTGGAAATACCTACACAATGATGATTTCAAATAATTTAACCTAATAGAATCCTAAAAAGCAAACTGGACATTTTGCAATAAGCAAGAATGCAAAATCCATTATTTCCCTGGTGGCTCTATCCAAGACCATTTCCTATTAGTTCTTTAGGAACTAAAACATTCTGCAGTGACATTAAAAGTCATGGGAACCCTTGTCAAACAGGCCTGGCATTGGTAACAGACAGCCTCTCAATCATCTGTTCATATCCGTACCACATCCACATTCATATCCATTCCTGGTCCTCAAGAGCTCAGAGGAACAAGCAAGTGAACAGGTATATACAACACAGGATAGAAACTGCTATTCTATAGAAAAGTACAAAATCAGAGATGTGAGTGTAGCTCAGTTACATCTCTCACACTGAATTTGCCTGGTTGTTTGTATGTGGGCTTCACAATCAGATAATGCCCTCAGAAGGAAGGAAGGAATCATGTTTTCTGTCTTGAATTCCTGGCATCCATCACAGTTCTTACACATAAGCAGAGCTTAATGATGTTTGTAGAATGACTGAATGATTCATAGGGGCTGAGTGGCCTCTCTGGAAAATGAGATGAGTAAATAGTGTTTCTGTTAAGAACTTCAAGGTTCTTATATCTTAGACCAGACTACAAATTATAGCACTAGAAAGATAAGAAAAGACTCCTAATTATAGAGCTAGAAACAAAAGTGGACGAAAAAAGAAGACGGGTCACTATACTTGGTAATCAAATATGTCTAGAATTATGGATTAAAAGGCCTGCCTCAAGCTTCCCTGGTAGTCCAGTGGGTAAGGAGTCCACCTTGCAGTGCAAGGGGCACCGGTTCGATCTCTGGCCCGGGAAGATTCCATGTGCAGCAGAGTGGCTGGGCCAGTGTGTCCAATTACGAGCCAGTGCTCTGGAGCGCACGAGACCAGACCCAGCGCTCTGCAACGAGAGAGGCCACTGCAACGGGAGGCCCACACATGACAAAGAACAAAAATGATGGATGAAAATAAACAAATAAATAAAATAAAATACAATGCTTTTTTTTAAAAAGGCCTGCTTCTAGCAGGGCATATAGCAGCATCATTTTCTCTCTCAATATAAGATCTTTTGATTTCAATTGATTTCTTTATAAGTTTAACACCATCAACAACAAAGGAAGTGAACAGTATTTTATGAACTAAAGAACAGGGAACAAACCCAAACCACTTTCTATTTTTCTTTAGGAAAGGAGTATTCACTGGTGTCAGGGGCAAGGTCTCCATGAGGGTTAGAATACCTTTTATGAGTTCAGAAAAAGAAAAAACATCTAATTCATATGTGTACCCAAATAGGTAATTAAATGGTAAATTAAAAGATCAAGATGAGGTAAGACATTACACTGACTGCCGGGTGTTCATAGTTGAAGAAGGTAAAACACACATGCACACACAAAATGTTAACTCTTCCAAGACTTAAAATAGTCACCTGGGTTACCTTTTAAATCTATAGAGCAATCATTTCTAAAAGAAACAGCAGGTAGCAAACGAGCCTCAGAGAGATTCATCTTTCAACATTGAATATTTTGATGTGGGCTCAAGAAGTCTTTCCGTCTCTTCAAATAATCAAAGCTCTGGAAAAGGGTCGGCATGGAGCCCTTCCCAATATGAACTCTTTTATCTACACATTTTATTTCTGAAGGGAAGAGACTGGCCCGAGCACCACACTGCTTTGGAAGTAAAGGAAGTCTTTATCCTAATGAATTGATCTCATCAATTTAACTGCACATTTGATCCCAAGCCCCCTTTTTGGGCCTGATGACCCCAGAGAGGCCCTTAAGTGAAGCTGTCCCCAGGGTGGTGCCGTCCATCATGGCCACCAGCAGACAGGAAAGGGTCACTAGGAGATCTAATTTTATTATGTAAATCACAGGAAGTCACATTTAGCTCTTCTCCTCTGTGCAGCGTCCTTACTTCTACCCAGGAGGCACAAGCCGAGGAGGACCAATTACGAGCCAGTGCTCTGGAGCGCACGAGACCAGACCCAGCGCTCTGCAACGAGAGAGGCCACTGCAACGGGAGGCCCACACATGACAAAGAACAAAAATGATGGATGAAAATAAACAAATAAATAAAATAAAATACAATGCTTTTTTTTAAAAAGGCCTGCTTCTAGCAGGGCATATAGCAGCATCATTTTCTCTCTCAATATAAGATCTTTTGATTTCAATTGATTTCTTTATAAGTTTAACACCATCAACAACAAAGGAAGTGAACAGTATTTTATGAACTAAAGAACAGGGAACAAACCCAAACCACTTTCTATTTTTCTTTAGGAAAGGAGTATTCACTGGTGTCAGGGGCAAGGTCTCCATGAGGGTTAGAATACCTTTTATGAGTTCAGAAAAGAAAAAACATCTAATTCATATGTGTACCCAAATAGGTAATTAAATGGTAAATTAAAAGATCAAGATGAGGTAAGACATTACACTGACTGCCGGGTGTTCATAGTTGAAGAAGGTAAAACACACATGCACACACAAAATGTTAACTCTTCCAAGACTTAAAATAGTCACCTGGGTTACCTTTTAAATCTATAGAGCAATCATTTCTAAAAGAAACAGCAGGTAGCAAACGAGCCTCAGAGAGATTCATCTTTCAACATTGAATATTTTGATGTGGGCTCAAGAAGTCTTTCCGTCTCTTCAAATAATCAAAGCTCTGGAAAAGGGTCGGCATGGAGCCCTTCCCAATATGAACTCTTTTATCTACACATTTTATTTCTGAAGGGAAGAGACTGGCCCGAGCACCACACTGCTTTGGAAGTAAAGGAAGTCTTTATCCTAATGAATTGATCTCATCAATTTAACTGCACATTTGATCCCAAGCCCCTTTGTGGGCCTGATGACCCCAGAGAGGCCCTTAAGTGAAGCTGTCCCCAGGGTGGTGCCGTCCATCATGGCCACCAGCAGACAGGAAAGGGTCACTAGGGAGATCTAATTTTATTATGTAAATCACAGGAAGTCACATTTAGCTCTTCTCCTCTGTGCAGCGTCCTTACTTCTACCCAGGAGGCACAAGCCGAGGAGGAGAAAGAAGTCTGTCAGGATAAATGAAAATGACAGGGCTGGTTGCTCCCATCTCATGCAAGGGTACCCCTCAAGTACTGAACAGAATGTTCACAGTTAGGTTTCTCTCTTTCATACCCATTTTAGTTCATTTTTCCCAAGGAAGGCAAGAGGCAACATAAACGGCCAAGAGGGTTGAGGTCAAGTTCAGAAGCCCTGTGAGAAAGGCACAGACTTTGAGTCAGACTTTGGAATCTTAGACCTTGGTTCCTAGGATTTATATGACCTTGGGCATATGATTTCATTTCTCTGAGCCTCAGCTTCCTCTCTGTAAAATGGGGATAATGACACCCAGTTCTCACAGCCCTTGTAAGGATGGTGTCTGGAGGAGCTTTTAAGGGCAGTGGTTTTGCAAGGGCTGTATGACTTCATTCTGTCTCAGTAAAGCAGAAACTGGATATGAAACCGAAGGAAAACAGCATACAGCTATGGCATGAACACCTTCTGCTTGCACGCATGACTAGGATGCTGGCGTTTCAGGGAATCCACTCTGGGGCTTTAAGGCCAAACTGGAGAAAAGTTCCACAGCGCTAGGAGCAGCACATTTCCATAAACAAGACCCACACCACGTAACATTCTCTCCCTACTCTAGAATTCCTGAGTTGGCCAAGTTCATCCAGCTTAGAATAAAACCCAAGGACTGTGAAGACCAGTCAATGTCTTTCTTGTCAAGGAACATAAAACGATCCAAGAAGGATCTAGAGAATTCATTCTAACATGAAATTAACCTTGCTAATAAGTAAAATCACCCTCCTCAATCAAAATCTACACTCTTGTCAAGACAATTGTTGAGAAAAAAATCACACACAAAAAATTTGTAATTGCTGCAGACAAGTAGGGAAAAAATGGCCACACAGCAGCATATAAGCTCTTCGGCTGAAAAGTACATCAAGAATCCTTTCAGGGCTTCCCTGGAGGTCCAGTGGGTAAGGACATTGCCTTGCGGTGCAAGGGGCACTGGTTCGATCCTGGCCTGGGAAGATCCCACGTGCCACGGAGCGGCTGGACAGATGTGTCCAACTACTGAGCCAGAGCTCTGGAGCACATGCACCCGGAGCCAGTGCTCTGCAGCGAGAGAGGCCACTGCGATGGGAGGCCCACACAGGCCAAAGAACAACGATGGATGAAAATAGATAAATGAAAGACCAATAGAAGTGGCCAAAAAAAAAAAAGAATCCTTTCATTTAAGTCCCAGGTCAAGATATCTTTATATTAATTTAAAGGTAACCAGAAAGTCAATTACAGTGTTTCTTTTGAGAAGGGGGACTAAAGAAGGTGGCCTCTGAATGCTGTCTCCTTCCAACCTACAAGGGATGAGTCTGACATTCAGATGTAGCCTTGATGAGGAATTCTGTTTGTCAACCCATAGGCATTTGGTTGGGTTGTTGCTGCTGTTGCCCTCCTGACCAAGACGCCCACAGACTAGCACTTTTAAAGATTCATTTCTGTCTGTCAGTGAATTTGTGAAGACAAGCTTTGTGTTACCTGTGTGCATGTGCGCTCAGTCACTTCAGTCATGTCCGACACTGTGTGACTCCACAGACTATAGCCCACCAGGCTCCTCTGTTCATAAGATTGTCCAGGCAAGAATACAGGGGTGGGTTTCCATACCCTCCTCCAGGGGATCTTCCCAATCCAGGATTGAATTCGCATCTACTGTGTCTCCTTCATTGCAGGTGGACTCTTTTAACTGCTGAGCCACTGGGAAAGCCCTTGTGTTACCCACCAGGTCCCCAAAAAGTTTTACCAAACTAACTACCTTTCTTGTCAAGGAACATAAAACGATCCAAGAAGGATCTAGAGAATTCATTCTAACATGAAATTAACCTTGCTAATAAGTAAAATCACCCTCCTCAATCAAAATCTACACTCTTGTCAAGACAATTGTTGAGAAAAAAATCACACACAAAAAATTTGTAATTGCTGCAGACAAGTAGGGAAAAAATGGCCACACAGCAGCATATAAGCTCTTCGGCTGAAAAGTACATCAAGAATCCTTTCAGGGCTTCCCTGGAGGTCCAGTGGGTAAGGACATTGCCTTGCGGTGCAAGGGGCACTGGTTCGATCCCTGGCCTGGGAAGATCCCACGTGCCACGGAGCGGCTGGACAGATGTGTCCAACTACTGAGCCAGAGCTCTGGAGCACATGCACCCGGAGCCAGTGCTCTGCAGCGAGAGAGGCCACTGCGATGGGAGGCCCACACAGGCCAAAGAACAACGATGGATGAAAATAGATAAATGAAAGACCAATAGAAGTGGCCAAAAAAAAAAAAGAATCCTTTCATTTAAGTCCCAGGTCAAGATATCTTTATATTAATTTAAAGGTAACCAGAAAGTCAATTACAGTGTTTCTTTTGAGAAGGGGGACTAAAGAAGGTGGCCTCTGAATGCTGTCTCCTTCCAACCTACAAGGGATGAGTCTGACATTCAGATGTAGCCTTGATGAGGAATTCTGTTTGTCAACCCATAGGCATTTGGTTGGGTTGTTGCTGCTGTTGCCCTCCTGACCAAGACGCCCACAGACTAGCACTTTTAAAGATTCATTTCTGTCTGTCAGTGAATTTGTGAAGACAAGCTTTGTGTTACCTGTGTGCATGTGCGCTCAGTCACTTCAGTCATGTCCGACACTGTGTGACTCCACAGACTATAGCCCACCAGGCTCCTCTGTTCATAAGATTGTCCAGGCAAGAATACAGGGGTGGGTTTCCATACCCTCCTCCAGGGGATCTTCCCAATCCAGGATTGAATTCGCATCTACTGTGTCTCCTTCATTGCAGGTGGACTCTTTTAACTGCTGAGCCACTGGGAAAGCCCTTGTGTTACCCACCAGGTCCCAAAAGTACAAACAAACCAAAGATCCTACCTCTCTAAAATTCAACTCAGAACTAATCTCATGCCAACAACTAGGAAAATTACTTCCATCGCCGCCGCTCCAAAATGGAGCCCTGCCACCCTCTTGCCCAGCTCCCAGCCCAGGTTCCCAGGACCCACACTGATATTTGTGTTGGTGTCTGCAAGCAGCTTGTTCACACACATCCAGACCAGCAGAGCAGGAGGCATTCAGAAGGGCCCTCTGACCAGTGCAAGGCCTGGGAAGGAAGTGATGGGCAGGATCCAATGTCCTGCAGTAGCTTGTTCTCACTGCCACCTTGGCTTTTCCTTACCATCTGCCAGGAGCTGTTCAAACTCTGTAAGCAACTCCGAATCACGAGGATCCTTTTTGTTCTCCAGAGTCCAGGGAACGCCTACTCTGGTTTCCCAGAAAGCCAAAGGCAAGCACAGCTTCTCCCTCTAGGCCTTCTCTTTAGATCCAAGGGCTCCTTTTACCCTACCTAGAGAGGCCAAACCCTAAGCTAAGAAGAAGTCCTCTGACAACCAACTGTACTCATCATTCAGCTATTCCAAGATGAGGCCATCCACAGGTTCCTCATCTGTAATTAAGAATAAATATCAAGACATGCTTTGTTGTGTTCCTTTCTGGTTGTGGCAATTAACTGATATAATATACATTTAGCACAGTGTCTTCCACATAGTAAGCACTCAGTAAATACAAATTATTATGGATATTATTTTTATTATTCTAAGAATGAAGGATAGCTATTATTAAGAAAGACCTCTCTAAAAGACATGCCACTCTAACCCAAGGGTAAATGCTCCATGGTCAATTTCAGTCCCCTCCCTCTGCAAACAGAAGGAACAAGTACAACAAAAATCTAAACAACAGATATTCTGAAGGTTCTTATTTGGATCTCATCCAGGGGATAAGATTGTCCAGGCAAGAATACAGGGTGGGTTTCCATACCCTCCTCCAGGGATCTTCCCAATCCAGGATTGAATTCGCATCTACTGTGTCTCCTTCATTGCAGGTGGACTCTTTTAACTGCTGAGCCACTGGGAAAGCCCTTGTGTTACCCACCAGGTCCCAAAAGTACAAACAAACCAAAGATCCTACCTCTCTAAAATTCAACTCAGAACTAATCTCATGCCAACAACTAGGAAAATTACTTCCATCGCCGCCGCTCCAAAATGGAGCCCTGCCACCCTCTTGCCCAGCTCCCAGCCCAGGTTCCCAGGACCCACACTGATATTTGTGTTGGTGTCTGCAAGCAGCTTGTTCACACACATCCAGACCAGCAGAGCAGGAGGCATTCAGAAGGGCCCTCTGACCAGTGCAAGGCCTGGGAAGGAAGTGATGGGCAGGATCCAATGTCCTGCAGTAGCTTGTTCTCACTGCCACCTTGGCTTTTCCTTACCATCTGCCAGGAGCTGTTCAAACTCTGTAAGCAACTCCGAATCACGAGGATCCTTTTTGTTCTCCAGAGTCCAGGGAACGCCTACTCTGGTTTCCCAGAAAGCCAAAGGCAAGCACAGCTTCTCCCTCTAGGCCTTCTCTTTAGATCCAAGGGCTCCTTTTACCCTACCTAGAGAGGCCAAACCCCTAAACTAAGAAGCAGTCCTCTGAAAACAAACTGTACTCATCATTCAGCTATTCCAAGATGAGGCCATCCACAGGTTCCTCATCTGTAATTAAGAATAAATATCAAGACATGCTTTGTTGTGTTCCTTTCTGGTTGTGGCAATTAACTGATATAATATACATTTAGCACAGTGTCTTCCACATAGTAAGCACTCAGTAAATACAAATTATTATGGATATTATTTTTATTATTCTAAGAATGAAGGATAGCTATTATTAAGAAAGACCTCTCTAAAAGACATGCCACTCTAACCCAAGGGTAAATGCTCCATGGTCAATTTCAGTCCCCTCCCTCTGCAAACAGAAGGAACAAGTACAACAAAAAAATCTAAACAACAGATATTCTGAAGGTTCTTATTTGGATTTTAAGTACATTATGTGCAGTGATATACATATAGATCCATTTATTAAGAATGAGCTGTCTCGGGCTTCCCTGGTGGTCCAGTGGGTAGGGACACTGCCTTGCAGTGCAAGGGGCGCCGGTTCGATCCCTGGCCTGGGAAGATCCCATGTGCCGCAGAGCGGCTGGACCGATGTGTCCAATTACCAAGCCGGAGCTCTGGAGCGCATGCGCCCAGAGCCAGTGCTCTGCGACAACAGAGGACACTGCGATGGGAGGCCCACACGGGCCGAAGAACAAAGATGGATGGAAACAGACAAATGAAAGACCAATAGAAGTGGCCTGCCCGCTCCCCTACCTCCCCATTGCCCCCAATAAATATAATAAATAAATCTTTAAAAAAAAAAAAAAAAAAGAATGAGCTGTCTCGTGCCAACTATGTGTACAGCATTATACTAAATATGGGTGCGTACACACACACACACATGCACACGCATGCACACACACACACACACACATGTAGAATCAATAAGACAATTTACAGTTTTAAGCATCAACTATGGGCCAGGCACTATATTAGTCAACTAAGATACACTGATAAATAAGACATAGGTCTGGTCCTCCCTAAACTTACAGTTGAACAGAGAAATTACGATTATAGATGCCAAGGTAATAGCAAGCACTGGATGGAAAAAGAGCAACAGACACAGATGATGCTCTCTTAATCAACTTGCCAGCTTACGTGACACACTTCAGTTGCTCTCCACACTTAACACTGGCTGGGTTGTTAGTAGTGGGCCTTCTTCTTGAGTTTCTGCTCCCTTTTGCCCCATCAGCCAGGCAGGGCACTTCCACAGCGCTAGTATTCTATTCACAATAAGTATACTTATCATTTTACAATGCTTAGGGACTGTATGTTTTTTGTTTTTTGTTTTTAAGAATCTCTGCTGTAACTGACTTTTGGGGCTGACTGACCAACGACTGGTCCAGTTACCACATGTAAGAAGGTGTCACCCTATACCTGCCTGTTTCTCTTAGACTGACAGAAAAATGAGTTTCTATTCCCTCAGTCCAATCTCACTGAGGAGCATAGAAGGTTGACCTGGGATTTTATAAAATAGACCCATTACCCGTATGTCTCTCAGACATAATGCGAGTGGAATTTTAGCCTTATTTCCAGAGACTGAGATGCTAACCCTTGTAAGCTTGAGCTGCACACTGACTACTGAGAGCCTGAAGCTTGGGCTAAGAGATGAAGGATGGCCCAAATGCCAGTTCAGCGTTGGTCACAGGTCTGGACAAAGCCAGTTGGTTGATTCAAGTATCTGATGTTCCAACCTGGCATGTGATGCTACCTCTGCAAGGAGAAATATCTCAGGTGATGTTTCACTCAGAAAAGACACAAGTACTTACCATCAGGAGGGGCAAGATCCACACCCAGGACCCCTTGATAGTCAGTCTAATACATTTCTGTTAATTTGCACAGAAGGCTGGATTTCTATCCCACAATATTCCAGGCACTGAAACTGAACCAACATCATTAACTTCCCACTAGCGCTTTATGCCATCGAGATGCAATCTGTCAAGGGAGGCAGCACGGGGCCTCACGTCAAGAGAAGTCTGCGAGAACAGAAAGCCAAGTGAAAAGGGAGGCTTTGGAAGAGTTACAGTCTCCTGACAATATTTTAAAAAGACATTTAACATATAGAGGATGTCATTGATGGCAGAGAGAAAAATATCAACTTTTTTTTTCTTTAGAAACAAAGGACTAGTTCAGGAGGAGGGAAAAGAACTGGGGAAGCCTTCGTATATTGGGAGCTGAGTTTATTTTTATTTTCTCTGCCAACAGAGGCAAGGTAATTCTATAAGCATCATTTAACTTTCTCACTAGAAACAAAATAGAGTCAGGCAGTTAATGCCTTGCATTCTACATCTCCCATTTCCACTCCAGAATCACTGCTTTCCCCCAGAAAATTAAATTGATTCTCATACAATGACACCCAAATGTGTGCTTTCAAAGGCATATCCCCAAAACTGATGGGATCCTCAATGAGAGGATGAGGAGCTATTTCCCATTCCAATTTGGAGTCAGAAAATCTGTGGGTCTCTAATTTCCTTCATTAGGGGTGGCTCCTGATGACCTCAAGGATCCCTCTCCTTCCAAAGGAATAAAAGGAAATGATTTTCAGTGACAGCTGTCAAATTTTAGGTGACATATCTTCAAGAAATTCCTAATCTGAGAGCTAGCTGTCAATCAATGAAACAGGTTTCCAAATAGGTTGTGGACTCGTCTTCCCTGGAGACAGATAAAAATAGTCTACGCCGCCGCCATCTGTCTTGGTAGGGTGCAGTCCTTCCAGGAGGTGGGTGAACAAACCCTTCTTACCTCTGAGGGAGCCTATGAAGAAGTGATTAGATTGTTGAGGGATAAAGGATAGTTACAGCAGTCTATCTGGGCCTAGGTAGGGCAGGGGGTTAGGCAGCTGAGACTCCCTATGGAAAGGGAAGATTCAAATTGCAAAGAGGAAAGTACAAGGGAAAAAGACAAGAAATAACCACACAGCTCCGAACTCTTTGGGGAGAATTGAACCAATCTGCTTCTCCGCTACAGCAGCTCCCATTTGGTCCTGGGGACAAAGAGCTCAGCCACAGATCCTTGGGGAAGGTATTATTCCCCTCCCTAGTTCCCAAATGAGTGTATACATGAAGCCTAAGCAGAAGGTAGGAACCATCAAATAAATCCAACATCACCCCAGGTGGCCAGTAGCACCACAGAGCATCTCCAAAACATATTCCTTTAAAAAGCACTCTTGGCTTGGCTACCTGAAATCCTACCCATATCCTGCATTTCCTTCACTGTTATGGAAAGCTCTCTTGGGGCATGAAAAGGAATGAAACCTTCATGGATCTTTAGAAACATAACCCCAACGGGAAATGCAAGAAACAGCATCACTATGGCCTATAACCTCTGCAAAATTGGAGTTGTTTCTCTCCCTGCAGACGTGAGCCAACCTTTGACCCCATCTCTGTGTGACCATGTCAAATGTGCACACTTGGGACTCTCAACTAAGTCTTTGTTCTAACACTGTCTTCCCACAACACACTGGAATCGGCCACATGGCACTGTCACAGGGGCATTTGGATACCCAACTTTGCTGGTAGACAAAACACAGGAAGCCCACTGTTTTTTGAGTCCATACAGAACAAGAGGCCCCTGTGGGAGGGTAGTGAGGTCAAGGAGTCAACACCAGGGACTCACGGAGCTGGGGTCTTCAGCAAACCAAAGAGATGGAGGCAAGGGATGCCACCAGCTGTTAAGAGCTAGACATTCAAGGGCGTGTATGAGGTAAAACCAGTGCCTGAGGCTCAATTCTTTAAAGAAGAATTTTTTTTCTGGCGGGATTGCCAGCTAAGGAGAAACCTGAAGCTCAAGCATGCAGCCTAGTGACTTTTTCCCCTTTCAGCTAAGCCAGAGAAGTTTGCAAAGATAACTAGAAGAAAATCAATACCACAGAGCTCTATTTAAGATGAGCCTTTGCAGAGGAGAAATCTGAGTCTATTCTGTCTTTGCAGCTGTCCTAGTCAGATGAGATGCTTTTGCCCTCATAGAAGGTATCAGACTTACTGAGAAGAACAAGAAGATAATGAATAGAAAAGGGCCCTATGAACCCACACATCCCAAAACAAATGAAAGGAAGAGACTGTCATCATTGCTAATAGCACATGGGCTGTCCCCCCAAATGGGTGGCAAAATGGGAGCAATGTCACCTTAGAAAAGCAGAGACAGCATTCTGGGTCACTCCTGTAGACACTCTAGGAGTTTGGCTAGGTAGGACATCCCCTTCTATCTTGCTGGCCTGGAATCAGTGCCAGCTATGAAAAGGGGTAAGATCCTTCCCTTCCTTTGCTGGTGCCCCAGATCAACCTGGCCAGACAGCCAAACCTTCTGCAATGTGCCAGACACTCTGGTCAAAATCCAGGACTTAGGAACAGCATTTCGAGAAGTGTCCCTCCTCTGAAACTAGCTCAGGTACAAAGGGAGTTCTCTCTCATGCCTGCCCAAAGAATTTCATCACTATGAAATTCAGGCCTTGCTCATTTTTCAAAGCTGGGGATTGTCAACACATTTGGGGATTCATTCATCAGATGAACTTAAGGCCTTGGGGAACCGCAACTAAGCAGCAGAGAGCTGGTTTCCACGGAGGAGACTGAGCAGACAATCCAGGAGTCAGGCATCCTCTAGAGGTCGTCTCCTCCGCCACCCATCACCCCCGGCCCCCCAGCAGACTACAGGGAAGCCAGTACAGACTGAGGAGTGAGTGCCCTGTTCTTCATGCTCTCCAAAGAGAATTCACACCAACTTTCTGTAGCCTGGAGCTGGAAAATGAAGGGAAGGAGGCACCAACAATGAAGAAACCAACCCACTGACTTCCCATTCACTCTCATAACTCAACACGCTAAGGCTGGCAGGTCGCCAGCATGCAGTCCTGCAGTGGGGTAAAGCTGAAAAGGCTGTCAAATCAGACCGTGGGGCAGTGACGAGAGCATTGGATTAGACATCAAAAGATCTCAGAGGGGGATTAGTTAATGCAAAGGAGCCAGAGGGAATTTGGGGGATATAGAAATGCTCAATATGTTGATTATCACTGTGGTTGCACAAATGCGTACTCTTGTCAAAACCCATCAAACTAGGTTTTAAGTGAATGAATTTTCTGGTACATAAATCTCATCTTAATAGAACTGTTTTAAAAAGAAACATCATCATTCTAACTTCCAAGTCACCCTTATTAACTGTGGGACCTTGGATAAGACAGTTACCTACCGAATGTTTCCCTTTTCTGTTAAACGAGATTTATAATTTCTGTCCCACCCATTTCACCAAATTCTGAAATCACATGACATCACATACGTGAATCAATTTCAAAAAGTGTAAAATGCTAAGCCGTTAGGTAACTGTAATCATGTTTGTGCCCTGACACTTGGGACCTCCTTGCTATATATTTCCTGATGATCCTCAGGTATGGAGGGAAATTCTGTTCTATTTAATAGCTCATGCTTCAGAAATCTTCCTCTGGAAAGCCCTGACCTGATTATTTTTTCCATTTGCCCACCTCTTCACTATGTAAAGGTCAGTCACTATGGGTGTGGGGCCTTTCTGGTTCCCACAGATAAGCGCCCAACATAGAGCAGCCATGCCCAAAGAATTTCATCACTATGAAATTCAGGCCTTGCTCATTTTTCAAAGCTGGGGATTGTCAACACATTTGGGGATTCATTCATCAGATGAACTTAAGGCCTTGGGGAACCGCAACTAAGCAGCAGAGAGCTGGTTTCCACGGAGGAGACTGAGCAGACAATCCAGGAGTCAGGCATCCTCTAGAGGTCGTCTCCTCCGCCACCCATCACCCCCGGCCCCCCAGCAGACTACAGGGAAGCCAGTACAGACTGAGGAGTGAGTGCCCTGTTCTTCATGCTCTCCAAAGAGAATTCACACCAACTTTCTGTAGCCTGGAGCTGGAAAATGAAGGGAAGGAGGCACCAACAATGAAGAAACCAACCCACTGACTTCCCATTCACTCTCATAACTCAACACGCTAAGGCTGGCAGGTCGCCAGCATGCAGTCCTGCAGTGGGGTAAAGCTGAAAAGGCTGTCAAATCAGACCGTGGGGCAGTGACGAGAGCATTGGATTAGACATCAAAAGATCTCAGAGGGGGATTAGTTAATGCAAAGGAGCCAGAGGGAATTTGGGGGATATAGAAATGCTCAATATGTTGATTATCACTGTGGTTGCACAAATGCGTACTCTTGTCAAAACCCATCAAACTAGGTTTTAAGTGAATGAATTTTCTGGTACATAAATCTCATCTTAATAGAACTGTTTTAAAAAGAAACATCATCATTCTAACTTCCAAGTCACCCTTATTAACTGTGGGACCTTGGATAAGACAGTTACCTACCGAATGTTTCCCTTTTCTGTTAAACGAGATTTATAATTTCTGTCCCACCCATTTCACCAAATTCTGAAATCACATGACATCACATACGTGAATCAATTTCAAAAAGTGTAAAATGCTAAGCCGTTAGGTAACTGTAATCATGTTTGTGCCCTGACACTTGGGACCTCCTTGCTATATATTTCCTGATGATCCTCAGGTATGGAGGGAAATTCTGTTCTATTTAATAGCTCATGCTTCAGAAATCTTCCTCTGGAAAGCCCTGACCTGATTATTTTTTCCATTTGCCCACCTCTTCACTATGTAAAGGTCAGTCACTATGGGTGTGGGGGCCTTTCTGGTTCCCACAGATAAGCGCCCAACATAGAGCACAGCCACTGAGCATGGCCACCTGACCAGAATGCAGACACCACAGCAGATGCCATTCTGGAAGCGTGTACCCTCCCCTTTCTGGGGAAAGCAGTGAGCTGGCATTTTTCAGGTGCCCACAGAGCACTCTTTTCGGGCAGAGGAAAAGGAAAGAAAACGCAGGATTTTCTTACAGAAGGACAAAAGGGGAAAAACTCGGAAGCCTGGGTCATTACGTACAAACTCACTCAGCTTAAATTATCTAAAGAGACTCAGATCATTGAATCCAACTCCTTCATTATCAAAATTAGAAAACTAATTTTCTGAGAGAGCAAGAGTTCGAGGCTAAGCAAAATTGTTAAGCAGGTTTAGTCGCAGGTGCCTCGATGTCCTTGCTCTGGCTCTCTGTACATGGTCACTTTCCTCAAGATGTTCTCCTTTCCTAATTTGGCATCTAGTAGGCTTATACCCTTATCAAAACCTGTTACAGAAAACAAACACAATCTCACTCTCAAGTATAAACAATACTTTCAAGTAAGGGAAGGGAAGAGGCCATTTTAAGAGGTAAATCCAACGGGCTGAAGAGACATCTTCCACTCATTCCCCTCACAAGGGACTTTGACAACAGCCCCCAATCATACTCAATAGCCAGTTTTCTGCCCAATCTTGGGAAAATAGAGAACTAAAGCTTGAAACCCTTCCAGATAAGTACAAGTGGGTTTACAAAGAAGTTCAAGTGGGTCTGTAGAGCTGTGGGTCTTATCTGCAAGCCTGCCATATCGCCTTACTAAGCCTGGGCTGTAAGTGGCAACACTGTCCCACAGAAAGGGATGCTATCCATCCTACATTATGGGGATCAATTCCACATACAGTCTTGCTACTCGTCCTTGCAAATGGTGCTTTTAAATCCATCTTGAGAATACCATTCACTCTGGGATAAAGAAGGCGTGCGTGTGTGTGTGTGTGTGTGTGTGTGTGTGTGTGTGTGTGTGTGAAATATACACAGAATGGAATATTACTCAGCCATAAAAAGAATGAATAATGCCATTTGCAACAACATGGATGGACCTAGATTATACTAAGTAAAGTAGGTAAAAAAGAGAAAGACAAATACCATATGATTATCACTTATATGTAAAATCTAAAAAATAGTGCCAATGAACTTATTTACAAAACAGACTCACATAGAAAACAAACTTATGGTTACAAATAGGACCATATCTGTTTTACACTCATCAAATAACATAATCTTAAAAATAGACAAAAAAAAAAAAGACAAATAAATCAGACATGCCACTCTGATGCAGATACCCTCTATGACTCCCATTACAGCCCCGGGAATCAACACAGAGCCCCCTCTAGGCCAATCATCTGACACTGCTTATCTCATCTGCCTCACTCCATGTCCACCTCCCATCTGCTCTCTACCTCTGCCAGCACAGACCCTACTTCTGTTCCTCAAACATACACAGCTCCGTGGCCCTTTAGACCCCAGAACCTGCTGTTCCCTCGCCCCCAGACTGTCCCCTCACAGGGTTAGCTCAGGAGTCACCTCCAAGAAGTCTCCTCTGACCACACATGAGTTAAGTAAACACCACTTACACCAGTCCCTGCCAGCCACTCTTGAGCCATCAACTGACTTCTCTCTTTTTTTTTTTTTCTTTTTTCTTGGGGGGTAGGGTGAGTGGGTAGGGAGGGAAAAACACACAGTCTGCAAGATCTCAGTTCCTTGACCAGGGATTGAACCTGGGACACAGCAGTGAAAGCCTGGTATCCTAACCACTAGGCCACCAGGGAACCCCCGTACCATCTGATTTTTATTTCTTTCAGAACACTTGGCTCCCTACCTTTCATTATCCTACCAATAGATCCATTTCTCTGTTTACTGTATATTTCTCCCACTAAGATTACAGCTCCATGAAAGCAGAGTTATGCTGTATGTTGGTAACCCTATCTCTAGCACCAGACCAGAGCTCAGTGCAGAATGGACACGCATCACTGCACATTCGGTATGTGAATGAACAAATTTATTAATATGTTTTAAACAGATCAAATTGAAGTCTTTAAAAACAGCATAAGGCCCTCGGGTAGGGCCTCAGGAGACACTGTCCTAGTCTACTCCAGCACCCACGAGAAATGCCAGCGCCAGCACACACTTCACCAACAGGGAAATACATCTCCAGACTGTCAGAGGTAAAATCAAGAGCCTTCATCAGGCATTTCCATAATTAATCATCAGCATTCACAGGCTGAGTTACCTCCAATCCCAACTCTAGCATCGATCTGAAGGAAACCTATTCATTTAAACTGACAAAAACATGCTGTCGTTTTCATTTCCATTACAAAGCATGCCAATGTAGCAGAAACACTTTGATTGATTGAACATCTTTCTCTCAATCCAAGTGGCAATTGATCAGCTTACCAAGGGACAAGTAAGTTCAACAACTCAAAACAAAAGCAGAAGTCTTTCCTTTCTTTCTTTCTCTTTCTTTCTTTCCTTATGAGGCATAAGTAACATACTGTATTTAAAATATAGAAAATTACTAACATGTAAGATTCACTTAGGAGACAGTAAACTGTGCCACTGTCATCCATTTTGCTTGAAATAAGGTAAGATGCACATACATGTGTGATATGTGTATGTGTGTATATATATATATATATATATATATATATATATACACACACACATGTGTGTGAAGTCACTTCAGTCATGTCCAACTCTTTGCGAGCCCATGGACTGTAGCCTGCAAGGATCCACTGCCCATGGTATTCTTCAGACAAAAATACTGGAGTAGGTTGCCATTTCCTTCTCCAGGGATATATATACATATATGTGTATATGTATAGATATACATCAATATATCTATCTATAAATTGGACATCAAGTAACTAGAACTCCTATTGTAACTGCCTGTGGCATACACAGATTCCATAGTCTGATAAGTGATGTACCACTTCACCTCCATCAACACCTAATTCCTGCTCCTACAGAGAATAAATATGATGAAAGAACTAAAAGCCATTTTGAGTCTCTGAAAGAAAGACGCTATAGAAATCTTGAAAAAAAAAAAGTGAACCCAAATACTGTCTCTGAGGGAAATAAAAAAATAACAAAAATACACTGCATAGAAAGAAAGGCAAGGGGTTAATTGCAGAAGAGTCCTTCAGGTTGAAGACAGCCATCCTTGACTACCATTCTGTCTCCTTTTCAAGGATCCATAGTGATATGGTCTCCCATCACCATCAGGCTGTTTATTCGGTGTTCTTTTGACAGCCAGGATGCTAGGAGCTGCTCAGGTGTTCAGATGCAGTCCAGCCAAGCAGGCCTACACAGGTTTCCACCACACCCAGGTTTCAGCTTGGCAGAAAATGAAAATGTCCAAAAGAGTTTTAATGAGTTGTTAATTATTTAAGTAGTCACCAAGATATGCTTGCAAGACAAAGAAGATCATCAACAGTAGTGAATGTTATTACACAACTTTGGCACAAATTAAGGAAGCTTCTGAAATAGAACTAAGACTACAAGATCTTAGGGTCCAACCTTCCACCCCAACTCAGAAGCAACCCCTGGATCACCACCCCACCCTATACCCTTCCTTAAAAAAACATTCTATTCTTTTGAGGGGGGGGCGGGTTGGGAAGGGAGGGGTTGGGCACGCCACTTCTATTGGTCTTTCATTTATCTATTATCATCCATCTTTTGTTCTTTGGCCCATGTGGGCCTCCCATTGCGGTGGCCTCTGTTGTCGCAGAGCGCTGGCTCTGGGCGCATACATTCCAGAACTCCAGCTCAGTAATTGGACACATTGGTCCAGCCACTCCACGGCACATAGGATCTTCCCAGGCCAGGGATCGAACCAGTGCCCCTTGCACTGCAAGGCAGTGTCCTTACCCACTGGACCATCAGGGAAGTCCCATTCTATTCTTTTATTTAAACTCTCTTGAACAGAGTATTCAATAGCCTTTCTTTCTAGTTTTACACTATAGCTCCACAAGCACCTGGCTTCTGTCTAATGTCAACCACACCTCTCAGCTGCTTACATTTGGACTTAAGCAACTACTTGAGTTATAACCCAGTCCAACTGTTGTTGCTGTTTAGTTGCTAAGTCATGTCTGACTTTGCCACTCCGTGGACTGTAGCCCACCAGGTTCCTCTGTCCATGGGATTTCCCAGGCAAGAATACTAGAGTGGGTGGTCATTTCCTTCTCCAGGAGATCTTCCCAACCCAAGGAATAGAATCCAAATCTCCTGCATTGGCAAGTGGATTCTTTACCGCTGAGCCACCTGGGAAGCCTTAGTCAAACTATATGGTAGATTAAAACTGTGTAAGCCAGGTCTAATCTTGAGTTGTTTCCTACAGACAAAAGTACAATGGTTGAAATTAAAGATCACCTAACTGAAGTAAAACTGGTTTTAAGCAGTTTAATAAACCCCATGTTTACAGGTTCTCACACTTGGTATAGTTTTTAGAAACACTTCCAACATAGCAACATAAAAGGTTGGGAAATGATTCCTTTGGCTAGCTAAGAAAGCATACCATCTTTAAAAAAAAAAAGAAGAAGAAGAAGAAAAAAATCATCCTAAGGAGCCAGCAGACACATGTCATTCTTTTAGACAACATTCTGGCAAGTAGATTTGATTTTCTTTTCCAAATGTTTCCAACTTTGAAGTTCTCAAGACCAAAACAGATATAGAAGAAGGTCCTCCAATTCCCCATTCCTGGATCCAAAATAAATTAGTCAAGTTAAGACCTGAGATTGCTGTTAAATAAGAATGATTCTAGGTCATAATTAGGACTGCTTTTCATACTGTCAACAATAGTATATCTTAAATGTCCAGCACTATGCAAAACATCAAGGGCAGGTACAAAAGAAATAGACAATAGAATTCCTGTCATCCACACCTGACCATGAAGAGACAGCCCTCAATTAATTTACCAATGGAGCATGTTGTATAATAAGATTATTTGCAAATTCGTGTTTGAAGTGCAAACACATTTCCCCATAAAAGGCTTGGGATAGTGTTTCAGTTCTCAGGCTGGCAGGAAACTGACTTAGTCCACAATGCAATTGAAACATAATTTGCAAGTGCAAATGAAACATGATATACAAAAACCAGAGAAACAATAGAAATACCTTGACATGTATATGGTGCTTTGTTAGTTACAAAGAGTTTTTCATAAGTATAAGCTTCACCAAGACTGTGGATAAGTGGCATCTGGTGATATTGTCAACAGTTTAGCAAATGGAGGCATAGAAAGCCTAGAAACTTCTTTCAAGTCACAGAGCTACTAAGTGGCAACAATGAATAAGAAATAGGTTGTAAGGGGCTTTGTTTGCTTTGCTGTTTAAGATTGATGCCTAGAAAGAAATTTCATTTGAGAAAGAAGAGGAGGTAAATCAAACTATATGGTAGATTAAAACTGTAAGCCAGGTCTAATCTTGAGTTGTTTCCTACAGACAAAAGTACAATGGTTGAAATTAAAGATCACCTAACTGAAGTAAAACTGGTTTTAAGCAGTTTAATAAACCCCATGTTTACAGGTTCTCACACTTGGTATAGTTTTTAGAAACACTTCCAACATAGCAACATAAAAGGTTGGGAAATGATTCCTTTGGCTAGCTAAGAAAGCATACCATCTTTAAAAAAAAAAAGAAGAAGAAGAAGAAAAAAATCATCCTAAGGAGCCAGCAGACACATGTCATTCTTTTAGACAACATTCTGGCAAGTAGATTTGATTTTCTTTTCCAAATGTTTCCAACTTTGAAGTTCTCAAGACAAAAACAGATATAGAAGAAGGTCCTCCAATTCCCCATTCCTGGATCCAAAATAAATTAGTCAAGTTAAGACCTGAGATTGCTGTTAAATAAGAATGATTCTAGGTCATAATTAGGACTGCTTTTCATACTGTCAACAATAGTATATCTTAAATGTCCAGCACTATGCAAAACATCAAGGGCAGGTACAAAAGAAATAGACAATAGAATTCCTGTCATCCACACCTGACCATGAAGAGACAGCCCTCAATTAATTTACCAATGGAGCATGTTGTATAATAAGATTATTTGCAAATTCGTGTTTGAAGTGCAAACACATTTCCCCATAAAAGGCTTGGGATAGTGTTTCAGTTCTCAGGCTGGCAGGAAACTGACTTAGTCCACAATGCAATTGAAACATAATTTGCAAGTGCAAATGAAACATGATATACAAAAACCAGAGAAACAATAGAAATACCTTGACATGTATATGGTGCTTTGTTAGTTACAAAGAGTTTTTCATAAGTATAAGCTTCACCAAGACTGTGGATAAGTGGCATCTGGTGATATTGTCAACAGTTTAGCAAATGGAGGCATAGAAAGCCTAGAAACTTCTTTCAAGTCACAGAGCTACTAAGTGGCAACAATGAATAAGAAATAGGTTGTAAGGGGCTTTGTTTGCTTTGCTGTTTAAGATTGATGCCTGAGAAAGAAGAAATTTCATTTGAGAAAGAAGAGGAGGTAAATGGACGCTTAGGGAATTCTATGGGAGGCATAGGGGCACTTTGAGAAGCTTCCAACCCCGACAGCACGGGGGCTTTACTGTTTTCGTTTCACTGTGAGCCTTGTGGAGGGGCTTTTCTCCTTTCAGGTTCATCACTAGACTTTCCAAGTTCATCTGCTATGACTAAAGTATGTGAGAGGAGGATGTTCAGTTTGGGTTTTACTCATGAAGAATATATCAAGCAAGAAAGGTTTCGAAAGATCTTGAAGATGGACAAGCACTGGAAAAGAGAAGAGAAGGAAGAAGTGTGATGAAGACAACCAACCACCTGTAGGAAAATGGTGACTGAGGCAGAAAGAAAGCAAAGGCAACAGGGACTGAGGGAGGCCACGATTCTATTAAGGGACTTGTATAGAGTCCGCACTCACCACTGCGCCATCAGGCCAAGGCAGCTCGGCTGCAGACAAAGGAGGAGGTAGCAGCTGCCACAAGCCAGCTTTGCATAGACCAGGATCCCTGCACCTCAGTAAGATCTCTAGTTGAGACATCTATAAAACTAGCAGATAGCAGCACAGAAAAATCGCACATCTACACCTTTTACAAAAATCCCTGTAACTGAAAAGAAGCGCAGAGTTCCGTTCATTCATTCATCCAATGAACATTTGCTATTTGCCAAAGCATCACACCAGATACTAGAAAAACAAGCATAAACAGTCCCTGCCTTCAAGAAACTCACCAGTTAGTATGAGAGAAAAGTATACGAATAAATAAATGCGAAGTAATGCACCTGGTCTGATGTATTTAAATACAGAATTTGCAAGTGCAAATGAAACATGATATACAAAACCAGAGAAACAATAGAAATACCTTGACATGTATATGGTGCTTTGTTAGTTACAAAGAGTTTTCATAAGTATAAGCTTCACCAAGACTGTGGATAAGTGGCATCTGGTGATATTGTCAACAGTTTAGCAAATGGAGGCATAGAAAGCCTAGAAACTTCTTTCAAGTCACAGAGCTACTAAGTGGCAACAATGAATAAGAAATAGGTTGTAAGGGGCTTTGTTTGCTTTGCTGTTTAAGATTGATGCCTGAGAAAGAAGAAATTTCATTTGAGAAAGAAGAGGAGGTAAATGGACGCTTAGGGAATTCTATGGGAGGCATAGGGGCACTTTGAGAAGCTTCCAACCCCGACAGCACGGGGGCTTTACTGTTTTCGTTTCACTGTGAGCCTTGTGGAGGGGCTTTTCTCCTTTCAGGTTCATCACTAGACTTTCCAAGTTCATCTGCTATGACTAAAGTATGTGAGAGGAGGATGTTCAGTTTGGGTTTTACTCATGAAGAATATATCAAGCAAGAAAGGTTTCGAAAGATCTTGAAGATGGACAAGCACTGGAAAGAGAAGAGAAGGAAGAAGTGTGATGAAGACAACCAACCACCTGTAGGAAAATGGTGACTGAGGCAGAAAGAAAGCAAAGGCAACAGGGACTGAGGGAGGCCACGATTCTATTAAGGGACTTGTATAGAGTCCGCACTCACCACTGCGCCATCAGGCCAAGGCAGCTCGGCTGCAGACAAAGGAGGAGGTAGCAGCTGCCACAAGCCAGCTTTGCATAGACCAGGATCCCTGCACCTCAGTAAGATCTCTAGTTGAGACATCTATAAAACTAGCAGATAGCAGCACAGAAAAATCGCACATCTACACCTTTTACAAAAATCCCTGTAACTGAAAAGAAGCGCAGAGTTCCGTTCATTCATTCATCCAATGAACATTTGCTATTTGCCAAAGCATCACACCAGATACTAGAAAAACAAGCATAAACAGTCCCTGCCTTCAAGAAACTCACCAGTTAGTATGAGAGAAAAGTATACGAATAAATAAATGCGAAGTAATGCACCTGGTCTGATGTATTTAAATACAGAGTACAGTATCAGCACGGTCACTTCGGGCATAGACGACGGCCAATAGATTCTCCAACATACTTCTTATTGCTGCTTATCATTTAACCATCTGTATACCAGACGCCCACAGTAATATTCAGGCCAAATCTACATTATTAATCACATATTTGCTGGCTAAGTCACTTTCTTGGTGTCTACCTTGCCCAAGTTGCTATTTTGTTCCTATGGGGGAAGAATGGGTGTGCACATATATCTCGCCCAAATTGTGTAAGAGCAAACCTAGACTTGGGGTGGAGCAAAAGAGATTCACCATAACATGGCATGCCATTTCAAGTGTGGCCCAAAGGGTGATTCACTTTAACAAACATCCCAAGTTAACCTTATATAGGTCAAGTCCCATTAAAACAAACTCCAGGAGACTGTCCACCATTTTCTGTCAAAGCCAATAAAATCTTAACGTATACTTGTTTGTACCATGTAATTTCCAAAGCAGACGCACAAGCATTATATTATTTAATCAATATTTAATCAATGCTTATTACACGATCATCTTATATCTGAAGAAGCTGAGGCCAAGAGAGATTAGAGATTCACCCAGGGCCATGTAGTTATTAATGCAAGAACCCACCTACCAGTGCAAGAAACATAAGAGATACAGGCTCAATACCTGTATCAGAAAGATTCCCTGCAGGAGCAAATGGCAACCCACTCCAGTACCTAGGAAATTCCATGGACGGAGGAGCTTAGAGGGCTATGTAAGGTCCATAGGGTCACAAAGAGTCAGACAGGACTGAGTGACTGAGCATGCATGCATGCAGATAATGCAAGGGTCGAACTGAAACTGGTGTACAAGCTTTCTAACCTCCATTTGTGTGGTTTTTCCCTACCAAATTACTTAAAATCCAATTGCTTAAAATTCTCAAGCCAACTATAGGTAATCCTTGTTACTGAGAAAGGAAAAAAAGACAAGGATAATAACTCCTACAGATCCTGCACATTGGATCACATTGGATGAGAAGCAATCACAGGCCATTCTACTCAAAACAGAAATAACTGAAAATTCAAAGCCTTTGGAGGTGATGATGGAATCCACTCAGGGAAACTGCCCATATCACAAATATATATTTCCATAAATAGCTTTAGCCTGATCTCCTCTCTCAACAAATTCCACATCACAATCTCTAATCAAGCCCTCTATCTCACCCTTCCAGAGCTATTCACATTTACACGATCAGCCACTTCTGCTTCCACACCTTGAAACAGCACGGGCACCACCTAGTCATGAAGTGCTCAACTCGGCCTCTCCCACACTCCCTGAGATGCTTTTAAAATAACTTGTTCCTTTGCCAGCTCTTCATCAACCGTGGGAGCTCAGGTGGTGGAGGGTGGTGGCGGGGTTGGACTTGACTTTTCTTTAACTCACAGGCTGACCCTCAAAAGGGGCCTCTAACCAAATCGCAGGGCCAGAAAGAGGCTTATCAGAGAACAGGGCAGCTCAGAGCTCAAGTTTTTCCTTTCCTTGTTTAGCTGTGCTCATCCCCTTCAGGGAGTGGGGAAGTAAAATGCTATTAATTCCTTAACACAAACAGTAAGCCCCCTTCAAGGGAGAACATTTCTCAAACTGAAACACAAAGAAGCTGCAAATGAGGTCAGGTATTTGGCCTGTACATGAGGTGTCATCTATTTCACGGTTTCTCTTCAACATTCCCAATTTAGAAGAAAGGAAAATGACAGATTTAATGAACGTGGGGCGGAGGCGGTGGGGAAGGGATGGCACTGTCACTTGCCTGATGCAATGCCTGCTTGAATGGAACTGTCACCTCCAACTCAGGATGTCTAGAATAACGCTGCCTCTCTCTCGGCAAGCGCTGCGACCCTGACTTCCCCTTGTCTATTTCTGCCACCACCACCATCATCCTCTCTGTCTCCCAAGCTGAAAATCACAGGCATTCCTGAGTCGCCCATGGAGCCCACGCCCATCTCTGCAGCCCATCTTCCTACCTCAGTAGTGTCTCCAACTACAATGTGGACAAACACGGTACTGAGGGGGAAAGAACAAACAAGCAGGCCCTGGAGCCTAACAGACCTGGGCCCCAGTCACCACCCCACCCCAGATCACCTGTCACCTTGGATCACCTGTCTGAGCACAGGTTGCTAGTTCAGTAAATGGAGAATTGTACTTCCCCTCAGCAGTGGCGCTAAGAATTGGTCACTTTTAACAACATATTCGCAGAGCCCACTCCAGCCTGGGCACTGATTAGTAGTATACACTGTGTGGGCAGGAGCAAGCCTCCGTTCCCAGCCCAGAGCAACCAAAAAGTCTACCTGAAACAGGCCTGCATGGCCACACTCTTCAACCCAGACGGCCTCTGTTATTCTGACCGCGTCAGCACATAGTCAGACTCTGGCTGACCTTCAAGAGCACCAAAATCCATGCAGACCCATCTCACTCTCGTCTCTCTTACTCCTCTGCTCCAGCCAGAATCAACTCACTCATTCACTCAGCAAACATTTCTGGGTGCCCACCACATGCCAGCATGCTGCTGGAAGCTGGGCATGTGGAAATTAAAGGCTGCCCACCCTGAAAGAGCTCACAAGCGCCTTTCTGGTAGGGGGTGTGTGTCTGCGGGAAGGAGCGTGGGGTGGGGTGAGAGCGGATAGAACCATCATTGTGTTGTGGTGTAGGAAGTGATGCAGGAGGGGTGAGCACGGTGGGGCTGTGGGAACACCACTGAGAGAAACGCACACACAGACTCTGTTCTCTCCTCCTACTCCCCGGAGAGCCAAGTCCTACTCCATAAGTCAAGGTCTTATTCATTCTGGCCCACACCGCTCCCATCTCTGAATTCCTCAAGTTCTTATCAACACTACTCATTTTCAGTCATCCACTGGCTGATGTCATTTCTTGTATGCTGTTGGTTAAATTTTTTTTTTATTACTTTTTGCACACGTTGGCTGTTTCTCTCCACTGGTTTAAGCAACTGTAGAGCATACCCGCTAGATTCTAGATAACTCTAAATCTCTCGTGAAACCAATATACTAATTATGGGTAACACAGGTGATATATTCAAGGCTACTGACCATCACAAAATCCTATATTTATTTGGCAAACACAGTCTCCCCTCAATTCTAGCTCCTAACTTCTGCACAACTTATCCCTGGAATCCAAGGGAGGAGAGGAGAACTCCAACTATCTCTGAAACACTTGCCAACAACAATTTGCTAAAACTATAGTTTTAAAGCCCTCAAAAAGAGTTTTTAAGTGTAAGGAGCTCTTCAAATAAAATCTGACGTGGACACCCAATAGAGCCAACGTAAAAGCAGAGCTTCTGGCTGGGGATGTGATGAAAGCCTACTGCTGCCAATCTCAAGAGGTAGACAAGAAGCACCCCTTCACAACAGCCCCTGTCGCACAGCCCGGGCCAACAGTATTTAACATCACTAAGCATGATGGTAAGCTCATTTTGCCTACAAATATGTGCAAACTCAATATATGTCCTAACATGGCATTACCAACAAATGGAGGAAAAGATGGCCCCTTTCAACAAATGGAACCACAAGAGGTTAGGCATACAGAATATAAAATAAAGTTAGATCCCCACCTCACACCATTCACAGAAAGAAATTCTACATTTACTCAAGTCAGATTTGTGACAGGCGAAACTTAAACACATTTTAAAGAACACATAGAACATCCTTGTGATTTCAGGATAGGAAAAGTTATATGTATGTGCATTCTAAAATAAGCCCAAGCAATAAAAGAAAAGCTAGACAGATTTGAATACATTGAAACTTTTCATTTTTTCTACCTCAAAGAATCCCATAAAAAGTGAAATGATAAGCCAACTCTGGGAGAAGGTATTTGCAACCATATCACCAACAAAAGTAACCAGACTATATAAGAAACATCCATCCACAATGATAAGAAAAAGAAACGCCATCATAGAAAGCTGTATCTAGACAACAATTTAAGAAATACTCAGTGTATGTTTCCAGCTCAATTCTCTAGAAAACAGAGTGAGTTGGTATCTTGTTCCACTTCAAAAAGGTTTATATTTTATTAGAGTTTATAGTGTTTGTTACCATATATTATCTCAGGTTGCCTATACAATCACCCTAGGATGTAGGCAGAACATATATTATGCCACTTTATTGATGAGGAAATTGAGACTCAAGAAGTTAAATGATCAGTTTTAGGAATATATATTCATTCCCTAGAGAATAGCAAAACCTAGATTTTTCTACCTTCTTTTTTTTTTTCTTTTATTTTCCACCTTCTAACCTACAGTCTTTCTATTAAAAAAAAAAATTTCTCCACACAAAAATCTGTGTGTGAATGCTCACGGCTGTTTTATTCCTGACAGTCAAAAACTGGAAACAATCTAGCTGTCTTTCAATGAGTAAACGGCTAACAAACTATAGTACATCTGTACGACAGAATGTTATTCAGCAATAAAAAGGAATCAGCTAATGATAATCACAACAACATGGATGATCAACAGAGAATTATGCTGAGTCAAGAAAAAGCCAATCTGAAAAGGTTTTATACTGTATGATTTCATCTTATATAATAATCTTGAAATGGTAAGATTATACCATGGGGAACAGATCAGTGCTTCCAGGAGTGACAAATGGAACCACAAGAGGTTAGGCATACAGAATATAAAATAAAGTTAGATCCCCACCTCACACCATTCACAGAAAGAAATTCTACATTTACTCAAGTCAGATTTGTGACAGGCGAAACTTAAACACATTTTAAAGAACACATAGAACATCCTTGTGATTTCAGGATAGGAAAAGTTATATGTATGTGCATTCTAAAATAAGCCCAAGCAATAAAAGAAAAGCTAGACAGATTTGAATACATTGAAACTTTTCATTTTTTCTACCTCAAAGAATCCCATAAAAAGTGAAATGATAAGCCAACTCTGGGAGAAGGTATTTGCAACCATATCACCAACAAAAGTAACCAGACTATATAAGAAACATCCATCCACAATGATAAGAAAAAGAAACGCCATCATAGAAAGCTGTATCTAGACAACAATTTAAGAAATACTCAGTGTATGTTTCCAGCTCAATTCTCTAGAAAACAGAGTGAGTTGGTATCTTGTTCCACTTCAAAAAGGTTTATATTTTATTAGAGTTTATAGTGTTTGTTACCATATATTATCTCAGGTTGCCTATACAATCACCCTAGGATGTAGGCAGAACATATATTATGCCACTTTATTGATGAGGAAATTGAGACTCAAGAAGTTAAATGATCAGTTTTAGGAATATATATTCATTCCCTAGAGAATAGCAAAACCTAGATTTTTCTACCTTCTTTTTTTTTTTCTTTTATTTTCCACCTTCTAACCTACAGTCTTTCTATTAAAAAAAAAAATTTCTCCACACAAAAATCTGTGTGTGAATGCTCACGGCTGTTTTATTCCTGACAGTCAAAAACTGGAAACAATCTAGCTGTCTTTCAATGAGTAAACGGCTAACAAACTATAGTACATCTGTACGACAGAATGTTATTCAGCAATAAAAAGGAATCAGCTAATGATAATCACAACAACATGGATGATCAACAGAGAATTATGCTGAGTCAAGAAAAAGCCAATCTGAAAAGGTTTTATACTGTATGATTTCATCTTATATAATAATCTTGAAATGGTAAGATTATACCATGGGGAACAGATCAGTGCTTCCAGGAGTGACAGGCTGGAGGGAGCTAAGGGAGGAGGGCTGAAGTGATGGGGGAGACAGGAGTATAAGAGGTCAGCTTGAGGTGATGAACTTTAGTTAAGGAACTCTTCAGCAGTTTGACTATATCAATGTCAGGCTCCTGACTGTGACCCTGTTTTGCACAATGTTAACCATCAAGGGAAACTAAGTAAAGGCTACATGCAATCTCTGTATTATTTCTGACTGTATGTGAATGTATAATTATCTTAAAATAAAATATTTTCCCAAAGCCCAGAAAACAAAAAACACAAAGGCCCGAAATCACTCTGTTCTGCTATACAATACCAGTTATGGGTCAAATGAGATAAAGGCATCTCAGACTGTCAATGGAAAGGCATTTCTCAGACTGTCAAGCACACTATTATAAACACCAGGATGTAATCACTATTCACTCCCCTACCCACCTCATCAATGTTACTCACTGTCAGACTATTCTCTCCCTGCTGGGCTTCTATATCCCTCCACTGTAGTCCTATCACTACATCTGCATAGTCTGTCCATGTCTTTTAATAGGCTGAAGCTCCTTGAAAGCCAAAACCTTGTGGTTTACCTCTGTATGCCCACAGCCTAACACATACCAAGCACATAGTAGGTGCTCAATAAATGGACGCTGATTGGAAGTAGCTCATGATTTCCTTGCTCAATACAAGGTGAACCAAAACTGGTAGCAGTGAGTAGTGGAGGGAACTGGGAAGAAGAACATCTTGCTATCTACGAGCCTATGCCTTGAAAGTTTCATCAAGTAACTCCTCCTTCCCAGAGCCACATAGAACTCAAGGGAAGCCAAGGTCTGTTCAAACGATGTGGCGGCAGTAGCAAAAGCCTGAGTTCAGTTCGTCAGGCCTCCTTTTCTATCCTGTTTCAAGCTCTGCAAATGAAGGAATTGACCATTTATAGCTGGGGTCACTGGAGCAAGACGGAAAGGTAGGCTACTGTGTACTCTTTTGGAAAAGATTTTAAAGGTTAGCTGACAGCCCTTTTCCTGACATGATTAGACTGAAGAATTGCCTGGGGACAGAAGAACGTACTAAATGATCTGTCAGGATCTCTCAGAGACCTTGCACTATCTGGGCAAACAGATTTGGCTGGCGGGGTGGGGCCGTGTGGGGTGGGGTGGGGTTCCCATGCCCTGAAAACAATGCCAGCTCCTTACTCCTCCTCCAAATAGTCTTCAAGCATTTTAAAAAAAAAAAAAAAAAAGCACAAGCAAGTGCTTTGCTGCTCCTAATGTTATCGGATAATTTTTCAAATTCTTACTCAATTACATATCACGGTCTTATCTGCAATCTCCACAGGCCAAATAGCCCTGCTTTCACATTATGCCCACTGAGCCTGCACAAGAATCCCTCCCAACTACATCCAGCTCTCATAAACATAAGATCATTTTACACTGTTTTGTTAAGAGTGCGTGTGTGTGTGTGCGCACGCGCACACACACACACACACACACACACACACACACACACACACACACACACACACACGCCCCCAGGGGTGCCTCATCTTCTGTGAAGAACAAGGAGAAGCCTTGAGGCAATGGAAGGTTAAAAACTTGGGAGGTTTGCTTCTGCCTGGATAATGATTAACTCTTTTTGTTGGTGAATCCAGACGAGCTAGCATTTCTGGACTGGCAGTCCTGCTCTCTGGCCCAAGAAGGAGAGAAAGCTCAGTGGCACACATGTACTGTCAGAAAGAACTAAATGGCATCGATCTAGTTCAGACGTGGGCAGTGGGAGCGCTACTGCCATTTTAAAGACTACTAGGTGTTTTAAAATTGTGTTGTCACTGGTCTTAAAATATTCAGATCAAGAACCTCATTAATCAAAGCAACAGATATCATCTACCCAAAATGCTTCAGTGTTTGTTTAAAATTGCTGACAGCAAAGAGTTGAGATAACTTACATCACCACAAATCACTAAATAAATACCAGAGATCAAGAGATAAAGCATAACTGACTCCAAGGACGTCTAAAACACAAGGCCTATTAGTGTCATTTAAAGACAAAACCTTACACTCAAATGTAGAATCTAATTTTTTTTTTAACTATATAAATGAACTTAGTGACAAAACAGCAACAGACTCACAGATTTTGAAAGCAAACTTATGGTTGCCAAAGGGGAAACTTGGTGGGAAGGAACTAGGAATTTGAGATTAACCTATACATACTACTATACATAAAATAGACAATCAACAAGGACCTACTGTATGAGAAAAGACTCTGAAAAGAATGAATATATATATAACTGAATCACTCTGCTGTACACATAAAAGTAATACAACAGTGTAAATCAACTACACTCCAATAAAATTTAAAAAGATAACACCTTAAACCAGGAGTAGGAGAAATGAGCAAAGAACCTGCAGTATCTGTTCTCTGGTTTCTAGCCTTCTCGCAGGACGGTTATCAATATGTAAATTCCATGTGTCAACTCACTTGAAGATAACCATTTTGGACCATATGTCCTAGAAAGGATGAAGCAAGGAAATAGTAATCTTTCTACTTTATAGCTGAGAAGCCCAAAAATGGAAGGACTCATCCAACATGATGTAGCTAGTCCTCCATGGCCCTACAGCCCTCCCTACCTCCCTGGGAATGATATTCTTTAAATACTGTAATGATAAAAATATGAGCTGCCATCATTATTAATAATACTCAGTTTAAAACAACAGACCGTTACTGAGCCTATTCGTTAGGTGGAGAGAAAACAAACGTGGAAACACTTCCACTCTGTATTATAGCAGACCTCATCACACTCCACAAAGAAAACCCCTTAGTTGACAAAGGACCTTCCATATGGAGAGAAGTATGAGGCAGGAGGCCATCCTATATCCTGGCAGAGCCTGAAGTCACTTAACCCACAGCCCAGATGTCTAGATTAACCCTACCCAGTTCCACATCCACACCACCTCCCCCTAGTTTGTCTCAGCCCAGATGTCAGGATTAAAAACGTCCCACTTCCTTATTTCTTTAAATTTAAGTAAAGACAATCATACAACTTCCTTTTTCTTTTAGATTCAAGTTTTGCACACATACATAAATGACTATAATACCAAGAGTTATACAAGTTCCTCTCTGGCCCACCAACATTGACGAGGAAAACTATTACCAGGAGAGAATTTTCTGTTTATAAGTCTCGGAGCTTACTGGAAGCCCTAGATTTATTCTATTTATTCTGATTAAAGCATTGATTGTCCTTAATAACCCAATCACAAGTCCACCTCTGGGCCCATCAAGTCACCATCCTTCCCCTCCAGTTCACACCTGGGTGTGCCATCACTGGGGTCCACCCTGCATGTGAAACTAGTAAAATTTGAGATTAACCTATACATACTACTATACATAAAATAGACAATCAACAAGGACCTACTGTATGAGAAAAGACTCTGAAAAGAATGAATATATATATAACTGAATCACTCTGCTGTACACATAAAAGTAATACAACAGTGTAAATCAACTACACTCCAATAAAATTTAAAAAGATAACACCTTAAACCAGGAGTAGGAGAAATGAGCAAAGAACCTGCAGTATCTGTTCTCTGGTTTCTAGCCTTCTCGCAGGACGGTTATCAATATGTAAATTCCATGTGTCAACTCACTTGAAGATAACCATTTTGGACCATATGTCCTAGAAAGGATGAAGCAAGGAAATAGTAATCTTTCTACTTTATAGCTGAGAAGCCCAAAAATGGAAGGACTCATCCAACATGATGTAGCTAGTCCTCCATGGCCCTACAGCCCTCCCTACCTCCCTGGGAATGATATTCTTTAAATACTGTAATGATAAAAATATGAGCTGCCATCATTATTAATAATACTCAGTTTAAAACAACAGACCGTTACTGAGCCTATTCGTTAGGTGGAGAGAAAACAAACGTGGAAACACTTCCACTCTGTATTATAGCAGACCTCATCACACTCCACAAAGAAAACCCCTTAGTTGACAAAGGACCTTCCATATGGAGAGAAGTATGAGGCAGGAGGCCATCCTATATCCTGGCAGAGCCTGAAGTCACTTAACCCACAGCCCAGATGTCTAGATTAACCCTACCCAGTTCCACATCCACACCACCTCCCCCTAGTTTGTCTCAGCCCAGATGTCAGGATTAAAAACGTCCCACTTCCTTATTTCTTTAAATTTAAGTAAAGACAATCATACAACTTCCTTTTTCTTTTAGATTCAAGTTTTGCACACATACATAAATGACTATAATACCAAGAGTTATACAAGTTCCTCTCTGGCCCACCAACATTGACGAGGAAAACTATTACCAGGAGAGAATTTTCTGTTTATAAGTCTCGGAGCTTACTGGAAGCCCTAGATTTATTCTATTTATTCTGATTAAAGCATTGATTGTCCTTAATAACCCAATCACAAGTCCACCTCTGGGCCCATCAAGTCACCATCCTTCCCCTCCAGTTCACACCTGGGTGTGCCATCACTGGGGTCCACCCTGCATGTGTGCAGCAGCCTCACAGACATGCAAGCCCTGGGACTGGGGAGAGGGTCATTCAGAGAATACGACAGGTTTTGTACTTACAAGCATTCCTACTTAATAGGGACAAAATTGTCACCCTCAGTATCTTAAATAAGCAAGAATAATAAACGGTAAAAGCTGGGGAGGACCTTAGAAATTTTCTAATTTTACTTTCCTGGATAAGAAAACCAAGGCATAAGCTGATCAAATAGGTGCATACCAGGCAGAGATTTAGAAGACTGCATTTAGAACTCCTTTTTGCATTAAGATACTAGGAAATGAGAACAAGCAACTAAATGTCTACAGCATTTCACAGTTTCAAAGGCATTTCTGATGAATTCTTTCATTGGAGCCTCACCGATGTTTAGTCGGCTTGACTTCCCATTCTGCCTTCATCATTTACTAGCTGTGTGCTTTGGAGTAAGTCATTTAACCTCCCTGTGTTTCATCTGTCAGGTGGGAATAATAATAGTAGCTACCTCATAGGGCTGTGGAGAGATTCATGAGTGAACACTGTAGGTATGTAAAGCACTTAATGGGCTTCCCTGGTGGCTCAGTGGTAAAGAACCCTCCTGCCAATGCAGGGATGTGGGTTCAATTTCTGGCTTGGGAAGATCCCCTGGAGAAGGAAATGGCAACCCACTCCAGTATTCTTGCCTGGGAAACTGCATGGACAGAGAAGCCTAGCTGGCTACAGTCCATGGAGCTGCAGAAGAGTTGGACATGTCTTAGGGGCTAAACAACAACAGGGCTTCCCTGGTGGTCCAGTGGTAAGGACACCGCCTTGCAGTGCAACACAGACATAAATGACTATAATACCAAGAGTTATACAAGTTCCTCTCTGGCCCACCAACATTGACGAGGAAAACTATTACCAGGAGAGAATTTTCTGTTTATAAGTCTCGGAGCTTACTGGAAGCCCTAGATTTATTCTATTTATTCTGATTAAAGCATTGATTGTCCTTAATAACCCAATCACAAGTCCACCTCTGGGCCCATCAAGTCACCATCCTTCCCCTCCAGTTCACACCTGGGTGTGCCATCACTGGGGTCCACCCTGCATGTGTGCAGCAGCCTCACAGACATGCAAGCCCTGGGACTGGGGAGAGGGTCATTCAGAGAATACGACAGGTTTTGTACTTACAAGCATTCCTACTTAATAGGGACAAAATTGTCACCCTCAGTATCTTAAATAAGCAAGAATAAAAAAGCGGTAAAAGCTGGGGAGGACCTTAGAAATTTTCTAATTTTACTTTCCTGGATAAGAAAACCAAGGCATAAGCTGATCAAATAGGTGCATACCAGGCAGAGATTTAGAAGACTGCATTTAGAACTCCTTTTTGCATTAAGATACTAGGAAATGAGAACAAGCAACTAAATGTCTACAGCATTTCACAGTTTCAAAGGCATTTCTGATGAATTCTTTCATTGGAGCCTCACCGATGTTTAGTCGGCTTGACTTCCCATTCTGCCTTCATCATTTACTAGCTGTGTGCTTTGGAGTAAGTCATTTAACCTCCCTGTGTTTCATCTGTCAGGTGGGAATAATAATAGTAGCTACCTCATAGGGCTGTGGAGAGATTCATGAGTGAACACTGTAGGTATGTAAAGCACTTAATGGGCTTCCCTGGTGGCTCAGTGGTAAAGAACCCTCCTGCCAATGCAGGGATGTGGGTTCAATTTCTGGCTTGGGAAGATCCCCTGGAGAAGGAAATGGCAACCCACTCCAGTATTCTTGCCTGGGAAACTGCATGGACAGAGAAGCCTAGCTGGCTACAGTCCATGGAGCTGCAGAAGAGTTGGACAGGGCTTAGCGACTAAACAACAACAGGGCTTCCCTGGTGGTCCAGTGGTAAGGACACCGCCTTGCAGTGCAAGGGGTGCCGGTTCGATCCCTGGCCTGGGAAGATCCCACGTGCCGCGGAGCGGCTGAACCGATGTGTCCAATTACCGAGCCGGAGCTCTGGAGCGCATGCGCCCAGAGCCGGCCCTCTGCGACGACAGATGCCACCGCGATGGGAGGCCCACGGGAGCCAAAGAACAAAGACGGATGAAAATTGAGAAATGAAAGACCAATAGAAGTGGCCCGCCTGCTCCCCTCCCTCCCCAACCGGACCACCGCCAACCACCCAAAATAAATAAATCTTTAAAAAAAAAAAAAAGAAGTGGCTCGCCTGCCCTCCTCCCTCCCCAACCCCCTCCCCCCTCAAAAAAACAACAACAAAAGCACTTAAAAATCAATTTAGATATTAGAAGCACTCATTCAATGCAAATTCTCTTCTTATCATGAGCAGCAGCCCCGGGCTGAGAATTGTTGTCTTGATTTTACAGATAAGGAAACTAGGAATTTTGAGATCTGAAGTGAGTTACCCTCAAAACCACAGCGGCAAATGGCGAAGCCAAACAGAACCAAGGCTTTCTGACTCCAAATCCAGCACTCCTTCCCAGGGAACCATGCTGCCTTGTATGCAGTCCAATCTGCCCTGGCTCCAGTGAAACACTGCTTTAAAATAAGCACCTCAGTCTGCTTACTCTGACAAGATCTGGTCCCATTATCCTCAACCCCTTCCCCAAATAAATGAATAAACGCAAGAAACAGACAAGTGGTGAAAAGGAGCAGGTTTCCAAAGGGGTCCAATATTTGGAGAGACTGTTGTCAATTCCTCAGAAACAGGATGTGTTTCTCAAAGCTCCTGGCATATCCCAGGCTCCCAGGCCGGCTCACCCTCCCAGGTCCATTTGTTTTCTGTGCTTTCTCTTCCTAGGGAACCCATGGCTGATGAGGTCAGCTTCCCAGGAGAGCACTCAGATCTGACCCATCATACTGGGAAACTGCATGGACAGAGAAGCCTAGCTGGCTACAGTCCATGGAGCTGCAGAAGAGTTGGACAGGGCTTAGCGACTAAACAACAACAGGGCTTCCCTGGTGGTCCAGTGGTAAGGACACCGCCTTGCAGTGCAAGGGGTGCCGGTTCGATCCCTGGCCTGGGAAGATCCCACGTGCCGCGGAGCGGCTGAACCGATGTGTCCAATTACCGAGCCGGAGCTCTGGAGCGCATGCGCCCAGAGCCGGCCCTCTGCGACGACAGATGCCACCGCGATGGGAGGCCCACGGGAGCCAAAGAACAAAGACGGATGAAAATTGAGAAATGAAAGACCAATAGAAGTGGCCCGCCTGCTCCCCTCCCTCCCCAACCGGACCACCCCCAACCACCCAAAATAAATAAATCTTTAAAAAAAAAAAAAGTGGCTCGCCTGCCCTCCTCCCTCCCCAACCCCCTCCCCCCAAAAAAACAACAACAAAAGCACTTAAAAATCAATTTAGATATTAGAAGCACTCATTCAATGCAAATTCTCTTCTTATCATGAGCAGCAGCCCCGGGCTGAGAATTGTTGTCTTGATTTTACAGATAAGGAAACTAGGAATTTTGAGATCTGAAGTGAGTTACCCTCAAAACCACAGCGGCAAATGGCGAAGCCAAACAGAACCAAGGCTTTCTGACTCCAAATCCAGCACTCCTTCCCAGGGAACCATGCTGCCTTGTATGCAGTCCAATCTGCCCTGGCTCCAGTGAAACACTGCTTTAAAATAAGCACCTCAGTCTGCTTACTCTGACAAGATCTGGTCCCATTATCCTCAACCCCTTCCCCAAATAAATGAATAAACGCAAGAAACAGACAAGTGGTGAAAAGGAGCAGGTTTCCAAAGGGGTCCAATATTTGGAGAGACTGTTGTCAATTCCTCAGAAACAGGATGTGTTTCTCAAAGCTCCTGGCATATCCCAGGCTCCCAGGCCGGCTCACCCTCCCAGGTCCATTTGTTTTCTGTGCTTTCTCTTCCTAGGGAACCCATGGCTGATGAGGTCAGCTTCCCCAGGGAGAGCACTCAGATCTGACCCATCATACTGGGATTTGAAAGGCAGAATCTGGGCTTAGGCAGCAAATACAGGGTCCCAACTTTCACAACACTGTTTGGGTCACCTGCCTGCTGACTAGTGCATTTCTAGAAGAAAAGGTTTGGAAAAAAAAAAAAAAAAGGTTTTGCCTTCTCCCTA
Source organism: Tragulus kanchil (assembly GCA_022376925.1). NCBI lineage: Eukaryota > Metazoa > Chordata > Mammalia > Artiodactyla > Tragulidae > Tragulus > Tragulus kanchil. The sequence continues at coordinate 80,419,322 of JAIOJX010000024.1, read as the reverse complement.
ACAGATGGCATCTTAAAATACCCACAGAAAGGAGGAGGTACATGTCCCAGCTGCTTTTTCTTCCTTGTGAATATATATTTCAAGTTAAGAACCCTTCATTCACAATGTATAAAGTCAAGGCTACTTAATACCAAATGGCTTGAAAAACCAGAGGGGAGAGTTTTCCTGTTTGTTCCTTTAGATCTTTCTTCCTCTTTTACGACAGATCATGCAGCCACTTCCAATGAGGCAGCAACTCCCTCCAAACCCAGGCATCAAAGAAAGATCCCAGCAGTTATTCAGGTCAAGTCTGTTCTAACTCCTGGTCAAAACAGACCTAAACTTTCTCAAATGTAGACTTGGAATATTGGTTTTAAATGATGACTACATCCTGGAGAAATGTAGAATGTGTTCTGTGACAATTATAGATGATTTTACTTTTGTTTTAAAGTCTCTGTAATTTGAGAGTTAATATCTTTCTAGATTTCAAGGAAAGAGACATGATTGAAGAACTCAAGGGGGCTCTTTACTTCCTCTCAGTGTCTATGCTGAAAGCTTTGTACTCTCCTCCTCTCTAATAAATTCTATTTGCTTGCTAAAAAAAAAATAAATCAATGGCTCTAGGGCCATAATGCTACAGGGGGAGAAGGGGTAGTAAACAGGGAAAAATTCACCTCTATAATGTTATATAGTTGGTACCTTCCCCAAATAAATGAATAAACGCAAGAAACAGACAAGTTAAAAGGAGCAGGTTTCCAAAGGGTCCAATATTTGAGAGACTGTTGTCAATTCCTCAGAAACAGGATGTGTTTCTCAAAGCTCCTGGCATATCCCAGGCTCCCAGGCCGGCTCACCCTCCCAGGTCCATTTGTTTTCTGTGCTTTCTCTTCCTAGGGAACCCATGGCTGATGAGGTCAGCTTCCCCAGGGAGAGCACTCAGATCTGACCCATCATACTGGGATTTGAAAGGCAGAATCTGGGCTTAGGCAGCAAATACAGGGTCCCAACTTTCACAACACTGTTTGGGTCACCTGCCTGCTGACTAGTGCATTTCTAGAAAAAAAGGTTTGAAAAAAAAAAAAAAAAAAGGTTTTGCCTTCTCCCTAACAGATGGCATCTTAAAATACCCACAGAAAGGAGGAGGTACATGTCCCAGCTGCTTTTTCTTCCTTGTGAATATATATTTCAAGTTAAGAACCCTTCATTCACAATGTATAAAGTCAAGGCTACTTAATACCAAATGGCTTGAAAAACCAGAGGGGAGAGTTTTCCTGTTTGTTCCTTTAGATCTTTCTTCCTCTGTGCCGACAGAGCATGCAGCCACTTCCCATGAGGCCGCAACTCCCTCCAAACCCAGGCATCAAAGAAAGATCCCAGCAGTTATTCAGGTCAAGTCTGTTCTAACTCCTGGTCAAAACAGACCTAAACTTTCTCAAATGTAGACTTGGAATATTGGTTTTAAATGATGACTACATCCTGGAGAAATGTAGAATGTGTTCTGTGACAATTATAGATGATTTTACTTTTGTTTTAAAGTCTCTGTAATTTGAGAGTTAATATCTTTCTAGATTTCAAGGAAAGAGACATGATTGAAGAACTCAAGGGGGCTCTTTACTTCCTCTCAGTGTCTATGCTGAAAGCTTTGTACTCTCCTCCTCTCTAATAAATTCTATTTGCTTGCTAAAAAAAAAAAAAAAAGAACTCAATGGCTCTAGGGCCATAATGCTACAGGGGGAGAAGGGGTAGTAAACAGGGAAAAATTCACCTCTATAATGTTATATAGTTGGTACCTGTCCCTTTATAATGATATTATTCACAATGCTTGAGCTACTTTGAATTTCAAATAACATTACCACAGGAGAAGGCTTGTCACTGGAGTAGGGGGAGAAATGCAAAAGCAAGGCATGCTGGCACTGTCACATCCAACCTCAACTCAGAAAAGGTTCACGTTCCATTTATAAGCATTTATTCACTTCCATGCCTAGAAGCATGGAAACAAATAAAAAATAAGTCTGTCCACAAGGTACTCAGCTAGTTGTAAATAATGAGGTGCAAATGAAGAGATTACAGTGTAATATGATGAACGCAGTACATAAAGAAGCACAAAGAAACTGCTGAGGAGGTGGTAAGGGTAGCTTGATGAACCCTGTGCAGAAACCCTAAGGAATCCTGCCTGGAATCCTGCATAGCGTCACTATGCAGAGAGTAAGGATAAGCAAGGACGACTTCCTGGAGGTGGTAACATCTGAGCTGGGTTTTAAAGAATTCATTCTTCAGGTTCCAGGAAAAGGACCCAATCCAAAAAGAAGACACAGCATGGATAAAGCATGAAGCATGAAATAACATAACGCAGTTAAAGAAATGAGAGGCAGCTTAAGCCTTCTGGTAGCATAAAATGTAAGCAAGGTAAGTGGGCAGTGATAGATATAAACAGTCTTTCATGCTATGACCTCAACAAAACAATAAGTTTGGTTTTTTAAAAAATCACTTTGGTGGTAATATGCAAGATATATTGTTAAGCTCAAATTAAGAAACTATTTCTAAAAATATTACTTGTAGTCATCCAGGTCACTCATTTATGTGCTCCTCATTACAGCCGGTTCATACTAAGAGCCACCGCTTAGGCTGTAACACGGTTCTGTCTGAAGGCACTCGCCCTCCTACCTGCCCCCATAACGCATTACTTATTCAGCACTTAATATTGGCCATATACGGAGCGAGCAATTTACACATATGCACAATAAACCAGCAAGGAAGGTCTTGTTCTCTCTGTCACCAAAAAGCAGGCTTGAAAGAGAAGCTAAGTGAACAAGGACGTAGGGCAAGGCGGTCATACTGATGTGATTTCCACTAAGGGCTATTTCCAAAGCCTATGCTCTTTGCGCTGCACTCCCAAATTTCAAAACACTCCTACCAAAAGCCTAGGAGAGGAGAGAAGACTGAAAGACAAATATTTAAAACCCAAGGCAGCATAAACCAATAGTGCTATGTGAGTGACTGAACTAGAGAAAAGGGCATTTCTGATCAGTGTGATCAAGGAAGGCATCCCAGAAAAGCTAGGCTTTATTAGAAGGGTGAGATTTCAGTAGGTGGAGACGCAGGGCAGGGCAGCAAGGAAGACGTATTCTAAGAAAAGCACTCAGAACTTGACTCTGGGCAGAACTTCCCTGGTGGTCTAGTGGCTAAGACTCTGTGCCTCCAAAGCAGGGGGCCCAGGTTCCATCCCTAGACAGGGCATGAGATTCAGCATGCTGCAGTAAAGATCAAAGATCCTATGTGGGGCTTCCCTGGTGGTCCAGTGGGTAAAGAGTCCGCCTTGCAATACAAGGAGCACTGGTTCCATCCCTGGCCCAGGAGGATCCCACATGTGGCGGAGCAGCTGAACCAGTGTATCCAATTGCGAGCCAGTGCTCTGGAGTGCGTGCACCCAGAGCTGGTGCTCTGCAACAAGAGAGGCCACTGCAACTGGGAGGCCCACATACGCCAAGGAATAAAAATGGATGAAAAGAAATAAACAAAAAATCAATAAAAGAGGCCAAAATTTAAAAAATAAATAAACAAACAAACAAAATCCAATGTGCAGCCAGTAAGACCCAGTGCAGCCAAAGAGATTAATTAAATAACAAATACTTACAAGAAGAACTTGACTCTGGTGATGGCCAAGGCTCTAATTCCTGCTCCATCATTCACCAGCTACAGACGCTGGGTGAGTCACTAAATCTCCTACACCTCACTTTCTTCATCAGCAAAAGAGGATAATAACATAGTCCTTCTACAGTTGGTGTACATGCCCTCATTCCTGCCTAGAAAATCCCATGGACAGGAAGATCCTGGCAGGCTACAATTTATGAGGTCATGTAAGTCGGACATGACTTAGCGACTAAGCCACTAAACCACCACAGTCGGTATAAGAATTAAGTCTATTAAGCCCCAAACAAACAGCAAAATATTAGTTAACAGTACATGCATCTGGAGAATGGCAAATAGTTCAGCGAGGCCTCCAATTCATTTTAAATAAAGTAAAAAGGTATGGTTGAAACGGAAGGTTTCAGCCATATTGAAGATCAAATAACATTCACCTTGGAAAGTTGGTCTCTATTCAACAGACAATAGGGAATCAATCATTAGGGGAAAGAAGTCATATTCACACAATTCTGAGCAATCTCCTATGGGAGCTCCCGGCCCCTCCCCTTGGCATCTGGCTCATTTGTGACCCTTTCAGAAGAGGCCTGAGGCCCAGAAAACTAATTCTAGCAAGGGCTACATAAAAATTGATACTGTCACTCTCCAACTTGTAACACATCCAACATTTCTTCTTTTCTTTCTTCCCTTATCCTGTGCCCTCCCTCCTAAACACACAGTAATGACTGTGACACAATTATTAACTCAGCTTCCCTTGTTTTTATTTACTAAGGTTAAATAAATTTTCCAGCAACCAATTTGGGTGACTTGGACCATCATTTATATATTATCTTTTAAAATTTGGTAATAGTCAGCTTTTGCTTATTTTTTAAACTAATGTCATTTCTATAATACGGTATTATACTCTTCATTTATTAACACATTATAATGAAGAAATTTTGTGATGGCTTTGTTCATTTACTTTGATTGTGATGGTTTTGTAGGGAAATAACATATTGAAGCTTTATCAAATGTATTCCTTAAACATGCAAGGTTTATTATATGTCAGTTAAACCTCAATAAAGGTACTAAAAATACAATGAAAGTTTAGTCATCCACGTAGTTATTAAAAGGTATAAAACTGCTATTAATATACCATGCTTATATTATGAACACAAATATCTATTCATAAAATGAAACCATGAATACATGTTTTTAAATGTTAACTCTAAAAATTTAAGCAAGACAGGTATATAGAAATGTATACACAGCCTGTAAACTTCAGTTTACAGAGATTTTTTAAAAATAAGAATACATCTAAGTTCGTAGCATCATTATTTGCAATAGCCAAAAGACAAAAGCAATTCCAGTGTCCATAGATGGGTGACTAGATTAAAAATGTATATTATACATACAATTTTAAATACGTTATATTGTTAAATATACAATTAAATAATTGTAAGTCCATTTTATGTAATTTAAATTATATTTCAAAAGGAAGGAAATTCTGACACATGCTACAACATGGATGCACCTTTAGTACAGTATGCTGAGTGAACACACTGTATGGTTCCACTCACAGAGGTCCCCACAGTCGCCAAATGAAGACGAAGAGGCCAATTATTGCATCATGGGTACAGAGTTTCAACTCTGCAGTGAAGAGTCCTGGGCGGGGATACCACATCTCCAACCTTCTGAGCAATCTCCTATGGGAGCTCCCGGCCCCTCCCCTTGGCATCTGGCTCATTTGTGACCCTTTCAGAAGAGGCCTGAGGCCCAGAAAACTAATTCTAGCAAGGGCTACATAAAAATTGATACTGTCACTCTCCAACTTGTAACACATCCAACATTTCTTCTTTTCTTTCTTCCCTTATCCTGTGCCCTCCCTCCTAAACACACAGTAATGACTGTGACACAATTATTAACTCAGCTTCCCTTGTTTTTATTTACTAAGGTTAAATAAATTTTCCAGCAACCAATTTGGGTGACTTGGACCATCATTTATATATTATCTTTTAAAATTTGGTAATAGTCAGCTTTTGCTTATTTTTTAAACTAATGTCATTTCTATAATACGGTATTATACTCTTCATTTATTAACACATTATAATGAAGAAATTTTGTGATGGCTTTGTTCATTTACTTTGATTGTGATGGTTTTGTAGGGAAATAACATATTGAAGCTTTATCAAATGTATTCCTTAAACATGCAAGGTTTATTATATGTCAGTTAAACCTCAATAAAGGTACTAAAAATACAATGAAAGTTTAGTCATCCACGTAGTTATTAAAAGGTATAAAACTGCTATTAATATACCATGCTTATATTATGAACACAAATATCTATTCATAAAATGAAACCATGAATACATGTTTTTAAATGTTAACTCTAAAAATTTAAGCAAGACAGGTATATAGAAATGTATACACAGCCTGTAAACTTCAGTTTACAGAGATTTTTAAAAATAAGAATACATCTAAGTTCAGTAGCATCATTATTTGCAATAGCCAAAAGACAAAAGCAATTCCAGTGTCCATAGATGGGTGACTAGATTAAAAATGTATATTATACATACAATTTTAAATACGTTATATTGTTAAATATACAATTAAATAATTGTAAGTCCATTTTATGTAATTTAAATTATATTTCAAAAGGAAGGAAATTCTGACACATGCTACAACATGGATGCACCTTTAGTACAGTATGCTGAGTGAACACACTGTATGGTTCCACTCACAGAGGTCCCCACAGTCGCCAAATGAAGACGAAGAGGCCAATTATTGCATCATGGGTACAGAGTTTCAACTCTGCAGTGAAGAGTCCTGCGGACGGATGGTGGTGATGGTTACACAGCAGTGTAAATGGAATCCATGCCACTGAATTGTCCACTTAAGAATGGTTAAGATGATAAATGTTATGCTATGTGTATTTTACCACAAGTAGAGAGAGAGATGAGCATTCCTACACATTATTGTAAAATCAGTAAAGGAAAAAAAAAAAACCAGTAAAAGTGTTATTTTGTAAATTTTCAATAACATTTTTAAGTCCTCTCATTATTTATTTTTAAATCAAGCAATTTTGAAGTACCTTTCCTAGATTCCCCCAAAAGCCAATTCTGTAGCTGATACCAGTTAAAACTATTTACTTGAATTTTATAACTAGCAGAATTCTAAATATATACTTCTTTTTCCCTGCAACATGATACTGTATTTTCCTAACAAAGACCTCAGAGGTCTAGAGGCTAAGGTAATCACCATTCCCAAGAAGAAAACCTCTCTTCTAGAAGGAAAACTCTACAGGTGTTATGGGCAGCCTGTGTTTATCTCCAGTAAACAATGGGAGTTCTATGAATCAGGGCCTGGGTACCTGCTGATTTTAAAAGGGTGTGGACCCTACATACCAGAGCCAAGTCAGACTCTGTAAATTTCATACCAGAGAAATGATCAGGGCTTGTCCAACTTTTCAACCTATGTGGTACATAACTACAAGATGGGGTTCTCCAAAGGAAATTTCTGTTCCCATCCCCAAAAGAATACCTGAAACTGGAACAGTTACAGACTCTTCAGGAACCCTCCCGCCGCTGCCCTGCACAGCACACAGCGCCCCAGCACCTTGCCCACCACCTTATTCCAGGGCCTTTTAAGTTGGAGACAAAGCACAAAATATTGACTTTTTCCAAGAGCTTCCTTTTCTTACTTACACAGAGCCACTCTATAAAGGCTTCATTTCAGGAGTCCTATTCTTGGGGATTCCATAGAGTTCTATTTCCATAGAGAAGGGCCTTCCATCATCTCGAAGGAAGATGATAGCATCTGCTTGGGACAATGATGTTTCTGCAGTTTAAAACTGAATTTTAACTCCCTTTAGTACAGTATGCTGAGTGAACACACTGTATGGTTCCACTCACAGAGGTCCCCACAGTCGCCAAATGAAGACGAAGAGGCCAATTATTGCATCATGGGTACAGAGTTTCAACTCTGCAGTGAAGAGTCCTGCGGACGGATGGTGGTGATGGTTACACAGCAGTGTAAATGGAATCCATGCCACTGAATTGTCCACTTAAGAATGGTTAAGATGATAAATGTTATGCTATGTGTATTTTACCACAAGTAGAGAGAGAGAGATGAGCATTCCTACACATTATTGTAAAATCAGTAAAGGAAAAAAAAAAAACCAGTAAAAGTGTTATTTTGTAAATTTTCAATAACATTTTTAAGTCCTCTCATTATTTATTTTTAAATCAAGCAATTTTGAAGTACCTTTCCTAGATTCCCCCAAAAGCCAATTCTGTAGCTGATACCAGTTAAAACTATTTACTTGAATTTTATAACTAGCAGAATTCTAAATATATACTTCTTTTTCCCTGCAACATGATACTGTATTTTCCTAACAAAGACCTCAGAGGTCTAGAGGCTAAGGTAATCACCATTCCCAAGAAGAAAACCTCTCTTCTAGAAGGAAAACTCTACAGGTGTTATGGGCAGCCTGTGTTTATCTCCAGTAAACAATGGGAGTTCTATGAATCAGGGCCTGGGTACCTGCTGATTTTAAAAGGGTGTGGACCCTACATACCAGAGCCAAGTCAGACTCTGTAAATTTCATACCAGAGAAATGATCAGGGCTTGTCCAACTTTTCAACCTATGTGGTACATAACTACAAGATGGGGTTCTCCAAAGGAAATTTCTGTTCCCATCCCCAAAAGAATACCTGAAACTGGAACAGTTACAGACTCTTCAGGAACCCTCCCGCCGCTGCCCTGCACAGCACACAGCGCCCCAGCACCTTGCCCACCACCTTATTCCAGGGCCTTTTAAGTTGGAGACAAAGCACAAAATATTGACTTTTTCCAAGAGCTTCCTTTTCTTCCAGGAGCTCACCTTACCACAGAGTCCTATCTTCCCTGAGTAAGAGAAGGGCCTTCCATCATCTCGAAGGAAGATGATAGCATCTGCTTGGGGATTCCAATGAGATGTTTTACTGCAGCTTTTCACAAACTGATTATATTTAAAGCTCCCTTGAGGAATGGGGGTTGGGAGCAAAGAAGCTTTGGAGAAGACCTTTGCTGGCAGGAGTGAAGAACTGCTCACACCTCCCCAGGGAACAAACATGTTTAAATACCAGCAATCCGCATTCCCAAGTGTATGTACACACACAATATATCTTGAGTTTTAAATTTCATCTCCTGGTCTCAAAGGGTTAAACTGTTCCAGGCAAAGGCCTGAGGCTTTTCTATCAAAATGCTCCAGATGGAAATTACAAAATTTCACTTCTCAGCTCTGTGGTGCATACACACTGTTCTTCTAAGACATTTAAAAAAAAAAGAAAAAAAGACAAGACCCCTAATGTTCTCAAGAAAGAGAATTTGACAGCTCAGCACACAGTGCCACTCTGTTTCAGATGATTCCTCCTAGAATATTTGCATTGATTGCCAATCTCAAGCTTTCTGGGGGATGTACAAACTCAAGGTATGGAAAGGGTATAGGAAAGGGGGTCTAAACAAGGTCAGGACAATAGTTGGGAGGGTCTGCCGTAATGTGAACTCATCCAAATAATAGCCAGATGACCACTCTTTGTGACGGTTAGGCCCCTTACCTGTAACCTTTCGCTGCTCCAATCCCCAAAGAAGTGAATGGACTAGAAGCCAAAAAGCCTCAGGTTAGGACCATGAATCTGTCAAGAATTTCCCGAGATTAATGTATATGAAGCGCTTTGTAAATTGAGCCATGTACAAGTACTAAGAATATTATTGCTTTCCAGTCAGAGATTTAAAGGCATGAACTTTCAAAGGAATCTGAACACCCACAAACCAGAAACAATGATGGTTTTTCAGAAGGCAGCTCCAAGGCAGGCTGACTAAGGAGGCACGCCCCTCATAAAACCACTCTGGGGTAGGGTTGGGGCTGCAGGCTCAGAAGTCCTTCAGGGCACGTGCAAGCAGGTGGTTTAAAGGGAGCCAAAACCACAGACAGACAGGGTTCCTCAAAGTCCATTGAGAGTCCCCTTGATTTAAACCATTCTGACTGAAAAGCAAGACCCAGGACTCTGATAAGAGATATACAGAACAACAGTGACCAACAATTATGTAGTTTACCTGTTTACTTTACAGAACGAGCAACTGAGTTATAGAGGGTTTAAATGACTGAACTAAGATACCCTTCATAACTATTAGAGGAACTTAAACTAGAACTCGGGATTTCCTCCTATGACAAATGGCACTTTGGGAGTGAAAAGGCAATTCAGTCTTAATAGTCATCCCAGTTAAGCAGACCTTACTATTACTGAACATATGCAAATGCTGGACACTAGGCTAAATGATTTTGATACCCTATCTCACCGAATCATCATAACCACCTTAGGAGACATGCATCATACTGCCTATTTTCCAGGTTAGCATCCTGAGGTTTGGACAAGTCAGGTAACTTGCCCAAGGAGTCAGGCAAGCGATTGACAGCAATGAGATCTAAACTTGGATCCCTCTGACTCAAAAGCTGGTGCTCTTAACCATCAGACCAAAAAACTAATTTTCCTTTTCATCTTGGCATCTGTAATAGAAGATGGGCAGCTCGAGGAGTCCCACACAACATGTAAAAAGCAGAAATACCACAAACCTACCAAGGGCTTCCAGCTGGCAGCGGGGCAGAGTCAACCCAAAACCCAGGTCCTTTGTCTCCAACTGCTCTGATCTTCCATGGAGAACAGACTCTGGAATGCAAGCTTCGGAAGGGAGAAGACTTTGTCTTGCTCACTGCTACCTTACCAGTCCCCAGAACTCATTCAAGGCCCTCAGTAACTACGCTCAGTAACTGGCTAATGAGGAAAGAATGGAGTCCAGCTGCTGTGATTTCACTGTGTGACCCTGGAAGGACTTCTTTATCCTCTCTAAGCCTCAGTTTCTTCAAACAGTGAACAGATGATGAAGTAATGCTCACCTTCAGGTTTTAAGTGAAGATTAAATGAGAAACAAAGTATGCTATTTTAGTCCACTCCCAAAACCACAGACAGACAGGGTGCAAGCAGGTGGTTTAAAGGGAGCCAAAACCACAGACAGACAGGGTTCCTCAAAGTCCATTGAGAGTCCCCTTGATTTAAACCATTCTGACTGAAAAGCAAGACCCAGGACTCTGATAAGAGATATACAGAACAACAGTGACCAACAATTATGTAGTTTACCTGTTTACTTTACAGAACGAGCAACTGAGTTATAGAGGGTTTAAATGACTGAACTAAGATACCCTTCATAACTATTAGAGGAACTTAAACTAGAACTCGGGATTTCCTCCTATGACAAATGGCACTTTGGGAGTGAAAAGGCAATTCAGTCTTAATAGTCATCCCAGTTAAGCAGACCTTACTATTACTGAACATATGCAAATGCTGGACACTAGGCTAAATGATTTTGATACCCTATCTCACCGAATCATCATAACCACCTTAGGAGACATGCATCATACTGCCTATTTTCCAGGTTAGCATCCTGAGGTTTGGACAAGTCAGGTAACTTGCCCAAGGAGTCAGGCAAGCGATTGACAGCAATGAGATCTAAACTTGGATCCCTCTGACTCAAAAGCTGGTGCTCTTAACCATCAGACCAAAAAACTAATTTTCCTTTTCATCTTGGCATCTGTAATAGAAGATGGGCAGCTCGAGGAGTCCCACACAACATGTAAAAAGCAGAAATACCACAAACCTACCAAGGGCTTCCAGCTGGCAGCGGGGCAGAGTCAACCCAAAACCCAGGTCCTTTGTCTCCAACTGCTCTGATCTTCCATGGAGAACAGACTCTGGAATGCAAGCTTCGGAAGGGAGAAGACTTTGTCTTGCTCACTGCTACCTTACCAGTCCCCAGAACTCATTCAAGGCCCTCAGTAACTACGCTCAGTAACTGGCTAATGAGGAAAGAATGGAGTCCAGCTGCTGTGATTTCACTGTGTGACCCTGGAAGGACTTCTTTATCCTCTCTAAGCCTCAGTTTCTTCAAACAGTGAACAGATGATGAAGTAATGCTCACCTTCAGGTTTTAAGTGAAGATTAAATGAGACAATTCTTATAAAGCACCTGGGATCGTTTAGAACATAATGACCATCCAAAATATAATCCATTATTATCACTATTACTATTGTCCATTGATAGACTATGGTTTTTTAAGTTTTTTTCCCCTACTCTGGTCAAATGATGTTTCCTACAGTAAATATGAATAGAACAGAATAGAGCATTGGGAGTCGGTAGCCTGCTTCTAGTTTCAGATCGACTACCACCTAGCTGTGTGACCTTGGACAAGCCTCTTCATTTCTCTCTACTCGCCTCAGCTATAAATGAGGGACTAAACCATCCAAATCAGTCTCATAGGCATTCATCGGGCACCTTCTCTGAGTAAGACATCACGTTCAGCCACCAATAAAATTCTATGATGCCAAACAGTGTCAGTGAAGAAATATCAGCATAAAGCAAAACCGTCCCCTCCTTGTGACAAGGTTGAAGAGAAACCCAAATAGTCAACTGCATTACATCATCTCAGTGAACAATGTTTGCAAATACCCAAAGTGCTTAATTTTGAGACACTTGTGAGAAATCCTTCACCAATATGAAATCAGCAGATACAATTCAACACGTTTCAGTCCTGAACCTTCCAAAAAATAAACATGTGAAGTCACTTTGCACCTTAGTCAAATGGCATGTTTCTGCAGAGAAATCTGAGAAAGTCAAAGTTATTTACACTCCCTATGACAACAGTTAAGAACAGGATGTATTAAAAAAAAAAAAAAAAAAAAGGAAAAGAATGGCATATCTGGTTAAAACTGCAGGGGGGATTGCAAAAGCAAACTGTAGTACATCTGGACAGGCCACTGAGGCCAGTGGCCTATTGTTTACAAAAACAGGCCAGGATTAGGAACAGTGACAAGAGGCCAAGACCTCAATTATACCTCACAACCACACCTCTCCCAGTCCCAGTTCAACTGAAGCTATCCATCAGTCAACTTCCCTGTCTCCGTAATAAGCCCACCAATATTTGCAGCCTAGTGGATAGAAGGTCCCTCAGGCTACCTCAAGCATTGACCAATGGTGATGACATTAAAAAGAGCCTACAGGCACAATGGGGCCCTTAAACCCTCCAACCTTCCAAGAGATAAAGCACCTGCCCATTTCAAGCTCGTCCCGTACTCGTGCACCCAGCAACCACATGAGAAAGGCATGGCCCTTCCCAAGTCCTCTAGGATAGGAAAAGGTCTCCTTGCACTGGTGCAGGGAAAGAAGGAGGGGCCCCTCCTCTGCACTCCGAAACAAAGGAAAACCCAGAGCTCCAACCATGTGGTGTAACACTCAAGGCCATCCACCTCTCCCACTCCCCAGCTGAGGTTTCGATGGGCTAGAGCCACATGGCTCTTGCTAGGGACTGCCCAGGAAGGGACAGTGCCTTGTACAACCATAAGCTGGGGCTGTTTAACAGGCAGGAACCCCTTCTATGGGTACTGCTGGTTAAAAAAGGCTATCTGGGAAAGGGTTTTGATTCATGTGCCAAGTCAGGCAGTGGAATCGATGTGCCGACAGGTCACTCGCTTTCTCTGGATCCATGTTTGGCTTTACCCCTCATATTTTTGCAGAGAGGGAAGAGGGCCTTTAAATGCATGTATTCTGGAGCAGAGGACAACAACACAGAAGGGTTAAACAATTATGTCTTCCCATTCTCCAGAAACAGCACCACCCAGCAACATCCCAACTCCATTCAGGTTTAGGGGAGGGTGGAGACTGGGTGTGTGAGTGACCTTATTCTTTCTTTTCTCTGATCTCTAATAGAAGACAGACAACCAGGAACCAGGTACAAGGTGCACCCAATGTGGCCAAAGACTTTCTGTGTCTGATGGCAGAGCAAATGTCATGTTTTGATCAGTGTATTAGAAAAAAAATTTAAAAAGGCCTCTCCCAGGGCTCTCCAAACGGTACACCTTCTCAAGGTTGCCTTTTCTCTGCCTGGACTCCTCTTCAACCTCTGCAATAAATTCCCAAACACCTGTCAGATTTCAGTAGTCCTTCAAGGAAACCTGACCTAGACACCCAGAGGCAAATTGCCGCCTTTTCTCTCCAAGAACCACTCGCCCCTCCCCCCATCCTATTTAGCCTGGGGGAAAGGACTGCCAAAATAATGGCCAGTCCAACAGACAGACGTAAAGTCCGCTCCGAAAATTCCTTTCCAGAGCCGGTGGCCCCTGCTGTGGACAATCCCTCGGGAGGCTCAGACCCACCTATGAAACCACCTCTAGGGTCTGCCTGCCCCAACCTGCTCCACCCAAAGACACGAACGTCCTGCAAATCAGGGTGGAAATACATGTCTCAGTGGTCTACAGAGAATATACATTATGCTATTTTTCAAAGCCCTTACCTTTGACCTGAGTATCGTACTCTGCTATGATCTCCTTATCCTTTTTGAATTTGGCTGGAGACGTCATGTTTTCCTTCTTTCTTCCAAATTCGAACTGTGAATTGATAGATCCACGGGAAAAATCCAACCGCCGAAATCAATACCTCCAAGATTGTTTCTCCAGAGGGCAGAAGGGGCCCCCCGCGGTGGTCTCCAGCGCTCCGGGGAGCGCGGGCTGCGGGCTGGGCAGGAGGCTACGGCGGGCACATGCAGACGGTGGGCGCTGGGGCCGGGCGCGGCGCGGTTGGTTCCTGTGCTAGAGCCGGAGCCGCAGCCTCAGCATTAGCCGGGAGAACTGCAGCGTCCGGAGGCTGGCCTGGGGTCTGACATCAACGACACAGGCGGGGAGTGGAAGTCCTTCTGCACAACATGGTCTGGGGATGCGGGGGTGTGGACTAGCCCAGCTGGGTCCCGGGGAGACAGTGGGTGCGTATCAGGGTGCCGGGGGAGGGCTGGGCGTGTTTCGCGGTTTTTTGTTGCACAGGCTCGAAGATGCTGCAAATCAAATCCCAAATGGGAGTCGTAGCAGCGCAGACTGGATCGGAAGTCGTTTGCTCCGGTTCACTTGCCTGTAAATGCAGGGGAAAGGGGAGGGGGCTATCAGCCTCAGTGCAGATCCTAATCGCTGCGGGGGTGGGGTAAGGGACGCCGTTTCCAGCCTGGCCTGGGCCCATTCATCTCAGCCAAACACCGCCCGGCCCGCAGAGCCCTACGCAGCGAGGTGGGGAGGAAGGAAGCTCCCTCCGGATTTTGTTTTAAGGCTGAAAGAAAACACTTTGGAGCAGCGGCCTTCGCGGGCTCGGGGTGGGGACTGCGGCGGGAACGCGGGGTTCCGGGCGGGGACTGCGGCACCTCGGCGGCCTCCCAAACCTTGCCTGCGTTAGGCAGAGGCAGGCTGAGGGAACCCTCCCGGCCCTGCCTCCGACGCGGCCCCCGACCCCCGGATGGGGCAACTCCCTGGACTTCAAAGGGGATCAAAGCCGGGGAAGGACAAGCCACCCGGGCACAACTTTTCTTCCCCTCCGCCCCTCCTCCAGGTTGTTTTGTTTTTAGTTACTAGCTTCTCTTGGCAGCAGCAAAATGTTGGGCTGGGGGGGGCTCGGGGGCGGGGGGAAGTGATCTGCAGGAAAAAGGCTGCTCGGTATGGGACACATCCAGGAAAACAATGTGGTCAGCAGAAGCAGGAAACGGGTTAGAGGCGAGGGTCGGGGTCGGGAAAACTGGGAAGGCCGGGGGAGGGGGGAAGGAGCGGAAGGCAGCCACCTCCTCTCCCAAGTCAGGGAGGACACTGATTCTAAATGACACCCCAAACTGATCACCAAACCCAGAGAGCCCAGATACCGCACCCAATCCTGGCTGGGGGCTGGGGGGAGGTCGTTGAGGTTCGCGGTCTCGATGCCTTGCACCAGGAGGTATTCGAGGAGATCTCGCTCCGACCCAGGCCCAGGAGGCGGGAGAGACGCGGACGCAAGTGCAGAGCCGGGCGTCTAGCTTCCCGACGCGCCGCAGCGGCGACCCTCCCTCCTTGGCCTCCCCTTTTCCTCTCCGCGCCGGGAGTCTCCCCTTCCCGCGTCTGGAGAGGGCCGCACCGAAGGAGGCACGGAGCAGAAGCGGCGTGGTGGTTCAGAACAGCAGGAAGCAGGGGGAGGGGTGTGAGAGGTGGGGTCCTAAGGCTGCAAGCGAACCCGGGATAACTGGAGCTTCTGCACATGCTTGATAGGCGGAGAGAGGGCAAGCGAAGGATTACCTTGAGGGTGAGGGGGAAGTTAAGAGACTATCGCGGGTCGCAGTTGTTACATGGAGCGCTACGATATTAGCAACTTTAGGGACACGGATATAGGTCCGGGAACGCGAGTGCGTAAAGAGGGGCCATTCGCGGCGGGCCGGGGGCCGAGGCAGGGTAAGAGCCCCGGAAGCAGTGCAGAACACCCATTTTTCTGGGTCCAGGGCTGAAAACCCAACTCTCTGCCGGGGCTTGGAGACAGAGGAAGAGAGCAGTCATGGGTTACGGGTGATGCCAACGACGGTTGCCCAAAGGTGGACCAAGGCTGGGCCAGTGCTCAGAGGTCTTGGGGGAGGGGGCTGGGAGAGGGCTGCGCGGAGGCATGTGAGCCACGGCAAAGTCCCAGGCAGTAGGGTAAAGGGCGGAGATGCAGTCCTAAAGAAGTATTATGGGCTGTCCTGGCAGACTGGGAGTGGGTCAGGAGGGAGGGGGTCTGAGGGACTCCGGGAGGCTACGCTAAGGCGATGCCGAAAGCAGCATCCGCGCCCTCTCCTTCCCGCCTCTGCCGGGGTTTGTTCAGTCAGGGCTGCAGTCCCGCGGCGGGGAAGAAGAAAAGGGAGAGGGAAGGAGCCTTTACCTGGCTCTGACGCGACGGGTCCTGGGCCCCCCGGCTCCGCTTCCCACTCAGAGCTCTCCTCCCCTCTCTTCCTACCACCCGCTTCTACGCAGGTCGGTCCCCTAGTCCCCAGAGACGCCTCGACCAACTCCACAGGACCCCGCCGGGAAGGAGAGCCCACCCCCTTGCCAATCACCGCCCGCTTTCTGTCGACCGATGGGGCATGTAGCCAATAGGAAAAGCTGATCCCTAGAGGCCAGGAATGAGGAGGAGGAGCTGGCGGAACGTGGAGGTGTGGCTAGCACTACCGAGGCGTGGTCGCAGAGTAAGCTCCTCCCCGGGCTCCCGAACCCCAGGGTAGAAGTGGTGGGCGGGATTAAGATAGAACCAACAGCCAAACACACTCTTCTGAGGGAAGGCACGATCAATTGGACCGGGGAAGAGAGGAGGGGCGTTGCGGAGAATTTTAGCCAATACGGAGTAGAGGCCGGCGGGGACGGTAGAACGCTTTCCAATGAGAAGCGCGATGGGCGTGCCTTGCTTCTTTCTCTGGGGCTGGAGTAGGGCTGGCCGAAAGCTCCCCGAGCGGACAACTGAGGTCGGAGGCGGAGCCAAGTTCTGCCAACCAACAAGCCACGTTTATCTAGGCACCGTTACTGGGGCGGGACGTAGAAGTTCCTGGCCACTAAGATCTCGTCAGAGGCTGGCTCCCGAGCCTTCCAATGCGGGACGTAGGCGAACTCCAGTTCTTCCAATCAGTGAGCCGCGCTGGCAATTCAAACTGACAGCCGGTGGGAAAGGCAGAGAGCGGAAGAGCGAGCGAAAAACGAAGTGCTCGCTGGCGGAGACCCTAACGCCGACTGAGCCCCGAAAGCGACCTCTGCCCCGCCCCATCAACAGCCCCGCGTGCTCTGGAGCGGCCGCTCGGGAGAGACTTGCGGGAACGGCAAGGGCCACGAGGAAAAGCTGACGGGAGGGAGACGCACGAGGAACGAGGCGAGAGCACGCACGCCGAGGGCTGGGGGCTCCCAGGACGGAAGGAAAGCCGGGGTCTCGCGAACTGGCAGGACGGAGGAGGGTAGCGGAGGACTAAGGAATACCCAGGATCGCTTGGTGGGGAAACCTGAGGGGATTTCTGAATCCTGGGGAGAAGAGAAATTTTCCAAAGAGGAGGCATGGGTAGGGATGTTTAGCCCGAGATCCGAGAGAGAGGAATAGGAGCGCTCCAAGAGAGGGGCTCAAGTGGGAACCTGTAGATAGAAGAGCCTGTAAGCGAGAAACTGAGGAAATTGCAAAAGTAACTAAAGAACTGAGGAGCCTTCAAATAGGAGAAAAGGAAAACTTTAGAGAAGTTCCCCGAGGCACCCTGCAGTTTGCCTCCTCCCCACCTCAAACTCCTCTCCCTTCCCGGAAAGTTAAAGGGAAAGCCAAATTGTCGCTTCTCTTCTGTTCCTACTCAATAAATATTGCTTTTACACTCCAGCGGGAAAACAGAAAATAATTCATTTCCTTCTCAATTTTCGGGGTGAGAAAAGCTCGCCATTTGATTTTTAGCCTGGGGGAATCAAACTAGGGCGGGTATTGCTCCAAACCGCACACCTCATCCTTCCCTGGACGCCATGTCTGCAAGCAGCTGTAGTTTCAAGGACCGCCGCGTGTCCATCCTGTGTTGCAAATTCTGTAAACAAGTGCTCAGCTCTAGGGGAATGAAGGCTGTTTTGCTGGCTGACACTGAAATAGACCTTTTCTCTACAGACATCCCTCCTACCAAGTAAGTCACGCTAGCGGCGGGCAACGGTAGCCTTTAACTAAATGGGAAAAGTGTATGGCTTGAACCTCTGGGAGTCAACAAGGAGGTTATCATTTTGGTGTTCCAGCCACTCCCAACAGTCTGATGATCCCCTTGGAGTGTAACTAGGGGGTCAGACTGTCTGGACAAAGCCTGTGGTTTAACCAGAGCGGTCAGTCCTGATGTAATGCTTCTAGCTCAGTTATAGTCACCTGATCCCTTAGGCCTTAGGTTGAATCCCTGGCCTCTGCGCCCTACCCAACCATCCTCTCACTGGATGAGTCCCTGACTAAGGGGTAGGTAATTCAAACAATATTATTGGTACTGCTAGAGAAGAGAGATCATTTAAGTTTTTCTCTCTTTTTTTTTTTTGCCACTTGTTTTATTTTGCTCTTTTGCTTTTACAGTTTTGTTTACAGATATGTATAATCCCAGATTAGTCATTTATATCCCATCCCCCTCCCCCCATCCCACCCTTCCAGGCTGCTGCATAGCCCCCAGGTAAGATCCCTTAACCCACAGTGCATTGACAATAGTTATCTCTTTTACATATGATAGTATAGGGCTCTATATTGCTCTTTCCATATCTCTCATCCACTCTTCTCTCTCCTCGATGTCCATAAGTCTGTTCTCTATGACTGTTTTCCCATCGCTGCTCTGCGTGTGTATGTATCAATACAATCTTACTAGATTCCATATGTATGTGTTAGTATACTATACTTGTCCCTCTCTTTCTGACTTACTTCAGTTTGTAAAGTAGATTCTAGATTCATTCACCTTATTAGGACTGATTCTTCTGGATTTCTTTTTTGCAGCTGAGAAGTATCCCATTGTATATATGTATGACAGCTTCCATTCCTCTGTCGATGGACATCTAGGTTGCTTCCATGTTCTAGCTATTGTATGAGTGCTGCAATGAGCATTGAGGTACAGGTGTTTCTTTCAATTTTGATTTCATCAGGGTATAAGCCTAATAGTGGGATTGCTGGGTCACATGGTGCTTCTATTCTTAGTGGTGTGGGTTTTTTTTTAATTTTGGCCTCTTTTTATTAGTTTTACATTCATTTATCTTTCATCCATCTTCATTCTTCAGTCAGTGTGGGCCTCCCATTGCAGTGGCCTCTTGTTTCAGAGCACCTTCTCTGAGCACATGTGCTCCAGAGCACTGGCTCGCAATTGGACACACCCGTATAGCTGCTCAGCGGCCCACCTCCCTGGCCCACCAGAGGGATCAAACCAGTGCTGCTTGCACTGGAAGGCGGACTCTTTACCCACTGGACCACCAGGGAAGCCCCTATTTTTAGTTTTTCGAAGAATCTGTATACTGTCTTCCATAGTGGTTGTATCAATTTACATTTCCACAAGCAGTGCAAGAGTGTTCCCTTTTCTCCACACCCTCTCTAGCATTTATTATTGGTAGATTTTTTGATGATGGCCATTCTGACTGGTGTGAGGTGATACCTCATTGTAGTTTTTGCATTTCTCTAATAATAAGCCACGATGAGCATCTTTTCATGTGATTAGGCCATCTGTATGTCTTCTTTGGAGAGATGTCTGTTTTCGTCTTTTCTCCTTTTTTTGATTGGGTTGTTTGTTTTCTCAATGTCGAGTTATCTGAGTTGCTTGTGTATTTTGGAAATTAATTCTTTGTCAGTTGTTTCATTTGCTATGATCTTCTCCCATTCTGTGGTTTGTCTGTTCACCTAGTTTGTAAGTTTTACTCCAAAAAACATTACCTAGTTTTCTACCCTTTTTTTTTTTCTGCAATTGGCATGCTGAATCAGATCCATTGTCCACCTAATACTCTTTCCTTATAATCTCCCTCTCTCTCTCTAAATGAGAGAGACATACAGATTTTTAGTCGTAAAATAATCCTTGTCTCCCATAATGCCTACTTTAGACGTTATGCATTTGTTTGCATACTTAAGTCCTTTTAAATTCTGTTTTCAGTCACTCCTCCCTTTTGAGCATAGAGTCTAAGAATTTGCTTCCTATTTGGAAAAATAGCCATTTTATTTGACTTATTTTTTCTTTCTATAGTCAACGTGTATGTGCCTTTACATGATTTTCAAGATTTTACTCTTTATTGAAACTTTGTCACAGAAGTGAAAGAGAAATTATTCAAAATATACATGGACAGCTCTTCTTTGAAAACAGAGCCAGCCGAGGCACACCAATACTCAGAATACTTTAAAATGAATTTCATGATAATGATAGAAACTTATAAAAAAATTAATTATACTTCAAGCTGTGAACTCTTTCTTCCTTGAAATCTTATCTGCATCAGTTTAAGTGGAGTCATGCATAATGGCAACGCCAAAGGCCCTCACTTATTATCAGGAGAATTAAATTATTATAAGTACCTCTGTCTGTGTGTGTATGAGAGGCAAAAAGAAAAAGCACTAGACAATAAACCTAGACCCTACTAGGGCAGAGTTTCTATGATTTGTCATCTAGTGCTTTTTCTTTTCAGTAGCGCATATAGGAAAAACAGTTCTAAATATCAACCAATTCATCTTTGCAGTAACTATGATAAATATAGAATAGTCATAAGGAGGGCTTGGATCTGTGAATTGTTAATACAGCCAAGGTCTTCCTCTCATCTACTCTTCATGTAGGATTACAGTGGTGATGGATTAATGTGCCAAGATGTGTGTGAATCAATGAATACATAAGATTTTTTGAATGACAGGTTTGTCCTATTTATAGTGAGCTCACAAATATTTATTTTTACAACATATACTGTAGTTCTCTTACAGTTTCTCTTAGAGCCGCTTTCAGCTCTTTGAGTCTATGAAATTTATGCTGAATCACAAGAGTATATTTTGTGGCAAGGGTATGGAAAAATTGGAACCTTTGTGCACTGTTAGTAGGAATGTACCACTACAATGGAAAATAACAAGACAATTCCTCAAAAAAATGAAAATAGATTTACCATATCATCGAGCAATCCTACTTCTGGGTATGTATATCCAAAAGAATTTAATGCAAGATCTAGAAGAAATATCTGCACACCTGCGTTCTTAGCAGCATTATTCACAATGATCAAGAGGTTGAAGCAGCCCAAATGTCCACCAACGAGTGAATAAACAAAATATGGTATATGCATATAATGAAATATTGTCTATCCATTAAAAGGAAGGATATCCTGTCTGTCATATGCTACAACATGGATGGACCATGAGGACATTATGCTAAGTAAAATAAGCCAATCACAAAAAGACAAATACTTATATTACTCCACTTATCTGTGGTATCAACAGTAGTCATATTCATAGAAATGGAAAGTAGAATGGTATGCTGCCAGGGCCTGGGGGAAGAGGGAAATGAGGAGTTGTTATTTAAGGGGTATAGACTTTCAGTTTTGCCAGATGAAAAAGGCTTGCCGATATGTTGCTCACACAAAAAAATGTGAATACACTTATGAACTGCCTACCTTAAAATGGTTAAATTAGTAAATGTTATGTATTTTTCACAACATTCTTTTAAAACTACATTTGACTATCTCTAAACTTTTCCCTCTCTAGTGCGGTGGACTTCATTGGAAGATGCTATTTCACTGAAATCTGCAAATGTAAACTGAAGGACATTGCATGTTTAAAATGGTAATGTGTGGCAATATTCCAGATAGCCCTGGGTCTGAGAGATGAACACTGTGGGCATTGTTAATACAGCCAAGGTCTTCCTCTCATCTACTCTTCATGTAGGATTACAGTGGTGATGGATTAATGTGCCAAGATGTGTGTGAATCAATGAATACATAAGATTTTTTGAATGACAGGTTTGTCCTATTTATAGTGAGCTCACAAATATTTATTTTTACAACATATACTGTAGTTCTCTTACAGTTTCTCTTAGAGCCGCTTTCAGCTCTTTGAGTCTATGAAATTTATGCTGAATCACAAGAGTATATTTTGTGGCAAGGGTATGGAAAAATTGGAACCTTTGTGCACTGTTAGTAGGAATGTACCACTACTATGGAAAATAACAAGACAATTCCTCAAAAAAATGAAAATAGATTTACCATATCATCGAGCAATCCTACTTCTGGGTATGTATATCCAAAAGAATTTAATGCAAGATCTAGAAGAAATATCTGCACACCTGCGTTCTTAGCAGCATTATTCACAATGATCAAGAGGTTGAAGCAGCCCAAATGTCCACCAACGAGTGAATAAACAAAATATGGTATATGCATATAATGAAATATTGTCTATCCATTAAAAGGAAGGATATCCTGTCTGTCATATGCTACAACATGGATGGACCATGAGGACATTATGCTAAGTAAAATAAGCCAATCACAAAAAGACAAATACTTATATTACTCCACTTATCTGTGGTATCAACAGTAGTCATATTCATAGAAATGGAAAGTAGAATGGTATGCTGCCAGGGCCTGGGGGAAGAGGGAAATGAGGAGTTGTTATTTAAGGGGTATAGACTTTCAGTTTTGCCAGATGAAAAAGGCTTGCCGATATGTTGCTCACACAAAAAAATGTGAATACACTTATGAACTGCCTACCTTAAAATGGTTAAATTAGTAAATGTTATGTATTTTTCACAACATTCTTTTAAAACTACATTTGACTATCTCTAAACTTTTCCCTCTCTAGTGCGGTGGACTTCATTGGAAGATGCTATTTCACTGAAATCTGCAAATGTAAACTGAAGGACATTGCATGTTTAAAATGGTAATGTGTGGCAATATTCCAGATAGCCCTGGGTCTGAGAGATGAACACTGACACTGAAACACAGGGAAAGATTCAGTGGACTGCATCGAGCAGTGGTCATCACCCATGCAGTGAACCATTGAGAAACCATTTGTTATTTAGGGCTGTCTTTGAAAAAGTCTTAATGACACTTTACATTTATATATGATTTTACAGCTTTTCAAAGTGCATTAACAAGTACTTTGTTTAACTTTCAGGAAGTGGCAATGTAGTTTGGGCAGGGTAGGGGAACACTTGGATTTACAGTCATAAAAGTCAGGTGTGAGCCTTGGCCCTCCCTACCTTTAGTCTCATGCTATCTTTTTTTTTTTCAGTCTCTTGCTATCTTGAGTAAATGTTTTAAACCTGTTTTCTTCTTTAATTTATATCTCAAGAAGATAAATATCATCTTAAGATAGCTAGGTATATTCTTATATTAGAAATTAAAGTATATTTTGTGTTTACTATATAGAGTTGTGAGGATCAAATAATTTATAAATATTAAAAGACTCGATAAACTATAAACTACAACTCAGATGAAAGCTATTACTATAATTTTTTGAGAGGCAAACAGATTTGAGTGTTAGTAATCCTATTTTAAGGAAAAAAACTTAAGATTTTCTCATTTACATATGGTTTGGGTTATAAATTTTAATCATTTAAATTAGCAAACTCTTCTCATGTAGTCATGACTAATTTCTTTCATTCATTCATTTAAACTGTACGTGGTGGTCATACCTGTGCTAGTTATTGTTCTAGAGGCTGGAAATCCAGCAATAAAGAAGACAACATCATAACCTTTTGGACATTATATTCTGGTAGGAAAACAATCAGTCAATAAGATATTTAAATAAATAAGATCTTGAATAGGATGGGAACTAGTCCAAGGGAAATAATAATAATAAATGATAGAGAATAATAGAGGTTGAGAGAGTAAGTAAGAGCTATTTTAGATAACGTGATCAGGAAAGGTAAACTGAAGGACATTGCATGTTTAAAATGGTAATGTGGCAATATTCCAGATAGCCCTGGGTCTGAGAGATGAACACTGACACTGAAAACAGGGAAATTAGTGGACTGACATCCGGGAAAGATTCAGTGGACTGCATCGAGCAGTGGTCATCACCCATGCAGTGAACCATTGAGAAACCATTTGTTATTTAGGGCTGTCTTTGAAAAAGTCTTAATGACACTTTACATTTATATATGATTTTACAGCTTTTCAAAGTGCATTAACAAGTACTTTGTTTAACTTTCAGGAAGTGGCAATGTAGTTTGGGCAGGGTAGGGGAACACTTGGATTTACAGTCATAAAAGTCAGGTGTGAGCCTTGGCCCTCCCTACCTTTAGTCTCATGCTATCTTTTTTTTTTTCAGTCTCTTGCTATCTTGAGTAAATGTTTTAAACCTGTTTTCTTCTTTAATTTATATCTCAAGAAGATAAATATCATCTTAAGATAGCTAGGTATATTCTTATATTAGAAATTAAAGTATATTTTGTGTTTACTATATAGAGTTGTGAGGATCAAATAATTTATAAATATTAAAAGACTCGATAAACTATAAACTACAACTCAGATGAAAGCTATTACTATAATTTTTTGAGAGGCAAACAGATTTGAGTGTTAGTAATCCTATTTTAAGGAAAAAAACTTAAGATTTTCTCATTTACATATGGTTTGGGTTATAAATTTTAATCATTTAAATTAGCAAACTCTTCTCATGTAGTCATGACTAATTTCTTTCATTCATTCATTTAAACTGTACGTGGTGGTCATACCTGTGCTAGTTATTGTTCTAGAGGCTGGAAATCCAGCAATAAAGGAGACAACATCATAACCTTTTGGACATTATATTCTGGTAGGAAAACAATCAGTCAATAAGATATTTAAATAAATAAGATCTTGAATAGGATGGGAACTAGTCCAAGGGAAATAATAATAATAAATGATAGAGAATAATAGAGGTTGAGAGAGTAAGTAAGAGCTATTTTAGATAACGTGATCAGGAAAGGTAATACTGGAAGTGAATCCTAAAAGATGAGCTAAGAAGGAGCGAAAGAATGTTCTAGGCAGAGGGAATAGGCAAGGCAAGAAGAACATTCAAGGAATAAAAAAGACAATGGCCTGTGTGACTGAGACACTTGTGAACACTGGGCGAGAGAGTAGTCAGAATCCAGATAATCTAGAGCAGTGCCCTCCAGTAGAAGTGTGCAAGCCATCATGTGTAAATTTAAAATTTTGAGTGACTACATTTTACATAGTAAAAAGAAACCAGTGAAATTAATGTTTTAAATTCGTTACTGTATTTTATTTTTGGCTTCAGTGGGTCTTCATTGCTACATACAAGCTTTCTTTAGTTTCAGCAAGGGGGCTGCTGTCTAGTTGTGTGCAGGCTTCTTGTTGCAATGCTTTAGGGCACACGGGCTTCAGTAGTTTTAGCACTCAGGCTTGTAGCTGTGACTCACAAGCTCTAGAACATGGGCTTGTAGTTGTTGCACATAAGTTTAGTTGCCTCAAAGCATGGAGAATCTTCCTAGACCAGGGATGGAGCCCATGTCCCCTGCATTAGCAGGCAGATTCTTTTTTACTTTTTTAAAATTATTTTAATTTTGCTTTTACAGAGTCTTGTTGTTTACAGCTATACATAAACCCAAATCGGTCATAGGTATATCTTTGACCCTTCCCACCTGAGCTCGCCTCCCACTCTCTCATCTTCCCACCTGCGTAACCCCCATGCAAGTTCCCCTAATCTTACAGCGTATTCACAATGTTTATCTTTTTTACACATGATAGTGTAGGTTTCCATGGTACTCTTTCCATACCTCTCACCCACTCTTCCTTCCTCTCAATGTCCATAAGTCTGTTCTCTATGTCTGTTTCTCCAGTGCTGCTCTGCATGTACATTTATCAGTACCATCTTTTTAGATTCCATGCATATATGTTAGTATATTGTATTTATCACTTTTGTATTCAGTTTTTATGATAGGTTCTAGATTCATCCGCCTCATTAAGACTGATTCTTCTGCATTTCTTTTTATAGCTGAGAAATATTCTATTCTATATATGTACCATAGCTTCTTTATCCATTCCTCTGTCAATGGGCATCTAGGTTGTTTCCATGTTCTAGCTATAGTATGGAGTGCTCAGTGAACATTGAGGTACAGGTGTCTCTTTCAATTTTGATTTCATCAGGGCATAAGCCTAATAGTGGGATTGTTGGGTCATATGGTGGTTCTATTTCTAGTTTTTTAAGGAATCTCCTTACTGCCTTCCATAGTGGTTGTATCAATTTACATTCCCACCAGCAGTGCAAGAGTGTTCGCTTTTCTCCACACCCTCTCCAGCATTTATTGTCTGTAGGTTTGTTGATGATGGCCATTTTGACCGGTATGAAGTGATATCTCATTGTAGTTTTGATTTGCATTTCTCTAATAATAAGTGACGTTGAGCATCTTTTTATATGTTTTTTGGCCATCTGTATGTCTTCTTTGGAGAGATGTCTCTATTGGTCTTTTTCCCATTTTTGGATTGGGTTGTTTGTTTTTTCAATGTTGAGTTGTCTTAGTTGCTTGTGTATTTTGGAAATTAATGCTTTGTTGCTTGTTTCATTTGCTATTTCTCCCATTCTGAACATTATCTTATAGTTTATTTTGCTGTGCAAAAGCTTTTAAGTTTCATTAGGTCCCGCTTGTTTATTTTTTTTATTTTTTAAATTGTATTCTAGAGGATGGGTCATAGAAGATTTTGCTTTGATTTATGTCCTTGAGTGTTTTGCTTGTATTCTCCTCTAAGAGTTTTATGGTTTCTGGTCTTATATTTAGGTCTTTAATCCATTTCAAGTTTATCTTTGTGTATGGTGTTAGGGAATGTTCCAACTTCATTTTTTTACATGTAGCTGTCCAATTTTCCCAGCAACATTTGTTGAAAAGGCTGTCTTTGCCCCATTTTATATTTTTGAGCAGGTGGATTCTTAACCACTGGGCCACCAGGAAAGTCCCAAAATCATTTTTATTGGATATTTTGTTTAATCTAGTATATCCAATGCATCATCACTTCAATATGTATCTAATATACTTTAAGAATATTTATCCTAATTTTCAAACAATCACTTTTCATCCATTCCTCTGTCAATGGGCATCTAGGTTGTTTCCATGTTCTAGCTATAGTATGGAGTGCTCAGTGAACATTGAGGTACAGGTGTCTCTTTCAATTTTGATTTCATCAGGGCATAAGCCTAATAGTGGGATTGTTGGGTCATATGGTGGTTCTATTTCTAGTTTTTTAAGGAATCTCCTTACTGCCTTCCATAGTGGTTGTATCAATTTACATTCCCACCAGCAGTGCAAGAGTGTTCGCTTTTCTCCACACCCTCTCCAGCATTTATTGTCTGTAGGTTTGTTGATGATGGCCATTTTGACCGGTATGAAGTGATATCTCATTGTAGTTTTGATTTGCATTTCTCTAATAATAAGTGACGTTGAGCATCTTTTTATATGTTTTTTGGCCATCTGTATGTCTTCTTTGGAGAGATGTCTCTATTGGTCTTTTTCCCATTTTTGGATTGGGTTGTTTGTTTTTTCAATGTTGAGTTGTCTTAGTTGCTTGTGTATTTTGGAAATTAATGCTTTGTTGCTTGTTTCATTTGCTATTTCTCCCATTCTGAACATTATCTTATAGTTTATTTTGCTGTGCAAAAGCTTTTAAGTTTCATTAGGTCCCGCTTGTTTATTTTTTTTATTTTTTAAATTGTATTCTAGAGGATGGGTCATAGAAGATTTTGCTTTGATTTATGTCCTTGAGTGTTTTGCTTGTATTCTCCTCTAAGAGTTTTATGGTTTCTGGTCTTATATTTAGGTCTTTAATCCATTTCAAGTTTATCTTTGTGTATGGTGTTAGGGAATGTTCCAACTTCATTTTTTTACATGTAGCTGTCCAATTTTCCCAGCAACATTTGTTGAAAAGGCTGTCTTTGCCCCATTTTATATTTTTGAGCAGGTGGATTCTTAACCACTGGGCCACCAGGAAAGTCCCAAAATCATTTTTATTGGATATTTTGTTTAATCTAGTATATCCAATGCATCATCACTTCAATATGTATCTAATATACAAATAATTAATGAAATATTTTACATCCTATTTTTCATTCTTAGTCTTTGAAATCAAGTGCATTTTTATCCTTCTAGCAAATTTCAGTTCAGGCTAGCCAAATTTCATGTGCTCAGTAGCCACATTTTGGATAGCACAAATCTAAACCTTGGTAGGAAGGGTCTTTGGGTTTTCATGTTTGGCCAGTGAAGAGCCATGAAGGAGTTTTAATAAGGGAGTAAAATGGCATGAGGTGTATCAACAAGAATGAACATAGACTTTATTCCTAGCATCTGGAACAGTACCTGACAAATAGTAGATGCTCTGTAAATTTTAACTGAATGAGTGGATGAGTGAATGAATATAGTTGGTAATTAAAGCTATAGCATTGATGTTTGCCTTACTGTCAGTCTTAGTCCAAGAACAACTTCTGCTTTCATTTGTTTGTCTTTCAGGAAGATTATGATTAGAAGACATGTTTTAGTGGGCTGGTACTTTTTATAGTATTTTTTTGTAGGGTCTCACAAAAATGACTTGAGTCTCACATTTCACAGGGTGGGAACAAGCTATAATAGGAAATTTTACAACTCAAAGGGTAAGCAGTTCACGTTGTCACTTAAAAAAAAAAAAAAAAAAAAACTGCTAGCTGAAATATTCCCTGTATATTCAGTCTATTTAATAGTGATCAGGGAAGAAAAATCTATGGAAGAGTGCAGTATTTCTAATCAGAAGGATAGCCATGGAGACAGTAAAAACTTTTGTAACTTTCTCTTGAAGCTGCGGATTTGCTTCATCTCTGAATTCCTTCAAAAACACTGAGACTAAAATTAGAGCAGCCAGCATGTGTTCAGT
This sequence comes from Tragulus kanchil, assembly GCA_022376925.1. Lineage (NCBI taxonomy): Eukaryota > Metazoa > Chordata > Mammalia > Artiodactyla > Tragulidae > Tragulus > Tragulus kanchil. The sequence goes on along the minus strand of JAIOJX010000024.1, from coordinate 80,390,524 downwards.
TTTCATGGGCTCATGCTGTCTTCCTACTCCTCCATCTGTTGAAACAGTTTTTAGGGGCTGGCATAGAGCTGTGTGGGGGAATGTTCCAACTTCATTTTTTTACATGTAGCTGTCCAATTTTCCCAGCAACATTTGTTGAAAAGGCTGTCTTTGCCCCATTTTATATTTTTGAGCAGGTGGATTCTTAACCACTGGGCCACCAGGAAAGTCCCAAAATCATTTTTATTGGATATTTTGTTTAATCTAGTATATCCAATGCATCATCACTTCAATATGTATCTAATATACAAATAATTAATGAAATATTTTACATCCTATTTTTCATTCTTAGTCTTTGAAATCAAGTGCATTTTTATCCTTCTAGCAAATTTCAGTTCAGGCTAGCCAAATTTCATGTGCTCAGTAGCCACATTTTGGATAGCACAAATCTAAACCTTGGTAGGAAGGGTCTTTGGGTTTTCATGTTTGGCCAGTGAAGAGCCATGAAGGAGTTTTAATAAGGGAGTAAAATGGCATGAGGTGTATCAACAAGAATGAACATAGACTTTATTCCTAGCATCTGGAACAGTACCTGACAAATAGTAGATGCTCTGTAAATTTTAACTGAATGAGTGGATGAGTGAATGAATATAGTTGGTAATTAAAGCTATAGCATTGATGTTTGCCTTACTGTCAGTCTTAGTCCAAGAACAACTTCTGCTTTCATTTGTTTGTCTTTCAGGAAGATTATGATTAGAAGACATGTTTTAGTGGGCTGGTACTTTTTATAGTATTTTTTTGTAGGGTCTCACAAAAATGACTTGAGTCTCACATTTCACAGGGTGGGAACAAGCTATAATAGGAAATTTTACAACTCAAAGGGTAAGCAGTTCACGTTGTCACTTAAAAAAAAAAAAAAAAAAAACTGCTAGCTGAAATATTCCCTGTATATTCAGTCTATTTAATAGTGATCAGGGAAGAAAAATCTATGGAAGAGTGCAGTATTTCTAATCAGAAGGATAGCCATGGAGACAGTAAAAACTTTTGTAACTTTCTCTTGAAGCTGCGGATTTGCTTCATCTCTGAATTCCTTCAAAAACACTGAGACTAAAATTAGAGCAGCCAGCATGTGTTCAGTTTTCATGGGCTCATGCTGTCTTCCTACTCCTCCATCTGTTGAAACAGTTTTTAGGGGCTGGCATAGAGCTGGAACATATAAGAACCCCTCTTGCCACAGTCCTGGGGAGAGCAAAAACCTTGTATCCACAGGTTGGAGTTTACTTAATGTATTTTGTCTGTACAGCCTATCCATTTTGGATAAATCACAACATATGGCATCTAGAAACTAGTGAAGGGACAACGCATAAAGCAATACTAACAAAGAAATAGAGAATATGTTGCTATTATTTCATTTAGACTCTTTTCTCACTTGACAGGAGAACTCTAACCATTATCAGAGTAACTCCCAACCCAAAGATCCACAAAGGAGGCTGTTAGAAAGAAATGAGAACTTTATATGACCTGTCTATTTACATTAGCAAGTAAAAAGGTTTACTTGATCGGATATTACCTTGTATCTAGTAATATTTACTTTCTTTTTTAGTGGGAACATTGTAGGTTATCATGTGATTGTTCCATGTTGTTCCTGCCTTCTTTCCTGCAACAATGGACACTTCTGGATGTTTCACAGCCAAGCTGTTTATGGTATTAACAGACTAGACTCTACAGGTAAGAAACAATTGATTCAGATATCCTGTAACATTCGTCTAGCAATACTTAAGTGAACCTCTCCATAGATCACTTCAGGATCCCCTCTGAGACTTTCTCACCTAGGTTGTATCCAGTAGAGTGGAACTTTGATCCTTTTATCTGAAACATTTACTTATGTTTTAAATACTAGCCAAAATTCTTTGCATTTATGTTTCCATCAACTACTTAAGAACCTCAAACTTGGCTGGATTTCTTGTCCTTTTAAAATTAATATTTTAATTGCTCTAAATTGCTGCCTTGATATGGCTTCAGAGAATTTTGGAATAATTTAGATTTGATAGTTGTATGTATAAGTGTGTGTGTCTGTGTGTGTGTTTGAGTGTAAGAAAAGGGAGGAGGCTACAGTCGTGTGGAGCTGGGAGAAAGGATAAATAGGTAAACTCTGTATTTGGTAATGTCGCTTCAGGATAAAAAACAGACATTTGGACATCTATATTAATAACTTATCATGAAATTTTGGTCAAGTAAAATATACCAATATATTGAACTGATATTCAGTAGAAAAATATGCAACCAGTTCTTAAAGGATATCTATATAATACATTTTATATTGTCTGAAGCCTTTCAGTTTTACTGTAGGACACATGTTCTCAGTTCTCTAATACCTATTTACACAACACACCAAGTTGACTTTTACTGAGACTTTTTTTAGTGGGAACTAAAATTTATAGAACCTTAAGGTTGTCAAACTTTAGTTTACAGAACAAGTTTAAATAACTTGACAGTCTAAGTTGGCACTAACATTCTCAGGTTTTTAAATATATGTCTTAGTCTTCTTCAGAACTTAGAATATATTCTCTCTTTTCTTTCTTTCTTTTTTTTTTTTTAGAAGTATGATTTGCCTTCATAGACTAAGAGATCTTGAGTTGTTAGCTGGGTTGTCAGGGTCTTTAAACCTTTCAATTATGCTTGGGTTTTTAATAGACTCTTAACATCACCTGACATTCAATTGTAACTCTCAACCCATCATTTGGAGGCTTTAATTTAAGACTCTAGAATGTTAAGAAGCCCATTTTTGAGCAAGGACTTCTCTGAACTCACCTAAGTGAGATACAGGCTCCTAATTTAGGCCTCTGGTTTTATATTTGTGTTACTCATAGAACACATTAAAGGAAGTTTCTGCTCTGATACTGTTTTTCCTGCTTCACAGAATTCAAAACATGGGGTGGAGGTTTTCATTATTTTGCCCGAATACATTTAAACGAATTTTGCATTTATGTTTCCATCAACTACTTAAGAACCTCAAACTTGGCTGGATTTCTTGTCCTTTTAAAATTAATATTTTAATTGCTCTAAATTGCTGCCTTGATATGGCTTCAGAGAATTTTGGAATAATTTAGATTTGATAGTTGTATGTATAAGTGTGTGTGTCTGTGTGTGTGTTTGAGTGTAAGAAAAGGGAGGAGGCTACAGTCGTGTGGAGCTGGGAGAAAGGATAAATAGGTAAACTCTGTATTTGGTAATGTCGCTTCAGGATAAAAAACAGACATTTGGACATCTATATTAATAACTTATCATGAAATTTTGGTCAAGTAAAATATACCAATATATTGAACTGATATTCAGTAGAAAAATATGCAACCAGTTCTTAAAGGATATCTATATAATACATTTTATATTGTCTGAAGCCTTTCAGTTTTACTGTAGGACACATGTTCTCAGTTCTCTAATACCTATTTACACAACACACCAAGTTGACTTTTACTGAGACTTTTTTTAGTGGGAACTAAAATTTATAGAACCTTAAGGTTGTCAAACTTTAGTTTACAGAACAAGTTTAAATAACTTGACAGTCTAAGTTGGCACTAACATTCTCAGGTTTTTAAATATATGTCTTAGTCTTCTTCAGAACTTAGAATATATTCTCTCTTTTCTTTCTTTCTTTTTTTTTTTTAGAAGTATGATTTGCCTTCATAGACTAAGAGATCTTGAGTTGTTAGCTGGGTTGTCAGGGTCTTTAAACCTTTCAATTATGCTTGGGTTTTTAATAGACTCTTAACATCACCTGACATTCAATTGTAACTCTCAACCCATCATTTGGAGGCTTTAATTTAAGACTCTAGAATGTTAAGAAGCCCATTTTTGAGCAAGGACTTCTCTGAACTCACCTAAGTGAGATACAGGCTCCTAATTTAGGCCTCTGGTTTTATATTTGTGTTACTCATAGAACACATTAAAGGAAGTTTCTGCTCTGATACTGTTTTTCCTGCTTCACAGAATTCAAAACATGGGGTGGAGGTTTTTCAATTTTGATTTACTTTTTAAAATTGGTCAATTTTTCAAAGAGGAAAGTCCAGCGTTGTTCCATTTGCATTGAATATAATCCATGAGAAACAGATGTATCACAGGATTTCCTTCCTCCTTCTTAACAGAGAAAGGAAGGTGCTGCTTCTGTCAGATCCAGTCTCTTAGTTTATTTTTTCTCCTTTGAACCAATTGTCCCAAGCCACTCATGTCTCTGAGTGTTGATTCCAAGAATATCAACCTTCTCCTCTGTAACCCTAATATTATGATTTGAAGGAAGATTTTTCTAGATGCTTCATCTAAAATAGAATTTCTCTTGGCATTGTAACTGCGCTTGAATCACCTGAATCTGCAACATCAAAGGAGTATGTACACCAACTCTATAAAATTCTAGAATGTTTAGACTGAAAGGGCCCCAGGAAGTCTGGGTTCTAGGTTAGCCTTCACATGCAGACCTGACTTCCTGAGACTCCCCGCTGAAGGGGCTTGGGAGATCAGCTTCGCTGCATTTGGCAAATGCCTTCAAACATAAGTGGTCTTCAGCGCTCCATTTACCTTTATGCATTATAATTGTCCCTTAGATTTCAGCCTAGAGATTCCTTCCTATCCTGTCATCTCTTCAAAAGCATCTTTTGAGAGGAAAAGAAGTATTTTTTGTTGTAAAGAATTCAAACACACAAAACTTTATAGAAAAACATTATAGAAATAAACATCAATATGCACCCAATAGATGCTAATTTCTTGCCTGGTTAAGCTCCAGTGTCTCAACCAAGAGAGGCAGTTCATTTTTCTCACTATTTAACAAGATAGCAGTGCAGACCCTTGGGCATGTCTCTTTGGGTGCCTGTGCAAAGTGGACAGTTAGAGAAAGGATGAGGGATAGGCTAAATCTAAGTGAGTACATATTTTTTAATTCACATAATGGAATACCCAACAGAAATATAAAGAAATGAGCTAAATAAGCTAGATCTACACATATGGAAATAAGCAGATCTCAAACACATAATATTGAATGAAAACAACAAATTTGAAGATATACATATAATACCATACTGTAAAATTTTTGTTGTTGTTGTTAAAGGTGAACAATTAAATTTATTTTAAACATAGTTCTGAACATGCAAAAACTCCTTTTCTCAGGGTCCACTTTCTGTGTATTTTCTTATCATTTTCTATACCCATTGCTTTGTTCACTTATTCTGAAACCAGCCACCTGTAAGTCAGACTTACTTTCTTTTTCCTTCATAAAATGAAATTCTAGTCTTCCTATGTTCTTTACTGAAAACATACATTTTACTTTCTTCAAGCAACCAAGAACTGACCTTTATATTAGCATTCTATAAATTGGTGAGCATAAATACCAGTGAAATTTCTAAAAATATTTGCTTTCTTATAGAGAATCTCAGGATGGCACTAAACATTATTCATTAATAGTCCCAAATCTCTTCAGTTTTACTCTAAGAGGAAATTAGTTTTAAGTAATAAATGTTTCAAAACCTTATTTTATTTGGAAATAACCTAGCTATTCAATAGACTTCCATCACTTAGTTAGTACAGCCTTTAGAAATTCAGGTTACCCCCAGCCTGAAGAGACTATTTTAGATAGACATTCCTAAAGCATAATTATTCTTAATAGAGTTTATCTAAAAGCTCATATCTCATTTATCCTTTTTTTCTAAGTTTCTTCACTCAAGTTACTTTCCTTGCTAACAAATTTGTAACAGATATAATATTTAACTTATATTAGGCCTAGGCACAGTGGAAATATTCTGAATGACTCTTAGGCATGTCTATACTAGATCAACAAACATTAATATCAGATATTTAATTTTGAATATTCACTAGTTCACATGAACCTGAAATTCATTTACGTGAAATTTTTCCTGTGTTTAGATTGTTTGATCTGTAAGCACTTACTTTTCTTTAGGCCAATTAAATTAGAACTCATTCACAAACTGATCTCAGCAATATTATCCAAAAACAAAGACACACACTGAGACATACATATAACCAAATAGACACAGCAAGAGATCCTATAGCTTTTCCCAAACTTAGCTATGAATCATATATCACAATATAAAACTCATTAGTTATTCCCTTTTTTCCTTCAAGGATTAGAGATGGTCTAGATAAGTGGTCTTAAGGAATAGTAGGAGTTATTTCCTCAGAGCAATAATAACCAAAAGCCAGATCAGAAAGTGCTCAAATTGGTCCTAATAACAAGGGAAGATTGGTGCCAGCAGGAATCAACCATCTGGGGAACAGGAGTCTTACATACTATAAAAATTTAAATACCCAAAATAATAATATATACTGCCTGTGGCTATATACATTTGTAGTGAAAAAAAAAATCCATGGTATACTGTTAGTGGTGGAAACTGGATTTAAACCAAATCTCTAAACCCTGGCTCATTCCATTCCACCATTTGACCACTATCTCAGTATGTGTAGTGTGGATACCCAGGATTGCTGAGTCCTCCCTGTGTCCACATTAACAACTGGACAGCTTACAATTTGCTTTCTTACTGGGTCTCCAAGAGGTCAATTAATAATAGTATACTGTTTTCAATTTAGTGCTTTCAAGTTATAATACAGTGTATATGTGTCAGTCGTGTTTGACTCTTTGCAACCCCGTGGATTGTAGCCCCACCTGGCTCCTCTGTCCATGGAATTCTCCATGCAAGAATACTGGAGTGGGTTGCCATTCCCTTCTCCAGGTTATCTTCCCGGCCTAGGGATCAAACTTGTGTCTTCTGCATTGCAGGAAGATTCTTTACCATCTGAACCACCAAGGAAGGCCTATAATACAGCAAATGGCCATGATAAAACATCTTATTATCCTCTACCATATATATGGTCTTATATTATATACCTGTGCTAGATTCTTTAATATGAAATCTGACTGTCCTTTCACAGCAAGACTTTAGATTATTGTTTTGTTTATTGTACTGACAGCTGCAACCTGGTCCTAAAGTTTATAGTTTGACTTTGACAGCCTCTAGCCTAAAAGGGTTTGGTTCATTTTATGTGTGTGTGCTCAGTCATATCCAGCTCTTTGTGACCCTGTGGATTGTAGCCTGCCAGGCTCCTCTTTCTATGGGATTTTTCCCATCAAGAATACTGGAGTGAATTGCCATCTCCTTCTCCAGCGGATCGTCCTAACCCAGGGATCAAACCCAGCTCTCCTTTCTCTCCTACAATGCAGATGGATTCTTTACCACTGAGCCACGATGGAAACCCTGTTCATATTATTACTGGCTCCAAAACCCTATGTTTTTTAACCGGAAGAAAGGCAAAAGTAACTTCCATGCTTGTTGAGGAGATGGGGAGACTTATTTAAGCCTTTCCCAAGCATCCTCCAAAGAGCATTTAATCTGAAAAGATCTTGTGAGATCTCCTTTCTTACAAGTCATTAAAGTAGTTTTGAAAATTTTCAGTGTAGAATGATTATGACATAATGTAGTTAGAGGCAGGGTTTGAGTAAGTGGACTCCTGAGATCATTTTGAGTTCTAAGATTTAGGATTCAAGTACTTAATTAAAAGTGTTTAAATAATGGTTGTGCTCTAGATGTTGGACAGTTTTAATATCTAGGTATCAGTCATGTTATTTGCTATTCTTTAATAGCTTTTTAATTACTAACACTATGATTTAATATAAGAAATGTTAACATATAAGGTTTTATATATCATGTTCTGAGTTGTAATTATTTAGTCAGCACCAAATAATTTTATGACCTTTTGTTTTCAGGTGTAAACTTCCTACTTTGGGGCAACTTGCCAGAGGTAGAAGAGAATACAGATGAAGACATGTTAGATATCTCTGCAGAGGAGTGTATTAGATAAATACAATTATGATAGATTCAATATGTAATATTTAAACATTTTCCTTTGTAAATAGTATATTAATGCACCAATTTAAAAATTGTTAGTAAGGACTTGCCAGTGATTTCTTTTTTCAGAAGACAAAAGTGGGGCATTTGTTGATTTATTTATTCATTGTTTCAAGTTAAGTACCTCAGTTTATTGAACCAATGTAGTTCTTTTCTTCTGTGTCTACTCTACTTCTATCCTGTTCTACTCCTCTTCCCAGTATACTGTATTCTTTAATTCAGAGAGTCTTTCATGTGTCACTCAGCTATCTCCCACTCTGGGGGAGCTTTTCTTACAACTAGAGGCCAGATGCCATTAATTTTACATTCCTGAATAAGGACCATTAATACCCACAACTTGATCACAGTGCTTATATGCATACATAGTTCATGCATATGAACGTGTATATATTTGAAGCACAGCTGGGAATTAAAGCTTAACAGGGATTTTTAAAAATAGGCTGTACAGTTTCCATGGGTACTGGTTATTGCCTGTTATATTGTGATAACTATGTTAATATAGAGCTAGACTTTGTGAATCAGCAAATAGAATAAATTAAAACTGTAAAGTGTATGGAGAAATTTTCTCAATTCCTCAGCAGATACTAGATAAATGAATTTGTCAGGAAATTCTCAATAGATGCTATTTACTAATATTATTTATTTACATTCTCCTAAAGTCATTTGGATATTATATTGTGAAAACCATTTAACCTCCATCTTTAAGTTACCCATTCTCTAGGGCTTTCCCTGTAGATAGCAAATTTTAGATTAGTTGTCTCAGTTCCAACCTTTAAATAGAGAGGGAAAAAAAAGTGGTTTGTTTGCTTAAGCCATTGTTTGTACGTTATAAAGAAGATTTTAAAAAATTTTGTTTTGTTTAGCTGTATTCAGAGTCACACAGGAATAGGAAAATAGGATAGTGTTGGTTTCTTATCTTGTGAACTGCTAAAATCAATCTATCACTTTAACTAATATTTCAACCAAAGGCATTTTTGTCAATAGTGATACCAAGACAGACCATGTTATGATTTTGTAAATAAAGTTTTGTTCTAAAAATACCCAGTCTTTTAATTTTATCCACTTTTCTTACCTAAAAATATAGAGAAAAATATTTCTTATTGTACCCTAAAAACATAAATGATATGAGAGAGATATAAGAGACAACATTTATTGCATACTTACCATGTACCAGGACTTTACAGTAAGTACTTTACACATTTAATTCACTTACCATTTTTATTTCTTTTTGACCCATAAGACACGTAGGACATAGAGAAGTCAAGAAGCTTGTCTAAGATCACATAACCGCTAGTCAGAGGCGTGACCAGATTCAAACTCAGACAGCAGACTGACTCCAGGGCCCCTGCTCTTGATCTTTATGGTGTACCCGCTGAGTCCCCTCAGACGGGAATCAGCTATGATGTCATTTAGCTGGGACCCATCCTGAGTAACAACTGCCTTGTTCTCTTCCCTGGGTGAGGCCTCAGTGACTAACCAAGGTTGAACAAGCTTACTGGGTCTTAGGGTAAAACTGACCTGTAGGCATTGACAGAATCATTTGCTTTATAAAGATGAAAGATAAAAGATGCTTCCAGAAATGCTGTTACTAGCACTGGAAGACTTCTCCAAAAGTCTTTCACCCTGACTCTCAGCACTGACAGAAGAACCATAGGGATAAGCATGGGATAATTTGGTTTGGGGGTTTTGTTTGTTTGTTTCATGTAACCTAACCTCTCTTAAAGACTTTCTGGAACAAAGCAGCACAATGGATAAGACCATAAAGTAAGTTGATACTACATTATATACTACTTTAGTTAACCTGTTCAATTAGAGAAGAAAAGTTTAATGCTAGCGTTGAAAATGTGAAAAGCTTAGAATTCAACAGAGTTCATCTGGCTTCCCTTCTGCTCATGCCTTCAAAGGCTAAGGTTGACCAAGGGGCTCTTTGAAGAGCAAAGCAAGACAGAGGTTTACTGCTTGAAGCAAACCCCAAATGCACTTCCACTCCAGCTGGACAGTATTTCAAATTATTCAGCTACCTTTTGGCTAACTGAGTTATAAGAGAGGCAATTCCAAGCCAAAAGTGAATTAATAATGCTTTATCTAGAGAAATACATTCAGGACACTTTAAAAAAATAAGAGTAAAGTACATGCTCTCTGGTAAGACCAAAAGCAGAATCTCATATGTGGATTCAGCATACACTTTCAAGTCCTAACATAATCCTCAGGCCTAGAAAATTTATTTCTGCATTGGTCCTCTTACGTTAATAATATTTGACTCAGTTCAACAAGCCTGTATTATACTCATATGATATGCCAAAAACTGCACACTGACAGGCTTACCTATGTTCCTGTGGAGTAGTCAGTAAGTATGGGAAAAGGTAGAACCTTATAAGTCTACTTAATGAATGGGATGCTTAAAGTTCAATGGTTTTATAAACAAAAGAACAATCATTCTGAGTAGTAGGAGTGAACAGAAGTCAAGAAACCTACAGAAAAGTACTGATGTATGTATGTATGTGTTAATCTATCAATCATGTCCAATTCTTTGCAGCCCCATAGACTGTAACCTGCCAGGCTCCCCTGTCCATGAATTCTCCAGGCAAGAATATTGGAGTGGGTTGCCATTCCCTTTTCCAGGGGATTCTTCCCGACCCAGGGATTGAACCTGGGTCTCCTGCAGTGCAGGTAGATTCCTTTCTGTCTGAGCCAGGGAAGCCCGAATAGTATTGATCGTAAAATATAATTAAGTTTAGTGTTCCTAGGGTCCTTTCTTTGATGCACTTAACAACCTGACCATGGAAATTGTGTTTGTTGCCTCTCTTAAAGACTTTCTGGAACAAAGCAGCACAATGGATAAGACCATAAAGTAAGTTGATACTACATTATATACTACTTTAGTTAACCTGTTCAATTAGAGAAGAAAAGTTTAATGCTAGCGTTGAAAATGTGAAAAGCTTAGAATTCAACAGAGTTCATCTGGCTTCCCTTCTGCTCATGCCTTCAAAGGCTAAGGTTGACCAAGGGGCTCTTTGAAGAGCAAAGCAAGACAGAGGTTTACTGCTTGAAGCAAACCCCAAATGCACTTCCACTCCAGCTGGACAGTATTTCAAATTATTCAGCTACCTTTTGGCTAACTGAGTTATAAGAGAGGCAATTCCAAGCCAAAAGTGAATTAATAATGCTTTATCTAGAGAAATACATTCAGGACACTTTAAAAAAATAAGAGTAAAGTACATGCTCTCTGGTAAGACCAAAAGCAGAATCTCATATGTGGATTCAGCATACACTTTCAAGTCCTAACATAATCCTCAGGCCTAGAAAATTTATTTCTGCATTGGTCCTCTTCGTTAATAATATTTGACACAGTTCAACAAGCCTGTATTATACTCATATGATATGCCAAAAACTGCACACTGACAGGCTTACCTATGTTCCTGTGGAGTAGTCAGTAAGTATGGGAAAAGGTAGAACCTTATAAGTCTACTTAATGAATGGGATGCTTAAAGTTCAATGGTTTTATAAACAAAAGAACAATCATTCTGAGTAGTAGGAGTGAACAGAAGTCAAGAAACCTACAGAAAAGTACTGATGTATGTATGTATGTGTTAATCTATCAATCATGTCCAATTCTTTGCAGCCCCATAGACTGTAACCTGCCAGGCTCCCCTGTCCATGAATTCTCCAGGCAAGAATATTGGAGTGGGTTGCCATTCCCTTTTCCAGGGGATTCTTCCCGACCCAGGGATTGAACCTGGGTCTCCTGCAGTGCAGGTAGATTCCTTTCTGTCTGAGCCAGGGAAGCCCGAATAGTATTGATCGTAAAATATAATTAAGTTTAGTGTTCCTAGGGTCCTTTCTTTGATGCACTTAACAACCTGACCATGGAAATTGTGTTTGTTGCTTTTAATTTCTGTCTTTCTTGAAACATCTGCTCTGCAGTGGGGCACTGCCTTTCTTCCCCTTTTCCATCTTGCCATTCGTGGAAGCTTGAATACCCTACATTCTCCTATCTTGTCATTGAAGTTCAAGGAAGGGGCAGTGAGTCATCAGCTCATCCACTATGTCTGTTTTTTTGCTCCTTTATCTTTTTTTCTCAAGTTAGTTTCTCACCCTCAAACTCAGGCTCTGGTGAGGCATCTTGTGTGGGGCCTAATCTTAAAGCCCATAATGTTTTGAATAATCCCTAGCTCTGAAAACCAGGTCTTTAAATACTGCTAATCTAGGAAGCTTACTTTACAAAGAACTGCTCTTTTTACCTCTGAGTCACGTGTGGCTGATAAAGAATAGCCCATATTACTTTTCTCTGGTGAGGGGGAAGTGATCATAATACATAAATCATGATATACAAAACAACTATTAATTAGAACAAAGATGGGGAGTGGGAAAAGGTAGGAGAGGATATGGATCAAACAGGCTTTGTTTTAGTGGTAAATTGCTCGATGAAAGCTTTCTCTATTCTAACATTCGTGCTTATAAAAGGAAATAGTTTCTTTTTCTGCCTTTCTTTCTTTTTAACTTTAAAAGCAGCCTAAACCATAGTTTCTTTCTTGCCTGGTATTGAGTGTATGCCAAATCTACCCTAAACTGCACAGATGGAAAAAATTAGTCTATGTCTGTGGTACCTCTGGGGTTGAATATTTTTAGTACTTAAATCTTTAGCTAAAGATTCTTTCTTATAAGACTCATAGAATCATGTGATTGTATCCAATGGATAAATTTACTGAGATAAAAATTAATTACATATCCTTTTTTTTGAAACATGTTTTATCAAAGATCTGCCCCCATAGACTGTAACCTGCCAGGCTGAACTCAGGAGTGGAACATTCCCGACCCAGATTGAACCTGGGTCTCCTGCAGTGCAGGTAGATTCCTTTCTGTCTGAGCCAGGGAAGCCCGAATAGTATTGATCGTAAAATATAATTAAGTTTAGTGTTCCTAGGGTCCTTTCTTTGATGCACTTAACAACCTGACCATGGAAATTGTGTTTGTTGCTTTTAATTTCTGTCTTTCTTGAAACATCTGCTCTGCAGTGGGGCACTGCCTTTCTTCCCCTTTTCCATCTTGCCATTCGTGGAAGCTTGAATACCCTACATTCTCCTATCTTGTCATTGAAGTTCAAGGAAGGGGCAGTGAGTCATCAGCTCATCCACTATGTCTGTTTTTTTGCTCCTTTATCTTTTTTTCTCAAGTTAGTTTCTCACCCTCAAACTCAGGCTCTGGTGAGGCATCTTGTGTGGGGCCTAATCTTAAAGCCCATAATGTTTTGAATAATCCCTAGCTCTGAAAACCAGGTCTTTAAATACTGCTAATCTAGGAAGCTTACTTTACAAAGAACTGCTCTTTTTACCTCTGAGTCACGTGTGGCTGATAAAGAATAGCCCATATTACTTTTCTCTGGTGAGGGGGAAGTGATCATAATACATAAATCATGATATACAAAACAACTATTAATTAGAACAAAGATGGGGAGTGGGAAAAGGTAGGAGAGGATATGGATCAAACAGGCTTTGTTTTAGTGGTAAATTGCTCGATGAAAGCTTTCTCTATTCTAACATTCGTGCTTATAAAAGGAAATAGTTTCTTTTTCTGCCTTTCTTTCTTTTTAACTTTAAAAGCAGCCTAAACCATAGTTTCTTTCTTGCCTGGTATTGAGTGTATGCCAAATCTACCCTAAACTGCACAGATGGAAAAAATTAGTCTATGTCTGTGGTACCTCTGGGGTTGAATATTTTTAGTACTTAAATCTTTAGCTAAAGATTCTTTCTTATAAGACTCATAGAATCATGTGATTGTATCCAATGGATAAATTTACTGAGATAAAAATTAATAATATCTGTCTTGTATATCCCTTTATATTTTATTGTGAACATTCATACACACGTTAATTTAATCCTCAGGATAACCCTAGTAGTTACATTTTATAAATCAGGAAAGAAAACTTTGGTATCAACACATGGAGAGTTAAAAGAATTTAAACTTGAATCTTAGTCTGCTCATCTTAGTTTAGGGTTCTTTCCTATCTTCCTAACCTACCTTAAACCCAAGGTCTGTTTTTCCCTTACTAGCTTTAAAACTTAAGACAAATTCTCTTTCACTGTTAGCCTGGAAATCTGGCTACTTTCATTAATTAATCCACTCAACAAATATTTATTGAATACCTACTGTGGGCAAAATAGAAACTGAGGATTCAGAATGAAATCAGGCAAAATCTCTGCTCTCATGTGGAACTAACATTTTGTTGAGAAAGAAGAGAGTAAACTAACATTTTTTTAAGGATTTACTATACACCAAGCACTGTTATAAGGGTTTTACATGTAGCAACCCTAAAAGGTAGAGGATCCTCACCACACAGTTCAGGAAACCGAGGTGTGAAGATAAGAATTCGCCCAATGTCACACAGGTAGTAAATGACTTCACTCTAGGATTTGGAAAAGCTAGAATCAAGTAGCTTAATGACTATGTTTCCCTTTTATTTTTTAATGTGGTTGTCTTCCATCTGAATAAAGTAAAGTTTTCCATCAGGGATCTTACTATACATATCTTTTCCTTTATAGTTTTTTTTTTAATTTTTATTTATTTATTTGGTTGCACCAGGTGTTCCTTGCAGCAAGAGGATCTTTAGTTGTGGCGTAAGAATTCCCAACTGCAGCATGTGAGATCTAGTTCCCTGACCAGGGATTGAACCCAGGCCCTCTGTGTTAAGAGAGCAGAGCCTTGGCCACTGGACTACCAGGGAAGTCCACTTGATAGACTGTTCACGTAAGTTAGATAGTGACAACAGCATCTCCCTTTTCAATAAAGGAGAATTGTATGCCTCTAAATGATAAGAATGCTAATCTTTACACTAGTGAGAAAGAAAAATATATATGTGCAAAACAGTTGATTTCCAGTTTTGCTGCATTTCTATCTGGAAACAAGGTCTGTTTCACTAAACCAGATTTTTATCATATAAGCAACAAAAGATCACTAGACAGTAAATACTTGTTCTTTAAACTTTTTATGTGTCTCAAGTATTTCATAATACAATAGTGAATTAAATGGCCACCTGCAAACTTCTGTAGTCTCAGTATTCCTTACAAGCTTGTATTTAAAATCTATTTATATGAAATTTCAGAAGCAATCTTGCCTCAGATGAGCACTACTGTATCTTCATAACAAGACTAAGTTTTTGTTATGAGAGGAGCAAAAACAGGTATTAAATCCATAGTGAAATTTTGTCTCTTGAGACTTGTGCATGAATGGATTGACAAATATCTAAAGATTAATTGGATCTGCCAGATATGGGCACCTTCGAAGTTTGTCCATGAGAATGCATATCTACACCTCCATTCACACAACTCACTTCCTCTGGAAAATGGCCCATGGTAACAGTAGACATATGGGAATGATTCACTTGGGGAAAGCTGTACAACCGAGTTATAAGGGTTTTACATGTAGCAACCCTAAAGGTAGAGGATCCTCACCACACAGTTCAGGAAACCGAGGTGTGAAGATAAGAATTGCCCAATGTCACACAGGTAGTAAATGACTTCACTCTAGGATTTGGAAAAGCTAGAATCAAGTAGCTTAATGACTATGTTTCCCTTTTATTTTTTAATGTGGTTGTCTTCCATCTGAATAAAGTAAAGTTTTCCATCAGGGATCTTACTATACATATCTTTTCCTTTATAGTTTTTTTTTTAATTTTTATTTATTTATTTGGTTGCACCAGGTGTTCCTTGCAGCAAGAGGATCTTTAGTTGTGGCGTAAGAATTCCCAACTGCAGCATGTGAGATCTAGTTCCCTGACCAGGGATTGAACCCAGGCCCTCTGTGTTAAGAGAGCAGAGCCTTGGCCACTGGACTACCAGGGAAGTCCACTTGATAGACTGTTCACGTAAGTTAGATAGTGACAACAGCATCTCCCTTTTCAATAAAGGAGAATTGTATGCCTCTAAATGATAAGAATGCTAATCTTTACACTAGTGAGAAAGAAAAATATATATGTGCAAAACAGTTGATTTCCAGTTTTGCTGCATTTCTATCTGGAAACAAGGTCTGTTTCACTAAACCAGATTTTTATCATATAAGCAACAAAAGATCACTAGACAGTAAATACTTGTTCTTTAAACTTTTTATGTGTCTCAAGTATTTCATAATACAATAGTGAATTAAATGGCCACCTGCAAACTTCTGTAGTCTCAGTATTCCTTACAAGCTTGTATTTAAAATCTATTTATATGAAATTTCAGAAGCAATCTTGCCTCAGATGAGCACTACTGTATCTTCATAACAAGACTAAGTTTTTGTTATGAGAGGAGCAAAAACAGGTATTAAATCCATAGTGAAATTTTGTCTCTTGAGACTTGTGCATGAATGGATTGACAAATATCTAAAGATTAATTGGATCTGCCAGATATGGGCACCTTCGAAGTTTGTCCATGAGAATGCATATCTACACCTCCATTCACACAACTCACTTCCTCTGGAAAATGGCCCATGGTAACAGTAGACATATGGGAATGATTCACTTGGGGAAAGCTGTACCCAGAATATCAAAACAGTTTGCTTTCTGTCTCTTACCCTTGCCACAATTTTTCTACCCAAAGGAACCACCTGCTATTATGGCTATGACACCTGAAAAGCTTTCTGGGTATTGCTGGAGATTGCTCATGTGGGGGTGGATTTCCAGGCTGTTCAGTGATATTTTAAAAAATGTTTTTTTGGGGAAAAAATATTCTCAGAGACTGGAATATTTCCTTGTCTTACCAAAATTGCTCTGTAGCCTTGCTCATAACTACGTTAAAACATTGAGCTACAGATGGAATTCAGTAGAAGACATACTGAGCTAATTTCCTTTGCATGATGTTGCCCAGAGAAGTCAAGCTGTCAGTATTCTGAAGAACAAGCCCTCAAAGAGAGATAGTGGTCCAAGCCATAGGAAGCAGGAAAAATGGAAGAGTGTGCCCTTCAAAAACTTCTTTCCTTCCTCCAGAATTCATCTTTTTAATGAAAATTTATTACACAAGAGGAAACCCAATGTGTTTGACTCAAGATAACTGCACAGCGATAGTCAGAATGGCAAGTACCAGACTGAAAAAAATTTTTGAATTATAAATTTTTCTTGGGATTTCTTTGGCAGTCCAGTGGTTAAGATTTCAACTTCCAGTGCAGGGTGGGTGAGGGTTCAATCCCTGGTCGGAAGCTGAGAGTCTGTATGTGGAATCTCATATGGATTCCATGGCCCCAAAATTTGAAACATAAAATAGAAGCTATATTGTAACAAATTAAATAAAGACTTAAAATAAAATATTTTTTAAAATAATCAAATCTTTCTTGATACTCCAGGATATATTCATGAAAAAGAATGACAGAAACAGGGTTTTAGACCTACAGAATATTATACTTTAGGCTAACTAGGGACAATCATTTCTAACTCGTGCCGCTCCTTTATCAATTTTAGTTCAATTATTTGATGAATATTTAATGACTATTCATTATGCTCAGGTATTATATTAGGTGCTATGGGCACCTTCAAGTTTGTCCATGAGAATGCATATCTACACCTCCATTCACACAACTCACTTCCTCTGGAAAATGGCCCATGGTAACAGTAGACATATGGGAATGATTCACTTGGGGAAAGCTGTACCCAGAATATCAAAACAGTTTGCTTTCTGTCTCTTACCCTTGCCACAATTTTTCTACCCAAAGGAACCACCTGCTATTATGGCTATGACACCTGAAAAGCTTTCTGGGTATTGCTGGAGATTGCTCATGTGGGGGTGGATTTCCAGGCTGTTCAGTGATATTTTAAAAAATGTTTTTTTGGGAAAAAATATTCTCAGAGACTGGAATATTTCCTTGTCTTACCAAAATTGCTCTGTAGCCTTGCTCATAACTACGTTAAAACATTGAGCTACAGATGGAATTCAGTAGAAGACATACTGAGCTAATTTCCTTTGCATGATGTTGCCCAGAGAAGTCAAGCTGTCAGTATTCTGAAGAACAAGCCCTCAAAGAGAGATAGTGGTCCAAGCCATAGGAAGCAGGAAAAATGGAAGAGTGTGCCCTTCAAAAACTTCTTTCCTTCCTCCAGAATTCATCTTTTTAATGAAAATTTATTACACAAGAGGAAACCCAATGTGTTTGACTCAAGATAACTGCACAGCGATAGTCAGAATGGCAAGTACCAGACTGAAAAAATTCTTGAATTATAAATTTTTCTTGGGATTTCTTTGGCAGTCCAGTGGTTAAGATTTCAACTTCCAGTGCAGGGTGGGTGAGGGTTCAATCCCTGGTCGGAAGCTGAGAGTCTGTATGTGGAATCTCATATGGATTCCATGGCCCCAAAATTTGAAACATAAAATAGAAGCTATATTGTAACAAATTAAATAAAGACTTAAAATAAAATATTTTTTAAAATAATCAAATCTTTCTTGATACTCCAGGATATATTCATGAAAAAGAATGACAGAAACAGGGTTTTAGACCTACAGAATATTATACTTTAGGCTAACTAGGGACAATCATTTCTAACTCGTGCCGCTCCTTTATCAATTTTTAGTTCAATTATTTGATGAATATTTAATGACTATTCATTATGCTCAGGTATTATATTAGGTGCTATAATACTGAGCAAAACATTTAAAAAAAATTCTTCCTCTTGTGCCTTTCAATAGTACATAAGCTAAAAAGCTAAAGATTACATTGTTCAGACTCTCTTGCAGCTAGAAATCCAAATATAATTTGCTTTTTGCCAGTCATATGCACTTGCCCAAGTCTTGAATTCAGAACTAACTTAAGTGTGGAAAAGGCAATGACAGCACATTAATTCCTCATTTTAATAATATAAAATGACTAGTATAGCTCTGCAGCCAGCAGATCTTGTAGCAACTTTCTGGTGCTCAGATCATGGCTGAGGTGGTGTGTTTCTGGAATTAGAAAATGGTTGATGGCTTCCTGACCCTTAGATTAAGGCAGAAGTAGCAGTTCCCCTGCTAGGCCAGTTCTGCAGTATCATTCTGAGAGTCATTCCTATAGGCCTAGCCTAGAGCATACCCCTAGAGCCCTTCAAAGGTTTTGCAGACTGTAACTTCACTGTCAATTCAGCCATCTTTGCTATGTAAAGAATGCCTCCCAAACATAAGTTGGGTGTCCACTTCTGCAATTTCACCTAAGCTCACATGTGTGGTTGTATTTAGCTGTCAGCACTGCTGGGCTGGAAGGATGGCCTCTTTTACATGTCTGGGATTTTGAAAGGAATGCCAGAAAGTCTGAGCCCTCTCGCTGCATGTGGATTTTCATCGTTCAGTAATTTAACCTAAGCTGCTTTATATGAAGGCTGCCTTCTAAGGCAGTAAAAAGTGAGAGTCTGTTTATGGGATTTCTTTGGCAGTCCAGTGGTTAAGCTTCCAGTAGGTGGGTGAGGGTTCAATCCCTGGTCGGAAGCTGAGAGTCTGTATGTGGAATCTCATATGGATTCCATGGCCCCAAAATTTGAAACATAAAATAGAAGCTATATTGTAACAAATTAAATAAAGACTTAAAATAAAATATTTTTTAAAATAATCAAATCTTTCTTGATACTCCAGGATATATTCATGAAAAAGAATGACAGAAACAGGGTTTTAGACCTACAGAATATTATACTTTAGGCTAACTAGGGACAATCATTTCTAACTCGTGCCGCTCCTTTATCAATTTTTAGTTCAATTATTTGATGAATATTTAATGACTATTCATTATGCTCAGGTATTATATTAGGTGCTATAATACTGAGCAAAACATTTAAAAAAAATTCTTCCTCTTGTGCCTTTCAATAGTACATAAGCTAAAAAGCTAAAGATTACATTGTTCAGACTCTCTTGCAGCTAGAAATCCAAATATAATTTGCTTTTTGCCAGTCATATGCACTTGCCCAAGTCTTGAATTCAGAACTAACTTAAGTGTGGAAAAGGCAATGACAGCACATTAATTCCTCATTTTAATAATATAAAATGACTAGTATAGCTCTGCAGCCAGCAGATCTTGTAGCAACTTTCTGGTGCTCAGATCATGGCTGAGGTGGTGTGTTTCTGGAATTAGAAAATGGTTGATGGCTTCCTGACCCTTAGATTAAGGCAGAAGTAGCAGTTCCCCTGCTAGGCCAGTTCTGCAGTATCATTCTGAGAGTCATTCCTATAGGCCTAGCCTAGAGCATACCCCTAGAGCCCTTCAAAGGTTTTGCAGACTGTAACTTCACTGTCAATTCAGCCATCTTTGCTATGTAAAGAATGCCTCCCAAACATAAGTTGGGTGTCCACTTCTGCAATTTCACCTAAGCTCACATGTGTGGTTGTATTTAGCTGTCAGCACTGCTGGGCTGGAAGGATGGCCTCTTTTACATGTCTGGGATTTTGAAAGGAATGCCAGAAAGTCTGAGCCCTCTCGCTGCATGTGGATTTTCATCGTTCAGTAATTTAACCTAAGCTGCTTTATATGAAGGCTGCCTTCTAAGGCAGTAAAAAAAAGTAAGGTGCAAAAGCCTCTTATGGTTACGTCTGGAAGTCACACAAAACCACTCTGCCTCATTCTATTGGTCAAAGTTAATCAGAGGGCTACCCCAGTTTTAAAGGGAAAGAAATATAGACTCCATTTCTTTTTGAAAGTTGTGACAAAGTCACCTTGCAAAAAGGTGTGGGGGTTGGAAAGGATTGTTGTAGCATGAATCTACCACAACTGCATTAAATCCCTTTCTGCTTCAGGTAACTCGAATGGCTTAGGTTGTCTACAACTGAAGTCTGATTGATACAGGAAACTGATACAGCAGAGAGACCAAATGGCAGGCTGCTATAATAGCCCATGGAAGGGGTGTGGACCACAGATATAAATTTGAGAGCTATTTGTCTATAAAAACATTTAAAGGCGTGAGACTTAATGCGACTGAGGGAGTAAATGCAGAGAGAGAAGAGATTGAGCCTTGGGACAGCAATGTGGAGACAAAGAGAAAGTGAGTAGAATTCAATTTTAGTGTCTATCAGAGTCCTGAAAGACACATGTTAACAATGTAGACTCCAGGGTCTACTGCCATTGATTCCAGTTCAGAACATACAAGAGACCTGGCAGTCTATGTTGTTGACAAGCTCTTTTAGTCATTCGGAAGTGGATAATTTGAAAAATCCTGAAAGAGACTACCATCGATCTAAGAAAACATTTTATAGGTCCTTAAATTTAAAAAGATTCTTATTTTTCCGTCCCTATTTCCTTTGATGGATCCTACAGGAAAGACTTGAGAGATGCTGAGAGGAAAGTTGCTATTAGGGCCTAGCCTAGAGCTTAGAGCCCTTCAAAGGTTTTGCAGACTGTCAATTCAGCCATCTTTGCTATGTAAAGAATGCCTCCCAAACATAAGTTGGGTGTCCACTTCTGCAATTTCACCTAAGCTCACATGTGTGGTTGTATTTAGCTGTCAGCACTGCTGGGCTGGAAGGATGGCCTCTTTTACATGTCTGGGATTTTGAAAGGAATGCCAGAAAGTCTGAGCCCTCTCGCTGCATGTGGATTTTCATCGTTCAGTAATTTAACCTAAGCTGCTTTATATGAAGGCTGCCTTCTAAGGCAGTAAAAAAAAGTAAGGTGCAAAAGCCTCTTATGGTTACGTCTGGAAGTCACACAAAACCACTCTGCCTCATTCTATTGGTCAAAGTTAATCAGAGGGCTACCCCAGTTTTAAAGGGAAAGAAATATAGACTCCATTTCTTTTTGAAAGTTGTGACAAAGTCACCTTGCAAAAAGGTGTGGGGGTTGGAAAGGATTGTTGTAGCATGAATCTACCACAACTGCATTAAATCCCTTTCTGCTTCAGGTAACTCGAATGGCTTAGGTTGTCTACAACTGAAGTCTGATTGATACAGGAAACTGATACAGCAGAGAGACCAAATGGCAGGCTGCTATAATAGCCCATGGAAGGGGTGTGGACCACAGATATAAATTTGAGAGCTATTTGTCTATAAAAACATTTAAAGGCGTGAGACTTAATGCGACTGAGGGAGTAAATGCAGAGAGAGAAGAGATTGAGCCTTGGGACAGCAATGTGGAGACAAAGAGAAAGTGAGTAGAATTCAATTTTAGTGTCTATCAGAGTCCTGAAAGACACATGTTAACAATGTAGACTCCAGGGTCTACTGCCATTGATTCCAGTTCAGAACATACAAGAGACCTGGCAGTCTATGTTGTTGACAAGCTCTTTTAGTCATTCGGAAGTGGATAATTTGAAAAATCCTGAAAGAGACTACCATCGATCTAAGAAAACATTTTATAGGTCCTTAAATTTAAAAAGATTCTTATTTTTCCCTCCCTATTTCCTTTGATGGATCCTACAGGAAAGACTTGAGAGATGCTGAGAGGGAAAGTTGGGCCTTCTCTTTTTTCCAGTTGCCTTTTACAGTGTGGTTGAAAGTGAACCGAACTCCTGCTTGGAAAAGGAGAAGAAGATACAGGCCTAAAAGTTGTGTCTGCCCTTCAGAAGAAGTATATTCTCCTTTAAATACCTATTTTGATGTCTGCTGATAACACTTTATGAAGCAAAACCAAAAGCAAAGTCAATATTTATTAGTCCCCTAATTATAAGTAGCCTAATACTCCTTCCAGATCTTGGGGAGAGAAGAGCAGTCATATTCTTCCCCATGTTTCATGGAAGTCTTAGAGAAGATTAGATGAAAAGCAAATGCTTAGCAGCCTGTTATAGGTTTTACTCTCCTGTCTGTCAAAATTAATGCTAATCAGGTCTCTGTAAAGGGAAAATGCCCATCACTGTTTATACCATAATTGATCCAAGACTTCGTTCTTACTGATAGTGAGCCTATGCTTCTCAAATATCAAAATGCATAAATATATTTCCACTTGGACCTCATCCGAGCCTGTAAATCAAATGGAGGTGGTGGTAGAATTAAATGGACATATTCTCCCTTTTGCAGTTCAGTGGTTACAAGAGGGCCTGTAGCTCCAGGAGCCATGTGCAAGGATAATGATTGCATTGATTAAATGCCAATTACTCCTGGACACTTTTCAAAGGCTTCTGTTGTGGAGCTGAAACTGGGCTCTCTGTCTCGTATTAGATCAGATCTCCATAATCCTAGGTGATAGCTGGTTTGGGATCTCTGGCAATTACTTGTGTCATGTACTCTAATAAACAGCGTGCTTACTATTATAACAAGTCTCCACACCCACCACGAAGCATTACTCAGACTCTGTTCCCCAGCCCCCATGCCACTCACATGAAACTGAGCTTCTGACCCATAGATGATTAAGTCATTCTGGCGAATCATCCTCAGTGATATGGGGGCAGCCCTCCAGCCAGAGCCAGACCTTTATCACAACCAAGTACCTGTCTGGAGGGACAATGGATCCTATCAGTCCAGCCAGGGGTCAAATTACCTGTCTCACTGTGCCACCTGGGTATCAATCTTCTTCTGGCTGGCATCCAGTCAGCAATTAATTTTCCTATTTAGCATGTGATTCCATTAGCAAATACTTAGAAAGGGCCTGTGCTTGTATATTTCCCCCAAGGAAATTCTTTCCAACAAAATTTTGGATCTAATCACCATCATAGGCTGATTTTGCCACCGTCATAGGACTATCCAGCAGACCATGAGAGAAGTGGAAGCCTGAAGGTTGAGCTAAGAGAGTAGCTAAGTCACCAACTTCCTGTGTGACCTTAGACATCTTATTTCCAAATAAGGGGACTGAGTGATTTGTTTTCGAAGATCTTTTCCAACTCTAGCATTCTATGAATTCATTTCACTTTCTGGCAAACAAAATTATTTTTATCTGGGCTTTCCCTGGTAGTCCAGTGGGTAAGGACACCGCCTTGCAGTGCAAGGGGCGCCGGTTCGATCCCTGGCCTGGGAAGATCCCACGTGCCGCGGAGCAGCTGGACCGACGTGTCCAATGACCGAGCCAGAGCTCTGGAGCGCGTGCACCCAGAGCCAGCGCTCTGCAACGACAGACGCCACCATGCTGGGAGGCCCACAGGAGCCAAGGAACAAAGACGGATGAAAATAGAGAAATGAAAGACCAATAGAAGTGGCCTGCCCTCTCCCTTCCCTCCCCAACCCCACCCCCACCCAAAAATAAAATAATAAAATAAATAAATCTTTAAAAAAAATTGTTTTTATTTAACATTTACTTTTTAAAATTCTAAATGAAGTTGATTAGCTAATTTTAATACTCTAGTGCTTTCTTGATCATAGATTGTAACATGTTGTCCTGCCTGTTTCCCAAGTTTATGTTAAAATTTAAATGACATCATAATGGAAAAGACATTTTTTAAACCATTAAAGATGATATGATATGAGTTAGTATTACATTATGTATTATTACATGTTATTATTCTACGAATTAATTTGGATTTGCAGAGAGAATCTTATTCATTTGCCAGAGGCAATTGTGGTTGTTTGCCAGGCTGCCGTAACAAAGCACCACAACTGGGTGACTTAGACAACATACATTTATTATCTCACACTTCTGAAGGCCAGGAGTCTGACATCAAGTTGTTGGGAAGGTTAGTTTCTTCTGAGAGTTGTGAGAGAAGGGTCTGCTCCAGTCCTCTCTCCTCGATTTGTAGGTGGCCACCTTCATCTTTACACGGTCCTCTTCCTTTATGTCTGTCTGTCTCCACATCGCCCCATTTTATAAGGACAGCAATCACACTGGATTAGGGCCCACACTAATGGCCTTGTTTTAATTTTGTGACCTCTGTGAAGACCCTTTCTCCAAATAAAGTCACATTCTGAGATAGTGGGGCTAAGATGTTAACATATACATATTTGGGGAACACAATTCAACTCATAACAGCCATTAAATATCAACCATTGGTAAGAGATAAAGAATAATTATTTGATTGTTTTTAAGGCTGATGACAAACAAGAACACAATCAGCTAGCAAATAAGTACAGTTGTGGAATTTATTTTGTGTAGCCTAATGGTTTAAACTCACATCTGTAGTAATCTTTACCTCTGCATGTAAATTTTGCTTAAGAAACTGCTCTGAATCCCTTTGTACCTAAAATTCTTAGCTTTGTTGTCCTTCATAATGTTTTCATCTGTTTTTGTAATTGAATGTGAAACTTCCTGAAGAGGTCCTATGACTGTTTAACCAATTATTACTCAAAGAAACCTCCTGTAACTGTTTAACCAATTATTGCTCAAAGAAGCTCAAACAAGTAGGTAAGTCATTATTTAATTAAATGACCCGGTTGAGGTTTGACTGAGTTTGGCTATCAGAGGATATAATTATGAGTTGAACGTGCTTTTCCTTGCTGATTTGTGTCTCCTGATCATATAATGCTATTTATATATTAAGAAGAAAATAAAGGGATGCATTAGATTCTGCTGACTCATAGTTGTACATTTGTCTTTAATGGAAATAGAGGAAGGAGTTCACTTGTTATGAACAAGGACAGGTTGGGGTGGAACAAGGTATTGTTTTCAGTCTCTCCAGCATGGAATTTCACTAGGTGTAGCAAAGGGCCAAGAATTAACTGACCAGAAGCCCTCATAAGCGAATTTGCAGCTATTCCTTTTCCTCTATAAAACTCAAAGAAAGACTGAGGGAAATTTGGGTTTCTGAAACTTCTTCACATCAGATACTCCTTGCTCATTAAAACGGCTAGTAGTCCAAAGAAGAAAGAAACTCAGCTTTGCTGAGCTGGACACGATTACTAAACACACAGGAGGCACACCCATCTTGGACTCTCTCCCCATGGCTTGGCTCACTTTACACATTTCCTTTCTGCTTTCACTGGTGGCAGATGGGATTTGGGGCAGACCTCTTACCCAGGCTCCTCTAGTCCAGAGATTCCATACTTAGATCATATATCTTCTTTCTGCCTGCGATAACCCTCCTGAAGTTTTGGTATTAACCTGGTTTCTGTTTAAATATCTTCTCTTTGATGCCAGGCCTTTGGATTAACACTTCCTTCCTTAGATTCCAATCGTATCTCCTTTTTCTGGTTTGTTGGTTAGCTGAGCGGGGGTCAGGAACTTGCCTGGTATTTATCTGAGGATTTTTTTTTTTTTTTTTTATGGAGTCAGTGAGATTTCTGGTTATTTCTTTCTTTCTTTTTTTTTTTTTTTTTTTAAATTTTGGTCTCTTTTATTGGTTATTCATCTATCCATTTTCATCCATCTTTACTCTTTGGCCTGCGTGGCCCTCTTGTTGCAGAGCACTGACTCTGGGTGCATGTGCTCTGGAGCACTGGCTTGTAATTGGACACATCAGTCCAGCCGCTCCGCAGCACATGGGATACTCCTGGGCCATATTATTTAATTAAATGACCCGGTTGAGGTTTGACTGAGTTTGGCTATCAGAGGATATAATTATGAGTTGAACGTGCTTTTCCTTGCTGATTTGTGTCTCCTGATCATATAATGCTATTTATATATTAAGAAGAAAATAAAGGGATGCATTAGATTCTGCTGACTCATAGTTGTACATTTGTCTTTAATGGAAATAGAGGAAGGAGTTCACTTGTTATGAACAAGGACAGGTTGGGGTGGAACAAGGTATTGTTTTCAGTCTCTCCAGCATGGAATTTCACTAGGTGTAGCAAAGGGCCAAGAATTAACTGACCAGAAGCCCTCATAAGCGAATTTGCAGCTATTCCTTTTCCTCTATAAAACTCAAAGAAAGACTGAGGGAAATTTGGGTTTCTGAAACTTCTTCACATCAGATACTCCTTGCTCATTAAAACGGCTAGTAGTCCAAAGAAGAAAGAAACTCAGCTTTGCTGAGCTGGACACGATTACTAAACACACAGGAGGCACACCCATCTTGGACTCTCTCCCCATGGCTTGGCTCACTTTACACATTTCCTTTCTGCTTTCACTGGTGGCAGATGGGATTTGGGGCAGACCTCTTACCCAGGCTCCTCTAGTCCAGAGATTCCATACTTAGATCATATATCTTCTTTCTGCCTGCGATAACCCTCCTGAAGTTTTGGTATTAACCTGGTTTCTGTTTAAATATCTTCTCTTTGATGCCAGGCCTTTGGATTAACACTTCCTTCCTTAGATTCCAATCGTATCTCCTTTTTCTGGTTTGTTGGTTAGCTGAGCGGGGGTCAGGAACTTGCCTGGTATTTATCTGAGGATTTTTTTTTTTTTTTTTTATGGAGTCAGTGAGATTTCTGGTTATTTCTTTCTTTCTTTTTTTTTTTTTTTTTTTAAATTTTGGTCTCTTTTATTGGTTATTCATCTATCCATTTTCATCCATCTTTACTCTTTGGCCTGCGTGGCCCTCTTGTTGCAGAGCACTGACTCTGGGTGCATGTGCTCTGGAGCACTGGCTTGTAATTGGACACATCAGTCCAGCCGCTCCGCAGCACATGGGATACTCCTGGGCCAGGGATGAAACCAGTGCCCCCTGTACTGCAAGGTGGACTCTTTACCTACTGGACCACCAGGGAAGCCCCTATCTGAGGATTTTTAAGGTGTAAAATGAGACTATCCTCAGATCCCCACCAGAGTTTTGTCCCTTTGGAAAGCTTTACATGTATGTCTTTGCGTTCAAATCAATGAATTAAATGTGTCTCAGTCCACATCTACTTCCAATGGCAGACACGGTTTTGTTTATATATTACAATCATCATTCTGGATCCACACAAATCCAAACACTTCCAGAGGAAATGAAGTCAATTCCAAATCCAAATTTATTCTGTTTTCCATGACTATGGCTATGCAGCAGGAAAATGTATTGAAATGTGAATTTCTCTGTCTTCTTCCAATATTTTCTCTTCCCCTTTGATCTAAGCAAGTTAGAAAGGTCCTCAGTAATTTCTCACCTTAGAGATTTTCTACAAAATGATCTTCCTGTATTTAGGTAAAACCTGAGTTTATTGAAACAAGTCTTCTCCATGACTTTGAAGGTAGCAGGGAAAGGAAAAGAGACAATCTCCCAAGACCATGAAGAAGTCAAAGTCTAGTCCTGAGAGTGGATGAGATTACATGCTGTGGCTGGAGAGTTGTGCGCTGGGTCAGTGGACCTCTCTGAGGCAACCAGGGTTGGCTGACTACTGGCAGAGTCTCTACCATGCAAGAAAGCCTCCAGGACTTTACACAGTCCTTGGGTGGGGGAAAGCCCTAATAATTACCAAGATTATATTTTCTGCCAATAAAGCTCTATGGGGACTCAAAATCAGATTTAAGTTGGTTCAAAAAAATATATAAATCATATCAATATATAAACATATAAGTCTTCTTGCACACTGAGTTTTCTAAGTTTCATATTGGCTACATTATAATTAAGAGTTTGTCATGGAATAGCATAGGAGCACTGTAGCATAGCAGCTAAGACTCTGATATTAGAGCAAAGATGCCTGGATTCAAATCTCAACTTTGTCATTGATGAGGTGTGAATCCTTGAGCAAGTTATTCAGTCTCTCTCTAATACATTTTCCCCCTCTGTGAAATGGAGATAATAATAGTACCCATACTACAGGTCCTGGTTGAATTAAATAAAAAAATACATGCAAAGGATTTATAAAATTGGTGACTGGCATCCAGTAAAATTCATTGTGTATAAATTATTATTCCTATAGACTCTTTTTTTGTGGACATCATTGTTGTGTTGAAATTTTAATTATTTTTTAAAATTTACACACAAATGGTACAAAACTCTAAATGTTAGAAAGTATATGATGAAAAATTAGGGTGTAAAAGAAAAATTGTTTTCCAATTTCTCTCCCCAGATATCACCTGAGTCACTAGTTTCTGAATATTAAGCAAATGGAGCTACCTACATATCCTTCTGTGCCTTTTTCCCCCATAGCAGTACATCATGAAGATTATTCTTCGGTAGTATCCCATTATGTAGATACGCTGTAACTTGACAAATCATTTACCCAATCTTCTTCACGGGCCTCTAAATTTCTTTCTGTCCTCTCACAAATAATTCTGTAATAATGATCTTTATACTTAATCTCTGAGCACAAGTCTGGAAGATTGTTGTTTGGTCATTAAGTCGTGCCTGACTTTTTTGTAACCCCATGGACTGTAGCCCATCAGGCTCTTCTGTCCATGGGATTTCCTAGGAAAGAATACTGGAGTGGGTTGCCATTTCCTTCCCCAGGGGATCTTCCCAACCCGGGGATGGAACTTGTATCTCCTGCACTTTACCACTGAGCCACCAGGAAAGCCTATGTGGACTCTAATAAAGCTACAAGTCCTTGGGTGGAGAAAGCCCTAATAATTACCAAGATTATATTTTCTGCCAATAAAGCTCTATGGGGACTCAAAATCAGATTTAAGTTGGTTCAAAAAAATATATAAATCATATCAATATATAAACATATAAGTCTTCTTGCACACTGAGTTTTCTAAGTTTCATATTGGCTACATTATAATTAAGAGTTTGTCATGGAATAGCATAGGAGCACTGTAGCATAGCAGCTAAGACTCTGATATTAGAGCAAAGATGCCTGGATTCAAATCTCAACTTTGTCATTGATGAGGTGTGAATCCTTGAGCAAGTTATTCAGTCTCTCTCTAATACATTTTCCCCCTCTGTGAAATGGAGATAATAATAGTACCCATACTACAGGTCCTGGTTGAATTAAATAAAAAAATACATGCAAAGGATTTATAAAATTGGTGACTGGCATCCAGTAAAATTCATTGTGTATAAATTATTATTCCTATAGACTCTTTTTTTGTGGACATCATTGTTGTGTTGAAATTTTAATTATTTTTTAAAATTTACACACAAATGGTACAAAACTCTAAATGTTAGAAAGTATATGATGAAAAATTAGGGTGTAAAAGAAAAATTGTTTTCCAATTTCTCTCCCAGATATCACCTGAGTCACTAGTTTCTGAATATTAAGCAAATGGAGCTACCTACATATCCTTCTGTGCCTTTTTCCCCCATAGCAGTACATCATGAAGATTATTCTTCGGTAGTATCCCATTATGTAGATACGCTGTAACTTGACAAATCATTTACCCAATCTTCTTCACGGGCCTCTAAATTTCTTTCTGTCCTCTCACAAATAATTCTGTAATAATGATCTTTATACTTAATCTCTGAGCACAAGTCTGGAAGATTGTTGTTTGGTCATTAAGTCGTGCCTGACTTTTTTGTAACCCCATGGACTGTAGCCCATCAGGCTCTTCTGTCCATGGGATTTCCTAGGAAAGAATACTGGAGTGGGTTGCCATTTCCTTCCCCAGGGGATCTTCCCAACCCGGGGATGGAACTTGTATCTCCTGCATTGACAAGTGGGTTCTTTACCACTGAGCCACCAGGAAAGCCTATGTCTGGAAGGTTTGTGGGATAAATTCTTGGGAGTGGAATTACTGTATCCAAGTAATTACTAATCTAATCTGTGGGACCTACAAAATTTGATAGATATTGTAAATTGTCTTCCATTAAGCAGATTAAACTCTTAATACCTTTATATGTAAATGTCAGCAGAGAAGGATATTTTTAAATGTTGCCAATCAGCTAAGCATCCTCTTGTAATTTTTATTTGTATTTATCTTGAGAGTGAGACTAAGCATATTTTTTAATATTTCAAAAATTTTGTCTCTTTTCCATTTTGAGAAACGATCTAAAGTGGACTTTCAGAAGTGAAAAGGATACATTTGCTGGTTTTATGAAGATCCTTCTGGTCTCATCACCAGGAAAAAATACTTCTGCCATCACAAGCTGCCTGGCAGCTCCATTATAGGATACATTCTGTATTCTTTGTGTTTCCACTGTACCAGAGCTAACGGGAGAAGACTCATTTCCTTTCACGTATTTGGTGGTGGAAGGCGCCCAGGATCAAAGGACGGAAGTGATAAGATGCTTCCTGAGATGCATTTCTAGAGGCTGTCACCTGCTCAGAGAACCGGAGGATCCAAGAGCAAAAGAACTTGAAAAAATCTTTTACATCCAAGACACCCAGTGAAAGCATTCAGAAGGGAGAGAATAAAAATCAAATCTTACAAAATGTCTGAAACATTTGAAAATGATTCTCTCATGCTGTTGCACTCTCCACAGTTTTTCTGTGCAAGTAGCTGGTGAAATAAGAATGAATCAATCAGATGTCAGCCATTTGTCAGAAGAACCTCAGGGAAACCATCAGCTCGGGTGTCTCTGCTGTTATCTGGGAAGGAAGATGCTCCGGGAGAGCAGCACAGTCAGAGCTCACTACGCCAATGAAGAGAGAAAAAATCAGCTAAAGGAGCTGCTGGGTCTGACACACACTACTCTCTTCGCCAGGAAGGAAACACTGCTGACCAGGAAGCCAAATCCAAATTTAGCCCTTAAAGGAGCTGCTGGGTCTGAAATCGACCAAGGGATCTTCCCAACCCGGGGATGGAACTTGTATCTCCTGCATTGACAAGTGGGTTCTTTACCACTGAGCCACCAGGAAAGCCTATGTCTGGAAGGTTTGTGGGATAAATTCTTGGGAGTGGAATTACTGTATCCAAGTAATTACTAATCTAATCTGTGGGACCTACAAAATTTGATAGATATTGTAAATTGTCTTCCATTAAGCAGATTAAACTCTTAATACCTTTATATGTAAATGTCAGCAGAGAAGGATATTTTTAAATGTTGCCAATCAGCTAAGCATCCTCTTGTAATTTTTATTTGTATTTATCTTGAGAGTGAGACTAAGCATATTTTTTAATATTTCAAAATTTTGTCTCTTTTCCATTTTGAGAAACGATCTAAAGTGGACTTTCAGAAGTGAAAAGGATACATTTGCTGGTTTTATGAAGATCCTTCTGGTCTCATCACCAGGAAAAAATACTTCTGCCATCACAAGCTGCCTGGCAGCTCCATTATAGGATACATTCTGTATTCTTTGTGTTTCCACTGTACCAGAGCTAAGGGGAGAAGACTCATTTCCTTTCACGTATTTGGTGGTGGAAGGCGCCCAGGATCAAAGGACGGAAGTGATAAGATGCTTCCTGAGATGCATTTCTAGAGGCTGTCACCTGCTCAGAGAACCGGAGGATCCAAGAGCAAAAGAACTTGAAAAAATCTTTTACATCCAAGACACCCAGTGAAAGCATTCAGAAGGGAGAGAATAAAAATCAAATCTTACAAAATGTCTGAAACATTTGAAAATGATTCTCTCATGCTGTTGCACTCTCCACAGTTTTTCTGTGCAAGTAGCTGGTGAAATAAGAATGAATCAATCAGATGTCAGCCATTTGTCAGAAGAACCTCAGGGAAACCATCAGCTCGGGTGTCTCTGCTGTTATCTGGGAAGGAAGATGCTCCGGGAGAGCAGCACAGTCAGAGCTCACAATACGCCAATGAAGAGAGAAAAAATCAGCTAAAGGAGCTGCTGGGTCTGACACACACTACTCTCTTCGCCAGGAAGGAAACACTGCTGACCAGGAAGCCAAATCCAAATTTAGGATTTAATTACCTCCCTTTTGAAAAGCAAAATCGAGATAATCAGTGTCCACTCTAAGTCACCCCAAGTATTAGCATACTTGTGTGCATAAATTACCCAGGTGACTCGCTATTCCAACCATAAGATGGGCAGAACAACACATTTCAGGGAACATCTAATTCCTTATTTTATTTATAGACGCAGGCATCCAAGATAAGAGTCATCAGGTGACTTTCCCATGGCTACTCTGTGGAGAGGGGGTACTGCTGCTAAAATGAGAAAGGAGGCTCCCCACCATAGTTTAAAATAGGGCTCTTTCCATCAGCAAATCAGGTATGTGCCTATTCAAGGTTTCTATTTCAAATATGCATTTACAGTCAAGTCTGTACTAGTCTGCACAGGGTGCTGTCACAAAGGAATAGGAATAGGGTGTTTGAACAACAGACATTTCTTTCTTACAGTTCTGCAGACTTAAGTCCAAAATCAAGGTGATATTTGGTAGATTTGGTTCCTGGTGAGGGCTCTCTTCTTGGCTTGCAGATGGCCGCCTTCACAGCAGAGAGAGAGCTCTGGTGTCTCTTTCTCTTCACATAGTAACACTGGTCCTTTCATGAAAGCCCCACTTTCATGACCTCATCTAACTCCAATTACTTCCCAAAGGTTTTACCTTCAAACATCATTGCATTGGGAGTTAGGGTTTCAACATGTGAACTGGGCGAGAGGAGGACACAATTCAGTCCATAGTGATACATATTTATTTGTTATTGTTGTTTAGCTCTTCCCACCAGGAAGCAAGCTCCATGAAGGCAGGATTTATCCTGTTTTTTTTTTTTTTTTAACATTGGTATTCACAACACAAAACAATCTCACATATTAAATCACAGCTATATTCAATTAACATTTGTTTATTTGTAATGAATTTATTGAGTACTAGGGGCTTCCCTGCTGGCTCAGATGGTAAAGAATCTGCCTGCAATGCAGGAGACCAGGTTTGATTCCCGGGTCAGGAAGATCCCCTGGAGAAGGGAATGGCACCTACTTCGGTATTCTTGCCTGCAGGATTCCATGGACAGAGAAGCCTGGATGGCTATGTTCCATGGGGTCACATAGAGTTAGACATGACTGAGCAACATACACTTTCACTTTCACTCACTCTATTAAGTGCTTACTACATGTCAAGCACAGTTCTAAGCATATTACATTAACACAGAGAATCCTTCTATAACCTTATAAAATTTATATTATTATTCCTTCAATTGATATATGAGGGAAAAGGCACTGCCCTCGTTTTACAGGAAGCAAAGTCAAGCTTTGAAACAAGGCAGCCTGCTTCCTTAGCCCATTTTTGAATTCATTACACTGTGAACAGAGTATAATTTTCCTCCGAAGCTCTCAGAATGCCTATGGAGTTGAAAATATGCGTGAATTTTAAGTACAATATTGACTAACATGTTGACATTTTATCTGAGCATACTACAGTTTCTAGATATGTTTCTGATTATAACACCTCAAATTCTCTAAGATAAGCACTGTTGTTCTGGTGAGGGCAGTGTTTCCATTGCACCGTGGTATCCAGGGTTATATTACAGACATGTGTTATTGACTAGTCTTGCGCTTTAGGTAGCCAGGGACAAGGGTTCCCCTTTATTCAGATTCTTCCCAATACAATATTATCATTGACTAACTTTCCATTCTCAGGGGGTTTCAGTTGCTGTAAAAAGTGATAAAGAGATAGAAAATGAACTGGGGGGTGGGCTTGGGGGATAGGAGAGAAGACCTTCAGAGTCTTAGAACCATAAGAGCAACAGGAGAGCATGACACAGCTTAGCCATAAGAAAGCCTTCTTACAAGTGAGGCTGGACATTCTAGGAAAATAACATATGCTTTATGTTCATTATAGGCTAAACATTTTCCTATTCTGTGTTAAATCATTCCTATTCAACCTCGAGATGTGGATATAAAAAAAGGAGCCACTGCCTCAAAGCCAGTAAGAGGAGGGTCTAGGATTTGAAAGCAAGCCTGTGTGACGTCAGAGTTTTGCTATTTCTATTGGTCTATTCTGTCTTCATTCCAGGAAGAGCTTCATCCTCTAAAAGACTGAAATGGCCATCCCCTCATCTAGTCACTCTTTAAGGGGAGTATTTGTAGTCCTTAGAAACAGAAAGTGTTTTGCTGAAGCAGAAAGCATACTGTACCATCATCACATTAGCATCTAAACAAAACGCAAAATTCCCCAGTGAAGCAGAGGCCTATTTCTAACCAACCTCTAAGTCTTTCCTCTGGCAGCTGCAGTCTTTTCTCTCCTTGTCTGCATCTGTCTCTCTTTCTCTCCTTTGAATAGTAATTTCAGGTTTATTTTCACTTGAAATATACTAGTGATCAAAGTACATGTTCTCTTTGAAACAAGGCAGCCTGCTTCCTTAGCCCATTTTTGAATTCATTACACTGTGAACAGAGTATAATTTTCCTCCGAAGCTCTCAGAATGCCTATGGAGTTGAAAATATGCGTGAATTTTAAGTACAATATTGACTAACATGTTGACATTTTATCTGAGCATACTACAGTTTCTAGATATGTTTCTGATTATAACACCTCAAATTCTCTAAGATAAGCACTGTTGTTCTGGTGAGGGCAGTGTTTCCATTGCACCGGTGGTATCCAGGGTTATATTACAGACATGTGTTATTGACTAGTCTTGCGCTTTAGGTAGCCAGGGACAAGGGTTCCCCTTTATTCAGATTCTTCCCAATACAATATTATCATTGACTAACTTTCCATTCTCAGGGAGTTTCAGTTGCTGTAAAAAGTGATAAAGAGATAGAAAATGAACTGGGGGGTGGGCTTGGGGGATAGGAGAGAAGACCTTCAGAGTCTTAGAACCATAAGAGCAACAGGAGAGCATGACACAGCTTAGCCATAAGAAAGCCTTCTTACAAGTGAGGCTGGACATTCTAGGAAAATAACATATGCTTTATGTTCATTATAGGCTAAACATTTTCCTATTCTGTGTTAAATCATTCCTATTCAACCTCGAGATGTGGATATAAAAAAAGGAGCCACTGCCTCAAAGCCAGTAAGAGGAGGGTCTAGGATTTGAAAGCAAGCCTGTGTGACGTCAGAGTTTTGCTATTTCTATTGGTCTATTCTGTCTTCATTCCAGGAAGAGCTTCATCCTCTAAAAGACTGAAATGGCCATCCCCTCATCTAGTCACTCTTTAAGGGGAGTATTTGTAGTCCTTAGAAACAGAAAGTGTTTTGCTGAAGCAGAAAGCATACTGTACCATCATCACATTAGCATCTAAACAAAACGCAAAATTCCCCAGTGAAGCAGAGGCCTATTTCTAACCAACCTCTAAGTCTTTCCTCTGGCAGCTGCAGTCTTTTTCTCTCCTTGTCTGCATCTGTCTCTCTTTCTCTCCTTTGAATAGTAATTTCAGGTTTATTTTCACTTGAAATATACTAGTGATCAAAGTACATGTTCTCTTTTCTTTCTTTTTTAAACAGTTGAGATAATTTACATACCATAAAGCCCACTCATTTAAAGTGAACAACTCACTAGATTTTATTGTATTTCTAGAGCCATGCAACTGTCACCAGCATCTAATTTTAGAACATTTTCGTCACCCCGCTAAGAAACCTTGTACTCATTAGCAGCCACTCCACAATCACCACCCCGCCAGCCTTAGACAACCACTAATCTATTTTCTGTCTCTCAGTTACCTATTCTGGACATTTCCTATAAATGGTATCATATACATTTGTGACTGTCTTCTTGCACTTAGCATGATGTTTTGCAGATTCCTCTGTGTTATACAGCATAGCAGTACTGCATTTCTGTTTATTGCATACAAGATTTCTTTCATCTTTTTTTAAACCCTTATTCATGCATAATTTTGTTCTGAATTTGGCCTGACCTCTCGAGGGAGCACAACCATGAACAGAATCTCTTTCTGAACAGCTTGGCATCTAACTAGGGCTCCATCAGGACAGGAACCCTACTGAAGGAAAGACAGACTCCAGGTTCCTTTCCATGCCACTGTTCACAGAAGTCTCAGAATTTCTTGGAAGGACCAGGTGTGGCTCTGTGGATGGCAGGCAAGGGACGACATCTGGGTCTTTAGTAGCTGAGGCTGATGACCCTGGTTCCTCATTCTGCTTGTTTTTGTTTTTCTGCTGAATTTACATTTTTAGATGAAAGATTTTAACTAAAAGCTGCTTCTCTTCTTTGAAAATCATCTGAAGCTCCAGAAGCTTCTTGCTATTAAAAAAAAAAAAAAAAAGGAAAAGAAAAAAAAAACTTGATTCTGCTGCCACCTGCTGTCCTTAAAGCCAGAAACAGTTTTGGAAAGGATGTGGTCTTTTTTCAAGTGAATACACTGGGCTTGTATATTTAGGCCTCTTCTTTATGTCTAGGTTTTTATGCTCTCTACCTAAAAACTCTGATCCCTTGGAAATACATCCTAAACATGATCCACCGAAGCTTTGTCAATAGAAAATTACCGCATAAGCGTTTTGCTATTTAAATCAGACCTCAGGCATTGCAGCAGTGACAGTGGCCAGGGACCCTCCCCAAATAGCTTGTCAAGAGGATATGAGCACATGTGAGAGGCCTCCAACCAGCCTCAGAAATGGCAGGGGAAACAGTGTAGGACTCTGCAACTGTGTGACTGGAGGCCAGGTGGTCAACACAACCTATCACTGATGTTAATGTGGCCTCACTGGTGTCCCTGGATGTGGGAGGCCCTGGAACATTTGGCTTACCTGGACACGGGGATACTGAAGTCCAGAGAGTTCAGATAACTTGTCCAAGAAGTAGTAGCAGAAGTAGTAGTAGTAGTAGTAGTAGTAGTCGGCAGTCTACCAGGCTCTTCCGTTCATGGGAATCCCCAGGCAACATACTGGAGTAGGTTGCCATTTCCTTCTCCAAGGAACTTGCTCAAAGGAATCAGCAAATAATTGGTGAATAAGCCGAATACCCTGCATCTTTGGAACCTTTCAAATTTGGCTTCTGAATGGGATCCCACTAAGCAAAACCTGCAGAAGTGACTTGGTGAATTTTTTGTGATGAGACAGGACCTGGAAAAGAGACTGCATTGATAGATTCTGTGTTGAGATCAGCTTTTCACAGTAGGACATGCAAAATCCCAGGAGATCCATTAGGGGAAAGTACCCAGACCAGGCTTTTACCAGCTGTTCCGTAAAAGAGGCCTGAACTGCACACTGGCCATTCAGACTAAGACCTGTCTTTTCAGGCCCCAGGGGCATGCCATCTACCTGGACTTTCCTCTTAGCTTCACTGGGGCCCAGATGTGACAAAGACCCAAACATTGCCTGCCCCATGCTCATTTAAGAAGTCTCATACAGGGCTTCCCTGGCGGTCCAGTGGGTGAGGAATCTCCCTTGCAGTGCAAGGAGCACCAGTTCAATCCCTGGCTCAGGAAGATCCCATGTGCCACGGAGCAGCTGGTCTGGTGTGTCCAATTACGAGCCAGCACTCTGGAGTGCATGTGCCCAGAGCCAGAGTTCTGCAACAAGACAGACCTCTACAATGGGAGGCCCACATAGGCCAAAGATAAAGATGGACGAAAACAAATAAATAAAAGACCAATAAGAGAGGCCAAATTAAAAAAAAAAAGTCTCATGTATCATTCATTACATCTGTCAACCAAAAAATGCTCAGTTCCAATTCTGAGTCCCAGACACTGTCTTAGGCTTGAGATGGATAAACTGAGACAACCCACTGACTCTGCCTCCAGAAGCTCTTGGTCCAGTGAGGGAGGCAGAAGGGCAGATGGGTATTTACAGCATGATCTGGTAAGTGCCTCGAAGAAAGAAGTTCAGGACCAGGGGGCCCAATGGAAGGGCAGGTAACACAAATTGGGGAGAGGCTTCTATGAATACTTTCCTGGAAAAGGTGACATAAGCTATAACTTGAAGGTTGGGGAAGACTTCATGACAAGGAGGAGCACCAGCCTGTCTCAGCTGAGTCTCAGCTCAACAGAAGGGGGCAGTCCAGAGTCCTCGTGAGCTGGCTGGAGCTGCAGAGGATGAGATTTGAACAGTAACAGGGGCCACATCATGTAGGACCTTTTATGCCATCTTCAAGTCTGGTTCCTGCCAAGAGCAGAGCCTGAAAAAGGACTAAGTTCAAGTGATCCATCTTGTAACCTTCCCACGGAATGGGAGTGAGAAACCTAGGTGGTGAAACAAGGAAGGAGGTCTGGAGTTTAGTATTGAATCTATTCCCTCATTTCCATTTTATAGGTTTCTTAAAAGCAAAAGCTGTTGTTATTTTTTAAACTAAAACATCACTGGTCACAACTTGAACATCACATGCATTAAATAAAGATAACGTTCTGACTATTTTGTTTCTAAATGAACAAATAGGGCCTGGGATCTCCACCCGGGCATGCCATCTACCTGGACTTTCCTCTAGCTTCACTGGGGCCCAGATGTGACAAAGACCCAAACATTGCCTGCCCCATGCTCATTTAAGAAGTCTCATACAGGGCTTCCCTGGCGGTCCAGTGGGTGAGGAATCTCCCTTGCAGTGCAAGGAGCACCAGTTCAATCCCTGGCTCAGGAAGATCCCATGTGCCACGGAGCAGCTGGTCTGGTGTGTCCAATTACGAGCCAGCACTCTGGAGTGCATGTGCCCAGAGCCAGAGTTCTGCAACAAGACAGACCTCTACAATGGGAGGCCCACATAGGCCAAAGATAAAGATGGACGAAAACAAATAAATAAAAGACCAATAAGAGAGGCCAAATTAAAAAAAAAAAGTCTCATGTATCATTCATTACATCTGTCAACCAAAAAATGCTCAGTTCCAATTCTGAGTCCCAGACACTGTCTTAGGCTTGAGATGGATAAACTGAGACAACCCACTGACTCTGCCTCCAGAAGCTCTTGGTCCAGTGAGGGAGGCAGAAGGGCAGATGGGTATTTACAGCATGATCTGGTAAGTGCCGCGAAGAAAGAAGTTCAGGACCAGGGGGCCCAATGGAAGGGCAGGTAACACAAATTGGGGAGAGGCTTCTATGAATACTTTCCTGGAAAAGGTGACATAAGCTATAACTTGAAGGTTGGGGAAGACTTCATGACAAGGAGGAGCACCAGCCTGTCTCAGCTGAGTCTCAGCTCAACAGAAGGGGGCAGTCCAGAGTCCTCGTGAGCTGGCTGGAGCTGCAGAGGATGAGATTTGAACAGTAACAGGGGCCACATCATGTAGGACCTTTTATGCCATCTTCAAGTCTGGTTCCTGCCAAGAGCAGAGCCTGAAAAAGGACTAAGTTCAAGTGATCCATCTTGTAACCTTCCCACGGAATGGGAGTGAGAAACCTAGGTGGTGAAACAAGGAAGGAGGTCTGGAGTTTAGTATTGAATCTATTCCCTCATTTCCATTTTATAGGTTTCTTAAAAGCAAAAGCTGTTGTTATTTTTTTAAACTAAAACATCACTGGTCACAACTTGAACATCACATGCATTAAATAAAGATAACGTTCTGACTATTTTGTTTCTAAATGAACAAATAAGATAAAGGTTTCAGGCTACTATTTATAAGCACTTCTCAGCATATAACACATTGTTGGGTATAGAGACTTCATTCCCAGTAAATAAAAAGCCAAACAGCGTAAATAAATGGCAACCCACTCCAATACTCTTGATGGGAAAATTCCATGGACAGGAGAGCCTGGCAGGCAACAGTTCATGGGGTTGCAAAGAATCAGACACGACTGAGTGTCTATCACTCACTGCATCACAGACTTCTAGGATTCTAGTTCTATACTGCCAGTGCTCTAAAGGCAGTGTGGATTTCTTTCCTTTTTTTTTTTTTTTTTTAAATTTTGGCCTCTTTTTATTGATTATTTATTTATTTTTCATCCATCTTTATTCTTTGGCCTGCGTGGGCCTCCCATTGCAGTGGCCTCTCTCGTTGCAGAGCACTGGCTCTGGGCGCGTGCACTCCAGAGCACTGGCTCGCAATTGGACACACAGGTCCAGCCGCTCTGTGGCACATGGGATCTTCCCATTCCAGGGATCGAACCAGTGCCCCTTGTACTGCAAGGCTAACTGTACCCACTGGACCACCAGGGGAGCCTCCAGTGTGGATTTCTTGCTGTGAAGAGTCCTCCAGTTTCTTGCTTTGGGTTGAATTTTTTTTTTTTTTTTTTGAGAAGAAAGTAGAGTTTATTAGAATGGAGGAAGGGAGAATCGCTGCCAGTACAGCAGGCCAGCTCAAGGGAGAACTGACTTTGTTAAAGTGAGAGACACTGCTAGAAATGCAGGCCGTCTCAAGGGAGAACCAATCTTACGTTGGTTTTGTGTTTTGTTTTGGAAGACAGTAGCTCAAAATGGCCTTGCCCATATATTCGTTGATCAGTTCAACCATGCCATATGATTTCAATAGTGAGCAGGCTAAGACAAGGTAGAAGGGTGACCAATTAGCTGGACCTCAGGCAGCAGGGCAAGTCTGTGTAGCCATTTTCAATCCAGTTGTGATTGTGTCATAAAGCGACTTTCAGGAAGTCATGGGAGGTTGAGATTCAAGTACTTCCCAGAGAAGAATAAAGCAAGGTTTCCCAAACTAGTAGTTCATGATGACTGACAGGTGCATCATGTTGTCACAGGGGTTTCCATTCTTAAAGTGGGATTGGCATCTACTTCACTTTTTAAAATTCTGTAAGAGGGCTTCCCCGGTGGTCCAGTGGGTAAGGACACTGTCTTGCAGTGCAAGGGCCGCTGGTTCGATCCCTGGCACGGGAAGATCTCACGTGTGTGGAGCAGCTGGACTGATGTGTCAAACTACCCAGCCAGAGCTCTGGAGCGCAAGTGTCCAATAACAAAAAAAATTCTATAAGAGTTCAGTATCAAAAAACAAACAACTCAGGACTTCCCTGGTGGTCAAGTGGTTAAAAATCTGCCTGCCAATGCAGGAGTATGGGCTCAATCACTGGTTCAGGAAGATTCCACATACCATGGAGCGACTAAGCCTGTGCACCACAACTGTTGAAGTCCACGGTCTAGAGTTCATTCTCTGTAACAAGAGAAGCCACCACAATGAGAAGCCCATGCATTGCAACTAGAAAAGTCCGTGCAGCAGCAAAGACCCAGTGCAGCCAAAAATAAATACGTAAATTTAAAAAGATTTTTAAACCAAAGATCGAACCAGGTTAGCTAACTGTACCCACTGGACCACCAGGGAGCCTCAGTGTGGATTTCTTGCTGTGAAGAGTCCTCCAGTTTCTTGCTTTGGGTTGAATTTTTTTTTTTTTTTTTTTGAGAAGAAAGTAGAGTTTATTAGAATGGAGGAAGGGAGAATCGCTGCCAGTACAGCAGGCCAGCTCAAGGGAGAACTGACTTTGTTAAAGTGAGAGACACTGCTAGAAATGCAGGCCGTCTCAAGGGAGAACCAATCTTACGTTGGTTTTGTGTTTTGTTTTGGAAGACAGTAGCTCAAAATGGCCTTGCCCATATATTCGTTGATCAGTTCAACCATGCCATATGATTTCAATAGTGAGCAGGCTAAGACAAGGTAGAAGGGTGACCAATTAGCTGGACCTCAGGCAGCAGGGCAAGTCTGTGTAGCCATTTTCAATCCAGTTGTGATTGTGTCATAAAGCGACTTTCAGGAAGTCATGGGAGGTTGAGATTCAAGTACTTCCCAGAGAAGAATAAAGCAAGGTTTCCCAAACTAGTAGTTCATGATGACTGACAGGTGCATCATGTTGTCACAGGGGTTTCCATTCTTAAAGTGGGATTGGCATCTACTTCACTTTTTAAAATTCTGTAAGAGGGCTTCCCTGGTGGTCCAGTGGGTAAGGACACTGTCTTGCAGTGCAAGGGCCGCTGGTTCGATCCCTGGCACGGGAAGATCTCACGTGTGTGGAGCAGCTGGACTGATGTGTCAAACTACCCAGCCAGAGCTCTGGAGCGCAAGTGTCCAATAACAAAAAAAATTCTATAAGAGTTCAGTATCAAAAAACAAACAACTCAGGACTTCCCTGGTGGTCAAGTGGTTAAAAATCTGCCTGCCAATGCAGGAGTATGGGCTCAATCACTGGTTCAGGAAGATTCCACATACCATGGAGCGACTAAGCCTGTGCACCACAACTGTTGAAGTCCACGGTCTAGAGTTCATTCTCTGTAACAAGAGAAGCCACCACAATGAGAAGCCCATGCATTGCAACTAGAAAAAGTCCGTGTGCAGCAGCAAAGACCCAGTGCAGCCAAAAATAAATACGTAAATTTAAAAAGATTTTTAAACCAAACAACTCAATCACAAAATGAGGCCCTA
Source organism: Tragulus kanchil (assembly GCA_022376925.1). Lineage (NCBI taxonomy): Eukaryota > Metazoa > Chordata > Mammalia > Artiodactyla > Tragulidae > Tragulus > Tragulus kanchil. The sequence goes on along the minus strand of JAIOJX010000024.1, from coordinate 80,348,004 downwards.
AATAGGCATTTCTCCAAAGAAGACATACAGATGGCCAACATGCATATGAAAAGATGTTCAACACCACTAACTATTAGAGAAACAAAAATCAAAGCTACAATGAGGTATCACTTCATTCTGGTTAGGATGTCATCATGAAAAAGTCTACCAAATGATAAATGCCAGATAGAGTATAGAGAAAAGGGAAACGTCTTACAGTGTTGGTGGGAATGTAAATTGTTGCAATCACTATGGAGAACAGTATGAAAGTTCCTTAACAAATTAAAAACAAAGTTACCATATGATCCAGTTATCCCATTCCTCAGCATATATCCAGAAAAGATGAAAACTCTAATTTGAAAAGATATATGAATCCCAATGTTCATAGCAGTACCCTTTACAACAACTAAGACAACAGTTCATTTCATTTGCTCAGTTGTGTCTGACCCTTTGCAGCCCCATGGACTGCAGCAGGCCGGCTTCTCTGTCCATCACCATCTCCCAGAGCTTGCTCAAACTCATGTCCATTGATTCAGTGATGCCATCCAACCATCTCATCATCTGTCATCCCCTTCTTCAGCCTTCTATTTTTCCCAACATCAGGGTCTCTTCCAGTGAGCTGTCTTTTCAAATCAGGTGGCCAAAGTATTGGAGCTTCAGCTTCAGCACCAGTCCTTCCGATGAATATTCAGGGTTAATTTCTTTTAGGACTGACTGGTTTGATCTCCTTGCAGTACAAGGGACTCTCAAAGTCTTCTCCAACACCGCAGTGCAAAGGCATCAATTCTTCTATACAGACTTCTGTTAGCAAAGTAATGTGCCTGCTTTTAAATCTGTTGTCTAGATTTGCCATAGCTTTTCTTCCAAGCAGTAGGTGTCTTTAAATTTCATGACTGCAGTCACCATCCACAGTGACTTTGGAGCTCAAGAAGATAAAGGCTGTCACTGCTTCCACTCTTTGCTCATCTATTTACCATGAAGTGATGGGACCAGATGCCATGATCTTTGTATTTTGAATGTTGAGGTTTAGGCCAGCTTTTTGCTGTTGTTGTTGTTAAAGATTTATTTATTTATTTACTGGGGAGGGTGGGGGGGGGGGGCGATAGGGAGGAGAGTAGGTGGGCCACTTCTACTGGTCTTTCATTTGTCCATTTTCATCCATCTTTGCTCCCTGGCCCCCATGGGCCTCCCATCGCGGCAGCCCCTGTTGTTGCAGAGCACGGGCTCTGGGCACATGCGCCCCAGAGCTCCGGCTCGGCAACTGGACACATCGGTCCAGCTGCTCCGTGGCACGTGGGATCCTCCCATGCCAGGGATCGAACTGGCGCCCCCTGCACTGCAAGGCGGCGTCCCCACCCACTGAACCACCAGAGAAGCCCCTAGGTCAGCTTTTTTACTCTCCTCTTTCACCTTCATCAAGAGGTTCTTTAGTTCCTCTTGACTTTCTGCCATAAGGGTGGTGCCATCTGCATATCTGAGGTTATTGATATTTCTCCCTGTAATCTTGATTCCAGCTTGTGCTTCATCTAGACCAGCGTTTTGCATGATGTTCTCTGCATGTAAATTGCATAAGCAGGGTGACAATATACAGACTTGACATACTTATTCCCAATTTGGAACCAGTTTGTTGTTCCATGTCCAATTCTAACTATTACTTCTTTGTTTTTTATCTTTTTTTTTTCAATTTTTATTTTACTTTTTACTTTCACAGAGTTTTGTTGTTTACAGATATGTATGCTCCCAGATTAGTCACATATATATCCCCCCCATCCCACCCCTTCAGGCTGTCACACAGCGCCCCTGCAAGATCCCCTTTTCTCACAGCACAATGACAATAGTTATTTTTTTCACATGATAGTATAGGTTTTCATGCTACTTCCTTTATGCCTCCCACCCACTGTTCATTCCCCACAATGTTCATATGTCTATTCTCCATGTATGTTTTTCCATTGTTTCACTGCATGTGTTAGCATTAGCATCCTACCAGATTCCATATATATGTGTTAGTATATTGTACTTGTCCTCTTTTTAACTTACTTCACTTTTTATGATAGGTTCCAGATTCAGCCACCACATTAGGACTGATTCTTCTGCATTTTTTTCCACTGGTACGATATGTCTATTTACATGAAGTGATGGGACCAGATGCCATGATCTTTGTATTTTGAATGTTGAGGTTTAGGCCAGCTTTTTGCTGTTGTTGTTGTTAAAGATTTATTTATTTATTTACTGGGGAGGGTGGGGGTGGGGAGGGAGGAGAGTAGGTGGGCCACTTCTACTGGTCTTTCATTTGTCCATTTTCATCCATCTTTGCTCCCTGGCCCCCATGGGCCTCCCATCGCGGCAGCCCCTGTTGTTGCAGAGCACGGGCTCTGGGCACATGCGCCCCAGAGCTCCGGCTCGGCAACTGGACACATCGGTCCAGCTGCTCCGTGGCACGTGGGATCCTCCCATGCCAGGGATCGAACTGGCGCCCCCTGCACTGCAAGGCGGCGTCCCCACCCACTGAACCACCAGAGAAGCCCCTAGGTCAGCTTTTTTACTCTCCTCTTTCACCTTCATCAAGAGGTTCTTTAGTTCCTCTTGACTTTCTGCCATAAGGGTGGTGCCATCTGCATATCTGAGGTTATTGATATTTCTCCCTGTAATCTTGATTCCAGCTTGTGCTTCATCTAGACCAGCGTTTTGCATGATGTTCTCTGCATGTAAATTGCATAAGCAGGGTGACAATATACAGACTTGACATACTTATTCCCAATTTGGAACCAGTTTGTTGTTCCATGTCCAATTCTAACTATTACTTCTTTGTTTTTTATCTTTTTTTTTTCAATTTTTATTTTACTTTTTACTTTCACAGAGTTTTGTTGTTTACAGATATGTATGCTCCCAGATTAGTCACATATATATCCCCCCCATCCCACCCCTTCAGGCTGTCACACAGCGCCCCTGCAAGATCCCCTTTTCTCACAGCACAATGACAATAGTTATTTTTTTCACATGATAGTATAGGTTTTCATGCTACTTCCTTTATGCCTCCCACCCACTGTTCATTCCCCACAATGTTCATATGTCTATTCTCCATGTATGTTTTTCCATTGTTTCACTGCCTGTGTTATCATGACCATCCTACTAGATTCCATATATATGTGTTAGTATATTGTACTTGTCTTTCTCTTTTTGACTTACTTCACTTTTTATGATAGGTTCCAGATCCAGCCACCTCATTAGGACTGATTCTTCTGCATTTCTTTTTACAGCTGGGTAGTATTCCATTGTATATATGTACCAGTTTTTTTAATCCATTCATTCATCAATGGACATCTAGGTTGCATCCATGTTCTAGCTATTGTATAGAGAGCTGCAATGAACATTGGGATATAGGTGCTTCTTTGAGTTTTGATTTCATCAGGGTGTAAGCCTAAGAGTGGGATTACTAGGTTGTATGTGTGCTTCTATTTTCAGTTTTTTAAGGAATCTCCATACTGTCTTCCACAGTGGCTGTATCAATTTACATTCCCACCAACAATGTAAGAGTGTTCCCTTTTCTCCGCACCCTCTCCAGCATTTATTATCTGTCGATTTGTTGATGATGGCCATTCTGACGGGTGTGAGGTGATATCTGATTGTAGTTTTGATTTACATTTCTCTAATAATAAGTGAGGCTGAGCATTGTTTCATGTGTTTTTTGGCCAGCTGTATGTCTTCTTTGGAGAGGTGTCTACTTAGGTCCTTTTCCCATTTTTTAATTGGGTTGTTCATTTTTCTGGTGTTGAGCTGTCTGAGTTGCTTGAGTGTTTTGCCTATATTCTCTTCTAAGAGTTTGATGGTTTCTGGTCTTACATTTAGGTCTTTAATTCATTTTGAGTTGATCTTTGTGTATGGTGTCAGGGAATGCTCCAACTTCATTTTTTTTGCATGTAGCTGTCCAATTTTCCCAGCACCATTTGTTGAAGAGGCTGTCTTTGTCCCATTTTATATGTTCACCTCCTTTGTCAAAAATAAGGTACTCATAGGTGCGTGGGTTTATCTCTGGGTTCTCTGTCTTGTTCCATTGGTCTATATTTCTGTTTTTGTGCCAGTACCATACTGTCTTGATGATGGTTGCTTGGTAGTAGAGTTTGAAGTTGGGGAGGCTGATCCCTCCAGCTCCATTCTTCTTCCTCAGGATGGCTTTGGTTATTCAAGGTCTTTTGTGTTTCCATATGAACTGTGTTATTCTTTGGTCTAGTTCTGTGAAGAATGTCATTGGAAGTTTGATAGGGATCTCACTGAATCTGTAGATGACATTTGGCAGTATGGTCATTTTCATGATATTGATTCTTCTGACCCAGGAATATGGAATATCTCTCCATTTGTTTAAGTCTCCTTTAATTTCTTGTAATTCTCTGTGTACAGTTCTTTTGTTTCTTTGGGTAGGTTTATTCCTAGATATTTTATTCTTTTGGTTTCAATGGTAAAGGGGATTGCATCTTTGATTTCATTTTCTGATTTTTCATTGTTTGTATAGAGGAATGCCAGTGATTTCTGTGTATTGATTTTGTATCCCATGACTTTGCTGAATTCACTGATTAGCTTTAGTAGTTTTCTAATTGTGTCTTTGGGGGTTTCTATATATAATATCATGTCATCTGCAAATAGAAAGAGTTCAACTTCTTCTTTTCCAATCTGGATTGCTTTTATTTCTTTTTCCTCTCTTATTGCTGTTGCTAGAACTTCCAGGACTATGTTGAATAAGAGTGGTGAAAGTGGACACCCTTGTCTTGTTCCTGATCTGAGAGGAAATACTTTGAGTTTTTCACCATTGAGGATAATGTTCACTGTGGGCTTCTCGTAGATGGCTTTCACTATGTTGAGATAGGTTCCTTCTATGCCCATTTTCTGAAGAGTTTTTATCATAAATGGATGCTGTACTTTGTCAAAGGCTTTTTCTGCACCTATTGAGATGATCATGTGGTTTTTGTCTCTCAAATTGTTGATATTGTGTATCACATTGATTGATTTGCAGATATTGAAGAATCCTTGCATGCCTGGGATGAAACCGACTTGATCATGATTTTGATGTGTTATTGAATTCTGTTTGCTAGGATTTTGTTGAGGATTTTGGCATCTAAATTCATCAGTGAAATTGGCGTACAATTTTCTTTTCTTACGTTATCTTTGCCTGGCTTTGGTATCAGGCTGATGGTGGTCTCATAGAATGTGTTTGGAAGTGTTCCTTCCTGTGCAATTTTTGGGAAGAGTTTTAGAAGGACAGGCATTAGCTCTTCTTTAAATGTTTGGTAGAATTCACCTGTGAAGCCATCTGGCCCTGGGCTTTTATTTTCGGGTAGATTTTTGATCACAAAGTCGATTTCTGAGCTTGTGATTGGGTTGTTCATGGTTTCAATTTCTTCCTGGTTCAGTCTTGGGAGATTAATCTTCTCTAAGACACTGTCCATTTCTTCCAGGTTGTCCAGTTTGTTGCCATAGAGTTGTTCATAATAATCTCTTAGAATCCTTTGGATTTCTGCATTATCTGTTGTAATCTCTCCTTTTTCATTTCTGATTTTGTTGATCTGGTTTTTCTCTCTCTCTCTTTTTTTTTTTATTTTGGGCGGGGGTTGGGTTGGGGAGGGAGGGGAGTGGGCGGGCCACCTCCACTGGTCTTTCTCTATTTTCATCCGTCTTTGTTCTTTGGCTCCTGTGGGCCCCCCATCGCGGTGGCATCCGTCGTCGCAGAGCTCCGGCTCCGCAATTGGACACATCGGTCCAGTCGCTCCGTGGCACGTGGGATCTTCCCAGGCCAGGGATCGAACCAGTGCCATTTGCACTGCAAGGCGGTGTCCTTACCCACTGGACCACCAGGGGAAGTCCCTCTTCTCTCTCTTTTTCTTGATGAGTCTGGCCAGTGGTGTGTCGATTTTATTTACCTTTTTGAAGAACCAGCTTTTTGTTTTATTTATCTTTACTATTGTTTCTTTCATTTCTTTCTCATTTATCTCTGCTCTGATCTTTATGATTTCCCTTCTTCTGCTGGCTTTGGGGTGTTTTTGTTCTTCTTTCTCCAGTTGTTTTAAGCATAAGGTTAGGTCGTTTGTTTGAGATTTTCCTAGTTTCTTTAGGTGGGATTGAATTGCTATAGACTTCCCTCTTAGAAGTGCTTTTGCAGTATCCCATAGGTTTTGCACTGTCGTGTGTTCATTGTCATTTTCTTCTAGAAATTGTTTAATTTCTCCTTTGATTTGCTCAGTAATCAGTTGGTTTTTTAGGTATGTGTTGTTTAATCTCCATGTGTTTGTGTTTTTAGCGGTTTTTTTCCCTGTAGTTGATCTCTAGTCTCATTGCATTGTGGTCCGAGAAGATGGTTGATATAATTTCAGTTTTCTTGAATTGACTGAGGTTTGATTTGTGGCCCAAGATGTCGTCTATCCTAGAGAATGTTCTGTGAGCACTTGAGAAGAAAGTATATTCTTCTGCTTTTGGATGGAAGGTCCTAAAGATATCCATGAGGTCGATCTCTTCTAGTGTGTCATTTAAGGCTTGTGTTTCTTTATTAATTTTCTGTTTGGATGATCTGTCCATTGGTGTGAGAGGAGTGTTAAAGTTTCCTAGTATGATTTTGTTAGTGTCAATGTCTTCTTTTATGTCTGAAAGTGTTTGTCTTATGTATTGCGGTGCTCCTGTGTTGGGTGCATAGATACTTATGATTGTTATGTCTTCCTCTTGGATAGATCCCTTGATCATTATGTAGTGTCCTACCTTGTCTCTTAGAATCTTCTTTATTTTAAGGTCTATTTTGTCTGATATGAGGATTGCTACTCCAGCTTTCTTTTGATTTCCATTTGCATGGAGTATCTTTTTCCATTCTCTCACTCTCAGTCTATGAGTGTCTCTAGGTCTGAAGTGGGTTTCTTGTAGGCAGTATATGTATGGGTCGTGTTTTTGAATCCATTCAGCCACTCTGTGTCTTTCGGTTGGTGCATTTCCTCCATTTACATTTAAAGTAATTATTGATACAAATGATCCTATTATCATCTTCTTAGATGTTATGATGGCTTTGTTTTGTAGATCTTCTTCTTCTCTTATACTAGTTGTCTATATAAGTCCCTTTAACACTTGTTGTAAGGCTGGTTGTTGTTACTATACTTGTTTAATTTTTGCTTATCTGTAAAGCTTTTGATTTCTCCATCAATTTTGAAGGAGATCCTTGAAGGGTAGATTATTCTTGGTTGCAGATGATTCTGTTGCTCTTCTTGGACTTGATTGACTATTTCTTTTCCCATGTTGGGGAAATTTTCAACTATAGTCTCTTCAAAAAATTTCTCATATTCTTTCTTTATTTCTTCTTCTTCTGGAACCCTTATAATTTGAATATTGGTGTGTTTGATATTACCCCAGAGGTCTCTGAGGCTATCCTCTCTCTTCATTCTTTGAGCTTAATTCTGTTCTTTAGCCTTTACTTCCACCATTCTATCTTCCAGCTCACTTACCCAGTCTTCTGTCTCAGATACTCTGCTCTCGATGCCTTAGTCTATAGTGATTTTAAGTTCAGCAATTGAGTTGTTTGTCTCTGTTTGGTGTTTTTTAAGTTCTTGTATTTCTTTATTCAGTGTGTTAGTTGATTCTTGCAATTTTTCTAACATTCTGTTTTTGGTATTTTGGATCATCGTTACTATCTTTCTTCTGAATTTGCTGTCAGAAAGTTTATCTAATTCCACTTTGTTTGTTTGTACTTGTGTGTTTGTAGATAGTTCCTTCACCTGTGTGGTATTTCTCTACCATTTCATTGTTATTATTGATTTTTTAACTAACTATGTTTGGGGTTCCTTTTCCCAGACTTTGAGTTAAATCTGTCGGTGTTTGTTGTTTGGATGAGGTGTCTTATTCTGGGTGATGCTGGTAGTTGGGTGATGTCAGGACTTGTATACAAGTGCTTGCCTTTGTTGGAGTTCTTGTTGTTTAATGCTCTCTAGTGTTAGGTGTTCTCTGGTATTGTAGGTTTTTGGAGTCAGTGCTCTCTCCATAAAGCCCCTGGGCTTGTTGCCTGACCAGGAAATGAAAATTTCACAGCTTTTTTGTTGGGGCATTTCCTCCATTTACATTTAAAGTAATTATTGATACAAATGATCCTATTATCATCTTCTTAGATGTTATGATGGCTTTGTTTTGTAGATCTTCTTCTTCTCTTATACTAGTTGTCTATATAAGTCCCTTTAACACTTGTTGTAAGGCTGGTTGTTGTTACTATACTTGTTTAATTTTTGCTTATCTGTAAAGCTTTTGATTTCTCCATCAATTTTGAAGGAGATCCTTGAAGGGTAGATTATTCTTGGTTGCAGATGATTCTGTTGCTCTTCTTGGACTTGATTGACTATTTCTTTTCCCATGTTGGGGAAATTTTCAACTATAGTCTCTTCAAAAAATTTCTCATATTCTTTCTTTATTTCTTCTTCTTCTGGAACCCTTATAATTTGAATATTGGTGTGTTTGATATTACCCCAGAGGTCTCTGAGGCTATCCTCTCTCTTCATTCTTTGAGCTTAATTCTGTTCTTTAGCCTTTACTTCCACCATTCTATCTTCCAGCTCACTTACCCAGTCTTCTGTCTCAGATACTCTGCTCTCGATGCCTTAGTCTATAGTGATTTTAAGTTCAGCAATTGAGTTGTTTGTCTCTGTTTGGTGTTTTTTAAGTTCTTGTATTTCTTTATTCAGTGTGTTAGTTGATTCTTGCAATTTTTCTAACATTCTGTTTTTGGTATTTTGGATCATCGTTACTATCTTTCTTCTGAATTTGCTGTCAGAAAGTTTATCTAATTCCACTTTGTTTGTTTGTACTTGTGTGTTTGTAGATAGTTCCTTCACCTGTGTGGTATTTCTCTACCATTTCATTGTTATTATTGATTTTTTAACTAACTATGTTTGGGGTTCCTTTTCCCAGACTTTGAGTTAAATCTGTCGGTGTTTGTTGTTTGGATGAGGTGTCTTATTCTGGGTGATGCTGGTAGTTGGGTGATGTCAGGACTTGTATACAAGTGCTTGCCTTTGTTGGAGTTCTTGTTGTTTAATGCTCTCTAGTGTTAGGTGTTCTCTGGTATTGTAGGTTTTTGGAGTCAGTGCTCTCTCCATAAAGCCCCTGGGCTTGTTGCCTGACCAGGAAATGAAAATTTCACAGCTGGTTTGTTATGGAATTAAATAGTATTAAAACATATATATGCAAATGAGAAACAGAAGGTATACCTTTGACAAATGGCAATTAAAATATCATGCAAATACTATCTAACATACTGAATTATATACACAAACATATACAGCCATAACATAACCAAAGCATTCCAACAAAAAATACAGTACAATACGTTAGTACAGCGAATAGAGAAAACCAAGAATGATATTCACCAGTTAATAACCAAACTAACTAGAGCACAATTTAGAGAATAATGCTAAAGCAGGGTTGGGGATAAGGCAATGAGGACAGAACAGACTAAGAAATATGGTCGGGAAAAGGAAAAAGAGAAAGGGAGGATAGAAGAGAAATATAGAATAATACTGCAAAGTTAAATATAGGGAGATGAAGATTTGTATGTATTTGAGTTTAGTGCTGTAGGAAAAGAGCATCAGAGAAAGCTAAGAAATAGTTGTAGAGGAAGTAATAATACATATAAAAATTAAAAATTAAAACAGAGGTAAGTATATAAAAAAATATAGAAAAACAATAAAAACAAACAAAATCCCCACAGAATCATAAAAGGCCAATGTGAAACTAGAAGTATATATCAAAATAAAATGTGTGGTTTAAAGAAAAAAGAATTACGTAAACTTGGATATATTCAGTCTTACTGATCAGATTGTTAGCTTCAATAGAGTTCAATGGAGGAAAGGAAAAAAAGCAGGGAGAGCTGAAGGGATGAGGAAAAAAGGCAAAAAAAAATAAAGAGTGGAAAAAAAGAAAAAAAAAGGCAACAAAAAAGAATAAAAAATAAAATAAAATAAAAAAAGAAAAGAAAATCTAGTGGTAAATCCAGCTCCAGTCAAAAAGTGAAAATAGTGACTGTTTATGTTCTTCTGTCTCTTGCTGATCATTCAGGAATTATCAGTCTTTTTCTTGCCTCTGACAATGGGTGGATCTGAAGGCCTCTTTTACTGCTTGTTTGTTTCCACCTATTCCAGGACTAAAAGGCCCGCCAAGACTGGCCCTGGTAGTTTCTTAATCATTAGTTCAGATCTCTTTGCTGCTGGGTGGAGCTAAGTTCCCTCCCTGTAGTTTGACCAGCAGCCAAACTCCAGTATGGGTTATGGCGTCTCTCTCAGAAAGAATTCATTCCCACACGCTCTACGAGAAGCACTTCCACAGTGTCCCTGACCCTGCTGCAGCCCACCATCGACCCCTACCGCCGCAGGAGATGTCAGATTACTCAGAGGTGAGTCTGGCTCAGTCTCATGCGGGATCGCTATTCCCCGTTCCCAGATCTCGGTGCACACAGTCTCCAGTCCTACTCCGCGGCTCTATGATCAGGTTAATGATAACTTCCTTCAAAGGGAATTGAGTGCCGTCTTTCTGAGGACTACTCAAGGGCACTTCTAGCTTAAGGGGGCACTTGAACCCTCTAAAGCAGGTCTGGCTTAGTCCCTTGTGGGGGTCACAGCTCCTTTCCAGGGTCTTGATTTGCAACAGGCTATGCGTATTTGGCCCACCCAGCCTCTCTGGCGGGTATGAGGTTTGACTTTTAAAAGCATGATTATGCCCCTCTTACCGTCTTGTTGCAGCATTTCCTTTGTTCTTCGATGTGGGGTATCTTTTTTGTGATCGGATCCAACCTCCTCCTGTCAATGGTTTTTCAGGAACTTGTTGCAATTCAGGCGATTTTGCAGGAGAGATGAGTGCACCTCCTTCTACGTCACCAACTTAGCTCCACCCTCTAACTTGTTGCTTCTTGTCCTACATACAGGTTTTGCAGGAGGCAGGTAAGGTGATACGGTATTCCCATTTCTTTCGGAATTGTCCACAGTTTGCTGTGATCCACACAGTCAAAGGCATTATCATAGTCAATGAAGCAGAAATAGATGTTTTTCTAGGAGTCCCTTGTTCTTTCTGTGATCCAGCAGATGTTGGCAATTTGATCTCTGGTTCTTCTACCTTCCCTAAATCCAGCTTGTACATCTGGAAGTTTGTCCCGACCCACGGGCTTTGTCAGCGCAGACCTAGGATTCCTCAACGCAGACCTAGAAGCGGGGGAGTGGGAATTAAATAGGACAAGAGACACGAGAAATGGAGACAAGACAGGAGTCTGATCAAGTCTCGTTTTAAAAGAGAAAGGAAAGAAGAAGGAGCCAAACACAGCCAATCGTGTCAAAGGTCAACTGTGCATGCTGTTACATCATAGCAAAAGTCTATGGGGAGCATACCCTGATCACGAGTGCGGAAACTTTGAGCAGCCTATCACGTAACAATTACGCATCCCAGACCATTCCAAACTGCGCCCTCCTATCTTCCGCTAGGCGCCATCTTTATGGCACAGTGCTTTTTGTATTGGAGGCTGCAAGACACCCTCATTGCTTTAAGATTGTAGCCTTCTGGCTTCTTATCACGCTTGCTGACCTTGCACAGCCTCACAGCTAATTAGACAGAAGGTAGGCTGTGTTCTGCTGAAGGAGCTGTCCTTGGGAGCGCACAGCAGCATTCATACGCTAGAGGCTATAAGGCATGGCCAGGGCTCTCACGGCCTCCGACAGAAGTTCTCAGTCCATGTACTGAGGAAAGCTTGGGAGATTTTGAGCATTGCTTTGCTAGCATGTGAAATGAGTACAAAAGTGCGGTAGTTTGAATGTTCTTTGACATTCTTTGGGATTGGAATGAAAACTGACCTTTTCCAGTCCTGAGGCCATTGCTGAGTTTTCCAGATTTGCTGGTATACTGAGTGTAGCACTTTAACAGCATCATTTTTTAATATTTGAAATAGCTCAACTGGAGTTCCATCACCTCCACTAGCTTTGTAGCAATGCTTTCTAGGACCCACTTGACTTCACACTCTAAAATGTCTGGCTTTAGATGAGTAATCGCACCATCATGGTCATCTGGCTCATTTAAGATCTTTTTTGCATAGTTCTGTGCATTCTTTCCATCTCTTCTTAGGATCTTTTACTTCTGTTAGGTCCATACCATTTCTGTACTTTATTGTGTCTATCTTGCATGAAATATTCCCTTGGTATTTCTAATTTTCTAGTAGAGCTCTCTAGTCTTTCCCACTCCATTACTTTTCTTTATTTCTTTGCATTGTTCAGTTAGGAAGGCGTTCTTATCTCTCCTTGCTATTCTCTGGAACTCTGCATTCAGATGGGTATATCTTTCCTTTTCTCTTTTGCCTTTGCATCTCTTCTTTTCTCATCTGTTTGTGAGGCCTTGTCCAATAACCATTTTGTCTTTTTTGCATTTATTTTTCTTGGAGATGGTTTTGATCACTGCCTCCTACACAATGTTATGTATCTTTGTCCATAGTTTTTTAGGCACTCTAATCCCTTGAATTACATGTAATCCCTTGAATCTATTTGTCACTTTCACTGTATAATCATAAGGCATTTAGTTCATACCTGAATGGCCTAGTAGTTTTCCCTACTTTTTTCAATTTAAGTCTGAATTTTGCAATAAGGACTGTTTTCAACTGTATTTGAGGCTGCAAGACACCCTCATTGCTTTAAGATTGTAGCCTTCTGGCTTCTTATCACGCTTGCTGACCTTGCACAGCCTCACAGCTAATTAGACAGAAGGTAGGCTGTGTTCTGCTGAAGGAGCTGTCCTTGGGAGCGCACAGCAGCATTCATACGCTAGAGGCTATAAGGCATGGCCAGGGCTCTCACGGCCTCCGACAGAAGTTCTCAGTCCATGTACTGAGGAAAGCTTGGGAGATTTTGAGCATTGCTTTGCTAGCATGTGAAATGAGTACAAAAGTGCGGTAGTTTGAATGTTCTTTGACATTCTTTGGGATTGGAATGAAAACTGACCTTTTCCAGTCCTGAGGCCATTGCTGAGTTTTCCAGATTTGCTGGTATACTGAGTGTAGCACTTTAACAGCATCATTTTTTAATATTTGAAATAGCTCAACTGGAGTTCCATCACCTCCACTAGCTTTGTAGCAATGCTTTCTAGGACCCACTTGACTTCACACTCTAAAATGTCTGGCTTTAGATGAGTAATCGCACCATCATGGTCATCTGGCTCATTTAAGATCTTTTTTGCATAGTTCTGTGCATTCTTTCCATCTCTTCTTAGGATCTTTTACTTCTGTTAGGTCCATACCATTTCTGTACTTTATTGTGTCTATCTTGCATGAAATATTCCCTTGGTATTTCTAATTTTCTAGTAGAGCTCTCTAGTCTTTCCCACTCCATTACTTTTCTTTATTTCTTTGCATTGTTCAGTTAGGAAGGCGTTCTTATCTCTCCTTGCTATTCTCTGGAACTCTGCATTCAGATGGGTATATCTTTCCTTTTCTCTTTTGCCTTTGCATCTCTTCTTTTCTCATCTGTTTGTGAGGCCTTGTCCAATAACCATTTTGTCTTTTTTGCATTTATTTTTCTTGGAGATGGTTTTGATCACTGCCTCCTACACAATGTTATGTATCTTTGTCCATAGTTTTTTAGGCACTCTAATCCCTTGAATTACATGTAATCCCTTGAATCTATTTGTCACTTTCACTGTATAATCATAAGGCATTTAGTTCATACCTGAATGGCCTAGTAGTTTTCCCTACTTTTTTCAATTTAAGTCTGAATTTTGCAATAAGGAGTTCATGATCTGAGCCACAGTCAGCTCTAGGTCTTTTGTTGACTGTATAGAGCTTCTCCATCTTCAGCCACAAAGAATATAAATCAGTCTGATTTCAGTATTAACTATCTACCGATGTCCATGTGCAGAGTCATCTCTTGTGTTGTTGGAAGGGGGTGTTTTCTATGACCAGTGCCTTCTCTTGGCAAAACTCTGTTAGCCTTTCCCCTGTTTTATTTTGTATTCTAAGGCCAAACTTGGCTGTTACTCCAGGCATCTCTTGACTTCCTACTTTTGCATTCCAGGCGCCAGTGATGAAAAGGAAATCTTTTTTTGGTGTTAATTCTAGAAGATTCTGTAGGTCTTCATAGAACTGTTCAACTTCAGCTTCTTCAGCATTAGTCATTGGGGCATAGACTTGGATTACTGTGATATTGAATGGTTTGCCTTGGAAATGAATTGAGGTCATTCTGTCATTTTTTGAGATTGCCTCCAAATACTGCATTTCAAACTCTTTTGTTGACTATAGGGGTTACTGTGCTTTTTCTAAGGGATTCTTGCCCAGAGTAGTAGATATAATGGTCATCTGAGATAAATTTGCCCATTCCTGTCCATTTTAATTCACTTATTCCTAAAATGTCAATGTTCGTTCTTGCCATCTCTTGTTTGACCACTTCCAATTTGCATTGATTCATGGACCTAACATTCCCGGTTCCTATGCAGTATTGTCTTTTGCAGCATTGGACTTATTTTCACTACCAGACATATCCACAACTAAGCATTTTTTTCCTTCTTCGGCTCAGCCTTTTTCTTCCTTCTGGAGTGATTTCTCCACTCTTCTCCAGTAGCATATTGGGCACCTACCAAACTTGGGAGTTCATCTATCAGTGTCATATTTTTTTGCCTTTTCATGCTGTTCATAGGATTCTTAAGGCAAGAATACTGAAGTGGTTAGCCATTCCCTTCTCCAGTGGACCATGTTTTGTTAGAACTCTCTTCTATGACCCATCCATGTGGGGTGGACCTACACTGCATGGCTCATGGTTTCATTGAGTTAGACAAGGCTGTGATCCATGTGATCAGTTTGGTTAGTTTTCTGTGATCACGCTTTTCATTCTGTCTGCTCTCTGATGGATGAGATTAAGAGTTTTGTGGAAGCTTCCTGTTGGGAGACACTGGCTGTGAAGAAAGTTAGATCTTGCTTTTGTGGGCAAAGCCATGTTCAGTAGATCTTTAATCCAATTTTCTGCTGATGGGTGGAGCTATATTCCATCTCTGTAGTTTGACCTGAGGCCAAACTATGGTAGGGATAATGGAGACCTTCTCTGAAAGGACTTATGCCAGCATGCTGTACCAGGAATGCTGTTTCAGTGTCCCTGATCCCACAGCAAGCCACTGTTGACCCACACCTCTGCTGGAGACTCCGGAACACTCAAAGGCAAGTCTGACTAAGTTTCATGTGAGGTCACTGCTCCTTTCTCTTGTTTCCTGGTGTGTACAAGGTTTTGTTTGTGCACTCAAGAGTCTGTTTCCCTGTTTGGCAGCTTGATAAGCCAAGACATGGAAGCAATCTAAATGTCCATCAATAGATGAATAGATAAAGAACATGTGACACATATATACAATGGAATATGACTCAGCCATAAAAAAGAATGAGGTAATGCTATTTACAGTGACATAGATGGATCTAGAGATTATCAGTAAGTCAGACAGAGAAAGACAAGTATATGATATCATTCATATGTGGAATCTTAAAAATGGTGCATATGGATTTATTTAAAAATATATCACAGGGAACTATATTAAATATATTATAATAACCTATGAGGGGAAAGAATCTATAAAATAATATATATGCGTGTATAATAATTAAATCACTTTTTGTATACCTGAAATTAACACAACATTGTAAATCAACTATAAAGTTGAACAATAAACAATCAATAAAAGTTGTTTGTTTTGAAAAGGAATTCTGTAAAAGTGAACCCATTTGTCAAATGCAAAATGAAAGAATAGAACATCAAGCCTTGAAGTTCAGTGTCTAATTTTAGAATGCAAACCCCAAACCAACATACAGAACATGTCTTTTTAAAACTTGTTAGCTAATCGTTCCTTTTCATGCAATTCTTTTTGGCCTCTTTTTTGGAGCGGGGGGGTTGGGGAAGGTGGGGGGTGGGCGGGCCACTTCTATTGGTCTTTCATTTATTCAGCTTCATCCATCTTGTTCCTTGGCCTGCATGGGCCTCCCATCACAGCAGCCTCTGTTGTTGCAGCACACCAGCTCTGGGCGCATGCGCTCCAGAGCTCCAGCTCAGTAATTGGACACATCTGTCCAGCCGCTCTGTGGCACATGGGATCTTCCCAGGCCAGGAATCGAACCAGCACCCCTTGCACTGCAAGGTGATGTCCTTACCCATTGGACCACCAGGGAAGCCCTGGCCTCTTTTTTTTAAATTGATTTTTTAATTAATTAATTTTAAAATTTTGGCCTCTTTTATTGGTCCTTCATTTATTTATTTTCATCCATCTTAGCTCCTTGACCTGTGTGGGCCTCCCATTGCAGTGGACTCTCTCAACACAGGCTCTGGGCACATGTGCTCTAGAGCACTGGCTCCTAATTGAGCACACTGGTTCAGCTGCTCCCCAGCATGTAAGATTTTCCCATGCCAGGGATCGAACCAGCACCCCTTGCACTGCAAGGTGATGTCCTTACCCATTGGACCACCAGGGAAGCCCTGGCCTCTTTTTTTTAAATTGATTTTTTAATTAATTAATTTTAAAATTTTGGCCTCTTTTATTGGTCCTTCATTTATTTATTTTCATCCATCTTAGCTCCTTGACCTGTGTGGGCCTCCCATTGCAGTGGACTCTCTCAACACAGGCTCTGGGCACATGTGCTCTAGAGCACTGGCTCCTAATTGAGCACACTGGTTCAGCTGCTCCCCAGCATGTAAGATTTTCCCATGCCAGGGATCGAACCAGTGTCCCTTGCACTGCAAGGCAGACTCTTTACCCATTGGACCACCAGGGAAGTCCACACACAATTCATTTAAAATAAATTAAGAAGCCTCCATTTTTTGTTAATGGGGGAAAGCAGAAAATTGTTTCAATGTTATAGAAAAGATTATAGTAAGATGAACATTATAATGAAATTTTGATCACATGCTAATTTAAACAAAATATTTGTATTTAAAAATCGTGTCATCACTACCTAACTTCATGTAGTAGCATTTATCATTCATTTTAGCCATCTAAATGCTTTGGACACTTTTAACTACATTTGGGAACTCTTCCTTCTAGTGAGTCTGCCTTTTGAAAATAGTCACATTTTTCCAGCTTCCCTTGAAGCCAGAGGGTGAGGGTGTGGTCCACGCTCCTTCCATTAGTGTCCTTGCACAAGATTTCATTGTGGATGACAGTGTCAGGCAGACGAGGCTGAATTCATACAGGAGGTGGTGGAGAGCCATCCAGCTTCTCACACAAGTGGAGACAGAGATGTGACACACTCTCCCCACCCAGCTTTAAGCCTGTCCACTGACAGGGACAGCAGAAGCTGGTTTGGTTCTGGCTGCCCAGACTTTAAACCTGGTTTTCTGCTTGTCTCTTCTTGAGATTATGCAAATGATCTAATAATATCCTTTAATATAATGATTTTTAATGGTTTTAATGTATGTACTTTCCAAATAAATTTAAGGAAGCCAGTTTTCTAAAGTGTTCAGGTCATTACATAACTAATTGCATTTTAGGGACATTTTGTTCTACATAAGTAAATTTTCCATTGACAGTGCAGGTTAATCTACCCTGTGGAAACAAATAGCAAAAGGAAACAAAGGGGCTGAGCTACTGGTAAGTGTGGTGCTTACAAAAGACACAGTAATTATGATTTTAAGTGCATTATTTACAGTTGGGTTCACAATATATCTCCATTAAGTAAATATAAATCTAGTAAGTACATAATATGAAAGACTAAGCCAATGGGATAATTGTTACTGAGGAACAACAGGAGATTACACCCTACTAAAAGCTAAATATAAGTTTATGATATCAATAATATTTTGGCTAAAATGAAGGAAATGTTTCTTCTACAAGTTTGAATGAATGTTTAAGGAAATATGGAAGTGCCTCTACTTACTTTCAATATCTTTTCTTAACTTGAAGATCTAATGTTAATCTGTTGGAAATAAACATAGGATTTCTCCTTTTCTCTTTGAAATGATGTGAAATTCTCAACTGAGACATGGGTAAATGTCAAGTTTTGTAGCATACTGCTATTCTCCAATATAAAATTCTACAGCTCTTGATAGAGTCATTCTAAGCTGCATAGGAAAACAAAAGAAGGAAAGGAAGGAAGAGAAGAAGGAATAGAGAGAAGGGAGAGGGAAGGAGAAAGAGTGAATAAGGCATAGTCTTGCTTTGCCATGAGTTGTTGTCTAGATAAAATGGCTCTGCTAAGCTCAATATTTTGATCCTTTCTGCTTTGATCTCACAGAACTCTTCCATAAGAGTTAATGATGCTTAACTCTTATGCTGTAACCAGTAGATGGAAGGGATAAGATCATTGAACAAAATTTGCTGTCATTCCTGGCACTTCACTCCACAATATACATGAATTCAGGACATCCCAGAACACCTTATTTCTATACTATACCTTGCCTTTATCAGAAATATGGATTAGATAGCAAAGGGAAAACACAGATTATGCAAATGATTAATATTCCTTTAATATAATGATTTTTAATGGTTTTAATGTATGTACTTTCCAAATAAATTTAAGGAAGCCAGTTTTCTAAAGTGTTCAGGTCATTACATAACTAATTGCATTTTAGGGACATTTTGTTCTACATAAGTAAATTTTCCATTGACAGTGCAGGTTAATCTACCCTGTGGAAACAAATAGCAAAAGGAAACAAAGGGGCTGAGCTACTGGTAAGTGTGGTGCTTACAAAAGACACAGTAATTATGATTTTAAGTGCATTATTTACAGTTGGGTTCACAATATATCTCCATTAAGTAAATATAAATCTAGTAAGTACATAATATGAAAGACTAAGCCAATGGGATAATTGTTACTGAGGAACAACAGGAGATTACACCCTACTAAAAGCTAAATATAAGTTTATGATATCAATAATATTTTGGCTAAAATGAAGGAAATGTTTCTTCTACAAGTTTGAATGAATGTTTAAGGAAATATGGAAGTGCCTCTACTTACTTTCAATATCTTTTCTTAACTTGAAGATCTAATGTTAATCTGTTGGAAATAAACATAGGATTTCTCCTTTTCTCTTTGAAATGATGTGAAATTCTCAACTGAGACATGGGTAAATGTCAAGTTTTGTAGCATACTGCTATTCTCCAATATAAAATTCTACAGCTCTTGATAGAGTCATTCTAAGCTGCATAGGAAAACAAAAGAAGGAAAGGAAGGAAGAGAAGAAGGAATAGAGAGAAGGGAGAGGGAAGGAGAAAGAGTGAATAAGGCATAGTCTTGCTTTGCCATGAGTTGTTGTCTAGATAAAATGGCTCTGCTAAGCTCAATATTTTGATCCTTTCTGCTTTGATCTCACAGAACTCTTCCATAAGAGTTAATGATGCTTAACTCTTATGCTGTAACCAGTAGATGGAAGGGATAAGATCATTGAACAAAATTTGCTGTCATTCCTGGCACTTCACTCCACAATATACATGAATTCAGGACATCCCAGAACACCTTATTTCTATACTATACCTTGCCTTTATCAGAAATATGGATTAGATAGAAAAAGACACACAACCTTAGTGTAAGATTACAATGTCTTGAAGATTTCCCTAACAGAAACAGAACAATGCACTGTAATTAAGTTCAATAAGAGTGCTAGTCATTCATTCATTGTTTTTCCTTTTTTTTTTTTTTTGGCCACTTCTATTGGTCTTTCATTTATGTATTTATCTATTTCATTTATCATTTATCTATTTTCATCCATCTTTGCTCTTTGGCCTGTGTGGGCCTCCAATTGCAGTGGCCTCTGTTGCTGCAGAGCACCGGCTCTGGGTGCATGCGCTCCAGAGCTCCGGCTCAGTAGTTGGACACATCAGTCCAGCCACTCCATGGCACATGGGATCTTCCCAGACTGGGGATCAATCTGGTGCCCCTTGCACTGCAAGACAGTGTCCTTACCCACTGGACCACCAGGGAAGCCCTCATTCACTCATTCATTTTTAATAAAAATAAAGGATAGCAATTCTGAAAGAGAAGGTAGAAAAGTGAGTCAGTATAACACCTGGACTTCAGACATGTCATAAAA
This sequence comes from Tragulus kanchil, assembly GCA_022376925.1. Lineage (NCBI taxonomy): Eukaryota > Metazoa > Chordata > Mammalia > Artiodactyla > Tragulidae > Tragulus > Tragulus kanchil. Next base: position 80,328,001 of record JAIOJX010000024.1, on the reverse strand, counting down.
CAGATTATTTTTAAGAAGGAGCACATTAAGACTTTAGGAAATGAGAAATCAATTCTCTTAAAAATATAAGACATGGAGCTGATTTTGCAAGGTTGGAAATGGAAAAGCCATGTATGGAATCTCAGTCTCCAAAAATAAAACCTGACACTCCTATATGACATATGAATTTTCAGGGATTGATTAAAGTCTTTTTTACATCTAATTTTACCTCTCCAAGCATATAATCTGTTCCTCTACATGATAATCCACTGAACAGTTAAGGCACTTGAACCTCCCAGCATAGAATTTGGTTCTCTAAGCATGAAAACTTGTAAAACAGGTATAGAATATATCCCTTTAAAGTACCGTCCATCTGATGCCGTCTCCTCCAGACACAGAGCATCCAGTCATGGATAAAAATGAGCTGATATGGAAGGCCAAACTGGCCGAGCAGGCTGAGTGCTATGATGACATGGCAGCCTGCATGAAGTCTGTGACTGAGCAAGGAGCTGAATTATCTGGTGAGGAGAGGGATCTTCCATCAGCTGGTTATAAAAATGTAGGAGCCCATAGGTCTTCTTGGAGGGTCATCTCAAGTATTGGACAAAAAACAGAAGGTGCTGAGAAAAAAAGCAAATGACTTGAGAATATATAGAGAAAATAAAGATGAAGCTAAAAGATATCTAAAGTAATGCACTGTCTCTTTTGGGAAAGTTGTTGATCCCCAGTGTTTCACAAGCAGAGAGCAAAGAGTTCTATTTGAAAATGAAAGAAGACTACTACCATTTCTTGGCTGAACTTGCTGCTGGGAATGACAAGAATGGATCAGTCACAGCAAGCATACCAAGAAGCTTTTGAAATCAGCAAAAAGGAAACCAACCAACACATCCTATCAGACTGGCCACTTAATACTGGCCCTTAATCCTCTCTGTGTTCTATTATGAGATTGTTAACTTCCCTGAGAAAGCCTGCTCTCTTGCAAAGACAGCATTTGCTGAAGTCACTGATGAACTTCATACATTAAGTGAAGAGTCATATAAAGACAGCATGCTAATAATGCAGTTATTGAGAGATGATGTGACAGTGTAGACATCAGATACCCAAGGAGATGAAGCTGAAACAGGAGAAGGAGGGAAAGACCTTCCAGCTTATTCTCTTGTCGCCTAGGGGCTGGATTGTAGGGGCTGTTTCATATCTTGATGAGTTTTTGATGAAATTTGACTTTCTAACTTCTGTCTGCCTCATTCTAAAATTTACACAGTAGACTGTTTATCACCCAAGCTGTCCCACAAAGAGCTTTTTGTTTATGATTTATGACAGGTTTATGTTACTTTTAATTTGAATTTCTATATTTTCCCTTTCCAAGCATATAATCTGTTCCTCTACATGATAATCCACTGAACAGTTAAGGCACTTGAACCTCCCAGCATAGAATTTGGTTCTCTAAGCATGAAAACTTGTAAAACAGGTATAGAATATATCCCTTTAAAGTACCGTCCATCTGATGCCGTCTCCTCCAGACACAGAGCATCCAGTCATGGATAAAAATGAGCTGATATGGAAGGCCAAACTGGCCGAGCAGGCTGAGTGCTATGATGACATGGCAGCCTGCATGAAGTCTGTGACTGAGCAAGGAGCTGAATTATCTGGTGAGGAGAGGGATCTTCCATCAGCTGGTTATAAAAATGTAGGAGCCCATAGGTCTTCTTGGAGGGTCATCTCAAGTATTGGACAAAAAACAGAAGGTGCTGAGAAAAAAAGCAAATGACTTGAGAATATATAGAGAAAATAAAGATGAAGCTAAAAGATATCTAAAGTAATGCACTGTCTCTTTTGGGAAAGTTGTTGATCCCCAGTGTTTCACAAGCAGAGAGCAAAGAGTTCTATTTGAAAATGAAAGAAGACTACTACCATTTCTTGGCTGAACTTGCTGCTGGGAATGACAAGAATGGATCAGTCACAGCAAGCATACCAAGAAGCTTTTGAAATCAGCAAAAAGGAAACCAACCAACACATCCTATCAGACTGGCCACTTAATACTGGCCCTTAATCCTCTCTGTGTTCTATTATGAGATTGTTAACTTCCCTGAGAAAGCCTGCTCTCTTGCAAAGACAGCATTTGCTGAAGTCACTGATGAACTTCATACATTAAGTGAAGAGTCATATAAAGACAGCATGCTAATAATGCAGTTATTGAGAGATGATGTGACAGTGTAGACATCAGATACCCAAGGAGATGAAGCTGAAACAGGAGAAGGAGGGAAAGACCTTCCAGCTTATTCTCTTGTCGCCTAGGGGCTGGATTGTAGGGGCTGTTTCATATCTTGATGAGTTTTTGATGAAATTTGACTTTCTAACTTCTGTCTGCCTCATTCTAAAATTTACACAGTAGACTGTTTATCACCCAAGCTGTCCCACAAAGAGCTTTTTGTTTATGATTTATGACAGGTTTATGTTACTTTTAATTTGAATTTCTATATTTCCCACGTGGTTATGTTTAATATTAAGGAAGTAGAGCCAGTTCACATTTAGGGAGTTAATCTGTTTTCATCTGGAGGTGGCCAATATGGGGATGTGGAATTTTTATACAAATTATAAATGTCTGTACTTTAATACACTGCAGCTTCACAAGGGCCAGTGTTAAAACTGTTTCTATGTCTAAGCAAAGAAAACCTGCCTACATACTGGTTTGTCCTGGTGGGGAATAAAAGGAATAACTGGTTCCAGTCACAGGTGTAGCTGTGGGTACTTTTAGGTTTAGAGCACCTACTAGGCTGTAGTATAAATGGATGTCTCATGGATATTGCATGTTAAACCTTGTATTCGTGGAATAATCGAATACTCAGTGTGTACAATGTTGACTACAGTTACACAACTGTTCCTTTAGTTGTGACCAATTTACTTTGGATAAGGGCAGAAACAGCTCATATTCCATTGTTTGTAAAGTTACCTGCCATCTGCTTTCATTGTTTTTGCTACACTCATTTTATTTGTATTCAAATGTTTTAGGCAGCCTAAGAACAAATATACAAGTAAAGATGCATTAAAATGAACTGCTTGGTAGCCATCACTTTATGTATATCAAGTGCAACAGTAAAACAAAAAACCCATGTATTTAACTTTTTTGTTTTTAGATTTTTTTTTTTTTTTTGCTTTTGTGTGGGTTTTTTTTTTTTTTTTGATACTTGCCTAACATGGATGTACTGTAACAGTAGTTAACAGGGAAATAACCTGAGATGATGGCTAGCTTTGTTTAACATCTTAAGTGATTTTTATAAATAATAATGCAGTTATTGAGAGATGATGTGACAGTGTAGACATCAGATACCCAAGGAGATGAAGCTGAAACAGGAGAAGGAGGAAAGACCTTCCAGCTTATTCTCTTGTCGCCTAGGGGCTGGATTGTAGGGGCTGTTTCATATCTTGATGAGTTTTTGATGAAATTTGACTTTCTAACTTCTGTCTGCCTCATTCTAAAATTTACACAGTAGACTGTTTATCACCCAAGCTGTCCCACAAAGAGCTTTTTGTTTATGATTTATGACAGGTTTATGTTACTTTTAATTTGAATTTCTATATTTCCCACGTGGTTATGTTTAATATTAAGGAAGTAGAGCCAGTTCACATTTAGGGAGTTAATCTGTTTTCATCTGGAGGTGGCCAATATGGGGATGTGGAATTTTTATACAAATTATAAATGTCTGTACTTTAATACACTGCAGCTTCACAAGGGCCAGTGTTAAAACTGTTTCTATGTCTAAGCAAAGAAAACCTGCCTACATACTGGTTTGTCCTGGTGGGGAATAAAAGGAATAACTGGTTCCAGTCACAGGTGTAGCTGTGGGTACTTTTAGGTTTAGAGCACCTACTAGGCTGTAGTATAAATGGATGTCTCATGGATATTGCATGTTAAACCTTGTATTCGTGGAATAATCGAATACTCAGTGTGTACAATGTTGACTACAGTTACACAACTGTTCCTTTAGTTGTGACCAATTTACTTTGGATAAGGGCAGAAACAGCTCATATTCCATTGTTTGTAAAGTTACCTGCCATCTGCTTTCATTGTTTTTGCTACACTCATTTTATTTGTATTCAAATGTTTTAGGCAGCCTAAGAACAAATATACAAGTAAAGATGCATTAAAATGAACTGCTTGGTAGCCATCACTTTATGTATATCAAGTGCAACAGTAAAACAAAAAACCCATGTATTTAACTTTTTTGTTTTTAGATTTTTTTTTTTTTTTGCTTTTGTGTGGGTTTTTTTTTTTTTTTTGATACTTGCCTAACATGGATGTACTGTAACAGTAGTTAACAGGGAAATAACCTGAGATGATGGCTAGCTTTGTTTAACATCTTAAGTGATTTTTATAAATAATCCAAGCATAGTTGTTAAGAACACATGTATTAAGTTCATGTAAGTGGGAAAAAAGTTTTATGAATGGAAAAAATATGTCCCTTCAAACATGGAACATGGCTTTCCAACTATGGAATTCAGCTCCCCAAACATGGAAGATCTCTCCAGGTGTGAATCCTGCTTTTCCAGGTTAAAATCTGACAAATGTGGGATCCCAATACCCAAGCATGGAAGCTGGTGCTCCATGTGTGTAATATCACTTTCCAGAATGGATCCTGACCCTGCAAATATGGATCCTGGCATTCTCATATGGAAATCTCTATCACTAAATGTGAAATCTAAAAGTACAGAAATGGAATAGCATGCAGTAGGTGGAATCTCAATCTTCCAGTACAGACTGTGGCTTAATAAGTGTGGAACCTGGCAATCCAATCTTTAAGTCCAGTGTTTTGATCGTAGAAGTTGGCTGCCTAAGACGTGGAACCTGGTCACCCAGGCATGGAAGTTAGGTCTCTATGTACGAAATCACAATATCCCAAAATAGAACTTGATGTTCCATGAAAAGAATCTCATCTCTGAGCATAGAATAGTCCCCAAAGCATGGAACACAATAGTCCATGTATGCAATCTGGAACTTCAAGTATTTTTTTTTAATATTTTACTTATTTATTTAGTTATTTTTGGCTATTCTGGGTTTTCACTGCTGCCACAGGCTCTTCTCTAGTTGCAGGGAGTGGGAGCTACTCTCTGCAGGCTTCTTGTTACAGTGACTTTTCTTGTTGCGGAGCTTGGGTTCTAGGACACACGGGCTTCAGTAGTTGTGGCACAAGGGCTTGACAGTTGCAGCTCTGAGGCTCTAGAGCACAGGCTTAATAGTCTGTGGCTCACAGGCTTAGTTGCTCCTCAGCATGTAGGATCTTCTGGCATCAGGATCAACCCCCTGTCTCCTGCATTGGCACGTGAACTCTTCACCACTGAGCTACCAGGGAAACCTAGAAGCTTCAAGCATTGATTGATGTATTCTAGAGGTGAAAACTGACTTTCCAGGCATATAATGTGTTGTTTCACAAGACCCAACCCCACTGACATGGAGCTTGGAACTCCAGGCATGAAATCTAGACATCTAAGCATGAATAATTGCCCTTCTGGTGTAGAATGTACCCTTTAAGCATGGAACCTGGCCCTCAAATGTGGATTCTGAATTCCATCCATGCAGACTCCCTCCAGGCATGAGCCTGACTCTTTTGCCAGGGGTGGGGGGGGACCAATGGAATCTGGTATCCTGCCATTCTCAAATGTGGGATCCCAATACCCAAGCATGGAAGCTGGTGCTCCATGTGTGTAATATCACTTTCCAGAATGGATCCTGACCCTGCAAATATGGATCCTGGCATTCTCATATGGAAATCTCTATCACTAAATGTGAAATCTAAAAGTACAGAAATGGAATAGCATGCAGTAGGTGGAATCTCAATCTTCCAGTACAGACTGTGGCTTAATAAGTGTGGAACCTGGCAATCCAATCTTTAAGTCCAGTGTTTTGATCGTAGAAGTTGGCTGCCTAAGACGTGGAACCTGGTCACCCAGGCATGGAAGTTAGGTCTCTATGTACGAAATCACAATATCCCAAAATAGAACTTGATGTTCCATGAAAAGAATCTCATCTCTGAGCATAGAATAGTCCCCAAAGCATGGAACACAATAGTCCATGTATGCAATCTGGAACTTCAAGTATTTTTTTTTAATATTTTACTTATTTATTTAGTTATTTTTGGCTATTCTGGGTTTTCACTGCTGCCACAGGCTCTTCTCTAGTTGCAGGGAGTGGGAGCTACTCTCTGCAGGCTTCTTGTTACAGTGACTTTTCTTGTTGCGGAGCTTGGGTTCTAGGACACACGGGCTTCAGTAGTTGTGGCACAAGGGCTTGACAGTTGCAGCTCTGAGGCTCTAGAGCACAGGCTTAATAGTCTGTGGCTCACAGGCTTAGTTGCTCCTCAGCATGTAGGATCTTCTGGCATCAGGATCAACCCCCTGTCTCCTGCATTGGCACGTGAACTCTTCACCACTGAGCTACCAGGGAAACCTAGAAGCTTCAAGCATTGATTGATGTATTCTAGAGGTGAAAACTGACTTTCCAGGCATATAATGTGTTGTTTCACAAGACCCAACCCCACTGACATGGAGCTTGGAACTCCAGGCATGAAATCTAGACATCTAAGCATGAATAATTGCCCTTCTGGTGTAGAATGTACCCTTTAAGCATGGAACCTGGCCCTCAAATGTGGATTCTGAATTCCATCCATGCAGACTCCCTCCAGGCATGAGCCTGACTCTTTTTGCCAGGGGTGGGGGGTGGCGGGACAGGCTGGGGAGGGTGGGTCACTTCTGTTGGTCTTTTCATTTATCTATTTTCATCCATCTTTGTTCTTTGGCCTGTGTGGGCCTCCCATCACGGTGGCCTCTGTTGTCACAGAACACCGGCTCTGGGCACACACGCTCTAGAGCTCCGGCTCAGTAATTGGACACATCCATCCAGCCACTCTGCGGCATGTGGGATCTTCCCAGGCCAGAGATTGAACAGGTGCCCCTTGCACTGCAAGGCAGTATCCTTACCCACTGGACCACCAGGGAAGCCCCTGACTCTTAATAGTTGTAAAATTTTGCATTCTAAAGTTGGAACCTCTATTTTTCTATGTGGATCCTGATCCTTTAGACATGGAATGAGACTTTACAGTCATTTCATGGATTCCCTTGTAGCTCAGTTGGTAAAGAATCCGCCTGTAATGCAGGAGACCCTGGTTTGATTCCTGGATTGGGAAGATCTTCTTGAGAAGGGATAGGCTACCCACTCCAGCATTCTTACCTGTAGAATTCCATGGCTTGTCCATGGGTCACAAAGAATCAGACATGACTGAGCAACTTGACTTTAACTTATGTGAAAGCACTCTCTCCAAGCTTAGAAACTGGACTTCTAGGTTGGAACCTGGACCTTAGGGCAAGTCATCTGGCCCACTAAGCATGGAACTTAGTTACTCTGACATGGAATCTTCCATGCCAATTATGGAACCCAGGATTTTAGGTAGGATACAAGGTTTTACATTTGTAAGAACTGATCTGTGGAAGTAGAACTGGCTTGATCAGGCACCCACATGTCTCCTGCATTGGCACGTGAACTCTTCACCACTGAGCTACCAGGGAAACCTAGAAGCTTCAAGCATTGATTGATGTATTCTAGAGGTGAAAACTGACTTTCCAGGCATATAATGTGTTGTTTCACAAGACCCAACCCCACTGACATGGAGCTTGGAACTCCAGGCATGAAATCTAGACATCTAAGCATGAATAATTGCCCTTCTGGTGTAGAATGTACCCTTTAAGCATGGAACCTGGCCCTCAAATGTGGATTCTGAATTCCATCCATGCAGACTCCCTCCAGGCATGAGCCTGACTCTTTTTGCCAGGGGTGGGGGTGGCGGGACAGGCTGGGGAGGGTGGGTCACTTCTGTTGGTCTTTTCATTTATCTATTTTCATCCATCTTTGTTCTTTGGCCTGTGTGGGCCTCCCATCACGGTGGCCTCTGTTGTCACAGAACACCGGCTCTGGGCACACACGCTCTAGAGCTCCGGCTCAGTAATTGGACACATCCATCCAGCCACTCTGCGGCATGTGGGATCTTCCCAGGCCAGAGATTGAACAGGTGCCCCTTGCACTGCAAGGCAGTATCCTTACCCACTGGACCACCAGGGAAGCCCCTGACTCTTAATAGTTGTAAAATTTTGCATTCTAAAGTTGGAACCTCTATTTTTCTATGTGGATCCTGATCCTTTAGACATGGAATGAGACTTTACAGTCATTTCATGGATTCCCTTGTAGCTCAGTTGGTAAAGAATCCGCCTGTAATGCAGGAGACCCTGGTTTGATTCCTGGATTGGGAAGATCTTCTTGAGAAGGGATAGGCTACCCACTCCAGCATTCTTACCTGTAGAATTCCATGGCTTGTCCATGGGTCACAAAGAATCAGACATGACTGAGCAACTTGACTTTAACTTATGTGAAAGCACTCTCTCCAAGCTTAGAAACTGGACTTCTAGGTTGGAACCTGGACCTTAGGGCAAGTCATCTGGCCCACTAAGCATGGAACTTAGTTACTCTGACATGGAATCTTCCATGCCAATTATGGAACCCAGGATTTTAGGTAGGATACAAGGTTTTACATTTGTAAGAACTGATCTGTGGAAGTAGAACTGGTTCTTTAAGTAAGTAGGCTTAAAATGTGGGGGGTGGGGGGGGAAACAACCTAAATTTTGACTGTGGAAATGTAAATCTTAAAGTAATTATTTGACTCTCCATTCACAAAATGGGAACCTGGCATTCCACGTGTGGAATCTCAAGTTCCAACCATGGTACGGAGCCTTGCATCACGTATGTGAATTTCAATGTCCAAATATGGAACAATATGGAACATGGCCATACAAGTCTGGAGGCAGGAATAACAGATATGGAATCTAGTATTTCAGTCATAATGTTGGCTTCCCCATGTGTAACCACTGCCCTACTAAGCTTGTAACCTGGCATGCTAGGTATAGAACCAGAGCTCCTACGTGAGCAGTCAGGTCATGTAGACAGGGAAGCAGACCTTTCAGGCATGCCATACATTACTAAACTGTGTGATATGGTTCCTTCCTTGCTTATAATCTGGCCTTATGTGGCATTCAGGTAGAACTTGAATGTCACCTAACCTACCAGGTGTTGAACCTGGTCATCTAGGCCTTGAGTCTTAACTTTTCAAGTCTGAACTCTCAGTCTCTGAGTATAGAACCTGCACTACTAGCACTGAATTTGGTACTTTATGTATATAGAACACATGATGGTTACTTTTTTGTGTTACCTGTCTGGCTTCAGAGTGCCCAGATCAACATTACTTCTGGGTATGTCTCTGGGGATATCCCCAGATGAGATTAGTATTTGAATCCATAAATTTAGTTAAGCAGAGTGCCCTCCCTACCTCCCTAATGTGAGTGGACATCATTCAATCTGTTGAGGGCCTGAATATAATAAAAACTGGAGGAAGGAGGGAGTCATCCCTTTCCTCCGAACTCACTGCTTGAATTGGAAATTCTTATCTCTTCTCCTGTTCTGAGACTCAGATTTACACCATTAGCTCCTTGGTTCTTGGACCTTCAGACTCAGATTGAATTATACCACTGACCTTCAACTTATGTGAAAGCACTCTCAAGCTTAGAAACTGGACTTCTAGGTTGGAACCTGGACCTTAGGGCAAGTCATCTGGCCCACTAAGCATGGAACTTAGTTACTCTGACATGGAATCTTCCATGCCAATTATGGAACCCAGGATTTTAGGTAGGATACAAGGTTTTACATTTGTAAGAACTGATCTGTGGAAGTAGAACTGGTTCTTTAAGTAAGTAGGCTTAAAATGTGGGGGGTGGGGGGGGAAACAACCTAAATTTTGACTGTGGAAATGTAAATCTTAAAGTAATTATTTGACTCTCCATTCACAAAATGGGAACCTGGCATTCCACGTGTGGAATCTCAAGTTCCAACCATGGTACGGAGCCTTGCATCACGTATGTGAATTTCAATGTCCAAATATGGAACAATATGGAACATGGCCATACAAGTCTGGAGGCAGGAATAACAGATATGGAATCTAGTATTTCAGTCATAATGTTGGCTTCCCCATGTGTAACCACTGCCCTACTAAGCTTGTAACCTGGCATGCTAGGTATAGAACCAGAGCTCCTACGTGAGCAGTCAGGTCATGTAGACAGGGAAGCAGACCTTTCAGGCATGCCATACATTACTAAACTGTGTGATATGGTTCCTTCCTTGCTTATAATCTGGCCTTATGTGGCATTCAGGTAGAACTTGAATGTCACCTAACCTACCAGGTGTTGAACCTGGTCATCTAGGCCTTGAGTCTTAACTTTTCAAGTCTGAACTCTCAGTCTCTGAGTATAGAACCTGCACTACTAGCACTGAATTTGGTACTTTATGTATATAGAACACATGATGGTTACTTTTTTGTGTTACCTGTCTGGCTTCAGAGTGCCCAGATCAACATTACTTCTGGGTATGTCTCTGGGGATATCCCCAGATGAGATTAGTATTTGAATCCATAAATTTAGTTAAGCAGAGTGCCCTCCCTACCTCCCTAATGTGAGTGGACATCATTCAATCTGTTGAGGGCCTGAATATAATAAAAACTGGAGGAAGGAGGGAGTCATCCCTTTCCTCCGAACTCACTGCTTGAATTGGAAATTCTTATCTCTTCTCCTGTTCTGAGACTCAGATTTACACCATTAGCTCCTTGGTTCTTGGACCTTCAGACTCAGATTGAATTATACCACTGATTCTTCTGGGTCTTTAACTTGCAGATGGCAGATCATGGGACTTAACCTCCATAACTGCATCAGCCAATTCCTCACAATAAATCTCCTCATATACATCTATGATACATACGTATATTGGATAGGATTCTGTAAAATTATAATCTATGTGATTGGAATCTGATAATTCTGTGTGGAAATTGATGTCTGATCATGGAAAATAGCCTAGTAAGTGTGGAACCAAAAACTCCAGACATGGAACCTAGTATTTGAGTTATAGAAACTGGTTCTACATGCATGGAAGCTGGTCTGCCAGGGCACTCCATCTATAAAAATCTGGACTTGGAGGCATTGATTTAATTCTCATAGATATGAATTCTGCCTTAGGCATATAACCTGGTCCTCCAAATGAAACCTGGCCCTATAGACGAGAAACTTGGCCTTACAGGTGTGGAATCTGACTTTAGGTTTACAAAGTGTGTCCTGATAGAGATCCCACCTCTCTAGGCGTAGAATCTGGCCCTCTAGTGTAGAACCTGGGCTTCTATATGTGTACTTTAACCCTCTAGATATGGAATTAGGCCTTCTTGGCATGACATGAGGATGAAAGGTCTCTTTCTAAGTTTGCTACTCAGCCTTTTGGGATGTGAAACCAGAACCACATGAAATGTCATCTAGCCCACAAATGATTAAATGATTCAGGCTCATGATTAAGTGATTTTCCCCAAGTTTAAACAATTGGCTTTCACTAGCGTGGGGGCTGGAATCTAGACCTCTTACTTTCCAGTCAGTGCTCACTGGATAGAATGAGTTCTGCTTATCTTTCCTCTCACCCTAGAGAAGAGAACTAGCAAGAGCCAGACTCAGCTCTGTCTGCCTCCATGTCCAACTGAACTGAACATCACTCCTGCCCCCTTCCCCTCCCCTGCGCATATCAGGCAAGGAGAGATTCAGACAAGATCACGCTGGTCACTGAGATCAGCCCAGTCCTGGCATTCTGTTCTCTGCTTCTGTTTTGTGACTTCTCTGTTAAGGGCTTCTTCTCCTTGTCTTCAAGCTGTGTGAAGCTTAAACAGTGTGAGACAAACTGGGCCATCTGAGCAAGGAGCAACCAGAAGATTAGTTTTGACCCTACCCTGACCTTCCTCCCTTCTGTGGTTTTCTCCATTATTTCAGCTATTGTCCAAGGAAGATATTTTTTATTTGGTCGAAGTTTCAATCCAGAAAATCAAGCACCATTTTAAAATATCTTAACTTTGGAAGTTAGCCTTGCAGCTGCCTGGGAAGTCTCACGATCCCCCTCTATTCAAAGGCCTCACTTTATTCTCCATGTTACAGCTCTTGTTTTGTGCCCCTTCTTTCTGTTTAGATGGGGTTGGTTGTCCAGGGGTTCAGATCTGGTTGCTGCGTGGTCTGAACAGGGAAGAGTGTGAGGGCTGGTAAACAAACCTAGGGGTGGAGGAAATCTTAAGAACATCTTCTATCTTTTCCTTCAAGGGCAAGTGCTTTGAACCGTAGTAGATGAGTCTTTCACACATTTAGCAGTGCCCAGATTCTCTCTTCTATCTACCAGTATAGTGTTTAGGCTTTTATAACCTTGAAATTCTGTTGACCCCAGGACATGTAGTATGTCTGATTACATCTCTTTTCTAGAGTTTCTCCACTGACTTTCTTACATTTCTTTCATTTAAAAAATATATATGTTTATTTATTTGTTTTTGACTATTCTGGGTTTTCACTGCTGCCACAGGCTCTTCTCTAGTTGCAGGGAGTTGGGGCTACTCTCTAGTTGAGGTGAGCAGTCTTCTTGTTGCTGTGACTTTTCTTGCTGTGGAACTCAGGCTCTAGGGCACACGGGCTTCAGTGGTTGTAGCACCGAGGCTCTAGAGCACAGGCTCTATAGTTGTGGCTCCTGGGCTTAGTTGCTCCACAGCATGTGGGATCTTCCCAGATCAGGGATCGAACCCATGTCTCCTGCATTGGCAGGCGAACTCTTCACCACTGAGCTACCAGGGAAGCCCCTCTTTCTTTTTTCCTATTCTGTTTGCTTTGATTCTCACCTCATCTTTTAAGAAACTTTTATTTGTTTAATAAACAGAATTTGCCTGAATTCACAACATAGAGCCTTTGTGTGTGTGTGACTCATTTGCTTGATTGCTTTTTCAACTGAAATGTAGTTGATTTCAATGTTTGTGTTAGTTTACAATGTTAGTTAGATTCAAATATCTGAATTACTTTGCAGCATACCTGAAACTAACACAACTATATGTATTCTTTTTCAGATTCTTGTCCCTTATAGGTTATTATAACATACTGAGTGTAGTTCTCTGTGCTGTACAGTAGGTCCTTGTTGGCTATCTATTTTATATATAATGGTGTCTACATAGTAATTTCAAACTCCTAATTTATCCCTCCCCTTCCCCTGTGGTAACCATATGTTAATTTTCTATGTCTGTGAGCCTATTTTTGTCTTGTAAAGAAGTTCATTTTATCATTTTTTAGATCCCACATATAAGCAATATCATTTCACCCCATTTTTTCTCTCCAAATCTTCATCATCTCACTTATTACCTCTAGTGCCTTTCATCTCAGGGATCTTCTATGCAGAGTCTACTGACAAGGAAACACTATTGTGTTCGAAAAATAACCCTGTCTACTGATAGCCAGGACTACTTGAATGAATTCAGTTAAGTCTTTATCATTTCTTTCCATAGCCATGTGTTGAGGGTCTACTATGTGATAAGTGTGAATAATACAGATATAAGTAAAATATGGAGTAGGAAATGGCAACCTGATCCAGTATTCTTGCCTGGAAAATCCCATGGACAGAGGAACCTGGAGGGTTACAGTCCACTCAGACACGACTTCTTGTGTTCAGGTAGTGACTCTGTTCCTTTCCCTTACCTGGGGTGGGATCTCGCTTGTTCCCAGGACCTAGCCCAGGATCCTCAGTAAATGTTTATCGAGTACATGATGAAGACCCATTTATCAGTCCTATTTTTACTCATCTCACTCGTCTTCTGCCTTCTTTAGGTACCAGACAAGCTGCACCCCTAGCAAAAGTCCTTTCTCACAGAGCTATTTCCAAGGTTGGCAGAGTACTGGAAACTAGGATAGGATGGCAAATGGGAGTCTGGGCATCCATCCCATCTCTGCATACATGAAGCCTAAGACAGTCCTCTGAATTCACAACATAGAGCCTTTGTGTGTGTGTGACTCATTTGCTTGATTGCTTTTTCAACTGAAATGTAGTTGATTTCAATGTTTGTGTTAGTTTACAATGTTAGTTAGATTCAAATATCTGAATTACTTTGCAGCATACCTGAAACTAACACAACTATATGTATTCTTTTTCAGATTCTTGTCCCTTATAGGTTATTATAACATACTGAGTGTAGTTCTCTGTGCTGTACAGTAGGTCCTTGTTGGCTATCTATTTTATATATAATGGTGTCTACATAGTAATTTCAAACTCCTAATTTATCCCTCCCCTTCCCCTGTGGTAACCATATGTTAATTTTCTATGTCTGTGAGCCTATTTTTGTCTTGTAAAGAAGTTCATTTTATCATTTTTTAGATCCCACATATAAGCAATATCATTTCACCCCATTTTTTCTCTCCAAATCTTCATCATCTCACTTATTACCTCTAGTGCCTTTCATCTCAGGGATCTTCTATGCAGAGTCTACTGACAAGGAAACACTATTGTGTTCGAAAAATAACCCTGTCTACTGATAGCCAGGACTACTTGAATGAATTCAGTTAAGTCTTTATCATTTCTTTCCATAGCCATGTGTTGAGGGTCTACTATGTGATAAGTGTGAATAATACAGATATAAGTAAAATATGGAGTAGGAAATGGCAACCTGATCCAGTATTCTTGCCTGGAAAATCCCATGGACAGAGGAACCTGGAGGGTTACAGTCCACTCAGACACGACTTCTTGTGTTCAGGTAGTGACTCTGTTCCTTTCCCTTACCTGGGGTGGGATCTCGCTTGTTCCCAGGACCTAGCCCAGGATCCTCAGTAAATGTTTATCGAGTACATGATGAAGACCCATTTATCAGTCCTATTTTTACTCATCTCACTCGTCTTCTGCCTTCTTTAGGTACCAGACAAGCTGCACCCCTAGCAAAAGTCCTTTCTCACAGAGCTATTTCCAAGGTTGGCAGAGTACTGGAAACTAGGATAGGATGGCAAATGGGAGTCTGGGCATCCATCCCATCTCTGCATACATGAAGCCTAAGACAGTCCTCTGAGCCTTTTTCCCTGACTACAAAACTAGGAAGCAAAGTCTGCCTTCTCTCCTTCTCTGTGTACAGTTTAGGACAGGATGAGAGTTCTTGGCCACACAGGGTTACACGCAGCATCTCTGTCTACTCTTTGGAAGGATTTTGTTTCAGTTCAAATGCACTCTATGATTGTTTTCCAGTGACAAAGGGTTTATGTATGCATCAAGAGGTGGTTCCCTTCTTTTGCCCTGAGGATGTTGGCACCTGCTCACTCAGGACAGGCTTTACCAAAGATTGTCCCTGCTGCCACCCTCCCTCCTCAAGTCTCTGGTTACCTGCCAGAACCATTTAATCCAACCCTCCATCTGGTCGATAGATTAAAATCCCCACATAATGCAAAGGGCCACTGCAGATGGCTGTGCACCTGGGACTCCCGAGTCCTGAGCCACCGGGCCTGGCTTTGGACTTCCCTCTTTGGCCGGCAGCCCTGGAACCTCCAGCTCATCTAGCAGAGAACTGCAAAGCCGGCTCCTCATTAGAAGTACCTCCAGATCAAGTCTGCTCTGAGAAGAGGTGGGAGGTGTTAAACTGATGTGTGTTACTTAATATCTGGTGCATTATCCCACACAGGGCACAAAGGGGACCTCAGCTCTGGTGATTAGCATCCTCTTCCCACATTCAGCATGGCTGGCTCCTCATTTTTTCAAGTTTTAGCTTCAACATCAGTAACTTCTCCATCCAAGATCATGCTTCCTCAGCCCCAGGAATGCCTTATTCTCTCTTACTCCTAACAACTTGCCCTTATTCTTCCATTTATTTTTAATTATACATTACTGTTATGGTGTTCAGTCATTCAGCCCTGACAGTCTCTTTGTGACCCCATGGACAGTAGCCTGGTAGGCTTTTCTGTCCATGAGATTCTCTGGGCAAGAATACTGGAGTGGGTTGCCATGCCCTCCTCTAGTGGATCTTCCTGACCCAGGGATTGAAACTGCATCCCTTACATCTCCTGCATCGGCAAGTGGGTTCTTTACCACTAGCACCATCTGGGAAGCCATGTTTATGCTACGTTTCCCCCAAATAGTAAAATCCTGGATGGAGGGATTATGTCTGTTTTCATCACCAGCCTCTGACACAGTGCATAGTACACAGTAGCAGCTCTACAAGTGTGTTGAATGTCAAATAAGCAAGTGTCAGGAAATGAATTTAGGTCAGAGCACTTAAAGGGTAGCAGGGCCTTTTAGAGCAGTGGCCTCAAACTTTGTTGCATGTTACAATCACAAGAGGGCTTCTCCGATAGCTAGCAGTTATGAGTCGGTCTGCTATGTAGGAGGTGTAAGGAAGATCCCCTGAAGGAGGAAATGGCAATCCACTCTGGTATTCTTGCCTAGAGAATCCCGTAGACAGAGGATCCTGGCGGGCTACAGTCCATGGGGTCACAAAGAATCTCACATGACTGAACAAATGAGAAGAAATCACCTGAGAAGGGATTAGAAATCCCCATAGTAATCAAATCAGAACATCTGGGAGTGAGATCCAACCAGCAATTTGGTTTATAAAATTCTCAGGTGACTTCAATGTATAGCTAAGACTCCCATGCTTTAGAGCAGAAGCTCTTAAATGGAGTCTCAGATCGGTGGCATCAGCACCACTTCAGGACTTGTTAGGAATACAGGTTCACAGGTCCTACTCAGATCCACTGAGTGGAAAACTCCAACAATAGTGCCCAGTAACCTGCTTTTAATGAGCCCCCCAGGTGATTCTGATTCAGGCACTGCTTTTAAATGTGCTGTGCTGTCTTTGCTTGTCTCACCTGGTCTCCTTTTGTTAGTATCACCAGTAGGAAAATGGCATGATCTTTAGTAGAGCGGGGGGCACCATCCCAGTTATGGAGACTGCCCCAGATTTACTGGAAATCCTCACTGCTAGTAACCAGGGCTGGTGGCCTCCCATATCTTTAGAACTTTTTATACTCAGACCCCAGATCTACCAGACAAGTTGAATACAGTGTGATGAGTGCATTCATGACCTTTGATCCAATATCCATCCAATGGCTCTCTAAATCATGGAGAGAGATATGGGGCTTTTAGATACACTGGTCTCCATGGCTCCCACTTTAGATATCTGCAAAACCAAACACTGCAGTGCCTTACTCAGAGCCACCTAGCTGTGTGTTCTTCATGGATAATTGGGCTTTGTTTTTTTTAGAAGGAAGAGACATCAAAGCAGTTAAAATATTCTGGGAGGCCCACTATCACCTTCGTAGTCACACAAATAGTTTGGAAGAAAATGAAAATAGAACTTTCTCTGTTTTTTTTTTTGTTTTGTTCACAGCTGTATTCCTAGTGCCTAAAAAATAATGCCTGGCACATAGTAGGTGCTCAGTTAATATATTGCAGAATGAATGATGAAATTATTACGTAAGCAGTTCATCATCTGTTATTCTGCAAAGAGAAGTCTGTTTTTACTTTATTTTTTAAATTGAAGAATATTAGCTTTACAGAGTTGTGGTGTTTACTGCCAAAGAAAAGAGAACTTTCTGTCCAGTTCTTTTACAGGCAACAAAACAATGACATCATTTGCAGGTTGCAAAGCCCTCATCATAGAGTATCAGGGACTTCTATCTTTTATTTTCTCTTCAAAATATATTTACTTTCAAGCTTTCCAGTTAGCTGTGTATTCAATGAAAAAGCCCAGAAATTTGGCTTTAGGTTAAAACCACAAACCTAGATAATCCAGACTGCACAGCACACCAATATCTATGGGCAAATTTAATGAACTTAATGAAATTAAAAGATGCTTGCTCCTTGGAAGAAAGTGATGACAAATTTAGACAGCATATTAGAAAGCAGAGACATCACTTTGTCAGCAAACATCCATCTAGTCAAAGCTATGGTTTTTCCAGTAGTCATGTACAGATGTGAGCATTGGACCATAAAGAAGACTGAACCCCAAAGAACTTTCAAATTGTGGTGCTGGTGAAAACTCTTAAAGAGTCCTTTGGATGACAAGGAGATCAAACCAGTCAGTCCTAAAAGAAATCAACTCTGAATATTCATTGGAAGAATTGGTGCTGAAGCTGAAGTTCCAATACTTTAAGCCACCTGACGCAAAGAGCCAACTCATTGGAAAAGACCCTGATGCTGGGAAAGGTTAAAGGTAAAAGCAGAAGAGGGTGACAGAGAGTGAGGTAATTGGATAGCATCACTAACTCAATGCACGTGAATCTGAGCCAACTCTGGGAGACAGTGAAGGACAGAGCAGCTTGGCGTGCTGCAGTCCATGGTGTCACAAAGAGTCAGACATGACTTAGCTCATTTAGCAGTAAACTGCAAAGCTGGTCCCTCATTAGAACAACCTCCAGCCCAAGTCAGCTCTGAGAAGAGGTGTGAGGTGTTAAATTGATGGTGTGCTATTTAATATCTGAACATCAACAACCTAAATGGCCAAGGAAGTCAAAGAAAGAACCACAAGTACCTTTTAATTCAAAGCCTGGTTTCAAGCATGAGTTAGTCTTTAGTGGTCATAGGCAGGATCATTTGGAGGCAGTTTATAACCAAGGAGAAAATGGTAACCTGCCTAATTCTCTGAGATGCAACTGATCCCAAAGCCAGAATCCCTCAGCTGAGGCCACTTAAACACATTGGCAGGTGCAACCTGCCCTCAAACCTGGACCTTACCTTGCCTCAGGCAAGGAAAAGTGAGAACATTCAATTCAGCTTCAGGTCAGGCATACAGAGTCCGTACAATCAGATTCAAGCCGTATTCATCTATCAGTGTCTATTAGGTCCAGGAACTGTGTCCTAGATAATCCAGACTGCACAGCACACCAATATCTATGGGCAAATTTAATGAACTTAATGAAATTAAAAGATGCTTGCTCCTTGGAAGAAAGTGATGACAAATTTAGACAGCATATTAGAAAGCAGAGACATCACTTTGTCAGCAAACATCCATCTAGTCAAAGCTATGGTTTTTCCAGTAGTCATGTACAGATGTGAGCATTGGACCATAAAGAAGACTGAACCCCAAAGAACTTTCAAATTGTGGTGCTGGTGAAAACTCTTAAAGAGTCCTTTGGATGACAAGGAGATCAAACCAGTCAGTCCTAAAAGAAATCAACTCTGAATATTCATTGGAAGAATTGGTGCTGAAGCTGAAGTTCCAATACTTTAAGCCACCTGACGCAAAGAGCCAACTCATTGGAAAAGACCCTGATGCTGGGAAAGGTTAAAGGTAAAAGCAGAAGAGGGTGACAGAGAGTGAGGTAATTGGATAGCATCACTAACTCAATGCACGTGAATCTGAGCCAACTCTGGGAGACAGTGAAGGACAGAGCAGCTTGGCGTGCTGCAGTCCATGGTGTCACAAAGAGTCAGACATGACTTAGCTCATTTAGCAGTAAACTGCAAAGCTGGTCCCTCATTAGAACAACCTCCAGCCCAAGTCAGCTCTGAGAAGAGGTGTGAGGTGTTAAATTGATGGTGTGCTATTTAATATCTGAACATCAACAACCTAAATGGCCAAGGAAGTCAAAGAAAGAACCACAAGTACCTTTTAATTCAAAGCCTGGTTTCAAGCATGAGTTAGTCTTTAGTGGTCATAGGCAGGATCATTTGGAGGCAGTTTATAACCAAGGAGAAAATGGTAACCTGCCTAATTCTCTGAGATGCAACTGATCCCAAAGCCAGAATCCCTCAGCTGAGGCCACTTAAACACATTGGCAGGTGCAACCTGCCCTCAAACCTGGACCTTACCTTGCCTCAGGCAAGGAAAAGTGAGAACATTCAATTCAGCTTCAGGTCAGGCATACAGAGTCCGTACAATCAGATTCAAGCCGTATTCATCTATCAGTGTCTATTAGGTCCAGGAACTGTGTTGTTGGCGGCAGATTCTGGGTCTGATGAAATCCTCTTAGAAACTCTGAGAGGAGAGCTCAACCATTGTCAACACCTCCATTTGACTTGAAGATCACATTGCCAGCATTTTGAAAAACTAGGATTGGAATCTGGTGTCCCAACTTCAAGTTCAATACTAGTTCTAGCAATCAGACCGTTAACTTTTGTTGTTGTTCTTGTCTGATTCTTTGAGACACCATGGACTGCAGCAATGCCAGACCTTCTTGTTCTTCATTACCTCCCAGAGTTGGCTCAGATTCATGTGCATTGAGTTAGTGATGCTATCCAATTACCTCACTCTCTGACACCCTCCTCTACTTTTACCTTTAACCTTTCCCAGCATCAGGGTCTTTTCCAATGAGTTGGCTCTTTGCGTCAGGTGGCTTAAAGTATTGGAACTTCAGCTTCAGCACCAATTCTTCCAATGAATATTCAGAGTTGATTTCTTTTAGGACTGACTGGTTTGATCTCCTTGTCATCCAAAGGACTCTTTAAGAGTTTTCACCAGCACCACAATTTGAAAGTTCTTTGGGGTTCAGTCTTCTTTATGGTCCAATGCTCACATCTGTACATGACTACTGGAAAAACCATAGCTTTGACTAGATGGATGTTTGCTGACAAAGTGATGTCTCTGCTTTCTAATATGCTGTCTAAATTTGTCATCACTTTCTTCCAAGGAGCAAGCATCTTTTAATTTCACGGCTGCAATCATTGTCTGCAGTGATTTTGGAGCCAAAGAAAATAAAATCTGTCACTTGCTGTGCTCTAGGCACTCTTCTAAGCCATATTTGTGCATAATTCTATTGACCCTTTTAACATTTGGAGGCAGTTTATAACCAAGGAGAAAATGGTAACCTGCCTAATTCTCTGAGATGCAACTGATCCCAAAGCCAGAATCCCTCAGCTGAGGCCACTTAAACACATTGGCAGGTGCAACCTGCCCTCAAACCTGGACCTTACCTTGCCTCAGGCAAGGAAAAGTGAGAACATTCAATTCAGCTTCAGGTCAGGCATACAGAGTCCGTACAATCAGATTCAAGCCGTATTCATCTATCAGTGTCTATTAGGTCCAGGAACTGTGTTGTTGGCGGCAGATTCTGGGTCTGATGAAATCCTCTTAGAAACTCTGAGAGGAGAGCTCAACCATTGTCAACACCTCCATTTGACTTGAAGATCACATTGCCAGCATTTTGAAAAACTAGGATTGGAATCTGGTGTCCCAACTTCAAGTTCAATACTAGTTCTAGCAATCAGACCGTTAACTTTTGTTGTTGTTCTTGTCTGATTCTTTGAGACACCATGGACTGCAGCAATGCCAGACCTTCTTGTTCTTCATTACCTCCCAGAGTTGGCTCAGATTCATGTGCATTGAGTTAGTGATGCTATCCAATTACCTCACTCTCTGACACCCTCCTCTACTTTTACCTTTAACCTTTCCCAGCATCAGGGTCTTTTCCAATGAGTTGGCTCTTTGCGTCAGGTGGCTTAAAGTATTGGAACTTCAGCTTCAGCACCAATTCTTCCAATGAATATTCAGAGTTGATTTCTTTTAGGACTGACTGGTTTGATCTCCTTGTCATCCAAAGGACTCTTTAAGAGTTTTCACCAGCACCACAATTTGAAAGTTCTTTGGGGTTCAGTCTTCTTTATGGTCCAATGCTCACATCTGTACATGACTACTGGAAAAACCATAGCTTTGACTAGATGGATGTTTGCTGACAAAGTGATGTCTCTGCTTTCTAATATGCTGTCTAAATTTGTCATCACTTTCTTCCAAGGAGCAAGCATCTTTTAATTTCACGGCTGCAATCATTGTCTGCAGTGATTTTGGAGCCAAAGAAAATAAAATCTGTCACTTGCTGTGCTCTAGGCACTCTTCTAAGCCATATTTGTGCATAATTCTATTGACCCTTTTTAATAGCCTTATTAATAGCCTCACCCTATCAGATGTGGATTGGAACCTACAAAGGTGAAATAACTTGTTTGGTTTCTTGGCAGAGGCTTGGTCCTTGGGTGTGGGACTCTGAGGATGCACTCTACAACTCCTGTAACATAATGCCCTCTTCTCCAGTTGCAGTGTCTGGAACCTTCCTTGTCCCTCATGGTTGAATTCCTGCTTCAATTAATTGTCTGCTAATGAACGTCCTGGAATCAGGGTCCTCATTCCTTCTGATCCTTCAGGGCACTGTCTTGTCTCCAACCACCAGCTCCTGAGATTAGATTCGTGCCACTGGGCCCCCCGTCAGCCATACTCTCTGTGGCCGCCAGACCCCACTTTCTTCTCAGTGCCTCCCTTCTCAGATGAATTTCTTCTCAGACTTACTAATGGAATCCTTCTGGATGTAACCCCTTCTCCTGACAGTTGACATTACCAGCACTGAGTGAATCCTCTCCAAGTCTCCTAACCTCATTCTGATGATTGAGTCCAACCTCCAAATCTGCAGTCTCTGGTTGACCATCTTCCTCTCACAAAGGCCTAGAGTTCTTTGTTCCTTTTAAAACAAATTATTTGGATACAATTGACATACAAAAAGGCTATACCCATTTAAAAACACAACTTAATAAGCTTGGAGATAATTTGTTAAAACCATGAAACCATGAGGACACCCTATGTCGTGTTCATCTCTTCCAGACATTTCCTTCCACCCATTTTATTTATTGTTTGTGTGTGTGTGTGCATTTTAAGAACACTTAAGACAAAAATCTACCCTCTTCTCAAAGGTGTAAGCACAGCATTGCTTACAGACCCTGTGCCCCCAGTGCATCTCTGGGACTTATTCATCTTGTATTAATGCAACTGGAACTTAGTACCCTTTGACAACTTACTACCTTTCCCTTTCTCTTCTTCCCAGAACATTTTATTCTTACCTTCTTAGGAAAAAGAGTTGAGAGGACTGTCATACATTTACATGGAGTAGAAATTTTGCTGATGTTTCTTTGCATGTCTGCCATCCTATCAGAACAAAGCCCTGCCAAACGTGTGTGTCCTCTACGGACCCTCCATCCAAAAAACAAGGAGGGGCTCTTTCCCTGGGCAGAGATCTCCACCCCTTCCCTCAAAGATTTCTCCACTTGTCTTGGGGAAAACTTAGAAAACTAATCATTATAGTAACTGTGCTATATTTTCATTTGTGGAGATCTTTATGAGGTAGGTGGGCTCAGAGAGAAGAGAGGGACTAAGCCGACCTGGGTTAGTTAGGGAAGGCAGCCTGGAGGAGGTGACATTTGAGATGAGTTTTAAAAGGAAGGTGAGGGTTCTTAGTGTTTTCAGATTTCTGTGTTAGCAACCGGTGCTATAAAGGAAAAACTACGCCATCAAGATACCACCATCAAGAGCAGATTGGTTTCCAACAGGCAGATGAGAAGATAAAAACCAGGGACAGTATTTAGCTTTTTTTTTTTTTTTGCTTGTTTATTTGTGGTGGACTATTTTGCTTATTCAATTGATTGGTCTGGCTTGGGGTTTATTAGTTTGTTTGTTTATTCTTTATTGTTTGTTTGTTTGTTTTTTGGTTTTCATTTATTATGTGTTTTTTGTTTGTTTTTTGGTCTCATTAATTTTTTCTGCTCTTTTAAATTTTTAATTTCTTTTTTTGACTTTTATGTTATTGGTTTTTTTTCTTAATTTTAATTTTAATTCTTGGAAACCTCTAATTCTCTTTCCTCTTTCCCACTGCTTTCTCCCTCTATGTTCTAAATGTAAAACATTTTCCTATCTACCAATATCCTCTAGATAAATTATTTCCTATCTTCCTGTCTCCACTATTCTCTTCCAAATACACTAAACAATACACACACTAATCTTTGCTTCCTAACCCTATAAAATCCTTCCAAGACGAATCTATTCCTTCTCATTACCCATACACTCTCCTCGTCACCCCCAACACATGTCCTAGTTAAAAATTGCTCTCATTGTAATTATCCAAGCCAGGACCTTGCGCTGGATCTATTTATTCAGGCACTATTTTAATTAATTCAAAGCTTAACGGGCAAGTATCATCTATAACTGCGTGATTTGCCAGAAAGATTTCCTGTGCCTTATCTCTGTAAAACTGGTCAGTTGTGGGGATTGCTGTGTATGTATGTATATCTTACAATTATGTTAGAAAACATCTGCATGCTTTTATGACTGTCACCCATCAGGGATGCACCTCTTGTTCCTCAGATGCTAGTATGTGAACTAATATCATGGAACACCATAGCAAACCAGACATAGAGCTTACACCCCCTGACCAATCATCAAACCAAGGATCCTCAGAGAGGAAGCCCTGATTCCAAGACCCCACACTATCAAAGAACATACAACACTAGAGATTATTCATCTGTAAACAAGACCTAACACCATCCAAGTCACATACCACTGAACCCTTCTAGAAGGACAGAAACCCAAAGGAAGGGAGAATTCAACCAAGAAGTCTAGTGAGGGAAAAAGAACTCCACACATGCAGACACACACAAAGAAACAAAAATTAACCTAATAATGAAACGTCAGAGAAACACTGCACAAATGAAGGACCAAGCTAGAGAAACACAACTTCAAATGACAGAGGAGGAGATAGACAAACTATCTGAAAGAGAATTCAGAAAAGCTATACTAATGAGGATGCAAAACAGAATATTAGAGGAAATTAGTGCACTGAGAAGAGACATGCAAGAAATGAAAAATAAGCAAATGGAGACAACCAACTCAATTGCTGAACTCAAAAATACTATAGAAGGTCTCAACAGTAGAGTATCAGAGGCTGAAGAACAGATAAGTGAGCTGGAAGACAGAATGGTGGAAATAAGTGCCAAAGAACAGAACAAAGCCCAAAGAATTAAAAGAACTGAGGATAGCCTAAGAAACCTATGGGACAATATCAAACGCACCAACATTAGAATTATAGGAGTTCCAGAAGAAGAAGAGGGGAAGAAAGGCTATGAAAAAATTCTTGAAGAGGTTATAGTTGAAAACTTCCCTAACGTGGGAAAGGAAATAGTCAACCAAGTCCAAGAAGCACAAAGAGTTCCATAAAGGATAAACCCCAGAAGAAACACACCAAGGCACATTCTAATCAAACTAACACAGACTAAATACAAAGACAGATTACTAAAAGCAGCTAGGAGCAAACAACAAATAACATATAAAGGAAACCCCATACGTTTAACTGCGGATCTTTCAATAGAAACCCTGCAGGCCAGAAGAGAATGGCAAGACACATTTAAATGGCTAAAATAGAATAATCTCCAACCAAGATTTCTCTACCCAGCAAGAATCTCATCCAGAATTGATGGTGAAGTCAAAAGCTTCACAGACAAGCAAAAACTAAAAGAATTCTGTACCACAAAACCAACCCTACAACAAGTGTTAAAGGGCCTGATATAGCCAATAAATAGAGTAGGAGAAGCCTTACAAATCAAACCCCAAATTTCTAAGAAGATGACAATAGGAACATTCGTATCAATAATTACTTTGAACGTAAATGGACTAAACGCTCCAACCAAATGACACAGGCTGGCTGAATGGATCCAGAAGCAAGACCCATATATATGCTGTTTACAAGAGACCCACTTCAGACCTAGAGACACTCATAGACTGAAAGTGAAAGACTGGAAAAAGATATTCCATGCAAATGGAAATCAAAAGAAAGCTGGAGTAGCAATCCTCATATCAGACAAAATAGACTTTAAAGTAAAGAAGATACTAAGAGACAAGTCAGGTCACTACATCATGATTAAGGGATCGATCCAAGAGGCAGACATAACAGTCATGAATATCTACGCACCCAACACAGGGGCACCTCAATACATAAGACAGGTACTTTCAGACATAAAAGAAGAAATCAACAATAACACAGTAATAGTAGGAGACTTTAACACTCCTCTCACACCAATGGACAGATCATCCAAACAGAAAATTAATAAAGAAACACAAGCCTTAAATGACACACTGGAAAAGATGGACCTCATCGATATCTTTAGGACGTTCCATCCAAAAGCAGAAGAATACACTTTCTTCTCTAGTGCTCATGGAACATTCTCCAGGATAGACCACATCTTGGGCCACAAATCTAACCTCAGTCAATTCAAGAAAACCGAAATTATATCAACCATCTTCTCAGACCACAGTGCAATGAGACTGGAGATCAACTACAGGAAAAAAACCATTAAAAACACAAACACATGGAGATTAAACAATACATACCTAAAAAACCAACTGATCATTGAGGAAATCAAAGGAGAAATTAAACAATTCCTAGAAGAAAATGACAATGAACACACAACAGTGCAAAACTTATGGGATACTGCAAAAGCAGTTCTAAGAGGGAAATTTATAGCAATTCAATCCCATCTAAAGAAACTAGGAAAATATGAAGCAGATGACCTAACTCTCCGCTTAAAACAACTGGAGAAAGAAGAACAAAAACACCCCAAAGCCAACAGAAGAAGAGAAATCATAAGGATCAGAGCAGAAATAAATGAGAAAGAAATGAAAGAAACAATAGTAAAGATAAATAAAACAAAAAGCTGGTTCTTTGAAAAGGTAAACAAAATTGACAAGCCACTGGCCAGACTCATTAAGAAAAAGAGAGAGAAGAACCAGATCAACAAAATCAAAAACGAAAAAGGAGAGATTACAACAGATAATGCAGAAATCCAAAGGATTCTAAGAGACTATTATGAACAACTCTATGGCAACAAACTGGACAACCTGGAAGAAATGGAGTTTCTTGGAGAAGATTAATCTCCCAAGACTGAGCCAGGAAGAAACAGAAGCCTTGAACAACCCAATCACAAGCTCAGAAATCGACCTTGTGATCAAAAATCTACCCAAAAAGAAAAGCCCAGGGCCAGATGGTTTCACAAGTGAATTCTACCAAACATTTAAAGAAGAGCTAATGCCTGTCTTTCTAAAACTCTTTCAAAAAATTGCACAGGAAGGAAAACTTCCAAACACATTCTACGAGGCCACCATCACCCTGATACCCAAACCAGGCAGAGACAACACAAAAAAGGAAAACTATAGGCCAATTTCACTGATGAACTTAGATGCCAAGATCCTCAACAAAATTCTAGCAAACAGAATTCAATAACACAACAAAAAACTCATACATCATGATCAAGTTGGGTTCATCCCAGGCATGCAAGGCTTCTTCCACATCCGCAAATCAATTAATGTGATACACCATATCAACAAATTGAGAGACAAAAATCAAATCAAAGATCAGCCCCTACAACATCCAAAATTAAAAAGACCACAGTGCAATGAGACTGGAGATCAACTACAGGAAAAAAACCATTAAAAACACAAACACATGGAGATTAAACAATACATACCTAAAAAACCAACTGATCATTGAGGAAATCAAAGGAGAAATTAAACAATTCCTAGAAGAAAATGACAATGAACACACAACAGTGCAAAACTTATGGGATACTGCAAAAGCAGTTCTAAGAGGGAAATTTATAGCAATTCAATCCCATCTAAAGAAACTAGGAAAATATGAAGCAGATGACCTAACTCTCCGCTTAAAACAACTGGAGAAAGAAGAACAAAAACACCCCAAAGCCAACAGAAGAAGAGAAATCATAAGGATCAGAGCAGAAATAAATGAGAAAGAAATGAAAGAAACAATAGTAAAGATAAATAAAACAAAAAGCTGGTTCTTTGAAAAGGTAAACAAAATTGACAAGCCACTGGCCAGAGTCATCAAGAAAAAGAGAAGAACCAGATCAACAAAATCAAAAACGAAAAAGGAGAGATTACAACAGATAATGCAGAGATCCAAAGGATTCTAAGAGACTATTATGAACAACTCTATGGCAACAAACTGGACAACCTGGAAGAAATGGAGTTTCTTGGAGAAGATTAATCTCCCAAGACTGAGCCAGGAAGAAACAGAAGCCTTGAACAACCCAATCACAAGCTCAGAAATCGACCTTGTGATCAAAAATCTACCCAAAAAGAAAAGCCCAGGGCCAGATGGTTTCACAAGTGAATTCTACCAAACATTTAAAGAAGAGCTAATGCCTGTCTTTCTAAAACTCTTTCAAAAAATTGCACAGGAAGGAAAACTTCCAAACACATTCTACGAGGCCACCATCACCCTGATACCCAAACCAGGCAGAGACAACACAAAAAAGGAAAACTATAGGCCAATTTCACTGATGAACTTAGATGCCAAGATCCTCAACAAAATTCTAGCAAACAGAATTCAATAACACAACAAAAAACTCATACATCATGATCAAGTTGGGTTCATCCCAGGCATGCAAGGCTTCTTCCACATCCGCAAATCAATTAATGTGATACACCATATCAACAAATTGAGAGACAAAAATCACATAATCATCTCAATAGATGCAGAAAAAGCCTTCAACAAAGTACAACATCCATTTATGATAAAAACTCTTCAGAAAATGGGCATAGAAGGAACCTATCTCAACCTATCTCAACATAATAAAAGCCATCTATGAGAAGGCTATAGAAAATCCCAAAGACACGGTTACAAAGCTACTAGAACTAATCGATGAATTCAGCAAAGTCACAGGATATAAAGTCAACACACAGAAATCACTGGCATTCCTATACACAAACAATGAAAAATCAGAAAATGAAATCAAACATGCAATCCCCTTCACCATTGCAACCAAAAGAATCAAATATCTAGGAATAAACCTACCCAAAGAAACAAAAGAATTGTACACAGAAAATTACAAGACACTCATGAGAGACATTAGAGAAGACTTAAACAGATGGAGAGATATTCCATGTTCCTGGATCGGAAAAATCAATATTGTGAAAATGACCATACTACCAAATATCATCTATAGATTCAATGCAATACCTATCTAACTACCATTGACATTTTTCACAGAACTAGACCAAAGAATAACACAGTTCATATGGAAACACAAAAGACCTCGAATAGCCAAAGCCATCCTGAGAAAGAAAAACGGAGTTGGAGGGATCAGCCTCCCTAACTTCAGACTCTACTACAAAGCAACAGTCATCAAGACAGTATGGTACTGGCACAAAAACAGAACTATAGATCAATGGAACAAGATTGAGAACCCAGAGATCAACCCATGCACCTATGGGTACCTTATTTTTGACAAAGGAGGCAAAACTATAAAATGGGACAAAGACAGCCTCTTCAACAAATGGTGCTGGGAAAATTGGACAGCTACATGCAAAAAAATGAAGTTGGAGCATTCCCTGACACCATACACAAAGATCAACTCAAAATGGATTAAAGACCTAAATGGAAAACCAGAAACCATCAAACTCTTAGAGGAGAATATAGGCAAAACCCTCAAGGACATCAACCAAAGCAAGATCTTCTCTGACCCACCTACTAGAATAGTGGAATTGAAAAGAAAAGTGAACACATGGGACCTCCTGAAACTTAAAAGCTTTTGTACAGCAAAAGAAATTACAAAAAAGCTAAACAGACAGCCCACAGAGTGGGAGAAAATCATAGCAAATGAAACAACAGACAAAGAATTAATCTCCAAAATCTACAAGCAACTCAGACAACTCAGCACAGGGAAAATGAGCAGCCCAAACAAAAAATGGGAAAAAGATCTAAAGAGATGCCTCTCCAAAGAGGACATACAGATGGTTCAAAAGCGCATGAAATGATGCTCAACCTCGCTTATCATTAGAGAGATGAAAATTAAAACCACAATGAGATACCACCTCACACCTGTCCGAATGGCCATCATCAACAAATCGACAGACAATAAATGCTGGAGAGGCTGCGGAAAAAAGGGAACCCTCTTGCATTGCTGGTGGGAATGTAAACTGATACAACCTCTGTGGAAGACAATATGGAGATTCCTTAAAAAACTAAAAATAAAAGCACTCTATGACCCAGCAATCCCACTATCAGGCCTATGTCCTGATGAAATCAAAACTGAAAGAGGCACCTGTACCCCAATGTTCATTGCAGCTCTCTATACAATAGCCAGAACATGGAAGCAACCTAGATGTCCATTGACAAATGAATGGATACAGAAGCCCTTGTACATATATACAATGGAATACTACTCAGCTGTTAAAAGAAACGCAGAAGATTCAGTCCTAATGAGGTGGCTAGCTCTAGAACCTATCATAAAAAGTAAAGTAAGTCAAAAAGAGAAAGACAAGTACAGTATACTAACTCATATATATGGGATCTAGTAAGATGGTCATGATAACACATGCAGTGAACTCATGGTAAAATAGAAAATAGACATAAGGACATTGTGGAGACCGAACAGTGAGACGGAGGCATAGAGGACGAATATCGAAACCTATACTGACACCATACACAAAGATCAACTCAAAATGGATTAAAGACCTAAATGGAAAACCAGAAACCATCAAACTCTTAGAGGAGAATATAGGCAAAACCCTCAAGGACATCAACCAAAGCAAGATCTTCTCTGACCCACCTACTAGAATAGTGGAATTGAAAAGAAAAGTGAACACATGGGACCTCCTGAAACTTAAAAGCTTTTGTACAGCAAAAGAAATTACAAAAAAGCTAAACAGACAGCCCACAGAGTGGGAGAAAATCATAGCAAATGAAACAACAGACAAAGAATTAATCTCCAAAATCTACAAGCAACTCAGACAACTCAGCACAGGGAAAATGAGCAGCCCAAACAAAAAATGGGAAAAAGATCTAAAGAGATGCCTCTCCAAAGAGGACATACAGATGGTTCAAAAGCGCATGAAATGATGCTCAACCTCGCTTATCATTAGAGAGATGAAAATTAAAACCACAATGAGATACCACCTCACACCTGTCCGAATGGCCATCATCAACAAATCGACAGACAATAAATGCTGGAGAGGCTGCGGAAAAAAGGGAACCCTCTTGCATTGCTGGTGGGAATGTAAACTGATACAACCTCTGTGGAAGACAATATGGAGATTCCTTAAAAAACTAAAAATAAAAGCACTCTATGACCCAGCAATCCCACTATCAGGCCTATGTCCTGATGAAATCAAAACTGAAAGAGGCACCTGTACCCCAATGTTCATTGCAGCTCTCTATACAATAGCCAGAACATGGAAGCAACCTAGATGTCCATTGACAAATGAATGGATACAGAAGCCCTTGTACATATATACAATGGAATACTACTCAGCTGTTAAAAGAAACGCAGAAGATTCAGTCCTAATGAGGTGGCTAGCTCTAGAACCTATCATAAAAAGTGAAGTAAGTCAAAAAGAGAAAGACAAGTACAGTATACTAACTCATATATATGGGATCTAGTAAGATGGTCATGATAACACATGCAGTGAACTCATGGTAAAATAGAAAATAGACATAAGGACATTGTGGAGACCGAACAGTGAGACGGAGGCATAGAGGACGTAATATCGAAACCTATACTGGCACATGTGGAAAAGATAGCTATGGTCATTGCACTAAGGGAATAGGAGTACCTACAATTACTTGGGGCGATGGTCTGGAGGGGTGGGAGGTGGGGAACTGGGTGGGGGGAGGGTCCAGGGATATGCATATGAATGATCTGGGAACATACATGTTGGTGAACAACAAAACTGTAAAATCTTTAAAATAAAGAATTAAAAAAAAAAAACTAAAACCTACTATTCTAACTATGTCCTCATTTTTTTTAAGCTTCCTATTCCATGATGTCTGAAATTTGCAGTAGAAAGAAGCAATTTTGACAGAATGAAAAATAATGTTAAGTCAAGGTGGTGGGTATATGGGCTCATTATAATACTCTTTCTGAAAAACGCAAAAGCAGTCCTTAACACTGTAGGAGTCCCAGGCATCATCGTAGAAACAGGTCCATCAGTCAGTTTCCATCTGAGATCCTAGTGAGGATGGGGGCCTGCTGTGACCTTCCCCACTTACTCACCACTCATGGGGGGCTGGCGGGACACCAAGCTTGATGGAAAGGTAAAGGGTGTATAACATTTTTTAACACTGTGGGCAGAGCTGGCCCCATGCACATCCTCCCTGCTGTCGGGCCCCTCCTGCCTGTCTCCTCTGAGTAAGCAGGATCCCCTCCATGCCCTGTTCTAACCTGATACCTGCTTCCTCAGAGGAAAACCAAGCTGATGAACGTGTTGCTTCCTTCTTCCCTCACCTCCTCTCCCTCTCCCAAATATCCAGGGATCCCAGAGAGCGCTGCTCATTACCAGAAAGCTGAGAGATGCCTGCTGAGGCAACGCTGCCCTTTCCGTTCAGAGCACACTTTAGCCGGGCCACACGCCAGCATTGCTCTCACTTCTTGGTCTGTCCTCTGCCACAGTCAGCCTAGGAAGCTGAGTCATAGAATCTGAGAGAGAAGTTCAGCCTCTCAAGGAGAGCAAGAATCCCCTCAGGCATCTCTGTTGCAGTGGTGGGACCACCTGGCTTCTGTTAATATGTTTCTGTTTAAAATTCTTTCCATAAACATTTAGAGAAAACTCCTCTGTGTTGGATATGGTGTGAGACTAATGGGCAGAGACCAGCAACATCTCCCAGGGACAGCAAAAGCTGAGGAGCAAATGAACCAAGAAACCTCCTGCAGCCCAGGAAATTTACACCCACTTGTCTCCAACTGTGGAGAAGGAAATGTCATCCCAATCGAGTATTCTTGCCTGGAAAATCCCCATGGATGGAGAACCCTGGCGAGCTACAGTCCAGGGGATCTCAGTATATGTATGGGGCTTTCCTGATGGCTCAGGGATGAGGAATCTGCCTGCAGTGCATGAGATCCAGGTTCCATCCCTGGGTTGGGAAGATCCCCCTGGAGTGGAGAGTTGACATGTAGAGTTGGCATGGCAACCCATCCCAGTATTCTTGCCTGGAGAATTCCATGGACAGAGGAGCCTGATGGGCTGCAGTCCATGGGGTCACGCTGAGTTGGACACGACTGAAGTGACTAAGCAGCAGCAGTCTCCAACTGCAGACCCTGGAGCCCCTGGGACTGGACAGACTCATCTCCTATAGCAGTGAGAGGTAGCTGACTGGTCAGGGACTGTTGCTGCGTAAGATTCCCGTTTGTCAATATTCTGGTCTTGAGCTTTGCACAAAATGAGGAGCTCACTTTTATTTATCAGCTTATCCCTCAGGTCCTGGGGGATACAAGCCTGCATTCTAGAAGGCTGATCTAAAAGCAATGCATCAGCCTGGCTGCCCAGGGATCAGCATATTCACACCTGCTTTTCAAGACATACATTTTCCTAATGGGATTTATACCCCAAGGCTGCATGGCGAGCCCCAAAGAAGGGAGTGACTGTGAGGGAGACTTTACTCAGGGCATAGGAATAGAAGAGGTCACAGAAGAGCCTCCTCAGATGTTTTTACACTCAGAATACCCTTGAGTATTCTTAAGATGTACCTGTTTATAAGCACTTGTTTTTTTGTTGTTGCATGCTGTGTCTTAGCTCCCCTACCACTGATGGAACCCTGCAGTGACCACCAGATACCAGGAAAGCCAACTAAACACCTAGGCCCTTGTTAGCCACATGTAGCATCATCTCAAAAGATTACAACTTTCTTCATGTTAGTTTTATTCCAGTCATGCTTTCTTGAGGTTGTCTTATGATTCTGGGGGACTCTAGTAAGATGGTAACAATACACATACAGTGAAGTGATGGAAAAACAGACATAGAGAACAGACATATGGACATTGTGGGGAATGAACAGTAGATGGGAGGCATAGAGGGAGTAACGTGGAAACCTATACTATCATATGTGAAAAAGGTAGCTATTGTCATTGTGCTGTGGGAATTAGGGGATCCTGCAGGGGCGCTGTGCGACAGCCTGGAGGGTTGGGATAGGGGGAACTGGGAGGAGGGTGGAGGAGGGAGGGGGCCAGAGATATATATATGACTAATTTGGAATTATACATATCTGTAAAAAACAAAACCCTGTAAAAGTAAAAAGCAAAATAAAAATAATTAGTCAGAGGAGCCTGATGGGCTGCAGTCCATGGGGTCACGCTGAGTTGGACACGACTGAAGTGACTAAGCAGCAGCAGTCTCCAACTGCAGACCCTGGAGCCCCTGGGACTGGACAGACTCATCTCCTATAGCAGTGAGAGGTAGCTGACTGGTCAGGGACTGTTGCTGCGTAAGATTCCCGTTGTCAATATTCTGGTCTTGAGCTTTGCACAAAATGAGGAGCTCACTTTTATTTATCAGCTTATCCCTCAGGTCCTGGGGGATACAAGCCTGCATTCTAGAAGGCTGATCTAAAAGCAATGCATCAGCCTGGCTGCCCAGGGATCAGCATATTCACACCTGCTTTTCAAGACATACATTTTCCTAATGGGATTTATACCCCAAGGCTGCATGGCGAGCCCCAAAGAAGGGAGTGACTGTGAGGGAGACTTTACTCAGGGCATAGGAATAGAAGAGGTCACAGAAGAGCCTCCTCAGATGTTTTTACACTCAGAATACCCTTGAGTATTCTTAAGATGTACCTGTTTATAAGCACTTGTTTTTTTGTTGTTGCATGCTGTGTCTTAGCTCCCCTACCACTGATGGAACCCTGCAGTGACCACCAGATACCAGGAAAGCCAACTAAACACCTAGGCCCTTGTTAGCCACATGTAGCATCATCTCAAAAGATTACAACTTTCTTCATGTTAGTTTTATTCCAGTCATGCTTTCTTGAGGTTGTCTTATGATTCTGGGGGACTCTAGTAAGATGGTAACAATACACATACAGTGAAGTGATGGAAAAACAGACATAGAGAACAGACATATGGACATTGTGGGGAATGAACAGTAGATGGGAGGCATAGAGGGAGTAACGTGGAAACCTATACTATCATATGTGAAAAAGGTAGCTATTGTCATTGTGCTGTGGGAATTAGGGGATCCTGCAGGGGCGCTGTGCGACAGCCTGGAGGGTTGGGATAGGGGGAACTGGGAGGAGGGTGGAGGAGGGAGGGGGCCAGAGATATATATATGACTAATTTGGAATTATACATATCTGTAAAAAACAAAACCCTGTAAAAGTAAAAAGCAAAATAAAAATAATTATTAAAAAGAAAAAAAATGATTCTGGGGGAGGGAAAAGAGACTTACTGAGAAACAGTAGTCCAAGGTTCTCTGCAGTACTGTAGGTTTAGGCATTTCTACACCCATGTGTAGAGGTGGGAGCGGTGGAGAGGTGGGGGTCACAGCCTGCCAGTTCTTTCCTTTGTCTGATTCCGTGCATCATGAATAGATGTTACAGCAGGGCTCACCAGTTTATATGCAGCAGACTCCAGGTGTGTAGCATACTGAGTTAGGCTGAATAAAAGAATAATTGCAATAGCAGTTTGAGCATAAATATGCTTCTTAATGCCCTTCCCTCAAATAAAAATTAGCACAGGTGTGAGGGTAGATGGCCACTGATGCTCAGTGGGGAGGAGACGAGGTAAGCCTGGGGGTCAAGGTGAGTCCTGGGGACTCTGGCCACCTAGAGAGAGCGCCCCCCTCCTCATAATGACCCAGCAACTGTGGCCTTATGGGAACGAGGCCCTGAAGTTACCAGAGTTGAGAGTTTTCAAGAAAAGTTAACACTCTGGATTTTTAGGTGAAATCACCTGATTTTCCAGAAATATTGGAAACCAATTCAAAGTTTTAAAATATGCTCCTCTAAACAAAACACGTCATGGCCAGATTCAATCAGGGAGTTAGTCTGCACCATCTACACATATGTGTATGTATATATATGCTATTCCGCACAGCATGCAGGATCTTATCCTGGACCAGGGTTGGAACCTTGCCCTTCCACCTTCACAGCCCCCGCCCCTACTTTCAGTGGAAGCTTGAAGTCCTGACCACTGGACAACCAGGGAAGTTCCTGCTTTTTATTTTTAAAGGATCGGATCATGAAATGTTTTAGAAAATGCTGGTTTAAGAAATTAAATAGGTAGAAAAACATTAAGCAGATTTTTGTTGTTTTCTAACTGTAGATGTTATCTATGAGAAAATCCTGTTTTCTTGCCTGGAAAATCCCATGGACAGAGAAGCCTGTTGGCTACAGTCCATTGGGTAACTAAGAGTTGTACACAACTTAGCAACTAAACAGCAACAACAACTGTAGATGTTATCATGACCTTTTAGATCCTGATGTGTGTTTGGATCTCCAATTCAGGCTCTTGGCTTCATGCACACAGGGCATCCCCTCAGTGTCTCAAGAGGCCAAGTGCATCATTTCCAGTTGACTTTTGGCTTCATTTTAGCCAGAGGCATTTTCTGGACCTTTCCCCTAAGTTAAGAGGTACCGTCTTCTGAGGTCTTGGGTCCCGGTGCACCCAATGCTGAGAGCAGTGGAGCAGAACAATAAAGGCAGCCCGTTCCCACTCTGGAGAAATATTCATTTCTTATCTGGCTCACTTATCTAAAGTCTAGAACCATGTGGGTTGAATTTGGCTTTATGTATTAATAGAAACTGTAGTTCCTCTACCTCTGTCAATCTCACCTCCCACAATCATTTTCCTCCTTGCCTTTATTCCATGTTCATCATCCCATGTAAAGTCTGGCTCAAAGCTCACCACCTAAAACCCCTCTTCCCAAGTACCTCCTGACTTATTCTACTCACCTTGCCTCCATAGCTGGTTCTGATAACTTCCTGGAAAGACTAAGCCCATACTTATGCTCGAGGAAAGCAGAGGAACCAAAAAGAAGCAAAAGGCACCTCTTGTGAATTTCTCCAGAATATTCCAAAGGGAGACTCTAGAAAAACTTTTTTAAGTTGCATCATTTAGGTGAGCCTTGTGTTGTTTTATTCTGAATTACACTCAAAGAAAGATTTTCCTCTTTCCAGTGCTTGGGGCCTCTGCTAGCACAGATGGAATCTGCTTTTTCATACTATTTCATAGTTTTTATTTGTTTGTCATCTATAGCCTTTCAGCTTTCAAAAGGAGTTGGTGACTTCCTGCAATAAAAGAAAACCTCACATTCATGACGTGGATTGACATGAGGCATCTGTCTCTCCTTTTCAGCCCCTCCAGCCTTATCTCACTCTAGGCTTACTACTAACACCTCTGAACAAATCTGCAGCTCCTCAATCAAGTCCCTCCCGTGCACTGCTGCCAGAATCATCTTCCTAAAACACAGTGATCGTGCCGCCTTCCTGCATTTGATCTCCACCTAGATTGTAAGCTGCCTAAAGATATAAATTATACTCTCTGATATTTCCTATGTGGCGGTGATTCTCAAATCTGATGGGGAACTTATTTAAAGTTTATCGCCTTGATTCTTACCACCAAAGATGGATCTGGTAGCACTAGGGTAAGGTCAGGCCTTTTGTTTCCAGACCAGTACCCCCAGGAGTCTGTGGTGCTGGGGGTCTATTGACTAGAAATGGAGACACATTCTCTTTTAAATCTGGTAGGGACCTAATAAATGGGTAAAAATTGAGTTTAGTTGCTCTTAAATCAACACACATTTATTTCATCTTCCATGAAAAGATTTTAGTTCCCCATTTTCTTCAGCTCAGCATCTGGTAGAATGGCATTGATTAGTTTCACCCTGATTTTTTAAAGTACTCAGAGGAGAAAAGAGGAGGAAGGAGCTTATAAATGGCTTTCACTGCACACCTGGGGGATTATCAAGGTGAATAAATGATCCTGTCAGTGATGTCTGGGTATAACCCAGGTGCACAGATCACTGGAAAAATGTCTTTTCCATCTCTGCCAGCCCACACCATCATTTACCCCTCTATAGCATATTGCCAAAAGAGGCCACCTCTTTAATGTATGTTAATTAATGTGTATTAATGGACATACATTTTAAGCCCTAATTTCCAAACTTCATGCCCAGTCTCTAAAAAAGAGAAAAGGAACCAGAGGCTGTGGAGCAATGGAGGACAGCAGCAAGCTTAAAAAATACACAACATGTGTTTCACTGAACACCCACTGTACTAAGCTCCACACGCACTATTCACAGGTAATCACTGATCTTCATGGTAACCTGCAAGTAGGGACTGAGTGTCCCTGTTCTGTAGAAAAGGAAACTGTTTGCCTCCTCCTGTGACATCACCATCACTCAAGTAAAGACAACTGGGAAAAATCAAAGCTTGAAGAGATAACCACAGATTCCAGAGTCAGCCCCTGGGCACTTTTGTAGACAGTTTAGAAGGAGCAAGGGCCTAAGAGTGGAAGGAAAACCAAGTCTAAAGGCTCTTCCTAAAGGCATGGGAAATGACCCTTCTGATCCCAAGGGCTTACCCGAAAACAGGCCTTGAGGTGCTTGGGGAGTCTCTAATCTGTTTACTTCGTTACCTCCCATAGACAAGTTATTAATTGACACGTCCTTGGGCATACATTCCATTTAATTGATCAGTATTACATGTCTCAAAAACAAACAGAAAACAACTCTCTGGCTTAGACTACCCATCAGCCACATTGCTGTAGCCCCAGGCTTGAAATCTCTGCTCGTCTTCTGTGTCCTCCTTGCCAGAGCTTCTTTCTGTCCACCCGAGAGATGCCCGGCCCGTGGTTCCACGAGCTAACCAGGTGGTTCCCGGACTCCTGATTGGCAGCACTCCTCCCCTGCCCGCTCCTCCCCTGCCTCTCCCAAGGTGCTCCTGTCCCAGAACTGACACACTTGGCCTATGTGACAGGGATGTCACTCTTGCCTCCACACACTCACTCCTCTGTGAGTACATGGGGTGCAACATTTTCTCCACCCGCTTCCCACCCTCTCCAATGTCCTCATGGCAGGCAGGTGTGTAGGGAATGAATGGCACATGAGGCGGACAGGCGACATTGGAGACCACAGGAGCAGATAGCTCAAGTGAGACTCCGTATTCTTAAACTAGGCCCAGGGCTCATTTCTGCTGACTCCGCACCAGCCTTTAGCTGTAGTATCTACCCTCTCCTCTTCTTTCTACTCTCATCTTTAAACTGCATACATTTTAAGCCCTAATTTCCAAACTTCATGCCCAGTCTCTAAAAAGAGAAAAGGAACACTGGAAGGACAGCAGCAAGCTTAAAAAATACACAACATGTGTTTCACTGAACACCCACTGTACTAAGCTCCACACGCACTATTCACAGGTAATCACTGATCTTCATGGTAACCTGCAAGTAGGGACTGAGTGTCCCTGTTCTGTAGAAAAGGAAACTGTTTGCCTCCTCCTGTGACATCACCATCACTCAAGTAAAGACAACTGGGAAAAATCAAAGCTTGAAGAGATAACCACAGATTCCAGAGTCAGCCCCTGGGCACTTTTGTAGACAGTTTAGAAGGAGCAAGGGCCTAAGAGTGGAAGGAAAACCAAGTCTAAAGGCTCTTCCTAAAGGCATGGGAAATGACCCTTCTGATCCCAAGGGCTTACCCGAAAACAGGCCTTGAGGTGCTTGGGGAGTCTCTAATCTGTTTACTTTACCTCCCATAGACAAGTTATTAATTGACACGTCCTTGGGCATACATTCCATTTAATTGATCAGTATTACATGTCTCAAAAACAAACAGAAAACAACTCTCTGGCTTAGACTACCCATCAGCCACATTGCTGTAGCCCCAGGCTTGAAATCTCTGCTCGCCTTCTGTGT
This sequence comes from Tragulus kanchil, assembly GCA_022376925.1. NCBI lineage: Eukaryota > Metazoa > Chordata > Mammalia > Artiodactyla > Tragulidae > Tragulus > Tragulus kanchil. The sequence continues at coordinate 80,288,691 of JAIOJX010000024.1, read as the reverse complement.
CCTCCTTGCCAGAGCTTCTTTCTGTCCACCCGAGAGATGCCCGGCCCGTGGTTCCACGAGCTAACCAGGTGGTTCCCGGACTCCTGATTGGCAGCACTCCTCCCCTGCCCGCTCCTCCCCTGCCTCTCCCAAGGTGCTCCTGTCCCAGAACTGACACACTTGGCCTATGTGACAGGGATGTCACTCTTGCCTCCACACACTCACTCCTCTGTGAGTACATGGGGTGCAACATTTTCTCCACCCGCTTCCCACCCTCTCCAATGTCCTCATGGCAGGCAGGTGTGTAGGGAATGAATGGCACATGAGGAGGACAGGCGTACATTGGAGACCACAGGAGCAGATAGCTCAAGTGAGACTCCGTATTCTTAAACTAGGCCCAGGGCTCATTTCTGCTGACTCCGCACCAGCCTTTAGCTGTAGTATCTACCCTCTCTCCCTCTTCTTTTCTACTCTCATCACTTTCCAAATCCTGGCATATATATATATATATAATTTTTTTTGCAATTTCTATTGATCTTTCATGTATCTATTTTCATCCATCGCTGTTCTTTGGCCTGTGTAGGTCTCCCACCGCAGTGGCCTCCGTTGTTGCAGAGCACTGACTGTGGGCGCATGTGCTCCAGAGTGCTGGCTCAGTAGTTGGACATATCGGCCCAGCTGCTCCGCGGCACGTGGGATCCTCCCAGGCCAGGGATCAAACCGGCGCCCCTTGTACTGCAAGGTGGTGTCTTTACCCCCTGGACCACCAGGGAAGCCCTCATCACTTTCCAAATCCTGGCTTATATTTTATGCTAGTGGCTTAACCATCTCTTTCCTGCTGCCTTCCTGATCACACCATCAGGGTTTACCTCTGTCCCTCTGCAGTTTGTTAAGTCTTTTTCTTTCCTTTTTAAAAGATATTTAGTTATTTGACTGTACCAGGTCTCAGTTGAGGCACAAAAAGTCTCCAGTCTTTATTGTGGCATCCAGCTGAAATATGTAGGATCTAGTTCCCTCATCAGGGATCAAACCCAGGCCCCTGCATTGGGAGCACAGAGTCTTAGCCACTGGACCACCAGAGAAGTCCCATTAAGTCTTTTTCTAAGGCAAGGTTGTTTACTGCTGTTTAGTGACCAAGTAGTGTCTGACTCTGTGACCGCATGGACTATAGTCCATCAGGTTCCTCCGTACATGGGATTTTCCAAGCAAGAATACTCCAGTGGGTTGCCATTTCCTTCCACTCCAGTATTCTTACCTGGATTCTAATTAATTCTAATTCTAAACCAAAGCTGTATAAGAGAGATTTTGGTGCCAGTTTTATGAATAACAATTTTTCTTGAAACTCCCACCCACAACTTGACCTTCTCTTCACCCCAAGACACCTTTGAGGGACTTCTGGGCTCTGCTTTGAAGTCAATTTGAGAATCCTTGCCTGTTTAAAGCTCCTGAATCTATGATTCCTGAATTTCAATTCTATATGACTGGACAAAAGAGGCAGAAATGCAAAGCTGAGAAGAAGGGTGGCTTTGGGCAGTGATTTTCACAAATTCTACCCTCGGGCCCCCTGTATATTTCTTATGAGGACTCCAAAGAGCTTTTATTTTTGTCTCTCATCTAAGTTTTTAGGTCTTGGTGATCTTGACTTTGTAGGTAGGTCTTATGAACCTCATTATCCTTCTTCTTAAAAACAGGACTGGTACACCCACCTGAAAGGACTATGGTGAGAATCAAGTGAGATAATATAATTTTTCAACTCTGAAGAGTATGTCAATATTAGCGATTAATAATACTGTTTTATTAAGGTGACAATGGGGATGCCATGACCTTTTTATGTCACCTCTTCCAAGCATCTAAGAACAATGGGAAGATTGAGTTTTGGAGTCTTTTCTGGAAAAGATTTGGAAACCTGGTCCCTCACCTACTGGCTCTGTGGGCTAGTCACTTAGCCTCTGTGAATCATTTTCATTTGTTCACCATTAAGAGAGAGAGAGAAAAGTATGATAACAGTGTCTATTTTCCAGGGCTGCAGTGAGAATTTGTAATAATGTATATCAAGTCTGTACACCTCTCTACTCAAACCTACCCTTCTATGTCACCTTTTGTCCAGAATATCTTCCTTATTTACATTAAACCTTCACTGTAGAGACTGGCAATTTCATCTTTAAAATTGAAGTATAGTCAATTTACAGTGTTTTGTTTGGGTGTATAGCAAAATGATTTGGTTACACAGTCACATGTATGTTCTTTATCAGATTCTTTTCTTTTTCTTTCTTTCTTTTTTTTTTTTTAAGATTTATTTATTTATTTATTTGAGGAGGGCTGGGTAGGGAGGGAGGGGAGCAGGCGGGCCACTTCTATTGGTCTTTCATTTTTTTAATTTTCTTCCGTCTTTGTTCCTTGGCTCTTGTGGGCCTCCCATCGCGGTGGCCTCTGTTGTCGCAAAGCACCAGCTCTGGGCGCATGCGCTCCAGAGCTCTGGCTCGGTAGTTGGACACATCGGTCCAGTCGCTCCGCGGCACGTGGAATCTTTCCAGGCCAGGGATCGAACCGGTGCCCCTTGCACTGCAAGGCGATGTCCTTACCCACTGGACCACCAGGGAAGCCCTTCAGATTCTTTTCCATTGTAGATTATTAGATATTGAATATAGTTCCCTGTGCCATATAGTAAGTCCTTGTTTTTAATTGGCAATTCCATTTTAAACTAGTCCTTGATGGCTCTGCAATGCCATTCCTTGAACTGAGGCACTCAGGACACACAGTTCTGAAGGCAGAAATATGTTAGAGGTCAGACGTGAATGTTGATCGACCCTGGGAAGGGCATGGGCATGGACCAGTGTGGGAGGCATCTCACTGCACAGCCTCCTGTACACAGCCACCTGCAGCCTGGCCCCACTGCAGGACACTCAGATATCCCCTGTGGGGCAGCTGCTGATACCCACTGCTGACTGGGACTCTGGATCAGAATAAGTTCCCAGAAAACTAATCTGACCCATGACTCTAAATTTCCTGGCTCCTGTTGGCTGTGAATTTTTGGAATTAGAGATTCTCCTTGGGTTAGATATTGTTTTTTAGGTCTGTTCTAACCATAAGTATTAATATCGCCTCAGTATGGATCAGGAATTTTAGAGAAAATTTACTCCTAAAACCTACCCTTCTATGTCACCTTTTGTCCAGAATATCTTCCTTATTTACATTAAACCTTCACTGTAGAGACTGGCAATTTCATCTTTAAAATTGAAGTATAGTCAATTTACAGTGTTTTGTTTGGGTAAGATATAGTCAATTTAATGATTTGGTTACACAGTCACATGTATGTTCTTTATCAGATTCTTTTCTTTTTCTTTCTTTTTTTTTTTTTAAGATTTATTTATTTATTTATTTGAGGAGGGCTGGGTAGGGAGGGAGGGGAGCAGGCGGGCCACTTCTATTGGTCTTTCATTTTTTTAATTTTCTTCCGTCTTTGTTCCTTGGCTCTTGTGGGCCTCCCATCGCGGTGGCCTCTGTTGTCGCAAAGCACCAGCTCTGAGCGCGTGTGTTCCAGAGCTCCGGCTCGGTAGTTGGACACATCTGTCCAGTCGCTCCGCAGCACGTGGGATCTTCCCAGGCCAGGGATCGAACCGGCACCCCTTGCACAGCAAGGCGGTGTCCTTACCCACTGGACCACCAGGGAAGCCCTTCAGATTCTTTTCCATTGTAGATTATTAGATATTGAATATAGTTCCCTGTGCCATATAGTAAGTCCTTGTTTTTAATTGGCAATTCCATTTTAAACTAGTCCTTGATGGCTCTGCAATGCCATTCCTTGAACTGAGGCACTCAGGACACACAGTTCTGAAGGCAGAAATATGTTAGAGGTCAGACGTGAATGTTGATCGACCCTGGGAAGGGCATGGGCATGGACCAGTGTGGGAGGCATCTCACTGCACAGCCTCCTGTACACAGCCACCTGCAGCCTGGCCCCACTGCAGGACACTCAGATATCCCCTGTGGGGCAGCTGCTGATACCCACTGCTGACTGGGACTCTGGATCAGAATAAGTTCCCAGAAAACTAATCTGACCCATGACTCTAAATTTCCTGGCTCCTGTTGGCTGTGAATTTTTGGAATTAGAGATTCTCCTTGGGTTAGATATTGTTTTTTAGGTCTGTTCTAAACATAAGTATTAATATCGCCTCAGTATGGATCAGGAATTGTATCAGCATAGAACCACAAAAGGGGCACTGCAGGAAATTTAATCCAACCACCTCGGTTTACATAAGAGGAAACCGAGGCCAGAATGATGAGGTGATGTCATCAAAGATATGCATTGAGTTACTAACAGCATCAGGAGGAGAACATGAGTTTTCGGACTTCAGATCCAATGATTTTTCCATTTCTTTCATCCATCTTTCCAATAAACACTTATTGAGCACCCACTATGTGCCAACAGCCATGATAAGAGCTAGAGATATTGCTATCTTAAGGGATGAATAAACAGATGCCCTGACCATTTCAGGCTATGTGTTAGCAAAATAGATCAATGAACTCCCTGCCACTCCCCTCCATCAGTGGGTCACCAAATAGGTGAGTATGGATGAGAAGAGAAATAAAAAAGTATGTTTCTAACATGGGCTGTCACTTACCCATCCATCTACCCAAGCTGAGCAGGAAAACGTGCCATGGGAATCCCTCAGCTGCTGGGCACAGCATGAGGGTTTAGGCACATGGAGGGAGGATGGGGCAAGAAGTAAAGGAAAGAAGTGCAGATCCCTGACAGCGGACTTTGAAGGCACTGAAAGCAAACCTGTCTCCTCTCACATAGCTGAATGGGGATCAGCTGGAGGTTGCACATGGGCCTGCTCAGTGACGAGACGCTACCTCTCTGGGAGATTGGGGAGCACTAGAAGAGGAAGCAGGATTCAGCAGCTGCCTTCGGGATTCCCCCAGCTTCCTCACCTCTTGAGCTCAGCAGCTGTGCCCTGCCCCAGGGCCCCTCTCTCCAGGGCTCCTAACCTCAGACAGTCAAGACCACTAAGTTGGCTGGGGACCAGCTTACGCAGAAACTAGAGAGAGATGCTATGCATTTATTCTCGGTGAGTCACTGCTTTCATTTCATTAAGCTTCAGGGAAATTTATTAGAGTTCTGATTGCCACATTGAGCTTAAAACCAAAACCAAGACTTTCTCATGAACTGATGATAATTAATGGAGAAAGTTTCAACGGGCCCTTAATGGGAATCAAAGGCAGTGCTATCTGAACATAGCAGAATCACCTCCTGCTCTAAACTGCCACACCGGAGAGCTGAGCACCTCTGCGAGATAGCTCAGGCACACTGTCCGGGAGTGACCCTGCTTCTCCTGCGTGGACCTGAGGACTGCGCTGGGGGCAGGCTTGCAAGACATTTGTATTCTATAAAGCGCCCCTGATCTTTAGGGGCTTGCTATGTTTCTGGCTGCCCGGATGCCTGGGCATTGGGTTCCCCCACCTGCATCTCTCACAGCCACGTGTTCAGAGGGATGTGGTCTGAGAGGTTCCCAAAGCTACTGCACATGGGTGACTCAGTCCTGGCCTTGTGGGGGTGTCAGAACTATCAGCTGCATTAGAGTCACTTCTCTGATCTACTCTTCAGAAAACCTCTATCTAAAGGCAAATTACACAGTATAAAAGTTATTCCATTAGTTTCTCTACCTCTGTGACTATTTTAAAATAGAAATAAAACATTACCTGCTGGGGATAATCCACTTATTTGTGCTCATTAAATTCTGAATTAATATTCAGCAAAAGCTTATTGACCTTCCAATAAGGGTCAAGCAGTGCTTTGTTAGTGCTTCAGTGCTGAAGCTAATACAGGGCAAAACTTTTGCCCTTCAGCAGTGAATTCAAATAGAGTCTCTGTGGGTGAGGCCTGGGCATTTTACTGTTATTCAGGAGACTCACATTGTACAGTCAGGGTGGAGAATCACCATCCTGAGGGAGTGGTGGAGCAAAGAGCCCATGCACAGACTTGGTCAGGCTCTCACTTTCAATATCCATGCGGCATTCCGAACCTCACTTGTGTCTCTGACTTTCAGGTTGGACTTACTTCTGGACAAATAAAGAATGGGACTCAATGGTCTGACTTCCTTTCCATCACTCCTCAGCCTCTTGGTCTAAGCCAAGGTATTAATCTCTTAAATTTCCAACATTGTAGGACTTTTCAGGAAGTTTTACAGTGAGAGGAACTGGACACTTTTGGAGAGTCCCTGAGTTCAACATCTGTTCAACTGCCCTCCCGTTCTCTACACCAACTTATTTTATCCACTGGCTTCCTCTCAGTCTCAGGGTTAAACCAATTGAACAGAAGACAGTGGCTACATCAAGGCTGTAAAAAGTACATTAGTCCCCATAATGGGCCATCTTTCCAAGGCTGCTTCCTCCATTCAGACACTTATGGGACAGTGAGTCAAGGGTTGTCCAGGGAAGCAGAAAGGCCAGCATCTGGTGGATGATAAATGTGACAGCAGGAGCCAGGTGTCTCTCTGAAGTGCCAGATCTGGCAAGTAACATGCCATGCTGAGAACATTCTGAGTCCCAGCTAAGAAGAGGCTTCTGCACGCCAGGCATCTAGAGGCTAAGGAGGAGCATACCCTTATTTAATTTCTTTTGTCTAGGTCATGGTGTGGTACAAGAGGGATGCACCTTCTCCATTCTTCACTGGCGGATTATAATGTGGCAAGAATTTTGAGTTCAGAACTATACCTGCTTTGGGGAATAATAAAACCATTAGTTTCTCTACCTCCGTGACTATTTTAAAATAGAAATAAAACCTTACCTGCTGGGGATAATCCACTTATTTGTGCTCATTAAATTCTGAATTAATATTCAGCAAAAGCTTATTGACCTTCCAATAAGGGTCAAGCAGTGCTTTGTTAGTGCTTCAGTGCTGAAGCTAATACAGGGCAAAACTTTTGCCCTTCAGCAGTGAATTCAAATAGAGTCTCTGTGGGTGAGGCCTGGGCATTTTACTGTTATTCAGGAGACTCACATTGTACAGTCAGGGTGGAGAATCACCATCCTGAGGGAGTGGTGGAGCAAAGAGCCCATGCACAGACTTGGTCAGGCTCTCACTTTCAATATCCATGCGGCATTCCGAACCTCACTTGTGTCTCTGACTTTCAGGTTGGACTTACTTCTGGACAAATAAAGAATGGGACTCAATGGTCTGACTTCCTTTCCATCACTCCTCAGCCTCTTGGTCTAAGCCAAGGTATTAATCTCTTAAATTTCCAACATTGTAGGACTTTTCAGGAAGTTTTACAGTGAGAGGAACTGGACACTTTTGGAGAGTCCCTGAGTTCAACATCTGTTCAACTGCCCCTCCCGTTCTCTACACCAACTTATTTTATCCACTGGCTTCCTCTCAGTCTCAGGGTTAAACCAATTGAACAGAAGACAGTGGCTACATCAAGGCTGTAAAAAGTACATTAGTCCCCATAATGGGCCATCTTTCCAAGGCTGCTTCCTCCATTCAGACACTTATGGGACAGTGAGTCAAGGGTTGTCCAGGGAAGCAGAAAGGCCAGCATCTGGTGGATGATAAATGTGACAGCAGGAGCCAGGTGTCTCTCTGAAGTGCCAGATCTGGCAAGTAACATGCCATGCTGAGAACATTCTGAGTCCCAGCTAAGAAGAGGCTTCTGCACGCCAGGCATCTAGAGGCTAAGGAGGAGCATACCCTTATTTAATTTCTTTTGTCTAGGTCATGGTGTGGTACAAGAGGGATGCACCTTCTCCATTCTTCACTGGCCGATTATAATGTGGCAAGAATTTTGAGTTCACCCTTTTGGTCCAATGGAAGATTATTAAGAGAAGAATTATTGATAGGTACATAAATAAATTTTATTTTTCATTGAAAGCAGAACCCTTCTTTCCTCTTTAATAGAAATGACATTGAAGGATTTCATTTGTGATCTCTCTACATCTTAATTTACTAGTTATAATGTAATAGCCAACATTCAAATCCACAGAAGCAAATCCTTTTGTAAAGGGTTAGATCAAATCATTTGAGGATGAACCAGGGCTTTCTTGAATTTTAAAATATTTTGAGTGAGACACTTTACCAATCTTTATTACCCCTTAAAGAGTCAGCCTTGGGCTTCCCTGGTGGTCCAGGGGGTAAAGACACCACCTTGCAGTGCAAGGGGAGCCAGTTTGATCCCTGGCCTGGGAAGATCCCACGTGCCCAGAGTGGCTGGACCCATGTGTCCAATTACCGAGCCGGAGCTCTGGAGTGCATGCTCCCAGAGCCGGTGCTCTGCAGCGAGAGAGGCCACTTTGATGGGAGGCCCACACAGGCCAAAGAACAACGACGAATGAAAATAAACAAATGAAGAAACTAGGAAAATCTCAAACAGACGACCTTACCTTACGCTTAAAACAACTGGAGAAAGAAGAACAAAAACACCCCAAAGCCAACAGAAGAAGGGAAATCATAAAGATCAGAGTAGAAATAAATGAAAAAGAAACAAAAGAAACAATAGTAAAAATAAATAAAACAAAAAGCTGGTTCTTCGAAAAGGTCAATAAAATCGACACACCACTGGCCAGACTTATCAAGAAAAAGAGAGAAAAGAACCAGGTCACCAAAATCAAAAATGAAAAAGGAGAGATTACAACAGATAATGCAGAAATCCAAAGGATTCTAAGAGACTATTATAAACAACTCTATGGCAACAAACTGGACAACCTGGAAGAAATGGACAGTTTCTTAGAGAAGATTAATCTCCCAAGATTCAACCAGGAAGAAATAGAAACTATGAACAAGCCAATCACAAGCTCAGAAATCGACCTTGTGATCAAAAATCTACCCAAAAATAAAAGCCCAGGGCCAGATGGTTTCACAAGTGAATTCTACCAAACATTTAAAGAAGAGCTAATGCCTGTCTTTCTAAAACTCTTTCAAACAATTGCACAGGAAGGAACACTTCCAAACACATTCTACGAGGCCACCATCACGCTGATACCAAAGCCAGGCAAAGACATCACAAAAAAAGAAAACTATAGGCCAACTTCACTGATGAATCTAGACGCCAAAATCCTCAACAAAAGCCTAACAAACAGAATTCAACAGCACATCAAAAAGCTCATTCATCACGATCAAGTTGAGTTCATTCCAGGCATGCAAGGATTCTTCAATATCCGCAAATCAATCAATGTGATACACCATATCAAATTGAGAGACAAAAATCACATGATCATCTCAATAGGTGCAGAAAAAGCCTTTGACAAAGTACAGCATCCATTTATGATAAAAACTCTTCAAAAAATGGGCATAGAAGGAACTTATCTTAACATAGTGAAAGCCATATATGAGAAGCCCACAGCGAACATTATCCTCAATGGTGAAAAACTGAAAGCATTTCCTCTAAGATCAGGAACAAGACAAGGGTGTCCACTTTCACCACTCTTATTCAACATAGTCCTGGAAGTTCTAGCAACAGCAATAAGAGAAGAGAAAGAAATCAAAGGAATCCAGATTGGAAAAGAAGTCAAACTCTCTCTATTTGCAGATGACATGATATTATACATAGAAAATCCCAAAGACACTATTACAAAACTACTAGAGTTAATCAGCGAATTCAGCAAAGTCACAGGATACAAAATCAATATACAGAAATCACTGGCATTCCTATACACAAACAATGAAAAATCAGAAAATGAAATCAAAGGTGCAATCCCTTTCACCATTGTAACCAAAAGAATCAAATATCTAGGAATAACCTACCCAAAGAAACAAAAGAACTGTACACAGAAAATTACAAGACACTCATGAGAGACATTAAAGAAGAGTTAAACAGATGAAGAAATATTCCATGTTCCTGGGTCAGAAGAATCAATATTGTGAAAATGACCATACTACCAAATATCATCTATAGATTCAATGTGATCCCTATCAAACTTCCAGTAACATTCTTCACAGAACTAGACCAAAGAATAACGCAGTTCATATGGAAACACAAAAGACCTCGAATAGCCAAAGCCATCCTGAGAAAGAAGAATGGAGCTGGAGGGATCAGCCTCCCCATCTTCAGACTCTACTACAAAGCAACAGTCATCAAGACAGTATGGTACTGGCACAAAAACAGAACTATAGACCAATGGAACAAGATCGAGAACCCAGAGATAAACCCATGCACTTATGGGTACCTTATTTTTGACAAAGGAGGCAAAACTATAAAATGGGACAAAGACAGCCTCTTCAACAAATGGTGCTGGGAAAACTGGACAGCTACTTGCAAAAAAATGAAGTTGGAACATACCCTGACACCATACACAAAGATCAACTCAAAATGGATTAAAGACTTAAATGTAAGGCCAGAAACCATCAAACTCTTAGAGGAGAATATAGGCAAAACTCTCAAGGACATCAATCAAAGCAAGATCTTCTCTGACCCACTTACTAGAATAGCAGAACTCAAAAGAAAAATGAACATGTGGGACCTCCTGAAACTTAAAAGCTTTTGTACAGCTAAAGAAATTACAAAAAAGCTGAACAGACAGCCCACAGAGTGGGAGAAAATCATAGCAAATGAAACAATAGACAAAGAATTAATCTCCAAAATCTACAAGCAACTCAGACAACTCAGCACTGGAAAAACGAACAACCCAATCAAAAAATGGGAAAAGGACCTAAACAGACACCTCTCCAACGATGACATATAGATGGCCCAAAAGCACATGAAACGATGTTCAACTTCACTAATAATTAGAGAAATGCAAATCAAAACTACAATGAGATATCACCTCACACCCGTCAGAATGGCCGTCATCCACAAATCGACAGACAATAAATGCTGGAGAGGCTGAGGAGAAAAGGGAACACTCCTGCATTGCTGGTGGGAGTGTAAATTGATACAGCCTCTATGGAAGACAGTCTGGAGATTTCTTAAAAAACTAAAAATAGAAGCACCATACGACCCAGCAATCCCACTCTTAGGCTTATACCCTGATGAAATCAAATCTGAAAGAAGCACCTGTACCCCAATGTTCATTGCAGCTCTCTATACAGCAGCTAGAACATGGAAGGAACCTAGATGCCCATCGATGAACGAATGGATCCAAAAGCTCTGGTACATATATACAATGGAATACTACACAGCTGTAAAGAGAAATGCAGAAGAATCAGCCCTAATGAGGTAGCTGGATCTAGAACTATCATCAAAAGTGAAGTCAGTCAGAAAGAGAAGGACAAATACAGTATATTAACACATATATATGGAATCTAGTAGGATGGTGATGATGGCACACGCAGTGAAGCGACAGAAAGACAGACATGGACAGTGGACATATGGTCATTGTGGGGAAGGAACAGAAGGTGAGAGGCGTAAAGGAAGTAGCATGAAGGCCTGTACTATCATAAGTGAAGAAAATAGCTATAGTCATTGCTCTGTGAGAAAAGGGGATCCTTCAGGGGTGCTGTGTGATGGTCGGGGGGGTTTTTACTGGGTCATAACTGTAAAGAAAAGGAGAACCATCAAACTCTTAAGGACAAATCAAATCAAAAGCAAGATCTTCTCTGACCCACTTACTAGAATAGCAGAACTCAAAAGAAAAATGAACATGTGGGACCTCCTGAAACTTAAAAGCTTTTGTACAGCTAAAGAAATTACAAAAAAGCTGAACAGACAGCCCACAGAGTGGGAGAAAATCATAGCAAATGAAACAATAGACAAAGAATTAATCTCCAAAATCTACAAGCAACTCAGACAACTCAGCACTGGAAAAACGAACAACCCAATCAAAAAATGGGAAAAGGACCTAAACAGACACCTCTCCAACGATGACATATAGATGGCCCAAAAGCACATGAAACGATGTTCAACTTCACTAATAATTAGAGAAATGCAAATCAAAACTACAATGAGATATCACCTCACACCCGTCAGAATGGCCGTCATCCACAAATCGACAGACAATAAATGCTGGAGAGGCTGAGGAGAAAAGGGAACACTCCTGCATTGCTGGTGGGAGTGTAAATTGATACAGCCTCTATGGAAGACAGTCTGGAGATTTCTTAAAAAACTAAAAATAGAAGCACCATACGACCCAGCAATCCCACTCTTAGGCTTATACCCTGATGAAATCAAATCTGAAAGAAGCACCTGTACCCCAATGTTCATTGCAGCTCTCTATACAGCAGCTAGAACATGGAAGGAACCTAGATGCCCATCGATGAACGAATGGATCCAAAAGCTCTGGTACATATATACAATGGAATACTACACAGCTGTAAAGAGAAATGCAGAAGAATCAGCCCTAATGAGGTAGCTGGATCTAGAACGTATCATCAAAAGTGAAGTCAGTCAGAAAGAGAAGGACAAATACAGTATATTAACACATATATATGGAATCTAGTAGGATGGTGATGATGGCACACGCAGTGAAGCGACAGAAAGACAGACATGGACAGTGGACATATGGTCATTGTGGGGAAGGAACAGAAGGTGGGAGGCGTAAAGGAAGTAGCATGAAGACCTGTACTATCATAAGTGAAGAAAATAGCTCTAGTCATTGCTCTGTGAGAAAAGGGGATCCTTCAGGGGTGCTGTGTGATGGTCGGGAAGGGTGGGAAGGGGGGGATATATATATGACTAATCTGGGATCATAAATATCTGTAAACCACAAAACTCTATAAAAGTTAAAAGCAAAATAAAGTTTTAAAAAAAAGAAAAAGAAAATAAACAAATGAAAGACCAATAGAAGTGGCCCCCCTCCCCCCAAAAAAGATTCAACCTTCAGTTCATACAAAGCCTGCCTCAGATGGAGACTCACTAGTCCCGTCACTCTATTGGGAATGTTGGGATACAGGAAATATGGATGTGAACAGTGAAGTCAACAAATAATGTTTAAAATGAAAACCAAGAATAGTATAATATATGTTTGTTATTTAGAAATATAAAGGTTAAAAACAAATAAATCCAGTAAGTGAGTTAAGACTGGCTGCCTCTGTCAAAAAAAAAAAAAAAAAAAAATACCATAAATCACAAAAAAGATCAATGACAAAATGGAAAAAAATTGCAAGTTAAATGCCAGACAAAGGTTTATTACCAAAGTCTAGAAACTTTCAAAAAAGAGAGAGTTAAAAGATCAATAATCACAGAAAAGTCTGCTAGAGATATCAATAGTTATTGAATGGCTCTTAACATCAAGATGTTCAACCTCACTCATAATAAAAAGCAGGCAAATTAACACCTATACTGAGAGGGAGGGATTGTATATATACCTATGACTGATTCATGCTGATATTTGGCAGAAAAAAACAAAATTCTGTAAAGCAGTTATCCTTTAATTAAAAAAACAAATAACTTATATAAAATGCTATACTGAGAATATTATTTAACTGAGATGGGGAAAAGTCCAAAATTTAAGAACATGCTGTGGACAAGACTATGGGAAAACAGGTCATACATCCTCAATACGAACGATCATCAAAAGTGAAGTCAGTCAGAAAGAGAAGGACAAATACAGTATATTAACACATATATATGGAATCTAGTAGGATGGTGATGATGGCACACGCAGTGAAGCGACAGAAAGACAGACATGGACAGTGGACATATGGTCATTGTGGGGAAGGAACAGAAGGTGGGAGGCGTAAAGGAAGTAGCATGAAGACCTGTACTATCATAAGTGAAGAAAATAGCTCTAGTCATTGCTCTGTGAGAAAAGGGGATCCTTCAGGGGTGCTGTGTGATGGTCGGGAAGGGTGGGAAGGGGGGGATATATATATGACTAATCTGGGATCATAAATATCTGTAAACCACAAAACTCTATAAAAGTTAAAAGCAAAATAAAGTTTTAAAAAAAAGAAAAAGAAAATAAACAAATGAAAGACCAATAGAAGTGGCCCCCCTCCCCCCAAAAAAGATTCAACCTTCAGTTCATACAAAGCCTGCCTCAGATGGAGACTCACTAGTCCCGTCACTCTATTGGGAATGTTGGGATACAGGAAATATGGATGTGAACAGTGAAGTCAACAAATAATGTTTAAAATGAAAACCAAGAATAGTATAATATATGTTTGTTATTTAGAAATATAAAGGTTAAAAACAAATAAATCCAGTAAGTGAGTTAAGACTGGCTGCCTCTGTCAAAAAAAAAAAAAAAAAAAAAATACCATAAATCACAAAAAAGATCAATGACAAAATGGAAAAAAATTGCAAGTTAAATGCCAGACAAAGGTTTATTACCAAAGTCTAGAAACTTTCAAAAAAGAGAGAGTTAAAAGATCAATAATCACAGAAAAGTCTGCTAGAGATATCAATAGTTATTGAATGGCTCTTAACATCAAGATGTTCAACCTCACTCATAATAAAAAGCAGGCAAATTAACACCTATACTGAGAGGGAGGGATTGTATATATACCTATGACTGATTCATGCTGATATTTGGCAGAAAAAAACAAAATTCTGTAAAGCAGTTATCCTTTAATTAAAAAAACAAATAACTTATATAAAATGCTATACTGAGAATATTATTTAACTGAGATGGGGAAAAGTCCAAAATTTAAGAACATGCTGTGGACAAGACTATGGGAAAACAGGTTCTCTCATACATTCCTAAGTAGGAATGCAAGTTCATTCAATCCCTACAGGAGAATTTGGCAAGAGAAAGCAAAATTGTCTATGCAAATACTTTAAAACCCAGAAATCTAATTTCTAGATATCTATCACAGAGCTATACTGGCAATTATACACACACACACACACACACACACACACACACACACACAGAGTTGTTGCCATCAGTCATCAAGTTGAGTTCAACTCTTTGCAACCCCATGGACTGCAGCACTCCAGGCTCCTGTGTCCTCCATTATCTCTCAGAGTTTGCTCAAATTCATGTCCACTGAGTAAGTGTTGTGCTGTTGGGTAAGTGTTCAGTGCTATCTAAACATCTCATCCTCTGCTGCCTCCTTCTCCTTTTGCCTTTAATCTTTCCCAGGATCGGGGTCTTTTCTAATGAGTCACCTCTTTGTATCTGGTGACTAATCTATTAGAGCTTTAGTATCAGCCCTTCCAGTGAATACTCAAGGTTGACTTCCTTTAGAATTGACTGGCTTGATCTCCTTGCAATCCAAAGGACTCTCAAGAGTCTTCTCCAGCACCACAATTTGAAAGCATCAGCTCTTCTTTATGGTCCAACAGTTACATTCATACATGACTACTAGAAAAACTGTAGTTTTGACTATACATTCCTTTCTTTGTTGGCAAAATGATGCTTCTGCTTTTTAATATGCTGTCTAGATTTGTCATAGCTTTCCTTCCAAGGAGCAAGCATCTTTTAATTTCATGGCTGCAGTTACTGTCCTTAGTGATTTTGGAGCCCAGGAAAATAAAATCTTTACAATATGTGCATGTAAAAATATGTATATTTTTAAAACTAAAAAGTGAAGGGGATCTACCATAAGTATAATACTTAATGATGAAAGTTTAGGTGTATTTTTCACTAAAGTCAGAAATCAATTTACCTTTATAAACTTTGAGAATTATTATCTATGATACTGAGATTGGCAGTTATCCTTTAATTAAAAAAACAAATAACTTATATAAAATGCTATACTGAGAATATTATTTAACTGAGATGGGGAAAAGTCCAAAATTTAAGAACATGCTGTGGACAAGACTATGGGAAAACAGGTTCTCTCATACATTCCTAAGTAGGAATGCAAGTTCATTCAATCCCTACAGGAGAATTTGGCAAGAGAAAGCAAAATTGTCTATGCAAATACTTTAAAACCCAGAAATCTAATTTCTAGATATCTATCACAGAGCTATACTGGCAATTATACACACACACACACACACACACACACACACACACACACACAGAGTTGTTGCCATCAGTCATCAAGTTGAGTTCAACTCTTTGCAACCCCATGGACTGCAGCACTCCAGGCTCCTGTGTCCTCCATTATCTCTCAGAGTTTGCTCAAATTCATGTCCACTGAGTAAGTGTTGTGCTGTTGGGTAAGTGTTCAGTGCTATCTAAACATCTCATCCTCTGCTGCCTCCTTCTCCTTTTGCCTTTAATCTTTCCCAGGATCGGGGTCTTTTCTAATGAGTCACCTCTTTGTATCTGGTGACTAATCTATTAGAGCTTTAGTATCAGCCCTTCCAGTGAATACTCAAGGTTGACTTCCTTTAGAATTGACTGGCTTGATCTCCTTGCAATCCAAAGGACTCTCAAGAGTCTTCTCCAGCACCACAATTTGAAAGCATCAGCTCTTCTTTATGGTCCAACAGTTACATTCATACATGACTACTAGAAAAACTGTAGTTTTGACTATACATTCCTTTCTTTGTTGGCAAAATGATGCTTCTGCTTTTTAATATGCTGTCTAGATTTGTCATAGCTTTCCTTCCAAGGAGCAAGCATCTTTTAATTTCATGGCTGCAGTTACTGTCCTTAGTGATTTTGGAGCCCAGGAAAATAAAATCTTTACAATATGTGCATGTAAAAATATGTATATTTTTAAAACTAAAAAGTGAAGGGGATCTACCATAAGTATAATACTTAATGATGAAAGTTTAGGTGTATTTTTCACTAAAGTCAGAAATCAATGTTGCCTGCTGTTCAACAAGGTAGTAGTCTTAGCTACTACACTAAGACAAGAAAAAGAAATGAGTTAAATAGAATCAGAATGAAAGACAAAAAATGGCTGCTGTTTTCAGAGAACATTACATGCATAGATAGTCCAGAATAGTTTACTAAGATAAGGGTGTGCAGCAAAACTGCTAAATTTAAGAGCAAGTTAAAAAAAATCAATGTTCCCAAACACTGGCAATAACCAACAATGAATAGTTATTAGAGAATATGATAGAACAAAATTCTACGAATAGTGGCAACAGAAATTCTGAGGTCCATGGGAGTAAGTCTATCAAAAAATGCTTGCTGCTCAGTCGCTTAGTCGTGCCCTACTCTCTGCAGCCCCATAGACTGTAGCCCACCAGGCTTTGGAAGAAGATTATTAAATATTACTGGAGGAAATAAAAATACATCTAAATAAAATCATATATGTGTCAATTCTTCCCCAAGTTATTTTCTAAATTCAACGCTTTCAAACAAAAGCTCAACAGAAGTTTCTGTGGAACTAGACAAACTGATACCAAACTTTACAATTTCAAAATGGTTTGAAAATAAAAACAAGAGGAAGTTTTTTTGCTGTTTGTTTATTTCTTTTTTACTATTTATTAAGGTTTTTTTTCTTTTAGAAACTTTTATTCTACTTTTAACTTTTACAGAGTTTTGTTGTTTACAGATATGCATGTTCCCAGATTAGTCATATGTATATCCCCCTATTAAGGTTTATTATAAATTTTTAGTACCTAAAACAGTGAAATATTAGGTCAGGGATAAAAAAATGAAACAATGGAACAGACCAGAGACCCAATAAATAGCACCATACATATTTTGAAACAATATATTCTACAGGGGACAATGGGAATGGAGTACTCAATAAATTGAGAATTGATCTGTCATGTGAGAAAAAAATGAAATTGATTCTTATTTCACACACACACAAAATAACTTCTGAAAGGACTAAAGACCTTGAAAATGAAAACCAAATGTTAAAAAATATAGGAACTTTCTGTTCTTGAACTAGGGAACACAAGGCACAAAGAGGAGAAATGATAAAAGAAAATATTGATTTCATTAAAATTTCAACTTTCTTTGTAACAAATGACTCTATAAACAAAAGATAAGTGACAAATTAGAAAAGACATCTTCAACATATCAGAATACATAAAAGATTCATATCAGAACATATAGAGATTTCCTACAAACTGATAAGAAAAACCATCTAATCAAGAATTCTGCAGAGGATATAAACAACTTACAGAAGTCCAAACAATAAGAAAAATGGTAAGATACTCAAAATAATTGTCAGAGAAATAGAAAATAAAAGCAACAGAAGAGACTACTTATATCTATCAAACCGGTGAAAATTAAAAAGTTTGTCTGTGACAATGATGAAAAACTCAAATGCAACTGGTGGGAGACTAAATCAGCACAACAAGTTTAGAGACAAAATTTGGGTTATGATCCTATCTAATTGAAAATTCATACAGTGTGTGGTCCAACGATGCTGACCTCAAGCATCTTACTTCTGTATGTGCACCTGAGAGAAATTCTCACACATGAACACAAGAACACATGGCATTACAAAAATAAATAGTAAAAAAGCAGAGAATAACCTAAATTATGAATAAATAAGGGCTTTCCTGGTGACTTAGATGGCAAAAAAAAAAAAAAAAAAAAAAATCCACCTGCAATGCCGGAGACCCAGGTTCATTCCCTGGGTTCAGAAGATCTCCTGGAGAAGGGATAGGCTGCCCATTCCAGTATTCTTGCCTGGAGAATTTCATGGCTCGTCCATGGGTCGTACAGAGTCGAACATGACTTTCACTTTCATGAATAAACAAAATGCATTATATTCACAAACTTCAATAGTATGCATGAGAAACTGAATCAAATCAAGTGGATTTTACAAAGCAAACTCCAGAATGGTGTATATAGTATGACATCATTAATGTAATATGTAACATTTTGTAAACATACGCTTTTAAAAATATATCATTTTAAATGAATACATCAATGAATGAATGAGAGTAAGAAGATGGAGATAACCCTTTTGAGTTCTTCTGTCAAAGGGAAGAGATTGTAATAGCTGGGTCTAGTGTCTGAGAGTCTAGTGTTTAAATGCACAACAGTAGAGTTTGTTTACCTGCTAATTGGAATGATTCAGTAGTGAGACTTAAAAGTGATTATTCATAAAAAGCAAAGTCCTTGCAACCTTAGGGTTTGGGCTGCACAGTACAAAAGAAGGATGCTAACGTATTTGAGGTGAGAAACGGTGAGCATTTGCACGGTGAAGAAGGATAAACTGGAGATGAATGTGCAGGCTGTTGAGCGTAGAGACTCTTCCAGAAGTGACCTTCGTTGGATGCATGGGTGGGTGGGTGACACTGTAAAGGAGGATCTGGTTAGATTAAAAGGCAAGACAAGGGGACCTCTGGTATAAGGGGGGTAAGCAACAGAAGAGACTACTTATATCTATCAAACCGGTGAAAATTAAAAAGTTTGTCTGTGACAATGATGAAAACTCAAATGCAACTGGTGGGAGACTAAATCAGCACAACAAGTTTAGAGACAAAATTTGGGTTATGATCCTATCTAATTGAAAATTCATACAGTGTGTGGTCCAACGATGCTGACCTCAAGCATCTTACTTCTGTATGTGCACCTGAGAGAAATTCTCACACATGAACACAAGAACACATGGCATTACAAAAATAAATAGTAAAAAAGCAGAGAATAACCTAAATTATGAATAAATAAGGGCTTTCCTGGTGACTTAGATGGCAAAAAAAAAAAAAAAAAAAAAAAATCCACCTGCAATGCCGGAGACCCAGGTTCATTCCCTGGGTTCAGAAGATCTCCTGGAGAAGGGATAGGCTGCCCATTCCAGTATTCTTGCCTGGAGAATTTCATGGCTCGTCCATGGGTCGTACAGAGTCGAACATGACTTTCACTTTCATGAATAAACAAAATGCATTATATTCACAAACTTCAATAGTATGCATGAGAAACTGAATCAAATCAAGTGGATTTTACAAAGCAAACTCCAGAATGGTGTATATAGTATGACATCATTAATGTAATATGTAACATTTTGTAAACATACGTTTAAATATATATAATTTTAAATGAATACATCAATGAATGAATGAGAGTAAGAAGATGGAGATAACCCTTTTGAGTTCTTCTGTCAAAGGGAAGAGATTGTAATAGCTGGGTCTAGTGTCTGAGAGTCTAGTGTTTAAATGCACAACAGTAGAGTTTGTTTACCTGCTAATTGGAATGATTCAGTAGTGAGACTTAAAAGTGATTATTCATAAAAAGCAAAGTCCTTGCAACCTTAGGGTTTGGGCTGCACAGTACAAAAGAAGGATGCTAACGTATTTGAGGTGAGAAACGGTGAGCATTTGCACGGTGAAGAAGGATAAACTGGAGATGAATGTGCAGGCTGTTGAGCGTAGAGACTCTTCCAGAAGTGACCTTCGTTGGATGCATGGGTGGGTGGGTGACACTGTAAAGGAGGATCTGGTTAGATTAAAAGGCAAGACAAGGGGACCTCTGGTATAAGGATGGGCCCTGGCCTTCCTGAGGGTAGTAGAGGATGCTCTTGTCAGTACTAAGGAAATTCTCATCTGTTCATCTCCTCTATGTACTAAAAATAAAATGAATTCCACAACCAGTCCCACACACTGCTTTCTCCACTGAACTGTAGGCTTCCTCTGGGCCCCCAGGGTTTATTTCTGTTTGCACGGATGCTGTCACAGAGCCAATGTTAGTCAGGTCTGCTCTGGAGAAAGCCCAGCACCGTTGCTGGTCCTGTCTCCACCTTTACTAGTTCTGTGATCTTCTACAGAGTCCTGTAACTTCCACAATCTCAGTTTTCTACCTCCCACGGTGGTTAACTGCCTCTAGGCTACTGCCCTTGAAAGACTCTGTGGAGGCTGGAGGCTAAGCCTTCCCCTGGGCCCCAGGCCTCCAGGACTAACTCCTCCCACCTTGTCTCTCCACCTGTACCGCCACTGACCACTCTCCACACACGTTCTTGCATTTTCTTCCCTCTAGGACTCCAAGTTTCCACCAGAGTCTGCCTCACCCACTTGGCCACCCCTGCGAATTTTGGATAGTTGGTGGGCTAACTAAGGGAGCCTGGACAGGGTCCCAACAGCGCTGTCAAGCTCAGAGTCCCCAGTAAGGGGATAGCCACCCCCCACTCCCGACCCCCCATGTGTGCACTGTCTTGGGAGACAGTCCAATGACTCAGGTGCAAGCAAAGATGAGGTTATCTGTTCATAGGTCCCAACAGCTGGTGAGCAAGCGCGCTGCTTGTTCCTCTGTTTCTCTAGCTCCCCGTCTCTGGTCCACCTTCCCCATCTACACCTCCTCCCAGACCTTCCCTCAACACCCCAGCCACCAGCCAGCGTCTCGGAGCTCCCCCGGCGGGTTGCTTGTGGGTGTCACTCCGCCCTCCTCTGCAGGAGCCAACGGGCGCGCAACTGGGCCGCTACGCTCCGAGTGCGAGAGCAGAAAACCTGCGGGCGACGAGCCGCTGCGCTGCAGCTGCCGCTGCCTCTGGTCGCAGCCCGCCAGCCAGGGCGCGTGGGCTCGGCTGGGGGTTCCTGCTCGCCAGGCGACTCCTCTGGCCGCGAGTGCTCCTCCAAGTAGGCTTACGGACATCTGCTTTCCACTTCCAGGAAAGTTTGGAGAAAGTGAATTTGGGGTGCGTTTGGGAGTGGTGTCCGCTCCCCCAGCCTTCTTTCCCTTCTGGAATCCTCGCCTTGCACAGCCTCCCCCATTCTCTTCCAGACTTCTTGGTTTCCCGACTTCTCCTTCCTTTCGCTCCTGGGTTCCCCCTTCCCTCTCTAGGGTCAGCATCTTTTTCCTTATCCCATTTTTCCCTCATCCACTCTATCTCTTTCCTCTTAACCATTTCCACACAATCTCAGCCTTCTCCCGGCCACCCCCACGCTTCTCTTTTCTTTCACCTGAAACCTCCCTCGCCCCACTCTATCTCATTCAACCAACCTCTCTACTTGTGCTCACACTCTGCGCCCATCTCTCCTGCTCTCCTCCCCTTTCCACTCCCTCCTCCCCTTCCCTTCCAGCAAATTTCCACCATGGATTCAGGGCCTCCTTGGACGGCTAATCCCATCCCAGGGAGCACCCTCTGTGCCATCAACGCCACCACCCCCTGGCTGGGCCGGGACGAGGAGCTGGCCAAGGTGGAGATTGGCGTCCTGGCCACGGTCCTGGTGCTGGCGACCGGGAGCAACCTGACTGTGCTCCTGACGGTGGGACGGCCGGGCCGCAAGCGCTCCCGCGTGCACCTCTTTGTGCTGCACCTTGCTCTGACGGACCTGGGCGTGGCGCTCTGCCAAGTGCTACCCCAGCTGCTGTGGGACATCACCTACCGCTTCCAGGGCCCCGACGCCCTCTGCCGGGCAGTCAAGTACCTGCAGGTGCTGAGCATGTTTGCCTCCACCTACATGCTGCTGGCCATGACGCTGGACCGCTACCTGGCCGTTTGTCACCCTCTGCGCAGCCTACAGCAGCCCAGCCGGTCCACCTACCCGCTCATCGCAGCTCCCTGGCTGTTGGCTGCCGTCTTCAGCCTCCCTCAAGTCTTCATTTTTTCTTTACGAGAGGTGATCCAGGGCTCTGGAGTGCTGGACTGCTGGGCAGACTTCCGCTTCCCGTGGGGGCCACGGGCCTACATCACCTGGACCACCCTGGCCATCTTCATCCTGCCTGTGACCGTGCTCACAGCCTGCTACAGCCTCATCTGCCACAAAATCTGGAAGAACCTGAAAGTCAAGACGGAGGCCTGGAAGGTAGAAGGAGGGAGTTGGAGGATGTGGGACAGGCCCTCCCCTCCTCGTGGCCCAGGTGCGGCCACGCGGGAGCTGTTGTCCCGGGTCAGCAGCATCAGCACCATCTCCCGGGCCAAGATCCGAACCGTGAAGATGACCTTCGTCATTGTGCTGGCCTACATCGCCTGCTGGGCGCCTTTCTTCAGCGTCCAGATGTGGTCTGTGTGGGATGAGAATGCCCCCAATGAAGGCAAGTGTGTGATGTGGTGGGGAAGGTGGGCTCCTGAGGTGGATAAATGCAGAGAAGAGAGAAGGAGGGTATTAGGGCAGGTCACACAGGCTCCCAGGGCCAGGCAGGCAACAAACAGTGAAGCAACTAGAGATGGTACCTGTCCTATGTGAGAAGGGCAACTGCGACTTCCAGCCACCCGAAAGATGCCATGGGACTATCTTTTATGTGACACTTTCTTATTTTAAAATTTTGGAAATTAACTGAAACATTTCAAAAATACTATTTGGCCCTAACGAAGTATATGACCATGAGTAGGTTTGGCCAGTAACTGGCAGTTGGCTCAATATCTGAAGGGGATTTTCAGACGATCTGGTCGAGAATGGCAGCCTGTGGCCCATGAAGTGTGTCTCTCAGCACTCTGCCTCCTGCACCTGAATATGACATTGAACTCCCTTTCAACAGCCAGTTTCAGTTCCTTAGCCTTGGGGCACAACCCTGAAATTTGAAGTTCAACCCTTTTGTCTTGCTCGTGAGAAAGCGGGGGCTCAGAGGGGAAACATGACCTGCCCAAGGTCACTGAGCTAGGAAGAGGCAAAGTGAAGAGTAGAATCCAGGCCTGGTATCTCCTTGTTTTCTTTCCTCATCTCCATGCCCCCACCCTCCAAACTCTGACTCTGAAAGTGATAGGAAAGGGGCCTTTCTCCTACGTGAAACACAAAATGAGACCTTCCAAGAGGACTAGGTTCCAGCTGCCATGTGGGAGGTCTGATACTGCTCAGTTTTTGGAGTGAGATAGATGGCGGCCTTGTAAGTTTCCGATCCTGCCGGCTGGTCAGGCCATTTGAGGGTGAACTTGTCCTGAGAAAGATAGGTGCTGTATCTAGGCAGCCAAAATGTTGGAGGGTGGTCTTCAAAGACATGTGCTCCTGCTTTCTTAAGAAGAGGGGAGTTGGTGACATGTGCACACGACCTGCTGGGTGTCTGGGAAGAGGGGTCCCTGGATGCTCTGCAGTGCACATGCTTCATGTCAGCTCAGGGTATATCATGGGTGTAGCCTAGACAGGGGGTCCTCTGGAAGCCTCCCAATGAAGGCAAGTGTGTGATGTGGTGGGGAAGGTGGGCTCCTGAGGTGGATAAATGCAGAGAAGAGAGAAGGAGGGTATTAGGGCAGGTCACACAGGCTCCCAGGGCCAGGCAGGCAACAAACAGTGAAGCAACTAGAGATGGTACCTGTCCTATGTGAGAAGGGCAACTGCGACTTCCAGCCACCCGAAAGATGCCATGGGACTATCTTTTATGTGACACTTTCTTATTTTAAAATTTTGGAAATTAACTGAAACATTTCAAAAATACTATTTGGCCCTAACGAAGTATATGACCATGAGTAGGTTTGGCCAGTAACTGGCAGTTGGCTCAATATCTGAAGGGGATTTTCAGACGATCTGGTCGAGAATGGCAGCCTGTGGCCCATGAAGTGTGTCTCTCAGCACTCTGCCTCCTGCACCTGAATATGACATTGAACTCCCTTTCAACAGCCAGTTTCAGTTCCTTAGCCTTGGGGCACAACCCTGAAATTTGAAGTTCAACCCTTTTGTCTTGCTCGTGAGAAAGCGGGGGCTCAGAGGGGAAACATGACCTGCCCAAGGTCACTGAGCTAGGAAGAGGCAAAGTGAAGAGTAGAATCCAGGCCTGGTATCTCCTTGTTTTCTTTCCTCATCTCCATGCCCCCACCCTCCAAACTCTGACTCTGAAAGTGATAGGAAAGGGGCCTTTCTCCTACGTGAAACACAAAATGAGACCTTCCAAGAGGACTAGGTTCCAGCTGCCATGTGGGAGGTCTGATACTGCTCAGTTTTTGGAGTGAGATAGATGGCGGCCTTGTAAGTTTCCGATCCTGCCGGCTGGTCAGGCCATTTGAGGGTGAACTTGTCCTGAGAAAGATAGGTGCTGTATCTAGGCAGCCAAAATGTTGGAGGGTGGTCTTCAAAGACATGTGCTCCTGCTTTCTTAAGAAGAGGGGAGTTGGTGACATGTGCACACGACCTGCTGGGTGTCTGGGAAGAGGGGTCCCTGGATGCTCTGCAGTGCACATGCTTCATGTCAGCTCAGGGTATATCATGGGTGTAGCAGGTGCCCAGTGCAGACTGCCCCAGCGAGGCCCTGTGCCCAGTGTCCTCTGGAAGCCTCCCGGGGGCTCACCAAGCAGCAGATGCAGACTACCATTTCCTGCCAGCTCTTAGGGAGGCATCCCCTTCCCTGTGCGTTTGTATCTAATCTCATTTTGCACATCCTAGCACACACTCAAGCCAAAGACTTTTCTGGAGAGAGGAAGCAAGGGGAAGATTGTTCATGACATTAATACAGCTCTGCCAGAGAGTTCAACAAGATTTGTGCTGATGTATGGCAGAAACCAACAAAATACTGTAAAGCAATTATCCTTCAATTAAAAAATAATTTTTTTGAAAAAAGAAAGTTCAGCAATCCTGAACATTGACAGTCGCATCATACCCCTTCTTAACCGTTACCTTTCAGACACTAATCAGGACCAGAGGCTATTTATAAAATGACCCTTTAAGCAATGAGCATATTAATCCTAACCTGCTATAGGGACTTCCCTGCTCTGGTCAAGCCTAGAATAGAAGGAAGGAGGGCTTTCCATGTGCCAAGCACATTCAGGCCTTGTGCCACTTAGGGGCGACCTTCCCCATTTGGTTTTGAGGAACCTGAGCTTCACAGAGGTGGAGTAACTGGTGCAAGATGCCAATTCTAGTAAGAAATAGAGCCAAGAATTGAATCAAGGCCTTTATGGGCCAAGCTTCTATTGTTGGTTTATTCCTAACAATCAGAGCTGAGCTGATGGCACCAAGAATGAAGAGGCTGCTTGCCCTTTATCAAAGAATCTATGAGAAGATGGGGATCCCGCCGCCTGCCAGCTGGTCAGGCCATTTGAGGGTGAACTTGTCCTGAGAAAGATAGGTGCTGTATCTAGGCAGCCAAAATGTTGGAGGGTGGTCTTCAAAGACATGTGCTCCTGCTTTCTTAAGAAGAGGGGAGTTGGTGACATGTGCACACGACCTGCTGGGTGTCTGGGAAGAGGGGTCCCTGGATGCTCTGCAGTGCACATGCTTCATGTCAGCTCAGGGTATATCATGGGTGTAGCAGGTGCCCAGTGCAGACTGCCCCAGCGAGGCCCTGTGCCCAGTGTCCTCTGGAAGCCTCCCGGGGGCTCACCAAGCAGCAGATGCAGACTACCATTTCCTGCCAGCTCTTAGGGAGGCATCCCCTTCCCTGTGCGTTTGTATCTAATCTCATTTTGCACATCCTAGCACACACTCAAGCCAAAGACTTTTCTGGAGAGAGGAAGCAAGGGGAAGATTGTTCATGACATTAATACAGCTCTGCCAGAGAGTTCAACAAGATTTGTGCTGATGTATGGCAGAAACCAACAAAATACTGTAAAGCAATTATCCTTCAATTAAAAAATAATTTTTTTGAAAAAAGAAAGTTCAGCAATCCTGAACATTGACAGTCGCATCATACCCCTTCTTAACCGTTACCTTTCAGACACTAATCAGGACCAGAGGCTATTTATAAAATGACCCTTTAAGCAATGAGCATATTAATCCTAACCTGCTATAGGGACTTCCCTGCTCTGGTCAAGCCTAGAATAGAAGGAAGGAGGGCTTTCCATGTGCCAAGCACATTCAGGCCTTGTGCCACTTAGGGGCGACCTTCCCCATTTGGTTTTGAGGAACCTGAGCTTCACAGAGGTGGAGTAACTGGTGCAAGATGCCAATTCTAGTAAGAAATAGAGCCAAGAATTGAATCAAGGCCTTTATGGGCCAAGCTTCTATTGTTGGTTTATTCCTAACAATCAGAGCTGAGCTGATGGCACCAAGAATGAAGAGGCTGCTTGCCCTTTATCAAAGAATCTATGAGAAGATGGGGATCCCGCCGCTCTGCCAGTGCAGGCTTTCCTGCTCCGCACACCATCATCATTGACCAGTCGCTCGGACCCATGTGTAGAGTAACTCACCACTTGCCAAAGGCCTCTCTGAGCAAGCAGGACAGGAACTAAGTGTCCCTCAGAAAATGTGCTCTCACAGAAAAAGGGAAGCTCTTTGGGGCCTTGGAGTTGAGCAGACATTCACTACTTTAAACTTACTTTCCAGTACACCTGGTTTCCCTTCACAACAAGCTGGCCTCTGGCCGCCTATCCCTGAGTCTTTGGTGAAAAACTGTCTGGCTCCTTGCCCTTGCCCCTGGCCCCAGCCATCAGTGGAGCCTCTGCCGGGATGCAGTGGCCTAGTCTAGGCACCGTATATATACAGATGGAGCAGATGGGACGAATACTACCCCTTAGCCAAAACAACTTCCCAAGTCTCCTGCAGCCCCTTCCCAAGCATGAACCCAGGCAAGCCTTCATGCTTCAGGAGGCTGTGTTTGTTGCTAAGGCGGGCCCCTCCTCCACTTACAGGTGCCCCCTCCTTGCCCTCACTTCTGTGCCTTTCTGTGACTTATGTTCTCTCTCAAACACCCCATATATTCCCTTCTCTTGGACTACAAGTACCACAGTGGAGAGCACACAAGGAACCAGCATATCGGAAACTTCCAAAGCGGGCATTTGAGCTTTGCCTTTGAGTTTGTTGGTTGAAGTGGTGCAGGGTACAGAATTGGTGCTTTAAGGAGGGAGGGCCTAGGTTCAAGTCTACGCCATAGCCCTTCAGATTCCTGCCAGCTCTGACGTTCCGCTCAGTGATTCTGAAAGCCTCCACTAGACAGCAGGGCAACGCAGGGCAACCTGTGCCACAGCTGTAGCTGTGGCTCCTCTAGCCAAGGGCTGGGGCCCATTCCAGTCACTTTTCTGTTGGCATGAGAAGTTTCACTGAGTTTTCAGAAAGAGTGTTTTATCTGGAAGAAATCTTCTCAGAGTCTTTGGATACTCTCATTTTGACTGCCCAAGAGAGACATTAGTATTCTCTACAGGATGGTACATTCTCAATGTAGTTTTTGATGACAGAGAACAAGTACTGGTCTGGAATGGATGCCTGAATGCCCTGTACCTAGAAGCTGCATGGCCGGAGATGAGGTCATGCGACCTGTAGGGCTGTCAGACTCCACTGGTGGCCCTGCCAGATCCCCAGCCCTGCCCTGGCACAGTTGATGCTCCTGTGCACCATGACTGAATGACAGAATGGTTGGGCCTGACCTTGAGGGGTCAAGGAGCATGCATTCAGAAAGCAGTGTACACTGTATCTATGACAGAAGTGGGGACACAGGTGTGCCTGAACCTGGCTAGAATCGTGGTTATTTTTCCTGCAGGTTTTATAGAAATTGCCTCATCCTCACTCTACATCCATTAGGGGATTCAAAATCAAGGTTTTGGAACAAAGACAGCATCTCTGATTTGGGCTGGTCCTGTCCCTGACTACGTTTGTGCCTCTAAAGTCAACTTAGAGCAAGCGTCAGCTCCTGTCATCACCCAGTAGTACAAAAAGAAGAAATAAACCAGTGAGGCCAGACTCTGGAGTCAGGAGTCCTACGTGTGACCCCCAGCTGTGCTCCTTTCTGACTATAGAACCCCACGTGAGTCCCTGGTCCTCTCTGGGATCCAACTTCCTTCCCTGTAATGTAGGGAGCAGGACTCTCCCAGATCCCTTTGAGCTCTGAAATTCTTGTGCTTCTCCCTTGGCAGATTCAACTAACATGGCTTTCACCGTCTCCATGCTTTTGGGCAACCTCAGCAGCTGCTGCAACCCCTGGATCTACATGGGCTTCAACAGCCACCTGTGGCTGCATTCCCTGCGCCGTCCAGCTTGCTGTGGAGGGTCCGGGCCCAGGAAGCGCAGGCGGCTCTCCAACAGCAGTCTGTCCAGTCGCCGCACCACACTGCTGACCCGCTCCAGCGGCCCGCCTGCCCTCGGCCTCAGCCCCAGACTCAGCAGGAGGCCAGGGCCTGAAGACTCATTGAGGGCCTCAGAGCAGGTAGATGGCAATGACGCCACTGAGACCAGCATCTTTTAAGGAGCACTCCCCGGAGTCTGGCGGAGCGTCTCTGCCCTTCTCAGCACTGCTCAGATTGAGGCAGATGAGGAGGCCAGGATTGCTTCTACGCTTGAGGTCACAGCTGCCCTCCCAGCCTCACGTGCAGGGAGTCAGGGAGACTCGGACGGTCTTCTTCCTTGATCCTGTCTCATTCACAGTGTGTCTAGGGACCATGCATGTGATAGATGTTGGGCCACCGATCTGGGCTCTCCTGCCTGGCGGTCCATGGGCAGCAGGGATGCAGAGGCTGGTCTCCTGTCTTGTTTGGCCCATCCTAATCTGACCAGCACATCTCAGTTCAGCCAGGAGAGGGGAGGGGAGAGCGAATAACTGCAAGGAGCACCCTATTTGAATCCTGACATTTTGGGGAGAGAGATTGGTAGAGAGAGGAGTCTTTAATGAACACTTTGCCTGCTGTGCTCACCTGTGTGCCTAAGAGAGATGGTAACTGGTAAAGATTTGCAATTCTATGCCTCTTCTCCCCACACACCCTCATTGATAGCCACAGTGGGCTGACAGGACAAAGTATTGCATATTCTCACTGGAATGAGCCGCTGGAGTGAGTGTGAGAAGAATGAGTGGGGGAAGAAGGAGATGAAAATAGTAACACAGTTCTGAGTGGGGCAGCAGGAATTGGTCGCACATCCTCCTTCCTTCAAGGGCCCACATGGCTCCTGCCTCCTGAGGCTCTATGGAGGAAACATCCTTTGAGAAAGTGTGACTTAGTCATGTTTCTGGATTTGTTTGAGGTTCTTCGGAGCTTCCACACGAATCACTTTCTAGCCATGATCAAGTCAGGAGCCCAGGATTAGAAACTCAGCTCTGCCTTGTGGTCTCTGTACGACCTTGGGCAAGTTGCCTCCCTCTCTGGGCATCAGTCCTCTCCTGGGGAACAGAGATGCTCTCTGAGGTCTTTCCCAGCTGAAACCTTTCATGACTTTGCAAGATGGGAGAGGTGTTCTCTAAGGACGCCCTAACTGATAGGCTCTAGAGAAATTGTTGGATTTTCGTGATGATCACCTTACTACCTGGTGGCAATGACGCCACTGAGACCAGCATCTTTTAAGGAGCACTCCCCGGAGTCTGGCGGAGCGTCTCTGCCCTTCTCAGCACTGCTCAGATTGAGGCAGATGAGGAGGCCAGGATTGCTTCTACGCTTGAGGTCACAGCTGCCCTCCCAGCCTCACGTGCAGGGAGTCAGGGAGACTCGGACGGTCTTCTTCCTTGATCCTGTCTCATTCACAGTGTGTCTAGGGACCATGCATGTGATAGATGTTGGGCCACCGATCTGGGCTCTCCTGCCTGGCGGTCCATGGGCAGCAGGGATGCAGAGGCTGGTCTCCTGTCTTGTTTGGCCCATCCTAATCTGACCAGCACATCTCAGTTCAGCCAGGAGAGGGGAGGGGAGAGCGAATAACTGCAAGGAGCACCCTATTTGAATCCTGACATTTTGGGGAGAGAGATTGGTAGAGAGAGGAGTCTTTAATGAACACTTTGCCTGCTGTGCTCACCTGTGTGCCTAAGAGAGATGGTAACTGGTAAAGATTTGCAATTCTATGCCTCTTCTCCCCACACACCCTCATTGATAGCCACAGTGGGCTGACAGGACAAAGTATTGCATATTCTCACTGGAATGAGCCGCTGGAGTGAGTGTGAGAAGAATGAGTGGGGGAAGAAGGAGATGAAAATAGTAACACAGTTCTGAGTGGGGCAGCAGGAATTGGTCGCACATCCTCCTTCCTTCAAGGGCCCACATGGCTCCTGCCTCCTGAGGCTCTATGGAGGAAACATCCTTTGAGAAAGTGTGACTTAGTCATGTTTCTGGATTTGTTTGAGGTTCTTCGGAGCTTCCACACGAATCACTTTCTAGCCATGATCAAGTCAGGAGCCCAGGATTAGAAACTCAGCTCTGCCTTGTGGTCTCTGTACGACCTTGGGCAAGTTGCCTCCCTCTCTGGGCATCAGTCCTCTCCTGGGGAACAGAGATGCTCTCTGAGGTCTTTCCCAGCTGAAACCTTTCATGACTTTGCAAGATGGGAGAGGTGTTCTCTAAGGACGCCCTAACTGATAGGCTCTAGAGAAATTGTTGGATTTTCGTGATGATACTCATGCCCTTTGACTCGACTCTGGTGGCTGTGAGTCCTGCTCTAACCATCTTTGCCCATGGTTATGTGATAAGGATGCCAAGTGAGCCTGGCAGGTAGAACCTGGGGCTTCATCCTGCTCCTCATTATCTCCAGTGGGATTTATACCATCGGATCACCTCCCCACCGTGATTCTGGATCTGATCTACATGATGGTCTTGATGGTGGAAAGAGCCTCAGCTGAAGCCAGGCCCTTGTTCTGCCACCATGTTGCTGCCAGTGGCCTTGCTTTCTTTATTATGAGGGTCAAACAGGACTGTGGGAATGTAAGCAGTTTATAAACCCATGAACTTCCAAACCCACGAAGCTAAGCTAATTAGCTAGAGATTATAGGGATTGCTCATCTAATTAAGAGCTGCTGAGAGCGGCTCTAGGCAACAGAGTCACTTGCTTCCCTCCGCACCTAGGGAAGCTTTGGGGGTGACTGTGGCTTTGGGTTAGAGTTAGAGGCCACTTAGCTCTAAGAAGTTTCCTTAGGCTTCCTTAATAGAAACGAATTAAGCTGAGTGTTGTGAGCGAGCAGAGCATCCCAGCCTTTCAGTACTAGAGAACTGGAAAGTGGGACACAGGCCCTAATGAAATCAAGGCTGGAGGCAGATGTGGATACTCATCATCTCTCTTCACTGCACCTGTTGCTCAAGTCAGTCCTTGACATCCAGCTTCTTCCCTGTCCGTTTGTCTGGATGAGTTGGGCTTAAGAGCCTTGCATGCCAACCTGAGCTGTAGAAGTTGCTCCTTCCTCTGTTTACATAAGCCATCCTCCCCTCAGACCACAGTTTCTGACCCGAGTGCCCACAGTAGGTACTAAGTAAATCTTAGTACCTCCTCATGATAACTGGGAGATAGAAGGACACTGGCCTTTTAACCCCAAAACCCGGATGTGAGTCCTGATCTCACCTCTTTTGACTTGCATCAACTTGGGCAAGTTATCTAATGTTTCTGAGCAATCAGCACCTAATTTGCTAGATAGATATAACAATCTCTGCCTTGTTGGGAGGCACTTGTGAGGCTGTAGACTATACAACTCTCTACTGATGCTAGAGAGGATGTTGGCCTGGCTCTGGATTGCATCCGGACTTCCAGGGCACTGGGCGCAGGAGACTCTACAGTAGAGAGGAGACCTGGGATCAAGGATGGCCTGAACCCTACCTCTATACCCACTCTGTGCCTCCTATAGCAAAGAGCAGCAAATAACCTCACTATTGTACTTCCAGTTCTGCGTTTTACAAGGGAGATTTACTCATGATAGTGGTTTTGGGGCCCTTGTTCTTTTTCCATGGAAAGGCTGCACTTGATCTTTTCCAGAATCCTGGTGCTGTTCTGTGATGAGGCCAGTGGGCACCATGCTAGAGGCCTCAGGAGTCTATTCCAGGAGACTCCTAAAGGAACTGGCAGAATGATGTCTGGATCTATGAACAACCTTGGTCCATGAGGGAAGCTGCTGAGAGCGGCTCTAGGCAACAGAGTCACTTGCTTCCCTCCGCACCTAGGGAAGCTTTGGGGGTGACTGTGGCTTTGGGTTAGAGTTAGAGGCCACTTAGCTCTAAGAAGTTTCCTTAGGCTTCCTTAATAGAAACGAATTAAGCTGAGTGTTGTGAGCGAGCAGAGCATCCCAGCCTTTCAGTACTAGAGAACTGGAAAGTGGGACACAGGCCCTAATGAAATCAAGGCTGGAGGCAGATGTGGATACTCATCATCTCTCTTCACTGCACCTGTTGCTCAAGTCAGTCCTTGACATCCAGCTTCTTCCCTGTCCGTTTGTCTGGATGAGTTGGGCTTAAGAGCCTTGCATGCCAACCTGAGCTGTAGAAGTTGCTCCTTCCTCTGTTTACATAAGCCATCCTCCCCTCAGACCACAGTTTCTGACCCGAGTGCCCACAGTAGGTACTAAGTAAATCTTAGTACCTCCTCATGATAACTGGGAGATAGAAGGACACTGGCCTTTTAACCCAAACCTGGATGTGAGTCCTGATCTCACCTCTTTTTGACTTGCATCAACTTGGGCAAGTTATCTAATGTTTCTGAGCAATCAGCACCTAATTTGCTAGATAGATATAACAATCTCTGCCTTGTTGGGAGGCACTTGTGAGGCTGTAGACTATACAACTCTCTACTGATGCTAGAGAGGATGTTGGCCTGGCTCTGGATTGCATCCGGACTTCCAGGGCACTGGGCGCAGGAGACTCTACAGTAGAGAGGAGACCTGGGATCAAGGATGGCCTGAACCCTACCTCTATACCCACTCTGTGCCTCCTATAGCAAAGAGCAGCAAATAACCTCACTATTGTACTTCCAGTTCTGCGTTTTACAAGGGAGATTTACTCATGATAGTGGTTTTGGGGCCCTTGTTCTTTTTCCATGGAAAGGCTGCACTTGATCTTTTCCAGAATCCTGGTGCTGTTCTGTGATGAGGCCAGTGGGCACCATGCTAGAGGCCTCAGGAGTCTATTCCAGGAGACTCCTAAAGGAACTGGCAGAATGATGTCTGGATCTATGAACAACGGCTCTTGCAGTCCATGAGGGAAGCTCTCACAAGCATTCGGAGACAGCACTAAGGCTTGGATAGGGTCCAGGAAGGTGGGTCCCCATGGGAAGCAAGAAGGTCTCGTGTTTTCTGTTGTTGTTGTTCAGACAGTAAGTTGTGACTAACTCTTTGCAGCCTCCTAGACTCTAACACATCAGGCTTCTCTGTCCTTCACTATCTCCCAGAGATTGCTCAAACTCATGTCCGTTGAGTCGGTGATGCCATCTCATTCAACCATCTCATCCTCTGTCGCCTCCTTCTCCTCCTGCCCTCGATCTTTCCCAGCGTGAGAATCTTTGCCAATGAGTTGGCTCTTTGCATGAGGTGGCCAAAGTATTAGAGCTTCAGCTTCAGTATCAGGCTTTCCAGTGAATATTCAGGGTTGATTTCCTTCAGGAATGACTGGTTGGATCTCCTTGCAGTCCAAAACTCTCAAGAGTTTTCTCCAACAGCACAGTTCAAAAGCATCAATTCTTCAATACTCTCTGGGTCAATCTCATTTCTCACAGCTCACCCCAGGAGAAATTGAGCAATACTGTCTCTGGGCTATGCTCCTTTGTAAATTGTTTATGCCATCCTGTGGACTCTGTGAAATATAGTACTTCAGTTCTGTGAACTCATGTGGGAGCAGGGGGACTGCGGGGTGGGCAGCGCTGAAGATGGCAGGAGGAGGTTAATTGCTTGACTGTGGGTACTTCTCATAAATGACATTTGATGTTGTTTGGTACATATCAGTAATTTTCCAGATGCCTTTTTCTGTGCTTTGCATGTAAATAGGTATTTTATCAATTGGGGCTATAGGCTCATCGAGGCCACAGCAACTCACTTCTGAGTCCAGAACCCAGAGGTTTTTTTTTTTAATTTTGGCCTCTTTTATTGGTGTTTATTTCCATCCATCTTTGTTCTTTGGCCTGTGTGGGCTTCCCATTGCAGTGGCCTCTCGTTGCAGGGCACTGGCTCCCGGCGCATGTGTTCCAGAGCGCTGGCTCGTAATTGGGCACACCGGTCCAGCCACTCCGCAGCACGTGGGATCCTGCCCCGCCAGGGATCAAACCGATGCCCCTTGCACTGCAAGGCGGACTCTTTACCTGCTAGACCACCAGGGATGCCCCAGAGATGTGTTTGAAATTAACCAATAAAGCTGCTTGATAACCAGCAAACTTCTGGGCATCTTTGTTTCCTACAGGCAATGACAACGAAAGTAAAAGTGGGAGCACCTTGAACAGAACAGGGGGAGGGGAAAGGTTGAGGGGAGGGGAAAGGTTGAGGGGTGGGGAGACACCTTCCTGGTGCCCCTTCACCCACTTAGGAGGAAAAGGAGACAAGAGTAACTTGGGATTTGCCCTGGGACCACATGGTGGCGGTGTGGAGCTGAACGTGAGTCTGAAGCAGCAAAGGACCCACAAAGGTCTAAATTTTGGAAAGCCAACTTTGCAGGTGAATTGACTTCAGCTTCAGTATCAGGCTTTCCAGTGAATATTCAGGGTTGATTTCCTTCAGGAATGACTGGTTGGATCTCCTTGCAGTCCAAAACTCTCAAGAGTTTTCTCCAACAGCACAGTTCAAAAGCATCAATTCTTCAATACTCTCTGGGTCAATCTCATTTCTCACAGCTCACCCCAGGAGAAATTGAGCAATACTGTCTCTGGGCTATGCTCCTTTGTAAATTGTTTATGCCATCCTGTGGACTCTGTGAAATATAGTACTTCAGTTCTGTGAACTCATGTGGGAGCAGGGGGACTGCGGGGTGGGCAGCGCTGAAGATGGCAGGAGGAGGTTAATTGCTTGACTGTGGGTACTTCTCATAAATGACATTTGATGTTGTTTGGTACATATCAGTAATTTTCCAGATGCCTTTTTCTGTGCTTTGCATGTAAATAGGTATTTTATCAATTGGGGCTATAGGCTCATCGTAGGCCACAGCAACTCACTTCTGAGTCCAGAACCCAGAGGTTTTTTTTTTTAATTTTGGCCTCTTTTATTGGTGTTTATTTCCATCCATCTTTGTTCTTTGGCCTGTGTGGGCTTCCCATTGCAGTGGCCTCTCGTTGCAGGGCACTGGCTCCCGGCGCATGTGTTCCAGAGCGCTGGCTCGTAATTGGGCACACCGGTCCAGCCACTCCGCAGCACGTGGGATCCTGCCCCGCCAGGGATCAAACCGATGCCCCTTGCACTGCAAGGCGGACTCTTTACCTGCTAGACCACCAGGGATGCCCCAGAGATGTGTTTGAAATTAACCAATAAAGCTGCTTGATAACCAGCAAACTTCTGGGCATCTTTGTTTCCTACAGGCAATGACAACGAAAGTAAAAGTGGGAGCACCTTGAACAGAACAGGGGGAGGGGAAAGGTTGAGGGGAGGGGAAAGGTTGAGGGGTGGGGAGACACCTTCCTGGTGCCCCTTCACCCACTTAGGAGGAAAAGGAGACAAGAGTAACTTGGGATTTGCCCTGGGACCACATGGTGGCGGTGTGGAGCTGAACGTGAGTCTGAAGCAGCAAAGGACCCACAAAGGTCTATAGGGAAAGCCACAGTCTTCCTGGCTGTAATGCCATACTAACTTTCCTGAAGATCTCGAGTCTTGGTTTTTTGTTCGACCCAACTTTTCTGAGACTTAACATGCTCTCAGGAGCTTACAGGCACTCCTTTCTCCCTAAGTTCACAGAGGATGCATTTAGCAAGGAAGGGCAAAGAACAGGTCTCTTCTGCAGGGCTTGCATATAGAAATTCCTGTCTAAAAGGATGAGGGCGTGAGGGAGCTAGGGGAATGTCAAGAAAACTCTAGCTAAGATGGAGTCATTATAATGTGTTTGGTTTAGGGGCCAGGGTCTTTGGTTAGAAGGCTTCTTGAGGCCCCTTGGGCCAGAGTAATAGTCCTGATCCAGGAGAAAATATCCCACAGATGTTGAGCATGGAAGACCCCTTCCCTGTCAGTCTTGATGGCCAATAAGACAGTGTCCCTCATGGAATTCTGCTGCAGTTCTATGGTGGGCATTGGGTGCCTAATCCTTTAGAACAAAAATTCATGGAAAGAACTGTACATTCCCCATTCAATCGAGGCATGTAATCAACCTCTACTGATTCCCAGTAGCAAATCATTTTGTCTGTATCTTGTTTAATTAGTTTACTTGTTTAGATAGTTCTGGAGAGCTTTTTATCCAGTCCTTATCCACAGAGGACTAAAGAGTGGGGCAGCATGACCCTTCCCTGGAGGTTCTGATGATATATAGAGAAAGTGTACGCATGCCACTGGAGAGAGGGACTTCACTGTGCCAGAAGCTGTAGTCCTCGAGAGGTGAGGACATATACCCACATACGACTAATCTGGGAACACACATATCTGTAAACAACAAAACCCTGTGAAAGTTAAAAGTAAAATAAAAGTTTAAAAAAAAAAAGAGGTGATGACTTGTACAAGCAACATCTAAACACATATAGGCAGCTAACCATTTAAGCTCATGGAGCTGTAACAAAAGACCACTTAATTTCTAGCAACATGGTTAGTAATATGGATCAGGTCAAATAGTTAGCTGGCTCCAAACATCAGCTTATTGGCCCAAGCTCTCCTCTTCACTCATCGATCAGCTAGTCATCTGCACTGCTGATGGTCAGCCAAACATCTGTGAGTCACTTAAAGTCACACTTTCAACTCTGTTCCTAAACAGCACTCTCCCAGAACGCCTCCCCTTAGAAGCCACTGGGGTGAGTGCTGATGGTAACCTATTTATATATTTGACACGAAAATCATACCTTTAACGCCAGTTGGCAGAGTTCATTATACACCTTGGTCAGGTGGGCAACGGTCTCTGACATCAGCTTCCTGCTCCCCAGTGTCATCATGCCTTTGAGGTCAGACGTTTCCCCATGCAGTTCAGGTCAGGTCGGTCCCCGGAGCATCTAGTGAGTGCCTGCATTGGCTCAGGCCTCCCTTTCCTTCTGCCTCTTCCTCCATCCATCAGTTTGCCACCCTTTATTCTAAACTGAGGTCAGAAGCCACCTCTGTCTTAGTTGTTTTTTCTGATTAGGTCCACCTGATCTTAACATTATTATACCCTATCTGCCTGAACATTGATGAGTTCTGTTTTCATTGCTCAGTCTTAACTCTCCTTTGTCGCATATTGTTGTGTACATGTTCTTGCCTGTTCTCCCAACTAAGTCATGCCTGCTTTGACCCCATCTATGTGCTCAAGTCTTACTGTTATGTATCATCCTTCCAATTCCCAGGACCTATCCAGAATCATGAGGAAAGCAGGCACTCTGACCACGCTACCACGGTTGCCTTCCCTCCTGGTGTGGGAACCACCTTTGCAGTATCTTTGCCCAGTCTCTCTTGGGTATGCTGTAACCTATCTGAATCTCTTGAGTACAATCTTAAATTCTTTTCTTTTTGAAGAGATCAATTTAAAGTAGAATTTTACTTCTGGATGCAAAAATAGTGTTATTATTGTTGGCTTTGGTGGTGTTTAGTTCTCATTCTGTCTCTCTAATCAGTAGAAATTCTTTTTCCCATAAAGAAAAGCTCGAACAAAAATGATAAACCTTTAGCCAGAGTTAGCAAGAAAAAAGGAGAGAGGTCAAATAAATAAAATCAGAGGTGAAAGAAAGTTATAACTAACACCACAGAAATAAGAAGGATCATAAGAGATTACTCTGAACTCTACTATACACTGATAAAATGGACAACCTAGGAGAAACGGACAAATTCTAGAAATGTACAATCTCCCATGACTGAATCAGGAAAAATATAAAATATGATCTGACCAACCAATAATGAAATAAGGCAACGATACCCACTCTCATTACTCTTAACAACATGGTATTCAAAATCCTAACCATAGCAGTTAGAGAAGAAAAAGAAATAAGAGGAATCCAAATTGCAAAGGAAGAAGTTAAATTGTCAGTATTTGCAGATGACACAATACTGCACATGGAAAATCTTAAAGATGCCACCAGAAAAACCTGTAAGAGTTTATCAATGAATTTGGTAAAGTTGCAGGATGCAAAATTAGTACTGGTTGCATTTCTATACACAAACAACAAACTATCAGAAAGTAAATTAAGAAAATAACCTTTGGTATCTAAACTGAGGTCAGAAGCCACCTCTGTCTTAGTTGTTTTTTCTGATTAGGTCCACCTGATCTTAACATTATTATACCCTATCTGCCTGAACATTGATGAGTTCTGTTTTCATTGCTCAGTCTTAACTCTCCTTTGTCGCATATTGTTGTGTACATATTCTTGCCTGTTCTCCCAACTAAGTCATGCCTGCTTTGACCCCATCTATGTGCTCAAGTCTTACTGTTATGTATCATCCTTCCAATTCCCAGGACCTATCCAGAATCATGAGGAAAGCAGGCACTCTGACCACGCTACCACGGTTGCCTTCCCTCCTGGTGTGGGAACCACCTTTGCAGTATCTTTGCCCAGTCTCTCTTGGGTATGCTGTAACCTATCTGAATCTCTTGAGTACAATCTTAAATTCTTTTCTTTTTGAAGAGATCAATTTAAAGTAGAATTTTACTTCTGGATGCAAAAATAGTGTTATTATTGTTGGCTTTGGTGGTGTTTAGTTCTCATTCTGTCTCTCTAATCAGTAGAAATTCTTTTTCCCATAAAGAAAAGCTCGAACAAAAATGATAAACCTTTAGCCAGAGTTAGCAAGAAAAAAGGAGAGTCAAATAAATAAAATCAGAGGTGAAAGAAAGTTATAACTAACACCACAGAAATAAGAAGGATCATAAGAGATTACTCTGAACTATACTATACACTGATAAAATGGACAACCTAGGAGAAACGGACAAATTCTAGAAATGTACAATCTCCCATGACTGAATCAGGAAAAATATAAAATATGATCTGACCAACCAATAATGAAATAAGGCAACGATACCCACTCTCATTACTCTTAACAACATGGTATTCAAAATCCTAACCATAGCAGTTAGAGAAGAAAAAGAAATAAGAGGAATCCAAATTGCAAAGGAAGAAGTTAAATTGTCAGTATTTGCAGATGACACAATACTGCACATGGAAAATCTTAAAGATGCCACCAGAAAAACCTGTAAGAGTTTATCAATGAATTTGGTAAAGTTGCAGGATGCAAAATTAGTATGTGGAAACTGGTTGCATTTCTATACACAAACAACAAACTATCAGAAAGTAAATTAAGAAAATAATCCCATTTAAGATTGTATCAAAAGTAATAAAGTATCTAGAAGTAAATATAACTAAGAAAGTAAAAACCCATCATTGGAAAGCTGTAAGACATTAATGAAAGAAATTCAAGATGGCATTAAACAGAAAAGTGTACTGTGCTCAAGGACTGAAAGAAATAATATTGCTAAAATGAACATACTACCCCAAGACAATCTACATATTCAATAATATCTCTATCAAAATACCAATGGCATTTTTCACAGTTATAACCAATAATTTTAAAATTTATGGAAACACAAAGACCCTGAATAGCCAAAACAATCTCAAAAAAACAGGAAGAAAGCTGTCAGTCTCACAGTCTCTGGTTTCAAACTATAATACAAAGCTACAGTAATCAAAACAGTGTGGCAATGGCACAAAAACAGACACATAGATCGATGGAACAGAGTAGAGAGTGCAGAAATGAATTCACATATATATGGGCAATTAACCTATGACAAATAAGGCAAAAATTAAATGGGGAAAGGAGAGCCTCTTCAGTAAATGACTTTGGGAAAACTGGACAGCTACATGCACAAGCATCAGACTGGATTGGTTTCCCATACCATGCATAACGGTAAATTCAAAGTAGATTAAAGACTTGAATTAAACCTTAAAACTTTTAGAAGAAAACATACACAGTACACATTATGACATTGGTCTTATTAACGTTTTTTTGGATACATATTTTTAGGCAGGAGAAACAAAAGCCAAAATAAACAAATGGGACTACATCAAGCTAAAAAGCTTTGTACCATAAAGGAAATTATTACCAAAATGAAAAGACTGTCTGGTGAATGGGAAAAGTTATTTGCAAATGGTATATTCTATAAGAGGTTAATATCTAAAATATACAAGGAACCCATTCAACTAAACATAAAATGATTGCAAAATGGCAGAAGATGTGAATAGACATTTTTCTAAAAAAGACATACAAATGATCAACAGGCATATGAAAAATTGTTTAGCATCACTAATCTTCAGGGCAAATGTAAATCAAAACCACAATGAAATGTCACCTTGCATCTGTCAGAATGGTTGCTATCAAAAAAACAACAAATAAGTGTTGAGGAGAATGTGAAAAAACGGAGCCCTCATGTACTGTTTTATTTAAAACCTCTTTTATTGATTTTTTATCCATTTATTTCCATCCATCTTTATTCTTTGGCCTGTGTGGGCCTTCCATTGCAGTGGCCTCTCTTGTTGCTGAGCTCCAGCTCTGGGTGCATGCTCCAGAGCACTGGCTTAAAACTGAACACACTGGTTCAACTGCTCCACAGCACATGGGATCTTCCAGGGCCAGGGGTCAAACTGGTGCGCCTTGCACTATAAGGCAGGCTCCTTACCCACTGGACCACCAGGGAAGCCCCTCATGCACTGTTGATGGGAATATAAATTGGTATAGCTGCTATAAAAAACGGTATACAGATTCCTCAAAAATATATATATTCACATTCTATTTATTTGTTCATCCATTCATGGGCTCTCAAGTTACTTCCATATCTTGGCTACTGCAGATAATGCTGCTATGAATATAGGGATGTATATATCTTTTTCAATTAGTGTATTCATTTTCTTGGATAAATACTCAGGAATTGCTGGGTCACAGGACCTGCTCCAGGCTGTAGCAGCTTCTAGCAGACCTATTCAGATGAAGGCATTCCCTGCACATCCCAAATGTGTCTGCTGTATACATTCGTCTCCACAGACAGAGTGAGCAAGTGAGCCCTAACCACCTGCTGCTTCTGCCTTCTCTTGTCTGGGTGGAGAACAGACGCTGGAGGGAAGCATACAAACAGAGGTGGGCCAAAGCAAAGCTGAGCACCAGAGGTTGTGTGACCAAAGAAAAGGAAGGAAATTCACTTGTGGCAGTGCCAGAGCAATGGATTAAACCTCCACCATTGGCATGGTAAACCCTGCATCTGTGAAATATTTGAATTAAGAGTGAATGTTCCCACATTTGAGACCATGGACTTTGGGGGCAATTTTGGATGTTGGAAACAAGTACAAGCTGGAGTAAGGCCAGATCAGAATCTGAACTGGCCCCACAAGTACCCACAGCACACCCAGAGGCCTTTCTAAGAAGTAGACAGGCAATAGTTGTAGGTCTATTACTACTCTCTCTGTATTTTTTCTTTTTTGTTTTGTTCTATTCTTGTTCTTTTTTATGCCTTTAATTTTAATTTTTATTTGTTTTTTTTAATGCATTTACTTATTTTTTTTTATTTATTTGTTTATTTATTTATCTATTCTTTGACTGTGCTGGGTCTTCGTTGCTGCTCAGGCATTTCTCCAGTTATGGCAATTGGGGGTTACTCTCTCATTGCAGAGCATGGGTTTCAGCAGTTGCTGCTCCCAGGCCCTAGAGCACAGGCTCAGTTGTTGTGATCCACAGGCCCAACTGCTCTGTGGTATATGGAATCTTCCGGACCAGGGATCAAACCTGCTCTGTGGGGATCACTGAGCCATCAGGAAGCCCTTAATGCTTTTATTTGTCAAGACTGCTATAAAAACGGTATACAGATTCCTCAAAAATATATATATTCACATTCTATTTATCTGTTCATCCATTCATGGGCTCTCAAGTTACTTCCATATCTTGGCTACTGCAGATAATGCTGCTATGAATATAGGGATGTATATATCTTTTTCAATTAGTGTATTCATTTTCTTGGATAAATACTCAGGAATTGCTGGGTCACAGGACCTGCTCCAGGCTGTAGCAGCTTCTAGCAGACCTATTCAGATGAAGGCATTCCCTGCACATCCCAAATGTGTCTGCTGTATACATTCGTCTCCACAGACAGAGTGAGCAAGTGAGCCCTAACCACCTGCTGCTTCTGCCTTCTCTTGTCTGGGTGGAGAACAGACGCTGGAGGGAAGCATACAAACAGAGGTGGGCCAAAGCAAAGCTGAGCACCAGAGGTTGTGTGACCAAAGAAAAGGAAGGAAATTCACTTGTGGCAGTGCCAGAGCAATGGATTAAACCTCCACCATTGGCATGGTAAACCCTGCATCTGTGAAATATTTGAATTAAGAGTGAATGTTCCCACATTTGAGACCATGGACTTTGGGGGCAATTTTGGATGTTGGAAACAAGTACAAGCTGGAGTAAGGCCAGATCAGAATCTGAACTGGCCCCACAAGTACCCACAGCACACCCAGAGGCCTTTCTAAGAAGTAGACAGGCAATAGTTGTAGGTCTATTACTACTCTCTCTGTATTTTTTCTTTTTTGTTTTGTTCTATTCTTGTTCTTTTTTATGCCTTTAATTTTAATTTTTATTTGTTTTTTTTAATGCATTTACTTATTTTTTTTTATTTATTTGTTTATTTATTTATCTATTCTTTGACTGTGCTGGGTCTTCGTTGCTGCTCAGGCATTTCTCCAGTTATGGCAATTGGGGGTTACTCTCTCATTGCAGAGCATGGGTTTCAGCAGTTGCTGCTCCCAGGCCCTAGAGCACAGGCTCAGTTGTTGTGATCCACAGGCCCAACTGCTCTGTGGTATATGGAATCTTCCCGGACCAGGGATCAAACCTGTGTCTCCTGCACTGGAAAGCAGATTCTTTATCACTGAGCCATCAGGGAAGCCCTTAATGCTTTTATTTTCAAGTAAACTTATTTCATTTTTGCCACTTTCTACAGTCTGCTTTCATTATGTTGTTCTTTTCCCTTTATTTTTGATCTTATTTTAAACTATATTTTACATTGCTCTATTTTTACTTCTTTGATGTTCTATATTTTTCCTTCCATTTTCATCTCTTTGTTGTTCTTATATCTTTTTCTTTTGATAATATTGATGTGGTTGGTTTATGTTTTCTTTGCTCTTATTTTAATTTGCTTTCTGCATTTGATTTAATCTTGCTTGTGTGTTTTTCCTAGTTCAGTATTTACTGTTTGTTTTCATTTATTGGTTTGTATATTGGTTTGATCACTCTTGTTTCCCTCTTTTTTCTTTCTTTTCTCTTGTTCTCTTTTTGTGAGTGCGCGTGTGAATTTCTTGGTGTTTTTGTCTGTTTATCTTGTTTTATCTTGTCCCTTCATCTGGGACATAACTTTTTGCTTTTTCATGCTGATTAACTTTCTGTAAAGTGGTTCTTCTTGCTTCTTCTGTTTTCTGATTGAGGAGGCTAAGAAACTTGTGTAAGCTTCCTGATGGGAGGAACTGGTGGTGAAAAAAACTGGGTCTTACTCTGGTGGGCAGGGCCTTGCTCAGTAAATCGTTAATCTGATTATCTGCTGACGGGTGGAGTTGACTTGGGGTTTTGTCTGTTCTTTTTTTGTCTGTTTGATTGATTCTTTTA
This sequence comes from Tragulus kanchil, assembly GCA_022376925.1. Lineage (NCBI taxonomy): Eukaryota > Metazoa > Chordata > Mammalia > Artiodactyla > Tragulidae > Tragulus > Tragulus kanchil. Next base: position 80,244,861 of record JAIOJX010000024.1, on the reverse strand, counting down.
GTCTTTTTCTTTCTCTTCTGTTCTGTGTGGCTTGTGTCGTCTGGGTGCTCCAGCCAGGGGTTGGGCCTGAACCTCCAAGGTAGGAGACCCAACTCCAGGATGTTGGAAAAAAAAAAGTGAAAGTGAAGCCACTCAGTCGTGTCTGACTCTTTGTGACTCACGGACAAGTCATGGAATTCTCCAGGCAAGAATGCTGGAGTTGGTAGCCTTTCCCTTCTCCAGGGCATTTTCCCAACCCAGGGATTGAACTGGGCTCTCCTGCATTGCAGGTGAATTCTTTTTCAGCTGAGATACAAGGGAATTCCAAGATGTTGAAGCACCAGCGAACACCCAAATCCATGGAATATTAATAAGTGAGAGCGCTCACAATGGCCTCCATCTCAACAGTACAGCATAGATCTGCCCAATGGCCAGCAAGCTCTGGTGCTGGACACTTTACACCAAACAACTAGCAAAACTGGAGCACAACCCCATCCATTAGCAGGCAATCTACATAAATCCATATTAAGCACACAGATACCCTAAAACACACCATTGGACACAGCAATGCCCATCAGAGGAACAGGATCTGGTCCCACCCACCAGAATAGGGCACCAGTCCCCCACCAGGAAACCTTCATGAGGCAGTAGTCCAACACCACACACTGGGAATAGATTCCACAAGTAAAAGGAGCTATGACTCTGCAGCCTGTGAAAAGGAGCTCTCAAACACAGTAAGTTAAACAAAATGAGAAGACAAAAAAGCATGCAGTGGATGAAGGAGCAAAGTAAAAGTCCAAACAAGTGAAGAGGAAATAGGCAGTTTACCTTAAAAACTCAGATTAATTGTAATAAATATGATGCAAAATCTCAGAATGGAAGCACAGATAAGTGGAATGGAGACACGAATCAAGAAGACACAAGAGGGCCTCCCCTGGTGGTCCAGTGGATAAGGACACCGCCTTGCAGTACAAGGGGCGCCAGTTCGATCCCTGGCCTGGGAAGATCCCACGTGCCGCGGAGCGGCTGGACCGATGTGTCCAATTGCCAAGCAGGAGCTCTGGTGCGCATGCGCCCAGAGCCGGCGCTCTGCAACGACAGACGCCACCGCGATGGGAGGCCCACAGGAGCCAAAAGAACAAAGAAGGACGAAAATAGAGAAATGAAGGACCAATGGAAGTGGCCCACCTGCTCCCCTCCCTCCCCAATCAGACCCCCACCCAAAAGAAATAAATAAATAATAAAAAAAAAAAAAAAGAAGACACAAGAAATGTTTAACAAGGACTTAGAAGAAGTAAAGAACAGACATTCAGTGATGACTAACACAATAACTGAAATGAACAATACACTAGAGGGAAGCAATACCAGAATAACTGAGGTAGAAGAGTGGATAAGTGAGCTGGAAGGTAAGATAGTGGAAATAACTGAAACAGAGTAGAATAAAGAAAAAAGAATGAAAAGAAATGAGGATAGTAACAGAGACTCCCAGGACAATAGGAGTCCCAGAAGAACAAGAGAAAACGAAGGTGTATGAGAAAATACTTAGGGAGATTATAGTCAAAAACTTTCTACCTTGGGAAAGGAAATAGTCATCCAAATACAGGAAGTCCAGGGAGTCCCATACAAGATAAGCCCCCCCAAAAACATGCCAAAACACTTAGTAACCAAACTAACAAACACAGAGAAAGTATATCAAAAGCAAGAAGGGAAAAGAAACTAATATCATGCAATGGCATCCCCATAAAGTTAACAGCTGATCTTTCAGCAGAAACTCTGCAGGCCAGAAGTGAGTGGCAGGATATATTTAAAGTGATAAAAGGAAAAAATCTACAGCTAAGATTAGTCTACCCAGCAAGAATTTCATTCAGATTCAACAGAGAAATAAAAGCTTTACAGATAAGTAAAAGCTAAGAGAATTCAGTACCAAACTAGCTTAACTACAAATGCTGAAGGAGTTCTTTAGACAGGAAACACAAGAGAAAGAAAGACCTACAAAACAAACCCAAAACAATAGAATAAATGTTAATAGGATCGGACATATCCTGTAAATGTAAATGGATTAAACGTTAGAAAGAAAAGATACATGCTGACTGAATGGATAAAAAAAAAACTAGACCCATATATATGCTGTCTACCAGAGACCCATTTCAGATCTAGGAACACATGCAGATTAGAAAGTGAGGGGCTAGAAAAAGGTATTCCATGCAAATGGAAATCAAAAGAAAGCTGGTGAAGCAATACAAATAGACATTAAAATAGAGACTGTTATAAGAGACAAGGAAGGATAATACATAATGATCAAGGGATACATCCAAGAAGAAGATATAATAATTATAAATATCTCTGCACCCAACATAGAAGCACCTCAATCCACAAGGCAATGCTAGTAGTTATAAAAGGGAAAATTGACAGTAACACAGTAATAGTGGGGGACTTTAACATCCCACTTACACCAATGGACAGATCATCCAGACAGAAAATAAGGAAACACAAGCCTTAAATAACATGTTAGCTCAGATGGACATCACTGATATTGACCAGATATTCCATCCCAAAGCAGTAGAATACACTTTTTTCTCAAGAGCGCATGGAATATTCTCCAGGATAGATCAAAGCTTCGGTCACAAACCAAGTCTTGGTAAATTTCAAAAAACTGAAATTGTATCAAGATTTTTTTTCTGATTACAATACTATGAAGTTAGATATTAATTACAGGGGAAAAAATGTAAAAAAACAAATATATAGAGGCTAAACAATATGCTTCTAAATAACCAAAAGTTCACTGATGAAATCAAAGATGAAATAAAAGCAATGCCTAAAAACAAATGACAACGAAAACATGACAACCCAATAGCTATAAGATACAGCAAAAGCAAGGCAGAGAGGGAAGTTTAGAGGAGTACAAGCCAATCTCAAGAAACAGGTAAAACAACCTAACCTTACACCTAAAGTGATTATAAAAAGAACAGCAACAACAAAGGCCCCAAAGTTAGTTGAAGGAAATAAATAATAAAGATCAGAGCAGAAATATTGAAAAAGAAGTGAAGAAAACAATAGCAAAAACCAATGAAACTACAAGTTGGTTCTTGGTGAAGATAAATAAAACTGACCAATCATTAGCCAGACTCAGCAAGCAAAAAAGAGAGAGGATTCAAATCAATAAAATTAGAAATGAGAAAGAAGTTACAACAGACAATGCAGAATACAAAGTGTCATAAGAGTTACCATGAGCAACTGTATGCCTATAAAATGGACAACCTGGAAAAATGGACAAATTCTTAGAAAAATACAATCATCCAAGACTGAACCAGGAAGAAATATAAAGTATGAACAGATGAAGCACAAGAGCAAAAATTGAAACTGTGATAAAAAAAAAATCTTGGAACAAACACAAAGCCAGTGCCAGATGGCTTCACAGGTGAGTTCCATCAAACGTTTACAGAAGAGCCAACACCTATCCTGCTCAAGCTCTTCCAAAGAAATTGCAGAGGAAGGAATCCTCCCACATTCATTCCATGAGGCCACCATCACCCTGATTCCAAAACCAGGCAAAGATATCACAAGAAAAGAAAATTATAGGCCAATATCTGATGAACATAGATGCAAAACTCCTCAACAAAATTCTAGCAAACAGAATCCAACAGCACATTTAAAGCAACACACAAGTGTCAAGCGGGGTTTATCCCAGGAATTCAAGGATTTTTCAATATACTGAAATCAATAAATTTGATATACCATATTAATAAATTGAAAGATAAAAACCATTTGATGCATTCAATAGGTGCAGAGAAAGCTTCCAACAAAATCCAGCACTCTTTTATGATAAAAAAATAAAAAACTTAACCAGAAAATGGGCATAGAAGGAACCTACCTCAGCATAACAAAGGCCATATACAACAAACTCAGGGCACACATTATTGTCAATAGTGAAAAACTGAAACCATTTCTTGTAAGATCAGGAACAAGAAAAAAGTGCCCAATCCCATGACTGTTATTCAATATAGTTTTGGAAGTCAGAGAAGAAAAGGAAATAAAAGGAATCCAGATTGGAAAAGAAAAAGTAAAACTCTTACTGCTTGCAGATAACATGATACTGTACATAAAATCCTAAAGATGCCATCAGACAATTACTAGACCTAATTAGTGAATTTAGCAAAGTTATAGGATACAAAATTAACACACAGATACCACGTGTATTCCTACACACTAACAATGAAAAAAATTAGAAAGAGAAATTAAGAAAACAATTATCTTCACCATAGCGCTTCACCAGTGTCAACTACAAATTGGCATTTACAGTTAAATTGCCAACGACCGGACAAGGACATTTGCCCTCTGCCTCTGTGGAGACCAAGCCCTGTGCTGTTGAAAGGTGCTGACCTTCAATACCCACTGAAGGAGATCAGGGTGAGGATGAGACCTGGTGCTGTTGAGAACTGCTGACCTTCAATACCCCCTGATGGAGATCAGGGTGGGGTAGAGGCACCCTGTGCTCCAAGGAATCTGGTGGGACAGGTCTTTAGATAGGTGGGTGCTTTTAGGAACAGATTTTATTATTTCAATCCTTGCATCTTCTCATATTTAGAAAAGCACTAAATCTCCTCATGGTGACATCAGATCCTTGTGACTAACTGGGCACCCTCTGTAAAATGACTGTTTAATGATATGAAACTCCTCCCTCACCAAAATCCTTAAATATTGGCCCTCTTCCTGCTGCCTCTTTGGAGCAGTCTCTCAGAGCTATCTGGGGTGCTGCCTCCTGGGCTGCAGTCCTAATTATGCCCCAAATAAAACTTAACTCACGACTCTCAAGTTGTTCATCTTTTTTATTTGTTAACATCTATTTTAGTTGACAGGATCTTCTCAGATCAGGGACCCATGTCTCCCTGCATTGGCAAGTGCCTTGAGCTAGCCATTCCTAAGTTAGTAAAAAATAAAAAACTTAACCAGAAAATGGGCATAGAAGGAACCTACCTCAGCATAACAAAGGCCATATACAACAAACTCAGGGCACACATTATTGTCAATAGTGAAAAACTGAAACCATTTCTTGTAAGATCAGGAACAAGAAAAAAGTGCCCAATCCCATGACTGTTATTTAATATAGTTTTGGAAGTCAGAGAAGAAAAGGAAATAAAAGGAATCCAGATTGGAAAAGAAAAAGTAAAACTCTTACTGCTTGCAGATAACATGATACTGTACATAAAATCCTAAAGATGCCATCAGACAATTACTAGACCTAATTAGTGAATTTAGCAAAGTTATAGGATACAAAATTAACACACAGATACCACGTGTATTCCTACACACTAACAATGAAAAAAATTAGAAAGAGAAATTAAGAAAACAATTATCTTCACCATAGCGCTTCACCAGTGTCAACTACAAATTGGCATTTACAGTTAAATTGCCAACGACCGGACAAGGACATTTGCCCTCTGCCTCTGTGGAGACCAAGCCCTGTGCTGTTGAAAGGTGCTGACCTTCAATACCCACTGAAGGAGATCAGGGTGAGGATGAGACCTGGTGCTGTTGAGAACTGCTGACCTTCAATACCCCCTGATGGAGATCAGGGTGGGGTAGAGGCACCCTGTGCTCCAAGGAATCTGGTGGGACAGGTCTTTAGATAGGTGGGTGCTTTTAGGAACAGATTTTATTATTTCAATCCTTGCATCTTCTCATATTTAGAAAAGCACTAAATCTCCTCATGGTGACATCAGATCCTTGTGACTAACTGGGCACCCTCTGTAAAATGACTGTTTAATGATATGAAACTCCTCCCTCACCAAAATCCTTAAATATTGGCCCTCTTCCTGCTGCCTCTTTGGAGCAGTCTCTCAGAGCTATCTGGGGTGCTGCCTCCTGGGCTGCAGTCCTAATTATGCCCCAAATAAAACTTAACTCACGACTCTCAAGTTGTTCATCTTTTTTATTTGTTAACATCTATTTTAGTTGACAGGATCTTCTCAGATCAGGGACCCATGTCTCCCTGCATTGGCAAGTGGACTCCTTACCACTGAGCTACCAGGGAAGCCCCAGATAAGCTATTCTTAAGTTAATAAAGTGTTCTTTTACTACTAGTTAATAGTAAAAGAAAAACAACAACAACCACAAACCAAGAATAGATATTGAATTTTATTGGACTGAATCTGGAAAGCTTTTCTGAAATAACAGATTATGATGCTGGTTGGCATTTACCAGTATGCTGTCATATTTTCTTCCTAAGAAACAGAAGATTCAAAGGTCAAATAATGATGAGCTTTCCAAGTGCACTATTTAAAGTTCTGAGGGCAGAGCAGGTTTACTGGGCAAGATACAATGCTCAAAAAGGAACAGCATGCAAGGTTAGGCCAGAGGAAAAGAGGAACTGGTGGTTTGCTATTTTATTTTTAAAAATTTAAGGAAGTTGTTTATTGCCGATAATTGAGCTCAGAGAGGCTTATAATCACAAGACTGTCAAACAGAACTCTCCTACAGTGGATTAAAATCTTTTAAAAAAATTTATGTGGTGAGACTTCATCACTTTCTCTACTGATAAGCTCCACTGTTTTCATGCTTAATTAACCTGGAAGTTCTTCCTGATCTGAATCTCTCTTGCTGAGATACAGGCTTAATTTTCCTCCTATGCATTGTTTTAACCCCCCATCCCCACCACACACAGTAATTCCTCTATAAAATAAGTGCAAGAATTCATGAGGAACTGTAACCCAATAAAAAGCCCAGGATTCACATGGCCACTTGAGTGTATTCCACTGGCTCAGAGACAGCAGGGTTCACAAAAGTCCAGAAATTGGGCTTGTGGCTTTTTTGGGGTTTAAAGTTGACATAATCTGTGGCTTCCTTTATGTTCTCATAGTCCAGGCCAGAGTCATTTCTTCGACCTCCAGGGGCTGCAAAGACCACTTGTGTGTAGTTCACATCCTTGGGGACCTTAGGCTGGAAAAGCAAAAAGAAATTGGGTCAAGATTCCTACCACATTTGGAGAAGGTACTCAACTCAGAGAGGCTTGCCCTAGACTGGATGGGAAAGAACTTGGCTCCCAGTTAGCTGTGTCTGAAAGCAGGACCAAAGTAATGAAGAAAATTGCTCCTCACACCTGTAGGAATGAATGGGCTTAGGAAGAAAAATGTGGAGACTCTCCAAGTGAGGTCAGGACTCAGAGGAGACTTTGGCCAGTGACCCAGATGCAGAAAGAGGGGATTTCCCATTAGTGGCTTCATTTTTCTAACCCAATCGGATCCACTTTGTTGGATGCTCTGTGTTGATATGGTCCTGAAAGCCCGACCACGCTCACCAAAGGCTGTCAAATTTTTACGTATGCTGTCATATTTTCTTCCTAAGAAACAGAAGATTCAAAGGTCAAATAATGATGAGCTTTCCAAGTGCACTATTTAAAGTTCTGAGGGCAGAGCAGGTTTACTGGGCAAGATACAATGCTCAAAAAGGAACAGCATGCAAGGTTAGGCCAGAGGAAAAGAGGAACTGGTGGTTTGCTATTTTATTTTTAAAAATTTAAGGAAGTTGTTTATTGCCGATAATTGAGCTCAGAGAGGCTTATAATCACAAGACTGTCAAACAGAACTCTCCTACAGTGGATTAAAATCTTTTAAAAAAATTTATGTGGTGAGACTTCATCACTTTCTCTACTGATAAGCTCCACTGTTTTCATGCTTAATTAACCTGGAAGTTCTTCCTGATCTGAATCTCTCTTGCTGAGATACAGGCTTAATTTTCCTCCTATGCATTGTTTTAACCCCCCATCCCCACCACACACAGTAATTCCTCTATAAAATAAGTGCAAGAATTCATGAGGAACTGTAACCCAATAAAAAGCCCAGGATTCACATGGCCACTTGAGTGTATTCCACTGGCTCAGAGACAGCAGGGTTCACAAAAGTCCAGAAATTGGGCTTGTGGCTTTTTGGGTTAACGTTGACATAATCTGTGGCTTCCTTTATGTTCTCATAGTCCAGGCCAGAGTCATTTCTTCGACCTCCAGGGGCTGCAAAGACCACTTGTGTGTAGTTCACATCCTTGGGGACCTTAGGCTGGAAAAGCAAAAAGAAATTGGGTCAAGATTCCTACCACATTTGGAGAAGGTACTCAACTCAGAGAGGCTTGCCCTAGACTGGATGGGAAAGAACTTGGCTCCCAGTTAGCTGTGTCTGAAAGCAGGACCAAAGTAATGAAGAAAATTGCTCCTCACACCTGTAGGAATGAATGGGCTTAGGAAGAAAAATGTGGAGACTCTCCAAGTGAGGTCAGGACTCAGAGGAGACTTTGGCCAGTGACCCAGATGCAGAAAGAGGGGATTTCCCATTAGTGGCTTCATTTTTCTAACCCAATCGGATCCACTTTGTTGGATGCTCTGTGTTGATATGGTCCTGAAAGCCCGACCACGCTCACCAAAGGCTGCTGTAATGACTCCAGAGCCCCTCCTTCCTTGCCCTCATCTCTGCAGCCCAAGTGACCCCAGACTGCTGGGGTAACTAGGAGTGCCCCTTACCTGTCGGGTGGGAGGTGAGCTGTCTGAGCTGTCCGAGCTATCTGACGACGTGTCGCTGCCATCATCTAAAGAAAGCCAGAGGGTGTTAAGACAGGATAGAGGTGAACGAGATGAAGACAGAGGCAGAGCCAGCAACTCAAAGAGGAGTGGGCAAGAGTGATCAGAGACCTCTCTGTCACCCCCACCCCACCGTGGCCAAAGAGAAGAAAGGAATAGAGCAGAGAAAGGAGGAACCTCCTGAAATAGTCGAAAACATGTCCAAGAGTCTATCCAGCACCATCTGGTAAAGCTATTATCCTTCAATTAAAAAATCGTTCTAAACAAAATGTATTATTAAAAAAAAAAAAGTAAACACCAAGCCCTCGAGACTGCACTGTGCTGGCGAAGGCTGCCTGCTGGAGGGGAAGCCAGCGGGAGTGTGCTGAGTCACTGGGGCCCAAGGTAAATAGCTGTGGCTCTGGAAACACAGGCACAGCTTTTACTCTAAACCTGTCACAAACTCCAGGCAGGCTACATTCCTCTGAGGGCCCTGGTCTTGTCCCCTGTGACACAGAGGGTTGGACGATGATCTCTGAAGTCTCTGCCAATCACAGAGTCTCTGATTCTAGACATGCTTCACGGACGCTTCGGGATCAAGGGTCAGGATGAGGGCGCTTCTCACCTTCCACCGAAACCCTGAGTTCATGCAAGTGGCACTGTCTGTTTCCCATACGCACTGTGGCCTTATCTTGGTTCTGAGGAAGCCTGACAACCAGATTTCTTCAACTGAAAAGATAAAATTTAGAAGGGTAGAGCAAACTCTAATCAGCCACAAGGTGAAGCAGTGGAAAGGGCAGTCTCTGAGTGAATTTCTTGCGGCAGAGGTGGCAGTTTCCACTGTGTGAAGAGTGACCTGGCTTGTCTCTGGAGCAGAGAGAGGGAACGAGTGCAGTGTTCCTATTGGTTCCCTTGATGGAGTGGGACATAGATGTGATCCATCACCAAGATTCAGACTTACTGAAATGCCCAGATTCCATGACTGGAAGCAGACATAGGTGGCTGAAATCTAGTTCTGTTCAGTTCAGTTTAGTCAATCAGTCATGTTCAAGACTCTTTGCGCCGCCATGGACCGTAGCACACAAGACTTCCCTGTCCTTCACTATCTCCTGAAACTTGGTCAAACTCATATCTATTGACTCAGTGATGCCATCCAATCATCTCATCTCCTGTTGTCCCCTTCTCCTTCTGTTTTCTATTTTTCCAAACATCAGGGTCTTTTCCAAAGAGTCATCTCTTCGCAGCAGGTGGCCCAAGTATTGCAGCTTCAGCATCAGCATCAGTTCTTCCAATGAATATTCACGGTTGATTTACTTTAGGATTGATTGACTTGATTTCCTTGCAGACCAAGGGACTCCCAAGTCTTCTCCAACACCACAATTCAGAGGCATCAATTTCTTCATCACCCAGCCTTCTTTATGGTCCAACGCTCACCTTCATACATGACTACTGCAAAAACTATGACTTCGATTATATGGAGCTTTGTCAGCAAAGTGATAGAATGTCTCTGCTTTTGAATACACTGTCTACATTTGTCATAGCTTTTCTTCCAAGGAGCAAGTGTCTGTTAATTTCATGGCTGCAGTCATTGTCAGCAGTGATCCTGGAGCTCAAGAGAATAAAGATTCCACCACGCACAACATACAGGCAGACAAAGCTACCACAGTATCACAAAGACAGGAGCCGAGAGTTTTCCCCCCCCCACCTTGTAAAAGGAGTCAAGGGTCAGGATGAGGCGCTTCTCACCTTCCACCGAAACCCTGAGTTCATGCAAGTGGCACTGTCTGTTTCCCATACGCACTGTGGCCTTATCTTGGTTCTGAGGAAGCCTGACAACCAGATTTCTTCAACTGAAAAGATAAAATTTAGAAGGGTAGAGCAAACTCTAATCAGCCACAAGGTGAAGCAGTGGAAAGGGCAGTCTCTGAGTGAATTTCTTGCGGCAGAGGCGGCAGTTTCCACTGTGTGAAGAGTGACCTGGCTTGTCTCTGGAGCAGAGAGAGGGAACGAGTGCAGTGTTCCTGTTGGTTCCCTTGATGGAGTGGGACATAGATGTGATCCATCACCAAGATTCAGACTTACTGAAATGCCCAGATTCCATGACTGGAAGCAGACATAGGTGGCTGAAATCTAGTTCTGTTCAGTTCAGTTTAGTCAATCAGTCATGTTCAAGACTCTTTGCGCCGCCATGGACCGTAGCACACAAGACTTCCCTGTCCTTCACTATCTCCTGAAACTTGGTCAAACTCATATCTATTGACTCAGTGATGCCATCCAATCATCTCATCTCCTGTTGTCCCCTTCTCCTTCTGTTTTCTATTTTTCCAAACATCAGGGTCTTTTCCAAAGAGTCATCTCTTCACAGCAGGTGGCCCAAGTATTGCAGCTTCAGCATCAGCATCAGTTCTTCCAATGAATATTCACGGTTGATTTACTTTAGGATTGATTGACTTGATTTCCTTGCAGACCAAGGGACTCCCAAGTCTTCTCCAACACCACAATTCAGAGGCATCAATTTCTTCATCACCCAGCCTTCTTTATGGTCCAACGCTCACCTTCATACATGACTACTGCAAAAACTATGACTTCGATTATATGGAGCTTTGTCAGCAAAGTGATAGAATGTCTCTGCTTTTGAATACACTGTCTACATTTGTCATAGCTTTTCTTCCAAGGAGCAAGTGTCTGTTAATTTCATGGCTGCAGTCATTGTCAGCAGTGATCCTGGAGCTCAAGAGAATAAAGATTCCACCACGCACAACATACAGGCAGACAAAAAGCTACCACAGTATCACAAAGACAGGAGCCGAGAGAGCCCCTCAGCCTCTGGGGCAGCCAGGAGAGAACTATGACCTACACAAAACCCAGTGCAATCTGCCCCAGTGGCCAGGATGAGTGGCCTTCTAAAAGCAGAGGCCTGGCTTGGCCTGCAATGGGGAGGTGTGAGGACTCCTCAGGCTAGCATTTTGGGCAGAACAGCCTGGGGCTGTGGCAAGGAGGCTCCCCGGGAATCCAGGCAGAGCAGAAGAAGCTTTGTGACACGTTCTCCTCTGCAGTAGGGTAGTAGGGTAGTACTCACGCCGGTAGCGGGGCTCTGGCACCGGGATGTTTCTCTCTGCCCGAGTCTTCTTTCTCTCCGGGACAGCAGGAGGGCCACAGGGGGTGGGACTAAAGCTGGGGGCCTGGGGCCTGGCCCCTTTCAGTATGCGCTCATTCTCCTTCGCTATGGGGACAGGGAGAGAGTCAAAAGTGACAGTTCACCTGGTCAGGCACATCCTATCCTTGAGCCCAACTCTCATTAGGGAAAATTGATCAGAGGGATCTCCTGAGAGCTCAGTCCTCCCCTGCTTACAACCGTGCAATGCCCCTTGCCTCACTTGAAGCAAAAGGGAAGTCCAGCCTGAAGGCCGTACTCCTCCTTTCCCTTCCCAGCACACTTCAGCCCCATCCAGCCTGGGCCCATTTGCTGCTACCGTTCTGAGCAAATCTCCTGGTTAACTGACTTTGTAGGTATGACTCACTTCCTCATTTCCCTCAGATTTAGGCTCAAACGTCAGCCTCTCAGGAATGCCGACCCTATCCAGTTCATATCTCCTTGCCTTGCTTCATTTTTTTCTCTGTACTTATCTTAACCTAACACACATTTTACTTGTTTACTTGTCGTCTGTATTACCCATGGAATGCACAGTCCATAAGGGCAGGGATTTTGGCTTTATTTCCTGTTGCATTGGATGAATGAATAGCTAGAGAACTTAGACTTACATCCCCCTGCCCACTCCCTCTTCTCAGCACAGCCAAAACAGTGTTAGCTTATTTTCCCTAATTGTGATGTCTTCCTTGGACAGAGCTTCCTACATTTCACTGCAAATCAGCTCAGGAATTTAAGCTAATATCTTAGCCTAACCATACTCCTCTCTGTCATAATTCAAGGCCATTTTTTCACATTCAGTCCCTTGGGAGAGATGAAGGAAATTCACAGGGCTCAGGTTAAGTGAGCCCACCCTCATGAGCATTGCAGAACCTTGTCTCAAGGCAGAAAGTCTGGGTAGCCATCATTCCCAAGCACAGATAGGTTCAGTCAGAGTACAGGTTACCAACTCAGAGGTTGGTGGAGTGAGGGGGCATCTGGCTAGTGATTCCTCAGGTAGATTTTCAAGTTATATTTGGGGGTACCAACGGAGGCTTATCTTTCTGTGGGCTTGGGAGGGGTTCCTGAAGGGAACCAGGAGGGAAGAGAATGCTGAGCCAGTTACCCATGTGCCTGCTGAGCAGGAAGTTGATGGCTGTGAAGAGACAGACTTGCAGGATCAGAGACACTACTGCAATCACTATTCCATGCCAGACCTCCATAACGCTGTTGGGAGATGAGGAGATCAAGTTAGAGGCTTTGGAGGTGCAGAGAGGGCTGCAAACCCGTCCCTGCCGCAAGTCAGTACTGCGGTACTGCTATGCGGCTTGAATACCTTCTCTCTTTAAAAGGAAGGCTTTAGCACTTGGACAGGATGATGAGCACACTCGATGGGACATGCACTACATGGGACCCTGAGCTGGGTCTCCCCCAACCACTCACTGTGCCAGCATGACAAGCTCCTCACAGGGCAGCAGCAGCTTGTGGGTGGGGCCTCTTGGGGCAGTTCCCCAGGCTTACCACTCATTTTCCCTCAACTGTCAGCCTCTCAGGAATGCCGACCCTATCCAGTTCATATCTCCTTGCCTTGCTTCATTTTTTTCTCTGTACTTATCATAACCTAACACACATTTTACTTGTTTACTTGTCGTCTGTATTACCCATGGAATGCACAGTCCATAAGGGCAGGGATTTTGGCTTTATTTCCTGTTGCATTGGATGAATGAATAGCTAGAGAACTTAGACTTACATCCCCCTGCCCACTCCCTCTTCTCAGCACAGCCAAAACAGTGTTAGCTTATTTTCCCTAATTGTGATGTCTTCCTTGGACAGAGCTTCCTACATTTCACTGCAAATCAGCTCAGGAATTTAAGCTAATATCTTAGCCTAACCATACTCCTCTCTGTCATAATTCAAGGCCATTTTTTCACATTCAGTCCCTTGGGAGAGATGAAGGAAATTCACAGGGCTCAGGTTAAGTGAGCCCACCCTCATGAGCATTGCAGAACCTTGTCTCGAGGCAGAAAGTCTGGGTAGCCATCATTCCCAAGCACAGATAGGTTCAGTCAGAGTACAGGTTACCAACTCAGAGGTTGGTGGAGTGAGGGGGCATCTGGCTAGTGATTCCTCAGGTAGATTTTCAAGTTATTTTTGGGGGGTACCAACGGAGGCTTATCTTTCTGTGGGCTTGGGAGGGGTTCCTGAAGGGAACCAGGAGGGAAGAGAATGCTGAGCCAGTTACCCATGTGCCTGCTGAGCAGGAAGTTGATGGCTGTGAAGAGACAGACTTGCAGGATCAGAGACACTACTGCAATCACTATTCCATGCCAGACCTCCATAACGCTGTTGGGAGATGAGGAGATCAAGTTAGAGGCTTCGGAGGTGCAGAGAGGGCTGCAAACCCGTCCCTGCCGCAAGTCAGTACTGCGGTACTGCTATGCGGCTTGAATACCTTCTCTCTTTAAAAGGAAGGCTTTAGCACTTGGACAGGATGATGAGCACACTCGATGGGACATGCACTACATGGGACCCTGAGCTGGGTCTCCCCCAACCACTCACTGTGCCAGCATGACAAGCTCCTCACAGGGCAGCAGCAGCTTGTGGGTGGGGTTCAGGCTCTCTTGGGGGCAGCAGGAAGAGATGTAGGTGGAACCACCCAGGCACCTTGTCTGCACCAGCGCTACCAGCAGGACTGCCCTGGAGACCTACAGAGGCGAGGCAGTGGGTCAGAACTCCTGGGTGGTCTCTGCTGCTGGCAGGTCACTTCCTTTCCTCTCCCCAGATTCCAGTGTTTGAATCTACGGAACAGGCAGTAACCATATTAGCACCTGCCAACAAGTGGGCACTGGCTTGCTGCCAGTTACAGGCCTGAGCCCCCTGCACGTCTGCCATCTGACCTGATTCACAGAATTCTAGGACTAGATGTCATGACCCTCCTTTGATAAGGAGCGATGTGTGGTCCAGAGGGCTGAGGGACATGTCTGAGGCCCTACTCCAGGCCTGGATTTGAGCTCTACATCCAAGCCTACAACCCCAACCATTCATCTTCACTCCCAGAGCCTTGCCTGCTGCTGGAAGCCGGGAGGAGTCCTACTGGAGCAAATACACTGGGAGAGATGCTGTGAAGCTGCCCAGTGTCTCTGCTACACACACACACCCCCATCACACACACACACACACACACACACACTGCTGAAAAGAAATAACTTAGGAGCTTGGGATTAGCAAAAACAAGGTCCTACTGTAAAATCAAGGGAACTATATTCAATAGTCTGTAATAAGCCTAATGGAAAAGAATATGTAAAGGAATATCTATCTATCTATCTAATCATTTTGCTGTACTCCAAAAAGTAACAAAATGTTGCAAATCAACTATACTTCAAATAAAAAAAGTGTTTAGGGCTTCCCTGGTAGCTCAGTGGTGAAGAGCTCTCCTGCCAAAGTAGGAGCCATTCGGGCTCCATTCAATCCCTGGTCCAGGAAGATTCCACATGCTGCAGAGCAACTAAGCCGGTGAGCCACAACTATTGCGCCTATGCTCTAGAGCCTTGAAACCACAACTCTGGAGCCCATGTGCTGCAACTATTGAAACCCGTGTACCCTAGAGCCCGAGCTCCACAACAAGAGAACTGGGCCCCAACCACTCACTGTGCCAGCATGACAAGCTCCTCACAGGGCAGCAGCAGCTTGTGGGTGGGGTTCAGGCCTCTTGGGGCAGCAGGAAGAGATGTAGGTGGAACCACCCAGGCACCTTGTCTGCACCAGCGCTACCAGCAGGACTGCCCTGGAGACCTACAGAGGCGAGGCAGTGGGTCAGAACTCCTGGGTGGTCTCTGCTGCTGGCAGGTCACTTCCTTTCCTCTCCCCAGATTCCAGTGTTTGAATCTACGGAACAGGCAGTAACCATATTAGCACCTGCCAACAAGTGGGCACTGGCTTGCTGCCAGTTACAGGCCTGAGCCCCCTGCACGTCTGCCATCTGACCTGATTCACAGAATTCTAGGACTAGATGTCATGACCCTCCTTTGATAAGGAGCGATGTGTGGTCCAGAGGGCTGAGGGACATGTCTGAGGCCCTACTCCAGGCCTGGATTTGAGCTCTACATCCAAGCCTACAACCCCAACCATTCATCTTCACTCCCAGAGCCTTGCCTGCTGCTGGAAGCCGGGAGGAGTCCTACTGGAGCAAATACACTGGGAGAGATGCTGTGAAGCTGCCCAGTGTCTCTGCTACACACACACACCCCCATCACACACACACACACACACACACACACTGCTGAAAAGAAATAACTTAGGAGCTTGGGATTAGCAAAAACAAGGTCCTACTGTAAAATCAAGGGAACTATATTCAATAGTCTGTAATAAGCCTAATGGAAAAGAATATGTAAAGGAATATCTATCTATCTATCTAATCATTTTGCTGTACTCCAAAAAGTAACAAAATGTTGCAAATCAACTATACTTCAAATAAAAAAAGTGTTTAGGGCTTCCCTGGTAGCTCAGTGGTGAAGAGCTCTCCTGCCAAAGTAGGAGCCATTCGAGCTCCATTCAATCCCTGGTCCAGGAAGATTCCACATGCTGCAGAGCAACTAAGCCGGTGAGCCACAACTATTGCGCCTATGCTCTAGAGCCTTGAAACCACAACTCTGGAGCCCATGTGCTGCAACTATTGAAACCCGTGTACCCTAGAGCCCGAGCTCCACAACAAGAGAAGTCACTGCAGCAAAGAAGCCTGCTCACCTCAACTAGAGAGTAGCTTCCACTCCCTGCAAGTAGAGAAGAGCCTGCAGCAGCAAAACAAAGACCCAGAATAGCCAAAAATAAATAAATAAAATGCATTAAAAGATGTTTAGTATCAAAAATAAAAATCACAGTGCTGAATATGAAATATATTTTAAGACAAATCCAAGACGACTTCAAAGTTTTGAAATGGTGTTTACTCAGCACATGATGGGTCACATGATGGCCCACTGTGCTGTTGCACAAGGCTGTAAATGTTGAAAAGCCCTTTCCTGGTAATCAGGGTCTCCAAGTGATAAGGGTAGTATGGAAAGTCCTGCTATTTTTGCTTTTATCTGTTCTCACACTGGGTGGGCCTATCCAAGATCAAACCTGGACTAAGCTGGGAGAGCGAGGAGGCAGAAACTGAGGAGGGAGCCTGCGAAGTTTGCCACCACCGCCTTCTGGGGCTGAGTGTCAACCAGCTGGAGGTTGCCAGAGCGAGAAAACTACCTTCTCCCCCACATCTTTCACAACCAACAAGCCCAGCCTTCAGGAACAACTTTTTTTTGTGAGATTGAAAATTGGGAGTAGACTTGCCTGGTGGTTCAGTGGCTAAAGAACCTGCCTGCCAGTTCGGGGGACACAGAAGATTTCACATGCTGCAGGGCAACTAAGCCCATGCACCACAACTACTGAAGCCCATGAGTTTGAAGGCCCGTGTGTCACAGCTACTGAGTTCACACACTGCCACGACCAAAGCCCACACACCTAGAGCCCGAGCTCTGACAAGAGAAGGCACCACAGTGAGAAGCCCATACACCATAACCAGAGACTAGCCCCTGCTGGCCGCAAATAGACAAAGCCTGAGCACAGCAACAAAGACCCAGCGCAGCCAAACATAAAGAAAGGAAGAACATTGGGAGTAACACATGCTCAATTTAATCACCACACTTAGCTTAAGTTCCCTCTTTCTGATATAATAAAGTCTCATATTAATAAATTCTAGATACTTCTCCCAAAGGAACCTAACTATCTACTCTTTACTTGTTGAGTTAAATAAGCAAAGTACACTTAACATCATCACTCTAAAATAATTGTATTTAGTTTGATTTATAAAGATGGATTCAGCATCCAGACGTGAGTTCCTCATTATGTACAGATTCAGCATGTGAGATAGAACAGGGAAGATGGAAACTGGGAATGTTCTAAATGGGAGAATTCTCCTTCCCTTCCCTCTGCTTCATTCCAGTACCCACCAACCTGGTGCCAAGATGCACCAGAAGGTCGCCTTCAGAGCAGAAGCCTCCTGCAGTTCCTTCTGCAGGAGAGTTGTGTTAGCTTACTTCTGTCCTGGCACGAAGGGGACAGTGGGAGGCAGGAGGTGGAAACTGACCCAGATGGTAAGCCAAGCAAGAGGGGACCCCAGGAGTATACCTACCTCCCCCTCCACTAAGTCCAAGGATGGATAGATGGATAGTCCAGATGGATAGATAATCCAATACTCCCCAGTGATCAGTAAACTCTAGAAAGAAAGTTCACTTTCCCAAAATGACACACACAGAATAAAATCTGCACAGACAGGAGGCTGGAAGGAAAACATCAAAGTGACGAAGATGAAGTGAGAATGGAGTTATTCAGGAAAAACAGGGATCCTGAAAAATAAGGTGACTCGCTTGAAGACAGGGCAGAGATATATTTCAAATGCCCTGCTCTCGTCTTATTTTGGATAAGCCCTCCTAAAATTTCAACAGATACTGATTTCTCAAGCAAATTTCTCAAGGTAATGTCAGTACTAATCCTGATTTCTGAGACAGTTGCAAAAAGAAGATTGGATGTTACGAGGAGAGCTTTATTACACACACACACACACACACACATGAAAATCACAGAAAAGGGCTAGAGGCAAATTCAATATGCCAGGAGATCAACAGTGTTCCTCTTTAAAAGGCGCTCTTGCATTTTAGTGGGCTTCCCCAATGGCTCAGTGGCAAAGAACCCACCTGCAATGCAGGAGACTCAGGTTCGGTTTTCTTGGGGGGTTCAGGAAAATCCCTGGAGGAAGGGGCAATGAGCTTTAATCCACTCCAGTATTTTGCCTATAATAAAGTCTCATATTAATGAATTCTAGATACTTCTCCCAAAGGAACCTAACTATCTACTCTTTACTTGTTGAGTTAAATAAGCAAAGTACACTTAACATCATCACTCTAAAATAATTGTATTTAGTTTGATTTATAAAGATGGATTCAGCATCCAGACGTGAGTTCCTCATTATGTACAGATTCAGCATGTGAGATAGAACAGGGAAGATGGAAACTGGGAATGTTCTAAATGGGAGAATTCTCCTTCCCTTCCCTCTGCTTCATTCCAGTACCCACCAACCTGGTGCCAAGATGCACCAGAAGGTCGCCTTCAGAGCAGAAGCCTCCTGCAGTTCCTTCTGCAGGAGAGTTGTGTTAGCTTACTTCTGTCCTGGCACGAAGGGGACAGTGGGAGGCAGGAGGTGGAAACTGACCCAGATGGTAAGCCAAGCAAGAGGGGACCCCAGGAGTATACCTACCTCCCCCTCCACTAAGTCCAAGGATGGATAGATGGATAGTCCAGATGGATAGATAATCCAATACTCCCCAGTGATCAGTAAACTCTAGAAAGAAAGTTCACTCCAAAGTGACACACACAGAATAAAATCTGCACAGACAGGAGGCTGGAAGGAAAACATCAAAGTGACGAAGATGAAGTGAGAATGGAGTTATTCAGGAAAAACAGGGATCCTGAAAAATAAGGTGACTCGCTTGAAGACAGGGCAGAGATATATTTCAAATGCCCTGCTCTCGTCTTATTTTGGATAAGCCCTCCTAAAATTTCAACAGATACTGATTTCTCAAGCAAATTTCTCAAGGTAATGTCAGTACTAATCCTGATTTCTGAGACAGTTGCAAAAAGAAGATTGGATGTTACGAGGAGAGCTTTATTACACACACACACACACACACACACATGAAAATCACAGAAAAGGGCTAGAGGCAAATTCAATATGCCAGGAGATCAACAGTGTTCCTCTTTAAAAGGCGCTCTTGCATTTTAGTGGGCTTCCCCAATGGCTCAGTGGCAAAGAACCCACCTGCAATGCAGGAGACTCAGGTTCGGTTCTTGGGTCAGGAAAATCCCCTGGAGGAGGGCATGGTAATCCACTCCAGTATTTTGCCTGGAGAAGCCCATGGACAGAGGAGCCTGGAGTCTACAGACCGTAGTGCTGCAACGGGTTGGACATGACTGAAGCAATGCTTACACTTAGCACGCACACACTCATGCTTTAGGAAAGCTGACCTCCTATGAACTGTCTCATTTGTCCTTAATCACGGAAATTATTCCTCCTCTTCTGTTGAAGGGATGCCACCAGGGCTGTATTCTGAAACTACATTCTAAGTTTTCACATTTGTAAACCTCCTCTATTCATTAAAAATCAAACAATGGATATTTGTAATACAAAAAATTTACAGTGTAAATAAGCAGAGCATTTCATAAAATGAACTTAAAGTTCATTCCATAAAATTTTCTTTATTTTTTCATAAATACATGCACTTTGTGTGTCAAAATGTTTGTACGCACAGTCTTTTTGAAATGCAGCATCATACTGAGTAGTAACTTTTCCTCTTCACTTAATAGATCAGATCATAAACGTGTTTCCGGATCAGAAAAACCTCCATTAAAAAGCCCCAGTCTGGGTGCTCACAGGCTGAATCTGACACCTAGATGATTTTATTTGATCATGTGCTTTAGAGATTTGTATGTGGACACCCTGAAGAGGGTCTTGTACTTTTCAGTCCCTGATTGATCCTTGAAGGCATCTAAATTTGCACCTTCAGTTTTATAGCATCATTTAAAGTTACTATTACTCCACTTTACCAGTATCTCTTAGTACTCCTGACGTTCAGAAGCAGAGAGTTCCTTGTTGTCTAAAACTGCTCGTGCACTACCTGGGAGACCACAGATAACAGATGTACCAGGCCAGTTACAATGACCCTACATATTTCCAAATATCTCCCTGAGGCAGTCCCCTTTGCCCCTAGGTGAGAATCACTGCATTAGAAAAATGTTACATTATTTTAAAACCATTGCCTTATTTTGCCTCTTTATACAGAACTACATTGCCTACGTTTCCTCCTTTCATTTTAATCTACTATGAGCATCTTACCAGTTAAATAACACACATTATCTGTATCATCAATATACAAGATAAAAGTCAAACAGATCTCCACACAGATCAAGTTCTGTTCTCTTTGAGGTGTGAATTATTAAATAGTCTCAGTTTCTGTACTGTAACATGGGATTAACGATAGCATGTACCTCACAGGTTTCTTGTGAGGGCTTGGGAAGTTATGTTCATAAAGACCTAAATATAATACATGTGAAAAGCACTCAATAATTATTAGGTGTTATTCAACCCCAAAACACTGCACCAAGGTAGGGGCTAGAGTAGAGCTATTAAAACTGGGTCTGTCTATTTTTGGAAATGTAGACATTTGTTTTGAGTACAGTTTGAAGATAAAATCTGGGCAGGATGAGGTATGAAAATGATGACAGATGTCATTATTTAAGTGGCTAATGGTCCCTAACCACAGGAGCAGGTTGTTCCTTGGGGGCTAATTGCAGATTGCTGATCAGATCGTCAGGCAGAAACATCTGCTCATTTGCCTACAGAGCCCAAACAACTGGGAAATGAGCAATCTGAGGAATGAGGCCCTCAAAATGGATACTCATTTTGAAATGCAGCATCATACTGAGTAGTAACTTTTCCTCTTCACTTAATAGATCAGATCATAAACGTGTTTCCGGATCAGAAAAACCTCCATTAAAAAGCCCCAGTCTGGGTGCTCACAGGCTGAATCTGACACCTAGATGATTTTATTTGATCATGTGCTTTAGAGATTTGTATGTGGACACCCTGAAGAGGGTCTTGTACTTTTCAGTCCCTGATTGATCCTTGAAGGCATCTAAATTTGCACCTTCAGTTTTATAGCATCATTTAAAGTTACTATTACTCCACTTTACCAGTATCTCTTAGTACTCCTGACGTTCAGAAGCAGAGAGTTCCTTGTTGTCTAAAACTGCTCGTGCACTACCTGGGAGACCACAGATAACAGATGTACCAGGCCAGTTACAATGACCCTACATATTTCCAAATATCTCCCTGAGGCAGTCCCCTTTGCCCCTAGGTGAGAATCACTGCATTAGAAAAATGTTACATTATTTTAAAACCATTGCCTTATTTTGCCTCTTTATACAGAACTACATTGCCTACGTTTCCTCCTTTCATTTTAATCTACTATGAGCATCTTACCAGTTAAATAACACACATTATCTGTATCATCAATATACAAGATAAAAGTCAAACAGATCTCCACACAGATCAAGTTCTGTTCTCTTTGAGGTGTGAATTATTAAATAGTCTCAGTTTCTGTACTGTAACATGGGATTAACGATAGCATGTACCTCACAGGTTTCTTGTGAGGGCTTGGGAAGTTATGTTCATAAAGACCTAAATATAAAACATGTGAAAAGCACTCAATAATTATTAGGTGTTATTCAACCCCAAAACACTGCACCAAGGTAGGGGCTAGAGTAGAGCTATTAAAACTGGGTCTGTCTATTTTTGGAAATGTAGACATTTGTTTTGAGTACAGTTTGAAGATAAAATCTGGGCAGGATGAGGTATGAAAATGATGACAGATGTCATTATTTAAGTGGCTAATGGTCCCTAACCACAGGAGCAGGTTGTTCCTTGGGGGCTAATTGCAGATTGCTGATCAGATCGTCAGGCAGAAACATCTGCTCATTTGCCTACAGAGCCCAAACAACTGGGAAATGAGCAATCTGAAGTAATTATGTTGTGAAAAAATGTCTGAACCATGTGAGAGTTTGGTACACTTCATTCCATCATCAAGATGGAACTGTCCTGCCCTCTCTCAGGTCTGGATACTCATTAAACCAGGGTCCTGCCAACTGCCTCCAAACTGGGCATCAGCAGAGGGCTAAGAACATGTCTTCTGTGTGCTTCCAGCCTGGTGGTAACCTTGAGTTAGGGCCGGATTCCATTTTATTATTTCCTCTTCTCTTGCTAAAGGAGCTCTTTCATGACTTTTCTAATAGGTACAGTGTAACAAAAGAGGTGAAATAATAAAAACACACATTTTCCTGTCTGATACGAGACGTTCACAGATATATTCTGGAAAGAGCAGTTTAAAACAAGAGCTCAGCAGAAGATGATTTATATGAAAACCATATGGATTCAAGTACTCATAATCAGTATTACTAAGGTGACTTGATCAATCTTTTATTTTTTTAAGTTATTTATTTGTTTGCCTATTCTGGGTTTTCAGTGCTGCCACAGGCTCTTCTCTAGTTGCAAGGAGTGGGGACTACTCTCTAGTTGTGGTGAGCAGGCTTCTTGTTGCAGTGACTTCTCTTTTTGTGGAACTCGGGCTCAATAGTTGCAGCTCCGAGGCTCTAGAGCACAGGCTCAACAGTAGTGGCTCATGGGCTTAGTTGCTCAGCAGCACATGAGATCTTCCCAGATCAGGGATTATGCTCAGTTGGCTCAGCCATACCTCACAGGTTTCTTGTGAGGGCTTGGAAACAAAGACCTAAATATAATACATGTGAAAAGCACTCAATAATTATTAGGTGTTATTCAACCCCAAAACACTGCACCAAGGTAGGGGCTAGAGAAGAGCTATTAAAACTGGGTCTGTCTATTTTTGGAAATGTAGACATTTGTTTTGAGTACAGTTTGAAGATAAAATCTGGGCAGGATGAGGTATGAAAATGATGACAGATGTCATTATTTAAGTGGCTAATGGTCCCTAACCACAGGAGCAGGTTGTTCCTTGGGGGCTAATTGCAGATTGCTGATCAGATCGTCAGGCAGAAACATCTGCTCATTTGCCTACAGAGCCCAAACAACTGGGAAATGAGCAATCTGAAGTAATTATGTTGTGAAAAAATGTCTGAACCATGTGAGAGTTTGGTACACTTCATTCCATCATCAAGATGGAACTGTCCTGCCCTCTCTCAGGTCTGGATACTCATTAAACCAGGGTCCTGCCAACTGCCTCCAAACTGGGCATCAGCAGAGGGCTAAGAACATGTCTTCTGTGTGCTTCCAGCCTGGTGGTAACCTTGAGTTAGGGCCGGATTCCATTTTATTATTTCCTCTTCTCTTGCTAAAGGAGCTCTTTCATGACTTTTCTAATAGGTACAGTGTAACAAAAGAGGTGAAATAATAAAAACACACATTTTCCTGTCTGATACGAGACGTTCACAGATATATTCTGGAAAGAGCAGTTTAAAACAAGAGCTCAGCAGAAGATGATTTATATGAAAACCATATGGATTCAAGTACTCATAATCAGTATTACTAAGGTGACTTGATCAATCTTTTATTTTTTTAAGTTATTTATTTGTTTGCCTATTCTGGGTTTTCAGTGCTGCCACAGGCTCTTCTCTAGTTGCAAGGAGTGGGGACTACTCTCTAGTTGTGGTGAGCAGGCTTCTTGTTGCAGTGACTTCTCTTTTTGTGGAACTCGGGCTCAATAGTTGCAGCTCCGAGGCTCTAGAGCACAGGCTCAACAGTAGTGGCTCATGGGCTTAGTTGCTCAGCAGCACATGAGATCTTCCCAGATCAGGGATTATGCTCATGTCTCCTGCACTGGCAGGTTAAATCTTCACTGCCAAGCTATCCAAGGAAGCCCCTTAATCAATCTTTTAAAATTAAGTAGCTTTAATGTTTAAAATGGATAAACAACAAGGACCTACTGTGGAGCAAGAAAAAAATAAGTAGCTTTAAAGATTTTTATGAAGCATTTATAAAAAGATTTTTAGCAAAGTTCTTTAACTTATTGTGTTTAAAATGAAGACTTGGAGCTATAAGAAAACAAGACAGGGAGATGAGAGCAGGGCTTCTTCTCCTGGCTCAATCGCCTATGTGACCTGGGACAGGTGGAAATCCTTTCTAGACCTAGCATGCGTAGTACTCCTACAGCTCTTTCTGGCCCTCAGAATTCTGTTCTTTAAAGACTGAAGTACTGTAGGGAGAAGGAAAGCATAGTTGGGTGGAAATGGAACATTTTGAAAGAAAAAAAATCTCCATTTTATAATATCATTCAGTTTCCTTCATACTACTAGATTTTTCTTCTCTAATTGAATATACAGTTTGGAAAAATCAAGAAAAAGATGAAACATAAATAAGCCAGATGAATAATAACTACAACCACAGAAACAGAGGAGGTCAAAAACTGTGATATTCCCAAGATTTTATTCTTGTGAAATATCAATAAAATTATCCATTTCCTAGAAAAATTGTAGAAATTAAAAGTAAAATAAAAGTTAAAAAAGAGAAAAATTATAGAAAAATAAAAACTAGCAAAGTCGATTCCATAAGGCACAGAAAACTTAGACTAAAAGCAAAGCAAAATAACAAGAAAGAAGTTTGGGCTTCAAGTTCTGTTCCTCTCTGGCTGCTAAAGGCAGGGGACTTGGAGTCAGACAGCCTAGTTTCACACCACAGCTCATCCTCTGCATGAGTTGGGGTTAGTTATTTAACCTCTCAGAGTCTCTGTTTTCTTACCTGTAAGATGAGAACAATAATAACTAATTCTTAGGATTATATTAGATGACTATAAATGATACCCACTTCTGCAGATGAAATAAGATGAGGTATGTGAAGTAGGTATTCTAGTTTTTGTCACATAGCAATAAACTTCCAATAAATGGCAGCTATTATTATTTAGAAATTGAGAGCAAAATTGATCTACTAAATATCTGTGCCCAGATAGTGTTACAAATGAGTTTTTGAAGTTTTTAAAGAACATGAGACACAGAGGAAAAAAAAGGGAAACTCTCCAGGCTCATCTCATTTATAAATACAGAGGTATGTAAGTGATTTTATCAAAAGTTGCTCCAGGGGAATCAATCTTCCTGATCTCAGACTATACTACAAAGCTACAGAAATCAAGACAGATGGTACTGGCACAAAAACAGGCATATAACTTAGGGGAACAGGACAGAAAGTGCAGAGATAAACCTATGCAACTATGGTCACCTAATCTATGACAGAGGAGACAAGAATATACAATGGAGAAAAAGACAGTCTCTTCAATAAGTGATGTTGGGAAAACTGGATAGCTACGTGTAGAAGAATGAAATTAGAACACTTCCTAGCACCATACATAAGAATAAACTCAAAATGGACTAAAAATCTAAATGTAGGGCTTCCCTGGTCAGTGGTAAAGAGCTTGCCTGCTAATGCAGGAGACACACATTCGATCCCTGATCCAAGATGATCCCACATTTGCGGAGCAACTAAGCCCATGAGCCACAACTATGGAGTCTGTGCTCTACAGCTCCGGAGCTGCAACTACTGAGCCCATGTGCCACAACTATTGAAGCCCATGAGCCCTAGAGCCTTAATTCCACAACAAGAAAAGTCACTGCAACAAGAAGCCTGCTCACCTCAAGCCTGTGGCAGCAGAATTGCCAAAAATTAATAAATGAATAAATAAATAAATAAATAAATAATTTTTAAAGAAAAGATAAAAAAATCATTGTAAAAATAAAAAACCTAAATGTAAGATCTAATACTATAAAACTCTTAGAGAAAAATATAGGCATTTATGAAAGTAAAAACAAAAATAAACAAACAGGACCTAGTTAAACTTAACCTTTTGCACAGCAAAGGAAATCATAAAATGAAAGAACAACCCTCAGAATGGGAGAAAATATTTGCAAATAAAATGACCTACAGTGAATCTCCAAAATATATAAATACTCATGCACACATCTAAAAAAAAACAAAACCCAAACAGCTCAATCGAAAAAATGAGCACAAGATCTAAATAGACATTTCTCCAAAGAAGACATATAGATAGCCAAAAGCTCATGAAAAGATTCTCAACATCATTAAGAGAAATGCAAATCAAAACTACAATGAGGTATCACCTCAAACTGGTCAGAATAGCCATCATTAAAAAATCTACAAACAATAAATGCTGGAGAAGATGTGTAGAAAAGGAAGCCCTCTTACACTGTTGGTGGGAATGTAAATTGTTACAGGCACTATGGAGAACAGTACGAAGATTTCTTAGAGCACTAAATATAGAACTACCATATGTTCCAACAATCCTACTCCTGGGCATGCATCCAGAGAGAAGCACAATTTGAAAAGGATACATGTACATGTTCATTGCAGAACTATTTCGGGTTTGTGGAAAACTGGATAGCTACGTGTAGAAGAATGAAATTAGAACACTTCCTAGCACCATACATAAGAATAAACTCAAAATGGACTAAAAATCTAAATGTAGGGCTTCCTGGTCAGTGGTAAAGAGCTTGCCTGCTAATGCAGGAGACACACATTCGATCCCTGATCCAAGATGATCCCACATTTGCGGAGCAACTAAGCCCATGAGCCACAACTATGGAGTCTGTGCTCTACAGCTCCGGAGCTGCAACTACTGAGCCCATGTGCCACAACTATTGAAGCCCATGAGCCCTAGAGCCTTAATTCCACAACAAGAAAAGTCACTGCAACAAGAAGCCTGCTCACCTCAAGCCTGTGGCAGCAGAATTGCCAAAAATTAATAAATGAATAAATAAATAAATAAATAAATAATTTTTAAAGAAAAGATAAAAAAATCATTGTAAAAATAAAAAACCTAAATGTAAGATCTAATACTATAAAACTCTTAGAGAAAAATATAGGCATTTATGAAAGTAAAAACAAAAATAAACAAACAGGACCTAGTTAAACTTAACCTTTTGCACAGCAAAGGAAATCATAAAATGAAAGAACAACCCTCAGAATGGGAGAAAATATTTGCAAATAAAATGACCTACAGTGAATCTCCAAAATATATAAATACTCATGCACACATCTAAAAAAAAACAAAACCCAAACAGCTCAATCGAAAAAATGAGCACAAGATCTAAATAGACATTTCTCCAAAGAAGACATATAGATAGCCAAAAGCTCATGAAAAGATTCTCAACATCATTAAGAGAAATGCAAATCAAAACTACAATGAGGTATCACCTCAAACTGGTCAGAATAGCCATCATTAAAAAATCTACAAACAATAAATGCTGGAGAAGATGTGTAGAAAAGGAAGCCCTCTTACACTGTTGGTGGGAATGTAAATTGTTACAGGCACTATGGAGAACAGTACGAAGATTTCTTAGAGCACTAAATATAGAACTACCATATGTTCCAACAATCCTACTCCTGGGCATGCATCCAGAGAGAAGCACAATTTGAAAAGGATACATGTACATGTTCATTGCAGAACTATTTACAATAGCCAGGATATGGAAGTAAACTTAATATCCATCGACAGAGAAATGCATAAAGAAAATGCATAAAGGGAAGTGCAGAGACTTCCCTGGTGGTCCAGTGGTTAAGAATCCACCTTGCAATGCAGGGGATGTGAGCTTGATCCCCGATGGGGGAACAGGAATGAATCTCCAAAATATATAAACACTCATGTTGCAGAGAAACTAAGTATGGGCACCACAACTAGAGAATCCATGCCTTGCAATGAAAGATCCCGAATGATGCAACTAAGACCCAAGCAGTCAAATAAATGAATAATTTTTTAAAAAGAAAATGTGATGTATATATACAGTGGCATATTATTCGGTCATAAAAAAGAAATAATGCCATTTTCAGCAACATGGATGGACCTATAAATTGTCACACTGACTGAAGTAAGTCAGACAGAGATATAGCTTATATGTGGAATCTAAAAAAATGGTACAAATGAACTTATTTGCAAAATAGAAATAGTCACAGATATAGAAAATAAACTTACAGTTACCAGAGCAGGCAGGGAAGAGATAAACTGAGAGACTGGAATTAACATATATACACTGTGTGCTGTGTGCTCAGTCACCCAGTCATGTCCAGCTCTTTGTGACCCCGTGGACTGTAGCCCACCAGGCTCCTCTGTCCATGGTAATTTTCCAGGCAAGAATACTGGAGTGGGTTGCCATTTCCCACTCCAGGAGATTGTCCCACCCCAGGGACTGAACCCTGGTCTTCTGCATCTCCTACGCTGGCAAACGAATTATTTACCACTGTGCCACCTGAGAAAGCCCTATATACACTGCCGGTCAGTCATTTCAGTCGCTCAGTCATGTCCCACTCTGGACTGCAGCACACCAGGCTGCCCTGTCCTTCACCATCTCTTGAAGTTTGCTCAAACTCATGTCCTTGAGTTGGTGATGCCATCCAACCATCTCCTACTACTATATATAAAATAGATAATAAGGACCTAGTGTATAGCATAGGAAACACGACTCAGTACTTTGTAGGGACCTATATGAGAAAAAAAATGTAAAAAAGGTATATGTGTGAGGCTTCCCCACTGGCTCAGGGGTAAATAATCTGCCTGCAATGCAAGACCCAGATGTGGGTTTGATCCCTGTCTCTGGAAGATTCGCTGGAGGAGGGCATGGCAACCCACTCCAGTATTCTTGCCTGGAGAATCCCATGGACAGAGGAGCCTGGTAGACTACAGTCCACAGGGTGGCAAAGAGTCAGACGTGACTAAAATGATTTAGCACACACGCATATATATGTGTGTAACTGGTTCCCCTTGTAGTACACCTAAAACTAACACGACATTGTAAATAAACTATAAGCCTATAGAAATGAAAAAAATTTTTTATCAGTTACTCCAGGGATATCCAGGATCATACTAATGAAAAGTAATGTTTAGTATTTTCTATGTGGCTTTTAATCCTCTTGCTCTGTAAGGACTGACATTATCACCATTTCCTGGCTGAGGACACAGAAGCTGTCCAAGAGACTGAGCAATTTGCCCTGGTGCCTCCACTGGAAGAGTCAAGCTGTTAATTCAAGTCCATCTGACTCAAAAGTCTAACCCTCAATCTTTATAAGGGACTGCCTTTTATATACTATAAATACAACATAGATAAATCAAATTTTTAAAATGGTGATATCAGTACAATGCCAAAAAAATTTGATTAAGTTGCTCACTTATTTTTTTAATTAAACTTTTTATATTGTATTGGAGGACAGTCAATTAACAACATTGTGATAGTTTCAGAGGGACAGCAAAGGGACTGTCACACATATACATGAATTCATTCTATCCCAAACTTCCTCCCATCCAGGCTGCCACATGACATGAGCAGGGTTCCCCATGCTATAGAGTAGGCCCTGTTTGTCATCCATTTAAAATACAGCAGCGTGTACCTATCCATCCCAAACTCCCTAACTCTCCCTCATTTCTTTGTTTTTTATACTATTAAAGCTCAAATGGGAGGATTGTTTCTTACTCTAATAAAGAATACCCCTTCTACACCAGCAATCAACATCTTACCAAAAGATAAACTACTTTAGTCATTATTGAGAACAAAGCTGTCTAGTGTAGCCATTTTAAAAAATTAGTCCTAGAAATTCTAATTCCTGGAAGTTCTTCCAATCTGTAATAATAATATTGAATATTTATTGAGCATGCTTTCTGTGGCAGACGCTTGTACACATATCAACTCATCTGATTCTCACAACCACCCTAGGAAGTAGGTACTGTTATTATTATTTCCATTTTACAGAAGACAGAACTCAGAGAAGTTAAGTAAGTTGACCAAGATAATGAGAAGAGTTAATGAGGCTTTGTACCCAGACAGGCTAATAACTTATGCATGAAATAAATGGAGCAAGGAAATGTCAAGTTTATCCTTATTTATAAAAGATGTGATTCTATACCTAGAAATCCCAAAAGAATCAATTGAAAAACTAGTGAAAAGTAATGTTTAGTATTTTCTATGTGGCTTTTAATCCTCTTGCTCTGTAAGGACTGACATTATCACCATTTCCTGGCTGAGGACACAGAAGCTGTCCAAGAGACTGAGCAATTTGCCCTGGTGCCTCCACTGGAAGAGTCAAGCTGTTAATTCAAGTCCATCTGACTCAAAAGTCTAACCCTCAATCTTTATAAGGGACTGCCTTTTATATACTATAAATACAACATAGATAAATCAAATTTTTAAAATGGTGATATCAGTACAATGCCAAAAAAATTTGATTAAGTTGCTCACTTATTTTTTTAATTAAACTTTTTATATTGTATTGGAGGACAGTCAATTAACAACATTGTGATAGTTTCAGAGGGACAGCAAAGGGACTGTCACACATATACATGAATTCATTCTATCCCAAACTTCCTCCCATCCAGGCTGCCACATGACATGAGCAGGGTTCCCCATGCTATAGAGTAGGCCCTGTTTGTCATCCATTTAAAATACAGCAGCGTGTACCTATCCATCCCAAACTCCCTAACTCTCCCTCATTTCTTTGTTTTTTATACTATTAAAGCTCAAATGGGAGGATTGTTTCTTACTCTAATAAAGAATACCCCTTCTACACCAGCAATCAACATCTTACCAAAAGATAAACTACTTTAGTCATTATTGAGAACAAAGCTGTCTAGTGTAGCCATTTTAAAAAATTAGTCCTAGAAATTCTAATTCCTGGAAGTTCTTCCAATCTGTAATAATAATATTGAATATTTATTGAGCATGCTTTCTGTGGCAGACGCTTGTACACATATCAACTCATCTGATTCTCACAACCACCCTAGGAAGTAGGTACTGTTATTATTATTTCCATTTTACAGAAGACAGAACTCAGAGAAGTTAAGTAAGTTGACCAAGATAATGAGAAGAGTTAATGAGGCTTTGTACCCAGACAGGCTAATAACTTATGCATGAAATAAATGGAGCAAGGAAATGTCAAGTTTATCCTTATTTATAAAAGATGTGATTCTATACCTAGAAATCCCAAAAGAATCAATTGAAAAACTAGTGAAATTAATGAGACTGATCAGGAAAGTCCTAAGGGCAAGACAAAAGTTTTTAAATTACCAACCATTCTCTCTGTTTATTCTAGCAATAGATAATGGAACTGGGGATCCCTCTGAACTGGGGAGCAGAGGGAACAAGGAGCCTTATCCACCATCACAACAGATATAGCTAAGAATAATTTAAGTTATAAGATGTTTACTTTATAAAAAATTCTAGAAATCTACTGAGAAACCTAAAAAACAAACCAATAGAAAGATATCTGATACTTCAGACTGGAAAGTTAGAAGACTAAAAAAAAAATACCTTGAAATTGATTTATTGGTCCAATATAATTCCAATCAAAATTAGAATGAGAATTTTTAAACCTCAAAATTATTCAAAAATTTATCTGGAAAAAAATAATAACAATCCAGAAAGACTAAAACATGTTTAGAAAGGAATTGTGACAAAGTGGGTTCCAGACAAACCACTTTTAAAAATTAATGTAGACTTGTAAAATTATGTTTAGGAAAAATTTATCTAGAGAAAGAGTCTTCAGTGAAAAAGCACAAGACAATTACATTTAGCTTGTACTTTATTGTATATGTATAGTATACAATATACAATATGGTCACAACTCTGTGAAAAGTACAAAAAGAATAAACATTTGCAAAGAAAGAAAACTCTAGATCATTTAAAAAATTAGGTCTAATAGTTTAGCAATAACTCCTACCCTTCAATTCATCTGATTCAGTTCATCAAATCCAGAATAATTTATTGACAATAATTTTACATATAAAATTTCTCATGAATATGCACTTATGGAAATTCAATTGGGGAGTCTCTTTAAATGTGCTCTGTTCAAAAAAGGGAAATGGAAGAAAATATACCTAAATATTAACGGAAGTTGGCATTGAAGTGTTGTGGATGATTTTTCACAATCAGGAAAAAAAAAAGGTATTTTAAGAGTATGAAAACAAGTCCAGAACTTCTAAGTGGCTCAAATTAGCATAAGAACAAATTTATCTACATAAGTATTTTATTTACAACTAAAGTCTATCCCACCATGTCAATGAAGCATTGAGATAATCAGCTAAATGTCTGAATTTCAATCAATCAACTATTTATTGAATCGTATATATGGGTCATTTGGGTGAAATACTCTGATGGCCATGAATAAGGGAGAATGCTATCTAACTTCCAAGAACTGATGTTGTACTCAGAAAATCAAGACATTAAGGTGGAAAACAAATCAAGAAGCACAAGAGATGGCACAATGACCCGTGATGAACTGTCACAAGGCATGCTATCAATAACACGCGATGTTTTCAAGGAAAAAGAGGTCCTCGTGCAATGGAGTCTTCCTAGAGGAGCCACTGAGGGGGTGGATGGTGGAGAGGGGGCACAGCCCTCCAACTGAAGATATCTGGCAGCTCTGGCTGCAGAGGACAGCTTTAGTGGAACTGATTGTCTGTAACGAAGTTCACACTAGATTTGACCACATGGGAGAAAGCTGTGTGGTGCTGCCTGGCAACCTCGCAAGTAAGGCCAGGAAAATGGTGAGAAACAGGGACGTAGTAGCCAGGAGAATTGGCTGGGAATTCCAGGTCTGGTCTTCCTAACTATGACTCGCTTTCTCTCTTCTGGTCCCAGAATTTTTTGGGCAAACTGAGGAAGTCATCTGTTTCATTTTTTAACTCACATATGGTATGTGCTTCCTATATGCCAGCATCATGCAAAACATTTAGCATAAATTGTCTTATTTAACCCTCAAAATAAAAACTTTCTGAAGCAGAAAGTACTGTTGTCCCCATTTTGTATAGGAACAAGGCTCTAATTCCCCATGGAGGGAAAAGAATTCAAATCCATGCTGACTGAGGTTAGAGCTTTCACCACATTGCACACATCATTTAAGAAACTTAGTTGAGTGCCTGGTATATAGAGGTGTACAAAAGGCAGCAATCCTCAGACCAGAAAGAGAGTTCAACCCTGATAAGTTGACTTAGCTATATAAATGCACCTGTTTCCACAGGGCTGTCACTAGTGATTTACAGGTGGGGGGTATAAGCAATCAATTAACAAAGATATACAGCCCTGGGAGATCCTGGTCCTATGGCTGTCACTGTGTCCACGTACTAGGGGACAGAGAAGGTCAAAGTACCCAGCTGTGAAAGGGAGGAAACAAGACCTGACAAACCCCATGGGGAAGAGGATAACAGAAAGTTAAGCTGTCACCTCTGTCCTGCGTATCAGAGAGATCCTCGCTGGATTTCCTTCAGCTCTAGTCACCATGGCAGGGACCTCACCTCAGGCAGTAGGGACCCATCTGAAATATGAAATGAAAACCCAAGTCAACACTCCAGTTCCACTCAGCCACCTTGGACACCTTGCTTCCTCTCTCTGAGCTTCAATTTCCCTGTCTAGAAATGTAAGGGGGTGAGCTAAATTGATTTAGTTCTGACATTTTGCTGTTCTCATATCCCATTAGTCTAAAGTGACAGAGAGGATAGACTCAAATTCACAAGAAATAGAAACTTTGAGTCTCAACCAGCTAAGCCACATCTCCAGCTACACGGTTTTATAGGTGTAGGCACTGCCAACTTTTTAGGAAGGTAACAAGCCATCCAAAATTTCTAATTAGTAATTTAGGCAAGTAAGGCCAGGAAAATGGTGAGAAACAGGGACGTAGTAGCCAGGAGAATTGGCTGGGAATTCCAGGTCTGGTCTTCCTAACTATGACTCGCTTTCTCTCTTCTGGTCCCAGAATTTTTTGGGCAAACTGAGGAAGTCATCTGTTTCATTTTTTAACTCACATATGGTATGTGCTTCCTATATGCCAGCATCATGCAAAACATTTAGCATAAATTGTCTTATTTAACCCTCAAAATAAAAACTTTCTGAAGCAGAAAGTACTGTTGTCCCCATTTTGTATAGGAACAAGGCTCTAATTCCCCATGGAGGGAAAAGAATTCAAATCCATGCTGACTGAGGTTAGAGCTTTCACCACATTGCACACATCATTTAAGAAACTTAGTTGAGTGCCTGGTATATAGAGGTGTACAAAAGGCAGCAATCCTCAGACCAGAAAGAGAGTTCAACCCTGATAAGTTGACTTAGCTATATAAATGCACCTGTTTCCACAGGGCTGTCACTAGTGATTTACAGGTGGGGGGTATAAGCAATCAATTAACAAAGATATACAGCCCTGGGAGATCCTGGTCCTATGGCTGTCACTGTGTCCACGTACTAGGGGACAGAGAAGGTCAAAGTACCCAGCTGTGAAAGGGAGGAAACAAGACCTGACAAACCCCATGGGGAAGAGGATAACAGAAAGTTAAGCTGTCACCTCTGTCCTGCGTATCAGAGAGATCCTCGCTGGATTTCCTTCAGCTCTAGTCACCATGGCAGGGACCTCACCTCAGGCAGTAGGGACCCATCTGAAATATGAAATGAAAACCCAAGTCAACACTCCAGTTCCACTCAGCCACCTTGGACACCTTGCTTCCTCTCTCTGAGCTTCAATTTCCCTGTCTAGAAATGTAAGGGGGTGAGCTAAATTGATTTAGTTCTGACATTTTGCTGTTCTCATATCCCATTAGTCTAAAGTGACAGAGAGGATAGACTCAAATTCACAAGAAATAGAAACTTTGAGTCTCAACCAGCTAAGCCACATCTCCAGCTACACGGTTTTATAGGTGTAGGCACTGCCAACTTTTTAGGAAGGTAACAAGCCATCCAAAATTTCTAATTAGTAATTTAGGGGAAAGCATTTTTTTCAGTTGCTTGAGCTGAATGCAACCTAGGCAAGACTAAATTCTTAAGACAACTGAAAGGCACCTAAGCATATTTAGGAGTCATTTTGCTAGTTCTGCAAAACTCCAGGTAAATTGGAAGGGCCAGCCAACAAAATTTTACAGAATTGACCAACTAAATTTTAAAGAAACTAAACACCTTCTACAGATTATGCTCAGTTTGTGAGCACTTTTGGAACCATGTCTAGTTCATACTATAGCTCCACGATTTCTGGCACAATATTTAGACTCTAAATTTTAGAGGCGATGTATGGGAAAAGGTTATTTGTATTAATAACATACTATACACATTGGAATTCAATTGTTTTGTATGTAATAAACACTGTTGAAGTGGGGAAGTTTGAAGTTTGTGGGGAGCCGGGCATTTAATGTCCCTGAGCCTGATCGTCCTCCTCTGTGAATCCAAAGGCCTCTTTCACAGAATTTGTCAAGAGGGATAAGTGAGATCGTGGAAACTTCCAGAATGTTCCTGCTTCACTGCTGGGTCTCAAGGCCATGGACATACCGCCTATTCAGTCCAGTAGGACCTCGTACTCAGAAAGGCCCCATGATGGGCTTAGTGTTCCGCTGTTGACATTTTTACCACCAGGGAGAGAAGCCCCATGACCATCTTCAAATTCTTAGCAATTTTCAAAAAGGGTCGCCAGATACTCATTTGCACTGGGCCCTGCCAATGATGCAGCTGATCCTGCACAAGACCTTGTACTGAGTAGGGTGACCAAAGGACACACAACAAGGTCAGTGCATGGAACAACAGTAGAATCGCCCAATCACCAACTCTTCCTTGAGTGCTTAGTCTACACTCCTGAGCTCCCAGGCTGCAGAGACGATAGAGAGAGGCCTGCTCTAAGAACACTTTTCTATACTGAAGTGCTCTAGAAGTGTTTTCTGTCACTGACTTCAGTCAAATCACTCAACGCCTTTGTGTCTCAGTATCCTCAACCATGAAGAGATGCTATGAACAGCAACTGTATTTTCAGAGTTGTTGTGAGGATCAAAAGAATTAATCTGTGTGATGCCCTTAAAACAGTTCCTGTGACATAGTAAGCCCTACGTAAGGGTCAACTATTATATTTTGCTCACATTGTTGCTGACTTTTCCTTGCCTGGATGTGTGCATGGCTTATTTTGTGATTCTCATTCATAGTATGTTTTAACTGCCAGGCTCATTGCCTTCCTTCCAAACATCCCAGTTCTTTGTAGCTCAGAATGAGTCTTAAGGGAGAAACTCCCGCAGGGAGGTATTCTCTGTGATCTGGTTTGCAGATGGCTTTAAAAAGCACGTAATTTACAGCTATCATTGCTAGAGCACTAGACTGCACCCTAAATGTCCATTGTCTGTAATCTTCATAGAAATACTGAAACATGGTTGGTTTTATACCCATTTTGTTGATGAGGAAATTGAGGCTTACAAACATTCAGCAATGTTCTTTGGATCTGGTTCTGTCTACTTCCAAAGTCACCTTCCAGCTGGAGCCCTGACGGCTGCTGCTGCTACTGTAGACAGATTTCAGGTCTCAGAAGCAAGAGACTAATGTCCAGGGATGTCCCTGGCAGTCTAGTGGTTAAGACTCCATGCTCCCAATACACAGGTTCAAGCTCTGGTTGGGATTCCATATGCCTTGGGGAGGGGTCAAAGAAAAAAAGACAGAGAGACAGATGTTCG
Source organism: Tragulus kanchil (assembly GCA_022376925.1). Lineage (NCBI taxonomy): Eukaryota > Metazoa > Chordata > Mammalia > Artiodactyla > Tragulidae > Tragulus > Tragulus kanchil. The sequence continues at coordinate 80,208,149 of JAIOJX010000024.1, read as the reverse complement.
TGTAGTGCACATTGCCGAATCTTAAGCTCACTCCAAGCAGATGGCAATTGAATTCCGCACCCTGGCATCCTAGTACGTAAACAGAAAATCCCCTCTGAAATTTCTACACATTTACATTCACAAACAGACACACACTCCTTAAACTAATTTTAAATCTTACTGCCCGGACAATACTTACCCCAGGACCATAAGAAAGGTCTGATCCCAGCCTGCGTTTCAGCGGTGTCCTGGTGGAAACATTTCCCTCACCACCCCTCAGCCCCACCCGGAAGCTTCTCAGACACTGGAGGTCAGTCGCCAGTGTTTCATCATCTCCAATGGGGCGGGGGCACGCTGCTCAGAAGATAATAATCTAGCTCAGTTGAGTAGAGCCGGTGAAGCAACAGATAACACTCCCTATCTCTCTCGACAGGGCTCTACCCTACAGATCCATGCAGTCTATGTCTGTGGAGATTAGAAGTCTCTTTCCGTCCATGTGAACAGATATTTAAATACCACAGACACAGGCATGGCCTGGCATAGTGGAAAGAGTGCTGCAGGAGGAGTCGAGAGGCCTGAGTTCAAGTGCCAGCTCTGGCACTGACTTGCTGTATGAGCTCAGACAGATCTCTTTCCCACCAGCGGACTCATGGTCTTCCTTTATAAAATGAAAAAGTGGGTCTCTACATATCAGCAAAGATCCCTTCCAGCTTGCTTCATCTTTGTAGCTCAGAATGAGTCTTAAGGGAGAAACTCCAATTGTGATCTGGTTTGCAGATGGCTTTAAAAAGCAAAAAGTACATTGCTAGAGCACTAGACTGCAAACATGGTTTTGGTTTTTATACCCATTTTGTTGATGAGGAAATTGAGGCTTACAAACATTCAGCAATGTTCTTTGGATCTGGTTCTGTCTACTTCCAAAGTCACCTTCCAGCTGGAGCCCTGACGGCTGCTGCTGCTACTGTAGACAGATTTCAGGTCTCAGAAGCAAGAGACTAATGTCCAGGGATGTCCCTGGCAGTCTAGTGGTTAAGACTCCATGCTCCCAATACACAGGTTCAAGCTCTGGTTGGGATTCCATATGCCTTGGGGAGGGGTCAAAGAAAAAAAGACAGAGAGACAGATGTTCGTGTAGTGCACATTGCCGAATCTTAAGCTCACTCCAAGCAGATGGCAATTGAATTCCGCACCCTGGCATCCTAGTACGTAAACAGAAAATCCCCTCTGAAATTTCTACACATTTACATTCACAAACAGACACACACTCCTTAAACTAATTTTAAATCTTACTGCCCGGACAATACTTACCCCAGGACCATAAGAAAGGTCTGATCCCAGCCTGCGTTTCAGCGGTGTCCTGGTGGAAACATTTCCCTCACCACCCCTCAGCCCCACCCGGAAGCTTCTCAGACACTGGAGGTCAGTCGCCAGTGTTTCATCATCTCCAATGGGGCGGGGGCACGCTGCTCAGAAGATAATAATCTAGCTCAGTTGAGTAGAGCCGGTGAAGCAACAGATAACACTCCCTATCTCTCTCGACAGGGCTCTACCCTACAGATCCATGCAGTCTATGTCTGTGGAGATTAGAAGTCTCTTTCCGTCCATGTGAACAGATATTTAAATACCACAGACACAGGCATGGCCTGGCATAGTGGAAAGAGTGCTGCAGGAGGAGTCGAGAGGCCTGAGTTCAAGTGCCAGCTCTGGCACTGACTTGCTGTATGAGCTCAGACAGATCTCTTTCCCACCAGCGGACTCATGGTCTTCCTTTATAAAATGAAAAAGTGGGTCTCTACATATCAGCAAAGATCCCTTCCAGCTTGCTTCATCTCTGAATCTGTGTGTGATGTGGGTGTGTGTATGGGATGCATGGCAACTGATAAGGATCATTTTTAAGAACTTCTTTGCCATTAAACACTGAATGAGGCCAACCTAAGACAGCTGCTGCAGTTTGTATGACAGGTAGTGTTAGGAAAGGGAAGAAGGTCTACTGCAGTCTTTTGGGGTAGGGATGGCGTCTCAGGCTAAACCTCCGAGGTCTAAATTTGGAGTGAAGAACAGGAGGAGGATAAAATGATCCTGATATAAAACAAAGGAAGCAGAACTTTCTAGACCTCAGCGATGTTACCTCCCTGCTCAGGACAAGATAACCAGTGTGGAATAATGGCTCCTGAATCAGACATATTCAGACCTGAAAACTGGTTCTATTACTTGAAAGGTGGGTGACTTGAGAAAAGTTACTTTTCACTGGTTAATAATGTCTAACTTTTTTAATCTCATAAATTTATTTTGAAAGTTAATACAAATAAATAGGCAAGAACTTAACAGACTCTCCCTTCTCTGGTAAACAGCCCATACGCGTGCTCAGTCATGTCTGCCAGGCTCACCTGTCCATGGGACTTTTCAGGCAAGGATACTGGAGTAAGGTGCCATCTCTTCCTCCAGAGGATCTTCCCAATCCAGGAATTAAACCTGGGTCTCCTGTGTCTCCTGCATTGTAGGAGGACTCTTTACCTGCTAAGCCATCAGGGAAGCCCCCTGGTAAACAACAAATGGTAGATATTAATATTTACATTTTTATTCTTCAAAGTTAGAAATACACCTCTGGAGGCTGAGTCTTGCTCAGTGTTTTCCAACCTGCAGTGTATTATCAATTGACTGTGGAAATATGTTTGTAGCTATAGTTTTCTTTCTTTTGTATAGCTATGTTAAGAATTTTTGTTGTTGCTTAGTCTCTAAGTTGTGTCTGACTCTTGTGACCTTATGAACTGTAGCCCACCAGGCTCTCCTGTCCATGGGATTTTCCAGGCAAGAATACTGGAGTGGGTTTCCTTTTCCTTCTCCAAGGGACTTCCCAACCCAGCGATGAGCGGTGAGGGAAGACATAAGGAGTACCACTATTACTCAAAATTTAGGAATGCATGGGGATGCTGGAAGCTTTACAGAGTGATTTCCTAACTGGGTTTTCTACACCCTTCAGGTTCATTCTTACACTGTCAACAAACAGCTCTCTGTTCCTGACTCTGCCAGGGTCTCTTGGTAATTAATTCTAGCTACAGTTAACCTACAGGGATCAAGCCAAGATTGTTGACTCAGTACATCGTTTACCCTTTTATCTGAACCCAGAATAGATACAGCAGCAGCCAGGGTTGTGTAAGATTCACACTGCTCTGCTTTTCTATGTGAACTACTCTTGGACCAGAATCTTCCATGATGCCACTTTGCGGTTCACAATACCATGCAGTTGAACTTCCCCAGATAGGAATTCACCTGCCAATGCAGGGGACATGGGCTCCATCCTTGGTCTGGAAAGATTCTGCATGCCGAGGAGCAACTAAGCCCATGTGTCACAACCACTGAGCCCACATGCTCCAACTACCGAAGCCCACACGCCTAGAGCCCATGCTCTGCATGAGAGGTCCGTTCCCATTCATCACAACTACTGAAAGCCTGTGCAGGGCTTCCCTGGTGGTCCAGTGGGTAAGGACACCGCCTTGCAGTGCAAGGGGCACCGGTTCGATCCCTGACCTGGGAAGATCCCATGTGCCGCGGAGCGGCTGGACCGATGGGTCCAACTACCGAGCCGGAGCTCTGGAGCGCATGCGCCCAGAGCCGGTGCTCTGCAACAACAGAGGCCACCATGATGGGAGGCCCACACGGGCCAAAGAACAAAGATGGATGAAAATGGACAAATGAAAGACCAATAGAAGTGGCCTGCCTGCTCCCCTCCCTCCCCACCCCTCCCCCACCAAAATAAATAAATAAATAAATCTTTAAAAAAAGAAAACCTGTGCACAGCAAGGAAGACTCAGTGCAACTATAAATAAATAAATAAACAACATATATATTTTTAATATCATGTAGTTGTCACGCCTTACAACATGACATATTTGGGGGCCTCGATGTGTGCACTTACACTGGATAGTGTTGCGATAATAGGAAGTACACTTGACTTGGGCCTCAGTGACTCAGATATCTGAGGCCTTTAACCTCTCTGGAAAACCTTTATCATGTGTATCTGCTCTAAATCCAGGGAATATGTCTTACTCAGAGAAAGGAGCTCTTACAGTACATTTCTACACCCTTCAGGTTCATTCTTACACTGTCAACAAACAGCTCTCTGTTCCTGACTCTGCCAGGGTCTCTTGGTAATTAATTCTAGCTACAGTTAACCTACAGGGATCAAGCCAAGATTGTTGACTCAGTACATCGTTTACCCTTTTATCTGAACCCAGAATAGATACAGCAGCAGCCAGGGTTGTGTAAGATTCACACTGCTCTGCTTTTCTATGTGAACTACTCTTGGACCAGAATCTTCCATGATGCCACTTTGCGGTTCACAATACCATGCAGTTGAACTTCCCCAGATAGGAATTCACCTGCCAATGCAGGGGACATGGGCTCCATCCTTGGTCTGGAAAGATTCTGCATGCCGAGGAGCAACTAAGCCCATGTGTCACAACCACTGAGCCCACATGCTCCAACTACCGAAGCCCACACGCCTAGAGCCCATGCTCTGCATGAGAGGTCCGTTCCCATTCATCACAACTACTGAAAGCCTGTGCAGGGCTTCCCTGGTGGTCCAGTGGGTAAGGACACCGCCTTGCAGTGCAAGGGGCACCGGTTCGATCCCTGACCTGGGAAGATCCCATGTGCCGCGGAGCGGCTGGACCGATGGGTCCAACTACCGAGCCGGAGCTCTGGAGCGCATGCGCCCAGAGCCGGTGCTCTGCAACAACAGAGGCCACCATGATGGGAGGCCCACACGGGCCAAAGAACAAAGATGGATGAAAATGGACAAATGAAAGACCAATAGAAGTGGCCTGCCTGCTCCCCTCCCTCCCCACCCCTCCCCCACCAAAATAAATAAATAAATAAATCTTTAAAAAAAAAAAAGAAAACCTGTGCACAGCAAGGAAGACTCAGTGCAACTATAAATAAATAAATAAACAACATATATATTTTTAATATCATGTAGTTGTCACGCCTTACAACATGACATATTTGGGGGCCTCGATGTGTGCACTTACACTGGATAGTGTTGCGATAATAGGAAGTACACTTGACTTGGGCCTCAGTGACTCAGATATCTGAGGCCTTTAACCTCTCTGGACTACATTTTTTTCATATACAATTGCAAGGAGTTTGGATGAGATCATCCGTGTATCTGCTCTAAATCCAGGGAATATGTCTTACTCAGAGAAAGGAGACAGATGGGCCCTAGGCTGAAGAGTTTCTCCTCTGGGATAGAAACTCCATAGTAGCAGTAACTCCATAAAAGTAGTATGATGAAGGAGGCTGGACCCTGTCCAGGTAGGAGATAAAAATCACATATTACTCATTTTTGAAGTTAAAGAGAACTCTCTGACTACGCATGTGCAGAAAAGCTCCTTGGAGGCCAGATAGGAAAGGAGTGTCACCTCATAGTATGTGATGTCAACCGTCCATAGGCCTCTTTGGTGGAATCCATCTTGGTTAGGTGTTGCATGGGTACACATGGGAGAACCCTGAAATATACCAAATACAGTATAACGCCAGGCAAAGAAAGATGACTGACCAAAAGAAACCCTGAAGAAATGCCCCATGAAATTCATTCAACCGCCTTGAGGGCATGACTCTCTTTCTGAGCCTGCCCGTATGTCTATCCACTCATACTACATGATCTTTCCTTCAGATAAACTGTTTACTTGTTTCATTACTGTCTGTCTATGTGGAAATTCATTTCTACACAGTTGATGCGTCAGAGCATTGCCATTGACCACTGACTCTGGTGGACTAGCACTGTTTCAGCACTTTTCCTCCTGCTACCTGACCTCAATCTCTGGCAGGGAACCGAAGTCCCGCTTCAAGCTACTGTAGGCCAAGGTCACCCAGGATTAACTCTACTATATCCACAGTAACTACAATGCTGCCTGCTTCTAGGAGGTGTTCATGCAGTGTTTGTGGCATGGATAAGTGAGTGAATGCATTTAAGTGCTCTGTTATTTATACATGCCCGGGGTATACCCACACCTCACTGCCTAATTACATGCACACTTGCTGAAGATGAGAGAATGATTTCTCACAAAAGCACTTAGCCTGTTCCCTCCTAAAGGCCATGGTCAATGGAATCCTGCTGGTGCCCCTTAAAAGGTTCACATTCAGGCCTCCCTCTGCTGGGCTCCGACTCATATGGTCCTCCTCTCTCTGCTTGAAGCTGACATCTTTAGGCAGGATTCAAGAGGAGATCAGACAGTGATAAATGAAGCTATAACATCTATAACATCAACAGGAAGTTATTTCTGATTGCTTATCACCTGGTGGAAGAGTGAGGTCGATAACTCACTTTACCCCCACCCCTACACTTTTCAGAAGACCACATCCCTCCCAGGCCCAATTTTGCACAATGCCTCCAGCATTCATGGAGCTCCCCACCCCTGCAAGAGATCAATTATCTCTCCCATTTTTAAGGGAGAAGAAATGGTGTGTCAAAAATTTAAGAGAACTCTCTGACTACGCATGTGCAGAAAAGCTCCTTGGAGGCCAGATAGGAAAGGAGTGTCACCTCATAGTATGTGATGTCAACCGTCCATAGGCCTCTTTGGTGGAATCCATCTTGGTTAGGTGTTGCATGGGTACACATGGGAGAACCCTGAAATATACCAAATACAGTATAACGCCAGGCAAAGAAAGATGACTGACCAAAAGAAACCCTGAAGAAATGCCCCATGAAATTCATTCAACCGCCTTGAGGGCATGACTCTCTTTCTGAGCCTGCCCGTATGTCTATCCACTCATACTACATGATCTTTCCTTCAGATAAACTGTTTACTTGTTTCATTACTGTCTGTCTATGTGGAAATTCATTTCTACACAGTTGATGCGTCAGAGCATTGCCATTGACCACTGACTCTGGTGGACTAGCACTGTTTCAGCACTTTTCCTCCTGCTACCTGACCTCAATCTCTGGCAGGGAACCGAAGTCCCGCTTCAAGCTACTGTAGGCCAAGGTCACCCAGGATTAACTCTACTATATCCACAGTAACTACAATGCTGCCTGCTTCTAGGAGGTGTTCATGCAGTGTTTGTGGCATGGATAAGTGAGTGAATGCATTTAAGTGCTCTGTTATTTATACATGCCCGGGGTATACCCACACCTCACTGCCTAATTACATGCACACTTGCTGAAGATGAGAGAATGATTTCTCACAAAAGCACTTAGCCTGTTCCCTCCTAAAGGCCATGGTCAATGGAATCCTGCTGGTGCCCCTTAAAAGGTTCACATTCAGGCCTCCCTCTGCTGGGCTCCGACTCATATGGTCCTCCTCTCTCTGCTTGAAGCTGACATCTTTAGGCAGGATTCAAGAGGAGATCAGACAGTGATAAATGAAGCTATAACATCTATAACATCAACAGGAAGTTATTTCTGATTGCTTATCACCTGGTGGAAAAGTGAGGTCGATAACTCACTTTTACCCCCCACCCCCTACACTTTTCAGAAGACCACATCCCTCCCAGGCCCAATTTCCCTTGCACAATGCCTCCAGCATTCATGGGCCACAGCATCTCACAGAGAACACAGCTACTTTCTGCAAGAGAATCAATTATCTCTCCCCATTTTTAAGGGAGAAGAAATGGTGTGTCAATAAGATTAAGGAATTTTTTTAAAATCCTTTGTTAAAATTCTCTTCTTATTTTATTTTTTGATTAAGAAATTTTTGAAAAGGGAAAAATACTCACTGTCTAATCATCCTAATACATTTTTGCATAATGCTTTCCCTGCATACTTGTGCTTTTTAAAAATATATCGTTTCCCAAATTGTTTTCCACATTACGACAAATGAGCTGTTAGAATCCGCAATTCTGGTTATGTCCCTGCTGACAGCACTTCAGTGGCTTCCCACCGAATTTAGATCCTGAACAAGGTTTAATCTCTTAGGTGTTCCTCAGGTTTGTTCCTCCACACTCTTCTAGGCTCGCTCCCACCTCAGGGGGTCTGGACATGTGAATTCCTCTGTGCCCAAAATGATTTCATGGCATTTTTAATGGTTGCTTAATGCCCCATCTTGCTGTGTGTGCATGCTAAGTGGCTTCAGTGTTCAGCTCTTAGTGATGCTACAGACTGTAGCCACACTGCCCCACACTCCCAGGCTCCTCTGTCCTTAGGACTCTCTAGGCAAAAGTGCTGGAGTGGGTTGCCATGTGCTCCTCCAGGGGAGCTTCACGACCCAGGGATCAAACCCACCTCTCTTCTGTCTCCTGCATTAGCAGGTGGGTTCCTTACCACTACCACCATCTGGGGAGCCCCATCACTGCCACCACCACCTTGCTGATATAACCCTAAATTCCAAAGCATTCTTCGGAAGATCAGTCAGTTGTTTCCAGTGTTTTTACTATTGGAGAAAACACAGTGAAGGGTAACTTTGTACACATTGATTTTGTTGTCATTTTCTGGTTATTTTACACTATTTATTTTGGGCAAAGTTCCAGGAGTGGATAGCCATGTCAAAGGAAAATGACTTTAGGCCTCTGCATCACGTGAACCTGAACATGTATTCCATTAGCAGTTGAACATGTCTATTTCACCACAATCTTGATAGCAATGATTTATCATTTTTAAGTAACTATAGAGTGTTATATCCATGCATGTTTTAATTTATTTTTAAAAATCTGGTTTATTAGTAGTAATGCAATGTTCCACTTTCATTGAGCACCAGTATATGAAGCTGTTTCACATAGATGAGCTCCTTTAATCCTCACAACAGCCAAATAAGGAAGATACTATGGATGCTATTTCAAAATAAAGAAACTGAATACTGAGAAGGTTTTGTTGTTGTTCATTGTTGTTCAGTTGCTAAGTCATGTCTGACTCTTTGCGACCAGAAACACAGCACACCAGGCTTCCCTGTCCTTCACTATCTCCCAGAATTTGCTCAAACTTATGTCCACTGAGTCAGTGATGCCATCCAACCATCTCATCTGTCACCTGCTCCTCCTCCTGCCCTCAATCTTTCCCAGCATCAGAGTCTTTTCCAATGAGTCGGCTCTTTGCATCTGGTGACCAAAGTGTTGTAACAGAATAACTTGCCCAAAGCCAGAGAGCTGTAGTAAGTAGCAAATCAGGATTCAAATTCAGACCCTGTACTATTATCTCAAAAGTCATTTGCTCTATGTATTATGTCTCTACCATTTGTATCTTCCAACTGATAGATGTTCTCAACAGTGAGTTTTGTAGACACTAAACTTTCCAGAGCTTCAACACGTATGGAGCCCCTAGCCTGTTCCCATCCAGAGTCCGCAGTCTGCAGGCAGAAACCTCCAGCCCCTGGCCACCTCCACCACCTCTCGCTTTCCTTTTAGATAAAATATTTTATTGATTAAAGGTCTTCTTCCATAAACTGAAGTTAAAACTCATTGACAGGTGCAGTCTAATCTGCCCTCATAGAGTTGTTCAAGATTCAGTGAGCCCACATGAGTTCCGCTAACCCATATGAAATACTCTGTAAATACGAGGCTTTATTATCTTTTTAAAATAACATAGAAAGAAGTAGAGAGTGATTGCTAATGAAACCGGGTTTCTTCTGGGGTAATGAAACTGTTCTGAAAAGGTGGCGATGGTTGTGAAGGAGGAAAAGAACAAACTCCTTCTCCTAAGAGACTTCATCTTGTAAGAAAACTTTCCCCTGTTAACTGCAGTGAACTTTGAGCTATGTTTAAAGCTATACGAACCTGAAGTTAGAAAATGTGTAATCTTAGGAACAGAAGTCATAACTCCAGAGATAACTCACAGCCCACCAGACCCGTGTAAGATAAGAAGACAGGCCTGGTCAAAGATTAAATCTGTATCTAAGCCTCCCCAGGGTTAAGGAAACACACTGTCATTTAAAGATTGATCATCAATTGTAAATATACTTAATCAATCTATGTTGACTAAAACCAGGCTTCATGTTGGAATGAATCTGTGACTTTCTCTAATCATATTTTTCATTGGCAATGCTTATGAAAAAACTTTGGAAGATTTGGGGAGGTGGGTTTGATCATGTGCACATTGGGTATAAATGGTTCTCACAGAATTCAGTCAGGGTCCTTAGCTAAGAGGAGACCCTGCCAATGGGCCCACTGGCATAATTAAACTGCACTCCACTATCGGCTCTGTCCCTTTGTGTGAATTTGTTGCCTGGGAATCGGCTACAATGGTTGCATACCTCTGCAAATAAAGTAAAAACCATAGAATCATGAATCATATGGTGTGTGAATTATATCTCAATTAAGCTGATATTTTATCAGATAGCAAGGGCTTTGCTATGTTATTCCCTCCAAATGGTTCTGCTCTTCTTTCCTTTATTTGTGCTACAGATATGTCTTGGTAACTGACAATGCACCTGGTCCTGCTTTGGGGATCCAGAAGTAAAGAAGACAGACATGATCTCTCCCCTCATGCACTTCAGATGAGAAATTGCATTCAGATGTGAATGCTGTCTCATGGAAAGTTAAAGGGAGCCAGGGACATAGAGCAGAAGGACTCACCACAGTCTTCAGTCAGAGAAGGTCCCAGCTCTGACCTAGGGAGTGGGGGGAGGGCTACAGGTAGTAGAAAGAGCATAAGCAAAGTCTCCGTGGGGAGAGAGAGAGAACCAGAACTTTTGGAAAACTGAAAGCCAGCCAAGATAATGGGGGAGGGGCTGTGAGGAGTGATGAGACTGAGGAGGTGGGATGGGTGGGATCACAGAGAGCCTTGTAGGCTCTGCTAAGGAGTTAGGATTTATCCAATGGACAACTGGAACACACTGAAGGTATGCTGATAAGCTGAAGCAAGGTGAACTGATAATAGCTACTAGGAGTTTGTTTTTCTGAAGAATCTCTTGTTTGCTACATTAGATCAGAGAGAGACAGAGGCAATTCAACAGATTTTTAAAAATATGTAGGATGTCGATGTGCTAGGTTAAGGAAACACACTGTCATTTAAAGATTGATCATCAATTGTAAATATACTTAATCAATCTATGTTGACTAAAACCAGGCTTCATGTTGGAATGAATCTGTGACTTTCTCTAATCATATTTTTCATTGGCAATGCTTATGAAAAAACTTTGGAAGATTTGGGGAGGTGGGTTTGATCATGTGCACATTGGGTATAAATGGTTCTCACAGAATTCAGTCAGGGTCCTTAGCTAAGAGGAGACCCTGCCAATGGGCCCACTGGCATAATTAAACTGCACTCCACTATCGGCTCTGTCCCTTTGTGTGAATTTGTTGCCTGGGAATCGGCTACAATGGTTGCATACCTCTGCAAATAAAGTAAAAACCATAGAATCATGAATCATATGGTGTGTGAATTATATCTCAATTAAGCTGATATTTTATCAGATAGCAAGGGCTTTGCTATGTTATTCCCTCCAAATGGTTCTGCTCTTCTTTCCTTTATTTGTGCTACAGATATGTCTTGGTAACTGACAATGCACCTGGTCCTGCTTTGGGGATCCAGAAGTAAAGAAGACAGACATGATCTCTCCTCATGCACTTCAGATGAGAAATTGCATTCAGATGTGAATGCTGTCTCATGGAAAGTTAAAGGGAGCCAGGGACATAGAGCAGAAGGACTCACCACAGTCTTCAGTCAGAGAAGGTCCCAGCTCTGACCTAGGGAGTGGGGGGAGGGCTACAGGTAGTAGAAAGAGCATAAGCAAAGTCTCCGTGGGGAGAGAGAGAGAACCAGAACTTTTGGAAAACTGAAAGCCAGCCAAGATAATGGGGGAGGGGCTGTGAGGAGTGATGAGACTGAGGAGGTGGGATGGGTGGGATCACAGAGAGCCTTGTAGGCTCTGCTAAGGAGTTAGGATTTATCCAATGGACAACTGGAACACACTGAAGGTATGCTGATAAGCTGAAGCAAGGTGAACTGATAATAGCTACTAGGAGTTTGTTTTTCTGAAGAATCTCTTGTTTGCTACATTAGATCAGAGAGAGACAGAGGCAATTCAACAGATTTTTAAAAAAATATGTAGGATGTCGATGTGCTAGGACTGTAGGATGTCAAAGTGTTGGTGACTGAATTACTTGCAATGGAAGTGGGAGGAAGAGAATTGCAAGGTGACTCAGATATTTCAGTGGGTGACCAGTGGGGAGAGAGAGAGAGCAATGGGGGATCAGGCACATTTTTCTGTGCCTGATGTGTTGAGTGTGAGTACACAGTGGCCAGTACTCACAGTGGTTAAGGACAGGGGCCCTGATGCTGGATTGACTCTGCCTTCTTAGTGCCATTACCTAGCTTCTCTGTGACCCAGTTCTTGAAGATGGGAATAACAGCAGTTTTCTCAAGTGCTGCTGTGAAGCTTATACGAGGTTTTCTATGTGAGGTGCTTAAAACATGTCTGTTAAGACTGTGTTAGTGTTTACACACAGTTAAGACTGTGAAAGTATTCATCATTTTTATTGCTGTCATACACCCAAGAGGTGAAGTCCAGTAAGCAGTTACATGTATGCTTTCAACTGCAAATTGGCTCTTACCAATTTGATTGCCAATCAACAAGGACATTTGCCCTCTGCCTCTGCAGAGATTGAACACTGTGTGTTGGGAGTTATTGACTTTCAATAGCCCTAAAGGAAAGCAGGGTGGGGCAAGGCACTATATGCTCCAGGGCATCCAGTGGAACAGATCTTTAGATAGGTAAATGGCTTTTAGGAACAGATTTTATTATCTCAAAGCTTGCATCTCCTCACACCTAGAAAAGCATTAGAAAAGTGCTAAATTCCTTCAAGGAGACATCACAACCTCATGACTGACCCAAACCATTGCAAAACAAAACCCTTTGGAAACCCTTTGTTTAATGGCATTTGAATTCCCCCCACACCAAAATCCTTATATTTCTTCCCCTGTGTCTTCTGGAGTAGTCTCTTGGAGCTATCTGGGGTGCTGCCTCCCGGGCTGCAGTCCTAATTATACCCCAAATAAAACTTAACCCACAACTCTCAAGTTTATCTTTTTTAGTCGACAATGTCTAAAGATGTCTACAGATGGAGACGGAGGTTTCAGTGGCGTTGGCAAGCAACAACATTAAAGTCTTCGGGGAGTCGAGATCTCTTCTGGCCCTTTGAGAGATCCCTGAGATGCTCCAGTATCAGAGGGACAGATGGAGCCTGTCAAGGACATCCGAGGGCATGGCAAAGACACAGGAGGAAAGGGGTGGCAGTGCCCCAGTGCCAAGTCTCAGGAACATCTTTCTAACTCATTGGAGCCTCTGGCCATCCCCCCACTTTCCTTACACAATCAAGATTGCTCAAGCTAGGTTTTCCCAGGGAATATTGGTGAATTCATAAATCTAGTTTTTAACATCCACACCTAGAAAGTCAGGGTTTTCCGGGTACACTCAGGCACAGGGGGTTCCCTAGTTTCTCAGAGGGTAAGGAATCCACCTATAAAGCAGGAGACGTGGGTTCAATCACTGGGTCAGGAAGATTCCTGGAGAAGGAAATGGCAACCCACTCCAGTATTCTCACCTGGAAAATCCCACAGACAAAGAAGCCTGCTGAGCTACAGTCTTCACAAGTGTCATAAAGAGTTGGACACGACTGAGCAGAAGCTCGACCCCAGAACATACTTACAGAATGTATTCGAGGAGTACACTATTTTTTTTTTACAACGTCTGAAATGCACCCTCTTAAAAGAATCCTCTTAAAATGAAGGACATTAGATCTTTGTCCATTCAGTGTATCTTTCTTTTTATCTGGGCTGACGCTTGCACAATTCTTTTCCCCCACTGCTTTTGTATTTGCTTTAACTCTTTGATCCCTGGGTCAGGAAGATCCTCTGAAGGAGGAAATGGCAACCCACTCCAGTATTCTCACTTGAAAAACCCTCTGGTCAGAGGAGGCTGGCAGGCTACAGTCCAAAGGGCCACAAAGAGTTGAACATGACTGAGCACGAGCACGAACTTGGCTCCTCTTAGATCATTGGCTCTTAAGGAAGTGAAAACTTAGGGACCACGTGACTGATTTATTTGTTGAGTTCCTGTTTATGAGGAGATGTTGCTGAGCAGTATTTGAGGCAGGTTCAGTTCTCAAAAAAATGTATTAGCTGATAGTGGCCACACCCTTTTAATGATGGCAAGGTCATCCTGCTGATCTGGTTCACTGAACAGATGGAGACGGAGGTTTCAGTGGCGTTGGCAAGCAACAACATTAAAGTCTTCGGGGAGTCGAGATCTCTTCTGGCCCTTTGAGAGATCCCTGAGATGCTCCAGTATCAGAGGGACAGATGGAGCCTGTCAAGGACATCCGAGGGCATGGCAAAGACACAGGAGGAAAGGGTGGCAGTGCCCCAGTGCCAAGTCTCAGGAACATCTTTCTAACTCATTGGAGCCTCTGGCCATCCCCCCACTTTCCTTACACAATCAAGATTGCTCAAGCTAGGTTTTCCCAGGGAATATTGGTGAATTCATAAATCTAGTTTTTAACATCCACACCTAGAAAGTCAGGGTTTTCCGGGTACACTCAGGCACAGGGGGTTCCCTAGTTTCTCAGAGGGTAAGGAATCCACCTATAAAGCAGGAGACGTGGGTTCAATCACTGGGTCAGGAAGATTCCTGGAGAAGGAAATGGCAACCCACTCCAGTATTCTCACCTGGAAAATCCCACAGACAAAGAAGCCTGCTGAGCTACAGTCTTCACAAGTGTCATAAAGAGTTGGACACGACTGAGCAGAAGCTCGACCCCAGAACATACTTACAGAATGTATTCGAGGAGTACACTATTTTTTTTTTACAACGTCTGAAATGCACCCTCTTAAAAGAATCCTCTTAAAATGAAGGACATTAGATCTTTGTCCATTCAGTGTATCTTTCTTTTTATCTGGGCTGACGCTTGCACAATTCTTTTCCCCCACTGCTTTTGTATTTGCTTTAACTCTTTGATCCCTGGGTCAGGAAGATCCTCTGAAGGAGGAAATGGCAACCCACTCCAGTATTCTCACTTGAAAAACCCTCTGGTCAGAGGAGGCTGGCAGGCTACAGTCCAAAGGGCCACAAAGAGTTGAACATGACTGAGCACGAGCACGAACTTGGCTCCTCTTAGATCATTGGCTCTTAAGGAAGTGAAAACTTAGGGACCACGTGACTGATTTATTTGTTGAGTTCCTGTTTATGAGGAGATGTTGCTGAGCAGTATTTGAGGCAGGTTCAGTTCTCAAAAAAATGTATTAGCTGATAGTGGCCACACCCTTTTAATGATGGCAAGGTCATCCTGCTGATCTGGTTCACTGAACAGATCCAGGAGAAATAACTCCTAGTAACATAACCAACTGTCATATAATCAGTGGATGGTCATCCTTTACATTTTCTACAGCATCTTACAGTTTTCAGAATATTTTCATATAATACCTGTCTTTCAAGTAGTCAAAGGTTATTTCCATTACCTCTGAAATTATTGTTTCCATCCAATCGATGAGAAAATCTGGACTTAAATTAGTTAACTTGTCAAATGTCATACGAGGCAAGAGAAGGGTCAAGACTGATAGTTGACAAGAGCGTGGTGAACAGAGTGAGGGGGCGGGGCAGGTGGCAGTTGGAGCTGTCCTTCCCCATCCCAGCACTAAAGGAGTGCACTATCTGCAGAGGACGTAAAAGATAATAAAACCAACCGAAGACAGGCTGCTTTTGTTACCATCACGCACCAGTAATTTCCAATACAACTGGTAATCAAACATTCCTCCCTGCCAGGCACTGAGAAGCTGGCTTTTTCTATCCTCTAATAGAAACATTAAGGGAGCAAGTGAACCTCATTTCCAGTCACGCAGAGAGATTTTTCTCAGGATGTTGCAAAGCGTTTCATGTTCCAAATCGCTGTCTGCTTTAAAATAGATACGTTTCCTTTGAGGGTGTTCAGAGCCTTGCAGATTGTGCTTCCTCAAGAGAAACAGCAACTCCACATGGCCATACGTCTGGGATGAAGCGCCTCAACCTGTTGAACAGAATTTCTCAAAGGGTGGCTCCCGTTCACTCGCTCAGCAAAATGCACTGAGAGTGACAGAAGGCAGGAGCCAGTGGTGTGAGTGGACGGCAAGGAAGGAGGACAGCTACACCTGCCAGGCCGGTGGGTTGCAGACGCTCCCTTTGTGGATGAACTGGAGGCACCTGTCTTCGTGCCCAAGCCCTGGGCCTCCTTGGAGTATGTATCTCACTTGCCCTCTGGGTTTCAGCTATAAAGGCCCAGAATGCTCCCATCCTAACTGAGAAGTGCAGCTGCTTGCTCTAAAACCACAAAGACTAGTTCAGCAGCAGAGAGTCCTAGCTGCTAGCAGGCCACACCTGAGGGGTTCCCCGAGCCCCTCAGTGCTCAAGCTCAATACTCTCAATGCTAAGACTGAAAAAGTCTGGGGCAAACAGGGATGGTTGTTCATCTGTCCTTCTGAGAGTTTTAAATCATTTTTGGGCTCATTTTAATTTGTGGAAATCACTGCGGGTTCCAAGCTTGGGGCATGGAGAATTCTGGTCAATATCTTCATCTCAGCTATGTGTTGGAACCACACGGCAGATTTCTACATGAGCTCCAGAAAGAGCCGAGAGCAGGGCTTCTCAACAGCAGCGTGACTGACATTTCATGCAAGATAGTTCTATTTTGTGGGAGAGCTTTCCAGTGCAGGATGTTTAAACACATTCCTAGCCTCTACCACAGATATGCCAGTAGCGCATGCGCGCACACACACACACACACCACTCCACTGTGACAATCAAAAATGTCTCCAGGGGCTTCCCTGGTGGTCCAGTGGGTAAAGAGTCCGCCTTGCAGTACAGGGGTCACCAGTTTGATCCCTGGCCCGGGAAGATCCCATGTACCACAGAATGGCCTGGCCAGCATGTCAAATTACAAGCCAGCTCTCTGGGGTACATGTGCCCAGAGCTGGGGCTCTGCGGCAAGAGAGGCCACTGCAATGGGAGGCCCACACAGGCCAAAAAATGAAAATGGATGAAAATAAATAAATAAATAATACAAAGAAATGTTTTAAAAAAATGTCTCCAGATATTTTCAGATACCTGGCAGGGGAAGCAAAATTGTGCCCAGCTGACAGCTACTGTTCAGAGACTTGTGCTGGCTGCCTCACTAACAATGGGGCTCTGGGGTATAAATCAAGGCAGGAAGAGTGGGTGTCCTGACTTTACGCAGGACACAGCCAACCAATTTGCCACATAAAATACCAGTAATGACCACTCTGCACCCTCCCTGGATAGAATCAGAGGCGGGATTAGGCTGGGGTGCCCCTGTTGAGGCAGGAGATAAATGCCCCCTCACCACTGGGTAAAGCAATTGGAGATTCATCCCCTGTAGACTGAAACTCCAAAATATCAACAGCAAGACAACTGAGAGAGGAAGCTGGGCCCTGCCCAGATACAAGATAAAAGCCCACATATTTCTCATTCTCGAAGTCAGGAGATCACCCCAACTACACATGCTCAGAAAGGCTCCTTGGAGGTCAAAATGGGAGTGATGCTAAGTGACACTCCACCACAAGCTCTTTGGTGGGATTCATCCTGGTTAAGAGATGCATGCACACACATGGGAGGACCCAGAGGTGCACTAAACATGGACTCTGAACCAGGCAAATAAAAGTGACTGGCCAAAGGATACACAGAAGAAACATCCCATATAAATTGATTTAAACCATCATGACATGACTTCCCCCCTTTTTCCTGAGAAGAGCCGAGAGCAGGGCTTCTCAACAGCAGCGTGACTGACATTTCATGCAAGATAGTTCTATTTTGTGGGAGAGCTTTCCAGTGCAGGATGTTTAAACACATTCCTAGCCTCTACCACAGATATGCCAGTAGCGCATGCGCGCACACACACACACACACCACTCCACTGTGACAATCAAAAAT
Source organism: Tragulus kanchil (assembly GCA_022376925.1). Taxonomy (NCBI): domain Eukaryota; kingdom Metazoa; phylum Chordata; class Mammalia; order Artiodactyla; family Tragulidae; genus Tragulus; species Tragulus kanchil. The sequence goes on along the minus strand of JAIOJX010000024.1, from coordinate 80,190,321 downwards.
GTCTCCAGGGGCTTCCCTGGTGGTCCAGTGGGTAAAGAGTCCGCCTTGCAGTACAGGGGTCACCAGTTTGATCCCTGGCCCGGGAAGATCCCATGTACCACAGAATGGCCTGGCCAGCATGTCAAATTACAAGCCAGCTCTCTGGGGTACATGTGCCCAGAGCTGGGGCTCTGCGGCAAGAGAGGCCACTGCAATGGGAGGCCCACACAGGCCAAAAAATGAAAATGGATGAAAATAAATAAATAAATAATACAAAGAAATGTTTTAAAAAAATGTCTCCAGATATTTTCAGATACCTGGCAGGGGAAGCAAAATTGTGCCCAGCTGACAGCTACTGTTCAGAGACTTGTGCTGGCTGCCTCACTAACAATGGGGCTCTGGGGTATAAATCAAGGCAGGAAGAGTGGGTGTCCTGACTTTACGCAGGACACAGCCAACCAATTTGCCACATAAAATACCAGTAATGACCACTCTGCACCCTCCCTGGATAGAATCAGAGGCGGGATTAGGCTGGGGTGCCCCTGTTGAGGCAGGAGATAAATGCCCCCTCACCACTGGGTAAAGCAATTGGAGATTCATCCCCTGTAGACTGAAACTCCAAAATATCAACAGCAAGACAACTGAGAGAGGAAGCTGGGCCCTGCCCAGATACAAGATAAAAGCCCACATATTTCTCATTCTCGAAGTCAGGAGATCACCCCAACTACACATGCTCAGAAAGGCTCCTTGGAGGTCAAAATGGGAGTGATGCTAAGTGACACTCCACCACAAGCTCTTTGGTGGGATTCATCCTGGTTAAGAGATGCATGCACACACATGGGAGGACCCAGAGGTGCACTAAACATGGACTCTGAACCAGGCAAATAAAAGTGACTGGCCAAAGGATACACAGAAGAAACATCCCATATAAATGATTTAAACCATCATGACAGTGTGACTCTCTCTCAGCCCTTCCACGTGTCTATCTGAAAGGGTTTTTCCTTGATTTGAGACTTAAACCCAGGGCCCAGACCTGATCGAGTCCTGCTTGGGACTTGAACCCATGTGGCTGGACCTTGAATTCCAACCAAAACCCTGTTTGGGACTCAAACCCTCAATTCCCTGGCTTAGGACTTGACCCCAGCCAAAACCCTGTCTGGGACTCGAACCCACGCGACTGGGACTTAATCCAAGGTCTGGACCCACTGAGGCTCAGGTTCTTTTTATTTATTTATTTATTTATTTACATGTATGTTCCCAGATCATTCATATGCATATCCTTGGACCCTCCCCCCACCCAGTTCCCCCCCTCCCATCCCTCCAGACCATCGCTCCAAGTGGTTGTAGGTACTCCTCTTCCCCTAGCACAATGACAATAGCTATCTTTGTGCCTCAACGCAGAAAGAATTCAGCGAGAAGCAGAGTTACAGACAAGAAAAGGATTTATTGGAGTAAGGTACCTGAAAGCGGTGCAAACGAGCAGGCGGGAAAGTTCTGCTCTGCTGCTCCACCCCCTGACTGCATCGGCAGCAATATATAGGATGGTAGAAGACCACCCCCCCCGAGTAGACACAGGTGCAAGACCTACGTCGTTAATTCCTTTCTCACCAGCTCTGCCTTCGTCAGCTGCCCATACCCAGTCAAGCCTGCTTTACTAAACAAAGAGCAGCTCTCCTGAGTTATCAACTCACTGGCCTCCCAACCTTTCCCAGGTTTCACCCTTCTACCTATCATCCCCCGATAAGACTCTACCTGTTCTACTCTATCCCTATCATATCCATACGTACCATACTTTTTTCCCTCTTAATGATAGAAAGTTAAAGTGAAGTTGCTCGATCTGTCTGACGTTTTGCGACCCATGAATAAGCCATGGGATTCTCCAGGCAATAATAATGAAATGAGTAGCCTTTCCTTTCTCCAGGAGATCTTCCCAACCCAGGGATCAAACCCAGGCCCTCACATTCTGAACCAGGCAAATAAAAGTGACTGGCCAAAGGATACACAGAAGAAACATCCCATATAAATGATTTAAACCATCATGACAGTGTGACTCTCTCTCAGCCCTTCCACGTGTCTATCTGAAAGGGTTTTTCCTTGATTTGAGACTTAAACCCAGGGCCCAGACCTGATCGAGTCCTGCTTGGGACTTGAACCCATGTGGCTGGACCTTGAATTCCAACCAAAACCCTGTTTGGGACTCAAACCCTCAATTCCCTGGCTTAGGACTTGACCCCAGCCAAAACCCTGTCTGGGACTCGAACCCACGCGACTGGGACTTAATCCAAGGTCTGGACCCACTGAGGCTCAGGTTCTTTTTATTTATTTATTTATTTATTTACATGTATGTTCCCAGATCATTCATATGCATATCCTTGGACCCTCCCCACCCAGTTCCCCCCCTCCCATCCCTCCAGACCATCGCTCCAAGTGGTTGTAGGTACTCCTCTTCCCCTAGCACAATGACAATAGCTATCTTTGTGCCTCAACGCAGAAAGAATTCAGCGAGAAGCAGAGTTACAGACAAGAAAAGGATTTATTGGAGTAAGGTACCTGAAAGCGGTGCAAACGAGCAGGCGGGAAAGTTCTGCTCTGCTGCTCCACCCCCTGACTGCATCGGCAGCAATATATAGGATGGTAGAAGACCACCCCCCCCGAGTAGACACAGGTGCAAGACCTACGTCGTTAATTCCTTTCTCACCAGCTCTGCCTTCGTCAGCTGCCCATACCCAGTCAAGCCTGCTTTACTAAACAAAGAGCAGCTCTCCTGAGTTATCAACTCACTGGCCTCCCAACCTTTCCCAGGTTTCACCCTTCTACCTATCATCCCCCGATAAGACTCTACCTGTTCTACTCTATCCCTATCATATCCATACGTACCATACTTTTTTCCCTCTTAATGATAGAAAGTTAAAGTGAAGTTGCTCGATCTGTCTGACGTTTTGCGACCCATGAATAAGCCATGGGATTCTCCAGGCAATAATAATGAAATGAGTAGCCTTTCCTTTCTCCAGGAGATCTTCCCAACCCAGGGATCAAACCCAGGTCCCTCACATTGCGGGTGGATTCTTCATCATCTGAGCTTTATTTGTTACATGGTTTTCTGTCTTTTTTTTTTTTTAAAGATTTATTTATTTATTTACTTTTGGGCGGGGGTCGGGTTGGGGAGGGAGGGGAGTGTGCGGGCCACTTCTATTGGTCTTTCGTTTCTCTATTTTCATTCGTCTTTGTTCTTTGGCTCCTGTGGGCCTCCCATCGCAGTGGCCTCTGTCGTTGCAGAGCACCGGCTCTGGGCGCATGCGCTCCAGATCTCCGGCTCGGTGATTGGACACATCAGTCCAGCCACTCCACGGCACTTGGGATCTTCCCAGGCCAGGGCTCGAACCGGCGCCCCTTGCACTGCAAGGCGGTGTCCTTACCCACTGGACCACCAGGGGAAGCCCGGTTTTCTGTCTTTTGTGAAAACTCTTTTGCCACAAAACTGAAGGGTCAGGGCCTTCTCGCTGACCACTGGTCTAGTGGCCAGGATTCGGTGTGTTTACTGCCACAAAACCTGACCTCAATCTCTGGCCAGGAACAGAAGCCCTGCTTCAAGACACTGCAGGCCGAGGCCACCAGAGATCACCGTGACTGTGCCGCCTGGGCAGGTGTCCCCTTAAACAAACTCTTCCCAGAGGGTGTTACAGGGATTACTCCCTATCCTATGAGATGCGCCCTAGGAAAATGAAAGAGTTTTATTCATAAAGCACGTCATAAAATACTTTATTTGTAAAGTACATTACATATTGAAGGGTTTGAGAAGTCTCCCTATAAAGAAAGCCATTTAAAATTTAAAACCCAGATTCATGCTGAGATCGAACTATCCATTTAAATACCATTGTTAATCTCCCAACTGTAGGTTCTTTGGAAACTCTGGTGCCCTCCCTGAGATTTCTGAGAATTTTCAGAGGGTTTGCATTCTTGTGTTCACTTCCGGCTCTGAGCTCAGCCTTCCCCTGAATTGTCCAACTCATTCATATTACACCTCTTACCACTTCCCTTTATTTCTGCTCTAAGCTGACCAAGATGTGGATTTCTGTCCCCTCTCCATGATGGCCCCTTCCCCCAAGTACCCACACCAGGAACTGGTGTGTTCAGTGGGTTTTACTGAAGTTGGTGGTGGTGGAAATCTTTCTGTGATTTTAGCTCCCTTTACCCTCAAGACTGCCCTCATTATCTCCCTAATGCACTAGTTGTGCAGCCTCCGCTATCCCCACTCAAATTCCATTCTCACTTTATTGTACAAAACAACCCTGCTTTCCCTTCCTTATTGCTCTCAGACTTTTGCACTTTCAAAGTCTTGTGAACAAGTGACCACATCAAGTATCATCGAAACTATGACACTTTTGAGAATGAAAGGGGACCTAGTAATAATTTTGCTGGGACAACAGTTATGCACCAGGAAAGTCCCTAACAAGCCCAGGCACGTGGTCATCATACATCTGTGCTAAGAGTCTGCTCGTGAGCTAACTCACCATCTATAGAAAAGAAGGCAGAGTCTTGAAAATCTCTGTTTCCTTCCTACTTTCTCCTCCCCTCTCCAGTCCCACAAGTGGAATACAGCCATAGTGTGTGTGTTTTCTTATTAATGTGAACCATGCCATCCTCCCTGGAAGATGAAAGTGGCTTCCATCAGCTTTGGTTTTAAATGAAAACTTTTCTCCATTGTGTTTGTGTGCTAAGTTGCTTCAGTTGTGTCCGACTCTTTGTGACCCTGTGGACTGTAGCTCCTCAGGCTCCTCCATCCATGGGATTTCCCAGGCAAGGATACTGGAGTGGGTTGCCATTTCCTTCTCCAGGGGATCTTCCTGACCCAGGGATTGAACCCACATCTCGGTGTCTCCTGCATTAGCCAGCAGGTTCTTTACAGCTAATGGACTTTTTTTTTTTTTTTTTTAAGATTTATTTATTTATTTTGGGCGGGGGTCGGGTCGGGGAGGGAGGGGAGCAGGCGGGCCACTTCCATTGGTCTTTCATTTCTCCATTTTTATCCGTCTTTGTTCTTTGGCTCCTGTAGGCCTCCCATCGCGGTGGCGTCTGTCCTTGCAGAGCGCCGGCTCTGGGTGCACGCGCTCCAGAGCTCCGGTTGGGTGATTGGACACATCAGTCCAGCCGCTCCACGGCACATGGGATCTTCCCAGGCCAGAGATCGAACCGGCGCCCCTTGCACTGCAAGGCGGTGTCCTCACCCACTGGGCCACCAGGGGAAGCCCGCTAATGGACTTTTTACTTATTCATCAACCCCCAAATTTACTTGGTTATATATCTCATCTGCGCTTGCCTTTTAATACCTCCCGTAACTGGAAGACCACACTTGGGGAAACTTTCAACTCAGAGGTAGGGAGGATCATCTACACTGTCATCAAAATAACCTCGGGTGATGACAGGTTGAGGGTAGAGTGGAGACCAGGAGTTCCCTGTGAATGAGGGGACTATCTGGAGGTTCCCTGGTGCAGGCAATGGGAGTGTAGAGAGTGGTATAGCCAGAGGCATCTTTGAGAACGGAACGCTTTCCCTCTACTCACATTGCAGGGGGTGTGCTGTGGGAAACACTGCCTTGGACCACTGACTCAAACTCATGTACTGATTTGTTTGCACAAACCTCATCTCCCTCAACAGCCCTATCTTCACTCCAGACACATTAGCATCCTTGATATTCTTTGACCATGCAAAGTACACTTCCACGGCAGGGCCTTGGCAGTAACTGTTCCTCTGCCTGATGTGCTCTTCTCCATTTTTCCTCAGGCCTCACTTTCTCACTTCCTTCAAGTCAAATGTCAGGGAGGCTGCCCCTGACCATCTGATACATAATAGGCACCCACTCCCAACTGGTGTTCCCTGCCTTCCAAGACTTGCTTTATTTTTGCCCATAGCTCATGCTACCATGTGACAGTCTGTGCACTTGCTTGTTTCTTTGTCCATTGCCTTTTCTCCCTCCTAGAAGGTAAGTGCCATGAGACTAAGATTTTGTCTGTTGCATCGTTGAGTACTGCTGTATTAGAATATGGTGGTGTTTAATGCATGTTTTTAAATGGAGTAAAGAAGGAGTGAATACATTGCAATATTCCTGACATCTTCCATGGCCCCATGGAGCAGACCCTGATCTGTGGTAACACATACCCCCTGGACGCTTCTTCCCCAGTTCCTGTCTTGAGGGGCCCTGCATTCTCTGTTGGGAGCTTGACAAGTCTCACTCCTTCAGGTTGAAGCACATCATGTGGACTGCAGCTCCCCAACACCGCCACACCTTCCTCAACGCATGTTACACGGTCCTTTTCCATGTCACATGGCAAAGCTGTTGTGAAGATATACACAGTTATCAACCACAGACATGAGTGTGGCATACGAATTAGTTTCTAGAGGGAGTCAGTTCCTGACAGGGCAAAACATGAAAGACACAATCCAGAAGCTGGGCCCTGAGTGGTGGGAGCCTCAATTCTCAGCCCTTGCCTTAGGAGGAGCAGGGGAGAGAAAGGACTCCTTTCTTGGCCCGTCTCTTTCAGGAACCTGCCTCTGGGGGGATGGCTGAAACGATTATGTTCCTTGTTGCTCAGACGTCCTTTCCATTAAAACTGTACCTTGCTTCTGACAAATTAGAAGAAATGTCCATTTACCTCTATCAGAGTATCTTTTATGCATTTTAAGTACGCACACACACACATCTAAAGCAAAGGCTGCATCAGGGTCTGGATAGACCACAGGCCTGACTCTCCGCTCTGAAGCATCTCACTGGCTCCTTGTCAATGAAATACAATGGAGGCGTATTCCACTTGGTCTGGTGATGTCCTCTTAGGGCGATTGAAAGGGGGCACGTTGGCATAGACAGCAAAGTCATCCTCTTTCCTGGGGGCTAGGTTGATCACGTTGGAATATATGGCATCAGCATGACTGGATAGCTCCTTTAGAGACAGGATATAGGTTAGAGGTACCAGCAACTTCCAAAGACAAAACCAGCTACAGGGCTTCCTACAGGACAGCAAGTAGAACCTTGGGTTCTTGTTGAGCAAGCCCTAGATCTGCCTTGATTTTCAAAAGCATTTCTTTTTTTAATTGTACATTTCATTGAAAATGTTTTACTGACTTTTGGATATAAACAGGAATTTATTTGCCAGGAAAAATCAGAAACATTGCAATATTCCTGACATCTTCCATGGCCCCATGGAGCAGACCCTGATCTGTGGTAACACATACCCCTGGACGCTTCTTCCCAGTTCCTGTCTTGAGGGGCCCTGCATTCTCTGTTGGGAGCTTGACAAGTCTCACTCCTTCAGGTTGAAGCACATCATGTGGACTGCAGCTCCCCAACACCGCCACACCTTCCTCAACGCATGTTACACGGTCCTTTTCCATGTCACATGGCAAAGCTGTTGTGAAGATATACACAGTTATCAACCACAGACATGAGTGTGGCATACGAATTAGTTTCTAGAGGGAGTCAGTTCCTGACAGGGCAAAACATGAAAGACACAATCCAGAAGCTGGGCCCTGAGTGGTGGGAGCCTCAATTCTCAGCCCTTGCCTTAGGAGGAGCAGGGGAGAGAAAGGACTCCTTTCTTGGCCCGTCTCTTTCAGGAACCTGCCTCTGGGGGGATGGCTGAAACGATTATGTTCCTTGTTGCTCAGACGTCCTTTCCATTAAAACTGTACCTTGCTTCTGACAAATTAGAAGAAATGTCCATTTACCTCTATCAGAGTATCTTTTATGCATTTTAAGTACGCACACACACACATCTAAAGCAAAGGCTGCATCAGGGTCTGGATAGACCACAGGCCTGACTCTCCGCTCTGAAGCATCTCACTGGCTCCTTGTCAATGAAATACAATGGAGGCGTATTCCACTTGGTCTGGTGATGTCCTCTTAGGGCGATTGAAAGGGGGCACGTTGGCATAGACAGCAAAGTCATCCTCTTTCCTGGGGGCTAGGTTGATCACGTTGGAATATATGGCATCAGCATGACTGGATAGCTCCTTTAGAGACAGGATATAGGTTAGAGGTACCAGCAACTTCCAAAGACAAAACCAGCTACAGGGCTTCCTACAGGACAGCAAGTAGAACCTTGGGTTCTTGTTGAGCAAGCCCTAGATCTGCCTTGATTTTCAAAAGCATTTCTTTTTTTTTTAATTGTACATTTCATTGAAAATGTTTTACTGACTTTTTGGATATAAACAGGAATTTATTTGCCAGGAAAAATCAGAAACATTTCTTTTAGGGCTGGTCTCTGCCTCACCACCACTATTCCTGTGTGGCATCTATCCAGGAGGAGCATGACACCCTGGCAGAGACAGCCGGGAGCCCGTCTAGATATGACTCAACCATTTCTTACCAAGGATTTGTGGAGAAAGTTGCTCTGATGCTTCAGTTGTTTCTGAAACAATCCTAGAAAAATCAATAAGTTCAGAGTCAGCCTGAGTTGAGGTAGTAACCATCTTTCTTTGATTGATTGCTGGACTTAAGGTTGAACTTCAGAATGCAAAGACACCATGTTCAATCCATTGGACCTCTGAGACTGGGCTAAATGCCCAGAAAGAAGTAGGGGAAATGAGTGTTGTTTTACACTTTGTAATTTTGGTTATTACTTAGATGATATTATTTGGCATCAAAATTTCTTTTAGTTGATGCATTTCAACTATGTCTATGCCGATTGCTTACTGGATTCTATCCCTGGGGTCAGGAAGATCCCCTGGAGAAGGGAATGGTAACCCATTCCAGTATGCTTGCCTGGAAATTTCCATAGGCAGAGAAGCCTGGCAGGCTACAGTCTACGGAGTTGCAAAGAATCAGACATGACTAAGCAATGAACAATATGGGTGACTTTTAGTATAAAGGATTTGTACCATAAATAAATCTTGTTGCTATGTGCTGAGTCCCTGGTAACTTCAGAGAACACATCCTGTAGCCTTACCCTTTCTCCCCTCTGCTAAGGCTGTCCCATAGGGAAGACATCCCATCTCCACCCTTAGTTTCTCCCCTTTCCTCATTGCCAGCTTCAAGGCCAGCTGTTCAACTCACTCTCATGCCTCCATTTTCTCAAGGTCATCGACAAGAGTCCCACCAGGAGCAAGATGAGAGCCATGACACCAATGGAGCCAGAAACAGCTGTGACTGCTGTGCTTGAGCTGAGGGAAGTGAGCAACAGAATGAGGACACTACCCTGACTGGCTGTGGTGATCATCCACGAAATTTCCCTGGGGCCTCCCCACTTCTCTAGGTGCTCTCTCACTTCTAGGCCTCCACATCCCCAATAGCCAACTACCTCCTGCCTCCATTTTGATCCTCTTTCCTCAGGCCCAGTCTTCATGTCATGGTCCCACCCACACTCATCCCCACATGGGGGCCAAGCAGACCCTCTTCCAAGATTCCTGATTCTCCCCCATGGGCTGGTCCTCCTTTCACCCACCTGCTGAGTCCTACAGGGCCTGAAGTCAGGGTGGTGATGTTCTCTGTAGAAAGTGATGGATCAGAAAAGGAAAGGAGATTTGAGAATAATTCTTTAACACATGCAATAGACTGAATGTTCATATGTTAAAATTCATATGTTAAATCCTAACCCCCAAGGGGATGGTGTTTGGAGGTAGGGTCTTTGGGAGGTGAGTAGGTCAAGGAGGTGGAGCCGTTATGAAGGGGATTGTTATTTTATAAATGAACCCCCAGAGCATCTCCTTGCCCCTTTCCAAACTGTGAGAGCATAGCAAGGAGTCAGCCATCTAAGAACCAGAAGTGGGCTTTCACCAGATATTGAATGTGCCAGGGCCATACCATACCTTGGACCTGCTGGCATTCAGAACTATGAGAAATAAATATTGTTTATAAGTCACCCAAACAGTAATTTGTTATAACAGCCCCAATTGATGGAGACAATACATATACAAATGAGCTCTATTGGACCCTAGACAGTAATATTAGCTGCTGTACACTGGGGACCTGAGATATGCCAGGCACATTCACTGTCTTATTCAATCTTCATAAACAGACAGTAAGGTGGAAACAATTATTATTCCTACCTCACAGTAAGAAAAACAGCTCGCAGAGATCAGACCTGCTCAAGGTCATGGAGCTAGACAGTGGCAGAAATCAGCCTTGAACCCACATCTCCCTGATGTGAATATTGCAGCTTGCTATCGTGTTATCATTGTACTCTCGAGTTCTGCCACTCTTACAAAGGGTTAAGGGTTACCAGCTATGACAGGATGTCCAGAAGAAAGACAATCAGGAGGATGTAGGTGATCCATCCCCAGGTAGAGGCACGTGACGGGGTGCGGAGTGATCAGGACACTTAGGAGTTGGAATGGACCTGGGCAGAGGCGACAGCTGTGAGAACCTGCCCATGCTCTGGAGAGGAGGTGACGGTGTTATTATCCACAGTGAAAAAACTTCTCCTGCATCAAGGGATGCACACACCAAACTTATCCCTTCTCCAGTCACAGTCTGTCCCTGGATTCTCAGAGTTAGAAGGAATCTTAAAATATATCTAACCCAGCCCTCCTTCTGTCCAGATCCTCAGGGTCAGTCACTCGCCACTTTGGACTGCAGTCTATGTTTTCAACTCTGAACTCGAAGCTCTCTGGCCTCTTCCCCATTCCTTCCCCCTTAAAGCTCCTTAAAGTGGAGCTGCATGGTTCAGCCCCTATAGCAGGTGACACCTCTCCAGACATGTCTAAATGCAGAGACTGGTACTCGAGAGGGGAGGAGGGAACCTACTGGGTCACTTTGTGTGTGCTAAGTTGCTTCATTTGTGCCTGACTCTCTGCAACCCTATGGACTTTAGCGTGCCAGGTTCCACTGTCCACTGGATCACTATGGTAAGCTAATACCCCCTGATGATACATCATATCTGAAGATGAAAGGACTGTACCAAGAATTATAGCCTCTTAGGGCCTTAAGGCTAGATGGATTTGTGTTAGGCACCACCATGGTTCACTTCCTCTTTAACTTCTCTCCTGTCCCCCTTCTAAGTATGACAACTGACTCACCATGTTTCTCTTTAACAGCCCCTGCCCACTTTCTGGGCAAAGGCTAGGGAGGGAACTTGGTAACCACATCTTTCCAGGGCCCACAAGACCACCAAAAATGAGGTACCGAGACACAGGGCTTGGTGTAGTGTGTGTAGGTTGGCGGACATGGGGCTGAGAGGTCATACAAAAGCCCAGAGCCATGAGACAGGAGCTGGGGGGTATCAGCTAGGGTGCTGGCCAGGTAGGCCACACCTGTTTTCAACACAGAGGCCACACAGCATAAAGGTGTCCATTTGGGTCAGAAAAAGGCCAAGTCCCATCCTGGGAGAGGAAGGTAGGTGGATGTGAGAGGAACAGCATGAAGGATGATGTCATGAAAGAGCCTGAGCTTAGGGTCCAGCAACCTGGTCTCAGGTGCTTCTAACTGTGCGATCTTAGGACAGTCACACAACCTCTCTGAACCTCATTTTCTTCATCTGTGAGATGGACATAGGGTTGTTTAAGAGCTAAGTGGTTAGACTGTTATTTAACAGCAGTTGGTAGCCACTTTGCCGAAGGATGGCTCTCAGCTAGTCTTATCCAAACCGAGCAATTGGGTGGTGCTGTCTAGGATGTTACCATTGGGTCTGGAGCCCTGGAAGCTACTGTTGGTCCCATTCATCTTGCCAAGGAGTCCACCTGGAGGTTGTTCCACGTACTGAGGTTCCCAGAACAGGAGGTTCCTATTAGCTCAAAGCAGAGTTTCTCAGAGGTGTTTAACAGCAGCTGGCGGACACAGGCTCCAGGGAACCAGCAATCTTCTTCTCGTCCTTGTATCTTATTCCTCCACAAGAACCTATTAGATGCAGAGAATTTTCAGACTCTTGATACGGGAAAGGAGGGCCTCAGGGCACTGAGACAGCATCTGCTTCTTAAAGAGATCATCTTCAGATAGGCCTTCCACAAGCACATGGTCCAAAGTCAGCATCCCAGCCTCTCTGCCACATAACTTCTGATCTCTTAATTGGTATGTGAATTTACCACAACCATTTATTTGTTTGCTTGCTTACCGTCAGTCTCTTATCAGAATAACATAAGCTTCACAAGAACAGAAACCTTCTCTGTTTCGGCCATCGCTGTTTCCCCAGGGCCTAGAACAGTGCCTCATCAATTTAATAAGTTTAACATACATTCATTGAGTGAATAAATGAATCAATGCCAAAGGTTCCTTCTGAGCATCCCAACCAAGGTCATTCAACCTCTATCAGAATCTTAGCAAGTCTCCATCACAGACTTTGAATTCCTTAGCTGATAGCAAATCTGTATCCTTGGAAGAAATTGACTTAAGATAGCCCAAAGTCATCTGAATCAGCCAACCTGGATGATAAAGAAGGTGATGATTGATCTCGGAAGTGCCGATTGTGGAAGTACAGGCACTGTGCCTACAGAACTGAGAACAATGTCCTGGCAAAGCCTAGAGGACGAGGGGAACCTGGACCTGGACGTGTGGGGAACCAAGGGGAACAGAATGAAGAGGGTGCAGCCCTGAGAACTGCCGTCTCAGGCCTGTGCATCCCGCCTGGGCCTCCAGTCCCTGCTTTGGGTGGGAAGTGAGGAGAGATGTGTGTTTAGGACCAAATGAAAGAGGATCTGTCACCCTCTATGCCCAGCTACTGCTATACCCACACAAAGAGACCTGCAGGAGCCATCAGAAAATCCCCAAACAAGGCAAGTGTCAGAGCCCAGAACCCAGATGACATAGATGAGACACTAAGCCCACCCGGTCTCATTTTTCCCCTTTGGGAAATGGGGCCCTTGTGAAAAGAGCAAGGTAGGAATACAAAATGACTAGCTGGTCCCCTTCTAGGGTCCTCTTTGCATGTGTCCCCATGTACACTATATATTTCCTCTAATAGTCATCCTATTGCTCCACAAAGAACTCCTTTGTGGAGAAGAGCCTTTCTAAGTGTTAAAAATTATTTTTATTTTTAATTTCGGAAGAAGGGGACATTGTATTTTTTTCAGTCTGGGGCTTCTAAAAGGTTTTATTAGGAACTTTCATATGTGTATAAACTTAGAAGGCACAGAAGAATAGCTCCTGAAAAGCCGCTTCCACGTAATCTTCACCCGAGGCAGCTAGTTGCCCTCCCTGGAGGCAGCCAGCATACATAAGGTGCACAGGTTTGCTCATGCACACCTTGTGTATATATGGGCAAACACACAGACACACACAGGCCTGTAGACACACACATGCAATACAGTTTTTTTTCCTGTGGATGATAGCATACTGTATATATTCATCTGCCTTTTACCTTTTCCCATAATACACTTCGGAGTTAATTTATTATTAGTATGTATAGCACCTTATCTTTCTTTTTTTAATCTGCCAAGTGCTCTATTCCATGGATGCACTTTTTAAATGTCTTCTGAATCAGCCAACCTGGATGATAAAGAAGGTGATGATTGATCTCGGAAGTGCCGATTGTGGAAGTACAGGCACTGTGCCTACAGAACTGAGAACAATGTCCTGGCAAAGCCTAGAGGACGAGGGGAACCTGGACCTGGACGTGTGGGGAACCAAGGGGAACAGAATGAAGAGGGTGCAGCCCTGAGAACTGCCGTCTCAGGCCTGTGCATCCCGCCTGGGCCTCCAGTCCCTGCTTTGGGTGGGAAGTGAGGAGAGATGTGTGTTTAGGACCAAATGAAAGAGGATCTGTCACCCTCTATGCCCAGCTACTGCTATACCCACACAAAGAGACCTGCAGGAGCCATCAGAAAATCCCCAAACAAGGCAAGTGTCAGAGCCCAGAACCCAGATGACATAGATGAGACACTAAGCCCACCCGGTCTCATTTTTCCCCTTTGGGAAATGGGGCCCTTGTGAAAAGAGCAAGGTAGGAATACAAAATGACTAGCTGGTCCCCTTCTAGGGTCCTCTTTGCATGTGTCCCCATGTACACTATATATTTCCTCTAATAGTCATCCTATTGCTCCACAAAGAACTCCTTTGTGGAGAAGAGCCTTTCTAAGTGTTAAAAATTATTTTTATTTTTAATTTCGGAAGAAGGGGACATTGTATTTTTTTCAGTCTGGGGCTTCTAAAAGGTTTTATTAGGAACTTTCATATGTGTATAAACTTAGAAGGCACAGAAGAATAGCTCCTGAAAAGCCGCTTTTCCACGTAATCTTCACCCGAGGCAGCTAGTTGCCCTCCCTGGAGGCAGCCAGCATACATAAGGTGCACAGGTTTGCTCATGCACACCTTGTGTATATATGGGCAAACACACAGACACACACAGGCCTGTAGACACACACATGCAATACAGTTTTTTTTCCTGTGGATGATAGCATACTGTATATATTCATCTGCCTTTTACCTTTTCCCATAATACACTTCGGAGTTAATTTATTATTAGTATGTATAGCACCTTATCTTTCTTTTTTTAATCTGCCAAGTGCTCTATTCCATGGATGCACATGATTTCTTTAACTGTCTTCTTGGTGTGGGGATGAATATTTTGTTTTCAATTTTTACTCTTCAGAAGATGGCACACTTATTAAACATTCAAACATCATTTTTCACATGTGTAAATGCACATGTAGCATTAAGGGAATGGTTGCTAAAGTGCTTAGCAATCCAAATTTTAAGAAATCAGTGTTACTTTTTAAAAATCCAAAAATGTAGTGTTATTCAATTGACTACCCAAATAATTCACCAGATTTCACTTTATATGGCCTCTGGCTATTTCCCCAAATCAAAATGCTCCTCAAAGTATGGAGATCTGGGCCTGCCCTGGTGGTCCAGTGGGTAAAGAGTCCACCTTGCAGTGCAGGGGACACCGGTTTGATCCCCAGCCCCGGGGAAAATCCCACGTGCCCTGGAGTGGCTGGACCAGGGTGTCCAATTGCGAGCCAGTGCTCTGGAGCGCATGAGCCCAGAGCCGGTGCTCTGCACCGAGGGAGGTCACTGCAATGCGAGGCCCACATAGGTGGAAGAATAAAAGACAGATGAAAAGAAATAAACAAAAAATCAATAAAAGAGGCCAAATTAAAAAAAAAAAGAATGAAGATCTGAAGGCACTAAGACTGTTCAACAGAACTGCATCACCTCTGGAGGCTGTCCTCTGTAAGAATCCCATGCTGTCAGCAGCACCAGAACAAGTGGAGTGTTTCCCAGGGAGGCTGTGAGAGGGGGTGACTCTCAGGGACACAGGTGTTCTGAATCCATAGTCTGCTTCACATAAGGAAACCAACAGTCTAAGGAAGCCCGCGGTTTTCAAAGTCTGGTCTGGGGACCTCCTGGGGGTTCCGGAGACCCTTTCAGAGGTTTTGTGCCATGAAAACTCTTCCTCTATCCTGCTAAGATGCTGGCAGCTATTTTCACTCTCTTTCTCAAGGTCCAGTGAGAAGGCTGCGTGACATGTGATACAGCAACAGACTGAACGCAGAAGCAGATCTTAAACTCAAGCTTGCTGTGGATGATAGCATACTGTATATATTCATCTGCCTTTTACCTTTTCCCATAATACACTTCGGAGTTAATTTATTATTAGTATGTATAGCACCTTATCTTTCTTTTTTTAATCTGCCAAGTGCTCTATTCCATGGATGCACATGATTTCTTTAACTGTCTTCTTGGTGTGGGGATGAATATTTTGTTTTCAATTTTACTCTTCAGAAGATGGCACACTTATTAAACATTCAAACATCATTTTTCACATGTGTAAATGCACATGTAGCATTAAGGGAATGGTTGCTAAAGTGCTTAGCAATCCAAATTTTAAGAAATCAGTGTTACTTTTTAAAAATCCAAAAATGTAGTGTTATTCAATTGACTACCCAAATAATTCACCAGATTTCACTTTATATGGCCTCTGGCTATTTCCCCAAATCAAAATGCTCCTCAAAGTATGGAGATCTGGGCCTGCCCTGGTGGTCCAGTGGGTAAAGAGTCCACCTTGCAGTGCAGGGGACACCGGTTTGATCCCCAGCCCGGGAAGATCCCACGTGCCCTGGAGTGGCTGGACCAGGGTGTCCAATTGCGAGCCAGTGCTCTGGAGCGCATGAGCCCAGAGCCGGTGCTCTGCACCGAGGGAGGTCACTGCAATGCGAGGCCCACATAGGTGGAAGAATAAAAGACAGATGAAAAGAAATAAACAAAAAATCAATAAAAGAGGCCAAATTAAAAAAAAAAAGAATGAAGATCTGAAGGCACTAAGACTGTTCAACAGAACTGCATCACCTCTGGAGGCTGTCCTCTGTAAGAATCCCATGCTGTCAGCAGCACCAGAACAAGTGGAGTGTTTCCCAGGGAGGCTGTGAGAGGGGGTGACTCTCAGGGACACAGGTGTTCTGAATCCATAGTCTGCTTCACATAAGGAAACCAACAGTCTAAGGAAGCCCGCGGTTTTCAAAGTCTGGTCTGGGGACCTCCTGGGGGTTCCGGAGACCCTTTCAGAGGTTTTGTGCCATGAAAACTCTTCCTCTATCCTGCTAAGATGCTGGCAGCTATTTTCACTCTCTTTCTCAAGGTCCAGTGAGAAGGCTGCGTGACATGTGATACAGCAACAGACTGAACGCAGAAGCAGATCTTAAACTCAAGCTTGCTTTTTATCAAGCTAGATGTTAATAATAAGGTGGGCACAAATGTAAAGCGATACCTTTCTTCTCACTAAATTTTTCATGATTTGGAAAAGATGGTTAATTTTTCATAGAAGTGTGTTAATTGTGTTACTATGTAATGGTTACAGTATCACTTTAAACACTAATTAAAAACTTATATTTAAATCATCTGTTTTAGTTCCTAATAGGGTAAATATAAATAAGGACAGCCTACATCAGCAACAGTTCTTTGGGTTTCTTAATAATTTTTAAGAGGATAAAGGGGCACCGAGATCAAAAAATCTGAGAACAGCTGGTCTAAGGAGTTTCTTCACCATAGAGTGGATGAGGGGCATTTCACCAAGGGTGTGTGGTCAAGGAACACAAACCAAAAGACGCAGAAGAGGGCTTCCCTGGTGGTCCAGTGGGTAAGGACACCGCCTTGCAGTGCAAGGGATGCCAGTTCGATCCCTGGCCTGGGAAGATCCCACCTGCCGTGGAGCGGCTGGACCGATGTGTCCAATTACCGAGCCGGAGCTCTGGAGTGCATGTGCCCAGAGCCGGCGCTCTGCAACGACAGAGGCCACTGCGATGGGAGGCCCACACAGGCCAGAGAACAAAAATGGATGAAAATAGATAAAGGAAAGACCAATAGAAGTGGCCTGCCTGTCCTCCTCCCTCCCCAACCCACCCCCCACAAGGAAAAAAAAAAAAAGGATGCAGAAGACACAGAAGTGAGCCTCTTGAAATATGTCAAGAAGAACAGATAATCTCTTGGGAAAGAGGACTAATTATCTGGGGCCTCCTGACTGGCAATATGGGACCCTGTGAGAGGGGTGACTCTCAGGGACACAGGTGTTCTGAATCCATAGTCTGCTTCACATAAGGAAACCAACAGTCTAAGGAAGCCCGCGGTTTTCAAAGTCTGGTCTGGGGACCTCCTGGGGTCCCGGAGACCCTTTCAGAGGTTTTGTGCCATGAAAACTCTTCCTCTATCCTGCTAAGATGCTGGCAGCTATTTTCACTCTCTTTCTCAAGGTCCAGTGAGAAGGCTGCGTGACATGTGATACAGCAACAGACTGAACGCAGAAGCAGATCTTAAACTCAAGCTTGCTTTTTATCAAGCTAGATGTTAATAATAAGGTGGGCACAAATGTAAAGCGATACCTTTCTTCTCACTAAATTTTTCATGATTTGGAAAAGATGGTTAATTTTTCATAGAAGTGTGTTAATTGTGTTACTATGTAATGGTTACAGTATCACTTTAAACACTAATTAAAAACTTATATTTAAATCATCTGTTTTAGTTCCTAATAGGGTAAATATAAATAAGGACAGCCTACATCAGCAACAGTTCTTTGGGTTTCTTAATAATTTTTAAGAGGATAAAGGGGCACCGAGATCAAAAAATCTGAGAACAGCTGGTCTAAGGAGTTTCTTCACCATAGAGTGGATGAGGGGCATTTCACCAAGGGTGTGTGGTCAAGGAACACAAACCAAAAGACGCAGAAGAGGGCTTCCCTGGTGGTCCAGTGGGTAAGGACACCGCCTTGCAGTGCAAGGGATGCCAGTTCGATCCCTGGCCTGGGAAGATCCCACCTGCCGTGGAGCGGCTGGACCGATGTGTCCAATTACCGAGCCGGAGCTCTGGAGTGCATGTGCCCAGAGCCGGCGCTCTGCAACGACAGAGGCCACTGCGATGGGAGGCCCACACAGGCCAGAGAACAAAAATGGATGAAAATAGATAAAGGAAAGACCAATAGAAGTGGCCTGCCTGTCCTCCTCCCTCCCCAACCCCCCCCCCACAAGGAAAAAAAAAAAAAGGATGCAGAAGACACAGAAGTGAGCCTCTTGAAATATGTCAAGAAGAACAGATAATCTCTTGGGAAAGAGGACTAATTATCTGGGGCCTCCTGACTGGCAATATGGCTGTTGTGTAGACGGGCTCTGTCAGAGAGGACAGAATCCAGGTGCGGGAGAAACAGCTCTGGGGTGGAGACGAGGGAGCAGGGAGAGGAAGCAGAACTCTCGAGCCAGCCCTAGCTACTGACTGCCTTCCCCATGGATTCCAAGGGTCACCTGTCCCACCCCAAACAAATCCCCACTGCCTGTTAATGCCTAAAATTCTAATAAAGTGTTTCATTCTTTTGGCCAAAAAGCAAGTTCAGTCCCAAACAATGCGAAGTGTTCAAGCTTACACAAATATGGCTATTTAGATGGATTAGAAGGTTACATTTTATTAAAGCAAGAGTGTGTATCCAAGGCGGGGGTAGGGTAGTTGGGTGTGGGGGCTCAAAGGTAGGGAATAGGTATGGAGGCAAAATATATTAAAGAAACCTTAAGAGCTATGCATGGACCTGTGATGATAGAGTGCCACTAACAGGGGAGTTTGACCAAGCTAATTCTGGGAAACTAGCATCAAAGAAAACCGCTCCCCCGTCCCACCTTTAAAAAAAGTACAAAAAGAAGAGAAAAATGTCCAATCCAGTCAATATATTTTTTAAAAAATGTATGGTATGTACCAGCAGAACAAAGCTGACCACAGGGGTAGAGAGGAATTGGACATGGGCCCTGGGCTCAGAGAGTGGTATCCACTGTCTGCCTGGTCCAATCTGGCAGAAAATGTCTCCAACGAACCCCCTCAACAGCTGTAAGAAAAGGCAGGTGTGGTTGGTACTCAAATGGTGTAAAAACAACAAAGAGGAAAGTTTCTAACCAGTTCGATCCCTGGCCTGGAAATCCCACCTGCCGTGGGCTGGACCGATGTGTCAATTCCGACACTGGAGTGCATGTGCCCAGAGCCGCGCCTGCAACGACAGAGGCCACTGCGATGGGAGGCCCACACAGGCCAGAGAACAAAAATGGATGAAAATAGATAAAGGAAAGACCAATAGAAGTGGCCTGCCTGTCCTCCTCCCTCCCCAACCCACCCCCCACAAGGAAAAAAAAAAAAAGGATGCAGAAGACACAGAAGTGAGCCTCTTGAAATATGTCAAGAAGAACAGATAATCTCTTGGGAAAGAGGACTAATTATCTGGGGCCTCCTGACTGGCAATATGGCTGTTGTGTAGACGGGCTCTGTCAGAGAGGACAGAATCCAGGTGCGGGAGAAACAGCTCTGGGGTGGAGACGAGGGAGCAGGGAGAGGAAGCAGAACTCTCGAGCCAGCCCTAGCTACTGACTGCCTTCCCCATGGATTCCAAGGGTCACCTGTCCCACCCCAAACAAATCCCCACTGCCTGTTAATGCCTAAAATTCTAATAAAGTGTTTCATTCTTTTGGCCAAAAAGCAAGTTCAGTCCCAAACAATGCGAAGTGTTCAAGCTTACACAAATATGGCTATTTAGATGGATTAGAAGGTTACATTTTATTAAAGCAAGAGTGTGTATCCAAGGCGGGGGTAGGGTAGTTGGGTGTGGGGGCTCAAAGGTAGGGAATAGGTATGGAGGCAAAATATATTAAAGAAACCTTAAGAGCTATGCATGGACCTGTGATGATAGAGTGCCACTAACAGGGGAGTTTGACCAAGCTAATTCTGGGAAACTAGCATCAAAGAAAACCGCTCCCCCGTCCCACCTTTAAAAAAAGTACAAAAAGAAGAGAAAAATGTCCAATCCAGTCAATATATTTTTTAAAAAATGTATGGTATGTACCAGCAGAACAAAGCTGACCACAGGGGTAGAGAGGAATTGGACATGGGCCCTGGGCTCAGAGAGTGGTATCCACTGTCTGCCTGGTCCAATCTGGCAGAAAATGTCTCCAACGAACCCCCTCAACAGCTGTAAGAAAAGGCAGGTGTGTGGTTGGTACTCAAATGGTGTACCAACAAAAGGCTATTGGATCAGAGAGGAGGAAAATTGTTTCTAACTTGGGCAATGAGGGAAGACTGCCTGGAGGAGGTGCCATTTGTGCTGATTCTGGGCGATAGGAAGGCTTTCTACAGGCAGTGATGAGACTTTGGGCATACCAGGGTGCCAGGAGCAAAGGCAGGGCAGTTGGAACACACAGTCATTTTTCCCTAGGTGAGCATCTGGAATTATTCATAAAAGGAGGAATCCTGGACACCTGAGGGCGAAGGGAAGCTGTCACCTACGATGGCAGAAGGAAAGAGACAGAATCTGGAGAAAAAGGGTGTGGGAAAAACAATTCCCAGACCTCAGACCTCAGGAGTCCCGGGAGGACCCAGATCAAGTCTGATCTGACTTACGCCAGCCCGCAGGCCAGCACCTGGAAGGCAGCAAGTCCCCAGGAAACGCTTACTGAGGGACGGAAAGATGGGGCCCACTTCTTTTCTCCACACTGGCCACGAACATACTGTTGCAATCAAGAGGGGCCATCAGGAAAAGAGCGGGGGGGATGTTCACCCAAACATGCTCCTGGCTTCCTCTGACGGAACTATTCTCACCATCTCTGGGACTTTAACTGCTTTTCTGGTTGCTTTTGCAAAATTTCATTTCTCAAAATAGAAATCCTGTGTCCTCTTGAGGTTTATGATAGACCCATTTCTTGGTTGGGGGTTGCTGTAAGATCACTTTTAGGCTTTCAGTTTGCACTGTGGCTTATTTCAAGCTTCAAACACTTGCGTCAGCATCTGGCATCCTAAGAAAACCAGAATGCTAGCCTCTCAGGTTGCTACAGAAGCTTACCAGGGGACATGTGAAGCCAGCAACTGTCCACAGGTGACAAGAGGAATTGATTCCAAATTCATTGGCATTACTATCTTTTACTGGCTCTGCACATGTACTTCATTCAGTTTGAAAAACAATACAATTTTGTAGAAAATATATACTATCAAATACAAGATGGAAACACATCTCTCATCCACATCTCTCGATTTCATTTACTTACTACTCAGAGCTGGGAATATCTCCCTGGCCTCCATGTAGCAGTTTAAAGGACTAGGCATATTTACCCCCATTTGTAGATGAATAGACAGAGGATTTTAGGAAGTGAGGAGTGAACTGCCCATAGTCACAGCAAAGCTCAGGAGGAGCATCCAAACACAGGTCTCAGGATCCCCTGGCCTTTCCTTCATTTCCTATACAGGTAGTTCTATGTATGTGGGAGCACTTGGTTAGCTATAATGGTCACAAATGTTTCAAGTAGCCAAGGACCGTTGTTCAGGTTTTTTATTGCTCAAGATCATGACACCTGAGGAGATTACCCCTATCATAAATATCATCATTACTGTGAATTTTTCCACTTTTTTTTGATTACTGATTTCAAAGATGGGTAATTTATAGTCTTACTACAATAATTTTCTGGAAAATAACAATAATATATCTAACAAAAATCTGCTTATTATAATTTTCTGACAGATGGAAATAAAAAGACTTTCTCTAACAATGTTGACACTTACTTGCTTCATAAATAAAGCAGAATAAGGTTGATGAAGACCTTGTTAATTTAAAATGTCTACAATGACTAGTGCTTCCAAACAAGAAGCTGTTTTTCTAACTACTGTCTTGATATTTACCTAAAAATTTTAAAATCCTATATAGGTATTTGTGTATTGGCTAAATTTAAAATGCTTCCCTAGAGTTCACATTGTCCACCTGAATAGAAGTTCAGAGTCTGATTTTAATCTACCAGATTTTCAATATGATATAACTCACTTTTGTAGTAATGAACGTTTATTCCCATTACATACATACAAAGCAATTCTGCTAGTGGTCAGTCACTCAGTTGTGTCTGACTCTTCAAGACCCCATGGTCTGTAGTCTACCAGGCTCCCCTGTCCATGGGATTTCACAAGCAAGAATACTAGAATAGGTTGCCATTTTCTCCTCCAGAGGATCTTCCTAATCCAGGGATCCAACTGAAGTCTCCTACATCTCCTACACTGACAGGCAGATTCTTTACCACTGAGCCACCTGGCTTCCTACAAAGTAATTATGCATATTCATTCATAAATTTGAGATTGCTATATAATTGCTACTCAGAGCTGGGAATATCTCCCTGGCCTCCATGTAGCAGTTTAAAGGACTAGGCATATTTACCCCCATTTGTAGATGAATAGACAGAGGATTTTAGGAAGTGAGGAGTGAACTGCCCATAGTCACAGCAAAGCTCAGGAGGAGCATCCAAACACAGGTCTCAGGATCCCCTGGCCTTTCCTTCATTTCCTATACAGGTAGTTCTATGTATGTGGGAGCACTTGGTTAGCTATAATGGTCACAAATGTTTCAAGTAGCCAAGGACCGTTGTTCAGGTTTTTTATTGCTCAAGATCATGACACCTGAGGAGATTACCCCTATCATAAATATCATCATTACTGTGAATTTTTCCACTTTTTGATTACTGATTTCAAAGATGGGTAATTTATAGTCTTACTACAATAATTTTCTGGAAAATAACAATAATATATCTAACAAAAATCTGCTTATTATAATTTTCTGACAGATGGAAATAAAAAGACTTTCTCTAACAATGTTGACACTTACTTGCTTCATAAATAAAGCAGAATAAGGTTGATGAAGACCTTGTTAATTTAAAATGTCTACAATGACTAGTGCTTCCAAACAAGAAGCTGTTTTTCTAACTACTGTCTTGATATTTACCTAAAAATTTTAAAATCCTATATAGGTATTTGTGTATTGGCTAAATTTAAAATGCTTCCCTAGAGTTCACATTGTCCACCTGAATAGAAGTTCAGAGTCTGATTTTAATCTACCAGATTTTCAATATGATATAACTCACTTTTGTAGTAATGAACGCTTTATTCCCATTACATACATACAAAGCAATTCTGCTAGTGGTCAGTCACTCAGTTGTGTCTGACTCTTCAAGACCCCATGGTCTGTAGTCTACCAGGCTCCCCTGTCCATGGGATTTCACAAGCAAGAATACTAGAATAGGTTGCCATTTTCTCCTCCAGAGGATCTTCCTAATCCAGGGATCCAACTGAAGTCTCCTACATCTCCTACACTGACAGGCAGATTCTTTACCACTGAGCCACCTGGCTTCCTACAAAGTAATTATGCATATTCATTCATAAATTTGAGATTGCTATATAATGAACTGCTAATTAAATGATAGCTATCACAACTGATAGATTTCAAGGAAAACTAGAAAGAAAATGAAAAGAGTCCAAATAAATGGTCATGTAGTTTGAATGCGAAACAAAGGCACACTCTTGTTGAAAACTATCCACCTCAAGTAAGACATTTTTACTTAACAGATGATAATACAGATAGAAAGCTTAGGGAAATATAATGGGCAAAACTTTTTCTAAATGCTCAGGGAAAAATTCACTGTATTCTGGTTACTTTATTACATTTCAAAGAGTTCTATATTTTGCCAGCACTTTGAGAATGAAATAAAGCAACTGGAAAATAAGAAAGAGCACAAAGATTAAGAGCATTTAGTTCTACTTTTAATTGTAATCATGAAGAATCTGAAATGAACAGTAATAATATATTCAAACTTCAAATTTGGTTGAAAAAAATTGTAACTATTAAAGCTACAGAACAGATTCTGTATGATAAAGAAAATATTGGCCTTGTCTTGTTGGACCCATAAAAAACACAATTAGGTTTTTAGCAAGACGTTATCTAGCATTCAGAGGATTATCCATGAAAACATATGAGCATCCTAATGAGATTTTTCTTCATTTACAGAAAATTATGAAAGAATACTAAAATCAATAGAGCAGAACGTTTATCCAGGATACAAACACCAAATAATATACACACTATTTAACAAATGAAAAACAAAAGTCGAATACTTAAAAAATAGTAGATTTGCTTGCCAAAAGAGTTTTAAATATTGTTAAGAAATATTGAATGTTGCACAGTTAAATAATTAAGACATATCTCTTGATGTAAGCCATGTGAAACAGTTATTTTTAGATTTGTAAATTTTCAAAATGCAAATATATCTATATGACATTAAAGAAATTTTTTCCACAGTAAATTATGCACCTAGAGTAGACCACCAATAAGAAAACACTGAATTGAGGTCATAACAATAATTGAGGGGGCAGAGTTACAACAATGACAAAAAATTTATGACAAACTTAATGGGCTTAAACATAAAATCCCCCAAAGTTTCAAAGGCTGTTTCCATTATTTAAGCCTTTATAGCATAGCAAATGTTGACATTGAATTAATATAATGAACTGCTAATTAAATGATAGCTATCACAACTGATAGTTTGAAAACTAGAAAGAAAATGAAAAGAGTCCAAATAAATGGTCATGTAGTTTGAATGCGAAACAAAGGCACACTCTTGTTGAAAACTATCCACCTCAAGTAAGACATTTTTACTTAACAGATGATAATACAGATAGAAAGCTTAGGGAAATATAATGGGCAAAACTTTTTCTAAATGCTCAGGGAAAAATTCACTGTATTCTGGTTACTTTATTACATTTCAAAGAGTTCTATATTTTGCCAGCACTTTGAGAATGAAATAAAGCAACTGGAAAATAAGAAAGAGCACAAAGATTAAGAGCATTTAGTTCTACTTTTAATTGTAATCATGAAGAATCTGAAATGAACAGTAATAATATATTCAAACTTCAAATTTGGTTGAAAAAAATTGTAACTATTAAAGCTACAGAACAGATTCTGTATGATAAAGAAAATATTGGCCTTGTCTTGTTGGACCCATAAAAAACACAATTAGGTTTTTAGCAAGACGTTATCTAGCATTCAGAGGATTATCCATGAAAACATATGAGCATCCTAATGAGATTTTTCTTCATTTACAGAAAATTATGAAAGAATACTAAAATCAATAGAGCAGAACGTTTATCCAGGATACAAACACCAAATAATATACACACTATTTAACAAATGAAAAACAAAAGTCGAATACTTAAAAATAGTAGATTTGCTTGCCAAAAGAGTTTTAAATATTGTTAAGAAATATTGAATGTTGCACAGTTAAATAATTAAGACATATCTCTTGATGTAAGCCATGTGAAACAGTTATTTTTAGATTTGTAAATTTTCAAAATGCAAATATATCTATATGACATTAAAGAAATTTTTTCCACAGTAAATTATGCACCTAGAGTAGACCACCAATAAGAAAACACTGAATTGAGGTCATAACAATAATTGAGGGGGCAGAGTTACAACAATGACAAAAAATTTATGACAAACTTAATGGGCTTAAACATAAAATCCCCCAAAGTTTCAAAGGCTGTCCATTATTTAAGCCTAGTACTAAGTAACATAGCAAAAAGTTCTTTCGACATTGCCAAATCCTTTTATAGCATCCAAGAAATGTTTGACTTCAGTGAAACTTTGGAGAGTATTGAAAACAGAGTAATCGAACATAAATCTGAGACAACCATCAAATAAGGGAAAAGGCAATTGAAAACATTGCGGCTTGAGAAACTCAATTAGAGGAAGTATGAAAGTCTTTTAGAAATAATTGACATTAATAAAAATATTGATTCTAAAACACAAGCTAAAGCTATGCTCTTGAGAAAATATTTTTAAAAATAGATTTGTTCAGCTAATTTGATGTAAAATTTATCACAACATAAATATGAAAAAAGCAAAAGTAAATGTATACAATACATTTGAAAACATCACAGGAATTAAGAAAAGCTTTGAGAAAACACAGTTTAACCCAATTCATAAAACAGTTGATGAAATATATATCATTGATGCCAAACTAGTCTCTTGGCATTGATGCCAATTTATCCAAAATAGAAAAGATGAGATAAAAGAAAGAGATGACTCATTTTAACTGTGAACCCTAGGACCAGGCCTTTTACAATCCAAAGGTCAACATCAAAATAAAAAATTCTTTTCTATTAAAATATTGAAAAGAGCAATAGCACTTTAAAAGTGTAGTATTCTAGATAACATGTGCAATTTGAAAAACTTATGATAAATATGAGTTTCTACAACCATTAAAAATGCATGATTGAGGGAATTCCCTGGCAGTCCAGCAGGTAGAACTCCGCCTCCACTGCTGGGGCCTGGATTCTGTCCTGGTAAAGGAACTAAGATTCCCAAGTCCAAACTTCAAATAATTAAGACATATCTCTTGATGTAAGCCATGTGAAACAGTTATTTTTAGATTTGTAAATTTTCAAAATGCAAATATATCTATATGACATTAAAGAAATTTTTTCCACAGTAAATTATGCACCTAGAGTAGACCACCAATAAGAAAACACTGAATTGAGGTCATAACAATAATTGAGGGGGCAGAGTTACAACAATGACAAAAAATTTATGACAAACTTAATGGGCTTAAACATAAAATCCCCCAAAGTTTCAAAGGCTGTCCATTATTTAAGCCTAGTACTAAGTAACATAGCAAAAAGTTCTTTCGACATTGCCAAATCCTTTTATAGCATCCAAGAAATGTTTGACTTCAGTGAAACTTTGGAGAGTATTGAAAACAGAGTAATCGAACATAAATCTGAGACAACCATCAAATAAGGGAAAAGGCAATTGAAAACATTGCGGCTTGAGAAACTCAATTAGAGGAAGTATGAAAGTCTTTTAGAAATAATTGACATTAATAAAAATATTGATTCTAAAACACAAGCTAAAGCTATGCTCTTGAGAAAATATTTTTAAAAATAGATTTGTTCAGCTAATTTGATGTAAAATTTATCACAACATAAATATGAAAAAAGCAAAAGTAAATGTATACAATACATTTGAAAACATCACAGGAATTAAGAAAAGCTTTGAGAAAACACAGTTTAACCCAATTCATAAAACAGTTGATGAAATATATATCATTGATGCCAAACTAGTCTCTTGGCATTGATGCCAATTTATCCAAAATAGAAAAGATGAGATAAAAGAAAGAGATGACTCATTTTAACTGTGAACCCTAGGACCAGGCCTTTTACAATCCAAAGGTCAACATCAAAATAAAAAATTCTTTTCTATTAAAATATTGAAAAGAGCAATAGCACTTTAAAAGTGTAGTATTCTAGATAACATGTGCAATTTGAAAAACTTATGATAAATATGAGTTTCTACAACCATTAAAAATGCATGATTGAGGGAATTCCCTGGCAGTCCAGCAGGTAGAACTCCGCGCCTCCACTGCTGGGGGCCTGGATTCTGTCCTGGTAAAGGAACTAAGATTCCCCAAGTCACGCAGCTCGGCCAAACCAAAAGAAAAAAAAAAATACTGAAATGGAGGACCACGGTATAAAATGCAATAATGATGAGACATTGATGTAGAAAAATCTAACTGACTCACATGAAAAGCCTTAATATATCTGCATCAGTGATGTATTGGACACACTTTGCTAACACCATTGTAGCTCTCAGGATATAATAGCCTTGGCAGTACCAGTCACCAGTGGGAAGACGTAATTTTTCACATCTAAAATTAATAGAAAACTACTTGACACCCATATGTCACAAAAAAGACTGTCAAACCTAGTGACCATTTTTATGGAAAATAAGATACTAGAACCAGCAAGCACTGACATCATCACAGAAAATTTTATTATTATTGTTGGGCATAAATCTGCTTGCCAAGGGTCATTGTCTCCTCACAACTGCCAGAATGTTGTCCAAAGGCCTTGCACAGGCATGTGGCGCCTATCACCATCTGGCTGCCCACACCTCCAGCCTTGGCCCTTAGCAGTTCCTTTTATACTTGATACTACCACCAAATAAATACTATCTCACTAACAAAGTAAGGTAAGACAGCAAGTTAAAACCATATTTTTTAAAAAGGAAAATTCTCAGTCTTTTGGTAAGTGTTCTGGACACTCTCCAGCAGGTGGGTGAATTGTTACAATCTCTGCGAAGAATAATTTGGTGGTGTGCACCAAAAGGTCCTTGAAATGACCATATCTCTTTGAGCCAGCAACTCCACTTAGAGAAATTTATCCTAAGGAAATTGCCAAGGATGCGTGCAGAGATTCAGCCCATAAGACAGGTGACTGCCAAGTCATTTACAAGGGTGGCAGTGAAGAAATATCCTCAATTCTTACGGACGATGGATTTTTGTGTCAATTGTGGGATATCCATAAAGTGGAATAAGACTTAACCATTAAAGTGTTCTGTCAACCAAAGGCAGATAACCCAACCGAATGTCAAATACTCTCCATTAGAACAAATACATGGTATGTGTGTGGGTCTGCATGTGTGCACTGCGTATTCTTTATTTCCCCACTTAGCTAATTTTATGGCCATCCTCCCACAACCACATCATGGAAAGACAAAGAAATACTCAAAACGATAATGATAATTTTCTCTGGGTGATGAGATTCCTCATGACTTTCAGTCTCCTCCCGTATACTTCTGTGTTTCTAATTTTTCTGCTGTGAGCAGACGTTGTGTTGAAAGAAGAGGAGAGAAAAAACAGAAGAGGAGAGAGCTGCCCCCACTCCCCAGGGCATCAGGTCCTCAGGAGGCTGATGATAAAAGGGAAGAGAGTTGGAATCAGGAGAGTTGGGGAGTGGGGCAGCAAATGAGTTGAAACCTCTAAGGCTTCCAGTACCGTGATAACAGAAACTATGGGAAGTGAGGGTAGTTCTTTAAAAGAAGTGTTCAGAAGTGAATGAAGTTGCCAAAGGGAGCCTGGGCGTAGTTGAAGTTGCCCATGAACCCAGCAGCGGAGAAAAAGAAATTCTGCTGACAGTAAAACTTCTTTTCACAGCCCCCTCTATTCACAGAGCATCTCTCCTTGCATCTAACAGAGCTCTACTTTTTGCAGCTCTGACCCCTTTCCAATAACGTCTGCTACTTCTAATGTAGGTCAGTGAAGCAGTTTTCAATGAACCTACTTTTCCGCCAAAAAGTCTATTTTGATACATGATGAGAAAGGGTTAGACCATCTTCATTTGCCTGAGATCTATTTTAAAACACATTTCAGTCAATGTCACGTTAATCTAGTGCACCCAGCACCTGAGCCTCATTGGAGTCACTTTATATTTATCTCATGTTGAGATTCAAAGCCATGTGCAGAGGAGAGGTTAAATAAATGCATGTTGTAAAGCAGGAGGCACCGCAGTGAAACAGGGGCCAGGGAAGGAGCCAGAGGAGCACCTCTGCAGTTTGGGAAGAGTCTGCTCCTGGAGCAAGGACTCAGGTTCCCAGATCCTCCAGACCTCCATCTCCACCACCTGCCAGAAGCTCCTGCCAGCTTTCCTGGCAGCTCAGAGGAAGTACCTGCAGCCTCACCTGATATGTGGTTGGGGAGTGGGCAGCAGGATCCTCCTGCAACACCCCTCTGAAGGCCCTGTAGCACTTCCAGCATCGCCCTGACGGGTGCTGCCTCTCTCCATCACCCTTCTCACTCCTTCCCGTGTTTTTATTCCCCACCTAACACACCCCAAGGCACCCTGCCAGTCCTGTTTTTCCAGGATTTCAAGATGCATCCAAATAAAGACATGGTTGAGCCCTTGGAGAGGGTGTTTGACCTTCCCCATTGTTCTACGGGTCCCTGAGTGGATGTGCACAAGCCTCATTCCTTTCTTCCCTGTGTTTGACCATCAACTTCAGGAGCAGGTGAGAGGGTGGCAGTTCAGCCAAGAGCTGCCGCCTCACCATGTCCTGTTTGTTTATTCAGCGTTTAATGAGTGCCTACTGTGTGCTCTCTGCCTTGAAAGGTTCTCAACCTAGATAAAAGCACGCAGAAATTTCCCTCCATTGTTTCTGAAACTGCCAAACTGTTCCCTAGGGTGATGACATGCCCCTGTAGCCTTGCTAAGATTAAGACTTGTCATTTTTGACTTTGTTTTTTTTCAGCCATTTTTCCCGTTTCTGAATGTCATAGTTTTTTAAGGGAGTACAAACAATTAGCTTCAACAAAAGTGAAAAGTATCTTGTTCTCATCAAAGCTGCTGCCTTACAAGTTTAGGTTACCCACCCGTGGTCTTTTCTTAGGGATTCTTACCAAAAACTTAACTTGAAGCTAAGAGACTGCTTTGACCAGCTCCATTGTCAACAAGGTGAAGCATCTTTTGAAAAACTAGTTCATGGTTTGTTTTCCAGAGGCAACTTAATAAATTTTTGCTCAAATAAAATGCTTCCCTTCTTCTGTTTATAGCTACACCATGTTAGGCAAGACTCCCTGACTATGGGTTCCTGGAATGCGTTGAACAACAGACAATCACTTGCTGCTAACAATCACAGCTAAGAAAGAAATGGGTTTTATTACTTCAAAAAGACAATTTGCACCCCAGAATTTATAGTGACATTAGTTACAGGTGCCAAGATAGGGAAGCAACCTAAGTGTTCATCAGCAAAAGGGTAAATGCAGCCTCACCTGATATGTGGTTGGGGAGTGGGCAGCAGGATCCTCCTGCAACACCCCTCTGAAGGCCCTGTAGCACTTCCAGCATCGCCCTGACGGGTGCTGCCTCTCTCCATCACCCTTCTCACTCCTTCCCGTGTTTTTATTCCCCACCTAACACACCCCAAGGCACCCTGCCAGTCCTGTTTTTCCAGGATTTCAAGATGCATCCAAATAAAGACATGGTTGAGCCCTTGGAGAGGGTGTTTGACCTTCCCCATTGTTCTACGGGTCCCTGAGTGGATGTGCACAAGCCTCATTCCTTTCTTCCCTGTGTTTGACCATCAACTTCAGGAGCAGGTGAGAGGGTGGCAGTTCAGCCAAGAGCTGCCGCCTCACCATGTCCTGTTTGTTTATTCAGCGTTTAATGAGTGCCTACTGTGTGCTCTCTGCCTTGAAAGGTTCTCAACCTAGATAAAAGCACGCAGAAATTTCCCTCCATTGTTTCTGAAACTGCCAAACTGTTCCCTAGGGTGATGACATGCCCCTGTAGCCTTGCTAAGATTAAGACTTGTCATTTTTGACTTTGTTTTTTTTCAGCCATTTTTCCCGTTTCTGAATGTCATAGTTTTTAAGGAGTACAAACAATTAGCTTCAACAAAAGAGAAAAGTATCTTGTTCTCATCAAAGCTGCTGCCTTACAAGTTTAGGTTACCCACCCGTGGTCTTTTCGTAGGGATTCTTACCAAAACTTAACTTGAAGCTAAGAGACTGCTTTGACCAGCTCCATTGTCAACAAGGTGAAGCATCTTTTGAAAAACTAGTTCATGGTTTGTTTTCCAGAGGCAACTTAATAAATTTTTGCTCAAATAAAATGCTTCCCTTCTTCTGTTTATAGCTACACCATGTTAGGCAAGACTCCCTGACTATGGGTTCCTGGAATGCGTTGAACAACAGACAATCACTTGCTGCTAACAATCACAGCTAAGAAAGAAATGGGTTTTATTACTTCAAAAAGACAATTTGCACCCCAGAATTTATAGTGACATTATTTACAGGTGCCAAGATAGGGAAGCAACCTAAGTGTTCATCAGCAGATAAATGGATAAAAATGCCCATATTTTTTAATAACTGTAAATGAAAAGTAACTGTTAAAATTAATAAGCCTTTTTAAAAATTAAATTTAAAAAAGAAAGAATTAGGTTTTGAAATCCTTACTAACATTTATTTCAGTCCCTTTTTCCTCAACCCACCTTGAAATTCCAGAGCCAAGTTTCAAACGGGTTTAAATAAAGGATTTATTTCCTGGCTCATTTTTTCAAACATAAAAGCCTCAAAGACTATCGATGAATTAATTTAAGGCTCTGCCAAGTTGGAGGGAGAAAAAAATCACTATTTATCCTGACATCCATTTAGAAGAACTCACTACTGCAGGACAATTCAACTAACCCTTCAGAGACTGGGGACAAGAAATGGCAACTCATTTGGAAAATCAGCCTTTCCAGGCCTTCTTAGCAGCAGTCAGAGGGCACTGAATAAAGAGGCTTGAGGAAGTCCTGAGTTGGGGGCTTGCGTCTAGGGAGGCAACAGAGTTGCGGCCGGGGGAGCCCCAGGCTGGGCTCCTTTAGCTCTGACAGGGAGGGAAGCAGCATGCTGTCAGAGGCCTGAAGAGAGCCCTCCTCGGGGCATGCTGAGTTTGATGCTGCTCTCATAAACAGCTTTTCAGGAGAATTAGTAAGCGGGTTTTGAAGAGACTGGCATTCCTCTCCGATCTGCTAAACAGATAATGAGGATTTCTAGTCATTAGAGCAACGATACCCACCCGTGGTCTTTTCTTAGGATTCTTACCTTAGAAAACTGACCAGCTCCATTGTCAACAAGGTGAAGCATCTTTGAAAAACTAGTTCATGGTTTGTTTTCCAGAGGCAACTTAATAAATTTTTGCTCAAATAAAATGCTTCCTTCTTCTGTTTATAGCTACACCATGTTAGGCAAGACTCCCTGACTATGGGTTCCTGGAATGCGTTGAACAACAGACAATCACTTGCTGCTAACAATCACAGCTAAGAAAGAAATGGGTTTTATTACTTCAAAAAGACAATTTGCACCCCAGAATTTATAGTGACATTATTTACAGGTGCCAAGATAGGGAAGCAACCTAAGTGTTCATCAGCAGATAAATGGATAAAAATGCCCATATTTTTTAATAACTGTAAATGAAAAGTAACTGTTAAAATTAATAAGCCTTTTTAAAAATTAAATTTAAAAAAGAAAGAATTAGGTTTTGAAATCCTTACTAACATTTATTTCAGTCCCTTTTTCCTCAACCCACCTTGAAATTCCAGAGCCAAGTTTCAAACGGGTTTAAATAAAGGATTTATTTCCTGGCTCATTTTTTCAAACATAAAAGCCTCAAAGACTATCGATGAATTAATTTAAGGCTCTGCCAAGTTGGAGGGAGAAAAAAATCACTATTTATCCTGACATCCATTTAGAAGAACTCACTACTGCAGGACAATTCAACTAACCCTTCAGAGACTGGGGACAAGAAATGGCAACTCATTTGGAAAATCAGCCTTTCCAGGCCTTCTTAGCAGCAGTCAGAGGGCACTGAATAAAGAGGCTTGAGGAAGTCCTGAGTTGGGGGCTTGCGTCTAGGGAGGCAACAGAGTTGCGGCCGGGGGAGCCCCAGGCTGGGCTCCTTTAGCTCTGACAGGGAGGGAAGCAGCATGCTGTCAGAGGCCTGAAGAGAGCCCTCCTCGGGGCATGCTGGGTTTGATGCTGCTCTCATAAACAGCTTTTCAGGGAGAATTAGTAAGCGGGTTTTGAAGAGACTGGCATTCCTCTCCGATCTGCTAAACAGATAATGAGGATTTCTAGTCATTAGAGCAACGATACCGATCAACATTTCCATGACATGCACCAGCACGAAACCACTAGGAAGGTGCCTGCCAGGAAGGTGCCTGCCGTGTGGGCGGGCATCAAAAGTCCCCTGATCCTTGAAAATGACTTGAGGCTTCCTGCCCACCCACATGATGTGGATTCCCCTTCCAGAGTTTAATTTCAGCATGTTTAATAGAAATTCGGACATGAGGAAATGAACCTCTCAGAGTGTCAGGAAAAAAAAAAAATTCTTATTTAGAAACAAGTTCTCTAATTCCAGTGATAATGTAGCGCAGGCAGTCTAATTCTGTTTCCCTAGCTAGCAGACCTAGGATCACAGGTGTAAAGGTCCTCTTTGCTGTACAGGCAAAAGCTACCTGTCCTAAATCACTTAAATTGGGGGCCTCAAAAGGGCTAGGACGCACCCACATGTTCTGAGGCCCAGTCCCAGACTGTTTCCTTGCACCACCTAGAAATCTTTAATAACGAAATCATCCAAGGTCTTGTAATGAGCCCCATTCATGTTCGGGCAGGACCCACAGATAAGTGGCGGAACCCCTGCAGTCTCATTTCAAATGATGTCAAAATCAAGCCTGTGCTGCTGGTCGGGGTAGAGAGAAAATTGCCCTTGAGCTTGACACACCAGGTTTCCAGTTCTGACTCTGCACCTGCTACTAGGTGGGTAATCTCAGGCAACATACCAGAGCTGTCCGAGCATTATATGCCCACCCCACAGAGCTGCCTGGAAAATAAGTTTAAAGGAGACAACATTTGTGAAGCTGGTATCCGTCATGCTTAATCAAACTTCATCCCCCTCCTACATGCTGCCACCTGAATTCCTTTATCCTAGAACAAAAGGCATGGTGACAGACTACACGCATGAGCAAAGCACCACTAACATGTAATCAGTGACTGAACAAACAGAAATACACAGGAGATCCTATTCCTACCAAAAGTAGATTCTGAAGACTTTAGATTCCCAGGATAAGGGCATCTCTAGTCTCATTAGAGAGTTGGGGGGTAAAGGAAAAGGTGGGAGAAGGGAGACCAGGGTAGTCTAGACCAGAGACATCCAATAGAAATATAATGCCGCATGTGTAATTCCAAATGCTACAGGAGCCACATTAAAATAAAAATAAAAAGGTGGTATTCATCTTAACAATGTATGTATTGAACCTAATATATCCACAATATGATTATTTCAACTTGTACTGATATAAAAATTATGAATGCTATAGTTTTTTTTCCTACAAAGTCTTCAAAATCGGTGTGCACATTACACCAACAGCACATCTCAGCTCAGACTAGCCACATTTCAAGAGCTCACCACGTTGGACCACACACGTGTAGACAAATGCCCGTGTGCAAACTGCTGTGCTAGGTGAATAAGTCTAAGGCTAGAGTGTGGTTCCTGCCCTCAAAGGGCTCACTGTCTAGTTTAGAATCTGGGGCAAATGGGGAAAATTTGCACCCAACAATACACATTTGCCTGCAGGTTCCCAGACGTGTACCATAAGGTACTAAACCTGTTGCTCAATTCTTCTCCTATGAGCCTTAGACATACCTTAACCCCATGGACAATATTCCTTCCCATTGTCCACATAAATAACTGCCAGATTGTGCATCTGAGTTGGAAGTTTCAGATATATGAGTCCAGAGACCAGTTTAAGAAAAGTGCGAGGTAACTTGCTTTGTAATACTTTTAGCCTAGATAGCACCCATTTCATCTTTGTTGAGCCCACATTCCAGACAAGCAGGGAAGAAACTGAAAGCACTCCAGGCCCTCCACGGATGTGTTACCTGTCTCCTGGGCCAGCAGCAGTGGGGCAGAGCTGCCTGGAAAATAAGTTTAAAGGAGACAACATTTGTGAAGCTGGTATCCGTCATGCTTAATCAAACTTCATCCCCCTCCTACATGCTGCCACCTGAATTCCTTTATCCTAGAACAAAAGGCATGGTGACAGACTACACGCATGAGCAAAGCACCACTAACATGTAATCAGTGACTGAACAAACAGAAATACACAGGAGATCCTATTCCTACCAAAAGTAGATTCTGAAGACTTTAGATTCCCAGGATAAGGGCATCTCTAGTCTCATTAGAGAGTTGGGGGGTAAAGGAAAAGGTGGGAGAAGGGAGACCAGGGTAGTCTAGACCAGAGACATCCAATAGAAATATAATGCCGCATGTGTAATTCCAAATGCTACAGGAGCCACATTAAAATAAAAATAAAAAGGTGGTATTCATCTTAACAATGTATGTATTGAACCTAATATATCCACAATATGATTATTTCAACTTGTACTGATATAAAAATTATGAATGCTATAGTTTTTTTTCCTACAAAGTCTTCAAAATCGGTGTGCACATTACACCAACAGCACATCTCAGCTCAGACTAGCCACATTTCAAGAGCTCACCACGTTGGACCACACACGTGTAGACAAATGCCCGTGTGCAAACTGCTGTGCTAGGTGAATAAGTCTAAGGCTAGAGTGTGGTTCCTGCCCTCAAAGGGCTCACTGTCTAGTTTAGAATCTGGGGCAAAGGGGGAAAATTTGCACCCAACAATACACATTTGCCTGCAGGTTCCCAGACGTGTACCATAAGGTACTAAACCTGTTGCTCAATTCTTCTCCTATGAGCCTTAGACATACCTTAACCCCATGGACAATATTCCTTCCCATTGTCCACATAAATAACTGCCAGATTGTGCATCTGAGTTGGAAGTTTCAGATATATGAGTCCAGAGACCAGTTTAAGAAAAGTGCGAGGTAACTTGCTTTGTAATACTTTTAGCCTAGATAGCACCCATTTCATCTTTGTTGAGCCCACATTCCAGACAAGCAGGGAAGAAACTGAAAGCACTCCAGGCCCTCCACGGATGTGTTACCTGTCTCCTGGGCCAGCAGCAGTGGCAGGAGGAGCCATTCATATTGAAGAGGCAACTGCTCTCATCTTCAGCGGCTCTCACCTTCTGCTCTCCGCCACCCTTCCCTGGCCTCTTTGTCGCCTTGCCCCTCCCTTGAGAGCTTCTTCATTTCCTCTGCTGCCTGGCTGGGTTTGGAGGGAGACACCCCACCCCCAGCCCCCTCAGAGGGAGACACACCAGCGGCTGGTGCTCTGTGCATAGCAGTCTTCTTTCTGTGCAGGGGTGGGCCTCGGCAAAACCACAAACTGAGATTTGCTTTAGACTCCCTAGCATTTTTTTTGAAATTCGCCCTTTCTGCAACTCCAACCCTGCTCCCATCCTGAGGTCCTTCCTTAACTATTGCTGCTGAGAAACTAATTCACACGAGGGAGTTAATGACTCAGTGAGCCATCTTTCCCAACTATATTTGCTAAAAGGTCAAATAACAATGAAAAGAATAGCTAAAATTGAGTGCTTGCTAGCACAAGCATGTTTAAAAGGATCTCTGGCTGGCTCAGCATCACTAATCATCATGAAAATGCAAATCAAAACCAAAATAAGACATCACTTCACACCTGTCAGAATAACACATAAATGTGGAGTCTAGAAAAATGGTACTGGTGAACCTATTTGAAAGGCAGGAATAGAGACACAGATGGAGAGAATGGACTTGTGGATGCAGCAGGGGAAGGAGAGGGTGGAACGAATTGAGAGGATAGCACTGAAATGCATACATTACCGTGTGTGAAATAGGTAGCTAGTGGGAAGTTACTGTATAACACAAGGAGCTCAGCCTGGTGCTCTGTGACAACCTAGAGGGGTGAGATGGGGGATGGGGTGAGGCAGGCTCAAGAGGGACGGGGTATATGTATGCTTACAGTTGATTCATGCAGTTGTACAGCAGAAATCAGAACAGAACAGCATTGTAAAGCAATTATCCTCTAATTTTAAAAAAATATTTTTTAAAGACAATAAATAACAAGTACTGAAGAGGATGTGGAGAAAAGGGAACCTCTGTGCACAGTTGGTGGGAACATAAATTGGACCAGCCACTATGGAAAACAGTGTGGAGATTGCTCAAAGAATTAAAAATACAACTATCATGCTGTGGTGTGCTTAGTTTCTCAGTTATGTCCAACTCTTTGTGACCCCTTGGATTGTAGACTGTCAGGCTCCTCTGTCCATGGAATTCTTCAGGCAAGAATACTGGAGTGGGTTGCCATGCCCTCCTCTAGGGGATCTTCCCAGCCCAGGGATCTCACATGCCAGGTTCTCCTGCACTGCAGGTGGATTCTTTACTGTCTGATCCACCAGGGAAGCCCAAGAAAACTTGAGTGGGTTGCCACGTCCTCCTCCAGATCTTCCTGACACAGGAATCAAACCAGGGTCTCCTCCATTGCAGGGGGATTCTTCACCAGTTGAGCTACCAGAGAGGCCCAGAAGTAGCATATGATCCAGCAGCTCCACTCCTGGATATTTGCCCAAAGAAGGTGAAAATACTAATAAGGAAAGATACATGCACTCCTATCATTATTGCAGCATTATTTGCAATAGTCAAGGTATGGATTCAACCTAAGTGTCCATCCCATTAATAGACAAATGGATGTCATATGTATACCTACAATGGAATATACTCAGCCATAAAAGAATGAAGTGAAATCTTGCCATATGCAGAAACATGGTTGGACTTACGGGGTATTGCACTAAGTGGAATAATAAGTTAGGAAAAGACAAAGAGTATATGATTTCACTTATATGTGAAATGTAAAAAACGTGGCATAAAATGGAGTCGTGGATAAAAAAAGGACGAACAGGTGAGATGGAGAGAATGGACTTGTGGATGCAGCAGGGGAAGGAGAGGGTGGAACGAATTGAGAGGATAGCACTGAAATGCATACATTACCGTGTGTGAAATAGGTAGCTAGTGGGAAGTTACTGTATAACACAAGGAGCTCAGCCTGGTGCTCTGTGACAACCTAGAGGGGTGAGATGGGGGATGGGGTGAGGCAGGCTCAAGAGGGACGGGGTATATGTATGCTTACAGTTGATTCATGCAGTTGTACAGCAGAAATCAGAACAGAACAGCATTGTAAAGCAATTATCCTCTAATTTTAAAAAAATATTTTTTAAAGACAATAAATAACAAGTACTGAAGAGGATGTGGAGAAAAGGGAACCTCTGTGCACAGTTGGTGGGAACATAAATTGGACCAGCCACTATGGAAAACAGTGTGGAGATTGCTCAAAGAATTAAAAATACAACTATCATGCTGTGGTGTGCTTAGTTTCTCAGTTATGTCCAACTCTTTGTGACCCCTTGGATTGTAGACTGTCAGGCTCCTCTGTCCATGGAATTCTTCAGGCAAGAATACTGGAGTGGGTTGCCATGCCCTCCTCTAGGGGATCTTCCCAGCCCAGGGATCTCACATGCCAGGTTCTCCTGCACTGCAGGTGGATTCTTTACTGTCTGATCCACCAGGGAAGCCCAAGAAAACTTGAGTGGGTTGCCACGTCCTCCTCCAGATCTTCCTGACACAGGAATCAAACCAGGGTCTCCTCCATTGCAGGGGGATTCTTCACCAGTTGAGCTACCAGAGAGGCCCAGAAGTAGCATATGATCCAGCAGCTCCACTCCTGGATATTTGCCCAAAGAAGGTGAAAATACTAATAAGGAAAGATACATGCACTCCTATCATTATTGCAGCATTATTTGCAATAGTCAAGGTATGGATTCAACCTAAGTGTCCATCCCATTAATAGACAAATGGATGTCATATGTATACCTACAATGGAATATACTCAGCCATAAAAGAATGAAGTGAAATCTTGCCATATGCAGAAACATGGTTGGACTTACGGGGTATTGCACTAAGTGGAATAATAAGTTAGGAAAAGACAAAGAGTATATGATTTCACTTATATGTGAAATGTAAAAAACGTGGCATAAAATGGAGTCGTGGATACAAAGGACGAACAGGTGATTACCAGATGGGACAGACAAATAAATGAGAGAGATTGAGGTACAAATTTACAAGTAAATGAGTCACAGGTATGAAATGCTGAGTGGGAAATATGACAGCATGTAGTACCTTTGTATGGTAAGAGAGGGCAACTACACTTCCTGTGGTGGTCATTTGGAAATGTGTAGAAACGTCGAATCCCTATGCTCTGTAACAGGAACAAACAATAGTGCTGTAGGCCAATTACAGTTCCAGAAAGACTCAAAAAAAGAGATCAGTTTTGTAGCTACCTGAGACAGTAGGGGAAGGGGAAAGTTGATGAGAGCAGTCAAAAAAGTACAAATTTTCAGTTATAAATAAATAATACAAATGCAATGTACTACATGATAAATATAATTAACACTGCTGTATGTTATCATACATATATTATAATATATTCTATAAAATATAACAAATATTATAAAATATATATTATACAATACATAGCTTATATTATTATATATTATATAATATTACATTATATATAATAATACTTATAATCTATATCATCATATATTATATATTATATATATTATACCTCATGTATCATATGTATTATATTATTATAATATTTATAGTCTATATCATAAAATATATGTTATACATTATACATATATAATATATATTACATATAATATAATAATATACATAACATACACATGTAATTACTATATAATATATTAATTAATATTGATATACCTAGAAAAATATTGATATATATGATACATTAGCATTAATATGCATAATATCTTAATATATATAATATATACTATATTAATTAATATAATATATACAAATTAATTGACATCTATAATTGTATATGTTATATACAATATCATATATTTTTATACATGCAATATATAATATATTAACTCTTTATTATTATATATTATATATTGCATATATTGCATACATACATAATATATAATACATTATATCTATATCATTGTATATATGAAATAGATAAATATATATTGATAATGCAATCTATATGTGCTATGTATATCATATATTATATATAATATATCTATATATAATAGATATATATCTATTATATTATAATAAATAATATATATAATACATTATATATTATGTTATAATATATAATGATATAGTTATTATTATAATATATTATATACATATGCATTATATATACATAATATTATATATATTATATTATATATAATAAATAACATATACAATACATTGTATGTATATAGAATATATGTACATATATAATGTATTGTATGTATATATAATATACATATAATACATTATATATAGTATGTATATATAATATGCATATAATACATTATACATAATAAATTATATATATAATACATTATATGTATATATAATATGTACATAATACATTATATATTATGTTATAATATATAATGATATAGTTATTATTATAATATTATTATAATCTATATTATATACATATGCATTATATATGCATAATATTATTATATTATATTATATATAATAATAACATATAATCTATAATAATATATAATTTAATATATAATAATATAATAATGACATATGATAATAGATTGTTATAATATATTTTATACAATATACTTATAAAATTATATATTGTATAATGATATATAATTTTGTTATATAATTTATTCTGTTACATACGTTATATTGTATATAATGTAATATAATAATATTATGTATTGTTATGATTATATATGATATGTTTTATACTATATAATATAGAATATACATATATTATGCATATGATACATGGCATGTATATTTTATACATTATATATTATATATATGATATATACATATCATATATATATTACATAGTGTATTATATACAGAATATATATGATCTATATGTATAGTGTGCAATACATACATTATATAATACAACATATATAATGCATATTATTATATAATATATTAAACATTATATATGTTTAATCCATATGCATTTAAAGTAATTATTGATATGTATGCTTCCCAGATTGTTCAGTGGTAAAGAATCTGTCTGCCAATGCAGCAATCTATACAATAGCTAGAACATGGAAGCAACCTAGATTTCTGTCAACAAAAGAATCAATAAGGAAGCTATTGTACATTTATACAATGGAATATTTTTCAACTGGGATACTAAATGCAGAAGAACCAGTCCTAATGAGGTGGATGAATCTAGAACGTGTTATACGAAGTGAAGTAAGTCAAAAAGAGAAGGACAATTATAATATGCTAACACATATACATGGAATCAAGTATGATCGTGCTGATAAATACACATGCAGAGCCGCAATGAAAAAACAGACATGGAGAACAGATTTATGAACATCGGCAGGAGGAAAGAGTGGGTGAGAGGTACGGAAAGAGTAACATGGAAACCTATACTATCATATGTAAAAGAGATAACTATTGTCAATGCGCTGCGGGACTAAGAAATCTTCCATGGGGGCTATGCGACAACCTGGAGGGGTGTAGTGGGGGGGACAGGGAGGGGGTGGAGGAGGGAGGGGGCCAGGGATATACATATGACTAAACTGGGATTATACATATCTGTAAACAACAAAACTCTGCAAAAAGAAAAAGTAAAATTAAAAATAAATAAATAAATATTTTAAAAATAAAGCTTTTTCTAGGAAGATGATTTTTTAAAAAGGCAAAATAAAGATAATTTAGTAATAAAAGAAATTTTCAAGGAAAAAAAAAACAAAAGAAGAATCTGTCTGCCAATGCAGAAGACACAGAAGACTCCTGTTTGATCCCTGAGTTGGGAAGATCCTCTAGAGGAGGAAATGGTAACCCACTTCAGTATTCTTGCCTGGGGAATCCCATGTGGACAGAGGAGCCTGGCAGGCTACAGTCCTTGGAATCACAAAGAGTTGGACACAACTGAGCATATACATTGGTATTTATGATCCTGTTACCGTTTTCTTAATTGTTTGCGGTTTATTTTGTGTGGGTCTTTTCCTTCTCTTGAGTTTCCTGACTGGAGAAGTTCCTTTAGAATTTGTCGTAAAGTTGGTTTGGTGGTGCTGAATTCTCTTAACTATTGCTTGTCTGGAAAGCTTTTGATTTCTCCATCAAATCTGAATGAGAATCTTACTGGGTAGACTATTCTCGGTTGTAGGTTCTTTCCTTTCATCTCTTTAAATATACCATGCATTTCCTTTCTAACTTGTAGAGTTTCTGTTGAGAAATCAGCTGATAGTCTGATGGAAGTTCCCTTTTATGTTATTTGTCATTTTTCCCTATTGCTTTTAATATTTTATCTATGTCTTTAATTTTTGTCAGTTTGAGGACTACGTGTCGTGATGTATTTCTTTTTGGGTTTATCCTTCCTGGGACTCTGTAATTCCTGGACTTGGCTGACTCCTTTCCCATGTTAGCGTAGTTTTCAGCTATTATCTCTTCAAATATTTTCTCAGGTCCTTTCTCTCTCTCTTCTCCTTCTGGGACTCCCTATAATGTCAATGTTGTCTCAGAGGACTATGAGGCTGTCTATTTCTTTCCATTTTTTTCTATATTCTGTTCTATGGCAGTGATTTCCATTGTTCTGTACTGCAGGTCATTTATCCATTCTTCTGCCTCAACAACTCTGTTACTGATTCATTATTATTCATCTCTGTCCTTTAATTCTTGTATGTCTTTGGTAAACATCTCTTGCATCTTCTCCATTGTTTTCCTGAGATCCTAGGTCACCTTCATTATCATTATTATGAATTCTTTTTCTGGAAGGTTTCCTATTTCCACTTCATTTAGTTATTTTTCTGGGGTTTTATCTTGTTCTTTCATCTGGGACATAACTTTCTGCTTTTCCATCATGATTAACTTTCTGTATTATGGTTTTTATTTTAGCTGCTGTGGGACTGCACTTCTTGCTTCTTCTTTCTGCCCTCTGATGGAGGAGGTTTAAGAGACTCATGTAAGCTTCCTGATGGGAGAGACTAGCATGGGAAAAACTCGGTCTTGCTATAGTGGGCAGGGCCTCGCTCAGTAAAAGTTTAATCCAATTATCTGCCGACGGGTGGGGTTGCACTCCTTCCCTGGTAGTTTGGCCTGAGACAACCCCATCCAGAGGTCTACAGGCTCCATGGTAGGGTTAATGGCAAATTCCAAGAGGGTTTACACCATGGGAGACCTTCCTGGCCTGATGCTTCCAGTGTCCCGTCCCTGTGGTGAGCCCACGCCCACAAATCTGAATGAGAATCTTACTGGGTAGACTATTCTCGGTTGTAGGTTCTTTCCTTTCATCTCTTTAAATATACCATGCATTTCCTTTCTAACTTGTAGAGTTTCTGTTGAGAA
Organism: Tragulus kanchil; assembly: GCA_022376925.1. Taxonomy (NCBI): domain Eukaryota; kingdom Metazoa; phylum Chordata; class Mammalia; order Artiodactyla; family Tragulidae; genus Tragulus; species Tragulus kanchil. The sequence continues at coordinate 80,146,500 of JAIOJX010000024.1, read as the reverse complement.
ATCAGCTGATAGTCTGATGGAAGTTCCCTTTTATGTTATTTGTCATTTTTCCCTATTGCTTTTAATATTTTATCTATGTCTTTAATTTTTGTCAGTTTGAGGACTACGTGTCGTGATGTATTTCTTTTTGGGTTTATCCTTCCTGGGACTCTGTAATTCCTGGACTTGGCTGACTCCTTTCCCATGTTAGCGTAGTTTTCAGCTATTATCTCTTCAAATATTTTCTCAGGTCCTTTCTCTCTCTCTTCTCCTTCTGGGACTCCCTATAATGTCAATGTTGTCTCAGAGGACTATGAGGCTGTCTATTTCTTTCCATTTTTTTCTATATTCTGTTCTATGGCAGTGATTTCCATTGTTCTGTACTGCAGGTCATTTATCCATTCTTCTGCCTCAACAACTCTGTTACTGATTCATTATTATTCATCTCTGTCCTTTAATTCTTGTATGTCTTTGGTAAACATCTCTTGCATCTTCTCCATTGTTTTCCTGAGATCCTAGGTCACCTTCATTATCATTATTATGAATTCTTTTTCTGGAAGGTTTCCTATTTCCACTTCATTTAGTTATTTTTCTGGGGTTTTATCTTGTTCTTTCATCTGGGACATAACTTTCTGCTTTTCCATCATGATTAACTTTCTGTATTATGGTTTTTATTTTAGCTGCTGTGGGACTGCACTTCTTGCTTCTTCTTTCTGCCCTCTGATGGAGGAGGTTTAAGAGACTCATGTAAGCTTCCTGATGGGAGAGACTAGCATGGGAAAAACTCGGTCTTGCTATAGTGGGCAGGGCCTCGCTCAGTAAAAGTTTAATCCAATTATCTGCCGACGGGTGGGGTTGCACTCCTTCCCTGGTAGTTTGGCCTGAGACAACCCCATCCAGAGGTCTACAGGCTCCATGGTAGGGTTAATGGCAAATTCCAAGAGGGTTTACACCATGGGAGACCTTCCTGGCCTGATGCTTCCAGTGTCCCCGTCCCTGTGGTGAGCCCACGCGTCCACAGGAGACCCTCCAACACTAGCAGATAGTTCTGGTTCAGTTGCCTATGGGGTAACTGCTCCTTTCCTCTGGGTCTAGGTGTGTGCAAGCTTTTGTTTGTGCCCTCAAGACTGGAGTCTCCGTTTTCCGCAGTCCTGGGGGAGGGTTGTGTAATCAAATCTCACTGTCCTTCAAGGGCAGATGCCCTAGGGATTCCCACTCCCTTTGTCAATACCCAGGCTGGGAAGCCTGGCACGAGGTTCAGAACCTTCACAATATGGGAGAACTTCTTTGGTTTATCGTTCTTTAGTTTGTGGTTTACCCACTTAGAGGGTATGGGTTTTGATTTTATTATGATTGCATCCTTTTTATCACCTCACTGTGGCTTCTTCTTGGTCTCTGGACATGGTATCCTTTTTTGCTGGGTTCCAGTGTCCTCCTGTTGATGGTTGTTCAATAGTTAGTTTAGATTTCAGTGTTCTCACTGGAGAATGGTGCACATCCTTCTACTCCATCATTTTGAACCAGAAGACAAAGTCTGCCTTTATTCTATCTAGCTACAGCCTAAACCCTATCTTGAGCCCCCTTAATGGCAAAACAGGAAATATTTGCAGCAAGTAAGCAATGACAAGCTTTCTCATTATACAACTCCTACCACCATACTCTACTCTGCACACAACCTTCTTTCTTCTTACAATTAAAAAGCCTCAAATTTTTCGCCATATAAGAAATTAGCTTCTCTCTCTCTCTCTCTCTCTCTCTCTCTCTCCTTCTTTCCTCCTCCCTCCCATGTTGTCTCTGTTTTTCTCTTCCAGGAAAAACTTCTTGAATGCCAGGCTCTAAGGATTATCTTATACAGACTGTCAACTCTAAAGCCAGGAAAACTTGAGTTTGAAACCTGGATCTAAATGGCACATTATTGCAAATGGCTTAAACCTTTTCTGCCTCGTCTATCTCAACTGTAAAATGAGCTTAAAAATGATATCTGATAAAACTGGTGTGAGTATTGAATGAGCTAATGCTTATAAGGTCCTTAGGGCAGAGCCTGTCACACAACCTATGCACCCAAAATGTTCCTTGCTGTTATCATCCAAGCCATCATCTTTTTACAGACAAAGAAGCTGGATTTAGAGAAAAGTAATCTATCCAAAGTATGTGGTGAGTAAGTGGTGGAGCCAAGTCTCTATCCAGGCACCCCATCCGGGCCCTCTTCCTGCTGTACCACACACAGTCTGGTATGTTTCCCTTCAGTCATAAACTTGCAAGCAGAATGACGTTGGGATAATTTCCAGTTAGTCATGTCCATGGTGAGCTGATGATGTTGCTAGAGCCAGGGCCATCCGGGGTTGCTGGTCCTGTGATGGTCAGGGGCCAGCTGAGTGGAAGGGCAAGCATTGCTTATGTCTTACAATGGCACACAGTCTCCAGGGCTGTCAAGCCCTGGTAAAGCCAGTTTCCACGGAACACTGACTAGCTGTCCTTCTATTAATAATTTACTTTCTGGAAGCTGAAGCTCCAGGAAGAAGTTGACTGTCTCACCACCATCAGCTGTCAAATGTTTTCAGTTCAGTCACTCAGTTGTACCTGACTCTTTGCGACCCCATAGACTGCAGCAGGCCAGGCTTCCCTTTCCTTCACCATCTCCTGGAGCTTGCTCAGACTCATGTCCATTGAGTCCATTGCAAGTGACTTAAGTCCTCTCTGCCTCATTTATCTCATCTGTAAAATGAGCTTAAATGTTTTAGTAACAGACAAAACCTCTGCCTCCAATCAGCTTTCAGTCCCTGAGGCCTGAGGATTTGTCTCTCTCTCCTAGGACCCTCTCCCAGAGCTGAGACTGCAGAGATTAGATCTCTGCCTATGCTATAGCCTGGTTTTGCCGTCATAGTACCATTTCACCCCAAATGCTCTGCCCTCTCCCTTTTTGTTAAGACCACACACACACATACATACATACATACACACATGCACACCATCACCCATATGCCCAAGGGCTTTTGTTCCCTAGGAAAAATGTTCAAGTCTTCCACAACAATATTTGGTTTCAGCATGGGAGGATTGGAAACCTGTAGTAGAGGCAGGAGTGGTTCCTAGTGTTTTCAGAGATAACAGACTCCCTAGTTCTGACAAACAGTTCAACACTCCTGCCTCTAATTTGTGCCAACTTTCCAAACCCAGCCAGAGTCTGGATTTCCTCACAAACCATCCAGGATGTCTCTGGTCAGTGGCCAAGGGGTCCACAGGTACACAGGGCAGCAAACTTTTTCTCACATATGAGCCAACCAAACCTTCCACTCACAACAGAATCAAGAGTACATGGGAATTAATTGACCTGGAAGATGGGAGGGTTGGGAGTGATTGTGGTGATAGTGATGATAATTCTGTAGCAGAAAGATCAGGCCTGGCTCCTAATACTGGCCACTGAGTGAAGTACATGCTCTTGGGCCAGTCACTTAGCCTCCTTGTGCCTTGGCATTCTCACCTGCTACAGAAGTGGGCTTGCCTGGGGGATCTAGAGAAAATCTCTCAGGGCAAGGTTTCTGTTGCAACCATCTTCAGTCCTGATGGCACATATGGATAATTAGGGGTAAAGCATGGCAGGTGTTAGTCGTTCAGTTCTGTCCAACTCTTGTGACCTTATAGACTGCAAATGGATCCTCTGTTCACAGGGATTCTCCAGGCAAGAATATTGGAGTGGGTAGCCTATCGTTTCTCCAGGGGATCTTCCTGACCCAGGAATTGAACTGGGTTCTTCTGTATTGCAGGCAGATTCTTTACCAGCTGAGCTACCACAGCAGGGCTCAGTGCTAAAAACAATTCTCCACTTCTAGCCACTTTCAGCTCATGCTTTCTCCCTAATGAAAGATCAAAGGGAAGGACTCATAGGAAGTGGGTAGAAGGCCAAAAAGGCTTTGTTCCCTTAGGGGCAGGGGTCAAGGGCCCAGGCTGGTCTCCAAATCCCTTGAATGTTCTCTTTTTTTTTTCTTTTTAACATTTTTGGAGCCCTTGGCAGGGTCAATTTATCTCCAAGCTCCAAGATCATCTGCCTTTGGGGCTTCAGAGATGGAAAGCAGAGCTCACAGTGGCACTTAAGGGACCTGCCAGATTGCTGACTGGTCAGGGCAGAGCTGACCTAATCCCAGACCCGCTATTCTTACTTAAGAGCTAGCAAGTGTTGGCGTGTGCAGCAGCAGTGGTGGCCTCTGAGGCAGACAGTGTCAGCATGTGCTGCAGGCACCCTCATCACTGAGACTTAAAGGCTAGAGATTTAGAGAATGGTGTAGGCTCCTGTTCCCTTCAACACTGAAGGTTCGAGTCACCATTCTTTTCCACTTGGCATCTGTCTTTCCTTGCTGACTGCCCAAATTGTAGACTTGAGGCTGCAGCACCAGCCAGAAGCAACATTCTGATGTCCTCTGTTAGCCAATACCTATAAGTACACAGAGTCAAATATTTAGAATGTAACGCTTTCTACATACAACTCCTAATGACTCTGTTTCCCTTATAAAGCCTTGACTTATACAGATAATGGAGATGTGACAACGATATGTCAAAATTTGTGGATGCACCTAATACAGTCCTTCAAGAAACAACTATAGCCTGAAATGTGTGTATTAGAAAAGCTGAAAATCAATGGCCTCAGCATCTATTTCAAGCAAATAAATAAGAAAACAACTGAACGACAAAGAAGAGCAAATCAGACCCAAAGAAAGTAGAAGGAAGGAAATAATAACTAGAAGATTGGAACACTCATAAGTCATGCAACAGAGAAAAATCAACAAAGCCAAGAATGAACACTTTACAAAGATTAACCAAATCAGTAAACCTCTAGCAAAAACATTTAAGAAAAAAGAAAGGAAACACACTTAAAAATATTGGAAATAAAAGGTAATACATTACTAAAGACCCTACAGACATTAAAATGATAATAAGAAAATACCAAAGATAATTTTATTTCTATGAACTTGACAGTTCTTTTAAATTGGAAACTCCCTTGAAAAATAGAGCCTGTCAAAATTGATGCAATAAAAAAAATTAGAAAATATGAATACTGCAATATCTCGGGGCAGGGGTCAAGGGCCCAGGCTGGTCTCCAAATCCCTTGAATGTTCTCTTTTTTTTTTCTTTTTAACATTTTTGGAGCCCTTGGCAGGGTCAATTTATCTCCAAGCTCCAAGATCATCTGCCTTTGGGGCTTCAGAGATGGAAAGCAGAGCTCACAGTGGCACTTAAGGGACCTGCCAGATTGCTGACTGGTCAGGGCAGAGCTGACCTAATCCCAGACCCGCTATTCTTACTTAAGAGCTAGCAAGTGTTGGCGTGTGCAGCAGCAGTGGTGGCCTCTGAGGCAGACAGTGTCAGCATGTGCTGCAGGCACCCTCATCACTGAGACTTAAAGGCTAGAGATTTAGAGAATGGTGTAGGCTCCTGTTCCCCTTCAACACTGAAGGTTCGAGTCACCCTTCTTTTCCACTTGGCATCTGTCTTTCCTTGCTGACTGCCCAAATTGTAGACTTGAGGCTGCAGCACCAGCCAGAAGCAACATTCTGATGTCCTCTGTTAGCCAATACCTATAAGTACACAGAGTCAAATATTTAGAATGTAACGCTTTCTACATACAACTCCTAATGACTCTGTTTCCCTTATAAAGCCTTGACTTATACAGATAATGGAGATGTGACAACGATATGTCAAAATTTGTGGATGCACCTAATACAGTCCTTCAAGAAACAACTATAGCCTGAAATGTGTGTATTAGAAAAGCTGAAAATCAATGGCCTCAGCATCTATTTCAAGCAAATAAATAAGAAAACAACTGAACGACAAAGAAGAGCAAATCAGACCCAAAGAAAGTAGAAGGAAGGAAATAATAACTAGAAGATTGGAACACTCATAAGTCATGCAACAGAGAAAAATCAACAAAGCCAAGAATGAACACTTTACAAAGATTAACCAAATCAGTAAACCTCTAGCAAAAACATTTAAGAAAAAAGAAAGGAAACACACTTAAAAATATTGGAAATAAAAGGTAATACATTACTAAAGACCCTACAGACATTAAAATGATAATAAGAAAATACCAAAGATAATTTTATTTCTATGAACTTGACAGTTCTTTTAAATTGGAAACTCCCTTGAAAAATAGAGCCTGTCAAAATTGATGCAATAAAAAAAATTAGAAAATATGAATACTGCAATATCTCCCTAAACATTGACTCTACTACTTAAAACCTTCCCACAAAGAAAATTTCGGTTTCAGGTGGCCTCACTGGTAAATTCCTTCAAACATTTAGGAAAGAAATAGCACAAGTCTTATACAAACTCTTCCAGATAATTGATAAATAAGGAACATTTTGACGCTCATTTTATGTGCCGAGCATAAATTTAGTAACTTGAAAGGTACATTATAAGTAATAACAACTCTTTCTCATGGAAATAGACACAAAAGTTTTAAACAAAATACTAACAAAAAGAAACTGTATTTGTCAAAAATTACTAAACTGTACACTTAAAAGGGTGAGTATTATTGGATCTATATCATATCTCAATAAATCTGACTTCTAAGAAAGACAAAATTCATCTTAATGCACCTATTATCAAAATTACAATAGATTATAGATACATATAAATGTGAAAAGTAAAACAATAAAGCTTTTATTCAAAAACATAAAAATGTTTTGATGACCCTAAGGGAGGCAAAATTTCTGTAACAAGTTTTAAAAACTACTAATCTTTAATATAAGGAGAAAATTGATAAATTTTACTGCATTGACATTCATGTCTTCTGTTCATCAAAAAATAAAAAGAATAAAAACCCATGAATAAGAGTGTAAAAACACCAGCCACAATCTGGGAGAAGATATTTATAATCCACATATCCAACAAAGAACTTGACTTAGAATAAAGAACTCATACAAATCAAGAAGAAACTTGGAGATAACCCAATTCACAAAAGAGAATATTCAAACGTCCAATTCTATTAGTCATCTGGAAATACAAACTACAACCTCAATTCTGCTCACTGCATATCCACTATAAGACTAAAGGGGGAAAGATGGGCAATACCCAGTATTGGTGAGGATATGGACCAACTGGACCTCTCAAAATCATTGCAAACTGGAAATATCAACTGATACAATCACTTTGGAAAACTATGCCAGTATTCACTTAAGTAAAGCACTTGCAAACCTTATCATCTTGCAGTTTTGCTGTTAGGCATACCTCCAATAGCAATATGTACACATTCATGCATGCACAGTCGCACAATCATGCCCCACTCTGCAACTCTGTAGCTTTCCAGGCTCCTCTGTCCATGGGATTTTCCCAGCAAGAACACTGGAGTGGGTTGCCATTTTCATCTCTAAGGGGATCTTCTGGATCCAGGAATCAAAACGGTGTCTCCTACATTGGCAGGTAATCTTTACCTCTGAGCCACCTGGGAAGCATGTTCACCAAAAACTATGAAACATTGGTAGCAATAACCAAATGCAGAAAACACCCCAAACATCCACCAATGGTAAAATGGAAAATAATGATGATATATTTATACCATGGAATACTAAAGACAGTAAAAATTCAACAGCAAGCAGTAACATCATATTGAGTGACAAAAGCCAGATACAAAAGAATTCATACCATGTGATTCTGTTCATATAAAACTCAAAAATAGGCAAAGACAGTATAAGCTGTTAGGAACCAGGAGATTGTTGGTTTCTAACCACCAGTGGTAAGTGGTTGCTCTTAAGGAAAGTCTCAGCAATTGACAGGGTGTGTGAAAAGACTTATGGCAAGAGAGTCATAACATCTTGTTTCTCAATGTAGAGGCTTGATTACACCAGTGTACAGTTTGCAAAAACTCACTGTACTGTATACTTGTGATTTCTGTATTATACCTCAATATAAACTGTTTACACAGGAAAGTGGAGGGAGACATGTAAAAAACCAATGTATCCATTTAATCAAGGAAAGATGAGTAGGGGGAGAATTTGCTTTAACACTAGAGGAAAATTGCACTGTTGGTCAAAGATCCCCTTTGTGATTTTCTTTCAAGCTTCACTGTTAAGGTAGGACTGGCTTTCGGCCAGCAATTCAGGAGAATGTCACAGAATCTGACTATGTATGCAGAGTCTGATGGGATTCAGGACCTGGGATACCCCTGCTTACTGCTGAAGTGACCCTGGTGTTCAACATGATCGTCCAGAAGCTGGACTATCCGTGCTTTCTGTGTACATGAGAAGGTAAGGCCTCTGAATATAGGCTATGCCAGTATTCACTTAAGTAAAGCACTTGCAAACCTTATCATCTTGCAGTTTTGCTGTTAGGCATACCTCCAATAGCAATATGTACACATTCATGCATGCACAGTCGCACAATCATGCCCCACTCTGCAACTCTGTAGCTTTCCAGGCTCCTCTGTCCATGGGATTTTCCCAGCAAGAACACTGGAGTGGGTTGCCATTTTCATCTCTAAGGGGATCTTCTGGATCCAGGAATCAAAACGGTGTCTCCTACATTGGCAGGTAATCTTTACCTCTGAGCCACCTGGGAAGCATGTTCACCAAAAACTATGAAACATTGGTAGCAATAACCAAATGCAGAAAACACCCCAAACATCCACCAATGGTAAAATGGAAAATAATGATGATATATTTATACCATGGAATACTAAAGACAGTAAAAATTCAACAGCAAGCAGTAACATCATATTGAGTGACAAAAGCCAGATACAAAAGAATTCATACCATGTGATTCTGTTCATATAAAACTCAAAAATAGGCAAAGACAGTATAAGCTGTTAGGAACCAGGAGATTGTTGGTTTCTAACCACCAGTGGTAAGTGGTTGCTCTTAAGGAAAGTCTCAGCAATTGACAGGGTGTGTGAAAAGACTTATGGCAAGAGAGTCATAACATCTTGTTTCTCAATGTAGAGGCTTGATTACACCAGTGTACAGTTTGCAAAAACTCACTGTACTGTATACTTGTGATTTCTGTATTATACCTCAATATAAACTGTTTACACAGGAAAGTGGAGGGAGACATGTAAAAAACCAATGTATCCATTTAATCAAGGAAAGATGAGTAGGGGGAGAATTTGCTTTAACACTAGAGGAAAATTGCACTGTTGGTCAAAGATCCCCTTTGTGATTTTCTTTCAAGCTTCACTGTTAAGGTAGGACTGGCTTTCGTCGGCCAGCAATTCAGGAGAATGTCACAGAATCTGACTATGTATGCAGAGTCTGATGGGATTCAGGACCTGGGATACCCCTGCTTACTGCTGAAGTGACCCTGGTGTTCAACATGATCGTCCAGAAGCTGGACTATCCGTGCTTTCTGTGTACATGAGAAGGTAAGGCCTGTCAGGCTCTCCAGGTTAAGGTTATGATGACAGGAAGACAATACGTCTAGACTTAGCAGTCACAACACCTGGATTGGCACTCTGGCTTGGTCTAGTACCAGTTGTGTGATTTGGGACAAAACACTCACTGTCTCTAAATATTGAGAAAATGGGGTTTACCTCATAAAGTCATTGAGAAAAGGACTTTGTAACCCATACCACACTGGACTAGTTGAAGAAATCTCTGGGACAGGACGTTTATTTATTCTGTGAATAAGTATTTATCAAGTCCCAGTTATGTGCTGACTATGTTGCTAGGCAATGAGAACACAATGAAACAAGAAAAACAGTCCCTGCCCTCAAAAAGTTAAATTCCAATGGGAGGAGGTGGGGAAAAAATTCAAAAGCTAGCTGACAACAAAATAATTACACATTAATGGATGGAATAACAAAGTGTAGTATATATGAATACATACAATAGAATATTGGGCTTCCCCAGTGGCTCAGTGGTAAAGAATCTGCCTACAATGTAGGAGATGCAGGGGTCGAGGGTTCCATCCCTGCATCAGGAAGATCGCTTGGAGAAGGAAATCGCAACCCACTCAAGTATTCTTGCCTGGGAAATTCTATGGACAGAGGAGACTGGAAGGCTACAGTCCACAGGGTTGCCAAGAGTCAGATGTGACTGAAGCGACTTAGCATGCTCAATAGGATATCATTCAACTCGAAAGAGGAAGAAAATTCTAACAGTTACTGTACATGGATGAACGTTCAGAACATTATGCTAAGTGAAACAAACTTGTCACACACACACACACAAATGACTGAGATTTCACTAACTATACCCTGAGTACTGAAAGTAGTGAAAGTAGAGACAGAAAGCTAAATGGCGGGCACCAGGGCCAGGGAAGGGACAAATTGGAAGTTATTTATGGGTGTAAAGTTTCAGTTTTACAGGATGAAAAGTTTCTGGGGACTGGTTGCACAACCATGTGGATATACTTAACACTACTGAACTGTACACTTAAAAATGACTAAGAGGGTCATTTTTATATATGTTTGCCAATTTATGCAATTTTTTTAATGGCATGGAATAGCCAAAAAAGGTCATGAGACTCACCTGTCTCTGGACACTCTTTCCTAGGGCCCCAGGAAGGTCAGGGAGGAGATTTCTTAACTCTGATTGCTTTCCAGGGAAACTTGTCCTGAGCTTATCCTATCTCAGCCAGAGCCCTGTTCCCTCCCTTTCCTCTCCCATGTGAAGAACCTGGAAACTCCAGCAAATAGCTTCCTCTCAGCCTGGCTGCAGCAGGGACTAGACCTGGGCAGAAGGGAGAGTAAGAGGGCAGGTGGTCTGGACACCTCCACTTCCTCCCTGCAGAGCATGCTGCTCTCTTTCCGCGTGGGAAGAAGTAAATTGTAATGGAAACTAGCAAAGACTTTGCAATCAGGCTGACCTTAAATTCCCCTACTTATATTATCATCTCCCTGAGCCTCGTTTTCCTCAAGTGGACACTAGGTTGACATGAGAATCAAGATTGGGCAGGGAAAATTCCTAGCATGCCGCCTTGCCTAAAGACCATCCACAAATGTCAGTTCATCTACCCTTGCGTCTCTAAAACCACTTTTCTTCGTTTTCCACAAATGTCCACTCCCCTTGCCCCTTTATTGCTCTGCCATACAGGACCCTAAGTTTTGTATTTTTTTGATCCTTTTCCTCCTGAAAATAAATGTTTTAGGTCCTATTTCCCCAGAATCCTGTTAGGTGGCAGAACATACTCTGAGAAATCAGCACAAATATTAATAAATATTCCAACTCCAGTAAATCATGTTGATTTCAAATAGCCTTTTAGTATAACACAAAGGAGTGAATAATGTGGAAATTTCAGGTACCACTACAAGAGTTGCTATTGTTGTTCAGTCTCTAAGTCATGTCCAACTCTGCAACCCTATAACTGCAGCACATCAAGCTTTCGGTCCTTCACTATCTCCTGGAGTTTGCTCAGACTCATGTTGATTGCGCTGGTGATGCCATTCAACCATCTCATCCTCTGTCATCCTCTTTCCCTCTTGCCCTCAATCTACTCCTGCCTCAGGGTCTTTTCCAATGACTTGGCTCATCATCAGGTAACCAAAATACTGGAGCTTCAAATTCAGCATCAGTCCTTCCAATGAATATTTAAGTTTGGTTTCCTTTAAGATTGACTGGTTTGATCCCCTTAAAGTCCAAGGGACTCTCAAGAGTCTTCTCCAGCATCGCAGGTCGAAAGAATCAATTCTTTGGCACTCAGTCTTCTTTATGGTCCAAGCCTTATATCTGTATGTGGCTACTGGAAAAACCATAGCTTTGATTAGACAGATCTTTGTTGGCAAAGTGATGTCCCTGCTTTTTAATATGCTGTCAAGGTTTGTCAGGTTTTTTCCAAGGCGCAAGCATCTTTCAATTTCATGGCTACCGTCACCATCCACAGTGATTTTCAAGGCACAAGCATCTTTCAATTTAAAATAATTGTAATGGAAACTAGCAAAGACTTTGCAATCAGGCTGACCTTAAATTCCCCTACTTATATTATCATCTCCCTGAGCCTCGTTTTCCTCAAGTGGACACTAGGTTGACATGAGAATCAAGATTGGGCAGGGAAAATTCCTAGCATGCCGCCTTGCCTAAAGACCATCCACAAATGTCAGTTCATCTACCCTTGCGTCTCTAAAACCACTTTTCTTCGTTTTCCACAAATGTCCACTCCCCTTGCCCCTTTATTGCTCTGCCATACAGGACCCTAAGTTTTGTATTTTTTTGATCCTTTTCCTCCTGAAAATAAATGTTTTAGGTCCTATTTCCCCAGAATCCTGTTAGGTGGCAGAACATACTCTGAGAAATCAGCACAAATATTAATAAATATTCCAACTCCAGTAAATCATGTTGATTTCAAATAGCCTTTTAGTATAACACAAAGGAGTGAATAATGTGGAAATTTCAGGTACCACTACAAGAGTTGCTATTGTTGTTCAGTCTCTAAGTCATGTCCAACTCTGCAACCCTATAACTGCAGCACATCAAGCTTTCGGTCCTTCACTATCTCCTGGAGTTTGCTCAGACTCATGTTGATTGCGCTGGTGATGCCATTCAACCATCTCATCCTCTGTCATCCTCTTTCCCTCTTGCCCTCAATCTACTCCTGCCTCAGGGTCTTTTCCAATGACTTGGCTCATCATCAGGTAACCAAAATACTGGAGCTTCAAATTCAGCATCAGTCCTTCCAATGAATATTTAAGTTTGGTTTCCTTTAAGATTGACTGGTTTGATCCCCTTAAAGTCCAAGGGACTCTCAAGAGTCTTCTCCAGCATCGCAGGTCGAAAGAATCAATTCTTTGGCACTCAGTCTTCTTTATGGTCCAAGCCTTATATCTGTATGTGGCTACTGGAAAAACCATAGCTTTGATTAGACAGATCTTTGTTGGCAAAGTGATGTCCCTGCTTTTTAATATGCTGTCAAGGTTTGTCAGGTTTTTTCCAAGGCACAAGCATCTTTCAATTTCATGGCTACAGTCACCATCCACAGTGATTTTGGAGCCCAAGAAAATAAAATCTGTCACTGTTTCCACTTTTTCCCCTTCTATTTGCCATTTAGTGATGGGATCAGATGCCATGATCTTCATTTTTTAATGTTGAATTTTAAGCCAGGTTTCCACTCTCCTCTTTCACTTTCATCAAGAGCCTCTTTAGTTGCTCTTCACTTTCTTCCATTTAAGTGGTATCATCTGCCTATCTGAGGTTGTTGATATTTCTCCCAGCAGTCTTGATTCCAGTTAGCGAGTGATCCCAGCCCAGCATTTCACGTGATGTACTCTGCATATAAGTTAAATAAGCAAGGTGACAGTATAACCTTTCCCAATTTTGAACCAGTCCATTGTTACATGTACAGTTCTAACTTGCTTCTTGCCCTACATACAAGCTTCTCAGGAGACAAATAAGATGGTCTGGTATTCTCATCTCTTTAAGAGTTTTCCACAGTTTGTTGTGATCCACACAGTCAAAAACTTTAGCATAGTCAATGAAGCAGAAGTAGATGTTTTTCTGGAATTCCCTTGTTTTTCTACAAGAGTTAAAAAGATATTTGGAGCAAATGGGTATTTGAGGGTGCTTCAAGTTGCATAATGAACACACATCCCAGGATGGTGCTGGCCATGATCCTGCATGAGTTTGGCATGACCAGATCTGTGGTCCCCATTTCTCTCTTCTTTACCCCTCTATCCAAGAAGCAAGAAGATCATTACAGATCACTGAGCATATCCTTTCTTTCTTTTTTTGCCCCGTAAGTCTCAGGCTAATCAACTTCTAGCAGTTAGAAGACTTCATCTCAAAGTTTAAAAAAAATCAAAAAATTTTAAAAATTTTAAATAAAAAGAAGCCTTCATCTCAAAGGGCAGGCTGATATTTCTGCCTATCTAGGTACTTGGTGTAAGTGAACATCCATATTGCTGGGAGTCAGCCTTCTGACTCCGTTCTGAACCTGGCCTGCCTAAGTTCGTGCATCTGGGAATGTTCACATAGAGTCCTCCCGTCCACTCCCATATTCTATTGATTACAAGACTTTCTATGACTAAAAGCAAAGCAAAAAAAAGGATTGTTTCTAGGAAGCATAACAAGTTGTTTAAATACAAGATAGGAAAGCACTTGAGGACCATGACATATTTATGGTCTCTGGATCTCAAGGTCTCAAAAGAACAGCGTTCAAGTTTAACCCTGCACTTTTGTCCTCAGAATCCAGGTGGGAAGCCCCATGATGCTCAGCCCCAAGGGTCACCAGGGCATCGTGGACACAGGGACCTCTGTCTTCACAGGCCCCTCGGACAGTAGCAAGCAACTGCCAGGCCACAGGGCCGTAGCCCAGGATGCAGAAGTGAATGCCTGCTGGTGTTGGGGAGGGCTGGAAGTAGGAGAATGGATCCTCTGTGTTGTGTACGCTGAACATCTGTGTATGTCAGCATCAGCACCTTACCAGATGTCACCTTTACCATAAGTGGAGTCTCCTATACCGTCCAACCAACTGCCTACACTCTGCTGGTGAGAACCGTTTCCTCATTCTGCAAGTCACAGGGCCATCCTTACCCGCCTGCCACTTCCTCTTTTCAAACAGTCGCCTGCACTCAGGCTGCCGCATCCCATCTGATCCAGCTCTGCAGCCATTCCCTCCGGCAAGGGCACAGCTGCCCGAGGTGGAAAGACCACTGGGCTGGTTCTAATTTTCTGGTCTACTGTGGAGCAGCAACAAACCTTGGACAAGCCATCTAATCAGGTTTTCTGACATTGTGAGGTGAGGCTTTTGAACTGACATAGCTTAATCCTTTCAACCATCAAGTCAAACCAGGATCTTTACATCTTATTTTATAGATAATGATATGGAGACTCAGAGAGTTAAATGATTTAACATATGAGCTGCTGGGCTGGGGGCGGGTAAACAGGATAAGGTTCTATCTCTTCTAACATTCAGCTAACATTCTCCTCAAACAAGATAATTCTTGTTCCAGGGCATTGATAAGTTTGGAAAGTGGTGAAAGGAGAACATCCAGGTATTTTGGAAATCTATGATCCAAAGTTTTCAACAGCACCTTTCTTTGGTGACATACTTTAACATATCAACTTTATCCAAGGGTTACCTGCAGCATCAGGGTCACTGCGCCAGGTGGGAAGCAGTAAGGTGTGAATGGAGGACTTCACCCACCCTCACACCTTGGTCTCCATTAACCCCTTCTCAAAGTCACCAACTGTAAACAGGCAAAGCAAATGAAAATGCATTAAAGCACAGCTTCATGGCAAGCTCCCTAAGCTACTACAACAGAGGAATTCTGGAACTACCAACTGCGACCACCATCCTGAGGACAAACTAGACGTTTCAACTCTGCTAAGTTCCTCAATCTACTTTTCCCCACCCAACACCCTGTGTTCCCTCCCCCTGCCCCACTGTATGATTCCCTGGCCACCAGCACACCTTCCCTGTACCATTATGGTGCCATTGTCCTTTTATGCCAGCAGTTTCCAATCAGAGCCACCTCTATCCACCAAGGATGCTGTTTCAACTTTGCTTCTTTATCCCCTTCCTCTTAAGAAGACTCTTGAAGCCTCAATGAATCTTCCCAAACCCTTATCAGCAACCTCAAATGTTGTAGCTGTGTAGAAATGAATTTCCACATAGAGATGGAAAGTCGTGAAGTGAGGAGAGTGTTTACTAGAAGGAAAAAAGGTATGTGTGGAGAGGCACATGGATGGCCTCAGAGAGAGAGTTGCACCCCATGGTAGTTGGAATCACTTTTACGGGACATTTCTTCTGGGTTTCCTTTGGTCATCAACTTTTCTTTTGCCTGGTTCTGAGTCTGTATGTGGTGTATCTCAGGATCCTCCCTTGTGTGCAAGCAGATCTCTCAACCAGGATGGAGTCTAGCAGAGACACATGCGCAGTTGACATGACCTACTGTGGGTGGTGCTCCTTTCTCTTCTGACCTCCAGAGAGCCTTTCTGCTTATGTGTAGTCTGGGAAGTCTCCTTATCTTCAAGAATAAGGACTATTTATCTGGGCAGGGCCCAGCCCCCTTTTTCCTGCTAGTATCTGTCCACAGAGTAGGAACTGTTCAGCCTGGAGCCCATCTATCTGCTGCCTCAGAACCACCCAGCCACAGCTGTGAAGCAGCTGCTCAGACCATTTGCCAAGGCTACCACTGCCACACAGTGCAGCCCCCAGACACCTCCTTTCCTTCTTTCCCTTTCATTTACATTTTTTCCAACTCCAGAAATTCATGGGTGGAATGAAGTTTTGAGGCTTTCAAGGTTCGGACATCCAACCTCCAGGTGGGCCCTTCTGGACCCCAGGCAATGTCTTCGTTAGACAGTTTCACTCTCTTTGACAGTGGGAATAACCCTGTGGGACTGGCTCCAGTAGTCTCCTGAGTAGGGGTCTGGTGCCCGTGCCTGCCCCTTTGGAAATTCAGCTGGGCCTGTGAGGTTGGGCCTTCTTCACAGCTGTCAAAAGTTATTTTCAATAGAATTCAGTTGCTCCAGAGCTGCAACCCAACTTACAGTGAAATAGAGCATGAGAATACACACACACATACACACACACACACACACTTCATACATACCCACACACACCAACACCACCAAAAGGATGGAGGAATTAAGTTGTATGCTCACACATTGCTTTTTGTCAATATTTTATTATGGGAATCTCCAAACATGTGCACAAGCAGAGATTACAGTACAATAGTTCCCTGTGTACCCCCACTCAGTTTTCACAACCCACCCTCACGTGGCCAGGCCTGTTTTCTCTTGTACCACCCACCATTCCTCTCTCCAGCTCCACATACCTGGATTAGTTTGAAGAAAACTCTTAGCATCATATTACAAATCATCACTTCAAAAATGTATCCATCAATCCTTCTAATACAAGTATCCCCTGCTTTTTAAAAATTCACTTTATACTACTTTGCTTTCATGAAAGACTACATTAAAACCTATTTTTCCTAATCTAAAGAAATCCAAAGGGAATTTTTGAATTTATGGGAAATAAATACAGAAAGCAAAAAGAACATTAAGCATTTGTTTTGCAGAGA
The DNA here is from genome assembly GCA_022376925.1 of Tragulus kanchil. Lineage (NCBI taxonomy): Eukaryota > Metazoa > Chordata > Mammalia > Artiodactyla > Tragulidae > Tragulus > Tragulus kanchil. Next base: position 80,129,582 of record JAIOJX010000024.1, on the reverse strand, counting down.
ACTATTATAGAGGCAAGGCACACCCAAGCAGTGAGAGTGGCTCCTCCCAGCTCTTTCCTGAGAGCTACACTCAGCCTCCCCGTGTCAGGGCACCACAGCCTTGAACTGAGTCGCAAGCATGTACTTCACTTTGATGCACGTTGTGTGTCCATTAGCAAGATGAATCCTAAGGCAATTGCTTTATGCCATTTCGACTTAGGAAAGATTTCATAGGAACATTCTACTTTCAGACAGCAGGGGAAACCAGTATTCTTTTTAAATGTTATTTATTTTTTAATTGAAGGATAATTGCTCTACAGAATTTTGTTTTCTGCCAAACATCAACATGAATTAGCCATAGGTATGCATACAATCCCTCCCTCTTGAGACTCCTTCCTGTCTTCCTCCCCATCCTACCCCTCTATGTTGTTGTGGAGCCCCTGTTTGAGTTTCCTGAGTCATACAGCAAATTCCCACTGGCTATCTATTTTACATATGGTAAATAAGTTTCCATGTTACTCTGTCCATACCTCTCACCCACTCCTTCCTCACCCCTGTCCATAAGTCTGTTCTCTACGTCTGTTTCTCCATTACTGCCCTGCAAATAATTTCGTCTGTACCATCTTCGAAGACTCCATATATATGCATTAGTATATAATATTTATTTTTCTCTTTCTGACTTACTTAACTCTGTATATTTTATTCATGCATAGTTGATCTATAATGTTGTGGTAATTTCTGCTGCACAACAGAGTGATTCCCATATATATTCTTTTTCATGTTCTTTTCCATTATGGTTTATTACAGGATATGGAACACAGTTCCTGGTGTGGCTAACTAGTAGTTTTAAATATGACGTCAGTGTTCAGATGTTTCCCACTGCCTCAAAAAGGTTTGGTTATTTTTACGGTTGACTTGTGTCAGGATTCAAGGCTCACAAATCACATTCATTTGAAATGTGATATCTTTTCATCTATCTATATTTCATATATCTTTTCATCCATAGAGTTTCACATTCTGAATTTCACTGATTGAAGACCAGAGCTATCATTAACAGGGTTCTCTGAGCTCATTGTTCCTAGAAAGTGAGATATCTAGAGCCTGATTTTGTGACAAGAATGCTTCATAGATGATGCTGGGTACCTTCACTGTATCCTACCGAGGGAAGATAACACGTGATGCCTCTTGATTCATACTATTAGAACTGGTGGGTGGACTCCTGACTTGTCAGTTTTATTTGACAACTTTCCCTTCAGCGGTTGATGACCTTCACTTAGATCCACACTGTCATGAGAGGCTGCAAAATAGGGATTTTTCTAATTCTATTTTTCCAATTCTATTTTTCCTTCTGTGAGCATGTAAACTTTGTTAGCTAGAACTCTTCTATGAAAAAACAACTCTTTCATGAACTACTGTCCACTATGAGGAATAGTTCATACAGGAAAGGCACGATTACCTGATTTTTTTTTTTTTGGCTTTATTTACCAATTTTCAGAATAATGAGCTTTTTTCAACTTAACTGCCATTTTTTAATGCTCAAATTATCCTACCTTTAGTAAGTGGATATCCCTTCAAGTTAGTTCCTAGGAAGTTTTGACTATCCAAAAAGATGTTCCCAGCCCACTACCCCACAGTCCTGATTTCTTGCAGTGTGTTCGTGTGTTAGTTGTAAATGAAGACGTTTCATGGTACTTGGAGAGAAAGAGAGGAAGAGAGAGGTTCTGAACAAACTGTTCTCCCCTTTGGGATGCAGGCCCAACCTGGAGCTAACCTGGGGATACTGGGTCTGAGGACCATTTGTTGCCACTGGAAACCACTTGTCTTTCTTTTCTCTCACTTTTGCTTTTTTTTTTTTTTCAAAATGGAAATATCTGTAGGGTCTTTCTTACTCTAAAATATGTGAAACCCCACCATGTGCATCCTCCTCTGAGATAAGTATTACTATCCACTTGAAATTGTCATGCGCAGACTTTTCTCTTTGCATATGCAATCAGAGATGACTGTTGATTAGGAAACGTTTTTCTTTTCTCATTAATAGTAGATTTTGCATCAGTACATTCTTATAACTCAGTCAGCAAGGTGTCAATTTATTGATCAAATCCTGTCTTAATAAACATTAGATGCATTTGAGGTTTAATTCAACACAATCCAATAAATATTTGTTTTATGCCAGGTGTTAAGAGAGAAACTGGGGCAGGCCTTGGTTGTCCCTTTGTGTAACAGGGGTCGTGGAAAACATGCCAGGCTTAGGGTAGGTTACCTGGATCCACATCTGTGACCAGCTCCTCAGCCATCTGGCGTCCTTGGCTAATTACTTCATGTCTCTGAGACATTTTCCCCACAGAGCTGTTGGGAAGAGTTGAGCTCACCTAGATGGAAGTTCTTTGCTCACAGTGTTAGCTTCCTTTCCCTCTAAGTGTTAATGTCAGGGTCAAGAAGTTTATGGCTACACACATATGCACACACTTTGGTTTGTTTTTATTCTTTTTTGCTTATAAATTATTGCTTTCAGAGTGAATTGAGAATAACCTGATCCAAATAAGAGTGGCTAACACCACAAGCTCTGCTGGGGAGAGGAGCCACCTTTGGAGAGCGTTCCAGCAGACTTTTTCATCAAGGATGATTTCTACACGGGCAGCTAGCCTGATGTGCCCACCTAGTGCCTGTGGACTCAGGAGCCTGCAAGGGGGAGGCTGGAGTGTGAAAGTGATGCTTCAGTCCCATCTGTAGGAACTGAAAGCTCATGCAGTTCGAAGCTGCCCTCACCCAGTTCTGCTCTGAGCATGCTGGTCCCTTTAGTCACTGCGGAGGTTCTGAACAAACTGTTCTCCCCTTTGGGATGCAGGCCCAACCTGGAGCTAACCTGGGGATACTGGGTCTGAGGACCATTTGTTGCCACTGGAAACCACTTGTCTTTCTTTTCTCTCACTTTTGCTTTTTTTTTTTTTTCAAAATGGAAATATCTGTAGGGTCTTTCTTACTCTAAAATATGTGAAACCCCACCATGTGCATCCTCCTCTGAGATAAGTATTACTATCCACTTGAAATTGTCATGCGCAGACTTTTCTCTTTGCATATGCAATCAGAGATGACTGTTGATTAGGAAACGTTTTTCTTTTCTCATTAATAGTAGATTTTGCATCAGTACATTCTTATAACTCAGTCAGCAAGGTGTCAATTTATTGATCAAATCCTGTCTTAATAAACATTAGATGCATTTGAGGTTTAATTCAACACAATCCAATAAATATTTGTTTTATGCCAGGTGTTAAGAGAGAAACTGGGGCAGGCCTTGGTTGTCCCTTTGTGTAACAGGGGTCGTGGAAAACATGCCAGGCTTAGGGTAGGTTACCTGGATCCACATCTGTGACCAGCTCCTCAGCCATCTGGCGTCCTTGGCTAATTACTTCATGTCTCTGAGACATTTTCCCCACAGAGCTGTTGGGAAGAGTTGAGCTCACCTAGATGGAAGTTCTTTGCTCACAGTGTTAGCTTCCTTTCCCTCTAAGTGTTAATGTCAGGGTCAAGAAGTTTATGGCTACACACATATGCACACACTTTGGTTTGTTTTTATTCTTTTTTGCTTATAAATTATTGCTTTCAGAGTGAATTGAGAATAACCTGATCCAAATAAGAGTGGCTAACACCACAAGCTCTGCTGGGGAGAGGAGCCACCTTTGGAGAGCGTTCCAGCAGACTTTTTCATCAAGGATGATTTCTACACGGGCAGCTAGCCTGATGTGCCCACCTAGTGCCTGTGGACTCAGGAGCCTGCAAGGGGGAGGCTGGAGTGTGAAAGTGATGCTTCAGTCCCATCTGTAGGAACTGAAAGCTCATGCAGTTCCGAAGCTGCCCTCACCCAGTTCTGCTCTGAGCATGCTGGTCCCTCAAGGCAGAAGTGGTGCTTCAGTCACTGCGGACTCAACTCCTGCTGCCTGCATAAACCTGCTTAGTCCTAATAGCTGCTTTGAGTTTTCCACAGCTGGCCTTGGCTCTCTGTGACCTTCATACCAAAGGTCATTTCCTCTGAAATCCAGGACCCTATCTCACGCCTGATACTAGGTCACTGCCTTTCAGGGATGGGCCAAGAGCTTTGGTGAAGCTTCGCCTGCCCTGGGAATTATTAAAGGATGGTGTATTCATTTCCTAGGTCTGCCATGGCTGAACACCACAAATTGACTGGCTTAAGGCACAGATATCAATTGTCTCACAGTTCTGGAAGCTAGAAATCCAAGATCAGCTGCTCTTAGAAGACTTCGGCTTCTTAAAGTTCTTTAAGGAGTTTTTGGTGTTTTGTTATTCATTTATCCTCTTCTCTTTTCTTTCCCTCACAACAAATTTGTAAATTGGGCAGAACAGGTTTTCTTACCTCATTTTGTTAATAAGGAAACTGGAGTATAAAACTAATAACATGATTTGTCAAAAACAGAGATGAAAATGAGCTTCCAAGGCGGTGCCAGAATCTGCTTGCCAGTGCAGGACACACAAGAGACTCAGATTCAATCCCTGCATCAGGAAGATCCCCTAGAGTAGGAAACAGCAACCCACTCCAGTATTCTTGCCTGGAAAATTCCATGGACAGAGGACCCTAATGGGCTACAGTCCACAGAGTCACAAAGAATTGGACACAAATGAGTGATGCTTGTCTCCCAGCTCCTAATGCACTGCTTCTGATTCACTCTCCTCTCCTTCTTGGGTAGCTGGCAGTTCAGGGTATCTCAAAGGCAAGGACGAAAGGTCAGTTCTACCCAGTCTCTCTAACATTGTTTACCTGTTAAAAAAGAAGTGCTGAAAAGTTAGTTGTTGCTGGCCCCTCAAAGATTCCAAATAGCTTCCTCCTGTCTGCTCCTACATGGAGATAAGACCCTGTCAAAAGGATTCCCTGGTGGTTCAGTAGTAAAGAATCTGCCAGCAAAGTGGAGGGGTTCTTCAGTCCCATCTGTAGGAACTGAAAGCTCATGCAGTTCCGAAGCTGCCCTCACCCAGTTCTGCTCTGAGCATGCTGGTCCCTCAAGGCAGAAGTGGTGCTTCAGTCACTGCGGACTCAACTCCTGCTGCCTGCATAAACCTGCTTAGTCCTAATAGCTGCTTTGAGTTTTCCACAGCTGGCCTTGGCTCTCTGTGACCTTCATACCAAAGGTCATTTCCTCTGAAATCCAGGACCCTATCTCACGCCTGATACTAGGTCACTGCCTTTCAGGGATGGGCCAAGAGCTTTGGTGAAGCTTCGCCTGCCCTGGGAATTATTAAAGGATGGTGTATTCATTTCCTAGGTCTGCCATGGCTGAACACCACAAATTGACTGGCTTAAGGCACAGATATCAATTGTCTCACAGTTCTGGAAGCTAGAAATCCAAGATCAGCTGCTCTTAGAAGACTTCGGCTTCTTAAAGTTCTTTAAGGAGTTTTTGGTGTTTTGTTATTCATTTATCCTCTTCTCTTTTCTTTCCCTCACAACAAATTTGTAAATTGGGCAGAACAGGTTTTCTTACCTCATTTTGTTAATAAGGAAACTGGAGTATAAAACTAATAACATGATTTGTCAAAAACAGAGATGAAAATGAGCTTCCAAGGCGGTGCCAGAATCTGCTTGCCAGTGCAGGACACACAAGAGACTCAGATTCAATCCCTGCATCAGGAAGATCCCCTAGAGTAGGAAACAGCAACCCACTCCAGTATTCTTGCCTGGAAAATTCCATGGACAGAGGACCCTAATGGGCTACAGTCCACAGAGTCACAAAGAATTGGACACAAATGAGTGATGCTTGTCTCCCAGCTCCTAATGCACTGCTTCTGATTCACTCTCCTCTCCTTCTTGGGTAGCTGGCAGTTCAGGGTATCTCAAAGGCAAGGACGAAAGGTCAGTTCTACCCAGTCTCTCTAACATTGTTTACCTGTTAAAAAAGAAGTGCTGAAAAGTTAGTTGTTGCTGGCCCCTCAAAGATTCCAAATAGCTTCCTCCTGTCTGCTCCTACATGGAGATAAGACCCTGTCAAAAGGATTCCCTGGTGGTTCAGTAGTAAAGAATCTGCCAGCAGCACTAGAGACCCAGTTTTCATCCCTGGATCTGGAAGATCCCCTGGAGGAGGGAATGGCAACCCACTCCAGTATTCTTGCCTGGAGAATTCCATGAACAGAGGAGCCGGATGGGCTACAGTCCATGGGGTCTCAAAGAGTCGGACACAATTGAGAGACTGACTAACACTCTTTCTTTCAAGAGAATTCCAGGGACTTGCTGGGTTTTGTATAGGGGGTATCACTTCCATTGAGGAATTGTCCTTGTCCTTTGTTCTGGGTTCCCACCATCACTGCTGACATTATAGGAAGAACTTAGGCCTCCAGTCACACCTGACAGAGGCTCTCACCTAGGATTGGGAATCTTGGGTGGGACTTCACAGGGGCTAGGGGTGCCTGGAGCAGAGGCGTGCATGGCAGGCACACAGAGGCCCCAGTGCTGAGGTCCCCAGGCTTCCCTGCTTCTGTCCTTCAATACTGTGTCTGTTGTTCTCAGCTAAAGAACTGTAGCATGCACATTTCACTGTAGAAGGGAGGCTGGGATGAATGTCCTGTGTGGAAGTCAGTGGCCTCAGGAGCATGGCTCAGTGACGTTGGCTAGGGAGCTCTTAAAAGACAAACCTGTGCATATGGGAGCAGCTGTCTGAGAACTTAGCCAACACAAACCTGGGATGTATAAAAGATGCCAGGGTTTTGGAGCCATGAGTCCAGGCCTCAGGACCATAGTATGCTCCACTCCTCAGCTTCAATATCGGCCCTTGTCTTTTCAACACTTGTAGTGTTATGACATAACACTAGCTTCTTTGACAGAGAAGCCCCCGAATTATACTGGCTTAACACAAAGTGTGTTCCTCCTTCACAGAAAGGCCAGTTGAAAAGACCATGTGTCAAAACCCTGGGCTCCATGTCCTTGCTGTTCCCACATTCCCTAGGACCTCAGAGTTATTCTACAACCCTGTGGAAAGGGAGAGTGTGGCAACTCCTATAAGAAGTCTCTCCAGATGGCCAGATGGCCAGAAGGCCAGATTTGAGAGAGGCCCAGGTACCAGGGGGCACTGAGATGGGAGGGACTGGTCACCATTCAAAGCCCCAGAGGAATCTGCCAGCAGCACTAGAGACCCAGTTTTCATCCCTGGATCTGGAAGATCCCCTGGAGGAGGGAATGGCAACCCACTCCAGTATTCTTGCCTGGAGAATTCCATGAACAGAGGAGCCGGATGGGCTACAGTCCATGGGGTCTCAAAGAGTCGGACACAATTGAGAGACTGACTAACACTCTTTCTTTCAAGAGAATTCCAGGGACTTGCTGGGTTTTGTATAGGGGGTATCACTTCCATTGAGGAATTGTCCTTGTCCTTTGTTCTGGGTTCCCACCATCACTGCTGACATTATAGGAAGAACTTAGGCCTCCAGTCACACCTGACAGAGGCTCTCACCTAGGATTGGGAATCTTGGGTGGGACTTCACAGGGGCTAGGGGTGCCTGGAGCAGAGGCGTGCATGGCAGGCACACAGAGGCCCCAGTGCTGAGGTCCCCAGGCTTCCCTGCTTCTGTCCTTCAATACTGTGTCTGTTGTTCTCAGCTAAAGAACTGTAGCATGCACATTTCACTGTAGAAGGGAGGCTGGGATGAATGTCCTGTGTGGAAGTCAGTGGCCTCAGGAGCATGGCTCAGTGACGTTGGCTAGGGAGCTCTTAAAAGACAAACCTGTGCATATGGGAGCAGCTGTCTGAGAACTTAGCCAACACAAACCTGGGATGTATAAAAGATGCCAGGGTTTTGGAGCCATGAGTCCAGGCCTCAGGACCATAGTATGCTCCACTCCTCAGCTTCAATATCGGCCCTTGTCTTTTCAACACTTGTAGTGTTATGACATAACACTAGCTTCTTTGACAGAGAAGCCCCCGAATTATACTGGCTTAACACAAAGTGTGTTCCTCCTTCACAGAAAGGCCAGTTGAAAAGACCATGTGTCAAAACCCTGGGCTCCATGTCCTTGCTGTTCCCACATTCCCTAGGACCTCAGAGTTATTCTACAACCCTGTGGAAAGGGAGAGAGTGTGGCAACTCCTATAAGAAGTCTCTCCAGATGGCCAGATGGCCAGAAGGCCAGATTTGAGAGAGGCCCAGGTACCAGGGGGGCACTTCTCTACAGACATTTGACTTGAGCTCTATGGGAGCAGGCATTCTGTCTTGTTCACCATTCTGTCCATCAGCTAAACTGTGGTCCATGGCCACACCTGTCTACAAGGGCTGGGAGGTGGCAGCAAGCTGTGGCCTGGCAGTGTAAGGGAGCTTGAATGAACACTGGTCACCTCTGCCTCACCAGGCCTCTCGATGGAATCCCTTCCTTTCTCCTGCTTCTTAAATGTGAGTGTGTCTCAAGTTTTGCCTCAGCCCTCTTCTCTCTCTCTCAATCTTCTCTCTGCCTTCTTCCCCTCTCACCCACTGGGGATGAGGCACCTCTGCTGAGTGACAACTCATGAGGACAGCTCCTGTGTCAACATCTCTAAGCAGATGCTCTCTAAACCTATGACTTTTTCAAATTAGGTCTTGTATCCTTGTTTCTCATCCTGCACTATCTAATATTTATGGACTCCTGTCTTGGGCCTGTTTCCTTAAGGGGAAATTTTTTTTAAATGCCTGAGTCAGAAGCTTATATTTAACATTTTATTGGGAAGTTCAATTCAAAGGAAGCAAGAAAGGGAAAAGAGAAGTGAGGAAGAAAGAGAAGGGGAATAGATACAAGGAGGGGAGTACAAATTTACAGCCAACATAGGCACCTGCAGCAAGGCCATGGATTGAGGCCTTGGCAGGGCAATGGTGAGGGCCAGGGGTGAGTTTGAACTTCTGTCTGCAAATATCTTTCTTCCCTTGTCTCTGTTGATCAGAGTCTTTCTTGGGGGATTCAGTCCCTGCACACCTTGATTTATAAACTCCAGGATGTTTCTGCAATCCCACCAGCCTTGGAGGAGGCCCCGCATCCTGACCTCGCTCAGCACCCTGTCTGCCGACTCCTTGACCAGGTGGTCACATTCATAAATTTGAGACCAAGGAACCACAGGAGCCATCCGCATCACAAGACAAGGAGATGGTGAGGAGGGGAAGCAGGTCGAGCACAGAGCAAGTGCCCGGCACTGTCGCCATGGCCTAGGGACAGAATTGTGCACAAGACAGGCGAAGTTTGCCCTCATGGAGACTAACTGGGGTCACAAAGATGTCCCACTGGCACTTCAACCTAAGTTTAGACAAAAACAGAAGCCCCCGAATCCGCCGCCCAACCCACTGTTTCCCATGAAGTTAGCGGCATCACCACCCTCACCCCCAGGCTGCAGGCTCAGACTTCAGAGCCACAGCTCTTCCTGTATCCACTTCACACTCCTCTCCACTCCCTGAGCACATCCTCAGGTTCAGTCCGCATTTATGGAGAGCTCTTTAAGTGCAAGAAGTGAGAGAAGACAGTGTCTTGCTCCCCACTGAATACGAAGCACCCAGTCTCATGGCTGGCACACAGTAGGGCCTCCGTGACATCTGGAGGATGTCCGTGATTTAGCCTTCACAACAGCCCTACCAATTCTGTCACAGAATCACTTCCATCACTGTCCCCTTGTCCCCTAGTCACTGCCTTTCACCAGGACTATTTCAAGAGCACCCTGATGATCTGACCTGGTCTCTCCTTCCAGACACGCTGTGGAAACCAAGCTCTAATCACATTTTGCACCTGCTCCAAACTTCCCAACAGCTCCTCATGACATGCCTGAACCCAAGCTCTGGGCTCTCAGGGCTCTTGAGGGGCTGGCCTCCGTTTGACCTCCTGTCCTCTACTCCTGTCTCCTCTACCCTAGACCAGAGCCACCTCCATTTCAACTCCACACATTTACTCCAAGATTCCTTCTCCCCTGCTCACCAGATGAGCACAGTCCTCCAAAAGATCCTTCTTCAACAATTGTTGACAATGTAGTCATGAGACTTTAGGCCCAGTGCCACAAAAAATCAGGTTGGAGTCTCAGCCCTGTGGGATATGCACTCTGAAGATGGTCAGCCCAAATAGTCTTTTTTGTGCCATCTCTCTTCTGCCAAGCACATCAACCTCTCCTCTTGAAACCAAGTGGGGCCCTGTGGGGACTTCCAAGCACAGAAGTCCCTTTCTGTCCATTTCTTATAGGCAAGACTCCAGCCTCCATGATCTTCCCTGAGTTCCAAAGGACAGATGCAAACAGTTGCAAATCAAGGGAGAAGCAACCACCTGAGTCAAGAGTAAAGGAACCAGAGAAACTCCTCAAGATCAGGAGAACCTGCACACACCCTAATCTTGTCATCAACCCCACTCTTGAGAAGTATTATTATAAAATTTATCATCGAATCTTCCCAAGTGGGGACACAGTTTTTTGAGGCAGGGGACCACTGTGTCCCCCTTTGCCTTATTGCTGTTGTTCAATCACTCATTCATGTCCGACTCTTTGTGACCCCATGAACTGCAGCACTCCAGGCTTCGCTGTCCTCCACCATCTCCCAGACTGTGCTCAAACTCATGTCCATTGAGTTGGGGATGCCATCCAACCATCTCATCCTCTGTTGCCTGCTTCTCCTCCTGCCCACAATCTTTCCCCGCATCAAGGTCTTTTGCATGAGTTGGCTCTTTGCATCAGGTGGCCAAAGTATTGGAGCCTCAGCTTCAACATCAGTCCTTCCAATGAATATTCAGAGTTGATTTCTTTTAGGATTTTCTCTTTGCTGGCAAAGTAATAAAGCTATCCTTTGCTACTTCACACAAAACTCTGTCTCTGAGAGTCAATTCAGCACCAGGCTGAGCTTTCAGCATCGCTCTTCCACCACCCAGAGCCCACCGGGGCCCCCGGCTGCTTCTTATACTGATCCTCACTCTCTGGTCACATACTTCACATCTGTACATGTCCCTAAGGCTATGTATACTCCAATTAAAACCCTTCCTTTCCACAAAGCTTTCCTCCTTTAGATCTTTTAAATCTCCACCACCCTTTAGCTGTGTTCCCCATTATTTGCACCATGTCTTATTTCCACTGATAAAATGCAAGTATCCATTTTGTGTCCCCCAAAGAGTTTGACTATTGAATGAATGTCTGCAAGAGGAAAAAAAGGAGGAAACTCAGTGAACACAGTGTCAGGGCCTCCCCCGCAGAGTAGAGGCTGAACTCAGGTGAACACAGTGGTGCCAGGGACGGGTTGGCTTCCAAGGGCACAGAAGTCCCTTTCTGTCCATTTCTTATAGGCAAGACTCCAGCCTCCATGATCTTCCCTGAGTTCCAAAGGACAGATGCAAACAGTTGCAAATCAAGGGAGAAGCAACCACCTGAGTCAAGAGTAAAGGAACCAGAGAAACTCCTCAAGATCAGGAGAACCTGCACACACCCTAATCTTGTCATCAACCCCACTCTTGAGAAGTATTATTATAAAATTTATCATCGAATCTTCCCAAGTGGGGACACAGTTTTTTGAGGCAGGGGACCACTGTGTCCCCCTTTGCCTTATTGCTGTTGTTCAATCACTCATTCATGTCCGACTCTTTGTGACCCCATGAACTGCAGCACTCCAGGCTTCGCTGTCCTCCACCATCTCCCAGACTGTGCTCAAACTCATGTCCATTGAGTTGGGGATGCCATCCAACCATCTCATCCTCTGTTGCCTGCTTCTCCTCCTGCCCACAATCTTTCCCCGCATCAAGGTCTTTTGCATGAGTTGGCTCTTTGCATCAGGTGGCCAAAGTATTGGAGCCTCAGCTTCAACATCAGTCCTTCCAATGAATATTCAGAGTTGATTTCTTTTAGGATTTTCTCTTTGCTGGCAAAGTAATAAAGCTATCCTTTGCTACTTCACACAAAACTCTGTCTCTGAGAGTCAATTCAGCACCAGGCTGAGCTTTCAGCATCGCTCTTCCACCACCCAGAGCCCACCGGGCCCCAGGCTGCTTCTTATACTGATCCTCACTCTCTGGTCACATACTTCACATCTGTACATGTCCCTAAGGCTATGTATACTCCAATTAAAACCCTTCCTTTCCACAAAGCTTTCCTCCTTTAGATCTTTTAAATCTCCACCACCCTTTAGCTGTGTTCCCCATTATTTGCACCATGTCTTATTTCCACTGATAAAATGCAAGTATCCATTTTGTGTCCCCCAAAGAGTTTGACTATTGAATGAATGTCTGCAAGAGGAAAAAAAAGGAGGAAACTCAGTGAACACAGTGTCAGGGCCTCCCCCGCAGAGTAGAGGCTGATTGCCATTTTCCAGTGGAGCGTGTGTTAGAGAAAGAGAAAGGAAGTGGCTGACTTTTGATCTGTGTGGACAGAGGAAGTGGAGACTAGAGCCCAAAGGTGACTGGTGGCTTGGCTTCCAAAGGCGTTAAGGACAGATCTGCAAACATCCCCTACAAGTACAAGTTTCAGTCCTGTGTCCAGAGGCTGTCAGTATCAGCTGAGGACAGTTCATTTCTTCCACCCACAAGCACCCAAAGCAGTCAGTGGGCCCATGATTTTTTTGTGTGTAATTTTTTTGGGGGGGCCACTTCTATTGATCTTTCATTTATTTATCTTTGTTCTTTGGCCTGTGTGGGCCTCCCATCGCAGTGGCCTCTCTCCTTGCAGACCACCGGCTCTGGGTGCATGCGCTCCAGAGCTCCAGCTCAGTAGTTGGACACATCAGTCCAGCTGCTCTACTGCACATGAGATCTTCCCAGGCCAGGGATCGAACCAGCACCCCTTGCACTGCAAGGTGGTGTCCTTACCCACTGGACCACCAAGGAAGGCCCCCCACCATAATAACTTTTAAATGCTCTCTGAAGAGGCTCAAATGTGCTTCCATAACTTTACAGATGCCTATCTGCCCCTTCCCCCACTTAAAACCTGGTCTCAGAAAAGTAGAATAGGGGGCAGAGGATTCCAAAGGGCACCAGCTTAGGAGCAGAAAACAATGGTTGTCCTGAGGGTGAACTGATACACCCTTTCTGGGATCAACCAAGTGGAATTTGCCCTGGAGCTTTTCCAACTTGAGTGTATTCTCTCCAGTAGTATACTTCATGGAAATCACTACACCCTTCTTCCAGGCCCTCCATGAAACAAAGAAATGAGCATCAACTGGAGCTTTTGTTCCACCAGAAACTCCTTTCCAGGGCCTGTATTTGGCACTACATGTGGCCAAGTGTGGGGTTCAAGGATATTAAGTCCACCCTTAAGAAAACTATAGTCTACTTGACCAGACAGACCTAGACAGTAGTGAGGAAGTGGTGTTGGAGACTCAGACTGGACAAAAGGAGGAACATTTTTTTTTTTTAAGATTTATTTATTTATTTATTTTGGGCGGGGGTCGAGTTGGGGAGGGAGGGGAGCAGGTGGGCCACTTCTATTGGTTTTTCATTTCTCTATTTTCATCTGTCTCTGTTCTTTGGCTCCTGTGGGCCTCCCATCGCGGTGGCATCTGTCATCACAGAGCGCTGTCTCTGGGCACATGCGCTCCAGAGCTCCGGCTCAGCAATTGGACACGTGTGTCCAGCCATTCCGAGGCATGCGGGATCTTCCCAGGCCAGGGATCAAACCGGAGCCCCTTGCACTGCAAAGCGGTGTCCTTACCCACTGGACCACCAGGGGAAGCCCAAGGAGGAACATTTTAACAGTGAGGATTATTAAACAAAGGTTGGATCTCCAAGGAAGAAAAGCCCCATATCAGAAGGAATGTGAAGATGAGGAGTGGGGAATATCAAATGTATTATAAGCTTTAAAGTAATTCCCTGGAAGCTAGTGACCCACCTCATTCGACAGTGTCTAAATTGACTTTCAGTCAGTTCAGTTCAGTCACTCAGCATATCTGAGTCTTTGTGATCCCATCAACTGTACCACACCAGGTATTCCTGTCTATCACCATCTTTTGCAGCTTACTCAAACTCATATCCATTAAGTCCGTGATGCTATCCAACCATCTCATCCTCTGTCATCCCCTTCATCTTCTGCCTTCTATTTTTCCCAGTATCAGGTTCTTTTCTACTGAGTCATCTCTTCACATCAGGTGACCAAAGTATTGGAACTTCAGCTTCAGCATCAGTCCTTCAAGTGAATATTCAGGGTTGGTTTCCTTTAGGATTGAGTGGTTTAATCTCCTTGCTGTCCAAAGGACTCTTAAGAGTCTTCTCCAATACCACAGTTCAAAAGCATCAATTCTTCAGCGCTTAGCCTTCTTTAAGATCTAGCTTTCACATCCATACATGACTACTGGGAAAACAACAGTTTTGACGATATGGACCTTTGTTGGCAAAGTGATGTCTCTGTTTTCTGATATACTGTCTAGATTTGTCATGGCTTTTCTTTCAAGGAGCAAGCATCTTTTAATTTCATGGCCTCAGTCACTATCCACAATGATTTCCGAGCCTAAGGATATAAAATCTGTCACTGTTTACATTGTTTGCCCATCTATTTGCCGTGTTCTTTTTTAAGTTTTAGGCCAGTTTTTTTCTCTCTCCTCTTTCACCTTCATTAAGAGGCTCTTTAATTCCTCTTGCTTTCTGCTATAAAGGTGGCATCATTTGTATACTTGAGGTTACTGACATTTCTCCAGGCAATCTTGATTCCAGTTTGTGCTTCATCCAGGCAGACATTTTGCATGATATACTCTGTATATAAGTTAAATAAGCAGGGTAACAATATACAACCTTGACATGCTCCTTTTCCAATTTGGAACCAGTCCACGCCTTGTTCTAACTGTTACTTCTTGTCCTGCATGCAGGTTTCATAGGAGACAGATAAGGTGATCTGATATTCTCATCTCTTTCAGAATTTCCCAGTTTGTTATGACCCACACAGTCAAAGGCTTTAGCATAGTCAATGAAGCAAAGTAGATGTTTTTCTGGAGTTCCCTTGCTCTTTCTATGATCCAAATGATGTTGGCAATTTGATCTCTGATTTCTCTGCCTTTTCTAAATCCAGCTTGCACCTCTGGAAGTTCTCAGTTCACCTACTGCTAAAGCCTGGCTTGGAGGATTTTGAGCATTATTTTGCTAGTATGTGAAATGAGTGCAGTTTTGTGATTATTATTCCTCTTTAATCTCCCAACTATAGTTACCCAAGGCACAGTTCCAGGCAGCTCAAATCAGCCTCACACTAATGAAACTGAGCAAGGCCCTATGGGACTCTAGGGTAATAGAGACAGAGTAAATGGACAAAGTAGGTGATTATATAGTTAATCCCACTAGGGAGCTGTAAGTACAAAATTATGGGAGACCCCTGTAAGGTAATGATTACTCAAGAAAGCAGGTTTGCTTAGCCAAAAAACCAAGCAAACTTGCTTAGCAAGAAAACCATGCAACAGAAGAACATGCCATGCCCCCAGACAATAGACAATGGTGGCACGAGATGCACATCCTGCCGAGTGAGCTCAGTAAGTTAACAATCCCTAGGACATGCTCTCTGTCTGCATAACAACCATAATTTGTGGACTTGGCTTGACCATGTAGGGATGAGAAAACTCCCCTGCTCAACCTGGAGGAAGAGCTGGTGATGAAAAGATGACATCTACTCAAGAGAGATAAAAAAATTCTCCTCCTGCTCCCCACTTTTTCTTTGATTATAAAACTGTGGCCCACTAAGTTCTCGGGTGAGGCATATCTCTTCCACCTGTAAGCCTCACAGGCATCCTATTCTAATGAATCACTTCTTATCTATCACTTTGCTATCAATAAACTTCTCTCTGCTCTGAGACATAAAGGACTATCATAGCAGAGCTTCTCCAAGGCCCTGGAAACAACACCTAATGGCTTCAAGGGCACAGAGCGTTTCTGTGTATTTCATTTCTTTGATTACAGGAAATAGACTCTACGACCTTCCCTGAGTTCCAATGAGCACATTCAAGCATTTGTTAGTTAGGGAAGGGAGGGAATGCCAGATGAGGGAGAAGCAGTCCAGCGCAGCTTTGGGGCAAGGTCCTATTTCCCGGTCAGTGGATACACACAACATCTTTTCGCTATTTTGGAAATAATGAAAATCCTTCAGGTAAGAGAAGCTAACGGTTAAGGATGGCTGCCCCAAAGCATGCAGACCCCCGACCAGTTACATCTGAAGGTTGATAGTGCTGTCTCCTAGTTACATCACCACCAATCTATCCGAAGAATGTCCATGAGCTGATCACACCCTCTTTGAACAATTATTATAAAACTTCTTACCATCTTCTTCAAGTTGGGACATACGATATTGAGGACATTAACCTGCTGTGGCCCCCTTTTCCCAGCAAATTAATAAAGCTGTCCTTTTCTACTTCACCCACAACTCTGTCTCTAAGGTTCGATTTGGCATAGGTGAACAGAAAAGCTGAGTTTCAGGGATCAGTAACATTTTAACTCACTGTAGTCTCCTAAGAACTTCAGGTTGGGTCATATGTTCTTATCTGAGAAGCCCAGGGAGATGTCAGGACTTGCCTCCTGTCTCATAAATCTGGTTCTGAGTGTGTGTGTTGGGGGAGGGTGGAGGGAGGAGGTGGGGAGAGGAGGAATTGTTGTGTTCTGTGTGTGCAGTATTAGAGTTAGGGCAAGGTGTGAGGGCTAGAAGCTCTCCCTAGCAGGCTGATGGCAGGATAGAATTGACTACACACATGAGTCTGATAATTTAACCAACAGAAGGGTGCTTTACCCTGGGTTTGGCTTCCAGGTATGCAGACCCTCTGATCCACCGGCACCCTCCCTCATGGGTGAGGCATATCTCTTCCACCTGTAAGCCTCACAGGCATCCTATTCTAATGAATCACTTCTTATCTATCACTTTGCTATCAATAAACTTCTCTCTGCTCTGAGACATAAAGGACTATCATAGCAGAGCTTCTCCAAGGCCCTGGAAACAACACCTAATGGCTTCAAGGGCACAGAGCGTTTCTGTGTATTTCATTTCTTTGATTACAGGAAATAGACTCTACGACCTTCCCTGAGTTCCAATGAGCACATTCAAGCATTTGTTAGTTAGGGAAGGGAGGGAATGCCAGATGAGGGAGAAGCAGTCCAGCGCAGCTTTGGGGCAAGGTCCTATTTCCCGGTCAGTGGATACACACAACATCTTTTCGCTATTTTGGAAATAATGAAAATCCTTCAGGTAAGAGAAGCTAACGGTTAAGGATGGCTGCCCCAAAGCATGCAGACCCCCGACCAGTTACATCTGAAGGTTGATAGTGCTGTCTCCTAGTTACATCACCACCAATCTATCCGAAGAATGTCCATGAGCTGATCACACCCTCTTTGAACAATTATTATAAAACTTCTTACCATCTTCTTCAAGTTGGGACATACGATATTGAGGACATTAACCTGCTGTGGCCCCCTTTTCCCAGCAAATTAATAAAGCTGTCCTTTTCTACTTCACCCACAACTCTGTCTCTAAGGTTCGATTTGGCATAGGTGAACAGAAAAGCTGAGTTTCAGGGATCAGTAACATTTTAACTCACTGTAGTCTCCTAAGAACTTCAGGTTGGGTCATATGTTCTTATCTGAGAAGCCCAGGGAGATGTCAGGACTTGCCTCCTGTCTCATAAATCTGGTTCTGAGTGTGTGTGTTGGGGGAGGGTGGAGGGAGGAGGTGGGGAGAGGAGGAATTGTTGTGTTCTGTGTGTGCAGTATTAGAGTTAGGGCAAGGTGTGAGGGCTAGAAGCTCTCCCTAGCAGGCTGATGGCAGGATAGAATTGACTACACACATGAGTCTGATAATTTAACCAACAGAAGGGTGCTTTACTGGGTGGCTTCCAGTAGCAGAAGCAGAAGTTCTTATAAACAGCCAGAGGCTTTTTATGGTGCCCACAGACTGGTGTTACCTTGCAGACCCTCTGATCCACCGGCACCCTCCCTCATGTCTCTCATTCCTCATTCCCTCCAGGGCCAGGGTCTCTGTAAACTCAGTTCTCACAGGGACCCAAATCTAGACAGCTCAGAAGCCTAGCTTCCCATCCTCCCCGCCCCCTCCACCCACATAGCTGAGGTCACACCGGCCCAGCCTCTTTTGCAACTTTCCCAAGTTTGTGCATGAAGGGAGGAGAGGAGGAAAACTCAAAAGGAAGTGACTTAGCCTCAATAAGCTTTATTTTCCTCCCAAAGTCTGTTTCCTTTCACCGGACGGAGACTGCTGTTCTACGAGGAGACCTCCAGACTCAGAGAGAACCCCCACCTGCCATCAAAGGCTGAAAGGCTCTGGAAGATTTTCCTAGTTACTGTCTGTTCCAGCAACCCCAAAGGTATTTGGGTTTTAGGGTGTGAGGAGGAGTGAAGGCCAGGGAGGCTTAGAATCTGGCAGCTGTGGGGTTTAGATCCAGCCCAAAGACCCCACCGCCACCACGCCTGAGTAACTCCCAGGGGGTGGCAGCAAGCCAAGGCAGAAACAACTCTCTGCCCAGGCCGGGGAGCTGGGGCCTGGCTCGGGGCTTTGCACAGCCGCAGTCTGTTGCAGGATGAAGCAACTGGCAGCACAGAGCACGGCCAGACAAAGAGCGGAGCCTTCAGCGGGGCTGGGTTCAGCTGGCACCCAGAGTCCCCTTGTCACATTGACAGGGCACCTTCTGGGATGGAACCATGTCAATCCCAGGGTCACATCAGGGAAGGGAGAACCCCTGGAGTCAGAAAGTATCACTCTCGTTCTAAATCGTAAATAATCCTCAGCACAGCTCTGCAGGGCTCGGGGAGTCAATGAACAGGGTTGAATAGACTCAGACCTTAGTTTCAGCTTGCCACAAACTAGTTGTTCCTGAGTCTGGAATCCAATGGGCTGTGACGGCATTTTGTCAACTGCAAAGTGTCCTATAATTGCTAGGCATTATATATTAACAAAAATGATTTCTTTGGACTTACTAATAAATTCCCCAGTACACAGAGTGCCACAGAGATAGGAGCTTATCTATATAATCAGACCTACATAGTGCTTATGTGCGTGTGGTAGGCATGCTGTACATGTCCTGGATGGATGGGTGGATGGATTGATGGATAAATGGATGCATGGGGATGGATGGATGACTGTTGAAGACTTAATAGTCCCAGAATGGGTCAGGCTCTTTGGAGGGATTGGAAGGTGTAAAGCAATGTCCTGCCCTCTGGGCACTGACAGTCTACTTGGAGAGATAGAATTAATATCCCAAAGAACTTAAAGCACAGGAGTCTGAGCCTCCTGAAACCAGGACTGTAGGTACACGTCCCCGAGGGAGCAAGTCTAAACCTGCCAGGATTTGGGTGGGTGAGGCAGACTTGTAAGCCTTCCTGAGAGGCAATGAAGACTTGTGCTCCCCGGGTAGCCTCTTTTCAAAGACAAACTTACTCCCAAGATTGTAAATCCTGTTTATGTACTAGGGTGGATACCATCTGCCGTTTTCCAAGGCATGGAAGCAGAGGGGAGGCACTGATGTGGGTAAGATAGTATGAGGAGTGGGGAGGCTTTGTTGGCTTCCAAATTCTCATGGGCTCACTGCCTCTCATCCCTGCTCCTTGTCAGCCGCAATGCCCCCTCACCCAACACAAAAGAGGTAGATGGCTGTGCCTGTATCCTGATTGGGGCCAGTAGGGTAGAAAAAAAAGGAGAGTGGGCAGATAAAAGCAGAGCAGGTCCAAGAGTCCTTAGAAGATGGGCTTAAAAAAAGTGTGTGTGTGTGTTTGGGAGGATGCACTGGGGAGGTATCCACTCCGTCTTTCTTAACTCCCTGGGCCCTGAACTCCACTGTCGCTTTGGCAGATGGGCAAGGCTGAGGCCGAGGTGTCCTGCCAGGCAAGAGTGCAGCCCCCAACAGACTCTGCTCTGTGTGTACCTGGGCTGGCTGAACAGGGGCCCTGCATGCCAAACCTGCTTTTCACTGGTATTTAACAGTGGAGGGTGATGACTCAGTCTGGCCTCTAGGAGGATGCCCTGGTTGAAAGCATCTGAGTCAGCTGAAAGGGAGGGAGGAAGCTTAAAATGACCACCATTGCCAAAGCCCAGTCAAAGGCGGAATCCAGACCATGTGGGGAGAGATTCAGACACAGTCTGAAATCTGCACACGCTTCCCTGGTGAGCCCAGCCAGCATCTACCCACAAGCCACCTTTCATTACCAGTGATGCATTCCTGGTTACCCTCTTGCTGCAAGTTATGCTGGGGCCAATGACCAGGCTATCTTATTTTATTTTTAAAACAGAAAGATTCACATATTTACTACTGAACCAACCTACTAGTGCAGAAGCATAGAAGCCAAGAGAAACCTCCTCTTCATTCCACTAGAAATGTCCAGCTGTTCAGAGACTGGTGATGTTTTCAGGTACATTTGGTATGAAGCCAGTGACCTTGATACAGCATCAACACGTGGAACCTCCCATGTGAGATTCCTTACAGTTCCACCTTGGTTCTTCTCCAGTGTCTCTTCCTGGAGCTGTGCCTGAGATTTTATTACCAGGTGTCGTGTGAATCTGTTGAGGAAATGAGATATTTCTTCTGCTTTTGTTTCTTGGCCAGGAATTGCTTGATCCTGAAAGTCTTGTGAGGAGGCATGGTGAGGAACAGAGTCAATCACACGCACAGAGGTGGTGGAGCGGGGCAGGGAGAGACGTGCTGCTGTAAATAGCAACCATAGCAAACCCCTGCCCTTCGGGTGGGGTGCGGATCTGCCAGGCAGCACACTTTGAGGGCACTTCAGGGGAAGGACCACGGTAGTGGTGGTGAGGGGAGCTCAGAGTAGAGGCTGAGCTCAGTTATAAGAATCTGGACAACAATGGACTTGAGTAAAATTCCAAGATTATAGCTCTCAGGAAGGCTGGCATGTAGCAGAGGAGTTGAGTATCCTTTCTGTGACTTCTGGGAGAAATTCACTCCTCGTGGAGAGAAGAAGCTCTGTGGGGGCAGGTCTGGCTTCGTCCTTCCATGACTATGGCAGAGGTGCTCAAGCACTGTGTGGGAAGTTGGACTAGATGAATGTTAGGGTCCTCCTATAGTGTACTCGAGCAGGATCCACACCAGTAGCTGGAAGCCAGCCATACTAAGAGTATGTGCATCACAGAAAGCAATAGGCGCGACAAGCCAGGTCTCCACCCCCTCACCATGGTTGACCATTTACCTGGGTCTTCAGTTTGCTGTTGGAACATGATATGTATGCCATCCTGCAGAATCAGCCACAGCCATGAACGAAGTCCATTTTATCCACAAGGGAGCAGACTCTCCAAGGTTAAAACAGTTCTGCCAAGTTCACAGATGTATGGAAGTGAGATGGAAATGCTGACTCTAAAGCTCATGACCACTCCGTGGTCCCAGGAGGCCTTCCCTCCTGCCCTAGACAGAAAAGTGACTTGTCTGTCAGGAAGTCACACTCAGATGACTTGGGGATGACATCCACCCACCTGCTATTTTTAAAGGAATGCTATCATTATTTGATATTTTTAATGACAATAACTTAGACTTGTGTAATAAATTTTAACAAGGCGTATATAAAATGAAACAATAGCTCCTAACCTCTAATGTACATTTCCCTACCTCCTGGCAATCACTTTGTCTCTATCTATCCATAGCTTTCTGTGCATTGCAGGACTAGCATAACTATACTATTAAACATACAGCCACATGCATAGGGTTGTTGTTTGCTTGTATACAATTTGGGATTCTACTATATAAAATGTTCAGTGATTTTATTTTACTGAAATCATCATATCTTTCCACTTTATTACTTTAAAAACTGCCTAGTACTCCAGAGTATGAATGGCTCATAATTTATGCCAAGGGTCTCTTCTCTTACTGATGGACCCCCTTTGAGGGCACTTCAGGGAAGGACCACGGTAGTGGTGGTGAGGGGAGCTCAGAGTAGAGGCTGAGCTCAGTTATAAGAATCTGGACAACAATGGACTTGAGTAAAATTCCAAGATTATAGCTCTCAGGAAGGCTGGCATGTAGCAGAGGAGTTGAGTATCCTTTCTGTGACTTCTGGGAGAAATTCACTCCTCGTGGAGAGAAGAAGCTCTGTGGGGGCAGGTCTGGCTTCGTCCTTCCATGACTATGGCAGAGGTGCTCAAGCACTGTGTGGGAAGTTGGACTAGATGAATGTTAGGGTCCTCCTATAGTGTACTCGAGCAGGATCCACACCAGTAGCTGGAAGCCAGCCATACTAAGAGTATGTGCATCACAGAAAGCAATAGGCGCGACAAGCCAGGTCTCCACCCCCTCACCATGGTTGACCATTTACCTGGGTCTTCAGTTTGCTGTTGGAACATGATATGTATGCCATCCTGCAGAATCAGCCACAGCCATGAACGAAGTCCATTTTATCCACAAGGGAGCAGACTCTCCAAGGTTAAAACAGTTCTGCCAAGTTCACAGATGTATGGAAGTGAGATGGAAATGCTGACTCTAAAGCTCATGACCACTCCGTGGTCCCAGGAGGCCTTCCCTCCTGCCCTAGACAGAAAAGTGACTTGTCTGTCAGGAAGTCACACTCAGATGACTTGGGGATGACATCCACCCACCTGCTATTTTTAAAGGAATGCTATCATTATTTGATATTTTTAATGACAATAACTTAGACTTGTGTAATAAATTTTAACAAGGCGTATATAAAATGAAACAATAGCTCCTAACCTCTAATGTACATTTCCCTACCTCCTGGCAATCACTTTGTCTCTATCTATCCATAGCTTTCTGTGCATTGCAGGACTAGCATAACTATACTATTAAACATACAGCCACATGCATAGGGTTGTTGTTTGCTTGTATACAATTTGGGATTCTACTATATAAAATGTTCAGTGATTTTATTTTACTGAAATCATCATATCTTTCCACTTTATTACTTTAAAAACTGCCTAGTACTCCAGAGTATGAATGGCTCATAATTTATGCCAAGGGTCTCTTCTCTTACTGATGGACATTCAGGTTGCACTGTTCTTCAGCAATCATTTTTGTGAAAAATGTGTGTTTGAGCATATGTGTATTTCTCTTGGATAGACTCCTAGAATTAGACTCTAGGGTATGTTCCTATTAAATGCTGTTACTGTCAAATCGCCTTCCAAAAAAGATGGTGCCAATTCATAGTCTACCAGCAATAAACAGCTTTTCCCTACTCACTTGTCAACACTAAATATTATTATCGATCTCTTTTTATTATTTAGTTAGTTATTTGACTGCACCAGGTGTTAGTTGTGACTTTGTTGCCTAATTGCGGGCTCTTCTGTTGCAGTGCACAGACTCTGTTTGTGGTGTGTAGGCACATCAGTTTCAGCACACAGGTTTAGCTGCTCCGTGGCATGTGGAATCTAGTCTCTTGACCAGAGGTCAAACTCGCATCACCTGCATTGCAAGGCAGATTCTTAACCACTGGACAACCAGGGATGTCCCTATCATCAATCTTTTTAATTTTGCTGCTCTGGCGGGTGAAAAAAGTAGTATTTTTTAACTTTGCATATCCTTAAAAATTAGTAAGTTTGAGTATCTCTCAAAGCTTACTATTATCATTTATAAGATTTCTACTGGCTACTTATTCTTTGCCCATTTTTATGTTCTGTGTTGTCTTTGTCTGTAAGTGCTTTACACGAAGTGGATATTGAGCTCTGTTACACGCATACACTTTCCACCTCCCCTGCCCTCAACCCCAGCTCTGCTGCATCATGTTGATCCCAAACCATCCAGCCCCCAAGGCTTTCTGACATGGGCACCAAGTGGCAGGGTGTGTGATCCTCATTGCAGATTCACAAAAGGCAGTGGGCAGGACAGATCAGCTAGGAGTGTGGTCTCTGGAGTTAGGCCTGGATTCAAATCCCAGCTACCAATCTAGGCTCTGCCACTCAATTTAAGTGAAAAATCTACTATATAAAATGTTCAGTGATTTTATTTTACTGAAATCATCATATCTTTCCACTTTATTACTTTAAAAACTGCCTAGTACTCCAGAGTATGAATGGCTCATAATTTATGCCAAGGGTCTCTTCTCTTACTGATGGACATTCAGGTTGCACTGTTCTTCAGCAATCATTTTTGTGAAAAATGTGTGTTTGAGCATATGTGTATTTCTCTTGGATAGACTCCTAGAATTAGACTCTAGGGTATGTTCCTATTAAATGCTGTTACTGTCAAATCGCCTTCCAAAAAAGATGGTGCCAATTCATAGTCTACCAGCAATAAACAGTTTTTCCCCTACTCACTTGTCAACACTAAATATTATTATCGATCTCTTTTTATTATTTAGTTAGTTATTTGACTGCACCAGGTGTTAGTTGTGACTTTGTTGCCTAATTGCGGGCTCTTCTGTTGCAGTGCACAGACTCTGTTTGTGGTGTGTAGGCACATCAGTTTCAGCACACAGGTTTAGCTGCTCCGTGGCATGTGGAATCTAGTCTCTTGACCAGAGGTCAAACTCGCATCACCTGCATTGCAAGGCAGATTCTTAACCACTGGACAACCAGGGATGTCCCTATCATCAATCTTTTTAATTTTGCTGCTCTGGCGGGTGAAAAAAGTAGTATTTTTTAACTTTGCATATCCTTAAAAATTAGTAAGTTTGAGTATCTCTCAAAGCTTACTATTATCATTTATAAGATTTCTACTGGCTACTTATTCTTTGCCCATTTTTATGTTCTGTGTTGTCTTTGTCTGTAAGTGCTTTACACGAAGTGGATATTGAGCTCTGTTACACGATACACTTTGCACCTCCCCTGCCCTCAACCCCAGCTCTGCTGCATCATGTTGATCCCAAACCATCCAGCCCCCAAGGCTTTCTGACATGGGCACCAAGTGGCAGGGTGTGTGATCCTCATTGCAGATTCACAAAAGGCAGTGGGCAGGACAGATCAGCTAGGAGTGTGGTCTCTGGAGTTAGGCCTGGATTCAAATCCCAGCTACCAATCTAGGCTCTGCCACTCATAGACTGTGCTTTTAGAAGTGAACTACATACTTCTTCTCCAAACACCTGCTTCTTCAGTGGTAAAATAGAGGAATAGTAGTATCAATCCCACAGGCTATTTTTGTGTATTAATAATAGCCATCAAATAACTAACATTTCTTCAGTCCTTAACTTGTGCCTAAGCACATTATAGTAATGTACTATGTGTGTTATTAACTTCACAATGATCTGCATGTTATTTGCATATTCACACAGAGCTCTACGCAACACCAGGCAAGTAAACGTTAGCCTATAATGTGAATGTTGACAGCTTCATATGGTGACGTGTGAACCTGGGCTCCTTTGCCTCGGGATACTCGAGCCCCTGTGGTCAGTCTGCACACAAGGCCTCTGGCTCCACAGCCCATTCCCTCAGCTTCCGCTGTGCCTCTTATCACTTGGGCTACCTTTCTCTTGATCCTCTACAGATCTCCCAGGGTTTGATCGGGGTCACCAGACCTGACCTGAGTGCCCTAGATCTAGGGCACACAGATTCTATGGGTTCGAACTTAGTAGGTCAGGGGTCCACACGGTAAAGAGCAGCCTTCTCTGGCCTCTGGTTCATGCCTTAGCTCATCCATACACTGCATGTGTGGCCTTGGATGAGTTAGAAATGACTTGGGTTCTCTGAGCCGCTGGACTTGTCTCATAGCTCAGGGTTCTCTAAGCTCTACAGAGCAGCCCCTGCAGACACTCAGCTAAGGTTGACTGCCTTCTTCCCACTTCTGCATCCTTAAAAATTAGTAAGTTTGAGTATCTCTCAAAGCTTACTATTATCATTTATAAGATTTCTACTGGCTACTTATTCTTTGCCCATTTTTATGTTCTGTGTTGTCTTTGTCTGTAAGTGCTTTACACGAAGTGGATATTGAGCTCTGTTACACGCATACACTTTCCACCTCCCCTGCCCTCAACCCCAGCTCTGCTGCATCATGTTGATCCCAAACCATCCAGCCCCCAAGGCTTTCTGACATGGGCACCAAGTGGCAGGGTGTGTGATCCTCATTGCAGATTCACAAAAGGCAGTGGGCAGGACAGATCAGCTAGGAGTGTGGTCTCTGGAGTTAGGCCTGGATTCAAATCCCAGCTACCAATCTAGGCTCTGCCACTCATAGACTGTGCTTTTAGAAGTGAACTACATACTTCTTCTCCAAACACCTGCTTCTTCAGTGGTAAAATAGAGGAATAGTAGTATCAATCCCACAGGCTATTTTTGTGTATTAATAATAGCCATCAAATAACTAACATTTCTTCAGTCCTTAACTTGTGCCTAAGCACATTATAGTAATGTACTATGTGTGTTATTAACTTCACAATGATCTGCATGTTATTTGCATATTCACACAGAGCTCTACGCAACACCAGGCAAGTAAACGTTAGCCTATAATGTGAATGTTGACAGCTTCATATGGTGACGTGTGAACCTGGGCTCCTTTGCCTCGGGATACTCGAGCCCCTGTGGTCAGTCTGCACACAAGGCCTCTGGCTCCACAGCCCATTCCCTCAGCTTCCGCTGTGCCTCTTATCACTTGGGCTACCTTTCTCTTGATCCTCTACAGATCTCCCAGGGTTTGATCGGGGTCACCAGACCTGACCTGAGTGCCCTAGATCTAGGGCACACAGATTCTATGGGTTCGAACTTAGTAGGTCAGGGGTCCACACGGTAAAGAGCAGCCTTCTCTGGCCTCTGGTTCATGCCTTAGCTCATCCATACACTGCATGTGTGGCCTTGGATGAGTTAGAAATGACTTGGGTTCTCTGAGCCGCCGCTGGACTTGTCTCATAGCTCAGGGTTCTCTAAGCTCTACAGAGCAGCCCCTGCAGACACTCAGCTAAGGTTGACTGCCTTCTTCCCACTTCTGCTGCCCCACCCATGTGTTCTGACTCTCTTCCTAGGGTGCTGGATTGGCTTTCAAGGCTAAGTTAGCAAGTTGTACCAAAACCTTTAGGAAAGAACCCTTCCTTGCTCCCCTTCCTGAGTGGTAGCTGGTGTGTACAGACAGGTGCTCTCCAGGAAATTCTGAGTCACTCATCCCTTGGCTTCTTTATGGAAAGTGACACCCATTACAAAATACTAGCCTTAGTCAATACCTTGGAATCTCTTTCTCTGCCTGTCTTAAGCGTGGAAAGTGTTTGACAAATGAAGAAATAAACATTCAATAAATGAAGGAAACAAGATTCTTGGCCTGATATTCATGGCCCATTTTAACCTTATTTCCTTTCTAGGCTATTCTCTCTCCACACTCTTTGCCTCACCCTTTCCTGAAGCAAATCATCCAACTTCTCCACTTACCTATCACTAGAGCTTTATTTCATTTCATCCTCTGAAATATCACTCCCAACCACGTGTTATTTTCACAAGGCTCAGTTTGACTGCCGGCTGCTCCCCTACCCTAAATTCTCCCAACACTTTCTCTGTCCAGGGAAAGGCTCTCATGGCCCAGTGATAAAGTATTGGCTCTCATGGCTCCAGGAGATAAAGTATTTTCAACCAGAACAGGCCTTAATTCTTTGGGGCCCAGATGGATGGTTCATTCTGTATTTGGAAAGCCAAAACTCAAAGACAGGAAGTAACTGGACCAAGGTCACATAGCAGCAAAGTGAAAACTAGAGCCTCAGGGCATCCAATGGAGAGCTTTTTCCCAGTGCCAGGGAAGCTCAAGCTGGCCAACTTTTGATATCTCAACTAGGCAGAATGAGATCAAGGTTAACTCATGTACATCTAGTGTGATGACCCAGGAGTTGAGGATAGTATATATGTATGTATACATAGCGGTAGAATCAAAGAGCTAGTTAAGCACAATTCCCAGAAACAGTCTTGTTTTATCTCCTTAAAAATAATAATTATATATGTGTACATATATAATGAAGAAGGAAATGGCAACCTACTCCAGTATTCTTGCCTGGAAAATCCCATGAACAGAAAGGCCTGGCAGACTCTAGTCCCCATGGTCACAAATATACATAGGGGCTATCTGGTGGCTCGGTGGTGGGGAATCCGCCTGCAATGCAGGAGACCTAGGTTCAGTCCCTGGATCAGGAAGATCCCCTGGAGGAGAACATGGCAACCCACTCCAGTATTCTTGCTGAGAGAATTCCACAGACAAAGGAGCTTGGATGACTACAGTCCAAGGGGTCATACAGAACAGGACAGGACTGAAGCAACTTAGCATGCATGTATATATATAAACATACATATAAGCATTTTTCTCTTATAGGAACAATATATGGTTGACATGTTTGTTGTGAAAAAAACTGGGACATACTAAGCAATGTAGAGAACAAAATTAAAAATTAAAATCATGTAGTTTCCTACCACCTAGAATCAATCACTCATGTTTTCATATATTTCTTTCTAGATCTTTTCCCATGCAGATAGGATTTCATTTCAATACTTTGCGGGATGGGGCTGGGCTATGGTATGTACAGTTTCATGTCTTCTGTTTTTCATTTAGATCCTATGGCATAAGCATTTTCCCACGTTATCACAACATGCTCACAAACTCCATCGTCATGACTGCTTAAAAGTTCAATCTGTGCCATCATTTTTTTAACCACTTCTTAATTGTTGGATGTTTATAAATGACACTGGGGAAGAACTTCTTTTCGGGGAGGGAGGGAGAATATTCTTGAGCAAGAGTCTTTGCCTCATTTTAGATGATTTTTTACAGGATAAATTCCTGGAAGTGGAGGGCAGGTTTTTTTAAGTCCCCAGTGTTTGCTGCCAAGCGGCTTTCCAGAAACATGTACCAATTCCACCCCCACCAGCTGCATGAGAGAAGAGCCTTTTGATTCTGCCAATACAGCAACACCTCGGACTGGGGGAGGGGCACCCTTCCCCAAAGCCTCTCAGCAGTCCTGACAAGGGACCCGTTGTCCCACCCCCACCTCCTCTTCCCGCACTGCCCGCCATCCCCGGCTCCAGGCCTGACTGTCTGTGAAGCCTCTATTCAGTCCAGTCCCGCCTTGGTGCTCCAAGCTGCTGCCTGCAGGAGCAGCGGTGGTAGAGCTGAAAGGTGAGAGGCCTGCCTGTTCTGTAAGGCCACCATCATTCTAGCCTCCGGGAGACCCCCAGGAGAGGTGAGGGGGTGGATGTGTAAGGGCTGCTGAGTCATCTGCCTCCTTTGAAGAACACCTCCACCGTCTGGGGCAGTTGTCTATCTGCACACGACAGGTGAAAGTAGAGGCCAAACCCAGTGACAGTGGCTAGCATGGGGATGCTTTCTGTTTCCCTGCAGATTCTGAAGCCCCTCCATGAATCCTCGGAAGAAGGTGGACCTCAAGCTCATCATCATCGGAGCCCTGGGGTAAGCCCAGTTCCGCTCGGGGCTGGGGCTGGGAAGCAGTCCCTACCCAAGGACAGTGAGATGTCCTGGGTGCACTCCTGCCTTCCATTTTTCTCTTATAGGAACAATATATGGTTGACATGTTTGTTGTGAAAAACTGGGACATACTAAGCAATGTAGAGAACAAAATTAAAAATTAAAATCATGTAGTTTCCTACCACCTAGAATCAATCACTCATGTTTTCATATATTTCTTTCTAGATCTTTTCCCATGCAGATAGGATTTCATTTCAATACTTTGCGGGATGGGGCTGGGCTATGGTATGTACAGTTTCATGTCTTCTGTTTTTCATTTAGATCCTATGGCATAAGCATTTTCCCACGTTATCACAACATGCTCACAAACTCCATCGTCATGACTGCTTAAAAGTTCAATCTGTGCCATCATTTTTTTAACCACTTCTTAATTGTTGGATGTTTATAAATGACACTGGGGAAGAACTTCTTTTCGGGGAGGGAGGGAGAATATTCTTGAGCAAGAGTCTTTGCCTCATTTTAGATGATTTTTTACAGGATAAATTCCTGGAAGTGGAGGGCAGGTTTTTTTAAGTCCCCAGTGTTTGCTGCCAAGCGGCTTTCCAGAAACATGTACCAATTCCACCCCCACCAGCTGCATGAGAGAAGAGCCTTTTGATTCTGCCAATACAGCAACACCTCGGACTGGGGGAGGGGCACCCTTCCCCAAAGCCTCTCAGCAGTCCTGACAAGGGACCCGTTGTCCCACCCCCACCTCCTCTTCCCGCACTGCCCGCCATCCCCGGCTCCAGGCCTGACTGTCTGTGAAGCCTCTATTCAGTCCAGTCCCGCCTTGGTGCTCCAAGCTGCTGCCTGCAGGAGCAGCGGTGGTAGAGCTGAAAGGTGAGAGGCCTGCCTGTTCTGTAAGGCCACCATCATTCTAGCCTCCGGGAGACCCCCAGGAGAGGTGAGGGGGTGGATGTGTAAGGGCTGCTGAGTCATCTGCCTCCTTTGAAGAACACCTCCACCGTCTGGGGCAGTTGTCTATCTGCACACGACAGGTGAAAGTAGAGGCCAAACCCAGTGACAGTGGCTAGCATGGGGATGCTTTCTGTTTCCCTGCAGATTCTGAAGCCCCTCCATGAATCCTCGGAAGAAGGTGGACCTCAAGCTCATCATCATCGGAGCCCTGGGGTAAGCCCAGTTCCGCTCGGGGCTGGGGCTGGGAAGCAGTCCCTACCCAAGGACAGTGAGATGTCCTGGGTGCACTCCTGCCTTCCTGCTAGAACCTTTCTGATTCAGAGTGGCACCAAGGAGGGCACCCCACCCCGGGGAAGCAAGCAGAGATGGGAGAAAGAGACTGGGAGTCGGGCTACCTGGTTTCTGACCCCAGCTCTGCAGTAAGTCCACAATAACGCGGTGAGTGAGTTAGGCAGACCACTTAGCATCTCTGCCCTCCTACCTCCTGCCACATACTGGAAAGACTTAACCGATTCGTTGTGAGGCACTCAGCTCTCTACAAACTTCTCTGCCCACTTTGGTCCCTACTTCTAGAGTCCATTTCTCATCCCTTGCTACTTAAACTGCAAATGTTAGAAATTTAAAATCTCAGAGAGAAACAGTGGTGAGAAAGACATGGTAAGATGCTAGAATGGTATGGGTGTGGATGTGTGTTCATGTGTCTTGGTATTTTTCTCTCAGTGTTGGAAAGACCTCCCTCCTCCACCGGTATGTGCACAAGACATTTTACGAAGACTACCAGACCACCCTGGGGGCCAGCATCCTCTCCAAGATTATCATATTGGATGACACAACTTTGAAGTTACAGGTGAGAAGCCCTCACATTTCCTCTTCAACATACACACCTGAAAGTCACCCGACATTTCCTAGACAGGCACTCACACTGCAATGCGCACCAAGAGACAGAGTAGACCAGCAAATTTCAACTTGTGGGCCAAATCTGGTCCACCATCTGCTTTTGGAAATCAAGTTTTATTGGAATACGCCCTGTCCAATTGTTTCCTCATGGTCTATGGCAGCTTTCCCACTGCATCGGCAGGATGGAGCAGAGGCAACAGACAGTGTTGTCTGCAAAGCCTTTTATTTATTATGGGGCCCTTCACAGAGACATGAGGTGATCCCTGATCTAGAAGGAAGACCACTAATCCAAAGGTAGGAGGCACCACTCTAAGGCTCAGGTTCCCCCTAAAAAACTACCAAGTAACCTTGGGCAAGTCACTCCCAAGACCCAAATCTGTCAGATAGAATAACAATGCCTGTCCCAATGACCCGGGGGAAATGAGGGCTCAGCCGTGAAAGCACTCTTGGGATGATAAATATTCGTGCAGGGATTTCGTAGTGTACATGGGTGACAGAGAGTGTGATGTCTGTGTATGAGAGGACCACACACACCTATACCAGGGCCCTCTTCCCCCCTAGCCAGAAAGGAAGTTTTGACATGATGTGACCTTGCTGGACATCCCTTCAGCCACTCACCACAGCCCCATGGGGCCACTACTCTCCCCCTCCAGATCTGGGACACAGGCGGACAGGAGCGATTCCGCTCCATGGTGTCTACGTTCTACAAGGGCTCTGATGGCTGCGTCTTGGCTTATGATGTCACTGACCTGGAGTCCTTTGAAGCCCTGGAGACCTGGCGGGGGGATGTTCTGGCCAAAACCATTCCAATGGAGCAGTCCTACCCCATGGTGGTGCTGGGGAACAAGATCGATCTGGCAGAACGGCAGGTACTGTTGACTCAATTCATCCATCACCAAACATGTGAGGACCAGCTGTACATGCCAAGCGCTGCGTTAAGTCCCACACATACAGAGCTGAAGCAGGCATAGTCTTTACCTTAAGAATTTCACAGTCTAGTAATGGATGAAGATAATTTTAAAGATAATTACGATACAATATGGTAAATCATGAGCAGTCATGGAGATACACCTTGGATATTCGGGAACCACCATCAAAGGGCATCTATCTTCTCAAACCCAGGGTATATAAAGGGCTTCCTAGAGGAACTGGGTTCCAGGCTGAAGAAACAGCACAAGCAAAGGTAAAAAAAAAAAAAAGAGCATGATTGAGCTGAGAATTGAAGGCAAATCTGTCTAGAGACAGAGAATGGAAGAGTGAGGGCATCTGTAGTACACAGGTGGGATTTGAATTAATCTGTAGAATAGTATTTCTACCCAGGTCAAATAGGGGGTCTGCGGTTAATGAATTCTTGAATCTGCAAGCTTTCTGAGAATGAAGTAATACATATTTTTATTAGCTTAAGCATATTCTGCACCTTCTGGCTAATCACTTAATAAATGACCTGCTTGCTCCATGGCTGCAGTGACCACACCTATGAAGAAGTTTACTACTGCAGTGGCCTTGAGCAGAGCACTGTTTGTCACTGCTGCTAATAAGAAAAGAACAAAAGTAGACAATTTATGAAAGAGCCTCTTGTGCCAAACAAAACCAAAAAGACACCAAAAAGAGTGTTTGAACAAGTTGTCTTAGTGTTTCAAGCAGATAAAATAAATGGAGAACTGAGTCATTATATCTGAGCCATGTTTTCACAAGGGTTTAGATAGAGAAAAAACGATAGGATACCTGAGGCATCATTGGGAAGGATGGAAGGGTGGATGGGTGGATGATGGTGCTTCTATCTAAGCTTTCACCTCCATAAAGAAGAGCCTCCTGTTCAGAGAGATGAGTTTGGATTTGACGTGCTAAGTTTGAGAAGGTTGCAGAACAACTAATTAGAATGACCAATAGGCTTTAGAACATAAGAATGAAACTTCAAAGGAGAAGTCTGTGCTGAAAATAGAAATCTAGAAGTCATCAATTTTATGGTCACTTAAGGTTGTGAATTTAGTGTCAGTTCTCAAATTACAAATATTCAACCTCAAATAAGAATCAAAGTCCGAAGCTGATTCACAGCCAATGGGTCTCTCTTTTTCACACTGGGGCTGGCAGCAGGTGAGAACACTGGGGTGTAGTAGGTGGATTTAATTGCCAACTTTATGTGTCCACATTTCTTCCACTTCTCAGGAAAATTCTGGTTTCAGGCCCTGTTAGGAATGAAGTAAAAGGAGGAAAAAGTGTTCAGAAATGCAGGAAAACCCTTAACTGACTGGTTCTGTCTTAAGACAGTTTGTGCATTCCAGGCCCAGAAGGTATTTCAGGCTGTCTCTTGGTGGGTCACTCCTTTGGGTCCTAAGACGCCTCCATGGAACACAGAGGCGTATCTCCCGTGACAGGTGTCTTGCATAGTCTTCCTCTCTCTCCTTAACTCCTAAGTTAGGAGCTGAAGAGACATCCTCCATTCTGTTAGGTTCCCTCCTCCTGCAGACACTCTCCTGATGGGGTTTACAAAGGCTCTAGGCCGGCTAGATCTCTGTGGAGCCCGTCTCTCCTTCCCAGGGCACAGCTGTGTATTCTGGCTGCACTGTAGGGTCATTTGTTCTCAGTGCAGTCCGCCTCTCTTTTGTTGCCTTTCACTTTCAATCCTTTGAACGCAATTAGGTCCCAGTCCACTGTAGCCACCAGCCTCCAGGTGGCTTCCTTGAAGCCCTCCTTTGAGGTTCCCCTCGGCACAGACACAAAGTTTAAAATTCTTAGTGTTTCAAGCAGATAAAATAAATGGAGAACTGAGTCATTATATCTGAGCCATGTTTTCACAAGGGTTTAGATAGAGAAAAAACGATAGGATACCTGAGGCATCATTGGGAAGGATGGAAGGGTGGATGGGTGGATGATGGTGCTTCTATCTAAGCTTTCACCTCCATAAAGAAGAGCCTCCTGTTCAGAGAGATGAGTTTGGATTTGACGTGCTAAGTTTGAGAAGGTTGCAGAACAACTAATTAGAATGACCAATAGGCTTTAGAACATAAGAATGAAACTTCAAAGGAGAAGTCTGTGCTGAAAATAGAAATCTAGAAGTCATCAATTTTATGGTCACTTAAGGTTGTGAATTTAGTGTCAGTTCTCAAATTACAAATATTCAACCTCAAATAAGAATCAAAGTCCGAAGCTGATTCACAGCCAATGGGTCTCTTTTTCACACTGGGGCTGGCAGCAGGTGAGAACACTGGGGTGTAGTAGGTGGATTTAATTGCCAACTTTATGTGTCCACATTTCTTCCACTTCTCAGGAAAATTCTGGTTTCAGGCCCTGTTAGGAATGAAGTAAAAGGAGGAAAAAGTGTTCAGAAATGCAGGAAAACCCTTAACTGACTGGTTCTGTCTTAAGACAGTTTGTGCATTCCAGGCCCAGAAGGTATTTCAGGCTGTCTCTTGGTGGGTCACTCCTTTGGGTCCTAAGACGCCTCCATGGAACACAGAGGCGTATCTCCCGTGACAGGTGTCTTGCATAGTCTTCCTCTCTCTCCTTAACTCCTAAGTTAGGAGCTGAAGAGACATCCTCCATTCTGTTAGGTTCCCTCCTCCTGCAGACACTCTCCTGATGGGGTTTACAAAGGCTCTAGGCCGGCTAGATCTCTGTGGAGCCCGTCTCTCCTTCCCAGGGCACAGCTGTGTATTCTGGCTGCACTGTAGGGTCATTTGTTCTCAGTGCAGTCCGTCCTCTCTCTGTTCTGTTGCCTTTCACTTTCAATCCTTTGAACGCAATTAGGTCCCAGTCCACTGTAGCCACCAGCCTCCAGGTGGCTTCCTTGAAGCCCTCCTTTGGCCAGAGTTGAGGCCTCACACAGTCTCCCTTTTGAAGCGGGGAAGCCCAACACAACTCTCTCCAAAAAAATCCTTTCTAACCCTCCTTTTCAATTCTTTTATATCCATGCTGGGTGGCTTTAGAGTCATTTAGCAAATTCTTGGCCATGAATCTTTGTGTTGAGGTCCATGTGCGGGTTGGAAAAGAATTTCCAGACAGGAGGCAGAATGAGAGGAAAGTAAAGTTTATTAGAGTGGGGGAAGGGAGAGTCGCTGCCAGTACAGCAGGCCGGCTTAAGGAAGAATCCACACTGTTAATGTGGAAGGTGCTGCTAGAACAACAGGAGGGCTCAAAGGAGAACTGACCCTAAGCAGGGGCCTTTGATCCATTTTATACCTGGGGTCTAAGGAGTGGCATAGGGATCTTAAGGCCATTGCTGATTGGATGGTGTACCACATCCCAGGGAAGAGGAGGACAATAAGGGTCTGGTTTATATCTTCTTGCATTCCAAAACTTTCTAACTTGCCTTGTTTGTTCATCCTTGGTCACCACACTTTGGAAATGTAGACACTCCCTGGGGTGGTCTCTCTCCCAAACAGCTTGATACTGGCATCTATCAAATTACAATGTCTCTGCCAAAAGTCCCATTTTAGCATCTTGCTTCACACATCTATAGGTCTTAGGGTGGGAGGTCAGGGAGTTCAGGACTGAGAGTCTGGCTTTTCCTCAGTGAAATAAGAGGCATCATCTCTGTTGAGAGGGAAGAGGTAGGAAGTCAAGGAGTCTCGAGAATCACGGGGAAGCGGTGCCAGTTACTCAGAGCCCCAAAATATCTCCCGTGACAGGTGTCTTGCATAGTCTTCCTCTCTCTCCTTAACTCCTAAGTTAGGAGCTGAAGAGACATCCTCCATTCTGTTAGGTTCCCTCCTCCTGCAGACACTCTCCTGATGGGGTTTACAAAGGCTCTAGGCCGGCTAGATCTCTGTGGAGCCCGTCTCTCCTTCCCAGGGCACAGCTGTGTATTCTGGCTGCACTGTAGGGTCATTTGTTCTCAGTGCAGTCCGTCCTCTCTCTGTTCTGTTGCCTTTCACTTTCAATCCTTTGAACGCAATTAGGTCCCAGTCCACTGTAGCCACCAGCCTCCAGGTGGCTTCCTTGAAGCCCTCCTTTGGCCAGAGTTGAGGCCTCACACAGTCTCCCTTTTGAAGCGGGGAAGCCCAACACAACTCTCTCCAAAAAAAAAATCCTTTCTAACCCTCCTTTTCAATTCTTTTATATCCATGCTGGGTGGCTTTAGAGTCATTTAGCAAATTCTTGGCCATGAATCTTTGTGTTGAGGTCCATGTGCGGGTTGGAAAAGAATTTCCAGACAGGAGGCAGAATGAGAGGAAAGTAAAGTTTATTAGAGTGGGGGAAGGGAGAGTCGCTGCCAGTACAGCAGGCCGGCTTAAGGAAGAATCCACACTGTTAATGTGGAAGGTGCTGCTAGAACAACAGGAGGGCTCAAAGGAGAACTGACCCTAAGCAGGGGCCTTTGATCCATTTTATACCTGGGGTCTAAGGAGTGGCATAGGGATCTTAAGGCCATTGCTGATTGGATGGTGTACCACATCCCAGGGAAGAGGAGGACAATAAGGGTCTGGTTTATATCTTCTTGCATTCCAAAACTTTCTAACTTGCCTTGTTTGTTCATCCTTGGTCACCACACTTTGGAAATGTAGACACTCCCTGGGGTGGTCTCTCTCCCAAACAGCTTGATACTGGCATCTATCAAATTACAATGTCTCTGCCAAAAGTCCCATTTTAGCATCTTGCTTCACACATCTATAGGTCTTAGGGTGGGAGGTCAGGGAGTTCAGGACTGAGAGTCTGGCTTTTCCTCAGTGAAATAAGAGGCATCATCTCTGTTGAGAGGGAAGAGGTAGGAAGTCAAGGAGTCTCGAGAATCACGGTGAAGCTGTGCCAGTTACTCTAGAGAGAAATGGGTTGGATTAGTCAAAGTCAAAGACCAGAACTGACAGGTAACACCAAGGGCTTGGCTGAAGGAGATCAGGAGTCTGAGAGGAGTCTGTGTTGTGATTTTCTTCAAGAGCAGTGCATGGGGTAAAAGCCAGGGACTGATGGAAGGTTTTTCCAGACAAGGGTAGCTGAAGAACAGAGCTGTGAGGGCACTGAGGCCCCATGGATGGAAGAGGAGAGACAAGGATAGGCTGAAGACCCAGGGGGCTGTCAGAGATTGAAAATCAGGGCAAAAGGAGGGAGGGGAAAGGAGAGCAGACATAATGGTTTATGGAGACCATAGGTGAGGGCCTGGAGGGAGAGGCAGAGTGGAGAGAAGGTGAAGACAGCTGGAGAGGAAGGAAGCGTGAGGCTCTGATGAAAGTTGGACGCTGCATGGAAAAGAAGCTTCACCAGATTGCAAGTATTCAAGGAATGATTGCAAGTATTCAAGACTACATGGATGGGAGGCTAAGTGATAGCTCAGAGGGGTGGAGGTGTCCAATCCCAGCCACAGCTGCAGCGGCAGGAGTTTTGTTCTATGAAGAGAGAAAGAATAAAATTTGAAAGAAGCAGTGAAGCCCCAGGCAAGCCCAACCCCATCTCTGGGGTCTGTGCTGAGCAGGGTGTGAACATATCCCACACACACACTGGAGAAGGCAACAGCATTAGGAGAAGAGGCCGAGCAGGAGGAAGAGAGGTGAGGAAGTACTCACAGTCATGAAATGAGCACAGGGAAGTGGAGAGGAGGAACTGGGAGCAGAAAGCAGAGGGACTTCCATCCAGAGACCTAGGATGGGGGAAGCCAGAGGTGAGACTGGGAGGCGGCTGCCCTCCACGGGCACAGATGGAGCAGACCATGTCACCCCTCACTGAGAGGCACCCCCTGAGCTTGAGAGGGGGCTGGAGATAGTTCTCACTTGCACAGGGTTGAGTGGATAAGAGGACCACCTAAAGGAGCTCCCTTTCTGGACTCAAATTCGTGTGTCTTGGTCAATTCCAGCTTCTTTGTATGTGTATGAAATGGAGACCAGACTCAGATTTCATGAGGTTACTTGAGGCTCCTAGGCAATGATGCCTATAAAGCATATGGTAATCTTAGTACATGAAAGTGATTGCTATGCTCCTTTTTAATTTAATATCTCCAGTGTGTGGGCTGGAAACAGCAAGTTCTTCCTACTTCACACAAAAAAAGAGAGGACTATTTAAAACATAGAAGCCAGCTAGATATGGGATACTGAAAAAGTTGTGGACGTGAGCTCTGATAGGGTTGCACAGTGATATGCATGGACTGATGCCACTGAACTGGATGCTTGAAGATCGTTAAAATGATAAATTTCATGTTGATACATATCTTACCACAATCCATCAGTCAATATCTCACCAGGATAATTGTAAAGAAATTGCTGACTTAGATTTTTCTTAAAATCCCTACTCATTTTACAGAAGGTAAAAGTAAAAAAAAATTAGCTTGTTAGTAAGAACAGCTCTGCTGGCATCTATGCTAGGAGGAATCGATCGACTAGGCTTTGAACTCTGTGCTCACAGGTAGGCAGTTTCTGACTTACTGCTGATCCATAGCACTGGGATTATGTTTCCTGAAGATATTCTTTTGTTTTTGTTTTTATTGGTTTAAGATGTATCTGACACATTAATCTTAACACAAGTGATCATTTTAAATGCATATGAGATGGAAAAGCATCATAAATGAAAGCTTGCAAAATGGACTAATTTTGTCAAACATTTGACCGCTGCTGAGCAAGCAAAGTTGTAACAGGAAAAGTAAACTGTGACTAGCATGCATGTGTGCACGTGAGGTTGCCACAGTGGTGTCTGACGCTTTGTGACTCACTGACCCACTAGGTTCCTCTGTCCGTGGGGTTCTTCAGGCAAGAATACAGAAATGGGTTGCCATGCCCTCCTCCAGGGGATCTTCCTAACCGAGGAACCGAACCCACATCTTTCACGTCTCCAGTATTGTCACGGGGGTTCTTTACCATTAGTGCCACCCGAGAAGCCCATTAATAGTATATTGTCAGCCAAACAAAAATCAATGGGAGCAATACGTTCAAAATTTTCATACTTCCTATGTCCCCATGTACCACAATCTGAGTTTATTTCTACAGTCTAAGTTATAAGTCACTGTTATTTTATAAATAAAAGACAATAAGATAATTTTTTTAAAAAAATAATGAATTTGTAACTAGAATTGGAAGGAAAAAGTGGTAAGTGCCGTGTAGGTCATTTTTTTTTTTTTCCCATGGTGACTTTCTGATGTTGACTGGAAAGGTAATAGGATAGAAAAAGAATGTTAACTTGCAGCACAATCTCAGCTGATGTTCTGGAGTATGTATTTAATCTCTCCATAAAAAAAACTGGACAGAGAAACAGCAGAGAGAAGTGAGAGAAAATGTCTGTCATAACCAGACACTAGGTAGGGTCAGTCACTGTCCACAGCAGAGGAGGGAGAGCCGAGATCGTCGGGCTGTGGGTGTGGGCTTGTCTTCCTAGCTCTGTCTCTGGGTGACGGGCGCCAGTCTGGGCTTCTGTTTCTCATGCCATGAGATATGAAGCATCTCCTTGCCTCCTGGAGAATAAGAAGCACTTGAGTTCATTTTAATTCACTTCCATTTTTACTGCAATTCTTAGATGCCAGCAAGGTGTCCAGAAAAAATGCTCATCACCTGGTGGGGGTGGGGTGGGGGTACGATATAGAGAAGTAGGGAACTATAAGAAGCGTTAAGTCCAGTCCTTGCCTTAAAGTCTTTTAAAGGACTTTAAAAGGTACAGAGCCCTCCTCATTCCTATGACATCATTAAGGTATTAGAACATGTTAATTTCTAGTGATTATTTGTATGTTACTAGTGTCAGTCAGTTCAGTCACTTAGTCGTGTCTGACTCTTTCTGACCCCATGGACTGCAGCACACCAAGCTTCCCTGTCCTTCACCATCTCCCAGAGCCTGCTCAAACTTATGTCCGTTGAGTCAGTGATGCCATCTAACCACGTCATCCTCTGTCATCCCCTTCTCATTTCGCCTTCTATTTTTTCCAGCTTTAGACTCTCTTCCAATGAGTTGTCTCTTAGCATCGTGTCCAAAGTATTGGAGATTCAGCTTCAGCATCAGTCCTTCCAATGAATACTCAGGGTTGATTTCCTTTAGGATTGACTGATTTGATCTCCTTGTAGTTTGAGGGACTCCCAAGAGCCTTCTCCAAGACCACATTTCAAAGGCATCATTCGGTACTCAGCCTTCTTTATGGTCCAGCTCTCACATCCATATATGACTATTGGGAAAACCATAGCTTTGACTAAATGGACTTTTGTTGGCAAAGTGATGTCTCTGCTTTTGAATACATTGCCTAGTTTTGTCATAGCTTTTCTGCCGAGGAGCAAGTGTCTTGATTTCATAGCTGCAGTCACCCTCTGCAGTGATTTTGGAGCCCAAGAAAATAAACTCCATCATTGTTTCCATTGTTTGCCCATCTATTAGCCAGAAGTGATAGGATCAGATGCCGTGATCTTTGTTTTTTTAATGTTTAGGTTTTAAGCCAGCTTTTTTACTCTCCTCTTTCACCTTGATCAAGAGGTTTTTCAGTTCTTCTTCACTTTCTGCCATAATGGTGGTGTCATCTGCGTATCTCAGGTTATTGTTATTTCTCCCCACAATCTTGATCCCAGGTTGTGCTTCATCCAGCCAGGCATTTCACATGATGTACTCTGCATATAAGTTAAATAAGCAGGGTGACAAAATAAAGCCTTAACATACTCCTTCCTCAATTTGGAACCAGTCCGTTGTTCCAGGTCCAGTTCTAACTGTCGCTTCTTGTCCTGCATACGGGGTTCTCAGGAGGCAGGTAAGGTAGTCTGGCATTCCCATCTCTTTCAGAATTTTCCAGTTTGTTGTGAGCCACACAGTCAAAGGCTTTAGTATGATCAATGAAGCAGGAGTAGATGTTTTTCTGGAATTCCCTTTCTCTTTCTATGATCCAACAGATGTTACCCATTTGATCTCTGGTTCTTCTGCCTATTCTAAATCCAGCTTGTGCATCTGGAAGTTCTCAGTTCATATACTGTTGAAGCCTAGCTGGGAGGATTTTGAGCATTACTTTGCTGGTGTATGAAATGAGTGCAATGGTGCAGTAGTTTGAACGTTCTTCAGCATTGCCATTCTTTCGGATTGGAATGAAAACTGACTTTTTCCAGCCCTGAGGTTACTGCTGAGGTTTCCAAATTTGCTGGCATATTGAGTTTAGCACTGTGACAGCATTGTCTTTTAATATCTGAAACAGCTTAGCTGGAATTCCATCACCTACACTAGGTTTGTTCATAGTAATACTTCCTAGGGCCCACTTAACTTCTTACTCTAAGATGTCTGACTCTAGGTGAGTGATCACACCATCATGGTCACCAGCTCACTAAGATCTTTATTGTACAGTTCTGTGTATTCTTTTCACCTTTCTGAATATCTTTTGCTTCTAATAGGTCTATACCATTTCTGTACTTTATTGTGCCTATCTTTGCATGAAATGTTCCCTTGGTATCTCTAATTTTGTCATAGAGATCGCCAGTCTTTCCCATTCTGTTGTTATCCTCTATTTCTTTGCATTGTTTACTTAGGAAGGCTTTCTTATCTCTCCTTGTCATTTGGAACTCTGCGTTCAGATGGGTGTATCTTTCCTTTTTTCCTTTGCCTTTCTCTTCTCTTCTTCTCTCAGCTATTTGTAAGACCTCCTAAGACAAACATTTTGCCTGTTTGCATTTCTTTTTCTTGGGGATGGTTTTGATCACAGCCTCCTCTACAATATTATGAGTCTCCATCCATAGTTCTTCAGGCACTCTATCAGATCTAATTCCTTGAATCTATTTGCCGCTTCCAATGTATAATTGTAAGGAATTTGATTTGGGTCATTCCTGAATGGCCTAGGGATTTTCCCTACTTTCTTCAATTTAAGTCTGATTTTTGCAATAAAGAGTTCATGATCTGAGCCACAGTCAGCTCCGGGTCTGAGTTTTCAGTGAATCTACTGGGGAGCTGGTGATCTCATCTGATCCCTCCACCATCTTGGAAGCCTTCATGTTACTCGTGGCATCATAAGAGATGTTCAATGCATTTTTTTAAAATTCCCATTTGATCTCTGGTTCTTCTGCCTATTCTAAATCCAGCTTGTGCATCTGGAAGTTCTCAGTTCATATACTGTTGAAGCCTAGCTGGGAGGATTTTGAGCATTACTTTGCTGGTGTATGAAATGAGTGCAATGGTGCAGTAGTTTGAACGTTCTTCAGCATTGCCATTCTTTCGGATTGGAATGAAAACTGACTTTTTCCAGCCCTGAGGTTACTGCTGAGGTTTCCAAATTTGCTGGCATATTGAGTTTAGCACTGTGACAGCATTGTCTTTTAATATCTGAAACAGCTTAGCTGGAATTCCATCACCTACACTAGGTTTGTTCATAGTAATACTTCCTAGGGCCCACTTAACTTCTTACTCTAAGATGTCTGACTCTAGGTGAGTGATCACACCATCATGGTCACCAGCTCACTAAGATCTTTATTGTACAGTTCTGTGTATTCTTTTCACCTTTCTGAATATCTTTTGCTTCTAATAGGTCTATACCATTTCTGTACTTTATTGTGCCTATCTTTGCATGAAATGTTCCCTTGGTATCTCTAATTTTGTCATAGAGATCGCCAGTCTTTCCCATTCTGTTGTTATCCTCTATTTCTTTGCATTGTTTACTTAGGAAGGCTTTCTTATCTCTCCTTGTCATTTGGAACTCTGCGTTCAGATGGGTGTATCTTTCGTTTTCTCCTTTGCCTTTCTCTTCTCTTCTTCTCTCAGCTATTTGTAAGACCTCCTAAGACAAACATTTTGCCTGTTTGCATTTCTTTTTCTTGGGGATGGTTTTGATCACAGCCTCCTCTACAATATTATGAGTCTCCATCCATAGTTCTTCAGGCACTCTATCAGATCTAATTCCTTGAATCTATTTGCCGCTTCCAATGTATAATTGTAAGGAATTTGATTTGGGTCATTCCTGAATGGCCTAGGGATTTTCCCTACTTTCTTCAATTTAAGTCTGATTTTTGCAATAAAGAGTTCATGATCTGAGCCACAGTCAGCTCCGGGTCTGAGTTTTCAGTGAATCTACTGGGGAGCTGGTGATCTCATCTGATCCCTCCACCATCTTGGAAGCCTTCATGTTACTCGTGAGGACAATAATCATCATCAACCTGGCCATCCTCGATTTTTCATCCAAATAGTTCAGGATTTTTCCCAGAGCTATGAGGCTTCTTGGTTGTTCACAATGTGAGGAACACTTACACTCCCTCAAAGGGAGCAGTCCTGGCCAGTTCAGGGGCCCCTCACACCAAAAGTCACGAGGACCCTAGAGATCAGAGACCGAGACCAGGGTCTAGGGTCTCTCCCTGCTTGGCTATGGTGCCGCAGCTCCTGGAGACTGAGGTAGGGAATGTGCAGGTAGGTGTCACTGGGACTTCCCAGAGGGCAGGCTGCTTAGCTGACCCCAGTTTTTACCCTCCAGTCATAGGAAGGGAACCTTACACTACCAGAGCAATGTCAGTGAACAATAGGCTGTGTGAAAGAGAGCCAAGTGCCTCGGCCTGCTGTCAATCCCGAGGCCAGGACAGCAAGGACCAAAGAGACGACAGTGACAGTTCTTTTCACCCCAATAAGACAGACCTTCCAGAATCTGCAGGAGACAATTTAATGGAGGACAGTCTCAGATCTCTCCTTGGTTGCCCTTTGGAAAAAAGCCAAGTATTTCTCCATGAGAAAAACCCTGGCTCCCTTAAATAAAGTGAAATAGTGGTTATAAAGTACAAGACATGGCAAATATCAACATATGGTCATTCCCTATTCCCCAAAGTAACCAATTAGACTAAACTCAGTTGAACCAACTGTCTTTGGAAGTATTCCACAG
Source organism: Tragulus kanchil (assembly GCA_022376925.1). Taxonomy (NCBI): domain Eukaryota; kingdom Metazoa; phylum Chordata; class Mammalia; order Artiodactyla; family Tragulidae; genus Tragulus; species Tragulus kanchil. The sequence continues at coordinate 80,085,826 of JAIOJX010000024.1, read as the reverse complement.
GGCTGCCAGAGCCTTCTCCAATCAGAACCCTCAAATTGTGACTGGCATTTGCCTTTGGACAGAGGTGTATTCATTCAGCCTATAGTGAGTGGTTTGTGGTGCCAGGCCAGGAGCTAAGGAGTCCTGATGCTGAGATCAAGAAACCTAGAGTCCAGTGGAGAGACAACAGCTGTGTGATGAGGCAAGCTGCTGAACCTCTCTGAGCCTCAGAGGTCTTACCTATAAAGTGGAGTTAAAAAGACCCATCTGACAAGGTTGCTAGAAGATTAAGTGAGGTGGTCTGATCAGATGTCATAGTATTTGGCCCAGTTCAGTTGCTCAGTCGTGTCTGAACTCAGTCTTTCACCATCTTGGAAGCCTTCATGTTACTCGTGAGGACAATAATCATCATCAACCTTGCCATCCTCGATTTTTCATCCAAATAGTTCAGGATTTTTCCCAGAGCTATGAGGCTTCTTGGTTGTTCACAATGTGAGGAACACTTACACTCCCTCAAAGGGAGCAGTCCTGGCCAGTTCAGGGGCCCCTCACACCAAAAGTCACGAGGACCCTAGAGATCAGAGACCGAGACCAGGGTCTAGGGTCTCTCCCTGCTTGGCTATGGTGCCGCAGCTCCTGGAGACTGAGGTAGGGAATGTGCAGGTAGGTGTCACTGGGACTTCCCAGAGGGCAGGCTGCTTAGCTGACCCCAGTTTTTACCCTCCAGTCATAGGAAGGGAACCTTACACTACCAGAGCAATGTCAGTGAACAATAGGCTGTGTGAAAGAGAGCCAAGTGCCTCGGCCTGCTGTCAATCCCGAGGCCAGGACAGCAAGGACCAAAGAGACGACAGTGACAGTTCTTTTCACCCCAATAAGACAGACCTTCCAGAATCTGCAGGAGACAATTTAATGGAGGACAGTCTCAGATCTCTCCTTGGTTGCCCTTTGGAAAAAAGCCAAGTATTTCTCCATGAGAAAAACCCTGGCTCCCTTAAATAAAGTGAAATAGTGGTTATAAAGTACAAGACATGGCAAATATCAACATATGGTCATTCCCTATTCCCCAAAGTAACCAATTAGACTAAACTCAGTTGAACCAACTGTCTTTGGAAGTATTCCACAGGGCTGCCAGAGCCTTCTCCAATCAGAACCCTCAAATTGTGACTGGCATTTGCCTTTGGACAGAGGTGTATTCATTCAGCCTATAGTGAGTGGTTTGTGGTGCCAGGCCAGGAGCTAAGGAGTCCTGATGCTGAGATCAAGAAACCTAGAGTCCAGTGGGAGAGACAACAGCTGTGTGATGAGGCAAGCTGCTGAACCTCTCTGAGCCTCAGAGGTCTTACCTATAAAGTGGAGTTAAAAAGACCCATCTGACAAGGTTGCTAGAAGATTAAGTGAGTTAGTATGATCAGATGTCTAATCCAGTATTTGGCCCAGTTCAGTTGCTCAGTCGTGTCTGAACTCAGTCTTTCACCATCTTCTCAATCCATGTCCAATGAGTCAGTGATGCCATCCAACCATCTTGTCCTCTGTCGTCCCCTTCTCTTTCCATCTTCTGTTTTAGCCAGCATCAGGGTCTTTTCCAATCAGTTGCCTCTTCGCATCAGGTGGCCAAAGTATAGGAGCTTCAACTTCATCATCAGTCCTTCCAATGAATATTCAGGGTTGATTTCCTTTAGGACTGACTGGTTTGGTCTCCTTGTAGTCCAAGGAGCTCTCAAGAGTCTTCTCCAGCACCACAGTACAAAGGCATCAATTCTGACCCAGACTAGAAGTTTATCAATTGTTCCAAAGACTTTACCCTGGAAAAGGAGGGTTAGTGGGATCCTTACTCTCTGCCCAACAGAATGGGCCTGATAAGTCAGTTCAGGAGAAGGAAATCTTTCCTCCCAGACACTGACTAGTGTCTGCCATGCCCACTTCCCTTTGAAGGGGCTGAGGAAGGAACCAAAGGCAAGAAAAAGCTCCAAGTATAGGCCTTAAGAAGATAGTATAGTGCAGAGGGCTTTAATTCTGCCAAACCTGTGTTGAGATTCTTCTCAACCCTGCATGATCCAGCCCTCCATATCCTCAGATGTAAATGCAGCAAACAATAGCCACCTCACTGGCATATGTTCAAAAAGAAAGAACATGCGTAAGCTTACAGACACATGTAAGGTTCTCAATAGATGGGAGGGGTGTTGAGGAAGGCAGGGCTGTGACGATGGTGATGATCATGATGGGGATGGGATGATGGTGAGGATGATACAGGAACGGTAGTCATTTCTTCCCCTCATGCAGGTGCCGCAGGAGGTAGCCCAGACCTGGTGTAAAGAGAAGGATATTCCCTATTTTGAAGTCAGTGCTAAGAATGACATCAATGTGGTACAAGCCTTTGAGATGCTGGCCAGTCGTGCTCTGTCAAGGGTGAGTGGCACATGCCAGGACTGACCCCTAGGACTGGGGGACACAGATACATCGGGGAAAGTACATAGTGGGCACCAGGAGGGCTATGGGTGGGACAGGATTGCTTTTTGGAAATGGGAGTTAAAAAGACCCATCTGACAAGGTTGCTAGAAGATTAAGTGAGTTAGTATGATCAGATGTCTAATCCAGTATTTGGCCCAGTTCAGTTGCTCAGTCGTGTCTGAACTCAGTCTTTCACCATCTTCTCAATCCATGTCCAATGAGTCAGTGATGCCATCCAACCATCTTGTCCTCTGTCGCCCCTTCTCTTTCCATCTTCTGTTTTAGCCAGCATCAGGGTCTTTTCCAATCAGTTGCCTCTTCGCATCAGGTGGCCAAAGTATAGGAGCTTCAACTTCATCATCAGTCCTTCCAATGAATATTCAGGGTTGATTTCCTTTAGGACTGACTGGTTTGGTCTCCTTGTAGTCCAAGGAGCTCTCAAGAGTCTTCTCCAGCACCACAGTACAAAGGCATCAATTCTGACCCAGACTAGAAGTTTATCAATTGTTCCAAAGACTTTACCCTGGAAAAGGAGGGTTAGTGGGATCCTTACTCTCTGCCCAACAGAATGGGCCTGATAAGTCAGTTCAGGAGAAGGAAATCTTTCCTCCCAGACACTGACTAGTGTCTGCCATGCCCACTTCCCTTTGAAGGGGCTGAGGAAGGAACCAAAGGCAAGAAAAAGCTCCAAGTATAGGCCTTAAGAAGATAGTATAGTGCAGAGGGCTTTAATTCTGCCAAACCTGTGTTGAGATTCTTCTCAACCCTGCATGATCCAGCCCTCCATATCCTCAGATGTAAATGCAGCAAACAATAGCCACCTCACTGGCATATGTTCAAAAAGAAAGAACATGCGTAAGCTTACAGACACATGTAAGGTTCTCAATAGATGGGAGGGGTGTTGAGGAAGGCAGGGCTGTGACGATGGTGATGATCATGATGGGGATGGGATGATGGTGAGGATGATACAGGAACGGTAGTCATTTCTTCCCCTCATGCAGGTGCCGCAGGAGGTAGCCCAGACCTGGTGTAAAGAGAAGGATATTCCCTATTTTGAAGTCAGTGCTAAGAATGACATCAATGTGGTACAAGCCTTTGAGATGCTGGCCAGTCGTGCTCTGTCAAGGGTGAGTGGCACATGCCAGGACTGACCCCTAGGACTGGGGGACACAGATACATCGGGGAAAGTACATAGTGGGCACCAGGAGGGCTATGGGTGGGACAGGATTGCTGGATGTTGAAAGGTGGGCTGGAAGACCACTGAGGGTTGGGCAGCATCCGTAGAAGGGCAGGGAGAAGGATGAGGCAGGGATCTAGGCATGAGTCCACAGGGCTCATGTGAGGGGTCTCTGTGGGCTCCATCTGTACAGGAAGAAAGGTGTCATGGAGGGAAGGCGAGGTGCTGGGTCAAGGAGAGCAATGAGGCGCTCAAGGTCAACAGTACCAGACGCTGAAGGCCCGGTGAGGCCCAGCCAGACTTCAGATGACATGCTCCCAGGCCACACAGGAGCTCACCTGGGACCTGGAAGCCGGCAGGGTGCTTCCTCCTGCAGCGTCTCTACTATTGAGAAATTTGGAGGAGAAACATTTTGCACTAAAACAAACATACTTAGTAAGAATGCGATAACACATGTGGATTTTTCTGATGAAGCTGGAGTTTGCCAATCTATATTTCAAGGTCAAAGAAGAGATTTCAAGGACATTTTCCTGCAGGACCCAGGAGGTCACAGCAGCCTGTAATATTTGGAGAGGAGGATGTGAGAGGCATTGCTAGAATAAGGAGGGAGCCGAGTCCAGCTGGGCTCTGAAGCCAGCGGATCTGGCTTTAAATCCTGCCTCTTATTCACTGTGTCCTTGATGAGTCAGGCACCTCCCTAAGCCATCACTTCCCTCCCTTTACAATACAAGATACAGTATCTTCCTCATGGGGTTGTTGCCAGGGCTAAATAAAATAACATGGTAGCACAGAGAAGGCTTTAAATGAAAGGAAGCTATTTTTAGTTATTTATTCTGGCTGCATTGGGTCTTCGTTGTGGCGTATGGGCTCAGTAGCTGCAGCACGTGGGCTCAGTTGCTTTATGTGGGAGCTTAGATCAAGCCCACTTCCCCTGCATTCTTTACCATTGGACCCAGAGGAGTGCCCCAAAAGGAAGCTATTTTAAAATGAACGCTATGACTAAGGGCTTTCGGCAGGGAAGCTTTGCGCTGCAGGGAAGATGAGCTTGAGGCGTGGTTCAGAAGGTTCAGATGTGAGAGGATGGAGACGGTAAGGACGAGGAGGATTCGAGAGTCTTTGGAGGGAGATCTATTGGCGACTGAGGATGGTCCAACAGAGGAGAGGAGGAATCAGGAGCTGCTGAGGTCGATGATGAAGTTTCTAGCTTTTGCCAAATGAAGGAACGACTGATCAGTGATTCTACTGACCGAGATAGTTTTGAAAGGAGAGACAGTAAATCATTCCTTTAGTGTTGCAGTCTGGCTGCTTTGAAGGATTGGATGTTCAGTTATTCATGATTAAAAGTATCCTCATAATCAAAGAGGGGACACCCACCAGCTTTGGGGGATTTGGATTTTGCTCTTACCAAGTTGTCAGCACCATCCCCGCTGGACTGGTCAGGCCCAGGATGAGCTCCAGCGTGGAGGCCTGGTTCCTTTTGGATTAATTAGAGAAAGACATAATTACCATGTTCAGGAGAAGGCAGGCTGATTAGCAGGTATGTTTAGTGAAATTATAGAATTTTTATGAGGTCCTCGGGGTGCAGGATCTAAAGGTAGGGTTATGGGGTAAACAGGCTCGGAGAGACAGACTGTCACATCACATCCTCACTAAAATGATGTGTTAGGATATTATGGTTTTGCTTTACACTTAGACAGGCACATACTTGCCAAGAGGACTGGGGTCTGGAGGAAAGAATTTCACAGGGAGCCTAATTATGGTCTGCCAGTGACTTGGAAGTTCTGCAGGAAACCCGAGGAGCAAGACGATGCCATTAGCGAGTGAAATAGTGTCCCAAAGGGAAAGAGCTCAGGGCCGACTTGGACCTGGAGAAGGTGTGACTATTAGCGGGTGAAGAGAGCCGGCGTGAAGACCTCAGGCTTCACCCGTGTAATGAACGAGTACTCTTCTCACACCTTCCGAAGCAGCATTCTGTTTGTTCCTCAAGTAAGGTGCAAAGCACTCAGTAAGCCCACAGCTGCTCAGGCTTTCAGACTCTCCCTCCCGAAGGCAGGCATCGGGGACGAGGTTCAGGCTCTGCTCATGGTCCCAGCTGGGCCTGGATGTAAGGGCGGGGCACTCTCAGGGCTGATGAACCAACAGGATTTGCCTCCTCGGTCCAAAAGATCCAATTAGGAAAATTCTGATCCCAGCCAAAGTCTCTTTGTCATTCCCTTTGAGAAGGGGACTGAGAAAGTACCAGAGTGAGAGAGTGTCCCGAGCTGTGCAGACCCCAGCCCACACGCCAGGCCTGGGCTGTGCTGGGGAAGGAGCTCCTCGAGCCGTGTCCTTCCCTTGGGCATCTCTGGCTAGGAGTCTGCGCTCTCAGCGTGAGGAGCTGGGGAAGTCTGGGGTGCGCTGGGCTGGGTCTACAAACAGTGGGCTAGGATCCTCCCCAGTAGCGGGGGAGAGGGGGCTGGGGTGTGGAGACATGCCTGGAGGGGCTTTCATGGGGAGACACTGCCAAAACTTCCTATTAAAACATTTATTTACACATATGACAAGTACAATTCTAATAGCTGCAAAGAATTTGTGGAGGGCTACTCCAGGCCCATCATCCAGGCTGACTAAGGGTAACCAGTGCTCTGCTGGCCCAGACAGCCTACCAGGGAGTGGGTGGGAAATGGGGGCTCTGAAAGAAGCAAGCCGTGTGAAGAAGGGCTGGATCCCTGGCCCTGTGCCCTGAGCTCTGTGCTGTCAGGCTGGACTACTGCTCAGCCTGGGGGCAGCAGCGAGTGACGGGGCATCAGGGGACCTTGACATGTGTCTTGGGGGCCACCAGCATGAGGGTGCAACAGGTGGTCCTGTAGCAGCCTCCTGGGTCCAGTTTCATGGGCACTAAAGATTTGGTTGACATTCACCAGCTGGGAGGCACAGAGGAAGGAAAGGCATAATAAAGTGTTACTCTGCACACTGTCCTATTAGAGGGGCCCTTGAGACAGACAGCCCCATGGCGGTGGGGGCTCTGTCCGGCTCGTGTCCGCACCAGCACATCCACTTCCTCACCATCACACACTCGCCATCATCCTGGAAGCAATGTGAATGCTGCGAACTCGGAGACGGGAGCCATGGCTGGAAAGACATGAGATCCCTCTAAGAAGAGGGCCTTCAGTGCGAGCTCCCACCTCCTTGAGGGAGGACGCCCTCCCACCCTCACAGCCAAACCAAGTGGGATGAGGAGTCATGGCTGAGGAGTGACCAGAGGGTGGGCAGCGGCTTGTCAGATGGACAACGGGCTTTCTCTGGACTTTTCTGGGTCAGGAGACTTTGGGAAGGGGGCAGAGAAGTGAAAGGGCCCAGTAGAAGCATCGAGTCTGTTTTAGGGAGGGACAAAGGATGGTGGGGAGGTTAGGAGGTAGACATGAGAGAGAAGGTTGGGGTGAGGGGATGTTTGCAGGGAGAGGCCTCCTGCAGAAATAAGGTCATCATCTCTGCCTGAGGTCAAACATCACCTCAGTTGTGCTCTCTGGAGAATGGCAGGTTACGGGACCCAGTTGGAGGTCCGGAGACCTGGGCCACTAATGCAGCTGCCCGCCTGCCCTGGGCTCCTGGAAAGGAGGAGGTGAGGAAGGAGGGGGCGGGAAGACCTCCCCTGGCCTCAGTTTCCCAGCTGCACAAGGTTAGGAAACAGAAAGCCCCTCCCCTCACCCCACCATAGGCCATTAAGAAACAAGGGGCAGGGCTTCCCTGGTGGTCCAGTGGGTAAAGAGTCTGCCTTGTGGTGCAAGGGGCACTGGTTTGATCCCTGGCCCGGGAAGATCCCACATGCAGAGGAACGGCTGGGCCGGGGTGTCCAATTACAAGCCGAGGTTGTGGAGTGCATGCGCCCAGGGCCCGTGCTCTGCAATGAGAGAGGCCACTGCGATGGGAAGCCCACACAGGCCAAAGAATAAAGATGGATGAAAATTTGAAAAAAAAAAAAAAAACGATAAAAGAGGGCAAAATTAAAAAGAAAGAAACAAGGGGCCGGTGGAGCTCTGCCTGCCAGGAGACCGACACTGACTCCTCTTTTCCTTCCCCAGTACCGAAGCATCTTAGAGAGCTACCTCACAGACTCCATCAAGCTCTCACCAGAAGACCAGCCAAAGAACAGATGCTGCTGACCCTCAGGGGCCCCGCTCTGCACGGCCAGGGACAGAGCGTGTGCGGAACCTAGTCATCCCAGGCCCCCAGCAGCCTCACCGCCTGCCCGAGCTCAGACAGCAGTGTAGGCTCTGAGGCTGGACGACTCCCTCGCATCTGTGCGGGGTCCAGCATCAGAGGGAAGCCCTGCTTCAGGCTGAATGAAACCCAAGATATCACAGCCAAATCCGAGAGGAGTCACAGTTCCCTCGCTGACTCCAACTTTCTTGCCGTATGCCCTCCCCAAACACATCCCTGCAAACAGGCTGCTGTGCCTGCAGGCTGTGGACTGGCCTTCCTCATGCACCCACCACACCCGCGCCTCTAGAGCCACAGCATGGCTCTGGACAAAGGCGCAGCTCAGGCTCCCTCGTAAACAAGGCCTGGGAGTACGGATCCACCTCAAGCCCTGGCAGCAGCGGTCCAGGCCAGGGGCACCCCTTGTCTGTCCCCCAGAGCACACGATGGAGGGAGCACAGGAAAACCCACACGCTTCTCCCTGCTGGTGCTCAGGCTGCTGCCTCAGCCTGTTCATCTGTCACATGAGGGTGGCCCACGTCCTGCCCACACCATGTGGTTTTGAGGACCAGAAGCTCTGCTTAAATCTCAGTTGCTCGTGTTGAAACAGTTACCGCGCTTTCAACAGGCACTTTTGAGTATCTACTGTGTATGATGCATTGAAGTCCAGGGCCAAATGTAACACAGACCTTGCTCTCTAGATCTGGCATTCTGGTGAGGAAGAGAGGCAGTAAATACAGAATTTAAACAGATATTTTCAACTAGTTAAGTGCTTGAACAAAGTGAAAGAAGGTCGTGAGATAGAGAGGGTCAGGGGATGGGGTTTGATGCTGTTTTAGACAAAGCAGTCCAGGAGGGCTTCCCTGGGGAAGAGGCATTGGCCCAAAGGCTAGAGAATGAGAAAAGGGCAGCCGTCCGAACTGGACAAAGAACATTCTGAGGAGAAGTAGAAGCAAGAGACAAGGCTCCAAGTGAAGGACAAGCTTGTTTTGTTTCAAGGACAGTGAAAAGACATTTATTTATCCAAGAACTCAAACCTGCTATTCCAGAAACAAAGTGGACCCCGCCCCCTGGATGGCTCCGTGCGTCTCTGCCATCTGACCACCAGGGGGCAGCAGTGCGCCTGCCAGCGGAGCCGAAAATGGCAGCTCCACGGGCACTGGAAGCGCCGCAGTTTTCCTCTGCGGATATTCAAAGCTTGTTCTTTGGCTCTGGGCTTTTTCAGTCCTCCGAGATGTATGGGACAGAGAAATTCCAATTTCTTAGGCCTCCTGAGATATGGGCAAAATCTGCAGCATCGATGATTCAGGCAAGAAACCTGCCTCCGTGACGAATACTGGAAACCTCACAGAGTCACTGTCCCAGCAGACTCCACGGCCATCCTCTTCTTTTCCTCTGGCAACAAACAGCATTTGTAGAGCCCACCCTGAAGGGAGTAGGCAAGGTGGCCCCCAGGGTCTCCATGGCCACATCCTTGCCCACCGCAGAAGCCTCCTGTCTCCCTTTGCCGAGCTCCAAGCAGAGCTGGGCATGTTAGCCTATGACTTCCATAGGCCGTCTGACCCTGAAGATACACCCAGAGGTAGAGGAAAGAGGAGGTGAAGGGTCGGTAACAGAGTTTGGGGAGCCCCTTCTCCCCCAGCCCAGCTACGAAGTAAGCCCTGTTTGTCCTGGGCAGCCGCGTGGACCTGGCGTACAAGCACGCCTCCGTCCCTGTGTCCCTTGGTGGGAGGGGGTGTCACTCTCATGTCACGCAGGCTCTCCTGAGAGTCGGCAGGACTGTGGACTGGATGCGTGGAGCGTGGACTGGGGTGAAGCAGCTCACGCACCGCAGCGGACAGAGAGACCATTCTAAAAGTGTGTGCAACAAATAATAAATGTCTGTCTTTGTTTTAATCCTTTGTAGTACTTAGCTTTTAAAGTTTTTTTTGTCAATATCCCCATAGTCCAAAATTCAAAAGATACTAAAAGGGAAGACAAAGGCAACCAAAAGTTAAATAGGGCCATTTATATAACGGGCAGGGCCCAGTGTAACACAAAAATGCCCTGCCCCTTGTCCAAGAGTCATGACAAGTTCCCAGATGGCAGCCCTGGGCTGAAAAGACATTTATTTATCCAAGAACTCAAACCTGCTATTCCAGAAACAAAGTGGACCCCGCCCCCTGGATGGCTCCGTGCGTCTCTGCCATCTGACCACCAGGGGGCAGCAGTGCGCCTGCCAGCGGAGCCGAAAATGGCAGCTCCACGGGCACTGGAAGCGCCGCAGTTTTCCTCTGCGGATATTCAAAGCTTGTTCTTTGGCTCTGGGCTTTTTCAGTCCTCCGAGATGTATGGGACAGAGAAATTCCAATTTCTTAGGCCTCCTGAGATATGGGCAAAATCTGCAGCATCGATGATTCAGGCAAGAAACCTGCCTCCGTGACGAATACTGGAAACCTCACAGAGTCACTGTCCCAGCAGACTCCACGGCCATCCTCTTCTTTTCCTCTGGCAACAAACAGCATTTGTAGAGCCCACCCTGAAGGGAGTAGGCAAGGTGGCCCCCAGGGTCTCCATGGCCACATCCTTGCCCACCGCAGAAGCCTCCTGTCTCCCTTTGCCGAGCTCCAAGCAGAGCTGGGCATGTTAGCCTATGACTTCCATAGGCCGTCTGACCCTGAAGATACACCCAGAGGTAGAGGAAAGAGGAGGTGAAGGGTCGGTAACAGAGTTTGGGGAGCCCCTTCTCCCCCAGCCCAGCTACGAAGTAAGCCCTGTTTGTCCTGGGCAGCCGCGTGGACCTGGCGTACAAGCACGCCTCCGTCCCTGTGTCCCTTGGTGGGAGGGGGTGTCACTCTCATGTCACGCAGGCTCTCCTGAGAGTCGGCAGGACTGTGGACTGGATGCGTGGAGCGTGGACTGGGGTGAAGCAGCTCACGCACCGCAGCGGACAGAGAGACCATTCTAAAAGTGTGTGCAACAAATAATAAATGTCTGTCTTTGTTTTAATCCTTTGTAGTACTTAGCTTTTAAAGTTTTTTTTGTCAATATCCCCATAGTCCAAAATTCAAAAGATACTAAAAGGGAAGACAAAGGCAACCAAAAGTTAAATAGGGCCATTTATATAACGGGCAGGGCCCAGTGTAACACAAAAATGCCCTGCCCCTTGTCCAAGAGTCATGACAAGTTCCCAGATGGCAGCCCTGGGCCACTGAAACAAACATGGGGTCCCTCTGAGCGCAGGGGTCAGACGCCCAGGAAGCCACGCCTGAGGAAGTATACCCTGTCAGTGCCGGGAGGACAGAGCCCTGGCCAGGCCCACCTGGGCCGCTTGGAGATACGACGTTCTGTCTTTGCAAAAGCCATGTGGAGATTCAACACCAGGCCCAAACCACGCATTCTGAATCTTCCCTGGAGTAGGGACCAGGACCAAAAGTTCACATGGAGATGAAGAGTGGACGTCTGAGGCCCACAGGATCCCTCCTATCATGACGGGGAGACATGTTGGTGAGCAGTCTCCAGGGAAGATGGGCCTGAGCCAAAATACTATGGGTTGCTCCTCACCCTCACCCCCACCCCTGAGGCTGAGGTGGGCCCTCGCTTCCCACCCAGTTACCACAGGTACTGGCAGAGAGAGGCATGGTGTGGGGGCTGTAACTCCAAGCCAGGGGGATCCACTAGAGCCTCGATGAGGGCAGGGCAGCATGTCCCAGGACCCTGTCCTCAACATGCCTTCAGAGAAGAGGACCCCATGGGCAAGACTGCCCTGACCAGGCTGTTCCTCCACATACCACGGCCCTGCCCTGAGGGGCAGCTCCAGGCTGCGAGCCATGGGCAGATCCTGAGTCAGGCATGTGACTGGCAGCCCTACTGTGGTCTTGTTCCCAGGAGCACCCAGTCCAGTGGCAGCCCCACAGCACCCACGTGGGCAGAGACACCCAAAAGTAATCGCCGTGCCCAGCAGACCCAACTGCAAAGTAGACCAGCGTGAGGCCAGACCTGGGGCGGGCGCACCTGGAGGCACCCTCTGAGGTGAATGCTGGAGGCAGCGGACAGGGAAAGCGGCAAGTGTAGTTCCCCTGGAGGGCAGTGGCCCACGCCAGGACGCACTGTGCATGCCTATGTGTGTGCGCGCGTGTGCATGTGTGTGTGCGCGCGTGTGTGTGCATGCATGTATGTGTGCACCTGTGTGTGTGTGTGTGTGTGTGCGTGTGTGTGTCGGGTGGAAGAGGGTGGGGAGTACAGGTTTAGAAGATCAAACAGCAGATTCCCCTTGCTAAAGTACAGACAAGAATTACACATAAGCTCATAGGCCAGGAGGGGAGCAAAAAACCAAGTGAAGAGGTACCAGCAGCGAGGGGACAGAAACGCTGCGGAGAGCCTTCCTCTTACCGGTGACCCCCCATAGCAGCCGCTGGAGGGGCTTGAGCCTCAGCTCTCAGATGAGGGGGTCGAGGTTTCCTCTTCCGCCCCACATCCCACCACGTCCCATCATTCTCTGGAAATCCTTCCCTTGCCCCCTCACCCTCTGCTCCAACAGGTCCAGCCGACCCTGTGCCTTGCCTCGACCACCCTGCCCTCCCCTAGAGCCCCGGCCTGCCTCGATCATGACGGGGAGACATGTTGGTGAGCAGTCTCCAGGGAAGATGGGCCTGAGCCAAAATACTATGGGTTGCTCCTCACCCTCACCCCCACCCCTGAGGCTGAGGTGGGCCCTCGCTTCCCACCCAGTTACCACAGGTACTGGCAGAGAGAGGCATGGTGTGGGGGCTGTAACTCCAAGCCAGGGGGATCCACTAGAGCCTCGATGAGGGCAGGGCAGCATGTCCCAGGACCCTGTCCTCAACATGCCTTCAGAGAAGAGGACCCCATGGGCAAGACTGCCCTGACCAGGCTGTTCCTCCACATACCACGGCCCTGCCCTGAGGGGCAGCTCCAGGCTGCGAGCCATGGGCAGATCCTGAGTCAGGCATGTGACTGGCAGCCCTACTGTGGTCTTGTTCCCAGGAGCACCCAGTCCAGTGGCAGCCCCACAGCACCCACGTGGGCAGAGACACCCAAAAGTAATCGCCGTGCCCAGCAGACCCAACTGCAAAGTAGACCAGCGTGAGGCCAGACCTGGGGCGGGCGCACCTGGAGGCACCCTCTGAGGTGAATGCTGGAGGCAGCGGACAGGGAAAGCGGCAAGTGTAGTTCCCCTGGAGGGCAGTGGCCCACGCCAGGACGCACTGTGCATGCCTATGTGTGTGCGCGCGTGTGCATGTGTGTGTGCGCGCGTGTGTGTGCATGCATGTATGTGTGCACCTGTGTGTGTGTGTGTGTGTGTGCGTGTGTGTGTCGGGTGGAAGAGGGTGGGGAGTACAGGTTTAGAAGATCAAACAGCAGATTCCCCTTGCTAAAGTACAGACAAGAATTACACATAAGCTCATAGGCCAGGAGGGGAGCAAAAAACCAAGTGAAGAGGTACCAGCAGCGAGGGGACAGAAACGCTGCGGAGAGCCTTCCTCTTACCGGTGACCCCCCATAGCAGCCGCTGGAGGGGCTTGAGCCTCAGCTCTCAGATGAGGGGGTCGAGGTTTCCTCTTCCGCCCCCACATCCCACCACGTCCCATCATTCTCTGGAAATCCTTCCCTTGCCCCCTCACCCTCTGCTCCAACAGGTCCAGCCGACCCTGTGCCTTGCCTCGACCACCCTGCCCTCCCCTAGAGCCCCGGCCTGCCTCGCATCCTTTTCCTACCCCGCTCCATGTGGCCGCCATCACAGTGGCAGCCACGAGACAAGTTCTTCTTGGGACCTACAGGGCCCGCCACCCTCAGCCACTGCCTTCGTGCTGAGGCTTAGCTCTGGCCGCAGCCTCTCTCGATGCTGCAGCTGGAGGACCTTCTCTCAGTCCCACCAACGCCTCTCCCCTCCCCGCCACGTCTGGAGGGGGACCTCTGTGGGGAACACTGGGCCCTCTCTGGTCCCTTACCAGACGAACTCCTCCTTAGCTATTAGGTATCCACTAAACCGTCATTTTCTTCAGTAAGGATTGTCTGATCCCAAGACCAAGTGAGGGGCGCCACAGCGTGCATCCCCCAACCCACAAGCACAGCTCCACTAGAATGGAAGTGCCGCAGGGCAGGCCGGCATCGGCTTTGATTACCATCGACCCCCAACACCCCGTGTCCAGAGCAATGCCTGGAAAGTGGTTGGGACTGGAGAAAGGTTTTTGGAAGGAACAGCTCCTGCAGGGTTTTATCATAATTGTTAGTCTGTGGCCCTTAGACTGTAGTTCCCTGAAGCAGGGCCTGTTTTGATTAATCATTTTAACCCCAGCACTCAGCATAGACACCAGTGCATAGTAGATAATACTGTGAAATAGAACAGAATACTGCACAGATATTTTTTAAAACAACAATACATTTTTTAAGAGACCATTTAAAAAATTTTTTTATTTATTGTTTATTTATTTTTGACTATTTCGGATTTTCATTGCCACCGCATGTTCTTCTCTAGTTGCAGGGAGTGGGGGCTCCTCTCCAGTTGAGATGCGTAGGCTTCCTGTTGAGGTGACTTCTCTTGTTGTGGAACGCGGGCTCTAGGGCTCACGGGCTTCAGTAGTTGCAGCACGTGGGCTCAATAGTTGCAGTTCCGAGGCTCTAGAGCACAGGCTCCATAGTTGTGACTCATGGGCTTAGTTGCTTCACTGCATGTGGGATCTTCGTGGATCAGGGATCAAACCCATGTCTCCTGCATTGTCAGGTGAACTCTTCACCACTGAGCTACCAGGGAAACCCTAAACAACAATAAAATTTTTTATGTAATGACATGGAATGAGAGATGCACTGTTACATGGAAAGGCAATGTAGAATCATGGGAATAATAGGCTATATCTTCTGTAACAGGAGACTTACATAAGACCTTATGTTCATTTTGGCTTGTACAGAAAGAAAACTCAAGAAGAATGCTTGAGAAATGGATAAAAGTGAATACTTTCCAGAGGGAGACTGGGCAAGTCTGAGTCAGGAGTGAGAGGAAGACTCTTCCTTGTATAATTTTACACTTCAAATTTTCAATTCTTTGAATGTATTATATAATCAATAATTTAAAAGAAAATGAAGATTGGTGGAGAAAAAAAATAAACAGAGTAGCAAAACTCCAACCAGGACCTAATTACCTCCAGTCAGTCATATCCTCTGGCCTTGATTCCAAGACTGACAAACTTGAATTCTGCTGCCAGAGATGCACACCTAAGAAATCCTCCAAGCTCACATGCTCTGGCCAAGATGCCAAGTCCCGTGAGACATGGTGAGATCACCTCAGGTTCTTTTGCTTCTCTTGTGTTCTGTAGAAGGATCTTCTTTCTTGGTAAGTTAGTAATAGAGCAAATGTTTTCAACCTCAGAAACTCAGCTCTGGAGATAAACTATCAAGTCTGTGCCCTGCTTGGTGAATTACCAGGTAATGTCTACACTTAGGAATTTCCCAAGGTTAATCTCAGGTCTTACCAGTTTGTTCACACCCTGGAGTCCCCTTTCCTAACCACAACATTGACCCTTGAAAAGATGCCGCTTTACCTTATAAGCTCCAAAGTAAATTGGTACAACTATTTTGGAGCTCTATTGAGTAAGGCACCACATATAGGCCCTCCAATCCTACAATTCTTCCCCCACAGAGACACAACCCTTACCGATGCACCAAAGGATGTGATCAAGAACTTTCTCCTATGGCCAACATAACACTAAATGGTAAAAATCAGAAAGCCTTCCCGCTAAATTCTGGAGCAAGACAAGGATGCTTTTTCACTCTTAATCCCCCTATGTCTCCTGCATTGTCAGGTGAACTCTTCACCACTGAGCTACCAGGGAAACCCTAAACAACAATAAAATTTTTTATGTAATGACATGGAATGAGAGATGCACTGTTACATGGAAAGGCAATGTAGAATCATGGGAATAATAGGCTATATCTTCTGTAACAGGAGACTTACATAAGACCTTATGTTCATTTTGGCTTGTACAGAAAGAAAACTCAAGAAGAATGCTTGAGAAATGGATAAAAGTGAATACTTTCCAGAGGGAGACTGGGCAAGTCTGAGTCAGGAGTGAGAGGAAGACTCTTCCTTGTATAATTTTACACTTCAAATTTTCAATTCTTTGAATGTATTATATAATCAATAATTTAAAAGAAAATGAAGATTGGTGGAGAAAAAAAATAAACAGAGTAGCAAAACTCCAACCAGGACCTAATTACCTCCAGTCAGTCATATCCTCTGGCCTTGATTCCAAGACTGACAAACTTGAATTCTGCTGCCAGAGATGCACACCTAAGAAATCCTCCAAGCTCACATGCTCTGGCCAAGATGCCAAGTCCCGTGAGACATGGTGAGATCACCTCAGGTTCTTTTGCTTCTCTTGTGTTCTGTAGAAGGATCTTCTTTCTTGGTAAGTTAGTAATAGAGCAAATGTTTTCAACCTCAGAAACTCAGCTCTGGAGATAAACTATCAAGTCTGTGCCCTGCTTGGTGAATTACCAGGTAATGTCTACACTTAGGAATTTCCCAAGGTTAATCTCAGGTCTTACCAGTTTGTTCACACCCTGGAGTCCCCTTTCCTAACCACAACATTGACCCTTGAAAAGATGCCGCTTTACCTTATAAGCTCCAAAGTAAATTGGTACAACTATTTTGGAGCTCTATTGAGTAAGGCACCACATATAGGCCCTCCAATCCTACAATTCTTCCCCCACAGAGACACAACCCTTACCGATGCACCAAAGGATGTGATCAAGAACTTTCTCCTATGGCCAACATAACACTAAATGGTAAAAATCAGAAAGCCTTCCCGCTAAATTCTGGAGCAAGACAAGGATGCTCACTCTCATCACTACTATTCAACATAGCTTGGGAAGTCCTAGCCACAGCAGCCAGACAAGAAAAAGAAATAAAATGTATCCAAATCAGAAGGATGGAGAAGGAAATGGCAACCCACTCCAGTATTCTTGCCTAGGAAACTCCATGGATGGAGGAGCCTAATGGGCTACAGTCCCTAAGGGTCACAAGGAGTCAAATACAACTTAGTGATTGAACAACAACCTTGTCACTTAACCATTTCCACTTTCATAATTAAGTGAACTTTGATAATTAATTTTGAACTTTTTATTTTATATTGGAGTAAGTAAATTAACAGAGAAGGAAATGGCAACTTGTTCCAGTATTCTTGCCTGGAAAATTCCATGGATGGAGAAGCCTTGTGAGCTACAGTACATGGGGTCTCAAATATATGAATATATGGGGCTTCCCTTATGGCTCAGTGGTGAGGAATCTGCCCGCAATGCAGGAGACCGAGTTCCATCGCTGGGTTGGGAAGATCCCACTGGAGGTGGGCATGGCAATCCACTCTAGTATTCTTGCCTGGAGAATTCCATGGATAGAAGAGCCTGGTGGGCTGCAGTCGGTGGAGTCACACAGAATCGGACACAACTGAAGTGACTAAGCAGCAGCAGCGAATCAGAAGAAGTAAAATCTCGTTATATGCACGTAACATTATACCTATATAGAAAACCCTAAAGACTCCACACAAAACTATTAGAATTATAAATGAATTCAGCAGGGAGCAGGATATAAGATTAATATACAGAAATCTGACCAGAGATCAACCAGGTAATGTCTACACTTAGGAATTTCCCAAGGTTAATCTCAGGTCTTACCAGTTTGTTCACACCCTGGAGTCCCCTTTCCTAACCACAACATTGACCCTTGAAAAGATGCCGCTTTACCTTATAAGCTCCAAAGTAAATTGGTACAACTATTTTGGAGCTCTATTGAGTAAGGCACCACATATAGGCCCTCCAATCCTACAATTCTTCCCCCACAGAGACACAACCCTTACCGATGCACCAAAGGATGTGATCAAGAACTTTCTCCTATGGCCAACATAACACTAAATGGTAAAAATCAGAAAGCCTTCCCGCTAAATTCTGGAGCAAGACAAGGATGCTCACTCTCATCACTACTATTCAACATAGCTTGGGAAGTCCTAGCCACAGCAGCCAGACAAGAAAAAGAAATAAAATGTATCCAAATCAGAAGGATGGAGAAGGAAATGGCAACCCACTCCAGTATTCTTGCCTAGGAAACTCCATGGATGGAGGAGCCTAATGGGCTACAGTCCCTAAGGGTCACAAGGAGTCAAATACAACTTAGTGATTGAACAACAACCTTGTCACTTAACCATTTCCACTTTCATAATTAAGTGAACTTTGATAATTAATTTTGAACTTTTTATTTTATATTGGAGTAAGTAAATTAACAGAGAAGGAAATGGCAACTTGTTCCAGTATTCTTGCCTGGAAAATTCCATGGATGGAGAAGCCTTGTGAGCTACAGTACATGGGGTCTCAAATATATGAATATATGGGGCTTCCCTTATGGCTCAGTGGTGAGGAATCTGCCCGCAATGCAGGAGACCGAGTTCCATCGCTGGGTTGGGAAGATCCCACTGGAGGTGGGCATGGCAATCCACTCTAGTATTCTTGCCTGGAGAATTCCATGGATAGAAGAGCCTGGTGGGCTGCAGTCGGTGGAGTCACACAGAATCGGACACAACTGAAGTGACTAAGCAGCAGCAGCGAATCAGAAGAAGTAAAATCTCGTTATATGCACGTAACATTATACCTATATAGAAAACCCTAAAGACTCCACACAAAACTATTAGAATTATAAATGAATTCAGCAGGGAGCAGGATATAAGATTAATATACAGAAATCTGACCAGAGATCAACCATCTACAAGACAGAGAGACCTCAAAAGAAACCAACACTGCTAACACTTGAATCTCAGACTTCTAGTCTCTAGAACTGTGAGAAAATAATGTCTGTTTAAGAACTTTTTTAAAAAGTTCATTAGTGGGGCTTCCCTGGTGGTCCAGTGGGTAAGGACACCGCCTTGCAATGCAGGGGGCACTGGTTCGATCCCTGGACTGGGAAGACCCACGTGCCGCGGAGCGGCTGGACCGGTGTGTCCAATTACTGAGCCGGAGCTCTGGAGCGCATGCGCCCAGAGCCTGTGCTCTGCGACAACAGAGGCCACCGCGACGGGAGGCCCACACGGGCCAAAGAACAACGATGGATGAAAATAAATAAATGAAAGACCAATAGAAGTGGCCCACCCGCCCCCTCTCCCCCCTCCACCTCCCCAAAAAAATGTTCATTAGTAATGGATTCATAGACATATTTCTGTTAACTTATAAATGGATGTTGTAACTTGTAAAAAAAAAAAGAAATCTGTGACATTTCTTTATACTACTAACAAAATATCAGAAAGGAAAAGTAAAATAAAAAATCCTGTTTAAATTTGCATCAAAAAAATTTCCCAGGAAAAAGTCTAACCAAGGAGGTGAAAGACTTATATGTTGAGAACACTAAAACATTAATAAAGGAAATAGAAAAAGATTCAAGCAAATATAAAGATCATATCCCATGCTCTTGGGTTGGAAGAATCAATGTAGTTAAAATGACCATACTAACCAAAGCTATTGACAGATTTAATGTGATCCATATCAAAATACCCATGAACTAGAATTAACAATCCTAAAATTTATATGGAACCACAAAAGACATAGAAGTGCAAAAAAATCCTGAGGAAAAAGAACAAAACTAGAGGCATAACCCCTCCCAGACTTCATACAATACTGCAAAGCTACAGTAAACAAAGCAGCATGCTATTGGCACAAAAACAGCCATACAGATTGGTGGAACAGAACAGAGAGCCCAGCCCCAAAGCCTACGAAAAAAGGCATGCTAATTAGAATTATAAATGAATTCAGCAGGGAGCAGGATATAAGATTAATATACAGAAATCTGACCAGAGATCAACCATCTACAAGACAGAGAGACCTCAAAAGAAACCAACACTGCTAACACTTGAATCTCAGACTTCTAGTCTCTAGAACTGTGAGAAAATAATGTCTGTTTAAGAACTTTTTAAAAGTTCATTAGTGGGGCTTCCCTGGTGGTCCAGTGGGTAAGGACACCGCCTTGCAATGCAGGGGGCACTGGTTCGATCCCTGGACTGGGAAGACCCACGTGCCGCGGAGCGGCTGGACCGGTGTGTCCAATTACTGAGCCGGAGCTCTGGAGCGCATGCGCCCAGAGCCTGTGCTCTCGACAACAGAGGCCACATGACGGGAGGCCCACACAGGCCAAAGAACAACGATGGATGAAAATAAATAAATGAAAGACCAATAGAAGTGGCCCACCCGCCCCTCTCCCCCCTCCACCTCCCCAAAAAAATGTTCATTAGTAATGGATTCATAGACATATTTCTGTTAACTTATAAATGGATGTTGTAACTTGTAAAAAAAAAAAGAAATCTGTGACATTTCTTTATACTACTAACAAAATATCAGAAAGGAAAAGTAAAATAAAAAATCCTGTTTAAATTTGCATCAAAAAAATTCCTAGGAATAAGTCTAACCAAGGAGGTGAAAGACTTATATGTTGAGAACACTAAAACATTAATAAAGGAAATAGAAAAAGATTCAAGCAAATATAAAGATCATATCCCATGCTCTTGGGTTGGAAGAATCAATGTAGTTAAAATGACCATACTAACCAAAGCTATTGACAGATTTAATGTGATCCATATCAAAATACCCATGAACTAGAATTAACAATCCTAAAATTTATATGGAACCACAAAAGACATAGAAGTGCAAAAAAATCCTGAGGAAAAAGAACAAAACTAGAGGCATAACCCCTCCCAGACTTCATACAATACTGCAAAGCTACAGTAAACAAAGCAGCATGCTATTGGCACAAAAACAGCCATACAGATTGGTGGAACAGAACAGAGAGCCCAGAAATAAACCCACACACATACAGTCAACTAATCTTTGACAAAAGAGGCAAGAATACACAATGGAGAAAAGACAGTTTCTTCAGCAAGTGGTGTTGGGAAAGTTAGAGAGCCACATGTACATCAATGAAGCTAGACCACTCCCTCACAACATACACAAACACGATGAAAAGACAGCCTACGAAAAGGGAAAAAATACTTGCATACAAGGGCTTAATTTCCAAAATATACAACTCAATAACAAAAAACAAACAACTCAATCAAGAAATTGGCAGAAGACCGAAATAGATATTTCTCCAAAGAAGACATAACAGATGGCCAGCAGACACATAAAATATCTTCAACATTGATAGTTATTAAAGAAATGCAAATCAAAACTGTAGTGAGCTATCACCTTACTCCAGTCTAAATAGTCATCATCAAAAATTACACAAATCATAAGTGCTGGAGAGAATGTGGAGAAGAGGGAACCCTCCAATTCTGTTGATAGGAATGTAAACTGGTGCAGCCATTATGGAGAACACTAGGAGAATCCTTTAAAAACTAGAAATACAGTTACCATATGATCCAGCGATCTCACTTCTGGCCATATGTCTGGAGAAAACCATAATTCGAGAAGATACATGCTCTCTAATGTTTATATAAACAGCACTATTTTTTTCCTTTTTCCCCATCATGCCTCTTCTATTTATATTTACTTTCATCCATCTTTTTTTATTTTTTGGCCTGTGAGGGCCTTCCATTGCAGTGGCCTCTCTCCTTGCAGAGCACCAACCCTGGGTGCATGCGCTCCAGAGCGCTGGTGCCTGTTTGGACACACTGGTTCAGCTGCTCCTTGGCACGTGGGACCCTCCTGGGCCAGAGATCTAACCGGTGCCCCTTGCACTGCAAGGCGGACTGTTTACCCACCAGACCACCAGGGAAACTCTGTAACAGCACTATTTACAATAACCAAGACATGGAAGCAACCTAAGTGTCTATCAACAAATGAATGGATAAAGGAGATCTATTACATATTACATACAATATATATATATGATAGAAAATTATTCAGCTATTAAAAAAGAATGATATAATGCCATTTGCAGCAATATGGATGAACCTAGAGACTGTCATATGAAGTCAGACAAAGACAAATATTATATGATATCACTTCTATGAGGAATCTAAAAAATAGTCAAAATAACTTAATTACAAAACAGAAACTCACAGACATAGGAAACACACTTATGGTTACCACAGAGGGGAGGGGAAGGGATAGGGATAAATCAAGAATATGGGATTAGCAGATACACATCACTGTATGTAAAATGGAGCTTTCCTGGTGGCTCAGATGGTAAGAATCTGCCTGCAATTCCAGAGACCTGGGTTCAGTCCCTGAAATCGGGAAGATCTCCCGATAAACAACAAGGGTTTACTGAATAGCACAGGGGACTACATTCAATATCTTGTAATAACCTAAGGTGAAAAGAATCAAAAAAATAACATATACATATATATATCTAAATCACTTTGCTGTTACCTGCACACGATATTGTACAGCAATATGTGAACCTAACACAATTTTGAAAATTAACTAAGCTTCAATTTTAAAAAATATTTGTTTATTGCAGTGCATGGGATCTTTGATGTTTACTGCAGCATGCAGGAACCTTTTTTTTTTTAGGTCACAGCATGTGGAATCTAGTTTCCTGACCCCAGATTGAACCCAGACACCCCTACATTGGAAGTACAAAGTTTAGTCACTGGACCACCAGGGAAGTCCTCCCACCAAAAGAATTTGTTGTATTGTTTGTAATAGCAAAAAAAACATATTTTTAAAGAAACTGGAAATGACCTAGGGATCCAACAAGAACTTAGATAAATAAAATGTGGTATATTCAAACAATGTCATTTCACAGCACTGGAAATAAATAAAGCCACAAACATCAACTGGGCGAATCTCAGAAGCTCTTAGAAGATAGCGAGCCGTAGAAGACATGGTAAGCCATTTATGTAAAGTTTAAAACTAAACAGCTTATCTTCATACCTATTTATCATAAATCCATGTGGCAAAACAATGTAAATCAATCAAAGGTGCAAACTAAACCCTTTTTTAGTCAAAAAAGGAATTTTTTTTTGATAGAAAATTATTCAGCTATTAAAAAAGAATGATATAATGCCATTTGCAGCAACATGGATGTACCTAGAGACTGTCATATGAAGTCAGACAAAGACAAATATTATATGATATCACTTCTATGAGGAATCTAAAAAATAGTCAAAATAACTTAATTACAAAACAGAAACTCACAGACATAGGAAACACACTTATGGTTACCACAGAGGGGAGGGGAAGGGATAGGGATAAATCAAGAATATGGGATTAGCAGATACACATCACTGTATGTAAAATGGAGCTTTCCTGGTGGCTCAGATGGTAAGAATCTGCCTGCAATTCCAGAGACCTGGGTTCAGTCCCTGAAATCGGGAAGATCTCCCGATAAACAACAAGGGTTTACTGAATAGCACAGGGGACTACATTCAATATCTTGTAATAACCTAAGGTGAAAAGAATCAAAAAAATAACATATACATATATATATCTAAATCACTTTGCTGTTACCTGCACACGATATTGTACAGCAATATGTGAACCTAACACAATTTTGAAAATTAACTAAGCTTCAATTTTAAAAAATATTTGTTTATTGCAGTGCATGGGATCTTTGATGTTTACTGCAGCATGCAGGAACCTTTTTTAGGTCACAGCATGTGGAATCTAGTTTCCTGACCCCAGATTGAACCCAGACACCCCTACATTGGAAGTACAAAGTTTAGTCACTGGACCACCAGGGAAGTCCTCCCACCAAAAGAATTTGTTGTATTGTTTGTAATAGCAAAAAAAACATATTTTTAAAGAAACTGGAAATGACCTAGGGATCCAACAAGAACTTAGATAAATAAAATGTGGTATATTCAAACAATGTCATTTCACAGCACTGGAAATAAATAAAGCCACAAACATCAACTGGGCGAATCTCAGAAGCTCTTAGAAGATAGCGAGCCGTAGAAGACATGGTAAGCCATTTATGTAAAGTTTAAAACTAAACAGCTTATCTTCATACCTATTTATCATAAATCCATGTGGCAAAACAATGTAAATCAATCAAAGGCATGCAAACAAGGGACTAACGGACCCCAAATTTAGACTGTGTTTACCTTGGGTGGGAGTCAGGGTCAGGGGAAACAGAGGGATGCCATAGGGGCCAGACACTCAGGGCATCAGGACAGGGCTGGGAGTGCTCTGTTTCTCCAGTTGAGCTGTGAGGCCACAGGCAGTCCTGTTATTATCACACTTTGTGTCTTAGATGTATGTTACATGTATTACACATATTTTAATCACACAAATATTCAAGTATAAAAATTTATTATTAATTTTTCATACAAGTTTTTGAGTGAATGTAAGTCTTTTATATATTTATTTATTTTCGAACATTCTGGGTTTTCACTGCTGCCACAGGTTCTTCTCTAGTTGCAGGGAGTGGAGGCTACTTTTTAGTTGACTTCTTGTTGTGGTGACTTCTCTTGTTGTGGAACTCGGGCTCTAGGACACACGGGCTTCTGTAGTTGTGGCACATGGGTTCAACAGTTGCGTCTCCAAGGCTCTAGAGCACAGGTTCCATAGTTGTGGCTCAGGGTTTAGTTGCTCTGCAAAATGTGGGACTTTTCCAGATCAGGGATCGAAACTGTGTCTCTTGCACGGACAGGCGAACTCTTTACCATTGAGCTACCAAAGAAACCCATATTCAAGTATAAAAATTTCAGCCTTGGCGTCAGGTCCTCCTGGGTTTGAATCCTGGCTTTCTTTTCCATACCTGTGTGAACTTGAGTCTGTCATCTGACCTCTCAAAGTTTCCACAGCCTCATCTGTACAAGGAGGTAATGATGCTTACCTCGAAGGGCTGTGCATGAGCTATGCCTTCTTGTAGTAGATGCTCAGCATGTGAGCAGTCACTTCAGTCATAGTTAACTCTTGTGACCCCATGGAACGCAGCCCACTAGACTTCTCTGTCCATGGGATTCTCCAGGCAAGAATATCAGAATGGGTTGCCACACCCTCCTCCAGGGAATCTCCCAACCCAGAGAATGGACATATGTCTCCTGTGACTCTTGCATTGCAGGTGGATTCTTTGCCTACTGAGCCACCTAGGAAGCCCATAATTAGTAATCATATGTCCCATAATACATTAAGTATCTCCCGTCATTTCCGTTCATTTGGTCTTTTCCATGCCTGTAATATTTTATTGTCATGTCACAAACTGAATATTAAATTATCACAGCTTACATGGTAAAGAATCTGCGTGCAGAGACACGGGTTCAATCCCTGATCTGGAAAAATCCCACATGCTGTGGAGCAACTAAGCCCATGAGCCACAGCCATGGAGCTTGTGCTCTAGAGCCTCTGAACTGCAACTATTGAGCCCATGGGCTGCAGCTACAGAAGCCTGTATGCCCTAGAGCCCTAGTTCCACAGCAAGAGAAGTCACCGCAACAAGAAGCCTGCTCACCTCAAACTAGAGAGTAGCCCCCATGCCCTGCAACTAGAGAGAGCCTGCAGCAGTGAGAACTCAGAATAGCCAAAAATAAAATAAATAAATAAAATTATTTTTAAAAAAAGACTCTGCCTTCAATGCAGGAGACCCAGGTTTGATTCCTGGATTGGGAAGATCCCCTGGAGAAAGAAATGGCTACCCACTCCAGGATTCTTGCCTGGAGAATTTCATGACTCATCCATGGCTCACAAAGAGTCGGACACAACTGATCGACTTTTGCACTTTCACTTAGTCCCTGGTATAACATACCTTAACATATCTCTATATTTGGTAATCAGGATGATCAGAGAGGAGAAATAGGAGAAAGAATGGTGATTCCTAGAACACAAACTTCAATGGGGTTTTTGCAGGAAAGGCAAGGCAGAGTTGGGTAAAAAGTTTGGGACTGGCTAGTCTAAATAATCTCCACAGGCTTTGGGGCAAGTGGCTTTTTCCCTAGTCATCTGGTTCCTGTCTCTGGATTGATTTTTTTCTGTTCAGTTGCTCAGTCATATCCGACTCTTTGTGACTGCAGCACACCAGGCTTCCTGGTCTTTCACCATCTCTCCATGTTTGCTCAAATTCATGTCCATTGAGTCAATGATGCCATTCAGCCATCTCATCTTCTGTCACCCTCCCCTCTCCTGCCCTCGGTCTCTCCGAGCATCACAGTCTTTTCCAATGAGTTGGCTCTTCACATCAAGTGGCCAAAGTATTGGAGTTTCAGCTTCAGCATCAGTCTTTCCAATGAATACTCAGGGTTGATTTCCTTTAGAATTGACTGGTTTGATCTCCTTGCTGTCCAAGGAACTCTCAAGAGTCTTCTCCAACACCACAGTTTGAAAGCATCAATTCTTCAATGCTCAGCCTTCTTTACGGTCTAATTCTCACACCCATACATGACTCCTGGAAAAACCATAAATTTGACCTTTGTTGGCAAAATGATGTCTCTACTTTTTAATATACTGTCCAGGTTTGTCATCACTTTTCTTGCAGGGAGCAAGTGTCTTTTTATTTCATGGCTGCAGTCATCGTTCACAGTGATTTTGGAGCCTAAGGAAGTTAAGTCTGTTATTTTCTCCATTTTTCCCCATCTATTTGCCATGAAGAGATGGGACCAGATGCCATGATCTTCGTTTTTTGAATGTTGAGTTTTAAGTCAGCCTTTTCCCTTTCCCCTTTCATCTTCATCAAAAGGCTCTTGGGTTGATTTAGGACAGGAGAAACAGTCACTTGATGTGTGAGAATTAAAGGTGGGAGAGCCTGAATCTACACTTGAAAGGTGTGCTCCAGGCAGGCTACTTGCAGTAGAAACGTAAACACCTCTGGCTCTGAGGTTGGCCCTTGTTGCTTAGTCACTGCCAAATTGACAGATACAGAGTCTAAGAAAGCACAGTTAGAGAAGTAGAGAAGAAGGACCTCAGGTCAAAATAAAAGGAGTTTTTACAGGTCAGTCCATAACTGGGTGTACTCTTTTTTATGCCTTTACCCAAGAAAACAGATCTGAAATTTGAGGGATCTCTAATATTATCTTGGTGGAGTTGTACAGTATATTAAAAGTGTGAGACCTGTAATAAATCTTGGTTTATGTCTCAGGGGAAGGGTGTAGGCCCAGCAATAAATGGTGGTTATTCCTAGGTCAGGAGGAGTTTCAGCCGACTTGGCTTAAATCTCCTTGTGAATAAAGGCATAAGATTCTGGGATGACCTTTGTAAGTGAACGGCACAATAGATGAGGACTGAATGAACGAGCGAGGGAGGGAACCAGTGACAGAACTCGTTCCTCCTATTTGTGCCTCCTCATCTCCTCCCCTTGGTGACTTCTGGGACTCACCAAGAACGCCTGGTTAGCATCGTGGTCACTTAAAGCAAAATCCAATTCTCACACCTATCCAGAGTACCTGGAAGCAGGCAGCTGGCAAGTTTAGCCCCAGGAAGACTCTGCCTCAACCCTCCAAACTAGACCAAAGAGAGGACCTCTTTGAATCACATTTATTTCTCACAGGTCTTGAGGCTGAAAGTCCAAGACTAGAGTACCAATATGGTCAGGTTCTGCTGAGAACCCTCTTCTGGGTTTCACCTTCTTACTGTGGCCTCACAGGGTGGAGAGGACAAGCTTGTCCTCCAGGTTCTCTTTTATGACGGCACCAAT
Organism: Tragulus kanchil; assembly: GCA_022376925.1. NCBI lineage: Eukaryota > Metazoa > Chordata > Mammalia > Artiodactyla > Tragulidae > Tragulus > Tragulus kanchil. The sequence goes on along the minus strand of JAIOJX010000024.1, from coordinate 80,058,497 downwards.
CCTGCTCATGAAGGCTCCATCCTTGTGACCCAATCACCTCTCAAAAGTCCCACCTGCTAATACCATCAGCTTGGGGGTTAGGATTCAGCTATGATTTGGGGGGAATACAAATAGTGGAGCAAGGGGATATGGTGTGACTGTGGGCCCAGGATGTTCATCTCTTTGAGTCTCTGACCTCTTAGAGTAAAATGGAGCTACTGAGGCCTTGCCTACTCCAAAAAGTTAGGGGTCAGTCAAAGGAACCATGAAAGTGTATCTGGTACATGCGTGCATGGTCAGCCGCTTCAGCCATGTCCGACTCTTTGCAGCCCTGTGAACCACAGCCTGCCAGGCTCCTCTGCCCATGGGATTCTCCAAGCAAGACTACTGGAGTGTGTTTGCCATGCCCTCCTCCAGGGGATCTTCTCCACCCAGGAATCGAACCCATGTCTCCTGCAGCTTCTGCATTGTAGGCAGATTCTTTACTGCTCAACCACCAGGGATGTCCGTACATAGTATACAAACTGTAAAATGCTATTACCATGCAGAGGTTTCATTTATTTATTTTTTTAATATATTTTTTTAAACATTTATTTTATTTATTTATCTTTTGGGGGTGGGTGGGGAGGGAGGGGGATGGGTGGGCCACTTCTATTGGTCTTTCATTTCTCTATTTTCATCCATCTTTCTTCTTTGGCTCCTGTGGGCCTCCCATTGTGGTGGCCTCTGTCGTCGCAGAGCGCCAGCTGTGGGCACATGCGCTCCAGAGCTCCGGCTCGGTAATTGGACACATCAGTCCAGCCGCTCCGCTGCACGTGGGATCTTCCCAGTCCAGGGATCGAACCGGCGCCCCTTGCACTGCAAGGTGGTGTCCTTACCCACTGGACCACCACAGGAAGCCCCATGCAGAGGTTGTAGACATTGTCATTCTCGCCTCTGTTCCCGTGGTCCTTGGTTCATATCTCTGTATGTTCACAATTGTTTCATGGTTGGCCAGGCGGGTCTCTATGTCTCTCAGTAAACTGAATTTTTGAGGTCAGGAACAGATTTGTGTGCAAAGTAAGTCTGAAATAAAGGTATAAGTTTCCATATGAAAAATTTCTGTTCAATGAGCCCCTACTCATGGTGCATACTTCACCTTCATATCATCTCTGTTGCCACAAGAGACTCGGAGAGGTGAGTCTACTGCCCACGGCCATTCACCAATGAGTGACAAAATCAGAATGGTAACTTGCATCTCTCCGACTCCAAAACCCACAATCTGTCACCAACCCCAAGTTGTCAACTGATGTTATTATCCATCACGCAACAAAATATTTCATGAGCACCTGCTATGTTCTAAGTGCTTTCTCAGGTGCTAGAGGCCTGGAGATAGATAAGGAAGATGTGTTTTCTGTCTACATGTAAGACAGAGCCGACAAGTTGACAAATAAGTAAGAGAGGCCCACATTGATAACGCTGAAAGTCCTATCCAGGCTGAGAGAGGAAGGTCTGCCTGAGGCAGAGACTATGGAGCTGAGCCCTTGAGAAAGGGAAAAAAGCTGACTTCTAGAAGACCTTGGAGGAAAGGCCAACAAAGAAAAGAAGCTGAGGTGTGAATGAACTGGAACTATTCTCCAAGCAGTAGGGCGGTCAGTAGGCCTGAAGAGTCATGAGAAAGGGGATGTGGTAAATGGATGAGGGAAGAGGGAAGACAGGAAGGCGGGATCTGCACCCGAGCAGGACCTCAGAGACTGTGGAGAGAGGAAACCTTCAGAGGCTTCCCGGTGAAAGAGTGACGTGATCTGATGCGGTATGTTTCAGAAGAGACATTAGTAGTGGTAATAGTTTAAATACCATTGGGTTTGCTAATACTAATTCTAACAATGTTTTTATAATCATGTTTAGATGACGAGAGACTGAGGCAAAAAGAGTAGGGGAGCTGGGACAATGGGTTCAGCAAATGATTTTTGCAGGTGTTCCCCTTCACCTGAACTTCAGCAGAATTGAGCCACATTTATTTTATATATAATAATAGGCTGTAAATGGAAAAAACTGAATAGGTTTCCAGAGCTCTGCTATGAGAGGGATCAGATTTCTTCCCCTTTTGCTTCCTACTCCCAAGGAGAGAGGTGGCCCAGCCCCCCAGGGCTGAGGGGACCTACCTGATGTTGTCTGGACAAAGCATCTGTGGACTGGGCTTCCCTGGTGGCTCAGTGGTAAAGAATCCACCTGCAATGCAGGAGACCCAGGCTCAATTCCTGGGTCGGGAAGATCCTCTGGGGAAGCACATGGCAACCCACTCCAGTATTCTTGCCTGGAGAATTCCATGGACAGAGGAGCCTGGTGGGCTGCAGTCCATGGGGTCACAGTCAGACACAACTGAGCGAGGGCTTTCCTGGTGGCTCAGATGGTAAAGAGTTGGCCTGCAATGCAGGAGACCTGGGTGGCAGTCTGGAGGACGCTTCTGAAGACCATTCCCTTCTTCCCAGCAGCGAGGCCCTTGATTTCTAGATGCAGTGCCGTCTCGGGGAGAACATGGTCTGGGAGTCACAGTTCTTATTGCACAGCCTTAGCTGCCCTCTGGGAAACAGGCAGATGAGCCCAGTCTCATCCACGTTCTGTGCCGGTGAATCTGTGAGTGGAAAGATCCCACAGGGTAGGAACAACGAAAAGCGGAGATGGGACTACAAGAGCCTGGCAGGGACCTCAGATGTCTGCACTGCCCCTTCTCCAGTTCAGAAACAGGCCCGATCCCACGATTCTGAAGCAGTAGGGCGGTCAGTAGGCCTGAAGAGTCATGAGAAAGGGGATGTGGTAAATGGATGAGGGAAGAGGGAAGACAGGAAGGCGGGATCTGCACCCGAGCAGGACCTCAGAGACTGTGGAGAGAGGAAACCTTCAGAGGCTTCCCGGTGAAAGAGTGACGTGATCTGATGCGGTATGTTTCAGAAGAGACATTAGTAGTGGTAATAGTTTAAATACCATTGGGTTTGCTAATACTAATTCTAACAATGTTTTTATAATCATGTTTAGATGACGAGAGACTGAGGCAAAAAGAGTAGGGGAGCTGGGACAATGGGTTCAGCAAATGATTTTTGCAGGTGTTCCCCTTCACCTGAACTTCAGCAGAATTGAGCCACATTTATTTTATATATAATAATAGGCTGTAAATGGAAAAAACTGAATAGGTTTCCAGAGCTCTGCTATGAGAGGGATCAGATTTCTTCCCCTTTTGCTTCCTACTCCCAAGGAGAGAGGTGGCCCAGCCCCCCAGGGCTGAGGGGACCTACCTGATGTTGTCTGGACAAAGCATCTGTGGACTGGGCTTCCCTGGTGGCTCAGTGGTAAAGAATCCACCTGCAATGCAGGAGACCCAGGCTCAATTCCTGGGTCGGGAAGATCCTCTGGGGAAGCACATGGCAACCCACTCCAGTATTCTTGCCTGGAGAATTCCATGGACAGAGGAGCCTGGTGGGCTGCAGTCCATGGGGTCACAGTCAGACACAACTGAGCGAGGGCTTTCCTGGTGGCTCAGATGGTAAAGAGTTGGCCTGCAATGCAGGAGACCTGGGTGGCAGTCTGGAGGACGCTTCTGAAGACCATTCCCTTCTTCCCAGCAGCGAGGCCCTTGATTTCTAGATGCAGTGCCGTCTCGGGGAGAACATGGTCTGGGAGTCACAGTTCTTATTGCACAGCCTTAGCTGCCCTCTGGGAAACAGGCAGATGAGCCCAGTCTCATCCACGTTCTGTGCCGGTGAATCTGTGAGTGGAAAGATCCCACAGGGTAGGAACAACGAAAAGCGGAGATGGGACTACAAGAGCCTGGCAGGGACCTCAGATGTCTGCACTGCCCCTTCTCCAGTTCAGAAGTCTACACTGCCTGGCTCCAGCTTCCCACCCCTCCACCACGCTCCTACCCAGTCCTCCTCTCCCTTCCGGTCCACATCTTAGGAAACCAACAGGAAGCCAAGGAAAGGAAACTCCAAGAAAGAAGAAGTTTAAGAAGGAAAAAGATCGAATTTGAAATTCTCTGGGCAACTGAGTAATCTCACCCATGCACATTCCATAGGAGTATGTGGATTGTTGTGTAAATTGGTACTCTGCCACCTTTCCTCTTCTGTTTCCTATCTCAGCTGCTTGTACTCTAGAGGTGTTTGGGATGAGGGGATCCTGGCAGAATCCCTGTGCTGATGCAACGCTCCAGAGTTGTTTTCTAACCTCCCCTCTTCCCCCCACCCCGCCCCCACTCCCAGAACTGCGGATTTTGCACTTCAGTTCTGCTCCCCTCCACCCTGGCCACAGGGCATCCCTGAAGGGACCTGTGGAAAGCGTTTACCAATGCCCACCCGCCAACACAGCGCCTGGACAGAGCATTAGAAGTTTGAAGGAGGGAGGAGCTTAAAACAGACTCAGGCAAATAGAGCTCCTTTATGCTAATGATATGCAAATGCAACTGGTTTCCTTTTCTCAGCCTCATGGAGTCCAGAAATGACTTGTCTATGTGCAATGGACCAAAGAGAAGCCCATAGAGAGAGCTAGAAAGTAGGGAAGTAAGAAAGAGCAGCCCGAGAGCCCTGGCTGACACACACAACCTACCCACCACCACCACCTCCCGCCCCACCTAGACTCATCCAAACCCTGGGCAACAGACAGCGGTTGAAAAGGCAGCCCAGGCCTCCTGGAGGAAGCACAGAGCTCCAACAGGGCTGGCAGGTGCGGGGAGGGTGGCGGCAGGGGAAATGTTATTATCACCTATGCCCTGGGCTTTCAGGACAAGTGCTTCCCCCTCTTCCATAGGGAGTGCCTCTCACCACCTCCCTCCACCTGTGGAGAGATTGTGTTTCTCTGCTTTTATCTCCTACAATTGCTGGTAAATGACAACTCCCCCTCCACCCACTCCCCCAAGCCCGCCCGGTGCCCGCCCAGCACTTGAACCCCTATGGCCAGGCGGCTTGCCCAAGGATTAGCTCCTCTCTGGAAAGTCCACAATAGCCCTCCACATCCTTTGTGCCTCTGTTTGCTGCAAATATTGAAGCTCTCTCCTGAAACTCATTACAGGCCATCAGGACAAAGGCTTTCCACGGGTCTCCAGGACAGAGCCAGCACCAGGATGTTCCTCAACACTGTACCTGCTGCCTCACCTGCCACTTCTCCAGTTACCCCCAAGGGGGACAATGCCACATTCACACAAGGCATCTCTGTCCCAAGGCAGTGGGCAGGTAGACACCATGGGCCTACTTCCAGGTTTGCCATCAGAAAGGAAGAGGGGGACTGGGCATTCTGGGGGTGAACAGGGGTTCCAGGCAGTTGGGGGATGGGGGGCCTGGTAGATGGGAACTCGGGGGAGCTGAGGACACAGCAGCAGGCGCACCATGCACTCCTTTGCCATCAGGCCTCCCACATGCGTCACCTCTGCCTGGAACATTCCTCCTCCCTCCCCCCAGCCTCATTTTCAAAGGCTAGCTTTATCCATCTGGTCTCACCTTGGACTTGGCCTCATCACCTCCTCCAGGAAGACATCACTCTTTCCCAGATTTAGGTGTCCTGCCTCAGTACTCACACCTGGCATTATAACTGCCTCTGCTTCTCTCCAACACCAACACCCAGGTCTCTGAGGTCCCCAAGTGAGCTCACTCCTGTACCCTCAGGCCACACAGCCCTTAGAGCATGGCAGATAAATGGCTGGGTAAGTGAATGATGCAATGAACTCCATCAAATGTGGGCTATGCCTGGTCCTTGAGTCCTCAGAATTCTGATTAAAATAGTGTTTTAGCCCCATGAAGAGGCCCGAGGAGGGAAAGACCAAGGCTCTCTTGCTGCCTTCTAAGGGTACTCCCCTGTTCAGTGCAGAGCACTGGACTCCACCAACTGGGAGATACTGAGTGAGTCTTTGAGCTCACCAGAGCCTCAGTGTCCTTACCTATCAAATGGGATAATAACACTGGGAAGGTGAAGGGAGAGAATGCACCAAACACCGCAAAGGAGCTGATACATGAGCATTTCTTGTGGGGAGGGAGGATGTGAAAGACCCTGGCTTGGGGCAAGGGACCCACCTCACAGGAGGAAACAAGAGCTCCTTAGGTCCAGCTGTCACCCTGAACCAGGTGCCAGGAGACAGGAGTCCTGCTTCAAGGTCTGAGGAGTGGGAGCCTCAGGAGAGAACCCCAGAGCCTGGAAGCTCTGCTCTTCCACCTGCTCTTTCATTCTCCCGCTTCCTTAAGTGATGAACCTGTTCAAACATCAGGAGAACAAGTTATTAGTAGGCAAGTTATTCATTTCTTTTTGCTTCAACTTCCTTCCCCATAAAACAGAAATGATAACAGTGCTGCCTCACAGTCTTGCTGAGAAGCCTAGATGAGATAACTCAGCATGGAGCACTGTTCCCAGCATCTCACAAGTGCTCCATAAACACAAGCCATTGTTCCTGTTTGTCCCTGTCTCACCCTCCTCTTGTTTCGGGGAAGCCCAGAGATTATCCTCCCATTTTACAGAGGGAGAACCCAGAGAGGTTCCAGAACTTACTAGAAGTTATCAGTGACTCAGGAATGGGAGTTGGACCAAGACCTAGGGTGTCCCAGTTTCTACTCCCATTTCCTTGTGGTTTGAGACTTGAATCACTCTGTCATGACTTGGTATGTCTAAGTCCAGGCCACCCCACACAGCAGCGTGTCTCTCTTACCCCTTCGGGAGTGCTGAACTATAGAAACCCTTGACAAATAAATAGCAGGATGGCCAATGTACTGAGCGATGGACAGCAAATCAGAAATGCTTCCCTCACCTACCCCCACCCCCACCCAGGCTCCCCAGAGAAGCTGAATTAAGGAGCCCATCACTGACCAGGGTGGTCTGGGAGCCCAGATGTCCAGTGGTGGACAGCAGTGCCCAGGGGACTCTGGCAGCTGCAGGGTTCAAGGAGGGACTGAGAGGCCTGGCGAGCCAGGCAGGGGCACTGGTTCTGAGGCAGGAGCTTTCCCAACAGAGCTGTCGGGGTGAAGGCAGCCTGGGCTGCTCACTTGCCGACAGGCCTTTAGTCATATGGAAGGAGGCCTCTGTGGAAATGTGGAGACATGCTTGAGAGCTGGCAGCCAGTCAGCCCTCCGGTTGTTTCCCTACAACAGCAAGGGAGCAGCTGGCAGGAAATGGGGCACTGCCACCCCGGAGTCTGCCCCGGACGCGGTTGCTTCACAAGGCTTTCCAGATGGAAGGGACTCTCCACCCAGCCTTCAGCCCAGGAAGGCGGTCTTGTTCATGGTTTTCCCCTTTGCTGAGAGAGTGCCAGGCGCACCAGAACACACCTGAGGAACGAGTGCATGCACTGTCCTCAAAGCACACCAGCTTCCACAGCCTCTTCCTGCACCCGTGTCAGAACCTCGCAAGTCACATCCTCTCGTCTCACCCCAGGCCTTTCAGCGGCCGTTTCATCTCCGATTATTGGGTCAAGAGTCTAATAAATAAGCCTCTCCAAGCTCTTAAATGGTGATAAGGTGCCCCCTCAGCCTTTTCTGGAATCAGTCATCCTAAAAATATCTTTCATCACTTCCTTGGTTCTCCTCTCGGCCCTTCGCCAAGCCGGTCCTCAGATTTCCTCCTCGGATCCAAGGCTGAGCATTCCTCTGCCAGGGAGAGAGCTCTTGTGTGAAGAAGCCTGAAGTGGGGGTGGACTGCGGAGGGGGTGGGGACCCGGAGGTGAGAGCAGTTTTCTGCTTCAAGGGCCTCGAGCCAGGGGACTGCCTCCCTGTGCCTCGTTTCCGAAACTCTGCCCATTCCACTGGTCTTATCTCGCTGCCACCAACTTGGGCTCCTTCCCAGCACTCTGGGAGACGAGTCCCTCCCCAGCAGGGTACAGTGCAATGATCTCATAGCCTGGCTCCTCCCTTTACCATCCCTAAGAACTCCTCAAGAGAGCCTATTCAGATTCCCAAGCCCCATCCTCAAAATTTCTGATTCCCAAGATCTGGGCTGGGGCCCAACTAGCTTCATTTTAGCAAGTGCCCAGATGCTGATGGTCCAGGAATATTGCTCATGGACCATCTTCCCAGGAAGCCAAAGGGCTGAAGGAGAGATGGATGGCTTCTCCAAGAAGCAGAGACTGGGGTCTTGCTGCTCATGTAAGGGAAGGAGGCAGATGGGGAGGTGGAGGCAGGATAGCAGCCAGGACCTCGGAGTGGGCACCTCAGGAAAGCGAAGCCCTCTCCCAGGTTTTCCCCAACCAGGGCCCAGAGCACCAGGAAGCCAATGCAGGCAGCAGTAGGAAGGCACCCAGAGAAGCAGAAATGCTGTGTAACCTCTGCGAAGAGAGGTTTTCCTCATCCCAGGGCAACGAGCAGGATGTTGACGGCGCTGCCTAACTGATGAAGAAGTCAGACTGCTGGGTGATGGGGAGGAGGGGCAACAGTCTACCTCCACCCCATGGGAGTGGCCCCTTAGGGTGGAGGCAATCCAGCTGTCCCTCCAGTCTCGGCCTCTCGACCCTTCAGAGTCACTCTGGCCCCTGAAACTGACAGCCCAGCTCAAGGTTCCTGAGCTTCCTGACACTCTCCCACCAGGTCGGCAGCCCACAGGTTGAGCAGAAAACCCCCCTCCACCCCCACTCAGCCTTTTCTCAAGCTCTTAAATGGTGATAAGGTGCCCCTCAGCCTTTTCTGGAATCAGTCATCATAAAAATATCTTTCATCACTTCCTTGGTTCTCCTCTCGGCCCTTCGCCAAGCCGGTCCTCAGATTTCCTCCTCGGATCCAAGGCTGAGCATTCCTCTGCCAGGGAGAGAGCTCTTGTGTGAAGAAGCCTGAAGTGGGGGTGGACTGCGGAGGGGGTGGGGACCCGGAGGTGAGAGCAGTTTTCTGCTTCAAGGGCCTCGAGCCAGGGGACTGCCTCCCTGTGCCTCGTTTCCGAAACTCTGCCCATTCCACTGGTCTTATCTCGCTGCCACCAACTTGGGCTCCTTCCCAGCACTCTGGGAGACGAGTCCCTCCCAGCAGGGTACAGTGCAATGATCTCATAGCCTGGCTCCTCCCTTTACCATCCCTAAGAACTCCTCAAGAGAGCCTATTCAGATTCCCAAGCCCCATCCTCAAAATTTCTGATTCCCAAGATCTGGGCTGGGGCCCAACTAGCTTCATTTTAGCAAGTGCCCAGATGCTGATGGTCCAGGAATATTGCTCATGGACCATCTTCCCAGGAAGCCAAAGGGCTGAAGGAGAGATGGATGGCTTCTCCAAGAAGCAGAGACTGGGGTCTTGCTGCTCATGTAAGGGAAGGAGGCAGATGGGGAGGTGGAGGCAGGATAGCAGCCAGGACCTCGGAGTGGGCACCTCAGGAAAGCGAAGCCCTCTCCCAGGTTTTCCCCAACCAGGGCCCAGAGCACCAGGAAGCCAATGCAGGCAGCAGTAGGAAGGCACCCAGAGAAGCAGAAATGCTGTGTAACCTCTGCGAAGAGAGGTTTTCCTCATCCCAGGGCAACGAGCAGGATGTTGACGGCGCTGCCTAACTGATGAAGAAGTCAGACTGCTGGGTGATGGGGAGGAGGGGCAACAGTCTACCTCCACCCCATGGGAGTGGCCCCTTAGGGTGGAGGCAATCCAGCTGTCCCTCCAGTCTCGGCCTCTCGACCCTTCAGAGTCACTCTGGCCCCTGAAACTGACAGCCCAGCTCAAGGTTCCTGAGCTTCCTGACACTCTCCCACCAGGTCGGCAGCCCACAGGTGAGCAGAAAACACCCCTCCACCACCCCTTCACCCGTCAAGCTCAGGAACCCATCACAGTCCTGCAGTCCCAATCCTTGATTCTGTCAGGCTCTGTGCAAACCTTTCCAGGCACCCTGGTTGATTTAGAGTCAAGCTGGGGCAACATCTAGAATTTCTGAGCCCCAGTTTCTTCACCTGTAAAGTGGGGCTAATAATCCCCATTTCCAGAGTGCCCATGAGGATCAAATGAGTGCCTCTTCAGTCAACGGCATGTTCCTTTGACTGGATGTCCCCTTCTCAGCCTTAGCTGGCCTGACCTTGTCACTTGTCCTCGGACATCCTGCCCTCTATGTCACCCCCAAACCATTCTCCCTCTGCATGCCCAAACCCTAGCATCTCCCAAAGGCTGCTAACTCCAGCCTGCAAGGAGTTCCTCCATTGCTCCCCACATCAGGGTCTCTTTTCAGTCTTCTCTCCCCACCTAGATCGCATGCACCCTACAAGAAAACTCTACAACTTGCATGTTTGATCCCAGCCTTGAATCATCAGGTTCTAAAGAAACCACATGTCATGAAAGACACATGACACAAGCCATCCCCAAACCCATACCTCTCTAGGGACTAGGAAACTAGCTGAGAATTTTCTAGTACCAGGTGACATCATGGTGACCCAGCATAGAAATTTAGGGTTGGGGGCATCCCACTTAATGGCCTGCCAATCAGTGTTCACCATTCCTATTCAGGGACTTTCCCCTCGGAGTGGGCATGGAAGCGAAGCCTCTCCCAGGTTTTCCCAACCAGGGCCCAGAGCACCAGGAAGCCAATGCAGGCAGCAGTAGGAAGGCACCCAGAGAAGCAGAAATGCTGTGTAACCTCTGCGAGAGAGGTTTTCCTCATCCCAGGGCAACGAGCAGGATGTTGACGGCGCTGCCTAACTGATGAAGAAGTCAGACTGCTGGGTGATGGGGAGGAGGGGCAACAGTCTACCTCCACCCCATGGGAGTGGCCCCTTAGGGTGGAGGCAATCCAGCTGTCCCTCCAGTCTCGGCCTCTCGACCCTTCAGAGTCACTCTGGCCCCTGAAACTGACAGCCCAGCTCAAGGTTCCTGAGCTTCCTGACACTCTCCCACCAGGTCGGCAGCCCACAGGTGAGCAGAAAACACCCCTCCACCACCCCTTCACCCGTCAAGCTCAGGAACCCATCACAGTCCTGCAGTCCCAATCCTTGATTCTGTCAGGCTCTGTGCAAACCTTTCCAGGCACCCTGGTTGATTTAGAGTCAAGCTGGGGCAACATCTAGAATTTCTGAGCCCCAGTTTCTTCACCTGTAAAGTGGGGCTAATAATCCCCATTTCCAGAGTGCCCATGAGGATCAAATGAGTGCCTCTTCAGTCAACGGCATGTTCCTTTGACTGGATGTCCCCTTCTCAGCCTTAGCTGGCCTGACCTTGTCACTTGTCCTCGGACATCCTGCCCTCTATGTCACCCCCAAACCATTCTCCCTCTGCATGCCCAAACCCTAGCATCTCCCAAAGGCTGCTAACTCCAGCCTGCAAGGAGTTCCTCCATTGCTCCCCACATCAGGGTCTCTTTTCAGTCTTCTCTCCCCACCTAGATCGCATGCACCCTACAAGAAAACTCTACAACTTGCATGTTTGATCCCAGCCTTGAATCATCAGGTTCTAAAGAAACCACATGTCATGAAAGACACATGACACAAGCCATCCCCAAACCCATACCTCTCTAGGGACTAGGAAACTAGCTGAGAATTTTCTAGTACCAGGTGACATCATGGTGACCCAGCATAGAAATTTAGGGTTGGGGGCATCCCACTTAATGGCCTGCCAATCAGTGTTCACCATTCCTATTCAGGGACTTTAGTGAAAGAAAGAGACCCTCCCTGGTAGCGTTGAGTGCTGGCAAAGATCTTTGTCCTCACAGCCAAATAGTAGTATGAAGATCCAGGGCACTTGACTTTTTGGAGCATATAGAATGCTAGAGCTGGTAGGGGACTTGGTTGGTTGGGTACCACCTGGTCCCACATTCCTCCCCACATCCACTTCACAAGTTGAAGAAACATAAAGTCCTGAGATCACCTCAGGAGACAAAACTGAGCTAAAAAGTCTCGATTTCCTAGCACTCTGATCTTACTCTGAACCCCACTGGGAAGGAAATAGGCTAAAGAGCTATAAAATGTACATAGCACTCAACATCCATGTTTCATTTAGTTTCCTCTAACCTGTGAGGTAGGGTTCCTAGGTGGTGCTAGCAGTAAAGAACCCACCTGTAGGGGCTTCCCTGGTGGTCCACTGGGTAAAGAGTCCACCTTGCAGTGCATGGGGTGCCAGTTCGATCCCTGGCCTGGGAAGATCCCGCATGCTGCGGAGCAGCTGGACCAGTGTGTCCAATTACGAGCCGGCACTCTGGAGGGCATGTGCCCAGAGCCGGTGCTCTGCAACAAGGGAGACCACTGCGATGGGAGGCCCACACAGGCCAAAGAACAAATATGGATGAAAATAAATAAAATGGAAGACCAATAAAAAAGTGGCCAAAAAAATTCAAAAAAAAAAAAAAGAACCCACCTGCCGATGCAGGAGACATAAGAGAAGTGGGTCCAATCCCTGGGTCAGAAAGATCCCCTGGAGGAGGGCATGGCAACCCACCCCAGTATTCTTGTCTGGCGAATCCCATGGAGAGAGGAGCCTGGCCCGTTATAGACCATAGAGTCGCAAAGAGTTGGACACAACTGAAGTGATTTCATATGTGCACATGCAATGCGTGTGGTAGGTATAATTAGTAACATTCTAATTTTAATGCTGTGGAAGGAGGTGCAGAGGAGTTATGCTACCTGCCTAAGGTCACGCAGCTGGAGCTCTGTCCCTTGAGGTCCATCTCAACAAGCTCTATTAGAGACCTGAGCTCTCTGGGTCTCACTGAGCTTAAGGGAAAAAGGTCCCTTACCCATTAAGTGGGAGTGGGAGAGTGGCCATTGTAGGAGGTGGAATGAGACCTCACACCTTAAATTTTTAACCCTCACAGTCTCTCTGTTGTTTTCTTTTTTATATTTTATATAATTTTTTTAATGCCAAAAATATTTTTTATTGAGGTATAGCCAATTAAAAATGCTGTCACAGTTTCAGGTGAACAATGAATGGGCTCGGCCTTACATACACAAGGATCCATTCTCCCCCAGACTCCCTCCCATCCAGGCTGGTACATAACATTAAGCAGAGTTCCATGTGTTAAACAGTACATTTTTGTTGGTTATCCATTTCTATCATGGCAGTTCTCACAGTCTCTTGAGGATTGTTCCCCAAATCATACAACCGCTGTAAGTTAGGGGTAGCTCTTGGAACCAGGCACCGTGGAGATCTTCTGTTCTGGGTTAGTTGCCTCTCTCTGTAACCTTCCACCTGTACATAAATGTCCCATGGTGGGGACAGTGGCTGAGACTCAAAACTTCATTCACGTATTCAGCAAACAACTACTGAGTCCCAACCCCATGCCAGGCAGTGTGCTAGGCACAGAGGCTACTCAAGTGACAAGGATGATCAGCAGAGCCAGAAGGCACAGGCTGCTGGTGGGGCTGGAGTCCTCCCGGCCTCTCAGCCACCAGCCTGTGTTCCAGGCGGGGGGGCAGGGACGACACATGAACGAGGACTTGACCAGTACTGTGGTGGATGTTCTGATAAGGCTCCTCGAGGAGCCCAGAAAGGGGTCCCTGGTCCAAACTGGAGGATGACAGGTGGAGAAAGCGGGCTGAGCTCATAAGTGTGTGTAGAGGTAAGCCTGACAAGAGAGATGAAAGGGCATTCCAGGAAGCAGGCGTAGAGAGCAGGAGCAGGCGTGCGGGAAAGCAGGAGCACAGCATGTGTAAGCTGTTTGTGCACGCTTTGAGAAAGATCTGGAAGGGTGTATCCTACCTGCCTAAGGTCACGCAGCTGGAGCTCTGTCCCTTGAGGATCCAAGCTCTATTAGAGACCTGAGCTCTCTGGGTCTCACTGAGCTTAAGGGAAAAAGGTCCCTTACCCATTAAGTGGGAGTGGGAGAGTGGCCATTGTAGGAGGTGGAATGAGACCTCACACCTTAAATTTTTAACCCTCACAGTCTCTCTGTTGTTTTCTTTTTTATATTTTATATAATTTTTTTAATGCCAAAAATATTTTTTATTGAGGTATAGCCAATTAAAAATGCTGTCACAGTTTCAGGTGAACAATGAATGGGCTCGGCCTTACATACACAAGGATCCATTCTCCCCCAGACTCCCTCCCATCCAGGCTGGTACATAACATTAAGCAGAGTTCCATGTGTTAAACAGTACATTTTTGTTGGTTATCCATTTCTATCATGGCAGTTCTCACAGTCTCTTGAGGATTGTTCCCCAAATCATACAACCGCTGTAAGTTAGGGGTAGCTCTTGGAACCAGGCACCGTGGAGATCTTCTGTTCTGGGTTAGTTGCCTCTCTCTGTAACCTTCCACCTGTACATAAATGTCCCATGGTGGGGACAGTGGCTGAGACTCAAAACTTCATTCACGTATTCAGCAAACAACTACTGAGTCCCAACCCCATGCCAGGCAGTGTGCTAGGCACAGAGGCTACTCAAGTGACAAGGATGATCAGCAGAGCCAGAAGGCACAGGCTGCTGGTGGGGCTGGAGTCCTCCCGGCCTCTCAGCCACCAGCCTGTGTTCCAGGCGGGGGGGCAGGGACGACACATGAACGAGGACTTGACCAGTACTGTGGTGGATGTTCTGATAAGGCTCCTCGAGGAGCCCAGAAAGGGGTCCCTGGTCCAAACTGGAGGATGACAGGTGGAGAAAGCGGGCTGAGCTCATAAGTGTGTGTAGAGGTAAGCCTGACAAGAGAGATGAAAGGGCATTCCAGGAAGCAGGCGTAGAGAGCAGGAGCAGACGTGCGGGAAAGCAGGAGCACAGCATGTGTAAGCTGTTTGTGCACGCTTTGAGAAAGATCTGGAAGGGTGTATCCTCAACTGCTAAGGCTGGTTATCTCAAAAAATTAGATTATGGAGCGTTTTGTTTCCTTATTTACACATTACTCTTTCATTTGAAATTGTTGGGCTTCCCTAGCAGCTCAGTGGTGGAGAGTTCGCCTGCCAATGCAGGAGACACAAGTTCGATTCCTAATCTGGGAATATCCCACATGCTGTGGAGCAACTAAACCTGTGAGCCACAACTTTGGAGCCCGTGTGCCCTAGAGCCTGAGTTCCACAAGAGAAGTCACCGCAACAGGAAGTCTCCTCACCTTAACTAGAGAGTAGCCCCCACTCCCTGCAACTAGAGAAGAGCCTGCAGCAGCAGTGAAAACCCAGAATAGCCAAAATAAATAAATAAATAATTTTTTAAAAAAGAGAGAAAAGAAATTGTAATTAGAAGCAGGAATTGTTTTCATAAGCAGAAAAAAGTAACACACAAAGAAAGAATGTTTTGTGTATGATAGAGCTGAAAAAGCATGATGTTTGATGAATATAAAACTGGAGGAGAAAATGCAAGGGACTGTCAAAAGTCTCCAGGAACTGGAGCAGCTGAGAGTCTGACTCTAGCAGGGGCTGGAGTCCTCAGTAGCTGGGTGAGTTCTTTCCTGGGAAGGCCCAGGGCTGCTGGAGCTGCTGTGTTCTAGCTAGAGCTCCAGGGAGCAAGTAGATCCTGGGGGTCTGGTGCCCTCAGCTAACTTTCTCACTTTCCTTTAGGCTGGGAACCACGCTGAGGTCAAGCAGAAAGACAGTTCCACGGCCAGCGTCAGGGGGTTCTAGGCCCCTAATCAGGGTGTTTCTCTTGGCCCCTGTCTCTATTCCAATACCTCACTCCCAAGCCTGGAACTGAGCTAGACCAGTGAAGGGCAAACTGCCTGAAGCTCTTTAAACAAGGTCATTTACAAATAAATATTTTGATCTTATTGACCTTTCAAAGGCGTTTTCTATAGCCGTCATTTTTTTTTTTTTTAACAACCTCGGTATTAGTAGGCTCTTTCTCCACTTGTTCTTTGCCAGAGAAGGTGGAAGTAACTTGCCAGCTGTAACTCAGGTGTATCATTCAAACACACACATACTTAAGAGTTTCTTCATCCATTCAGCAGAGTCTGTAGGAAGTGGTGTCTGGAATTTTATTTTAAGCGTTAGACACTGCTCATCCTCTTTCCAAAGCTTCTATATTCTTTTTTCCCTCTCACTACAAATGCAAGGATCAGGTTAGAGCCCAAAATTTTAATGCAGGTTTGTTGGTGGTGCATATTTTACCTCTACAGAGATCTCAGACCAAATTTGTATTATCGGTTCCACTGTTTAAAAACCTCAGAAGGGGGTGAAGACCTGAGAACAAACCAGGGATATGGGCTGGTGTCTTACCAACGCCCTCCTCTCATGGGGACGGTGCGTGAAGGGTCTCCTAAGAAAAGAAGGGGAGAAGTCAGCGGTTCAGAGGAGCTTGGTTCAGAGCCAATCCCCAGTTTGACCACTTTTCTTGGTTAGAACCAGGAGGACCCGCGCTCTCTCTCTTAGGGGAGATGTGCTTTCAGCAGGTAAGGGGCAGCTCCAGAAGACAGGGGCATGTCTTCTTCAGGGACACCGCTGGTGACAGAGACAGCAGCTGTCAGTGTCAGGGTGGTAACAGCACAGGAGCCAGAGGGCCATTGCAGAGGATTTATTTTTAAAATGATGATGTGAAAAATCAATAACTGATCAAAATCACATCCTTAGTGCCAGGAGACACAACACACATTTGGAAGGCTAGCAAGGGAAGAAGGCGGGGCTGGGGTAGGGCGGGGCTACCCTTACTTAGTTGTGTATTTAAAAGGTTCACAAAACACTCAGGACCAGATCCCCTGAAACAGTGAATCTGAATATCTAGGGACAAGGCCTAAGAATCTGCGGGTTTGTTTAAACCCTCCAGATCGTTTTAAATAAAGCACAGCCAAATTGGAGAAACCTAAGTGGTTAAACATGAGGATGAGGCTGTGGGAAGAACCACTGGGTTAGGGAGGCCAGCTTTAAGACAGGAAGGCCCGTAGGGAGAGGAGCTCTGTGCTCCTTCTGAGGGGGCCTCCTGACGCTGAGAGAGCCCATCCAGAGTGAACCCGGGCTTGTTGTTTCAGAAAGAAGCTTCCCACAGCTCATTCAGTCTCCCCAGAAGCGAGGCTCTGACAGGGAGTGGGTGGGGACGGGAGCGGGGCTTGCAGACAGCGCCCCGGCCCAGACATCACCGGCTGCCACAGCCAATGTCCTCATAAAAGAGACAACTCGGATTTCTCTTCAGGGCCCACTGAATGGACTCAGTGATTTTTTGGATCCCTCAGGTCCCATTCCCCACCAGTGCCTAAAATGCCTTGGCACAAGTGTCAGCTACAGGGCCTGCTGAGGGGTGCAGGTGGGGGAGTCAGAGAACCCCAGCCGAAGGGAAAGCCTGGCAGATTCTGGAGCCTCGATTTATGGAGAGATCCTGCAGGGTGACGGTGGGGGGCGGGAAGGGTGGAGGTCTTGGCACAAACAAACCGGAACCCAAAGGTCCTAGGCTGCCTTGTACACATACATTTT
The DNA here is from genome assembly GCA_022376925.1 of Tragulus kanchil. Classification (NCBI taxonomy): domain Eukaryota; kingdom Metazoa; phylum Chordata; class Mammalia; order Artiodactyla; family Tragulidae; genus Tragulus; species Tragulus kanchil. Next base: position 80,041,307 of record JAIOJX010000024.1, on the reverse strand, counting down.
GGAGGAAATAATTCTTCAGTGTCACTTCTGAAACTGTTTGGGTCCCCTCTCTCCCCTTTCCTAATTTTTGTTATTCTGAGTCTTCTGGCAGCGGCCTTTGGATCTCTCAATACGTTTAAACCTTGATTTATTATGATTAGTTTTGCTTGTCAGCTCTAGATAGCGAGCCATCTCCCCTCCAGGGAGGGTGCGGCTCCAGACAGATCACTCCGCCCCTCCTCCGCCTTTCTCCCAGCACAGCATTGCCTGTGTGTCAACAAAGTGCTGTACCCATGATTGATTGTAAGAATGCCTGAAAATCTATGACGTCTTTTTAAAGACACTGTGCCCAAAGAGCCCATCAGCGCCGATGGGGGCGCGGTCAGGGCTCCCTGTCCTCAGGAAGCCTCAGTGGAAGTCAAAGAGGCACAGGTCTGGGGAGGCTGTGACCACATTCAGAGATAAAAGCGGGAACAAGTCAATACGGGTAGAGGCAGCACCTCCGTAGAAGGCGGTCCAGGTACAGTGTAACCAGACTATCAGTTATCTAGTGTAAATGACTGGTTATCAGATCCTCCTGGTTGGGGGTTAGGGAGGAGGGGGAGGGCGAGAAGAAGGCAGAATCCCGAGTGCCTGAAGTCGGAAGAAGATATAAAGGTGTGGGGGAACCCAAAAGGACAACTCAGTTCACAGCAGAAGGAGGAGACTGGGGTTCAGAAACCGTGCAGGCCCCTCGCCTCCTCACAGGTCTCTGGAGGGTGTGGGGGCAGCCCTGTTTACCTTCAGCCCGTCAAGGGCACACTGAATGGGCACTGAGATGTCGATCATGGCTTTGTAAACACAGTGTCCCTGCACCTAAGGAAGATTAGATTTGGGGGCATGTTTTTTGGTGGTTAAAAAAAAAAAAATGTCTGAGGTTATGTGAAACAGACTCTTTCTCATTATGCAGGACCGATTACGTTAAAGGAAAGAAGCCTTCCCAAGACATTTTATTATATGATTTCATTTATGTGAATAAAGTTACAGAAAGGCCAAACTAATCTATGGGACAAAGAAATCAGAAGAGGTTGGGGGGGGCGGGACTTACTAGGAAGGGGCATGAGAGGCTGTTCTGACGTCATCACCGTGTTCTCTAGCTTGATAGGGATTTGAGTGGCACAGGTGCACACGTTTGTCAGAACTCATCCCTGACACACGAGACGGATGTGTTTCATTGTGTGTAAAATGTATCGCAAAAGAAAAAAATCACTGCAACAAATATTGGCCTCTTGTTCATGATATGATTCTGACGTATTGGCTTAAATGGGTACTGATGTCTGCACCTCGCTTTTTTAGATTTTATTTCATATTAAACTATAGCTGACTGCGTTAGTGTCAGGTGTGCACTTTCAGATTCTTTTCCATTGGCCCGTTACCTGTGTGTCAACAAAGTGCTGTACCCATGATTGATTGTAAGAATGCCTGAAAATCTATGACGTCTTTTTAAAGACACTGTGCCCAAAGACGCGCCATAGGCCGATGGCGCGCTCAGGCCGCTGTCCTCAGGAAGCCTCAGTGGAAGTCAAAGAGGCACAGGTCTGGGGAGGCTGTGACCACATTCAGAGATAAAAGCGGGAACAAGTCAATACGGGTAGAGGCAGCACCTCCGTAGAAGGCGGTCCAGGTACAGTGTAACCAGACTATCAGTTATCTAGTGTAAATGACTGGTTATCAGATCCTCCTGGTTGGGGGTTAGGGAGGAGGGGGAGGGCGAGAAGAAGGCAGAATCCCGAGTGCCTGAAGTCGGAAGAAGATATAAAGGTGTGGGGGAACCCAAAAGGACAACTCAGTTCACAGCAGAAGGAGGAGACTGGGGTTCAGAAACCGTGCAGGCCCCTCGCCTCCTCACAGGTCTCTGGAGGGTGTGGGGGCAGCCCTGTTTACCTTCAGCCCGTCAAGGGCACACTGAATGGGCACTGAGATGTCGATCATGGCTTTGTAAACACAGTGTCCCTGCACCTAAGGAAGATTAGATTTGGGGGCATGTTTTTTGGTGGTTAAAAAAAAAAAAATGTCTGAGGTTATGTGAAACAGACTCTTTCTCATTATGCAGGACCGATTACGTTAAAGGAAAGAAGCCTTCCCAAGACATTTTATTATATGATTTCATTTATGTGAATAAAGTTACAGAAAGGCCAAACTAATCTATGGGACAAAGAAATCAGAAGAGGTTGGGGGGGGCGGGACTTACTAGGAAGGGGCATGAGAGGCTGTTCTGACGTCATCACCGTGTTCTCTAGCTTGATAGGGATTTGAGTGGCACAGGTGCACACGTTTGTCAGAACTCATCCCTGACACACGAGACGGATGTGTTTCATTGTGTGTAAAATGTATCGCAAAAGAAAAAAATCACTGCAACAAATATTGGCCTCTTGTTCATGATATGATTCTGACGTATTGGCTTAAATGGGTACTGATGTCTGCACCTCGCTTTTTTAGATTTTATTTCATATTAAACTATAGCTGACTGCGTTAGTGTCAGGTGTGCACTTTCAGATTCTTTTCCATTACAGGTTATTCCAAGATGTTGAATATATCTCCCTGAGCTATGTACACAATGTGCATCTATTAATCCCAAATGCCACCTTATCTCTCCCCCTCCCTTTCCCCCTTTGCTAACCATAAGTTTATTTTCTATGTCTGTAAATCTGTTTTGTAATTGAGTTGTATTATTTTTTTAGATTCCACATGTAAGTGATATCATATAATATTTGTCTTTCTTTGCCTGACTTACTTCAGTTAGTATGATGATCTCTAGGTCCATTCATGTTATTGCAAATGCTAATGTTTCATTCTTTTTTAATGACTGAATAATATTCCATTCTATATATATGTACACCACATCTTCTTTATCTGTTCATTTGTTGATGGACATCTAGTTTCCTTCCATGTCTTGGGTATTGTGAATAATGCTGCTGTGAACATTGGGGTGAATGTGTTTTTTCAAATTAGAATTTTTATCCTTTCCAGATATTTGCTCAGGAGTGGGATTCCTAGATCATAACAATAACTCCATTTTTAGTTTTTTAAGGAAACACCAGACTGTTTTCCTTAATGGTTGGTTTATACTCCCACCAAGAGTGTCGGAAGGTTCCCTTTTCTACACACCGTCTCCAGCATTTATTATTTGTAGATTTTTTGATGGTGGCCCTTCTGACCAGGGTAAGGGGATATCTCATTGTTTGAATTTGCATCTCTCTAATAATTGGTGATGTGGAACATCTTTTCAGGGTCTGCACCTCCCTTTAAAATGCATCCAGAAATTACAGCACTGATGGATGGGTAGAGGGATGGATAGCTGGGACATGTGATAAAGCACATAGAGCAAATGTTAATGGACGCATTTAGGTGGTAGGTGTATGATGTTCAATGGAGAAGTCCTCCAACTTTTCTGTATGTTTAAAATTTTTCATAATGAAACGTGAAAATAAAAATAATTAAAGTATCTAGGAATCATCCGCCCTCCTTAGGAGCCTCTGAGCCTCTCTCACAGGTCTTGGTTCATTGACTCGGTAGGTCTAGCTGAGTGAGCGGAGGGCCGCAACCCTTCTCCAGTTTTTTCCCGCCTGTTTCATGCCAACTGAGCATTCAGATTCTTTTCCATTACAGGTTATTCCAAGATGTTGAATATATCTCCCTGAGCTATGTACACAATGTGCATCTATTAATCCCAAATGCCACCTTATCTCTCTCCCCTTTCCCCTTTGCTAACCATAAGTTTATTTTCTATGTCTGTAAATCTGTTTTGTAATTGAGTTGTATTATTTTTTTAGATTCCACATGTAAGTGATATCATATAATATTTGTCTTTCTTTGCCTGACTTACTTCAGTTAGTATGATGATCTCTAGGTCCATTCATGTTATTGCAAATGCTAATGTTTCATTCTTTTTTAATGACTGAATAATATTCCATTCTATATATATGTACACCACATCTTCTTTATCTGTTCATTTGTTGATGGACATCTAGTTTCCTTCCATGTCTTGGGTATTGTGAATAATGCTGCTGTGAACATTGGGGTGAATGTGTTTTTTCAAATTAGAATTTTTATCCTTTCCAGATATTTGCTCAGGAGTGGGATTCCTAGATCATAACAATAACTCCATTTTTAGTTTTTTAAGGAAACACCAGACTGTTTTCCTTAATGGTTGGTTTATACTCCCACCAAGAGTGTCGGAAGGTTCCCTTTTCTACACACCGTCTCCAGCATTTATTATTTGTAGATTTTTTGATGGTGGCCCTTCTGACCAGGGTAAGGGGATATCTCATTGTTTGAATTTGCATCTCTCTAATAATTGGTGATGTGGAACATCTTTTCAGGGTCTGCACCTCCCTTTAAAATGCATCCAGAAATTACAGCACTGATGGATGGGTAGAGGGATGGATAGCTGGGACATGTGATAAAGCACATAGAGCAAATGTTAATGGACGCATTTAGGTGGTAGGTGTATGATGTTCAATGGAGAAGTCCTCCAACTTTTCTGTATGTTTAAAATTTTTCATAATGAAACGTGAAAATAAAAATAATTAAAGTATCTAGGAATCATCCGCCCTCCTTAGGAGCCTCTGAGCCTCTCTCACAGGTCTTGGTTCATTGACTCGGTAGGTCTAGCTGAGTGAGCGGAGGGCCCGCAACCCTTCTCCAGTCCTCCTCGCCCCCTTCCCTCTCGCTCTGCCCCCTGAGTTTACATACCCAGGCCAACTGAGCATCCTGCACACTTCTCACCATTTCCCTGTTCGAAGGACCAGAGTCCTTCTCTGAGAACTTTCTGCTCTCAGTCAAGCAATGCCCCCGCTGCAGTATTCTAAATCCCCAATTTCTTCTCTCTCCCATTCGCAGGCATGGAAATAAGTAAGGCATGTAGTTCCTTCACATCTCTTTGCTTTATTCTTTTATTGCTTCTCCTTCTGCCTGGGCTTCAAGGTGTTCACCAGCAAGGACTGCACACTCTGTTCATCTGCTGGTCTCTGGGCAAATCCGGTTTAAGTGGCCCCCTCACCCCCTCCCTCACCCCAGGGATAAAGATGTCTTTTACATTTATAGGGACTATCGACTTCCTTCAGAAGACTCCACACCGCCTAGCCTCTGACCTAACACCCTCACCGGGCTTCCCTGGTGGTCCAGTGGGTAAGGACACCACCTTGCAGTGCAAGGGATACCAGTTTGATCCCTGGCCTGGGAAGATCTCACGTGCCGCGGAGCAGCTGGACCGATGTGTCCGACTGCAGAGCCGGAGCTCTGGAGTGCTTGCGCCCAGAGCTGGCGCTCTGCAGCAAGAGGTCACTGCGATGGAAGGCCCACACAGGCCAAAGAACAAAGTTAAATAAATGAAAAACCAACAGAAGTGGCCAAAAAAAAAAGAAAAAAAATTCCAGGACGAGGTGGCCTAGTGGTTAAGGCGATGGACTGCTAACACCCTCACCTCAGCACGCCTAACTTAAACCCTGCATGCTGCTTTACTACAGAAGCCAAACGGGCCTGGGACTAGGGGGCTGTGGGTCTAGACATATGGGTGTGCTCATTTTGGGTGCTGAGGGCTGTTTGTGTTATTGGTGGGGCAGCAAAATCAGAAACACCAGGGTCAAACCAACCTTTCTTCCCCCACGGGCCTTTATCCTGCACTCCACCAGGCACCTGGTGTGGCTAAGCTGCTGGAGGTGAAAGGGCAAGGTCCCTTCCCACCCAGGGCTGGTCTCTGTTCCCTATGGGTCATTGACTCGGTAGGTCTAGCTGAGTGAGCGGAGGGCCGCAACCCTTCTCCAGTCCTCCTCGCCCCCTTCCCTCTCGCTCTGCCCCCTGAGTTTACATACCCAGGCCAACTGAGCATCCTGCACACTTCTCACCATTTCCCTGTTCGAAGGACCAGAGTCCTTCTCTGAGAACTTTCTGCTCTCAGTCAAGCAATGCCCCCGCTGCAGTATTCTAAATCCCCAATTTCTTCTCTCTCCCATTCGCAGGCATGGAAATAAGTAAGGCATGTAGTTCCTTCACATCTCTTTGCTTTATTCTTTTATTGCTTCTCCTTCTGCCTGGGCTTCAAGGTGTTCACCAGCAAGGACTGCACACTCTGTTCATCTGCTGGTCTCTGGGCAAATCCGGTTTAAGTGGCCCCCTCACCCCCTCCCTCACCCCAGGGATAAAGATGTCTTTTACATTTATAGGGACTATCGACTTCCTTCAGAAGACTCCACACCGCCTAGCCTCTGACCTAACACCCTCACCGGGCTTCCCTGGTGGTCCAGTGGGTAAGGACACCACCTTGCAGTGCAAGGGATACCAGTTTGATCCCTGGCCTGGGAAGATCTCACGTGCCGCGGAGCAGCTGGACCGATGTGTCCGACTGCAGAGCCGGAGCTCTGGAGTGCTTGCGCCCAGAGCTGGCGCTCTGCAGCAAGAGGTCACTGCGATGGAAGGCCCACACAGGCCAAAGAACAAAGTTAAATAAATGAAAAACCAACAGAAGTGGCCAAAAAAAAAAAAAAAAAAAAAAAAATTCCAGGACGAGGTGGCCTAGTGGTTAAGGCGATGGACTGCTAACACCCTCACCTCAGCACGCCTAACTTAAACCCTGCATGCTGCTTTACTACAGAAGCCAAACGGGCCTGGGACTAGGGGGCTGTGGGTCTAGACATATGGGTGTGCTCATTTTGGGTGCTGAGGGCTGTTTGTGTTATTGGTGGGGCAGCAAAATCAGAAACACCAGGGTCAAACCAACCTTTCTTCCCCCACGGGCCTTTATCCTGCACTCCACCAGGCACCTGGTGTGGCTAAGCTGCTGGAGGTGAAAGGGCAAGGTCCCTTCCCCCCACCCCCACCCTGTCTTCCGGGGCTGAGGATCTCTCAGCTGACACTTCCCGGGGGCGGCCTACTGTGGGTCTCTCACCCCAGGCAGGACCACCTGGATCCGGGACCTCTCTTCCCCACCAGACCCCACCTTCCGCATACAAGCCTAGGCCTGCAGACCACTTTGCCGAGCAGTCTTGGAGTAAGGGCAGGAATTGAATGGGGACAGGATGGGCGAGGGAGTGGGGCGGGGGGGGAAGCCTTTATTTGGTCTGGGAACAACAGGCAAATGCTTGGGCTCAGGGTGTTCACCAGTAAGACTGCACATCTTACTCACCTGGTTGTCTCTCGCAAGACCAGTTTAAGTGCCTCCCTTGCCCCTACCCTCGCATCAAGGCAGTCCTTCCCTGCCCGGAAAAAGAAATGCGGGCCTGGCACTTTGCCAGCAGAAGTCAAAACACATCATTTTTCTCAGCCTGGCAGGGTGGAGACATGAAAGCCCAAAGCTAGAAAGTCAGAAGCCCTGAGGTCTGATTCAAACTTGGGCATTTCCCAGGTGTGGGTCACTTATCCTCAGTTTTCACATATGTAAAACAGGGATGAGTAGCCCCTGTCCAGGCCACGGAGCTGTGGCCAACAATTAGATGAGACGGTGCGTGTGAAAAGCACCTTGTAAACTCTAAGTGCTCTACCAACACAAGGAGTTCTTAAAGCACCATTTCTCCTTACCCTCAGTTAGCAACACAGCTCCATTTCTCCTCTGCTTGCTAATTCCAGGGAGACCCTAGGAGACTAGAAACTACCGATCCACTGTTTCTTCCCAACCCTAAGACCTCCAGCCCTTCCCCTGTCTTCTCATTCTAAGCAGCAGACGGAGGTGAAGCAAGCAGGAAGGCAGAGCCCTCACCTGGGGAGGCTCCTCTTCACTGGGGGAATCAGTTATAACGATTCTACTGCTGGAGACATAGAGAACAGACTCTCAGCTGCCAAGGGGAGTCAGGGTCGGGGAAGGAAGGACTGGGAGTTTAGGACTAGCAAATACGACTGACTGTATATAGAATGGATAAGCAACAAGTTCTTACTGTAGCGGACCAAGAGCTATATTCAATATCTTGTGATAAACTGTAATGGAATAGAAAATGAAAAAGAATATATATGTATATACATATATATATATATATATATATAACTGAATTACTTTGCTGTACAGCAGAAATTAACCCAACATTGTAAATCACCTATAATTCATTAAAATCATTAAAATCTTGTTTTAAAAAAAGAGAGAGATAAAGAGAAACGGAGAAAAATGATTCTGCTGTTGGAGAAGCACAGGCTTGGGAGTCCTGGCTGATCCAAATTGGGATCCAGAGTGCGTATGTCTGATGAGCTGGTGAATCCCAGCCCATCCAGACCTCTGTTTATAGGAGAGGAAGAGTTCCTGTGGTCACGTCTCTGGGGCAGAGAAAGAGAACCCAGTAAATGGGTGTCTATCTCCTCTTTCCCGAGCCCAGCCTGGTGATCAGCCCCGCCCTTAGATGGGCTGCAGGACTACAAGCAAAAGCTGAAGAGGCAGTGTTCTCATCACACTCAGGGCCCCTGTATGGGAGAAAGACTAAACTCCCATGCAATGGAGAGAATCCCAACACAGTGGCTTGCAGAATGGAGGAGTTCTGCTTTCCTACAGCAGTCTCAAGGTGAGCAGGTTACTGGAGCCCTCAGCTTCACGAGGTCATTGAGGAGCTCAGATCCCTTCCATCTGTGGCTTTCCTGTATGCCAGGCCATTGCTATTATGCATGGCTGATGCTGGGTCATCAGCAGGGCAGAAGGAGGAAAAAGCATGGAGACACACCCAGCATTTCGAGGCCCGGACCTGGAAGGGACTTCCCCCTCTCTGCCTTGTACTGGTGAGGACTCAGTCCCACAGTAAATGGGTGGGAAATGGAGTCCAGCTTGCCACCACGTGCCTCACAGTAACACTGTCACTGGGGTAGAGAGCTAGTGGTCTGCTGCATGGCATCACCAGGGTTGGGCCAACACCATGTGACATGGACTGGAGAAGCCACCACTCATACTTCTGTGGGACGCATGGAGTGGCTGCCAGTCTCAGCGTACACTGAGGCATTGGACCCTCAAGGGCTGGAGTTCCGGGAGGCAGCAAAGCGACTGACTGTATATAGAATGGATAAGCAACAAGTTCTTACTGTAGCGGACCAAGAGCTATATTCAATATCTTGTGATAAACTGTAATGGAATAGAAAATGAAAAAGAATATATATGTATATACATATATATATATATATATATATAACTGAATTACTTTGCTGTACAGCAGAAATTAACCCAACATTGTAAATCACCTATAATTCATTAAAATCATTAAAATCTTGTTTTAAAAAAAGAGAGAGATAAAGAGAAACGGAGAAAAATGATTCTGCTGTTGGAGAAGCACAGGCTTGGGAGTCCTGGCTGATCCAAATTGGGATCCAGAGTGCGTATGTCTGATGAGCTGGTGAATCCCAGCCCATCCAGACCTCTGTTTATAGGAGAGGAAGAGTTCCTGTGGTCACGTCTCTGGGGCAGAGAAAGAGAACCCAGTAAATGGGTGTCTATCTCCTCTTTCCCGAGCCCAGCCTGGTGATCAGCCCCGCCCTTAGATGGGCTGCAGGACTACAAGCAAAAGCTGAAGAGGCAGTGTTCTCATCACACTCAGGGCCCCTGTATGGGAGAAAGACTAAACTCCCATGCAATGGAGAGAATCCCAACACAGTGGCTTGCAGAATGGAGGAGTTCTGCTTTCCTACAGCAGTCTCAAGGTGAGCAGGTTACTGGAGCCCTCAGCTTCACGAGGTCATTGAGGAGCTCAGATCCCTTCCATCTGTGGCTTTCCTGTATGCCAGGCCATTGCTATTATGCATGGCTGATGCTGGGTCATCAGCAGGGCAGAAGGAGGAAAAAGCATGGAGACACACCCAGCATTTCGAGGCCCGGACCTGGAAGGGACTTCCCCCTCTCTGCCTTGTACTGGTGAGGACTCAGTCCCACAGTAAATGGGTGGGAAATGGAGTCCAGCTTGCCACCACGTGCCTCACAGTAACACTGTCACTGGGGGTAGAGAGCTAGTGGTCTGCTGCATGGCATCACCAGGGTTGGGCCAACACCATGTGACATGGACTGGAGAGAAGCCACCACTCATACTTCTGTGGGACGCATGGAGTGGCTGCCAGTCTCAGCGTACACTGAGGCATTGGACCCTCAAGGGCTGGAGTTCCGGGAGGCAGCAAAGCAGAACTCCTCGGAGGGGCCCTCTCTCCATGGCGGGTGGATGACAGACAGTGAGAATGAGTTCAGAGCAGGAAACCTACCCAGAGACCTCCAGAGACTCCCAATCCTTTCCACAGGAAACCATAGCTGGGAAGAAGAATCAGGTCTTCAGTCAAAGGGAAGGGACACAAGCAGGCAAAATGAGGGTCCATCATGACCCATAACTAGGTCTCACCAGCTGGTGGGGAGGGGCTGCAAATGAAACACCTCCTGGAACCCTTGGACCTTCACAGAACAAGACTGAAACCCCAAGAAATGGTGGTTCTTCTATAACTGTCCTGAGACAGGACCCAGGATGGGCTCTCAGTCAATAGGTAAGCATTTGTATTATTTAAGTTTTGTTTTGTTTTGTTTTAAATTTTGGCCTCTTTTTATTGGGTTTTTCTTCATTTACTGTCATCCATATTTATTCTTTAGCCTGTGTGGGCCTCCCATCACAGTGGCCTCTCTTGCTTCAGAACACCTGCTCTGGGTGCATGCGCTCCAGAGTGCTGGCTCATAATTGGACACACTGGTGGTCCAGCCACTCTGCCGCACGTGGGATCTTCCCATGCCAGGGATTGAACTGGCGCCCCTTGCACTGCAAGGCGGTGACCTTACCCACTGGACCACCAGGGAAGCCCCAAGCACTTGTATTAATAGACTTAGTACATTTTTGGTCCGTGAAGGACACAACAGAAGCATGACACCCAAATCCTATGATCCAGGAAGGTAGTCTCTTGTAAATCATCAAAGCCAAGTCCCCAAGAGCACATGATCAAGTGTCTAGTTGTGGTTGTCACCTGAGGGAACCAAGGAGTATGCATGTGCTCAGGGCAAACAGGGCTGGTTTCATGGAGGACGTGTGGCTTGAGTTGAAGAACTTGGAGGACTGAGAAGGGAAGGGAGAACATCTCAAGCTGGATGGGCGCAGGGTATAAGAAAAAGGACAGGTGATCCCTCTGGAAATTGCCAGATCTTGGGCTAAATGCTTTTCATGAATTGTTGTTGTTGTTCAGTCACTAAGTTGTGTCTAAATCTTTGCAGCCCCACAGACTACAGCACAACAGCCTTTCCAGTCCTTCACTAACTCCTGGAGTTTGCTCAAACTCTTATCTGTTGACTTGATGATACCACCCACCCATCTCATCCTCTACCGCCCCCTTCTCCTCCTGCCTGCAATCTTTCCCAGCATCAGGGTCTTTTCCAACCAGTCTGCTTTTTGTTTCAGTTGGCCAAAGTATGGGAGCTTCAACTTCAGCATCAGTCCTTCCAGTGAATATTCAGGGTTGATTTCCTTTAGGATTAACTGGTTTGATCTCCTTGTTGTTCATGGGTTTCATGAATTACCTCGTTTAATCTTCCTGATATCACTCTAAGGTAAGTGATATCATTATACACAGTTTGAAAATGAGGAAATGAAGAGCTCAGAGAGATTCAGCAACTTGCCCGTAATCACATAGCGTGTTCCTAGAGAGCCAGAACCGATCCCAGGACACGCTGGTGGCAGCATCTGCTCTCTGCCTCCTTGCACGGTCAACAGTGGCATCACAACATCCCAGGCGGACTTGCCGCTGCTGTTGGCAAACAGCCCCAAGGGTCACATTGAAGGCTGACGCGCTCCCCTGCTCCGGAGCTCCCTGCTCGATGGAGCAGTCTGGGTCCTGCCCACAAGGCTGGCGCCCTGCCTGCCTCTAAAGATGCCTTTGGTAGGAATCACAGCCAACAAATGTACCAGCAGGACGAGACGAGCTAAATGCTCCAGAGGCTCCCGGGGAACAATGCAGCTCTGTGAGCAGCCCAGGCCGGAGCACAGCCCTGGACAGCTGACAGGAACTAGCCCCAGCCGACCGAGTTGTCCTGAGGACTCCTCTGAAGGCGTCCATGCTGAGGTCTGCTCCCCGCACTCTGGAGTTAGGGTGTGTACTTCCTGAGCCTTGGGCGCCAGCCAGCCTCCGTCATACCCGTCTCTGCCTGCTGTGCTGAGAGACCCGGAGAAGTGGCCCTGGCTGAGGTCCCAGCACACTGGCCCCTGGGACCCTCCTGCACAGCCGTGGAATTCCATGCACGTGTCACACCTACCCCCGACTCCCAGGGGGAGAATGATGTTCAGGCTGGTCAGGACTGACCAGGTTGAGGAACCCTGAGAGGGTCTAGGCTGAAGCTTGACCTGGCCCCAGTCCCTCACCAAGAGTGGACAAGCCCCTTCTCCAGGGCCGAAAATCTACCCACCATGCTCTCACCTCTGCCTTAGCCCAGGGGGGCAGACTCTGGGCAAGGAGAGGAGAAATCAGGATGCTAGGTGCCCTGATCTTGGAGGGTTAGAAAAATCCAGCAAACAAGGTTTATTCAGGGGATAACTTTAGGGGCTTAACCTCAAACACAGCCCCTGGGGAAACTAGCGGAGATATCTACCCCTTCACCATCTCCTACATGACCTGAGCTGCAAGGCTCTGTTTTTGCAAGGGCTGCCCCACCTCGCATGGGCTCAGCCCTAAAGAGTCTGGTGTATTCCTCAGGCAGGGGGCGCCAGGACCCAGAGGGTGAGGGGATTCACCCTAGCCCACCAGCCCACTGACTGAAGAGTGAGGCAAAGACCACAGGCAGACGGTCATCAGGGAGTTTGTGAGGTGCAGATGGGGCAAAAGGAGGGGGGTGTGTACATGCCCTGAGCCCCGCTCTCTTTGAGAAAAGCACCTGGTTCAGCACCCACATTGTGGACACGCACACCAACATTCACACTCACCCTCTCTCCACTTGGCACCTCCCAGAGGTCAGAGGGTAGGGGCTCCGAGGCCCAGGTGTATGACAATATGTTTTGTTACAGCGACTTGGGAGAGGAGCCTTCTTGAACCCAGTCTGCACCTTGAGTGCATCCCTGGGAGGCCAGGAGGTAAGGCCTGCAAATGGAAGCTCAACAGTCCTGGCTACTGAAATAAGAGAGCAGGGTCATTCAGGTGCAGGGTGGACACTGGCTGGGGTGTGGCCAAAGGGTGGAGGGCAGCAGGTATTGGAGAGGTGGTGGGGATGGGCAAATGGCCAGACAGTCATGCCTCAAAGAAGGGAGCTTGCCTTACAAAGCACTTCCTTTTTGCTATGTGACCCCTTTTACAGTTGAACAAACTGAGACTCAAGTCAACACTTGGCCTAAGATCATATGACCAGCAAACCCAGTGCCAGAATCTGAGCCTAAAGTCTTTGTTTTTCCCTCTGTGTCCTGATGCCTCTCACGTACCTGAAGCTACTGGGGAGACAAGACCTAGAAGACTTGGAACATCTCACCAGAGCACAGCTGTCAGCCCTCAGAGAAGAGAGGCCTGTGTGGTCAGGGATGAGAGGAAGGAAGAGTTGAGAGGACTGGACTGGCTTGTGAGGGACGGTTACCTTCCAGTTTTATTCTTTCCTGGAAAATGTGGGATAGGAAAGGGGAGATGGAGAGGTGTCATTTTCCAATAACTTTCCTGGGTCACCTCCATCTTGTGACCAAATGCTCTTGCTGCCTGAGCTAGACTCGGGAGCAAGGACAAGACCCTGAAACCAAGATTGTCAATGCTGCGTGTCTCCAGCTACCTGAGTTCTCCTAGGGTGGGGGTTTAGGTCCTCTTACACCCCTCCCTCTATACCACTCTTGGAGGCAGCCCCTACACCGGATTAATATGTACTTGGCTGAAGGGTCCAAAGCCAGAATTGCCGTTAATGTGCATAGACTGGAACCCACCCCACCAACCCTTCTTCAGAGGACTCTCAGGGCCTTGTGAAGAGCTTGGAACACCCTCACCCAGTCCACCGATTTCTGGTCCTGGGCAAAATGACTTCCTCTGTCTGGCAGCTGCAGGCCCAGCACACCTGGGAGCCACGTCCCCTAGGCTTCCAGGCCCAATGCTGTAAACCTGCTTCTCTCGAACCTCTCAGCAAAGTGGCTGGTGCCGACGAGCATGGCAGTCCCTCTGCAGCTGGTGCTCTGGATAGCCGGGGTCCGTGGAGAGCCCCCGCAGGAGGCAGAGGAGGAAGGGAGGGTCACCAGGGAAACTCCCACCCGCTTTGTGGAGAGAGAGCACAGTTTGGACTTCAAGGCCAGGCTGGAGGGCTAGGTTGGGGTCCAAGGTCAAATCCAGGCTAGGCTCTCTCATTGCCTCTCTGGGTGATCCTGGGCAGGTCCCTCCTACCTCTGAAGCCTCAGGTCTCTCACCTGTGAAATGAGGAAGAGGACTCAGAACCCTAAGGCCCATTCCTCCTCTCTCTGTGCTGTGGTTCAGTGACGCTCCCCTTCCTCTGGCCCAGATGCCTGGCGGTCTTGGCCTGCTCTGATCTGACTCTCCAGATTGGCTGTGTCCTTACTCTACACCTTTCAGGATTCACTTTAGGTTCCTTCCAACATACTGTCCTCCAGTCCTGTGGCTGTGTGTATTCTAGGAAGCCTCCCTCTGCCTACTCTTTTCAGAGTCTTGGCTTCCCAGGAACTGGTTCTCATGAGTCTGGGTTGCCAGCACCTAGCACAGAGTCAGGCGCATAGCAGACGCGCCAGCTCCCTGAGTGAAAAGACCGGACACAGGTTGGCATCACTACCACTCACCTTGCCTTCCCTGTCTCCTGACTGGTTTAAGATGCTCGCCTCTGCGGCACTGTACCCCTGGCTTCCTGGGGTGAGAGGGGCAAGCTGGCTTCTCCATGAGCATCTCTGCAGCCCTTCCAGCTCCCGTGTACTCAAGAAACTGGCGGCCGCAGGGCCAGGTCAGATCCTGCCACTGCTGGTCAAGCTGCTGAAGACTTTTGACTCCTCTTCAGCTGTTTGCTTAAGTTACTGGGCTGCTCTGCCCAAAATATGATCCTACCCACATGCTTGGCCCAGGACCCACACAGGGCACAGGTACAAGAAACCAGCAGCTGCAGAAAAGGCCAGAGGTGGCAGGATTCGTCTCCTTCTTAGGGTCTAGCCTCAGTTTGCTAGTTTGGAAACCTGCTGTTCCTTGGCTGGACCAGCTCAAAGGTGACGTGTCAGGAAGGGACTTTGTGACTACTTTGGCTTTATCTGCATGACTCAGTAAATCCCCCAAATCTGTTTGGTATGAGCGGATATGTGTTTGTACACCCATCACTCTAAGATGTGCTGAAGAATAGGGTGGGAGCCATGGTCAGATGGAAACTCAGGGATGGGCTTTAAAGAAAACCTGAGATGGAGTCAGGAGTCAGAGGCTTGGGGACAAGGTGGGTTGGCCCCTATAAAAATAGTGCTACCAGAAGGGTCCCCATCCCACTTCCTCCTGGGAGTGGCCACCTGAGGTTTAGAACTCAGGTCCCAGGCTCTGGCCATGAGAGGCCCTTCTGTGTTCCTTCCTGAAGAAAGCCTGTCTTGACCTCCCTCCACCAACCATCCCCACAGCCTCTCCCTTGCATGGCCATGGCACTGGGTTCCCAGTTGACAATGACCTCCTCACTTCCCTGTCTTCCCCTAGAGTGGGGTCTCCTAGGGCGGGGCGGGGCCTTATGGATCTCAGTATCCCCAGGGCAGCATCCTGACACTGGATAAGGGTTTTTAAGTGAATGAATGGATGGACAGATGCATGAATGAATACACTTTTCAACTCTAGGGGTGAGACTGGAGTAGGTTGTTACCAAAGGACAGTCTATATGCTCCAGAGATAAGTACAGGGTTGATGCCTGAACACTTTCACCATAAAAAACAGACAATGGGGCTTCCCTGGTCCAGTGGGTAAAGACACCGCCTTGCAGTGCAAGGGGCGCCGGTTCGATCCCTGGCCTGGGAAGATCCCACGTGCTGCGGAGTGGCTAGACCGATGTGTCCAATCACCGATCTGGAGCTCTGGTGTGCGTGGGAGGCCCACCGGAGCCAAAGAACAAAGACGGATGAAAATGGAGAGATGAAAGACCAATAGAAGTGGCCCGCCCATCCCCTTCCCTCCCCACCCCACCCTCCAAAAGATAAATAAATAAAATTAAAAAAAAAAAAAACAGACAATGATCTAACAAAACTCAGGGCTGTGAGCTGCTAGCATGTTGATGGGCTCTTTGCCCCTAGTTCTTGGTTTCTACCTCTTCTCTTCTCTATGTTGTCATTTCTGCCATCTGTCTCTCTGTTTCTCCCCGTCTTTGTTTTCCCTCCACCTACCCTCTGTCCCATAATTTAATTCTATCCAAGATGCCGCTACAATGTCCTTCGAAGTCATCTGCCTCTCCCTCCTGTCCTCAGCTTCTCCAGCCTCTGGTCTGGCTTCCTCCTTCCTGGCGTCCCTGCCATGACCTCCACATTCTGAGGCCCCTCTTCCACTCCTTTGACTTCAGAGAACCCTCTAGGTGCGTCTATACTTCTGTCACCATTGTACAAGATCAACCTGCCCAGAATTTTGCTAAGACAGTAGGAGAAGGATTAGGAGGAGAGTCAACAAGTTCCCAGCCCCATTCTGTAGGCCTCAGCCATCTTTATCCAAGTTACCTTAGAGGACACGCCTGATGGGAAGGCTACAGGTGTCTAAAAGGTGGAGTATTATAAGGTCAATATCATCCTTTGCTTTGTAGGTTCAAAGATTAAAATGATAATATGGACTAAGCGTAGAATTGGAAGCCATGATATCTGAATGAGATTCCTGCCTCTTCTATGCAGGCCTTTGTGACTTTGAGAAAGTTATTTCACTCAGTCAACTTCAGTTTACTCCTCTGAAAAATGAGTAACTTGCTTACATCACACTGTTGCTATGAGAACTGACAAACTGTGGGAAAGCCCAGTGTCACTATCAAAATCAATCAGACTCAGGAGAGACTGACTCACATGAACAAAACTCACACTAGATCAATCGATAGATTGATGTCCATAGGTCATTTAAAGAGAGAAATGTACCTGCAGGAAGTCCTAGATGCTCCAGTCAATTGGGCAGTGCATTCTCTGCACTAAAGGAACCAAATTACAACCAAAAGATTTCCCTTGTGGGCATGGTATCCCTGCAAGGGGCCGATCTGGAGCTCGTGCGTGGGAGGCCCACCGGAGCCCTGAAAATGAGATGCTGGGGCCCCTTTTGATAAAATAAAATTAAAAAAAAAAAAACAGACAATGATCTAACAAAACTCAGGGCTGTGAGCTGCTAGCATGTTGATGGGCTCTTTGCCCCTAGTTCTTGGTTTCTACCTCTTCTCTTCTCTATGTTGTCATTTCTGCCATCTGTCTCTCTGTTTCTCCCCGTCTTTGTTTTCCCTCCACCTACCCTCTGTCCCATAATTTAATTCTATCCAAGATGCCGCTACAATGTCCTTCGAAGTCATCTGCCTCTCCCTCCTGTCCTCAGCTTCTCCAGCCTCTGGTCTGGCTTCCTCCTTCCTGGCGTCCCTGCCATGACCTCCACATTCTGAGGCCCCTCTTCCACTCCTTTGACTTCAGAGAACCCTCTAGGTGCGTCTATACTTCTGTCACCATTGTACAAGATCAACCTGCCCAGAATTTTGCTAAGACAGTAGGAGAAGGATTAGGGAGGAGAGTCAACAAGTTCCCAGCCCCATTCTGTAGGCCTCAGCCATCTTTATCCAAGTTACCTTAGAGGACACGCCTGATGGGAAGGCTACAGGTGTCTAAAAGGTGGAGTATTATAAGGTCAATATCATCCTTTGCTTTGTAGGTTCAAAGATTAAAATGATAATATGGACTAAGCGTAGAATTGGAAGCCATGATATCTGAATGAGATTCCTGCCTCTTCTATGCAGGCCTTTGTGACTTTGAGAAAGTTATTTCACTCAGTCAACTTCAGTTTACTCCTCTGAAAAATGAGTAACTTGCTTACATCACACTGTTGCTATGAGAACTGACAAACTGTGGGAAAGCCCAGTGTCACTATCAAAATCAATCAGACTCAGGAGAGACTGACTCACATGAACAAAACTCACACTAGATCAATCGATAGATTGATGTCCATAGGTCATTTAAAAGAGAGAAATGTACCTGCAGGAAGTCCTAGATGCTCCAGTCAATTGGGCAGTGCATTCTCTGCACTAAAGGAACCAAATTACAACCAAAAGATTTCCCTTGTGGGCATGGTATCCCTGCAAGGGGACTTAGCTCTTTGATCTGGGTGGTCACTCACTTGGCTATAGGGAGAGTCTGGTAAGGTGGCTCAGATGGTAAAGAAGCTGCCTGCAATGAGGGAGACCTGGGTTCGATCCCTGGGTCAGGAGATCCCCTGGAGAAGGGAATGGCAATCCACTCCAGTATTCTTGCCTGGAGAACTCCATGGAGAGAGGAGCTTGATATGCTACAACCCATGGGGTCACAAAGGGTCGGACATGACTGAAAGACTAACACTAACACTGATAACTCATCCACCCAGAGTTTAGAGCAGGTCATGCTACGCATGCCGCTGGGCAATGCTAGAGACGTGTGGGCAAACTCCGTCCCTCTGGCTCTACACTGTTTGAAGATTTCATCACATGGCCATTAACCCATTGCGTAAATCTGTATTGAACTTTTACTAAGTTCCAGACACTGGGCGACATGACAGGGATGCAGAAGTGGGTAAAAGAGACACTGTCCTGTCCTCCTCGTGGAGCTCACAGTCTTTGGAGAAAGACTAACAACTGAACACACAATTTCCATCTGTTGCGGTCAGTGCATTGTTACCATGGTGAAGCGGAGGGAGCCATGGGAACACGGCCGCTAAGCAGTGCAGGGCCTGGGGAAGGGCTGCTGGAGGAAGTGTTCACACACATATCCTGCCTTCGGCAGGTGGCAGGGCATGCTTGGGTGGCTTGCCTTCCAGGGTTCTTCAGTCCTGTTCAGGCCCCTGACTACACCCTGACAACTCTCAGTGACCTCGGGTGTTTCCCTAGTCCCCACAAGCAATGTATCTACAAACTCTCTCTTGGGCTGGGCTTGCAGACAACTCATTCTTTCCTTCATTTAACAAATATTTGTTGTGGGACTTCCCTGGCAGTGGAGTGGTTAAGACGGTGCTTCCAATGCAGAGGGCATGAGTTCCATCCCTGGTCAAGGAACTAAGATCCCACGTGCCACACAGCACTCCCCACACACACACATGCAAAAAAAAAAAAAAAATTATATTGAGTCCCTATTATGTGCTGAAGTTAGCTCATTTCACCTTCTCAATGGGACTTTCTCCTTAGCTTCCAGACTGCCTTACTGAGGCCCCCCTGAGATGGGCTGGAACAGCCCATCTCAGAACTTTTCGCTGTCTTCTTGAGAGATGGGAGGACAATTCAGGCTAAGGCAGTGCTGCTCAGAAGGAAGGGGCTTCTGGCACTAGCTGAGGACGCCACCTCTCCAGAAATGTGTCAAGAAACTCCCCCAGCCCATCCCTCTGCCCTTTCTGAGGTTCTCCCATGCTCAGTGGGCCTGGAGTGGGTGGGAAGCTCTAACCCAGAAGGCAGGCAGCAGCCTGAGCAGAACCAGTACCAGGTGGACATTCATTCATGGAAATGACGGAGGACTATGAATTAGAGAGTAGTGAGCCTTCAGGTCCCTACGTATAACTGTGAGTCCAGTTTCTTGAGCACCTTTACCATATTCCAAATCCCCAGGCACTCGCACACAGACCTGGAAATTTAGGAGGGCAAGGAACACATTCTCCCTTGCACTGGGGATAGACCAAGGCCCAGAGCTTACGAGTGACTTAAGGCTGGGCACAGAACAGGGAACCAGGTCTCCACCACACTCCCAAACCTCTCAAGGGCCCTCAAGCTTTCCAGACACGACTTGTGATCTTCCTTGGGGGTGTTCAGAGGTTTCCTGTCCCCCCTCAACACCCCCACTCCCCAACCTTCCAAGTGAGCAGCCCCAGGCCCCCACCCCCTGGGCGGCCTCAATGGGTCCCCTTGTCCAAAAGGCTATGTAGCTTGACCCCAGGAGCAGCAGGACAGCAAGCTCGGACAGGGGTCTGCCTCATCCCCTCCTCAGCCTCGGTTGGCTGGCGTGGGCAAGCCTGTGGGGCCGGGGCCCCACTGAATGTGACCTATTGTCTCCGGATGGATTTAGGAAGTGCCAAGCTCCCATCAAACAGCCCTGCTCCTCAGGCAAAACAAAAAAAGGGCTGTTCATTTGGGACCTTGCTTCCCTTATCTCCTTTTCCTATCTCCTCAGGCTTAGCTATGGTGTAGTGTTCAAAACCACTTCCCCTCTGAGCCAATCGGAAGCCGGGGCTCACCCCTGGCCCTGAGGTAAAGTTATTTATAAACGCCTCCCTGGATTATTTGAGCAGAGCCTTTCCGCACACCTCTGGAACACCTTTCAGTCGCCTGCTCCCCAGACACACCTGCAGCTCTGCCCAGCCGGCTCTGCTCACCCACCGGTAAGCCCCACCCAGCCCACGCCTGGGCTGGGGTCATCCCTGGAAGAGGGCGGCACGGGGCAGTGAGGGGAGGGATGGCAGGAGCCGGCCGATCGCGGCGGTGGCTGGTTGCCAACCTGAGCACCAGAGGGAAGGAGGCTCCGGGCCCCCTGGGTCTGAGAACAGTGCCCAGCCCTTCACCTCTGGGAAGCCCCTCAGGTCCTCACTTCCATGTAAGGACCTCAGCTGCAGGGCAGGGGGCCAAGGGAGCTTGTGGGACAGACACTCCAGCGGGGAGATCTGCTAGACCCCAAACGGGATGCGCAGAAACAGCCGACTCCTTTGCAAGGGTTTCTTCCCTTTGCAGAGGAAAGAACAAAAATATTGGCCCTTCCTTGGGGCTCCAGGCTTTGAAGCTGCTGGCTGCACCTCTCCCTTTCTTATCAAGTCTTGGAAGCAAAAAAGCTCTTAATGTTTGGCCCACCCGCCTGCTCTGGGGGGCTGTCCCCCACCTTCTGCCCCCAGATGTCCTCTTTCACTCATTTGCTTTCCCACCAGCCCGAGGCACCTACACCTATGTTCCCAGTGTCCCCTTAGTCCTTAGAGGTTGGGGGAAGTGGAAAGAGGGGAAAGTGAGGCTTAGGGAGAGCAAGTTCCAGCAGGCAGGCGGGCAGGAGCAGGACCCAATGACCTGACTCCCAGGTGAATGCTTCAATTCAGAAGAGCTGGGACCAGCTCCACTAGCTCCTAACTCCTCATCCCGCAGCCCTGAAGGGTCCCAAATCACCCTTAAGCAGCACCTTTACTCCTCAAAACGAGCCCACGGGGTCCCCAGCCTAGGCCAAGCAGATCTATCGTCCAAGCATGAACTCCCCCACTTACACTGGACTCCATCAGGTCTGAGCACTAGGAGGAAGCCCAGCTTTAAGGTCATGCCCCAGGGAGGCACAGCAGCCCAAGTAGGGCAGACCAAGAGAGGCTACCCCCCATTCTTCGTCAACATACACACTCTTCTCCCACGGCCCTCGTAGCACACCCTTGGCTCTGGCATTCAGAACCAGCAAGACCCTCCTTGGGCAGCACCAAGACCGGCCCACACCGCTCCTTCACCACCAGGCCGGTTCTTCCTGGGCACCTCCCAGAGATGGGTCGACTGCCCTGGAGGCTCATTTGTGGGAAAGCCTGGGGAGCAGAGGTGGATTCTTTTTGATCTCTTGATGTCCAGAGTTTTCAGAGGGATGGTCACAAAGCAGGTATTTAGTGAATGTGTGTTGAATCAAATCAAACACCCTGCATCTGATCCCAGTGAAGTCCCTGAGGGAGTGAGTGGCCAGCTCAGCCCTAAGGAAGCTTGTGGGACAGACACTCCAGCGGGAGATCTGCTAGACCCCAAACGGGATGCGAGAAACAGCCGACTCCTTTGCAAGGGTTTCTTCCCTTTGCAGAGGAAAGAACAAAAATATTGGCCCTTCCTTGGGGCTCCAGGCTTTGAAGCTGCTGGCTGCACCTCTCCCTTTCTTATCAAGTCTTGGAAGCAAAAAAGCTCTTAATGTTTGGCCCACCCGCCTGCTCTGGGGGGCTGTCCCCCACCTTCTGCCCCCAGATGTCCTCTTTCACTCATTTGCTTTCCCACCAGCCCGAGGCACCTACACCTATGTTCCCAGTGTCCCCTTAGTCCTTAGAGGTTGGGGGAAGTGGAAAGAGGGGAAAGTGAGGCTTAGGGAGAGCAAGTTCCAGCAGGCAGGCGGGCAGGAGCAGGACCCAATGACCTGACTCCCAGGTGAATGCTTCAATTCAGAAGAGCTGGGACCAGCTCCACTAGCTCCTAACTCCTCATCCCGCAGCCCTGAAGGGTCCCAAATCACCCTTAAGCAGCACCTTTACTCCTCAAAACGAGCCCACGGGGTCCCCAGCCTAGGCCAAGCAGATCTATCGTCCAAGCATGAACTCCCCCACTTACACTGGACTCCATCAGGTCTGAGCACTAGGAGGAAGCCCAGCTTTAAGGTCATGCCCCAGGGAGGCACAGCAGCCCAAGTAGGGCAGACCAAGAGAGGCTACCCCCCATTCTTCGTCAACATACACACTCTTCTCCCACGGCCCTCGTAGCACACCCTTGGCTCTGGCATTCAGAACCAGCAAGACCCTCCTTGGGCAGCACCAAGACCGGCCCACACCGCTCCTTCACCACCAGGCCGGTTCTTCCTGGGCACCTCCCAGAGATGGGTCGACTGCCCTGGAGGCTCATTTGTGGGAAAGCCTGGGGAGCAGAGGTGGATTCTTTTTGATCTCTTGATGTCCAGAGTTTTCAGAGGGATGGTCACAAAGCAGGTATTTAGTGAATGTGTGTTGAATCAAATCAAACACCCTGCATCTGATCCCAGTGAAGTCCCTGAGGGAGTGAGTGGCCAGCTCAGCCCTAAGGAAGCTCTAGAGTTCTTAAACCAGAGCAGCAGGCCCCGCACTGGAGTCTTTGCACACCTGCATGCTTCCAAGCGAAACTAGCCCCAGTCTCCTTACAAACCTCTAGGAGTCTGACCGGAAGTGTTTCAGGGATCCATGACCTAGGTCAGGTCTCACTGCTGGGAAGTGCTCTTCTTCTGGACCTAATATCCTCAGCTCAGCGACCGTCTCCGGCAGGGAAAGCAGAGAGAGGGCTCAGGACTTAGAGATAAAGAGTGGGATTTGGGCGAATGTCAGTGATTCTCCACTACTAGGGACTCAGGCTTCAGAACAGCCAGAGAGCAAGAAGGCAACTCAGGACATCTCAGGCTCCTCTCGTGTCACCGATGAGGGAACGGGGGGCTCGGATGAAGAGGGGGTGGGAGATTTGCCCAAGAAGCATGGGGATAGTAGAAATACAAGGAGTGTTGATATAATGTCTGGGAAACTCACCAGCTTCTACACCCTCCCCCCTTCCTGCCAGAGGTCAACTGAGACCCCAGCCCTCCTCTCCCATCCCCAGTTCCCACCCCACCCATGCCAGCACTCAGAGGCAACCCTTTCCCCGCTGCCCCGCCCCAGCTCTCACCCTGGATGAGGTGAGGAGGAACCAGCAGCTAGAGCAAAGGGGAGGCCTGAAAGTGACCTTTCCTCTGCCCAGAACACAACGATTGCCCAGGTAGGGACCAGTGATAAGAAGACCGAGGTGGGTTGGCTGAGCTGAGGTTGTTCCCGTGCCTGGCACATGTGCACATCAAAGAACTGCCCCCAGTCTCAATCTCTCTCTATCTCTCTCTCACACACACACACACCTGGGCGAGGCTGAGGAGAAAGTCAGCAGTCTGGGCTACAATGACAGGATCACCTCCACATGTACTGAAACCCCAGGACAGCGCCTGGGCTCCCTGCTCCCCTGATGTGCGTTTCTGCTCTTCCTCTCACCAGTCCTGGAAAAGTTTGGAGGAACATGGGCATGGGGAAGAGCGGGCAGGAGGCAGGTAGGAGCAGATTGGAAAAAGGAGCCCAAGAAATGCAGGGTGGCTTGCCTGAGGCTAAAGAGGAGCCAGGAAGAGACCCTTCCGGGGTAATTGGAGTAATAATAACTAACAACAGTGCAAATTTGTTGCTCACCTACGGTGGTCAGGCACCATTCCAAGCCTTTCTATGCATTAACTTGGGCACTGTGCCCAGGCCCATCTCTGCCCGCTGTATTCCCATGGGCACTGTAGACAGACCTGTAATCAGAAATACCACTGGGAGGAGGTTCCAGTAGGCTTTCTTTTGAATGAGCTCACGGTGGGGGATTAAGATTCTGAGGAAGAACCTGAGAGGAGTGTCTGCTCTTTGTGCCCTCCCCATGGAGTCCACTTCCCCTTTGTCCCCACCTTAGCTCTGCAAAGCCCCCATCCGCCTTGCCCCAGGGGTGACCCCATTCCCCTGCCAAGCCTTGGGAATCGCTCGTACCCCCACCTCTCCTGCGCTCTGCTCCCTTCTCACCTTCTACCTCCCTCAAGACCCGCCCCCCTTACCCCCACAGTGGGGAGGGAGCAGGACACCCTTTTGTTCCTCGATATCACCACATGGCACCTGCTATTCATCCCGGATCCTGTGGGGGATGGTGGGCTGTGGAGGGGCTTCCACCATTTGATGGGAGGCCCGGCTGGGTGATACACACCTAGGACAACAGAGCACTCGACTTTTTTCGGCCACGCTGACATCATTTGGCAGGGCTGGGTGTTTGTTTAACCAGGGATCAAGTCCTCACATTCCCTGTACCTCTCTCCCTTTCTGGCTCCCTCCTTCACTTTCACACCCCTAACCAAGCACTTTTAGGAGCCCTCTCTGGCAGTCCCTGGGAGCCCCCAAACTCTCTGAGAACCCCGAGAGCCATGTGGGAGAGGCGGTGCCTCCCACCACGCTGCCAGCTCACCCTTTTCCGCCTTGCCATCCCATCCCCCTCCCCTCCTCAGCCTGAAGGACTGGCTGGGGATGAAGTAACGCCCCTCCTAAGCCCCACCCAGCTTCAACCCCTATTCTTGGAATTAGGAAGTATGATGGGGCACCTCCTCACCTAGAGCTGGGCGGCTCGTGTGGCTGCAGACTTGCCCTTCTGTTTGTCCCTGTCCTGGAAAGTCAAGGTCCGGAGGGGAGCCAGAACCCCCAGCAGAGCCCTCAGGGGGAAAGGCAGAACCTGGAGGTCCTGTATCCCAGGCTGGATGGATGCCACTCAGGGATACCAGAGAGCAGGATCAGGATCATCCCTGGAAGGCCTGGGGCCTCTTCAACAGGAGCACTTGAGCTGGAGTCAAAGGCCTGGTTCAAATTGCTATCCCAATTCTAAGACTGAATTTCCTCATCCACAAAATGAGAGATTTTGACCTACCTGGTCCTCACTTTCCCTTCTGGGCAAAGCTTTCTGAGTCTGATGGGCTGCTAGGCTCTCATTTTTATACAGTGCCCACTCAGGATTGGGAAAGCTCCCAGATCCTTCTCCCCTTCAACACCTATGTCTAGAATAAGACAAGCAGCATATGGGGAAAGAGGCAAGACTTTTACATTCTGGTAAAGCAAGGGATCTCCACTGTCCACGGAAACTCCCCTAGCATCTAAGCCTCATCTATATAAAACCTGCCCACAGGGGCAGAGACAGTCCTGCATCGTCGAAACTCGTCTATGCTCTCGAAAGGACTTCCATACCATCACCCCCTTTCCTGCCTCCCTTTGCTGGAAGCCAACTGGCTGGGGAGGTCCACACAGAGGAGGCTCAAGTGAAGGAAATCCCAGGCCAGGGTGGTCAGGAAAGGTTTCTTAGGAAAGGAGGAGGAGGGCAAGGAGAAAGACGAGAGGGAAGTGAGGGGAGGAGGAGGAACCCAGCAGGTCTTAAGAATGGGCAGGGTTAGAAAGGCAGAATGAGTCAGGGCATCTCCGGTAAGGTGGAAAGTATGGACAGAGCCCCAGAGGGAAAAGTGAGGAAGCTTGCTTAGGGGGTGGTGGGTGGACAGCCTGGATAGAGGGCAGATGCCACCTACCAGTCTACTGAGTTCACCGAGACAGGTCAGGTGGTGAGAGGACAAACAGGCCAGAATAAGAAGTCTGGACTTGATCCTGCTGGAGATGAGGAAACTGAGTTTCTGAGCTGAGGGTGTGGGCTGGGGAATCGGTCAGAAGGCTAACGCAACAGTGCAGGTGTAAGATAAGACCTGGGAGCGACACCAGCCGGAAACAGCGTTGGGATCTGATGAACTGCTGAAGGTGGGGGCTGGCAGGAGGGAAAGCGCAGGGACAGGCATGCAGGGGAGCAAAGGTGTCGAAGGGGCCAGGCCGCTGAGCGCAGGAGGAAGCCTGGTCAGGGGAGCCAGGCCAGAAGGCTCTGTAGGACCAGATATTGACCACCCCCTCCCCGCCAGCACACACACCACTAGAACTCAGAGCCTCATCACTGCCTGCCGCTTGCCGTGGAAACAAGACCTCCCAATGCCTCCTCTTCTCTCTCCTGGTTCAGCCTCCTCAAAAATTCCCACTATTCCTTCTAAATGGTCTGTTTGGTGGCCAGACATAGACTTCCCAAGTCTATGAGCCTTCCTCTGAAGCCAGGCTGGAGCTTTGGGTTCCTCGAGAGGGTCGTGATCCCCACTCATTCCTCCCGCAGAGCCCCCAGGCAAAGCGCTGGGAAAGTTGGACCCTTCCAGACCCAGTGAGAGGGTGTTGGGGGGCGGGCAGCGAGGCCACCCTGCCTCACTGGAGGCGAAGGGCTGGAAGCCTCTGAATAGTCTCTCCCAAGAGGAGGGAAGCACCCTCCCATCTTAATCATAGTAATCATCACCGTTACCATTTACTGGGTGCCCTTGGAAGACCAGGCTGCACACACACGATCTCGTTCATCCTCGTGGCAAATGCCTGCGAATGTTATTAGCCCCAATTACAGATGAAGAAACTGAGTCTTTGAACCCAGGTCATTCTGGCTCCAAAACTTGTGCTGTTTTCCTTAGGCCACTCCATCTCTCACTTGTCCCACTGAAATGTCTTATGGCTCATTGCTCTTATTCAGTTCTGCCCATGTCTTCTCCAGAACAGCATTTATTGATTCACTCAACAAGCACCTGTTACCCACACTAAGCTCCAGGCCAAGGGCTGGACTCAGGTGCTATGGGGAGGTGCATCCCCCCACTACCCTGCCAGTGGGGTGGCGTCTGGCCTATGCTTACTGGCCCCAGTGGAACTCGGGGTCCTGCGACCCAGTGAAGGGAAGGCACTGGCCTGACCTTCATCCACCTGGACCCGGTCTTATCCACAACAGCAACTCATATCTGCATCACTCTTTACATTTTACAGAAGCCTTTCTTGTCCATTTGATCTTCAAACAACTTTGTGAGATGTCTTTGGTACTCCAATTTTACTGATGAGGAATCCGAGGTTCAGAACGGAACACTGCCCCTTCCACCTCACCAGTAAAGCCATCACTAGAACCTAAGTTTCTGGGCCCTTAGTTAATGCATTTTCACCTCTCCCCCAGTGTTCTCTTCCACAGAAAGCATCACCCAGCCTGCCCGACTCTGATAACCTGTGACTCACCCAGGTTCTCCCCTAGGAAGCTGGTGGAGAAGCATCCTGAGCCCCCATGTGATTTCTCACTCTCCCTCAAATCTTTTGCCAAACTGGCTACAGCCATCCCACACTCCCCACCTGGCAGACATCATCTCCCTCTAAGCCTATCCCATCCCTTTCCTCTCTGTCTGCTGAGGTCCTCCAGGTGGACTTCTCCATCTCTGGGTTCGGGGGGCAGAGGACAGGAGTGGCGACCAGCAGTTGGAGGATGGAGAAAGGAACGACCTCTGCAGAAATCCCTCAGGGGCCCTGGCACTTGGCTCTGCCCTGCTCAGCTCCTGGAATGTCAGCGAGGTTGCGCAAAAAGTGAGGAGGAGAGAGACACCAGTACACAAGGGTGGGGGAAAAGTCAGACACAGGAAGCCGTGGGAGAACCAGCCGGCGCAGACCATCTTGATTTCCCCAAACACCATTGTCCCCCTGGGAAAACCTGTTGGTGAAATCCTAGGCGGCTCCTTTAAGAAGGGTCCTCCTGAGGTCACCTTGGCCATCCTTCTGCCTCCAGGCAGTCTGTTCTCTCTCTTTCTTCCAATCTGACTGGCTGGCTGGTATGAGCCCTTCTGCCAGAGAAGCTGAGGTCTGGGGAGGCAGAAGGGCTTGCGGGGATAGCAGGGGCCAGCCTGGGGGAGCAACAAGGAAGGGAAGGAGAGGATCCAGCTGTGGAATCCCACAGTGACTCTGCCCTTGCGCTCCCGCCTCCTTTTTGCCTGGTGCTCAGCGGGGGTGACAGTGATGACATAGATGTGGAGTGCCAGCCACACGCTGGGCGCCAAGCAAAACAGCCAGGGCAAGTATATGCATCATCTGTGCCTAGGAAGGAAGGCCACCAGGAGAAGTGAGTGTGGTGGAAAGACTTGAAAAGAGGGAAGGGAGGCACCTTGCTGGCTGGGGGCGGGGAGGACAGCATAAAACCCTGCCGAGCTGGGACTGGAGAGAGAAGACCAGGCCGGCGCTGAGGAGGGATGCCCTTCCTCCTCCTCCCTGCTCTGCTTCTCCCAAAGTCTGTCAATGCCCCAGCCATGAGCCAGCCCAGGCCCCGCTACGTGGTAGACAGAGCCGCATACTCCCTCACCCTCTTCGATGATGAGTTTGAGAAGAACGACCGGATGTACCCACTGGGAGAGAAACTTCGCAATACCTTCAGGTAACGTGGCCCAGAGCCCAGACCCCGCTCTCCTCTGCTCCCCCCCCACACTCTCCTGCACTAGGGCATGGCTCTTGTCCCAAGACCTGGGGAGCCTTGAGAAGGTGAGGTTCTGAATCCTGAACTTAAGACCCTTAAGCCTCATCTCTACTGAGACCCTCAAGGATAACGGGGAGTGAGAATAAGGACCATTCACAGGTGCAGAAGGATTGTCAGGCATCCCAACCCCTGCAGGAGGTCTGGCCATATTCTCAGTCCACTCAACCCTTAAGACACAGAAAAGGCTCCTGCCTGAGGTAAAAAACACTGGTGGGGAAAAGTCAGACACAGGAAGCCGTGGGAGAACCAGCGGCAGACCATCTTGATTTCCCAAACACCATTGTCCCCTGGGAAAACCTGTTGGTGAAATCCTAGGCGGCTCCTTTAAGAAGGGTCCTCCTGAGGTCACCTTGGCCATCCTTCTGCCTCCAGGCAGTCTGTTCTTCTCTTTCTTCCAATCTGACTGGCTGGCTGGTATGAGCCCTTCTGCCAGAGAAGCTGAGGTCTGGGGAGGCAGAAGGGCTTGCGGGGATAGCAGGGGCCAGCCTGGGGGAGCAACAAGGAAGGGAAGGAGAGGATCCAGCTGTGGAATCCCACAGTGACTCTGCCCTTGCGCTCCCGCCTCCTTTTTGCCTGGTGCTCAGCGGGGGTGACAGTGATGACATAGATGTGGAGTGCCAGCCACACGCTGGGCGCCAAGCAAAACAGCCAGGGCAAGTATATGCATCATCTGTGCCTAGGAAGGAAGGCCACCAGGAGAAGTGAGTGTGGTGGAAAGACTTGAAAAGAGGGAAGGGAGGCACCTTGCTGGCTGGGGGCGGGGAGGACAGCATAAAACCCTGCCGAGCTGGGACTGGAGAGAGAAGACCAGGCCGGCGCTGAGGAGGGATGCCCTTCCTCCTCCTCCCTGCTCTGCTTCTCCCAAAGTCTGTCAATGCCCCAGCCATGAGCCAGCCCAGGCCCCGCTACGTGGTAGACAGAGCCGCATACTCCCTCACCCTCTTCGATGATGAGTTTGAGAAGAACGACCGGATGTACCCACTGGGAGAGAAACTTCGCAATACCTTCAGGTAACGTGGCCCAGAGCCCAGACCCCGCTCTCCTCTGCTCCCCCACCACACTCTCCTGCACTAGGGCATGGCTCTTGTCCCAAGACCTGGGGGAGCCTTGAGAAGGTGAGGTTCTGAATCCTGAACTTAAGACCCTTAAGCCTCATCTCTACTGAGACCCTCAAGGATAACGGGGAGTGAGAATAAGGACCATTCACAGGTGCAGAAGGATTGTCAGGCATCCCAACCCCTGCAGGAGGTCTGGCCATATTCTCAGTCCACTCAAGTCTCTCCTGGGTTCTCAAAGACACAGAAAAAGGCTGTGCTCCCACAGCGGGTCAGAGCCCTTACTCCTCCTCTCCCTTCTCTTGTCCTCTCCTTATCAAGGAAAATCTGAAGCCTCTCCCACCCCATGCACTTTACCCTCTTTCTCTCCTGGATGCTCCTTCCTTTCCCAGGTCCAAATAATGCTCAAGATAGACCCCAAATTCCTGAGCTCCCCTAAAGGATACCTACCAGGATATGGTCTTTCCATCCCCTGGACTCTCAGATCCCCGAAACTGTGCTGGTGGGTAGTGAAACCACACCCATAAGGAGGGGGTTCTTCAAGGGGACCTATATCCACACTCCAGGAACCTGAGATTCTGAACTTTATCTCCCTCCTTCACAGACATCTGGCAGACCTCCCTCAGTCCTCACTGTGGTCTGCAGCAGGAGTCGCTTCCCTACTCCCTGGGGGAAACAGCTGATTCAGTTACCTGGATTGAGGTCACTGCAATGGCTGAGGTGGAGATGCAGGTGGAACTGGTTCAGGCTGGGGGATCACCCACTGAGTCTTCACTAAAAGCCTTGGCCCAGCCCTACCTCTCCGGGGAGGCTCCGTCTCTGCCTGCTTGCACTCAAGACCTTGTCTGCCTTTGTGCCCAAGGAGTTTAAGCGTGGGTTGTTTCTGTACTGGATGGATGAGGGTATCTGCTGTTGTCCTAAAAGATGAGAATGATGAAAACCATTAAGAGATGTAGGGAGCTAACAATTCCCACGGGGCTGGCAGGAGAGCCTTGAGCAGTGCCTGGCAAATGGAAGATGGAGTATTCAATAGAACTGATTTCCCCCCTAACCTTCGCATCCCAGAGCCCAGACCCCGCCTCCTCTGCTCCCCACCACACTCTCCTGCACTAGGGCATGGCTCTTGTCCCAAGACCTGGGGGAGCCTTGAGAAGGTGAGGTTCTGAATCCTGAACTTAAGACCCTTAAGCCTCATCTCTACTGAGACCCTCAAGGATAACGGGGAGTGAGAATAAGGACCATTCACAGGTGCAGAAGGATTGTCAGGCATCCCAACCCCTGCAGGAGGTCTGGCCATATTCTCAGTCCACTCAAGTCTCTCCTGGGTTCTCAAAGACACAGAAAAAGGCTGTGCTCCCACAGCGGGTCAGAGCCCTTACTCCTCCTCTCCCTTCTCTTGTCCTCTCCTTATCAAGGAAAATCTGAAGCCTCTCCCACCCCATGCACTTTACCCTCTTTCTCTCCTGGATGCTCCTTCCTTTCCCAGGTCCAAATAATGCTCAAGATAGACCCCAAATTCCTGAGCTCCCTAAAGGATACCTACCAGGATATGGTCTTGCAACTCCCTGGACTCTCAGATCCACGAAACTGTGCTGGTGGGTAGTGAAACCACACCCATAAGGAGGGGGTTCTTCAAGGGGACCTATATCCACACTCCAGGAACCTGAGATTCTGAACTTTATCTCCCTCCTTCACAGACATCTGGCAGACCTCCCTCAGTCCTCACTGTGGTCTGCAGCAGGAGTCGCTTCCCTACTCCCTGGGGGAAACAGCTGATTCAGTTACCTGGATTGAGGTCACTGCAATGGCTGAGGTGGAGATGCAGGTGGAACTGGTTCAGGCTGGGGGATCACCCACTGAGTCTTCACTAAAAGCCTTGGCCCAGCCCTACCTCTCCGGGGAGGCTCCGTCTCTGCCTGCTTGCACTCAAGACCTTGTCTGCCTTTGTGCCCAAGGAGTTTAAGCGTGGGTTGTTTCTGTACTGGATGGATGAGGGTATCTGCTGTTGTCCTAAAAGATGAGAATGATGAAAACCATTAAGAGATGTAGGGAGCTAACAATTCCCACGGGGCTGGCAGGAGAGCCTTGAGCAGTGCCTGGCAAATGGAAGATGTTCCAATAAATATTTGTTTAGTGAATGAATGAGTCAACGTCTAGAAAACTGATCCCTATATCCACTTCCCACTTAGCTTCTGGAACCTCTCTCTAGGCATTCAGCATCTGTGTCCAGGTCTTGTCTCAGACTTCAGATTGCTTTGCTCGACATACTGCAGGCTTGCAAGTAAGGCTGGGCATGCGCAAGACATTGAGTGGGTTGTTGTTCTCTCCAACCAGCTCTCCATTCATGAGTTCAGGTTTCCCTGCTGTGAACAAACCTGAAAGTGTTCCCACAGGCCTCGTTCTCTCTTAGGACAAGCCTTTAGAGATGCTTTAAGCTATCTACTACCATCCAGCTCCCCATCCATCATCCCAGGGATGGGAGAGGCATCACCCTCTGCAGAGGTGGCCAGGGAGGCCAATGATGATGGTGATGCTGTTCCATGAAGTGCTGGTTGGAACAGAAAATATACCCAGACTTTACAGGGTACAAAGCATTGTCTGTGTTGATTTTAGTTTGGGGTTTCAGTTTAGGGCACCCAGTGTCAGGGAAACTATTGTTGAGCAACAGCAAAGAGCAGGAATCAATGCTGGGCAAGAACGAAGGCCTAATCAGAGCAAGCCAGTGAGTCACCAGATGGGCCCTGAGTATTTGAGTTCCCTCAGCCGGGAGAAGAAAAGCAAATGGCTCCCACCCGCTTCTAGTCATCAATCTACCAGCTGTCATCCTTGAGATTGAAGGCCCTTGTTTTTACCACTCCTGAGTTTCTAATGAAAGGACCTCAAGGTGTTCAGCAAACAGGGGAGGGATCAACTCTCCCCACCCTGCATGGACCAACAAATAGTTTCCCTGTTCTTCCCTCTTTTGATGAATGAACAGGGGAAAGAACTCCAGTGTTGGAGTCATCACACACAAAGGATGGTGGGTCAGCAGAGGCACACCCTGCAGGGACAAAGGAGCCTTCCCTGAAGGGGAAGTCCCAAGAAACATGGCAGCAACCCCCACTCAGACTTAGTTCTGATTCAAGCCCCTTCTTTCATTTATTCATTCATTCATTTTTACAACAGATATTTCCCAAGCCTCCCAGGGTGATGTATGCTGTATACAAAGCTGAGCAAGAGACCAGATGTCTCTGCGCTGGTTTTACTGTGTAGTGAATGAATGAGTCAACGTCTAGAAAACTGATCCCTATATCCACTTCCCACTTAGCTTCTGGAACCTCTCTCTAGGCATTCAGCATCTGTGTCCAGGTCTTGTCTCAGACTTCAGATTGCTTTGCTCGACATACTGCAGGCTTGCAAGTAAGGCTGGGCATGCGCAAGACAT
Organism: Tragulus kanchil; assembly: GCA_022376925.1. Classification (NCBI taxonomy): domain Eukaryota; kingdom Metazoa; phylum Chordata; class Mammalia; order Artiodactyla; family Tragulidae; genus Tragulus; species Tragulus kanchil. The sequence continues at coordinate 80,008,153 of JAIOJX010000024.1, read as the reverse complement.
TGAGTGGGTTGTTGTTCTCTCCAACCAGCTCTCCATTCATGAGTTCAGGTTTCCCTGCTGTGAACAAACCTGAAAGTGTTCCCACAGGCCTCGTTCTCTCTTAGGACAAGCCTTTAGAGATGCTTTAAGCTATCTACTACCATCCAGCTCCCCATCCATCATCCCAGGGATGGGAGAGGCATCACCCTCTGCAGAGGTGGCCAGGGAGGCCAATGATGATGGTGATGCTGTTCCATGAAGTGCTGGTTGGAACAGAAAATATACCCAGACTTTACAGGGTACAAAGCATTGTCTGTGTTGATTTTAGTTTGGGGTTTCAGTTTAGGGCACCCAGTGTCAGGGAAACTATTGTTGAGCAACAGCAAAGAGCAGGAATCAATGCTGGGCAAGAACGAAGGCCTAATCAGAGCAAGCCAGTGAGTCACCAGATGGGCCCTGAGTATTTGAGTTCCCTCAGCCGGGAGAAGAAAAGCAAATGGCTCCCACCCGCTTCTAGTCATCAATCTACCAGCTGTCATCCTTGAGATTGAAGGCCCTTGTTTTTACCACTCCTGAGTTTCTAATGAAAGGACCTCAAGGTGTTCAGCAAACAGGGGAGGGATCAACTCTCCCCACCCTGCATGGACCAACAAATAGTTTCCCTGTTCTTCCCTCTTTTGATGAATGAACAGGGGAAAGAACTCCAGTGTTGGAGTCATCACACACAAAGGATGGTGGGTCAGCAGAGGCACACCCTGCAGGGACAAAGGAGCCTTCCCTGAAGGGGAAGTCCCAAGAAACATGGCAGCAACCCCCACTCAGACTTAGTTCTGATTCAAGCCCCTTCTTTCATTTATTCATTCATTCATTTTTACAACAGATATTTCCCAAGCCTCCCAGGGTGATGTATGCTGTATACAAAGCTGAGCAAGAGACCAGATGTCTCTCTGCGCTGGTTTTACTGTGTAGTGGAAGAGGCAGATGAGAAGCACGAGGTCAATCATGAGGGACACACAGTGCTGCAGGAGTCAGGAGAGGGCCCGGGCCTGCAGGCAGTCAGGTCAGAGAAAGACCATCTGAGATGAGGGCTGGACTTGATACCTTGGAATGCTAAGCATCCTCAAAATCCGTGCCTTTAAGCCAAGTCTTGCAGACTTCCCAGGTCAGCGTTACGTAATCAGAAGATGTCCATCCAGTGCCCAGAGCCTGGCGATGGTTCTCAAGAGAAAACCTTCTGCCACATAGTGTGGGTGCTCATTGAACTTCGCATGAATGGATGAATGAAGGATTAAGAACAAGATGTTACAATCCATATTAGAAGCTAAATTAGAATTCTAATATGGATTGTAACATCTTACATAAAACATATTATAATATGGATTATAACTCCAAATGCAGTGCTAACTGAAAACCTGCCCTCTTCGCCTCCAGATGTTCCTCAGCCAAGATCAAAACCACAGTGTTCGGGCTGCTCCCCATTCTCTCTTGGCTCCCCAAGTACAAGATCAAAGACTACATTGTCCCTGACCTTCTTGGCGGTCTGAGCGGTGGATCCATCCAGGTCCCACAAGGTAATGGGGTTCATGGGGTCCCCTAAGCCAAGCCTGCTCCTCTCCCCACCACATCCTCTATGACCTCCATAACCCAACTATGCCCCTGGGCCTTGACTCTCTCTGTCCCATGCAGGCATGGCATTCGCTCTGCTGGCCAATCTTCCTCCAGTCAACGGCCTCTACTCCTCCTTCTTCCCCCTCCTGACCTACTTCTTCCTGGGGGGTATCCACCAGATGGTGCCAGGTAAGGCCTCTCCCCTCTTAAAAAGCAGGTGACATGGACCACAAGGATGAGGGGTGGGTGGCTAAGTGGATGTGGGTGACCTTGTGACCTTGGAGAAGCCATTTAGCTTCCATGAGCTCAGTTAACTTGACCTGCTGGGTCTCCCTCCCTGGAGTATGAGGCATACTTGGTGAAACAAGATAAGTTATAAAGTGCTGAAGAGATATAAGAAATTACCACCTGACAGCCATCATCCATCAGGCCACTTCAGAGATATTTGATGTTCTCTGGTACTAAGCGAGATAGAAGGAAAGCACCTGGTCACAAGGCCTGTTTCTGATGCAGTCTCTTCTTATATTTCCAAGCGTATTTCCTTATGTGTCCAATACAGTAATATTAACAGTTGGGGTGAAAGCACCTTGAAGATGGTAGATCATGGTTAGATATGAATGGCTACTGTTATGCAGAGAGGAGACTTGGAGGCATAGGGCTCCATCCCTGTGCAAGTTGGGGAGCATTCTGGGCTCCTTGCTGGTTTCCAGGGGTGCAGGCCAAACCTCTGACTTTTGCTGACTGGGTGGGGCACCACAGGTACCTTTGCCGTTATCAGCATCCTGGTGGGTAACATCTGTCTGCAGCTGGCCCCAGAGTCGAAATTCGGGGCTTCAACAATGCCACTAACGAAAGCTACGTGGACACCATGGCCATGGAGGCCGAAAGGCTGCACGTGTCGGCGACACTGGCCTGTCTGACGGCCATCATCCAGGTGAGGGGCTCGGCCTCCACCTCTGTCAGGGCCCTACCTCAGTAAGGTTTCCACTCCTCTCACCCCTCCTGCAGAGTCCCAGCTTTGACATTAAAGCTGATTTAGGGCTCTATGTCCTCCTTCTTCCACATTTTGAGACCACAGATGTCTTTAAAAATTCAGAGTATCACCTCACCTGCCTTGAGTAGATATATAAGACCACCATCCACACCTAATAAAACTGTCCTGACCTATTAACTATCTAAAGGGCTCGTGGCCTCTCTAGTACCCTTTCCAGTGTCCTGCTCCCTGCCAGAACAGTCTTCCAGTTCTCTAACATTCCTTATCCCCTCACCAGCCTTCTCTGCTCCAATCCACAACACCTCTTGCATGACATAATTGCATTTATCTCATATGCAAAGGACTTTGCTAGGTTTTATGAAGGCAAATGCAACAGAACAGAATGTCAGAGGACATTCTGACAGGCACCTCAGAGGTTTCATTCATTGATTCATTCAGTTAATGTTTTTTTGGTTGTTTTGCCATACCAGGAATTGGGCTAGGCTCTGGGGATAAAAGATAAAAGTTCTCCAGAAGCTCATGGCCAATAAGAGGAAGTAACCATGCCAACAAATAAATGTGTAAGCAGAAGGATAAGCCCCAGAATAGAGCTACTAAGCGAGATAGAAAATAATTTTTATGCAGTCTCTTCTTATATTTCCAAGCGTATTTCCTTATGTGTCCAATACAGTAATATTAACAGTTGGGGTGAAAGCACCTTGAAGATGGTAGATCATGGTTAGATATGAATGGCTACTGTTATGCAGAGAGGAGACTTGGAGGCATAGGGCTCCATCCCTGTGCAAGTTGGGGAGCATTCTGGGCTCCTTGCTGGTTTCCAGGGGTGCAGGCCAAACCTCTGACTTTTGCTGACTGGGTGGGGCACCACAGGTACCTTTGCCGTTATCAGCATCCTGGTGGGTAACATCTGTCTGCAGCTGGCCCCAGAGTCGAAATTCCGGGTCTTCAACAATGCCACTAACGAAAGCTACGTGGACACCATGGCCATGGAGGCCGAAAGGCTGCACGTGTCGGCGACACTGGCCTGTCTGACGGCCATCATCCAGGTGAGGGGCTCGGCCTCCACCTCTGTCAGGGCCCTACCTCAGTAAGGTTTCCACTCCTCTCACCCCTCCTGCAGAGTCCCAGCTTTGACATTAAAGCTGATTTAGGGCTCTATGTCCTCCTTCTTCCACATTTTGAGACCACAGATGTCTTTAAAAATTCAGAGTATCACCTCACCTGCCTTGAGTAGATATATAAGACCACCATCCACACCTAATAAAACTGTCCTGACCTATTAACTATCTAAAGGGCTCGTGGCCTCTCTCTAGTACCCTTTCCAGTGTCCTGCTCCCTGCCAGAACAGTCTTCCAGTTCTCTAACATTCCTTATCCCCTCACCAGCCTTCTCTGCTCCAATCCACAACACCTCTTGCATGACATAATTGCATTTATCTCATATGCAAAGGACTTTGCTAGGTTTTATGAAGGCAAATGCAACAGAACAGAATGTCAGAGGACATTCTGACAGGCACCTCAGAGGTTTCATTCATTGATTCATTCAGTTAATGTTTTTTTGGTTGTTTTGCCATACCAGGAATTGGGCTAGGCTCTGGGGATAAAAGATAAAAAGTTCTCCAGAAGCTCATGGCCAATAAGAGGAAGTAACCATGCCAACAAATAAATGTGTAAGCAGAAGGATAAGCCCCAGAATAGAGCTACATACAGGTAGCATCGGAAATATCAAAGAGAAAGTCAGGGAAGGCCTCTCCTCAGACAATTGACCTCAGTCTAAAAGGATGAGCAGAAGTTAACCAGTAACCAAATGAATGAGGCACAGAAGGACAGTTCAGACAGAGGGAACAATGGCCCAAAGCCCTGAGGCCTAACAGACCTGGAATGACCAGGAAATGGTAAGACAGGGCGTTTGGTGTGGCTGTAGAGCAGAGGGCCTTTGGCGGACAAACCAGAGAAGAGGCCAGAAAGGTAGGCAAGGGCCAGACAAGGAAGTCTGAGGTCTATCCCCTAAGCAGTGTCTTTGGGTCTTATCAGCAGTCAGACTGGATCACTCAGACTATGGAGAAGATGAAGGATGGAAACTAGATTAGAATCAAGGCACAGGACCTGTTGGGAGACTAGGAGGCCCAAGCAAGAGTGATAAGGGCCTAGACCAGGGTGGTGACCAAGGAGATGGGGGGGGGGGGGGGGGACATGTCGCCAGGAACAAAATGAATTGGGTTTGGTGATCAATTAGAGATGGGGTGGGAGGGAGGATGAGTCCAAGTTTTGGGTTGGCCAACTGGGAAGATGGGGGTGTCAATTACTGAGAGGGCAAACACTGGTGAGTACCAGGTTCCGTTCACAGTCAAGGAAACTGGAGCCAATGAGGTGAAGTGTCAGAAGGCCCGAGGCACTAAATCTCTGCTGTCAGTAAAGGGCAGGACGAGGTCACAATGGACTCCTTTTCCTAGAGTGTCTTAAATCCTCAACATTCCTTATCCCTCACCAGCCTTCTCTGCTCCAATCCACAACACCTCTTGCATGACATAATTGCATTTATCTCATATGCAAAGGACTTTGCTAGGTTTTATGAAGGCAATGCAACAGAACAGAATGTCAGAGGACATTATGACAGGAACCTCAGAGGTTTCATTCATTGATTCATTCAGTTAATGTTTTTTTGGTTGTTTTGCCATACCAGGAATTGGGCTAGGCTCTGGGGATAAAAGATAAAAAGTTCTCCAGAAGCTCATGGCCAATAAGAGGAAGTAACCATGCCAACAAATAAATGTGTAAGCAGAAGGATAAGCCCCAGAATAGAGCTACATACAGGTAGCATCGGAAATATCAAAGAGAAAGTCAGGGAAGGCCTCTCCTCAGACAATTGACCTCAGTCTAAAAGGATGAGCAGAAGTTAACCAGTAACCAAATGAATGAGGCACAGAAGGACAGTTCAGACAGAGGGAACAATGGCCCAAAGCCCTGAGGCCTAACAGACCTGGAATGACCAGGAAATGGTAAGACAGGGCGTTTGGTGTGGCTGTAGAGCAGAGGGCCTTTGGCGGACAAACCAGAGAAGAGGCCAGAAAGGTAGGCAAGGGCCAGACAAGGAAGTCTGAGGTCTATCCCCTAAGCAGTGTCTTTGGGTCTTATCAGCAGTCAGACTGGATCACTCAGACTATGGAGAAGATGAAGGATGGAAACTAGATTAGAATCAAGGCACAGGACCTGTTGGGAGACTAGGAGGCCCAAGCAAGAGTGATAAGGGCCTAGACCAGGGTGGTGACCAAGGAGATGGGGGGGGGGGGGGAACATCTTGCCAGGAACAAAATGAATTGGGTTTGGTGATCAATTAGAGATGGGGTGGGAGGGAGGATGAGTCCAAGTTTTGGGTTGGCCAACTGGGAAGATGGGGGTGTCAATTACTGAGAGGGCAAACACTGGTGAGTACCAGGTTCCGTTCACAGTCAAGGAAACTGGAGCCAATGAGGTGAAGTGTCAGAAGGCCCGAGGCACTAAATCTCTGCTGTCAGTAAAGGGCAGGACGAGGTCACAATGGACTCCTTTTCCTAGAGCTACTAAAATCTCAGGGCTGCATGAACTCCAGCCCCGGGTTTGGACCAGACAGGTATGGGACCTGTTGGCCTATCTCGGTCTAACTCCCATCACCCCTCTTCTCACAGATGGGACTGGGCTTCATGCAGTTTGGCTTTGTGGCCATCTACCTCTCTGAGTCCTTCATTCGGGGCTTCATGACAGCTGCTGGCCTGCAGATCCTGATCTCCGTGCTCAAGTATATCTTCGGACTGACCATCCCTTCCTACACAGGCCCAGGGTCCATCGTCTTTGTGAGTCTAGGAAGGCATTCCTGAGTATGGAGAGGGTCTTGAGCAGACACACGAGCCAAATTCACTGTCTTAAGAAGTGAGCGCCTCATTATGCGATTTTCTCAAGCAAGGGCCACCTGACCCACTGTTCAGAGAGGATTTCAAGAGGTTCTCACTTTGGGAGAGAGGGTTAAACACATGACCTTGAGGGCTGGCTGAGGTTCTCTGTGGTTTTTGTTTAGTTGCCAAGTCATGTCCAACTCTTTGTGACCCCATGGATTACAGCGCACCAGGCTTCCTTGTCCTTCACCATCTCCTGGAATTTGCTCAAACTCTAGTCCATTGAGTCAGTGATGCCATCCAACCATCACATCCTCTGCTGCCCTCTTCTCCTCCTGCCCTCAATCCCTCCCAGCATCAGAGTCATTTGTAATGAGTCAGCTCTTCACATCAAGTGGCCAAAGAATGGTTAATCTCTGTGGTTAATCCCTTGAGAAAAGGAGACGTACAGTGTCCATAAGCTTCCCATTTCAGTGCCTCAACCCCCCTCTGCCTGAGAAGTCCTTCCTTATGTCTAATTTCCATCCCTCCTCCTTTAGCTTGAACTCTCTAAAGGAAAAGGAAGGGAATCAGCATTCTCATCCCACCATGAGCTCCAGACATGGGAGAGGGTGGCAGGAAGTGGGACCATGAGGAGGGTCTGGATTCTGCTTTGCTGTACCTCTCGGAGCACTGACAACCACCCTTCACTGGCTCAGATGCTGGGTGGTGGCGGCATGAGAAGAAGGGATGGAAGCCCTTGAATGTGATTCTCTCTCCCTTAGACCTTCATTGATATTTGCAAAAGTCTCCACCACACCAACATCGCCTCACTCATCTTCGCTATCATCAGCGGTGTGATCCTGGTGCTGGTGAAGGAGCTCAATGCCCGCTACATGCACAAGATCCGCTTCCCCATCCCCACAGAGATGATTGTGGTAAGGACCTTGCCCAGGGCTGTGGTGCTAGGGCCCAAGAAAGAGAGGCTATTGGAAAAGGAATCCAGTTCCAGCTGGAACAAAGAGAAAGCTTCTATCCATGCCATTCCCCTCACCCACTCACCCACTGTGAGCCAGTAGGACAGAAAGCCTGGTGTGAATCCACTCCATCCTCCTGTATATGACTCCCAGTCTTGCTGATCCTTAGGTTATTCCCCATCAAGGAGGCAGGGAAGTAGGATTTGGGGTTCCCAGACAAACGGGAGGCTTGAGAGGGACCGTTGTTCCAGCCCCGACTTAGAGTCAATCCCATTCTTCATTCTGGGGTTTGCAGGTGGTGGTAGCAACAGCTATCTCTGGGAGCTGCAAGATGCCCAAAAAGTACCACATGCAGATCGTGGGAGAGATCCAACATGGGTGAGTCCAGGTGGTTGGGGAGCTTGGCCCATCCCCACAGCAAAAGTTCAGAGTCAGACATGAGAGGAACTCTATAAAAGTAGAGCATAAGCTCAAGGACACTGACCAGCTATGAATTATTACTATTACTTATTACAGAGAAGAGCCACACAAATGCTGGCTTCTTCATAAACAGTGAGTCTTAATGGCCATGTGCATGCTTTCCAAGTCACTTCATTCATGTCCAACTTCTGCCACCCCATGGACTGTAGTCCACCAGACTCCTCTGTCCATGGGATTCTCCAGGCAAGAATACTGGAGTGGGTCGCCATGCCCACCTCCAGGGGATCTTACTGACCCAGGGATTGAACCCGTGTGTCTGTGTCTTCTGCATTGGCAGGTGGGTTCTTTACCACTAGCTCCACCTGGGTGGCTAACGGTCATACTCCCCTCAAAAGTTTCATTTGATGGATGAAGCCTCTTGGATCAGCACTTCTCTAGTTCTTTGCCTCACTCTAATGCAGTGGCTCTTCTATTCACATGGGGAAAAAGCTATGAGGATCAAAAAAAATTCACGGAGCATCTACCCTGTACCAGGGACCATGCTGGGTCCTAGGAGGGAAGGACCCATGCTTACGCTGCAGAGTTGGAGCCGACAATGGAGAAATGGCCTTCTGGCCCTGGGAGTTGTGTTTCTGTGCACCAATGAGAGTGAAGAGTGCAAATTCTGGATGTGAACAAATGAGGCCCTACCACTTACTAGCTTGGTGACCTCAGACAAGCTATGTTCTCTAAGCCTCGGATTTTTGCTTCTTCAAGGGAAGTGATGGTAGCTGCATGATACTGAGCGTTCAGTTTGGAAGCAGTAATTCCTCTCAAGGCCCTGGCCCTGATTGGGACCCTGCTGGTCCCTGTGGGTCATGAAGGACTCAGTACCCTCCTCACTCGCTTGGGCCCTGCCTCCTTTCCTGGCAGTTTCCCCACACCCGTGTCACCTGTGGTTTCGCAGTGGAAGGACATGGTTGGTACAGCCTTCTCCCTGGCCATCGTGGGCTATGTCATCAACCTGGCCATGGGCCGAACCCTGGCCAGCAAGCACGGCTATGATGTGGATTCTAACCAGGTAGGCCCACCACCCCTCTCGGGGCTGAGCGGGGGGAGCCAGGGCCCACAGAGGCCTGACAAGAGACGTCCTGGGGCTCTTGGGCTGCCTTCGACTTGATTAGGAGTGTATGGCTTTATAGCAGTAGAGTCATTCTCAAGCTCAAGATCCAGCTTGATCGATGACTGTGGTCTGTACCATGTGCCCCACCCCTATCCCACCCCCAGCTTCCAACACTGTCCCTGGCCCATAGGAGATGATCGCCCTGGGCTGCAGCAACTTCTTTGGCTCTTTCTTCAAAATCCACGTCATTTGCTGTGCTCTCTCTGTCACTCTGGCTGTGGACGGAGCTGGAGGAAAGTCCCAGGTGAGTGATGGACCAGAAAACTCAGTGAGGGACAGGGATAGCAGAACAATTGCCCCAGGAAAGCCAGGTCAGCTGATCATAGCCTTCCTCTCCCCTCCTTAGTCTCTACTCCACCAAAGGCATTTATTGGGAAAAAAAATTTTTTTACAAAAACTTTTAAAATCATTTGCATTAATTTTTAAATAAATTTCACCCCTACGCCCTGTTTCCAACTCTTTCTCTGAATAGGTGTCAAGCCTGTGTGTGTCCCTGGTGGTGATGATCACCATGCTGGTCTTGGGGTCCTATCTCTACCCTCTCCCCAAGGTAAGAGCGCAACCAGGGAGCAGAAGCCAGCGAGAAACTGCCGTAAGAGCAGGCCCTAAGAGCTGTGCGACACTTCACAGATTACAAAGCACTGCCACAGTCACACTTTGTCCTCGTCACAACCTGAGAAGTTGCTAGCGCGGTTTTACTCTCACCATTTGACAGGGGAGGGACACAGAGGCTGAGAAGTCTAGGGGACCGGCCTGTGGTGACAAGGCTCTCAAGTGCAGGGCTGGTCTCGAGCTCCGGCCCTCTGACCTCAGGTCCACTTCGCAGTCAGTGTTCACAAGTGTCTGTGTGTGCTGGGCTAGGAGGGCTCCAGTCACAGGCTGTCTGGGGATGAGGGAAGACGGAAAGGACAAAGATGGGGTCAGGGGTCCTCTGGCTCCAGCACCTGCACTATCCAATCCTAAGACTGAGTGTAAATATTTGGGGGTTCTGCCAGTTCTCGACCTGCAACTCCGTCCTGCCAGGCTCCAGGGTCAGGTGTTTGCAGGAGGGCAGGAAGAAGGGAATGCCACAGGTAACAGGGAACCATGTTCTGCTTCCCTAGTCTGTACTAGGAGCCCTGATTGCTGTCAACCTCAAGAACTCCCTCAAGCAACTCGCCGACCCCTACTACCTGTGGAGGAAGAGCAGGCTGGACTGTGTGAGTATCAGGGGGCCTCTGTACCCATCAAGCCCTGGCTGCCTCCTCCAGCCACACCGCCCTGTCAGGGATCCCTCTGGGCAGCTGCTGCCTCATCAGCATGTACGCAGCTGCTCAGTCGTATCCAACTCTGAGACCCCGTGGACTGCAGCCCGCCAGCCTCCTCTGTCCCCGGGATTTCCCAGGCAAAAATACTGGAGTGGCTGCCATTTCCTCCTCCAGGGGATCTTCCCCACCCAGGGATCAAGCCCATGTTTCTTGTGTCTCTGGCATTGGCAGGCAGATTCCTTACCACTGAGCCACCTGGGAAACCCTAATTAGCATAACCAAGTGTTAACAGTTTAGGTTTTGGAGTGAGACATTTTATGTTCAAATCCTAATTCAGGCACTCACTGGCTGTGTCCAATGGCAAGTCCCTTAAGCTTCCTCATCCGTGATTATGGGTATTTTATACTCTCTACCCCCACCACCCCAGAGATGCTTATGAAATGAGATAATACAAGTAAGGAAGCTATCATCTGAATTGTATCTTGTGTTCAATGAGGCTTAGCTATCATTATCTTTATGGCTTATATTCCAAAAAGCCAAATGAAGTCATTTTAAAAAAACCTAGAACATGAAATCATCGGACCAGGATCTTGAGCGGGTAACCAGACTTCTACAGAGTTCTATTCCCTCATCTGTAATGGGGGTGATATTCATGACTGTACCACATACTGGTTCTGAGGATTACATGCTATCAGAATGGGGAAGGCAGTGCGTAACCATAAAACACTTAGCAAAAATGACCTCTGGTTTTGATTAGTCACATTGCCTACACTGCTTCCACAGGGATGTAGAAATGAGGCTACTGTGTGTTGTCCCCACTTAAGCACCACCTTAAACTGTGAGAGAGGATTTACTAACCTCCTTTCAAGATGATGAAACCAAAGCACTGAGAGGTTAAGTAACTCATCAAAGGCCACAGAAGTGGTGGAGTGAGGATTGGAACCCCAAGTCTTAGACTCCAAACCTCTGGGCTGTACTGTCTCCTGGGGAGGAGTCGCACCTACATTGGTACGGAAAGGAGATCCTTAAAGCCAGAGAAGTGAGTGGTCCATCTCGGGTCCCCTGAGGGATGGGATGAGGATAGGGAAAAAAATGAGGCCCCAATTCCCACCCCAAAGGTCTGCTTTTACCACATCCCACCACCCCACTACAACAATAGCCCCTGATATCTGCATAGTGCTTTGAGTTCCCACCTGACCTTCACAACTCTCTGCAGGACTGAGGACAGATGTGTTTCCTTTAGAGGAATGTGGAGGACTCTACCATAGGAGGTGGCTATCGAAACTGCTTTCAATCCTGCCACCACCCATCACCCACCACCCAGACCTCCCAGCACACACCCTGGCCCCAGGCCATGAGGTCAGGAAGCACACCTGAGCCTGCACACACAGCTTACTGCCAGACGGAGGAATGGAACTCACATTATCGAGCACTCACTGGGTGCCCATCACTAGGCTAGGTAGGACCCTATCTTCCCTAATTCTTTAATCCTTTCATGAAGCTGGTGTTATTATTCACATAGCTAGTAAGCAGGACAATGAACCTTGGAACCCAGGCATATCTGACACAAGACTCACACTCTTTCACTGTGCCATCCTTTGTGTTCAATGAGGCTTAGCAATCATTATCTTTATGGCTTATATTCCAAAAAGCCAAATGAAGTCATTTTAAAAAAACCTAGAACATGAAATCATCGGACCAGGATCTTGAGCGGGTAACCAGACTTCTACAGAGTTCTATTCCCTCATCTGTAATGGGGGTGATATTCATGACTGTACCACATACTGGTTCTGAGGATTACATGCTATCAGAATGGGGAAGGCAGTGCGTAACCATAAAACACTTAGCAAAAATGACCTCTGGTTTTGATTAGTCACATTGCCTACACTGCTTCCACAGGGATGTAGAAATGAGGCTACTGTGTGTTGTCCCCACTTAAGCACCACCTTAAACTGTGAGAGAGGATTTACTAACCTCCTTTCAAGATGATGAAACCAAAGCACTGAGAGGTTAAGTAACTCATCAAAGGCCACAGAAGTGGTGGAGTGAGGATTGGAACCCCAAGTCTTAGACTCCAAACCTCTGGGCTGTACTGTCTCCTGGGGAGGAGTCGCACCTACATTGGTACGGAAAGGAGATCCTTAAAGCCAGAGAAGTGAGTGGTCCATCTCGGGTCCCCTGAGGGATGGGATGAGGATAGGGAAAAAAATGAGGCCCCAATTCCCACCCCAAAGGTCTGCTTTTACCACATCCCACCACCCCACTACAACAATAGCCCCTGATATCTGCATAGTGCTTTGAGTTCCCACCTGACCTTCACAACTCTCTGCAGGACTGAGGACAGATGTGTTTCCTTTAGAGGAATGTGGAGGACTCTACCATAGGAGGTGGCTATCGAAACTGCTTTCAATCCTGCCACCACCCATCACCCACCACCCAGACCTCCCAGCACACACCCTGGCCCCAGGCCATGAGGTCAGGAAGCACACCTGAGCCTGCACACACAGCTTACTGCCAGACGGAGGAATGGAACTCACATTATCGAGCACTCACTGGGTGCCCATCACTAGGCTAGGTAGGACCCTATCTTCCCTAATTCTTTAATCCTTTCATGAAGCTGGTGTTATTATTCACATAGCTAGTAAGCAGGACAATGAACCTTGGAACCCAGGCATATCTGACACAAGACTCACACTCTTTCACTGTGCCATGCCGCCTCCCTGTGGGTGCTGGGGTTGACAAGATCAGCGAGCCGCACTCAGTCTACAGGAAATGGACAACTGTCCCTAAAGCTCAGCTACATAAAACACCGCAAAGCTGCTATGAAAAGGAAAGGCTGGTTGTTCTGCAGAGAATGGCCTTGACTGACCCGGGAAGACTTCCTCCAAGGGGGCGTTTTCTCCCCAGGCCTGCTTTAATGTCTCTCTCCTCACAGTGTGTCTGGATGGTGAGCTTCCTCTCTGCCTTCTTCCTGAGCCTACCATATGGTGTGGTGGTGGGTGTCACCTTCTCCATCCTGGTTGTGGTCTTCCAGACCCAGTTGTAAGTAACAGCTCCTCCCCCCAAGGCCCGGCAGTGAGGCCCCTGGGCCAGTCTGCCAAGAGCTGCCACATGAGGCCTGGCCCAACTCCCTATGCCCGGTTGCCTTCTCTGTCTGGCACTGGAGGTGCTGCCAGGCCCAAGGAGAGCCCAGCCCAGCCAGGACTGTTGGCACAGGCCGCGCTGTCTGACTGCCATATCCTGAAAACTCAGGGGAAATCATCATGGTCTTGGAGGGCTTAGGGACCCAGAGGAAGTCAAGGTTGAGCAAGTGGGTGAGACTCAGTGCCCTTCCAAGGGAGCTACCAGACCCCAGACAAAATGGGATCCCACCCTGAGGGAACAGCAGGCAAGAGGACAGCCAAGTCTTTCCTATAAGAACATGAAGAGACGCAGACTAGGGAGTCCAGGCCAGGGCAGGAAGGAGGCTAAATGTTAGCCTGTCTTCTCTTCTTGAGAAATCAGAACCAGAAAGTGATGACTTCAGGGCCTCTTAGGCTTGTCGCCTTGTGTCCCCACCTTCCTCCCCACAGAGCCCCAGCTTGGGAGCTCTGTCAAAACGCCTGCTGTCATCCCTCTAACTATAGCCCAGCCGCAGGTCAGCAGGCATGTGTCTCCAGTGCAGAAAGACAAACATAGAAAACCCAGGATAAGGAAGAAAGGGGCCCTCTCCTGTCCTCCCTCTACCCAGCCCCCAGCCCCAGCATTTCTCCAGGCCTATCTGCTAATACCAGTCTCTTATGTTTGTCTTTTCCTTCCTCATCTAGTCGAAATGGCTATGCCTTGGCCCAAGTCATGGACACTGATATTTATGTGAATCCCAAGACCTATAATAGGGTGGGTAATCCAAGCTTATGACCTCCCTCTTTTGCACTACCCCCACCCCACATAAAACAGTTTTTAAATCAGCCAATAAAGATATTGCTGCTAACTGAGCAGAGTCTCCCTGTCACAGGCCCAAGAAATTCAAGGGATAAAGATCGTCACTTACTGCTCTCCTCTCTACTTCGCCAACTCAGAGATCTTCAGGCAAAAAGTCATTGCCAAGGTAAGGTTCAGTCCTCTGGTGACCAGAGGGGCTGGACAGAATGTGCCTGGCAGATGCAAGAAAGGGAGCTAGGAGCCAAGATGAGGCCGCTTCCAAAGAGGGTGGAGGTGAAGACTGCTCTTGGCTCTCTTCCTACAGACAGGTGTGGACCCCCAGAAAGTGTTTCTGGCCAAACAGAAGTACCTCAAGAAGCAGGAGAAGAGGAGAAGAAGACCCATGCAACAAAGGAAGTCTCTATTTATGAAAACCAAGGTGAACGGAGGCTAGAAACAGCCTATGCCCTCTCCTCTGCCCTCTCTGATCTTGTCACCTGGTGCCCCACCTCCTAGGACCCTTGATGGCAAGGACATCAAGTCCCCGTGGCCATTGCCTAGTGGACATTGTCTGGTGGGCATCTTCTCCTTGGGTGAGGAGCTGTCAGCTCTTAGGGTAACCACTTAACTCCCGTGGCCCCTCCTCACTTTCTGGCTAAGATAGGATATGCCCATGGACTTATACACAACCCCAGATCAGGAACAGCAGTGAACTTCCTGGGGTACCCAGCCAACCTAGAGCTGGCAAGGTGAAGACAAACATAGAAACCAGAATAGATGGTACCCCAAGAATAGCTCTGTCAAGCCTGCCCCTCTAGCTATAGCCCAGCAGCAGGGCAGCAGGCATGTGCCTCCAGTGCCGAGAGACAAACATAGAAAACCCAGGATAAGGAAGAAAGGGGCCCTCTCCTGTCCTCCCTCTACCCAGCCCCCAGCCCCAGCATTTCTCCAGGCCTATCTGCTAATACCAGTCTCTTATGTTTGTCTTTTCCTTCCTCATCTAGTCGAAATGGCTATGCCTTGGCCCAAGTCATGGACACTGATATTTATGTGAATCCCAAGACCTATAATAGGGTGGGTAATCCAAGCTTATGACCTCCCTCTTTTGCACTACCCCCACCCCACATAAAACAGTTTTTAAATCAGCCAATAAAGATATTGCTGCTAACTGAGCAGAGTCTCCCTGTCACAGGCCCAAGAAATTCAAGGGATAAAGATCGTCACTTACTGCTCTCCTCTCTACTTCGCCAACTCAGAGATCTTCAGGCAAAAAGTCATTGCCAAGGTAAGGTTCAGTCCTCTGGTGACCAGAGGGGCTGGACAGAATGTGCCTGGCAGATGCAAGAAAGGGAGCTAGGAGCCAAGATGAGGCCGCTTCCAAAGAGGGTGGAGGTGAAGACTGCTCTTGGCTCTCTTCCTACAGACAGGTGTGGACCCCCAGAAAGTGTTTCTGGCCAAACAGAAGTACCTCAAGAAGCAGGAGAAGAGGAGAAGAAGACCCATGCAACAAAGGAAGTCTCTATTTATGAAAACCAAGGTGAACGGAGGCTAGAAACAGCCTATGCCCTCTCCTCTGCCCTCTCTGATCTTGTCACCTGGTGCCCCACCTCCTAGGACCCTTGATGGCAAGGACATCAAGTCCCCGTGGCCATTGCCTAGTGGACATTGTCTGGTGGGCATCTTCTCCTTGGGTGAGGAGCTGTCAGCTCTTAGGGTAACCACTTAACTCCCGTGGCCCCTCCTCACTTTCTGGCTAAGATAGGATATGCCCATGGACTTATACACAACCCCAGATCAGGAACAGCAGTGAACTTCCTGGGGTACCCAGCCAACCTAGAGCTGGCAAGGTGAATGTGGACATGGGGATCCTGCAGAGAGAAATGTAAACACAGATAAATGCAAAAAGGAGTGCAGTTGTTTCCAAAAGTGCTTCTTCCCGGAGCAGAGAGGGCTGCCATTTCAGTGCCTCTCTTAGAGGCCCCATACACCAGCTTTGCCTGGGTTACAGGAGACCAAACGGGAGAACCCTGTTCCGACTCCCATACCACACTGTCTGGTTCCCATATGCCGAAAACCCAGGGGAAACCGTCATGGTCTCGGCGGGCTGGGGGCCCAGAGGAAGGGCCTCAGGAAGGCCTTTGGGAGGTGCCGGTCCTGAGGGACCTGGGCGTCCTGCACTCACACCCAGAAAGTTTAGTTATTCATCTGCACCTGCATGCACCTTGTCCTGGCTTCAGCCACAGCCACGTCTGGTTGAGCCCAGTGACCCCTGACTTCGCCCTCCCACTTTCGCCCTCCAGACTGTCTCCCTGCAGGAGCTTCAACAGGACTTTGAGAACGGCTCCCCGACGGACCCTAACAACAACCAGACACCTGCGAATGGCACCAGCGTGTCCTACATCACCTTCAGCCCCGACAGCACCACAGCTGCCCACTGTGAGCCCCCGGCCTCTGCGAATCCTAGTGACATGCTGGCCAGCGTCCCACCCTTTGTCACCTTCCACACCCTCATCCTCGACATGAGTGGGGTCAGCTTTGTGGACCTGATGGGCATCAAAGCCCTGGCCAAGGTGAGGCCTTCAGGTGGAGGGAGCGCCAGCCCACCCCACCCCCACCCACTCACCCCCACCCTCCTCGGAGCCTTCGTTTCAACCACTGAGCAAGGAAGCTCACCAAGGAGCCTAACATCTCCTAAGATCCCTTTTCCCAGGACGCCACCAGAAATGCTGTCTGCATAGCAGCCCCAGACAGCACAAAACAACGCGTGCCCAGGGAGGGACGCCAGAACCAGGCCCCGCTGGTCCACCCTGTCCTAGCAGACCCCTCACTAGCAGACGCCGTCCCACGCTCCCCTCTGGGCTGCCAGGAACAACCCCAGGGTCTTCAGAGCAGAGTCCATCTTGCCCCGAGTCGTGGTCTGCTGCTCCTCCTCACTCTAGGATCAGCTGGTCTGGACAACTGAGGGGAGAAGAGGAAATAATTTCAGGGCCCCTCATCTTTAGGCCAGACAGTTCACAGGACAACCTGAATAAATGCATCCGTCTGATACACTTTCAGCGGCCATCTTTCTGATGGCAAAGAGTCAGCAAATCTCAGAGGCTGGCGCAGAGAAAGGCAGCCCGAGGAAACGGAGCAGATAGAGCACAGAGGCCAGCCGCCAGGTGTCCAGGCTCCTCCCCAGACATGGGCTCAACCCGCACCCCTAGCGTGGATCTAACTCGGATCCAGATGGCCAAGGTGTTAGCCTCTCTGGGCCTCGGTCCTCCCCAGCAGCTTCTGCCTGAAGCCACTAAGTCAGGAAGGAGGTTGAGTCTAGGGTTACAAGCTTACAAAGAAAAGATCTGGCCCCATAAGAAGGCGTCACGGGGACTCTAAGTGGCTGCCTGGCTGGCAAAGCCCCACGTCCACCCCACTCTCCAGAGGAGCGGCCAGCCAGCACTCCAGGGAGAAGTGGTGTGCTTTGCTGCTATTTTTATCTTTGACTGCCCAGGCTCTCAGGATTGCTTATTTGTTTAATTTCCCCTCTGAAGTGCGTTTTGTGAATTACTTTTTAAAGGGCCCCCTCAGAACATTCCTTTCCTTCTGTTTTCCTACCCAACACCCTCCCAACTTCTCTAGCTGAGCTCCACCTATGAGAAGATCGGTGTGAAAGTCTTCTTGGTGAACATTCATGGTAAGAAAAGAAGGATGTTTAGGGCACTGGCGAGTGGTTGGGGTGGGAATAGGCAGGTGGGAGGCTGCATAGTGAGGAGGGAAGAAGTGAGAATAGTCGAATATTCCTCCAACTACTGCCTGCTCACAAGAGCTGTGGGCACA
Organism: Tragulus kanchil; assembly: GCA_022376925.1. NCBI lineage: Eukaryota > Metazoa > Chordata > Mammalia > Artiodactyla > Tragulidae > Tragulus > Tragulus kanchil. The sequence continues at coordinate 79,990,203 of JAIOJX010000024.1, read as the reverse complement.
AGTCAGAAGAGACCAGTCAGGTTATGCAACATCCCAGGGATCCCAGTAACTGAGTGGGGGGATTGTGGAGTTAAGGAGAGGCCACTAGGATTCTGAATTGCCCACCACTTATTTGCCATGTATCCCTCTGGGCTGCCAGGAACAACCCCAGGGTCTTCAGAGCAGAGTCCATCTTGCCCCGAGTCGTGGTCTGCTGCTCCTCCTCACTCTAGGATCAGCTGGTCTGGACAACTGAGGGGAGAAGAGGAAATAATTTCAGGGCCCCTCATCTTTAGGCCAGACAGTTCACAGGACAACCTGAATAAATGCATCCGTCTGATACACTTTCAGCGGCCATCTTTCTGATGGCAAAGAGTCAGCAAATCTCAGAGGCTGGCGCAGAGAAAGGCAGCCCGAGGAAACGGAGCAGATAGAGCACAGAGGCCAGCCGCCAGGTGTCCAGGCTCCTCCCCAGACATGGGCTCAACCCGCACCCCTAGCGTGGATCTAACTCGGATCCAGATGGCCAAGGTGTTAGCCTCTCTGGGCCTCGGTCCTCCCCAGCAGCTTCTGCCTGAAGCCACTAAGTCAGGAAGGAGGTTGAGTCTAGGGTTACAAGCTTACAAAAGAAAAGATCTGGCCCCATAAGAAGGCGTCACGGGGACTCTAAGTGGCTGCCTGGCTGGCAAAGCCCCACGTCCACCCCACTCTCCAGAGGAGCGGCCAGCCAGCACTCCAGGGAGAAGTGGTGTGCTTTGCTGCTATTTTTATCTTTGACTGCCCAGGCTCTCAGGATTGCTTATTTGTTTAATTTCCCCTCTGAAGTGCGTTTTGTGAATTACTTTTAAGGCCCACTCAGAACATTCCTTTCCTTCTGTTTTCCTACCCAACACCCTCCCAACTTCTCTAGCTGAGCTCCACCTATGAGAAGATCGGTGTGAAAGTCTTCTTGGTGAACATTCATGGTAAGAAAAGAAGGATGTTTAGGGCACTGGCGAGTGGTTGGGGTGGGAATAGGCAGGTGGGAGGCTGCATAGTGAGGAGGGAAGAAGTGAGAATAGTCGAATATTCCTCCAACTACTGCCTGCTCACAAGAGCTGTGGGCACAAGTCAGAAGAGACCAGTCAGGTTATGCAACATCCCAGGGATCCCAGTAACTGAGTGGGGGGATTGTGGAGTTAAGGAGAGGCCACTAGGATTCTGAATTGCCCACCACTTATTTGCCATGTATCCTTGGCCAAGTCATTTCATCTGTCTAGGGATTGATTGCCATCCACATAAAAGAAAGAGGTTGACTAGATGAATTTGGGAATCTGCTCTAAATTTAAAATAAGCAGAAAGTACAGATAGACCATAACTCTCCAGGGAAAATACACATACAGTTTTACATAGTCTCCAAGTGGCCCACATACACAGCCCCCAGGCCATGTCCACCTGGCAGTGGACTTTGATCTCGTCAGCACGTGTGCAGAGTGCGGGGATGTGGGCACACAGCGAGAGCACACAGACCCACAGGAGAAAGAGAAGGGCATGCACTTGCACATGCCGCCTCTCTTGGAGGGTCAGCACCTTCCAGCAGGCCTAGCCAGCCTCGGCGCCGGCCTGAGTGTGGCCCATGCTCTGCGTGGGCTCGGCTCAGGCAGTGTCCCCACTGACCCTGCTCTGTGTGTGCTCCAGAGTGAGAATCAGAGGCTCACTGGACACTCCTCGGGAAATTGCCCCCAGGATTGGGTAGGAGTAAGGACACTGCCACATCCTGGACACTGCAAGAAAGGTCTGGGTGAGCAGGAGGAAGAACGGACCCTCGAGGAACAGAACTGGGTAGACGCTTCAGCTTTCCTTCTTGAATCAACACAAAGTACAGACTCCCTGAATCAAACTGTTTCCTTCGGCCCCGGGTTGAAGGCTCAGCATCCTCAAGCTTATGTTGCCCTCTGCTGTCCAAAACTGGTACTGCAGTGCCATTGTCAAGGCCGTGCGACGTAACAAATGTGCACCCCCAGGCCTCGCTCCATCTCCCTCAGGCCCTCTCACCGTCTTCTCCCAGCCCCAGCTCCAGTCCACTGCGGTGTTAACTTTCGTAGGTGACCTTTCCCTCCTTCCAGCCCAGGTGTACAATGACATTAGCCATGGAGGCATCTTTGAAGACGGGTGTCTACAGCGCTGTCACGTCTTTCCCAGCATACACGACGCCGTCCTCTTTGCCCAGGCAAAGGCCAGGGAAGTGGCCCCAGCACGTGACTTCCAAGGGGTAAGGTCTCTGCACCTGGGGAATCCTAGGCCCTGGGGCATTGGAGCAGCAGGATAGTCTGGGACACAGTCAGAAGAGACCAGTCCCAGGGACCCAGTAACTGAATTGGAGTTAAGGAGAGGCCACTAGGATTCTGAATTGCCCACCACTTATTTGCCATGTATCCTTGGCCAAGTCATTTCATCTGTCTAGGGATTGATTGCCATCCACATAAAAGAAAGAGGTTGACTAGATGAATTTGGGAATCTGCTCTAAATTTAAAATAAGCAGAAAGTACAGATAGACCATAACTCTCCAGGGAAAATACACATACAGTTTTACATAGTCTCCAAGTGGCCCACATACACAGCCCCCAGGCCATGTCCACCTGGCAGTGGACTTTGATCTCGTCAGCACGTGTGCAGAGTGCGGGGATGTGGGCACACAGCGAGAGCACACAGACCCACAGGAGAAAGAGAAGGGCATGCACTTGCACATGCCGCCTCTCTTGGAGGGTCAGCACCTTCCAGCAGGCCTAGCCAGCCTCGGCGCCGGCCTGAGTGTGGCCCATGCTCTGCGTGGGCTCGGCTCAGGCAGTGTCCCCACTGACCCTGCTCTGTGTGTGCTCCAGAGTGAGAATCAGAGGCTCACTGGACACTCCTCGGGAAATTGCCCCCAGGATTGGGTAGGAGTAAGGACACTGCCACATCCTGGACACTGCAAGAAAGGTCTGGGTGAGCAGGAGGAAGAACGGACCCTCGAGGAACAGAACTGGGTAGACGCTTCAGCTTTCCTTCTTGAATCAACACAAAGTACAGACTCCCTGAATCAAACTGTTTCCTTCGGCCCCGGGTTGAAGGCTCAGCATCCTCAAGCTTATGTTGCCCTCTGCTGTCCAAAACTGGTACTGCAGTGCCATTGTCAAGGCCGTGCGACGTAACAAATGTGCACCCCCAGGCCTCGCTCCATCTCCCTCAGGCCCTCTCACCGTCTTCTCCCAGCCCCAGCTCCAGTCCACTGCGGTGTTAACTTTCGTAGGTGACCTTTCCCTCCTTCCAGCCCAGGTGTACAATGACATTAGCCATGGAGGCATCTTTGAAGACGGGTGTCTACAGCGCTGTCACGTCTTTCCCAGCATACACGACGCCGTCCTCTTTGCCCAGGCAAAGGCCAGGGAAGTGGCCCCAGCACGTGACTTCCAAGGGGTAAGGTCTCTGCACCTGGGGAATCCTAGGCCCTGGGGCATTGGAGCAGCAGGATAGTCTGGGGTCCAACACCAGTTCTCTCAATTAACTTTCCTGAATCTGTTTTCTTATCTGTGGAATGGGTCCCTTAAGATAATATTATCTATCTCATAGGATTTTTTGTTTTGGTTTGGTTTTAGGATTAACTGATAATTATATCTTTTATGTCACTTGAAAGAGCTTTGTATGTATTTTTTTTTAATCCTTTATTTATTTATTTTAAGATTTATTTATTTATTTATTTTGGGCGCGGGTCGGGTTGGGGAGGGAGGGGAGCGGGCGGGCCACTTCTGTTGATCTTTTCATTTCTCTATTTTCATCCGTCTTTGTTCTTTGGCTCCTGTGGGCCTCCCATCGCAGTGGCGTCTGTCGTCGCAGAGCACCGGCTCTGGGCGCATGCGCGCCTGAGCTCCAGCTCGGTAATTGGACACATTGGTCCAGCCGCTCCGCGGCACGTGGTATCTTCCCAGGCCAGGGCTCGAACCGGCGCCCCTTGCCCTGCAAGGCGGTGTCCTTACCCACTGGACCACCAGGGGAAGCCCTAAAATCCTTTATTAATATCAATTTCCAGATCAGACAAACACCCAAAGCACAGTGGGTTGTGCCTGGCATTCTGGCCTTGCTCAGCCGTCCTGCTCCTTCAGTCTTTCTACCAGAGGCTTTGGAGAAGGGAGGGGAGGAAGCCTGCCAGTTTTAATTTAGCAGAGCTTGGAGCTTTCAGACTGGTGAAGGATGAAGAGTGTGGATCAGAGTTTTGTCTCTGCTTCTTGTCATTTAATTTACTCGCTCAGTAAGTGGTATGCAAATGAGCTACAAATAACACTGTCTACAAATACCACTCCAGAAAACTGGAGAGGCAAAAAAAGCCCCACCCGGTGGGGTCCCTCCGCAGGCCTCACCCCCAACCCCACCTCCCAGCCTGCCTTGCCAGCTCGGCTTCAGCCCTTGGCCTCCCAAGATTCTCTACTTCAGTCCATGTCACGTCTTTCCCAGCATACACGCCGTCCTCTTTGCCCAGGCAAAGGCCAGGGAAGTGGCCCCAGCACGTGACTTCCAAGGGGTAAGGTCTCTGCACCTGGGGAATCCTAGGCCCTGGGGCATTGGAGCAGCAGGATAGTCTGGGGTCCAACACCAGTTCTCTCAATTAACTTTCCTGAATCTGTTTTCTTATCTGTGGAATGGGTCCCTTAAGATAATATTATCTATCTCATAGGATTTTTTGTTTTGGTTTGGTTTTAGGATTAACTGATAATTATATCTTTTATGTCACTTGAAAGAGCTTTGTATGTATTTTTTTTTAATCCTTTATTTATTTATTTTAAGATTTATTTATTTATTTATTTTGGGCGCGGGTCGGGTTGGGGAGGGAGGGGAGCGGGCGGGCCACTTCTGTTGATCTTTTCATTTCTCTATTTTCATCCGTCTTTGTTCTTTGGCTCCTGTGGGCCTCCCATCGCAGTGGCGTCTGTCGTCGCAGAGCACCGGCTCTGGGCGCATGCGCGCCTGAGCTCCAGCTCGGTAATTGGACACATTGGTCCAGCCGCTCCGCGGCACGTGGTATCTTCCCAGGCCAGGGCTCGAACCGGCGCCCCTTGCCCTGCAAGGCGGTGTCCTTACCCACTGGACCACCAGGGGAAGCCCTAAAATCCTTTATTAATATCAATTTCCAGATCAGACAAACACCCAAAGCACAGTGGGTTGTGCCTGGCATTCTGGCCTTGCTCAGCCGTCCTGCTCCTTCAGTCTTTCTACCAGAGGCTTTGGAGAAGGGAGGGGAGGAAGCCTGCCAGTTTTAATTTAGCAGAGCTTGGAGCTTTCAGACTGGTGAAGGATGAAGAGTGTGGATCAGAGTTTTGTCTCTGCTTCTTGTCATTTAATTTACTCGCTCAGTAAGTGGTATGCAAATGAGCTACAAATAACACTGTCTACAAATACCACTCCAGAAAACTGGAGAGGCAAAAAAAGCCCCACCCGGTGGGGTCCCTCCGCAGGCCTCACCCCCAACCCCACCTCCCAGCCTGCCTTGCCAGCTCGGCTTCAGCCCTTGGCCTCCCAAGATTCTCTACTTCAGTCCATGATACAAATCTTTTCTGCCCTCTGTGGGTCAAAAGAAAGGTTTTTCTGGCCCTAGAGCACCATTTGTTCTTCACTTTTTGAGACTGATGAAGGTGGAGCCATCTGTTTTAAGTGCAGAAAGCCTGTCCAAGGAAGCGCAGGCTGGGCGCCCGCCCGCCACACCCAGGGAGACTGCGGGCAGAAGCCTTTCTGGCCTCACAAACCCTGTCGCCAGAGCAAAGAGGGAGATTCTGGGAAACTCTTCATCATCCGTAACTGCACAAATAATGCCCAGTTTTTACAGTTCCTGTATTTTTAAAAATGTATATTAACCTATTATATATTTGCATTCCACAGAATATATTCTTGCCTATAAATTATACACACACACACACACACCCTTTTCAACAACATAGTAAGGTAGAGTGCCAGCAAAGTGGGTGGGATGGCCCTACTTTTACAGAGAAGGGAAACAGATTCCCCAGCTCAGAAGGCTGGCCAGAAAACACTGTAAACTGGGTAAACATTTCTGCTTCTGAAATGCCCACCAAGGGAGCCAACCCGGATGTACACCTGCCTGCTGGGAGGAGCTGTGCGGTGTTTTGAGGGGCAAATGAGGGAGAGGAGGGACAGGGCAAGAGGCCAGCCTATGTCTCGGGACACACGTGACCACCCAACCCCGAGCCAGCCATCTGTGCAAGACCCTTAATCAGTCCCTGCCGCTCACCCTGCTCTGGTCTCCCCAATCCAGGCTGCACCGGACCCTGAGCTCTCGTTGTACGATCTGGAGGAGGCCAGCCCCAGCTACTGGGATTTAGAGCAGAGCTTGGAGCTTTCAGACTGGTGAAGGATGAAGAGTGTGGATCAGAGTTTTGTCTCTGCTTCTTGTCATTTAATTTACTCGCTCAGTAAGTGGTATGCAAATGAGCTACAAATAACACTGTCTACAAATACCACTCCAGAAAACTGGAGAGGCAAAAAAAGCCCCACCCGGTGGGGTCCCTCCGCAGGCCTCACCCCCAACCCCACCTCCCAGCCTGCCTTGCCAGCTCGGCTTCAGCCCTTGGCCTCCCAAGATTCTCTACTTCAGTCCATGATACAAATCTTTTCTGCCCTCTGTGGGTCAAAAGAAAGGTTTTTCTGGCCCTAGAGCACCATTTGTTCTTCACTTTTTGAGACTGATGAAGGTGGAGCCATCTGTTTTAAGTGCAGAAAGCCTGTCCAAGGAAGCGCAGGCTGGGCGCCCGCCCGCCACACCCAGGGAGACTGCGGGCAGAAGCCTTTCTGGCCTCACAAACCCTGTCGCCAGAGCAAAGAGGGAGATTCTGGGAAACTCTTCATCATCCGTAACTGCACAAATAATGCCCAGTTTTTACAGTTCCTGTATTTTTAAAAATGTATATTAACCTATTATATATTTGCATTCCACAGAATATATTCTTGCCTATAAATTATACACACACACACACACACCCTTTTCAACAACATAGTAAGGTAGAGTGCCAGCAAAGTGGGTGGGATGGCCCTACTTTTACAGAGAAGGGAAACAGATTCCCCAGCTCAGAAGGCTGGCCAGAAAACACTGTAAACTGGGTAAACATTTCTGCTTCTGAAATGCCCACCAAGGGAGCCAACCCGGATGTACACCTGCCTGCTGGGAGGAGCTGTGCGGTGTTTTGAGGGGCAAATGAGGGAGAGGAGGGACAGGGCAAGAGGCCAGCCTATGTCTCGGGACACACGTGACCACCCAACCCCGAGCCAGCCATCTGTGCAAGACCCTTAATCAGTCCCTGCCGCTCACCCTGCTCTGGTCTCCCCAATCCAGGCTGCACCGGACCCTGAGCTCTCGTTGTACGATCTGGAGGAGGCCAGCCCCAGCTACTGGGATTTAGAGCAGGTAAGCTGACTACCCAAAGTCAGGAGGAGAAGGAAGGAGACCCTCTCCAATCCAAAGTGCTGACTGGGCTCTCCCACTGCCAGGCCAGAGCAGTCACCTTGAAGGCAGCAATATGTTTCTTTCTCCCCTTTCCTTTAATAGCAGATGTCAGTGTTTTCTCAGTTGCTGAAAGTCATCATGGGGGAAGGGAGAGTCACTGGACCAAGTCCCATGGAGCCAACATCTATTCTTAACTCTCCAGTGCAGGAGCCCTGTGATCTGGGGCAGGCCATGTGACACCGCCAGAACCTCAGAGTTTATCACTGTAGAACGAGGGAAATACAAGGAATCCCTGTCCCATCTACCTCACAGGACTACCAGGGGAGAGGGGGAGGACTTTTGTTCTTTTGTTCATTCAACTGGAATTTCTGGAGTGCCTACTACTTCCCTGACACTGTCCCAGGGTGGGCACATGTGGGGTCAGCTGGATTCTAGGGGCACACAGTTGAGAGATACAAGTGCTACTGCATGTGCACAGGCTGCTTCAGAGCCATGCAGATGTGGCGTGGGCTTCACATAGAACCCTGACCTGACAGGAAAAGCAGCCCCACCCCAATTCCCTGAATTAAAAGAAACCAAATAGCTAGAGTTAGGAAATCCAGCTCTGGGTCAATTAGAAATAACATCTCACTGCATACCTCTTCACCTTCTTTCTGGGCATGTGTTCCAACGGTCCTCTGAGCACATCTCTAGGGGTGCTAACGGCATGCAGGAGGCATTAGGAAAGAGAGCCAGGGCCACAGAGATTTGGCAGAGCCCTCTTAGCTCGGTGCGGTGGTAAACATTTCTGCTTCTGAATGCCCACCAAGGAGCCAACCCGGATGTACACCTGCCTGCTGGGAGGAGCTGTGGTTTTGAGGGGCAAATGAGGGAGAGGAGGGACAGGGCAAGAGGCCAGCCTATGTCTCGGGACACACGTGACCACCCAACCCCGAGCCAGCCATCTGTGCAAGACCCTTAATCAGTCCCTGCCGCTCACCCTGCTCTGGTCTCCCCAATCCAGGCTGCACCGGACCCTGAGCTCTCGTTGACGATCTGGAGGAGGCCAGCCCCAGCTACTGGGATTTAGAGCAGGTAAGCTGACTACCCAAAGTCAGGAGGAGAAGGAAGGAGACCCTCTCCAATCCAAAGTGCTGACTGGGCTCTCCCACTGCCAGGCCAGAGCAGTCACCTTGAAGGCAGCAATATGTTTCTTTCTCCCCTTTCCTTTAATAGCAGATGTCAGTGTTTTCTCAGTTGCTGAAAGTCATCATGGGGGAAGGGAGAGTCACTGGACCAAGTCCCATGGAGCCAACATCTATTCTTAACTCTCCAGTGCAGGAGCCCTGTGATCTGGGGCAGGCCATGTGACACCGCCAGAACCTCAGAGTTTATCACTGTAGAACGAGGGAAATACAAGGAATCCCTGTCCCATCTACCTCACAGGACTACCAGGGGAGAGGGGGAGGACTTTTGTTCTTTTGTTCATTCAACTGGAATTTCTGGAGTGCCTACTACTTCCCTGACACTGTCCCAGGGTGGGCACATGTGGGGTCAGATGGATTCTAGGGGTACAAAGTTGAGAGATACAAGTGCTACTGCATGTGCACAGGCTGCTTCAGAGCCATGCAGATGTGGCGTGGGCTTCACATAGAACCCTGACCTGACAGGAAAAGCAGCCCCACCCCAATTCCCTGAATTAAAAGAAACCAAATAGCTAGAGTTAGGGAAATCCAGCTCTGGGTCAATTAGAAATAACATCTCACTGCATACCTCTTCACCTTCTTTCTGGGCATGTGTTCCAACGGTCCTCTGAGCACATCTCTAGGGGTGCTAACGGCATGCAGGAGGCATTAGGAAAGAGAGCCAGGGCCACAGAGATTTGGCAGACTGATTTCTGGGCCCCCACAGAATCTCCAGCACATTCCAAACATGTTAGGTAGGACCAAAATAGCTTCTCAGAGCAAGAAAGGATTTCTGAGCTTGTCTGACTCAATCCTCACTTCACCTAGTGAAGAAGGTGGACCAAAAAGAGGAGGGAGGGACCTGTGCTGGTCACACAGCACACCAGAGGTGATTCAAAACTAGATTTCAAGCATCTTGTCACCTCTGTACCAGTTTACTTCTTACGCTGACCCTGCCTCTCTACCGTTCACATACAGATTTGCACACACTCACTACTGGCCAGGGTTTTGTAGGGTCACCTGGCGACTATGACCACTCCGAGCCCAACAGATCTAATGCTCCACTCCCCTCCCCCTTCCTTCCTGTGGCCCTGCAGGAGATGTTCGGAAGCATGTTTCACGCAGAGACTCTGACTGCCCTGTAAGGACCCAGTCCATTCCCCTGCTGCCTCTGAGCACCTGGCACCTAGGACTCCCATGAAGAATGAGCCAGGGGTCACAGGGAGTGGCGGGTAGAGGAGACCACCTCCATCAGGGCTCCTGTACCTCTCCAGCCTCCTCCTCTTCTCTCATCATCCCACGTCCCTCCAGGCATCTCTAGAGCCAGCCAATCTCAACAGCAGAGACTGCTCTTCACCCTCTGACTCTCAGGGTCCCAGCCCACAATGAGCAAGTCTCCTGTTCACTCCACTGCACCCCCCACACCCTGCCAATGGCAGCTGATGGGACCCTTGATAGCCAGACTTCAAGAGTGAGCCAGGAACAGAGGGCAAACCTTGTGCTGACATAGAGTGCAAGCTTCAAGATGCCTTGAGGCCAGCACAGCGTGGTGTCAGATGGCAACAAGCAGCCACAGGACACAAGGACAGACTTGCCTAGAACTCTATGGCTTGCCCTCACACCACCCCAGGTCTGTCTCTGGCAGCTCTGCACCCCGGGACCATGTGCTCCTACAACCCAGAAATCTTCGTCTGATGACTCTGTCCCCTTTCTTCTCAGCTCAAGGCTGCTGAGGTCGCCACCACTATGTAGCACATCGGACTCTGGGGAGTCCAATGGCCTGGGGAGTGGCCACCAGAACAACCTTCCCAGGGGCAACCTCCTGAAGCTTAGCACTCCCGTGCCCTCGAAGGCTGCTCCCTTCTACTTCAGATGAGGTAGAAACCCAGAAGGGACAGGGGGCAGCTGGCAGAATCCTCCAGCAACCTAGCAAGATACCGGTTATCCTGCATAGAAGCTTTCAGGAATCCCTCTTTGTACTGGAGACACTGGAGGGAGACATTGGAGAGCAATCCAGAGCAAACTGGTGGGATCTGAGCCCTCACAGTCCCCCTGACCTTAGAAATGCCCCCCGACACACATTTGGAATGTCTGCCTTGTCCTCTTATCTGGCAGAGAGCCCAGGATTCTCGCTCTCCTCTTCAGCTCAGGGCCTGAATGGTTCAGTCAGGAAGAGAGGGCACCTGCAAGGGCATATCCCAACCGGGTGCCAAGCATGGAGAAGGGCTATTGCAGGCTGGGTCTTCCCAAAGGCCTGCTGCCTCTGAGCACCTGGCACCTAGGACTCCCATGAAGAATGAGCCAGGGGTCACAGGGAGTGGCGGGTAGAGGAGACCACCTCCATCAGGGCTCCTGTACCTCTCCAGCCTCCTCCTCTTCTCTCATCATCCCACGTCCCTCCAGGCATCTCTAGAGCCAGCCAATCTCAACAGCAGAGACTGCTCTTCACCCTCTGACTCTCAGGGTCCCAGCCCACAATGAGCAAGTCTCCTGTTCACTCCACTGCACCCCCCACACCCTGCCAATGGCAGCTGATGGGACCCTTGATAGCCAGACTTCAAGAGTGAGCCAGGAACAGAGGGCAAACCTTGTGCTGACATAGAGTGCAAGCTTCAAGATGCCTTGAGGCCAGCACAGCGTGGTGTCAGATGGCAACAAGCAGCCACAGGACACAAGGACAGACTTGCCTAGAACTCTATGGCTTGCCCTCACACCACCCCAGGTCTGTCTCTGGCAGCTCTGCACCCCGGGACCATGTGCTCCTACAACCCAGAAATCTTCGTCTGATGACTCTGTCCCCTTTCTTCTCAGCTCAAGGCTGCTGAGGTCGCCACCACTATGTAGCACATCGGACTCTGGGGAGTCCAATGGCCTGGGGAGTGGCCACCAGAACAACCTTCCCAGGGGCAACCTCCTGAAGCTTAGCACTCCCCGTGCCCTCGAAGGCTGCTCCCTTCTACTTCAGATCAGGTAGAAACCCAGAAGGGACAGGGGGCAGCTGGCAGAATCCTCCAGCAACCTAGCAAGATACCGGTTATCCTGCATAGAAGCTTTCAGGAATCCCTCTTTGTACTGGAGACACTGGAGGGAGACATTGGAGAGCAATCCAGAGCAAACTGGTGGGATCTGAGCCCTCACAGTCCCCCTGACCTTAGAAATGCCCCCCGACACACATTTGGAATGTCTGCCTTGTCCTCTTATCTGGCAGAGAGCCCAGGATTCTCGCTCTCCCTCTTCAGCTCAGGGCCTGAATGGTTCAGTCAGGGAAGAGAGGGCACCTGCAAGGGCATATCCCAACCGGGTGCCAAGCATGGAGAAGGGCTATTGCAGGCTGGGTCTTCCCCCACAAGGATTCCTTAACAAACTCAGGACCTGAGGTCATCTCCTTCCAGGAAAGATAAGAAGAGGGGGTTAAGTTCTCCATTTTTATAAAAAGGTAGAAGAAACCCACTATTGACTTGAAAATAAATAGGTTCCACGTGTAAGTATTTGGGGAAATTTTCCATGGACCTGCACAGAAGATCTTCTGGCCTCTCTCCACTGTTTTTCCCGAGCTGCTTCAATGAATGATCCCTGCCCAACAGGCTGGGCTGGCCCAGCCTGGAAAAACATCCTAATTCCTAAGTTCAGCCTGACCTGTCTTGTGTGTCTGTGTTGAGTGTGAGCTGGTCAGCTAGCAAGTCTTCATAGAGTTAAAGGAGGGAGTGCTGGTGAAAAGCCAACAGATTCTTGGCCTGTAAGCATTGCTTCTCTGTGAATTCATTATGCCATCTGACTGCCAATGGAATTCAAAACGTGGAAGACAGAAAACAATGTTATCTGGGATTCACTGTGCCCAGCACCCAAAGTGCCAGATTTTGAGAGGACAAGAAGCATAACCAGTGAAAACTCACCCTCCCCTGCTTCACCTCCTGTAAAGTCCAGCTCAGGCCCGAGAGGTGGAAGAAAGGTCACAGAGTTTTAGGGCATCCGAAGGCAGAGGTGCCATGTGAACCAGGTGTCTAGAGGTATCCCTTAAGGACTTGATGAAATGACCACAAACCCCCAGACCATCTCCAGACGGAAAGGGGATTGCTGACTCCCAGTGGCCTGGAGTTGGCAGCTCAGGGAGGGATCCTGCAGCATGTCCAAGGGTATAAGTACTCACAGAGTCCACAATGGAGATAAGATGGGAAACATCTGAGGTGGAGGGAGAGACCTTGAAGAGAACTTCCCTGTTGGAATGCTTTAGAAAGAACACAGACTACATGCCACTCACTGGACATGACTGAGGCAGGAAAGGAGGGCAAGGTAGTGAAATCATCCAAAATTTCAATACTTCTGAATGTTCTTAGTGATACAGACCTGTGATGATGTGGTTCCCGGAAAAGGCTCGAGACCCAACCGGGTGCCAAGCATGGAGAAGGGCTATTGCAGGCTGGGTCTTCCCCCACAAGGATTCCTTAACAAACTCAGGACCTGAGGTCATCTCCTTCCAGGAAAGATAAGAAGAGGGGGTTAAGTTCTCCATTTTTATAAAAAGGTAGAAGAAACCCACTATTGACTTGAAAATAAATAGGTTCCACGTGTAAGTATTTGGGGAAATTTTCCATGGACCTGCACAGAAGATCTTCTGGCCTCTCTCCACTGTTTTTCCCGAGCTGCTTCAATGAATGATCCCTGCCCAACAGGCTGGGCTGGCCCAGCCTGGAAAAACATCCTAATTCCTAAGTTCAGCCTGACCTGTCTTGTGTGTCTGTGTTGAGTGTGAGCTGGTCAGCTAGCAAGTCTTCATAGAGTTAAAGGAGGGAGTGCTGGTGAAAAGCCAACAGATTCTTGGCCTGTAAGCATTGCTTCTCTGTGAATTCATTATGCCATCTGACTGCCAATGGAATTCAAAACGTGGAAGACAGAAAACAATGTTATCTGGGATTCACTGTGCCCAGCACCCAAAGTGCCAGATTTTGAGAGGACAAGAAGCATAACCAGTGAAAACTCACCCTCCCCTGCTTCACCTCCTGTAAAGTCCAGCTCAGGCCCGAGAGGTGGAAGAAAGGTCACAGAGTTTTAGGGCATCCGAAGGCAGAGGTGCCATGTGAACCAGGTGTCTAGAGGTATCCCTTAAGGACTTGATGAAATGACCACAAACCCCCAGACCATCTCCAGACGGAAAGGGGATTGCTGACTCCCAGTGGCCTGGAGTTGGCAGCTCAGGGAGGGATCCTGCAGCATGTCCAAGGGTATAAGTACTCACAGAGTCCACAATGGAGATAAGATGGGAAACATCTGAGGTGGAGGGAGAGACCTTGAAGAGAACTTCCCTGTTGGAATGCTTTAGAAAGAACACAGACTCGCACATGCCACTCACTGGACATGACTGAGGCAGGAAAGGAGGGCAAGGTAGTGAAATCATCCAAAATTTCAATACTTCTGAATGTTCTTAGTGATACAGACCTGTGATGATGTGGTTCCCGGAAAAGCCGGAACTCGAGATGTTCGTGTAATTTATTTAATTTAAATGCCGTTCACCTTTTGTTCATTTTACTAATAAACTGGTTTTGAAATGTGAACAAATGCAATGTATTCAGGTGGTTTTACAGAGAGACAAACAAGTCACCTCCAGGAAGAGGTGGCCTTGCTTTGCCCAGTCCCCAGGGAGAAGAAACAGAAAGCTGACACTTCTCCTTAAGTCTCCCAGCTCCTCTCTAGGTTCTGATTTCCCCCTTCTGGAAATGAATAAACTTCCATAATAAAGCTGAAGAACAGATTGAGATGAAGCAGCTGGACTAAGGGAGCCTCATACTCAAGACCAATTCCCAGAGCCAGCTCTGTGATTTCTGTGCCTATCAGGGAAGTCCAACTTCCACCATTCACGGGCTAATTCTTCAGCATTCAGGGCATGTCTCTTAAGGGTCAATCCTATCAACACTCAGCAAAGCTTTCAGAATCCCTGGGTTGGGGATGGTGGGGGGCAAGGGGAGCGGCACTCAGGCTAATTCCACATTTCCCTCCCCTGTTTGTGAGACAATGCAAGGAGCAAAGGGCCAAAGGATCCAAGTGTCCAATGAGTTAGGCTGATCCTCAGCTTTGTTTGTGAATTGTAAGAAATGGGAGAAAACAAGAGGAATCACAGGAAAAGAGCAAAGACTCCTTCTCTCTAAAGGAGGTAAAGATAGGGTGAAGAGGTAAGAGATGGAGGACTAGAGATAAGACAAAGCAAAGAAGGAAGGAAGATCAGCAGGACAGATGTATGGAAACAAAGACACCAAGAAAGCTAGAAAAGGGAGAATTCGGTGAAAGAGGAATAAAACATGTTGCCGAGGCAGAGAAGTCACTGAGATCCAAAATGATGATTTATCTAAATCTTGCTTCATCCTTTTGTTTAAGTGCCCTTTGAAATCTGAGTAAACTGGCAATAGATGTCCCTCCCTTTTGAATGTTATGTATGTTTTCAATGATGCTATCTTAGTCTGAACCCAGAAAGTACAACACGAGACAGAAGCTTCCATACAGGTATTTGAGAGGTGAGACCAGGGAGCAGGAGTGAAAAGCAGGAGGAGTGAGATAGGGAGGGACGGAGTCAACCAAAGAGTGAGTTATTGAGGTCGCCACTGCAGAGGGCAACTGGGGCTCCACCCTGCTGGCCATTCCAGGAGCTCTGCAGAGTGCATCTCCAAGCTATCCATCCCCCCATCTTCTCCTGGTCAAGGGTGATCCCTTGGGTATTAACTCTAACAATTATGGCTTGCATGGACGTGAACACAGAGCAGTTCCAAGAGGTCCCATGCTGTGACATCAAGGAAGCCCCCCAGGGCAGGACGGGAGAGATGTGCTTAACTCCAGGAGAGGCCAGTAGGTAAGACTGCTCAGAACAATTACCCCAAAAGAAACTTCCTAGGAGAGTTTTGAGGGGCATATAAGCATCTAAATAGCATCTAAATCAGATACATTTTTCAACTTATCTTTAAAGCCCTTTTTTGCCATTAGTTGTAAAAATACAATGTGGCTTTAGCAGTCTTTGGGGCAGAAGTGTCAAAACGTCTGTGTTAACTAGACTTTATTATCTAGTGATTGTTTTGCAATATAAACAAATATCAGATTATTATATTATATACCTAAAAATAATAAATTGTTATATGTCAATTATATCTCAACTTTTTTAGTTCTGTAAGATTTAGTTCTGTAAGATCTCCCCATTCTACAATGGAATAGAGTATTTTAAGACTATACATTCTTAAACCGGTCTCTAATACACTCCTTATGAAAAGAACCAGGGCCTCTCAGAGTAATAACTGATTACAGGGCCCACATAGGGCAGGCACAAAATGAATTTGAAACAACTTTTTATGCCAGAAGGTAAAAAATTGTTCCCCCAAAATGATGGAGGTGTATCACAAAGACACAGAAACCAGATTCGAGCACCTTCTACTAACCAAATAGGTAATTTGGTAAAACACAAAGACACGACCTAGCAGAGATTTGAGCCAAATGCTTTGAAATCCTTAAAGTAAACTGGCAATAGATGTCCCTCCCTTTGAATGTTATGTATGTTTTCAATGATGCTATCTTAGTCTGAACCCAGAAAGTACAACACGAGACAGAAGCTTCCATACAGGTATTTGAGAGGTGAGACCAGGGAGCAGGAGTGAAAAGCAGGAGGAGTGAGATAGGGAGGGACGGAGTCAACCAAAGAGTGAGTTATTGAGGTCGCCACTGCAGAGGGCAACTGGGGCTCCACCCTGCTGGCCATTCCAGGAGCTCTGCAGAGTGCATCTCCAAGCTATCCATCCCCCCATCTTCTCCTGGTCAAGGGTGATCCCTTGGGTATTAACTCTAACAATTATGGCTTGCATGGACGTGAACACAGAGCAGTTCCAAGAGGTCCCATGCTGTGACATCAAGGAAGCCCCCCAGGGCAGGACGGGAGAGATGTGCTTAACTCCAGGAGAGGCCAGTAGGTAAGACTGCTCAGAACAATTACCCCAAAAGAAACTTCCTAGGAGAGTTTTGAGGGGCATATAAGCATCTAAATAGCATCTAAATCAGATACATTTTTCAACTTATCTTTAAAGCCCTTTTTTGCCATTAGTTGTAAAAATACAATGTGGCTTTAGCAGTCTTTGGGGCAGAAGTGTCAAAACGTCTGTGTTAACTAGACTTTATTATCTAGTGATTGTTTTGCAATATAAACAAATATCAGATTATTATATTATATACCTAAAAATAATAAATTGTTATATGTCAATTATATCTCAACTTTTTTAGTTCTGTAAGATTTAGTTCTGTAAGATCTCCCCATTCTACAATGGAATAGAGTATTTTAAGACTATACATTCTTAAACCGGTCTCTAATACACTCCTTATGAAAAAGAACCAGGGCCTCTCAGAGTAATAACTGATTACAGGGCCCACATAGGGCAGGCACAAAATGAATTTGAAACAACTTTTTATGCCAGAAGGTAAAAAATTGTTCCCCCAAAATGATGGAGGTGTATCACAAAGACACAGAAACCAGATTCGAGCACCTTCTACTAACCAAATAGGTAATTTGGGCACCTAAATAAGCACAATGGTAGATTTTTAAACCACTAAAAACAATGATTGAGTCTATTAGCAAGACTAGATAGTGCTCAGGTGTTCCTACTCAGTCTTTCAGTTGTGTCTAACTCTTTGCAGCCCTATGGACTGTAGCCTGCCAGGCTCTTCTTCCATGGGATTTTCCAGGCAAGAATCCTGGACTGGGTTGCCGTTTCCTCTAGACAGATATACAAAAGATAATTATAGGGGATTTGTAGTATTTTTTAGCGTCTGGAAAGGTTAGTCCCCACTTAGAACATTTTTATGATGAGCTTTCTTACTCAAGAATATAGTATTCCTTTCTATTTACATCTCCTTTTTTTTTTTAAATTTTTTTTATTTTTGGCCGCTTCTATTGGTCTTTAATTTATCTATTTTCATCCATCTTTGTTCTTTGGCCTGTGTGGGCCTCCCATCACAGTGGCCTCTCTCGCTGCAGAGCACCGGCTCTGGGCACACGTGCTCCAGAGCTCCGGCTCGGTAGTTGGACACATTGGTCCAGCCACTTGGCGGCACGTGGGATCTTCCCAGACCAGGGATCGAACCAGTTCCCCTTGCACTGCAAGGTGGTGTCCTTACCCACTGGACCACCAGGGAAGCCCTATTTAGATCTCCTTTTGATAAATAGTGCTTCTCATATAGATCTTACACATTTCTCAAGTTTATGCCTAATTATTTTTTGACCTTTTTACTATAAATGGAATCTTATACTTTCTAACTGGTTGGTGTTTGCATACAAAAAACCATTGATTTCTGTATATTAACTTTGTACCCAAGTACCTGCTAAATTCTTATAGTATTAATAGTTTTCTGGTAGTTTGGCTATTGAGTATTTCAAGTTACCAACTATACATCCTATGTCTACAAATAATCATAGTTTTGTCTCCTTTTTAAAATCTATGTACTTCTAATCTCTTCCTCTTATTTACTTGTCTTGACTAGTGCCTGCAAAAATAATATTTTTTAAATAATAGTGGTGAAAGTAGATATCCTTCTCTTACCTCTGACTTTAATGCTGGAGTTTCTACTTTTTCTCATTAAACATGATTCTGGCTTTAGTATTGGGAAATATACTTTATAATTTTAAGATTTTTATCACAAAAGTATGCAGCACAGTCGATGTCTGGGGTATCAGTGTGAGGCACTACACTGACCAACTCCCCAGTGAAACTAGTAACCTTTTTTTTTATTTAAGCCTCTGTAAATGGTCCTAAGGGCAAAGAGCTAATGAAGAAATATCTATTCAAGAAATAGCTATTAAAATAATACAGATATAAGATATTAGGAGAAAACAGAGGTAAAGTTTCATGACCTAGGATTTGGCAAAATATTCTTAGATATGACACCAAATGCATGAGCAAGAAAAAAATGGATACATTGAACTCATCACAATATAAAAGCTTGTGCTTCAAAGGACACCATCAAGAAAGAAAAAGAACCCACAGAATGGTATAAAATATTTACAAATCATATATCTGGTGGCAGGGATTTGTATCTAGAATATCTAAAGAATCCTTACAACTCAAAAATAAAAACCAAATAATCCTGTTTTAAAATGGGGAAAATATTTGAGTAGACATTTCTCCAAAAAAGATATACAAATGGCCAGTAAGCACATGTTAACATCATCAACATGGTTTGTCACCTGGGAAATGCCAATCAAAATCACAATGTGTATACACATATACACACATGTATATACACTTTTTAAGTTCTTTTCCATTACAGTTCATCATACGATACTGAGTATAAGTCCCTGGGTTATATATTAGGATCCTCTTGTCTATTTGTGCATGACTGAGTCACTTTGCTGTATGGGAGAGATTGGCACAACATTGCATATCAACTATACTTCAATATGCATGGGGTTTCATACCAACATTATTCATGATAGTCAAACAGTGAAAATCCAAATGTCCACAAATGCATTAAAGGAGAAGTAAATGAAATGTGGTATACCCATACAATGGAATATTATTTGGTCATAAAAAGGAATGGAGTACTACTACACTCTATAATGTGGATGACCCTTGAAAAATACATTAAGTGAAAGAAACCAGACACAAAAGATTGCATATTATATGGTTCCATTTATAGGAAATGTTCAGAACAGGCAAGTATATAGAAACAGAAAGTAGCTTTATTAACTTTTTTGATTCTGGCTTTATTGGGAAATATCCTTTATAATTTTAAGATTTTTATCACAAAAGTATGCAGCACAGTCGATGTCTGGGGTATCAGTGTGAGGCACTACACTGACCAACTCCCCAGTGAAACTAGTAACCTTTTTTTTTATTTAAGCCTCTGTAAATGGTCCTAAGGGCAAAGAGCTAATGAAGAAATATCTATTCAAGAAATAGCTATTAAAATAATACAGATATAAGATATTAGGAGAAAACAGAGGTAAAGTTTCATGACCTAGGATTTGGCAAAATATTCTTAGATATGACACCAAATGCATGAGCAAGAAAAAAATGGATACATTGAACTCATCACAATATAAAAGCTTGTGCTTCAAAGGACACCATCAAGAAAGAAAAAGAACCCACAGAATGGTATAAAATATTTACAAATCATATATCTGGTGGCAGGGATTTGTATCTAGAATATCTAAAGAATCCTTACAACTCAAAAATAAAAACCAAATAATCCTGTTTTAAAATGGGGAAAATATTTGAGTAGACATTTCTCCAAAAAAGATATACAAATGGCCAGTAAGCACATGTTAACATCATCAACATGGTTTGTCACCTGGGAAATGCCAATCAAAATCACAATGTGTATACACATATACACACATGTATATACACTTTTTAAGTTCTTTTCCATTACAGTTCATCATACGATACTGAGTATAAGTCCCTGGGTTATATATTAGGATCCTCTTGTCTATTTGTGCATGACTGAGTCACTTTGCTGTATGGGAGAGATTGGCACAACATTGCATATCAACTATACTTCAATATGCATGGGGTTTCATACCAACATTATTCATGATAGTCAAACAGTGAAAATCCAAATGTCCACAAATGCATTAAAGGAGAAGTAAATGAAATGTGGTATACCCATACAATGGAATATTATTTGGTCATAAAAAGGAATGGAGTACTACTACACTCTATAATGTGGATGACCCTTGAAAAATACATTAAGTGAAAGAAACCAGACACAAAAGATTGCATATTATATGGTTCCATTTATAGGAAATGTTCAGAACAGGCAAGTATATAGAAACAGAAAGTAGCTTAGTGATTGCTTAGGTCTAGGGGGAGGATGTGCTCAATCTCTCAGTCATGGCCAACTTTTTGTGACCCCATGGACTGTAGCCCTCCAAGTTTCTCTGTCCACGGAATTTTCCAGGCAAGAATACTGGAGTGGGGTGCCATTTCCTTTTTCAAGGTGGAGGAAATTAAGGATGATAGTTAACTGATACAGGACTTCTTTTTGAAGTGATAAAAATGTTCTAAAATTGCACAACTCTGTGAAAAAAAAAATTGAATTGTACACTTTTAAAAGAAAAAGAACTGGTAGCTCAGTGGTGAAGAAGTTCATCTGTCAATGCAAGAGACATGAGTTTGATCCCTGATCCAGGAAGATCCCACATGCTACAGAGCAACTAAGCCCATGAGCCACAACTATTGAGCCTGTGCTCTAGAGCCTTGGAGCCACAACTATTGAGCCCATATGCCACAACTACTGAAGCCCATGTGCCCTAGAGCTGGAGTTCCATAATAAGAGAAGTCACTGCAACAAGAAGCCTGCTCACCTCAGTAAGAGAGTAGCCCCCACTCCTTGCAACTAGAGAAGAACCTGTGGCAGCAGTGAAAACCTAGAATAGCCAAAAAAATAAATTAGAAAAAAAAAGAAATTTGACATCTAGACACCTTGTAGTGAAATTTAAGGACACTAAAGACAAAGAGAAGTCCTTAAAAGGAACTAGAGAGAAAACAATTCATTACAAGACATGAATAATTACATTGTCAGTCAACTTCTCAACAGGAAAAATGGATGCCAGAAGACAATAAATTAATGTTTTCAAAGTGCTAAGAGAAAACAACCATCAACCTAAAGTTGTATCCTCAAGAAAATTATCTTGCAAAAATGAGTATAAAATAAAAATATTTTAAGATAGACAACAATTGAGAGAGTTGACTGTCACCAGGCTTTCAATAAAGTAGCTTTAGAAGAACAAATATTAGAAAATATGAAAACCATTCCAGAAGTAAGGTCTGAGATTCAAGAAGACAGATTAAACAAGGAAACTGGTAAGCATATTGATAAATATAAAATAAAACTGTGTAGGGACTTCCCTGATAGTCCAATGGTTAAGTCTCTGTGTTCCCAATGCAGGGGGCCCGGGTTCGATCCCTGGTCAGGGAACTAGGTCTTACATGCCACAAATAAGACCCAGCACAGCCAAATAAATAAATAATAATAATAATAATATTTTTTAAAAAGAAACTGTCTATATAACAATGATGATGATGATAACTAACTTATGGCATCTTAAAATAAATTTAAAAACTAAAATTATGAATAACAATAGCATATAAAAAGAAGTAACCAAAGTTGAAGTATTCAAATGTCTTCATATTTTTCAGGGGAAAAGAGCTATAATGTTAAATTCAAATATATGAAATATAAATACTAAAATTTCAATAGTAAATAATAAGACAACAAAGAATATAATTTCCAAACCAGTGGGGCAAGGGAGAATAAGATAAGAAAAAAAAAATCCACCCAGTGAAGAATTAATAAACTGTTTAAAAAGGCAGTACATAGGGATAAGAGATGTGTAGAAAAACTCATGCTGTTAGGAAGATGAGAGAAATAAGCCCAAATACATAAGAAATCACAAAAATTTTAACTGAACTCATCTCATTAATAAAAGGAACTGTTTGATTAGATTAAAATCTAAATTCAGAGACCTTTCTAAAACACGAGAACACAAAAATGGAAAAAAATATACAAGATAAATACTAACCAAAAGAATGAGGTAGCTGTATTAATAGCAGAAAAATTGGCTTTAAGACAAAGAGATCATGAAGCATAAAGAAAACTACTCTGTCATGATAAAATTTTCAACAGTGCTAAACCTTTTATTTTTTTCATATTTATTTGGCTGCACCAGGTCTTTGTTGCTGCATGCACTTATTTGTTGCATGCAGGATCTAGTGCCCTGAACAGGGATCAAACCCTGGCCTCCTGCATTCAGAGCACAGTGTCTTTCCCTGGATCACCAGGAAAGTCCCAACAGTGCTAAACTTGAATGTACCAAATAAAAGTCTCAGCATTACATGATAGTTGCTCAGTTGTGTCCAACTCTTTACAACCCCATGGACTATAGCCTGCCAGGCTCCTCTTTCCATGGAATTCTCCAGTCAAGAATACTGGAGTGGATTGCCATTTCCTTCTCCATTAAAAACTGGAAAAAAATGGCAAATCCGTCAACACAATGGAAGATATCAATATACTCTTTCATTGTTGATAATGCATGCAGATTTTTTTAAAGTAGGGCATGAAAGAGGTAAGCAATAAAATAAACAAGGTTGACTGAATGCACATATGTGGAATTCTGTGCACAACGATTAAACTTTACACTTAAGCACACATGAAATAATTAATCATATACTAGACTCTGAAACAGTTTGCAACAAATTTCAAAGCATAGGCGTCATTCAACATTTTTGTGACATAATGCATTAAAGTTAAAAGTCAGTTACAAAAAGATAACTTGAACAAAAACTATGCATTTAAAAATTTTTTTGAAAAATACTTCTGAAAAACTCATGGTCAAAGAAGAAATCATATGGAAACTTTAAAACACCTAAACCTAAACAATAATGAAAATGCTACATATCGAAACTTGTGGTACACAAGGAAGTGTGCTTCAAAGTAAATTAATATTCTTAATATTTTTCTTAGAAAAGAAAAAAGACAAAAATTAGTGAGCCAAATATTCAAATATGGTGGTTGGAAAACAAGTAAACAAATGTAAAGAAACCAAAAGAAAGGAGATTAAGAATAGCTAACATCCCCTGAATGGTTAGTTTATGCTATGTGCTCTTTCAAGTCCTTCCTGTATCTATAACCCTATTTGTGACCAAGAAATATGAAAATACATTAAGCAAGAAAACAAAAGATTGATAAACTCACCTGCATTAAAATCAGACTTTGGTTAATCCAAAGAACATAAAGAAAGTGCAAACTGTTGCTATTGCTGCAGTTACTGTTGCTGCTGTTGCTCAGTTGCCCTGCAGTGTCTCTTTGTGGCCACATGAACTGCAGCACACTAGGCCTCCCTGTCCGTCACCATCTCCTAGAGTTTGCCCACATGAATGTCCATTACATCAGTGATGCCATCCAGGCATCTCATCCTCTGATGCCCTCTTCTCCTCCTGCCCTCGATCTTTCCCAGCATCAGGGGTTTTTTTCCAATGAGTCTGTTCACATTAGATGACCAAAATACTGGAGCTTCAGCCTCAGCATCAGTCCTTCCAATGAATATTCAGGATTGACTTCCCTCAAGATTTACTGGCTTGATCACCTTGCTGTCCAAGGGACTTTCAGGAGTCTTCTCCAGCACCACAGCTCAACGGCCTCAATTCTTTGCATTTCCTTCCACTCAATAAAATAAACAAGGTTGACTGAATGCACATTAATCAAAATTAAACTTTACACTTAAGCACACATGAAATAATTAATCATATACTAGACTCTGAAACAGTTTGCAACAAATTTCAAAGCATAGGCGTCATTCAACATTTTTGTGACATAATGCATTAAAGTTAAAAGTCAGTTACAAAAAGATAACTTGAACAAAAACTATGCATTTAAAAATTTTTTTGAAAAATACTTCTGAAAAACTCATGGTCAAAGAAGAAATCATATGGAAACTTTAAAACACCTAAACCTAAACAATAATGAAAATGCTACATATCGAAACTTGTGGTACACAAGGAAGTGTGCTTCAAAGTAAATTAATATTCTTAATATTTTTCTTAGAAAAGAAAAAAGACAAAAATTAGTGAGCCAAATATTCAAATATGGTGGTTGGAAAACAAGTAAACAAATGTAAAGAAACCAAAAGAAAGGAGATTAAGAATAGCTAACATCCCCTGAATGGTTAGTTTATGCTATGTGCTCTTTCAAGTCCTTCCTGTATCTATAACCCTATTTGTGACCAAGAAATATGAAAATACATTAAGCAAGAAAACAAAAGATTGATAAACTCACCTGCATTAAAATCAGACTTTGGTTAATCCAAAGAACATAAAGAAAGTGCAAACTGTTGCTATTGCTGCAGTTACTGTTGCTGCTGTTGCTCAGTTGCCCTGCAGTGTCTCTTTGTGGCCACATGAACTGCAGCACACTAGGCCTCCCTGTCCGTCACCATCTCCTAGAGTTTGCCCACATGAATGTCCATTACATCAGTGATGCCATCCAGGCATCTCATCCTCTGATGCCCTCTTCTCCTCCTGCCCTCGATCTTTCCCAGCATCAGGGGTTTTTTTCCAATGAGTCTGTTCACATTAGATGACCAAAATACTGGAGCTTCAGCCTCAGCATCAGTCCTTCCAATGAATATTCAGGATTGACTTCCCTCAAGATTTACTGGCTTGATCACCTTGCTGTCCAAGGGACTTTCAGGAGTCTTCTCCAGCACCACAGCTCAAAGGCCTCAATTCTTTGGCATTCTGCCTTCTTTATGGTCCAGTTCTCATAACGGTACATGGCAACTGGGAAGATCATCACCTTGATTGACTATATGAAGCTTTGTTGGCAGAGTAATGTCTCTGCTATTCAACACACTGTCCAGGTTTCCTGCCAAGAAGCAATTGGCTTCTGATTTCATAGCTGCAGTCACCATCTGCAGCGATTTTAGAGCCCAAGAGGAAATCTGTCACTACTTCCACCTCTTCTCCTTCTGTTTTCCATGAAGTAATGGGTCCGGATGCCATGATCTCAGTTCTTTTAATATTTAGCTTCAAGTCAGTCAGAGTTTTCACTCTCTTCCTTCACCCTCATCAAGAGGCTCTTTAGTTCCTCTTCACTTTCTGTCATTACAGTGATATCATCCACATATATGAGGTTGTTGATGTTTCTCCCGCCTATCTTGATTCCAGCTTGTAACTCATTCAGGTTGGCATTTCTCATGATGTGCTCAGTGTATAGGTTAAACAAACAGTGTGACAACAGATAGCTCTGTTGTACTCCTTTCTTGATCATGAACCAATCAGTTGTTCCATGCAGGGTTCTACCTGTTGCTTCTTGACCTGTATACAGGTTTCTCAGGAGACAGGTAAGATGGTCTTGATTCCTATCTCTTTAAGAGCTTTCCACAGTTTTTCATGATCCACATGTCAAAGGTTTTAGCATAGTCAATGAAATAGACGTATTTCTGAAATTTCCCTGCAGTGTCTCTTTGTGGCCACATGAACTGCAGCACACTTGGCCTCCCTGTCCGTCACCATCTCCTAGAGTTTGCCCACATGAATGTCCATTACATCAGTGATGCCATCCAGGCATCTCATCCTCTGATGCCCTCTTCTCCTCCTGCCCTCGATCTTTCCCAGCATCAGGGGTTTTTTTCCAATGAGTCTGTTCACATTAGATGACCAAAATACTGGAGCTTCAGCCTCAGCATCAGTCCTTCCAATGAATATTCAGGATTGACTTCCCTCAAGATTTACTGGCTTGATCACCTTGCTGTCCAAGGGACTTTCAGGAGTCTTCTCCAGCACCACAGCTCAAAGGCCTCAATTCTTTGGCATTCTGCCTTCTTTATGGTCCAGTTCTCATAACGGTACATGGCAACTGGGAAGATCATCACCTTGATTGACTATATGAAGCTTTGTTGGCAGAGTAATGTCTCTGCTATTCAACACACTGTCCAGGTTTCCTGCCAAGAAGCAATTGGCTTCTGATTTCATAGCTGCAGTCACCATCTGCAGCGATTTTAGAGCCCAAGAGGAAATCTGTCACTACTTCCACCTCTTCTCCTTCTGTTTTCCATGAAGTAATGGGTCCGGATGCCATGATCTCAGTTCTTTTAATATTTAGCTTCAAGTCAGTCAGAGTTTTCACTCTCTTCCTTCACCCTCATCAAGAGGCTCTTTAGTTCCTCTTCACTTTCTGTCATTACAGTGATATCATCCACATATATGAGGTTGTTGATGTTTCTCCCGCCTATCTTGATTCCAGCTTGTAACTCATTCAGGTTGGCATTTCTCATGATGTGCTCAGTGTATAGGTTAAACAAACAGTGTGACAACAGATAGCTCTGTTGTACTCCTTTCTTGATCATGAACCAATCAGTTGTTCCATGCAGGGTTCTACCTGTTGCTTCTTGACCTGTATACAGGTTTCTCAGGAGACAGGTAAGATGGTCTTGAATTCCTATCTCTTTAAGAGCTTTCCACAGTTTTTCATGATCCACATGTCAAAGGTTTTAGCATAGTCAATGAAATAGACGTATTTCTGAAATTTCCTAGCTTTCTCTATGATCCAGTAAATGTTGGCGTTTGATCTCTGGTTCCTCTTCGTTTTCTAAACCCAGTTCAGACATCTGGAAGTTCTTGGTTCACATATTTCTGAAGCCTGGTATACAAGACTTTAAGCATGACCTTACTAGCATGGGAGATGAATGCAATTGTCCAATTGTTAGCATATTCTTTAGTACTACCCTTCTTAGGAATTGGGGTAAGAATTGACCTTTTCCAGTCCTGTGACTAATTCTGGGTCTTCCAGATTTGCTGACATAATGCATACAAAACCTCAATGGCATCATCCTTTAGAGATCTGAATAGCTCTACTGGAATTCCATCATAGTCACTAGCTTTATTGACAGAAGTGTTTCTTAGGGGCCCCCTTGACTTCACACTCCAGAATGTCTGGCTCTGGATAACTAACCACACCATCATAGTAATCTGGTTCATTAAGATCTTTTTTGTAAAGATCTTCCATGTAGTCTTTCCATCGTTCCTTGATCTCTTCAGCATCTACTAGATCTCTACTGTTTTTATCCTTTATTGTGTTCATCTTTGGATAGAATGTTCCCTTGATGTTTACAGTTTTCCTGAAGAGATCTCTAGTCTTTCCCTTTTGTTGTTTTCTTCTATTATTAAGCATTGTTCATTGAAGAAGGCCATCTTGTCTCTCCTTGCTACTCTTTGGAACCCTGCATTTACTTGGATGTACCTTTCCCTGTCTCCCTTGCTTTTCACTTCTCTTTGTTCTTCAGCTATCTGCAAAGCCTCCTCAGATAACCACTTTGCCTTCTTGCTTTTCTTTTTCTTTGGGAAGGTTTTGTTCACTGCCTCCTGTACAATATTACAGATCTCTGTCCATAGTTCTTCAGGCTTTTAACTAGATCTGGTCCCTTAAGTCTATTCATTACCTCTACTGCAAACTCATACGGGATTTTATTTAAGTCTTACTGCTCATGGTTGTTCCATGCAGGGTTCTACCTGTTTCTTCTTGACCTGTATACAGGTTTCTCAGGAGACAGGTAAGATGGTCTTGATTCCTATCTCTTTAAGAGCTTTCCACAGTTTTTCATGATCCACATGTCAAAGGTTTTAGCATAGTCAATGAAATAGACGTATTTCTGAAATTTCCTAGCTTTCTCTATGATCCAGTAAATGTTGGCGTTTGATCTCTGGTTCCTCTTCGTTTTCTAAACCCAGTTCAGACATCTGGAAGTTCTTGGTTCACATATTTCTGAAGCCTGGTATACAAGACTTTAAGCATGACCTTACTAGCATGGGAGATGAATGCAATTGTCCAATTGTTAGCATATTCTTTAGTACTACCCTTCTTAGGAATTGGGGTAAGAATTGACCTTTTCCAGTCCTGTGACTAATTCTGGGTCTTCCAGATTTGCTGACATAATGCATACAAAACCTCAATGGCATCATCCTTTAGAGATCTGAATAGCTCTACTGGAATTCCATCATAGTCACTAGCTTTATTGACAGAAGTGTTTCTTAAGGCCCACTTGACTTCACACTCCAGAATGTCTGGCTCTGGATAACTAACCACACCATCATAGTAATCTGGTTCATTAAGATCTTTTTTGTAAAGATCTTCCATGTAGTCTTTCCATCGTTCCTTGATCTCTTCAGCATCTACTAGATCTCTACTGTTTTTATCCTTTATTGTGTTCATCTTTGGATAGAATGTTCCCTTGATGTTTACAGTTTTCCTGAAGAGATCTCTAGTCTTTCCCTTTTGTTGTTTTCTTCTATTATTAAGCATTGTTCATTGAAGAAGGCCATCTTGTCTCTCCTTGCTACTCTTTGGAACCCTGCATTTACTTGGATGTACCTTTCCCTGTCTCCCTTGCTTTTCACTTCTCTTTGTTCTTCAGCTATCTGCAAAGCCTCCTCAGATAACCACTTTGCCTTCTTGCTTTTCTTTTTCTTTGGGAAGGTTTTGTTCACTGCCTCCTGTACAATATTACAGATCTCTGTCCATAGTTCTTCAGGCTTTTAACTAGATCTGGTCCCTTAAGTCTATTCATTACCTCTACTGCAAACTCATACGGGATTTTATTTAAGTCTTACCTGGCTGGCCTAGTGGTTTTCCCAGTTTACTTTTAAGCCTGAATTTTGCTATGAGAAGCTGATGATCTGAGCCACAGTCAGCTACAGATATTGTTTTTGTTGACTGTATATAGCTTGATTTCATGATGCAGTCACCTACCACAGTGACTTTGGAGCCCAAGAAAATAAAGTCTGTCACTGTTTCCATTGTTTGCCCATCTATTTGCCATGATGAGATGGGACTGGATGCCATGATCTTCATTTTTTGAATGGAGTTTTAGGTCAGCTTTTTCATTGTCTTATTTCACCTTCATCAAGAGGCTTTTTAGTTCCTCTTGGCTTTCTGCCATAAGAGTGGTGTAATCTGCATATCTGAGGTTATTGATATTTCTTCCATCATTCTTGATTCCAGCTTGTGCTTCATCCAGACCAGCATTTTGCATGATGTACTCTGCATATGAATTAAATAAGCAGGGTGACAACATACAACCTTGACATACTCCTTCCTTCCTCAATTTGGAACCAGTCCATCGTTGCATGTCCAGTTCTAACTGCTGCTTCTTGTCCTGCATACAGGTCTCTCAGGAAGCAGGTAAGGTGGTCTGGTATTCCCATCTCTTTCAAAATTGCCCACAGTTTGTTGTGATCCACACAGTCAAAGACTTTAGCATAATCAATAAAGCAGAAGTAGATGTTATTCTGGAATTCCCTTTCTCTTTCTATGATCCAACAGATGTTGGCAATTTAATCTCTGGTTCCTCTACCTTTTCTAAATCCAGCTTGTACATCTGGAAGTTCTCAGTGCACATACTGTTGAAGCCTAGTTGGGAGGATTTTAAGCATTACTTTGCTAGTGTGTAAAATGAGTGTAATGGTGCAGCAGTTTGAACATTCTTCGGCATTTCTCTTCTTTGGGATTGGAATGAAAACTGACTTTTCCAGTCCTGAGGCCACTGCTGAGTTTTCCAACTGTGCTGGTAAATTGAGTGTAGCACTTCAACAGCATCATCTTTTAATATTTGAAATAACTCAGCTGTAATTCCATCACCTCCACTAGCTTTGTTCATAGTAATGCTTTCTAGGGCCCACTTGACTTCACACTCCAGGATGTCTGGCTCTAGGTGAGTGATCACATCACCATGGTCATCCAGCTCATTAAAATATTTTTTGTATAGTTCTTCTATGTATTCTTTCCACTGCTTCTCAATATCTTCTGCTTCTGTTAGGTCCATACAATTTCTGTCTTTTATTGCACCTATCTTTACATCCTTAGTATCTCTAATTTTCTTGTAGAAATCTTTAGTCTTTCCTTTCTATTTTCCTCGATTTCTTTGCATTGTTTACTTAGGAAGACTTTCTTATCTCTCCTTTCTATTCTTTGGAACTCTGCATTCAGATAGGTGTATCTTTCCTTTTCTCCTTTGTGTTCCTCTTTTCTTCTCTCAGCTATTTGTAAGGCCTCCTCAGACAACCATTTTGCCTTTTTTGCATTTCTTTTTCTTGGGGATGGTTTTTTTTTTTTTTTTAAACATTTATTTATTGATTTATTTCGGGGGGGTGGGGGGGGGGCGGGTGGACCGCTTCTATTGGTCTTTCATTTGTCTATTCTTCATCCATCTTTGTTCTTTGGCCTGTGTGGGCCTCCCATCACGGTGACCTCTGTTGTCGCAGAGCACCGGCTCAGGGCGCATGCGCTCCAGAGCTCCGGCTCGGTCATTGGACACATCAGTCCAGCTGCTCCGTGGCACGTGGGATCTTCCCAGGCCAGGGCTCGAACCGGTGCCCCTTGCACTGCAAGGCGGTGTCCCTACCCACTGGACCACCAGGGAAGCCCTTGGGGATGGTTTTGATCACTGCCTTCTGTATGATGTTATGAAACTCCATTCATAGTTCTTCAGACATTTTGTCTATCAGATACAATCCTTTGAATCCATTTATAACCTCCACTGTATAGTCAGTCATAAGGGATTGCATTGCAGGCAGATTTTTTTAACCAGCTGAGCTACACGAGAATCCCCCAGTCTCATCACTTCATGGTGAATAGATGGGAGTACAATGGAAACAGTGACAGACTTTATTTTCTTGAGCTCCAAAATCAGCATAGATGGTGACTGCAGCCACAAAATTAAAACACACTTGATCCTTGGAAGAAAAGCTATGGCAAACCTAGACAGAGTATTCAAAAGCAGACACATCACTTCCTGACAAACGTCTATCTAGTCAAAGCTATGGTTTTCCAGTAGTCATGTATTCTTTCCACTGCTTCTCAATATCTTCTGCTTCTGTTAGGTCCATACAATTTCTGTCTTTTATTGCACCTATCTTTACATCCTTAGTATCTCTAATTTTCTTGTAGAAATCTTTAGTCTTTCCTTTCTATTTTCCTCGATTTCTTTGCATTGTTTACTTAGGAAGACTTTCTTATCTCTCCTTTCTATTCTTTGGAACTCTGCATTCAGATAGGTGTATCTTTCCTTTTCTCCTTTGTGTTCCTCTTTTCTTCTCTCAGCTATTTGTAAGGCCTCCTCAGACAACCATTTTGCCTTTTTTGCATTTCTTTTTCTTGGGGATGGTTTTTTTTTTTTTTTTAAACATTTATTTATTGATTTATTTCGGGGGGGTGGGGGGGGGGCGGGTGGACCGCTTCTATTGGTCTTTCATTTGTCTATTCTTCATCCATCTTTGTTCTTTGGCCTGTGTGGGCCTCCCATCACGGTGACCTCTGTTGTCGCAGAGCACCGGCTCAGGGCGCATGCGCTCCAGAGCTCCGGCTCGGTCATTGGACACATCAGTCCAGCTGCTCCGTGGCACGTGGGATCTTCCCAGGCCAGGGCTCGAACCGGTGCCCCTTGCACTGCAAGGCGGTGTCCCTACCCACTGGACCACCAGGGAAGCCCTTGGGGATGGTTTTGATCACTGCCTTCTGTATGATGTTATGAAACTCCATTCATAGTTCTTCAGACATTTTGTCTATCAGATACAATCCTTTGAATCCATTTATAACCTCCACTGTATAGTCAGTCATAAGGGATTGCATTGCAGGCAGATTTTTTTAACCAGCTGAGCTACACGAGAATCCCCCAGTCTCATCACTTCATGGTGAATAGATGGGAGTACAATGGAAACAGTGACAGACTTTATTTTCTTGAGCTCCAAAATCAGCATAGATGGTGACTGCAGCCACAAAATTAAAACACACTTGATCCTTGGAAGAAAAGCTATGGCAAACCTAGAGAGAGTATTCAAAAGCAGAGACATCACTTGCTGACAAACGTCTATCTAGTCAAAGCTATGGTTTTTCCAGTAGTCATGTATGGATGTGAGAGTTGGACCATAAAAAAGGCAGAGCAACGACGAACTGATGCCTTTGAACTGTGGTGCTGGAGAAGACTCTTAAGAGTCTCTTGGTCTTCAAGGAGGTCAAACCAGTCGATACTAAAGGAAATCAACTCTGAATATTCATTGGAAGGACTGATGCTGAAGCTGAAGCTCCAATACTTTGGCCACCTGATGCAAAGGGCTGACTCAATGGAAAAGACCCTGATGCTGTGAAAAATAGAAGACAAAAGGAGAAGGGGACAACAGAGGATGAGATGGTTGGATGACACCACTGAGTCAATGTACATGAGGTTGAGCAAACTCTGGGAGATGGTGAAGGGACAGGGAAGCCTAGTAAGCCGCAGTCCATGGGGTCACAGAGAGTTGTACCTGACTGAGCGACCGAACTTCACTTCCTGATGGCCTAGTGGTTAGAATTCTAGACTTTCACTGCCATAGCACAGGATTCAGTCCTTGGTCAGGGAGCTGAGATACCACAAGCTCAGAAACTTGGTCAAAAAAAAATAGTTTAAGTTTGGTAAGAGTTAAACTACTTAGTATTAAAATCTCTGTCAGTATCCACTTTTAAAAATCATTTCAACTCTTCTTTTTCACATTCAGAAATCTCATTTAATTCGTGGTGCAGAAAATGGGCACGTGCACTAGGACCTTGTACTTCCACAGAGTAGTTTTGCTGAAGAGAAGACAAGAGAGGTGGTCAAATGGACCATGGAGAAAGGACAGATTGCTAACGTGGGGAAGGGGAGCCACTGGGATTATGACCCAGGTTGAGACAGTTGTACACCCACCACGCTGTTGCACCTCTGCCCTGACCCACTACCTAATTTCAGGGCAGACTCTAGCCAAAATATCTCTCAGAGTTGTTTTTGGTGAGAAATCGCAGCACTAAGTGTGTGGCATGAGTGTAGTACATGGCAAAGGCCCACTAAGCAAACCACAGAGAACCCAGGCTGGAGAGGTTTGGGTCAGGGAGAGAGCAGAGGTCAACCTCGAAGCACCTGCGGGGAAAGGGGGTGCAGAGCTGGGAGCATTGGGCTGAGACGGCCAGAGAAGTTCTGTGCTGATCTGGGTGCTGGTGCTCAGGAGAAGCTGAAACTTCCTCACTTGTTTTTTATCATCATCTTCAGAGTAGCACCGACTCAGGTCTTGGTGTGCTTGAGCCCCAGCATGGAGGTGGGGAGTCGGCAACTACAAGCACCACATACTCCTTATGGGGGATGCAGCCAGAGGGCCAGCGCCATTAAGCCACCCAGAGCACACAGGGCAGGTGGAGGGCAGAAAGCAGAACCTGTTCCCTGGCCCCATTCCCGCAAGGAGACAGGGTATGACTGTGGTCCCTTCAGAGCCTGCCCCCAGCAGCAAGCAGGACCTGGAGGGTCTGGGAGGGGACTCATAGAGCCTCAGAGTCTCCCCAGCTCACCAGCCCAGGAGAGGTTGGTCCTACTGCCAAACTTAGGAGTATGACTATGTTAGACCACCCAGCCTCAAGCCATCTTCCAGGTGACTGTGGTCCCAGTGTGCTCTCAGGCAAGACTGGGAGAACTGCCCAGCTGAGCCCAGCCCAAATGACTGACCTACATATGACACTCAAAGTTACTTAAGCCAAAATTTGGGACATCTTGTCTAGTAAAAAATTAAGTTTGGTAAGAGTTAAACTACTTAGTATTAAAATCTCTGTCAGTATCCACTTTTAAAAATCATTTCAACTCTTCTTTTTCACATTCAGAAATCTCATTTAATTCGTGGTGCAGAAAATGGGCACGTGCACTAGGACCTTGTACTTCCACAGAGTAGTTTTGCTGAAGAGAAGACAAGAGAGGTGGTCAAATGGACCATGGAGAAAGGACAGATTCTAACGTGGGGGAAGGGGAGCCACTGGGATTATGACCCAGGTTGAGACAGTTGTACACCCACCACGCTGTTGCACCTCTGCCCTGACCCACTACCTAATTTCAGGGCAGACTCTAGCCAAAAATATCTCTCAGAGTTGTTTTTGGTGAGAAATCGCAGCACTAAGTGTGTGGCATGAGTGTAGTACATGGCAAAGGCCCACTAAGCAAACCACAGAGAACCCAGGCTGGAGAGGTTTGGGTCAGGGAGAGAGCAGAGGTCAACCTCGAAGCACCTGCGGGGAAGGGAGTGCAGAGCTGGGAGCATTGGGCTGAGACGGCCAGAGAAGTTCTGTGCTGATCTGGGTGCTGGTGCTCAGGAGAAGCTGAAACTTCCTCACTTGTTTTTTATCATCATCTTCAGAGTAGCACCGACTCAGGTCTTGGTGTGCTTGAGCCCCAGCATGGAGGTGGGGAGTCGGCAACTACAAGCACCACATACTCCTTATGGGGGATGCAGCCAGAGGGCCAGCGCCATTAAGCCACCCAGAGCACACAGGGCAGGTGGAGGGCAGAAAGCAGAACCTGTTCCCTGGCCCCATTCCCGCAAGGAGACAGGGTATGACTGTGGTCCCTTCAGAGCCTGCCCCCAGCAGCAAGCAGGACCTGGAGGGTCTGGGAGGGGACTCATAGAGCCTCAGAGTCTCCCCAGCTCACCAGCCCAGGAGAGGTTGGTCCTACTGCCAAACTTAGGAGTATGACTATGTTAGACCACCCAGCCTCAAGCCATCTTCCAGGTGACTGTGGTCCCAGTGTGCTCTCAGGCAAGACTGGGAGAACTGCCCAGCTGAGCCCAGCCCAAATGACTGACCTACATATGACACTCAAAGTTACTTAAGCCAAAATTTGGGACATCTTGTCTTGTCATGCATGGTTGATTCCCTGAGAACAGAACCCAGGGCAAGTACTTCACAGGAAAGACACAATCCCAAAGGAGAGTGGGTGTGGGTCGGGAGTGAACCCCGGTTCATGGAGTCACACAGTTGGCAATGCAACAGCTGTGACCATACCCCCAGGACAGCTGAGGAATGAGGAAGGAGGGGATTTGATCTTCTCTTTCCACCTAGTCTCCCTCTTCCCACTGGCCAAGTTTTGCCCCTTGAGGAATGAGCTTCCACACCCACAGAGGGCACCTCAGCCCATAGGCACTCATTCAGAAACCCAGACACCCCACCATGGGGTGGCAGCCCACCCACAGCCAGAAGTGGCAGGAGAAGTGGCTGAAGGAGACTGTGCCCTCTCTGAGTGCCAGGTGGGCAGTCAGTCGGAGGGGTATGAGGTGGATCTGAGGTCAACTCCATTTTTAATATGGTAGGTGTTAAGATGGGTAGTAAATACAGAAATATTCATTATATTATTCTTTACACCTTCCTACACATGTCAAGTTTTCATAATATTGTTTTTTAAATGCTACTAAAAAAGAAGTACACAATTGCAGGGTTTGTTTTTGTTTTTTTTTTTAAAAAAAAAGCTTTATTTATTTATTTTTGGCTATTCTGAGTTTTCACTGAGGCCACAGGCTTCTCTCTAGTTGCAGAGGGTGGGGGCTAGTCTCTAGTGGAGGTGAGCAGGCTTATTGTGGCGGTGAGTTCCCTTGTTGTGAAATTCGGGCTCTAGGGCACACGGATATCAGTAGTTGTGGCACATGGGCTCTCCATAGTTGCAGCTCCGAGGCTCTAGAGCACAGGCTCACCAGTTGTGGCTCATGGGCCTAGTTTCTCCGCAGCACATGGGGTCTTCCCAGATCAGGGATCGAACTCGTGTCTCCTGCATTGGCAGGTGAGCTCTTCACCACTGAACCACCAGGGAAGCCCCTGCAGGGTTTTTTTTATTTTGGTTTTTCAAGTAGGATAGATGAAAGGGTTGGAGCAAAGCACTCCGTCTCAGAGCTTTGGCAAATACCAGGAGCGTGAATTTGCAGCTGTGGTCATGACTAGCTACTGGCCGTATAGCACTTATGAATTTTTTAGAGAATACTAAAAGATGAGAGTGGTACCCTACTAAATTGCATCAGCAATCTGAAAGAAAACTTTTTCTGGTTCTAGGTAATCTAATTTTAAATGTCTGTAGCCTACCGGATTTTTCTTTTTTTTTTTTCCAGAATGACCCTCTACTCTGAAAGCTATCACATTTCAGCTTGTTGAAATTAGTAATACACAATCTTTTTAAAAATCCTTTAGTCTTAATATATTTGCCTAGAATTGCAAAAATTCAATGTTAACATTGATACCAAAAACAGTTTCAGCGAATTCCTAAGCCAAAAACAAATCCTTTGATCCAAAATATTTCAACAAACAATGTCTATAGACAGAACGATATTGTTCCTATTAAAATGAAATTAAGCCAAACTGGAGAGCTTCCCCAATGGAATCTAGGGGAACTGTAATCAAGTCCTAAGCTTCAGGGGAAGCAAGAAGCAGATTAAGGTCTGATAAACTTCGCTTCTTTACTTGTCTCTTCCCCGCTTTATCTGATTTGTTGTTGTATACAAAGAGATTGACGATGCTACTTCTGACGAAGCAAAAGATGAAACGCAAGACCAGCCCCTTAATTTGCCTGCGGCGCTCCTTCACTCCTGCACTAACGCTGCCAGCTACACTGAGAGAAGCCACAAGCCCCAAAAGACCTTGCGGGCCTGGGGACAAGCGATGATTGGTCAGCTCTGGGAATGGGGTGGGGCTAAGGCAGTTGCGGGAATTAGAGCAGTGACGAGGGAAGAACGTGGGCTATTTGTTTAGGTCCAAGGTTCAGCCCCCGACTGGCTGGACTCGAGAGGAGCATGGCCCGGCCGTACGTTTGCCTGCTGGCCTCGGCGGCGGTGCTGCTCCTAGGTATCGCCACCGTCTCCAGATCGAAGGGCCTTTGGGGCAAGGAGCAGCAAAGGGATCCGCGAATCCCTTCCCAGTTCACCCGAGAGGAGCGCGTCGCGATGAAGGAGGCACTGAAAGGTGAACGTGGGTCCCCTTCACCACTTATTCTCAGACATAGGCCCCCCTTCTCTTCGAGCCAACCCGTAACTCCCTTCTCCCGCCACAGAGGTCCACTACTCGAGCTTGGGCTCCGCAACACCCCACCACCAAGCCCTAGCCCCGTCTCTTGCACCTGGGGACCCACTCTTCTCCTAGAACTGCCTTCTGGGGACTCCAGGGCGTCCCTCGCCTACCCAGGAAGCTTCAGCTTCGCCCGAGTTGGCCGGCCTTTCATCCATCCCACCCCCACGCCCACTTCCGCCTGTCAGCAGCATTACAACAGCGTTTAACCTTTGGTAGTCTTCGCTTGTTAAATCTCTTAAGACTAAATGATCTGAATCTTAGGTACAGACGAGGAAAACTGAAGTGTAGGTCAGCTAAACCATCTTCTCCAGGATCCCACACCTTGGAGTAAAGCCCTGGGTGACAGCATCTAGAGCCTGTATGATCCTCTGGGTTCTAGATGACTCCATAAAGAAGTGTGCCCCCAAAGCTGACCTTGACTGAGAGATCAGTGACACTTTAGATTAACCCGTCAATGAGGGACAATCCTACTCTCTGTACAAAAAGCATACAAAGCTTCGTTTGCATAGGTACCCGGGACAGTGGGCTCCTTGGATTCATCAAAAGATGGTGGTTTCAGAGGCAGAGTGAGGCCTTAGAAGCAGTTTATAGCAGCTTTTCACTTAGGGTCAGGGTACAAAAT
Source organism: Tragulus kanchil (assembly GCA_022376925.1). Taxonomy (NCBI): domain Eukaryota; kingdom Metazoa; phylum Chordata; class Mammalia; order Artiodactyla; family Tragulidae; genus Tragulus; species Tragulus kanchil. The sequence continues at coordinate 79,952,591 of JAIOJX010000024.1, read as the reverse complement.
TCACTCTTGTCTGACCTCCCCCACCCCATCCCATCCTGTAATTTCTTCTCCTTTAAGAATTGTATTAGCCTAAACAGATTCAAAGGCCTTGAGTTTAAATCCCAGTTCTACTGCTTATTTCTGGACAATCTTGAGCAGTTCACCTAATGTCTCTCAGCATGTTTCCTCACCTTTGAATTAGGGAAAACAACAATGCCTACCTCCAAGGATTGTTTTGCTCACCCCCCCGCCCCCTCAGCCCCACAATAAGACACTGAATGCAAGAGAACTTTTTACTTAAAGAGGGCTGTGGAAAAATCAGTGGTTGTTATCATCTTCCATCTCTGACTCCAACAGGTGCCATCCAGATTCCAACAGTGTCTTTCAGCCCCCAGGAGCTCAACGTGACAGCCCTGGCTGAGTTTGGAGAATACATTCCGTGAGATCTCAGACATAGGCCCCCCTTCTCTTCGAGCCAACCCGTAACTCCCTTCTCCCGCCACAGAGGTCCACTACTCGAGCTTGGGCTCCGCAACACCCCACCACCAAGCCCTAGCCCCGTCTCTTGCACCTGGGGACCCACTCTTCTCCTAGAACTGCCTTCTGGGGACTCCAGGGCGTCCCTCGCCTACCCAGGAAGCTTCAGCTTCGCCCGAGTTGGCCGGCCTTTCATCCATCCCACCCCCACGCCCACTTCCGCCTGTCAGCAGCATTACAACAGCGTTTAACCTTTGGTAGTCTTCGCTTGTTAAATCTCTTAAGACTAAATGATCTGAATCTTAGGTACAGACGAGGAAAACTGAAGTGTAGGTCAGCTAAACCATCTTCTCCAGGATCCCACACCTTGGAGTAAAGCCCTGGGTGACAGCATCTAGAGCCTGTATGATCCTCTGGGTTCTAGATGACTCCATAAAGAAGTGTGCCCCCAAAGCTGACCTTGACTGAGAGATCAGTGACACTTTAGATTAACCCGTCAATGAGGGACAATCCTACTCTCTGTACAAAAAGCATACAAAGCTTCGTTTGCATAGGTACCCGGGACAGTGGGCTCCTTGGATTCATCAAAAGATGGTGGTTTCAGAGGCAGAGTGAGGCCTTAGAAGCAGTTTATAGCAGCTTTTCACTTAGGGTCAGGGTACAAAATTCACTCTTGTCTGACCTCCCCCACCCCATCCCATCCTGTAATTTCTTCTCCTTTAAGAATTGTATTAGCCTAAACAGATTCAAAGGCCTTGAGTTTAAATCCCAGTTCTACTGCTTATTTCTGGACAATCTTGAGCAGTTCACCTAATGTCTCTCAGCATGTTTCCTCACCTTTGAATTAGGGAAAACAACAATGCCTACCTCCAAGGATTGTTTTGCTCACCCCCCCGCCCCCTCAGCCCCACAATAAGACACTGAATGCAAGAGAACTTTTTACTTAAAGAGGGCTGTGGAAAAATCAGTGGTTGTTATCATCTTCCATCTCTGACTCCAACAGGTGCCATCCAGATTCCAACAGTGTCTTTCAGCCCCCAGGAGCTCAACGTGACAGCCCTGGCTGAGTTTGGAGAATACATTCGTGAAGGTCAGTCACAAACTGTGGGAAAGGGGTAGGAGAGGGAACACTGGAGACACAATGCTTTTTACAAGGTGATAAAGAAGTTTATCTTGTGATTACCAGAGGGCAACCTAACGTGCATGGGCCTCTTTGGACAAAAGTTGAGGAAAGACAAAATGGAGAATCCAGGAGTTAGAGTGAACATAGAGAAGAGACTGTAGAGACACCCTTTGAAGAACCAAGGCACATAACCATTGGGTTGGAGTTTGAACTCTGCCAATCTTTGCCCTTTAATGCCTTTTAATCTTTTCATAAGATCAAAAGATAAGAGTAGGAATTCTTTCTTCCATGGCAAGTTTCCAGAACTGCACCCCATGCTCTCCCCTCCCTGCCTCCATACACACACCTACAGCCTGAGCACTCCGCCTACCCAGGCTCTACTTCAGATTCATTACTAACACACATACCAGCTTTTAGGCACTCAGAGACTTTCAACAGTCACAGAAGTGCTCTCTTCTCACCCCACTGACCATGAATTAAACAAGGATGGGTCAAGGGAAAAAGGAAGCTTGGACCCCCATGCTCTCCATAGAAAAAGCTCATGCAAAGTAGTGAGGCCACATCCCTAAATCAAATTTAAAAAACAGTCTGCCTTGTTGTGCAAGGGGTACTAGTTTGATCACCGGCCTGGGAGGATCCTGCATGCCACGGAGCGGTGGGGCCGGTGTGTCCAATTACGAGCCAGTGCTCTGTGGCACGTGCGCGCAGAGCCAGTGCTCTGCGACAAGAGAGGCCACTGCAATGGGAGGCCCACATAGGCCAAAGAATTAAGATGGATGGGAAAAAAAAAAAAAAAAAAAACAATGAGTTAGAGGCAAAAAAAAAAAGTCCGTCTCAAGTGATTAGAAGTAGGAGAGGCTGGCACAGTGCAGCAAGTAGCCCCTTCTCTAGCACTCTGGGCGGGTGGATCTGGGATCGATCCCCAGTGGCCAGGCTGAAAGCCTTCACGAAGTAGGAGATAAAAATTGGGAAAGAAATGTATAGTAGTAGTAGACTAGAGAAGCAGGCTGACAAGAAAAAGACATATTCTTCTTCGGTTTTTTGTTTGCTTGCTTGTTTTCAGGTATCCACAGAGGGATTCTTCCAACACAGCCCAGGGGGAGATTGACGTTCTTTCTCTCATGTGTCTAAAGCTGTGTTCTTACTGATCTGTAACTGGAATAGTTGACCCTGGGAACACGCTCACCCACACACAAAATTCTAACCATGTGCTCAACGGGATAATCTTCTATCTCCATGTAACACAAACATTAGTATTGTTTTGTAAGAGAAAAAAATCTCTGATTTTTAATATATATTCACATGTATATATGTTTTATATATATATATATATATATATATATATTTATATATACATACATATAAGGGTCATGTTTGGTTCCAAGAACTTTGGTTATTGGGGCCTATTGTATTTAAAATTTAACATAGTCCTAGTCGGCATCACCCTGTAACGTGTATTTGTTACAGCATTAGAGGTCAGGTCAAGCCAAATCTTGAGCTCTTATCTGTAACAATGGTGGGGTCTTGATATGCATGTTATTACACAGTAATATCAGAGGTATTTCAGAGATTGTCTGGGCAAATCAGGAATCAGACTGACTTTGTCCCAGAAAGCTTCTCCGACCATGAATTAAACAAGGATGGGTCAAGGGAAAGGAAGCTTGGACCCCATGCTCTCCATAGAAAAAGCTCTAAGTAGTGAGGCCACCCCAAATCAAATTTAAACAGTCTGCCTTGTTGTGCAAGGGGTACTAGTTTGATCACCGGCCTGGGAGGATCCTGCATGCCACGGAGCGGTGGGGCCGGTGTGTCCAATTACGAGCCAGTGCTCTGTGGCACGTGCGCGCAGAGCCAGTGCTCTGCGACAAGAGAGGCCACTGCAATGGGAGGCCCACATAGGCCAAAGAATTAAGATGGATGGGAAAAAAAAAAAAAAAAAAAAACAATGAGTTAGAGGCAAAAAAAAAAAGTCCGTCTCAAGTGATTAGAAGTAGGAGAGGCTGGCACAGTGCAGCAAGTAGCCCCTTCTCTAGCACTCTGGGCGGGTGGATCTGGGATCGATCCCCAGTGGCCAGGCTGAAAGCCTTCACGAAGTAGGAGATAAAAATTGGGAAAGAAATGTATAGTAGTAGTAGACTAGAGAAGCAGGCTGACAAGAAAAAGACATATTCTTCTTCGGTTTTTTGTTTGCTTGCTTGTTTTCAGGTATCCACAGAGGGATTCTTCCAACACAGCCCAGGGGGAGATTGACGTTCTTTCTCTCATGTGTCTAAAGCTGTGTTCTTACTGATCTGTAACTGGAATAGTTGACCCTGGGAACACGCTCACCCACACACAAAATTCTAACCATGTGCTCAACGGGATAATCTTCTATCTCCATGTAACACAAACATTAGTATTGTTTTGTAAGAGAAAAAAATCTCTGATTTTTAATATATATTCACATGTATATATGTATATATATATATATATATATATATATATATATATATATACATACATATAAGGGTCATGTTTGGTTCCAAGAACTTTGGTTATTGGGGCCTATTGTATTTAAAATTTAACATAGTCCTAGTCGGCATCACCCTGTAACGTGTATTTGTTACAGCATTAGAGGTCAGGTCAAGCCAAATCTTGAGCTCTTATCTGTAACAATGGTGGGGTCTTGATATGCATGTTATTACACAGTAATATCAGAGGTATTTCAGAGATTGTCTGGGCAAATCAGGAATCAGACTGACTTTGTCCCAGAAAGCTTCCTAAAGGAGGCTGCATGTTTTAAAGGGGAGAAAAAAGGCACAGAGAATCAAATAGCAGAAAAACCAAAGGCAACTGTTGAATATGGCTGTCTCTCACTGCTTTGCATCTCTTTGCTCCTAGTCTTTCCTACCGTGTTCCATACCAGCTTTATCCGGCATGAAGTCGTAGGAGAGTACAGCCACCTGTTCACTATCCAAGGCTCAGACCCCAGCCTGCAGCCCTACATGCTCCTCGCTCACATTGACGTGGTGCCTGCCCCAGAAGACGGCTGGGACGTGCCCCCGTTCTCTGGGCTGGAACGTGATGGCTTCATCTATGGCCGAGGCACACTGGACAACAAGAACTCTCTTATGGTCTGAAACACTATGTTCCCTCTGCCATAGGCTCATAAGGATTAGCCAGGATGGGGGTGCTTAACTAACCCCTAGGAGGCCGGAGGTTCTGGTAGAAAAAAACTTGGCTCCAGGAGATTTGAGTTCCTGTCATCAGTTTGTCACTTCCCTGGGCCCTGATTTCTCACCTGTGAAATAGGGATTAGAGTAGATGATCTCAGGTACCCTTTCAGCTTTGACATTGATAAATTTATGTTTTCCTCCAGGTGAGAAAGGTTTTATGTGAGCTCTGTTTCCATACAGAGATTCCCAAATGGCTCAGTAGTCAAGAATCAACCTGCCAGTGCAGGAGATGTGGGTTCAATCCTTGAGTTGGAAAGATCTCTTGAAAGAGGAAATAGCAACCCATTCCAGAATTTTGGCCGGGAAAATCCCATGGACAGAGGAACCTAGCAGGCTACAGTCCGTGGGGTCACAAAGAGTCAGACACAACTGAGGGACTGAGCACGCACGCACCCACTGTCTCCCTGCTTTCCATCCCTTGGGACCATTTTAGTTTGTCCTCTCTAAAGAGAGTCCATCATACCTGAGTCCCATCAGCCCTGTGGCCAGCCACTGAATGTCTCTGATGCCTTGGTACCATTACTTAGATACTGAGCCTCTCTCTTCTTCCATTGTCCTTCTTTCTCCAGGCAATCCTGCAAGCCTTGGAGCTTCTGCTGATCAGAAAGTACATCCCCCGAAGATCTTTCTTCATTGCTGTGGGCCATGATGAAGAGGTAGAACCCCCTCATCCTAAACCTATCTCTGGGTCCCCTCCTCAGAGAAGGAGTATGCTTCACTGTGGTCTGGTTTTCTCCCCAGCTGCACAGTTTTGCCAACTTCTCTGTGAATGTGTATTTTTGCCTGGAAGATTCCACAGACAGAGGAACCTGGAGGTCCCAGGGGATGGAAAGCAGGGAAACAGTGGGTACACGTGCAGTCAGTCACACAGTCGTGTCTGACTCTTTGTGACCCCACGGACTGTAGCCCACCAGGCTTCTCTGTCCATGAAATTTGCACACTTGAGCACACACACACACACACACACACACAGTGAATATGCCACCAGAAATATCTAAGGACTTTGACCACAACATAGATGTCTGGGCTCTGTGCCATAGATCTGAAATTTTTTTTTTTTTTATAAGAACAGTTTTAGCTTCACAGCAAAAACGAGAAGATACAGAGATTTCCTTTACTCTCCCAACCCACACACATGCACAGCCTAATACAATAACGACATCCCCCACCAGAGTGGTACATTTGTTACAACTGATGAACCTATATGGATACCTCATAATCACCCAAAGCTATAGTTTACATTAGGGTTCACTCTTGATGTTGTCCATTCTAGGGGTTTGGACAAATGTGTATATGGTGTCATTATGGTGTCCTATGGAGTATCCTCACTGCTCTAAGAAACCTCTGTGTTCTGCCAGTTCCTCCCTCTCTCCTTCCCTAAACCCTGGCAGCCACCGGATCTTTTTACTGTCTCTGTAATTTTGTCTTGTCTAGAATGTTATATAGTTGGAACTATACAGTATGTGTTTTTTTCAGATTGGCTTCTTTCACTTAGTGATATGCACAGATCTGAATGTTTAACAACCCCCCTGGTAATATCTGCAGCAGACACATAGTCCATCAGCTACTCTTGAAAAACACCGGCGTGATGGGAAGAGAGATAACAGGAGATCAGTGAATGTGTTGATTTGCAGCAGTGCCACTTACTTTGACCATGAACAGATAACTTCGTATGCTGGGTCCCAGTTTCTTCATTTGTGAAATGAGGGAGTTGTGCCCTTCTGGCTCTGAGATGCAGGATTCTGCAAAGTAGGCTTGTTGAGGGCCCTGCACCCCCCCACCCCGCCCAGGAAGGAGCCTGGATGGGGAGGCTCTGGAGCCCCCACCCATGCTGAAGGGGTCTCTGTGAGCTTCCCCTGGAGGTCTGACTGAGAAAGTGTGTGGCTCTGGGCTCAATGTCTGCAGGTGTCCGGGTTAAATGGGGCTCAGAAGATCTCAGCCCTGCTCCAGGCAAGGGGCATCCAGCTCGCCTTTGTGGTGGACGAGGGGAGCTTCATCTTGGATGGACTCATCCCCAACCTCAAGAAGCCATTCGCCATGTGAGTATAGCACCCCAACACCCACCTCAGAAGGTGTTCTCCCCACCTCAGGAGAGATGACCCTCAGCCTGGTTTCTGTAAGCCTACTACTTTTGCTTGAATCAATCCACTGCAGTGTTTTTGCCTGGAGAATCCCATGGACAGAGGAGCCTGGTGGGCTACAGTCCATGGGATCACAAAGAGTCAGACAGGACTGAGCTCTCACACACACGCACTTGTTTTAATCACCCCAGGCTTTGACCAGGTCTGGGCTCTCCTTTCCTTTTGTCTTCTAGAGTAAGTAATTTTAAGCAGTATGAAGTTGACCTCCTGGCCCCTCTGACCACTGTACAGATGGCCTGGGGGCCTATGGGGTCCTTCAGGGTGGGAGGAGCATTTTCTCTGATCCTCTTTTTCAGGATTTCAGTTTCTGAGAAGGGTGCACTTAACCTCATGCTGCAAGTAAACATGACTCCAGGCCACTCTTCAGCTCCTCCGAAGGAAACAAGCATTGGCATCCTCGCAGCCGCCGTCAGCCGGTAAGCGATTCCTGGCCCTGCAACCCCCGCCAGACTCAGGCTAGACCACCTGGCGCTTAACTCACTTTGAGTTTGAGGAGCCTAAGCTTCCTGTCCTAAAGCTGGACTGAGAAGCCACGATGAGGGCCACAGGGAGGCTGGAGCTGGCAGCACCCAGGCCAGGTTAAGGTCAGAAAAGGATCCATCCATGTGGCAAGCAGGGGCCAGCGACAAAGGCTAGGCTAGCTGGAAGAGTCCAGAGTCCAGGCCTGAAGCTTGAGGTCACATTCTGGAAAAGAACTGTCTGAAAGTTCCACGTGCCCTGGCAAGATGACTAAGACAAATAAGGGCTGCTGGCGGAGGCTGAGGACAGCAGGGTCTGTCGTGGCAGAGCCTGCTCTGACCGGTTTTCTTGCAGAGTAGGAAGAAAAGCTATATTCTTTCAGTTAAATATTTAACTGTCTACCCTGTTCAAGACTTTGTGCCCAGTAATGGACATACAGTGGTAGAAGAAACAGAGAGTCCCTTATCTCTGGGAACTCAGGAGTTAGTGGAAGAGGCTGACCGTTTTGCTACCGTGTGATAGGTGCAGTGAGACCAGGGTGTCCCATCCTGGGATGGTGTTCAGGAACAGCCCCTGTGGGTGGAGGAGAGGTAGCTCCACTTGTGCTTTGGATCTGGAACGGCAGATGAATGGAGGGGAGACTTCCTGGCCAGGCCTGCTGAAATGTCTGATCTCCCGTCTTCCCCTCGGGCTGCTGACCTTAGACTGAGCACTCCATGTCTCTTCCAGACTGGAGCAGACACCAATGCCGAACCTGTTTGGAGGTGGACCCTTGAGGATGGCCCTGCACCAACTGGCAAACGAGGTGTGAGGCATCTCACAGACTCTGGGCCGCTGTGGAAGAGGAAGCCGGGGTGGTGGAGAAGTTGCCTTTAGAGCAATAAAAGGGCCCTGTTGCTAACCAGAGCCCAGCCCATTCTCGCCCCTTCCCAGGGGGTGGCAGGGCAGAGACACAGGGACCTCCAGCTTCTTTGTTGGGGGTGTTGGTGCTCAGGCGGAGAATCTGAGACCTAACACTGGGCACCCTGAGGGAGCCGGCTCCCACTCACCCTTGAGGCTACTGCCATCAAGGGCCCTCGAGGCAGATCTAAAGCAGGAGAGGCCCAGGCCCCAGGGCATGTTATGCTGATGCCTCTGAAATCCTCTAACCTGCTGCTTTCCTTTTCAGTTTCCCTTCCCAGCCAATATAGTCATGAACAACTTGTGGCTTTTTCGGCCTCTTGTGGGCAGGTAAGGTTTTATCTTTCCATTCCTCACATACCCACCCCGAACCTACCCTCTTCCTGGTCTCCTCTCTTTGGCTTCCCTGGACCTGACTGCCATGTCCCTCAGCCACCAGGTTCTGGTTCCAGCATCTCCTAGTCCTGAAGTCTTCAAGAGCTGGCGGAGGCTGAGGACAGCAGGGTCTGTCGTGGCAGAGCCTGCTCTGACCGGTTTTCTTGCAGAGTAGGAAGAAAAGCTATATTCTTTCAGTTAAATATTTAACTGTCTACCCTGTTCAAGACTTTGTGCCCAGTAATGGACATACAGTGGTAGAAGAAACAGAGAGTCCCTTATCTCTGGGAACTCAGGAGTTAGTGGAAGAGGCTGACCGTTTTGCTACCGTGTGATAGGTGCAGTGAGACCAGGGTGTCCCATCCTGGGATGGTGTTCAGGAACAGCCCCTGTGGGTGGAGGAGAGGTAGCTCCACTTGTGCTTTGGATCTGGAACGGCAGATGAATGGAGGGGAGACTTCCTGGCCAGGCCTGCTGAAATGTCTGATCTCCCGTCTTCCCCTCGGGCTGCTGACCTTAGACTGAGCACTCCATGTCTCTTCCAGACTGGAGCAGACACCAATGCCGAACCTGTTTGGAGGTGGACCCTTGAGGATGGCCCTGCACCAACTGGCAAACGAGGTGTGAGGCATCTCACAGACTCTGGGCCGCTGTGGAAGAGGAAGCCGGGGTGGTGGAGAAGTTGCCTTTAGAGCAATAAAAGGGCCCTGTTGCTAACCAGAGCCCAGCCCATTCTCGCCCCTTCCCAGGGGGTGGCAGGGCAGAGACACAGGGACCTCCAGCTTCTTTGTTGGGGGTGTTGGTGCTCAGGCGGAGAATCTGAGACCTAACACTGGGCACCCTGAGGGAGCCGGCTCCCACTCACCCTTGAGGCTACTGCCATCAAGGGCCCTCGAGGCAGATCTAAAGCAGGAGAGGCCCAGGCCCCAGGGCATGTTATGCTGATGCCTCTGAAATCCTCTAACCTGCTGCTTTCCTTTTCAGTTTCCCTTCCCAGCCAATATAGTCATGAACAACTTGTGGCTTTTTCGGCCTCTTGTGGGCAGGTAAGGTTTTATCTTTCCATTCCTCACATACCCACCCCGAACCTACCCTCTTCCTGGTCTCCTCTCTTTGGCTTCCCTGGACCTGACTGCCATGTCCCTCAGCCACCAGGCACTACCTCTGGTTGGCACACAGGACATCACTCCTAGTCCTGAAGATCTTCAAGATTCAGGAAAGGGGGTGATCCTACAGCCCATTCTTCCCTGGGGGTAGTATCTTACCTTAGTCTTTTTGCTTTAGGTTGTTGGAGAGGAATCACATAACCAACGCGCAGATCAGGACCACCACTGCGCTCACCATGTTCAATGCAGGGATCAAGGTAACATCACCTGCTTCCTCCTCCACACCCTTCTGTCCCTTCTCTTTATTATCTTGGCTTCCCTTCCTTCTCTGGTTTCAGTTTGAATGGTAGGAAGGGCCAGTGCTGAACTGTCCTCTGTCATCAGATGGGTAAGCCTCAGGGGCAAGAATTCTAGCTGACGTCCACAAACGCTGTGAAATTGCAGGCCAAGTTTCGCATATGTATATTTCAGGGCCCCCCCTCAAGTTCTTTGGGTGTGTACCCCTCCAAAAACACAACCACTACACTGTTGTGAAGAGGTATTATTTAGGAGTTAATTCTTGGGACCTATACTCATTTAATGTGTAATATATTCATGTAGCATTTTGGTCATGTGGGCTGAGGATTCCGAATCTTCCTACCACTTTTTGTTATTCTTCCTCATATTTTGGAAGATTTAGTCACCTCACAAGCTTAATGAATGATGAATATATTCTCCCTGGCGTTACCCTGAGTTGAATGAAATAAACTCATCCACTATTTTACAAATCTATAACATATGTGATGTATACAACAGTTCAAATACATACATTGTCATTTTCCAAAATACAGTAAATTTTGGGTTGCTTCAAAAACATGAATTCTATATGAGGTTTACTTTTTGGGGGGAGGGGCCACATCATACGGCTTGTGGGATCCTAGTTCCCCAACCAGGGATTGAACCATGGCCTTTGACAGTGAGCATGCAGAGGCCTAACCACTGGACCGCCAGGGAACTCCCAAGGTTACTTTATAGAAATAGGTTTCAGGTGAACCAGTACTTTGATAAAGTTTTTTCCAAGAACTACTTTTCAGCCAGTTGATCGACTTTCGTTGGGACCAGCACTGAGGGGCAGTCTGTCTGAACTAGCCACACTAGCTCACCTGGGCCAAGACCTTTCTGACATCTTGAAAGGCGTTCCATCGTTTCAGTTTCTACCAGTGCACAGCTTCCAGGAGGACCATTCGCCTAGAATACAGTGTGGCCTTGCGGGGCTCTGGTACTGTGCAGCCCAGGCTGAGTGTAAGTGAATCGTGCCTCGGAATTCAGCATGTTCAGCCTGCCAGCCAGACCCGAGCTGTCTTCACCAGCTGCCCGGAGAATTCACCAAATGCTAGTCCAGTGTTCCTGCATTCGAATGGTGTTTTTATCTCTCCAGAATACTTTCCCGTTTGTTAACTTCATTTGGTCCTCCTCAGAGGATTATTGCTCTGTTTGCCAGTTTAGAGACAGAGACACAAAGAGGTTGTCATATCCAAAAGTTGCACAGCGAATTTGTGACAGGCCACTTCTCCTGTCTCTAGTTAGTCACTCAGTCGTGTCCAGCTCTTTGCAACCCCATGAACTGTAGCTGGCCTGCTTCTCTGTCCATGGAATCCTACAGGCAAGAGTACTGGAGTGGGTTGCCATTTCCTCCTCCTGTCCCTAGTCTGGTGCCTTTTTCTGCCATACTAGTTCAAAGAAAAATACGCAGTTGGGGAATTTTCCTCTCTCATGGGCTCTGAGGGAAAATTCCCTCCATAGCTTAACTCTCTTCTCCAATTAGTCCTGGGTCAGACAAAAAACAGAGTCAAATTTCACAACTGAAGATGGAAAACCACTACCACCGTCACTACCGTTGTTACCATAATTTTCCCCCCAGGGTCATGACAGGGCCTCAGAGGCTCTGGGTGCCCCATCCTGAGTAAGGGCTCCTGCTGACCACTACAGGACTGTCCTAGGCATCCTGGGAAAGCGCACACCCAAGAGACAGCCAGCAGCACTGTACAGGCCAAAACAGAGGTGTCCAGGAAGTCCCAGAGAAGGCAGTCTTGCTCTGAACAGCTTTCTCGGACCCCCTCCAGGACCAAGAAACAGGAAGGTCTGGTCTGAAGCAGAGACATACCTCTCGAGTTGAACGTAATCACAATGTCAATCATGGACCCAGCGAAGGCAGTGTCTGACTGAAAATATTAAGCCATGAACTTTTCAATTGAATCAGCTTCCTCTCCCTCTACTGGTGGTAGTTGGCATTTCCTGGGCAGGGGCCAGGTGTGGGGGACTTGAGGTCGGCTCAGGTCGAGGTCTGTGATTCTCTCTCCAGGTGAACGTCATGCCCCCCGTGGCCCAGGCCATCATCAACTTCCGAATTCACCCTGCGCAGACAGTTCAGGAGGTATGTACAGTGTGTTCCTGACAACTGGGTCAGCGCTGGTGAGGTACGTCCATCGGGACTGGGTGGAGCTGCAGTTCCCGGGCTGACCCAGGTGCCCTTTGTTCAATGAGTTTTCAAAGGCTTCCTGTATGTCCGGTGCTTGGCTAGGATAGAACTTTTCTTGGTTTCAGGGAACTTGGAGTCTGGGGGTAGGAGATGAATGATAATAATTAATGACCAGTAGGAAATGTTAATAGAAGCAACACAGTGCTTCTTACTGTGCTCTCAGCGCTGTTGTCAGGTGCGCCCATGCTCCTTTAATGCCTACAACCACTCTAGGAAGTCGGGAATGTGTTATCCTCGTGAACAGGGAGAATGGAGGCGCAGATCAGAACAGCGGGTGAGCACATGCCCAGTATTATACATCCAGTCCTAGCTCCAAGTCTGTGCTTTTGGACACCACACTATGCTACAACTATCACAATTAGGGAGGAACAGATTACCATAGAACCCGAGCAAAGAAGGGGCCTAATGCTACCTCTGAGAATCAAGAAAGTCTTTTCTGATCCCTAGAAATGACTTAAAGGGCAAACAGGCCTTTGCTAGAAGTAAGACATTCAGAGTACAGTGGGAATAAAGTCTAAAGAGTAGGATAATTTGGGGAGAAGCAATGGAAGATGCAGATGGAGTTGTATGAACAGTTTGGGGATCAAGGCCTTTGTGCCACACCGAGGAGTTTGGGCACTCATCTGTGGACAAGTGAGGAACGGCCAGAGGTCTTCAAACAGGGCTGTGATAGACTCAGGTGTTCCTTTAGAGAGACAGTGCTAGTGGCGATGATAAGGAACCCTTAAAAAGTGAAAAGATGCAGTTAAGCTGTTGCATCATCTCAGGCAGTGGATACGGAGATCTGAACTGAGGCTCTGGTCATGGGGTGGAGAAGAAGGTGCCCCTCATTGAGGTGAGGGATGGGTTTAGTAGGATGTGGTGTGTAATGGAGAGTGCTGAGTGAAAGGCAGAACGGCCCCAAGGTTTACAACTGGGGTAGCTGGTCAGGCACTGAAGCCTTTAACCAAGATTGGGCATTCAAGAAGAAAGCAAGTTCACAGAGAAATATAATGGTTTAGAAATGTGAGAAGCTTCTTATATATTAGTAAGCAATTATGCATACTTTAGATCTAAAGAGATAATGAACTAGAGATAGAACCAATAAAATCCCATGGAAAGGGTGTGTAACCCCTTGGAGAGAAGAGGGTTGTGACAGAGGCTTGTGATGTTCTGCTATGAACAACTTGCAAACCATGGTGAGTGTTATGAGGAAAGGGGACCAGGTTATCAAAGAATATACCAAGGAATGAGAATCTGTGGGTGAGGCAAGACTTCCCTAAGTGATATTTGAGCTGGAAGCTAAAGGGTGAGAGGAAGTACACAAAAGATTTGACGTCTCTAGGAAATACCAGCTTATTTAAATATCAGGTTGAGCTAAAGAGAATTCAGAAGGTGAATCTGATTCCTCTGAAAATGATCAAAGAGGCAACCTGACAACTATTGGGTGAGTATTCCAGTGCAAGATTAAGCAAGCTAAGGTGCAGGTGGTGTTTCCTGATGATTTTCCTGGCACAGATCCTCACGGGCCCACCGCACTTAGGTTTCTGTGGTCCTTTCTCCCCAGGGCCTTTCTCATGGAGGATGTTGTGCATCCTCATGCAGCACGGGAGGCACGCCTGCATTGCAGGGGTTGGGGGATGAGTTGACAGCCTGCCAGAGTCACCCAGCGTTGGCAGGGAGCTGGGGCCGGGTAGGCCCTGCCGCTTCATCCATTGCCAGCGTTTGTCCTCTCCCTAGAGGCTCATGGGGCCAGGAAATCACGGAATATCCACCTTCACCCCCCCAGGGGTTTCACCAGCTGGCGATGATAAGGAACCCTTAAAAAGTGAAAAGATGCAGTTAAGCTGTTGCATCATCTCAGGCAGTGGATACGGAGATCTGAACTGAGGCTCTGGACATGGGGTGGAGAAGAAGGGGCACCTCATTGAGGTGAGGGATGGGTTTAGTAGGATGTGGTGTGTAATGGAGAGTGCTGAGTGAAAGGCAGAACGGCCCCAAGGTTTACAACTGGGGTAGCTGGTCAGGCACTGAAGCCTTTAACCAAGATTGGGCATTCAAGAAGAAAGCAAGTTCACAGAGAAATATAATGGTTTAGAAATGTGAGAAGCTTCTTATATATTAGTAAGCAATTATGCATACTTTAGATCTAAAGAGATAATGAACTAGAGATAGAACCAATAAAATCCCATGGAAAGGGTGTGTAACCCCTTGGAGAGAAGAGGGTTGTGACAGAGGCTTGTGATGTTCTGCTATGAACAACTTGCAAACCATGGTGAGTGTTATGAGGAAAGGGGACCAGGTTATCAAAGAATATACCAAGGAATGAGAATCTGTGGGTGAGGCAAGACTTCCCTAAGTGATATTTGAGCTGGAAGCTAAAGGGTGAGAGGAAGTACACAAAAGATTTGACGTCTCTAGGAAATACCAGCTTATTTAAATATCAGGTTGAGCTAAAGAGAATTCAGAAGGTGAATCTGATTCCTCTGAAAATGATCAAAGAGGCAACCTGACAACTATTGGGTGAGTATTCCAGTGCAAGATTAAGCAAGCTAAGGTGCAGGTGGTGTTTCCTGATGATTTTCCTGGCACAGATCCTCACGGGCCCACCGCACTTAGGTTTCTGTGGTCCTTTCTCCCCAGGGCCTTTCTCATGGAGGATGTTGTGCATCCTCATGCAGCACGGGAGGCACGCCTGCATTGCAGGGGTTGGGGGATGAGTTGACAGCCTGCCAGAGTCACCCAGCGTTGGCAGGGAGCTGGGGCCGGGTAGGCCCTGCCGCTTTTCATCCATTGCCAGCGTTTGTCCTCTCCCTAGAGGCTCATGGGGCCAGGAAATCACGGAATACCCCTCACTGAGCTTCTTTCCACCAGTTTTTTTCCAGCCTCATCCCAACTCTACCCTTTCCAAGGGCTGTTTTCCACCAGCTGGGGCTTTCATCTCCCCAGGTTCTGGCACTCTTGCGTCCTCTCCAGACCCTGCCACCATGGCCTTCCTTCCCTCCCTATCTGATGAAATTTCTGGACTCCCTGAATCTATCCTGCTCACCTACCCCAGTGGTGAATGGAAAGCCCCATCATCCCAGAAGCACACAGAACCTCTTTGTCCTGGTCACTCCTCTTCCTCCTGCCCCGATTCCATGCATCATGGACATTCCCTGCTGGCCTCAGAGCCCAGGGTCCAGAGCCTCACGCCAGATCCAATGGAAACCAACATGGTTCCCAGACCCCTCTTTGTCCATCTTTAGCTGGTCTTACCCACAAGTTGTTACGGACAAACCTGGACAGATTTTTTGGCCAACCCAAGAGATCGCTCTCCAGCACCCATCTGTGAGGAGGAGGAGCTTTCAGCAACCTAACAGGCTACCTTGTAGAAAGGAAGGTTTGTTCTGTGTGCACCTGTGGAAATAAGGCCTCTGGGAAGTGTTTCTAGGAGTCCCCTCTTTTTTCTTTTATTTTTATTATTTCATTTATTTATTTATTTACAGAGTTTTGTTGTTTACTGCCACACATTGACATGAATCCACCACAGGTATACATATGTCCCCCTGCCTCCCGAACCTCCCCCCATCTTCCTCCCTGTCCCACCCCTCCGGGTCACCACTGAGCCCCTGTTTGAGATCCCCTAGTCCCACAATGTATTCCCCTCCCTCACCCCAATGTCTGTAAGACTGTTCTCCATGTCTGCCTCTCCACTGCTGCTCTGCATATTCATTTATCAGCACCATCTTTCTAGATTCCATATATATGTGTCATTATGCAATATTTTTCTTTCTTTCTCTGAAATACTTCACTCTGTATAATAGGGTTGAGATTCATTCACCTCATTAGAACTGATTCAAATGCTTTTTTTTATGGCTGAGTAATATTCCATTGTATTTATGCACCACAGTTTCTTTACCCATTCATCTATAGATGGACATCTATGTTGCTCCCCTTTTCTAGCAATTGTAGACAGTGCTGCAACGAACAGTGGGGTGCATGTGTCTCTTTCAAGTTTGATTTCCTCAGGGTATATGTCTAGTAGTGGGATTGCTGAGTCATATGGTGGTTCTATTCCTAGTTTTTTGAGGAATCTCCATACTGTCTTCCATAGTGGCTGTATCAGTTTGTATTCCTACCAACAGTGCAAGAGGGTTCCCTTTTCTCTATACCCTCTCCAGCGTTTATTGTTTGTAGACTTTTTGATGATGGCCATTCTGACTAGTGTGAGGTGATATCTCATTGTAGTTTTGATTTGCATTTCTCTAACAATGCAGGAGTCCCTTCTTAAAGGACAGTTGGAGTATGGCGCCTTGGATGATAATGAGCTTCTCCACCTGTCTAGAGTGTTTTACAGAAAATTCGTTTCCTCCATTTATTCATTCAGCAAGCATTTATTGAGTGGCTCCTGTGGGCTAGATGTTCTTCCAAGCACTTAGGAAAATAGTGAACTGGCCAGGATTCCTATTCTAAAGACATTTGTATGCTAGTGGGTGCAAGTAATCGAATAAGTGAACAAGTTGAAGAAGTAGGCACCACAAGGGCACCACGTGGCATGACGTGTCACAAAATGGATGTGAGGTGGGAGTGGGGTAGTGGTCAGTCCTCTCTAAGGGCTTTCCAAATGGCTCGGCAGGTAAAGAAAACACTTGCAATGCAGGACACACAGGTTCAATTCCTGGGCCAGGAAGATCCCCTGGAGGTGGAAAATGGCAACCCACTCCAGAATTCTTACCTGAAAAACTCCATGGACAGAGCAGCCTGGTGGGCTACAGTCCATGGAGTCTCAAAGAGTCAGACACAACTGAGAGACTAAGCATGTACACAGTCCTCTCTGAGGAGGCGTTTGCACTGACACCCAAGAAGGAGCCTTTGCTCCTGGGAACAGCATTCAGGCAGCAAGAGCACAAGCCTCTAATCTCAGCAGGGGGGAAATCCTACTGATGTGTTTAGTACTACTGATATATTACCCTGTGGGCTGTATAGAATATCTGTAAAATAAATGAAAAGAGGTAGGGGAGGAGGTTAGATGCTACAGGAAGCCGTATCTCAGTTCATTATCAGGAAAGCACTCATAACAGAGTTGTCCAAAGATGGAATGGATTAAAACACATGATGGTGAGCTTTCTGCCTCTAGAAATATTGAAGCACAAGCTGATGACCACCTATCATGGATGTTCTAATGAACAGTCTTAGAGTAGGATGGAAGCTGGTTTTGCCAACCCTAAAGACTTTACCCGTTGTCCTTGCCTTCAGCAAATTTATCATTCACTTGAGAGGAAAATACAGCTTTGCCTAAAATAGAAAATATCACAATGTGGGAATAAGGACTGGAGGAGCTCAGAAAAATGAGAACTCAATGTGCTCTACCAGGACCTGTGAGTTCCCCTTATCATTGGTGAATCCCTCCTCTCAGTCCTGTCCTTGTGCCTCTGGTTACTGCCCAGAGTGGTCCCTCCATTCTAAACAGGTAAACAACAGCTAGGACACAATGAGTGCCAGGAACCCGCCTAAGCACGCTTCCCATATCCAGTCATGGTAACACCAGACTTACTGGGTAGGTGCTCCTCTTGTGCTTCTGTTAACAGATGAGCAAGGGGCTTCCCTGTTGGTCTAGTGGGTAAAGAGTCCGCCTTGCAGTGCAAGGGGCACCAGTTCGATCCCTGGCCCAGGAAGATCCCACGTGCCACAGAGAAACTGGACCGGTGTGCCCAATTACAAGCCAGCGGTCTGGAGTGCATGTGCTCAGAGCTGGTGCTCTGCAACGGGAGAGGCCACTGCAATGGGAGGCCCACACAGGCCAAAGAATAAAGATGGATGAAAATGAGTAGATAAAGGACCAATAAAAGAGACCAAAATTAAAAAAAAAAAAAAACCCAACAGGTGAGCAAGCTGAGACAAAGGCTAAGGAGCTTGCCACACATTACACAGCTGTTAAGTGGCTCCATGCAGCACAGAGGTGTGTTTTTGTGTCCCTCTCCACACTCAGACTGTCTCTTGCCTCTTCTCCATCAGTCTTATAACCTTCCTTGGGACTTCTCTGGCGGTTAAGTTCCTGCTCAAAATGCATACCACTAAGAAATCCATCTTAAAGGAACACTACTGTCTTTCTGGCTCTGCTCCATGTCCATTCAACCTGTAGGTGCTTTAGAAACAGTAAAGCAATATCCTTGAAAAGTCAGATAGACCACATTTGGATACCCAGCCAAGCGATAATATAAACCTTAGGCAAATGCCTTAATAAGATAACTCCTGTTATTATTTTTTATTGTTTCACCTCTTTTAACATATGTACATCCAACATCCAGTGCATGCCTTTTATGTCACTTGTACTGCAAGTAAAGAAATGAGGTCTTTGAGTCAGGACCTAGCCTAGCAGCGGTTGGGAGACTAGGGCTCTGTGGTGCTCTTGTAGGTGTGTGTGCTCAGGCGTGTCCCACTCATTGTGACTCCATGGACTGTAGTCCACCAGGCTCCTCTGTCCATGGGATTCTCCAGGCAAGAACACTAGAGTAGGTTTCCATGCCCTCCTCCAGGGGATCTTTCCCACCCAGGGATTGAACACATGTCTCCTGCATTGGCAGGCAGGTTCTTTACTACTGAGCCACCTTGGGAAGCCCAGGGCTCACTGAAGGAGGTCCACCCTCTGTGCCTTCTTCAATTTCTGGAGGTAGGAATCTTTAAGTAACGTGGGGCAGGGGGCAGTAGACACTTCTGGGAATAACTTGAATGAACATTCCAGTAGTTCAAGAATATATCCAGCCTGTGTATTAATTCTCATATCAGAGTATTTGAGACATCAGTGCTAGAGGGAAAACAGGCTCTGACAAGTGAGTTGCTCCTCCCTCAGCCCAACCACACGGAATTCAGTTTGGCTCAAATGATTGTTTCTAAGGGAGAAGAAGGAACCCTCATTTGCTTTTAAGACTTGACCTGAAAGAGGTCCTCTTGAGATAACACCCCAGTTATGAGACAGATCCTTCCCTTTCTAGGGCAGAGACCGTTCTAAAGCAAGTGCTTATTGAACGGGTTGAGACTAGTGCTGGGACTTTCCCTAGGTGGCTGGGTAGGTAACTAAGTCAGCCTCCTTGTCCATTCCCACATAGCTTCCTGTGAGCTGGTTCTCAGGGTCTGGTCTACATCCTGCCTGGGACCAGGACTTTTGCTGAGTTCAGCTCTGGTCACTTCACACTGAGTTTTCTAGAAGCTTCCTCATGTTCCTTCCTGAGGAAAGGAGGCTCAGAGAGAAAACTTGAATACCAGTCCCCCGAATTCTAACTGTTTGTCCGTTGAGCTCATCTTCCTGGCTCCAGTTCAGTTGGTGACAAACAGGAAGCAGGGATGCCCAGAGAGAAGAAAGAAAGTGTATGGCCCTGTCACCACCTGTCAGAGACTCTCCCAGGCTGACATGAGGTCATCACAGCTATCCCCCTGCTTTGAGATGGTTAAGATTTCCACTGTGCTGTCTCTTTGACATTTTCACCCAGCCCGTGGGTCTTAGCTTAAGAGAAAATACCCATTATTCCTGATTTTCCAGTTCCCTACCTGCCTCATGGCTGTAAGGCAAGTCTCCCAAACATCTAACCTAAGTCTACCCTGCTGTAGATTTCCGGAAAGACCAGCCCTTCTGTTTCCTACAACCAGCAGGCTGACGTTGAGGTTTCAGTGCTAAAATGAGACTCCTCTGTAAAGGTTCTGCCTTGCTGGAGAGAAATCAGGACCATCTACATTTATATGGTACTTAGATGGCAGATCCATAAGGAATCAGACATTCTTTGTTTGCTGCCTCAAGGTCCTAGCACTAGCCAAGGATATTGTGGCTGATGACCGGGTCCAGTTCCACGTGTTGGATGCCTTTGACCCCCTGCCCATCAGCCCCTCTGATGATGAGGCCTTTGGTTACCAGCTGCTCCGCCAGACCATACAGTCTGTCTTCCCGGAAGTCAACATTGTTGTCCCAGGTAATGGCTTCATCAGCTGTGGCTGGGGGGAGGGTGGGGACTGGAATATATCTAATATCCACTCCCCCACCGCCACCCCAGCTGTTCAGCCTGGAAACAGCTGGCTGCTTCCTCTCCTGATGAGACTGGAACTGTATTTTCCCCACTGAGTGGAAGTGAGAAAGCAAACAGGAAAGGATCAGAAACAAAAAAAATTAAGTCAGCTGTCTCCAGGTGGCTGGGTAGTAATTCATTTCCAACTGTTCCTGTCTCTCAGGGTCTGGTCTACATCCTGCCTGGGACCAGGACTTTGCTGAGTTCAGCTCTGGTCACTTCACACTGAGTTTTCTAGAAGCTTCCTCATGTTCCTTCCTGAGGAAAGGAGGCTCAGAGAGAAAACTTGAATACCAGTCCCCCGAATTCTAACTGTTTGTCCGTTGAGCTCATCTTCCTGGCTCCAGTTCAGTTGGTGACAAACAGGAAGCAGGGATGCCCAGAGAGAAGAAAGAAAGTGTATGGCCCTGTCACCACCTGTCAGAGACTCTCCCAGGCTGACATGAGGTCATCACAGCTATCCCCCTGCTTTGAGATGGTTAAGATTTCCACTGTGCTGTCTCTTTGACATTTTCACCCAGCCCGTGGGTCTTAGCTTAAGAGAAAATACCCATTATTCCTGATTTTCCAGTTCCCTACCTGCCTCATGGCTGTAAGGCAAGTCTCCCAAACATCTAACCTAAGTCTACCCTGCTGTAGATTTCCGGAAAGACCAGCCCTTCTGTTTCCTACAACCAGCAGGCTGACGTTGAGGTTTCAGTGCTAAAATGAGACTCCTCTGTAAAGGTTCTGCCTTGCTGGAGAGAAATCAGGACCATCTACATTTATATGGTACTTAGATGGCAGATCCATAAGGAATCAGACATTCTTTGTTTGCTGCCTCAAGGTCCTAGCACTAGCCAAGGATATTGTGGCTGATGACCGGGTCCAGTTCCACGTGTTGGATGCCTTTGACCCCCTGCCCATCAGCCCCTCTGATGATGAGGCCTTTGGTTACCAGCTGCTCCGCCAGACCATACAGTCTGTCTTCCCGGAAGTCAACATTGTTGTCCCAGGTAATGGCTTCATCAGCTGTGGCTGGGGGGAGGGTGGGGACTGGAATATATCTAATATCCACTCCCCCACCGCCACCCCAGCTGTTCAGCCTGGAAACAGCTGGCTGCTTCCTCTCCTGATGAGACTGGAACTGTATTTTCCCCACTGAGTGGAAGTGAGAAAGCAAACAGGAAAGGATCAGAAACAATAAATTAAGTCAGCCAACCTGGCTTAACTTTGGCCAGTCACTCTGCCATGGAGGAGAGGATCAGCTCAGGTTCCCCTCCTCCGGAGGAGCCACAGAAGGGGCTGGTTCCTCCCACGCACTCTGGTCCTCGTCCATTCTAGGGTAACAGCTCAGCAACAGGGCTCAGAATTCGCAGCCCAGGAGCTCTCCCTGGCTGTGCCTCTGGAGTTAACCCCCTTCACCTCTGCCAGCAGCAGCGCCTCTAAGCCCCTTCCCCAGTCTTCCAACGTGCCTTCCAAATCTGTGCTGTGGAGACCGTGGTTCTCAAGTTTAAGAGGAGGAGAGGATCACCTAGGGAACTTATTAAAATGCAGATTACCTGGACCTGCTCCCAGAGATTCAGGGTAACTAATTCTGGAGAGGACCCTGGAATCTGCCTTTTTAACAAATATCCCAGGGAGTTCTGACACCAGAAGATGACTGACCACAGTTTGAGGATCTCTGATCTGTGATATAAGGAAGAGATGCTCTAATGTGAAAACCTGGGTTCATTTTCCTTTTATCTACCTTTAATTATGGATTCTCTCATTTTCTAAGCTAATACCTAGGACCTGCCTTGTATTAGGCATGGACCTTAAAAATAGTGAAATACTGCATCCATGAACTCCTTGGGTATTGGAGAAAAAAAAAAAAAGCAGCCTTATTTTTTTAATCAGCTTAAATCAGACCCACTCAGCAGAAATTCAAACTCTGGCAATTACTGAAGCCGCCAGGTACCACCACCACCACCTTGAATCAGGCCTCAGGGTGTTATACAACAGCATAGCATCAGGCTCCCTTAGTCTGGGGTTGTCCTCGGAGGTCCTTGCCTCCGAGACACCCATTGTCCTGCCCACAAGGTCACTTCAGGTTGCAGATTTCCTCTGATTCCTTGACCTGGCTGGGGACTGAGATCTTTGACTCAAGATCTCCCCTGAAGAAATTCCCTTTGCGATTTGCCACCTTCTTGGATTCCTGCCACTGAGCAGGACCTAGATCCCTGCCATCTAGAAACCCTGGCTTTCACACTCCAGATTCTCCTCTCTTGGCCTCAAAGGCTCCCTACTTTTCCCTCTCCCTTGAGGGGCACCTGCCATTATCTCCTCAACAGAGTTAGGCTTTTACAGAAAAAAGAAGATAGGCCAACACCACCTGGCAGAAATCCCTAAAGCCAGGAATTGTTAAGGGACTGATTACTCATTTAAAACCAGGAGTGGAAAGTAAAACAGTGGACCTTGAGATTATCATACTGAGTGAAGAAAATCAGACAGAGAAAGGCAGATATCACAGATGTCACTCAGGTGTGAAATCTAGAATGATGATGTAAATGAACTGATTTGCAGAACAGAAACTCACAGACACTCATAGACATGGAACACAAGCTTGTGGTTATCAAAGGGGAAAGCATTGGGGAGGATGAACCAGGAGTTTGGGATCACAGATATACCCTACTGTATATTAAGTAGATGAACAGCTGACATCTACTGGGGGACTATATTCAGTATCTTGTATAACCTATGATGGAAAAGAATCTGAAAAAGAAGAGATATATCTGTACATTTATAACTGGTCACTTTGCTGTCCACTTAAAACTAGGAAACATTGTAAGTCAACTATACTTCAGTTTTAAAAAGGAGATTCCAAAAAAAAAAAGTAAATGCAACACATCATCCTAAGTTTGGTATAAAGCACATAATTGAGACAACTGACAATAGCCAATTGTCTTTTTGAAACTTTCTTGTCACTTTTAAATTATTAAAAGTACCTATCCAACTACATGAACAGAGAGTTATGACCCTGCCGTGAATTCAAAAAACACCTACACTTATGGGACGTTTATGCATAAGTTTAATGGCAGCATGATGAATCTGGTTCTGCCTGAAAGTACTTAAAAAATGGGACACATTCCTAGAAATAAAAGTACTAACTCAATCAAAAAAAAAAGTAGAACAAAAGACAAATTATCATCCCAGATCATCCCACCATACTTAAACGGATGCTCCAAGAAGCCTTTTTCAAAGAACATTTCTACTGGGGAGCAGTCCTAGCCCAAGCTTGGGAGGGAGGTGACCTGCTGCCTTCAGGAGAGTAGGACACTAGAGAGTATCCTGGGACTTTCCAAACCTGAAGTTTGACTCTGGGAAGATATTGTCCTTCAGAAGACAAGAGTAGGGGCTTCCCTGGTGGTCCAGTGGATAAAGAGTCCGCCTTGCAGTGCAAGGGCACTGGTTCAATCCCTGACCCAGGAAGATCCCATGTGCTGCAGAGCAGCTGGACCAGCATGTACAATTACCAGCCAGTGCTCTGGAGCGCATCCACCCAGAGCCGGTGCTCTACAACGAGAGAGGCCACTGCAAAGGGAGGCCCACACAGGCCAGAGAATAAAGATGGATGAAAATAAATAAATAAACAATAAAAGAGGCCAAAATTTAAAGAAAAGAAGAAGAAGAACAAGACAAGAGTAACAGGAAATTATACTTTAAGACTATTGCATTTTATAGCATTAAAACTCCCCCAGAGAGTGTTTGTTTCTAACCTGAGTGATATATTAAAAAGCTTGGGCAATAAAGAAGTACATAGATTTCTGGATATCTAGATTTCTATTGCCAGAATAACCTGGCTATGGGAGTGAAATGAAGCTACTGGTCTCCACGGTCAGCATGGAGAAAGGGCACTTAGCTTTGGACCATTCAAGGGATGTCTCACTCATGCCCTTGGGAGGAGGTTCCATGTTCCTGGCTGAAATAGTGTCTTAGAAAGGTTTTGAGAATGGTTGGCTCAAAGGCCAAAAATTGATAGCTGCTGTCTCCAAAGGTTGATCCAGGCATATTCTGCAGTGCCACAAGGGTCCCAGTTTCCCAGGTAGCCTACCTGCCCCCGCTTCCTTGGCTGCTCGCATAAAGTCCCATTTCTCTGATTCTTCCTTTCTAGGTACTTGTATTGGCAACACAGACAGCAGACACTTTGTGAACCTTACCACCAGCATCTACCGGTTCAACCCCATTTACTTACAGCCTCAGAGCTTCCGCAGGTGAGTGAGTAGAACAGGTTTGGACAGCTTGGTGGAGAGAAGATACATCTGACCTGTCTCTTTCCCACCCCATTCTCCAGATGGTTCACAGAATGAGGGAAACCTGGGATTCATACAAAGTAAAAGATACTGTGGAACCCAAGTGGTCAGCTTTCCTCAGCACCAGAATCTTGCCACTCCCCAGAATTTGTAGAAATCTATGACTGTTTTCCAGGGACAGAGATAATCAGATGACTTGGAGAGAACCTGGCAAAACTGGGACCCTGGAGTCCCAACCTTCTCCTTCCTTTGAGGGAAGGCTTCCCCTCTGAAT
Source organism: Tragulus kanchil (assembly GCA_022376925.1). Lineage (NCBI taxonomy): Eukaryota > Metazoa > Chordata > Mammalia > Artiodactyla > Tragulidae > Tragulus > Tragulus kanchil. The sequence goes on along the minus strand of JAIOJX010000024.1, from coordinate 79,927,738 downwards.
CTCCTTTTCTTCCCCAAAAGCGGGGACTCCAGAGTTCTCAATTTCTACTTAGTGAAATGCAGACACATTTGAGATCAAAGATGAGCTCGTGCTTTGAACTCTCAAAAGAAAACATGCCTTGGGAAGCTAAAACATATTCACCGATTTCAGATACTGTATGTGAACTACTTTGTGGGTTCTTCAGCACATTTTTAGTCCTGATATATGGGGGAATCATTTCCGTTTATCTCTCTGCCCCTTATCATACCCAACTCAGATATCCTTATCATAAGTCTGTTGCCAAAATATATATACATGTATGTATATTTATTTGAATATGACCTTAAGAACAGATTTCATGGGGAGAGGGTTCGTTTGTTTTTTAATGAGTGTAGAGGAGAGTAGCTATTCTTTATTTCCTTTTGTCTTTGAGGTTACATGTGTGGTTTGGTTGTATTATGTTATGTGGAGGCAGGTTGTGGGCATCAGATCTGGTAGTGAAGTTCAAGGTGAAGCCAAGAACTCCATAAGTAGCCGAGGCAGTTGCCCTCTGTACCCACTTGTGCCCCTGGTAATGTGGGAAAGGGTGGCTGGTTTAGGGATGAGTCTAGCTGGGACTCAGCCTTAAAGAATTAAAAGATCACTTCCCCTCAGAGGAGAAATTATCAGATGGATTCCAGAGCAGGTGATGACTTGCACCCCCCAGGAGTTTGTTATTAGCTGTCCCCACTGTCCTTCCCTGTAGACCTGGATCCTGGAGAGATGACCAGTGTCCTTTGAAGCCTCAATTCCTGCAAATGGTTGCTCCCACCTTGCCCACTTCCTACCCCTGGAGGGTCAAAGGCCATGGCTTTGAGGGGGAGGGTAGGGGGTGCTCTGCACTAACACTTCCACTGGGGCAATGGACTCACCCCCCAAATTTCTCTCCTCAGCATACACGGAATCAATGAAAAAATCTCAGTCCAAGCCTACGAGATGCAAGTGAAATTCATCTTCGAGTTTATCCAGAATGGCGACACAGACGTGGGGCCAGTTCCTCACCTGCACGAACTATGATACTGGGGATCTGGCTGGGTCAGGGACACCTGATGCTGGGCCAGGACTAACCGAAAGGGAAAGCCCGTGTTGATGAAACTTGTGATCAAAGTTACCTTACAGTGACCTCACCCACCTGCCTGCTCCTAAATGAAAAAATTTCAAAGATGAGCTCGTGCTTTGAACTCTCAAAAGAAAACATGCCTTGGGAAGCTAAAACATATTCACCGATTTCAGATACTGTATGTGAACTACTTTGTGGGTTCTTCAGCACATTTTTAGTCCTGATATATGGGGGAATCATTTCCGTTTATCTCTCTGCCCCTTATCATACCCAACTCAGATATCCTTATCATAAGTCTGTTGCCAAAATATATATACATGTATGTATATTTATTTGAATATGACCTTAAGAACAGATTTCATGGGGAGAGGGTTCGTTTGTTTTTTAATGAGTGTAGAGGAGAGTAGCTATTCTTTATTTCCTTTTGTCTTTGAGGTTACATGTGTGGTTTGGTTGTATTATGTTATGTGGAGGCAGGTTGTGGGCATCAGATCTGGTAGTGAAGTTCAAGGTGAAGCCAAGAACTCCATAAGTAGCCTAGGCAGTTGCCCTCTGTACCCACTTGTGCCCCTGGTAATGTGGGAAAGGGTGGCTGGTTTAGGGATGAGTCTAGCTGGGACTCAGCCTTAAAGAATTAAAAGATCACTTCCCCTCAGAGGAGAAATTATCAGATGGATTCCAGAGCAGGTGATGACTTGCACCCCCCAGGAGTTTGTTATTAGCTGTCCCCACTGTCCTTCCCTGTAGACCTGGATCCTGGAGAGATGACCAGTGTCCTTTGAAGCCTCAATTCCTGCAAATGGTTGCTCCCACCTTGCCCACTTCCTACCCCTGGAGGGTCAAAGGCCATGGCTTTGAGGGGGAGGGTAGGGGGTGCTCTGCACTAACACTTCCACTGGGGCAATGGACTCTCCCCCCAAATTTCTCTCCCTCAGCATACACGGAATCAATGAAAAAATCTCAGTCCAAGCCTACGAGATGCAAGTGAAATTCATCTTCGAGTTTATCCAGAATGGCGACACAGACGTGGGGCCAGTTCCTCACCTGCACGAACTATGATACTGGGGATCTGGCTGGGTCAGGGACACCTGATGCTGGGCCAGGACTAACCGAAAGGGGAAAGCCCGTGTTGATGAAACTTGTGATCAAAGTTACCTTACAGTGACCTCACCCACCTGCCTGCTCCTAAACTCATGGAAGAACAGGGCCAGGGAGGGGGCGGCCAGTGGGACCCAGCTTCTCCCTCCCTCCAGACAACTCCCGGGCTGGTCCAGTTACTGCCTTCTTGTGGCTGTCTTACAGTAGAAGGTATGTGTCTGTCTGTCTTACGCTGGTAGTTTATCTGCTCCTTGTTAAGGCCTGACTGAACAAACAGAGATTTGAAAAAATACCAACCGGATTTTATTTTTTCCAGTGTTTAATTTAGGGCACGCTTGTTAGGGTGCATTTTCCATGGCTTATGTCTGTTCTTGCTGTAACTTCATTTCCTTTTTTGCCCCCTCTCTTCTTGAATGGTTTCGGTGGCTCTCCATCTCTCTCCTCCTGCCCCTGCCTCCCTCCCCTTCCCCTCCCATTTATTCTACACCTGAAGCAGGACTTAAACCATGATACTACCATGATTACCACAGCAGTTGCTCAAATAAAATGATCTGTGCAGCATCAGCTGGTCCCTGAGGGTAACACTGAGGCAGGAGCTTTGGAGGAACCCCTGACCTCCTGGTTCTAGAGACTGGAGCCTGGAGAAGAAAGCCTCTGTCCTTGAGCTCCTCCCAAGGGCTCCCTGGGCTTTACTGCCTCCCCTGCCCTGTTCCTGCCACCTGCTGCTGTCCCACCCCAGGAGACGCTAATCTGTGGAACTATTCCCTGGCACATCCTGTGGGCTGAGCTCCCAAGAAAAGGGCAGCCTCTTTGGAACCCAGCTCCAGCAGGGCTCTGGCCCTGGCATTGTGTCCCAGTTCAGACTTATTAAAGGGAAGTGGACGACGAGTGGGGAGGGGGCTGTCTGCAGGGGATCGGCTCCACTGGTGGGGCAGGGGCCAGGGGTGACTCCAGAACTGTCTTTTCTCTGGACTCCAAACCAGAGCATATTGGAATCTGCTCAGTTAACTGTCAGGTCGGGGACGGCGGGGCATGGAAAGGCAGCATTTCTTGGCTCAAGGCTGGGAGCTGTGCTTTGTGTCAAGCACAAGGGAGTCAAGGTCATGGAAGGAGACACAGGGAGCCGGGACTTCAGATGATATTCCCTCTTTTTCTCCTGACCAGACAGGACCTTTCACACCTTCCTAGGTTTTAAGAGCAGTGGGGCAGCAGTTCCTCTTCTCTCCTCACAGTCCCCTGCCCCTTCCCACCTGCCTGTGGGTGTGAGCAGCGCCTCAGGAGCTGGGGCCTAATGGAAAGCCTTCAACACACAGTGCAGGGATCGTTTCAGGTTCTCTGCTGCTCCCCCTAAGATTTGCATTCCTTCCCTCACTCTCCCATTTTTGGCCATTCTGCACTTATTCAGTCTTCGTTAGAGGGTAAGATGAAGAGCAAAAAGAATTCTTCACATTTGTACAGAGCTGTACAAAGTACTTTCCCACACTTGTCTCGTTAATCATAATTCGTGCTCAGTCGTGTCCAAGTCTTCAGGACCTCGTGGACTGTAGCCCGCCAGGCTCCTCTGTCTATGGGGTTCTCCAGGCGTGAATACTGGAGTGGGTTTCCATTTTGTCCTCCAGGGGATCTTCCCTACCTAGAGGTCAAACCCGAGTCTCCTGCGGCTCCTGCACTGGCAGGTGGATTCTTTACCACTGAGCCACCTGGGAAGCCCCCCTTATCTCGTTGGAGCCCCAGAAGAACCTCGTAAGGAGGTGTCATTCTTCTTACAGAGGATAAGTTGTTTCTCAGAGAGATTATGCATCTAGCTGGAGGCAGATTCAAATGCATGTCATGTGGCCCCAAGCTCATTGTTATGCCATGATCTGATGTGAATGATTAAATCTACTTTAATAAGGTTAAATATTATTTATTACTGACAAAAACTCCCAAGGTATGACTGCCCCCTGTTTTTAACAACCTTAGAATTCAAATGCAACTCAAAAATCCCCAACTCCAGTGCTTCTTCCATCGTACTGCACTGCCTGCCCCAAGAACCTGTGGTGTGGGGCTCATTCACTGATTAGGGAGACCTCAAGGACAAAGGCTGTTCTACTATTGAACTTGGTTCTTAGCTCAAACTCTCTGTTCCCCTGGCTGACCTCTCCCTATTCATACTTCTCCCTCTGTTTGCCAACATTCCTTAACCACCCCCACCTTCAGTTCTGGGTTCAGCTCTTCTCCCTTCTTGAGGTGGGGGACTGCCAGGTCTCTTGTGATCTGTGGGATAACTGGGAAGAGTGAGCAGGGGATCCCGTCCCTATCTCCTCTCGCTTCTCTTGCTTGAAGCGTCAGAAACGATAATCTTCCAAGCCCCTCGGGTGGGAAGGAAGGTCTTAAGAGGGAACTGCTCCAAATCCTGGCTCTGAGAACAGCAACATTCCAGCCCTTTGGCCTCTGAAGTTTTCTGAAATGAGCAGTTGAATATGCTGGCCCAAACAGCATGAGCCAGAAGATTCTGGGCAGCATAGGACAATGAACCTGGAGTTTTCCTCCTGCCTTACTCCATCCATATACCATTCCCAAATCCACCTGGAAAGAGCTCCAGCTGATAATTACAAGCACACCCCACACTTTCATCAAGAACTTAGCTCAGGGCTTCCCCTGGTGGTCCAGTGGATGGAGACACCGTCTTGCACTGCAAGGGGCACTGGTTCGATCCCTGGCCTGGGAAGATCCCACGTGCCGCGGAGCGGCTGGACTGATGTGTCCAATCGCCGAGCCGGAGCTCTGGAGCGCATGCGCCCAGAGCTGGCTCTCTGCGACAACAGACGCCACCGCGATGGGAGGCCCGCAGGAGCCAAAGAACAAAGACGGATGAGAACAGAGAAATGAAAGACCAATAGAAGTGGCCCGCCCGCCCCCTCCCTCCCCAACCCGACCCCCGCCCAAAATAAATAAATAAATAAATCTTTAAAAAAAAAAAAAAAAGAACTTAGCTCAAACATCTCGCTCATACCTCACTCCCTAAGGTTGGAAGGAAGGCAAAATATTCATAGGCAATAAAAGTGTAGAGAAGGGAAGGAGTAACTTTTGGCTGAAGTCCCTTGATTTTGAACCTGGGTTGCTGAAAACTTGGCCATTCTCAATCCAGTATTCTTTTCTTCCAGAGGAAATAACAGAAAGTGTTAGTTTCTGTTAGGCAGTTTGGGAAAGGTCAGTATATATGTGATTTTGGTGAAGGGAGAATACATACAGTCAAGCACATATTTTCTCAATGAAGCTTTTGCTAGTCACAGGGAACTATGAAGGATTTCAGTGCTTTTCTAGACATGGAAAGGATACAAGAATTGGACTCTTAAAATCAGCTTCTGAAAATAGAAGACCTGTCCTGCCAGTTTCTCCCCACCAAGCACAGAGTGCCCATTTCTGCCCCACCCTGAACTCCTTTCAGGGGGTGTTGAAGGTCACCAGCAGCAGCAGCACATGATTTTACCTTTGTAGAGGGAGATAGCAAGAGCCTGTTTGTAGTTAACAGGGGCCCCTCATGCTCATAAATTCGACCATACTTTGGGAGCCATTTCATGACTATTCCATCCCGTGGGGCAAGGAAGGCTTATTCCTAAGTCTGGCGAAGATTTCACAGATAGGCCCCTCACTCAATGTGCTGTTACTGGATGAGGTCTTACCAACAGTAATCAAAGGGTTCTGGACCAACCTGTCTCAATCGGTTATGGTCCAGGAAGAATTTCCTCTGGTTGTACCTTCCCATATCTAGAGTTAGACTTTTACAGTCATTGATTGAATATAGAACTGTATATTTGATCAACTGCTTCAAATTGCTTAATCATTATTATTTACTTTCTTCTAAAATACATTATTTAAGGATCATCCAATTAGACCCTTGGAGTGGAGAAACTCACACAGGTAATCTAGAAGCAATAGACACAGATAACTGACCACAATTCAACAACTGGATTGATTTTTTTTTTAATGTTTTCAAATAAATTTTAATAGCATTTAAGAGTGCTCTTAATATGTTCAGACGAATCGTAGCAAAATACAAAAATGCATAATAAATGGTAATGTTGGATGATTTGTTTTATTGTTACTGTTTTGAAAAATAAAATCCATATTCTCATTGCAAAGAAAAGAATTTGTAAATACGTGTGCCAACAGGTGATATCCAGACTCTGTGGTAATGATTTTCCAGTGACTACAAGTACAGAATCCTTATGTTGTGCATTTGAAAATAATAGATGTTGAGACTTTCCGGGTGGTCCAGTGGTTAAGACTCTGTGCTTCTAATGTAGGGTGCCCAGGTTTGATCCCTGGTTAGGGGACTAGATCCCACATGCCACAACTAAGACCCTGTGCGGCCAAATTAAGATAAATAAAGTAATAATTTAAAAAAAAAGAAAATAATAGATGTTATATGTCAATTGCACCTCAGTAAAACATAAATAAAATCCATAAATATGTATATAAAAAGACTGATATAACTACTTCAAAGCACTAAAAAAATGGAAAATTTCCTTTTGAAGAAAAGCATATTAATTTGAAAAATTCAGAAAAGTATTAAAAAGGAAAATATTTATGTTTCCAGAGAAAATCCTGTGAACTTTGGGTACAATTTTCTTTAGCATTTTTCCTATTGCCTCTCTCTCACTTCTCTCTTATTACATCCATCATTGTATAGTCTATTCTTCTCCATTTAACTTTATCCCATCAAATTTTCTTATGCAATAAAAAATTCATGGCATCACTTTAGATAGCTTTAAACAACAGTCTATTGTATGATATACCCTAATTTTTTTAACTCTCTGTTTTGCTGGGTTTTTTTCTAATTTCATATTAATTTAAAATAACAATGCAATGAATATTGTTGGACATAATTCCTGTATGCTGCTACTTACTTTTTAAAATTTTTTTTAATTGAAGGATAATAGCTTCTTGTTTACTGCCAAACATCAACATGAATCAGCCATAGGTATACATACGTTCCCTCCCTCTTGAACTTCCCTCCCTTCTCCCTCCCCATCCCACCCCTCCAGGTTGTTACAGAGCCCCTGTTTGGGTTCCCTTAGTCTTACAGCAGATTTCCATTGGTTGTCTATTTTACGTATGGTAATGTAAGTTTCCATGTTACTCTTTCCATACATCTCACCGGTTCCTCCCTACCCTCAAGGTCCATAGGTCTGTTCTGTATGTTCTCAATGTTTCTCCATTGCTGCCCTGCATATAAATTCATCAGTACCATCTTTCTAGATTCCATATATATGTGTTAGTATACAATATTTATCTTTCTCTGTCTGACTTACTTCATTCTGTATAATAGGCCCTAGATTCATTCACCTCATTAGAACTGACTCAAATGCATTCCTTTTTATGGCTGAGTAATATTCCATTATATATGTACCACAGCTTCTTTGTCTATTGATCTGTTGATGACCATCTCGGTTGCTTCCATGTTCTAGCTATTGTAAATAGTGCTGCAATGAGCAAGGAGGTACATGTGTCTTTTTCAATTTTGATTTCCTCAGGGTGTATGCCTAGTAGTGGGATTGCTGGGTCATATGGTGGCTGTAGTCCTAGTTTTTTGAGGAATCTCCTCACTATCTTCCATAGTGGCTGTATCAGTTTACATTCCTACCAACAGTGCAAGAGGGTTCCCTTTTCTCCACACCCTCTCCCACATTTATTGCTTGTAGACTGGTGTGAGGTGATACCTCATTGTAGTTTTGATTTGCATTTCTCTGATAATCTTGAGCATCTTTTCTTGTGTTTGTTGCCCATCTGTATGTCTTCTTTGGAGATGTTTTTTTTGGTATTGAGTTGTATGAGCTGCTTGTATACTTTGGAAATCAATCCTTTGTCAGTTGTTTCATCTGCTATTATTTTCTCCTATTCTGAGGGCTATCTTTTCACTTTGTTTATAGTTTCCCTTGCTGTGCAGAGGCTTTTAAGTTTAATTAGGTCCCACTTGTTGATTTTTGTTTTTATTTTCATTACTCTAAGATGCCCGTCATAGAAGACCTTGCTTTGATTCATGTCATTGAGTGTTCTGCCTGTGTTTTCCTCCAAGAGTTTTATAGTTTCTGTTCTTATATTTAGGTCATTAGTCCATTTTGAGTTTATCTTTGTGTATGGTGTTAGAAAGTGCTCTAAATTCATTCTTTTACATCTAGCTGTCCAGTTTTCCCAACACCACTTATTGAAGAGGCCATCTTTGCCCCATTGTATATTCTTGCCTCCTAAGTATGTGGATTTATCTCTGGGCTCTCTGTCTTGTTCCATTGGTCTATATTTCTGGTTTTGTGCCAGTATACTGTCTTGATTACTGTCACTTTGTAGTATGGTCTGAAGTCAAGAAAGATGATTCCTCCAGCTCCATTCTTCTTTCTCAAGACTGCTATTGCTATCCAAGGTCTTTTGTGTATCCATATGAATTGTGATTTTTTTTTCTAGTTCTATGAAAAATGCCATTGGTAATTTGATGGAGATCGCATTGAATCTGTAAATTACATTTGGTAGTATAGTTATTTTCATGATACTGATTCTTCCAACCCAGGAACATGAAATATCTCTCCATCTGTGTATGTTGTCTTTGATTTCTTTCACCAGTGTCTTATCATTTTCTGTGTAGAGTTCTTTGTCTCCTTGGGTAGGTTTATTCCTAGATATTTTATTCTTTTTGTTGCAATGGTGAATGGGATTGATTCCTTGATTTCCCTTTCTGATTTTTCATTGTTAGTATGTAGGAATGCAAGTGATTTCTATGTATCAATTTTGTTTGCTAATTTTTTTGGCCTCTTTTAAAATTGCTTATTTATTTATTTGTTTTCATCTGTCTTTATTCTTTGGGCTGCGTGGGCCTCCCATTATAGTGGCCCCTCTCGCTGAGGAGCATCGGCTCTGGGCGCATGTGCTTCAGAGCACTGGCTCAGAATTGGACACACTGGTCCAGTCGCTCCACAGCATGTGGGATCTTCCCGGGCCAGGGATCAAACTGGTGCCCCTTGCACTTCAAGGCAGACTCTTTACCCACTGGACCACCAGGGAAACCCTGTGTATCGATTTTGTATCCTGAAACTTTGCTAAATTCACTGGTTAGCTCTAGTAATTTTCTTTTAGTATCTTTAGGGTTTTCTATGTATAGTATCATGTTATCTGCAAGCAGTGAGAGTTTTACTTCTTTTCCAATCTGGATTCCTTTTATTTCTTTTTCTTCTCTAATGACTGTAGCTAGGACTACTCTAATGCCTGTAGCTAGGACTATGCTGAATAATACTGGTGAGAGTGGAACCCCTGTCTTGTTCCTGATCTAGAGGGGATGTTTTCAGTTTTACACCATTGAGAATAATGTTTGTTGTGGGCTTATCGTATATGGCTTTCACTATGTTGAGGTAGCATCCTTCCATGCCCTTTTTTTGAAAAGTTTTTATCATAAATGTGTGGTGGATTTTTTCAAAGAGTTTTTCTGCACATGTTGATATTATCATATGGTGTTTATCTTTCAATTTGTTAATAATGGTGTCTCACTTTGATTGATTTGTGGATATTGAAGAATCCTTGCATGCCTGGAATAAACCCAACGTGATCATGATATATGAGTTTTTTAATGTGTTGCTGAATTCTGTTTGGTAGAATTTTGTTGTGTTCATCAATGATATTGACCTGTAATTTTCTTTTTTGTGTGTGTTGTCTTTGCCTGGTTTGGGTATCAGGGTGATGGTGGCCTCATAGAGTAAGTTTGGAAATGTTCCTTCCGGTGCCATTTTTTTGAAAGAATTTTAGAAGGATAGGCATTAGGTCTTCTCTAAATGATTGATAGAATTCACCTATGAAGTCATCTGGCCCTGGACTTTTATTTTTTGGGAGGTTTTTTATCACAGTTTTGATTTCAGTGCTTGTAATTGGGTTGTTCAAAATTCCTATTTCTTCCTGATTCAATCTTGAAAGATTGAACTTTTCTAAGAATCTGTCCATTTCTTCCAGGTTGTCCATTTTATTGCCATATAGTTGTTCATAACAGTCTCTTATAATCCTTTGTATTTCTGTACTATCTATTGTAATCTCTCCTTTTTCATTTCTTATTTTGTTGATTTGATTCTTCTCTTTTTTTCTTGATGAATCTGCCTAAAGGTTTGTCATTTTGTTTGTCTTTTCAAAGAACCAGTTTTTGGTTTTATTAATCTTTACTATTGTTTCTTTCATTTCTTTCTGCTCTGGTCTTTATGATTTCTTTTCCTCTGCTACCTTTGGGGCTTTTCTGTTCTTCTTTTTCTAACTGTTTTAAGTGTAAAGTTAGGTTGTCTACTCAATGTTTTTCTTGTCTTTTGAGGTAGGATTGAATTGCTGTAAACTTCCCTCTTAGAACTGCTTTTGCTGAGTTGTTGTATTTTCATTGTCATGTGCTTCTAGGAATTTTTTTATTTCCCTTTTGATTTCTTCAGTAAGTGTTCATTATTTAGAAATGAATTGTTTAATATCCATGTGCTTGTGTTCTTTACAGTTTTTTCTTTCTTGCAATTGATATCTAGTCACATATATTGTAGTCAGAAAAGATGGTTGTTATAGGATAGACCACATGGAGAATGTTCCATGTGCACTTGAGAAGAAAGTGTATTCTTCTGCATTTGGGTGGCATGTCCTGAAGATATCATTGAGATCCGTCTCATCTAATGTGTCATTTAATGTGTTGCTGAATTCTGTTTGGTAGAATTTTGTTGTGTTCATCAATGATATTGACCTGTAATTTTCTTTTTTGTGTGTGTTGTCTTTGCCTGGTTTGGGTATCAGGGTGATGGTGGCCTCATAGAGTAAGTTTGGAAATGTTCCTTCCGGTGCCATTTTTTTGAAAGAATTTTAGAAGGATAGGCATTAGGTCTTCTCTAAATGATTGATAGAATTCACCTATGAAGTCATCTGGCCCTGGACTTTTATTTTTTGGGAGGTTTTTTATCACAGTTTTGATTTCAGTGCTTGTAATTGGGTTGTTCAAAATTCCTATTTCTTCCTGATTCAATCTTGAAAGATTGAACTTTTCTAAGAATCTGTCCATTTCTTCCAGGTTGTCCATTTTATTGCCATATAGTTGTTCATAACAGTCTCTTATAATCCTTTGTATTTCTGTACTATCTATTGTAATCTCTCCTTTTTCATTTCTTATTTTGTTGATTTGATTCTTCTCTTTTTTTCTTGATGAATCTGCCTAAAGGTTTGTCATTTTGTTTGTCTTTTCAAAGAACCAGTTTTTGGTTTTATTAATCTTTACTATTGTTTCTTTCATTTCTTTCTGCTCTGGTCTTTATGATTTCTTTTCCTCTGCTACCTTTGGGGCTTTTCTGTTCTTCTTTTTCTAACTGTTTTAAGTGTAAAGTTAGGTTGTCTACTCAATGTTTTTCTTGTCTTTTGAGGTAGGATTGAATTGCTGTAAACTTCCCTCTTAGAACTGCTTTTGCTGAGTTGTTGTATTTTCATTGTCATGTGCTTCTAGGAATTTTTTTATTTCCCTTTTGATTTCTTCAGTAAGTGTTCATTATTTAGAAATGAATTGTTTAATATCCATGTGCTTGTGTTCTTTACAGTTTTTTCTTTCTTGCAATTGATATCTAGTCACATATATTGTAGTCAGAAAAGATGGTTGTTATAGGATAGACCACATGGAGAATGTTCCATGTGCACTTGAGAAGAAAGTGTATTCTTCTGCATTTGGGTGGCATGTCCTGAAGATATCATTGAGATCCGTCTCATCTAATGTGTCATTTAAGGCTTTTGTTTCCTTATTAATCTACTGTTTTGATGATCTGCCCATTGATGTAAGTGGGGTATTAAAGTCTCCTACTATTATTGTGTTACTGTCAGTTTCCCCTTTTGCATCTGATAGTGTTTGTCTTATCTATTGAGGTGCTCCTGTGTTGGGTGCAAAGATATTTATGACTGTTATGTCTTCCTCTTGGATTGATCCTTTGATCATTATGTCATGTCCTACCTTGTCTCTTATAGTCTTCTTTATTGTAAGGTCTGTTTTGTCTGATATGAGGATTGTTACTCCAGCTTTGTTTTGATTTCGTTTGAGTGGAATATATTTTTCCATCCTCTCACTTTAAATCTATGTGTCTTTAGGTCTAAAGTAGGTTTCTTGTAAACAGCATATATATATATATAGGTCTTATTTTTGTATCCATTCAACCAGTCTGTGTCTTTTGGTTGGAGTATATAGTCCATTTATATTTAAAGTAATTATTGATACAAATGTTCCAATTGTCATCTTCTTAAATGTTTGGGGTTTGTTTTGTAGATCTTTTTCTTCTCTTGTATTTGTTGACTATATAGGTCCCTTTAACACTTGTAAAACTGGTTTGGTGGTACTAAATTCTTTTAACTTGTGCTTGTCTGTAAAGCTTTTGATATCTCCATCAATTTTGAATGAAATCCTAGCCTGGCAGAATATTCTTGGTTGTAGTTTTTTCTCTTTCAGCACTTTAAATGTGTCTTGCCATTCCTTCTGGTCTTAGGGTTTTTTTTTAACGGGGGTTTTTTCTACTCAATGTTTTTCTTGTCTTTTGAGGTAGGATTGAATTGCTGTAAACTTCCCTCTTAGAACTGCTTTTGCTGAGTTGTTGTATTTTCATTGTCATGTGCTTCTAGGAATTTTTTTATTTCCCTTTTGATTTCTTCAGTAAGTGTTCATTATTTAGAAATGAATTGTTTAATATCCATGTGCTTGTGTTCTTTACAGTTTTTTCTTTCTTGCAATTGATATCTAGTCACATATATTGTAGTCAGAAAAGATGGTTGTTATAGGATAGACCACATGGAGAATGTTCCATGTGCACTTGAGAAGAAAGTGTATTCTTCTGCATTTGGGTGGCATGTCCTGAAGATATCATTGAGATCCGTCTCATCTAATGTGTCATTTAAGGCTTTTGTTTCCTTATTAATCTACTGTTTTGATGATCTGCCCATTGATGTAAGTGGGGTATTAAAGTCTCCTACTATTATTGTGTTACTGTCAGTTTCCCCTTTTGCATCTGATAGTGTTTGTCTTATCTATTGAGGTGCTCCTGTGTTGGGTGCAAAGATATTTATGACTGTTATGTCTTCCTCTTGGATTGATCCTTTGATCATTATGTCATGTCCTACCTTGTCTCTTATAGTCTTCTTTATTGTAAGGTCTGTTTTGTCTGATATGAGGATTGTTACTCCAGCTTTGTTTTGATTTCGTTTGAGTGGAATATATTTTTCCATCCTCTCACTTTAAATCTATGTGTCTTTAGGTCTAAAGTAGGTTTCTTGTAAACAGCATATATATATATATAGGTCTTATTTTTGTATCCATTCAACCAGTCTGTGTCTTTTGGTTGGAGTATATAGTCCATTTATATTTAAAGTAATTATTGATACAAATGTTCCAATTGTCATCTTCTTAAATGTTTGGGGTTTGTTTTGTAGATCTTTTTCTTCTCTTGTATTTGTTGACTATATAGGTCCCTTTAACACTTGTAAAACTGGTTTGGTGGTACTAAATTCTTTTAACTTGTGCTTGTCTGTAAAGCTTTTGATATCTCCATCAATTTTGAATGAAATCCTAGCCTGGCAGAATATTCTTGGTTGTAGTTTTTTCTCTTTCAGCACTTTAAATGTGTCTTGCCATTCCCTTCTGGCCTGCAGGGTTTCTGCTGAAAGATCAGTAGTTAAATGTATTGGGTTTCCCTTATATGTTACTTGTTGCTTTTCCCTTGATGCTTTTAATATTCTTTCGTTGCTTTTAGTCTATGTTAGCTTGATTAGTATGTGTCTTGGCATGTTTCTCCTGGGATTTGTCCTATATGGGACTCTTTATGCTTCTTGGACTTGGTTAACTATTTCCTTTCCCATGCTGGGGAAGTTTTCAGTTATAATCTCTTCATCCCCTTTCTTTTTCTCTTCTTCTTCTGGGACCCCTATAATTCTGATGTTGGTGCATTAGATATTATCCCAGAGGTCTCTGAAACTATCCTCAGTTCTTCTCATTCTTTGTAGTTTATTCTGTTCTTCAGCAGTTATTTCCACCATTCTGTCTTCCAGCTGACTTACTGGTTCTTCTGCCTAAAAGCACCCACCCCACCCCACCTCACCCCGCTGAGGTGAGTCAGGCACTTGGTCTTTAATCCAGTTATCTGTGGATGGATGGAGCTTGTTCCCTCCCTGTAGTTTGGCCTGTGGCCACACTATGGTAGGGGTAATGACAACCTTCTCCAAAAGAACTTACTCCAGCATCTTGTATCAGGACTGCTGTTTCAATGCCCCTGACCCTGTGGCAGGCCACTGTCGACCCATGCCTCCACCACAGACTCCAGAACACTCAGAGGCAAGTCTGACTCAGTCTCATGTGGGGTCACTGCTCCTTTCTCCCAGGGTCCCACTGCACACAAAGTTTTGTTTCCCCAGTCCTGCTCAGCAGTTCTATAGTCCAGCTAATGACCACCTCCTTCAAGAGAACACACGCCACACTGCCATGTTTCCCAGGACTGCTGCAGGCTACTGCTGACCCGTGCCTCCTAGGAGGCACTCAGGAGACACTCAGGCCCTCCAAGGCACATCTGGCTGTCTCTTGTGGGGTCACAGCTCCTTTCCCTGGGTCTTGGCGTGCACAAGATTTTGTTTGTGCCCTCCTAGCGTCTGGTGGGTATGAAGTTTGATTTTAAAAATATAACTATGCCCCTCCTACCATCTTGATGCAACTTCTTCTTTGCTCTTGGATATGGGGTATCTTTTGACTGATAACATTTTAGCAGAACATTTCAGAATTTTAGGAACTCTATATAAATTTTAGAATATTAGTAATATTTACCATACATGTCTGAGACTTATTATTCATTTGGCAATACTTCCATTGTAATTTAACTTATCAAATGAACCTAGTTTATATCTCTCTTTGGGATGTTTCAGGGACCCTTTGAAGCATCCCAAAGTTAGTTAGAGGTCAAAGGGCTTCAATAACTGTTTATATTGGAAGTTTTGTCAAAAAAATATCAAAAAGAATTTACAACACTCAATCAGATAGGATCATAGGTCACTATGAAACAAACTATTCACTTAGCAAAAGTAACAAAAAATTTCAAAGGCAAATACAGAGCAGACCACTTAAAACTTAATGTCTCTATCTTAAGAAAACTTGTGACACACGAATTCTTTTCTCAGGGTTAATAATTAGAACTTGTTAACAAATTAACCTCAGCAATTCTATCCAAAGACAGAGAAAGACACATCTTAAGACATACATGTATTCAGACAGACACAATGAGAGATCTAGCTTCATTACCTGTTTTTTTGTTTTTGTTTCTTAGTTTCAGGAATTAGAGATGGTCTAGATAAGATAAAATAAATAATCCTGAGAACTCTTGTTTCAAGCCACAGGGAATGAAAACCAGATTCTCCTCAAACTTATTCCTCAGGACCTTTTTTTTCCTTCTCACTAACTTTCTCTACTCATTGGGAATTTAACTGCTGGAAGTCAGTTAACCTTCAGCTGGTATTGTACACTTAATTAGTACAATTGAAGGTTTGTACTTTTCATAGATACCCCCTTTTCCTTCCTTTAATGGTTTTGAAATATTGGTCAACCAGTGTAACAAGCATTTGTGTGTAACTCAAACCAACCTATATTGTCTTTTGACTAGAGTAAACGTTCTGTTCAGTCTGTTTCATCTTATGGCCAGGTTTTTCTATGGTATATAAATATCAGTTTTGGAACATGAAAAGAACCTCAGTTTGATCATTTTGGGTTGAGATCTCCTTCAGTGTAATGTCCCCGATTTAGTAGGTACTTGCAAGTGAAAGTTTTGTATGTACCTAACCATAGCTGAAGTATTAGTTAAAGATTGGCTTTCTGATATTCCTTGTTTCTGTATTTCAGAGGCTCTGATTCCTGTTTTAAGTTGAGTTTGTCAGCGATAAAACTCACTAGTGAAATTGTGTAGTGGGCTTGTGCACTGTGTCATCTACAATTGGCATTTACCAATTACATTGCCAATGACTGAACAAAGGCATTTGCCCTCTGCCTCTGTGGAAGTCAACCCCGTGCCAACAGCTGCTGACCTTCAACACCCCCTGAGGCAGTTCAGGGTGGAGTGAGGCACTCTGTGCTCCAGGGAATCTGATGAGGTAGGTCTTTAGCTAGGTGGATGTTTTTAGGATCTAATTTATTATCTCAATCCTTGCATCTCCCCATATTTAGAAAAGCACTAAATCCCTTCATGGTGACATCAGATCCTTGTGACTAACCAAAAACCTTTTGTTTATTGGTATTGAGCTCCCCTTCTCAAAATCTTATATATTGATCCTCCGCTTGCTGCCTCTTTGGAGCAGTCTCTCAGAGCTATCTGAGATGCTGCCTTCTGGGCTGCAGTCCTAATTGTGCCCCAGATAAACTTAACCCACCACTCTCAAGTTGTTCATCTTTTTAGTCAACAGTTTCGTGACCGACAAAGTGACCCAGTGCGGAGTTCCTCCTTCACCTGCACTCCAACGAGGACCTCAATTTTGGACCTTTTTTTTCCTTCTCACTAACTTTCTCTACTCATTGGGAATTTAACTGCTGGAAGTCAGTTAACCTTCAGCTGGTATTGTACACTTAATTAGTACAATTGAAGGTTTGTACTTTTCATAGATACCCCCTTTTCCTTCCTTTAATGGTTTTGAAATATTGGTCAACCAGTGTAACAAGCATTTGTGTGTAACTCAAACCAACCTATATTGTCTTTTGACTAGAGTAAACGTTCTGTTCAGTCTGTTTCATCTTATGGCCAGGTTTTTCTATGGTATATAAATATCAGTTTTGGAACATGAAAAGAACCTCAGTTTGATCATTTTGGGTTGAGATCTCCTTCAGTGTAATGTCCCCGATTTAGTAGGTACTTGCAAGTGAAAGTTTTGTATGTACCTAACCATAGCTGAAGTATTAGTTAAAGATTGGCTTTCTGATATTCCTTGTTTCTGTATTTCAGAGGCTCTGATTCCTGTTTTAAGTTGAGTTTGTCAGCGATAAAACTCACTAGTGAAATTGTGTAGTGGGCTTGTGCACTGTGTCATCTACAATTGGCATTTACCAATTACATTGCCAATGACTGAACAAAGGCATTTGCCCTCTGCCTCTGTGGAAGTCAACCCCGTGCCAACAGCTGCTGACCTTCAACACCCCCTGAGGCAGTTCAGGGTGGAGTGAGGCACTCTGTGCTCCAGGGAATCTGATGAGGTAGGTCTTTAGCTAGGTGGATGTTTTTAGGATCTAATTTATTATCTCAATCCTTGCATCTCCCCATATTTAGAAAAGCACTAAATCCCTTCATGGTGACATCAGATCCTTGTGACTAACCAAAAACCTTTTGTTTATTGGTATTGAGCTCCCCTTCTCAAAATCTTATATATTGATCCTCCGCTTGCTGCCTCTTTGGAGCAGTCTCTCAGAGCTATCTGAGATGCTGCCTTCTGGGCTGCAGTCCTAATTGTGCCCCAAATAAAACTTAACCCACAACTCTCAAGTTGTTCATCTTTTTTTAGTCAACAGTTTCGGTGACCGACAAAGTGACCCAGTGCGGAGTTCCCTCCTTCACCTGCACTCCACGAGGAACCGGAGCTTTGGTATCAGCAGTGGCCCCTCGCGCCTATCTGCCTCCTCAGGGAGTGCAGATGAATTTGGTTTCCTCCTTAATTTGGATGAATTAAGTCCCTCCTGGTTCTAGAATCTCCTGTATTGGTTGAGATTCTGAGTTTTTATTTGGTGGTGAGCGGGTCACCTACCACCTCCCAGTAGGAAAGATACTGGGGGGGGGCCTGGATGAAATATCTGGGGCATACCCACTCATGGTCTAGACACTGAGTGGGGCTTGGTTGAAGGATACTGGGTATCTGATACTGCGTATCTTTCAACCTGGCTGAAAGATGCCAGTCTGGCTAAAAGATGCCAGGGGAATTACCCACCCAGTGGACAGGTACTGGAGAGGGGGCTCAATTGGAAAAAATTGAGGAATACCCAGGGCTTGGCTGAAAGATGCCAAGGTCGCTCCATTGTAGGGCACTGAATCATCCTGGCTGAGTGGTTAGGTAAGAGGCTGGTCTGATGCTTGTCCTCAATTTGGCTGCCTTTATGGAATTTGTCGGGGGGGAAAGTGAGCAATATATGAGAACGTTGCTCCAAAGAGAAGGGACAAGACTCCTCCCAGCTGGTTACAGTTTTCTGAGGTGACTGAGAAATTTCTGGAAGTGGTAGAGGCCTTGTCCTCATACCGTGCAGTGGTCCCATAGGGAAACCCACTCATTTAATTAAAATACTTGCTCGTCCAGAGGGTCACGTGTAAGAACTGGCCATTCAGTGACCTGAGCAGCCACAGTGGTCTTAGATTGCAGAGGCCAGACAGGATCTAATTTATTATCTCAATCCTTACATCTCCTCATGTTTAGAAAAGCACTAAATCCCTTCATGGTGACATCAGATCCTTGTGACTAACCAAAAATCTTTTGTTTATTGGTATTAAGCTCCCCCTTCTCAAAATTTTATATATTGATCCGCTTGCTGCCTCTTTGGAGCAGTCTCTCAGAGCTATCTGAGATGCTGCCTTCTGGGCTGCAGTCCTAATTGTGCCCCAAATAAAACTTAACCCACAACTCTCAAGTTGTTCATCTTTTTAGTCAACAGTTTGGGTGACCGACAAAGTGACCCAGTGCGGAGTTCCCTCCTTCACCTGCACTCCACGAGGAACCGGAGCTTTGGTATCAGCAGTGGCCCCTCGCGCCTATCTGCCTCCTCAGGGAGTGCAGATGAATTTGGTTTCCTCCTTAATTTGGATGAATTAAGTCCCTCCTGGTTCTAGAATCTCCTGTATTGGTTGAGATTCTGAGTTTTTATTTGGTGGTGAGCGGGTCACCTACCACCTCCCAGTAGGAAAGATACTGGGGGGGGGCCTGGATGAAATATCTGGGGCATACCCACTCATGGTCTAGACACTGAGTGGGGCTTGGTTGAAAGATACTGGGTATCTGATACTGCGTATCTTTCAACCTGGCTGAAAGATGCCAGTCTGGCTAAAAGATGCCAGGGAATTACCCACCCAGTGGACAGGTACTGGAGAGGGGGCTCAATTGGAAAAAATTGAGGAATACCCAGGGCTTGGCTGAAAGATGCCAAGGTCGCTCCATTGTAGGGCACTGAATCATCCTGGCTGAGTGGTTAGGTAAGAGGCTGGTCTGATGCTTGTCCTCAATTTGGCTGCCTTTATGGAATTTGTCGGGGGGGAAAGTGAGCAATATATGAGAACGTTGCTCCAAAGAGAAGGGACAAGACTCCTCCCAGCTGGTTACAGTTTTCTGAGGTGACTGAGAAATTTCTGGAAGTGGTAGAGGCCTTGTCCTCATACCGTGCAGTGGTCCCATAGGGAAACCCACTCATTTAATTAAAATACTTGCTCGTCCAGAGGGTCACGTGTAAGAACTGGCCATTCAGTGACCTGAGCAGCCACAGTGGTCTTAGATTGCCAGAGGCAGGTACCAAGACACGTGAGATAGCAGAAACGACTCTGGGGTGAGGAGTTAAACTCACAAGCAGCACATGTCCCATGACACAATTTCACTAGTAATTTTACCCCTGACAAATTTGTCAAGGTATGTGCACAGGTTGGAAAAGAATTTCCAGACACAAGGCAGAGTGAGAGGAAAGTAAAGTTTATTAGAGTGGGGGAAGGAAGAGTCACTGCCAGTACAGTAGGCCAGCTTAAGGGAGAAAGTGGGAGGCACTGTGAGAACAGCAGGCCTTATAGTGGGCCAGCTCAAAGGAGAGCCGACCCCAAGCAGGGGTCTTTGATCCATTTTATAGCCAGGGTCTAAGGAGTGACATAGGGGTCTTAAGGATCATTGCTGATTGGATGGTCTACTGGGTGGGGAAGAGTTATGACTACAGCATGAGGGAAAGATAGTAGGGTACAAGGAGTGGCAAAGGGGTCTTAGGATTGGGCTGTGTACATAACCCTGAGGAGGGAACGGTTTGGTTTATCTCTTCTTGCATTCCAAGACCC
Organism: Tragulus kanchil; assembly: GCA_022376925.1. NCBI lineage: Eukaryota > Metazoa > Chordata > Mammalia > Artiodactyla > Tragulidae > Tragulus > Tragulus kanchil. Next base: position 79,907,533 of record JAIOJX010000024.1, on the reverse strand, counting down.
TCCTCATTTGCCTTGTTCTTTTGTCCTTGGGCACCACAAAATTCAGCTTAAAATGGGAAACCAAATCTCTCAAAAACAGGAACAAGGGGCATCAGAAAGTCAATGTCTGACTAACACTCCAGCCAGATTCATGTACAATACATATGGAGCTCATACTTGCAAGTACTTAGTTAATTGGGGAAAATATACTAAAAGAAATCTCAGCTTAAAATGCCCAAATTGGGGGCTTCCCTGGTGGTCCAGTGGGTAAAGAGTCCACCTTACAGTGCAAGGGGCGCCAGTTAGATCCCTGGCACAGGAGAATCCCACATGCCGCAGAGCAGTTGGACTGGTGTGTCCAATTATGAACCAGCACTCTGGAGCACATGCGCCCAGAGCCAGTGCTCTGCTACAGAAGCGGCCACTGCAATGGGAGGCCCACACAGGCCAAAGAACAAAGATGGATGAAAATAAACAAATGAAAGACGGATAAAAAAAAATGACCAAAAATTTCATAAAAATGCCCAAATTGATGTTTTGGTATCCAAAATTGATATTTGTGCACACACAATTAAAAAAGGCCGGAAAACGGGGCTTCCCCTGGTGGTCCAGTGGGTAAGGACACCGCCTTGCAGGGCAAGGGGCGCCGGTTGGATCCCTGGCCTGGGAAGATCCCACGTGCCGTGGAGTGGCTGGACCGATGTGTCCAATTACCGAGCCAGAGCTCTGGAGCGCATGCGCCCAGAGCCGGCACTCTGCAACGACAAACACCACCGCGATGGGAGGCCCACAGGAGCCAAAGAACAAAGATGGATGAAAATAGAGAAATGAAAGACCAATAGAAGTGGCCCGCCCGCTCCCCTGTCTCCCCAACCCGACCCCCGCCCAAAATAAATAAATAAATCTTTAAAAAAAAAAAAAATGCCGGAAAACACCAGCTGTGCTTATATCTTGAAGCTTCTAAAAGTGAAAGCAACAGAGTAACTTCTTTACAGAAAACCAACAAGAAATCACTTGAACTATGTCAGAACTAAAATGGCTGCTAGCACTGACTCTGCCAGGTTGCAGGTCTAGTGGGACTGGGAAGTCAATCTTTGGCATTTAGTCCATTTGGTTTTTAATTTCTGGGCATCACCTGCTATCTTTCTGGGTTGCTCTTGACACTTGGCTTTTGACTTTTGGATATCTCTTTGTCTGTTGTTTTATTTGGAGTATGACTCCCAGCTAGTGAGGTTCTGGTTTGGTTTAGGTGTGGTTTTTGTTGGTTTGGTTTGAGCATGCAAACATCTGGTACAAACTACCCGAGCTAATTTGGAAAGCCTTTCCTCTAAGGTTCCACACTCCACTTGGAACCCCTTGAAATCTTTATATGATTAGTCAACCTATACCTAGGATCCAGCAGCAAAAAAAAAAAACTGGCTTAAAATATTGGATCTTTATCAACTCAGATTAGGAAAATAGACTCAAGTTCCCTTATGTCCAGGAATTTCTCTTATGATCAACAGCCTGGGAATCAAGCCGTGGGTTCAAGTCCCAAACTGGGTTTTGAGTTTAAGTCCCAATCCAGGGTAGAACACTTTGAGATGGCGACCACAAAGCGATGGTGATAAGGTTTAGAGTTGTATCTTTGTCCCAAAGAGGCACACAAGAAGCAGTGAGCCAGGTAGACTGGGAAAGACAGAATTATACTCTTCTCTTTGACTCTGAGATTTTCCTCCTACATTCTTGCATTCTTGTTAATTCCTGCCTTGTTTGTTCCTAGTATTATGTTTTTTTGATCTAATATAGACATGTCTGAGAGTCATTAACATTAGGTATGATATTTTCATTGTGCTTAGGCTTAATATAAGTAAAATATTATATCTGGTACAAATTTGTCAGCAAGGAAAGTAACTTGAGTGAAGAATTATTAAAAGGAGGTAAATGAGATATGAGCTTTTATATAAACTCTATTAAGAATAGGAATGTTTACCTAAAATAGTTTCCTCAGACTGGGGTAACTTGAACTTGTAAGGGCTGTGCTAACTAAGTGATGGAAGTCTGTTCAATAGTTAGGTGATTTCCAAATAAAATAAGGTTTTGAAACATTTATTACTTAACACTAATTTCCTCTTAGAGTAAAACTGAGGAGATTTGGGACTAATAATGAATAATGTTTAGAATAATAAATCCTGAGATTCTCTATAAGAAAGCAGATGTTTTAGAAATTATCACTGGTATTTATGCTCACCAATTTATAGAATGCTAATATAAAAGTCAGTTCTTGGTTGTTTGAAGAAAGTAAAATGTATGTTTTCAGTGAAGAATATAGAAAGACTAGCATTTCATTTTATGAAGGAAAAAGAAGTCTTGGTCTGTTGGTTTATGTGTGGTTTTTGTTGGTTTGGTTTGAGCATGCAAACATCTGGTACAAACTACCCGAGCTAATTTGGAAAGCCTTTCCTCTAAGGTTCCACACTCCACTTGGAACCCCTTGAAATCTTTATATGATTAGTCAACCTATACCTAGGATCCAGCAGCAAAAAAAAAAAACTGGCTTAAAATATTGGATCTTTATCAACTCAGATTAGGAAAATAGACTCAAGTTCCCTTATGTCCAGGAATTTCTCTTATGATCAACAGCCTGGGAATCAAGCCGTGGGTTCAAGTCCCAAACTGGGTTTTGAGTTTAAGTCCCAATCCAGGGTAGAACACTTTGAGATGGCGACCACAAAGCGATGGTGATAAGGTTTAGAGTTGTATCTTTGTCCCAAAGAGGCACACAAGAAGCAGTGAGCCAGGTAGACTGGGAAAGACAGAATTATACTCTTCTCTTTGACTCTGAGATTTTCCTCCTACATTCTTGCATTCTTGTTAATTCCTGCCTTGTTTGTTCCTAGTATTATGTTTTTTTGATCTAATATAGACATGTCTGAGAGTCATTAACATTAGGTATGATATTTTCATTGTGCTTAGGCTTAATATAAGTAAAATATTATATCTGGTACAAATTTGTCAGCAAGGAAAGTAACTTGAGTGAAGAATTATTAAAAGGAGGTAAATGAGATATGAGCTTTTATATAAACTCTATTAAGAATAGGAATGTTTACCTAAAATAGTTTCCTCAGACTGGGGTAACTTGAACTTGTAAGGGCTGTGCTAACTAAGTGATGGAAGTCTGTTCAATAGTTAGGTGATTTCCAAATAAAATAAGGTTTTGAAACATTTATTACTTAACACTAATTTCCTCTTAGAGTAAAACTGAGGAGATTTGGGACTAATAATGAATAATGTTTAGAATAATAAATCCTGAGATTCTCTATAAGAAAGCAGATGTTTTAGAAATTATCACTGGTATTTATGCTCACCAATTTATAGAATGCTAATATAAAAGTCAGTTCTTGGTTGTTTGAAGAAAGTAAAATGTATGTTTTCAGTGAAGAATATAGAAAGACTAGCATTTCATTTTATGAAGGAAAAAGAAAGTAACTGACTTACAGGTGGCTGATTCAAAATAAGAGAATGAAGTAATGGGTATAGAAAGTGATAAGAAGATTTATAAAAAGTGGACCCTGAGGAAAGGAGTTTTTTGCATGTTTAGGATTGAGTATGTCTAAAATAAATTTAATTGTTTACCTTTAAATGAATTTAAAAGTAATCTGGGGCTTCCCTGGTGGTCCAGTGGGTAAAAAGTCCACCTTGCAGTGCAAGGGGCACTGGTTTGATCCCTGGCCCGGGAAGATCCCACATGCCAAGGAATGGCTGGGCTGGTGTGTCCAATTATGAGCCAGCACTCTGGAGTGTATAAGTCCAGAGCCAGTGCTCTGCAACAAGAGAGGCCACTGCGATGGGAGGCCCACACAGGTCAAAGAATAAAGATGGCTGAAAAATAAAATGATGATTTAGTGGCAAAAAATAATAATAATAATAATCTGGTGCAAAAACTTGAACATGACTTTCTCCCTGTTAAAAGAGGACATACACTTTCTTCAAATGTTGAGCTGCCTTTGATAATGGATTTAAGTTTGTTTACCTCTTAAATGATATACTCTAAATCCTTGCTTGTTACTTTGACTATGTGGGTAACTATAATTTCACAGTGACCCATAATCCTATCAGAGTGTTCTAAACCTTGGTATTTGTCAACAAAACTTCCTAAATCATTCTAATGAATCAGTTTTGACTTCTAGCTAATTTTGAGATGCTTCAGAGGGCCCCTAAAACATCTCAAAGAGAAATATTACACTAATTAGGTTCATTTTGTGTTTGAATTGCATGGGAAGTATTGTCAAGTAAGTAATAAGTCTCTGATAAATGTTACTAATATGGGTATCCTAAAAACTATATGGAGTTCCTAAACTTCTGATGTTTGAGTAAAATGTTATCAGTCGTAATGCTAGTTACTATCTTAAAATATTGTAAACACTAACCAAGTTTTTCAAAAATGGTTCCTTTTCAAGAAGATCAATAGAAAGGACTCTTGGATAAATACCAGTTTCTGAACTAGGTAAAAAAATAAATAAAAGGTTCTAATGGAAAACCTGATGACTTCACAAAGGTTAATCTTTTCTATCTGACCCCTCCAGAGACTGGAAACTCTTAGTTTACAGATAAATTAAGATTATCAGATAAATTAGAAAGGTTATCTCACTAACAGGTACAGAAGTCTCAAGAAATTTTGGAGAACTTGAAAGGATAAGAATTCAGTTAAAAAAAAAAAAAAAGAATTCAGTTAGATCTGTTAGGTGAAATCTGTGATAAGCCTTTGACCTGACTTTTCTAGCCCTGAAAGGCTTTATTTTAAAAGCTTATTTTGAGACTCTATCAAAATTTCAACAAGGCAAAAAGGCCTACAATCAATTATGGTTATATAATCAGGCCGAGTTTATTGAGACCAGACCTATGTCGAAAACAAGTCTTAATCTGGTTATATTTGGAAAAATTGAGGATGATTATGGAGAAAAAAATGTTTCAATGATTGTTAAATCCCAGTTTGTTAATGGAGGTCTATATCTACTAAGATTCATTTCCTGGATAGTTCTTTGCTGTTAGAGTATATTAATATAAAATTTAATTGAACTATTGAAGGACATTCTAGGTTCGTTTCTGAAGATTGTCTCAGTAGCCTATCTTTGGGCGAAGATCAGATGTCTCACAACCTGCAAACAGGACTGAAAAAAGACATAATTTAAGGGACTGCCCTACTGTTTTCAACCTGAATGGAAGGATCTTTTTTATCAGGTACTCTTCCAGCTCATGCTTAGTGAAATTGAAGCACAATTGTCTCTTGGGTTAATTCCTACTTACAAAGCTCCCTATGCTGAACTGGCCTTTTAGAGAGGCTTTCTGACCTGACTTGCCTGAAAATGATGCTCAATCAGAGGAAACTACACTCCACAAGGATGAGAAGAAGACGACATCAGAAGTAGCTTGCCCAAAATGCTGGATGTGATTCGTATGATCTTTTATAATGTTTTCTTGACTTCTTGGACTTTTATTTATCAATCAAATGTTCTCTATCATGGGCATAATTCTATACTAGTTTAAAACTCAATCCAGTTGTTGGGTTGTTTGGTCAATAGAAAGGACTCTTGGATAAATACCAGTTTCTGAACTAGGTAAAAATAAATAAAAGGTTCTAATGGAAAACCTGATGACTTCACAAAGGTTAATCTTTTCTATCTGACCCCTCCAGAGACTGGAAACTCTTAGTTTACAGATAAATTAAGATTATCAGATAAATTAGAAAGGTTATCTCACTAACAGGTACAGAAGTCTCAAGAAATTTTGGAGAACTTGAAAGGATAAGAATTCAGTTAAAAAAAAAAAAAAAGAATTCAGTTAGATCTGTTAGGTGAAATCTGTGATAAGCCTTTGACCTGACTTTTCTAGCCCTGAAAGGCTTTATTTTAAAAGCTTATTTTGAGACTCTATCAAAATTTCAACAAGGCAAAAAGGCCTACAATCAATTATGGTTATATAATCAGGCCGAGTTTATTGAGACCAGACCTATGTCGAAAACAAGTCTTAATCTGGTTATATTTGGAAAAATTGAGGATGATTATGGAGAAAAAAATGTTTCAATGATTGTTAAATCCCAGTTTGTTAATGGAGGTCTATATCTACTAAGATTCATTTCCTGGATAGTTCTTTGCTGTTAGAGTATATTAATATAAAATTTAATTGAACTATTGAAGGACATTCTAGGTTCGTTTCTGAAGATTGTCTCAGTAGCCTATCTTTGGGCGAAGATCAGATGTCTCACAACCTGCAAACAGGACTGAAAAAAGACATAATTTAAGGGACTGCCCTACTGTTTTCAACCTGAATGGAAGGATCTTTTTTATCAGGTACTCTTCCAGCTCATGCTTAGTGAAATTGAAGCACAATTGTCTCTTGGGTTAATTCCTACTTACAAAGCTCCCTATGCTGAACTGGCCTTTTAGAGAGGCTTTCTGACCTGACTTGCCTGAAAATGATGCTCAATCAGAGGAAACTACACTCCACAAGGATGAGAAGAAGACGACATCAGAAGTAGCTTGCCCAAAATGCTGGATGTGATTCGTATGATCTTTTATAATGTTTTCTTGACTTCTTGGACTTTTATTTATCAATCAAATGTTCTCTATCATGGGCATAATTCTATACTAGTTTAAAACTCAATCCAGTTGTTGGGTTGTGGTTAATTACTTGTGTCTAGTACTTCTGGGTTACTTTGGTGGATTTTTCTATTCCAAGGCTCTGATTGGATACCCCCTAGAAAATTTATTTTAGAAGAGAGTTCGGTCTTGTGCTGTCTACCTGCTCTGACCCTGTTCTCTTCGGGTCATTCAAACTCAAGAGTAATGAGCCAAGTCTTATAAAAACCTGTAACCTCTCATCTCTTAAAGAGAAAACTCCCACAATTAGAGATGGATCTATATATGGTTAACATAGGAAATCACATGTCTTGCAGGAATCTATTGCAGTCACGCTCTCTGAGAGGAAGGATTTGACAAGTCAATTTTCTTTTGCCTTAGCTAAACGGTTTGAGAGTTCAGTGCCTCCTGCACTCCAAAGCTATGTCTGTCTCCAAAGTTCACAGTGACACAACCCACAGACCTTTAGGGGCATTTCCGATGTAATTTTTTTGTTGTTGTTCTGAAGACATAGAGCAACTTATGTAGAGAAATGTTTCTCTGGGACCTGAATTGCGTTAGTTGCAGAAATGTATGTTTAGGGTGACCAGGTGGTCTATACCAGCACTGAGAGCTGAATCCCAAGTGACAGAAACACCTCTAGGTCTTTTAATAGGTTTAGTTTGTTTGTGGCTGTAATCTATGGGCCCTTCTAAAGCACAAAGCCAGGGGCAAGGAGCTCTCTTGCTCAGATCTAAGAGGTAAGGTCTTATTTTGTATACCCCATGGTGCCTGGTCAGTGGGACGGGACTCAGTGAATAGGCAAACTGTTTTCAACCTGAATGGAAGGATCTTTTTTATCAGGTACTCTTCCAGCTCATGCTTAGTGAAATTGAAGCACAATTGTCTCTTGGGTTAATTCCTACTTACAAAGCTCCCTATGCTGAACTGGCCTTTTAGAGAGGCTTTCTGACCTGACTTGCCTGAAAATGATGCTCAATCAGAGGAAACTACACTCCACAAGGATGAGAAGAAGACGACATCAGAAGTAGCTTGCCCAAAATGCTGGATGTGATTCGTATGATCTTTTATAATGTTTTCTTGACTTCTTGGACTTTTATTTATCAATCAAATGTTCTCTATCATGGGCATAATTCTATACTAGTTTAAAACTCAATCCAGTTGTTGGGTTGTGGTTAATTACTTGTGTCTAGTACTTCTGGGTTACTTTGGTGGATTTTTCTATTCCAAGGCTCTGATTGGATACCCCCTAGAAAATTTATTTTAGAAGAGAGTTCGGTCTTGTGCTGTCTACCTGCTCTGACCCTGTTCTCTTCGGGTCATTCAAACTCAAGAGTAATGAGCCAAGTCTTATAAAAACCTGTAACCTCTCATCTCTTAAAGAGAAAACTCCCACAATTAGAGATGGATCTATATATGGTTAACATAGGAAATCACATGTCTTGCAGGAATCTATTGCAGTCACGCTCTCTGAGAGGAAGGATTTGACAAGTCAATTTTCTTTTGCCTTAGCTAAACGGTTTGACAGTTCAGTGCCTCCCTGCACTCCAAAGCTATGTCTGTCTCCAAAGTTCACAGTGACACAACCCACAGACCTTTAGGGGCATTTCCGATGTAATTTTTTTGTTGTTGTTCTGAAGACATAGAGCAACTTATGTAGAGAAATGTTTCTCTGGGACCTGAATTGCGTTAGTTGCAGAAATGTATGTTTAGGGTGACCAGGTGGTCTATACCAGCACTGAGAGCTGAATCCCAAGTGACAGAAACACCTCTAGGTCTTTTAATAGGTTTAGTTTGTTTGTGGCTGTAATCTATGGGCCCTTCTAAAGCACAAAGCCAGGGGCAAGGAGCTCTCTTGCTCAGATCTAAGAGGTAAGGTCTTATTTTGTATACCCCATGGTGCCTGGTCAGTGGGAATCAGGGAGGCCTCATGGTGAGAAGGTCATGAATAAGCTAAGACTTCAAGATTAAATAAGTGTTAACAAGGCAAAGACTTGGGGAGAATGGGGAGCAGGGTGCTATTCTGTGCCAGACAGAATAGCAGGTGCATATAAGAGCCTGATGCCTTCAGGAGCCTGACAGGAGCCCTGCTTAATGAGGCCAGGTAAGTCAGGATAGGAATTGTGGAACCTGATGTAAGGACAATGGAAAAGCAGAGAATAGCTAAGAGGTATCTTTCCATTCTTCTTCATTTTATTCCTTCTTTACACTGATTACTATATTCTAGGCACTGTTCTAAACAATTCTGTCTTTATGTACTTATAAAGATAAAAAATAGGGCTTCCCTGATGGTCCAGGGGTTAAGAATCTGTCTAACAATGTAAGAGACACAGGTTCAATCCCTGGTGCGGGAAGATTCCCACATGCCACAGAGCCACTAAGCCCGTGAGCCACAACTAGTCTGTGCTCTAAAGCCTGCAAGTCACAACTGTTAAGCCCACGTGCTGCAACTACTGAAGCCTGAAAACCTAGAACCTCTGCAAGAGAAGCCACTGCAATGTGAACCTGCATGCCACAACTAAAGAAAGCCTGCATGCAGCAAGGAATACCCACCATAGCCAAAATAAATAAATAAATAAAATAATAAAATAAATTAAAAGAAAAAAAAGATAAAAGATAGATAAAGGGATAGAAATAGGGATCGAGGGACTTCCCTGGTGATCCAGTGGGTAAGACTCTGTGCACCTAATGCAGGGAGCCTGGGTTCGATCCCTGGTTAGGGAACTAGATCCCACATGCACAGCTAAGATCCAGTGCAGCCAAATTAAAATCAATAAAGCAATCATTTTAAAAAAAAAAAAAGAAATAGGGATTGATAGAGACAGATAGATAGGTATAGATGTATGTGTGTGTAATCATTTAATGGGGCTTCCCAGGTAGCACTAGTGGTAAAGAACCCTTCTGCCAATGCAGATAGATGTAAGAAATGTGGGTTTGATCCCTGGGTTGGAAAGATCCCCTGGAGGAGGGCATGGCAATCTGCTCCAGTATTCTTGCCTGGAGAATCCCATGGACAGAGGAACCTGGCAGGCTATAGTCCACGAGGTGGCAAAGAGTCAGACACGACTGATGTGACTTAGAACAGCGCAGCACACAATCATTTAAAACTAACAATTACCCTGTGAAGTTGGCTGTTGTAATGTAACAGTTGAAAGACTGAGTCAGTGGATTGGAGAAAGGCAGGTGTATTCAAAAATTATTTATGTCAGTCATGGTGTGTGCTGTGAGGGGTACAGTCCATGGGATTGCAAAAAGTCAGGCAGTGACTAACACTCCACGTTGATTAGATTAGCCAAGTATTGATGAGAGTATGTGGCAACTGGAACCCTTGTACATTTGCTGACAGGAATGTAAAATGATGCAGCTACTTGTGGAAAACAGTTGTTTCCTTCAAAAGTTAAACACAGAATTACCACGCTATCCTGCTAAGTCACTTCAGTCGTATCCAGCTTTTTGCAACTCTATGGACTGTAGCCTGCGAGGCTCTTCTGTCCAAGGCAAGAATACTGGAGTGGGTTGCCATGCCCTTCTCCAGGGAAATCTTCCCAACCCAGGGATCAAACCATGTCTCTTAATGTCTCCTGCATTAGGTAAGAGAGTTCTTTACCACTAGCACCAACTGGAAAGCTCCCAACAATTGCACTCTGAAGCATTCTTTCAAAAGAATTGAAAACACATATTCAAACAGAAGTTTACACTCCTGAGAGCACTATTCACAATAGATGGAAACAACCGAACTGTACAACAATAGGTGAATGATAAACAAAATACATTGTATCCTTACGATGGACTACTAGTCATCAATAAAAAAGAATGGCACAAGCTGCAACATGGTGAACCTTGAATTGATCATGCAGAAAGAGAAGGAAGCCAGACACCAAAGGTCACATATTCCGTGGCTCCATTTTATGAAATATCCAGAATTGGAAAATATAAAGAGTCAGAAAGCAGGCCAGTGATTTCCAGGAGCTAGGGGAGGGGAGAATGAGGAGTAATGGTGAAGAAGTTTCCTTTGGGGGTGATGAGAATGTCTTCTAATGAATAAATAGAAAGGATAGTTGCACAACATTGTAAATAAACTAAAAGCTAACAGGTTATATATTTTATCTTAACAGAAGTATATTTGATTTTAAATGTTTCACATGTACAACTGTTTCACATCAGTATAAAACTGATATATATATAAAACTGAGACTTTTTCAGATTCTTTTCCATTATATTGCAAAAGTCAGGCAGTAAAAATTTACGTTGATTTAGAATTAAGACTGAGTCAGTGGATTGGAGAAAGGCAGGTGTATTCAAAAATTATTTATGTCAGTCATGGTGTGTGCTGTGAGGGGTACAGTCCATGGGATTGCAAAAAGTCAGGCAGTGACTAACACTCCACGTTGATTAGATTAGCCAAGTATTGATGAGAGTATGTGGCAACTGGAACCCTTGTACATTTGCTGACAGGAATGTAAAATGATGCAGCTACTTGTGGAAAACAGTTGTTTCCTTCAAAAGTTAAACACAGAATTACCACGCTATCCTGCTAAGTCACTTCAGTCGTATCCAGCTTTTTGCAACTCTATGGACTGTAGCCTGCGAGGCTCTTCTGTCCAAGGCAAGAATACTGGAGTGGGTTGCCATGCCCTTCTCCAGGGAAATCTTCCCAACCCAGGGATCAAACCATGTCTCTTAATGTCTCCTGCATTAGGTAAGAGAGTTCTTTACCACTAGCACCAACTGGAAAGCTCCCAACAATTGCACTCTGAAGCATTCTTTCAAAAGAATTGAAAACACATATTCAAACAGAAGTTTACACTCCTGAGAGCACTATTCACAATAGATGGAAACAACCGAACTGTACAACAATAGGTGAATGATAAACAAAATACATTGTATCCTTACGATGGACTACTAGTCATCAATAAAAAAGAATGGCACAAGCTGCAACATGGTGAACCTTGAATTGATCATGCAGAAAGAGAAGGAAGCCAGACACCAAAGGTCACATATTCCGTGGCTCCATTTTATGAAATATCCAGAATTGGAAAATATAAAGAGTCAGAAAGCAGGCCAGTGATTTCCAGGAGCTAGGGGAGGGGAGAATGAGGAGTAATGGTGAAGAAGTTTCCTTTGGGGGTGATGAGAATGTCTTCTAATGAATAAATAGAAAGGATAGTTGCACAACATTGTAAATAAACTAAAAGCTAACAGGTTATATATTTTATCTTAACAGAAGTATATTTGATTTTAAATGTTTCACATGTACAACTGTTTCACATCAGTATAAAACTGATATATATATAAAACTGAGACTTTTTCAGATTCTTTTCCATTATAGTTTATTACAAGATATTGAATATAGTTGCCTGTGCTATACGGTAGTAGGTCCTTGTTTATCTACTTTATATATAGTAGTGTGTATCTTTTTTTTTTTTTTTTAAGATTTATTTATTTATTTTTGGGTGGGGGTCGGGTTGGGGAGGGAGGGGAGCGGGCGGGCCACTTCCATTTGTCTTTCATTTCTCCATTTTCCTCCATCTTTGTTCTTTGGCTCCTGCGGGCCTCCCATCGCGGCGGCATCTGTTGTCGCAGAGTGCCAGCTCTGGGCGCATGCGCTCCAGAGCTCCAGCTCGGTGATTGGACACATCGGTCCAGCCGCTCCGCGGCACGTGGGATCTTCCCAGGCCAGGGATCGAACCGGCGCCCCTTGCACTGCAAGGCGGTGTCCTTATCCACTGGACCACCAGGGGAAGCCCAGTAGTGTGTATCTTTTAAACCCTAATTCCTAATTTACCCCTCCGCTTTCCCCTTTGGTAACCATAAATTTGTTTTCTGTCAGTGAATTGTATGTTTTTATTTTATTTATTGAAGTATAGTTCATTTAAAATGTTGTATTAATTTATTCTGTACAGCAAAATGTTTCATATATATATATATATATATATATATATACATATACATATACACATTTTTTTTTGAGAGGAAAGTAAAATTTATCAGAATGGGGGAAGGCAGAGTCGCTGCCAGTACAGTGGGCCGACTTCAGGGAGAACTGATGTTGTTGAAATGGAAGATGCTGCTAGAACAGCGGGTTGGCTCAAAGGAGAACCGACCCATTATTTTTATATAATATTATTTTTTACATCAGTATCATTTATCACTCAATCATATCTGACTCTTTGTGACTCCATGGACTTTAGCCACCAGGCTCCTCTGTCCACGCAATTTTCCATGCAAAATTATTGGAGTGGGTTGTCATTTCCTTCTCCAGTGACAAGTACATTTACCAAATACAAGTGTCCAATTTACTTGCTGGAATTTTTCCAATAGGATATTTGGGAGAAACTTTTTTCCCAGATCCTCTCTTTTTCTGACAGTTTTCTAAGGACCCCATTGCTTATACCAGGGCAAAGAACTTTTCATTATTTAAAAAACAGATTTTACTGTATTATGATTTGTTAGATCATCATTTGTCTTAAATCATAGGATATTGAATATAGTTCTCTGCTATACAGTAGGACCTTGATGTTTATCTATTAAGAAGTTAATTGTATTCTTTTAAATGATTGATTTTATATTCTGTGAATTTTACCTCAATCCTTTAAAAATCCAAAAAAAAAGGTCTTCAGGAAGTGGAGTCAATAGATGGCGCTTGATAGAGAGATGGAGAAGCCTCCCTGGTGGCTCAGTGGTAAGGAATCTTTCTGCCCATGCAGGAGACTTGAGTTCGATCCTTGGGTCAGGAAGATCCCCTGGAGAAGGAAATGCAACCCTCTCCAGTGTTCTTGCCTGGGGAGTCCCATGGACAGAGGAGTGTGGTGGGCTACAGTCCATGGGATTACAGAAGAGTCAGACACAACTTAGCGACTAAACAAGAACAATAAGGGAGATGGAGAAGTAAAGGAGTCAAGAATGACTCCCAGCCAGCTGCCTTGAGCCAGTGGAAAAGTGCCTGCATTTACCGAGAAGGGGAAGACTGAAGAGGGAGTGAGTGGACAGGCAGGAGATGACAATCTCCATCTTGAATATGACAAGTGGGAGGTGTCGGGACACCCAAGTTGGGGACTGAGAAGACGTCTATGACAGAGGTATTGGGAGACATCAGCATAGCTGCTGAAACAAATGCTGTAAGAATAAATGAGACTGGAATTGGTTCACAGAGCTTTTCAGGTCTACTATATCCTTCTACTTCATTCTATTAATTTTTGAGAGTTTGACATTGAAACTCCAAATAAAAATCTTAATTTATCTACTTTAAAAAAGTGATTGTAAAATATAGTGGCACTATATGTAACCTTGTCCTATATTTTCCAAGTCTCCTATAAATGTGTTATCATACTTTCATAATTTAAAAAAAGAAAAAAAGCTTTTAAGGAGTAAATGAGACTAATCTAAATCTAAGTGTCTAATCAAGGAAGAAGAATAAAATTTGTAAATTTAAATTAACATATTAAAAGACATGTCGGATAAGGGACTGTTATCAAAACATGCAAGAACTCTTGAAACTGAACCATAAGGAAGCAAACAACCCAATTTTAAAAAATGGGTCAAAGACCTTAAAGGACACCTCACCAAAGACACACAGATTTGAAAAGAGGTTCCATGTCATATGTTATCAGGAAAATACAAACTGAAACAGTGAGGTACCATGACACGTCTATGAGAATTGTAGGCCAAAATCAAGAACACTGAAAACATCAGATGGTGTTGGGACTAGAGCAGTAAGAACTCTCATCACTGGTAGAAATACAAAATAGTACAGCCACTTTGGAAGAAAGTTCAACAATTTCTTACAAAACAAGGCATGTGCGTGCTAAGTTGCTTCAGCTGTGTCCAACTGTCCAGAACCCTGTAGACTGCAGCTGGGCTCTTCTGTCTATGGGATTCCCTAGGCAAGAATACTGGAGAGGGTTGCCACTCCCTTCTATAAAACTCAGCATACTCATATGACATAATCCAACAATTGTGTTCCTTGGTATTTCCCCAAAGGAGTTGCAAACATCCACACAAAAACCTGCAGACATATGTTTATAGCAGCTTTATTCATAACTGCCAAAACTTAGAAGCAACCAAGATATCTTTCAGTAGGTGAATGGATAAATAACTGTGGTACATCCAGCCAATGGAATATTATTTAATGCTAAAAAGAAAATGAATAGGCAGAGCACAGAGGATTTTTAGGGCAGTGAAAATACCCTATATGATGTCCAATGAGAGAAATAAATCATTATATTTTATATTATTATATCATTATAGTATATATTTGTCCAAACCCATAGGATGTACAACACCAAGAGAGAACCCTAAGGTAAGCTATGGACTTTGGGTGACTATGATGTCAATTTGGTTCATCCTGGTGAAAAATGTACCCCTCCACGGAGTAGTGTTGGTAACGGGGGAGGCTCTGCACATATGGGGACAAGGGGTATATGGAAAAATCTCTGTACTCTCTTCTCAACTTTATTGTAAATTTAAAGCTGCTCTTTTAAAAAAACTGCTCTTAAAGAAATCTTTAGGGAGATGTCCCTTGTGGCTTAGTGGTTAAGAATCCACCTTGTGGTCAGTTCTCTTTGAGCCGACCTACTATTCAGATAGTGTCGGTTCTCCTTTGAGCCGGCCTGCTGTTCCAAAAGCGCCTTCCATGTTGATTCTCCAGTAAGGCGGCCCGCTGTACTGGCAGCGACTCTCCCTTCCCCCACTCTAATAAACTTTACTTTCCTCTCAAAAAAAAAAAAAAAAAAGAATCCACCTTGTAATGCAGGGGATGCCAGTTTGGATCCCTGGTCATGGAACTAAGATCCCACAAGCCACACAATGTGGCTATATATATATGGTCATTTTAAAAGTAGACTGTATCAGCAAACATTACATAAATTTTAAAATGACATTAACACTCAATATAGATTATAAAATATAAAATCTCTATTTCTGTACCTAGGTGGAAGAAGAAAACCAACACATAAAACAATACATACATGTAAAATAAGTCTTAAGCATATGGACATTGTGGGTAATGAACAGTGGGTGGGAGGCATAGAGGGAGTAACATGGAAACCTACACTATCATGTGTGAAAAAGATAGCTACTGTCGTTGTGCTAAGGGAATAGGAGTACTTACAATGGCCTGGTGCTACGGCCTGGAGGGGTGGGATGGGGGGGCCCGGGAGTGGGGAGGCGACCAGGGATATGCATATGACAGAACTGGGAATGTGCATGTCTGTGAACAACAAAACTGTAAAAACTTTAAAATAAAGAAATAAATATTTAAAAAAAAAAAAAGTCTTAAGTTGTATAACTTAATCATTAAAGACTACTCTTTCACCCTCCACATGTCTACATGCACACAGCCCTACATTGAAAACTCTGTTCCTGAAAATGGCACATTCTCCTTTGCCTCTCTCATTTCACTCTGTTTCCTCCCACTAGAATGCTTTTCTCCTCTGTTTTCAGTTTTTGGGGGGCATATGCTTAGAAGAATTGTTGGATAATGTGGTAATCTTGTGTTAAACCTTATGAGAAAACAAACTATTGGAACTAAAATGTACCCCTTTCCACCCCGGAGTAGTGTTGGTAACGGGGAGGCTCTGCACATATGGGGACAAGGGGTATATGGAAAAATCTCTGTACTCTCTTCTCAACTTTATTGTAAATTTAAAGCTGCTCTTTTAAAAACTGCTCTTAAAGAAATCTTTAGGGAGATGTCCCTTGTGGCTTAGTGGTTAAGAATCCACCTTGTGGTCAGTTCTCTTTGAGCCGACCTACTATTCAGATAGTGTCGGTTCTCCTTTGAGCCGGCCTGCTGTTCCAAAAGCGCCTTCCATGTTGATTCTCCAGTAAGGCGGCCCGCTGTACTGGCAGCGACTCTCCCTTCCCCCACTCTAATAAACTTTACTTTCCTCTCAAAAAAAAAAAAAAAAAAGAATCCACCTTGTAATGCAGGGGATGCCAGTTTGGATCCCTGGTCATGGAACTAAGATCCCACAAGCCACACAATGTGGCTATATATATATGGTCATTTTAAAAGTAGACTGTATCAGCAAACATTACATAAATTTTGAAATGACATTAACACTCAATATAGATTATAAAATATAAAATCTCTATTTCTGTACCTAGGTGGAAGAAGAAAACCAACACATAAAACAATACATACATGTAAAATAAGTCTTAAGCATATGGACATTGTGGGTAATGAACAGTGGGTGGGAGGCATAGAGGGAGTAACATGGAAACCTACACTATCATGTGTGAAAAAGATAGCTACTGTCGTTGTGCTAAGGGAATAGGAGTACTTACAATGGCCTGGTGCTACGGCCTGGAGGGGTGGGATGGGGGGGCCCGGGAGTGGGGAGGCGACCAGGGATATGCATATGACAGAACTGGGAATGTGCATGTCTGTGAACAACAAAACTGTAAAAACTTTAAAATAAAGAAATAAATATTTAAAAAAAAAAAAAGTCTTAAGTTGTATAACTTAATCATTAAAGACTACTCTTTCACCCTCCACATGTCTACATGCACACAGCCCTACATTGAAAACTCTGTTCCTGAAAATGGCACATTCTCCTTTGCCTCTCTCATTTCACTCTGTTTCCTCCCACTAGAATGCTTTTCTCCTCTGTTTTCAGTTTTTGGGGGGCATATGCTTAGAAGAATTGTTGGATAATGTGGTAATCTTGTGTTAAACCTTATGAGAAAACAAACTATTGAACTAGTGCCCATTTTTCATTCTACCAACAAATAGTACAATGGTTCCAATTTCTTCCCATCCTCACCAATACTTGTTATATTTTCTGGGTTTTGCTTTAATTTGTTTTTTTTTATTACAAATTACACACTCTAGTGAGTGTGAAGTGGTATTCCATTCCATTCCATTGATTTGCATTTACCTCATGATTATCCTGAGCTTCCCTTATGCCACAACTATTGAGCCTATCCTCTAGAGCCCAGGAGCCAGAGCTAGTGAGCCCATGTGCCACACCCACTGAAGCCCTCGCGCTCCAGAGCCTGTGCTCTACAACAAGAGAAGCCACCACAATGAGAAGCCCCAACCAGGGAAAAGCCTGTGCAGCAATGAATACCCAGCACAGCCAAAAATACATAAATAGATAATAAAGATGTTTAAAATGTTACTTAGGATAGTGATGTATGCATGCAAAGTTGCTTTAGTCCCTTCCAACTCTTTGTAACCCCATGGACTATAGCCTGCTAGGCTCCTCTGTCCACAGGATTTTCCAGGCAAGAAGACTGGAGTGGGTTGTTAACTCCTTCTCCAGGGGATTTGTCTCTTGGGGCTCCTGGATTGACAGGTGGATTCTTTACTGGAGAGGGTAGCCATTCCCTTCTCCATGGTCTTCCCAACCCAGGGATCAAACCTAGGTCTCCCGCATAGAAGGAAGATTCTACATGTAATCTTAGCCGAAAGGCCGAGAAGCAGCACAGCAAGATTCTTTACTATCTGAACCACCAGGGAAGTCCCAGAATGTACGCACTTTTCTCCAATCCACTGACTTGATTTTGACCTATTATATTGCAACAGCCTACTTCATAAAGTAATTATTAGGATTAAATGTGTCGATATATAAATACAAACAGGAAGATTCAATCGAAGCATCACTGTGTTTTTAAAGACCTCCAGAGCATTCCGAGTGTTCACTGTTTCCTCCTATGACAAAGGTACATTGTTGTTTATCAAAACTACCAAGAGGTTCATATTAGCAGCCATGATTGAGAACCAGGGGGTTGGGGCACTATTTCCAAAACGAATCAGATCACAGGAGTCACGTGGGGCACTAATTACAAGGATGGATTTCCTGGCCTGGCACCAGATCTCTGGAAACAGAATTTCCAGGAGAGAAGCCTGGAAATCTATATTTCAAAAGATGTGCCCACAGGTGATTCCTATGACCATGCCTGTTTAGGAAGTCCTGGGCTAGTGGATAATCAAAGGGCAGTAAACATAGAGGGCATTTTGAAACTAGATAATCTGGTTTTCAGAATGTGATCTTCTTGCATCCTGTCTGTGGAAAGATAAAGCTTACTCACCCCTTTACTGCAGGGGAACTGCCCCACCTAGACTATGTCCCCACCCGCATCCACATGAAGATCGTCCATCTTAAATCCCTTGCAGTTAGGAATGCCCTCACTTTGTGTGAAGCCTAGAGCTCAGTGTGAGTCCCAGAAAGAGCTGGAGCTGCCCCTGCCAGAAGCCTACTCCTTGTCTGTGGCTCTTCCTCTTTGGTGAAGTCATACTGTTCCTGCTGTGTGTGGGAAATGTTTCAAATGCTATGGTATCACTAATCCTCACAGCATCTCTAAGTAAAAGAGTATTGTCTCCATTTTTTTTAGATACAGCTCAAGGTCACATACCTAATATGTTACTGAGCATGGATTCATACCCATGTGATTACGAAGCTGTGGCACATTCCACTCACAGCTCTGCTTCTCAAAGATGACTTCATCTCCCCACTTAGAGCTCACCAGACTGTTTTGCTTGCTGCTATGTTTTCCCAGTAATACCCAAGAATTTCAGAACTGCAGCTCCAAAATACCTGGAACTATCCAGTCTAAAGGAATCCAGGGAGAGTATCCAGGGAGTTCTGGGAATGGAGAGTGCAGTCAGAGAGAAGAGAAGGGGATGATGAGAGCAGCTAGCTCTGAGCCCAGATGGTCACACTTCCCCATCTACCCCCATCACCACATCCTCCTAGAACTGTACGAAGCCGGAAGAGGATATCACCTTAGCTCGGGGCAGCAGGAAAGAAGCTGACCTCTGGGAGGGACATAGCTGGAGAGGGGTTTAATTTTTACAGGAACAAAAGTCAGAAAACTTTCCAGCCATATCATGGAAAAAAGTCACGTGGGGCACTAATTACAAGGATGGATTTCCTGGCCTGGCACCAGATCTCTGAAACAGAATTTCCAGGAGAGAAGCCTGGAAATCTATATTTCAAAAGATGTGCCCACAGGTGATTCCTATGACCATGCCTGTTTAGGAAGTCCTGGGCTAGTGGATAATCAAAGGGCAGTAAACATAGAGGCATTTTGAAACTAGATAATCTGGTTTTCAGAATGTGATCTTCTTGCATCCTGTCTGTGGAAAGATAAAGCTTACTCACCCCTTTACTGCAGGGGAACTGCCCCACCTAGACTATGTCCCCACCCGCATCCACATGAAGATCGTCCATCTTAAATCCCTTGCAGTTAGGAATGCCCTCACTTTGTGTGAAGCCTAGAGCTCAGTGTGAGTCCCAGAAAGAGCTGGAGCTGCCCCTGCCAGAAGCCTACTCCTTGTCTGTGGCTCTTCCTCTTTGGTGAAGTCATACTGTTCCTGCTGTGTGTGGGAAATGTTTCAAATGCTATGGTATCACTAATCCTCACAGCATCTCTAAGTAAAAGAGTATTGTCTCCATTTTTTTTAGATACAGCTCAAGGTCACATACCTAATATGTTACTGAGCATGGATTCATACCCATGTGATTACGAAGCTGTGGCACATTCCACTCACAGCTCTGCTTCTCAAAGATGACTTCATCTCCCACTTAGAGCTCACCAGACTGTTTTGCTTGCTGCTATGTTTTCCCAGTAATACCCAAGAATTTCAGAACTGCAGCTCCAAAATACCTGGAACTATCCAGTCTAAAGGAATCCAGGGAGAGTATCCAGGGAGTTCTGGGAATGGAGAGTGCAGTCAGAGAGAAGAGAAGGGGATGATGAGAGCAGCTAGCTCTGAGCCCAGATGGTCACACTTCCCCATCTACCCCCATCACCACATCCTCCTAGAACTGTACGAAGCCGGAAGAGGATATCACCTTAGCTCGGGGCAGCAGGAAAGAAGCTGACCTCTGGGAGGGACATAGCTGGAGAGGGGTTATAGCAAGGCGGAAATGGGAAGAGGTGTTCCTCCCCTGACAGGAACAAAAGTCAGAAAACTTTCCAGCCATATCAGACGAGTCTTGTGACTGCACCATGCTGCTTAGGGGGTCCAGGATTTATAGGGCTCTGGAATTTTATATTTCAGAATGAACATGCAGGTTGCCTATGGAGAAGCCATCGATGGATAGCAGCTGTCCCTGAAAGGCCATGTGACCTGGGCGACCTCATATATTGGAAAAGCGCTAAGTGAGACTGAAGAGGGCTGCCCACGGAGGTACTTCCCTCAGAGGCTCCTCCACTGGTCCCCGACAGTGATCTACACCTCCTCCTTCCCCTAAATCCTGCACCCCCGCCAACAATCTCATATTCTAAGTGGAACGTTATGCTTGCTACACAAGGGCCGTTTCAGGACACTTCATGGACCCCTCTCCAGCTAAGCTGCTAAGCCCTCAGAGTTTCGCTACACAGAAAACTGTGGGGTGGCTGCTAGCCTCTTCGTCTTTGGGAGGGAGGACTGGGGAGGGGATGCTGTGCGTTTATTGCAGTGTTGCAAGGGGAACAATTTCTCTTCTGACGTAATGGAAGTTGGTCAGACTTCTGACCTACCTGGCATCAGCTGTAGCTGATGGAGGAGAAGGTGAAGACAGTGGAGAGAAAGTGACTTAAGACTGCGAGAGAACGCAACAGGCCTGGGAAAGACTTCCTGGAGATGAAGGGGCTGGCAGTGACCTAATGGTCCTCCATCTTCACGATGGACATTACAGGCCATGAGGAAGTTTCAGATGTGGAAAAAAAAAAAAATAAGAGTTCCTTCATGCGAAGATAGGAATGAGAACCCCACAGGGCATCTCCTTTGGAGAGGAAAAGTATAGAAGTGCTCTCTCAACTAACAAGATTTAAGAGTAAGCAGGAGGAAATTCCCAGATGGTCCAGTGGTTAGGACTTGGTGCTCTCACTGCCCGGGGCTGCTTGGATTCAGTCTTGGTCAGGGAACTAAAATCCTATAAGCCAAGCAGCTCAACCAAAAAAGATGAGGGAGAGAGTAAGTACAAGTAGCACCTACGCGACCTTGGAGTTTCTTGTCATATAGAGATCCACTGTGATGCTCAGAGACTCACGGTCTCCTGGAAACCACCAGCTCCTCCACCTCCCAGTCTCTCCTTCTGAAACATCTGGCTGGCTTGCTACCTGCTACTATTTCCTGTCTTTTCATTGTGACCTCTGTTCCCTACATCTGTGCTTCTCTCTTCACAGACTGTATCTATTTCTGCCTCTTCAGTATGGAAGAGCTTCCCAAGGTCACAGCTGGCTGGGCTGGAAGGAAACCCATTCCCTCCAGCCCCTCTCAGTGTTTGGCCCTAGGGATCAGCTCAATGCAGGGCAGACTACCTGAAAGAGTCTCATCCATCTCATCCGTCAATCATTCAGCATATTTTTTTATTACCTAGTAAGTGCTGAGTGTGCAAAACTGTGGTCTTCTGTATTTATATACTCACAGAAATATTTGCAGTACCCATAACCAACAAAGAACTCATCTAACATGTATAAAGAACTCCTATAAAGCAATAAGACAGAAAGGCTAACAGAAAATGAAGAAAAGAAATAGACAAGTACTTGGACAGGTATCCGAATAGCAAATAAATATATGGAAAGGTGCTTAACCTATAATTGGTTACCAAGGAAATGAAAATTTGAACCCCAATAGGATACCATTGCACACCCAGAAGAATGGCTAGCATTTTAAAATAGTTACAGATTGACCTACAAAGTGCCAACAAGGATGTGGAGCAACTGGCATGCTAAGACACTGCCGACAGGAGTGTAAACTAACGTGAGCCCTTTGGAAAATTGTCTAGTAGCGTTTACTGAGGCCAAAGGGCTTCCCAGGTGGCACTAGTGGCAAAGAACTCACCTGTCAATGCAGGAGACATAACACTGGACTCGTTCAGATCCCTAGGCTGGGAAGATCCGCTGGAGAAGGAAATGGCAACCCACTCCAGTGTTCCTGCCTGGAGTACCCCATGGACAGAGGAGCCTAGCGACAGTGCTGTGGGCCACAGGGTCAAAAAGAGCCACTCACGGGCTTCCCTGGTGGGTAAAGACTCTGCCTTGCAGTGCAAGGGGCGCCGGTTTGATCCCTGGCCCTGGGAGATCCCATGTGCCACGGAGCGGCTGGACCGGTGTGTCCAATTATGTGCCCGCGCTCTGGACCGCATGCGCCCAGAGCCGGTGCTCTGCAACGAGGAAAGCCACTGCGATGGGAGGCCCACATAAGCCAAAAGAATAAAGATGGATGAAAATAAATAAATAAAAAGCCAATAAAAGAGGCCAAAATTTTAAAAAGTCACACACGACTGGAGCGAGTTAGCATGCATGCACATGCTGACATTAAACATGGAAACACATGCTATGGCCCAGTGAGCCTATTCCTAAGTATACATCCAACGTAATAGGGATGTAACGGTGCCATAGGACAGAACCAAAATTGTTGCAGCAGCTTTATTCATAATAATCCCAAACTGGGAACCACCCAAATGTCCACCAACAGGATAATAGAAAAATAAATTGTGATAGATACATTTAATGGTGGAATAAAATTGATATTTTATTATAAGACAAGAAAAATTGAAACACAAAAATTTTGTCTGTCCATTTGGGCCTCGTCCTTCCCCTTAGTGTATATTGCACATTGGCACTAATCAGGCCACCTAAGGGATAACATTCCTTCTCAGTCTTGTAAGGGGTCATGATGGCCCACTACATGCTATGTTCTGCACATCTGAATGGTGTAAACTATCAATACATTATTTGTATTGTCTCAAAAACACATAACTATGCTTTGACCCCCAGTAGGCAGAACAGTCCTTTTAGAGCTTTCTGAAAAACGGGCTCTCAGGTTATACTCCTCAGGCTGCCTCGAGTAAAATTGTTTGTTACTTAGATTGTCTGTTGATTAATTTCTCAGCAACACCTGCAATGGCACACCATACAGCAATAAAAATGAGTGAACTACTGCTACCACGACCTTGGGCATAAATTTCACACAGACGATACTGAGTGAGAAAAGCTAGACACAAAACAGTACCAACTACATGGTTTCATTTATATAAAGTTCAAAGACAGGTGAAACTAAGGTATGGGATTAGACAGAGATGGGTGGTGACTGGGAGGAGACATGAGGAGGGCTTTTGGAGAGCCAGAAACTGTTGAGTTCTGGATCTGTGTGGTTGTTATACAGGTATGTTCATTGTGCTGTAATTTGTTGACCTACACATTTAGGATTTATGCACTTTTCCACGGGTTTGGTATAATTTAATTAAAAACATTTAGAGGGGAAGGAAACTGCTTCAGGATTAAAAAAAAAGCCAATAAAAGAGGCCAAAATTTTAAAAAGTCACACACGACTGGAGCGAGTTAGCATGCATGCACATGCTGACATTAAACATGGAAACACATGCTATGGCCCAGTGAGCCTATTCCTAAGTATACATCCAACGTAATAGGGATGTAACGGTGCCATAGGACAGAACCAAAATTGTTGCAGCAGCTTTATTCATAATAATCCCAAACTGGGAACCACCCAAATGTCCACCAACAGGATAATAGAAAAATAAATTGTGATAGATACATTTAATGGTGGAATAAAATTGATATTTTATTATAAGACAAGAAAAATTGAAACACAAAAATTTTGTCTGTCCATTTGGGCCTCGTCCTTCCCCTTAGTGTATATTGCACATTGGCACTAATCAGGCCACCTAAGGGATAACATTCCTTCTCAGTCTTGTAAGGGGTCATGATGGCCCACTACATGCTATGTTCTGCACATCTGAATGGTGTAAACTATCAATACATTATTTGTATTGTCTCAAAAACACATAACTATGCTTTGACCCCCAGTAGGCAGAACAGTCCTTTTAGAGCTTTCTGAAAAACGGGCTCTCAGGTTATACTCCTCAGGCTGCCTCGAGTAAAATTGTTTGTTACTTAGATTGTCTGTTGATTAATTTCTCAGCAACACCTGCAATGGCACACCATACAGCAATAAAAATGAGTGAACTACTGCTACCACGACCTTGGGCATAAATTTCACACAGACGATACTGAGTGAGAAAAGCTAGACACAAAACAGTACCAACTACATGGTTTCATTTATATAAAGTTCAAAGACAGGTGAAACTAAGGTATGGGATTAGACAGAGATGGGTGGTGACTGGGAGGAGACATGAGGAGGGCTTTTGGAGAGCCAGAAACTGTTGAGTTCTGGATCTGTGTGGTTGTTATACAGGTATGTTCATTGTGCTGTAATTTGTTGACCTACACATTTAGGATTTATGCACTTTTCCACGGGTTTGGTATAATTTAATTAAAAACATTTAGAGGGGAAGGAAACTGCTTCAGGATTAAAAAGAAAAAAGAAGGTAAGAAGGGAGTAGAAGGTGGATCAAGACTCTACATTCAGACGGCTCAGCTAAGGCAAGGTGAGAAGGGGGCAGGCAGGACTGCCTGGAGCAGGGCAGGACTTACTTCCAGCTCCTGATTGAAAAGTCTCCAGATACCTCAGCTTTAATTTCCTACCCGAGATGAAATCCAGTGTTTCCTAGTCTAGCAGTTACTTTTGTCTCCAGGCAGACTTAGTGTCCCTAGCCAAAATCGGAATCCCAGTTTTGACACTGTCATTTCTTCTACCAGGTGCTCTGAGACTGCAGGCCCTGATGCAAACCCAGCTAAACTGAAACAATCCTGAGTACTAGAGTGGGAGGTAAGGGACTAGGTTGTACGGGTTCGCTCAAGGGAATAAATTACCTGCTCCTGTTTCTCTGTGGGTGCTGGGGTTGCGGGGGTGGGGGGTGTGCGTGAGCGCTCCACACTCAGCGCTGTGCTCTCTCTCTAGGCACACCTATACTCCAAAGCCCATCCAGGAGTCTGGAGTCATGTTCGAATGTACCCCTGAGCCGCTTTCCGGGAGGAAAATGACAGGAAGGAACCCCTGGTCACAGGTTCCACTGACAAGAGAGGAAAACCTAAGGGTGGCGGTTCCTTTACAGGGCATGTCACACCTCCTACAGAAAAAACATCCCCCAAAGAAATGGTACCGAGTTGGCGTTGGCGAGGTGGCGATACCCCAGGGAGGAAGTCACAAAGCCGAAATGGGAACACCCCTCTTTGATCCTAGAAGGTGCGTCAGGGAAAGTTAGATTTCGTTTAGCCCGGTATGGAGACATCTCCCATGCTGCCCCCAGGATCAATGGGTCAGAGGAAGCCAGGTGAAACTAAGGTATGGGATTAGACAGAGATGGGTGGTGACTGGGAGGAGACATGAGGAGGGCTTTTGGAGAGCCAGAAACTGTTGAGTTCTGGATCTGTGTGGTTGTTATACAGGTATGTTCATTGTGCTGTAATTTGTTGACCTACACATTTAGGATTTATGCACTTTTCCACGGGTTTGGTATAATTTAATTAAAAACATTTAGAGGGGAAGGAAACTGCTTCAGGATTAAAAAGAAAAAAGAAGGTAAGAAGGGAGTAGAAGGTGGATCAAGACTCTACATTCAGACGGCTCAGCTAAGGCAAGGTGAGAAGGGGGCAGGCAGGACTGCCTGGAGCAGGGCAGGACTTACTTCCAGCTCCTGATTGAAAAGTCTCCAGATACCTCAGCTTTAATTTCCTACCCGAGATGAAATCCAGTGTTTCCTAGTCTAGCAGTTACTTTTGTCTCCAGGCAGACTTAGTGTCCCTAGCCAAAATCGGAATCCCAGTTTTGACACTGTCATTTCTTCTACCAGGTGCTCTGAGACTGCAGGCCCTGATGCAAACCCAGCTAAACTGAAACAATCCTGAGTACTAGAGTGGGAGGTAAGGGACTAGGTTGTACGGGTTCGCTCAAGGGAATAAATTACCTGCTCCTGTTTCTCTGTGGGTGCTGGGGTTGCGGGGGTGGGGGGTGTGCGTGAGCGCTCCACACTCAGCGCTGTGCTCTCTCTCTAGGCACACCTATACTCCAAAGCCCATCCAGGAGTCTGGAGTCATGTTCGAATGTACCCCTGAGCCGCTTTCCGGGAGGAAAATGACAGGAAGGAACCCCTGGTCACAGGTTCCACTGACAAGAGAGGAAAACCTAAGGGTGGCGGTTCCTTTACAGGGCATGTCACACCTCCTACAGAAAAAACATCCCCCAAAGAAATGGTACCGAGTTGGCGTTGGCGAGGTGGCGATACCCCAGGGAGGAAGTCACAAAGCCGAAATGGGAACACCCCTCTTTGATCCTAGAAGGTGCGTCAGGGAAAGTTGGATTTCGTTTAGCCCGGGATGGAGACATCTCCCATGCTGCCCCCAGGATCAATGGGTCAGAGGAAGCCAGGTTCTCCGTCCGCCCCGCCTCCGGTGGTGCGTAGGACCACAGCAGTGGTTTTGACCTCTTTTTCCTCCCTCCCTCCCGCCCACCCCCAACCCTTTCAAGGCTGGGGCTTTATTAAGGCGGGTTCCTTCGTCTGAGCCGCGCGCTCGCAGAAACACGGCATCAGGCGGAAGAGCTGGGTGACTTCTCCCCAGCAGGATATAAGCTGTATCCCCGAACAAGGTAGGGACGGCTCTCTCCGGGGAACCGAGCTCTGGGTCAGGGCCACGGGGATGGTTGTTTGAGCACCGGAGGTCAGAGCTGGGGGCTCCAATGGGAGATTCTCCAGCCTTCCCGAAGGCCAGACGTTCAAGGAAACATTCCAGATGCAGGGGTAGACGCGCATAGGCGCCCACGCCTTTAAAGGGCGAGGGAAGATTCCGGCGCGGCTTGGCGGGCCCCAGGGAGGTGGCACCGCGCCCGGAGCGCCAGGCAGCGGGAGCCTCTGGCAGCCGGCGGATGGGCTCTGGGACCCACGAGCCGGCCTCCGGCGCCCGTCACTCCTCGCACGGCGTTTCCCGGGCGCCCCGCCTCCGGGCGAGAAGCGAAGGAAAGGGGCCGGGCTGAAGTTGAGGCCGCCCCCTTCGCCGCACCTGATTGGCTGCTGCCGTTGTCCATCCGGAATCTATTTTTGATGGGGGGGGTGCCACCCATTCTGCCCCAGATCACGTTTGCCACTAGCAGCCAACCAGTCGGGCCCAAGTCCCGAGGCAAGAAGGGATTGGGGGTGAGTGAGCTCGGCCCCACGGCCTGCAGTCCGGATTCCTCCCGCCCCGCCGGGGACGAGGTGGTATATCCTGCCTCCTCTGCCACCTCCCCTCGTGGAAGCTGAGCGGCGGCCTCACAGTAACGCAGAGGAGAAATGTAGCGACTTCGGGTGCCGCCGCTGGACTCTCGCCTAGGCTGGGGTGTGGAGGCACGCCGGGGCCTTGGCGAGGTGGCGATACCCCAGGAGGAAGTAAGCAAAGACATTTTCCCAGGAAAGTTGGATTTCGTTTAGCCCGGGATGGAGACATCTCCCATGCTGCCCCCAGGATCAATGGGTCAGAGGAAGCCAGGTTCTCCGTCCGCCCCGCCTCCGGTGGTGCGTAGGACCACAGCAGTGGTTTTGACCTCTTTTTCCTCCCTCCCTCCCGCCCACCCCCAACCCTTTCAAGGCTGGGGCTTTATTAAGGCGGGTTCCTTCGTCTGAGCCGCGCGCTCGCAGAAACACGGCATCAGGCGGAAGAGCTGGGTGACTTCTCCCCAGCAGGATATAAGCTGTATCCCCGAACAAGGTAGGGACGGCTCTCTCCGGGGAACCGAGCTCTGGGTCAGGGCCACGGGGATGGTTGTTTGAGCACCGGAGGTCAGAGCTGGGGGCTCCAATGGGAGATTCTCCAGCCTTCCCGAAGGCCAGACGTTCAAGGAAACATTCCAGATGCAGGGGTAGACGCGCATAGGCGCCCACGCCTTTAAAGGGCGAGGGAAGATTCCGGCGCGGCTTGGCGGGCCCCAGGGAGGTGGCACCGCGCCCGGAGCGCCAGGCAGCGGGAGCCTCTGGCAGCCGGCGGATGGGCTCTGGGACCCACGAGCCGGCCTCCGGCGCCCGTCACTCCTCGCACGGCGTTTCCCGGGCGCCCCGCCTCCGGGCGAGAAGCGAAGGAAAGGGGCCGGGCTGAAGTTGAGGCCGCCCCCTTCGCCGCACCTGATTGGCTGCTGCCGTTGTCCATCCGGAATCTATTTTTGATGGGGGGGGTGCCACCCATTCTGCCCCAGATCACGTTTGCCACTAGCAGCCAACCAGTCGGGCCCAAGTCCCGAGGCAAGAAGGGATTGGGGGTGAGTGAGCTCGGCCCCACGGCCTGCAGTCCGGATTCCTCCCGCCCCGCCGGGGACGAGGTGGTATATCCTGCCCTCCTCTGCCACCTCCCCCTCGTGGAAGCTGAGCGGCGGCCTCACAGTAACGCAGAGGAGAAATGTAGCGACTTCGGGTGCCGCCGCTGGACTCTCGCCTAGGCTGGGGGTGTGGGAGGGCACGCCGGGGGCCTTGGAGGACTGCAGAGGAGGAGGAGTGATGAAAAGAGAGGGATCCTTGCATCCCCCGAGACCACGGGTCCCCGCTGCCACTCGCCAGTCGCCCCCTTTCCTCCCGAGCGAGGGGCAGGTCAGTCCTGTTGGGTCTAGGGGGTGGGTGGCGCGGGCGAGAGACCTGGCACTCAGCGCCTTTGCTGAGTCTGTTTCGGGGAAAGGCGGGAGGGCCTCCCAGATATTTCTCTCCTCCGTGGGTTTGGGATACTAAAACGGTCTTTTTTGTCGCCTCCCTAGAGCATCCTGGGTCACTTTTGCTCCTTTCCTCCCAGGGCCTAGGCCCATTTGAAGTCTCTTTAGTGGAAGGAGTGGGTGAGGGACTGGCTTCTCTTCCTCCGATCCCCCTCTCAGGTTAGGTGACCTGCCAGGAAGATGGGAGGAGGAGGGAGGGTCAAGTTTTAGCGGACTCAGAAACTTTTCTGGCACAGGGGCAGTGGACTCTCCTGCTCAGAGGTTTCTTCCTGAGTCTCTGGTGAGGATTTTTGAAAGAACCACAAGGCAGTGTTTAAGGAGATGGAAAGGGGAGTCCTGGTGACCTGACTGGCTAGAAAGAGAAACCAGTTCCCCTGGGCCAGTTACTGGAGTTTGATTCACCCTTCCCCAAACTGGAGTTGACTAATCGTGTGTGTCTGGAATACTTAAGGACTATTCATCCTTCCTAGGGAAATTCTCTTGAAACATTTTCTTTTTACTTTTGAGAGCTTTTCTGGTGTAATGGAATAGGGTAGGAGCAAGGCCTGGGGATTCCTTTGAAGCCCGGTATCGCCCCTTCGCCGCACCTGATTGGCTGCTGCCGTTGTCCATCCGGAATCTATTTTTGATGGGGGGGGTGCCACCCATTCTGCCCCAGATCACGTTTGCCACTAGCAGCCAACCAGTCGGGCCCAAGTCCCGAGGCAAGAAGGGATTGGGGGTGAGTGAGCTCGGCCCCACGGCCTGCAGTCCGGATTCCTCCCGCCCCGCCGGGGACGAGGTGGTATATCCTGCCCTCCTCTGCCACCTCCCCCTCGTGGAAGCTGAGCGGCGGCCTCACAGTAACGCAGAGGAGAAATGTAGCGACTTCGGGTGCCGCCGCTGGACTCTCGCCTAGGCTGGGGGTGTGGGAGGGCACGCCGGGGGCCTTGGAGGACTGCAGAGGAGGAGGAGTGATGAAAAGAGAGGGATCCTTGCATCCCCCGAGACCACGGGTCCCCGCTGCCACTCGCCAGTCGCCCCCTTTCCTCCCGAGCGAGGGGCAGGTCAGTCCTGTTGGGTCTAGGGGGTGGGTGGCGCGGGCGAGAGACCTGGCACTCAGCGCCTTTGCTGAGTCTGTTTCGGGGAAAGGCGGGAGGGCCTCCCAGATATTTCTCTCCCTCCGTGGGTTTGGGATACTAAAACGGTCTTTTTTGTCGCCTCCCTAGAGCATCCTGGGTCACTTTTGCTCCTTTCCTCCCAGGGCCTAGGCCCATTTGAAGTCTCTTTAGTGGAAGGAGTGGGTGAGGGACTGGCTTCTCTTCCTCCGATCCCCCTCTCAGGTTAGGTGACCTGCCAGGAAGATGGGAGGAGGAGGGAGGGTCAAGTTTTAGCGGACTCAGAAACTTTTCTGGCACAGGGGCAGTGGACTCTCCTGCTCAGAGGTTTCTTCCTGAGTCTCTGGTGAGGATTTTTGAAAGAACCACAAGGCAGTGTTTAAGGAGATGGAAAGGGGAGTCCTGGTGACCTGACTGGCTAGAAAGAGAAACCAGTTCCCCTGGGCCAGTTACTGGAGTTTGATTCACCCTTCCCCAAACTGGAGTTGACTAATCGTGTGTGTCTGGAATACTTAAGGACTATTCATCCTTCCTAGGGAAATTCTCTTGAAACATTTTCTTTTTACTTTTGAGAGCTTTTCTGGTGTAATGGAATAGGGTAGGAGCAAGGCCTGGGGATTCCTTTAGACCAGGGGAGTGGGGTCATTACCCTAAAGAGACAAGCATTCAGGAGCAAGTGCATGTTGGCTTAGGCTGCTTTGTCTTGTGTTTTGGCTTTGTTTTATTTATTTATTTATTGGATGGTGTTTTTGTTCTGTAAGAATTCCATTATATCCAGCTCTCAGAACAGGGTGAACCTAGAGAAGTGAACTGCGTGCCTAATTACCAACAGTGTTAGCCTCTTTCCCTTCAAAGTGAGATAATACGCGTGTCCCATCTGATAAGCTCACCAGGCCAAGCGCAGGGGGAGAGAAGTGGGAACAGAGGCCTGGATCCAAGGCCATGTCGGAGCTTTTTGTAACACTGTTGACTCTCAAGGGCAGGAGTGGGTAGGCCTCTGGCTCTTGGCCTCGGTCTGGCAGGCCTGCCCCATTGCCCAGGGAATCCTCTCAGTTTTGTTTTGTTTTGTTTTTCTCAGGGGCTGGGGCTCATAGGGGTATAGAGACCCTCCCTCAGAAATCAAATTCTCCCTGCTTCTTTGCCCCGTGCGGCTGTCTTGTCTGTCAGCAGTCGCTTTCTATGGTGAGGTAACGACAGAGAGGTTGTGCAGTGTGCGTAACTGACTCCACTAGAGGACCGTGTGTTAGTAACTTGGGGTTCTTTTTTTCATTTTAACTTGGGGCTCTTAAAGGGCCTTCGAGAAGGGATCTCCCCCAGGACATCCCTTCCCGTCCCCCGCGGCTGAGGCGGCAGCGCCAAGGTCTCCTGCACAGTCTGGGTCTTCCCGATCCTGGACGGGCCACCTCTTATTCCTGCTGACCCGGTGGTGGCCCCATGAGGCAGCCTGATGGGAGGATAGCAGGGCAAGCGTCACAGATGTCACAGATCCAGATGTCACAGGGCAGACACAGGGGAATAGCGAGCTCTTTATGCCTGCTTTTGGGAGGTTTCTCCCAGTAGGAGCTGTCCTTTGGTGTACCATCATGTTTTCTCGTCTTCTTTCTTCCCACATAAGGTGTCCCATACGTATTCTTGTGACTGTAAGGACCAGGGATTTGGGAAGATAGACGGTCTTCCCAGAAAAGAAGGACATCTCTGGAAGAAAGGAGAGAGACGACAGACACTGCCCTGGGACCAGCACAGCCGGAGGAGCTGTGGGAAGCCGAAGGGGTGCAGCCAGAGGCGGGGGAAGGAGCAACTGCAGCCCCAGTCCTAGGCTGCCTTCGGAAAGATCTGAGCTCCAGCTACGTTTCATCAAAGAAGAGCCACCTCAGAGGGCAGCCCATACTTGACCGGGCTCTTCTTCTCCAGATGCCCCAAACTTTGAGGAAGCTGCATTGAGAACCAAAGAAGCTCAGAGGCCAGAGAAGCTTCCCCCAAGAAGCTTCTTGGCCGGCTGGGTCGGACATCTGCACCCCTAGTGGCCGGCTGCAGAGTCTGGTGAGGAGTTTCTTGGTCCCCTCCAGCTCGTTGCTTCAGTGCTTGATGGGGCTGCCTGTTGGTGGATCAGTTTTTGCAGCACCTGATAGGAGCAGAGAGCCGTGGGAAGAGGTCCCGCGGCAACCAAGCCTGGGTTCACCCCAAGACTAAGTTCTTTCCCAAGTTAGAAAGGGAGAGAAAGCGGAGAAAAAAAGAGGAGCGTTCTCCCTTCTCCTCCTCCCTCCCCGACATGTCCTCTAAGCCCGCGCCAAAGGACGCCCACCAGCTCAACGGAACTGGCCCTCCTGCCTCACCCTGCCCTTCAGATGGCCCAGGGCGAGAGCCCTTGGCCGGGACCTCAGAGTTCCTGGGGCCTGATGAGGCTGGGGTAGAGGTGGTGGTGATTGAGTCTCGGGCCAATGCTAAGGGGCTTCGGGAGGAGGACGCCCTGCTGGAGAATGGGAGCCAGAGCAATGAAAGTGACGATGTCAGCACAGACCAGGGCCCCGCACCACCCTCCCCGCTCAAGGAGACCTCCTTTTCCATCGGGCTGCAAGTGCTGTTTCCCTTCCTCCTGGCTGGCTTCGGGACTGTGGCTGCCGGCATGGTGCTGGACATCGTGCAGGTAGGTCCTGGCAGGGCAGCTCTTGACCTGAGCCTGGAACCATTTTTTCTTCCTGGGAGACTGTCTTTTGGAGCTTTTCCTCTACCTCCCTGTTGGAAGTTAGCTGATGCTTCCTGGAGTACTCTTTCCTTTTGGATCGTGTCCCCGCTTTCTTCTCCGTCTATTTACTTTCTTTTTTTTTTTTTTAAAGATTTATTTATTTATTTATTTGGTGGGGGTGGAGGGAGGGGAGCAGGCGGGCCACTTCTATTGGTCTTTCATTTCTCTGTTTTCATCCATCTTTGTTCTTTGGCCCGTGTGGGCCTCCCATCGCGGTGGCCTCCACTGTCGAGCACCAGCTCTGGGCACATGCGCCCAGAGCTCTGGCTCGAATTGGACACATTGGTCCAGCCGCTCAGCGGCATGTGGGACTCCAGGCCCAAAGAGACTGGCATTGAGAACCAAAGAGCTCAGAGGCCAGAGAAGCTTCCCCCAAGAAGCTTCTTGGCCGGCTGGGTCGGACATCTGCACCCCTAGTGGCCGGCTGCAGAGTCTGGTGAGGAGTTTCTTGGTCCCCTCCAGCTCGTTGCTTCAGTGCTTGATGGGGCTGCCTGTTGGTGGATCAGTTTTTGCAGCACCTGATAGGAGCAGAGAGCCGTGGGAAGAGGTCCCGCGGCAACCAAGCCTGGGTTCACCCCAAGACTAAGTTCTTTCCCAAGTTAGAAAGGGAGAGAAAGCGGAGAAAAAAAGAGGAGCGTTCTCCCTTCTCCTCCTCCCTCCCCGACATGTCCTCTAAGCCCGCGCCAAAGGACGCCCACCAGCTCAACGGAACTGGCCCTCCTGCCTCACCCTGCCCTTCAGATGGCCCAGGGCGAGAGCCCTTGGCCGGGACCTCAGAGTTCCTGGGGCCTGATGAGGCTGGGGTAGAGGTGGTGGTGATTGAGTCTCGGGCCAATGCTAAGGGGCTTCGGGAGGAGGACGCCCTGCTGGAGAATGGGAGCCAGAGCAATGAAAGTGACGATGTCAGCACAGACCAGGGCCCCGCACCACCCTCCCCGCTCAAGGAGACCTCCTTTTCCATCGGGCTGCAAGTGCTGTTTCCCTTCCTCCTGGCTGGCTTCGGGACTGTGGCTGCCGGCATGGTGCTGGACATCGTGCAGGTAGGTCCTGGCAGGGCAGCTCTTGACCTGAGCCTGGAACCATTTTTTCTTCCTGGGAGACTGTCTTTTGGAGCTTTTCCTCTACCTCCCTGTTGGAAGTTAGCTGATGCTTCCTGGAGTACTCTTTCCTTTTGGATCGTGTCCCCGCTTTCTTCTCCGTCTATTTACTTTCTTTTTTTTTTTTTTAAAGATTTATTTATTTATTTATTTGGTGGGGGTGGAGGGAGGGGAGCAGGCGGGCCACTTCTATTGGTCTTTCATTTCTCTGTTTTCATCCATCTTTGTTCTTTGGCCCGTGTGGGCCTCCCATCGCGGTGGCCTCCACTGTCGCAGAGCACCAGCTCTGGGCACATGCGCTCCAGAGCTCTGGCTCGGTAATTGGACACATTGGTCCAGCCGCTCAGCGGCATGTGGGATCTTCCCAGGCCAGGGAACGAACCGGTGCCCCTTGCACTGCAAGGCAGTGTCCTTACCCACTGGACCACCAGGGAAGCCCCATCTATTTACTTTCTACCGAAGCCTTGAGGAAGCCCATAGCCCTGGGGAGGTGGTCAGGGCAGTATTGCTTAATCGGAGCAGAATTGGTTCCAGAGCTTAGGCCTGCAGGAGGAGAGATGGAACAGAGTTGTTGCCTGCCATTCTTCCTGGGTATTCCTGCCGAGCCCAGCTCAGGAGGAGACATTTAGATAGGAGGCCTCCTCTTGATGCTTTCTGTTTCCTTTATTTTGGGGTTTCAAGGATCCCCATAGTAAGAAGCTCAGTTTCAAGTCTTCACTTCATCCCCCTGCTGGGCAGGAATTTGTCCAGCTGCCAAGAGGGTCTCAAATTAAGTGAAAAGGTTCTGAAAGGCATTTTCCGTTGCTTGTCTGTGTGTAACCTTGGCAGGATCTCCTTAACAACTGGAGGTGGGCACAAGCTGTCTGGGACATGATTTGGAGGGGTTGGCAACAAATTATGTGACAAGTAGGGGAACAAAATATAACCAAACCGGGGCAGAACAGTCCCTCCCCTTTGCTCCTTACCTGTCTTTCATGAACTTGTGGTGGGCAAAGAGGGCTCTTTGTGAGGCTCCTGGGTGGAATTAATGAGCATTGGCAGAACCAGGAAGCTAAGAGGCAGGGATATCCTGTGTCAGCATATTGTGAATTAAGACTTACCCAGGGCTTCCAGGTTCCCTTGTTTCCAGCTAAAGGTTTTGAAGCTTAATAAGACACACACAGCTTTCCGAAGATGCTGGGTTTATCTAAGTTAATCATTACCATGTATCAGATTCCCACTGAGTTCTAGGCTCTGTCCTAGGTACTCAGAGAAACACAAAGGCTGGAGGAGATCTGGTCTTTGCCCTTTGGGCCTCCCACCACCCCCTGCCCCAGCTGATGCGTCCCTGGCATAGAGTCTCTCAGGAGGATGTGAATCTCAGCATCCCCTCCCCCTTGCCAAGCCAGTCCTAAAAACAATGCATATGAAAATACAGAGTCCTGCTGGCAAGTCTTACCATGGCCATGTCCCAGGAAACAGGATGGTCCTGTCTAGGTGGTTCTTTCGATGGTGTCTACCTGGACCACTTGGACTTGAGTCCTTAGGGGAACCCTGCACCTTCAATTGCTAATGAGGATGATGTTTATATTATCCTTCCTCTCTCTCCTGTAATCTTGGGGATTGTTCCTCTTGGAGATTAGGATGCTAGTCTGGAGCTGGGAAGGCAGGCTTTGGATTCCTCCCCCTGGTAACTACTCCTCCTCCTAGAGCAGTGATTGGGGTAATGGGAGGAGGAGAAATGAGACCAAGTAGCAGTTTCTCCCCCTCTTCCATCCCTTTCCTGTGGCCTGGGTTCTCATTCTAAGAGGATCCCAGTTCTGGTTTGGTGCCTCCATGGGGTTATAGAATCAGGGTCTGGTGGTGACCTGGAAAGGGTTTATTGTGTTTTCTAGAAAGTAAGAATGGTAGTGGGAGCATCTGTTGGGCTCTTCTGTGGCCCCACGAGGTAGGAACCATAACTATCTCCATTGCACCAATAGGGAACCAGTGGTTCAGAAGGATTAGATGACTTGTCCCTGGTCATCTGACTCAGAACCTGCACCCTTAGCTTCTGTAGCCTTCACCGTGGCCATGGTTCGGCACCTGGTTAGACGCTGGGAGGAGTCTGCTCTCTCTGTCTTTCCTCGAGGAACAGGGTAGACTGGAATCTGGAACAATCTGAGTTATATTCTAAATGAGCGGGATATCCTGTGTCAGCATATTGTGAATTAAGACTTACCCAGGGCTTCCAGGTTCCCTTGTTTCCAGCTAAAGGTTTTGAAGCTTAATAAGACACACACAGCTTTCCGAAGATGCTGGGTTTATCTAAGTTAATCATTACCATGTATCAGATTCCCACTGAGTTCTAGGCTCTGTCCTAGGTACTCAGAGAAACACAAAGGCTGGAGGAGATCTGGTCTTTGCCCTTTGGGCCTCCCACCACCCCCTGCCCCAGCTGATGCGTCCCTGGCATAGAGTCTCTCAGGAGGATGTGAATCTCAGCATCCCTCCCCTTGCCAAGCCAGTCCTAAAAACAATG
Source organism: Tragulus kanchil (assembly GCA_022376925.1). NCBI lineage: Eukaryota > Metazoa > Chordata > Mammalia > Artiodactyla > Tragulidae > Tragulus > Tragulus kanchil. Next base: position 79,870,975 of record JAIOJX010000024.1, on the reverse strand, counting down.
CATATGAAAATACAGAGTCCTGCTGGCAAGTCTTACCATGGCCATGTCCCAGGAAACAGGATGGTCCTGTCTAGGTGGTTCTTTCGATGGTGTCTACCTGGACCACTTGGACTTGAGTCCTTAGGGGAACCCTGCACCTTCAATTGCTAATGAGGATGATGTTTATATTATCCTTCCTCTCTCTCCTGTAATCTTGGGGATTGTTCCTCTTGGAGATTAGGATGCTAGTCTGGAGCTGGGAAGGCAGGCTTTGGATTCCTCCCCCTGGTAACTACTCCTCCTCCTAGAGCAGTGATTGGGGTAATGGGAGGAGGAGAAATGAGACCAAGTAGCAGTTTCTCCCCCTCTTCCATCCCTTTCCTGTGGCCTGGGTTCTCATTCTAAGAGGATCCCAGTTCTGGTTTGGTGCCTCCATGGGGTTATAGAATCAGGGTCTGGTGGTGACCTGGAAAGGGTTTATTGTGTTTTCTAGAAAGTAAGAATGGTAGTGGGAGCATCTGTTGGGCTCTTCTGTGGCCCCACGAGGTAGGAACCATAACTATCTCCATTGCACCAATAGGGAACCAGTGGTTCAGAAGGATTAGATGACTTGTCCCTGGTCATCTGACTCAGAACCTGCACCCTTAGCTTCTGTAGCCTTCACCGTGGCCATGGTTCGGCACCTGGTTAGACGCTGGGAGGAGTCTGCTCTCTCTGTCTTTCCTCGAGGAACAGGGTAGACTGGAATCTGGAACAATCTGAGTTATATTCTAAATGAGCAAGAGCGAAAGTTCTTAGAAGGCCCCTCCCTCCCCTCATGTCACACACTCAAGAGAATTCTAGAGCTGGAAATAACTTCTAACATCTTGCCACACCCCTACTCCTTACCTGTGAGCCTAAGATATTGAGAAACCTAGGTAGGAACTCTTTGGATCCTGCCCAGTGTGCCTACGGAGGGCCATCGTTTGCCCTTGATGTGGCACCTGGGCTCACCCCGGAGCTAAGGTCCAGTTGGTGTTGATGACAGTGGCTGGCTTGACCTTGTCCCCTCCCCTCAGCCTCTGCCACAGCTTGTGTGGCGCAGGCCTGGAGATGGCTGCATTGATATCATGACAGGGATGGTGGGAGCAGAAAGATCAGGGACCACAGGGAGATTTTAAACTCCATATCTAAGGAGGCGAAAGAGGTGACTGGCAATCTGGGATTCAGAAAGAGCAGGACGGTTTATAAGAATTTCCCCTTCACAAGCTAAGATGACCTTCAGTGGGGTCACCAGTGGGGTGGACTCCCCTAAGAGGCTGGGGCCCTTGTGGGAGCTGGCTGTCCCCAGTGTCTCCGAGCAGCTGAACACAAGGCCGTGTTGGTGCAGACATCTCCTTGGTCCAAGGCCCTCACTTTTCTCTGCTGCTGCAGAAGCCCTAGTCTTTTCCCCAGGCCCATTTCTGTCTCCTCTTATCTGCCCTCTCTCTCCACCCAGTGTGTACAGCCACTTCTGCAGTAAGATAAGGCACTGACGTACTGGCCAAAAGTAGGAAAAGGTTAAGCAGACTGTACTCTGCTGCAACTGCCCCACCGTGGCTGAAGCTGGGAAAGAAAGCAGGACTGGGCCCAGCATGGGGAATGAAGGGGGTTGGGATCAGGGAGACTCCATCTGCAGATGCCCTGCCCACCTCCCGGGAGCCTCCAGCTGCAGATGCCCTACCCCACCTCCTGGTTTGGTCCTAGGCTACCACAGGGCATCTCATTCCCCTCTTCAGTCAGTTCTCAGAGGATCGGGGTGACGCGAAGTGGTGCGTCAGTCTTCACTAAAACAGGTGAGCTTCCCAGCTCCTTATGCTCACTTGCTTGAGGATCCCAAGGAAAGGAGACACCCCCTCCCCCAACACCTCTCCTCTGGCTTTTCTTTCCTGCTCTGTGTACAGAAGGGTCTACAAAGATAAAAGTGGATGAAAGCATGGGTTTGGAGAGGCAGAGTGGAGCAGAAACATCTACTGGCCTGCCCCCTGGCTGGCCTGCCCCCAAGGCTGCCTGTATTCCTGGGCAGGACGCTCAGGCTCAGTGTGCGTCCTTCTTACCACACTTTGTCCAGCCCTCTGTACCCAGGAGCTGCCCTGAGGGCATTCTCCTTGGACACCTAGAGGATGTCTGCAGGGAAAGCCTCAGGTGAAGGCTGGGTTTACTCTAATCTGAGCTGACTGAGTCCTCACCCTGAAAGTCAACTCCAGCCCAACTTCCCCGATTCTTCTTGCAGCCCAGTTCTCAGAGCTTCTCAGGGGTCCTAGTCTTCTTCGTGTCTTTGGCTCGAGCTTTTCCAGCCTGTGGCTTCCTTCCCTGCTGTTCTCATCCTGGGGGGAAAGGACACTCAGGGCAGAACACTCAAAGGAAGACAGTTCTGTTTTTGAGGCCAGAGGAGATGTGGGATGGAAGAGAGAAGATGGAAAGAACCAGGATGAGGTAGTGGCAGGGCCACTGAGGTGTGGGACTTCCGGTGATGAGTCAGGATTATTTGTAAGTGTGGGGGCAGCAGGCTCATCCCTCCCCCAAAATACAGGAACCAGGGAGCCCCCTACCCCCATCCCCATCCACAGACAGAGAAGGGAAGAGGAGATGCATTTCTGAGAAGCAGTGAAATATGTCCCTGTGTCCCATCCCTACTTCCTGCCAAGTGCTTCCTGGAACGTGTCCTTTTCCATCCCCAGCAGAGCAGGAAGGTGTGGGTGAAGACTTGGCTGACGGGTTGACTTTAGGGGCAGGCGCTCCCAGCCAGGATGAACAGGATGGGCCTGAATTAGGCCACAAGGAGCAAGGAGAGACACAGTGGGCCCCTGTCACACTCTGCCTACTCCTCACCTCAGGCCCAGTCTGTCTCTCGGGCTTTCCCAGAGCCGTGTGTGTGTGTGTGTGTGTGTGTGTACCTGCACACACATGCACACATGTCAGAGGCTCCCCCGATAGGCTTTTGTGGGTGAAGACATTATGTGTGTAGGCACTGGCTACTCTGACCCAAGTGCTAGCTCAGGGCGCTTCTGGGTGGGCGTCAGGTGGTGTGAGGTTCCAGGATGTGTCCTGGAAGGCTGGGAAGACCACTGCATGGAGGCTGTTACTACAGTTACTGGTTCTTCTTGCTTGTCTGTCCAAACCTAATTGCTGCTAAAACCCTATCCCTTCTAGGTCCTTGTGTAGTTGAAGGTAGTGTGCAGAGGGGTACAAGGATTTGAGAGTATTTGTAGCAGTGGACTTCCCTGGTAGCTCAGCTGGTAAAGAATCCATCTGCAATGTGGGAGACCTGGGTTTGATCCCTGGGTTGGGAAGATCCCCTAGAGAAGGGAATGGCCACCCACTCCAGTATTCTTGCCTGGAGAATCCCCATGGACATAGAAGCCTGGCAGGCTGTAGTCCATGGGACCGCAAAGAATCAGATTGCAAAGAATCAGCTAAGCCCAGCCCAGCACACAGTGCCAGCTAGAAGGGTTTAGCTGGGCTTCATATCTTTTTTTTTCCTTAATCATAAAGACAATATTCCATACAAACAATTCAGAAAATATTTCTGGCATATACAGGGGAGCCTTTCCAGGATGAGGTAGTGGCAGGGCCACTGAGGTGTGGGACTTCCGGTGATGAGTCAGGATTATTTGTAAGTGTGGGGCAGCAGGCTCATCCCTCCCCAAAATACAGGAACCAGGGAGCCCCTACCCCCATCCCCATCCACAGACAGAGAAGGGAAGAGGAGATGCATTTCTGAGAAGCAGTGAAATATGTCCCTGTGTCCCATCCCTACTTCCTGCCAAGTGCTTCCTGGAACGTGTCCTTTTCCATCCCCAGCAGAGCAGGAAGGTGTGGGTGAAGACTTGGCTGACGGGTTGACTTTAGGGGCAGGCGCTCCCAGCCAGGATGAACAGGATGGGCCTGAATTAGGCCACAAGGAGCAAGGAGAGACACAGTGGGCCCCTGTCACACTCTGCCTACTCCTCACCTCAGGCCCAGTCTGTCTCTCGGGCTTTCCCAGAGCCGTGTGTGTGTGTGTGTGTGTGTGTGTACCTGCACACACATGCACACATGTCAGAGGCTCCCCCGATAGGTTTTTGTGGGTGAAGACATTATGTGTGTAGGCACTGGCTACTCTGACCCAAGTGCTAGCTCAGGGCGCTTCTGGGTGGGCGTCAGGTGGTGTGAGGTTCCAGGATGTGTCCTGGAAGGCTGGGAAGACCACTGCATGGAGGCTGTTACTACAGTTACTGGTTCTTCTTGCTTGTCTGTCCAAACCTAATTGCTGCTAAAACCCTATCCCTTCTAGGTCCTTGTGTAGTTGAAGGTAGTGTGCAGAGGGGTACAAGGATTTGAGAGTATTTGTAGCAGTGGACTTCCCTGGTAGCTCAGCTGGTAAAGAATCCATCTGCAATGTGGGAGACCTGGGTTTGATCCCTGGGTTGGGAAGATCCCCTAGAGAAGGGAATGGCCACCCACTCCAGTATTCTTGCCTGGAGAATCCCCATGGACATAGAAGCCTGGCAGGCTGTAGTCCATGGGACCGCAAAGAATCAGATTGCAAAGAATCAGCTAAGCCCAGCCCAGCACACAGTGCCAGCTAGAAGGGTTTAGCTGGGCTTCATATCTTTTTTTTTTTTTCCTTAATCATAAAGACAATATTCCATACAAACAATTCAGAAAATATTTCTGGCATATACTTGGAGTATTTCTTTCTGGGCTTCTTCACCCTGCCAGTCACACCAGTATTTTACATAAGCCTACTTGGAGATCACAGCTTTCCACAGAACTGGAGGCTTGGAAGCTGGGAGGGGCGAGTGTTATGCAGTGAGGAGGGAATGTGGGCTGGGCTCTGAGAGAAGCTTCTAAAACCCCCAGTCAGCGGCTTCTATGTGGGGCAGGGGGCAAGTAGCAGAAGGAATTCTTCCTCTCTGGGGCTCCGTGTCCAGTTGACGTGAGGAAGAAGGAGGTAGAGCAGAGCGAGGCCCTGCCTGCTGGGAGCTGGAGCCCCGGTGGTATGCACCAGCCATGTCCAAGAGTAACAGCCCCAAGTTCCTCCAGGTCGGATGGGGCTCACCAGGGCTGTCTTCTCTCTAGGAGTCCCAAGGGTGAGAATGGATTTGCCTCCCTCCTGGCTCTTCTTGTGGGTGTCTGAAAGCTCTGCAACCATGGCTGAAGGACAGGAGGCTTCTTCCCCATCCTTAGTTTTCACGAGAGCCTTCCTGTGCCTTCTACTGTGAGGCCAGGGGCTCAGGGAAGGTTACACTCTAGCCCTAATGAGATGAGCCCTTCCCCGGGGTCCTGGTGGGGACCCGCACCATCAGCACACACCCCCATTCCCACAAAAGGAACTCTGGCGGGAAGAGAGGCCCTGGCCTTCATAGGACCCTCCAGGGTACAGCCTCCCCCAGTCTGTAAGGGGCCTCAGCCCCCTCTGATTTCCATGCTCACCTTTCTTTGGTTGTTGTGCTCCATCGCTCAGTCATGGCCGACTCTTTGCGACCCCATGGACTGTGTTAAATTGTGGTAAAAAAACACGTAACATCTTAACCATTTTTAATATACAATTCATTGGTGTCAGGTATATTCACATTGTTATAAAACAGATCTCCAAAATTTTTTAGTCTCATGAAGCTGAAACTCTGCACCCATTAAACATTAACTTCCCTTTCTCCCTCTTCCCTGCCCCTGGTGACCACCATGCTACTCCTATTTCTAGGAATCTGAATGCTTTAGATACCTCATATAAGTGGCATGATACAATATTTGTCTTTTTATGACTGGTGTATTTCACTTAAGAGAATGTCCTTAAGATTCACCCATGTTGTTGCATGTAACAGGATTTCACTCCTTTTAGGGCTGAATAATTTCCCCTTGTGTATAGATGACCTTGTTTTGTCTATTCATTTATCCATCAGTGGACACTTGGCTTGCTTCTACCTATTGGTTATGGTGAATAGTGCTGCTATGAACATGGATGTGCAAATATCTCTTCAAGACTCTGCTTTCAGTTACTTGGGGTATATACCAGAGGGAGATGGCTGGATCCCCCAGCAGTTCTCGTCTTACTTTGTTAAGAACAGCTGTACTGTTTCCCACAGTGGTTGTACCATTTTACATTCCCATCGACAGTACCTGGGGGTGCCCATTTATCCACTTCTTGGCCACACTTGTTGTTTCCTGTTGTTTTTGTTTTTATTAATTGCCATCTTAATGAGAATGAAGTGATGTCTCATTGTGGGTTTGATTTTCAGGCTTACTTATCATTAATTGTAGAGTGTCAGTGCTGGAATTGCCTTTAGGGACCATCTGACCTGGCCCCTAAAGTGTACATTTTATAGTCAGGAGCTCAAGGCCCTTATAACTTGTCTACAGTGCCCCTGATGATCTCTCTGGAGCAATGTGAGGGACAGATCATGAGGCCCGTCCTTGTGGTCTTCTGTGGGAGATCAGAGGCTCCCAGCCCAGCGCCCTTGCTCATTAGAGCACTTTGCCACAGACCTTGGTAGTCTGATCAGCCTGCGTATCTCTCTCTGACTGCCTGACCCCTCCCCTCTCCAAACCTGAGGATTTCCATTCTCAAAACAGAAAGGGAGCACAGAAAGTAACCCATGTTGCTCTGGGGACCAAGGACAGTAACTCAGACTTTTTGCAAGTCTTCAGTTTCAGTTGCAATTAAAGTAGCTTTCAGATAGCCCATCTTGACTCCTACATTTTTCTTTACTAGCACTGAGGAGTATAGTGCTCAGTAGTTCTCTCATTTACAAAATGGGGATAAAAATAGTTCCCACCTCACCAGGTTGTTGATAGAATAAAAGGAAAAAATGCACATGCAGCCCTTAGCCTGGCTCATAGTGCAAACGTAAAAGATGTTAGCTGAAAGAACAGGTAGGAGAGCCGGGCCTGATGGTCTCAGGGCTGGAATTCTCCCATGCTCTTCCTGTGTGGGTAAGCTTCCCTCTACTAGCCGAGAGTCTGGGGGTAGTCTGTGGGGTGAGGGAGTACAGAGGAGGAATGAAAAGCTTCTTACAGACCAGCATTCTGAGGTTTGGGGGCCACAGTCTTAATTCAGAGCCTGTTCTGAAGGAGAGCTGCTGTACTGAGGCCCAAAGCCCTTGGAGATAGAAGCCAAACAAACTCTCTAATCTCCTCAGCCCCACGGAGCTCAGCACTCAACAGCTGAGACAACATCACCCAAGGCTGAGGCCACAAAGAAACTAGACCGAAGGCAATTTAAACGGAGATCGGAAAGGAATTCTCGGGTGTAGGCCAGCCCCGAGGTGACTCAGCTGCATAGGTCCCCACCGTCTTCCCCTAGGGCTCCACAAAGTAGGCAAAGGAAGCAGAGCCAGGCGAGGGTCTCCTGACTGGAAGGACCCTCCATGTCTCCCCTGTTCTGGGTAGCAGGAAGGGGGCTATGTTGTCTGAAGCACCCTGGACTTGGTTTGCTTCCAGGAATCCTGGAGGAAAGGCGTCTGACGTGCTCACTCCCTGCTGATGCCATTTCCTTCTCAAGCCCCTGCCCCCAGACTGCCCAACTATTCCCAAGCAAGGGCTCGTGTGCCCACAGCAGAGAAGGCTAAACTCTGACAGCAGGTTTGCAGCAAAGTAAGGGCTTATTGCAGGACACCAAGCAAAGGGGATGGGAGACAAACCTCAGACCCAATCCTACTTGGTCTTGGAGTGAGGCAGTTTAAGGGAAAGAACAAAGAAGCTAGAGTTAATCATCCTCTTGTGACATTTCTTTATAGTTTCAGGACTCAGGATGCCTACTATAAGAGTCTCTGGTCTGGCAGTCCCTGACCCAGTGGTCTGTTAGCTCATCTTGCCCTGGAGAAACAGCCTGAGCTTGTAGGTTAACAATGTTATCACTGACTTCAGCAATCTTTGTCACCTGACTCTGGCTGTTTGTTGATTAGTTAGCTCAGGGTTGCGGTCAGAAGGGGCAAGAAAGGGACTGAATTCAAAGGGAACAAGAAAGGGAATAAGGTTTTGGATAGAGACGTTAATCATAAACTTGGAACAGGAGCTCACTTTTAGGGGGTGACTCAGTTTCACTTTCAACTTTGATGCCAGCCCTTTGGGGACCAGTAATTCCTGGGTTCTGTTTTCACCTTGTAGCACTGGGAAGTCTTCCAGAAGGTGACGGAAGTCTTCATCCTGGTGCCTGCACTGCTGGGGCTTAAGGGAAACCTGGAAATGACCCTGGCATCAAGGCTGTCCACCGCAGTGAGTGTCCTGGCTGGGAGGAGCAGGGCAAACAGAGGACTCAGGCAGCCCTGAGCCGAAGAGATCACTGCAGGCCTTTCTCAACTGCCCAGGTTCACAGGGTGGGTCTGGGATGGAAAGGATTGGGGAGATCCCAGGCTGGCTGTCCTGCTCCTGGGCAGGGCTCCCTGCCCAGAGTGGTTCCCAGGCTTGGTTTCTAGATGTCCCAGCCACCCCTGGACTCTTGCCCCAACCCCTGCTTCGCAGCGCGCCTCGTGACTGTTTGTGCAGCTTTGACAGGCGAACACCATGCTGGTCCCTCCACCTGCACAGCTGGAGGCCTCCTCTGATCTCCAGCCTTACTCTGCAGCTGGGCAGGAGCAGAGCCAGGCCTTCCCAACCCCCATCCAGTCCCGTTCCCTCTCTCCCCACAGCTCGCTCTTCTGTAAGAGAATAAATAGATGGAGAGGGGCTGCTCATCACTCCCACTCCCACAGCCTCTTAGATCAGCCATCATGGTTCAGAGACTAAGCCAGATACAGGGCCACGGCTGGGAGGTAGGAAGCAGTAAAAACTCAGGAGGCCTACTATAAGAGTCTCTGGTCTGGCAGTCCCTGACCCAGTGGTCTGTTAGCTCATCTTGCCCTGGAGAAACAGCCTGAGCTTGTAGGTTAACAATGTTATCACTGACTTCAGCAATCTTTGTCACCTGACTCTGGCTGTTTGTTGATTAGTTAGCTCAGGGTTGCGGTCAGAAGGGGCAAGAAAGGGACTGAATTCAAAGGGAACAAGAAAGGGAATAAGGTTTTGGATAGAGACGTTAATCATAAACTTGGAACAGGAGCTCACTTTTAGGGGGTGACTCAGTTTCACTTTCAACTTTGATGCCAGCCCTTTGGGGACCAGTAATTCCTGGGTTCTGTTTTCACCTTGTAGCACTGGGAAGTCTTCCAGAAGGTGACGGAAGTCTTCATCCTGGTGCCTGCACTGCTGGGGCTTAAGGGAAACCTGGAAATGACCCTGGCATCAAGGCTGTCCACCGCAGTGAGTGTCCTGGCTGGGAGGAGCAGGGCAAACAGAGGACTCAGGCAGCCCTGAGCCGAAGAGATCACTGCAGGCCTTTCTCAACTGCCCAGGTTCACAGGGTGGGTCTGGGATGGAAAGGATTGGGGAGATCCCAGGCTGGCTGTCCTGCTCCTGGGCAGGGCTCCCTGCCCAGAGTGGTTCCCAGGCTTGGTTTCTAGATGTCCCAGCCACCCCTGGACTCTTGCCCCAACCCCTGCTTCGCAGCGCGCCTCGTGACTGTTTGTGCAGCTTTGACAGGCGAACACCATGCTGGTCCCTCCACCTGCACAGCTGGAGGCCTCCTCTGATCTCCAGCCTTACTCTGCAGCTGGGCAGGAGCAGAGCCAGGCCTTCCCAACCCCCATCCAGTCCCGTTCCCTCTCTCCCCACAGCTCGCTCTTCTGTAAGAGAATAAATAGATGGAGAGGGGCTGCTCATCACTCCCACTCCCACAGCCTCTTAGATCAGCCATCATGGTTCAGAGACTAAGCCAGATACAGGGCCACGGCTGGGAGGTAGGAAGCAGTAAAAACTCAGGAGGCCAGGGGAGCCAGGTGGCAGGGATGCCCCTGCATGGCTGTGAGCCTGGAGAAGGCGGCAGCGAGAAATGGCAGCTAGCCTGGCCCTCCCCAACTTGCCCTCCTGGCCTGTTCCCATGCCATCTCACTCCTTCCCAAACACACCCGTGGCCTCTGTCCTGCACCAGCAGCTGACCTTCTCCCCTTGGATGGCAAACTGGCTTCAGGGCCAGGGACAGATCGGGTCATTCTAACCCATGTGGGAATGAGCTGCCCGCATGAGCAGGGCAGAGCAGGGAATCAGCCTCTACTCAGCAGCTGTGCTGAGAGGAGGGGAGACGAGGAGGCTAGGCTGCCTTAAGAGCCCCCTTCCCACTCCCCAGCCAGAGGCAGGAGCTCAAGGCTCTGTCGCTCCTTCCCTGGCACCCCAGCCCCTCAACTCTGCTTCACTTTCCCTGGGGGTTAAGTCCGGGTCCCAGAGTCTTAGGCCACATGCACTGCCTGCTGATCCAGGCAAGATCCTAATGAATGGAGCTGCAGGCTTTTTCCAGCCTGGAGCTCCAGACCCTTGTCCTCCCTTCCCCAGGCCAACATTGGGCACATGGATACACCCAAGGAGCTCTGGCGGATGATCACTGGGAACATGGCCCTCATTCAGGTAAGAGAGCCGGGACCAGAAGCAGTGGGGCTAAGCTTCACTTCTCCCTGGTCAGGAATTTGAAAGGCTTAAGTCAGCACCCACTGGCTCCTGACCGAAGCTGCAACATCCTGTTAGGCTGGCTTCTCCCAAAGGAACTCTAGGAGTTCTCTAGGTTTCCCAGGAAAATAGCCAAGCTCCGGGGTATCCCAGTGTCTCCAGTGTCCATTCTTGCCTTCAGTGATGTAGAGTGCTTGTGTCCCCACAGCTCACACTCAGGAGGAAACTCAAGAGTGCTGAAGGCCCTTGACCACTTTTGTCCCATCTCCCCATGAGGCCACACGCGTTCCAAACCCAGAGTTCTCCCCCCGAGTCCCAGGCCTTGTGTCTGGATGAAGTCTCAGGCTCTGTTGGTCCTCCCCCAATCCCCAGAGGAGCACTCATTCAGCCAGTAACATGTCCTGGGCTCCTGCAGGGTGTATTACCCAGTGCTGATGTCTGGCGTGAAGCTAAATAAATAAAGACATCACTCGAGCCCGGGAGAACTGGAAGGACCAGTTCCCCTGCCTCCTGGGGCGGCAGAGGGCCGGAAAAGGTTTGCAAAGGACTCCGTGACCTCAGCCAAGAAGCGCTCTGCTCTCCCAAGTTACCATTCCCCTCCTCAGGTGCAGGCCACGGTGGTGGGCTTCCTGGCGTCTATTGCAGCCGTTGTCTTTGGCTGGATCCCTGACGGCCACTTCAGCATCCCGCATGCCTTCCTGCTCTGTGCCAGCAGTGTGGCCACAGCCTTCATTGCCTCCCTGGTACTGGGTAAGGAAGGGAAAAGAGGAGGGGCAGGGGAGCAGGAAGGGCTGCCCCAGTGGTGTCAACGAAACCTGGCCCCTCTGGTCTCTCCTTTTGTTGATTGATGCTCCATTATCTCTTCTCACCCTGCCTGGCCCTTCTCCTTCCTCCCCAGGCATGATCATGATTGGGGTCATCATTGGCTCTCGCAAGATTGGAATCAACCCGGACAATGTGGCCACGCCCATTGCTGCCAGCCTGGGAGACCTCATCACCTTGGCACTGCTCTCAGGCATCAGCTGGGGACTCTACCTGGAGCAGGGTGAGGCTGAGGTCACTGAGGGTGTGGTCAAGATGGACTCCTGAGTGGGACTGGAAGAGATGCTAGTGGTTTTGCACATGTATAAGGATTTCCTCTATGTTGTTAACCATTTGGTTGGAACATAATTTGTAATAACTCCCTACCTTAGAGACATGAGGCTGAGTTCTTATAGCAAACTTATGCAGGCAGCAGGAGCAGGGGCAAAAGTATCTCAGAAATATGCTTGGTCCTATGGATTCTCACTTCCCTTGAACGGGTGGGGGCGGGAAGGGCAAAGGAAAGGAACAAAAGGCTGGAATTTGCTTGCAGAATGAAAGAGGGAAGATAGGGATTTCTGGGAATCAAAGCAAGGAACCTAGGATCTGGTCTCTGTCCCTAATAAGTTCAGTGTCTAAGGAGGCTTCACCTTGGTTTCCTCGTTTACAAAATGGAAAGGGCTGACCCCGTCTCTCTCCTGGGTTAACAGTGAGCATCACATGAGTGACGCATGTACTGGCATTCGGCGTGGTGTTACTGTTGACCTGTTTGAACATTGCAGGCTGAGCCTAGGGGAGGCTGGGAGCAAGGAGCGCGGTGCTCACCTGCCTGTCCTCTGCTCTCTCAGGTGTCTGGCAATACATCTACCCCCTTGTGTGTGCCTTCTTCGTGGCCCTGCTGCCTGTCTGGGTGATGCTGGCCCGGCGGAGCCCAGCTACAAGGGAGGTGTTGTACTCGGGCTGGGAGCCTGTCATCATTGCCATGGCCATCAGCAGGTAGGCTCAGGCCCCTGATGCCCACCCCACCCTCCACTCTCCCAGCCACAGACTCACTTTCAAGCCCTGGCAAGAGGAAGTGTAGAACAGACCCTCAACATGCCTTCAGTAGTGGATTAGTCACTTCTGTTGAAAGTGACAGAGCCATCTGAAGTGGTTTCACATTGGCTTAGGGAACTGAACAGGCCCTTCTGGATTCAGGAGCACAAATGATATCTCCAGGTTCCCAGGATTCTCCATCTGTCAGCTCTGCTCTGCTCTGTGCTGGCCTGCAGCTGCAGGTTGGCACTTTCTTGTGCTTCTTAATTCCAGCAGGGAGAGATTCTTTCTCTAAACAATTCTGCAAAGTCCCATTATAGAATTTCTGCTGGCTGTCAGCCAGCCCCCTGCCTATCCCTGAACCAGTCACCGTAGCCTCAGGGGTGTGGTGCTCTGATTGGAGAGGCCTGGGGCTCACCATCAGTGGAGCAGTGTCACTCGAACCACAGTGGCCAAGTTTGAGAGAAGTGGCCCTCCAAGGAGAAGTCCAGTGCTGTTACCAGAAGGGACATAAATCCTGAGTAGGCAGGACAGCCTGCAGCTCCTCAAGCCCACTTGGGATCTGGCTGAAGTCAGCAGCACCAGCTTGCTCTGGGTGCTGTGCTGATGTGACTGGAGCATCCACTGGTTCTGGGGAGGCGAGGACGGGAAGACAACGGACTCCTGGGAGCCGCCTTGCTGCCCCTGTCGGGGACCAGAGCAGGAGCCTTCAGTGGTCTTTGTGTCTTGTCTTTGTGTCTGTGTAGTGTGGGAGGCCTCATCTTGGACAAGACTGTCTCAGACCCCAACTTTGCAGGGATGGCTGTCTTCACACCTGTGATTAATGGTGAGGTCTTGGCATCAGCTTCCAGGGGGAAAGGAGAGGGCCAGATCAGACGGTCTGGGAGGATTTGTGTCAGTCAGTGTTCTAGCGGGCAGGAGAGTCCAGCTCAGACAGTTCAGGACTTGAGCTGATTACTGGAACCAGCGCATGAGTGTTGGGTGCCTGGGTCCGCATAGCTTTGGAGAAGGGCTGGTCAAGGCAGGGCTCGTCCCCTGAGCAGTGTGTACCCACGATGCACACACTGCACTGGGAGAGAAACCAGCCTCCCTGAGTCTTTGCACCTGCCTGTGTCCCTTCCCGCATTCTCCGCCTGTCAGGGCTACACAGAACGGCCACGTCTCCATAGCGAGGAGGAGGGGAGGAGCCTAGAAGGCTTCATGGAAGGAGTCTTCCTTCTTAGTGTCTAGTCTTTCCTGGGAACTGGTGAATGGGTTGTACCCTCCCTGTTCCCCAGCCCCTCCGTTTCTCAGGACTTGCATGTCTCCACAGGTGTTGGGGGCAATCTGGTGGCTGTGCAGGCCAGCCGAATCTCAACCTTCCTCCACATGAACGGGATGCCAGGGGAGAACTCTGAGCAAACCCCTCGCCGCTGCCCTAGCCCCTGTACCACCTTCTTCAGTCCTGGTAATGCCAGAGTTCCTGGCTCCTAGGTTTACTCCAACACTTAAGAAACAGCTGGGATCCGGCTGTGTTGTTTCGCCTTGTCTGTTGGGCTGTATGTGCCAGCTGTTCTGGAAGGAGATCCCAGGCAGGAAGGCTGTCCTTTCCCGGGGGCGTATTGGGGGCTGGGGGCCGTGGGATGGAGGTGAAGAGACAGTCAGCCATCTGCCGCCCTGAAGTATAGCCTGCTACCTCCTGACTTTGAAGGGCCTCCTGGAGCCAGATCTCCCCGCCGTCTCCTCACTGCCTCTCTCCCTGGTCCTAGATGTGAATTCTCGCTCGGCCCGAGTCCTCTTTCTCCTCGTGGTTCCAGGACACCTGGTGTTTCTCTACACCATCAGCTGTATGCAGGGCGGGCATACCACCCTCACACTCATCTTCATCATCTTCTACATGACAGCCGCACTGCTCCAGGTATGGACTGGCGGTGGGGAGGGGCCAGGCTGCCCTGCACGGATGGGCGGGGAGGTCCAGGGACCCTGTGCCCAACAGACACTGGACAGGGGCTCTGGGTAACAGGCTGTAGCTCCAGCCAAGTCTCTAAACATGCTGTGTGACTTTTGCTCAGTTGTTTTACTTCTCAGCCTCAGTGATTCATTTGTAAACTGAGAGGGGTGACTCAGAGGTGGTGTGTTTCGGGCAGGTGCACCCCCTCCAGCGTGGCCACAGAGCTCCATGTGGCTTTGTTCCCCTGCTGGGCTTCCTTGAGAGATTTCATTTGAATAAAGGATTTCACAGCTTGAAAATCGGTCAGAACTGCTGCATTAGATCATCTGTATGATTCCATCCAGCCATGCCACCCTGTCACACTAGGATGGTTTTCCCCTTGTTCATTACATTCTTTTAACTTTTTATTTTGAAGTAATTATGTATTCATAAGAATTTGCCAAAACAATGTGCTTTGAGATCCCATGTACCCATCACCTAGTTCCCCACAGTGGTGACATCTCCATAATTATAGCATAACACCGAAACCAGGAAGTCCTTGCCGGTGCACTGCACAGAGCTATTCAGAGTGCCCCAGTTTTACACGCCATTCCATGTGTGTGTGTGTGTCTGCATGTGTGTCTCTATGTGTGTGTATCTCTGTGTGTGTGTATGTGTGTGTGTGTGGTCAGGCGGGTCTGTCACTCGGACCTTCACGGAGCCACCACCCCAGTCAAAAGACAGAACAGCTCCCTCACCAGGCTTTCTCATACAACCCCTTTACAGCCAGTTTCATCCTTATGATTACATTTTCAATTTCTGTAGGTTTGTTTTTGAATAGGTTTGTTCAGAAATTTTGAAAATTTCATAGAGAAACCAGTGGAAAGTCTTTTCTCCCCTTTTCTCACCCATCCAGTTCTCTTCCTCACAGGCCATTGGTGTCATTGTTTCTCTTTTTAAAATAGTTGATGTACGACGTTGTTAGTTTTTGGTGTCCAACAAAGTGATTCATATACAGAAACAAAGAATAGACAGATACATGTCCTTTTTCATATTCTTTTCTATTACAGTTTGTTATGAACTATTGAGTCTAGTTCCTGTGCTATTATATAGTAGGACCTTCTGTTGATCTATATCCATTTCTTACATCTCCTTCCAGCTTATTTCATATTTAGGCAAGCAAACATACACTTTTTTCTCACTCTCCTTTTTCTTCACACACATCGTTGTGCATCAGGACATCTTGGCCAGGTCTGGGCCAGCCACAAGCATTTCCCCACAGCAGTTACCTGGGTTGCCATGGCCTGTTGCAAGCAGGGGTGAAGGAAAGGGAAGGCATGGGTGCTGAGGGTCTGTGGCTGGAGGGCGGCCCTTGGCCACATGGGGAAGGATGAACCTGATTCCGTTCCCCGTTGTGAACATGCTGGGGGACGCTCTCACCTCTGCTGTCTCCTCCAGCCTGTGCAGGGCCAGAGCATGACGCCGGATCCCCTCTAAACGTCCTTCCTGATCCCCTTGTGCCTCCTCCCAGCATGTTCCCAGGGCCTGCTCAGGAGGCTGGAATATGGGGACAGCTGCTGGCCGTCCTTCCTGGGGCAAATCCCGAAGTCCTCCAGCCATGCTCTTTATTTGGGATTCCTGTGCAGCTTCTGGCAAGGGTGTGAAGTTATGGGGGGGCGGGGCTGGCCCTCACCCAGGACCAGGGCCACAAAAGTCCAAGGCAGCTGTGTGCAGGGCAAGGCAAGATGTGAAGGATACTAGAACTGTAACCCCTGGCCTCCCCGGAGAGAAGACAGGAGAACAACTAATTTGGGCTAAATATAAGTATCACTTCTGGCTTCCAGATACCCCAGTGGTCTCTGGTTCTGGTAACTAAGGCCCCTTTGGGTACAATTTGCATACCACAGTGTTTACAAAGTACAGTCAGAAGTAAAACCTCCTGAATGACTGTTGGAGCTTTCCTGTCAGAAACCATTTTATTCTTGTACAGATGCGGTCATCTGGGGAGCCCACGTGTCAGGATCAGTGCAGAGTATATGGAAGATGCAGACCTGTGCACAGCCCCCTAGTGTTCTACATCAAGTGCATTGCTGACTTAAAACATGCATGTAAATCTTGTTAAAATTCAGATTCCAACTTAGGAGATGCAGGGTGAGGCCTAAGAGTCTGCATTTTTCACAAACTCCCAGCTACTGGTCCTGGGCCCACTAGCAACGTTCTAATCTAGATCATAGTTAATTATCTGTAGTTATGGGGGAAAAAAAAGCAGCAGATAATCCAAAATGTCTTTTGAATTGATATGCACGGTCTGCTTGGTTTTCAGACAACTTATTCCAATTCTATTTTGCCAGGACTAATGTTACCACAAAGCATTTCCCCACAGCAGTTACCCCCTTGGGGTTGCCATGGCCTGTTGCAAGCAGGGGTGAAGGAAAGGGAAGGCATGGGTGCTGAGGGTCTGTGGCTGGAGGGGCCCTTGGCCACATGGGGAAGGATGAACCTGATTCCGTTCCCGTTGTGAACATGCTGGGGACGCTCTCACCTCTGCTGTCTCCTCCAGCCTGTGCAGGGCCAGAGCATGACGCCGGATCCTCTAAACGCCCCTTCCTGATCCCCTTGTGCCTCCTCCCAGCATGTTCCCAGGGCCTGCTCAGGAGGCTGGAATATGGGGACAGCTGCTGGCCGTCCTTCCTGGGGCAAATCCCGAAGTCCTCCAGCCATGCTCTTTATTTGGGATTCCTGTGCAGCTTCTGGCAAGGGTGTGAAGTTATGGGGGGGCGGGGCTGGCCCTCACCCAGGACCAGGGCCACAAAAGTCCAAGGCAGCTGTGTGCAGGGCAAGGCAAGATGTGAAGGATACTAGAACTGTAACCCCTGGCCTCCCCGGAGAGAAGACAGGAGAACAACTAATTTGGGCTAAATATAAGTATCACTTCTGGCTTCCAGATACCCCAGTGGTCTCTGGTTCTGGTAACTAAGGCCCCTTTGGGTACAATTTGCATACCACAGTGTTTACAAAGTACAGTCAGAAGTAAAACCTCCTGAATGACTGTTGGAGCTTTCCTGTCAGAAACCATTTTATTCTTGTACAGATGCGGTCATCTGGGGAGCCCACGTGTCAGGATCAGTGCAGAGTATATGGAAGATGCAGACCTGTGCACAGCCCCCTAGTGTTCTACATCAAGTGCATTGCTGACTTAAAACATGCATGTAAATCTTGTTAAAATTCAGATTCCAACTTAGGAGATGCAGGGTGAGGCCTAAGAGTCTGCATTTTTCACAAACTCCCAGCTACTGGTCCTGGGCCCACTAGCAACGTTCTAATCTAGATCATAGTTAATTATCTGTAGTTATGGAAGAAAAAGCAAGGCACAGATAAATCAAAGCAGCAGATAATCCAAAATGTCTTTTGAATTGATATGCACGGTCTGCTTGGTTTTCAGACAACTTATTCCTAATTCTATTTTGCCAGGACTAATGTTAAAATAAACTTGCATTCTTTGAGCCCACAAGAGCAGAATGGGAAGGGTCAGGAGGCAGGCAGCTTGGGATAATCAACTGTTACTCGGACAACTGTGCCGGCAGCAGCTGCTAACACTGTCCTTATTCCACTGTGCTCTGAGGACAAATGCCTCTATGAAAAGCAAACTCCAGGCCCCAGCCCCCTGCTGGCCTCCCGCAGAGACCAACATGGCAGGAATGACCCGAGAATAGGATGACCCAGACTTAGAGGCAAGAGGGCTGAATTCCTGCACAAAGAGGACGTTGATTAGGAAGCCTCTTGTTGGTAAATTTGGGAGCAGAATGTAATGTGGGTGACCCCAGAGAATAAAGGCGTCTTCCTTCCCAATGAACTCAAATTACATCTGTCATCTGTTCAAGGTGGTCACTGTGGGGTAGAGGAGTGTAGAGGGGTTCCTGGGGCGGAAAGAGGAGCTGACTTGCTCAAGGACTGGCTGTGGCTAGCCAAGACTCGGGATGCCGTGACTGGGTCATCGAGTGGCCTCTGGCTCCCTCTGGAGAGGGGATGGCTAGAGGCTGGGACCTTCTGTTTCTCCAGGTGCTGATTCTCCTGTACATCGCAGACTGGATGGTGCACTGGATGTGGGGCCGGGGCCTGGATCCAGACAACTTCTCCATCCCGTACTTGACCGCCCTGGGGGACCTACTCGGCACCGGGCTCCTGGCCCTCAGCTTCCATGTCCTCTGGCTCATTGGAGACCGAGACACGGATGTCGGGGACTAATCCGGTCACTCAGCCTTCTCTCCACCTCTCTGCACTTTCTATTTGATTTTTTTTTTTTTTTTTGGTTCTTCTTCCCCCACCCTATCCCACTCGACACTCCCACGTCTTTCTAGGACTTCACATTGATACCTAATTCTCATTATTTTCAATGGGAATTTTTATACATTGAGCCAAGTTTGTAGAGTAAGAATTCAGACAGGATAGGTGGATGGAGATGAACAAATCAAGTAGGTTTTTGAGACAGTCACCAAGTGCAATTTCATGGTGGGTGCCTCCAGGTGAGGTGGGTTGGGGCAAGGGTTTCTGTCTAGGATCTGGGGACATTTGGTTGAGCTTTAGCAAACTCAGCCTCTATGAGTGGGCTCTGGTTTGGGGAATTTGCCTTTGTTTTCTCTTTTTCTTCTTGGTTGAACAGAGGGATAGATGCCACTGTCCCCCTCCCTCCCACACATACATTTTCTGGAAAGGGACCAACTTCAAAGCATTAAGCAAAAGACAGTTGCTCTTGGCCCTAAATAATCCTAGCCCTGTTCTCTGCTCTGCTCTCAAAAAGAAAGAGGTGAACTCCTTAAACTGTATACATGCTCCTTACCAAATTGCCTGATAAATACCACCAACCCCTCCCTTTGATTTTTAAAAAAATTTTCCCCTCTTTTATTGATTTTTGATCAATTTATTTTCATCCATCTTTATTCTTTGGCATGTGTGGGGCCCCCATTGCAGTGGCCTCTCTCATTGCAGAGCTCTGGCTCTGGGCATATGTGCTCCAGAGTGCTGGCTCATAATTGGACACACCAGTCCAGCTGCTCCATGGCATGTTGGATTTTCCCAGACCAGGGACTGAAACAGTGCCTCTTGCACTGCAGGGCGGACTCTTTACCCACTGGACCACCAGGGAAGCTCCCTTTATCTTTTTGCCAACTGCCTGTCTCATCCAGGAGGAAAGGAGCAATGGCTTGGTCTTCCTCTTGACCCAAGTTCACCCATAGGTTTGCCAAGATCTATATCTCCCACCCCCACCCCCGGGCTCAGAGAACTGATTCTTCATCTCTGTTCAACCTTTATCTCTAACTGTTTCTAAGTATGACCTTCCCCAGAACGGGCTGTGGTGGCGTACAAGATTAGGGACAGAGACTGGGTTTGCAGAGAAACATTGGGAGGTGGAGGGCCACCAGGGGAGTTTCACTGCTGCTGTTTCTCCTGAGGACATAATCACATGGTCCCCTTGGACTCTGTCACTTCCTGAAATCTCTCATTCTTTCATGCCACAGAGATCGGTTTTCCTCTCTCTTGGCTTCTGCCCACATTTGTCATTTATTCTTTCATTCATTCACTCAGTCAGCTAAGACAGCTTCCCCGAGAGGAGTGATTCTGCAGGCACAGTCTGGAACATTTGTTGAGTGCCTGCTACACATTAGGTCCTGTGCCAGGCACTGACTAGCCAGAGTGAAGGAAACACAGTTCTAATGTCTCCTTGTTCCCTAAATACAAAGGCCATGAGCCCTTTTCAATTGGGCAGAGAAAGTTTCCTCATTGTATTTCCATCTTTGTCAGCAAGCCAGGTTCTGCCTCTAGATTCCACTTCTAGATCTCAGCTCCATGCAACACTGACCACAGCTCAAGCCCCCAGCCCCACTGCTCAGTCACTGTTGATTTCCCTAAACCATCATTCCTCACCCTCCCTTCCCTCCATCTCCTCACCAGTTACCTGAAAGAGGATTCAGAGCTAGAAGGTCAGGCGTCCACTGAGTGCTTCCACTTTTCTCTGCCCAGCACAGATTGGGAGAACACTGGAGCCTCTGTATCTTCCCCACACATTACTGTGAACAGATCAGAATTTTGTTGTCCACATTCACATGTACTGGAATTCTGTTGTCCACCCTCACGTGTCGACAGATATGGGCATCTGGATGCAGGTTTCTTCTAGCCTCTCTATCCATAGCCTCTCCTTAAACTCCCCCTCTTTCGCCTAAATGACAGGACTCCAGGGGAAGACTAGGCAGTGACTCATCTCTTACCACCGCTGTGCCGCAGGAGCTTGCCCTATACCTCCAGAGACTCCTCTCTCTCTCTCTGCATCTCCACCCAGACCACCCTCCAGAGTCTGGAACCTTAGACTTGGAATCATATAGACTATCTAGCTGGAGTTACCCCTGGCAGAGTTCATTAACACCAGCCTGGCCTTGTTCCTGCTCTCCTTCAGGCCTTCTCCCATCTTGTCCTCCACCTCCAGACACATTGGAACACAGACTCTTGTCCAGGCACCAAACCCATCTTCCCTGGGTCACTCTGGTCACTCACCCTTTTCTCATCTCTGGAGGTCAGCCAGGCTGCCCTGGAGGATTGCTGAGCCTCCTCCTTTTCTGAAAAGGCAGGAAAGTAGGTGTGCCCCAAGCCCAGAGCGCAAGCAGAGGGAGGACTGCAGAGTGAGTGGGAAAGAAAATGAACTTCATGGCTTTCATGGAAGATCCGTTTCTTTTCCCCCGATTGCATAAACTGCATAGACTTGGCCTGGCTGTGAGGAGCAACGTTGGTTTACTCCTGTATCCTAAAAAAGTTACAGAACTGTGTCCCAAGAGAATTATTTATAGTGACTATAACTGAATTGACAAATGTCAACATAACTGATAAATTATATTTGGTAAAATAAAGAGGACGTTTATTTAGGTGGTTGGTGATTCCTGTGTGTCTCATCAAAAAGCAGCTTCCATTGTTTTTCTGAGCCTGTTCTGCGGTCCCTCCTCACACAGGCGTGGAAAGGGGCCAGGGTGTGACAAAAAACGAAGTCTCTTAGATACAGAGATGTGTGACAGGGAACAGCCATTTGTTGAGAAGCAATCAGTGCTGCTCTGGGGCACGCTCCTTGCTCTCCATATGCTGATTCGGCCTTGGTCAGGGTATGGGGCAAAGGGTGCAAGTGTCTATGGGTTAAGATTCCTTCCCTCGAGAGGTTTATCATCTGCTAATAATCGTAGCTGCATTTGTTGAATACTCATGTGTTCCTTCACCATGTTCAGCACTGTAAGTGCTTAGAAATTTACAGTTGACTGCAAAGGGTTCAGAGTCTGGCCTGGGACACATTTTTGTGTGTCACGGAGGCAAACCACTTACCCTGTCTGAGCTTAAGTTTCCTCTCTGTACAGACACCTAGGGTTGTTCGGAGACTTCAGTGATTCACAGAAAGCAATTAACACTGGGCCCGGCACACACCAAACCCCGACACACTGGTCAGTTTTTAGGGAAGTGGCCCAATGACTAGGCAACATCAATACATTGACCAGAAGGGGTATATTGGGTGACGAGGGAGCAAGCAGATGGAAAGAACACCTAACCGAGTCTTGAGGGTCAAGCAGGTCTTAGAGGAAGCCAGGAAGAATAAGAGTTCGCAGCATGGGAGAGGAGAGAAGCACATGGAGAAGAAACGGTAAGCGACGCAGGGTAGTGAGCCCGTGCTCTGGGGACTACAGATAGTTCATACGACTGCAGTTTGGAGGGTAGGGGGTGATAACCTTCTGAGGCACACACACGTTTGTGACAAAGCAGTTTTTCTGGGAAGGGCAGAGTTGCGGTGTGGCCCCACCCAGGTCTGACTCCAGAGCCTCTGCTGGACCCATCCCCTGTGTGATAGAGCACACAGTGCTGAGCACCCCCAACTCAGTGAGCAGCTTTATTATTATTTTTTTTTTAGCTTTATTGAGAGATAGTTGACAAATAAAAGTTGTAATATATTTAAAGTGTGTAATGTGATGATTTCATATATGTATATGTTGTGAAAGGATCCCCCCACTGAGTTAATTAACACATCCGTCACTTCACATCATTACCGTGTTTTGTTTTGTTTTTCTGGTGAAAACATTTAAGAAGTCAGCCTTTTATTTTTTTTTAATTTTTTAAAATTTTATTAATATATTTTTTAACTTTTACAGAGTTTTGTTGTTTACAGATATGTATGTTCCCAAATTAGTCATATGTATATCCCCCCCATCCCACCCCACCAGACTCATCACACAGCACCCCTGCAGGATCCCCTTTTCTCACAGAGCAATGACTATAGCTATTTGAAGTCAGCCTTTTATAATGGGCCTGCACTCTGAAACTAACTCTTCAAAGCAGTAATGTATTAGTAAATCCATTACGAGTTAATGGAAAGAGGACAACTGCTTGTGAATTATTACTTACATAATATTTCAATATGCAGTATTTTATACTAGATGATATACTTTTAAGTAATGGCCTCATTTGCAACGTTAAGATTATCTCTAAAAGCTCTGCAACATAGATTCTATCACCATCTTACAAGGGATAAACTGAGGCCCAGATGGGTGAAGTGTCTTGCCCAAGGGCATAGATTCAAACCCCCAGCTTTTTCTCAGCCCACCACGCCTGGAGCTGAAGACACTGGCCAAGCTGTCCCTGTAGACAACACAACACATTATACTGAAATGATCAAAAATAGAGTGTGTTATCTCAGTGTTGCCCTTGAGACACCCTCCATTGCTGCAAAATGATAACTGTCTACTGAAATAGACAGTATCTTCCAGTGGACATTTAAAAACAAGCTTCCCAGGTGCCAGCCTATCCCTGATGATATTTTTGCAACATAATTACAGGCAACACCACCAACCCTGAGATCAGTCAGCCTACAGTCTCCTGCAATCCAGCCCATCATGTACAAAGGTAGTCTTTTTAATTCAGTAGATCCAAAAGGGAAAAATTGTTCCCACCCAGGTCTGACTCCAGAGCCTCTGCTGGACCCATCCTGTGTGATAGAGCACACAGTGCTGAGCACCCCCAACTCAGTGAGCAGCTTTATTATTATTTTTTTTTTAGCTTTATTGAGAGATAGTTGACAAATAAAAGTTGTAATATATTTAAAGTGTGTAATGTGATGATTTCATATATGTATATGTTGTGAAAGGATCCCCCCACTGAGTTAATTAACACATCCGTCACTTCACATCATTACCGTGTTTTGTTTTGTTTTTCTGGTGAAAACATTTAAGAAGTCAGCCTTTTATTTTTTTTTAATTTTTTAAAATTTTATTAATATATTTTTTAACTTTTACAGAGTTTTGTTGTTTACAGATATGTATGTTCCCAAATTAGTCATATGTATATCCCCCCCATCCCACCCCACCAGACTCATCACACAGCACCCCTGCAGGATCCCCTTTTCTCACAGAGCAATGACTATAGCTATTTGAAGTCAGCCTTTTATAATGGGCCTGCACTCTGAAACTAACTCTTCAAAGCAGTAATGTATTAGTAAATCCATTACGAGTTAATGGAAAGAGGACAACTGCTTGTGAATTATTACTTACATAATATTTCAATATGCAGTATTTTATACTAGATGATATACTTTTAAGTAATGGCCTCATTTGCAACGTTAAGATTATCTCTAAAAGCTCTGCAACATAGATTCTATCACCATCTTACAAGGGATAAACTGAGGCCCAGATGGGTGAAGTGTCTTGCCCAAGGGCATAGATTCAAACCCCAGCTTTTCTCAGCCCACCACGCCTGGAGCTGAAGACACTGGCCAAGCTGTCCCTGTAGACAACACAACACATTATACTGAAATGATCAAAAATAGAGTGTGTTATCTCAGTGTTGCCCTTGAGACACCCTCCATTGCTGCAAAATGATAACTGTCTACTGAAATAGACAGTATCTTCCAGTGGACATTTAAAAACAAGCTTCCCAGGTGCCAGCCTATCCCTGATGATATTTTTGCAACATAATTACAGGCAACACCACCAACCCTGAGATCAGTCAGCCTACAGTCTCCTGCAATCCAGCCATCATTCAGTAGCTGAATTCAGTAACAGGAAAATGTGCTGCTGACTGTACTATTGATTTTATTACATTATCTAGAAATAAAATATTTTAATATGACTCCCAAGAAAATGTCTGGGTTGAAAAAAAAGATTGTTAAAAAGCAAGTAAGGGGCTTCCCCTGGTGGTCCAGTGGGTAAGGACACCGCCTTGTAGTGCAAGGGGCGCCGGTTCGATCCCTGGCCTGGGAAGATCCCACGTGCCGCGGAGCGACTGGACCAATGTGTCCAATTACCGAGCCGGAGCTCTGGAGCGCATGCGCCCAGAGCCGGCGCTCAGCAACAACAGACGCCACCGCGATGGGAGGCCCACAGGAGCCAAGGGACAAAGACGGATGAAAATAGAGAAATGAAAGACCAATAGAAGTGGCCCCCCTCCACCCCTCCATCCCCAACCCGCCCCCCGCCCAAAATAAATAAATAAATAAATCTTTAAAAAAAAAAAAAAAGCAAGTAAGAAAATCAGAAATTCCCTGGTAGCCTAGTGGTTAGGATTCTAGGCTTTCCGTGGCCTGGGTTCAATCCCTGGTTGAGGAATGGAGATCCTGCAAGCCTTGTGGTGTGGCCAAAACAACAACAGAAAAATTGGAGAAAAGTAAGGACCAGTTGGCCAGCGAAAAAACAAAACAAAAATTTTTTTTTATAAACTTTTATTTTACTTTGAACTTTTACAGAGTTTTGTTGTTTACAGATATGTATGTTCTCAGATTAGTTATATGTATATCCCCCCAATCCCACCCCTCCAAACCGTCATACAGCACCCGTGAAGGATCTGCTTTTCTCACAGAGCAATGACTATAGCTATTTTCTTCACATGTGATAGTACAGGCCTTCAAGCTACTTCCTTTACGCCTCTCACCCACTGTTCCTTCCCCACAATGTCCATATGTCACTTCCATGCAAAAATAGATGTGTTATCTCAGTGTTGCCCTTGAGACACCCTCCATTGCTGCAAAATGATAACTGTCTACTGAAATAGACAGTATCTTCCAGTGGACATTTAAAAACAAGCTTCCCAGGTGCCAGCCTATCCCTGATGATATTTTTGCAACATAATTACAGGCAACACCACCAACCCTGAGATCAGTCAGCCTACAGTCTCCTGCAATCCAGCCATCATTCAGTAGCTGAATTCAGTAACAGGAAAATGTGCTGCTGACTGTACTATTGATTTTATTACATTATCTAGAAATAAAATATTTTAATATGACTCCCAAGAAAATGTCTGGGTTGAAAAAAAAGATTGTTAAAAAGCAAGTAAGGGGCTTCCCCTGGTGGTCCAGTGGGTAAGGACACCGCCTTGTAGTGCAAGGGGCGCCGGTTCGATCCCTGGCCTGGGAAGATCCCACGTGCCGCGGAGCGGCTGGACCAATGTGTCCAATTATCCAGCCGGAGCTCTGGAGCGCATGCGCCCAGAGCCGGCGCTCAGCAACAACAGACGCCACCGCGATGGGAAGCCCACAGGAGCCAAGGAACAAAGACGGATGAAAACAGACAAATGAAAGACCAATAGAAGTGGCCCCCCCCGCTCCCCTCCCTCCCCAACCCGACCCCGCCCAAAATAAATAAATAAATAAATCTTTAAAAAAAAAAAAAAAGCAAGTAAGAAAATCAGAAATTCCCTGGTAGCCTAGTGGTTAGGATTCTAGGCTTTCCGTGGCCTGGGTTCAATCCCTGGTTGAGGAATGGAGATCCTGCAAGCCTTGTGGTGTGGCCAAAACAACAACAGAAAAATTGGAGAAAAGTAAGGACCAGTTGGCCAGCGAAAAAACAAAACAAAAATTTTTTTTTATAAACTTTTATTTTACTTTGAACTTTTACAGAGTTTTGTTGTTTACAGATATGTATGTTCTCAGATTAGTTATATGTATATCCCCCCAATCCCACCCCTCCAAACCGTCATACAGCACCCGTGAAGGATCTGCTTTTCTCACAGAGCAATGACTATAGCTATTTTCTTCACATGTGATAGTACAGGCCTTCAAGCTACTTCCTTTACGCCTCTCACCCACTGTTCCTTCCCCACAATGTCCATATGTCCACTGTCCATGTCTGTCTTTCCATCACTTCACTGCATGCGCCATCATCACCATCCTACTAAATTCCATATATATGTGTTAGTATATTGCCCTTGTCCTTCTCTTTCTGACTTCACTTTTTATGATAGGTTCTAGAGCCAGCCACCTCATTAGGGCTGATTCTTATGCACAAAACAAAAATTTAAGCGTAATTTGTAAGACATTATGGTCATAGTCACGTTTAGTTTAAGATAGTGAGGTTGACTAATATTATCTAATTATTGGTGTTAAATGAAAATAATCCCAAATAACTAAACATTATGTCATATTCAGAGCACAGTACATGTTCCTTATTTTGAACATACTAGAATAAATTTCTTATTTTGAACATTAAAGAAATTATTTTCTCTTAGAGCCTGTCAAAGAAACGATGAACAAGTGGATAGAAAACATTGCCTTAAGGGAGTTGCAGGTTGTGACCTTCTTGGGACTCTCCCATGATTATCTGTCCTTGACTCTGCACAGTGTGACCTTCAAGTCTATTACAGAAGTTGTTGACTGCCTCACCAGTTATTCAGAAATGAAGTATGTGTTTGGGTTTTAGGAGTCAGAAATGTGTGGGGAAAGGAACTAAATCAAACATGGCCAATTAACTAGATGGTCAGGCCCAAAATCAAACCAGCCTTCGATACAGGTCCAGGAAGGTGCAGCGGTGAAATGCCACCATTGCCTGAGGTATTCTCGGGGAACCCCACGCCACCGCTGGGAACACAGGCGCTGATCTTCTCCCTTGGGTCTCCCGTGCTGTGCAGGACAGAACAGCACAGCACGCACCCACCCAATCTTCTACACTCTGTCTCTTTGCTTAGCATCCAGATTAGCTTTTCCCTGTGTCAGGGTCAAAGGTGACAGCCCGATTCCTCTGGGAAACCCCAGGGCGTCACTAGATTCCCCCAACCAGGCACAATTGCCAGGCTGTCTTCTCCAATCAAGGCAGATGCTTATGTTTTGAGGTCAGTAAGTGAAAGTGCTCGTGTCCACTTTTGGAATGAAGCGACTTTGGGAAAACAGGCTGAGGATGCTATATTCTTCTGAGAAACGTTTCCTCAGCCAGCTTAATATGAAATAAAATAACAAGCACAAGTTTTAGAGATAGACATAGGTTTAAATCCTGGCTTTCTCAGTTCTTTTGATCCCCAACTGTCCCATCGGTAGAATGGGACAAGAATGCCTTCTCTGTGGGGCTGTTGGGCACACAGAAGATTCAGTCAACAAACTTTTAGTATTATTATATAATGTTGATTGAAATGAGAAGAAAACAACTCGGTCTAGAGTTTGGGATGATGTGGAGGAACTAGTGAATTGAGAAGTTAATAGATCTGGATGCACCCTGAATTCTGCTCACTGGTGATATGGGTGCAGTTGTGCTTGGACAAAGCGGTGCCGTGAAGAAGGCCAGCCTGCTTTGCCTGTCTCCATGGGGCGCGTGCGCTGTGACCCCGAGCTGACTTCATCCTCGGAGGCCCAGAAACTCAATCCCAACCAAAAATCATCTTAGGCAGGCTGGCCTAGGCCCACAAGCTGACAAAGGCCTGTGTGTAAGACCAGATGGTCGGTGTGCCCAACAGACACATCAGCCTGTCCAGCATAGTCAAAGTGACCCAGGAAAAACGCAATCAGAAAGCACTTAGAGAGGATGGCATCCTAACAAAGAAGTTTGTTTTTAACTTGAAAATATAGTGGCACCATGCCTTGTTAGTCAGCTGCATGAGTCTTCACCACAGGAACTCCTGACAGAGGGCCAGGTGTTCTCTGCCAGACAGAAGCTGTGAGCTCTTCTCCTCTCAGGGTCTCCTTCACTTCTAAGACTGACCAACTTCCCTCCAGAATCAGCACACTTCTTCTTTAGATATGTTTATACTCCGGTCAGTCTAGCCTCCTGCCTAGGAACCTCTCATTACAAGCTGATTTTAGAGTTTGACTCTGGAAGGCCTAAGAAGACCACAGAATTTCCAAGTTCTTTGCGGAGGGGGGCAGGGTTGTCAGTGGGTAATTAAGGACGGCCTCTGGGTACAATGATCTCTTCCTTGCTCACCTCTTACAGAGTTGAAAGGACATAGAGAATTAGAATCACCTGTGGGAAGGGAATGCCTTCATTAGAGAGATGTGACTTTTAGTGACGCGTTGACAGTTGGGACCCCACACTTTGGTCTTCTCTTTTTAATTCTATTTATTTATTTTTGGCTATGCTAGGCCTTCCGGGAGCTTTCCAGGTGGCTCAGTGGTAAAGAATCCACCTGACAAGCAGGAGACATTGGTTCGATTCCTGAGTCAGGAAGATCCCCTGGAGAAGAGAATGGCACTCCAGTGTCCTCAACAAACTTTTAGTATTATTATATAATGTTGATTGAAATGAGAAGAAAACAACTCGGTCTAGAGTTTGGGATGATGTGGAGGAACTAGTGAATTGAGAAGTTAATAGATCTGGATGCACCCTGAATTCTGCTCACTGGTGATATGGGTGCAGTTGTGCTTGGACAAAGCGGTGCCGTGAAGAAGGCCAGCCTGCTTTGCCTGTCTCCATGGGGCGCGTGCGCTGTGACCCCGAGCTGACTTCATCCTCGGAGGCCCAGAAACTCAATCCCAACCAAAAATCATCTTAGGCAGGCTGGCCTAGGCCCACAAGCTGACAAAGGCCTGTGTGTAAGACCAGATGGTCGGTGTGCCCAACAGACACATCAGCCTGTCCAGCATAGTCAAAGTGACCCAGGAAAAACGCAATCAGAAAGCACTTAGAGAGGATGGCATCCTAACAAAGAAGTTTGTTTTTAACTTGAAAATATAGTGGCACCATGCCTTGTTAGTCAGCTGCATGAGTCTTCACCACAGGAACTCCTGACAGAGGGCCAGGTGTTCTCTGCCAGACAGAAGCTGTGAGCTCTTCTCCTCTCAGGGTCTCCTTCACTTCTAAGACTGACCAACTTCCCTCCAGAATCAGCACACTTCTTCTTTAGATATGTTTATACTCCGGTCAGTCTAGCCTCCTGCCTAGGAACCTCTCATTACAAGCTGATTTTAGAGTTTGACTCTGGAAGGCCTAAGAAGACCACAGAATTTCCAAGTTCTTTGCGGAGGGGGGCAGGGTTGTCAGTGGGTAATTAAGGACGGCCTCTGGGTACAATGATCTCTTCCTTGCTCACCTCTTACAGAGTTGAAAGGACATAGAGAATTAGAATCACCTGTGGGAAGGGAATGCCTTCATTAGAGAGATGTGACTTTTAGTGACGCGTTGACAGTTGGGACCCCACACTTTGGTCTTCTCTTTTTAATTCTATTTATTTATTTTTGGCTATGCTAGGCCTTCCGGGAGCTTTCCAGGTGGCTCAGTGGTAAAGAATCCACCTGACAAGCAGGAGACATTGGTTCGATTCCTGAGTCAGGAAGATCCCCTGGAGAAGAGAATGGCACTCCAGTGTCCTTGCCTGGGAAATCCCATGGAGAGAGGAGCCTGGTGGGCTACAGTCCATGGGATCACAAAGAGCTCGACATGACGTAGCAATGAATCAACAACATCACCAAGTCTTTAGTACCACACAGGCTTTTCTCTAGCAGTGGTTAGTGGGGTCTACTCTCTAATAGCGATGTGCAGGCTTCTCATTACAGTGCTGTCTCTTGTTTCAGAGCATAGACTCTAGGGCACATGAGCTCAGTAGTTGCAGCTCCTAGGCTCTAGAGCACCGGCTCAATACTTGTGACTCAATACTCGGGCTTAGTTGCTCTCTGGCAAGCATGATCTTCCCAGATCAGGGATCAAACCCATGTCTCCTGCATTGGCAGGTGAATTCTTTATCACTGAACCACCAGGGAAGCCCACACTAAGTTCTTTAAACAAAGAAATTCTCCAGTACCCCTTTTCCTATCTTCTTTCCCTGGTCTTTATTTGGAATGGATCCATGGAAGAAGGCAAACGTGGCAACAAAAGCAGTGAAAACTGGGGTTTGATGTTTTCCCTAGGCACTCCCAGCTCAAAGCTAGTTGCAGACTCTTGGGCAAAAGCCCGCAGAGGAGTGATTGACACCCTGCCCTTTGAGCCCACCAGCCTCTCTCTAGAGGGTTTCCTAGGGGACCTTGTTGTGGAGCCTTCCGGCTGACTGCTTAGCTGGGTCACAGGCATCTCACCAAGCTGCTTCCTGTGCCCAAAGTAATCACCAAAAAGTTATGATTACTTAAGTGAATCTGGAGTTTGGGGCTGAGGGACGCCTGCAGCCCTATGATCTAATCCTTCTCTCAGTTCTGCCCTCTCAGCCAAGCTCCTGGGCCACTTGCTGTATCCTCTCAGTCTCCATTTCATGTTCCAAAGCATTTATTCACTCTCTTCCTACCATAGGAGAGAAGCTATGGAGATTATATAAACTCTCCTCTCTTTCTCTCTCTCTCTTTTTTGTTTTTGGCTGTACCTCGTGGCTTGCAGGATCTTCATTCCCCAACCAGGGACTGAACCCTGGTCATGGCAATGAAGGCACCAGGTTTTAACCACTGGAATACCAGGGAATTCCCTAAACCCTTTGTCTTCTCTTTGAAGTCAAACTCCCAAGTTCTTAGGCAATTTCCTGGTGCTGGGTTACTTCTTTAGTAAATATCAATATTTATTGAATTCTTACGGTAGGCATCACCAATCTGAAATCACTCTACGCAGTACCACACAGGCTTTTCTCTAGCAGTGGTTAGTGGGGTCTACTCTCTAATAGCGATGTGCAGGCTTCTCATTACAGTGCTGTCTCTTGTTTCAGAGCATAGACTCTAGGGCACATGAGCTCAGTAGTTGCAGCTCCTAGGCTCTAGAGCACCGGCTCAATACTTGTGACTCAATACTCGGGCTTAGTTGCTCTCTGGCAAGCATGATCTTCCCAGATCAGGGATCAAACCCATGTCTCCTGCATTGGCAGGTGAATTCTTTATCACTGAACCACCAGGGAAGCCCACACTAAGTTCTTTAAACAAAGAAATTCTCCAGTACCCCTTTTCCTATCTTCTTTCCCTGGTCTTTATTTGGAATGGATCCATGGAAGAAGGCAAACGTGGCAACAAAAGCAGTGAAAACTGGGGTTTGATGTTTTCCCTAGGCACTCCCAGCTCAAAGCTAGTTGCAGACTCTTGGGCAAAAGCCCGCAGAGGAGTGATTGACACCCTGCCCTTTGAGCCCACCAGCCTCTCTCTAGAGGGTTTCCTAGGGGACCTTGTTGTGGAGCCTTCCGGCTGACTGCTTAGCTGGGTCACAGGCATCTCACCAAGCTGCTTCCTGTGCCCAAAGTAATCACCAAAAAGTTATGATTACTTAAGTGAATCTGGAGTTTGGGGCTGAGGGACGCCTGCAGCCCTATGATCTAATCCTTCTCTCAGTTCTGCCCTCTCAGCCAAGCTCCTGGGCCACTTGCTGTATCCTCTCAGTCTCCATTTCATGTTCCAAAGCATTTATTCACTCTCTTCCTACCATAGGAGAGAAGCTATGGAGATTATATAAACTCTCCTCTCTTTCTCTCTCTCTCTTTTTTGTTTTTGGCTGTACCTCGTGGCTTGCAGGATCTTCATTCCCCAACCAGGGACTGAACCCTGGTCATGGCAATGAAGGCACCAGGTTTTAACCACTGGAATACCAGGGAATTCCCTAAACCCTTTGTCTTCTCTTTGAAGTCAAACTCCCAAGTTCTTAGGCAATTTCCTGGTGCTGGGTTACTTCTTTAGTAAATATCAATATTTATTGAATTCTTACGGTAGGCATCACCAATCTGAAATCAGTGATGCAGTATGCTGTACACCATGGCCTTTATGTAGGGCTCTTGCCAAAAACATTTTTCCAGAATCTAATCTTGAGAAAATAATCACAGCCCAGAATGTAGTCGACATCCCAGACTGTCTACAGTACAACTCTTTAAAAAGAAACTGTTATGAAAAGCCAAAAAAAAAAAAAAAAAAGACAGGGGATTGTTGTAGACCGAAGCTGTCTAAGAGAACTGTCAGTAAAAAGGAAAACAGTCCATGTCTGACCTACTCAATATTGTAGCCAGTATCACTTGTGGCAACTGAGCACTTGAAATGTGGCCAGTGTAATGGTTATCTCACTTTTAAATTTATTCAATTTTAATGAATTTGAATATAAATAATCACTCACAGCTACTGGTTCCTGCATGGGATGAAAGGGAAAGTGTTAGTCAGACTTTGCGACCCCACGGACTGTAGTCCACCAGGCTGCTCTGTCCATGGGATTTCCTAGCTAAGAATACTGGTGTAGGTTGCCATTTCCTTCTCCAAAGAATCTTTCTGGCCCAGGGATCGAACCTGGCTCTCCTGCATTGCAGGCAGATTTTTTACTGGCTGGGCCACCAGGGAAGGCCCTAGGACATAGCACAGTTCTACATGTCTTTAAAAAGACTAAAGAAACAAAACGACCCAATACAATGCATGAATTTTTATTGTATCCTGTATCAGAATGGGGGAAATGAGAAAAAAGTCTTTCAAAGAAAATAGATAAATATAAATTGTTTATGACATCACTGAGCTAAGGTTAATTTTCTCAGGTATGATGATAGTACCATTACCAAGGCCTGCTGTTCACCCCACAATACATGGAGGGCTGAGTTGTTGGGGCAAGGAGTAGCTACTTTACTTGGAAAGCCAGCTGATCCAGAAGATGATGGACTAGAGTCCCAAAGAACAACGTTAGCTCGTTAGAATTCAGGCTTTTTTTTTTTTTTTTTTTTTTTTTTTTGGTAATTTTGGCCTCTTCTATGGTCTTTTATTTATTTATTTTCATCCACCTTTGTTCTTTGGCCTGTATGGGTCCCCCACCGCAGCAGCCTCTCTTGCTGCAGAGCACCAGCTCTGGGCACACACACTCCAGAGCACTGGTTCGCAACTGGACACACTGTGGGTCCCGTCACTCCGCGGCACATGGGATCTTCCCAGGCCAGGGATTGAACTGGCGGCCCTTCCACTGCAAGGCAGACTCCTTACCCACTGGGTCACCAGGGAAGGCCCACAGACTTCTTTTATACTAAAAATGGTGGAGGCGTGGTGAGTGGCTGCAGATGTTTTGGAGTCAGAATTCTTTGTTCTTTCACCTGTCCACATAGGTCAGATCAGGAGTTCCTATAAACCTTCAACAAGACAAATGTTATTCTCTGTTCTACAACTTTTTTTGTCAATGTGAATGGGAAACTATTGTACTTTAAAAGGTCAGAATCTTGAGAATGAGCTATCCTGTGTATTTCAGGTGACAGGCAATATTCTTAACCTGTAGCAAAGGCAATAGAATTCAAAATTTAAAGAAACGAAAAAAAATTTTTTTAAAAGAAACGGCACTACATGAAATCAGGTTTATTCTTCTCTATTACGGTATTTTGGTTTAATTAGAGAATTTAATTATTTGGCCCTGTATACTCAAGTGTTTAGGGATGAAGTATGTACTACTTAGTTTCAAATGGTTTGAAAGAGACAAAGCAGATTGGGCAAAATGTCAGTAATTGAAAATCCAGCTTCACTACATACTGATACACATTACACTCTTTAACATTTCTATGGATTCAAACTTTTTTTAAATAAAAAGTGTAAGTAAAAAGGAAAGATGCCGGCACCCATTTGGACATGTGATAGTAACAGATCAAGGCTGGCCACTTTTTCCAGCTTCCAAAGAGCTGTGTTCCAACTTCATGTTAGGCACTCTGAACGTGCTCTCTCTCTCTTTCATTTATAACTGTCTCTCTGGAAAACTGCAACTTACTATGAAAGAAATACAATATCCCTACACCCACCAAATAATTATCACCTCTTTGACAGAAACTCTGTGACATGAGGAGACACAGGGAACTTGCTAATCTTTCCTCTTAAATCTTCACTCTTCACCCTTCTGATCTGGCAAACTTCAATAGCTCCTCTTACAGACTACGAGGGCCAAAGCCAAAATTTTGTATTTGAAGCTCTTGTCTACTTTATAATATACTGTTTGCATATACGTTAAATAATTTTATATTGGTCAGTTAAGAGACCACAGGTCAAACCAATTGTAAATGCTCCAGGCCCTTCCACTGCAAGGCAGACTCCTTACCCACTGGGTCACCAGGGAAGGCCCACAGACTTCTTTTATACTAAAAATGGTGGAGGCGTGGTGAGTGGCTGCAGATGTTTTGGAGTCAGAATTCTTTGTTCTTTCACCTGTCCACATAGGTCAGATCAGGAGTTCCTATAAACCTTCAACAAGACAAATGTTATTCTCTGTTCTACAACTTTTTTTGTCAATGTGAATGGGAAACTATTGTACTTTAAAAGGTCAGAATCTTGAGAATGAGCTATCCTGTGTATTTCAGGTGACAGGCAATATTCTTAACCTGTAGCAAAGGCAATAGAATTCAAAATTTAAAGAAACGAAAAAAAATTTTTTTAAAAGAAACGGCACTACATGAAATCAGGTTTATTCTTCTCTATTACGGTATTTTGGTTTAATTAGAGAATTTAATTATTTGGCCCTGTATACTCAAGTGTTTAGGGATGAAGTATGTACTACTTAGTTTCAAATGGTTTGAAAGAGACAAAGCAGATTGGGCAAAATGTCAGTAATTGAAAATCCAGCTTCACTACATACTGATACACATTACACTCTTTAACATTTCTATGGATTCAAACTTTTTTTAAATAAAAAGTGTAAGTAAAAAGGAAAGATGCCGGCACCCATTTGGACATGTGATAGTAACAGATCAAGGCTGGCCACTTTTTCCAGCTTCCAAAGAGCTGTGTTCCAACTTCATGTTAGGCACTCTGAACGTGCTCTCTCTCTCTTTCATTTATAACTGTCTCTCTGGAAAACTGCAACTTACTATGAAAGAAATACAATATCCCTACACCCACCAAATAATTATCACCTCTTTGACAGAAACTCTGTGACATGAGGAGACACAGGGAACTTGCTAATCTTTCCTCTTAAATCTTCACTCTTCACCCTTCTGATCTGGCAAACTTCAATAGCTCCTCTTACAGACTACGAGGGCCAAAGCCAAAATTTTGTATTTGAAGCTCTTGTCTACTTTATAATATACTGTTTGCATATACGTTAAATAATTTTATATTGGTCAGTTAAGAGACCACAGGTCAAACCAATTGTAAATGCTCCAGGTGACGAATCACACTGTAATAATAAGGGAAATATTCCTAAATGGGTTGATGCTTAAGTCATGCCTTAAAGCAGCATTTCTCAAAGATCTGGTCTGGGCATCACCTTAGTACTTGACAAAAAAGGCAGATTCCCCTGGGTTCTACCCCAGCCCTGCAGAGTCAGAATGTTCATATTTAACAAGTGCTCCCCAGTGATTCTTATGTACACTGACGTTTGCGAACCCAAAGAGTGGTAAGATTTAGGTGTGTGAAAAGAAGCCTGAAGGATATTCTGATAGGTGAAGAATCCTAAGCAGATACAAAAAATCAAAAATGAAACTGGGGACTTCCCTGGTGGAACAGTGGACAGTAATCCACCTGCCAATACAAGTTCAATTCCTGGTCTTGGAACATTCCACCTGCTGTGGCGTAACTAAGCCTGCATGCCACAACTATTGAACCTGTGCTCTAGAGCCTGGGGGCTGCAATTACTGAGTGATGCGCCACAACTATTGAAACCTATGCACCCTAGAGCCCCTGTTCCACAACAAGAGAAGCCACAGCAATGAGAAGTTCGTACATTGTAACTGGAGAGTAGTCCCTGCTCGCCGAAACTAGAGAAAAGCACTCATGTAGCAATGAAGACCCAGCATAGTAAAACTAATAATAGTAGTAATTAATTAAATAATAATAATAGAGGATGCTAGAGCTTAATAATAATTGTGCTCAGGATTGCAGAATTGACTATATCCCACCAAATCTTCTCCTGCCTTAAGAAAAGAAACTGGGCTTTTTAAAGAGTAGAAGGAGCATCACCTTTTGGAGGGGGGAAATTCCCATTTGACTTCAGGTAAGAGAGAGAGTTGTTAGGTAGGGTGGGACCAGGGTACAGAAAGCTTTGGACACCAATTCAGGGAGGTTGGCCCATTTTGGGGTAGTTGGTAAACACTGAAGGAACAATGATGTTTTAGGAAAATCAACCTGGCTGGCTGTGTAGGCTACATGGAAGATTTTAAAAACGTTAAGAGACCACAGGTCAAACCAATTGTAAATGCTCCAGGTGACGAATCACACTGTAATAATAAGGGAAATATTCCTAAATGGGTTGATGCTTAAGTCATGCCTTAAAGCAGCATTTCTCAAAGATCTGGTCTGGGCATCACCTTAGTACTTGACAAAAAAGGCAGATTCCCCTGGGTTCTACCCCAGCCCTGCAGAGTCAGAATGTTCATATTTAACAAGTGCTCCCCAGTGATTCTTATGTACACTGACGTTTGCGAACCCAAAGAGTGGTAAGATTTAGGTGTGTGAAAAGAAGCCTGAAGGATATTCTGATAGGTGAAGAATCCTAAGCAGATACAAAAAATCAAAAATGAAACTGGGGACTTCCCTGGTGGAACAGTGGACAGTAATCCACCTGCCAATACAAGTTCAATTCCTGGTCTTGGAACATTCCACCTGCTGTGGCGTAACTAAGCCTGCATGCCACAACTATTGAACCTGTGCTCTAGAGCCTGGGGGCTGCAATTACTGAGTGATGCGCCACAACTATTGAAACCTATGCACCCTAGAGCCCCTGTTCCACAACAAGAGAAGCCACAGCAATGAGAAGTTCGTACATTGTAACTGGAGAGTAGTCCCTGCTCGCCGAAACTAGAGAAAAGCACTCATGTAGCAATGAAGACCCAGCATAGTAAAACTAATAATAGTAGTAATTAATTAAATAATAATAATAGAGGATGCTAGAGCTTAATAATAATTGTGCTCAGGATTGCAGAATTGACTATATCCCACCAAATCTTCTCCTGCCTTAAGAAAAGAAACTGGGCTTTTTAAAGAGTAGAAGGAGCATCACCTTTTGGAGGGGGGAAATTCCCATTTGACTTCAGGTAAGAGAGAGAGTTGTTAGGTAGGGTGGGACCAGGGTACAGAAAGCTTTGGACACCAATTCAGGGAGGTTGGCCCATTTTGGGGTAGTTGGTAAACACTGAAGGAACAATGATGTTTTAGGAAAATCAACCTGGCTGGCTGTGTAGGCTACATGGAAGATTTTTAAAAAGTAAACTCAGGGAGACCAATAAATAGGTTTTTGAAGATGATCCAGGTGTAATGAAAGTGGTACTGGATACAAAGCATACAGGATGAGTGGGAGAATTATCTTTGAAGGAAGGATCAATAGGATGTGGGGACTGATTTTTTAAAAGGCAGGGGCTAAACTATCATGTGTAAAATAGAAAACTAGTGGGAGCCACTACACCACACAGGGCGCCCAGCCAGGCACGAAGCCCAGCCATACACTAAGTGATAAGCCAAAGGAAGGGGGAAGAGGGAGGATTGAGAGGGACGGAATTATATATATATAATTATGGCTAATTCGGGTTGTTCTACAGCAGGCACCAACACAACAAAAAGCAATTACCCTCCAATTAAAAAATAAATTTTTTAAATCTTAAAATAAAAATAAAAGTGAGGGGTTGGCAGGAATGTGTGTAAGAGGAAATATTAATAATGTTCAAGGTCCATATACATACTACTATACACAAAATGGATCATTAATAAGAGCCTGCTGTATAGCACAGGGAACTCTCCTCAATACTCTGCAATGGTTTATATGGGAAAAGAATCTATAAAAGAATGGATATATGTACATGCATAACTAACTCACTTTACTGTATACCTAAAACTAACACAACACTGTAAGTCAACTCTACTCCAATACAAATGTAAAAAAGAAAAACAAAAAAGTGCTCAAGGTCTACAAACAAAAACAAAAACCTAATAACACATTTTTAAAATAGGCTAAGATTATATACACATGACTAATATGGGATCGTGCATATCTGTAAACAACAAAACTCTGTAAAAGTAGAAAGTAAAATAAATTTTTTTTAAAAAAAATTAAAAAAATATTGACTCAGATTGAGTAGATATTTCTCCAAAGAAGAGATACAAATGGCAAAAAATACATGCAAACATGCTCAATATATCATTAGAGAAATAACAGTCAAAACCACAATGAAATATTGCTTTGCATCTGTCAAGATGGCTATTATATTTTAAAAGAGAGAGAGAAACAACAGGCTGGCTGTGTAGGCTACATGGAAGATTTTTAAAAAGTAAACTCAGGGAGACCAATAAATAGGTTTTTGAAGATGATCCAGGTGTAATGAAAGTGGTACTGGATACAAAGCATACAGGATGAGTGGGAGAATTATCTTTGAAGGAAGGATCAATAGGATGTGGGGACTGATTTTTTAAAAGGCAGGGGCTAAACTATCATGTGTAAAATAGAAAACTAGTGGGAGCCACTACACCACACAGGGCGCCCAGCCAGGCACGAAGCCCAGCCATACACTAAGTGATAAGCCAAAGGAAGGGGGAAGAGGGAGGATTGAGAGGGACGGAATTATATATATATAATTATGGCTAATTCGGGTTGTTCTACAGCAGGCACCAACACAACAAAAAGCAATTACCCTCCAATTAAAAAATAAATTTTTTAAATCTTAAAATAAAAATAAAAGTGAGGGGTTGGCAGGAATGTGTGTAAGAGGAAATATTAATAATGTTCAAGGTCCATATACATACTACTATACACAAAATGGATCATTAATAAGAGCCTGCTGTATAGCACAGGGAACTCTCCTCAATACTCTGCAATGGTTTATATGGGAAAAGAATCTATAAAAGAATGGATATATGTACATGCATAACTAACTCACTTTACTGTATACCTAAAACTAACACAACACTGTAAGTCAACTCTACTCCAATACAAATGTAAAAAAGAAAAACAAAAAAGTGCTCAAGGTCTACAAACAAAAACAAAAACCTAATAACACATTTTTAAAATAGGCTAAGATTATATACACATGACTAATATGGGATCGTGCATATCTGTAAACAACAAAACTCTGTAAAAGTAGAAAGTAAAATAAATTTTTTTTAAAAAAAATTAAAAAAATATTGACTCAGATTGAGTAGATATTTCTCCAAAGAAGAGATACAAATGGCAAAAAAATACATGCAAACATGCTCAATATATCATTAGAGAAATAACAGTCAAAACCACAATGAAATATTGCTTTGCATCTGTCAAGATGGCTATTATATTTTAAAAGAGAGAGAGAAACAACAGGTGTTAGTGAGGATATGAGAAACCGAAACCCTTGCACACGGTTAGTGGGAATGCAAATGCTGCAGCCACTATGGAAAACAGCAAGGAATTTCCTCAAAAAATTAAAAATAGAACTCTCCATATGATCCAATAATCTCACTTCTGGGAATTTATCCAAGAGAATTGAAATCAGGATCTCAAAGAGATATTAGCATTCCTGTGTTCACTGCAGCACCATTTACAATAGCCAAGATAAAGAAGCAACCTATATGTCCATCAAAAGATGCATTTTTAAAAGTTGTATATGCAGTGGTGAAAAACTGAAACTTCCTGTAAGATCAGGAAGTGCCCACTCTCACCACTATTATTCAACATAGTCCTAGAAATCCTAGAATGGCAATCAGAAAAGAAAAAGGGTAAAAGGAATCCAAACTGGCAAAGAAGTAAAATTGTCACTGTTTGCAAATGACATGGTACTATACATAGAAAATCCTAAAGATGCCACCAGAAAACTACTGGAGTTAATCCATGAATTCAGTAGTCATTGGGTACAAAGTATTAACTTTGTATCCAAAGAAATCTCTTGCATTCCTATGCACTAACAATTAAAAGATCACAAAGAGAAATTAAGGAAACTATCCCATTCAGCATTACAACAAAAAGAATAAAATACCTAGGAATAAACTTAGGTAAAAACCTAGGAGGCAAAAGAGCTGTACAAAGTAAACTATAAGATACTGATGAAAGAAATCAAAGACGACACAAATAGGGCTTTTCTGGTAGCTCAGCGGAAAAGAGTTTGCCTGCCAATGCAGGAGACATGAGTTCAATCCCTGAGCCGAGAAGATCCCACATGCTGCGGAGCAACTAAGCCCGTAAGCCATTTATGACCCTACAACTATTGACCCTGTGCCCTAGAGCCTCAGAGCCACAACTATTGAGCCCAAGTGCCACAACTACTGAAGCCCATGTGCCCTAAGGCCTGAGTTCCACAACAAGAGAAGTCACCACAACAAGAAGCTTGCTCACCTCAACTAGAGAGTAGTCTCCATTCCCTGCAACTAGAGAAGAGCCTGCAGCAGCAGTGAAAATCCACAATAGCCAAAAATAAATAAATAAATTTAAAAATATTTGACACAAATGGATGGAGAGATATACCATGTTCTTGAATTGGAAGAATCAATATTGTGAAAATGACTAGACTTTCCCAAAGCAATCTACAGATTCAATGCAATCCCTATTAAAATGATCATTTTTGGGGGCTCCAAAATCAATGTGGATGGTGACTGCAGTCATGAAATTAAAACACACTTGCTCCTTGGAAAAATAGCTATGCCAAACCTAGACAGTGTATTAAGAGACAGAGACATCACTTTGCCAACAAAGGTCCATATAGCCAAAGCTATGGTTTTTCCGGTACTCATGTATGGATGTGAGAGTTGGACCATAAAGAAGGCTGAGCACCGAAGAATTGATGTTTTTGAATTATGGTGTTGCAGAAGACTCTTGAGAGTCCCTTGGACAGCAAGGAGATCAAACCAGTCAATCTTAAAGGAAATAAACCCTGAATCTTCATTGGAAGGACTGATGCTGAAGCTGAAGCTCCAAGACTTTAGCCACCTGATGTAAAGAACTGAGTCACTGGAAAAGACCCTGATGCTGGGAAAGACTGAGGGCAAGAGGAGAAGAGGGCAACAGAGGATGATATGGTTGGATGGCCTCACTGAGTCAATGGACATGTGCTTGAGCAAACTCAGGGAGATGGAGATGGATAGAGAGGCCTGGTGTGCTGCAGTTCATAGAGCTGCAAAGAATCAGACACGACAGTGACTAAACAACAACAGTCAAATTACCAATGGCATTTTTCACCAAACTAGAACAAAATATTTTACAACTTGTATGGAAACACTAAAGACCCCAAATAGCAAAAGCAGTCTTGAGCAAAAAAATAAAAACAGAACTGGAGAAATCAGGCTCCTTGACTTCAAACTATTCCACAGGGCTCTAGCATTTATGAAAGTATCATACTGATATAAAAACAGAAATATAAATCCATGGAACAGGACAGAAACCCAGAGATAAACTCATGCACTTATGGTCATTTAATGTATGACAAAGGAGGCCAGAATATACCATGGAGTAAAGGTAGCCTTTTTAATAAGTGAGGCTGGGAAAACTGGACAGGTACATGCAAAGGAATGAAATTAAAACACTCCCTAACACTAGACACAAAAATAAACTCAGAATGGACTAAAGTCCTAAAAGTAAGGCCAGACACTATAAAACTCTTACAGGGAAACAGAGGCAGAACACTATTTGACATAAATCACAGCAAGAACTTCTTTGACCCATTTCCTAGAGTCATGAGAATAAAAACAAAAATAAACAAATAGGACCTAATTAAACTTAGAAGTTTTGCACAGCAAAGGAAACCATAAACAAGACAAAAAGACAACCCTCGGAATAGCAGAAAATATTTGCAAATATTTGCAAACTGACAAAGGCTCAATCTCCAAAATATACAAGCAGCTTATGTAGCTCAATAGCAAAACAACCAAACAACCCAATCAAAACAATGGTTGGAAGATCTAGATAGACATCTCTCCAAAGAAGACATACAGCGAGCCAACAAATACATGGAAAGATGCTCAACATCACTAATGATGAGAGAAATCCAAACTACAATGAGATAATCACTTTGCACAGGTCAGAACAGACATCCTCACAAACTCTACAAGCAATAAATGCTGAAGGAGTTGTGGTGAAAAAGGAACCCTCTTGCACTTTCGTTGGGAAGGTAAATTGATACCGCCATTCCGGAGGACCACTTGGAAGGTTCTTAAAAAACTAAAAAAACATAGAGCTGCAAAGAATCAGACACGACAGTGACTAAACAACAACAGTCAAATTACCAATGGCATTTTTCACCAAACTAGAACAAAATATTTTACAACTTGTATGGAAACACTAAAGACCCCAAATAGCAAAAGCAGTCTTGAGCAAAAAAATAAAAACAGAACTGGAGAAATCAGGCTCCTTGACTTCAAACTATTCCACAGGGCTCTAGCATTTATGAAAGTATCATACTGATATAAAAACAGAAATATAAATCCATGGAACAGGACAGAAACCCAGAGATAAACTCATGCACTTATGGTCATTTAATGTATGACAAAGGAGGCCAGAATATACCATGGAGTAAAGGTAGCCTTTTAATAAGTGAGGCTGGGAAAACTGGACAGGTACATGCAAAGGAATGAAATTAAAACACTCCCTAACACTAGACACAAAAATAAACTCAGAATGGACTAAAGTCCTAAAAGTAAGGCCAGACACTATAAAACTCTTACAGGGAAACAGAGGCAGAACACTATTTGACATAAATCACAGCAAGAACTTCTTTGACCCATTTCCTAGAGTCATGAGAATAAAAACAAAAATAAACAAATAGGACCTAATTAAACTTAGAAGTTTTGCACAGCAAAGGAAACCATAAACAAGACAAAAAGACAACCCTCGGAATAGCAGAAAATATTTGCAAATATTTGCAAACTGACAAAGGCTCAATCTCCAAAATATACAAGCAGCTTATGTAGCTCAATAGCAAAACAACCAAACAACCCAATCAAAACAATGGTTGGAAGATCTAGATAGACATCTCTCCAAAGAAGACATACAGCGAGCCAACAAATACATGGAAAGATGCTCAACATCACTAATGATGAGAGAAATCCAAACTACAATGAGATAATCACTTTGCACAGGTCAGAACAGACATCCTCACAAACTCTACAAGCAATAAATGCTGAAGGAGTTGTGGTGAAAAAGGAACCCTCTTGCACTTTCGTTGGGAAGGTAAATTGATACCGCCATTCCGGAGGACCACTTGGAAGGTTCTTAAAAAACTAAAAATAGAACTACTACATAACCCAGCAATCCCACTACTGGGCATATACCCAGCGCAAACCATAATTTAAAAAGACACATGAACCCCAGTGTTCATTGCAGCACTATTTACAAAAGGCAAGACATGGAAGCAACCTAAATGTCTATCAACAAAAAAATGGATAAAGAAGATGAGGGGGTGTGTACGTATGCATGTATGTAAATATGTGTGTGTCATATATATATACATACATATATATATACATATACACACATATATAATGGAATATTTCCCAGCCATATAAAGGAATGAAACTGAGTAATTTTTGGAGATGTGGATGGACCTAGAGGCTGTTATACAGAGTGAAGTAAGTCAGAAAAAGAAAAACAAATACTGTATATTAACACATACATGTGGAATCTGAAAAAATTGGTACAGATGATTTTATCTACAAAGCAGAAATAGAGACACAGAAGTAGCAAACAAATGTATGGATACCAAGGGGAAAAGGGGGAGATGGGTGAATTGGGAGATTAGGATTGACATAGACACACTATTGATGCTATGTATAAAATAGATAACTAGTAAGAACCTTCTGTATATCACAGGGAATTTTATTCAATTTTTTGCAGTAACCTACATGGGAAGGAAATCTGCAAAGGAGATCTATGTATACATAGAGCTGGTTCACTGTGCTGTATAGACACTAACACAATATAGTAAAGCATCTATGCGTCAATGAAAATTTTAAAAATAAAATTAAAACTTGTATATGCCTCTAACGGAATATTATTTAGTCATTAAAAAGAAGGAGATTCTGCAATAGGTGACAACATGGATGAACCGTAAAGACATTACTTATGCTAAGTGAAATACCCACGTCACAGAAAGCCAGCTACTTAATGAGCTCACTTACACGAGGTATCTAAAACAGTTAAACTTACAGAATCAAAGAGTGAACTAAATAATGGTTGCTAAGAGCGGGAGGGAGGGGAAAAGGGGGAGCTAATGATCAACAGGTATAATGTTCAGCTGAACAAGATGTTAAAAAAACAAGTAAAAATGGAAAGGACCCTTACTTTCGTTGGGAAGGTAAATTGATACCGCCATTCCGGAGGACCACTTGGAAGGTTCTTAAAAAACTAAAAATAGAACTACTACATAACCCAGCAATC
This sequence comes from Tragulus kanchil, assembly GCA_022376925.1. Taxonomy (NCBI): domain Eukaryota; kingdom Metazoa; phylum Chordata; class Mammalia; order Artiodactyla; family Tragulidae; genus Tragulus; species Tragulus kanchil. The sequence goes on along the minus strand of JAIOJX010000024.1, from coordinate 79,826,359 downwards.
CCACTACTGGGCATATACCCAGCGCAAACCATAATTTAAAAAGACACATGAACCCCAGTGTTCATTGCAGCACTATTTACAAAAGGCAAGACATGGAAGCAACCTAAATGTCTATCAACAAAAAAATGGATAAAGAAGATGAGGGGGTGTGTACGTATGCATGTATGTAAATATGTGTGTGTCATATATATATACATACATATATATATACATATACACACATATATAATGGAATATTTCCCAGCCATATAAAGGAATGAAACTGAGTAATTTTTGGAGATGTGGATGGACCTAGAGGCTGTTATACAGAGTGAAGTAAGTCAGAAAAAGAAAAACAAATACTGTATATTAACACATACATGTGGAATCTGAAAAAATTGGTACAGATGATTTTATCTACAAAGCAGAAATAGAGACACAGAAGTAGCAAACAAATGTATGGATACCAAGGGGAAAAGGGGGAGATGGGTGAATTGGGAGATTAGGATTGACATAGACACACTATTGATGCTATGTATAAAATAGATAACTAGTAAGAACCTTCTGTATATCACAGGGAATTTTATTCAATTTTTTGCAGTAACCTACATGGGAAGGAAATCTGCAAAGGAGATCTATGTATACATAGAGCTGGTTCACTGTGCTGTATAGACACTAACACAATATAGTAAAGCATCTATGCGTCAATGAAAATTTTAAAAATAAAATTAAAACTTGTATATGCCTCTAACGGAATATTATTTAGTCATTAAAAAGAAGGAGATTCTGCAATAGGTGACAACATGGATGAACCGTAAAGACATTACTTATGCTAAGTGAAATACCCACGTCACAGAAAGCCAGCTACTTAATGAGCTCACTTACACGAGGTATCTAAAACAGTTAAACTTACAGAATCAAAGAGTGAACTAAATAATGGTTGCTAAGAGCGGGAGGGAGGGGAAAAGGGGGAGCTAATGATCAACAGGTATAATGTTCAGCTGAACAAGATGAATAAATCTGAGATCTGCTGCATGACACAGTACCCCTGCTGCATACTTAAAATTTGTATTTTTGTATTGATGTGACTGCATACATTAAAGCTTAAAAAAAAAATCGTAAGAGGTAGGTCTCATGCTAAGTGTTCCTAACACAAGGAAATAAAAAATTTCAGGTCTGAAGCCTGAGTGGAAGGAAGAAATGATGAGGCCAGCAACAGAAATAGTTGTTTTTGTGGTGAAGCCGTGAGGGGGAGGTTCTGGCAGAACAGCCAACTAGAGGCACCTTTAGAGCAGTTGAGCAGAACTGATTGGAGGTAAAGTTATAAATATGATTTAAACAATGAGAAAGTTGAAGCCAAGCAATTCACTAAAGTGAAAAGTCTAAAGAATGATCAGCTTGGGGACCTCAAGCCTTTAGAAATACTTAAGAGAGTGAGGGGATGGAAGGAAACCATGAAAAAAAAAGGTGACATCAGAGAAGGAGGAGGAACAAGAAATAACAATGTCACAGAAGTCACACGAGAAGCAAATTTCAAGGAATGGTCAACTATGTTAAAGCCAAGGGGAACTGAGAAAAGACCGTTGGAAAGGAAACTGAGACTTTCAGAAAAGATGAGAAGCCCAGGCTGACCTTCCTTACCTGGGTCACAGAAATCTGGTGTTAAAACATTGTGAACGATGTGATGTTCTCACAGGGGACGCGTGGTGAGTGCTCAGGTCCAGAAACCCCAGCAGGGCTGACTTTCCCATTTTCCAGTTGCTTTCTCTTCTATTTCCGGAAAAAGCGTAGAAAATGGAGTTTATGGGCTTCCTTGGTGGTTCAGTGGGTAAGGACACTGCCTTGCAGTTCGACCCCTGGCCTGGGAGGATCCCAAGTGCCGCGGAGCGGCTGGATGTGTCCAATCACCGAGCCGGAGCTCTGGAGCGCATGCGCCCAGAGCCGGTGCTCTGTGACAGCGGAGGCCACCGCGATGGGAGGCCCACACGGGCCGAAGAACAAAGATGAATGAAAATGGACAAATGAAAGACCAATAGAAGTGGCTCGCCTGCTCCCCTCCCTCCCCACCCCACCCTCCTCAAATAAATAAAGTAATTAATTAATCTTTAAAAAAAAAGAAGAGAAAATGGAGTTTAATTTTGATGGTGGTGAAGCTCCTGTCCCCTTAACTCCTACCTAAAGGGCAGGAAGGTTAGACAAGTTAAAGGGTAAAAAATTAAAAGTATTTGCGAAACTGTAGTCCAGTCATTATTCATGAGCAACATCAAGGACAAATGGAGGCCTGGCGGTGTACTTCAGTCAGCTTCCAGCTCAAATGATGTGAGGAATGTAGCATGCTTGTGGAGGTGAGAATGAGGAACCGTCTGTTGTTTTCTATCTATCTTTACTGCTGTAGCTAGTTATTAAATATTAATAACCAACATTTAACGGCGTGGTTTTTTCTCAGAGTTGGTTTTTAAATCTGTCCTTGAATTTGACTGTTTCTGCGTCTTTGGGGGGTGAATGTGTCTATCCAATTGAAAGACTAGGAAATGGACTTGAAGCGTGAGGGATGAGGCTTGAGCTTTTATTAGTGAAATAATGTGTGGAAGCTATGGGATCGCTTTTTTTATGGAATAATTTTTAATCTTAGCTCCATAAAACTTCTAAAGATAAAGAGAAGTCTATCTGGGGACAGATTTAGGAAGATGAGATCATTTTCGAACAAATCGCTTTCTGAAGGATGTTATCTACTTAAGCGTTATTTTAAAATAGTATTACACATGGTTGAGGGAGTTCGAAACTTTGTGTAGTTTTCAAAAACAAAAATAGTCCCTGGACCACACTCCCAGGAGGCCGCGCGGGCGAGTCTCTGCACCCGGGCAGGCCCCTTCACCGCGAAGCACGCTGGGAAATGTAGTGCGCCCGGCAACCCTGCACGTGACGCGCGCGGAGGCTGGCAAGAGGACCGCGCCGCCTGGGGCGGGACGGGGTCCCCAGAGTCCAGGAGTGAGCCTCTCTTTCCCCCGAATTTGGTTTGTGCAGTTGGGGGCGGGGGCGGGCCCCCATCTTCTCCCAACCGTGAAGTGAGCTGGCTGAGTTCAGTCGCCCGCTGGAACAGCTCCGGGAAAGTCCCAGGGGCTGAGGCACCGCGGAGCCCCATCCCCTTTCTCGGCGACCGGGCGGGGAGGGGGAGAAGGTGAGACGAGCGGGGGCTCGGAGTTTGCGCCCTGCGCCCCACCCAGGCTGCGGCCGCGCAGGGAGGAAGCGCGTGTAGGTTGAGTGCAAAGTTTCCTTTTTTTGCTTTCTCGTCAGAGTTAGCCCGAACGGGAGGTGGGCAGGAATGCCAGACTTCAGTCTGAGCGGGGTTCCGAGCCCCAGGGTTTAGAACAGCGACTCCCTCTTCCCGCCGCCGTAAACCGTCCAGTCTCATTAATAAATGTGGGGGGTTACTTCAGTCAGCTTCCAGCTCAAATGATGTGAGGAATGTAGCATTGTGGAGGTGAGAATGAGGAACCGTCTGTTGTTTTCTATCTATCTTTACTGCTGTAGCTAGTTATTAAATATTAATAACCAACATTTAACGGCGTGGTTTTTTCTCAGAGTTGGTTTTTAAATCTGTCCTTGAATTTGACTGTTTCTGCGTCTTTGGGGGGTGAATGTGTCTATCCAATTGAAAGACTAGGAAATGGACTTGAAGCGTGAGGGATGAGGCTTGAGCTTTTATTAGTGAAATAATGTGTGGAAGCTATGGGATCGCTTTTTTTATGGAATAATTTTTAATCTTAGCTCCATAAAACTTCTAAAGATAAAGAGAAGTCTATCTGGGGACAGATTTAGGAAGATGAGATCATTTTCGAACAAATCGCTTTCTGAAGGATGTTATCTACTTAAGCGTTATTTTAAAATAGTATTACACATGGTTGAGGGAGTTCGAAACTTTGTGTAGTTTTCAAAAACAAAAATAGTCCCTGGACCACACTCCCAGGAGGCCGCGCGGGCGAGTCTCTGCACCCGGGCAGGCCCCTTCACCGCGAAGCACGCTGGGAAATGTAGTGCGCCCGGCAACCCTGCACGTGACGCGCGCGGAGGCTGGCAAGAGGACCGCGCCGCCTGGGGCGGTACGGGGTCCCCAGAGTCCAGGAGTGAGCCTCTCTTTCCCCCGAATTTGGTTTGTGCAGTTGGGGGCGGGGGCGGGCCCCCATCTTCTCCCAACCGTGAAGTGAGCTGGCTGAGTTCAGTCGCCCGCTGGAACAGCTCCGGGAAAGTCCCAGGGGCTGAGGCACCGCGGAGCCCCATCCCCTTTCTCGGCGACCGGGCGGGGAGGGGGAGAAGGTGAGACGAGCGGGGGCTCGGAGTTTGCGCCCTGCGCCCCACCCAGGCTGCGGCCGCGCAGGGAGGAAGCGCGTGTAGGTTGAGTGCAAAGTTTCCTTTTTTTGCTTTCTCGTCAGAGTTAGCCCGAACGGGAGGTGGGCAGGAATGCCAGACTTCAGTCTGAGCGGGGTTCCGAGCCCCAGGGTTTAGAACAGCGACTCCCCCTCTTCCCGCCGCCGTAAACCGTCCAGTCCACAGTCATGGGCAGCCGCGATCACCTGTTCAAAGTGCTGGTGGTGGGAGACGCCGCGGTGGGCAAGACGTCCCTGGTGCAGCGATATTCCCAGGACAGCTTCAGCAAACACTACAAGTCCACGGTAGGAGGTGAGCCGTCGCTGCCGGGGGCGGGTGGACGAGGGGCCGGAGTCACGGGACCAGAACTGTGGACTCGAGTCGGGTGCGGGACGGGACATTTGGTGTCTGGGTCCTTCCCCGGTCCAGGAAGTAGGTGTCTGAGAACCCGAAGGGAGGCATTGTGGTGTTTTGATTGGCGTGCTTCTCTGGGGTTTCTCCAGTTAAGTTTTCCCCGCCTGAGCTGACTGGAAAGAGATTAGGCAAAGGTGTGAAGGTAGGAAATGGGGGAAAGTGGATGAGAAAATGAGCAATTGCTGCCTTTCGCTAGGAAGCTGTGAACTCCAGCCTCCTCCAGCCTTCCTAGCGGTCACCAGTATATATCCGCGAGGAGATGCAGTTGAGACTTTCTGGAGGACCTGGTTAGGTACCAGCGGGGGCTCTTGTCCTGCCTTTCTCGGGAGTTCCAGATAGCTGTTGAAGGAACAGAAGGCTACTTAACCTGGCCACAAGGAGCCTGGCTTTGTTTTGATGGTGCCTGCCTGGGAGAGCCTCTTGGCCACACGATCAGATGCTGATGACTGTGTGTTTTTCGTCCATTGATTACTTAAATAAAGTCAACCTGGATTTCTTCCTAGCGTCAAATATACAACTTCTCTGAACCGTGAAGTGAGCTGGCTGAGTTCAGTCGCCCGCTGGAACAGCTCCGGGAAAGTCCCAGGGGCTGAGGCACGCGGAGCCCCATCCCCTTTCTCGGCGACCGGGCGGGGAGGGGGAGAAGGTGAGACGAGCGGGGGCTCGGAGTTTGCGCCCTGCGCCCCACCCAGGCTGCGGCCGCGCAGGGAGGAAGCGCGTGTAGGTTGAGTGCAAAGTTTCCTTTTTTTGCTTTCTCGTCAGAGTTAGCCCGAACGGGAGGTGGGCAGGAATGCCAGACTTCAGTCTGAGCGGGGTTCCGAGCCCCAGGGTTTAGAACAGCGACTCCCTCTTCCCGCCGCCGTAAACCGTCCAGTCCACAGTCATGGGCCGCCGCGATCACCTGTTCAAAGTGCTGGTGGTGGGAGACGCCGCGGTGGGCAAGACGTCCCTGGTGCAGCGATATTCCCAGGACAGCTTCAGCAAACACTACAAGTCCACGGTAGGAGGTGAGCCGTCGCTGCCGGGGGCGGGTGGACGAGGGGCCGGAGTCACGGGACCAGAACTGTGGACTCGAGTCGGGTGCGGACGGGACATTTGGTGTCTGGGTCCTTCCCCGGTCCAGGAAGTAGGTGTCTGAGAACCCGAAGGGAGGCATTGTGGTGTTTTGATTGGCGTGCTTCTCTGGGGTTTCTCCAGTTAAGTTTTCCCCGCCTGAGCTGACTGGAAAGAGATTAGGCAAAGGTGTGAAGGTAGGAAATGGGGGAAAGTGGATGAGAAAATGAGCAATTGCTGCCTTTCGCTAGGAAGCTGTGAACTCCAGCCTCCTCCAGCCTTCCTAGCGGTCACCAGTATATATCCGCGAGGAGATGCAGTTGAGACTTTCTGGAGGACCTGGTTAGGTACCAGCGGGGGCTCTTGTCCTGCCTTTCTCGGGAGTTCCAGATAGCTGTTGAAGGAACAGAAGGCTACTTAACCTGGCCACAAGGAGCCTGGCTTTGTTTTGATGGTGCCTGCCTGGGAGAGCCTCTTGGCCACACGATCAGATGCTGATGACTGTGTGTTTTTCGTCCATTGATTACTTAAATAAAGTCAACCTGGATTTCTTCCTAGTGTAAAATATACCACTTCTCTGACCTATCTTCCCACCCGTTTTACTCTCAAACTGGGGAGGCAAAAGAGAAAGGATGCCCCAAGGGTTAATTCATCTCTTTCCAGGTGTGGCCTTTGGATTTAACCGTGTTTCTAGACGTTTAAAAAAAAAAAAAAAAGCCTTTTAATTAGAAGTTTACGGGGGAGAGCTAGTGAAGAGGGAAAGTAACAAACATTTGTCTCCATTAAAAGAACTTGTTTAATGTAAATTTTGAAAATGTGCACTATAGTGGTCATTATGGATTTTTTTTTTTTTTCAAAATTAGCACGCATTTATATTGCAGTTAAAATATCTTTCTTTAGAACATCCATCAAAATTAAAGGTTTTATGTTTCAAACAAAAAAATAAAAATTTGAAGGTGTCTCCTAACCACTCTGTCCCACACTCATAAATAATCTGCGGGTGCCTAGTTCATGGATTTGGTTTAAAAGTATCTCACTGATTTTTAGCAACTGCTCTAGTTTTCCTTTAGTAAAGAATATAATTGGCAGTTTTTTTCAGTGTTTATTCTAAACTTCCTTTAGCTTTTATCTCTATCATAGATGTGAAGAAACATATTTCCAAACCTCAGAAATTATCCTGTTTCTGTCTTTATCAAAAGTTCTTCCTCTTCTGCCTTAACTCATGATAGAGTCTCAGCATCTACAGATGTGGCAGGTAGATTCCAGCATAGCTCTTAAGCATCATCTATGGAGTATCATCTTCCTGGTGAATCCTCTGGGAATTTTAGTTTATCCCATTCCTGCCAAAGACAAATCCTATAGCATTATGGAGGATGTAGAATTCTCCCAAGGGTCTGTTTTTCTCATATTACAATTGGATTAGAAGCCAGTAGTGAAATTGAATTTGGAAGATGCAAAAGCCAATAAACCTTACCTCATTTCCCTCTTCTACCTCATCATCCCTTCCCTAAGAAAGCCCCTAAATCTCCCCCAAACTGTTTAAACTGAGATAAGGAGTTGTTTTTGTAATTACTCTCACCCAATATTCTCCAGTCAAGTTTTCCCAGCCTGAGCTAACTGTCTGGAAAGAGATAAGGCAATATTAGTAGGATCAAATAATTCTTTTGACGAGAGTAAAAGCCGATGACGCCTTCAGAAAGTGCATGTGAATTTTCTGTCCCATATTTAGTATATGAGTGTGGTCCATTGAGGGCTTAAAAATAACTAAACAATCAGTGAATGAATGAATGAATGGGATTGGAGTTGTGTGTCCCTAGATTTACGCTTGCATATTTGATATGACTTTGTGGATTTTTTTAAAGATAACCTTTATTCAAGTATATTATACATATATTTTCAGTGGATTTTGCTCTGAAGGTTCTCCAGTGGTCTGACTCAGAGATGGTTCGCCTCCAGCTGTGGGATATTGCAGGTAGGATGGGAAGACTGGACGAGAACAAGGGGAGACATTTTGGTTTGACTACCAAGCTTTCAGAGAAAAAGTAGAACCAGAAGTTTTTTTCTGAAGCTGTAATGATCAAACTGCTCTGAGAATACATAAGCTGAATAGATGCAGAGCTTTTATAGATATTTTCTGTAAATGTTTTGCCCTGGATAAATATAGAGCAGTCTCTGTGTGGGTGGAGGGGCTGGCGAGGTAGTGAACTGTGAAGACCGTAGGTGGATGTTCCCACAGCAGGCAGAGGGTGCTCTTTCTAAGGTTTCCAGCTGAACTTGGTGAGAAACAAGAGAAAACAATAATAGCCAGACAGCATATAAAAAGCAGAGTTAACTCATGATAGAGTCTCAGCATCTACAGATGTGGCAGGTAGATTCCAGCATAGCTCTTAAGCATCATCTATGGAGTATCATCTTCCTGGTGAATCCTCTGGGAATTTTAGTTTATCCCATTCCTGCCAAAGACAAATCCTATAGCATTATGGAGGATGTAGAATTCTCCCAAGGGTCTGTTTTTCTCATATTACAATTGGATTAGAAGCCAGTAGTGAAATTGAATTTGGAAGATGCAAAAGCCAATAAACCTTACCTCATTTCCCTCTTCTACCTCATCATCCCTTCCCTAAGAAAGCCCCTAAATCTCCCCCAAACTGTTTAAACTGAGATAAGGAGTTGTTTTTGTAATTACTCTCACCCAATATTCTCCAGTCAAGTTTTCCCAGCCTGAGCTAACTGTCTGGAAAGAGATAAGGCAATATTAGTAGGATCAAATAATTCTTTTGACGAGAGTAAAAGCCGATGACGCCTTCAGAAAGTGCATGTGAATTTTCTGTCCCATATTTAGTATATGAGTGTGGTCCATTGAGGGCTTAAAAATAACTAAACAATCAGTGAATGAATGAATGAATGGGATTGGAGTTGTGTGTCCCTAGATTTACGCTTGCATATTTGATATGACTTTGTGGATTTTTTTAAAGATAACCTTTATTCAAGTATATTATACATATATTTTCAGTGGATTTTGCTCTGAAGGTTCTCCAGTGGTCTGACTCAGAGATGGTTCGCCTCCAGCTGTGGGATATTGCAGGTAGGATGGGAAGACTGGACGAGAACAAGGGGAGACATTTTGGTTTGACTACCAAGCTTTCAGAGAAAAAGTAGAACCAGAAGTTTTTTTCTGAAGCTGTAATGATCAAACTGCTCTGAGAATACATAAGCTGAATAGATGCAGAGCTTTTATAGATATTTTCTGTAAATGTTTTGCCCTGGATAAATATAGAGCAGTCTCTGTGTGGGTGGAGGGGCTGGCGAGGTAGTGAACTGTGAAGACCGTAGGTGGATGTTCCCACAGCAGGCAGAGGGTGCTCTTTCTAAGGTTTCCAGCTGAACTTGGTGAGAAACAAGAGAAAACAATAATAGCCAGACAGCATATAAAAAAGCAGAGACATCACTTTGCCAACAAAAGTCCACATAATCAAAGCTATGGTTTTTCCAGTATTCATGTATGGATGTGAGAGTTGGACCATAAAAAAGGCTGAGTGCGGAGGAATTGATGCTTTTGGATTATGAAGACTCTTGAGAGTCCCTTGGACTGCAAGGAGATCAAACCAGTCAATCCTAAAGGAAATAAACCCTGAATATTCATTGGAAGGACTGATGCTAAAGCTGAAGCTCCAATACTTTGGCCACCTGATGCGAAAAGCTGACTCGTTGGAAAAGACCCTGGTGCTGGAAAAAATAGAAGGCAGAAGGAGAAGGAGATGACAGAGGACAAGGTGGTTGGATGACATCAGAGTCAATGGATTAACTCCAGGAGATACTGAAGGACAGGGAAGCCTGGTGTGCTGCAGTCCATGGGGTCCCAAAGGGTCAGACAGGACTGACTGAACAACAACAACCCTTATTTGTGTCAAGCACTTTTCTAAGCATTTTAGATTCACTGCCTCATTGATCCTTACAACTGGCCTATAATAAAAAGCCACTGCTTTTCCCCCCACTTTACAGATGAGCAGTCTGAGGCACTGAAACCTAGACTTATCCACAGTCACATAGATAATAAATTGCAGAACAGGAATTTGAAAGTAGGTGATCTGGGTGCAGATCACCCACTCCTTATACTGCCCTTTTTCTCCCAGTGAAGATGGAGGGGGCAGGGTGTCAGAGCAGGTCTCCAGGCTGACTGTCAAGCTTACCTTCTCAAGAACTGTCTCCTTTCTACCCAGGGCAGGAGCGGTTCACCTCTATGACCCGACTTTACTATCGGGATGCCTCTGCCTGTGTTATTATGTTTGATGTTACCAATGCCACTACCTTCAGCAACAGCCAGAGATGGAAACAAGACCTGGACAGTAAGCTCACATTGCCCAATGGAGAGCCGGTGCCCTGCCTGCTCTTAGCCAACAAGGTATGTGGTCAGTCTTGGAAAATGGGCCCTGGCTTCAGTCTGTGGTCAGAGAGCAAGTGAATATGAAGTGCACTCTGATTCTGGCCAAATCTTCTCTACCTCCCTTCAAGAGATGTTGAGACTTCTTTGAGAAGAACATTGACCATAGATTTCTGATGTTTCTGTTATAGCCATTTAAATCCACTTCTGTTTGAGCAATGTTCCTGTTCCCAGGAAGTTTATGGTATTGCCTTTGATTTATTTTCTTTGCCAGTGTGATCTGTCTCCCTGGGCAGTGAGCCGAGACCAGGTTGAGCGGTTCAGTAAAGAGAATGGTTTCACAGGTTGGACAGAAACCTCAGTCAAGGAGAACAAAAATATTAATGAGGCCATGAGGTGAGTAGCTCATGCAGTTCTGAGGATAGGCATCCAGATTTATGCATCTTTCACTGCAACCCCTTGGACCTTCTTTTTTTGTTTCTGAGTAAATAAGAATAGACTGAGCCAATGGAATGCCAGCTTCTGAAGTCCAGGGATGCTGTGTTCTCTCCTGCGATAACTGGGGACTAAGAGGCATTTAAACCTTGTGGCTTTACTGAATGCCTTCTGGTGACAAAACAGATAATATCTTCTGTTTCTCCTTTCAGCTTCTCAGGCTTTTTTTTTCTTTGATTTTTAGAGTTCTCATTGAAAAGATGATGAGCAATTCCAGAGAAGATATATCTTTGTCCACCCAAGGGAACTACATCAACCTGCAAACCAAGCCTTCCTCCAGCTGGGCCTGCTGCTAGCAGCATTTGCCTAGTTTTTCCTCCCAGTTCTAGGAGGTCTTTCTCCTCCCTTTGGTTGCCCACCCAACAGTTTTACTAAGTACATTTGACCTGTCTGCTGGCGACTGTCCGGTAAGGAGAGCCATCATCACTAAGAAAAAACCTGTGGGACCCACAGGCATTTCTGCCTCTTGCTGCTGCTGCTAGCTCAGAGGGACCATTCAGTACCTTCTGTCCAGACAAGGTCATCTCTTCCCTCAATTTGTGATCTGGGATTTTGTGGGAAGGATTAGAAATTAGTATCTCTGTTTTAAGGATCATAATTCTCACCTGCTGTTTGAGTGTATTTCATATTCGATGTATATTGATATCTCAGTCTGATAGGACTCAGGTTACAGGGAAAATGAGATCAAAGCTCATTTCCCATATTCCTTGTAGGCCCTTGCTTTCAGATTCTTTCTGTCTTGGACTTTGAACTAAACATCTGGTTCTGAGATGCAAGAGGAGTGGGGCCAGATAATACGGGTTTAGAGCTACTGGAGGCCCTAAACCAAAAGTCACTGCAATTTTCAGCTTCTAAAGTTGTATTTGCTTCCTCTTGTATTGGCTTTAAGAGTAGTGAAGCTTTTAAATGAACTATTGATGGTGAGAGCATTTCTTTCCCCAAAGAAATCAATTCTCATTAATGTTTTGTAGTCTTTTCTCCCACTAGGAAGGGAACCCGGTTTTCAGGTTTCTGGGTTGATGTCTTGCTACGTAATGCTGTAGTTAAGTAACATCAGCTAGCCGTGGTGCCCTGAAATAGATCTGTTCCTTGAAGCTCTGGGAGTCTGAATGGAAGAGGGAGAGGTTAACAAAACAAAGTCCTGTGGGGCAGCTTGCTCATGAGCACTTTGGGTGACTAGCACTTACCAGCCATAGGAAATAAATATTATTATAGACCTTTGCCTGAGGGTGGAGAGTAGTTAGACAGAAAATCATTAGGTAATTTCAGTGTTAAATTGGGTAGAGTTTTTAGCATCAAATCTCTTGTAGACAGTTTAATTTGTTAAAGTCTCACAGGATGGTGATTTATAACCTACCTAGAGTTATGAATATTCTTAGGGAGCTCAGGCTTAGAGCTCTGTGAGAGACATTTAGCTAAATGTATTTTAAGTCAATGGTTCCAAGTCTGAATGATCAAAACCACCTAGAAAGTTGGCTTGAAATATTTCAAAATAAAATGTTTTACGATGTGTGTTTCCCAGTCTCAGATCGACTGAATCAGAATGTTGAGGGGTGAAACCTGGTGATTTGTTGTTGTTCTTCTTCTTCAAAACTTGCCAGGCAATTCTGATCAACCCAATTTGGAAACCATAGCTGGCGGACGTGATAAAAATGCAGAGACCCGGGCCCTCCTAGTGAAATGTTCTGGGGCTTCTGTAGGCTCCCTTGTTTCTCCAGGTGGTCTCGACACACACCAGCCTGCAAACCACTGTCCTAAGAGAGGTCAGAAGCCAACTGTCAGAGCCTTCGGTGGTGGTTTTTAATGCCAACTGTTATAAATTTTGCACAATCTTTTTAGACCTTCAGGTTCTCTTGTATTACCCATTCCAGGTGGCATTTTTATTACAATGACTCTGAAAATAATAGTGGAATAACAGGTTCTCTGTGAAAACAAAATTGATTGTTATTCACTTGTTTGAACCCCTGCAAAATCATAAATAAATGGGAAATAAATGTTGTATTCATGGTAGTTATTGACCCTCAATGTGAATTTGTTAAAATGTTATTTTATACTGATAAGAATATTGTGGAAAAGGAGGCTTTTTGAAATACCTTCTTTAAAAATGAAGGTAAATGTTACTCTTTTTATCTGTTAATTTACTAGTACCAGATTGCCTCGTTCCAATTCAGCACTTAATGTAACTCCTCAAATACTGCTTGGAAATGGGACCATCTACAAAAAAAAAAATTGAATATGTCTTCTTTTCCCACTTGCTGACTCAGGATATTCCTGCCTTTTCAAACATAGCTAGGGGCTGGCCTGTCAGCCTTTCTGGATTTTCTCCCAATTAGTGAACATTATGGCCCTAAAACCAATTAAAGAAGAAAGTGAAATACAATTTATCTCTGTGTTCCTATCTTTAAAGAAAAGGGGAAGCAATTAAGATAAGGAAAGGGGCTTTCCTGGTGATCCAGTGGGTAAGGACACCCGCCTTGCAGTGCAGGGGGCACCGGTTCGATCCCTGGCCTGGGAAGATACCACGTGCCGCGGAGCGGCTGGACCGATGTGTCCAATTACCGAGCTGGAGCTCTGGAGCGCACGCACCCGGAGCCGGTGCTCTGCGATAGCAGAGGCCACCACGATGGGAGGCCCACACGGGCCAAAGAACAAAGATGGATGAAAATAGACAAATGAAAGACCAATGGAAGTAGCCCGCCTGTCCCCCTCCCTCCCCACCCCCCCAAAATGAATAAATCTTTAAAAAAAAAAAAAAAGATAAGTAAAGAAGAAAATATTTACATGATTGAAAATGTGGTTATATTAAAAATAATTAGATCCTGTCATTTGGATGCTACCTCTGAGGTAAAACTGTTTGGGGCATGGATATTATTGTACTCCATTCCCTGGGGAAATTTCCACATTTAAGACAAGCTGGACCAGTCATTCAGCAAAACATAAACATTCCCTGAGAGTTTAGAGGTGGCATTTTTATTACAATGACTCTGAAAATAATAGTGGAATAACAGGTTCTCTGTGAAAACAAAATTGATTGTTATTCACTTGTTTGAACCCCTGCAAAATCATAAATAAATGGGAAATAAATGTTGTATTCATGGTAGTTATTGACCCTCAATGTGAATTTGTTAAAATGTTATTTTATACTGATAAGAATATTGTGGAAAAGGAGGCTTTTTGAAATACCTTCTTTAAAAATGAAGGTAAATGTTACTCTTTTTATCTGTTAATTTACTAGTACCAGATTGCCTCGTTCCAATTCAGCACTTAATGTAACTCCTCAAATACTGCTTGGAAATGGGACCATCTACAAAAAAAAAAATTGAATATGTCTTCTTTTCCCACTTGCTGACTCAGGATATTCCTGCCTTTTCAAACATAGCTAGGGGCTGGCCTGTCAGCCTTTCTGGATTTTCTCCCAATTAGTGAACATTATGGCCCTAAAACCAATTAAAGAAGAAAGTGAAATACAATTTATCTCTGTGTTCCTATCTTTAAAGAAAAGGGGAAGCAATTAAGATAAGGAAAGGGGCTTTCCTGGTGATCCAGTGGGTAAGGACACCCGCCTTGCAGTGCAGGGGGCACCGGTTCGATCCCTGGCCTGGGAAGATCCCGCATGCTGCGGAGCAGCTGGACTGATGTGTCCAATTACCGAGTTGGAGCTCTGGAGCGCATGCACCCAGAGCCGGTGCTCTGCGATAGCAGAGGCCACCACGATGGGAGGCCCACAAGGGCCAAAGAACAAAGATGGATGAAAACAGACAAATGAAAGACCAATAGGAGTAGCCCACCTGCTCCCCTCCCCCCCCACCCCCCCAAAATGAATAAATCTTTAAAAAAAAAAAAAAAGATAAGTAAAGAAGAAAATATTTACATGATTGAAAATGTGGTTATATTAAAAATAATTAGATCCTGTCATTTGGATGCTACCTCTGAGGTAAAACTGTTTGGGGCATGGATATTATTGTACTCCATTCCCTGGGGAAATTTCCACATTTAAGACAAGCTGGACCAGTCATTCAGCAAAACATAAACATTCCCTGAGAGTGTTCTCAGAGGTGCAAGGAAGGGGTGAGAACAGAGCTCTGAGATTGTGGCTGTCCTAGCTTTCCACTTTAAACAGAATAGCTTGAGTGATCAAATAAACCAGGAAAGGAACCACACAGGTCAAGGAAGGCCCTTAGTGGTAAGAGATGGTTTACTCTTCTGTACTGGGTTTACTCTTCTGTACTGGAGTTACTCTAAGATGATTTCTCTTAAGTCACTTAGCAATAGCTAAGGAATATTTGGGTTCCCTATTTTTCCCCTCTTATCCCCAGATTTAATTCTTTTTCTTAGGTGGTCTGTCTTCTGTCCTCAAAACACTGTCCCATCTAACAGAAGGCTTTTCCTGCCTTTTATCTTTTTGTAGGCTTTGGCCTGCTTTTGACATGATCGAAAGCCTACATTAGCAGATGCAAGTCTCCATGATAGATATTCTGTGCAGTCCAGTGAATAAATTGCTCAAGGAAATAAACCTCAGTGCCCTCTTCTCCTTTACCCCTTTGGTTCACTAGGTATAGGAAGAGGCCTCAGCTGTGTACGTGACTCATTTATTAAAGGCAACTAACTACCAGTGCTGCAAGTTGGAATAGGTAGGAGGCCACTAGAAAATGTGCATTGGCAAGAACTCTACATGTGTTTTTGACATGTATATATGACCTTTGTTGTTGTTAGAAAAAACCCTGCCTTCTCTTTGACTTTCAAGCATAATGTGAATTCTGTTCAATTGTATCTACAGAGTTGTAGTATAATAATGGTATTGCTCTGCTTTCGAGTTCTGCAGGGAAATAGAGTAAGATATATATGTGTGTGTATGTGTGTGTATGTATGTGAATGTGTGTGTGTGAATGTGTGTGTGTGTGTATATACGTACATATTTAAAGGGATCTATTATAATTACTTGGCTCATGTGATTATGGAGGCTTGCAAACCTAAACCTTTGGGGCTGATGTCCCAGTTCAGGTCCCAATGCTGGCAGACTGGAAGAGCTGATATTCCTGTTCAAAGGCCACCAGACAGAATTCTCTCTTACCCAGGATGGGGTCAACCTTTTTTTCTGTTTGGGCCTTCAACAGATTGGATGAGGCCTACCCATATTAGGGAAAACAATCTACTTTCTTGCATCTACCAATGTAAGTGTTAATCTCATCCAAAAACACCCTCACAGAAACACCCAGAAGAATGTTTGACCAAATATCTTGGCACCCCATGGTTCAGTCAAAAATTAACCATTCCTTGCACTTAACAATACTTTACTATGTAATGATGCTGTTTTGGTAACTTTTCTTCACACTCAAATTTAACTTGATTCACACTTATCTGATTTGTAACTAACTACATGTAATGGGAGTAAAGAGGAAAAAGCAGATAGGAAAGGAAGAGACGATAGACATTTTATAATTTATCATGACATGAGAAGGGCAGTCCAGTAGCACAGGATACCAACATACGACTTTGTGTAAATCTACCCTCAGATCTGTAAGTTGTGTACGCTTCTTACACTGTCCTGGAAATAAGAAAGCAAACAGGTCTCAATTTATGTTTGAGGGAACAAACATCTCAAAATACGACTACCTGAAAGGCAGCCATTTGAATTTGTAATAAAGCCGAGCCATAACTGCAGATCTTTAAATTCTCCATCTCTGTTCTATCATTAGGTTTCTGGGAAACATTTGACCTGAAAACCCTATTTTGTTAATAGAATATGAGCCCAGACACTTAGAGAAACAGAATTGGCCCTTGTTGGGTTCAAAATTTGGTTTGTAGGGCTTCCCTGGTGGTCCAGTGGGTACAGTCTGCCTTGCACTGCAAGGGGCACCGGTTGGATCACTGGCCCAGGAGGATCCCACGTGCTGCGGAGTGGCTGGACCGGTGTGTCCAATTGCAAGTCAGCACTCTGGAGCGCATGCACCCAGAACTGGTGCTCTGCAACGAGATGGGCCACTGCCATGGGAGGCCCACATAGGCCAAAGAATAGAGACGGATGAAAATAAACAAGTGAAAAAAAACCAAAAAGACCAATAAGAGAAGCCAAAATTACAAAAAAAATTTTTATTTGGTTTGTATTAGATAGACTTTGAGATCACATTCATGTGTGGAACAGAGACATGTGTAATTTAGTTTGGGGCCAAAGTCAGTGCTGTTTAAATAGCACGCAGTGCAGACATGTCTGTGTCCTGAGATGTTTGACAGGGTCCACTTACTAAGATATGTCAGCCAAATGCAGTGACTGTCGTTTAATTTTTAACATCAGCTCTCTTGTTTGCAAATACAGGGATTAAAAAAAAATTATTTTCCATCATAGTTTATCACAGGACACTGAATAGTTCCCTGTGCTATAACAATGAGATCTTGTTGTTTATTTTACATATGCAAATACCGGGATTTTTTAAAAAGAACTTTGGCTTCTTTTATTGATTATTTATTTTCATCCATCTTTATTATCTGGCCTGTGTGAGCCTCTCATTCCAGTGGCCTTTTTCACTGCAGAGCACCGGCTCTGGGCGGATGCGCTCCGGAGCGCTGGCTCCTAACTGGACACACCGGTCAAGCTGCTCCATGGCACGTGGGATCTTCCTGGACCAGGGATTGAGCCAGTGCTCCCTGTGCTGCAAGGTGGACTCTTTATCCACTGGACCACCAGGGAAGCCCAAATATAGGGATTTTAACAGCCATTCCATTTTCAGCTGTTATTGCCAGTAGCTGACATCTATGTGTTTCTGGAACCCACATATGTATTCTAAGCACTTCATATGGATTGTTTTTATTTTCACAATGACCCCATAGTTCTACATATATAGACACTTAAGGCACAGAAGTTAAGATTCTGCTCACGGCTAGACAGCTAGGGAGTGGCAAAGGGATCTTTAACCCTTAGCGGTGTGACTCCAGACACTCCTTTTACTAAAGGCACTGCCTCCTGTTCTGTATGTGTGGGCTGTGGTCCAGCCCAGAGTGGCTGGACCGGTGTGTCCAATTGCAAGTCAGCACTCTGGAGCGCATGCACCCAGAACTGGTGCTCTGCAACGAGATGGGCCACTGCCATGGGAGGCCCACATAGGCCAAAGAATAGAGACGGATGAAAATAAACAAGTGAAAAAAAACCAAAAAGACCAATAAGAGAAGCCAAAATTACAAAAAAAATTTTTATTTGGTTTGTATTAGATAGACTTTGAGATCACATTCATGTGTGGAACAGAGACATGTGTAATTTAGTTTGGGGCCAAAGTCAGTGCTGTTTAAATAGCACGCAGTGCAGACATGTCTGTGTCCTGAGATGTTTGACAGGGTCCACTTACTAAGATATGTCAGCCAAATGCAGTGACTGTCGTTTAATTTTTAACATCAGCTCTCTTGTTTGCAAATACAGGGATTAAAAAAAAATTATTTTCCATCATAGTTTATCACAGGACACTGAATAGTTCCCTGTGCTATAACAATGAGATCTTGTTGTTTATTTTACATATGCAAATACCGGGATTTTTTAAAAAGAACTTTGGCTTCTTTTATTGATTATTTATTTTCATCCATCTTTATTATCTGGCCTGTGTGAGCCTCTCATTCCAGTGGCCTTTTTCACTGCAGAGCACCGGCTCTGGGCGGATGCGCTCCGGAGCGCTGGCTCCTAACTGGACACACCGGTCAAGCTGCTCCATGGCACGTGGGATCTTCCTGGACCAGGGATTGAGCCAGTGCTCCCTGTGCTGCAAGGTGGACTCTTTATCCACTGGACCACCAGGGAAGCCCAAATATAGGGATTTTAACAGCCATTCCATTTTCAGCTGTTATTGCCAGTAGCTGACATCTATGTGTTTCTGGAACCCACATATGTATTCTAAGCACTTCATATGGATTGTTTTTATTTTCACAATGACCCCATAGTTCTACATATATAGACACTTAAGGCACAGAAGTTAAGATTCTGCTCACGGCTAGACAGCTAGGGAGTGGCAAAGGGATCTTTAACCCTTAGCGGTGTGACTCCAGACACTCCTTTTACTAAAGGCACTGCCTCCTGTTCTGTATGTGTGGGTTGTGGTGGTGGCATCCTTTAAGTTTTCCCACGTAAATGTTCAGCCTGGTGAGAACAAAGAGTAATTTATTAAATGGGTGTACAGGTTTTCAAGTACTCTATAATGAAAAATTTACATCTGCTCCTTAAGGAAAATGTTCCACAACCCCCCAAAAAACCTCTACTTACATTTTGATAAATTTGTATTAGTACATTTTTTTCCCATGCACAGAGTTTTTTTCATAGAGCTGTATCCACACTTAAGTCGGCTTTGATCACATACCTTTTATGTATCTAGGTACTGCAGTAGGAATTGTGGGGAATATAAAGATGTATGCCATAGAAGTTCAAAGAAGGAGGTCAAGAAAGATTTCTTAAAGGGAAGGAGCACATGAGATGGATACCAGTTGAGAAAGAGGTGGGATAGAATTTCAGGTTAGGAAGAAAGGGGGCTTAGAATTTTTCCACAGGTTTGAGAAATAACGAGTAGACCAAAGGGCTTATGTTGTAGAGCAGTGGAAAATAAGGTTAGAAACACCATGGACAGATGATATAGGTCACTAAGTAAGTGGCGTTCCTATTATAAGCAGGCAATGAGGCCTGGGGAGGAGCTGCTTCCTTTCCAGGAAGAGCAGTCCAGAAGAGAGCCAGGTAGGTCATAGAACTGCATCTCGCTACAGGGAGTCTATTTCCTGTAGTGATGGAGGGCAGGGAAGGAGGTCAGGAGAAATCTCGTGGAAGAGGGCACTCCGGCTGGAGGACGACAAGAGGAAATGCCTTCTTGGATAAACTGAATAAAGGTGTGGGGACATTCTATAAACAGCAGAGCTTGCTCCAGGAGCAGTAGATGGATGTTAAACCTGGAGCTGTGTGGGGTTGGGCGGGGGGTGGGGGGTGGGTTGAGGGAAGGTGGAGGATCTAGGAGAGCAGGGGACTATGAGAAAATGAGACTAGAGATAGGGTCAAGGAGAGCTCTGTGGGCCATGCTGAGGCATCTGAACTTCATGCTGTAGTGGAGAACTATTAAAGGGTTTAATTGTTTTACTAACACTTAAGGCACAGAAGTTAAGATTCTGCTCACGGCTAGACAGCTAGAGTGGCAAAGGATCTTTAACCCTTAGCGGTGTGACTCCAGACACTCCTTTTACTAAAGGCACTGCCTCCTGTTCTGTATGTGTGGGTTGTGGTGGTGGCATCCTTTAAGTTTTCCCACGTAAATGTTCAGCCTGGTGAGAACAAAGAGTAATTTATTAAATGGGTGTACAGGTTTTCAAGTACTCTATAATGAAAAATTTACATCTGCTCCTTAAGGAAAATGTTCCACAACCCCCCAAAAAACCTCTACTTACATTTTGATAAATTTGTATTAGTACATTTTTTTCCCATGCACAGAGTTTTTTTCATAGAGCTGTATCCACACTTAAGTCGGCTTTGATCACATACCTTTTATGTATCTAGGTACTGCAGTAGGAATTGTGGGGAATATAAAGATGTATGCCATAGAAGTTCAAAGAAGGAGGTCAAGAAAGATTTCTTAAAGGGAAGGAGCACATGAGATGGATACCAGTTGAGAAAGAGGTGGGATAGAATTTCAGGTTAGGAAGAAAGGGGGCTTAGAATTTTTCCACAGGTTTGAGAAATAACGAGTAGACCAAAGGGCTTATGTTGTAGAGCAGTGGAAAATAAGGTTAGAAACACCATGGACAGATGATATAGGTCACTAAGTAAGTGGCGTTCCTATTATAAGCAGGCAATGAGGCCTGGGGAGGAGCTGCTTCCTTTCCAGGAAGAGCAGTCCAGAAGAGAGCCAGGTAGGTCATAGAACTGCATCTCGCTACAGGGAGTCTATTTCCTGTAGTGATGGAGGGCAGGGAAGGAGGTCAGGAGAAATCTCGTGGAAGAGGGCACTCCGGCTGGAGGACGACAAGAGGAAATGCCTTCTTGGATAAACTGAATAAAGGTGTGGGGACATTCTATAAACAGCAGAGCTTGCTCCAGGAGCAGTAGATGGATGTTAAACCTGGAGCTGTGTGGGGTTGGGCGGGGGGTGGGGGGTGGGTTGAGGGAAGGTGGAGGATCTAGGAGAGCAGGGGACTATGAGAAAATGAGACTAGAGATAGGGTCAAGGAGAGCTCTGTGGGCCATGCTGAGGCATCTGAACTTCATGCTGTAGTGGAGAACTATTAAAGGGTTTAATTGTTTTTAAATATTTTTTCTTATTGAAAAATATATTAACATTATTACTTTTTAAAGTATGGCTTAAAACATCAAAAATGTATTATTTTGTAATTCTGGAGGTCAGAGATCCAGAATGGGTTGCTGTGGACTAAACTCAAGTTGTTGGCAGGACTGCATTCCTTTCTAGAGGCTCTAAGGAAGAATCATTTTCTTACCTTTTCTGACTTCTGGAGGCCACACACATTCCTGGGCTCATCATCCCCTTCTTCCATCTTTGGAACCAGCGAAGGTTGGTCAAGTTTTTCTCACATCTCATCACCCTGACATTTCTTATCCCTCTCTTTCACTTTTAAGGATCCTTGCGATTACACTGGGCCTGCTCAGATAATCCAGGTAAATTTTTTATTAAGATCAGCAACCTCGTTCCCCTTCCCACATTCACAGGTTCCAGAGGTTAGGTCATAGGAAAACTGAGAAGGACTGGGTTAAGGAACTTCTTTGGAGTCACAGAACTAGTGGTAGTGGGGCCATGAATAAACATTATTTTAAAAAATCAAATAATACTTTTAGAAGGTGACAGAATTCTTTTGTAATTTCACCTCTGAAAGATAACCTGATGAAGAGTATACATATTCTTTTAGGATTTTCTCTACATGTGCAATCCCAGCTGCACAACTCTTGTCCCTAAAAACAAGGACCCGGGCTTCCCTGGTGGTCCAGTGGGTAAAGACACCGCCTTACAGGGCAAGGGGCGCTGGTTCAATCCCTGGCCTGGGAAGATCCCACGTGCCGTGGAGCGGCTGGACCGATGTGTCCAATTACCGAGCCAGAGCTCTGGAGCGCATGCGCCCAGAGCCGGTGCTCTGCGAGGAGAGAGGCCACTGCGATGGGAGGCCCACAGGAGCCAAAGAACAAAGATGGATGAAAATAGACAAATGAAAGACCAACAGAAGTAGCCCACCGGCTCCCCTCCCTCCCCACCCAACCCCCGCCAAAATAAATAAATAAATCTTTAAAAAAAAAAAAACAAGGACCCCCCCCAAAAAAAACCACCCCACTTATGTATGGCTTCCTGAAACTTGCTTTTTTTCTTTTTAATGTGTCTTGAGTATTTCCCCATGTAACACTACACAGTTCCACCGTGTCCCTTTAACTTGCTGCATAGTATCGTATGAATGTATTACAGTTTACTTCACCAGTTATCTATTAATGGATGTTTGGATTATTTCTTTTTTCTCTCTTCAAAAAGTGCTACAAAACCCTTCAATCTATTTATAAATTTATGTGAAATCTTCTTTTTTTTTTTTAATGCTTTATTTTAAAAGTTTTACAGAGTTTTGTTGTTCACAGACATGTATGTTCCCAGATCAGTCATATGCGTATCCCTCCCCCAACCTCCCACCCTCCGGACCCTCCCAGCCTTGGACATTTCTTATCCTCTCTTTCACTTTTAAGGATCCTTGCGATTACACTGGGCCTGCTCAGATAATCCAGGTAAATTTTTTATTAAGATCAGCAACCTCGTTCCCCTTCCCACATTCACAGGTTCCAGAGGTTAGGTCATAGGAAAACTGAGAAGGACTGGGTTAAGGAACTTCTTTGGAGTCACAGAACTAGTGGTAGTGGGGCCATGAATAAACATTATTTTAAAAAATCAAATAATACTTTTAGAAGGTGACAGAATTCTTTTGTAATTTCACCTCTGAAAGATAACCTGATGAAGAGTATACATATTCTTTTAGGATTTTCTCTACATGTGCAATCCCAGCTGCACAACTCTTGTCCCTAAAAACAAGGACCCGGGCTTCCCTGGTGGTCCAGTGGGTAAAGACACCGCCTTACAGGGCAAGGGGCGCTGGTTCAATCCCTGGCCTGGGAAGATCCCACGTGCCGTGGAGCGGCTGGACCGATGTGTCCAATTACCGAGCCAGAGCTCTGGAGCGCATGCGCCCAGAGCCGGTGCTCTGCGAGGAGAGAGGCCACTGCGATGGGAGGCCCACAGGAGCCAAAGAACAAAGATGGATGAAAATAGACAAATGAAAGACCAACAGAAGTAGCCCACCGGCTCCCCTCCCCCCCCCCCCCAACCCCCCCAAAATAAATAAAAAAAACATTTAAAAAAAAAAAAACAAGGACCCCCCCCAAAAAAAACCACCCCACTTATGTATGGCTTCCTGAAACTTGCTTTTTTTCTTTTTAATGTGTCTTGAGTATTTCCCCATGTAACACTACACAGTTCCACCGTGTCCCTTTAACTTGCTGCATAGTATCGTATGAATGTATTACAGTTTACTTCACCAGTTATCTATTAATGGATGTTTGGATTATTTCTTTTTTCTCTCTTCAAAAAGTGCTACAAAACCCTTCAATCTATTTATAAATTTATGTGAAATCTTCTTTTTTTTTTTTAATTCTTTATTTTAAAAGTTTTACAGAGTTTTGTTGTTCACCGACATGTATGTTCCCAGATCAGTCATATGCGTATCCTTGGTGCCCTCCCACCAGGTCCCCCCATCCCACCCCTCCGGACCATCACCCCAAGCCATTGTAAGCACTCCTATTCCCTTAGCACATTGACAATAGCTATCTTTTCCACACATGACAGCATAGGTTTCCATGTTACTCCCTCCATGCCTCCCCCTCCCTATTTCTTCCCCACAATGTCCATATGTCTATTCTCTGTCTGTTTTTCCATGAGTTCACTGCGTGTGTTATCAAGACCATCCTACTAGATTCCATATATATATGTTAGTATACTGTATTTGTCTTTCTCTTTTTGACTTACTTCACTTTTTATGATCGGTTCTAGAGCCAGCCACTTCATTAGGACTGAGTCTTCTGCATTTCTTTTAACAGCTGAGTAG
This sequence comes from Tragulus kanchil, assembly GCA_022376925.1. Lineage (NCBI taxonomy): Eukaryota > Metazoa > Chordata > Mammalia > Artiodactyla > Tragulidae > Tragulus > Tragulus kanchil. Next base: position 79,802,580 of record JAIOJX010000024.1, on the reverse strand, counting down.
TACTCCATTGTATATATGTACCAGAGCTTCTGTATCCATTCATTCATCAATGGACATCTAGGTTGCTTCCATGTTCTGGCTATTGTATAGAGAGCTGCAATGAACATTGGGGTACAGGTGCTTATTTCAGTTTTGATTTCATCCGGATATAAGCCTAATAGTGGGATTACTGGGTCATAGGGTGCTTCTATTTTTAGTTTTTTAAGGAATCTCCATACTGTCTTGTATAGAGGCTGTATCAATTGACATTCCCACCAGCAATGCAAGAGTGTTCCCTTTTCTCCGCAACCTCTCCAGCATTTATTGTCTGTCGATTTGTTGATGATGGCCATTCGGACAGGTGTGAGGTGGTATCTCATTGTGGTTTTAATTTTCATCTCTCTAATGATAAGCGAGGTTGAGCATCATTTCATGTGCTTTTGGGTCATCTGTATGTCCTCTTTGGAGAGGCCTCTCTTTAGATCTTTTTCCCATTTTTTGATTGGGTTGTTCATTTTTCCTGTGCTGAGTTGTCTGAGTTGCTTGTAGATTTTGGAGATTAATTCTTTGTCTGTTATTTCATTTGCTATGATTTTCTCCACTCTGTGGGGTTTTCATTTTGATTTCTTTTGTATCGTATGAATGTATTACAGTTTACTTCACCAGTTATCTATTAATGGATGTTTGGATTATTTCTTTTTTCTCTCTTCAAAAAGTGCTACAAAACCCTTCAATCTATTTATAAATTTATGTGAAATCTTCTTTTTTTTTTTTAATGCTTTATTTTAAAAGTTTTACAGAGTTTTGTTGTTCACAGACATGTATGTTCCCAGATCAGTCATATGCGTATCCCTGGTCCCCACCCCCCCAGATCCCCCCATCCCACCCCTCCGGACCATCGTCCCAAGCCATTGTGAGCACTCCTATTCCCTTAGCACATTGACAATAGCTATCTTTTCCACACATGACAGCATAGGTTTCCATGTTACTCCCTCCATGCCTCCCCCTCCCTATTTCTTCCCCACAATGTCCATATGTCTATTCTCTGTCTGTTTTTCCATGAGTTCACTGCGTGTGTTATCAAGACCATCCTACTAGATTCCATATATATATGTTAGTATACTGTATTTGTCTTTCTCTTTTTGACTTACTTCACTTTTTATGATCGGTTCTAGAGCCAGCCACTTCATTAGGACTGAGTCTTCTGCATTTCTTTTAACAGCTGAGTAGTACTCCATTGTATATATGTACCAGAGCTTCTGTATCCATTCATTCATCAATGGACATCTAGGTTGCTTCCATGTTCTGGCTATTGTATAGAGAGCTGCAATGAACATTGGGGTACAGGTGCTTATTTCAGTTTTGATTTCATCCGGATATAAGCCTAATAGTGGGATTACTGGGTCATAGGGTGCTTCTATTTTTAGTTTTTTAAGGAATCTCCATACTGTCTTGTATAGAGGCTGTATCAATTGACATTCCCACCAGCAATGCAAGAGTGTTCCCTTTTCTCCGCAACCTCTCCAGCATTTATTGTCTGTCGATTTGTTGATGATGGCCATTCGGACAGGTGTGAGGTGGTATCTCATTGTGGTTTTAATTTTCATCTCTCTAATGATAAGCGAGGTTGAGCATCATTTCATGTGCTTTTGGGTCATCTGTATGTCCTCTTTGGAGAGGCCTCTCTTTAGATCTTTTTCTCATTTTTTGATTGGGTTGTTCATTTTTCCTGTGCTGAGTTGTCTGAGTTGCTTGTAGATTTTGGAGATTAATTCTTTGTCTGTTATTTCATTTGCTATGATTTTCTCCCACTCTGTGGGGTGTCTGTTCAGTTTTTTGTGATTTCTTTTGCTGTACAAAAGCTTTTAAGTTTCATGAGGTCCCACATGTTCATTTTTCTTTTCAGTTCCACAATTCTAGTAGGTGGGTCAGAGAAGATCTTGCTTTGATTGATGTCCTTGAGGGTTTTGCCTATATTCTCCTCTAAGAGTTTGATGGTTTCTGGTCTTACATTTAGGGTTGTTTTTTTTTTTTTAATTAATTAATTTATTTATTTTGGGCGGGGGTCAGGTTGGGGAGGGAGGGGAGCAGGCAGGCCACTTCTATTGGTCTTTCATTTCTCTATGTTCATCCGTCTTTGTTCTTTGGCTCCTGTGGGCCTCCCATCGCGGTGGTGTTTGTCGTCGCAGAGCGCCGGCTCTGGGCGCATGCGCTCCAGAGTTCTGGCTCCGTAACTGGACACATCAGTCCAGCCGCTCTGCAGCACGTGGGATCTTCCCAGGCCAGGGCTCGAACCGGCGCCCCTTGCCCTGCAAGGCGGTGTCCTTACCCACTGGACCACCAGGGGAAGCCCTACATTTAGGTCTTTAATCCATTTTGAGTTGATCTTTTATTTTTTTTTTTTTAAGATTTATTTATTTATTTATTTTGGGCGGGGGTCGGATTTGGGGAGGGAGGGGAGCGGGCAGGCCACTTCTATTGGTCTTTCATTTCTCTATGTTCATCCGTCTTTGTTCTTTGGCTCCTGTGGGCCTCCCATCGCAGTGGCGTCTGTAGTTGCAGAGCGCTGGCTCTGGGCGCATGCGCTCCAGAGCTCCCGCTCGGTAATTGGACACATCGGTCCAGCCGCTCCCACGGCACGTGGGATCTTCCCAGGCCAGGGATCGAACCGGCGCCCCTTGCACTGCAAGGCGGTGTCCTTACCCACTGGACCACCAGGGGAAGCCCTGAGTTGATCTTTGTGTATGGTGTCAGGCAATGCTCCAGCTTCATTTTTTTGCATGTAGCTGTCCAATGTTCCCAGCACCACTTGTTGAAGAGGCTGTCTTTGTCCCATTCTATAGTTTCTCCTCCTTTGTCAAAAGTAAGGTACCCATAGGTGCATGGGTTTATCTCTGGGTTCTTGATCTTGTTCCATTGGTCTACAGTTCTGTTTTTGTGCCAGTACCATACTGTCTTGATGACTGTTGCTTTGTAGTAGAGTCTGAAGTTAGGAAGGCTGATTCCTCCAGCTCCGTTTTTCTTTCTCAGGATTGCTTTGGCTATTCAAGGTCTTTTGTGTTTCCATATGAACGGAGTTATTCTTTGGTCTAGTTCTGTGAAAAATGTCAGTGGTAGTTGAATAGGAATTGCGTTGAATCTGTAGATGATATTTGGTAGTATGGTCATTTTCACAATATTGATTTTTCCGATCCAGGAACATGGAATATCTCTCCATCTGTTTAAGTCTTCTCTAATGTGTCTCATGAGTGTCTTGTAATTTTCTGTGTACAATTATTTTGTTTCTTTGGGTAGGTTTATTCCTAGATATTTGATTCTTTTGGTTGCAATGGTGAAGGGGATTGCCTCTGATTTTGTTTTCTGATTTTTCATTGTTTGTGTATAGGAATGCCAGTGATTTCTGTGTATTGACTTTGTATCCTGTGACTTTGCTGAATGCATTGATTAGCTCTAGTAGTGAAATCTTCTTTGTGAACTTCTAGGAGTAAATCAAAGGGTATACATACTTTAAGTTTAAATATAGTGGCAAATTTTCCTCCAAAATGTTGGTACCAATATATACTCCCACCAATATCCTTAACAAGAGTATTTTCAACCTTTACCAATTTAAATGAAATTTTAAAAAATTTTTCTTATAAGTGAACATATATTTAAATGTAACTATCATTTTTGTTTCTTACCTTAGTCACTTATCCTATGTCTGTTTTTATTTTGTTGTCTTTTTCGTAGTGCTTTTGTAAAAGCTCTTGGCATATCAAGGATATTAACTTTTTTGTCATACACTTTGTAAATATTTTCCCCAGTTCATGGAGAGACTTAAACTAGAATAATATTAGACTTATGTCTGAGAAACTCTGGCAGTGGCTTAAATGTTAGTACAAAGTGTTCAGACTTTATTATGGAAGCTGTATAAGGACATATTGAAAGTTTAAGGCAAGGAATGCCGTGAGTGCTGTACTTTAGGAAGGTAGTATCGTTTGTTGTATCTACCACAGATTCTAGAAAGGGAAGAGAAGCTGTTGCAGTGATTTAAACATGAATGGTGAAGGTGGACATGGCGAGTGAAAAGTGAACTTGAGAAATGCAGTTAAGAAAGAACCAAGAGGTTTCTCTTTTTTTTTTCTTTTTTAGTGTTTTTTTTTTTTTTTAATTGAAGGATAATAACTTTACAGAGTTGTATTGTTTACTGCCAAACATCAACCTGAATTGGCCACAGATCAAGAGGATTCTTGTTGAAGACTAACAGTGAGGGGTCAGGGAAGAGTTGGTAGCCCCAAGGAGTTGAGCTCAGGTGTTTAAGTAGATGCTGCTGACAGAAATGGGGGAGTGGGTTTGGGGGGATAGTTTGTTTGGCATAGATGATTGAGCTTGTGGGTATTAAATATCTGCTAGGTAGTTAGGACACTGGACAGGAATGCAGAGACAGAGAGACTAGCAGTAGTTGGTAGAATCGTGTCCATACTGGGCACCGTCAGAATACAGCAGTTCTCCTAGGAATCGTTAGGAGACAGTGGAGAACGAGTGACAGCACCAGTGGACGCCCTGTGCTGGTGTTCAGTTGCTAAGTTGTGTTCGACTCTTTGTGATCTCATTGGCACGCCAGGCTTCCCTGTCCTCCACTGTCTCTGGGAGTTTGCTCAAGTTCACGTCCATTGGGTCGGTGATGCTACATAACTGTCTCATCCTCTGCCATGTCATCTCTATTTTCAACCTTTACCAATTTAAATGAAATTTTAAAAATTTTTCTTATAAGTGAACATATTAAGCTATTTTGTTTCTTACCTTAGTCACTTATCCTATGTCTGTTTTATTTTGTTGTCTTTTCGTAGTGCTTTTGTAAAAGCTCTTGGCATATCAAGGATATTAACTTTTTTGTCATACACTTTGTAAATATTTTCCCCAGTTCATGGAGAGACTTAAACTAGAATAATATTAGACTTATGTCTGAGAAACTCTGGCAGTGGCTTAAATGTTAGTACAAAGTGTTCAGACTTTATTATGGAAGCTGTATAAGGACATATTGAAAGTTTAAGGCAAGGAATGCCGTGAGTGCTGTACTTTAGGAAGGTAGTATCGTTTGTTGTATCTACCACAGATTCTAGAAAGGGAAGAGAAGCTGTTGCAGTGATTTAAACATGAATGGTGAAGGTGGACATGGCGAGTGAAAAGTGAACTTGAGAAATGCAGTTAAGAAAGAACCAAGAGGTTTCTCTTTTTTTTTTCTTTTTTAGTGTTTTTTTTTTTTTTTAATTGAAGGATAATAACTTTACAGAGTTGTATTGTTTACTGCCAAACATCAACCTGAATTGGCCACAGATCAAGAGGATTCTTGTTGAAGACTAACAGTGAGGGGTCAGGGAAGAGTTGGTAGCCCCAAGGAGTTGAGCTCAGGTGTTTAAGTAGATGCTGCTGACAGAAATGGGGGAGTGGGTTTGGGGGGATAGTTTGTTTGGCATAGATGATTGAGCTTGTGGGTATTAAATATCTGCTAGGTAGTTAGGACACTGGACAGGAATGCAGAGACAGAGAGACTAGCAGTAGTTGGTAGAATCGTGTCCATACTGGGCACCGTCAGAATACAGCAGTTCTCCTAGGAATCGTTAGGAGACAGTGGAGAACGAGTGACAGCACCAGTGGACGCCCTGTGCTGGTGTTCAGTTGCTAAGTTGTGTTCGACTCTTTGTGATCTCATTGGCACGCCAGGCTTCCCTGTCCTCCACTGTCTCTGGGAGTTTGCTCAAGTTCACGTCCATTGGGTCGGTGATGCTACATAACTGTCTCATCCTCTGCCATGTCATCTCCATTTTTTCCTAATTTTTTTGGGGGGTGGGGTGGGGAGGGAGGGGAGCAGGCAGGCTACTTCCATTGGTCTTTCATCTGTCTATTTTCGTCCATCTTTGTTCTTTGGCCCGTGTGGGCCTCCCATCGCAGTGGCCTCTGCTGTCACAGAGCACTCGCTCTGGGTGCATGTGCTCCAGAGCTCCGGCTCGGTAATTGGACACATCAGTCCAGTCGCTCCACGGCACGTGGGATCTTCCCAGGCCAGGGATTGAACTGGTGCCCCTTGCACTGCAAGGCGGTGTCCTTACCCACTGGACCACCAGGGAAGCCCTGTCATCTCCTTTTGCCTGCAATCTTTCCCAGCATCAAGGTCTTTTCCAATAAGTTGGCTCTTCACATCAGGTGGCCAAGGCATGGAAATACCTCCTTGCACATTTTCAGAAGCAAAAGATGACTGTCACCCTTCTCGTGTGTAAGCTGTGGGCCGTCTTTGTTTACTCTGTTCCCAAGCCTCAAGGATTGTTATGTTCTGGGCGAGGAATAAACCAGCTGTTGGATTTGGGATTTCCCCTTCAGTGAAGACAACGTAATCCATTCTACCCCACACAGTGCTTCACAGTGTCCAACCTACTTTCACAAGTACTTTTCCTTTTTGTTCTTGTCATGCCAATCTTATGAAGGAGGTGAAGACCAATATAATTATCACCATTTTACAGATGAAGGAGCAGAGGCTCAGGAGTTTAATATTTGCTGAAGATCATTTAGGTAGTAAACTATAGTGCTCGGGGCCAATATTCTTCATTTTGAGTTCAGTGCTCTTTTTGTTATACCTTGGGGCCTCCCCTTTCAGCAGTTCACTTAACAATATTTGTTGCTGGTTTGGATAGATAAGGCTGTGTCTTCTTCAGTGTGATAAGGGCAAGTTTTCTATGGATTTTATTAGTGTTGAACAAAACAACAAGTGTTAGTGTTTTAGGGTTTTTTTTCCCTTCAGTTTAAACCAGATATCAAGTTGTACATCCTATTGGTTTTAGTAGTAGAAACCCACCTAAATTTAGCTCTTAACATTCTTTTCTTAATTTTTGACTGTGTTGGGTCTTCCTTGCTTCATGGGCTGTTCTCTAGTTGCAATGATTAGGGGCTGCTCTTCATTGTGGTGTGAGGGCTTCTCATTCTGGTGGCTTCTCTTGTGGAGCACAGCTCTGGAGCAAGAGGATTTCAGTAGTTGCAGCATGTGGGCTCCTTAGTGTGGTTCCTGGGCTCTAGAGCACAGGCTCAATTGTTGTGGCCCAAAGGCTTAGTTGATCTATAGCATGTGGGATCTTCCTGGACCAGGGACTGACCCACGTCTCCTGCATTGGCAGGCAGATTCTTTACCATTGAGCCATGGAAAGCCTCTTAACATTCTTAGAAGTAGAAGGAAAATAAAAGTCTGGAGCAGAAGAAATATACACTAGAAAACATAAACTTTGAAAGTCTAAATTTGACTTTGGCCCAGTCTTTTTCTGGCTGTGACCTGAGGCAAGGGATCATCCTTCTTAACTATGAACCTATTTCCAATGAGATTTTTGGCCTCTGGGGCTACAGAAAGACACACAGCTCTGCTATCCCATCCTTTCTTATGAGTGTTGTGATGGGACAGAGAGTCAGCAGGTTGGAGGTAGAAGGGTTTTTTTAAAAAAAAAAAAAAAAAACAAGAAAAAGAAATAGGTTAAAAAAAAAATGGAGAGAATCTTTAATTTCCTTTTCTGAGCCCCTGTAGACACTAGAAGCAGTGTCTGTCATTAAACATGGCTGGCTGGCTGTCGCTGTAGAATCGGAAGTGCCTAGCACAGAGTAAGTGCTCAAAAATTTATACAAAGGTCTCAGCAACTCTAGCATAGCCTTCAAAGAAATGGGTCTTTCTTGGGGATCTTTGAAGACTCATCAGACCCACTGCCCCTGTGTTGCCAGTTCTTACTGTCTTTAGCATATGCAATGGAGAAGGAAAAGGCTAATTCTCAAAATGTAACTAAAATAATAGGAGAAATTATGCCTTAGGTTTCAAAAGCCATTAAATCTCATTTTCAGGGAGAAAAAATATCTGTCTAGAAGAATCTCATGAGTCTGCTTCATTTTTAAAATTTCTCATAGTTTTATTACATATATTGTCTCTTCAAGGTTAACTGACGGTGCATCTGAGTTCTAACCTGTCACATGATCAGTGTCTTCAGTTCCCCACAAAATGGCTGTGCTTGAGACAGGTGTCCAGAGCAGATTGTGTGGGGATGCACTGGAGTGATCTGACCTTGGAAGTTGCATTTCAGGTTCTCCTGACAGCTAGAGAGACAATTCTAGGGCTCTATAGGCATAACTTGTTACTTTTCCACTTTCCTTTCTAAGAGACAGTGTTTGTTGAAATATTGAGTGAAGGGACTTCCCTGCTGGTCCAGTGGTTAAGACTCCTATTTCCATTGCAGGGGGAATAGGTTTGATCCCTAGTTGGGTAACTAAGATCCCACGTGTCACCAAAAAAAAAAAAAAAAAAAAACCAAAAAACACAACAGCAGTCAGATGGAACAAATAAATAAAAGGGTATCCAGTGTTTAAAAAAAAGAAAAAAAAATACTGATACATGGGTGCAAATAGAGGCATGGGTGAACATATGGCTGATTCATGTTGATGTTTGGTAGAAACCAATGCAATACTGTAAATCAATTATCCTTCAATTAAAAATAAATAATTTTAGGACTTCCCTGGTGGTGCAGTGGGTAGAGAGTTCACCTTGCAATGCAAGGGGCACCGGTTGGATCCCTGGCCTGGGGGGATCCCACATGCCACGGAGCGCCTAAACCGTTGTGTCCAATTGCGGGCCAGTGCTCTGGAGCCCATGCGCCCAGAGCCAGTGCTCTGCAGTGAGAGAGGCCACTTCAGTGGGAGGCCCGTGCAGGCCAAAGAGTAAAGATGGATAAAAATAAATAAACAAAAAACAGTAAAAAAAAAGAGGCCAAGAGTTAAATAGGTTGTCTTTCTTGGGGATCTTTGAAGACTCATCAGACCCACTGTGTTGCCAACTGTCTTTAGCATATGCAATGGAGAAGGAAAAGGCTAATTCTCAAAATGTAACTAAAATAATAGGAGAAATTATGCCTTAGGTTTCAAAAGCCATTAAATCTCATTTTCAGGGAGAAAAAATATCTGTCTAGAAGAATCTCATGAGTCTGCTTCATTTTTAAAATTTCTCATAGTTTTATTACATATATTGTCTCTTCAAGGTTAACTGACGGTGCATCTGAGTTCTAACCTGTCACATGATCAGTGTCTTCAGTTCCCTACAAAATGGCTGTGCTTGAGACAGGTGTCCAGAGCAGATTGTGTGGGGATGCACTGGAGTGATCTGACCTTGGAAGTTGCATTTCAGGTTCTCCTGACAGCTAGAGAGACAATTCTAGGGCTCTATAGGCATAACTTGTTACTTTTCCACTTTCCTTTCTAAGAGACAGTGTTTGTTGAAATATTGAGTGAAGGGACTTCCCTGCTGGTCCAGTGGTTAAGACTCCTATTTCCATTGCAGGGGGAATAGGTTTGATCCCTAGTTGGGTAACTAAGATCCCACGTGTCACCAAAAAAAAAAAAAAAAAAACCAAAAAACACAACAGCAGTCAGATGGAACAAATAAATAAAAGGGTATCCAGTGTTTAAAAAAAAGAAAAAAAAATACTGATACATGGGTGCAAATAGAGGCATGGGTGAACATATGGCTGATTCATGTTGATGTTTGGTAGAAACCAATGCAATACTGTAAATCAATTATCCTTCAATTAAAAATAAATAATTTTAGGACTTCCCTGGTGGTGCAGTGGGTAGAGAGTTCACCTTGCAATGCAAGGGGCACCGGTTGGATCCCTGGCCTGGGGGGATCCCACATGCCACGGAGCGCCTAAACCGTTGTGTCCAATTGCGGGCCAGTGCTCTGGAGCCCATGCGCCCAGAGCCAGTGCTCTGCAGTGAGAGAGGCCACTTCAGTGGGAGGCCCGTGCAGGCCAAAGAGTAAAGATGGATAAAAATAAATAAACAAAAAACAGTAAAAAAAAAGAGGCCAAGAGTTAAATAATATTTTAAAAACCAGGCAAATAGAGGGGATATATATTAGCTGAAGCTGAGGTGAGGAGAGAGATAGGATATGACCCTCATCTTGGAAGAGGAAGAGCCTTCATTCAATGGCCGTCTGTATATAGGCCTTGAAGTAAACTACACTGCAAGGCCTGGAAGACCTATCCTGAACTTTCCACCAGCCTGGATATGTAGACTGTGGACAGTTCCTTTCATTACCTAGTAAGTGAATAATAAGAATTCTTCTGCCTCATCTCACAATAAATAATAATGATATTTGCTAAATAATAGCAATCGGACCTAATAAAAGGCACTTTTGGTGACTGTACCACGCCAGCCTCTGCTTTGGCATTTTGATAGTAATATGGATGAGAGTACACTTAGTTAAGACTTATTTGGACATCAAGATGATTACTATCAAAGAATAACTAAAACAAGGGTTTCCCTGGTGGCTCAGTGGTAAAGAATCCACCTGCCAATGCAGGAGACATGGATTCAATCCCTGATCCATAAAGATCCCACATTCCGAAGAGCAACTAGCCTGTGTACCACAACTATTGAGCCCGTACTCTAAAGCCAGGGACCCACAGTTAACGAGCCCATGTCCTGCAATTACTGAAGCCCACATGCCCTAGAGCCCACGCTCTGAAACAAGAGAAGCCACCATAATGAGAAGCCCTCAGAATGCAACTAGAGAAAAGCCTGTGCAGTAATGAAGATCCAGCGTGGCCAAAAATAGATTATAAAACAAAGAATAGGTGTTGTCAAGATACAGAGAAACTGGAATCCCTGTGCACTGTTGGTGGGAATGTTAAATGGTGCATCTGCTATGGAAAATAGTATAGAGAGTCCTCAAAAAATTAAAAATAGAATTACTGTGTGAGCTAGCAATTCCACTTCTGCGTATATACTCCAAAAAAATTGAAAGCAAGTGCTGGATGAGCTATTTATATACCACATTCATAGCAGCAATTATTCACAAAGGCCAAAATCTCAAAGTGACCCAAGTGTCCACTGACAGTTGAATGGATAAACAAAATGTGGTATATACATATGCTGACATAGTATTCAGCCTTTAAAAGGTAAAAGACTTTCCTTCACAATACAATATGACTGAACCTGGAAGTACATTATGGTAAGTGAAATAAGCCAATCACAAAAGGACAAATACTGTAGGATTTCACTTACGTGAGGTTCCTTGCATAGTCAAACTCATGAAAACATGAAGTAGAATGGTGGGTACCTGGGGCTGGGGAGCGAGGGAATGGAAAATTAGTGTTTAATAAGTACAGAGTTCAGTTGAGGAAGATGAAGTTCTGGACATGGCAATGTTCTTAATGATACGCTTTTTTGTTGTTCTTGTTGTTAAACTACCAACAACAGCATTCAGCGGGGGGAGGGAAAGTAGAGTGACACAGAACAGAAAATGTAATTTGTTTAATGCTTTACTGGTGAACTGTGCTGTTCTCTTCCAGTAGGGAAGCCAGATTTTACAAGGGGAGACTTTGAGGAGGCAGTAGTGACGGGTTGGTTGGTTTGTTTATGGAGTGTGGCTTCAGTTGGTTATTAACAGGCTGCCTGGGACAGGGATTGAAGTCTATTTTACAGTGGTTGGTTAAACCTTGGCCTTTCCCACAGGTATCCTGGACTCTCCCTCTTGAGAGTTTTATGCATCCAACAAATGTTCATAGATTTAAATGGACCGATATGAGTTATCCTCAGTCATTTGACTTGAGTCTTGAGCCAGTCCCTCCCCCAGCCCCATCAAGGAATAATGGATTAAATTTACTAATAACGAATAATTACATTGCGCTTACTGTGCCAGAAGCTGTCCTAAAACCTTTTAATATATCAGCTCATTTACTCCTAATAATCCTGTAAATTAAGTACTGTTGTTCCCCATTTTACACATGAGTAAACTAAGGCACAAAGCATAGTAAAACTATACAACTATTAAGCGGTGGATTTGAGGTGCACACGGAAAAACCTTCTGGCTTAGAGTTCTTGCTCCTAATCATTAGGCTCCTAAAGTCCCTGACCGGGACTTTAATGACCCTGAAGTGATACATAGTAGAAAATTAAGTCCAATGTCCACTGACAGTTGAATGGATAAACAAAATGTGGTATATACATATGCTGACATAGTATTCAGCCTTTAAAAGGTAAAAGACTTTCCTTCACAATACAATATGACTGAACCTGGAAGTACATTATGGTAAGTGAAATAAGCCAATCACAAAAGGACAAATACTGTAGGATTTCACTTACGTGAGGTTCCTTGCATAGTCAAACTCATGAAAACATGAAGTAGAATGGTGGGTACCTGGGGCTGGGGAGCGAGGGAATGGAAAATTAGTGTTTAATAAGTACAGAGTTCAGTTGAGGAAGATGAAGTTCTGGACATGGCAATGTTCTTAATGATACGCTTTTTTGTTGTTCTTGTTGTTAAACTACCAACAACAGCATTCAGCGGGGGGAGGGAAAGTAGAGTGACACAGAACAGAAAATGTAATTTGTTTAATGCTTTACTGGTGAACTGTGCTGTTCTCTTCCAGTAGGGAAGCCAGATTTTACAAGGGGAGACTTTGAGGAGGCAGTAGTGACGGGTTGGTTGGTTTGTTTATGGAGTGTGGCTTCAGTTGGTTATTAACAGGCTGCCTGGGACAGGGATTGAAGTCTATTTTACAGTGGTTGGTTAAACCTTGGCCTTTCCCACAGGTATCCTGGACTCTCCCTCTTGAGAGTTTTATGCATCCAACAAATGTTCATAGATTTAAATGGACCGATATGAGTTATCCTCAGTCATTTGACTTGAGTCTTGAGCCAGTCCCTCCCCCAGCCCCATCAAGGAATAATGGATTAAATTTACTAATAACGAATAATTACATTGCGCTTACTGTGCCAGAAGCTGTCCTAAAACCTTTTAATATATCAGCTCATTTACTCCTAATAATCCTGTAAATTAAGTACTGTTGTTCCCCATTTTACACATGAGTAAACTAAGGCACAAAGCATAGTAAAACTATACAACTATTAAGCGGTGGATTTGAGGTGCACAGGGAAAAACCCTTCTGGCTTAGAGTTCTTGCTCCTAATCATTAGGCTCCTAAAGTCCCTGACCGGGACTTTAATGACCCTGAAGTGATCTCAAGGTCCTGAATGAAGAATGGAAATTGGTGAAGTTATTCCTTGCTTGTGATCCTGCCTCCCTGCTCCAGCAGTTGTTGGGCTCCTGAGGTCTAATGCTGAAGCAAGAAGAAGGGGCTTATGGGTTTAAGGTCAGGATTTTTGAACCAATGGAGTTTCCCTCCAATTCAGAAGCAGCCCCTTGCTGACGAATCGGCTGCCTTATCCCACAGGTTTTGCTGTCAGTGGAGTTTCTAGATGATCAAGGCAGGCGAAATGATCCATCATTAAGCTCACATTAAATAACATTAAACCCTTCATAAATCTTTTTTCTTAGTCGTCTTAAGATGTGACCCAAGACGAATCTGCAACTCTGGAGTGGAAACCAGGGGGCGGGACGAGCTGCGACCATTTTTGTTTTGCGGCCGTGCACTCTCAGAGCATCTTGACAAACAGGACCTCGCGAGGAGGCGGAGCCTACCACTGAGGGGGCGGAGCCTGGCAGACGTGATGATTCAAACGGACGAATGAGCTCTGCGCATCTGGCAGGAGCTGCCAATGACCGGTCGTGTTGGGGCGGAGCCCACAGGCCCTAGTGGGTTTGGTTGTACAGCGGCTTTGGCGCATTTTCGGCTGGTTTGATTCATCCATTTTGAAGAGACTGGGGAGCGGGGGGCTCGTCTGATTAAGGGGCCCTGAACCAAGGAGCGGCGTAGTTTGAAAAGCCAGCAGCTCGGGATTCGGCGGCAGCGGCCTCATCGGCCGAAGTTGGGGGTGGGCGCCGAGCGCGCGGGGTGGGGGTCCTGGTCTTTGGCTTCTCGACTCGGTCCTGTTTCGACAGCGAACATGTCTCGGCCTTGTCAGTGCAGTCAGGCCTGGAACGGGTTGGAGGGGTTGGGGTGAGCTGGGTGCCAGAAGCTGTCCTAAAACCTTTTAATATATCAGCTCATTTACTCCTAATAATCCTGTAAATTAAGTACTGTTGTTCCCCATTTTACACATGAGTAAACTAAGGCACAAAGCATAGTAAAACTATACAACTATTAAGCGGTGGATTTGAGGTGCACACGGAAAAACCTTCTGGCTTAGAGTTCTTGCTCCTAATCATTAGGCTCCTAAAGTCCCTGACCGGGACTTTAATGACCCTGAAGTGATCTCAAGGTCCTGAATGAAGAATGGAAATTGGTGAAGTTATTCCTTGCTTGTGATCCTGCCTCCCTGCTCCAGCAGTTGTTGGGCTCCTGAGGTCTAATGCTGAAGCAAGAAGAAGGGGCTTATGGGTTTAAGGTCAGGATTTTTGAACCAATGGAGTTTCCCTCCAATTCAGAAGCAGCCCCTTGCTGACGAATCGGCTGCCTTATCCCACAGGTTTTGCTGTCAGTGGAGTTTCTAGATGATCAAGGCAGGCGAAATGATCCATCATTAAGCTCACATTAAATAACATTAAACCCTTCATAAATCTTTTTTCTTAGTCGTCTTAAGATGTGACCCAAGACGAATCTGCAACTCTGGAGTGGAAACCAGGGGGCGGGACGAGCTGCGACCATTTTTGTTTTGCGGCCGTGCACTCTCAGAGCATCTTGACAAACAGGACCTCGCGAGGAGGCGGAGCCTACCACTGAGGGGGCGGAGCCTGGCAGACGTGATGATTCAAACGGACGAATGAGCTCTGCGCATCTGGCAGGAGCTGCCAATGACCGGTCGTGTTGGGGCGGAGCCCACAGGCCCTAGTGGGTTTGGTTGTACAGCGGCTTTGGCGCATTTTCGGCTGGTTTGATTCATCCATTTTGAAGAGACTGGGGAGCGGGGGGCTCGTCTGATTAAGGGGCCCTGAACCAAGGAGCGGCGTAGTTTGAAAAGCCAGCAGCTCGGGATTCGGCGGCAGCGGCCTCATCGGCCGAAGTTGGGGGGGGTGGGGCGCCGAGCGCGCGGGGTGGGGGGGGTCCTGGTCTTTGGCTTCTCGACTCGGTCCTGTTTCGACAGCGAACATGTCTCGGCCTGTCAGGTCAGTGCGGAGTCCGAGGCCTGGAACGGGTTGGAGGGGGTTGGGGTGAGCGGTGAAGGAGTGGGGGACAGAAGCCTAGAGTCGGCCCTCTCGGTGCCACGCGCGGCCTCCTCCCTTGCCGGGCCCGCGCGCGCCCTTGAGTGAGGGGGCCCTGCTGGCGCGCGGAGCTGCGTGGGGGTGGCGGCCGCGCGCCCGAGCGCGGGCTCCTCCCCGCCCCGCGCCGCTGCAGGGCTCGAGGCTGCCGCGCTGCCTCCCCCACTCGCCGCACTGGAGCGGGCGGGGTGTTCTCTGAACCGCCGGCGGCCGGAGGGGGAGGGGTGTGCAGTCAGCGCCCCCACGCAGGCCCCACCTCCTCGGCCGGCCCACTGGAGCCAGCTGCGCGGACTAGCGGACTCGGCTCGGCCCCCGCCGTCCTGGGGGAGGGGGCGGGGGCGCCGCGGAGCGCCCGCCCCGCGCGGCGCGCGTGGGGGTGGGGGACGCAGCCCTGGTTTTCCGGCGGCCGGGGGTGGTCCGCACCAGGCGGGAGGGGCGCTCTGCCGCTGCCCCGCCCCCGGGGTCTCTGCGGCGCCCCGCCTCCCGGGCCGCCGGGCGTTGGCGGGACGCGTTCTTCTCCCAGGCGGTAAAAGTGAGCGGGGCTAGGCCCTGGCACGGACTGCTGCTGCCTCTCCCCCAGCGGAGAGTTCTGAGATGATTAACCCCGATTCCCCCGAGCCAAGTTCGCTCTTGGTCTCCGACTAGAACTGTTCTTCCTCGGGGAAGCGGCCCTGCTCAGCGAGGCGCGGGTTAACTGCACGACCTAAATCCCGTGTGGTTTTCGTTCCTGCTACCCCGCGCTCTCACTCGGCGTACTCGTCTTGGATGTTTTTTTCTCTTTGCCCCCATAGAACTTGAATACTAAACGGGCTGGGGTCGGTGAATTGTTAGACTGAATTCCGAGAATTTCAACAAGTTTTCTGTTCCCCGGTGGACGGTGGACTCGCCTTCTGCCGTCCTCCTGGCTATTGTATGGAATGTGCCATTTACGGAGGGGTGTGGCTTACTCCAATTTGCTGCGGCCTTTAGAAGGAGCGCCGTTGCTAATAAACGTTACTTTTAACATAATGTCCTTGACGCTTACAGTGTATTGAATTGGCTACTTTGCATAGTGTTTTCTGGATAAATAGGTTTGGTTTTTTAATGTTTTAACAGTTACTTCCCCTTCTTCGTTACAAGTTTTGTGTGAAACGGCAGCATTTTGACTTAGAGCTCTAAAGGAGGTTTGGAAGCCCGGGAATGGTTTTAAACGCTGCGCACCGTTTTGGCTCCAGCCTAGACCGTCCAGCTCCTGCTGGGTGTGGTCTGGGGCTGCCTACCCTCTCGCTCTGGATGGGCGTGAGGAATGTACTACCTACCTACCTGACGGCCTTTTTGCTGCCTTTACCTTCGCCACCGGGAAGAGTTTTGCCTACATTTTGGCACGGAATCTTAACTGATATTTCAAATTATAGTGTGCGTACCTTTTGCATAGTAATTGACCGGTGTATCGCATCAATTTACGTATTTAGGATCAGAACAGCCTATCATAATAAAGATTTGTTTCGCCTGGATCTTCTGTCTTCTGGAAGTAAATTACAGAGTGTTGAAAATGAATTTATGTTTCTCTGCCTTTTAACCGCAATTTACTCGGTTTTGATGACTTTTATTGTTGTATTTTACTCCTGTACCTGAGTTTGTGCTTCCAGGTTTAGCTGTTGGGACACGAACGTCTTTTTATCTCTTGAAAACTTGGGTTTTTTAAATATCACCAGGTGGGGATAAATATACTAAGCACTTTCTCATCAGTTTTTATAGGAATTTGGGATTCGTGCACAACTTTTTTCTTAGTATGTTAAAAGTACTTTTAAGAGTTTATTTGCCGCTAATTGAAGAATGAAGTTAATATATTGTGGACTTTTTTAGGTCACTTTCAAATTATTTCAAGCAACTTAGTTACTGATTATATATTTAGTGATGAAGTCTCTTTGTAACTGTTTAAAAGTCTTTTACGTGCTTTCAATCAATAATAAAGCAGAGATAATTAAACTTGAGTTTGGTGGTTTGTTAAATTTTGCAATAAAAGTTTTGTCTTAGGAAAGTACTTTTATTTCAAGGCGTAATTGCTTCCCAATTTGCTGCGGCCTTAGAAGGAGCGCCGTTGCTAATAAACGTTACTTTTAACATAATGTCCTTGACGCTTACAGTGTATTGAATTGGCTACTTTGCATAGTGTTTTCTGGATAAATAGGTTTGGTTTTTTAATGTTTTAACAGTTACTTCCCCTTCTTCGTTACAAGTTTTGTGTGAAACGGCAGCATTTTGACTTAGAGCTCTAAAGGAGGTTTGGAAGCCCGGGAATGGTTTTAAACGCTGCGCACCGTTTTGGCTCCAGCCTAGACCGTCCAGCTCCTGCTGGGTGTGGTCTGGGGCTGCCTACCCTCTCGCTCTGGATGGGCGTGAGGAATGTACTACCTACCTACCTGACGGCCTTTTTGCTGCCTTTACCTTCGCCACCGGGAAGAGTTTTGCCTACATTTTGGCACGGAATCTTAACTGATATTTCAAATTATAGTGTGCGTACCTTTTGCATAGTAATTGACCGGTGTATCGCATCAATTTACGTATTTAGGATCAGAACAGCCTATCATAATAAAGATTTGTTTCGCCTGGATCTTCTGTCTTCTGGAAGTAAATTACAGAGTGTTGAAAATGAATTTATGTTTCTCTGCCTTTTAACCGCAATTTACTCGGTTTTGATGACTTTTTATTGTTGTATTTTACTCCTGTACCTGAGTTTGTGCTTCCAGGTTTAGCTGTTGGGACACGAACGTCTTTTTATCTCTTGAAAACTTGGGTTTTTTAAATATCACCAGGTGGGGATAAATATACTAAGCACTTTCTCATCAGTTTTTATAGGAATTTGGGATTCGTGCACAACTTTTTTCTTAGTATGTTAAAAGTACTTTTAAGAGTTTATTTGCCGCTAATTGAAGAATGAAGTTAATATATTGTGGACTTTTTTAGGTCACTTTCAAATTATTTCAAGCAACTTAGTTACTGATTATATATTTAGTGATGAAGTCTCTTTGTAACTGTTTAAAAGTCTTTTACGTGCTTTCAATCAATAATAAAGCAGAGATAATTAAACTTGAGTTTGGTGGTTTGTTAAATTTTGCAATAAAAGTTTTGTCTTAGGAAAGTACTTTTATTTCAAGGCGTAATTGAATCTATTTACTCGAGGGAGTGTAACAACAAAAATTATAAATGTTGACCCAGTATGAGAATGATCAACTTTGTTTAAAAACAAATCAAAAACAAGAAAAGCGTGTGTTGGAAGGTGTCTGTGCGGTGTCCTTTGCGATGTGCTTCTACCCTTAGGCCTGTATATAATTTTGAGGGTTTTCTGGTTTACATTTTTACTGTGACTGGTATTTTAATATGAATCTAAGCATTTAAAAAACATTTAGAAATGTAGTAATGGCTGCTTGACACCAGTTTTCAAATGAATGGAATGATGAACTGATCAGCTGTGGCTGTATTTTCCATACATGTGTGTGCAACACGTACCTAAGTAGTACTGTTCAGGCTGTATTGCTCTCTCCACCTTTTATAGTATATGACTCATATAAATGAGAGCTCAAATATTTTAGGCCTTGGATTCAAATTTGTAGCATAAAATTATAGTCTTAGAGCCAGAAAGAAATTCAGGCAAATTCATCTTACAAGTGACTTAATGTGGGCACCTGGACAAGTGAAGTGTCTTGCGTAATGTGCTAGTACGTGCCAATATTTGGCCAAGAACCTAGATTTCTTGATTTCCAGCCCTGCTTATCCTCATCCTTCCCACTTTCCACATAAATGCTTTACCTTCTACCAAATAAGTATTGATGTTACTTTAATGTGTGACACTTCTAACTTTTCAGAATGTTTTTATGACTTATCCTTGTGAGGTAGGATACTTGTAAAAGGTGAGAAAGAAAACTCAAGAGATTTACTTATTTGCCCAGACTAGAAAGCAGGGTTTTTTGAATTTAGCTTGGTATATTCTCCAGAAATCCCTTAGTGAAAATGGTCCAAGTCACTGAGATAAATCTATTTTTCCTTTCTTAATATTGTAAGCGTACTTGATACCATGTCACCTTTTGTTTAGTACTTGTGGTTTGCAAGGAATCTTAAACATTGAACATTTAGATGGGAAAGCATAGGCTCTTACAGATTGATTAAAAAAGTTTCTTTGGGGCCTCCCTGGTGGCCCAGTGGTAGAGACACTGCATTGCAGTGCAGTGGGTGCTGGTTCGATCCTTGGCCTGGGAAGATCACACATGCCGCATGCAGCTGGACCTATGTGTCCAGCTATCAAGCCAGAACTCTGGAGCGCATGCACCCAGAGCTGGTTCTCTGCAACGAGAGAGGCTACTGCAATGGGAGGCCCACACAGGCCAAAGAACAAAGATGGATGAAAATAAATAAATGAAAGACCAATAGAAGTGGCAAAAAAAAGAAGTTTCTTTGGTCACGTGTATAGTTTTGTTGAGAATTAACAGCTTTACCAAGATTTCATATTGCTTTCTTTTCAAAGAGAACTTTGTTTAGAGTCTGTCTGGGTTTCTAAAAAAGAATTGATATTCTTTCTTACCAGGAAATTAGTTTCAAAAAGTCCTCAGTTTAAAGGGAAACTTGAAAATTCAAGATAGCTTAGATTTTGGTATGAAGTATACACAGCATGTGCGCTAAGTCAACTCAGCGACTCTGGCCAGGCTCTTCTGTCCATGGGATTCTCTGGGCAAGAATATTGGAGTGGACTGCCATTCCATTCTCCAGGGGATCTTCCCCACCCAGGGATTGAACCTGTGTCTCCTGCATTGGCAAGCAGGTTCTTTACCACTAGCGCCACTTGGGAAGCCCCCAAGTAGACACAGGAAGACACCTAAAAGTGTCGTATACTAGTAAATGTGGTTTCACATGAGCCTAGATCCTTGTATCTCATGTTATTCTCCATGTCCAGGCTATGTGTGTATAAGAAGTGTGATTTATTAACCTAGAATCTGTTACTACTCACATGTCACTTTTCTCTAAAAAGAAAAACTCTTCGGTAGACTTTTATCTTCAAGAATACCTCACATCGGGCTTCCCTGGTGGTCCAGTGGGTAGAGTCCTCCTTGCAATGCAAGGGGCACCAGTTCAATCCCTGGCCTGGGAAGATCCCACATGCCGCCAAGTGGCTGGACCGGTGTGTCCAGTTACCAGCCAGTGCTCTGGAGCGCATGTGCCCAGAGCCTGTGCTCTGCAAGGAGAGAGGCTGCTGCGATGAGAGGCCCACACAGGCCAAAGAACAAAGATGGATGAAAATAAATCACATGAAGGACCAATAAAAGAGGCCAGAATATAAAAAGAAAAATCTCACATCATAACCTGAACAATGGGAGTTAATTTTATATCAGCATTTAAATATTTAACGTTTCCCAACATGTATGTATTTAGTATGAGAATTATAATAATACAGTGTTGAGAATTCCCTGGTGGTCTAGTGTTTAGGACTTGACACTTTCACTGCAATAGCCTGGGTTTGATCCCTGGTTGGGAAATTTAAGAGCCTGCAATTCATGTGGTACAACTCCCAAAAGTTTTTTGAGTTTGATTTTAGAGTAATTATCAGGTAAACACTGAGTAAGTGTAAGTGCAGAGTCAGGTACTCCACTAGAGGATTTCACTTTATTTTGTTTTATTCTTGTTATCACCTTGTAATAGAGGATTTTTTAAATTCCCATATAACAGATGACAAAGTAAGTTCCAATAATGTTGCTCACTGTTACGGAACTCTTAAACAGAACCAATCTTTAAACTAAGATTTTCTGAATACAATACTGGCATTCATTCTGTGGTACCATTCTTTCCTTCCTGGTGTTTAGACTGAAGATAGTCAAATGCTACTTTATTTAGTAATTTCTAAATAATGATGAGTGTATTCTGTATGCACTGGTGGTTAAGTTTTATATAGAAAATAGTTGAGGGAAATTAATATGCTCAAAATGTTTTAAGTAGCAGTTTTTTTTTTTTAACTCTAACTTTCAGAGATAAATTTTAATTCAAAGCATTTTTTTTTTTAAGGGTCAGAGTATTCTTTTTTTTTTTTAATTTTTTTATTTATTTTGGTGGGGATGGGGTGGGGGGGGAGGGGAGCAGGCGGGCCACTTCTGTTGGTCTTTCATTTGTTCATTTTCATCCATCTTTGTTCTTTGGCCCGTGTGGGCCTCCCATCGCGGTGGCCTCTGTTGTCGCAGAGCACCGGCTCTGGGCGCATGCGCCCAGAGCTCGGGCTCAGTAATTGGACACATCGGTCCAACCGCTCCGCGGCATGTGGGATCTTCCCAGGCCAGGGATCGAACCGGCGCCCCTTGCACTGCAGGGAAGCCCCAAAGCATTTTTTAAAAAAGAACTAGAACTTCAGATTAGGTCCAGTTCCGTCATTGTGAAGTGATGACTTTGAACTCAAGGATCTTAGGTGTAGAAATAATAACACTGGATTTGGACTGTATGAGTCTTATTTAACTTTCTCTCAGATTTGTAGTTATTGTATTTGATTCCACACAGAATGTATTACAGGTCCACAATTCTTTGTTTGAAACCATTGGGTACTATGTGTGTTTGAGAGTTCAAGTTTTTCAAAAAGTTTAAAAAGGTAACAATGTAAAAACCAAGGTGACAGTGTGTTTACTGTGTATATAATCTACCATCACCAGTCAGGGGTAGTTATCCTATATTGAGACATACTAGTCTGGTAAAACCTAGGAATTTTCACAGTAAATTTCTAAAAGCCTCTCGCTTGCCCCTCCGGTACTCCACTAGAGGATTTCACTTTATTTTGTTTTATTCTTGTTATCACCTTGTAATAGAGGATTTTTTAAATTCCCATATAACAGATGACAAAGTAAGTTCCAATAATGTTGCTCACTGTTACGGAACTCTTAAACAGAACCAATCTTTAAACTAAGATTTTCTGAATACAATACTGGCATTCATTCTGTGGTACCATTCTTTCCTTCCTGGTGTTTAGACTGAAGATAGTCAAATGCTACTTTATTTAGTAATTTCTAAATAATGATGAGTGTATTCTGTATGCACTGGTGGTTAAGTTTTATATAGAAAATAGTTGAGGGAAATTAATATGCTCAAAATGTTTTAAGTAGCAGTTTTTTTTTTTTAACTCTAACTTTCAGAGATAAATTTTAATTCAAAGCATTTTTTTTTTTAAGGGTCAGAGTATTCTTTTTTTTTTTTAATTTATTTATTTATTTTGGTGGGGATGGGGTGGGGAGGGAGGGGAGCAGGCGGGCCACTTCTGTTGGTCTTTCATTTGTTCATTTTCATCCATCTTTGTTCTTTGGCCCGTGTGGGCCTCCCATCGCGGTGCCCTCTATTGTCGCAGAGCACCGGCTCTGGGCACATGCGCTCCAGAGCTCGGGCTCAGTAATTGGACACATCGGTCCAACCGCTCCGCGGCATGTGGGATCTTCCCAGGCCAGGGATCGAACCGGCGCCCCTTGCACTGCAGGGAAGCCCCAAAGCATTTTTTAAAAAAGAACTAGAACTTCAGATTAGGTCCAGTTCCGTCATTGTGAAGTGATGACTTTGAACTCAAGGATCTTAGGTGTAGAAATAATAACACTGGATTTGGACTGTATGAGTCTTATTTAACTTTCTCTCAGATTTGTAGTTATTGTATTTGATTCCACACAGAATGTATTACAGGTCCACAATTCTTTGTTTGAAACCATTGGGTACTATGTGTGTTTGAGAGTTCAAGTTTTTCAAAAAGTTTAAAAAGGTAACAATGTAAAAACCAAGGTGACAGTGTGTTTACTGTGTATATAATCTACCATCACCAGTCAGGGGTAGTTATCCTATATTGAGACATACTAGTCTGGTAAAACCTAGGAATTTTCACAGTAAATTTCTAAAAAGCCTCTCGTTTGCCCCTCCTATGTTTACCACCGTATAAACTATGAAAAAATTTGGTTTTCAGGACTTTTCAAATTTCCAAATTGTAGATGATAGACTGAACCTTATAATAGCACAGTCCCTTTCTCAACCTTTAATTTTAGAAAAAGATAAAATCCCTCAGAACTCAATAGAGCCATCACTTACTGAGAAATACTCTGTGCCAATTTTGCAGGGTGCTTTACACATTTTTTCAAAATCTTGAAACACCTCTTTAAGCGAGGTATATATTATATTCCTATGTCATATGTGAGATAGCTGAAACTTAGATAAATTACATAACCAGCCCAGTTCACCTAACCATTAAGAGGAAGCAGGAATTCAAATAGAAACTGTGCCAACCCAAAGCCAGTGTGATCTTTTCTGTGACTCACTGCCATGGGGTGTTACTCTCACGGTAGTAACACTTCGCCATAGCAGGACTTTGGTGGTCAAGGCCAGCTGTAAAGTGAGCTAGGGAGGGGTGTGAATGGAGAAAAGGACAGTTTTTTGGAAGGAATAAGAGAATATGTGAAGAGGTTCATAAACCTGAGAGTAGAGGAAAAACAAATTGAAGTAATGTAAGGCCTTTGTGGAAAGAAAATGACATTGCTTTAAGTGAATATGTTTCATAAGTCGGGCATTTTCCCTCTGACCAAAATAAATGAATGGATCCCAAGGACACCACAGAAAATTAATGGGCTCATTTTACATATATGTTATAGATGCAGAATGCCAAACATAGCTAACTGAATAGTAGGGTGTATTAAAAATATATCTAGTAGAATTTGTCCCAGGGACAAAAAGTAGAATCTCACTAATTTCATCCTATTAAACACCAAAGGAGAAAAACCATGGCATTTGAAAAGGTTCAGCTCCAGTTGTAAAACTCTTTAGTACACTACAATTAGTAGGAAATTAAGGTTAATAGGAGTTGATTTAACTTAACAAAAGTTATAAATTAAGGTAAGTGGTTGAGTTTTAGTGATTGAAATAATTTAGCAATGCAACTAGTGAATAAGGAGAAATAAATTTTGAATAAAGTAAAGGAAGATCGGTTTTATGTACGCTTTTGGTCTGTTGTCTCCAAAAATATAAAACAAGGCCACTAACTCAGGGACACCAGCCCTGTTGCATCCATATGGTGCACGTGAATGGTGCCTCTCTGGAGTTCATGATACACAGTCATGTTTAGGGTTTGCAAAGTTCAGTCACTTGAACTTAATAATGAAGTTATTGAGTATACTGTGAAGTGGTACTTGTGTGCATATTTTAATTCTTAGATGCAATATAGAAATAAACATGCCATCACTCTGGATTATGAAGAAATGGCTTCTTGGATTGTTGAGACTAGAGATAGCAGAGACTACAGTGTGTTGGACAGTAAGAGAAAACATTTGATCTTTTTTAAAAAATGTCTGTATTGATTTATTTATTTGGCGTCACTGCGTCTTAGTTGCAGTATGTGGGATCTAGTTCCCGGACCAGGGGACGAACCTGGTTCCCCTGCGTTGGGAGCAGAAGAAGCTAACAGAATCTAAGCCACTGAACCACCAGGGAAATCCTTAATCTAGCATTGGACAACTTGGTCAAATTGGGGCATCCCTTTGTTTTGTCTTCATAAGTGTATTACTGTCTAGGTTCTGGGAAGCAGAATTGATTGTTACAGAATTGCATTGCCATATTTTAAAATAATTAGTATCTCGAGGGGGCAAAGAAAATGACATTGCTTTAAGTGAATATGTTTCATAAGTCGGGCATTTTCCCTCTGACCAAAATAAATGAATGGATCCCAAGGACACCACAGAAAATTAATGGGCTCATTTTACATATATGTTATAGATGCAGAATGCCAAACATAGCTAACTGAATAGTAGGGTGTATTAAAAATATATCTAGTAGAATTTGTCCCAGGGACAAAAAGTAGAATCTCACTAATTTCATCCTATTAAACACCAAAGGAAAAAAACCATGGCATTTGAAAAGGTTCAGCTCCAGTTGTAAAACTCTTTAGTACACTACAATTAGTAGGAAATTAAGGTTAATAGGAGTTGATTTAACTTAACAAAAGTTATAAATTAAGGTAAGTGGTTGAGTTTTAGTGATTGAAATAATTTAGCAATGCAACTAGTGAATAAGGAGAAATAAATTTTGAATAAAGTAAAGGAAGATCGGTTTTATGTACGCTTTTGGTCTGTTGTCTCCAAAAATATAAAACAAGGCCACTAACTCAGGGACACCAGCCCTGTTGCATCCATATGGTGCACGTGAATGGTGCCTCTCTGGAGTTCATGATACACAGTCATGTTTAGGGTTTGCAAAGTTCAGTCACTTGAACTTAATAATGAAGTTATTGAGTATACTGTGAAGTGGTACTTGTGTGCATATTTTAATTCTTAGATGCAATATAGAAATAAACATGCCATCACTCTGGATTATGAAGAAATGGCTTCTTGGATTGTTGAGACTAGAGATAGCAGAGACTACAGTGTGTTGGACAGTAAGAGAAAACATTTGATCTTTTTTAAAAAATGTCTGTATTGATTTATTTATTTGGCGTCACTGCGTCTTAGTTGCAGTATGTGGGATCTAGTTCCCGGACCAGGGGACGAACCTGGTTCCCCTGCGTTGGGAGCAGAAGAAGCTAACAGAATCTAAGCCACTGAACCACCAGGGAAATCCTTAATCTAGCATTGGACAACTTGGTCAAATTGGGGCATCCCTTTGTTTTGTCTTCATAAGTGTATTACTGTCTAGGTTCTGGGAAGCAGAATTGATTGTTACAGAATTGCATTGCCATATTTTAAAATAATTAGTATCTCGATAGTCATAATTAGAGGTGCTTGAAATACTTAAGGTGAAGAGACCACAGGTTGTCAGATTGTTTCAGCTGGCTATATTTTCAGGTGCTTCCTCATATTTTTTTGAACTGTGCACCCGTACATTACTGCAGAGCAAGCTGATCTTCAGGGAGATTATCTGTCAAGATAAAATGGCCCAGAAGATGAATTATTTAAGAAACTAAAAT
The DNA here is from genome assembly GCA_022376925.1 of Tragulus kanchil. Classification (NCBI taxonomy): domain Eukaryota; kingdom Metazoa; phylum Chordata; class Mammalia; order Artiodactyla; family Tragulidae; genus Tragulus; species Tragulus kanchil. The sequence continues at coordinate 79,776,577 of JAIOJX010000024.1, read as the reverse complement.
TTAGCTCCATTGAGAAGTAAAAATCCAGCCAGCTATTCATTGGACTAGGATAATAGACTCATCTGCCACAGATATACTACATTTAGAAAGATTTATAATAATCTTTTGCCTGCCACCTACTGAGAAAGAGTTCACTAAAAGCAAACTGTCAGAAACTGCTGTTTGGTAAGAGTGAAGCATCACACTTTTTCAGGAAGACGTAAGTCCTTTTGACACAGAACTGTCTTTGATATACCACATTAGAACCTCTATCAAGGGTTTGTTGGGCACAGAATTGATATCTACCTTAATTGTTTTGCGAAATATACTATCCAAGGTCCACTTCACAGTCTAAACCTGATGGAGACCCCTTTTCACCCAGTCCTACTGTGCTTTGCACTGCTTCATTTAAATTTAACCTAAGTTGTACCCTTCCCCAAGTCCTTTTTAGTTTTCCTCTGGTGAGATGCTCCTCACTTGTGATGTTCCATCACCTTTATTTTATTTTAATGGCTCAGTAAGTCTGACTTTGTTAGACTACAGAATTGTCCGTGGTAGTTGGGTTAAGACAACTGAAGAGTCTGTTGAAGTTTCCAAGACACTGCTGCAGACAGACCTCTACTTGGTCGTGTGCTCACCTGAGACCCCTTGGATCGCCTCCTTGCAGTTTACTCTGCTCTTAATTGCATAGTTTTTGCACTAAACTTATGTTGGAAAGTATTTTCCTATATGGAGAGAATATGGTGAAATTGAATTTATTTTGAATAAGGAGTGCCATATAAGAGTTCATATTTATTCACCTGGATTGAAATATTAGCACATTGATAAAAGATTTATAAAGGAATTGTGATAACTAATAAACATACAACTGGCTCATTCAGAACACCTTTATTGTGCAGAAATTAGAAATTTACTTTTTCCATTTGAAAAACTATAAGAGTTTGTTCCTGTAGTGCTCTTGATTTTTTAATTTTTATTGAAAATTTTTGCTTTCTTGTACCTAGTGACTGATTTTGAATTCTATTTATTTGTAAAAAGCAGAATGATCTAAGATACAATCAAAGCAATATTTCTTAGTCAAAAGGAATGTGAAGCTCAAGCAGTTGTGAGAAATTATCCTGAATTGAGTTTACTTATCCCAGCTTCTGTGAACTAATTTCTTACATCCCAAGGAGATTTGGCCTGTGAATAATCTTGGGATAGAAAAATAAGAGGCAAATGTCCTAAGTTTTAAGGGGGAAGTGGATAGTGATTGTTGATAAACAGAAACATGCTCATATTTAGCATTGAGGAAAGCAGTGAACACACATAAATTTTAAGGGTTGCTCTGTGGAAGCTTTGGATTCACACCATGGTAATACCAGAAGCTAGGCGAGACAATTGGCGAGTGGACTTAAGAGACAGATTTCACATTATTGAAAACTGTTTCATTACGGAGTTTTCTTAGAATTAGTTGCCTTCGGAGATCATGAAAGGTCTTTAGTCATGCCCTTGCAGGGACATCTGTTAATAGGTTTTAGGTAAGATTGTCTTAAGGTCCAATAGCTCTTGTACCTGGTGGTATATCACCCTCCCCCCATCCCCCAACAGGCCACCAAAACAATGAATTATAGTAAGAAGAAAAGTTACACTTTTGTGGCCATGGGTTAATACTTTGTTCCTTGTAAAACTGCTTTGGAAATCACTTGGTTCTAAAGCAGTGCTCTTGAGACTTTTTTGATGAGGTTCCTGTAAGAAACACATTTTACACCGCAGTTTGCTACATGCAAGTGTACACACACCTGAAACAAGCTTCAGGCACTTGCCGGTTATTTTATTTTTTGCCTGAGTCGTTTTTATTTTTCATCCATCTTTATTCTTTTGGTATGTGTAGGCCTCCCATCACAGTGGCCTCTCTCCTTGCAGAGCACTGGCTCTGGGCACATGCACTCCAGAGTGCTGGCTCATAACTGGACACACCGGTCCAGCCACTTGGCGGCATGTGGGATCTTCCCGGGCCAGGCATCAAATTGGTGCCCCCCCTGCACTGCAAGGCGGACACTCCCTAGTGGTCCAGTAGTTAGTGCTCGGTGCTTTCACTGTTAGGGGCCTGGGTTGGGTCCCTGGTGAGGGGACTAAGATCCCATGCCCGTGACCGAAAAAATTAAAATGCTGGTTATACATCAGTAAGGACTTCAGAGGTGGCTCAGTGGCTAAAGAACTTTCTTGTAGTGCGGGAGACATAGGAATCGTGGGTTCAGTCCCTGAGTCAGGGAGATACCATAGAGGAGGACTTGGCAACCCACAGCTGGAGAATCCCATGGACAAAGGAGCCTGGTAGACTGCAGCCCATGGAGTTGCAAGGACTTGGACACAGTGGAACCAACTGAGCACACATACATGCATGCATACATCAGTAAGTTAACTTGAGGACTCAATAGATTGAAAAACAGTGTTCTAGGTATTTGCCACTTAGGTGACTAATGAAGAGCTATGTTAGCTGTTTTGGGTTTCTCAAAACTCACATGCCAAGTGCATTTTAAGTGTATAATGAGAAACTTGCTACATTCTAGAAAATTAGCTCGGTGTTTCTTCTTCCCTCTATTAGCCAGAGCAGTATGATTTCCTCGGGTGAGAATGGAATAGTCAGCTTGAATGAGCTAAATAATGTAGTTAGTTGTTTATAAGGCTCTCTGGTTTTCTTTGAGGAAATGATTTTGTGCTCTTTAAGTAGTATGAAGCTTAAAGTGCCAATAATTAAATCTGGGTTTCTGTTTTAAAGTTCTGCTTCCTTACCTGGAATTTGTTGTGCACATTTGTTAACAGTAGCATCAAATTTTGTGGTTTTAGTTGTTTTCTCATCGCAGGTTAAGCGAGTTAGTCGAAATCATCTCAAAGATTGAGGTGACTTGGGTTTAGATGGTGGTTGCTACCAGAAAGAAAAGAGGTTTGGGGTAGACTTGGCATTATTTAGTAAAAACTGATGATGAAGAAAGGGGAAGAAAAAGTCTTATTGCTTAAATTATCCACATTTGGTCCCCCAAATGGATCTTTTCTTGTTCTTTGTCTTGTTTCCAACTTTACTTTTCATCTTTGCACTCTATACCAACAGAAAAGTAAGGACTTATCTCAAAGCCCTCTGATTATACAGGAATTGGTTCATTTGTATCCAGGGTAACTTTAGAATCTAAATATAGTGATTGTATCAGCTTTTAAAGTAAGAGCAGGCACATAATTGAAATCTCTCTGTTCCTATAGTTTATATTTTAAGCATTTGTTTTCCTTACTGGGTTACATGTTTCTTCTCTAGTGTAAACTTTTAGACTTGTTTAGATGGAACTCCAGTTGATTTGAGTGATAGAAATTGATTTAACTTGAATGATGGATTTAAAATAGCTAAGATTGCTACTCTCTCTGGCCTAAATGGTAACTGATAACTTTATCATAAAGTTGGAAATAATATTAAAATTGGTTTTTTTGACATTGCATTTTAGTAAATGAACAGCAAACTCGTAAAGATAATCTAAATAGTGCTAGAATCAGTATTCTAAGACATAATGTTTTAAGAGGAGTAATGTAATCGTGCTGTTCAGACAAATCATTTGTTGCAAGTGGGTTCTAGATTGCAGTGGTATTCTGAATGGAGTAGTTAGTGCTTACAAGAAATAATGGTTGCTGCTTACTGGATAACTGTGCACCTGGCACTCATAACCACCTTGAGAGGCAGCTGTTGTTATTCCTGCCTGATGGGTCAGGAAACAAGTTCAATGAGGAGAGGTGACTGGGAGAGCCAGGTTTATATATATTTATTTATTTTTGGCTATGTTGGGTGTTAGTTGTGGCACGTGGGCTTCTCTCCAGTTGAGACCAGGGGCTCAGTAGTTGTGGCATGGCATGTGGGATCTTAGTTCCTGGACCAGGAGTCAAACCTGTGTCCCTTGCATTGCAAAGCAAATTCTTAACCAACTGAGTTTTTGATGTTCATTTTACTTGGGTTTAGATGGTGGTTGCTACCAGAAAGAAAAGAGGTTTGGGGTAGACTTGGCATTATTTAGTAAAAACTGATGATGAAGAAAGGGGAAGAAAAAGTCTTATTGCTTAAATTATCCACATTTGGTCCCCCAAATGGATCTTTTCTTGTTCTTTGTCTTGTTTCCAACTTTACTTTTCATCTTTGCACTCTATACCAACAGAAAAGTAAGGACTTATCTCAAAGCCCTCTGATTATACAGGAATTGGTTCATTTGTATCCAGGGTAACTTTAGAATCTAAATATAGTGATTGTATCAGCTTTTAAAGTAAGAGCAGGCACATAATTGAAATCTCTCTGTTCCTATAGTTTATATTTTAAGCATTTGTTTTCCTTACTGGGTTACATGTTTCTTCTCTAGTGTAAACTTTTAGACTTGTTTAGATGGAACTCCAGTTGATTTGAGTGATAGAAATTGATTTAACTTGAATGATGGATTTAAAATAGCTAAGATTGCTACTCTCTCTGGCCTAAATGGTAACTGATAACTTTATCATAAAGTTGGAAATAATATTAAAATTGGTTTTTTTGACATTGCATTTTAGTAAATGAACAGCAAACTCGTAAAGATAATCTAAATAGTGCTAGAATCAGTATTCTAAGACATAATGTTTTAAGAGGAGTAATGTAATCGTGCTGTTCAGACAAATCATTTGTTGCAAGTGGGTTCTAGATTGCAGTGGTATTCTGAATGGAGTAGTTAGTGCTTACAAGAAATAATGGTTGCTGCTTACTGGATAACTGTGCACCTGGCACTCATAACCACCTTGAGAGGCAGCTGTTGTTATTCCTGCCTGATGGGTCAGGAAACAAGTTCAATGAGGAGAGGTGACTGGGAGAGCCAGGTTTATATATATTTATTTATTTTTGGCTATGTTGGGTGTTAGTTGTGGCACGTGGGCTTCTCTCCAGTTGAGACCAGGGGCTCAGTAGTTGTGGCATGGCATGTGGGATCTTAGTTCCTGGACCAGGAGTCAAACCTGTGTCCCTTGCATTGCAAAGCAAATTCTTAACCACTAGACCACTAGGAAAGCCCCCAGTTTGAGTTTTTGATGTTCATTTTACACTGGAGAATTGGGTTAGTTTTGGCATTTAAGACCTTTACACATTGCGCTTAAGTGTTGTGCTTCTTTCGAATGTCTTCTTAATTTCAAGTTAGACTAAGAACAAGTCCGTCAAAAATAACATTTCAGGAGACTTCCCTGGTGGTCCAGCAGTTAAGACTCCGTGCTTTCAGTGGCATTCATGACATTTTTGTAGTTTTCCTATGGGGCTTCCTTCGTAGTCCAGTGCTTGGGACTCCTCACTGCCAATGTAGGGGCTCAGGTTTGATCCTTCATTGAGGAACTAAGATCCCTCATGCCATGCAACATGGCCAAAAAAGAAAAAAATACTAAATAAATTTTTTGGTTATGCCAGGTGGCTTGCAAAATCTTAGTTCCTTGACCTGGAATTAAACCTGGGCCCCTGCAGTGAAAGCGCCAAATCCTAACCACTGAACTGCCAGAGAATTCCCCCTTCTGATCTCTTAGATTTAAAATAACAAGGTTTTTAGTTTGGAGAAAACTGAATTTTCTTTTGTTGTTAGGGCAGTGGTTAAAATCTGATAGGTTAAAAACCCAGTTGGCGTATCCGTCCTCTCCGTTGCCCTTTTCCACCCTGATCCTTTGCAGAGGCTACGTCCATTCACTTATCACACCTTCCTTGAATTTGGCGTCCTGAGTGAAGGAAAAACAGCCTCTGTCCTCAAGAAGTTCACATTTAAGGGAAGACATTTAGTGATTTATGTAGTACCAGTATGGGATTAAAGGTGTTGAGAGGTGAGGTTGTAGCTGATATGATTGAGAGTGATATGAATAGCATTCTAAGCAAGGGAATTGCATGACCAAGTGGTGAAAAAAACCAAAAAGCAACCTGGTTGGTGGCATTGGGTCTCCTGGTATTGTTTGATTGTTAAAGTAGCGAAAAATGAGATTTGAAAAGACTTTAAGGAGACTGGATACTATACTATAGAGCATTTTTTAGAATTAGATTTCTAACAGAGCTCTTAAAATTTGGCCCTAAGAGCAAAAAGTTCAGAAAACACTTGAGTGCCTACTTTTTACCTTGTTCTGTAGCAGAAATGTGGACATAAGACATAATTGTTACCTTCAAATAGCTCAAATTAGTGAAGAAAACAAATGATACAGCCGGGTGTGTTAAGATCTGTGGTGTGGAAAAGGATAGTTGACTGTTTACAATTGAAAAACTAATCTTTTTCATTAAACTTTGATAACTGTATTTAGTTTATAGAGCACCTTTTTAAATCTGTCAAGCAACTTAGGTCATTGGTTCCAACAGATGAGGAACTGAGGTCTGGAAAAGTAAGTAATTTGCTTGAAGTTGTAGAACAGAATTCCTCTTGACAGACTCTGTATTTATTGCCATGTAATTCCTTTCTGGAGTGATTCTAGAGATCGACTAGAAAAGTGTAACTATCATTAGGAAACTGTTAGAAAGCTCTTTTTATTGAACCCATGCTTAATCTGACCACCAAATCTAACATGTTTTCCCTTTTGCAAGTTAAAAGATACCAACTTAGTCAGTTATTCTTTGTATGATCCTTTGCTGAGTTTCCCTGGTGTCCCAGTGGTAAAGAATCACCTGACAGTGAAGGAGACACGGGTTCTTTGCCTGAGTCAGGAAGATCCCTGAAGAAGGAAATGGCTACCCACTCCAGGATTCTTGCCTGGGAAATCCCAGGGACAGAGAAGCCTGGTGGGCTACAGTCCTTGGGGTTGCAAAGAGTCAGACATGACTTAACAACTAAAGAACAGTGATCCTTTGCCATTATGGTTACTTGCTTATTATATAGAATATATCTGTTGATACCTGGAAATTGTACTGTATTTTACTTGCCATTCCATCAGCATGGATAGCCTAAAATTATTATGCCTGAGTTTCAGAATCTGTACATAATTATTAGGAGTTAAGATTTAAAGCTTCCTCTACTGGATACTTCACTGGTTCAGTGTCCCATTTTCCTTTGTACTAAATAACAGAAAATGATCATCTTTCCATTGGGTTCACAATACTGTTTTTCGTGATATCTGTCATTAAAAATCGCTAGAATGTAAATATTTACCTCCCCAATAGGTTTTTTCTTTTTATTAAGAAAAATTTTTATTTTATTATTTTTTAAAATATGGTAAAATAGCATATTTACCATCTTAACCATTTTTTTCTATTCTTTTATATAATTTTATTTATTTATTTTTGGTTGTGCTGGATCTTCATTGCTGTGTGGCCTTTTCTTTTTTTAAATTTTTTTTTGTTTTTCCCATCATGCCTCTTATTTATATTTATTTTCATCCATCTTTTTATTCTTCCACATGTGTGGGCCTCCCATGGCAGTGGCCTCTCTCACTGCAGAGCACTGGCTCTGAGCGCATATGCTGCAGAGCGCTGTCTCGTAATTGGACACACTGATCCAGCCACTTGGCGGCATGTGGGATCTTCCCAGGCCAGGGATCGAACTGGTGCCCCTTGCACTGCAAGGCGGACTCTACCCACAGGACCACCAGGGAAGCCCAGCTTTTCACTTCTTGTGGGGAGTTGGAGGCTACTCCCTAGCGGTGGTGCTCACACTTCTCATCGCAGTGGCTTCTCTTGTGGCAGATCACAGGCTCTAGGGAGCTCGGGCTTCAGTAGTTGCATGCATGGGCTCAAGAATTATGGCACACAGGCTTAGTTGCTCTGCTGCATGTGGGATTTTTCCACATCGGGAATTGAACCAGGTCCCCTACATTGACAGGCAGATTTTTTAACAGGGAAACCCCATCTTAACTGTTCTTAAGTGTTCACTAGTGTTAAATAATTCACATTTTTGTGCATTCAGTCTCCAGAACTCTTCCTCTTGTCTGAAACAATACATACGCTGACTTCTCCATCCTCTTCTACCCCACCCTTGGCAACCATCATTCTACTTTCTGTCTATGAATTTGACTAGATAACTCATGTAAATGGAATTAAGAATCATGTTTTTTAAATGAACTTTCCTAATAGGATGGTATCTTTAATATACCATCCTTTATATTAATCCTTTAATATACTCATAGAACAAAAGATAGTTACAATATATTTTATACAAAACAAAGTTTAAACAAAACATAGTTACAATATAGTTTTGCATCTTGACTCATTGAGTCAATCAAGTCAGATGATAATCCATTGATGGTAGAAAGAAAAAACGATGCAAAATTCCTTACAAACCCCTTTTCTCTCTTTTTAAATCAAGAGTGTGTCTGTAAGGCTTCCCTGGTGGCTCGATGGTTAAGAATCTGCCCACCAGTGCCAGAGACACAGTTTCAATCCCTAATCTGGGAAGATCCCACATGCCCCAGAGCTACTAAGCCCAGGTGCCACAACTGCTGAGCCTGTAGCTCTAGAGCCCATGAGCCTCAACTGCTGAAGACTGCATGGCCTAGAGCCTGTGCACCACAAGGAGAGAAACCACCGCAATGCGAAGCCTGCACTTGCTGCAATTAGACAAAAGCCTGCACAGCAGTGAAGACCCAACTGCTTTTTTAAAAAAGAAGTTATGGCTATACCTTCTTCCAAACATCTAAGCTCCAAACATGTATTCAGAATTCACTTCTACTCTATCATTTTTGCATATATAGATGCACCTGTGCTTGAATTCTGACTATATGTTTGTGCTTTTAAATGGTGTCTTGGGACTCCCTTGGTGGTCCAGTGGTTAAGACTTCGTGTTCCCAATGCAGGGGGCCCAGGTACGATCCCTGGTCAGGGAACTAGATCCCGCGTGCCGCAACTAAGACCCAGCACAGCCAGATCAGTCAGTCAATCAATAAATACGCAGATGGTGTCTTAATTTGTTGTGTTGTTGTTGTTTACACAATTTAGTGACTAAGTTTTGTCCGACTCTTTTTGACCGTATGGACTGTAACCTGCCAGGCTCCTCTGTCCATGGGATTTCTTAGGCAAAAATACTCGAGTGAATTGCCATTTCCTTTTCCAGGGGATCTTCCCAGCCCAAGTATCGAACTTTGGTCTCCTGCGTTAGCAGGTAGATTCTTTACTCCTGAGCTACCTGGGGAACCTCTTAATCTATAAAAGCAGGAACAGCCCTCAGTTTAGGTTTGAGTGTATCTGGTGGTTTGTTTCTCTTAGTTCTTTCAGTTCACTTGTTCAGTTTCCCCTTAGTCACAGTGTATCTAAGGTTCTAAATGTGGGTACTAACATGGAAACTCTTACATCTCTTTTAAGGGAAGAATTTTAAACTTTTAGGTTTAGAATGGCAAGTAGAAAAACAAATTTGTTTGCGGTATTGAAGATGATTTACCTTAATAAGAAATACTTAAAAGTACTTTTAAGTACTTAAAAATCACCAAGCCAAATAGATTCATGAATTTGTATCTTTAATAAACCCTCTTTCGGGAGTTTCCTGGTGGCATAGTGGGTAAGATTCCATCCAGGCTTTCACTCCTGTGGAAGGAGAACTAAGATCCTACAAGCTGCAGGGTGCAACCAAAAAAAAAACGCTCTTTAAAAAAGAATGTCTTTATATGTATATATTTGGCAGTGCTGGGTTTTAATTGCAGCTTGCAGGATCTAGTTCCCTGACCAGGGATTGAGCCTGAGTTCCCTACATTGGAAACCCTGAATCATAACCACTGGACCACCAGGGAAGCCCCAAAAAGCAGCTTTTGAATGAATCAGTTTCTTCCATCCCCTTCTGTATAAAGGTTAATTTACAATCACCATAGTTTGTTTATTATAATTAACTGTATTTATTTAAAAATTGTCACTTTGCCATGAAAATAAGCTTAGTAATAACCTTGTTTATTAGGTGTACGTGTGAATAAATTTACAGTTTGGCTTTGTGTGAATATGATATCATCTGTTTATAAAGAATAATTATGACACTGGCTCATTTTGCTGTTTTATGTTCTTGCAGAGGTTGTTTGTAAGAAAGAATAATATTTGAGCTATCCCTGAGAGGAGCACTATGAGAATTGTCATTTGAAGTACCTTTGGTTTAAGCCATGCTTTCCTATAGCAAAACATGACTCTTTTTTTCTCATTAATTTTTAAATTTTTAAAAAATATTTTTACAGAGTTTTGTTGTTCATATACATGTAGGTTCTAGATCAGTCATATGCATGTCCCTGTCCCCCTCCTAACCCCTCCTAGTCCCCCATGCGCCTGCAGGATCCCATTCCCACAGTGCAACAACAATAGCTATCTTTTTCAAAATGGTGGTTTGTTTCTCTTAGTTCTTTCAGTTCACTTGTTCAGTTTCCCCTTAGTCACAGTGTATCTAAGGTTCTAAATGTGGGTACTAACATGGAAACTCTTACATCTCTTTTAAGGGAAGAATTTTAAACTTTTAGGTTTAGAATGGCAAGTAGAAAAACAAATTTGTTTGCGGTATTGAAGATGATTTACCTTAATAAGAAATACTTAAAAGTACTTTTAAGTACTTAAAAATCACCAAGCCAAATAGATTCATGAATTTGTATCTTTAATAAACCCTCTTTCGGGAGTTTCCTGGTGGCATAGTGGGTAAGATTCCATCCAGGCTTTCACTCCTGTGGAAGGAGAACTAAGATCCTACAAGCTGCAGGGTGCAACCAAAAAAAAAACGCTCTTTAAAAAAGAATGTCTTTATATGTATATATTTGGCAGTGCTGGGTTTTAATTGCAGCTTGCAGGATCTAGTTCCCTGACCAGGGATTGAGCCTGAGTTCCCTACATTGGAAACCCTGAATCATAACCACTGGACCACCAGGGAAGCCCCAAAAAGCAGCTTTTGAATGAATCAGTTTCTTCCATCCCCTTCTGTATAAAGGTTAATTTACAATCACCATAGTTTGTTTATTATAATTAACTGTATTTATTTAAAAATTGTCACTTTGCCATGAAAATAAGCTTAGTAATAACCTTGTTTATTAGGTGTACGTGTGAATAAATTTACAGTTTGGCTTTGTGTGAATATGATATCATCTGTTTATAAAGAATAATTATGACACTGGCTCATTTTGCTGTTTTATGTTCTTGCAGAGGTTGTTTGTAAGAAAGAATAATATTTGAGCTATCCCTGAGAGGAGCACTATGAGAATTGTCATTTGAAGTACCTTTGGTTTAAGCCATGCTTTCCTATAGCAAAACATGACTCTTTTTTTCTCATTAATTTTTAAATTTTTAAAAAATATTTTTACAGAGTTTTGTTGTTCATATACATGTAGGTTCTAGATCAGTCATATGCATGTCCCTGTCCCCCTCCCCCCTCCTAACCCCTAACAGCCCCCCCATGCGCCTGCAGGATCCCCCATTCCCACAGTGCAACAACAATAGCTATCTTTTTCATATATGATAGTATAAGTTTCCAGGTTACTCCTCTATGCCTCCCACCCACTGTTCATTCCCATCAATGTCCATATGTCTGTTCTCTTTGTTTTTCCATTTCTTCACTGCGTGTATTATCATTACCATTTTATTAGATTCCATATATGTGTTAGTATTACTGTATTTGTCTTTCTCTTTTTTGCGGGGGCCACAGGCCACTTCTGTTGGTCTTTCATTTGTCTATTTTTCATCCATCTTTGTTCTTTGGCCCGTGTGGGCCTCCCATCGTGGTGGCCTCTGTTGTTGCAGAGCACCGGCTCTGGGCGCATGCGCTCCAGGGCTCTGGCTCGGTAATTGGACATATTGGTCCAGCAGCTCCACGGCACGTGGGATCTCCCCAGGCCAGGGATCGAACTGGTGCCCCTTGCACTGCAAGGCGGTGTCCTTACCCACTGGACCACCAGGGAAGCCCCTGTCTTTCTCTTTTTGACTTACTTTACTTTAATAGGTTCTAGATCCAGCCTCCTCATTAGAACTGATTCTTCTCCATTTCTTTTTACAGCTGTGTAGTATTCCATTGTATATATGTACCAGAGCTTTTTTATGCATTCATTTGTGGATGGACATCTAGGTTGCTTCCATGTTCTAGCTATTGTATGGAGAGCTGCAGTGAACATTGGGGTACAGGTGTTTCTTTCAGTTTTGCAGTGATGATTTCCCATGTGCAGGGTTTTTCATTCTGTTTATAAAGAAATAATTATGACACTGGCTCATTTTGCTGTTTTATGTTCTTGCAGAGGTTGTTTGTAAGAAAGAATAATATTTGAGCTATCCCTGAGAGGAGCACTATGAGAATTGTCATTTGAAGTACCTTTGGTTTAAGCCATGCTTTCCTATAGCAAAACATGACTCTTTTTTTCTCATTAATTTTTAAATTTTTAAAAAATATTTTTACAGAGTTTTGTTGTTCATATACATGTAGGTTCTAGATCAGTCATATGCATGTCCCTGTCCCCCTCCCCCCTCCTAACCCCTCCTAGTCCCCCCATGCGCCTGCAGGATCCCCCATTCCCACAGTGCAACAACAATAGCTATCTTTTTCATATATGATAGTATAAGTTTCCAGGTTACTCCCTCTATGCCTCCCACCCACTGTTCATTCCCATCAATGTCCATATGTCTGTTCTCTTTGTTTTTCCATTTCTTCACTGCGTGTATTATCATTACCATTTTATTAGATTCCATATATGTGTTAGTATTACTGTATTTGTCTTTCTCTTTTTTGCGGGGGCCACAGGCCACTTCTGTTGGTCTTTCATTTGTCTATTTTTCATCCATCTTTGTTCTTTGGCCCGTGTGGGCCTCCCATCGTGGTGGCCTCTGTTGTTGCAGAGCACCGGCTCTGGGCGCATGCGCTCCAGGGCTCTGGCTCGGTAATTGGACATATTGGTCCAGCAGCTCCACGGCACGTGGGATCTCCCCAGGCCAGGGATCGAACTGGTGCCCCTTGCACTGCAAGGCGGTGTCCTTACCCACTGGACCACCAGGGAAGCCCCTGTCTTTCTCTTTTTGACTTACTTTACTTTAATAGGTTCTAGATCCAGCCTCCTCATTAGAACTGATTCTTCTCCATTTCTTTTTACAGCTGTGTAGTATTCCATTGTATATATGTACCAGAGCTTTTTTATGCATTCATTTGTGGATGGACATCTAGGTTGCTTCCATGTTCTAGCTATTGTATGGAGAGCTGCAGTGAACATTGGGGTACAGGTGTTTCTTTCAGTTTTGATTTCATCAGGGTATAAGCCTAAGAGTGGGATTGCTGGGTCCTATGGTGCTTCTACTTTTAGTTTTTTAAGGAATCTCCATACTGTCCTCCATAGCATCTGTATCAGTTTACATTCCCACCAGCAATGCAAGAGTGTTCCCTTTTCTCCACACCCTCTCCATCATTCATTGTCTGTAGATTTGTTGGTGATGGGCATTCTGACTGGTGTGAGGTGATATTTCCTTGTAGTTTTGATTTGCATTTCTCTAATAATAAGCGAGGTTGAGCATCGTTTCATGTGTTTTTTGGCCATCTGTATGTCCTCTTTGGAGAGATGTCTCTTTAGGTCTTTTTCCCATTGTTTGATTGGGTTGTTCATTTTTTCGGTGCTGAGTTGTCTGAGCTGCTTGTAGATTTTGGAGATTAATTCTTTGTTGTAAAACATAACTTTTTTTTTTTTGACTGAGATGAGGGCTTTTTGAAAACTAAATTTCAGAGAACTAGTTCTGTTATGAAGTAGAAATATCTTAGAAAAGTCCTATATTTTTATGATCTTAATTAGAGTCTTTTCTTTCTACAGAAATAGGAAAGTTGTTGATTATTCACAGTTTCAGGAATCTGATGATGCTGGTAAGTTTTACGATTTCAGTAAGTAATAAATTGAACTAACTAGTGGAAGAATACTCAGCTTGTTTACACTTTTATTCTTTTGAAATAGTTTGTAATTTTTAGACTGTTTTCTTTTGTTTGTGGTTTTGTTTTTTTTTTCACAATCCCAAGTTTTTCCATTTTGCTTTTTTGATTTTACAGAGTTTTGTTGTTTAGACTGTTTTGACATGTATATATTACATCAGTCTGTGTCACTCAAGACAAATGTTGAACGGATCTTAGCTTTTCCTTAGTAAATCATCATTGATAATAAGCACACGTGAATAATTTTTTTTTCTTAATCTGGTTTTGGAGTCCAAAGTTTAAATGTGCTATAATTCTGATGCAGTATTTATTAGTGTATCTCCTGCTATAATCACAGTAAAACTTGTACCTTATAATAGGGAGCATGCATTTTGCATGATGGGGTAAGATGAGAGTATTTTGTGAAACACCTTTGGTTTGTGAACTAATTGTAGAAAGGCTAGTATTTCGTAAATCTTAGCCATAGAAGGTTTCTGTAGATCATGTTTTTACTCTTCCTTTTCCAGATGTGTTTACTATTCTTTTTTCTTTATTTTTTTTAAATCTAATTTTACTTTATAAAGATAGTATTGTGTACTTTGGGGAAATGTAGGAAATGAGACAATGTATAAAGAATAAAAAGGTAACATAATCCAACTTCCCAAAGGCAGTACTAGTATTTATTAAATGCTTGCTGAATATTTTCGTTTATTGATTTAATCCTTAGCTCAGTCTTGTTAAAATAAGGTTATGCTATTGTTATTTCCATTTTATATTTAAGGAAACTAAGACAAATATTATTCAGATCCCTCAGCCAGCAATATCCCTTTTGTTTTAAAAGGCTTTTGTCTTTTTTTCCTTTTAAAAACACAGTTGACATCTTCCTGTAGAATTTTGGATTCTGTGCCCCTCCTACTTGCCTATACTTGTGTTACTAAAAGTTTATGCTTGTTAATATTTGTGTGGTATTCCATAATTTATAATTATTCAACCATCTAATAATTTCTGAAGCTTCACACTGTTCTAGATCCTCACAATTCTGTATAATGGTATAGTAAATGATTTTGGAAATAGTCACCTTTTAAGGTTTTATAGGACTTTTCAAATTGAAGGTATTTTCCTCAAGTGTAAGGAGTATGCTATATATAATACTTTAGCTTAAAAATAATTGGCTTCATAACAGTGATTGTGTTAGGATTATAGAATCGTGGGTTTTTTACATTCTAAAATGCTTATAATATAACCATGTTGCTATAGTAGTTTCCAAATAAATACAAAGATGTGGAAACATATAAAAGGCTTTAACAAATTAAAAGAGTAAAATATAAAATAAGACATTTGACTGTGAGTATGTTAAAGTATATACATTAATATATACTGAAGAGTAATATGCAAAATGAAAATAGGTCAGGGTGGAACCTGAAGGAAGAATTGCCCCTACTGTATCACAGTAAAACTTGTACCTTATAATAGGGAGCATGCATTTTGCATGATGGGGTAAGATGAGAGTATTTTGTGAAACACCTTTGGTTTGTGAACTAATTGTAGAAAGGCTAGTATTTCGTAAATCTTAGCCATAGAAGGTTTCTGTAGATCATGTTTTTACTCTTCCTTTTCCAGATGTGTTTACTATTCTTTTTTCTTTATTTTTTTTAAATCTAATTTTACTTTATAAAGATAGTATTGTGTACTTTGGGGAAATGTAGGAAATGAGACAATGTATAAAGAATAAAAAGGTAACATAATCCAACTTCCCAAAGGCAGTACTAGTATTTATTAAATGCTTGCTGAATATTTTCGTTTATTGATTTAATCCTTAGCTCAGTCTTGTTAAAATAAGGTTATGCTATTGTTATTTCCATTTTATATTTAAGGAAACTAAGACAAATATTATTCAGATCCCTCAGCCAGCAATATCCCTTTTGTTTTAAAAGGCTTTTGTCTTTTTTTCCTTTTAAAACACAGTTGACATCTTCCTGTAGAATTTTGGATTCTGTGCCCCTCCTACTTGCCTATACTTGTGTTACTAAAAGTTTATGCTTGTTAATATTTGTGTGGTATTCCATAATTTATAATTATTCAACCATCTAATAATTTCTGAAGCTTCACACTGTTCTAGATCCTCACAATTCTGTATAATGGTATAGTAAATGATTTTGGAAATAGTCACCTTTTAAGGTTTTATAGGACTTTTCAAATTGAAGGTATTTTCCTCAAGTGTAAGGAGTATGCTATATATAATACTTTAGCTTAAAAATAATTGGCTTCATAACAGTGATTGTGTTAGGATTATAGAATCGTGGGTTTTTTACATTCTAAAATGCTTATAATATAACCATGTTGCTATAGTAGTTTCCAAATAAATACAAAGATGTGGAAACATATAAAAGGCTTTAACAAATTAAAAGAGTAAAATATAAAATAAGACATTTGACTGTGAGTATGTTAAAGTATATACATTAATATATACTGAAGAGTAATATGCAAAAATGAAAATAGGTCAGGGTGGAACTGGAGTGGAAAAGAACTTTTCTTAATGAAAGGAAATTCTTAGGAGATTCTGCCCTCTTACATTTTAAATAGTTTGAGAGAATTATCTCAGTAAATACAGTGGTATTTTTGACATATAAAAATCATCATGTCCATTGAATTTGAAACATTTTTATCTTCATAATCTGTTTAGATGAAGATTATGGAAGAGATTCAGGCCCTCCAGCTAAGAAAATTCGATCATCTCCCCGAGAAGCTAAAAATAAGAGGCGATCTGGAAAGAATTCACAGGAAGATAGGTAAGAGGCACTGTTAATCTGTTTCTACTAAAACACTGTCACCAGGAACTTCTTCGGTGGTTCAGTGGTTAAGACTCTGAGCTTCCAATGCAGGGGGCCCAGGTTCAATCCCTGGTCAGGGAACTAGATCCCACGTACTATAATGAAGACCTAGTGCAGCCAAATAAATAAGTAAATCTTTTTAAAAAAAAAAAAAAAAAGGCACCATCACCACTCTGAGATAAGGGTAGTGCTGGTCTCTAAATGATAGACTCTTCGGTTACTTTGCAAACGTGCTTATTGCTCACTTAATGTTGTTTCTGTATTTCATATTGACTCTAGGAGTCAGCCTCTCTAGGTCATGGAGGCTGACTTAGACTCAACCAGGAGTCCAAGGTGAGCTACAAGAATGATAGAATGACTTTGTTGCTACCTCAAACCTCGGAACAAAGGCAGGAAGATTCTTTAAGACTGTATTGATAAGTTGTTGCCCACAGTCTCTATTGACATTTTCATTGTAGAAATAGTAAAGACTAAGTGACCTTTCCCATTCAGAAAACACTGGCATAAGTCACAGGCAGAATCATGATTGAAGCTTATAAATCTTAAGTTGCATTGCCTGCCAAGTTTTGCTATCTATTATCTATCTTGCTTTGTTTAAATATTATTCATTTTGGACTGTTTCTTTTCCCTTCATTTTAAAAATGAGTTCAGATGAGTTATATCTTTAACTGTAATTGTCTAACGAGACCAGGGTACTGTTGCTTTCATCTCTGCTCTTCCACGTGTACATGTAAGCACTCAAATTCAGCATTCACTTTTTTTTTTTTCTTTTTAACATTTATTTATTTATTTGGGGGGCAATGGGTTAGGGAGGGAGGGGGTGGGTGGGCCACTTCTATTGATCTTTCATTTTGTCTATTTTCATCCGTCTTTGTTCTTTGGCTCTTGTGGGCCTCCCATCGTGGTGGCCTCTGTCATTGCAGAGTGCCGGCTCTGGGCACATGCACTCCAGAACTCCCGACTCGGTAATTGGACACATCAGTCCAGCCGCTCCGCGGCACGTGGGATCTTCCCAGGCCAGGGATCGAACTGGCGCCCCTTGCACTGCAAGGCAGTGTCCTTACCCACTGAACCACCAGGGAAGCCCCAGCATTCACTTTTAAGTTCAGTCACTCAGTCGTGTCTAACTCTTTGTGGCCCCATAGACTGCAGCATGCCAGGCTTACCTCTCCTTCACTATCTCTCAGAGTTTGCTCAAACTCATGTCCGTTGGCTCGGTGATGCCATCCAGCCATCTTGTTCTCTGTCGTCGTTTTCTCCCTCTGCCTTCTCTTTACCCAGCATCAGCGTCTTTTCCAATGTGTTGTCTCTTCACATCAGGTGACCAAAGTATTGCAGCTTCAGCTTCAGCAGCATTCCTTCCAATGAGTATTCAGGGTTGATTTCCTTTAGGATTGACTGGTTTGCTCTCCTTGCCATCTGAGGGACTATCAAGAGTCTTCTCCAACACGACATGGAGGCTATTGAACGACTAAAATAAATTTTTTTGGAACAAAGGCAGGAAGATTCTTTAAGACTGTATTGATAAGTTGTTGCCCACAGTCTCTATTGACATTTTCATTGTAGAAATAGTAAAGACTAAGTGACCTTTCCCATTCAGAAAACACTGGCATAAGTCACAGGCAGAATCATGATTGAAGCTTATAAATCTTAAGTTGCATTGCCTGCCAAGTTTTGCTATCTATTATCTATCTTGCTTTGTTTAAATATTATTCATTTTGGACTGTTTCTTTTCCCTTCATTTTAAAAATGAGTTCAGATGAGTTATATCTTTAACTGTAATTGTCTAACGAGACCAGGGTACTGTTGCTTTCATCTCTGCTCTTCCACGTGTACATGTAAGCACTCAAATTCAGCATTCACTTTTTTTTTTTTCTTTTTAACATTTATTTATTTATTTGGGGGGCAATGGGTTAGGGAGGGAGGGGGTGGGTGGGCCACTTCTATTGATCTTTCATTTTGTCTATTTTCATCCGTCTTTGTTCTTTGGCTCTTGTGGGCCTCCCATCGTGGTGGCCTCTGTCATTGCAGAGTGCCGGCTCTGGGCACATGCACTCCAGAACTCCCGACTCGGTAATTGGACACATCAGTCCAGCCGCTCCGCGGCACGTGGGATCTTCCCAGGCCAGGGATCGAACTGGCGCCCCTTGCACTGCAAGGCAGTGTCCTTACCCACTGAACCACCAGGGAAGCCCCAGCATTCACTTTTAAGTTCAGTCACTCAGTCGTGTCTAACTCTTTGTGGCCCCATAGACTGCAGCATGCCAGGCTTACCTCTCCTTCACTATCTCTCAGAGTTTGCTCAAACTCATGTCCGTTGGCTCGGTGATGCCATCCAGCCATCTTGTTCTCTGTCGTCGTTTTCTCCCTCTGCCTTCTCTTTTACCCAGCATCAGCGTCTTTTCCAGTGAGTTGTCTCTTCACCTCAGTTGACCAAAGTATTGAACCTTCAGCTTCAGCATCAGTCCTTCCAATGAGTATTCAGGGTTGATTTCCTTTAGGATTGACTGGTTTGCTTTCCTTGCAGTTCAAGGGACTCTCAAGAGTCTTCTCCAACACGACAGTTCAAAGGCATCAATTCTTCGGTGCTCAGCCTTCCTTATGGTCCCACTCTTACACCCATACATGACTACTGAGGCTCAGTGTAGCATAACTGTATCAAGACCTTCTTGACCAAGGTGGTGATGATAGTTAACCATTTGTGGTTATTCTGTGCAAGTCTATTATGTGCAAATTTATAATCATTATTATTTAATTCTCACGAAACCTTTATTAGGGTAAGTGATTAGCCTGGGTCAGTTATCTAAGGACCAGCAAATGGACCATCAGGTTTTGAAACCATGTTTGTTGGACTCCAAAACCTATTTTTTAACCGTTAGGCTATTCCACTTCCAAACAGTAGTATTAAGTATGACCAGTTCAAAGAAATGAAATAATAATTCTCCTTAGTTCCTCTAAGGTATTTATTTTGAGCACTAAAATCAGCATAACAAAGCCCTAAGTAGAAGTCTTTCATTCTAAATTCACAGAAAGCTAAATTTGTAGAAACTATTGATACATTTACCTAGCATTTTCTATTTGCTTGAATTGCTAACTTCTAGCAGTTTCTTTTCTGGAGAATTTCAGAAATGTGGGAAAATTTTGAGAAAAAATAAGATAAAAATTAAACTGTATGAGGACAACTCTTCCATAGTTTCATAATAGTTCTCTCTAATCCAGTTTTTTTTTTTTTTTTTTTTGATGTGGACTATTTTTAAAGTATTCATTGAATTTGTTACAGTATTGCTTCTGTTTTATGTTTTGTTTTTTTGGTCACAAGACTTGTGGGATCTTAGCTACCTGGCTAGGGATCGAACCTGCATCCCATGAATTGGAAAATAAAGTCCTAACCACTAGACCACCAGGGAAGTCTCTAATCCAGTTTTATATAGCAGCCCAGCTTAGAACTATCTTTTATTGTATTTATTATATTTTCCTAGAAATGAGTATCTTCATAGCCTGTTATAATGTTAATCAACAATATCCTGTTAATAGCCTGTTAATCATCAGTATAATTAGTATCTAGCATAAATTTTTCCTTGTTGCAGTCATTTGTTTTGTTTTGTTTTGTTTTTTCCATTTGGTTTTATTACTTAGCTCTCTCCTAAGTGTCCAGGAATGGTTGAAATAAATACAGCTTTTGTTGCAACTTGTGTTAAGTGCCTTGTATGTTTATTTCCTTGGACCAGTCTTATGATTTTTCTCTTGGTGTCTAGTTAAAAGTTTAGCTGTTACTTGACTTCACTGTAAAGGGCTCAAGGCTTAATGGTCTCTATAAACTCAATAATAAGAAAACTAGGGGAAGTGAGTTCATTTTTCATCATTGTGATAGACTTGTGAATTAACTGCTTATTTTACAAAAAATATTTACATGAAACAGTCACAATTTTCAAAATTACAGTATATTTGGATCATATTGCTTAGTAAAGAAATGTGTTTGGTTTTTCTCTTTGCTTAGGAATCTTGGGTTCAGTAGTTTATCATTTGAGTGTGATCTAGATTATGGGAATACCGAAAGAGATTTACAGGATCTGCTGCTGGAGAAAAGAAGACTATGAACGCAATTTTATGTATGACTATTTTTTTATTTGTCTGGATTTCTTATGGCATCATAAAATTTTAGCACTGAAGAATACCAAGTGAATTACATAAGATCATACAACTAATTAATTGATGAGAAAGACATAGCACTCAAAATCAGATTTCCTAGTTAAAATTTGTGAGGATATAGAATGTGCGGTCTTTGTGACCTAAAAAATTAATTTATAAAACTTCCCATTGAACTTTGAAGCTCCTTAACTTTTACTCTGCAATGATGTTTAGCTCGCATTTATTTTCTCCATGGTGTAAGACAGGCCTATGTGTTGAGATTTTTGATGTATAGAAAAATTGGACTCCTAAATATTAATATTAGATAATTAATTGATTTTCATTTTATTTCAGATAAATTTTTAGGCATTCCGTAATCCATATAACTAACTCCAGTTTCCTGTAATAACTATAAAGGTATTTGCTGCTGTCCACTTATTTGTCTTCCTTAACATCATTGATAGGTTATATGATTTATTTTCAGGATATTCATACTCTGCCTTTGACAACAAAAATTTTTTTTCTTAGTAAATGTTGTTGTGAACCAGGGCTTATCCATAGATGGAAAGTTTTTAGCCTGTGTTGAGAGACCTTCTTTTTTTTTCCTTGAATCTTCAGAGGAATCAATGTTTTTCTGAAAGTAGATAAAATTGTTCTTAATCACCAGTATCCCTAAGGAATAGGGATACTGGTGATTAAGGGAAATGGAAACAGTTTCACTCTTCAACATCTGTTTGAATTACTTTATGTGTGAAAGGTTTTTTTTCAGCGTTCTTCTCCACTTCGATTCCAGAGATTTATGTTCACTTGGAGTTTGAGTTAACACTTTTAAACTTTTCCCCTTCCTCTTATAGTGAGGACTCAGAAGAAAAAGATGTGAAGACTAAGAAGGATGATTCTCACTCAGCAGGTAGACAACAATTTTGTAATTTTAAAAAATTTGGCCTCTTTTATTTATTTTCATCCATCCTTTATTCTTTGGCCTGTGTGGGCCTCCCATTGCAGTGGCCTCTCTCGTTGCAGAACACCGGCTCTGGGTGTATGCACTCCAGAGTGCTGGCTTGTAATTGGACACACTGGTCCAGCCGCTCCATGGCACGTGGGATCTTCCTGGGCCAGGGATTGAACCGGTGCCCCTTGCACTGCAAGGTGGACTCTCAGCCCACTGGACCACCAGGGAAACCCAACAGTTTTTAATGTGATAGGTGTAATACTACTTACATATTTATCTATTAGACATTTGAAGAAGTGGTTTCATAATAATGCCAGGCTCTGTGGTAAATGCTACGTTACAAACAGTACGTGTTTCTGTCGTTAAAGACCTCACAGTGATTCTCGGTCCTGATGGTTTGTTAACAGTTTCCTATGAAAGTTGTTTTAGCATACCTGTCCATCCCATCCTAGGACTTCTGATTCAGTAGGTCTAGGTGGGATGCTGGGGCTTTGTTTAAAAGTATTTACAGATATTTGGGCTTCCCTGATGACTCAGCAGTAAAGAATCTGTCTGCAGTGCAGGAGACGCAGGTTCAATCCCTGGGTCGGACGAAATGACAACCCACTCCGGTATTCTTGCTTGGAAAATGCCATGGACAGAAGAGCCTGGTGGGCTACAGTCCATGGGGTTGCAAAGAGTCAGATGTGACTAAGTAACTGAACACACAGATTATTATTCTCATGCATAATTAAAAGTTAAAACCACTCACGTGAACAAACAAGACAGCAAACTATCTAGAATACATGTAATGCTAAGTGAAATCAAGGTATTGAGTACACGGAGTAAGGACTCTGGGTTGAAAAGCAAACCCTTAGTTTCAATCTGACTTCAGCTTGGAAGTGGTCCTTTGAAACGTAGCCGCAGAGAAAGCTTTTTTTTTCTTTTCCCTATCATGCGTCTTTTATTTATATTTATTTTCATACATCTTTTTATTCTGTGGCATATGTGGGCCTCCCATGGCAGTGACCTCTCTCACTGCAGAGCACTGGCACTGGGCCTATGTTCTCCAGAGCGCTGGTTCATAATTGCACACACTCATCCAGCCACTCCGCGGTACGTAGGATCTTCTGGGCAAGGGATCAAACCAGTGCTCTTTGCACTGCAAGGCAGACTCTTTACCCACTGGACTATCAGGGAAGCCCAACAGTTTTTCATGTGATAGGTGTAATACTACTTACATATTTATCTATTAGACATTTGAAGAAGTGGTTTCATAATAATGCCAGGCTCTGTGGTAAATGCTACGTTACAAACAGTACGTGTTTCTGTCGTTAAAGACCTCACAGTGATTCTCGGTCCTGATGGTTTGTTAACAGTTTCCTATGAAAGTTGTTTTAGCATACCTGTCCATCCCATCCTAGGACTTCTGATTCAGTAGGTCTAGGTGGGATGCTGGGGCTTTGTTTAAAAGTATTTACAGATATTTGGGCTTCCTGATGACTCAGCAGTAAAGAATCTGTCTGCAGTGCAGGAGACGCAGGTTCAATCCCTGGGTCGGACGAAATGACAACCCACTCCGGTATTCTTGCTTGGAAAATGCCATGGACAGAAGAGCCTGGTGGGCTACAGTCCATGGGGTTGCAAAGAGTCAGATGTGACTAAGTAACTGAACACACAGATTATTATTCTCATGCATAATTAAAAGTTAAAACCACTCACGTGAACAAACAAGACAGCAAACTATCTAGAATACATGTAATGCTAAGTGAAATCAAGGTATTGAGTACACGGAGTAAGGACTCTGGGTTGAAAAGCAAACCCTTAGTTTCAATCTGACTTCAGCTTGGAAGTGGTCCTTTGAAACGTAGCCGCAGAGAAAGCTTTTTTTTTCTTTTCCCTATCATGCGTCTTTTATTTATATTTATTTTCATACATCTTTTTATTCTGTGGCATATGTGGGCCTCCCATGGCAGTGACCTCTCTCACTGCAGAGCACTGGCACTGGGCCTATGTTCTCCAGAGCGCTGGTTCATAATTGCACACACTCATCCAGCCACTCCGCGGTACGTAGGATCTTCTGGGCAAGGGATCAAACCAGTGCTCTTTGCACTGCAAGGCAGACTCTTTACCCACTGGACTATCAGGGAAGCCCTGTAAGAATTTTAACTTAATTAATTGAGGAGGCTCTGCATACATTGAATGTTAAGTCCTGATTATTCATTGTTGGTATTTATTATTTTTAATGTAACTCTTATAAGAATTGAGAGTTCCATCTTGCTGCCAACCATTTTATTTCTGATCTACATTCCCGTGCTATTTAGCTAACGTGGAGAGGGTAGACAGTTGCACTGAATTCACTCTATTGAGCTTTTTTTTTTTTTTCATGATTTAATTTACTTTTTTTTTTTTTTTTTTTTTTGCTGTGCTAGGGCTTCGTTGCTACACAGGCTTTTCTTTAGTTGTGGCGAGCAGGAGCTGCTCTTCATTGCAGTGTATGGGCTTCTCATTGCAGTGACTTCTCTTGTTGTGGAGCACAGGCTGTAGGGCATGTAGACTTCAGTAGTTACGGCTCCTGAGCTCTTAGCGCAGGCTCAGTAGTTGTGGCACAAAGGCTTAGTTGCCCCGAAGCATGTGGGATCTTCCGTGATCAGGGATTGAGTGCATGTCTTCTGTATTGGCGGGCAGATTACTATCCACTGAGCCACCAGGGAAGCATTCCACTGAGCTATTTTGCTTTCATATATGTTTAAGTATGCCCCACTGATTGTCTGAAAAGAAATTGTAATAACTTTTTGTACTACCTAGTGGTGTTGTAATAATATAACATACACTTTTATTCATCCACCTCGTAAACTAATTTTAATCTCTTGTATTTATAAGCATTTGAGCACTTCCAGATGAATAATGCTGTACTGGTGTTGCGCATACCTTCTACCAAATGGGTTTAGTTTTGAGCCCACCAAAATCAGCTCAGTCCTTGTGTCTGTCAGTCTTCAGATAAAGTTTTTGGTAGTGTAAGTGATGACTTGAACACTGACCATGATAAAGCTGATAGGACCCTAGTGTTTCCCAAAGAGTAACAGCTAAACCTTGACAGAATAAACCTCTCTCCTTGACAAAATCCAGGAGAAGGGCTGTAGGTAGAGACTTACACAGATTTATCTGGCATCCTGCCCTTTAACCCAGATTTATTATGCACGACCAACAAAAAAAAACCCCATTAAAGATCTATTCAAGACCAGTGCTTTGCACTGCAAGGCAGACTGGACTATCAGGAAGCCCTGTAAGAATTTTAACTTAATTAATTGAGGAGGCTCTGCATACATTGAATGTTAAGTCCTGATTATTCATTGTTGGTATTTATTATTTTTAATGTAACTCTTATAAGAATTGAGAGTTCCATCTTGCTGCCAACCATTTTATTTCTGATCTACATTCCCGTGCTATTTAGCTAACGTGGAGAGGGTAGACAGTTGCACTGAATTCACTCTATTGAGCTTTTTTTTTTTTTTCATGATTTAATTTACTTTTTTTTTTTTTTTTTTTTTGCTGTGCTAGGGCTTCGTTGCTACACAGGCTTTTCTTTAGTTGTGGCGAGCAGGAGCTGCTCTTCATTGCAGTGTATGGGCTTCTCATTGCAGTGACTTCTCTTGTTGTGGAGCACAGGCTGTAGGGCATGTAGACTTCAGTAGTTACGGCTCCTGAGCTCTTAGCGCAGGCTCAGTAGTTGTGGCACAAAGGCTTAGTTGCCCCGAAGCATGTGGGATCTTCCGTGATCAGGGATTGAGTGCATGTCTTCTGTATTGGCGGGCAGATTACTATCCACTGAGCCACCAGGGAAGCATTCCACTGAGCTATTTTGCTTTCATATATGTTTAAGTATGCCCCACTGATTGTCTGAAAAGAAATTGTAATAACTTTTTGTACTACCTAGTGGTGTTGTAATAATATAACATACACTTTTATTCATCCACCTCGTAAACTAATTTTAATCTCTTGTATTTATAAGCATTTGAGCACTTCCAGATGAATAATGCTGTACTGGTGTTGCGCATACCTTCTACCAAATGGGTTTAGTTTTGAGCCCACCAAAATCAGCTCAGTCCTTGTGTCTGTCAGTCTTCAGATAAAGTTTTTGGTAGTGTAAGTGATGACTTGAACACTGACCATGATAAAGCTGATAGGACCCTAGTGTTTCCCAAAGAGTAACAGCTAAACCTTGACAGAATAAACCTCTCTCCTTGACAAAATCCAGGAGAAGGGCTGTAGGTAGAGACTTACACAGATTTATCTGGCATCCTGCCCTTTAACCCAGATTTATTATGCACGACCACAACTGTGTGCTGAAAAGTTTCCAATTAATAGACTATAGCATATGAAGGTAATTTTTACATTGTATTAAGATCTAATTGATCTTAATATTTTAAAGACTTCCGCCCATCACCTCATTCATTGAAAAGGATGGTTTGACATTATTTTGAGTTATTTACGTTTTGTGTCTTAGAATAAATATATTGAAAGACAACCTCCCCCTGTTCTGCTATTTTAAAATACGTTTTTAGCTTTAGTTTCTAAAAACTGTCTAGCTAGGTTTGAATATAGTTGAGAGTTTTAGGGCATTGCAATAATGTCAGTTTAAAGTAGGTTATAGGAGGCATGTGTTCACACCTAAATTCAGGTGTATTATTACTTACTACATGCCTAGGTTATTTTACATGTAATAGTGGGTACATAGCCTTATTCAAGTTCATTCTTTGAATTATAGCTCTTTTTTCATATATTTTGTAGAAATTTTTAGGCATAGAATTTTCCCTTTCTAAATGAAATAAAGCTGCAGGTTATATCTTATATTGCCTTTTTTAGTTAGCTGTCAAACCCTTAACTCTTTGATCATTGCATTATAACTTTATATTGCAGAGGACAGTGAAGATGAAAAAGAAGACCATAAAAACGTGCGCCAGCAACGGCAGGCGGCCTCCAAAGCAGCCTCTAAACAAAGGGAGATGCTCATGGAGGACGTGGGCAGTGAAGAGGAGCCGGAGGAGGAGGAGGCGCCGTTCCAGGAGAGTACGTGGCACTGCCTGGCTACCTTGCTCGTGGTTGGAGTCTGTGACCTCAGTTTTACCTCAACATTTTTGCAGATGCTCAGTGTTAAAATCAACCCCTTAAATTAGATATTACTGTTAAAAGAGATGATTGATACCTATTTATATTTTAAAAGACTCAGAGATTCTCCTGATTATTCTGAATGAACCATTATTAGAATTAACAGTTACATAGTGGGCGTTGTGATGAAGATTTGTATTTTGTTATGGTGGAGAAAGGTGTAGACCTCTCCTTGCAAAAAAAAAGGTGTGAACAGAATTTAGATGTTTCACAGGTTACTCAGATTAATTAATTACATGTGTATTTGCTTTGTATGTAGGTTTCTTACTTTGTTTATAGTTGGCCCAAACACCCCAGATCAGTTTCATTTTCCTGCTCTTATCAGGACTACATGGGAATGATAGAACTACCAAGAGTTATTTGATGGCTTCTGTTTTTATCCAGATTAATCTCTCCTTGTTTTCTACCTGCTCTTCTACCAAGTCAGTCATGTAACCCTTGTGTGCGTGTTAAACCCTTTTACAGGTGGGGCTGATGGCAGCTCCAACCACACTAGTAGTGCAGCTGCAGATAGAATTCACAGTGTGTGACTTCCAAATTCCATCCTCCATTCTTAGCACTGTCTCCCTTTGTTCACTTGGAAGGATGTGTGCATTAAGTTGGACGTTGAAATTCTTCTTTCCTCTCAGAAGATTCCGGCAGTGATGAGGATTTCCTAGTGGAAGACGATGATGATAGTGACTATGGCAGTTCAAAAAAGAAAAACAAAAAGATGGTTAAGAAGTCCAAGCCTGAGAGAAAAGAAAAGAAAATGCCCAAGCCCAGGCTAAAGGCCACAGGTGAGCTTTGCAAACATCAGATTAAATTATCATTTTGAAAAATTTCCAGAACCAATAAACTTTTTCCATAGAAATTCTTCATTAAGGTTTGGTATTGGCCATGTAACAAAAATAAAAGGATCCTGTCTTCTGTACCTGGAACTATCACTTATTTATTGTTAAGGACTCCAGCCCCTTCAAGAGTTTGGTGGCTTGGCCCTCCTTTTCAACTAATGCCATATAAAAGGCAAGATATGGGAATGACCTATTGACACTGCACCAGCAGATCTATTTTTGCTCTTTTTTCCCATTGATACCACAATCTCAGCAGCTAGTAAAGACTTGAAATTGTGAAAGTACATACCTGTAGTAATGCATTTAAGTTCTGTGTTCTGATTTCTACACAGAATAAAATCATACTTGACAGCACTGATTCATTTTCTTTGGGCGCTTGTGGTTTCTGCCAGAGATTCTTCTGGGTGAAGCTAGTTTGTAATTAAATCAGAAAGCTGAATTTGCTTTTTTTTTTTTTCATTCTGGCAAATGAACTTTTACTCATCATGTCTGTTTGGTAATGATAGAGCTATTAAAATTATTTGATGGGAACTTCCCTGACCATCCAGTGGAATGGAAGCCTCTGACTTTCCAGTACCGTGGGCACAGGTTTGATCCCTGATGGGAGAGCTAAGATCCCGTATGCAGCATGGGAAAAAAATAGACAATAAAAGTCACTTAATGTCTTTCTACTCAGGTTTAAGTTGTGTCCCTTCTTCGGTCAAGTTTTAAATGCAACTTAGTTTTACAAAGCCACTAGGACGATGTTGATTAAAAATGTTTGGAATCTAATATTCACCTTCATTTGTAGTAAGTTGGGGTGTTGTCTTTATAGATTTTTTTCTTAAAGATTGTTTTGTATTGTAGCTGATTTTTGTTGAAGATGTTTTCTTCCAGTCCCCAAACTGGTATTTGTCTTCTTTCAGTGACACCAAGTCCCGTGAAAGGCAAGGGGAAAGTGGGTCGTCCCACAGCTTCAAAGACGTCAAAGGAAAAGACTCCATCTCCCAAAGAAGAAGATGAGGAACCAGAAAGCCCTCTGGAAAAGAAAGCATCCTCCAGTCCTCCCCTGAGAAATCTGGGGATGAAGGGTCTGAAGATGAAGCACATAAGAAATTCTTCATTAAGGTTTGGTATTGGCCATGTAACAAAAATAAAAGGATCCTGTCTTCTGTACCTGGAACTATCACTTATTTATTGTTAAGGACTCCAGCCCCTTCAAGAGTTTGGTGGCTTGGCCCTCCTTTTCAACTAATGCCATATAAAAGGCAAGATATGGGAATGACCTATTGACACTGCACCAGCAGATCTATTTTTGCTCTTTTTTCCCATTGATACCACAATCTCAGCAGCTAGTAAAGACTTGAAATTGTGAAAGTACATACCTGTAGTAATGCATTTAAGTTCTGTGTTCTGATTTCTACACAGAATAAAATCATACTTGACAGCACTGATTCATTTTCTTTGGGCGCTTGTGGTTTCTGCCAGAGATTCTTCTGGGTGAAGCTAGTTTGTAATTAAATCAGAAAGCTGAATTTGCTTTTTTTTTTTTTTTTTCATTCTGGCAAATGAACTTTTACTCATCATGTCTGTTTGGTAATGATAGAGCTATTAAAATTATTTGATGGGAACTTCCCTGACCATCCAGTGGAATGGAAGCCTCTGACTTTCCAGTACCGTGGGCACAGGTTTGATCCCTGATGGGAGAGCTAAGATCCCGTATGCAGCATGGGAAAAAAATAGACAATAAAAGTCACTTAATGTCTTTCTACTCAGGTTTAAGTTGTGTCCCTTCTTCGGTCAAGTTTTAAATGCAACTTAGTTTTACAAAGCCACTAGGACGATGTTGATTAAAAATGTTTGGAATCTAATATTCACCTTCATTTGTAGTAAGTTGGGGTGTTGTCTTTATAGATTTTTTTCTTAAAGATTGTTTTGTATTGTAGCTGATTTTTGTTGAAGATGTTTTCTTCCAGTCCCCAAACTGGTATTTGTCTTCTTTCAGTGACACCAAGTCCCGTGAAAGGCAAGGGGAAAGTGGGTCGTCCCACAGCTTCAAAGACGTCAAAGGAAAAGACTCCATCTCCCAAAGAAGAAGATGAGGAACCAGAAAGCCCTCTGGAAAAGAAAGCATCCTCCAGTCCTCCCCCTGAGAAATCTGGGGATGAAGGGTCTGAAGATGAAGCCCAGTCTGGGGAAGATTAAAAGTGATGATGGTTTGGGGAGAGATTTTATTAAAAAAAAGAAAAAAGGAAAAAAAGAGGAGAAAAAAAAAACCTACTTAAGATAGAATATGGTTTTGGCTATGGCTTGACTCATGGGCTTTCAGTGCTTTTTTTCCCTTTTGATGAAAATAACATTTTCTTCTTTTCTTCCCTTTTTTTTTTTTTTAAAAAAAAACTCATTATATGTTTAATTGACCTTTTTTGTCTGTTGGTCTCCTCTTTGTCATAACCCCTCTTTCCCCTCCCCCTCCTTTCCCAATGAAAGCCATGTTTAATTAATCACTGGATTGACTGCTTCATCTTTTTTATTTTTAATGGAGGGTATGCCACAGTTGTAAAGCAATAAGATTTGAGGTGAATACTATGGAAATTTTGCTTTGTGCTAAATGGTAATAAGTTGAACAGTAATCAAAAAATGTAGAGGGTTTTAGTTCAAAGTTATTGCTTCTATCTCTACCTGAATTTCTTAAAAAAATCAGTTGTCATCTAATACAAGTTTATATTCTCTATATAAAAATATGGATGTATGAAAAAATCACGACATTAAACTTCCACTGACGGGGCAGGTAGGAGATAAAGATGAATTCTGAACTGCTACTAAAAGTACTCGTGTGTTTTACCATGGAGCAGGGTAGGGCATTGGGGTTGCCTGACCTTGTTTGGGGCTTGTTTGTGTGTTTAGTTTCATCACTTGTTATCTCTAAGAGACTCGGAGCCAGTGATCCTTCCATTCTGCTACAGTCTTTAAAGAACTTAAAAAAAAAAAAATCAAGGGCCGCCAAAACTTAAATCTTTTTTGATTTCGTATGTCATTCTCTAATGGTTCATGTTTTTAAATATATATATGTATCTGTTCTGTTTCTTGGATAAAAATTTTACCAAGGATCAAAAGAAAAAACCCTAGAATTTAAATGGGGAGGTCTATATCACAGTGGATTTCTTCTCAAACTGACAATGTTTAGGTTTTAAGCAAATAAAGTGCCAGTTAATGTGAAACTCAATCACAAAGACTTGAGATTTTTGCTTTATGAAAACAGAATCGAAATTCTTCTATGCCATAAATGTGCATTCAGAGTCCATGAACCATGCTGTTTTTATTTAGGGGTAGAATTTTCTCCCGCCAGACCCCTTCCTTCCCACTTCTTGGCAGAAACATGGTGTGGAGTGCATCTCTTGGCTTCCTGCTGCAACATAAGGACACTCCTGCACAGCCCACTCGCAGTGCCCACCAGCCCTGCTCCAGGACATGGTTTCTTCTGGCTCTGTTCTTCACGTACTTCGCATCCCATGCTTGATGGGAGTGTGTGGAGCGCTGCTCCGACACTAGTCACTTAGGCTTTGTCTTCCTAATGGTGCCCCTGCGTACTGCCTGTGTCACTTACAGCAGGAGTGTAAGGGCCTCTGCAGGGCCAGAGAAGCCATGCGCTCAGGAGGCCCGTGTGCGGTTGATAACAGACAGTGACATGCCTTATAAAGGCGGGGTCAGGAGACACGTCTGGAGGTTGGCTTCTCCACGTTTTGATGCCATGAGCTAATGGGAACAAGATTTAGGGGGTCTTAGTGTGCTAATTGAAGTTAGTGAAATTTAATATCTGCGTTTTTTATCTAGAGTTGATTCCTCAGTATTTACTGATGGAGATGCTTTCTGTCGTTAATAGCCTTTCAAGCAACGTGGCTTTTCTACAGATGTTCATAGAAAAAAAGTTATTTAAGGAATATTTTAAAGACACTGTAAGGAATATCCTTACTCTGTGATTTCTTTTAAAGAAAGCACCCAGTGGCAGAGAGTCCTTTCTCTGTTGCACTGTGTGGGTTTAAGAGTGAATTTGGAGATTTTAGTACTCAGCCAAATATGTAAAGTTTGAACAAAAGTAGCAATTGGACTATTATCTTTCATGATGGTTAACTTTACAGTTGTGAACTTTGTAATGAGGTGTTAAAGATTGTTCTGTTTGCTTTATGGGTTTCTTCAGGTATTTTAACAAGAAGGTTTGTGTTCACATATTAAAAAAACCTATCAGTGTTTCCACCCAGCACTTCTGTTTTTAGGGGTTTATAACTTTAAGACTTAACATTCCTAGTAACCTGTGTGCTTTCCTCGCAAAGACTGGGGGGGGAGGGTCTTTTAAAACTTTAGCCTTGGTATTTTATGTAACAGCTCCTTTACTATGTTAATCTGCACCAACATCTCTGTGATGTATGCACATCCTTTAGAGGTAATCACATCTTCTGGGTTACTTGTGTGCATTTGGTTGGGCTTTTTTCGGGGATCCCTTCTTTAAAGAGTAATTCATGAGATTGAAAAATGTAGTCTATGGCCATACCACCCTGAACATGCCCAATCTCGTTTGATCTCGGAAACGAAGCAGGGCTGGGCCTGATTAGTACTTGGGAGACTGAAAAATATGTATTTCTAATAGACTGGACAAAAGAATCTGTGTCCCCAAGAGAGGCTCTGGATGACCTTTGTTTTTTGTACTTTTTGCTAATGATTTAAATCACTCTGGTCTTCCCCTCAAATCATGCATGCAAATCGGACTGCTGTGGTGTCTCAACCGGAAGCAGGTGCTCAGCAGTCAGGTTTGATAGTGGCGTCAGGACAGGTGACAAGCCCACCCTTGACTAAGCACCCTCTTTCTCTGGTGTGCCGACGACGAGGGGGCAGGAGCGTTCACTGTCTTGGTTTGCGGTTGCTCAGGAAGTGGGACATTCACTTTGAGAGTGCTTGTTTGTGTTAGCTCTGTTAGTCCTGTTAGGTTTACCCTGAAACATAGATTCTGGCAGCTATGCTGACTGACACTACATTCTAGTTCTTAAGATTCTTTTTTTCAGACTTCCCTTTCCAGCACACACACCCCCGACTCACCCCTGGGTAACCTCCACCTTTTTATATCTGTATGTGGCTTGCTGCTGCTTTTAGCCTTTCCCACCTCAAATTGTAACCAGTGGAGTGGGCCCAAAGGATACATTTTAATTTTAGTAAGGATAGATTTGTCCTGGTTTGTAAAACATTTCTCCCTTTCATATCTCTACTTCCTATTGAGTTCACCTAGGAAAATTAATGGGTGTGTCCTCCTCTAGGGAATTAGTGAGTAGAAATCTTTGAATCTGGAAGAATAGTTGTTGATTTCCCAGTATGGAGCTTTTGATACCTTTTTTTTTCCCTTCATAATAACTGGTTTACTCCAGGTTCAACCCTCAGTTCAGTACTTACTTTTGGTAATGGTTCAAACAGCATTTTCTTCTATATAACTGATCAAGAGTGGAATTTGAGGTTAACAGTCCAGTCACATTTATGACATGGATATGATCAACTAAAATGAACTTGAGACATTTTTTTGATGTTTTTTTGGGGGTGGGGATTGTTTTGTTTAATCCATGAGCATTGAAGTAACAGTGAATTTTAGAATGCTTATTGGGGAAAGGGAATAGTGCTTCCCCCTCACCTCTCCCCCCCCACCCCTTTTCCCTAAGAGATGCTTTGAGAAACGAAGCAGGGCTGGGCCTGATTAGTACTTGGGAGACTGAAAAATATGTATTTCTAATAGACTGGACAAAAGAATCTGTGTCCCCAAGAGAGGCTCTGGATGACCTTTGTTTTTTGTACTTTTTGCTAATGATTTAAATCACTCTGGTCTTCCCCTCAAATCATGCATGCAAATCGGACTGCTGTGGTGTCTCAACCGGAAGCAGGTGCTCAGCAGTCAGGTTTGATAGTGGCGTCAGGACAGGTGACAAGCCCACCCTTGACTAAGCACCCTCTTTCTCTGGTGTGCCGACGACGAGGGGGCAGGAGCGTTCACTGTCTTGGTTTGCGGTTGCTCAGGAAGTGGGACATTCACTTTGAGAGTGCTTGTTTGTGTTAGCTCTGTTAGTCCTGTTAGGTTTACCCTGAAACATAGATTCTGGCAGCTATGCTGACTGACACTACATTCTAGTTCTTAAGATTCTTTTTTTCAGACTTCCCTTTCCAGCACACACACCCCCGACTCACCCCTGGGTAACCTCCACCTTTTTATATCTGTATGTGGCTTGCTGCTGCTTTTAGCCTTTCCCACCTCAAATTGTAACCAGTGGAGTGGGCCCAAAGGATACATTTTAATTTTAGTAAGGATAGATTTGTCCTGGTTTGTAAAACATTTCTCCCTTTCATATCTCTACTTCCTATTGAGTTCACCTAGGAAAATTAATGGGTGTGTCCTCCTCTAGGGAATTAGTGAGTAGAAATCTTTGAATCTGGAAGAATAGTTGTTGATTTCCCAGTATGGAGCTTTTGATACCTTTTTTTTTCCCTTCATAATAACTGGTTTACTCCAGGTTCAACCCTCAGTTCAGTACTTACTTTTGGTAATGGTTCAAACAGCATTTTCTTCTATATAACTGATCAAGAGTGGAATTTGAGGTTAACAGTCCAGTCACATTTATGACATGGATATGATCAACTAAAATGAACTTGAGACATTTTTTTGATGTTTTTTTGGGGGTGGGGATTGTTTTGTTTAATCCATGAGCATTGAAGTAACAGTGAATTTTAGAATGCTTATTGGGGAAAGGGAATAGTGCTTCCCCCTCACCTCTCCCCCCCCACCCCTTTTCCCTAAGAGATGCTTTGAGATTATCAAAAAGGCAAGAACAGAAATTGATACCAGGAGCAACAGGGAAAGCTTTATGAAAGGTCACGTGGCCTTTGTGACTTCCACAAAGAGTTTTCGGTTGAACATGGTTTTCTGTGCCTGCATCACCAGTAGCTGAGCTGAGGAGAAACCATCACCTTAGGGGTTTGGAAAGGAAGAAACTTGGCCCGTAGTTGGATGGTATCAGACAGAGCAAGGAGCACTCATTCCATGTCAAGGGGCAGCTCTTGAAGTTAGAGTTGTGTCCTTTGTTATCTGCGTGAAGCTGGGTTTATTTGAAAAGGAAGTTAGTGTATTTGAATATTGGGACATCAAACTACTTAAAGCCAAATTTCAATCTGCAACCCAGTTTTTCCCTTTTTCTTGAGATCAGCTTGATATAAAGTGAGTCTTCTTGAATCCCAAGCCCCTAAGTTATTTTTTTCTTCAAAGCCTAATTCACAGAACTCACAGTGGTGCTGTGTATTAACCACTATTGGACAAACTCCTGTGCACCTGCCTGTTGCCATGCCGATGGAAAGACTGGACTGGTGACATCTGCCTGAGCATGCTTGTGTGGCTGGTGGAGTGCCACCACTGTGCATACACTTTGTACATCAAGGGTGGGGGAGGGTTTTCTAGATTATGGGGGGAGGGTACAATTGGGATTATTTTTGTTCCTTTTTTGATGGGGTGTAGGGATATTAGTACTCGGTTTATGCCCTAAATAACTTGTATAAAACCCCTGAAGTATTGTGTGAGTGTGTGTGTGAGTGTGTGTTTGTTACATGTCTGGCAATTAATCCTTTGTCTTCTGGAAATCAGTGACTTCTTTCTTCCTCCAGAAGTATTTGTTACAAAATTTGTAAATAAGAGCTCTACTTAGTTTGTTTACCAGGAACATGTTGCAGCAAAGCTTTACACCTAATTCCCGCCAGGTAGAAGGACTTTCAAGATTGGCCAGGTTAAGCAGCAGCCAAGTTCTCACTAACTGTTCGCCTTGATTCATCTTTTCAGACTTTGTTTTGCCAGCTCTAAAATTCCCAGTCTTCCTTAATTGTAGTCCTTAACCTTTTATGTTCTAAGCAGGAAGGGTAAAAGAGAAGAACCTGCTTCAATGTATTTAACTGTCCATGGGCTGAGACCCAGGCGTCCCTAAGTACTGCAGTGTTGCTAGGTGTACTTGATCAGACACCAGAGGGTTGGGCATTCTTGCAATACCTTAACAGTGCTGAAATCTGCAGCATGGTACTAAGGAAGTTAAAAGTTTGAATGTAACCACTTTATTTAAAAGGTTGTTTTTTAATTTAAATGAAATAGGGTTGAAGTGAACATGATTTTGTTGACCACGTCAGTGAATTATAGACGCACCATGCATTGGTAGACTTGTGTGATGGTCTTTTGTGATATTTCATTTTTACATATCCCAGTCTCTGTATGTAACTGCATAGACAAAAAAAAAAAAAATCTCCTGCTTTCTTTTATGGAAGGGTTTCCAGGACTGCGTGTCTGTTCCTGAGCTCTGTTTTAAGTATGTGTATCCTTTGCTTGTATTTTGTATTAAAAAAATAAGAAAAAGAACCCTTTATTGTTGAGCATGTTGGCATTGTCCCCTATATTTTTTTCTCTTTTTGGGACATATGAAGCAAGTTATTCTTTTTCTGTATCTTTTTTTCTTTTGTAAACTTTTTGTTTTGTTTAAAAATGGCTTTATAAAAGGGCTTTTGTAACCCAGCTTGTGTGCTCTGTGTACTTCTTGAAATACTCTCGAGCAAATACTGCGCACCGTGGTCTGTCGGCTCCCAGTCCAACTTGACTTTAGGGCGAACCTGCCAGATGAATGCACTCTTTAGAAATTGGCAGTGACTGTCACTGTTGCTGGTAACAGGAAAAGTATGTTTTGTCCTAACTAGTAAATAAGGAATCAAGAAGTGATAGATTCACTAACTTTTGATTAATCAACAAAGCACCAGGCTGGGTGCATGAGGATTCCTAGTTACCACTTTTTTCTTCTCATGTTCATGTCCAGGTTATCAAGGCTTATGAAGGGCAAAATTGATTCAGCAATCATATATAATGAGGAATAATGTGTAATACTTGTAAAATAGACATTTGCATTCAATTTCAAATACCTGTAAAAACTATACTATCTTGCAGTTTGCAGTTAACTCTTACCTCCTAATGGAGAATATGGTACAAGATTCTATAGGTACTAGGGATTTTATCCTTTTCAACCTTTTTCCTGGTTTACATTCTTGCCTTGTCATCTGAATATTGTGATTAATGGACAAACCCACCTTGGCTTTGAAATTAAGTGCTTCTTGCATGCTGTTACCTCTTAGTGACTAGCTAACTTGCCATTAATTTTTTTATAAAAATTACTTCAACCAAAGTTTACTTCAGAACATTAACCAGCCCCTATTCCTTTTATAGGTGTTTTTGTTGACCACGTCAGTGAATTATAGACGCACCATGCGTAGACTTGTGTGATGGTCTTTTGTGATATTTCATTTTACATATCCCAGTTTATGTAACTGCATAGACAAAAAAAAGAGCTCCTGCTTTCTTTTATGGAAGGGTTTCCAGGACTGCGTGTCTGTTCCTGAGCTCTGTTTTAAGTATGTGTATCCTTTGCTTGTATTTTGTATTAAAAAAATAAGAAA
This sequence comes from Tragulus kanchil, assembly GCA_022376925.1. Classification (NCBI taxonomy): domain Eukaryota; kingdom Metazoa; phylum Chordata; class Mammalia; order Artiodactyla; family Tragulidae; genus Tragulus; species Tragulus kanchil. The sequence continues at coordinate 79,739,427 of JAIOJX010000024.1, read as the reverse complement.
AAGAACCCTTTATTGTTGAGCATGTTGGCATTGTCCCCTATATTTTTTTCTCTTTTTGGGACATATGAAGCAAGTTATTCTTTTTCTGTATCTTTTTTTCTTTTGTAAACTTTTTGTTTTGTTTAAAAATGGCTTTATAAAAGGGCTTTTGTAACCCAGCTTGTGTGCTCTGTGTACTTCTTGAAATACTCTCGAGCAAATACTGCGCACCGTGGTCTGTCGGCTCCCAGTCCAACTTGACTTTAGGGCGAACCTGCCAGATGAATGCACTCTTTAGAAATTGGCAGTGACTGTCACTGTTGCTGGTAACAGGAAAAGTATGTTTTGTCCTAACTAGTAAATAAGGAATCAAGAAGTGATAGATTCACTAACTTTTGATTAATCAACAAAGCACCAGGCTGGGTGCATGAGGATTCCTAGTTACCACTTTTTTCTTCTCATGTTCATGTCCAGGTTATCAAGGCTTATGAAGGGCAAAATTGATTCAGCAATCATATATAATGAGGAATAATGTGTAATACTTGTAAAATAGACATTTGCATTCAATTTCAAATACCTGTAAAAACTATACTATCTTGCAGTTTGCAGTTAACTCTTACCTCCTAATGGAGAATATGGTACAAGATTCTATAGGTACTAGGGATTTTATCCTTTTCAACCTTTTTCCTGGTTTACATTCTTGCCTTGTCATCTGAATATTGTGATTAATGGACAAACCCACCTTGGCTTTGAAATTAAGTGCTTCTTGCATGCTGTTACCTCTTAGTGACTAGCTAACTTGGCATTAACTTTTTATAAAGTTATCTGTTCCAAGCCAAAGTTTACTTCAGAACATTAACCAGCCCCTATTCCTTTTATAGGTGTTTTATGATAAACATATCAAATGGTTTAAAAGACTTCAAAGACCATCAGGTCAACAAACATCATAGGCGTTTTTTTAAACTCAGGTCCTCTTTTATTTGGTTTTTTTTTTTTTTTTTTCATCCATCTTTATTAGTTTGGCCTGTGTGGGCCTCCCATTGCAGTGACCTTTCTTGTTGATAAGCACCGGCTCTGGGCGCATGCGCTCCAGAGCGCTGGCTCCTAATTGGACACACCAATCCAGCCGCTCCGCAAGTGGAATCTTCCCAGGCCAGGGGTCGAAACGGTGCCTTTTGCACTGCAAGGCGGACTTTTTACCCACTGGACCACCAGGGAAGCCCATAGGCATAGTTTATGTTCGGTAAAAAACACATTTGAAACTCCCTTAATTCCTGTTCATGAGTATGCGTGCCAAGTCACTTCAGCCGTGTACGACTCTTTTCAACCCTATGGACTATGACCCACCAGGCTCCTCTGTCCATGGGCTTCTCCAGGCAAGAATACTGGAGTGGGTTGCCATGCCCTCCTTCAGGGGATCTTTCTGATCCAGGGATCAAACTCACATCTCTTACATCTCCTGCATTGGCAGGTGGGTTCTTTACCACTAGCACCACCTGGGAAGCCCCATCCATGAGCATTACTCTGAAGTAACTTAACACTGGCTGTATAGCAGTTGATGAAGCACTTTTTAAACCTATTCTTTCATTGGAGGATAATTGCTTTACGGTACTTTGTTGGTTCCTGCCTATGAAGCATTTTGTTTACATAGTGCCTCATTCAATTTTCCCAACAACTGTGAGACTGGTCAGATGTTGTTCCTCCAGTGTTAGGGAAAATAAACTGGCTCAGGTAGGATGTGATTTGATGTGGCTAGTATGTGACAAGGCTTTGGACCAGGTCATTCTTTAAACTCTCACAGCTGTTGGTTCTAAAGCCAGCTCCTTCCTACTGATAAGAAATTTTTAAACATATTCTTCAGCAGCACTAAGTAACTGACTTCAGCCAGTCCAATGAGTTGCATCAAAAGATACAGTGGGAAAATATCCTTTCAATGAAATATGAAATTTTCTTATTAAATATTTAAATTTAATTGAAAGTCCCTCTGGTCCATAGATATGAAGCTTCAGCTTACTTAAAAACTTTAGTTTCTTTTTTTTTTTTTATTTAAGGTAGTACACGGGAAAATATGTCGTCTAAACTGTAAATATGTCACTCTTATCCTTGGCCAGTAGAGGGCGGTGTTCTCCACATACTGAGCTAATGGGCCCGTTGCTTGCCCCGTCTCTTTCCATATTGTACCCTGGGCTCAACCTCCACAGTATCAAGACAGTCCACCGTCTGCTTGCGCTAGCAGTGTTCTGAAATCAGCGTGCCTGTTTAACACCATGATGTGTGCAGCAGTAATACTTTGTGATTTTAAGTGCAAAATAGGATCTATCTTTTTTTTCTTTTGCTTTTTTGCTTTTACAAAGCTTTGTTGTTTACAAATATTGTATAATCCCAGATTAGTCATATGTATATCCCATCCCCCCCACCCCACCCCTCCAGGCCATCGCATAGCCCCCATGTAAGATCCCTTAACCCACGGCTCATTGACAATAGTTATCTCTTTTACATATGATAGTATAGGGCTCCTTGTTGCTCTTTCCATATCTCTCACCCACTCTTCCCTCTCCCCAATGTCCATAAGACTGTTCTCTATGACTGTTTTTCCATCGATGCTCTGTGTGAGTAAAAATAGGATTTCTTGACTAATGCACATCTATCTGCTTATATTGTTACCTTCACAGTTCCCCAAACCTCTGTGCATAACATCCCAAGATGAAAGTACATGTTGAGATTCCAAAAATGTAGCTGTAAACGCTTGGCCCCATTTTGAAACGTGTGTGTTGCCTTTTAAAATTTCCCTCCAACTCAAAAGCCTCATCTTTTGTACAAGTAGCACTGATAACCTGATCATGTGCCAAAATACTGAGACTTCTTTTCCAAGTAACATGGTACCTTGCGTTCCTTTACCTTAATGGCATGCTTCTATTTCCCTCCATTATTTTAGTGGAATGGACAGGAACCCATTTGACAGGTTTTGGCTGGGCCACCACCAGGAGCAGTTAGCATTGCTCATGGGTGTACCTCCTGTTTCAATATTAAAAGTCATGGACAAATATTGTGAAATAAATGTGTGTTGATTCTGGGGTCAGGGAATGAGAACACAGCCAGGGTTTACATCCTAGCAAGGAAAATAATTACTTTAAAAGACAATAGCATAAAATGTTGAAAGTAATAGTTTGCCTTGATTGAACTCTAAGCTGGCACCCAGAAATGATTTGCCTAAAAAAATTAGCTATAAGGAATAAATAGTCGATCAAGGAAGATCACTTAATAATACAATCATTTGTGATATTTTTGCTATTCAGTTGAATCAATATAGAGAGAGGCGCGCACTCACACACACACACACAAAAGCCCTTTTATTAGAATGTGTAAGACAACTTCCTTGACTGATGTGAAATTTAATGTGTCTAATAGATAACACTCTGTCCCTCTTGAGGAAGCACATGAATACACAGGGCTCTCCTGACTACGTCAGATGGGGATGGATAGGTTAGGTAAGATTCTGAGGAGGTAAAAAGTCACTGACCCAAGAAAGATAATGGTCTAAATTTGGGGGTGACTACCAATATGGTAGCTATAGATGATGTGGTGAATATTGATTCTCATCAATGAATTCAATGTATATAGAGATATAATTAATAAAAAGTTGATTGTGAAACACTCTTTACCCAAAACCTTTAGAGACAGTCACATACACTGAATCCTCACTTTGTGACTATAAATTGATTCTCTTATTTGACTTAATGGAATAAGGTACTAATCATTTAAAAAATATGGTTTGAGGACTTCCCTGGTAGCTCAGAGGAAAAGAGTTCACCTGTCAATGCAGGAGACACGGGTTTGATCCCTGATCTGGAAGATCCTTCATGTTGCAGGGCAACTAAGCCCGTGAGCCACAGTTATTGAGCCTGTGCTCTAGAGCCTCGGAGCCGCAACTACCGAAGCCTGTGAGCCCTAGAGCCTGAGTTCCACAACAATCGAAGTCACTGCAACAAGAAGCCTGCTCACCTCAACTAGAGAGTAGCTGCCACTCCCTGCAAGTAGAGAAGAGCCTGCAGCAGCAGTGAAAACCCAGAAGAGCCAAAAAATAATAAATACATAAAATGCATTTATTCTAAAAAAATACAATTTTACCTCTAACGTAGGTAAGAAAAATTAAATAGCAAAGCTCTCTTCTAAGACACTGAATGTCCTTAGAGTCACAGAGGACTCAGTTGACATTCTGGGTAGATCTTGGAATGTAATCTGAGGCTTTGATAACCTGACTTCATATCTAATGCATGCCCCCTCTCAGTTACAGACTCCAAGCTCCCCTAGTTGGCCTCTGACCTAATTTACCACCATCTTTCTTTTCTTTTATTGTGAATAAACAGTTTCTGTGGGGTTAGTATTTTTGAGGCAAACATAGCATTTCTACATGAATCAGGTAGCCCTAGAAGTCGTTGGGGAACCCGCTGTCCTATAGAGAAGTCACACAGTTAGCCCAAGTACAAGATAAATAGCATTTCCTGGTAAACCTGGAACAATGCAGAGCTTAGAATCCAAAGCTCCATTGTAGGGAGCTACCACTGTGATTTCAGGTACACAGGATGTGCACACACACACACACACACACACACGGCGCCTAGTCAAAGGGAGTGCTTGTTCTAGGCCTTGCGCAATGGGCTATCTTGGACCATTACGAAGCAAGTCTCTTTTTCTCTCATCTTGCTTTCTCTCATTCTCTTCCCACGCCCTCAAGTGAAGCAGTAAGATGGAGTGTTTGTCTCATGGGCCACTAAACTCTGAACACGTCAACAGCTCTGAGCAGCCTCTGAGAGGCAGATGCCTTGCTCTGGGAGATTCATGTCTAAGCAGGGACACGCTCCTAATTTAGAATTTGACTTTATTTGGAATAAGGTACTAATCATTTAAAAATATGGTTTGAGGACTTCCCTGGTAAAAAAATCCTTCAGGGGGTTGCCAGGGCAACTAAGCCCGTGAGCCACAACTATGGAGACTGGGCTCTAGAGCCTCGGAGCCGCAACTACCGAAGCCTGTGAGCCCTAGAGCCTGAGTTCCACAACAATCGAAGTCACTGCAACAAGAAGCCTGCTCACCTCAACTAGAGAGTAGCTGCCACTCCCTGCAAGTAGAGAAGAGCCTGCAGCAGCAGTGAAAACCCAGAAGAGCCAAAAAATAATAAATACATAAAATGCATTTATTCTAAAAAAATACAATTTTACCTCTAACGTAGGTAAGAAAAATTAAATAGCAAAGCTCTCTTCTAAGACACTGAATGTCCTTAGAGTCACAGAGGACTCAGTTGACATTCTGGGTAGATCTTGGAATGTAATCTGAGGCTTTGATAACCTGACTTCATATCTAATGCATGCCCCCTCTCAGTTACAGACTCCAAGCTCCCCTAGTTGGCCTCTGACCTAATTTACCACCATCTTTCTTTTCTTTTATTGTGAATAAACAGTTTCTGTGGGGTTAGTATTTTTGAGGCAAACATAGCATTTCTACATGAATCAGGTAGCCCTAGAAGTCGTTGGGGAACCCGCTGTCCTATAGAGAAGTCACACAGTTAGCCCAAGTACAAGATAAATAGCATTTCCTGGTAAACCTGGAACAATGCAGAGCTTAGAATCCAAAGCTCCATTGTAGGGAGCTACCACTGTGATTTCAGGTACACAGGATGTGCACACACACACACACACACACACACGGCGCCTAGTCAAAGGGAGTGCTTGTTCTAGGCCTTGCGCAATGGGCTATCTTGGACCATTACGAAGCAAGTCTCTTTTTCTCTCATCTTGCTTTCTCTCATTCTCTTCCCACGCCCTCAAGTGAAGCAGTAAGATGGAGTGTTTGTCTCATGGGCCACTAAACTCTGAACACGTCAACAGCTCTGAGCAGCCTCTGAGAGGCAGATGCCTTGCTCTGGGAGATTCATGTCTAAGCAGGGACACGCTCCTAATGCCAGACAGTGGAAGTGAGGGTTTCTGGTATCTCTATTGCTTCTGGAATTTACCTCTGAATTAGCCAGCAATTTTCAACAATGAAAATTAGGGTGACTGGATTCCGAACCCAAAACTGGGATCTGTGCTATGATGAAGTTGTGTCCTACTCCCCATTGGAAAAAGCAGTCTAAGATACAGTCTGGATCTCAGAGTATTAGCATTTCTGTGATATGTTTATAGTTTAAGGAACTAAAGCGTGAAATATTTAAAACATGATTGTTCCAGGAAATGCATGTGCCTTGTATAAAAAGTGTAACAGATGTTAACAGCAAAGTTGAGAACAATACGTAATGCCCACTAAAGCATGAGTTTGTTTTAGTGAAGCCTCAAGTCATCTTTCCTCATCTTGAGACTTCCTTTAAGAGAAGCTTTGTGGCTGGTTGTGGATGAAGCCAGTCAATTTAGAGAGTGATCTTAGGCTAGTCACCTCATCTCTCCGCGCCCCACGCCGGATTCTTTTTTGTGTATAATGGGACTGACTTCCCTTGCTTCCAAGGGATGCTGCGAGCGTGAGTGAGGCTGTGTGCACCTAATGCCTGGAACCTAAGCCGCCGCTGGCTTCTTAGACTAACTGGCCTCAAACAAAAGCAGCAGTGTACCTCTAGACAAGCTACCCGGCCAGTGAAAACCTCATTCCTGCAGAACCGAAATCCTGTTAGCTTTGTCTCTGGAGTACAAATAAGTTATTTATTAGGAAGAACACTCTTGCAAAAGGGTAAACTTTAACCAGCCTGCAGTGTAGGATGGCTTTAGAGGGGAAGGAAGAGTGACAAGAATTTCCAAGTCTATGCTAGTGAAAGTTTTTTTTTTTTTTTAATTTTTAAAAATACTTTTATTTATTTATTTTTGGCTGTGCTGGGTCTCCATGGCTTCACAGGATTTTCTCTAGTTGTGGCAAGTGGGCGCTACTCTCTAGTTGCGGTGCTCGGGCTTCTCATTTTGGTGGTTCCTCTTGCTGCAGAGCACAGGCTGTACGGTGCGTGAGCTTCAGGAGTTGCAGCGAGTGCGCTCAGGAGCTGTGGCTCCCAGGCTCTAGAGCACAGGCTCAGTAGTCGTGGCTCACAGGCTTAGTTACTCTGCTTCATGGGGGATCTTCCTGGTTCAGGGATCGACCCTGTGTCTCCTGCATTGGCAAACAGGTTGTTTACCACCAAGCCACCAGGGAAGCCTGAAAAGTTTTTATTATTATTATTATTAAATAGTGGAGGTACACAGAACTGATTCGTGTTTGAATATTTCTTCAGCATCTCATAGGGGAAAAAAAATTCCACTCAGTGGTTACAAACTGTATTCCTAGTGTCAACTACTAACTGGCATTTACCAATTACATTTGCCAGTGTCTGGATAACAAGGACATTTGCTGTCTGCCTCTGCAGAGACCAGACCCTATGCTGTTGAGACCTGCTGACCTTCAGTAACCCCTGATGGAGATCACGGTGGGGTAGAGACACTCTGTACGCCAGGGAATCTGGTGGGGCAGGTCTTTAGATAGGTGGATGCTTTTAGGAACAGATTTTATGATCTCAGTCCTTGTATCTCCTCATATTTAGAAAAGCACTAAATCTCTTTATAGTGACATTAGATCCTCATGACTAACTGGGACCCTTTGTAAAATGACTGTTTAATGATATTAAACTCCTCCCTCACCAAAATCCTTAAATATTGACCCTCCTGCTGCTGCCTCTTTGGAGCAGTTTCTCAGAGCTATCTGGGGTGCTGTCTCCCGGGCTGCAGTCCTAATTATGCCCCCAATAAAACTTAACCCACAACTCTCAAGTTGTTCATCTTTTTAGTTGACACTAGTTATGGTACATACATTTTAAACAAGGGAAGACTCATTTTCACTGGAAAGTTGATTAGAAATACTTGTCAGGAGCATATTTCTGGTGTATGAAATCACTATATTTTTGTATCTTTGGTTTTTTCAAGTTTAACACCAGAAAGGAAGCCACAAAACTATCTATTGGAGTGACTGTCAGGGACAGAACCCCAGGCTCAACGGAACAGTTTTGCTGTTGCATTGTGATCTCCTGTGTTCTTGTGATGCCGGGGCCTCACCAGAATGCTTTCTGTGGAGGAGAGCCATATGCAGACGGAGAACAACCAGACCCCAGGGATGAGCCAGAAGACGGATGCCTGCCTCCTCCCCGACAAATTATCTTCAGTCTGAGGGGAAGGAAGACCTAGTTTCCACAGATAGGGAAGAGGCTTCTTTTTTTAAAAAAAAGTTTGATTTATGCAAGTTGAGTAACACTCCATACAAATATACTGAAATTCTCATCAGAAACCTTTATCGTGTAACACCCTCTTCCATCAGATTTTTAAGATCATTTGAGCTTCTTGGACAGATAAGATAACTCCCAGAAGTTGAAAGTTCCTCTTGATCTATCTTGCCTGAGAGAGAATTGGTCATCTGGGCTTTTGTAAAATTGCACTTATACTGAAATTCTCTGAGCTCAGTGGTTACAAACTGTATTCCTAGTGTCAACTACTAACTGGCATTTACCAATTACATTTGCCAGTGTCTGGATAACAAGGACATTTGCTGTCTGCCTCTGCAGAGACCAGACCCTATGCTGTTGAGACCTGCTGACCTTCAGTAACCCCTGATGGAGATCACGGTGGGGTAGAGACACTCTGTACGCCAGGGAATCTGGTGGGGCAGGTCTTTAGATAGGTGGATGCTTTTAGGAACAGATTTTATGATCTCAGTCCTTGTATCTCCTCATATTTAGAAAAGCACTAAATCTCTTTATAGTGACATTAGATCCTCATGACTAACTGGGACCCTTTGTAAAATGACTGTTTAATGATATTAAACTCCTCCCTCACCAAAATCCTTAAATATTGACCCTCCTGCTGCTGCCTCTTTGGAGCAGTTTCTCAGAGCTATCTGGGGTGCTGTCTCCCGGGCTGCAGTCCTAATTATGCCCCCAATAAAACTTAACCCACAACTCTCAAGTTGTTCATCTTTTTAGTTGACACTAGTTATGGTACATACATTTTAAACAAGGGAAGACTCATTTTCACTGGAAAGTTGATTAGAAATACTTGTCAGGAGCATATTTCTGGTGTATGAAATCACTATATTTTTGTATCTTTGGTTTTTTCAAGTTTAACACCAGAAAGGAAGCCACAAAACTATCTATTGGAGTGACTGTCAGGGACAGAACCCCAGGCTCAACGGAACAGTTTTGCTGTTGCATTGTGATCTCCTGTGTTCTTGTGATGCCGGGGCCTCACCAGAATGCTTTCTGTGGAGGAGAGCCATATGCAGACGGAGAACAACCAGACCCCAGGGATGAGCCAGAAGGCGGATGCCTGCCTCCTCCCCGACAAATTATCTTCAGTCTGAGGGGAAGGAAGACCTAGTTTCCACAGATAGGGAAGAGGCTTCTTTTTTTAAAAAAAAGTTTGATTTATGCAAGTTGAGTAACACTCCATACAAATATACTGAAATTCTCATCAGAAACCTTTATCGTGTAACACCCTCTTCCATCAGATTTTTAAGATCATTTGAGCTTCTTGGACAGATAAGATAACTCCCAGAAGTTGAAAGTTCCTCTTGTCATGCTATCTTGCCTGAAGAGAGAGAATTGGTCATCTGGGCTTTTGTAAAAATTGCACTTATCTCAACCCGGTTAGCATCTCTGAGCTCTGTTAATGTGCATGACACATGCTTCCTCCTCATGAGGCATTTTGAATAAGTGTCAGCATTTGAGGTCATGAGAACTAGAATTTTGTTCCCTCTTAAGAGTATGGTATTAAGAAAACTTAGCTGGGCACTAGGACAGCTCTCTTCCCAGGCTTCGCTTTCACAACGTTCTTGTGGCGTCAGAACACAGGCTTGGGTTCTGACAGGTAAGGCAGGTTCTCAATAGGAAAGCCCCCAGTGGTGAAAGGCCAGCGGCTAGTGGAGAGCGATAAGGAACCTGCCTTCTTGAGCCCCATTTCTCCACTCATTTGACAGGCCAAGTCAGTTTTCACATGTGTCCGTCAGACGTCCAAAAGAGATTCCTCTGTTATGGAGTGTCTGTTTCTTTTTCTGTTTTCCACATAAATTTATTTTTTCTAAATTTTCTTGGCCACTTCTATTGGTCTTTCATTTATTTATTTTCATCCATCTTTGTTCTTTGGCTTGTGTGGGCCTCCCATGGCCGTGGCCTCTTCTGTAGCAGAGCACTGACTGGCTCTGGGCGCATGCGCTCCAGAGCGCCAGCTTGTAATTGGACACACCGGTCCAACAGCTCCGCAGCATGTGGGATCTTCCTATGCCAGGGATTGAACCGGTGCCCCTTGCAGTGCAAGGCGGACTCTTTACCCACTGGGCCAGCAAGGGAACCCCCTGTTTTCCACATAATTTTTTTTTTTTTTTAAATACTTTTATTTATTTATTTTTGGCTGTGCTGGGTCTATCTGCTCTGCGGTATGTGGGATCTTCCCGGATCAGGGATCGAACCTGTGTCTCCTGCACTGGCAGATGGGTTCTTATCCACTGAGCCACAAGGGAAGCCCCACATAAATTTTTGACAATAATTTTATGTATTTATTTTTGACTGTGCGGGGTCTTCATTGCTGCACGAGATTTTTTTCTAGTTGCAGTGAACAGGGGATACTCTGGTTGTGGTGCGCTGGCTTCTCAATGCAGAGCACAGGCTCTGGAGCACTCGGGTTTCAGTAACTACAGCTCCCAGGCTCTAGAGCACAGGCTCCATGGTGGTGGCACAACAGCTTAGTGGCTCTGCAGCATATGGGATCTTGGGGGCTTCTGCTGTAGCTCAGTTGGTAAAGAATCTGCCTGCAGTGCAGGAGACCTGGGTTCGATTCCTAGGTCAAGAAGATCCCCTGGAGAAGGCAATGGCAACCCACTCCAGTATTCTTACCTGGAGAACCTCATGGACAGAGGAGACTGGCAGGATACAGTCTACAGTCCCTGGGGCCACAAAGAGGCAGACATGACTTAGAGACTAAACTACATGTGGGATCTTCCTGGACCAGGGATTGAACTCATGTTTCCTGCATTGGCAGGCGAATTCTTTACCGCAGCCACCAAGGAAGCCCTCGCATAAAATTCTTAGTTGAGAATACACATATTCATTTTCTAATCAATGTGATAGAATAAAATGACTAGTAACCAACTGCAACTGTTACCTGTGTTGGAAAGGAAGGTACTGAGGATTCTGAAGTTTGATACACTTTGGCTGCCCCTGGAAAAGTGCTTTAAGTGGTTCTCAAAATGTGATCCAACAGCCTCAGCATCAGCTGCGAACTTGTTCAAAATGCAAAATCTTCAGCCCAGCTGTTGAATCAGAAGCTGGGAGTAGGGCCCAACTATTGGGGTTTAACAAGCCTTCTAGTTGTTTCCAATGCACATTGAAGTTTGAGAACCTTTGCTAGTTTAAATCACGACAAAAGATCAGCTGGACCAGATCCTTGCCCTTTTCTTCTTATTGGAAAAGCTGACTTGGCCTAGGTGGTGTTATTGTGACAGACCAGTTATTCACCCTCCGAATTTGGCTCAACAGCACCAATTAAACCCTATAATTGCATGTTTATTTGCCTTTCCTGGAGATAATTTTCTTCACTCTTAGCGGCTTCATTCCTCTCTGAGCCTCCGGAGGCGGTACTGGCCCCTTTCTCTGTGATGAGTCCCCTTGTCACCCCTCTGGCACCTGTTTGTTTGTTTGTTTGTTCGTTTGTTTTATCTTGGGACTTAAGAATCCTGCCTGTTTTTGGACTTCCTATAGATCCAGGAAGGTTTTTTTTTGGTCTTGAGGTTTTCTTCAAATTCTTTCTGGGAAGGCCACTTGGCCTTGAAAATGTCTTTGACAAACTACAGATGTTCATGTTCAAGAGTGGAGCAAAAAGAGAACATATAGTAACATTCTTTTAATAATCTACATCTCACTCTGAAAATTTTATTTGGGCTTTAATCCCGTACTTCTTAAAACATTAAGTCTTAATAAGAATAACTCTTGTTTTTAAGTGCTTATGTTCAAGGAATCAGCTTGAACATTTATCATGCCTTCTGTCACTGAAAACTTAAAACAGTCTCATGAGATCCAGGTAATATCACTACCCCCAATTTACAGGAAGAACTGAGGTCTAGAGAGGGTGCTCCAAGGCACATGACCTGACAGATGCCATTCTGCTATGCTTTTTTTCTGCTACGTTTGTATTAACTAAGGCCAACCTTTATCAGCTGCATTTGGCTATTCCTCAGCCTCTGGCAAAAGTATCAGGGAGTAGTGAATAGACAAAAAGAGATGAAAAGAGAGAAGAAAAAGTGTAGAAAAATCACAACTGTAGACAGAAAGTCAAGGATCTAGGTTTGAGTTCTGTCTGTCAGTCACTTTGTTTAAATGTCCATTTTCTCAGACTGTTAACTATGTAACATCCACTTCTCAGGGTTGTTACGAGGATCTTCAGTGAAACCGCCCAGCAAGAGGCCTCATGGTGGTATTCCGCCAGGAGGCGAGAAGCTATGAATGCAGCACTAGCAGCAGAGTGCATGAATGAATGAATGCGCTTCATTCGTGCTGCAGAGGGACTGGCAGTCTCTGGTTGTGCCTTCTGTTGAGCATGGGATGATGGGACAATCCAGGTAAGTGAGGGGATGGGAACCACCCAGCCAACTTGTCTCAAGGCTCCGAGCTGCTTACCTTCCATGCTTTCCGAGTGTCTTGCCTCAGGTGCCTCCTATTTATACTGGGCCTATGAAATAGCTGGCAACCAGCTTCTTACATACCTACGTGTCGGTACTTGTGGATGGAGCCAGATGGCAGTCTCTGGTCAGAACACTGTAGTGTCCAGGAGGGACACAGGTTAGCCCTGCCTCGGCACAACAGTCTCTCGGCTGGTCAGACATCCTTGGTTAGGAGGCTGGTTGGGGGCAGAGGCCGGTGGTGCACTGTGGAAACAGAGAGAAACATCTAGTGGAGGGCTCTGACTAGGAAATAGGATTTTAACGATGTGGGCTTGGGGAGGAGGAGGGTTGGAAGCGGTGTGAACTTCCACCCAGCCCCCCACCCCTCTATGGTTCAACGCTGCAGCGCCTCTAGGGGAGGTGAGGTGGGAGGTCCCAGAGTTTCAGTCACACTTCTTCGGATAGGCTGTCACCACCAACCTAGGGCAGGCCTGGAGGGTCTTGGTCCTGGGGGAATAACTGGTGGTGAGTGGAGAGTGACGTGGAACAGAAGTGGGCAGGGCCCACTCAAGGGAGCACCGTCCTCTGGAACTGAGGTCTAGAGAGGGTGCTCCAAGGCACATGACCTGACAGATGCCATTCTGCTATGCTTTTTTTCTGCTACGTTTGTATTAACTAAGGCCAACCTTTATCAGCTGCATTTGGCTATTCCTCAGCCTCTGGCAAAAGTATCAGGAGTAGTGAATAGACAAAAAGAGATGAAAAGAGAGAAGAAAAAGTGTAGAAAAATCACAACTGTAGACAGAAAGTCAAGGATCTAGGTTTGAGTTCTGTCTGTCAGTCACTTTGTTTAAATGTCCATTTTCTCAGACTGTTAACTATGTAACATCCACTTCTCAGGGTTGTTACGAGGATCTTCAGTGAAACCGCCCAGCAAGAGGCCTCATGGTGGTATTCCGCCAGGAGGCGAGAAGCTATGAATGCAGCACTAGCAGCAGAGTGCATGAATGAATGAATGCGCTTCATTCGTGCTGCAGAGGGACTGGCAGTCTCTGGTTGTGCCTTCTGTTGAGCATGGGATGATGGGACAATCCAGGTAAGTGAGGGGATGGGAACCACCCAGCCAACTTGTCTCAAGGCTCCGAGCTGCTTACCTTCCATGCTTTCCGAGTGTCTTGCCTCAGGTGCCTCCTATTTATACTGGGCCTATGAAATAGCTGGCAACCAGCTTCTTACATACCTACGTGTCGGTACTTGTGGATGGAGCCAGATGGCAGTCTCTGGTCAGAACACTGTAGTGTCCAGGAGGGACACAGGTTAGCCCTGCCTCGGCACAACAGTCTCTCGGCTGGTCAGACATCCTTGGTTAGGAGGCTGGTTGGGGGCAGAGGCCGGTGGTGCACTGTGGAAACAGAGAGAAACATCTAGTGGAGGGCTCTGACTAGGAAATAGGATTTTAACGATGTGGGCTTGGGGAGGAGGAGGGTTGGAAGCGGTGTGAACTTCCACCCAGTCCCCCACCCCTCTATGATTCAACGCTGCAGCTCCTATAGGGGAGGTGAGGTGGGGAGGTCCCAGAGTTTCAGTCACACTTCTTCGGATAGGCTGTCACCACCAACCTAGGGCAGGCCTGGAGGGTCTTGGTCCTGGGGGAATAACTGGTGGTGAGTGGAGAGTGACGTGGAACAGAAGTGGGGCAGGGCCCACTCAAGGGAGCACCGTCCTCTGGAACGTTGTTTGTCGCTGTGGTCGCCCTGCAACTGCCTGCCCCCTGAATCCGCCACAGTGGGCTCCTCGTTCAGGCAGATTTCCAAGGCAGTCCGTATATCTGAGCACACCTAGGAGTTCTTTTCTGAGTGTGGCTGTGTGTGTGAGAGAGAGAGAGAGTGAGAGAGAGAGAGACGGGCAGAGCCTCAAGTGTTGGTGTGTCTCAGAGGCTGGGAGGCCGGAAGGGGGGCTTCTCATCCCTCTGGAGCCCCTCCTCTCTTGTCAGTGTAGCCAAAGGACACACTTACTGTGGGGTCCTCCCATTTCCCCAGGCTAATTACATGCCTCTTTATGAAAGGAAATAGCTTCTCGACTGAGCTGGGAAACCCAAGTCCCTGGTGCCCCCTCGTCGTGGGTATCATGGGAAGGACAAGAAAGGAAGCAGCTGCTCACAGTCCTCCCTGCTTTCCCTGGCCTCTCCAGGAGCACCCAGCCCAGTCTGGAGACACGGACCTTCTCCTGCGCCAGGCAGAAGCCCTGGAGTCTGCCACTGGGCCTGGCTGAGACAGGGATGCTGCGAGGAAATCCCGGCAAATGGTGTGATAAGGTGGTGGACAGGCTGTGAGTCAGAAAAGACCCTGAGGAAGTGGCGTTGTTTATTCCCAGCCCCTCAGCTGCTGCCTGGGAGGGAGAGGGAGTGTGGCTGTCCCCACCCCTGCTGGGTACAGCTGCTGGGATGGAGCCAGCGGCTTCAAGCTTGGCTGGGGAGGGAATGGAGGGAGGGAAGGGAGGACCGGACCCAGTGGGGAGGCAGGGAAAGTTGGCTGAGGCCCCAGGATCTTCCTTTCCCCTAGGATCTGCCCCTGTCAGCACAGTCCCTGGGAGGTGGTTTTAGAAAATTGTCCCTCCAGGGACTCCAGGTAAGGCGGATGTGGAGACGCAGTTATGGGAGCAGGAAACAGCTGGGCTGCTGCTTCCCTGGAAAGGTTACTCATGAGGCAGATTCCAGGATGTGAGGGTTATGGGCACCTTTCCTCTTTTCACTACCGGCGAGACAGACAGACGGACGCAAAGAGACACCAAGAGAAAAGATCCCACGACCCACAGTCTCTGCAAGACCCACAGTGAGAGGAGGGAGCTACTTGGTTGGGAGGGAGCCAGGCCATGGGAGCTGCGGGAGAGGCCATCTCTCCCCCTCTCCTCTGTCCCCTTTCTCTGACCCTTTATCTCAGGGGTACCTACCCAACTTCCAAGTGCCTCTCCCTCCCAGTTCTCCCTTTTAAAAAATGCCCAGGTTGAGGAAATTGGGAGTATGGACATCAGGAAGAGGAGTGAAGATTCACCTGAATCTGGCCTTTCAATGACCGTTCAGCAATTTTTCCTGAGGCAAATCAGCCCCCTTTTTTATTATGCCTCAACTATAGTCAGCAGAGCTGGATAAAGAGACATAGGAAAGAAACAGAGGACACTATAGATCGAGCCGCTTGAAGGCAGCAGCTCTCTCTCCCTCTCTCTCTTTTGTGTATGAAATCTGTTTTGAGATCATTGCAATTTCACACATAGTTACAAACAACAATACAGACGGATTCCTTGTACCCTTGCCCTGTTTTCCCCAAAGGTAGTTGCACACCCTTTGCAAAGTTGTACTTTGCAAAGCTATAATATAACATCACAACCAGGATACTGACCCTGATACAATCCACCGATCTCACTCAGACTCTCCACTTCACTTGTGCCTGTGTGTTCGGTTTTACACAACTTTATCTCCCCTGGATGTTCAGCTGTCACAATCAGATGCTGAGGTCACAACACATCAGTGGACAAGGACCTTCATGTCACCTTTTTACAGCCATTCCTGGAAGCCACTAGTCTGTGTGCCACTTCTAGGGTTTTATTTCAAAACTATTATATAAATCACATGTCTTTTGGGGATCAGCTTTCCTTTCTGCATAATTCCCTGAAGATCCAGCCAAGTTGTTGTGTGCATTAACAATTCATCTCTTTTCATCCTTTGTATTGATGAGCAGTAATTTGTGGCATGTTGGTACCAGAGTTTATTAAACTATTCACCTTTTGAAGGACATTTGGGTTGTTTCCAGTTCGGGGCTATTACAGACAAGGCTGCTGTGAACGTTCATTTTCTGTGAGATCAAGTGAACGTCTGCCCAGAGACACCATTGCACGGGCACACAGTGGGTCCTCAGCCAGTGCTCCTTGGTGACTGAGGACAATCCACTTAGGCCCTTCTGTCCAAGAGGGAGAGAGGGAGGATGGGATTACGGTGTATGACAAGAGTTACCCTCAACAAGGAACCGAAAATCAAGGCATCACCTGAAGAAAGGACTAATCTAAAGACACGTGGTCATCACTGGCATGAAGCAGCGGGGACAGGAGGGCCAGATTCTATACAGAAACAAAGGGTAAGGTTCAACCCACCTCCTAGAGGAATGGAAATAAAACAAAAATAAACGAGTGGGACCTACTCAAAAGCTTCTGCACAGCAAAGAAAACTATAAACGAAGTGAAAAGACAACCCTCAGAATGGGAGAAAATAATAGCAAATGAGCCAACTGACAAAGCTAATCTCCAATATACACAAGCCGCTTGAAGGCAGCAGCTCTCTCTCCCTCTCTCTCTTTTGTGTATGAAATCTGTTTTGAGATCATTGCAATTTCACACATAGTTACAAACAACAATACAGACGGATTCCTTGTACCCTTGCCCTGTTTTCCCCAAAGGTAGTTGCACACCCTTTGCAAAGTTGTACTTTGCAAAGCTATAATTAACATCACATCCAGGATACTGACCCTGATACAATCCACCGATCTCACTCAGACTCTCCACTTCACTTGTGCCTGTGTGTTCGGTTTTACACAACTTTATCTCCCCTGGATGTTCAGCTGTCACAATCAGATGCTGAGGTCACAACACATCAGTGGACAAGGACCTTCATGTCACCTTTTTACAGCCATTCCTGGAAGCCACTAGTCTGTGTGCCACTTCTAGGGTTTTATTTCAAAACTATTATATAAATCACATGTCTTTTGGGGATCAGCTTTCCTTTCTGCATAATTCCCTGAAGATCCAGCCAAGTTGTTGTGTGCATTAACAATTCATCTCTTTTCATCCTTTGTATTGATGAGCAGTAATTTGTGGCATGTTGGTACCAGAGTTTATTAAACTATTCACCTTTTGAAGGACATTTGGGTTGTTTCCAGTTCGGGGCTATTACAGACAAGGCTGCTGTGAACGTTCATTTTCTGTGAGATCAAGTGAACGTCTGCCCAGAGACACCATTGCACGGGCACACAGTGGGTCCTCAGCCAGTGCTCCTTGGTGACTGAGGACAATCCACTTAGGCCCTTCTGTCCAAGAGGGAGAGAGGGAGGATGGGATTACGGTGTATGACAAGAGTTACCCTCAACAAGGAACCGAAAATCAAGGCATCACCTGAAGAAAGGACTAATCTAAAGACACGTGGTCATCACTGGCATGAAGCAGCGGGGACAGGAGGGCCAGATTCTATACAGAAACAAAGGGTAAGGTTCAACCCACCTCCTAGAGGAATGGAAATAAAACAAAAATAAACGAGTGGGACCTACTCAAAAGCTTCTGCACAGCAAAGAAAACTATAAACGAAGTGAAAAGACAACCCTCAGAATGGGAGAAAATAATAGCAAATGAGCCAACTGACAAAGCATTAATCTCCAATATACACAAGCACTTCATATAGTTCAATACCAGAAAAATAAAACAACCTAATCAAAAAATGGACCGAAGACCTAAACAGACACTTCTCCAAGGAAGACATACAGATGGGGCTTCCCTGGTGGTCCAGTGGGTAAGGAAACCACCTTGCAATGCAAGTGGCGCCAGTTCAATCCCTAGCCTGGGAAGATCCCACGTGTCGCGGAACGACTGGACCGATGTGTCCAATTACCGAGCCGGAGCTCTGGAGCGCATGCGCCCAGAGCCGGTGCTCTGCAGCGAGAGAGGCTACTGCAATGGGAGGCCTACACAAGCCAAAGAACAAAGACGGATGACAACAAATAAATGAAAGGCCAATAAGATGTGGCCCCCCCAAAAGATATACAGATGGCTAATAAACACATGAAAAGGTGTTCAATATTGCTCATTATTAGAGAAATGCAAATTAAAACTATAATAAGACATCGCTTCACATAGGTCAGAATGGAAATCTTCAAAAAATCTACAAATAATAAATGCTGGAGAGGGTGTGCACTGTTGGTGGGAATAAAAGTTGATACAGCCACTATGAGTAAAAAGTAAAATACAAAAAAGAAAAAAGATGCATGGAAAAAAAAAGAGGCCAAAATTTTTAAAAAATGTAAAATAAAAATAATTTGATGTATATATATATATATATATATATATATATATACAGCCACTATAGAGAACAGTATGGAGATTCCTTAAAAAGCTAAGAGTAAAACCACCATATGACCTAACAATCCCACTCCTAGGCATATACCCTGAGGAAACCATAATTAAAAATAGCACATGTACCCCAATGTTCATTGCAGCATTGTTTACAATAGTTAGAACATGAAAGCAACCTAGATGTCCATCAACAGATGAATAAAGAAGCTGTGGAAAAACAAAGGACTATTGCGTGGTCATCACTGGCATGAAGCAGCGGGGACAGGAGGGCCAGATTCTATACAGAAACAAAGGGTAAGGTTCAACCCACCTCCTAGAGGAATGGAAATAAAACAAAAATAAACGAGTGGGACCTACTCAAAAGCTTCTGCACAGCAAAGAAAACTATAAACGAAGTGAAAAGACAACCCTCAGAATGGGAGAAAATAATAGCAAATGAGCCAACTGACAAAGCATTAATCTCCAATATACACAAGCACTTCATATAGTTCAATACCAGAAAAATAAAACAACCTAATCAAAAAATGGACCGAAGACCTAAACAGACACTTCTCCAAGGAAGACATACAGATGGGGCTTCCCTGGTGGTCCAGTGGGTAAGGAAACCACCTTGCAATGCAAGTGGCGCCAGTTCAATCCCTAGCCTGGGAAGATCCCACGTGTCGCGGAACGACTGGACCGATGTGTCCAATTACCGAGCCGGAGCTCTGGAGCGCATGCGCCCAGAGCCGGTGCTCTGCAGCGAGAGAGGCTACTGCAATGGGAGGCCTACACAAGCCAAAGAACAAAGACGGATGACAACAAATAAATGAAAGGCCAATAAGATGTGGCCCCCCCAAAAGATATACAGATGGCTAATAAACACATGAAAAGGTGTTCAATATTGCTCATTATTAGAGAAATGCAAATTAAAACTATAATAAGACATCGCTTCACATAGGTCAGAATGGAAATCTTCAAAAAATCTACAAATAATAAATGCTGGAGAGGGTGTGCACTGTTGGTGGGAATAAAAGTTGATACAGCCACTATGAGTAAAAAGTAAAATACAAAAAAGAAAAAAGATGCATGGAAAAAAAAAAGAGGCCAAAATTTTTAAAAAATGTAAAATAAAAATAATTTGATGTATATATATATATATATATATATATATATATACAGCCACTATAGAGAACAGTATGGAGATTCCTTAAAAAGCTAAGAGTAAAACCACCATATGACCTAACAATCCCACTCCTAGGCATATACCCTGAGGAAACCATAATTAAAAATAGCACATGTACCCCAATGTTCATTGCAGCATTGTTTACAATAGTTAGAACATGAAAGCAACCTAGATGTCCATCAACAGATGAATAAAGAAGCTGTGGTACATATATACAATGGACTATTGCTCAGCCATAAAAAGGAATGCAGTTCTAATGAGATGGAAGAACCTAGGGCTTATTATACAGAGTGAGCTAAGTCAGAAAGAGAAAGACAAATATCGTATATTAATATATATACATATATATATGGAATCTAGAAATATGATACTGACGAACCTATTGCAGGGCAACCATGGAGATGCAGACAAAGAGAACAGACTTGTGGACACAGTGGGAGAAGGAGAGAGTGGTTTGATGTGAGAGAAAGCATCACATTATCATGTGATGTTGAGAACTCACATTACCAAGTGAGAACATACACGTTACCATGTGTAAAAGAGACAACCAGTGGGAATTTGCTGCATGATGCAGGGAACCCAAAACCAGGGCTCTGTGACACCCTAGAGGGCTGAGATGAGGTGGGAGGCAGGAGGGAGGTTCAAGAGGGAGGGGACACGTGTGCACCTACGGCTGATTCATGTTGACGTATGGCAGAAACCAACACAATACTGTAAAGCAAGTATCCTCCGATTAAAAAGAAATAATTTTCTTAAAAGTGGCAAGGAGGTAGACAAAAGAAATAGGTAAGGTTCAATACAGGTAAGGTAAAAGAGAATGAGAACAATTGACAAGCAGCCTCTGACAGAGTGAAATGACACACAAGGAAGTCGCGTGGATGCTGAGCCAGCTCTAAAAGAGAAAAGAAGAGGGGCTTGGGAAGCAGACCTGATCCGAATCCTGCCTCCACCGCTTTTTAGCTGTGTGTCCTGGGCCAGGTACTCACTTCCCTCCTGCTTCCACTCCCTAGAGGGAAAGAAGGAGTAACAGATACTGGAGCGAGGCTAATAGGGCAACCTTAGGAGTCTGACTTAAAGGAAGCCTGTCAAGGGGCATAAGAATAACTGGAAGGGTTTGAGCAAAGGAAGAGAGGTTGGACCCAGCAGAGGGCTGGATTAGATGAGATGCCTTTCTGTAGCACCAGCGTTGACCCAAAGCAGAGCCGAACCTGGCAAGTGGCACTTGGCCCCAAGGGATCGCCAGTTCCACTTTACGCCTGGGCTAGAGACAGCATGCTGTTTTTTCTACTTTCAAGGTGAGCTTCTCCTTGCTTTAGTAAGAGCCTGAAATGAACAGCAGGCATCCATCTTTGGAGTGGCTACTGGATAGAATGCCTTCCTCAGCAAACACTTGCAAACCATCCACCAATCTACCCCTCCCTTCAAATTCTGAACCCCAAGTAGCCAAGGTCCCAGGTGCCTCCAACCCCTTCCAGAAATGGCTTACCCCTAAACAGCCCTCCTCCTCTCTGGGCCTTTGATCTGACAGAGATACTTCGCCTTTTGATACATCATGGGATTACCCTCAGCCCTAGGCCACTGGAAAGGGAGAAAGAGAACCCTCCTTTTCTTGTTCTCCACTCCTATTTCTTCTGAACAGGAAGAAAAGGCGATCACAGGCTCTGGAGGCCCCGTTCCCTGTTCCTATCTACTCATCCTGTCTCTGGCACTGCCTAGATTCAGGCTGGTGCCGGAGGTGTGGCTGGGAAGAGCCCCCGCCTTTGAAACCAGTAGCTGGGGAACAGAGGGCAACCCGCCACGGCCCTCCCAATCCCTTCACTCTGCCACTTCTCTCCCTTGGCCCTTTGGGTCTCAGCAGGAGCGCTTTCCATCCATCCAGGGCCCTCTAGGCCACTTCAGTGGTCAGAGCCAATGTCCACTTCTGGTTCAAATGGCTTTGTATCCATCATCCCTTTTTTCACTGGAGTTATTGATACTTCTCCCTGCCAAGTTCAGACCTCCCAAAGTGATCTTCCAAACTATAAATTAGATCTCGTCACTCCACTGCTTGACTCCTCCTGGTGCCCTCCTGCTGCACAAGAAAGAAATCTATAGTCTGGCTTCTGTGCACTTTTCCATCCCCATCCCTACCTTCTTCTCCTGCTCCAGCTCTCTGCATTCCTGGTACTCACCTGCCTCAGAGGCTGGTCCTGCCTCAGAGTCTTTGCCTTTGCTTTTCCTCTTTCCTAATCCTTTCCTCTCAGATCTTCCTGGGGTGGGTGCCTCTTTAACTTTCCAGATCCAGCTCAAATGTCACCTCCTCAGAGGGTCCTCTCTTCCTGGATCTCACTCCCCATCTCCTCCCCACAGGTGCCCTAACATATCATCTTGTTCTACTTCCTTCATAGCCACACGTGGTTTCCTTCCAGACTCCAAGAGGCAGACACCTACAGCATGTCCCCAGCATCTAGAAGGGGCTTAACCAACATTGTCTTAGATGACAGATGCTTCCCCTGAAGCTGCAGTCTGGCAGAGAGAGGCCTACACTGTGGGCAGCATCCTGGCTGCCGAGACTAGAGAACCAGGTATAAGTTTGCACCTCTACTTTGCCACATATTACCTGCACAGCTCCAGTCAAGTTGCTTTATCTCTTAGCATTTAATTTTCTCATCTGCAGCACAGAAGTACTACCCCTTGGCTTGAAGGGGCAGAGAGGATGAGAGAATTATAAGAAAGCACAAAATAGATATGGAATAAACTCTGGTTTAAAAATAAACCCACAGGGTAATCCAAAGATAGTAAAATGGAGCTTAGGTGCTATTACCCACTACCTTCCTCACTTCTTAAGTCAACATGATCATTTTTTGCAGGGGGGTAGGGGGCAGGAAGCGGGGCAGGTGGGCCACTTTTATTGGTCTTTCATTTATCTGTTTTCATCCATCTTTGTTCTTTGGCCCGTGTGGGCCTCCCATCACAGTGGCCTCTGTTGTCGCAGAGCACCGGCTCTGGGCGCATGCGCTCCAGAGCTCCGGCTCGGTAATTGGACACATCGGTTCAGCCGTTCCATGGCACGTGGGATCTTCCCAGGCCAGGGATCAAACCGGCACCTCTTGCACTGCAAGGCGGCGTCCTTACCCACTGGACCACCAGGGAAGCCCAACATGATCATTTTTACTTAAGGAGGCTGACATACAGAGCACGGAGAGCTAAACAGAAAACAACCATCTGCAGTCCAAAGCCAGGCACTGCCAATTTTTGAAAGGCCTATGAATGATGAAGGGGTTTTGCATTTTTACACAGTTAAAAAAAAGAGGGCTTCATTGGTAGCTCAGTGGTGAAGAGCTCGCCTGCCAATGCAGGAGACACAAGTGCAATCCCTGATCCAGGAAGATCCCACATGCTGCGGGGCATCTAAGCCTGTGAGCCACAACTACTGGACCTGAGCTCTAGAGCCTGGGTGGAGCCCAAACCCAACCCCACCCGTGCCCTAACATATCATCTTGTTCTACTTCCTTCATAGCACACGTGGTTTCCTTCCAGACTCCAAGAGGCAGACACCTACAGCATGTCCCCAGCATCTAGAAGGGGCTTAACCAACATTGTCTTAGATGACAGATGCTTCCCCTGAAGCTGCAGTCTGGCAGAGAGAGGCCTACACTGTGGGCAGCATCCTGGCTGCCGAGACTAGAGAACCAGGTATAAGTTTGCACCTCTACTTTGCCACATATTACCTGCACAGCTCCAGTCAAGTTGCTTTATCTCTTAGCATTTAATTTTCTCATCTGCAGCACAGAAGTACTACCCCTTGGCTTCGAAGGGGGCAGTGAGGATGAGAGAATTATAAGAAAGCACAAAATAGATATGGAATAAACTCTGGTTTAAAAATAAACCCACAGGGTAATCCAAAGATAGTAAAATGGAGCTTAGGTGCTATTACCCACTACCTTCCTCACTTCTTAAGTCAACATGATCATTTTTTGCAGGGGGGTAGGGGGCAGGAAGCGGGGCAGGTGGGCCACTTTTATTGGTCTTTCATTTATCTGTTTTCATCCATCTTTGTTCTTTGGCCCGTGTGGGCCTCCCATCACAGTGGCCTCTGTTGTCGCAGAGCACCGGCTCTGGGCGCATGCGCTCCAGAGCTCCGGCTCGGTAATTGGACACATCGGTTCAGCCGTTCCATGGCACGTGGGATCTTCCCAGGCCAGGGATCAAACCGGCACCTCTTGCACTGCAAGGCGGCGTCCTTACCCACTGGACCACCAGGGAAGCCCAACATGATCATTTTTACTTAAGGAGGCTGACATACAGAGCACGGAGAGCTAAACAGAAAACAACCATCTGCAGTCCAAAGCCAGGCACTGCCAATTTTTGAAAGGCCTATGAATGATGAAGGGGTTTTGCATTTTTACACAGTTAAAAAAAAGAGGGCTTCATTGGTAGCTCAGTGGTGAAGAGCTCGCCTGCCAATGCAGGAGACACAAGTGCAATCCCTGATCCAGGAAGATCCCACATGCTGCGGGGCATCTAAGCCTGTGAGCCACAACTACTGGACCTGTGCTCTAGAGCCTTGGAGCCGCAACTATGGAGCCCATGTGCCGCAACTACTGAAGCCTGTGTGCCCTGGAGCCCGAGTTCCACAAGAAGAGAAGCCACTGGAACAAGAAGCCTGCTCACCTCGGCTAGATAGTAGCTCTTTTCCCTGCAGCTGGAGGAGAGGCTGCGGCAGCAATGAAAACCCAGAATAGCCAAAAACAAATCAAAATTAAAAAAAGACTATTTCTGACACAGACACACACACAAATTGTATGAAAAACTCAAATTTCAGGATCCATAAATAAAGCTGATAGGAACACAGCCACGTCCACTCATTTATATGCTGTCTGCGACTGCTTTTGTGTTATGAGGGTAGG
Organism: Tragulus kanchil; assembly: GCA_022376925.1. Classification (NCBI taxonomy): domain Eukaryota; kingdom Metazoa; phylum Chordata; class Mammalia; order Artiodactyla; family Tragulidae; genus Tragulus; species Tragulus kanchil. The sequence continues at coordinate 79,714,641 of JAIOJX010000024.1, read as the reverse complement.
GTGGAGTCGTGACAGAGGCCACCCTAAAATACTTTCTATTTGGCCCTTTAAAGAAAATGTATGCAGACCCCTGGCTGATTGTAAAAATCCAAAGGGTTGGCCTGAGAGGCTGCCTGGCGGCAAGGAGATGGTCAGTGCGGCCCTAGGGGCCACTCCTCTCCCAGGGCTCTCTGCTGCATGCTGTGGACGCCCCTTCAGCCCTGGCCACGGAGGCAGCGCCAACCTCCTGGAGTCCAGAGAGATGCTGAGGGGAGCTGTACACCTGTAAGCCTTTGGGGCATGTGGGATCCAGAGTGGAGCCCCCAGAGTGGAGCCCTGGAGCCTCTTGATCTGTTGCAGCTCCTCTGACCTCGCTTTGCTTTCTTTCTAGAAGGTGGGGCAGGAGGCATTAAGTGGCTTAACCTCTGGAATGTCAGCTACAAAAGTGATCTACCCAGTGGAGGGGCACCTTCTTTCCACATCAGAATCTGTTCCACGTCCAGACAGCAAGTCCCCGCAGAGCAGCCTGAAAGCTCTGATAGATTCTTAGAAAAAAAGCCCAGAGAGCTAGCTGCTTCGAGGATGTGGAAAGTCTGCTCTTAATGATAGGCCTCTCTCCCTGGGGAACTTATAATCACCTTGGGAGGCTCCCTCTTCGTGGCAGTCTCAGGGCTGATGGAGGCTGCTGTGTGGCCTTGGGGGCGGGCAATGGAGGGAAGAAAGGAGTCAAAAGCAAACGTAAAGCCTTGGGTAAAGCCACCAAGGCGAACAGGAAGCCAAGAGTGGGAGGGGCCGAGGTGCCGACCTAAGGGCAAGGCCTGGATGGGACGGGAGCAGAGGGAGCCACTCCAGGGCCCCCTTCCTTCTTCCACCACCTCTGGGGATTCGGAGGGAGGGGCCAAGGCCCCACCATTGTCCTGCTTGTTCCTAGAAAGAGGCCCATTTCACTCAGGACTTCTCAGGGAGCAGAGCACTGCCCCGTCTCCCTGTGCTCCAGCCCCAGCACCCACAGCCTGTGCCCCTGTGGTCACAGCCAGTGGACAAGGGGTCTGGCCAAACTCCAGCACGCATGGCTGTGTGACTCTAGCAAGTCACCCTCTACTTCTCCAAGTGTACATGTCTGTCCTTTCCTGTTTCCCAAAGTCATCGTGAGAACCAAATGAAAACGCTTAGAAAACCATGAAGTCCAGGAACAAATGTTCACAGGAGCGAGCTGAGGTCTTTGTGCCCACACCACCTAACTGACGGGGTGAGCCTACCATTATATTCACGGGGAGACAAGTCCCAAGGAGCAGAATGACTTTGAAAGAACCTAACCATAATGTGCCCGGAGCACAGTTAGGGAGGCTAGAGGTTTTGATTAGCGAGGGGAGGAGGGCCCACTCACAAGCTAGAAGCCTCTGGAAACGCTATCACAGGCTCACATCACAGAAAGGCCTCTGCCTGTGGTCTGATCTGGGCATCTCTCCAGTCGGGACCCGCCTTCCTGTGGCAGCCCCAGCAGTTAGAGAGAGATAGCAGGCCGATACCAAGGCTCCTGCAACAGCTTCTCTCGGTCCTCTGGTCTCCCCGCCGCTCATCGGCAGAGGATGGGCCCACCGCCTCTAAAAGTGATCTACCCAGTGGAGGGGCACCTTCTTTCCACATCAGAATCTGTTCCACGTCCAGACAGCAAGTCCCAGAGCAGCCTGAAAGCTCTGATAGATTCTTAGAAAGCCCAGAGAGCTAGCTGCTTCGAGGATGTGGAAAGTCTGCTCTTAATGATAGGCCTCTCCCTGGGGAACTTATAATCACCTTGGGAGGCTCCCTCTTCGTGGCAGTCTCAGGGCTGATGGAGGCTGCTGTGTGGCCTTGGGGGCGGGCAATGGAGGGAAGAAAGGAGTCAAAAGCAAACGTAAAGCCTTGGGTAAAGCCACCAAGGCGAACAGGAAGCCAAGAGTGGGAGGGGCCGAGGTGCCGACCTAAGGGCAAGGCCTGGATGGGACGGGAGCAGAGGGAGCCACTCCAGGGCCCCCTTCCTTCTTCCACCACCTCTGGGGATTCGGAGGGAGGGGCCAAGGCCCCACCATTGTCCTGCTTGTTCCTAGAAAGAGGCCCATTTCACTCAGGACTTCTCAGGGAGCAGAGCACTGCCCCGTCTCCCTGTGCTCCAGCCCCAGCACCCACAGCCTGTGCCCCTGTGGTCACAGCCAGTGGACAAGGGGTCTGGCCAAACTCCAGCACGCATGGCTGTGTGACTCTAGCAAGTCACCCTCTACTTCTCCAAGTGTACATGTCTGTCCTTTCCTGTTTCCCAAAGTCATCGTGAGAACCAAATGAAAACGCTTAGAAAACCATGAAGTCCAGGAACAAATGTTCACAGGAGCGAGCTGAGGTCTTTGTGCCCACACCACCTAACTGACGGGGTGAGCCTACCATTATATTCACGGGGAGACAAGTCCCAAGGAGCAGAATGACTTTGAAAGAACCTAACCATAATGTGCCCGGAGCACAGTTAGGGAGGCTAGAGGTTTTGATTAGCGAGGGGAGGAGGGCCCACTCACAAGCTAGAAGCCTCTGGAAACGCTATCACAGGCTCACATCACAGAAAGGCCTCTGCCTGTGGTCTGATCTGGGCATCTCTCCAGTCGGGACCCGCCTTCCTGTGGCAGCCCCAGCAGTTAGAGAGAGATAGCAGGCCGATACCAAGGCTCCTGCAACAGCTTCTCTCGGTCCTCTGGTCTCCCCGCCGCTCATCGGCACAGGACTGGCAGGATGAGGACAGGTTGTAAATGTGTGGATTTCAGGAGGCACCCGCCTCTCTCCTCCTTTATTCCGAAAAGGTGTTGGTAACATTCTAGAACCGCCTTCCCCCTACCCTGCGTGACTTCTGGGGAGCTCAGCAGCAAGGGTGTGGGCCTTGGGTTGAAGCCCAGTTCTGCCGCTCTGCAGCCACATCACCCTCTACGCCACCCCCCAGGGCTGTGTCCTCCATTCCCCACAACACGCAGACCGGACACCTTCCTGTCCACTGCTCAGGGTGGTGAGGAGCACACGCGAGGGGTATGTGTGACTGCTTTGAAAACAGTGCCATGTACCTGCAAGGACTCCTCCTGACGTATAATCAGGAGTGAGGACGAGCAGCAGGGCTATGGGGACAGCCCTGGGCCTGGGTAGGAGGCAGGGAGCGGGGAGACGGGACCAGGGCAGTGGCTACCTACCGCTCTATGTCAAGCACAGCACTGAGCTCTCTCTGACTCACACAACTCTGTGCATGGCTACTATCACCCCCATTTGCAGGAGGCAATCTAGGCTCAGCAAAGTCATCTGCCCCAAGCTAACCGCTAGTGAGGCCAGCAAGCCCAAGCGTGTCTCACTCTAGAGTCCACGACTGGTGTAGCCCACCAAACCTCTAAGCTGCCTGCTCAGGGTGAGGGCAGAAGATGAAAATGGGGGTAGGAGTGCACTGGAGAGGGGGAGGGGACAGCATGGAGTCCTCAGCGCCAAGAGTCAGCCCGCCACAGCTGCAGGGGCTGCTTCCAGCCCATGAAGTGCTTTCATGAAAACCAGGAAAAGGTAGGTTGTGCTTGTGAAGTGAGTAACATGGACAACTGCACACGGCAGCCCTGGGACAGACTCAGAAATTAATTACAGAAAAGAAAAACCAAACAAATTCCAGGGTACAGACTTTGCAGCTTGTTTCCCCTCCACTTCCTGGCCTTGGAGCCCAGCAACGGGGCCCCTCTCACCAGTTCCTTCTGGTCCTCTGGAGCTCCAGAGTCTGGGGGCTGGCGGTCCTGCCCAGATACCTGAACCAGGTCTGTGCTTCTCCTCCCGACAGGCCTGGGGAGGGATTGTGCGAAAGCGGTACCACAGCCTGAGGCACGAGGTTAGTTCACAATCTAATTACTAATTACTCACTTGCTCATCTTGAGCATTGCATCAGGACCGTGAGAATGGCTTTATAGACACCTTAGTATCAGCTCCCTTGTGCCTGCACAGACACACACAGGTCTGGGTACAGCAGTAGGTCCTGCCAGAAATCACTCCACCTCCAGCCTCTTGCCCACACCTCCTGGCACATTCAGGCCATCCCTTCCAGAACGGGAGAAGCTACCTACTCAGGCAGGCTCCCCAGCAGCCGACCCTGGAGAGGCGCCTCACTCTGACCCTGGGGCTGCTGCACTGTACTGACCTCGGAGAGCCTGAGGGCACACTTAAAGAAAGGAGGCTGAGATTTTACACCTCACCTCAGATGCCCAGGGAAGTCCATCCTCCGGTCTGACTGCTGCCCCTCTTGCTGCGGTGCTGGTGTTTTCCCTCTTGTTAGGCCCCCTTGTCTCCGGTTGAGTAAAGAGCATGAGAGAACCTGCTGGTGGGGATGGCAGTCTCCTCTTTCATTCCTGCCTTGCAGTGGAAAGTCAGCCCTACAAGGAGACTGAGAGTAAGACCTCGAGGTCACTCTCCTCATACCCTCCTGCCCCTTGCTCGATCCTCCTCTTCCCTACTCTGGAAACTGTGGAGTCACAGCTGGCAACCAAACGTCTTTGAGCTCCTCTGGGAACACAGCTCAGTGAGTTAGCGCTGATCCCCGCCTTCTGCTGCTGGGCAGAGGAATCAGGGCTTGAATCAGCCCACATGAGGGGCCTCGGCCACACCCCTTGCTTCAGCTCTGCCACTGTGGGCAAATGCCTTGACCTTAGTTTCCCCATCTGTAAAAGGAGGTACTAGTGAGAATCAAATCTGCTGATGTGAGTGAAAACGTTTGTAAGTCTTTAAGTATAGCACAGAAACAAGTAATTATCCCTCACCATCACCAGCATGTGGGCCTCAAAAACCCAGCTCAGAACTTCTCTGCTTCCCTGGATCTACCCCACTGAGCTCTGATCATGTTTGACCTCTGGAACTTGGTTTTAGCCGCGAGTTTTTACACTTGCTGATGTGTTGCTGAACCACATCTTCGCACCACTTTTTAGTTCCCAGAGAAGACTCACCTTCATGAGGGCAGAGAGATGCCTCGTATGCTCTTCCCCATCTCCTCAGTCACTCGGTGAGAATGGCTTTGTAGACACCTTAGTATCAGCTCCCTTGTGCCTGCACAGACACACACAGGTCTGGGTACAGCAGTAGGTCCTGCCAGAAATCACTCCACCTCCAGCCTCTTGCCCACACCTCCTGGCACATTCAGGCCATCCCTTCCAGAACGGGAGAAGCTACCTACTCAGGCAGGCTCCCCAGCAGCCGACCCTGGAGAGGCGCCTCACTCTGACCCTGGGGCTGCTGCACTGTACTGACCTCGGAGAGCCTGAGGGCACACTTAAAGAAAGGAGGCTGAGATTTTACACCTCACCTCAGATGCCCAGGGAAGTCCATCCTCCGGTCTGACTGCTGCCCTCTTGCTGCGGTGCTGGTGTTTTCCCTCTTGTTAGGCCCCCTTGTCTCCGGTTGAGTAAAGAGCATGAGAGAACCTGCTGGTGGGGATGGCAGTCTCCTCTTTCATTCCTGCCTTGCAGTGGAAAGTCAGCCCTACAAGGAGACTGAGAGTAAGACCTCGAGGTCACTCTCCTCATACCCTCCTGCCCCTTGCTCGATCCTCCTCTTCCCTACTCTGGAAACTGTGGAGTCACAGCTGGCAACCAAACGTCTTTGAGCTCCTCTGGGAACACAGCTCAGTGAGTTAGCGCTGATCCCCGCCTTCTGCTGCTGGGCAGAGGAATCAGGGCTTGAATCAGCCCACATGAGGGGCCTCGGCCACACCCCTTGCTTCAGCTCTGCCACTGTGGGCAAATGCCTTGACCTTAGTTTCCCCATCTGTAAAAGGAGGTACTAGTGAGAATCAAATCTGCTGATGTGAGTGAAAACGTTTGTAAGTCTTTAAGTATAGCACAGAAACAAGTAATTATCCCTCACCATCACCAGCATGTGGGCCTCAAAAACCCAGCTCAGAACTTCTCTGCTTCCCTGGATCTACCCCACTGAGCTCTGATCATGTTTGACCTCTGGAACTTGGTTTTAGCCGCGAGTTTTTACACTTGCTGATGTGTTGCTGAACCACATCTTCGCACCACTTTTTAGTTCCCAGAGAAGACTCACCTTCATGAGGGCAGAGAGATGCCTCGTATGCTCTTCCCCATCTCCTCAGTCACTCTGAGAAATAGGTGCGTAAGACAGAATAAACAGACATGCCTTGAGATTATTTATGCTGTAGCCTTGCATTCTTCCCAACAAGCTTTCTGTATAAAAATAAAGATCCTGGGCTTCCCCTGGTGGTCCAGTGGGTAAGGACACTGCCTTGCAGTGCAAGGGGCGCCGGTTCGATCCCTGGCCTGGGAAGATCCCACGTGCCACGGAGTGGCTGGACCGATGTGTCCAATTACTGAGCCAGAGCTCTGGGGTGCATGCGCCCAGAGCCGGCGCTCTGCGACAACAGACGCCACAGCGATGGGAGGCCCACAGGAGCCAAGGAACAAAGACGGATGAAAATGGAGAAACGAAAGACCAATAGAAGTGGCCCGCCCACTCCCCTCCCTCCCTAACCCAACCCCCGCCCAAAATAAATAAATAAATAAATCTAAAAATAAAAATAAAGATCCTGGGATTAAATGACTTGCTGAAAAAAATTTCCCTGCATGGGGTGCACTCAGATTGGACTGTCCCCAGCTGCACAGGCATAAAGTTACTATGCCTAGCACTGAGCCTGATCGATAATTATTTAATGAACATTTGCTGAATGAGAAATGAATGCCTGGATACATAGTAAACGGCGCTGGATCTGTCTGACTCCAGAGGCCACACGTTTTCCACTGGAGCACGGAGCTTCTCAGCGACTAGCTGGTGAAAGGTCTCCAGGGGCGTGTGAGGCGGGCAGAGCTCTGTCGCTGCTGGCTGTCCCTCGCCATTCTGCAACCCTATCCCTGCGGTCAGCCCTCCAGGCGCTCCGAGCTCGAGGGAAATCCTGGGTTTTCACAGGGACAGACCCAGCTCCTTGCTCCAGGCATTTTAGAACCCAGCCCAGTTAACTAAGTGTCTTGCCCACTAGCGACTTTTACGGACGTTGCTGGGTTCGCTCCTGAAACCCTCAAGGGGAAGAAGACAGCATTACCTTCTCGGCCTCTGCCTCACGGCCCTGAGGGACTCCCATCAAGCATTCCACCCCAGCTCCAATCCTTCCAGTTACTTCGGTTTCTAAAACTAAGCCATTCCAGCTCCAGTTCGAGGCTCCTTCATGAGGAGCATTCTGATGATGCCCTGAAAGTCTAAGACGCTAAAGACTCCGTTCTGGCCTTTGAGAGCAATGTGGGATGGGTTTCATTGGCTCTCAGAGCTGGCAAGGACTACTGGGTTTATCCAGGCCACCCTGACCTGCTGCCTGAGAGCTCTGCAAATCTTCCCGCCAGGCCTCATCTGCTTGAAGCTGCTAGGTCCCTACCCCTTCGTGCATTCACCTCTGCTCTGGCTCCCCAAAACGCTCTCTTCTGGTCTAGGCTGGCCCTCCTCTGAAGCCATTTCATTCTGATACTGACTGCCTTACAGAAAAGCCAACATCTTTTCATGGAAGAATGGGCTCAGCTTTTCTCTACCTCTCTGAGTTGGAGGCAATTTTGGTGTCTCCTCTGACACCCCAGAGGCCTGGGTGGGACTTGGGGGAGGACCAGAAAGAAGTTAAAATTCAGAGGAAAGTTCTTTGTAGAAGGATTTGTTTTTTCACAGTCGGAGGGAAGGTTCCTGAAGAAAGTACCCTTGTAGGTGGTGGTGTTTCAAAAATGTCCCTGCATGGGGTGCCCTCAGATTGGACTTTTGGCAACAATTTGAAGGCTGTACCTTCTAGAAGTGACAATCAGGGGGAGCACGGGCCACCTCAGGACCCAGAGGCCACAGTCATTCCCAAGCTTGAGGTTTGAGAGGGAAGATGCTGCTGTCCCGTTCTTCCTGTTGTTTCCATTTCCTCCTCTCTGTGCCCAGGGAAATACGGCCATGGTGGAAATGCGGCCAAGTGAGGGGGTCAACCCTCCTCTTTTCAAGCTGCTCCATTTATTTCTTCACCCACACTGTTCTAAAAATGAAAGTGAAGTCTCTCAGTCGTGTCCAACTCTTTGCAACCCATGGACAAGCCATGGAATTCTCCAGGCAAGAATACTGGAGTGGGTAGCCTTTCCCTTCTCCAGGAGATCTTCCCAATCCAGGAATCCTGCATTGCAGATGGAACTGTTCTAAACCTCAGTTAAGGAGGGCCTGGAGGTGGTTTTCCTGCTTCAGTCCCTGATCTCCTGAACCTCTAACCTCTGAATAGAAACGGGGTGCAAGAGTCCACACTGAGGGGCAGCCCAGGAGTGATTTCTCTTTCCTCTTTTGTTGTTTTATTCTTTTCCTTTAAGAATAATGTTTATTGATTCTTTCTATTTACAGAAGTAATTTATCATCCACATAAATTTGGAGATATAGAAAAATTTCCCTAGCCTTCTCCCACTCATTCAAAATCATCTGTCCCATCTACTGAGAAGCCAGAGTTCACGTTTTGACTGTCCTCTTAAAATCATTGCTTTTCTGTAGAAATTCACCTAATTTTAAATACTTCTTTATTTTGTAATAATTTTAGATTTACAGAAAAGTTGCAAAGATAATACAGAGTTCCCATTCACCCTGCAAGTTTCTCCTTATGTTATTTAGTCACAAAGTCACACCCAACTCTTTGCGACCTCATGGACAGTAGCCTGCCAGGCTTCTCTGTCCACTTGGGGAGGACCCGAAAGAAGTTAAAATTCAGAGGAAAGTTCTTTGTAGAACGATTTGTGTTTTCACAGTCGGAGCGAAGCTTCCTGCCGAAAGTACCCTTGTAGGTGGTGGTGTTTCAAAAATGTCCCTGCATGGGGTGCCCTCAGATTGGACTTTTGGCAACAATTTGAAGGCTGTACCTTCTAGAAGTGACAATCAGGGGGAGCACGGGCCACCTCAGGACCCAGAGGCCACAGTCATTCCCAAGCTTGAGGTTTGAGAGGGAAGATGCTGCTGTCCCGTTCTTCCTGTTGTTTCCATTTCCTCCTCTCTGTGCCCAGGGAAATACGGCCATGGTGGAAATGCGGCCAAGTGAGGGGGTCAACCCTCCTCTTTTCAAGCTGCTCCATTTATTTCTTCACCCACACTGTTCTAAAAATGAAAGTGAAGTCTCTCAGTCGTGTCCAACTCTTTGCAACCCATGGACAAGCCATGGAATTCTCCAGGCAAGAATACTGGAGTGGGTAGCCTTTCCCTTCTCCAGGAGATCTTCCCAATCCAGGAATCCTGCATTGCAGATGGAACTGTTCTAAACCTCAGTTAAGGAGGGCCTGGAGGTGGTTTTCCTGCTTCAGTCCCTGATCTCCTGAACCTCTAACCTCTGAATAGAAACGGGGTGCAAGAGTCCACACTGAGGGGCAGCCCAGGAGTGATTTCTCTTTCCTCTTTTGTTGTTTTATTCTTTTCCTTTAAGAATAATGTTTATTGATTCTTTCTATTTACAGAAGTAATTTATCATCCACATAAATTTGGAGATATAGAAAAATTTCCCTAGCCTTCTCCCACTCATTCAAAATCATCTGTCCCATCTACTGAGAAGCCAGAGTTCACGTTTTGACTGTCCTCTTAAAATCATTGCTTTTCTGTAGAAATTCACCTAATTTTAAATACTTCTTTATTTTGTAATAATTTTAGATTTACAGAAAAGTTGCAAAGATAATACAGAGTTCCCATTCACCCTGCAAGTTTCTCCTTATGTTATTTAGTCACAAAGTCACACCCAACTCTTTGCGACCTCATGGACAGTAGCCTGCCAGGCTTCTCTGTCCTTGGGGTTTCCCAGGCAAGAATCCTGGAGTGGGTTATTTCCTTCTCCAGGAGATCTTCGCAACCCGTGGACCCAACCCACAGCTCCTGCATTGCAAGCGGATTCTTCCCTGTTGAGCCACCTGGGAAGCACTGACGTTAACTTCACAGTATAATAATCAAAACTGAGGAATGAACACTGGTGGAATTCTATTCACTAAACTACAGATATTCTTAGATTCCACTGAAATCTTTTTCCACTAATGTTCCTTTTCTGTCCCAAATCCCATTGCAGCACGTGGGGTCTTTGACCTTCGTTGAAGGATCTTTAGTTTCACTTGCAAACTCTCAATTGTGGCAAGTGGGATCTAGTTCCCTGGCCAGGGATCAAACCTGGGCCCCGTGCGTTGGAGCCATTGGACCACCAGAGAAGTCCCAGTCTAAACCTATGTTTTAACAAAGGTACATCCCACTGTGTACACTGTTTTGTATATACCTATTTTTATCAGTTATATATCATAAGATTTTCCACAGTTAAAATGTTTCTATGTTATTACCATGTTTAAAGGAAGCATGATGTTCCAATATGTACAGATGTGAGAGCTGGACTATAAAGAAGGCTGGGTGTCGAAGAATTGATGCTTTTGAATTACAGTGTTGTAGACAACTTTTGAGAGTTCCTTGGACTGCAAGGAGATCAAACCAGTCAATCCTGGAAAAAATCAACCCTGAATATTCATTGGAGGGACTGATACTGAAGCTGAAACTCCAATACTCTGGCCATCTGATGAGAAGAGCAGGCTCAGTGGAAAAGACCCTAACGCTGGGAAAGGTTGAATGCAAAAGAAAAGGGCGGCAGAGGACGGAGTGGTTAAACAGCATCACCAATTTAATGGACGTGAACCTGAGCAAACCCTAGGAGACAGCAAGGGACAGGGAAGCCTCGTGTGCTGCAGTCCTTGGGGTCACAAAGATTTGGACACAGCATAGTGACTAAACAACAACAACCACATTCTATTACATGGATTTGCTCTAATTTACCTAGCCAATGGCTTATTAGTCTGCATTTAATTTTTTTCTAATCTTAGAGTGTTATAAAAAATGATGTGATAAACATCTCGTACATACTTCTCAATTACATATCTCTGGTATGGAATTCTTATCAAGGACCCCAGCCTTTCAAAGTCCAAAGTGAGGGTTTGGGCCTGGGGAGGGCCTTTTGCTGAAAGAGTCTGTTGACTCATTCTGAAGCAGGCAGGGGAAGAAGCAAAGAACCCTCTCAAGGGGGACCACAGCCTTTGGGTGGTGGAGCTGGGAGAGGAGGGGAACTCCGGGTTCTTTATGGCTTCTCAGCCCTTTTTCAGGCTAACAAGCCCCAGCTGGGTGGCTTATCTCTGTAGAAAGAGGATGTTGCTATCTCTGTAGAAAGAGGACGGTGCTTGCTCTGAGCCCAAGGATAATGGGAAGGGGTTGTGGGTGGGGGGTGGCGGAGAGGCCGCTAATGCATTTTTGCCGGCATCTTTGGTTTCTCCAATATCCAGCCAGACTATTAGCAGTTCCCCAAGGATGGCCTTGCATCTCACGTCATCCCCCACTTCCTATATACGGGAAGTGGCTAGGGAGTAGGGGTGTGTATGTGTGTGTGAGTGTGTGAGTGTGTGTGGTGGGGGAGGGAGAGGGGAGGAAGAGGAAGGGCCATGGTGGTTTTTCTATAGCTGACTTAGTGGGGATCTAATCCAGAACGACCCAGCATCATGGGGGTGGTATGGCTGTTAGGACCTCTGTTGAGGCTTGGAAGTCCCTGGCCAGGATGGATGAGGGGCTGAGGCCTTGTTTCTCAGGAGACTGTGTGTGTGTATGTGAGCATGGGTGTGCAGTAGAGGTAGTTGTAACTGGACTGAGGGGTTGCCTCAGTTTCTTTTTTTTTGGGCACTTCTGTTGGTCTTTCATTTTTATTATTTATTTCCATCCATCTTTGTTCTTTGGCCTGTGTGGGCCTCCCATCACAGTGGCCTCCCTCACTGCAGAGCACTGGCTCTGGGTGCATGCGCTCCAGAGCTCGGGCTCGGTAATTGGACACATCGGTCCAGCCGCTCCACGGCACGTGGGATCTTCCCAGGCCAGGGATCGAACCGGCGCCCCTTGCACTGCAAGGCGGCGTCCTTACCCACTGGACCACCAGGGAAGCCCTGCCTCAGTTTCTTTATTTGAAAATGGTACCTGTGTCTTGAGTTGCTGTGAGGAATGAATGAGTTAATACATGAAATGCATTTAGACCGGTGCCTGGCACCGTGAGTAAAAGTTAACTCTTACTACATGAGGCTACACAGGCAAGGGGAGGGTCCAACTTCCCAGCGGATTGTCCTACAGTCCCTGGGTGGGGCGGGGCCTAGAGAGTACAGCCCACCTGGCCTGGTAAAGAAGGCTCCCCTGCACTGGGGAGGGATGACCTGGCACTTATTCAGGTGGCCAGACCCTCTGGGTGGGGCCCAGGATCTCACTGTCCGCTGTTGGCTCCCTCTCCTGAGCCCTCTTCCCCTCCTCCTTGTGTCACTGGGCATGAGGCATGCAGGCTCTGGCAGCAGTCCGTCGGGAGAGGGGGCTCTACGCCTCTGAGGTGGGACGACTCTTACCCGCTCCCCAGTGCTCCTTCCCCACGCCTGGAAAATACCACCATCCACTCTCTCCCGGCTCAGTAATTTTCCAGCTGACCTGGAATTCCTCCCGACTGCTGCCCTCTTTTCTGGAGCAAAACGGACACCAGTTCTGGATCCAGGACTCCACCTGAATCTCTGCTGGCCACAAACGGGCGTGCCAAAGGCTTTGAAATGCGATTGCAGCATTGGAGGGTCACCTGCTGGGAGGTGGGGGTAAGGGTGCCCAGGGGGGCAACTTGTTCATGACCCAGAGGGTAGATCAGACTCTTGGTGGCCCTCCCTCTGCTCTCTTGCCCCTGTCTCTTCCCCATAACCACCAGGGCTCCACTGCCCCGTCTAGATTTCCCATCTCCCCTGTCTTCAGTGACCCCCGATGGCCTTAGAGACCCTCTCGCCAGCTCCTTACTGAGGCTCAGAATATGGAAGGGCCTTGCCTCACCTCACACACCTGGCTGATGTCAGAGCCAGCACTGGAGCCCAGTGCTGCGTCCCGTCCTTGGCCGCAGACAACGAGGTCCTCCCCTTCAAAGCCATCTTCCCGTGATTCTATAGTAAAGTCAATACTGCACACAAATCGGGGTTCTCTGCCCTCTAATTACAAAGCCCTGGAGGAAGAAAGACCCAACGGGGGCCCCCACTCCATGGGCAGCCTGGGTCCCCAGTTCTCTGCATTGTTCACTCTTGTCAAAGGCATTCCTGAAAACAGGCGTCTTTTGGGAACTTGCTCAACAGCTGACAAAGGCATATGGTATCACCCCCTTTCCCCCATACATACCCTTTAAGAGAAAAAAAAATTGAAATCTGTCTTAACTTCAGGAAGAGGGATTGTCCTACAGTCCCTGGGTGGGCGGGCCTAGCCCACCTGGCCTGGTAAAGAAGGCTCCCCTGCACTGGGGAGGGATGACCTGGCACTTATTCAGGTGGCCAGACCCTCTGGGTGGGGCCCAGGATCTCACTGTCCGCTGTTGGCTCCCTCTCCTGAGCCCTCTTCCCCTCCTCCTTGTGTCACTGGGCATGAGGCATGCAGGCTCTGGCAGCAGTCCGTCGGGAGAGGGGGCTCTACGCCTCTGAGGTGGGACGACTCTTACCCGCTCCCCAGTGCTCCTTCCCCACGCCTGGAAAATACCACCATCCACTCTCTCCCGGCTCAGTAATTTTCCAGCTGACCTGGAATTCCTCCCGACTGCTGCCCTCTTTTCTGGAGCAAAACGGACACCAGTTCTGGATCCAGGACTCCACCTGAATCTCTGCTGGCCACAAACGGGCGTGCCAAAGGCTTTGAAATGCGATTGCAGCATTGGAGGGTCACCTGCTGGGAGGTGGGGGTAAGGGTGCCCAGGGGGGCAACTTGTTCATGACCCAGAGGGTAGATCAGACTCTTGGTGGCCCTCCCTCTGCTCTCTTGCCCCTGTCTCTTCCCCATAACCACCAGGGCTCCACTGCCCCGTCTAGATTTCCCATCTCCCCTGTCTTCAGTGACCCCCGATGGCCTTAGAGACCCTCTCGCCAGCTCCTTACTGAGGCTCAGAATATGGAAGGGCCTTGCCTCACCTCACACACCTGGCTGATGTCAGAGCCAGCACTGGAGCCCAGTGCTGCGTCCCGTCCTTGGCCGCAGACAACGAGGTCCTCCCCTTCAAAGCCATCTTCCCGTGATTCTATAGTAAAGTCAATACTGCACACAAATCGGGGTTCTCTGCCCTCTAATTACAAAGCCCTGGAGGAAGAAAGACCCAACGGGGGCCCCCACTCCATGGGCAGCCTGGGTCCCCAGTTCTCTGCATTGTTCACTCTTGTCAAAGGCATTCCTGAAAACAGGCGTCTTTTGGGAACTTGCTCAACAGCTGACAAAGGCATATGGTATCACCCCCTTTCCCCCATACATACCCTTTAAGAGAAAAAAAAATTGAAATCTGTCTTAACTTCAGGAAGAGGGATTGCGTTAGCTATCAGGAAGCTCTTTCTGCTTCAGAGAACAGCAAACAGTAGGAAGAGTAACTCGGGGAGAATGCGACATCTCTTTCAAGGGCTGGTCCTGGATGGGTGGGGTGCCTGGGGACAAGGGGGTGGCCGGAATCGCACGTGTGGGTAATGGCTGCAGACTGACTTGGGGGAGTGGAGGCGCTCCGCGGAGCCGGGCAGCTTTTACCTAAATGTTTGGGTGGCGACGGCGAGGGGGCGGTGCACTGCCCTAGGTAATGACAGGGCAGTCTGGGAGCCACGCGGGGGCTGCCCGTCGCGGTCGCGGCTACAAAGACAGCTTCGAGACCTCCCGCTTTCTTCCCTTGGGTACCAGCCCCACCCCTCCATACCCCTTCCCTGCACCCCCCACCTTCGTCCCGCCTCGCCCCGCCCCCTCCTGGCCGCCCCAGCGCGCATGCTCTCTCCCCCCGCGGAGTAACCTGGAGATTTAAAAGCCGCCGGCTGGCGCGCGTGGGGGGAGGTGGGGGGCACAAGCTTGCACGCGGCGGTCCTGGGTGACAGCCGCACGCCTCGGCCAGGTAGGGGCGCGCCCGCCCTTCTCCGCGGGAAGGGTCCCGGCGCGGGAAGGGGAGGGGCGCAGCGCGGCCGAGCTCCGCGGTGTCGCGTGTTTCGCGCCCCTCGGGAGGGGGCCGCGCCGTGGCTGTCCCGGGCCCGCGCGCCCAGCCCCGCGAGTCCCGGGGAGGTGACGGGGCTGCAGGCGCCCGGGCGCGCCCCCTCGTCCTACCGCGGGCGGGCTGCGGGGTGCCAGCCGCCAGCGCGGGTCCCCGCGGAGCCGCGCTTTCTTCCGCGGAGGCGGGCCGGGTTGGAGGCGCCGCGTACCCCGCGTCCCGGCCCGGCGCTGGGGTGGGCGGAGAGAGGCCCCTCCCCAGAGCCCCAGGTCTGGCTGACGGCGGGCGCACCGGCCGCTCGCTCCTGTTGCCGCCTCCAGCGTCAGAGTTTTCTTTGAAAAGTTGCGTTTATTTTCTTCCCTTGTCTCGGCTTCACCGGAAAGGGGCAGGATGAGTCACCGGGACGCGCACAATCCCGGACCTGGGAGCCGAGAAAGGGGCCCACGGCCGGAACCCCACAGGCGGGCCACTTCCTTGGAGAGGAGCGAGGGGGTTATTAAGGAAGGAAAGGTGGCTGAAAGCCTTTCGAACGTTGTCTTGGGACTTGGGTCTGGGCAGAGAGTTGGGCTAGAGTGTGTCTAGAGCCTCGATTATCCGTCAGGAGCGGAGGAAAAAGAAAGGGCGGCTTTCTCCTCGCCTCCCGGGCTCAGAGATGGTGAGAATCCTGAGATCAGCAAACAGGTGTGATGAGGCGGTACCTGGGCATCCGCTGCAGCTTCTCCGAATTTTGGGCTTAGGCATGGCAGGCCCGCTGGAGAAGGGTTCCTCTTGAGTGAGCACCAGCCCCTCCCCTAGTCTCCTTTTCTCCCTAGTCTCCTAGTTTCCCTAGGCGCTGCAGCGTTGTGAGTTGATCTTGCCCTTGATCTCTGAATCAGTTTCTGGCTTCCTGATACACTCTTGCCCTGGTCAGCTCCCCTCAACCCGCCCCCTGCTCAGGCCCACACCTCCCTTTCTTTTTCCCCAGGGACCTGACTTGAGAGCAGAGAGGGGTTTGGCACGGGTGGGTACGTGATTAGGCCTTGCCCTTCCGCTGTTGCATAGACCCCATCCTGCTGAAGTGGGAACTGAGAACAGTCAGCCGCTGTCTTCATGCGGCGCAGCTGGTCAGCCAATGGGCCAGAGCTTAGAGTGACCCTCGTTGGGCTCCTGAAGGCACTGCTCAGGGGTTGGAGTGACTGCCTTTCCTGGTGCACTTCACCGCAGGACGGCCTTGGTGTTGGACTCACCTGCTCAAGGCCTGCAGAGGAACAGGAGCGCATATGGGGGTGGGGAGGGCAGAGCCAGGAAGTGTAGGCTGATGATTTCCTCAGGCTTCCCTATAGAGCAACTTCTAGAGTGAAATTGCCAAGTTATTTGAGGTCACAGCCAACAAAGGATGGGTCTCATCCTCCCGTTCCTCCCTTATCTCCCTCCAGGCTTGTCTGAAGCCAAGACTCTGTTCTTCTAAAAGTGTTTAGAAAAATGGAACTTGAGTCCACAGAACAAATCTGAGGATTAAAATACAGCTGTGAGTACAGCTGTGGACATTCAGGCCCCAATTTAGTGGAGGCATGCGGGGAGTGGAAGTGTTCTTGTCTACTCTTGGAGCGTGTCCCTCCTGGCTCTGAGTGTCCCACAGGGGAGGAAGAGGAACTGGACAGTGATTCTTGGTGGCCTGCTGAGATCCCTCGAGGTCACTGGGTGGTGGAAGGATGGCAGTGGATAACCTCTCTCTAAGCCTGGGCAGGGCTCTGGAGAGAAGAGGCAGAGAGTCAGAGATCGTCTTGAGGGCTCTGAAAGTGGAATTAATCTCTCGTCAAGACCAGTGGAGCCTGAAATACAATATTATGTATTATGGATAACAACCCAGACTGTCAACTGTTTATATCCTGGCTGAAGGGCAAGTTAGCATTTTTTTTTTTAAATACATTTTATTTATTTATTAATTCACTTACTTATTTTTGGCTATTCTGGCTCTTCTCTAGTTGCAGGGAGTGGGGGTTATTCTGTAGTTGAGGTGAGCAGGCTTCTTGTCGTGGTGACTTCTCTTGTGGAACTCGGGCTCTAGGGCACACGGGATTCAACAGTTGTGGCTCCGAGACTCTAGAGCACAGGCTCAATAGTTGTGACTCACGGGCTTAGTTGCTCCGCAGCATGTGGAATCTTCCCGGATTGGGGATCGAACCCGTGTCTCCTGCATTGGCAGGCAAACTCTTCACCACTGAGCTACCAGGGCAGCCCTACTTAGCATCTTTTTAAGTCTTGGTTTCCCTGGCTACAAAATGGAGACGATAACAACAATAAAAATTCCTACTGGGCTTCCCTGGTGGTCCAGTGTATAAAGAGTCTGCCTTGCAGTGCAACGGGTGCTGGTTCGATCCCTGGTATGGGAGGATCCCACATGTCGCGGAGCGGCTGGACCGGTGTGTCCAATTATGAGCCAGCACACTGGAGTGCATGCGCCGAGAGCTGGTGCTCTGTAACAAGAGAGGCCACTGGAATAGAAGGCCCACACAGGCCAAAGAACAAAGATGAATGGAAATAAATAATAAAAATGAAAGACCAATAGAAGTGGCCAAAAAAAAAAAAATTCCTACTCTGTAGCTTTGTTATTTATTAAATAATAGAGCAAATATAAGTACATATATAATTGTATATACATATCTAAAATGTAGAAAATACTAAACCATGGTTTATTAAACCATGCATACAGAGCACTGGATTGTTTGCCTGATAGGTAGCAAGTGCCCAGTAGATGTTTGGAGAAGAAAATGGCAACCCACTCCAGTATTCTTGCCTGGAAAATTCCATGGACATTGCCTGGAGAATCCCGTGGACAGAGAAGCCTGACGGGCTGCAGTCCACGGGGTCGCACAGAGCCGGACAGGACTGAGTGGCTGAGCGGCAGCGGCAGCCCAGTAGGTGCTCCTGGTGTGAACTATATCCACTGTGTGGACACCTGGGACCCAGTGGGCGGCAGCGCCCTCCCTGGGCCTCTGTTCTTGGGTTCTACTGCAGATTTTAGTTTTTTGGGATGAAGGCCTTCTGAACTCTGGGGAGTCTCTAGATAAGAGACTGGGCTCTAGTGCTCAGTTGCCTGGGATTGAATTCCATTTCCATTTATTTATTTAGCTGTACTGAGTCTTAGCTGTGGCTTGCAGGGAGCTTTGGTTGCGGTATTTGGGGTGTGGGGTCTAGTTCCCTGACCAGGGATGGAACCTGGGCCCCCTGCATTAGGAGCGCAAAGTCTTAGCCACTGGACCACCAGGAAAGTCCCAATCTCATTTCCTCTTGCACGAGTCACTTCACCTCTCTGTGGTTCAACTTCCTTCTCTGTAAAGTGAGGATAGCAGTACCTGCCTCACAGTTCTGTGAGGACTAAATGAGCTGATGTAGGTAAAGCTCTGAGCACAGCAGCTGCAAGTAATGCCAGCTGTTGTTATTTGGTAACAATGGAGGCAGTCATTGTGGTTTACACTTGAGAACTGATGTTTCTAGCAAGGGAATTATACCATATACAACTATATGTAAACTGTGAATGACACACTTACAATTGAACTTGTCTGGTGCAAAGAACACACCAGGACTCTGTGTCCTGGTCTCTTCTCTGTCAGTACTGTGCATGGCTTGTTTTTAAATCAGTCCAGAAACCCCTGCCCTGCCTGCTTCCTCAGGTGGGAAGACAGTGGCATGAGGTGATGGTACAGTGCCTGAAAGGTTAAATGCTTCTATGCAGAGAAGTGATTTTGTTCTGGATTTTAGTGAAGTGGTGAGAGAGGGAGGGCATGTTCTGAAGTTTGTGTTCTGCTCTGCTTTGTACTGCGTTCTGGTCTCAAGAGGAAAAGCCTGGCTTGCTGTGTGTTAACAGTCAGGGCCCCTGTTTGCTGGATAGCAGGGGTGGAGGCTGGACCAGTTGGTACCAGGCCCAGTGTCTGGAACGCTGATGCCACTTGACTCCCAGCAATAGAGCGGGAGCGGGGAGCTTTGTCCAGTGTATTAGTGTCCCGACTTGGGGGCAGGGGCTGGTGACAGAGCCATCACGAGATGGTCCTGATGTCTGGTCAGAACTTCCTGTTTAATCTCTTTTTGAGCTGCATGGTCTGTGTTTCCTCCGCCATGGGAAGAAGTCCACGTTTTGCCTCTGACCCTGAATGACCTATGGGGGCTTCTTGCTTCCCGTGTTGGAGACAGGCCTACCTCCCTGTTGGCCTTGGTTTTTGTGTCTATAATAAATGGAGATGATAATATCCACCTTGCAAGGTTACGGTAAGGATTATATGAGATCACCATATTTAGCAAGCAACCTGCACAGACCAGGTGCTCAGTACATGTTTGTTCTTTTTGCCTTCTTTGTTAATTCTGGAGATGATTCTCTCTGGGAAGCCAGGATGAGTCAGCAGGAAGAGCATTTGGAGACCAGCCTCTGGTCCCATAGCCTCCTGTTCCTCAGTCACCAGTCAGGCCAGATGAATGCCTACCCAGGGAAGGTGTCCCCGGGAGCAGCCAGCTGGGACAGCCTTGCTTCCCCAGTGCTCTCTGTCAGGCCCCTGCCTCTCTAATCCCAAGCATACTTTGAGCTGCCAAATAGTGTGCAGGCTGGGTGTGCCTGGCCCGTCCCTAGAGTGTGGCCATCTAGATTCCTACTCCTGGCTCCTGGGGCTTAGAGCTGGGCACCTTCAGGGTAGCTCTGCCTGCATCCCAGGCCCACTGGTCAGATCCCATCAGCCAGGAACCCTGAATCAGCCTCACCTGTAAGGCCCTTGGTTGAGCACCTCCCTGCAGCTACACTGCCTGCTTTCTAGGATCTGAAGGGCTCGTGGGGTGGGAGGCAGGAAAGGGTGCCCAAACTGGATTTTAGTGAAGTGGTGAGAGGAGGCATGTTCTGAAGTTTGTGTTCTGCTCTGCTTTGTACTGCGTTCTGGTCTCAAGAGGAAAAGCCTGGCTTGCTGTGTGTTAACAGTCAGGGCCCCTGTTTGCTGGATAGCAGGGGTGGAGGCTGGACCAGTTGGTACCAGGCCCAGTGTCTGGAACGCTGATGCCACTTGACTCCCAGCAATAGAGCGGGAGCGGGGAGCTTTGTCCAGTGTATTAGTGTCCCGACTTGGGGGCAGGGGCTGGTGACAGAGCCATCACGAGATGGTCCTGATGTCTGGTCAGAACTTCCTGTTTAATCTCTTTTTGAGCTGCATGGTCTGTGTTTCCTCCGCCATGGGAAGAAGTCCACGTTTTGCCTCTGACCCTGAATGACCTATGGGGGCTTCTTGCTTCCCGTGTTGGAGACAGGCCTACCTCCCCTGTTGGCCTTGGTTTTTGTGTCTATAATAAATGGAGATGATAATATCCACCTTGCAAGGTTACGGTAAGGATTATATGAGATCACCATATTTAGCAAGCAACCTGCACAGACCAGGTGCTCAGTACATGTTTGTTCTTTTTGCCTTCTTTGTTAATTCTGGAGATGATTCTCTCTGGGAAGCCAGGATGAGTCAGCAGGAAGAGCATTTGGAGACCAGCCTCTGGTCCCATAGCCTCCTGTTCCTCAGTCACCAGTCAGGCCAGATGAATGCCTACCCAGGGAAGGTGTCCCCGGGAGCAGCCAGCTGGGACAGCCTTGCTTCCCCAGTGCTCTCTGTCAGGCCCCTGCCTCTCTAATCCCAAGCATACTTTGAGCTGCCAAATAGTGTGCAGGCTGGGTGTGCCTGGCCCGTCCCTAGAGTGTGGCCATCTAGATTCCTACTCCTGGCTCCTGGGGCTTAGAGCTGGGCACCTTCAGGGTAGCTCTGCCTGCATCCCAGGCCCACTGGTCAGATCCCATCAGCCAGGAACCCTGAATCAGCCTCACCTGTAAGGCCCTTGGTTGAGCACCTCCCCTGGCAGGCCTGAGCAGGGACTGTGCTCCTTGCTTTCTAGGATCTGAAGGGCTCGTGGGGTGGGAGGCAGGAAAGGACTACCAGCCAGAGACCTGAGTGGACCCTGAGTGATAGCCATCCTTGAGGTGTGTCCGGTGAGTGTCGTCAGGATTTGGGAGAAAGGGGTCCTTGACGGCTCAAGGTGTGGGGAGCCCAGGAGAAGATGGGGACTTTTTCTGAACAAGATTCAGGTAAAAGGGAAAGAAGGGCCAGGGAAGGTAACTGGAACATGATGATTGCTTTGAAAACACACGTAGGCCCAGTGCTGATGCATATCCCGTGTCCTGGGATTTGAGGTCTGGTATTCTTTCCACCACACTTGACTGGGGAGGGGGCTCAAGAGAGGTGGGTGCGCATAGGAGTCCCAGGCTCCCGCAGCTGTTTTGTGAACATCCATCCTTTTGGACGTTGTTCCTCCGTGCCCGTCTTTCACGGCTCGGCCTCTTGGAAGCTCTGGAGGCACTGAGCGTGCATGCCCGCACCACCTCGCTGTGCTCTGACAGCATCTTGGTCTTCTGAAGGGGCTGCTGTGGGTAGTTTCTGGACCCCCAGCCCCTTCACAGCGGGCTTGCACACAAGGGGAGCTCGGCAGTCGGTAGTCGTGGGTGAGCTGCTGGCTTTAGTTTCACGGACATTGCTCTGGGGAGTTGAGATTGTAATGCGCTGAGGCACACTCTCTTCAAGAGTGGACAGACTCGGGCTTGTTAACAGCAACAAAAAACTCACATCTTGTTTGGAGCCCCTCACATCCTGCCCTGGAAAAACCCCTCACAGCCCACTCTAATATTCTTGCCTGGAAAATTCCATGGAGGGAGAAGCCTGGCCTTATATATAAATATAGGGTTTCCCTGATGGCTCAGTGGTGAGGAACCTGCCTGCAATGCAGGAGACTGTGTTCTCTCCCTGGGTTGGGAAGATCCCTTGGAGGAGGGCATGGCCACCCCCTCCAGTATTCTTGCCTGGAGAGTCCCATGGACAGAGGAGCCTGACGGGCTGCAGTCCATGGCGTCACACAGAGTCGGATGTGACTGAAGTGACTAAGCAGCAACACACCCTGCTCACCACTGAATAGGCTGTTTTAGAGAACATGACCCTAGGACTGAGTCTGGCTCAGAGTTCTCTGATAAACGGGGCTGGTCACAGACCCTAGGGTAGCAGGGCTGAAAGGGCCTAAGTTAGTGTTAGTTGCTCAGTCATGTCCGACTCTTTGCGACCCCATGGTCTGTCCATGAAATTCTCCAGGCAAGAATATTGATGTGGGTTGCCACTCCCTTCTCCAGAGGATCTTCCCAACCCAGGGATTGAACCTGGGTCTCCTGCGTTGCAGGCAGATTCTTTACCATCTGAGCTACCAGGAAAGCCTGAGAGACCATGAATTTGAGATACAAGTGGTGGGGCATGGCAGAACTGGGCCCGCACCCTGGTCTGACTCCCAGCTGCAGGCCTCTGCTCGTTAGTAGGTCACCTGGACCCTCCACCTCCTAGTCTCTTTCCTGTGTCTGTCACCTTCTCAGGGAGGCCAAGCTGCAGGGAGGGGCCAGGGATGACCATGGCTAGGGAGAGCTGCCTGGTCTGGCTAACTGGCAAAGTTCAGGTTCATAAGGAGGGAAGCCGGTCAGGTTTCACTTGTAGGGGCTGTGGGGAGCAAGGGGAGGGAGCTTCCCGGTGGCCTGAATGTGCCAAGCTCCCCCTTCTTCTCCTGTGGTCCTCTCTCCCCACCCTGGGCCAAGGGATTTCTTTGTTACCACTCCCCACCCCCACCCCCACCCCAACCCCACCTTGTAGGGAAGTGTTTAATGTGGCTCAAGTAGAGAAAGAATTTAGTTACGATTTCTGCCAGGAACAGAGTCCAGCTCTGGGAGGGAGTAGGGAAGAGGGCAGTTCTGCCCCCGGATGGGTTGGTTACTCGGATCCTTTCAGGATCTAACCGCTGGCCCTTGGTGCTGTGTTGTGTTGAATGTGCAGGCAGGTGGAGGAGGCCTGAGTGTAGCTAGGGAGCTCTTCTCCCCCTGGTTCTCCTTGGCGCTTGTTGGAGAGTGCTTGGACCCCCCAACCCCCGCCCCAGTGCCATGGGGTGGTGTCCCTGGGTACCTTGGGGACTGTTTCCACACCTGTACACTGAGTGCTAGTCTAGATGCTGTCTCAGGTTCGTTACAAACTGTACAGCTATGTGATCTCACACCCGCCCATGGCTCGGGTGCGGGAACAGTCCCGAGGGGCGCCGTGGCTTATTTCAGGCCGCACAGCTGTAAGAGTTGCTGAACCTGGACTGCACTCTCAGCCTCCTCGTTCAGGGTTTAACAGTCCCTTTGACCGTGCGCCTTGGGCTCAGTCATGTCCGACTCTTTGCGACCCCATGGTCTGTCCATGAAATTCTCCAGGCAAGAATATTGATGTGGGTTGCCACTCCCTTCTCCAGAGGATCTTCCCAACCCAGGGATTGAACCTGGGTCTCCTGCGTTGCAGGCAGATTCTTTACCATCTGAGCTACCAGGAAAGCCTGAGAGACCATGAATTTGAGATACAAGTGGTGGGGCATGGCAGAACTGGGCCCGCACCCTGGTCTGACTCCCAGCTGCAGGCCTCTGCTCGTTAGTAGGTCACCTGGACCCTCCACCTCCTAGTCTCTTTCCTGTGTCTGTCACCTTCTCAGGGAGGCCAAGCTGCAGGGAGGGGCCAGGGATGACCATGGCTAGGGAGAGCTGCCTGGTCTGGCTAACTGGCAAAGTTCAGGTTCATAAGGAGGGAAGCCGGTCAGGTTTCACTTGTAGGGGCTGTGGGGAGCAAGGGGAGGGAGCTTCCCGGTGGCCTGAATGTGCCAAGCTCCCCCTTCTTCTCCTGTGGTCCTCTCCCCACCCTGGGCCAAGGGATTTCTTTGTTACCACTCCCCACCCCCACCCCCACCCCCAACCCCCACCTTGTAGGGAAGTGTTTAATGTGGCTCAAGTAGAGAAAGAATTTAGTTACGATTTCTGCCAGGAACAGAGTCCAGCTCTGGGAGGGAGTAGGGAAGAGGGCAGTTCTGCCCCCGGATGGGTTGGTTACTCGGATCCTTTCAGGATCTAACCGCTGGCCCTTGGTGCTGTGTTGTGTTGAATGTGCAGGCAGGTGGAGGAGGCCTGAGTGTAGCTAGGGAGCTCTTCTCCCCCTGGTTCTCCTTGGCGCTTGTTGGAGAGTGCTTGGACCCCCCAACCCCCGCCCCAGTGCCATGGGGTGGTGTCCCTGGGTACCTTGGGGACTGTTTCCACACCTGTACACTGAGTGCTAGTCTAGATGCTGTCTCAGGTTCGTTACAAACTGTACAGCTATGTGATCTCACACCCGCCCCTGGCTCGGGTGCGGGAACAGTCCCGAGGGGCGCCGTGGCTTATTTCAGGCCGCACAGCTGTAAGAGTTGCTGAACCTGGACTGCACTCTCCAGCCTCCTCGTTCAGGGTTTAAAGTTTCCATTCAGTCCCTTTGACCTGTGCAGCCTTGGGCGTGTTAACGAATTTCTCAGACTCCAGCTTCATCCTCGTGAAACAAGCATGTTGAAATCCTTTGTGGGATCATGCAGACAGTATGCACGGGAGAAGGTATGTCAGGTACGTGCAGTCGCCTCCTAGACAGCAAGTGCTGGCCACCCTGAGCGGTGTCTCTGTGACCGCGAGC
Organism: Tragulus kanchil; assembly: GCA_022376925.1. Taxonomy (NCBI): domain Eukaryota; kingdom Metazoa; phylum Chordata; class Mammalia; order Artiodactyla; family Tragulidae; genus Tragulus; species Tragulus kanchil. The sequence continues at coordinate 79,690,098 of JAIOJX010000024.1, read as the reverse complement.
CACCCGTGGATGTCCTCACTGGGGAGTTCATCCCACGCTCCTTTTCCCTTAGCATCCTCCAGTGTCTACCAGTGACCTCTTCTCACCTGCTGGGCCAGCACCTGGAGAGACATTTACATTCTTGGCATTCTTTTCGCCTTTGGGGGCTGAATGAGGCCCTGGTGCCTGGGCCTGCGGGAGGCCTGTGGGTGAGGGGGATGGAAGCTGAGAAGAGAGGGGGTCCCCCTGAGACCTCTGCTGCTCCTGCCAGGAGTGAGAACCCGCCTCCCAAGTTTCTCCACTGAGGAAGCCCAGACCGCTGGAGAAGTGGCTGCCAGGAATTTCCCCATCCTTCTCAAATACCAACTTTGGAGTTGGTGGTATTGATCTCAGTTTCCTCCCCTGTCAAATGGGTACACTCATGCTACCCTCCTCATCTGGCAGTTGGAAAACTCAGGTGTTCGGAAGGGTCCCTAGCAGGCAGTAAACCTCAGTGTTAGGTGCTGTTGGCCATTGCAGATAAGGAAACGGAGGCTTGGGAGGTCAGTGAACAAGCTCACATAGTTAGAGTAGGTGCGGAGGTGGCTTGCAAACTCGGGCCAGGCTGACTGTCCACCGTGGTTGCCGTATAGAATCCACTGGGTTTGGGGCTGTCTGGGCTTACGGGCTTGTGACCTTGGTGCGGGGGAGAGCTGCCAGCTGAAGAACACTGATTCTCTTGGTGTGGAGGGCACTTGGTCAGAGTGACCCCAGGTGACCTTGGGTTTGCAAAAAGGAAGTCTGATGGGGAGGCCCAGGTGCCTGCTGTTAGAGGTACGTCTGTTTTGACCCCCTGCCTGCCCCGTGGAACTGCCAAGTGATTCTGGGAGGTGTGCTTGGCCTAGACTGGCCAGGGTGAGGGTCAGGCCACCCAGCACCCCCGTCACTGGATGGGAGAGGGGAGGGGAGATGGAGCCCTCTCTGGGACAGCCCGGTGTCCTTTCCCGCCCCTTCCCCCAGCCTCCTCCAGGCATTTGTTTCCTCTCAGAAGCTGGGCTGGGTTCTTAGACAAGGCAACAAAAGCAACTTTCCTCCAAGGCACTGCCACCTGTTGGGTTTTCACACATTGGGGGTGAGTGGGGGGAGGGGGCCGTTGCCCTTTTCCCAGTGTCTGTGGTGTGGCCCCCGCGCCCCCCCAGCGAATGAGATTCTCTTTGCTGCCCAGTGTGACAGGGCTCCCGAGCTGTGGCGGGCGGGGGCCCGCGGCAGCTGGAAGGGGAATTGAGTGGGAAGGGGCTGGTGCTGGCAGCAGAGACGGAGTTTGATGGATTACTCTGCAGGCCGAGAGGTTTCTCCCTAATCCCCCTTTGTGTCCTGGCCTGCAGCCCCCTCACTCTCTCTGACAAGCTGCTAAGCAGAAGGCTTCCAGTCCGAGGGAAGAAAAGGCAGCACAGCAGGGCGGACTCTAAATCCCTGGCCCCTGGGCCCTGGGGAGGCAGACGCTAGGGAGCAAGCCTAGCTGGGGGTGGGATCTTCTCTCTGGCGCGGCTCCAGCCCCTGTTCCCGCCCGTCTTACAGTTCTCTGGAGGTGGAGAAATTGCCTTCTGAGTGGGATTCTCCCATGTCTTTGGGAGCACTGGGAGGTCATGGGCCTTGGGAGGCCCCCAGAGTAAGGAAACGGAGGCTTGGGAGGTCAGTGAACAAGCTCACATAGTTAGAGTAGGTGCGGAGGTGGCTTGCAAACTCGGGCCAGGCTGACTGTCCACCGTGGTTGCCGTATAGAATCCACTGGGTTTGGGGCTGTCTGGGCTTACGGGCTTGTGACCTTGGTGCGGGGGAGAGCTGCCAGCTGAAGAACACTGATTCTCTTGGTGTGGAGGGCACTTGGTCAGAGTGACCCCAGGTGACCTTGGGTTTGCAAAAAGGAAGTCTGATGGGGAGGCCCAGGTGCCTGCTGTTAGAGGTACGTCTGTTTTGACCCCCTGCCTGCCCCGTGGAACTGCCAAGTGATTCTGGGAGGTGTGCTTGGCCTAGACTGGCCAGGGTGAGGGTCAGGCCACCCAGCACCCCCGTCACTGGATGGGAGAGGGGAGGGGAGATGGAGCCCTCTCTGGGACAGCCCGGTGTCCTTTCCCGCCCCTTCCCCCAGCCTCCTCCAGGCATTTGTTTCCTCTCAGAAGCTGGGCTGGGTTCTTAGACAAGGCAACAAAAGCAACTTTCCTCCAAGGCACTGCCACCTGTTGGGTTTTCACACATTGGGGGTGAGTGGGGGGAGGGGGCCGTTGCCCTTTTCCCAGTGTCTGTGGTGTGGCCCCCGCGCCCCCCCAGCGAATGAGATTCTCTTTGCTGCCCAGTGTGACAGGGCTCCCGAGCTGTGGCGGGCGGGGGCCCGCGGCAGCTGGAAGGGGAATTGAGTGGGAAGGGGCTGGTGCTGGCAGCAGAGACGGAGTTTGATGGATTACTCTGCAGGCCGAGAGGTTTCTCCCTAATCCCCCTTTGTGTCCTGGCCTGCAGCCCCCTCACTCTCTCTGACAAGCTGCTAAGCAGAAGGCTTCCAGTCCGAGGGAAGAAAAGGCAGCACAGCAGGGCGGACTCTAAATCCCTGGCCCCTGGGCCCTGGGGAGGCAGACGCTAGGGAGCAAGCCTAGCTGGGGGTGGGATCTTCTCTCTGGCCGCGGCTCCAGCCCCTGTTCCCCGCCCCCGTCTTACAGTTCTCTGGAGGTGGAGAAATTGCCTTCTGAGTGGGATTCTCCCATGTCTTTGGGAGCACTGGGAGGTCATGGGCCTTGGCTATTTATGCAAATCAGTGTTGCTTTTGGTAGGGTGGAGGTGGGGGTCGCAACCTCTTGCGTCTTTGGAGATACATTTGAGCCCAGAGAATCAAAACTGAATATGGGTTGAAAGGCATAGAAGCTACACGTAAACTAGTCCTGCGTCCCTTCTCCCTCACTGCCCAGTCAAGGAATTCCCACAGCGCAGCATCCCTGACAAGGGGCTCTGTCTCGGTGGAGAGCTCTTTGCCTTGCAAGGTGTTCATTTTCCATCTCCTGTCTGGCCAGCACAGGCCTTCTAGGATGTCCTAAGGTCCCTGTGAGGTGCTGTGAGGACAGAGCTCATTCCGGAGTGCAGTGTGCTGGGTTTCATGAGGTCGGGCCGTGGACACTGGCCGCGTGGGACTAAGGCAAGGGGGTGGGTGAACCCACCAAGAGGTTTGGCTGAGCTAGATCTGTTCCCTGCCCCTAATCTAAAGGATCAGAGTGTGCAGCCTGAGGTGAGATGCTGGGTCCAGCCTGGTGTGGAGGAAACAAGTCTCTCACCGCCCACATGGTCTCAGGGCCTCTACTGGTGGGCTGCTCCCCACCTGCAGTTCTGGCCCGGACTGGACGGCCAGGCTGGGGTGTGTGTTAGGGAGACCGGCTGGGACGGACCCGCCCCTCTCTGCAGCTGAGTCGTTACTCCTCGGGCGGCTTACCCATCCCCAGTCTCCTTCTCTGCGGGGAGGGGCTTCCCGGCCTCGTGAGAAAGAGCACAGTCTTTGTGAGTGTGCAGGGAGGACGCGGGGTCGTGGGCTCTGGGGGCGGCGGGGGCTGTTTGATGTGCCGGGCGGGTGTGGGGACGCCGGCCGGCATAAAGAGGCCATAGAAGTGCTGCCTGACCCTGGCCGCTGGGCCCTGGGGAGGCAGACGCTAGGGAGCAAGCCTAGCTGGGGGTGGGATCTTCTCTCTGGCCGCGGCTCCAGCCCCTGTTCCCCGCCCCCGTCTTACAGTTCTCTGGAGGTGGAGAAATTGCCTTCTGAGTGGGATTCTCCCATGTCTTTGGGAGCACTGGGAGGTCATGGGCCTTGGCTATTTATGCAAATCAGTGTTGCTTTTGGTAGGGTGGAGGTGGGGGTCGCAACCTCTTGCGTCTTTGGAGATACATTTGAGCCCAGAGAATCAAAACTGAATATGGGTTGAAAGGCATAGAAGCTACACGTAAACTAGTCCTGCGTCCCTTCTCCCTCACTGCCCAGTCAAGGAATTCCCACAGCGCAGCATCCCTGACAAGGGGCTCTGTCTCGGTGGAGAGCTCTTTGCCTTGCAAGGTGTTCATTTTCCATCTCCTGTCTGGCCAGCACAGGCCTTCTAGGATGTCCTAAGGTCCCTGTGAGGTGCTGTGAGGACAGAGCTCATTCCGGAGTGCAGTGTGCTGGGTTTCATGAGGTCGGGCCGTGGACACTGGCCGCGTGGGACTAAGGCAAGGGGGTGGGTGAACCCACCAAGAGGTTTGGCTGAGCTAGATCTGTTCCCTGCCCCTAATCTAAAGGATCAGAGTGTGCAGCCTGAGGTGAGATGCTGGGTCCAGCCTGGTGTGGAGGAAACAAGTCTCTCACCGCCCACATGGTCTCAGGGCCTCTACTGGTGGGCTGCTCCCCACCTGCAGTTCTGGCCCGGACTGGACGGCCAGGCTGGGGTGTGTGTTAGGGAGACCGGCTGGGACGGACCCGCCCCTCTCTGCAGCTGAGTCGTTACTCCTCGGGCGGCTTACCCATCCCCAGTCTCCTTCTCTGCGGGGAGGGGCTTCCCGGCCTCGTGAGAAAGAGCACAGTCTTTGTGAGTGTGCAGGGAGGACGCGGGGTCGTGGGCTCTGGGGGCGGCGGGGGCTGTTTGATGTGCCGGGCGGGTGTGGGGACGCCGGCCGGCATAAAGAGGCCATAGAAGTGCTGCCTGACCCTGGCCGCTGGGCTCCCTCTGGCCTCCTGCATCGGCAGAGGCAGTCTGCTCCCCCAGCTCCACCTCAGCCGGAGGGGTGGCAGGAGCCCCTTTGAACTCCCTCAAAGACCTCTTTATACCTCCCTCTGACACTCCCTTCCCTGAGGAGCGACCAGGAAGTACCTTTCTCCTGACTCCTTCACTCTTGAGTTTTGGAGAAGGTTCAGGCCAACTTTGTTTCTGTTGCTCAGTTGCGTTTCCCCGCACTCCCTGCTGAGACCTGACCTGACAAGGGGCAAGGGGGCAGGGATGGGGCATTTCAGGCTGGGAGGCTCTGTCCCATCCACTCACCACCTTTGAACCCTTAGGAGTGGCCTCCCCAGGTCGGGCTGGAATTTCCTTGGCGTGAGTGGAGATGGGGGCGGCCCTTAGGTCTTGCCCATGTCTTCCACCTTCCACCCCCATGCTGCTTTCAGCAGTTGACCCTTCAGGCAATCATTTCCCAGGCCCTTTCTCATGCTAGGGTGGGTGCTGGAGCCTTGGCAGTGGAGCCTGTAGCCTGCCCCGGGGATGTTTCCAGGTATCTGAAGCTGGGCACGTGAAATGCAGGTTCCCCAAAGTGCTCAGGGCCCCGGCCTCTCAGGGCTTGAGCTCTCCTCGCCTGGGGGTGAGGGAAAGTGGCCTGGGGCAGAGCTCCTTGAAGATTCCCAAAGTTGTGGGTTTCCTCCCCCTTTCTTACTGTCCATCATCAGAGGCTCCAGAAAAGGGTGGAGACAGTTGGACCTTGAGAGGGACTTGTCCTCCTGGAGCTCTGCTGTTGCTGCCCACAGGGTCAGGCCCGACTTGTGCCTCCACTTGCCTCCTCTTCCAGCTCCCTCCCCACCAGTGAGCACTCTGGTTGATCTGTTTGCCAGACAGAGTGCTCCAGGAGCCGTGGGGCAGGAGGAGGTGAGTCAGCAGCATCTCTCAGGCTTGAGATGGAGGGCGGGGTGAACCCTGTTTCCCTGCCTGTGTCCCTGAGGAAGCCGGAGAGCTCCTAAAGCAGCGAGACCCAGCGCGAATCTGTCACTTCCAAGCTCTGGGAAGAAGTGGGGCCTGGGATGCAGATTGGAGTGGGAGGCAGGAAAGGGGTGTCACACTGCATCCTGTTCGCCTGCCTCTCTGAGCCTGGGACCCAGGGCCTGGGCTTCTCCATGTCTTCAGGGAAAAAAGCCCTGGAGGGGCCACTGGTGACTCGAGTTTGTGCTGTGGGGATTTTCCTGTAGTTTCCTCCACCAGAGGCTGGGGTAGGGGTAAACCAGGGGAGGCTGGAACACTGGGGAACATATAAGGGAAAGAAAGGTGGGCTTTGGAAGGGAGAGGATTCTTACGGGCTTAGACTTATTTTGGGCACTTCTGGGCTGGGAAGAGTCTGGGGTATTAAGAGTGCCCCAAAGAGAAAGGAAAGTCTCTGCAACAGCCTAAGAGCAGAAGGGTACAGAGCAGGGCTGGAGCCTGCCCACTTCCTACCCAGCTCCTTTTAGGAATTCCTCTTCTGGCCCAGCCCCTGGTCACCACGGAAAGCACCTCTGGAGGGTGGAGAGAGGAGCTGGGTTTGGGGAGGCAGCGGATGAGCTCCCTGGGCTGTGGGAGGATTCTGTCTCTCCCTCTTGTGGGCCCTCTTGTGGGCTAGGCAAGGTCCTGCTCAGCCCTGGGAGCGAGGAGCTGGACTAAAGGAGAGAGGAAGGCAGGTGTGGTGATTGAGGGTGGCTGGAGAGCTGCAGTTCATTTTATTTTATTTTATTTTATTTTTTTGTGGAGGGGTGTTGGGGAGGGAGGGGGACGGGCGGGCCACTTCTATTGGTCTTTCATTTATTCAGTTTCATCCATCTTTGTTCTTTGGCCCATGTGGGCCTCCCATCACGGTGGCCTCTGTTGTCACAGAGCACTGGCTCTGGGTGCATGCGCTCCAGAGCTCCGGCTCGGTAGTTGGACACATTGGTCCAGCCGCTCCGTGGCACTTGGGATCTTCCCAGGCCAGGGATCGAACCGGCGCCCCTTGCACTGCAAGGCGGCGTCCTTACCCACTGGACCACCAGGGAAGCCCTGCAGTTCATTTTAAACAGGAGCAGCCAGAGTTTGGGAATGGGTGCAGGATGTGGTTGAGACTGGGTCTGATAAAGTCTCTATTTGCTCAGGGAGGACCTGGTTCCTTAAAAACCCAGGGCAGGAGAGTCTCCAGGATGGGGAGTGGAATGAGCTGGAAGCCTTTTGACCCAGAACCCTTCCCTCCAGGTTGGAGAGCACTACCCCTTGGTCCCTGCAGCCCCCTCCTTTCCTCCTGGGGTTGTCATGGCAATGCAGCGACTGGGGCAACCTTGAGTGGAACCCACAGCCGCCCAGCTGGGATGTTTTCTGGCCCCCCATCCCACTTTTGCAGCCCTGTGGGTCCGTGTTTTACCATTCTCCTGTGCCACCTCCATAGCAGGTCGTGTCTCTTCCCAGGGAGGATGGTCTGGGTCTTAGCGAATCTTGGAGGAGGAAGAGGTTGCTGGTTGTTCAGTCTTGTCTAAAGTCCCTTCCTTCCTGGTCTACAAGCTGCAAAACCCCAGAAGGCAGTCACAGGATGGACACTTCTTACCTAGGACGGATGACGTCTGATTTCTTCGTAGCCCAGCTCAGAGAACACCTGCAGTGTGCTTTGTAACACATGAGGCCCAGCGGGTCTAGTGATATTTGAAACAATAAAGCTGAATCATCGAATTATGAGACATTGAGATTGAAGAGGCATGAATGAGGGCTGAGGGTGGAATGCTCTCAGGTGGGGATGGGGGGAGCCAGGCCCCAGGCAGTGAGCCCTGCACGGGAGTAGCTTCCTGCAGCAGCATTTACGGCATTGTGTCAGCGAGACTAGGGAGCGCAGTCCAGACTCCAGCCACTTCAGTCCAGACTGAAGCTCTGTCCACCATCTACTTTCCACAGGATGGATGCCAGGTTAGGGGGCCAGGGCCCGCCTCTGTACCATCTCTGCACAGTTGACTTGATTTTCCCTCTTCTGTGGCCACTTGTAAACAGAGTGGGCTGCCGTGGGTGCCAGGGTCAGGAAGCGAGACCTGGAGGTCACCTGGTGGGATCTCTGCACAGGAAGGGCTGGGGAATTTCTCTGCCAAGAATGGAGTGTCCCAGGAGTCACGGCCGTCGTCACAGTGGCTGCCAGGTGGAGCAGTTTTGTGAGGCTGGGACCTGGGACCAGCCTCTCTCCCTGGACGGTCGGGCAGCTCATGTGGGAATGTTGCCACCCCGTGGTCACTAAGCAGGAGAGAGACTCGAGAGAGGTGTTTAGGCCTGTTTCTTCAGCGGAGTGCTGTTTAAACGATTTCAATGGCAGGTTAAAACCCAGCCCAACAAACTGCAGTCTCTTTTCTCTTCCCCCTTGTCCTTGTCCCTGAGGTGGTAGTCATGGTGCCACTTGGCTCGGGGCCAGGCGGTGTGGAATAGGAAGTATGACTCTTAACAAAGGGGAATTGAACAGCCCAGCTTTGGGAAGTGGAGGGAGAAAAGCAAACAAACCAGGCCTCGAAGAGGGTCTCCGGGGCACCTTGATAATACTGTCTGGGGAACTGGGGATTCAGCTGGTTTGATTTTTTTCCTTCTACACTAAGAAGCAAGGGCAATTGCAAAGATATTTCAGAACAGAGAATTACCAGCATCTGGCTGCCTCTGGAGTGTACTGAGGTTTACCAATCATATTTACCTTATTAATTATGTCAACCTTAGGCTAATATTGGGCATTCTTACCTAGGACGGATGACGTCTGATTTCTTCGTAGCCCAGCTCAGAGAACACCTGCAGTGTGCTTTGTAACACATGAGGCCCAGCGGGTCTAGTGATATTTGAAACAATAAAGCTGAATCATCGAATTATGAGACATTGAGATTGAAGAGGCATGAATGAGGGCTGAGGTGGAATGCTCTCAGGTGGGGATGGGGGGAGCCAGGCCCCAGGCAGTGAGCCCTGCACGGGAGTAGCTTCCTGCAGCAGCATTTACGGCATTGTGTCAGCGAGACTAGGGAGCGCAGTCCAGACTCCAGCCACTTCAGTCCAGACTGAAGCTCTGTCCACCATCTACTTTCCACAGGATGGATGCCAGGTTAGGGGGCCAGGGCCCGCCTCTGTACCATCTCTGCACAGTTGACTTGATTTTCCCTCTTCTGTGGCCACTTGTAAACAGAGTGGGCTGCCGTGGGTGCCAGGGTCAGGAAGCGAGACCTGGAGGTCACCTGGTGGGATCTCTGCACAGGAAGGGCTGGGGAATTTCTCTGCCAAGAATGGAGTGTCCCAGGAGTCACGGCCGTCGTCACAGTGGCTGCCAGGTGGAGCAGTTTTGTGAGGCTGGGACCTGGGACCAGCCTCTCTCCCTGGACGGTCGGGCAGCTCATGTGGGAATGTTGCCACCCCGTGGTCACTAAGCAGGAGAGAGACTCGAGAGAGGTGTTTAGGCCTGTTTCTTCAGCGGAGTGCTGTTTAAACGATTTCAATGGCAGGTTAAAACCCAGCCCAACAAACTGCAGTCTCTTTTCTCTTCCCCCTTGTCCTTGTCCCTGAGGTGGTAGTCATGGTGCCACTTGGCTCGGGGCCAGGCGGTGTGGAATAGGAAGTATGACTCTTAACAAAGGGGAATTGAACAGCCCAGCTTTGGGAAGTGGAGGGAGAAAAGCAAACAAACCAGGCCTCGAAGAGGGTCTCCGGGGCACCTTGATAATACTGTCTGGGGAACTGGGGATTCAGCTGGTTTGATTTTTTTTTTTTTCCTTCTACACTAAGAAGCAAGGGCAATTGCAAAGATATTTCAGAACAGAGAATTACCAGCATCTGGCTGCCTCTGGAGTGTACTGAGGTTTACCAATCATATTTACCTTATTAATTATGTCAACCTTAGGCTAATATTGACATCCACTTCCTGACTGGGCAGTGGCGCGGCCCCTGGGTGGCAGGGCCACGCCATCAGCCTGGGAGTGAACAAGATTCAGAATTCAAGAGCAAATCCTGGAGATCAGGTTTCCGGAACTTAATCCTCTCTGTGTGTGATTGTCCCTGCTCTCTTAGGATCTGGGTGTGGAAATCAGTCCCCACCGAGGCGCCCCATGATGACCAGCAGCTAGCATGGCCAGGAAGCTAGACCTGCATGGAGAGCCCGCCGAGATGGGTTCCTGGCTGAGTCCTAGGCAGCTGGTGAGAGCAGGGAGGAGAGGCCTAGGCGTCTGGAGCACGGCGGAGATGGAGCGGCTCTGGCGCGTGTGAACGGGCTGGAAGCCCACCTGCCTGGTCCATCATGGTCCCAAGGCTCTGGGCGAGCCGCCTGCTGCGGCATCGGAAAGCCCAGCTCCTGCTGGTCAACCTGCTGACCTTCGGCCTGGAGGTGTGCCTGGCCGCGGGCATCACCTACGTGCCGCCCCTGCTGTTGGAAGTGGGGGTAGAAGAGAAGTTCATGACCATGGTGCTGGGTGAGTCACCACATCCTCCTCCCTTCCTGCTCCTGATACGCGTCTCCTGGGGAAGGAGAGCAGCTCGCAGGCAGAGCTGGCCGCCTGCTGCCCCTAAGCCAGGTGGGTCAGCACTGCCGAGGAGAGGGGTGATCCTGGGCCACGGGCTCCAAGAGAAAGAGGAGTGCAGGGACATCCCCTGGTTAGGCCCCTGGCCCGTACTTGTGTATGGCCCACAGGAGAAATGAAGGAACTGTCCTTTCTAATTTAAACCTGTGGTCTCGTTCAACGCCTGTAGCAACACTTGGAGGTTACCCATTTCACAGAGAAGCTAATGGAGGCTCATAAGAGGTTAGGTGACTTAGCCCAGAACTGTGACTGATTAGTAGGGTTGGGATGCCTGCAGGCTCTTCTTGCCCCTAGGGTGGGGCTGGGAAGCAAGGGCAATTGCAAAGATATTTCAGAACAGAGAATTACCAGCATCTGGCTGCCTCTGGAGTGTACTGAGGTTTACCAATCATATTTACCTTATTAATTATGTCAACCTTAGGCTAATATTGACATCCACTTCCTGACTGGGCAGTGGCGCGGCCCCTGGGTGGCAGGGCCACGCCATCAGCCTGGGAGTGAACAAGATTCAGAATTCAAGAGCAAATCCTGGAGATCAGGTTTCCGGAACTTAATCCTCTCTGTGTGTGATTGTCCCTGCTCTCTTAGGATCTGGGTGTGGAAATCAGTCCCCACCGAGGCGCCCCATGATGACCAGCAGCTAGCATGGCCAGGAAGCTAGACCTGCATGGAGAGCCCGCCGAGATGGGTTCCTGGCTGAGTCCTAGGCAGCTGGTGAGAGCAGGGAGGAGAGGCCTAGGCGTCTGGAGCACGGCGGAGATGGAGCGGCTCTGGCGCGTGTGAACGGGCTGGAAGCCCACCTGCCTGGTCCATCATGGTCCCAAGGCTCTGGGCGAGCCGCCTGCTGCGGCATCGGAAAGCCCAGCTCCTGCTGGTCAACCTGCTGACCTTCGGCCTGGAGGTGTGCCTGGCCGCGGGCATCACCTACGTGCCGCCCCTGCTGTTGGAAGTGGGGGTAGAAGAGAAGTTCATGACCATGGTGCTGGGTGAGTCACCACATCCTCCTCCCTTCCTGCTCCTGATACGCGTCTCCTGGGGAAGGAGAGCAGCTCGCAGGCAGAGCTGGCCGCCTGCTGCCCCTAAGCCAGGTGGGTCAGCACTGCCGAGGAGAGGGCTGATCCTGGGCCACGGGGCTCCAAGAGAAAGAGGAGTGCAGGGACATCCCCTGGTTAGGCCCCTGGCCCGTACTTGTGTATGGCCCACAGGAGAAATGAAGGAACTGTCCTTTCTAATTTAAACCTGTGGTCTCGTTCAACGCCTGTAGCAACACTTGGAGGTTACCCATTTCACAGAGAAGCTAATGGAGGCTCATAAGAGGTTAGGTGACTTAGCCCAGCTGTACAACTAGCTTAGCTACTGATTAGTAGGGTTGGGATGCCCCTGCAGGGGCTCTTCTTGCCCCTAGGGTGGGGGCTGGGCTCCTGATGCAGATGGATTCTGCACAAGCCACAGAAGGTCATGATCGTGTCCCTCCCAGGAAGAGGGGCTCTGTCAGGACAGCAGGCTCTGGCATCAGTCTGCCTGTTGAAACCTCACCTCTTGCCCTCTCTGGCTCCTAACTGTGCCTGTGCACAGGTGTCCCTGACCAGTTGCTGTGTGCCCGTTTCCCCATCTCAAGACGGGGCATTTGTGGTCCTGGTTGTGAGGCGTGAATCAGGGTCCTGTGGAGTAGTCAGCACAGCACGAGTATTGAGTAGGCCCCTCCGTGCGAGGTCATTTCCACCCTTCTTGAGGAGGTAGGTCCCCTCCCCCCAACCCGTTCGAGCCCCAACCTCCCACTCATACTGCTCGCCCTTCTTGCAGGCATCGGTCCAGTGCTGGGTCTGGTCTCCGTCCCCCTCCTAGGCTCAGCCAGTGACCACTGGCGTGGGCGCTATGGTCGCCGGAGGCCCTTCATCTGGGCCTTGTCCCTGGGCGTCCTGCTGAGCCTGTTCCTCATCCCGAGGGCCAGCTGGCTGGCGGGGCTGCTGTGCCCGGGCACCAGGCCCCTGGAGCTGGCCCTGCTGATCCTGGGGGTGGGGCTGCTGGACTTCTGCGGCCAGGTGTGCTTCACTCCGCTGGAGGCCCTCCTCTCTGACCTCTACCGGGACCCTGACCACTGTCGCCAGGCCTTCTCCGTCTACGCCTTCATGATCAGCCTCGGGGGCTGCCTGGGCTACCTCCTGCCTGCCATCGACTGGGATGCCAGCGCCCTGGCCCCCTACCTGGGCACCCAGGAAGAGTGCCTCTTTGGGCTGCTCACTCTCATCTTCCTCACTTGCGTGGCAGCCACGCTGTTTGTGGCTGAGGAGGCAGCCCTGGGCCCGGCTGAGCCCATGGAAGGGCTGTCGGTGCCCTCCGTGCCACCCCCCCCCCCTGGGCTGCTCTGTTGCCGCATGCCCCGCACCCTGCCCGACTCTTTGTGGCCGAGCTATGCAGCTCATAAGAGGTTAGGTGACTTAGCCCAGCTGTACAACTAGCTTAGCTACTGATTAGTAGGGTTGGGATGCCCCTGCAGGGGCTCTTCTTGCCCCTAGGGTGGGGGCTGGGCTCCTGATGCAGATGGATTCTGCACAAGCCACAGAAGGTCATGATCGTGTCCCTCCCAGGAAGAGGGGCTCTGTCAGGACAGCAGGCTCTGGCATCAGTCTGCCTGTTGAAACCTCACCTCTTGCCCTCTCTGGCTCCTAACTGTGCCTGTGCACAGGTGTCCCTGACCAGTTGCTGTGTGCCCGTTTCCCCATCTCAAGACGGGGCATTTGTGGTCCTGGTTGTGAGGCGTGAATCAGGGTCCTGTGGAGTAGTCAGCACAGCACGAGTATTGAGTAGGCCCCTCCGTGCGAGGTCATTTCCACCCTTCTTGAGGAGGTAGGTCCCCTCCCCCCAACCCGTTCGAGCCCCAACCTCCCACTCATACTGCTCGCCCTTCTTGCAGGCATCGGTCCAGTGCTGGGTCTGGTCTCCGTCCCCCTCCTAGGCTCAGCCAGTGACCACTGGCGTGGGCGCTATGGTCGCCGGAGGCCCTTCATCTGGGCCTTGTCCCTGGGCGTCCTGCTGAGCCTGTTCCTCATCCCGAGGGCCAGCTGGCTGGCGGGGCTGCTGTGCCCGGGCACCAGGCCCCTGGAGCTGGCCCTGCTGATCCTGGGGGTGGGGCTGCTGGACTTCTGCGGCCAGGTGTGCTTCACTCCGCTGGAGGCCCTCCTCTCTGACCTCTACCGGGACCCTGACCACTGTCGCCAGGCCTTCTCCGTCTACGCCTTCATGATCAGCCTCGGGGGCTGCCTGGGCTACCTCCTGCCTGCCATCGACTGGGATGCCAGCGCCCTGGCCCCCTACCTGGGCACCCAGGAAGAGTGCCTCTTTGGGCTGCTCACTCTCATCTTCCTCACTTGCGTGGCAGCCACGCTGTTTGTGGCTGAGGAGGCAGCCCTGGGCCCGGCTGAGCCCATGGAAGGGCTGTCGGTGCCCTCCGTGCCACCGCTGGGCTGCCCGTGCCGCGCCCGCCTGGCTTTCCAGAACCTGGGCGCCCTCTTTCCTCGGCTGCACCGGCTCTGTTGCCGCATGCCCCGCACCCTGCGCCGACTCTTTGTGGCCGAGCTATGCAGCTGGATGGCGTTCATGACCTTCACGTTATTTTACACGGACTTTGTGGGCGAGGGGCTGTACCAGGGTGTGCCCAGGGCTGAGCCAGGCACGGAAGCCCGGAGACACTATGACGAAGGTAAGGCCTGGGCTGCCCTCCAGTGGACGTTCGGGCGTGGGGAGGTGCCCACAGCCGTGCCGGGGCTGGGGCTGTGACCTGGGCTCACATTCCCCATCAGGGAAATGGGCCAGCGCGCAGGCTGCATGTACAGTTGCTCTGGGAGCCAAGCAGCCTCGCCGCCGTCTCGGCAGAACCTCAGGCTCTTCATAGAGTTGGATCCGTTGTTGTCCTAACTTAATGGCAGAAGGCGCTGAACTTATTTAAGCTCTAGGCGCTGGGCCTCAGGTTTGCCTGGCCCCAAATTCAGTGTACCCTCTACCCCGCTGCTGACTTTCCACATCATGTTGCCAGCGCCTTCTAGCTCAGGTCTCTCCAACCCTTACCTTGGAGTCCATGGCAGGATTGTCTTTACCCCCTCCTGGAAGCTGAGCACAGCCAACCCTTAGAACGTCTTCCTTTGCCTCAGCCAGTGGCTTCCAACGCTCTCCCTAGCCCAGGCTCCTGTTGCTGGGTGGGGGGGGGGAGGATGCTGGGCGGCAGGTGCCTGGGCTCCTGATTCTGAGCACCCGTGCCGCCTGAGGACTGGGCCCTTCCCCGCGCCCCCGCCTGATGGCTTCTTCCTCCTCTCCAACTCCAGGGGTCCGAATGGGCAGCCTGGGGCTGTTCCTGCAGTGTGCCATCTCCCTGCTCTTCTCTCTTGTCATGGACCGGCTGGTGCAGCGATTTGGTACCCGCGCGGTCTACCTGGCCAGCGTGGTGGCTTTCCCCGTGGCAGCCGGCGCCACGTGCCTCTCCCACAGCGTGGTGGTGGTGACTGCCTCGGCCGCCCTCACTGGGTTCACCTTCTCTGCTCTGCAGATCCTGCCCTACACGCTCGCTTCCCTCTACCACCGGGAGAAGCAGGTACTGGCCTCTTGAGGGGAGGAGGGAGGAGGGGCGGCTAACTTGTCCAGGACGGGTGACTGGCCAGAGAAGCTGGAGAAGGGATTCTTTGATCAGAGAGGAAGACTGTTGCAACCCCAGGGCCAGAGACTTGGGCTGCGGAAGGAGGGTGTAGATTAGATTCTGGGAATGACTTCCTGGTATCAGGATTATAAAGCCCTTAAAGTGGATGATTGCAGGAAATGTGAAATCCTCTGGAAATCCTGAAGGATCAGGCGAGCACAAGTCCTCCGTCTGGGCAGCGTTGTTCAGTGCAGAGGCAGGGAGCTGGATCCGAAGACCTCTGCGGCCCCTAGCTTCGGCAGCCAGCGAGCCGGGAAGGCCTGGCGTGGGCCACGTCTCTCCTTATTCAGGGAGGAGCCTTGTGACTGACCTTACTCTCATCTCAGAGATGGGAATCCTTCTTGCTGCTCCTTCTGCTCTTCCAGTTTATCTTCCGTTTCTGTCTAATTCTCTCTTTTCTTTTCCTGCCTCACTCCTTCGCCTCCTCCCCTTCCCCCGCCCCCTCGGCGGATCTCTGAGCCTGACGCACCTGACACCGCTCACCTGGGCACTGTGTAAGTTGGGGGCCTCCTTCTTGCTCAACCTCACACTAACCAGCCTCCAGGGGCCTCCTTCTGGGGAACCTCCTGGCCCAGGCGGTGTGGTCACCTTTGTTGCCTCCACTGACCTCACTAAGCTGCAGCCCTGGGCTCCTGATTCTGAGCCCCGTGCCGCCTGAGGACTGGGCCCTTCGCGCCGCCTGATGGCTTCTTCCTCCTCTCCAACTCCAGGGGTCCGAATGGGCAGCCTGGGGCTGTTCCTGCAGTGTGCCATCTCCCTGCTCTTCTCTCTTGTCATGGACCGGCTGGTGCAGCGATTTGGTACCCGCGCGGTCTACCTGGCCAGCGTGGTGGCTTTCCCCGTGGCAGCCGGCGCCACGTGCCTCTCCCACAGCGTGGTGGTGGTGACTGCCTCGGCCGCCCTCACTGGGTTCACCTTCTCTGCTCTGCAGATCCTGCCCTACACGCTCGCTTCCCTCTACCACCGGGAGAAGCAGGTACTGGCCTCTTGAGGGGAGGAGGGAGGAGGGGCGGCTAACTTGTCCAGGACGGGTGACTGGCCAGAGAAGCTGGAGAAGGGATTCTTTGATCAGAGAGGAAGACTGTTGCAACCCCAGGGCCAGAGACTTGGGCTGCGGAAGGAGGGTGTAGATTAGATTCTGGGAATGACTTCCTGGTATCAGGATTATAAAGCCCTTAAAGTGGATGATTGCAGGAAATGTGAAATCCTCTGGAAATCCTGAAGGATCAGGCGAGCACAAGTCCTCCGTCTGGGCAGCGTTGTTCAGTGCAGAGGCAGGGAGCTGGATCCGAAGACCTCTGCGGCCCCTAGCTTCGGCAGCCAGCGAGCCGGGAAGGCCTGGCGTGGGCCACGTCTCTCCTTATTCAGGGAGGAGCCTTGTGACTGACCTTACTCTCATCTCAGAGATGGGAATCCTTCTTGCTGCTCCTTCTGCTCTTCCAGTTTATCTTCCGTTTCTGTCTAATTCTCTCTTTTCTTTTCCTGCCTCACTCCTTCGCCTCCTCCCCTTCCCCCGCCCCCTCGGCGGATCTCTGAGCCTGACGCACCTGACACCGCTCACCTGGGCACTGTGTAAGTTGGGGGCCTCCTTCTTGCTCAACCTCACACTAACCAGCCCCTCCAGGGGCCTCCTTCTGGGGGAACCTCCTGGCCCAGGCGGTGTGGTCACCTTTGTTGCCTCCACTGACCTCACTAAGCTGCAGCCCTGGCGCAGAGCTCTGCCCAGGCAAGACGTTGGGCTGTCCTGAGAGAGAGAGACCCAGCCTGCCTTCAGAGGGCTTCCAAACGGCAGGGGAGACACATTCTGTCGAGTGTAGGACATGAGGGGGGTGGCAGAGAACCCTCGCTGCAGGGCTGGTTAACTGAACAGGTAGCTGCGGGGCGGGGGTGGGGATCCTGGGCCCTGAGGCCCCTGTCGCTGCACTGATGACTTTCATCATCCTTCACGCTCTCAGGCCCTGACTGGGGGATCAGGCAGGGGTCCAGAGGCCAGGCTTGGGCATGTGCCAGGAAACACACTGGGGTTGGTCTTCTCCTCGGTCTGAGGAACGTGTTTGTCCCCAAGGAGGGTGGCAGGCAGGAGGTGAGGTCCTGGGCCTGGTTGGCCCCGCATGCCTGCCTCCTCGACTTCAGGTGGCACCATGAGCCTTGGCTTGACTTCAGCTGTGGGCTCCCAGCCCCGAGGCAGCCAACCCTGCGAACTCTGTGTTCCGGGCACTAGTGGGCCCGGGGACAGCAGTCAAATGAGTTCTGGCCTTGTCCTCAGATGGGAGGCTCCAGGGCATTGCAGGCAGGTCAGGGGCCGGCCATGCTGGTCCACGGCAGAGTGAGAAGGAACAGGAAGGCTTCAGCATGAGCACAGCTGGGCCGTGGGAGTCAGGATGAGGGCGATTCTGTTCCTCGCTTTCGCCAGGCTGAGTCTGAGGCCCCTCTCCGGCCCAGGCTGGGGCCCTGGGCCTCACAGTAGGACCGCAGCTGCAGCCTGGGCCTGGGCCTGCAGTCGGGGAGCGCCCCTCTGTGGAGGCTGACGGGCGTTTCCGGGACGAGGTGGCCGGGACAGGAAGGAGGGGGGCTGGGAGAGTGTGTGCGGCTTTGGGGCAGTGGGGGTCCCCACCTTTGGATTTTGTGCCTTGGCCCACCTGTCTTCATTTTTCTGTGTCTTTTCCTTTACCTTGGGGTTCTATTCTCTTCCTAACCTGCAGTGCAGAGTTTGTCTGTCATTTACTGATTCTAGGAGAGGCTGGAGGAGACCTAGACCTTTGGTTTCAAGTGTCCCCTTCTGAGGAGAATCCTCACTAGATGCAGACCAAGCAGGGGTCTGCTCAGTTCTCTGCCCTGCTGCCCGATTTTCCTTAAGGCCTGTTGCCTGGCTTCTTCTAGCCCCTAGGATAAAGGCCAAGGTCTGTTCTCAAAGCTGGGGGATCCCATGGTTGGGTACATACCTGTCCTTATATGTCTCCCTCCTCCAGGTTTTCCTGCCCAAATACCGAGGAGACGATGGAGAGGGCAGTGAGGATAGCCTGACAACCAGCTTCTCGCCGGGCCCTAAGGCCGGATCTCCCTTCCCCAATGGACACGTGGGTGCTGGAGGCGGTGGCCTGCTTCCGCCTCCACCTGCTCTCTGCGGGGCCTCTGCCTGCGAGGTCTCCATGCGTGCAGTGGTGGGTGAGCCGCCCGAGATGCGAGTCGTTCCCGGCCGGGGCATCTGCCTGGACCTTGCCATCCTGGACAGTGCCTTCCTGCTGTCTCCTCGACTTCAGGTGGCACCATGAGCCTTGGCTTGACTTCAGCTGTGGGCTCCCAGCCCCGAGGCAGCCAACCCTGCGAACTCTGTGTTCCGGGCACTAGTGGGCCCGGGGACAGCAGTCAAATGAGTTCTGGCCTTGTCCTCAGATGGGAGGCTCCAGGGCATTGCAGGCAGGTCAGGGGCCGGCCATGCTGGTCCACGGCAGAGTGAGAAGGAACAGGAAGGCTTCAGCATGAGCACAGCTGGGCCGTGGGAGTCAGGATGAGGGCGATTCTGTTCCTCGCTTTCGCCAGGCTGAGTCTGAGGCCCCTCTCCGGCCCAGGCTGGGGCCCTGGGCCTCACAGTAGGACCGCAGCTGCAGCCTGGGCCTGGGCCTGCAGTCGGGGAGCGCCCCTCTGTGGAGGCTGACGGGCGTTTCCGGGACGAGGTGGCCGGGACAGGAAGGAGGGGGGCTGGGAGAGTGTGTGCGGCTTTGGGGCAGTGGGGGTCCCCACCTTTGGATTTTGTGCCTTGGCCCACCTGTCTTCATTTTTCTGTGTCTTTTCCTTTACCTTGGGGTTCTATTCTCTTCCTAACCTGCAGTGCAGAGTTTGTCTGTCATTTACTGATTCTAGGAGAGGCTGGAGGAGACCTAGACCTTTGGTTTCAAGTGTCCCCTTCTGAGGAGAATCCTCACTAGATGCAGACCAAGCAGGGGTCTGCTCAGTTCTCTGCCCTGCTGCCCGATTTTCCTTAAGGCCTGTTGCCTGGCTTCTTCTAGCCCCTAGGATAAAGGCCAAGGTCTGTTCTCAAAGCTGGGGGATCCCATGGTTGGGTACATACCTGTCCTTATATGTCTCCCTCCTCCAGGTTTTCCTGCCCAAATACCGAGGAGACGATGGAGAGGGCAGTGAGGATAGCCTGACAACCAGCTTCTCGCCGGGCCCTAAGGCCGGATCTCCCTTCCCCAATGGACACGTGGGTGCTGGAGGCGGTGGCCTGCTTCCGCCTCCACCTGCTCTCTGCGGGGCCTCTGCCTGCGAGGTCTCCATGCGTGCAGTGGTGGGTGAGCCGCCCGAGATGCGAGTCGTTCCCGGCCGGGGCATCTGCCTGGACCTTGCCATCCTGGACAGTGCCTTCCTGCTGTCTCAGGTGGCCCCGTCTCTGTTTATGGGCTCCATTGTCCAGCTCAGCCAGTCTGTCACTGCTTATATGGTGTCGGCCGCAGGCCTGGGTCTGGTTGCCATTTACTTTGTCACACAGGTAGTATTCGACAAGAGCGACTTGGCCAAATACTCTGTGTAGGGTACTTGCAACCCACTGAGGGAGGGTCAGCCTCACTGGGTCCCAGCTCTCCCTATTCTGGCCCTGTAGGGCTGGGGGCTGGCCTTGCAGCTTCAATCTCTGCCAAAGTGGCGTGGCTCTCTGCTGCCGCCCTGTGGCAGGGAGGTGCATGGCTGCACAGGTAGGAACCGGGCTGCTTCCCTCTCATCTCCCTCCCAGCCCTAAACCAGACTTTAGGGCTGGCTGACTGGTCGCTCTTCAAAAAGCCTTCAGTCTGGACTTCTTCAAGGAGCGAATGGCAGGGCATTTAATGAACTCCGTGCACTGGAATGTAGGACTCTGCCAGGGGATCACCCAGGCTCAGGGTTAACAGCCAGCGTCCCGGTCAGGATGGACCCAGTGAAGGGATGTGGGGAGCTACGTGAACTCAGCTGTCTGTTCTCCTAGCACCAGGGCCCCTATCCCATAGGTTCTCCCATTGTTGCTCTTGCATGGGAGTTTCTACTGTGAAACTCGACAGGATTTGAGAGTGTGGACTTTGCTTGGCAGAGGGCACAGTCCTGAGGGAGAAGGCAAGCTTCTTGGCCCTCCCCTTGCGCCTATTTTATTAGCACTTGGCTTATTGGCCCCCAGGTTGACATCACAGGCACACTGGTCATTAAATATTTAACTTATTTATTTAAGTAGAAGGGGAGTCAAGGTGCCCAGGCGTTCGGTAGGATGAGATCCTCAGCAACTAGGTCCCCTGAGATGATGGTTGGTTATTGGGCTCAGGGTTGCTAGAATCTCCTGCTCCTGGAGTGACTGGTCGGGCCACAAAGCTGCCTAACCCTGTGTGGAAGCTGTGCCCGCCCCAACTGACTTCCCAGATCCTGTCACCCCTGGTGGGGAGGGCTGGGGACGGTGACGGGTGGGGCTCCGGGTCTCAGCAGTCCTCCCCGCCTGCCCGTCCCTCTTGACCCTGCCGGCTCCAAGCCCCTAGCTCCCTCTGGGACTGGGCTGGTAAAGGAGCCACCCAGCCCCACCTTTCCCCACTGGCTCCGCAGCCCCCTCCTGGCGGCTGTTCTGGGACCAGAAGCACAGAGTTGTGGCTCCTTGAGCCTCTAAGTGTCTCAGCCCCCAGGGCATATCTGTGCTCAGGGAATCTAGCACAGAAACTCAGGAGCACCCCCTGCCTGGGCTCAGGAGGTCTTATCTCTCCGGGGGCTTTAAGTGCCGTTTGCAATAATGTTGTGTCTTATTTATTTAGCGGAGTAAATATTTTATACTGTATATGAGCAATCAGAGTATAATGTTTATGGTGATGAAATTAAAGCCTTCTTATATGTTTACTTGGTCTCTGTGTCTTTTCTAAGGGGGAAAAGACCAGCTCTCATCAGGACTGTTGCGGCAGCTGCAGTTCCCAGCACCACCAGCGGGTGGTGGTATAGACCACCACCTCCATCCTTTGGTTGATTGGGTGTGGTTTTGCTACCCTAGTGTGGGAGGTCCCTTTGCCGGTGAGGGAGAGCAGGAAAGTAAGGCGGGGGAGTGGGGACATTTTCCTTATCAAAGGGCTCACAGTATGGCCAAGAAGATGGAGCAAGCACCCATCGTCAGCCATAGCAATAGGAAGCACTTGGCAAACTTCTAAACAGTCTTCGAAGGCTTCTTTGCTTTTGGCCTCGCTGGAAGCTCACCTTGTATATTTCTTGCCATAGATCTGGAGTGAGCTGTTTTCTCTAAGGGCCTCTGATTGATTCCTGTGGAAAAAGGTGTGTTCCCCCCCCGCCAGCCACACACACAATGACCATAATATTGGTACTGGGAGTGTTTATTATTTTTATTTTTTATTTTTTAAACTTTTATTTATTTATTTTTGACTGTGCTGGGTCTTTGTTGATGTGTGGATTTAGCTGCTCTGCAGTATATGGGATCTTCCTGGTTCAGGGATCAAACCTGTGTCTCCTGCATTGAAAGATGGGTTCTTACCCACTGAGCCACAAGGGAAGCCCGGGAGTGTTTATTATTAGGTTGTCATACAATCCATGAGGCTGCAAAGAGTCAGACATGACTGATGGACTGAACTGACTGATCATTGGTTTTAGGCCTTTTCTGTGAACAAAGTGAGACGTCACAGTCCTCTCTTGACCCTGCCGGCTCCAAGCCCCTAGCTCCCTCTGGGACTGGGCTGGTAAAGGAGCCACCCAGCCCCACCTTTCCCCACTGGCTCCAGCCCTCCTGGCGGCTGTTCTGGGACCAGAAGCACAGAGTTGTGGCTCCTTGAGCCTCTAAGTGTCTCAGCCCCCAGGGCATATCTGTGCTCAGGGAATCTAGCACAGAAACTCAGGAGCACCCCCTGCCTGGGCTCAGGAGGTCTTATCTCTCCGGGGGCTTTAAGTGCCGTTTGCAATAATGTTGTGTCTTATTTATTTAGCGGAGTAAATATTTTATACTGTATATGAGCAATCAGAGTATAATGTTTATGGTGATGAAATTAAAGCCTTCTTATATGTTTACTTGGTCTCTGTGTCTTTTCTAAGGGGGAAAAGACCAGCTCTCATCAGGACTGTTGCGGCAGCTGCAGTTCCCAGCACCACCAGTGGGTGGTGGTATAGACCAACACTTCCATCCTTTGGTTGATTGGGTGTGGTTTTGCTACCCTAGTGTGGGGAGGTCCCTTTGCCGGTGAGGGGGAGAGCAGGAAAGTAAGGCGGGGGAGTGGGGACATTTTCCTTATCAAAGGGCTCACAGTATGGCCAAGAAGATGGAGCAAGCACCCATCGTCAGCCATAGCAATAGGAAGCACTTGGCAAACTTCTAAACAGTCTTCGAAGGCTTCTTTGCTTTTTGGCCTCGCTGGAAGCTCACCTTGTATATTTCTTGCCATAGATCTGGAGTGAGCTGTTTTCTCTAAGGGCCTCTGATTGATTCCTGTGGAAAAAGGTGTGTTCCCCCCCCGCCAGCCACACACACAATGACCATAATATTGGTACTGGGAGTGTTTATTATTTTTATTTTTTATTTTTTAAACTTTTATTTATTTATTTTTGACTGTGCTGGGTCTTTGTTGATGTGTGGATTTAGCTGCTCTGCAGTATATGGGATCTTCCTGGTTCAGGGATCAAACCTGTGTCTCCTGCATTGAAAGATGGGTTCTTACCCACTGAGCCACAAGGGAAGCCCGGGAGTGTTTATTATTAGGTTGTCATACAATCCATGAGGCTGCAAAGAGTCAGACATGACTGATGGACTGAACTGACTGATCATTGGTTTTAGGCCTTTTCTGTGAACAAAGTGAGGGAAAAACTTTTAATATAAACACATGATGAGTTTCTATTGATACTGCTGATTCAAATTTAGGGTTATAGATGATATATGTTTATATATATATATGCATGCATATATATTTTACTTCTCCAATTTCTACCACACTGAACCAGACCTCCAGGCCTGGCCTAGCACGTGTGTATATGTGTGTGAGAGAAAGCAAAAAGAACCACCAGTCAGCCATTAACGTCAGCCTCTCTGTGCCACCAGAATGTAGAACCTGCCCCAGAAGGCACATCATTCTTCTTCCTTGTCCAAGGCAAACAAACCTTTTGACCAGCCAGGTACAAGTCATTTACTTCTGTGGTTCGGTTTATTCCTAATCAATGTATTATTTTTGATGCAATTGTAAATAAGATTGTTTTCTTAATTTCAGAGGGCCTTATCTAGCACAAATTTTCAGTATTGGGGACCCGCTAAACCAGCTCACAGGCTGTGAGGCCTTGTTTCAGTAGTTCTTCAGTTTTTTCTTTTAATTTTTATTTTATATTGGAATATAGTTGATTTACAATGGTAGTTCCTTAGTTTTATAGTCCTCACAGAAATGCCAGCTCACTACAGAAAGGGAGGAGAGAAGCAGGAAGAAAGAGGACTCTAGAAAAGAGAAGGAAGCTGCAAGGAACCTCAAAGACACCACAGAGATTTACTCAGTCGTTTCCACGTGCAATTTCAGACGAGTGCAGTCTGGCCTGTGTCCTGAGGATCATTCCATTTAGATGGAAAGGAACAGGCTGGTTGAGTCCAATGTCCACAGATGTATCAGGTAGGATGGAAGTGGAAAATCCAGAACATGAACCAAAGACACTAATAGAGTTTAGAGAAGGGAAGATGATTTTTCAGGTAGAGAAAGAAGGACCAGGCTCTTCCACAGACTTCCTCGTCATGCTGGATCCTGCCCGTCTCCCGGAGTGCGATGGAGCCCTGCATTCTGGCTTGTGGTCTGAGCCCAGGAACTGGAGAGCTGGGCTTGGCTGGGATTAGATGGGCAGCGCCCTGGACTTTGCACATTTGTCGGTCTTTCTCTGTGGCCTGGGCTGCCTGTGCCTGCAGTTACAGGGAGGAAGGGGAGTAGGAGCAGGGTAAGGAGCGCCTCATGGGTGGAACTGGGGTCTCAGGTTACTTTCTGTGCAGTGAGGGAAGAAGCTCTGGGTTTCCAGGATCAGATCTGATTACAGCTGCCTGGCAGTTTTGTCACGCTGGCTGAAGGCTGTTCAAGGTGGAACTTTCTGATACCCAACACTGTCACTAGATTGCCACAAACACAGCAGGAGCTGGGTGTGCCCTGGCAGCCCGGTTCCTTGGCCGCAGTCTGCCCTTTACTAGCACTTGACCTTCGACAGGTCATTCCACTGTGTGAAGGGGGGTGGGGGGGGAGGTTAGTGGACGGTCTCTCCAGACTCAGCTCTAGACTTCCGTGCTTCCCGGCTCCGTGCCCTGTCCTGCTCACCAGGATCCTGTGTCGCACGTTACAGTCCCAGTTAATTTCTCCTTCCCTCGTTTTCATCAGATAATATCTGTCTGTCTTCCTATGTGCTAGACCCGATTGCACCGTGGCAAAGACGGCATAATCCCTGGCAGCTCAGATGATGCCGTGAGGAGGAAGACGGGGAACAGCCTCTGTCCCCTTAGGGCCCCTGTCCTGGAGAGGAAGCGGCCTCCAGGAAGCAAGGTGTGGTCTGTCCGTGGGCAGCTGCTAGACCTGAGACCACCTCACAGGCTGCCATGATGTCTCCCAGTGCGTGAAGAGAGCAGGTAGGCGGAGGGGACCCTGTTTTCCTTATCTATTCAAAAAATTTAGTCGTTTCCATGGAAAGGGGAAAAAGGGCTGGTTGAGTCCAATGTCCACAGATGTATCAGGTAGGATGGAAGTGGAAAATCCAGAACATGAACCAAAGACACTAATAGAGTTTAGAGAAGGAAGATGATTTTTCAGGTAGAGAAAGAAGGACCAGGCTCTTCCACAGACTTCCTCGTCATGCTGGATCCTGCCCGTCTCCCGGAGTGCGATGGAGCCCTGCATTCTGGCTTGTGGTCTGAGCCCAGGAACTGGAGAGCTGGGCTTGGCTGGGATTAGATGGGCAGCGCCCTGGACTTTGCACATTTGTCGGTCTTTCTCTGTGGCCTGGGCTGCCTGTGCCTGCAGTTACAGGGAGGAAGGGGAGTAGGAGCAGGGTAAGGAGCGCCTCATGGGTGGAACTGGGGTCTCAGGTTACTTTCTGTGCAGTGAGGGAAGAAGCTCTGGGTTTCCAGGATCAGATCTGATTACAGCTGCCTGGCAGTTTTGTCACGCTGGCTGAAGGCTGTTCAAGGTGGAACTTTCTGATACCCAACACTGTCACTAGATTGCCACAAACACAGCAGGAGCTGGGTGTGCCCTGGCAGCCCGGTTCCTTGGCCGCAGTCTGCCCTTTACTAGCACTTGACCTTCGACAGGTCATTCCACTGTGTGAAGGGGGGTGGGGGGGGAGGTTAGTGGACGGTCTCTCCAGACTCAGCTCTAGACTTCCGTGCTTCCCGGCTCCGTGCCCTGTCCTGCTCACCAGGATCCTGTGTCGCACGTTACAGTCCCAGTTAATTTCTCCTTCCCTCGTTTTCATCAGATAATATCTGTCTGTCTTCCTATGTGCTAGACCCGATTGCACCGTGGCAAAGACGGCATAATCCCTGGCAGCTCAGATGATGCCGTGAGGAGGAAGACGGGGAACAGCCTCTGTCCCCTTAGGGCCCCTGTCCTGGAGAGGAAGCGGCCTCCAGGAAGCAAGGTGTGGTCTGTCCGTGGGCAGCTGCTAGACCTGAGACCACCTCACAGGCTGCCATGATGTCTCCCAGTGACGTGAAGAGAGCAGGTAGGCGGAGGGGACCCTGTTTTCCTTCACCAGCGACGACACTGAGGCCTGCTGAGATGAGGCGGCTTGTCCAAGGGCTCAAGGCTACTGACTCAGGGCTATTTCTGTCCTACTCTGCATTATCTTTGCAGCTTTTCTGTACGTCTAGTATTATTCCCAAATATGGAAGACATTGATCCTTCTCACTACCTTCTGATGGGCACCAGCTAAATCAACTAGTCAACCATTACTGTTCACTGAGCACCTGAGAGGTACCCCGTGGTGCGTATACCTAAGGGGGCTGTGAGTGTTGGCCCTGGCTCTCTGTGTGTGCGGAGGGTGCACATGGAAGAATAAAGTGTGTTTAAATGAAGTTATTTCTAATGGAACAAGGCAATTTGACAAGTGCCAACAATACCTAGGCGTACAAGGGAGACAGGTCTACTACTACAAGGAAGGTGTTTTTTAAAGGAGGACAAAGACTAGTTCCTTCTATGAAACAGGTTCGGGTCTTTTTTTGTTTTTATTTATTTATTTTTTTGTCATTTTTTAAAATTTTTGGCCTCTTTTATTGGTCCTTCATTTATTTATTTACATCCATCTTTGTTCTTTGGCCTGTGTGGGCCTCCCATTGCAGTGGCCTCTCTTGCTGCAGAGCACCGGCTCTGGCACATGCGCTTCAGAGCGCTGGCTCGCAGTTGGACGCACTGGTCTAGCCGCCGTGGCATGTGGGATCCTCCCAGGCCAGGGATCGAACCAGTGCCCTTTGCACTGCAAGGCGGACTCTTTACCCACTGGACTACCAGGGAAGCCCCTCAGGGTATTTTTGACTTAGTGGACACTTTTGAAATACATGAGCACTCTGATCAATTATATGCACATTTCTCAGTCTTCCTGCATTAGTCATAAAAATAGCCTCATCTTGCTTGCCTCATTGTTAACCTGTGATGTCGTGCTCCTCCTGAACTGATTCATCAACCTTAGCCCTCTCCCTTTCTCTAGTCTAACCTCCACTCACCCCTACTGCTACCGCCCTTACGCCTGTGCTTGTACCGTAGCCTGAGCTAGCTTCCCATGCACTAAGCTGAAGGCCCCACGCTTGAGTGGCAGGGGAACCTCAGGAGACTCACCTGCACGTGACTCCCTCACGGGTGGCTCCATCCACCTTGTTATCCCCTTCATCACCACCTCCTTGTTCTCCCCGCCCCTCAAACTCTTGCGCCCCAGTGAGCTTCTTTCCACCGCTCAAGCAAACTTGGCCGGTATGAGCTTCAGTACCTTTGCCCTTGCTGCATTCTCTTCATGGAAAGCCCTCTGCTTCTTTGCCTATAGGAATTATAGCTATTCTCCAACCCTCAGTAAATCAACTAGTCAACCATTACTGTTCACTGAGCACCTGAGAGGTACCCGTGGTGCGTATACCTAAGGGGGCTGTGAGTGTTGGCCCTGGCTCTCTGTGTGTGCGGAGGGTGCACATGGAAGAATAAAGTGTGTTTAAATGAAGTTATTTCTAATGGAACAAGGCAATTTGACAAGTGCCAACAATACCTAGGCGTACAAGGGAGACAGGTCTACTACTACAAGGAAGGTGTTTTTTAAAGGAGGACAAAGACTAGTTCCTTCTATGAAACAGGTTCGGGTCTTTTTTTGTTTTTATTTATTTATTTTTTTGTCATTTTTTAAAATTTTTGGCCTCTTTTATTGGTCCTTCATTTATTTATTTACATCCATCTTTGTTCTTTGGCCTGTGTGGGCCTCCCATTGCAGTGGCCTCTCTTGCTGCAGAGCACCGGCTCTGGCACATGCACTACAGAGCTCTGGCTGCAGTTGGACGCACTGGTCTAGCCGCCGTGGCATGTGGGATCCTCCCAGGCCAGGGATCGAACCAGTGCCCTTTGCACTGCAAGGCGGACTCTTTACCCACTGGACTACCAGGGAAGCCCCTCAGGGTATTTTTGACTTAGTGGACACTTTTGAAATACATGAGCACTCTGATCAATTATATGCACATTTCTCAGTCTTCCTGCATTAGTCATAAAAATAGCCTCATCTTGCTTGCCTCATTGTTAACCTGTGATGTCGTGCTCCTCCTGAACTGATTCATCAACCTTAGCCCTCTCCCTTTCTCTAGTCTAACCTCCACTCACCCCTACTGCTACCGCCCTTACGCCTGTGCTTGTACCGTAGCCTGAGCTAGCTTCCCATGCACTAAGCTGAAGGCCCCACGCTTGAGTGGCAGGGGAACCTCAGGAGACTCACCTGCACGTGACTCCCTCACGGGTGGCTCCATCCACCTTGTTATCCCCTTCATCACCACCTCCTTGTTCTCCCCGCCCCTCAAACTCTTGCGCCCCAGTGAGCTTCTTTCCACCGCTCAAGCAAACTTGGCCGGTATGAGCTTCAGTACCTTTGCCCTTGCTGCATTCTCTTCATGGAAAGCCCTCTGCTTCTTTGCCTATAGGAATTATAGCTATTCTCCAACCCTCAGCTTAAACATCCCCTTCTCTTGTTCCCTGAGATTAATCGCTTCCGTCTCTGCCTTCCAATCATACACTTCTACTGTGCTACTCATCTATGTTGGACAAAAACGTGGCTTATCCCACAGAATGGGAGAAAATATTTACAAATGGAGTGACTGATGAGGGATTAATCACCAAAATATACAAATAGTTCATGCAGCTCAACAACAAAAAAAATGAACAACCCAATCGGAAATGGCTAGAAGATCTAAATAAACATTTCTTCAAAGAAGGCGTACATCGGCCTCTAAAGAAGGCCAAAAAGCACATGAACAGTTGTTCAACAGCACTGATTATTATAGAAGTGCAAATGAGAACTATATGATGTATCACCTCACACTAGTCAGAATGGCCATCATCAAAAACTCCACAAACAATAAATGCTGAAGATGGTGTGGAGAAAAGGAAACTTTTCTACATGGTTGATAGGAATATAAATTGGTACAGCCAATATGGAGAACAGTATGAAAGTTCCTTAAAAAAACTAGAAGTAGAGCTACGATATAATTCAGCAATCCTACTCCTGGACGTTTACCTGGATAAAATCATAATTTGAAAAGATACATGCTCTCCAATGTTCATTGCAGCACTATTTACAATAGCTAGGAATTAAAGAGCTATAAGGAAACAATATTGCAAAAAAGGAGGTGGTCCACTGGAAGTGAACATCAACATTTTAGGAATCAGTAAACTAAAATGGAATTAACCTGTGATGTCGTGCTCCTCATGAACTGATTCATCAACCTTAGCCCTCTCCCTTTCTCTAGTCTGACCTCCACTCACCCCTGCTGCTACCGCCTAGTGCTTGTACCGTAGCCTGAGCTAGCTTCCCATGCACTAAGCTGAAGGCCCCACGCTTGAGTGGCAGGGGAACCTCAGGAGACTCACCTGCACGTGACTCCCTCACGGGTGGCTCCATCCACCTTGTTATCCCCTTCATCACCACCTCCTTGTTCTCCCCGCCCCTCAAACTCTTGCGCCCCAGTGAGCTTCTTTCCACCGCTCAAGCAAACTTGGCCGGTATGAGCTTCAGTACCTTTGCCCTTGCTGCATTCTCTTCATGGAAAGCCCTCTGCTTCTTTGCCTATAGGAATTATAGCTATTCTCCAACCCTCAGCTTAAACATCCCCTTCTCTTGTTCCCTGAGATTAATCGCTTCCGTCTCTGCCTTCCAATCATACACTTCTACTGTGCTACTCATCTATGTTGGACAAAAACGTGGCTTATCCCACAGAATGGGAGAAAATATTTACAAATGGAGTGACTGATGAGGGATTAATCACCAAAATATACAAATAGTTCATGCAGCTCAACAACAAAAAAAATGAACAACCCAATCGGAAATGGCTAGAAGATCTAAATAAACATTTCTTCAAAGAAGGCGTACATCGGCCTCTAAAGAAGGCCAAAAAGCACATGAACAGTTGTTCAACAGCACTGATTATTATAGAAGTGCAAATGAGAACTATATGATGTATCACCTCACACTAGTCAGAATGGCCATCATCAAAAACTCCACAAACAATAAATGCTGAAGATGGTGTGGAGAAAAGGAAACTTTTCTACATGGTTGATAGGAATATAAATTGGTACAGCCAATATGGAGAACAGTATGAAAGTTCCTTAAAAAAACTAGAAGTAGAGCTACGATATAATTCAGCAATCCTACTCCTGGACGTTTACCTGGATAAAATCATAATTTGAAAAGATACATGCTCTCCAATGTTCATTGCAGCACTATTTACAATAGCTAGGAATTAAAGAGCTATAAGGAACAATATTGCATAGGACCCTGGAATGTTAGGTCCATAATCAAGGCAAATTGGAGGTGGTCACACAGGAGATGGCAAAAGTGAACATCAACATTTTAGGAATCAGTAAACTAAAATGGTTATTATGGGAGAATTTAATGCAGATGACCATCATATCTACTACTGTGGGTAAGAATCCCTTAGAAGGAATGGAGTAGCCCTCATAGTCAACAAAAGAGTCCAAAATGCAGTACTTGGGTGCAATCTCAAAGACAATAGAATGATCTTGGTTTGTTTCCAAGGCAAACCATTCAACAGCACAGTAAACCAAGTCTATGCCTCAACCACTAATGCTGAAGAAGCTGGAGTTGAAAGGTTCTATGAAGACCTACAAGATCTTCACTAATACCAAAAAAAAAAAAGATGTCCTTTCATCGTAAGGGACTAAAATGCAAAAGTAGGAAGTCAAGAGACACCTGGAGTAACAGGCAAGTTTGGCCTTGGAGTACAAAATGAAGCAGGGCAAAGGCTAACAGTTTTGCCAAGAGAATGCACTGGTCACAGCAAACACCCTTTTCCAACAACACAAGAGATGACTCTACAAATGAACACCAGATGGTCAATAGTGGAATCAGATTGATATTATTCTTTGCAGCCAAAGATAGAGAAGCTCTATACAGTCACCAAAACAAGACCTGGGGCTTCCCTGGGAACTCAGATGGTAAAGAACCCACCTTCAAAGTGGGAGACCTGGATTTGATCCCTGAGTTAGGAAGATCCCCTGGAGAAGGGACAAACAAGACCAATATAAATTGGTACGGTCACTATGTGGCTCAGATCATCAGCTCCTTATTGCAAAATTCAGGCTCAAATTGAAGAAAGTGGGGAAAACCACTAGGCCATTCAATTATAAACTAAATCAAATCCCTCATGATTGTACTGTGGCAGTGACAAAAAATAGACTCAAGGGATCAGGTCTGATAGAGTGGAGTGCCTGAAGAACTACGGATAGAGGTTCATAACATTGTACAGGAGGTGGTGACCAAAACCATCCCCAAGAAAAGTAACTGCAAGAAGCTAAAGTGTTTGCTTGAGGAGGCTTTACAAACAGCTGAGGAAAGAAGAGAAGCCGAAGGCAAAGGAGGAAGGGAAAGATATTCCCAACTGAATGCGGAGTTCCCGAGAGATAAGAAAGCTTTCTCAAGCAACCAATGCAAATAAATGGAGGAAAACAGTAGAATGGGAAAGACTAGAGATCTCTTCAAGAAAATTGGAGTTACCAAGGGAACATTTCATGCAAAAATGGGCACGATAAAGGACAGAAATGGTATGGACCTAACAGAAGCAGAAGATATTAAGAAGAGATGGCAAGAATGCACAAGAAGAACTGTACAAAGAAACTCTTAATGATCCATTTAACCATTATGATGTCACTCACCTAGAACCAGATATCCTGGAGTGTGAAGTCAAGTGGGCCCTGGAAACATTACTATGAACAAAGCAATGAATGCCTTTCATCGTAAGGGACTGAAATGCAAAAGTAGGAAGTCAAGAGACACCTGGAGTAACAGGCAAGTTTGGCCTTGGAGTACAAAATGAAGCAGGGCAAAGGCTAACAGTTTTGCCAAGAGAATGCACTGGTCACAGCAAACACCCTTTTCCAACAACACAAGAGATGACTCTACAAATGAACACCAGATGGTCAATAGTGGAATCAGATTGATATTATTCTTTGCAGCCAAAGATAGAGAAGCTCTATACAGTCACCAAAACAAGACCTGGGGCTTCCCTGGGAACTCAGATGGTAAAGAACCCACCTTCAAAGTGGGAGACCTGGATTTGATCCCTGAGTTAGGAAGATCCCCTGGAGAAGGGACAAACAAGACCAATATAAATTGGTACGGTCACTATGTGGCTCAGATCATCAGCTCCTTATTGCAAAATTCAGGCTCAAATTGAAGAAAGTGGGGAAAACCACTAGGCCATTCAATTATAAACTAAATCAAATCCCTCATGATTGTACTGTGGCAGTGACAAAAAATAGACTCAAGGGATCAGGTCTGATAGAGTGGAGTGCCTGAAGAACTACGGATAGAGGTTCATAACATTGTACAGGAGGTGGTGACCAAAACCATCCCCAAGAAAAGTAACTGCAAGAAGCTAAAGTGTTTGCTTGAGGAGGCTTTACAAACAGCTGAGGAAAGAAGAGAAGCCGAAGGCAAAGGAGGAAGGGAAAGATATTCCCAACTGAATGCGGAGTTCCCGAGAGATAAGAAAGCTTTCTCAAGCAACCAATGCAAATAAATGGAGGAAAACAGTAGAATGGGAAAGACTAGAGATCTCTTCAAGAAAATTGGAGTTACCAAGGGAACATTTCATGCAAAAATGGGCACGATAAAGGACAGAAATGGTATGGACCTAACAGAAGCAGAAGATATTAAGAAGAGATGGCAAGAATGCACAAGAAGAACTGTACAAAGAAACTCTTAATGATCCATTTAACCATTATGATGTCACTCACCTAGAACCAGATATCCTGGAGTGTGAAGTCAAGTGGGCCCTGGAAACATTACTATGAACAAAGCTAGTGAAGATGATGGAATTCCAGCTGAGCTATTTCAAATCTTAAAAGGTAATGCTGTTAAAGTGCTGTACTCATTATGAGAACGAATTTGAAACACTCAGCAGTGTCCACAGGACTGGAAAAGGTAAATTCCAGTTCTAATTCCAAAGAAAAGCAGTGCCAAAGAATGTTCCAATTACTGTACAATTGCATTCATTTCACATGCTAGCAAAGTCATGCTCAAAATCCTTCAAACTGGGCTTCAACTGTACATGAATTGAGAACTTCCAGATGTACAGTTGGATTTAGAAAAGGCAGAGGAACCAGGAATCAAATTGCCAACATATGCTGGATCATAGAAAAAGCAAGGGAATTCCAGAAAATACATCTACTTCTGCTTCATTGACTATGCTAAAGCCTTCTACTGTGTGGATCACATTGAACTGTGGAATATTTTTAAAGAGATGGGAATACCAGACCACCTTACCTGCCTCCCGAGAAAACTTGTATGCAGGACAAGGAGCAACAGTTAGAATTGAACATAGACCAACAGACTGGTTCCAAATTGGGAAAGGAGTACATCAAAGCTGTATGTTGTCTGTCTGCTTATTTAACTTATATGCAGAGTACACCATGCGAAATGCCTGGCTGGATGAAGCACAAGCTGGAATCAAGATCGCCACAAGAAATATCAATAACCTCAGATATGCAGATGATACCATTTTAATGGCAGAAAGTAAAGATGAACAAAATGGCAGAAGGTAAAGAAGAGCCTCTTGAGGAAAGTAAAAGAGAAGAATGAAAAGGCTGGCTTAAAACTCAACATTCAAAACACTAAGATCATGGCATTTGGTCCTATCACTTCATGCCAAATAAACGGAGAAACAATGGAAACAGTGACACACTTTATCTTCTTGGGCTCCAAAATCAATGTGGATGGTGACTGCAGCCACGAAATTAAAAGATCCTTGCTCCTTGGAAGAATAGCTTTGTTAAAACTAGATAGTGTTTTAAAAAGCAGAGATACCACCTTCCTGACAAAGGTCTGTATAGCCAAAGCTATGGTTTTTCCAGTAGTCACGTATGGAAATGAGAGCTGGACGACAAAAAAGGCTGAATGCTGAAGAATTGATGCTTTCAAACTGTGGTGTTCGAGTCCCTTGGACAGCAAGGAGATCAAACCAGTCAATCCTAAAGGAAATCGATTCTAAATATTCATTGGAAGGACTCGTGCTGAAGCTCCAATACTTTGGCCACCTGATGCAAAGAGGCAACTCATTGGAAAAGACCGTTTTGCTGGGAAAGATTGGAGGCAAGAGGAGACGGGGGCAACAGAGGATGAGATAGTTGGATGGCATCACTGACTCAATGGACATGAGTTTGAACAAGCTCCAGGAGATGATGAGGGACAGGAAAGCCTGGCATGCTGCAGTCCATGGGATCTCAAGGAGTCGGACAACAGCTAAGTGACTGAACAACAACAAGGACATGGAAGCAACCTAAATATCCATCGACAGAGGGAAGGATCACATTGAACTGTGGAATATTTTTAAAGAGATGGGAATACCAGACCACCTTACCTGCCTCCCGAGAAAACTTGTATGCAGGACAAGGAGCAACAGTTAGAATTGAACATAGACCAACAGACTGGTTCCAAATTGGGAAAGGAGTACATCAAAGCTGTATGTTGTCTGTCTGCTTATTTAACTTATATGCAGAGTACACCATGCGAAATGCCTGGCTGGATGAAGCACAAGCTGGAATCAAGATCGCCACAAGAAATATCAATAACCTCAGATATGCAGATGATACCATTTTAATGGCAGAAAGTAAAGATGAACAAAATGGCAGAAGGTAAAGAAGAGCCTCTTGAGGAAAGTAAAAGAGAAGAATGAAAAGGCTGGCTTAAAACTCAACATTCAAAACACTAAGATCATGGCATTTGGTCCTATCACTTCATGCCAAATAAACGGAGAAACAATGGAAACAGTGACACACTTTATCTTCTTGGGCTCCAAAATCAATGTGGATGGTGACTGCAGCCACGAAATTAAAAGATCCTTGCTCCTTGGAAGAATAGCTTTGTTAAAACTAGATAGTGTTTTAAAAAGCAGAGATACCACCTTCCTGACAAAGGTCTGTATAGCCAAAGCTATGGTTTTTCCAGTAGTCACGTATGGAAATGAGAGCTGGACGACAAAAAAGGCTGAATGCTGAAGAATTGATGCTTTCAAACTGTGGTGTTCGAGTCCCTTGGACAGCAAGGAGATCAAACCAGTCAATCCTAAAGGAAATCGATTCTAAATATTCATTGGAAGGACTCGTGCTGAAGCTCCAATACTTTGGCCACCTGATGCAAAGAGGCAACTCATTGGAAAAGACCGTTTTGCTGGGAAAGATTGGAGGCAAGAGGAGACGGGGGCAACAGAGGATGAGATAGTTGGATGGCATCACTGACTCAATGGACATGAGTTTGAACAAGCTCCAGGAGATGATGAGGGACAGGAAAGCCTGGCATGCTGCAGTCCATGGGATCTCAAGGAGTCGGACAACAGCTAAGTGACTGAACAACAACAAGGACATGGAAGCAACCTAAATATCCATCGACAGAGGGATAAATAAAGATGTGATACAGGGACTTCCCTCGTGGTCAAGACTCTGTGTTCCCAATGCAGGGGGCCTGGTCAGGGAACTAGATCCCACATGCTGCAACTAAGACCCAGTGGAGTCAAATAAATAAAGAAATAATTTAAAAAAAAGATGTGGTACACATAAATAAGGAATATCACTCAGTCATAAAAAATAGCACAATAATGCCACTTGCAGCGATATGGATGAACCTATAGATTGTCATCCTGAGTGAAGTAAGTCAGACAGAGAAGGACAAATACTGTATGATATCACTTGTAGGTGGAATCTTTTAAGTGATACAAATGAACCTACTTACAAAACAGAGTCACAGGTGTAGAAAATACTCTTATGTTTACCAAAAGGGAAAGGAGGGGAGGGGTAAGTTGGGAGATTGGGATAGACATATACATACTCCTGTATATAAGATAAGTAACTGACAAGGACCTACTGTACAGCACAGGAAATTCTTAGCACTCTGTGATGACCTATATGGGAAAAGAATCTAAAAAATTGTGGCTATATGTGTATGTATAACTGATTTACTTTGCTGTAGAGCAGAAGCTAGTACAACATTATAAAACAACTATACTCCAATTAAAAAAAAAAAAAAAAAACCCTGGCATATTCATCTATGAATTCTTTCCACAAACACTTTTAAATTTTTTTAAAATTTATTTCAGCATTCCTTTTTTGATATAAATTTGTGTTTTTTAAAACTTAAAAAAAATTGCAGTACCTTTCCTGGTTCTCTCATTAGTCAATAACTAGAGTAACCCTTTGCGGCACTGTGCTAGCTTTGTGGGGCTGCTGGAACAAACTCCCACAAACTTGATGTCCACAACAACAGACGTTTATTCTGTCACAGTGCTAGAGGTCAGAAGTCTGGAGTCAAGATGTTGGCAGCATTAGTTCCTTCTGAGGCGGCTGGGAGGACCTGTTCTAGGACCATTGGATTTGCTAAATGGAGGCAAGAGGAGCGGGGCAACAGAGGATGAGATAGTTGGATGGCATCACTGACTCAATGGACATGAGTTTGAACAAGCTCCAGGAGATGATGAGGGACAGGAAAGCCTGGCATGCTGCAGTCCATGGGATCTCAAGGAGTCGGACAACAGCTAAGTGACTGAACAACAACAAGGACATGGAAGCAACCTAAATATCCATCGACAGAGGGATAAATAAAGATGTGATACAGGGACTTCCCTCGTGGTCAAGACTCTGTGTTCCCAATGCAGGGGGCCTGGTCAGGGAACTAGATCCCACATGCTGCAACTAAGACCCAGTGGAGTCAAATAAATAAAGAAATAATTTAAAAAAAAGATGTGGTACACATAAATAAGGAATATCACTCAGTCATAAAAAATAGCACAATAATGCCACTTGCAGCGATATGGATGAACCTATAGATTGTCATCCTGAGTGAAGTAAGTCAGACAGAGAAGGACAAATACTGTATGATATCACTTGTAGGTGGAATCTTTTAAGTGATACAAATGAACCTACTTACAAAACAGAGTCACAGGTGTAGAAAATACTCTTATGTTTACCAAAAGGGAAAGGAGGGGAGGGGTAAGTTGGGAGATTGGGATAGACATATACATACTCCTGTATATAAGATAAGTAACTGACAAGGACCTACTGTACAGCACAGGAAATTCTTAGCACTCTGTGATGACCTATATGGGAAAAGAATCTAAAAAATTGTGGCTATATGTGTATGTATAACTGATTTACTTTGCTGTAGAGCAGAAGCTAGTACAACATTATAAAACAACTATACTCCAATTAAAAAAAAAAAAAAAAACCCTGGCATATTCATCTATGAATTCTTTCCACAAACACTTTTAAATTTTTTTAAAATTTATTTCAGCATTCCTTTTTTGATATAAATTTGTGTTTTTTAAAACTTAAAAAAAATTGCAGTACCTTTCCTGGTTCTCTCATTAGTCAATAACTAGAGTAACCCTTTGCGGCACTGTGCTAGCTTTGTGGGGCTGCTGGAACAAACTCCCACAAACTTGATGTCCACAACAACAGACGTTTATTCTGTCACAGTGCTAGAGGTCAGAAGTCTGGAGTCAAGATGTTGGCAGCATTAGTTCCTTCTGAGGCGGCTGGGAGGACCTGTTCTAGGCACCAGACCAGCCTCTGGCAGTGCTGGCTACCCTCAATGTCCCTTTACTTGTGGCCACATCCACAAGGCTGTATATTGTCTGTCTGCTTATTTAACTTATATGCGGAATACATCATGTGAAATACCTGGCTGGATGAAGCTCAGGGGTTTTTTTGGAATTTTAATTTTACTTTTCACTTTTACAGAGTTTTGTTGTTTACAGATATGTATGATCTCAGATTAGTCATATGTATATCCTCCCCATCCCACCCCTCCAGGCTGTCACATAGCACCCCTGCAGGAGCCCCATTCCCACAACACAATGACAATAGCTTTATCTTTTTCACATATGACAGTATAGGTTTCCATGTTGCTCCCTCTATGCCTCCCACCCACTGTTCATTCCCCGCAATGTCCATATGTCTATTCTCTGTGTCTGTTTTTCCATTGCTTCACTGTGTGTGTTATCATTACCATCTTACTAGATTCCATATATGTGTGTTAGTATACTGTGCTTGTCTTTCTCTTTTTGAGTTACTTCACTTTTTATAATAGGTTCTAGATCCAACCACCTCATTAGGACTGATTCTTCTGCCTTTCTTTTTATAGCTGAGAAGTACTCCATTGTATGTATGTATGTATCATAGTTTCTTTATCCATTCATTTGTCGATGGACATCTAGGTTGCTTCAATGTTCTAGCCATGTAGAGAGCTGCAATGAACATTGGGGTACAGGTGCTTCTTTAAATTTTGATTTCATCAGGGTATAAGCCTAAGAGTGGGATTGCTGGATCGTATGGTGCTTCTATTTTTAGTTTTTTAAGGAATCTCCATACTGTCTTCCACAGCGACTGTATCAATTTACATTCCCACCAGCAATGCAAGAGTGTTCCCTTTTCTATGCACCCTCTCCAGCATTTATTGTCTGTAGATTTGTTGATGGTGGCCATTTTGACTGGTGTGAGGTGATATCTCATTGTAGTTTTGATTTGCATTTCTCTAATTATAAGCAAGGTTGAGCATTGTTTCATGAGTTTTTTGGCCATCTGTATGTCCTCTTTGGAGAGATGTCTCTTTAGGTCTTTTTCCCATTGTTTGATTGGGTTGTTAATTTTTCCGGTGCTGAGTTGTCTGAGTTGCTTGTAGATTTTGGAGATTAATTCTTTGTCATTTCATTTGCTATGGTTTTCTCCCATTCTGTGGATTGTCTGTTCAGCTTTTTTGTAGTTTCTTTTGCTTTACAAAAGCTTTTAAGTTTCATTAGGTCCCACATGTTAATTTTTGTTTTTAGTTCCATTATTCTAGTAGGCGGGTCATAGAAGATCCTGCTTTGATTTATGTCCTTGTGTTTGGCCTATATTATTCTCTAAGAGTTTGATGGTTTCTGATCTTACATTTAGGTCTTTAATCCATTTTGAGTTTATCTTTGTGCATGGTGTCAGGGAATGTTCCAACTTCAGTTTTTTGTGTGCTGCTGTCCAATTTTCCCAGCACCATTTGTTGAAGAGGCTGTCTTTGTCCCATTGTATATTTTCGCCCCCTTTGTCAAAAATAAGGTACCCATAGGTGCGTGCGTTTATCTCAGTGCTCTCTATCTTGTTCCATTGATCTGTATTTCTGTTTATGTGCCAGTACCATACATTGTAGTAGAGTCTGAAGTTAGGGAAGCTGATCCCTCCAGCTCCATTCTTCTTTCTCAGGTTTGCTTTGGCTATTCAGGGTCTTTTGTGTTTCCATATGAACTGTGTTATTCTTTGGTCTAGTTCTGTGAAAAATGTCATTGATAATTTGATAGGGATTGCCTTGAATCTATAGATGACATTTGGTAGTATGGTCATTTTCACAATATTGATTCTTCCGACCCAGGAACATGGAATATCTCTCCATCTGTTTAAGTCTTCTTTAATTTCTTTCATTAATGCCTTGTAATTCTCTGTGTACAGTTCTTTTGTTTCTTTGGGTAGGCTTATTCCTAGATATTTTATTCTTTTGGTTGCAACGGTGAAGGGGATTGCATTTTTGATTTCATTTCCTGATTTTTCATTGTTTGTATATAGGAATGTGAGTGATTTTAGTGTATTGATTTGGTATCCAGCGACTTTGCTGAATTTGTTGATTAGCTCTAGTAGTTTTCTAATAGTGTCTTT
The DNA here is from genome assembly GCA_022376925.1 of Tragulus kanchil. NCBI lineage: Eukaryota > Metazoa > Chordata > Mammalia > Artiodactyla > Tragulidae > Tragulus > Tragulus kanchil. The sequence goes on along the minus strand of JAIOJX010000024.1, from coordinate 79,650,803 downwards.
GGGGTTTTCTATGTATTATATCATGTCATCTGCAAATAGAGAGAGTTTTACTTCTTCTTTTCCAATCTGGATTCCTTTTGTTTTTTTTTTTTTCTTCTCTTATTACTGTTGCTAGTACTTCCAGGACTATGTTGAATAATAGCGGTGAGAGTGGACACCCCCGTCTTATTCCTGATCTTAGAGGGAATGCTTTCAGTTTTTCACTATTGAGGATAATGTTCGCTGTGGGCTTCTCATATACAGCTTTCACTATGTTGAGATAGGATTCTTCTATGCCCATTTTTTTTAAGAGTTTTTTTTTTTTATCATAAATGGGTGTTGGATTTTGTCAAAAGCTTTTTCTGCATCTATAGAGATTATGATGTGGTTTTTGTCTCTCAATTTGTTGATATGGTATATCACATTGATTGATTGATTTGCAGATATTGAAGAATCCTTGCATGCCTGGGATGAACCGGACTTGATCATGATATATGAGTTTTTTGATGTGTTGTTGAATTCTGTTTGCTAGGATTTCGTTGAGGATTTTGGCGTCTAAATTCATCAGTGAAATTAGCATATAATTTTCTTTTTTTTGCATTGTCTTTTGACTGGCTTTGGTATCAGGGTGATGGTGGCCTCATAGAATGTGTTTGGAAGTGTTCCTTCCTGTGCAATTTTTTGGAAGAGTTTTAGAAGGACAGGTATTAGCTCCTCTTTAAATGTTTGGTAGAATTCACCTGTGAAGCCATCTGTCCCTGGGCTTTTATTTTGGGATAGATTTTTGATCACAAAGTCAATTTCTGAGCTTGTGATTGGGTTGTTCATAGTTTCTGTTTCTTCCTGGTTCAGTCTTGGGAGATTAATCTTCTCCAAGAAACTGTCCATTTCTTCCAGGTTGTCCAGTTTGTTGCTATAGAGTTGTTCATAATAGTCTCTTATAATCCTTTGGATTTCTGCATTATCTGTTGTAATCTCTCCTTTTTCATTTTTGATTTTGTTATTCTGGTTCTTCTCTCTTCTTTCCTTGATGAGTCTGGCCAGCCAGTGGTCTGTTGATTTTGTTTATCTTTTTGAAGAAACAGCTTTTCATTTTATTTATCTTTATTGTTGTTTCTTTCATTTCTTTTTCGTTTCTTTCTGCTCTGATCTTTATTATTTCTCTTCTTATTTTTTTTTCCCTTTTTTGAGTTAGGCTGTCTGTTTGATGTTTTTCTTCTTTCTTGAGGTAGGATTGTATTGCTATAAATTTCTCTCTTAGAACTGCTTTTGCAGTATCCCACAGGACTATGTTGAATAATAGCGGTGAGAGTGGACACCCCCGTCTTATTCCTGATCTTAGAGGAAATGCTTTCAATTTTTCACTATTGAGGATAATGTTTGCTGTGGGTTTCTCATATATGGCTTTCACTATGTTGAGATGGTTTTCTTCTATGCCCATTTTTGAAGAGTTTTTATTTTTTTTAACCATAAATGGGTGTTGGATTTTGTCAAAAGCTTTTTCTGCATCTATAGAGATTATGATGTGGTTTTTGTCTCTCAATTTGTTGATATGGTATATCACATTGATTGATTGATTTGCAGATATTGAAGAATCCTTGCATGCCTGGGATGAACCGGACTTGATCATGATATATGAGTTTTTTGATGTGTTGTTGAATTCTGTTTGCTAGGATTTCGTTGAGGATTTTGGCGTCTAAATTCATCAGTGAAATTAGCATATAATTTTCTTTTTTTTGCATTGTCTTTTGACTGGCTTTGGTATCAGGGTGATGGTGGCCTCATAGAATGTGTTTGGAAGTGTTCCTTCCTGTGCAATTTTTTGGAAGAGTTTTAGAAGGACAGGTATTAGCTCCTCTTTAAATGTTTGGTAGAATTCACCTGTGAAGCCATCTGTCCCTGGGCTTTTATTTTGGGATAGATTTTTGATCACAAAGTCAATTTCTGAGCTTGTGATTGGGTTGTTCATAGTTTCTGTTTCTTCCTGGTTCAGTCTTGGGAGATTAATCTTCTCCAAGAAACTGTCCATTTCTTCCAGGTTGTCCAGTTTGTTGCTATAGAGTTGTTCATAATAGTCTCTTATAATCCTTTGGATTTCTGCATTATCTGTTGTAATCTCTCCTTTTTCATTTTTGATTTTGTTATTCTGGTTCTTCTCTCTTCTTTCCTTGATGAGTCTGGCCAGCCAGTGGTCTGTTGATTTTGTTTATCTTTTTGAAGAAACAGCTTTTCATTTTATTTATCTTTATTGTTGTTTCTTTCATTTCTTTTTCGTTTCTTTCTGCTCTGATCTTTATTATTTCTCTTCTTATGCTAAGTCTGACGTTTTTTTGTCGTTCTTTCTCCAGTTGTTTTAAATGTAGAGTTAGGCTGTCTGTTTGATGTTTTTCTTCTTTCTTGAGGTAGGATCATATTGTTATAAACTTCCTTCTTAGAACTGCTTTTGCTGTATCCTGTAGGTTTTGCACTGTTGTGTGTTCATTGTTGTTTTCTTCTAGGAATTTTTTTATTTCTCCTTTGAGTTGCTCTGTAATCAGTTTGTTTATTAGGTATGTGCTGTTTAATCTCCATGTGTTTGTGTTTTTAGCGGTTTTCTTCCCCCTGTAGTTGATATCCAGTCTCATTGCATTGTGGTTAGAAAAGATGGTTGGTATAATTTCAATTATCTTGAATTTACTGAGGTTTCATTTGTGGCCCAAGATGTGGTATATCTTGGAGAATGTTCCATGAGCACTTGAGAAGAAAGTGTATTATTCTGCTTTTGGAAGAAAGGTCCTAAAGATATCAATGAGGTCCATCTCTTCTAGTGTGTCATTTAGGGCTTGTGTTTCTTTATTAATTTTCTGTTTTGATAATCTATCTATTGGTGTAAGAGGAGTGTTAAAGTCTCCTACTATTATTGTGTTATTGTCAATTTCTTCTTTTATGTCTGAAAGTGTTTGTCTTGTGTATTGGGGTGCTCCTGTGTTGGGTGCATAGATATTTATGATTGTTATGTCTTCCTCTTGGATCGATCCCTTGATCATTATGTAGTGTCCTGCCTTGTCTCTTATAATTTTCTTTATTTTAAGGCCTATTTTGTCTGATATGAGGATTGCTGCTCTTGCATGGAATATCTTTTTCCATCCTTTCACCCTCAGTCTATGAGTGTCTCTAGGTCTGAAGTAAGTTTCTTGTAGGCAGCATATGTATGGGTCTTGTTTTTGTATCCATTCAGCCAGTCTGTGTCTTTTGGTCGGGGCATTTAGTCCATTTACATTTAAACTAATTATTGATACAAAGGATACTATTGTCATCTTCTTAGATGTTATGATGGTTTTGTTTTGTAGATCTTCTTCTTCTCTTGTACTTGTTGTCTATATAAGTCCCTTTAACACTTGTTGTAAGGCTGGTTTGGTGTTACTAAATTCTTTTAATTTTTGCTTATCTGTAAAGCTTTTGATTTCTCCATCAATTTTGAATGAGATCCTTGCAGGGTAGAGTATTATTGGTTACAGATTGTTCTGTTTCAGCACTTTAAATGTGTCTTGCCATTTCCTTCTGGCCTGCAGAATTTCTGTTGAAAGATCAGCTGTTAATTAGGTATGTGCTGTTTAATCTCCATGTGTTTGTGTTTTAGCGGTTTTCTTCCCCCTGTAGTTGATATCCAGTCTCATTGCATTGTGGTTAGAAAAGATGGTTGGTATAATTTCAATTATCTTGAATTTACTGAGGTTTCATTTGTGGCCCAAGATGTGGTATATCTTGGAGAATGTTCCATGAGCACTTGAGAAGAAAGTGTATTATTCTGCTTTTGGAAGAAAGGTCCTAAAGATATCAATGAGGTCCATCTCTTCTAGTGTGTCATTTAGGGCTTGTGTTTCTTTATTAATTTTCTGTTTTGATAATCTATCTATTGGTGTAAGAGGAGTGTTAAAGTCTCCTACTATTATTGTGTTATTGTCAATTTCTTCTTTTATGTCTGAAAGTGTTTGTCTTGTGTATTGGGGTGCTCCTGTGTTGGGTGCATAGATATTTATGATTGTTATGTCTTCCTCTTGGATCGATCCCTTGATCATTATGTAGTGTCCTGCCTTGTCTCTTATAATTTTCTTTATTTTAAGGCCTATTTTGTCTGATATGAGGATTGCTGCTCTTGCATGGAATATCTTTTTCCATCCTTTCACCCTCAGTCTATGAGTGTCTCTAGGTCTGAAGTAAGTTTCTTGTAGGCAGCATATGTATGGGTCTTGTTTTTGTATCCATTCAGCCAGTCTGTGTCTTTTGGTCGGGGCATTTAGTCCATTTACATTTAAACTAATTATTGATACAAAGGATACTATTGTCATCTTCTTAGATGTTATGATGGTTTTGTTTTGTAGATCTTCTTCTTCTCTTGTACTTGTTGTCTATATAAGTCCCTTTAACACTTGTTGTAAGGCTGGTTTGGTGTTACTAAATTCTTTTAATTTTTGCTTATCTGTAAAGCTTTTGATTTCTCCATCAATTTTGAATGAGATCCTTGCAGGGTAGAGTATTATTGGTTACAGATTGTTCTGTTTCAGCACTTTAAATGTGTCTTGCCATTTCCTTCTGGCCTGCAGAATTTCTGTTGAAAGATCAGCTGTTAAACATACGGGCTTTCCCTTGTATGTCACTAGTTGCTTTTCCCTTGCTGCGTTTAGAATTCTGTCTTTGTGTTTAATTTGTGTTAGCTTAATTAATATGTGTCTTGCTGTGTTTCTTCTCAGCTTTATCCTGTATGGAGCTCTTTATGCTTCTTGGACTTGATTGACTATTTCTTATCCCATGTTGGGGAAATTTTCAACTATAATCCTTTCAAAAATTTTTTCATATCCTTTCTTTTTCTTCTTCTTCTTCTGGAACCCCTATAATTCAAATATTGGTGTATTTGATATTATCTCAGAGGTTTCTGAGGCTGTCCTCAGCTGTTTTCATTCTTTGAACTTGATTCTGTTTTTCAGCAGTTGCTTCCATCATTCCAGCTCACTTATCTGGTCTTCTGCTCAGATACTCTGCTCTTGATTCCTTCTAGAGTATTTTCAGTTCAGCAACTGAGTTATTTGTCTCTGTTTGGGGTGTGTGTGTGTGTGTTTAATTTTGGCTTCTTTTATTGGTCCTTCATTTATTCACTTTCATCCATCTTAATTCTTTGGCCTGTGTGGGCCTCCCATCGCATTGGCCTCTCTCATTGCAGAGCACTGGCTCTGGGCGCACGTACTCCAGAATGCCAGCTCACACGTACTCCAGAGCGCCAACTCACAATTGGACATACCGGTACAGCCGCTTTGCAGCATGCGGGATTCTTCCGTGCCAGGGATAAAACCGGTGCCCCCTTGCTCTGCAAGTCGGACTCCTTACCCACTGGATCACCAGGGAAGCCCCTGTTTGGTATTTTTTTAAGTTCTTGTATTTCTTTGTTCAGTGTGTTAGTTGATTCTTGCAATTTCTCTAAAATTCTGTTTTTGGAGTTTCGGATCATTGATACTATCATTCTTCTGAATTTGCTTTCAATTGCAATTCCTCTTCATTGATTTGATCTTGTGTGTTTGTAGATTGTTCCTTCACTTGTTGTAAGGCTGGTTTGGTGTTACTAAATTCTTTTAATTTTTGCTTATCTGTAAAGCTTTTGATTTCTCCATCAATTTTGAATGAGATCCTTGCAGGGTAGAGTATTATTGGTTACAGATTGTTCTGTTTCAGCACTTTAAATGTGTCTTGCCATTTCCTTCTGGCCTGCAGAATTTCTGTTGAAAGATCAGCTGTTAAACATACGGGCTTTCCCTTGTATGTCACTAGTTGCTTTTCCCTTGCTGCGTTTAGAATTCTGTCTTTGTGTTTAATTTGTGTTAGCTTAATTAATATGTGTCTTGCTGTGTTTCTTCTCAGCTTTATCCTGTATGGAGCTCTTTATGCTTCTTGGACTTGATTGACTATTTCTTATCCCATGTTGGGGAAATTTTCAACTATAATCCTTTCAAAAATTTTTTCATATCCTTTCTTTTTCTTCTTCTTCTTCTGGAACCCCTATAATTCAAATATTGGTGTATTTGATATTATCTCAGAGGTTTCTGAGGCTGTCCTCAGCTGTTTTCATTCTTTGAACTTGATTCTGTTTTTCAGCAGTTGCTTCCATCATTCCAGCTCACTTATCTGGTCTTCTGCTCAGATACTCTGCTCTTGATTCCTTCTAGAGTATTTTTCAGTTCAGCAACTGAGTTATTTGTCTCTGTTTGGGGTGTGTGTGTGTGTGTTTAATTTTGGCTTCTTTTATTGGTCCTTCATTTATTCACTTTCATCCATCTTAATTCTTTGGCCTGTGTGGGCCTCCCATCGCATTGGCCTCTCTCATTGCAGAGCACTGGCTCTGGGCGCACGTACTCCAGAATGCCAGCTCACACGTACTCCAGAGCGCCAACTCACAATTGGACATACCGGTACAGCCGCTTTGCAGCATGCGGGATTCTTCCGTGCCAGGGATAAAACCGGTGCCCCCTTGCTCTGCAAGTCGGACTCCTTACCCACTGGATCACCAGGGAAGCCCCTGTTTGGTATTTTTTTAAGTTCTTGTATTTCTTTGTTCAGTGTGTTAGTTGATTCTTGCAATTTCTCTAAAATTCTGTTTTTGGAGTTTCGGATCATTGATACTATCATTCTTCTGAATTTGCTTTCTGAAAGTTTGTCTAATTCCTCTTCGTTTATTTGGACTTGTGTGTTTGTAGATTGTTCCTTCACTTGTGTGGTATTTCTCTGCCGTTTCATTGTTACAATTAATTTTTAAACTATGTTTGGGGTTTCCTTTTCCCAGACTTTGAGTTACGTCTGTGGGTGTTTGTTGTTTGGAGGAGGCGTCTTATTCTGGGTGATGCTGGTGGTTGGGTAATGTCAGGACTTGCATACAAGTGCTTGCCTTTGTTGGAGTTCTTGCTGTTTAATGCTCTCTAGTGTTAGGTGTTCTCTGGTATTGTGGGGTTTTGGAGTCAGTGCTCCTTCCCTAAAGCCCCTGAGCTTGTTGCCTTATCTGAGGCATCTTATCATGATGACATCTGACAGTTTCAGAAGAAGTAATATACACATCAGTGAAGTAATATGACCATTTGCCCTCACCTGCCCGCTCCTTGCTCGCTGTCCCAAAGTTCAGGAATGTGAATTCTAAAATGGAAGTGCCTGGTCGCTGCAGAGCTTTGGTCGCCCCCAGCCCTCGCACCTGAGGTAAGTCCACAGACACTTTTTAAGTAGCTACCATGTGCCAGCACCATGGGAGGGTGAAAAGACAGGAGCAGTCCCTGCCCTCTTGGTGGTCCCCGATCAGTGAGGAGTCTGGAGGTAGAAGCAGTTACTGAATGTGTGGCAGGGCTGTGACGAGGGGCACGGGGCGAGGCGAGTACACAGAGGGGCCCTTGCTGCTCCAGGGTAAGTCCTGGGGGTGGCAGGGTGGAGAGGGCTTCCCCGAGGAAGGGATGGTACATGAGGTGGGAAGCCCAAGCAGACATTTGCACTCTGTTCTCCCATCAAGTTTTCCCCAGAGTATAATCTGCATAACGAGCTCCGGGAGATGGTAAAGGACAGAGAAGCCTGGCGTGCTGCCATCCCTGTGGTCTCCAAGAGTCAGCCAGGTTCAGTCAAGCGACTGAACTGAACTGAACTGAGCCTGCATCTTATTCATGGTTGTGTTGCCCCATATCTAGGTCTATAGCTACACACAGTAAGTGCTCAATAAATTTGCTTGCTTGATTAAATGAATTGTTGAGCAGAAGAAATGAATGGGCAAATAAAATCCATCTTACTTTTAAGCAAATGTGCTACCTCAACTTAACACCCTGGCTTCTAATATCAGGTGATTGGGTTAAGGATGTAGGCTGTGTTTTGCCTTTGCATTTCATGTGGTTTCTTGTAGTGTGTGTATATATATATATAGACCTTTAGGTTCTGTTTAGTAGTACTGTGTGAGTGGTTTCACATTTTTTTTGGAGAGAGTTTGTGGTTTTTATTTCAATATGTTATAGAAGGAAGTATTTATTGTCTATGAACTTTATGGGTAATATTTTCTTTAAAATGCTTACAAGATTTTCTTAATGTAAAAAAAGAGGAAAATTATAGTTTTAAAGTGGGAATGGAAAGAAATTATAGGGGTTGTGGGTGGGGGAAAGGTAGACTTGAATGACTTTGCTTTTATGTCCAGGAGATCACAGCAATTTCCCATCCAATGTCTCTCTTGTTCACGCCCAAGCCCAGGCCTTTGGAGCAACCAGCATCTGCTTCTCCAAGTGTGATGGTTAATTTTGTGTGTCAACTTGACTGGGTCACAGGGGGCCCAACTATTTGGTTAAACATTATGATGGGTCTATCTGTGAAGGTGTCTGGGCGTGAGATCAACATTTAAGCTAACGTGGGTGGGCCTCATCCAATGAATTGAAGGCCTGCATAGAACAAAAAAACTGATCTTCCTTCCTCTGAGTTAGACAGAGTTCCTTCTTCCTGATTGCCCCCAAATTGGAACATCAACTTTTTCCTGCGTGTGGACTCAAACTGAAACATTGGTGCTTCCTTCCTGGGACTTGGGCCTGCTGACCCTCAGACTGGAGCTACACCCCTGTTTTCCAGGTTCTCAGGCCTTTGGACTTGCGCCAGAACTGCACCATGGGCTCTCCTGGGCCTCCAGCTTGCCAACTCACCCTACAAATCTTAGGACTTGTCAGTCTCTTCAATTATGCAAGCCAATTTTTCATGATGAATCTTCCTCTATATATAGATCCTATTGGTTCTGTTTCTTTGGAGAACTGTGACTGATAGAATGAGGTTTTTACTAACAGCAGGTAAATCATCACCTTACAGATGCTGGAGCTGGAGATCAAACACCTCCTTCCGTTTCTGGGTGATGAACCTGCAGCCCAGGAAGGAAGTTTCTTTCCATGGCATACTCCACTACCTAGCTGATACTTGAAATCGTCTAACCTGGAAACCATATTTATAAAGGATACTTAAAATACAAATATCCCTAGGAAAATAATAATATATTGAGATGGATTCATAAGAGAATATAAATGACTTGATGAAATGTTTCCTGAAGAGCAGTCTTTGGTGGGGGAAGGCAAGTGTACAGGGTGAAATGGTAGACATAGTTCTTACTCTCTTTGAGGTCCTTGATGGATGAGAGTTTCAGAGATGGATGGTAGCAAGCCATGTTTGATGGGCATAGTTTGGTTCTTGAAAGTGAAACGAGGAGGTATTTGGGGCAGTGGGAATTGGGTACAGGTGGGGCAGTGCAGGCCTACAGGCCTCACCACCTTTTGACGTCAAGAGCTGCCCCAGACCACTGCCATTTGTATTGTGCTGAGACTTTACACATATGGGGCATGAATGACTGAAGCTGGCCAATCCTTAATTTCAGTGAGCTTGCAGGAAATTTCTGAAAATACAGACTTCTAGCAGTAATTCTCGCCTCTTTTTAGAAATAAAATTTTGTGTGCATGCGTCTGCCTTCCTGGCTACACTGGGATGTGTCATGGGTAGAGTTGGCAGAGGCTGTTTGGAGCCATGTGGTAACCAGAAACCTATTTTCAAACCTTTTGTATAACTATTCGGCTTTTTGCTTTTGTGAAGCTTCCAATGGAGTTTCTCTTCAGTCAACAGCTTGAAACCGGAAGCTGTGTTATGCCAATCTGGTCAGTGTCATATTTGTCCTTCCTATTCATCTTTAGAGCAGGGCAATGGACAATATGGGAAGATACTTGAATGAGAATGGCATGATGAAGGGGAAGGAAATGGGGATGTGTTTAGTTTGGAGAAGAGACTTCTCAGGGGACTTGAGAGCAACTCACCTGGGCCCCCCAGCTTGCCAACTCACCCTACAAATCTTAGGACTTGTCAGTCTCTTCAATTATGCAAGCCAATTTTTCATGATGAATCTTCCTCTATATATAGATCCTATTGGTTCTGTTTCTTTGGAGAACTGTGACTGATAGAATGAGGTTTTTACTAACAGCAGGTAAATCATCACCTTACAGATGCTGGAGCTGGAGATCAAACACCTCCTTCCGTTTCTGGGTGATGAACCTGCAGCCCAGGAAGGAAGTTTCTTTCCATGGCATACTCCACTACCTAGCTGATACTTGAAATCGTCTAACCTGGAAACCATATTTATAAAGGATACTTAAAATACAAATATCCCTAGGAAAATAATAATATATTGAGATGGATTCATAAGAGAATATAAATGACTTGATGAAATGTTTCCTGAAGAGCAGTCTTTGGTGGGGGAAGGCAAGTGTACAGGGTGAAATGGTAGACATAGTTCTTACTCTCTTTGAGGTCCTTGATGGATGAGAGTTTCAGAGATGGATGGTAGCAAGCCATGTTTGATGGGCATAGTTTGGTTCTTGAAAGTGAAACGAGGAGGTATTTGGGGCAGTGGGAATTGGGTACAGGTGGGGCAGTGCAGGCCTACAGGCCTCACCACCTTTTGACGTCAAGAGCTGCCCCAGACCACTGCCATTTGTATTGTGCTGAGACTTTACACATATGGGGCATGAATGACTGAAGCTGGCCAATCCTTAATTTCAGTGAGCTTGCAGGAAATTTCTGAAAATACAGACTTCTAGCAGTAATTCTCGCCTCTTTTTAGAAATAAAATTTTGTGTGCATGCGTCTGCCTTCCTGGCTACACTGGGATGTGTCATGGGTAGAGTTGGCAGAGGCTGTTTGGAGCCATGTGGTAACCAGAAACCTATTTTCAAACCTTTTGTATAACTATTCGGCTTTTTGCTTTTGTGAAGCTTCCAATGGAGTTTTCTCTTCAGTCAACAGCTTGAAACCGGAAGCTGTGTTATGCCAATCTGGTCAGTGTCATATTTGTCCTTCCTATTCATCTTTAGAGCAGGGGCAATGGACAATATGGGGAAGATACTTGAATGAGAATGGCATGATGAAGGGGAAGGAAATGGGGATGTGTTTAGTTTGGAGAAGAGACTTCTCAGGGGACTTGAGAGCAATCTTCAGCTACTTAAAGGGCTGTTCCAGTCGGTGGGGCCAGTGGCACAATGGATAACGCGTCTGACTACGGATCAGAAGATTCTAAAGAGCTGTTCTGTGTTCTCCTGAAGGCAAGGGGCCAGGGGAAGATTCCAGGAATACAAATTTTGATAGGCAAGAGTACATGGGCTGTTTCAGAAGGAAGGGAGTTCTCTGCATTGAAGGTACTGGAGCCTGGGCTGACAAGAGCTTGGTGCAGGGTAAGCATTAAGGGCTGATTGGTCTACATTACTTTTAAAAATGTATTTATTCATTTGGCTTCATTGAGTCTTAGTTGTGGTGCCTGGGTTTCTCTCTAGTTGCAGTGCATGGGCTTAGTTACCCTGTGGCATTTGTGCCTTTTGGATGGGGACTTTAATTTCTCATGCCAAATAGAGTGCTTCATACACAGCAGACTAACACATCTGGTCAGATGAATGGTCATACTTAAACCTCCTCTATCCATGACAACTGACCATTGTCTGTAGCCTCATATCAGAGAATTTCAGAATCTATATTAATAATAATGTAGAGGATCTTTACTTCTAATGCAGGGGGCGTGTTCAGTCCATGGTCCAAGAAGATCCTATATGCTGTGGAGCAACTAAGCTCATGCATTACAAGTACTGAAGCCTGCACAGTAGAGCTTGTCCTCTGCCACAGGAAAAGCCTGTGCTTAAGTGAAAGCCTGTGCCCAGTCATGAAAACCCAGTGTAGCCAAAAATAAATAAATAATATTTTTAAGTTTTAGAAAATACTTTAAAAAAGTGGAACATTGTGTAGGCTGTAAGGTATACACTTCTCTTCCTCTTGTGTTAGCTATAGAACCTGAACCAGCAGGCAGAGTTAGAAGCCAAGAGATTGTTTGAAGATGGCTAAGGAGAATGTGTCAGCAAGAAACAGCAAGGGGGAACCAGATAAGGATGGTGTTGGGGGTGATGGCTCCTGCATTGTAGAGAAGGGGTGTCCTTGTCTGGACCCTGATGGCATATCAGGTTCCCACATGCGATGGTGTGAATGATGCTGTCCTCCCCAAATTTGTATATGGGGGCCCAACCCCCAGAGACGATGGTATCAGGAGGTGGGGCCTTTTGGATGTGCCTCCTTCAGGAGGGTGGAGCCTCTGTGAATGGGACTGCTGCTCTTATAAAAGAAAGTCCACAGAGCACCCTCACAACTTCCGCCCTGTGAGGACAGAGAGAGCTACTGGCTCTGACCCAGGAAGCAGGCTCTCACCAGAATATGACCAAGCTTGTGCCTTGATCATGGACTTCCCAGCCTTCAGAGCTGTGAGAAGTAGGTTTCTGTTTATAAACTATGTGGTCTGTGGTATTTTGTTACAGCAGCCTAAATAGACTAAGACATCACGGAACATTTGACTCGTTCAACCCACTCCATTCAACCTGCTCACCAATTAGCAGATCAGGTTTTATTCATTTGGCTTCATTGAGTCTTAGTTGTGGTGCCTGGGTTTCTCTCTAGTTGCAGTGCATGGGCTTAGTTACCCTGTGGCATTTGTGCCTTTTGGATGGGGACTTTAATTTCTCATGCCAAATAGAGTGCTTCATACACAGCAGACTAACACATCTGGTCAGATGAATGGTCATACTTAAACCTCCTCTATCCATGACAACTGACCATTGTCTGTAGCCTCATATCAGAGAATTTCAGAATCTATATTAATAATAATGTAGAGGATCTTTACTTCTAATGCAGGGGGCGTGTTCAGTCCATGGTCCAAGAAGATCCTATATGCTGTGGAGCAACTAAGCTCATGCATTACAAGTACTGAAGCCTGCACAGTAGAGCTTGTCCTCTGCCACAGGAAAAGCCTGTGCTTAAGTGAAAGCCTGTGCCCAGTCATGAAAACCCAGTGTAGCCAAAAATAAATAAATAATATTTTTAAGTTTTAGAAAATACTTTAAAAAAGTGGAACATTGTGTAGGCTGTAAGGTATACACTTCTCTTCCTCTTGTGTTAGCTATAGAACCTGAACCAGCAGGCAGAGTTAGAAGCCAAGAGATTGTTTGAAGATGGCTAAGGAGAATGTGTCAGCAAGAAACAGCAAGGGGGAACCAGATAAGGATGGTGTTGGGGTGATGGCTCCTGCATTGTAGAGAAGGGGTGTCCTTGTCTGGACCCTGATGGCATATCAGGTTCCCACATGCGATGGTGTGAATGATGCTGTCCTCCCCAAATTTGTATATGGGGGCCCAACCCCCAGAGACGATGGTATCAGGAGGTGGGGCCTTTTGGATGTGCCTCCTTCAGGAGGGTGGAGCCTCTGTGAATGGGACTGCTGCTCTTATAAAAGAAAGTCCACAGAGCACCCTCACAACTTCCGCCCTGTGAGGACAGAGAGAGCTACTGGCTCTGACCCAGGAAGCAGGCTCTCACCAGAATATGACCAAGCTTGTGCCTTGATCATGGACTTCCCAGCCTTCAGAGCTGTGAGAAGTAGGTTTCTGTTTATAAACTATGTGGTCTGTGGTATTTTGTTACAGCAGCCTAAATAGACTAAGACATCACGGAACATTTGACTCGTTCAACCCACTCCATCTGCCCAAACACCATGCTCACCAATTAGCATGATGGGCATGGTTTGGCTCTTCATGCTAATTTCTCTACAGGACTCTGTCACAGCACTTATCTCAATGTTCTCATCGTTTGCTTGTCCTTCTGTTACCCTAGACTCAGGTTCCTTATGACCTTCTCTCTTAGCACATGACCTGGTACTTAGGAGGAACTCATGAAATTTTTGTTAAGTGATGAAGACTGGAGGGGAAAATCACATTTAATCATGGTGGAAGTGGGCAGTGGTTTGGAGAAAGGGAGAAGTAACATTTGAGAGCTGGCCCTTCCTTGACAGAGGAGTTCCTCATTCAGTACTTACTAAGTCCCTGGTATGTACCAGACGCTAGGCTAGGAGACTCTGGGTATACAGAGATGACAGATGAACACTCACTTTTAAAGAATTCCATGAGGTGGAGGAGACATTTCAGGCTGAGGGAGCTACATACAAAGTTCTGGAAGGGCTTGGTATATCTGAGGGGCTCCAGGTGTGTGACTGGAGATTAGCCTGAAAAAGGGCTAGACTGTAAAGGGTCACTAATCAAAACCGGAAACACTGTAGGACGATATGGCCTTTAAACCTTGCTCTTCACAGGCTGCTCAGGCCAGAGTTTGGACTTTATCCTGGAAGCAACAGAAAAATCAATCACAGGACACTAAAGTAGATGAGTGACATAATCAAATGTGGGTTTGGCAATTTTCCCTGTAATAATTTGGAGAACGGGCTGGAATGTCCGGATGGCAGGAGGGAGATTAGATGGCTGCTGCAGTAGGCCTAGCAAGAGATGGTAAGAGCCTATGCGACAGTCATGGGGCGGGGATAGACCATGGTGACCACTTGTGGAGGGCAAGGAAGAGGGAATCATTAGAGATGACTGACATGTCTGTGGAGTGCTTTCAACTGAAATTGGGAAGGAGGATTTGGGGGAGGTGTGGCAGGTATAGGCAATGAATTAAAGCTTTATATTCTGAGATGGAGGGAGGATCATGAGGACACCCAGGTGAAATGTTCTGTAAGAAATTGGAAACATGGGTCCAGAGTTTCAAGCAGAAGGATGGGTGAGAGACCAAGGTCTGGAGTCATTCCTTAGCACTTGGGTGGTGAACAAAGCCTTAGAAGAATGAGGTCTCCCGTGGGGAGTGTGTTGAGCCTAAAGACAGAACTCTGAGGCAAGGACAGAGCCCATTCTTCAGAAGAGAATGGTGGAACAGAAGATAAAAACTGGCCAGAGAGAAAGAAGGAGAATCATGGAAGAAAAGCATGCCACAAAGAGAGAAAGAGAGAAAAACTGGCCAGAGAGATAGAAGGAAGCCAAAACAGAACTGTGTTTCAGGGAGAGTGCCAGGAAGGCATGTGTAAGTCTACTTTGGAGGTCAAGGAAGTTTGCCTAAGGGGGTGATGTCTGGATTAGTCTAAGGACGGAGAACAGGATGATGCTTGAAAGTAGAACTGTTTACCTTGGATTGAGATTTGAACCCAAAACCCTGCTGGAACTTGAACCTCCGTGGCTGGGACTTAAATCCAGCCAAAACCCACGATACCTGGTTTCAGGACCTAAGGGAGCTCAGGTTCTTGATGTCTCACCACAGAAAATAATTCAGTGAGAGACAAAGTGATAGGTATGAAATGGATTTCTTCATTCAGAGAAAAGCACATTCCACAGACAAGAGTGTGGGCCATTGCAGACAGCGAGTGCGGTGGCCCTGAAAATGTGGCATGCTTAGCTTTTATGGGTTGGGTAATTTCATATGCTAATGAGTAGGAGGATTATTCCAACTCTTTTGGGGAAAGGGGTGGAGCTGTCAAGGCGCCTCTGGATGTGTCATTTAGCTGAGGATCAAGGTCTTGTCTGCCATTTTGGACACTTTTGATTCTAATCAGCTTATGTTGAGCCCTTGGGCTATGTCATTCTTTCAAAAGTTATGTCCTGTCTTTCCCTCCTATCATATTCCCCTCTCAGAGATTTTCCTCCTGTATTCTATGGGAGGCAGATGGCAAAGGTCCATCTTCTGTAATTGCTTCAAGGCTGAATAGGCGGCCAGCATCGACTGACATGTCTGTGGAGTGCTTTCAACTGAAATTGGGAAGGAGGATTTGGGGGAGGTGTGGCAGGTATAGGCAATGAATTAAAGCTTTATATTCTGAGATGGAGGGAGGATCATGAGGACACCCAGGTGAAATGTTCTGTAAGAAATTGGAAACATGGGTCCAGAGTTTCAAGCAGAAGGATGGGTGAGAGACCAAGGTCTGGAGTCATTCCTTAGCACTTGGGTGGTGAACAAAGCCTTAGAAGAATGAGGTCTCCCGTGGGGAGTGTGTTGAGCCTAAAGACAGAACTCTGAGGCAAGGACAGAGCCCATTCTTCAGAAGAGAATGGTGGAACAGAAGATAAAAACTGGCCAGAGAGAAAGAAGGAGAATCATGGAAGAAAAGCATGCCACAAAGAGAGAAAGAGAAAAACTGGCCAGAGAGATAGAAGGAAGCCAAAACAGAACTGTGTTTCAGGGAGAGTGCCAGGAAGGCATGTGTAAGTCTACTTTGGAGGTCAAGGAAGTTTGCCTAAGGGGGTGATGTCTGGATTAGTCTAAGGACGGAGAACAGGATGATGCTTGAAAGTAGAACTGTTTACCTTGGATTGAGATTTGAACCCAAAACCCTGCTGGAACTTGAACCTCCGTGGCTGGGACTTAAATCCAGCCAAAACCCACGATACCTGGTTTCAGGACCTAAGGGAGCTCAGGTTCTTGATGTCTCACCACAGAAAATAATTCAGTGAGAGACAAAGTGATAGGTATGAAATGGATTTCTTCATTCAGAGAAAAGCACATTCCACAGACAAGAGTGTGGGCCATTGCAGACAGCGAGTGCGGTGGCCCTGAAAATGTGGCATGCTTAGCTTTTATGGGTTGGGTAATTTCATATGCTAATGAGTAGGAGGATTATTCCAACTCTTTTGGGGAAAGGGGTGGAGCTGTCAAGGCGCCTCTGGATGTGTCATTTAGCTGAGGATCAAGGTCTTGTCTGCCATTTTGGACACTTTTGATTCTAATCAGCTTATGTTGAGCCCTTGGGCTATGTCATTCTTTCAAAAGTTATGTCCTGTCCCTTTCCCTCCTATCATATTCCCCTCTCAGAGATTTTCCTCCTGTATTCTATGGGAGGCAGATGGCAAAGGTCCATCTTCTGTAATTGCTTCAAGGCTGAATAGGGGCATTGACCCTGCCAATCAGGGAGTAGAAGTCTTTGGGTACCTGATCTAGGGGCCCTAGGGACAGGGCAGCTCCTTGTTTTAGTCCATATGGGCTGAAACCCCTACATAGCCATCATCTTGATGTAGAAGTTGTTACTGGTTCCTTAACCTTCCTTTGGATCCTCTTGATGATGAGGCATGAGCACCAGGGTACAAATATATCTATAAATGACAAAAGACATAAGTGGCATGGTCAAACATTTGATTACAGAGTAGGATAAAGATTGTTTACAATAACCAGACTTCCAAATAATTACATTTACCATAACATACCAAAAAACACTAGTTAACTATTTCTCTTAGTGATACTTGAGGGCCCTCTAATACATCCCAAAGTTAGTTTTTACTCAGATAAGATCATAAGTCACTGTGAAACAATACTAATTCCCTTAACAAAGCCATGAAGATCCCCAAAGCAAATACACATCACTTAAAGGCAAAGAAATTTACCGCAATCTGTCAAACCGCAATCTTTTTGGCCAAAAGTAACATTTCAAGAACACTTTGGAGGGAGAAACCAAATTCAGTCTGGCCCTAGCCCATCCCTATTGAAATCCATTTACACAACTAAATTTAATTCAGTCTTAGAAAATCATGCTCATGAGTAACTCTTTGTCTATATTAATCATACCAACAAGCTTAAACCGTTTTCAATACCATATATCTATTTTGTCCTGAATATTTCCAGATAACATGAAGCTGAAATTCATTCTGGCTGGGTTATTTTGTACTTTTGAGTATTTATATAAGTAATCAATTTCCTTTAACTCAACTAGAGCTCTTTTATGAATTAATTTTTGGCAATACCATACATCTATAATACACATATACACACATATGAACACATAAACAATAGAGGTCTCATAGTTCCTTTTCCAAACTTTCAGCCATGATCTTGAGAACCCAAACCATTTTCCCAAAATAGTTCCTAAGTATGGGAGAGGTTCATTATCATTTTGTATAGATTGAGGTAATCTGAAAGGTGGGATTATCTTTTAAAGCAAGTTCTTTGTCACTCTTTTGCCTTTTCTGTCCATGTGGGAAAGCCTCTACCCAAACGTTGTGCCCTGCCCCATTCCCTCCTGTTACCAAAGAGAGAGGTTGGATCTAGCAATTAGGAAGGCTGTAGCCTTCATGAGGGCAGAATCAATGGTGGGGCCGGTAGGCATATTTAGTGCACTGAAGACTGAGTGCAAGGTGAGAAACCATAGATGGTAAATAGAAATCATTATTTTTTAAAAAAATTTTTGGCCACTTTTATTGGTCTTTCATTTATTTTTTTTCATCCATCTTTGTTCTTTGGCCTGTGTGGGCCTCCCATTGCAGTGGCCTCTCTCCTTGCAGAGCACTGGCTCTGGGCACATGCACTCCAGGGCTCGGTCTTGGTATTGGACACATCGGTCCAGCTGCTCTGCAGCACGTGGGATCTTCCCAGGCCAGGGATCAAACTGGTACCCCTTGCACTGCAAAGTGGACTCCTTACCCACTGGACCACCAGGGAAGCCCGAAATCATTATTTTTTTGAAGTAGATATTAAAAGGAAGAAAAGAGAGGAAAAGGTAGGCTGAGAATCAGGGTTTCCTCAGGGTGGGTGACTGGTACTCCAGCACATTCCTCCCCATTGTGCATGTTCACGCTGTTGGCCTTGACGATCTAGTCATTCCATGAGTGTTTGTTGAGTAGCTATTGGGACAGGAACCATGCTAGGTGCTAGGCTTCAATGGGGAAGAAGACCTCTCAAGGACTTGGTCCAAAGGGCAAATTTCAAGGGCTTCCCTGGTGGCTCATTGGTAAAGAATCTGCCTGCCAATGCAGGAGCCACAGGTTCAATCCCTGATCTGTAAAAATCCCACATGCTGTGGAGCAGTCGAGCCCAGGTGTCACAAGCCTGTGCTCTAGAGCGTAGAAGGCACAACTACTGAACCCACATGCTGCAGCTGCTGAAGCCTGTGCACCTTAGAGCCTGTGCTCCAAAACAAGTGAAGCCATTACAGTGAGAAGCCCAAGCAATGCAACTAGAGAGTAGCCCCTGCTTGCCACAACTAAAAAAAAAGCCCATAAGCAATAAAAATCCATCACAGCCAAAAATAAATAACTAAAACCTTTTAAAAAAAGAAATGTTAAGTCAGTTCCATAGACAGGGTCAGTACTAGATGTGATGGGGGTCACAAACCAGGCTGGGGCTTGGGAGGACTCCTTGGAGCAGGTGACATCTGAGCTGAGACCTAAAGTAAAAGATGGTCAGGTGGACTTCCCTGGTGGTCTAGTGGGTAAAGAGCCCACCTTGCAATGCAAGGGGCACCGGTTCGATCCCTGGCCTGGGAAGATCGTACATGCCACAGAGCAGCTGGACTGGTGTGTCCAATTGGGAGCCAGTGCTCTGCCACATGCACCCAGAGCCGGTGCTCTGCAACGGGAGAGGCCACTGTGATGGGAGGCCCACACAGGCCGAAGAATAAAGATGGATGAAAAATAAATAAATAAAAATCAAGGGGCTTCCCTGGTGGTCCAGTGGATAAGGACACCGCCTTGCAGTGCAAGGGGCGCCGGTTCAATCCCTGGCCTGGGAAGATACCACGTGCCACGGAGTGGCTGGACTGATGTGTCCAATGACCGAGCCGGAGCTCTGCGACAACAGAGGCCACCGCGATGGGAGGCCCACAAGAGCCAAAGAACAAAGACGGATGAAAACAGACAAATGAAAGACCAATATAAGTGGCCTGCCCACCCCCTCTCTCCCCAACCCGCCCCCCATAAATAAATAAATAAATGTTAAAAAAAATAGAATCACATTTTAAAAAATCAATAAAAGGAGGCCAAATATATATATATATATATATATATATATATATATATATATTAAAAAGAAGCTACCGTAAACCATAAAAAAAAAAAGATGGTCAGGTGGTGGGAAGGCATAGGAAAAGGCATTCCAAGTAGAGTAATTTTTCCTTCCAATCCCCTCCCCACCTTTCTGTAAGTCCTGGACACCTGGATGGCCATGGAGAACCTGAGGAGCTGCCTGCCCGTGGGACCCCCAACTCCCAGAACTTTGTTTTGGCCCCTATTTAGCATGTCTTCCTGTGTCCTCGTGGTTTTTGCCTCCTTGTCTATTAGAAACTTCTAAAGAGAAGAGACTGGTTGGGGTCTTCTGTCTGTCTCACATGTCTAGTACATGGCTAATGCTTTAAAATATTTTTGTATGACATCTTCTCAGGGCCAAGGACCACTGTCATGACTAATGCACTTTCAATGCAGCCACTGCAGGGTTAATAAACAGAGGTTTATAGGGGATGGAAGCAGACATAGGAAGAACAATAAGGCTGAAGGAGAAGACTGGGGTGGGAGGTGGGGAGGAAGCAAAGAAGAGAAAGTGTACATAGGGGTACACAGGCTGGGGAGGGACGGACACTGTTCCAAACAAAATCTAACCAGAACTCCCCACTCCACAAAGCCTTTCCTTTGAATTCTTTTCTGTCATGCACAAGGAACCCTCTTCTCCCTCTTCTTCAGGGCTTTCCTGTTGGAATCTGATTGCTAGACATATTTGATCAGTTACATGCATCACAGCTGCATTTTCTCAGGAATGGGGAGAAGCTGAGAGAAAGAGGTGAAGGAAGAAGCCCTCCATCCCAACCATTTTCCCACTTTGCAAGGTTGAGCCCAGACAGAATTCAAATGTCCTTCCCTTGAGAGAGGAAGCTGGTGGCCATGTCACACTTCTGAAGTGGCAACTCACAAGCGAAGTTCTCTAGCATAGCAAAACTAATTTTGTTTTGCAGCTGGATAAATAAAGTAAGGAAGAAAAAAGCTGGCATTACACATTTTTGAATTAGCACCAAGTCTTTCAAGCTCCACCTCTTTCAGGAAATGTTCCTTACTGTGGTGGGAGGTGGTAATTTCATTCCTCTCCCAGTCGGGCCTCACCACCAGAAGCCCTGCTTAGAGCTGCAAGTACCCTTCATTTGTCAGCCTGACTTTGCTTTTACCTTTCTCTCTGGATCTGTTGCTGAACCCTTTGTCTATGCCCATAGGCTCAAAAGAAAACACGTGAAAGAACTCTTTTTTCCAAGTAGAGTAATTTTCCTTCCAATCCCCTCCCACCTTTCTGTACGTACTGGACACCTGGATGGCCACGGAGAACCTGAGGAGCTGCCTGCCCGTGCGACCCCCAACTCCCAGAACTTTGTTTTGGCCCCTATTTAGCATGTCTTCCTGTGTCCTCGTGGTTTTTGCCTCCTTGTCTATTAGAAACTTCTAAAGAGAAGAGACTGGTTGGGGTCTTCTGTCTGTCTCACATGTCTAGTACATGGCTAATGCTTTAAAATATTTTTGTATGACATCTTCTCAGGGCCAAGGACCACTGTCATGACTAATGCACTTTCAATGCAGCCACTGCAGGGTTAATAAACAGAGGTTTATAGGGGATGGAAGCAGACATAGGAAGAACAATAAGGCTGAAGGAGAAGACTGGGGTGGGAGGTGGGGAGGAAGCAAAGAAGAGAAAGTGTACATAGGGGTACACAGGCTGGGGAGGGACGGACACTGTTCCAAACAAAATCTAACCAGAACTCCCCACTCCACAAAGCCTTTCCTTTGAATTCTTTTCTGTCATGCACAAGGAACCCTCTTCTCCCTCTTCTTCAGGGCTTTCCTGTTGGAATCTGATTGCTAGACATATTTGATCAGTTACATGCATCACAGCTGCATTTTCTCAGGAATGGGGAGAAGCTGAGAGAAAGAGGTGAAGGAAGAAGCCCTCCATCCCAACCATTTTCCCACTTTGCAAGGTTGAGCCCAGACAGAATTCAAATGTCCTTCCCTTGAGAGAGGGAAGCTGGTGGCCATGTCACACTTCTGAAGTGGCAACTCACAAGCGAAGTTCTCTAGCATAGCAAAACTAATTTTGTTTTGCAGCTGGATAAATAAAGTAAGGAAGAAAAAAGCTGGCATTACACATTTTTGAATTAGCACCAAGTCTTTCAAGCTCCACCTCTTTCAGGAAATGTTCCTTACTGTGGTGGGAGGTGGTAATTTCATTCCCTCTCCCAGTCGGGCCTCACCACCAGAAGCCCTGCTTAGAGCTGCAAGTACCCTTCATTTGTCAGCCTGACTTTGCTTTTACCTTTCTCTCTGGATCTGTTGCTGAACCCTTTGTCTATGCCCATAGGCTCAAAAGAAAACACGTGAAAGAACTCTAAAAACAAGGAAAACTGTAGACAATGATGGTCTCCAAGGCAGTCAGTGTCACTGAAGTTTCCAAGACTGAAACTTCCTAGAAAACAGAACAAAGCCTCTTTGAGTTTCTCATACAGTAAACAGGTCAGCATTAGGCGGAATCATAGTATTGGTGTCTTCTGAATTAATTGTAATTGAAAAAGAAAACTTTTCCAGCCAGTTATAATACACAACAGAGAAAACAAAACTTCTGGTTTAAAGTTCAGAGTAATATGATCCTACAAGGAGTTGGACAAGCCATCCAGAACCTTGTACAGTTACACACGAGGTAGATTTCATGAGCTTTTGTCAATTAAGCTGTATCTTTGCTAAGGAGCAGTTAGGAGCAAAGTTCCCGCCTCTTCTCTAGAACACACTTCCTATCAATTTTCATAAGCCTAGGAAAAAATACACTTATCAAAGACTAATAAAACGATTTTAGGTTAAAACCACAGTGGAGGAAGAAAGAAGCAGCCGGGTGTAGATTCTAAAGATGAAAATTATCTGAAATTATTCCTGAGGCGTACTTCTGATGAGTCATTAAGTGTATTAGGTAGTTATTATGCCTCAGGCGTGTAATTGCAATAGCTCATGTCTCGTCATGTCGTCGCTGGGAAAACAGTGGTCTGTGTGAAGTCCACAGGTGCGGCTGAAAGATATTGCCATGAGCTTTTCTCATGGTCTAGAAGCCACAAGCACTTTGTTCAAGGGCCTTTTTCGTGGATTTTTCTCTGGACCTTGAATATTCTCTGATCACAGGTCTTATACTGGAGAGGAAATATCTTTGCCCAGAATAATAGTCTTGGTGGAAAGACATTTCTAACCATCATTTCACTGATTGTCTTTGGTGAATTTGGGGTCCTTCAGAGGTAGTGAGCTTAACAAATGCTGCCCAACTCAATGGACAGGTAGCACGCACTTCATTTTCACAGATAACTTTTCCCTAAGATTTCAGTCTTTACAAATATAGGAACTGTAAGATCATTTAAAAAGAGTTCAGGCATAGTGTCATCAACCATCTTTTTCTTTTTACTCTATGCACCACACAATGTGCTCCCATGCCCATAGGCTCAAAAGAAAACACGTGAAAGAACTCTAAAACAAGGAAAACTGAATAGGTCTCCAAGGCAGTCAGTGTCACTGAAGTTTCCAAGACTGAAACTTCCTAGAAAACAGAACAAAGCCTCTTTGAGTTTCTCATACAGTAAACAGGTCAGCATTAGGCGGAATCATAGTATTGGTGTCTTCTGAATTAATTGTAATTGAAAAAGAAAACTTTTCCAGCCAGTTATAATACACAACAGAGAAAACAAAACTTCTGGTTTAAAGTTCAGAGTAATATGATCCTACAA
Organism: Tragulus kanchil; assembly: GCA_022376925.1. Taxonomy (NCBI): domain Eukaryota; kingdom Metazoa; phylum Chordata; class Mammalia; order Artiodactyla; family Tragulidae; genus Tragulus; species Tragulus kanchil. The sequence continues at coordinate 79,627,423 of JAIOJX010000024.1, read as the reverse complement.
GGAGTTGGACAAGCCATCCAGAACCTTGTACAGTTACACACGAGGTAGATTTCATGAGCTTTTGTCAATTAAGCTGTATCTTTGCTAAGGAGCAGTTAGGAGCAAAGTTCCCGCCTCTTCTCTAGAACACACTTCCTATCAATTTTCATAAGCCTAGGAAAAAGTACACTTATCAAAGACTAATAAAACGATTTTAGGTTAAAACTACAGTGGAGGAAGAAAGAAGCAGCCGGGTGTAGATTCTAAAGATGAAAATTATCTGAAATTATTCCTGAGGCGTACTTCTGATGAGTCATTAAGTGTATTAGGTAGTTATTATGCCTCAGGCGTGTAATTGCAATAGCTCATGTCTCGTCATGTCGTCGCTGGGAAAACAGTGGTCTGTGTGAAGTCCACAGGTGCGGCTGAAAGATATTGCCATGAGCTTTTCTCATGGTCTAGAAGCCACAAGCACTTTGTTCAAGGGCCTTTTTCGTGGATTTTTCTCTGGACCTTGAATATTCTCTGATCACAGGTCTTATACTGGAGAGGAAATATCTTTGCCCAGAATAATAGTCTTGGTGGAAAGACATTTCTAACCATCATTTCACTGATTGTCTTTGGTGAATTTGGGGTCCTTCAGAGGTAGTGAGCTTAACAAATGCTGCCCAACTCAATGGACAGGTAGCACGCACTTCATTTTCAAAGATAACTTTTCCCCTAAGATTTCAGTCTTTACAAATATAGGAACTGTAAGATCATTTAAAAAGAGTTCAGGCATAGTGTCATCAACCATCTTTTTCTTTTTACTCTATGCACCACACAATAGATGTGAAAGGTATAACTTTGTTTTTTAAATGTTGAAAGTGAGGCCCAGAAAAGATAAGGATGTTATTTCCTTAGGATTTCCTCGAAAGGATTTCCTCAGGAGGATCATGCTTTGGCTAGAACCCAGAGACCCCTGCTTTTTATCTTTTTATCTCAGAGATGGTGCGATTTGCCTCACATCTGTCCCTACCTGGGGTTGCTGATGCTCGTTTTGATTAAAGATTATCTCTTCTTTATGTGCGGCGAGACATTGTCTGGAAGACACGCTGGACAACTGGACTGCTCCATGCTTAGTCAGTGAGTCAGAGTCCATGAAAAGGAAAAAGGGATATAGGCATCCCTCATGATCTGTGGAGGGCTGGTTCTAGAATCCTCGAGGACACCTCAGAGGATTTTATAAAGTTTTTGAACATGAAGTACATCCTTCCATATACTTTAAACTAGCTCTAGATTACTTATAATACGATGTGTTCAGCCACTCAGTTGTGTCTGACTCTTTGAAGCCCCATGGACTGTAGAACCCATCAGGCTCCTGTCCACAAAGTTTCTCCGGCAAGAATACTGGAGTGGGTTGCCATTACTGGTTCTTCCTGAACCAGGAATCAAATCTTCGTTGGCAAGCAGATTGTTTACCACTGTATCACCTGGGAAGATACTACTTATAATACAAATACAATGCAAATGCTATGTAAACAGTTGGTATGCAGCAAATTAAAGTTGTGGTTTTTGGGAATCTTCTGTTGTTTTTTTTCTCAGAAGGTCAGTTGAATTTGTGAATGTGGTACCCTGGACACAGAAGGCTGTCTGCTAACTTGATCAGGAAGTGAAATAGAAGGGGAAGCCTTTGCCCAGAATAATAGTCTTGGTGGAAAGACATTTCTAACCATCATTTCACTGATTGTCTTTGGTGAATTTGGGGTCCTTCAGAGGTAGTGAGCTTAACAAATGCTGCCCAACTCAATGGACAGGTAGCACGCACTTCATTTTCAAAGATAACTTTTCCCCTAAGATTTCAGTCTTTACAAATATAGGAACTGTAAGATCATTTAAAAAGAGTTCAGGCATAGTGTCATCAACCATCTTTTTCTTTTTACTCTATGCACCACACAATAGATGTGAAAGGTATAACTTTGTTTTTTAAATGTTGAAAGTGAGGCCCAGAAAAGATAAGGATGTTATTTCCTTAGGATTTCCTCGAAAGGATTTCCTCAGGAGGATCATGCTTTGGCTAGAACCCAGAGACCCCTGCTTTTTATCTTTTTATCTCAGAGATGGTGCGATTTGCCTCACATCTGTCCCTACCTGGGGTTGCTGATGCTCGTTTTGATTAAAGATTATCTCTTCTTTATGTGCGGCGAGACATTGTCTGGAAGACACGCTGGACAACTGGACTGCTCCATGCTTAGTCAGTGAGTCAGAGTCCATGAAAAGGAAAAAGGGATATAGGCATCCCTCATGATCTGTGGAGGGCTGGTTCTAGAATCCTCGAGGACACCTCAGAGGATTTTATAAAGTTTTTGAACATGAAGTACATCCTTCCATATACTTTAAACTAGCTCTAGATTACTTATAATACGATGTGTTCAGCCACTCAGTTGTGTCTGACTCTTTGAAGCCCCATGGACTGTAGAACCCATCAGGCTCCTGTCCACAAAGTTTCTCCGGCAAGAATACTGGAGTGGGTTGCCATTACTGGTTCTTCCTGAACCAGGAATCAAATCTTCGTTGGCAAGCAGATTGTTTACCACTGTATCACCTGGGAAGATACTACTTATAATACAAATACAATGCAAATGCTATGTAAACAGTTGGTATGCAGCAAATTAAAGTTGTGGTTTTTGGGAATCTTCTGTTGTTTTTTTTTTTCTCAGAAGGTCAGTTGAATTTGTGAATGTGGTACCCCTGGACACAGAAGGCTGTCTGAGCTAACTTGATCAGGAAGTGAAATAGAAGAGAGGGATGGGGAAGTTGCCTTAAGGAGAAACGATCATAACTTACTGTTGTTGTTTCTTAGAAATGTAACTATGTTAGGAGAACTGGAGTGCAGGGCTGGGAAAACTGTAAACGTTAAACACAGTCTAGGACACGTCAGGCAGAAAACATGTGTTTCAACGCTGCATAAAATCTGCAAATTATATGTGAGATAGCCCTGAGTAGCCAAGGGTAAGAACGGGAATCCATCCATCGGTGGGAAAATGACAAACAAGATAACAAAAAAGCAGTCTTTTTGGTTGACCAACCTAACCACCATGGAGTTTTCAAAAACAGAACCATCTGTTGTGTAAGGAACTAAGGAGAGAGATTCTGTATTTATGGAATCCTGCGTGGGAAAAACAGGCTTATTAATAACCTTGTTTTTCAATTCATTAATCTGAAATCCATTTTATTCTGGTTTCTCTGCTGTCAGCTGTGTTGAAAGAAACAAACAGAAACAAAAAAAAAACAAAACAAAAACCAAACCAGTCACTTTAAAGGCAGACAGACTTGCTATGACTAATTTAAGAACTCCCAAAGTAGGCTCCTTTCCAAAAATACATAGCAATTGACAATACTGGCAGCTCAGTCTACAGGGTCAGGATACACAGACCCTGAGGCTGAATCAGAGGCTGCTGCCAAGTTAGGGCACAGCAGGGCGGCCTGTACAGGAGCTTCTACAGCCCTTAACTATTCCTGGTATGGGCCTTTTGGAAGAAATCTTCCTATCAACAGATGTTTCCCAAGAGTATACCTTAAACAGGCTGTCTTAATAACTCTGATTTTTGCCTCTTGATTTCTAAAATCGAAGTTGTTGTAAGGAAAAAATTTGTAGGGCCCAAGAGCACTAGTACTTTTCAGATGTTACATGTTCCTTTTAAAACACATTTCTTAGTGGCCTCCTTAGCACTGTAGACAGCGAGTCAGTCTCTTAAGACACATATTTATTTCCTTTTTTAAATGTATTTTTTATTGAAGTATAGCTGAATTACAGTGTAATTACTGATGTGCAGCAAAGTGACTTAGTTACACACATATGTACATTTTCATATGCTTTTCCAATATCACAAGATATTGAATGTCGTTCCCTGTGACATACACAGAACTTTGTTGTTTATCCATCTTGTATATAAGAGTTGGCATCTGCCAGCATCATACTCCCACTCCTAATGGTCTCCCACCTCCCTCCACCCCTTGGCAACCACCATTCTATTCTCTAAGTCCCTGATTTTGTTTCTGTTTCTTAGATAAGTTCATTTGTAGACCACATTTCTTAATGAAAATATGTGGTGAAGTTGCTTTTAAAAAGCTAACATCTTGGGCTTCTCTGGTGGTCCAGTGGGTAGAGGGTCTGCCTTGCAGCGCAAGGGGCACTGGCTCAATCCCTGGCCCCAGAGGATCCCACGTGCCGCGGAGCGGCTGGGCCGGTGTGTCCAATTGCGAGTCACCGCTCTGAGCGCATGTGCCCAGGGTCAGTGCTCTGTGACGAGAGGTCACTGCAGTGGGAGACCCACACATGCCAAACAATAAAGATGGATGAAAATAAATAAATTAAAAAACCAATAAAAGAGGCCCAAATTTTTAAAAAAGCTAACATCTTTAGGTGGTGTTGCTTTTCTATAGATACCTAAGTGTTATAATCACTCTGTATTATTGAGGACGAGGTTGGAAATTAAAGTAACTAATGATACTCTTTCAAAAGCCTTCGAAGGATCAGATAGGATCACATTTCTTCCTTTCTTTCTTTTCAGTTCATTTTATTTTTTCTAGGAATTTATTCTTCAATTAAGGTTTCATATGTTACCTTCATAAAATTATTCATAGTATTTGCTGATGTTGTTTTTTTTTTTAGGTAAGAAATGGATTTATTCAGATTCAGAGAAAACACACTCCACAAACAGACTGTGGGCCATCATAGAGCGAATCCAGCAGCCCCAAAAACATGGCGTTCCTAGCTTTTATGAGCTGGGTAATTCCATATGCTGATATTTTTTTTAAATTAATTTCTATAGGAACATAGTTGTTATACAATGTGTTAGTTTCTGCTATACAGCAGGTGGATCAGTTATACCTATATCCACTCATTTTTACTCTTTTGTCATACAGGTCATTACAGAGTATTACATAGAGTTCCCCAAGAGGATCACATTTCACTGAGTTCAATTACATTCACCATGGGAAGTTCCCTGGAAGTCCAAGGTTAGGACTCCTGCTTTCACTGTTCTGGCCAGTGCTCAATCCCTGGTTGGGAAACTGAGATCCAGCAAGCTGCTCTGCGCAGCCAAATAAAAGAAAAAAAATTTTTTTTTTAAACTATAAATTTAACTGTGGCAATGTTATATGTTGCAAGTTAGTTGCTCAGTTATATCCATGGACTATAGCCAGCCAGGCTCCTCTGTCCATGATATTCTCCAGGCAAGATTACTGGAGTGGGATGTCATTTCCTTCTCCAGGGGATCTTCCCCACTCAGGGGAACCCGGGTTTCCAATACTGCAGGCAGATTCTTCACCATCTAAGCCAGATAAGGAGGAGGCAAAAATAAATGACATCAGGGGGTTTCCCTGGTAGTTCAGTGGTAAAGAATTCGCCTACCAATGTTGGAGACACAGGTTCGATCCCTGATCCGGGAAGATCCCACGTGCTGCAGAGCAACTAAGCCCATGAGCCACAACTATTGAGCCTGTGCTCTAGAGCCTCGGAGCCGCAACTATTGAGCCCATGTGCTGCAACTACTGAAGTCCGAATGCCCTAGACCCCGAGTTCCACAAGTCACTGCAATGAGAAGCCTGCTACCTCAACTAGAGAGTATCCCCCACTCCCTGCAACTACAGTAGAGCCTGCAGCAGCAGTGAAAACCCAGAAAAGCCAAAATAAATAAATAAATATAGCACTTCCTTTATGGTCCAGTGCCTAAGACTCTGTGCCCTCAATGCAGGGGGCCTAGTCAAGGAACTGGATCCCACATGCTGCAATCTTTCAATTCTGTGCTAAGTCCTGGCACAGCACCCCTGCCCCCCAAATACATATATTTTAAATGGCATCACGATTTACTGGGTGTTTGCTCTGTGCTAGGTAACTCACGAACATGTAATTCACCTTGTAGTTTTTACCGCATTTTGCCTTCTCAGCAATGCTGCGCATTATCCTCATTTTACCTGAGGGGGTCTGAAGTTCAGAGAAAGTGAAGGGACTCAAAGCTAGGACATTGGCCTGCTCTTGGCTTCCTGTTAAGTGGGATACACAGTGTATTTCTTGGAGGTTTTGTTCAGCAGTTTCTATACACCTTCTGCTGTTCAAGTAGTTTCTCTTACCAAGGGTGATCTGGCTCCTTAAAAATTGTACTTAATGAGAACCTACGGACACTCCGCGAGATGACTATAACTGGGTTCTCTGCATTCTATACATGATGAAATTGTGTTGGGAGGTAAAGAAAGCTGCTTTAAGACTGACAAGCTACTGAGAGGAAGAGCCGAGGATGGATCCCAGGTCTCTGACTCCGACGCCTGAACGAGCTTTCCCGACTTCACCAGTGCTTCCAGGTGTCAGCGCCAGGGCTAGGGAGCCACATGCTGACCGAACGTTCGTCAAGTGTTCTGTGTCTGGGATCTGGCACTCCGATGAGACCGCTGAGGTCGTTCCCACCTCTCCATCCACGCCGCCAAGAAGGCAGGACGGGCGGCCAGGAGGGAGAAAGCCGTCACATTTAAGTTTGGCAACAACCGAAGTGGTCCCCCGGAGGCCGCTGGGCGAGCACCACCTCTTGCCTAGGGCGGGGAAGACACGGAGGAGCCCCAGGCCCTCCGAAGTCCCGACCCAGGTGGCAGCTCTGGCGTGCGGGTTGGGCCGCGCGCCGCCGTGAAAAATGACCGGCTACTAGCCCGGCAGAGAGAGCAAAGCGGGAAATCCCCGGGGGCGTCTTCGCCACGCCCGCATCCCGGGCGGCGCAAACCCGCGACGGGGGCAGCTGCGCCCGCCAGCGCCACTCAGCTGTCGGCCCCTCCCTTCCCGCCCCCGGAAGTGACGCGCGCGGCCCCGGCGCCGGGAGGGGCCCTGACGCAGCCGGGGGCGCTGAGAGTGGCGGCGGCCGCGGAGCGACTGGCAGGCTCGGCCGCGGCGAGGAACGCCCAGAGCGCGCGCCCGGCGAGTAGCGGCCCCGACGACCCGCGCCGCCGCCGCGTGCGGGGGCGTGGAGGGCGGGGCGCCAGGAGCCGCGGCGGCGGCGGCGGCGGGAGATGCGGGAGGCTGCGGGCACCGGGCGGGCTCGGCTCGGCCGCCGGCGCCTTCTCCCGCTCTGCCGCGCGGGTGGCAGCGGCTGCCGCGCCGTCTTCGAGTTCCCAGCGTGAGGAGGCGGCGGGCGGAGAGGAGCATCGTGTTCCAGGAGGAGACACGGAGGGAGCCCCACGCGCGGCCTCGGTGAGCGGCCAGTCCCGCGCCCCGTCTGAGTCTCGCGGCCGCCGCCCCCAGCGGCGGGGAGCGCGGGCGGGCGCGAGGGGCTCGCTGCACAACAGGAAGTGGGGGCGGGGGCGCGCGCTCCCCTGGGGACCCGCCCCCGGCCGGGCCCGCCCCGCCCCGCGGCGCGCAGGTGGACGCGGGAGTGTCCCGCTCTGCTCTCTTCGCCCCTTATTTGGTCCTGCGAGGTCCCTGGGGCAAAAGGTGGCAGTGGTGGTTTCTTTTTTTTGTTTTCCCCGCTGGGGTGGCTGCGGGGCAAAAGGTGGCAGCGCCACTAGGCCCTGAAGTTCGTCAAGTGTTCTGTGTCTGGGACTCCCCGATGAGACCGCTGAGGTCGTTCCCACCTCTCCATCCACGCCGCCAAGAAGGCAGGACGGGCGGCCAGGAGGGAGAAAGCCGTCACATTTAAGTTTGGCAACAACCGAAGTGGTCCCCCGGAGGCCGCTGGGCGAGCACCACCTCTTGCCTAGGGCGGGGAAGACACGGAGGAGCCCCAGGCCCTCCGAAGTCCCGACCCAGGTGGCAGCTCTGGCGTGCGGGTTGGGCCGCGCGCCGCCGTGAAAAATGACCGGCTACTAGCCCGGCAGAGAGAGCAAAGCGGGAAATCCCCGGGGGCGTCTTCGCCACGCCCGCATCCCGGGCGGCGCAAACCCGCGACGGGGGCAGCTGCGCCCGCCAGCGCCACTCAGCTGTCGGCCCTCCTTCCCGCCCCCGGAAGTGACGCGCGCGGCCCCGGCGCCGGGAGGGGCCCTGACGCAGCCGGGGGCGCTGAGAGTGGCGGCGGCCGCGGAGCGACTGGCAGGCTCGGCCGCGGCGAGGAACGCCCAGAGCGCGCGCCCGGCGAGTAGCGGCCCCGACGACCCGCGCCGCCGCCGCGTGCGGGGGCGTGGAGGGCGGGGCGCCAGGAGCCGCGGCGGCGGCGGCGGCGGGAGATGCGGGAGGCTGCGGGCACCGGGCGGGCTCGGCTCGGCCGCCGGCGCCTTCTCCCGCTCTGCCGCGCGGGTGGCAGCGGCTGCCGCGCCGTCTTCGAGTTCCCAGCGTGAGGAGGCGGCGGGCGGAGAGGAGCATCGTGTTCCAGGAGGAGACACGGAGGGAGCCCCACGCGCGGCCTCGGTGAGCGGCCAGTCCCGCGCCCCGTCTGAGTCTCGCGGCCGCCGCCCCCAGCGGCGGGGAGCGCGGGCGGGCGCGAGGGGCTCGCTGCACAACAGGAAGTGGGGGCGGGGGCGCGCGCTCCCCTGGGGACCCGCCCCCGGCCGGGCCCGCCCCGCCCCGCGGCGCGCAGGTGGACGCGGGAGTGTCCCGCTCTGCTCTCTTCGCCCCTTATTTGGTCCTGCGAGGTCCCTGGGGCAAAAGGTGGCAGTGGTGGTTTCTTTTTTTTGTTTTCCCCGCTGGGGTGGCTGCGGGGGCGGGCTAGTGGGGAGCAGTTCTGGCTTTCTGTGGTGACAGGAAGTTGGAAAGTGAAAGTACAGTAAGTCAGTGCTTACCCAGGTCCGTTGAGGTTGCGGCTCTTCCCCCGGACTTTGATCTCTTCGGGAGCACACGGTCTTCCGTGTCTCTTCCTGTCCCTGAGCTCACGATTCATCCGGTGTCGCGTTTCATTTCTTTTTTACTTCTCTCCCGCAAACCCTCTCCCCTCTTTACTTTCCGGTTAATGTACAGTTGCCACGAGGCTTCTTTCCTAAGAAGATCAAGTGGAAACATCTTTGGGGGACTGAATATTAACTGACTGGGGCAGGAAGGGTTGACCGAGGTAGTGAAGATCTCTTGTAGTGAAATCTACACAGTTGACTTTTTTCCAGGCTATTGTTATTTGAAGTTTAGGACAGTTAAATAAAGACCTAAGAGTTTTACACCTCATCGGAGAGGTTCACCCGTTTCTTTGGTTGGTGGATCAGATCCTCCTTTCCCCTTTTGCAGTCTTCCATTCACCGTCCCACTGCATTTCGGAAAACCTGGTGCTTCAGTATTTAAAGAGTTTCTGTTTTTTGTTTCTTTTTTTTAATGTGATTTTCCCTGTCAGTAATTCTACCCTCTTTGATTTTATTTGAACATTACACCTGAGTAAGTGGATTCCATTTAGGGAAAGATCCTAACGTTTTATTATAATAGTATACTTTTAATATTCTGTTAGTATAGAATACTGTATAGTTAGATACCCCGTGTGACTTTTGACATCTACAAAGAATTTAGCTCAGAAAACTGCTCTTGTTACATTTCATGATTTGTTTCTGTTTTACTTAAGCATCACACCGAATTTGGAAACATTTATTTCTTGAGTCTTAGCTACTGTTTCTGAAAAATAGTTGAGCCGTGGGTCGCCACAGCAACTGGACTATGTGTATGATAAACATGTGGAAAAGCCTTCATTTAATAAAGACTTCCTTTCCCTGATGAGTTACTTCCACTGCGCTCCTTTCATTTTAGCACAGGGATTAATCTGCCATTTTTGAAGCGTTAGAACCAATTATGTTTTCCATATTTAACTACTCAAAAATCAGATTCCTTCATTTGGATCAGTTAAGTGTTTCTCTCCCTCATTCTGCTTCTACAAAACTCTTAACTGGAACTTCTGGGGAAAAAATTCGTTGTAGAAACAGTGGGGTTTTCATGAAAAGGTTTTCAAGAGATAGAATTTGTATTTCTTTTGATAGGTAACAAGAATAAAAATATTTAATATTTTTGACTTTCACCTTCGTGATTTTAAATAACTTCTGTAACTTTAATTCTCTTTTATGACTGAAGAAATAATAGAATTTCATTTTAATAGCACACTTTTAGGAACTCAAATGAAGAGGTTCATTTTATGTGCCCAGTGGTTCACCACTTTTTCAATCAAAGAAGGGACATACGGAAGTTGAATGAGTAAAATGTTCCTTTAAATTACCTGCTGAGGATCCCCATTTTACATCTTCGTTAGTTTTTTCCAGTGGAAGATTTTTTTCCAGTACTTCAGAACCACCGTGCGCATTTTCTTTCACAACAGTTTTTTATCCTAGGTACGCTGTGAAGTCCTAAGGAAGCTTCAGTGTTTGCCACACGGCTAGGTTCTGCCCTCGGGTGTCCAGAAGCTCCACCCAGCATCTGGCTCAGTACACACTCTCCCCTAATGACCAGAGGGGGAGGTGGAAGTTAAACCCACACCACTCTGGGTGGGGACACTTCCCATTTGCTCAGGATGACACTTGCGTGGTGGTTGTGGAGATGCTGATGCTTGTTTCTATCTTTTTGCATGTATTGCTTGGCCACTGTCAGCCTGTAGGGTTAAAGCATTATCTGCAAGATAGGCATTAAGATTCTAGGGTTTGGTTTGGGGAATTTTTCCAAAATAAGTGAAATTATAGGCACTCAATTTGGAATGGTCTTGAGATTCCAGTTCCCCACCTGTCTGTCCTCTCCTCGCTTCATCATCACCGTCATCCTCTCACATATGCACACTGCTGTACGCATTCTTCATGTGCAGTCTTAGCTACTGTTTCTGAAAAATTTAAATAAAAAAACTTCCTTTTCCTTTTGATGAGTTACTTCCACTGCGCTCCTTTCATTTTAGCACAGGGATTAATCTGCCATTTTTGAAGCGTTAGAACCAATTATGTTTTCCATATTTAACTACTCAAAAATCAGATTCCTTCATTTGGATCAGTTAAGTGTTTCTCTCCCTCATTCTGCTTCTACAAAACTCTTAACTGGAACTTCTGGGGAAAAAATTCGTTGTAGAAACAGTGGGGTTTTCATGAAAAGGTTTTCAAGAGATAGAATTTGTATTTCTTTTGATAGGTAACAAGAATAAAAATATTTAATATTTTTGACTTTCACCTTCGTGATTTTAAATAACTTCTGTAACTTTAATTCTCTTTTATGACTGAAGAAATAATAGAATTTCATTTTAATAGCACACTTTTAGGAACTCAAATGAAGAGGTTCATTTTATGTGCCCAGTGGTTCACCACTTTTTCAATCAAAGAAGGGACATACGGAAGTTGAATGAGTAAAATGTTCCTTTAAATTACCTGCTGAGGATCCCCATTTTACATCTTCGTTATTTTTTTCCAGTGGAAGATTTTTTTCCAGTACTTCAGAACCACCGTGCGCATTTTCTTTCACAACAGTTTTTTATCCTAGGTACGCTGTGAAGTCCTAAGGAAGCTTCAGTGTTTGCCACACGGCTAGGTTCTGCCCTCGGGTGTCCAGAAGCTCCACCCAGCATCTGGCTCAGTACACACTCTCCCCTAATGACCAGAGGGGGAGGTGGAAGTTAAACCCACACCACTCTGGGTGGGGACACTTCCCATTTGCTCAGGATGACACTTGCGTGGTGGTTGTGGAGATGCTGATGCTTGTTTCTATCTTTTTGCATGTATTGCTTGGCCACTGTCAGCCTGTAGGGTTAAAGCATTATCTGCAAGATAGGCATTAAGATTCTAGGGTTTGGTTTGGGGAATTTTTCCAAAAATAAGTGAAATTATAGGCACTCAATTTGGAATGGTCTTGAGATTCCAGTTCCCCACCTGTCTGTCCTCTCCTCGCTTCATCATCACCGTCATCCTCTCACATATGCACACTGCTGTACGCATTCTTCATGTGCAGGTGGTGTCTTGAAATGTAAAGGCTGAGTTCTTTGACTAAGCTGAAATTTACTAGGGAGAAGTTGTAACAGATTTAGACTAAGAAGTAATGGTTTAAGTGGGACCATATGTAGTTTAGAAGGAACTTGCCATGAACAGGCATCGTCAGAAGAAAAACCTTTCTGGTAAATTACCACCCCCATGCTTTGATACTGTATAAAAGCACTGTTTTAACCCAGCTTAAGTGAGGCTCTGGGAAACTGATTTCTAGTGATGTAGTTATTTAGCATGAAAGTAGCACTTGATATTTGTAGATTATCATCAGTATCTAATACTGTAATGCTTCTTTACAATCTGCAGTAAGATGAATGCTTTTATCCATCTAGGAAAGTGGATTCCTTAATGGACAGAGTACATGACTGTGATGAAAGAGACTTGGATTCATAGCCTCACTTTCTCCATTAACTTTGTAACTCCGGAAGACATCTCCCTATTTAGAAAGAAGGCATTTCTCCCTAATAGAAAGAAGGCATTTCTATTTTTTATTATTTTCTCATCTCTACTTTCGGACAACTGTGTCTCCATATAACCAGTTTCAGATTTGTAACTGAGGATAGTAGGAAGACATTTTGAGTGTCTAAGAAAGTTACTCAAGTATTTTCCAATATAGTTACTCATCTCTGCCCTTTCTGGAAGCAGACATAGTTGGCTCATCCTTTGTGCGTTAGTTAGGCTTCTCAGCCCCAACTTTTGTGTTTGTAGTGTTTGACATCTTTATTGAGATATTACCTTTGTGCGTTAGTTCACGAGTGTATCCCCACTATACAAGCTCAGGATGACACTTGCGTGGTGGTTGTGGAGATGCTGATGCTTGTTTCTATCTTTTTGCATGTATTGCTTGGCCACTGTCAGCCTGTAGGGTTAAAGCATTATCTGCAAGATAGGCATTAAGATTCTAGGGTTTGGTTTGGGGTAATATTCCAAAAGTAAGGGAAATTATACGCACTCAATTTGCACTGGTCTTGAGATTCCAGTTCCCCACCTGTCTGTCCTCTCCTCGCTTCATCATCACCGTCATCCTCTCACATATGCACACTGCTGTACGCATTCTTCATGTGCAGGTGGTGTCTTGAAATGTAAAGGCTGAGTTCTTTGACTAAGCTGAAATTTACTAGGGAGAAGTTGTAACAGATTTAGACTAAGAAGTAATGGTTTAAGTGGGACCATATGTAGTTTAGAAGGAACTTGCCATGAACAGGCATCGTCAGAAGAAAAACCTTTCTGGTAAATTACCACCCCCATGCTTTGATACTGTATAAAAGCACTGTTTTAACCCAGCTTAAGTGAGGCTCTGGGAAACTGATTTCTAGTGATGTAGTTATTTAGCATGAAAGTAGCACTTGATATTTGTAGATTATCATCAGTATCTAATACTGTAATGCTTCTTTACAATCTGCAGTAAGATGAATGCTTTTATCCATCTAGGAAAGTGGATTCCTTAATGGACAGAGTACATGACTGTGATGAAAGAGACTTGGATTCATAGCCTCACTTTCTCCATTAACTTTGTAACTCCGGAAGACATCTCCCTATTTAGAAAGAAGGCATTTCTCCCTAATAGAAAGAAGGCATTTCTATTTTTTATTATTTTCTCATCTCTACTTTCGGACAACTGTGTCTCCATATAACCAGTTTCAGATTTGTAACTGAGGATAGTAGGAAGACATTTTGAGTGTCTAAGAAAGTTACTCAAGTATTTTCCAATATAGTTACTCATCTCTGCCCTTTCTGGAAGCAGACATAGTTGGCTCATCCTTTGTGCGTTAGTTAGGCTTCTCAGCCCCAACTTTTGTGTTGTTTGTAGTGTTTGTTTTTAACATCTTTATTGAGATATATTTCACATACAGTAAAATTCACCTGAGTGTACAGCTCATGATTTTTGTATATTCACAGAGTTGTATCCCCACTATACAATCTAAATTTAGGATGTTTTTGCCTATTCATATAAATGGCTGGCTTCTCTCACTTAGCCTAATATCTTCAAGGTTCATCCATTGAAGTAGCCCATATCAGTACTTCATTCCTTTTTCTGGCCAATATTCCACTCTGTGGTTAGACTACATTTTGCTTGACTACTCATCATTTGATGGACATGGGACTAGTTTCTACTTTTTTGGATATTATGAATACCACTATGAATGTTCCTGCATATAAGTGTCTGTGTGGACATATATTTCATTTCTCTTGGGCATATACCTAGGAGTGTAATTACTGGGTCATACGCTAACTCTTTGTTTGGGCAACAGCTGAACTATTTTCCAAAGTGGCTGTCCCAGTTTACATTCCCATTGGCGATGTCTGGGGTTTCACTTTTCTCCATGTTTTAGCCAACACTTATCATCTGTCTCTCTTTCTTTGGCTACATTGGGTTTTCGTTGCTATCTGCGGACTTTCTCTAGTTGTGTGTGGGCTCCCTCATTGGGAGTGGCTTCTTTTGTTGTGGATCATGCCTCAGTGGTTGTGGCTCATGGGCTTAGTTACCTTGAGGCACGTAGAATCTTCCCGGATTGGGGATCAAACTCACGTTTCCTTCATTGGCAGACAGATTCCCACCCACCACGGAGTCCATCATCTGTCTTTTTGATTATAATCTTCCATTCTAGTAGATGTGAAGCCGTATCTTGTGTGGTTTTGATTTTTTTTAATTACCCTAATAACTAGTGACTTCCTTGGTGGCTCAACAAGGTTCTTTACTTGCCAGTGCAGGAGATCCAGGTTCAGTCCCTGGGTCAGGAAGATCCCCTGGAGAAGGAATGGCAACCCACTCCAGTGTTCTTGTCTAGAGAATTCCATGAACAGAGGAGCCTGGAAAGCTACAGTCCATGGGGTTCCAAAAGAGTTGGACACGACTGAGCAACTAATACTTCTTTTCTGATAGCTAGTGACATTGATCATCTTCTCATGTGCTTATTGGTCATCTGTATTACCTTTTGCAGAAGTATCTTCATATCCTTTGCCTATTTTCAGTTTTTTTAAATTATAAGAACTCATTTATACTTTTGTGATGAAAGTCCTTTATTAATTGAACATACTTTCTCCCATTCCAAGCATTGTCTTCTCACTTGATGATATTGTTTGCAGCACAAAAGTTTTAAATTTTACTGTTCATCCATTGAAGTAGCCCATATCAGTACTTCATTCCTTTTTCTGGCCAATATTCCACTCTGTGGTTAGACTACATTTTGCTTGACTACTCATCATTTGATGGACATGGGACTAGTTTCTACTTTTTTGGATATTATGAATACCACTATGAATGTTCCTGCATATAAGTGTCTGTGTGGACATATATTTCATTTCTCTTGGGCATATACCTAGGAGTGTAATTACTGGGTCATACGCTAACTCTTTGTTTGGGCAACAGCTGAACTATTTTCCAAAGTGGCTGTCCCAGTTTACATTCCCATTGGCGATGTCTGGGGTTTCACTTTTCTCCATGTTTTAGCCAACACTTATCATCTGTCTCTCTTTCTTTGGCTACATTGGGTTTTCGTTGCTATCTGCGGACTTTCTCTAGTTGTGTGTGGGCTCCCTCATTGGGAGTGGCTTCTTTTGTTGTGGATCATGCCTCAGTGGTTGTGGCTCATGGGCTTAGTTACCTTGAGGCACGTAGAATCTTCCCGGATTGGGGATCAAACTCACGTTTCCTTCATTGGCAGACAGATTCCCACCCACCACGGAGTCCATCATCTGTCTTTTTGATTATAATCTTCCATTCTAGTAGATGTGAAGCCGTATCTTGTGTGGTTTTGATTTTTTTTAATTACCCTAATAACTAGTGACTTCCTTGGTGGCTCAACAAGGTTCTTTACTTGCCAGTGCAGGAGATCCAGGTTCAGTCCCTGGGTCAGGAAGATCCCCTGGAGAAGGAATGGCAACCCACTCCAGTGTTCTTGTCTAGAGAATTCCATGAACAGAGGAGCCTGGAAAGCTACAGTCCATGGGGTTCCAAAAGAGTTGGACACGACTGAGCAACTAATACTTCTTTTCTGATAGCTAGTGACATTGATCATCTTCTCATGTGCTTATTGGTCATCTGTATTACCTTTTGCAGAAGTATCTTCATATCCTTTGCCTATTTTCAGTTTTTTTAAATTATAAGAACTCATTTATACTTTTGTGATGAAAGTCCTTTATTAATTGAACATACTTTCTCCCATTCCAAGCATTGTCTTCTCACTTGATGATATTGTTTGCAGCACAAAAGTTTTAAATTTTACTGTAGTCCAGTTTACCTGTTGTTATAGTATTTTAGCAGAATTGATTTGATTTAATTCTGTTCTGATCCAGTGAGATTTGATTCATAGACTGAAAAAAGGAAAGTTGTGTGTGTAAAGTTCTATATTAGATGTTTTGTTGGTATGTGTAGCGTTCCATTATAGATGTTGTGTGTGTGTGTAAAGTTCCGTTATAGATGGTGTGTGTGTGGAAAGTTCTATTACAAGTGTTTTGTGTATGTGTGTAAAGTTCCATTATAGATGTGTGTGTGTGTTAAGTTCCATTATAGACGCTTTGTGTGTGTGTAAAGTTCCACTGTGTGTGTGTGTGTGTGTGTGTGTGTGTGTGTGTGTGTGTGTGAAGTTTCATTATAGATGTTTCAGGATGTGCGTGTGTATATTTGGCCAGAGTTCCCACCCTAAGATTTCTTTCTTATAAAGTGTTTTAAAGTTTTTGTGAGAAAAATAACTTGGAGAGAACATTTCCTTCCTGCTTCATCGCCTAAACCAGTGGTTATAGGCTGAGGTGATATTGTCCCCCAGAACGTTAGGCAGTGTGTGCAGACATTTCAGTGGCCAAATTGGGCAGGAGGTTCTGCTGGCATCTCGTGGGTGGAGGCCAAGGATGATGTTAAGCTACAGTGTACAAGACAGCCTCCAGCAACAAAGAATTATCTGGCCCAAATATCAGTAGTGCTTAAGAAACACTAGCCTAAACAGAAAGATCCTAAAACTTGACATATTGAAAGATTTTTCAGTTCTGACCTTGAGAATCAAATAAAGGTTGTTAATCGAATGAAAGGAGGGTCTGTGCAGGTGGGCCTCTGTGGATAGAATGGAAGCGGAACCTGTGAATTAGGTAACAGTTTGCTGCTGATTTATATGTAAATTACATTTATGATAATGGAAACTATTTGGAGGAGAAATACCAGTCAAGCAAAAGTGGATTCTTCCCGGTATCCCTGGGCCATCCTGGGACACAGACTGTCCTGGCCTATGAACCTGAGATAGAAGCTGAAACGGTGGTCACCTCCAAGACTATGACAGTGAGGTTTGTTTTGTTTTGTTTTTAATTTGGCTGCACCAGGTTTTAGTTGCAGCATGTAAATTCTTAGCTGGGGCATGTATAACCTAGTTCTCTGACTACAGATTGAGCCCAGCCCCGCTGGGTTGGGAGCGTGGAGTCTTTTAATAGCTCCTGGACCACCAGGAAGTTGCAGCAGTGCATTTCAAAAAAAATTTTTGGCCTCTTTAATTGGTTTGTTTGTTTATTTATTTATTTATTTTCATCCATCTTTATTGTTCGACCTATGTGGGCCTCCCGTGGCAGTGGCCTCTCCCGCTACAGAGAACCGGCTCTGGGTGCGCCTGCTCCAGAGCGCTGGCTCATAATTGGACACACAGGTCCAGCCACTCCACGGCATGTGGGCTCTTCACAGGTCCGGGATTGAACTGGCGCCCCTTGCACTGCAAGGTGGACTCTGCCCATTGGACCACCAGGGGAGCCCCAGCAATGCGTTTTTAAGATAAAATTTAGTGACAGTGATACTTCACTGGATGGCATTCATCAGTCTGCACCTGTAAGTTATGGATCTAGCTTTATCTCATAGTAAGACTTCTTAAGCAGTGTGACATGCTTAAGAGTTTGGGCTCTGGATCCAGATTGCCTGGATTTAAATCTCAGCTCCACCGTTTACTTGGGCAACCTTAGACCAGGTTCTTAACTTTTCAGTGACTCAGTTTTTTCACATAAAAAATGAGGCTGCAGTGGTATCTGTCTTAAGGATTGTTGTGGGATGAAATGAACAATTAGGTCTTCTCATATAGTTAGAGTGCTTAAAACTGTCTGACATACAGTGCTGGCCCTTCATTGTATATCTCATCTGGTGCCTCTTTCAGCTCATTGCTATGGACAGTGCCATCACCCTGTGGCAGTTCCTCCTTCAGCTCCTAAAGGAGCCTCAGAATGACCACATGATCTGCTGGACATCTAATAATGGGGAGTTCAAGCTATTGCAGGCAGAAGAGGTGGCTCGTCTCTGGGGCATTCGAAAGAACAAGCCTAATATGAATTATGACAAACTCAGCCGAGCCCTCAGATACTATTATGTGAAGGTAATACACATCCACCTCCAAACACGAAGTCTTGCGTCTCGTCTGTTGAGGTTAGACATTCTAAGCACCAGGTTTTAGTTGCAGCATGTAAATTCTTAGCTGGGGCATGTATAACCTAGTTCTCTGACTACAGATTGAGCCCAGCCCGCTGGGTTGGGGCGTGGAGTCTTTTAATAGCTCCTGGACCACCAGGAAGTTGCAGCAGTGCATTTCAAAAAAAATTTTTGGCCTCTTTAATTGGTTTGTTTGTTTATTTATTTATTTATTTTCATCCATCTTTATTGTTCGACCTATGTGGGCCTCCCGTGGCAGTGGCCTCTCCCGCTACAGAGAACCGGCTCTGGGTGCGCCTGCTCCAGAGCGCTGGCTCATAATTGGACACACAGGTCCAGCCACTCCACGGCATGTGGGCTCTTCACAGGTCCGGGATTGAACTGGCGCCCCTTGCACTGCAAGGTGGACTCTGCCCATTGGACCACCAGGGGAGCCCCAGCAATGCGTTTTTAAGATAAAATTTAGTGACAGTGATACTTCACTGGATGGCATTCATCAGTCTGCACCTGTAAGTTATGGATCTAGCTTTATCTCATAGTAAGACTTCTTAAGCAGTGTGACATGCTTAAGAGTTTGGGCTCTGGATCCAGATTGCCTGGATTTAAATCTCAGCTCCACCGTTTACTTGGGCAACCTTAGACCAGGTTCTTAACTTTTCAGTGACTCAGTTTTTTCACATAAAAAATGAGGCTGCAGTGGTATCTGTCTTAAGGATTGTTGTGGGATGAAATGAACAATTAGGTCTTCTCATATAGTTAGAGTGCTTAAAACTGTCTGACATACAGTGCTGGCCCTTCATTGTATATCTCATCTGGTGCCTCTTTCAGCTCATTGCTATGGACAGTGCCATCACCCTGTGGCAGTTCCTCCTTCAGCTCCTAAAGGAGCCTCAGAATGACCACATGATCTGCTGGACATCTAATAATGGGGAGTTCAAGCTATTGCAGGCAGAAGAGGTGGCTCGTCTCTGGGGCATTCGAAAGAACAAGCCTAATATGAATTATGACAAACTCAGCCGAGCCCTCAGATACTATTATGTGAAGGTAATACACATCCACCTCCAAACAAGAATTGTTCCTTCTCTTCTGTTGAGGTTAGACATTCTAATGTCCTGGTTTGTTTGTTTGTTAAAATATATTTTTTTAACTGAGTATAATTGACATAAAGTTACTGGTTTTGAGTGCTCGCATAATGATGCAATATTTGTATTCATTGTGAAATGCTCACTGTTTTGGTTTTAATTCAGTTCACTTTACAGCTTCAGCAGCTTGGAATTAAAATGAAAGATGTAAATGTTCCAGGTATATTTCTGCAAATTCTTATTCAGTACCTGACTTCCTGCACATATTTTATTAATAATTGCAGTTGTCTTGAAAGAAAAAATGATTATAGACTTGGAATAAGGAAAAGGAAGTTTAAGATTCTTGAGTATAGATGAATGTTCTTGTTTATATCATAATCTACTTTACAGATTGTTTAATATTTACTTGTTTTTTCTAGCCATATTTAATTTTACTTTTTAGTTCAACCCATAACATAAATTAATACCTTAAAGAATAGCTGTTAATACCTAGATTTGATTTCTTAAACTTTTCTAAATTTCTAATTATTTTGAATATATTCTTGGGCATGGAAGTAAAATAAATGGCTCAAATGGAGAGAATTAGGGAAGTTGGTATCTTAATTTCTTTCACCTTGGAGTAGCTGATATTATCGACTTTCCTGTGTGAAGAGATGAGGTAAGAAACAACTCAAGTTTCTGAAGGAAGCAGGAGCCTCAGCAGAAGTAATGTTCTAAATTCCTTTCTGCTTCCTCAGGATGTGAGTGGCTTACACCGTTGGAGTTATTTGAGACTGTAGTTCAGACATTTTTGACTTTATACAAATACTTGGTTGACAGTGTTAAGCAATTAAAATCTTTCAGCTTTTATGAGACATATTAATTCAGTTGTTAATAAGACATGAACATGTTTTAACTTGTACTCCATAATGGTAGGAGCTGTGTTTGGTGTGGCTGCATGACTTGAGATGATTTTGAAGCTCTCAAGTAAACCGCCTATTTTTTTCATGGCTTCTGCAGGAAGGTTAAAGTTTAAGAAATGCTTAAGGAAATCTGAGTGCTTATTTTATTTATCTACAGAATATCATTAAAAAAGTGAATGGTCAGAAGTTTGTGTACAAGTTTGTCTCGTACCCAGAGATTCTGAACATGGATCCAGTGACGGTGGGCCGGGCTGAGGGAGACTGCGAAGCCTCCGGCCTCAGCGAGCTCAGCGGCAGCAGCTCCAGAGACGCGGAGAACGGCGGGAAAGAGAAGCCCCCGCAGCTGGGTGCCAAGACCTCTAGCCGCAATGACTACATACACTCCGGCTTATATTCTTCGTTTACTCTCCACTCGTTGAACTCCTCCAGTAGGAAGCTGTTCAAGTCCATAAAGGTTGAAAATCCAGCTGAGAAGCTGGCAGAGAAAAAATCTCCTCAGGAGCCAGCTCCATCTGTTATCAGATTCGTTACAACACCTTCTAAAAAGCCACCAGTGGAACCTCTTGCTGCCCCCGTTTCTGCTGGCCCAGGTATTTCTGCATCTTCAGAAGAAGCTCTGCAAGCGTTGGATACTTTGACTTCCCCCAGACTGCCGTCCCTGGAAGTGCCAGCTCCTGCTGCCTTCCCCAGCACGCCTCCTGCCTCCTCCGTGTCCCCTCTGCAGGAGCCTCCTGGAACTCCTTCCCCACTGCCCTGTTCCAACCCAGACATGGACACAGACGTGGAATCAGGGGCTTCTCAGCCAGTGCACCTTCCAGAGAACTTGTCCCTGGAGCCTAAGGACCAGGATTCAGCCGTGCAGGAGAAGGACAAGACGAACAGTTCATCGAGGTCCAAGAAACCCAAAGGGTTGGAGCTGGCGCCGACCCTGGTGATCACGGGCAGCGACCCAAGCCCCTTGGGAATACTAAGCCCATCTCTCCCTACCGCTTCTCTTACGCCGGCACTTTTCTCACAGGTAGCACTCTTTCAGTGCCACTGTTTTTGTTCTTTTCTTTTTCTCCTCACCTTTTAAAACAAATCCAGAGTTTATAATCTCAAGTTCTCATTCTGTTGCATAGGTTTGCCTTAGGTATGACCCTGTGAAAGTAACCTAATTCCTTACCTCAGGATTGTCAAAAAGAGATTGGAGCATTGTGTTAAATTCGTTGTTCTACATGTAAATAAGTATTTGGTTTTCCACTTTCTCCTAAAGAAAATAAGTGTATTCTATTCTCTCTCTTTGGTGGGGGTCGGGGGCAGTCCTATAGAACAACAGTGGTAATCTCAAGCTAGAAAATAACAGATCCTGAGGATGATGTTGAGTAACAAGTTTATACAGTTAGCTGCATTAGCTATTACTTAACATTTTCATCTCATAGAACATTTAAATAGATTACTCCCAGACCTGCTCACTGTTAAGGGGAAAGTATGTTTGTGACCCATAATTTTTCTGTACCTGAATTCAGATTGGTTCTGTTTTTCTGTTTGAAAAAGATTAGAAACTATTAGGTTAGAAAATATTTTGACCTTTATCTTTCCTGGGTTGTAAAAGTAACTTCAGAGTGTTTCCTCAGGATAAGATTTCAGACTTGCAGATGTTTGCAGTGGAGAATAGGACAGCATTTGTGCTCAGGGCTAATTGTGTATTGTTACAAGGATAAAACACAATCCTGGTAAGCCATTTAGTTACGTTTTTGGTTTGTGTGTTGCAGACGCCCATCTTACTGACGCCGAGCCCGTTGCTGTCCAGTATCCACTTCTGGAGCACTCTCAGCCCCGTTGCTCCCCTGAGTCCAGCCAGACTGCAAGGTGCTAACACACTCTTCCAGGTAAATGACATAGAAGCTTATCTTTTGTAATTGGGGCATGGTTAAATGAAGAGAGAGGGGAAAAGGCAGTATCCATTCCTCAGTCAGTCCTTGTAGAATTTCTATTTAATAAATATTCCTGAGACTTACTTTTGAATTTTTAAGTGTTAATTTTCTGGCCAGCAAACAACTCAGATAAAAATTCAGAGCAGTTTCCTTTTCATTGTTTACTATTCCATACATTTGAATTAGACCAAGATTGTTCAGTACTATAGTAGATTTTGAGCCCATCCAGTTTTTTGAATCACTTTAAATGCTAAAAATCTTCTTTTCTAAAAACATGTATGTATATGTATATATGTGTGTGTGTGTATTTTTGTGGAGGGGTTCTTTGCACATAGATTTCCCTTTTTAATGGAAGATTTTTTAAAAATAACAGAGAAGACTCTTGAGAATCATATAATCAAATACTTCTATTTCCCCCTTACTCAGAATCGATATTAATCAGCATTTTAAATATATATGTATATATACTTTATTGCATTGCCTCTTAACCAAGATCTTATTAGGAAAGGTCTCATAGCTTTAAGCCATTCTTTTACCTAAAACATCTAGACGTTGTAACTTGTAGGCTTTCTTGTTGATTCATTCACTTATTCCAGGGTGACTGGAAGATTTTCTTAGATTTTTAATTTAAATTTTCATTTATTCTTTTGAAAATGGAATGCTAAGGTGGGGAGAAAGAAAATTAAAAATCTTTCTACTTCTGCAGATATTTTTTCAAAAACTTCTAAATTATTGAATAGAAAAAATATTGAGAATTTTCCATATTTCCTGTTACATTTTCTTTGCCTCTCACAAAGACATGACTGATTTCTAGAGAAAAAGCCATACTGCTCAGGTAGCTTCAGCCTGGTATCTCCATGTAGATTTGATCTGAGAATACATGCTAGTGAGCACTCTTCTAGGATGAGCACCCTCTAGGATGAGCACCCTCCGACTGTTGGCTGTAATCTTGAGACGGGCATCTCCTCCTGGCCTCTTCTGGATGGTCTGTGATTTGTTGTGTAATTGAATTAAACTCTACAGAGTGTATGCTCTCGTTTACTGAACTTTCTAGAACCTTCATTTGAAATCAGGAAAGTACAGATTTGTTCTTTGCATTCCATTAATGTAGGCTGGAGAGTGTTAATATTTAATATGTAAGACAGGTTTATTTTTAAAGTTTTTGTGACATATTGTTCCATGATAAACGGTGCCTTTGTCCTGTGAGCCACTGCAGGTGGCTTGTGTTCTGCCTTAGGGAGAGTAACGGGACAAGGGAATTTAGGGTTGCAAAGGTTTGTTTTTTTTTTTAAATGTTTTGTGATGATTCCATACATTTGAATTAGACCAAGATTGTTCAGTACTATAGTAGATTTTGAGCCCATCCAGTTTTTTGAATCACTTTAAATGCTAAAAATCTTCTTTTCTAAAAACATGTATGTATATGTATATATGTGTGTGTGTGTATTTTTGTGGAGGGGTTCTTTGCACATAGATTTCCCTTTTTAATGGAAGATTTTTTAAAAATAACAGAGAAGACTCTTGAGAATCATATAATCAAATACTTCTATTTCCCCCTTACTCAGAATCGATATTAATCAGCATTTTAAATATATATGTATATATACTTTATTGCATTGCCTCTTAACCAAGATCTTATTAGGAAAGGTCTCATAGCTTTAAGCCATTCTTTTACCTAAAACATCTAGACGTTGTAACTTGTAGGCTTTCTTGTTGATTCATTCACTTATTCCAGGGTGACTGGAAGATTTTCTTAGATTTTTAATTTAAATTTTCATTTATTCTTTTGAAAATGGAATGCTAAGGTGGGGAGAAAGAAAATTAAAAATCTTTCTACTTCTGCAGATATTTTTTCAAAAACTTCTAAATTATTGAATAGAAAAAATATTGAGAATTTTCCATATTTCCTGTTACATTTTCTTTGCCTCTCACAAAGACATGACTGATTTCTAGAAAAAAAGCCATACTGCTCAGGTAGCTTCAGCCTGGTATCTCCATGTAGATTTGATCTGAGAATACATGCTAGTGAGCACTCTTCTAGGATGAGCACCCTCTAGGATGAGCACCCTCCGACTGTTGGCTGTAATCTTGAGACGGGCATCTCCTCCTGGCCTCTTCTGGATGGTCTGTGATTTGTTGTGTAATTGAATTAAACTCTACAGAGTGTATGCTCTCGTTTACTGAACTTTCTAGAACCTTCATTTGAAATCAGGAAAGTACAGATTTGTTCTTTGCATTCCATTAATGTAGGCTGGAGAGTGTTAATATTTAATATGTAAGACAGGTTTATTTTTAAAGTTTTTGTGACATATTGTTCCATGATAAACGGTGCCTTTGTCCTGTGAGCCACTGCAGGTGGCTTTCGTGTTCTGCCTTAGGGAGAGTAACGGGGACAGAAAGTGAAATTTAGGGTTGCATAATAGGATGATAATGTGTTTTATTTTCTTTCTCAGTTTCCTTCTGTGCTGAACAGTCATGGGCCGTTCACTCTGTCTGGCCTGGATGGACCTTCCACCCCTGGCCCATTTTCCCCAGATCTACAGAAAACATAACCAATGCATCTGTGGAATGCAAGAACCAAGGAATAAAGAAAACAAAGTTCAGCGTAATTACTACTTAAAAGTGAGGGATTGATATTCACACTGCTAATAATAGACTATTGTGATTTCTGCCCTTCCTCATTAAAATGCTTTTTAGGATTCCCTTTGAAAAGGACACAATTTAGACTGTATATAAAAATGCCTTAATTGGAGTCCAAACTCCACCTTTTACTTTTTGTTTTCTTTTTTAAAAATATTTTGAACCTTTTGCTAAGGAAATTTTTGGCGGGATTTAGCCGCCAGCTTTTCTTGCAAGAGAATTAAGAACAAAGTTACTCCCCCTGCCTTATTGTGACCCTTTGGCCAGGAAAAAAGTTATGCTTTGAGCATATCATAGAGAGAAATATTCGTTAAATAAAATTAGCCATATCTTTAGGACTTAAATGTGCTCTGTTGAATACTAAAAGTGAGTTGTGCATAAGCAGTGGTGGAAAAAGAATCATGCCCACTCACTCAAAGTAAGATTGGAGCAGGACTGTTGGGGATATTCTGTTTTGCTGTGAAATATAACCTATGTAAAGAGCTCCACAGAAAAGATATCTCATTTACATTTTTTCAGGGTGGGTCCCTTAGCCATGTGTATGCTCTTATCTCTTGTGAACAGAGCGTGGAGCTAGTTTCTTCCCACATAAACTATGTTTAAACCTGGAGCTTAAGACGATGTTTGGAACAGCCCCACACTGGGCACAAAAACGTCATCTGCTCCCTGCAGGGCATGATTCCACATATGTGGGCTACAGTGTGGTAAATGATGGCTTTTAGGGGGACGAACCTGGGATTTGAAATTTTGAGTCATCTCTGAGTCAAAGTGTCAACTGAAAAACTTGAGACAACATGTAGGGCTTTTCCCAGTTAGAAGATACCCAGCATGGAGCGCCTTTTTTCTGTTCATTTTATCCTGTTTTTTGACTGTATATTTGTCTTTTAAATTTAAAGTTGTTAAGAGGTTGTGATAGTTTTAATGGTGTAACTAGGAAAATGAGAAGCAAAATGACCCCTCCGAATCTGTAGTGAAGTAAAAATGTGCTTCTTTCTTCTTTTTTCTCTTTTTGAATTAGGAAGGAGCAGAGTTCATCTGGAAATGCTCATATTCATATTAGTAGTGAAAAATTTCGGCGTTCATCTCTACCAAATTTGTAAAATATTAGCATATAGTAGTCAATGCCAGGTCCAGATGGATTTGTTGATCCCTAAGTTAATTTGATGCCAACATCACAGTGGAGCCTTATGAAAAATTTGACTTTTAAGTCCAGGATTAGATGATACGCTGCCACCGCCACCCTCACCCTCCTGCTAAATGAGTCTCTTAACCCTAGAAATAGTTCCTGTGATTGAAGCACTTGAACTGGATGGCCTTGGGAGGAGTAAAGGACTTGAGGGCTTACACTGACGCTGCTGTAAACCAGCATCTCCCAGCTGTGTGTGCTCACTGGCTTTCTATAGTAGAGACAAACTCTGATACAAGAGGTCTGTTGGTAGCGGAATGATGGTATTCACCCGTGTAGGCATGTGTTACTGGTTTTTTGAAAAGAAAAACATGCTGCCACTTTCAAGCAGTGGTGGAAAAAGAATCATGCCCACTCACTCAAAGTAAGATTGGAGCAGGACTGTTGGGGATATTCTGTTTTGCTGTGAAATATAACCTATGTAAAGAGCTCCACAGAAAAGATATCTCATTTACATTTTTTCAGGGTGGGTCCCTTAGCCATGTGTATGCTCTTATCTCTTGTGAACAGAGCGTGGAGCTAGTTTCTTCCCACATAAACTATGTTTAAACCTGGAGCTTAAGACGATGTTTGGAACAGCCCCACACTGGGCACAAAAACGTCATCTGCTCCCTGCAGGGCATGATTCCACATATGTGGGCTACAGTGTGGTAAATGATGGCTTTTAGGGGGACGAACCTGGGATTTGAAATTTTGAGTCATCTCTGAGTCAAAGTGTCAACTGAAAAACTTGAGACAACATGTAGGGCTTTTCCCAGTTAGAAGATACCCAGCATGGAGCGCCTTTTTTCTGTTCATTTTATCCTGTTTTTTGACTGTATATTTGTCTTTTAAATTTAAAGTTGTTAAGAGGTTGTGATAGTTTTAATGGTGTAACTAGGAAAATGAGAAGCAAAATGACCCCTCCGAATCTGTAGTGAAGTAAAAATGTGCTTCTTTCTTCTTTTTTCTCTTTTTGAATTAGGAAGGAGCAGAGTTCATCTGGAAATGCTCATATTCATATTAGTAGTGAAAAATTTCGGCGTTCATCTCTACCAAATTTGTAAAATATTAGCATATAGTAGTCAATGCCAGGTCCAGATGGATTTGTTGATCCCTAAGTTAATTTGATGCCAACATCACAGTGGAGCCTTATGAAAAATTTGACTTTTAAGTCCAGGATTAGATGATACGCTGCCACCGCCACCCTCACCCTCCTGCTAAATGAGTCTCTTAACCCTAGAAATAGTTCCTGTGATTGAAGCACTTGAACTGGATGGCCTTGGGAGGAGTAAAGGACTTGAGGGCTTACACTGACGCTGCTGTAAACCAGCATCTCCCAGCTGTGTGTGCTCACTGGTTTTCTATAGTAGAGACAAACTCTGATACAAGATGTCTGTTAGTAGCAGAAGGATGGTATTCAGGGAGCTGCCTGTGTATTTGTCGTGCTGGAGATGTGTTACTGGTTCATTTGTGGTTATCAGCTGGAAAGTCCTGTTCCTGAGATGTGCAATAGTAGTGTTGAAAGGGACTGTTCAGTAGCGACGGGGAACAGACATACTGGCTTTTTTTTTTCCCACATCGAATCATTTAGTTGGCATGCTGCTTTGAAATTAGACTGCTCAGCAGCACTTTGGACTAGTTTTATTAGGTTAATTCACATTTTATACATTATATAAGTAAATATTGATGGCTTGATTTAACTACATACTTAAAATTTTGAAAGCACAAGTATTTTATTTTGAATCAAAGGAGAAAAGCCATTGGATAGTATCTTTGATGATTAACTGTCTCAGCAAAGGAGTGCCTGGGAACCAAGGGCACCATTAAAACTCAGTCAAAGCAACTTCCTGGGAACTAGTTTTAGCGAATCTGCCTGTGTCTCTGAGAGGTGTGGGCCATAGGAGGTTGATGATGATCTGCTTTCTCTTTGAGATCAGTTATTTTGAGGAAGTGTGTGTGTGTGTGTGTGTGTGTGTGTGTGCGTGTGTGCGTGCGTGCATACACATTTGTAAATAAAATGAAACTGCCACTGTACTGAAGTGTATGAGGCAGGTCATTCTATTTGTAAACTACCTCCTTCCTGAAAAAGTTTTTCCTAACATCCAGAGTTCTTCTTAGCATCAAAAGGTGACATGCCACTTAAAGATCAGTATTCACTGGAGAGACTTCTGTTTGGGAGCTGTAGTTGGTATCCATCACTAGTCACTTTGCCAGGATGAATGCGAGTAGGCAGAAATAGCCCAGGTTAAACCAGGGGAGCAGGTTTAGTGAGCTTTTGCAATTTACGCAGTGATTATCTTGGCTCTTCATTTGCTTCGGCTGGTATCTATCTAGTCAGTTGTATGCTGGGAGATGTTTAACCACCAGGCTGTCTGAAGGGAAAAAGGCCTTCAGTTGCAGCATTTGCTGATGTCCATGATGTGAGGCACTCCCTCTGTGGCTGGTTTTAGGGTGTGCGTGGTTGGCTCAGGGCCACACGCTCGGCCAGTGAACCACCACATTTATCATAATTTCTAAAACAATTTTTTTTTGGTTTGTCACAGTGCTTTTGTGATGCATATCTTGGCATATTTTTATATTCAAAGGTGGAAACTTCCATTGATTTTTTAAAAAATTTATACATGATGGAAGAATCCAAAAACCCTCGAAAGATTGACATTAAGCTTCTTAGAGTTAAAAGATAGGTTTAATTTTTCTTTATTGTGGTGGCTAAAATACAGGTAATGTAATTTTTTCTTTGGATTTTGATGAGGAAAATAAGCCATGAGCCTGTATAGTATAAGGGTTTTGTTTTACACTCAAAGAGTTCCTTGAAGATTTCCGTGCTATGTTAGAGATCCAAAAAAAAAAAAAAAAAAGGCTGGACTGACTGTTGAATCTTTTCACATGGCACACTTTCCGGTTTTCTCCAGGCTATGTGTTGCTTTGTTTGGAGGGGAATGGAAATCAGAGGCCGGCACTCTGGAGCTGCAGCTGCAGGCTGCTGTTGTCGCACCTCAGTGTCATCCACCCCTGGCTTTGTACGATGGCCACTCTGATGACATGCTGATCTCAGGACTTGCATTACCATACTGGAGTTCTCAGAGTCGGGTCTGCGTGTTTCTAATGATGGCAGGCACAGTATGGCTGCTCATTGGCATTTCAGAAAAGCAATCTATAACCTTTTTGAACACCCACCTTGATCAGTAAAAGACTTTGAACACAATCCTCTATTGCAAATTTATATGTGCATGTGTTAGGTACTGCTAAAATCTTCTGTGTACTATAAGACATACACAAAAACAAATTAAGGATGACAGAAATTAACCTTGAGTACAAATTCTAGTATTTTTTTTTCCTACACCCAGTAGATTGTCTTTACGGCCCTCTGTTGGCATGTATTCTGAAGACCCCTGACTCAGGGTATTGCTTCTCAGTCTAATCTTGAAACAAAAATTGAAGTTTTGGTTGTGATATATGGGAAATCCTTTACATAGTTGATCTGATTTTTATGTAAAATCTGTAGAATAGAGATTAAGAACTCTTCAGCAGAGCTTGCTGTTAACTTTCTGAAATTTCCTGTTTTTCATAAGAAATTTCTTTTTCACACACTGCCAAATACCCATTATCAAATGTTTTCCAGAGCTTCATGCATACTGTTTTTGACAGCCTAGTTGTCTCTTTCCTTTTCATGTTAGGTGTGACTTTATAATTTACTTCTATTTTACTAGCCACTTGCAAACTCCTTTTGGCCTTACAATGTTATAGTTTACCAACAATTTCAGAATTATTTCAAGTTGCTTTATTTTAAAATATATAACAACTTCCATTTTCTTGCTGCATTAGTAAGTTTTTATTGTTATTTTGGTAACATTTTGATATCTGAAGTACTTTCTTGATGCATCTGTTCTGTGTATCACTTCATTGACTGCATATATTCTCTTTACCTATGCCAGAAATCTAGAGTTGTGCAGAGGTGCCATTCTTAGGTGTATAAACAAGTATGGCGACAAGTAGAGGTCTCTGTGCAGAAGCCTGGACCTCTGAGTGAAGGGCCACACTGATAGGAAAGCTCGACTGCTCGTGAAGTACACAGTGATGTCTGGGGTTCCGATAGGAGACATTAATTGTTCCATTCATAGTGGCAAAGTGGAGACCAGCCATAGTAGTCTTGAGCAGGCACTCTGGCCTGAGAATTAGCTCCATGGAAAGTGTTCTGTTAATTATCTTTTTGGCTTTGGGTCATCAGAGTGTTTTGTGACTGTGTTTAATGCTTCTGGCCTCACCTGAGAAGGGCGCACTGTTAACTTCTCTATGTCATCAGAACTCTGCTTACTGAGGTTAAAGTTTTCATCTTAAAATCTAGAATTTTTGTGGCTGGAGGTGTGTTAAGCAAGAAGAGAAGGCGGTTTAATTTCATTTCTTGTAGTTAGTGGAACCTGTTAGGATGAAGGTCATATTTCTGCCTGTAAATAGAGCAGATCCAAAAAGGTGAGTTGTTGTGTAAATGTTCCATTTGAAGCTGCCAGTTTCTTCCAGCTCCTTTTCTGGAAAAAAAAATTGTGCGATAGATTGACAGCGTGGCAGAAAATACAATTTCTAGGGTGGTGCCATCCACACTTAGCCATTGTGAAAACAGAAATTAGAGTGGTTTGTCTGAGAGGGGCAAGTTTAGCTCTGAGCTTCCTAAAGAAAACAGGAAATTCAGGCTGCTGTTAACATTTTAAATGAAACCTTTAACAGGAAAATTTGTGAGGGATGCAGTCCAGCATAGTAAGTCTCTTGAACTCTGATCTCTTGAGTATAATACACATCAAGTTTTATGAAGCTTAAATTTTTATTTAAAAATATTTAATTGGGAAAACAGAGCATTTTTTCCAAGTCATTCTGATTGAGTGCATGTGTATGTGTATGCGTGTGTGTGTACTGACTATTGACTGAGTATATGTTTATGTGTATGTGTATAAATACATTTTTCAGAGGGAACATACGGTCATCCTAGTCTAGGATGATTCCTGGGCCATTTTTTTACTAAAACTTAAGAAAAAAATTGGCTGCACTTCGCAGTTGTCACTTTTTAAAAATTAATGCCTTGCACACTTCAATTTTTTTTTTAAATGCATAGAATCATAGGCCTTAATCGCTTGTCCACATTTTAGAAATACTGTAGAATGCTCATGTGACATACTCTAAGCAAAGTCATTGTAAACTGTTCTCGTGTGTTCATGTATTATTGAGCAGATAAGTTTTTAAAATCTCCTTTTTTTGTCTAAGTCATAGTAGTCTTGGAAGGGCAGGCTTACCTCTGGCCTGAGAATTAGCTCCATGGAAAGTGTTCTGTTAATTATCTTTTGGCTTTGGGTCATCAGAGTGTTTTGTGACTGTGTTTAATGCTTCTGGCCTCACCTGAGAAGGCGCACTGTTAACTTCTCTATGTCATCAGAACTCTGCTTACTGAGGTTAAAGTTTTCATCTTAAAATCTAGAATTTTTGTGGCTGGAGGTGTGTTAAGCAAGAAGAGAAGGCGGTTTAATTTCATTTCTTGTAGTTAGTGGAACCTGTTAGGATGAAGGTCATATTTCTGCCTGTAAATAGAGCAGACCCAAAAAAGGTGAGTTGTTGTGTAAATGTTCCATTTGAAGCTGCCAGTTTCTTCCAGCTCCTTTTCTGGAAAAAAAATTGTGCGATAGATTGACAGCGTGGCAGAAAATACAATTTCTAGGGTGGTGCCATCCACACTTAGCCATTGTGAAAACAGAAATTAGAGTGGTTTGTCTGAGAGGGGCAAGTTTAGCTCTGAGCTTCCTAAAGAAAACAGGAAATTCAGGCTGCTGTTAACATTTTAAATGAAACCTTTAACAGGAAAATTTGTGAGGATGCAGTCCAGCATAGTAAGTCTCTTGAACTCTGATCTCTTGAGTATAATACACATCAAGTTTTATGAAGCTTAAATTTTTATTTAAAAATATTTAATTGGGAAAACAGAGCATTTTTTCCAAGTCATTCTGATTGAGTGCATGTGTATGTGTATGCGTGTGTGTACTGACTATTGACTGAGTATATGTTTATGTGTATGTGTATAAATACATTTTTCAGAGGGAACATACGGTCATCCTAGTCTAGGATGATTCCTGGGCCATTTTTTTACTAAAACTTAAGAAAAAAATTGGCTGCACTTCGCAGTTGTCACTTTTTAAAAATTAATGCCTTGCACACTTCAATTTTTTTTTTAAATGCATAGAATCATAGGCCTTAATCGCTTGTCCACATTTTAGAAATACTGTAGAATGCTCATGTGACATACTCTAAGCAAAGTCATTGTAAACTGTTCTCGTGTGTTCATGTATTATTGAGCAGATAAGTATCTTCTTTCTAAAAATTTCTCCATTTTTGTGTAAAATCTTTGTTAAATTGCATTCTAAGTTTCTCAGAGAAGAGATATATACTTGACATTGTATTTCTAAAATACAGACTTAACCATGATTGATCTAGTGGTGAAGGAATTCTGGCGTAGGCCTTTACCCTTTTGAACTGTACATACAAAGCATTCACAGAAACCTCAAGAGTAGCTTGGGCTGAATGTTCTCAGCTGTGCCTAGTGTCCCATCTCATCCGGGCCCATTTTGGTTCCTGTCCCCTCCAAGGATTATGAGCCCTGTGAAGACAGGCCTGGGATCTTCTGGAAGAGGTTAGGGGATGGGGTTGCCCTGGGGTTGGGCCTGAGTTCTAGCCGGTGGAATCATTTGTGCTTGCCTAGAGTTCAGGGATGGGAACGCCGTGTACCAGTATGAAATGACTTGGCACTTTTGGGGCACCATTATTAGCACTGTTTTGTTTTTAATAACTGGAAGCACTTCCTGATTATTTTGTTTAATTTCAACTTTAAGGATATTGAGGGTTAGGGATGTTAAGGTTTATTGTTTATATTATCTGGAGCTTAAAACTGTTTGGAGAAGGGATAAATGGATCACCCAGTGAGCCATTCTAGGCCCTGTAAGGTATGCTCTTCCAACCAGGATGCTTTAGAAAATTTACAAGCTTTGAATAGTGTGCTTTGTAAAAATGTATGACTCTTAGTGATTTGCAGTTGGTGGATTATACTCAACTTTGTGAACTTGGTAACTTCAAGTTTCTTTTCTGTTTAATCATCGTTGTTTATTGTCTGTCATGTAGGGGACATAGTCCCTTCTAAGACATTTCATACTTCTTGATGGCAGTATTACCAATTATGTGTACATTGCATTCATTGCTGATGTGATAAAGTAGCATATTGTATGAACTTCCCTGTTCAGTATTAGTAAAATTAACTAAGATGCATATATGTAAAGACAAATGAAATCCAGCTGATTTTTGATGACTTGAGGCCTATTTTTTTGGTTTGGCCATTCAGCCTTTCCTAGTCACAGTCGTATGTCTGTCTTTACTTAGAGCTTGTAGTCGTTTCACTTATTTTTGCGGGTAGGGGAAATTAAGTATGAAACTCAGTCCAGTCATTTTGCCACTGATGGGCTTTGGATTGAGGCGAATTAAATTTTCGACTAAAATTAGTTTTTTAGAATGAAAAGACTTCACTAGATAATCAGGTTGGCTTTTTTTAAAAAAAGTATACAATCTTGTGTTTTGAAGAACAAACTAAAATTTTTCTGTGGGCCTTACTGGATTTTCAGGGGTGGACATCACTTGAAAATTCTGGTGTTCAGCCACTGAAGTTTTCAGCCAGAAAAAAAGCAGTCTGCCGTGTTGTTAACACAGGGAGATGTGTGTTTCTACGTCAGTCTTAGTTTGCCTTTCTGGTAATAAAACCTTGGCAGGGTGCTTTCCTCAAACTTTGTTTCATTCAACTGGGAAGACATTTACTTCATTGTCTATGTTTCCCCTTGTTTATTCTATTGAAACCTATCTCATAGTATCAAATATCCTCTGCTTTAGTGTAAACAGAATACTTCACATAAAATGCCAGGGAACACTTATCTACCCAAGAGACTGCATTACTGTTAAAGTGTCATTAATTACTTGTCTTGGTTAATTTCAGTGTAACTTACATGAGGGAGACCTGAAAGGATTAAAGTCAAGTCTCTTCTTTTTCCTAAAACAATTTAGATGATGGTAACTGCTAACATTTATTAAAATCGCATTAATTGCTGATGCAACTAAGAGAAACTGACACATCTCTAGCTAAGGAGCCTGACTTAACCTGTTGGGAAACCAAGGGATGTTGTTTTAGTGTGATCAGGATTAGCCGGAGCCTTGAGTTCTACATGTGTGGGGCAGAGAAACTTGGCAGAGTTTAGGTTGTTGGGCAAGGGCCTGCGCTGGCACTTTGAGGGCTATAAAATATGCTGCTTTTAAGAGGGAAAAATGTGGTTGATAATCAGCGCACCTCCAGACATAGTAAGGGGCTGCTCTGGATGACCAATCAGGTGATCTTGTTTTTTTCTATTGCTTCAAGTTTTATGCAAAAATATTGATAAATTCTGTAATGATGATATATGCATCTTTTGAGAAAGGTTATACATTTTTCAAAACTATTTTATGTAAGAACTGACAGAGGAATTTGCTTTGTATAATGGCAAGCTGGCTTTAAGACAGCACTGTATCAAATTTACTAAAGTCCAAAATTATATAGATATGTTAATAGATGTATGTGCAACTAGATATGGACAATTGTATTTTTTTAAATAAATATTTTTAACAAAATGACTTTCTGAATTATTTCTCTCATCTCGAGGTAGACTCTGTGTTTTATGTTTCCATCTGTGCTAAATGTGGATAAGCAAAGTTTAGCTTTTCCAAAGGTTATTGTTAAAACCTGGCCTATTTGATGTGTATCTGCATTAAACTATTTAAAGCCTCTATTGACATAGGTAGTGAAAAGGGGAAATAAGCAAATGATTGTTGATATAAAAGGGAATTAAAAGAATACTGACAGACTAGAAAAACTGCCTTGTGAAATCTTTAAATTTTAACTTACACTTTTAAGAAGTATTTAAATTTTAATCAGATTCTTTTGTTTTTAGTCCTTTGTAAGTAGCAGCTTTTGCTTATTTCTGCCCTGGGTGCTGTTTCTTCACATAGTTTTGAGATTAGAAACTAGAGACTTCAGTTCATTTAGCAGATGAAATTAGGCCTTTTTAGAACTGGTCTCGTAAACATGGGGGGACTTGGGGTTAATCACACAGGGGCAGGTGGCACACGGGAGGTCTGTGTCATGTCTCCATGGTGAAAGCAAGAGTAACTCACTGTTCAGAGGGGGAGGACAACCTGGGCAAGGTGTCCTTCGGGTGGTGGGGCAGTGTTCCCTCAGCACACTGTCCCTCAGCACAGTGGATGGGGAGCACTTGTGAGGCCTGTCCCCTAAACCAGTGTTCTCCAAATGCATTGCCTAGAATAATAGTCCCACGAGGGCAAACGGTGGAAAACTGGGTCTTCACCTTGTGGAGAATGCCAGAATGCCTATTAGAGTACTAAAGTTTTAAGAAGTCTTTTCTGCTCTGGATGACCAATCAGGTGATCTTGTTTTTTTCTATTGCTTCAAGTTTTATGCAAAAATATTGATAAATTCTGTAATGATGATATATGCATCTTTTGAGAAAGGTTATACATTTTTCAAAACTATTTTATGTAAGAACTGACAGAGGAATTTGCTTTGTATAATGGCAAGCTGGCTTTAAGACAGCACTGTATCAAATTTACTAAAGTCCAAAATTATATAGATATGTTAATAGATGTATGTGCAACTAGATATGGACAATTGTATTTTTTTAAATAAATATTTTTAACAAAATGACTTTCTGAATTATTTCTCTCATCTCTCGAGGTAGACTCTGTGTTTTATGTTTCCATCTGTGCTAAATGTGGATAAGCAAAGTTTAGCTTTTCCAAAGGTTATTGTTAAAACCTGGCCTATTTGATGTGTATCTGCATTAAACTATTTAAAGCCTCTATTGACATAGGTAGTGAAAAGGGGAAATAAGCAAATGATTGTTGATATAAAAGGGAATTAAAAGAATACTGACAGACTAGAAAAACTGCCTTGTGAAATCTTTAAATTTTAACTTACACTTTTAAGAAGTATTTAAATTTTAATCAGATTCTTTTGTTTTTAGTCCTTTGTAAGTAGCAGCTTTTGCTTATTTCTGCCCTGGGTGCTGTTTCTTCACATAGTTTTGAGATTAGAAACTAGAGACTTCAGTTCATTTAGCAGATGAAATTAGGCCTTTTTAGAACTGGTCTCGTAAACATGGGGGGACTTGGGGTTAATCACACAGGGGCAGGTGGCACACGGGAGGTCTGTGTCATGTCTCCATGGTGAAAGCAAGAGTAACTCACTGTTCAGAGGGGGAGGACAACCTGGGCAAGGTGTCCTTCGGGTGGTGGGGCAGTGTTCCCTCAGCACACTGTCCCTCAGCACAGTGGATGGGGAGCACTTGTGAGGCCTGTCTCCTAAACCAGTGTTCTCAAAATGCATTGCCTAGAATAATAGTCCCACGAGGGCAAATACGGTGGGAAAACTGGGTCTTCACCTTGTGGAGAATGCCAGAATGCCTATTAGAGTACTAAAAGTTTTAAGAAGTCTTTTAGGAAAGACTTGTTTAATCCACCATTTCTAACCTTTCCAACTGCTGACACACACATCCTCTTTTGAGAGGCCTAATGTCTATTTTACAATTACTTTGTATTTCACAGAGGTATCTAATGATAAACTAGTATCCTAATATTGGGTAATTTTCCAGGGCTGGGATTATTAGGTAGGAGATAATCATTAACAGTTGTAAGATTTCACAGTGATCGTCACTACACAGCACTGCACTCACTGGAACCCACCCTGCAGCTGAGGGGAGTCTGTGACGTTGACTTCGTTTGGAATAATTTTATAGCAAGAGGGCATGATACAAAGGAACAGAAATTTCTAGTAGCTGTGCAAGTTAGGTGGCAAAGACTGGTGTCAAGAAGCTTCCTGGAACATCAGAGTTAATTTTATGGTTCTCGTATGTTTTGAATATATCATTTGACAGAAACCCCTCTCTAGTCAAGAGGGGTTTCTGTATTGGCCATTAGGCCAAATCCAGGGCCTGATGTTCAGTCCACGTGGGACCTGTGGCAGCAGATTACTTCCTCCTTAAAAGACTCTTCACATGCCTTCCAGGAAACCACATTCTCTCCCAAACTTCCTCCTACTTCTCCTGTGGCTTCTCTCATTGGCTGTGCTGGATCCTGTCCTTTTTTCAAACCTCTCAATGTTGCAGAATCCCAGGGCTCAGTCTTCAATCTCTCTCTACATTCACTCCCTGGATGATCTCATTCAGTCCCATGGCTTTAAACAATCTATATACACGTGACTGCAAACTATCTTCAGGCATGACTTTTAAGCTCTAGATTTTATATCTATCAGCCTTCTTGACATCTGAGATAGCATCATAAAATGAAATGTCCTAAAACAACTCTTGAGCACCCCCACTGCTTTCCGTTGTTAAGTGGTCTTATCCCATGACCATTACACAAGTCTAATGCCTTTTGGTTATCCTTGATTCTCACCTTTCTCTCATGTCCCACACCTGATTTATCAGAATACTGTCAGTTTGACTTTAAGAATACACTTTGACCCAGTCACTTACCACTTCTGGCGCTACCAGCATTGTCCAAGCCATCACCGTCTCTTACATGTGTGCTAAGTCGCTTCAGTCATGTCCGACTCCAGCCCTCCAGGCTCCATCTTTCCATGGGAATTCTCTAGGCGAGAGTACTGGGGTGGGTTGCTATTTCCTACTCTGGGGACCTCTTACATAGCTTATTGCAGTTGTACCCTTTCTGGTGTCCCTAGCTTCATCCTTGTCCCTGTTCACACAGCAATCAGGTGTCACTATTAAACATATAAATCAGATCATGAACCTTGCCTGCCCATAACTCTTCTAATAGCCTCATGTCACTAGAAAAAAAAGAAGTCCGCATCCCTACCATGGCTTATATGATCCAGCCCCCGGCTATCACCCCGACTTACTTCCTGCCACTCTTCCCCCTTTCTCACTACACTTGGCAACACGGGCCTGCTTGCTGGTCCTCAGATGCTACACGCATAGTCAGTTAAGGCCTTTGCACTTGCCCTGCCTGACGATCTTACCTCAGGTCCTTGGGTGCTTGCTCCTGTCATTTTGGTTTCCTTATAAATGGAATCTCTTTAAAAAGGCCACCTGGAGCGTCTCTTGGCCTTCCCTCCTCCCCTCCCCCTTCCCTGCTGTATTTTTCTCTGTGGCACTCAGTTACCACTCACCCTGTGGCAAGTTCTTTCTTTGTGCACTTTCTTTGCCAGACAGGAACTTCTCATTCTCTGCCGTATCTGCAGCTAGATCAGTACCTTAAACCTAGTGAGTGATCAATAAATCTTTTTAAAGTGAATGAGTGAATTCTGGATGATCTCATTCAGTCCCATGGCTTTAAACAATCTATATACACGTGACTGCAAACTATCTTCAGGCATGACTTTTAAGCTCTAGATTTTATATCTATCAGCCTTCTTGACATCTGAGATAGCATCATAAAATGAAATGTCCTAAAACAACTCTTGAGCACCCCCACTGCTTTCCGTTGTTAAGTGGTCTTATCCCATGACCATTACACAAGTCTAATGCCTTTTGGTTATCCTTGATTCTCACCTTTCTCTCATGTCCCACACCTGATTTATCAGAATACTGTCAGTTTGACTTTAAGAATACACTTTGACCCAGTCACTTACCACTTCTGGCGCTACCAGCATTGTCCAAGCCATCACCGTCTCTTACATGTGTGCTAAGTCGCTTCAGTCATGTCCGACTCCAGCCCTCCAGGCTCCATCTTTCCATGGGAATTCTCTAGGCGAGAGTACTGGGGTGGGTTGCTATTTCCTACTCTGGGGACCTCTTACATAGCTTATTGCAGTTGTACCCTTTCTGGTGTCCCTAGCTTCATCCTTGTCCCTGTTCACACAGCAATCAGGTGTCACTATTAAACATATAAATCAGATCATGAACCTTGCCTGCCCATAACTCTTCTAATAGCCTCATGTCACTAGAAAAAAAAGAAGTCCGCATCCCTACCATGGCTTATATGATCCAGCCCCCGGCTATCACCCCGACTTACTTCCTGCCACTCTTCCCCCTTTCTCACTACACTTGGCAACACGGGCCTGCTTGCTGGTCCTCAGATGCTACACGCATAGTCAGTTAAGGCCTTTGCACTTGCCCTGCCTGACGATCTTACCTCAGGTCCTTGGGTGCTTGCTCCTGTCATTTTGGTTTCCTTATAAATGGAATCTCTTTAAAAAGGCCACCTGGAGCGTCTCTTGGCCTTCCCTCCTCCCCTCCCCCTTCCCTGCTGTATTTTTCTCTGTGGCACTCAGTTACCACTCACCCTGTGGCAAGTTCTTTCTTTGTGCACTTTCTTTGCCAGACAGGAACTTCTCATTCTCTGCCGTATCTGCAGCTAGATCAGTACCTTAAACCTAGTGAGTGATCAATAAATCTTTTTAAAGTGAATGAGTGAATTCTGGGAGAGACTTGCCACTCTTCCTTTTGTGAATCTGCTATACTGATGGGTTTGATTCCAAGAAGCAGAAGTAAATGTGGGGGCTTCCCTGGTGGTCCAGTAGGTAAGGACACCGCCTTGCAGTGCAAGGGGCGCGGGTTCGATCCCTGGCCTGGGAGGATCCCACGTGCCGCGGAGCGGCTGAACTGATGTGTCCAATTACCGAGCTGGAGCTCTGGAGCGCATGCGCCCAGAGCCGGTGCTCTGCGACAACAGAGGCCACCGCAATGGGAGGCCCACACGGGCCAAAGAACAAAGATGGATGAAAATAGATAAATGAAAAACCAATAGAAGTGGCCCGCCCGTCCCCCTCCCTCCACAACCCGCACCCCCCGATAAATAAATAAATAAATGTTTAAAAAACAAAAAAGAAGTAAATGTGGGAACAGGATGATTCCACGGCACCCTGAAATGCCAAAACCCTTCAAGATGATCAGGAAAAAAAAAATTACTTCTCTGTAACTGATTCTGAAGTGGGGTATAAAAGCCTTCTGCCTCCCCTTGTTCTGGTTCCGTGTAAGAGGGAAGAGTGGTGTCTAGTCCTCCCGCTGACGGTTTTATTTCTTCTAAAACATCTGCCATGTGCACCTCTAGGATGAGAGAGACCCATCTTCTGGGAACATTTGATCATTTGTGTCTGCGTGCATGCTCTGTTGTGTCCTTCTCTTTGCAACCCCATGGCCTATAACCCTCCAGCTTCCCCTGTCCATGGGATTTTCCAGGTAAGAATACTGAAGTAGGGGGGCTTCCCTGATGGTTCAGTGGTTAAGAATCTGCCTTGCAATGCAAGGGGCGCCAGTTCGATCCCTGGCCTGGGAAGATCCCACGTGCCGCGGAGCGGCTCGACTGATGTGTCCAATTACCGAGCTGGAGCTCTGGAGCGCATGCGCCCAGAGCCGGTGCTCTGCGACAACAGAGGCCACCGCAATGGGAGGCCCACACGGGCCAAAGAACAAAGATGGATGAAAATAGATAAATGAAAAACCAATAGAAGTGGCCCGCCCGTCCCCCTCCCTCCACAACCCGCACCCCCCGATAAATAAATAAATAAATGTTTAAAAAACAAAAAAGAAGTAAATGTGGGAACAGGATGATTCCACGGCACCCTGAAATGCCAAAACCCTTCAAGATGATCAGGAAAAAAAAAATTACTTCTCTGTAACTGATTCTGAAGTGGGGTATAAAAGCCTTCTGCCTCCCCTTGTTCTGGTTCCGTGTAAGAGGGAAGAGTGGTGTCTAGTCCTCCCGCTGACGGTTTTATTTCTTCTAAAACATCTGCCATGTGCACCTCTAGGATGAGAGAGACCCATCTTCTGGGAACATTTGATCATTTGTGTCTGCGTGCATGCTCTGTTGTGTCCTTCTCTTTGCAACCCCATGGCCTATAACCCTCCAGCTTCCCCTGTCCATGGGATTTTCCAGGTAAGAATACTGAAGTAGGGGGGCTTCCCTGATGGTTCAGTGGTTAAGAATCTGCCTTGCAATGCAAGGGACACCGGTTTGATCTCTGGCCTGAAAAGTTCCCACATGCCACGGAGCAACTAAGCCAGTGTGTCTCAATTACTGAGCCAGCACTCCAGAGCCCATGAGGCACAAGCACCGAAGCCTGAGCGCCTAGAGCCCGTGCTCTGCAACAAGAGAAGCCACTGCAGTGAGAAGCCCGCACATGACAACGGAGAGTAGCGCTCCTTCTCTGCTCACCTTAACTAGAGAAAGTCTGAGTGCAGCAACAAAGACCCCACCACAGCCAAAAAAAGAAAGAATACTGGAGTGGGTTGCCATTTCCTCTTCCAGGGGAGCTTCCCGACCTAGGGACTGAACCCACGTCTGCTGCAGCTCCTGCATTAGTAGGCAGATTCTTTACTACAGAGCCACCTGAGAAGCCCCCATTTGTCTTTAAGCTCATATAAAATGATCGATTGTCCATCATGGACAACAGGCTTATTAAAATATTTTATTTTAGGAAAGATACTCTTAGATTTGTTTCAATCTGCAATTTAATCATGATCACCTTAGGTGTAGCCATTGATTCTTCGTAAGTCTGTGTGAAAGGATGTTTTCTTGGAAAACCACAAGGAAAGCAGTTGCTTCCTTCTTCGCCAGGTCAGTCGTTCAGTATGGCTAGATTGCACGTGGAAGTTTGGCCGCCGTTGGATATTTTTTAAGTATTTATGAACAGAGTTTAAACCCCTAGACCACCAGCTTTCAAAAGAATTTGAATCTGTTTGGTTTACAATAAATACATACCAAATGTGAACCGTTTCTAAGCTGCTAATGAAGTTTGCAAAATAAAAATTGCTAACAGTTATTAAGCAAATTTCTATGTCAGGCATATAATAATTGCTTTACACAGATTGACTTAATTCTTTCAGAATTCCTTTGAGGTAGGGTAAGGTTCTTTTAGAAATGTCACTTTACAGATGGAAAAAGCCAGGCAGGAAGGGCCTCCATGATCTGTGCAGGGCCACGCAGTTCTAAGGTGAGGTCAGGGCTTGACCCAGGGATCTCTCTCTAGCCATATTCTCGTCACACTACCATGCTGAGGGCAGGTGGAGCTGGCTTATGTGACCAGGCCATGGTTCCAGGATCAGCCTTTTAGTGTGTGTGCCAGGTAAATGCTTCACCTGGCAGGCTCCTGAGAACCATGATCCACTTACTTTGTATATTTATATGGCAACATTTGTATTTACACAGAGGACGTGCAGGTAGACTCACACAAAGAGCCACTGTAAGGGTCATTTCACTACTTAGATAAGCCTTAGCACTCAGCTAATGTGGAGACCTTGCTAAGCTGACCTTCTCTACTACTGCAGGATTCGATCTGGACAGGAGCTGACACTCCGGGGCAAGCACTGCTTTCAGTATACTGGCACAGCTCGAGCGGGTCGAGTTGGTCAGTCATCTAGCTTTGTGTTAAAAGAACTCTGACGTGGTCTAAGGAGTTCTTTCCCCTATCGAAAGTGTCAAGTTAAATACAGATATTTTTGAGAATTTGTTAGTGCTGTTTCTGTACCTTTTATAAGCTAGTCAATGTCAGTACAAAAATCAGAACCTCCATCTCATTCTCCCAGTATACTTCCGGACCAATTAGCCATGATGCTTAGCAGTGGTGTGCTAGGAAGTCATGATCTGTAGCTTTTGCCAATTTCTCTGGCATAAATACTCCCACCATGGCTGATCTCAAGCCACTAACCACTTCTCACAAAAAGTGGAGTTCGAAAGAGATACACCGAGGCAGACCTTGTTACAGTATTTCTCCCCTGCAGGTACAATAAATAAACCTCCAGGGCACAGGTATAAAAAAAGGAAGAGATGACTTTTGACTGAAAGTGTTAGTCACTCCGTTGTGTCCGACTCTTTGTAACCCTGTGAACTCAAGTCCGCCAGGCTCCTCTGTCCGTGAAATTCTCCAGGCAAGAATGCTGGAGTCAATTGCCATTCTCTTCTCCAGGGGAATCTTCCTGACCCAGGGATCAACCCCAAATCTTCAGCAATGCAGGCAGATTCTTTACCATTTGAGTAGTTATAGTTAAATTACATTAAA
Source organism: Tragulus kanchil (assembly GCA_022376925.1). Lineage (NCBI taxonomy): Eukaryota > Metazoa > Chordata > Mammalia > Artiodactyla > Tragulidae > Tragulus > Tragulus kanchil. The sequence goes on along the minus strand of JAIOJX010000024.1, from coordinate 79,584,397 downwards.
AACAAAGACAATTAAGCTTCTCTAATTTTAAATAACAACCAATTTAACAACCAGCTCTCAAAATGAAAACTTAACAACTGGCTTTTATAAGCGGGTAGGAGCTAGCCCAGCCTACCACTGAATTAGTGTCCCAAAGGTAGCAAGAATCAACTCTTCCTTTTGGTGTTTTAGATTATTGATGAACCACTGACCAAAGGAGCTGGAAGGATTTTGGTTGATTAATAAGTAAAAGCAGTCCTTTGAGCATGCCAGGAGGCACCTGGGGTTGGTTTTTGATTAATTTAAAATCTGTCTACATACAGCAATGATCATCACTCTTTATAATTTCAACTTGTTTTCAAACTTCAACCAAGAGTGATCTTCAGACCCAGGCTGTGGTCCATGCAAACGGTGACCAGTGGAGTGAAGGATCTGGGTGTCTTCTTCCTTCCCAGCTGGGTATCTTGGCTCACTCTCCAGAAGTCTGAGCCAGGGAAGAGGAGAGTAACTTGAATAGCCAGGTAAACATCTAATAATTTGCCCAGGGGAGGTCTGGGTACCATAACTCAATTTAATTTCTTCTACCCAAGTACTTAGTGAAGATGGGAACCAAAGCATCAAGAGGTTGCCTCGGCTGCCCCCCTGGCTTTCTTCAGCCCTTTGACCCGAGCTCCTACTCAAGAGCCTGGAAGTCTCGCTTGTCTCCTTCTCCTTATAACTCAATCTTAAGTACTCCCACCATGGCTGATCTCAAGCCACTAACCACTTCTCACAAAAAGTGGAGTTCGAAAGAGATACACCGAGGCAGACCTTGTTACAGTATTTCTCCCCTGCAGGTACAATAAATAAACCTCCAGGGCACAGGTATAAAAAAAGGAAGAGATGACTTTTGACTGAAAGTGTTAGTCACTCCGTTGTGTCCGACTCTTTGTAACCCTGTGAACTCAAGTCCGCCAGGCTCCTCTGTCCGTGAAATTCTCCAGGCAAGAATGCTGGAGTCAATTGCCATTCTCTTCTCCAGGGGAATCTTCCTGACCCAGGGATCAACCCCAAATCTTCAGCAATGCAGGCAGATTCTTTACCATTTGAGTAGTTATAGTTAAATTACATTAAAAACAAAGACAATTAAGCTTCTCTAATTTTAAATAACAACCAATTTAACAACCAGCTCTCAAAATGAAAACTTAACAACTGGCTTTTATAAGCGGGTAGGAGCTAGCCCAGCCTACCACTGAATTAGTGTCCCAAAGGTAGCAAGAATCAACTCTTCCTTTTGGTGTTTTAGATTATTGATGAACCACTGACCAAAGGAGCTGGAAGGATTTTGGTTGATTAATAAGTAAAAGCAGTCCTTTGAGCATGCCAGGAGGCACCTGGGGTTGGTTTTTGATTAATTTAAAATCTGTCTACATACAGCAATGATCATCACTCTTTATAATTTCAACTTGTTTTCAAACTTCAACCAAGAGTGATCTTCAGACCCAGGCTGTGGTCCATGCAAACGGTGACCAGTGGAGTGAAGGATCTGGGTGTCTTCTTCCTTCCCAGCTGGGTATCTTGGCTCACTCTCCAGAAGTCTGAGCCAGGGAAGAGGAGAGTAACTTGAATAGCCAGGTAAACATCTAATAATTTGCCCAGGGGAGGTCTGGGTACCATAACTCAATTTAATTTCTTCTACCCAAGTACTTAGTGAAGATGGGAACCAAAGCATCAAGAGGTTGCCTCGGCTGCCCCCCTGGCTTTCTTCAGCCCTTTGACCCGAGCTCCTACTCAAGAGCCTGGAAGTCTTCGCTTGTCTCCTTCTCCTTTACCTCTGGTAGCACTCCAGGCTCTCCATTCCAAGTCCTTTGTCTTGACTAGGACCTATAAGAGAGAAGGCAGGTAGCACATTGCAGCAACTCTGATGAACTAGCCCTTATTCCTTTCAAGGCCTGCCACTCATTGGCGCACATTAGGGAGCCAAGTGGAAAGTCAGACCCACTACTTGTGGCAAACGAGTTGATGAAGACAGTTTGTTGAGATTAGTGTCTAGGGCTTCGGGAATATGTACTTGGTTTTTTTTTTTTTTTTGGTGGGAGGGTTCTTTTTTTTTTTATTTCTGGTGGCAGTGGGGTGGGGAGGGAGGGGAGCAGGCGGGCCACTTCCATTGGTCTTTCATTTGTCCATTTTCATCCATCTTTGTTCTTCAACCCGTGTGGGCCTCCCATCGCGGTAGCCTCTGTCGTCGCAGAGCTCCGGCTCTGGGCGCATGCGCTCCAGAGCTCCGGCTCGGTCATTGGACACATCGGTCCAGCCGCTCCGCGGCACGTGGGATCTTCCCAGGCCAGGGATCGAACCAGCGCCCCTTGCACAACAAGGCAGTGTCCTTACCCACTGGACCACCAGGGAAGCCCTATGTACTTGTTTTTTGTCTCCCGTGAATAGGGAACTCATTAAGTATTACTCACTGGATATTCAGCAAATCTTTCTTGAACTGTGGCTTAACTGAAGGCACCGCGCCAAGTGCTGGACTGGACAACACTGGTACCTACCACCTCCGGCGTGAGGCTGGAGTGGGTGCTGACCGGGGGTCCTCATGCATGTATGTCCACCTACTGAGAGACAGAACTGTGGATGCCTCCGGCGTGGAGTGAAGGATCTGGGTGTCTTCTTCCTTCCCAGCTGGGTATCTTGGCTCACTCTCCAGAAGTCTGAGCCAGGGAAGAGGAGAGTAACTTGAATAGCCAGGTAAACATCTAATAATTTGCCCAGGGGAGGTCTGGGTACCATAACTCAATTTAATTTCTTCTACCCAAGTACTTAGTGAAGATGGGAACCAAAGCATCAAGAGGTTGCCTCGGCTGCCCCCCTGGCTTTCTTCAGCCCTTTGACCCGAGCTCCTACTCAAGAGCCTGGAAGTCTTCGCTTGTCTCCTTCTCCTTTACCTCTGGTAGCACTCCAGGCTCTCCATTCCAAGTCCTTTGTCTTGACTAGGACCTATAAGAGAGAAGGCAGGTAGCACATTGCAGCAACTCTGATGAACTAGCCCTTATTCCTTTCAAGGCCTGCCACTCATTGGCGCACATTAGGGAGCCAAGTGGAAAGTCAGACCCACTACTTGTGGCAAACGAGTTGATGAAGACAGTTTGTTGAGATTAGTGTCTAGGGCTTCGGGAATATGTACTTGGTTTTTTTTTTTTTTTTGGTGGGAGGGTTCTTTTTTTTTTTTCTGGTGGCCGTGGGGTGGGGAGGGAGGGGAGCAGGCGGGCCACTTCTATTGGTCTTTCATTTGTCCATTTTCATCCATCTTTGTTCTTCAACCCGTGTGGGCCTCCCATCGCGGTAGCCTCTGTCGTCGCAGAGCTCCGGCTCTGGGCGCATGCGCTCCAGAGCTCCGGCTCGGTCATTGGACACATCGGTCCAGCCGCTCCGCGGCACGTGGGATCTTCCCAGGCCAGGGATCGAACCAGCGCCCCTTGCACAACAAGGCAGTGTCCTTACCCACTGGACCACCAGGGAAGCCCTATGTACTTGTTTTTTGTCTCCCGTGAATAGGGAACTCATTAAGTATTACTCACTGGATATTCAGCAAATCTTTCTTGAACTGTGGCTTAACTGAAGGCACCGCGCCAAGTGCTGGACTGGACAACACTGGTACCTACCACCTCCGGCGTGAGGCTGGAGTGGGTGCTGACCGGGGGTCCTCATGCTGATGTTTAAAGGGAGTGTATGTCCACCTACTGAGAGACAGAACTGTGGATGCCTGACCCTTCGGTCTTTTTTGAGGGGTATTTTACTTTCTATGAAGAGGAGGAAGGTTCGCCCTGGGCACCTTCTCTTAAGGAATGGTAGGTGCACAGCTGGTTCAGTTGCTGAGACTTGGAGAGCTCTGGGCGGAAAGGCAGGTGGGGGTTCAGGGCTGTGAACATAGCTTTGGAACTCCCCCTGCCTGGGGTCTCCAGGAGCGAGGCTATTTTTAGGGGGTTTCTCTGTCCTGAAGGAGCTTTTCTTTGCCACTTGGCCCGAAGGACTTCTTTTTGAGAAAGAAATTTGGACTAGAGTCAAACTCCAAACTGCGAAGAGATGACTAATTATGCTGCTGGGCCAAGTTCCAGCCAAGGAGACAGGCTAGAAAGCGATTCTTGGCCCGTGGCTGCCTGGCCTGGTGGGATGCAGGAAGCCGGTTCACAGACCATGCCCCCTCCTGATGGAGAAACCATGAGTCAGCCTGTCCCCTTCCCTCCTGCCCGAGAGCCCAGTGCAGACAATCGCCGGGCAAAGCAGGAAGAGGGGGAAAGGAAGCTGTAGAAAAGTAAACATTTCCTTGCATTTTACTTGGAACAGAACATCATTTGTGGCGTGCTAAGACCCACGGCATCTCCCACACGCTCCCCCTGCTCTGTGTTCCTCCCCGTGTGGAGGAACAGATTCTTTCCTTACCTGACGAGAGTCCAGGATGTATCCTGTGGAAAAACAGCAGCAAGATATAGAAGGTAAAAGCCAAGCCACCAAAGATCACGCCGCAGACCAGGAAACTGTAGCTTCCCTGAGCCTGGAATATCTGCCAAAGGGGAAAACACAGAGATGCAGGCCATCATACCCTCGCTGGAAGATGTATCAGAGGCGGCGGCCTTCTTGGGTCACGGCAGGCTTTTCAGTCAAGTTCACGCCCACCACGCCAACAGGCAGAAACATGGGGAGGAGAGACATCTTGGCCTCGTTTCAAGGCTATGTTTCTGGAGGGGGCAGAAATCCTGCTGTACGGCAGCAGTTGGACCCAGTGACCCCTGCGGTCCCATGCAGCCCCGTGTCCTGGAACCTTTGAAAATCTCCATATCTTCCTTACAACTCCAGTCATATTAGGTGTTGCTATACCCTCAAACCCGGACCAGAACTCTGCAGGGTTCTGGAGAACACACACACATATGTATCCTTTCATTAACATATGCCAAAGTGTTTTATGGAATTCCCAGGGGCCCATTACCAACCTTGGGCTTCCCCTGTGGCACAGTGGTAAAGAATCCACCTGCCAATACAGGAGACACAAGAGATGCAAGTTCAATCTCTAGGCCGGGAAGATCCCCTGGAGAAGGGAATGGCAACCCACCCCTGTATTCTTGCCTGGAGGATCCTGTGGACAGAGGAGCCTGGCGGGCCACAGGCCATGGGGCTGCAGAGAGTGGGACACGCCTGAAGCGACTGGACACACACGTCAGCAGCATGAGCACATTTGCTCTGCACCCCTGACCTCTTCCCTTCACTAGATGACACTGCAGACATCGTGCCATTTCAGTGCAGAGGGTGTCATAGGTGGAGCTCTTTCTCCATCCAGCAGGGCAACAAAGGCAAAGGAGAATCAAACAGTGATTAGAGGGCTTCCCTGGTGGTCCAGTGGGTAAGGACACCGCCTTGCAGTGCAAGGGGCGCCGGTTCGAGCCCTGGCCTGGGAAGATCCCACGTGCCGCGGAGCGGCTGGACCAATGTGTCCAATTACCGAGCTGGAGCTCTGGAGTGTGTGTGCCCAGAGCCGGTGCTCTGCAACGAGAGGCCACTGCGATGGGAGGTCCACACAGGCCAAAGAACAAAGATAAATAAATGCAAGATCAGTAGAAGTGGCCAAAAAGAAAAAAAAAAATTAAAAAATACCTCAGTGGTTAGAGGGATTTTGGAGACTGAAGGACCTAAGTTGGACGTCATCTCTGTTGGTTATGAGACATGAGACTGAAAGCAAGTGGCTTAATTTCTGAATTTCAGTATCCTCCTTTGCAAAAAGAAGCATATAACAATGTCCATAGTGTAGTCTACCATAAAAGGCAGATGGATTTTCTTCCCCTGATGAACAAATGAAACGTGGGTATGTTTGGAGAGACCCGGGCGGCTTGGCTCTTGATCAGGGCAGGAGTCGGGCAGGAAAGCTGGGCCCTTTGTAGGGCAGCCAGAGGTGAGGTGAGGGAGATGGGAAGGAACTCCACCTGCAGCCCAAGCCCATCCCAGGCTCAGAGAGCTGAGCATTCCCACGGGCCCCTGGCCCTGCTCCCAGACGTGGCTGGTGTTTGCTTTGGACCAAACCTTGCCTCCCTTCACATCTCCAGGCCCCACATTTGGAGGCTCAGCTTCCAAGGGTGGACCAGAAACGGAAACAGGTGATGGAGTGGGGCCCCGCTGGCCGTGTGGGAGGCTCAGGGAAGGGAGAGCTCAGGTTCAGAAGTGGGCTGGCCACAACCTCTCACCTGCCTGGAGGAGCGCTCCCATCACGCCCCCACCCCAAGCCTCCCTACATACCGAACCAACCAGCATCTGGAGGACCATCTCTCCAACGCCCGCCCCCGTCACCAGCACTGTGGTTGCACAGCCTGAAAAGAAGAGAAGGGCTTGGCTTAGCGAGAGCAAGTCAAGGAGACAGAAGTCCGCTGGCATAATCCAGGTGGACTCCTGAGTTGTTTCAGGCTTTAGCCCTTAACCTTGCACAGGTCCAGCTGTCACTGGGTTCCTTCCTGGTTCTAACCCTTCAGTTGCTCACAGTTGTCTTCAGCATATATTCCAAGTTGCTTAGCCCGGCATTCAGGGCCCTTCCCAATCTGAACACTGACTACACTTGCGGAAGGATTCCCCGACCTCGCCGCCCTGGCGCTGCACTGACCAGCCACACCTCTGATCAGTCTGGCATTTCCTTGAGGCTACCAGGTGGATAACCCTGACGCAACCCACATGTGTTGCATGGTAAACCCTCGGAACCAAGACAGTTCTCCACTTAAACCCTTCAGCGTGGCCATCAGGAGCAGGTCCACATGCTTTCATGTGATTTGCAGGGCCCTCTCTGCCCCGCTGAGAGCTCAGACTGCCACACTGTCCGCTCACAATCTACCCTCCCGTCGGGGAGACTCCTGTTTCCTGACCCTGGACACGCTCTCCCTGCCAGTTTCTGACCTCCTCCTCCTCTGTGTCTGGAAAACTCTGGTTCATTTTTGAAGTTGAGGTGTCCTTCATTGTCTTCTCCCCCAGCGCTGATCCTGAGTTAGCTGCTGCTCCTCTGCACTCCCTCGGACCCCTCACACGGCACCCCCTCTGCCCGCCCCACCTGCTCACCAGGCAGCCGCTCCCACAGGCTGGAACCCACGAGAGAGGCTGGGCCTTGAATTTTAGTTCAGCAGCATATACTATGGTTATCTCCATCCCAGGAGCCAACACATGGTAGATTCTCAGCCTTATTTTGAATTCAAGATCACCATCGTCTCCTTGGGTCTTCAGGTTCCTCGTTTGTCTTGCTTTTGTTTACACCTGTCTCCGTGCCTTCGCCTCACACTGCTCACTGCCTGCCTCACCCTTCCCCAGAATACCCCTCCTCTTTCCTCTGACTTCCCACACCCTGGGCCAGCTCCCATGCCAGCCTCTCCACGAAGCATTCTCTAGACGGTCAGTAGCACACACGTGTCTAGTCGACTCATACATTCCAAAACCTTTCAGTGCCTTCTGGGCAGCAGGTCCTGTGCTAAACCCTGCGGGTACCCAGCTCTAGGACGGTCCAGTTCCAGGCTGAGTTGTTTCAGGCTTTAGCCCTTAACCTTGCACAGGTCCAGCTGTCACTGGGTTCCTTCCTGGTTCTAACCCTTCAGTTGCTCACAGTTGTCTTCAGCATATATTCCAAGTTGCTTAGCCCGGCATTCAGGGCCCTTCCCAATCTGAACACTGACTACACTTGCGGAAGGATTCCCCGACCTCGCCGCCCTGGCGCTGCACTGACCAGCCACACCTCTGATCAGTCTGGCATTTCCTTGAGGCTACCAGGTGGATAACCCTGACGCAACCCACATGTGTTGCATGGTAAACCCTCGGAACCAAGACAGTTCTCCACTTAAACCCTTCAGCGTGGCCATCAGGAGCAGGTCCACATGCTTTCATGTGATTTGCAGGGCCCTCTCTGCCCCGCTGAGAGCTCAGACTGCCACACTGTCCGCTCACAATCTACCCTCCCGTCGGGGAGACTCCTGTTTCCTGACCCTGGACACGCTCTCCCTGCCAGTTTCTGACCTCCTCCTCCTCTGTGTCTGGAAAACTCTGGTTCATTTTTGAAGTTGAGGTGTCCTTCATTGTCTTCTCCCCCAGCGCTGATCCTGAGTTAGCTGCTGCTCCTCTGCACTCCCTCGGACCCCTCACACGGCACCCCCTCTGCCCGCCCCACCTGCTCACCAGGCAGCCGCTCCCACAGGCTGGAACCCACGAGAGAGGCTGGGCCTTGAATTTTAGTTCAGCAGCATATACTATGGTTATCTCCATCCCAGGAGCCAACACATGGTAGATTCTCAGCCTTATTTTGAATTCAAGATCACCATCGTCTCCTTGGGTCTTCAGGTTCCTCGTTTGTCTTGCTTTTGTTTACACCTGTCTCCGTGCCTTCGCTCTCACACTGCTCACTGCCTGCCTCACCCTTCCCCAGAATACCCCTCCTCTTTCCTCTGACTTCCCACACCCTGGGCCAGCTCCCATGCCAGCCTCTCCACGAAGCATTCTCTAGACGGTCAGTAGCACACACGTGTCTAGTCGACTCATACATTCCAAAACCTTTCAGTGCCTTCTGGGCAGCAGGTCCTGTGCTAAACCCTGCGGGTACCCAGCTGACTCATCAGGGTTAACATAGGTGCTGAGCACCTTATGCTGTTAAGTCAGAGGCTTTACATTCCCTCTAATATACAAAACAATCCTAAAAGGAAGGTATCTGCATCCGAGCTTTGCCCAGGACACTGAGGCTCCGAAAGGGGAAGGAAAATGAACGGCACAAGGTCACAAAGCCAGAAGGTATGGCGGCGAGCCTGACCTTCAGTCTGCCGACGACCTCAGAGCCCACACTGGTGCCTTTGTCCCTGGCTAGTGCGCTCAGGGAGCACGTCAAGGAGAGGCAGACAATGGAAGTACAGAAGCCTTGAGCTGGGACAGACAGGGGCCTCGGGGACAAAGGAGGGGGCACACCTTCCCCGTGGGGTCAGAGAAGCTCCCCAGGGGGTGAAAGGGGAGGGACTCGAGGGTGGGACGGAGGAGAGAGGGCACTCTAGCAGAGGGTCCACCACTTGCCAAAGTGTGGAGACAGAGAAGGGGCTTTGTGCCATCAGGGAACAGCAAGTAATTCAAGGTGGTGGGCTCTGGGGGGAAGCCGGGAGGGACATGGCTGGAGGAAGGAAAGAGCTCAGAGAAGACACGAGGGCCACGGGCGGCCCTGTGTGGCCCAGAAGTCCCTCTGCAGCCCGCAGGCAGTGCCCCACCCTGGCTACCCGTTAACCACCCCGCAGCTCCAGTACATCAGACTGTGGAGATGAAGCCCAGGCACTGGGCTGCGTTACGAGGCTTCCGGGTGATTCTAATGTGGAACCAGCACGGAGCACCTCTGATGAAGGCAAACCTGAAGGCCAGGAGACAAGCCAAGACCTGCCAAGGCAGGGATGGGGTGACTATTAATTATGAAAAGCTACCAACTTGGATACATGAACTATTCCAGGCAGGTAAGTGGTTCATAAAGGCCTGAACTAAGGCAGGGGTGGTGAGAAGAGAGGAAGGATTTGAGTGATTATGTACAACAGAACCAACCAATATAACATTAAACTCTTAACATTTGTTGATCACCTCAGCCTCTGAGGGGTATACTGTGTGACGTGCGATACCAACATCAGTTCATTACTTCATTCACTCATCTGAAGTTGGAGGGGGAGTTATCCTCCGGTTTCAAGGATGCTTGTCTCAGGATCCACGCAGCAGGTGATCAGGATGTAGCTCTAATTCCTCTGGTCCTGTCTTGCCCCCCCACCCCCAGGCCCCCATATACCAACTGCACCCACTCCTGCTCTGAAGAAATCACTCATGTTGAGTGCTGGTTTTCCAACACTCTAGGGAATCTCTGATTACTTCTGAGGGTAACGTTAAATGTTCAAGACATAATTATGTTTAATTAACTTGTTTTTTTGAGAAAGATCTTTGCTATGCACACTTGGGAGGCTACAGAAAGGGAAGGAGATTAGTTGAGAGAATCAGTTTCCAACATCAAAGAGGCTATGTCACAACGCCAAGTCAGGTGTGGAGTCATTGTTCTAGCCTTCCATGTTTCGAACAATATTCATAAAAGCAACAAAGCAAGGAGGTACTTTTAGGATAAGTTATAAAACCCTTTCCCAATGCTATCATTTCCCCCATGCAACTTGGCTTTTCTTTGAACTTGGAATTTCCAGCACATGCATGTTACACAAAATGCCAGCTGTGTTTGGTTGGCTCAGTGGTAAAGAATCCACCTGCAACGCAGGAGACGTGGGCTCGATCCCTGGATCAGGAAGATTCCCCGGAGGAGGAAATGGCAACCCACTCCAGTATTCTTCCCTGGAAAATTCCACCGACAGGGGAGCCTGGTGGGCTACAGTTCATGAGGTCACAAAGAGCCAGCTGAGCAGCTGCACCCACCATAGGGCGAAAGAAACTGGGAGAGAGGTGACTGCTGCTTCTCTGTGGTCTGAAATCTCATGATCTGGTGTCATGTTGAAAGAAGGAGCCACGGGGATCAGAACAACCCTATCTGTGAGTCTTTTCCCACAGGAGTCAGGAGGGGGACCCCCACTCTGTGAGGAGGTGGGGCCGGGACCTTCCCGCCGGAAGAGCCCACGGAGAGGGCTGTCGGGAGGAAGCAGCACCTGCCCTGCGCCCTCGGGGCGGGGCTCACCTCTGTACTGCAGGATGTCCTCCGTATAGGCCAGCATGCTGGGAAAGGTGCTGCTGAGGAACAGGCCCAGGCTGGCTGTCCCCACGAACAGGAACATGACGTTGTAGGAGAAGACAAGCAGTACCAGGAACGTCACCACCACGCCAACCTGTCACAGCAGAGACGGAGGCGCTGAGAAACTGGGGGGAAAGAAAGCTGGGTGGCCATTGAGAAAGGAAAACCAGGAGTCAGTCTCTGGACTTGAGAAGTTCCTCTCCGAGCCGGGACAGCGCTGTGTGGCCAGTGCGCCGCCCTGTGGTACGTGTGGGAACTGCACCTTGGCCAGTTGGTTTCGGCCAAGAGGACTTAGAGGGGAAACCGGAGCAAGGAGCCCACCCAGACATCTCACAGACGGCCTCCTGTGCAAGTTTAAGACATGTTTAGCTCCTGCTCGCCTCCCGTCTCTTACACAGCAAATCTTGAAGAGTCACCTTGAAAATCTCTACACTTGGAGAGTTTGAAAAACAACTCAGGACTTCCCGAGGGCATCTAGTGGTTGAGCATCTGCGCTTCCATTGCAGCGGGGCGTGTGTTCCATCTCTGAACAGGGAACTAAGATCCCACATGGCGCGCTGCGCGCCCAAAACAACAAAGAACCACCTAACTCTCTTACATTAGCCTGAGAGACAGAAGACTGAGGATGCCCAGGGCAAATGAGCAACTCTGCCAACCAACTCTGCTTCCACTCGGCGTCGCCCCTCCTGAGTGGGTGGTGTAGGCTGGCTCTCCGCCTGCACCCCAGCTGCCTAGCAGCCCCCATTCTCGCCTTCCGGCGCCAGGACACAGACTGCCTCTCTTTCCTAGACAACTGTAAGCACCCTAAAGGCAGAGACCTGCTCTTAGAGAACTCTGCTCCCCAGCAGTTCATGGAGGCCCCTCATACAACGTGTGTGCTCATTAACCGGTGAATGGTTGTTGAGATCCAGGAGAACATCAAGAGCAGAGTGAGCCTTCATTTAGAGTGGAATCTGGGAAGAAACTGCAGTGAATTTGAGGCTTGGCAGCGGCAGCATCCGGGAGCTTGTTCAGGGCTGTTGGGCTTTCATTGCAGCAGGCTGCCCAGGGGAAGTGCCTGAAAAGCTTTAAGACAATTCAAGACAGGCAGGTTCCCCTCTGCTCCTCCCCCCACTCTCGGGGCCCAGGGCCCAGGACCCAGGAATCTGTGTATTCCAAAAGCACCTCCACAGGGGCGAATGTATGTGGAAATCACTTGCTCTAGTATTTTCCCAAACCTGATTGATGACAGGAGCCCCCCAGGGTGTCTGCTGACTCTCTAGGCTGTGAGCCCCTTCCCCTGGACATGCCGATTCATGAACTTTGAGTTGGACCCAGAAATCTGACTTTGCTCTTTGAAGACCGCTGTGTGGCCAGTGCGCCGCCCTGTGGTACGTGTGGAACTGCACCTTGGCCAGTTGGTTTCGGCCAAGAGGACTTAGAGGGGAAACCGGAGCAAGGAGCCCACCCAGACATCTCACAGACGGCCTCCTGTGCAAGTTTAAGACATGTTTAGCTCCTGCTCGCCTCCCGTCTCTTACACAGCAAATCTTGAAGAGTCACCTTGAAAATCTCTACACTTGGAGAGTTTGAAAAACAACTCAGGACTTCCCGAGGGCATCTAGTGGTTGAGCATCTGCGCTTCCATTGCAGCGGGGCGTGTGTTCCATCTCTGAACAGGGAACTAAGATCCCACATGGCGCGCTGCGCGCCCAAAACAACAAAGAACCACCTAACTCTCTTACATTAGCCTGAGAGACAGAAGACTGAGGATGCCCAGGGCAAATGAGCAACTCTGCCAACCAACTCTGCTTCCACTCGGCGTCGCCCCTCCTGAGTGGGTGGTGTAGGCTGGCTCTCCGCCTGCACCCCAGCTGCCTAGCAGCCCCCATTCTCGCCTTCCGGCGCCAGGACACAGACTGCCTCTCTTTCCTAGACAACTGTAAGCACCCTAAAGGCAGAGACCTGCTCTTAGAGAACTCTGCTCCCAGCAGTTCATGGGGGCCCCTCATACAACGTGTGTGCTCATTAACCGGTGAATGGTTGTTGAGATCCAGGAGAACATCAAGAGCAGAGTGAGCCTTCATTTAGAGTGGAATCTGGGAAGAAACTGCAGTGAATTTGAGGCTTGGCAGCGGCAGCATCCGGGAGCTTGTTCAGGGCTGTTGGGCTTTCATTGCAGCAGGCTGCCCAGGGGAAGTGCCTGAAAAGCTTTAAGACAATTCAAGACAGGCAGGTTCCCCTCTGCTCCTCCCCCCACTCTCGGGGCCCAGGGCCCAGGACCCAGGAATCTGTGTATTCCAAAAGCACCTCCACAGGGGCGAATGTATGTGGAAATCACTTGCTCTAGTATTTTCCCAAACCTGATTGATGACAGGAGCCCCCCAGGGTGTCTGCTGACTCTCTAGGCTGTGAGCCCCTTCCCCTGGACATGCCGATTCATGAACTTTGAGTTGGACCCAGAAATCTGACTTTGCTCTTTGAAGACCAGCACCTGGGTGTACGTATCACCAGGGCCCAACTCATGCGGAGGCTTCAGACATCCCCTCCTCACAAATCCAGAGTCACACCCTCCGTCTTCTCTCTAAGCCTCTGGCCCCGCGTGCTAGAGAGGCGGGCCACCAGCAGCCCCGAACCTGTCCGTCTTCACCTCAGGGATCGGCTTCACACCCACTGAACTTAGCATGCCCTCCCACCTGCCTCCCCTCTCCCTGGGCTTTCCTCGTTCACATCCTGTCTGACATGGTATCCTCACAGGCGCCCTCCCTTTCTCCTCTACATTTGCAGTTCTCACCCCTCTACTTCCTTCCCTCGGCCTCTCCCATCCCCGCCCCACCCCCTCAAACCCGTGCCCTCTTCAGGGAAGCAGTGAGTCCTAACCACCAACCGCTGCACCCCCAGGGAGTTCCCACCCGCAGCTTCTTGAGTTTGGTTTCTGCCTCACAGCTACTCTGAACAAAATGTCTTTAAGTCATCAGCCAGCACAAGGCCAAATCCAAGGGCCTTTCCTGGGGCTCATGATCTCTGGCCTCTGAAGTCTGTTCATTATTTCCCAACCCTCTCTCCTCTATTGTCAAGGAAGTCAGTCCTTAACACAGGCCTACAGTGGACTGGACTTCCTGGAAAGGAGCTGAGTTTCCAGCCACTGTTTAGACAGACTTTTGGACCCCTTGAAGGCGGTATTATAGAGGTGGCTTTCCCCCTCTCAGAAGCTGGGGGGAAAATGGAATGGCAACCCACTCCAGTATTCTTGCTTCTCCACGGATGGAGAAGCCTGGAGAGCTACAATTCACGGGCTCTCAAATATATGGGGGTTCCCTGATGGCTCAGTGGTGAGGAATCTGCCTGCAATTCAGGACATCCGGGTTCCATCCCTGGGTTGGGAAGATCCCTCTGGATAAGGGCATGGCAACCCACTCCAGTGTTCTTGCCTGGAGAATTCCATGGACAGAGGCGCCTGGCGGGCTGCTGTCCATGGGGTCACGCAGAGTCGAACACGACTGGAGTGACTAAGCAGCAGCAGCAGGAATCTATAATCTGGACCTCTCTGTCGTAGACGGTGGAGGAACACAACATCAGAGTGAAAGTCTTGACCTGCCCCTCAGGCCTAGACCTTTCTCTGGAGCAGACTAGCTCCTCGAAAGGCCATCCTACATGCCAGTCTGGCTACTTAAGAGTCATCTGGGAGAGCTGCAAGATGCAGATTCCGAGGCCCCAGCCCAGGGATGGTGGTTCTGAAGGTCAGGGGATCCCTGGTCTTTGCTGGCCACGGGGCCCTGACCAGCTGGGCACCGAGGTGAAAAGGGAGGGTGGAGGCCGGCACCGGCTCCTCTCCTCCTGGAGGCTGTCAGCTGGGAGCTGCTCCAGGTCCGGCATTCCTCGCTTCCTCTAGCCCCTTTTCCAGTGGGTGCAGAGGTGCAGAGGGGGAAGGCCTTCTTTCCAAGATCATGCAAGTAGGCTGCACTCCTCCGCTCTCCATCCACCCCCCACAAGCATCTCTTTCCTACTCTCTCTTGCCTGTTCTCTGACATCCCCCCACCCTCCCTTCCCCTCCCTGGGCAGAGCCCAGTCAGAACAAATGTCCTGGGGCGGGGGCAGGGCAAGGAGTGAATGGTTCTGGTCTCTGAGAGGTGAAAGGAGGTGACTTACCACATTGACGAAAACCATGGTGGCTGGCTTCACTCTTGAGGAGATAGGAATGGAGACGAGCCGACCCAGAGTGATGAAGCCCCAGAAGAGGCTAGGGAGGTAACCGGCCACCTTGTGTCCCACAGACAGCGGTTTCTCCACTGCATAGCTGTACACGAAGGCGGAGTATGCCCCCTGGGGGAGACAGGTTGCGCTGAGTGCACCTGCGGTGTGCCCTGCAGAGGCCAGCCGGGCAGGTGCGGTGTGGGCTGGCGGGGACTGCTCTTGCCCCGAGAGGCCCCGCTAGGGGTGGTCTGGACCCCACGGCCCACGCAGGCCTGGGCGGAGGGTGGAACCTGGGTGCCGCACCTACATAGGGTACCTTCGGCAGCGAGGGGACCCAGGAGGGCATTTCTGGGTCCCATGGGAATCCCACGGGGCCTGGGAACGCAGGCTTCGCTTCTGCCTCAACCAGAGCAGAGTTTCATTACACGCTCTGTCGATGAGGATTCCACAGAAGGTTTTTCGTTGAAAGAAGAGCGCCACAGCTAAGAACAGGTGTGTCTAGGCATCTCATTTTACAGATGGGAGGGCAGAGGGAAGTAACCTGCCCAAGGTCACACCGAGAGAGCTGGAAGCCAACCAGTACAGTCACGAGTCCTTTCTACCCGGTCATCTAGGTTTTTAGGGCCTTTTCTTTGGAGAGTCCCTCATACGGCAACCGGTTAATCAGCCAGCCATTCAAAACTGTCCTAATCTAATCCTTAGAGATTTGTGGGGAAAGGCACTAAAGAGAGTGACAGAGGTCACTAGTGAACTCAGCCGCTAGGACCAGATCCTGCCTGGAGCGTGTTTACCGCGTGGCTTGAGAAGCCCAGGCTTGGCATGTATTCCAGGAAGCAGAAAGCCCTAGAGTTTATATGGCATGACCTCTACCTGGGGGAACACGGCACGGCCCCTTAAAAAAAAAAACTGGAACACGCCAGAGTCCATGAGATCCACAGAGCTCATGAAAATAAAAACAACCGAACAACACAGAAGACCGTAGGTGCAGAGGCTGTATTCAATTCTAGAGAGCCTCCCGGGCAAGGAGTGAATGGTTCTGGTCTCTGAGAGGTGAAAGGAGGTGACTTACCACATTGACGAAAACCATGGTGGCTGGCTTCACTCTTGAGGAGATAGGAATGGAGACGAGCCGACCCAGAGTGATGAAGCCCCAGAAGAGGCTAGGGAGGTAACCGGCCACCTTGTGTCCCACAGACAGCGGTTTCTCCACTGCATAGCTGTACACGAAGGCGGAGTATGCCCCCTGGGGGAGACAGGTTGCGCTGAGTGCACCTGCGGTGTGCCCTGCAGAGGCCAGCCGGGCAGGTGCGGTGTGGGCTGGCGGGGACTGCTCTTGCCCCGAGAGGCCCCGCTAGGGGTGGTCTGGACCCCACGGCCCACGCAGGCCTGGGCGGAGGGTGGAACCTGGGTGCCGCACCTACATAGGGTACCTTCGGCAGCGAGGGGACCCAGGAGGGCATTTCTGGGTCCCATGGGAATCCCACGGGGCCTGGGAACGCAGGCTTCGCTTCTGCCTCAACCAGAGCAGAGTTTCATTACACGCTCTGTCGATGAGGATTCCACAGAAGGTTTTTCGTTGAAAGAAGAGCGCCACAGCTAAGAACAGGTGTGTCTAGGCATCTCATTTTACAGATGGGAGGGCAGAGGGAAGTAACCTGCCCAAGGTCACACCGAGAGAGCTGGAAGCCAACCAGTACAGTCACGAGTCCTTTCTACCCGGTCATCTAGGTTTTTAGGGCCTTTTCTTTGGAGAGTCCCTCATACGGCAACCGGTTAATCAGCCAGCCATTCAAAACTGTCCTAATCTAATCCTTAGAGATTTGTGGGGAAAGGCACTAAAGAGAGTGACAGAGGTCACTAGTGAACTCAGCCGCTAGGACCAGATCCTGCCTGGAGCGTGTTTACCGCGTGGCTTGAGAAGCCCAGGCTTGGCATGTATTCCAGGAAGCAGAAAGCCCTAGAGTTTATATGGCATGACCTCTACCTGGGGGAACACGGCACGGCCCCTTAAAAAAAAAAACTGGAACACGCCAGAGTCCATGAGATCCACAGAGCTCATGAAAATAAAAACAACCGAACAACACAGAAGACCGTAGGTGCAGAGGCTGTATTCAATTCTAGAGAGCCTCTCCCGGGACTTGCACTTGGTTTAAATTTTTGGATCGACTGTTCTAGAGGTGAGCGCTCTAGGAAATCTGGATGTGCCTCCTTTCTCTTACCATCCCCAGACTTGAGGTTCAGGGCCCCTCGTGGGCACCCCTCCGAGGGCAGGCTCACCGTCAGCCCGTCCGTCATGAACAGGACCAGGGCGGCCGTGACGTGGATGGCAAAGAAGGAAGAAGGAACTCCTCTGAAGTTCTTCCTCTGGCAGCAGCTGAACAGGTCCTCGTGGCCTGGGTGAGACACAGGAAGAGCGGGGACAGGCCTCAGCTCCTCCTCCCTCCCTCTGTGCACCCAGGGGCGGTGGCCGGCATCAGGAGAGCCCTGGCAAAAGGGAAGGCCATGTGCTGCCTCCCACCTTCTCCCCGTGCCAATTGCTTGTTAGGAACAGGCCCTGTCCATTTCACAGTGCAGTTGGAAGCAAGGCTCAGAGAGGTCAGGGAACTTGCCCAAGGTCACACAGGCAGGGTCAGGCAGAATGGAGCCTGGAGCCCAGAGTCTGCCTTTCTATCCTCTTGGCTAGGCTGCTCCATCTCTGGCCCCTCCCCGCCCACCCCGAGACTGGCAGTGCCAATGGCTTTTCCCCAGCCATTACCACCTGTGGCCTATGTCTCGCCCTGGGCAGGAGGGCTTAGTAGGAACATGTCGGTGTGGGATCCTGAACCTGAGAGTTCATGACAGTGCCCACCTGAGTGAAACTTGGGGGGCAGTGAGGAAGTGTCTTCCTTCTCCGGAGGCTGTGTCTCCAGGGTGAGCTCGTCCGCAGACAGGAGCAGCGGCCTCCTCTGGGGGCAGCAGGGCAGCAGGTGCTCCTTGGACAGCAGATACAGCACAGCCACGGGCACTGGGAGCTGGGGGTGGGCAGAGGTCAGGAGAGCTCTATTCCCACCCGTCTCCCCATCTCCCATGCTTGGCCTCTGCATACACCTCCACCTGGCGTGGGCAAACGTCTACACAGTCCTGGGAGAAGGCAGCTCTTTCCGTAGGGTGTCCCCCCAACTGAGAGCTGTCCCAACTAATACAGCCGGGTGCCTTGACCCCAGCAGGCTTGGTGTATTAGCCTCAGTCTTTTCTCTGAAAAGACAGGTACTTGTCATACACAAAACTGGACTCACACAGGACCTCTGTTGGCCCAGGAAGCGCAAGAGATAAGCTCCATCCAACATCCTTGTCCGTAGCAGGCTGAACAGGCTGAGCAGGCTGAACACGGCCCCTAACACCCATTTGTGCTGGTAGGGTGCGTGATGCTTCAGAAAGAAGTTCATCACAGTTCTATAAAACACGCTGGGGGAAATCCTTCAACCCATTTTGCAGGTGGGGCAACCTGAGGCTCAGAGTGATCACTTAGTTCAAACCCGCTACAATGGGAAGATCTGAGAGCGTCAGTGCGGGTCACACAGCTGACCTGAGGCAGAGCTAGACGGGCGCCGGGCATCCTGACTCTGACCAGCATCATCCCCACATCAGGGGCTGGTCTGAGTGATGGTGTGCCTCACAAAGGCACAGAGGGAAACAGAGATGGGGACTCGTTTAGGCTGAGAAATGCCTGCTCTTGGCCACATACGCGCAGAGCCCAGTGTCAGGGTGACTGATATTTATGCTAAGCTGTTTAGGTTGTATGACCCCCCCAGGGTAATGGGAAAGGGCTCCCACTATTGAGGTTGCCTGGAGAAGCCTCCACCGCCTCCCTTGGGTGCCTTGCCTGTGTCTAACCATCCTCGCTACCAGGAAGCCCTTGGTCAAGTCTACCTTCTGCCCTTCCTGCTGCAACTCCATCCCAGTTCCTTTTGCTTTGGACAGAGAAGCCTTCCTGGGAGTTGCGGAGGCGTCTGAGGGGCCAGTGGGCTCCTCGAGGCTCACAAGCACAAGTGGCCTAGCAGACGGACATCAGCGAGCTGCCAGCCCCACTTGGCGCTGCCCTGGGGAAGCCTCTGCCTCCAGGAGACAGGCTGGCTCCCACAGGCCCTTCCCCAAGTCACCTGGACCCCACCCGGTGCTGGCACCTCCCTGGGGGCACCTGGGGAGCCTCCTTCCACTTATAAACAAGTCAGTCAGACACATCCCAGCAGCATTAGAGCCATAGATGGGGCCTGAACGGAGGAGACAGCCCCTGCCCTCAGGAGCTGTGGGTCTGATGAGGGAGGTGAAGCCCTTCCTCCAGGCCGATGGGGGAAACAGGAAACCCACACGCAGAGGCCTGTGGTAGCAGAATGCCTGGGTGAGGGCCAAGGGGAAACAGCTGTACGAGAGATGCACTCACTCAGGCTGGGCTGAGCAGGGAGGAGGGTGGTAGGAAGGACTTCACCAGGGGGCGGCTGGCGCGGCCAGCAGGAACACACCCGGTCTTTACAAGGAGCCCATTCGGGGAAGGCAGGCTCCACCTTCGAAGGCAGAGAATGCCAGGTGGGCTGGCCTGTGTGTTTGCCTTTGCCCACATGCACGCACAGCCCATTCTCTTCTGGGGTGGACTGTTTATCTTCAGATACAAACCAAAGGAAAAAGTCCGGAAATCCTGCAGCAAACAAAGTGCCTCCAGTCTGTGCCTCGTGGAATAAGAGAAAACAGACCTCAGGCTTAAACTGGCCAGGCCTTCCGGCTTCCTGGTCCCAGTTTCAGCTTGGACATGTACTGACGGTGCTCTTTGCCTTCCCGGGTCCCCTTCGGAGGGCATAGGCCCAAAGCTGCATGGTTCCCCAAACAATGGTGGGCATGGGCAGCAAAGGGAAGGAGCAGAAGAAGAGGGGTGCACTTTAGAGACCTCCCAGTGAGGACCCTGGAACAGGGAAGGTTACAAGAGAAGGAAAAATGAACAGGGACGATAGGGCAGCGGGTGGGGGCTTGTGTCTGAGTCAGGATTCCAGCTTGGCCAAGCCTCTTACCAGCCCTTTAGCAGGGCCTGGCCCCAGTGATGGTCAGACACGACTGCGCTGCTGTGGAGTGGGACCCGGTGCCTCAGGGGCTTCTTTCTTTGCTCCATGTGTGGCATCACTCTGAGGCCCAGCCTGCCTGCCTGGGGAGGGGCACCAGATCTGACAGACTCCAGGTTAGGGTGACAGACCATGTTGGCACCTCCATCTCATAGCCAGGCAGTGGCCACCTGGAATCTGCCCCCAGCCCAGTGCAGGCTCCGGGTGCCCCCAACCACCCTTCCCAAGCTGGAGAGGAGCTGGGGGTGGGTGTATCCCCCACCGTGCCCATGGGCCTCCGTCTGGGCTAACTTGGGCTGCAGAGCACCAGGGCAGGCCTGCAGCCAGATGCCAGAGTCGGTCCTGACTTGGCAGAGGGGGATGAGAGCTGGGCACAGAGGGGTCAGGCTCTGCCCCAGTCAGAGTGAGGGGGTCTCCTGTTCTGCTCCCACCCAGACAGCCACGTCAGGCAGCGTCCCTGGAGGTCATCTTTACCCTCCAGCCTCCACGGGGGTCCGTCTCACAGCAGGCCTGGGGGGATTCCCTGCAGAAGAGCCTGGCGTTTCCTGCAGGGCTCTGTCCGGGGTCTGCTTCATCTGCCCTTGGAGAAGAAGAGCTGGTTCCTCAGGGAAACTCTGAGGACTGGGAAATCACTCCTCATCTCATGGCGATAAACCTGCTCACTGTTTGAGTTCCCTGGAGAATTGCAGCCCAGGATGTTACAACTGAAGGACCTTGGAGGTGATCTCCTGCAACTCCCTGTGCTCAGGATAAATCCCTAGGGGTCAGCTCTCCCGTCTTCTTGCCTTCCTGCAGAGGTATCTCAGCCCCAGTACATTCCTCAGAAGCAGAAGAATCCGCGCTGGGAGCTGGTATGGACTGGCACCCCGCCCCGCCCCAGTGGCGCTCACATTGATCAGGGCCATAATCCAGAAGGCGTAGGACACACGGGTCCCTGCCCCGTCCTGCGAGGACAGCCCAGGGGACGTCTGGTTGGACCAAGGCTGGGCCTCAGGGTCGTGGTGGCCCGGGACCCTGGAGGCGTGGAACAGGTGGCTGCTGGAGGTGGCGTTGGCGGTTCTGTTGGTAGGCAAGCAGTTGGCCTCAGACAGGAAAGGGTCGGCAATAAGAGGGCTCAGCAGGGCGCCAAAGCCCACAAAGAAATGGAGAACCTGGGGAGGGAAGAGAATTGGGGTGGGTGGAGGCATGGCTCAGGCTTGGCCTGACCCCCACCTTGTGCCCCATCTGGGAAGCCCCTGCCTGGAAGCAGTCGGGGTGGGCGGCTGGAAAGGGGAGGAGTGAAGCTCCCATCACCGCCTTCCTGCCTGAGATAACTTGGTGACAGAGCCACCTGCTCCCACACTCTCTTCTTTCCCAAAGCTTAACCCCCACTGGGGGTTATTCCCAAGTTAGCATCCACCAGCTGACAACCCGAAGGGAAGGGGGCTTAATAAAGGGAAGGCCTAGACTAGAATACTGGATAAGAGGGAGAAGGATGGAAGAAGAAACACAGAAGAGCAGATGAGAGAACAAGTCCTTCCATCACCTCCTTGCCCATCGGCAAAGACCCTTCTCTCATTAGCGGGAAGATTCCTGTGACTGCTGGTAGGCAAGGTCATCATCCCACAGGTGAGACGAAGACGCCCAAGTCCAGAGGTAACAGCCCAGGTTGGTGCAGCTGGAGGCAGTCACACTGGCCATGATCTACTGCTCTTCCTGGGTTACCCTCCTGGCCACGAGGAAGAGACCCCCGGCCCGGGGAGAGGGCAGAGGGGGCTCCCTCGGCCCCGCCCACCCCGGCCCCATGCCTACCACTTGGGGCTCACCTGGAGGAAGACTGCTGAGTCCTTCTGGTAGATCCTCACCAGCTGCATGTTGGCCACGGTGTCAATGCAGCCCATGGCCAGGCCCGCCAGCGCTATGACTGAGGCCAGCACCTTCACGTCCTGGCAGAAGGGGATGGTGGCGAACACCAGGGAGATGGCCAGAGAGGAGGTGAAGAGGGCCCATAGCGACTGGGCCAGGCTGCAGAGGCGGAGGGTGAGGTCAGTGGAGGGGGCCGGAGCCCTTCGATGAAGAGCCCCTGACTCCATCCTCCAAGCGCTGGGCAGTCCCCCCAGGAAGCCGAGACATTTCCCTCATCCACTGGTCCAAGGGCGAGCAAGATGAGGAGCTCTGTCTTTTATCAGCTACGGGCTGTGGGTGACACGTCCGAGTCTCCTCAGGTAACAATCCCGGCTGCATGGGGTGGTGGCGAGAACTATGAGTGGCCCCCTCACAAGGCATAATGGCCACAGTTGAACTTAGACGTCATTTTGTACCATTTATTTTAAACTGTATGCTTATAAACAATTATAGACAAAGAAATTTCCATCTCTCTCAGGGAAGGTGGGGGGGGATCAGTTTTGAGGGAGCCGTGCCACAGGCGTGAGCCTGGAGGTGGCCCGCGAAGGCGGCTGAGCCCTCCCCACACAGGTGTGGAGCAGGCCAGGCCCTCTGCAGGCACCAGGCCTGAGCTGCCCGAACCAAAGCCCTCAGCCCAGGTATTTGGGTAATTTGAGCTCCCCTTGTGGCTCAGATGGTAAAGAATCCACCTGCAATGCAGGAGATCTGGGTTCATCCCTGGGTTGGAAAGATCCCTTGGAGAAGAGAATGGCAACCCACTCCAATATTCTTGCCTGGAGTATTCCATGGACAGAGGAGCCTGGCGGGGCTACAGTCCCCGGGGCTGCAGAGATAGACACAGCTAAGCGACATTCACACTCACACACTGGGCAGAGGTGTGGGACCCTGTGCCTGGCGAGTGTCCAGAGTGGTGACCTTGCCCCAGAGGAGCCCACAGCAGCAGCCGGGTAGGTGACCGCATGCGTGGAAATGTGCACGGAGGCTCCGTCAAGGCCTCTCGGGTACACTCCACCCAATAACCAGACTCTGGGAGAAAGGAAGGAGGCCTTGTATTCTCTGGGGCCAGTCTGAAAGGCTAAGGTGCGGGGAAGGAGATTGGGCAGAAGAAGGTTCTGGAAGGCAGAGGTTGTAGAGGAAGCGTCTCAGATTATGAGAAGTTGGACAGCCCCAGGCACCGCCATCTGGCTGCCAGACCTGGAGGGGTTTGGGTGGGGAGGGTTGATATTTACATGCCAACACCTTCTGCCTACCAATGACAAGGGAGCGTCCCAAAGACACCCCTAGACTGTCTTCTTCCAGAGGTTCTTGCCTCTGAACCTGTTGGTTCTCAGCTTTTCATCTTGGCCCATCTTTGATTAGATCCTTTTTCAGAAGGGCTCTGCTATTAGCCCAGGGGTCGTATTTTCTCACTTTCTTGTTTCCAGGCAGGTCTGCTGAGGAGGTTACAGATCATCACCCTGGCCTATTCCCAGCTCAGAGCTGTGTGCGAGCGGCCAGGGGAGACTCACTTCCCCCCAGACACCCGAAGGAAAGCAAGAGAGTCGTGTGCTAGGGAGGCCTGTTCAGTCTCTCCCAGAAGCCCCTTCCCAGTCCCCAAGCGCCCCTGCTCTGCGGGCCTCCAGCACCAACAACCGGGTCGGCCTACCGAGCTCCCCATGTTTCTGCTCCCTGCAGCCCGGTGGCCTGTCTCCTGGTACTGGCACAGAGGCGGTGCCCACTCCTCTGCAGGCTGATACAAATGACAGGCCTCTCAAACAGCTCTCTCTTTCCCTTTCCTTTCCCTGCACAAGAATGACTGAGCAGCTTCCTGGCTGGCCTGACTTTGGGGATAGCAAGAGACTCCCCATCCCCGCCTCAAGTTCCCCACGCTGAGCCGCTCCATGGCCTGATGTGGCCACTACCTCACTCACCACTTTGTGGTAAAGTACAAAAATGTTCTCCTGAAAAAGTAATATATTATCATTCTTGTCTTGAAAAACCTGGGTGAGAGTGCATACCCAAACCTGGAGCACAGTCCTGAGGGGACCTGACCTGGCAGCAGGGACCTGAGATGGGGAAGGTGTGGGAAGAAGGGAGACCAAACGTTAGAGTGGACATGGAAGCAACTGGCACGTGTTTACACTGTCTACGCCATCTGGCGCCCGTGACGAAGCCATGAGGTCGACGTTGCCGCCGCGCCCCGTGCTTCGCACATGGAGGTGGACCTGGACCACCATGCAGGGCTTCTGACCATGCTGCTTTCCCACGAAGGCGTGTGCACACACACGTTTGTGCGTGTAAACAGGCAGGTGTTGGCCCCAGACCCGCCAGGCTAGAGAGGGGACTGGCCAGCAGGGAGCACGAAGCCAGACTCTGCAGAGCCTTGGTCCTGGGAAGCAATGGCAAACAGCTGAAGTTGCTAGAACATGAGCCCCCAGTGACCCTCTGCTGGTGGTGTAGGAGCTCCAACTGCTTCCGGAGAGCTGCCTGCTCCATCCCAAGCTTCCCAAGGCATCTGCTGCATCCAGCTCACTGCAGCCCCCACTCTTGGACTGAGCTTGGCCCTGAGGTACTTGGTCCTGGGCTGCTGGATGTTGCTAGTCAGATGGGAATGCTTAAGGAAGGCTTATCTTAAGACCCCACACAGCACAGCCTGGAGAAAGGGACCAGAGACTTTTAGGAGGCTGATGCGGAATGGGGGTGACAGAGAGAGGAGGCAGGGACAGAGGTGACAGGATAAAGAATCTGGTGGGGGGCTTCCCTGGTGTAAGGACACCGTCTTGCAGTGCAAGGGGTGCCGGTTCGATCCCTGGCCTGGGAAGATCCCACGTGCCATGGAGCGGCTGGACCGATGTGTCCAACTACCGAGCCGGAGCTCTGGAGCACATACGCCCGGAGCCGGTGCTCTGCGACAAGAGAGGCCACCACGATGGGAGGCCCACACAGGTCAAAGAACAACGATGGATGAAAATAGATAAATGAAAGACCAATAGAAGTGGCCCACCCGCCCCCCTCCCTCCCCAACCCGCCCCCTGCCCCCCTCCCTCCCTGCGCCAAAATAAAAAGAATCTGGTGGGCCATGTGGCTAGGAAGGTGCTGTGTGAAACAGGCTCACAAGATGCCATGGGGTTTGGGAAGGGCTGGCGGCCAGTGGGTGGCGCTGTCCAGGCCTCTCCTCTCCCGTTGGTATCCTGTCAACACATTGTTCTAGGGAAGGACACTCAACATCCAAAGGGGGCTCCTTTGTCCCCAGGTCCTGTGACAGGCAGGAGGGAGGGGTAAAAAGAGAACAAAGGAAAGGAGGGGCTGAAGGGAAGCCAGCCTTCCAAGTCCCTTCTGTGTGATTCCTGCCTGCCGGCTGGGCTCCTGGGGTCTCCTGGGCGGGGTGGGGGCAGCAGGGAGGACGGAGGCCTGTTCCACGGGAATGGGGACAGCTGCACCCCCATGAATGGTGGGTTTGGGTCCCAGGCTGCCTACCTTCCCCACAGGGCTGGGCCTGGTCCTTGCAAAAGTCAGCCTGGACAAATTTCTTTAGGATGGTATCTTGTTGCCAAGAAAAAGGAATCCTAGCGACGTCCCAGAGCCAGACTGAAATACACTCATTGGTTCAGTCACTTAATGATTTGGTCAATGGCCCCTTCCAGGAATGTGAGTAATTGAAAATATAGAATAATCATATAGTCACAGCTTTGGCAGCGTGGATGTGTTTATCATCAGAAGACTGGTCCTAGGCCACCTCTCACCCCCTTGCAAGGCTCCTGTGCGGAGGGACTAAGGTGTCACTTTGTCCTTTGGTGATGCACTGGCAGCGGCTCCCACCCTGCCCCCGGCCATCTGCAGCTCCCCTACAGGTCCTGGGCTGCCCCAGGGAGCACATGAGGCCCCGAGAAACAGGCCCACTCGGCAGAAAGGGTCAGAGAGCTGGAGTCAGCGCCTGCCTGACGCCGCCCCGCCCCCGGTTCCTGCTGCCAAGCCCTCTGGGGTGATCCTGCGAGGCTGACCCGGAAACTGCCAAAGTGTACCAAGGACCGATGAGCCCTACCCTTCATTTTACAGATCAGGAGGCAGGCCCAGATGAGAGAAGAGCGGGAGGATGGCCTAGAGGGGACCGGTTTCTGACTCCGGATCCAGGAAAAGGCCAGTGTGGTGTCCAGGCATGTCCCTCCCCGGCCTGAGTTCCGAAGTTCCTTCAGGCCAATGGAAAGAAGGGCCCCAGTCTCCCAAGGCAGCCTAGGGAAGCCTTCCTCAGGAAGCCTGAGAAATGTCCGAGTTACTTATTAACAGCTTCACACAGAAGGGGCAAAGGCGGCGGAGGAGAGCAGGGAGTCAGGTCCTCCCAGTCCGGCGGAGCGGCTCTGCTGGGGGTGCCCCCTCCGCCAGTCGGCTGCGTGACCTTGAGCACACTGCTGACTGGCCAGCCCTGGTGCTCGGCCGTACCCAGAGGGCACATGTGACCACTTTGGGTGCCTGCTCTGGCCTTTCTGGTTCTGTGATAAGAGGAGGGGCTGCCTGGCTCCAAAACAGGGGAAAGGCTTAAACAGAGGTCGGCCAGGGGCCCGCCCTCCAGTGCCCAGGGGTGAGGAGGAACACCGCTGAGGGCCAGTTCCATGCCACCGCGGTGACTGACCTTCTCCTCGCAATTTTACCTCAAGAGATTCCCTCTGTCCGCTTTGGATAATCTCCTTCCCTGAAGGACCAGGGAAAAGGGCAGAGTGCAGAACCAGGAAGTGTTAGAGGCATCCCAGCCCCTCTCCATCCCCGCAGGGGTAGGCAGCTGCCAAGAGAGGAGTGGGGCCTGGGACAGGAGCCAGAGACAGGACACCCCCGGGGAGCGACGGCAGGCCGGAGACGGCAGCTCCAGCCAGGAAGAGAGGGAAGGGAGGACAGACAGAAGGAGGGAGGGGGTGAAAAGCCCTCCAACTGGTTCTCCCGCCTTACAGCCCAGCTTGTTCAACACCCTTTCTTAAGGCTTGAGGGCACCCAGAAGGAGGAACAAGGAAGAACTTGACTTGGGAGGGATCTCACCCACAGCCCAAGCAGGGTGCCCTACTCGACAGCTGGAGTCAGGACGTTGTACCTGGGACGAGGCTGACCCGGAAACTGCCAAAGTGTACCAAGGACCGATGAGCCCTACCCTTCATTTTACAGATCAGGAGGCAGGCCCAGATGAGAGAAGAGCGGGAGGATGGCCTAGAGGGGACCGGTTTCTGACTCCGGATCCAGGAAAAGGCCAGTGTGGTGTCCAGGCATGTCCCTCCCCGGCCTGAGTTCCGAAGTTCCTTCAGGCCAATGGAAAGAAGGGCCCCAGTCTCCCAAGGCAGCCTAGGGAAGCCTTCCTCAGGAAGCCTGAGAAATGTCCGAGTTACTTATTAACAGCTTCACACAGAAGGGGCAAAGGCGGCGGAGGAGAGCAGGGAGTCAGGTCCTCCCAGTCCGGCGGAGCGGCTCTGCTGGGGGTGCCCCCTCCGCCAGTCGGCTGCGTGACCTTGAGCACACTGCTGACTGGCCAGCCCTGGTGCTCGGCCGTACCCAGAGGGCACATGTGACCACTTTGGGTGCCTGCTCTGGCCTTTCTGGTTCTGTGATAAGAGGAGGGGCTGCCTGGCTCCAAAACAGGGGAAAGGCTTAAACAGAGGTCGGCCAGGGGCCCGCCCTCCAGTGCCCAGGGGTGAGGAGGAACACCGCTGAGGGCCAGTTCCATGCCACCGCGGTGACTGACCTTCTCCTCGCAATTTTACCTCAAGAGATTCCCTCTGTCCGCTTTGGATAATCTCCTTCCCTGAAGGACCAGGGAAAAGGGCAGAGTGCAGAACCAGGAAGTGTTAGAGGCATCCCAGCCCCTCTCCATCCCCGCAGGGGTAGGCAGCTGCCAAGAGAGGAGTGGGGCCTGGGACAGGAGCCAGAGACAGGACACCCCCGGGGAGCGACGGCAGGCCGGAGACGGCAGCTCCAGCCAGGAAGAGAGGGAAGGGAGGACAGACAGAAGGAGGGAGGGGCTGAAAAGCCCCTCCAACTGGTTCTCCCGCCTTTACAGCCCAGCTTGTTCAACACCCTTTCTTAAGGCTTGAGGGCACCCAGAAGGAGGAACAAGGAAGAACTTGACTTGGGAGGGATCTCAACCCAAGGCAGGGTGCCTCATTAGACTCCGATCAGGGTAGCACCCTCACGTGAGGACCATTGGGTGGTTGGGCCCACCCTCATAGTGCCAAGGGGTGCTGAGCTCTTAGGAAGTGCAGCTTGCACACTGGTTAAACCTGTAGCCCTGTCTTGCTGGAACATCTCTTCCCATAATCCTTCGCTTGCGTGGCTCTCTCAGGTCATTCAGGGGTCAGCCCAGAGAGGCCTTCCCTGCTGAGCTAAAGTAACCCCGTTTCTGCAGCTCTCCATCCTCACCCTGCTTTATTTCCTTCCTAGAGGACTAGAAAAGTCCTCCAGAAGGTGAGCTCTGTTAGAGCAGGGACCTGGGTCCTGTTCACCCTGAAAACAGGGTCTAGCTCAAGAGATATTTGTTAAATTAGTGAACTAACTGCTGGGATGAGCTTTGAGATTGTTTTAATTTAAAAAATTGAGATATAATTTACATACCATAAATTATCTATTCGAAGTACACAACTCAGTGTTTTTTAAAATGTATTCAGCGTTATGAACTCATCACCACAAGTTAAGTTTAGAGCATTTACATCATCCCTCAAAGAAGCCCTTCACCCATTAGCAGCCCACCCCTATTCCTCTCTGCACCCCAGGAAACTATTGACCTACTTCTTGTCTCTATGGATTCTCCTACTCTGGGCTTCCACATGAAAGGCACAAAACAGTACATGGTCTTTCATGACTGGCTTCTTTCACTTAGTGTAACGCTGTCCAGGTTCACCATTTATGGGATGAGTCAGTACTCCACTCCTTCTTATGGCTGAATAATATTCCATTGTGTGGACAGACCGCATTTTGTTTGCCCATCCATGCGATGATAAATATTTAGCTTGCTTCCACTTTTTGGCGGTGATGAATAGCTGCTATGATGCTATCTAACGTTGCTGTGAACATTCATGTACATGTTTCTGTGTGGACAGGGTATCAGTTTTTTTTTTTTTTCAAACATTTATTTATTTATTTATTTTTGGGAGGAGTGGGGAGGGAGGGGGCGGGCGGGACACTTCTATTGGTCTTTCATTTCTCTATTTTCATCCGTCTTTGTTCTTTGGCCCTATGGGCCTCCCATGGTGGCCTCTCTCGCTGCAGAGCGCCGGCTCTGGGCGCATGCGCTCCAGAGCTCCGGCTCGGTCATTGGACACATTGGTCCAGTTCCGCGGCACGTGGAATCTTCTCAGGCCAGGGATCAAACCGGCGCCCCTTGTACCGCAAGGCGGTATCCTTACCCGCTGGACCATCAGGGAAGCCCCGGTATCAGTTTTGTTTTGTTATAATTTTGAGGAATATGTCTAGGAGGGGAACTGCTGGCTCAGATGCTCCCTCCCACATGGAGATAGAGTTTCAAGTCCAGGTTTGCTGCTTTCTGGAAGGTGGTCCAGCTGCTGGAGGGAGAGGAGGAGGCTTTCTAGATGGGAGACCAATCAGGGCCTGCCTCAGAGCAGGGGACTGGCTTTTGTATTGTGCTCCCAGGACCACAGGGGGCCAGGGAAGTAGGTCAGATAGTGACCTGGGGAAAGGCTATGGAGACTGGGCTTCATACAGTGGGCAGGAGAGAGTCAGAGGAGAGTCTTGGGAAGGCAGGCCTTGTAGGAAATTGAAAAGAAAAGAAAGGTAGATAAAAAGAGAGTTAAGAGAGGAAAAAGAAGAACTCAAGCCTTCAGTTAAGAGCACTCATGCAGAAGAGATGCCCAGGTGCGGCTGGGTAAAGGTTGGGAAAACTCTGAAGGCCACTTATCTGCACTGATATCTCTGCAATACAGGGGTCTCTCAGACTGCCCAGGCTTGTAAGACAAGTCCCCATGAAACCAGGAATAAAACCCCAACCTTTTGTCTAAATACCTGCCCCATTTCCTGCTTGACAAAGCACACATATATATATGCCAAGTAGGCGGCATTGGATTTCTTTTCTGAAAAGTTTCCTGCTCTTCATAAGCATGACTTTTCTACGGAAGGTCTAGTCCAGGGTCTTCTGGCCCTAACTGCACCCCTCTCCCTCCTGGTCTCACAAGGTGGCCTCCTTCAAGATCTCTGTCTATGTCAGAAGAGAAAGCGAGCAGATCCCACCCTAAGCAGAGGGCTCCTGCCCTTCTCTGCACCCACACGAATGCTGAGGCGCTCCACACCTAGTCCCTCCTGTCCCTAGGGAGGCATCCAGAAACCCTAGTCAGCCCTGGTCTTCAGTCCAGGCCAAGAATCGGGCAGGACGTGAGCAGGAACCCTAGAGAACGCGCGCTGCCCTGGCTCTCCTCTCCCTGGAGTGTGCCATCCCACGCTTCTCCCTCTCCCCGCAACAGCTGGCCCTCCTGTCCCCATTTGTTAAACCACCCCCAACTGCAGCACTAGCCTAGAGCACTAGCAGTAATCACTTAAGCTGAAAAGCACTAGCAGCGGTATTAGCATTTTAACTGATGGTGAGGCCCCAAGGAGCTTCAGAGGCTGATGTCAGGCTGGCAGAGGTTCTGTCT
Organism: Tragulus kanchil; assembly: GCA_022376925.1. Taxonomy (NCBI): domain Eukaryota; kingdom Metazoa; phylum Chordata; class Mammalia; order Artiodactyla; family Tragulidae; genus Tragulus; species Tragulus kanchil. The sequence continues at coordinate 79,553,954 of JAIOJX010000024.1, read as the reverse complement.
GCACTGGGGGTGGAGGCTCGAGATGAGCCATCCAGCTCTAGCAGGGTGAGGACTGACTCCTGTCTACACACAGGCCCTCCTGGGAGGGCCCTCCATTTCCACTGAAGTCCACTTTGCTCTTAACCAAGGGGAAGGATTAGGACATTTCGTCTCGGAGTGGAAGGACTGAGGTTCACCATTTAAACCTGAACCATCAATGGGACCTACTCTCCCTACTTCACCCAACCTCCGTCCATCACGTCCCAAAAGGGGGAGGAAGTTTCTCTCTGGAGGCCTTCAGTTAAGAGCACTCATGCAGAAGAGATGCCCAGGTGCGGCTGGGTAAAGGTTGGGAAAACTCTGAAGGCCACTTATCTGCACTGATATCTCTGCAATACAGGGGTCTCTCAGACTGCCCAGGCTTGTAAGACAAGTCCCCATGAAACCAGGAATAAAACCCCAACCTTTGTCTAAATACCTGCCCCATTTCCTGCTTGACAAAGCACACATATATATATGCCAAGTAGGCGGCATTGGATTTCTTTTCTGAAAAGTTTCCTGCTCTTCATAAGCATGACTTTTCTACGGAAGGTCTAGTCCAGGGTCTTCTGGCCCTAACTGCACCCCTCTCCCTCCTGGTCTCACAAGGTGGCCTCCTTCAAGATCTCTGTCTATGTCAGAAGAGAAAGCGAGCAGATCCCACCCTAAGCAGAGGGCTCCTGCCCTTCTCTGCACCCACACGAATGCTGAGGCGCTCCACACCTAGTCCCTCCTGTCCCTAGGGAGGCATCCAGAAACCCTAGTCAGCCCTGGTCTTCAGTCCAGGCCAAGAATCGGGCAGGACGTGAGCAGGAACCCTAGAGAACGCGCGCTGCCCTGGCTCTCCTCTCCCTGGAGTGTGCCATCCCACGCTTCTCCCTCTCCCCGCAACAGCTGGCCCTCCTGTCCCCATTTGTTAAACCACCCCCAACTGCAGCACTAGCCTAGAGCACTAGCAGTAATCACTTAAGCTGAAAAGCACTAGCAGCGGTATTAGCATTTTAACTGATGGTGAGGCCCCAAGGAGCTTCAGAGGCTGATGTCAGGCTGGCAGAGGTTCTGTCTGCACTGGGGGTGGAGGCTCGAGATGAGCCATCCAGCTCTAGCAGGGTGAGGACTGACTCCTGTCTACACACAGGCCCTCCTGGGAGGGCCCTCCATTTCCACTGAAGTCCACTTTGCTCTTAACCAAGGGGAAGGATTAGGACATTTCGTCTCGGAGTGGAAGGACTGAGGTTCACCATTTAAACCTGAACCATCAATGGGACCTACTCTCCCTACTTCACCCAACCTCCGTCCATCACGTCCCAGCAGGAAGACCCAGAGGCCCACGGTTTTCTTCCCAGGAGGGTCAGCTTAAGGATACTCAGCCCAGGGCTTCCCTGGTGGTCCAGTGGGTAAGGACACCGCCTTGCAGTGCAAGGGACACCAGTTCGATCCCTGGCCTGGGAAGATCCCACGTGCCCCGGAGTGGCTGGACTCATGTGTCCAATCACCGAGCCGGAGCTCTGAAGCGCATGCGCCCAGAGCTGGCGCTCTGCGACAACAGAGGCCACCGCGATGGGAGGCCCACACGGGCCAAAGAACAAAGATGGATGAAAATAGACTAATGAAAGACCAATAGAAGTAGCCCCCCTGCTCCTCTCCCTCCCCCCCCCCCCCCCCCCAAAATAAATAAATAAATAAATCTTTAAAAAAAAAAAAAGAATACTCAGCCCCTGAGTTTTGACAGTATGCCTTGGCTTGATGAGTGTAGTACCCTTCAGAGTTGAAACTGACTACTATGAGTCAGCTTGCTTTTTTTATGAAAATCCAAGAGGCATTTGCGAAGTATCTGGTTCTAGACACAAATGTGTGGGTTCATATCCTGGACAGTTTAATAGCTGTGTGACCTGAGGCAAGTTTCTTAACCTCCCTGGGCTTCAACTTCCTTATGCACAGAATGGAGACAACAGCACTACTCTACAGGATTGTCTGAGGTTAAACGAGTTGATACAGAGCGGTACTAAGTAAGAACCGTGCTTGTGTGCTTAGTCGTGCCTGACTCTTCGAGACCCCGGACTATAGTCCACCAGGCTCCTCTGTTCAGGCAAAACACTGGAGTGAATTGCCATTTCCTTCTCCACTGGAGTGGATTGCCAGTTCACTCTCCAGGAATCTTCCCGACCCAGGGATCAAACCTGTGGCTCCTGCATTTGCAATTTTAACACTGGCAGTGAAGTTGAGCCATCAGCTCTAGCAGGGTGAGGACTGACTCCTGTCTACACACAGGCCCTCCTGGGAGGGCCCTCCATTTCCACTGAAGTCCACTTTGCTCTTAACCAAGGGGAAGGATTAGGACATTTCGTCTCGGAGTGGAAGGACTGAGGTTCACCATTTAAACCTGAACCATCAATGGGACCTACTCTCCCTACTTCACCCAACCTCCGTCCATCACGTCCCAGCAGGAAGACCCAGAGGCCCACGGTTTTCTTCCCAGGAGGGTCAGCTTAAGGATACTCAGCCCAGGGCTTCCCTGGTGGTCCAGTGGGTAAGGACACCGCCTTGCAGTGCAAGGGACACCAGTTCGATCCCTGGCCTGGGAAGATCCCACGTGCCCCGGAGTGGCTGGACTCATGTGTCCAATCACCGAGCCGGAGCTCTGAAGCGCATGCGCCCAGAGCTGGCGCTCTGCGACAACAGAGGCCACCGCGATGGGAGGCCCACACGGGCCAAAGAACAAAGATGGATGAAAATAGACTAATGAAAGACCAATAGAAGTAGCCCCCCTGCTCCTCTCCCTCCCCACCCCACCCCCACCAAAATAAATAAATAAATAAATCTTTAAAAAAAAAAAAAGAATACTCAGCCCCTGAGTTTTGACAGTATGCCTTGGCTTGATGAGTGTAGTACCCTTCAGAGTTGAAACTGACTACTATGAGTCAGCTTGCTTTTTTTATGAAAATCCAAGAGGCATTTGCGAAGTATCTGGTTCTAGACACAAATGTGTGGGTTCATATCCTGGACAGTTTAATAGCTGTGTGACCTGAGGCAAGTTTCTTAACCTCCCTGGGCTTCAACTTCCTTATGCACAGAATGGAGACAACAGCACTACTCTACAGGATTGTCTGAGGTTAAACGAGTTGATACAGAGCGGTACTAAGTAAGAACCGTGCTTGTGTGCTTAGTCGTGCCTGACTCTTCGAGACCCCGCGGACTATAGTCCACCAGGCTCCTCTGTTCAGGCAAAAACACTGGAGTGAATTGCCATTTCCTTCTCCACTGGAGTGGATTGCCAGTTCACTCTCCAGGGAATCTTCCCGACCCAGGGATCAAACCTGTGGCTCCTGCATCTCCGGCGTTGGCAGGTGGATTCTTTACCACTGTGCCACCTGGAAGCTCAAGTGAGAGCAGTGGTTGGCATTGCCTAAATGCTCAATAAAGCTACTTATTATCACCACCATGATTATTCTCCTTTTCTGTGAGCCAGTTTCCTGCAGCAAGACCCTTTCAACTGCTTGGTTCAGAGCCCCTCGTTGAGTAAGGAGCCCCGAGGGAGACACTGAGCAGGTAAGGAAGAGCTGGTCCAGTTGGGTGTGTATCTTTGCTGTTTTCACAAAGCCTGGCATGCCAATCTGCCATTTAGAATTATCCTCATTTCTCTTCCTGTTCTTTGCACTACACAGGTTTCTAAAAAATTCCAGGTAAGGGAGTTTTTCTAAGTCAAAATACTTAAAAACAAAACCAGAAAAATACCCTGATGGATTTCTAATGAAACCTGTAGGCAGAATCTGAAAGGATCTGGAGCTTTTTGTTGAGGTTTTCTGAGTCGCCCAGGCATCCACTCCTGGACCCACAGAAACACTAGCGTACCTAAGGAGAGGCTGCTTCTTAAGAGGAGACTTCTTTGGTTTACAAGAGGATCTTGGTAGAGGGGACCAACTCTCCCTAATTGGTAATGTCTTGTCAGTTGGGTGGCATAAAGTGGGGTCCCTGTGTATGGACACCTGAGCTCCTCTCCGCCCGCTCTAGCAGTGAGGTGGAGGGGAAGCCACCCCACAGATACCTTTATCAGTGAGCCAGGCCCGAAACTGCCCCCCAGAGGCTTCTCCTGTGGTTTTGTTCCCAGGAGCCTGCTTGCTTGAGTCCATGCAGTCCAGAAAACCACCCAGCCAGAAGCCAGGACAAGGGAAACCTCCAGCAGCCTCTGACTTGCAAGTTGTCTAGCCCCTATTCTCCCAGTTAGGAGAGTGAATCCTGCTGCCTTTCCAAAGGGCTCTGTGGAGGTGGCCCTGTGGAACTCGATCCTGGAGAATGAGGCTCTGTAACGGTGTGCAAAGGGGGCATCTCTGGGGGCCATGCTAGACAGAGTTCAGATCCCTGCCCTGGGGCAGAGACCAGGGAGGAGTAACATGGGGTGGGAGAATCAGGAGGGGACCTGGCACCAGAGATGGAGGGTCCCCTCCCTAGGCTATGGGTGAGTCACACTGCACCTCCACTTTGGTGAACTCAGCGCTAAGATCCTGTTTGTCTCAGAGGCAGAAGGGTGCTGCCTCCAGGGGCCAATGCAGGAACCCTGGGTTCCCCAGGAGCCCCGTGGTGACCCAGGGGAAGGGACACCCAGTGTCAGCTTATCTGCAGCTGAGGATCTGAGTGGAACCCGCCCAGGGCACTCTGTCCAGCTGCAGGCAGCTCTGGCACTGGGCACAGCCCCTGAAGTGACACTCCCTCTCCTTCCACCTCACTTCCCATTGCGCCCCTGGCAGCAGCGGCCACAGACAAGCCTCGGATGGGCTGTGCGAGAGGGCGATCCTCCTGCCTCTGCCAACTCCACCGCCACTCTCCCTGGGGTGGGGTAGGGGGTTGGTGGGAGAAGCAGGGTGGGAGCTGGGTCCATGCCCTCCCAGCGGTGAGTGAAGGCAAGCAAATGATCCCAGCAGTCACCTTCAGTCTCCCGAGAGAGTTCTGTGGGGAGAGCGGGGGTGGGGGAGGGAGGTAGCCCTCCGGCTAAGGCAGGGCACGCCAGGCGGCAGGGCGGGGAGGGGTGGTCGCTGCTTTCCAGGGGCAGGGACGACCCCCGGGTCGAGCCCCGCGGGGGCAGAACCGGGGCCGCGGGAAGGGTCGAGAAGGGTCGGGGGCTGCGGCGCTCATGCGCGCGGACCGGGCACTCACGTCCTCTTGAAGACGCCCCCGAGGGCGCTGCCCAGCAGGAGGCAGAGCTGCTGCGAGAAGAAGACCCAGGAGATCTGGGGCAGCGAGCTGTGCGTCTGGCAGCGCAGGTCCAGCAGCGTGGGCCCCAGGAAGGCGATGCACAGGCCGAAGCTGAAGAAGACGCTCCAGTAGGTGAGCGTGGGCTGCAGGTTGCGGCGGAGCAGCCCCGACACGCGGACGTCGCAGCCCATGGCCCCGGCCGGCGGGCTCGCGGCTGCTGGCCCGGGCGCGCGCGGTGCCCGAGTGCCGCTTCGCCCGCCCGCGGGAGGGCCAGCCGGGCTGGGGAGACCGGGGCCGCGGGAGGGGCGGGGAGGGGCGGGGAGGGGCCGTCCGGCGAGGGGCCCCGCCCTCCGGCCCGGGGAGCGCGGGGGCGCTGGGGCTGCCCGTGGGCACCGCGTCCAGGCCCGCGCCTTCCTCTTGCGGTGCCAGGCGCCGGTCTCCACTCCTTCCCAAACTCACGTTTCCTCCCTCCCCCGGCTTCAGGAGACCAGCTGGGAGCCACACTTCCCCCCACCCCCTCGCCCACCCAGCTCCGCGTTTTTCCAGTCTCCTGATCCAGCCCCCAGGGTCCGGGGGGAGGGGGGGCTGGAGGCCCATTTTAGAACTGGGCAAACTGAGAGCCTGAGACGTCCTATGGTAAGTACGCCTGCAGGCTGGGGAGCAGGATTGTCCAGTGCTTCTCAGAGGCTGGGGAGCTGCAAGCGCTCCCCAGACACCGCCGTTCTGCTTCTGCTTCGCGGTGACGGCCCTCGAGCCCTCCCCGTTAAGCCTAGGGGTGTCAACTGATGGACTGGAAGCGGGGTCTGACAGTGCCCCATCTTCCCCTGGACTAGAAGGCAAAATTTCCTACCTACGTCTGTTTTGGCAGAGTATTCAGGGCTTTCCCCAGAAAGGTAATCACTCTAAGCCCAGCGGAAGGGCCTGAGAGCCGGGCTTCACCTGCCACAGTTTATGGGCGCCTACAGGTGCGGTCTTTCAGACTCCATCTTTTTCCTTTCTTCCTATTTGAGGAAAGGGTTAGGAGAGGGTGGGAAGACCTGGGCAAGTGACTTGGAGGAATTCTGAAATAATCCTCTAGGGAAAGGAAAGGAAAGGGAAAAAAAAAGAGTTCTGAGGAAAGCTGCCTTTTTTTCTCTTTGCCGGAAAAAGAGCTGGATGAGGGGTGGAGTGGGAGGGTGTCAAACTCCAGACTGGGAGTCCTTCCAGGAGCCTGCGGTTGACACCGGCTGTTACTCCCCCCAGGTGGCCATGGGCTGTTGGGTCCTGGATGGTCCTGCTCTTGAGGAGGCTGGACACCTGTCCTGTGCTGACCCCTGGAGGCAGAGCAGAAAGACCCTCAGGGTCACCTCTGCCCAGGTGTTCTAGTAGTGGCGGGAGCCATGACGTCATGGCCACTCGATCACCAAGGGAACCAGGGCTGAGGAGACAAAGGGGTGGGCGTCCCCATGTGGTGGGGCCTCCAATGTCTCTTGCAGGTACCAGTCCCATCTCGTGGCGCCCCAGCATCTGCTCCATTTCCCTAGGCTGTCAATACCAGGGCGGCGCCCAAGGGCCCCTCAGCTCAGTTGGCGACAGTTACTTGTTCAGTGGTGGTAATACTGGGCCCGACAGTGCTTACAATTAAGTAAAACGTTATCCTGGAGGTTGGTGGGGGGGAAGCAAAACCAAATAATAACTAAACATTTGAGTCCTCTCTGCCATTCTCAAAGAATTCCAGAACCACAGAAGCTCCGAGTTAGAAGAGGCTATCTCCTGTTGGGTCCCCTGTCCCCAGCCCATCCCTGCTGAGAGAGGCTCATCGGTTCTGTTCCTGACTGATGCCTCTTTCTGACGGGGACCTTGCTTATGGTTTCTGGGGCTCTACTTCCAGCGAGAACCAGCTCTGGTTGTAGGAAAGGTTTTTTGAGGAACAGCTTCTCCCTATGACTCCCCACTGCCACCCACAGGACAAGCGTCATTACTTTGTGCATGGTAGCCCTTCACACATATAATGACTTCACCCCCCGCACTTGACTTCACCAGCCCAGATGCTTGAACTTCTTTCATGGCTGTCTTGGATGGTGCTTTCCAGTTATATCATCCTACTGGTCCAACTCGTCCAGCCACAGGGACAGTGACTCTGGTACAGAGTCACTTTTCTATAGCTTAATCTGGGTGGTGGTTCAGTTCAGTTCATTTGCTCAGTCATGTCCAACTCTTTGTGACCCCATGGATTGCCGCACAGCAGAGTTCCCTATTCTTCACCGTGTCCCAGGGCTTGTTCAAACTCATGTCCATTGACTTGGTGATGCCATCCAACCATTTTCTCCTTCTGTCGTTCCCTTCTTCTTTTGCCTTCTATGTTTCCCAGCAGCAGGGTCTTTTCCAATGATTTGTCTCTTCGCATCAGGTGGCCAAAGTATTAGAGCTTAAGCTTCAGCCTCAGTCCTTCCAATGAATATTCAGGGTTGACTTCCTTTGGGATTGACTGGTTTGATCTCCTTGCTGTCCAAGAGACTCTTAAAGAGTCTTCTCCAACACCACAGTTCAAAGGCATCAGTTCTTTGGCGCTCAGCCTTCTTTATCGTGTTCTCACAGGAGAAGAGGAGCACACATCCTTCTCCTCCACCATCTTGGAGCCCCATTTGGGTTGTGGTTACACAGATGTAAATATGTATTACATCCCGCTGTGAATGCAGTACCCAGTCATCTTATGGTTAAAGCCTTACTGCTTTCCTTTCTTCCTCCCTCAGGTGTGGGGTCCTTGAGCAGAGACAAACAGATAAGGAAAGAAGCAATCAGGTGCATTCTGTAAGAGCTGTGCTTTGAGAGCCTGAGAGAGAGGGGGGCAGACAACTCTGCCTCAGAAGGCTTCATGGAAGAGGTGATTACTGAACTGGATCTGGGCAAGTATGTCAAAACGTTCTGCTTCTGTGGTCTTTCTTTGCTTTGTCGGTCGCCTCTGCTTTCCAGTATCGTCACATTGTCTACCTTCTCCAGGAAATTTTCTCAGAAAAGTTCTATCTAGCCCCCAAATTCCAGCAAGCCCCCTCCACTCCTTTTGCCCTACAGTCCTCATAATGTCAGCTATTATATTTCACCAAGTGTTAGCTTCCTGTTCCTGCCACCCTGCCTCTCCTGCAGCCAATTAAATGGTGAGTTCTTAAGGACTAGACCTGTATTTGCCTATACTTCTAACTCCCCACCCTTGCCTGATGCCTCACAGAACACCTTGCAGATAGCAAGTCCTGGATAAGTCCCTGGGAACTGAATTATTTGTGTAATACCTTTATGATTAATTTTGATTTTCATTCACATATCTTATCTTCTAGTAACAAGTTTCCCAAGGTCAGAGTTTGCCCTATAATGCTTTTGTGCTGGGTATTCAAAATAGCCATACCTGGGTAGCCTGTGGTCATTCTTAAATTTTTTTTTTTGCGGGGGGGCCCAGGTTCGGGACGGAGGGGGGCGGGCAGGCCACTTCTGTTGGTCTTTCATTTATCTATTTTCATCCATCTTTGTTCTTTGGCCTGTGTGGGCCTCCTATTGCAGTGGCCTCTCTTGGCGCAGAGCACAGGCTCCAGGTGCATGCACTCCAGAGCTCAGGCTCGGTAACTGGACACATCAGTCCAGCCGCTACACGACACGTGGGATCTTCCCAGGCCAGGGATCGAACCGGCTCCCCTTACACTGCAAGGCAGTGTCCTTACCCACTGGACCACCAGGGAAGCCCCATTCTTAAATTTGAAAGAAAGCCCTGGGTAGTCCCCAAGCCATTCTCTGATTCATATCCTTGTAAACTGGCAGGGAATTACCCTGTCTCTCACAAGCTTTGGAAAGCAGTTCGAGACCCCCAAAATATGAAAAGACTGAATAAGCTGGCCGAAAAAGGGAAGCATTCTCAGATTCTTGCCTGAAATCTGTGCTTTGGCTTCAAGCATTGCCTTTTCCAGGAAGTGTTCTCTGACTTTCCTAGGATCCCTCCTTGGGACTCCCAATGGAAATCATTGATAATGACCTGTTTACTGCTGCTGTTTCAAGGCGAGGGTCACGGGGCTTGCTCTTCACTGGGTGCGGGGATTGACACTTGGTCAGAAGTATTTGCACTACACTGATTCCTGCTTACATTTGAAGTTTACAAGCAATAAGTCAATGGCTCGTCTTGGACTATGCATAGGTGATCTAAAGTGTGGAAATACTCAAAGTGAAAGCAAACAAGATACCGTTACACAGCGTGAGATAAGAGTGAGGTACCCTCGCTATTGTTTTCACGCATCACGGCTGCTTGGATTCCTTAGGGTATTAACCTATAGTATTTATTTTGTTTTGTTACTGTTTCTATTAGCATTGAAAACCTAAAATATTAAGAACTGTACAAAGAGAAAAGGTCTAATTATAGCAGCCTAGAGGGGAGTTCCTGGGACTTGGCTTAATTTCACACTTGGCAGGATCCTCTTCATGACCAGGGTCCCCAGGGCCCTCTGCTCTGCTTCCCTGGCTCTCACGGGGCTAGGCAGGAGCAGCAGAGTTAAGTCTCCAGTTCAAGATCATTAAGCATATCCTGCAGTGCCTCTGGTGTTTCTGGGGCATGAGACTGCTCCTCCCCTACTTCCGGATTTGGTCTACTCCTCCGCATCATCGCCTGGCTGGCCAGACTGTGGAGAGTAGATTGGACGGCTGTCTGGGATTGGCACAGGGTGGTTGGCAAACAGCTTGGTGCCAAGGACTGTACCCGGATGACCCAGCCACCCGACCACACATACACTAAAGCGGCAGAGATGCATGTATGTACACAGAGCCTTCTTTACCAAATATCCGGATGGAGTGAGTTCTCATCTGCTTGGAGGGAGAGGAGGATGGTTTCTGCAGATGCCAAGGGGGTGGGAGGGACAGGTACAGGCGAAATGACCCAGGAGCAGCTTCAGAGCTAGCCCAGTGGCCACACACATCCTGGAGAGAATGTTGCAGAGAACCTGACATTTAGTTGGGGCCTAAAAGTGTTAGTGGAAGCTAATCTAACTTTGGAAGTTGAAAGAACTCTCTGAAATTATCTAGTGCAACCTCCTGCTCAGAAATAGAATTTTATTTACAGCATCTTTGAAGGTGGTCACGGCTTCAGTATGCTCAGGCTTGATGTCAGATGACTCTAGTTTAAGCTATAAGACCTGTGAAAAACTGAGCCTCAGGTTTTCCCTCTCTAAAATGGGGAGAATAATTCCTCCCTTATTGAGAGAAAATGTAGACAGTGTATAACACAGGAGCTAGTACACCAATTTCTCAATAAATTATCATTGTTATTATTATTACTGTCATCAACACCGATTCAAACTGATCTCCTGGGGGGGTTGTATGCTAGAATAGTGGCTGATGAGACCAAGTGTGCCTAAAACTGAGTCCCTGTTCTGAGTCCTCTCTGTCCAAAACTATTCCTTAACAGAGCAACATGCCCTAACAGACCCCTGGGTCGTGGGACACCAGACTAGAGATTCATAAACCTTAGGCATTCTGACCCCTAAAACTATGATTAAGAAACGTCATAAGATGGTGATTAATCCCAGCTTCTTTTCCTCTCCCTTTAACAACCCCTATCTCAGGGACGTCCCTTGTGGTCCAGTGGCTAAGTCTCCATGCTCCCAATGCAGAGGTCAAGATCATTAAGCATATCCTGCAGTGCCTCTGGTGTTTCTGGGGCATGAGACTGCTCCTCCCTACTTCCGGATTTGGTCTACTCCTCCGCATCATCGCCTGGCTGGCCAGACTGTGGAGAGTAGATTGGACGGCTGTCTGGGATTGGCACAGGGTGGTTGGCAAACAGCTTGGTGCCAAGGACTGTACCCGGATGACCCAGCCACCCGACCACACATACACTAAAGCGGCAGAGATGCATGTATGTACACAGAGCCTTCTTTACCAAATATCCGGATGGAGTGAGTTCTCATCTGCTTGGAGGGAGAGGAGGATGGTTTCTGCAGATGCCAAGGGGGTGGGAGGGACAGGTACAGGCGAAATGACCCAGGAGCAGCTTCAGAGCTAGCCCAGTGGCCACACACATCCTGGAGAGAATGTTGCAGAGAACCTGACATTTAGTTGGGGCCTAAAAGTGTTAGTGGAAGCTAATCTAACTTTGGAAGTTGAAAGAACTCTCTGAAATTATCTAGTGCAACCTCCTGCTCAGAAATAGAATTTTATTTACAGCATCTTTGAAGGTGGTCACGGCTTCAGTATGCTCAGGCTTGATGTCAGATGACTCTAGTTTAAGCTATAAGACCTGTGAAAAACTGAGCCTCAGGTTTTCCCTCTCTAAAATGGGGAGAATAATTCCTCCCTTATTGAGAGAAAATGTAGACAGTGTATAACACAGGAGCTAGTACACCAATTTCTCAATAAATTATCATTGTTATTATTATTACTGTCATCAACACCGATTCAAACTGATCTCCTGGGGGGGTTGTATGCTAGAATAGTGGCTGATGAGACCAAGTGTGCCTAAAACTGAGTCCCTGTTCTGAGTCCTCTCTGTCCAAAACTATTCCTTAACAGAGCAACATGCCCTAACAGACCCCTGGGTCGTGGGACACCAGACTAGAGATTCATAAACCTTAGGCATTCTGACCCCTAAAACTATGATTAAGAAACGTCATAAGATGGTGATTAATCCCAGCTTCTTTTCCTCTCCCTTTAACAACCCCTATCTCAGGGACGTCCCTTGTGGTCCAGTGGCTAAGTCTCCATGCTCCCAATGCAGAGGTCTGAGTCTGACCCCTGGTCAGAGAACTAGATCCCACATGCCACATCCAAAGATCCTGTATACCACAATACAGATTGAAGATCCCATGCGCTGCAACTAATACCTGGTGCAGCCAAATAAATACAAATATTTTTTAAGAAATAAATTAAAAACAAAAGCCCTAACTTCAGACCAAGTGGGAGTGCATCTGAGACTTGTCTCCCACTCCCTTGTTCGGTGCCCTGAAATAAACGCTTACTTTGCTGCAAATATCTGCTTTAAGAGTTTGCCTTTCTCCATGGTGGGCTCATGAGCCCTTTGGCTATACTGTCATTTGGTGACTGTAAATGGAGCACTCGGGTTCTGAAGTTAGTGCCTGTGGTCCGCTGCCTTCTGCTGGTGTGGAGCTTTCCCTTAGCAGACCCAGTAACTGAGGCTGTTTTGACCAAGAAATCTGATCAAGGAATTCACTTTTTGACCAAGCATCTGCAACCCTAAACTGTATTTCAGGCTTGCAGTGAAGGAATGGCCTTGTGATTGGAAGACATCTATTGGTAAAGAACCAGCACAGTGGTATGGGCTGAAAACTTTTATGTTTGTAGATTGATGCCTTCCTAGGCCCACTGCTGGATATTGGGGGATGAATTGGGTTTGATAAAAGTATGAGTCTGGGATTTCCCTGGTGGCACAGTGGACAAAGAATCCTCCTGCCAATGCAGGGGACATGGATTCAATTCCTGGTTTGGGAAGATTCCACATGCTGCTGAGCAACTAAGCCCAGGCACCACAACTACTGAGTGGACCCTCTAGAGCCCACAAGCTGCAACTTCTGAGCCCATGCGCAGCAACTACTGAAGCCTGTGTACCTAGAGCCGGTGCTCTGCAACAAGAGAAGCCACTGTGATGAGAAGCCAGCACACCACAACGAAGAGTACCCCTAACTCGCCACAACAAAGAAAACTCATGCCAAGCAACGAAAACCCAGTGCATCCAAAAATTAATAAAATAAATAACTACTTTTCTTTCTTTCTTTCTTTTTTTTTTTTAAATATGAGCCTAAGGTTTGTTTCTTTTGGAATTGGTTTGGCTTTTGTTTTTGGTTTGGCTTTTGTTTTGTGTGTGTTTGTATATGTATTTGGCAGACATGGGAAACAAAATTTCAGTTTCTAGAAATAGCCTTGTAGGATACTGCAAAATTAAACCACCTTTATTTCTGGTTCCCCAAAGCTGGGTTGCTGACTTGTAAAACGTCTTTTCAGTGTTCTGATCCTAAGGGAACAAGTGCTTCTAGGAGGAACTTGCTTTTTTCTACCTATGCCTTCTCTACATGTAAATGGCCTACCAGGGCTCTCAAGAAATTTTGTCTTACTCTTATCTAGAGCATCTCCAACTCTTGAGACTGAGGGGAAAAAGGGAAAAGTGACCCTTTAAACAACTTATTTCAAATGTTATTTATAAACTAGTGAGTTAAATATTGTAATACCTGATTCACGACCAAGTTTTAGATAAAATGAAGCTACGAGATCTCTGGTTGTGTTTATCTATATGTCTGTGTGTGCATTACAAATATATGTCTTTGCCTTTTGAAGGTATTATCAAAGTTAATTGAGTAAGTAAACTCTAATCAGCTTAAAGGAAATTAAGCACTTATTTCGATTCTCAGAAATACTAAAGAAACTAACCTGAATTAATTCAGGTTCACATGATCTGTGAAATATTTGGTACTAAATTGAGTTCTGATATTAAAGTTAGTTTAAGCTTCTTGGTTTTATTAATAGGATATGTCTTTAGAATCATCAACATTAAGAATGATACTTCTATTGTACCTAGGTTTACTGAAAGTCAAATAAGATCTTATTTTTTCCTTTCATTTTTTTCTTATTTTTTGATTGAGGTATTGTTGATTTACAGTATAATGTAAGTTTAAGGTGTGCAATAATAGTAGTATGCAATTTTAAGGTTATATTCCATTTGTAGTTGTTATAAAATATTTGTGTTTCCTGTGCTGTGTGATGTATCCTTATGACCTGTTTATTTTTGCACAGTAGCTTGTGCCTCTCGATCCCCCTCCCTGTATCTTGCCCTTCCTCCCATCCCTCTCTCCACAGGCGGCCACTAGTTTGTTTTCTGTATCTGTGAGGGATATTATTATTTCTGTTATAAAAATTCATCATCAAGAAAAATGACATGATACAATAAAATTTTATGAGTAAATTAAATGAAATGAGAGTTTTTAGGTAAACTCTTTAAGAAATAGCTTGTAGGATACTGCAAAATTAAACCACCTTTATTTCTGGTTCCCCAAAGCTGGGTTGCTGACTTGTAAAACGTCTTTTCAGTGTTCTGATCCTAAGGGAACAAGTGCTTCTAGGAGGAACTTGCTTTTTTCTACCTATGCCTTCTCTACATGTAAATGGCCTACCAGGGCTCTCAAGAAATTTTGTCTTACTCTTATCTAGAGCATCTCCAACTCTTGAGACTGAGGGGAAAAAGGGAAAAGTGACCCTTTAAACAACTTATTTCAAATGTTATTTATAAACTAGTGAGTTAAATATTGTAATACCTGATTCACGACCAAGTTTTAGATAAAATGAAGCTACGAGATCTCTGGTTGTGTTTATCTATATGTCTGTGTGTGCATTACAAATATATGTCTTTGCCTTTTGAAGGTATTATCAAAGTTAATTGAGTAAGTAAACTCTAATCAGCTTAAAGGAAATTAAGCACTTATTTCGATTCTCAGAAATACTAAAGAAACTAACCTGAATTAATTCAGGTTCACATGATCTGTGAAATATTTGGTACTAAATTGAGTTCTGATATTAAAGTTAGTTTAAGCTTCTTGGTTTTATTAATAGGATATGTCTTTAGAATCATCAACATTAAGAATGATACTTCTATTGTACCTAGGTTTACTGAAAGTCAAATAAGATCTTATTTTTTCCTTTCATTTTTTTCTTATTTTTTGATTGAGGTATTGTTGATTTACAGTATAATGTAAGTTTAAGGTGTGCAATAATAGTAGTATGCAATTTTAAGGTTATATTCCATTTGTAGTTGTTATAAAATATTTGTGTTTCCTGTGCTGTGTGATGTATCCTTATGACCTGTTTATTTTTGCACAGTAGCTTGTGCCTCTCGATCCCCCTCCCTGTATCTTGCCCTTCCTCCCATCCCTCTCTCCACAGGCGGCCACTAGTTTGTTTTCTGTATCTGTGAGGGATATTATTATTTCTGTTATAAAAATTCATCATCAAGAAAAATGACATGATACAATAAAATTTTATGAGTAAATTAAATGAAATGAGAGTTTTTAGGTAAACTCTTTAAGAAAAATTATGTTTCAGGAATGTCTACTTTAGAACAGTCTCTCCAGATTTTTGGCAGCTTGAAACTATAGTTTTGCTAAATTAAGCTAAGTAATTGAAGTTGTTGAAATATCTAGATCATTCCCAAATAAAATAAGATACTGGGACATTAAAACTGAATGTCAGCTTCCTTTTACAGGAAAACTAAAGATATTTAGGGCTGTTAATAAATATTTTGGTGCCATGCCAAAATATTTTCTATAAGAAGGCATGTGTTTTTTGAAGCTATACATAGTATTCATAAGTTTTTCAATCTATAGAATGCTCATGTAAAAGACAAAAGATTTATATGACCTGAAGAGAAACTGACTGTGGATAAGATACTAATGTAACAGACAGTTCATAACTGCTTACTTTTAAGTTTTTGCTAGAAACTAGGTTTTTAAAAGAATTATAATTAATATCTATAATTAAAACTACTAAAAAGTAATAAGGAAAATATTTTTTGTATGCAAAGAAAAATAAGGTGTAAGGAATGGAAATGCACTCTGTTAAGAGAAAAGAAAGTAGTTTTGTCCTAAAGCTGATTATTATTATTATTGAATTTCTTTTTTAAAATATTCATTTATTTGACTTTGCTGGGTCTTAGCTGCAGCACGTGGGATCTAGTTCCCTAACCAGGGATCAAACTCCGGTTCCCTTGGATTGGGAGCACAAAATCTTAACTACTGGACTACCAGGGAACTCTCTGATTATTTTTAAATGGGAAAGAAAATAAAGGACAAGTTTATATGAATACAGAAAGTGTACAAGGTTTCTAAGAAAAAAAGTCTTTGGTGGAATTCTGTGTGTAGTCAGGACTGACTAAAATTAGAATATATATAATTGGATAAATGAATTTTAATACTAAAGATAAGATGCACAACTAGAATTTGTTTCCTCTGTGTTAAAGACTAAGTTCTGAAATTATGTAGCTTGTGCCTCTCGATCCCTCCTGTATCTTGCCCTTCCTCCCATCCCTCTCTCCACAGGCGGCCACTAGTTTGTTTTCTGTATCTGTGAGGGATATTATTATTTCTGTTATAAAAATTCATCATCAAGAAAAATGACATGATACAATAAAATTTTATGAGTAAATTAAATGAAATGAGAGTTTTTAGGTAAACTCTTTAAGAAAAATTATGTTTCAGGAATGTCTACTTTAGAACAGTCTCTCCAGATTTTTGGCAGCTTGAAACTATAGTTTTGCTAAATTAAGCTAAGTAATTGAAGTTGTTGAAATATCTAGATCATTCCCAAATAAAATAAGATACTGGGACATTAAAACTGAATGTCAGCTTCCTTTTACAGGAAAACTAAAGATATTTAGGGCTGTTAATAAATATTTTGGTGCCATGCCAAAATATTTTCTATAAGAAGGCATGTGTTTTTTGAAGCTATACATAGTATTCATAAGTTTTTCAATCTATAGAATGCTCATGTAAAAGACAAAAGATTTATATGACCTGAAGAGAAACTGACTGTGGATAAGATACTAATGTAACAGACAGTTCATAACTGCTTACTTTTAAGTTTTGCTAGAAACTAGGTTTTTAAAAGAATTATAATTAATATCTATAATTAAAACTACTAAAAAGTAATAAGGAAAATATTTTTTGTATGCAAAGAAAAATAAGGTGTAAGGAATGGAAATGCACTCTGTTAAGAGAAAAGAAAGTAGTTTTGTCCTAAAGCTGATTATTATTATTATTGAATTTCTTTTTTAAAATATTCATTTATTTGACTTTGCTGGGTCTTAGCTGCAGCACGTGGGATCTAGTTCCCTAACCAGGGATCAAACTCCGGTTCCCTTGGATTGGGAGCACAAAATCTTAACTACTGGACTACCAGGGAACTCTCTGATTATTTTTAAATGGGAAAGAAAATAAAGGACAAGTTTATATGAATACAGAAAGTGTACAAGGTTTCTAAGAAAAAAAGTCTTTGGTGGGGAATTCTGTGTGTAGTCAGGACTGACTAAAATTAGAATATATATAATTGGATAAATGAATTTTAATACTAAAGATAAGATGCACAACTAGAATTTGTTTCCTCTGTGTTAAAAAGACTAAGTTTTCTTGGAAAATTGAGCTGCTTTGGATAGCAGACTGTAAGTTTATTTACATTTTAAGTGATCTGTTGCGAGTTTCTTTTTTGTCTTTGAAATCTTTTATCATCACTTTGGTTAAGTAAGTATAGTTACAGAGTAAACCATGATCCTTTTCTACCAAGTGTTCCTTTTTCCAGAACACTTGGCAGAATAATTTACTATTAGTTGGAGGTTAATTTATTTTTAATTGAAGGGTAATTGCTTTATAGTATTTGTGTTAGTTTCTGTTATATATCAGCATGAATAAACCATAAGTATATATATGTTCCCTCCCTCCTGAACCTTTCTCCCATCATCCACTCCATCCCTCCCCTCTAGGTTGTCACAGAGCCCCAGTTTGAGTTCCCTGAGTCATATGCAAATTCCCACTATCTAGTTTACATATGGTAGTTCATATGTTTCCATTTGTCCCACCCACTCCTCTCCCAACTCATGTCCACAAGTCTGTTCTCTAGGTCTGCATTGCCATTGCTACTCTGCAAATAAGCTCATCAGTATCATCTTTCTAGATCCATATATGTGTGTTAATACATGATATTTTTCTCTTCTGACTTAGTTCACTCTGTATGATAGACTCTAGGTTCATCCACCTCAGTAAAACTGACTCAGATATGTTCCTTTTATGGCTGAGTGATGTTCCGTTGCACCCCGGCTTCTTTATCTAGGCATCTGTTGATGGTCGTCTATCTAGGTTTCTTCCATGTCCTGGCCATTGTAAATAGTGCTGCAGTGAACACTGGGATGCATGCATCTTTTTCACTTACGATTTTCTTAGGGTATATGCCCAGTAGTGGCATTGTTGGGTCATACAGTAGTTTTATTCCTAGTTTTTAATAAAATCTCCATACTGTTCCCCATAGTGACTATATCAATTTACATCCCCACTAGCATTTATATGAATACAGAAAGTGTACAAGGTTTCTAAGAAAAAAAGTCTTTGGTGGGGAATTCTGTGTGTAGTCAGGACTGACTAAAATTAGAATATATCTAATTGGATAAATGAATTTTAATACTAAAGATAAGATGCACAACTAGAATTTGTTTCCTCTGTTTTAAAAAAGACTAAGTTTTCTTGGAAAATTGAGCTGCTTTGGATAGCAGACTGTAAGTTTATTTACATTTTAAGTGATCTGTTGCGAGTTTCTTTTTTGTCTTTGAAATCTTTTATCATCACTTTGGTTAAGTAAGTATAGTTACAGAGTAAACCATGATCCTTTTCTACCAAGTGTTCCTTTTTCCAGAACACTTGGCAGAATAATTTACTATTAGTTGGAGGTTAATTTATTTTTAATTGAAGGGTAATTGCTTTATAGTATTTGTGTTAGTTTCTGTTATATATCAGCATGAATAAACCATAAGTATATATATGTTCCCTCCCTCCTGAACCTTTCTCCCATCATCCACTCCATCCCTCCCCTCTAGGTTGTCACAGAGCCCCAGTTTGAGTTCCCTGAGTCATATGCAAATTCCCACTATCTAGTTTACATATGGTAGTTCATATGTTTCCATTTGTCCCACCCACTCCTCTCCCAACTCATGTCCACAAGTCTGTTCTCTAGGTCTGCATTGCCATTGCTACTCTGCAAATAAGCTCATCAGTATCATCTTTCTAGATCCATATATGTGTGTTAATACATGATATTTTTCTCTTCTGACTTAGTTCACTCTGTATGATAGACTCTAGGTTCATCCACCTCAGTAAAACTGACTCAGATATGTTCCTTTTATGGCTGAGTGATGTTCCGTTGCACCCCGGCTTCTTTATCTAGGCATCTGTTGATGGTCGTCTATCTAGGTTTCTTCCATGTCCTGGCCATTGTAAATAGTGCTGCAGTGAACACTGGGATGCATGCATCTTTTTCACTTACGATTTTCTTAGGGTATATGCCCAGTAGTGGCATTGTTGGGTCATACAGTAGTTTTATTCCTAGTTTTTAATAAAATCTCCATACTGTTCCCCATAGTGACTATATCAATTTACATCCCCACTAGCATTTATTGTTTGTAGATATTTTGATGATGACCATTCTGACCACTGTGAGATGATATCTCATGGTAGTTTTGATTAGCATTTTTCTAATAATAAGAGATGTTGAGCATCTTTTCATGTGTTTATTAGCCGTCTGTATGTCTTCTTTGGAGAAATCAAACCTAGACTGTTCTTCAATAGTTTAATTAAATTTTACGTTAATATACCCTAACAGCAAAGAACTGCCCAGAAAATGAGTCTTAATGGATATGTATCTCTATTAACAAACTGAGGTTTAACATTAATTGAAGCGCCTTTTTGTTCATAAAATCACCTTCAATTTTTCTAAGTATAACCAAATTAAGACTTGTTTTGATATAAATCTGGCCTCAAAAGCTTAGCCTGATTATTTATATAATCATAATTGATTGTAGACCTTTTGCCTTGTTGAAACGTTATAGAGTCTCATAATGAACTTTTAAAATACAGCCTTTTCCGAAAGTTAGGCCAAAGGCTTTTCCCAGATTTTACCAAACAGATAATAGCTGAATTTTTCACTTCTCAAGTTCTCCAAAATTGCTTTAGACTTCTGTACCTGTTAGTGAGATAACTTTCCTAACTTATCTGATAAAGTTACTGAAAGCTAAGAATTTCCAATCTTTGGAGAGGTCAGAGACAGAGAAAAGTTAAATGTTTCAATTTGCTTATAAATTATAATTTACCAAATTACTATTAAGTCATAATTAGTTTGAGGGGAAGGTTTTCTTACACCTGGAAAACACAGATTCAAACTAGCAACTTTCAGATAGAAGCCATAAAGTTATAAGCATATTTGCCAGTTCATTCAGTCCTTTTGTTAACTTTTGTGAAGTCATCAGGTTTTCCATGAGAATCCTTTAATTTCTTACCCAGTTCAGAAACTGGTATTTATCTAAGAGTCCTTTCTATTGATCTTCTTGAAGAGGAACCATTTTTAGAAAACTTAGAATTATGACAATATTTTAAGATAGCAACTAGAACTACAACTGATAACATTTTATCTGAACATATCAGAATTTTAGGAACCTTCATATCATTTCTAGGATACCTATATTAGTAACATTTATCATATAACCAGAGACTTACTACTCATTTGACAATACCTCCATGTAATTCAACATACAAAAATGAACTTAATTAGTGTAATACCTCTCTTTGAGATGTTTCAGGGGCCCTCTGAAGCATCACAAAGTTAACTAGAAGTCAAAAATACTTCATTAGAATAATTTAGGAAGTTTCGTCAACAAATATCAAAAAAGGTTTAGAATACTCAGATAGGATTATAGGTCATTGTGAAGCAATAGCTATTCACATAGCCAAAGCCAACTATAGAATAGACCTTTTCAGAAATAAATAAACTTAGATCTATAATCAAAGACAGTTCAACATCCATTCATTTAAAGGTAAACTTAATTAAGTCTACACACTCAAGCCAGACCAAAAAAACCAAACCTAAACCAAACCAGAACCTGACTAGCTGGGAATCACACTCCAAATAAAAAGACAGAGATGTCCAGAAACCAAAAGCCAAATGGCAAGAGCACCCCAAACGATGGCAAAGCAATGCCCAGATATTAAAAACCAAATGGTATAAATGTCAAATATTGACTTCCCAGTCCCGCTAGACCTGTGACCTGGCAGAATCAGTGATAGTAACCTTTTTAGTTCTGACATAGTTTAAGCAATTTCTTGCTGGATTCCTGTAAAGAACTTGCTCTGTTGTTTTCACTTTTAGAAGCTTCAAGATAGCAAAGTACACACGGCCGGCATTCTTTTAACTGTGCACGCAAAAGTATCAATCTTAGATACCAAGATATCAATTTGGGCATTTTAAGGTGAGATCCCTTTTAGTATCCCAATTAACTAAGTACTTGCAAGTATGAGCTCTGTATGCATTTTACATGAATCTGGCTGAAGTGTTAGTCAGAGGCTGGCTTTCTGATGTCCCTCGTTTCTGTTTTTGAGAGATTCTGTTTCCCATTTTAAGCTGAATTTGTCAGGGATAAAATTCCTAGTGAAATTGTGTCATGGGCTGTATGCTGCTTGTGAACTTAACTCCTCCAGGATGGGCCCTCAGCTCTCTTACATGTCTCGGAACCTACCTCCAGCAATCTAAGACCACCATGGCTGCTCAGGTCACTGAATGGCCAGTTCTCATATCATTTCTAGGATACCTATATTAGTAACATTTATCATATAACCAGAGACTTACTACTCATTTGACAATACCTCCATGTAATTCAACATACAAAAATGAACTTAATTAGTGTAATACCTCTCTTTGAGATGTTTCAGGGGCCCTCTGAAGCATCACAAAGTTAACTAGAAGTCAAAAATACTTCATTAGAATAATTTAGGAAGTTTCGTCAACAAATATCAAAAAAGGTTTAGAATACTCAGATAGGATTATAGGTCATTGTGAAGCAATAGCTATTCACATAGCCAAAGCCAACTATAGAATAGACCTTTTCAGAAATAAATAAACTTAGATCTATAATCAAAGACAGTTCAACATCCATTCATTTAAAGGTAAACTTAATTAAGTCTACACACTCAAGCCAGACCAAAAAAACCAAACCTAAACCAAACCAGAACCTGACTAGCTGGGAATCACACTCCAAATAAAAAGACAGAGATGTCCAGAAACCAAAAGCCAAATGGCAAGAGCACCCCAAACGATGGCAAAGCAATGCCCAGATATTAAAAACCAAATGGTATAAATGTCAAATATTGACTTCCCAGTCCCGCTAGACCTGTGACCTGGCAGAATCAGTGATAGTAACCTTTTTAGTTCTGACATAGTTTAAGCAATTTCTTGCTGGATTCCTGTAAAGAACTTGCTCTGTTGTTTTCACTTTTAGAAGCTTCAAGATAGCAAAGTACACACGGCCGGCATTCTTTTAACTGTGCACGCAAAAGTATCAATCTTAGATACCAAGATATCAATTTGGGCATTTTAAGGTGAGATCCCTTTTAGTATCCCAATTAACTAAGTACTTGCAAGTATGAGCTCTGTATGCATTTTACATGAATCTGGCTGAAGTGTTAGTCAGAGGCTGGCTTTCTGATGTCCCTCGTTTCTGTTTTTGAGAGATTCTGTTTCCCATTTTAAGCTGAATTTGTCAGGGATAAAATTCCTAGTGAAATTGTGTCATGGGCTGTATGCTGCTTGTGAACTTAACTCCTCCAGGAGTCGCCCCAGAGTCGCTTCAGCTCTCTTACATGTCTCGGAACCTACCTCCAGCAATCTAAGACCACCATGGCTGCTCAGGTCACTGAATGGCCAGTTCTCATGTGCGACCCCCAGATGAGCAAGTATTTTAATTAATGAATGGGTTTCCCTATGGGACCACTGCACAGTATGAGGACGAGGCCTCCACCACTCCCATAAATTTCACAGTCACCTGAGAAGACCATAACCGGCCGGGAGGAGTCTTGTCCCTTATCTTCAGAGCAAAGCTCTCATGTTTTGCCCACTTTTATCCTGACAAATTCTATAAAGGCAGCCAAATTGAGGAAAAGTGTCAGATCAGCCTCTTATTCAACCACTCAGCCAAGATGATTCAGTCTCCCACAACAGAGCGATCTCGCCATCTTTCAGCCGAGCCCTGGGTATTCCTCAATTTTTTCCAATCAAGCCCCTTCCCTAGTACCTATCCACTGGGTGCCAACCCCCTACCCAGTATCTTTCAACGGGGTAGGAATTCCTTGGTATCTTTCAATGAGCCCTACTCAAGTGTCTAGACCGAGAGTGGGTATGCCCTGGATATTTCATCCAGGCCCCCTCCCAGTATCTTTCCTATTGGGGGGTACAAGTAACCTGCTCACTACCAAATAAAACTCAGAATCTCAACCAATACGGGAGATTCTAGAACCAGGAGAGACTTACCCAAATTCGTCTACACTCCCCAAGGAGGTGGATGGGCACAAGGGGCCGCTGCTGGTACCAAGGCTCCGGTTCCTCGTGGAGTCCAGGCGAAGGAGGAAAGTCCGCTCTGGGTCACTTTGTTGGTCGCCAAAACTGTCGACTAAAAAAAGATGAACAACTTGAGAGTTATAGGTTAAGTTTTATTTGGGACATAATTAGGACTGCAGCCCAGGAGGCAGCACCCCAGATAGCTCTGAGAGACTGCTCCCCAGGTTGTCCCTTTTATTGGCATATAGTTGCTCATAATAGTCTCTTATGATCCTCTGTATTTCTGCATTATCTGTTGTAAGTGCTCCTTTTTTTAAAAAAAATTTTTTTAATGTATTTATTTGGTTGCACTGGGTCTTAGTTATGGTATGTGGGATCTAGTTCCCTGACCAGGGATTGAACCCAGGTCCCCAGCATTGGGAGCACAGAGTCTTAGCCACTGGACCACCAGGGAAATCCCAGCACTCCTTTTTTATTACTAATTTTGTTGATTTGATTCTTCTCCTTTTTTTTGATGAGTCTGGCTAATGGTTTGTCAATTTTGTCTATCTTCTCAAAGAACCAGCTTTTCCTTTATTAATTTTTACTATTGTTCCCTTTACTTCTTTTTCATTTATTTTGGCTCTGATCTTTATGATTTCTTTTCATCTCCTAACCTTGGGGAGTTTTTTGTTCTTTTTTTTTCCCAGTTGTTTTAGGTGTACAGTTAGGTTGTCTATGCACTGTTTTTCTTTTTCTTGAGGTAGGATTGTATTGCTATAAAGTTCTCTCTTAGAACTGCTTTTGCTGCATCCCATAGGTTTTGAGTTGTCATATTTTTGTTGTCATTTGTTTCTAGGAATTTTTTAATTTCCCTTTTTTTTTTTTTCTTTCTTTCTTTTTTTTTGGTGCCAGGAACTGAGAATGAACCGGGAACCTTCAGGAGTTCAGCCCTTTTTATTTCTTAAATAACCTGTTCATTACTTAGAAATGTATTGTTTAATCTCCATGTATTTCTGTGGTTTTTTTTTTTTTTTTTTTTAGTTTTTTCACTTGTAATTGATATCTAGTCTCATAGCCTGACTGTTCTGATCAGAAAAGATGCTTGATACAATTTCAGTTTTCTTAAATTTACTGAGGCTTGATTTGTGATCCAAGATATGGTCTATTCTGGAAAATATTCCATGTGCACTTGAGAAGAAAGTGTATTCTTCTGCATTTGAATAGAAAGTCCTTTAGAATATCTTTAAATATCAATTAGATCTATTTGGTCTGATGTGTCATTTCAGGCTTGTGCTTCCTTATTAATCTTCTGTTCTGATGATCTCTCCATTAGTTAAGTGGGGTGTTAAAATCCCCTACTATTATTGAGTTACTGTCAGTTTCACCTTTTGTGTCTCTTAATATTTGCCTTATGTGTTGAGGTGCTCCTACGTTGGCTGCATAAATATTTACAGTTGTTAAGTCTTCTTTGGATTGATCCCTTGATCACCATGTAGTGTTCTTTCTTATCTCTTGTAGTGATCTTTATCTTAAAGTCTATTTTGTCTGATATGAGAGCTGTTTCTCTGGCTTTCTTTTGATTTCCATTTGTATTCCATAATGTTTTCCATCCTATCGCTTTCATTCTATATGTGTCTCTAGATCTGAAGTGGGTCTCTTGGAAACAGCATATATATAGGTTTTTGTATTCATTCATCCAGTCTGTGTCTTTTGATTGGAACATTTAATCCACTTGCATTTGAAGTAATTATTGATATATATGCTCCTACTGGCATTCTCTTAATTGTTTTGGGTTGGTTGTTGTCGGTCTTTTTCTTCTTTTGTATTTCTTCTTCTATGGAAGTCCCTTTAACATGCACTGTGAAGCTGGTTTGATGGTCCTAAATTCTCTTAAATTTTGCTTGTCTGTGAAGGGTTTGATTTCTCCATCAGTTTTGAATGAGATCCTTGGCAGGTGGAGTAATCTTGGTTGTAGATTTTCCTCTTTCAGTACTTTATATATATCCTACCATTCCCTTCTGGCCTGCAGAGTTTCTACTGAAAGATCAACTGTTAATCATATGGGTTTTCCCTTGTATGTTACTTTTCCCTTGCTGCTTTTAATATTCTTTCTTTGTGCTGAATCTGTTAGTTAATTAGTATGTGTCTTGGCGTGTTTCTCCTTGGCTCTGTCTTACATGGGACTCTACACTTCTTGTACTTGATTGACTGTTTTCTTTCCCACGTTAGCGAAGTTTTTGACTATAATCTCTTCAAATATTTTCTCAGACCCTGCCTTTTTGTCTTCTTCTGGGACCCCTATAATTCAAATGTTGTGGCACTGCATATTGTCCCAGAGGTCTCTGAGGCCACCTTCAATTCTTTTCATTCTTTTTCCTTTGCTCTGCTCTTCAGCAGTCATTTCTACCATTCTGTCTTCTAGTTCACTTATCCATTCTTTTGCCTCAGTTATTAATTCCTTCTAGATTATCTTTAATTTCAGTAATTTCTGTTTGTTTATTCTTTATTTCTTTTAGATCCTTGTTAAATGTGTTAATTGATTCTTCCATTTTCCTCATTCTGTTTTCAAGGTTTTGGATCATCTTTACAATCATTACTCTGAATTCTTTTCAGGTAGTTTGCCTGTTTCCTTTTCATTTATTTGTTCATGTGAGTTTTAACTTTGTTTTTTTTGCACAATATTTCTATGTCTTTTCTTTTTTCTAACTTACTGTTTGGCAGGTTTAGGGTCATATTCCTCCTTCCTTTTGGTTTCTATATGTGTCTCTAGATCTGAAGTGGGTCTCTTGGAAACAGCATATATATAGGTTTTTGTATTCATTCATCCAGTCTGTGTCTTTTGATTGGAACATTTAATCCACTTGCATTTGAAGTAATTATTGATATATATGCTCCTACTGGCATTCTCTTAATTGTTTTGGGTTGGTTGTTGTCGGTCTTTTTCTTCTTTTGTATTTCTTCTTCTATGGAAGTCCCTTTAACATGCACTGTGAAGCTGGTTTGATGGTCCTAAATTCTCTTAAATTTTGCTTGTCTGTGAAGGGTTTGATTTCTCCATCAGTTTTGAATGAGATCCTTGGCAGGTGGAGTAATCTTGGTTGTAGATTTTCCTCTTTCAGTACTTTATATATATCCTACCATTCCCTTCTGGCCTGCAGAGTTTCTACTGAAAGATCAACTGTTAATCATATGGGTTTTCCCTTGTATGTTACTTTTCCCTTGCTGCTTTTAATATTCTTTCTTTGTGCTGAATCTGTTAGTTAATTAGTATGTGTCTTGGCGTGTTTCTCCTTGGCTCTGTCTTACATGGGACTCTACACTTCTTGTACTTGATTGACTGTTTTCTTTCCCACGTTAGCGAAGTTTTTGACTATAATCTCTTCAAATATTTTCTCAGACCCTGCCTTTTTGTCTTCTTCTGGGACCCCTATAATTCAAATGTTGTGGCACTGCATATTGTCCCAGAGGTCTCTGAGGCCACCTTCAATTCTTTTCATTCTTTTTCCTTTGCTCTGCTCTTCAGCAGTCATTTCTACCATTCTGTCTTCTAGTTCACTTATCCATTCTTTTGCCTCAGTTATTAATTCCTTCTAGATTATCTTTAATTTCAGTAATTTCTGTTTGTTTATTCTTTATTTCTTTTAGATCCTTGTTAAATGTGTTAATTGATTCTTCCATTTTCCTCATTCTGTTTTCAAGGTTTTGGATCATCTTTACAATCATTACTCTGAATTCTTTTTCAGGAGGTTTGCCTGTTTCCTTTTCATTTATTTGTTCATGTGAGTTTTAACTTTGTTCTTTTATTTGCACAATATTTCTATGTCTTTTCTTTTTTTTTTCTAACTTACTGTGTTTGAGACATCCTTTCCGCAGGCTTTAGGGTCATATTCCTCCTTCCTTTTGGTTTCTGCCCTCGTTGGGTAAGTTCTGTCCAGTCGTTTTTGTAGGCTTTGTGTTGGGAGGCACCTGTGCATGTGTTCTGGTGGGAGGAGGTGAGTTTTTTCCCTCTTGTGAGCAGGGCTGTGTGAGGTGGTGTGTTTTGGAGTGTCTGTGGCAAGCCTGTCTGTTGATGATTGGGTTTGTGTTTTTGTCTTGTTTGTTGTTTGGATGAGGTGTCCTGCATGGGGTGCTGCCTGCAGTTGGGTGATGCCAGTTCTTGGATTCAGGTGGGAGTGTTCATGAGAGTGCTCATCAATCTGTACTCCATGGGGTTAGGAGTATCCTGGCAGTCTAGGGTCCTGGACTCCCACTCCAGAGACTCAGACTCAGTTTCTGGCCACAAACTGTTTGTTATGGCATTAAAAGGGATTAAGGCAAACTCACACACACACACACACACACACAAAATAATGAACCCCAGGCAAATGGTATATATAAAATCAGACAAATAATAATAAAAAGGAACATAAGCATACACAAACAAAATACAAACAGTTAAAAGGGAAGAGAGTGATGCAGGAAGCAAAGAAAACCACCAATTATATCAACTAATTAAAAAGGAAACTAGCCAGAGCACAAACCAAAACAAAAACAAAGCCAAAAAAACAAAAGCGAAAAACAAAGCCAAAGCAGAGTGGCACTTGGGGAATAAAGCAAATAAAACAGAACAAACTAACAGAGAAAAGGAAGAAAAGAGAAAAACAGAAAAGCAAAGTTAAATAGAAGCATATTAAAAGATTTGTATATATTAAAGTAGAACTACAGCAGGAAAATAGCAATAAGAAAAACAAGCAAAACCAAAACCAAAATCTTTTCAAAGAAAACAACCCCACAAAACTGCAAAAAGTCAATGTAGAGATAAAGTATATAAAGGAAAGTAAAAGTACTATTTTTAAAAAAGTACTCAGAATCTTACAGTCAATAGTAATCAATAAAAATCAACAACCACAGCAGTTGAGAGAAAAGAAAAAATCCAGGACCAACAACAGAACAAACCAAAATATAAGGCTAGAACTAAGTGGGTTTTTTGGCTCTCAGCTGTCAGCGTCGTTTCCCTCACTGTGAGTCCCACCTCTGCCTCCCTAGGGTGCTCTCCAATACTGGGCTGAACTCTGGACCTGCTGTAGGGACAGTGCAGAGTCTAATGCGGTCCTACTCCTGTGTGTTCTTGCTTCCATTGCCCACCGCTGCAAGAACACGTGTGTTTTCTTTTGTGGGTGCACTCATTGTCCTTTGATCTACTCCATAGGCACGGAGTCTGCCTGGTTGATTGTGTGGATTTAATCTGCAGCTTGTTGTACAGATTAAAAAGTTTTTGATCCTTTTTGTTAGCCACATTGTCCCAGGATTCAACCGTGGCTTTTGGTTTTTTTTTTTTTGGCTACTTCTGTTGGTCTTTCATTTATTTATTTTCATCCATCGTTGTTCTTTGGCCTGTGTGGGCCTCCCATTGCAGTGGCCTCTCTCGTCACAGAGCACCAGCTCTGGGCGCATGAGCTCTAGAGATCTGGCCGGGTAGTAAAACACATCAGTCCAGCCGCTCCGCAAGGCACATGGGATCTTCCCAGGCCGGGGATCGAAACAGCACCCCTTGCACAGCAAGGCACTGTCCTTACCCACTGGACCACTAGGGAAGCCCTCAGCTGTGGATTTATCCCCACCTCTGCATGTGGATCCTGAGTTTACTCCTGAGGCTGCCCTAGGGCACTTGAATCTGCCCCAGTGAGGACCTGGTGTGGAGGTGGCACAGCTGCTAGGATCACAGGGATCCCGGCAGCGCCCAGTAAGGAGGGGAGCCGGCGGCCATTGGCGCAGGAGGTATGGTGCTCTTAGGGTTTTTTCTAGCCTCTGGCAGCTCTGCCCCAGTGTTGATTGACTGTGGAGGTGGCACAGCTGCTTGAATCACAGGGACCCTGACAGTGCCAGGTACACAGGGGACCCAGCGGCCATTGGTGCAGGAAACATGGCACTATTGGGGCTTTTTCTAGCCTCTGGCAGCTCTGCCCAGTGAGGATTGAGCATGGAGGTGGTGTAGCTGCCTGGAATGCAGGGTCGCTGGAGGCTCCAAGTGTGCAGGGATGCCAGAGGCCCCAGGCACAGGAACTATGGCCCTATTAGAGTCTTTTGCTGGCCTCTGGCCTCTGAGGTCCAAAGGGCCACCCTGGCTGGCCCCTGTCTGTTGTGCAGCTCAGCAGACACTCAAAGGTCTCCCTGGCTGGGGTCTTCCTCTGTTGCTTGGTGTCTCAGGCACTTAAAGGACACCCTCTCGGGTCTTTTTCTATTGGTTGAATGTCAGCGCTGGCATGTGGGGAAACAGAGGCTACTGTGATGCCTTCCGTTTCTGCACATGACTCAAGCAGTACCACCCTGTCTCCATGGCTTTCCTCCACACGCATTCCCCACCAGGGTCTTCTCCCTCACATGCCCTCAGGCTCTCCCCACAATCACTGCAGACCTCACCCTGAGATTACTTTCCAACCCCTATGCTCCAGCTTCCAGCCGCTGCACAGTCCAGGGGGCTTGAGTCCCTGCCCAGGTACGTAGGGCCGCGGCTAGGATGTGTGGTTCTCACCCCATTCAGACTGTCGCAGACCAGCTGCTGCGCTCTCCAGCAGCCTCACATGCTTCTCGCTTGTCCCGGACAATTGCCCTGATATGGAAATCTGACCCCTGCCTCAGTTTCCCTATACCCGAGTACAGTCCAGTCCTGTTCACTCTCCTCTTTTTCTCCTTCCTTCCTTCATCCTACCAAACTTTGTGTGGATTTATATATTCCCTTCTGGTGATCAGGGTCTGCTGCCTGCTCTCAGAGGGTGTTCTGCAAGTTCTGCATCTAAAGTGTATTCCTGATGCATCCATGGAGACAAATGTACTCCACATCTGCCGACCCTTCTTGGTCTTCTCTTGACCAAGTGTTTTAAAATTTTTAAAAAATGTTTTTGACAAATTCCCCCCAAATCAAATTCTAATTGAATTTCCTTTGACCTCCAGCTAACTTTGGGATGTTTCTGAGGACTTCTGAGGCATTTGAGAGAAAGATATTAAACTAATTTAGCATTACTTGAAATGTTAAAGTACATGAGAAGCATTGTCAAATGAGTGATGATAAACATTCTTAGGTTATATAGGTGCAATATTAATGACATTAATATAAATTTTCCAGAAATTATTTGAAGTTTCTAAGATTTGAGTATGTCAGTCTTTCTGCCATCAGAGTGGTATCATTTGCATATCTGAGGTTGTTGATATTTGTCCTGGTAATCTTGATTCCTAACTCATCTAGCTGGCATTTCGCAAGATATGCTCTCCATATGTTAAATAAACAGGGTGACAATAAACAACTTGTCATGCTCCTTTCTCAGTCTTGAACCAGTCAGTGTTCCATACAAGGTCCTAACTGTTGTTTCTTGACCCACATACAGATTTCTCAGGAGACAGGTAAGATGGTGTGGTAGTCCTATCTCTTTAAGATTTGCCACAGTTGTTATGATCCACATAGTCAAAAGCTTTAGTGTAGTCAGTAAAACAGAGGTACCCTAGCTTTCCCAACCCCCCTTTTTTCCCCTATGCTCCAGCTTCCAGCCGCTGCACAGTCCAGGGGGCTTGAGTCCCTGCCCAGGTACGTAGGGCCGCGGCTAGGATGTGTGGTTCTCACCCCATTCAGACTGTCGCAGACCAGCTGCTGCGCTCTCCAGCAGCCTCACATGCTTCTCGCTTGTCCCGGACAATTGCCCTGATATGGAAATCTGACCCCTGCCTCAGTTTCCCTATACCCGAGTACAGTCCAGTCCTGTTCACTCTCCTCTTTTTCTCCTTCCTTCCTTCATCCTACCAAACTTTGTGTGGATTTATATATTCCCTTCTGGTGATCAGGGTCTGCTGCCTGCTCTCAGAGGGTGTTCTGCAAGTTCTGCATCTAAAGTGTATTCCTGATGCATCCATGGAGACAAATGTACTCCACATCTGCCGACCCTTCTTGGTCTTCTCTTGACCAAGTTTTTTAAAAATTTTTAAAAAATGTTTTTGACAAATTCCCCCCAAATCAAATTCTAATTGAATTTCCTTTGACCTCCAGCTAACTTTGGGATGTTTCTGAGGACTTCTGAGGCATTTGAGAGAAAGATATTAAACTAATTTAGCATTACTTGAAATGTTAAAGTACATGAGAAGCATTGTCAAATGAGTGATGATAAACATTCTTAGGTTATATAGGTGCAATATTAATGACATTAATATAAATTTTCCAGAAATTATTTGAAGTTTCTAAGATTTGAGTATGTCAGTCTTTCTGCCATCAGAGTGGTATCATTTGCATATCTGAGGTTGTTGATATTTGTCCTGGTAATCTTGATTCCTAACTCATCTAGCTGGCATTTCGCAAGATATGCTCTCCATATGTTAAATAAACAGGGTGACAATAAACAACTTGTCATGCTCCTTTCTCAGTCTTGAACCAGTCAGTGTTCCATACAAGGTCCTAACTGTTGTTTCTTGACCCACATACAGATTTCTCAGGAGACAGGTAAGATGGTGTGGTAGTCCTATCTCTTTAAGATTTGCCACAGTTGTTATGATCCACATAGTCAAAAGCTTTAGTGTAGTCAGTAAAACAGAGGTAGGTGTTTTCTCTGGAATTCCCTTGCTTTCTCTATGATCCAGCGAATGTTGGCAATTTGATCTCTGATTCCTCTAAGTTCTGAGATTCCTTATGAAAAGCTCCCGCACATCTAACTTTAAAAAGCCTTTGTGAATTCCCTGGTGATCCAGCAGTTATGACCACTGCAGGGGCCCTGATCCGATCCCTGGTTGGGGAACTAATATCCCACAAGTCACACGGCATGGCCAATAAAATCGACTTTGTGATCAATTACATATATGAAAATAATCAGACCAAGTTTGAAACCAGACTACATCACAAACAAATTAGTCCTAATTTGGCTGTATTTGGTAGAAATGAGGGTAATATTAGAGAAAATGATTATGTTTCAGTGGATATTAAATTCTAGTTTTGCTAATTGAGGTCTGTGTTTACTGCCTGAGACTCATTTCCCAGACAGCTCTTTGTTGGTATGTTACATTATTTTAAAGTTTAATTAAATTATTAAAAGGGCGCTCTAAGCTTGTTTCTGAAGCTTATCACAGAAGTCTATCTTTGGATGAAGATCAGATGCCCCATGACCTTACAACCAGGGGATTATGCATATGGGAAAGGACTGCTACAACCTAGAAGAAAGTCCCCTTGGTAGTCTTAAGTAGCTCAGTCTCAGTAAAATATAAGGAAGTTGACTCTTTCTTGTTGTTGTTTAGTTTTTTAATTTAATTATCATAAATTTAACCTTGCAATCCAGCTAAACTTGGAGGGGATAAGGAAAATATGGAACCCAAAGAACTGTAGTGAAAGCACAAAGATTATAGGCTCTTTCCAGCAGGTGGGGGTGAAAGGGTGCTCTCCTGAGCTACAGAAAGAATAGTTCAGTGATTAAGTAAAACACAAGTCAAATTTATTAGATTTGTTCAGAGTCAACAATGGTGATCTTCTTGCTGGTCTTGTCATTCCTGGACCCAGAGCGCTCCGTGGCTTCCACAATAGTCATGCCCTCTTTCCCCTTGCCAAAGACCACATGCTTACCATCCAGCCACTCAGTCTTGGCAGGGCAGATGAAAAACTGGGAACTGTTTGTGCTGGGGCCAGCCGTTGCCATGGACAAGATGCCAAGACCTGTTTGCTCCAGAATGAAATTCTCATCATCAAATTTCTCATCATAGATGGACTTGCCACCCATGCCATTATGGCGTGTGAAGTCACCACCCTGGCACATAAATCCTGGAATTATTCTATGAAAGCAGGACCCTTTATAACCAAACCCTTTCTCCCCAGTGCTCAGAGCATGGAAGTTTTCTGCTGTCTTTGGAACTTTGACACCTCGAAGGAGGCGCAGGGGCCAGCATCCCACAAGTCACACGGCATGGCCAATGAGGACGTAATAGTTGAAACCAGACTACATCACAAACAAATTAGTCCTAATTTGGCTGTATTTGGTAGAAATGAGGGTAATATTAGAGAAAATGATTATGTTTCAGTGGATATTAAATTCTAGTTTTGCTAATTGAGGTCTGTGTTTACTGCCTGAGACTCATTTCCCAGACAGCTCTTTGTTGGTATGTTACATTATTTTAAAGTTTAATTAAATTATTAAAAGGGCGCTCTAAGCTTGTTTCTGAAGCTTATCACAGAAGTCTATCTTTGGATGAAGATCAGATGCCCCATGACCTTACAACCAGGGGATTATGCATATGGGAAAGGACTGCTACAACCTAGAAGAAAGTCCCCTTGGTAGTCTTAAGTAGCTCAGTCTCAGTAAAATATAAGGAAGTTGACTCTTTCTTGTTGTTGTTTAGTTTTTTAATTTAATTATCATAAATTTAACCTTGCAATCCAGCTAAACTTGGAGGGGATAAGGAAAATATGGAACCCAAAGAACTGTAGTGAAAGCACAAAGATTATAGGCTCTTTCCAGCAGGTGGGGGTGAAAGGGTGCTCTCCTGAGCTACAGAAAGAATAGTTCAGTGATTAAGTAAAACACAAGTCAAATTTATTAGATTTGTTCAGAGTCAACAATGGTGATCTTCTTGCTGGTCTTGTCATTCCTGGACCCAGAGCGCTCCGTGGCTTCCACAATAGTCATGCCCTCTTTCCCCTTGCCAAAGACCACATGCTTACCATCCAGCCACTCAGTCTTGGCAGGGCAGATGAAAAACTGGGAACTGTTTGTGCTGGGGCCAGCCGTTGCCATGGACAAGATGCCAAGACCTGTTTGCTCCAGAATGAAATTCTCATCATCAAATTTCTCATCATAGATGGACTTGCCACCCATGCCATTATGGCGTGTGAAGTCACCACCCTGGCACATAAATCCTGGAATTATTCTATGAAAGCAGGACCCTTTATAACCAAACCCTTTCTCCCCAGTGCTCAGAGCATGGAAGTTTTCTGCTGTCTTTGGAACTTTGTCTGCAGACACCTCGAAGGAGGCGCAGCCCAAGGGCTTGTCGTCGACCATGATATCGAAGGAAACAGTGGGGTTGACCACTACTGGAAAGCGCAGAAGGCTCCAGGATAGTGGTGTCTGCAAAGCCGAAAATTGACTCATGACTTCATATTTCCCATTTAAGAAGGGCCTCTGCCCTGAAGGGGTCTAGAGAAAGGACTGCTAATCCCAAATGACACCTGCATAGAACGATGGGAACAGCAGTGGGTGGACAGCTGACTGAAGAATCCAGACCCGACATGTAAGACCCATCCCACCAGTTCCACTGAACTTTTTACCAAATGTATGACTCTGTCAAAACTGGAAGTTATTATTTTACTTCTAAGCTTACTATTGCCTCCAGTATTCCGGATAGAAAGAAACTTCTCTAATGAAGTTCTTACAGAGTATAACTACCCACAACACACACCATTGCTTGCATTAAGTCTACTGCTAGAAGTACATGTATGATGTTTGTTTAACAATTTTGTATAATTGATAAAAATGTATAGTGCATAAAATGTTTCCCCGTTAGTACATGTCTGAGTTTGTTCACTAGTTTTCTCTCACCGTGGCTAACTAGGAAAAAATATATGCACAAAAAGGAGGCCCAGCACCAAGAGTTGAGATGGACCTAGGGCAGGTAGCCACCACTCTGGCGTCAAGGGACAAATATTTTTGATCATCAGTACTTTCTATTGAGTGACTTGCCTGGACTTGCCTGTTAAGTGGTTAAGAATCTGCCTTCCAATTCAGGGAACATAGGTTCAATCCCTGGTTGGAGAGCTGATACATTACATGCCGTGAGGTAATTAAGCCCAGGTGGGACAACTACTCAGCCTTGGCACCTCACCTAGAGAGCCTGCATGTTGAAGACTATAGAGCCTGCACACCCTGGATCCCAGGGGACACAACTAGCGAGAAGGCTGTGTTCTGCAATGAAGAGCTTGTGTGCTACCACTAAGATGCAATACACCCACAAAGAAATGAATAAGTAAATATTTTGTATTGAAAGATATGCAAACAAAGCTGCTCCCTCTTCTCTAGAAATGTTGACACCTATTTATTGGGTGCCCACTCTGTACCAAGCACATGACATACAAAAACTTTTTGTTTGCTTTTTGACTGGAGTTAACTTTCTATACATTAAAGTGTGCAAGCCTTAAGTGAACACACTAAATGTTTACATGTGTATTTACATACCCAGGTGACTGCCATCCAGATCAAGATATACAATGCTTTCAGCATCCACCCCAGAAACGGTACTGTGGCTGCTCAGTGCTATGTCTATGAGAGGAGTAGTTCTTTATTTTTCATTGCTGTGTAGGAGGCCATTATGTGCATATACCACATTTTAAAAATCCTATCACTATTATTGCATATTCATGTTGTGTCCGGTTTGGGAGCTATCATAAATAAAGCTGCTGTGGACATTCATATACTTGTCTTTTGGTGGATATAAGCTCTTGTTCTGTTGAGATTATGCCCAGAAGTGAAATTGCTTGGCCATGGGGTTCATTTAGCTTTAGTAGATGCTGTTATCCAGAGTGTACAAACCTACTAGTGTTCCAGTTGCTCCACATCCTGGTCAACACTTGGCATGGCCAGTTGTGTTCATCTTAATCATCGTGTTGGCAGTACACCAGTTTCTCAGTGGTTTTAGTTTCCCTAGTCATAAATACTGCTAAGTGTCCTGTCATATCTGCTATCATCTTTTGGAAATGCCTCTTCAGTTTTTGTCTCCTTTAAAATATATCTGCTTTAAAATCTTATTTAGTGATTTGCCTGGACTTGCCTGTTAAGTGGTTAAGAATCTGCCTTCCAATTCAGTGAACATAGGTTCAATCCCTGGTTGGAGAGCTGATACATTACATGCCGTGAGGTAATTAAGCCCAGGTGGGACAACTACTCAGCCTTGGCACCTCACCTAGAGAGCCTGCATGTTGAAGACTATAGAGCCTGCACACCCTGGATCCCAGGGGACACAACTAGCGAGAAGGCTGTGTTCTGCAATGAAGAGCTTGTGTGCTACCACTAAGATGCAATACACCCACAAAGAAATGAATAAGTAAATATTTTGTATTGAAAGATATGCAAACAAAGCTGCTCCCTCTTCTCTAGAAATGTTGACACCTATTTATTGGGTGCCCACTCTGTACCAAGCACATGACATACAAAAACTTTTTGTTTGCTTTTTGACTGGAGTTAACTTTCTATACATTAAAGTGTGCAAGCCTTAAGTGAACACACTAAATGTTTACATGTGTATTTACATACCCAGGTGACTGCCATCCAGATCAAGATATACAATGCTTTCAGCATCCACCCCAGAAACGGTACTGTGGCTGCTCAGTGCTATGTCTATGAGAGGAGTAGTTCTTTATTTTTCATTGCTGTGTAGGAGGCCATTATGTGCATATACCACATTTTAAAAATCCTATCACTATTATTGCATATTCATGTTGTGTCCGGTTTGGGAGCTATCATAAATAAAGCTGCTGTGGACATTCATATACTTGTCTTTTGGTGGATATAAGCTCTTGTTCTGTTGAGATTATGCCCAGAAGTGAAATTGCTTGGCCATGGGGTTCATTTAGCTTTAGTAGATGCTGTTATCCAGAGTGTACAAACCTACTAGTGTTCCAGTTGCTCCACATCCTGGTCAACACTTGGCATGGCCAGTTGTGTTCATCTTAATCATCGTGTTGGCAGTACACCAGTTTCTCAGTGGTTTTAGTTTCCCTAGTCATAAATACTGCTAAGTGTCCTGTCATATGCTTACTGAGTGCCTGCATATCATCTTTTTGTGAAATGCCTCTTCAAGTTTTCTGTCTCCTTTAAAAATTGGATTATCTGTCTTTTAAAATCTTATTTAGGATTTCCTGGTATATTCTGGATATGAGTCTTTTCTCTGGTGGTTTAGTTGCTATGTTGTGTCCAAGTCTTATGACCCCAGGGACTGTAGCCTTCCAGGCTCCTCTGTCTATGGAATTCTCCAGGCAAGAATACTTGGAGTGGGTTGTTATTTCCTTCTCCAGGAGATCTTCCCAACCCAGGGGTCAAACCCAGGTCTCCTGCATTGCAGGCAGATTCTTCACCGACTGAGCTATGAAAGAAGCCCTTTCCCTGTTTAGTGAATTGCAAATATCTACTTCTTGTCTGTACCTACATTATCTTTAATCTGGTGGCTCAGACGGTAAAGGATCTGAATGACAATAAAGAAACACAGTATGCCTCCCTGCCAAAAAGCATTTAATACATTTAACCTACCAAGCGTCATGGCTTGTTTAAACTTAAGTTTAGCTTGGTAAATTTAGCTTATCTTAAACATGCTCAGCATACTTGTATTAGCTACTGGACAGAATTATCTAACAGAAAGCCTATTTCAATATTTATTTATTTTATTTTTGGTGGGTTCCAACATTCTCCTATTGATGGTTGTTTAGCAGCTATTTGCAATTTTGATATTCTCACAGAAGAAGATGAGCACACGTCCTTCTACTGCACCAAAATTGAAGAAAGTAGGGAAAACCACTAGGCCACTCAGGTATGATCTAAATTAAATTCCTTATGATTATACAGTGGAAGTGACAAACAGATTCAAGGGATTAGATCTGGTATACAGAATGTTTGAAGAACTATGGATGGAGGTTCATAGGATTATGCAGGAGGTGGCGATCAAAACCATCCCTAAGAAAATGAAATGCAAACAGGCAAAATGGTTTCTGAGCAGGTCTTACAAATAGCTGAGAAAAGAAGAGAAGTGAAAAGCAAAAGAAAAAACAAAAGATATACTTATCTGAATGCAGGGTTCCAAAGAATAGCAAAGAGAGATAAGAAAGCCTTCTTAAGTCAATAATACAAAAAAAATAGAGGAAAACAATAGAATGAGAAAGACTAGAGGTTACTTCAAGAAAATTAGAGATACGAAGGGAACATTTCATGCAAAGATGGGCACAATAAAGAACAGAAACGGTATGCACCTAATAGGAGCAGAAGAGATTAAGAAGAGGTGGCAAGAATACTCACAAGAATTATACAAAAAAAAGGTCTTAATAACCCAGACAACTGTGATGGTGTGGTCACTCACCTAGAGACAGACATCCTGGAGTGTGAAGTCAAGTGGGCCCTTGGAAGCATCACTACAAAGAAAGATAGTGGAGTTGATGGAATTCTAGCTGAGGTATTTTAGATCTTAAAAGATGATGCTATAAAAGTGTTGCACTCATTATGCCAGCAAATTTGGAAAACTCAGCAGTGGCCACAGGACTAGAAAAGGTCAATTTTCATGCCAATCCCAAAGAATGGCAATGCCAAAGAATGTTCAAATGACCACACCATTGCATTCAGTTCACATGCTAGCAAGGTCATGCTCAAAATCCTTTAAGCTAGGCTTCAACAGTACATGAACTACAAATTTCCAGATGTACTAGCTGGATTTAGAAAAGGCAGAGGAACCAGAGATCAAATTTCCAACATCCATTGGATCATAAAAAGAGCAAGGGAATTCCAGAGAAACATCTACTTCTGCTTCATTGACTATGCTAAAGCCTTTGACTGTGTGAATTACAACAAACTATGGAAAATTATTAGAAATAGGAATACCAGACCTTACCTGCCACCTGAGAAACCTGTATGAAGGACAAGAAGCAACAGTTTGAACCAGACATGAAACAATGTATTGCTTCCAAATTGGGAAAGGCTGTACATTGTCACCCTGCTTATTTAGCTTATTTAACTTCTATTCAGAGTTCAGTTAAGTCACTCAGTCGTGTCTGACTCTTTGCGACCCCATCAACTGCAGCACACCAGGCTTCTCTGTCCTTCACCATCTCCTGGAGCTTGCTCAAACTCATATTTATTGACTCAGTGATGCCATCCAACCATTTCGTCATCTGTCATCCCCTTCTCCTTTTGCCTTCTATTTTCCCCAGCATCAAGGTCTTTTCCAATAAATGGTCTCTTTGCATCAGATGGCCAAAGTATTGGAGCTTCAGCTTCATCATCATATATATATATTCAAAGAACATCATGTGAAATGCCAGACTGGATGAATTACAATGTGAAATCAAGATTTCAGGGAGAAATATCAACAACCTTAGATATGCAAGTTGTTTTCAGATATGTATGTTCTCAGATTAGTCATGTATATCCCCCCCATCCCACCCCTCCAGACCGTCATACAGCACCCCTGAAGTATCTGCTTTTCTCACAGAGCAATCACTATAGCTATTTTCTTCACATATGATAGTACAGGCCTTCATGCTACTTCCTTTATGCCTCTCACCCACTGTTGCTTCCCCACAATGTCCATATGCCCACTGTCTAAAAAGGGGAATAAAAAAGGGGAGGCTATAATTTAAAAGTGTTGGCACTCATTATGCCAGCAAATTTGGAAAACTCAGCAGT
Organism: Tragulus kanchil; assembly: GCA_022376925.1. Classification (NCBI taxonomy): domain Eukaryota; kingdom Metazoa; phylum Chordata; class Mammalia; order Artiodactyla; family Tragulidae; genus Tragulus; species Tragulus kanchil. The sequence goes on along the minus strand of JAIOJX010000024.1, from coordinate 79,514,301 downwards.
GGCCACAGGACTAGAAAAGGTCAATTTTCATGCCAATCCCAAAGAATGGCAATGCCAAAGAATGTTCAAATGACCACACCATTGCATTCAGTTCACATGCTAGCAAGGTCATGCTCAAAATCCTTTAAGCTAGGCTTCAACAGTACATGAACTACAAATTTCCAGATGTACTAGCTGGATTTAGAAAAGGCAGAGGAACCAGAGATCAAATTTCCAACATCCATTGGATCATAAAAAGAGCAAGGGAATTCCAGAGAAACATCTACTTCTGCTTCATTGACTATGCTAAAGCCTTTGACTGTGTGAATTACAACAAACTATGGAAAATTATTAGAAATAGGAATACCAGACCTTACCTGCCACCTGAGAAACCTGTATGAAGGACAAGAAGCAACAGTTTGAACCAGACATGAAACAATGTATTGCTTCCAAATTGGGAAAGGCTGTACATTGTCACCCTGCTTATTTAGCTTATTTAACTTCTATTCAGAGTTCAGTTAAGTCACTCAGTCGTGTCTGACTCTTTGCGACCCCATCAACTGCAGCACACCAGGCTTCTCTGTCCTTCACCATCTCCTGGAGCTTGCTCAAACTCATATTTATTGACTCAGTGATGCCATCCAACCATTTCGTCATCTGTCATCCCCTTCTCCTTTTGCCTTCTATTTTCCCCAGCATCAAGGTCTTTTCCAATAAATGGTCTCTTTGCATCAGATGGCCAAAGTATTGGAGCTTCAGCTTCATCATCATATATATATATTCAAAGAACATCATGTGAAATGCCAGACTGGATGAATTACAATGTGAAATCAAGATTTCAGGGAGAAATATCAACAACCTCAGATATGCAAGTTGTTTACAGATATGTATGTTCTCAGTTTAGTCATATGTATATCCCCCCCATCCCACCCCTCCAGACCGTCATACAGCACCCCTGAAGTATCTGCTTTTCTCACAGAGCAATCACTATAGCTATTTTCTTCACATATGATAGTACAGGCCTTCATGCTACTTCCTTTATGCCTCTCACCCACTGTTGCTTCCCCACAATGTCCATATGTCCACTGTCTATGCCTAGACAGCATTTTAAAAGGCAGAGACACGACTTGGCTGACCAAGGTCTGTATAGTCAAAGCTATGGTTCTTCCAGTAATCATATATGGATGTCAGAGTTGGACCATAAAGAAGGCTGAGTGCCAAATAATTGGTCATTTTGAACCGTGGTGCTTGAGAGTCCCTTGGACAATAAGATTAAACCAGTCAATCCTAAAGGAAATCAACTCTGAATATTAACTGGAAAGACTGACGCTAAAGCTAAAGCTCCAATACTGTGGCCACCTGATGCAAAGAACCAACTCATTGGAAAGGACCCTGATGTTATGAAAGATTGAGGGCAGGAGGAGAAGGGGGTGACAAAGGATGAGATGGTTGGATGGCATCATTGACCCAATGGACGTAAGTTTGAGCAAACCCCGGGTGACAGCGAAAGACAGGGAAGCCTGCTGTGCTGCAATCCATGGAATTACAAAGAGTTGGACATGACTGAGCAACTGAACAACAGGAACTTATTTTTGGTTCCATCTGGTCTCAGTTGCAGCACGCAGGACCTTCACTGTGGCATGGGGGAACTTCCATTGAGGTGCATGGGCTTCCTTCTGGTTGTGGTGTGTGGGCTCTGTAGATTGTGGCACATGGGCTCTCTAGTTGAGGTGCCTAGGCTTAGTTGCCCCTTGGCATGTGGGATATTTGTTCCCCAACCAGAGATCAAATCTATATCCCCTGCACTGCTCCCTCTTCAGGGATATAGGAAGGCAGATTATCAACCACTGGACCACCAGGGAAGTCCCAGAAAACCTGTTTTATAATAATGTTGAACATAACGTGTAATTGATTAAATGTTGTACCTAATGTGAAGAACAAAATGGTCATACAGGTAAGGAATGGTTGTAACTATATTGGTTGTTTACTTCTGGGATCCCATGTGTGACTGGGATGCAGTTGTTTACAGATATGTATGTTCTCAGTTTAGTCAAACTTCCCCTTTAATTGCTTTTCTCACAGAGCAATCACTATAGCTATTTTCTTCACATATGATAGTACAGGCCTTCATGCTACTTCCTTTATGCCTCTCACCCACTGTTGCTTCCCCACAATGTCCATATGTCCACTGTCTATGCCTAGACAGCATTTTAAAAGGCAGAGACACGACTTGGCTGACCAAGGTCTGTATAGTCAAAGCTATGGTTCTTCCAGTAATCATATATGGATGTCAGAGTTGGACCATAAAGAAGGCTGAGTGCCAAATAATTGGTCATTTTGAACCGTGGTGCTTGAGAGTCCCTTGGACAATAAGATTAAACCAGTCAATCCTAAAGGAAATCAACTCTGAATATTAACTGGAAAGACTGACGCTAAAGCTAAAGCTCCAATACTGTGGCCACCTGATGCAAAGAACCAACTCATTGGAAAGGACCCTGATGTTATGAAAGATTGAGGGCAGGAGGAGAAGGGGGTGACAAAGGATGAGATGGTTGGATGGCATCATTGACCCAATGGACGTAAGTTTGAGCAAACCCCGGGTGACAGCGAAAGACAGGGAAGCCTGCTGTGCTGCAATCCATGGAATTACAAAGAGTTGGACATGACTGAGCAACTGAACAACAGGAACTTATTTTTGGTTCCATCTGGTCTCAGTTGCAGCACGCAGGACCTTCACTGTGGCATGGGGGAACTTCCATTGAGGTGCATGGGCTTCCTTCTGGTTGTGGTGTGTGGGCTCTGTAGATTGTGGCACATGGGCTCTCTAGTTGAGGTGCCTAGGCTTAGTTGCCCCTTGGCATGTGGGATATTTGTTCCCCAACCAGAGATCAAATCTATATCCCCTGCACTGCTCCCTCTTCAGGGGATATAGGAAGGCAGATTATCAACCACTGGACCACCAGGGAAGTCCCAGAAAACCTGTTTTATAATAATGTTGAACATAACGTGTAATTGATTAAATGTTGTACCTAATGTGAAGAACAAAATGGTCATACAGGTAAGGAATGGTTGTAACTATATTGGTTGTTTACTTCTGGGATCCCATGTGTGACTGGGAACTTTGGCTTACTGCCACTGCCCAGGATCATGAGAGGATATTATACTTCATACTGATGGCCAAGAAATCAAAATTCCAAGTATGGGTCCTACTGAAAGCATATCACTTTCACATTGTTATAAAGTCAAAATATCAGAAGTAAGCCATCATAAGCTGGAGAATGTTTGTATATTAGAATCATTTGGAAGCTCAGAAACGTCAGACTTTCTGGTTCATAGAGTCTTCTTTTGGCAGTCTGCAAAACCTTGCCAGGGCTTTCTAACAGGCAGAGTTGGAAAGCACTGCTCCAGAGAATCCACATTTTATCAACTGGAGCTGCTTGCATATCCCAATACCATTTAGACCCCACATTAAATTGCCTTTATTAACTTATCCTTGAATTTTATGCCTAGCTTGAACAATGTGAAGATATGTCACTAGAGTTATGGCAGGGATGTTGTCGATGGACACACAGGACAGAGCAGTGGTTCTCCTGAGCAACCAGTTCATGTTTATCTTACAGGTGCTGGGAATCATTTAATTAACACTGTTTACTGAGCTTTAGTAGCTGTTGGAAAGCTTGTGGTCAAAGTCGTGATCCACCTTTATTCCTATATGGAATTTTATGATATATGTGTTGCATACTAATTTGATTCTTCTTTTTTTTTTCCTTTCCATCCTCCTTTCCTCATTTTCTCTCATCATAATGCTTTTAATTGAGATACAATTCACATACTATAAAACTCACTCTTTAAAGTGACAATCTGTGATTTTTGGTTTATTCACATCACCACTGTGAACAGCACAACTAAGTAATTCCAGAACATTTTCACTACTCCGGAAAGAAACTCTTTACCTGTTGGGAATCCTCTTTCACCCTCCCCTCAGCCTCTGGCGATCTATGGTCTACTTTCTGTCTATAGTTTTCCTATTGTGGACATTTCATATAAATGGAATCATATAATTACGTGGTCCTTTATGTCTGGCTTCACTAATTTAGCATAATGTTTTCAAAGTTCACTCACATCAGTGCTTTATTCCTTTTTATAGCTGAATAATATTTCATTGTTCAAAATGGAAGTATCACATTTTGTTTTTCCATGGACATTTGGGTTTCCACTTTTTGGCTATCATGAATAATGCTGCTACAAACATTCATTTAGAAGTTTTTGTGATTGCTTTCAGCCCTTTGGCTAAGATCAAGTGTAGAAGTGTTTGTGAACATGTTTCGGTTCTCTTGGGTATATACCTACAAGTGAATTTGTCAGATCATACAGTATTTCTGTGTTTAAATTTTGGAGACTCCTTCCTCATTACACATTTTTTCATCTTTTCTATTGTATGTATCTCTGTAAGCTGCTACAAATCCTTCTTTTTGGAAGGAGGCATAGTACAAATAAATAAATAAATCACAAAGCACTCTCAAGCCATCTGTTTAATAATCTGTGCTAGAATTTTGCCAGGATTCTATATTGAGCCATTTGGTCTATAGTTTCCAGAAAAACCTTCTGTCTCTTTGTGAAAATCAGAACCTTTTCTTATCATTTATCCAGGTTGTTTTTGCTTCCTACTTGCATGGTATTTTATGACCCTGTCCCTAATTCATCTGAATCTGGCCCCAGAATTTATCTGCAGCCACATAAGCTCCCAACTGTCTTGTGATATACTTCAATTTTTATTTCCAAGCAACCTGTGTACATGGTCAAAATAAAGTAGAACAGAAGAGCCTACGATGAATAGTCCCACCTCATTCCTTCCCCTCTCTCATCTTTTTTTTGCTTTTAATTGAGATACAATTCACATACTATAAAACTCACTCTTTAAAGTGACAATCTGTGATTTTGGTTTATTCACATCACCACTGTGAACAGCACAACTAAGTAATTCCAGAACATTTTCACTACTCCGGAAAGAAACTCTTTACCTGTTGGGAATCCTCTTTCACCCTCCCCTCAGCCTCTGGCGATCTATGGTCTACTTTCTGTCTATAGTTTTCCTATTGTGGACATTTCATATAAATGGAATCATATAATTACGTGGTCCTTTATGTCTGGCTTCACTAATTTAGCATAATGTTTTCAAAGTTCACTCACATCAGTGCTTTATTCCTTTTTATAGCTGAATAATATTTCATTGTTCAAAATGGAAGTATCACATTTTGTTTTTCCATGGACATTTGGGTTTCCACTTTTTGGCTATCATGAATAATGCTGCTACAAACATTCATTTAGAAGTTTTGTGATTGCTTTCAGCCCTTTGGCTAAGATCAAGTGTAGAAGTGTTTGTGAACATGTTTCGGTTCTCTTGGGTATATACCTACAAGTGAATTTGTCAGATCATACAGTATTTCTGTGTTTAAATTTTGGAGACTCCTTCCTCATTACACATTTTTTCATCTTTTCTATTGTATGTATCTCTGTAAGCTGCTACAAATCCTTCTTTTTGGAAGGAGGCATAGTACAAATAAATAAATAAATCACAAAGCACTCTCAAGCCATCTGTTTAATAATCTGTGCTAGAATTTTGCCAGGATTCTATATTGAGCCATTTGGTCTATAGTTTCCAGAAAAACCTTCTGTCTCTTTGTGAAAATCAGAACCTTTTCTTATCATTTATCCAGGTTGTTTTTGCTTCCTACTTGCATGGTATTTTATGACCCTGTCCCTAATTCATCTGAATCTGGCCCCAGAATTTATCTGCAGCCACATAAGCTCCCAACTGTCTTGTGATATACTTCAATTTTTATTTCCAAGCAACCTGTGTACATGGTCAAAAATAAAGTAGAACAGAAGAGCCTACGATGAATAGTCCCACCTCATTCCTTCCCCCTCTAGACCTTCTCCCAGAGGCAACTGGTACTAAGCCTTTTAACTCTTTGTCCTGGGGATGCTAAGTAATGTGCTTATATGACTATTTCTAAATTCCTTGGTTTAAAACATCCTTTCTCGATTTATAACTATATAAGATAAGGATTTATTTCATATATACCATCCAAATAACCTCTAAATAAAATAAAAATAAGTCAGTTGATTACCTATGTTGCTTTAAATAACAAATTTATATCTTTATTTCTCATCCTATCAGCTATTGATAGTTGGCTTTTTTTTTTTTTCATTTTATTTTACTTTTTACTTTTACAGAGTTTTGTAGTTTACAGATATGTATGATCCCAGGTTAGTCATATGCATATCCCCCCCATCCCACCCCTCCAGGCCATCACACAGCACCCCTGCAGGATCCCTTTTTCTCACAGCACAATGACAACAGCTATTTTTTCACATATGATAGTATATGATAGTTGTCTTGATTCACTATTTTACAGGATAAGGATATCACTCCTACCTTTCCCTTTTGGCTCCCCTTCCCAGCTTCCATTTTCTGAACATTTGCTTTAAATGATCAGTGTTGATAACCTGTGTATATAATTTTCTATCATAATTAGGTCTTCCAGGCTTTGCCTATTAATTGGTTCTAAATGTTTAAAACAAGTAAATAATATTTACATTTCTAACAATGTAAATATTTATTATAGAGCCAGCGATGTCCTCTAATTACATTTCTTTCTTTTATTTGTTTCAGTTTCTTAAAGTTTCAGATTACCTTTCTTTTCCTTCCCCTTAACCCTTCTCTTCTCTTTACTTGCCATGATTATTTCTTCATGCTTTTTTTTTTTTTTTAACTCTTCAGCATATTGAGTATTCTATTCTGAGATTCCTCTTTTTTCCCAGGGACCTCACACAGGGCCTTCACCATTATGTGCTCTAATTTGGACGTGTTACTTTTCTGTTATACAGCTGTTGGCCATGGACTTCTTTTACTCAGGCCGTGAGCTGGTCCCACTGTCTTGTGATATACTTCAATTTTATTTCCAAGCAACCTGTGTACATGGTCAAAAATAAAGTAGAACAGAAGAGCCTACGATGAATAGTCCCACCTCATTCCTTCCCCCTCTAGACCTTCTCCCAGAGGCAACTGGTACTAAGCCTTTTAACTCTTTGTCCTGGGGATGCTAAGTAATGTGCTTATATGACTATTTCTAAATTCCTTGGTTTAAAACATCCTTTCTCGATTTATAACTATATAAGATAAGGATTTATTTCATATATACCATCCAAATAACCTCTAAATAAAATAAAAATAAGTCAGTTGATTACCTATGTTGCTTTAAATAACAAATTTATATCTTTATTTCTCATCCTATCAGCTATTGATATTTGGCTTTTTTTTTTGATTTTATTTTAGTTTTTGCTTTTACAGAGTTTTGTAGTTTACAGATATGTATGATCCCAGATTAGTCATATGTATATCCCCCCCATCCCACCCCTCCCGGCCATCACACAGCACCCCTGCCGGATCTCCTTTTCTCACAGCACAATGACAACAGCTATTTTTTCACATATGATAGTATATGATAGTTGTCTTGATTCACTATTTTACAGGATAAGGATATCACTCCTACCTTTCCCTTTTGGCTCCCCTTCCCAGCTTCCATTTTCTGAACATTTGCTTTAAATGATCAGTGTTGATAACCTGTGTATATAATTTTCTATCATAATTAGGTCTTCCAGGCTTTGCCTATTAATTGGTTCTAAATGTTTAAAACAAGTAAATAATATTTACATTTCTAACAATGTAAATATTTATTATAGAGCCAGCGATGTCCTCTAATTACATTTCTTTCTTTTATTTGTTTCAGTTTCTTAAAGTTTCAGATTACCTTTCTTTTCCTTCCCCTTAACCCTTCTCTTCTCTTTACTTGCCATGATTATTTCTTCATGCTTTTTTTTTTTTTTTAACTCTTCAGCATATTGAGTATTCTATTCTGAGATTCCTCTTTTTTCCCAGGGACCTCACACAGGGCCTTCACCATTATGTGCTCTAATTTGGACGTGTTACTTTTCTGTTATACAGCTGTTGGCCATGGACTTCTTTTCACTCAGGCCGTGAGCTGGTCCCACTGTTTTCTCTCTTCCTTCCTTTCTTCTTTCCCCCCTCTTTTTTTGTTTAGGCTCTTATTTTGCTGCATCACATCTCAGGTAATCTCTTAAAAAGGAGTGTATGTATAGGGGGAGAGATAAATTAGAAGTTTAGAATTAACATATATTCCCTACCATGTATATAATAAACAACAAGGGTCTACTATATAGCAAGGGAACTAAACTTAGTGTCCTGTAATAACATATAATGGAAAAGAACCTGAAAAAGTATATGTATATATGTATAATTTAAAAGTGTGTGTATATATATATATACTATATATATATATATACACACACACATATATACACACGTGGTTACATATATTATACATATATAACTGAATCAGTTTGGTGTACACCTGAAGCTAATACAACCTTGCAAATTAACTATACTTCAATTAAAAATGGTTATTTAGAAAGAAAGAGTGTGGTATGTCATAGATTTTTCCGAGTCCCTAGTTTATCAATGTGTTATAGCTCCATCCTCATACTTGAATGATAATTTGGATGGATATAGACTTCTTTGTTGAAAATTGTTTTTTGCACAGAATATTGATGACATTGTTCCAGACTGTTGATGAGAACCCTGAGGTCAGTTTGATTCATTTATTTTTTTTTTTTGACGATTTCTTTTGCCTCTAAGTCATCGTTTTATTTCATCCATCTTTATTCTTTTAGATGGTCATCGTCTTTAATTTTCATCCATGCTTGTAGTTACAAGTAAATAATATTTACATTTCTAACAATGTAAATATTTATTATAGAGCCAGCGATGTCCTCTAATTACATTTCTTTCTTTTATTTGTTTCAGTTTCTTAAAGTTTCAGATTACCTTTCTTTTCCTTCCCCTTAACCCTTCTCTTCTCTTTACTTGCCATGATTATTTCTTCATGCTTTTTTTTTTTTTTTAACTCTTCAGCATATTGAGTATTCTATTCTGAGATTCCTCTTTTTTCCCAGGGACCTCACACAGGGCCTTCACCATTATGTGCTCTAATTTGGACGTGTTACTTTTCTGTTATACAGCTGTTGGCCATGGACTTCTTTTCACTCAGGCCGTGAGCTGGTCCCACTGTTTTCTCTCTTCCTTCCTTTCTTCTTTCCCCCCTCTTTTTGTTTAGGCTCTTATTTTGCTGCATCACATCTCAGGTAATCTCTTAAAAAGGAGTGTATGTATAGGGGGAGAGATAAATTAGAAGTTTAGAATTAACATATATTCCCTACCATGTATATAATAAACAACAAGGGTCTACTATATAGCAAGGGAACTAAACTTAGTGTCCTGTAATAACATATAATGGAAAAGAACCTGAAAAAGTATATGTATATATGTATACTTTAAAAGTGTGTGTATATATATATATATACTATATATATATATATATACACACACACATATATACACACGTGGTTACATATATTATACATATATAACTGAATCAGTTTGGTGTACACCTGAAGCTAATACAACCTTGCAAATTAACTATACTTCAATTAAAAATGGTTATTTAGAAAGAAAGAGTGTGGTATGTCATAGATTTTTCCGAGTCCCTAGTTTATCAATGTGTTATAGCTCCATCCTCATACTTGAATGATAATTTGGATGGATATAGACTTCTTTGTTGAAAATTGTTTTTTGCACAGAATATTGATGACATTGTTCCAGACTGTTGATGAGAACCCTGAGGTCAGTTTGATTCATTTATTTATTTTTTTTGAAGATTTCTTTTTGCCTCTAAGTCATCGTTTTTATTTTTCATCCATCTTTATTCTTTTGGCATGTATGGGCCTTCCATCACTGTGGCCTCTCTCCTAGCAGAGCACTGGCTCTGGGCGCATGCACTCCAGAGCGCTGGCTTGTAGTTGGGCACACCGGCCCAGCCATTCCTCAGCATGTGGGATCTTCCCGGGCCAGGGATCTAACCAGGGATCTTTACCTATTGGACCACCAGGGAAGCGCTGATTCCTATACTTTTTTCTTTTTTTTGGCTGCTTCTATTGATCTTTTGTTTATTTATCTTTGTTCTTTGGCCTGTGTGGGCCTCCTACTGCAGCGGCCTCCCTCATCGCAGAGCAACGACTCTGGGCGCATGCACTCCAGAGCTGCAGCTCTGTAGTTGGACACATTGGTTCAGCTGCTCCACCGCAGGTGGGACCTTCCCAGGCCAGGGGTTGAACTGGCGCCCTTGCACAGCAAGGCGGTATCCTTACCCACTAGACCACCAGGGAAGCCCTGATTTCTGTATTTTTAAAGGTAAAGCTTTCTTCTCCTTTAGGGAAATTTTTAGGATCTGTCTTTATCATTGATATTCTAAACTTTCACCAGGATGGTGCTCGTATGTGAGTCCCTTATCCGCTCTTTGTGCTGGATTCTTGGTGTCACCTTTACAAGGTGCTCTTCAGCTTTGGGGAATTAATTCATTGTCTTATTTGAGAATTTCTTCCCTTTTGTTTTCCCTTTAGTTTTTTGGTTTTTTCCTGGTTATTTCTCTTATCTAGTCATCAAATTAATTCTCTATTCTTTTACCTCCCAGCACTTTCTTTTTTTTTTTTTTTTAAAGATTTATTTATTTATTTATTTTGGGTGGGGAATTAACTATACTTCAATTAAAAATGGTTATTTAGAAAGAAAGAGTGTGGTATGTCATAGATTTTTCCGAGTCCCTAGTTTATCAATGTGTTATAGCTCCATCCTCATACTTGAATGATAATTTGGATGGATATAGACTTCTTTGTTGAAAATTGTTTTTTGCACAGAATATTGATGACATTGTTCCAGACTGTTGATGAGAACCCTGAGGTCAGTTTGATTCATTTATTTATTTTTTTTGAAGATTTCTTTTTGCCTCTAAGTCATCGTTTTTATTTTTCATCCATCTTTATTCTTTTGGCATGTATGGGCCTTCCATCACTGTGGCCTCTCTCCTAGCAGAGCACTGGCTCTGGGCGCATGCACTCCAGAGCGCTGGCTTGTAGTTGGGCACACCGGCCCAGCCATTCCTCAGCATGTGGGATCTTCCCGGGCCAGGGATCTAACCAGGGATCTTTACCTATTGGACCACCAGGGAAGCGCTGATTCCTATACTTTTTTCTTTTTTTTGGCTGCTTCTATTGATCTTTTGTTTATTTATCTTTGTTCTTTGGCCTGTGTGGGCCTCCTACTGCAGCGGCCTCCCTCATCGCAGAGCAACGACTCTGGGCGCATGCACTCCAGAGCTGCAGCTCTGTAGTTGGACACATTGGTTCAGCTGCTCCACCGCAGGTGGGACCTTCCCAGGCCAGGGGTTGAACTGGCGCCCTTGCACAGCAAGGCGGTATCCTTACCCACTAGACCACCAGGGAAGCCCTGATTTCTGTATTTTTAAAGGTAAAGCTTTCTTCTCCTTTAGGGAAATTTTTAGGATCTGTCTTTATCATTGATATTCTAAACTTTCACCAGGATGGTGCTCGTATGTGAGTCCCTTATCCGCTCTTTGTGCTGGATTCTTGGTGTCACCTTTACAAGGTGCTCTTCAGCTTTGGGGAATTAATTCATTGTCTTATTTGAGAATTTCTTCCCTTTTGTTTTCCCTTTAGTTTTTTGGTTTTTTCCTGGTTATTTCTCTTATCTAGTCATCAAATTAATTCTCTATTCTTTTACCTCCCAGCACTTTCTTTTTTTTTTTTTTTTAAAGATTTATTTATTTATTTATTTTGGGTGGGGGTCGGGTTGGGGAGGGAGGGGAGCGGGAGGGCCACTTCTATTGGTCTTTCATTTCTCTATTTTCATCTGTCTTTGTTCTTTGGCTCCTGTGGGCCTCCCATCGCAGTGGCCTCTCGTTGCAGAGCACCAGCTCTGGGCGCATGCGCTCCAGAGCTCCGGCTCGGTAATTGGACACATCAGTCCAGCTGCTCCGCGGCACGTGGGATCGTCCCAGGCCAGGGCTCGAACCAGCGCCCACTTGCACTGCTAGATGGTGTCCTTACCCACTGGACCACCAGGGGAGGCCCCTCCCAGCACTTTCTATTTGACTGTGTGGATCACAACAAACTGGAAAATTCTTAAAGAGATGGGAATACCAGACCACCTTACCTACCTCTTGAGAAACCTGTATGCAGGTCAAAAAGCAACCATTAGAACCAGACATGGAACAATGGACTGGTTCCAAATTGGGAAAGGAGTACACCAAGGTTGTATATTGTCACCTTGCTTTTTAACTTATATGCAGAGTACATTAGGCGGAGTGCCAGTCTGGATGAAGCACAGGCTGGAATCAAGATTGCAGGGAGAAATATCAGTAACCTCAGACATGCAGATGACACCACCCTTATGGCAGAAAGCAAAGAGACTAAAGAGCCTCTTAATGAAGGTGAAAGAGGAGAGTGAAAAAGCTGACTTAAGAGTCAACATTCAAAAAACTAAGATCATGCCATCCAGTCTCATCACTTCATAGCAAATAGATGGGCAACCAATGAAAACAGTGACAGACTTTATTTTCTTGGGCTACGAAATCACTGCGGACGGTGACTGCAGTCACAAAATTAAAAGACGCCTGCTCCTTGGAAGAAAAGCTAAGACAAACCCAGACAAAAGCAGAGATATCACTTTTCTGACAGAGATCCATATAGTCAAAGTCTTGGTTCCAGAGTCCGCTTATGTTTTCCCTTTAGTTTTGGTTTTCCTTTTTTTTGGTTTTTTCCTTGTTATTTCTCTTATCTAGTCATAAATTTAATTCTCTATTCTTTTACCTCCCAGCACTTTCTTTTTTTTTTTTTTTTAAAGATTTATTTATTTATTTATTTTGGGCGGGGGTCAGGTTGGGGAGGGAGGGAGCGGGAGGGCCACTTCTATTGGTCTTTCATTTCTCTATTTTCATCTGTCTTTGTTCTTTGGCTCCTGTGGGCCTCCCATCGCAGTGGCCTCTCGTTGCAGAGCACCAGCTCTGGGCGCATGCGCTCCAGAGCTCCGGCTCGGTAATTGGACACATCAGTCCAGCTGCTCCGCGGCACGTGGGATCGTCCCAGGCCAGGGCTCGAACCAGCGCCCACTTGCACTGCTAGATGGTGTCCTTACCCACTGGACCACCAGGGGAGGCCCCTCCCAGCACTTTCTATTTGACTGTGTGGATCACAACAAACTGGAAAATTCTTAAAGAGATGGGAATACCAGACCACCTTACCTACCTCTTGAGAAACCTGTATGCAGGTCAAAAAGCAACCATTAGAACCAGACATGGAACAATGGACTGGTTCCAAATTGGGAAAGGAGTACACCAAGGTTGTATATTGTCACCTTGCTTTTTAACTTATATGCAGAGAACATCATGCAAAATGCCAGTCTGGATGAAGCACAAGCTGGAATCAAGATTGCAGGGAGAAATATCAGTAACCTCAGACATGCAGATGACACCACCCTTATGGCAGAAAGCAAAGAGACTAAAGAGCCTCTTAATGAAGGTGAAAGAGGAGAGTGAAAAAGCTGACTTAAGAGTCAACATTCAAAAAACTAAGATCATGCCATCCAGTCTCATCACTTCATAGCAAATAGATGGGCAACCAATGAAAACAGTGACAGACTTTATTTTCTTGGGCTACGAAATCACTGCGGACGGTGACTGCAGTCACAAAATTAAAAGACGCCTGCTCCTTGGAAGAAAAGCTAAGACAAACCCAGACAAAAGCAGAGATATCACTTTTCTGACAGAGATCCATATAGTCAAAGTCTTGGTTTTTCCAGCAATCATGTATAGATGTGAGAGTTGGACCATAAGCAAGGCTGAGTGCCGAAGAATTGATGCCTTCGAACTGTGGTGTTGGAAAAGACTCTTGAGAGATCCTTGGACAGCAAGGAGAACAAACCTGTCGATTTCATTTAGCAAATCAAACTTGAATATTCATTAGAAGGACTGATACTGAAGCGGAAGCACCTGATGTGAAGTGACAACTTTTAATATTTTATCTTTGTCTTTAATTTTTGTAAGTTTGATTACTATGTGTCTTGGTGTGCTCCTCCTTGAGTTTATCCTGCCTAGGACTCTCTGTGATTCCTGGAATTGATTATTTCCTTTCCCATGTTAGGGAAGTTTTTAGCTATTAGCTCTTCAAATATTTTTTCAGATCCTTTCTCTCTTCTCCTTCTGGGACCCTTATAATGTGAATGTTGGTGTGTTTAATGTTGTCCTAGAGGTCTCTTAGGCCGTCTTCATTTCCTTTCATTCTTTTTTTTTGTATATTCTGTTCTGTGGCAGCGATTTCCATCCTTTTGTCCTCCAGGCCATTTATTCATTCTTCTGCCTCAGTTATTCTGCTGTTGATTCCTGCTGCTGCTGCTGCGGCGGCTTAGTCACTTCAGTCGTGTCTGACTCTGTGTGACCCCATGGACTGCAGCTCGCCAGGCTCCTCCATCCAGGGAATTCTCCAGGCAAGAATACTGGAGTCGATAGCTATTCCCTTCTCCAGGGGATCTTCCTGACCCAGGGGTCAAACTCAAGTCTCCTTCATTGCTAGTAGACTTCTCACCACCAAGCCATCAGAGGAGGCCCATATACGTTTGAGACACCATGGACTGTGGCTCGCCAGGCTTCTCCATCCATGGAATTTTCCAGACAAGAATAATGGAGTGGGTTGCCATTTCCTTCTCCCATTGATTCCTTCTAGTGTATTATTCATCTTGTTTGTTCCTTAGTTCTTATAGATTTTTGGTAAACATTTCTTGCCTCTTCTCTATTATTTTCTTGGGCTACTGAATCATCAGTAAAATGACCCCAGTAGAAAAAAATATCACTTTTCTGACAGAGATCCATATAGTCAAAGTCTTGGTTTTTCCAGCAATCATGTATAGATGTGAGAGTTGGACCATAAGCAAGGCTGAGTGCCGAAGAATTGATGCCTTCGAACTGTGGTGTTGGAAAAGACTCTTGAGAGATCCTTGGACAGCAAGGAGAACAAACCTGTCGATTTCATTTAGCAAATCAAACTTGAATATTCATTAGAAGGACTGATACTGAAGCGGAAGCACCTGATGTGAAGTGACAACTTTTAATATTTTATCTTTGTCTTTAATTTTTGTAAGTTTGATTACTATGTGTCTTGGTGTGCTCCTCCTTGAGTTTATCCTGCCTAGGACTCTCTGTGATTCCTGGAATTGATTATTTCCTTTCCCATGTTAGGGAAGTTTTTAGCTATTAGCTCTTCAAATATTTTTTCAGATCCTTTCTCTCTTCTCCTTCTGGGACCCTTATAATGTGAATGTTGGTGTGTTTAATGTTGTCCTAGAGGTCTCTTAGGCCGTCTTCATTTCCTTTCATTCTTTTTTTTTGTATATTCTGTTCTGTGGCAGCGATTTCCATCCTTTTGTCCTCCAGGCCATTTATTCATTCTTCTGCCTCAGTTATTCTGCTGTTGATTCCTGCTGCTGCTGCTGCGGCGGCTTAGTCACTTCAGTCGTGTCTGACTCTGTGTGACCCCATGGACTGCAGCTCGCCAGGCTCCTCCATCCAGGGAATTCTCCAGGCAAGAATACTGGAGTCGATAGCTATTCCCTTCTCCAGGGGATCTTCCTGACCCAGGGGTCAAACTCAAGTCTCCTTCATTGCTAGTAGACTTCTCACCACCAAGCCATCAGAGGAGGCCCATATACGTTTGAGACACCATGGACTGTGGCTCGCCAGGCTTCTCCATCCATGGAATTTTCCAGACAAGAATAATGGAGTGGGTTGCCATTTCCTTCTCCCATTGATTCCTTCTAGTGTATTATTCATCTTGTTTGTTCCTTAGTTCTTATAGATTTTTGGTAAACATTTCTTGCCTCTTCTCTATTATTTTTCGGAGATCCTAAATCATATTCACTATCATTATTCTGAATCCTTTTTCTGATAGGTTGCCTATCTCCACTTCATTTAGTTATGCTTTGGGGGGTTTTGTCTTGTCTCTTTGTTTAAGACATAATTTTCTTTTTCATCGTGATTGACTTTCTGTAATATGGTTTTTGTTTTAGCCCCTGTGGAATTGTGCTTCTTCTGTTTGCCCTCTGGTGGAGGAGGCTAAGAGGCTTGTATATGCTTTCTAATGGGAGGGACTGGCTATGGGAAAAATTGGGTCTTGCTCTGGTGAGCAGGGCTTGCTCAGTAAAGCTTTAATCCAATGATCTGCTGATGGGTGGGGCTGTGCTGCCTTCTTGGTGGTTCTTTGGCCTGAAGCAACCCAGCCCTTGGAGTCTACGGGCTCAATGAGAGGGTTAATGGTGAACCCCAAGAGGATTTACACCAAGGGGGACCTTCAAGACTCCTGTTGCCAGTGCCCTGTCTCTGTTGTGAGCCCCTGATAACCCATGCCTCCACAGGAGGTCCTTGGCAGGTAGGTTTAATTCAGTCTTCTGTGGGGTCACTGCTCCTTTCCTCTGGATCTTGGTGTGTGCAAGATTCTGTTTGTGCCCTTCAAAGCAGGAGTCTCTGCTTCCACCAGTCCTGTGGAATTCCTATAATCAAATCCCACTGACCTTCAAGGTTAGATTCCCTGGGGATTCCCAGTCCCTTTGTTGGATCCCCACAAAGGGCCCCTGCAGGCTGGGAAGCCTGACATGGGGCTCAGAACCTTCCTAACAGTGGGAGAACTTCTTTGGTATTGTTCTCCAGCTGTGCGTCACCCACCAGTGGATATGGGATTGGATTTTCTTGTGATTGCACCTTGGCTACCGTCTCACAGCAGCTTCTTCTTTGTCTCTGGACACGGGGTATCTTTCTTAGGGGGGTTCCAGCGTTCTCCTGTTGATGGTTGTTCAGCAGCTAATTGTGATTTTGGTGTTCTTGCAGGAGGAGACAAGCGCACAGCCTTCTACTCTGCCATCTTGAACCGGAAGTCTCCTCATTGCTTTATCATCTCTTCAGTGGAGTCACAGAAGGAGAAGGGGCAAAAACGTGAGGTCAGTAATCTGTCTTTATATCTTCCATGTCCTCTTAGTGTACCTGTTTTACCTTTTTCATTTTCCTAGGAGAATGAAACAAAGCAAGAGCTTTATCATTGTAACAAATATCTGTACACTTGGAGAAATGGAGGTTTCAGGAGGCCGCTTTTTTTTGGTGCTTGCTTTGGTTTCACCTGTCTTCTTATTTCAGACACCGCTTTCATATGCACCAGTCACCTGTCAGATACCTTGTACCCTCGCAGCCAAACGCCAATTTGTGTCTCTATCCTCTCCGTTCCAAGTCCATAACGTTTCTTGAATTCCCAGCTCCAGATTCATTATCCAAGTGGATTTCTCCGGCACTGTTGCAACAGCTTCCAACTGCTTCCTGCTTGTCTAGCTTTAATCCAGCCTCCTTATACTCTACACCTGATTTTATCCCTTATTTATATCAAAGGATGGGCATTTTAAAGCAACTAGTATTGCCTCTATAGAAAGCTATTTGGCATCAAAAGTATAGCTGCATCTGCCCCTTGACCTGTAATTGCACTTCTAGGAAGTTATCCTGCATATGGAGTTATACTTGTGTAAGATGACCTATGTACAGAGTTGTTTGTGATAGCACTATTTATAAATGCAGAAGATTAGAGACAACCCAAATGACAGGGAGTGGAGACTTGTTAAATAAATTAGAATATGTTCATCCTGTTACTAAGTCAGGGCTTACTCTGCTCATGGCAGGACAGGCCAATGAATCTGTGACATGAGATGATAAGGCAAGGAATATGACTTTATTGGAAAGTCAGCTAACTCGGAAAATGACAGAACCATCTTAAAGTAGGGTCTGGATGCCAGATTCTTTTATAGATAGATCAGAGATGGGGGCAGGAGGTGAGGAAACAAAGTCAAACGCCATTAATCTTGGAAATACCTCCTAGAATGGCAAGCCTCAGGCAGGGCATGTGTGAATTTCTTCCTTCCTGCCCTCTGAAGGCCAGGTGGACAGGAGTTCTGAACGAAGACACAGTCAGGCAGAGGGGCAGGATTCTCTAGGGCAGGCCATCACGTATGATTATAATAAGAAAAGCAAGTCAAAGAAACCCATCCAACATGGAGGCAGGATTAGCTTTCCCCGGCAACAGTTCCCCACTGTCAAAGTCCATTCCACAGTCTTGTGGGAAAAGGCAACAACCCTTCTATGTGTTATGTCAGATGGGTCTTTCTGGGAGGTGTCCGGCCATTTTTTTTGGTGCTTGCTTTGGTTTCACCTGTCTTCTTATTTCAGACACCGCTTTCATATGCACCAGTCACCTGTCAGATACCTTGTACCCTCGCAGCCAAACGCCAATTTGTGTCTCTATCCTCTCCGTTCCAAGTCCATAACGTTTCTTGAATTCCCAGCTCCAGATTCATTATCCAAGTGGATTTCTCCGGCACTGTTGCAACAGCTTCCAACTGCTTCCTGCTTGTCTAGCTTTAATCCAGCCTCCTTATACTCTACACCTGATTTTATCCCTTATTTATATCAAAGGATGGGCATTTTAAAGCAACTAGTATTGCCTCTATAGAAAGCTATTTGGCATCAAAAGTATAGCTGCATCTGCCCCTTGACCTGTAATTGCACTTCTAGGAAGTTATCCTGCATATGGAGTTATACTTGTGTAAGATGACCTATGTACAGAGTTGTTTGTGATAGCACTATTTATAAATGCAGAAGATTAGAGACAACCCAAATGACAGGGAGTGGAGACTTGTTAAATAAATTAGAATATGTTCATCCTGTTACTAAGTCAGGGCTTACTCTGCTCATGGCAGGACAGGCCAATGAATCTGTGACATGAGATGATAAGGCAAGGAATATGACTTTATTGGAAAGTCAGCTAACTCGGAAAATGACAGAACCATCTTAAAGTAGGGTCTGGATGCCAGATTCTTTTATAGATAGATCAGAGATGGGGGCAGGAGGTGAGGAAACAAAGTCAAACGCCATTAATCTTGGAAATACCTCCTAGAATGGCAAGCCTCAGGCAGGGCATGTGTGAATTTCTTCCTTCCTGCCCTCTGAAGGCCAGGTGGACAGGAGTTCTGAACGAAGACACAGTCAGGCAGAGGGGCAGGATTCTCTAGGGCAGGCCATCACGTATGATTATAATAAGAAAAGCAAGTCAAAGAAACCCATCCAACATGGAGGCAGGATTAGCTTTCCCCGGCAACAGTTCCCCACTGTCAAAGTCCATTCCACAGTCTTGTGGGAAAAGGGGCAACAACCCTTCTATGTGTTATGTCAGATGGGTCTTTCTGGGAGTGTCCGCCATCGGTGCCAGGGTCCCAAGTGTTGACATTTGTCTTCCTTTGTTCCTCTTGTGAAGGAGGAACCTGTAGACTTAGAAATACTGAACTTTGAACCCAAGAGGCAGCATCTCAAGTTAAGGAATTTAGTGCTTTTCTATGTATGGGAAGATGCAAAAGTTAGGGCTCATTAAAAGTATTTTCTTGATATGTACCTCAGCTATCTGGGGCTTGTAACTCCGTATTCTCATGTTCTGAATTTTCTAAGTGCTCACCGTAGGCAGTGGCTACAGTCTGCTAGCTGCTGGATGGCGAGTATTTTTCCTCAGGCTTCACTGGCTCACATTGGAGGACTGCAGCCACTGATGGCAAGAAATAGTCCATTTGTCAGGCCCTCCCCTCTTGGTCAGGAATTGGACCAATATTTGAGAGATATTTTGTGATTTGGGGAGACAAATTTTGTTCCCCAGTGCTGGGATACTCATTCCAGATCAGGCGAAAATTCTTGAAATGTCACTTTAGGTGATAAATTTTGGACCAGGCCCATCAATGTTTAAAGATCCTCTGAATTCTGTCTAATTATAATCCAGGAGATAGTTTCCCTTGTTGCTTCTTCTCATGTCTAGAATCACACTATTAGAATTATTTTATGTTATAGGTGTGATCCATTTTCTCAAGATGTTTAGCCAGATAAGTTTTGTTAAAGGTTTGGTTAGACACTGGGTACTGTAAGAGACAGCAGTCTTACTGTTAGACAGGCTATAAGTAATGCAGCTAGTCACATTTGACAATGACATCGTGCAGCAGGGAGACACAAAGCACAATCTGAAAACGAAGAACGAAATAAAACAATGATTCGTATAACTAGTTAGAATCCAGTTGCAATCCTCTAGTGGCCAAAGCAGCCATAACTGATTTAATGAGCTATCTGCAGTTTCATTGTACAAGCCATGCACACTGATGCATGGCTTAATCTTTGAGACAAGTGTATGCACTGGTAGAGAGAAAAAAAAAATGTTTCCATTTTTTGAAAATCTTTGCTTACAAAGATAGAACTTACCAAGTTACTGAAAGGTGTAATTAGTTTAAGGAGAAGGTTTTCCTTTTACCTAGAAAACATGGATTTAAGCCAGTAATCCTTTTAGATAGATATCATAAAAACTATAATCATATTTACCAGTTTACTCAGTCCTATGTAAGTTCCATTTTTGTTAACAGCTTTATGAAGTCATCAGTTTCCCTATTAGAATTTTCCAACGTCTTACTCTGTTCAGCACTATGGCCTGAAAGTCGGAAACTTTTATTTATCCAAAAGTCTATTTTGTAAACCTTCTTGAGGAGGAGATGTTTTTCAAAGGCATCAGAATAAAACCATAACTGTTTACAATGACAAAAGACTTAAGAAGGCAAGTTTAAATCTGATTGCAAGCAACCCCGTTACTGCTGTGACAAATAGCATTTGCAGATAACTAAAATTATGACTGGTCACATTCTACCAGGAGATAGATTTAAGGAACTCCATATAATTTCTGGAGTATCTGTAGCATTCATGATAGAACTTAAAATGTATTACTCATTCTACAATACCTCTCATGTTGTTTAACACACCAAAGGAACCTAATTAGGTTAATATCTTCCTTTGGGGTGTTTCAGGGATGCTTTGAAGCATCCCAAAGTTAGCTAGAGGTAATTTGATTTGAAAATTTTTTGCCAAAAGAACCTTAAAAAACTATTTAAAACACAAGAGGCTCATAGGTCACTGTGAAACAATAGTTATTTACTTATCCAAAGTGATAGTAAAAGATATCAAAGGCAAATAGAGAACAGATCACTTAAAAGGTAAAGACTCGACCCGGGATCCGCGGGAGGCGGCGGCTGGAGCCTGGGATCCCCCAGGGACTCCCCGGAGCCGCCGCTTCCCCCATGGACTTGCCCGGGGATTCCAGGTGAGAGCGCACCCCGCCCGCCTGTCTTGACCCGGGAAACGGGGAGTCTGGTGGCCGTACCGGGGAAGCCACAGAGCCAAGAACAGGCTCAGGCGACCGTCCTCTGCTTCTCTCACCCTTCAGCACGCCTGGCCGGCAGCATTTGTGCCGCCAACCGCTGGCTCGAACGTTATGGGGAGCCAAGAGCCCCAAACAGCCGAAACTGCAGCCCCTTGGGGCCCCTTCGCCCTTGGAAAAAGCCTCTCGGCGGGTCCTGGCCGTGGTCCTGGAAGATGTCATGGCTGCCCACATGGTCCCTCTGGCGCCCCAAGAAGAGATTTCCACCCCACGGCACCACAGCAACCGCCAGGATTCTGTCCACAGCCAACCGCCTGCCTCGCCACCCCGACAGCACAAGTGGTCCCCGCAGGCCAGGTCTCCTGACCCACTGCACTTATGTCGAGAGCCCTTGAGCCACATCCGTCCACCGCCTTCCACCCCGAGGCGGCGATCAAGGACAACGCCTGGCCCAGAGGAGGATCCTTCACCAAAGGTGGACCAGGCCCCCCAGCCCACGCTGGTGGTGATGCTCCAGGATATTGCCAGCTCCAGACCACCAGCTGAGGGCTTTGCTGAAGAGACTCCTGGCTTCATCGTCCCAGCAAGAAGAGCTGAGCCTAAGATGATGGTTCACCACCCAAAGCCTCCGCCCAGCGACCTGGAACCCCAGTTCCAGCCCTCTGGCCTGCCTGCAAACCCTCCAGAGAGCCCACCACCAGCCCCAGATCCTGTTCTGGAGTCCTCGTCGACCCCACCACCGTCCAGCCTTTTACGCCCCCGCCTCAGTCCCTGGAACTTGGCCCCCCTTTTCCATTCCGTCCGCTCCAAGCTGGAGAGCTTTGCTGATATCTTCCTCACACCCAACAAAGCCCCGCAGCCCCCACCCCCATCACCCCCCATGAAGTTGGAGTTGAAGATTGCCATCAGGACAGGGATCAAAGGCAAATAGAGAACAGATCACTTAAGGTAAAGACTCGCCGGACGGGAGGCGGCGGCTGGAGCCTGGGATCCCAGGGACTCCCAGCCGCCTTCCCCCATGGACTTGCCCGGGGATTCCAGGTGAGAGCGCACCCCGCCCGCCTGTCTTGACCCGGGAAACGGGGAGTCTGGTGGCCGTACCGGGGAAGCCACAGAGCCAAGAACAGGCTCAGGCGACCGTCCTCTGCTTCTCTCACCCTTCAGCACGCCTGGCCGGCAGCATTTGTGCCGCCAACCGCTGGCTCGAACGTTATGGGGAGCCAAGAGCCCCAAACAGCCGAAACTGCAGCCCCTTGGGGCCCTTCGCCCTTGGAAAAAGCCTCTCGGCGGGTCCTGGCCGTGGTCCTGGAAGATGTCATGGCTGCCCACATGGTCCCTCTGGCGCCCCAAGAAGAGATTTCCACCCCACGGCACCACAGCAACCGCCAGGATTCTGTCCACAGCCAACCGCCTGCCTCGCCACCCCGACAGCACAAGTGGTCCCCGCAGGCCAGGTCTCCTGACCCACTGCACTTATGTCGAGAGCCCTTGAGCCACATCCGTCCACCGCCTTCCACCCCGAGGCGGCGATCAAGGACAACGCCTGGCCCAGAGGAGGATCCTTCACCAAAGGTGGACCA
Organism: Tragulus kanchil; assembly: GCA_022376925.1. Lineage (NCBI taxonomy): Eukaryota > Metazoa > Chordata > Mammalia > Artiodactyla > Tragulidae > Tragulus > Tragulus kanchil. Next base: position 79,491,493 of record JAIOJX010000024.1, on the reverse strand, counting down.
GGCCCCCCAGCCCACGCTGGTGGTGATGCTCCAGGATATTGCCAGCTCCAGACCACCAGCTGAGGGCTTTGCTGAAGAGACTCCTGGCTTCATCGTCCCAGCAAGAAGAGCTGAGCCTAAGATGATGGTTCACCACCCAAAGCCTCCGCCCAGCGACCTGGAACCCCAGTTCCAGCCCTCTGGCCTGCCTGCAAACCCTCCAGAGAGCCCACCACCAGCCCCAGATCCTGTTCTGGAGTCCTCGTCGACCCCACCACCGTCCAGCCTTTTACGCCCCCGCCTCAGTCCCTGGAACTTGGCCCCCCTTTTCCATTCCGTCCGCTCCAAGCTGGAGAGCTTTGCTGATATCTTCCTCACACCCAACAAAGCCCCGCAGCCCCCACCCCCATCACCCCCCATGAAGTTGGAGTTGAAGATTGCCATCTCAGAGGCCGAGCAGTCCGGGGCTGCTGAGGACATTGCATCCGTCAGTCCCCGGCCTCCTATTCGCCAATGGCGGGCCCAAGACCAGAACCCCCCAGCCCCTCTGCCTAAGCCCTCTCTGGGCCGAAGCCACTCCTGCCCTGACCTGGGGCCCCCTGGCCCAGATCCCCGCAGCTGGCCCCCTGCTCCACCTGCTCCAAGCTGGCTACGGCCTCGGCGGCACACTGTCGGGGATGGAGAGCTGGTCTCAGCCCCACCACCTCCTCGGCCCTGTCTCCGCAAGGAGGTCTTCCCTCTTGGAGGAGTGGGAAGCTCTCCTCCTCTTGTCACATCTTGCTCGCCTGCTGCGTCCACCGCTTCCTTCTCTGAACCTGCAGAACCCAGGTTGAGCTTAACCAAGAGAAAGGAGCCAAGGGCCTCAGAAGACCAGGTGCTTTCAGATCCCAAGACCAAGACTATGGGAAAGGTTTCTCGATTCAGAATACGCAGGACACCGGCCCGTTCTCAACTCAACCTCACACCAATGGGGCTGCCTCGACGAGTCAGGTTGAACAAGAAGGAGTTCAGCTTGGAAGAAATTTACACCAACAAGAATTACCAGTCACCCACAACTAGGAGGACTTTTGAGACCATCTTCGAGGAGCCCCGGGAGCGCAATGGGACTCTGATTTTCACCAGCTCGAGGAAGCTCCGGCGGACTGTAGAATTTCGGGATAGCAGTCTTCCTCGATCCCGGCGGCCATCACGTGGGGCCCGGGCTGCGGCTGGCAGGACCGTTACTCCCAGTCTGGCCCCCAGCCCAGATGTGGAACCTCTGTTGCAGCAGCGACTGCAGGAGCTGGACGCCTCGCTCCTAGAGGAGGAGGAGGAAGGGGATCAAGATCGGCCCCATCGGACTTAGAAGCTCCATCTGTTTTCTGTCCATCCGTCCTGGAGGGAGGGGAACTGTCTTGAGGCAGTTGTATTTTTTCTCTATATTTCTAGTAAAGTTTTGGATATGTTAAAAAAAATAAATAAATAAATAAAAGGTAAAGACTCAAAGTCTGTTATCAGAGACAGGTTAGCATCTTCAGAAAACTTGTCTGTTTTGACAGAGAGAAAAACCAAATATATGTTTTTTACCGGCTTACTTTAAAGGTTTGTTTACTCAATAAAGCTTGTTTTAAACTTATTCAATCCTGAATGATCATCTAAAAAACCCTTTTCGGGGTCTATTTTCCACAAAAATTTCATCACTTAACTTATTTTAGCACAATTTTAACTTTTGAATTGTAGAATATCTAGAGAGATTCTAAAACATTTATTTCTAAAGGTTCACTCAAAACTCTTTTCTTGTTTGAGGTCTTTCCTCAAAAGTTTCTTCACATTGAGTTACTTTCCTGCTGACAAATTTGTGACAGATATAAGATCTTACTTAGCTTATGTTACACTTAGGCACAATGAAAAGTATCATCTTAACATTATATTTAATATGTTGATGACTCAAGACATGTCTATATTAATTAGATCATCAGGCTTAAGCATTAATACTAGGTGGTAATTTAATATTGAATATTTCCCACCACTTATGAACCTGACCTTCATTTAGCTTAATTTCGCTTGTATTTAAAATTGTTTGGTTTATAAGTGTTTACTTTTATTTAAGTCAATTAAATAGAGCTCTTTCACAAATTAATGGTGGTAATGTTATCAAAGGCAAAGATACATACAAATCACAGAGAGGCCTCAGTTCTTATTTCAAGAATTCAGTCCTGAGTCAGGTACAGCAATGTAAAACCCATCAGTTTACAAAAGAGGTTGGATTAAAATTGGGTTCTCATACACGGAACAAGTCAAGTTCATTTGATTGGCTAAATATTTGCAGAAAAAGGATGTCTAATTACCTTGGACAAGCCAACTTGTAAACTATTTTACCCTATCTAAATTTGCATTTTAAAAGACAGCAGAGATGAGGGTTCCTGAGAAAGCCATATAGGACATTGTCATCTCTAAGATACAGGCAAGTTCTTCCTAGGATGACTTTGTTCCTTTGTTTAATACCTTGGGGGAAAGAGGTGGGGTAACAGGAAGGACAGGCTGAGAAATCCATCTCGCAGTCCTGCCCTCCTGGGAAGGCAGCAGCCAGAGATGTGGGCTTAGTGGTTTTCTTGGACCAGATCTGCCTGATGTGGCATAGAGGTGGTTTTGCTGGTAGCGAAGGCCCTGGTAGCCTTGTTTATTCTTTCGTCCCCTTTTCCCATTACGGGAATCATCAATTACCAGGTGCTCTAGTGGCTTTTAAGTGTCTGACCTGTGCCGACACAACTTTATTTGGCCTGGTCCTCAGCTGAAGGGAGGACGAGGAAAGGAGAGCCTTCACCGGTTTCGTGATAGCTGCTGAGTGGGCACAGTGGGCTGTGAGGTCTTGAGAGGATGCCAGAGAGTGACCCTGGCCAGAGTTCCTCAACTGCTTCAATAGCCACTCGCCTCTTCACAGAGGGTTCGAGGAGAGAGAAACAAGAGTGTGTGTGTGGTGGTGGGTTGGGGGGGACCTTAGAGGAAGCACTTCTCATTTTAGTACTAGATGTCTGCAATTACCAAATTACCCAAATAACCAGAATAAACCAAAACCTAGCCAGGTGGAAAGTCACATTAACATGACTTCCCAGTTCCATTAGACCTGTGACGTTTGTCCAAAACGCTTTATAAAAGCAGTTTTCCTTCACAGGGGGAGCTCCCCAACCTGGAGCTGAACTTCCCCACTGTCAAAGTTCCCCGCGCTCTTATAAGGCAAATTGGGCTCAGAGCCCTCTAGTCCAAGGGAGCCTCTGGGCCTGTTCATTCATTATCAGAGTGCTCCTCTCCTTTGCAAAGTGATTCTAACTGCAAGATTGTATAATTGTGAGCCATTCAGGGGCCATTGCTCTTCTGATCTTAACAAAGCTAATATATTCCCCAAAGAACTTTCCTTCAGGATAGATGAAGCCTTTCCCATTTTTGTAAGTTTGATAACACCAAAACACAAAAGATGTAGGGAAATTCCAACAAAGACAGCATAAACTAATTCTAGCATCAATGCACAGAAGACTCAGTTCCCAATTCTGGTAAATAAAATTTCTGAACACTCTGATAATGAACGAACAGGCCCAGGGGCTCCCTTGGACTTGAGGCCTCTGAGTTCAATTTCCCCTATAAGAGCCCAGGGGACCTTTGACAGTGGGGAACTTCAGCTCCAGGTTGGGAGCTCCCCTGTGAAGGAAAACTGCTTTTATAAAGCAAAATTTCCCGGGACAAAAGTCCCCGTAATAGAGGTGGTTTTGCTGGTAGCGAAGGCCCTGGTAGCCTTGTTTATTCTTTCGTCCCCTTTTCCCATTACGGGAATCATCAATTACCAGGTGCTCTAGTGGCTTTTAAGTGTCTGACCTGTGCCGACACAACTTTATTTGGCCTGGTCCTCAGCTGAAGGGAGGACGAGGAAAGGAGAGCCTTCACCGGTTTCGTGATAGCTGCTGAGTGGGCACAGTGGGCTGTGAGGTCTTGAGAGGATGCCAGAGAGTGACCCTGGCCAGAGTTCCTCAACTGCTTCAATAGCCACTCGCCTCTTCACAGAGGGTTCGAGGAGAGAGAAACAAGAGTGTGTGTGTGGTGGTGGGTTGGGGGGGACCTTAGAGGAAGCACTTCTCATTTTAGTACTAGATGTCTGCAATTACCAAATTACCCAAATAACCAGAATAAACCAAAACCTAGCCAGGTGGAAAGTCACATTAACATGACTTCCCAGTTCCATTAGACCTGTGACGTTTGTCCAAAACGCTTTATAAAAGCAGTTTTCCTTCACAGGGGGAGCTCCCCAACCTGGAGCTGAACTTCCCCACTGTCAAAGTTCCCCCGCGCTCTTATAAGGCAAATTGGGCTCAGAGCCCTCTAGTCCAAGGGAGCCTCTGGGCCTGTTCATTCATTATCAGAGTGCTCCTCTCCTTTGCAAAGTGATTCTAACTGCAAGATTGTATAATTGTGAGCCATTCAGGGGCCATTGCTCTTCTGATCTTAACAAAGCTAATATATTCCCCAAAGAACTTTCCTTCAGGATAGATGAAGCCTTTCCCATTTTTGTAAGTTTGATAACACCAAAACACAAAAGATGTAGGGAAATTCCAACAAAGACAGCATAAACTAATTCTAGCATCAATGCACAGAAGACTCAGTTCCCAATTCTGGTAAATAAAATTTCTGAACACTCTGATAATGAACGAACAGGCCCAGGGGCTCCCTTGGACTTGAGGCCTCTGAGTTCAATTTCCCCTATAAGAGCCCAGGGGACCTTTGACAGTGGGGAACTTCAGCTCCAGGTTGGGGAGCTCCCCCTGTGAAGGAAAACTGCTTTTATAAAGCATTTCGGACAAAACAAATGAACTAAGTCAACCTAGGTGGCCTACCCACACAGGAACTAGTTCCCCAGTGAAATAGTTCCAACTCAGGTAGAGTCCAACAATTCCTCCTCTCCAACATGGGCCCCTGCCAAATTGGCTTGGAAAAGACCAAATTGAAGAGGGAATATGTTCTCAGTGTACACACCAAAGCAACTTACGTACAAACCTGAATTTGTTGACTCATAACACAAAAGGACGCCCAGAGCCACAAACAAACAAACTGGCTATTGAATTGAATAGACTTACCCTATGAAATCAAGTCTGTTGAATGTAGAAGGTTTGTTGGTTCCTTGCTTCATCTGCCAAGCACTGGGGCAGCCAGTGCCACTTTCCGAAAGATCCTCAGGACAAATGGCCCCAGCACCTGCTAAGGCCTTGTCCCAATATGTCCTGGCCAGGGCCATCTAGCCTCTAGCAGCAAGGCTCCTGGCTGGCGAAGCCAAATTTGTTACCAAGGCCAAGCTCACTCTGCTTGCCATGTGAATGAATCTGAGAAATGAGATGTTGAGTCAGGAATATGACTTTATTTGGAAAGCTGACTGATTGAGAAGATGGAAGAATAATATCTCTAAATAACCTTCTTATTTAGATGGTTATTTAGAGATATTAAATAATCCAGACCCAGGGTCTGGATGCCACCTTCTTCTATAGATTAGAGATGGGGGAGATGAGGAGACAAAGTAAAAGGCCACTCATCTTGCAAATATCTCCTAGAAGGGCAAGCCTCAGGCAGGGGATATGTGAATTTCTTCCTTCTTGCCGTCTACAGGTGGACAGGGCTCTGGACAAAGCCACTTTAGTTTAACAGTCAGATAGATGGGCAGAATTCTCTGAGGTAGATCCTTATGTATAATTATCATCATAAAAGCAACACAAGCAAGTCAAAGAAATAGTTTCAACACAGAGTCAGAATTGGCTTTCCTTACAGTATGATAGAATAGAATGCAGCCATAAAAAACTGAGAAAACTCTTTATATATTTATAGAAAATGGTATTTAGGATATATTAAATAAAAACTGAAAGATGAAAAATAAGTGGTTAACACTTATGTAACATTTTTGTAAATGGAGAGAAAGTAACGTGTGTTTATCTTCTGGTCTATGCATAAAACCCCTGGAAGGTTACAACAATACTTACTGAGTCCAAGAGGATAGAGTGAAAGGGATATTTTCACTATATAACCGCTTGAGCCTTTTCTTAAAAAAAACAATTGGCCATACCATGCAGCTGGAAGGATCTTGGTTCTCTAACCAGGGATTGAACCCACCCATGTTATGCCTTTTGAATTATGGAACAGATAAATGTGCTGTCTATTAAAAATAAATAAATAAGAAGTAAAACTCCCTCTGTATATCATCTCAATTTAATGTTTCTAAAGGCACCATATTATACTAAATTATTGTAAAATAACTCATATGTTAATCTATATATTCTCTAATTCAGAATATGTTTAATATAATAATATTTTAATGTGCAGTAGGCAATTTCCTATATGAATTTGACTATATATTGCATGTTGTGTCTATCCTACATATATTCATTTTAAAGGTCTCGTCTGAAAGGAAAATATCAGTGATTTCTGGGTAGTTGACATATAAGTGATTTTAGTTTTCTTCTTTATACTTGTTCTGTTTCTCTAGTGTATACGCCAAAGGTACACTGCTCCTGATAATCAGGGAAAAACCTTGTGTTCTCCCACTCCCCTCTGTCCAAGGCTAAAGCCATGCCTTTCGAGGCGCTGCCTGTGTTTCCAGCCTCTCCTATCGCCCGTCCCCCTCCCCCCACAAGAGGCTTTGTGACCGCGGAGCAGGCCCCTTGACTGTCTCCCGTCCTGCGGAAATGCAATCCAGGCTTTGGTGTCCAGCTCAAATGTCCTCCTGCCCAGATAGAGTCAACAACCTGCCTCTGTGCTCAGGTGACCCGCTGCCCTTTGACTGGTCCTCATATGTGCCTTATGTATAATTATCATCATAAAAGCAACACAAGCAAGTCAAAGAAATAGTTTCAACACAGAGTCAGAATTGGCTTTCCTTACAGTATGATAGAATAGAATGCAGCCATAAAAAACTGAGAAAACTCTTTATATATTTATAGAAAATGGTATTTAGGATATATTAAATAAAAACTGAAAGATGAAAAATAAGTGGTTAACACTTATGTAACATTTTTGTAAATGGAGAGAAAGTAACGTGTGTTTATCTTCTGGTCTATGCATAAAACCCCTGGAAGGTTACAACAATACTTACTGAGTCCAAGAGGATAGAGTGAAAGGGATATTTTCACTATATAACCGCTTGAGCCTTTTCTTAAAAAAAAAAACAATTGGCCATACCATGCAGCTGGAAGGATCTTGGTTCTCTAACCAGGGATTGAACCCACCCATGTTATGCCTTTTGAATTATGGAACAGATAAATGTGCTGTCTATTAAAAATAAATAAATAAGAAGTAAAACTCCCTCTGTATATCATCTCAATTTAATGTTTCTAAAGGCACCATATTATACTAAATTATTGTAAAATAACTCATATGTTAATCTATATATTCTCTAATTCAGAATATGTTTAATATAATAATATTTTAATGTGCAGTAGGCAATTTCCTATATGAATTTGACTATATATTGCATGTTGTGTCTATCCTACATATATTCATTTTAAAGGTCTCGTCTGAAAGGAAAATATCAGTGATTTCTGGGTAGTTGACATATAAGTGATTTTAGTTTTCTTCTTTATACTTGTTCTGTTTCTCTAGTGTATACGCCAAAGGTACACTGCTCCTGATAATCAGGGAAAAACCTTGTGTTCTCCCACTCCCCTCTGTCCAAGGCTAAAGCCATGCCTTTCGAGGCGCTGCCTGTGTTTCCAGCCTCTCCTATCGCCCGTCCCCCTCCCCCCACAAGAGGCTTTGTGACCCCGGAGCAGGCCCCTTGACTGTCTCCCCCGTCCTGCGGAAATGCAATCCAGGCTTTGGTGTCCAGCTCAAATGTCCTCCTGCCCAGATAGAGTCAACAACCTGCCTCTGTGCTCAGGTGACCCGCTGTCTTCCTCTTGACTGGGTTCCTCATATGTGTGCCCCTTATCTTATGAGCCACTGAGGCCCCAGGAGCAGCCCAGGTGCTGACTCAGGATGAATGCCGGGCAAGCACGGGCCCTTTGGCATCCTGGTGGCCTCCTCCACCTCCTGCGGGACAGTGGTGCTGAGAGCTACTGTTGGCTACAGTGCTCACCTCACTTTGGCGTCTCCTTCCTGTTTACAGGTTTGGAGGCGTGACCTTGGTGTCCTGCCTGACCCGGCCACAGTCCTTGTTCCCATTCCTCTGGGGCCCTCTACCTCGTGCCATTCTTCACAGAGAACTGCATCTTCCAAACCAACGGTGAGCACAGATCAGCCCCCAGCCGTCCAGTCTAAGGGGAAAGCCCTCTCTCCAGGGTGGCTGGTCTGTCCAAGAGAGGGCGGTGCTGTTCTCATGTCCGCTGGAGAAGGTGGGGCTGGGAGACAAGGTGACATTTCTCAGACTTCTAATCCCTTCCTGAAGCCTTCTGAGTCTTCTTGCCCACTCCTGTCCAGAGGGAAATGGGCCCAGAAGGATAGGAGACAAGATGAGGAGGAGGGGGCTCCATCATCCATCCCCTTTCTTGGAAGGTTTCAGCCTTTGCCTTTTCACAGAGTCATAGACTGGTGTAGAGGAACAAAGCTCCCAGGGAATCCCACTCCTTCCCCGGCTCTCAGAGCACTGGTACCCAGTAATTTACTAAGCCCTGCGCCAGTCCACTGGCCACTGAACCTTAAGAAGAGGGCAGAGGGCTTCCAGTTGACATATAAGTGATTTTAGTTTTCTTCTTTATACTTGTTCTGTTTCTCTAGTGTATACGCCAAAGGTACACTGCTCCTGATAATCAGGGAAAAACCTTGTGTTCTCCCACTCCCCTCTGTCCAAGGCTAAAGCCATGCCTTTCGAGGCGCTGCCTGTGTTTCCAGCCTCCTATCGCCCGTCCCCCTCCCCCCACAAGAGGCTTTGTGACCCCGGAGCAGGCCCCTTGACTGTCTCCCCCGTCCTGCGGAAATGCAATCCAGGCTTTGGTGTCCAGCTCAAATGTCCTCCTGCCCAGATAGAGTCAACAACCTGCCTCTGTGCTCAGGTGACCCGCTGTCTTCCTCTTGACTGGGTTCCTCATATGTGTGCCCCTTATCTTATGAGCCACTGAGGCCCCAGGAGCAGCCCAGGTGCTGACTCAGGATGAATGCCGGGCAAGCACGGGCCCTTTGGCATCCTGGTGGCCTCCTCCACCTCCTGCGGGACAGTGGTGCTGAGAGCTACTGTTGGCTACAGTGCTCACCTCACTTTGGCGTCTCCTTCCTGTTTACAGGTTTGGAGGCGTGACCTTGGTGTCCTGCCTGACCCGGCCACAGTCCTTGTTCCCATTCCTCTGGGGCCCTCTACCTCGTGCCATTCTTCACAGAGAACTGCATCTTCCAAACCAACGGTGAGCACAGATCAGCCCCCAGCCGTCCAGTCTAAGGGGAAAGCCCTCTCTCCAGGGTGGCTGGTCTGTCCAAGAGAGGGCGGTGCTGTTCTCATGTCCGCTGGAGAAGGTGGGGCTGGGAGACAAGGTGACATTTCTCAGACTTCTAATCCCTTCCTGAAGCCTTCTGAGTCTTCTTGCCCACTCCTGTCCAGAGGGAAATGGGCCCAGAAGGATAGGAGACAAGATGAGGAGGAGGGGGCTCCATCATCCATCCCCTTTCTTGGAAGGTTTCAGCCTTTGCCTTTTCACAGAGTCATAGACTGGTGTAGAGGAACAAAGCTCCCAGGGAATCCCACTCCTTCCCCGGCTCTCAGAGCACTGGTACCCAGTAATTTACTAAGCCCTGCGCCAGTCCACTGGCCACTGAACCTTAAGAAGAGGGCAGAGGGGCTTCCCTGGTGGTCCACTGGGTAAGGACACCACCTTGCAGTGCAAGGGGCGCCAGTTTAATCCCTGGCCTGGGGAGATCCCACGTGCCGTGGAGCAGCTGGACAGATGTGTCCAACTACTGAGCTGGTGCCCTGGAGCGCATGTGCCCAGAGCTGGTGCTCTGCGATGAGAGAGACCACTGCGATGGGAGGCCCACACAGGCCAAAGAACAAAGATAAATAAATGAAAGATCAATAGAAGTGCCCAAAAAAAAAAAAAAAAAAAAAGAAGAAGAAGAAGGCAGAGAGGAGCAGATGCCAATTCCTTTCACATACATCTATGGTTTCCCTTTCGCCCCAGCTTAAGAGATCCTAATAGAGACTCTCCCCTAGTCCAGCTGCTGTTGCTGTCATCTTTATCTTTATTCAAGGAGATTTATCAAGAGGATAAATTCCATACCAAGAACTTGGACACTTGGCCGCATGGGCAGCATCCCCTCTAATGACAGTCAAGGCTAAGCTGGAACGTGGCGGGCACACAGCCTTGGATGGACATGGGCTATGAAATCCAGACTATTAAAGGTCTCCTCCATATCCCAAATCCTTCCATTAGTGAACAGTAATGAGGAACATTTATTGAGTGCTTAATATGTGCCAGACATATTCTGGCGTGTTCTGAGCACTTTCCCTGCATTAAAGTAGATATGCTTGTCATAGCTTTGCTTGATACATAAGAAAACTGAAGCAAGCAGCCCAAAGTCACTCAGCTAATGAATGGTTCAACTAGGATGAACCCTCTGCCTCCAGAGCCTGTGCTCCTAACCTCAAGGCCAGGGAAGAGGCCCTCTTCAAGTGCCCTGAAGCCTTCGATCTTCTTGCCCATCCGTCCAGAGAAATGGGCCCAGAAGGATAGGAGACAAGATGAGGAGGAGGGGCTCCATCATCCATCCCCTTTCTTGGAAGGTTTCAGCCTTTGCCTTTTCACAGAGTCATAGACTGGTGTAGAGGAACAAAGCTCCCAGGGAATCCCACTCCTTCCCCGGCTCTCAGAGCACTGGTACCCAGTAATTTACTAAGCCCTGCGCCAGTCCACTGGCCACTGAACCTTAAGAAGAGGGCAGAGGGGCTTCCCTGGTGGTCCACTGGGTAAGGACACCACCTTGCAGTGCAAGGGGCGCCAGTTTAATCCCTGGCCTGGGGAGATCCCACGTGCCGTGGAGCAGCTGGACAGATGTGTCCAACTACTGAGCTGGTGCCCTGGAGCGCATGTGCCCAGAGCTGGTGCTCTGCGATGAGAGAGACCACTGCGATGGGAGGCCCACACAGGCCAAAGAACAAAGATAAATAAATGAAAGATCAATAGAAGTGCCCAAAAAAAAAAAAAAAAAAAAGAAGAAGAAGAAGGCAGAGAGGAGCAGATGCCAATTCCTTTCACATACATCTATGGTTTCCCTTTCGCCCCAGCTTAAGAGATCCTAATAGAGACTCTCCCCTAGTCCAGCTGCTGTTGCTGTCATCTTTATCTTTATTCAAGGAGATTTATCAAGAGGATAAATTCCATACCAAGAACTTGGACACTTGGCCGCATGGGCAGCATCCCCTCTAATGACAGTCAAGGCTAAGCTGGAACGTGGCGGGCACACAGCCTTGGATGGACATGGGCTATGAAATCCAGACTATTAAAGGTCTCCTCCATATCCCAAATCCTTCCATTAGTGAACAGTAATGAGGAACATTTATTGAGTGCTTAATATGTGCCAGACATATTCTGGCGTGTTCTGAGCACTTTCCCTGCATTAAAGTAGATATGCTTGTCATAGCTTTGCTTGATACATAAGAAAACTGAAGCAAGCAGCCCAAAGTCACTCAGCTAATGAATGGTTCAACTAGGATGAACCCTCTGCCTCCAGAGCCTGTGCTCCTAACCTCAAGGCCAGGGAAGAGGCCCTCTTCAAGTGCCCTGGGACGATGCTCTTGCAGCTTCTTGTAAAGCGCACCCATTCCAGGGGAGGGTCTCAAGCTTGCCTAGTTCCCCCTGCCCCCACTGGGAATGAAGTGGTTTATCAGATCCTTGTCCCTGAGGTTGTTGGCAGTTGGTGTAAGGATGATCCCTGGGCTTCTTGAGATGGGGGTGGGTGGGGAAAAGGAACCTCTAAAGAGGGCCTGATGGTCAAGACAGAGGGAGTAGGGGTCCTTGGAGGCATGCAGGGTGATGGGGAGGAGGCAAGGAACATTGAGGTTCCCCCACTAACAGAGACTGCTCCAGAGAAGTGAGACTGAGTAGCAGTGAGGGTCATCTGGAAAGGCCCCTGGGCTGCTCCCTTAGAGTCCAGGCTTCTGGTGTGATTCTTGGTGTGAAGTTGAGGACTTGGGGAGTGGACGGACAGAAGAGTGGCGTGGTGGAAGCAGCCCTCTGGACCTGACCAGGGCTTCAGGATCCTTCAGGCCACAGGCTGACCCCTGACCCTCTGGAGCTGTCCCAGGCCCCTCATCAGAGCCCAGGATCATGATTCTGAATTCTAACCGCCCCCACCGCCCCAGCCCTTGGCTCTCCCACAGAGTGGAGTATCTGTGGCAGCTGGTTGCTACTGGGAGCCCTCTGTCCACATTGCCTGGACCTGTGGGCTCAGCTTCATCCACTGTTCTGCTGTCCAACTGCTCTGTCCAGTGGTAAAGATGGATGCAGAAATAAATGCCTCCCCTGGGAGGGAAAGACCTTCGAGTTAAGAACACTGAGCATTACTCACCCTATGGCAAACTCAGAACAACTTAAAACAATTCTGACCTTGTATTTCCTCTGGAGTGAGCTCAGTGAGGCTTTCCAAGGTGACAAGGTCTGTTCCTACCCTCAGAAGTGAGCCATCCCTAGGTGGGGTCAGGCCAAGGTGGGCCAGGTCAAGCCTCTGGTCGGCCAAGGTCCCTAGGACCTTCAACCTTGCAGCGGGCAGCCAGGAACCTGGAGTCTACAGTCCTTCCTTTCCCGGGCTCCCCTAGTCTGGCTGATCCAAAGAAATGCCAAAACTTGTAGAAACCTTTGGCCATTCATAATGGGTCAGCTCCCTCTGGAAACGTTCCCCAGCTCTGCTGAAAGCTTGCCAGGCGACTTGGTGACATCCTCCTCTCAGCCCACACAAAGGGCAGTGTAGGAAAAACATCCCGCCTGTCCATAGGCTCACATCCTTCTGGGACCCCACCCCGTGGTTCCCAAAGTTTGCTGGGGAGGGGAGGGGGTGTGGAGAGAGGCAAGACGACACCACAGCAGCCGGAGAAGAGGGGAAGGGAGTGGAAGCAGGACCAAATCTCCCCCGCTCGGCTGCATCCGGAACCAGCTGGGCAAGTTAGATTACGAGTCAAATCTGCTTTTTCCCGGGCTCCCCTGTACCGTGAAGGCCCCTGGGCTGCTCCCTTAGAGTCCAGGCTTCTGGTGTGATTCTTGGTGTGAAGTTGAGGACTTGGGGAGTGGACGGACAGAAGAGTGGCGTGGTGGAAGCAGCCCTCTGGACCTGACCAGGGCTTCAGGATCCTTCAGGCCACAGGCTGACCCCTGACCCTCTGGAGCTGTCCCAGGCCCCTCATCAGAGCCCAGGATCATGATTCTGAATTCTAACCGCCCCCACCGCCCCAGCCCTTGGCTCTCCCACAGAGTGGAGTATCTGTGGCAGCTGGTTGCTACTGGGAGCCCTCTGTCCACATTGCCTGGACCTGTGGGCTCAGCTTCATCCACTGTTCTGCTGTCCAACTGCTCTGTCCAGTGGTAAAGATGGATGCAGAAATAAATGCCTCCCCTGGGAGGGAAAGACCTTCGAGTTAAGAACACTGAGCATTACTCACCCTATGGCAAACTCAGAACAACTTAAAACAATTCTGACCTTGTATTTCCTCTGGAGTGAGCTCAGTGAGGCTTTCCAAGGTGACAAGGTCTGTTCCTACCCTCAGAAGTGAGCCATCCCTAGGTGGGGTCAGGCCAAGGTGGGCCAGGTCAAGCCTCTGGTCGGCCAAGGTCCCTAGGACCTTCAACCTTGCAGCGGGCAGCCAGGAACCTGGAGTCTACAGTCCTTCCTTTCCCGGGCTCCCCTAGTCTGGCTGATCCAAAGAAATGCCAAAACTTGTAGAAACCTTTGGCCATTCATAATGGGTCAGCTCCCTCTGGAAACGTTCCCCAGCTCTGCTGAAAGCTTGCCAGGCGACTTGGTGACATCCTCCTCTCAGCCCACACAAAGGGCAGTGTAGGAAAAACATCCCGCCTGTCCATAGGCTCACATCCTTCTGGGACCCCACCCCGTGGTTCCCAAAGTTTGCTGGGGAGGGGAGGGGGTGTGGAGAGAGGCAAGACGACACCACAGCAGCCGGAGAAGAGGGGAAGGGAGTGGAAGCAGGACCAAATCTCCCCCGCTCGGCTGCATCCGGAACCAGCTGGGCAAGTTAGATTACGAGTCAAATCTGCTTTTTCTGGCTCCCCTGTCAGTCCCTGGAGGCCACTGCTCAACAACCCTGACACTGGAACGGATTAAAACCTGAGCTGGCAAACAAGCAGTTCAGAGGGCAGTGAGCAGGTAGGCATGCCTGCGGAAGGCCGGGCTTTGCACTTGTTTCGCCATGGGCAAGGCGTTAAAGCTCCCAGGGCCGTCCATTGAATGGGGCTGACTGCGGCTGTCCTGTCTACCACACAGGGTGCACTCAAAGCAAAAGGGGCTCCCGTGCAGGAGAGTACCTCCATAACTATAGATATATTACTGGTGTCATTATCATAACAGACTGCCTTGGGACTGGGGGGCATGCCCAGGGAAGGCACATCCACGAAGACATGGCCCTCTTCAACCCAGGCAGCTGGCAGCCTAAACCAAGTGAAGAGACCTAACATACTGGTAATGTAAACACATGAGTGCAGACTATAGGCTATGAGGATTTCTAGCCAGGCTGGGCAGGGGAGTAGGATGGGGTGGAGGGTGGGCAGGGGAGAGTTTATTGGCGAACTTATCTGGAGGTCACGTTTCCATACTAAGCTCTCTGGTTTTCCTTAGGTTGTGTATATTTAGAGTGGCTTTGGGAAACAGAGGTATAAGGAGCTAAGGCCCCATGAAGCCCTTGCATCAGCATTGGTGTAGGCCTATCTCGCATCAACAGAACTGAGCACATGGTGCTCAAGGGACTGATCAGGGCAGGCTTCCTGGAGGAGGATTTGAGGCAGGCTTGAAAGGAAAAGAAACCAAAATGGCTCCCACAAAACCCTAAAGTGCAAACAGACGCGTTGATGAAAAATCGGGCACATGAAGGGCACTCGCAGGGCATTTGCACCCCCGGAGCCATCACTGTGGGCAGAGGAGCGTGGAGACCCAGCATCTGGCTGAGCTGCGGCAGGAGGCGGGAGGGGTGGTCCAGACCGAGGCTCAAGGACGTGAAGGAGGAGGTGCCTTTGGGGAAAGGGGGTCTTGGTCTGCTTGCAGGAGGGGAGTGGGCAGTGGTGGTCAGACCCAGGACTGGAGAGAGAAGAGGTCAGGGCTGAGACACGAAGGGCACCTTTCTGGGTGGGCACAGCTCCTTAGAGAGGACAGCGTGATGGTCAGCAGGTGTCTCAAGGCCTCTCGGAGTCCCTCTGTGGCCCAGGGCCACATTCCTTTGAGTATTCTGGGGTTGGGAATGGGTGTTGGTGGAGTGGAGTAGTTAAGCAACCAGAAATAAGACTGGGTGACTAAATGGCACTAAGTCTAGAGAGGGCTAAGCTCAAAGTTGAGGGTCACCTGGGGTTCTCACTGCCCGGGAGTGGGCAAGGAAGGGAAGGACTGACAGCAGAGGGTTCCCGCAAGTTCCTAATGTATTGCATAGTTCGTTTTAATGTTAATTCCTTTTCATTCACAACTGTGAACTATGAGGCCCAGAGGTTCAACTCTCTCTCTGAGGTCTGTAAGACCAATAGGTACGCAGAAGTTGAGGAAGGGGAGGGAAGGTGGTCCTAAGTGACAAGCCCCCAGGCAGGCTACTCCTACCCTCGGGGTCATCGGCATCTGTGTGACGCAGTGAACAGCCCATTATTGTTGGTGTTTCTGCAGTCAGCTTCTCTCATGAGTTCCTTCAGGAGAGAGCACTGCGTACTTCATTCTGAATCTTTAGTGCTTCAGAGTAGTTTGAACCAAAGAGATTTTTTCTTTTAAATTAAAGAAAAAACATTAATTTAGGAAATGGTTTGTTAAGTTTACAGTACCTTGCCCGACATGCATCTGTTAGGATATGAATGAATGTGTGTGTGCATGCTCAGTCGTATCTGACTCCTTGGATCCCCCAGGCTGCAGCCCACCAGGCTCCTCTGTCCATGGGATTTCCCAGGCAAGAACACTGGAGTGGGTTGCCATTTCCTCCTCCAACCTAGGGATTGAACCGGAGTCTCTTCCATCTCCTGCGTTGGCAGGCAGATTCTTTACCACTGTGCCATCTGGAAGGCCCAAGGGACATCAGAATTCTGAAACTCTAGTGGCAGTTTGGAAGGATGGGTTGTGGTGGTTCCCATTCACTCCTGGGAGCCTACGCCCCTTCCCCCTTGAGAGCATGACGCCTGCTTCCACCCTACGGAACGGGCAGCACAGCAAGAGCCGACACTTAGGAGGTGCTTTTCTAGGTGGCCAGTAACCTATGTGCGCTTTCCATGTATTGACTCATCTTCACACCAATCCTATCATCCCCCCACTCTACAAGTGGTGAAACCGAGGCATGGAGAAGCCATTTTATGTGATCTCACAGCTAGGCAGTGATGGAGCCAGGATTCAAGCCGAGGCCGCCGGGCACTAGAGCTCTGCTCTTGATCTTCACACTGCTGCTTGGGAATTCCAACCTCCCCCGCTCCTTTAGTCCCTGAAGCTGAGCAATCAATTCCACCACTGGGCAGAGAAAAGAATCACAGGTGGTTAGGCGTAGACTTCAAGGCATCACCTCAAGGCAGGTAACCATACCAGGCCCTATGGTCCCTCCTCCGCTCCAAGGCACCACAGCCTCCTGTCCTCAGCTCTGACTTTAGGAATCCCCACACCCCGGTTGCTTGTTAAAGCAGAGACTCAAGGAACATGGTCAGACCAGGCACAGATCTGGCTGATCTCAAGACAACTTCTTCCTTTGCAACATGGTGAAACGTGCCAGAAACAATGAACACCCCTGGAATTCCCAAGTGGTCTCTCAGCCATAGAAAAGGTGTTGTCACCATCTCCATTCTGCAGAAAAGGAAACTGAGGCAGAGACGTTAAGTAACATGCCCAATGTGACACAGCTTGCGAACAGCAGAGTCGGGATCTGAATCCACATTCATATATTTTGGAGCCTTGGATGTGCAAGACTCTTCCCTAGGAACCCAGGACCGGATCCCTGTTCCCAGAAACACATGGATGGTATAAAGTCTTTGTTGTGTCCGAAGAATAGAGGAAAAAAAAAAACTTGGTAAATTTTTTTTTCAAACGAACGACTCCCCCTCCCCCAGTAACTGAGATCTCATGAGAGGAAGCAAAGGCCACATCCTAACTGACACTGAGACTCCGAGTTCCTGAAGTGGGTCTAAGTCAGGGTCAAGTTTATGTCCCAGATACTGGAAACAGCCTAGCGGGTAGTCAGGAAGTCTCGGGTGAAGAATGAGTGAATGTGGGAGGGAGGAGGGAGGAGAGGAGCTTGGCTGGGTCAGAAGCTTCAAGCAGGGAGGAGTGCGGACCGCATCCTAGAGGGCTGAGTGTGTATCTGCCACTCCGCGGGGCCCCCATGTGCACACAGCTGCTGCCCCAGCCCCCCATGCCTCATGCTGACGTCACCAGGATGAGACGGAGAGGGCAGGAGAAAGGGATGGCGCCTGCCTTCAGGAGACCATCTCAGGGGTGGGGGCTGGGTGGACAGCTAGGGAAGAGGCTGGGTCTGATGGCTGATCTCTGCGTTGGTTACTCAGGCCCATTCCGGCAAGAGGAAGGGGCAGAAAGAGAGGGTGGCAGAGGGCAAAGGGGGCTAGAGACAGAAGACATCAGGAACTGGCTAAGCGGCATCTGCAGTCCATCAGAGCCCCCTGCCCGCCCCGTCCATCCTGTCTGAGGAGAGCGGCCACCTTCTGCCTGGAGCCGGGCACCAGCCATCAGAAACTCAAGCACTGGTGCAGAAACTGGGGCCCCCAGTGCCCAAGGCTGCCTCCTGAGGTGACCGGGAGGTCCAGAGGGTCCAAGGAGGGGCTGGGCAATGGCAGGGGGTATGTGATCGGGTGGGACACAGTGACTTCCGGCTAACACTCTGGGGCCCACTGGCGGCGTGTCGGCCATGCCAGTAGGTGACAAGAGGCTGAAGGTGCTGCTCCCAGCGCTCGGGAACGCAGCAGACAAGGGAGGTGCCAGCCGCCCACACCCAGCTGGCAGGCAGGGGCTCGCAGGCAGGCAGCCTGGATTTGAATCCTGACAAGCCCCCTTGCTCTGTGTGGCCCAGAGTCTCCCGCACCTCGGGTAAATGGAATGGCATCCTCATCTCAGGGCCCCACTCCCGAGGCGCGGCTCCCCCTTTGTCCTCAGAGGAAGCCTCCTACAGCCTGTGTGCGGGCCCTCCCTTCCTCCTCTAGAGCACCCTCCTCACGGGGCTGATCTGTGCTCTTGGCCTCTCTGAGGCTTTGAAAACAAGGGTCAGTGACTTCCCAACTCAAAATGAGATCCAAATCCCTGCCATGCCCCACAGGACTCCAGCCTGGCCACACACAGGTCAACTGGGGAGTTTTTACAAAACGACTTATGGTCCAGTGTTAGGACTCCATGCTTCCAGGACTTCCCTGGTGGTCCAGTGGCTAAGCCTGGGCTCAATCCCTGGTCAGGGAACTAGATCCCATATGCTACAACCAACAGTGCACATGCTGCAACTAAGGCCCAGTTCAGCCAAATATATAAATAAATGATATTAACAACAACAAAAAAAGACTTCATGCTTCCAATGCAGGGTGTACAGGTTCGATCCCTGGTCAGGGAACTAAGATCCCACATGCTGCAGAGGGCAGTCCCTCAAAAAAGCTAAAAAAAGAAATGTAATGATACCTGACCTCACCGCTGGAAAATCTGTGGATTTCCAGTATGGAAACCTGGAGCCAGGCAACTGTACTTCCTAAATGCTCCGGACAGACCTAACGTTCAGAACTGCCACTCCGTGGGAGCCAAGCCTCCGGCCACCTGAGCTGGCCACTGTGCTCCACCAGCTGCCTCCTCATTCGTCCTCAAGCATCCTCTCTTGAGGGTCTTTGCTGGAATACTCTATCCGTGTGGGGTGGGCGGGTTCCACATGGCTCCCCACTTAGTCCACGTGGCACCACTCCCCCAGTCTTGTCAGAGAGGCCCCTGACCACACTGTGCCGCCCCATCTCCCCTGACTTGACCCCCTGATCTGTGTCATCACACTTGACCCCTTGACACCTGGTGTTTCTGTGGGTGAGGCTTCCTCCCTCACCAGAGGGTAAGCTCTACAAGAGCAGGACACGGCGGTCTTGCTCACTGCCCCATCCTCAGGGCCCAGCATGGTGCCTGGCACACAGGGGGTGCTTGAAAAGAATCTGCTGAGAGAAAGGCCACCAGCACCGATGGGTCTGAGCTCCTACTGCCGGAAAGCGACGGTGGAGAGTCTCGCAATTCGGCACCCTGGCTCCCCGCTCGGGTCCAGGCTGTGAGAATTCATGAGGCTGACAGTTGGCTCCGGAGACAAGGGCTTGCAGGATGCTGTGTTGTGTTAAGACAGGAAGCCGGGGTCTGAGCAGAGATGAAAGTGGAAAGATAGCCCTAAAGGAGCTCAGTGGCTTCAAGGAGGAAGGAAAGGAGGTCCGGTGTCCACACCTGGCTGGCTCAAGCAGCCCAGCAGGGCACAGAGGGCGTGGGACATCAGCCCTGACCACTGGGCCCAGATCAGAGGGACAGGGTGATTGAGAGCCCCCAGAGGGACAGGGTGACCGAGAGCCCACTGTGCCTCACCCCTCGGCCACCACTGAAGAGGACTCTCAGGCAGCCCAGGGCCATGGAGAAGCACCAATGCCCTTGTTAAACTTGGAAGGGGTGACCCCGATCCCTGGTCAGGAACTAAGATCCCACATGCTGCAGAGGGCAGTCCCTCAAAAAAGCTAAAAAAAGAAATGTAATGATACCTGACCTCACCGCTGGAAAATCTGTGGATTTCCAGTATGGAAACCTGGAGCCAGGCAACTGTACTTCCTAAATGCTCCGGACAGACCTAACGTTCAGAACTGCCACTCCGTGGGAGCCAAGCCTCCGGCCACCTGAGCTGGCCACTGTGCTCCACCAGCTGCCTCCTCATTCGTCCTCAAGCATCCTCTCTTGAGGGTCTTTGCTGGAATACTCTATCCGTGTGGGGTGGGCGGGTTCCACATGGCTCCCCACTTAGTCCACGTGGCACCACTCCCCCAGTCTTGTCAGAGAGGCCCCTGACCACACTGTGCCGCCCCATCTCCCCTGACTTGACCCCCTGATCTGTGTCATCACACTTGACCCCTTGACACCTGGTGTTTCTGTGGGTGAGGCTTCCTCCCTCACCAGAGGGTAAGCTCTACAAGAGCAGGACACGGCGGTCTTGCTCACTGCCCCATCCTCAGGGCCCAGCATGGTGCCTGGCACACAGGGGGTGCTTGAAAAGAATCTGCTGAGAGAAAGGCCACCAGCACCGATGGGTCTGAGCTCCTACTGCCGGAAAGCGACGGTGGAGAGTCTCGCAATTCGGCACCCTGGCTCCCCGCTCGGGTCCAGGCTGTGAGAATTCATGAGGCTGACAGTTGGCTCCGGAGACAAGGGCTTGCAGGATGCTGTGTTGTGTTAAGACAGGAAGCCGGGGTCTGAGCAGAGATGAAAGTGGAAAGATAGCCCTAAAGGAGCTCAGTGGCTTCAAGGAGGAAGGAAAGGAGGTCCGGTGTCCACACCTGGCTGGCTCAAGCAGCCCAGCAGGGCACAGAGGGCGTGGGACATCAGCCCTGACCACTGGGCCCAGATCAGAGGGACAGGGTGATTGAGAGCCCCCAGAGGGACAGGGTGACCGAGAGCCCACTGTGCCTCACCCCTGCGGCCACCACTGAAGAGGACTCTCAGGCAGCCCAGGGCCATGGAGAAGCACCAATGCCCTTGTTAAACAGGCTGGAAGTGATGAAGGGAAAGGCCGGTCAGCGCTCCAGGCGCTCCTGACCCATCACAGGAGCAGGGGGCAAGGGGAGGACAGAGAGGGAAATGACCAGCTGGGGGGACGTTTGGCCAGAGACTCCAGGCTAGGGGGAAGGCTGCTGTTCCTGAGAGCCAGAAGGCCTACGGGAATGATGGTAGGGGTGCCCAGAAAACCGAGGAGCCCGGGAAGCCTGCCCTGTGTGGTGGCAATCTGGCTACTGGAGAGTCTGATGACAGCCTCAAAGCCTATCTGCCCCAGCAGCTCACAACCAATCACTCCAGCAGCTTCCTATTCCAGAGACATCATTGTTCCTCAGGCATTAACTACATACAAGGCCTGGTAGGAGCCTGTCCAGGTGAGCCCCTCACCACACCCCCAAGCTTTCTAGGGCAGAAACTCCGAGTGCTTTGACGCCTCCACAGAGACCCCCTAGGTCCCCTCAACCACTTCAGCCTCTTGGAGGCCAGGAGCTGCAGCAGTAAGACCAGCCATCCTGCCCCCCAGACTCTTAAAGGGGCAGGAGCCTCTGTACACTGGCGGGGGCTGCTGCCTGTGATGCAGGGGTGGTCTCTGGTCTCAAAGGGAGCTCCAGCAAAGCAGCAGCTGCTCTGAGTATCATTCTGTGTGCTTCTCAGATGCCGGGGCTCCACCCACCTACACCTCCCGTCTGCACTGCTTGTCCTCCTTGAAGACGCGTGGCTGGGGTGGCCGACCAACATGGATCCTAACTGGCTGTGGGACCCCAGGCAAGTCATTTAAGCCCTGAGAATCTTACTGTCCTCACCAGCAAAGTGGGGAGAAAGGGGGCTGCTGTGAGAAGTGGCCACAGGACTGAAAAATGTCAGTTTTTATTCCAATCCCAAACAAAGGCAATGCCAAAGAGTGTTCAAACTACCACACCATTGTACTCATTTCACATGCTAGCAAGGTCATACTCAAAATCCTCCAAGCTAGGCTTCAATAGTACGTGAACTGAGAACTTCCAGATGTACAAGCTGGATTTAGAAAAGGCAGAGGATCCAGAGATCAAATTGCTAACATCTGTTGGATCACAGAAAGAGCAAGAGAACTCCAGAAAAATATCTACTTCTGCTTCATTGACTACACGAAAGCCTTTGACTATGTGGATCACGCCAAACTGTGGAAAATTCTGAAAGAGATGGGAATACCAGACCACTTAATGTGCCTCCTGAGAAACCTGTATACAGGACAAGAGGCAACAGTTAGAACCAGAAGTGGAACAATGAACTGATTCCACATTGGGAAAGGGGTATATCAGGGCTGCATATTGTCACCTTGCTTATTTAACTTATATGCAGCATACATACATCATTTGAAATGTCGGGCTAGATGAAGCACAAGCTGGCATCAAGATTGCCACGAGAAATAGCAACAACCTCAGACATGTAAATGATACCACTCTAACAGCAGAAAGTGAAGGGGAACTAAAGAGCCTCTTGATGAAGGGGAAAGAGAATGAAAAAGCCGGCCAGAAACTCAACATTCAAAACACTCAGACTATGGCATCTGGTCCCATCACTTCATGCCAAGTAGATGGGGAAACAATGGAAACTGTGACACACTTTATCTTCTTGGGCTCTAAAATCACTGTGGATGGTGACTGCAGCTATGAAATTAAAAGACACTTGCTCCTAGGAAGAAAAATTATAACAAACCTAGACAGCGTATTCAAAAGCAGAGACATCACTTTGCTGACAAGTCTGTGTAGTCAAAGCTATGGCTTTTCCAGTAGTCATGTATGGATGTGAGTTGGACCTAAAGAAGGCTGAGTGTCAAAGAACTGATGCCTTTGCACTGTGGTGTTGGAGAAGACTTTTTAAGAGTCCCTTGGACTGCAAAGAGATCAAACCAGTCAATCCTAAAGGAAGTCAACCCTGACTATTCATTGGAAGGACGGATGCTGAAGCGGAAGCTCCAATACTTGGGCCACCTGATGCAAAGAGACAACTCATTGGAAAAGATCCTGATGCTGGGGAAAATAGAAGGCAGAAGGAGAAGAGGATGACAGAGAATGGGATGGTTGGATGGCATTACTGACTTAATGGACATGAGATTGAGCAAACTCTGGGAGATGGTGAAGGACAGGGAGGCCTGGTGTCCTGCAGTCCGTGGGGTCGTAAAGAGTCAGACACTGACTGAGAGACTGAACTCAACTGTGAGGATTAAATGAAAGGCTGCTGTTCAGGGGGGGTGCACAGTAGGGAGCGAAACAAGCTTTAGATCTTGCTAGTCTCCTTCCAAATTCAACTTAAAAAACCCAACTCGAGTTCCCGCCAACACGTTCCTTGGCCCCTGCCCTCACTCACTGTCCTCCAGTTTGAGGACTGGCTGCCTTTACAAGGTGAGGAGGTCTAGGCTAGAAGAATCAATGTTGAGAATCAGGCCTTGATCCACCCTTTACTTCCATGATCTCGGGGGACATCACCTCTCTTTTTTTTATAATTTTATTTGTTTATTTGGGGGGGGGTCGGGTTGAGGAGGGAGGGGGGCGGGTGGGCCACTTCTATTGGTCTTTCATTTATCTATGTTCATCCATCTTTGTTCTTTTGCCCGTGTGGGCCTCCCATCGTGACGGCCTCTGTTGTTGCAGAGCGTGGGCTCTGGGTGCATGCGCTCCAGAGCTCCAGCTCGGTAATTGGACACATCGGTCCAGCCACTCTGCGACACATGGGATCTTCCCAGGCCAGGGATCGAACCAGCGCCCCTTACACTGCAAGGCGGTGTCCTTACCCACTGGACCAACAGGGAAGCCCTGGGACATCACCTCTCAATATGAGCTTCCTCCCCTGGGAAGCAGCCAGCCCCTCAGGTATGCCAACAAACTGCAAAGTTCTTATGGCCAGACATGAGGCCACTGGACACGGCCAGGAGGCGTGGCCTGTAGCCTGACATTCTCAGGGTGGTCTTCAACACTGAACTGGAAAACCCAGCAGGATGCTGAGAACTCTGAGATCAGTGTGAAAGCAGGATGAACACACCATAGGTAAGACGGCATCTGAGCAGCAGGAAGGAGAGTCAGACCTGTGCAGTTACTTCTGGGCCAGAATAAGAGGGAGGCTCGTGCCCCGGCTCTGCTGTCCTGGTTTGGCCATCCCCCATGTCAACCCTCGCTTGAACCTTCCTCCCTGCCTCCCAAGAGCCGCCTGGTTGACGGAGTACAAAGGTCAGCTACAGCAGACAGAATATAGACCCCTCCCCAGGACTCCTGGCGGGGGCACCAAGTTGGGCCACAGCTGTGACCCAGGACACCGAGTCCCAGACCTCTTCTGCTCCCACACCAGGGCACCAGCACTGACTCCAGCCCTGAATGCAGCAGCGTCCAGAACACAGCAGGGAGAGTTCAGGGTGCCATGCCCATGGCCCAGAGCAGGTTCAGGAACACACACAAAGCAAACACACGCTCCACGTCATATACATACACGAGCCAGCCCCACCTGCACTCAGGAGGCCCGGAAAGGGCCTTCCAGCCTCCACCTTTGGCATCTGCCTGTCAAACCAGGTTTTCCACATGAGACTGCTCACTCCCTTCTGTACAACATGAATTAAATATATTATCTGTCTTTACACTGAGTCACAGGACATTCACAGTACAGTGGGAGATGGGGCAGGGACCTGTGGGGAAGCCAAGACCCTCCAGGGCTGCTCCTCAGGCTGAGCAGCTTGGGCAGGAGGCCCGGCTTCTGCTTGGCCTTGCCATCGAAGATTCAGCCAAGTGTTGAGAAGACTTTGGGAATCCAAGGGCTGTGCCCCATAGGGGTGGCAGAGGTGCCTTTTTGGGGTCACAGCCCCTCACATTCCTAGCTCCTGAGGCGAGAGGCTCAGAATAAAAGCCGATCCCATCCTGTCCCGACTTCCTGGACCTCAGACGCTGGCACTGGTGCTCCCTCTGGTGACCACCCTCTGGAAAGGCCTGGGGCATGGAGAGGCTGGTGCCCAGACGGGGTGGAGCAAGCACGGAGCCACAGGGGCTGGGAAGGAGGGGAGGAGGGAGACTGTGTCCGTGCCAGAGAGCTGAGGGCAGTCTGGCACCAGGGTCAGGGTGACCCTGAATATCTGGCCCAGGGCTGGCTTATCAGCACTGCGGGATGATAAGCAGGCAGAATTCTGGGGAAAGGGGAGACAGGTAGGAGCTTGGTCAGAGGGCAGTGCGTGCTCTACCACCTGCTAGTTTAAGGCAATCCCATTCAGACTGGGGAGATGGGCGGGCTCAACCAAGACGGCAGGAGTGCTGCTGGAGGGACCAGGTCACTGCTGGACTCAGCTGGGCATCCGGCAGCACAAGGGGCCTCTGGGAGCGGGGGCGTGAGGACACATGTAGGGGATGAGGAAGAGAGGGGTGGGGCACTGAGTCCCTCTGTCACCCTGGGGACACCTGCCCCGCTCAGGTGGAGGGCACACAGCCTGCACCCAGGATTCCAGACAAGGCGCCATGTTGCCTCCTGCTCTGGGAGGGCGAATGGGGGAAAGCCATGTGGGCTCCCAGGGGCCTGCAAAGGTCTTGACCAGATCGGTGAGGCAGGCAGGCACCCAGGACGGGAGGGCACGGTGGTGCCCACGTCCAGGGTACAGCGCTCAGCCCGGCCTCGGGCCTCTCCTGTCCATGTGGGTTCCATGCTGGTGGCCGCGCACTCTGGCGGGGAAAGTGTCTGACGTCGCTTTCTGCCCCATCACCCCTTCCCAGGGAAGCAGCAATGCCAGCCCCAGAGCAGGGGACGAGGAGCTGGAGTCCGGGCCAAGGCCACTGGGGAGGCACGTGGGAAGCAGGGAGAGGAAGCAGCCGTGGCCAGCAGGGCTGCCAAGGTCTTCTGGGCTGGCCATTAGCCCTCCTTCCTCCATCCTCCGAGGCCGCACGGGCCCCGTCCTGCCGCAGCTCTGCTCAGTGTGACCTCTCGACCCTCAGGCCACAGCAGGGCAGGCACAGCTCAGAAGATGCTCTGCCGCCGGCTCTTTCCTCGCCCTGGAAATGAAGGAATGATGAGGGGTGGCGTGGAAAAGGCCAGAACCAAGGTCACCTGAGATCAGGAGGGGTGAGCTACTCTGCTAAAGCCAGCTGGCCAGTCCTGGGTTCTAATCCCCTCCCTGCTACTCACTAGTTGTGTGAAATTGCAGCTCACCCTCCGAGAGCCTCATCTCATTGCCTGTGAAATGCGGAGCACTAACTCAAAGTACCAACTTCAAGGACAATTTCAGGATGAAATAAGACATGGCACGAAAAACACTTATGTCTGAGGCCATCAGCTAGTCTAGAAACAAGTACAGTTCTCCCATCACAGAGGCTAGAGAGCTCAGAATCTGCAGAAAGAACACCTCAGAAGAAGCAGCACCTTCATGGGGCTACTGTCACACGCAGCATTCCGTCTGGGGTGGGCTGAAAAGGGAGACACGAGAGGAGGAAGCCTGGGCAGATAGGGAAGCCAGCCCCAGCCCTGCTCCCTACGGGCCTCCGGAAGAGAGGTCAGTGTCGGCAGGAGGAGCCCCTATCTCTGGTCCTCGAGAAGGCAACAGCCGCCTGCCCTGGCCTTCTCTAAAAGGGGAGGATGCGGAGGAGCCACAAGCCCTTACCTGGCTGCTGAAAGGCCAGGCCCCGGCAGCCTGGGTCCTTCTGGAGCTGGATCTCCTTCAGGGAGAAGACGGAGGCAGCTGCGGAAGAGAAGAGAAAAGCAGGGAGAAAGCTAAGTGGACTTAGAAAGCTAAGTGCTCCTGGAGCCTGTGGCCCCCGTGTCCACCGAGACCCCTCTCGGTTAGGGCTGGCAGCACCACGCCTCCTCAGGGCTTGCTCCTTGTGCTACAAAAGAAAACCCAGGGAGGGGAAGCCGGCTGCACAGCCAGACCCAGGGCCTCTGGCCTCTTGGCTCCAGCTCTTCCCCCGACACCTGCTGCTCCTTTGCCTCTCAGATTCTGGGGGTGGCCCTGTCCCTCCTCCAGCCTCCCCTGCACACTCACTGTCATCCAGCTGGTGCACACGCTCCCCCAGAGGCCGGAAGTAGGGGTGTCTCAGGGCCACCTCGGCTGACACACGACTCTTGGATTCATACTGAAAGGCAGAGAGAAGGGGACTGCAGGAGGCCTCTGGGAATACTACCCCTGTCTAAGTCCCAGGGCCGAGAGGCGGAGCAGAGTCTGACCTGAGAAGTCCCTGGGGTCAGCTGCTAGCCCAGCTCGAGAGTCTCAGAGCTCAGGGCCCCAGGCCTCCAGCCACCAGGAGAAAACCAGAAATGGGGCTTTAAGAGAACGATCTCCTCTCAGGATGGACATACAAATGCTGAAGCACCTAAGATTAAAACTTAAATACTAGTAATTACTATTAATATGTAATACTAACATCTTAGTATAACATGATAGCAATTGCTATTAATATGTAATACGAACAGCTACCCTTTATCATGTACTGATTCAAGGCAGGCACCATTCTAAGCGTGTGCCATAACCTCAATTTCTCCTCAGGACTATCCTACCAAATGTGCACGCAGAAATTCTGCTTCGCAGTTGAGGAAAGTGAGGCCCAGATTAGCTCTGTAACTTGCCCACAGCTACATAGCTAGGGGTGGAACTGGGGTTCGCGTCTGGAGCACACCCTAGCCCTGAAGTCTGTGGAAGCCAGCACTCCTCTGTGCTGGGGGGTGGAGGGTACCGGGGGCTGGTTCAGGTTCCTGAGCCCTGAGCCCGAGGGTGGGACTGAGACCTGGGGTGGGGTCCCCCGGCTTCCACTTGCCTGCCAGGCCCTGGCTGGCTGGGAGCACACTTACCAGGAGCAGGCCGCTCAGGAGGTTGATGCCCTCAAGGTCCAACCTGTGGGAGGAAGGAGGTGGACAGACCTGGCCTGGGGGCAGGGGGGCTCGAGGCCACGTCCAGGAGGGGCAGGCGGAGAGGCATGGGGAGGAGGGGCTACCTGGGAGCGTGGTTGATGAGCGGCTGGGAGAGGTACCGGGGGAAGTTGTAGGCTCGGAACTCAGACAGGGCCATCACACCCGGCCACGTCTCTTCCGTGGGGTCCCTGGGGAGATGAGAAGGGGTTTGGGGTGCACACTCACTGTCATCCAGCTGGTGCACACGCCCCCAGAGGCCGGAAGTAGGGGTGTCTCAGGGCCACCTCGGCTGACACACGACTCTTGGATTCATACTGAAAGGCAGAGAGAAGGGACTGCAGGAGGCCTCTGGGAATACTACCCCTGTCTAAGTCCCAGGGCCGAGAGGCGGAGCAGAGTCTGACCTGAGAAGTCCCTGGGGTCAGCTGCTAGCCCAGCTCGAGAGTCTCAGAGCTCAGGGCCCCAGGCCTCCAGCCACCAGGAGAAAACCAGAAATGGGGCTTTAAGAGAACGATCTCCTCTCAGGATGGACATACAAATGCTGAAGCACCTAAGATTAAAACTTAAATACTAGTAATTACTATTAATATGTAATACTAACATCTTAGTATAACATGATAGCAATTGCTATTAATATGTAATACGAACAGCTACCCTTTATCATGTACTGATTCAAGGCAGGCACCATTCTAAGCGTGTGCCATAACCTCAATTTCTCCTCAGGACTATCCTACCAAATGTGCACGCAGAAATTCTGCTTCGCAGTTGAGGAAAGTGAGGCCCAGATTAGCTCTGTAACTTGCCCACAGCTACATAGCTAGGGGTGGAACTGGGGTTCGCGTCTGGAGCACACCCTAGCCCTGAAGTCTGTGGAAGCCAGCACTCCTCTGTGCTGGGGGGTGGAGGGTACCGGGGGCTGGTTCAGGTTCCTGAGCCCTGAGCCCGAGGGTGGGACTGAGACCTGGGGTGGGGTCCCCCGGCTTCCACTTGCCTGCCAGGCCCTGGCTGGCTGGGAGCACACTTACCAGGAGCAGGCCGCTCAGGAGGTTGATGCCCTCAAGGTCCAACCTGTGGGAGGAAGGAGGTGGACAGACCTGGCCTGGGGGCAGGGGGGCTCGAGGCCACGTCCAGGAGGGGCAGGCGGAGAGGCATGGGGAGGAGGGGCTACCTGGGAGCGTGGTTGATGAGCGGCTGGGAGAGGTACCGGGGGAAGTTGTAGGCTCGGAACTCAGACAGGGCCATCACACCCGGCCACGTCTCTTCCGTGGGGGTCCCTGGGGAGATGAGAAGGGGTTTGGGGGCAGAGAGGCCCGGACCAAGGGCGACTCAGAGGGGTGCAAGGTAGGAGGTGGGGGCAGAGAATGGCTGAGGCCACTGGGATCCCGGCCCTGTGGCGTTAGGTGGGAGCTGCTCCTCCCAGCCCCACTCCCTGGCCCCCGGCTGGACAGAGTTCTGGCGCCCCCTGGGGGCAGTGGCGGGACACTGACCGAGGAGTCGGAAGATGAGGTGCAGCTCCTCCTTGACCGTGGAGCCGGGGAAGAGCGGCCTCCCCGTGGCCATCTCATAGTGGATGCAGCCCACGCCCCTGCAGGAAGCAACGGGGAGGGGTGGCGTCGGATTGGCTCTCCTTGCACCTGTCCTTCCTAGCGCTGCTCCACCGCGATGCCCTGCCACGGTGGCTCGAATGGGTCAGGACACTGGGGCTGGGGGTCCAGGGCTGCAGAGGCTCCTAGCACAGCATCGCCCCCCATGACAGCCTCCCTCTAGGGCCTCTCTGGGCTCTAGGAGGCTTCGTGCTTTAACTCTGGCGGGCTTGAGTCTGCATGGCCAGCGCACACGGGATAGCTCTTGTGCAGTGTCTACTGTGCGCCTCTCTAGAGAATTCCACAGATCTGTCTCCAAGGAAAGCCTTGACATCCTGCACAGCAGTCATTCATCGGATACCTGGGCTTTACCTGTAAAAACTGGGCTGACTTTTCTTTCCACACTGAGTCTTGTGTGTGCTAATTTTAATACAAAAATAAAGTATCCCTTCTAACTTTTTCATTAGAACTAATGCTTGGGGGAGGTTCATCGTATCTATGGTGGGGGTCCTCCTGTTCCCCCTGGTGGCCCCCTATGTGCCCCTGGGGGAATATTTCAGAAGCACAACCTAGCACAGTCCATTGAGAGCCAGAGAAACCCCAATGTAGCTCTGACTTAACTCTTTAATATCCAGTTCAGTAGGATGCCACATAGCTTTCACTCAAAGGAGGCTAGACAGTACTAGACAGAAGCCCGTGGGGCAGCAAAAGCAAGTCTGGAGGCCCTACAGGCCCTGCTTACCACATGTCGATGGGGGTGGAGTACTCGGTGGACCCCAGCAGCACGTCGGGGGGCCTGTACCACAGGGTCACCACCTCATTGGAGTAGGTCTTCGTGGGCACTGACTTGGCCCGGGCCAGTCCTAGGAACAAACCCGTGACTGACCCTCCCTGCTCCCACATCCTGATGACACTGTGTCAGATCCTCCCACCTCCCTCTTCCTGCCCTGCGGGCTCCGGCCCTCACCAAAATCTGCCAGCTTCAGCTCTCCTCTCTCGTTGATGAGCAGGTTCTGGGGTTTCAGGTCCCGGTGCAGGATCTTGCGGCGGTGGCAGTAGGCAAGGCCCCGGAGCAGCTGGAACATGAAAATCTAGGGAAGGGGAAAGGAAGGCTGCGGCACAGATGGGAGGCGTCCCGTGGTGGGGAAGGAGGAAGGGGGATCCTCACCTCTTCCCCATGGCTGGGGTGGGGGTGGGGGACAAGACTGGGTGGAGCTGAGGTACCTGGCAAGCTCCCTGGTTCTCCTGCCCAGGTGGAAGCCCCATCCTGGGCCCCATCCAGGGCAGGCGGTACCAGGCGTGCAGAGGAGATAGGAGGGTCGGGCGGAGAAAGCACTCCAGCTGAGAGGGGCTGAAGGGAGCTGAGAGGGGCTGCTGCGGGCAGGAAGCTTGCCCATGGGTACGCACACAGAAGAGATCCTTCACGCCTCTGAGCTTCCCGGAAGCTGCGCCTCCCCGGCAGATAACTCATGCTCCCGTTTGACAGGCAGGGAACCGAATGCTTGGTGTTAGAAGAGGGAGGGTTACATCAGCCCTTGTAGGGGCAATCCATGACAGATTTTACTTTCATGCATGAGGTTTCCACAGTGGTCTAGATACTGCTTCAGGTGCCTGGGGAATACCTCCTGTTCCCCCTGGTGGCCCCCTATGTGCCCCTGGGGGAATATTTCAGAAGCACAACCTAGCACAGTCCATTGAGAGCCAGAGAAACCCCAATGTAGCTCTGACTTAACTCTTTAATATCCAGTTCAGTAGGATGCCACATAGCTTTCACTCAAAGGAGGCTAGACAGTACTAGACAGAAGCCCGTGGGGCAGCAAAAGCAAGTCTGGAGGCCCTACAGGCCCTGCTTACCACATGTCGATGGGGGTGGAGTACTCGGTGGACCCCAGCAGCACGTCGGGGGGCCTGTACCACAGGGTCACCACCTCATTGGAGTAGGTCTTCGTGGGCACTGACTTGGCCCGGGCCAGTCCTAGGAACAAACCCGTGACTGACCCTCCCTGCTCCCACATCCTGATGACACTGTGTCAGATCCTCCCACCTCCCTCTTCCTGCCCTGCGGGCTCCGGCCCTCACCAAAATCTGCCAGCTTCAGCTCTCCTCTCTCGTTGATGAGCAGGTTCTGGGGTTTCAGGTCCCGGTGCAGGATCTTGCGGCGGTGGCAGTAGGCAAGGCCCCGGAGCAGCTGGAACATGAAAATCTAGGGAAGGGGAAAGGAAGGCTGCGGCACAGATGGGAGGCGTCCCGTGGTGGGGAAGGAGGAAGGGGGATCCTCACCTCTTCCCCATGGCTGGGGTGGGGGTGGGGGACAAGACTGGGTGGAGCTGAGGTACCTGGCAAGCTCCCTGGTTCTCCTGCCCAGGTGGAAGCCCCATCCTGGGCCCCATCCAGGGCAGGCGGTACCAGGCGTGCAGAGGAGATAGGAGGGTCGGGCGGAGAAAGCACTCCAGCTGAGAGGGGCTGAAGGGAGCTGAGAGGGGCTGCTGCGGGCAGGAAGCTTGCCCATGGGTACGCACACAGAAGAGATCCTTCACGCCTCTGAGCTTCCCCGGAAGCTGCGCCTCCTCCCGGCAGATAACTCATGCTCCCGTTTGACAGGCAGGGAACCGAATGCTTGGTGTTAGAAGAGGGGAGGGTTACATCAGCCCTTGTAGGGGCAATCCATGACACAGAGGCTCTTACCTTGACGTTGTGCATGCTCATGAGGTTTCCACAGTGGTCTAGATACTGCTTCAGGTCACTGTCCTGGAACACAGGGCCTGGCTCAGCCCCACTCCCACCTGATCGCTGGCCCAAAGCCCTCTGTAGGCAGGGCCCAAGCCCGGGAGGGGGACAGGCCCCTGGCTCTGCGCGGCCCCGCAGCCTGGGCCCTTGGGCCATTCCTGCACGGGAGCATCTGAGGACCAGGCCCGCGCCGCCCTCCCCTGCTCCTCACTCCCACCTTGACTCACCAGGTACTCAAACACCAGCGTGAGGGAGCGCTCCGTGTGGATGAGGTCATGCAGGGTCACAATATTGGCATGCTTCAGGTTCCTCAGGAGAGACACTGCGGGAAAAAGGCCCACCTGAGTCCCTGAGGCCCACGTGCCCTTCACATTCTCTTCCTGGGATCAGCCTCAGGAGTCCCCATGCCAGCCAACTCTTGGGCTGCCTGCAGGCGCAGGAAGCCCTCCCGCCGGGAGCCCAGGACGCTGTACCCTCTCGGATGGCGGTGCAGGGCGCGCCCTCCTCGTGCTCCAGCCGGATCTCCTTCAGGGCCACGAGGTTCTCTGTCAGTTTGCTGCGCCCCTTGAAGACGGTGGCATAGGTCCCCTGGGAACAAGAACGCCAGCAGCCCAGCCACACTCAGGCCCCGCTCTCTTCTGTCTGGCGCCCTCCCCTCTGTGCCTCTGTCTGGGCTGTGGCTCTGTCTGGACTGCCCAGCCTCCCCCCGCCCAGCCTCCCCCCGCCCAGCCCTTCACGGGAATTCCCTTTCCTCCAAAGCCCGCTCCCTGTGACGCTGTCCCTAAGTCCTCCTCTGTCAGAAGGAACAGCCTCGCCTGCAAGCTCCTAGCCGGCGAGGCGCCCCTCGATTATAACACTAGTTTTGTTCTTCCTTGTATTGCATTGAGGTTTACATGTAGGCCTCCTCTGGCTTCCTGGAAGGACAGGGCTCCTTCCTCCTCTCTGTAAACCACTGCCCACCCCCAGGCTGCAACACGAAGGCTAGCACAGTGATAATGGAAATAGGCGATTATTACACAGGACAAAAGCTTATTATTAGTGACCTACTCAGCCCTCAAAACACCCTATGAGGCAGAAGAGTCACCATCTCCATTTGGAGGAGGAAGAAACCAAGGCAAAGAGCGAGGTCACAGAGCTCACCCCAGGCCACACAGCTAAACCGTGGCGTAGGGATGTGGCTCTAGACGTGAAATATTTGTAGGGGAAAAAAGACTGGATGGATTCTGCCCCAGAGCCCATCAGCCACTCTGACCTCACGCCCTCCTGTAGGACCCGGGCCCAGCTAACTCCTGCCAAAGGCTGAGCCAGACTCCATGGCCAAGACTGTGGGGCAGGGGCGGTGTGAGCCCAGATCCGGGAAGGCGGGGGATGCCCCTCCCTCCTCCGCGCCATCCTGCCCGGCAACCTGGAGAAAACCCAACTGAGCCGCTTACCTCCCCCAGTTTATCCAGTTTCACGTATGTTTCCAGTTTCCCAAAGCCGATGTCTGACTGAGAGGGAGAGACACAGGGTCCTGTGAGTTGAAGGCCCCAGCCCCGTAGGTGGGCAGGGAATGAGGCCCTCTGGGCCCGAGGCTAGCAGGGTGAGGGCACTCCCGGCCCTTCTCTCCACTTCTCTCTGTCCCTGACAGTGTGAGTTCTTCCCCCCACGGCAGTGGAGGGAGTGGAGCCCAGGGTGCAGTCCTGAGGCTGCCGCATGCCTTTATCACCTGTCTCCATCCTGCCCAGAAGCCCCGCAAGGACAGGGAACTGTCTTTTTATTACTGTAGCTTGAGGGTCCAGTTCAGAACGCACCTTCCTGCAGCCTCTCATTCGCCCGCTTGCTCTAGCTCAGTAGTATCCAGCCCTTAACTATATGATTCCTGGGCCCCACCACCCAGAGTCTGATTCTGCGGGTATCTAGACTCGGGACCAGAATCTGTGTTTTGTAAGATGCTCCTAAGGACATGTGATTGGCAAAGACTTGGAAACACATTCCAGCTGCCTTACTGATCTCTTCTCAGTGAAGACTCTGGAGCCCAGAGGGGACTTGGAGTTCTGCTCCAGCACTGGTGGGACCCAACTAGGGAACGGAGCTTGAGAAAGGAGGATCAGCTGTGGGAATCCTCTCTGGCCAGCAGGTGGCGCCAGAGGCCCAGTAACCTCCCTGGGAACTAAAGCCAACTTCGTTTGGGACAGGCAAACCTAGGACTGATGTCTTGCAGGGGAGGTGGGTGTTCATCCTGGTGACCTCTGACCCTCTTAGGACTCACCAGGGAGGCGCGGCGGGACATTCGGGTGACCGGTTTGGGCAGATCTGGGCTCTCCAGCTGCAGCTTCTGTAGGAATTCCTGCGGCAGGCGGATGTCCATGGGCAAGGACAGCCTCTTACTGATGTCCTGCAGCGGCCAGGAAAAGACAGGGCGCCAGGGTTTGCTCCAGGGTAGCTAGAGCTCTGGGGCCCTAACCCCTCACCCTGGGTCTGGCTTTCCCCAGGAGCTACCCTAGCAGGACCGAGCTGGGGGTGGCAAGTGCTTCAAGGATGTGTCCAGAGACAAACATGAACATTCAGGTGACGCTGGGTGACCTTAGGAGATCCCTCCCTCTCTGGGCCTCATTGGCAGAATGAGATTCCTGCAGACACTGTAATTCTGTGAGCATATTTTTCATACATTTGGGCACATATATATGAGCCATAACAACAATAGTCAAATTGTGTAGCCCTTGCTACGTACCGGGAATGTTCTGAGCATGTGGCACATGTTAACTCATTTAATCTTCTAAATCTACCCTGAATACTCATTGCAAGGACTGAAATACTTTGGCCACCTGATGTGAAGACACAACTCATTGGAAAAGAGCCTGATGCTGGAAAAACAGACGGCAGAGGAGAAGGGGATGGCAGAGGATGAGATGGTTGGATGGCATCACTGGGTCAACGGACATGAGTTTGAGCAAGTTCTGGGAGATGATGAAGGACAGGGAAGCCTGGCGTGCTGCAGTCCACGGGGTGGCAAAGAGTTTGGCAGGACTGAGTGACTGAACTGAACTGAATCTTCTCAACGATCATTTTAACCCAAGGAAACTGGTACACAGAGGTTGAGTAACCTGCTCAAAGTTACAGATCTAATCTATGGCAGAGCCAGGATTTGAACCCTTGGAGTCTGGCTCCAAAGCAACCACTTTCCTGGGTGCATGCACACACGTGGGTTTGTTTCTTATCACATCCACAGGGTAGACGCCGGAGCCTCTCACCTCCATGGAGAAGCGGCGCTGGTTCTGCCGCCGGTATTGCATGCCTGGGGACAGCTGCCCGGGGTCCTCCCCACTGTCCGTCGGGGAGAAGGAGCTGGACTCGCCAAGAGGACCAAGCTGCAGGTCTGAAGGAAGAGGCGTCAGCTACCCTCCCCGCTGTCTTGGCGTGGGCGGTGCGAGGGGGCGGCCGCCATGCTGGTGTGTGGGAAGGCAGGGTGGCTGGGGGCAGGGGAAAGGGTCCCAGACCCCTCACCCTCGTTGCGCCGGTTGTGGAGCTGGTTGAACTGCTCTGTGAACTCAGCCAAGGACTCCTCGATGGTCTCGGTGCGGGGCACGGACAGGGAGAAGCGGCGCTTGAAGTTCTTCATCTTGTTCATGATCAGCAGGGGCCGCCAGCGGGGTCCTGGGGCAGGAGCGGGGAGGGGGACGGATGAGAACATGGGTCTGGTCGACGCCAAGTGTGAATTCTGGGCCTGCCCATCCAGCTCTGTCGCCCTGCACGCAGGGGCCAGGGCCGCATCTTCCTAGCCTCCCTCCTCCCTCCAAATCTCAGTCCCTCTGGATTCCCTGGAGAGCTATTCAAAAGGTACGTCAAGAAGCAGAGCAAAATACTGCTCATGAGAGTGCCTTGCGGTGCCAAGAGGATCCTGAAGGGCTCCCCAGGGCCAGATGGTGACCCTTGAGATGCTGGAGGTCTAGAGGATTCTGGAAGGAGGCCAAAGTGGCCCGTGGGCCAGCAGCTCTTCACCCCCTTCCATGGAAGAGACTGAATACATCAACAGCCAGTGAGCCTGACTTAACCCTCTCTCGTCCTAATACTGACACCGGGAGGTCCCTCTCTGGCTTGCTGTGGGTCCCTGGGAGACAGGAGAAGAGACGAAAGGGATGAGGGAGAGGATGTGTGCATCTGAGTTGGCCCAGCTCCCGTCTCTCCTGCTGAAATATGGGAGGTCAGGAGCAGCTGAATGTCTCAGGAGAAAGACAGAAATTCACCACAAACAGACAGGCCCCTGGGGATGGAGGCTGGGCCTGGCTGGCCCTTCCCACGCAGACGCCTCGCGGCAGACAGCAGGAGGCAGCAGAGCGGCGGGCTGCCCGGCGCTCCCAGGCCCCTTCCCCAGCCAGAAGGGCTTCCTCCCTAGGGCTCCTCGGCCCTCTTGTCCTCTGAGTGAGGGGACGCCGGCTGACCTCTCAGTGAGACCTGTGCATCCACTTCTTCCCACTGTCCTCTCCTTCTCTGTTCTGCCCTGAAAACCGAGTGTGGCTGCCACGCCGCCCCTGCCCTCTCCTCCCCGCCCCTCTCCATGGTGTCCTAAGCTCCCAGGGCGGCCACCCCCTCATTCTGCTCTCCCTCAGCGACAGCGGCTCGGGACCAAGAGTCCTCACCAGGGCCCCCGCCCACGCTCGCCACGAGGCCATCGGGGCTAGGCCTGTGATGGGAAGGGCCACCCTGTACCCTCTCCTGGCTTTCACCCGAGCACCAAGCATGGCCCATTCCCAGAGGATGCTCTCAGCTCTGTCACTGGCCAGTAACCAGTTGCCAAGGCAACCAGGCCCCTCCTGAATCCTGTTTTAAGGGATTATGGGTCAGTAACATGTTTACTTTGCATAATGACCACATCCTGCTATCCTCAGCCAACTTAGAAAGGGTCCTTTCCCTGGGCCTACAGGCTCCTGGCTGCCCCCAAATGCCAAATGCAGCAAAGTTATGGCCCCCAGCTGTCCTTAACCCAGAGCCGGGCATGGCCAGGTCCTTCTTCCTTGGGCTGGCACCTCTCAGAGAACAAGCTTCAGGTCCTCACTGCCAGCTGAGCCTATCTGCCAACGGCCCCTGAAGTCTCACTCAGTTCAGCTCAACAAACGAGGAGCCCGGCACTGGGGCGGGTGGTGAATGAAGCCTGGTCCCTCTTTTCAAGGAAGCTGCGCTCTGAGGGCTCCTGTGATGGGAAAGTTCCTGAAGCTTCCTTACAAAGCCCACCAGCCTGGAACGTCCCTGCTGCTCCAGCCCCAAGCTCATCCCACCAGCCAAGCTCGGCCGCTCCTCCCAGCTGCGTGCGATGGCCCGAGCCCACTGAGCCCACCGTCTGCAGGACTCTCATGGACCGAAAGCCCCAGAGGCAGCCGCCTGCCCCTTCTTGTGTGGAGCTCACGGGGAGGTGGGGGGCAATCACCGGGGCTTCATGATGGTGGCAGCACGTAGGCTGCAGTGACAATAGGACCTCAACCTGTCCTGCATGTTCACTCACACTTCCCACATGACACGTGATTAGAAATCTGCCCATTGTACAGATCAACTGTTGACAAGTGGGCTCAACATCAGCATCAGCAAGAAGTATCAGAAAAAATTAAGACTTCTGGGTCTCACCTCAGACTCTCCCCCCCCGCCCCTCTCCATGGTGTCCTAAGCTCCCAGGGCGGCCACCCCCTCATTCTGCTCTCCCTCAGCGACAGCGGCTCGGGACCAAGAGTCCTCACCAGGGCCCCGCCCACGCCGCCACGAGGCCATCGGGGCTAGGCCTGTGATGGGAAGGGCCACCTGTACCCTCTCCTGGCTTTCACCCGAGCACCAAGCATGGCCCATTCCCAGAGGATGCTCTCAGCTCTGTCACTGGCCAGTAACCAGTTGCCAAGGCAACCAGGCCCCTCCTGAATCCTGTTTTAAGGGATTATGGGTCAGTAACATGTTTACTTTGCATAATGACCACATCCTGCTATCCTCAGCCAACTTAGAAAGGGTCCTTTCCCTGGGCCTACAGGCTCCTGGCTGCCCCCAAATGCAGCAAAGTTATGGCCCCAGCTGTCCTTAACCCAGAGCCGGGCATGGCCAGGTCCTTCTTCCTTGGGCTGGCACCTCTCAGAGAACAAGCTTCAGGTCCTCACTGCCAGCTGAGCCTATCTGCCAACGGCCCCTGAAGTCTCACTCAGTTCAGCTCAACAAACGAGGAGCCCGGCACTGGGGCGGGTGGTGAATGAAGCCTGGTCCCTCTTTTCAAGGAAGCTGCGCTCTGAGGGCTCCTGTGATGGGAAAGTTCCTGAAGCTTCCTTACAAAGCCCACCAGCCTGGAACGTCCCTGCTGCTCCAGCCCCAAGCTCATCCCACCAGCCAAGCTCGGCCGCTCCTCCCAGCTGCGTGCGATGGCCCGAGCCCACTGAGCCCACCGTCTGCAGGACTCTCATGGACCGAAAGCCCCAGAGGCAGCCGCCTGCCCCTTCTTGTGTGGAGCTCACGGGGAGGTGGGGGGCAATCACCGGGGCTTCATGATGGTGGCAGCACGTAGGCTGCAGTGACAATAGGACCTCAACCTGTCCTGCATGTTCACTCACACTTCCCACATGACACGTGATTAGAAATCTGCCCATTGTACAGATCAACTGTTGACAAGTGGGCTCAACATCAGCATCAGCAAGAAGTATCAGAAAAAATTAAGACTTCTGGGTCTCACCCTCAGACTCTGGAACGGAGGCTCTGAGGGTGGTGCCTGGGCAAATGCATTTTTAAAAACCATCCCCAGTGATCTGAACCCTGGTGCCATGGTTGGGAAGTACCTGACGTCCAGGTAAGGGATGGGGTCTACCCGGGTTTTCAGACTGTTCCAAGGTGCTGAGATGGGGGATCCGCGGGGTGCGGGAGGCACAGGAAGGTGGCGGGAACGCTGAGTGGAGCAGAAGACCCTCCAGGAGGGAGAATTTGTGTGTCCTGCACAAGCTGCACAGCCGTGGTCATCCTAGCGGGTGGGGGAATCGGGCCCTTGGCTCTCTGAGGTCCATGCTCTGCCAGGGGGCCCATCACACCTTCTTCTGGAAACAGGGCTCTTCATAAAGCTATAGGCTGGGATGGATGGGGCGCAGTGAGTCCACCAGGAGCTGCTATAAATCTCACCTTTGCCCTTGCCTGGAGGGCAGAGGAAGGGAATCTCATCAAAAGCCTGGGAGGGAGGTCCTCCAATTTCTACAAAACAAAGGAGAACCAGCCTGAATCCAACCTGCCCTCTGTTTGGCTAAGTGAGGAGCAAGGGGCCACCAGTGGGACCAGGAAGCCCAGAAAGAGTGCAACTGGGGATGGACGGCTGGCTTAAGCAGGAATGCGGGGCCAAGCTCTGCAGAGGACGGGGACCAGCTGCTCTCCTCTGGCCTGAGAAGAGACGGACAGGAAGTGGCTGCCACCGCAGCAGGAGCGACGGGGGTCAGATGTAGGGATGGGCTTCCTGCTGGCGGCAGGGGTGGTGACCCCGCTGAGAGAGGGCGTCGCTCTCTGAGGGGGACAATTGGGGCATTGAACCCGGTAGGGTCTGAGTGTGACAGGGCAGACGGGCCATGAATGATCTGTTGTTCCCTCGCTCAGGACACAAGATGCCTCTGTCACTTCTTTCTTGGGAGAGTCAGCTCCTCAGATTTGAGGGTCAAGGGGGAAGGGAGATGGGAAAAAGGCCTGTCACCTTTGTGCAGCCTGCCCCTCATCCCCATCGGGGGACAGAAGGACTCAGTGTGACCCAGCCTGAAGCCAGCCTAGGGCTGGGCACAGTGTGGCCTTTGTCCCCAGGGCCAGGGAGCCATCTGGGGCTGTCCCCGTGCCACTGGTGCCAGGGGAAGAGGGAGACAGGCGTTCAGGGGTGCTGGCCTGGCCGGGAGGGGTGGGGGTGTTGAAGGAGCAGTCCCCCCAGGAAGCTGCAGTGTTGCCTTCCCGCTGCCCAGGTGAGTCCCTAAAGTTCTCGGCCTACCTGCCGTCACTTCCTCCAGGGCACATAGCAGCCAGCCCAGCACGTCCTGCTGGTGCCAGAGAAGCGGGTGGCACAGGAGGAAGGAGGAGCCAGGCCAGGAGGAAACCAACGCTTGCCCAGAGGCCACCGCGAGCAGAAGCGCGAGCAGGAGTGGGCAGTCCCAGAGCCACCATGCCAGTCCTCGCCGGCTCACCCCGAGGACGGCGGGGCTTCCAGAGGAAAACTGACGTGCTCAAAATCGTGCAGCAATTCCCTGGCTGTTGCCAAGTGCACAAACTCCGTGACCACATCGCTCCTTTCTCCTAACTGGAAGTGCTCCCCTCTGCAGCCTCAGTGGTAAGAGCTGCTCCCTGCCTTCCAGGACTCCTCCACCCTCACCCAGATTAGAAGCCGGGCAACCCCAGGTGGCAATTCTGCGCTACCCCGAGCAGGCTGATGACAGTGATTACAGGAGGCTAGCACTCGTCGCTTTGGCTCTAGTCTTTCATTCGACAATTTCGAACACCTACTATGTGTCAGGCATGGCTGCTGACCCCAAGAAGTCACTCACGAACAGAACAGACACTAATCCTGTCCCCATGGCGCTGGAGTCTAGTGGGGGTGGGAAGTCAGTAAGTAAAATACACAGCATGTCAGACGGTGACTAGTGCAACAGAGAAAAGCAAAACAGGAAAGAGATGGGGCTTGGGGAGGTGGTGTAGTTTTAAATAGGGTGATCAGGAAGTCCTCCCTGAGATGGTGACATCTTCTGGGGAAAAGTCTGAGGAGGCACTGAGGAGGGAGCTGGTGGTACAGAATCTGAGGAAGCAGGTTAAGGGGGACATGGCAGGTGCAGAGGTCCTGAGGCAGAAGTGAGCTTGGTCTGGGAGCAGCAGTGCAGTTGAAGAGGAGAGCAGATCATGCTGGGGCTCCTTGGGACTGGGGAGGGTCTGAGGGGGTGAATGATTTGATCCTGGTTTGGTTTTCAACAGGCTCCCTCCACCTGCAGCAGGGGGCTAGCAGGGAGCCCGGTCAGGGAGGTGATGGTGACGGAGGTGACGGCGGGAGCCAGCGTGCGTGGTGGAGGCAGGGAGACATGGCTGGATTCTGGGTATACTGCAAAGGCAGAGCCAGAGGGACCTGCTGACAGACTGCATGTGGGGTGTGAGAAAAGATTCAAGCAGGGCTCCGAAGGGTTTGGCCTGAGCAACTGGAAGGACGGGCGGCCATTGTGGGGATGAGGGATGCTGGAAGTGGAGGCCTGGGTGGGATCTGGGGCATGTGTTTTATGTCCAGTGGATGTCTGAGCGGGGACGCAGAGTGAGCTGACACAGGAAGACACCCATAAAACATTGGCTCTCTTTTCTCCTTTTTTTTCCCCCTCAACTTCCTACACAGATGTGAAAATGTACCAGAGAAGAAGCTCATAGAAAGCTCATCAGACACATCCCTCACAGACACTCTCACAGCCCCTACGGCGCTTTGAGACCCTGGGACGGAAGAGGAACAGGAAGCAGGGGCCGTGGTCAGCCATCGGCAGGCCTGCGCCGCCAGACAGGGAGGGAAAGGCCAGGCAGGAGGGATTCCCCGGTTACTGACACAACCAGGCAGGGCCGCACAGACAGGGACCTCGGCCTCCTGCTCCGCAGCCCCAGGATGACCTCGGCCTGGCCCCAGAACTAACACCTGCCCTTAGGCTGGGACACCTGGGAGACCCAGACTGGGAGACCGTGGAGGCAGAAGGAGGGCAGAGCCCCAGGAGCCTGGCCAGGGAATGCAGCTGCAGCCTGGTGTGCTGCGAGAGGGCAGCTTCACTTCCTGACCTCCAGGGAGCCAGGCTCTGCGATCCCTCAGGAGACCTCATGAGAAGCCCTGATTCAAACTTCCCTGGGGTCCAGTGGCTAAGAATTTGCTTGCCAGTGCAGGGGACACAGGTTCATCCCCTGGTCTGGGAAGATGCCACATGCAGAGGAGGCACTAACCCCATGCCAGCACTGCTGAGCCTGTGCTCACAACAAGCGAAGCGACGGCAATGAGGAGGTTGGGCACCACGCCTAGAGAGTAGCCCCCACTCGCAGAAACCAGAGAAAGTCAATATACAGCAACGAAGACCCAGTACAGCCCAAGATATTAAGTGAATAAAATTTATTAAAAAAAAAAAAAAAGTAGAGCCCCAAGTCGCAGCCGGCATCTCAAGGTCCTTCAAAACCCGCACTCCCTTTCTCTGGGGCTCAGCTCTCCCCACTCCCCGCCGCGCAGGCCGGCAGGTCCCCACTCTGCAGAAGCCTCTCCAGGACCACAGGGCCCCTTCCCGGGGCACGGCCTGTGAAAGTGCGTCCATCCACGGGACCACAGAGAGGACTCTCCTCATACCCCTCACAGGGGCACTCTGACCCCTGTGTTTAGTTCTGGTGACACACTGCAGCCTGGCTGGCTGTTTGACCAGCTCATGGCATTCCAGGCACATATTAGGTGCTTTTCCAAGTCCCTCTTTTTGCTCTGTTTTCTTCTAGGTCTCTGAGAGCCCAGGGGCAGGAGATACAGGATGTAACTTCCAACAGCCCACTTTCTGAAGCCCAGAGGGTCTGTCCCTCATCCTCAAAGGCTGACACCAGCCGAGCTCCTCATGACACTCTCTGCCGCCTACTTCCCGCCCCTACCTCAGACACTCTGGGCCTCTGGGCATATTTTAAAATAACTAGAGGCCATGGCTGACCAAGTCTGCACACGTCATAAACTCCCTCCTCCCAGCAGAACCGTGCCTGCAGGGAGCCAGCAGATACCATCTCTTCCTTCATCCTCTAACTGAACCTGCCCTGCACGGCTTGAGGCTTTAGTTTCCCTAGCTTGCCAAGAACCTCAGGGAAAGCCAGTCACCCCATGACGGCCTGGAGCTGAGAGGAAGCAGGCAAGCAGAAGCCCTGGAGCCCTCATCACTCGCCCTGCTCTGCGAGCTCCAGCCTGGAGGAGAGGCTGTCAGCCTGGGCCCTTCTGAGTGGCCAGAATCAAGGGGACAGAGAGGCCTGTGGTCACCCTGCCAACGAACAGATGCTCTGGACACAGGGACAGAGCTCGGAGATTTCCACAGCCTCTGCTGGAATGCAGGGGGCAAGCGGGAAAGGCCTTCCAGGAGCAAGCTGGACTAACCTGCAGGAAGTCGGTCAGGAGGCAGTGTCTGGGGCTCGGGGTCACCTCTGTCCTAGGCACATGCACCACATGGACCAAACGCACCACTACTCTTCCCATGGCAGTGGGGCAACGGTAGGCTGGGGCAGAGGGGGCAGATCCTGCCCAGCAGTCAGCGCCCCCAGGGAGGTCTGTGCAGGCCTTGGGGTGGCAGGTACAACACAGCACAGTGAGGAATGGCATTCTACCCTAGTGAGGGCCAAGTGCTGCCCGGGCCTGCTCTCCAATATTTCCTGCAGCCTGGAACCATGGAAGGAGCCCAGCTCTCCTACCTGCTGGCACTGTGACCTGGCAAGAACACCCCTGCCTCCGTTTGCTTGATGGCTCCAAGGGATAATGCCTAGCCTCCTATCCCGTGATCGCCGGCTGTGAGATCTAACTTTCCCAGTTGCTTTCTGATGATGCCACTTCCCTCCTTTAAATCCTTCAGTTATGAACACCACCCTCAGGAAAAAGTGTACCTCCAGTGGCCAGAAGACAAGGCCTCCTGTGTTTTGAGCCCTGTGCCCTCGTCTCAGCTCTCAGCCCTCCCTGGTGGGTCTAGCTTTCTGGACTGTACCTGGCCTTCTCAGAGAAAAGCACACTCACGGCCCCTGGGAACCTTCCCTTGGCTTGGGATGACCTCCCTCATTTTTCCCTTTGCAAAACTGATTCCAAACTCAAGTGCTGCTTCCCCTGGGAAGCCGCACGTGGCAGCCCTCTGCCCTGGAGGTGAAATGAGATGCTTCCAGGGCAGCCTGTAGGCATTGGAACTGGACTGCGATGTCCTCAGGGACACAAACACCATCTCGGGCCGCTTTGCTTCCCCAGTGCCTTGCGGTGGAAGGAACCTACCAGGCGCTTCACCAGTGTTGGTGGAATGAACGGACACACGGCTGAAGGGGACCACAGCCAGCGCACTGTGATGACTCATTTGAGCCTCTCTCCTTCACAGGTGTTCAAACGGTAGACCCACTGAAGACAAAGACCTCCAGGCACTTGGATCCCCAGATGCTCTGTGTGTAGCCCCTTCCTCCCATGCTCAGGCAGGCCAGGGCCCTGTTTGTACATGAGGACTTGACCTTTACTTGTCAGGCCAGCCCCACTCTCAGCAGATGGGACTTGAGCCCACGGGGTTGCCCCAACCCTGCCCTCTTTCTGGGTACGCAGGAGTAAGCCTCGGGGTCCATCAACCAGCCCAGGACTCCCTGGGATATCTTTCCTCCTCGGTTCTCCTGGCTCTCCGTGTAAACTGAAACCCAGGGACGCATGCGCCAGGGACAAGGGGAAAGCCTGCAAAGTGTGCGCATCTTCGAGCCTCAGGGCAGACATGACCTCTTCCCGGATGCCTTCAATGACCCTCTCCCCATTCCCTCTAGCCTGAAGCTCTGCTGGCCCAGCCAGGTGGGGGCCCCCCTCTGTGCTCCCACGCATTCTAGGTGTCCCCAAATAGCACACTTGGCTTGCTGCACTGTAACTGCCTGCTTGTCTGTCTCCCGTTTGCCTGTGGGCTTATTAAGGGCAAGCACTGGGTCTGACTCATCCGTACACCCCGAGCACCTGACACAGCGCCTGGCACCACGCGAGCCCTCAAACGAGTGAGTGGATCTACGAAAGCTGGGAATTCCGGGTTCTGGGA
Source organism: Tragulus kanchil (assembly GCA_022376925.1). Lineage (NCBI taxonomy): Eukaryota > Metazoa > Chordata > Mammalia > Artiodactyla > Tragulidae > Tragulus > Tragulus kanchil. The sequence goes on along the minus strand of JAIOJX010000024.1, from coordinate 79,446,756 downwards.
GCTGTCTGGAGGGAAGAGGCTGCCAGGAGGCTGTCAGTTGCCCATTGGACTCCCAGCCCCAGATGTAAGCTAGCCCTCCTGGGCCCGGGCAGAGGCGGCAGCTTCCAGCCCAGCAGCCACGCCCCAGCGAGGTCTGCGCCGGCCTCAGGCGGGCAGGTGCCGCAGCACGGTGAGGGAGGACAGGATGGAAACGATCCTAAAGAGACGTTCCACTGAACAGGCACTGAGTTGGGGCTGCCAGGGCAGCTGGGAAGGGGGCTTGGCAGGCCCTGGGGCCCTCCTCAGGGGCTCCCATCCCCCAGGGGCAAATTTTCAGAGCCAGGTGTACTTCCTAGGCTCAGATCTTGGCCTTGAGCCCTATAGACGACCCTTTCTCACCCGACTGCCTCACCGTGTGAGCCCCCATCAGCCCTGCTACACCCGCTCTGCTGCTCTGCTTCCTGGGGCTCAAGGAATGGAGCCACATGCACCATCTTCTGGTATTTTCTGTTTGGCCCTTTTTGGAGACACAGCTAAGGCTGGCCTGTAACCTCTGGAGACGCTCTGGATTTCTAAATGATTCGATGGGACAGCGCGCCCTTCCGTCAGCTCTGGTCCTGTCGCAGGACCCCCCAGACCAGAGGCTGCGGCGGGGAGCCAGCCAGTGCGGGCGAGGTCTCTGCCTCGGACCTCTGCTTCCAGACCAGGCCCGCCTCACCTCCCCAACAGAGGAAGCCCTCTCCAGTCCTCTTAGCAGTGTCCATTAAAGACTCTGAAGGAAGGTCTCTCACTCACCACCCAGTGTTCTTAAAATTCCCAAGCCTGGAAGCTTTTCTTCGGTCTTTCTTCCCACATCCCAAGGGAAAGAGCCCATCTCTGTTTCCTCTCTGTTGGCTAAAGCACAGAGGCTGATGCCACCATCCTCTGCTCAATCAACTGGAGGGGAAATAAGGAGCATCCAGGTCACCTCCCTGTTAGCCTGCCTCGTCCAGACTGAACAACCCGCCATGGGGTCTTTGTTAGCATCTCTTTGGTTTCCTCGCCACACCCAACTTCAGCAAGGGCCTTCCAGCGCCTGCATCCCAGGGGAACAGCTCAGTCTCCTGAGCAGCAAGGGGGCAGGAGGGGAGGGCTCCCAGCATCTCCAGACCACATTCCTATTTACACTCCACTCCCAGCCCTCACGGCCACCCGTCTGGGCCAAGAATGCCACACCCACATTCTGAAGGACCCGGGCCAACATTCTCCATCCTTCAGGGCATGATGGCCTCCTCACACCCAGCATGGCCGCCCCCTCACCAGGCTGGGCCCAGGCAGCCGCTGAGGCCTGGACCACCTCCTTGCGCCTCTCTGGGACACCTCTGGACATCCTAAAGTTGTCCAACTGCTCTTTAAATGCCCCAAGGGTGGCACCCACCACTCAGAGCGTAGGGGAGGCGATGGCTTCCCCTAGTCCCTCTCTCATCTCACGAGCACCCGCTCGGCCTCAGGCGCTCTCCTAGGCTCTCTGGTGTCCTCCCCTCCCCCAGCCTCTGGTTCTCCTGCTTCTTTCTCCCACCCCCATCTGGTGGACTCACTTCCTCTACCTGTCCCTGGATATGGCTGCCGAGAGTTCCCTCTTTGGTCCTTTGTGCTTCCCCTCTACCCTCACCCCGGTGACCTCATGCTTTCCTGCAGTGGAAACCACCACTCACAAGTGGATGACTTCTGGCTTCGCAGCTCAGGCCCCACCAAGCCCCTGGGCCTCACGCACAGGCCCAACAACCTGCTGGGCACTGGGTCTAGACATTTCCCCGGGCCTGAGACACTAGAGCTCCCCCACTGGGCCTAGGACAGCCCCTGCGACAGCAAATGGTTTGAGGTCACTTCCGTACAACTTGTAAAAGCTGTGCGCTGGACATCCATGCATCATACCTGGACAGTATACAGATACATTAGAGACAAATACTGTATATAATCCAGAAGGATACACACACACACTCTCTATATATATATTCCAGAAGGCTCTAAGTTAACATGCTAACAGTAGTTATCTCACAGGGTGACAGAATTATGGGCGATTTTAATACTTCCTTTTTGCTTTTGGCACCTTCTAATATTTCCATAATGAACATTTGTTGCTTATGTTAAAAGACTACCACTTCTTTTTAAATGAAAAGAAAGTATTTTTAGATAGAGATTCCAGAGCTGTTTGGTGCAGACCTTGGAGAACTGTGAGTATCTTAAGCAGGGCGGGCACGCCTTCCTGGAAAGGCCAGGCCGCCTGTCTCCCAGGCTGCGCCAACGCATGGTCTGCATCGCCGCCACGCCACTCTCTCCCCGTGGAAGTGCCCACAGATGACATGGACACAAACCTGAGGTTGTGTTCCAGTAGACCTTCACCCAAAAATTTGTATTTTATGTACTTTTCAAGTGTCACAAAATATTAGTTTCATCTTTTGAATTTTTCCCAACCACTTAAAACTATAAATATCATTCTTAGCTCTCAAGTCAGACTAATATAGGCTGGATTTGGCCAAGAGCCATGGTTCTTCAAGACTCACCCCTGGGCATCAGTGCTTGTTTGACGTCTGAATCCCACACTCGCTCCTTTAGTAGGAAGAGGCCTACCAGGGCTTCCTCATCCACTGGAGCTATGGCAAAGACCAGCTGCCCCAGCCTCAGCTAGGCGAGGACCCGATGCTGCAGAGTCTGGGGGATCAGAGACAGAGTACCTCCTGGGGTCTCTGAGGACAGCTCCCCTTAGCAGTAGGACTGGCAAAGGCTGGAACCACGAACCAGTTGTCCCGGATGGGGCTCACGAAATCCCCTGGTCTAAGCCCTCATCTACCAGGTGAAGAAGGGAAGACTCAGGAAGGGGAACGACCTGCTCAGGGCCACTCGGTTGATGGGGCAGTAGTCAAGACCAGAACTGAAGGCTGGTGACTTTCAGTTCAGTGTCCTCTCTGCTCCCCCAGGGTTGGAAGAGACGTCAAGGGCCTGGCCAGAGATGGCATTCCCTGCACCGGGCACCCTTATCAGGGGAATCAGCAGCCCACTGGAGGGCTGCCTTGCACAGGGAAGGAGCCAGGCAGGTCTGGCGCCAGCCCAGAGTGTGGCATTCGGCCCAGCCGTGGCAAGGGGTGCTGCCAGCTGGGCTCCATGCCAGGAACAGGGAGGGGCTGAGGGCCTCCTTTCCTGGCCTCAGCCTATGCCCTCGGGAAGAGGGGTCTAGAGACCCAGCACTGCTGACGTCATGAGTGTGACGCCCTCCAGCGCAGGACCTGCACTCCCCTGCTTCCAGGCACCGGCCTCTGCCAGATGCAGGGAAGAACAGCTATGTCCCTTCTTGAGCCTGCTCACTTATCAAGAAACTCCTCTGTTGGGTGGCCAGGGCCAGAAGAGAGAAGCAGCCCTATTTTCTGAGGGGTATCCCCAAAGAAACAAAAGGGGAGGCTTCTTTATGGAAGCAAAGTGTGAGGACAGAAATCCTCCTGGAGCTCGGCCAGAGCTTCCCACGATAATGATTAAATGGAGAGGGTGCTTGGGGCAAGGGAGGGTGGAAATGTTTTAAGAACAGAATTTCCTTCCCAACTAGGTGCCTGAACCCTGGTTTCCACAGGGATCAAGGAGAGGCCAGAGCTCTAAGAACTGCCAAATGCGGCCCACTAACTCCATCTGCCATCACCCCTTGATACTGACACCAGGTAGGGCAAAATGCAAGGAGTCTTGTTGACATTCTCTCACTGGAATTCTCGCAACCACATGAGGTAATACTGTTACTCTCTCCATTTTCTAAATGAGGAAACTGAACCTTAGGTGAGCAACGTCCTTCCCCTAAGGCAGCCACTCAGGGAGCGACAGGGGCAGGATCGGAACTGACCCTGAAGTTGATACACGGCCCCCTCCATGGCGGGAAGGAGATGCCCCCTCCACACACAGAAATGAATGGATGTACCAGCGGGTCCTCCTCATCAGGTCATCCAGGACTTCCCTGGTGGTCCAGTGGCTGAGATGCCGTGCTCCCAATGCAAGGAGCCCAGGTTTGATCCCTGGCCAGGGAACTAGATCCCTAGTCATATTGTCTACATCAGCCTCCTCCACTTCCAGGCAAGACTTCATTTAACATCAGAAGGGTGCGGAGGGAGCACAGGGTGAAACCATTATCCAGAGTTCCAAGAAAGCCTCACCGCTGTCCCGTCAAAAGTTCAGGCCAACGTCTCCAAGACCAGGGTGTTCTGTCCTACGGGACCCCACTCACGCTGACAGGGAGCCTCAAGACCCTTTTCAGTTCAAAGACGCTTCTCACACTCGCCTCTTTTCAGGAGCAGATGGGCTCTCCTTCAGACAGGAGGCCAGGCTGAGATGCACCCACAGCTTTCCCTCTTCCTGATCTGCTGCTGTGCCACTGGCCAACTCCTGCCAGGCCAGCCACCAGCTCTGTCATGATCCTGGATCCCAGACTGTCCGCCTGCGCTGCCATGAGCCCAGCCTCAGAGGTGGGCTCTGAGTGTGCATGCACACGGACGTGCCTGTGGGGATCAGGACAAGACCTTGGTCGGCTCCCACCCCCCGGAGGTGGGAAAGTGCCTGCGCAGCAGTTAATGCCAGGAGGGCGAAAGGTCCAGGGTGGATGGGAGAAGAGAAGTGCGGCTCTCTCCTAAAGGTGAATCTGGATCCAGGTCAAGCACTTCCTCCCGGACAACAGAGCAGAACAGGGACTTCAGTTAAGTACGGGGGAGGGTCTTCTTACCCCAGGGAAAAGAGGCTCTACAGGAGGGTCCTCACAGCAGGAGGCTGCTGGCTTTCCAGCTCCCCGTGCCTGTGTCACTCTTGAAACCTGGGATAGAGGGGAGGGTAGAGACCCACAGCACAGACCCCTGGTCTCCTCCTGGCAGGTTCTCATCTAACAGGAACCCTCCTAGCCCCCACTCTCTTACACAGAGCCCTCCTTCCCAACCTGGAGGAATGGGAAAGATACTGCCTAAAGGCCCACCTGAACAGACTAGGAAAGCCTGCCTCCGTCTCTACCCAAAGTCAGGCCCAGAGCCGTAAACTAGGCATTTCTTTCCAAACAACAAATACAGCTACTGGTTATACAGCCTTTGCCATGCACCAGGCACTGTGCATTTCTTCATTTCATTCATCCAACAACCTTCCCTATTATGATCCCCATTTCACAGATGAGGAAACTGAAGCCGGGAGAAGCTCAGGAGTTGGCTGGGAGAGAGGAGTCACACAGCGAGTCCTTGTTGGGCCCTAGACTGCCCTCTCCTTTAGATCTCAAGCTCAGGGAAGGAAAAAAAGAGTCCAGGGAGGCATAGATGTGCTGGGCAAAAGTCCAAAGCAGGGTGACCCTCGAAAGTAGAGGCATGGTTGAGGTAGGAGCTGAGAGGGGCCAAGCCAGGCATGGGGCCTGTTGACCTGGGCCCAGGAAGGTCAAGTCACCAGAGGACAGTCTGGGTCTACAGAGAAAACCAATGCAGACATAAAGGCAAAGCCATCTCCTCAAGGCACAAGGGAGGCATGTCCAAGGCTGGCAGCCTGATCCCATGAGGTCTTAGACCAAGAACTTAGTTGTTCCTCAGATCGGGTGCCTCTCTCCAGCGACCCGTGGAGAAGCCTGGCTCTGCTGGCTCAGGACAAGTGGGCGCCTCCTCACTGGAGCACCAGCCCCACCCATCCTTCTCCAAGGAGCAATGTACAACCAGACGCCCCAGAGTAGGCTGTGCTCTCCCTTGATGGGGCAGGGACTGAGGGTCAGAGGGGCTGAACTCAGATGAAGTGGGATCCCACCGATATGGGTGGATCTGGGGAAAGTTGTCTCACAGTCTCTGTTTCCTCACCAAGAAGTGGGCACAGGAACGAATAAAGCTGCATGGCACAGCTTGGCACCCTGGAGACAACTGACAAAACGGTAGCCTCTAAGGCATTAAGAAATCAAATTTAATTTACTGACATTGACTCTGGCTCTGGAAACCCCAAAAAAAAGGCCCCAGGTTCTCATCTAACAGGAACCCTCCTAGCCCCCACTCTCTTACACAGAGCCCTCCTTCCCAACCTGGAGGAATGGGAAAGATACTGCCTAAAGGCCCACCTGAACAGACTAGGAAAGCCTGCCTCCGTCTCTACCCAAAGTCAGGCCCAGAGCCGTAAACTAGGCATTTCTTTCCAAACAACAAATACAGCTACTGGTTATACAGCCTTTGCCATGCACCAGGCACTGTGCATTTCTTCATTTCATTCATCCAACAACCTTCCCTATTATGATCCCCATTTCACAGATGAGGAAACTGAAGCCGGGAGAAGCTCAGGAGTTGGCTGGGAGAGAGGAGTCACACAGCGAGTCCTTGTTGGGCCCTAGACTGCCCTCTCCTTTAGATCTCAAGCTCAGGGAAGGAAAAAAAGAGTCCAGGGAGGCATAGATGTGCTGGGCAAAAGTCCAAAGCAGGGTGACCCTCGAAAGTAGAGGCATGGTTGAGGTAGGAGCTGAGAGGGGCCAAGCCAGGCATGGGGCCTGTTGACCTGGGCCCAGGAAGGTCAAGTCACCAGAGGACAGTCTGGGTCTACAGAGAAAACCAATGCAGACATAAAGGCAAAGCCATCTCCTCAAGGCACAAGGGAGGCATGTCCAAGGCTGGCAGCCTGATCCCATGAGGTCTTAGACCAAGAACTTAGTTGTTCCTCAGATCGGGTGCCTCTCTCCAGCGACCCGTGGAGAAGCCTGGCTCTGCTGGCTCAGGACAAGTGGGCGCCTCCTCACTGGAGCACCAGCCCCACCCATCCTTCTCCAAGGAGCAATGTACAACCAGACGCCCCAGAGTAGGCTGGGCTCTCCCTTGATGGGGCAGGGACTGAGGGTCAGGGGGGCTGAGCTCAGATGAAGTGGGATCCCACCTATGTGGGTGGATCTGGGGAAAGTTGTCTCACAGTCTCTGTTTCCTCACCAAGAAGTGGGCACAGGAACGAATAAAGCTGCATGGCACAGCTTGGCACCCTGGAGACAACTGACAAAACGGTAGCCTCTAAGGCATTAAGAAATCAAATTTAATTTACTGACATTGACTCTGGCTCTGGAAACCCCAATAAGTTTGGGAAGAATGAAGGCACCCGGTGAGGGGTGGGCAGTCAGAGGGGGAGAGTGTCAAGAACCTAGAGGGCAGGGCGATGGCAAGGCTGGGGGAGGTCAGCCTCGCGGCTGCACCAGAGCTGCCTGGAGTGGGTAACCCGAGACAGAAGCTCAGCTGTGGCAAGGTGACCCTCTCCAGAACATCTCGGGATGCTGCCCCAGACCTGGGGGCCAGTGTTCCCTGGGGCCGTCCTTGCCGTCCCCCACCCCTTGGCAAGGGGGTCCCAGCCCCCGCCCAGGTCAGAGAGAAGGGAGGGGAATCAGTCAGTCATTCCAGCATCCTCGTCCTCCAGGACTGTGCTCCCTCAGGCCAGCGTCCAGGAGTGTGCTGTGTGCCCGTACCCAGTGTAAAAGGCTCACGAGCACGCAAGTCTCACAGGGCACTGACCGTGGAGGGGCAGAGGCTCAGGGCCCAGGACACAGGGGAAACTCTGAGGGCTGGGGTGGGGATGAGGTTCTGGGGCACTGACACCCACTCACGCTGTAGGGAAGGGGTGCAAAGAGAATCAAAGCCACTGGTGCGTAGCAGGGTGGTGACCCCGCACACAGAAGGGCAGTCCCTGTCTCAGCAGCCCAGCTCCCACCCCAAGGCCTGCAGACAGCTCCAGAAACCCCCACCAGGCAGAGAAGCCAGGCCTCCAGCCAGAGCTGACTTCAGATTTCTGATTCCTTATCATCTCCACCCCTACTGCCCCTACGGAAGAATCCTCTATCCTCAAGCCACGTCTCCCAGCAGGCCACCCACCCTTCCCATGGCTGCATTAACTCTCGGCCTGCTGCTGCTGGGTGGGGAAGAGGCACTGCCCCTTCGGGTGGGCAAGGAGGGAAGAGGCGCAGTAACCCCCTGAGTCCCCACCCAGCACTGCCCCCACCCCGCACACACCCCCGCCCCTAGCGCTGGAAACTGAAGGGCTACACGCGTCCAGTCCTCCACCCATCATCCCAGGGCTCTGGCCTCCCACCCGCCCCAGCCTGCCTCTCGGGAAAGTTCCCCGGAGCCCAGAAAGCCCTTCAAGGTGGGATCTCGTCCCACACTCGCGAGTTCCTCAGTTACCCGAGGCTCTTGACCCTTGCCCTTCCCAGGAAGAAGGGAGCTTGGAAAGCGCCTGGTTCCCGATCGGGTGGAAAACTTTGCTTCCTAGGAGCTCCGGGGCCAAAGTGAGTCCTGGTGGAGACTCCGGGGAAGGGGGTGGCGGACGAGAGAATGCAAAACAGCCCTCTCTCCTAAACGTCTGGAACCTGGGACCGGCCTTTGCAGGGCATCGCCCGCCCCCCAACACTCTGGTCCACACGCCTCGCGATCTCCGATCTCTCCACGTCGCTCGGGTTATTTCCCTCCAACCTCTAGCCCCAGGGCAAAAGCAGACCTGTGCCTTTAAGAGCCTCTCCGCTTACCTTTGCTCCGTTTACCCGGCGCCGCGGTGCCCCCTCCTCCGACCTCCCCTTCCTCCCCCGGAGCGCCGCCCGCCCGGCCGGCCGGACACAGCGAGTCGCCCGCGGGACTCACCGCGCGTGTCCAGGGGGCAGCGGCGCGCCGGCTCCCGCCCGCGACAGCCGAGGTGCCGCGGGGCCGGGCGCCGTGCCCTGCGCCCTGCTGGGGTCCCTGCCCGCGCTCGGGGCGGCTTTCTGCTCAGGAAAGGTGAGCTGCTCCCGGGAGAAGCTGCAACCTGAGCTGGAGGAGGAGGAGGGAGAAGGGGAGGGAAAGGGAGGGATGGAAGGTGGGGAAAGGGGGGAGGAGGAGGAGGAGGAAGGGACGAGCCCGGCCCCCGCCAGAGTTTTTCACACGTACGACTTGACTCCTCCCCCGTCCCTCCCGCCCTGCCCACAGCCGCTGCCAATCCCTAGGGCTCCCTCTGCCCGGGTGCCCACCCCTTTCTCCCACTCTGGGAACCAGGGTCCAAGTGCCTCTTCCGGTTTCGTTCCGAGGCTTGGCCTCGGTCGGCCCTCTGGGGCTGGCCCTGAGAGCCTTGGCTAGGGATGAGCCCTTCGGACTGGAGCACCCAGGACCGGGGCCAGGGCGCGGGGTGACGTGCTGAGGGCCCACCTCTCAGTGAAGCTCTCCCAACCTTCTGAATCTGTGCTGGATCCCAGAGCTAATAATCAGCGCAGACGCGCCTTGATGGTCATTGCTGCCTTTAGAGTCCCTTGGCAGTCTAAAAGTCTTGGGGGGGGGGGGGGCTGTCCCTTTGCCCTGTCCCCTGGGACTTACCACTTACCTTCAGGTGAGTAAAACTGTCACTCCCACTTCCTACCCTGAGGAGTAATTCAGTTTCTCCTTTTGGAATAAAACCCTGCAGGTCACTGAGAATCGTCCAAGAAGGCTTCCAGAATAGCTCAAGCCAGGCCAGCTTCCAAGCCGAGACCCTGAAAGGATATTCGATTGGCTCAAAGTCTCACAAGGAGCTAGTGGCAAACCACAATTAGGACCTAGGCCAATGGCCGCACCTCTGCTCCTATTGGACTAAAGGGATCAGAGGAAATCTGAGATAGGATGAAGGGCCCCATCTGACCCTCTCCTGGCCCTGCTTCCTCTGGAACTGGACATGGCCTCTCCTGTCGGTGGGTCCAGCCACTCTCGCTACTTGCCCGTACCCCCCCCCGCCCCCCGCCCGGGGGCCCCCCAGGGGCAGCGGCGCGCCGGCTCCCGCCCGCGACAGCCGAGGTGCCGCGGGGCCGGGCGCCGTGCCCTGCGCCCTGCTGGGGTCCCTGCCCGCGCTCGGGGCGGCTTTCTGCTCAGGAAAGGTGAGCTGCTCCCGGGAGAAGCTGCAACCTGAGCTGGAGGAGGAGGAGGGAGAAGGGGAGGGAAAGGGAGGGATGGAAGGTGGGGAAAGGGGGGAGGAGGAGGAGGAGGAAGGGACGAGCCCGGCCCCCGCCAGAGTTTTTCACACGTACGACTTGACTCCTCCCCCGTCCCTCCCGCCCTGCCCACAGCCGCTGCCAATCCCTAGGGCTCCCTCTGCCCGGGTGCCCACCCCTTTCTCCCACTCTGGGAACCAGGGTCCAAGTGCCTCTTCCGGTTTCGTTCCGAGGCTTGGCCTCGGTCGGCCCTCTGGGGCTGGCCCTGAGAGCCTTGGCTAGGGATGAGCCCTTCGGACTGGAGCACCCAGGACCGGGGCCAGGGCGCGGGGTGACGTGCTGAGGGCCCACCTCTCAGTGAAGCTCTCCCAACCTTCTGAATCTGTGCTGGATCCCAGAGCTAATAATCAGCGCAGACGCGCCTTGATGGTCATTGCTGCCTTGAGAGTCCCTTGGCAGTCTAAAAGTCTTGGGGGGGGGGGGGCTGTCCCTTTGCCCTGTCCCCTGGGACTTACCACTTACCTTCAGGTGAGTAAAACTGTCACTCCCACTTCCTACCCTGAGGAGTAATTCAGTTTCTCCTTTTGGAATAAAACCCTGCAGGTCACTGAGAATCGTCCAAGAAGGCTTCCAGAATAGCTCAAGCCAGGCCAGCTTCCAAGCCGAGACCCTGAAAGGATATTCGATTGGCTCAAAGTCTCACAAGGAGCTAGTGGCAAACCACAATTAGGACCTAGGCCAATGGCCGCACCTCTGCTCCTATTGGACTAAAGGGATCAGAGGAAATCTGAGATAGGATGAAGGGCCCCATCTGACCCTCTCCTGGCCCTGCTTCCTCTGGAACTGGACATGGCCTCTCCTGTCGGTGGGTCCAGGCAGAGCACTCCTGAGCAGAGGCAGTCCACAGTGCGGCTGTGTTTCTGCTGAGCCCTTTTTGACAACAGATTGAACGAGATTGTCACTCTTAAGTCCTTGGCTTTGAGCCTGGGGCCTTTTCCTAGAGAGAAAAACTGAGTTGCCGAGAAAAGGAACAGTTTTTTCTGGAAGACATGGACCTGAGATTTGCCCTCCAACATCAGCCTGCGTCCAGCCAGGGGCACAAGATCTCTTGGAACTCCATAGGGCTTGGACTTAGGAGGGAGAAGAAGGACATTGGGCCCATCAGGAGAGTGACCTGGCCAAGCGCCTCCCAACTCTTTGCTACTTCTGTCTTCTCTGCCAGGGCCTGCAGATTTCCTGGGCACATGCACTTTATAAGAATAAATATGCTGAGTGTTAAAAGGATGCAAAGAGCAGATGGATCCGGCGACTTCAGGCTTTCAGGAGAAGCAGCAGCCTACCTGGCTCCATAATCCACCTGTGTGATAAGAATACAGGGGTGTAGGGAGGAGTCTATGCAGAGGCAGAGCAGAAGCTATGCCTGTATTTTAGAGGATTAGAATGAGGCGAGAGGAACCAGCAGGTATATAAAATTAAGAGGTTTCAACAAAACTTTACTGAACAGCTCTTCTGTGCCAAATACCAGCCAGTTTTCTGGGTGCAAAAGATGAACGCAATGCATTCCTGCCTTTCAGGGAGCTCACTGCCTCTGGGGCAGTAAGTGACCAGTTCCGGGGCTGGAGGGCCGAGGTTAGAGCTGTGGCTGCCTGGAGGGCATGGCTACCTGAGCCCATGGCTGTGGGGTGAGAGGACAGTGGGAGGGGAGGAAGGGCCTTTATGTTTTTCCAGCAGGGATAACATCAAGTGCAAAGGGCAAAGGTGAGAGAAGATGGCCACACAGCTCTGTGAGGCCAGAGCTTAGAGTGGGGCTGGAGGTGACTTCATAAAGGGAGCAGGCGCTGGGTTCTGAAGAGCCTTCTACAGACACCATGGTGATGAGCCAGGGCCCTCCCCTGACAAAACGAGGCAACCTAAAGCCTTTCAGAGGAAAGGTAGAGGTCTGTGACTTAAGACCGTCAAATGGAGGGTTGATGGGGGTTCAAACTGGGAGGTGCGAGCCCCAATTTGGAGGCTGAATCTGATGAAATATCACAAGCAGTGGCCGAAGGGAGGAGGGGAGGAGAAATAGTCAGGAGACAACACCACGGAACTACATGCCTAGATGGGAAGAGATCAGAGAGTGCCCAGGTTGGAACCACCAGTGTGACAAGCCAAGCAAGGAGCTTCTTGGGGACGCCTGGACTCTCAGAACCTCCTTGTATTGCTGTTGTAGCCTTGGGCAAGGGACAAACTTTCTGTGCTGCCCTAGCACAAGTTTTGTGATCTGTGAGTAAAGATACTAAAAGTAATGTGTGTGATTGTGGTACATATTAAAAAATAATGTATGTCAGTGGGGAAGATCCTCTGGAGAAGAAAATGGCTACCCGCTCCAGTATTCTTGCCTGGAAAATTCCATGCACAGAGAAGGCTTGTGGGCGGCAGTCCATAGAGTCACAAAGACTTGGACGTGACTGAGCACACACACCCCTACACTGTGTCAAGGCCCAGGGTTTGGCTCATAACAGGAACTCAATAAATAGTAGATGTAATTACCATTGTTTGTCCATTCAACAAGCATTTATTGAGCATCTGCTGTGTGTCAGGGTCTATAGTGGATCCTTGGGATTTAAATCTCAGTCCCCATTCTCCTGCAGGGCAGCGTCCCGGGGAAGAGAGATGCAGAGGCAGAGTTACAGAGCCAGGCCATATGGGCTGCGGCCCAGGAGAGTCAGGGGCAACTTCAGAGAGAAGGGCAACAGCTTAAGTGATGACGAGTCAGCTGCCTGCTCAGAGACTGTCGCATCACCCCACCCCTGACATGGGACTGCATTTCAGAATCTTTGAAATCTTCCATTTTGAAGGCAGAGCCTTGCTCCTTGAGGTTGGGAGAGGGAGTGAGGGTGCAGGTGGGGGTTGGGTCTGAATGAAGTCTGTGTGGCAGATGGACTCTTGGCAGCCCAAAAGAAAAGGCATGAGCATATGAACAGGTAAGAGTGACCATGGGCATGTGGGCAGAGCTTGCTAGCTAGCTAAAGAGCCTCTGTGTGTGTGTGTGTGTGTGTGATCCTAATTTTTCTGCTCCCTTTCTCTGCCCTTTGGAAAATTGTCTCCAAGTCCTCTGGTCCCCCCTCCCTTCTTCCATGCCAATTTTCTTTCCATACATCTGTGAACAAGCCCAGCTTAGTAGAAGCAGCACTACCTGAGTCCTCCACTAAAGAGGGACTCCCAGCCTGCTGCTCATCAAGCAAGACCTTGGGCTTTAAGCCACATAGTGTGACCTTGGGCAGTTTCATCCCTGGTTCGCCCATCTGTAACATGGAGATGGTAATAATAGTCCTTCTCTCATGAGGCTGTTGTGAGGTGTAAACCTGGCACCCAGTCAATGCTTGTTTCCCTTTATCTGCACCCAATAACTGTCTCCTCGCAGAGAGTCAGACAAGACTCAGCTGGGGGTTTCCCTGGCACCCCAGTGCCCGGGGCCTTTCCTGCAGGCCCTACTCCTCTGCTAGCCTCAGGGGTCTTCAGCATTCCAGGGTGGCTCCTGCGGCCCTAGCACAACAGGCTTGGAAGTGGAGCAGCATGACAGTGGAGGCCCCAGGGGCAGCCCAGTCCACTCCTTGCTCCATCCTGTCCCTCCTCCCCACTGCCAGTGACATGCCTCTGCTCTGCAGATAGGACAGGCCTCCCTGCGCGCCTGAGGGCTGAGTGGGGAAGCTGGAAACAGCTCTCCCTCCCAGACTGTGTGGGCAGCGCATGCATTCGAATAGCTTCTGAAAAACCAAAGTTCAAGCCCGCCCCACTTTCTCCTGGGAGGCGCAGCATCCAGACAGGGAGAGTTCAGCCAACAGAGAAACCTCCTCCCTGCATCGCAGCTGTGGGCTCTCCTCCTTTCTGACCGGCACTCATGCAGGCACCGTTACCAGAAGCACCGCAGAAGCCCCAGACAAGCTCTGACCTGACTCTACCCCAAAGGTGCAGGAGCCATTTCTTACCTGGGCCTCAGTTTTTCTCCTCTGTGAAAGAGGAATAAAGTGAATGCTTGCCTCTCAGGAGGATTCTACGAGAGAATGAATGTAAAAGTGCTCAGTTAACTGAAAGAAGATCGGCATGTGTGTGAGATCATTAGTGTTTGGCCACCGGGCCCTTCTTCGGATTCTAGAAGACGAGTGAAGACAAGAGAATTGAGAAACTAAGTAAAAACAGAGAAACTCTCCCGAAGGCCATGTCTGTCCTTGGCAGGGAGAAGGGAGAGTGGCAGCAGAGACCTGAGCCCACAGCGCAATCGCTTGTGACTTCACTCCTTAGGCTGTACTAGTCAGTTGAAAGAGCAGGAAGTGGCTGAACTCAGGCGATTCTTCCTCCTCCTCTGAATAAACCCAAGCTGTTGTTTTCCAGTGATCTGTGGAGAGTGGGAACGAGTAGCAGAAAACTATCATTTACTTGATTCCATTATGATTCCAGGGGAAGGCCTGGCAGTTTCTACTTTATTGCTGCAGCAAGCATCACATCCTTTCCTCACAGTTTGTGTCGGATGTACAGGCACATGTGGACTCGCGCGTGTGTGCACACATGTACACACACACACACACACACACACAGAACGACCACTCCAGACATCAGATGGGGCAACAGCTGCATCCCTAGAGGGTTCTAGGCCAGGGTGGGCACATAAACAGAGTCAGCCAATCACAGCCCCGTTGACCCTAGCAACCATCACACCAATTAGAACTCCACCCCTGGATTCAGCAGTGCCTCCCAAACATTCCACACACACACACACACACACACACACACACACACACACACACGCAGCCTTCAGGTGGCCGCATTGCCACAGCAACAACCACCAGAGAGTCGAGCAAACGGGGAAGTGGCTCTCAGTAATGAGACTGGGCGATCACCAGGGTGAGGATGCAGGCCAGCCTGGCTGGGGATAGCTCACTGAGTAAGGGTTCCCAGGCAGGATGAGAGAGAAGAGAAAGCTGGCTCGCCGAGGCTTTCCATGTCCGTTTTTACATCATGGGCCTTGGTTTGCTCATCTACAGATGGGGATCAAAGGCTGCTGCTTGTGTTATGGTATGTGCTCAGAGCGTGTAATTACTTTCCAAAAAATTAATAAGGATGGGAAGTATATTATAAAAACTACTTTTTAGAAAACCTGAAGAATTTTGAGACTTCTGGGTAAAAAGAGAGTTGAGAGGTCCCCGGAAAGACCTAAGATCAAATTCTAAAATTCAGCTCATGAGTTCCTCGTGAAGTTGGAACTCCATTCAAGCTGAAAACATGTCCCTGGCATGTACCATTTGCCAGGAACAAATGCTGATTTGGGCTTGTCCAGGTGGACTTTGAAGCCTGCAGAGCGTGTTGTTGCAGGTGCCTGGAGATGTCCAGGAGATCCCTGGGTGGGCCTGGAGACAGGTACTGGTAGGGATGGCAGACTGCTCAGGGCCAACGAGCAAGCTGAGCCTTGGACCCCGTGTGCCTCGCTGGCTTCTTGCTTCTATACCTTGGAATCCTCCCCTCAGTCAGCTACCAGAGTGACCTTAGTTCAAAGTGAAAAGCAGACAATGGACTCCTCTGCCCAGCTGCATCTAATAGCTCTCCAACAGTGGGCCTTCGGGCCCCCAAGACCTCCTTCAGAGTCTGATGAATGCTGGGGAACTCCCTTCCTAGAATCACATGCGCACAGTATTTTTCTTTTCTTTGTGGGGGACTCTGGGCCTCTTCAAGCGCATTCATGGAGTCCCTTGGGAGGCATGGCCTGTGAGGCCTCTGGTGATGTGGCCTCTGCCTCCCTCACCAGCTCACCTCCCACTCCCGCACAGGGGGTGCCTGGACACATCCCTCTGCAGGTGTTTCTCTTGCACACCTGATGTGTGTCACTGCTCTGTGACTCTGCACATGTCGTTCTCACCCGCTGGAGAGGCTTCCTCCTGGCATCTAGTTAGCTCCTATTCATTCTTCAGAACCCAGCTCAGGCATCAGCACCTCCTCAATGCTACCCAGACAGGCTGAATCACTCCCCAGCCTGAGTTGTTTCTGCTCCATTACTTCTCTCGCTGAAAGGTCCCAATACATGGGGACTCTGGGTATCTCTTTGTTGCTGCACTAGGAACTCCCTACGGCCAGAGACTCTTTCAATGGACAGAGGTAGAACATCAAAGGGGCTGCTGCTTGTGTTATGGTATGTGCTCAGAGCGTGTAATTACTTTCCAAAAAATTAATAAGGATGGGAAGTATATTATAAAAACTACTTTTTAGAAAACCTGAAGAATTTTGAGACTTCTGGGTAAAAAGAGAGTTGAGAGGTCCCCGGAAAGACCTAAGATCAAATTCTAAAATTCAGCTCATGAGTTCCTCGTGAAGTTGGAACTCCATTCAAGCTGAAAACATGTCCCTGGCATGTACCATTTGCCAGGAACAAATGCTGATTTGGGCTTGTCCAGGTGGACTTTGAAGCCTGCAGAGCGTGTTGTTGCAGGTGCCTGGAGATGTCCAGGAGATCCCTGGGTGGGCCTGGAGACAGGTACTGGTAGGGATGGCAGACTGCTCAGGGCCAACGAGCAAGCTGAGCCTTGGACCCCGTGTGCCTCGCTGGCTTCTTGCTTCTATACCTTGGAATCCTCCCCTCAGTCAGCTACCAGAGTGACCTTAGTTCAAAGTGAAAAGCAGACAATGGACTCCTCTGCCCAGCTGCATCTAATAGCTCTCCAACAGTGGGCCTTCGGGCCCCCAAGACCTCCTTCAGAGTCTGATGAATGCTGGGGAACTCCCTTCCTAGAATCACATGCGCACAGTATTTTTCTTTTCTTTGTGGGGGACTCTGGGCCTCTTCAAGCGCATTCATGGAGTCCCTTGGGAGGCATGGCCTGTGAGGCCTCTGGTGATGTGGCCTCTGCCTCCCTCACCAGCTCACCTCCCACTCCCGCACAGGGGGTGCCTGGACACATCCCTCTGCAGGTGTTTCTCTTGCACACCTGATGTGTGTCACTGCTCTGTGACTCTGCACATGTCGTTCTCACCCGCTGGAGAGGCTTCCTCCTGGCATCTAGTTAGCTCCTATTCATTCTTCAGAACCCAGCTCAGGCATCAGCACCTCCTCAATGCTACCCAGACAGGCTGAATCACTCCCCAGCCTGAGTTGTTTCTGCTCCATTACTTCTCTCGCTGAAAGGTCCCAATACATGGGGACTCTGGGTATCTCTTTGTTGCTGCACTAGGAACTCCCTACGGCCAGAGACCACTTCTTTAGCCTTTGTATTCCCTGTGATAGGGACAGAGTAGAACAGGCAGGTGGTTGTAAAGTCCTAGTAGGGCATGGTAGGCAGAAGGGTGAAACCTGAGAAACTTTGGGAGGCCATTGAGTTGACGATAACTCAGGAGAGCTGCTCCTTGTTCAGTAAAGCAGGCTCGACTGGGTATAAACAGCTGATGAAGGAGGAGCTGGCGTAGAAGGAACTAATGATGTATGCCTTGCATCTGTGTCTACTTGAGAGGGGCGGTCTTCTACCATCCTATATATATGGCTGCCCACTCAATCGGAGAGGGAGCAGGGCAGAACTTTCCTGCCGGCCTGCTTGCACCTCTTACAAGTACCCTATCCTAAGAAATCCTCTTCTTGTCTATCACTCTGCCTCTTGCTGAATTCCTTCTGCGTTGAGGCACGAAGAACCTGAGCCTCAGAGGGTCCAGACGTTGGGTGAGTGCTGGATTAAGACCCTGCCACATGGGTTCGAGTCCTAGGGTTTTGGCTGGAATTGAGTCCCCAATTACGTGGCTTCAAGTCCCAAGCAGGGTTTGGGCTGGGGTTAAGCCTTAGCCACGTGGGTTAAAGTCCCAAACCAGGTTTTGGCTAAGTTCAAGCCCCAGTCATGTGGGTTCAAGTCCTAAACAGGGTTTTGGCTGGAATTCAAGCTCCAGCCATGTGGGTTCAAGTCCCAAGCAGGGTTCGATCAGGTGTGGGCCCTGGGTTTAAGTCTCAAATCGAGGTAAACCCCTTTCACCTGTATTTAGCATTTCATAGGTCTGGAAAACCAAAATGGTGGGACCGAATTGGCCAAGGAAATGGGGCTGACAAAGGAAGTGAGCAAGCGGGTCCTGAAGCAGAGAGGGCGTCAAGAAGGAAAGAGGTGTCGGGAGGAGCCTGGCAGTCGAGGTGGTTAAGGACTGGAAATCTTCGAATTTGGCAACTAGGAAGCAAACCGTCCCAGGTTTCCCGGGCTGAATCACTCCCCAGCCTGAGTTGTTTCTGCTCCATTACTTCTCTCGCTGAAAGGTCCCAATACATGGGGACTCTGGGTATCTCTTTGTTGCTGCACTAGGAACTCCCTACGGCCAGAGACCACTTCTTTAGCCTTTGTATTCCCTGTGATAGGGACAGAGTAGAACAGGCAGGTGGTTGTAAAGTCCTAGTAGGGCATGGTAGGCAGAAGGGTGAAACCTGAGAAACTTTGGGAGGCCATTGAGTTGACGATAACTCAGGAGAGCTGCTCCTTGTTCAGTAAAGCAGGCTCGACTGGGTATAAACAGCTGATGAAGGAGGAGCTGGCGTAGAAGGAACTAATGATGTATGCCTTGCATCTGTGTCTACTTGAGAGGGGCGGTCTTCTACCATCCTATATATATGGCTGCCCACTCAATCGGAGAGGGAGCAGGGCAGAACTTTCCTGCCGGCCTGCTTGCACCTCTTACAAGTACCCTATCCTAAGAAATCCTCTTCTTGTCTATCACTCTGCCTCTTGCTGAATTCCTTCTGCGTTGAGGCACGAAGAACCTGAGCCTCAGAGGGTCCAGACGTTGGGTGAGTGCTGGATTAAGACCCTGCCACATGGGTTCGAGTCCTAGGGTTTTGGCTGGAATTGAGTCCTAATTACGTGGCTTCAAGTCCCAAGCAGGGTTTGGGCTGGGGTTAAGCCTTAGCCACGTGGGTTAAAGTCCCAAACCAGGTTTTGGCTAAGTTCAAGCCCCAGTCATGTGGGTTCAAGTCCTAAACAGGGTTTTGGCTGGAATTCAAGCTCCAGCCATGTGGGTTCAAGTCCCAAGCAGGGTTCGATCAGGTGTGGGCCCTGGGTTTAAGTCTCAAATCGAGGTAAACCCCTTTCACCTGTATTTAGCATTTCATAGGTCTGGAAAACCAAAATGGTGGGACCGAATTGGCCAAGGAAATGGGGCTGACAAAGGAAGTGAGCAAGCGGGTCCTGAAGCAGAGAGGGCGTCAAGAAGGAAAGAGGTGTCGGGAGGAGCCTGGCAGTCGAGGTGGTTAAGGACTGGAAATCTTCATCGAATTTGGCAACTAGGAAGCAAACCGTCCCAGGTTTCCCGGGGCTTGTCTCGCTGGAGGATGAAAAGTCCTGGGCAAACGGAGGCAGTCAGCCCCTCAACACTGGTGACCGTGACGAGGCGGTTCAGCCAGGGGCTGCGGCGGAAGCCTGATGTGAGGGGCCGAGGGTGACAAAGGTAGGGAGTGGAGACTGGGGGCACCAGTGACTGCTCTCTCAGCTGTCACCAGCGCTGCGAGGGCTGAGTGGGCAAGAACCTGGGGGACCTGGCCGCACCACTCTGGAGAGAAAGCCGGCAAAGCTGGGGTCGGGAAAACGATAGGTATCTGTATGATTTCTTCCTAAAAGACCCCAAATCTGCCCCCTCTGTCACCCAACCCTTCCTCCCTGACCCCCGCAGCACCAGCAGCCTCCTGTCCTTGTGGGTTTCATCCAGTGAGCATCATGGTCCTGCTTGGACGGGTTGGGGCTCCTCTCTTCTTCTGAGTTGTTAAAGTCTTTGAATTTGTGTATCTTGTCCAACTAATTTAGATCCTGAGCTTCTCGAAGGCAGGGATCATGTCCTCCTTCCCTGCCTCCCTCACCTCCCGCTTTCCTCCCTCAGTAAACACTAATTAAGTGCTGTCTGTCTAGTGGTCGGTCGTGACGGTGGCTCGAGTGCCTGCTCTCAGGGGTCTCACAGTCTGGGTTTGGGTCTCCTGACCGTGGAGAATGTTATACCCTGCAGCAGTGGAGAGCTTCTGAGAGTCCGTGAAAACCCATACTGTTATCTGTCAGTACTGACTCGTGTGTGTGTGTGTGTGTGTGTGTGTGTGTGTGTAGAGAGGGAAGCTGCTGGGTTTTAAAGAAAGAGACTCCACAAACAAACATATTCAAGTGGAATCAATCTGCTGAATTTAAATCTTATCTGTGTGATATGGCAAATCATTCTCCACTCTGTGCCTCAATTTTCTAATCTGTGAAATGCGGATCATATAATTCCTTTCTCATAGGACCACAGTGAAGGTTTCATGGGGAATGTATGTAAATAACTTAGCGTGGTGCTTGGAACAAAATAAGGGGACAATTAGCGTTAGCTATGTTTGAGAGAGAAAGCAAGAGAAGTGTTCACGAGACTTGCAAAGCGTTCTTGATCCAGAAAAGACCAGGTCAGGGTGAGACTGACCTGTGCGCTGACCACAGGGCATGCTGTGACAGGTGCTGGAGGGGCGTTAATCCAAAGGACAGTCAGGACACCTTGAACTTCCTCTCTGCATCTCCCAGCACCACCCAGCTCAGGACGCTGCTCTAAGCCATGGTTAAAATGAAAGACTGTTTGAATGGACCCCTCGTGGCCACTGAGTGGTGAGTTCAGGTTGGAACAACATATGAGGAGAGACCAGCACTCCATTTCTTCCAGTTGGACAGATTAAAAGGGCGGAAAAAAAAGAAGAAGGCCTTTGCTCCGGTCACATTAAAAAGCAATAGCCTCTACAGCAATTAGGCCCCCATAAATTACAGGGCCTGCCTCTGTCAGCTGGCTCGGCACTATCTCATTAGCCAAGGTGCCAGAGACGCTACACGCCCTGGCGGGAGCCGCCTCATTGCCAAGTGCCTGCTCCATAATTAAACACAAAACCCTGGTCTCTTCAAGGCGCCTGCTCGCCCCTCCTGGGGGACTAGGGAGACAGTGGGCAGGTGCAGGACAAGGGTGAGGGCTGGTGGGGGGCCTTGTTCAGGGGAAGGGAGGTTGGAGGGGCGTAAGTTGCGAGTAGAGAGTCCCAGGCCCTGCCGTGACCTGGGGAGGAGATTTGGGAAGTCCTCAGGGAAAGGAAGTGAAAGGGCATGGAACAAGGAAGGGACCCCACCTTCTCCCCACCTGGACACCCAGGACTGAGAGCACATGGGCCAGCTGGCTTCCCGGAGGTTCTGGTTGGAAGTGAAGTCCAGGAAGGTGGGGGGTCGTGAAGGCTTTGCTCCAGGTTTGTCTGAGAACATCTAAGCGCCCACCCCACCCAATGCACATGCACAGATGCACACACACACACACACACACACACACCATTGGTTCTCAGTCATGTGGGGGCTGATGGGACGGTATCAGGGCAGGGGAAGGACCTGAGGAGAGCCAGTACGGCCCTCAGAGGCCCTTGTAGCTGGACTTGGAGGAAGCAGGCAGGCACACCAGATGGAGGGATAACCAGATGTGTGCAGGGGAAACCATTTGACAGGCCTCTTAGGGCAGGGGTGCTCCCCTGATGGTCAAGAATGTTCTGGTGACAGGATAGGGGGTTGGCTGCAGCAGAGCTTTTGCTTTGCCAAGTGGGGAACGTGGACCAATGGGGAAGGCGAGAGGGACCAAGGCAGGTCCCAGCAGTTCTTCTGTGGGCTCCCCCTCTGCCACAAAGGCCCTGGTCTCTCTTCTAAATCCCCTTTGAACAATTGAAGATACACCCTCGTGAAGAGGTGCTTGCCCTGATACCCACAGGTCTCCAGCCAACCATGACCAGAAGGACATGAGCAGAAGGACACAGAAGACACTCCAGGGTGCCCGGAGTGCTCTTCACACGCTGCTGCCCAGGCCCGGAGTGAGGATGGAGCCAGAGAGAGGAGACAGGAGGAAGCAGCTGCCTGGGGCTGGGGAGGGACCACTGTGCATCCTTAGAGTCCTCTTGGCGGGAGCCGCCTCATTGCCAAGTGCCTGCTCCATAATTAAACACAAAACCCTGGTCTCTTCAAGGCGCCTGCTCGCCCCTCCTGGGGGACTAGGGAGACAGTGGGCAGGTGCAGGACAAGGGTGAGGGCTGGTGGGGGGCCTTGTTCAGGGGAAGGGAGGTTGGAGGGGCGTAAGTTGCGAGTAGAGAGTCCCAGGCCCTGCCGTGACCTGGGGAGGAGATTTGGGAAGTCCTCAGGGAAAGGAAGTGAAAGGGCATGGAACAAGGAAGGGACCCCACCTTCTCCCCACCTGGACACCCAGGACTGAGAGCACATGGGCCAGCTGGCTTCCCGGAGGTTCTGGTTGGAAGTGAAGTCCAGGAAGGTGGGGGGTCGTGAAGGCTTTGCTCCAGGTTTGTCTGAGAACATCTAAGCGCCCACCCCACCCAATGCACATGCACAGATGCACACACACACACACACACACACACACCATTGGTTCTCAGTCATGTGGGGGCTGATGGGACGGTATCAGGGCAGGGGAAGGACCTGAGGAGAGCCAGTACGGCCCTCAGAGGCCCTTGTAGCTGGACTTGGAGGAAGCAGGCAGGCACACCAGATGGAGGGATAACCAGATGTGTGCAGGGGAAACCATTTGACAGGCCTCTTAGGGCAGGGGTGCTCCCCTGATGGTCAAGAATGTTCTGGTGACAGGATAGGGGGTTGGCTGCAGCAGAGCTTTTGCTTTGCCAAGTGGGGAACGTGGACCAATGGGGAAGGCGAGAGGGACCAAGGCAGGTCCCAGCAGTTCTTCTGTGGGCTCCCCCTCTGCCACAAAGGCCCTGGTCTCTCTTCTAAATCCCCTTTGAACAATTGAAGATACACCCTCGTGAAGAGGTGCTTGCCCTGATACCCACAGGTCTCCAGCCAACCATGACCAGAAGGACATGAGCAGAAGGACACAGAAGACACTCCAGGGTGCCCGGAGTGCTCTTCACACGCTGCTGCCCAGGCCCGGAGTGAGGATGGAGCCAGAGAGAGGAGACAGGAGGGGAAGCAGCTGCCTGGGGCTGGGGAGGGGACCACTGTGCATCCTTAGAGTCCTCTTGTGTCCCCCTACCCTGGCCTGAGCGGCTCAGGCCTGGATGGGGCAGTGTACCCAGCCCAGCTCCAGCAGCTGGATCCTGAAGGAGAAGGACAGCATCACAGAAAATATTCACCCGGGCAAGACGGTCAGTTCACAGGGCCAGAGACAGGGAGACCCAGAGGCCAGAGCCACGAAACCAGGGCTTGGCTAGAGGTGGACGCCATGTGGCATACATGTGTAAGGTGTTTTATGCTAAACTGGACAGTGTGCGTGGTGCCCAGCGCCCAGCTGGAGCCCAGGGAGCTAGCTCTGCTGAGAGTCTGAGGGCGCACAGGACGCCAGGCCTGCCCCTCCCCACAGTGGTTGTCCTGGCTCTGACGGGGCCCAGGCCAAGGCTGCTGCCCCTCCAGCCTCCCCAGTGTGTGGACGGGGGAGGACTGGAGAGGAGGACGGCCTTCCAGTGGTGACTCACACGGCTGACCTCTGAGGCTGGCACAGCCTGGAGAAATGCCCAGGCAGGCTATGTTCCTCTTACCCTCCAGAGGCCCGGCTCATCAGCAGCCCTGGGCTAGGCGGGAAGCAGGTGCCCCCTCCCACCTCAGCCCAAAGGAACAAGTTTCCCAACCCAGCCTATCCCTCAGGGACCAGCTGGGAGCCCTTTGCCACCACACCTTGTGAGCCCAGCCTAGCGGCCATTGTTCCCTGGAGCCACAGCTCATTTTCCTGGGGCTCCTCCCAGACCTGCCTTCCCCTTGCTTTGCCATGGGGAACGTGGACCAATGGGAAGGCGAGAGGGACCAAGGCAGGTCCCAGCAGTTCTTCTGTGGGCTCCCTCTGCCACAAAGGCCCTGGTCTCTCTTCTAAATCCCCTTTGAACAATTGAAGATACACCCTCGTGAAGAGGTGCTTGCCCTGATACCCACAGGTCTCCAGCCAACCATGACCAGAAGGACATGAGCAGAAGGACACAGAAGACACTCCAGGGTGCCCGGAGTGCTCTTCACACGCTGCTGCCCAGGCCCGGAGTGAGGATGGAGCCAGAGAGAGGAGACAGGAGGAAGCAGCTGCCTGGGGCTGGGGAGGGGACCACTGTGCATCCTTAGAGTCCTCTTGTGTCCCCCTACCCTGGCCTGAGCGGCTCAGGCCTGGATGGGGCAGTGTACCCAGCCCAGCTCCAGCAGCTGGATCCTGAAGGAGAAGGACAGCATCACAGAAAATATTCACCCGGGCAAGACGGTCAGTTCACAGGGCCAGAGACAGGGAGACCCAGAGGCCAGAGCCACGAAACCAGGGCTTGGCTAGAGGTGGACGCCATGTGGCATACATGTGTAAGGTGTTTTATGCTAAACTGGACAGTGTGCGTGGTGCCCAGCGCCCAGCTGGAGCCCAGGGAGCTAGCTCTGCTGAGAGTCTGAGGGCGCACAGGACGCCAGGCCTGCCCCTCCCCACAGTGGTTGTCCTGGCTCTGACGGGGCCCAGGCCAAGGCTGCTGCCCCTCCAGCCTCCCCAGTGTGTGGACGGGGGAGGA
The DNA here is from genome assembly GCA_022376925.1 of Tragulus kanchil. NCBI lineage: Eukaryota > Metazoa > Chordata > Mammalia > Artiodactyla > Tragulidae > Tragulus > Tragulus kanchil. The sequence continues at coordinate 79,422,367 of JAIOJX010000024.1, read as the reverse complement.
CTGGAGAGGGAGGACGGCCTTCCAGTGGTGACTCACACGGCTGACCTCTGAGGCTGGCACAGCCTGGAGAAATGCCCAGGCAGGCTATGTTCCTCTTACCCCTCCAGAGGCCCGGCTCATCAGCAGCCCTGGGCTAGGCGGGAAGCAGGTGCCCCCTCCCACCTCAGCCCAAAGGAACAAGTTTCCCAACCCAGCCTATCCCTCAGGGACCAGCTGGGAGCCCTTTGCCACCACACCTTGTGAGCCCAGCCTAGCGGCCATTGTTCCCTGGAGCCACAGCTCATTTTCCTGGGGGCTCCTCCCAGACCTGCTTCCCCTTTTCCTGCCGTCAGGGAGAGGCTGGGGCTCCAGAGCAGCCAGGTGTGGCCTGCGGAGTGGGAGGGGAGCCAGGCAGATAGCAGGGGTCAGCAGGGGGCAGGAACTGGGAGCACTCTGGACAGGCCCAGGCTTGGGGGCACACCTGGAGGAGTGAGGAAGAAGTAATCCCTTTTTCTCTGGGGTGAGCCCATGACCAAAATGGTGTGGATTACCAGGGCCTCCCAGGAACACACCCTGTCTGAAAGATGGAGCAGATACCTGGCCTGTTCAGCTCAGATACGCCTAAATGATCAGTTAGGTTCAGAGCCCCTACATCCGAATGAACAAGTATGTCTGATCAAAACACATCTGACTGTGTCAGGTTCTAACAGGTGAAAGTGCACCTGAGAGGCCACACAGTGGTGATAAATCTGAGTGAGCAGGTGTGACTGGCTGCCATACCTGAATACACCAGACTGCCTCAAAGCAGACCCAAGTGCCAAATGACCTGGCAAGAAAGACCTATTCCAGGGAACCAGCAACTCCAGGTGATAGCCCGGCCTCACAGGTTGGTATCTGGCAGTGCCTGGAGTAGCAGGGGCAGGAAGGGATTGTGAACGACCTGGATCCCCAGGCCTGCCATTTGTCTCTGCGAGCTTGCCTCTGGCCCCTCTGGGGTGGGGTACTCTGCATTACTTCCCCAGGATCCCAGCCATTTATGAACCCACGACTCTACTTAGTTAAGCAGCTGGTGACTGAACCTGATCCAATATTTACTCCTGGAGAGAGGGCAAAGGGTCAGGCGTCGCCCCAGGCAGCCTGAAGCTGCAGCGGGATGGGGGATGGGAGGGGAGGGGGGACAGGCTCTCTTCTCTTGGGTACCAGAGGGTGTCTCAGATCTCAGGTGTGCCCTCAGGCAGCCTTATCCCTCACTTTCTTGGCATGGTCTGGGAAGGACAGGAAAGGGATTCCATGCCAAGGGAACTGTCCCTAAAAGGGTAAAAGTCGAGTGAATAAGAGACCTCAGTCAGAAGCTGTCAGAAACCCAAACCTCTCCCTTGAGATAAGAAGGCCCCCAGGTCCTGCCCAGGACCCAGTGGGTGCGAGGCTTCCAGGGGAAGGAGCCTCCCTGCAGGAAGTAGTCAGCCTGCTTTTCTCTGAAAGGGGACAGGGAAGAGGAGAGGGGTGGGGAGCTGGGGTGAGTCCCTCTGAGGAATGAAAGCAGGGCAGGGCTACCTCCCCACAAAGGAATCAGACCCCCGAGACTCTGAGAATCCAGAAGCTTGGTGATTTCCCCACATTAAGCACAGTCACTCTCCCGGGCATGATTAGCAATAAACCTCAAAACCTAAATTGCCAGAAAGAAGATCTGAGGGATCTCTCTCACAAGCCAGGCCTGGAGGAGAAGCCCTAGAGATAGAGGGAATTTAGTCTGCGTCAGAGAAGGGCAAGGAGGAGGATGAGGTGGTGGGGAGGCTGGCTGAAGAAAGAAAAAGTAGGGACGGGGATAGCAGCCAATGTGTTTTCCTGATGGGGATTTGCTGAGTGCCTCTGTGTGTGAGGCACTTTGTGCAGATCAGAATTAATCCTCATGGTAAGGATTGAGAAGACAATGTTATCTCATTTTACAGATGAGGAAGGTGAGGCTTAAGAGGGGTCAAGTGACTTTCCTGGCCTTAGTGACAGTGTTAGTCACTCAGTCATGTCTGACTCTTTACAATCCATGGAATATAGCCCACCAGGCTCCTCTGTCCGTGGAATTCTCCAGGCGAGAATACAGGAGTGGGTTGCCATTTTCTTCTCCAGAGGATCTTCCTGAACCAGGGCTTGAATCTGGGTCTCTTGCATTGCAGGCAGAGTCCTTACTGTCTGAGCCACACCAGGGAAGGTCCCTAGTGAGAGGCAGAGCTGAATACAAATCCAAGTCTGTCTGAGTCCAGCTCATGTGTGCTTTCCGCAGTGCCTCAATGCTTCAACCAGGCTGCAGATCCCCTCCAGATCCCACAGCCCAGCCCAGGGCATGTCGAGCCAGGGGAGGAAGTCTCAGCCACAACCTCAGAGAGCCTGCACTCAGAGGTCATGATCCTAGCAGCCCCCAGAAACTGCACATCAGAGGCAGCACCACTCAAGAGAAGAACACAGGTTCTAGCCTCAGAAAAATCTGAATCTGGACACTGCTCACTGGGCTTCCCTGATGGCTCAGCAGGTAAAGAATCCTCCTGAGATGTGGGTTCAATACCTAGGTCAGGAAGATCCCCTGGAAAAGGAAATGACAACCTACTCCAGTGTTCTTGCCTGAAAAATTCCATGGACAGAGGATCCTGATAAGCTACAATCCAAAGGATCACAAAGAGACAGACACGACTGAGTGACTAAGCACTGCTCACTAGCCTCTGTGCCCTTGGGCAAGTGGTTTAACTTCTCAGCCTAATCTTGCTCATCCGTGAAGAGGACCTAATCATGCCTACTTCATAGAGCTATTCGAGAATTAAATGAGGTATAGTGTGTATAGTCTAGCACATGGTAGATGCTTAATAAATGGTAGTTCCAGGCAGGGTGGGCTGCTTGGGCATGTGATCCTGGGCAGGGCCCGGTGCTCAGCAGGCCTCACACTTAAGAGGCTCCATGCTTGGTTTAATGCTTCATTGTTGCCTTCTTGAAATGTTTACTAATTTTTGAACACGGGGCTCAGCACTTTCATGTATTGGGTGCCCCAGATTATCTACCCAATGCTGCTGATTGGTCTGGGTTCAGTTCTTTTGACCCCACCCTCTGGAACAAGCCCTCGTTCATCATTGCCTGGTTTTCTAGGCCCAGGACGTGTTTCTCTGCCCATCCTTCTTGCCCTTGCTGCTGCTGACAAGCCATCATGGAGAGCAGACAGAACCCGTCTCAGTTTAACCACCTCTAGGAGGGCAGGAGAAGGTCGCCCCTTTCTCATTCTGAGGAGAGTTGTGAGCTTGGGCTCCCGTTGGTCAGTGTGGTTTCCGGAATGCCAGCAGCCAGCCCCGTTAGGATTACAGCCCTGCAAGGTTGGGAGCCTCCAGCTTCCTGACTCACTTCCTCCAGGACATGCCTCCATGCCTCCAGAGTACCACGGGGTGAGGACTGCAGGCCGGGGCAGAGGCAGAGCTCTGAGCAGCTTCAGGAAATGACGGCGGAGCAGGTCCCAGAACTGGGAACCAAGGCGAAGCCAGAGGCGGCCCTCCCTCAGTGTGGGCTGCTCCTAGGCTTCTGACCTCCATACTGAGTCTGCCCCTTTGCTGTTCTCAGATTCTAGTTCCCAGGGGCCCTGCCATTTGCTAAACTGGCAGTCTGGGCCAGCCTTCTGAACTGAAAAGCAACCTGCAGGGGAAATGGAAACAGATAGGCTGCAAGGCTGTCTGTCTTCTCTCACTCACCCTCAAAACTTACCCATGTCCAGGGCTAGGAGCCTTTGACAAGGACGCTGGAGTTGGGTGCCGGGGAATGAGGGAGAGGACAATGGAAGAGGAGTCTGGGGTGTGGCTGTAGGGAGAGGAACCATAAGCCCACTCAAAGACCAGGAAATACCACAGTCAGAAGGGCTCTTCGAGAAACTGAGGTCAGAGAGGGAAAGTTACACAGCAAGGACTGGCTCCTGGGTCCCCTAATGCCCAGCCTAGACTTCTTTCCATTACATCATTTGACTTCAGATTCAGAAACAAATTGAGGTAGAGAGGGAAAAAGAGACAGCCTCCCCATCTTCTGTATATACTCATCTATATCCACACACAAATACTAATTCCTCCTAGAGACTGGTACAGGGAGCTGCTAGACCTCAGTAGGTGAAACAAGGCTAAGGAGGTATGTGTCCTCTGATCGTACCCTTGGCAGGCCCTCTGGAATCACACACATGACATGCCATGTGTCTGCCAGGCCTCTCCTCCCAGTGGCGGATCTGACATGGCTGCCGCCTTCTGATCCTCAGGTTGAGATCTTGGGGCCTCTTCACGGGAAGGAGGGACCTAGAAAGTTTCCTGTCCAGTGTGGGTTTTAAAAGTAACATGAATTGCTAATATATATTAAGCACTTTCTATACACCAGCACCATTCTAAGTTTTTCATGTATCAGTTCATCATCTGTTACTTATACAACCCTATGGAGACAGATACTACCATTGTCCCTGTTTTATAGTTGAAGCAGGGCTTCCCTGGTGGTACCTTCCAATGCAGCAGACACAGGTTCAATCCCTGGTCAGGGAACTAAGATCCCACATGCCATGGGGCAACCAAGCCCACACACCGCAACACCTCTAGAGCCTGCACGCCACAGCTAGAGAGAAGTCCATGCACCTCAACGCAAGATGCTGCGTACTGCAATACAGCCAAATAAATAAAAGTTGAAGAAACTGAAACAGAGAGAGGTTAAGTAACGTGCCCATGGTCACACAACTAGTAAACAGTAAAGCTGAGATTTGAATCTAGGGAGGCTGGGAGAGGGGATACAGTGCTCCTCCATCACTCCTCAAATGAGTACAGCCTGTGGACTCCTAATTCAGTGCTCTTGGTAGTGCGACACTTGCTTGATCCCCAGTTAGTAGGGTTTATTTGGTAAACACTATGTATATTTCTGCTGACATATACGTATGTCCTCCAGTTCAGCTCCTCTCTCCTCCCACACCTGAGTACCAGATACTGTTGCCCAACCAGGAGGCAAATCTAAAGTTGGAGAGGAGTGGTTGTCTCTCCGGAGCCGGTCTTTTCTGCCCCTCAAAACACCCCTGAATGACCTGTGCTGCCACCTCCTGGCCACAGAGACTCAGGACAGGCCCTGTGGGTGTCTCAGGATCCCTCCCTTCACTTTCCCTCTCTCAGTGCCATCTCCCAGCGTGAGGTGACTAGATGCTATTGAGTCTCAAATAGATGTCTCTTCTGTTATTCCAGATTTTTCCAGCTTTATTGTTACATGTAACTGACATGCTCACAGTGCATAAATTTTCTTTAGAAAGAGTGGATTATTTTTACTGAATCATAATGTAGCTTGAGAGGAGCCTGGCGGGCTATGGTTCATGGGATTGGGGATTGCAGAGTTGGACATGACTGAGGTGACTTAGTACGAATACATACAACTAGTTACAGAGCAACAGAGGACAAGATGGTTGGATGGCATCACCGACTCAATGGACATGAGTTTGGGCAGAGTCTGACACGACTTAGCGACTGAGTAACAACAGTGTAGCTTGAAACACTCTAGAAATCCCTGTCAACAAATGCTTATTTTCCCCATTTTAAATTTGAAGTACTGTTGAGTCACAATGTTTCAGGTGTGTGTGTGTGTGTGTGTGTATGTTAATATATATCAACATTGTGTAAGTTTAAGGCATATACCCTAGATGATTCGATACGTATTGTGAAATGATTATGGCAGTACCATTCTGTTCACAGTTAACTTTTTTTGGTGGTGAGCACTCTCTGCCCAAATCTCCTTTTTTTTTAAAAAAATTTTGGCCACTTTCATTGGTTTTTATTTATTTATTTTTATCTACCTTTATTCTTTAGCCTGTGTGGGCCTCCCATCGCAGTGGCCTCTCTCGCTGCAGAGCACTGGCTCTGGGTGCATGCACTCTAGAGCTCCGGCTTGGTAGTTGGATATACCGGTCCAGCCACTCCACAGCACATGGGATCTTCCCAGGCCAGGGATTGAACCAGTGCCCCTTGCACTGCAAGGAGGACTCTTCACCCACTGGACCACCAGGGAAGCCCCCAGATCTCCCTTTTGAGACCCTGTGTATGCTGATGCATACAGCTCTTATACCCCAACACCCTGTGACTACCCCAAGTTCAGAGTTGGCGCTAGAAGGCAGGGATCCTGGCTCCTGACTCAGTTCTCACCTCACAACACCACGGCTTCTCCAACAAGGCACCAGTAAACATGGGCAAAATGACGGCCTGGAGAAGGACAAGTGTTGGCTGGTGCCAGAGTCAGGATTCAGACCCAGGACAGGAGAGGAACAAAACCAGGGGGCTTTCTGCACTCACTGCTGGGGGTTTGGAGAAGACCTGAGACTTCTAGAATGGACGGGTAAGAGACTGTGAAGCTGAAGTGGCCTTAAGCCATCTGGTGCCTGGACAAAAGCTTTGTGGCAGAAGAGAGTTGGGAAGGGACGCTGGGAGTCTCTGCCCTGGCCTTGGGAGACGGAGTACGCAGGAATGAGGGTCCACGGGGAGAGGTGGGAGAGGAGGACAGGATGGGGGTGGGCTCCTGGGTTCTGGCCTCACTGAAGGCTCAGAAGGAGAACTAGAACAACGGACAAAGAAGGAGCAGTCAGATGGAACAGTTGAAGCCTGAATGCTTTAAAGACAGACTTAAATCTTAGAACAGGAACTGTCATTAAGGCTTAATACTTTGGCCACTTGATGCGAAGAGACGACTCATTGGAAAAGACCCTGATGCTGGGAAAGACTGAGAGCAAGAGGAGAGGGGGACAAGGATGGCATCACTGATTCAAAGGACAAGAGTTTGAGCCAGCTCGGGAGATGCTGAAGGACTGGGAAGCCTGGCGTATCATGGTCGCAGAGAGGAGGGCCGAGAGACTGGACAACAACCTGTTTTTGTGCTGCCTTCAAGCTAAGAATGTGTTTTTACATTTATAAATTGTTTTAAAACTCCAAAGTAGAATAATATTTCATGACACCTGAAAATCATATAAAATTCACACCTCAGTGTCAATAGGTAAAGTTTTAATGGGACTCAGCCGCCAGGTCATCCTCTCGTGTGTCGTCTCTCACCGCTACCTGCCACAGGAGAGTGCGTCAAGACAGGGACCGTACAGCCTAGGAAGCGTAACATATTTACACTGAGGCCTTTTCCAGAAACCTTGTGGAGCCCTACCTTAGAGAAAAACACCCTGCTTTCCCAGATCCCGGCACCAAAAATAACAAAAAAGGACGGGGAGCCCTGGGCCACAGGCTCCACCACGGTCTCCAACAAGGCACCAGTAAACATGGGCAAAATGACGGCCTGGAGAAGGACAAGTGTTGGCTGGTGCCAGAGTCAGGATTCAGACCCAGGACAGGAGAGGAACAAAACCAGGGGGCTTTCTGCACTCACTGCTGGGGGTTTGGAGAAGACCTGAGACTTCTAGAATGGACGGGTAAGAGACTGTGAAGCTGAAGTGGCCTTAAGCCATCTGGTGCCTGGACAAAAGCTTTGTGGCAGAAGAGAGTTGGGAAGGGACGCTGGGAGTCTCTGCCCTGGCCTTGGGAGACGGAGTACGCAGGAATGAGGGTCCACGGGGAGAGGTGGGAGAGGAGGACAGGATGGGGGTGGGCTCCTGGGTTCTGGCCTCACTGAAGGCTCAGAAGGAGAACTAGAACAACGGACAAAGAAGGAGCAGTCAGATGGAACAGTTGAAGCCTGAATGCTTTAAAGACAGACTTAAATCTTAGAACAGGAACTGTCATTAAGGCTTAATACTTTGGCCACTTGATGCGAAGAGACGACTCATTGGAAAAGACCCTGATGCTGGGAAAGACTGAGAGCAAGAGGAGAGGGGGACAAGGATGGCATCACTGATTCAAAGGACAAGAGTTTGAGCCAGCTCGGGAGATGCTGAAGGACTGGGAAGCCTGGCGTATCATGGTCGCAGAGAGGAGGGCCGAGAGACTGGACAACAACCTGTTTTTGTGCTGCCTTCAAGCTAAGAATGTGTTTTTACATTTATAAATTGTTTTAAAACTCCAAAGTAGAATAATATTTCATGACACCTGAAAATCATATAAAATTCACACCTCAGTGTCAATAGGTAAAGTTTTAATGGGACTCAGCCGCCAGGTCATCCTCTCGTGTGTCGTCTCTCACCGCTACCTGCCACAGGAGAGTGCGTCAAGACAGGGACCGTACAGCCTAGGAAGCGTAACATATTTACACTGAGGCCTTTTCCAGAAACCTTGTGGAGCCCTACCTTAGAGAAAAACACCCTGCTTTCCCAGATCCCGGCACCAAAAATAACAAAAAAGGACGGGGAGCCCTGGGCCACAGGCTGTGCACCCTCCTGGAGGGAAGCTGCAGGTGCGGGGCGAGGTACCCATGGACAGAAGGAGGGGGCGGACTCTCAGGCGGCCTCTGCAGGGCCAGCTGCCCTGAGTCTCCCATGGCAGAGCTCCCTGGCAACAAACCGAGCTCTCCCCAGCCCCCAGCCAGCTCTCCCCGGGGCGAGTCTTAGAGGCTCCCAGACCCTCCACATGTGCTCTGGCCTGAGAATCCTTGCTCCACCATTATAAATGATGTGGGCCTATGGAATTCCATAACCTCTAAGCCTTAGGATCTCCGTCTGTGAGCTGGGGGTGATAAGGCAGACCTTGAAGGACTGTTGAGAAGTCAGACAGGCGACAGAGTCTACAGCAGAGCGCAGGATACTTCGGCCCCTGATGTGAAAAGGGGACTCTGGGAAAGAGCCTGGTGCTAGGAAAAATAGAAGCCAGAAGGAGAAAGTGATGGCAGAGGGCGAGATGGTTGGATGGCATCACTGAGTCGATGGACATGAGTCTGAGCACACTTCGGAGATGGTGAGGGACAGGGAGGCCTGGCGTGCTCAGTCCATGGGGTTGCAAAGAGTCAGCCATGACTGAGTGACTGAACTCAACAGAGAGGCAGCTCTGCCCGCAGCAGGGCTACATGAGTGCATGCACCTCCTAACAGCTTCCACTAGAGGGCAGGAAGGCCCTGCTGGCTGCCAGGAGGGTGTCAGATGGAGTCAGTCTGCAGGTTTCCTGCCTGGGGAGAGGTGCCGGACTTGCTGTTGACAACTCTGGCCTTTGATCTGCTCCTGTTCTCCCCACAGCCTGCTGGGGGCCAGACGACTGCAGAGCTTTCCACTGGAGGCAGGTCAGGCTTCCTTCTTGCCCTTTCTTTGCGCCCCACAGGCAGGCCAGGCTGACGCCAGATCAGTGGGTAAATGCTCCTTCTACAGCCTACTGCACGTCACCTCAAGTCACCCTCCCATGGCCCTGGATGCAGGCAGAGCCGTGGAATAATGCCTCTCATTCTGGTGAGGGAACCGAAGCTTAGAGAGGCTAAGTGACTTGACCGAAGTCCCACAGCTGGGTCGCAGGCTGGCCGGCATCGTAGCTCCTGTCCTGTCCTCTGATCCCAGGTGTGGCTCTCGCCCCGCCGGCGAGCTGGCCTTAACTGCCATGCTCTCCTTCTGCGGCTTCCTCCAGTGTCCCGTCCCTGCCCTTCAGGCTGGTGAGACAGCAAAGCTCAGCTCTACCCGACAGAACTCAGGATTGTTCCAAGTGCTTCCATACACACGAGCCCGCTGCAACCCAGAACAGGCTCTCCCCAGGCGATCTGAGGGCAGTGGCGGCTGTTCTGGCGGCTTTGAGCAGTTGGGAACACAAGGGCAGATGGGCAGGCATACCCAGATGTGTCTTGGGCAGTGACCAGTGGCAGGCAGGTGGCTGGGTGGAAGCGGCTGGCGAAGCTGCTAGAAGGATGGCCTTTGGGAAGCTGCAGGAAGGAGAGCGAAGAGGCAGGAACACGCACAGGCACTCAGGATGAGCAGTGAGCCAGACAGGAGTGAGTGCCAGACAGCAGAGGGGAGGCAGAGTGGGAGGCCACACGGGTAGAGGAGGCTGCTTCACGAGGAGCCTTGAATGCCAGGCTCGGGGAGGCGAGTGTGGTCCTGTGAGCAATGGGGAGACACAGAAGGCTCTTGAGGGAGGGTGTGGCAGGAAGCAATGTTGTCTGAGGAAGGTGATATGAAAGTGATAAGGAGACCGAGTGCCTTGGGAAGGAGGCAGAAGATGATGTTTCTGTGGTCCAGGCTTAAGGTGAGTGTAGACACAGTGGAGAGGCTGGGGGTTCTGGAAATACCAGGTGATGAGCGTGATGTGATTTGAGAGACTGGATGAGGACTGGCCCAAAGTGGGAGTAACTGGAGACTCAAGGTGTGAACGTGTAGGGGAAAATGGTTAATTATTTTTCCTATGAGGACGAATTTGAAGACATCAAGTAGAAATGCTCTGTGAATGCCTACAGTGTGGGATATTAGAAGAGAAGCAGAGCTCAGGATGCAGAGACAGAGGGACTCACTCACGTGGATGTGATCTTTGAGGCTGTGAGAGGGAGCCCAGCTGCCAGGTGAACAGCTGGAGAGAGACGGCCGTAGCTGGGCAGAAAGAGGAACTAGAAGAGGCAGGCCAGGGCAAGAGGTGACTGTGACCACCCCATCCCATCCTGAGGCTCCTGCTGGACCACACAGCACCCGTCCAGCAACCACGACCGGGTGGAGGAGGGAGGACACTCACCCTATGTCAGGCCAGTCAGAGAATGAAGCTCTTCTGATGGACAGGATATGGACAAAAAGCTGTCCCCATCAGTCCATGAACAAGCAGGCAGGCTCTGGGTCTCCAGAGAGCCAGGCTTAGGCCTAGACATGGAAGGACAGGGAAGGAAAGAAGCTTAGCCCTGGGTTGCTCCATCCATCCTCACCTAAACCATTGGCCTACAAACAACTGCCCTTGTTCTGTTCTGTAGAGTCCTCTGTTTTATACAAATGAAATAGTCCTAAATCATGCCAAGGAAGAAGGAAACCCTGAAGAAAATCACTTTTTGGTGATTGAGGGAGATTTCAGCATGGAGGGAAAGGTGGGTCGTCAGTGTCGCATGCTGAGAGTGTCAGGTCAGAGATGTCTTACTGACCAAAACTTGTGTGACAGGAAGAGACGCTGGGTCAGTGGAGTTCCTGCTGCCAAACCCAGACCCAGAACTTAGGATTCACAGTCCATTTCCTCAAGAAGGAAAGGGGAGCTACTCCCGAAGGGTCTTCCCCACCCATGGCTTTGGTGCAGTTTCCCCAGCTCCTGCTTCTTTCCAGAAAGTTCTGGAGACTCAGTCGCCATCTCCCAGCCCTCATGCCAAACCTCTACTCATCTAACTTCAACACCAGAAAAGAAAATACTTTATCTTTTTTAAGCTCTGGACAAAGAGAGACCACATGGCTCCAAACTCAACCACCCCACATGGGGACAGTTCTTCCTAGTGTCTAACTCAGTTCCATTTTGTTGACTTGTTACCCTTTCCACTGACGAATTTGAAGACATGAAAACTTAGCAGTGTGGGATATTAGAAGAGAAGCAGAGCTCAGGATGCAGAGACAGAGGGACTCACTCACGTGGATGTGATCTTTGAGGCTGTGAGAGGGAGCCCAGCTGCCAGGTGAACAGCTGGAGAGAGACGGCCGTAGCTGGGCAGAAAGAGGAACTAGAAGAGGCAGGCCAGGGCAAGAGGTGACTGTGACCACCCCATCCCATCCTGAGGCTCCTGCTGGACCACACAGCACCCGTCCAGCAACCACGACCGGGTGGAGGAGGGAGGACACTCACCCTATGTCAGGCCAGTCAGAGAATGAAGCTCTTCTGATGGACAGGATATGGACAAAAAGCTGTCCCCATCAGTCCATGAACAAGCAGGCAGGCTCTGGGTCTCCAGAGAGCCAGGCTTAGGCCTAGACATGGAAGGACAGGGAAGGAAAGAAGCTTAGCCCTGGGTTGCTCCATCCATCCTCACCTAAACCATTGGCCTACAAACAACTGCCCTTGTTCTGTTCTGTAGAGTCCTCTGTTTTATACAAATGAAATAGTCCTAAATCATGCCAAGGAAGAAGGAAACCCTGAAGAAAATCACTTTTTGGTGATTGAGGGAGATTTCAGCATGGAGGGAAAGGTGGGTCGTCAGTGTCGCATGCTGAGAGTGTCAGGTCAGAGATGTCTTACTGACCAAAACTTGTGTGACAGGAAGAGACGCTGGGTCAGTGGAGTTCCTGCTGCCAAACCCAGACCCAGAACTTAGGATTCACAGTCCATTTCCTCAAGAAGGAAAGGGGAGCTACTCCCGAAGGGTCTTCCCCACCCATGGCTTTGGTGCAGTTTCCCCAGCTCCTGCTTCTTTCCAGAAAGTTCTGGAGACTCAGTCGCCATCTCCCAGCCCTCATGCCAAACCTCTACTCATCTAACTTCAACACCAGAAAAGAAAATACTTTATCTTTTTTAAGCTCTGGACAAAGAGAGACCACATGGCTCCAAACTCAACCACCCCACATGGGGACAGTTCTTCCTAGTGTCTAACTCAGTTCCATTTTGTTGACTTGTTACCCTTTCCACTGACGAGGGCTTGGTGGGTCTCCAGGGCACCTGAAGATGACATGGGCTGGAGCGAGGGGAGAGGAGGGCAGGCCGGCAGGAGTGGCTGCAGAGGACTGAGGGCTCCCTGCTCCAAACACCCCCCTCCCCCTCCCCACCCGGCTGCTGTGCAGGACGGCTCTTCCTGAGCGGATTACCCTGTGGTCTAACGGACTGAAGCTGCGAGAATGCTATTGTAACAAGAGGCTTACCGAAATGTAGACACCCAGCCCTGGCGTGTCCGAACACAGAGATGGGAAAATAAGCACAGTAAGCCCGCAGTGCTAAGCCACTCCATTGTCCTGCTTGTTGCTGAAACACCCAGCAGTTTCTGCCAGTGCCCCTCCCCCTCCAGAACTGCCCTCTGGGACCGGCGGGCTTTCTCCTCCTAAAGGTGGGAGAGCTGTGCAGAGCTGAAAGCTTGGTCCTTCAGTGCAGAGGAGCCTGTGCATGTGAGTCAGTGGCCAAGCGCATAGGGCAGGTCTGTACAGGCCAGGATTAGCCCTACATCTCCCGGCCCCCAGTGAGTGCCCAGCCCTGTGCCCCTTGGGGTCCTCCCACCCCCAGCCCTGTCCCTCACACTCAGTCCTCCCCCTCCCCCACCGCAGATCTGGGGGCTGCCCTCTGGGAACCCCGATGACTGACTGGCGGCTCCCGGGGTTAGACTGGCATGGACCCCTTCCTCAGTCTGGCACTGGTTGACTTACGGGGATGGAGTCACAACCCATGCGTGTCACATGTGGGAGGTGCCAGGGAAGACAGAGTGAAAAAGTCCCATCCCAGCCACTGTCAGAAGTCCCAGGGAACAGGGCAGGGTCTAGGCTGCCCTTCCACAGGAGGCCACCCCAGCCACAGGGAGGGGCCCAGGGACCCACAGGCACCCCAGAGGAACGTGTCCCAGCTCTCTCTGTGTCAGCCTGGCAGTCTTCCTCCTGGGCGCTCTGTCCTGGCTGAGGCAGCACCGCCTCTGACATCTGGCCAGAAATCAGGAGGTCCACCTTTGTACCTCCCGTTTCCCTGTTCTTCACTTCCTGCCAGTCACCATGTTTTTTCAAGTTCACCTTCTCACTTTGTCTTCAAACCACCCCCTGCTCTCAGCAACCCCCTCTGCCCTCTTGGCTGAAGTAACAGGCCTTTCTGCCTTGCCCCTAAAATCATGGCCAGACTGACCAGTTTCCCATTTAAATCTCCAGAGGGAGAGTGATTCTCCCTGTCCCCCGAGGGACAGTCTTGGACTCTTTAGCCTGAGCAGAAGGATGGAGGTGCTTTAACTCTGTCTGGCTGAAGCAATGCAGAAGTGCACCTGCTAGAGCTTGGTTCAAATCCTGCCTGCTACTTTCTAGTTGCTTGACCAAGGCTGTCGTTCGGTGGCTAGGTTGTGTCTAACTCTTTGCTACCCCAGAGACTGAAGCATGCCAGGCTCTTCTGTCCTCCACTGTCTCCTGGAGCTAGCTCAAATTTATGTCCATTAAGTTGGTGATGCCGTTTAGCCATCTGATCTATGGCCATCCCCTTCTCCTCTTACCTCAATCTTTTCCAGCGTTAGGGTCTTTTCCAATGAGTCATCTCCTCGTATCGGGTGGCCAAAGTATTGGAGCTTCAGCTTCATCATCAGTCCTCTTAATGATTATTCAGGGTTGAGTTCCTTTAGGAACGATTGGTTTGATCTCCTTGCACTCCAAGGGACTCTCCTGAGTGTTCTTCAACAACACAACCTGAAACATCAGTTCTTTGGCTCTCAGTCTTCTTTTGGGGGGAGGCACTTCTATAGGTCTTTCACTTATCTATTTTCTTTGTTCTTTGGCCTGTGTGGGCCTCCCATCGCAGTGGCCTCTGTCACTGCAGAGCACGGACTCTGGGCGCATGCACTCCAGAGCTCCGGCTAGTTGGACACATTGGTCCAGTCGCTCTGCAGCACGTGGGATTCTCCCAGGCTAAGGATCGAGCCAGTGCCCCTTGCACTGCAAGGCGAACTCTACCCACTGGACCACCGGGGAAGCCCAGCTCTCAGTCTTCTTTGTGGTCCAACTCTCACATCTATACATGACTACTGGAGAGACCATAGCTTTGACTATATGGACCTTTGTCAGCAAAGTGATGTCTCTGCTTTTTAATACACTCAATACTTGTGTTCCTCCCCCAGGCATGTCTACTATGCTGTAACGGGATCAAAACAAACTGATAGTCCAAGCCAGAGGAAAGGGACTGGAACCTTCTCAGGTCTATGGACCTGAGCCTTCATTTGTCTTCAAACCACCCCTGCTCTCAGCAACCCCTCTGCCCTCTTGGCTGAAGTAACAGGCCTTTCTGCCTTGCCCCTAAAATCATGGCCAGACTGACCAGTTTCCCATTTAAATCTCCAGAGGGAGAGTGATTCTCCCTGTCCCCCGAGGGACAGTCTTGGACTCTTTAGCCTGAGCAGAAGGATGGAGGTGCTTTAACTCTGTCTGGCTGAAGCAATGCAGAAGTGCACCTGCTAGAGCTTGGTTCAAATCCTGCCTGCTACTTTCTAGTTGCTTGACCAAGGCTGTCGTTCGGTGGCTAGGTTGTGTCTAACTCTTTGCTACCCCAGAGACTGAAGCATGCCAGGCTCTTCTGTCCTCCACTGTCTCCTGGAGCTAGCTCAAATTTATGTCCATTAAGTTGGTGATGCCGTTTAGCCATCTGATCTATGGCCATCCCCTTCTCCTCTTACCCTCAATCTTTTCCAGCGTTAGGGTCTTTTCCAATGAGTCATCTCCTCGTATCGGGTGGCCAAAGTATTGGAGCTTCAGCTTCATCATCAGTCCTCTTAATGATTATTCAGGGTTGAGTTCCTTTAGGAACGATTGGTTTGATCTCCTTGCACTCCAAGGGACTCTCCTGAGTGTTCTTCAACAACACAACCTGAAACATCAGTTCTTTGGCTCTCAGTCTTCTTTTGGGGGGAGAGGGCACTTCTATAGGTCTTTCACTTATCTATTTTCTTTGTTCTTTGGCCTGTGTGGGCCTCCCATCGCAGTGGCCTCTGTCACTGTAAAGCACCTGCTCTGGGCGCATGCGCTCCAGAGCTCTGGCTCGGTAGTTGGACACATTGGTCCAGTCGCTCCACAGCACATGGGATCTTCCCAGGCCAGGGATCAAGCCAGTGCCCCTTGCACTGCAAGGCGAACTCTACCCACTGGACCACCGGGGAAGCCCAGCTCTCAGTCTTCTTTGTGGTCCAACTCTCACATCTATACATGACTACTGGAGAGACCATAGCTTTGACTATATGGACCTTTGTCAGCAAAGTGATGTCTCTGCTTTTTAATACACTCAATACTTGTGTTCCTCCCCCAGGCATGTCTACTATGCTGTAACGGGGATCAAAAACAAACTGATAGTCCAAGCCAGAGGAAAGGGACTGGAACCTTCTCAGGTCTGTGGACCTGGTGCTGGAGGGCACTAGTAGAGGGAGGAGGCAAAGAGGAAGGATAGTAGGACCTGAGATGGTGAGAAGTCTGCTGTTCCCCGCTTTCCTTTGGTCTTCAGCAATTCTTGTGACCCTGGGGACCTGGCCCTGGTTGGACCCAACCAAGTTCCCTTGCCTGGAGTCAGATCAAGGAGGTGGTCCCACAGCTGTGCTATGCCACTGCTCTGAACCTCATAAAATGAGGATAATACAACCTACTCCACCTTCCCCGAGTAATTGTACTCAGATTTACCCACTCACCTGTTGTTCACCTATCCATCCACCCATCCCTTCAATAACTTTAATCAGTATCTTCTGAGGCAGGCGTGGCCCTGGTTGTGGGGACACAACCTTGCTCAAGACAAGCACAGTTCCTGTTCCTGGGGAGCTTGAAGAGTTATGAAACAGACAATAAAATCATGAAGTTGAAGTGTGAGTTACGACTGAGCAATAGAGTACAGGAATGAATGAAATAAATGGGGGACAGGCGTCACTCAATAAGGCTCCCAGGACCGCCCTGTTCATGTGCAGGTAACGGCGGCAGAGACACGGGTCTATGGCTTCTCCTGGTCCCCTGGCACCTCGACCCTGCTGCTCCCCGCCCGCACCACGCCAAGGACCAACACTGCTGCTGTCAGTGCATGAAAGAGCTTTGAGCTTTTAGGACTTAATACTGGGAAGTTCAAAGGCTCCTGACAGGCCCTTGTGTTTAGACCCCAGTTTAAGGTAATCCAGTGTGTTTGGGAAAAACCAGTAGACCACCCACAATCCCTCACTACCCCTCCAGCAACAGGGATGCCCTGGCCTCTGTGCTTCTCCCTCCTGGACTCATCCAGAAGCAGTCTAGCATTGTTCAAGAGCTCCACTGTGGAGCTGGATGGCCCGGGTTTGAATCTGTCCTCACCTCCTTTCCTACTAGCTGGGTGATCTTAGACAAGTTACCTAACCTCTCTGAGCTTCAGCTTTTGTATTTGTAACATCCACACATGTAAGATCACATGACAATATAAAGTGCTTAAAACAGCAATCACACAAAAACAGTGACTGCATGTGGTAAGCTCTCTGTGTTTTATGAGCACTGTCTTTGCCTCTACCTGCTGTTCTGTGGGCTATTTGTCTGCCTCTCCCAAAGTCTTTGAGGATAGGGACCCTCTGACTTCTCATTCATCTTGCTATCCCCAGGACCTGGCATGGGGCCTGGCTCAGAGCAGACAGGCCGAAATATTTCTTGACTGATGACTGACTCTGGGCAGTAGGAGCGCTGGGACAGGCGGTAGAGAGCCAGTGCTGGGGCGGGCGCTGTCTGGGGAGGCTCTGCGGGAACCTGTCAGAGCCACAGGAGGCCACGTCAGTGGGCGCCTGGTCGGCTGCCGCGCCTCTCCTTCTTCCTGCTCGGAACTCCCAAGAGCTCTGTGACCAGCTGCTGGGATGGGAAGGGCAGGTGCCCAGGGAGGCAGAGGGGAGCCAGCCTGGAGGACTGACTCCCCTGCCACTGAGCTCCTGGGCTGGGGACAGCTAGAGGGAGCTGGCAGGGGCCTGCAGAAGAGATGAGACACTCTTGGAGTGGCCACGGTGTGAGGAAAGAGGGGGCAGTTGTGGTGGCCACCAACATGGGAGGGAGCACTGTCCCTTGACAGACAGGAGTGGTGTGTCAGCAGACACCCAGCCCCATGCTCTCACCACACTGGGTGGAAACTGGGGCCTGCTCTGGGCCTCCCAGGTCAGCGCAGGGCCAGGGTCACACTCGGGTCCCAGTGTGTTTCCCGCCCGTCACACAGCCTTGCAGAACGCTGATGCTCATGGACCCCTTAAACCTTAGTTTTTAAAGCTCAGCAGAGCCTAGATGGGCAGAGCAGGGAACCCTGACAGCCTCACTCACTTGAGTGGGATGGTGAGTCACAGATAATTGAAAACTCATTCCAATGAGGATCATGTTCTAAATAGATGAAGAACTAGCTTTATTAGTAGTGGACATGGAGAGACCCGGAAGTTGGGGTTATGGGGAAGGCAGCGACCCTCTGCCTCTAAACCTGTTCAGAGGTGTGCTTCTTTTTCCTTTCCTCAGTCCTTGACCCCTAGAGATGGGACCAGTGAAGCAATAAAGATCTGGGAATTGTTGACCAAGCCCCTGCTTGACTGGGAATGTCCTACAGAAGTGACGGTGACCTGCTGCAAAGACCCAGGAGGCAAGGGACTCCAGGAGGGCTCCAAGGGCCAGAGGGAGACACGACGGGGCCTGGGAGGGTGCTGGTTATTGTAAGGGGACAGGAAATGTTCTCCTGTGGCTAAAAGACTTCCCTTCTGCCACCCACGGTTTCGTTGCGACTCCTACATGACAGTGACTGGTCCTGCATCACCTGCACTTACACAGAGATACATGCATGAACACGCCGGCACTGACACGCAGATACACACATACATACTGCACGTGCACACAGTCACATATGTACACACGTGCACACACCTCTACTCACACAAACACCCCTTCCCCACCCTTACCATCCCATGGCCACACGTTCCCACAGCACTCTGCCCCCTTTGAGCTTTACACAATTCCAGACTCGCCTGTGAGAGCTGAGTGGTTTCCCATGGGGAATAAGGTGATGGCTAAAGACAGCTTGAGGGAATGGTGGCAGCTCTTAGCTGGTTTTTTTGTTGTTGCCCCGTGCCTGCAAGATCTTAGTTCCCTGCCCACGGATCGTGGCTGCCGTGGAAGCAGCATGGACTCTTAACCCCTGGACCACCAGGGGAGTCCCAGGGGCTGTGACTGTGTTTGAATGGTTTGTGTGACTATCACCCAGCCGGTGTTTGCGCTCATTTTCCATTCATTTAGTCATTCAATGTGTATTTCCACATGGGCTGAATGCCTACTGAGAGTTAGTTTCAGTGCTAGGTTCTGGGGATCTCAGCAGCATTTCCCAAGAGGTTGGGCTTTACAATTTTTGTTTTATTTTAATTTTAGCCTCTTTTATTGATTTTTTTATCTATTTGTTTTCATCCATCTTTGTTCTTTGGTCTGTGTGAGCATCCCATCACAGTGGTCTCTCTCGCTACAGACCACTGGCTCTGGGCGCATGCGCTCCAGGGCTCCGGCTCGGTAATTGGACACACCGGTCCAGCTGCTCCGCAGCACGTGGAATCTTCCCAGACCAGTGATCAGATCAGTGCCCCTTGCACTGCAAGGTGGGCTCTTACCCCACTGGACCACCAGGGAAGCCCTCTGCATGTTTAAAATAGCTCAACTGAGACATCACACATTTAAAGGCTATCGCTCAGTGATTTTCCATGTTCACAGAGCTGAGTAACTGTCACCAGGACCAACTTCAGACCGTTTTCACCACCCCACCAAGAAATCCTAGACCGTCAACAACCCCACTCACCTCTCTCCGGCCCCACAGCAGCTGCAAAGATACGTTTTGTCCGTAGATACACCTGTTCTGGATGTTTCCTGTAAATGGAATCATACAGCATGTGGTCCTTGGAGCCTGACTTCTTTCACTTAGCATGATGTTCTGAAGGGTCATCCATGTTATAGCATATGTAGATTTGTCATTCTTTTTATGGATAAATACTGTCCCACTGTACACACTGGATATGCAACATTTGTTTGTCCATTCATTGGTTGATGGACAATTGTTTCTACTGGGGGCTATTAAAATTATGCTGCCATGAACATTTATGTACATATTTTTGGTGTGGACATATGTTTTCAGTTCTATTAGGTGTATACCTAGAAGTGGACTTGCTGAGTTATATGGGAACTCTATGTTTAGCATTCTGAGAAACTGCCAAATTGTTTTCTGAAGCAGCTGTACCATTTTACATCCCCACTAGCAATGCGCTGAGCATTCCAACTTGAGATAAGATTTTATTTGGAAAGCGATCCCAGGAAACACCAGTAGGAAAACAGGGAAGGGAGAAAAAGAAGAGAAGGCAGCCAATAAAAGATTATTATCAAGCAAATTACCACTGAGAGTAACTGAAGCTTAAGGCCCTCAGAGTTACCTTACCTGAGGAGCACCAGGCAGGGGTGCCAGTTCCCAGAAGCCTTGGTTTGGGTTTACCTGTGCGCATCCTCTTTTATTGATTTTTTTATCTATTTGTTTTCATCCATCTTTGTTCTTTGGTCTGTGTGAGCATCCCATCACAGTGGTCTCTCTCGCTACAGACCACTGGCTCTGGGCGCATGCGCTCCAGGGCTCCGGCTCGGTAATTGGACACACCGGTCCAGCTGCTCCGCAGCACGTGGAATCTTCCCAGACCAGTGATCAGATCAGTGCCCCTTGCACTGCAAGGTGGGCTCTTACCCCACTGGACCACCAGGGAAGCCCTCTGCATGTTTAAAATAGCTCAACTGAGACATCACACATTTAAAGGCTATCGCTCAGTGATTTTCCATGTTCACAGAGCTGAGTAACTGTCACCAGGACCAACTTCAGACCGTTTTCACCACCCCACCAAGAAATCCTAGACCGTCAACAACCCCACTCACCTCTCTCCGGCCCCACAGCAGCTGCAAAGATACGTTTTGTCCGTAGATACACCTGTTCTGGATGTTTCCTGTAAATGGAATCATACAGCATGTGGTCCTTGGAGCCTGACTTCTTTCACTTAGCATGATGTTCTGAAGGGTCATCCATGTTATAGCATATGTAGATTTGTCATTCTTTTTATGGATAAATACTGTCCCACTGTACACACTGGATATGCAACATTTGTTTGTCCATTCATTGGTTGATGGACAATTGTTTCTACTGGGGGCTATTAAAATTATGCTGCCATGAACATTTATGTACATATTTTTGGTGTGGACATATGTTTTCAGTTCTATTAGGTGTATACCTAGAAGTGGACTTGCTGAGTTATATGGGAACTCTATGTTTAGCATTCTGAGAAACTGCCAAATTGTTTTCTGAAGCAGCTGTACCATTTTACATCCCCACTAGCAATGCGCTGAGCATTCCAACTTGAGATAAGATTTTATTTGGAAAGCGATCCCAGGAAACACCAGTAGGAAAACAGGGAAGGGAGAAAAAGAAGAGAAGGCAGCCAATAAAAGATTATTATCAAGCAAATTACCACTGAGAGTAACTGAAGCTTAAGGCCCTCAGAGTTACCTTACCTGAGGAGCACCAGGCAGGGGTGCCAGTTCCCAGAAGCCTTGGTTTGGGTTTACCTGTGCGCATTTCCTGCCAAGTCTCTTTGCTTGAGGCAGAAGCAAGCACAGCAAGAATAATCTGTCCAACAAAGAAATGCAGCTGCTGGCAGCTGAAGTCAAGCCTGCTGGTCAGTGACTGTGGTAGGCAAGAAGGAGTGAGCCAGGACATCAATAGCACCTGCTACCGTTACCCTTCAAGAGAAGGATATAAACAAATATACATAGTGCAGAGTCAGGTAGCACCGTAAGAGAAATAAAGGAGGGTAAGGGATGGAGGGAGAAGAGGAAAGCTGTGTCAGCCCAGGGGTCAGGGAGGTGTCCTGGAGGAAATGAGATTTCAGCAGACACATGCACGAAGCAAGGAACAGGCTATCTGAAGACCAGTTAAACATCTGACAGAAACAGCACCGGAATCTGGGCTGTGGGGTCAGCAAGTACTCAGACCCTGAGTGTGCGGAATAATCTTGGTGTGCTGGAGGGACTGCGAGAGCTCCAGGGTGAAAAGGGCAGACAGCAGTGGGGAAACCCAGAAATCAGCCAAGCGGGGAGACCGTTTTTGGATTTTGTCCTGAAGGTAAACAGAGGCCACTGAATGGGTGAGAGCAAGGGAATTTCCAATCTAATTTACATTTTGTTTCTTGCTATCAAAGCTGTTGGGTTCCAGAAGTATTGAAACGCCCTGACCCAACATTCAGCGAGTCTTAGGTTCCCATCAAAGCTGTTGGGTTCCAGAAGTATTAGACCCCCGGGACATATGTTTTCAGTTCTATGGTGTATACCTAGAAGTGGACTTGCTGAGTTATATGGGAACTCTATGTTTAGCATTCTGAGAAACTGCCAAATTGTTTTCTGAAGCAGCTGTACCATTTTACATCCCCACTAGCAATGCGCTGAGCATTCCAACTTGAGATAAGATTTTATTTGGAAAGCGATCCCAGGAAACACCAGTAGGAAAACAGGGAAGGGAGAAAAAGAAGAGAAGGCAGCCAATAAAAGATTATTATCAAGCAAATTACCACTGAGAGTAACTGAAGCTTAAGGCCCTCAGAGTTACCTTACCTGAGGAGCACCAGGCAGGGGTGCCAGTTCCCAGAAGCCTTGGTTTGGGTTTACCTGTGCGCATTTCCTGCCAAGTCTCTTTTGCTTGAGGCAGAAGCAAGCACAGCAAGAATAATCTGTCCAACAAAGAAATGCAGCTGCTGGCAGCTGAAGTCAAGCCTGCTGGTCAGTGACTGTGGTAGGCAAGAAGGAGTGAGCCAGGACATCAATAGCACCTGCTACCGTTACCCTTCAAGAGAAGGATATAAACAAATATACATAGTGCAGAGTCAGGTAGCACCGTAAGAGAAATAAAGGAGGGTAAGGGATGGAGGGAGAAGAGGAAAGCTGTGTCAGCCCAGGGGTCAGGGAGGTGTCCTGGAGGAAATGAGATTTCAGCAGACACATGCACGAAGCAAGGAACAGGCTATCTGAAGACCAGTTAAACATCTGACAGAAACAGCACCGGAATCTGGGCTGTGGGGTCAGCAAGTACTCAGACCCTGAGTGTGCGGAATAATCTTGGTGTGCTGGAGGGACTGCGAGAGCTCCAGGGTGAAAAGGGCAGAC
This sequence comes from Tragulus kanchil, assembly GCA_022376925.1. Taxonomy (NCBI): domain Eukaryota; kingdom Metazoa; phylum Chordata; class Mammalia; order Artiodactyla; family Tragulidae; genus Tragulus; species Tragulus kanchil. Next base: position 79,399,728 of record JAIOJX010000024.1, on the reverse strand, counting down.
AGCAGTGGGGAAACCCAGAAATCAGCCAAGCGGGGAGACCGTTTTTGGATTTTGTCCTGAAGGTAAACAGAGGCCACTGAATGGGTGAGAGCAAGGGAATTTCCAATCTAATTTACATTTTGTTTCTTGCTATCAAAGCTGTTGGGTTCCAGAAGTATTGAAACGCCCTGACCCAACATTCAGCGAGTCTTAGGTTCCCAAAGGTGCTAACAGCTTGCTGCTGGGCATTCAGCCCAGCTCCTAAGTGTTCACTCATTCCACATATTAGTTCCAGGCACGGGTCTAGGCTCTGAGTGTGCAGCAGTGAGCATTCGATCTAAGCTCTGCTCTCACTAAGCACACATTCAAATAGGAGGAGGCAAATAAACAGCATACACATGTAGAATAAGTCCTAAAGATAGAAAATGACCAAGGCTTTAGACGACAGAAAAACAAAGCGGACACAGGAGTAAGGAGTATGGGGGTGGGTGGGGCTTTGATATTTCAAAGAGAAGCACTGGAAGGACTTCTGAAGGGGTTGGTAGCGCCCAGACAGTGCTCTCAGTCTGGCGGACTCCCCAGGGCATCCTCCCCGTCTCCAGGGGATGTATCCAGGGAACTTGAGTGCTCTGAGGAGGCACTAGACCCTAGAGTGGAGGACTGAGGTGTGTGCATCCGTTGGTCCAGGCACACAGCCTGGGAGGAGGGGAGGAGCCAGTGTGGGGGCGGGGGAGGAGGGGGCTGAGTCTGCTAAGCCACGGGGGAATATTGATGAGTTTTCTGGCAAGAAGTGACGGAGCTGGTGGGGATGGTGTAATGAAGACAGATGATCCCAGGCCAGCTCTGCTCATCTTCCTGCTGGAGGAGGGAGAGTTTCAACTGGGGGAGGGGTGGGGGGGCTGACCAAGTGCCCGAGAGGCCCCCTGCTCTGATGCCTTGTGGCTAGCCAGCAGCACCCGTCCTCTTCCCTTCTTTGATACCCCCTGCGCACTCACACCTGAGTCCTCCTCCTCTCTTTCCTGCCACAGAAACAGCACCGGAATCTGGGCTGTGGGGTCAGCAAGTACTCAGACCCTGAGTGTGCGGAATAATCTTGGTGTGCTGGAGGGACTGCGAGAGCTCCAGGGTGAAAAGGGCAGACAGCAGTGGGGAAACCCAGAAATCAGCCAAGCGGGGAGACCGTTTTTGGATTTTGTCCTGAAGGTAAACAGAGGCCACTGAATGGGTGAGAGCAAGGGAATTTCCAATCTAATTTACATTTTGTTTCTTGCTATCAAAGCTGTTGGGTTCCAGAAGTATTGAAACGCCCTGACCCAACATTCAGCGAGTCTTAGGTTCCCAAAGGTGCTAACAGCTTGCTGCTGGGCATTCAGCCCAGCTCCTAAGTGTTCACTCATTCCACATATTAGTTCCAGGCACGGGTCTAGGCTCTGAGTGTGCAGCAGTGAGCATTCGATCTAAGCTCTGCTCTCACTAAGCACACATTCAAATAGGAGGAGGCAAATAAACAGCATACACATGTAGAATAAGTCCTAAAGATAGAAAATGACCAAGGCTTTAGACGACAGAAAAACAAAGCGGACACAGGAGTAAGGAGTATGGGGGTGGGTGGGGCTTTGATATTTCAAAGAGAAGCACTGGAAGGACTTCTGAAGGGGTTGGTAGCGCCCAGACAGTGCTCTCAGTCTGGCGGACTCCCCAGGGCATCCTCCCCGTCTCCAGGGGATGTATCCAGGGAACTTGAGTGCTCTGAGGAGGCACTAGACCCTAGAGTGGAGGACTGAGGTGTGTGCATCCGTTGGTCCAGGCACACAGCCTGGGAGGAGGGGAGGAGCCAGTGTGGGGGCGGGGGAGGAGGGGGCTGAGTCTGCTAAGCCACGGGGGAATATTGATGAGTTTTCTGGCAAGAAGTGACGGAGCTGGTGGGGATGGTGTAATGAAGACAGATGATCCCAGGCCAGCTCTGCTCATCTTCCTGCTGGAGGAGGGAGAGTTTCAACTGGGGGAGGGGGTGGGAGGGCTGACCAAGTGCCCGAGAGGCCCCCTGCTCTGATGCCTTGTGGCTAGCCAGCAGCACCCGTCCTCTTCCCTTCTTTGATACCCCCTGCGCACTCACACCTGAGTCCTCCCTCCTCTCTTTCCTGCCCCCCTCCACTCCTGGGATGAGTCTCTTTCTCCTTTCTCCACTTTTCTTTCCTCTCTCTTCCCCATTTCTCCCTTTGCCCCTCCTCCACCCCAGGGCTCCCAGACTGTACCCCTGGGAACAGTGTGGACTCCTCTCTCTGGGGTCTCCTGTTCCATGGCAACTCCCTGAGCAGCACCTATCCTCGACCAACAATTTACTGAGTGCCCACTACGTGCCCCACGCTGGCCGTGTCAGCCTGTAGACCGTGGCTACCGCACTTCCAGGGAAGAAAGGGAGCCAATTTATTTTTGTGTGTGTCTCTGATGATATTCCTCTTCCTTTCTTTCTCCCTTCCTTCCTGCCTCTCTCTTTCTCTCTTTCTTGAAGTGGAAAAATATGCATATCATGAAATTTATCTTTAGAGACCTTCAGTACATTCACAGAATTGTGCACCATCACCAGTATTTAGTTACGGAACATTTCATCACCCCGAAAGGAAACCCCAAACTCATTAACAGTATCTTGCCCCTCCCCCTCAGCCCCTGGCAATGATTAACCATTAATCTGCTTTCTGTGTCTATAGATTCACTATTCTGGCATTTCGTATGAATGGAATCATACAATATATGTCTCTTTGTGTCTGAATTCTTTTACTTCTTCAAGGTTCATCCGTGTTTTAGCATGTACTAGTACATCATTTTTTTCTGGTTGAATAATATTCCACCATAAGTTATATCATTTGTTAATCAGCTGATGGACACTTGGGTTGTTAGGCACTGATTTTTTTTTAAACTTGAGGTGTTTATTTTTATTTTATTTTATTTTTTACAGAGTTTTGTTGTTTATTGCCACACATCGACCCGAATCCTCCATAGATATGCACACATCCCCCCACCTCCCTCTCTATCCTACCCCTCCAGGTCGCCACAGAGCCCCTGTTCAATATCCCCTAGTCCCAAAGCATATTCCCCTCCCTTATCCCAATGCCCATAAGGTTGTTCTCCATGTCCACTTCTCCATTGCTTCTCTGCATATTCATTTATCAGCACCATCTTTATAGATTCCATGCATATGTGTCAGCATGCAAAATTTATCTTTCTCTCTCTGACATATCCACCTCATCAGAACTGATTCAAATGCATTTCTTTTTATGACTGAGCAATATTCCATTGTATATATTATGTACCAAAGCTTCCTTATCCATTCATCTGTCAATGAACATCTAAGTTGCTTCTGTGTTCTAGCTATTGTAAATAGGCACTGAATTTTCAAACAGATGCCCCCACACTGAGTCCCACACCACTTTTATCTGTGTGGCATTAACTAGCCATGTAATGTCTTTGAGTCTTACAATTTTACCAGTAAAATGGAGCTATAGAAATTTAAATCTCTCATGTCCTTTGGGTGGATAAGAAAAATGAGCTTGAACAATTAGAAACTGCCTCTCACATCTTTTTTCCTGTACCCACTATTCATTTGCTCTTGAATTTGGGATAAATGTTCAATAAAAAGATTGATATACCAAGGTTGAGTAGATTGATGTACACTTTTGTCTTCTCTGTTTTTCATTCCATTACTCTGATTTTAACATGCATTATTCCTTCAGATGTTAGTGTCTTTGGTGATCAATGCAGATCATATAACCTGTGATCCTATAGTAATTGGGTAAAATAATTGTGTTTATGACAATCAGTGCTCCAAGGTCTTTTTCGGTGAGAACCTATAATCATCAATAAGTCTGCATGGATCCGTGTTTTAGCATGTACTAGTACATCATTTTTTTCTGGTTGAATAATATTCCACCATAAGTTATATCATTTGTTAATCAGCTGATGGACACTTGGGTTGTTAGGCACTGATTTTTTTTTAAACTTGAGGTGTTTATTTTTATTTTATTTTATTTTTTACAGAGTTTTGTTGTTTATTGCCACACATCGACCCGAATCCTCCATAGATATGCACACATCCCCCCACCTCCCTCTCTATCCTACCCCTCCAGGTCGCCACAGAGCCCCTGTTCAATACCCCCTAGTCCCAAAGCATATTCCCCTCCCTTATCCCAATGCCCATAAGGTTGTTCTCCATGTCCACTTCTCCATTGCTTCTCTGCATATTCATTTATCAGCACCATCTTTATAGATTCCATGCATATGTGTCAGCATGCAAAATTTATCTTTCTCTCTCTGACATATCCACCTCATCAGAACTGATTCAAATGCATTTCTTTTTATGACTGAGCAATATTCCATTGTATATATTATGTACCAAAGCTTCCTTATCCATTCATCTGTCAATGAACATCTAAGTTGCTTCTGTGTTCTAGCTATTGTAAATAGGCACTGAATTTTCAAACAGATGCCCCCACACTGAGTCCCACACCACTTTTATCTGTGTGGCATTAACTAGCCATGTAATGTCTTTGAGTCTTACAATTTTACCAGTAAAATGGAGCTATAGAAATTTAAATCTCTCATGTCCTTTGGGTGGATAAGAAAAATGAGCTTGAACAATTAGAAACTGCCTCTCACATCTTTTTTCCTGTACCCACTATTCATTTGCTCTTGAATTTGGGATAAATGTTCAATAAAAAGATTGATATACCAAGGTTGAGTAGATTGATGTACACTTTTGTCTTCTCTGTTTTTCATTCCATTACTCTGATTTTAACATGCATTATTCCTTCAGATGTTAGTGTCTTTGGTGATCAATGCAGATCATATAACCTGTGATCCTATAGTAATTGGGTAAAATAATTGTGTTTATGACAATCAGTGCTCCAAGGTCTGTGTGGAATGCTAGGCAGAGGTTGGAGAATATCACTATAAATGATGAGAGAAGTTAAAAACTCACTCCCTAATGACTTATTTTTGCTGGTGGTATCGTGTGAGCTAACCCGTAACTTGGTGTGTGAACTCTGTGCTAACTGTGTTGATTGAGATGGAAATACCGATTTACCTCAACTGAGGGAACCTCGACATCGTGGTACGGACCACGTGGGCACACTTAGCTGGCGCAGACGGCTCTGAAGTGCATGGCCGCAGGGACAGGGTAGTGGATAAGAAGACACATGTGAACGGGTCCTGTGAGCTGAGACGCTTGATGGACGTGTGCAGTGGGTGCTCACGCTCTCGTTCTCCCAAAGAACTGCCAGCCCCGCGCCCTCTCCAGCCGGCTCCAGCATGGAAGCAGCCACATACAAATACCATATATATGTGCCTTCGTTAAAATTGGCCAGACACTGTGATCACGTTTCAGGGAACAGAACGCTTCATCTGAAAGGAGGAAGGGACGCGAAGAGAAGTCACGTGGAATTCATGAGTGTGTACCCCCAGAGGGACACACACCTTAACTGCTTGGGGGAAAGGGAAACTGCCTGGTTGTCCTCAATCCACTCAAAATCTGCCTCCTCTAAACAGGACAGCACAGATCAGCAGTCAGGACTTAGCACTAATTGTCCCCGGGGCTGTCTCCTTTCTACAGCTGGACTGTGAACCATTTGAGGGTGGGCCTTTGCCAGCTGCTATGGTTTCCCCATGGTCCAGAGACATAGCAGGAATACAGAGATGGGTCATGAGTCAGAGCGGTGGTTCTCGGACTGTCCATCCCAACCACCTACGTGGACTGCACCTTGCTGGGGTTGGTTACAAATGACATTCCCAGGTCAAGATTCCCACCCAAGGGATTGTATTTCAGTAGGAAAGGTGGGTGGGTCCGTGAATCTACATTTTAACAACATTTCCAAGTAATCCTAGGCTCAGTAAAGTTAGGAAGCCACCCAGACCAAGGATGCATTATTCCTTCAGATGTTAGTGTCTTTGGTGATCAATGCAGATCATATAACCTGTGATCCTATAGATGGTAAAATAATTGTGTTTATGACAATCAGTGCTCCAAGGTCTGTGTGGAATGCTAGGCAGAGGTTGGAGAATATCACTATAAATGATGAGAGAAGTTAAAAACTCACTCCCTAATGACTTATTTTTGCTGGTGGTATCGTGTGAGCTAACCCGTAACTTGGTGTGTGAACTCTGTGCTAACTGTGTTGATTGAGATGGAAATACCGATTTACCTCAACTGAGGGAACCTCGACATCGTGGTACGGACCACGTGGGCACACTTAGCTGGCGCAGACGGCTCTGAAGTGCATGGCCGCAGGGACAGGGTAGTGGATAAGAAGACACATGTGAACGGGTCCTGTGAGCTGAGACGCTTGATGGACGTGTGCAGTGGGTGCTCACGCTCTCGTTCTCCCAAAGAACTGCCAGCCCCGCGCCCTCTCCAGCCGGCTCCAGCATGGAAGCAGCCACATACAAATACCATATATATGTGCCTTCGTTAAAATTGGCCAGACACTGTGATCACGTTTCAGGGAACAGAACGCTTCATCTGAAAGGAGGAAGGGACGCGAAGAGAAGTCACGTGGAATTCATGAGTGTGTACCCCCAGAGGGACACACACCTTAACTGCTTGGGGAAGGAAACTGCCTGGTTGTCCTCAATCCACTCAAAATCTGTCTCCTCTAAACAGGACAGCACAGATCAGCAGTCAGGACTTAGCACTAATTGTCCCCGGGGCTGTCTCCTTTCTACAGCTGGACTGTGAACCATTTGAGGGTGGGCCTTTGCCAGCTGCTATGGTTTCCCCATGGTCCAGAGACATAGCAGGAATACAGAGATGGGTCATGAGTCAGAGCGGTGGTTCTCGGACTGTCCATCCCAACCACCTACGTGGACTGCACCTTGCTGGGGTTGGTTACAAATGACATTCCCAGGTCAAGATTCCCACCCAAGGGATTGTATTTCAGTAGGAAAGGTGGGTGGGTCCGTGAATCTACATTTTAACAACATTTCCAAGTAATCCTAGGCTCAGTAAAGTTAGGAAACCACCCAGACCAAGGATTAAACTAGATGATGTGGTAGGTTCTTTCCAACCTGACAGCCTGTGACATGCATCTCCATCTTCCAGGCATTCAGTCTCCGTCCACCTGGTCATGAGCCTTCTGTGTGCCTCGTGTAGGAGAATGAAGCTCAGCCAGGGCGTAGAGGAAGAGCCAAAGGACAGACTAGCCTCACTGTCTCTGCTCCCAGAGAGAAGGCGGGGAGGGCCAGGCGGGGGTGCGCCGAGGCTGTGGATGGGGACAGGGAGACACCAGTGCGGGAAGGGCTGAGTGAGCAGCAGGAGGCATACCCAGACCCTGATGGTCACTGGGTCCCTGCTGGCCTTATGCCCTCCCACAGCCCTGCCCACCCAACCAGCCTGCTGGGAAGGAGGAAGCATTGCCGCCCAGACCCCTCTCTGCTTTGATCATCAAGAGGGTTCACCAGGCCATGGAAAAGAGTGGGCTGTTGAGGTTTAACAAGACTAATGTCGGGGCATGAGAAACAAGTCTCTGGGCCCCCGGATGCTCTCATTACTCCCCAAAGCTAGTGTCTCTGAACACACTGGAGACAGGGAGACAGACCCCTGTCCTTGACCGTCCAGCATGGCTCTGAGAGCTCCCCTTTTCTGAGAGGGCACACCCAGTGTTTAATAACCACCCCTGTAATATATGTATTACCTCACTTATGCTTTATGTCACCCCTACTATTAATATTAAACTGCTTTTACAGATGAGAAAACTGAGTCTGTCACACAGTGCTTGGCTTGCACAAGGTCACTGAATTCTTTCTACTGGTGAGTGTTTCACTGCTTCCCTAGCATCCATCTGGGTCCCAGTTGTTCTCTTCTGCATCCTCCACAGCCCATCCCCGCCCTGATGAGAGCAGAGGGCCCGGAACTCTGCCCCCGCCTGGCTGCTTCCCGGGGCTCTCACCTCTCTGGCTCAGAGCACTGCCCTTCTATTGTTGCCGTCCTGTGGTGGGCTTTTCTGGAAACCTCATCACAGTGGTTACTCAATTTGAGCTTGCTGTCAGGTGAAACCAGTAATTTGATCCTTTTTGGTCCTATTGACCCAATCCTATGCTTATAGAATAGGCATGCTGTGCCCAGAGGCACAGTTTTATATTCATTCCTTTGACTATTTTCACCTATATGATTCATCGTTCTGTTTGCCATATCCCTTATAGACAGACAGACAGACACAAATGTGCACACTCCTCTCTTCCAGATGACACACACCTATTTTGGACAGTCCACTCCTTGGTGACGAACTGTTTTCCGTTTCTCTTTTGCAGAGTGAGAAGAAGGGGTTAGGCCATCCTTCTTCCATTGTTCTCCGGGTCACACCACAGACTCAGACAAGACAGCTCCGTGCCCAAGATGGGAGGCTCTGGGTCAGAATCCCTGTTTGAACACTTGGCAATGTGACCCTGGAAAATTAATTTAGCCTCTGTGCCTCAGTGTTTCTTCCCTATAAAATGGGGACAGCTGTACTATTGGGGGTCACTATTGTGATATTAATTGTTTAATAAGTGTCTCCTCTTCCTCCTTGCTTCCTTTTGGTCTCTCTGGGTTCCCCAGTTCTGCCTTCCTGTCCTGACTCCTCCCACAGCTGCTTGCTCAGGCTTGATCTTGGTTACAAAGTGGATGACCCAGAATTTCTGTGATGAAAATGCCTTAGATGCAGCCTAATCCAGCCCCTTTGTTTTAGGGCCGAGAAAACCACAGTCCCTCTTGTCTTCTTTCTTTTGCTTCATTTCATTCCAGCCCTCCAGTTACCACCTTTTCTCTCTCCAGCTCACGTAGCAATCAGATAGGGCTGCTTTCTCCCAGTGCAGTCAGTGAGCTCCCAGCCTCCAGCTTGCTGGATTTATGGCTCTGTGCTGTCTTGCAGGGTCCTCGGGGTCTGTGCGGCTCTACGGAGGTATACTTGGGCATCCATCTGGGTCCCAGTTGTTCTCTTCTGCATCCTCCACAGCCCATCCCCGCCCTGATGAGAGCAGAGGGCCCGGAACTCTGCCCCCGCCTGGCTGCTTCCCGGGGCTCTCACCTCTCTGGCTCAGAGCACTGCCCTTCTATTGTTGCCGTCCTGTGGTGGGCTTTTCTGGAAACCTCATCACAGTGGTTACTCAATTTGAGCTTGCTGTCAGGTGAAACCAGTAATTTGATCCTTTTTGGTCCTATTGACCCAATCCTATGCTTATAGAATAGGCATGCTGTGCCCAGAGGCACAGTTTTATATTCATTCCTTTGACTATTTTCACCTATATGATTCATCGTTCTGTTTGCCATATCCCTTATAGACAGACAGACAGACACAAATGTGCACACTCCTCTCTTCCAGATGACACACACCTATTTTGGACAGTCCACTCCTTGGTGACGAACTGTTTTCCGTTTCTCTTTTGCAGAGTGAGAAGAAGGGGTTAGGCCATCCTTCTTCCATTGTTCTCCGGGTCACACCACAGACTCAGACAAGACAGCTCCGTGCCCAAGATGGGAGGCTCTGGGTCAGAATCCCTGTTTGAACACTTGGCAATGTGACCCTGGAAAATTAATTTAGCCTCTGTGCCTCAGTGTTTCTTCCCTATAAAATGGGGACAGCTGTACTATTGGGGGTCACTATTGTGATATTAATTGTTTAATAAGTGTCTCCTCTTCCTCCTTGCTTCCTTTTGGTCTCTCTGGGTTCCCCAGTTCTGCCTTCCTGTCCTGACTCCTCCCACAGCTGCTTGCTCAGGCTTGATCTTGGTTACAAAGTGGATGACCCAGAATTTCTGTGATGAAAATGCCTTAGATGCAGCCTAATCCAGCCCCTTTGTTTTAGGGCCGAGAAAACCACAGTCCCTCTTGTCTTCTTTCTTTTGCTTCATTTCATTCCAGCCCTCCAGTTACCACCTTTTCTCTCTCCAGCTCACGTAGCAATCAGATAGGGCTGCTTTCTCCCCAGTGCAGTCAGTGAGCTCCCAGCCTCCAGCTTGCTGGATTTATGGCTCTGTGCTGTCTTGCAGGGTCCTCGGGGGTCTGTGCGGCTCAGGAGTAACGGGCGCACAGAAGCTGGTTCCATGCACTTGGCTCAACTTGTCAGTCACCTCCTGGGGTCAGTTGCTTGGAATAAAGGAAATAAAATACCAGGGCCAATATGCTGATTACATTTTTATGCTCCCCATTCAAATCCAAAATTTTCCCCATGGGCATGCTGGAAAACGCTCAGAGGAAAAAAGCAGAGACCATTCTAGGACCAGCCAGGGAAGAAGGACTCCCAGGAGGGTGCAGCCTGTCTGAGTAGCGGGGTGTTCCTTCTCCGAAGGGGCTGTGCCTGTGTCACCAAACACTGCAGTCACAGAGGGTGGCCGGGTGAAAGTTCTCTGAAATCTCCATTCATCTTTCCAAACCAAAGTGAGTAGCAACCAGCTTCAGCTCAACTCTTAAACCTCCTGCCTCCAACCAAACAGTCCCCGTCAGGCCCGTTGAATGCCCCTGCCAGAGGGAGTAAGCCCGGCCTCCATGCATATTTGAGGCAGTTTTGTAACAGTGGGATTGGGTGGTGTGCAGCTTGCTTTCTTTCTGAGTGATGAAAAAATTACAATAATTTCTTAAGATAAAGGGCATTCTAACACTAAAGGAGAGAAAGAGAGGACAAAATGTCAGACTGAAGGTAAATCCTTTAAACTGAATTAATTTGACTTTTTCAAAGAGGCACAAGATTGTCTTTATGCTTGCTCCATGCAGCAGAGCTAGAAGCTCTGGGTTGGGATTCAGAAACCTGGGGTTTCATTTGGGGTCTGCCACGGAGCAGAGTGTGGTTTTGGGTAAACTGACCAGCACATGTTGAGTATCAGTGGACTTGCCTTCAGTTTCTCCATCTGTCAAACAGGAATGCTAACACTTACCTCATGGTGGGTAGTGAGGAGAGGGGCCAGGAAGGGAGGGAAGCCTTTACTGAGCATCAGTGAATACACAGGCATGTGACGTAGGATGTCGTTTGATCGCAGGACCAGCTAATGAGGCTGGGATTGTCATGACCATTTTACAGATGAGGAAACTGAGACTCCCGGATGAGGTAATTTGTCCCCAGTCCTCACAGACCTAGGGCTGGCATCCACATCTGCCTGAAGGCAAAACACACTCTTCCCAGAGGACAGGCAGGAAAGGGGAAGTAAAGGCAAGCATTCCTGCTCTAGGCCTAAGTTTTCTCTGTGAAATAGAGACAATGTATCCACTAAGATGAGCAGGCTTTGAAGGAGGAGAAGCGGAGGTCTGGAGAAGCTTCTTTGGCTAGAGGGTGTGTACCCAGCCTCTTGAACGTGTTGCTAAGAGGTTGGTCAGGAGCTCCTTGCCTCTGTAATGTGCTCCTCGGGGGGACAGTCACCGTCCAAGTCATGGGGAAAGAACAGATTTTGTTTTCATTCGTTCCTGACTATCTAGACCCCAGTACAGTGCCTGGCACACAGTAGTGACTGGTCTCTTTAATCAATGCAGAGCACTGACCCCGCCCTGGCTCTGTGGTAGGTATCAGGGCTTCAGCGTGACAAAGGCAGATTAGACCCCTGCCCTTCTGAGGACTGCAGTCGTGCAGGAGGATCAGATGGTAAACACAGAAACCAGCAAATAAAATGATCTCAGATGGTCATACAGTTCTGATTGTAAAGACACAGAGGAAAGGCAGTGTCTGCTGCAGAGGGGGACTGAGTTCAAGAGGTGACACTTGAATTCTGACTGGAATGAGTGAAGAAGCTCTTCGTGCTAAGATGAAGGAACGGGGTTTCAGACCAAAGGAACAGCCAGTGCAAGGCCCTGAGGCAGGAGTAAGCTTTGTCCCTGGAGGGAGAGAGGAGGAGGCAAGAGTCGGAGAGAGCTGTAGGAAATGAGAGAAGAGGGGTCAGATCATATAAAACCTCCTAAGCCAACTTAAGAAGCTTGGATTTTATTCTAATTCCAGTAAGAAGTCTTTGGGAGCTTTTAAGCAGTGGGAGGGATGTGATCTGATTTACGCTTTAAAACAATCACTATGGTGTTTAGAGGGAAACTAGACCGGGGTGGGAAGGAGGAGTAGAAGCAGGCAGGAGACTGGTGCAGTGGTCCAGGAGAGAGCAGGAACCCAGCTCGTGACCAGTGTCTTCCTAGACTTGAGTGGTAACAGGGCCGACAGGGGGAGTGGGTTGGTTTTGGGCAATGGGTCCTACTGATGGATTAGATGCATGAGGTGAGGAAAAGAGAGGAATCAGATATATTCTCTAGGTTTTTAGACAGACACAGGAAAAATGGAGGAGGAGCAGGTTGAAGGCAAGAGGTAGAGAAAGCAAGAATTCCATTGAGTTTGAAATATCTAGTAGGCATCTGTTATGAGCTAAATTGTGTTTTCCCCCCAAAGATAGGTTGAAATCCTAATCCCTAATATCCATGATCTTACTTGGAAAAAGCATCTTTGCAGATATAAGTTAAAAGGAGATCAGGGGTTTCCCTGGTGGTCCAATGGGTGAAGAGTCCCCCTTATGGTGCAGGAGGTACCCGTTCGATCCCTGGCCCAGGAAGATCCCATGTGCCATGAAGCAGCCAGACCGGTGTGTCCAATGAGGAGCCAGTACTCCATACTTCATGCACCCAGAGCCGGTGCTCTGTGACAAGAGAGGCCACTGCAATGGGAGGCCCACATAGGCCAAAGAATGGAGATGCATAAAAATTAATAAATAAAAAAATCAGTAAAAAGAGGTCAAAAAAAAAAAAAAGGAGATCAATAGTGTGCCCCTAATCCAATGTAACTAGTGTCCTTATAAGAAGAGAAAATTGGGGGACAGACATGCACAGAGGAAAACACTAAGTTTAGACACAGACTCAGAGGGAACATGGCCAAGTGAAGACAGAGGCAGGGACTGGATCGATGCTGCTCCAAGCCGAGGAGCAGGGGGCTATCAGAAACCGGAAGAGGCAAGGAAGGACCCTCCCCCAAAGGATTCCAAGGGAGCCTGACCCTGTTGACCCCGTGATTTTGGCCTTTTAGACCTCAGAACTGTGAGAAAATAAATTTCTGTTATTTAAGTCACCCAGTTTGTGGTGCTTTCTTACAGCAGCTAGTACAGCATTTAAGCAGAGTGGTCGAGTGGACATTTGGATATGCAGACCTGGAACTCAGAGGAGAGGTTGTTTTTCAAAGCTATCTGACTAGATGAGTTTGCCTTGAATGTGAATTAGAAAGAGTTGAGAGAGAGGAGGCTTTGGAGAGATGAAGGAGTGGCAGTGGGCGGGCAGGGCGGTGGAGGCGTGCAGAGGTGTTTCAAAGGAAGAGAGGGTTTCAAGGAGGAGAGCACCATCAAGTGTGTCAAAGGCTGATGATAGGTCAAGTCCAGCTTTGTTTGCTCTTTGGATTTGATAAGACAGGTTGAAAAAAATAATAAACAAGAGAGTGCTGACCTTGACAAAGGAGATGTCAGCAGGTAGAGACAGAAGCCACGCTGGAGCGAATTGAGGAGGAGATGTAAGTTTCAAAGTCTAGAGTAATTCCAGAGAACTGTTTTAAATTTTGCTGCGAAATAAAAAATTAGTGGGCCTTCCCTGAAAAAAAGTGTAGGGATCAAGAGAAGACCTTATTTTCTTTTAAGGCAGGCATCATTATGGCACAGTGTTAGTGGGTATAATCTAAGGGGAGATGAATCGTTCAGAAAAGAGATGGATTAATTGCTAAAAACAAAGTCGTGGCAGGAGGGGGCGGGGCCCGGTGCAATTGCAAGGAAACTGGCCCTAGACAGAAACAGAGCCTTCCCCTGCCCCAACTGCAGGGATGGCAGGGAACCCGCGTAGAGATCATGCAGGCGGGTGGGCAGGCTTGGTGGTGGGGAGATGAACTACTTCTCACTTGTTTGTATTTCTTTGCATTTATTATATCAGTGAATTATGAGACAGAGTCATATGGAGGGATAGTGCTGGAGGTTTGAAGAGAGGAGAAAGAGGAAGCATGAAATGGTCCTCTGACAGGAAGAGAAGATGAACACACCTTGCAAACGTAGAAGGCTCCTGGATAAAGCTGAGTGCTCTTTTCAAATTCAAAGTCCTAAGGTTTGGGGCTTCCCTGGCGGTCTGGTGGTTAAGACTTTACCTCCCAATAAAGGGAGTACTGGTTTGACCCCTGGTTGGGGAGCTAAGACCCCATATGCCTTGTGGCCAAAAAACCTAAACATCTAAAATAAAAACGGTAATTGTAATATGCAGACCTGGAACTCAGAGGAGAGGTTGTTTTTCAAAGCTATCTGACTAGATGAGTTTGCCTTGAATGTGAATTAGAAAGAGTTGAGAGAGAGGAGGCTTTGGAGAGATGAAGGAGTGGCAGTGGGCGGGCAGGGCGGTGGAGGCGTGCAGAGGTGTTTCAAAGGAAGAGAGGGTTTCAAGGAGGAGAGCACCATCAAGTGTGTCAAAGGCTGATGATAGGTCAAGTCCAGCTTTGTTTGCTCTTTGGATTTGATAAGACAGGTTGAAAAAAATAATAAACAAGAGAGTGCTGACCTTGACAAAGGAGATGTCAGCAGGTAGAGACAGAAGCCACGCTGGAGCGAATTGAGGAGGAGATGTAAGTTTCAAAGTCTAGAGTAATTCCAGAGAACTGTTTTAAATTTTGCTGCGAAATAAAAAATTAGTGGGCCTTCCCTGAAAAAAAGTGTAGGGATCAAGAGAAGACCTTATTTTCTTTTAAGGCAGGCATCATTATGGCACAGTGTTAGTGGGTATAATCTAAGGGGAGATGAATCGTTCAGAAAAGAGATGGATTAATTGCTAAAAACAAAGTCGTGGCAGGAGGGGGCGGGGCCCGGTGCAATTGCAAGGAAACTGGCCCTAGACAGAAACAGAGCCTTCCCCTGCCCCAACTGCAGGGATGGCAGGGAACCCGCGTAGAGATCATGCAGGCGGGTGGGCAGGCTTGGTGGTGGGGAGATGAACTACTTCTCACTTGTTTGTATTTCTTTGCATTTATTATATCAGTGAATTATGAGACAGAGTCATATGGAGGGATAGTGCTGGAGGTTTGAAGAGAGGAGAAAGAGGAAGCATGAAATGGTCCTCTGACAGGAAGAGAAGATGAACACACCTTGCAAACGTAGAAGGCTCCTGGATAAAGCTGAGTGCTCTTTTCAAATTCAAAGTCCTAAGGTTTGGGGCTTCCCTGGCGGTCTGGTGGTTAAGACTTTACCTCCCAATAAAGGGAGTACTGGTTTGACCCCTGGTTGGGGAGCTAAGACCCCATATGCCTTGTGGCCAAAAAACCTAAACATCTAAAATAAAAACGGTAATTGTAAGAAATTCAACAAAGACTAAAAAAAGTAAAGTCCTAAGTTTGCAGTGGGGCCAGTCAATAGGCATGGCTCTGTGACCTTCAGTAATGTTCAACTGCTCAGGTAATGGTGAAGGGTAGGTAGCTAGCTGGATTTAACCAGGATTGGAGTTTTGCCAGATAAGTATAGTGGAGTTCCTAAAAAGCAAGGCAAGGAAGACGAGAACGTTTGTAAGAGACAGATCAAAGCAATGAGCCTTGGAATTTAAGCGGGATAAGGAAGAAGTGATCACATGCAGAGCACTGGGTGCAATAAAAACTTATTTGGTGGATTAGGTCCCTATGAGATCAAAGAATAATTGGAATGTGGATTCCAGAAAAACATTAACTGGAAGGATAGGAGGCATCAGAGACTGAAGTGCTTGAAATGAGATTATTGGGGGTGTAGACATTGGTGAGGGCAACATGTAGGGTTGGACAGAGTAAGTGAGTGGAGAAAACAGCAAAAAGGTAGCAAGGGATGGTGTCAAACTCCTTTTAATATCAAAGATGCTGGAGGCTTTGCAAGAGGAAGAAAAACCTTGGAAGAACCTCCACTGACGCTGAGACTGCAAGAGAAGAAAACACTCTTCATCCTTGCCCTTAAGCAGGGCTGTTGAAGAGGCAATATCTCCAGGAACATCCAGGTGTCAGTCAAGCAAGACAGTGCTCAGGGACTGCTCAGGGATGGGTTTCAGGAGAGAGGTGCTTTGGCTGTTAGCAGACTGAGCTTCAGAGGATAAAAGGGGGGAGAGAGATAGGAGATAATCAGCCCTTAAGCAGGGCTGTTGAGAAGATTGGGGATAGTGCTGGAGGTTTGAAGAGAGGAGAAAGAGGAAGCATGAAATGGTCCTCTGACAGGAAGAGAAGATGAACACACCTTGCAAACGTAGAAGGCTCCTGGATAAAGCTGAGTGCTCTTTTCAAATTCAAAGTCCTAAGGTTTGGGGCTTCCCTGGCGGTCTGGTGGTTAAGACTTTACCTCCCAATAAAGGGAGTACTGGTTTGACCCCTGGTTGGGGAGCTAAGACCCCATATGCCTTGTGGCCAAAAAACCTAAACATCTAAAATAAAAACGGTAATTGTAAGAAATTCAACAAAGACTAAAAAAAGTAAAGTCCTAAGTTTGCAGTGGGGCCAGTCAATAGGCATGGCTCTGTGACCTTCAGTAATGTTCAACTGCTCAGGTAATGGTGAAGGGTAGGTAGCTAGCTGGATTTAACCAGGATTGGAGTTTTGCCAGATAAGTATAGTGGAGTTCCTAAAAAGCAAGGCAAGGAAGACGAGAACGTTTGTAAGAGACAGATCAAAGCAATGAGCCTTGGAATTTAAGCGGGATAAGGAAGAAGTGATCACATGCAGAGCACTGGGTGCAATAAAAACTTATTTGGTGGATTAGGTCCCTATGAGATCAAAGAATAATTGGAATGTGGATTCCAGAAAAACATTAACTGGAAGGATAGGAGGCATCAGAGACTGAAGTGCTTGAAATGAGATTATTGGGGGTGTAGACATTGGTGAGGGCAACATGTAGGGTTGGACAGAGTAAGTGAGTGGAGAAAACAGCAAAAAGGTAGCAAGGGATGGTGTCAAACTCCTTTTAATATCAAAGATGCTGGAGGCTTTGCAAGAGGAAGAAAAACCTTGGAAGAACCTCCACTGACGCTGAGACTGCAAGAGAAGAAAACACTCTTCATCCTTGCCCTTAAGCAGGGCTGTTGAAGAGGCAATATCTCCAGGAACATCCAGGTGTCAGTCAAGCAAGACAGTGCTCAGGGACTGCTCAGGGATGGGTTTCAGGAGAGAGGTGCTTTGGCTGTTAGCAGACTGAGCTTCAGAGGATACAGAGGAAAGGTCTGGGAAGATGGGAAGAGGTGGGAGGTGAGATTCAATCAGTAGTTCTGCAGGGTGGTTTGGGGATTCTGGTCTGGGATTATGGATAATGTGGGAATGAGGACACGAGACAGGAGTGTGATGGGGCGTGTTCTGACACTGGCATGGAGGAAAGTGGGCCATCAGTTAAAGGTACATACAGTTCAGAGCATTTAGCTGGCAAGTATATGAAGAAAAGGATGAATGAAACGAACTCTTGTACCCTTGAGATGTCCAGGGCTGTGCCAGACACACGGCATATTCGTTGATTAAAACTGCATATATCTGATGCTCTGGTGATGGTAATAGGAGCAGGTCATAACCCAGAGCACTGCATACAACAGGGGCCCAGAATCCTGTGGGTGGTGACGATCTCTTAGTATTTGATTACTTAATATGGAAATAGTTTTCACTTTGCCCCTTCTGATGAAAGTCCGTTCCTGTCTTCAAGACTGACCAGGGGCTGGAGGGTAGTTGTGTTCTGCCTTAATTAGCAAACTGTGGACAGCTGAGGCAAGGGTGGGGATAGGAAGGTGACCTGTCCAAGGCTGGAGTTGCAGGACATGTCTGTCCCCAGCCTGTCCCAGACTAAAGCCCAGCACCCTCGCTGCAGGTCTGTCTCTGGAAACTCAGAGCAGGAAAAAGAGCTGTTGCATCCTTCCATGAGACGAAGACAGCCATTCCTGCCCTGGGCCTTTTGTGTACCTTCCTTTCCCCTGGAGCTGCTTTTCTTCCAGAATAAATGGCTTCTTTTTTCTTTTTTTAACTCCTATTTTTCTAGCCTCTGATCTCGTTTGCCTCCTCTTTGTTTCACTGAGGCTGGGGCCACCATCTCTGTCTTTTCTCCCCCAGAATATCCCCCAGAATGCTCCCCCCCATCCCAACCCCTCCCCCAACACCACTCGCTATGAGTCCAAAGCTTTCTCTAAGAGCCCTCTAAAGTTCCCACCAATGTTGTGCCCCAATGTCTGGGGTGACTTGGCCTGGTCTCCATGTGGCTGAGAGAGTGTCTCTTTGTGCTGGCTGATGAATGGCTGCCCTGTCCTGTCCAGGACCTCAATACCTGGAAGGTAACAGGAGAAAGCCCACTCCCCTCCTTAGGCTCTGCACCTGCTGCTCTCAGCTTTCCTCAGGGGCCACCGGGTGCCCAGGCATGTAGCTCACTTGCTAAGCCTTCGAAGAGCAACACTAGGAAGCATGTCCAGGAGTCCTTCCTGTCCTGTGCTATCCTCTCTGGACAGTGTGGGGCCTGCGGAGAGGCTGCCCAGACCCCGTGGCCTTTCCTCCCTACCATGCCTGCTCCAGCCCCATCCATCTCGTGTTTCTTGCAGGAATTTGGTCTCTCAATAGAACGATAAGCCTGCTGGGATGCTGTTTCCCTTTGTGACTGAGTCTGAACTACAGAATTTCTGGGCTGGAAAATCTCTCACCCAGTTAGACATCTTCGCCTTTGCCTGTAGACAGAACAGCGTGCAAACCTTTAGGCCAGAGTCATTTTCTGAAAGAGACTCTGTGGTTTTCTTTGATAACACATCCTGGTGTTTCAAACTGCAAGACTCAATTCAGTTCAGCAAATGTGTACAGAGTGCCTTTTTTATTGTCGTTGTTATATTTCTTACATTAAGGTATTTCATTATTCATTTTGGACAGGTAATACCCACACAGGGGCCAATATCAGACCTACTAGAGGGCAAACCACGAGAAGGGAGTTTTTGTGCGTACTGTGCCCCATCCGCCCAGACCCCCTTCCCAGAACTGACTGCCGTTACCTTGGCCTTGTGTATTTTCCCATAGTGGTTCCACACACATCCCATCTCCCTTAATCTTCATAACAGCCTTCTCAGGTGGGTACTGTGAATCCCTGTCGGCTCAGAAAGGCTAAGGAAAGTGCACAGAGTATGTTAGTAACAGTGGTAATTCCACTTGAGTTATGTGCCCGTCTGAAGCCCACACAGTTTCTCCCCTAACATGTTTCTGATCAGCTAGCTCACCTTTCCCTTCCCTTCCACAGTCATTCACTCAGCAGGTTGGTTCTAGAGCCTGGATGTGTGCAGCCCTGTCCTAGGTGCTGAAGGCTCTCATAGCGCCGAGGGATCATTGTAGCCTCTACCCTCACCGGGCTCATGGAGGTGGAGGGAGGCCAACATTTCACAAGCACTGCTTGCCCGCAGGATCTGTATATGGCACTTAAGCATGTCCTTCTCTCTTTCTGACTCTTAGCTTTCCTATCTTTCTGATGGGGATAGGCTTAATCATCTGATAAACTTAACTCAAGGGGCTGTTGTCAGAATCCAGGGATAATAAAGGGGAAAGCATACAGTCCCAGCACATGGGAAGGGGTCCAGGGTGCTCCTATGAGTCGCTTCCCTGAGGGAGGCCAAGGGGCATCGGCTGATGACATGAACAGCGCAGAACAAGCCGCTGGGACATGCTCAACTGAAGCAGGGTGATCAGCCTCATGTTCTTCATTTCAGCGTTGCTTTCAGCAGGCAGAGTTGGTTGCAACAGACTGTGACTAGAAGCAAAACATGAGTAGGGTGTGGGGTTGGCCTAGAATGAAGAACAGCATACAGGTGAGTCTCTTCCAAAGCATTAGCCTGTAGGGTCTGAGTCTTCCCAGGCCCACCTCCCTCTCTGCAGGTCACCATTTACCAGCCTTTGAGGGCCTGCTACCAGCAGATCAAGGGCCTTTCTGCAAATTCCTTCTGCCCAGACCTCTCCAGGTGCTCCTTCCAGCCCATCTTCACCCAGCTCTCTTGTTTTCATCCTTTAGGCCTGCACTTAGATCTTATTTCCTCAGAGAAGCTTTGCTGGACTCCTCAGAGCAGATCAGGAGCCCCCGCTGTTCACCACCCCCACCCACCCCCAGCATCTCCTGACTAGCTCATATCACTGGTGAGTACCCACCTTGTGCACCAGACTGTCGGCTCCAGGGGAGTGGGCACCAAGCCCATTGGTTTGCCTGTGTATCCCCAACACCCAGCACAGAGCTTAAGTATTTGTTGAAAGAACGTTTGAAGTTAGTCACTCTTACCTTTGGGTTTAAACCCTGTCTCTACCTTGTTGTAGCACTTCTCACACAGTTGGAGTTCCTTTTTTTTTTTTTTTTTTTGACACTATTGTCTTATCTGAATCTCCTCCCTGGATATTCCTGGTGCCTAGCCTGCATCATGGCACAGGGTGGTCCTGCACACTGACTGCTCGCTGAAGGAGTGAATGAGGGAATTCTTGGCAGGGAGCTGCTCTGAACCAGAGGGCATTTCCTTCCCGGGCAGTTGAGGAGTTGTCTTCTCAGGTGGGTCTACGGAAGGCCCAGAAAATGGGGAACAGGATCAGGCGGGAGCTGATGGGACTGGAGAGAGGAGAAAGCAAAGAGCCGGATCCCTGCTGTTACCGCTGCGGGGTGGAGGGCAGGAGATGGCCCTAAGGGAGGGGCCTTGGTCACCGAAGGGATTCTCTCTGAGAGCTCTCGAAGTCCTCTTTCATTGAGGTGGGCCTGGTGCAGGTGACTGACCCCAGCCGCCCTCGCCTGTCTCCTTGGAGGAGGTGAAACGAGAGGCGGAGGACTCTGAGATCGCCACCCTCTGGGCTTCTTTCAGTGGCTCGCAGGCAGAGTTGGTTGCAACAGACTGTGACTAGAAGCAAAACATGAGTAGGGTGTGGGGTTGGCCTAGAATGAAGAACAGCATACAGGTGAGTCTCTTCCAAAGCATTAGCCTGTAGGGTCTGAGTCTTCCCAGGCCCACCTCCCTCTCTGCAGGTCACCATTTACCAGCCTTTGAGGGCCTGCTACCAGCAGATCAAGGGCCTTTCTGCAAATTCCTTCTGCCCAGACCTCTCCAGGTGCTCCTTCCAGCCCATCTTCACCCAGCTCTCTTGTTTTCATCCTTTAGGCCTGCACTTAGATCTTATTTCCTCAGAGAAGCTTTGCTGGACTCCTCAGAGCAGATCAGGAGCCCCCGCTGTTCACCACCCCCACCCACCCCCAGCATCTCCTGACTAGCTCATATCACTGGTGAGTACCCACCTTGTGCACCAGACTGTCGGCTCCAGGGGAGTGGGCACCAAGCCCATTGGTTTGCCTGTGTATCCCCAACACCCAGCACAGAGCTTAAGTATTTGTTGAAAGAACGTTTGAAGTTAGTCACTCTTACCTTTGGGTTTAAACCCTGTCTCTACCTTGTTGTAGCACTTCTCACACAGTTGGAGTTCCTTTTTTTTTTTTTTTTTTTGACACTATTGTCTTATCTGAATCTCCTCCCTGGATATTCCTGGTGCCTAGCCTGCATCATGGCACAGGGTGGTCCTGCACACTGACTGCTCGCTGAAGGAGTGAATGAGGGAATTCTTGGCAGGGAGCTGCTCTGAACCAGAGGGCATTTCCTTCCCGGGCAGTTGAGGAGTTGTCTTCTCAGGTGGGTCTACGGAAGGCCCAGAAAATGGGGAACAGGATCAGGCGGGAGCTGATGGGACTGGAGAGAGGAGAAAGCAAAGAGCCGGATCCCTGCTGTTACCGCTGCGGGGTGGAGGGCAGGAGATGGCCCTAAGGGAGGGGCCTTGGTCACCGAAGGGATTCTCTCTGAGAGCTCTCGAAGTCCTCTTTCATTGAGGTGGGCCTGGTGCAGGTGACTGACCCCAGCCGCCCTCGCCTGTCTCCTTGGGGAGGAGGTGAAACGAGAGAGGGCGGAGGACTCTGAGATCGCCACCCTCTGGGCTTCTTTCAGTCCCCGAGACATCAGCCAGAATCGGGATGAGAGAGGGGATCCGGTCGCGCCGAGCCAGGCGGCGAGGGAAGGGCGGCGCGCCCGGCCGGCTGGTGTCCTCTGGCGGCTGGAGCCAAGGCCCCGGGCTCTCGGCCCCCGCGAAGCGAGGCGAGCCGGAGCTGTGCGGTGAATGCAAAGAGCCAGGCGAGCTCCCAGCCCCGCGCAGCCGACGGCGTCCTCAGCCACGGCCCAATGAAAAGAGAGCAGATAATTTATTCTCTAATCCCGGTTCGGGTGCCGGGCGCTGGCGAGTGGCGGGGGTTGGGGGGTCTCCTCTTCTCTCCCGCTCCCGCCGGCCGCCCCCTGCCCGCCCCTGCCGGCTCCCGGCGCGCACACACACATTTCCTGACAATTAGCGAGCACACCTTGGCCGCGCGGCCTCCGGCGGCGCCGCAGCTTTTGTCTCCCGCCCGCCGGGCTGCGAGGCGCGGGCGCCTGGGCGCGAAGTTGCGGACGCGCTGCTCCGGAATGCCGGCCGCCTGCTGCCGTCTGGGGGGCGGAGGGCGGGGTGGGGGGCCCGGCGCGCCGGCCCCGGGGCTGGGGGGCTGCCCAAGAGAGGAGAAGAGAAAGAAAAAGTAAGGCAGCGCTGCCCCCTCTTCCTTTGTTATAACCCTGAGTGTGAGCGGGCGTGAGCGCGCGCGGGAGGGTCTGTGCGCGAGTGTGTGCATCTCTGTGTGCGTGCCTATATGCGCGCGCGTGTGAACATGCATGCCTGAGTGTGCGGGTCGGGACCGGCCGGGGCGGCGGGGCCCGAGGGCGCCAGTGGGCTTAACGGGAAGCGAGTTGAACCGCTCTTTCTCGCTCTGCCCGGAACTCGGGCGAGCGAGCGAGCAGGTAGCCGTCCCGCTCTCGCCAGCTTCTCAAAGCACTGAGCTCGGAGTTTGTCCGTAGACAGCGCTGTGCCGGGGGAGAAGGGGCGCGCTGGCCTGGGCCCGGCCTGCGGGGGCTGGGGGAGTGGAACCTCCTGCAGAGGATCTGCCCTGACCGCAGGGGGCGCACCGGGGGTCTCCCGGCTTCGAGCGCCGCACAGACGCCGCCACGGAGCCCCCTGGCTCCGGGGTGCGGGCTCGGGATGGCCACTGCGAGCCTGGGAGAGGGGCGAGGTTGCGGAGGTGGCTCATGAGACTCTGGAGGGAATGCAAGGCGGCGAGACGAAATCTGTCTAAATGACAATTCCCTGAAGTTCAGCGCATCGGTTGTCATTTCATACCTTAATGCATATTTATGCTGCGCCGAAATAGGCTTCATAATTAACTCCCGGAGCATCCGCAGAGGTTAAAGGGACCCCGAAGATTTGTGCATTGATTGGGTACCACGGCGGCGGGGTGTGTGTGTGTGTGTATGCGCGCGCTCGTGTGTGCGTGCGCCCGTGCGAACCCATTGAGAAGAATAATTATTTTTCTCCACTGGAAGCTACAGCAGAGGATAAGACAAGGAGTGAAGAGAGAGAGAAAGATTGGAAGGGGAGAGAGAGAGAAAGAGACAAAGGAAGTGAGTGCGAGACAGGAGACGGCTTAGCATCCGAACTGTAAGTACTGAGCGAAAACAAATAGGCATAAAGTGCTGCGAGCCCCTGGGCCGGGTTGAGGGTCGAGCGGTTGAAGAGGACCCTCCTCTTCGCCGAGGTGAGAGGAGTGGCGGGTTGGCCGAGCAATGAGGGGTCCTTGAGCCTTGGGCGGACCCGGGGATGCGGGTTCAGGCGCTCACCTGACAGCTGCTGCTGACAAGCCTCGGGCTGCGTCAACCTGCCGCCCCAGGTCCACCGAGGGGAAGCCCCCCACTCCGCCCTCATTGTCTTTGTTCCCTTTGAAGGTTTTTGTTGCTGGTGGGATTCAGGGGGAGTGTGAGAGGGAGCTGGAGCCCCGTACTGGAGGGAGCCAAGTCTCCCTTTCCCGGTTGGGAGAAACCCCGGTGTCTCTGTGCTTTCCTTTCTAGTACAGGGTAGGATGGGGGAAGGGGCTGTGAAGGAGGCCGGGATCAGGACTCTGTGACACCTGTGCATTTGTTCGGCACTAAGAAGGGAAAAGCAGAGGTGTCCGGACCAATGGGGCAGAAGTCCTCAGGAGCCAGTATGAGAAGCTGGAGAAGCCATTTCCTTGGGCAGAACCCCCAACTCTTGGCCCTGGATTCTCCTCCTGCCTCTGTCCTCAATCTGGGGCCCTGGCATCCTAAGAGGGGCTGGAGCTGGAGAGCCCGGGAGCAGGGAGGCTGGCCTGGGTGGGGGCGGGGGAGGCAGCTGTGGAGGGTAGAGCTGCTGTCTCTCCTGAGAAAGGGTCCATGACTAGGTGTTCCTAAAGAACGTGGCTGGCCACCAGCCCCTGCCTCTGCCACACTGGTCAGGAGAGGGCGCCTGGGGGCCTGAGGGACAGCCCTCCCATCCTGACCAACATTCCATAGCCTTCTTTTGGAAGCTCTAGTATCCTTCTCTTCTCCTCTCAATCCTCATTAACAAATTCTTCTTCAGGTTTGAATTTACTTTTCCTGGTGCTTTTACAATGTACCTTCATCTGTCAGGGAACAACTTAGCACAATGTAAGCAAGCCCGAAGACGCTGACTTTTGAGAGAAATTCGGCTCTTTTGAGTCTGAGATGGGAGCCCCAGGATCAGAGAGTTGTGAATTGATTGCCCTCTAAGAGGCCCCATCGGGGAGCAGTTTTGGTGGCCTGCAAACCCTGCTTACATCCTCCAGGAGGACACAGCTGGGACTTGGGGCTGGGAACCTTCTCTGCCTGTCACTCAGTCTGAACTTCCCATGGCACCACGGGGCCTGTTACAGGAGAACGAGGAAGAGCTCCCTTACACACACACACACACACACACACACACACACACGTGAACATGCGCGCGTGCAGAATATCCAGCTGAGGCCACACTCCTAAAGGTATGAAGAGGAAGGACTGACCATTAAATGGGAGGAGGGTCAAGTTCAGTTTAACCCCCAAAGGTAGTGTGAAGACTGTGGTGATGGGAACACCAGGGGCAGGGTGGGAGGTCTGCTCTGAGTGCGGCAGACACATCTGTGGCCTGCCTGGTGGCCGTGCCTTGGTGAGCGCTGTCTCCCTGGACCCAGCCCAGTGCCTGTCCCCTCGTCTGCGCTGAGTGCGTGTTTGCTAAATGAGGGGCTTCCCAAACCTTCTCCCCACTTTTTATCTCTGCCTGCTTCCTCCTCGGAGAGGTAGTCCACTGGGGTTAGGAAGAGCCTAGTGATGTAATTCTTCTTTTTTTAAAGATTTATTTATTTATTTTGGGCGGGGGTCAGGTTGGGGAGGGAAGGGGGCGGGCGGGCCACTTCTATTGGTCTTTCATTTCTCTATTTTCATCCGTCTTTGTCCTTTGGCTCCTGTGGGCCTCCCATCACGGTGGCGTCTGTCGTCGCAGAGCGCCGGCTCTGGGTGCATGGGCTCCAGAGCTCCGGCTCGGTCATTGGACACATCTGTCCAGCCGCTCTGCGGCACGTGGGATCTTCCCAGGCCAGGGATCGAACTGGCACCCCTTGCACTGCAAGGCAGTGTCCTTACCCACTGGACCACCAGGGGAAGCCCGTGATGTAATTCTTTAGATTGGACCACCATTGTCCTATGTGAGTTGAGGAGGGCCTGGGAGAAAGAAGTCAGGGAGGAATAGAGCCTGGGCAAGGCCCTGGAGCCTTTTGATGTTCACAAACTACTCGGGTCGACGTGCATGTGAGCTGGCCAATGACCCGTTATTCTTTCTCTTTAACAGCTTGACTGCTCTGCGAGGCAAAGAGGCAAAGCTGTGGCCGGGGTTCTATGCTTGGGGAGGTTGGACTTGGTGACATACATGCTTCCCTGAGTTCTCTCTCACACAGCCCAGTGCTGGAGTTTTAATTAGAGATCACATGCAGGGGCTGGAGGTGTCAAGCCTGTAGGAATCACCGCCTGCCCCCAGCTTCTGTCCTGCTCTCTCCTTCCCTAGTTTCTCTCTGCCTTTATTGCCTGAGCCTATCACCAGATCTGGCTTCTCCTTCCTGAGATCCCAGGGACCCTGCCGCCAGGTGGGGAGCTTCCTCTGTTTGCCTAAGAAGTCTCAGAATGAAGGTCCTTAGACAACTAGAGAAAGCCTTTGGGGAAAAGAAAATTCACGCCTGACCACTCTGCTTTCTTGCTGGGTGGAAGTGGAGCATCCCTCTCTCCCCTGCACCCGCACCCTCGGGGCCATGCTCCCAAGACAGCGACTGAGCAGAACTGAGCTGACCTCACTTTGAAGCAGAGATGGAGCTGGGACGCAGGGAATTTGAGCAATGGGAAGGCTACATCCTACCAGAAATAGGATGGTCATCCTGCTCTTAGGAGCACTGCTGCTCTGGCCCAGGTCTGGAGGACAGTATACAGGAGACTGCGGTGCATCAGGAACTAGTCTTCTGCTGGGTCAGGTCTGGATCGGGACTGCAGCAGTCCCATTGGCACTCCAAATATGGAGGCCTGTTCGGGACAAAGGCGGTAGAATCAGATCCCTCTCACGGGCTTCAACCCTCCTTCCCTGTGGTGGGTGGAGTCAGATGCCAGAGTGTGCCCCCACCCACAGCTGCTCCAGGCCCAGAGCCCTCCTCTGGCACAGAGCACAGGCACGAGGAGCTCCAGGCCCACGCCAAGCCTGAAAGATGGACAGCCTGATCTCTTGCCCTTGTTTCCAAGCTTCATCATTCAATTCAGAGGAAGGGCCTGGGAGAAAGAAGTCAGGGAGGAATAGAGCCTGGGCAAGGCCCTGGAGCCTTTTGATGTTCACAAACTACTCGGGTCGACGTGCATGTGAGCTGGCCAATGACCCGTTATTCTTTCTCTTTAACAGCTTGACTGCTCTGCGAGGCAAAGAGGCAAAGCTGTGGCCGGGGTTCTATGCTTGGGGAGGTTGGACTTGGTGACATACATGCTTCCCTGAGTTCTCTCTCACACAGCCCAGTGCTGGAGTTTTAATTAGAGATCACATGCAGGGGCTGGAGGTGTCAAGCCTGTAGGAATCACCGCCTGCCCCCAGCTTCTGTCCTGCTCTCTCCTTCCCTAGTTTCTCTCTGCCTTTATTGCCTGAGCCTATCACCAGATCTGGCTTCTCCTTCCTGAGATCCCAGGGACCCTGCCGCCAGGTGGGGAGCTTCCTCTGTTTGCCTAAGAAGTCTCAGAATGAAGGTCCTTAGACAACTAGAGAAAGCCTTTGGGGAAAAGAAAATTCACGCCTGACCACTCTGCTTTCTTGCTGGGTGGAAGTGGAGCATCCCTCTCTCCCCTGCACCCGCACCCTCGGGGCCATGCTCCCAAGACAGCGACTGAGCAGAACTGAGCTGACCTCACTTTGAAGCAGAGATGGAGCTGGGACGCAGGGAATTTGAGCAATGGGAAGGCTACATCCTACCAGAAATAGGATGGTCATCCTGCTCTTAGGAGCACTGCTGCTCTGGCCCAGGTCTGGAGGACAGTATACAGGAGACTGCGGTGCATCAGGAACTAGTCTTCTGCTGGGTCAGGTCTGGATCGGGACTGCAGCAGTCCCATTGGCACTCCAAATATGGAGGCCTGTTCGGGACAAAGGCGGTAGAATCAGATCCCTCTCACGGGCTTCAACCCTCCTTCCCTGTGGTGGGTGGAGTCAGATGCCAGAGTGTGCCCCCACCCACAGCTGCTCCAGGCCCAGAGCCCTCCTCTGGCACAGAGCACAGGCACGAGGAGCTCCAGGCCCACGCCAAGCCTGAAAGATGGACAGCCTGATCTCTTGCCCTTGTTTCCAAGCTTCATCATTCAATTCATGCAACAAATCCATACCCGTATCATTCAGCCAACATCCTCATCGTAAATACGCTTCCTCCAAACTCTGCTCCAAGTGAGAATGAGTGCCTCCCCTTCAGTACCTTCCTAATGTCCCGCTTTGTTGCCACCATGGGCGAAAAGGCAGGGCTGCTGGGCTCCAAGCTGCCCGCCAGAAGTGCAAAGTCAGTGAAAAGCTACGTCAGCTCCAATATGGATTCACTGTCCTGGAACAGGCGGAAAGTAAGTTTTGCTCTATCCACCTTACTTCCAGGGGCAGATTCTCCTTCCACACTAGTGGCCTGTTTTGGAGCACCGGCTCTGTGCCTGGGCTCAGTCTGAGAAGTGGTCCTGCACCCTGTGTTTGGTTTCTTTGGGTGGCAGGGGCACTGGCCTCCACTGGAGCGGGTCTAGCTTTCTAGTCCTTTCCCGGGCTGAGCACTGTCTGCACTCCGCATCCGTGTGTCTTTCAACTCTGCAGGAACCGTCTCCGGCGTCAGTGCCCCGACGCAGGCTGAGGCGAGGGATGACTGTGCACCCTCCAAGGGAATGTTGGGACAAGGGGCTCCCAGAAATGGAGTTGCTGCAGCCTAGTCCCCGGTGAAACAGGCTTCAGTGTCCGGGCTGGACCTCCCCTTTCTGCCTGTGGGGCATCAGGGGACTTATACTGGAGAGGGGACGGCACACCTGCAGGGCCCTGAGGGTGTCTGCTCTCTGGTCAGGCAGGTGACCCTGAGGGGAAGGGCGAACCCGAGGTCTGCTCTCAGGAGCTGGCAGTCGGCTCCCGTCCCTCTCTGCTTCCTCCTGCTCTGCCTGTTTTCACTGCAGCCCTCCACTTTCCTCGTGGTCAGCATTCTTCCTTTGCCTGCTCTCTCCTTTCTCTCTCTCAGCCTCTCCTGCCCTCTTATCTAAGAACAAAATGCCCACGCAATGTCTGCAAGCCTCAGTTTAATCATCTACCAAATGGGAATAATAATGATCGTGTTTGCATTAACCAAATGATTATAATGAACAGGGGTTTAGCACATTCATGACACATAGTTTTCCCTCAATAAAATGTTAGTTCCTTTCCCTTTTTCTCCTATGTCATTTCTTTCTCTTTCACAATTTCTCTCAGTATTTCTGTTCTGTCTCTCCCACTTCTGTCTCCTCCCCTCCTCTGCTCTGTCTCCGGCCTCCATCTACTCCCTTTTATTTCCAACCCCTGCCCTCTTCCAGTGCCTCCACAGGCTGGTTGCCGGGCCCAGGCTGTGCGGATAGCAAGAGGAGAGCTGGACAGGCGGGTGCTGTCTTGGCTTCTCATTACAGCCCCAAAAATGTGTGGAGTCATGAGGGACAATGAGAGCCAGCAGCGGGAAGAATGGGGCCTCTGTCGGAGCAGAAGTTTCCCAAATCCTCAGCTCGGCTGAATGGGAGTACCTGGGGGCCAGGTAGGGCAGAAGCTCCCACAGGTGGCAGGCACGGGGCACCTGGCAGGGCTCCCTGGAGTTACTAGCATCTGTTGGCGTTTCTGGGGCGAGCTCAGACCTCAAAGGTGGCTGCTTCTTTCCCTGAAGTGGCCTGTTCTGGGGAACAGGACCAGGGAAGCCAGAGAATGGACATGTGAGGGACTCTGGGGATGGCTTAGATGTATTTCTCCTTGAAGTGCCTGGGCCCTAACAGTCCTCACCCTCTCAGAGCTCCAGAAAGTTCAGAGGCAGCCACGAAGGAGTCATGAATAAGAGGGGCAGCCCTAGCTTGAGAGGGTGAATCCCTGGGGTTCTCATCGAGCGGTGGTCTCTATCCAGAAAGCCGAGGCTCGAGACTGGACACAGAGGCCCAGTGACCTCTTTTCCTTCCTCCACATTCCAAGGAGGTCGGAACAGGCCACAGCCTGAGACCCGATAACTGTTCCTCCCCCTCACCCCTCAGTCCTTCTGGCTCAGAAACATCGTGGAGAGGGGCTCTTCTAGAGCTTCATTGGGGCTTGCCAGGAGGGCTGGGGCTGGCAGGCCATGCGCTGAGCCTGTCCTGTGCCCAGGGTGGGGGAGCCAGCACTGGGTCCCAGCTGAGGCCAGGAATTGAGGGAAGGATCAAACTGAATTGTTCCATTACAATGATTATAATGAACAGGGGTTTAGCACATTCATGACACATAGTTTTCCCTCAATAAAATGTTAGTTCCTTTCCCTTTTTCTCCTATGTCATTTCTTTCTCTTTCACAATTTCTCTCAGTATTTCTGTTCTGTCTCTCCCACTTCTGTCTCCTCCCCTCCTCTGCTCTGTCTCCGGCCTCCATCTACTCCCTTTTATTTCCAACCCCTGCCCTCTTCCAGTGCCTCCACAGGCTGGTTGCCGGGCCCAGGCTGTGCGGATAGCAAGAGGAGAGCTGGACAGGCGGGTGCTGTCTTGGCTTCTCATTACAGCCCCAAAAATGTGTGGAGTCATGAGGGACAATGAGAGCCAGCAGCGGGAAGAATGGGGCCTCTGTCGGAGCAGAAGTTTCCCAAATCCTCAGCTCGGCTGAATGGGAGTACCTGGGGGCCAGGTAGGGCAGAAGCTCCCACAGGTGGCAGGCACGGGGCACCTGGCAGGGCTCCCTGGAGTTACTAGCATCTGTTGGCGTTTCTGGGGCGAGCTCAGACCTCAAAGGTGGCTGCTTCTTTCCCTGAAGTGGCCTGTTCTGGGGAACAGGACCAGGGAAGCCAGAGAATGGACATGTGAGGGACTCTGGGGATGGCTTAGATGTATTTCTCCTTGAAGTGCCTGGGCCCTAACAGTCCTCACCCTCTCAGAGCTCCAGAAAGTTCAGAGGCAGCCACGAAGGAGTCATGAATAAGAGGGGCAGCCCTAGCTTGAGAGGGTGAATCCCTGGGGTTCTCATCGAGCGGTGGTCTCTATCCAGAAAGCCGAGGCTCGAGACTGGACACAGAGGCCCAGTGACCTCTTTTCCTTCCTCCACATTCCAAGGAGGTCGGAACAGGCCACAGCCTGAGACCCGATAACTGTTCCTCCCCCTCACCCCTCAGTCCTTCTGGCTCAGAAACATCGTGGAGAGGGGCTCTTCTAGAGCTTCATTGGGGCTTGCCAGGAGGGCTGGGGCTGGCAGGCCATGCGCTGAGCCTGTCCTGTGCCCAGGGTGGGGGAGCCAGCACTGGGTCCCAGCTGAGGCCAGGAATTGAGGGAAGGATCAAACCTGAGCAGGTCTGAGGATCTTTGAAATAGAAGGCAGGTGTTGGGGTGGGAGGGGTAGCAAGGGGCGGGGCGAGCAGAGACTATGGACGACACAGAGTGGAAGGGTGAGCTTGGAGAGGAGCTAGCGCTGCAGAGATGAGGGGGCAGGCAGGCAGGAGAAGGGGCCTCCAGGGAGCCGCCTCAGGTCTCCTGCCAAAAATTAAAACCCTAAAAAGTGGGAGGGGAGCAGCAGGGGAAAGAAGGAGAGAAAAGAGATGGGGAGGGAAGGAGGAGACAAAACAGCCCCTCCACCCCAATAGCCCGGCAGGGGGACGTGAGTAATACATGGCTGGTTCAGAGGGAGTGAGATCAAAAGCGAGTAGATACAAGAGGTTTGTGCTTCACCGACCAGACAGCCAGAGGCTCAATGAAACCTTTGTTACCCGGCCCAAGTCAGGGCTGAAGGAGTACCTGACCTCCCCTCCTGCCCGGCCCGCCCCCCTCCACCGGCCACCAGCTGGAGGAGGGGCGGTCAGGTCTTCACTGGTGAGTCAAGTTGAGTCGGGCACCGCTCTGGCCGGCCGGGCTGGGCTGGCGGTGGGCGGGAAGAGGGAGGAGGCCTGCCCTCGAGGGGCCGGGCCTGGAGCTTCTGGGGGCAGGTAGGGGAGTAAGAGGCTGCCTGGAAGGCAGGAAGTGGCTCTAAGGGAACGTGAGGGAGACGGCGAGGGAGAAGGGGCCTTGCTGGGCCCACCAGGTGAGCAGCCCCGGGACCCCAGCCCAGAGCCCAGTGTCCCTAAAGGGATGGGCAACGCAGGGGCTGCCCAAAGTGGGCAGCCAGTAAAACCCTGGGGTTCTCACTTCCTCCAAAACATTCCAAGGAGGCCCCCCCGGAACAGGCCACAGCCTGAGACCCGATAACTGTTCCTCCCCCTCACCCCTCAGTCCTTCTGGCTCAGAAACATCGTGGAGAGGGGCTCTTCTAGAGCTTCATTGGGGCTTGCCAGGAGGGCTGGGGCTGGCAGGCCATGCGCTGAGCCTGTCCTGTGCCCAGGGTGGGGGAGCCAGCACTGGGTCCCAGCTGAGGCCAGGAATTGAGGGAAGGATCAAACCTGAGCAGGTCTGAGGATCTTTGAAATAGAAGGCAGGTGTTGGGGTGGGAGGGGTAGCAAGGGGCGGGGCGAGCAGAGACTATGGACGACACAGAGTGGAAGGGTGAGCTTGGAGAGGAGCTAGCGCTGCAGAGATGAGGGGGCAGGCAGGCAGGAGAAGGGGCCTCCAGGGAGCCGCCTCAGGTCTCCTGCCAAAAATTAAACCATAAAAAAGTGGGAGGGGAGCAGCAGGGGAAAGAAGGAGAGAAAAGAGATGGGGAGGGAAGGAGGAGACAAAACAGCCCCTCCACCCCAATAGCCCGGCAGGGGGACGTGAGTAATACATGGCTGGTTCAGAGGGAGTGAGATCAAAAGCGAGTAGATACAAGAGGTTTGTGCTTCACCGACCAGACAGCCAGAGGCTCAATGAAACCTTTGTTACCCGGCCCAAGTCAGGGCTGAAGGAGTACCTGACCTCCCCTCCTGCCCGGCCCGCCCCCCTCCACCGGCCACCAGCTGGAGGAGGGGCGGTCAGGTCTTCACTGGTGAGTCAAGTTGAGTCGGGCACCGCTCTGGCCGGCCGGGCTGGGCTGGCGGTGGGCGGGAAGAGGGAGGAGGCCTGCCCTCGAGGGGCCGGGCCTGGAGCTTCTGGGGGCAGGTAGGGGAGTAAGAGGCTGCCTGGAAGGCAGGAAGTGGCTCTAAGGGAACGTGAGGGAGACGGCGAGGGAGAAGGGGCCTTGCTGGGCCCACCAGGTGAGCAGCCCCGGGACCCCAGCCCAGAGCCCAGTGTCCCTGGGGAAAGGACTGCAGTCATTCTGCTTGGTGCCCAAGTTCTTTGCAGTCTGGGATCTGGGGGCCCACGGGAGAGGAAGGGAAGGAAAACCAAAGGCACCTGGGGTTGGGGCTGACGACCCGAAGTTCAGGTGAGAAGTTTGGGTCAGATGGGGGTGTGCTGTGTGGTGTTACTGGGGTGTGTGGGTGGCCCAGCTGAAGGAGGCCACGCCAGCCAGGGTCCTGCAGAGAGCCAGGGAGCCTGCCCCTGAGGCTTGGAGGAGGGCTGGGGCGGAGGTGCAGCTGCTTCCTGGCAGAGACAGGGCTGGATCTGACCCTGAGGCCTCTTACCTTCTGTTGGGGGTCCCTGAGAGAGGTCAAGGCCAGCTCAGGGATCTGATTCTCTTGGGGCTTCCCTGCACTCGTGTCCTCCGAGGCTGATGCATGCCCACAGCTGGCCCATCACAGGAGAGGGAGTGGAGAGACAATACTTGGGATTAGAGAGCATCTTTTCCTGAGACCTTGGTTTACCTCGACTCAGATCTTCACCCTAGTCCTGGAGGTGCCTTTGACAACCACCATATCCTTCCAGTGAGAGAGGCAGAGCACCGAGAAGCCCCACCCTCTTCCTCGGCATCGCCAGGGATGGCCCCAAAGCTAGCTGCCTTCAGCCGGTGGGGATATCAAGGTTAGGCCCTTTTCCTGCCTCCATTTAGTTCTGAAGACAGAGACCCCATTCCCCCAACTCTTGCGCCATGCAAGAATGGATGCAGCTGGTAGCTACCTGAACTAGTTTAGAAGTGCAGGCTGGCCCACAGCCTTAGGGATCCTCAAGAAGCTTACTCACCCCTGTAAATCCAGGCCCTCTGTGCTCTCTGCTTTCCGTGGCTGGACTGGAAAGGGTTAAACTTTGTAGAGGAGAGAGCCTAATATGGGACTGGTCCTGGGCACTGACAGGCAGTAGCATTGAAAAGATCTGGGGCGGTCATGTGGCATGCGATGGGGGTGGGCCCAAGTGCCCTCCCTGGAGCTTCTGGGGCAGGTAGGAGTAGAGGCTGCCTGGAAGGCAGGAAGTGGCTCTAAGGGAACGTGAGGGAGACCGGGAGAAGGGGCCTTGCTGGGCCCACCAGGTGAGCAGCCCGGGACCCCAGCCCAGAGCCCAGTGTCCCTGGGGAAAGGACTGCAGTCATTCTGCTTGGTGCCCAAGTTCTTTGCAGTCTGGGATCTGGGGGCCCACGGAGAGGAAGGGAAGGAAAACCAAAGGCACCTGGGGTTGGGGCTGACGACCCGAAGTTCAGGTGAGAAGTTTGGGTCAGATGGGGGTGTGC
Organism: Tragulus kanchil; assembly: GCA_022376925.1. Lineage (NCBI taxonomy): Eukaryota > Metazoa > Chordata > Mammalia > Artiodactyla > Tragulidae > Tragulus > Tragulus kanchil. The sequence continues at coordinate 79,365,715 of JAIOJX010000024.1, read as the reverse complement.
TGTGTGGTGTTACTGGGGTGTGTGGGTGGCCCAGCTGAAGGAGGCCACGCCAGCCAGGGTCCTGCAGAGAGCCAGGGAGCCTGCCCCTGAGGCTTGGAGGAGGGCTGGGGCGGAGGTGCAGCTGCTTCCTGGCAGAGACAGGGCTGGATCTGACCCTGAGGCCTCTTACCTTCTGTTGGGGGTCCCTGAGAGAGGTCAAGGCCAGCTCAGGGATCTGATTCTCTTGGGGCTTCCCTGCACTCGTGTCCTCCGAGGCTGATGCATGCCCACAGCTGGCCCATCACAGGAGAGGGAGTGGAGAGACAATACTTGGGATTAGAGAGCATCTTTTCCTGAGACCTTGGTTTACCTCGACTCAGATCTTCACCCTAGTCCTGGAGGTGCCTTTGACAACCACCATATCCTTCCAGTGAGAGAGGCAGAGCACCGAGAAGCCCCACCCTCTTCCTCGGCATCGCCAGGGATGGCCCCAAAGCTAGCTGCCTTCAGCCGGTGGGGATATCAAGGTTAGGCCCTTTTCCTGCCTCCATTTAGTTCTGAAGACAGAGACCCCATTCCCCCAACTCTTGCGCCATGCAAGAATGGATGCAGCTGGTAGCTACCTGAACTAGTTTAGAAGTGCAGGCTGGCCCACAGCCTTAGGGATCCTCAAGAAGCTTACTCACCCCTGTAAATCCAGGCCCTCTGTGCTCTCTGCTTTCCGTGGCTGGACTGGAAAGGGTTAAACTTTGTAGAGGAGAGAGCCTAATATGGGACTGGTCCTGGGCACTGACAGGCAGTAGCATTGAAAAGATCTGGCCTTATTCTCTAGAAGGAGGAGGTAGTTAAGGACCCTGGGCAGGGGGCTGGGGGCTAATGAAGGAAATTTGAGGAGGTCCTTTATAGCCAGGAAGCCACCCCTCCTCACACCCCAGAGTGAGGCCCTTTGTGTGGGGCCTTTGTAGGGCAAGAACTGGAAACTCATTACTGGGTTGGCCTTAATGCTTCTGGGGCCCGGGGAGGCAGTGGGGGATGGTAAGAGGATGGAACCTGGGGAGCCCAGGAGGCAGTGGGGGTGGGGTCGGTGGGAAGAAGAGTGAGGGGCCCTCAGATAGCCTCGGCTCCATTTTGAGGGCTCCCTTTTGAGATTCCTGCCGCTGGACCCCTCCCAGCTCTGCTGTGGCCTATGGCTTTTCATTCCTATGTGATTATTGTTCCAAACTCATGTAGGGCTAAAAGCCATGGGCTACAGTAAGGGGCATGCTCCTGCAGCACCTGCATCTCCCTCCAGGCCCAGGTCAGGAGGCAACCACAAAGTGGGTACCAAAAGCGGCTCTACTGGGGGGCTGTGTCTGTGGGGATCTGGAGACCTGGGGTCGCGGCTAGGTTGTGTGACCTTGGTCAAGTCACTTCCCCTCTCTGGACTTGGTCTCTCACTCTGATATGAAGAGGCTGGATGAGTGGTTTCTGAGGGGATTCCCTCAGGATAGAGGGAAACATTCAGGGGTACTGGGGTCTCTGAGTTGATTCCTTTCCCCTTGCCAAGTTACTGAGGCTTGTCATGTGCTCAGAGGTTTGGGGGCTCGAGTCAGGCTGGGCCACACAACACTCTGACCGTTTCAGGCTCACTTCAGTGAGAGAGGCAGAGCACCGAAGCCCCACCCTCTTCCTCGGCAGCCATGGCCCCAAAGCTAGCTGCCTTCAGCCGGTGGGGATATCAAGGTTAGGCCCTTTTCCTGCCTCCATTTAGTTCTGAAGACAGAGACCCCATTCCCCCAACTCTTGCGCCATGCAAGAATGGATGCAGCTGGTAGCTACCTGAACTAGTTTAGAAGTGCAGGCTGGCCCACAGCCTTAGGGATCCTCAAGAAGCTTACTCACCCCTGTAAATCCAGGCCCTCTGTGCTCTCTGCTTTCCGTGGCTGGACTGGAAAGGGTTAAACTTTGTAGAGGAGAGAGCCTAATATGGGACTGGTCCTGGGCACTGACAGGCAGTAGCATTGAAAAGATCTGGCCTTATTCTCTAGAAGGAGGAGGTAGTTAAGGACCCTGGGCAGGGGGCTGGGGGCTAATGAAGGAAATTTGAGGAGGTCCTTTATAGCCAGGAAGCCACCCCTCCTCACACCCCAGAGTGAGGCCCTTTGTGTGGGGCCTTTGTAGGGCAAGAACTGGAAACTCATTACTGGGTTGGCCTTAATGCTTCTGGGGCCCGGGGAGGCAGTGGGGGATGGTAAGAGGATGGAACCTGGGGAGCCCAGGAGGCAGTGGGGGTGGGGTCGGTGGGAAGAAGAGTGAGGGGCCCTCAGATAGCCTCGGCTCCATTTTGAGGGCTCCCTTTTGAGATTCCTGCCGCTGGACCCCTCCCAGCTCTGCTGTGGCCTATGGCTTTTCATTCCTATGTGATTATTGTTCCAAACTCATGTAGGGCTAAAAGCCATGGGCTACAGTAAGGGGCATGCTCCTGCAGCACCTGCATCTCCCTCCAGGCCCAGGTCAGGAGGCAACCACAAAGTGGGTACCAAAAGCGGCTCTACTGGGGGGCTGTGTCTGTGGGGATCTGGAGACCTGGGGTCGCGGCTAGGTTGTGTGACCTTGGTCAAGTCACTTCCCCTCTCTGGACTTGGTCTCTCACTCTGATATGAAGAGGCTGGATGAGTGGTTTCTGAGGGGATTCCCTCAGGATAGAGGGAAACATTCAGGGGTACTGGGGTCTCTGAGTTGATTCCTTTCCCCTTGCCAAGTTACTGAGGCTTGTCATGTGCTCAGAGGTTTGGGGGCTCGAGTCAGGGCGCTGGGCCACACAACACTCTGACCTTTCGTTTCTCAGCTTTGCTCACTTCACTCAGCTCAGAATCCTCAACCTTTTTCTGTGTGAGAGACTCGGGATTTCTCAGGGGCTGAAATGGAGGAACTCAGGCAACAGAAGGAAGCTAGAATGGCAACTGCTCCCATGGGCGGCAGGGTGGAGCCAGGGTCCCCAGCCTCTGGTCTGCTGCCCCGTCCTCCTTCCTCCTGGATCTACGAATGGTCCTGCTCTCCCGCTTCCCTCCTGGCTGTCCCTCATCTTGCTGCGATCCCCATGGCTATTTCTGCCCTCACGTTTAAATCTGCCCAACTCCATCCTGGAAGTCTCCAACAGATGGAAATAAGGCAGTCTGGCCAGAACAGCAGAGGAGCCTCCCTCGCCTGCCTCCCTCTTCTGGCTCCCAGTCTAAGACCACTGAAGAATCCCTATATTTGGTGTTAAGAGTCAGAGGGCAAGTCACTTACAATGTCGCAGAGCCCTTAGTTTCCCCTGCCAGCATCTACCTGCCAGCACCGGGCATGACTCTGACTTACCTGCACTGACTCACTGAATCCTGGAAACAACTCTATGAAAAGGATATTGTTATTATCCCATTTTACTTCTGGGAAATCTGAGGCACAAGGGTGCTAAGAAACTGGCCGAGAAGCACACGGTTAGAAAGGGGCAGGGCTGGGATTCAGATCTCTACTCTTGCCGCATCATGCTAGGTGTCAGGAGGGCCAACGGGCAGATGTGTGGGAAAGCGCTTTCCTCACTCCAGGGCCTCTTCTCACTAGGTCTCTGCTGGATGTATGGTCACAACTGGCCCCATGGTCCAGCTCTAATCACCCTTTGTCTGTCATGGGTTTTCCTTTTCCATTAGAAGTGAGAGGGAGATGAAAACAATGGGTGAAGCAAGAGAAAGCCCATGGCAGCTGGGTTTTGCTGGGACGCCTCAAGCCACTTCCCTCTTGTCCCGGCTTGGATGGTGCAAGAACAGGGATGAGAATTTGGTCCCTTCTGAGTTGATTCCTTTCCCTTGCCAAGTTACTGAGGCTTGTCATGTGCTCAATTGGGGGCTCGAGTCAGCTGGGCCACACAACACTCTGACCTTCGTTCTCAGCTTTGCTCACTTCACTCAGCTCAGAATCCTCAACCTTTTTCTGTGTGAGAGACTCGGGATTTCTCAGGGGCTGAAATGGAGGAACTCAGGCAACAGAAGGAAGCTAGAATGGCAACTGCTCCCATGGGCGGCAGGGTGGAGCCAGGGTCCCCAGCCTCTGGTCTGCTGCCCCGTCCTCCTTCCTCCTGGATCTACGAATGGTCCTGCTCTCCCGCTTCCCTCCTGGCTGTCCCTCATCTTGCTGCGATCCCCATGGCTATTTCTGCCCTCACGTTTAAATCTGCCCAACTCCATCCTGGAAGTCTCCAACAGATGGAAATAAGGCAGTCTGGCCAGAACAGCAGAGGAGCCTCCCTCGCCTGCCTCCCTCTTCTGGCTCCCAGTCTAAGACCACTGAAGAATCCCTATATTTGGTGTTAAGAGTCAGAGGGCAAGTCACTTACAATGTCGCAGAGCCCTTAGTTTCCCCTGCCAGCATCTACCTGCCAGCACCGGGCATGACTCTGACTTACCTGCACTGACTCACTGAATCCTGGAAACAACTCTATGAAAAGGATATTGTTATTATCCCATTTTACTTCTGGGAAATCTGAGGCACAAGGGTGCTAAGAAACTGGCCGAGAAGCACACGGTTAGAAAGGGGCAGGGCTGGGATTCAGATCTCTACTCTTGCCGCATCATGCTAGGTGTCAGGAGGGCCAACGGGCAGATGTGTGGGAAAGCGCTTTCCTCACTCCAGGGCCTCTTCTCACTAGGTCTCTGCTGGATGTATGGTCACAACTGGCCCCATGGTCCAGCTCTAATCACCCTTTGTCTGTCATGGGTTTTCCTTTTCCATTAGAAGTGAGAGGGGGGAGATGAAAACAATGGGTGAAGCAAAGAGAAAGCCCATGGCAGCTGGGTTTTTGCTGGGACGCCTCCAAGCCACTTCCCCTCTTGTCCCGGCTTGGATGGTGCAAGAACAGGGATGAGAATTTGCCAGGGTTTCCCACTTTCCCTCTGAGTTCTTTTGGCCAGAGATCAGAGGTGACTGGCACCTTCCCCCACCTCCCTCCCCTCCCCGTCCCACTGCCCCCTGCTCAGAATTAGCCTATCCTCTTCCTATGAGGACATCCAAGGCACCCGATTGGCTCCCGCTAGCTCCCCATCTCCTCAATTAAAAGTCAAGTTGGAGCAGTGCCCTCTTCCTGCCTATGGCTGAGTCTCTCCCAGGAATCCTGTTGCACAACTTGCCAGGAAGGCCCCCGACGCTGGGCTGGACCTGGGAAGAAGGGGACAACTGACCCCTTCAAGGATTATTGTCTCTTTGGGACACTCCAGGCAAGGCTCTCAGTACGGGCTGCTGGGTAAATGTCGAGTAAATCGTGAATTGGGAGAACAGGAGGGAGGGAAGGCAGTCAGTTGCCACAAGCAGAGGCACAAGCCCACCACTCACCTGAGGGAGCCCCACCTTGCTGCGCCTGGACCTGGGGTGCTTCTGGGGCTACACAGTTGCAGCTCCTTTCTCTGTCTCTTGGCCACTGCCAGTGGGGCAGGCCTGAAGGAGACCTGCAATTATATATTTCACATAATTGTTCAACTGAATTGAATAGGCAAGCTGGCCTCCTGCCCTCTCCCGGAGGACTTGCAGATCAGAAGGCTGCGTCTATCCTGTCCTCTGCCTGCAGACAGCTGAAACCTAAAATATTCTGAGCAATCTAAGTCTTTTTCACAGTCTTCAGAGATACCCAGCATAAGGCCTCCCTTGGGAGAGTGGGCCTGTGTTTAACACCGCTGAGATTCAAGTGAATCTCTCTGGCTTATATTTGTCCCATTTTTAGTAAAAATGGAGACGGACAGCTAAAACTCAGCTTTCTAAATGCAAAGACTATCGAAAAACAATCTCCGTCCCATCTTTAGAAGGGGATGGAGTTAAAGTTTGGCTTCTGGGGGCCCTTAGACCACTGATGGGCTGGACCACCATGTCAAACTGATGACCCAGTCGTGCTTGGGATGACCCTTGGAGTGGGCCACTCTCAGACAAGCAAGCCTGGAAGACCCTGGAAGCCAGGGCATAAAGACATTTCAAGACTGTTAGTGTTTTGATCCCTTGAGCTTCTAAGGTCCCACAAGGCCCCCAGAACCACTAGTGAATGCGGGGCTGCCCTTGTAGTCTTGAAAAGTGGGGGAATTTCCCCTCTTTCTTCATAAGTGGGCAAGCAAGATACCAGGGGTGGGGGCTGGCCTGGGCAAGCCATCATAGGCAGAGGGGACCTTGGCTCCAGATTTCAGGCCCTCAGTAAGCCACAGGCAGGAACTCAGTCTCAAGCAGGCCAAGAAGGAGTTAATCTCCTAGGAGACCTGGGCTTCTCCCAGACTGGAGGCCTGTGCCCAGCTTTGCTGCTGCCAACCCTGGGAAGAAGGCCTGGGATCTGTAGTTTGTGCAGCACCCACCCCTGGCCTGCCTGTTTATCAACATAGTGCGGGAGACTACAGTTCCCAGAAACCTACAGAAGCCAGACTTTGGGGGAAGGGGTGGGGTGTGAGGCTCTAAGGCGGCAGGAGGGAGAGGGAGAGGGGAGGAGGTGGGGAGAGAAAACCCAATTCACTCCCTTTTTTAATTCTTTCTCCTGGTGTGTCTGCTCCACTGCCTGATCTAATCCCCCAAATCCGGTCTGCTAAGCTGCAGCTGCTTCCCTTCGCTGTGATGAATGGCTCGGGGAGGGAAGGTGAATTCATATTTTAATTACTGAGGCGCGGTGCTGAGGGGAGCTGGGGAGGGGGTGGGGGGGGCTCAGCATTGTTCTAGAGGCTGAGGGCACCCCTCCTCTCAGAGTCGCTTCTCTTTTGCCCTTTACCTGAGGTGCGGGTGGGCCCGAATGAGGCTGGGAGTGCCTTGCTGGAAGCTACTCCTTTGGGAGCTGAGGGATGGGGAGGAGGGCGGGGGGCTTGGGGAGGGAATACCTCCTTTCTTATCTGTCAGAGAATTCCAGGCTTGTCCCAACACTTGTAAATATTTTCCTGTCCCTCCAACCCCCACTGCCAGATGAAGGACATTGCCAGAATTTGAGACAGTTAGGAATCTGTGGTCTGCAAGTTGGAACCCTGGCTTTCTCCTGGTCTCAGCCTCCAGCCAGCTCTGCCTCCCTTCCTCCTCTTGGCTCTTGCACATCCAAGCAGGCTCTGACCCACTGCCCCATTTTGCTGAAGGTGCGTTTTGATCCCTTGAGCTTCTAAGGTCCCACAAGGCCCCCAGAACCACTAGTGAATGCGGGCTGCCCTTGTAGTCTTGAAAAGTGGGGAATTTCCCTCTTTCTTCATAAGTGGGCAAGCAAGATACCAGGGTGGGGCTGGCCTGGGCAAGCCATCATAGGCAGAGGGACCTTGGCTCCAGATTTCAGGCCCTCAGTAAGCCACAGGCAGGAACTCAGTCTCAAGCAGGCCAAGAAGGAGTTAATCTCCTAGGAGACCTGGGCTTCTCCCAGACTGGAGGCCTGTGCCCAGCTTTGCTGCTGCCAACCCTGGGAAGAAGGCCTGGGATCTGTAGTTTGTGCAGCACCCACCCCTGGCCTGCCTGTTTATCAACATAGTGCGGGAGACTACAGTTCCCAGAAACCTACAGAAGCCAGACTTTGGGGGAAGGGGTGGGGTGTGAGGCTCTAAGGCGGCAGGAGGGAGGGGGAGAGGGGAGGAGGTGGGGAGAGAAAACCCAATTCACTCCCTTTTTTAATTCTTTCTCCTGGTGTGTCTGCTCCACTGCCTGATCTAATCCCCCAAATCCGGTCTGCTAAGCTGCAGCTGCTTCCCTTCGCTGTGATGAATGGCTCGGGGAGGGAAGGTGAATTCATATTTTAATTACTGAGGCGCGGTGCTGAGGGGAGCTGGGGAGGGGTGGGGGCTCAGCATTGTTCTAGAGGCTGAGGGCACCCCTCCTCTCAGAGTCGCTTCTCTTTTGCCCTTTACCTGAGGTGCGGGTGGGCCCGAATGAGGCTGGGAGTGCCTTGCTGGAAGCTACTCCTTTGGGAGCTGAGGGATGGGGAGGAGGGCGGGGGCTTGGGGAGGGAATACCTCCTTTCTTATCTGTCAGAGAATTCCAGGCTTGTCCCAACACTTGTAAATATTTTCCTGTCCCTCCAACCCCCACTGCCAGATGAAGGACATTGCCAGAATTTGAGACAGTTAGGAATCTGTGGTCTGCAAGTTGGAACCCTGGCTTTCTCCTGGTCTCAGCCTCCAGCCAGCTCTGCCTCCCTTCCTCCTCTTGGCTCTTGCACATCCAAGCAGGCTCTGACCCACTGCCCCATTTTGCTGAAGGTGCTGGAATGGAAAGACCCTGGAGAGTGTCTACAGGGTCCTCTGAGAGAGAAGTGGGGGCGAGGAACTTGGGAAAGGGTCAGCAGGGAGTCTGGGGACACTCCTGGGGGCTGCTGCTGATGCTCTGGGGGTCAGCAGTGCTTGCGCTTAGCCCCCACAAAGCTGACTGGCAGAGGATCTTCTGTGGCGCCAGACCCCAGAGCATCTTGGACCTGAGCTGGGGTCAGGCCAGAGAGGAGGCTGGAAAAGAAACCAAGGCCAGCAGCTTGCAGTCACATGCAGCCAACCGTGGGAGAGCAGGCGTGAGTCCGGCATTCACCTCCCTTTCCTTCTTATTCTGGGTTTGGGGAGCTGTTTTTCAACTCCTTAGGCCCTCCTGGGCATGGGAACTGAGGCTGGAGGGGAAAGCTGCCGAGTGGGAGGGGAAGTTTCCATGGCACAAATAAATGAGCAGGGAGTGCCCCCAGGTGTCGGTCCACTGGCTTCATTGAGGCTCCCAGACTCTATTCATTCCCTACATGCAGACCCCTTCCCCCTCAAGTAGAAACAGTAAGCAGAGATTCTTCAAGATCTGACTTCTCCAGGGAGCCCTCCAGCTAGTAGCTGGGAGGGAAGAAGGAAGAGGGCATAGATCAGATAGGAGCAGAGACCACAGCCTGACACAGGGTGCCCAAGGTCCTGCCGGTGGGGCAGAGGGACTCAGGGAGGAGGAAGGGGCTCACAGCGGGCTGCACACTGACAGTGGGAGGGGGCTCCCTGCCCCAGCTGTCCCCAGTGCAGGCACTGGCTCAGGGGCACGTGTGCCACAGCAGGCTTGGGAGTTGTGCACCTTGCAGTGGAGACCTGCCACGCCCCGGGAGAGGGGTGGGACAGCCAGGCTCTGCTGATCGAAGCCCTGAGCAGAGCAGCCAGGCACCTCGATATGCTCTCTGCCCTTAGAAACAAGGACCTCACACTCCTGATGAGGTAGTCAGATCTACACCTCTGGAGCCAGCTTGCAGCCCCAGCCCAGCTCTGAGTGGTTCAGGTCAGCCCTCCTCTCCTGGTTCCTTCCCCCAGCCCCCACCTTGTTCACAGTGAGCAAAAAACTCATCTCCTCTTTCCCAAAGGAGGCCCACTCACTGGCCTGGCGAGGAGTGTGGGAGCTGGGTGGCTGTGTACATTTTGCTGTTTTTAAGAAAGCAGACATTGGATGAGAAGTAGGGTGGAAATGGAAGAGAGTCTCTCAACCCTGGGCTGTGAGGGTGGAGGTGGGGAGTGATGGTCCTAGCTGCTTCTCAGGCTTGTTTTAGTTGTGAATTCCTTCCCCAGATCAAGTTTGTTGTGCCCCCAGATACTTTTTCTGAACTTGTGGGAATGCTTTGTCCATAGTACCTTTGATATAATCCCACCTCCTGCAGCAAAGAAAGTATGTGCATTAACAATGACTGATTATAAGAATCCCACCACCACACACACACAGACACACACACACACAGACACACACACACACACACACACACACATGCACGCTCTCCCTCCCTCTTCCTCATCAGGCTAGGATTCCTGAGGCCCTTTCAGCCCCTTAGCTTTGGGGTCTAATCTGTTAAACTTTGATTAATCTCCTGGAACACTGAAATAAAGAAATGAAGGCCCAGAGAGGTCTAGTCACTAGCCTAGGGTGACACAGCATGCCAGCGTCAGAACCAAGAATAGAACCCAGGCCACCTGAGCCCCCATTAAGATCCCTGTCTCTCTCTAGGTTTGTCACGGGCGGGATCCGGAGATAGATATAGTAGTTGTGTCTCGGCTCTGTCAAAACCGGAGGGTGCATGGACTCAGGGAGGAGGAAGGGGCTCACAGCGGGCTGCACACTGACAGTGGGAGGGGGCTCCCTGCCCCAGCTGTCCCCAGTGCAGGCACTGGCTCAGGGGCACGTGTGCCACAGCAGGCTTGGGAGTTGTGCACCTTGCAGTGGAGACCTGCCACGCCCCGGGAGAGGGGTGGGACAGCCAGGCTCTGCTGATCGAAGCCCTGAGCAGAGCAGCCAGGCACCTCGATATGCTCTCTGCCCTTAGAAACAAGGACCTCACACTCCTGATGAGGTAGTCAGATCTACACCTCTGGAGCCAGCTTGCAGCCCCAGCCCAGCTCTGAGTGGTTCAGGTCAGCCCTCCTCTCCTGGTTCCTTCCCCAGCCCCCACCTTGTTCACAGTGAGCAAAAAACTCATCTCCTCTTTCCCAAAGGAGGCCCACTCACTGGCCTGGCGAGGAGTGTGGGAGCTGGGTGGCTGTGTACATTTTGCTGTTTTTAAGAAAGCAGACATTGGATGAGAAGTAGGGTGGAAATGGAAGAGAGTCTCTCAACCCTGGGCTGTGAGGGTGGAGGTGGGGAGTGATGGTCCTAGCTGCTTCTCAGGCTTGTTTTAGTTGTGAATTCCTTCCCCAGATCAAGTTTGTTGTGCCCCCAGATACTTTTTCTGAACTTGTGGGAATGCTTTGTCCATAGTACCTTTGATATAATCCCACCTCCTGCAGCAAAGAAAGTATGTGCATTAACAATGACTGATTATAAGAATCCCACCACCACACACACACACACACACACACACAGACACACACACACACACACACACACACATGCACGCTCTCCCTCCCTCTTCCTCATCAGGCTAGGATTCCTGAGGCCCTTTCAGCCCCTTAGCTTTGGGGTCTAATCTGTTAAACTTTGATTAATCTCCTGGAACACTGAAATAAAGAAATGAAGGCCCAGAGAGGTCTAGTCACTAGCCTAGGGTGACACAGCATGCCAGCGTCAGAACCAAGAATAGAACCCAGGCCACCTGAGCCCCCATTAAGATCCCTGTCTCTCTCTAGGTTTGTCACGGGCGGGATCCGGAGATAGATATAGTAGTTGTGTCTCGGCTCTGTCTATATATATCCCGGAGGGTGCTCTCTGCTCTCTATATATACTCCAGGAGAGTGGGTGTGTGGATAGTGCTGGAAAGCCAGTGATTAAATAACCAGTCTACCTACCTATGCTGACTCCAGCTGGGCTTCCTGCCCACCCAGCCGGCCACTGGAAATGCATTGTGCCTAATAATGACTGCCCTTGGCTGTTTTACCAGGACACAGAGCGGGAGGGAGGGGGGAGTCCTGACAGGACCCTCTCCACTGTGGGGATTAAGTTTAGGGAGGGCCTGCCCACTGGACCCTCTGCTCTGCCTGGAGAAGCATGAAGCAAGTTTGTTCAGAGGAGCAAGGCTGGCCAGAGAGCCACTGCCTGGGCCCTGCCAGGTTCCTCAAAGACAGTGCGAACACTTTGCCTTTGTGCCTCGCCCTCAGGGCTGGGGACACCCCAGGTGCTCGCTCTCTGGTGTTCTTCCCAGAGAGAAAAGTGATCAAACCAAGCCCAGGCGGTGGGCCTGACCTCCATGCAGGGACCTTCCCTTGTCCCTTCTGCTTCCTCCAGGACAGGCCCGGGGCAGAGAAGCAAGCTGGAGGCGTCTGCGGGTGGCGGAGGCCACGGAGACCTCAGTGAGTCGTTGGAGCAAGGGATTCTTTCGCAGACCCGTGCCCCAGCCTGAGTGCCGCAGACGCCAGAGGGGCCGCGGCCCACAGTGACGAGGGTCGTGTCAGCCAGTAGTGGGGGGCAGCGTGCCCAGCCAGGGTGAACCCAGCCTCAGCCCCTACGGTAGGCTGACTTTTATGCCGGGGAGAAACCCTAGTCTTACCCTACGTTCCTTCCTTCCGACCCCTCTGCCCTGCGTAGGTGCTCAATAAAATAGCCCGTTGGCTGAAAGAACTCTCAGCTGTCTGTTCTCTGCTGGTTGCCCAGTGGTCGGAGGAAGCGCCTCGTGTTCCGCACGGATCTCCCTAAGGGTGGCAGACAAATCGGGGCTGTGAGGGAAGTGAGGAATCTGAGACTCAGTTCCGGGTGTTGGGTGGAGGCTGTGCTGGGTGAGGGACTGCCTTCAGGGTCCCCAGGGTCCTGCCCTCGGCTCACTGGACCGTGTGACCTGAAGGACCCAGTGGAAGCCCCATGTCTAAGGGGCCAAGCCAGAGCTTAGCTCGAGCCTGGCTTGCTTCCTGCTCCCAGCCACAGGTATGTGGTGACAGGTGAGGCAGAGGGGTGGGAGGGGACAAAGCAGCCACAGCCAGGGCCGTCTCATCCCCACCGTGGGCTCTGCCCGGCTCCAGGCTGAGGGATGACCTCAGCGCCACAGGGACCAGGAAACAGGTTTCAAAGAGGTTGTTGTTTGGTTACAGGTCCCCCACCCCCACCCCGACTCAGTGGTGAGAGAGGTCTGGCAGGGCCAGCGCAGCATCGGGGGCCCCGGGATGTTAACCCCAGCCTGCTTCTCTCTCCTGCCTTTCTCCCACCCCCTTCCGCCTCTCCCTTTCCCTGCAGATCTTCTCTGGTGAGCAGCTCCCCGCCTGGCCCAGGGCATGCCCCAGTTCACTTTCGCTTGCTTCTGTGGCCTCCATGGTTTCTGCAAGATGAAGAGGAGGAAGAAGGAAGAAGTTCACAGAGAGCGGGAAACGGCAGTGTGAGCAGAAACAGGGCCCCTTCTTCAGCCCGCAGCAGGTCGCAGACCTGAGGTGCCTGCTTCTGGCTGCGGCTTGGAGCAGAAAGTCTCCCTCTGGCCGAGGCTCTTGTCAGGTGACCTGGCCACCGGACCCATCAGCCTCCAGTCTGCCCTGACCTCCTCCTGCCCCCGAGTTTCCAGTCCCAGGATTCCCTGGAGAGAGACCCAGTCACACCAGGGGAAGCCCAGATCTGCCTTCCAGAGACAGAGAAACGCCAAGGAGGCCCCAGGAGCGAGCGCCTTCCTGCCCGGGGTGCTCTGGGCCTCTTCCCAGGGCAGCCACTCCCATGAGGGGCACACTGCCTGGGGCCAGGAGCTGCTGCTGGATAGGAAACGGGCCGCTCTGCAGAGAAGCTCCGAGCAGCCTGGACCCGGGGAAGGTGAAGTGTGAAACAAACCCTCCAAGCCCAGGATGGGGCTGTGAGGGAAGTGAGGAATCTGAGACTCAGTTCCGGGTGTTGGGTGGAGGCTGTGCTGGGTGAGGGACTGCCTTCAGGGTCCCCAGGGTCCTGCCCTCGGCTCACTGGACCGTGTGACCTGAAGGACCCAGTGGAAGCCCCATGTCTAAGGGGCCAAGCCAGAGCTTAGCTCGAGCCTGGCTTGCTTCCTGCTCCCAGCCACAGGTATGTGGTGACAGGTGAGGCAGAGGGGTGGGAGGGGACAAAGCAGCCACAGCCAGGGCCGTCTCATCCCCACCGTGGGCTCTGCCCGGCTCCAGGCTGAGGGATGACCTCAGCGCCACAGGGACCAGGAAACAGGTTTCAAAGAGGTTGTTGTTTGGTTACAGGTCCCCCACCCCCACCCCGACTCAGTGGTGAGAGAGGTCTGGCAGGGCCAGCGCAGCATCGGGGGCCCCGGGATGTTAACCCCAGCCTGCTTCTCTCTCCTGCCTTTCTCCCACCCCCTTCCGCCTCTCCCTTTCCCTGCAGATCTTCTCTGGTGAGCAGCTCCCCGCCTGGCCCAGGGCATGCCCCAGTTCACTTTCGCTTGCTTCTGTGGCCTCCATGGTTTCTGCAAGATGAAGAGGAGGAAGAAGGAAGAAGTTCACAGAGAGCGGGAAACGGCAGTGTGAGCAGAAACAGGGCCCCTTCTTCAGCCCGCAGCAGGTCGCAGACCTGAGGTGCCTGCTTCTGGCTGCGGCTTGGAGCAGAAAGTCTCCCTCTGGCCGAGGCTCTTGTCAGGTGACCTGGCCACCGGACCCATCAGCCTCCAGTCTGCCCTGACCTCCTCCTGCCCCCGAGTTTCCAGTCCCAGGATTCCCTGGAGAGAGACCCAGTCACACCAGGGGAAGCCCAGATCTGCCTTCCAGAGACAGAGAAACGCCAAGGAGGCCCCAGGAGCGAGCGCCTTCCTGCCCGGGGTGCTCTGGGCCTCTTCCCAGGGCAGCCACTCCCATGAGGGGCACACTGCCTGGGGCCAGGGGAGCTGCTGCTGGATAGGAAACGGGCCGCTCTGCAGAGAAGCTCCGAGCAGCCTGGACCCGGGGGAAGGTGAAGTGTGAAACAAACCCTCCAAGCCCAGGATGGAGTCTCTCCTGGGATCCCAGGACCCGAGGCAGGAGCCTCTGCAGAGCCCAAAGCCGAGTCTATGGGAGTGTGGCCGGGAGATGAGTCCGGTGCCCTCCATCCCCTCCCGGCGTCCCTTTGGGCCAGGCCTGAGGGAGGCTGCCTGGCTGTGAGCAGCGTGGCTGAGGAGGACAGGAAGAGGCAGAATGGGCGTCTGTCCTCACCTCGGCTCACAGCAGCCTGTGTGTCTCCCTCTGCACCACTCACCTCCACGCTCCGGAAAGCAGCCTGGCCTCCAGCCTGGCCTCTGGGCCCGCTCACCTCCACCACGCCTCCTCAGCAACAGTTCAGACGTGCGGGGCCTCCGCAGGCCCTCGCTCCCCTCCTCAGGGACTGTCCTCCAGGGTCAGGCCGAGGGACCCCATCTGGGACTAAACCGAGCCTCTCCTTTGTTCTCCCATCTGCTTGTCTCACTCACCTTCCCCTTCCTTCTCAGAAGCCGTAGAGGGGGAATGCTTGCATGTGGTGCCTTCAGGGGACACTTTGCAGGGAGGGGACCCTCTAATAGGCTCCTTGGCTTGTCCTCTAATCTTAACTTGAGGGTCCAAATCTATACCCAGTCCCGGCCTATTTCCAGGAGGTAGGAGGCAAACAAAAAACCATTTCCTTCCTTCTCTGCCTTCCTTCCTCTCTCCTCCCATTTTGATGAAGCTTGGCCTTCTGCCACTGTGCCCGGACCGCTGAGGTGCTAGAGGGTCACACAGACGGGCAATGCCAGCAGCTGAGCCACTTTGGATAGATCCTGTAGCTTGAGCCAGTCGGCCCTCTGCTTCATCACTGGAAGAATTCAGCCCAGCAGCAAAGTCGGCTTCCCTCTGCAACCAGGGACAAAATAACCTGCCTGACACATACGTGACCTGGGTAGAGGAGGTCAGGGCCAGGACAGAAGGGTCTGTGCGCTCCTCTGCTTGGAACGTGGCCGCCTCTGGGTAGTGAGGGAGGACAGGAGAGCTCTACCGCCGTCTCGTCTGGGGGCTAGGGCACGTGCCATCCTGGCAGTCTCTCCTGGGAGTCCCAGTGGACCCGGGGAAGGTGAAGTGTGAAACAAACCCTCCAAGCCCAGGATGGAGTCTCTCCTGGGATCCCAGGACCCGAGGCAGGAGCCTCTGCAGAGCCCAAAGCCGAGTCTATGGGAGTGTGGCCGGGAGATGAGTCCGGTGCCCTCCATCCCCTCCCGGCGTCCCTTTGGGCCAGGCCTGAGGGAGGCTGCCTGGCTGTGAGCAGCGTGGCTGAGGAGGACAGGAAGAGGCAGAATGGGCGTCTGTCCTCACCTCGGCTCACAGCAGCCTGTGTGTCTCCCTCTGCACCACTCACCTCCACGCTCCGGAAAGCAGCCTGGCCTCCAGCCTGGCCTCTGGGCCCGCTCACCTCCACCACGCCTCCTCAGCAACAGTTCAGACGTGCGGGGCCTCCGCAGGCCCTCGCTCCCCTCCTCAGGGACTGTCCTCCAGGGTCAGGCCGAGGGACCCCATCTGGGACTAAACCGAGCCTCTCCTTTGTTCTCCCATCTGCTTGTCTCACTCACCTTCCCCTTCCTTCTCAGAAGCCGTAGAGGGGGAATGCTTGCATGTGGTGCCTTCAGGGGACACTTTGCAGGGAGGGGACCCTCTAATAGGCTCCTTGGCTTGTCCTCTAATCTTAACTTGAGGGTCCAAATCTATACCCAGTCCCGGCCTATTTCCAGGAGGTAGGAGGCAAACAAAAAACCATTTCCTTCCTTCTCTGCCTTCCTTCCTCTCTCCTCCCATTTTGATGAAGCTTGGCCTTCTGCCACTGTGCCCGGACCGCTGAGGTGCTAGAGGGTCACACAGACGGGCAATGCCAGCAGCTGAGCCACTTTGGATAGATCCTGTAGCTTGAGCCAGTCGGCCCTCTGCTTCATCACTGGAAGAATTCAGCCCAGCAGCAAAGTCGGCTTCCCTCTGCAACCAGGGACAAAATAACCTGCCTGACACATACGTGACCTGGGTAGAGGAGGTCAGGGCCAGGACAGAAGGGTCTGTGCGCTCCTCTGCTTGGAACGTGGCCGCCTCTGGGTAGTGAGGGAGGACAGGAGAGCTCTACCGCCGTCTCGTCTGGGGGCTAGGGCACGTGCCATCCTGGCAGTCTTAGCCTGTCCTGCTCACAGCCCACACCCAGGAGCATGTCCTGGGCTTTGGGTAGATGTGGTGGCGTCCAAGTTCTCTGCAGGGCTAGAGCACAGCTTAGGATCGCCCTCCTCCCCGCTCTCCAGTCCCCTCCTTTGCTCTCACCACCCAGTCCCAACCCTCTACAATCTGTTATTTCCTTTTATATCCAAAGAATTATAAACAGAAGTCCTTCCCTCGAGAAAGGAGCAATAATGGCCAGTGGGTCACCAGGGACAGAAGAAAAACTCCCTGGTTCTTCAGCCTCTTAAACCGTAGAGGCCTTGGATGAGGCTAAGAGATGAGCGAAAAAGCTGTCAAGGGTCCCTTGATAGGAGGCTGGAGCAGCGAGTTCGCCTGTGAGGCTGCAGCCCCAGCCAGGCCACCTGCGGTGGAGGGTGAAATCGTATCCCTGGAGACCGAGGTGTTGGGTGTTCTGTCCTGACCACATAGGCTCACCCGAGGAAAGGTCAGGAGAGTGCGGAACACGCGGGAGGGGTGGTGAACCAGAGCTTCCCCCTTGCTCTCCGGCCTGGCAGGGATTTCAGCTGCAGGGGTTTGGCCATGAGCCGGTTTTGGAGAGCTGCTTCCCCCAGGGGATCTCCGTTGGCTCTGGAGGGATACTGGATAGCTTGAGCCCCTGCTGTGGAAACATGGAGAGGTCCCAAGGTCAAGGCCCAGCTGTGCCTGCAGACAGCTGCCCTTGGCCTTGTCTCTAAGCTGTACCCTTTTCATCCCAGGCTGAGGCTGAGGCTGAGGCCAACACTGCAGCTGAGTAGGAGGCTGCCGCAGCTTCTCGGCAGCTCACTCCACAATCAGTTGTCCCTCAGTTTCCTTCTCAGGGAAATGGGGACTTTGCTCCCCTCGGCATCTTTTTTTTTTTTTAAATGTAATTTATTTATTTGGGGGGGGAGCGGGTTGGAGAGGGAGGGGGCAGGCGGGCCACTTCTATTGGTCTTTCATTTATCTGTTTTCATCCATCTTCGTTCCTTGTCCCGTGTGGGCCTCCCATCACCGTGGCCTCTGTTGTCGCAGAGCACCGGCACTGGGCGCATGTGCTCGAGAGCTCCGGCTCCGTAATTGGACACATCAGTCCAGCCGCTCCGCGGCACGTGGTATCTTCCCAGGCCAGGGATCGAACCGGCGCCCCTTGCACTGCAAGGCAGTGTCCTTACCCACTGACCCACCAGGGAAGCCCTCCTCTTGGCACCTTGAAGGTGAGCCCAGGGCACAGATTTCATCCCAAAAGGCAGAAGCTGGCCCGGCATCCACAGACCATGCTCTCCAGGCACTGGACTTGTAGTTCCAGCTTTTCTTCCTCCTGTTCCTTTTGGGGGTGGGCCTCTGGCCACCTTGCTTCCTGCCCTGAGTCTCACTCCTTCCCAGAGGTCAGGTCGGACTGTTTTGTCCTCCCTGTTGCTAATTCTCCCCACTCCAGGGTCCTTTCCCAGACCCGCCTTGAGGAGGGGCTTGGCGCTCCCAGGGTGAGGCAATGGCCATGTGAGTAGATGGTTCTCAGAACGGCTCTGGCCTTCCAGCCTTGCTCCCTGGCCGAGTCCTCCTAGTGGACAGGTGGAAGGCCTTAGCTGCCCATCCATAGAAAGGAGAACTCCCAGCAGCATTCCCCCCGTCATATGGGCTTTTGAGCAGCGGGAGAGATGTCAAGGGTACTGGAGGCTCTTTCGACTTGAGTGTTGTCTGGAACCCTGGCCGGAGGGACCCTTGGGGTCTTTCTTCTTGTCTCAGGTCTTTTTATTTTATTTTTTTAGAATGTCATTTCCTTCTCCATTACCAGGGAAGGGCTTTTTGAATGTAGCATCTAAGTCAGCAGGAACATATAGGGAGATTGTTACTTCTGGGAGGAAAAAAAAAGCAATAATTTACCTAACTGCAATATGCACAAGGTAGCACAGTGGGATACAAGAGCATTGAGCTGGGAACCAGGTCTCCTGGGTTCCAGCCCTGCTTGGTCACTGATGATGGTGTGGCCTTAGGCTAATTATGTCCTATTTCTGGGATTCTGTTTCCTCAGCTATAAAGAAGGAACTGCACTAATGTCCTCTAAGCCGCCACCAGAGTTCAGGGCTCTGTGGGTGGGCCTGGCAAGCTGCACTTCAGTGGGGCTCAGGGCTGTGGAACCAGCGGGGTTGCAGATTTCTGTGGCCCAGCTGCTGTGCCCTGTCCATGGAGCAAATATGGGGATCCATGAAAAGGTAGGAAGACAGAGAGGAAGATCCAAGGCACCCAGAGCTTCTGCCAGAATCCCTAGCACTCCTGCTCAGGGCCAGGACACCCTGCAGCTCCGTCTCTCCTTCCTGTAGTCAAGACTCCAATTCCAGGCCCAGACACGGCCATCCCAAGTGCCACTTTTGGGCACACTCCTATGCACACACACCTTGCAGATGGATCTCAAGGGTCTGCTCCCTACCCCAGTTTATGCAACCCTCTGCACAGCCGCTGGTGACGTTGTCTCCAAGCTGACTGACCCACCCACCTTATCACCTTGCTGGCTGCAAGGGGAACTGTCTGCAGACTGAATGTGCATTTTGCCCAGTGGTCTGAGATGCAGAATGCGCTGATGACCATCTCTGGGTGGAGAACTGCACCCCAGTCTCCCAGCACCTGCTTCCTGCTTCCTCTCTTCCCGCCTTGATAAAAGGCGGTGACAAGCCCCATCTCCTCCCTACCTCATAGGAAGGTGGACATTGGGTCAGAGGTGCCCAGGTGTGGCTTCACCGTCTGGAGACAGACACTTGATTCACAATTATGAGGATGGGCTCTCACCAGAGAAGGGAATCTCAGGCTGCTGGTGCACTCCCTGCCCACTGGTCCAGAAAGCGTGTGGTCACTGTGAAGGTGGCCGCTGTGTCCAGCAGGTGACGGGGCTGACACCACACCAGAACCAAGAACCAGAATCTGTTCCCAAAGAGAGAACGCTCCAGCCCTCAGACACCAAAGCAAGATCAAAAGATGGCTGTCTTGCCCTCACTCTGCTCCCAACACAAGCAGCTCCCCTAGGCCAAGTTACTGAGCAGTGGAGCGACATGGGAGTTAATCCTCTGCCTCCCAGGTCAGTGTGCACTGCCGGCAGGTTCTGCCTGGGATCAGACCACAGACCATGAAAGACTAAGCATTAACCTTGGCTGTTCACAGGGGAGCCCAGGGGGTCAGGCCCGTCCACCAGGAGGGTGAAATGTGGGGCTCCCCTGGACATCCCTGAATGAAATTGTTATACAGAGGAAGAAATTCTAAAACCCAAGAGCCCCAAAATGGGGCTGTTCGGGCTCTGGCAGAAACCTCAGGCTTTGGCATGCAGGGGTTTCCTAGTGGGTTGCTCCCCGTCTCTCTCCCCCTGGGCGGTCTTCTCTTCTCCCTCTGCTCATTCCTGCATTCCATGGAGAGGCGGAGGAAGGCTGCAGGGGGAGATGGCAGGACCCAGAGATCCTCAGGACTCTCCCAGCCTTTGTTGCCATGGCAACACCGCTATTTTTATCCCATTGTTCATGATGCTCAAAGCTCTGACTTTCTCTGTTCCAGAGAGGCCAGGCTGGCTTCTGCCCTCATCCTTCAATGCAGCACCTTCTCCCAGAGGCCTTTTGAGGAACGTTGTCTCCAAGCTGACTGACCCACCCACCTTATCACCTTGCTGGCTGCAAGGGAACTGTCTGCAGACTGAATGTGCATTTTGCCCAGTGGTCTGAGATGCAGAATGCGCTGATGACCATCTCTGGGTGGAGAACTGCACCCCAGTCTCCCAGCACCTGCTTCCTGCTTCCTCTCTTCCCGCCTTGAAAAAAGGCGGTGACAAGCCCCATCTCCTCCCTACCTCATAGGAAGGTGGACATTGGGTCAGAGGTGCCCAGGTGTGGCTTCACCGTCTGGAGACAGACACTTGATTCACAATTATGAGGATGGGCTCTCACCAGAGAAGGGAATCTCAGGCTGCTGGTGCACTCCCTGCCCACTGGTCCAGAAAGCGTGTGGTCACTGTGAAGGTGGCCGCTGTGTCCAGCAGGTGACGGGGCTGACACCACACCAGAACCAAGAACCAGAATCTGTTCCCAAAGAGAGAACGCTCCAGCCCTCAGACACCAAAGCAAGATCAAAAGATGGCTGTCTTGCCCTCACTCTGCTCCCAACACAAGCAGCTCCCCTAGGCCAAGTTACTGAGCAGTGGAGCGACATGGGAGTTAATCCTCTGCCTCCCAGGTCAGTGTGCACTGCCGGCAGGTTCTGCCTGGGATCAGACCACAGACCATGAAAGACTAAGCATTAACCTTGGCTGTTCACAGGGGAGCCCAGGGGGTCAGGCCCGTCCACCAGGAGGGTGAAATGTGGGGCTCCCCTGGACATCCCTGAATGAAATTGTTATACAGAGGAAGAAATTCTAAAACCCAAGAGCCCCAAAATGGGGCTGTTCGGGCTCTGGCAGAAACCTCAGGCTTTGGCATGCAGGGGTTTCCTAGTGGGTTGCTCCCCGTCTCTCTCCCCCTGGGCGGTCTTCTCTTCTCCCTCTGCTCATTCCTGCATTCCATGGGAGAGGCGGAGGAAGGCTGCAGGGGGAGATGGCAGGACCCAGAGATCCTCAGGACTCTCCCAGCCTTTGTTGCCATGGCAACACCGCTATTTTTATCCCATTGTTCATGATGCTCAAAGCTCTGACTTTCTCTGTTCCAGAGAGGCCAGGCTGGCTTCTGCCCTCATCCTTCAATGCAGCACCTTCTCCCAGAGGCCTGAAAGGGGAGAGAGTAATGGAGGAAACAGGAGCTCACTGGGTCACCCCTCAGCCAGAGGAGCTGTCTGACAGCAGTTTGCCTCTGCGCTTTTGAGCCTTTGGTTTCCTAGCTGGCTCAGGCACTGAGTTTTATGTTTTCAAGGAGATCAAAACTCCCCACGGTCCCCCTGAGAGGCTGCTCCAGAGAAAAAAGGACGAGTTGCTGCTCGTGATGAGTTTTTCCCACAAAGCTGTGACACTGGGGTTCCTGCCCTTCCCGGGAAAGCCAGGGCTGGTTCTGAAGAATGTCCTGTTGGTGCAAGCCAGCCCTGGCCCCTTTCGAGGGGCTGCAGAGCTAAGTTTGGTTAATTAGCAAATATATACTTAACATTACTAAGGAACCTAAATGATTCCTCTATTTTCTCTGCCCCTCCACCAAAGAACTGGGGCAATTGGGCTTCATACCTTTGTCCAGTTTTTATACCCAAAGCCAGTTACCAGATATTCTCCAGATTGGGTGCATCTCCTTCCTTCCGCCTACTCCATCAACAGCTGTTTCTCTCCGGAGGCTTGAAGTCTTAAACTTTGATGATGCTCTTGAAGGCTGGGTTTAATGAAAGGGTTTCTTAGCCTCTGTTCCCTGACCCAGCCTCTGGTCCTCCCTAGGCCCCACCCACCCCAGTGGCAAGGTACCCCTTAGAGCCAATGGTGCTAACCTTCCCCATTGATATGATTTGATGGCCAGTGAGATTTGAGTCCAGCAGCTGGGGCTGTTGGGTTCAGAGGGAGCAGTTCATGCATATCCTTAAGACCATGATCCTGGAGAGAGGTTCAGTTCTTAAACTGGTAAAATACAATCATATTGTATCAGACTCCTGCATTGATGTGAACTGACTCCTGGATAGTTGATTTTTCTAGGATGGCTGGAACCCATTCACCTAGCCTCTGATTGGTTTCATTTTGGCTCAAGATGCTGGAAATAGTTGATTGGTTTCATGGCAACACCGCTATTTTTATCCCATTGTTCATGATGCTCAAAGCTCTGACTTTCT
This sequence comes from Tragulus kanchil, assembly GCA_022376925.1. Taxonomy (NCBI): domain Eukaryota; kingdom Metazoa; phylum Chordata; class Mammalia; order Artiodactyla; family Tragulidae; genus Tragulus; species Tragulus kanchil. The sequence goes on along the minus strand of JAIOJX010000024.1, from coordinate 79,343,510 downwards.
CTGTTCCAGAGAGGCCAGGCTGGCTTCTGCCCTCATCCTTCAATGCAGCACCTTCTCCCAGAGGCCTGAAAGGGGAGAGAGTAATGGAGGAAACAGGAGCTCACTGGGTCACCCCTCAGCCAGAGGAGCTGTCTGACAGCAGTTTGCCTCTGCGCTTTTGAGCCTTTGGTTTCCTAGCTGGCTCAGGCACTGAGTTTTATGTTTTCAAGGAGATCAAAACTCCCCACGGTCCCCCTGAGAGGCTGCTCCAGAGAAAAAAGGACGAGTTGCTGCTCGTGATGAGTTTTTCCCACAAAGCTGTGACACTGGGGTTCCTGCCCTTCCCGGGAAAGCCAGGGCTGGTTCTGAAGAATGTCCTGTTGGTGCAAGCCAGCCCTGGCCCCTTTCGAGGGGCTGCAGAGCTAAGTTTGGTTAATTAGCAAATATATACTTAACATTACTAAGGAACCTAAATGATTCCTCTATTTTCTCTGCCCCTCCACCAAAGAACTGGGGCAATTGGGCTTCATACCTTTGTCCAGTTTTTATACCCAAAGCCAGTTACCAGATATTCTCCAGATTGGGTGCATCTCCTTCCTTCCGCCTACTCCATCAACAGCTGTTTCTCTCCGGAGGCTTGAAGTCTTAAACTTTGATGATGCTCTTGAAGGCTGGGTTTAATGAAAGGGTTTCTTAGCCTCTGTTCCCTGACCCAGCCTCTGGTCCTCCCTAGGCCCCACCCACCCCAGTGGCAAGGTACCCCTTAGAGCCAATGGTGCTAACCTTCCCCATTGATATGATTTGATGGCCAGTGAGATTTGAGTCCAGCAGCTGGGGCTGTTGGGTTCAGAGGGAGCAGTTCATGCATATCCTTAAGACCATGATCCTGGAGAGAGGTTCAGTTCTTAAACTGGTAAAATACAATCATATTGTATCAGACTCCTGCATTGATGTGAACTGACTCCTGGATAGTTGATTTTTCTAGGATGGCTGGAACCCATTCACCTAGCCTCTGATTGGTTTCATTTTGGCTCAAGATGCATGGTTTCCAAAATCTATGCACCTGGAGTAAGCACTTTCCTGGTTGCCTCTGAAAAGCATGCTGGCAAATGCTGCTCTGTTAATTGCTGTAATAAACAGACTTTATTATATCCCTTTGCAGTCAATGAATTATGTTGTCAGAGTAGATGGTGCATCCCTGTTTATTTCGCACTGTGATACACTGCAGCGGCAAAGGCTAAACGTTTATTTCCACCAACTCTGCTGGGGAGAAGGGAGACTGGGAGGAAGAGAAGCATGAACACAAAGTGAGGGGATGGGGTCAGGGAGGAGGCCGTGGGGCTGTGGGCCTCACTTGTGCTATCTAGAAATGGGGGGAAGGCAGGCGGCCTGCCTCCTAGCATCTCAGAGAAACAGAGGGATAAAACTGGCTGGAGGTGATAAGACGGGGACCACGGAGGGTGCTTTGGGATTACAGTATGATCACACAGATACAAAGGTGCTTTTATTTTTTATAAGAGAATAAAGGCCTTTAGTTGTACTTCTCGGGATTATTGATGGGACGAACAGGCATTTTCAGACTTACAAGGAGAGAAAGATGCCCTAAGACGGCATAACATTAGGAACAAGAATGATTCCTTCATATGGTATGTGGATTATATATCAATAAAGCTATCTTTTAAAAGAATTATATCATAACTCCACTTTGATTAGAGGGCCCGCGATTTTCAATTATCATGGAAGCAAGAGGCTGTGACGGGGCAGAGAGCTAGAGCTGTCAAGTTTAACCCCAAGCCAGCACCCTCTATGGCACGGGGTGGCGGAGGCGGGATGAGGCTGACGAGTCACAGGCTGCTCTGCAGTTTAGAGTGGACTCACCGCTCCGGGGAGGGGCTGCCCTCCTCCTGGTGCAGGACACCATGGTGCCAGGACATAGGCACTCAACAGTGGTTGCTGATGGTGTGGGATTAATAAAGGCCCCACACCTTTCAGTCTTCAGGAGTCAGCTGGGGGTCTGCCCCTGGCCCTTCTGCTGTCAGAATCCTAGTCCTTACTCCCTGTGCGGGGAAATGTGTGCTGTGCACGGCTGTCAACTCAATCCAGCCCATCAAAATTGAGTCCTGACTGTGCTAGGCCCTCTGGGAAGTGCTGTGGGAGAAACAGGGAAATCAGACATGGCCCTGTCCCTTGAGGAACTCACGATGTAATAAAAAGCAACATGCAAAGTCTTGAAGGCTTCAAATGCAGGGTACAAAGTGCTTTGAGGCTTCAGGGGCCTGTCTGGAGAGTGGAGTGGGATCAGGGAAGGCTTCACAGTGGAGGTGGACTTTGCGCTGAGATTGGAAGGATGGAGAGGAAGGCATGTTCAAAGATCCTAGGACCACTCTCTCCTCTTTGTTAGCCTGTAGGTCGTCTGCCCATGGCTGTAGACACACGCAAAGCCTGCAGTGACCTCGCAAACCAGGAGAACACAGGGTGGTTAGCAGGCGTTTGCCCCACAGCATCAAAAAATACATCAGACTCTCTCCAGGAGCAAGTCTCATTGGGATGGGAGGGGAAAAAAGGCACGAAAGCCTCTGGTCCCAGGGGTGGCATGGGTTGGTGGTCGTGGGGGGAACCTGGTGGGGAAAGGGGCGGGTGAGAGCTCTGACAATGAACTTCCCACGTGTCACAGCTCTGCCTGGCCAGCCTATGCCGTCTGTGCTACTGCTCTCTAAACCCCTTGCCTCCTTTTGCCTTCTTCTCTCTCCAAGTACCTTTTCCACTATCCTCCTTCCAAAGGATGGCCCATCATGTCCCGGCACACTGCCTGGGTCCAGAAGACTGGGGAGAGAGGCACGGGCTGGCTTTCCTAAAGCTGCTGTGGTTTTGTCCCGGCTCTGCCCCAGCTCAGACGGGCAGAAAGACCCGTGCCTGCATCTGTCTGAACTCCAGCTTTCCAGGGGACAGAATGGGTGGATCTCTGCCGCCACCTTCCTTCCTCTTAGCTGGCTATGAGGAGAAGAGAACAGGACTTGGGTTCTGGGCTCAGTTCTCTTCACCAGCTACAGTGGCCTTCCCCACACCTCTGTTTTCCATATGAAAAATGCAGATAACGCACACCCCATTTTTTGAGGATCAGACAAAAGAGAGCATGGGCTTCCCTGGTGGCTCAAGGGGCCAGTAGATGTGTGCTGTGCACGGCTGTCAACTCAATCCAGCCCATCAAAATTGAGTCCTGACTGTGCTAGGCCCTCTGGGAAGTGCTGTGGGAGAAACAGGGAAATCAGACATGGCCCTGTCCCTTGAGGAACTCACGATGTAATAAAAAGCAACATGCAAAGTCTTGAAGGCTTCAAATGCAGGGTACAAAGTGCTTTGAGGCTTCAGGGGCCTGTCTGGAGAGTGGAGTGGGATCAGGGAAGGCTTCACAGTGGAGGTGGACTTTGCGCTGAGATTGGAAGGATGGAGAGGAAGGCATGTTCAAAGATCCTAGGACCACTCTCTCCTCTTTGTTAGCCTGTAGGTCGTCTGCCCATGGCTGTAGACACACGCAAAGCCTGCAGTGACCTCGCAAACCAGGAGAACACAGGGTGGTTAGCAGGCGTTTGCCCCACAGCATCAAAAAATACATCAGACTCTCTCCAGGAGCAAGTCTCATTGGGATGGGAGGGGAAAAAAGGCACGAAAGCCTCTGGTCCCAGGGGTGGCATGGGTTGGTGGTCGTGGGGGGAACCTGGTGGGGAAAGGGGCGGGTGAGAGCTCTGACAATGAACTTCCCACGTGTCACAGCTCTGCCTGGCCAGCCTATGCCGTCTGTGCTACTGCTCTCTAAACCCCTTGCCTCCTTTTGCCTTCTTCTCTCTCCAAGTACCTTTTCCACTATCCTCCTTCCAAAGGATGGCCCATCATGTCCCGGCACACTGCCTGGGTCCAGAAGACTGGGGAGAGAGGCACGGGCTGGCTTTCCTAAAGCTGCTGTGGTTTTGTCCCGGCTCTGCCCCAGCTCAGACGGGCAGAAAGACCCGTGCCTGCATCTGTCTGAACTCCAGCTTTCCAGGGGACAGAATGGGTGGATCTCTGCCGCCACCTTCCTTCCTCTTAGCTGGCTATGAGGAGAAGAGAACAGGACTTGGGTTCTGGGCTCAGTTCTCTTCACCAGCTACAGTGGCCTTCCCCACACCTCTGTTTTCCATATGAAAAATGCAGATAACGCACACCCCATTTTTTGAGGATCAGACAAAAGAGAGCATGGGCTTCCCTGGTGGCTCAGACAGTAAAGAATCGGCCTGCCATGTAGGTGACCTGGGTTGGATCCCTGGGTTGGGAAGATCTCCTGGAGGAGGGCATGGCAACTCACTCCAGTATTCTTGCCTGGAGAATCCCACGGTCAGAGGAGCCTGACAATCCACGGGGTTGTGAAAAGTCGGACAGGACTGAACACCAACATGGGCACTTTCAAAAGCTAGCATATGCTAAAATGCGTACTTAGCTCAGGGCCCGGCCTAAAGCAGTTCAGTGAGTTTATTTAAGGGGTTAATTAAGAATGGCAGGAGAGGGCTTCCTTGGTGGTCCAGTGGGTAAAGAGTCCACCTTGCGGTGCAAGGGGCGCCGGTTCTATCCCTGGCCTGGGAAGATCCCACGTGCTGTGGAGCGGCTGGACAGGTGTATCCAGTAACTAGCCAGCGCTCTGGAGCGCATGCGCCCAGGACCAGTGCTCTGCAGTAAGAGGCCACTGCAGTGGAAGGCCCACACAGGCCAAAGAATGAAGATGGATGAAAATAAATAAATAAATAAATAAATAATGAAAGAGACCAAAACTAAAAGAAGAAGAAGAATGGCAGGAGATGTTGCATATCTCACACACCCTACTGGCTTTAGCACAGGGGCGTGGTGTGGTAAAAAGTCAGCCGATGGACTGATGTGTCCAGTTACGGAGCCGGAGCTCTGAAGCGCATGCGCCCAGAGCTGGTCCTCTGTGACGACGGAGGCCACCGCAATGGGAGGCCCACACAGGCCAAAGAACAAAGATGGATGAAAATTGGACAGATGAAAGACCAATGGAGGTGGCCCGCCTGCTCCCCTCCCTCCCCACCCCATACCCACCCAAAAAAAAAAAAAGTCAGCCGAGGTTCCTCTAATGGGAACCCACCGTGCTCCCACCCCACCCCCACCGTAGGCTGAGCAATCTAGGATTAGTCCCTTCCCTCGGGCACAGTTCCAGGAGCATCCTGCAGGCGGCGCTCTCCCGTCATTTCAGCGTCGGCGGAGTTGGGGCTGGAGTGGGGAGCGAGGGGTGAGGGGAAGTGTGAAGGAAAAACAGCCCCACGCGTAGCTCACATATTTACATCTGAACTGTCAAAATAGTTATTTTTAAGTCGAGTTCCGTCTGCTGCGGGTTTAAAATCGAGCAGGGCGGGGGCGCCCTGCTGGAGAGCGGGGGCGGCGGACGCGCCGGGCCTAGTGCGCGCGCGCAGAGCGGCCGCAGGGCGGGGCGGGGCTCCCGGCAGAGGTGTGGACCTGAGGCCGTGCGCGCGCGGCTGCAGCCTCTTCTCTAGCCTCTTTGTACCCAGCCTTGGGAGGTGCGGAAACCCAAAGCTACCGTTGCTGCTCTCCGGAGCTGATAGGAAGGCTTCCCCTGTCTCAAGGGAGACGTGCATCCCCTCCTAGCCAAGATAGAAATCTGTCCTGTTCTCACTGTCCTGGAGAGTCCACGGGTTTAGTTGTCCACCCGTCCCAGTCCTTGATAACCCCAGCCTGGAAGCGCTCCGTAGCTACCATCATTCCTCCCAGCTATGTCTTGCACCCATTCTGGCTCTAAAGCAACACCTCTCGGGCTTCAGATCCCGGTCTCATTTTGAGGACCTATCCCCCAACCCCCACACAGTCATGCACATCGCAGCCGTTCCCAGAAGGAAGGGGCCGGGACATTCAGCAGCTGGTCAACGTTTGGATGGGCCCGAATCTAAGGCCCCTTAGATTTGCAAGCAGTGGAGAGAATGACTTCGCCTTAAATGTCATGAATGGCAAGAATTAATTTTTCTCTGCAAAGTGAGGGCCTGCGGGTTTGACGCTTGTGACGCTTTCTTTCTGGCTCTCTCGCTTGCTCTCTCAGGGGCAGTGGGATTTGAGACAGACGCTGGCTGGCTCTGCTGCCATCAATTTGTGTCCCAACCCCGTCCAATGTCTGCTCTGTAATGAGTAGTGTTTCGGAATGTCACCTCTGCTAATGGGGAAGCGGCACCTGCGCACAGCCGGAGCCACCTCTCTGTCTTCATTAGGCAGTCCGCAGCATGGCTGCCGGCCGCGCTCGCTGGGTGACAGATGACGGGGATGAGCAGTGAGAGCAGCAGCCTCCTGCTGTCCAGGATTCATTCCCAGACAGTGACCCCGAATGCCGTCCCTGCCGACCCCCTCCCCTGATAGACAGCTAGAGAAATGCCCTTCTAGGGCAAGGTGCAGCAAGGACAGATAATAGCTAAAGATCGGGCAAAACAGAGGGGAGGAGTCATTTCCAGGAACGAACGCCTGTCCTAACCACGTAGTCTCCTGGCTAGATTGCATTTTAAAATCGAGCAGGGCGGGGGGCGGAGGCGCCCTGCTGGAGAGCTGGGGCGACGGGGCGCGCCGGCATAGGGCGCCCCTCCTCCGTCCAGCTGTCTTCATAGGCCACCTTTTCTGTCCCTTCTAATAAATCGCTGCACTATGCACACCTCATCGGGTAAGAGTCTAACAGCCCTCTACTTCCAGACCTCCCATTAGCCAGGCCTGTATACTGCCTCCCAGGAAAATCCTGCTCCCTTTGAATCTCAATCCTCCTATCTGCCTGAGACAAGAGGCACTGAGTTGCGAGAAGCCTCAAGATGGCATGAGACAAGGACATGGCTTCAGAGGCCACGCCACCCCCCAGTCATAACATCCCCACCCCCCCGTTCTCCCAGAAGCAACACCTCTCGGCTTCAGATCCCGGTCTCATTTTGAGGACCTATCCCCAACCCCCACAGTCATGCACATCGCAGCCGTTCCCAGAAGGAAGGGGCCGGGACATTCAGCAGCTGGTCAACGTTTGGATGGGCCCGAATCTAAGGCCCCTTAGATTTGCAAGCAGTGGAGAGAATGACTTCGCCTTAAATGTCATGAATGGCAAGAATTAATTTTTCTCTGCAAAGTGAGGGCCTGCGGGTTTGACGCTTGTGACGCTTTCTTTCTGGCTCTCTCGCTTGCTCTCTCAGGGGCAGTGGGATTTGAGACAGACGCTGGCTGGCTCTGCTGCCATCAATTTGTGTCCCAACCCCGTCCAATGTCTGCTCTGTAATGAGTAGTGTTTCGGAATGTCACCTCTGCTAATGGGGAAGCGGCACCTGCGCACAGCCGGAGCCACCTCTCTGTCTTCATTAGGCAGTCCGCAGCATGGCTGCCGGCCGCGCTCGCTGGGTGACAGATGACGGGGATGAGCAGTGAGAGCAGCAGCCTCCTGCTGTCCAGGATTCATTCCCAGACAGTGACCCCGAATGCCGTCCCTGCCGACCCCCTCCCCTGATAGACAGCTAGAGAAATGCCCTTCTAGGGCAAGGTGCAGCAAGGACAGATAATAGCTAAAGATCGGGCAAAACAGAGGGGAGGAGTCATTTCCAGGAACGAACGCCTGTCCTAACCACGTAGTCTCCTGGCTAGATTGCATTTTAAAATCGAGCAGGGCGGGGGGCGGAGGCGCCCTGCTGGAGAGCTGGGGCGACGGGGCGCGCCGGCATAGGGCGCCCCTCCTCCGTCCAGCTGTCTTCATAGGCCACCTTTTCTGTCCCTTCTAATAAATCGCTGCACTATGCACACCTCATCGGGTAAGAGTCTAACAGCCCTCTACTTCCAGACCTCCCATTAGCCAGGCCTGTATACTGCCTCCCAGGAAAATCCTGCTCCCTTTGAATCTCAATCCTCCTATCTGCCTGAGACAAGAGGCACTGAGTTGCGAGAAGCCTCAAGATGGCATGAGACAAGGACATGGCTTCAGAGGACCCCTGCTCTCATGATAAAAACATGACACTTCCTAAGAGCCTACTCAAAGGGACCTTAGGTGTCTGGGTGGTCCCAGGGCTCCCTCCTCCCCTGAGGCTGTGTGATGCCATGCCTCAGAAGTATCCCTCTGTACTGGCTGTGTGTTGGGAGTGGAGGCAGGTTGGTCCTGCTTTGGAGGGTGAGGAGTGGAGATCATGAGCCCTCAGAATTGCCGGTGGAACTGTCTCTTCCAAAGGCTACAGGGATTGTTGTTTCTTGACTGGGCTAGTGGTGGAAGTTTTGAAAGGCTGTGAAGGATCCACCTGGGCTCTTCCCCTTACTCCTGTGCTTGGATTCAGTGAAAGGCACCCTCGTCCACCTAGATGTTCAAGCCAGAACTCTCCCTTCAGTCCAAGCTCAAGAGTCTTCTTGACGTCCCCCACGTTCGAGGCGTCACCATGCCTGCTGGCTGTTCCTCCTCCATCTCCCTCAGATCTGCTTACCTCCGTCTCCATGGCCACCACCACCTTAGTCCAAGCCGTCCTCTTTCTCCCCTTGCCCCCCAATCTCATCTATGGCCCCTTTCACTCGTGCTTCTCCAGACACCCTGACTTTTCAGCTGTTCCGGGTGCCCATAGCCCTCCCTGACCAGCCATTCTGAGAATGAGGGTCTTCCTCCCAAGTCCTCTGTCACATGTCAGTCTCTTTATCACATGCTGACATCCTCTCCTGGATTTCATTTGCCTCTGTGTCTCCTTCCCCCAACCAGGGGCATAAGCTCTAGCAGGGCAGGAACCCCATCTGCTTTATTTACCCTAAAATCCAGCAGCACCAGAACAGGGCCAGGCTCGGGAAATACTTGTTGAAGGAATGAATGAAAAAGCGAATGAACAGTTGGTCACCACCTAAGGGTACCCATCCCTGCACCTCTCCTGCCTTTTTCTCCATGACATCGAGAGGCGTCTTCCTCCAACACAGATGTCAGCATGTTATCCCTCTGCTCAGAGACGTCTGGTGACAGGCTCAGTGTTGGCAGCTGTTGAAGCAGAGTGAAGGGTATGTGTGGATTTTATTATACTTTCACTTTACTTGCTTCTAATTTACTTCTGTTTGAGGCTGTTTAAAATAAATTGAATTTGAAAACTGTGAAAGCAAAAAAAAAAAAATCATAAAACCTTCGGTGACTCGCACTGTCCTCAGGGTAGAGCCTGGCTGCTCCTTCTCCTCATGCCTTTCACTCTCCAGCCCCTGCCAGGCCCCCTGCCTCGCTCCTCACCAGTTGCCTCGTCGCTTTGCACATTGAGAGGATCCCCGTGAAACATCCACACTTCTTAGCGTCAGGAAGAGTCATAATTCACTGGAATCATTGTTCTGTTTTCATTTTACGAATATAGAATTGTAAATTGTGCATGTGTTTCCCAGGTGATGCTAGTGGCAAAGAACCCGCCTGCCAGTGCAAGAGACATAAAAGATGCAGGTTCAATGCCTGGACTGGGAAAATCCCCTGGAGAAGGAAATGGCAACTCACTCCAGTATTCTTACCTGGAGATACCATGGACGGAGAAGCCCGGCAGCTACAGTCTATAGGGTCTTAAAGAGTTGGCCATGACTAAATGGACTTAGCACGAGTGCACGGGACTGCTGGAAAGTAGGGTCAGTGTGGAGCTCTCCTGCCAGGACTGTAAAAGTGGATTCAGGACGTTATGGTTTCCATGGCTCTTAGCCTCCTTCTTGGTTCCATTTTATGCCCTTGCTTGTTCTGTCTTCTTTTGTTTCTACCTCAATTACCTTTCTATTCCTGTCTTCAAACCCTTGCTGATGCAGATTCCCCTTTAAGCTATTGGAATTCACCTCTCTTTGAGTTAAGGGCAGGAATGGATGTCCCACCATGCCTTCTCCATCTTGGTTTGTCTTGTCTTTTTTAGATTTAGCTTCTCTTTGGCAGGTTGTTCCTTGTGCCGAACAACACTCTCTCCCTGTGATGTAAGCCCATTCCCTCCACTGTATTCTCTTTCTCTCAAATGTCTCTTAGAATAAAAGCAGATCCCTGACTGGTCTTTTTTTAATTCATTTATTTTTTAATTGAAGGATAATTGCTTTACAATATTGTCTTGATTTCTGCCATACTTCAACATGAATCAGCCACAGGCATACATATATCCCCTCCCCCTTGAATCTCCCTCCCGTCTCCACCCTATCCCACTCCTCTAGGTTGTCTCAGAGCACCAGCCTGAGCTCTCTGCAGCACATAGCACATTCCCACTGCTATCTGACACATGATAATGCATGTGTTTCCATGCTCTTCTCTCGGTCTGTCCCATCCTCCCCTTCTCCCACTGTGTCCACAAGCTTGTCTCTATGTCCGCATCTCCACGGAGCTGTGCTTTGTGCTTAGTCACTCAGTCGTGTCCAACTCTTTGCAATCCCAGGGACTGTAACCAGCCGGGCTCCTCTATCCATGGGGATTCTCTAGGCAAGAATACTGGAGGCCCAACCTGGGGACCAGACCCAGGTCTCCCACACTGCAGGTGGATTCTTAACCAGCTGAGCCACCAGGGCAGCCCTGCAAATAGTTTCATCAGTACCATCTTTCTAGTTTCGATATATATGTGTTGACATTTGATAGTTTTTTCTCTTTCTGACTTATTTCACTGTGTATAATAGGCTCTAGGTTTATTCACCTCATTAGAACTGACTCAAATGCATTCCATTGTGTATATGTACCATAGCTTCTTTATTCATTCATCTGTAAATGGACATCTAGGTTGTTTCCATATTCTAGTTATTGTAAATAGTGTTGCAATGAACACTGGGGTACATGTGTCTTTTTCATTTATGGTTTTCTTAGTATGTATGTCCAGTACTGTGATTGTTGGATCATGTGCTCATTTTACTCTTAATTTCTTAAGGAATCTCCAACTGTTCTCCATAGTGGCTGTATCAATTCACACTCCCACCAACAGTGCAGGAGGGTTAAGTCTATACTACAAAGCTGCAGTCATCAAGACAGTATGATACTGGCATAAAAACAGAAATATGGACCAATGGAATAAGATAGAGAGCCCAGGGATGAACCCATGCACTTATGGGCACCTTATCTTTGCCAAAGGAGGCAAGAATTTATAATGGAGGAAAGATAAGTCTCTTCAGCAAGTGGTTCTGGGAAAACTGGACGGCTACATATAAAGGAATAAAATTAGAACATTTCCTAAGAGCATACACAAAGATAAATTCAAAATGGATTAAAGACCTAAATGTAAGACCAGAAACTATAAAACTTTTAGAGGAAAACATAGGCACAACACTCTGACATCAATCACAGCAAGATCCTCTACGACCCACCCTCCCTCTAGAGTAATGGAAACTAAAACAGCAATAAACAAGTGGGACCTAATTAAACTTAAAAGCTTTTGCGCAGCAAAGGAAACTGTAAATGTGGTAGAAAGACACCCCTCAGGATGAGAGAAGCTAAGAAGAAGTGAAACAACTGACAAAGGATTAATCTCCAAAATGTACAAGCAGCCTGACTGGTCTTTATAGGAGGACAAGCTACTTTCAGCTTCCCTTAATTCACAGGGAAAGGTGGGCTGTGATACTAAATGAGGTGGGCAGAACCTGTGCCCCCTCCCCACCAAGGACCTTGGGGTAGGACCCTGGTGCCCCAGCAGAGTAAGGGGTTTTTACTCACAGCTCACACTTCTGAGTCTTTACTATGGGCACTACTGAAAATAGTGTATTAAGCTCAGTCCTCAGTCGTTCTGTGAAGAAGGTACTATTATTGTATTTTCATTCCAGAAATTTGAAAGCCAGGGCCCAGGATAACAGAGCTTATAGTAGGTGGCAGGTCCAGGATAGAAACAGAGGCAGCTGGCCCCAGAATCTGCACCTAAGCACTCTGCGTTTGCCTCTAAGTTCCTCTGGAGGGTCCTGAGCTCCTGGCTGAGACGTGGAAGTCCACAGCCTCCCTTTGTTGCCTCTACTGCTGTTTGTTATCATTTCGTGGGGAGACTAGGGTGAAGGACCCCCGCCTCTCCCTCCCCACTGGCCTCTCTTCCCCTGCAGTGCCCCTCGTCCTGCGCTGTCAGATTAGCCTTTTGGACGGCTCTGCTGTCATCACTGAGCACTCTGCCAAGGGCCTCTAGGGACAACCCATCATTGCCATCAGGAGGCCCCAGAATGGGGGGGATCCTGCAGGCAGAAGGGGCCTTACACATTTGTAGGAAACCCCGGTGCTCGTTTTTCCAACCGTGTCCATCCACTTAGATAAAGTGAGTCCTTTGCTGACTGCTGGACTGCTCTAGTCCCCATTCATACACTTAAGTTTTTGTTCATGATGTGTCTGTCCTTGCCTAGAATAACCAATCTGCTTCTGCCTGTCCACACCTTATTTGTTTGGGGTCCATTCAGAGCTTTACCTCCTCCAGGAAGCTCTCCTTGAACACCTCCCACCCCTAACCAGGGGTGATTGTTTTCCTCTGCTTCTGAACTTCTTCAGCCTTTATGGGTACTATGTCGGTATCCAATTATGAACTTTGAGTTTTTATTTCTTTAACGTATCTGTTCGGAGTTTGTTTCTCTATTTAGAACGTAATCTCATTGAGGACAAAAAAAGTCACATTTTTAGATCTCTTTCTATTATCCAGAAATTACTCCCAATTTTTTCATATGAGTTATGCTCAATAAATCTCCATATATGGGACCTACAGGATTCCAGAAAGGGAGCCCTCAAGACAATAATTTGTCAGCAGCTAAGGGTTGGTTTGTCTTCCTAATAGGACTAGAGGATAGATTCACTTTAGTTTGAAGAAGCAGCACAGAGAACAGGGCAGATGGGCAGCTTCATAACTTTGGGTAGCAGTGAACTTCTACATTCAAAAGCAATCTTCATAGGAGCCGGATAGGCGAAGCCAGCAGGGGCAGAGTGGTTCTGGCTGCCCCGGAGTGGGGCTCCTCTGTACTCTCCACAGCAGCTTGGAGGAAATCTGGGGGTTAGAAAACCACTGAGGAGGATCGTGTCTTACTTCACATAGCAACATTAAGTAACGTCAGTGCTGAAAGAAGCGGCTGTATGCAGTCAGTCTTATTGAAAGCATATTTGCTTCATGTTTATAAAATGGCAATTAAGCAACTTTCTTCCTTTGTTTCACACAGATTTGGTTTTGTTGTTTTCCATTAACCTCGTTTGTGCCTTCTTCTCTTGAAGAGGACGTGCCTCTGCCAGAGCCCTCACTGCATTTGATTAAACGGTCCGTTCACTCCTCTGTTGTTCCCGTTAAAGAGGCAACTCCTTGAAAGCAGACACTCTGCCTTATCCAGCTGCTCATCTTCAGTTTTAGCGGGTGCCTGGTGTGCAGTAAGTGTTCAGTCACCGAACTCCCGAGGGATCTGAGTCTCCAGTTACTCAGCCCACCCAGTGAGCCAGGCCCACCCAGCCCGTGGCCTCATGGATGATCCACATGGAATCTTCGTGTGGCGTGGCTTCCTCCTGTTGCACAGCCTGAGACTGAGCACCTACCCTGCCCTCCCTTCCCTGCCCGCCTCGTCCCCTGCCTGACTGTCATGGGCTCCAAGAATATTAGTTAATTTTAACATTAGCCTGATAAAGATTAATTAGGAAGGCAAATTTGCTCTTAAAAGTATAATTAATTCCAAAGGCAAATAGAGGAGAATTATGGATTATCTGTATTGCTTCTGCCTTCAAGTAGTGTGGAGAATCAAGGATTGACTTGATGAGCAGAGAATAATTTTTTAAGTGTCAGTGCTATGCAGACCAAACTCCAGATGGCTCCTTGTGAAGTAGGCTCATGGCTGAGACAAAAGACAGGCAAGGTGGTGCCCATGCAAGTGAGGCGAAAAGGAAACCTCTAATCAGACATCCTGTCCAGTCTGTTCCAGCTCCTAAATCATTCGTGTCTTTCTCTCTAGTCCTTCCACAAACTGGCCCGATCCAATCTGAGTCAGTTCTTTTCTGAACTATTGTAAAAACTACCCCAACTAGCCTTCAGACTCTGCCTACTTATTGTACACTCAGAATCAAACTGAAATTGTATCAAATGCATAAATGCATTATTCTTCACCCGGTGTCAAACATCGTCATGCCATATGGAGCTTATGAACTTCTAAATGTGTGTAGAGGTGAAGAATTAACTCCTTGGCATGGCCAACCAAGCTCTTCATAAATTGGCCCAAGTTATCCACCTGGCTCATTTCCTTCTTGCTTACCACATCCTAGAATGATGGTCTCTTGTTATGGGGCAAACTATGGCTCAGTCAGTAAAGAACCACCTGGAGTGCAGGAGATATAAGAGACCAGGGTTAACCTTTCGTTTGTGCCTTCTTCTCTTGAAGAGGACGTGCCTCTGCCAGAGCCCTCACTGCATTTGATTAAACGGTCCGTTCACTCCTCTGTTGTTCCCGTTAAGAGGCAACTCCTTGAAAGCAGACACTCTGCCTTATCCAGCTGCTCATCTTCAGTTTTAGCGGGTGCCTGGTGTGCAGTAAGTGTTCAGTCACCGAACTCCCGAGGGATCTGAGTCTCCAGTTACTCAGCCCACCCAGTGAGCCAGGCCCACCCAGCCCGTGGCCTCATGGATGATCCACATGGAATCTTCGTGTGGCGTGGCTTCCTCCTGTTGCACAGCCTGAGACTGAGCACCTACCCTGCCCTCCCTTCCCTGCCCGCCTCGTCCCCTGCCTGACTGTCATGGGCTCCAAGAATATTAGTTAATTTTAACATTAGCCTGATAAAGATTAATTAGGAAGGCAAATTTGCTCTTAAAAGTATAATTAATTCCAAAGGCAAATAGAGGAGAATTATGGATTATCTGTATTGCTTCTGCCTTCAAGTAGTGTGGAGAATCAAGGATTGACTTGATGAGCAGAGAATAATTTTTTAAGTGTCAGTGCTATGCAGACCAAACTCCAGATGGCTCCTTGTGAAGTAGGCTCATGGCTGAGACAAAAGACAGGCAAGGTGGTGCCCATGCAAGTGAGGCGAAAAGGAAACCTCTAATCAGACATCCTGTCCAGTCTGTTCCAGCTCCTAAATCATTCGTGTCTTTCTCTCTAGTCCTTCCACAAACTGGCCCGATCCAATCTGAGTCAGTTCTTTTCTGAACTATTGTAAAAACTACCCCAACTAGCCTTCAGACTCTGCCTACTTATTGTACACTCAGAATCAAACTGAAATTGTATCAAATGCATAAATGCATTATTCTTCACCCGGTGTCAAACATCGTCATGCCATATGGAGCTTATGAACTTCTAAATGTGTGTAGAGGTGAAGAATTAACTCCTTGGCATGGCCAACCAAGCTCTTCATAAATTGGCCCAAGTTATCCACCTGGCTCATTTCCTTCTTGCTTACCACATCCTAGAATGATGGTCTCTTGTTATGGGGCAAACTATGGCTCAGTCAGTAAAGAACCACCTGGAGTGCAGGAGATATAAGAGACCAGGGTTCAATCCCTGGGTCAGGAAGATCCCCTGGAGAAGGAAATAACCCACTCCAGTATTCTTGCCTGGGAAACCCCATGGTTAGAGGAGCCTGGTGGACAAGAGTCCATGGGGTCTCAAGAGTCAGACACGACTGAGCACTAAACCACCACCATGGCGTATTCTAGAAGTCTCAGCCCAAATGAAACTTTCAACCTTTAGAATTTTCCAACTCTGGGCTCCTGGAGCCCTCTGTTAACAACTTAGTTTCTTATAATTATTTGCTTTCTTTTCTCTTTAAGGGAATAAGCTCCTTAAAATAAGGACTGTGGTTTTTCCATCTTCGTATTTTCTTTTCTCTGTCTCCCTAATTTAGACCAAGCATAAAGTCTGTCCCATAGGAAATGATCAATAAATATTTGTTGAAAGAAATCGGTCAGTTATTGTTATCAATAGTGATACCAACTGGACTAGATCACTGAAACTCAAATTTCCTCCTTTGTTTCTTGGTCAATAGTAGTTGCAGCTTGAAATATCTGAGAAAATGCCTCAGTTCTCCATTTCCTTGTACCTGCCTAGCTGGGGCTCAGAAGCAGGTGGCTTTGGGAGGAAAGTTGGCGGAAAATGGCAAGTGATGCAGACTTCAGCCTGACAGCTGCTGATCTTTGCTTTAGCTGATTTTCCCCTTTGCAAATGGTTATTGGCAATTGAAACTGCAAATCCAGTCTCTGCTCCCCTATGTAAATTGCATTTACATTTAAATTGTGCATTCTTCCAAAGGATAGGATTAGTAAATAACATCAGATTAAGCTTGAGGAGAAGAAATTGTGCCCCACGTCAAACCTGAGACTGAAGTGACATCTGGCTTTTCCTATTTCCGTTATTTCAGTTTAATAACAGCATGTGACATTAAGGGAAAAGAAATTGGATCTACATTTTAATGAAAGGAGGAAGCTCTCAGGGTTTAGATACCTTATCATGTTGAATACCTAGTCGATTGGCAATTAGAACTTGTTTCCCTGGAGAAATGGAATGAAACATCTTCGCAGTCGTGGAGAGAATAAAACAAAGAAACAAGCTAATGACCAGGACTTCACAGATAAAACCAAGGGAAATGGGTGCTATAAACATCAAAATCAAATATTTCATGGTATCGTTGGATACAGGAATTTTGAAAGGGAATAACACTGAGAATAGAATCATGCATATGTTGGTGAGGTCTTCAAGAGAATGACTTTAGACAGAATGGTTTGTGAATAATCAGAGGCTCAACCCAATCGTATCATCTGATTGAATCCTTTGTCAACCTTGCTTATTTTAAATTCCAGAGGTCTGACCAAGAAAATATTTTAGAAAAGCTAGTTTCATCCTAAGAGTCTAGCTGCTTAAATGGAAGCGGTTCCACCTGCTGGTTGCTTTTTTGTTTAAAGCAATTCTGGGAAATGTAAATAAAATGCTTGTGCATCCTAATAACCCAAGCCTATCATTTATTTGCTTTGATTTGAAACAAATATGTCAATTTTCAAAGTCTTTGTTTCGTAAATCTAGTGCTCAGATGTTGGCAAATGTTTGCATTGCATGTTTGTTTGGAAACGGATGCTTTGTTCACAGCCATAGCCCTTGGAGCCGCAGCCTGGTATCCCTCAGTGAGACTCCCTGATCATGCACACAAAGATGTTCAGCCCTTTCCCGGAATCTGGGAAATGTTGAAATGATAGAGTCCCGTGGGCAAGTGTAAGTGGTATGGAGACTTCTAAGAAAGAGACTGGATGGAGAAACTTTCTGAGGATAGGGCTCATGAAAACTCTTAGAACAATGGAAAACATTTACGTACTACCTACTATGCGCCAAGCACTCAGTGAATTCACATAACAGCCCTGTGGGGTAGGTACCACTGTCATCCTCCTTACAGATGAAGACAAGGAGACACAGTAAGGTTAGTAACGTACCCTACCCAATGTCACCCAGCTGGTAAAAGACAGAGCTGGGGTTTGACTCCAACCAGGCTGGCGCCACATCCCCTCAACCCCTTCCAATGATTTCCTCCTATCCCTGGCATTTAATGAAGGCATTGTGTCTTCACAAAGTTATATTCTGTCTTGCATAATTGTTTTCAAAGTCTCAGCAGTCTTTTTTTTTAATACCCAAGCTAATAGCCTGGGAGTCCTTCCTTAAACAAAATAAAGCAACACAACAAAAACTAGTCTCTGCAGTATGGTTAACAAATAATATCTGTGCCAGAGGTCTCACAGGAGTGTGCAGAGGATGAAATGAGATGATATGAAAAAGACCAAAACCATCAAAATTCTGCAACATATTGTTTATCTCTATACTGACTTTTTCCTACATGAGCAGTTCCTTAACCAGTTAATAGGGGTTTCTTCTACTTTCTCATTTTCCATAGAGTATATGACCAAATTACCAATCTACTACTGTGAGTCTCCTTTTTAAAAAAAATTTGGGCCTCTTTATTGGTTTTTTATTTATTTATTTTCATCCATCTTTATTCTTTGACCTGTGTGGGCCTCCCATTGCAGTGGTCTTTCTCATTGCAGAGCACCAGTTCTGGGCGCATGCGCTCCAGAGCGATGGCTCATAATTGAACACACCGGTCCGCTCCATGTCACATGGGATCTTCCCGGGCCAGGGATCGAACCTGTATCCCCTGCACTGCCAGGCAGACTCTCTACTCACTGGACCACCAGAGAAGCCCTACTGTGAGTCTTTTGATGATGGCCTAGGCACGTGAGTCTGTTTGATTTCTCCCCTATCTTCTCAATTTCTTAGCACTATTTGGTTTGGTAGCAGCTCCTTCTCACTTCCTGTGCATGAAGATAACTTCTCTGCTTCTCTCCACATTTTACATGCAGTCTGCCCTTGAAGCTGACTGGCGCCGCCTCCTGTTTGACCCCAGGTTAAATTAATTATCTGACTTTCCCATCAGCCTGTTGCCAGGGGGGTTTCTGATGTCACCTGTCAGTATTATGATTACCATAATACCCACCAGGCAAAAAAGGGGTTGGTTGCTAGTGGAAAACCTTGGGTGAAACTCACCCAGCTTTAGTAATCATCCCAGCCACAAAGACTTTAGACAGCCATGTAAGCCGGTAAGTGAATTAAACATCCCCATGGATTCTATTTGAATCTTTCTTCTGTATGCATGTTCCCTTTAAGCAATTGTCTAGTGTCACTTGAAATTGATGAGGGCTCTTTGGGAGGTTATTTTGGGGAAGGTAGCGAAACAACAGACAGCTGTTCTCGGAAACAAGTGTCGAGGATCTGCCTAAGCTTGCTTCCAGATCAGAAAACTATCCAAGTTGCATCATTCCTTTCCTTCGTTACATAGGTACAACAAAAACTAGTCTCTGCAGTATGGTTAACAAATAATATCTGTGCCAGAGGTCTCACAGGAGTGTGCAGAGGATGAAATGAGATGATATGAAAAAGACCAAAACCATCAAAATTCTGCAACATATTGTTTATCTCTATACTGACTTTTTCCTACATGAGCAGTTCCTTAACCAGTTAATAGGGGTTTCTTCTACTTTCTCATTTTCCATAGAGTATATGACCAAATTACCAATCTACTACTGTGAGTCTCCTTTTTAAAAAAAATTTGGGCCTCTTTATTGGTTTTTTATTTATTTATTTTCATCCATCTTTATTCTTTGACCTGTGTGGGCCTCCCATTGCAGTGGTCTTTCTCATTGCAGAGCACCAGTTCTGGGCGCATGCGCTCCAGAGCGATGGCTCATAATTGAACACACCGGTCCGCTCCATGTCACATGGGATCTTCCCGGGCCAGGGATCGAACCTGTATCCCCTGCACTGCCAGGCAGACTCTCTACTCACTGGACCACCAGAGAAGCCCTACTGTGAGTCTTTTGATGATGGCCTAGGCACGTGAGTCTGTTTGATTTCTCCCCTATCTTCTCAATTTCTTAGCACTATTTGGTTTGGTAGCAGCTCCTTCTCACTTCCTGTGCATGAAGATAACTTCTCTGCTTCTCTCCACATTTTACATGCAGTCTGCCCTTGAAGCTGACTGGCGCCGCCTCCTGTTTGACCCCAGGTTAAATTAATTATCTGACTTTCCCATCAGCCTGTTGCCAGGGGGGTTTCTGATGTCACCTGTCAGTATTATGATTACCATAATACCCACCAGGCAAAAAGGGATTGGTTGCTAGTGGAAAACCTTGGGTGAAACTCACCCAGCTTTAGTAATCATCCCAGCCACAAAGACTTTAGACAGCCATGTAAGCCGGTAAGTGAATTAAACATCCCCATGGATTCTATTTGAATCTTTCTTCTGTATGCATGTTCCCTTTAAGCAATTGTCTAGTGTCACTTGAAATTGATGAGGGCTCTTTGGGAGGTTATTTTGGGGAAGGTAGCGAAACAACAGACAGCTGTTCTCGGAAACAAGTGTCGTAGGATCTGCCTAAGCTTGCTTCCAGATCAGAAAACTATCCAAGTTGCATCATTCCTTTCCTTCGTTACATTAGGTTGTTTACTAGCGAGTGACCTTCAGAGGGACAATTCAGCTTTCCAAGCACATACAAAAGAAGGAAACTTACATTTGCTAAACTCCTACTATGTGCCGGAATGTGCCGCTGGTCAACCTATAGCTTTAAGTTGCAAAAGTGGGAAACTAGGTGGTCTTGAACAGCCCTGTTACACATGAAAATTCACGGCATGTTCCAGCTTGTAAACAACGGTCTTCCTAATTGGACATTGATTGATCACCAATAAAGGCAAAGTCATTACTTAAAATTGGTCCAGACCCTCCTATGCTGAGTAATTGTCTTGCAGTTGTTTTCACTGTGATGTTAAGAAGACTGGAAACATGACAGGAATGAGGTATAATACATAAAGATTTGACAAATGCTTCTGTCTTCTCAGAATTTTGTTAAGTAGGTGGAAGGGTCAGTTTTAGGAGATAAAGGGATCACAGAATAAAGCTGATTGAACCTGAGACTGTGCAGCCTCGGAAAGCCCTATCAAGACTTGCCTGAATCTATATAAATCAATTTGTGTGCCAGAGAATGAATAGCTGACTTTTTTCAAATGCCAATTCAGCAATTACAAAGTCTGCTGGCGGTTAATTAAAAACTACCATCTCGTTATGTTCAGAGTTAAATTACAAGTGTGAAAAGACTACTGTTTGCAGTAACTGAATGCTCTGTACTCTCTGTGCTCTCATCAAAAGGAGGGGTTTCTGATGTCACCTGTCAGTATTATGATTACCATAATACCCACCAGGCAAAGGGATTGGTTGCTAGTGGAAAACCTTGGGTGAAACTCACCCAGCTTTAGTAATCATCCCAGCCACAAAGACTTTAGACAGCCATGTAAGCCGGTAAGTGAATTAAACATCCCCATGGATTCTATTTGAATCTTTCTTCTGTATGCATGTTCCCTTTAAGCAATTGTCTAGTGTCACTTGAAATTGATGAGGGCTCTTTGGGAGGTTATTTTGGGGAAGGTAGCGAAACAACAGACAGCTGTTCTCGGAAACAAGTGTCGTAGGATCTGCCTAAGCTTGCTTCCAGATCAGAAAACTATCCAAGTTGCATCATTCCTTTCCTTCGTTACATTAGGTTGTTTACTAGCGAGTGACCTTCAGAGGGACAATTCAGCTTTCCAAGCACATACAAAAGAAGGAAACTTACATTTGCTAAACTCCTACTATGTGCCGGAATGTGCCGCTGGTCAACCTATAGCTTTAAGTTGCAAAAGTGGGAAACTAGGTGGTCTTGAACAGCCCTGTTACACATGAAAATTCACGGCATGTTCCAGCTTGTAAACAACGGTCTTCCTAATTGGACATTGATTGATCACCAATAAAGGCAAAGTCATTACTTAAAATTGGTCCAGACCCTCCTATGCTGAGTAATTGTCTTGCAGTTGTTTTCACTGTGATGTTAAGAAGACTGGAAACATGACAGGAATGAGGTATAATACATAAAGATTTGACAAATGCTTCTGTCTTCTCAGAATTTTGTTAAGTAGGTGGAAGGGTCAGTTTTAGGAGATAAAGGGATCACAGAATAAAGCTGATTGAACCTGAGACTGTGCAGCCTCGGAAAGCCCTATCAAGACTTGCCTGAATCTATATAAATCAATTTGTGTGCCAGAGAATGAATAGCTGACTTTTTTCAAATGCCAATTCAGCAATTACAAAGTCTGCTGGCGGTTAATTAAAAACTACCATCTCGTTATGTTCAGAGTTAAATTACAAGTGTGAAAAGACTACTGTTTGCAGTAACTGAATGCTCTGTACTCTCTGTGCTCTCATCAAAAGGAGGGCAGGGATAAATAACTTTTATTTAACTCACTAAAAAAATCTCTCTCAGCTCTTTCATATTTAATTAACTTCTTATCTTCTCAGAGCTTGGGTCTTCTTCAGAGTTCCTAAGCAGTAATGGAAATATTTGTTCATTTTGTGTAGAAGATCTTTCTTACCATAGCTGAGTAGAAAAGTTAGAAATAATTGAACCCCAAAGACACTGGGGAAAATGACACCCTACCAAAGCTTGACATCGAGGCCACTAAACCCAGAAGAAATTGCTGACAGCCAAACAGCAGAAAATGGTGGGCTTTTGCTTTATTGCCTATGCACTTCTATGCCTGGGGAGCTGGGAGTGTAAACACTTTTGTGGTCTGGTAAAGTTTTAGTTCTCATTTGTAAGTCTGTCTTAAAGAACTTAATGTTTGGCTATTTCAAGGATTCCACAGTCAGAAAAGAGACCAAACTTTTGTCACCATGGTGGAGATGAAGTGCCTGACTGATGATGAATTACAGTACGAACTTGACAAACTTGGATATACACCGGGCCCAATACTATGTACGTATGCAGTGATTATTAGAAACTGCTCAATGATTACTTGTAAGCTGCCTCCAAAGACTGAAAATTATTTGCAGTGGAAGGAACACATGCAGTAAAAACCATTAAAATGGAAACAGGAAAAAATGTTAAAGCCAGAAAACCGTAAAAAAATCTCACTCACAGATTGGTAGATTCGGTGCCAAAGAAAAAGCACTGGGTTTTTACAATTGTGAAAAACTAGTTACTCTTGATTGTATCACCCTGGGCTCTTTCTGCATTTCTAGTGTGTGCATTGTGTTAACTGTCTCTGTTTTTATTGTCCATGTTCCCATGCACAGGATGTACAACTTCGTTAGTCTGGTTGTCCAATGTATGCAATGCCTAACTCCATGGCCAGTCCACAGAAGCCCCACCTTAAGTGTTGATGGAAGGAAAGGAGTGAGTTCAGTAGTTCAATACAGGTCCATCTCCCTATAAAAGACAGGATTATCCCATAATGTAATATACAAGAATAAATCTGAGTATCTTAGTTTTTTGTTTGTTTTTCCTTTTGATTTTTCAAGTAAAAATAAGAATCTCTACTGACTTTTCCCTTGGCTGTTCTAGTTTTAAAAGATGAGCTACAGGCTATGTGTTTTTTCTGTACTGATGTGGCACTTATTAAATACTTTTGTACCATGAGAAAAAAGAACAAAAATCTAAGTTGTGGGCTTCCCTGGTGGTCCAATGTGTAAGGACACTGCCTTACAGTGCAAGGGACACTGGTTCCATCCCTGGCCTGGGAAGATCCCGCGTGCCGTGGAGCAACTGGACCTATGTGTCCAACTGCCGAGCCAGAGCTCTGGAGCGCATGCGCCCAGAGTCGGTGCTCTGCAGCGACAGAGGTCACTGCGATGGGAGGCCCACACAGGCCAAAGAACAAAGATGGATGAAAATAAATAAATGAAAGATCAATAGAAGTGGCAAAAAAAAAAAATCTAAGTTGTGAAATACTTTGAATCCAGTGAGATCACATACACAGGGTGACTTAACTGCTGTCCACATTCCCTTCTCAGCTTCTACCAGAAGAGTGTATGAAAAGAAGTTAGTACAGCTGTTGGCCTCAGAAACCTGCACACCACCTGAGATGAATGGGTCCAGAGAACAGAGCAGAGCTCGGGACAGTGATGACAGTGAAGGTACCATCAGAAGCTCTACGGTAGCCAGCAGCTATACACTTACTCATACCTTGTCCGGCATGATTTATGTGGCTTGAATAGTAGGCAGGGTGACCTGAGAGAGCCCCATGGCCTATTTGCACACAGAGCCAAAACATAAGCCCCTGGGCTGCAGAAGGAATCTACTAATTCCCTATCTCCATTCATTCCAGTGACTCAGTGGGTGGACTGTTGGGGAAGAGACTGGTCAATTTGCACATTCTCTTACTGATCAGAGCCAACTCTGTGTTTGATTTCTAAAGCCAGAAGTTCCTACACATAATTTCCAGGTCTCCTTTGAGGTCTCAACCTCTGCTTTGCCTCAAGCAAAAGTTTGAAAATTATTTCCTTCAGATTAAATGATTACACATCTATTCAGAAATACGAACCAGACTGTACTTCCCCAAACTGCTTCTGTTATATTTTTCTTGAGTATCTTAGTTTTTGTTTGTTTTTCCTTTTGATTTTCAAGTANATAAGAATCTCTACTGACTTTTCCCTTGGCTGTTCTAGTTTTAAAAGATGAGCTACAGGCTATGTGTTTTTTCTGTACTGATGTGGCACTTATTAAATACTTTTGTACCATGAGAAAAAAGAACAAAAATCTAAGTTGTGGGCTTCCCTGGTGGTCCAATGTGTAAGGACACTGCCTTACAGTGCAAGGGACACTGGTTCCATCCCTGGCCTGGGAAGATCCCGCGTGCCGTGGAGCAACTGGACCTATGTGTCCAACTGCCGAGCCAGAGCTCTGGAGCGCATGCGCCCAGAGTCGGTGCTCTGCAGCGACAGAGGTCACTGCGATGGGAGGCCCACACAGGCCAAAGAACAAAGATGGATGAAAATAAATAAATGAAAGATCAATAGAAGTGGCAAAAAAAAAAAATCTAAGTTGTGAAATACTTTGAATCCAGTGAGATCACATACACAGGGTGACTTAACTGCTGTCCACATTCCCTTCTCAGCTTCTACCAGAAGAGTGTATGAAAAGAAGTTAGTACAGCTGTTGGCCTCAGAAACCTGCACACCACCTGAGATGAATGGGTCCAGAGAACAGAGCAGAGCTCGGGACAGTGATGACAGTGAAGGTACCATCAGAAGCTCTACGGTAGCCAGCAGCTATACACTTACTCATACCTTGTCCGGCATGATTTATGTGGCTTGAATAGTAGGCAGGGTGACCTGAGAGAGCCCCATGGCCTATTTGCACACAGAGCCAAAACATAAGCCCCTGGGCTGCAGAAGGAATCTACTAATTCCCTATCTCCATTCATTCCAGTGACTCAGTGGGTGGACTGTTGGGGAAGAGACTGGTCAATTTGCACATTCTCTTACTGATCAGAGCCAACTCTGTGTTTGATTTCTAAAGCCAGAAGTTCCTACACATAATTTCCAGGTCTCCTTTGAGGTCTCAACCTCTGCTTTGCCTCAAGCAAAAGTTTGAAAATTATTTC
Source organism: Tragulus kanchil (assembly GCA_022376925.1). Classification (NCBI taxonomy): domain Eukaryota; kingdom Metazoa; phylum Chordata; class Mammalia; order Artiodactyla; family Tragulidae; genus Tragulus; species Tragulus kanchil. Next base: position 79,318,649 of record JAIOJX010000024.1, on the reverse strand, counting down.
CTTCAGATTAAATGATTACACATCTATTCAGAAATACGAACCAGACTGTACTTCCCCAAACTGCTTCTGACTTAATGGGGTCTGATCACAACTGGTCTCTTCCAGGCTCCAGGGTGGGTAGAGAGGTGAACTCTGGGATCCATGGGTTTTCCTTTCAGGGGCCCTGGCCCCAGGTGCACCAGTCTCCTGCAGGGTTGTCTAGCTTGGATTCTGAGGGGATGGGCTTGAAGATTCCCACGATGCATTCTGAGGTTTTTTTGCTCAATGAATATTTATTAGGAGTCCTATGTGATCCACAGTAAAATAATAGGAACTATCATCTATTGAAGGCCATTGATGCATTTCTAGCCTAATATGCATTATCTCATTTAACCGTCACAATACATAGGTGAAGTTCAGAGTGTCTTGATTATCACTTTGTGTCCAGGTCTTAGAACAATACTAGTCACACAGCACAGATACAACTACTGCAGAACTGAGATTTGAAGATCTAGCCATCATAACTGTGCTCTTTCTGCCACATACTCTACACTTTTGTCATCATTTCTATTATAAGGATGAGCATATGACGTTCTTGTTCATGTGTGATCTACAAAAAAAGGCAATATCATAAGGTTCAAATCAAGAACTTGACAAACAATGTAAATGCCTGGGGCCCTCTGAAGAAACCCTGAAATGCCCAGTGCCAGTGGTGGTGCAGACCCTGAGAGCTTTCCCCGAGTCTGCCATGGCTTCATTTGGAAATGGCAGCAGAATTTGGGGGCAGACGTCAGAGGGAGAGTAGTTAGCATGGATCCCTCAGGACAAGTGGCTACCCGAGACCCTTTCTGGATGTGGGGTGCATTCAGTGTTTTGACCCAGATCTGGGACTGCCTCTGTTTCCTGCCAGAGATGGGAGCTGAAGGGACTAGATGAGCTCTCTGATGAGACTCAGTATCAGACTAGAAGATTCCAGAGAGGAAGGCTTATATGGTCATTGTTCATGACCGCCCAGGACTGCAAGTCGGAGCATCCTGGTTCTTAGCAGGCAGGCCTCCAGAGAGGTACATTTATGCAAGGGCTAGGAGAAAGCTGGACCTTTGGTTTGTAAGCAAAAGTTTGAAAATTATTTCCTTCAGATTAAATGATTACACATCTATTCAGAAATACGAACCAGACTGTACTTCCCCAAACTGCTTCTGACTTAATGGGGTCTGATCACAACTGGTCTCTTCCAGGCTCCAGGGTGGGTAGAGAGGTGAACTCTGGGATCCATGGGTTTTCCTTTCAGGGGCCCTGGCCCCAGGTGCACCAGTCTCCTGCAGGGTTGTCTAGCTTGGATTCTGAGGGGATGGGCTTGAAGATTCCACGATGCATTCTGAGGTTTTTTTGCTCAATGAATATTTATTAGGAGTCCTATGTGATCCACAGTAAAATAATAGGAACTATCATCTATTGAAGGCCATTGATGCATTTCTAGCCTAATATGCATTATCTCATTTAACCGTCACAATACATAGGTGAAGTTCAGAGTGTCTTGATTATCACTTTGTGTCCAGGTCTTAGAACAATACTAGTCACACAGCACAGATACAACTACTGCAGAACTGAGATTTGAAGATCTAGCCATCATAACTGTGCTCTTTCTGCCACATACTCTACACTTTTGTCATCATTTCTATTATAAGGATGAGCATATGACGTTCTTGTTCATGTGTGATCTACAAAAAAAGGCAATATCATAAGGTTCAAATCAAGAACTTGACAAACAATGTAAATGCCTGGGGCCCTCTGAAGAAACCCTGAAATGCCCAGTGCCAGTGGTGGTGCAGACCCTGAGAGCTTTCCCCGAGTCTGCCATGGCTTCATTTGGAAATGGCAGCAGAATTTGGGGGCAGACGTCAGAGGGAGAGTAGTTAGCATGGATCCCTCAGGACAAGTGGCTACCCGAGACCCTTTCTGGATGTGGGGTGCATTCAGTGTTTTGACCCAGATCTGGGACTGCCTCTGTTTCCTGCCAGAGATGGGAGCTGAAGGGACTAGATGAGCTCTCTGATGAGACTCAGTATCAGACTAGAAGATTCCAGAGAGGAAGGCTTATATGGTCATTGTTCATGACCGCCCAGGACTGCAAGTCGGAGCATCCTGGTTCTTAGCAGGCAGGCCTCCAGAGAGGTACATTTATGCAAGGGCTAGGAGAAAGCTGGACCTTTGGTTTGTAAGCTTAGCCTTTGCTTTAGACTGTCCACCCAATGCCAGCCAACTGCAGGCAACCAGCTCCACGTGCAAGCTCTGGTTCCACCTGACTCTTGTAACTCAGTTCCACAATGTCAGCGGCTGGTGGGTTGTACAAGTAGAAAACCTGCTTCTCGAGGTCAACTCTGAATTGGACACTTGAATCTGCCCATTGGAGGAGCTTCGTCAACTCTGGTGCCATTAGAATGCAGGGGTCATCACAGAATTCACGAGGCCTGTGGACATTCAGCCTTGGGCATGTCACAGAAACCTTCCAGTCCTGGGGTGGGGTTGTGGTGGACGGGGCACGACAGTGTCAGACCCGAGGCTGAACAAGGTCATCCAAACAAGGAGTGGATTCGATTTTTCTCATTTTCACTTATTGTGCTGGCACTCAGTGGATCTAACCTCTTTTCAGACTTCCCAGATATCTTTGACTTGGAGGACTCATTTAAACTCCTCTGCAAATAAGCCCAACAACACACAGTTGCTGCAAGTTTATCAAAACAGTTCTCCACAGACTGAAGCCAAGGGTTGATTAACAACAACCTTCTTTGCTTCTTCTTCCCTCCCTGGGGTGCTTCTTTGTATATAGGAGAAATTCTCCTGCCCTATCTTGACAATCAGAGATGCATGAGGCTTACAGCTGCTTGAAAGGAGCAAGGGCTAGATTCAAAACACGCCCCGATGAGCAGCCAGCTCGGGCTCTGCAGTGTGTTTCTCTCAGAGGCATACAAAACAGACAGCCTTCTTGGGAAGAGCCCGCCCCGTGCTCCCAGGGGAAGGCTTGTGTGCTCCACAGAAACCAACACAGAATTTTCCCTCAGAAGGTGAAATGAACTTTCTTCCCCTCACAAAAATCTTTTTTGCCCTAGAACTGAGAGAATTCACTCCTACAATTGGTGTGTATTCCCTTTGCTAGCTCGTATGTTCTCATGGCCTATTTTCCTTTTGTTTCCCATGATCCAGAGCTTAGACTGTCCACCCAATGCCAGCCTGGTTCTTAGCAGGCAGGCCTCCAGAGAGGTACATTTATGCAAGGGCTAGGAGAAAGCTGGACCTTTGGTTTGTAAGCTTAGCCTTTGCTTTAGACTGTCCACCCAATGCCAGCCAACTGCAGGCAACCAGCTCCACGTGCAAGCTCTGGTTCCACCTGACTCTTGTAACTCAGTTCCACAATGTCAGCGGCTGGTGGGTTGTACAAGTAGAAAACCTGCTTCTCGAGGTCAACTCTGAATTGGACACTTGAATCTGCCCATTGGAGGAGCTTCGTCAACTCTGGTGCCATTAGAATGCAGGGGTCATCACAGAATTCACGAGGCCTGTGGACATTCAGCCTTGGGCATGTCACAGAAACCTTCCAGTCCTGGGGTGGGGTTGTGGTGGACGGGGCACGACAGTGTCAGACCCGAGGCTGAACAAGGTCATCCAAACAAGGAGTGGATTCGATTTTTCTCATTTTCACTTATTGTGCTGGCACTCAGTGGATCTAACCTCTTTTCAGACTTCCCAGATATCTTTGACTTGGAGGACTCATTTAAACTCCTCTGCAAATAAGCCCAACAACACACAGTTGCTGCAAGTTTATCAAAACAGTTCTCCACAGACTGAAGCCAAGGGTTGATTAACAACAACCTTCTTTGCTTCTTCTTCCCTCCCTGGGGTGCTTCTTTGTATATAGGAGAAATTCTCCTGCCCTATCTTGACAATCAGAGATGCATGAGGCTTACAGCTGCTTGAAAGGAGCAAGGGCTAGATTCAAAACACGCCCCGATGAGCAGCCAGCTCGGGCTCTGCAGTGTGTTTCTCTCAGAGGCATACAAAACAGACAGCCTTCTTGGGAAGAGCCCGCCCCGTGCTCCCAGGGGAAGGCTTGTGTGCTCCACAGAAACCAACACAGAATTTTCCCTCAGAAGGTGAAATGAACTTTCTTCCCCTCACAAAAATCTTTTTTGCCCTAGAACTGAGAGAATTCACTCCTACAATTGGTGTGTATTCCCTTTGCTAGCTCGTATGTTCTCATGGCCTATTTTCCTTTTGTTTCCCATGATCCAGAGCTTAATGCCATTATCATTTTGAAAGGAAATATCACACTCTCACCAGAAAAAAACAAGGGACCCCAAAATGTATGTACAATTCTAATGCATGAATACTTTTACACATATGTTAAATATGGGGAATAGCAGTTTTCAAATGTGCTAAGAAAGGAAAAAGCAAATCACTACATTCTGTTATAATGGTAAAATCCTAGTTTTAAAAAGCTCAGGTTAATGCAGGTTTCTGTTCTGTGAAACAGTTTCCACATTTCAGCACAGGACCTGGAGTAACTGTGTCCTCCTGCCCCTCCCTGAATGGCCACCCTCTCCCCGCTTCAGCTGTCAGCCCCTCTCTCTCCTCTCACCACCCATGGTCACCTACAGACCCCCAGCAAGCATGGAATGAAGGTGAGTGAGTTCTGTTCCCTTCTCTCTCTCTCTCTCCCCCGGACGCCGCTGAGATCTAGCCTCCACCTTCATCACCACTGAAGCAAGTAGCCAGTTATGTGGGAGGTCTGGGGAGGCCCAGCTGGTTTAGAGATCCTGCCTTTCCACTTGCTAGTTGTGCGACTTTTAACAGGTCTAAGCCTCCCCAAGCACAGCTGAAGAGCTGTGCCGTCACACAGGGTGACTGGGAAGCGAAAGGCCAGTAATGCGTTAGCCTTGGACCCGGCACATCATTAGCTCACATAATGAGCTCCAGGTCACCAACTCTAGAGATACTTTCTTGGTCTTCTGATTGCTGTCCCTCCTTATTTAGAGACATCTGCTTAGATTTTGACGCCTTGGTGCTCTCTCATTCCTCTTCCTGTTCTTTTGCCCCTGCAGGGACTGGTGCCCAACGTCTGTCTTCAGCACCCTTGCCTTTCACTCTCCGGCACTCCCCTTGCTGTCTCTTCCCCTCTGGCCTTTCGCTGTTGTGCCTCTACACAGCCTCCACATAGGATCCCTCTCCTAGGCTTAGACTTGCGTATTCAACTGCCTCTTGTCCTGGGGAGCGCCTTCCTTCTCCTCACTTTCCTTCCTTCCCTACTTCTTGCATTCACCCAACAAATGTTTGTAATCATGAACATTTCAAAAGTTACACAGACGTGTTTATACTTCCCCTGTGGTTACCTCCCAGAAGCTCATTTTCACTCACCTCCACCCGCATCTGTGTGTGTCTGACTCTTCACGACCTCATGGACTATAGCCCTTCAGGCTCCTATGTCCAGGAGGTCAAGTATATTGGAGTGAGTTGCCTTTTCCTCCTTAGGGGATCTTCCTGACCCAAAGATCGAACTGAGTCTCTTATGTCTCCTGCATTGGCAGGCGGGTTCTTTATCACTAGTGCCACCTGGGAAGCCACACCTGTGCTGAGGCCTGTTTATTCTGATGGTTTCGCTGCCTTCCCACTGTCCAGGCTCAAGACTTCTGAGTTATCTTGGGATATGTCCATACCCCTCAGCTTCCTACATACATGTTATTATCTCATGGATTAGAATTATGAGGGTGATTTTTTTTTTTTAATTATTCCTCCTTCTCTTCCCACTGTTACTATCTTAGTTTGCATGCACCAACTTTTTTTTTTTTGATTTTGGCCTCTTTTTATTGTTTTTTTTATTATTTATTTATTTTCATCAATCTTTATTCTTTGGCATGTGTGGGCCTCCCATTGCAGAGGCCTCTCTCATTGCAAAGTACCAGCTCTGGGCACATGTGCTCCAGAGCGCAGGCTTGTAATTGGACACACTGGTCCAACCGCTCCACGGCACGTGGGATCTTCCTGGGCCAGGGATCGAACCAGTGCCCCTTGCACTGCAAGGAGAACTCTTTACCCATTAGACCACCAGGGAAGCCCTGCATGCATTTACTTTTAAAAAGATCTTGAACAATTGTGAAATCTTCCAAACTGACCTCTTCTTCCAACTTTACCCAGGTTCAAATCTACCAGCTGAGATGAACTCACGTTATTAATTTGCCTGGAGACTTTAGAACAAGATGCAGGCTCATGAGGGGACACCAGTATTTCTGATAACTTGATCTCCCTCATCATCAGACTTAACCATAATTACTTGGTTCTACACCTCTCTCACTTTCTTTCCACAGGCCTTTGCCTCAACTGTTCTTTTTGTATGGAATTATTTTTCCACCTGCTCCCCATTTTTCTTCCTGTTAAAATCCTGTGATGATTTAAGGAACCTGTGCATCCCTTTACAATTGCCCGTATCCCCTTCAGTGTCTGTCATGAGCTCTTGCACATATAGGGGCCCAAAGCTCCCCACCTTTCTACCAAGCAGCTCTATTGACAAATAGGTACGTTTACCAATGGAATCTAGTATGTAAACCACTTGCTGAGTAGTGAAAAGGAGCCCCTAGGGAAACATCCCTGCAGTACACTGTAGCTTTAACTTCCCAGTTAAACATAATTCAAATTTGATGAAGTAATTCTGATATCTTACAAATTTTCTAAAAGGATTTTTTAAATCTTCTAAATGGCTCATTAAAGGAATGCTTCCTATTCACTAAACCTCATTTCCACAGAAAAGCCTTTTGTATGGTTCCCACAAAGATATCTACAGGAGAAACAGCAGCCTGAGTATTTCAAATGCATCAGGTGGGACCAATGCCCTTCAGTCTTCGCTTTATGTAAACCCAAAATAAAACCACATCAATATTTTGAATTGGCAATAGAATTTAATAGGGAGTTTGTGATGGCATAAGATGTTTTGATCTGAAAGATTTATGTAAGCCATTTTGATTCTCAGAAGGGCCCCAAGACATTTTTTCAATTTTAAGTCTGAAAGTGAATGTAAATAAGCACTTAAATTTCCATGTAAAAGGTGGTAGAAAGCATTCTTACTGAAACACTCGTCAAACACCATAGACTTTAATTACGTAAGAGCAGTGGTCTGTACCTAATGGTCCTCTAAGTACCTGCGAAGGCAGTATTTACATTTCTTTGAAACACCAGTGAACACACATTTCTCTCTTATTTTATTTTATTTATTTATTTATTTATTTATTTGACTGCTGGGTCTTAGTTGCAGCATGTGGGATCCAGCTCCCTGACCAGGGATTGAACCCAGGCCCCCTGCATTGAGAGCTTGGAGTCTCAGCCACTGAACCACCAGGGAAGTCCCCCTCTCTCTTATTTTAGTAGATTTCTAGTGGAATACAAACCACTTGGAGATCTGGATTGTGTCGATTCCTGAACACTTTTAAATACTATATATTTGTATGTGTTTTACCAAGTCACATATTTGGTCCATTTGATCTGGTGATCAAGACCACCAAGAAAGCCAGGTCAGCATAAATTTTCTTTCCATCAGATAGACTCTACACACAGCTTATGTTCCCACTGCTGCGGGAGGAGTTAAGCCAATGTGTGTAACTCAGGCTGTCAGTCCCCTTCTCCCAAAGAGGGGGAAAGAGGATTGGGGAGCAGTAGGGAGGCAAAATAATCTACAGTACCAAGGTTGCATTAAGTGGAGTTTGAGTAATTAATTATCCCAAACAGGATGCTTTCGAGAATGAAACACTAACCAGAAAGGATGCTGGAACAGCAGGACTAGAACAGGACTGTCTTGGTAAAACAAGGCATATGGTCACCCTGGGTTTGGGAGTGGTTCCAAAGGGTGAAGCATTTGTACATGCACCTGTCTGTGGAGGGCTGCTGTCTGCCACATCCATGGGGCACCTGGCCCTGGGAGGTGTGCGTTCCTGGGTCCCATCTGGGTGTTTCCATATTCTCTCCCAGACAGAGCACGCTCTTCCCTGCTGGAACTTCTGTTCCTTCTGTTCTCCCACGCCTTCTCGTCTTGCCATCTCTCCTATACTACAGTCTACTAGGAGTTTCTCCTTATGCGTTCCAGCGGTAGGAAACAGCCTTTTCAATCAACCCCTGCTTCACCTTCTGGCCAGAAACTTTTGCTCTAGGCTGTAAATGTTTGAGGGTAAAAAACTCTATCTGAATCCTCTGTGTTTAATTCAATGCCAGGCATGTGCAGGTGGGGGGAGTTAGTCGTTGTTGCTGAACTGAAAGGAAGCTTTGTCCTACACTGACCTTGATGACCTTGCTTTCTGACTTCCTAGTCTGCGCCATCTCCTGGACATACCTCAGTGTATTCGCTTGAGAGACGATGCTCAAGTCAGAGCAAACTGATGACCATCCAGGCAATGACTGCAACAGAGCCTTCACCCCTGAATCTCAGCTTGTGAGATAACAACTCGATGGACATAGGGTGTTTCTAGTGGAATACAAACCACTTGGAGATCTGGATTGTGTCGATTCCTGAACACTTTTAAATACTATATATTTGTATGTGTTTTACCAAGTCACATATTTGGTCCATTTGATCTGGTGATCAAGACCACCAAGAAAGCCAGGTCAGCATAAATTTTCTTTCCATCAGATAGACTCTACACACAGCTTATGTTCCCACTGCTGCGGGAGGAGTTAAGCCAATGTGTGTAACTCAGGCTGTCAGTCCCCTTCTCCCAAAGAGGGGGAAAGAGGATTGGGGAGCAGTAGGGAGGCAAAATAATCTACAGTACCAAGGTTGCATTAAGTGGAGTTTGAGTAATTAATTATCCCAAACAGGATGCTTTCGAGAATGAAACACTAACCAGAAAGGATGCTGGAACAGCAGGACTAGAACAGGACTGTCTTGGTAAAACAAGGCATATGGTCACCCTGGGTTTGGGAGTGGTTCCAAAGGGTGAAGCATTTGTACATGCACCTGTCTGTGGAGGGCTGCTGTCTGCCACATCCATGGGGCACCTGGCCCTGGGAGGTGTGCGTTCCTGGGTCCCATCTGGGTGTTTCCATATTCTCTCCCAGACAGAGCACGCTCTTCCCTGCTGGAACTTCTGTTCCTTCTGTTCTCCTACGCCTTCTCGTCTTGCCATCTCTCCTATACTACAGTCTACTAGGAGTTTCTCCTTATGCGTTCCAGCGGTAGGAAACAGCCTTTTCAATCAACCCCTGCTTCACCTTCTGGCCAGAAACTTTTGCTCTAGGCTGTAAATGTTTGAGGGTAAAAAACTCTATCTGAATCCTCTGTGTTTAATTCAATGCCAGGCATGTGCAGGTGGGGGGAGTTAGTCGTTGTTGCTGAACTGAAAGGAAGCTTTGTCCTACACTGACCTTGATGACCTTGCTTTCTGACTTCCTAGTCTGCGCCATCTCCTGGACATACCTCAGTGTATTCGCTTGAGAGACGATGCTCAAGTCAGAGCAAACTGATGACCATCCAGGCAATGACTGCAACAGAGCCTTCACCCCTGAATCTCAGCTTGTGAGATAACAACTCTGTATTGGACATAGGGTGTTGTGCTAGACCTTCTTTAGGAAGAAAATAGGTGCAGAAGGAGCTACAATTTCTGTCTTGCAGAAATTTAAATAGAGCTCTGGAAACAAAGAATATGTGTATCAAAAATATGGACTCTAGGGTCTGACTGCCTGGGCTCATATCCCAGTTCTTCCACTAACTTGGACAAGACACTTGCCCTCTCTATGTCTTCACTTCTTCATCCATAAATATGAATAATAATAGTCTCAACTTTATAGAGTGTTGGGAGGAGTGTAAAATAAGTTTTTTGAAAAATAAAATAAGTGCTATGAGGAATGTAAGAGAAATTGAAGTATGTAAAATAGAGTAGCGATGGCATATCATGAGCTATATAAGTACAAATAAGTGATGTTCTTATTAATATTATTATATAGAAGCATGGTATTTAATTATCAGCAATACAAAACAATATACTTAGTGAAAAACAGTATCATGGAAATAGAAACTTTAGTATTGAACTCACAAGTGCCATAGAATGTGATTTATAAGTGCCTACAGATATATTTATATAGTTAAATATACAGATGTAGCTAAAGATTGTTCTCTGTGAGCACTGTGTGTTGAATGAAGCAGACCAAACTCTTTTTTTCTCATTTGTTTATTCAGACCAAACTTTTTAAAAATGTTATATGTGTCTTCCCAGTATACAGGATTCCTTCTTCTCAATCTCAGGTTTAAATCCATCCTCTGCAAGCTTAAACATGTTTTAATCATTTTATTTTTCAGTAAGTTCAAATTTGGGGAAAGTTGAAGGAAGAGTATTGGATTGGCTCAATATTGGTTCATTTGGATTTTTCCCTTACATCTTACAGAAAAACCCAAAAGAACTTTCAGGGCAACTCAATAGTGTTTCTATAGCCCAGAAAATCCAATGGTTACCTTTCACCACATTTTTAAAAATTGAACTATAGCTGATTTAAAATGTTGGTTAGTTTCAGCGATTCAGTTTTTTTTTTTTAAACAACACTTTTATTTTTAGACTCAAGTCAGAGCAAACTGATGACCATCCAGGCAATGACTGCAACAGAGCCTTCACCCCTGAATCTCAGCTTGTGAGATAACAACTCTGTATTGGACATAGGGTGTTGTGCTAGACCTTCTTTAGGAAGAAAATAGGTGCAGAAGGAGCTACAATTTCTGTCTTGCAGAAATTTAAATAGAGCTCTGGAAACAAAGAATATGTGTATCAAAAATATGGACTCTAGGGTCTGACTGCCTGGGCTCATATCCCAGTTCTTCCACTAACTTGGACAAGACACTTGCCCTCTCTATGTCTTCACTTCTTCATCCATAAATATGAATAATAATAGTCTCAACTTTATAGAGTGTTGGGAGGAGTGTAAAATAAGTTTTTTGAAAAATAAAATAAGTGCTATGAGGAATGTAAGAGAAATTGAAGTATGTAAAATAGAGTAGCGATGGCATATCATGAGCTATATAAGTACAAATAAGTGATGTTCTTATTAATATTATTATATAGAAGCATGGTATTTAATTATCAGCAATACAAAACAATATACTTAGTGAAAAACAGTATCATGGAAATAGAAACTTTAGTATTGAACTCACAAGTGCCATAGAATGTGATTTATAAGTGCCTACAGATATATTTATATAGTTAAATATACAGATGTAGCTAAAGATTGTTCTCTGTGAGCACTGTGTGTTGAATGAAGCAGACCAAACTCTTTTTTTCTCATTTGTTTATTCAGACCAAACTTTTTAAAAATGTTATATGTGTCTTCCCAGTATACAGGATTCCTTCTTCTCAATCTCAGGTTTAAATCCATCCTCTGCAAACTTAAACATTTTTGAATCATTTTATTTTGCAGTAAGTTCAAATTTGGGGAAAGTTGAAGGAAGAGTATTGGATTGGCTCAATATTGGTTCATTTGGATTTTTCCCTTACATCTTACAGAAAAACCCAAAAGAACTTTCAGGGCAACTCAATAGTGTTTCTATAGCCCAGAAAATCCAATGGTTACCTTTCACCACATTTTTAAAAATTGAACTATAGCTGATTTAAAATGTTGGTTAGTTTCAGCGATTCAGTTTTTTTTTTTTTTAAACAACACTTTTATTTTTTTAATTATTCGGCTGCACTGGGTCTTAGTTGGGGCATGTGGGATCTAGTTCCCTGACCAGGCATTGAACCCGGGCCCCCTGCATTGGGAACACAAGGGTCTCAACCACTGGGCCACCAGGGAAGTCCCAGCAATTCAGTTTTTACATGTATATACATAAATATTCCTTTTCCTTATAGGTTATTACAAAATACTGAGTATAGTTCTCTGTGCTATACAGTAGGTCCTTATTTTAGTAGAACCTACCTATTATAGTAGGTCCTTACACACTTGCATGTACCACTGAGAGAAAATAGTAGACATGCAGCTCCCCAGTTCTTCAGCATGGATTCTGCCTACCTCTAAAGTATACTTTCCCACATAAGCACTGGGTAACACTCCTAATAAGGAAATGCACATTAATTCAATGCTACCATTCAATATTCAGACCTCATTCAGATTTCACCAACTGTTCTAATAATGTCTTTTGCTTTCTGGCCCAAGGCCAATCCAGGAACACATGTTGCCTTTAGTCATCAGGTCTTTTCAGCCTCCTTCAATCTGAAACAACAGTGCCTCAGTCTTTCCCTGTTAAATGCCCTTGACTATTTTAGGGAGCAGTCAAGAGGTTTACATTTTTGCTCGGTATTCTAATTCAGCATGATCACTCTCACAATCATGACAGCCAGCTCCTTCTCTGCATAACCCCCATCACTACTCCTTGACCCTGGACATGGCAGGCCCTCCATGTGGCCCTCGCCTCGCTGTCTCTCATCCTTGGACAGAGGGCACACTAAAGCCTCTGTGCTGTCCCCTCCGCTACTGCTCTTGGTCTTCAGCCACCAGACACTCTCAGAGTACCCTCCACACAGACTCCCCCTCCTCCAATACCTTGGCCTCCACATGTGCTGACACTCTGAGTCCTTGTCCCCTCTGCCCCACTTCCAGTGACAATCCAGGGAAGGAAAAGGAAGGGGAAGACAGCTTCATGTCTCTTTCTCGTTTCTAGTTCTAAGATCTGTTTCAAGCCAGGACTTTGATAGGATTTTTACTCTGTGTCTCAATTGCTATTGTTGCTGATAATATGCCTTGTAGGCCTATAATTATCGGGTTCGGGGCCTACCTCAAGTGCTGCACTCAGATGGTCGGATGTACCAAGGGAATACACTACTATTAAGACTTCCATTAAGTGTGTGGTTTGAGTTGCATGGAAAGATTTTAGGAGACCTGATGTTAAACATCTCTACAATAGTTTTTTAATTAATTGAAAAACATCCTTATTCCCATAGTAGTGGTATATTCGAGTTGGGTCAGAGTGAAGAGTAAATTACATATTCTATAACTACTTAATAAGCCCTTTGTTCTTACCTATGACATGTGCTAATGGGAGTTAAATGCCATCCTTACAAGGAATGTAATTTAACATTCTTCTTGTAAAGATACTGACCTCCTGGTAGATAGGCTTTAAATATGCTTAATAATCAATGTGCCTATCTTTTTTTGGCCTTTGCCTTATTGATCACATGCTGATTCTTTCTATGTAGTGGAACCCTGGTTTGAAAGGCAAGAGCAGCAGGAAGAGATAGTGAAACCAAACTCTGATTATAGTGATTCTAAGATGATAATAAAGCTAAACACTTATTTTCATAAAACGGGAGTATGAGCCATGGTGGTCTTTTTCTATAGGGAAAATATGAATTTCTCTAGGACGCACAGCTTTTCTTTCCCTTTCATCTAAGAATACAACCACATTGACTTGAGCTAATTTATAATTTGCCTATGAGTTTTAGATCTGTGCATCCATTTGGGGGAGAGGGATTTCTCACATGAGGACCCCGGAGTTATTTTAATTTCTTGGGAGTGGTTAGGGTTTTGTAAGTACCAGAACTATTCATTGCAATTCAATAGTCCTTGCATGATTTACTGCAGATAATTATTGATTATGGAATTTTCTATCTGAAAGGCTTTTTGGAGGAGGCTGTGTGCCTCCTTTTAGAGATGAAGAAATAAGCAGGGGTGGGGGTGGTGAATATGACTTGCCCAAGCTTATACAGAGTTAGAAAAAAAACGAATATACTCCCAGTCTCCCAATGTCCATTCTATTGCCCTTGCCAGTATACCCAAGGAAGGGAAGACAGCTTCATGTCTCTTTCTCGTTTCTAGTTCTAAGATCTGTTTCAAGCCAGGACTTTGATAGGATTTTTACTCTGTGTCTCAATTGCTATTGTTGCTGATAATATGCCTTGTAGGCCTATAATTATCGGGTTCGGGGCCTACCTCAAGTGCTGCACTCAGATGGTCGGATGTACCAAGGGAATACACTACTATTAAGACTTCCATTAAGTGTGTGGTTTGAGTTGCATGGAAAGATTTTAGGAGACCTGATGTTAAACATCTCTACAATAGTTTTTTAATTAATTGAAAAACATCCTTATTCCCATAGTAGTGGTATATTCGAGTTGGGTCAGAGTGAAGAGTAAATTACATATTCTATAACTACTTAATAAGCCCTTTGTTCTTACCTATGACATGTGCTAATGGGAGTTAAATGCCATCCTTACAAGGAATGTAATTTAACATTCTTCTTGTAAAGATACTGACCTCCTGGTAGATAGGCTTTAAATATGCTTAATAATCAATGTGCCTATCTTTTTTTGGCCTTTGCCTTATTGATCACATGCTGATTCTTTCTATGTAGTGGAACCCTGGTTTGAAAGGCAAGAGCAGCAGGAAGAGATAGTGAAACCAAACTCTGATTATAGTGATTCTAAGATGATAATAAAGCTAAACACTTATTTTCATAAAACGGGAGTATGAGCCATGGTGGTCTTTTTCTATAGGGAAAATATGAATTTCTCTAGGACGCACAGCTTTTCTTTCCCTTTCATCTAAGAATACAACCACATTGACTTGAGCTAATTTATAATTTGCCTATGAGTTTTAGATCTGTGCATCCATTTGGGGGAGAGGGATTTCTCACATGAGGACCCCGGAGTTATTTTAATTTCTTGGGAGTGGTTAGGGTTTTGTAAGTACCAGAACTATTCATTGCAATTCAATAGTCCTTGCATGATTTACTGCAGATAATTATTGATTATGGAATTTTCTATCTGAAAGGCTTTTTGGAGGAGGCTGTGTGCCTCCTTTTAGAGATGAAGAAATAAGCAGGGGTGGGGGTGGTGAATATGACTTGCCCAAGCTTATACAGAGTTAGAAAAAAAACGAATATACTCCCAGTCTCCCAATGTCCATTCTATTGCCCTTGCCAGTATACCAAGCTGCCAAAGGGACAGATAAACCACCAGGCACCTGAGTAGTGAAATCACTCCCCTAGTGTCTCTCTCGTTTGTATCATGGAAGGACTCTGGTGCATCTGTTCACCCATGGCAGCAAAGCCTTTCTTTCTGGCGATGGCTTTGTAAAGAGAGGCACTTGTTGATGACTCTATTCACACATTTAAACACACTACAAAAACCAGGAGAGCTAAAATGGACTGACATATATATGCATATGGGTACCTGGAATTTTCCCTTTTTTGACATTTTATTATTTTATCGTAATATATTTTATGCATCTAAAAAGGTATCGCATAATGAGTAGCTAGATTCTTACTCTAGAGATTTAAAAAATCATTTCTAATTCATTTGAAGACCCCAATGTAACCCTCCCTGATCATATTTCCTGCCTGCCTTCCCCTCAAGGTAACCACTAACCTGAAGTCTCTACTTTTCATTCTTTTCCTTTTCTTTATAGTACCCACAAGCTTTAGTTTTTCAGGATTTTAGATTTAGTTTAAATTATGTCACAATGTAAGTATTCTTCTGTGGTGTTGGTTTAGTCGCTGAGTCACGTCCGACCCTTTGGGGCCCCGTGAATTATAGCCCACCCACCAGGCTCCACTGCCCATGGGGTTTCCCAGGCAAGAATACTAGAGTGAGCACATTTCCTTCTCCAGGGGATCCTCCTGACCCAGGGATCAAACCCGTGTCTCCTGCATCACAGGCAGATTCTTTACCACTGAGCCAACTGGGAAGCCCAAGTAACGTTCCTTTATCATTCAGTATTATGATACTTTATCATTCAATATCTGTAACTTCAGTTCATTTTTACTGCTATATGGTCATTGTGAAAAATATATCTGTTCATTCTTTTTTTTATTTATTCTTTATTTTAAAGGTTTTACAGAGTTTTGTTGTTCATAGACATGTATGTTCCCAGATCAGTCATATGCATATCCTCCGGACCATCGACCCATGCCATTGTAAGCACTCCTATTTCCTTAGCACAATGACAATAGCTATCTTTTCCACACATGACAGTATAGGTTTCCATGTTACTCCCTCCATGCCTCCCCCTCCCTATTTCTTCCCCACAATGTCGCTATGTCTATGCTATGTCTGTTTTTCCATGAAGTATACCCCAAAGCTGCCAAAGGGACAGATAAACCACCAGGCACCTGAGTAGTGAAATCACTCCCCTAGTGTCTCTCTCGTTTGTATCATGGAAGGACTCTGGTGCATCTGTTCACCCATGGCAGCAAAGCCTTTCTTTCTGGCGATGGCTTTGTAAAGAGAGGCACTTGTTGATGACTCTATTCACACATTTAAACACACTACAAAAACCAGGAGAGCTAAAATGGACTGACATATATATGCATATGGGTACCTGGAATTTTCCCTTTTTTGACATTTTATTATTTTATCGTAATATATTTTATGCATCTAAAAAGGTATCGCATAATGAGTAGCTAGATTCTTACTCTAGAGATTTAAAAAATCATTTCTAATTCATTTGAAGACCCCAATGTAACCCTCCCTGATCATATTTCCTGCCTGCCTTCCCCTCAAGGTAACCACTAACCTGAAGTCTCTACTTTTCATTCTTTTCCTTTTCTTTATAGTACCCACAAGCTTTAGTTTTTCAGGATTTTAGATTTAGTTTAAATTATGTCACAATGTAAGTATTCTTCTGTGGTGTTGGTTTAGTCGCTGAGTCACGTCCGACCCTTTGGGGCCCCGTGAATTATAGCCCACCCACCAGGCTCCACTGCCCATGGGGTTTCCCAGGCAAGAATACTAGAGTGAGCACATTTCCTTCTCCAGGGGATCCTCCTGACCCAGGGATCAAACCCGTGTCTCCTGCATCACAGGCAGATTCTTTACCACTGAGCCAACTGGGAAGCCCAAGTAACGTTCCTTTATCATTCAGTATTATGATACTTTATCATTCAATATCTGTAACTTCAGTTCATTTTTACTGCTATATGGTCATTGTGAAAAATATATCTGTTCATTCTTTTTTTTATTTATTCTTTATTTTAAAGGTTTTACAGAGTTTTGTTGTTCATAGACATGTATGTTCCCAGATCAGTCATATGCATATCCTCCGGACCATCGACCCATGCCATTGTAAGCACTCCTATTTCCTTAGCACAATGACAATAGCTATCTTTTCCACACATGACAGTATAGGTTTCCATGTTACTCCCTCCATGCCTCCCCCTCCCTATTTCTTCCCCACAATGTCGCTATGTCTATGCTATGTCTGTTTTTCCATGAGTTCACTGCGTGTGTTATGAAGACCGTCCTACTAGATTCCATATATGTGTGTTAGTATACTGTATTTGTCTTTCTCTTTTTGACTTACTTCACTTTTTATGATAGGTTCTAGAGCCAACCACTTCATTAGGACTGAGTCTTCTGCATTTCTTTTAACAGCTGAGTAGTACTCCATTGTATATATGTACCAGGGCTTCTGTATTCATTCATTCATCGATGGACATCTAGGTTGCTTCCATGCTCTGGCTATTGTATAGAGAGCTGCAATGAACATTGGCGTACAGGTGCTTCTTTCAGTTTTGATTTCATCAGGATATAAGCCTAAGAGTGGGATTGCTGGGTCATAGGGTGCTTCTATTTTTAGTTTTTTAAGGAATCTCCATACTGTCTTCCATAGAGGCTGTATCAATTTACATTCCCACCAGCAATGCAAGAGGGTTCCCTTTCTCCGCACCCTCTCCAGCATTTACTGTCTGCAGATTTTTTGAAGATGGCCATTCTGACAGGTGTGAGGTGATATCTCATTGTAGTTTTAATTTGCATTTCTCTAATAATAAGTGAGGCTGAGCATCGTTTCATGTGTTTTTGGGTCATCTGTATGTCCTCTTTGGAGAGGCATCTCTTTAGATCTTTTTCCCATTTTTTGATTGGGTTGTTCATTTTTCCAGTGCTGAGTTGTCTGAGTTGCTTGTAGATTTTGGAGATTAATTCTTTGTCTGTTGTTTCATTTGCTATGATTTTCTCCCACTCTGTGGGGTGTCTGTTCAGCTTTTTTGTAATTTCTTTTGCTGTACAAAAGCTTTTAAGTTTCATGAGGTCCCACATGTTCATTTTTCTTTTCAGTTCCACTATTTTAGTAGGTGGGTCAGAGAAGATCTTGCTTTGATAGACATGTATGTTCCCAGATCAGTCATATGCATATCCTCCGGACCATCGACCCATGCCATTGTAAGCACTCCTATTTCCTTAGCACAATGACAATAGCTATCTTTTCCACACATGACAGTATAGGTTTCCATGTTACTCCCTCCATGCCTCCCCCTCCCTATTTCTTCCCCACAATGTCGCTATGTCTATGCTATGTCTGTTTTTCCATGAGTTCACTGCGTGTGTTATGAAGACCGTCCTACTAGATTCCATATATGTGTGTTAGTATACTGTATTTGTCTTTCTCTTTTTGACTTACTTCACTTTTTATGATAGGTTCTAGAGCCAACCACTTCATTAGGACTGAGTCTTCTGCATTTCTTTTAACAGCTGAGTAGTACTCCATTGTATATATGTACCAGGGCTTCTGTATTCATTCATTCATCGATGGACATCTAGGTTGCTTCCATGCTCTGGCTATTGTATAGAGAGCTGCAATGAACATTGGCGTACAGGTGCTTCTTTCAGTTTTGATTTCATCAGGATATAAGCCTAAGAGTGGGATTGCTGGGTCATAGGGTGCTTCTATTTTTAGTTTTTTAAGGAATCTCCATACTGTCTTCCATAGAGGCTGTATCAATTTACATTCCCACCAGCAATGCAAGAGGGTTCCCTTTCTCCGCACCCTCTCCAGCATTTACTGTCTGCAGATTTTTTGAAGATGGCCATTCTGACAGGTGTGAGGTGATATCTCATTGTAGTTTTAATTTGCATTTCTCTAATAATAAGTGAGGCTGAGCATCGTTTCATGTGTTTTTGGGTCATCTGTATGTCCTCTTTGGAGAGGCATCTCTTTAGATCTTTTTCCCATTTTTTGATTGGGTTGTTCATTTTTCCAGTGCTGAGTTGTCTGAGTTGCTTGTAGATTTTGGAGATTAATTCTTTGTCTGTTGTTTCATTTGCT
The DNA here is from genome assembly GCA_022376925.1 of Tragulus kanchil. Lineage (NCBI taxonomy): Eukaryota > Metazoa > Chordata > Mammalia > Artiodactyla > Tragulidae > Tragulus > Tragulus kanchil. The sequence continues at coordinate 79,299,614 of JAIOJX010000024.1, read as the reverse complement.
ATGATTTTCTCCCACTCTGTGGGGTGTCTGTTCAGCTTTTTTGTAATTTCTTTTGCTGTACAAAAGCTTTTAAGTTTCATGAGGTCCCACATGTTCATTTTTCTTTTCAGTTCCACTATTTTAGTAGGTGGGTCAGAGAAGATCTTGCTTTGATTGATGTCCTTGAGGGTTTTGCCTATATTCTCCTCTAAGAGTTTGATGGTTTCTGGTCTTCCATTTAGGTCTTTAATCCATTTTGAGTTGATCTTAGTGTATGGTGTCAGGGAGTGTTCCAACTTCATTTTTTTGCATGTAGCTATCCAATGTTCCCAGCACCACTTGTTGAAGAGGCTGTCTTTGTCCCATTTTATAGTTTCGCCTCCTTTGTCAAAAATAAGGTACCCATAGGTGCATGGGTTTATCTCTGGGTTCTCGATCTTGTTCCATTGGTTTATAGTTCTGTTTTTGTGCCAGTACCATACTGTCTTGATGACTGTTGCTTTGTAGTAGAGTCTGAAGTTAGGGAGGCTGATTCCTCCAGCTCCGTTTTTCTTTCTCAGGATTGCTTTGGCTATTCGAGGTCTTTTGTGTTTCCATATGAACTGTGTGATTCTTTGGTCTAGTTCCGTGAAAAATGTCAATGGTAGTTGAATAGGTATTGCATTGAATCTGTAGATGATATTTGGTAGTATGGTCATTTTCACAATATTGATTCTTCCGACCCAGGAACATGGAATATCTCTCCATCTGTTTAAATCTTTTTTAATTTCTTTCATGAATGTCTTGTAATTTTCTGTGTACACTTTTGTTTCTTTGGGTAGGTTTATTCCTAGATATTTGATTCTTTTGGTTGCAATGGTGAAGGGGATTGCCTCTTTGATTTCATTTTCTGATTTTTCATTGTTTGTGTATAGGAATGCCAGTGATTTCTGTGTGTTGACTTTGTATCCTGTGACTTTGCTGAATTTGTTGATTAGCTCTAGTAGCTTTGTAATAGTGTCTTTGGGGTTTTCTATGTATAATATCATGTCGTCTGCAAAAAGAGATAGCTTGACTTCTTCCTTTCCAATCTGGATTCCTTTGATTTCTTTCTCTTCTCTTATTGCTGTTGCTAGCACTTCCAGGACTATATTGAATAAGAGTGGTGAAAGTGGACACCCCTGTCTCATTCCTGATCTTAGAGGGAATGCTTTCAGTTTTTCACCGTTGAGGATAATGTTCTCTGTGGGCTTCTCATATATGGCTTTTATTATGTTGAGATAGGTTCCTTCTATGCCTATTTTCTGAAGAGTTTTTATCATAAATGGATGTTGTACTTTGTCGAAGACTTTTTCTGCATCTATTGAGATGATCATGTGATTTTTGTCTCTCAATTTATTGATATGGTGTATCACATTGATTGATTTGCGGATATTGAAGAATCCTTGCATGCTTGGGATGAACCCGACTTGATCATGATGTATGAGTTTTTTGATGTGTCGTTGAATTCTGTTTGCTAGGATTTTGTTGAGGATCTTGGCATCTAAGTTCATCAGAGAAATTGGTCTGTAATTTTCCTTTTTTGTTTTGTCTTTGCCTGATTTGGGTATCAGGGTGATGGTGGCCTCGTAGAATGTGTTTGGAAATTTTCCTTCCTGTGCAATTTTTCGAAAGAGTTTTAGAAGGACAGGCATTAGCTCTTCTTTAAATGTTTGGTAGAATTCGGCTGTGAAGCCATCTGGCCCTGGGCTTTTATTTTTGAGTAGATTTTTAATCCCAAAGTCGATTTCTGAGTTTGTGATTGGGTTGTTCAAAGTTTCTGTTTCTTCCTGGTTCAGTCTTGGGAGATTGATCTTCCCCAAAAAACTGTCCATTTCTTCCAGGTTGTCCAGTTTGTTGCCATAGAGTTGCTCATAATAGTCTCTTAGAATCCTTTGGATTTCTGCATTATCTGTTGTAATCTCTACTTTTTCATTTTTGATTTTGTTGATCTGGTTCTTCTCTCTTTTTCTCTTGATGAATCTGGCCAGTGGCTTGTCAATTTTGTTTACCTTTTCAAAGAACCAGCTTTTTGTTTTATTTATCCGTACTACAGTTTCTTTCATTTCTTTCTCATTTATTTCTGCTATAGTCTTTATAATTTCTCGTCTTCTGTTGGCTTTGGGATGTTTTTGTTCTTCTTTCTCCAACTGTTTTAAGCGGAGGGTTAGGTCATCTGCTTCATATTTTCCTAGTTTCTTGAGGTGGGTTTGTATTGCTTTTCCCTTTCTCCAATTGTTTTGCAGGTTAGTCATTGCTCATTCCTGATCTTAGAGGGAATGCTTTCAGTTTTTCACCGTTGAGGATAATGTTCTCTGTGGGCTTCTCATATATGGCTTTTATTATGTTGAGATAGGTTCCTTCTATGCCTATTTTCTGAAGAGTTTTTATCATAAATGGATGTTGTACTTTGTCGAAGACTTTTTCTGCATCTATTGAGATGATCATGTGATTTTTGTCTCTCAATTTATTGATATGGTGTATCACATTGATTGATTTGCGGATATTGAAGAATCCTTGCATGCTTGGGATGAACCCGACTTGATCATGATGTATGAGTTTTTTGATGTGTCGTTGAATTCTGTTTGCTAGGATTTTGTTGAGGATCTTGGCATCTAAGTTCATCAGAGAAATTGGTCTGTAATTTTCCTTTTTTGTTTTGTCTTTGCCTGATTTGGGTATCAGGGTGATGGTGGCCTCGTAGAATGTGTTTGGAAATTTTCCTTCCTGTGCAATTTTTCGAAAGAGTTTTAGAAGGACAGGCATTAGCTCTTCTTTAAATGTTTGGTAGAATTCGGCTGTGAAGCCATCTGGCCCTGGGCTTTTATTTTTGAGTAGATTTTTAATCCCAAAGTCGATTTCTGAGTTTGTGATTGGGTTGTTCAAAGTTTCTGTTTCTTCCTGGTTCAGTCTTGGGAGATTGATCTTCCCCAAAAAACTGTCCATTTCTTCCAGGTTGTCCAGTTTGTTGCCATAGAGTTGCTCATAATAGTCTCTTAGAATCCTTTGGATTTCTGCATTATCTGTTGTAATCTCTACTTTTTCATTTTTGATTTTGTTGATCTGGTTCTTCTCTCTTTTTCTCTTGATGAATCTGGCCAGTGGCTTGTCAATTTTGTTTACCTTTTCAAAGAACCAGCTTTTTGTTTTATTTATCCGTACTACAGTTTCTTTCATTTCTTTCTCATTTATTTCTGCTATAGTCTTTATAATTTCTCGTCTTCTGTTGGCTTTGGGATGTTTTTGTTCTTCTTTCTCCAATTGTTTTAAGCGGAGAGTTAGGTCATCTGCTTCATATTTTCCTAGTTTCTTGAGGTGGGTTTGTATTGCTATAAATTTCCCTCTTAGAACTGCTTTTGCACTATCCCATAGGTTTTGCACGGTCGTATGTTCATTGTCATTTTCTTCTAGGAATTTTAAAAATTCTCCTTTGATTTCCTCAGTAATCAGTTGGTTTTTTAGGTATGTGTTGTTTAATCTCCATGTGTTTGTGTTTTCAGCGGGTTTTTTTCCTGTAGTTGATCTCTAGTCTCATTGCATTGTGGTCCGAGAAGGTGGTTGATATAATTTCAGTTTTCTTGAACTGACTGAGGTTAGATTTGTGGCCCAAGATGTGGTCTATCCTGGAGAATGTTCCGTGAGCACTTGAGAAGAAAGTGTATTCTTCTGCTTTTGGATGGAATGTCCTAAAGATATCGATGAGGTCCATCTTTTCTAGTGTGGCATTTAAGGCTTGTGTTTCTTTATTAATTTTCTGTTTGGATGATCTATCCATTGGTGAGAGAGGAATGTTAAAGTCTCCTACTATTATTGTGTTATTATTGATTTCTTCCTTTATGTCTGAAAGTATCTGTCTTATGTATTGAGGTTCCCCTGTGTTGGGTGCGTAGATATTCATGACTGTTATGTCTTCCTCTTGGATGGATCCCTTAATCATGATGTAGTGACCTGCCTTGTCTCTTAGAATCTTCTTTACTTTGAAATCTATTTTGTCTCATATGAGGATTGCTACTCCAGCTTTCTTTTGATTTCCATTTGCATGGAATATCTTTTTTCAGCCTCTCACTTTCAGTCTATGAGTGTCTCTAGGTCTGAAGTGGGTTTCTTGTAAACAGAATATACATGGGTCATGTTTCTGGATCCATTCAGCCAGCCTGTGTCATTTGGTTGGAGCCTGTATTTCATTTACATTCAAAGTAATTATTGATACGAATGTTCCTACTCTCATCTTCTTAGAAGTTTGGGGTTTGATTTGTAGGACTTCTCCTACTCTTGTATTTATTGGCTATATCAGGCCCTTTAACACTTGTTGTAGGACTGGTTTTGTGGTACAGAATTCTTTTAGTTTTTGTCTGTCTGTGAAGCTTTTGACTTCTCCATCAATTCTGAATGAGATTCTTGCTGGGTAGAGAATTCTTGGTTGGAGGTTATTGTCTTTTAGCCATTTAAATGTGTCTTGCCATTCTCTTCTGGCCTGCAGGGTTTCTGTTGAAAGATCCGCAGTTAGACCTGTGGGGTTTCCTTTATATGTTATTTGTTGTTTGCTCCTAGCTGCTTTTAGTAATCTGTCTTTATATTTAGTCTGTGTTAGTTTGATTAGAATGTGCCTTGGTGTGTTTCTTCTGGGGTTTCTCCTGTATGGAACTTTTTGTGCTTCTTGGACTTGGTTGACTTATTTCCTTTCCCATGCTGGGGAAGTTTTCAACTATAACCTCTTCAAGAATTTTTTCATAGCCTTTTTTCCCCTCTTCTTCCTCTGGAACTCCTATAATTCTAATGTTGGTGCATCTGATATTGTCCAATAGGTCTTTTATGCTATCCTCAGTTCTTTTAATTCTTTGGGCTTTGTTCTGTTCTTCAGCACTTGTTTCCACCATTCTGTCTTCCAGCTCACTTATCCATTCTTCTGCCTCCGATACTCTACTGTTGAGACCTTCTATAGTATTTTTGAGTTCAGCAATTGAGTTGGTGGTCTCTATTTGCTTATTTTTCATTTCCTGCATGTCTTTTCTCAATGCACTAATTTCTTCTAATATTCTGTTTTTGGTGTTTTGCATCCTCATTAGTATAGTTTTTCTGAATTCTCTTTCCGATAATTTGTCTATCTCCTCCTCTGTCATTTGAAGATGTGTTTCTCTAGCTTGGTCCTTCATTTGTGCAGTGTTTCTTTGTCGTTTCATTACTAAGTTAGTTTTTGTTTCTTTGTGTGTGTCTGTGTGTATGGAGTTCTTTTCCCCACCAGGCTTCTTGGTTGAATTCTCCCTTCCTTTGGGTTTCTGTCCTTCTAGAAGGGTTCAATGGTTTGGGTGGTGTTGGGTCTTGTTTGCAGGTGAATAATCTCTAGTGTTTTATGTTCTTTGATAGTGTGGGGTCTTGGAATCAGGTCTTCCACTCCGAGGATCTTTGGTTTTGTGGTACAGAATTCTTTTAGTTTTTGTCTGTCTGTGAAGCTTTTGACTTCTCCATCAATTCTGAATGAGATTCTTGCTGGGTAGAGAATTCTTGGTTGGAGGTTATTGTCTTTTAGCCATTTAAATGTGTCTTGCCATTCTCTTCTGGCCTGCAGGGTTTCTGTTGAAAGATCCGCAGTTAGACCTGTGGGGTTTCCTTTATATGTTATTTGTTGTTTGCTCCTAGCTGCTTTTAGTAATCTGTCTTTATATTTAGTCTGTGTTAGTTTGATTAGAATGTGCCTTGGTGTGTTTCTTCTGGGGTTTCTCCTGTATGGAACTTTTTGTGCTTCTTGGACTTGGTTGACTTATTTCCTTTCCCATGCTGGGGAAGTTTTCAACTATAACCTCTTCAAGAATTTTTTCATAGCCTTTTTTCCCCTCTTCTTCCTCTGGAACTCCTATAATTCTAATGTTGGTGCATCTGATATTGTCCAATAGGTCTTTTATGCTATCCTCAGTTCTTTTAATTCTTTGGGCTTTGTTCTGTTCTTCAGCACTTGTTTCCACCATTCTGTCTTCCAGCTCACTTATCCATTCTTCTGCCTCCGATACTCTACTGTTGAGACCTTCTATAGTATTTTTGAGTTCAGCAATTGAGTTGGTGGTCTCTATTTGCTTATTTTTCATTTCCTGCATGTCTTTTCTCAATGCACTAATTTCTTCTAATATTCTGTTTTTGGTGTTTTGCATCCTCATTAGTATAGTTTTTCTGAATTCTCTTTCCGATAATTTGTCTATCTCCTCCTCTGTCATTTGAAGATGTGTTTCTCTAGCTTGGTCCTTCATTTGTGCAGTGTTTCTTTGTCGTTTCATTACTAAGTTAGTTTTTGTTTCTTTGTGTGTGTCTGTGTGTATGGAGTTCTTTTCCCCACCAGGCTTCTTGGTTGAATTCTCCCTTCCTTTGGGTTTCTGTCCTTCTAGAAGGGTTCAATGGTTTGGGTGGTGTTGGGTCTTGTTTGCAGGTGAATAATCTCTAGTGTTTTATGTTCTTTGATAGTGTGGGGTCTTGGAATCAGGTCTTCCACTCCGAGGATCTTTGGTTTGATGATTGGTCAGGGGGTGTAGGCTCTGGTTTGCTATGTTGTTCCATGATATTAGTTCAAATACTAGCATCTGAGGAACAAGAGGTGTATTCCTGATGGGTAACAGTCATAAAAGCATGCAGATGTTTTCTAACATAGTCATAAGATATACACATATACACAGCAATAACCACATCTAACCAGCCTTACAGAGATAAACCATAGGAAATTTTTCTGGCAAACGATGCAATCAAAGATGATACTTGCCCGTTAAGCTCTGAATTAATTAAAATAGTGCCTGGAGGGCTTCCCCTGGTGGTCCAGTGGGTAAGGACACCGCCTTGCAGTGCATGGGGCGCCGGCTCGATCCCTGGCCTGGGAAGATCCCACGTGCCACGGAGCAGCTGGACTGATGTGTGTAATTACCGAGCCAGAGCTCTGGAGCGCATGCGCCCAGAGCCGGTGCTCTGCAGCGACAGACGCCACCGCGATGGGAGGCCCACAGGAGCCAAAGAACAAAGACGGATGAAAATGGAGAAATGAAAGACCAATAGAAGTGGCCCACCCGCTCCCCTCCCCCCCCAACCTGACCCCCGCCCAAAATAAATAAATAAATAAATCTTTAAAAAAAAAAAATAGTGCCTGGAAAAATAGATCCGGGGCAAGGTCCTGGCTTGGACTATTTCATTGAAAGCAAATTTTAGCTAAGACATGTGTTGGGGGTGAGGAGGAGGAGAGTGCATGGTAATGAGAAGGGAATAGATTCGTCTTGGAAGGATTTTATAGGGTTACATAGCCAAGATTAGTGTGTTGTATTGTTTAGTGCAGCTGGAAGAGAATAGTGGAGACAGGAAGGTAGGAAATATTTATCTAGAGGATAGTGGTAGATAGGAGAAAGTTTCACATTTAGAACATAGAGGGAGGAAACAGTGGCAAAGGGGAAAGAAAATTAGAAGTTTCCAAGAATTAAAATTTAAAAAAAATTAAAAATTAAAAATCGAAAGAAAAAAGGAATTAAAAACTAAAAAGGGAAGAAAAACTTAATATGAAGAGACCAAAAAAAAAAAAAAAAAAACCAAACCTGACCGATCAAACAAATAAACAGAATCGTCCACAACAAATAAACAAACAAAAAAAGCTAAATACTGTCCCTGGTTTTTATCCTCTCATCTGTCTGGTGGAAGCCAATCTGCCCTCGATGGTGTTGTCTTGATGATGTGGCCTTTACGGCACCAGTTGCTATGGTTTGTTTTCAGCCAAATAATGGCTTTGCTGCAAGCTCAGGTGCTGGCCGGGGCGGCGGGCTGATCCCAGTCGGTCAGGCGGGGGGCTGCGGCTCACACAGTCCCGTGTTGGAGGGGGACGCTCCGGCTCTCCCGCGCACCTCCAATACCTGCCCTTCTCCCAGCTTCCTCCGCTGCGGGTGTAGCTATGGGGGTGCCGGAGCTCCTCTGCCACCAGCACACGCACTGCCAGTTACGCGTCCAAGTCCCAAAGGCAGGCACACACTTCCCCGTCCGGCTTGGTCAGCAGCGTGGGCGACTTCCCCTCTCCGTTCAGCAAGCCCCCCAATAGGAGTGTTTGAACTTACGTGGTGCCAGGCAGAAAGTCACGATTTTCACCCAGCCAAGCGGCGTGATTTTCACACTGGGCACTCCCTTCCGGCTCCAGGTCGCTAGGCAGCACTGCGTGGGGAACTTCCCAGTTGCGTTCCACCTGGCCCTGCTCCAGTATCCTATTTTCGCAGTGTCTTAATTTCTGCCGGTGATCCGGGCGGATTCTTGGAATTTTTGCACTGAGCGCTGCCTTCTCTCCCCGGAGGCTCTGCTCAGGCCCCATTTTAGGGCACCCCCCCTGTGCCCTGCTCCAGATATTCGTCTTGGAAGGATTTTATAGGGTTACATAGCCAAGATTAGTGTGTTGTATTGTTTAGTGCAGCTGGAAGAGAATAGTGGAGACAGGAAGGTAGGAAATATTTATCTAGAGGATAGTGGTAGATAGGAGAAAGTTTCACATTTAGAACATAGAGGGAGGAAACAGTGGCAAAGGGGAAAGAAAATTAGAAGTTTCCAAGAATTAAAATTTAAAAAAAATTAAAAATTAAAAATCGAAAGAAAAAAGGAATTAAAAACTAAAAAGGGAAGAAAAACTTAATATGAAGAGACCAAAAAAAAAAAAAAAAAAACCAAACCTGACCGATCAAACAAATAAACAGAATCGTCCACAACAAATAAACAAACAAAAAAAGCTAAATACTGTCCCTGGTTTTTATCCTCTCATCTGTCTGGTGGAAGCCAATCTGCCCTCGATGGTGTTGTCTTGATGATGTGGCCTTTACGGCACCAGTTGCTATGGTTTGTTTTCAGCCAAATAATGGCTTTGCTGCAAGCTCAGGTGCTGGCCGGGGCGGCGGGCTGATCCCAGTCGGTCAGGCGGGGGGCTGCGGCTCACACAGTCCCGTGTTGGAGGGGGACGCTCCGGCTCTCCCGCGCACCTCCAATACCTGCCCTTCTCCCAGCTTCCTCCGCTGCGGGTGTAGCTATGGGGGTGCCGGAGCTCCTCTGCCACCAGCACACGCACTGCCAGTTACGCGTCCAAGTCCCAAAGGCAGGCACACACTTCCCCGTCCGGCTTGGTCAGCAGCGTGGGCGACTTCCCCTCTCCGTTCAGCAAGCCCCCCAATAGGAGTGTTTGAACTTACGTGGTGCCAGGCAGAAAGTCACGATTTTCACCCAGCCAAGCGGCGTGATTTTCACACTGGGCACTCCCTTCCGGCTCCAGGTCGCTAGGCAGCACTGCGTGGGGAACTTCCCAGTTGCGTTCCACCTGGCCCTGCTCCAGTATCCTATTTTCGCAGTGTCTTAATTTCTGCCGGTGATCCGGGCGGATTCTTGGAATTTTTGCACTGAGCGCTGCCTTCTCTCCCCGGAGGCTCTGCTCAGGCCCCATTTTAGGGCACTTGCTGGCGCGCTCTCCGTCGGTGTGGTCCGGCGTGGGGATTAGGATAAAGGGTTCTCAGAACAGTAGCTCCGGAAGTTCTGGCTGTTCACTCTTCTACTCTCGGGGACCTATGGAGTTCTTCTGTCGTCTAGCGGCTGGTTTGTTGGTGGTATTTCATTTTTTGATTAGTTCTGGTGATTCTGTTGGGGAGCTGGTGAAATCTTCCCCTCATTCCTCCGCCATCTTGGCTGCCCCTGTCCATGCTTTATTTCTTGGATAGTCAGACCATCTTCAAGGTTTTCTAATACAAGCAGTGCTGCTACAAACATTGTGGCACATGATCCATTGTGTAAATGTACAGGAAATTTTTTTCTGATTGAATGAATATAAGAGTGGAACTGCTCCTCTAGTAGTAGAGTCAAAGAGTATCTCTTCTTCAACTTAGGAGAATATGTTAAGCTGCTCTATGAAGTACCTGCAACATTTTACATTCCTACCAGTAATTTATTAAGAGCTCCGTTGTTTTAAATATTCAGAATTTAGTATTGCCATGTTTAATTTTTGTCAATGTAGTGGGTGGAAGACAGTATTGCATTGTGACTATAATTTGTATTTTTCATATTACTAATATGTTGAGCATCTTTTCCCATGTTTATTAATCATTGATGTTTTCTCATCTGTGAAATGCCTGTTTATGTCTCTTGCCCATTTTTCTATTAGATTGTTTACATTTTTCTTGTTAATTTATAAGAGCTCTTTTTATATTTTGGATACTAATCCTCTGTCAGTCGTTAAGTGTAGAATGTATCTTCTATTAGTTTGGGGATTTTTTTTTTTTTTTTTTTGAGACAAGTATTTTTGCAGTAGTTTTAGATTCACAGCAAAATCAAGAGATCAAGAGGAAAGTACAGAGATTTCTCATGTAACCCCCGCCCCCCAACATGCATAACCTCTTCCATACTAACATTACTCATCAGTAGGATCATCTTTTTACTCTTTTCTCAGTGTCTTTTATTAAAAATGTGATTTTAGGGGTTCCCTGGTGGTACAGTGGGTAAGGACACCACCTTGCAGTGCAAGGGGCATTGGTTTGATCCCTGGCCTGGGAAGATCCCACGTGCCGTGGAGCGGCTGGACCGATGTATCCAACTACCGAGACGCAGCTCTGGAGCACATGCACCCAGAGCCAGTGCTCTGGAGGCCACTGTGATAGGAGGACAAGCCTGTGTGGACAGGCCAAGGGAAAAAGGTGGATGAAAATGAGTAAATGAAAGACCAATAGAAGTGGCCAAAAAAAAAAAAAAAAAATGTGATTTTAAGAAATGATTTCAAACTTACTGAAAGTTTCCAACAAAGAGTTTCTGTGTGGCCTTCACCTAAAAATATCAATTCTCAATGTTTTACCACATTTGCTTTATGATTTTATCTATTATTATTTCCCAAACTAAATTGCAGACTTCATGACCTTTTACTGCCTCCACAGATCTTCAGTATGTATTTCCTTAGACTTTAGACTAAAGGCAAAGAGAGGAGCATCAACCCCCTGTAAGGACACAGGCTGATCAGTAAAAGGTGAACAGTGGGTGAGTGGGTGAGCAAATCTGCGTCTGTGTTCACAGCCCCTCCACATAGTTCTCTCTAGATGGACCACTTAGTTGCAGGAAAACAACCTCAGAGCTCCTACTGATTCTATGTTACAGTGAGTTGTATAATTAGTCCATTATGTATCACAATGTGATAATAATAGAAATAAAGTGCACAATAAGTGCAATGCATTGATTCATCCTGAAACCACTACCCCTGTCCCTGTCTTCCACAAAAGTGGTCCCTGGTGCCAAAAAACTGGGGACTGCATAAAGATATTCACTGTACGATGACAGGAATCAGACACTTTTTTAAAAAACTGAGGTTAAACTCATAATGTAAAATTTACTATTTTAAAATGAACAAGTGGCGTTTAGGACATTGCTAATGCTGTGAAACCACAGCCTCCATCTCGTTTCAAAACATTTTCATCACCCCAAAATAAACCTCAGGACCCAGGGACCAGTTACTTCCCACTCCCTCCTGGCAGCTGCTAATGTACTTTCTGTTTCAGTGAATTTACTTCTGGAGCTTTCATATGAATGGGATCACTCAGCATGGGATAGTTTGTGGCTGCCTTCTTTCACTTAGCATAAGGTTGTCAAGGTTCATCATGGGGCAGTGTGTATCTGTATCTTCTTATAACTGAATATAGTGCATCATACGGACATACCACAGACTGTTCATTCATTCATTCATTGATGGACATGTGGAATCCTTCCGCCTCTTAGATATTAGGAATAGTGCTATCTTGACTATTCATGTAAGGACATTTGAGTGCTTGTTTTCAGTTGTTTTAGATATATACATACATAGAAGGGAGATTACTGCATCATATCGTAATGGCTGTAGTGTTTTACATTCCTACTGCTTATGTATGAGGATTCCAATCTCTTATATCATATCCAACACATCTTATTCCACTCCAATTTGTTTTAATGGCTATCTTGTGGGTGTAGTATCTTATTGTGGTTTTGATTTACATTTCCTTAATGATTAAAGATGTTGAACCATCTTTTCATGTGTTTGTTTCCAATTTGTATATCTTCTTCAGAGAAATGTCTACTCAAGCCATTTTAGCAAGGCAGTTTGTCATTTTGTTGTTGAGTTATAAGACTTTAGATATTCTGAATACTAGACTGTTAATAGATGTATGATTTGCCAATCTTTTCCCCTATTTTGTAGGTTGCCGTTTAACTTTATTATATCACAAAAGTTTTCAGACTTTGATTATAGTATGTGTTGGCATATCTTTCCTTAGGCTTATTCTGTTTGGAATTCATTCAGTTATTATTGTTGTTTGGTTGCTGAGACATGTTCAGTTCTTTGTGGCCCCATGGACTGCAGCATGCCAGGCTTTCCTATCCTTCATTGTCTCCCAAATTCATGTTCATTGAGTCAATGATGCTATCTAACCATCTCATCCTCTGCTATCCTCTTCTCCTCCTCAGTCTTTGCCAGCATCAAGATCTTTTCCATGAGTCAGCTCTTGGCATCAGGTAGCCATAGTACTGGAGCTTCAGCTTTAGCATCAGTCCTTCCAATGAGAATTCAGAGTTGGTTTTCTTTAGAATTGACTGGTTTGATCTCCTTGCAGTGAGTCTTCTCCAGAACCCACAATTTAAAAGCATCAGTTCTTCAGCACTTAGTTTTCTTTATGGTCTAACTCTCACACCCATACATGACTATTGGAAAAACCATAGCTTTGAGTGTATGGGCCTTTGTCAACAAAATATCTTTGTTTTTTAATAAACTGTCTAGGTTTGTCACAGCTTTGCTCCCAAGGAGCAAGAATCTTTTAATTTCATGGTTGCAGTCACTATCTGCAGTGATTTTTGAGCCCAAGAATATAAAATATAAAATCTGTCACTGATTCTACTTTTTTCCCTTCTATTTGCCAGAAAGTGATGGGACCAGATGCCATAGTCTTAGTTTTTTGAATGTTGCGTTTTAGGCCAGCATTTTCACCCTCCTCTTTCACCTTCATCAACAGGCTCTTTAGTTCCTCTTCGCTTTCTGCCATTAGAGTGGTGTCATCTGCATATCTGAAGTTACTGATATTTCTCCCCACAATCTTGATTCCAACATGTGCTTCATCCAGCATGGCATTTCACATGATGTACTTTGTATATAAGTTAAATAAACAGGGTGGCAATATACAGCGTTGCCACACTCTTTTCCCAATTTTGAACCAGTCAGTTGTTTTAGATCTGGTTCTAACTGTTGCTTTTTGAACCATAGACGAGCTTCTCAGGAGACAGGTAAGGTAGTCTGGTTTAACAGTTTTCCACAGTTTGTTGAAATCCACACAGTCAAAGGCTTTCTTGTAGTCAGTGAAGCAGAAGATGTTTTTCTGAAATTCCCTTGCTTTCCCTGTGATCCAACAAATGTTGGCAACTTGATCTTTGGCTCCTCTGCCTTTTCTAAACCCAACTTGTACATCTGGAAGTTCTTGGTTCAGGCACTGCTGAAGCCTAACTTGAAGGACTTCTAAACTAACCTTACTAGTATAAAAAATGAGTGTGATTTTGTGGTAGTTTGAACATTCTTTGGCACTACCCTTCTTTGGGATTGGAAAGAAAATTGACTTTTTCCAGTCTTGTAGATTAGTGGCTTTTGAGTCAGCTCTTGGCATCAGGTAGCCATAGTACTGGAGCTTCAGCTTTAGCATCAGTCCTTCCAATGAGAATTCAGAGTTGGTTTTCTTTAGAATTGACTGGTTTGATCTCCTTGCAGTGAGTCTTCTCCAGAACCCACAATTTAAAAGCATCAGTTCTTCAGCACTTAGTTTTCTTTATGGTCTAACTCTCACACCCATACATGACTATTGGAAAAACCATAGCTTTGAGTGTATGGGCCTTTGTCAACAAAATATCTTTGTTTTTTAATAAACTGTCTAGGTTTGTCACAGCTTTGCTCCCAAGGAGCAAGAATCTTTTAATTTCATGGTTGCAGTCACTATCTGCAGTGATTTTTGAGCCCAAGAATATAAAATATAAAATCTGTCACTGATTCTACTTTTTTCCCTTCTATTTGCCAGAAAGTGATGGGACCAGATGCCATAGTCTTAGTTTTTTGAATGTTGCGTTTTAGGCCAGCATTTTCACCCTCCTCTTTCACCTTCATCAACAGGCTCTTTAGTTCCTCTTCGCTTTCTGCCATTAGAGTGGTGTCATCTGCATATCTGAAGTTACTGATATTTCTCCCCACAATCTTGATTCCAACATGTGCTTCATCCAGCATGGCATTTCACATGATGTACTTTGTATATAAGTTAAATAAACAGGGTGGCAATATACAGCGTTGCCACACTCTTTTCCCAATTTTGAACCAGTCAGTTGTTTTAGATCTGGTTCTAACTGTTGCTTTTTGAACCATAGACGAGCTTCTCAGGAGACAGGTAAGGTAGTCTGGTTTAACAGTTTTCCACAGTTTGTTGAAATCCACACAGTCAAAGGCTTTCTTGTAGTCAGTGAAGCAGAAGATGTTTTTCTGAAATTCCCTTGCTTTCCCTGTGATCCAACAAATGTTGGCAACTTGATCTTTGGCTCCTCTGCCTTTTCTAAACCCAACTTGTACATCTGGAAGTTCTTGGTTCAGGCACTGCTGAAGCCTAACTTGAAGGACTTCTAAACTAACCTTACTAGTATAAAAAATGAGTGTGATTTTGTGGTAGTTTGAACATTCTTTGGCACTACCCTTCTTTGGGATTGGAAAGAAAATTGACTTTTTCCAGTCTTGTAGATTAGTGGCTTTTGCCAATTTGGGACGTTGTCAGCCATTATTTCTCCAAGTACCTTTTTTAGCCTGACTTCATCTTCTTCTGTTTTAGGGACTCTAATTGCATAAGTTAGACATTCTGATCCCTTAAGACTCTGAGACTTTTAATTTTAGTTTATTTTCTCTCTATTGCTTGGTTTGGATGACTTATATACTTCTATCTCCAGTACATTGATTCTTTTCTCTGTTTTCTTCATTCTGCTGTCAAGCCCATCTAAATACATTTTTTATTTTGGTAGCTGAATTTTTTCAACTCTAAAATTTACACTTGTTTTTTTTCTGTACATATTGTACTATCTGTAGAAAATTAAGAGTTTTTATTTTTTTCAAACATGTCTAATTGTTCCTTGAAGCATTTCATGAAAGTTACTTGTAAATTCTGGTCAGGTGATTTTAGTATTTGTGTCATCTTGGTGTTGGCCTCTGTTAGTTTTTTCTCACTTGAGTTATGAGACTCTAGATCCTATTTAAACCTCTTTTATTTTTTGCAGACTTCTCTCGTGCTCCACATTGGTGGGAAAGAGGGGCTCCAACTCTTTGCTGTGGGTAGAAGTGGGGGTATAAGTCCAGGTTCCCCTTGGGCCCCCACCGTCATCCTGATTTGTGTATATGCTTTGTTACTGCTGGGCTGCTGGGGCTTTGTCCTTTGGTTTTTTAGGGGTTGTTGTGGGGAGGGTCTGATTCCAGTTATGGCTTCTCTAGCTCCCAATCCAGAATTTACAAGGTAAAAAGCACTCATCACATATCATTCCTCAGGTCCCTAGGTCCCTAGACCATCTGCTTCTCTCAGAGTCTTTTTATGTTTGCTTTATATATAACATGCCCTGGAGAAGGAAATGGCAACCCACTCTAGTATTCTTGCCTGGAAAATCCCATGGACAGAGGAGCCTGGCAGGCTACAGTCTGTGGGGCTGCAACTTGATCTTTGGCTCCTCTGCCTTTTCTAAACCCAACTTGTACATCTGGAAGTTCTTGGTTCAGGCACTGCTGAAGCCTAACTTGAAGGACTTCTAAACTAACCTTACTAGTATAAAAAATGAGTGTGATTTTGTGGTAGTTTGAACATTCTTTGGCACTACCCTTCTTTGGGATTGGAAAGAAAATTGACTTTTTCCAGTCTTGTAGATTAGTGGCTTTTGCCAATTTGGGACGTTGTCAGCCATTATTTCTCCAAGTACCTTTTTTAGCCTGACTTCATCTTCTTCTGTTTTAGGGACTCTAATTGCATAAGTTAGACATTCTGATCCCTTAAGACTCTGAGACTTTTAATTTTAGTTTATTTTCTCTCTATTGCTTGGTTTGGATGACTTATATACTTCTATCTCCAGTACATTGATTCTTTTCTCTGTTTTCTTCATTCTGCTGTCAAGCCCATCTAAATACATTTTTTATTTTGGTAGCTGAATTTTTTCAACTCTAAAATTTACACTTGTTTTTTTTCTGTACATATTGTACTATCTGTAGAAAATTAAGAGTTTTTATTTTTTTCAAACATGTCTAATTGTTCCTTGAAGCATTTCATGAAAGTTACTTGTAAATTCTGGTCAGGTGATTTTAGTATTTGTGTCATCTTGGTGTTGGCCTCTGTTAGTTTTTTCTCACTTGAGTTATGAGACTCTAGATCCTATTTAAACCTCTTTTATTTTTTGCAGACTTCTCTCGTGCTCCACATTGGTGGGAAAGAGGGGCTCCAACTCTTTGCTGTGGGTAGAAGTGGGGGTATAAGTCCAGGTTCCCCTTGGGCCCCCACCGTCATCCTGATTTGTGTATATGCTTTGTTACTGCTGGGCTGCTGGGGCTTTGTCCTTTGGTTTTTTAGGGGTTGTTGTGGGGAGGGTCTGATTCCAGTTATGGCTTCTCTAGCTCCCAATCCAGAATTTACAAGGTAAAAAGCACTCATCACATATCATTCCTCAGGTCCCTAGGTCCCTAGACCATCTGCTTCTCTCAGAGTCTTTTTATGTTTGCTTTATATATAACATGCCCTGGAGAAGGAAATGGCAACCCACTCTAGTATTCTTGCCTGGAAAATCCCATGGACAGAGGAGCCTGGCAGGCTACAGTCTGTGGGGCTGCAAAGAGTCAGACATGACTGAATAACTTAGCCCCACGTAGCATCCAGGGTTTGGACTATACCTAGCTGAAGAAACTGGAAGAAGCACATCTTACTCCCAATACCATTTTGAGAAATCTGTCCTTTCTCTTCTTATCTGCAGTGCTAACTCTCATCAGATAACAAATTTTTCTACGTACATGGGTATTTTAAAATGTATATAGGATTTGTTTTAATCGAGCAAGGTAAGGTGACATGAC
Source organism: Tragulus kanchil (assembly GCA_022376925.1). NCBI lineage: Eukaryota > Metazoa > Chordata > Mammalia > Artiodactyla > Tragulidae > Tragulus > Tragulus kanchil. The sequence goes on along the minus strand of JAIOJX010000024.1, from coordinate 79,282,525 downwards.
TGTCATGTCTCGACAGACATGGAAACGACTACCTTTGAAAGAAGAGTTTATTACCTACAGTTCCCAGAGGAATGGGCGCACCATTCCATGCATAGTCATGTGGAGAAGTGCCCAGGGTCAGGCAGGAGGCAGGAGTGAGAGGCAACACGGGCTCATGCCTTTTGTGTGGTGTTTGCAGGAAGGAATGGGTTAGCAAGGTAAGCGTTTTAGGATTAGCTAGTTTGAATAATTTCAGTGGACTCTGCATATAGGATGGTCCTTACTTGTCCAATATCTCACTGTGGATGATACACAGCAGGAGAAATACTGCCTTGGTGTAGGAGAGGCAGTTAGGGAGGTGGTTAGGGTCTGGGTTTTGGATTGGTTGGTTTGCATAAGAAAGGCTTGCTTTACTATCTCTAGGAACAAGTTAGCCCTTTGAGAGGCAAGATGTTGAAGCATCATAAAATACATGAAATAAAAACTATGATTAATATAATGGGCTCGCTATTCTGATCAATTTGTCTAGCCTCCACCAAGAGCAGAATGTCTTGATTCCTGTAGCAAACCTTCCCCCACTTTTGTTTTACTTGTTTTTTTCTTTAATTTTCAAGTTTCACAATTTTGATTCCAGTTATGGCTTCTCTAGCTCCCAATCCAGAATTTACAAGGTAAAAAGCACTCATCACATATCATTCCTCAGGTCCCTAGGTCCCTAGACCATCTGCTTCTCTCAGAGTCTTTTTATGTTTGCTTTATATATAACATGCCCTGGAGAAGGAAATGGCAACCCACTCTAGTATTCTTGCCTGGAAAATCCCATGGACAGAGGAGCCTGGCAGGCTACAGTCTGTGGGGCTGCAAAGAGTCAGACATGACTGAATAACTTAGCACACACGTAGCATCCAGGGTTTGGACTATACCTAGCTGAAGAAACTGGAAGAAGCACATCTTACTCCCAATACCATTTTGAGAAATCTGTCCTTTCTCTTCTTATCTGCAGTGCTAACTCTCATCAGATAACAAATTTTTCTACGTACATGGGTATTTTAAAATGTATATAGGATTTGTTTTAATCGAGCAAGGTAAGGTGACATGACTGTCATGTCTCGACAGACATGGAAACGACTACCTTTGAAAGAAGAGTTTATTACCTACAGTTCCCAGAGGAATGGGCGCACCATTCCATGCATAGTCATGTGGAGAAGTGCCCAGGGTCAGGCAGGAGGCAGGAGTGAGAGGCAACACGGGCTCATGCCTTTTGTGTGGTGTTTGCAGGAAGGAATGGGTTAGCAAGGTAAGCGTTTTAGGATTAGCTAGTTTGAATAATTTCAGTGGACTCTGCATATAGGATGGTCCTTACTTGTCCAATATCTCACTGTGGATGATACACAGCAGGAGAAATACTGCCTTGGTGTAGGAGAGGCAGTTAGGGAGGTGGTTAGGGTCTGGGTTTTGGATTGGTTGGTTTGCATAAGAAAGGCTTGCTTTACTATCTCTAGGAACAAGTTAGCCCTTTGAGAGGCAAGATGTTGAAGCATCATAAAATACATGAAATAAAAACTATGATTAATATAATGGGCTCGCTATTCTGATCAATTTGTCTAGCCTCCACCAAGAGCAGAATGTCTTGATTCCTGTAGCAAACCTTCCCCCACTTTTGTTTTACTTGTTACTTTATTCTTCCATATACATTTTAGAATAAGTTTCTCAAGTTCCATGAAAAATGCAGACTGGAATTTTGATTGAAATTGTATTTACTTTATAAATTAATTTGGAAAGAGCTGAATTTTCACTCTGTTGAGTCTTCCTGTTTGTGTTCTTTATATTTGTTGAAATTTTCTTTAATGTCCTTCAGTAAGATTGTATTATTTTCTCAGTGAAAGTCAGGTTCAACTTTTGTTAGCTTTACTAGGTAGGCTTTTAATTTTTGTTGCTATTGGGGATAGTATCTTTCTAAAATTATGTTTTAAATGGTTAGCTCCTTGTAAATAGAAATGTAGCTGACTTCGGTATATTGATTTTATAACAATGAACTCTTTTTCATTTTTCTATTTTTGACAGTTTTGTTGTTTACTGCCACACATCGACCCGAATCCTCCACAGGTCTACACATGTCCCCCTGACAAACCTCCCCCCACCTCCCTCCCCACCCACCCTCCAGGTACAATGAACTCTTTGCAATCATAATCATTTTCCTGTAGATTCTTTCTAGTCCAGTTTGATTACCTTTAATTTCTTGTGTTACAGTGCTGCCTAAGACCTCCTTATTAAATTAGAGAGATAATAGTTAAGAACTCATACTTGGTTCTGATTGAAAGAGAATATTTTTAACATTTTCCTATGATTTTTGGTGTAGGTGTTGGAAGACACTTTAACAAGTTGAGGAAGTTCCCATTCTATTCATGATTTTCTGAGGATTTTTTGTTGAAAAAAGGAAGTTCCCATTCAGATTATTCAGTGGACTCTGCATATAGGATGGTCCTTACTTGTCCAATATCTCACTGTGGATGATACACAGCAGGAGAAATACTGCCTTGGTGTAGGAGAGGCAGTTAGGGAGGTGGTTAGGGTCTGGGTTTTGGATTGGTTGGTTTGCATAAGAAAGGCTTGCTTTACTATCTCTAGGAACAAGTTAGCCCTTTGAGAGGCAAGATGTTGAAGCATCATAAAATACATGAAATAAAAACTATGATTAATATAATGGGCTCGCTATTCTGATCAATTTGTCTAGCCTCCACCAAGAGCAGAATGTCTTGATTCCTGTAGCAAACCTTCCCCCACTTTTGTTTTACTTGTTACTTTATTCTTCCATATACATTTTAGAATAAGTTTCTCAAGTTCCATGAAAAATGCAGACTGGAATTTTGATTGAAATTGTATTTACTTTATAAATTAATTTGGAAAGAGCTGAATTTTCACTCTGTTGAGTCTTCCTGTTTGTGTTCTTTATATTTGTTGAAATTTTCTTTAATGTCCTTCAGTAAGATTGTATTATTTTCTCAGTGAAAGTCAGGTTCAACTTTTGTTAGCTTTACTAGGTAGGCTTTTAATTTTTGTTGCTATTGGGGATAGTATCTTTCTAAAATTATGTTTTAAATGGTTAGCTCCTTGTAAATAGAAATGTAGCTGACTTCGGTATATTGATTTTATAACAATGAACTCTTTTTCATTTTTCTATTTTTGACAGTTTTGTTGTTTACTGCCACACATCGACCCGAATCCTCCACAGGTCTACACATGTCCCCCTGACAAACCTCCCCCCACCTCCCTCCCCACCCCACCCCTCCAGGTACAATGAACTCTTTGCAATCATAATCATTTTCCTGTAGATTCTTTCTAGTCCAGTTTGATTACCTTTAATTTCTTGTGTTACAGTGCTGCCTAAGACCTCCTTATTAAATTAGAGAGATAATAGTTAAGAACTCATACTTGGTTCTGATTGAAAGAGAATATTTTTAACATTTTCCTATGATTTTTGGTGTAGGTGTTGGAAGACACTTTTTAACAAGTTGAGGAAGTTCCCATTCTATTCATGATTTTCTGAGGATTTTTTTTTTGAACTTGAAAATGCAAATGATCACGAGGTTTTTAACCTTCTTTTGTTAATTTGATGCAGATTATTTTAAAAGGCTTTAAGTTAATTCAAAAGCATTACTTAGTTTGAAAGAAAAGTAAAGAACACACTGTTTTAAATGAGAGCTTTATTAAATCAAAGTTGAGGTAAAAATAAAGTAAGAGTCTGAGATTATCATTTTAGTCAATAAAGGGATTTGACCTAACTTAATTTTATAAGCAGGGTCACAAACTGCCACCTTGCCAAGTCTTAGTCTGGTTCTACATATAAAGGCCCTTTCCAAAAAATTGCATTAGTGAATTAGTGAATCACTAATTTCATCAGTGACTAGGAGAGAATTTCACCACCCCCTCTAGGAGCTTCACTGCCTCTTAACTTCCCCAGAGTCCAACAGTTAGAAGTCATGGAGGGATAAGAGCAAAAGCGGTGGGAAGCCCAGCATGCAGCATCCTTTGATTGCCTGTACCTGTGGGTGTCAGCCTATGACGTTTCTGGCTAGATTTGGGTCTATACTGTAAAATATACTTCTGTGGAAATGCAAACAAGCTCGTATTTCTTTATGGGCAAATAGGAATGACTTTAGTCATGGTAGATTTTTTTTCAAAAACCAAATACATTTTTGGATGAGTAGTGATTCAATGAGAGTACAAAATGATTATCGCTCTTTCTGGCTCTAGATATCAGCCCAGCAGTTTGTAGTTAACCCTAATAGCATATGACATAATAGCTCATACACAATCCACTTGAAGATTCAATATGATATATATATTATGTAGACCAGAATTAGCACAAAATAGTCTACCTGGGAAAATCTTACCAAAAAGCTAATGTATCTGAAATATTTAAGAAAAGATCTGATGGTTATAAGTGCTACTTCTTCAGGAAATTAATTGATGATTGGATAATTTATCAATTAACAACTCATACTTGGTTCTGATTGAAAGAGAATATTTTTAACATTTTCCTATGATTTTTGGTGTAGGTGTTGGAAGACACTTTTTAACAAGTTGAGGAAGTTCCCATTCTATTCATGATTTTCTGAGGATTTTTTTTTTGAACTTGAAAATGCAAATGATCACGAGGTTTTTAACCTTCTTTTGTTAATTTGATGCAGATTATTTTAAAAGGCTTTAAGTTAATTCAAAAGCATTACTTAGTTTGAAAGAAAAGTAAAGAACACACTGTTTTAAATGAGAGCTTTATTAAATCAAAGTTGAGGTAAAAATAAAGTAAGAGTCTGAGATTATCATTTTAGTCAATAAAGGGATTTGACCTAACTTAATTTTATAAGCAGGGTCACAAACTGCCACCTTGCCAAGTCTTAGTCTGGTTCTACATATAAAGGCCCTTTCCAAAAAATTGCATTAGTGAATTAGTGAATCACTAATTTCATCAGTGACTAGGAGAGAATTTCACCACCCCCTCTAGGAGCTTCACTGCCTCTTAACTTCCCCAGAGTCCAACAGTTAGAAGTCATGGAGGGATAAGAGCAAAAGCGGTGGGAAGCCCAGCATGCAGCATCCTTTGATTGCCTGTACCTGTGGGTGTCAGCCTATGACGTTTCTGGCTAGATTTGGGTCTATACTGTAAAATATACTTCTGTGGAAATGCAAACAAGCTCGTATTTCTTTATGGGCAAATAGGAATGACTTTAGTCATGGTAGATTTTTTTTCAAAAACCAAATACATTTTTGGATGAGTAGTGATTCAATGAGAGTACAAAATGATTATCGCTCTTTCTGGCTCTAGATATCAGCCCAGCAGTTTGTAGTTAACCCTAATAGCATATGACATAATAGCTCATACACAATCCACTTGAAGATTCAATATGATATATATATTATGTAGACCAGAATTAGCACAAAATAGTCTACCTGGGAAAATCTTACCAAAAAGCTAATGTATCTGAAATATTTAAGAAAAGATCTGATGGTTATAAGTGCTACTTCTTCAGGAAATTAATTGATGATTGGATAATTTATCAATTAACAATGACATTTTCAGACATACATTTTGATGTATTTGTAATGATGAATTTCCCCAACAGAATGATTCCAAAATTAAAAACCAGAAAGCATAGGCATGGAAACCAGAATATCTGAATTTAAATTACATCTATTCCTTTCAGTAATTGTATAATATGGGGTAAATAGTTTAACCTATAAGTCTCTATTTCTTCACCTATAAAATGGTGATGATTAGCTCTTAGAGTTGTTAGAAAGATTAAATGAATTGAGGCACATTCAATACCCAAGATATTAAACATTCAGGCACTGTATTTCTAATTCCCTTCTAGTAAAGCACACTGTCATTGTACAGTACAGCGCGGTAAGAGGAGGCAGGCCGAGGCTGTTCGTCCTGTGTTGTCTCCTGGCTCTACCATCTCACCAGCTCAGACCGTGGGCTACTTTATCCATGCTTCAGTTTTCTCATCTGTAAAATGGGCATTATAAAAGCATCTTCCTCATAGGGTGGTAGGATTAAATGAGTTTACGTCTGTAAAATTTCCTGGCACACGGGAAATGCTATATAAGTGTTAACCAGTACTGCCATGAGACACTCATGGTTTATTGTATGTGGTCCTAGTGATAAAGAACCCGACTACCAATGCAAGAGACTTAAGAGAAGAGGATTTGACTCCTGTGTCAGGAAGATCCCTTGCAAGAGGGCACAGCAACCCACTCCAGTGTTCTTGCCTGGAGAATCCCATGGACAGAGGAACCTGGGGGGCTACAGTCCATAGAATCACAAAGAGTCAGACACAACTGAGTGACTTAGCATATATATGCATAGCATATATCTCAGAACCACTGCATTTATAACTACAGTTGATCAGTAATGTGTGGATGGATGTACTTTTCTGATTTCAGTGCTGGGGGTGCACCGAAGAGGGTGGAGCTGCAGAGGAGGCCATGCATTCAGAGCAAATGACATAATAGCTCATACACAATCCACTTGAAGATTCAATATGATATATATATTATGTAGACCAGAATTAGCACAAAATAGTCTACCTGGGAAAATCTTACCAAAAAGCTAATGTATCTGAAATATTTAAGAAAAGATCTGATGGTTATAAGTGCTACTTCTTCAGGAAATTAATTGATGATTGGATAATTTATCAATTAACAATGACATTTTCAGACATACATTTTGATGTATTTGTAATGATGAATTTCCCCAACAGAATGATTCCAAAATTAAAAACCAGAAAGCATAGGCATGGAAACCAGAATATCTGAATTTAAATTACATCTATTCCTTTCAGTAATTGTATAATATGGGGTAAATAGTTTAACCTATAAGTCTCTATTTCTTCACCTATAAAATGGTGATGATTAGCTCTTAGAGTTGTTAGAAAGATTAAATGAATTGAGGCACATTCAATACCCAAGATATTAAACATTCAGGCACTGTATTTCTAATTCCCTTCTAGTAAAGCACACTGTCATTGTACAGTACAGCGCGGTAAGAGGAGGCAGGCCGAGGCTGTTCGTCCTGTGTTGTCTCCTGGCTCTACCATCTCACCAGCTCAGACCGTGGGCTACTTTATCCATGCTTCAGTTTTCTCATCTGTAAAATGGGCATTATAAAAGCATCTTCCTCATAGGGTGGTAGGATTAAATGAGTTTACGTCTGTAAAATTTCCTGGCACACGGGAAATGCTATATAAGTGTTAACCAGTACTGCCATGAGACACTCATGGTTTATTGTATGTGGTCCTAGTGATAAAGAACCCGACTACCAATGCAAGAGACTTAAGAGAAGAGGATTTGACTCCTGTGTCAGGAAGATCCCTTGCAAGAGGGCACAGCAACCCACTCCAGTGTTCTTGCCTGGAGAATCCCATGGACAGAGGAACCTGGGGGGCTACAGTCCATAGAATCACAAAGAGTCAGACACAACTGAGTGACTTAGCATATATATGCATAGCATATATCTCAGAACCACTGCATTTATAACTACAGTTGATCAGTAATGTGTGGATGGATGTACTTTTCTGATTTCAGTGCTGGGGGTGCACCGAAGAGGGTGGAGCTGCAGAGGAGGCCATGCATTCCCTTAGTATCAGCTGCAAATGCTTTGCAAAAAGCAGCTGTCTTTGCAGAATCTCGCTCTGGGCATAGGGAGAAAGAAGCAGAGATTTCCCCATGGGTGCCATTTACCCTCGCTAAGCCAGGGCTTTAATGAACACCAGTATTTTTTAGTTCCATTGTAAATGGTGTTTATAGTGAAAATCATATTACAGCAACATTAAAGGAATTGTTTAAAGATGGAAAATAAATCAACTACAAACATGCCACCTAACGCAAAAGCTGATTTAATTTTTTCGATTTCCCTCCAGTTTTTGTCTCTGTACATATGCAGTATGTATTTACACAGTTGTTGTTGATGTGTTCATACAATTTTGTATTGCTTACTGTGTTTAACATGAACCAATAACCCTTTTCCTGTTATATAGTCATTATTGTTATTATTATTGATGACTGCAGAGTCATGTTGATAGGCATAATTACTCTTTGAAAATCAAAATATCCACCTTTTACATACTGTAGGAGAACTCTAGAAATAATAGTAAGGGCAATAAATTATAGAAGAAAAGGAAATCAAAGGCCTACACCCCCTACGGCAGGAGGAAAGGAGTATTTGATTGTCTAAGAACTGTGAAATCCTATAATTTGATTTTGAAACAGATTTCTACCCCAATGCTTTACTTAATGTATCTATTTTTAAATGTAAGAGAAGTAAAAAGAAATTGCTTGTGATGGGTACATGGAGGTTCATTATACTATTGTCTACTTTTGTTTATGTTTGAAACTTCTGTAGTTAAAAAAGGTTTAAAGAAAAGGACATGCTTATTAAAAGATTTTTCCTGCCCTCTTGGAAATAATTTGGAGTGTCTCTTGGTGAGTCGGCCCCTGCAGCCCACACGTGGGAATTCTCAAAGTCCTTCTACCTCAAGAGCCTTGCTCCCTTCTCCCAGGAAATTGATGCAATGTAGGTGCAGTGATGTCCTCGCTGGGACAGATCTCCCTCTGATGTGGTGCACTCGTGCCAGGCATGGCTCCCACAATCTGCAGTGACGCTGCCCAGATGTCACTAAACAACTGCTGAGAATACCTTGTTTAAGAAGGTGGAGTCGAGAGTAGAGGGAAGGCTGGAGGCCACAGCTGACACACCACGGGGGCCTCTGCTGGAAGGGGAGACCAGCAGTAAATGGTCACAGAGCAGGTCATGCCCTGCCCACCCCATGCTCGGCTGTGGCTGTCACACCTGCTGACACAACACCCCCGAAGGTGATTGTCCAGACTCACTAGTTATGTGCTCTGTTGGCATGTTCTCATGGCACACTTGCTAAGATGGGGGCTCTCCTTCCTCCTGGTAATTCTGTGACTCACACGAGTGCCCTGGTGCCCCTTCTCCTGTCCCACCCTCCGTCACACCCTGGTCAGTCTATAACAAGATTGCTAAAAGAACATCTCCTTTTGACTTTCCTTCTGGTTCTTGTTCTGTTGTTCTTTGCGGGTGCCAGTCATTCCTTCCTTGTCTGAGGCAAGTCCCATCTTCTCTCAGTACCTCACTCCCTTACCCTCAGTCAACAGGATCGTGAGGCCCCTGGCAGCATAGTATAGGTGTCAGAGGCTTCCATTGTGTTCAGGGGTTCTGGGCCCCTGGGAGGTGAACAAAAAGCTTGATTAAAGATAAACAAGAAATCCAACCATTTGCTCTATACTTTAAATTTGTACTTCCCTGGTAGCTCAGCTGGTGAAGAATCCACCTGCAATGCAGGAGACCCCGATTCGATTCCTGCATGGGAAAGATTCGCTGGAGAAAGAATAGGCTATCCACTCCAGGATTCTTGCCTGGAGAATTCCATAGCTCATCCACGGGTCACAAAGAGTTGGACACTACTAAGGGACTTTCACTTACTTTAAATGTATACAGTTATGTATGTCAATTATTTCCATAAAACTAAGGGGGGAAGAAATAGAAGACAGCTCTGTGAGTTCCAACAGATGGTCTGACTGGGGTAAAGGAAGTCAGTGCAGAATACTTAGAAAATCCCCATGCTCAGTGGTCAGCTGTTGAGGACAGGGATGGTGTGGTAGTCCATTCAAAAATCCTCTCTGGTGGCCCACACAGGCCAGAGAACAAAGATGAATGGAAACAAATAAATGAAAGACCAATAAAAGTGCCCCCCCCCAAAAATCCTCTCTGCCAGTGTGGGGATGGCACTCAACTGCATACTACAAATGTTTTTTGAGTGAAAAAATAAAGCTTCAGGTCAATAAAGTCAGGTGCAGAACATGTATATGAGAGCCAAAGAAATATGAACCAGATTGGTGATCTGAGTGGATAAGAGCAGTGAAGACTTCTTGTAGGAGATAAATTATTTTTAGAAACTGAAGCGTATAGAGAGGAATCTGGTTTAGAGTTCCACTGATAATACTCTGTGACCTTAGACAAGTTACTAAACCTTTCTGTGCCTCAAACATATGATCTCTCAGTTCAGTTCAGTCGCTCAGTTGTGTCCAGCTTGTTGCAACCCCATGGACTGCAACATGCCAGGCTTCCCTGTCCTTAACCATCTCCTGGAGCTTGCTCAAACTCATGTCCATTGACTCAGTGATGCCATCCAACCATCTGTCATCCCCTTCTCCTCCTGCCTTCTATTTTTCCCAACATCAGGCTCTTTCCCAATAAGTCCTCTCTTTGCATCAGGTGGTCAAAGTATTGGAGTTTCAGCTTCAGCATCAGAGCTCCCAATGAATATTCAGGATTGATTTCCTTTAGGACTGACTGGTTTGATCTCTAACATGGAGCAATAAGAATGCCTACCAGATGAGGTAGGGGCAGTCAGGCTTCGTTTCCCAATGAAGGTATTCGCTGGTAGCTCAGCTGGTGAAGAATCCACCTGCAATGCAGGAGACCCCGATTCGATTCCTGCATGGGAAAGATTCGCTGGAGAAAGAATAGGCTATCCACTCCAGGATTCTTGCCTGGAGAATTCCATAGCTCATCCACGGGTCACAAAGAGTTGGACACTACTAAGGGACTTTCACTTACTTTAAATGTATACAGTTATGTATGTCAATTATTTCCATAAAACTAAGGGGGGAAGAAATAGAAGACAGCTCTGTGAGTTCCAACAGATGGTCTGACTGGGGTAAAGGAAGTCAGTGCAGAATACTTAGAAAATCCCCATGCTCAGTGGTCAGCTGTTGAGGACAGGGATGGTGTGGTAGTCCATTCAAAAATCCTCTCTGGTGGCCCACACAGGCCAGAGAACAAAGATGAATGGAAACAAATAAATGAAAGACCAATAAAAGTGCCCCCCCCCAAAAATCCTCTCTGCCAGTGTGGGGATGGCACTCAACTGCATACTACAAATGTTTTTTGAGTGAAAAAATAAAGCTTCAGGTCAATAAAGTCAGGTGCAGAACATGTATATGAGAGCCAAAGAAATATGAACCAGATTGGTGATCTGAGTGGATAAGAGCAGTGAAGACTTCTTGTAGGAGATAAATTATTTTTAGAAACTGAAGCGTATAGAGAGGAATCTGGTTTAGAGTTCCACTGATAATACTCTGTGACCTTAGACAAGTTACTAAACCTTTCTGTGCCTCAAACATATGATCTCTCAGTTCAGTTCAGTCGCTCAGTTGTGTCCAGCTTGTTGCAACCCCATGGACTGCAACATGCCAGGCTTCCCTGTCCTTAACCATCTCCTGGAGCTTGCTCAAACTCATGTCCATTGACTCAGTGATGCCATCCAACCATCTGTCATCCCCTTCTCCTCCTGCCTTCTATTTTTCCCAACATCAGGCTCTTTCCCAATAAGTCCTCTCTTTGCATCAGGTGGTCAAAGTATTGGAGTTTCAGCTTCAGCATCAGAGCTCCCAATGAATATTCAGGATTGATTTCCTTTAGGACTGACTGGTTTGATCTCTAACATGGAGCAATAAGAATGCCTACCAGATGAGGTAGGGGGAGGGTGTCTAGGAGTCTTAGGGCTTTCACAGTGCCTCTCACAGGAAATGGGACCTGGAATTTGAAAAAGGGCAGTCAGCAACACCATCCGACACCACACCTTCGCTTTCCTAGGGGTCACCCTGTGGAGACTGCAGACATTGGAGGATGATAAGGCCCAAATCTTAATTATGAATGGACAATCAAGAAAAACCAGACATATAAGGAGAAACAGCAACATGAAATTTATAACAATTATCATTATTGCAATCATTATGACTAGTGTTTATTGAATACTTACCACGTGCCGGGAGATGTTTTTGTCACTTTGCACAATTTAACTTGTTTAATCTTCACGACTCTGTTTCACAGGGAGGGAACAAAGGCCTAAAGAGCTATACTTTGTGACTTTATTGAAAAAAATACCAATATGAAAGAAGTCTGGGGGAAAAGGAAAAAAAGAGAAAAACCTTGATTGTCTCTCCTACTGTGCTTACGGAACATTTTCACTTTCCTAAATTGTTTTCTAGTCCTTGTTCATCTCCAACTTGTCCTTGAAAATAACCTTATTCTTTATATAAAAATGATGCAACCTCGTAAAAAAAAAAACATTCCAAGCAATAAAAAAAGTACAAATAAGGGCTTACCTGGTAGTCCAGTGGGTAAACACTCTGCCTTGCAGTGCAAGGGGCACCAGTTCTTTCCTTGGCAGGGGAAGATCCCACGTGCCAAGGAGAGGCTGGACTGGGGTGTCCAGTTGTGAGCCAGCGCTCTGGAGCGCATGCGCCCAGAGCCAGTGCTCTGCAAAGAGAGAGGCCACTGCAATGGGAGGCCCACACAGGCCAAGGAATAAAGATAGATGAAAATAAATAAATAAAAAACCAATAAAAGAGACCAAAATTTTTAAAAAAGAAGTACAAATAAGAGAGAAAAGGGGGCTTTCTTGGTAGTTCAGTGGTAAGGAATCTGCCTGCCAATGTACGAGACATGGGTTCGATCCCTGATCCAGGAAGATCCCACATGCTGCAGAGCAGCTAAGCCCATGAGCCACAACTATGGAGCCTGTGCTCTAGAGCCTCGGAGCCACAACTGTTGAACCCATATGCCACAACTACTGAAGCCCGTATGCCCCAGAGCCCGAGTTCCACAACAGAAGAAGTCACTGCAATGAGAAGCCTGCTCACCTCAACTAGAGAGTAGCCCTCACTCCTTGCAACTAGAGAAGAGCCTTCAGCAGCAGTGAAAACTCAGAATAGTCAAAAATAAATAAATAAATAATTTTTTAAAAAAGAGAGAGGAGCTTCCCTGGTGGTCCAGTGGGTGAAGAGTCTGCTTTGCAGTGCAAGGGGCACCGGTTCTATCCTTAGCCCAGAAAGATCCCATGTGCTGAGGAGCGGCTGGACCCGTGTGTCCAATTACGAGCACCGTGCTCAGCAGCGAGAGAGGCCACTGTGATGGGAGGCCCACACAGGCCAAAGAGTAAAGATGGATGAAAATCAACCAATCAATCAATAAAATAAATTTTATAAAAAAGAGAGAGAGAAAAGGAAGAGTTGATATTTCAGAAGAGAATGCTGCTGACCCTCGTCACTGACCTTGTCCTGTGACCCTCTTCACTGGCACGTCTATTGGTCAGTGTGAGTCACTGAAGTAAAACATTACTCCATTACAAGACTTGGATCTTCTTATTAATTATTTAAGAAAGACCAACTTAAAGCTTGTGGTATGAGGTACTAAACTATCTGATGAGCTTCCCAAGTGGCACAGTGGAAAAGAATCTGCCTCTCAATACAGAGACACAAGAAGCGTGGATCTGATCCCTCAGGAAGAACCCCTGGAGGAGGGCGTGGCAATGTGCTCCACTATTCTCGCCTGGAGAATCTCATGGACAGAGAAGCCTGATGGGCTACAGTCCATGGAGGCACAAAGAGTCAGACACGACTGAGTAGCTACACACACACACACACACACACACTACTTGTCACACTGAAAACTTATTAGGTCTCAGGTTATATGACTTTTTCTAGAAAAAAAAAATAAGATTCTTTGTACGAAATATTGAAAACTATAAATTCTTCTTGATATTTTTTTTTCTGTTTGTTAGAGACCCAACGCTTCCACTGGTAAACCAAAAGTTATAGAAAACTTCTGCCTGGATTTTAAGCGTTCTGCGGGTAAAAGGTAATGCTTTTCTTAACATATGAGGAGATATGAATGTACATAAATCTTATATAACTCCTAGGGAAAAAAATCATCATTCAGATGTCTGTGAAATGTTTGAGTCTGAAAAGGATGTGTTGAGAAAGGAGACAGATTAGTGATATCTCACAGTTTCGAAGTTGAAAGGGCCTTACAAATTGCAGTCTATCACCCATATTGAGAGATAAGGAAACAAGCCAGAGAGGCTGAGGGGGATGCCGTAAATCACAGTAAACTCTCACCAGGACCCAAGAATCTTGATGTGTAGTCATTTAAAAGCATGTATTCTGGGACTTCTCTGGTGGTCCAGTGGTTAAGACTCCACATTCCCAATGTACAAGTTCGATCACTGGATCCCACACGCTGCAACTAAGACCCAACTCAGTCAAATAAATAATTTTTAAAAAGCCTCATTACTATTTGTGGAGAAGGGAAAAGAGAAGGGGGAAAAAACAAGTCGTTGAAATAAGAGCTCAAAACAGGACATTTTATGGGTCAAAAAAACCTAAAGCCTTCTGGAAAGTTTCCTAACTTGCGAATAAGCTCTGGCCCATTGCCAGGATTTGACTAGCAGATCAGAAAGCCCCATCTTGCCCTTCGAAATGCAGAATAAGCAGATTTCAAAAGTGGTTCCCATCTCCTCCCAGAAAAGCAGTGTTTATACCTATGGGGAGAGGAGGGCAAGGGCCAGTGGACAGATGCCCGCATCAGCTAGTACCCATCCCAGTGGGCACCGGTGGGGCATCTGGAGTCCCTGAACTGGCCTTGCACCACCACTGGAAGATGCTACACAGTAGGATAAATAAATGCCTGTGGGATTTTAGAGATCTCGCGTCCTGGTGATAGCCTATTGATTTTACTCACTGAAATTAGCCTGGGTTTTAATCAAGTGGAGGACTGCTCTCTAAAGCCCCATGATGGTTGCTCCCTTGGGCCCGAAGACCCACTCATTTAAAGGGGTCCTTAAGGAGCCGCTGTGCACAGCCCTAAGGGCCACTACTGTTTTCACAGGTGTGCTACAAGAGCATTAAACATCAGATCTTCTAACTGGTTAGAGACCCAACGCTTCCACTTGTAAACCAAAAGTTATAGAAAACTTCTGCCTGGATTTTAAGCGTTCTGCGGGTAAAAGGTAATGCTTTTCTTAACATATGAGGAGATATGAATGTACATAAATCTTATATAACTCCTAGGGAAAAAAATCATCATTCAGATGTCTGTGAAATGTTTGAGTCTGAAAAGGATGTGTTGAGAAAGGAGACAGATTAGTGATATCTCACAGTTTCGAAGTTGAAAGGGCCTTACAAATTGCAGTCTATCACCCATATTGAGAGATAAGGAAACAAGCCAGAGAGGCTGAGGGGGATGCCGTAAATCACAGTAAACTCTCACCAGGACCCAAGAATCTTGATGTGTAGTCATTTAAAAGCATGTATTCTGGGACTTCTCTGGTGGTCCAGTGGTTAAGACTCCACATTCCCAATGTACAAGTTCGATCACTGGATCCCACACGCTGCAACTAAGACCCAACTCAGTCAAATAAATAATTTTTAAAAAGCCTCATTACTATTTGTGGAGAAGGGAAAAGAGAAGGGGGAAAAAACAAGTCGTTGAAATAAGAGCTCAAAACAGGACATTTTATGGGTCAAAAAAACCTAAAGCCTTCTGGAAAGTTTCCTAACTTGCGAATAAGCTCTGGCCCATTGCCAGGATTTGACTAGCAGATCAGAAAGCCCCATCTTGCCCTTCGAAATGCAGAATAAGCAGATTTCAAAAGTGGTTCCCATCTCCTCCCAGAAAAGCAGTGTTTATACCTATGGGGAGAGGAGGGCAAGGGCCAGTGGACAGATGCCCGCATCAGCTAGTACCCATCCCAGTGGGCACCGGTGGGGCATCTGGAGTCCCTGAACTGGCCTTGCACCACCACTGGAAGATGCTACACAGTAGGATAAATAAATGCCTGTGGGATTTTAGAGATCTCGCGTCCTGGTGATAGCCTATTGATTTTACTCACTGAAATTAGCCTGGGTTTTAATCAAGTGGAGGACTGCTCTCTAAAGCCCCATGATGGTTGCTCCCTTGGGCCCGAAGACCCACTCATTTAAAGGGGTCCTTAAGGAGCCGCTGTGCACAGCCCTAAGGGCCACTACTGTTTTCACAGGTGTGCTACAAGAGCATTAAACATCAGATGCAAAGCATGGAATTATCTCAAAGAGAAAACCTGCTGCAGAGTGAACAGGAGAGCTGGGAGCAGGAACCTAGAAATGTTTCCAGTGGGCTTGAAACTTGCTGTGCTTGGCATCTTCCTTATTGTGATATTTGTCTACATCACTGTGGAAAGGAAGCCACTCTTCGGTTATGCGCTTTAGAAGCAGAGTGATGACCAAGTGCCTGAGTATCGCTCAAAGCTCTCCTGCTTCAGGAAGGAACAGAGGCTACTCTCAAGGGGGAGGCCCAGCCCCACAGCTGGTGGTCTTCCCTTGAACTCTGCTGAGCGGAAGGATCTGTGGCCAGGATCCGACGGGTGCAAGAAATGAGGAAGAGAGCCAGGCCCTTGAGTCAAAGTCTTGATAATAGGAAATTCCCGGAGTCAGGTTGGCCATCATTAAAGGTTCTTTCAAGTTTGTGCAGAGTTGTAAGGAGGAAACTGTACCTGGCGTTGTTCTTTTTAACTCTGTTGATAAGCCGTGGACCACATTTCATTCATTCTTCAAACTGTATAGTCAACTATGGAAAAGGCCACAACAGGTTATGAACAAAAAGGGACTGTATCTGCTTTGGCAAACACAGAGAACTGGCCAACATCACCAGTAAGGAAAAGAAAATCACTTGGAACAAGATCACATTTTCACTATTGAAACTTAGCAAGGTTTGAAGAAAACTAAGACCTGGTGAGGAACGTAATGACGATGCCCCTGGGAGCAGGCAGAGCCTAAGCTCCCCTGCTTATTGGCTTTGTGTCCTTGGGTGAAGCAGTTGTCTTCTCTGAGCTTCAGTTTAACTTCAGAAAGTAGTGATAAAATACTTTTAGGGTGATGAAGAATTTGAAGAAATTGTGCATATAAAGTATTGATATAATAGTGTTGTCCACAGCTAACTGGTAGAAGCCCCTCAGTAAGTGTTTAAGCAATAGTACACTTTGGCATAGTATTTCAGCTTCTGGAAAGAGCTAATTCTAGATACAGAGAAGTCTTAAGTACCAAGAACTCAGCTGCAGCAATTTTCATGGCAGTCAAAATGTAGAATCAACTCAAACATTCAACAATAGGGGGAATGGTTTGATAAGTTGAAATCTAGCCTCTTGATAGATGACTATGTAAGAATTAAAAGTAAGCTTATCGTAACAGAAAATGCTTATTTAAAAATTTTTATAGCAGCTTTATTGAGAAATGTTTCCAGTGGGCTTGAAACTTGCTGTGCTTGGCATCTTCCTTATTGTGATATTTGTCTACATCACTGTGGAAAGGAAGCCACTCTTGTTATGCGCTTTAGAAGCAGAGTGATGACCAAGTGCCTGAGTATCGCTCAAAGCTCTCCTGCTTCAGGAAGGAACAGAGGCTACTCTCAAGGGGGAGGCCCAGCCCCACAGCTGGTGGTCTTCCCTTGAACTCTGCTGAGCGGAAGGATCTGTGGCCAGGATCCGACGGGTGCAAGAAATGAGGAAGAGAGCCAGGCCCTTGAGTCAAAGTCTTGATAATAGGAAATTCCCGGAGTCAGGTTGGCCATCATTAAAGGTTCTTTCAAGTTTGTGCAGAGTTGTAAGGAGGAAACTGTACCTGGCGTTGTTCTTTTTAACTCTGTTGATAAGCCGTGGACCACATTTCATTCATTCTTCAAACTGTATAGTCAACTATGGAAAAGGCCACAACAGGTTATGAACAAAAAGGGACTGTATCTGCTTTGGCAAACACAGAGAACTGGCCAACATCACCAGTAAGGAAAAGAAAATCACTTGGAACAAGATCACATTTTCACTATTGAAACTTAGCAAGGTTTGAAGAAAACTAAGACCTGGTGAGGAACGTAATGACGATGCCCCTGGGAGCAGGCAGAGCCTAAGCTCCCCTGCTTATTGGCTTTGTGTCCTTGGGTGAAGCAGTTGTCTTCTCTGAGCTTCAGTTTAACTTCAGAAAGTAGTGATAAAATACTTTTAGGGTGATGAAGAATTTGAAGAAATTGTGCATATAAAGTATTGATATAATAGTGTTGTCCACAGCTAACTGGTAGAAGCCCCTCAGTAAGTGTTTAAGCAATAGTACACTTTGGCATAGTATTTCAGCTTCTGGAAAGAGCTAATTCTAGATACAGAGAAGTCTTAAGTACCAAGAACTCAGCTGCAGCAATTTTCATGGCAGTCAAAATGTAGAATCAACTCAAACATTCAACAATAGGGGGAATGGTTTGATAAGTTGAAATCTAGCCTCTTGATAGATGACTATGTAAGAATTAAAAGTAAGCTTATCGTAACAGAAAATGCTTATTTAAAAATTTTTATAGCAGCTTTATTGAGATACAATGTACATGCCATCATGTACAATTCACCTAATGTGTACAATTCAATGATTTTTAAAATGTGCGCAGAGTTGTACAACCATCATCACAATCAATTTAGAATATTTTCATCACCGCTAAAATGTGTTTTTTCTTTAAATTTTGGCCTCTTTTATTATTATTTTTTATCCATTTATTTTCATCCATCCCCATTCCTTGGCCTGTGTGGGCCTCCTACTGCAGTGGTCTCTCTCGTGGCAGAGCTCTGGCCTGGGCGCATGTGCTCCGGAGCACGGGCTCACAATTGGACACACTGGTCCAGTCTCTCTGAGGGGCACGTGGGATCTTCCTGGGCCAGGGATCGAACTGATGCCCCTTGCACTGCAAGGCGGACTGTTTACCCACTGGACCACCAGGGAAGCCCCTAAAATGCATTTTTTAATGGTAAACAGAAAGGATATAAATTTGTTACTACTGTATTTTCACAACTAAATAAAAAACACTAGAAGAAAAATATGTCAAAATGTTAACAGTACTTTCCTAATATAACTGATTTTTTTTCTTTATTTCTACCTTTCCATGTTTTCAAAGATTTCTATAAGTATAGTGTATTGATTTGTCAATTCAGGAAATTTTAATAAAAAATGTATACTGTATTACAGTTTGGCTGCAAGGAACATAAAACTCCAGTTAAAACTGGCTTAAACAAATAAGGATTTATTTTTATCTCTTAAAAAGAAACTTGGAGGGGCTTCCCTGGGGTGCAGTGGGTAAGGACACCGCCTTGCAGTGCAAGGGGCGCCGGTCCAATCCCTGGCCTGTGAAGATCCCACGTGCTGTGGAGCGGCTGGACCGATGTGTCCAACTATTGAGCCAGAGCTCTGGGCCACATGAGCCCAGAGCCGGTGCTCTGCGACAAGACAGGCCACTGCGATGGGAGACCAATACAGCCCAAAGAACAAAGATGGATGAAAATAGAGAAATGAAAGACCAATAGAAGTGGCCCACCCATTCCCCTCCCTCCCCACCCCACCCCCCAAAAAAGATAAATAAATAAAAATAAATGTTAAAAAAAAAAACAAAGATGGAAATGAAAGACCAATAGAAGTGGCCAAAAAAAAAAAAAGAAATTTGGAGCTTAAGGCATATAATACTATTAAAAATAGCAAATGTAATATGATCCTGATTCAAATAAACCAACTGTAGAAAAAATTATGTTCAAGAAAATTTTCAAATGATTAGATCCTTGGTGATATTTAGAGATGCTTGATCTTATTGAACATCAGCAGCTATTCTGTGAGTCCAAGTTAAAAAGCATAAGAGGAAGGCTAAGAACAACACAAAGACATTTGCCTGTTGTCTTTAAACTCCTAAAATTAGTTCTGCAACTCACACCATTGCCTTAGCATTTAAGGCAGAACTTAGGAGCTCACCACACCCCTGTCCCCAGCTCTGTGTTATGTATTTCATTCAGAACAGCAAGGCTTTCCAAGTGGCTTAGTGGTAAAGAATCTACCTGCCAATACAGAAAACCCAGAAGAAACAGGTTTGATCCCTGGATCAGGAAGATCCCCTGGAGGAGGGCAACCCACTCCAGTATTCCTGCCTGGAGAATCCCATGGACAGAGGAGCCTGGTGGGCTACATAGAGTCAGGCTTCATGACTGAAGCAACTGGGCATGCAGAACAGTAATGGAGGCTGGGAGAGTGGGCCTCTGAACTTTAGCAGTCTCTGTTAGACAAGGGGGAAGACAATTGGGCATAAGAATAGAAGAAAGCAACCTATAGTGACAGCCACATGTTCAGTTGTTAATAAGATCAAGCATTATAAAAAATAAATAAACCTCTCCCAGAAAGCCTTCTTCAGTACTTTGAATTTTTGCCAATTACTTCTTATAAATTAGAATCCTGGATTCACTCTAAGAAGACTGAACAAGACTTCAAATTAGTGCCTTACCATTCGAGGTGCAGGGCCTTAAACAGCAGCATTAACATCTCCAATCCTACTCCCACCTACCAAGCTGGAATCTGCATTTTAACAGGATCCCAGGATTCCTATACGTATTAAAGTTTGAGAAGCACTGCTGTGGTCCATGCCCATCATCAGATGCTTATGTAAGAGGAATCTTAGCTCAAGTCTAAGCCAGGCTTACCCTAAGAGTCAGGCCAGAGGACCAGTGGAGTGGGTCCGTCAGAGGTCTGAGCACACTGGGGACTGGTTCCCTCTTTGGGAAAAATGTGTCTTAAAGGAAGAGACTCAGGGATACAATTTTAATCTGAGGAAATGTTTCATTATTCATCCATCTGATAATTTATTATCACCTGCACTCTCTCAATATAAAGGCAAAAAAATCAATGTAAGATACAATCCCTGCTCTTAAGGGACTGGGAGGGGAGATGGAGGTGCCAGCAGACATTGCAATGTTAAGTGACCTCTTCTTGATGGTAGGACAGAGAGTATAAAAGAGGGCAGCTCTCTCCAACATTGGGAGCAGACATGGGTAGCTTCCTAGAGCAAGTGATATCAGAGCTGAATCCAGAAGGAGGAGTAGGATTCAGCCAGCAGAAGTGGGAGGAAAGTGGGTGAGGCTAACGGTGAAAGGATCATCTCCAGGCAGATGGCACAGAATCTCCAGAGACTGGCCCGTGTGCGCGAGCAGGTGAGAAGCACTATGAAACTGAAGCGGGTGGTGAGGAAGCGGAGGCAGAGCTCGGCTCGTGGCAGGTCTTGGGGACCATTATTAAGGAGTCCTAACTTTAACCCCGGGGCTGACACAAAAGAGGAACTCTTCCAAGCACTAGCCACCCCTCCATCCCTGATTGTCTTCCATGGCAGTTTCCACGGCTTCCATGGCTTCCCCATGAAAACTGAGGAAAGAAGGCTTCAAGGAGGCATCAAGCCGAAGGAGCTGCTTGCCCAGTCCCCTGAGAGACTTCGGGCACACAGGGCAATTATCAGTGTTGGGGCCCTGGCAGGCACCGGAGTGGGTAGCCTGCCCTCGGGGGGGGGGGGGGGGGAGCACACTCTGACTTGCACTTCAGCATGTGCACCCGTGGCAAGGGCAGAGCTTCGGGAGCAGGGGCAACAGAGGGGAAGTCGGGGGATGCGCCCCCATGCTGGCAGGCAGAGGGGAGGTGCCTTTATGGAGCTCCCTGGGAGAGAAGGAAGGAGTTGCTCTACTGTCCGCATGTAGATAGGGTAGGGGTGAAGAGGAGCCATTGAAACTCCTCTGTGTCCATGTAAGAGGAAATCTTAGCTCAAGTCTAAGCCAGGCTTACCCTAAGAGTCAGGCCAGAGGACCAGTGGAGTGGGTCCGTCAGAGGTCTGAGCACACTGGGGACTGGTTCCCTCTTTGGGAAAAATGTGTCTTAAAGGAAGAGACTCAGGGATACAATTTTAATCTGAGGAAATGTTTCATTATTCATCCATCTGATAATTTATTATCACCTGCACTCTCTCAATATAAAGGCAAAAAAATCAATGTAAGATACAATCCCTGCTCTTAAGGGACTGGGAGGGGAGATGGAGGTGCCAGCAGACATTGCAATGTTAAGTGACCTCTTCTTGATGGTAGGACAGAGAGTATAAAAGAGGGCAGCTCTCTCCAACATTGGGAGCAGACATGGGTAGCTTCCTAGAGCAAGTGATATCAGAGCTGAATCCAGAAGGAGGAGTAGGATTCAGCCAGCAGAAGTGGGAGGAAAGTGGGTGAGGCTAACGGTGAAAGGATCATCTCCAGGCAGATGGCACAGAATCTCCAGAGACTGGCCCGTGTGCGCGAGCAGGTGAGAAGCACTATGAAACTGAAGCGGGTGGTGAGGAAGCGGAGGCAGAGCTCGGCTCGTGGCAGGTCTTGGGGACCATTATTAAGGAGTCCTAACTTTAACCCCGGGGCTGACACAAAAGAGGAACTCTTCCAAGCACTAGCCACCCCTCCATCCCTGATTGTCTTCCATGGCAGTTTCCACGGCTTCCATGGCTTCCCCATGAAAACTGAGGAAAGAAGGCTTCAAGGAGGCATCAAGCCGAAGGAGCTGCTTGCCCAGTCCCCTGAGAGACTTCGGGCACACAGGGCAATTATCAGTGTTGGGGCCCTGGCAGGCACCGGAGTGGGTAGCCTGCACTCGTGGGTGGGCGGGAGGGAGCACACTCTGACTTGCACTTCAGCATGTGCACCCGTGGCAAGGGCAGAGCTTCGGGAGCAGGGGCAACAGAGGGGAAGTCGGGGGATGCGCCCCCATGCTGGCAGGCAGAGGGGAGGTGCCTTTATGGAGCTCCCTGGGAGAGAAGGAAGGAGTTGCTCTACTGTCCGCATGTAGATAGGGTAGGGGTGAAGAGGAGCCATTGAAACTCCTCTGTGTCGAGGAACACTAAAACCTCACTACCATGTTCTGTGAATCATCATGATGTGACTCAAGTATTGTCTTAAGGCTTGCCTTTCCCTGGTAATCCGGGGACAGTGTGTATAGGGAGGGGGGCTGCTGTCCACTCCGGACCACTGTCCTTGTTCTACAGGAAACTGTCCTCGTTGCCATCAAACTGACCTCAGCAGAGGGATTTTGCAGGGAAGCTAATGTGCGTAACAGGCTCTTCTGAAATTATAGACTTAATGAGGAAACTGAAGTGTGGTGAGGAAAAAGCAGGGCCTACTTCGATGCCTTTCCCAACTCAAAGGCATCTACCCACCGCACCCTACCTTCAGCTACATACCAATGCAGCAGCAGCCATGACGCTGAGATTGTCTTGACTTTGGGCCAAAACAAATGCCCAGGCAGGGCTCCCTCCCTGACGAGTCTCAGTGATAGGAAAGGAATTGGAAGAGAGATTTATTCTCTCATCAAGGGCAAACTCGAAGACATCAGGGTGTTTTATTTTCTAATTCCAACTACTTGTCTGCCTCCCCTACAAAACCTGTAGCTCCTTGGACTGGGAACTGTATCTTAATCATCTCTGTATTTCTTTGTAAAAGTCCTAACTCATCCAGAAGCCCACTTCCTTTTCAAGCCATTTCCAACCTAAATAGACGTTTGAAACCACAAAACCAGGATCCTAGATTTCACTTCCTACTTATCCCTGTGAGAAGTTCCTAAAATGAGCAAACTGCTGCTGAAAGGCGTCCCCACAGCCTCATTCTGCGTGTTTATCCCCTAACAGTCTGTCCTTCCTGGGAGGGGTGGTGCTCATGGGTAGTGGCAAGGGTAAATGTCACTATTTACCTGTGGATAAGATCTGCCACCCAGAGAGGGTGTTCTCCCTCTGACTGCCAAGCAGTCAAGGGGAGCACTGACTGGTGATACAGGATTCAGCTAATTGTACGTCCCGAGGGGCGCACTGGATTTCGTGGGCGTGTGTTCTGCATATGGGGCAACAAGGCCTGTTCTATCATGGTGTGGAAATCTCTACTCAGCCAACATTCAGCCTGGCAGATGGAAGAAATTCTTAAGGTTCTATTTCTGACTTTCAGCATTCAAAGAAATACTGTGCTACCACCTCTTAAAAATTGGTTGCACACCAAGTTACATTCATTGCCACAGTCATAAATGACTGGCTAGTCCCGGGGGACAGTGTGTATAGGAGGGCTGCTGTCCACTCCGGACCACTGTCCTTGTTCTACAGGAAACTGTCCTTGCCATCAAACTGACCTCAGCAGAGGGATTTTGCAGGGAAGCTAATGTGCGTAACAGGCTCTTCTGAAATTATAGACTTAATGAGGAAACTGAAGTGTGGTGAGGAAAAAGCAGGGCCTACTTCGATGCCTTTCCCAACTCAAAGGCATCTACCCACCGCACCCTACCTTCAGCTACATACCAATGCAGCAGCAGCCATGACGCTGAGATTGTCTTGACTTTGGGCCAAAACAAATGCCCAGGCAGGGCTCCCTCCCTGACGAGTCTCAGTGATGGGAAAAGGGAAATTTGGGAAAGAGAGATTTATTCTCTCATCAAGGGCAAACTCGAAGACATCAGGGTGTTTTATTTTCTAATTCCAACTACTTGTCTGCCTCCCCTACAAAACCTGTAGCTCCTTGGACTGGGAACTGTATCTTAATCATCTCTGTATTTCTTTGTAAAAGTCCTAACTCATCCAGAAGCCCACTTCCTTTTCAAGCCATTTCCAACCTAAATAGACGTTTGAAACCACAAAACCAGGATCCTAGATTTCACTTCCTACTTATCCCTGTGAGAAGTTCCTAAAATGAGCAAACTGCTGCTGAAAGGCGTCCCCACAGCCTCATTCTGCGTGTTTTTCTCCTAACAGTCTGTCCTTCCTGGGAGGGGTGGTGCTCATGGGTAGTGGCAAGGGTAAATGTCACTATTTACCTGTGGATAAGATCTGCCACCCAGAGAGGGTGTTCTCCCTCTGACTGCCAAGCAGTCAAGGGGAGCACTGACTGGTGATACAGGATTCAGCTAATTGTACGTCCCGAGGGGCGCACTGGATTTCGTGGGCGTGTGTTCTGCATATGGGGCAACAAGGCCTGTTCTATCATGGTGTGGAAATCTCTACTCAGCCAACATTCAGCCTGGCAGATGGAAGAAATTCTTAAGGTTCTATTTCTGACTTTCAGCATTCAAAGAAATACTGTGCTACCACCTCTTAAAAAAATTGGTTGCACACCAAGTTACATTCATTGCCACAGTCATAAATAAAGAAGTGCTAGACCACATTATTCACATTGAGGGTACTGATAATAATTCGAACATGCAAGAAAAGGGATTATTGATGTTTGGGAGGTTTTCTTTTCTTTCTTTTTTTTTTGCTTTTCTTCCCCTCTTCCCTTCTGCCTGCAAACCCTACCACTAATCCCCAGTCAAGAAATACTTTGTTGATTAGAGTAACGTAAAGAGGCTGATCTTTGAAGTAAAATTAAACGTTACTCTTTTCCAAATCAAGAAATCATCTCAAGACTAAAATAAGAAGGAGCCAACCCGATTTAGCATTTGATTCTGAGGAAGATTCCCCCTGGAAACTTGGATGGCAGAAAATGAAGGGGAAACCAATTAGCGTGTGCGAAGCCCCGCTCACTTGGAGCAAGCTTCCTCCAGAAGAAACGTACCCGGTAAGGAGACACAGAAAGCCAGAGCCCCCGCCATCCGGGCTTCTTCCCGCCGGTGCACACAGACAGTTTCCTGCCGGTTTCCTGCTGGCAAAGCAGGTGAGTGGAGAGCAGGAAAAGAATATGCAGAGGTGTTGCAGACACGCACCGACCAGCGCTGGTTCAAGTTCACTGAAAAATGAGGGCTCCTGCGCCTGTGTGGGCGTAGCCTAAACACAACCCTGCCTAATGAATCACTCACTCTGGAGAGCCAGGAGGGGGCTATTTCTAAGTACACCGCAGGCGTGGATGAGGATGCCTCGCTGTTTCCTGACAACAGGAGAATGTTGTGACAACTCCAGTTCCTAGAGAGTCCTTGTTAATATCCTCTTTGGAGTTGAGGGATTAGTTAAAAATATGTTGAGGAAAATTTGTTGTTTAGTTCTCCCTGACTGCCAAGCAGTCAAGGGAGCACTGACTGGTGATACAGGATTCAGCTAATTGTACGTCCCGAGGGGCGCACTGGATTTCGTGGGCGTGTGTTCTGCATATGGGGCAACAAGGCCTGTTCTATCATGGTGTGGAAATCTCTACTCAGCCAACATTCAGCCTGGCAGATGGAAGAAATTCTTAAGGTTCTATTTCTGACTTTCAGCATTCAAAGAAATACTGTGCTACCACCTCTTAAAAAAATTGGTTGCACACCAAGTTACATTCATTGCCACAGTCATAAATAAAGAAGTGCTAGACCACATTATTCACATTGAGGGTACTGATAATAATTCGAACATGCAAGAAAAGGGATTATTGATGTTTGGGAGGTTTTCTTTTCTTTCTTTTTTTTTTGCTTTTCTTCCCCTCTTCCCTTCTGCCTGCAAACCCTACCACTAATCCCCAGTCAAGAAATACTTTGTTGATTAGAGTAACGTAAAGAGGCTGATCTTTGAAGTAAAATTAAACGTTACTCTTTTCCAAATCAAGAAATCATCTCAAGACTAAAATAAGAAGGAGCCAACCCGATTTAGCATTTGATTCTGAGGAAGATTCCCCCTGGAAACTTGGATGGCAGAAAATGAAGGGAAGCCAATTAGCGTGTGCGAAGCCCCGCTCACTTGGAGCAAGCTTCCTCCAGAAGAAACGTACCCGGTAAGGAGACACAGAAAGCCAGAGCCCCCGCCATCCGGGCTTCTTCCCGCCGGTGCACACAGACAGTTTCCTGCCGGTTTCCTGCTGGCAAAGCAGGTGAGTGGAGAGCAGGAAAAGAATATGCAGAGGTGTTGCAGACACGCACCGACCAGCGCTGGTTCAAGTTCACTGAAAAATGAGGGCTCCTGCGCCTGTGTGGGCGTAGCCTAAACACAACCCTGCCTAATGAATCACTCACTCTGGAGAGCCAGGAGGGGGCTATTTCTAAGTACACCGCAGGCGTGGATGAGGATGCCTCGCTGTTTCCTGACAACAGGAGAATGTTGTGACAACTCCAGTTCCTAGAGAGTCCTTGTTAATATCCTCTTTGGAGTTGAGGGATTAGTTAAAAATATGTTGAGGGAAAAGGATGGATTTGCTTTGTTGTTGCACAGCAAACAAAGGCCTCTTGGGGAAAATGGGTCCCATCACTAATGTCCACTGCTGTTCTGATAAGAGCGCAGCCCTTCTGCTTTTCACAAGACTCTTGTTGGCCAAACAAGAAGGGCAGGTTCACAACCTGCCTGAAGGGAGGATGCTCTGCTGCCCAGAAGAGCCAGCCTTTCTTCTTGAGGCGGCTGGAGTGCTGAAACTAGTCTAAGGACAGCACGGGAGAAGTGGCTGAGGGGAACTCGGGGGATATGGGTTCCAATCCTACCTCTGCTCCCAGCTACCTGTGGGCATGTAAGGCTAATCTGGAGCCTCAGTAAAATGAGCAGCAGAATTCTGAGTTGTAAACTACACTGATGCACCTTAAAGGCAGTGTGTTAAGTGCAATAATCCTACTACAAAAGGGAGAGTGCTGTATGATTCCACTTTTATGATCACCTAGAATAGTCTGATTCACAGAGACCAAAAGCAGAATGGCAGTTGCCAGTTTCTGAGGGGAGTTGTTGTTTGGTGAGTTCCAAGTGTCAGTTTGAGAGGATGAGAGGAGTTCTGGAGATGGATGGAGGTGACGGTTACATAGCAGTATGGGTGTTTAGGATCACTGAACCACACCACCAAAATGGTTAAAGTGGTACATTTTGTGTTACGTATGAAAGTGAAACTGTTAGTCACTCAGTTGTATCCAACTCTTTGCCACCCCATGGACTGTAGCCCACCAGGCTCCTCTGTCCATGGGATGTTCCAGGCAAGAACACTGGAGTGACTTGCCATTTCCTTTCCCAGGAGATCTTCCCAACCCAGGGATCGAACCTGGGTCTCCCACATTTAGGCAGATTCTTTATCATCTGAGGCACCAGGAAAGCTATATGTTACCCATATTTTGCCACAATTTCAAAAAATAAAAAAAAAGAAATGAAGCAATTATTCACAGAATTGGCACACGACCTCAAGGGTCTGAAACTCAAACATCCACAGGCCTGGGCAAATTGTATAAGTGAATGAGGGAGCCCAGAACTGGCAGGAGGCATATTGTGCTGACATGGGCCAGAATGTGGATCAGTCTTTCAAGAAGAGTGAAAATTCTAGGTATTTAGGTGAAGTCTCTGAATTCTTCAAATTGGTGACTAATCTAAGAAGTTTTTTAAATCCACAAAACTGAGCCAACCAAAATACAAATACAATTTTGATTCTGCTTGCAAGGCCTCTGACTTTCTCCCCCTGTGTACATAATCCATCCGTTTGATCTTCTTTGCATCCCACCCCCCGTCCCCCTCAATAACACATTATGGCCAAGACAAGCTATATCTGGGTAAGTCCCTTGCCTTTCCACATTGCGTGCCCATGGAAACCCAACCAGAATATGCCAGAACGGGCAGGATATACTCCACCTCTAACAGGCGGGTAAGCTGGAGTCAGCACTGTGGTGGTTCTAAGAGAATCCATCAGAAAGGGGGGGGGGGGCACTTATGTGCCTATTCTAGCCAGAAACTCCACTAACTCATACCATTTTTTTTACCTTCCTTAATGGAGACCTAGTGGAATAGACCCTGATTCTTCCATCACACTTGTTGCCTTCCATCTCTTGATTTCTGTTTTGAAACTAATCAGCTTCCTCGCTGTATCTATATCCATTCTCATTACCGTATTCAGAAGTCAGATGATACCATACATCTTTCTTGATTTTTGCTGAGTGTGGAAAATACATTCCAGTATGTGAGACCCAAGGGTAAAAGGATTTTATGTTATCAGAGCAGTAACAGCCATGTAGATGCTGGAGGTTGGCTGTACTGTGTTTCATTTATAAGCCTGATACCGCAACTTGGCAAAAGAACATAGGCAGTTTTCTGTATTTGCTAGCAGCTTTATTTAAAGGTGGGATATTGCTTGCAAAAAAGTAGGCCATTTGGAGAGGTGGAGGAAGACACCACTCGTTACCTGCCATTCTTTTTCTTGCTTGTACCAGATCGGGTAGCAAAAAGGGAAAAGTTTGGGCATTTCCTTAGGCGAGTCTTTCTACAATTAATTCTCAGTGACAGCACAGATGTCTTCTGAAACTCAAACATCCACAGGCCTGGGCAAATTGTATAAGTGAATGAGGGAGCCCAGAACTGGCAGGAGGCATATTGTGCTGACATGGGCCAGAATGTGGATCAGTCTTTCAAGAAGAGTGAAAATTCTAGGTATTTAGGTGAAGTCTCTGAATTCTTCAAATTGGTGACTAATCTAAGAAGTTTTTTAAATCCACAAAACTGAGCCAACCAAAATACAAATACAATTTTGATTCTGCTTGCAAGGCCTCTGACTTTCTCCCCCTGTGTACATAATCCATCCGTTTGATCTTCTTTGCATCCCACCCCCCGTCCCCCTCAATAACACATTATGGCCAAGACAAGCTATATCTGGGTAAGTCCCTTGCCTTTCCACATTGCGTGCCCATGGAAACCCAACCAGAATATGCCAGAACGGGCAGGATATACTCCACCTCTAACAGGCGGGTAAGCTGGAGTCAGCACTGTGGTGGTTCTAAGAGAATCCATCAGAAAGGGGGGGGGGGGCACTTATGTGCCTATTCTAGCCAGAAACTCCACTAACTCATACCATTTTTTTTACCTTCCTTAATGGAGACCTAGTGGAATAGACCCTGATTCTTCCATCACACTTGTTGCCTTCCATCTCTTGATTTCTGTTTTGAAACTAATCAGCTTCCTCGCTGTATCTATATCCATTCTCATTACCGTATTCAGAAGTCAGATGATACCATACATCTTTCTTGATTTTTGCTGAGTGTGGAAAATACATTCCAGTATGTGAGACCCAAGGGTAAAAGGATTTTATGTTATCAGAGCAGTAACAGCCATGTAGATGCTGGAGGTTGGCTGTACTGTGTTTCATTTATAAGCCTGATACCGCAACTTGGCAAAAGAACATAGGCAGTTTTCTGTATTTGCTAGCAGCTTTATTTAAAGGTGGGATATTGCTTGCAAAAAAGTAGGCCATTTGGAGAGGTGGAGGGAAGACACCACTCGTTACCTGCCATTCTTTTTCTTGCTTGTACCAGATCGGGTAGCAAAAAGGGAAAAGTTTGGGCATTTCCTTAGGCGAGTCTTTCTACAATTAATTCTCAGTGACAGCACAGATGTCTTCCACTTGTGAGAAGCCATCAAAAAGTTCTTTTTGATGTGATATGCTCTCCCAAAGTGGGGAGGCAGACGTATGACTTAGATGAATAGATCTGCATTCTCAGCAATTCCTGCTGGTGATGGGAAGGTTGTGGCTGTGTATTCAATGAGTCTTTCTGCCTGTCTGCTCCTGTGGTCTAGCGTGACCTTGTAACCAGTGATTCTTCATTCAGCTGGCAATTTTTTCCCCAGATAACTTCAGTTTACCTCTTTGAGAACAGTGGCAACTTCCTTTCTAACAGTGTGTCATTTTGTTGGCATTTATGTACACTGTGCTAGGAGCTGGAATATAATGACGATCTCATGGGGAAAGCAGAGGACTATAACTTGTCCAGAGTCTGTGTGAATGGGTGCTTCTTGGTGCTCTGCCCAGATCCCCTTCCCGGGCCCAGTGTACCCGCCCCTGCCGTGTGGGTTGGCTGCCAAGACTCAGGGGTACCACTCTCCACCTGAGAGCTGCCCTCAGCTGATGGGGGCTGCGTCTCCTGATCAGTTAGACCCGCCTGGGTAGCCCAGAGCCAAAGACTGATCTGGAAAAACAAAAGGCCAACCCCTTGGCATCAAGGTGAGGAGAGAACACCTCTGTGGTCCTAACTGCATTGTTCCAGAGTCCTCCACTTCCCACCCACCCACCTTGAATCAGACCAAGGCATGACTGTACCTGGAACCACAGTTTCATGTGGTTACTTCCCCTTACCCTGCTTCAGACCTTATAGGCTTTCTGAAGAGCACTTCTGCAATAAACCACAGGCCTCAGACTCCAATTCAAGGGAACACAGTCTGTGACAGGGTCTTGAAGGTGAGAGTTAATAGGAATCCTCATGCCTTTCTTTTGTCTTCTTAAGCAAAGAATCTGATTATATAATTTTTCAGGAGAAATTATTTGCAAATCACAAACCTGATGAGGACTTAACATCCAAAATATATAAAGAACTGAGTGACAAAGAAAAATAATAATAACACAAGACCAACATGACTAAAAAATGTGCAGAGGATCTGAATGAATACTTTTCTAAAGAAGACATACAAATGGTCAACAAACACATAAAAAGATGCTCAGCATCATTGGTCATCAGGGAAATGCACATCAAAACCACAATGAAATATAACTTCACATCTGTTAAAATGGCTGTTATCAAAAAAACAAGCAATAACAAGTGTTGGTGGAGAAGAGAAAATCCCTGTGCACCACTGTGGTGAGTTAGTCGCTAAGTCGTGTCTGACTATTTCGACCCCCTGAACTGTAGCACACCAGGCTCCTCTGTCCAGAGGATTTTCCAGGCAAGAATATTGGGAGGGGTGCCATTTCCTTCTCCAGTGCATTATTTATGGAAATGTAAATAAGTGCAGCCACTATGGAAAACAATCTGGCGATTCCTCAAAAAATTATTGATAAAATAGAACTACCAAATGGTCCAGCAATCTGCCTCTTTGTA
Organism: Tragulus kanchil; assembly: GCA_022376925.1. NCBI lineage: Eukaryota > Metazoa > Chordata > Mammalia > Artiodactyla > Tragulidae > Tragulus > Tragulus kanchil. The sequence goes on along the minus strand of JAIOJX010000024.1, from coordinate 79,251,082 downwards.
TTTATATGAAGGAAACAAAAACATGCGCCCCCATGCTCACTGCAGCACAAGTGAGGGAGTACTATCAAGTCATAAAAAATGAAGTCTTACCATTTGCAACAACATGAATGGCCCTAGAAGACATTATCCTAAGTGAAATGTCAGATGGAGAAAGACAAATACAGTATTATTTCACTTATATGTATAATTTTAAAAGCAAAAAACCTGCCCAAGCTGATAGATACACAGAATGGATTGGTCATTAGCAGGGATGGGAGGGGGCATGGTGGGCAAAATGGGTGAAGAAGGTCAAAAGGTACAACCTTCAGTTATCAAGTAAATGCTATGGGGAGGTATGCGCGGCATGGAACTATAGTGTAACATGATATTGCTTATTTGAAAGTTAAGAGAGTAGTTCTTAAAGTGCTAGAGAAAAAAATTTTTGTAATTATATGCGGACAGACTTATTGTGGTTGTCATTTTGTGATATATACAAATATTGAATAATTATATTGTAGAAATTACTATATGTTAGTTTATGCCTCATTAAAATATACATCAATATCATTTTTCAGATTTTTGAATGACTTCTTTTGTTTCCTCCCAGTTAAATAAGAACATTTAAAGAGATGCTCTCCCTGTCACATCTCATGTGTTTTTGACCATGTGACCATGACCATCACTTTGGGGATGGGGTGGAAACAGACCTGGGTTCTAATTCTGACCCCACATCTAACAGCTGAGGGTTCTTACAGGCTGTTTGTCCTTGCTGAGCTGCAGTTCCTTCATCTGCTGAATAGGAAGTGGTCTCTACCTCAGTGCTGCTGTGAGGACTAATGAGGTTATCTATACTGAAGTACATAGTGCAGCATTGAGCAATAAACCACACTGTTATTATTACTAATACTTTATTTCTAGATTAGAATAGGGACACCTCAACAGACCTATACGTCAGCTTGCCCTGTACTACGTGGTATCAGATTGCTGCACTCTCTTGAGTTGTTGAATTTGTTTTTTCCTCTGCCTTCAGGTTTTCAACTATCTTGAGCAATTCTTCCCTGCATTTGAGTTTTCTGACTAATCTGCTGTAGATTGAATAAACCCTCTAATCAGACTTTCTAGAACTGACTGGGGTTATTATTATTACTACTAGTATCATTGTTAAAGTTCTTGGCTTATTTGTCTCAGGGTAACTTGGAGAGGGTGGCTTTTAGCTACAGTGGCCTCTAGAGCTTGCAGATGAGGTCTTCATCATTCATTGGTCTCAGACACCTAGTTCAAGGCCAGCAGATAGTAAGGATCCAATAAATGTTCACTGAAATAGGCTCTTAAGGATTGAAAATAAGTAAAGAGGTTCAAAACAAACATCTAAACCTCTGCGAGAAATCAAGTCCACGTTTTTTTGTTGTTCTGGATGGTTGAGGCTTCTGGGTAAAAAACTCTGTGACTAAAAAAAGGAGGGGGGCTTCCCTGCTGGTCCAGTGGGTAAGGACACCGCCTTGCAGTGCAAGGGGCGCCGGTTCCATCCCTGGCCTGGGAAGATCCCACGTGCCGTGGAGCGGCTGGACCGATGTGTCCAATTACTGAGCCAGAGCTCTGGAGCACATGCGCCCAGAGCCGGCGCTCTGCAACAACAGAGGCCACCGCGATGGGAGGCCCACACAGGCCAAAGGAAAAAAAAAAAAGATGGATGAAAATGGACAAATGAAAGACCAATAGAAGCGGCCCACCCGCCCCTCTCCCTCCCCACCCCACCCCCCAAAAAATAAAAAAAATTTTAAAAAAGGGGGGGCTTCCCTGGTGGTCCAGTGGGTAAGGACACCGCCTTGCAGTGCAAAGGGTGCCAGTTCGATCCCTGGCCTGGGAAGCTCCCACATGCCTCAGAGCGGCTGGGCCGATGTGTTCAATTGCTGAGCCGGAGCTCTGGATCGCATGTGCCCAGAGCCGGTGCTCTGCAGCAACAGAAGCCACTGTGATGGGAGGCCCACATGGGCCAAAGAACAAAGATGGATGAAAATAGATAAAATGAAAGACCAAGAGAAGTGGCCTGCCTGCCCCCCTTCCCTCCCCACCCCACTCCCCACCTCGCAAAAAAGGTTTTATTATGTAAGTGGACACTGAAAGGGGAAAAAAGAGGGTGAATTTTGTCTTCCAATTAATGCAAATATAAGGACTAAGATTCTGAATGTTAAAATTCTGCTTTTCTTTTCTACAATCCCCACAATGGGCAGAGTGTTTTAACGTTATGGGCTTTGCAAGCAGTAGAGAAACCCAAGGGGAAAACCACATGGTGTCTGTCCCCTGTAGCTCCTAATCACCTCCTGTCATCCTCCTTTGATGTCTTCCTTGTCTGTTTACCTAAATGACACAGATCCTCACAGTCTGTTTGGGGGTAGAGTTGTCTCTTGCCTTTGGAGAGTCGGACAGGAGCCAGATGAGACAGCACGGATGCTTCATCAGCTATCTTTACTGCTCAGGCCACCAGGCAGGGATGGGAGGGGAGACGGCCGCTCTGAGATCAAATTCTACGAAGTGCTGCAATAGGACATTTTGTTCACACAGCAGTTAAACTGGTTAAACATTGCCTGACCCTGGAATTGCTGGCTAGGAGCCCGGGTTTGGTTTTCTTAACTGGCTAACAGGAGCCTACAATGCAAGAGTCCTTCTGGGCTGCCTTTAGGCCTAGTAAGGAAATATATTTCTTTCTTGTCTTAAAGGTCCAGCAGCTTCTGTGCAAAACTCATCTGAACAAAGCTCAGAGGAAATTGGGGCATCTCCTTTCAGAATCAATATCACACAGATCCCCCAAATCCAGTGATCCTCCACCTGGTGGTCCATCAGAATCACTGGGGACTTTTGAAGTGCTCTCCGGTGCCCAGGCTATCCCCCAGACCGGTTACCTCAAAGTCTCTGCGGGAGGGACACAACATCTGTACAGTTTTGGGTGAAGACCCCTGCAGAGAAGGTTAAAAGATTTTCGGTGATTGAGCTCAGAGAGAAGGAGAGAGTGTAACCTTAAGATTTCTGAAGGATTTCCCTGACAGTCCAGTAGTTAAGACTCTGCCTGCCAGTGCAGGAGACATGGGTTCGATCCCTGGTCCAGGAAGATTCCACATACCTCGGGGCAACAAGGCCCCTGCGCCACAACTACTGAACCCACATACCCTAGAGCTCATGCTCCCCAATAAGAGAAGCCCCCACAATGAGAAGCCTGCACACAACAGCTAGAGCGTAGTCCCCACTCTCTACAACTAGAGAATGCCCGTGTGCAGCAGTGAAGACCAGAGCAGCCACAACTAAAAACAAATAAACACAACAGAAAGATTTCTGAAGGCCCCGGGGCTGTAGGAGAAGCAGCCTCTACACAGTTCCGGACTCCTGGGGCCCAGGCTCTGGTGCTGCCACTTTCCACCTCTAGATCTGGGGAAGCTAACTCTAGGCTTCCATTTTCTTATGTATAAAATGGGTTTTGTGTGATAGACGATGCATGTAAAATGCCTGTACATAAGAGGTATTCAAAGAGCAGTAGTTATTAGACTCACAAGTTTGTTTTTGTTTTTGTTTTTTTAATTTTTATTTTTAATTTTTTGGGGGGGGCGGATTGGGGAGGGAGGGGAGTGGGCGGGCCACTTCTATTGGTCTTTCATTTCTCTATTTTCATCCGTCTTTGTTCTCTGGCTCCTGTGGGCCTCCCATCGCGGTGGCGTCTGTTGTTGCAGAGCACCGGCTCTGGGCGCATGCGCTCCAGAGCTCCGGCTCGGTCATTGGACACATCGGTCCAGCCGCTCCGCTGCACGTGGGATCTTCCCAGGCCAGGGATGGAACCGGCGCCCCTTGCACTGCAAGGTGGTGTCCTTACCCACTGGACCACCAGGGAAGCCACACGTTTGTTTTGTTAGAAAACAAACGTGTGGCTACCAAAAAGGAAAGATCGGGGAGGGGACAGATAAACGAGGAGTTTGGAATTAACATGTACACACTATTACATATAAAATAGCTATCAACAAGGACAGTCTGCATAACACACGGAACTCAGTATTCTACCTATGTGGGGAAAGAATCAAGAAACTGGGGACTTTTGAAGTGCTCTCCGGTGCCCAGGCTATCCCCCAGACCGGTTACCTCAAAGTCTCTGCGGGAGGGACACAACATCTGTACAGTTTTGGGTGAAGACCCCTGCAGAGAAGGTTAAAAGATTTTCGGTGATTGAGCTCAGAGAGAAGGAGAGAGTGTAACCTTAAGATTTCTGAAGGATTTCCCTGACAGTCCAGTAGTTAAGACTCTGCCTGCCAGTGCAGGAGACATGGGTTCGATCCCTGGTCCAGGAAGATTCCACATACCTCGGGGCAACAAGGCCCCTGCGCCACAACTACTGAACCCACATACCCTAGAGCTCATGCTCCCCAATAAGAGAAGCCCCCACAATGAGAAGCCTGCACACAACAGCTAGAGCGTAGTCCCCACTCTCTACAACTAGAGAATGCCCGTGTGCAGCAGTGAAGACCAGAGCAGCCACAACTAAAAACAAATAAACACAACAGAAAGATTTCTGAAGGCCCCGGGGCTGTAGGAGAAGCAGCCTCTACACAGTTCCGGACTCCTGGGGCCCAGGCTCTGGTGCTGCCACTTTCCACCTCTAGATCTGGGGAAGCTAACTCTAGGCTTCCATTTTCTTATGTATAAAATGGGTTTTGTGTGATAGACGATGCATGTAAAATGCCTGTACATAAGAGGTATTCAAAGAGCAGTAGTTATTAGACTCACAAGTTTGTTTTTTTGTTTTTTGTTTTTTTTTTTAATTTTTATTTTTAATTTTTTGGGGGGGGCGGATTGGGGAGGGAGGGGGTGGGCGGGCCACTTCTACTGGTCTTTCATTTCTCTATTTTCATCCGTCTTTGTTCTCTGGCTCCTGTGGGCCTCCCATCGCGGTGGCGTCTGTTGTTGCAGAGCACCGGCTCTGGGCGCATGCGCTCCAGAGCTCCGGCTCGGTCATTGGACACATCGGTCCAGCCGCTCCGCTGCACGTGGGATCTTCCCAGGCCAGGGATGGAACCGGCGCCCCTTGCACTGCAAGGTGGTGTCCTTACCCACTGGACCACCAGGGAAGCCACACGTTTGTTTTGTTAGAAAACAAACGAGTGGCTACCAAAAGGAAAGATCGGGGAGGGGACAGATAAACGAGGAGTTTGGAATTAACATGTACACACTATTACATATAAAATAGCTATCAACAAGGACAGTCTGCATAACACACGGAACTCAGTATTCTACCTATGTGGGGAAAGAATCGAAGAAAATGGACATATGGATGTGTGTAATGGAATCACGTTGCTCTCCACCTGAAACTAACACAGCATTGTAAATCAACTATACACCAATATAAAATAAAAGTTGAATTAAAAATATATATATGCTATTAAAAGGCTTAATAGCATATATATATTAAAGTGGTAGTTATTATTAACATAGGCAGTGCTTCCTAGCCATATTGAGACCTCTTTTTTTTCACAGGAAGCTTATAGCAGCTTTATTTAAAATAACACACATAAGAAAAAACCAATAAAACAAAATTCCATCCAAAGGAAACTAAACAATTCAATTTTGATTTATCCCCACATCATGGAATGCCACAAATCAAGATTCAACTACTGATACACAGAACAATTCTGAGAATTGTGCTGATCAAAATATCATACAGTATGAATGGGGATGTGAATGCCAGAGGTCCACTAGTGGTTGACCCCTGGAGTGGGGAGCTCACAGACTAAGAGGATCACGAGAGAAAGGAACACACGCTGGAAGAGACCCCTTTTCTTTGTTGTCTTTTCTGTACTCGCAAGCCTTTCCCCGTTTAAGTTGGGAAGGAGGATTAGAAGAAATTTAAACTGTTAAACTTGCTACTCTAGAGAACTTCTTTCTTTGCTACATACTTTTCTTTTTACATTATTTTCCAATCAAACCAGTTAACAAAGTCTTTTCATATGTTCACAGTTATGCTTTCATAGTGGAGAAGGAAACGGCAACTCACTCCAGGAGTCTTGCCGGGGGAACTCCACGGACACAGGCGCCAGGTGGGCTACAGCCCACAGGGTCCCAAAGACCTGGGCATGACTGGGCGACTTTGAAAGAGAGGTGTTTTTGTAGCGTCGGTCATTGGACACATCGGTCCAGCCGCTCCGCTGCACGTGGGATCTTCCCAGGCCAGGGATGGAACCGGCGCCCCTTGCACTGCAAGGTGGTGTCCTTACCCACTGGACCACCAGGGAAGCCACACGTTTGTTTTGTTAGAAAACAAACGTGTGGCTACCAAAAAGGAAAGATCGGGGAGGGGACAGATAAACGAGGAGTTTGGAATTAACATGTACACACTATTACATATAAAATAGCTATCAACAAGGACAGTCTGCATAACACACGGAACTCAGTATTCTACCTATGTGGGGAAAGAATCGAAGAAAATGGACATATGGATGTGTGTAATGGAATCACGTTGCTCTCCACCTGAAACTAACACAGCATTGTAAATCAACTATACACCAATATAAAATAAAAGTTGAATTAAAAATATATATATGCTATTAAAAGGCTTAATAGCATATATATATTAAAGTGGTAGTTATTATTAACATAGGCAGTGCTTCCTAGCCATATTGAGACCTCTTTTTTTTCACAGGAAGCTTATAGCAGCTTTATTTAAAATAACACACATAAGAAAAAACCAATAAAACAAAATTCCATCCAAAGGAAACTAAACAATTCAATTTTGATTTATCCCCACATCATGGAATGCCACAAATCAAGATTCAACTACTGATACACAGAACAATTCTGAGAATTGTGCTGATCAAAATATCATACAGTATGAATGGGGATGTGAATGCCAGAGGTCCACTAGTGGTTGACCCCTGGAGTGGGGAGCTCACAGACTAAGAGGATCACGAGAGAAAGGAACACACGCTGGAAGAGACCCCTTTTCTTTGTTGTCTTTTCTGTACTCGCAAGCCTTTCCCCGTTTAAGTTGGGAAGGAGGATTAGAAGAAATTTAAACTGTTAAACTTGCTACTCTAGAGAACTTCTTTCTTTGCTACATACTTTTCTTTTTACATTATTTTCCAATCAAACCAGTTAACAAAGTCTTTTCATATGTTCACAGTTATGCTTTCATAGTGGAGAAGGAAACGGCAACTCACTCCAGGAGTCTTGCCGGGGGAACTCCACGGACACAGGCGCCAGGTGGGCTACAGCCCACAGGGTCCCAAAGACCTGGGCATGACTGGGCGACTTTGAAAGAGAGGTGTTTTTGTAGCGTGACAGGTAATTAATGTTCAAAGTTCATTTAAATGACAAAAAACTAATCCTATGTGGAGGCTCCAGAAGTCGTGGTAGAACTTTTCCTTGCTGTTCTAGTCCTCGTTATACCTTCTCTTAGTCAAGCATCTGTGCACCAAAGATACCTTCACAGAGTTGCTCTCAAAGACTGTGAAGTTAATCGAAATTCCCCTACTAAGTTGCCTGTGAAATCTTTAACCAAAATTAGTTCGCTTCAGGGTGTCTTCTGAGTTTTTTAATTCCAAAGATGTGTTTCAAAAATTCAGAGGTGTATTTACTAATTTTATAATGCTATATGGAATTGCACAGTTGCAACTTCCTCAGATGTATAAACACTCCCATGAAGTTTTCAGAGAACATTTGTATAAATTAAGATGCTAGAGTGACTTCCCTGGAGGTCCAGTGGTTACGACTCTGTGTTGCTAATGCAGGGGCCATGGGTTCAATCCCCGATTAGGGAACTAAGATCAAAGAGTCCTACATTCTGTGGAGCTTGGCCAAAAGATTAAAAATAATAATAAAATAAATAATGCTAAAAAATAAAAAAAATTAGGGACTCCCCTGGTGATCCACCAGGTAAGGAGTCCGCCTTGCAATGCAGGGCAATCCCTGGCCTGGGAAGATCCCACGTGCCATGGAGCAGCTGGGCCAATGATTCCAATTATGAGCCAGCGCTCTGGAGCACATGCTCCCAGAACTGGTGCTCTGCAATGAGAGAGGCCACTGCGATGGGAGGCCCACACAGGTCAAAGAATAAAGATGGATGAAAATAAATAAACAGAGAATCAATAAAAGAGGCCAAAATTTTTAAAAAACAAAATAAAAAAATTTTTAAAAGATGCTAGAATTAAGCATGGGCGGTGGTAACACAAAAGTACTCATCTAAACTTGGTAGCATAAGTAAAATTAATTAAAAGCTCATTATATGCCTGGAACTGTTTTTGGTATATATTTTTTTAAGATACATTTTCTTTTTTTTTCTTTTTTGGCCATTTTTATTGGTCTTTCATTTATTTATTTTCATCCATCTTTGTTCTTTGGCCTGTGTGGGCCTCCCATCGCAGCGGCCCCTCTCGCAGCAGAGCACCGGCTCTGGGTGCATGTGCTCCAGAGCTCTGGCTCGTAATTGAAAACATTGGCCCAGCTGCTCTGTGACACGTGGGATCTTCCCAGGCCAGGGATCAAACACACGGTGTCCCTTGCACTGCAAGGCAGACTCTTTACCCACTGGACCACCAGAGAGACCCCTGTGCTTGGTATTTTACATTCATTATTTCATTTGATTTTGTCAGCAACTCTGTGAAATAATACTCTAATAATATCCCAATAAGAATTAATTAAAAAATATAATATTACAGCAGTCCTGACTTTACAATTAGAGCCATTGAAACCCAGAAAGTTGATTTATTCAATATCAGCTGGAAAACTAGGATACAAACCTATATCCCTCAGATGCTACAGGTTTTGCTCTTAAAAAAAAAAATCTTGGGCTTCCCTGGTGGTCCAGTGGGTAAGGACACCGCCTTGCAGTGCAAGGGGCACCGGTTCCATCCCCGGCCTGGGAAGATCCCACGTGCCGTGGAGCGGCTGGACCCATGTGTCCAATTACCGAGCCAGAGCTCTGGAGCGCATGCGCCCAGAGTCGGTGCTCTGTGACAACAGAGGCCACTGTGATGGGAGGCCCACATGGGCCAAAGAACAAAGATGGATGAAAACAGATAAAATGAAAGACCAATAGAAGTGGTTCGCCCGCCCCACTCCCTCCCCAACCTGCACCCCACCCAAAAATAAGCAATGAATAATTAAAAAAAAAAATCTTTATTGAGATATGGTAACATACCATAAAATTCAAACACTTAAAATGTGCAATTCAATGATCTTTACCAGAGTTGCATAATCCTCATTACAATCAATTTTAGAACATTCTTATCATTCTAAGAAAGAACCTCTATCTATCAATCAATGAATGGATAAAAAATACATCATATCCATTTATGAGGGAAAAAAAAAGAAATGAAGTTCTGATATAAAAGATCTGTTTCTTCTGATGCTTCAATTAATGGTGTCATATCTAATAGTTAACAATACTGTATTATACATTTGACATTTGATAGAAGAATAGATTTTAAATGTTTTCACCTCATACACTCACAAAAAATAATTAATGTGGAGTGATGGAGGTTTTTAACTAACCTTATTATGGCCTTCATTTTGCAATTTACACATGTGTCAAATCACCTATACACCTTAAACTTACATGTGTTTAGTCGTTCAGTCGTGTCTGACTTTTTGTGACCCTTTGGACTGTAGCCCACCAGGCTCCTCTGTCCACGGAATTTTTCAAACAAGAATACTGGAGTGGGTTGCCATTTCATCCTGCAAGGATCTTCCCAAACTAGGGATCAAATGCATCTCCTGTGTCCCCTGCATCACAGGCGGATCCTTGACCTGCTGAGCCATCAGGGAAGCCATATTGTGGTTGTCATTCAGTTGCTAAGTTGCGTCTGACTCTTTGCGATCCCGTGAACTGCAGCATGCCACTGCACCACTATCTCCTGGAGCTTGCTCAAACTCATGCTCATCAAGTCAATAATGTCATCCAACTATCTCAACCGTCACCCTCTTCTCCTCCTGCCCTCAGTCTTTCCCAGCATCAGGGTCTTTTCCAGTGAGTCAGCTCTTTGTATCAGGTGGCCAGAGTATTGGATCTTCAGCTTAAGCATCAGTCCTTCAAATGCTCAGGGTTGATTTTCTTTAGGATTGACTGATCCAAGGGACTCTCAAGAGTCTTTTCCAGCACCACAGTTTGAAAGCGTTGATTCTTTGGCACTCAGCCTTCTTTATGGTCCAGCTCTCAAATCTGTGCATGACTACTGGGAAAACCATAACCTTGACCCTATCAGTGATATCTCAGCGTCTTCCCTTCACCTGAACTTTTCAGTACCCCAAGGTATCTTTGGAGCTAGTCAGACCTAGGTGAAATTCTGTCACTGCCAGGTGTCAAACTGCTTGACTAGAACTTCAAGCTATTTAAACTCTAGAAGCCTTAGTTTTCTCACCTGTGAAATGGACATGCTGGTGCTCACTTTACAGAGATAGTCTCAGTGGGTTACAAATAATACGATTAAGCACTTGGAATACTGTAGAGACTTTGATGTACGAGACTGGTCATTTTCTCCTGCCATAGGGCTACCAGATTTAGTAAATAAAAATACAGGGTGCCCAGTTAAATCAGAATGTTGGATAAATGACCAGATTTTCTAATATAAGTATATCCTAAATATTCTAATTTAATGGGGCATTCCATATGTTATCTGTCGACCCCTGATGGTGGTTTATCAACACACACCAGTCTGCACAAACATGGATCTATTGCTTTCTCTCAGTTTGAACGCTGTCCACTCTACTTTGCCAAAACTCTGCCGCTTGTGTGAAGGACTGGTTTGAACACCCTCTCTCTCTGGAGGTCTTCTCTGGCACCCTCAAAGAGTTCTGCTTTCTTCTTCCTGTCCACTCTAAAAGTGCAAAGAGCAGACTGATCTTGTGTCAGGTACATGCTTCCTTCTACTCTGGACATGTATATCTTGTGCCTCATTTCCTCTGGAGCCTGGAAGCTTCCTGAACCCACAAACCAGACCTGAAATGCCGCCTTGTGCTTTGTCTTCAAGAGGTGCCCCATAGCTATTTGTTAACTGAAAAAAAGAGACACTCAACTATCCTAAATCAGAGCTACTTTCTTCTTTTATTTTCAGAGTGGATTTGCCCCTTTTAAATCTAGAATCTGGGCACCCCTAGCATATGGGGATTTTGATAGACTTAACTGAAATCTTCTGATTTAAGATAAAGGGAAGAAATGTTAATCTTTTTCTTCTCTGGACAAGGAAATGAGAGTTTTGGGGTGGGGGGAAAGACTCAGCATTGGCAAATCACTGGTTACAAAATAAAATAAATACAGCATTCAATGAAAATGTCTCTGCATGAACAAAGTTCTCTTTTCCCGCATGTGCAGGCAGGCTGATGTATTCCAGCATCTGTTTGAGTAGGTTTGTAACAAAAGCGGAAAATGAAATCTATGGGGCACTATTTGCCGAGGGACTTGCTACCCTTCTTTGTCTGTTCTGACTAAGCCAACTGAGTGCCGCCCGTTTGTTTCTGGGTTGGGCCCTTAGTTTTCTCACCTGTGAAATGGACATGCTGGTGCTCACTTTACAGAGATAGTCTCAGTGGGTTACAAATAATACGATTAAGCACTTGGAATACTGTAGAGACTTTGATGTACGAGACTGGTCATTTTCTCCTGCCATAGGGCTACCAGATTTAGTAAATAAAAATACAGGGTGCCCAGTTAAATCAGAATGTTGGATAAATGACCAGATTTTCTAATATAAGTATATCCTAAATATTCTAATTTAATGGGGCATTCCATATGTTATCTGTCGACCCCTGATGGTGGTTTATCAACACACACCAGTCTGCACAAACATGGATCTATTGCTTTCTCTCAGTTTGAACGCTGTCCACTCTACTTTGCCAAAACTCTGCCGCTTGTGTGAAGGACTGGTTTGAACACCCTCTCTCTCTGGAGGTCTTCTCTGGCACCCTCAAAGAGTTCTGCTTTCTTCTTCCTGTCCACTCTAAAAGTGCAAAGAGCAGACTGATCTTGTGTCAGGTACATGCTTCCTTCTACTCTGGACATGTATATCTTGTGCCTCATTTCCTCTGGAGCCTGGAAGCTTCCTGAACCCACAAACCAGACCTGAAATGCCGCCTTGTGCTTTGTCTTCAAGAGGTGCCCCATAGCTATTTGTTAACTGAAAAAGAGACACTCAACTATCCTAAATCAGAGCTACTTTCTTCTTTTATTTTCAGAGTGGATTTGCCCCTTTTAAATCTAGAATCTGGGCACCCCTAGCATATGGGGATTTTGATAGACTTAACTGAAATCTTCTGATTTAAGATAAAGGGAAGAAATGTTAATCTTTTTCTTCTCTGGACAAGGAAATGAGAGTTTTGGGGTGGGGGGAAAGACTCAGCATTGGCAAATCACTGGTTACAAAATAAAATAAATACAGCATTCAATGAAAATGTCTCTGCATGAACAAAGTTCTCTTTTCCCGCATGTGCAGGCAGGCTGATGTATTCCAGCATCTGTTTGAGTAGGTTTGTAACAAAAAGCGGAAAAATGAAATCTATGGGGCACTATTTGCCGAGGGACTTGCTACCCTTCTTTGTCTGTTCTGACTAAGCCCAGAGAGGCTGAGTGCCGCCCGTTTTGTTTCTGGGTTCAGGCAGAAGGGAGAACTATTTTCCAAACCAGCCCACGAGATGGCTGGGCTCCCCGAGACAGGATTTGGGGAAGGACAAAAGCACCGTGTGGGTGTTTTGTGAAGGGTGTCTGGGTTGGGGTCTGTCATTGGGAAGGCGTCTGCACCTGCTGTTTGCACATCCTACGGTAATCCTCTATCGACCACTGCCTGGTGCTCCTTCCTGCCCACTTAGTCTGTCCCTCCCCGCAGTGCCCTCTGATGTCAGGCCCCTATTTTACTGCTCTAATTCAATGGCTTCTAATTGGATACTCTGCCTGGCTAATGGCTTCTTCCCAACTGCAGAGCTGACATTTACTGACTTGATTTCCACCCCTCCCTGTGCTCTCTGGCCTCCTTTGTGAGCAGGGTTTCAATTAGGCCGGGTTTCAGATCCAGCACCTTTTTATATTCCAGCTTGGGCCTCTTTTTTGGGAGGAGGAGGGGCTGGCTAAGTTGAGAAGAGCCTTGGAAAGAGACTCTGGCCTGATCAATCCTGACACCTGCGGATAAACCCAGCTTTGTGACTTATCTGTATCCCAGAACCCCAGCTGACTCTGGGCTACCTTCCTTTGCTGGCTCATGAGCCTGGACCCCAGCCTGCTCATTTCAAGTGGAACATGCCTTCTTTGTCTCATCACCTAACGTCAGACCACTGCCCAAAGAGCCGCTGCTCCTTTTCATCACTGGAGAAGTTCCAGGTTGAACAGCAGACACTCTGATCGCTAGGATTTCACGTAACTACAGTTTAGGGCTATGATCTTCCTAATGGCTATCTTTGTTGTCACTGTCCCCGCTTGGCCCTTTCTCTTCCCTGTCCCTGGATGTGAACCTCTCTGGAGAGATGAAGGAAGTAATCCTGAAAGGATTTCACATTTGAAACATCTTTACCATACCATCATTTTCCCGTCTGTCTCTCACTCAGTCTTGCATCCCCAAACAATGCAGGGAAGGAAGAGGAGCCAACGGCCTCAAACATTTGCTTGGAAGGGATAGGCACAGATTGAATTTAAAATTATTCTCAGATTATGGATTAAAGATGTATTTATTTATAGGCACCACTCCATAGGACAAACAAACAAGGCAGCTTCTGGGGCCATTTGGCAGCACGGCTTCTGTCTTCAGCATTGCCTGAGCAGCTATCATTCAGGCAAGCTGTTTGCTAGCAGCCTATAATCTGTCTCCAGGGATCAGTTTTACTTGATTCTTAATTATATTCCACTCCCTCCCCCAGTGCCTTTATCCATGTGGTCACACGCACACGCATGTACACACACAATTCCTCTTAATTGGGCTGTAGCAACCTCTCTCAGGCGTTTCTAACGTGGCATGCAGTTCATTCTTGGGCTGCTCAGATGGACAGCTGTCTCCCTGGGCCAACCTTCATCAGGTGTGACAGCCTGCAGCCAATAGTCGCCATGCCACCCTGCTCAGGGGCCAAAGTGCAGCTCCAGGGGGCCTGGGAGGCAAAGAGCAGAGGCAGTAGTGGGGAGATGGCCCCTGGAGCAGATGTAGGAAGCAAGCTGGAGTGCAGTTCACTTTCTTACACCAGGTTATGATATTAGAAGCTGGTTAATAAAGAAAACTGGGTTACCCAGGTGTTGCCTCTGTAACCAAGAGATTGACGTTCAAGCCTCAGGAAATATCCAGAATAGCTGAGTCTCCATAGGTGGTCAATTATAAACAAATTCAATGTGGCCCATGTATAAGCACCTCCTCCCTATGCAACCCTCATCTTCCAGTATTCAGTCTCTCTGTCCTCATGTGTCTTCATTCATTCCTCTGTCTTCACAGAGGGAGGTCAAGGAATAAGAATATCTCCTATGTTCTAGACACTCATGACTAATGCACTTGTTTATCCAAACTCATATAAAACTCAGCATCATTTGCATATAATAAAATCCAGTTTGATGGGTTTTGACAAATGCATACACCCTGATAACCATCATGCCATTAAGTATAATCTTGTAATGCTCACATTTAATCCCCATGAGATGGATTGGTGTTATTGGCTCACTTTTATAGCTGCGGGAACAGAAGGCCAGAAAGATTACTAACAATAACAACAGCAAATCCTCCAGGCCAGGCACTGTTCTAAGCTCGCATATCATCTCACTCAACCCTCTCCACAGCCCCATCAGTCCCATTTTACAGATGAATACACCTGTAATCTCCCAACTGAATAACTGGGGTTGGGTTTCTGATGCTCAGTTGATGGATAAAATTTTTTCACCACTCCATAGGACAAACAAACAAGGCAGCTTCTGGGGCCATTTGGCAGCACGGCTTCTGTCTTCAGCATTGCCTGAGCAGCTATCATTCAGGCAAGCTGTTTGCTAGCAGCCTATAATCTGTCTCCAGGGATCAGTTTTACTTGATTCTTAATTATATTCCACTCCCTCCCCCAGTGCCTTTATCCATGTGGTCACACGCACACGCATGTACACACACAATTCCTCTTAATTGGGCTGTAGCAACCTCTCTCAGGCGTTTCTAACGTGGCATGCAGTTCATTCTTGGGCTGCTCAGATGGACAGCTGTCTCCCTGGGCCAACCTTCATCAGGTGTGACAGCCTGCAGCCAATAGTCGCCATGCCACCCTGCTCAGGGGCCAAAGTGCAGCTCCAGGGGGCCTGGGAGGCAAAGAGCAGAGGCAGTAGTGGGGAGATGGCCCCTGGAGCAGATGTAGGAAGCAAGCTGGAGTGCAGTTCACTTTCTTACACCAGGTTATGATATTAGAAGCTGGTTAATAAAGAAAACTGGGTTACCCAGGTGTTGCCTCTGTAACCAAGAGATTGACGTTCAAGCCTCAGGAAATATCCAGAATAGCTGAGTCTCCATAGGTGGTCAATTATAAACAAATTCAATGTGGCCCATGTATAAGCACCTCCTCCCTATGCAACCCTCATCTTCCAGTATTCAGTCTCTCTGTCCTCATGTGTCTTCATTCATTCCTCTGTCTTCACAGAGGGAGGTCAAGGAATAAGAATATCTCCTATGTTCTAGACACTCATGACTAATGCACTTGTTTATCCAAACTCATATAAAACTCAGCATCATTTGCATATAATAAAATCCAGTTTGATGGGTTTTGACAAATGCATACACCCTGATAACCATCATGCCATTAAGTATAATCTTGTAATGCTCACATTTAATCCCCATGAGATGGATTGGTGTTATTGGCTCACTTTTATAGCTGCGGGAACAGAAGGCCAGAAAGATTACTAACAATAACAACAGCAAATCCTCCAGGCCAGGCACTGTTCTAAGCTCGCATATCATCTCACTCAACCCTCTCCACAGCCCCATCAGTCCCATTTTACAGATGAATACACCTGTCCAAAGTCTCCCAACTGAATAACTGGGGTTGGGTTTCTGATGCTCAGTTGATGGTCTTACCCCAGCAGAACCTTCTCCTCAAAAAAAGGTTCCCCTAGTTAATTTTCTCTTGCTCCAGAGAGACAATCCTCCAAAAACAGAAGTTAGAGTCATACAATGGAGAAGTCACATGGACCACACCTGTGCCGTTGCCCCCATTGGCTGTCTTCAAGCTCTGGACGGTCTGCTGTGATCTCATGGACAGAGATGAGGCTTGGTTACTCCTTGGAACACTGAGAAACTTCTGTGAGCCATCTCCTCAAGCAAAGTGATCCAGATTACCCTGAAAAACTGGTAGCATGTGTCCGGCCTTACCAGCAGTGCTGGGTGTTTTGAGGGAGCTCCTCACCCTCTGTGAACTCTGATGCTGGCCCTGTGCATGGAAAAGCAAAGGTGTAGGCTGGCTCTTTAGGGCTCTAATACCAAAAGGTCAACCCACACCTCTGCCTTTTACCCGTAGCCCATTGGATTAGGGCTGAGATGGACCTTTAATCTTTGCATAAAAACCCTGACACAAAGGATCGCCCCTTTCTCTCTTCCCTCCTTTCTCTCCCGTCTGGCAGAGGAGCCCTGTTCCCTAAATCCTTTTGGTGGTGAGTTCCCATGGCAGTCATTGTCTCTGTGTGTGTGTCCACCCCCTCACCCTCCCTCCTTAGAGATCGGGCCCTCACAGCTGAGGCTCGTAGAGGGAGAGGCAGGCAAAAGTCTCCAGGACTCCGCAAGGGACTGAGGTTCTCTTGCGGGGATCATGGATCCTGAGCTGAGAAACCCCGAAGCATCCATGCATCTTGGGGGCCCCTGTGCCTAGGGCCTGGCTGCATCCCGGTTCATCAGCAGAGGCAGCAGCAGGGGACTCACAATCCTGGAGGAAGCCTTGGCATCCTGGGGACCCCGCAGTCCCTGCCCCTGCCTGCTCCGAGGGGGAACCTCCGGCCGCCCCCATCCTGTCCTCTCTAGTCCTTCTCCTCCTTTGTCTTTGGCAGGTGCTCTCCCGATATCCTTTCCCCCTGCTCAGGTAAGTTTTATTTTAATCCATTTCTGCAGCGTCACCTCTGCATTCCAGCGCCTGCTGCTGCGGGCCAGGCAGCAGCGTTAGAGACAGGCTGGCACGGGACTGGAAGGGCGAGGGTCTCCCGATGCCTTTCTTCCTCAACTGGGCCAGGCTCAGTGCAGTTAAAGGTTCCTTCCCAGACCAGACAACAGGCAGTATCCCAAACCTCCAGCTTCTGGTCCAAAGTCAACTTGACTCGTTGAATATCAGCTGGGTACAAGTTGCCAGATTTGGCTCTGAAGAGACTGCAAGAACAACACACAACAGTGGCTCCCGTCCTCAAAATGCTGACCATCTGATAAGACAGACATAGCCTCTGCTACTGCTGCTGGGTCACTTCAGCCGTGTCTGATTCTGTGTGACCCTGTGGACTGTGGCCCCTCAGGCTCCTCTGTCCATGGAATTCTCCAGGCAAGAACACTGGAATGGCTGACCAGACCCTCCTCCAAGGGATCTTCCCAACCCAGGGCTCGAACCCAGGTCTCCTGCATAGCAGGCAGATTTTTTACCACTGAGCCACCAGGGAAGCCCCTATATACATATTTGTGACCCCATGGACTGTAGCCTGCCAGGCTTTTCTGTGCATGGGATTTTCGAGGCAAGAATAATGGAGTAGGTTGCCATTGCCTCCTCCAGACAGAACCTCTACCCAAATGGTATGTGGACCCTGAGGTCAGCCAGTCTGGATTTCACTCCCTATTCTGGTTCTACAACCTTAAGTGGGGATAATAGTGATTACCTAATAGGCTAAATGATATACACACATATATATAACACTTCAATCCGTTCACGACAACAGTAATCACCATATACTTGTCATAAGTTCATATGAAACTTAAATAGCATGGATCCTGAGCTGAGAAACCCCAAGCATCCATGCATCTTGGGGGCCCCTGTGCCTAGGGCCTGGCTGCATCCCGGTTCATCAGCAGAGGCAGCAGCAGGACTCACAATCCTGGAGGAAGCCTTGGCATCCTGGGGACCCCGCAGTCCCTGCCCCTGCCTGCTCCGAGGGGGAACCTCCGGCCGCCCCCATCCTGTCCTCTCTAGTCCTTCTCCTCCTTTGTCTTTGGCAGGTGCTCTCCCGATATCCTTTCCCCCTGCTCAGGTAAGTTTTATTTTAATCCATTTCTGCAGCGTCACCTCTGCATTCCAGCGCCTGCTGCTGCGGGCCAGGCAGCAGCGTTAGAGACAGGCTGGCACGGGACTGGAAGGGCGAGGGTCTCCCGATGCCTTTCTTCCTCAACTGGGCCAGGCTCAGTGCAGTTAAAGGTTCCTTCCCAGACCAGACAACAGGCAGTATCCCAAACCTCCAGCTTCTGGTCCAAAGTCAACTTGACTCGTTGAATATCAGCTGGGTACAAGTTGCCAGATTTGGCTCTGAAGAGACTGCAAGAACAACACACAACAGTGGCTCCCGTCCTCAAAATGCTGACCATCTGATAAGACAGACATAGCCTCTGCTACTGCTGCTGGGTCACTTCAGCCGTGTCTGATTCTGTGTGACCCTGTGGACTGTGGCCCCTCAGGCTCCTCTGTCCATGGAATTCTCCAGGCAAGAACACTGGAATGGCTGACCAGACCCTCCTCCAAGGGATCTTCCCAACCCAGGGCTCGAACCCAGGTCTCCTGCATAGCAGGCAGATTTTTTACCACTGAGCCACCAGGGAAGCCCCTATATACATATTTGTGACCCCATGGACTGTAGCCTGCCAGGCTTTTCTGTGCATGGGATTTTCGAGGCAAGAATAATGGAGTAGGTTGCCATTGCCTCCTCCAGACAGAACCTCTACCCAAATGGTATGTGGACCCTGAGGTCAGCCAGTCTGGATTTCACTCCCTATTCTGGTTCTACAACCTTAAGTGGGGATAATAGTGATTACCTAATAGGCTAAATGATATACACACATATATATAACACTTCAATCCGTTCACGACAACAGTAATCACCATATACTTGTCAACGATTAAGTTCATATGAAACTTAAATAGTATGAAATATGTAAAGAATTTGGAATAGTGCTCTGAATATCAGTGGTGGTTATTATCACGCAAGGCAGTTGTTGTAAGTTACAGATAATATCCTACAGAAACGTGAGAAGATTGCTCTCCCCTGCCAGGATCACGCCAAACTCCTGGAAGAGATGACCTTGAGCTTGGGCACAGAAGAATGAACAGGATTTCAACAAGCAAGATGCATAAGTGCAGCAGAGAGCACCAAGCCGCGATGCAGCACGAAGGCAGGAGAGGCCAGCTGGGCACCAGCTCTAGACCAGTTTGGCTGGGCACCAGAAACAGCCTGGCTGAGAGGCTGAGCTGGACTTTGGCCCCAGCATCTTGAGGACAAGGGCCAAGTTTGGGGTGTGACCTGTGACTACTGGAGTAACCAGCCCAGTCTGGGAAGAGGGCTGACAGAGATCCAGGCTTAGAGCCCCAAGATCCAGGTTTAGGTTCTGACTGAGCTTCCAGTTGGATGGTGCTTGGAGGCTCCTATTTTCACCTCCTCTGGATCTGTTTTCTCAACTGTGAAATGGGAAAAATAAAACTTGGTGCACCTCAGTTTTGCTATAATTATTAACCATGGCATATGAATGTGAATGTATAAATCAATATGTCAAATGCAAAGTACAATCCTTCAAGACAAGGAGGAACTAGTGTATGATCTGCAGGGGTCTGGGGGAAACTCAGAGGGATAAACTGTTTAAGAAGGAGACTTAATGAAAATCATCTAGTACAACACCTGACTCATAACGGTAGTTGAAGGAATGATCTTTCCCATGATTGACTGATTGGCTATCTTATTCATTCATTAAGTCAGTAGGTATTCCTGGATGTCAGGCATTAGGCTTGGTGATGGGAGACAGTGGTAAGTAAGAGAGGCACAGGTCCTCTTACGCTTACAAGCAACTCAGGGAACTGGCAACCTGAAGACATCCCTCTGCCCCTACTAGCAGCTTTCATCCTGCTGGGCCTCTTCTAGTTCCTTTCAAGAACTGTTGCTCTTGGACATTTATTTTTGGTTGATTTTAGGCTCCTAAGACACCTCTCCCACCGTGGATCTTGAGAACACCTCCTCCCGCCCTCTGCTGGTGGGGAGCTGTAAGGGCTTTGCAGTAAACAGCAATAAAGACCATGCATTCCTGGGGCCTTCCATCACCCCTGAGATGAACTGAAATGCGTTAATATTTAAAGAGAAATGAATTTGTAATTAGAACCTTAACTGTTATATCAGAGCCATTCTGGAGGTTTTCTATTTAAATGCAAATTGAATCTTCCCAAAGGAAAGCTAATAAGTGATAAAAGTAGATAGCAGATGAGGAAGCAGGAGGAGGGAGGTGAGCTGACGAGAAGCTGTCTGGTGTGCTGTTGACCTGCCGCCTGTGGCCCACATTCCCCTCATCCAACAACCAGGCTCTGAGGCAGAGGGAGCCTGAGCTGAGGTTTGGGATCCAGGACCCTGAGTCTCCGTTCCTCTCTTTACAGGGACGCCCAAGACAGTAGCCGTGCAGGCGGGTCTTTACCAGGCTGTTGGAGGTCATCTTAGCAACATGGTGGCCTGGAGAAGACACTGGCTTTGGAAGAAAATATTTTCAGACAGAACTGCGTTTGAATGCAGAGTCCTCTACTGATCAGCCGCTCAAGCTTAGGTGAATTTCCAAATCCCTCTGAGCCTCGGTGCCTTTGTACTATAAGCAGCTGTTGGTTCTTGTTCCTCTCAAGGCTGCTGTAACGATGATGTGATACACAGAGGAACTGTGCCTGGTACACAGTAGGTGCACACCAGCTTCCTTCCACATTAGCAAGATATTGCTGTGCCAGCCTAACATGTCAAGGTAAGTGAGAAGCAGGTTGTCAAGACAAAGGTGGCATCCCTCGTTTTCCCTTTAAAGTAGCCTAAGTCGGGGGTAGTGGGCAAACGCTTTCTGTAAAAGACCAGACAGTAAATATTTTGCACTTTGAGGGCCATACGCTCTCTGTTGCAACGATTCCACTTCCCATTATAGTGGGAAAGCAGCCACTGACAACACATGAACGGATGAGTGAATGAGCATGGCTGCATTCCAATCTAACCTTATTTATAGACGATGAAATGTGAATTTCACGTACTTTTCATGTATCACAAAACATTTTTCTTTGGATTTTTTCCCAACCATTTAGAAATGTAAAAACTGTTCTTAGATCACATGTCACACAAGGACAGGTAGGGCGCTGGACTGGGTCCACGAGTCATGTTGGCCAAACACCCTCCCATGTGTTACGAGAGACCTCCACTTGTGACTCGGGAGTCTGAACCAGCAAAACTCAGAACATAACTCCCGAGGCGGGGATGCAGGAGCACTCTCATCAAGGATGTCATCAAGGAAGAAGATAGCCCTTGGGCCAGGACTGCCAAGGACAAGAGGACACACAGGATCTGGTGATGGTCTCTGCTGGGGTGCCAACCGCTGGGTCAGGGCATGAAGAGAGGTGTCATTCCACTTCCTGCTCGGTGACCTCCAGGAGGGACAGAGAGCCTGTGGGCCCTGAGCAGGCAGCTGTCTCTTAGTAACACGCAAGAGATGGGGGCTCAAGTGTTCTCTCTTCAACCAGGGAAGCAGTGAGGCTCCCTGGACTCCTCAGACCTCCCAGGGGCACACTTAATAAGGACAGGCAGAGCCTGTGTCTCCCCTTTCCTGGGCTCTCTTACATCTATCCTTAAGCACACACACACACAGAGCCCACTTGCAGCCAGCCCGTTGGACCTCCCCCTTCTCTCTGTCTCCAGCACAGACAGAACACAGGTCACCACACCAGATGGCAACCTTGCTGCTGCAGCAGATTGCCAGTCTCCCGTGGGAGGAAGGGTTAAAATGGGGCGCTGGATGCTGCCAGATCTGCCGTCCTCACCCCCTCCTCCTCAGCGTGCTTCTGCCTGGTCCCTTCTCCAGAACCTCCAGGGAGAAGGGTGTGTGTGTGTGTGTGTGTGTGTGTGTGTGTGTGTGTGTGTGTGTGTGTGTGTGTGTGTGTGTGTGTGTGTGTGTGTGTGTGCGCGCGCGCGCGCATGCACGCGTGCGTGCAGTGTGATGTGAAGCACCAGAGAGCAAGGGAAGGAGGGAAGGAGAGACAGCGCCAGAGGGAAACCACCTTGTACCTCTATAAAGGTCCCAACCAGGGTGGACAGACCCTCCTTCCAGCTGGAGGATGAGTTGTAGCGGCTTCTCTGGCGCCCATGAAAGATGGAGGGCTCCTGGAGGCGGAGAGCCATGGTGGAAGGGGGATAACAGAAGACTTTTCATGTACAAAACATTTTTCTTTGGATTTTTTCCCAACCATTTAGAAATGTAAAAACTGTTCTTAGATCACATGTCACACAAGGACAGGTAGGGCGCTGGACTGGGTCCACGAGTCATGTTGGCCAAACACCCTCCCATGTGTTACGAGAGACCTCCACTTGTGACTCGGGAGTCTGAACCAGCAAAACTCAGAACATAACTCCCGAGGCGGGGATGCAGGAGCACTCTCATCAAGGATGTCATCAAGGAAGAAGATAGCCCTTCGGGCCAGGACTGCCAAGGACAAGAGGACACACAGGATCTGGTGATGGTCTCTGCTGGGGTGCCAACCGCTGGGTCAGGGCATGAAGAGAGGTGTCATTCCACTTCCTGCTCGGTGACCTCCAGGAGGGACAGAGAGCCTGTGGGCCCTGAGCAGGCAGCTGTCTCTTAGTAACACGCAAGAGATGGGGGCTCAAGTGTTCTCTCTTCAACCAGGGAAGCAGTGAGGCTCCCTGGACTCCTCAGACCTCCCAGGGGCACACTTAATAAGGACAGGCAGAGCCTGTGTCTCCCCTTTCCTGGGCTCTCTTACATCTATCCTTAAGCACACACACACACAGAGCCCACTTGCAGCCAGCCCGTTGGACCTCCCCCTTCTCTCTGTCTCCAGCACAGACAGAACACAGGTCACCACACCAGATGGCAACCTTGCTGCTGCAGCAGATTGCCAGTCTCCCGTGGGAGGAAGGGTTAAAATGGGGCGCTGGATGCTGCCAGATCTGCCGTCCTCACCCCCTCCTCCTCAGCGTGCTTCTGCCTGGTCCCTTCTCCAGAACCTCCAGGGAGAAGGGTGTGTGTGTGTGTGTGTGTGTGTGTGTGTGTGTGTGTGTGTGTGTGTGTGTGTGTGTGTGTGTGTGTGTGTGTGTGTGTGTGTGTGCGCGCGCGCGCGCATGCACGCGTGCGTGCAGTGTGATGTGAAGCACCAGAGAGCAAGGGAAGGAGGGAAGGAGAGACAGCGCCAGAGGGAAACCACCTTGTACCTCTATAAAGGTCCCAACCAGGGTGGACAGACCCTCCTTCCAGCTGGAGGATGAGTTGTAGCGGCTTCTCTGGCGCCCATGAAAGATGGAGGGCTCCTGGAGGCGGAGAGCCATGGGCTGGAGAAAGAGGCTGCGCTGTGAATAACAGAAGCCGCCCGAGGCCTGGCAAGAAGGGAGACGGAAAGACGGCTAGCAGGCTAGGACCTCTGAGGGTCACTCCTCTCAGCTCCTGGTTCTCCAGAGGCCCTGGATTTAGTGTCATCTCATACCAGTCCAACCTCTTCCTCCCAGCCCCGTAAGAAGCCCCAGAGCGCTGGATCCCACTATATATCAGAGTCAGGCAAAATCTGGTGCTAATAGAGAGGCAGGGAAGGAGAGTCAGGCTGTGGGAAGCCCTCCTCCTAATGAGAGCAGGGATGATCAATAGAAAACGGTAAGCGGGATCTCAGGGGTGAGCCATACCCACCTCCAGGGAGTGGGCCTGCACGAAGGTGAGACACGACCCTTGCAGCCTGAGCGTTTGTCCTCTCCATGAGGCAACTTTGCCGGGAAGAGGCGGCCCTTCAGGAGGTGAGCAGGCGAGCCTTTTGTTAGAGGAAGGCCTTGTTCCTAGGCCCCAGAGCTCTGTGGGACTGGGCTGTGTGTGCACCATCCTGCTCGCTCAGAGCCTCCCAGCAGCCCTCTACTGCATCCCCCAGCGCACGCTTCCCCCAGCACATGCACGCACGCAGGCACCATCCCTGACAGGCAGGCTGGCCCATCTGCCAATCAATCTTCCTTGCCGATTTCCCAGCTGGAGCAGCGGGGCTGGTGTGTAAATCATTCAGAGCCCTCTCTCAGCTCTGCCAGGACATGGAGCTCTTTTTAATTAAGAAGAATGGAGGATGCTGTTGGCTCTGGAAATGGCGATATTAACTTACTAATGGGCATTTAAGGAGCTGTGTTTGAGTGCTCTGCTGCTGCCGTCCCCAGCCGGCAGCCTCTCACTCCTCTGCAGAGCGGCCCAGAGCCCCATGAAGGCTCTGCCATCCTCCACGTTGGAAAGGGTGGAGGATAAGCCCCTCAGTGTCCAGTCAGCCCCTGGCCTGGTGACCTGGGATAAATGGGACCATTTTCACTTTTAGAGGAGGGGCCAGAATCGGAGTGACTGGAGCCCTGAGTCCTCTGCCTTCTGTCCCAGCAGCCTGTGGAAAGGCCACAGGCATCGTTGGAAATGTCAGGGCCCAACAGGAAGCATGATTAGGCTTCTGGGTGGGTGCCCAAGGTCTATGAGGAGCCAGCCGGTTAGTAGCAGCTGTAGCTCGCCCAGGTCCCCGTGTCCCCAGCTGAGCTGGGGGAAAACGAGGCTAGTGGCAACAACAGCACCAGGGAAAGGTCCCCAGTAGCGTCCCTTCTGGTGGCAGAACCTTGGGGAGCGGGCGGTGACTATGAGAGCTGGTGAGGCCAGACCTCTGTCCGTTTGCACCACCCGGAAGAATGTGAGAATGTCTACTCTGGAACCTACTGCTTTGTCACTGTAGTTAAACGATTCTTTCTCTAGGGCTTTCCACCCTGCACACCCGCGGCAGAAGAACACTCCAGCTGGGAGAGACCTCAGGCTGCTGTCTCCTTTCTCGTCTCTCTACTGTTACAGACACCAGAATGGATACGATTTGCCCAGAGGTGCGCACCCAAGTGATGACAAGCTGCGAGCGGGAGGCCTCCTGACTCACAGTCCTGTGTCTTTCCTATTTCCAGTGCCTCCCAGGGGAGGTGACACCGTGGTCTCTCCCCTCCTGCTGGCGTTTTGATTTTCTGATGCTCCCACGCAGGAAATTTTTTTAGAGCCCGCTCTCTCAGCCCCCCCCTGCCAGGCACCATCCCTGACAGGCAGGCTGGCCCATCTGCCAATCAATCTTCCTTGCCGATTTCCCAGCTGGAGCAGCGGGCTGGTGTGTAAATCATTCAGAGCCTCTCTCAGCTCTGCCAGGACATGGAGCTCTTTTTAATTAAGAAGAATGGAGGATGCTGTTGGCTCTGGAAATGGCGATATTAACTTACTAATGGGCATTTAAGGAGCTGTGTTTGAGTGCTCTGCTGCTGCCGTCCCCAGCCGGCAGCCTCTCACTCCTCTGCAGAGCGGCCCAGAGCCCCATGAAGGCTCTGCCATCCTCCACGTTGGAAAGGGTGGAGGATAAGCCCCTCAGTGTCCAGTCAGCCCCTGGCCTGGTGACCTGGGATAAATGGGACCATTTTCACTTTTAGAGGAGGGGCCAGAATCGGAGTGACTGGAGCCCTGAGTCCTCTGCCTTCTGTCCCAGCAGCCTGTGGAAAGGCCACAGGCATCGTTGGAAATGTCAGGGCCCAACAGGAAGCATGATTAGGCTTCTGGGTGGGTGCCCAAGGTCTATGAGGAGCCAGCCGGTTAGTAGCAGCTGTAGCTCGCCCAGGTCCCCGTGTCCCCAGCTGAGCTGGGGGAAAACGAGGCTAGTGGCAACAACAGCACCAGGGAAAGGTCCCCAGTAGCGTCCCTTCTGGTGGCAGAACCTTGGGGAGCGGGCGGTGACTATGAGAGCTGGTGAGGCCAGACCTCTGTCCGTTTGCACCACCCGGAAGAATGTGAGAATGTCTACTCTGGAACCTACTGCTTTGTCACTGTAGTTAAACGATTCTTTCTCTAGGGCTTTCCACCCTGCACACCCGCGGCAGAAGAACACTCCAGCTGGGAGAGACCTCAGGCTGCTGTCTCCTTTCTCGTCTCTCTACTGTTACAGACACCAGAATGGATACGATTTGCCCAGAGGTGCGCACCCAAGTGATGACAAGCTGCGAGCGGGAGGCCTCCTGACTCACAGTCCTGTGTCTTTCCTATTTCCAGTGCCTCCCAGGGGAGGTGACACCGTGGTCTCTCCCCTCCTGCTGGCGTTTTGATTTTCTGATGCTCCCACGCAGGAAATTCTTCCTTTTTATAACCCAGGTCCTCAGGCTTTATTACAAGCCCCATTTCCTCTTACAATTTCCTCAATAAACACAGGGAAGTCACCAGGGTCTTTCAGAGAAGGCTCCTCTTCCTGCTGTCGTTATCGTTTTACGCGTTAAGCGACAGAGGAGTACACGCTCCCCAACTCTTTCTTCTAAATTGAGTCTTGTGAGTCTGAACATCAAGATGACCGCCCTGGCAGTTCTTTGTCTGTGATCTACTTTCCAATGTTACAGTTTTACCTAAATAGGCAGAAGTTGCTCCCAGGTAGACAGATGCATTTATACGGGATACCATCAAGTCCCTCTGGGCTCCAGGCTCCACGCCGTGGGCTGTGTGTGAACGTGCAGTATGTTCTGTGCTCTGGAGAAGGAGCGGGAGCAAGCTGGGTGGGGAGAGGAATGCGGCTCAGACAGCTCTCTAATCGAGGCTGCGTGGTCAGGACATGAAGCCCCGCTGCTTGAGGCCACCCTGAGGGACCCGAGACTGCCGCCCCAAAGGTTGGCCGTGCCACGTGAGCAGATACAAATTATGATTGTGACGGCTGGTGTCCGTTTGGCACTAGCTCCAATCAAGTCCTCTAGAGCCTTAAATCCTTCCTCAGGCTGATGTCGGGACAGAGCAGGAGTGGGCTCTAATGAGGCTTTTCCAAGCAGGGGGAGGGATCTACCCTTCGTTTGGTCTGCCGGAAGCCCCAGTCCTAATTGGATGAGTCATCGTCACTCCCCACTCCCGGAATACAGCCTGAGCCTCAGATGAGGAATAGAAGCTGATTATCGAAAGGAAGGGCACCAGCTGTTCTCCAGATCAGAATGCTGTTTAGACTGCAGGGGAAGAGACTCCAGTTACCTAGGAGGAAACCTCCTGTCCAAGACATAGACCCAGCAACGGCTGGACACATTGGCCAGGTGTGGGCTCTGGTAAGGTGCCTACCTTGTGAGCTCAGCACCTGCTATTCGGGCACTCCAGCCAGAGTGCCTGGTAAGTCAGAGCTGTGGAAGCTTGCCATCATGAGGGGAGGAAAGCACACGCCTCTTCACAGAGCACCTACAGCCTGCCCAGGAGCCACACCGGGCATCTCATCCTCCCATAAGGCTAGAAAGTAGATTGGCTTCTTCCCTTTTTCACAGATGAGGAATTAAGATTCAGGATGTAAGGCATTTATTCATGGTTACACAGCCATGGATGACTGAGCCAGGACACAGGCCCTGTCTGTCTGACTCCAAAGTCCACACACCTTCCCACTGTCCCATGACTGTGGAGAGAGAGAACTTATACAGGGAAGGTGACCTGGCCTCAGGGGGCTCTGGGTGTACCCCTCCCCTAGCATGGTACCCACTGACAGGAGGACAGGCTGTATTTCTGAGAAGGGAGAAAGAAGCTATTGTAGCATTTAATAGCTAAACAGCTCCTCTTTCCCCACTCCCACCCCCACCCCACATGTGTTCTACACTTGAAATCCCACCAGTCCCTTGAGGCCCTGCACACAGGGCCTGCGCCCACACTCTGCCACGCGGTGAAGCTGCCTAGTTTCCTGGGCAGACAGTGTCCCCTCACCAACAGCCTCAGCTTTCCCGTTACCTACCAGAGTTCAGTGAAGGCCAGCCCCTGAATATCTAATAAACTCAACTGATGCTGAGTCAGACTGTGCATTTTCTTGTATGTAAATTAGGCCTTAATAAGCCCAAAATGTGGACAAGGAAATGGCAACCCACTCCAGTATTCTTGCCTGGGAAATCCTATGGACAGAGGAGCCTGGTGGGCTACAGTCCCTGGGGTCACAAAGAGTCAGCCTATGATTGAGTGACTAAGCACAGCACAGCACAGCATCACAATACTAAAGGCTCCAGAGCACCCAAGTTTCATGTTTAAAAGGCTTTCATGAACTTTCCTCTCCCCACTTGCCTACCTACCCAGTGCCACCTTATAGCCAAGGCAAAAACTCAAAACAATTTCTAAAAACAAAGAGAAACCCAGACCTGATGCAACACAAGGTCTTAAAGCAAGAAGGATTTTGGCCTGACAAGAGGAAGAACTTCCAGACTGGGAAAGTGGTTACACACTGGAATGAACTGGTGAGGAATCAAAGGGGTCAGTGGACCTCACCTCTGCTTGACACTCCGAAAGTCCCCAGCTTGGTGCACTCAGCCCAGGCATGGAAACCGCAGGTGACTCAGGGAATCTTAAGTGGCAGTTGCTAGGTTACAAGCTTCCTCAATGTGCATTCAGCGTTAGGACTGAAGGATGTCACCTGGCTGGGAAGAAGAACTATGGGGGAAGGAGCAGGGGAGATGGAGAGAAGCCAGGGCTTCCAGAACAAGCAATTAGGCCGTGGCCTGGGAGGCATCCTGTGCTTAGTACTTTTGCAAGGGTCTGACTCCCTGGATCCCACGGTTTCGTAGGGGCTGTTGCTTGCAGGACGTGATTAGGTCAGAATGGGGCCTCTTCTGGGGGTGGGTTCTGGGCCTTTCCCAGCTATGCTGCCTGGCACAGACAGCGTGGCAACAGAGAGAGGCAGTCGCTGAAACCTTTGAGGGTCTGGGCTCCTTCTTTCACTGTAACTGGACAGAAAGCCAGGTGAGAATAGAGAAGCTTGATATTCTTAATACTACACAGTTCTGGGGCTTCCCTGGTGGTCCAGTGGGTAAGGACAACGCCTTGCAGTGCAAGGGGCACCGGTTCGAGCCCTGGCCTGGGAAGATCCCACGTGCCGTGGAGCGGCTGGACCAATGTGTCCAATTACCGAGCTGGAGCTCTGGAGCGCATGCGCCTAGACCTGGCTCTCTGCGACAACAGAGGCCACCACAATGGGAGGCCCACAAGAGCCAAAGAACCAAGAGGTTGAAAATAGAGAAATGAAAGACCAATAGAAGTGGCCCACCCACCTCCTCCCTCCCCAACTCGCCCCTCTCAAAAAAAAATAAATAAATAAATCTTTAAAAAAATAAATAAATAAAATAAAATAGGCGCTTTAAAAATAATAATAATAATACACAGTTCTTTTGCTTGTGATTTCACTGGGGTAAGGGAAAGAGCGCTGGATATGGAATTCACTGACTAGGCCCACCCTGAATGGCTCACATGGTCATAGGCCAGTTACTGCATTTCACCAAGACTCAGAGTCCTTATCTGTAAAAAGTGGGTACTAATATCTGACTGACAACATTCCTAGGGTTGCTTTCAAGATTATGAGAAAGTGGATGTGCAAATTTATTTCAAGTTAGGCCAACATACAGCAGTGTGAGCTTCATATACCTGCTTACTGAACTGTCCCAGCTGGGCTGAGTGGGGACACAAGAATCCTTGCCTCACTGCTTTGCTAGAAAGAGGCGAAAGAGGCTGAAGGTGGACCCACCCAAAAAACCCTCTTAGAGGATTATGTATCGCTTTCAATAACCACCAGCTTTTCCTGACCATCCTGTCCTGATTTTGTGAAGACAGTTACAATTGATGGTTGAGGGTTTGTTCCCTATTCCTCTGGGCAGACTGTGATCTCCAGGGAAAAGAGAAATCTTTGACTATTCCTGTGAAACTTCATTAATTCAGACCACATTTTTTAGAATTGATAAGTTCTTATTAAATAAACAGAGCAAAACTTTGGGGAAGGGGGGAATATCCTCTCCCTTATGCCTCTTGAATTCTTTTGGGTGGTCTAATAAGATTACATGGACACAAGATTATCAGGAGGGAAAAGAATTTAATTCAGACATACAGAGGTCCCTGTTTATACATGATTTTTAGACAAATAAATAATTATTCATGAAGATTTAACAAAGGGGCTCTTACCTGGGGCAGCAGACTAATGAAGTAGGAAAATTTTGTTTATATAGATTTCTCAACCTTGAATTCCCTAACTCTGGTGATGCGGTCGCTTTCTGTCCTCTTGGGATAGGGTGGGTACTTCCACATGGAAGATTTATTTCCCACTTTCAGGGGGAAAGAGGGGTTCAGAGTGTTTTTCAATATCAATTTTTCCCCACTAGCTATTTCTTTTTTTTTTTTTTTTAAAGATTTATTTATTTATTTATTTTGGGGTGGGGGTTGGGTTGGCGAGGGAGGGGAGTGGGCGGGCCACTTCTATTGGTCTTTCATTTGTCTATTTTCATCCGTCTTTGTTCTTTGGCTCCTGTGGGCCTCCCATCGCGGTGGCATCTGTCGTTGCAGAGCACCGGCTCTGGGAGCATGTACTCCAGAGCTCCAGCTCGGCAACTGGACACATCAGTCCAGCCGCTCCACAGCACGTGGGATCTTCCCAGGCCAGGGATCGAACCGGCGCCCCTGGCACTGCAAGGAGGTGTCCTTACCCACTGGACCACCAGGGGAAGCCCCGCCACTAGCTATTTCTCAAGTAACTAAGTTAAAATAGTCACTATGCCATTGTGGTATATATCTTGGGGTGGGGTGCTCTGAACCCCAACACAACCATCCTCTGTGAAGATTCTAGAGGTATTTAATATGTAAGTACAGAGAATTTAAACTAAAGAAGCAGAGGAATCTCTAAGCCAAGAACTCAAGATGTTAAGATGGGCCTCTTGGGAGCTATGACTTCAGTTCCTCACAGGAAGTCATTTCTCAGTGGGGGGCAAAATATCTGTGTTTGTTCTCAGTTTTCCTTTGTCTTGGTTTTGTTAACAGTCTTTGAATAGTAATGGCATTAATAGCAATTTACCAGGTCCTTGCCGTGTGTCAGAAGCTGAACTGAACACTTTACAAATATCATCTCTTTTGCAAAACTCTACTCTGTATCCATACCATGGAATGCTACTCAGAAATAAAAAGGAATGACCTTGTGATACATGCAGTGCCTTGGATGAATCTCCTCCGAATTACACTGAGAGAAAAAAAGCCAATCCCAATAACATTCCTTCCGGGTGAGCAGGGAGCCGCCTCACTTCACTGCTTGTGGGATCTTAGTTCCCCAGCCAAGGACTGAACCCTGGGCCCCAGGAGTAAAAGCACCAAGTCCCAGCCACTGGACTGGCAGGGAATTCTCTACACAACATTCTTGAAATGACAAAATTATGGAAATGGAGTACAGGTTAGTGGCTGCCAGGGTTTGGAGAGATAGGGGCAAGAGGGAAGAGGTATGGGTACAGGAAGGCAACATATACACCTAGAACTAACATAGTCTTGTAAATCAATTATACTTCTTTTTCTTCTTTTTTTTTAAAGACAGAAAGACAGGTTCTCGCAGTGATGGAAATGTTCTGTACCTTAACTGATTAATTTCCGTATTCTGGTTAGGACATTATTGTACTGTACATTTTGCAAGAGGAAAACTGAGTAAAATCCTCCATTTCTCATTGAGGGAAATTGGGTAAAAGTGTTATTTCTTACAACAGCATGTGAATCCACAGTTTATCTCAAAATACAAAGTTTAGCCTAAATAAAACAAGGAAGCAAGCTTGGAGTAGTTAGATTATTTCAGAGCCGGAATTTAAACCCGGGTCTGTCAGACTCCCAAGCTTGAGCATTTCAAGGGAACCCCCTAGGAGGACCCAGAAGCCTGCAGTTCATCACACCAGGTGGCTGGCTCACTGGCCTCAGGGGCACCTGTGACTGGGCACTGCTGTCCTGTTAAGGCCACTGCATGGCTTGAAAGAATTATTTGGCAAGCCCTGAGGCTGGGTGCTAGAAGGGCAGATTTTGATAGCCAGGTTTTCCCTTCCTAACGGGTGTAAAGAAGGGTGATATAGGAGGGGCCACTCACGTGCTTGCCTTTCTTCTTTTGTCTCTGATTGTGTGTCCGCATAACTGTGCGTTTGTCAGTTTCTCCGTGGAGATGCCCATTTCCGTGAGGAGGTGTGGGGATGTGCACATGACGCTCCCGTGCACAGGTCAGTGTGTCCATTGTTTGAATGCTCCTGGGTCAGGTCTGAGTGTGTCACACCCACATAACCTGTTCCTATTAGGTTCAACCATTCGATAATACCTCCCTCACAGTAAAGCCGACTACTGAGCCAGTCTCTCACCAACGGGGTCTGTGTGCTGTAGATAAACTGGGTAATTGGACTCCCGCCTCCGCATCCAAAACAAACACTTACAAACCGCCCACCCCACGCTGGAGGAGTCTAGTCCTGTCATCTGGAAAGTCCCAGCCACTACTCAAATTAAATTTGAAATGACAAAATTATGGAAATGGAGTACAGGTTAGTGGCTGCCAGGGTTTGGAGAGATAGGGGCAAGAGGGTATAGGTATGGGTACAGGAAGGCAACATATACACCTAGAACTAACATAGTCTTGTAAATCAATTATACTTCTTTTGCTTCTTTTTTTTTAAAGACAGAAAGACAGGTTCTCGCAGTGATGGAAATGTTCTGTACCTTAACTGATTAATTTCCGTATTCTGGTTAGGACATTATTGTACTGTACATTTTGCAAGAGGAAAACTGAGTAAAATCCTCCATTTCTCATTGAGGGAAATTGGGTAAAAGTGTTATTTCTTACAACAGCATGTGAATCCACAGTTTATCTCAAAATACAAAGTTTAGCCTAAATAAAACAAGGAAGCAAGCTTGGAGTAGTTAGATTATTTCAGAGCCGGAATTTAAACCCGGGTCTGTCAGACTCCCAAGCTTGAGCATTTCAAGGGAACCCCCTAGGAGGACCCAGAAGCCTGCAGTTCATCACACCAGGTGGCTGGCTCACTGGCCTCAGGGGCACCTGTGACTGGGCACTGCTGTCCTGTTAAGGCCACTGCATGGCTTGAAAGAATTATTTGGCAAGCCCTGAGGCTGGGTGCTAGAAGGGCAGATTTTGATAGCCAGGTTTTCCCTTCCTAACGGGTGTAAAGAAGGGTGATATAGGAGGGGCCACTCACGTGCTTGCCTTTCTTCTTTTGTCTCTGATTGTGTGTCCGCATAACTGTGCGTTTGTCAGTTTCTCCGTGGAGATGCCCATTTCCGTGAGGAGGGTGTGGGGATGTGCACATGACGCTCCCGTGCACAGGTCAGTGTGTCCATTGTTTGAATGCTCCTGGGTCAGGTCTGAGTGTGTCACACCCACATAACCTGTTCCTATTAGGTTCAACCATTCGATAATACCTCCCTCACAGTAAAGCCGACTACTGAGCCAGTCTCTCACCAACGGGGTCTGTGTGCTGTAGATAAACTGGGTAATTGGACTCCCCGCCTCCGCATCCAAAACAAACACTTACAAACCGCCCACCCCCACGCTGGAGGGAGTCTAGTCCTGTCATCTGGATACTTGGTTCTAGTGCCCCGCTTTTCCTGAACAGTAGGCAAGGTGAGCGTCCCCCGCCGAGCCCTTTCCCTCCCCCGCGGCCGGCGCAGCCAAGGCTTATGTAAAGAGGTCGCCGCTCGCTCCGCCGCGGGGCGCACGCGGATTCCTGCACAGGTGTGGCGGCCGCGGGTGAGGATGTGCGTGGAGCAGGCTCGCTGGCCGCCTCCCCATCTCACTCCCCGGCGGCGGCTCCGCGTCTCCTTCCTGCTGCTCATTTATTCTCTTCATCTGCTGGCGTGACAGCGGCGAGCGGCCTGGGGAGGCGCAGAGCGCCCTCGCCCCTGCTCCCCGCGCCGCTCTCGGGTGATGCGCCGCCTGCGCCTCGCCGCCGCACTCCTCCGGCCTGGCCGTGTAAGTGGCGCGGGCGCGGGGGCGGGGGTTGCTGGGTGGGAGAGCCGGGGGAGACGGGCGGCGCCGCCGAAAGGTGGTAACTCCTTGTTTCGCCGGGAGGCAGACTGCCACCCAGAATCCCGGAACGCCCCCCAGTCCCCCGCGCGTTCCGCGGTTTCCGACCCGCCGGCGGGGGACAAAAGCGGTGCGGGCGTGATGCCACCGCGGGGTGGCGCCCTCGCCGCCGCGGCTTCCCTTGAAAGTTGGCCGGGGGCTGGCAGCCCGCGCGCCCGCCCACGCCAGGAGGCCCGGCGCGGGGCCCCGGCTGCCCTTGATTCGCCCCATTCATCCCGCAGGGCCAGGCGCGGACGCCGCCGGACCGCTGAGTCTTGAGGGACCGTGCAGCACCAGCCGGCGTCGGGGCCCTTGCCGGGGGTCGGGCAGGAACCAGAGCACTGGAGCGAGATGGAAGCGGCGAGACGGGGAGCAGAGTAGCCCGCCGAGCCGCGGGCTCGCATCTCCTCCGGCGCCCTGGCGCTCCGCGGGGACGCCGCGGGCGGGGCCCCCGGGACTGCCATGGAGGTCCCCACCGTCAAGGACTTCCAGTGGAAGCGCCTGGCGCCGCTGCCTAGCCGCCGGGTCTACTGCTCCCTGCTGGAAACCGGGGGACAGGTCTATGCCATCGGGGGATGTGACGACAACGGCGTCCCCATGGACTGCTTCGAGGTCTACTCCCCCGAGGCCGACCAGTGGACCGCCCTGCCCCCCCTGCCCACGGCCCGGGCCGGGGTGGCCGTCACCGCCCTGGGGAAGCGCATCATGGTGATCGGGGGTGTGGGCACCAGCCAGCTGCCCCTGAAGGTCGTGGAGATGTACA
This sequence comes from Tragulus kanchil, assembly GCA_022376925.1. NCBI lineage: Eukaryota > Metazoa > Chordata > Mammalia > Artiodactyla > Tragulidae > Tragulus > Tragulus kanchil. The sequence goes on along the minus strand of JAIOJX010000024.1, from coordinate 79,216,335 downwards.
ACATCGATGAGGGCAAGTGGAAGAAGAGAAGCACGCTGCGTGAGGCCGCCATGGGCATTTCCGTCACGGCCAAAGGCGAGTGGGGCCAGGGCTGAGGGCGGGCGGAGAGAAGGGGGTGCAAGGCCACGGGGAAAGAAATGGAAGCCAGCCCTAAGCTGGAGGCCCCTATCACATTTATGGACTCTAAAACCAGAGACCCGCTGGCCTTCTTCTGTAGGTGGGAGCCTCGAGAGTCAGCAAGTGAAGTGGGTAGTAAGTCCATATGATGCCAGAGCTCTACTCCACCCCACCAACCTCCTCTCTGCAAGCTGGGCAGGCAGGCCCGAGGGGAGAGCCAAAGCTGGGTAGCCCCTGTAGATGCCTTCATTCAGCAGAATGGTGGGCCTCCCACCCACAGCCCATAGCCCTTGCGACCTTCCTTGCAAGTGCTACCCCCCAAGACACATCTCTGGGGTCCTGGGGCTGTTCATCCCATCTTTGTACCATCACCCGGCCCCACAGGGAGGGTCTTGGAACCTGATTCCAAGACCTTCTTTTCACCATCTGCCTCCTAATCTCAGAGATACTAATGAGTGGAGACCAGAATGTTCCTGACATTCATGTTCCTGCGGCATCTTGCCCAGATTCACTAGGTCCTCAGGGCGTGCGTGTGCTCACCACTTAGCTTCAGGATTCTCATTTTGCTTTTTCCAGGTCCATCATTTCTTCTTTTCAGGCCTGGCACATCCCAGAGCATGGAGGGGGCTCTGAAAGCTGTCTTTCTAAAACACACAGTTTTATGAGAAATGGTCCAGCGAAAGTTAGAAGACCCAAGAGCAGATCAGACAAGCTTAGTCTGTTTGCAACCTCACCTTCTTCTCTTGCAGACTTACTTCAGCTGCCTCTCAGGTTCCCAGGTGGTGCTAGTGGTAAAGCACCTGCCTGCAAGCAGGAGACATAAGAGACGCGGGTTCAATCCCTGGGTCTGGATGATCCCCTGGAGAAGAAAATGGCAGTTCACTCCGATATTCTTGCCTGGAGAACTCCATGGACAAAGGAGTCTGGTGGCTGCATTTCATAAGGCTGCAAAGAGTCAGACACGACTGAAGTGACCTAGCACCCCAGGTCCACTGTAGATCAGAAACCAGTGTCTCTTGAGCACCTGCTGTCCCTGGACAGTAAGTTCTAGGTCCCAGGGAGGAAGAAAAGAGGCAGAAGGTCTGATCCCTGCCTGTAGGAGCCCAGGTGTTACCAGTGAAGGTCAAACAGAGAAACACAGAAGCTCTCAGGGCACGGTCACCAACAGCCTCCTGAACTCCCAGTAAGAAAGACAGAAGGCATGCAAGCCCGTGGGGAGAGAGGGGAAGGGCGGTCCTTCATCCCCAAGCCTCAGTAAGTGGCACTGAAAGATCAAGAACTAACGTTTATTGAGTCCTTACCACAGGTGCTTTATAGGTATTAACCCTTTGACCCTCAGAACCTGTCTGATGAGGCAAATGCTATTATTGTCCTATTTTAGAGAGAAGTAATGTAGGCCCAGAGAGACTAACTTGTCCTAACTTGTCCAAGGTTACACAGCTGTCAGGTCTTGGTCAAGTCTGCATTCTTAATTATGGCATTGAATGGGTTCAACAGTTAGTTTACTAAGAATTTACATTCTGTGTGCCAGGCTTTATACCAGATGCTGGGGCCACAGATTAACAAATTCCTAAGACCTAAGAATCTATTGAAAGAAACATACAAAGGTTATTTCAGCAATGTGTGGCAAGTAGGGAGATGCAGGTGTGATCAGGATCGTCCAGGTGACTCTGAAAGAATGAGTAAGAATCAGGTTCAGAAGTGGTCATGTGGAGGGGAATGGGGGTTGGGGTCTCTCAGCTGCAGATGTTCAGCTTGAAACAGGAATGGAAGAGGCAGAGTGTGTGTGAGATAAATTTCTCTTTAGCAGGCCCCAGCTCCTAGCCACAGGCTGGGCTTGGGATTTCTTTGTTTCTCCCTCCAGTGAGGTTGAAAAGTAGAAAGAAGTAATACTTCTGCAAGCCCCTTGAAGAATAAAAACCTCTTAGAGCCAAGGAATGGTGGCTGGTCACTAGGAAACAGAACCCCAAGCAGGGGTGGGTCCCTGGGAGAAGAGGGCCCTGGGGGTCGGGCTGTGTCCTTAACAGGCTGTGTGAGGTCCTAGGGTGCGACCCAGGAAGCAGGGAGGCTGTGCCCGTCTGCTCTGGTGTCACCTGCAGCCATAGGCGGGAGAGAAGCAGCTCTCAGTGCCCAGCTCGCTGCCTGGTCAGAGCTTCTCTCAGGGGTCAGTTTTCTTTCCTCCACAGCCTCGCCTTCATCCACCCCTAGCTCTGTCCCACTCAGGGCATGGTGCCTCCTGGAGCCCACTTCCTCTCTCCAGACAAAGGAAGAAACAGCAGCAGGCCAGCATCCCACAAGGCCAGATAACAGTAAGGCTGACCGCATTTCCAAAGGCTCCTGCTAGGTCCGAAGTTCTGATCTGGGACTGCCTGGGGAGCAGGCCGCTATTGGAGGGCATCAGGGGAATACCTCTCCTCTTTGGCATGTCTCTGGCTGCCTCAGAAGGAGGAGAATGAAGGCCCCCAAACCTGCAAAAGGTTTTCCAGGCCTGGGCCCCACTGAAGTCTACTTCTGTGCAAGGCTTGGTATTCTGGTCTTAACCAAGAGCCAGACACCAAGGAAGGCAAGGAAGGCTAAGGCACGTAGGCCTGACACGGCTTCAAGAAGACTCAGCCTCATCTGTGGCAGCAACTTTGAATGGTGCCACCAGCCGATTCTCTGGCATAGCGGTGGCTGGGAACGCACCAGGCTTCGGTGCTGGTGTTTAGGGGGTTAACAGAGCCCTGCCAAGGTAGGGACTGGGCACATGGCACAGTGGGCCTGTCTCATGGTGTCTGTTGTGTGACCTTTCTCCTTAGATTACCGAGTGTATGCAGCCGGCGGGATGGGCCTGGACCTCCGTCCACACAACCACCTCCAGCACTATGACATGCTCAAGGACATGTGGGTGTCTCTAGCACCCATGCCCACCCCGAGATATGCTGCCACCTCCTTCCTCCGAGGTTCCAAGATCTACGTACTAGGTAAGGACAGGTTGTCTGGCCCATGTCTGTATCTCCTTCCCTCCCCCAGGCCAGTTCCTGTTGGAAGCAGTGCTTGTGTGCGGAGCATCTCCTGGACTCTGGGGTTAATCACACTGCCCCACCCCTCAGGGAGCTTCCTGTATGATCAGATAACAGTGAGGAGGGGAACCCAACCTCAGTCCTCAGGGACTTACTCTTCTGCTCAACCTCGCCCCGCTCTGGCCTCCAGGGGACGACAGTCCAAGTATGCAGTCAACGCCTTGAGGTCTTTGACATCGAGACTCGCTCCTGGACCAAGTTCCCCAACATTCCTGCAAGCGGGCCTTCATCCACCCCTAGCTCTGTCCCACTCAGGGCATCCTCGGAGCCCACTTCCTCTCCAGACAAAGGAAGAACAGCAGCAGGCCAGCATCCCACAAGGCCAGATAACAGTAAGGCTGACCGCATTTCCAAAGGCTCCTGCTAGGTCCGAAGTTCTGATCTGGGACTGCCTGGGGAGCAGGCCGCTATTGGAGGGCATCAGGGGAATACCTCTCCTCTTTGGCATGTCTCTGGCTGCCTCAGAAGGAGGAGAATGAAGGCCCCCAAACCTGCAAAAGGTTTTCCAGGCCTGGGCCCCACTGAAGTCTACTTCTGTGCAAGGCTTGGTATTCTGGTCTTAACCAAGAGCCAGACACCAAGGAAGGCAAGGAAGGCTAAGGCACGTAGGCCTGACACGGCTTCAAGAAGACTCAGCCTCATCTGTGGCAGCAACTTTGAATGGTGCCACCAGCCGATTCTCTGGCATAGCGGTGGCTGGGAACGCACCAGGCTTGGTGCTGGTGTTTAGGGGTTAACAGAGCCCTGCCAAGGTAGGGACTGGGCACATGGCACAGTGGGCCTGTCTCATGGTGTCTGTTGTGTGACCTTTCTCCTTAGATTACCGAGTGTATGCAGCCGGCGGGATGGGCCTGGACCTCCGTCCACACAACCACCTCCAGCACTATGACATGCTCAAGGACATGTGGGTGTCTCTAGCACCCATGCCCACCCCGAGATATGCTGCCACCTCCTTCCTCCGAGGTTCCAAGATCTACGTACTAGGTAAGGACAGGTTGTCTGGCCCATGTCTGTATCTCCTTCCCTCCCCCAGGCCAGTTCCTGTTGGAAGCAGTGCTTGTGTGCGGAGCATCTCCTGGACTCTGGGGTTAATCACACTGCCCCACCCCTCAGGGAGCTTCCTGTATGATCAGATAACAGTGAGGAGGGGGAACCCAACCTCAGTCCTCAGGGACTTACTCTTCTGCTCAACCCTCGCCCCGCTCTGGCCTCCAGGGGGACGACAGTCCAAGTATGCAGTCAACGCCTTCGAGGTCTTTGACATCGAGACTCGCTCCTGGACCAAGTTCCCCAACATTCCCTGCAAGCGGGCCTTCTCCAGCTTTGTGACTCTGGACGACCGCTTGTATAGCTTAGGTGGCCTGCGGCAGGGCCGGCTCTACCGGCAGCCCAAGTTCCTCCGGACAATGGACGTGTTCGACATGGAACAGGGTAAGCTGGACACCAGGCCCTGGCTGTGCACCGGCCTCCTGCTCACCCCCCACTTCACCCCCATCCCATCCATCTGCTCAGGCCTACTTAGCAGCTGGGTAAGCTTTTCAGAAGCCCGAACAGCCCTCTCCATTCAGGGCTACACTTAGGATCAGATTCTTTCATCTGTACAGGGCTCCCTTTGATTCACTGGTTGTTTTAATCAAAGCCTTTTCCACCTATTGTCCCTTCTTACAACATCCAGCCAGGGCAGCTAAGGGATGGCTTTTTCCTGCTTCGCACTTTTGGAGAAAAAGAAGGGTCCTGGCTCGGAAACTCTACCTCTAGTCAGCCTCCTTTCCAGCTTGCAGTTCGTGAGAGGAGAGGTAGAACAAAATGGTTCATGTTACGAGGTTCCTTGGACTGTATCTAGCATGGGAGAGGAGAGGTGGAGTGTCATTTCACCCAGGAGGAGGCATTGTCTAGGCACTGCACACACAAGGCAAACAGAGTGGAGAGGCTGCCCAGGGTGAGAGTGGTTTGGGACTGGTGTGAATTCGGTAGGGGTGGTCAGCATCTAATTGTCTCTGTGCATCTCCTGGCATCATCCATGGCCTGCAGGGGGATGGCTGAAGATGGAGCGCTCGTTCTTCCTCAAGAAGCGGCGGGCAGACTTTGTGGCCGGTGCTCTGAGTGGACGGGTCATCGTGGCTGGGGGACTTGGTAAGGATAGAGCTTGTGGGCTGGCACTGGGTCTGGTGCTCTGTGGATTCTGGACATGCGTGAGCAGAAGAGGGTGCTGGTTCTGTGCACCATGCCTGCCTACTGGTTTATTCCAAAGGATCCAGAGCATTCTCTTCCTCCCTGCCTAGATGTCATGTCTCCCCAGTTGGACCTCAGATATGGTCTATCTGTCCTCTTACTCAGGGGAGACTGAGGCCCAGAGAGCCTAAGAGACATACAGATAACCATGTGACACAGGCTTGCAGAGCAGAGGTCCCTGGAGACCTGTCTGGGGACGACTGGAGGTAGAAAGGATTGACCTTCATCCTCTTTCTCTTCTCCCTGGACACTCAGCTCTGGCATGGAGTAGGAAAGCATTCTGGTCAAGTCAGTTATTCTAATGAATTCAGGATTTGCTGTGTGAGCCCTCCTAGAGATTAGTGTATTTCGAAGGTGGGACCCCAATGTCAACAGGGAAGAGAGAAATGGGCAGTGGGGCTCCTGGGACCCAGAGTTTACTCAATGTGGACAGATTCCCTGACTTTACCACATCAGAAGGAAGCTCGATGTAAGCCAGATATTGTGAACAGCTTTCTTACTAAAGGGTAGAAGAGAGGCAGTAGTGTCTAGAAACTTCTGGGAAAAGGAGGCAGAGGGGAAAGAAAGCTTCGTCTTTCATCTTGAGGAGATGAAAGGACAAAGGAGGCAGAAAGGGCCAAGTGGCTGTTTGATGAAAGCGTGGGGAAGGATCTGCACCCAAGGAAGTTGAGGGTGCTTGGCTTCTGCTTGGGTTCCAGAGGGAAGGAGGGAGGTGGGCCATCTTCCCCCAGGGCAGATTGGTGGCTGGACTGTTTTGTAAGGTCCGGTTCCCTTGGCACTTTCAGGGAACCAACCCACTGTCCTCGAGACGGCAGAGGCATTCCACCCGGGGAAGAACAAGTGGGAGGTCCTCCCCGCCATGCCCACGCCCCGCTGTGCCTGCTCCAGCATCGTCGTCAAGAACTGCCTCCTGGCCGTGGGGGGCGTCAACCAGGGTCTGAGCGATGCGGTGGAAGCCCTGTGTGTCTCTGATTCCTAGCTGGCTCTGGACCCAGCCGCTGTATCCTGGACTGGATCGCCCACTCTTGACAAGAGGAGTGTGGTCTTATCACAGCAGTGTGGGCTGCTTCCCAGGGTACCAGCTCCTGTCAGCAGCCAGTGGGGTTAGGCCCTGGGGCTCTCAGCGACCTCTCCACCTGCGAACCCCACCGATCCCGGGAAACTGCAAAAAGTGTTCGTGACTGCCACCCTCCCCGTTGGAGCTCAGGTGACCGAGGCGGGGGAGTCCTCCCTGACTGACAAGGCAGGGAAAGGTGCAGAAGTGTCTGAGGCCTCCCCTCCTGTGGGCTTAGAGCTGCCATCTCCAGGGCAGAGGCCAGGCAGGGCAGTTCTAACTCAGAGGATAGGTACTTACGGCTGTCCTTTCCCTGGTTCTGTACTCGCCTGAAGGTCTTCTGGGATGAGAACTGGAAAAGGGTTGCAGGGGTCCCAAACCCCCTTCTCTCCCTTGGTCTACATCCCTCTTCCTCTGATGGCCAGCTGTGGGCCTGCCCGGGACCTCACCTGCTCAGCAACAACTGGCCCTGGAGCCAGAGGCAGCTGATTTGGGAGAGAAGTCAGGTCCCCGTGCGCTGGTGCAGCCCTGGCCAGGGATGACCTCTCAGGGTCCTGATGGGAATGTGGTGACGGGAAAGGAGCAGACTGCTAGCCCGAGGGCCATTTCCTGCTCCTCTCATTTCATTTCTCCTTCAGTCACCCGTCCCCACCAAAAGCCTGGCTCTTTGTCACCAATGGCACCGGAGTATTTCTGTGTGAAACTTTCTCATTTACACTGTGGCATCCAGATCCATGAAGGATGGATTAGTTGCACTCTGGATAACAGCAGCAGCACAATGATTAAAATCTATATTCCTATCTTCTCTGGCACCCTGATACAGAGGTGGGATGGACCATGCCTTGATATATGGAGGGGACCCCATGGAATATTCCCTCTGACATTCTCAGGCCCAGCGGAGCCCCGAGGGACCACCTGATCTTTAAGGTTCCTCCCTCAAGACACCCCTCTCCAACCAGTCACCCCACTCCTAGGAAAACAGCCCGCGGTCCGTCTCTCGAGCACTGACTCCCGTGGGCGCGTTAGGAGGAGGCTGCCCTCATCAGCTGATTTCTTGGTCAGGTCACCCTTCTTGTCTAGCCCCATTTCATTCAGCTCAGCTCATTTCTGTCTTGCTCCAAGCAGAAGGAGAATTGATCACTGATGGAAAATCCTGAAGGACGTGCCTCCTTTTAGCTGGTGTAGCACCTCTTTCTGTTTCCAAGTTGTTTTTAAAAGCTGTGCTAACACCGGGGTTACAAAGCTGAAAAAGCACCTGCCCTGGAGAGGCTGCGGGGGAGTCAGATAACACTCACCAGTGATGGGATAGCTTTGTCTCCTGCGGCAGGAACGCCTATCTGAGGGGTCAGGAGAGCCTCCTGGAGGAGGGAACACCTCCGCCAAACCTTCACAGACAAGTGGAACCAGGCTCTTTACAGGACGGGATTTTCTTTCTTTACTTGGGCCCTAGAGGGACACTGCCACCTGCTGACCAGAACGTGCCTTCCCACCCTGGCGTCCTGTGGCCACGGGTGCCCCCTGGTGAACAGACTGCAGCAAGGCCTCCCCTACTGGTTCCAGATACCACTGCCCCATTTTAATGTAGCCCTCTGAGGTGACTGCTAGAAAAACCGGGGTGGGGAGGGGCGGGGTGCAAATGCTGTGAAGGATGGGTGGCAGGTTAGGGGGAAACATTGCAAAGCCCAACCCTGTCTGCCTTCTATCGCTGCTTCCCTGGTGGTTTACGTGGTAAAGAACCCACCTGCGATGTGTGAGCCCTGGGTTCAGTCCCTGGGTTGGGAAGATCCCTTGGAGAAGGGAAAGGCTACCCAGTCCAGTATTCGTGCCTGGAGAATTCCATGGCTCCTCCATGGGTCTCCAAGAGTCAAGACACAACTGATGAACTTTTACTTTCACATCTCAGCACTGCCTCCTCCCCTCCCAGTCCTTCCCCAGGAAAGGCATTTACAAGTGGGCCTCCTCCACCCTTTCCAATAGGAAGCCTAGCCTGTGTGGAGAGGTCTTCCCAAGCACGCAGAATGGCACCAGATGTGTGGGTGGGACTAGGGCATTTGAAATAGTCGGGGTACCTTAGGGGTACAGCCAGCCCTAAAGGTTCTTCCCGTTATGAGGATAGGGGACTGACTGCTGGGACCTGTGAGCTCCATCAGACTCACGCTGGCGTCTGCCTAGGACTCTCCTCTCAGAGGGCGGTCCACGCAGGGGAGACTTCGGGGTGGCTCACTGAGGAGCGAGGGAAATAGGGAGTGTCTGCAGCACGCATGGTGGCCGTACCTCATGCTGCGGAGGCCACCCAGAATCTGGGATCCGCGGCCTGGCTCCAAGCCTCACTCCCCTCCCCACCGTAGGCCTTCTCAGCCCCATCCCCTCTCTGAGAAGGTCCTTCCACTTTCTTGTCTCGATTTTCCAGTCTGTAAAACAAAAACAATGATAATGCCCTCTTACAAGGTGCTTCAGTTCTAGAGCAGCTCTGGAGTAGGCATGTACATGAGACATGTATTTTGTACATGAGACAGTTAAGGCTCCAAGAGGTTATGTAATTTGTCCAAGGCTAGTAAGTGCCAAACCAAGTCTGACTCCAAAACCTGTCACCACAGCCCTACATGGCCTCAGGTGGACTAGTATGTAGGACAAGGAAGAAAATCAGCTGCCCTGTACTATGTAAGGAGTTCAAATGTCAAACCTGAAAAGATAGAGATACCACTGCCCCATTTTAATGTAGCCCTCTGAGGTGACTGCTAGAAAACCGGGGTGGGAGGGGCGGGGTGCAAATGCTGTGAAGGATGGGTGGCAGGTTAGGGGGAAACATTGCAAAGCCCAACCCTGTCTGCCTTCTATCGCTGCTTCCCTGGTGGTTTACGTGGTAAAGAACCCACCTGCGATGTGTGAGCCCTGGGTTCAGTCCCTGGGTTGGGAAGATCCCTTGGAGAAGGGAAAGGCTACCCAGTCCAGTATTCGTGCCTGGAGAATTCCATGGCTCCTCCATGGGTCTCCAAGAGTCAAGACACAACTGATGAACTTTTACTTTCACATCTCAGCACTGCCTCCTCCCCTCCCAGTCCTTCCCCAGGAAAGGCATTTACAAGTGGGCCTCCTCCACCCTTTCCAATAGGAAGCCTAGCCTGTGTGGAGAGGTCTTCCCAAGCACGCAGAATGGCACCAGATGTGTGGGTGGGACTAGGGCATTTGAAATAGTCGGGGTACCTTAGGGGTACAGCCAGCCCTAAAGGTTCTTCCCGTTATGAGGATAGGGGACTGACTGCTGGGACCTGTGAGCTCCATCAGACTCACGCTGGCGTCTGCCTAGGACTCTCCTCTCAGAGGGCGGTCCACGCAGGGGAGACTTCGGGGTGGCTCACTGAGGAGCGAGGGAAATAGGGAGTGTCTGCAGCACGCATGGTGGCCGTACCTCATGCTGCGGAGGCCACCCAGAATCTGGGATCCGCGGCCTGGCTCCAAGCCTCACTCCCCTCCCCACCGTAGGCCTTCTCAGCCCCATCCCCTCTCTGAGAAGGTCCTTCCACTTTCTTGTCTCGATTTTCCAGTCTGTAAAACAAAAACAATGATAATGCCCTCTTACAAGGTGCTTCAGTTCTAGAGCAGCTCTGGAGTAGGCATGTACATGAGACATGTATTTTGTACATGAGACAGTTAAGGCTCCAAGAGGTTATGTAATTTGTCCAAGGCTAGTAAGTGCCAAACCAAGTCTGACTCCAAAACCTGTCACCACAGCCCTACATGGCCTCAGGTGGACTAGTATGTAGGACAAGGAAGAAAATCAGCTGCCCTGTACTATGTAAGGAGTTCAAATGTCAAACCTGAAAAGATAGAGACTCTCTTCCCTGAGGAGTGAATGTTGTTTGTTGTTGAGGGAAAGACAGAGGTGTTCTCAAGTCCCCTTGAGACGGCACACGCATAGCAGAGACTCTAGGAGGGTCAGGCAGGGCCAAACAAGAGGCCTTAGATGCCTTGCTAAGGACTCTGGACTTTATCCATACGGGACCCTGGCAGCAAATAAAACATTTTAAGTGGAGAAGCATCATGATCAAATTCATGCTATTGGAACACAGAGTCTTCTTCTGAGGCAAAGGAAATAAGTAAAATCACAAGGCATATCTAACATCACTTCCTGGTGGTCCAGTGGCAAAGAACCCGTCTGCCAGTGCACAGGGTCGATTCCCTGGTCTGGGAAGTTTCTACATGCCATGGGGCAGCTAAACCTGTGAGCCACAACTACCACACACCCTAAAGCCCTTGCTCTGTGACTGAAGAGTAGCCCCTGCTCACGGCAGCTAGACAAAGGCCGCACCCAGCAATGAAGACCCAGCACAGCTAAATATTAATACTACTAATAATTTTTTTAAAAAAAGGAAAGAACCCCAGTTGGTGTTGAAATCCTCGAAAAATCATGTGGGCCAAATTTTTCAGGCCTCCTCTGGAGGAAGGTCCATCTACTGGTCCAAGCTCCAGGAGGGTTTGGGACCACAGAGACGAGTCCCTCTTTTCCATTCCTTCTTTCCCTCCAGAATTTCCTCCTAATGATCTCTTGCATTTGTGTCTGCCTTCCGGCCCACAGAGACCCGCACAAGAGGTGGGGAATCATTGGCCTTTTCCAGCCCCCATCTTCTAAGAAGAGACACCACCAGTGACCCTGTGACTAACCCAAGCCACACAGCTAGCAGGTGACGGGAAGGAGAGGGGAGTGCAGCCCCTACCCACACAATCCTGAGCTCTGCAGTAAGAGGACATCCCCTCCCGCGGCCAACCCCACCCCACCCTGCCGTGGCTGCAGAACAGCACCAACTCTGACTCCAAAACCTGTCACCACAGCCCTACATGGCCTCAGGTGGACTAGTATGTAGGACAAGGAAGAAAATCAGCTGCCCTGTACTATGTAAGGAGTTCAAATGTCAAACCTGAAAAGATAGAGACTCTCTTCCCTGAGGAGTGAATGTTGTTTGTTGTTGAGGGAAAGACAGAGGTGTTCTCAAGTCCCCTTGAGACGGCACACGCATAGCAGAGACTCTAGGAGGGTCAGGCAGGGCCAAACAAGAGGCCTTAGATGCCTTGCTAAGGACTCTGGACTTTATCCATACGGGACCCTGGCAGCAAATAAAACATTTTAAGTGGAGAAGCATCATGATCAAATTCATGCTATTGGAACACAGAGTCTTCTTCTGAGGCAAAGGAAATAAGTAAAATCACAAGGCATATCTAACATCACTTCCTGGTGGTCCAGTGGCAAAGAACCCGTCTGCCAGTGCACAGGGTCGATTCCCTGGTCTGGGAAGTTTCTACATGCCATGGGGCAGCTAAACCTGTGAGCCACAACTACCACACACCCTAAAGCCCTTGCTCTGTGACTGAAGAGTAGCCCCTGCTCACGGCAGCTAGACAAAGGCCGCACCCAGCAATGAAGACCCAGCACAGCTAAATATTAATACTACTAATAATTTTTTTAAAAAAAGGAAAGAACCCCAGTTGGTGTTGAAATCCTCGAAAAATCATGTGGGCCAAATTTTTCAGGCCTCCTCTGGAGGAAGGTCCATCTACTGGTCCAAGCTCCAGGAGGGTTTGGGACCACAGAGACGAGTCCCTCTTTTCCATTCCTTCTTTCCCTCCAGAATTTCCTCCTAATGATCTCTTGCATTTGTGTCTGCCTTCCGGCCCACAGAGACCCGCACAAGAGGTGGGGAATCATTGGCCTTTTCCAGCCCCCATCTTCTAAGAAGAGACACCACCAGTGACCCTGTGACTAACCCAAGCCACACAGCTAGCAGGTGACGGGAAGGAGAGGGGAGTGCAGCCCCTACCCCACACAATCCTGAGCTCTGCAGTAAGAGAGGACATCCCCCTCCCCGCGGCCAACCCCCCCCCCACCCCGCCCTGGCTGCAGAACAGCACCAACTCTTCAGGTCAAAGACCTCCAGCTCCGGAGAGCTGGAGCAATCTGCTTGGTGAGATCAAAGAGTCGCGTGGGCAGGCCCTTCTTGTCGGAATGAGACGACTGCAGAAGCCAAGGCTGGAGGCAGAGCTCAAGCAGGAGCTGAAGAGGCGGCACATGAAAGCACCCAGACAGGCTTCCTAGAGCTCCCATAACAAAACACCGCAGGCGGGTGGCTTCAAAAACAGCAGAAACCTATTGTCACAGTTCCAGACATCTGACGTCCAGGGGGAGGGGGAGCCTCTGTGCCTCTTCCTAGATCTGAGGACTGAGCTGATCTTGGAAGGCTTCCTGGAGGAGCCTGCTGTAATAACTGGGCCTCGAGGGAAGCAGGACCTGGTGCCCCAGTGCACACAGGAGTTGGGGGGCGATGTGAGAAAAGCTGGAGCCTGTGCAGACCTTGAATGGTGGGTCAGCGCCTCAAGAAGAAGGGTTTGGGGGACGTTGGTCAGCGTTGGTATTGATATAATGAGGGTCCTCACAGCACACCCCTCTCCACCCGAGGGGCGAGGAGTGACGAGGTGGTGGGGTGCAGGGGGAGGAGCTGGCCTCTGAGAACAGGTGGCAGGCTGGCGGACTGCGAGAGCACATTGTCTCTAGAGCCTATTCTTCCTCAAGGTGTGACCCGTTGACGCTTTAGACTGTAGGCTGTTTTCCCAAATATTCCAGTTTATTAGAGCCAAGCAGGAAGAAGTGTGCCTGGTTCAGAGACCATCCAGAGCCCACATTCCTGAGGGCATGAGGAGGGCAGGGCACCCAGAAATCATCATGCACAGCCCAGAGAGTCCCTCTTTCCAAGAGCAAGGGAGCCCTGATCATGTGCAGTTGGCATTTCACCCCAGACCGGCCTCCTGGGACCCAGCCAGCCCACTCTGGGCCAGCCTGACTCCTGCACACGTGCACGCCCACACACATCCTCATACACGTAGACACACTCACACATCCTCACCTTTCTCCCGTGCCCCACCCCTCTCTCTCTCCTGCTCACGCAGACCTCCACATCCACATCCCCCCCACTCCTACACAGACCTTACACACACACTCATGTATTTACACTCACATATCACTCGTGCTCACATACATGACTCACACGCCCCACTTTTATGCTTCACACTTGCCTCATACCCTCATACCCGTGACATAACTCCCACTCCCATGTGCCCTAAACTCTTACACACTTCAAACACCTCACATCTGGGTGCACACCTATTCACACACATATTTGTGCTCTTACATTCACCTTGCACTCACACATACACCCCTCACACTCAAACTATGGTACACACACTGGGAGCAGGTGGCCAGGCTCAGAGCCCCTTGAGTGTGGAGTGAGGTGCCAAGGCAAACTGCTTTGATGTCCACCCTGCCGCCCCCTCCAGAGCCCTGCACAAAGTCTGCTGTGACAGCCAGAGGGACCCTCGCACCCTCGTTTCCCTCCGAGCGTGGGCAAGACTGGGATTCATCTGTGTGACAGTAAATGGAGACCCAGAGGAGTCCTGTGATCTCCCCCTGTTGTCATGAGCCCCATAAATGGAGGACCAGGCCTCCTCTGTTTACCTGCACATGCTCAGCACCTGGCCATGCCTGGCATGCAGCCAGTGCTTGATAATCATGGACTGAGCATGTATATTGATTGTTTCCTTAGGGGAAGATGAGGGGAAAGATACTAGTGCCCCAGTCCCAGTTCCTAAGTTAGCCAGACTGAATTCTCCTGGCTCCTGAGACGCTTATTTTTCTCAGGCACAACCTCCCAGCCACCTGTCTCCTCTGAAGTGGAAATATCTGACAGATGACTCAGAAGGTCAGTGGGGTGAGGGGCTGGAGGCCAGAAATGTCTGAAGACTTGATACCTGAGGCGACACTTTGGAAGTGCTGGGTTTTCTAGGGGGGTTAAGGAGAACTCTGGCTCCCTTAGGCTGGTGGGGTCTGCTCCCTCTTCCCTGCAGCCTCCTTGTTGCTGCCCAGTGGAGACAGGGTGAGCAAGAAACTCCAGGCTTGCAGTTGGTGGCCTGCTGACCTGCTCGGGCCCTAACTGGGCTGTCCAGACTCCAGCCTGGGTCAGTCTCGAAAGGGAGGGTGTAGGTGGGCCAGGAGGGCAAGAGCCCCCAGGGTCCATTCACTATCTCCAGAATGTTGCCCCCTCATGCCTTATCTAGAGGACCTGAGGGAGGACTGGGGGGCCACCAGCCTCCCATTCAATAGAAAATGGGCCTTGGCCCTAATCCCAGTGTGGCAATTCACATTCTTAAAAGCAAATGTTTATCAGGGGATAACAATTTACAAATCCTTTCCCAGGCTCCCCACTCCAGATCAGCACCCCATTTGTAGAAGAAAGGGCTGGCTTGGAGCTCCTCTCCCCACCTGGTCTTACTCCACCTCAGACCTCCTGTCCTAGCACCTCAGGGAAGCCGGCTCAACCCTGGTGGAAAATGACCACCCTGTCCTCTCCTCCAGCCTCCCTCCCCTGCAGCAAGTCATGGCTGGAGTCCTGGGCCTTTCAGAAACAGCTCCTGTCTACAAACGCCCTTACACACTGACAGAGCTTAAACACCCTCCCCCATTCCCACAGTACTCCAGGTGACTCCCAGCCTCTGCTGGACCTCTGAGACCCTTCGTAAAGGTCCTGCCCTTCCAGCCAGCCCTCCTCCCCTCTGCCCAGCGCGGCCTGTGGGAGACCATTGGGAGCAAGCAGTCCCCAGAACGGGCCCTGCTGCTCCCCTCCCCACCCCACCCCAACCTACCCCTCCCTTGTGAACCCTCTACCCCTACACACAGCTTCGCCTCAGGACAGGCAATAGCATTAACCCTGGTGGGCCCAGAGTGGTGTGGTGCTAGGCACCAGAGCCTAAATGTGCAAAAAGTAACTGAATGGAATAAATCTGCGGCAGATGACTGCCGACTGAATGGAATGAAAGTCAGAAATTCAGGAGCACCAGCGTTGAGAGCAAGCTTTACAAAGCCCCCTGTTCTCTGAGCTTATCTGACTGGTACAAGGAACCAGAGCCAGAAAATGAGCAGAATTTCAGATCCGCCTGCTTAGGGGGTGGGTTCCCGCTCCGCTTTGCTGCAGGCTTTGACAGGAGTGACTGTTAAGAACTGGGCTTTTCAGAAGCTGTGGGTGACAGCCAGCCCATTAATCCAGGCTGGCGGTGACAGCCTGAGCACCAGCCTGTGTTCGTGTCATTCAGGGCCACGAGAAACGCTAGCTGCTGCCTTCCTCTCCCCAGGGCCAGGAGCTGGTGACCTGGCTGAAGAATGTGCTTGGCTAGGGATGTACATTCCAGGATCTGCCAGGGAGGCAAAGGGCTCAGGCTACCAATGGGAGCCAAGCACAGGCAGATCCTCTTCCTCCTTGGGCACACCTCTCACCCCTGCCTGGACCTCCCTGGACGAGCGCAGGGTGGCAACTGGGGAGGCAGGGCCAGGAAGAGGAAGACAGTCCCCTCAAGAGTGTGAAACACTGAGTTCTAAGCCACAGCAGCCCCACAGTCATAAACCCTGGAGCCCTTTCCGGTTTACAAAGAGCATCCGAGTTTAGGATCTGCTTTGATGGACAGAAATTGAGCCTTGAGGGGACTGAGTCCTCTGCCCCCAGGTCACATGGCCAGCATGGTCTCCTCCCCATTCTCTGACTGCCATTCTGAGGCTTGTACACCCCCTGCTTTATCCATAGCGACAGCCTATGTTGCTCTAACCCAAGGCCCTGACGTCACAGTCAGTGAGGGATCAGTCAAATAGAGGGTGTGAAAGCATGGACCCGCATAAAGGCAGGAATTTATTTTTATTTCCTTATTCTCCATCTCAGTCCATCAAAGATCTCAGATGATTAACAGCAGCAACACCCCAGGGGTAGCTTGTGGAAAGTATTAATACTTGCTGACTCAATGCCCAGCGCATGAATCCCATGAAAGCTTTTGCCCCACTTGTAAGCATAAGTGCACCTCCACTTCCCAACCCCACAGCAAGTGGGAGTTACACAACCTCAGAGGCTGAGGAAAGAACACAGAAGTGAGGGGCTGAAAAAGAGACCATTTTATTTAGTCGTTGTTAACAATGGGGTAAGGAGGCCCCAGAATACGAACTAGAAGCCCTAGACTTAAATCTACACAGATATCTATCCACCCCACCTCCCAGCTCTCAAAAAGAACCTCTGTCTGCATTACAAGACATCAGTGAGAGTAATTCAAAGGCTCTGCCTTTTGTCCCCCTAGAGAGGCTACACTCTCCCTCCCCAGCACAAAGCTCCACCCTTGGGCAGTTTTCCTAACCACTTCCAGGCACGGGGCTTATAAAATGGTTCTTTGTCCCAGATCAGATCAGTAGCTTGGGGAGTGTGATAAGCCCTTTGCTGTCAGAGCACCCATCCACACAAACACACACTTGGGTCTCTGCCAGAATGGGGGGTGGGAGGAAGGAGACCTGGGAGGACCCGAATCCAGCAAAACCAAGCAGACTGGGGAAACACCCAACTGACAACCTCACATCTTGGTCCACTCAACAGGAGATGGTGAGGCACATTTCAACTTGGATAAACTATGACTTAGCTTAGTCTACTTGAGACTTGGGCCAATCGGACTGGACAGGAAATTGGGGAGCCTTGGGGAACACTGAGTTCTAAGCCACAGCAGCCCCACAGTCATAAACCCTGGAGCCCTTTCCGGTTTACAAAGAGCATCCGAGTTTAGGATCTGCTTTGATGGACAGAAATTGAGCCTTGAGGGACTGAGTCCTCTGCCCCCAGGTCACATGGCCAGCATGGTCTCCTCCCCATTCTCTGACTGCCATTCTGAGGCTTGTACACCCCCTGCTTTATCCATAGCGACAGCCTATGTTGCTCTAACCCAAGGCCCTGACGTCACAGTCAGTGAGGGATCAGTCAAATAGAGGGTGTGAAAGCATGGACCCGCATAAAGGCAGGAATTTATTTTTATTTCCTTATTCTCCATCTCAGTCCATCAAAGATCTCAGATGATTAACAGCAGCAACACCCCAGGGGTAGCTTGTGGAAAGTATTAATACTTGCTGACTCAATGCCCAGCGCATGAATCCCATGAAAGCTTTTGCCCCACTTGTAAGCATAAGTGCACCTCCACTTCCCAACCCCACAGCAAGTGGGAGTTACACAACCTCAGAGGCTGAGGAAAGAACACAGAAGTGAGGGGCTGAAAAAGAGACCATTTTATTTAGTCGTTGTTAACAATGGGGTAAGGAGGCCCCAGAATACGAACTAGAAGCCCTAGACTTAAATCTACACAGATATCTATCCACCCCACCTCCCAGCTCTCAAAAAGAACCTCTGTCTGCATTACAAGACATCAGTGAGAGTAATTCAAAGGCTCTGCCTTTTGTCCCCCTAGAGAGGCTACACTCTCCCTCCCCAGCACAAAGCTCCACCCTTGGGCAGTTTTCCTAACCACTTCCAGGCACGGGGCTTATAAAATGGTTCTTTGTCCCAGATCAGATCAGTAGCTTGGGGAGTGTGATAAGCCCTTTGCTGTCAGAGCACCCATCCACACAAACACACACTTGGGTCTCTGCCAGAATGGGGGGTGGGAGGAAGGAGACCTGGGAGGACCCGAATCCAGCAAAACCAAGCAGACTGGGGAAACACCCAACTGACAACCTCACATCTTGGTCCACTCAACAGGAGATGGTGAGGCACATTTCAACTTGGATAAACTATGACTTAGCTTAGTCTACTTGAGACTTGGGCCAATCAAGAATCTTCTCTGGGGGACTTCCCTGGTGGTCCAGTGGCCAAGACTCCGCACTGCCAAAGCAGAGGGACTGGCTTCAAACCCTGATCAGGGAACTAGTTCCCACATGCTGCAACTAAGAGTGCACTTGCTGAACAAAAGATCTCACGTGCCGCAACAAAGATCCAAGATCCCAGTGCTGTAACTAAGATCCAGCACAGCCAAGACAAATGAATATTGAGGAAAAAGAGCATCTTGCTTGGTGGCTTTGTGGTTAAGAATCTGTCTGCCAAAGCAGGAGACGTGGATTCACTCCCTGGTCTGGCAGAGAACTCACATGCCGTGAAGCAACAAAACCTGTGCACCATGGCTGCTGAGCCACACTCTAGGGCCTGGAACAGCAGCTACTGAAGCCTAGAGCCCTAGAGCCTCTTGTTGCTCGGCAACAGGAGGAACCATCACAATGAGAAGCCCATGTACCCCAACTAGAGAGTAGCCACTGCTCTCTGCAACAAAAAGCCTGAGCAGTGACAAAGAGCTAGCACAGCCACAAAATAAGTAAAATACATTTAAAAAAAAAGAAGAAGAAGAAGAATTCTTTCCAAGCCAAAGTATGATGGCACAGAGTACTGTTTTCAGAGCCAGATTGCCTTGGCTCTAGTCTGACTCCACCACTTGGCAGCTCTGTAACCCGACAAAGGGCCGTTATTTAATTTCTGAATCTCAGTTTCTTCATCTGTGCAATGGGGATAATCATATGTTAAAATCTATTTTGTAGAATTGAGTCACGAGTGAATTCATTCATACTACTAGCACAGACTAAGTGTGTTCATTGTACACAAGAGAATAATTCTTTTTATATAATTTTATTTATTTATTTATTTTTGGCTGTGCTGGATCTTTGTTGCTATACGGGCTTTTTCTCTCATTGCAGTGAGCGGGGACGACTCTTCATTGTAGGACTTCTCACTGGATGGCTTTTCTTCTACTGGCATGGAGGCTTCAGGAGTTGCAGTTTCTGGGCTCTAGAGCACAGATTCAGTATTCGTGGCACATGGGCTTAGTTGCTTTGAGGCATGTGGGATCTTTTCAGTAAATAATAGAACATGTGTGTTTTGCATTGGAAGATGGATTCTTTACCACTGAGTGACCAGAGAACCCCAAAAGAGAATCATTCTTATCTATAGAGGTGCCAAGAGGTAAGAGAGAGTCATAGTCTATTATTGGTAGAGCAGAGCTTGGAGTAGAGATCAGACTCCTGAACCAAAGCATCGTGTCAGGGGTGGGAGAAGGAATGGGATTCCTGAATGTCCTGTAGTGAGGCAAGCAGTTCCCTGGTGGGCAAAAAAGAAAAGCTTTGTTGCTATTTAAGTACCATGGACAAGTTACAGCAGAGTTGAAACAGAACTCAGAGTTGATTTATCCAAACCTCTTGCTATAGATGAGGAAATTGCCCTACAGAGAGAAAGTCCTTGGCACTAGAAGCCTAGAGCCCTAGAGCCTCTTGTTGCTCGGCAACAGGAGGAACCATCACAATGAGAAGCCCATGTACCCCAACTAGAGAGTAGCCACTGCTCTCTGCAACAAAAAGCCTGAGCAGTGACAAAGAGCTAGCACAGCCACAAAATAAGTAAAATACATTTAAAAAAAAAGAAGAAGAAGAAGAATTCTTTCCAAGCCAAAGTATGATGGCACAGAGTACTGTTTTCAGAGCCAGATTGCCTTGGCTCTAGTCTGACTCCACCACTTGGCAGCTCTGTAACCCGACAAAGGGCCGTTATTTAATTTCTGAATCTCAGTTTCTTCATCTGTGCAATGGGGATAATCATATGTTAAAATCTATTTTGTAGAATTGAGTCACGAGTGAATTCATTCATACTACTAGCACAGACTAAGTGTGTTCATTGTACACAAGAGAATAATTCTTTTTATATAATTTTATTTATTTATTTATTTTTGGCTGTGCTGGATCTTTGTTGCTATACGGGCTTTTTCTCTCATTGCAGTGAGCGGGGACGACTCTTCATTGTAGGACTTCTCACTGGATGGCTTTTCTTCTACTGGCATGGAGGCTTCAGGAGTTGCAGTTTCTGGGCTCTAGAGCACAGATTCAGTATTCGTGGCACATGGGCTTAGTTGCTTTGAGGCATGTGGGATCTTTTCAGTAAATAATAGAACATGTGTGTTTTGCATTGGAAGATGGATTCTTTACCACTGAGTGACCAGAGAACCCCAAAAGAGAATCATTCTTATCTATAGAGGTGCCAAGAGGTAAGAGAGAGTCATAGTCTATTATTGGTAGAGCAGAGCTTGGAGTAGAGATCAGACTCCTGAACCAAAGCATCGTGTCAGGGGTGGGAGAAGGAATGGGATTCCTGAATGTCCTGTAGTGAGGCAAGCAGTTCCCTGGTGGGCAAAAAAAAAGAAAAGCTTTGTTGCTATTTAAGTACCATGGACAAGTTACAGCAGAGTTGAAACAGAACTCAGAGTTGATTTATCCAAACCTCTTGCTATAGATGAGGAAATTGCCCTACAGAGAGAAAGTCCTTGGCCTACACTGGTAGTGGTGTAAGAGGAGGTGGAATCCAGGACTCTTTTTTTATTTTTATTTTTTTGGCCACGCCACGCAGCTTACAGGGTTTCCTAGCCAGTGATTGAACCTGGGCCTTGGCTGTGAACACATGGAGTCCTAACCACGGAGCACCTTTGTAACTGTTATCCAAAGCCCCCCAGATCATCATCAGCTGGCTTCCTGACCCCAAATGTGGCAAAAATGCCCACCCCAGTACTCACCCTATAGTGCCCTAACCAACCACCTAATGCCAGAGTTCCAGCGGGAATTCTTTGTCTCGAGCCTATACAAATTGGCTACTAACCCATGAAAAGTGTCGACTCTCCCTTGAGCTGGCCCACTGTTCTAACAGTGTCCTGTCAACTTCCTCTGGCATGTCAGGTGGTCAGATCGCTGGGCCTGTGGTTCTCGCTGCTCTTTGTTCTTAATAAACTCACTTCTCTGTGCAGCACTCGCGCATGGACTGCCTCCTGACTCCTGTCCCTCCACGTGTCCTTCCCCTGCTGCTCCAGTGGGGAGGCTGTGCATGCTCTCCGACTTGGTCATGTCCCTGACCTGTGAAGAACATTCAACTTCCCATTGGAAGAGAGAGCTTGGGGGCTATTTTTGGTGTTTGTAGCACAAACTTTCCCAAACCCTTGGTAAGGCTTACTAGAATTTAGATTGTAGGTTGCTCACCAGTCTCATCTTATATTTCCACAGCCCATTTGGGTACCACAGGAGAGTGTGATTTTAGGGACTTGAGCTGATGTCAGACTAACAAGGTTTGCCTTCCATCTCTGTTGCCTCTAGTTAGGCTGGAGTGGTCTAGGACATGACAATGTATCGAGGATGCTTAGAACCAGGGCTGGCCCGAAAAATGTTATGTAATATTATACCTGTTATTTTAAGCACTCAGAACCTATTTGTTGAATGAATTAATTAAAGAATCAATTAACAAATGGATGAACAAATGAACCGCTGGCTCAATAAATGAACAAAATGCCTAAGCAGACAGAAGTTGATACCTGTAGTCACAGCTTTGGGCATCCCATAAAACATGCTAGGCTTAGTTTGGTCAGCAGAAGGCAGCATTGAGTCACACATCCCAATTTCTCAGGCACAAATCCTCTTTTTAGAGGCCCACCTCCCAGTCTCGGAGGGCAGCTTCTAATATTCAGGTTCATAATCAAGCAGTTCCACTAGCCCCTGAGAAAGAAAGGTCAGCACCTTCAGGGTCGTACTGTCCACCACCCAAGAGTGACAGTTACAGAGAGCTGTAGAAAGGAAGAAGGGAAATATGATTGAGGTCTGCAGCCAAGTGGTGGTAAGCTGAGCCCTGCAGCCTGCAGCAGCCTGTTCTCACAGAAAAGGAAAGAGGGGCCCAGGCATCTCTGCTGAGATAAATCCCAAGGCAGGAGAAGACCTAGGGTCTGGGAGCCCACTGTAGCTCATCAGATCCAGAAAGTGTTCAGCTCAGCTTCATCTACTTTCCTGCCCTCACTGCTCACTCACACCCCACCACCGGATCTATGAAGGTCTTTCATCACAGTTTACCTCCCTTCTCAGTCCAACTGCCCTCCTGTGGCGCCCTCCCTCGAACCCCTGATCCAGAAAAAGACCCACCCTCTTAGCCTCCATGGGATTTTGCATATGTCTTTTTAAAATATATATATATACATAGTTTACACTTACTATAGTTTGTTTTAATCTCTCCAAGAGAATGACCGAATTCACACTGTATATGGGATGTGACACGTGTGGTTTGAGATCAAGCATAAAGTAGTTGGTTATAAGAAGTTGCTTATACTTTGGTTAACACTCATAAAAGGTTTCTCCTCATAGTTTCTTTTTTTATTATTATTTTTAATGTATTTATTTGGTTGCACTGGGTCTTAGTTATGGTATGTGGGATCTAGTTCCCTGACCAGGGATTAAGCCCAGGTCCCAAGCATTGGGAGCACAGCGTCTTAGCCACTGGACCACCAGAGAAATCCCTCTTCATAGTTTCTTCGAAGATGTAAGTGCCCCTCTTGTGTTCTAAAATTGTGCTGTGACAAAGCCTATATAAGCTTCTTAGTTATTATTTTACTTAAAAAAATTTTTATTGGAGTATAGTTGATTTACAATGTTGTGTTATATACCTATCTTGAGAGTCTTCCCCACTTTCTGCTTTGGATTAAATGGTAAAATGTTTATTTTTCTTAGATCTCTTGCAAAACTGTAAACTTCCTGAGTGAAAGTGAAAGCCACTCAGTCTTGTTCAACTCCTTGTGACCCCATGGATGAGCCATGGCACTCTTCAGGCAATAAGACTGGAGTGGGTAGCCATCCAACCCAGGAATTAAACCTGGGTCTCTTGCATTTGCAGACACTGGATTCTTTCTTTTTTTTCTTAGAATTTTCTTTTTTTAGAAATGCATTTTATTGATTTATGAATGGCTATTCTGGGTTTTCACTGCTGCTGCAGGCTCTTCTCTAGTTGCAGGGAGTGGGGCTACTCTCTAGTTGAGGTGAGTAGTCTTCTTGTTACCGGGACTTTTTTCCTTGTTGTGGAACTCAGACTCTAGGACTCATGGACTTCAGTAGTTACCGGGCACAGGCTCCATAGTTGTGGCTCTCGAGCTTAGTTGCTCCACAGCATGCGGATCTTCCCGGATCAGGATTTACCTCCCTTCTCAGTCCAACTGCCCTCCTGTGGCGCCTCCTCGAACCCTGATCCAGAAAGACCCACCCTCTTAGCCTCCATGGGATTTTGCATATGTCTTTTTAAAATATATATATATACATAGTTTACACTTACTATAGTTTGTTTTAATCTCTCCAAGAGAATGACCGAATTCACACTGTATATGGGATGTGACACGTGTGGTTTGAGATCAAGCATAAAGTAGTTGGTTATAAGAAGTTGCTTATACTTTGGTTAACACTCATAAAAGGTTTCTCCTCATAGTTTCTTTTTTTATTATTATTTTTAATGTATTTATTTGGTTGCACTGGGTCTTAGTTATGGTATGTGGGATCTAGTTCCCTGACCAGGGATTAAGCCCAGGTCCCAAGCATTGGGAGCACAGCGTCTTAGCCACTGGACCACCAGAGAAATCCCTCTTCATAGTTTCTTCGAAGATGTAAGTGCCCCTCTTGTGTTCTAAAATTGTGCTGTGACAAAGCCTATATAAGCTTCTTAGTTATTATTTTACTTAAAAAAATTTTTATTGGAGTATAGTTGATTTACAATGTTGTGTTATATACCTATCTTGAGAGTCTTCCCCACTTTCTGCTTTGGATTAAATGGTAAAATGTTTATTTTTCTTAGATCTCTTGCAAAACTGTAAACTTCCTGAGTGAAAGTGAAAGCCACTCAGTCTTGTTCAACTCCTTGTGACCCCATGGATGAGCCATGGCACTCTTCAGGCAATAAGACTGGAGTGGGTAGCCATCCAACCCAGGAATTAAACCTGGGTCTCTTGCATTTGCAGACACTGGATTCTTTCTTTTTTTTCTTAGAATTTTTTTTTTTTTTTTAGAAATGCATTTTATTTATTTGTGAATGGCTATTCTGGGTTTTCACTGCTGCTGCAGGCTCTTCTCTAGTTGCAGGGAGTGGGGCTACTCTCTAGTTGAGGTGAGTAGTCTTCTTGTTACCGGGACTTTTTTCCTTGTTGTGGAACTCAGACTCTAGGACTCATGGACTTCAGTAGTTGCAGCTCCGAAGCTGTAGAGCACAGGCTCCATAGTTGTGGCTCTCGAGCTTAGTTGCTCCACAGCATGCGGATCTTCCCGGATCAGGGATCGAACCCTTGTCTCCTGCATTGGCAGGCGAACTCTTTACCACTGAGCTACCAGGGAAGCCCCCCCCCTCTTTTTTTTAAAGATTTATTTATTTATTTATTTTGGGCAGGGGTCGGGTTGGGGAGGGAGGGGAGTCGGCAGGCCACTTCTATTGGTCTTTCATTTCTCTATTTTCATCCATCTTTGTTCTTTGGCCCTGTGGGCCTCCCATCACGGTGGCGTCTGTTGTTGCAGAGCGCCGGCTCTGGGTGCATGGGCTCCAGAGCTCCGGCTCGGTAATTGGACACATCGGTCCAGCCGCTCCGCGGCACGTGGGATCTTCCCAGGCCAGGGATCGAACTGGCGCCCCTTGCACTGCAAGGCGGTGTCCTTACCCACTGGACCACCAGGGGAAGCCCCGAGACTGGCTTCTTTACCAGTTAAGCTATCACGGCAGTCCAGACTTCTTGGGAGCAGGCAGCTAATTCTTAATCGTCCCTCAAGAGTCATCTGAGATCTTTTACAGAAGAACTGCCTTACTGCCACGCCCCCACCTCACCCCCGAAGTGTGGCCTCGGTACCCCTCACCCCCACCCACCACCCCCAGACACGAGCACCCTGCTCTTCACACATCACAGCTGCCCTCCCTCGGAGACATATCAACGTCTGCTTCTGCTGTCTGGAGGGGAAGGACCGGGAGGATGCTTGTCTCTAATTGTCTTCCCAGTGAAACACCGAGTAGGCACAATGAACGGTTAACCGCAGAGCCCCTCACACCGTTTTCACCAAGAGTAGTTCCCGAACCCACCCCCATCCCCGCTACTTCAAAGGGCTGGTGAGGTGGGCAGGATTGAGATGGCTCGGCTCAGCCCAGACTCCTGGGCACATCCAAGCACATGACCCAGGAATTCCCCAATGTCTGGCGGCCGCCAAGGTCGCTGACGTAATCCTTTTCTCTGTCAGGCGCTCTCACCGTGACAGAGGAGGTCTCCCTTTAAGGAATCTGAGCATTGTGTTTCAGCAGTTAAGATCATTTCCGAGTCTCATGCTGTTCCGGCTCTGTGTCTGTGTGTCTGCCTCCCTGGACTCTCTGCGGTAGACGGACAGCAGCCAGGTCTATTCAGCACCCAAGCCCTGTCTTGTAGCTCCTTCGGGCCGGCAGGCTGTACCTTGACTGGAACCGAGGAGATCTCTTTTTTCAGAAGCCTTTAGCTGTAGTGGCTTGCCCCCTAAATGGAGATTCACATTCTAATCAAAGGAAGCTCAAGTAGGGGTGGGGGAAGTCCAAGAGAGAGCTACCCCCAGCCCCCCACCCCAGCCCCCAGGCCTGCCCAGTTTAGCTGGGAACAGACGGAAATCGCTCCAGTCTTTGAATTCCACTGCACATGCATTCCTTTTGTTCACAAGCATTTATCGAGTGCCTTTTTGTGCCTAGCAATGGGCTAGGTATTAGGGATACCTGGAATTTAGATGAAGTCTAGATTAGTCTAGACTTCATAACAATCCAGATCAAACTTGAAATTTTAGGTTCGTCTATATGATTCTTTCCTCTTATTTATGAGATAATATTGAGTCATCTGGCTGCATCACACCTTTCAGGTCTCAGCCTGAAAGGCTCTGTCTGCAGGAAGCTGCCCTGGACCACCCTTCCAGAGAGGCCTAGAGGTGCCGTCCTGCTACATGCCCCAAGCGCATTCTGTTCTTGCCCATCATGGACACATCTTCCTCTGCCTAGGGCCTGCTTGTTTAGTTCTCACTGGATGGAGAACTCTGAGGGCAGAGACCACGTCTGCCCTGTCACTGTCGGATCCACAGGGCAGCACTGGTGGGCACCAGTATGTGTAGAATGACTAAGGGATGGGGAAAGGCCACGGACGGGGTTGGTGTCAGTCAGACTAGAACTCAGGGGTCCAACTCTCAGCCCTGCGGTTGCTCTTATATTACCCATGGTTCCTCTTTTTAGATTTCTTTTAAATTTGTTTATTTATTTATTTTTGGCTCTTCTGGGTTTTCACTGCTGCTGCAGGCTCTTCTCTAGTTGCAGGGAGTGCGGGCTCCTCTCTAGTTGAGGTGAGCAGACTTCTTGTTGTGGTGACTTCTCTTGCTGTGGCACTCGGGCTCTAGGGCACACAGGCTTCAGTAGTTGCAGCACATGGGCTCAATAGTTGCGACTCCGAGGCTCTAGAGCACAGGCTCAATAATCATGGCTCACAGGCATAGTTGCTCTGCAGAATGTGGGATCTTCCCAGATTAGGAATCTAAGCTACCAGGGAAGCCCCCCGTGGTTCCTTTTGAGAGCCCTCATCTATCTAGATGGCCCCAGCTAACTGGACCCCTGAAATGGAAGCCAGTCTCCCTGGGGAAAAGGAAACAGCCGATCAGGGGAATTTTCACCTGGGCCTCCCTCTATTTTCAGGTAATTCAGAGCCAAAGAGGAGGCTGCAGAGAGAATGCCAAGCTGGCTGCCACCTCCTGTGGCCCTCTAGGTTTGGAGTTGGCTTCCTGCATAAGTGGACACTCTCCAGCTATGGAAATCCAAGGGCTCCATTCTCCATCCCTAACTCACACTAGAAAAGGCAGTGGAAGTAGGAAAGTGGGCAGACACTAAACACAAAACTGCGGTCACTGGGGATCTAGTCCTTCTTGACCCTCAGCGTGCCCTGAAAACCCAGCTGGAGGCACCATCCTCCTAGGGCTTTTGAACCTCAGTTCTGCCAGTTACACACCAGTTGTGTGGTCAAAACTTAGGGGATCTAGTTTCTTCGTCTGCAGGAAGCTGCCCTGATGAGGCCTAGAGGTGCCGTCCTGCTACATGCCCCAAGCGCATTCTGTTCTTGCCCATCATGGACACATCTTCCTCTGCCTAGGGCCTGCTTGTTTAGTTCTCACTGGATGGAGAACTCTGAGGGCAGAGACCACGTCTGCCCTGTCACTGTCGGATCCACAGGGCAGCACTGGTGGGCACCAGTATGTGTAGAATGACTAAGGGATGGGGAAAGGCCACGGACGGGGTTGGTGTCAGTCAGACTAGAACTCAGGGGTCCAACTCTCAGCCCTGCGGTTGCTCTTATATTACCCATGGTTCCTCTTTTTAGATTTCTTTTAAATTTGTTTATTTATTTATTTTTGGCTCTTCTGGGTTTTCACTGCTGCTGCAGGCTCTTCTCTAGTTGCAGGGAGTGCGGGCTCCTCTCTAGTTGAGGTGAGCAGACTTCTTGTTGTGGTGACTTCTCTTGCTGTGGCACTCGGGCTCTAGGGCACACAGGCTTCAGTAGTTGCAGCACATGGGCTCAATAGTTGCGACTCCGAGGCTCTAGAGCACAGGCTCAATAATCATGGCTCACAGGCATAGTTGCTCTGCAGAATGTGGGATCTTCCCAGATTAGGAATCTAAGCTACCAGGGAAGCCCCCCGTGGTTCCTTTTGAGAGCCCTCATCTATCTAGATGGCCCCAGCTAACTGGACCCCTGAAATGGAAGCCAGTCTCCCTGGGGAAAAGGAAACAGCCGATCAGGGGAATTTTCACCTGGGCCTCCCTCTATTTTCAGGTAATTCAGAGCCAAAGAGGAGGCTGCAGAGAGAATGCCAAGCTGGCTGCCACCTCCTGTGGCCCTCTAGGTTTGGAGTTGGCTTCCTGCATAAGTGGACACTCTCCAGCTATGGAAATCCAAGGGCTCCATTCTCCATCCCTAACTCACACTAGAAAAGGCAGTGGAAGTAGGAAAGTGGGCAGACACTAAACACAAAACTGCGGTCACTGGGGATCTAGTCCTTCTTGACCCTCAGCGTGCCCTGAAAACCCAGCTGGAGGCACCATCCTCCTAGGGCTTTTGAACCTCAGTTCTGCCAGTTACACACCAGTTGTGTGGCCTTGGGCAGAATAATACCCCCTTCACAGGACACGGCTACCGTGGAGACTCAAGGGGAAATGTTCCTTTCTTCACATTTAGAGGAAGAAGGAGAGCCTGTGGGTATTCTCATTTCACTCTAAAGACACTCAGAATGGGGATTCTGGTCCTTGGTATTCTGCTCCAGACCTTAAAAACCAATTCATACATCAAACCAAGCTCCAAAGTCACAGAAAGGAAAACTTGATTGGGCAGCTACTTAGAAGTTAAGTAGTAGGAGTGCAATATATTTTTAAAGGAATGACTGTTTCCCTTTGCCTCTCTCTACCTCCTTCCAGTGCTTCATCAATTTCCAGCACATCTTGAGGAACCCACTCAACCTTAGAAGCCTTCTTTGCTGAAGAAGTAAGAACTTTCCAGAACTGCATTTCTGGGATACAACTAAGATTAAACCGACTGAAGGCAGATGAACTAGAACCCTGAAACAGCTTTCCCCTAACCCTCCAACTTGAGAGCCTGCCTTTATCCTATCCCATCCCTCCTTCCTCTTTATGGTCTCAAAGAAATGGTCGAGTGGCTTTTATAGATTTTGACTTGAGGGAAGCAAATTACTCAGGATGAAGAAATACTTGGGTAAACTGTCACTGTCAGCTGATTCTTGCTGAGAATAGCACAATGGAAGAACAACAGGTGGCTCTAACCAGGACCAAGAGCTTCTCAAAGGCAAGAGTAGTTCCAGGGGCCGTCGGAGTTTCTGATCCCAGTAGTATCAAATCCAGCCCGCCCCGCTTCAGGGGCCGCCACTTGGCGTCCCTGATGCCCCTAGCCTCCCGGCGGGGGCCCAGGTGGGCGGGGCTCCATTGACACCTTGCCCAGCCGCGCCGGGAGGAGCCAATGCCGGCGGCCTTGGTCACGCGCACCAGGAGATCAGGCCAATGGGCTCCGGGGGCGTGGCCAGAGGCTCGGGTTCGGGGCGTTTATAACAACTTGGAATTCCGCGCCCGGTCGCGCGCTGAGGTGCGGCTTTGGGTTCTTGGGCCAGATTTGGGACAGGGCCCGGAGCTGTAGGTCTCCGTGCACAGCCGGTTCCCCTCTGCCCGCGCTGACTCGCTTGCCATGGAGTCCTTGCCTTTTCCCCGGCGCCTCGGCCCGGCTTCCTCGGCCACCGCTGCCCTGGCCGCGGAGCTCGTTCGGCCTTTGGCCGACGGGCTTCTGAAGTCTCCCAAGCCCCTGATGAAGAAGCAGGCAGTGAAGCGGCACCACCACAAGCACAACCTGCGGCACCGCTATGAGTTCCTGGAGACCCTGGGGAAGGGGACCTATGGGAAGGTGAAGAAGGCGCGGGAGAGCTCGGGGCGCCTGGTGAGTGTGGCTCCCTCTTAGTGGCGCCGGCCGGTGGGCTTGGGACCCAGCCACGTCGTTGGGTGATGGAGCGTGGGCCGGGGGCTGATGCTCTGCTCGGTGGAGTTGCCAGACTCAGTCTTCACCGCGCTGAGGCTGTGTGTGTGTGTGTGTGTGTGTGTGTGTGTGTGTGTCTGTGTGTGTGTGTGTGTGTCTGTGTGTGTGTGTGTGTGTGTATGGGAGAGGGGTGAACCCTGTAGATTTGGCTGCCCATGACTGTATGAACAATGATTGTGGACATGAGAACCCCAGCAACTCTGGTCAGCAAATGATGATTTCCACAGAGGGATGGGGTGAGAAGACTCCCTAAAGAAGTTGAGACTTAAGTGGAATTTTTGCTTATAACAGACTATCCAATAGAGTAGGATGGGAAGAGGAAGTAGAGGGCACTTGATCTTAGTAGGCAGGTAGTGCATGTGTGCAGTTAAATGAATAAAGCAAAGACATAGCCAGTTCCTCAGTTCAGTTCTAATAGTCTGGCAGCCCAGCATACTGTGGAGACATGCCTCCCTCCCAGGGGCAGGGGTGGGTCTGACATTTAGGTTCTTGCCAACTCTAAGATTCAAAGTTTTATTATGAGAGGTTTTAAATTCTGGTAAATGTAAAACCAGACCCTGGTGAAAGACTGACTGTGCCCCGAGATACCTTTGGATTTGGGGCCTTTTCAGGTATGTGTCTGTTCATTTGCGGGGAATGTGTAGTAGTAGTCATCTGTGGGCTTTTTTTTGTGACTCACAAAGAGTCACAACTCTTTGTGACCCCATGCACTGTAGCCCACCAGGCTCTTCTGTCCATGGGACTGCCCGGCAAGAATACTGGGGTGGGTTGCCATTTCTGGCTCCAGGGAATTTTCCCGACCCAGGAATTGAACCTTCGTGTCCTGCATTGCAGGCAAATTCTTTACTATTGAGCCACCAGGGAAGCCCTTTAATTAATGTGTGGGACCTTATGTAATTTATTCTCTCTGTACTTTCAGTTTCCTCCTCTACAAAAATGAAGAACATATGGCCTCCCTCACAGTTGCTATAAGGATTGAATGAGATACAAATATGAACCTAATTGTTCCTGACAATAGAACCCACAACGAGAATATTTCTGTTTGAAAAGGCCAGCCCTAAAAGCATGGCAAGTTTGCCAGAAGTCAGCAATGGTTCCCCAACTTGAGTTTAATGTACATAGGAATCACCTGGGTGCTTATTTCAACTACTGCTTCTCTGGTCCCACACCCAGAGGATTTTACTCTGAAGGTCTAGGATGGGACCAAATAATCTGAATTCATTTTTTTTTTTTTTTGGTCACACTATGCAGTATGTAGGATCAGGGATCAAACTCGTGCCCCTGCAGTAGAGGCATGGAGTCTTAACCACTGAATCGCCAGGGAAGTCCCTCAATAATAGGTATTTTTACAAGTCTTTTAGAGCAGGTGTCTCAGGGGTTGTTTTGCCACATCCAGCTGGGTGCTGGCTGTGAGATATGCCCGTATGCGAGGCTGTGGGTCGCCTATTGGCTGTGGCAGCCGTCACCGCCCCCAATTGTTTGCTTTTGCAGCCAGTAGCTGGTTTGAAATTCAAGAAGTCATTTCATTGGTGAAGGAGAGTGGATTCTGGGGAAAGGGAGTGGATTGTGGTCCCATCGATAGAACCGAGTGTGTTTTCCTGCTAATACTTGGCACAGTCCCCAGGTGCCTGCTGCCAGGTTACCGCTATTGGGCAATCATGTACTTCCCAACTTTCCTTTTCTTTCTCTTTCTATAAAGTTTGAGGGCCCAGTAAGCCTCCAGGCTTGAAACTGCTGGGCCCAGGCTTTGTTGGGGGTTCATCTGGAAAATAGCTGCTTGTGGCTTGTAGCTTGTGTCTCTTGTTGGGGGGCAGACTGAATTGGGGGGAATGAGGGTGGCCCAGAAACTGAGCCTGAAGTTCAGAAATCCCATTAAGCTCATGACCTGGGTCACTGCGTGTGTGTATGAGGATGGGTGTGTGTGTGAGAGAGAAAGGGAGGTATCACTGATTCTGGAATGAGATAAACCAGCTTTCAGTTGGCTTTCAGTTTTTTAAAACCCCAGTGGCGGTACGCAGAGATTCCAGCTCTTATTACATCACAACACAGAGAATTCAGAGTGTGCTCCCTGGCTTCGTGTCTCTTGTTGTCTGCAGAGAGCCAAGACCAGCAGGAGTAGGACCTGCCCTGAAGCTCCCTGATCCATGGGCCACCCTGTACTTCTGCTGGGAATTTGCTCAGGGCCTCCCTTCTCCCTGGAGAGCAGTTCTACATGATGCTCATGGTTTCTCAAAATTCTGGAGAGGAATCCTCTTCCCCACTCCACCTCCGCTCCCCCCCCCCACCGCCTCCTCATTGTCCTCCCTGAAGAGGGATGGACCTGGTGCCTCAGGATCTTGGGGGCGGGGAGGAGTGTGGGAGCAGCCCACGACCTCCCTCAGATGAACAGAGGCTGTTGAGGACTAGGTTCAGAGGAAAGCCTGCCGGGTGACGTCCATCCCAGTTTCTCTGCATCACATTTCCAATATCTAGCGTGTCCAAGGGGACTCTCAGGGGCCAGATGGGATTGTCTAGAGGGAGCGGCAGGTGGGTAGGACTCATGGTGATTCCAAGAGTGCATTAAAGGAAAGACAAATATTTGCTCTGGATTTTCTAGCTCTGAGTACATTCCTGGTATTCATATGACATTTCCTGCTGGGACTCTTGTAGCTTTCCTGACCTACACCCCCGAGAAGGAAAGCACCTGCTGGGCCCCTGGAGCTGTGGAGTCCACCAAAGCCTCTAGGACGACCTGCTGCCAAAGGTTTACCGCTATTGGGCAATCATGTACTTCCCAACTTTCCTTTTGTTTCTCTTTCTATAAAGTTTGAGGGCCCAGTAAGCCTCCAGGCTTGAAACTGCTGGGCCCAGGCTTTGTTGGGGGTTCATCTGGAAAATAGCTGCTTGTGGCTTGTAGCTTGTGTCTCTTGTTGGGGGGCAGACTGAATTGGGGGGAATGAGGGTGGCCCAGAAACTGAGCCTGAAGTTCAGAAATCCCATTAAGCTCATGACCTGGGTCACTGCGTGTGTGTATGAGGATGGGTGTGTGTGTGAGAGAGAAAGGGAGGTATCACTGATTCTGGAATGAGATAAACCAGCTTTCAGTTGGCTTTCAGTTTTTAAACCTCAGTGGCGGTACGCAGAGATTCCAGCTCTTATTACATCACAACACAGAGAATTCAGAGTGTGCTCCCTGGCTTCGTGTCTCTTGTTGTCTGCAGAGAGCCAAGACCAGCAGGAGTAGGACCTGCCCTGAAGCTCCCTGATCCATGGGCCACCCTGTACTTCTGCTGGGAATTTGCTCAGGGCCTCCCTTCTCCCTGGAGAGCAGTTCTACATGATGCTCATGGTTTCTCAAAATTCTGGAGAGGAATCCTCTTCCCCACTCCACCTCCGCTCCCCCCCCCACCGCCTCCTCATTGTCCTCCCTGAAGAGGGATGGACCTGGTGCCTCAGGATCTTGGGGGCGGGGAGGAGTGTGGGAGCAGCCCACGACCTCCCTCAGATGAACAGAGGCTGTTGAGGACTAGGTTCAGAGGAAAGCCTGCCGGGTGACGTCCATCCCAGTTTCTCTGCATCACATTTCCAATATCTAGCGTGTCCAAGGGGACTCTCAGGGGCCAGATGGGATTGTCTAGAGGGAGCGGCAGGTGGGTAGGACTCATGGTGATTCCAAGAGTGCATTAAAGGAAAGACAAATATTTGCTCTGGATTTTCTAGCTCTGAGTACATTCCTGGTATTCATATGACATTTCCTGCTGGGACTCTTGTAGCTTTCCTGACCTACACCCCCGAGAAGGAAAGCACCTGCTGGGCCCCTGGAGCTGTGGAGTCCACCAAAGCCTCTAGGACGATCTACACAGAATTCTCACCTCCATGAGCAGAGGGGCATCCAAGGGGATAGTGATCGGGGGCAGGGGTGCTTCTGTCTCATTTATATATCTGATTGTTGTGTGGAGTTTTAAAATGTTTGAAACTGACTGAGATGGTCTGATTCCTTTATGGACAGATGGGGAGACTGAAACCCAAAGAGAACAGGTGAATGTCCTGTGGCTGGCTAGTGGCATACCTGACTTGGCTCCTGACTCGGCCACCCCAGCGTGAAATGACCAACACTGAGTCTTGATCGGGGAGTTGGCTTTGGGCTGAGCCCAGGCTTGCCTCAGGGTGCTGCTTCATTCCAGCAGCTAGCTCTGACTGCCTTTCCCAGAGCTCGAGGCTCCCTGAGAGTAGGAGGAGTCTCTGGGAACACCCTCCCAGACTCGCTGACTGTGTGGTGGGATCCTGAGCGGGTGAACTACACTACGTTCAAGGCTTTTACTTGGTCAGGAAGACAGCTCAGCTCAGCATCAGGGTGCAAGCCTTCACAATCGCAGCTCTGCTGCTTACTAGCCATGTGACCTCTCTGTATCTCAGTTTCCTCGTCTGTAAAGCGGGGATTATTACAATTCCTGCTTTGTGGGGTTCTCATAGGATTCAATAAGATAATGTATATGTCAGCACTGTAACGGACACACATAGTGGTGTTATCCCAGCAAGGCTGGCTTTATCACAGTCCTACCCTCTCTCTCCCAGGGGATGGGAAGCCCCCTAATCCTGGGTCTATCCTGCCCTAAGAGACTGGCTTGTGCTCGGCTTCCCTAAGCCCTTTGGTCTCTCTTTTGTTCAGAGTCCCCATCTCTCCTTTAGTGCCTGATCCAGAGAAAGGGCCCTTTCCCCCTGGCCAGCTGCCAGGGGTCTCCTCTAAGCCTGATGCTGCCCTCCCAGCGCCTCCTGCACCTGCTGCTCCGGGCACGGAGGGAGATGTCGGCTGCAGGCGACTCTTGTTCTTGGGCTCTGGCCAAGCCACGCAATAGGGCTGGGCAGGGAAGCGCCTTGTCTGGCAGAACGGGCCCAAGGGTGGCAAAGAAAGGGTGAACAGAGCGTGGGGTGGAGGGCAGGCAGTGCAACCTCCGCTCAGAGCCCATTCCTGGTCCCTGCCTGCCTGGTTCTCTGGCAGGCTTGGTGGGATGGTGAGCCACCCCGCCCCAGGCCTATCCCCACCCTGCTAGCCTAGCCTAGCTTCTCCTCTGATTCCTTTATGGACAGATGGGGAGACTGAAACCCAAAGAGAACAGGTGAATGTCCTGTGGCTGGCTAGTGGCATACCTGACTTGGCTCCTGACTCGGCCACCCCAGCGTGAAATGACCAACACTGAGTCTTGATCGGGAGTTGGCTTTGGGCTGAGCCCAGGCTTGCCTCAGGGTGCTGCTTCATTCCAGCAGCTAGCTCTGACTGCCTTTCCCAGAGCTCGAGGCTCCCTGAGAGTAGGAGGAGTCTCTGGGAACACCCTCCCAGACTCGCTGACTGTGTGGTGGGATCCTGAGCGGGTGAACTACACTACGTTCAAGGCTTTTACTTGGTCAGGAAGACAGCTCAGCTCAGCATCAGGGTGCAAGCCTTCACAATCGCAGCTCTGCTGCTTACTAGCCATGTGACCTCTCTGTATCTCAGTTTCCTCGTCTGTAAAGCGGGGATTATTACAATTCCTGCTTTGTGGGGTTCTCATAGGATTCAATAAGATAATGTATATGTCAGCACTGTAACGGACACACATAGTGGTGTTATCCCAGCAAGGCTGGCTTTATCACAGTCCTACCCTCTCTCTCCCAGGGGATGGGAAGCCCCCTAATCCTGGGTCTATCCTGCCCTAAGAGACTGGCTTGTGCTCGGCTTCCCTAAGCCCTTTGGTCTCTCTTTTGTTCAGAGTCCCCATCTCTCCTTTAGTGCCTGATCCAGAGAAGGCCTTCCACCTGGCCAGCTGCCAGGGGTCTCCTCTAAGCCTGATGCTGCCCTCCCAGCGCCTCCTGCACCTGCTGCTCCGGGCACGGAGGGAGATGTCGGCTGCAGGCGACTCTTGTTCTTGGGCTCTGGCCAAGCCACGCAATAGGGCTGGGCAGGGAAGCGCCTTGTCTGGCAGAACGGGCCCAAGGGTGGCAAAGAAAGGGTGAACAGAGCGTGGGGTGGAGGGCAGGCAGTGCAACCTCCGCTCAGAGCCCATTCCTGGTCCCTGCCTGCCTGGTTCTCTGGCAGGCTTGGTGGGATGGTGAGCCACCCCCCGCCCCAGGCCTATCCCCACCCTGCTAGCCTAGCCTAGCTTCTCCTCTGTAATCTAAATGGGTCATCCTCCAGCTCCTCGCCCCGCCTCCCAGAGGCAGCTGCTCTGTGAAAGGCCAAAAAGGATCTTGGCTCCAACTCTGGGTGATAGCTATGACCAGAGATGCCCAGCTTGTACCCCGTCTCTCAGCACCTGCAGCCAGTGCCTCTAGGTCATCTTCGAAGATCTTTCTGCCAACCTCTCCTGAATGCAGATTGGTCTTTATCTGAGCGCCTGTGGGGACTGGAAGGAGAGAAGGCAGTGTTTAACCAACTGACCCCAGAGTCCGTCTCTCCAGCATGTTTGTCTATCTGTAAGTGGGTTGATGCTGGCTGGTGGTCCTGCACAGCCTGGCCCAAGGCAGGATGTGGGGCATTCCCTTTTTCCAGGGGTAGGAGGCAGGGAGCTGGAGGCAGGGCAGAGCATCTGTAAGGAACGTTTGTCTTCTGAGATACAGGTTCTCCAGGCAACGCCTCTTCATCTTGGATCCCGACGGCCTAGACATGTTGAGGAACCCGGGAAGAGTGACCTTTCTGGACTTCAGTATTTGCCATTTGCAAAATGGGATAGGGAATTAGCCCTGCTGCCTTTCCAGCATTCAGGGCTGAGGAGGCAAGAAAATCACTGGGCTGGTATCAGTAGGAATTTTTCTCAGGCACGTTAACTCAGTTATAGCATGGGGCCTCTGAATAAGCCCATTATAACAATCCTTGACTGGCACCTTCCTGGCATAGCAACAGGTGACCCATTTCTGAAGAAGCTCATCAGAGAATGCTGGAGTTTAGAAGCTAGCTTAGAGATCCCAATGTGCAAATTCTTCAGTTGTCCCTTTCCGTTCTTTCTGGTCTGTTCTCAGACGTCTGGAATCAAAGAAAGTCGGCTGGGGCTGGAGGGCGGGGCCCAGAACGGGCCCAAGGGTGGCAAAGAAAGGGTGAACAGAGCGTGGGGTGGAGGGCAGGCAGTGCAACCTCCGCTCAGAGCCCATTCCTGGTCCCTGCCTGCCTGGTTCTCTGGCAGGCTTGGTGGGATGGTGAGCCACCCCCCGCCCCAGGCCTATCCCCACCCTGCTAGCCTAGCCTAGCTTCTCCTCTGTAATCTAAATGGGTCATCCTCCAGCTCCTCGCCCCGCCTCCCAGAGGCAGCTGCTCTGTGAAAGGCCAAAAAGGATCTTGGCTCCAACTCTGGGTGATAGCTATGACCAGAGATGCCCAGCTTGTACCCCGTCTCTCAGCACCTGCAGCCAGTGCCTCTAGGTCATCTTCGAAGATCTTTCTGCCAACCTCTCCTGAATGCAGATTGGTCTTTATCTGAGCGCCTGTGGGGACTGGAAGGAGAGAAGGCAGTGTTTAACCAACTGACCCCAGAGTCCGTCTCTCCAGCATGTTTGTCTATCTGTAAGTGGGTTGATGCTGGCTGGTGGTCCTGCACAGCCTGGCCCAAGGCAGGATGTGGGGCATTCCCTTTTTCCAGGGGTAGGAGGCAGGGAGCTGGAGGCAGGGCAGAGCATCTGTAAGGAACGTTTGTCTTCTGAGATACAGGTTCTCCAGGCAACGCCTCTTCATCTTGGATCCCGACGGCCTAGACATGTTGAGGAACCCGGGAAGAGTGACCTTTCTGGACTTCAGTATTTGCCATTTGCAAAATGGGATAGGGAATTAGCCCTGCTGCCTTTCCAGCATTCAGGGCTGAGGAGGCAAGAAAATCACTGGGCTGGTATCAGTAGGAATTTTTCTCAGGCACGTTAACTCAGTTATAGCATGGGGCCTCTGAATAAGCCCATTATAACAATCCTTGACTGGCACCTTCCTGGCATAGCAACAGGTGACCCATTTCTGAAGAAGCTCATCAGAGAATGCTGGAGTTTAGAAGCTAGCTTAGAGATCCCAATGTGCAAATTCTTCAGTTGTCCCTTTCCTTTCTTTCTGGTCTGTTCTCAGACCTTTCTCTCTGTCTGGAATGCCCTTGTTGCCACCTCCAAATGCCTATCCACCTTGGTGTGGTAAACCCCACTCGTCCTTCAAGATCTAAACGTTTTTCCCCAGGGGTGCTTCACCTTGCTCTTCCAAGGCAAAGCTCTCCAGAGCTCCTGGAGCCCCTGAGCAGGAAAGGATCTCACCTGTCATGTTTATGACACTCAATGGGACCGAAGGTCTTGTTGCAGGGACTGTCCAGTTTTTGTCTAAATTCAACACCCACCATGGTGCCAGACAGAAAGGAGGCATTCAGCAGATGTTTGGAGAATAAATGCCGTTTTATTTTTCAGATGAAGACATTAGAACTAGTCAGACCTGTTGACCAGATCATTTAAGTGACTTGTCTTGAGTTGCATAGCTGCAAAGGGGCAAGGAAAGATTAGACACTCGGGCTCTTGGCACCCCTCTGCTGACCTGGTGTTCACATTCATATGTCACTGTAGTGTTTCAGTTTTCTGGCCCCTCTGAGTAAGGTGACCTTGTAATACTTGAATACTTTGGGGAGTAAAAGGGGGCACTATTAATAATTATAAGGGATGAACCAGGATTGTCCCTAGGCAGGTGGCTTTCTTGCCTCTGGGTGATCCATTCAGCAGTTGTTTTTTTCTTCCTTTACTCTGGTCACTGTATTTTCATTCTGGACAATGGTTGCTCAACTATCTTGCACTTGAGAACAAAGGTCCCTCAAAATGAGTTCTAGTAAACAAGGTTGACTCCACCCACACCTCAGAAAAAGAGCAGAAAATTTTATTTGGGCACTGGTCCCGTCAGTCAGGGACCAGCCCAATGGCTTAACCAATAAATATTTATTTGTCATTTGTGTTCACCAGTAAGCAGTGCTTTATGTAGAGTGAGCTTCTCCTAGGCCTGAGCTGTTGCTGTCTCTCATGTACTCTGACGGGCTCTTCAGCAGAGTTAGCAGCCCACCAGGGCAGTGACACAGCACTCTTCTGGCCTGTCACCTGCCTAAAGACTGGTGAGGGCACAATGAGCTAACCTGTTTCCTTCCTGTGAAGTGCCAGTCAAGCTGTAGTCTCCAAAGACCTAATATAGGTAATGAGGGGAAGGTCCTTGACCTCGCCCCTGAGACCAGAGCTGAGCTAACGGGAGGATGGAACTGTCCATGAAAGATGAACAATTCTGATTTTAATCATAGGCTTTCAGAGTTGAAAGAAGTGGATCTCAGGGTTCAACTTTATACACCCTCTGCCCATGCAGGGTCCTGCTAGCACCCTTCGGAGTCTTTTATTTATTTATTTTTAATAATTATTTTTAATTTACTTTTTACTTTTACAGAGTTTTGCCTTTTATTTTTTGGACCTCATTTTCTTTAGGCCCGGTCTTAAGAGCTCTGTCCCAGCTTATGATGATTATCTCATTGTATATGTTTGTGTGTGCACAGCTGTACATCCAAGATATGTCTAGGTTTTGCATATGTGTGTATCTTAAATTCACAAATATTTCTGTTTCATTATCTAGGTACGTAATTTATATATGATTTTTTTTAACTATTAATTCAATTATATGGCCTTTTATCTGAAGAGCTCACAGTATTTTCCTTATTACCTGATTTTTAAAACAAAGAATTTAAAGAGAAAACAACTAGTCCGTGATCTTCCCTTCAGGCAGAGATAAAGGGTATAGAGAGGTGTTCAGGCCAAGCTGCCGTTGAATCCTGGTAGCTGGAGGAGGATTTACGCCCCTTCCCCCATCCCCACCCCTGCCCAATTCTAAGCCGGGGATTTTTCTGCTTAGCTCCCTGGGGTGGTTTGGAGCAGACAGGCGGGAGGCATGAAGAGAGCCCCCGAGATGCTGCCTGGCCCCTGCAGCTGCAGCGTGGGCCTCTCCAGGGGCTTGGGCGGGAGGCTCCATGGTGACCGCCCCTCCTGCTGCCTTTGTCCTCCCTGCCGTGCTCAGGCGGGGTGAGCGAGCCAGGCCTCCCCTCTTTCAGGGACAGCTCCAGGGGCGGAGCAGGCCGGAGGGCACGCCATCCCTGGCCCGTTGCCGGGGCGACCGGGCCCGGGGCATTGTGAGCAGCTCCTCTTATGGGATTATGGCTGTTCCGCATTCTTCTCTGAGGGGCACTCGGCCCGCGGGCCGCCCGCCATCAGGAGCTGGAAGCCTTTGTTTGCCTCCGGAGTCCTGTGAAAGCGGGATTAGAGGCCCCACCCCTCCGGCCCTGGGCTCCTTTTCTCTGTCTCCTTTTGAACCTTGAGGGGCTGCAAACACTCCTGGGAAATGGACAAGGAGCTATTTTGCTCAGCCCGCGCCTTCAGATTTCTCATACCTTGCCGGGCTCCCCTGAAGGGGAAGTCATGTATTTACCACTCAAGTCCTGGGACAGGACTTGTCTGGAACTGACCAGCTTCTGTGACATCCCACCTCATGCTCACCCAGCACCTGGTGCCAGCGTTGCGGCCTCCAAGCCAGTGGCATTTCTATGGTCACTTCACAGAATCAGAGAAGGAAAGCACGGCAGGCGTCTCCATCCAGCCTGCTGGTTTCACAGAACGCTGAGGCTGGGAGAGGACGACAGAGCCTGGGGCGCCCGGGCCCCCTGACGCCACACCTGATGCACTGTTGAGTCTGCCACTGTCACTGCTCAGTGTGG
Source organism: Tragulus kanchil (assembly GCA_022376925.1). NCBI lineage: Eukaryota > Metazoa > Chordata > Mammalia > Artiodactyla > Tragulidae > Tragulus > Tragulus kanchil. The sequence goes on along the minus strand of JAIOJX010000024.1, from coordinate 79,175,902 downwards.
CCGGACAGAGAAGGGGGAGGACGCCTCCGTGTCTAAGAGCTTTACTTAAACTGTTTCTTGGCAGTTCTTTCTCCATTTCCTCTGTCTCATGCCGCCCTTCCTGAACCCACCGCACATACCAGCCAGAGACTTTAATCCTTATCTGGCATTTTCCCCTTGACAGACAAGATAGCAAAGCCCAGAGGACTCTGATTAACTATCTAGTTGTTTGTTGCTGGGGGAGAGACATTACTGCCCACCTAGACTCAAGAGACTAGCATTTTTTTCATAACTTTTTGGGGTGATCTTTTGTGTGTGTGGTAAAACACATAAAATTTACCATAGTTATCACTTTTACAGTTGAGTGCATTCAGTGCCGTGTGCATTTCCACAGCCTTTTCATCATCTCAAATAGAGGCTCAATATCCATTCAACACTAACTCCCTGTCACCTGCAGCACCCCTGTCTCTGGAAATGTATCCCTGGCCCGTTGCCGGGGCGACCGGGCCCGGGGCATTGTGAGCAGCTCCTCTTATGGGATTATGGCTGTTCCGCATTCTTCTCTGAGGGGCACTCGGCCCGCGGGCCGCCCGCCATCAGGAGCTGGAAGCCTTTGTTTGCCTCCGGAGTCCTGTGAAAGCGGGATTAGAGGCCCCACCCCTCCGGCCCTGGGCTCCTTTTCTCTGTCTCCTTTTGAACCTTGAGGGGCTGCAAACACTCCTGGGAAATGGACAAGGAGCTATTTTGCTCAGCCCGCGCCTTCAGATTTCTCATACCTTGCCGGGCTCCCCTGAAGGGGAAGTCATGTATTTACCACTCAAGTCCTGGGACAGGACTTGTCTGGAACTGACCAGCTTCTGTGACATCCCACCTCATGCTCACCCAGCACCTGGTGCCAGCGTTGCGGCCTCCGAAGCCAGTGGCATTTCTATGGTCACTTCACAGAATCAGAGAAGGAAAGCACGGCAGGCGTCTCCATCCAGCCTGCTGGTTTCACAGAACGCTGAGGCTGGGAGAGGACGACAGAGCCTGGGGCGCCCGGGCCCCCTGACGCCACACCTGATGCACTGTTGAGTCTGCCACTGTCACTGCTCAGTGTGGCCGGACAGAGAAGGGGGAGGACGCCTCCGTGTCTAAGAGCTTTACTTAAACTGTTTCTTGGCAGTTCTTTCTCCATTTCCTCTGTCTCATGCCGCCCTTCCTGAACCCACCGCACATACCAGCCAGAGACTTTAATCCTTATCTGGCATTTTCCCCTTGACAGACAAGATAGCAAAGCCCAGAGGACTCTGATTAACTATCTAGTTGTTTGTTGCTGGGGGAGAGACATTACTGCCCACCTAGACTCAAGAGACTAGCATTTTTTTCATAACTTTTTGGGGTGATCTTTTGTGTGTGTGGTAAAACACATAAAATTTACCATAGTTATCACTTTTACAGTTGAGTGCATTCAGTGCCGTGTGCATTTCCACAGCCTTTTCATCATCTCAAATAGAGGCTCAATATCCATTCAACACTAACTCCCTGTCACCTGCAGCACCCCTGTCTCTGGTAACCACGCCCCTGCTTTCTGTCCAGTGTGTTTGTCTATCCTGGTGACCTCACATAAGTAGAACTGTACAACCTCATCCCTGTGTGCCTGGCTTCTGTTACTGAGCATGCTTTCAAGTTTCATCCATGTTGGGCATGTGTCTGTACTTAATTCCCCTGTATGGCTGAATAACATCCCATCGCATGAACGTACCATATTTTGTCTGACCAGTCATCTGTTTATGGACCTTTGGGCTGTTTTCTACCTTTTAGCTAGAGACTGTTTGTAGCAAATTAGAGGGCTGTGATGGAAAATGTACCAGATATGGGATCAGATGGTCAAGAGTGCCAGCCAGTCTGTGCCGATGAGCCGACTTTGAACAGGAGACCTGGTGTCTCTTGGATCTTCCTCACCCGGGAATGGGGCTGATGATGCTATCGGCACCTGTCTCTCAGCGTGGTTGTGAGGGCCCGTTGACTGACTGCTGCAACAGATGGCTGTTGAGTGCCTACTGTGTGCCAGGCACTGGGCTCGCCGTCCCATGGGAGCAGAACAAGCCCATTCCTCTCCTCCTGGTGGAGTATGATGAATGGTTTGAATCGTGAAGCATCGGCCTTACAAATACAGGTTGTTACCTACACTGTTCCCCTGTCCATACTCTGAATAAGGTCATCGATCTTTCCTCATTCCTGCTACATAAACTATACCTAGCCAAGGCAAGAGCCTTCTCCAAAGAAGGTTATCTTCAGCCTCTCTGTTGCCTGCCCCAGTGAAGGGTGAGAGGCTTCTCCAGGTACACCCTATGGCCTTTGTAGCAGCTACAGGCAGATCGCCAGGGTCCGCCAGTGTCCTAGGGATACCTTTACCTTCCAGGCCTTTCTCCTTTCTCCTCCTCACTCTCCTCCATTCTCTGTTCCCAGGTGGCCATCAAGTCAATCCGGAAAGACAGAATCAAAGATGAGCAAGACCTGCTGCACATTCGGCGAGAGATTGAGATCATGTCCTCACTCAACCACCCCCACATCATTGCCATCCATGAAGGTACAAAGGCAGAGCAATTGAAGCTGAGAGAGAGAGAGAGAGAGTGTGCATGCCTAGTTTGAACAGATGACACAAAGGAGGAAGAGAGATACAGACTTTAGGCTTGGGCAAAAGCTGGATTTGAAACCCAGCTGTATGACTTTGAGCAACTAATTTAATGTGGTCTGTGGGCATCAGTTCCTCTTTTGTAAAATGAGATCCTCTCACTTATGTCACAAGGCTGTTGCAAAGATCAGATTAAATGTCACCCAGCTCGGCTCACAAGAGGAACTACATAGATTGTAGGCATTTTTGTTCTTAGGTTTTCCAGGCTTAAACCCTGCCTCCCCAGACCAATGAGATCCTCGGCACTGTGGGGAGAGCCAAAACATACCTGCACCCGCCTCGGGTGTGGCTGCCCTTTTCCTTCGTACTTCTCAAGAGCCAGCCCTCCTGTCCTCTGAATCATTCCGACCGTGGGGCTGGTTCCCACCTCTCCTCGTGTCTCTCAGCCCCTCTTGCACTGACATCAGCTGCCCTGTTCACTGCGACTCAGACAACAAAGTCAGCAAGAGATGATGAAGAGGGGAAGACAGGGCGCAGCCTCCCACATGCCCCTGTCTGCTTACAGCCTTTACATAATATCCGTTCGGCAGGAAGCAAGAAAGAACAGGAGCAGTAGGAAGGACAAGAGGGAGCTTGTGGCTTTGCCCTCGGTCTGAATGTTCCTGGTGGGAAGAAAGAGAGATCTCTCTCAAGTTGTGTTTAGAAGACCGAGGGCAGAGCCACGGCCATGGCCCCGTGCCCTGAACCTCTCCCACGAGGAGCCCAGGCAAGTGGCTGAGGCCAGTTGCATCTCTGTGTATTTCCCCCAGGGAAAAGTGGGCAGATGATAGAATATTTGGTTAAGCCAGACTAAACTTGGTGATTGGGCAGTGTGTGTATGTGTGTGTGCAGGTTCTTCCCCGTGCCCACATCTCCAGCTAGATCAGGGAACCATGCTTTGAAGCTTAGGATGTAGCTGCTACGTACTGCCCCTTCAGATTTAGCAGATGTTGGGGCATCATAGTTACTGAATATCTGGCAGAGCTTTCCCAGGTCCATCCCCATCCATAGGCTTCAAGAGATTTGGACTAAGGAGAAAGCTCCAGTCCTGGGAACTGACCTCTAACAATAGCTGCTCTCTAGAATGTGCCCTGGCTGGCTCCTGACCCCCAATTTCATGGCACAAAGTTTGCACACACCCTACAGGGATGTAGAGAAACACAGGGTTGGAGCCCCTAGGCAGCCCGCAGCAGTCTGGGCCAGTGTGCTCTCCTGGGAAAAAGGCACAGTCCTCCAGGCCATGTATCCAACTGCTTGGGAGCTGGGACTCTGGAGAGAAGCCTCGTCTCTCAGCTCCTTCTCCCAGGCTAGACAGTCATCGCTCTGGAGCTTGCTGAGCAAGCCAAACTCCTAGGACCTGTTTGACACAAAGATGCAGTGTCACAGACATACGTGTTTTGACACCCACCCAGCCGAAGGACCAGTTTGATGAACCAGCCGTTCCCCGCTTTCTAGGAGGCGAGACAAGACAAGCGGGCCCCTCCTACATATGGAGATGAGCCAGCTGGAGTAGGCTGACTGCCAGGAGCCCAGCCAGTCAATTAATTACCAGATATTTATTGATCATTTCTGTGTACAAGGTGCCGGCCTAGATAGTCTGGATGGTAAGTCAAAGAAGTTAAGAGTGATGAGTGTCTCAGCTCACCGTGGCTTACAAACCCCTTTCATACCCTTTCGTCCTCTTCTGATCCTCAAGGCAGGCATTATGATGGGCACTATTTTCAAGTTTATGCGTGAGGATGCTGATAACGAATGTAACCGTGGTACTGTCTGTTAAGTGCTTGCTTGTCTGTCAGACCCCACACCAGCTTGCTCGGCCAGCCTGAGAGCTGTCCCTCACTTTTATCAATTTCCTTCGCCCTGTGAAATTACTCAATTACTCTTCAAATGAGGTAACTGAGGCACGCTAAGTGAATAACTTGACACGGTCAGCCAGCTAGTAAGTGATGGGAGCAGGATTCAAATCACAAATATACATCCTTACTGATGTATCTAGAAGAGATTTGCCTAAAGTCACAAGGCAAAAAAGAGTACTGAATTCCGAACCAGAGAGCCTGACTTTTCTTACCCAATGATATCTCAAAATTTGCAGGGTAGTTTTGTTTTGTTTTGTTTTTAATTGAAGGATAATTGCTTTACAGTGCAAGGTAGTTTTAAGAGTTCCCAGAAGCCTAAACTTCCAAGGAGGGGCAGGGTGAGCCAGTTCTCTTGGCCTGAACTGCTGGAAGCTGTTGGAAGCATCAGAGAGCACCAGCCAGCCTCGTTAGCAGATGTCTGGTTTGGGGCCAGAGAGGCGTATGTGGTCCCCACTGGGGAGCGTGCACGCTGGAGGCCCTGACATCCCTGCCTTGCTCTGCCCAGTGTTTGAGAACAGCAGCAAGATTGTGATCGTCATGGAGTACGCCAGCCGCGGCGACCTGTATGACTATATCAGCGAGCGGCAGCGGCTCAGCGAACGCGAAGCCAGGCACTTCTTCCGGCAGATCATCTCCGCCGTGCACTACTGCCACCAGGTGAGTGACACCTACCCCAGCCCTCTGCTGAGGGCATGGGACCAGAGAGATCCCATGGCCTTCCGGGATCACACAGGGAGATAGAAGTACAGGCAAGATTCAGCTCTTTATTCAGCTGAGGAAAGGTCGGTGTCTCTGGCTTCCCATCTCCTGACTGGGGCTGGAGGACCTGCGATTTGTTGTACTCTGTACTATTAAGGTGGGCCACCCTCCCTACCTCTGCTCACCCCCTCAGCACTTCCTCACTGTCCAGACTAGGTCCTCCCGTCCTTTTCTCCCTGACGGCATTCCCCTCACCCTCCTCCCTTCCTCTTTCAGAATGGGGTTGTCCACCGGGATCTCAAACTGGAGAACATCCTCTTAGATGCCAATGGAAATATCAAGGTGAGCCTCACTTCTTGTTTAAAGCTCCAGCCTGTCTGCACCGTCCCTAGCTAAACATTGCTAAGCCGCTGGGGGTTCCAGAAGGAGTTGAGCAAAGCTCAGAGTTTTACACTGGTGCTGGTAAGGACCTCAGCCATCCTGCATTTCAGCACTTTATTCTGTGGATGGAAAACTGAGGCCTCGCGATAAGGAGGGACTTGCACAAGATCCCATGGCTAGTGTGTGGTGGAGCCTCAGCTGGAACCAAAGTCTTCTGACTCCCTCTTGATGTCCCAAGGCTGAAGGAGTCTAGATCTAGGGTTGGTTTCTGCTCACAGCCGTGGGACTGGCACGGAGAGGCCGCAGCCTGAGTTTGCCCTGCCAGCGTGTATGCACACAGCTACACACGCGCATGTGGACTTTAATCCGCCACAACTAGATAGCCCTTTGGCACCTTTAACCACAGCAAGCACTCCCGCACCAGCTTCCTGCTTCCTGCAGCCACTGAGTTCCCACGGCTAAGTAGTTACATTTAGGCCTGAGATGGTCATGTTGATGGGATAAACTCAAGTCTCGGGGCTAGAAGGGAAAGCCCTCACGAGCCGACCCTGCAGGCCCCTGGGAGGGCTCTGACGCTGCGCTTGGACCCTCCTCAGAATCTTCCCGAACTCCGGTCACAGTCTCTTGCCCAGTGGCCCCTGACCTGTGCCCTGAGGTTCCCTGAGATCATTCTGCTTTCCAATTCCCGGAGTAGGTGGGGCTGGCTTTGATGCTGACCAGGGATGGGGAAGCCAGAGCCAATAAACACACACAACCTGGGCAGACATCTGTACCAGTCCTCTACCTCATTATGGGCTTCAACCGGTAACTGCTTGATAAGAGGCCAATAAAGCTCATAAATGAAGGAGCCAGAGTTCATAAACAGCTCCTCCCCACCCTGGGCACACAGACCCTGTGCTGGGCATGAGGAGGCTGGGAGTGAAAGGGCATAGGCCGCAGGCTCTGTCTGAGGACAGTGGAGCAAGGATCTCTGTGAGGAGCAATCAGATGGACTTCAAACCTTCAAGATCAGAGGGCTTAGGAGGTTCTGTAAGAAGATTCCTTCTCCTGGACCATAACAATGCTTCTCTCTTGCTTCTCCCATGCTTCTGCGCTATGCTGGGCTGACTCCAGTCCCACCACCACATTCCTGCCTAGGGGTGGGCTGAGGTGAGCCCTTTGCTGGGAAGGGTAGCCCAAGCCCAAGTCATGGGGTAGTTTGCTTCTGAGGCCCATGACCCTGGTATGAGACGTTGTCTCTCCCCCTCCAACTTAAGCCCTTCCTTCAGTCACTAAATGGCTGTTGGTCCCCTCCATGGGTCACGGTGGTGCCAGAGGCTGTGGGAGGGGTGGAGGCAGGAGGTCCACATGGGGAGTGTGTTGACGTGGCAGTGTGAGGAGACAGAACTTCAAGCAGGGGCTACTGTGAGTCATTGGGTATGGTAGGGCTTTATGGGAAGAGGTCATGGGCACCCTGTCCTCCTGCCAGGGCCTATATTTCCTCGAGGTCTCAGTGTGACCCTGTCCATGTTTGCATCCTACAGATCGCTGACTTTGGCCTCTCCAACCTCTACCACCAAGGCAAGTTCCTACAGACATTCTGCGGGAGCCCCCTCTACGCCTCACCGGAGATTGTCAACGGGAAGCCCTACACGGGCCCAGAGGTGAGTGCCTGGCCTCCTCCGTGTATTGGCTTACATCTTGGGAAAGGGGTCAGCAAGTTCTCTAGTTATTCCCTTTCTCAGATTGCAAGGCTCCCTTCCCCGCCATAGCAGTGCCAGGCCAGTTCTCGAGCTGGGAGAAACAAAACTAGAATGAGAGCTTCGGTCTGCTGACCTCCAGTCTGGTTCTGTTCCCCTCCCCTTCCACATTCCCATCCGCTTTCCTAGACCCCAGCCAGCATCCCTGGAGAGGTAGTGTCTGTCGCAGCCACCCAGAAGGGATGATGTTGTCACTGATCTTGTGTCTGGCTGTCCCTCCCAAGGGGAAGCAGATGACAACACCTCTTCCCATGAACCCCAGTCCCTTCTACAGGGTCGCCCTCTCTGCCCCTGGGTGCTAGAAGGGGGAGGTCCTAGGAGGCTGGGCTCTGAGTTCTCCATCATGGGCCCCCTTTCCTCATGGTATTGTAGGGGAGTCTGGGAGCCCTTCAGCTTGTGGCCTGAGGGCATCCTGGCTGATCTCCTTTCTCCCTCAGGTGGACAGCTGGTCCCTGGGTGTTCTCCTTTACATCCTGGTGCATGGCTCCATGCCCTTTGATGGGCAGGACCATAAGACGCTGGTGAAACAGATCAGCAATGGGGCCCAAGCCCAAGTCATGGGGTAGTTTGCTTCTGAGGCCCATGACCCTGGTATGAGACGTTGTCTCTCCCCCTCCAACTTAAGCCCTTCCTTCAGTCACTAAATGGCTGTTGGTCCCCTCCATGGGTCACGGTGGTGCCAGAGGCTGTGGGAGGGGTGGAGGCAGGAGGTCCACATGGGGAGTGTGTTGACGTGGCAGTGTGAGGAGACAGAACTTCAAGCAGGGGCTACTGTGAGTCATTGGGTATGGTAGGGCTTTATGGGAAGAGGTCATGGGCACCCTGTCCTCCTGCCAGGGCCTATATTTCCTCGAGGTCTCAGTGTGACCCTGTCCATGTTTGCATCCTACAGATCGCTGACTTTGGCCTCTCCAACCTCTACCACCAAGGCAAGTTCCTACAGACATTCTGCGGGAGCCCCCTCTACTCCTCACCGGAGATGGTCAACGGAAGCCCTACACGGGCCCAGAGGTGAGTGCCTGGCCTCCTCCGTGTATTGGCTTACATCTTGGGAAAGGGGTCAGCAAGTTCTCTAGTTATTCCCTTTCTCAGATTGCAAGGCTCCCTTCCCCGCCATAGCAGTGCCAGGCCAGTTCTCGAGCTGGGAGAAACAAAACTAGAATGAGAGCTTCGGTCTGCTGACCTCCAGTCTGGTTCTGTTCCCCTCCCCTTCCACATTCCCATCCGCTTTCCTAGACCCCAGCCAGCATCCCTGGAGAGGTAGTGTCTGTCGCAGCCACCCAGAAGGGATGATGTTGTCACTGATCTTGTGTCTGGCTGTCCCTCCCAAGGGGAAGCAGATGACAACACCTCTTCCCATGAACCCCAGTCCCTTCTACAGGGTCGCCCTCTCTGCCCCTGGGTGCTAGAAGGGGGAGGTCCTAGGAGGCTGGGCTCTGAGTTCTCCATCATGGGCCCCCTTTCCTCATGGTATTGTAGGGGAGTCTGGGAGCCCTTCAGCTTGTGGCCTGAGGGCATCCTGGCTGATCTCCTTTCTCCCTCAGGTGGACAGCTGGTCCCTGGGTGTTCTCCTTTACATCCTGGTGCATGGCTCCATGCCCTTTGATGGGCAGGACCATAAGACGCTGGTGAAACAGATCAGCAATGGGGCCTACCGGCAGCCTCCTAAACCCTCTGGTGAGTGAGGGGCGGGTGGTCTCCTCCAGGCCTGGGGTGTCTGTCCTTTGTGAATTCCCGAGGCAGGAATTAGACAGTGACCATAGTGTGAAGAGGGCAACCCGCGGCAGGTGAGGGTACCTTCCGCCGTGCCTCCTGCTGTCGTCCCTCTGCTCTGATGCCTGTGACCTGCAAGGAAGGAAGGGATCGATCTTCCTTTATGGGCATGCTGTGTTATACTGGGGAAGTGCTTCCTAAATTCCAGTTTAGATCCTCTCTGCTCCAATTGTCTCATTTCCTACTGCTTTTGTCCTTGTCCTTAGAAATCTTCTTGTCCTTTAACGCACAATGTAGGGCAAGAAGAAGGGTGTCAGGACCCTGGTTTACTCTGCGCAGTCCCCGCCCACAGAGGGCTGCACTCTTGTGTAGTCCCCGCCCACAGAGGGCTGCATTTCAGTGGAACTGAGGAGGTTATACGCTAACATATATAAGCATCATGGTGGTCCTGAAGGGTTGTGGGGTGGAAGAGGAAATCAACAGTCAATCCAGGAGCACTGGAGAGTGGGGAGCCTGCCCGGGCCTTGGCGTGCCCGGCACCCCAGAGAGAGTGGCTTATCCTCTGGGAGTGAGCGGGGTCTTGGCATCAGTGGGGGTAAGCCGGTGCAGGGGCTGCGGGTGCCCATGACTATGGAAATGAAGATCCTCTCTCTCTTCTCCTAGATGCCTGTGGCCTGATCCGGTGGTTATTAATGGTGAACCCTACCCGCCGGGCCACCCTGGAGGATGTGGCCAGTCACTGGTGGGTCAACTGGGGCTATGCCACCCGTGTTGGCGAGCAGGAGGTTCCGCACGAGGGAGGGCACCCCAGCAGCGACTCTGGCCGGGCCTCCATGGCTGACTGGCTCCGGCGCTCCTCCCGTCCCCTCCTGGAGAATGGGGCCAAGGTCTGCAGCTTCTTTAAGCAGCATGCGCCAGGAGGCGGGAGCCTCGCCCCTGGCCTGGAGCGCCAACATTCCCTCAAGAAGTCCCGCAAAGAGAATGACATGGCTCAGACTCTCCAGGGGGACCCGGCTGCTGACACGTCCCCTCGCCCTGGTAAAGGCAACCTCAAGCTGCCAAAAGGCATTCTCAAGAAGAAGGCGTCGACCTCTTCTGAGGGGGCAAGGGAGGGCCCTGAGCCCAGCCCTGGGCCGGCCAGCCCAGGACAGGCTCTCCCCCTGCTCCCCAGGAAGGGCATCCTCAAGAAGTCTCGGCAGCGAGAATCTGGTTACTACTCCTCTCCTGAGCCCAGCGAGTCTGGGGAGCTCTTAGATGCCGGGGATGTGTTTGTGAGTGGGGACGTCGTGGACCACAAGCCCCCCCAGCCCTCGGGGCTGCTGCATCGCAAGGGCATCCTCAAGCACAACGGCAGGTTCTCCCACACAGCCCTGGAGCTCACAGCCCCCACCACCTTTGGCTCTTTGGATCAGCTGGCCTCACCCCGCCCTCCCGCCCGAGGCAGCCGCCCCTCAGGGGCCGTAAGTGAGGACAGCATCCTGTCCTCTGAGTCCTTTGACCAGTTGGACTTGCCTGAACGCCTCCCCGAGCCCCCATTGCGGGGCTGTGTGTCTGTGGACAACCTCATGGGGCTGGAGGAGCCCCCTTCTGGAGGCCCTGGGAGCAGGGGCCTGAGGCGCTGGAGGCAGGACCCCCTGGGGAATAGCTGCTTTTCCCTGATGGACTGCCAGGATGTGACAGAGCTCAGCTGAACGTGGGGGGCGTTGCCCCATCCGGGCAGGCTCTACGATGCAGCTGGATGCACCCTGAGGGGAGATGACCTTCTTCCCTGCCTCCCAGGACCAGCATCCCAGCCCCGAAGGCTGAGACGGTGTGCCGTTGAGCTCTGGGGAGGGCTGGACGTGGGACGTGGGCAAGTGAAGTACATTGAGGGTTCAATGTCTTCAGCCCCATGGAACCAAGAAGGTAATAGAGTGGAAGTGAGTAGAGAAGTAGAGGGGAGGCCCATGGCCGAGTCCGGGTTGCCTGCTTCTTGTAGCACAGTAGGGTCCACAGAGAGCTGGAAAGGGCCCTCTGTCAGGGCCCAGCTCCACCCAGAATGTTTGGTGCGTGTTGCTTCCTCCCAACGTGGGGTAGAAACTCTTCATTTACATACACATTCTCATCTCCACTGACCTCTCAAACAGGAATGTGACGCCCCCCTCCCGATTTTCCCTGGGGTGTCTTGGGAATGGTCTCCTAGAATGTGCCCTTCCTTACTCATCTGAGCAGTAAGAGAACACAACTTCTGTTTCCTCAAAGGTTCTCTCCCCTTTCCTATCCTCCAAACTTGGCCCAAGCCTCCTGGAGTCGCTGCTACGAATCTAAAAGACTTGAAAAGGCTCAGGCTGCTCATGGACTTCATCTCAAGGGGCCCAGATGCCCTGGGACCCCGCCTTCGACCTCAAAGACACTGAACTTCTCCAGCCTCTGAGCTGCTCCTGCTACTGAGAATGGATGTATCGGTTTCTCTGGGCTTTCAGAGCCCTAGATGTTCTTATTTATTTTAATGTTTTCAGCTCTGTTTTTAAAAGAGTGAATCTGACTGTTTTCAATAATGTGAATACTATGCTGTGGAGAAATCCACTATGACATCTAAGCTTTGTGGGCAGGGAGATATTTTTACAGTGCTTCCCTACTGATTAAAGGTGGGATGGGGTGGGGGGGATCTTTTAGAAATCAACATGTCCCACTGCACTGTCTGGGAGGGGTCTATGACTCCCTCACTCCAGGCCCTGATTCTACCTGATGGTCCCTTTTCCCTTCTGTGGCTAGAAAGATCCACCCCATTAAAAATGAGAATGGTGACTGGAAAAATAGCCTCCGTGGTTCTCTTTGAGGAAGTGGGGCACAACAGACCTTTGAGTTTTCTCCTAACGCATGCTTTCTTGGGCAGAAAATAGAGAACCTGCTTAATAAAAACAAAACACTCAACAAAAACCCCAGCTCTTAGCTCCAAAAGACTCCTGTTGTTCCTCCATCAACAGTTCTGCCCTTGTGAGCACACAGGCAGCCCTGGACTGAAGGTCCCAACTTGCCTTTCCAGCCCTTAGCACCGAAGAGCTGGGTCTGGCAGATGGTACAGCCCTCCCACCCCTCCCCCATCCAGCTCTGTCCCCTGCTGCTTGAAGGCACCCCCATCCCCTTTATTCTTTCCCTCCAAAGAAATCCTTTTCCCTGTAGTGCAGGCAGCTGCTCCCCAATCGGCGCCCAACCGCCTGACTCCTGCTGGAAGGAAAGAATGCTTGGAATGCCCCCCTCGTTGGCCATCCCTCTCCACCCCCTGCAGAGCATTCCCCAGACGCCTGTTCCATTGAGAAACTCCCAGGCTCTGAGGGCCAGGATGAAAGGGAGGATAAGGACAAAGTGCAGGCTAGCCACCGGCTGGCTCCGGCTGCGGCCAGCTCCCTTCCCATCGCCTTATCCACCTGTGCACCTCACAGGTCCCCAAACATCCCCGGCCCCAGCCAGCTCAAGCTGCCGGCTCCCCGTGCACCTGCCCTCCCGCCAGCCTGCCAGCGTGGAGCATCTGCACTTCTCTCCTCTTCCCCGATTGTGGGAAGCTGGTGAAGTTGCTGAGTCTGGGAAAGAAGTTGGGAGACCAAGAGACTGTGAGATCAGAATGGGAGAGTAAACAAGCTATCGAGACTACAAATGGGATATTTCAGTCTGGTATCTCTGTGGTCCAAATGGTTGCCAGAGTTCTGGGCTAGACTTTGGGTAGACACAGGAGAAACGTGAGAGACTCCCAAGAAGCAGAGTTCAGGTGGAGCATCATCTGTGCTTAATGTATTCATTGCCTCAGGAAAAAAGTGAAAGTTCCGTGAATGACAGAGGTAATTGCTCTGTTTCTGGTGCAGCGCGTTGCCAGCATTCATTAAAAATAAGTAAAATTCTCAAGCAGTAGCTCAGCTTTTACAGGAAATACTACTGATGCTTGGCAAGTTGCTGAAAAGTGAAAGTTCCGTGAATGACGATGCTAGAAAATAGAACCTGCTTAATAAAACAAAACACTCAACAAAAACCCCAGCTCTTAGCTCCAAAAGACTCCTGTTGTTCCTCCATCAACAGTTCTGCCCTTGTGAGCACACAGGCAGCCCTGGACTGAAGGTCCCAACTTGCCTTTCCAGCCCTTAGCACCGAAGAGCTGGGTCTGGCAGATGGTACAGCCCTCCCACCCCTCCCCCATCCAGCTCTGTCCCCTGCTGCTTGAAGGCACCCCCATCCCCTTTATTCTTTCCCTCCAAAGAAATCCTTTTCCCTGTAGTGCAGGCAGCTGCTCCCCAATCGGCGCCCAACCGCCTGACTCCTGCTGGAAGGAAAGAATGCTTGGAATGCCCCCCTCGTTGGCCATCCCTCTCCACCCCCTGCAGAGCATTCCCCAGACGCCTGTTCCATTGAGAAACTCCCAGGCTCTGAGGGCCAGGATGAAAGGGAGGATAAGGACAAAGTGCAGGCTAGCCACCGGCTGGCTCCGGCTGCGGCCAGCTCCCTTCCCATCGCCTTATCCACCTGTGCACCTCACAGGTCCCCAAACATCCCCGGCCCCAGCCAGCTCAAGCTGCCGGCTCCCCGTGCACCTGCCCTCCCGCCAGCCTGCCAGCGTGGAGCATCTGCACTTCTCTCCTCTTCCCCGATTGTGGGAAGCTGGTGAAGTTGCTGAGTCTGGGAAAGAAGTTGGGAGACCAAGAGACTGTGAGATCAGAATGGGAGAGTAAACAAGCTATCGAGACTACAAATGGGATATTTCAGTCTGGTATCTCTGTGGTCCAAATGGTTGCCAGAGTTCTGGGCTAGACTTTGGGTAGACACAGGAGAAACGTGAGAGACTCCCAAGAAGCAGAGTTCAGGTGGAGCATCATCTGTGCTTAATGTATTCATTGCCTCAGGAAAAAAGTGAAAGTTCCGTGAATGACAGAGGTAATTGCTCTGTTTCTGGTGCAGCGCGTTGCCAGCATTCATTAAAAATAAGTAAAATTCTCAAGCAGTAGCTCAGCTTTTACAGGAAATACTACTGATGCTTGGCAAGTTGCTGAAAAAGTGCACAAAGTTACGACAAGTTAAAGGTATGTGAATAACTAGCCATTATTCTGTGTATTATTAAAGTATTTACCAGTTCTGTTACAAGCATAGCAGAAACTAGACACTAAGGATCTTCTTTGTGAATTCTTTCTTCTCTAGAGTAGATTAGACTGTTGTTTGTATGTAAGAATTTGATTGCTTACATGGCACACAATATTTATAGCTACAGACTTTATAGAAGGGCAGTATTAAAGTCAGTGGTATAGAAACACTCTGTACATATCGTGTGAGCTGTGCTCTCATATGAAATATACCTGTCTTTACAAAAAACATAGGTTAAATTCAATAGAAAAATAGTCCATTCAGATAATGTTGAAGGGGACATGGGATGATGGAAAAGAATACTTGAAATTTAGGAAATAACAGTTGATCCACTAGGTCATGGCTGACTCTTGCGACCCCATGGACCGTGGCTCACCAGGCTCCTCTGTACATGGGATTTCCCAGGCAAGAATCCTGGAATAAGTCACCATTTCCTCCTCCAGGGAATCTTTCTGACCCAGGGATTGAACAGTGCCTCCTGCATTGTAAGCGGATTCTCTATCCCTGAGCCACCAGGTGAAAGTGGAAAGTGTTAGTAGGTCAGTCATGTCCAACTCTTCGCGACACCGTGGCCTGTAGCCCGTCAGGCTCCTCTGTCCGTGGAATTCTCCAGGCAGGAATACTGGAGTGGGTTCCCATTCTTCCTCCAGGGAATTTTTCTGACTTAGGAATCAAACCCACATCTCTTGAAATCCAGATCTGGAGGATGCCATCCCTTAGCAGGAGTGGCTGATGGGGGCATTATTGTACCTGGATTGGGTTTGGAGAGTTGGGAGAATGTCAGTGAATGGGATTACAGATACTTATCGTATTTGTACGTGACACTGTACAGGCTCCGCTCTTGTCTAGGCACAATGGGGAGAGCAATTCTTTCTGCCCCAAATGCTTTCCTCTTCCCTCCAAAGCCCCTAAAAGGGGTTGAGGAAGCAGAGGGTGAGTGAGGACAGGAAGCTGGAGTGGGGAGCTAGGACAGGAGAAGCACTGAGGGTGCGGGGTGTCTAGGAAGGGGAGGGGACACACACACACTCAATCCTGAGACCTTTGTCCTCGCTGAGGTCTGTTTGCTTAACCTCTTCCAAGCCAAGGGGTGGGAGGGGTGGGCCGGAGGGTGGGGTGGGGGCGGGCAGGAGGCGGGAAGCCCACTGGGGAGAAAGACTCTGGGTGAGAAGAGAATATCCATTACTCCAGGCTCCGAGGAGACCTAGGCTTGGGACCTGGCTTCCATTTTGCAGGGCCCTTCCCCTCACCTGCCAGATGCTTCATACTGAAAACATTCCAGAAAGTAGACTCAGAGAGCTGACTCTGAGCCCCGGGGGCGGGGGAGGTTGGGGCCCTAGGAATATTTAGTGCCACCTCAGCGCTTCCGGAATGTGAACAGCCCAGACAACCACTGGGGGGCAACTTTGGGAGACAGGAAAGGGCCTTCAAAAAGAGCAGAAAGTCCCAGCAGACTTCTCCCCACCCTCGGCCCTTCCCTGGGGCAAGTCCATCCAGGCTGGCCCTGGGTGGAAACCCCCTCACTGGGGAGCGTGGAGGCTCCTCTTCATAGAGTGGGGAGAACAGAACCTTCCCCCCGCCTCCGGCATGTCAGGAGGAGCCGTTCTGTCCACCCTGGAACCCATCCAGCTGGGCTGACTTGGCTCCGTCTGGGGGCTGGTGGGGAGGGGAAATGGAAATTCAGGTGTGTAAGGAGCAACAGCCCTCCCTGCCCAGCGCCCGCACCCCATGAGAGTCAGCTCTCATGGGGAGTCAGAAGCGAGCCCCGCTGACAACAAAGCAGGCCTGAACTAGGCTGGACCCAGGACAAAGGTTTAGCTGAGGAACCTGTGCATTTTTAAGAGACCAGGAGTGGGGGTACGTGTTTGTGTGCAGAACTGACAACAATCTCTACTACCCTTATGGGGTTTCCATTCTAGTGGAGGAAGAGAGACAAAGCCATTGACATCATAAAAAAGTAAATTATGTAGTATATGAACAAGTTCTGAGTGTGAGGAGAATGAGGAGGAGACAGGGAATAACATTTTAAATTGGGGTGATTAGAGAAAGACTCTGAGAAGGCGGCATTTCTGCAAAGACCTGAAGGAGGGAGGCCATGAAGCTATATGGGGGAACAGTGTTCCAGGTGGAGGGAACAGACCGTAGCGAGGCCTTCAAGTGGGAGCAGGTGGGGGAAGTTCTAGACCAGCCGCTGAGGCTGCAGCAGGATGAGTAAAGGAGGGAGCGGCAGAGGGGTGTCAGGGAGGGTGCAGGGGTCAGGGAATAGAGCCCCTCAGGCCTTGGGAGCGATTATACAGGCAGCAGCTCTATCCCGAGAGACAATGGAGGCCAGTGAGAAGTTTTGAACAAAGGGTGGAGCAATCTAAGGGTTTTTTTTTTTTTTTAATTCCTCTAGCTGCTTCTTGATAATAGCCAGCGGGCAGCAGTGGCCTGAAGGTCTTGAGGAATGGTGCATCCAACGCCTCGAGAGGGGGAAAGGTTGCAGGTGGAGGCAGGGTTGGGGTAGGCAGCCAAGGGGCACTTAGACCTCCAGTGGAGAGGAAGGATATAAGCAGCCTGGAATTTCAGAAAGATGTGAGTCAGAGATAGAGATTTAGGAATTGTTGCTAGGACAGAATTTCTGCTTTGGGTGGAAAATCAGCTTTGCTGATCACTGAAGTCTCTGAGTCCTAAAGATTCTAGGATTTTATTGACTAGGAAGGGCTTTCTAGGTGGCTCTCACGGTAAAGAACCCGCCTAACAATGCAGGAGATGTAAGAGACATGGGATCTATGCCTGGGTCAGGAAGATCCCCTAGAGGAGGGCCTGGCAACCCTCTCCAGTGTTCTTGCCTGGAGAATCCCCTGGACAGAGGAGCCTGGTGGGCTGTACCTAGAGGGTCGCACAGAGTTGGACATGAAAACCGTTATCCTATAGTTGGTCAGCTGTTTGTGAAAGCTTGACCACAGGGAAAGTGGGTGAGTGCTGCTGAGTCCAGAAGGCAGTTTTGCTCATATGGAATAGACTTTCTCCTCCTGAGGTGGACACAGGTTCTCCCTGGGAGGGGAAAAAGCCATTGACATCTAAAAAGTAAATTATGTGATATGAACAAGTTCTGAGTGTGAGGAGAATGAGGAGGAGACAGGGAATAACATTTTAAATTGGGGTGATTAGAGAAAGACTCTGAGAAGGCGGCATTTCTGCAAAGACCTGAAGGAGGGAGGCCATGAAGCTATATGGGGGAACAGTGTTCCAGGTGGAGGGAACAGACCGTAGCGAGGCCTTCAAGTGGGAGCAGGTGGGGGAAGTTCTAGACCAGCCGCTGAGGCTGCAGCAGGATGAGTAAAGGAGGGAGCGGCAGAGGGGTGTCAGGGAGGGTGCAGGGGTCAGGGAATAGAGCCCCTCAGGCCTTGGGAGCGATTATACAGGCAGCAGCTCTATCCCGAGAGACAATGGAGGCCAGTGAGAAGTTTTGAACAAAGGGTGGAGCAATCTAAGGGTTTTTTTTTTTTTTTAATTCCTCTAGCTGCTTCTTGATAATAGCCAGCGGGCAGCAGTGGCCTGAAGGTCTTGAGGAATGGTGCATCCAACGCCTCGAGAGGGGGAAAGGTTGCAGGTGGAGGCAGGGTTGGGGTAGGCAGCCAAGGGGCACTTAGACCTCCAGTGGAGAGGAAGGATATAAGCAGCCTGGAATTTCAGAAAGATGTGAGTCAGAGATAGAGATTTAGGAATTGTTGCTAGGACAGAATTTCTGCTTTGGGTGGAAAATCAGCTTTGCTGATCACTGAAGTCTCTGAGTCCTAAAGATTCTAGGATTTTATTGACTAGGAAGGGCTTTCTAGGTGGCTCTCACGGTAAAGAACCCGCCTAACAATGCAGGAGATGTAAGAGACATGGGATCTATGCCTGGGTCAGGAAGATCCCCTAGAGGAGGGCCTGGCAACCCTCTCCAGTGTTCTTGCCTGGAGAATCCCCTGGACAGAGGAGCCTGGTGGGCTGTACCTAGAGGGTCGCACAGAGTTGGACATGAAAACCGTTATCCTATAGTTGGTCAGCTGTTTGTGAAAGCTTGACCACAGGGAAAGTGGGTGAGTGCTGCTGAGTCCAGAAGGCAGTTTTGCTCATATGGAATAGACTTTCTCCTCCTGAGGTGGACACAGGCTTCTCCCAGGGATGGGAGGAGAAGGCTGTGAGGGAACCAGCTTTTGTAGAACTGAGTCTTCCTGTACCAGAGGCCTGTACTGAAAAACCTCCCAGCTCTGAATCTTTTTTTTTTTTTTTAAATATATTTATTTATTTAGCTGCAGTGGGTCTTAGTTGAGGCATGCAAGCTTAGTCGCCTTGTGATATGCGGGGTCTTACTTCCCTGACCAGGGATCGAACCTGCATCCCCTGCATTGGAAGGTGGATTCTCAACCACTGGACCACCAGGGAAGTCCCCCAGCTCTGAATCTTTATGACTGCACATCTTCTAAGGCTTTTATAGGTTTTTTAAGAACGTTGGAAATGTCATTCTTGGGCCAAGGCTCTGCCTCTGACATGGGCCGGGGGAGGGGAGCTGCTTTGTACGACCCAGGTCCCATAGAACAAGCCAGCTCCCAGATTCCCAGGTCTCTTCCCGTGTTTCTTTCAGAACTTCCTGCTCCAGCTTATGGGCGAGCTTCTGCACGGCCCGCAACCCCGGTGAGTGGCTCTTGATGACACCAAAGTCGGAGAACTGACTTCAAGTGAGGATTTTTAACCTACCTCTACAGAGCTGCTGCATTTAGAGGACTTGATGCCACTGCGCAGGCCGCTTCCTCTCTGATACAAACTTCTCTCTCCTCTCTCCCTCTCTTATTGTGCCTGCTTTTGGCTTTAAATCCCCCCCCCCCCCACCACCACCACTACCTCAGCACGTCAGCCAGGTGCAAAGAGAATAGTGGGTGTGACGAGACTTTTAAGAAACACAGAGGGAGAGAAAGAATGGGAACGAGGAGACTCAAGACGTCTTGGGTCAGTCACCAGTCTGCTTTTATTCAGTGCTGAAGCCTGCAGGTGTTTACAGGGAATGATATTAGCATGGGCTGGGAATCAGTCACAGCCCTAACTCAATAATCACCCTTTGTGACTCTAGGTCACTTCCATTATCTTCCCAATGGACAGAGCGCATTACAGCCGGGGGGTAACAGTACCAGCAAGAAGTTAAGGGGTCTGCACAGACGGGACGTTCCAAAGTCCATAGCAGATCTCCCACCTGTTGCTGTTAAGTGTGACCCCAGCTAATGACCTCATGTGAATTGAATCAGCTTGTTTTTGTCTTAGTTTTTTCATTTCTAAGATGGTTTTCTCCTGACTTGGCCAAAGCTGCAAAAACCTTCACTAGTTTGTTTCCCCACACCTCGCTGATAGCTTTTCAGAAGAAGGTGGAGCTAGTGGTAAAGAATCCACCTGCCAAATGAAAGTAAGACAAAGGAGACCCAGGTTGGATCTGTGAGTCAGAAAGATCCCTTGGAGGAGGGCATGGCAATCTATCCCAGTATTCTTTCCTGGAGAATCGCATGGACAGAGGAGCCTGGCGGGCTGTAGTCCCTAGGGTCGCACAGAGTCAGACACGACTGAAGTGACTGAGCACCCACGCAGCTCCATGATTCACAGGCTCTTCCCTCCTCGCTCCAGCCACCAGTCCTCTCCCCCAACTAATCCCCGGCTCAATTTCACCCTTTCCCCTCTGGGGATGTTTAGGCTAAGTTGAGGGAATGAGTCATCCTCGAGTTGGGGAGGGGGCTTCAAGTCCATAAGTGGGCAACAACATTGATTTCAGGTCTTGGTTTCCAGGAAAGGGCCAATGTCTCCCCTCTGTGGCTCACCCTCGTGGGAATTCCCCAGAGAAAAGGAAGCCGCTGGAAAAGGAGAGTGCCTGCTTTGACCAATGAAATTCTAGAAACAACAGGTTTTTAGAAGATAGGAGACTGACTCAGCTTCTCTAATAAACAGACAATGCGGTGGGATTTTCCCAATCTCAGAGATCAAAATCCCATTTCCGGTGGAAGCGAGGGCCCCCCTGGTACCACCCAGTCCCCACTCTTCACTGCTCTCCCTTCCTAGAAGGGTGCCAGCTCCCAGCAGCCCTGATACAGGCTCCCCAGCAGGGCCAACCACATACCTCCCCCAGCAGCCAGGGGAAGGGGACAGTGACCTTGCAAGGCTCTCTGAAAGAACTCTGAATCACTCTCCACCCTGGTCTGCAGTGTCTTCCTGTTCCCTGGCTTCCTACTGAAGCAGGTCAGCCACTGGCATGGGGCCCAGTTCTGTGAAAAGACCCCAGCTTGCTCTGCCTCCCAGCCTGGCCCGTGAATGGGAAGCCCAGTTGCTGGGGATAGCGCTGTTCCAAAGTCCATAGCAGATCTCCCACCTGTTGCTGTTAAGTGTGACCCCAGCTAATGACCTCATGTGAATTGAATCAGCTTGTTTTTGTCTTAGTTTTTTCATTTCTAAGATGGTTTTCTCCTGACTTGGCCAAAGCTGCAAAAACCTTCACTAGTTTGTTTCCCCACACCTCGCTGATAGCTTTTCAGAAGAAGGTGGAGCTAGTGGTAAAGAATCCACCTGCCAAATGAAAGTAAGACAAAGGAGACCCAGGTTGGATCTGTGAGTCAGAAAGATCCCTTGGAGGAGGGCATGGCAATCTATCCCAGTATTCTTTCCTGGAGAATCGCATGGACAGAGGAGCCTGGCGGGCTGTAGTCCCTAGGGTCGCACAGAGTCAGACACGACTGAAGTGACTGAGCACCCACGCAGCTCCATGATTCACAGGCTCTTCCCTCCTCGCTCCAGCCACCAGTCCTCTCCCCCAACTAATCCCCGGCTCAATTTCACCCTTTCCCCTCTGGGGATGTTTAGGCTAAGTTGAGGGAATGAGTCATCCTCGAGTTGGGGAGGGGGCTTCAAGTCCATAAGTGGGCAACAACATTGATTTCAGGTCTTGGTTTCCAGGAAAGGGCCAATGTCTCCCCTCTGTGGCTCACCCTCGTGGGAATTCCCCAGAGAAAAGGAAGCCGCTGGAAAAGGAGAGTGCCTGCTTTGACCAATGAAATTCTAGAAACAACAGGTTTTTAGAAGATAGGAGACTGACTCAGCTTCTCTAATAAACAGACAATGCGGTGGGATTTTCCCAATCTCAGAGATCAAAATCCCATTTCCGGTGGAAGCGAGGGCCCCCCTGGTACCACCCAGTCCCCACTCTTCACTGCTCTCCCTTCCTAGAAGGGTGCCAGCTCCCAGCAGCCCTGATACAGGCTCCCCAGCAGGGCCAACCACATACCTCCCCCAGCAGCCAGGGGAAGGGGACAGTGACCTTGCAAGGCTCTCTGAAAGAACTCTGAATCACTCTCCACCCTGGTCTGCAGTGTCTTCCTGTTCCCTGGCTTCCTACTGAAGCAGGTCAGCCACTGGCATGGGGCCCAGTTCTGTGAAAAGACCCCCAGCTTGCTCTGCCTCCCAGCCCAGGGTCCAGGTCTCTGTGAATGGGAAGCCCATTGGCTGGTGTGGAACCTGGGGATAGCTGGCTGGCTCCTCACTGCCTCACAAGGTGGCCAGGTCTCCCTTGAGACCCTTTCTCAATTCAAGGTCTGGGCCTTGCATGGCCGCTCAGAAACCTTGCTTGAGAATCAGGGGCAGACTTACACAGCTTCGGGAGGTGGACAGACACAGGCAGAATGCTCATTTGTTGGTTTATGATGAAGAAGGTAACTGCTGTTAAACCAGCTTAGGTTTGCTGAGGAGCATGTTCGCAGCCTGCTGGCTCTTTCACATGAGGTGAAGTCGAGCTTCGGGGGGAAGGTTTCTCAGAGAACACAGAAGCTGGGCAGAGAACACTGAGGCCATGCATGGTCTTCATGGAGTGCCAGCCTCTCAGCCAGCACACACCAGGTGGCCGTGTTTATGGCACACTTTCCCATATGGCTCTGGAGAGCATCCCCCAGGCACGGCCCCAGAGACAAGCTCCCTGGCTCAGCCCAGCTTCCCTGCAGGCAGAGCACAGACACTCACTTTCCCAGTGCACTCAACGCCAGCCCTGCTGCCCCAGAATGTCACAAGACGACTCCTGAACGTGCTTGGTAAGCAGCAACTCCCTAAAGAAAACTAAGGAGTAGGAGAAGGTACTCAATAAATGTTTCATAAAGGGCCTCCACCTGCCTCCCTGCCCCAGCCCCTTAGAAAGGGGAATCTGACGCTTATATCAGTGAAAACCCATCCCCTAATAAACCCACCAACGTGTATTAAGACCTTACCTTGTTCTAGGCGCCATGGAAAACATAGGAGCCACAAAGGTGTGGCTCCCTCCCTCAAGGAATTTGTATACAATAAAGTTGAAGCTATAAAATGACACCCACAAGATGATCGTGAACAACACAGAGGTGAGTGTGCTAAGGGCATGTGTCTGGTACAGAAAAGGAGTCCGTGTTCCACTGAACTGATTGTAATGGGCCCATTTGTGTGGATACGGGGTAGATCAGGGCTGTTGGGGCCCCGTCGCCCTCTGACAGTGTTTTACCTCGATTTGAGACTTAAACCCAGGGCCCAGACCTAATCAAACTCTGTCTGGGACTTGAACCCACGTGGCTGGGATGCCCCAGTCTTTGGTCCCTAGATTGTTCAGTAAAGGAATAAGCCCGCCTAACTCAGGGCTCACGTTGTGCAGGCCCCAAGGCAGGGTCTCACTTGAATCCACTCAGTAGAAACGTGAGGGCCCAGCTGTCCGTCCTCACTACCACTATCCGTGACGGGAAATGAGATGGAGGGTCAGAATGAGCCATTGGACACCAGGCAGGGACAGGGAGAGAGCCGGTCAGCTCCCTCCTTGCCAGCCACGGTTGGGAGCAGGATAGGGCAGCAAGCATATTGGTTCACTGACCCTGTCCTACAGAGCACCTCCACTGTTCTCTCCCTGCCTGGAAGAGTTGGCCTTCTTTAGTGTCTCAGAGCCTCACGATGAGGCAGAAATGTGTCTCTCTCTAAGTCAGCGTGGTCCAGTTCACAGCTGTGTGCTCTCCCTCGGTCCCTTGGCTCTGGAGAGCATGACCCCTTAGCCCAGCTTCTGCAGGCAGAGCACAGACACTCACTTTCCCAGTGCACTCAACGCCAGCCCTGCTGCCCCAGAATGTCACAAGACGACTCCTGAACGTGCTTGGTAAGCAGCAACTCCCTAAAGAAAACTAAGGAGTAGGAGAAGGTACTCAATAAATGTTTCATAAAGGGCCTCCACCTGCCTCCCTGCCCCAGCCCCTTAGAAAGGGGAATCTGACGCTTATATCAGTGAAAACCCATCCCCTAATAAACCCACCAACGTGTATTAAGACCTTACCTTGTTCTAGGCGCCATGGAAAACATAGGAGCCACAAAGGTGTGGCTCCCTCCCTCAAGGAATTTGTATACAATAAAGTTGAAGCTATAAAATGACACCCACAAGATGATCGTGAACAACACAGAGGTGAGTGTGCTAAGGGCATGTGTCTGGTACAGAAAAGGAGTCCGTGTTCCACTGAACTGATTGTAATGGGCCCATTTGTGTGGATACGGGGTAGATCAGGGCTTTTGGGGGCCCCCGTCGCCCTCTGACAGTGTTTTACCTCGATTTGAGACTTAAACCCAGGGCCCAGACCTAATCAAACTCTGTCTGGGACTTGAACCCACGTGGCTGGGATGCCCCAGTCTTTGGTCCCTAGATTGTTCAGTAAAGGAATAAGCCCGCCTAACTCAGGGCTCACGTTGTGCAGGCCCCAAGGCAGGGTCTCACTTGAATCCACTCAGTAGAAACGTGAGGGCCCAGCTGTCCGTCCTCACTACCACTATCCGTGACGGGAAATGAGATGGAGGGTCAGAATGAGCCATTGGACACCAGGCAGGGACAGGGAGAGAGCCGGTCAGCTCCCTCCTTGCCAGCCACGGTTGGGAGCAGGATAGGGCAGCAAGCATATTGGTTCACTGACCCTGTCCTACAGAGCACCTCCACTGTTCTCTCCCTGCCTGGAAGAGTTGGCCTTCTTTAGTGTCTCAGAGCCTCACGATGAGGCAGAAATGTGTCTCTCTCTCTAAGTCAGCGTGGTCCAGTTCACAGCTGTGTGCTCTCCCTCGGTCCCTTGGTCTGAGTCTTCTGAGACCCATTTTTCTCGTCCAGCCTCAGCTTCCTCCCACCCCCATGACTTATCTCGGAAATAAGAACCAGCTTGGAATCACACTCAGCTGTGTGTGTGGTGTGTTGTGCGCACCCAGCCCAGATGCACGCCAGGGGCAAGGTGGCTGGTACTGGTCACCACTGACGTCTCTAGTGGGGCTCTAGACCCCCAGGTCTTAAAGGGTGGTCAGGGTGCCCTGGGAAATCCCCAGGTCCTCTCAGAGGATATAAAAGGTCAAAATTGTTTTTTACCATAGTACGAAAGCATCATTTCCCTTTTTACTCTCATTCTCTCATGAGAACACAGTGGAATATTCCAGAAGTTTCATGGTGTTTGATATTGTAGCAGACTGAACACTGAAGAAGATACAAGAATTCGATTCTGTGCAACAGTGTGAGCATACAATACTATTTTTTTTTCTTGACCATTTCTATTGATCTTTCATTTATTTATTTCCATCCATCTTTGTTCTTTGGCCTGTGTGGGCCTCCCATCACAGTGGCCTCTGTCGCTGCAGAGCACCAGCTCTGGGCACATGTGCTCCAGAGCCCTGGCTCAGTAGTTGGACACACTGGCCCAGCCATTCCTCAGCATGTGGGATCTTCCCAGGCCAGGGATCGAACGCCCCTTGCACTGCAAGGCGGTGTCCTTACCCACTGGACCACCAGGGAACTTCGCATACAATACTATTAAACTTAAGACAGATGGTAAATTTTATGTTACGTATTTTGTTGCTGCAATTAAATGTTATATATAGAAACGTGAGGGCCCAGCTGTCCGTCCTCACTACCACTATCCGTGACGGGAAATGAGATGGAGGGTCAGAATGAGCCATTGGACACCAGGCAGGGACAGGGAGAGAGCCGGTCAGCTCCCTCCTTGCCAGCCACGGTTGGGAGCAGGATAGGGCAGCAAGCATATTGGTTCACTGACCCTGTCCTACAGAGCACCTCCACTGTTCTCTCCCTGCCTGGAAGAGTTGGCCTTCTTTAGTGTCTCAGAGCCTCACGATGAGGCAGAAATGTGTCTCTCTCTAAGTCAGCGTGGTCCAGTTCACAGCTGTGTGCTCTCCCTCGGTCCCTTGGTCTGAGTCTTCTGAGACCCATTTTTCTCGTCCAGCCTCAGCTTCCTCCCACCCCCATGACTTATCTCGGAAATAAGAACCAGCTTGGAATCACACTCAGCTGTGTGTGTGGTGTGTTGTGCGCACCCAGCCCAGATGCACGCCAGGGGCAAGGTGGCTGGTACTGGTCACCACTGACGTCTCTAGTGGGGCTCTAGACCCCCAGGTCTTAAAGGGTGGTCAGGGTGCCCTGGGAAATCCCCAGGTCCTCTCAGAGGATATAAAAGGTCAAAATTGTTTTTTACCATAGTACGAAAGCATCATTTCCCTTTTTACTCTCATTCTCTCATGAGAACACAGTGGAATATTCCAGAAGTTTCATGGTGTTTGATATTGTAGCAGACTGAACACTGAAGAAGATACAAGAATTCGATTCTGTGCAACAGTGTGAGCATACAATACTATTTTTTTTTCTTGACCATTTCTATTGATCTTTCATTTATTTATTTCCATCCATCTTTGTTCTTTGGCCTGTGTGGGCCTCCCATCACAGTGGCCTCTGTCGCTGCAGAGCACCAGCTCTGGGCACATGTGCTCCAGAGCCCTGGCTCAGTAGTTGGACACACTGGCCCAGCCATTCCTCAGCATGTGGGATCTTCCCAGGCCAGGGATCGAACGCCCCTTGCACTGCAAGGCGGTGTCCTTACCCACTGGACCACCAGGGAACTTCGCATACAATACTATTAAACTTAAGACAGATGGTAAATTTTATGTTACGTATTTTGTTGCTGCAATTAAATGTTATATATATTTGGTTGGGCTGGGTCTTAGTTGCAGCATGTGAACCTTTAGTTGTGACATATAGGAACTAGATCCTTGACCAGGGATCGAACCTGGGCCTCCTGCATTGGGAGCACAGAGTTTTAACCACTGGACCACTAGAGAAGTCCCCAATTTTATGTGTTAATTCTAGAAAGGAATCTCTCTCTTTTTCATTAAGTCAAACATTAAGAACATTGCAAAAATGTAGATCAGTGCTGCTTTCCTCCCTGACATTTTTGTCTCAGAAAATGTAGCTATTTTTTGTAAAAAGCATTTTGTCTATATAAACATGTCGTGAGTTATTGTTGCTTTTTACTGTTCTTTTAAAATAAGTCAATAAATATTTTAAAATGCATGTTTTAGTTGCTAATATGGTAAATATCAATTCACCCACATAAAAGTTCTTTGAGTGTCCTCAATCATTTTTTAGAGTGTGAACAGACCTAAACACTTAAAAACTGCTGTTTCACAAGAAGAAACAAAGCAGGTAGGGCTGCTGGACAAATACAGGATTCTCAGTTAAGTTTGAATTCCAAATAAACAATGAATACTTTTTTAGTGTAATATTACCTAAAACATACTAAACTACAAATTTATTGCTTATCTGAAATTCAAATTTAAATGGGCGTTCTGTATTTTTATTTGCTCAATCTGGCAACCCTGACAGCAGCAAAGATTCAGGTTAGACAGAGAAATTGAAGCAGATGTTGAGATTCTGACTCAGAAAAGGATGGAGAATTTCTGATAGCTTTAAGAAAAACGAATGGGTCTGAGGGCCCTAAATGGTTAGGGCTAGAGGTTACAGCCTGGGGTCGGGGGCAGGGGCGGGGACAAAGGATCTTCCCTGAGGGGCCCCAAGACTCATTCACCCTCCAGGAGGAAACCCCGAAACCCAGGCTGCTGGAGGATGCACAAAAGCAACGGAAAGTGAAACTCGGCTTTGTGTTGTTAAAAGGCGGAAGTGACCCGGGGTGGGTGAGGGCTGGGTGGGGCAGGGGAGGAGGGAGGTCTCTGGAAGATGTCAAAAACAGGAGGCAGTGAGGTCATTTAGCTCTGCTAAAAATAGTCGTGGTTGCCACAGGGGTGAGGGGTGACTCGGGGTGTCTGGGTGGGGCTGTGCGGAGGCTCAGCTGGGGCGGCTGAGCAGGCAGGCAGGAAAACCCAAGGTGCATATTTGGGGCTAGAAATAGAGAGACAAAGACTTGGTCTCAGGAGCAGCCCAGGGGAGAAGGGTCCGCCCCTCCAGCCAGGAGAATGTCGTCCAGTGACATGTCCCTCCTCCCACCAGCCTGGGGAAGCTTTTAGAAGCTCTTTCCAAGATAACCACTGTGAATGCACTGTGGAACTAAGGGATCTTACTTGTGGGCTAGGCAACAACCTTGGAGGGACTGGATGGGGGAGTGGGAGGGGGCTCAGGTGGGAGGGGTCCAAGACATGCCTGTGACACATTTGGAATTATATAGAGTTGTAAGCAACAAAACTGTAAAAGCAAAAAAAAAAAAGAAGAAGAAGCTCTTTCCATTGAGAGGTCAGGGTGGCCCAGAAATAAGACTAGCAGGGAGGTTTCAGTGCTCTTTTTACTTTTTTATTTTTACTTTTGGCTTTTAAGTATGTAACTGAGCATCTACTGCGTACTTGGCACTGAATCCAGCCTTGAGGATCCTCTCAAATTGAATCCCATGTGATTCCTGCTCTCCAGAGCAGTGGAGACGGCCAGTAGGGGAGACAGGTGTATAAAATTGACACAAATCTATGAATTTGTTGTGATTAGAGTTAATGGTCAAAGGCCTGAGCAGCAGCCACCCACTGCAGACCTGGGCTTCTCCATCAGCACCCCCAGCCCAGGCCAGGCAGCCACCCGGCTGAGGACGGAGAAGAGCCCAGAGGCCTGCACAGCAATGCTACAAGTTCCAGAACCTTCTTCTGGCCACACATCTTTGCCAAGTGTTTGGAGCAAAGGAAAATACTCCAGTTTGGGGAAAGACATAAAAAGGACAGTTTTCTTTCTTGGCAGGGGCAGGGGGAGGAGGAGGTCTCTGGCTTTGTGTTGTTAAAAGGCGGAAGTGACCCGGGGTGGGTGAGGGCTGGGTGGGGCAGGGAGGAGGGAGGTCTCTGGAAGATGTCAAACAGGAGGCAGTGAGGTCATTTAGCTCTGCTAAAAATAGTCGTGGTTGCCACAGGGGTGAGGGGTGACTCGGGGTGTCTGGGTGGGGCTGTGCGGAGGCTCAGCTGGGGCGGCTGAGCAGGCAGGCAGGAAAACCCAAGGTGCATATTTGGGGCTAGAAATAGAGAGACAAAGACTTGGTCTCAGGAGCAGCCCAGGGGAGAAGGGTCCGCCCCTCCAGCCAGGAGAATGTCGTCCAGTGACATGTCCCTCCTCCCACCAGCCTGGGGAAGCTTTTAGAAGCTCTTTCCAAGATAACCACTGTGAATGCACTGTGGAACTAAGGGATCTTACTTGTGGGCTAGGCAACAACCTTGGAGGGACTGGATGGGGGAGTGGGAGGGGGCTCAGGTGGGAGGGGTCCAAGACATGCCTGTGACACATTTGGAATTATATAGAGTTGTAAGCAACAAAACTGTAAAAGCAAAAAAAAAAAAGAAGAAGAAGCTCTTTCCATTGAGAGGTCAGGGTGGCCCAGAAATAAGACTAGCAGGGAGGTTTCAGTGCTCTTTTTACTTTTTTATTTTTACTTTTGGCTTTTAAGTATGTAACTGAGCATCTACTGCGTACTTGGCACTGAATCCAGCCTTGAGGATCCTCTCAAATTGAATCCCATGTGATTCCTGCTCTCCAGAGCAGTGGAGACGGCCAGTAGGGGAGACAGGTGTATAAAATTGACACAAATCTATGAATTTGTTGTGATTAGAGTTAATGGTCAAAGGCCTGAGCAGCAGCCCACCCACTGCAGACCTGGGCCTCTCCCTCAGCACCCCCAGCCCAGGCCAGGCAGCCACCCGGCTGAGGACGGAGAAGAGCCCAGAGGCCTGCACAGCAATGCTACAAGTTCCAGAACCTTCTTCTGGCCACACATCTTTGCCAAGTGTTTGGAGCAAAGGAAAATACTCCAGTTTGGGGAAAGACATAAAAAGGACAGTTTTCTTTCTTGGACCTTCTCCTCCACCTCATCCCAGCCTGTTAGATGCTTCTTGAGAGGGTTTCTAAAGGTCATTATTGGCTTCCGGTTACAGGGGGTGCATGTGAGTTGGGCTGCCCTCCTTTGACCATGGAGGTTAGGACCTGGTTTGAAGTCACAGAGCAGGTAGAGACAAAAGGCAGTCCCTCACTGCTGGTGGCTAGAGCTTACTGAATAAACATAGATTGAGCCCCTGTGGCCAGGGGCCAAGGTGAGAGTCCAGAGCTCTGGCCTGCCAGGGACCCAGCTATGACAGGGATCAGTTAGTGACCAGATGGTGCCTGAGTTGGGGCGTGAACACAGGGCTGGAGCCAGCCCTGCACCTTCATGGAGGGAGGGAGCTGGGTGTTGCAGGCTGAGGGGTTTTCTAGGTCACCTAGAGGGGGCTAAGGGGAGCAAAACTTCCTTGAAAACTTAAAACTGACATCAACTAGTCAAGCCTGGTGCTCGTATGTAAACCTCATTTCCTCAGATCCGCTCTGGATCCAGCCACCCCCTCCCTCCCGGCCCCTTTGACCTGCCCAGGTGTCTGCTCTCTAGGGAGGGGCAGGGTCCAAGCGCTCTCTGTCCACTGGGTTCCCAGGCGTTCAGACTCTAGGCCTGGTTTCTGCCCTTGTCTCTCCTCTCCCACAAGCCACAGTCTGGCAGCTGCTTGGCCAGGAGGGCGACTGTGAGACAGACAGCTCAGGATGGAGGCAGCTGGGTGTGCCTCCCTGGAGCAGCCCTGCCCGGACCTGCCTCCCCCGCGGCCAAGTGCAGCCACTGCTCTGCTGCGTCTTCCCCGCTGGCGGACAGACGGTGTGGGCTCCACTGAGGCCCCATGTGTGAAGGAGAGTGTCGACTGCCCAGATTGCCTACATGACCTCCTATTCATTCAGTTGTAATACGTACTCTGGACTTCCCAGGTGGCTCTAGTGGTAAAGAACCCCTCTGCCAATGGATTTGATCTCTGGGTCAGAAAGATTCCCCTGGAGGAGGACATGGCAACCCACTCCAGTACTCTTGCCTGGAGAATCCCATGGACAGAGGAGCCTGGCGGGCTACAGTCCATGGGGTCGCAAAGAGTTGGACACGACTGAAGCGACTTAGCACACAGTCTGTACTCCAGCGTCTGTCTGAGGCAGTATGTGTGAACCCGCTTTGTGAGCTGCAAAGCACAGCACCAGTGTGAGAGGCTGCTAACTTCTGGGCGCCCTGAGACTCCACAGTTAGAACAGGAAAGTTGTACCAGCGCTTTTCAGGCATCACCTGCCTTTAGGACCTGGTTTGAAGTCACAGAGCAGGTAGAGACAAAGGCAGTCCCTCACTGCTGGTGGCTAGAGCTTACTGAATAAACATAGATTGAGCCCCTGTGGCCAGGGGCCAAGGTGAGAGTCCAGAGCTCTGGCCTGCCAGGGACCCAGCTATGACAGGGATCAGTTAGTGACCAGATGGTGCCTGAGTTGGGGCGTGAACACAGGGCTGGAGCCAGCCCTGCACCTTCATGGAGGGAGGGAGCTGGGTGTTGCAGGCTGAGGGGTTTTCTAGGTCACCTAGAGGGGGCTAAGGGGAGCAAAACTTCCTTGAAAACTTAAAACTGACATCAACTAGTCAAGCCTGGTGCTCGTATGTAAACCTCATTTCCTCAGATCCGCTCTGGATCCAGCCACCCCCTCCCTCCCGGCCCCTTTGACCTGCCCAGGTGTCTGCTCTCTAGGGAGGGGCAGGGTCCAAGCGCTCTCTGTCCACTGGGTTCCCAGGCGTTCAGACTCTAGGCCTGGTTTCTGCCCTTGTCTCTCCTCTCCCACAAGCCACAGTCTGGCAGCTGCTTGGCCAGGAGGGCGACTGTGAGACAGACAGCTCAGGATGGAGGCAGCTGGGTGTGCCTCCTGGAGCAGCCCTCCCCGGACCTGCCTCCCCCGCGGCCAAGTGCAGCCACTGCTCTGCTGCGTCTTCCCCGCTGGCGGACAGACGGTGTGGGCTCCACTGAGGCCCCATGTGTGAAGGAGAGTGTCGACTGCCCAGATTGCCTACATGACCTCCTATTCATTCAGTTGTAATACGTACTCTGGACTTCCCAGGTGGCTCTAGTGGTAAAGAACCCCTCTGCCAATGGATTTGATCTCTGGGTCAGAAAGATTCCCCTGGAGGAGGACATGGCAACCCACTCCAGTACTCTTGCCTGGAGAATCCCATGGACAGAGGAGCCTGGCGGGCTACAGTCCATGGGGTCGCAAAGAGTTGGACACGACTGAAGCGACTTAGCACACAGTCTGTACTCCAGCGTCTGTCTGAGGCAGTATGTGTGAACCCGCTTTGTGAGCTGCAAAGCACAGCACCAGTGTGAGAGGCTGCTAACTTCTGGGCGCCCTGAGACTCCACAGTTAGAACAGGAAAGTTGTACCAGCGTTTCTTTTTCAGGCATCACCTGCCAGGTGGGGATTCCTGGGGTCCCAGTGTTCCGCGGGGAGCCCTGGTGTCATCTGCAGGGTTTTTTGGGAAGGTGCTTTTTCTGGGAAAAGGAAGCAGAGTTTGTCATGAGACTCCCAAGAGAATCCACAGTGAAGACCTGTTGGGAGTCATTCAACAGTGAGCTCAGCCCTCCAGGGAGTGGATGGACTGGAGCCCTCCACTGCCCCCATGTATTTGGTCTTGTGGAAGGAAATAAATTGCAGGGCCCAAGCTGTACCACAGAAAAAGAGCCAATGCCCATTCCTCCTGTGGACTCAGGGAGAGCGGCTGTGGCCTTGCAGAGACGAGAAGGGGAAGGGCTCCTCGGGGCCTCTGTCTGCTCTCACCCGAGTCTTCTCTAACTGCCTGGATCCTCGGTGGTCTGGGTGAGCCCCTCCCTTCACCTCGTTTCCTCAGATCTGCTCTGCGTCGAGCCTGGCGCAGGGCTGGGTGAGGAACTGGTGGCGAGAAGGCTGGTCTCCAACCCCTTGATGGACAGGCTGGGCTGTCCTGGGCTGGGCGAGGGGCGGGGGTGGGAAGATGGCTCATTGGTGAGTCACCTGTGGCCATTGTCTGCTCCTGCTCCCTCTGGGGGAGGGTGGCTGGGGGTGACAAGGCCTCAGGCCAGCTGGGCCTGTGAGGACAGGTCTCCCCACCCGTCCTCACAGCTCGTGAGCCCCTCCTTGCCCACCACCCAGTAGGGCAGGGCCTTGGATGCATGTTGAGGGGAGTCTGGCAGCTCCACTCATTCTTCACTAAGGGTGGAAGGCAGCGGCTGCACCGTGCAGCCCCCTGGCTTCTAAGAGAAGCTGCCCAGCCCTGACGGGTGCAGCCGAGGAAGCGGGCAGGCGTGGTCCCTCCCGAGGGACCACGCCTGAGCCTGCCAGGCATGCCCTCTCTGCCACGCCCTCCCTGAGCCTCCTTCCAGAGCTGCTCTCCTCAGGCAGGCCTGTCGGCCCACCGCAGGGCCCCCAGGGAGCCTAGGGAGAGCCAAGTAACTGCGGGTCAGCCCCTCACCCGGCCTGGTCTGGCCTGAAGGCCAGGGCTGGCCTCTTGCTCCAGTGGAGACTGGGTCCCTGATGTCTCCTGGGGTTGGAGGTCACACAAGTGCAGGACAGACTGGCAGGGCTGGTATACATTCATGAGGAGCAGAAGCAAGCAGCAGGTGCCCCTCCTGTGGAGGGGAGCCGGGGACCCTGTGGCTAAGGACCGCTGCCCTCCCGGCCTGGGCAAGCCTCTGACATGGGCAAAGCCTGGGGTTGAGGGCCACCTTCCAGGCCTTGCTGCTTTGCTTCTCTTTGGGGCCACATGAAGATGCTCTGGAGCATAGGGGTGAGGTTAGGAAATGGATGGCCCTGTGGGAAAGCAGCGTGGGCCCTGGAGCCAGATGGACATAGGTTACAACCCCGGGTCCTGCCAGACCCTGCCAGGGGGGCCTTGAGAAGTTCCTAGGTCTCACTGAGCCTCGTCTTCTCATCTAAAGAACGACAATTATTGCTGTCTCAGAATGCAGGGTGTTACATCTAGTATCACATTTAACTCTCGCAGTAACACTTTGAGGTAAACATTTTCTCCAACCTTCAGATGAGAAAACTGAGGCTCCGAGGTTACCTCCGTCATGCATGACCTCAGGAACCTGATGAGCCGTAGAGTTGGACATCACCCGTGGCCGGCTGACCCACCCTGCCTTTCAGCCACTGCCCCCAAGGACGGCTGGGAGAAATGATGGGGTGAGTGGGGTAAAGCACGCAGCACCACTTCCCGGGCCCTGAGGGGGTGTCGCAGGGAGCGGAGCTGGGCGAGGCGGGAGGAGAGAGGAGCTTCTGGGTCCAAAGCAGACACCACTGAGGGCAGCTGGGTCCAGGGCCAGTGGCCCTCCGGGTTAGTGGATGGGGAGGCACTGGAAGTCTTCTTGGGGGTCAAGCCCGTGGAATGGAGACATTGTGGTGAAAGCGACCCCTCAGGGTTCCTGAGATGACGGCGGGGCCGAGGAAAATACAGACTCAGGAGCCCCCCATCCCAAGCTGCCGACAGCACTTTCCTCTGGGGAGGGACGGATGACGGTTTTTTTCTCTATGCCCCCATATTGTCTGCACAGTTTATGCCAACTGCGCCTGAGTTGAATGTTGTCTTAAAGGAGGAAGGCTAGAAGGAGGTATGTCAAATGCTAAGAGTGGGTGGACAGCTTCATCTGTGTTGGAGTTTCCTCTGATTTTCTACAACAAACATGTACTAATGACACTCAGGAAATACTGTTTAACTGAGGTTATAGAGTGGTGTCGAGAGTAGCCCGTCCACCATGATGGAAGCGGGCTCCATCGTGCGGTCCAGCAGGGCAGGCGCCGGCTGCAGGCAGCTCCTGAGCACTTGAAACATGGCCAGGGCAGCCAAGGAAATGAATTTTTAAGTTTATCAAGTTGTTATTAATTAACATTTAATTTAAATAGGCCTGGCCATCAAGGCTTCAGTAAAACAGAGTGTGGATGGGCTCCTGCCCTGTCACCAACTGAGCCCCGTTCCGACAAGTGCCTTCTCCCACCTCCTCTCTCCTCCCTTCACGTAGCTGCTGATGTAGCACGTAGCCTCAGGTCACATAGCTTGGGATCACTGGGCATGACCAGGTGGACTGGGCACTGCTGGGCAAGGGGACATTTTCTCCAACCTTCAGATGAGAAAACTGAGGCTCCGAGGTTACCTCCGTCATGCATGACCTCAGGAACCTGATGAGCCGTAGAGTTGGACATCACCCGTGGCCGGCTGACCCACCCTGCCTTTCAGCCACTGCCCCCAAGGACGGCTGGGAGAAATGATGGGGTGAGTGGGGTAAAGCACGCAGCACCACTTCCCGGGCCCTGAGGGGGTGTCGCAGGGAGCGGAGCTGGGCGAGGCGGGAGGAGAGAGGAGCTTCTGGGTCCAAAGCAGACACCACTGAGGGCAGCTGGGTCCAGGGCCAGTGGCCCTCCGGGTTAGTGGATGGGGAGGCACTGGAAGTCTTCTTGGGGGTCAAGCCCGTGGAATGGAGACATTGTGGTGAAAGCGACCCCTCAGGGTTCCTGAGATGACGGCGGGCCGAGGAAAATACAGACTCAGGAGCCCCCCATCCCAAGCTGCCGACAGCACTTTCCTCTGGGGAGGGACGGATGACGGTTTTTTTCTCTATGCCCCCATATTGTCTGCACAGTTTATGCCAACTGCGCCTGAGTTGAATGTTGTCTTAAAGGAGGAAGGCTAGAAGGAGGTATGTCAAATGCTAAGAGTGGGTGGACAGCTTCATCTGTGTTGGAGTTTCCTCTGATTTTCTACAACAAACATGTACTAATGACACTCAGGAAATACTGTTTAACTGAGGTTATAGAGTGGTGTCGAGAGTAGCCCGTCCACCATGATGGAAGCGGGCTCCATCGTGCGGTCCAGCAGGGCAGGCGCCGGCTGCAGGCAGCTCCTGAGCACTTGAAACATGGCCAGGGCAGCCAAGGAAATGAATTTTTAAGTTTATCAAGTTGTTATTAATTAACATTTAATTTAAATAGGCCTGGCCATCAAGGCTTCAGTAAAACAGAGTGTGGATGGGCTCCTGCCCTGTTACCAACTGAGCCCCGTTCCGACAAGTGCCTTCTCCCCACCTCCTCTCTCCTCCCTTCACGTAGCTGCTGATGTAGCACGTAGCCTCAGGTCACATAGCTTGGGATCACTGGGCATGACCAGGTGGACTGGGCACTGCTGGGCAAGGGGGACGTAAGTGAGGTAACAGAAAGGACTGTCTGGCTGGAAGGCTTCCAAGGCACTGGGATGAGTGGAAAGATGTGATGACAGACATGTCAGCAAAGGAAGAGAAATTTGCTAAGCCAGCTCTCCTCTGGCAGCTAGCTGCTCCTTCTTAGATCATAGCTTCCTCTTAGCAGTTACCAAGCTAGATTGCCATTTACCTATTTTTATGTCTGTCTTTCTGGATAGATTTTGAGATGTTCAGAGAGAAAGTATTTGTCTAGTTCCCCTCAGTATCCTCCATCTCTGACATAAAGATGCTCATGTAGGTTTGATGAACAGATGGATACTTTGTTCTTTGGATCCTTTCTTATCTTTTCCCTCTGGAATTGGCATTAAACTCTGGGGCTCCAAGAACTCAGCCTTGGGAAAAAACAGAAAGTCAGTGGAATTTGTTGAAAATTTTTGTCCCTTTCTTGCTGCTTGAAACTGTTTTTCTTTTCAACTTCTCAAACCCTGAACTTCTCTTTCTCTGGCAGAGTAAAGAAAGGATCCAATGGGATAAACTAATTGTACTAAAATGTGAAAGGCTCCAGGGTTGCCGCCCCCGCCCCACACCAGGGCTCCTGCATTTGTACATCTCCCCAGCAACACTGCACCTGCCCCGAGTCCTAGGTTTCCAGATTGTCCCAGTCGTCCCTGAGGAGAACGCTCACCTGTCTCCTTCTCTCCCCTAACTCCCCTCCCCCTCCCTCTCAATCCTTAGCACAGACAACCCCTCTGAAACTCCCAGGCCTCAGAAGTTCTGAAGGGAGGTTTCCTTTCCCTCTTTCTGCTCCTTGTCACTGGAGTGGCCTTAGAAGCCCCTTCCCCAGGCGGTCCGCCCTCTGGGGCGTGGGCTGGACAGGACTGATGCCTGAAACACTGTGTATTCCCCAAAGCCCGTGCAGCGACGTCTCTATCTCACTTGCAAAACCAGGACCTGACCAAAACCATCCACTATGGTTCCTTCTTGCCTGTCTTGTGTTCTTGCCTCTTGTTTGTCCGCTGTTCTGAGAGCCCCACGGGCATGAGCGTGAGGTAAGGGGATCACTGGGCATGACCAGGTGGACTGGGCAGGGAGGGCAAGGGTCAGAAGGACTGTCTGGCTGGAAGGCTTCCAAGGCACTGGGATGAGTGGAAAGATGTGATGACAGACATGTCAGCAAAGGAAGAGAAATTTGCTAAGCCAGCTCTCCTCTGGCAGCTAGCTGCTCCTTCTTAGATCATAGCTTCCTCTTAGCAGTTACCAAGCTAGATTGCCATTTACCTATTTTTATGTCTGTCTTTCTGGATAGATTTTGAGATGTTCAGAGAGAAAGTATTTGTCTAGTTCCCCTCAGTATCCTCCATCTCTGACATAAAGATGCTCATGTAGGTTTGATGAACAGATGGATACTTTGTTCTTTGGATCCTTTCTTATCTTTTCCCTCTGGAATTGGCATTAAACTCTGGGGCTCCAAGAACTCAGCCTTGGGAAAAAACAGAAAGTCAGTGGAATTTGTTGAAAATTTTTGTCCCTTTCTTGCTGCTTGAAACTGTTTTTCTTTTCAACTTCTCAAACCCTGAACTTCTCTTTCTCTGGCAGAGTAAAGAAAGGATCCAATGGGATAAACTAATTCGTACTAAAATGTGAAAGGCTCCAGGGTTGCCGCCCCCGCCCCACACCAGGGCTCCTGCATTTGTACATCTCCCCAGCAACACTGCACCTGCCCCGAGTCCTAGGTTTCCAGATTGTCCCAGTCGTCCCTGAGGAGAACGCTCACCTGTCTCCTTCTCTCCCCTAACTCCCCTCCCCCTCCCTCTCAATCCTTAGCACAGACAACCCCTCTGAAACTCCCAGGCCTCAGAAGTTCTGAAGGGAGGTTTCCTTTCCCTCTTTCTGCTCCTTGTCACTGGAGTGGCCTTAGAAGCCCCTTCCCCAGGCGGTCCGCCCTCTGGGGCGTGGGCTGGACAGGACTGATGCCTGAAACACTGTGTATTCCCCAAAGCCCGTGCAGCGACGTCTCTATCTCACTTGCAAAACCAGGACCTGACCAAAACCATCCACTATGGTTCCTTCTTGCCTGTCTTGTGTTCTTGCCTCTTGTTTGTCCGCTGTTCTGAGAGCCCCACATACAAAAGTCCCCATCAGAGTGGCGCTCTCACTCACTGGACCGCCTACCCTAGCCCTACTGCAGCCTTTATCTCGTCTTGCCTGTGTGTGTGTGTGTGTCCACCAGGCTGTGAACTCCATGAGGGCGTGGACCACATCTTGCTTTTCTTTGTGTCTCCAGTGCCTAGCACAGAGTAGGTGTTCAAAACTGTGCTTCTTAAATCTCACTGAACATAAGGCTAGTGGTTTAGGGTCACCCACCAGGACTCCAGGCTGCCCAAGGATGCTGCTTCAAGAGCAGCAGAGGAGGAATGCAGAGGAAGCAACGGGATTCAGGTTCCGCCCTTTCCTCCTCAGCACAGGTGCTGCACTTTCTCAGGTCTCTCCATCCTCAGCCTGGCCTGGACTATCTGGCTGAGAGATGCAGAGGGGACCAGCCAGGGAGACGTAACAGGTCTGTGCTGGGTGCCCTCTCTCTTGTACGAGTTTATTTAACGCCCAATTTCATGGGAAAGTCTCCTCCTCACCTCCACCTCAACTTTGGGTGGGGCTGGGCTGGGCTCAACTAGAAGAAGAACAATGGGACCCAAGAGACTGGTACTGAGAGAATTTAGCCTTCTTGTAGGAGCCCAGAGATCAGAGCACTCAAACCAGCCGGAGATCCAGATCCGTCTAGCCTTCTCTGCAGTGAGCTGAAATTGCTGTAAGAACAGGACAATGTAAGAACCTTTAGGGCAGGAAGTCGGTGGGCAGCTCCCGCTCCTTTATGAGGTGGGCTCCAACGCTTCAGCCTGAGTGGCCACTGCTGCTGCTTCCTCAGGTTCTGCCCCAGGCCCATCCCGGAGCAGGTCAGAGCCCTCCCTGGGGACCTCCCATGGCCTACTGCCCCAAGCAAGACACCCAGAGCTTGTGAAATCTCTTCTGGGCGCTTGTGGAAGCAGAGCCATCTTGGTGGCTGGCTCCCTGGAGGCAGGGGCATGGCCGAGGTGGCCGGTCCTGCACCATTGCACCCAGGACAGCCTTGGGAGGGTGGAGCTCCAGGGACTGGCTGCTGGGGAAAGCGCGCTCCCCTGGGAGGACCCGAGTGTGGGAAGCCACCTCCAGCCTGGACTGTCCTCCTGGCTGGCTAGCTGACTCAGGTCCTGCCGGCAGGCCTGGGTGTGCTGAGGCAAGTCCCAGCCTCCCCACCCTCCCATTTCTGTCTCAGCACTCCTGGTGGAGGGCCAGCCGCCTCCTTCCAGCTCCACTGGGAGTTGGCTACGTTTCAGCCTGAAAGGCCGCTGCCAGCCATGTTCTCAAGCCCTGCCTCGGAACAGGTCAGAGCCCTCCCTGGGACCCCAGATGGCCCAGTAGCATCTGACAGGAGATATCTGGAAACATCCTCAGGGAGATTTCTGGGTACCTGGGGTGTGGGCACCCACATTTTATATCTCCTCTGAGCCTCACAAGTGCCACGCCCCCTGGTCAGCCCAGGCATCCTTGTTTCAGGTGAGGAGACAGAAGCCCACGACCTCACAGCTAGTGCTGAGTGGCTGAGCGGCCACTCAAACCCGGGCCTCCTGCTGCCGACCCCAAGAGCACACCTGGGCCCGTGGTCTAGAGGAAGCAGGACTCCACACACTCACAGCACCTGTGCCAGGCAGGCCTCGTCTCCCGTCTCAAGCTGGGACCTGACTCCTTGGGACTGCGTGGGGTTTGTCTGTGCAGGTCTTAGGGTAAGGGTGTCTGGAATGAGCAGGGTCTCAGCAAACAGGGAAGGGGAGCTGTGAGCCCTCTTAGCCTTCGAGAGTTGGGGCCAAGACCTCCTCAGTCACCCTCAGCTTGCCTTGTGTCTGTGGTCGGCCTTGGACTTCTCTGAGCAGTTCTGCACTTGAACATCCCTCGACTTCAGGTGGAGTCGTAACTGCCTTGGGTTTGTCGCTTATTACATTCTAAGCACCAGGTTAAGCTCTTGACACACAGAATGTCTTCTCCCGTGGACCCCAAATCCAAAAGTCAGATAGTGTTTGTGTTCCTATGGGCAGAGGAAGAGTCTGACTGGGGACAGTCGGGACCTTGCCTGACGTGAGTGGTAGTGCTGAGTGTGAGCCCAGGTCTGCAGGCTCCAAAGCCCAGGCTCTTAGGTGGAAAGCTGACCCTACTTGAGGCCCTGCCAATGACGGGTCCTGTGACATGAATCCAGCCAGGTGCCCCAGCTAAAGCTCCCCACCTCTCCCACCCTGGAGCTCCAGGTCTCTCCTCCCCGACCCCCAGATTCACCCTTGAGGAACTCCGAGTGGCGGGGGTTAGGTGGCCGCTCTCTGCCCGCATGCTGTCGGAGGCTCTGGTGTTGGCCCGGGCTGCACCCGCCACGGCTCCACTGTCTCCACAAGGCTGGCGGGGCGGGTCAGCTCTGCATGGGCACAATAAACACGCCTGCTGCAGGCCGCCGGGCTCCCCGCCAAGTGCTGCTGGAGCACTAAAGCACCAACTCCAGGCTGTGGGAGCACGAGGCCAGGCTGAGCCCTCTGAGCCCCCAGGTGTAGGGTCGGTACCCCTCACAGGACGGAGGCCTGTCTGTGGTTCTGCAGTCTACAGAAGGGGGTCCCCTGCAGAAGCCACCCTGATTCAATGTCTCACCCTGAGACCCCTGGTGGGTGAGGCAGGTAGGTCCGGACTAGAGCAACATGTCCCCTTTCCACAGAGTGGAGAGAGCAGTTACCGTCAGAAGAATGAAGCCAGCTCCTAGCCGGGCTGGGCTTTGCTAGAAACCCCTTGTCACAAAGAGGCAAATACAGGGCCTGCTGGGTCCTCTCTCTTTTTTGCAGAAGATGGCTCTGTAGCCAGGCTGATGTCCCCTCTCCTCCGGCTCTTTGCTGTGAGGCTCAGGATCTGCTGAGAACATCCCCGCCTCCTCTCACTCTTCCCTCCTCCCCCTCAGTGGGCACTGTGACTGGCAGTGACATTTAAGAACCAGAGCAGAGAAGGCACCTGACCTTGGGAGGAATGTGTGAAATGTGGCAGTCAGGAGCGGCCACCCCCCACCGGGGGCCCAAGAATGCAGCTTCCTGGCCCAGCAGCCCGTGGCCCCCCAGGGAGGTGGGGGTGTGGTTGGAAGAGAAGGGGGTGCAGGGCCCAGGAGTCACATTGTGGGAAGGCGCTGTAAGGTCACAGGGTGGAGCGTCTCCCTGGGTACAGAAGGTGAAGATGAACCATCACTGCTGCCCCCCCCGGAGGCCCCAGCGCAGCACCCACTCTGACCCAGCTAAAGGCACAGCCCTGACTCCTACAGGCCCCAAAGCCCAAGGCCACGGACACAGCGGCACTTGACGTGTCACACCTACAGAACCACTGATGTCGGAGCCCTCCATCCATCCATATTATAGTTGTGGAAGCTGAGGCCTAGAGAGACGGGGACTGGCCCCAGGTGCACTAATTTTGGGCTAGGGCTCCAGGGAGAGGTGCTTTCCCTGCACCCCTCCCCCTTCCATGAAGCTGGGGCATCTCCTTCTCACAGCAGGGAGACGCAGGTGGGCTCACCAAGCTCCCACAGGGTTCCTGCTGGGAATCCAGTGCCTTCTGTGGGTGCCCTTCACTGTCAGGGGTGGGAGGTACAGCCACAGAGCAGACACGGAGGGCCTGGCCTCTGTACTCCGGCTCCTGGCAAGCAGGCGACCTCTGCTCTGGCTAGACAGCTTTGATAAGGCCAAGCTAACTCCAACAGATGCTCATCTTTGGGACAGATCCCCAGGAAAGTGCTGAAGATTCTTCTGCCCCCTTGTGGCCATACCTTGGCATGACGGCTGTCCTCCAGGCGTCGTCGCTGATCTTCTCCCATTCCTCTCCTCCCAGAAAGCACTGCAGAGGGGCTGGAGCTGGTGGGCCTCATCTCACCTCCTGGCCTCCCCTAGGCCAGGGATGCAGAAAGCAGATGGGGAGGTGGATCTGTTCAATGTCAGATCCTAGAGGAAGAAAGTCCCAGGCCAACAGGTGAGGCCCAGTCTGTGTTACCAGTCTGTGTTGTTGGGAGCAATCTGGTGGTTTCCAAGGAAAGAGCTTAATCAACACGAGACAGGATGGTTTGAAAATTTAGAGGATATTTATTTCTCGGGAAGGTCCACAACAACTGGCAGGCACTGACCTCCCGTCCAGGGATTTCTCTCCTTGCGAAATCCTCGGGCCCAAGAATGCAGCTTCCTGGCCCAGCAGCCCGTGGCCCCCCAGGGAGGTGGGGGTGTGGTTGGAAGAGAAGGGGGTGCAGGGCCCAGGAGTCACATTGTGGGAAGGCGCTGTAAGGTCACAGGGTGGAGCGTCTCCCTGGGTACAGAAGGTGAAGATGAACCATCACTGCTGCCCCGGAGGCCCCAGCGCAGCACCCACTCTGACCCAGCTAAAGGCACAGCCCTGACTCCTACAGGCCCCAAAGCCCAAGGCCACGGACACAGCGGCACTTGACGTGTC
Organism: Tragulus kanchil; assembly: GCA_022376925.1. Taxonomy (NCBI): domain Eukaryota; kingdom Metazoa; phylum Chordata; class Mammalia; order Artiodactyla; family Tragulidae; genus Tragulus; species Tragulus kanchil. Next base: position 79,133,912 of record JAIOJX010000024.1, on the reverse strand, counting down.
ACACCTACAGAACCACTGATGTCGGAGCCCTCCATCCATCCATATTATAGTTGTGGAAGCTGAGGCCTAGAGAGACGGGGACTGGCCCCAGGTGCACTAATTTTGGGCTAGGGCTCCAGGGAGAGGTGCTTTCCCTGCACCCCTCCCCCTTCCATGAAGCTGGGGCATCTCCTTCTCACAGCAGGGAGACGCAGGTGGGCTCACCAAGCTCCCACAGGGTTCCTGCTGGGAATCCAGTGCCTTCTGTGGGTGCCCTTCACTGTCAGGGGTGGGAGGTACAGCCACAGAGCAGACACGGAGGGCCTGGCCTCTGTACTCCGGCTCCTGGCAAGCAGGCGACCTCTGCTCTGGCTAGACAGCTTTGATAAGGCCAAGCTAACTCCAACAGATGCTCATCTTTGGGACAGATCCCCAGGAAAGTGCTGAAGATTCTTCTGCCCCCTTGTGGCCATACCTTGGCATGACGGCTGTCCTCCAGGCGTCGTCGCTGATCTTCTCCCATTCCTCTCCTCCCAGAAAGCACTGCAGAGGGGCTGGAGCTGGTGGGCCTCATCTCACCTCCTGGCCTCCCCTAGGCCAGGGATGCAGAAAGCAGATGGGGAGGTGGATCTGTTCAATGTCAGATCCTAGAGGAAGAAAGTCCCAGGCCAACAGGTGAGGCCCAGTCTGTGTTACCAGTCTGTGTTGTTGGGAGCAATCTGGTGGTTTCCAAGGAAAGAGCTTAATCAACACGAGACAGGATGGTTTGAAAATTTAGAGGATATTTATTTCTCGGGAAGGTCCACAACAACTGGCAGGCACTGACCTCCCCCGTTCCAGGGGATTTCTCTCTCCTTTTGCGAGAAATCCCCTCTCTTCTTGGAAGTGCCCTTGGGGAGACTGGGATGTGAAGACAAACCATACTCAACACTCCAGAGCCTTAAAAAAATAAAGCGACAAACGACCTCCCCACACAAATACACACATACAAAACAAACCGACGTAGAAAAGAGTGAAGGGCGGCTTGGCGGAGTGGAGCTGGGTGGCTCTGCCCGACTCCTCAGCCAGGGTCACCCACAGCTACATGGCGTGGAGGTGCCTGTCAGCCAAGCAGCAGCCCTGGCTGCAGAGAGAGGCCGTGGAGGCAGGTGGTGGGACCTCTCCCTGGAGCTCAGGAGGATAAGGGACAAAGGAACAAATAAATAAATAAATAAAACTCTAAGAGCTTGGGCTGAGGCTTGGGGCCCCGGGGCCTCTTTCCCTGAAAAGAGCAGACCCAGTGACAGGCAGAAGGAATGACAGGGAAAAACACAAACCCACAGCCACACCCACCTTCCCTCCAGAGCTGGCCTCCTTAGATCCCAGAAGGGCCCCGTCCAGAGGCCAGCCTCAAACCAGAGCCGGAGGGGCCGTGAGCCGGGGAGTCTCTCGGTCTTGGAGGCCCCCTGGCTCTCTTGCCTTCACCCTGACCATCTCCCCCAGAGGGACCCAGAGCTGCCTCCACGAACACCTGGTGGGCTCCGCCCCAGGACAGCTAGGGCAGGGCCCTCTCCTCCGACTCCCATCGGCCTTTGTGACCCACGGGAGTCATGAAGGAGTTGGGCGAAGTCCTCGTGTGACTGTACATAGTTCAAACAGTCCCTCCAGGTATCCACTGCTCCACGCGACCACAGATGTCTCCCCTGTCTCTGGCCAGGGCTACCCTTGCAGTTCCCCTCAGGCCAACAGGGAGAAGAAGGCATCAGACAGGAGAAGCAAGAACAGAGAAGAGGGCAGAAGTTGCTGGAATGGACAGTTTGGGCAGGCGGCCAAACGGGACACGTGAAGAAGCCCAGCGGGCCCAGGAGCCCCGGGGCCTCCTGGCGAAGCACGGCCAGCGGGGGCCGAGGCGAGCACGGGCGGGCCGGGCCGCCGCTCAGCTGGGCAGCAGCACGTGCTCCAGGAGGTAGGTGAGGGAGTCCCAGTGCTTCCAGAGGAGGAAGAGGACGAGGACCAGGAGCGCGGTGCTGGTGACGCGCAGGCGGCTCTTCACGAGGGGCGTGATGAAGCTGGCGACGGTGGACACGAACACCAGCAGCACCGCCATGAGCGCCAGGATCACGTTGATGAACTTGCCCAGCAGCGCCCGCGCGTCGGCGTTCTCCACGCCCTCCAGCTGCACCACCTGCTGCTGCTGCTGCTGCAGCTCCAGCTTGGTCACCCGGGTCAGGCAGGACTCCACGGCCTCCTGCGGGGACACGGGAGCTCAGGGCAGGCAGACCCTCAGCCTGAGCCCCGCCTGCCCCTCAGGGGAGGTGACGGGACACCGGGTGTCCACTGCAGCCAGGGGCCCGAGTCCTTCCATGAGGACTCTTTGGGGAGGCTGGTGGGGAGAGGAAGTCTTGATTAAAGGGAAGGGGTGGAACCAGCCCACTCCAGCTTCCTTTTTTTTTAAAAAAAATATTTATTTATTTGGCTGCGCTGGGACTTCGTTGGGGCATGTGGGATCTAGTTCCCTGACCAGGGATCCAACCCGGGCCCCCTGCACTGGGAACACAGAGTCATAACCACTGGACAACCAAGGAAGCCCCCCAGCTTCCTGTTGAGGCCACTGTACCTGGATGTCCCGGGCCCTCTCGTAGGACTGGTAGGCCACCTTCTCCTCCATGCTGGCCAGCTCTTGCTTCAGGTTACTCATCTCATTCTGGTGAAGCTCAGTCAGGTCATTGAGCTGTTCCTCCAGCCGTTCATACCTGGCAGAAGGGAACAGGTGATGCCCTCCACGCGACCACAGATGTCTCCCCTGTCTCTGGCCAGGGCTACCCTTGCAGTTCCCCTCAGGCCAACAGGGAGAAGAAGGCATCAGACAGGAGAAGCAAGAACAGAGAAGAGGGCAGAAGTTGCTGGAATGGACAGTTTGGGCAGGCGGCCAAACGGGACACGTGAAGAAGCCCAGCGGGCCCAGGAGCCCCGGGGCCTCCTGGCGAAGCACGGCCAGCGGGGGCCGAGGCGAGCACGGGCGGGCCGGGCCGCCGCTCAGCTGGGCAGCAGCACGTGCTCCAGGAGGTAGGTGAGGGAGTCCCAGTGCTTCCAGAGGAGGAAGAGGACGAGGACCAGGAGCGCGGTGCTGGTGACGCGCAGGCGGCTCTTCACGAGGGGCGTGATGAAGCTGGCGACGGTGGACACGAACACCAGCAGCACCGCCATGAGCGCCAGGATCACGTTGATGAACTTGCCCAGCAGCGCCCGCGCGTCGGCGTTCTCCACGCCCTCCAGCTGCACCACCTGCTGCTGCTGCTGCTGCAGCTCCAGCTTGGTCACCCGGGTCAGGCAGGACTCCACGGCCTCCTGCGGGGACACGGGAGCTCAGGGCAGGCAGACCCTCAGCCTGAGCCCCGCCTGCCCCTCAGGGGAGGTGACGGGACACCGGGTGTCCACTGCAGCCAGGGGCCCGAGTCCTTCCATGAGGACTCTTTGGGGAGGCTGGTGGGGAGAGGAAGTCTTGATTAAAGGGAAGGGGTGGAACCAGCCCACTCCAGCTTCCTTTTTTTTTAAAAAAAATATTTATTTATTTGGCTGCGCTGGGACTTCGTTGGGGCATGTGGGATCTAGTTCCCTGACCAGGGATCCAACCCGGGCCCCCTGCACTGGGAACACAGAGTCATAACCACTGGACAACCAAGGAAGCCCCCCAGCTTCCTGTTGAGGCCACTGTACCTGGATGTCCCGGGCCCTCTCGTAGGACTGGTAGGCCACCTTCTCCTCCATGCTGGCCAGCTCTTGCTTCAGGTTACTCATCTCATTCTGGTGAAGCTCAGTCAGGTCATTGAGCTGTTCCTCCAGCCGTTCATACCTGGCAGAAGGGAACAGGTGATGCCAAGCTTGGCTCCCCAAGTCTCCCATCTCCCCCATCAGGTTCAATTTCACTCATTCTCAGCAATGACTCAATCCACCCCACGTGTCCAGCCCTGTCCAGTATTAACAGCAACAATGAAAGCTATGATGTACAAAGCATCTTAGATGCAGGCTCTCTGTGCGACATACTTTAGCCTCATGATCTTATAGGATCCTCCTCACAAGCCTTCACGATGAAGACTGGTGTCATCTGCATTTTACAGATGATAAGACTGAGGCAGAGAGAGACTGGGGAACGTGTCTGAGATCACAGCTCATGAGTGGAGGGGTCAGGGACTGACTGCTTCAACAACCTGGGCCCTTAAGCCCTGGGCAGACACGCTCTCCTGGGGACCAGGGGGCCAGGGACACAGGGACGCAGAGACACAATCCCTGTTCCGAAGGCACAAAATATCAGAAGATGACTATGATGTGGGAGTGGTCTTCAGACAGGTTTCCCCCTCAATTTTCCAAACCTTCTTCAAATAAGTAGAGAAGAAAAAGTGCTAACTAAAGTAAAAAATCGCTAAGGATCCCAAGCAATAAGGGCCAAATGCCACACGAGAGGCACAGAGCAGGCAGAGGAAAAGGGGCTGGGGACTTCAGCTCGATTCCAGGCTGCTGCTCACATGGACCGTGCCAACTACCTACACACGGCGACCTCACAGGTTTGGGCTCCATCCTCACAAACGCTACGAATCGGGATTCACGTTATTCCTGCTTCACAGAGAAGGACACCAGGTGTGGAGAGCATTAAGTACTCTGTTCAAAGTAAACAGTGAATAAGAGGGCTGGGGTCCAAACCCAGGCAGCCTGAGTCCAGAGTCAGTGCTCTCAGCCAGAGTCTCTCCAGACAGGAGGCCATGTAGCTGGCCCCCGCCTTGGCTTCCCTTTCGATACAACCACCATATAATCATCCTTGAAGAAGGAAATGGCAACCTACTCCAGTATTCTTGCCTAAAAACTTCCACAGAGAAGCCTGGCTAGCTGCAGTCCATGGGGTCTCAAATATATTTATGTATAGGGCTTCCCCGATGGCTCAGTGGTGAGGAATCTGCCCGCAATGCAGGAGACCAGGATTCCGACCGTGGGTTGGGAAGATCCCCCGGAGGAGGGCCTGGCAACCCACTCCAGTGTTCCTGCCTGGAAAACCCCATGGACAGAGGAGCCCGCTGGGCTGCAGTTCACGGGGTCGCACAGTCGAAGACGACTGAAGCAACAAGCAGCAGCCCCAGGGTCATTCCAAATGCATGTTACGGGTATACTTTAGCCTCATGATCTTATAGGATCCTCCTCACAAGCCTTCACGATGAAGACTGGTGTCATCTGCATTTTACAGATGATAAGACTGAGGCAGAGAGAGACTGGGGAACGTGTCTGAGATCACAGCTCATGAGTGGAGGGGTCAGGGACTGACTGCTTCAACAACCTGGGCCCTTAAGCCCTGGGCAGACACGCTCTCCTGGGGACCAGGGGGCCAGGGACACAGGGACGCAGAGACACAATCCCTGTTCCGAAGGCACAAAATATCAGAAGATGACTATGATGTGGGAGTGGTCTTCAGACAGGTTTCCCCCTCAATTTTCCAAACCTTCTTCAAATAAGTAGAGAAGAAAAAGTGCTAACTAAAGTAAAAAATCGCTAAGGATCCCAAGCAATAAGGGCCAAATGCCACACGAGAGGCACAGAGCAGGCAGAGGAAAAGGGGCTGGGGACTTCAGCTCGATTCCAGGCTGCTGCTCACATGGACCGTGCCAACTACCTACACACGGCGACCTCACAGGTTTGGGCTCCATCCTCACAAACGCTACGAATCGGGATTCACGTTATTCCTGCTTCACAGAGAAGGACACCAGGTGTGGAGAGCATTAAGTACTCTGTTCAAAGTAAACAGTGAATAAGAGGGCTGGGGTCCAAACCCAGGCAGCCTGAGTCCAGAGTCAGTGCTCTCAGCCAGAGTCTCTCCAGACAGGAGGCCATGTAGCTGGCCCCCGCCTTGGCTTCCCTTTCGATACAACCACCATATAATCATCCTTGAAGAAGGAAATGGCAACCTACTCCAGTATTCTTGCCTAAAAACTTCCACAGAGAAGCCTGGCTAGCTGCAGTCCATGGGGTCTCAAATATATTTATGTATAGGGCTTCCCCGATGGCTCAGTGGTGAGGAATCTGCCCGCAATGCAGGAGACCAGGATTCCGACCGTGGGTTGGGAAGATCCCCCGGAGGAGGGCCTGGCAACCCACTCCAGTGTTCCTGCCTGGAAAACCCCATGGACAGAGGAGCCCGCTGGGCTGCAGTTCACGGGGTCGCACAGTCGAAGACGACTGAAGCAACTAAGCAGCAGCACCTAATCGTCAAGCAGGGATGCTCAAAGCTCCTGAGACAGGCAGAGCCTTCCTTCCACAGGCCCAGCAATCCTACCTTCCAATTGCCCTGGAAGCTGGTGGAAGGTTCCTCGGGGCTTCTTCTTGGCCCCTTCCGGGAACCCAGGGCCCGTCTAGACGCTCCCGGCCCCATCTGCTCCCACCACCCAGTCCTACAGCCGGCACTGGCCCCTCTCACCTGTACCGCTCCTCCTGCAGGCACTGGGTCATGCAGGTGTAGTCCCTCTGGAGCTGAGCCTTCAGGTCCTCCATCGAGTCCTCCAGGTGGGACTGGCCCTCCTTGATCTCCCGCAGCTCTTCCAGCACAGCGTCCAGGTTTCCGGGGGCTCCGTACAGCATGCCCGACTTGGGGCTCCCCAGCACCGCGGCGGGCCCGGCCCCCGAGTTGCTGCCCGCCCCGGCCGAGCTGGCGCTGGCGCTGGAGCACTCGTCATCACTGCCGTACTTGGGGCTGGACACGAGCGTGGCGCTGCCGCTCAGCGCCCGGGCCGCCTCCTCCGGAGGCCCGTCGTCCAGAGGGTCCTTCAGGTGGGCGATGTTGTCCGCGCTGCCAAACTTGTTCCGGATGAGGCTGGCAAACTCCCGGGGCTTGGACACCACGGCGGTGTGGGTGGCCTGCGAGAGCCCCGAGAGGCTGCCCTTCACGCCCTCCACCACGCCGCCCCCGAAGCCGCTGATGCCGGCGCGCACGTTGGCGCCCACGTCCTTGAGGCCCTGCTGCATGTCCCGCAGCACGTCCTTGGGCTGCCGCGACGGCCCGTTCTGCTCGATCTCCTTCAGGCGCCGGCGGTAGTGCTCCAGCTTCTTGTGCAGCTGCGCGATGGTCTGCGCCGACTTCTGGTTCTTCTTCTCAAGACCTGCTTGATGCGAGACACCTGCTGCTTGTCGGCGTTGTTGGCCAGCTTCAGGTACTCCGCCACGTTGTCGCCCGCCTCCTGCTCGATCTTGATCTGCTCCGTGATCTTCAGGATCTTCTGGTGCAGTTCACGGGGTCGCACAGTCGAAGACGACTGAAGCAACTAAGCAGCAGCACCTAATCGTCAAGCAGGGATGCTCAAAGCTCCTGAGACAGGCAGAGCCTTCCTTCCACAGGCCCAGCAATCCTACCTTCCAATTGCCCTGGAAGCTGGTGGAAGGTTCCTCGGGGCTTCTTCTTGGCCCCTTCCGGGAACCCAGGGCCCGTCTAGACGCTCCCGGCCCCATCTGCTCCCACCACCCAGTCCTACAGCCGGCACTGGCCCCTCTCACCTGTACCGCTCCTCCTGCAGGCACTGGGTCATGCAGGTGTAGTCCCTCTGGAGCTGAGCCTTCAGGTCCTCCATCGAGTCCTCCAGGTGGGACTGGCCCTCCTTGATCTCCCGCAGCTCTTCCAGCACAGCGTCCAGGTTTCCGGGGGCTCCGTACAGCATGCCCGACTTGGGGCTCCCCAGCACCGCGGCGGGCCCGGCCCCCGAGTTGCTGCCCGCCCCGGCCGAGCTGGCGCTGGCGCTGGAGCACTCGTCATCACTGCCGTACTTGGGGCTGGACACGAGCGTGGCGCTGCCGCTCAGCGCCCGGGCCGCCTCCTCCGGAGGCCCGTCGTCCAGAGGGTCCTTCAGGTGGGCGATGTTGTCCGCGCTGCCAAACTTGTTCCGGATGAGGCTGGCAAACTCCCGGGGCTTGGACACCACGGCGGTGTGGGTGGCCTGCGAGAGCCCCGAGAGGCTGCCCTTCACGCCCTCCACCACGCCGCCCCCGAAGCCGCTGATGCCGGCGCGCACGTTGGCGCCCACGTCCTTGAGGCCCTGCTGCATGTCCCGCAGCACGTCCTTGGGCTGCCGCGACGGCCCGTTCTGCTCGATCTCCTTCAGGCGCCGGCGGTAGTGCTCCAGCTTCTTGTGCAGCTGCGCGATGGTCTGCGCCGACTTCTGGTTCTTCTTCTCGAAGACCTGCTTGATGCGAGACACCTGCTGCTTGTCGGCGTTGTTGGCCAGCTTCAGGTACTCCGCCACGTTGTCGTCCCGCGCCTCCTGCTCGATCTTGATCTGCTCCGTGATCTTCAGGATCTTCTGGTGCAGGTGGTCGATGGCGGCCTTGGTCCGCTGGGGGTCTGGGGCCCCCTCTGGCACGTCCAGGCTGATGGGGCCCTCGGTGTCACCATGGCCAGGGCCGCTGGTTAGGCTCAGGGCCACGAGGTCCCCTTTGTCGACCTGGGGAAGAAGGCAGGCATTAGAAGCCTAGGTTGGTCAGGAAACCGGGGGAGGGGCCCACAGGAGGCTCTGGTGTGTCCCCAGATGCCTCTGGACTTGGTTTTGCTGCCTGTAAAACGGACGCAGGGTGAACAGGAAACTTTAAGAGTTCAAAGGAGTAACAGCAGTGACAACAGTGTCCCTCCCAGCTGCCGTTCATGCAAGGGCTTGCACACCTGCTGCCTCCCGATCCCCACAACATCCCTAGAATACAGGCTAGGCAGACCCGCTCCTCCTTTGGCCCTGAGTTCAAGGTCTGATAGGCACAGCAGCTACAGGAAGACTGAACCGGCAGCCGGAACTCTCGTTGCCCCATCACACGCAACAAGCAGGCCTGAGGCGTCAGCGCGGTCTCGGGGTTATTTCTCAGGCCTGAGACAACACTGTCCTCTGGACCCAGCCCTCCACAAGGTTCCTGCCTGGAACCTCTCTCCCCAAGAGCTGACCAAAGCCTACACTTGGGCTCCAGGCAGGCACCAGAAGCACCCTCCACTCTCCCCATGCAGGCTTCCCGGGAGCAGCTCAGCGGGCCACCCCGCCTCCGTGACACCTCCTCCGGTCCTGCCATTACCTTACCTTCCAGCTCCCTGGAATTGTCAGCAACCTCTTCCGCTTCATGACAGTGGGAGCGCCTGGCCCTGTCCCGTGTCCCAGGACAGGAGAGGAGCACACCCCCGCCCCACCTCCTGGCTGGGTCCCCGAAGGCAGCAGGGCTCAAGCTGGATATCCCTGCCGCCCAGCGTGGAAGGAGGTGACTGTGCAGGAGGGAGAGGACAGAGCCTTTTCCCGGCGGGCAGGCGGGCTGGCAGGCTCCCTGAGTGCATCAGGGCAGCCCCGAGAAAGGAACAGAGACTGGAAAGGACGGGGGGGGCAGGGAGAGAGGGGAAGGAAAGGTCACAGAAGATAGCAGAGCAGGAGGCAAGGCTGGATGAACGCGGCAGGCCTGGAGCCCCACTCTCCAGGGTCAGACCCCCTTGGTCTGTTGGAGGACCTCTGTCCACAGCTGAGTCCCTGAGTGTCTTATCATCATGCAACAACGGAAGCAGCAGGAAATGGCTCAACCCCATGTATTTTCACACAGCCCGGCCCGGGAGGGGCCCCAGGTTGGTCAGGAAACCGGGGGAGGGGCCCACAGGAGGCTCTGGTGTGTCCCCAGATGCCTCTGGACTTGGTTTTGCTGCCTGTAAAACGGACGCAGGGTGAACAGGAAACTTTAAGAGTTCAAAGGAGTAACAGCAGTGACAACAGTGTCCCTCCCAGCTGCCGTTCATGCAAGGGCTTGCACACCTGCTGCCTCCCGATCCCCACAACATCCCTAGAATACAGGCTAGGCAGACCCGCTCCTCCTTTGGCCCTGAGTTCAAGGTCTGATAGGCACAGCAGCTACAGGAAGACTGAACCGGCAGCCGGAACTCTCGTTGCCCCATCACACGCAACAAGCAGGCCTGAGGCGTCAGCGCGGTCTCGGGGTTATTTCTCAGGCCTGAGACAACACTGTCCTCTGGACCCAGCCCTCCACAAGGTTCCTGCCTGGAACCTCTCTCCCCAAGAGCTGACCAAAGCCTACACTTGGGCTCCAGGCAGGCACCAGAAGCACCCTCCACTCTCCCCATGCAGGCTTCCCGGGAGCAGCTCAGCGGGCCACCCCGCCTCCGTGACACCTCCTCCGGTCCTGCCATTACCTTACCTTCCAGCTCCCTGGAATTGTCAGCAACCTCTTCCGCTTCATGACAGTGGGAGCGCCTGGCCCTGTCCCGTGTCCCAGGACAGGAGAGGAGCACACCCCCGCCCCACCTCCTGGCTGGGTCCCCGAAGGCAGCAGGGCTCAAGCTGGATATCCCTGCCGCCCAGCGTGGAAGGAGGTGACTGTGCAGGAGGGAGAGGACAGAGCCTTTTCCCTGCGGGCAGGCGGGCTGGCAGGCTCCCTGAGTGCATCAGGGCAGCCCCGAGAAAGGAACAGAGACTGGAAAGGACGGGGGGGGCAGGGAGAGAGGGGAAGGAAAGGTCACAGAAGATAGCAGAGCAGGAGGCAAGGCTGGATGAACGCGGCAGGCCTGGAGCCCCACTCTCCAGGGTCAGACCCCCTTGGTCTGTTGGAGGACCTCTGTCCACAGCTGAGTCCCTGAGTGTCTTATCATCATGCAACAACGGAAGCAGCAGGAAATGGCTCAACCCCATGTATTTTTACACACAGCACGCCCCAGGATGGCCGCCTCAGATCATTTGCTCTTTCTGTGTATGGGGGGCTGGCAGGGTGAGGTATGTGTGGGGGAAGGGGTTAAAGACAAAGAAAGTGCTGCCATCCCCAACCCCCCACACATAGGTCAAGCAATGGAAGCAGCCCATGCCAATTACAGGCAGAAGTCACTGGGCTCCGTCTCTGCCAAGGTGCAAAGTTATTGGAAAACACTCTTGAAAACAACAGCCCTGCCAGACTCAGGAGCCAGGGGAGGGTGGCTCCTCGGGGCTTCCGCTTCGGCTCCACTGGGGATGCTGGTAACACCACCTATCCCTCCCTACCCCTCCTGAAGTTGGGACTTTCCTCTCACATGGGCTTTGGGTCTCCCTCCTGTGTCCCTGGCCCCCGCCAGGTGCTGCTATCTTCAGGACCTTGTAGACCAGAGCTGCAATTCCAGTCTCCCTTAATGACCCGCGCCAGCCTGACTTCAAACTGCATCCTTCAGGTAACCGCCCCCTACCCGTGCTGTTCCCCGCAGTGATGGCCAACAGCCCATCTCTCAATTTTCCTGAACCTCGGTCTTCGCCTGGAAAATGGGGATAATCATATCGCTCTCAGGCCTCTGGTGAGGGTCACAGTCCATGATGCCCCGTGGACCCCTGGCGCAGAGGGGGAACACAGGGGTACTCCTCCACGCTGTCTAGATCTGGCCACACTCTTTTTGTGTGGTGGAGGAAATTAAGTTTATTTAAAATATTATACTAACAAATTTACTCAACATTGATACTGTGAGAAAAAATCAAATTCTACATGCAATACACAACTTTTACTATTAACTCATTATCAATCCGGATTTTTCCAGAAATATTTAAACTGGCAGGGGGCAGGCCGAAAAAAACTGGAAAGGACGGGGCAGGGAGAGGGAAGGAAAGGTCACAGAAGATAGCAGAGCAGGAGGCAAGGCTGGATGAACGCGGCAGGCCTGGAGCCCCACTCTCCAGGGTCAGACCCCCTTGGTCTGTTGGAGGACCTCTGTCCACAGCTGAGTCCCTGAGTGTCTTATCATCATGCAACAACGGAAGCAGCAGGAAATGGCTCAACCCCATGTATTTTTACACACAGCACGCCCCAGGATGGCCGCCTCAGATCATTTGCTCTTTCTGTGTATGGGGGGCTGGCAGGGTGAGGTATGTGTGGGGGAAGGGGTTAAAGACAAAGAAAGTGCTGCCATCCCCAACCCCCCACACATAGGTCAAGCAATGGAAGCAGCCCATGCCAATTACAGGCAGAAGTCACTGGGCTCCGTCTCTGCCAAGGTGCAAAGTTATTGGAAAACACTCTTGAAAACAACAGCCCTGCCAGACTCAGGAGCCAGGGGAGGGTGGCTCCTCGGGGCTTCCGCTTCGGCTCCACTGGGGATGCTGGTAACACCACCTATCCCTCCCTACCCCTCCTGAAGTTGGGACTTTCCTCTCACATGGGCTTTGGGTCTCCCTCCTGTGTCCCTGGCCCCCGCCAGGTGCTGCTATCTTCAGGACCTTGTAGACCAGAGCTGCAATTCCAGTCTCCCTTAATGACCCGCGCCAGCCTGACTTCAAACTGCATCCTTCAGGTAACCGCCCCCTACCCGTGCTGTTCCCTGCAGTGATGGCCAACAGCCCATCTCTCAATTTTCCTGAACCTCGGTCTTCGCCTGGAAAATGGGGATAATCATATCGCTCTCAGGCCTCTGGTGAGGGTCACAGTCCATGATGCCCCGTGGACCCCTGGCGCAGAGGGGGAACACAGGGGTACTCCTCCACGCTGTCTAGATCTGGCCACACTCTTTTTGTGTGGTGGAGGAAATTAAGTTTATTTAAAATATTATACTAACAAATTTACTCAACATTGATACTGTGAGAAAAAATCAAATTCTACATGCAATACACAACTTTTACTATTAACTCATTATCAATCCGGGGATTTTTCCAGAAATTAAGGCCTGTGGCTGGCAAATTTGCTGCGTAGTGATATTTAAATCTCTCTGGTCAACAACGTTCAGGTAACAAAAAACATTGAAAGTGTTAGTTGCTCAGTTGTGTCCGACTCTTTGTGACCCATGGACTGTAGCCCACCGAGCTCCTCTGTCCATGGGATTCTCTAGGCAAGAATTTTGGAAAGAGTAGCTATTCCATTCTCCTGGGGATCTTCCCAACCCAGGGATGGAACCTGTGTCTTCTGCATTGTAGGAAGATTCTTTACCTTCTGAGTCACCAGGGAAGCCTATGCAGGCAAACCTATGGTTTTTCCAGTAGTCACGCATGGACATGACTGGTGGACCATAAAGAAAGCTGCGTGCATGTATGCAAAGTCGCTTCAGTCATGTCTGACTCTTTGCTGACTCCATGGACTGTAGCCTGCCAGACTACTCTGTCCATGGAATTCTCCAGGCGCGAATACTGAAGGGGGGTGTCGTGCCCTCCTCCAGGGGAGCTTCTGGCCCAAGGATGGAAAGTCAGTCTGTTCCATCTTCTACACTGGCAGGCAGGTTCTTTACCAATAGTGCCACCTGGGAAGCCCTAAAGAAGACTGAGTGCAGAAAATTGATGCCTTTGAACTGCAGTGTTGGAGAAGACGCTTGAGAGTCCCTTGGACTGCAAGGAGATCAAACCAGTCAGTCCTAAAGGAAATCAACCCTGAATGTTCGTTCATTGGAAGGACTGATGCTGAAGCTGAAGCTCTAATACTTCGGCCACCTGATACAAAGAGCCAACTGATTGGAAAAGACCCTGATGCTGGGAAAGACTGAGGAGAAGGGGGCAACGGAGGATGAGATGGTTGGCGCCCCCCACCTTTCTGAACCGTGGAATGGGATAATCATATCGCCTCAGGCCTCTGGTGAGGGTCACAGTCCATGATGCCCCGTGGACCCCTGGCGCAGAGGGGGAACACAGGGGTACTCCTCCACGCTGTCTAGATCTGGCCACACTCTTTTTGTGTGGTGGAGGAAATTAAGTTTATTTAAAATATTATACTAACAAATTTACTCAACATTGATACTGTGAGAAAAAATCAAATTCTACATGCAATACACAACTTTTACTATTAACTCATTATCAATCCGGGGATTTTTCCAGAAATTAAGGCCTGTGGCTGGCAAATTTGCTGCGTAGTGATATTTAAATCTCTCTGGTCAACAACGTTCAGGTAACAAAAAACATTGAAAGTGTTAGTTGCTCAGTTGTGTCCGACTCTTTGTGACCCATGGACTGTAGCCCACCGAGCTCCTCTGTCCATGGGATTCTCTAGGCAAGAATTTTGGAAAGAGTAGCTATTCCATTCTCCTGGGGATCTTCCCAACCCAGGGATGGAACCTGTGTCTTCTGCATTGTAGGAAGATTCTTTACCTTCTGAGTCACCAGGGAAGCCTATGCAGGCAAACCTATGGTTTTTCCAGTAGTCACGCATGGACATGACTGGTGGACCATAAAGAAAGCTGCGTGCATGTATGCAAAGTCGCTTCAGTCATGCCTGACTCTTTGCTGACTCCATGGACTGTAGCCTGCCAGACTACTCTGTCCATGGAATTCTCCAGGCGAGAATACTGAAGGGGGTTGTCATGCCCTCCTCCAGGGGATCTTCTGACCCAAGGATGGAACATCAATCTCTTCCATCTTCTACACTGGCAGGCAGGTTCTTTACCAATAGTGCCACCTGGGAAGCCCTAAAGAAGACTGAGTGCAGAAAATTGATGCCTTTGAACTGCAGTGTTGGAGAAGACGCTTGAGAGTCCCTTGGACTGCAAGGAGATCAAACCAGTCAGTCCTAAAGGAAATCAACCCTGAATGTTCGTTCATTGGAAGGACTGATGCTGAAGCTGAAGCTCTAATACTTCGGCCACCTGATACAAAGAGCCAACTGATTGGAAAAGACCCTGATGCTGGGAAAGACTGAGGAGAAGGGGGCAACGGAGGATGAGATGGTTGGATAGTATCACTACTCAATGGACACGAGTTTCAGCAAATTCTGGGAGAGAGTAAAGGACAGGGAAGCCTGGTGTCCATGGAATCTCAAAGAGTCGGGCGTGATGTAGGGACTGAACAATAACAAAAGATGTCTCTGGTCCATAGGTGTTAAAGAACTTGACTCCTGTATAAGGCCAGTCTGCTTTCCAAAGAGACTCAACACTTCCCCTCTCTTCCCTGGAGGAAGAACAAGCAGAAAATGATCGTGATCTGGCTGCCTCGTTGCCTGATGCTCAGCTAGGCTGTGGGCTCATCTTTATAAGGAGAACATTGGCCCGCCCACTGGAGAAGTGTGGGAGGACCTAAGGAGACACGTACTCCAAAAGCCTGGAAAAGCAGAAGTGCTTGGGACTACCAGAGAGCGTAAAACTGTACATTCCTTGCCAGTCCTGGTTCCAGCCTGGCATCTCGGAGCCTTTTACCCCTTGATTTGGTGGCTGGCTAGCTTACAAGCAGAAAGCAGAGATGAAGCTGGCTGTGAAAGGCCCACGAAGGAGAGAACAGACACTCCAGGAAACCAGCAGGGCCTGGTCTGAGCTCTTCCCCACCGCCCGCCCCTCTTCTCGGCCGTGGGGCCCAGACTCAAGCCTGGGGTGCTACAGCAGGGCGCCAGCGCCCACCTGCCCTCCTCGAGGTCTATGAGGCCCAGGCCTCTGGTCGCCTTAGAATACTGAAGGGGTTGTCATGCCCTCCTCCAGGGATCTTCTGACCCAAGGATGGAACATCAATCTCTTCCATCTTCTACACTGGCAGGCAGGTTCTTTACCAATAGTGCCACCTGGGAAGCCCTAAAGAAGACTGAGTGCAGAAAATTGATGCCTTTGAACTGCAGTGTTGGAGAAGACGCTTGAGAGTCCCTTGGACTGCAAGGAGATCAAACCAGTCAGTCCTAAAGGAAATCAACCCTGAATGTTCGTTCATTGGAAGGACTGATGCTGAAGCTGAAGCTCTAATACTTCGGCCACCTGATACAAAGAGCCAACTGATTGGAAAAGACCCTGATGCTGGGAAAGACTGAGGAGAAGGGGGCAACGGAGGATGAGATGGTTGGATAGTATCACTACTCAATGGACACGAGTTTCAGCAAATTCTGGGAGAGAGTAAAGGACAGGGAAGCCTGGTGTCCATGGAATCTCAAAGAGTCGGGCGTGATGTAGGGACTGAACAATAACAAAAGATGTCTCTGGTCCATAGGTGTTAAAGAACTTGACTCCTGTATAAGGCCAGTCTGCTTTCCAAAGAGACTCAACACTTCCCCTCTCTTCCCTGGAGGAAGAACAAGCAGAAAATGATCGTGATCTGGCTGCCTCGTTGCCTGATGCTCAGCTAGGCTGTGGGCTCATCTTTATAAGGAGAACATTGGCCCGCCCACTGGAGAAGTGTGGGAGGACCTAAGGAGACACGTACTCCAAAAGCCTGGAAAAGCAGAAGTGCTTGGGACTACCAGAGAGCGTAAAACTGTACATTCCTTGCCAGTCCTGGTTCCAGCCTGGCATCTCGGAGCCTTTTACCCCTTGATTTGGTGGCTGGCTAGCTTACAAGCAGAAAGCAGAGATGAAGCTGGCTGTGAAAGGCCCACGAAGGAGAGAACAGACACTCCAGGAAACCAGCAGGGCCTGGTCTGAGCTCTTCCCCACCGCCCGCCCCTCTTCTCGGCCGTGGGGCCCAGACTCAAGCCTGGGGTGCTACAGCAGGGCGCCAGCGCCCACCTGCCCTCCTCGAGGTCTATGAGGCCCAGGCCTCTGGTCGCCTTCAATTACAGAACGACCCATTTCTTCCTCCCTCTCTTCCGGAGGAAGCAGGAAGTTCTCCAGTCCCTCTGTTCCCCAAGAACATCCCCCAAGCCTGTAGCGCCCTTTCAGAGCTAAAGAAAAACAGGGTGGCCAGGGAAAGAGAGTCAAGGAGGCTGCAGACAGACAGGTAGAGGGACAGAGAGGGATTATGCTTCAACAAAGGAAGGAAAATTAGAGCATTTGATGAAAAAGCTGTTAAGAGGGATGAAACCAGCTGAGCGTGAGAATGAGATTTCCCCACAAAAAATGAAAGAAGAATCTCAATGAGCCAGGACACAGGGCCCGGGCAGGGCACTGAGGGAGGGGCGGATGCTGGTTTAGAGTCCTGGCTCTGTTACTTACCAGCTGCGTGCCTTTGGGTACGCCACTGATTTTTCCGGAACTCTGCTTTCTCTTCTAGACAATGGGGGTAACTCTATCCACCTCAACAGATTGTTGGGAGAATGAAATGAGACCATGAAGACAATGGTCCCAGTACAGTCTTGGGCACAAAAATCACTCACATCAACCAAGACTGCACACCCACGAGGAGAGCTGTGGTTTAAAAAGGGAAATAACAAGTGTTGCCGAGGATGCGGGGAAATCAGAACCTTCATACCTTGCTAGTGGGAATGTACAATGGTGCATCCACTCTGGAAAACAGTCTGGAGGTTCCTCAGAAAGTTAAACATGGACTTAACACAGGACCCGGCAATTCCACTCCTAGGTGTACCCGCAAGGAATTGAAGCTGGCTATTTAAACAAGGACTGGTACACATACGTTCACAGCAGCATTATGTACAATAGCCAAAGAGTGGGCACAAGTCAAGTGTCCACTGGTCACTGGAAAACGAGTAAGCAAACTAGCAGAGTCCCACAATGGGGATATCACTCAACTATACAAAGAATGAAGTACTGATACATACGACAACATGGGTGAGCCTCAAGAACACGAAGTAAAAGAAAGGTCAGATTCTGCTTATGTGAAATGTTCAGGAAAGTTAAATTCCTAGATTAATGGTTGCCAGGGGCTGGGGAAGGGAGAAATGGGGAGAGATTTCTTAATGGGCATGGGTTTCCTTTGGGGATGTTGAAAATGTTCTGGAACTAGAAACAGAGGGAGACGGGCTGCAGTGATCTGGGTGTGGAAGGCCTGGGTCCTCACCTGCCAGCCTGGGCTGCAGGTCCAGCCTATGTTCTAGGACAGGGTGGGTCGGCAGGAGGGTATCTGGGCCCTTCATCGTATGGTCACATTGTTAATACAGTAGAGGCTCTAACTCTCTAAAAAGAGGAGCCATACATCACTGAACTCAAGGTCATTCACAGGAGAAAACTCCCGGGGCCCCCAGCCCAGAGCACGGCAGTGAGTGGCCTGCACAGGCACCAGCCCTCTGTCCGTGCCTAACTCTAGCACCAAGGCTGCGTCACCCCCTCTCCTGCCTAAGAGGGCTGGACACTCTGCAGGCACCTGACCCCAGGATGAATCCCGAGATTTTTCCGAACTCTGCTTTCTTCTAGACAATGGGGTAACTCTATCCACCTCAACAGATTGTTGGGAGAATGAAATGAGACCATGAAGACAATGGTCCCAGTACAGTCTTGGGCACAAAATCACTCACATCAACCAAGACTGCACACCCACGAGGAGAGCTGTGGTTTAAAAAGGGAAATAACAAGTGTTGCCGAGGATGCGGGGAAATCAGAACCTTCATACCTTGCTAGTGGGAATGTACAATGGTGCATCCACTCTGGAAAACAGTCTGGAGGTTCCTCAGAAAGTTAAACATGGACTTAACACAGGACCCGGCAATTCCACTCCTAGGTGTACCCGCAAGGAATTGAAGCTGGCTATTTAAACAAGGACTGGTACACATACGTTCACAGCAGCATTATGTACAATAGCCAAAGAGTGGGCACAAGTCAAGTGTCCACTGGTCACTGGAAAACGAGTAAGCAAACTAGCAGAGTCCCACAATGGGGATATCACTCAACTATACAAAGAATGAAGTACTGATACATACGACAACATGGGTGAGCCTCAAGA
This sequence comes from Tragulus kanchil, assembly GCA_022376925.1. NCBI lineage: Eukaryota > Metazoa > Chordata > Mammalia > Artiodactyla > Tragulidae > Tragulus > Tragulus kanchil. The sequence goes on along the minus strand of JAIOJX010000024.1, from coordinate 79,115,448 downwards.
ACACGAAGTAAAAGAAAGGTCAGATTCTGCTTATGTGAAATGTTCAGGAAAGTTAAATTCCTAGATTAATGGTTGCCAGGGGCTGGGGAAGGGAGAAATGGGGAGAGATTTCTTAATGGGCATGGGTTTCCTTTGGGGATGTTGAAAATGTTCTGGAACTAGAAACAGAGGGAGACGGGGCTGCAGTGATCTGGGTGTGGAAGGCCTGGGTCCTCACCTGCCAGCCTGGGCTGCAGGTCCAGCCTATGTTCTAGGACAGGGTGGGTCGGCAGGAGGGTATCTGGGCCCTTCATCGTATGGTCACATTGTTAATACAGTAGAGGCTCTAACTCTCTAAAAAGAGGAGCCATACATCACTGAACTCAAGGTCATTCACAGGAGAAAACTCCCGGGGCCCCCAGCCCAGAGCACGGCAGTGAGTGGCCTGCACAGGCACCAGCCCTCTGTCCGTGCCTAACTCTAGCACCAAGGCTGCGTCACCCCCTCTCCTGCCTAAGAGGGCTGGACACTCTGCAGGCACCTGACCCCAGGATGAATCCCCGAGCACGGTGGGGTGGGGCAAGTTCTGAGAAGAGAACTGTGGAGGGCGAGCCATGCTTCTTCCAGGACCCTAGGCACACAAGGCGCACGCGGTGCTCCCGGCTCAGGACGGCCACCAGCCAGGGCTAAAGTCACTGACACTGCTCTACCAGAGGCCGAGGGCCGAGAAGTGCGAATGAATGTTCTGGAAGAGCCAAAGCAGGGCCACTGTCTGAAGTGTCCAGGGTACGACTTTCCCTGTTTGTCTCCTGGCTCTGGTGAGCCCCCTCCACACACCCCTGGGAGCACCTCGTCCCCAAGGCCTCCCAGCCCTTCGGACTCTCCTCCCAGCCCCCGTCCAGTAGCGCGAGGGAAGCCGGATTAGTCGCTCTGCCAGATTACAGGGCTCGTGGCCGGGCTGCCCTGGGTCTTGCAGACTCCCACCCGTCTGGGGCCTGAACTCACAGCTTCGGGTTAACCCCGCAGGACACGGGGCATGGGTCTTCCTCTCACACATGAGCCCGGCAGCCGGGGTCCCTGCGCTTACATGAAGCTCCTCGGTGTGGAGGGAAAGGGCAGCAGCCATGCAGACTCTGCATGTGACTCACCGGGTTGTCTCTCCAGCAACAGGACACATACATTATGAGCACTCTTCGAGATGGACCGTATCAACAGTCACACTCGCAAGGAGCGTGTGCTCCACGCCTGTGCTCCCAGCTTCCCAGGAACACAGAAGGCGCCCAGCCTGTGAGCCCCTCCCCGCCTCAGGGGACAAGCAGCCACTTCCTACGTTTACCCAGTGCTCCTGCCCGGGTCCCCGGGGCAAGCTGACACAGGAGATGGGGTCCAGGAGGGTATCTGGGCCCTTCATCGTATGGTCACATTGTTAATACAGTAGAGGCTCTAACTCTCTAAAAAGAGGAGCCATACATCACTGAACTCAAGGTCATTCACAGGAGAAAACTCCCGGGGCCCCCAGCCCAGAGCACGGCAGTGAGTGGCCTGCACAGGCACCAGCCCTCTGTCCGTGCCTAACTCTAGCACCAAGGCTGCGTCACCCCCTCTCCTGCCTAAGAGGGCTGGACACTCTGCAGGCACCTGACCCCAGGATGAATCCCCGAGCACGGTGGGGTGGGGCAAGTTCTGAGAAGAGAACTGTGGAGGGCGAGCCATGCTTCTTCCAGGACCCTAGGCACACAAGGCGCACGCGGTGCTCCCGGCTCAGGACGGCCACCAGCCAGGGCTAAAGTCACTGACACTGCTCTACCAGAGGCCGAGGGCCGAGAAGTGCGAATGAATGTTCTGGAAGAGCCAAAGCAGGGCCACTGTCTGAAGTGTCCAGGGTACGACTTTCCCTGTTTGTCTCCTGGCTCTGGTGAGCCCCCTCCACACACCCCTGGGAGCACCTCGTCCCCAAGGCCTCCCAGCCCTTCGGACTCTCCTCCCAGCCCCCGTCCAGTAGCGCGAGGGAAGCCGGATTAGTCGCTCTGCCAGATTACAGGGCTCGTGGCCGGGCTGCCCTGGGTCTTGCAGACTCCCACCCGTCTGGGGCCTGAACTCACAGCTTCGGGTTAACCCCGCAGGACACGGGGCATGGGTCTTCCTCTCACACATGAGCCCGGCAGCCGGGGTCCCTGCGCTTACATGAAGCTCCTCGGTGTGGAGGGAAAGGGCAGCAGCCATGCAGACTCTGCATGTGACTCACCGGGTTGTCTCTCCAGCAACAGGACACATACATTATGAGCACTCTTCGAGATGGACCGTATCAACAGTCACACTCGCAAGGAGCGTGTGCTCCACGCCTGTGCTCCCAGCTTCCCAGGAACACAGAAGGCGCCCAGCCTGTGAGCCCCTCCCCGCCTCAGGGGACAAGCAGCCACTTCCTACGTTTACCCAGTGCTCCTGCCCGGGTCCCCGGGGCAAGCTGACACAGGAGATGGGGTCTTCCTCTCCTACCTGCCCTGGGGTTGGAAAGCCAACTCTAAGGTCACTTTTAGAAAAAAAAAAAAGGCGGGGGACAAAGAGCTTCGAGGCTCCTATGCTTCCCGTCGAGAGAGCGGAGGGCCCCGACGTCCTGGGACAGGTGGCCTGTGGCTCCCTCCCGGCGTGGAGAGCAAGTGTCAATCCTGCCTTGTCTGTGGGTCTGGCCAGGTGGGCTGAGTGCACGCAGGTGCTACTCCTGAGTCCCACAGTAAGTGTGACGGGGCTGTCAGGCCCGGGTGACTCAGCTGGGAGGCTTCCCTCGGCTGATTTCTGATCCCGCGACTCAGATCTGAGCACCCTTCTCAGTATGAGACACTGATTCCCTTCTTCCACTAGCTCCCTGAAGGCAAGGGAGGGGAGGGGAGCCAGGTCAGGACAGAGAGGAACTGTCATGGCTGGAGGCAATGTGACCCTGCAACGAAGCGGGAAGGAAGGCGACCTGGTGCTCAGGCCAGAGCAGGCTAGGAAGATCATGTCACCCCTTGGTGCTGAGTCAGGAGCTGCCCCCATTCTCCCAGAGCAGCAGGTGTGGCCCATCGGTCCCTTCTCTTCCTGGTGGGGCCAGGCAGGCGGCACGAAGCCACTCAACCCCAGCTCTGGAGGTGTAATCCTGCCACGGACCCAAGCCAGGTGGGAGAGGGGCGGGAAGGGGCGGGGCGAGGGAAAGGCGGGCACCAGCTTCCACAGGTGGAGGGGTACACACACACACACACACAGACACACACAGAGAGACACACACACACAGACACACACACACCCTCCCTGGGCACCTGGGTCTGCTCACTGGGGACAGGCAGGATGAACAAGTCCTGAGGTGAGGCCCCAGGGATTGGGGGCAGGTGCCAGGGAGGTACCTGGCTCTTCCTACAGGGCCCCTCCTCGCGGTGGGCATGCCCTCAGCGGCTGAACGAGGAATTCTATGCTGCTACCAGGGACTGCAGGGTGCAGAGTCCACAGAGATGAGGACACTCTCTCCCCTTTCCAGGCAGTACCTACGACCTCCAGGCAGCCGGGCACTGGGTAAGGCTTCAGTCAGCCTCCTCCGGCAGCCGGCAGGTGCGTGCTCCCACCCTGGGCCTAAGGGCGACTCTGCCGGGCAGAACAACACGGCTCTCCTCTGGCCTTGGGTTCACCTCTTGGTCCTGGTCAAAGCCACACCCTCGGCTTAGCTGCCTCATTGTCTGCTCTGCTGAGAACAATGCCCTTTTGTCCACACAAATGTCCCTCGGTCCCTCTGCCTCCTCACCCCCACAGCCCTGGCTGGGACCCCGGAGCTGCCCTCCCCCCATGGGGCTTCCTCCATGCTCCATCCCCAAATTCTCCCAAAGCTCCAAGCACCCCACCCATGGCTCCTTCCCGACCCCTCTCACTGGGGTCATGCTCCCTGGGCCTTCGCACTCCTCCCTCCCGTCACTGTTTCTCTATAGGTAGACGTGAACACAACCAGGAACACCCCTTCCACTTAATTTCACATCAGCTCCTCTGGTCTAAGCAGAGTGATGCATGGTCACTGGTTTCTGTAGGTTTCAGTGCCAGAGTCCCCTTACCCAACCCCAGGGGCCCTGCCAGCACCTGCCAGCCTAAGCCTGGAGGCTTGGTGTTCACCCCTTCTCCATAAGGGAGAGAGGAGCAGGGGGCCACACCCTTAGAGACCAGCGGGGAGCCCCACTCACCTGGCAAACTGCATCTCTCCCACACCCACCAGGGCCTCACCTGAGTGGGGACTGTTTCCCGAAGCCGTGCGGGGGACGGGGTGCCGGGGGCTCTGAGGCCCCAGCTTTCTGAAGGCTGTGCCAGGCCCCCGGGGTCACAGTCCCGGGGCAGCACTGGGCTTGCCAAGGGAAACCGGGGTCTGCGAGCAGGGGTGCCCGAGCTCCCAGACTCTGCAGCCGCCATCTCCAGTCTGAGGCCCAGCCTGGGGATTAGGGGCGGATTGCTCTGGGAGATTTTCCCCTCCCTGGAGCTCCCGGCTGCTCCTTCTCATCTGGGAGGAGACAGGGAGGATCACAGAGCGGATAGCCCAAGCGCCCAGGGCCGAGGTACCCCCTCTACGCTGTCCATCCCCAAGTCCAGCTGTGGCCAAGATGAGTCCAATGTGCATGAAGACATCCAGGTGTGACAGACACCAGCAACTCCTGCCAGGGACGCAGGGCTGGGAAGCCAGTACCAACACGTGCACCTGCATCGCCCACCCCCAAATGAATGCTCCGCCCCTCCCCTCATGTATGTGCACAAATGTTTCTCACTATCAACTCCCCTCATCAGTCTCAGAACAGAATCTCCTCACTAGGCTTCTGGGGTGAGGCAAGCTCTTCAAAGCCAAAAAGGTTGGAGCCTGGAGGGGACTCCCTGGCAGATCTTAACGTGGCCAGCTCAGCCCGGAGGCCTCTGTCTCTCTCCCTGCAGCCCTGCCCACTGGCTGGAGGCACCCTTGCTCCCAAAGCAGCCTCCCTATTCTAACAACAGCCCGCAGGAACCAGACTGCAGCCAGCCCCACCAGGGGATTTCCTCTTCTCTGAGATCCTAGAAATTACTTCCTATGCTGACGCCACTGCAGCTACTTCCTCATTAGATTCTGCTTCCCGTTCCTCAGCCTCACCCTCACCCCCGCATCCCCCACCCTCCAGCAGAAACACGCAAAATAAACCATGGATGGCAAACTCACAGCCTTCTCTTCCTTGGACTTCATCTTGACAGTCCCAGCAGGTAATTCTGTGGGTGGCCAGAAGAGGGCGCCAGAGATCCACAGTTGGGGAGCGCAAGCCGAGAGCAGGGTGCTGGGGTAACCCGCAGAGTTCTGGGGTCTGCTGGGTCTAAGGACAGCGTCCCTCGGTGGTATCACCAGTCAAAGACGACACAGATTCTGGGCCCACTTGAGCCTGATGAAGGACTCACGGCTTAAATACTAAGGATCGGCATGGATCATGCTGACGGGGCGGTCCCAAGTTCAAGAAGGTGCGTGGAGATAAAAGGGCCCTGTGCTATCTCCAGGGCCCAATGCCAGGGCCCGCAGCCAAAACACCAAGAGCACGGTCTCCACAGCCTGGGCTACTGGAAACCTAACAAACATTCGAGGTGGCGATGACTTGGAGTCTATGCGCACAGGAGCCCAGCAAGGGCCCATCACAGAGGTCCCAATCTTGGCGGCCAGCTCAAGCATAGGTGGTCAGGGACATGCGGGGTCAGAACCACTTCCGGAAGCTCCCCTCATCTGACCAACCCCACCCCCACCCCTGGGCTCCTGATGTTTACTTCATGCTTTGGGCACTGTTGCACAGTCCCTCTAGCATGAACAAGTCTAAATGCTCTGAGACAGGCAAGGATTCGACCTTAACTCTAGCCGGCCCTTCACTGTGCCTAGCATTGGACGGACCCTCCCTGGTACTGACGTCTGTGTAAGGACCTCCTGATCTTTCCCGCTGAGCTGAGATGGAAGGCAGGCCACCTACTGCAGTCTGTCCGAGGTAGCCACGGAGGCAGCCTTGTCCTCGCAGTCAAGACATCCCTCCTCTGCCTCCCTCCTCCCTTCTAGGCTCCCCTCAAGCTAACATCTGTAACCTTTCTTACAAGCAAAACAGGGGAAGGAGGGGACTTCCCTGGAGGTCCAGTGGTAAAGGATCCGCCTTACGATCTAGGGGATGCAGGTTCAATCCCTGGTCAGGGAACTAAGATCCCACATACCACAAGCTGACTAAGTTCACATGCCTCAACTAAGACCCAATGCAGCCAAATAAATAAATACTAAAAAAAAAAAACCCAAAAAACAGGGGACAGAGAAAAAGGAGAGGGCAGTGGCTGCAGGAGCCCAGAGGCGAGGAGGGGGCTTGGGTAAGCCGAGCCGTGGGGCCCTCATGACACCTCACAATCTCACTCCCAGCTGCCCAGCATCATGAAGTCTCAGAAGCACCACAAAGAAGGCCTCCTTCGAGGCCTCACTGCACCACCAGAAGGAGCCTGAGGAGGTATCTGGCATCCGCCTCGTGGGAGGGGTCAGCTCCCCTCCAGGGACAACTGACCCATCAGCACAGTCACTAAAGGGCCGAAAAAAGCAGGGTGGAGCTCAGGGTGAGAGAAGAGACAAACAGGAACCAGGGGGATGCCTGCCAGGCCAGCCAGAGGGAGAGAGGTCCCTTCTCCTCTAGAGGGTCGTTCTTGTCTTTACACGTCTGAAATGTTCCCAAATCTGCCAAGGATGCAGAGCTTCCCATTCTAGGGGTGGGAAGCAGGGGCCAGGGCGTCATGCCGCGGTGGGAAAGGTGACGCCCGGCGTCTGGGTCTCAGCTCCACACATGCTACAGGACCTCGGTGGGGTCAGTAGAGACGCTGAGACTCTGAGACGCTGAGTTCACAGCTGGACTGGGAGAAGCGTGGGAAAGGGGGGCCTGAAAAGCCCCGGCAGAGGGGAACGTGGTGCAGGAAGACACCTCGCTCCCTGGGGCAGATTATGTCTCTCAGGACTTGCCGGGTGGCCCAGTGGCTAAGACTCCAAGCTCCCAATGTGGGGGGCCCGGGTTTGATCCCTGGGCAGGGAACTAGATCCCACATGCTGCAACTAAAAATCCCACACACCACAACGTAGATCAAAGATTCCATTTTACAACTTAAGACCTGGTGCAACCAAATAAAGAAAGAAATATTGAAAAAAAAAAAAGATGACGCCTTTCAGTGGCAAGGCAGAGGGTCAATCAGGAGGCCTGATGTAAATTCTCACCTCCCACTCACTACTGACTCGCCCTCCACAAGCCGTGTTCACGCCTCTTCACCATCGCAAGAAGAGGCGGCTGCCCCCACACAGCAGCCGCCTGGGGAAAAGGCCTCTGGGATGAGAGAGTGGCAGCAGAAGCCGGAGGAGAGGGTGGGTGAGCCGAGCCCTGGAGATCCTGCAGTGAGTCTCGGTTTCCTCAGTCGCAGAATGGTCCATAGGCCCATTTTCTCCCAATCTCACTCCCAGCTGCCCAGCATCATGAAGTCTCAGAAGCACCACAAAGAAGGCCTCCTTCGAGGCCTCACTGCACCACCAGAAGGAGCCTGAGGAGGTATCTGGCATCCGCCTCGTGGGAGGGGTCAGCTCCCCTCCAGGGACAACTGACCCATCAGCACAGTCACTAAAGGGCCGAAAAAGCAGGGTGGAGCGCAGGGTGAGAGAAGAGACAAACAGGAACCAGGGGGATGCCTGCCAGGCCAGCCAGAGGGAGAGAGGTCCCTTCTCCTCTAGAGGGTCGTTCTTGTCTTTACACGTCTGAAATGTTCCCAAATCTGCCAAGGATGCAGAGCTTCCCATTCTAGGGGTGGGAAGCAGGGGCCAGGGCGTCATGCCGCGGTGGGAAAGGTGACGCCCGGCGTCTGGGTCTCAGCTCCACACATGCTACAGGACCTCGGTGGGGTCAGTAGAGACGCTGAGACTCTGAGACGCTGAGTTCACAGCTGGACTGGGAGAAGCGTGGGAAAGGGGGGCCTGAAAAGCCCCGGCAGAGGGGAACGTGGTGCAGGAAGACACCTCGCTCCCTGGGGCAGATTATGTCTCTCAGGACTTGCCGGGTGGCCCAGTGGCTAAGACTCCAAGCTCCCAATGTGGGGGGCCCGGGTTTGATCCCTGGGCAGGGAACTAGATCCCACATGCTGCAACTAAAAATCCCACACACCACAACGTAGATCAAAGATTCCATTTTACAACTTAAGACCTGGTGCAACCAAATAAAGAAAGAAATATTGAAAAAAAAAAAAGATGACGCCTTTCAGTGGCAAGGCAGAGGGTCAATCAGGAGGCCTGATGTAAATTCTCACCTCCCACTCACTACTGACTCGCCCTCCACAAGCCGTGTTCACGCCTCTTCACCATCGCAAGAAGAGGCGGCTGCCCCCACACAGCAGCCGCCTGGGGAAAAGGCCTCTGGGATGAGAGAGTGGCAGCAGAAGCCGGAGGAGAGGGTGGGTGAGCCGAGCCCTGGAGATCCTGCAGTGAGTCTCGGTTTCCTCAGTCGCAGAATGGTCCATAGGCCCATTTTCTCCCAGCGTTATGGTGGGGACCAAAGGGGAACGTGAGTAAAATCATCAACATGGGGTAGGTTTTATTGAAACAGATGACTAGTCCTAAGGCTCCTTCCCTGTGCATGGACACGCCCTCCCCCACTTCCCCAGTCTTTTTAGGAGGTGCCTGGAAGATTCCACCTGGGACAGAAAAAGCCAAAAAGTAGCTACATATGGAGCAAAGCTTCCAGAGTGGCCGGCGGACACAGGAAGAGCTGCAGCTGCACTCGAGCAACAGGCTCCGGAAGCCAAGAGCCACCGAGCAGCTGTCCCTGTACAGAGGGAAGGCGCCCTGGGTAGCTCCGCCAGGCGTGCGTGCGGCACCCGCTGCCCACCCTGCCGCCTCCCCCTGGCCCGGCAGACAGGCCCCGCCTGAGCCGGGCGGTCACTGGCCCTGCGCAGGCATCTCTGGCCGCATTCTCTCCACTCTCCCAAGCTAGCCTGGGTCTGAGGGTCACAGATGGGCTCGCTTCGTCCTGCAAGAGGCCCAGAAGGAAGCCCAGGGCCTGTACGTCAGGCTCTCCTCGGCACGCCCCGCAGGTCTCAACCCTCTTTCCCTGGCTTCCCTTTAGTTCCCTCATTTTCCCGCAGTGCCCCTTTTCTGCTTGAATACTCTTGAATTTTTTGTCTTTTCTTTTGCCCTTCTTCTTCTTCTTCAGGTCTCCCTCAACCCAACATACACACTTTAAAAAAAATCGTCCTGGGCTTCCCTGGTGGTCCACCGGGTAAAGCGTCGGCCTTGCAGTGCAAGGGGCGCGGGTTCAATCCCTGGCCTGGGAAGATCCCACTGCGGAGCGGCTGGACGGGTGTGTTCACTTATGAGCCAGCGCTCTGGAGTGCACGCGCCCAGAGCCGGTGCTCTGCTATGGGAGAGGCCACTGCAATAGGAGGCCCACACAGGCCAAAAAACAGGTATGAATGCAAACAAATAAATGAAAGATCAATTTAAAAGAGGCCAAAAAGAAATCATCCTTTTTTTTTTTTTCCTTTGAGGGGAATAAAAAGCACAACACACACACACACATTCTGAAGAGTGGGAAACCTGAGAAGTCATAGGCTTCAGGAGCAAAGATGAATGCTGAAGCACAGCTAAATTTAGTAGTTTCAAGTACAAGGTGAGGCCTTCAAACAAATTTCAGGTTCCAAATGTGCTGTGAAAATTTCCCGGTTAGGATTCCTCCAAGGATTAGGATTCCTTTCCGACGGTAGCCTCTCAGAAACGGGGGTCAGAAAGTGGTCAGTACTCAGAGGTCCCTCCCCCAGTGCACTCTCACACAGCCAGCCAGTCAGTGCACTTTCTTAGAAACTCAAGACACCAAGGAACCCTGCTTCCTTCTGGAACACACAGGAGGAAAGGTCATCTTCTTCAGGATGAACTGAAGCAACCAATGTGGGCGCACTTCCTGGGAGGACATGGAGAGGCTCGGCCACATGAGCTGGAAACGCAGACCAGAAAGGCCAGAGTGCAGGGTGCACCCGCCACACCGCCGCCCAGCTGCTTCCAGGGAGGAAGGAGCCCATCTCTTCTGCCCGCATGTTCTCCACCGTCCAGTGCCACAGACATTCACGTTATGGAGTCTTTCTCATGCATGGTCATGAGCCATACACTGGGCAGTGGAGAGGACTGCATGCCTAAGGTCACTTTTAGGAAAAGCAAAATTGGTCCTAGGACAAAGGGACGAGTCCAAGCCTTCTGTAGCCACTCTAGTCCCCTGGGGGAGGTGACACTGGGACAGGCCCAAGAGTATTCAAGAAAAAAGGGGCACTAAATGAACATGAGGGAAAGAGGAAGAGGAAACAAAAGGGAACCCAGGGAGAGAGGGCTGAGACCTGCGGGGCGTGCCGAGGAGAGCCTGGCAAACAGGACCCGAGCCCGGAAGGAAGTGCCCCAGAGAGGAAGCAGAGCACCCTCCACCCCACCCTGTTTGCCAAGATAATTAAGAATGCCCCTTTCTAAAAGCAGAGGACTGAAACACAGTCCTTGGGGCTTCCTGCTGACTCAAGGAATCAGAGCTTACCATGAGCTGATGTGATTCAACTAGAAATGTATGTGAAAGCAAAGCAGTCTACAGACTGCCCAGTGGGGTGTCCGTGCCAGGAAGGCTCAAAGGGACACGCCAAAGGCCATGGCCGGCATCCACTGGGGGTGCCCACACTGCCCTGAGCCCTTGAGGAGCCAGGTGACAGGCGTGGCGCCCAGATAATATTTGGGTCTGAAGCTGCCGTCTCAGGCACTGCCGAAACCCGATACAATGAAGTTAACATTACTGAGCACTTCTCTTTCCACGGCAGGGTTCGCCTTTCTGGCTACCCAAGGGAGGCCTTCTGGTCACAGTATCGCTCAGGATCTGACTTAGCTTCTGCGGAGCACACTGAATTATTCACTGGCTATGGATACTGGCCCCGCTCTGGGGTCCCCATGGTGGGGCATCTGAAGAGGCCAAAAGGATGCAGTGAGCACACTCCCCAAATCCAGACTTGGAGAAAGGTTGAGGAGACAGAAGCAGGGCCTCAGACTCACGGCGTGGAGGACACTGGATGCGGGGGCTGGGGAGGCAAAGAGCGTCCAGGGAGGTCAGAGAAGGCGCATGCGTCCCAGCACCTCGCTCACAGCCCCCAGCCCCCACGGCAGCTTGGGGCGCCCTAGGAGCCTGGAGGGAATGCAGTGGGCTGTGCACTCCTCACGGTTCCTGTTCAGAGGCCCCTGCCCTGAAGCACCTGCAGAAAGCTAAACAGGGCCTCTGAAATGAAAGAGGCAGAGAGGGATCAGGTAAACAATACTGTGGTTCCATTGCCTCATCTGGCACCAGCGGGGACCGGGGTCATGTTTCTCATCTCAGGATGTGCTGGATCCAAAGAGGACGGTGCCGGTGGCGAGGGAGACCCGTGCCGGCTCCCTGGCCCACGCCCACATCACCAGTGCCGGCTCCTGGTCACCTGGAACCCATGACAGAGAGCTCCTCCTGCCTCTGGCATCAGCTCTGGGGTGGGGGCTGACACCCCAACGCTGGGACTCCTTCCACTGGGGCGTGTCTGGGGGGGCCGAGACTCCTGAGGAGGAAGGCTGGGGCCTGACGGGAGTCTCCACTGTGTCTGGGCTGGCGGCACCCGTCCCCCTGCCTGGGGCCAGGCTTAGAGTCAGGTGGGTTGAGAAGACAGGCTGTCAGGTCTTACCAGGTAAACTGGACAGACTCTAACTTCACCCCTGCGTTCACGGGGATGCTGTATTCCCAGAAGCCAGAGCTAACGTGAGAAGCACTGGGTAGTTTCCATCTGGAAAGACAGTCGTGGATGTCAATGGGGAAAAGATGAACACGGCTAGTTCCAGAGGCCAGCTGCTGCTGGGACAGAGTCCAGAATCCTGCTCTAGAGGGGTGTTCCTGCTTATGGTCTCTGGTGTCAGTGCGTGAGGTAAGGAGCAGAGCTCTCCCTTTTCTCCCCGCTGTCCTGATTGGACGGGACTCCTAAGAGGCAAGGGGGATTCACCACGCACAGGAGGCATTCAAACCGGACTGAAGCAAGAGGGAAGGGAAAACGTCTTCACTCTCCAGGGACCACAGAGGCACCGGGACCCAGGGGCTTCCAGCCACTGAGACAGGGAGCGGCGGTTCGCAGCGAAGCAGCGGGGCCCTGCCTTGGTCTGGCGAGCGGCTGGCCGCCTGGGCACCGCCTCGGGAGACCCCCTGAGGTCGCCTGGCTGGCTGCCCCTCTGCCAGAGGAGTCTTTCCACACACAGCGGAAGACAGAAGGGAAGCAGGGACAAGAGGCAGTGGAGGAGGTGGGCAGAGAGGGCAGTCGTTGCCCCTGGCCACTGGGGGTGAGCTTGGGCGGGCGCAGACCCGAGCCTGGACCCGAGCGACTGTAACGCAGCTCTGAAGGCGGACGCGTTTGTGCGGACAGGCCAGCAGCCGGCCAGGCGGGGCCCGCCGGCCTCCACGGAACCTGGCCGACACGTTCGGACACATCGGAAGGCCTCGGGCTGAGCGGTCCAGGCTCCGCCGGCAGCCCAGGGGATGTGTTTGGAACCCTCTCGGCGGAGCTGGCCCACCCTCCTCTGAGCCGGCAGGCTTCCACACATAAACAAACCAGGTCCCTCGGTGCCTGCCAAGATCAGTCTTCTTGGCAAGAGCCCAGGGCAAAGGGTGGCCCCTCACTTGCTACTCCTGAGAGTAAACAGGGGTGCTTATTTACACCCCTTATTTATTAGGACAGAGAAGAAATCTTGTTGTTGGATAAATCTGGCAGAGGAGTGTACAGAACTGGCTGGCCAGACTCTGCTCTGGTTTACGCGATGAGCAGTACACCCCTGGCCTCCCCATCTGGGGCCCGGAGATAACGCCTCCATGAGGTCACGGGTCAGCGTCCACGACGACATCACCTCCGCCCTCTCCCCCTCACCTCCCGGCCCTTGGCCCTCTCTCCCGCCCTGCCTGCCCGCCAAGCTAGGGGGCAGCAGGCTGGCCTGTAGGTAAAGTCCTTCTGCCACGGGGCACCCTGCGCTTCTCTCCCAAGGCTCTGGGCATCCACTGTGAGCTTCGGGCACCACCCCCAACCTGTGCTGTTCCTCACCCTTAGGGGGACCAGTCACACAGCACAGACGGGACAGGACGACCAGGGCAAGGTCGGGGCCAGGCTGGCAGGGCTGGCTGGGAGCTGTGAACACTCCGGAGGCCTCCCTCTCCTGAGACCCTCCCACTGGAGCACCCCGCACCAGCCTTCCCCGAAGCAAGAGCTGGGAGAGCTTCGGAAGAAGGCCCAGAGGGAAGCGAGGCCCAAGCCAACTGTGGGAGGGAGGAAGGGAAAACAAGCCTCTGACCCCAGCAAGGACTAGTCCGCTCTCTGATGGTCTGGGAGCAGGTTATCATGGCGGGACAGAAGAGCCGCTAGACCTTTCTGACATACACTTCGTTTTCGGAGAACTGTTGCTCAGCAAAAGAGAGGCTGGGACGAGGGGTGAGACTTCCCTGCTGAGGAACCAGGTGGCCTAACTCTTGCCTCCGCACATACAACCAGTGGTTCCTGCGGAAACCCACAGGCCCAGGTTTCCAGAGGCCAAGGCCACTCTCAGATGTGGAACCCAGACGTCACTGCACTCTCTACTGGTCTGCCAAGGCCCCAGTGCACCAACAGTGATAATGTATCTGCTTTATAGATAAAAAGACAGAGTGGTTAGTACAGATATCAGACGGAGAGAATGCTATCTTGCTCAGAGTCACACAAACAGTAGAAAGCAGAACGGCGAGGCTGAGAGGACAGTCTGTCTTTGTTTAGAAAGAGGAACCATTTAAGGCACAACTTCGAAGACAACCGAGTGGATCTGGAGGGAACAAAGGACAGGCAAACAGAATCACTGAGGCTGAGGTGCCTCCTGGGACTGTGCACCCCTCTTCGTGGCTCTGCTGCACCCCTGCCTTCCCTGGCGCTCCACGTCCCCTCCCTCCTCGGCATGGGCTGGGGTGAGCCTCCCGGGACAGCTGAGCAACTTCAGCTGCCTCCAGGGTGTCTGGGTAATTCAGCTCCTGGCAGGGCCAGCTCTGGTCTGAAAGTCAGCTGCTGAGCTCTAAACAATGGCAAGGGGTGTGCGTAGTGGGGGAGGCTTATGAATTAAAAATAGATGCTAGTAACCACCAGGGAGCTTGCAGACAGACTGTGGGGCTGTGTTTACTAGAGAGAGAAGAATCCCTTCTCTTCATGCCCGGAGACCAGGCCGGAACCACCGCCCGCTTCCCACACCAGCCAACAGCCTCTGGGTTTGAGGGAGTCAGCTGACCGAGCAGTCTTCACTGGCGGCTGGAAGACTTCTTTCCACAGGACATGGAGGCACTCCCTCTTCTCAGGATCCCCCAGGGCCACACCTATCCCTGGGCAGGGGGCGGGGCAGCCCTAGATCAGAGAGGACACACACAGGAGGGGAAATGGCAACCAGAGCTAAAGCCACTGTCCCCGGGCAGAAGCAACCTGCTCCTGAGGGCTGTGGGCTGAGGCATAAAAAGGTCCCTGGTGGTTTCAGCAACTTCAGATCCCAGTGTGGTCTTGTGGACATGTGAGAAACATGGGGTATAGTCTCCTCTCTGCCACAAACTAGCTGGGTGCCCTCAGGCAAGCAGCTTCCTGCATCCTCTAGGCCTCAGTCAGCTCATCTGTAAAATGGAGATAACAGAACCGCTCGGGCAACTTCACAGGGTTCATTAGGATTCACCAGGCCATACGGGTGACAAAGCTTTAGGATGAACATTCTGAATAAGGATACAGGACAGTCTGCGTAATAACCATTGTCCCCATCCCCACCCTGAACCCAGGGAACTGTCCCCAGGGAGCTCACCCAAGAGTCTACAGGCATGTCTCCCACCAGTTACAAGAACAGAACCCTGCCTGCCTCCTGGGCATTTTGGGGGCAGTGTGAAGATCAAACAGGAGCGTTGTGGAGAAGCTCCTCAGCTGACGCCCTCCTCCGCAGCCCCTGTACGCCCACTCCGCCAACACCAACAACCCTCGCCCAGCCCCTGAAAGTGCCCACCACACACCCACTCAACCTGCTCAGTCAGCCTCAGGACTGCAATGTTCAGGGTCTCCCTCCTCCGGGAAACAGCCCTGGGACCAGAGACTTTGTTTTAGGACTGTTTTCATTTGACTTTTAAAACGTATCCACTGATGCAGCAGCGAAAGGCGAGTCTGGGCCTGGCAGCTGCTGTAAATAAAAATACTTGCTCACCGGGAATTCCCTAGCAGTCCAGTGGTTAGGGCTCGGCATTTCCACTGCCGTGGCCAGGGTTCAACCCCTGTTCGGGGAACCAAGATCCTGCAAACTACGCTGCATGACCAAAAATAACCCAAACAAACAACAACAAAAACGTGCTCATTAAGGACTAAACAACTGAATGCCTCCTGCTAGGTCCCTCTGGGGTCTCCCTTCCCTCCACAAAGCCACGTTTTCCTTTCAGCCGACACATTCAGACCTCATTCTTGGCAAAGACTTCTCTGCAGTTGAAACTAAGCTTGCAGATGGTCCAGGGCCATCATTTTAAATACTCTATATGCTGACAACCCCTAAATATCTGCTTCTAGCCTGGGTCTCTTCTCAAGACTCCAGACTCTAACATCTGACTGCTTAGTTAGCGTTTCTACATGGATATTGAACCAACATCTCAAATGGAACATGTCCAAAGACTAGCTCTGACTTCTGTCCTCAAAGTCCCTCCACATATCTGGTCCACCTCCATGAACGACAATTTCTTCTTCCCAGCTGCCAGGCCAAAGCCTAAGGATTCACCAGGCCATACGGGTGACAAAGCTTTAGGATGAACATTCTGAATAAGGATACAGGACAGTCTGCGTAATAACCATTGTCCCCATCCCCACCCTGAACCCAGGGAACTGTCCCCAGGGAGCTCACCCAAGAGTCTACAGGCATGTCTCCCACCAGTTACAAGAACAGAACCCTGCCTGCCTCCTGGGCATTTTGGGGGCAGTGTGAAGATCAAACAGGAGCGTTGTGGAGAAGCTCCTCAGCTGACGCCCTCCTCCGCAGCCCCTGTACGCCCACTCCGCCAACACCAACAACCCTCGCCCAGCCCCTGAAAGTGCCCACCACACACCCACTCAACCTGCTCAGTCAGCCTCAGGACTGCCATGTTCAGGGTCTCCGTCCTCCGGGAAACAGCCCTGGGACCAGAGACTTTGTTTTAGGACTGTTTTCATTTGACTTTTAAAACGTATCCACTGACGCAGCAGCGAAAGGCGAGTCTGGGCCTGGCAGCTGCTGTAAATAAAATACTTGCTCACCGGGAATTCCCTAGCAGTCCAGTGGTTAGGGCTCGGCATTTCCACTGCCGTGGCCAGGGTTCAACCCCTGTTCGGGGAACCAAGATCCTGCAAACTACGCTGCATGACCAAAAATAACCCAAACAAACAACAACAAAAACGTGCTCATTAAGGACTAAACAACTGAATGCCTCCTGCTAGGTCCCTCTGGGGTCTCCCTTCCCTCCACAAAGCCACGTTTTCCTTTCAGCCGACACATTCAGACCTCATTCTTGGCAAAGACTTCTCTGCAGTTGAAACTAAGCTTGCAGATGGTCCAGGGCCATCATTTTAAATACTCTATATGCTGACAACCCCTAAATATCTGCTTCTAGCCTGGGTCTCTTCTCAAGACTCCAGACTCTAACATCTGACTGCTTAGTTAGCGTTTCTACATGGATATTGAACCAACATCTCAAATGGAACATGTCCAAAGACTAGCTCTGACTTCTGTCCTCAAAGTCCCTCCACATATCTGGTCCACCTCCATGAACGACAATTTCTTCTTCCCAGCTGCCAGGCCAAAGCCTATGAGCCGTCCCTGCCTGCTTCCTTTCTGTCCTGCCCCACATCTATCAGGAAACATCTCTTGATTTCTGCAGCAAGTCCAGAATCCAGCAAGCCACCGTCACCTTTCTCTGGGAGCTTCCCCAGCTTGCTAGCCAGCCTCCCTGCTCACACCCTGGCTCACAGCCTCGTCACCACACAGCGGCCACAGTGGCCTTCTTAAAGGGTGTCACCACCAGTACAAAACCTAACGGCTTCTCATCTCACCCGAGAAAGCAGTCAAGCCTATGAAGAGGTCTGGAGCCCTCCCCGCCCATCTCATAAAAAGTGACAGAAAGCAGACGGCCTCAACCAGCATCGTCCTTTCTCCCCACAGAGGAGCTGCCCGACCACTTCCACCATCTCCGCAACAGCTGGCTTCCTGCCACGGGTATCAGTGACCCCTGCGGCTTCGTACCATCTATGCACCTTTCCAAACCCAGATTTGACCCATTGCTTTCACTGCGTTTCACTCTGTTGAGTACATCCTCCCTCCTCAAACTCCTTCCTCCTGATGCCCCAGCATCCTCCCTCTCCAGTTCACCCCAACAGACCTGGCTGCTCTGTCCCTCACCCACCAGCGCTCCCCACCTGACACCTGCCCTCTGAGGTCTCAGCCACATCCGGCTCAGTGCTGGCTCCCAGAGGGTTAGCCGAGACCCCTCCCCCAAGAACCCGACAACCCGCTGGTGCTCTTTCGATGGACAGCTCCCCAAGGCACCTGCAACTCACCATGTCCAAAAGCGGACTCGTCACCTTCCTCCCCAGCACGCTCCTTCTCCTGGGTCTCCCCCACTAGTGACCGCCCATTCCTCTAGTCACGGCCACAAACCTGAGTCCTCCTCTCCACTTCCTTTGTCTTCCACGTCCACGTTCTAGGACTGTCGAAGAGACCTTCCAAAGCTCTTCTGATTCGTCTCCGCCTTTCCACCCTCCTCGATGTGGCCTAGACGCAGCAACAGCTCCCACAACAGTTTCCCTGACCCCACCCTGTCCCCTTTCTCACCTACTGTCGACACAAAGACCCAAAGGAACCCCCTCCTGCCCGTTGCCTGCCTAACACCCTTTGATAACTTCCCACTACCACACCCTCAACATGGCAAGGCCCTGTGGGATCTAACCTCTGCCTTTCTGCCAATCCCTCCATGTGCTGGACACTCCGATCGCAATGCGTCCACGGCAGTCCCCAGCATCAGCTTGCTGGTTGTGTATACATGACACCCCTCCTCTCCCCACCCTCGCCCCCAGTTCTTCTCCAGCTAAATTATACTCCTTCTTCAAGATTCAGCTCAACGGCTGCCTCCAGAAAGTCTTTGCCAACAAGTTCTCCTATCCCCTGTCACCACCTCATCACCCTATCCTGTCCATTCACCTGTTGGTCTCCCCCCTGTTCAGTAAGGACAGCACCTCCATCTTATTTATTCTTGTATCACGTAACAAGTATGTGAGATACTTATTGTATGAATGAAAGATTGAATAAAGAAATACAGAGGGGCTTCCCTGGTGGTCCAGCGGTTAAGACTCTGGCTTCCAATGCTAAGAGGCCTGGATTCGACCCCTCATCAGGGAACTAGATCCCACATGCTGCAACTAACAGCTCACATGCTGCAACTATGACCCAGTTCATTCAAATACATAAGTAAAATAAAAAATATTAAAAAAAAAAAAGGAATACAGAAAGTACCAAGCTAGATTTTCTCCCTACCAAACAGCCCTTCATGGATTCCTCCTCTATTTTCTTTGGTTGGTAATTAATAATACCAGACTCCATTCCAAGTATGTAACATGCATGAATCCATTTCACGCTAGAGCAATTCTATGAATATCCCCATTTTCAACTGGGAAGACTAAAGTACAAAAAGATTAAGTGACTCAGGCAGGAAGTGGCACGACCATGGCTGATGCTAGCCCAAACCACTGCATGTGTTGCTTACTGAGAGCGTGCTGAAGGGAAACAAACCAAAATTACTATCAGCCTGAGCAAAAGCTAATTTCTGTGTGTGTGTGTGTGTGTGTGTGTGTGTTTATTTTGCTTTTACAGAGTTTTATTGACAAAAGCTAATTTTAAAAAATGAACTCTGCCTGGACAGTGTTACCGGTTAATTTAATTAAATGTTAAAAAAAAATTTTTTTAAAACTAACTCCTAAACAAAAAAAATCAGTTTTGGGGAGCTTGCCTCTTACTTCTGCCTTAGTCCCACCTCTGGCTCCTTCAGTCACACAGACAGCTCTGCAGCGTGTCCACAGCCACCGAGCCAGGCCCCCGCTCAGGTCCTCAAGGCCAGAGGCCCCTGCACAGGCGGCTCCCGCCTCGGAGTCGCCCCAGCCCGGAAGGCCTTGCCCGCCTCACCTTGTCACCGAGCCCCTCGGCCTCCTCGGCCAGGAGGCTGCCACCGTCCGCCAGCAGTAGGGCCGTGTCGGTGGTGGACGAGGAGCGCGGGCGGCACTGGTGCTGGTGCAGGAGGGCGGCCAGGCTGCTGTCCTGGGGGGCCTTGCGCAGCAGGTGGGGGCTGCCGCGCTGGGGCTCCAGGGAGTTGCTCTTGGTGCGCCGGCTGCTGCCCCCGCTGCCGCCGCCCCCGCTGCTGCTGTGCAGGCTCGCGCCCCGCTTGATGGAGGGCCGGGAGCGGATCTGCTGCAGCACGCGGTTGAAGGCGGTGGGCCTGGCGGGCAGGTCATGCAGGGACACGGCGTAGGAGACCCGGTGCATCTCTGGGGAACGCTCCTTCTCATCCGGGGAGTCATGGTCGGACAGGCCCTGCTGCTGCTGCTGCTGGGAATCCTGAGAGGTCTGCTGCTCCCTCTCGCGGGACCGGCGGCGGCTGTGGAACAGGTGCTTCAAGCCGTGGCCAAACATGGATCCCTCGGAGAGCTGCTGGATTTTCTTAAGGGAAAGATAGAATCGTAACATGCATGAATCCATTTCACGCTAGAGCAATTCTATGAATATCCCCATTTTCAACTGGGAAGACTAAAGTACAAAAAGATTAAGTGACTCAGGCAGGAAGTGGCACGACCATGGCTGATGCTAGCCCAAACCACTGCATGTGTTGCTTACTGAGAGCGTGCTGAAGGGAAACAAACCAAAATTACTATCAGCCTGAGCAAAAGCTAATTTCTGTGTGTGTGTGTGTGTGTGTGTGTGTGTTTATTTTGCTTTTACAGAGTTTTATTGACAAAAGCTAATTTTAAAAAATGAACTCTGCCTGGACAGTGTTACCGGTTAATTTAATTAAATGTTAAAAAAAAATTTTTTTAAAACTAACTCCTAAACAAAAAAAATCAGTTTTGGGGAGCTTGCCTCTTACTTCTGCCTTAGTCCCACCTCTGGCTCCTTCAGTCACACAGACAGCTCTGCAGCGTGTCCACAGCCACCGAGCCAGGCCCCCGCTCAGGTCCTCAAGGCCAGAGGCCCCTGCACAGGCGGCTCCCGCCTCGGAGTCGCCCCAGCCCGGAAGGCCTTGCCCGCCTCACCTTGTCACCGAGCCCCTCGGCCTCCTCGGCCAGGAGGCTGCCACCGTCCGCCAGCAGTAGGGCCGTGTCGGTGGTGGACGAGGAGCGCGGGCGGCACTGGTGCTGGTGCAGGAGGGCGGCCAGGCTGCTGTCCTGGGGGGCCTTGCGCAGCAGGTGGGGGCTGCCGCGCTGGGGCTCCAGGGAGTTGCTCTTGGTGCGCCGGCTGCTGCCCCCGCTGCCGCCGCCCCCGCTGCTGCTGTGCAGGCTCGCGCCCCGCTTGATGGAGGGCCGGGAGCGGATCTGCTGCAGCACGCGGTTGAAGGCGGTGGGCCTGGCGGGCAGGTCATGCAGGGACACGGCGTAGGAGACCCGGTGCATCTCTGGGGAACGCTCCTTCTCATCCGGGGAGTCATGGTCGGACAGGCCCTGCTGCTGCTGCTGCTGGGAATCCTGAGAGGTCTGCTGCTCCCTCTCGCGGGACCGGCGGCGGCTGTGGAACAGGTGCTTCAAGCCGTGGCCAAACATGGATCCCTCGGAGAGCTGCTGGATTTTCTTAAGGGGAAAGATAGAAGAGTCTGGTGAGTACAAAGCTCTCGAATGCCTCGTTGGTTCGGGGCAGAGGTGAGGGGTCCATTCCTGGGATACTAGGATAGTGCCTACAGCCATCTGAATCTGGAAGACCCCCATGATTTCGTCATGCCTAAAGGTCACCTTGCAGAAAGGCGGCAACCCAGACCCTTCCTCGCATTCACAAAGAAATGCACCCACCTGGCTTCCCACAGGCCTCTCCTAATCCACACATGGTTCAGGGTTACAGGTCATGGTATCCTAGTGGCTGCAGTCTGGGCTCAGTGCACATGTAGGCAGGACTTGGCTCCTGAGGCTTACCCCTCTGGACTGATTCTCCCTCCACTTCCTAGTCTCTCCCTCCTTCTGAATTAGGTCCTTCCTCAAGATCTTTCTCTGGCCCAAAAGATGCCTCACTGCAACACTCCTTGGAAAAAGCAGGCTCATACAATCAGGTTACACTATTGTAGCAGATACTGTTAATCACCTACCCAATATCTATCCTCCTTTTTTCTTACCACACTGCACCACACTAAAAATTCTTGCTTCATCAGATGCTCTTGCAGCTAGGGGTAGCAACATGACACAGTTTTGGCCAGTGAAAAGCAAGGAGAGCTTTCTGGGGAAACTTCATTCTCCTAATAAAGGCACTAGTCTTCTTGCTTCTTCCCAACTGGAATGTGGCACTAATGCCTGGAGTTACAGCAACCATCTTGGTAGAGCCCAGGGACAAGCCTGGGAATCTGATGGCCCTGTGGAGTCATCAAACCAGGTGTGACTGCCTACCCTGGGATTCTTGGTTCGTGAAATAAACAAGTCTATCTTTACCTACCCAACTTTAGAATAATTTCCTCCGATGTGTAGCCAATCTCATTCCTGACATAGCAATAAATTTTACTGATGCTTCCAGGTTGGTGAACACTTCTACATGCCAGGAGGGTGGCCCATCCCAGTTCCTAGGCAAGAGAAACTCCTGCACTCAAGAGCCTTCCAGGGCTTCCCCCGGTGGTCCAGTGGGTAAGGACACCGCCTTGCAGTGCAAGGGGCGCCGGTTAGATCCCAGGCCTGGGAAGATCCCACGTGCCGTGGAGCGGCTGGACCGATGTGTCCAATTACCAAGCCGGAGCTCTGGCGCGCATGCACCGCGATGGGAGGCCCACAGGGGCCAAAGAACAAAGATGGATGAAAATAGAGAAAGACCAATAGAAGTGGCCCGCCTGCTCCCCTCCCTCCCCAACCTGACCCCCGCCCAAAATAAATAAATAAATCTCAAAAAAAAAAAAAAAAAGAACCTTCCAAAACTCACCGCGTGTGTCTCTTCATCTGACTGTTCATTTGTATCCTGCATAATAACCTGATACATGTGAAAATGTAAATAAGCTACTTCTTGGGCATACTTAGTAACGTAGTCAGCAATGTGACTGCTTCTTCACCATGCATATCAGAACCACACACACCAAATGAGAGTCTTTCCACTCAGGCTGGAACAGGGCAAGGGGGCTCTGGGGCCCCTGCTGCCTTCCCTCTTAGCTCTGCTGCTGAGACGCTCCACCCGGTCCCCAGGCAGAACTGCTCAGGGAGAGGCAGCCTGCCTGCCTGGCCAGGGCGAGTTCACAGGTGGGATCATTCCAGACAGCCGCTTCTGTCGGGGGCCAGCTCATGTGGTGGGGCCAAACCCTCGGCAGGGAGCTTCAGAGCCACCGGAGGAGGGCTGGGACTGGGAGGGCCAGATGAGTACCCACACCCTTAACTCCTGAGAAGGAAACTGAACCCAGCCACAAGGGGCTCCGTGAGCTACAGCAGGTCTTCCCCTGTGAGGAAAAACCCATCACCTCAGGAGGCAGTCTGTTATCTAAGAAACCTTCTGAAGAATTACAAGTGCTGGGTTTTCTTTTTTTCTTAAAGAAGTTGTTTTGTTTTTGTTTTCAATTTATTTATGACTCTCTGGGTCTCTGTTGCTATGCACTCATTTTCTCTAGCTGCAGTGAGTGGGGTTACTCTTTGTTGGGGTCCGCAAGCTCCTCACTGTGATGGCTTTTCTAGTTGCAGAGCACTACTGGCTTTAGGTGCACAGGCTTCTGGAGTCGTGGAACACGGGCTTAGGTGTGCTGCGGCAGGTGCGATCTTCCCTGATCAGGGATCAAACCCGTGTCCCCTGCATTGGCAGGTAGATTCTTCACCATTCGACCACCAGGGAAGTCCCTGGATTTTCTTTTTTTTCTACAAACAAACTTACAGAGCAAAAAACATGGCCTATGCAGGCACTAAGGAGAAAACCATCTTCAGATCTGAGTTAGCTGACCCTCCACTCTGTTACTTTCCACCACAGCGAGGCCTCTGCAGACAGCTGCACCTACATCTGATGCCAACAACTACACACAGTACTGCGGATGCGCGTCCCAGAGGAGGATCCTCACTCTTTACCTCGTCTGTGGAGCTCCACAATCCTCAAAGTAGGTGAGGCTCTCACATCACCCATTTTATAGACCAGATAAGCCTTATCACCACCGTTCATTGTGAACTAACAGTTTACAGTTTTCAGTAGGTTCTTTCTCCTGCATTCTCTTACTTGATATTCCCAGAAATTAATAAAAGCAATAGCAGTTACATGTCCATTTTTAGGTGAAGAGATTAAAGTGACTACCACTCCTTCTCAAGAATTTAATCCTGGGGCAGCCCTGGAGATGCCAGGTCCCATAGTCCCCGGTCCCCTTAAGGAGCCGCCACCTCCTCAGGGCCAGCCTTGGGTCAAGTGTGCTCAGGCAAAACCACCACATTGAAGGAAGGCCGGACTGAGGACTGCACTCCGCCACACTTGGAAACAGCCAGATTCTGTGGCCTCCAGACAGGCAGGGACACCCTCCTCCTCCTCTGTCTCCTCAGGCCCAAGCTGATACCAGACCCTTCTCAGGCATCACGGATGGGGCCAGCTGGCTCTGGCATTTGCCCAGCGACTTCTGCCAAGTGTCACATTACATATTACGAATTGTCTTTCTAGCATTCTACCCCAGGCCTTTCCTCTTCTCCTACACTCCTAGGCTAGCTTGTCCAGCACTGAGGCCCCTCTTCCACATCCACTCAGATACAAAGTTCCCTTCAAAAGATGCTCCGGAGGTCTCAGGTATTCCTCTCCCCAAGCCCCAGGAGATCGGCATAGGTGCCGGGGACGGCAGCCACCACTGTCTGCCATATTGCTTTGAACCCGAAATACCTTGGTCAGATTATTTTAAATATCATACAGCAGCATTTTTCAAAGTGCTTTCCAATTTTTCAAAGTGCATTCTACCCTGACACTAGCCTAACTCCAGGAGGGAGGATGTGACCGTGTCCCCATTTTGCAGATGAAGAAACTGAAGCAGAGCACAGGGAAGGAGCTCATCCCAGTCACAGAGAAGAGTCTCTGGCTCACACACTGCTTCCCAGGTTAAAGAAGATACAGCATCTACATGTGTCCCTGACTCAATGGACATGAGTTTGAGCAAACTCTGGTAGATGGTGAAGGAGAGCAAAGCCTGAGCATGCTGCAGTTCATGGGGTTGCAAAGAGCTGGACA
The DNA here is from genome assembly GCA_022376925.1 of Tragulus kanchil. Lineage (NCBI taxonomy): Eukaryota > Metazoa > Chordata > Mammalia > Artiodactyla > Tragulidae > Tragulus > Tragulus kanchil. Next base: position 79,091,003 of record JAIOJX010000024.1, on the reverse strand, counting down.
CGATTTAGCGACGGAACAACAACAGAACAGTATCACAGGCAGGATCAAAACAAAAATGCGCAAGCCACTGGAACTGCAGAGGTGGATCTTTTCATGCTACATTGTAGCAGACTTGAGCGGGACCTGTAACCAGTGCAGGTCTTCCTTTCCCTCCTTTCTGCAGGTAAAGGAAAGCCAGGGTGACCCCAGGACCTTTGCCGCAGCAGCACCAAGTAGTCTGCTTAAGTCCACGGTAAGGATGAAGAAAAAGAACAACAACAAGAAAAAGAAGACAAAGACTCATGGGGGGAGAGAGGTGGCTCCAAAAAGGGTTTTTCCTCACTTACAAGTTGCAAGGCAGGAAAGCAGGGTGACCCAGGGCCGGGGCTGCTCTGCATGTGGGTGTCAGGGAGGAGATGGTTAAGGAGTTTTGACGTAACATGCTAAGTATTAAAAAAGAGAGGAATAAAACCCAGCACATACACATATCCAGCCACAAGTTTTGGAAATGAGGAAAACCATGGTGACTAGCTTGAGGGAACTCAGCCACCAACGCAGCAGAAAGCACCACCTGCTCTGACTAACAGGTTCCAGCTACTAAATGTCACTTGCTTCTCCACACTGACTATTGCTTTTCCCCAGCTGCCAGGAGCCATTCTGGTGGCCAAACGAAGCCATGTATTTATTAGGAAACGAGAGCTGAGGTGTTTTGGAGTTAGAGGTGCGACACAAACAGCCCTCCTGATCTGTAAGAACGAGCAAGGGCTGTCCCACAACTTCCCAGAGACCAGAAGCGAGGCAGCATGCAGAGCCCCCTGGGGCCAGGTGCCCGCGCCTGCAGAGGTAAATGAGGACCACTTGCTGCCCTCCCCTGAATTATCTTTGAGGGCAGGAAGGGCTCCATCTCCTTGGTGCCATCCTCTCTCTGGAAGAAAGGGTGGACTGGATGGTTTCCGGAATATCCTTCCTGAGAAGGCTGTGGTCTTTGAACAGTTAGGCTCCATCCGTTTTCCTCCCTGGGTGTGGGTCCCCCAAAGGGGAAGTTGGCTCCCAAGGCTGCAAGCACAGCTGCATGAAGTCAAGAATGTACTTGGGACACTGGCTCTGGCACCATCTGGCTAAAAAGAGCCAAAAGCAGCTTCTGATCCCTCCAAGGCCCTGTGTTAAGAACTCCCACTAACACCGAAAGGATCTTCAAAGGTGATGCTGACCTACAGCTATCAGCCCCCCGGGCAGCTGACAGGCTCGCTGCCTGCAGAGCCCCTCCTTCCACATGGCTGGAAACTCCCTCTGCCCCACCACCGGTTCGGCTGGGAGGGTTCAGTGGGGTGACTGGGTCACCATGAGCCTTAGCAAGCCTAGGTCGCCAACGTTCCTCTATTTATAGGGTCTCTATGGAAACAGGCCCAGCATTAGAGAGCTAATCATTGTAAAAAAAAAGAAAAAAAAAAAAAACCCTTAGAGGCCTACTCTAGAGATACAAAGTGGATTGCAGAAGTCTCCAACTGCCCTCCAAAAGCCTTTGGTGGGGAGCCTGGGGGGGAGTGGGAGAGGAGCCGTCACCCCAGGTTTAGCTCTCATGGCCATAATGATGGAGAAGAATGAGCGGCTGCAACTGTTTCTCTGAAAAACACAGTGATGAAAGGTTTTCGGCATCATTTTTTTTCTTCCCCAGCAACCCAGCTGACATTAAAAGGAAAAAAAAAAAAAAAACAGATCTCAACTCAGAGGCAAATGATTTCCCCATTCTCAATTTTCTTTAAACTCCTCGTTCCTTTATTGCTCAGAGAATTCTGCGTGGAGTCAATGTAAGGCGGGCAGAGTGACCTCATGCAGTGGGTCTTTAAGCAGAATCGGCTCAACATACACCAGCACAAAAGATTCTGATTAAAGTTATCTTCCTGGTGTGCCCTCTCTCTGCCTCTTCTCATCATGCTCACCCTGTACCACCCCCTCCCCTGCTCCAAACAACCCTTTCGTTCCGCGCCAGCCTCAAGAGGCTTCTCCACCCTGCTCTGAGCTCCAGAGAGCTTGTTATCCACGCCATTCATCTCGCCATAAATCATGTTCTGCCTTGTGACATGGCTCTCTCAAACTGTTATCCAACTTTTCACCAGCTTCTGGATGGAAGCCTCGATGAGCAAGTGGCGGGAGGGAGCTACATCATCAATTACTTCGGTGCCTTCAGCGGTACCGGGCAGAGACTTTAACACCGATGTGGCCACTGAAAGGGTGAGGCGCTCAGTTGAGTCTGTCTCTGTGCGACCCCACGGACGGTGCCCACCAGGCTCCTCTGTCCACGGAACTCTCCAGGCAGGAACACCAGCGTACTCACGCGGCTGCAAAGAGCAACAGGCCCAACCCGGGTAGACAGCATTTCAGGCAGTCTTTACCATCTGAGCCCCATGGCTAATCAGTAACTTTCGAGCCTTGAGCAACTGGGTCACCATGAGCCTTAGCAAGCCTAGGTCGCCAACGTTCCTCTATTTATAGGGTCTCTATGGAAACAGGCCCAGCATTAGAGAGCTAATCATTGTAAAAAAGAAAAATAAAACCCTTAGAGGCCTACTCTAGAGATACAAAGTGGATTGCAGAAGTCTCCAACTGCCCTCCAAAAGCCTTTGGTGGGGAGCCTGGGGGGGAGTGGGAGAGGAGCCGTCACCCCAGGTTTAGCTCTCATGGCCATAATGATGGAGAAGAATGAGCGGCTGCAACTGTTTCTCTGAAAAACACAGTGATGAAAGGTTTTCGGCATCATTTTTTTTCTTCCCCAGCAACCCAGCTGACATTAAAAGGAAAAAAAAAAACAGATCTCAACTCAGAGGCAAATGATTTCCCCATTCTCAATTTTCTTTAAACTCCTCGTTCCTTTATTGCTCAGAGAATTCTGCGTGGAGTCAATGTAAGGCGGGCAGAGTGACCTCATGCAGTGGGTCTTTAAGCAGAATCGGCTCAACATACACCAGCACAAAAGATTCTGATTAAAGTTATCTTCCTGGTGTGCCCTCTCTCTGCCTCTTCTCATCATGCTCACCCTGTACCACCCCCTCCCCTGCTCCAAACAACCCTTTCGTTCCGCGCCAGCCTCAAGAGGCTTCTCCACCCTGCTCTGAGCTCCAGAGAGCTTGTTATCCACGCCATTCATCTCGCCATAAATCATGTTCTGCCTTGTGACATGGCTCTCTCAAACTGTTATCCAACTTTTCACCAGCTTCTGGATGGAAGCCTCGATGAGCAAGTGGCGGGAGGGAGCTACATCATCAATTACTTCGGTGCCTTCAGCGGTACCGGGCAGAGACTTTAACACCGATGTGGCCACTGAAAGGGTGAGGCGCTCAGTTGAGTCTGTCTCTGTGCGACCCCACGGACGGTGCCCACCAGGCTCCTCTGTCCACGGAACTCTCCAGGCAGGAACACCAGCGTACTCACGCGGCTGCAAAGAGCAACAGGCCCAACCCCGGGTAGACAGCATTTCAGGCAGTCTTTACCATCTGAGCCCCATGGCTAATCAGTAACTTTCTGAGCGGAAATATGCACATCTACAAGATTATCTTAAAAAGGACGATTTAATCCTTAGACAGTTACCTTTTCCAAAGATTTAAAATGCTCAGGTGCACAACTCTCTCGTTTCTAACCCAGATCCCTCCTGCTGAAGCCTAACCTTGTCTCAGTCCATCACCTCAGTCACTGCCAAGATCGGGCTTCCTGGAAAAAGATGAACACAGACCCAGGAGTCTGAAAGTGTTTACTGCCCTCACCAATGGTGTAGGTCAAGGCTCGTGTTCTCACAGCCAGCTTTGTTTTCTAAGTGGACATCACTCAGCTAACCTGGCTGGAATAAGGAAGCCTTTAACCAGTAGGTTTGAAAAGTCAAATATTATCTTTCTCACACAATCACAAAACGTATCTGCGATCCCTCAAATAGCTTTGTTTTAAGTTCTTAACATGGAGAGAGGCTGAAGTGTTTGGCTGATACAGGTGGACCCTGTCCAGTATGGCCTCATTCTAAGAACGCACGCTTCTCGTCTATGAGGGTCTCAGAGGGAGACGCCATTTCTTTCTTTCTTTCTTTTTTTTAGATGCCATGTCTTAGGGGAGAAATGAAAACAGACTCGAGTTTTGAGTTGGCCTTCAAGACCACCGCTGAGCAGTCACCTGAGATTTCTTCCCCCCAGCCCTGACACACGAATCTTTTTAAAAACGTCAACCCCCAATTCAGGTCCTATCAGATATTTCAATTCCCTACTGAGGGAGAGAGTCTTGTTAATAGGACTGGCAGTTAAGATAATTAAATACACAAAAAGCAACACATTCTGTAAATGCCTGTGAGACAGTTCTCACTGGAACAAGGGCAGCTGGGAATTCATCTAGAACCCAATACGTGGCAAAACAGACGGCTTCATTTGCCACATGCTTTCATATCAACCACCAGTTCCTCCCAAGCCCATATCCAGACCTGCTCTGAGAATTCCTAAAGGCAGAGGGGGTGGGGCAGGGGCCACCCCGAGGACGCGCCACCTTCCTCACAGGTCCAGGGGGACAAAACCAGCGCAGTCTTCTTAACCATCTGAGCCCCATGGCTAATCAGTAACTTTCTGAGCGGAAATATGCACATCTACAAGATTATCTTAAAAAGGACGATTTAATCCTTAGACAGTTACCTTTTCCAAAGATTTAAAATGCTCAGGTGCACAACTCTCTCGTTTCTAACCCAGATCCCTCCTGCTGAAGCCTAACCTTGTCTCAGTCCATCACCTCAGTCACTGCCAAGATCGGGCTTCCTGGAAAAAGATGAACACAGACCCAGGAGTCTGAAAGTGTTTACTGCCCTCACCAATGGTGTAGGTCAAGGCTCGTGTTCTCACAGCCAGCTTTGTTTTCTAAGTGGACATCACTCAGCTAACCTGGCTGGAATAAGGAAGCCTTTAACCAGTAGGTTTGAAAAGTCAAATATTATCTTTCTCACACAATCACAAAACGTATCTGCGATCCCTCAAATAGCTTTGTTTTAAGTTCTTAACATGGAGAGAGGCTGAAGTGTTTGGCTGATACAGGTGGACCCTGTCCAGTATGGCCTCATTCTAAGAACGCACGCTTCTCGTCTATGAGGGTCTCAGAGGGAGACGCCATTTCTTTCTTTCTTTCTTTTTTTTAGATGCCATGTCTTAGGGGAGAAATGAAAACAGACTCGAGTTTTGAGTTGGCCTTCAAGACCACCGCTGAGCAGTCACCTGAGATTTCTTCCCCCCAGCCCTGACACACGAATCTTTTTAAAAACGTCAACCCCCAATTCAGGTCCTATCAGATATTTCAATTCCCTACTGAGGGAGAGAGTCTTGTTAATAGGACTGGCAGTTAAGATAATTAAATACACAAAAAGCAACACATTCTGTAAATGCCTGTGAGACAGTTCTCACTGGAACAAGGGCAGCTGGGAATTCATCTAGAACCCAATACGTGGCAAAACAGACGGCTTCATTTGCCACATGCTTTCATATCAACCACCAGTTCCTCCCAAGCCCATATCCAGACCTGCTCTGAGAATTCCTAAAGGCAGAGGGGGTGGGGCAGGGGCCACCCCGAGGACGCGCCACCTTCCTCACAGGTCCAGGGGGACAAAACCAGACCCCTCTGCATCCTTGACCACCCTCCACCGTCCCTGACTATAACTGCATCCGGTCCCAGAGGACACTGGCCTTACCAGGGACCTGGCACTGCCTTTCACTTAGCACTCTTCTCTTTCCGGGTCATTAACGTTCCACCCCTTGTGACTTGCTCTAAGCACACCTCTTCTGATTAACCCCGTATGTTTCTGATTCCATCAATGATATTCGAAGCACCTGTAAACGTAGGTGTGCTTTGACGATGACTGTCTTGTGTTTCACCCTGTTTGCCTGGAGGCAGAGGCAGTGCCTGTGACCAAAAAAACGACTCCCAATTTCCTTACCCTTGAGTCTCCCTTAATTCTACCTCTCTGGATGAAACCTCTCCTGGGGTCCTGAGTCCACATGAGGCTGTGGAAATTTTCACATCAGACCACGTCACTCTGAAGCAGAGCTGGGGGCCTCCTGATGCAGGAGGGCACAGAGAGTCCTGCCCGACCACTGGAACCCTTCCCTGGGTCCCAGAGCACATGTGCTCCTCCATCCTGCCACCATTCCCATGAAGTTGGCAATCTTCTTCAATGAAAAAGTAGAGAAACTGAGGCTCATACATTTCATGAAAACCATAGGCTTTTAAAATAAATAAAAGAATAGGGCTTCCCTGGTATCTCAGTGGTAAAGAATTCACCTGCCAATGCAGGAGACATGAGTTCGATCCCTGATCCGGGAAGGTCCCACATGTTGCGGAGCAACTAAGCCTGGGAGCCACAACTATTGAGCCCATGTGCCACAACTACTGAAGCCCCGGAGCCCTAGAGCCCGAGCTCCACAATAAGAAGTCACTGCAGGGCTTCCCCTGGTGGTCCAGTGGTCCATAAGCACACCGCCTTGCAGTGCAAGGGGCGCCAGTTCGATCCCTGGCCTGGGAAGATCCCACGTGCCCCAGAGCGGCTGGACTGATGTGTCCAATCACCAAGCCGGAGCTCTGGAGTGCATGCGCCCAGAGCTGGTGCTCTGCAACAACAGACGCCACCGCGATGGGAGGCCCACAGGAGCCAAAAAGAACAAAGACGGATGAAAGTAGAGAAATGAAAGACCAATGGAAGTGGCCCGCCCGCTCCCCTCCCTCCCCAACCCGACCCCCACCCAAAAAAAAAAAGAAGTCACTGCAACAAGAAGCCTGCTACCTCAACTAGAGAGTAGCCCCCACTCCCTGCAACTAGAGATGAGCCTGTGGCAACAGTGAAAACCCAGAATAGCCAAAAACAAACAAATAAATAAAACTTTAAAAATAAATAAAAGAATAGAAAAATAAGCAAGGATTCCTTGGGAATGTTGATGTTCTCCCTCTTGGGTGGAAGGCAGAAGGGGGACTTATTTTGCCCTTATTATTTACAGGGCACATATGTTTTTCAGGCATCTTCATATGCATGTCATGCTTAACAATTTAAAGCAGGCCTTTCCCGCTGAAGGCGTCAGCATCTGTTGAGCCATGAACCCTTTGCCAGCGGGCTCTCCACGGGCGTGGTGAAGGAACACGGGGCATCGGGACGCGAACGGCACACCTGTGAGCAGCACAGGCTGCGAGCCAGCAAGGCAAGTCATAAAGGATTCAATCGTGACTTTCCTCAGCTCTTGGGTTTCTAATTGATCTTCACTCTGAGCAGACAGAAAGGCTAGCAAATGGTGTAGATGAAAGAAACCAAATGCGTCCTGAGTCAAAAGCACTTTACACCACGACTGGAAAGATGCAATTCAGAGCATCCTTTTCTTGGAAAAAAAATATTAATACTGTTCAGAATACTATTAATACTCCGGGGAAATTATCCACAGGGGCATTTGTGAAAGGAAAGAGAATCTCAGGGAAAGTTCAGGGGAAGATTTCTGGTCAGCACATCCAGAGCCCCCTTCCTTTCAGGAAAGGCTCAAGTCCTCCAGCTGCTAAGGTAGGAGGGAGAGGTGGCCAGGCTGGCAATTTCCTTTCCTGTCCTCGGGCTTCTAAAAAGCATCAGGACAGGGCCAGCTGACTCTCGTGCTTAGCTACCCACCCCAGGCCTCAGCAACGTCTCCCACAAGCATCTGAACAGGGACGTGTGCTCCAGGTCCCTTTCTGCAGTCTTCCCCTGAGCTCCGTCCACTCTCACTTCTCACGGGCGCAGGGTTTACTTCCTGGAAAATCTCAGTGTACTTCTGGTCAGCCAACACTCCCCGTGGCCAGAAATCTAGCATCTTCTCCCAACTAGCAAGGAATCTGGCAGCAGCAAAGGACTGGGTGATAACTACAAACAGATCAAGACACGAATTCAAGCAGTGCAACGGAGTCCACGCCATAGAGGGAAGGCGATGTGACTCTGAGTTTTGGGGTCCTATTGCAGGAGTGTCTGGTGAGATTGCCCCAAAAGGTCACATCCAGTGTGTGGAGTAGCTGAGAAAGTCCCCCAACACACGCTGCTTGTGGGACAATGTATCTTTTCAGGCTATTTTTCGGTTCTAGTTTTAAGACTGCTGCCTAATTATGTTTCCTGCTGTTCACTGATCCTACATACCCCACAATCTCCGCTCCCAGGCCACCACAGGAGAAACTTAGAGTGTGGTCCTCCACACCCCTGAAGGGCCATGGCGGGAGACCACAGCAGCCCCTGTGCTGTGGCTGCTCGGCAAGCTCTGGCTGGTAGGCACATTCGGACCAATCTCGCCTCTCCCTTCGCCCACCTTCCATGAAGGTGCTTCAGACAAAGCCTTTTTTTTCTTTTTCCCCTCAAGAGATGTCCTCCACCGCATCTTATCCATCACAATGCCTGGAGCTGTCACAAGAAAACAAGAAGTGGGACTAAGGGACCCAAAGTTCCTATCTCCAAAGCGTAGAATGGAAAAAATAAAATAAAAAAGCAAGTCAGAACTCTAGTTCTCCAGACCAAACACAGGTGTGGGGACAGCGGGTGCTAAACTTATCCTATTCATCAAATCTAAAACAAGTTAGCTTCTCTGCAGGGCTAGAGCCAAAGATGAGATTTTTCCATTGTTGGAAAACTGTGCCAGCACTGGAAAATTTGGACACACTTCCAAATTCCTAGTCCATTTCCCTCAGAAAAAGGCTCAGAAAAGTTGAGTGGCTTGCCTGAGATCACACGGCAAATTGAACTGCGAGAGCCCCCAAGTTCATGTCTGGCTCTGAAGTCCCTACTTTGCAAACACGTGATAACGCAGACAGAGATAAACAGGAAAAGGCCCAGCTTGTCTCTCCGTGCTCCCACTGAGCAGGCAGCAGCTAGGTTTTCTCCGTGCTGCCAGCCTGGGTTCACAGGGCTGGGACCACTTCAGCAGTATGTTTTCTGGTGGGGGTGGAGGACAACTGGGAAAGACAACGTCTTTCCTCACACTTGATCTCAATTTTGGTTCAAGGAAGGCCAGTATTTAATATCAAGTGTGGAGCTGTTGTGGCTGTCTGCCCCAACCAGAGTGAGAGTGGCAAACCTCCTCTCTCCAAGAAAAAAGGAGAGAGAGAGAAAGAGGTAAGCAGGTGGAGATGAATGAGCTTCTTTCAGCAGCTTTATCTACAGAGATAAAGACGCTGCAGGCCCCACACCACAGCCAGTCCACCGACCCTCATGAAGGCAGCTGAGGGAAATGAATGGAACCGGCAGTTTGCTGCTGCCTGTGCTGAATCGTGGGGAGTTTCCAAGGCTGCTTCTCATGGACTCAGGGTGAGGATCCCACCTGGCCAAGGAATCAGGGTTTGCTGGCCAGACCCATCTGGATCGCCCCCAAATGAAGCTGAAGTTTGCTGCAGAAGGCTGGCCCCTTCCCCATATCAGCATTAAGGGCAGCCCTTTTCCTTCACCATCTCATTTAAAACAGGCACCACACCTACTGACCAATCAGGGTGGGCTCAGAGGTGGCAGGTGGATCAGGTCCCAAGCATTTTCCAGACACATCTACCCAATGGAGCTCATCTTAGACATAAAGACAGCCTTTAGAAACCTTTGAAAAAGGGCTGCAGCCAAACCAGAGGTTACACTCAAAGAACTACCACAGTTTTTTTTAAGGTCCACACATGGAGGAAGCGGTCACCTTCTTACCCCTCCCCAAGAAACACAGACAGGTAACACACCCAGGTATGAGCACACTCACCTGCGCTCTGACTTCCTGACTCTGTGCCGCTCGGACCAAATGAAGAATGTCATTGGTTTATTCTGGCGAGCTCCTTAGAGGCTGCTGCCATAGGAGACAGGCTTTATTTAACATAATGGAGTCCTTTTGCTCCCCTAGCCAAGACCTTGCACCCTCTCTGGAGACAATCTCCCCGAGGCATCAATCTCCAAGGCATCGAAGTTCCTTCCTTGGGCTGACATCTCTCTCAGCCCCGCGGTGAGCTTGCTTGAGAAGCCTGAGCCTGCAATCCCTGTGGCAGCTCCAGGAAAGGTGCATTATTTATCACAGCTGCTGTTTTCATTAATATAGAGACATATCCAAGACAGCTCAATAACTGTCTCGGCAACCTCGGGCTGAAGAATAAAGGACTCCCAGCTGCGTCTGACCGCCTTTTTCAGATCCTGGCTCTAACTGCCGGCTCAGCATGTGTGCAACTTGAACGGAGGCCCCAAACCAGCCCAAGCACCAGCGGCCACCTGTCAGTTCTCCACACTGGGGGCTGGTTTTGCAAACCGGCAGGGATCTCCAAGCACTAGCTTAAGCTCTGGCTCCACCTAACGGCAAGAAACCCACACTCCCCTTTCACAGATGGACAAACTGAGCTGCAATCCAGGAAGGTCTCCAAAGGGGGAAAACTAATTCAACAAAGGGTCTAGTGTCCTTTGCTTGGGCTCCCACTCTGTCATTTTCTTGCCCTTCCATCTTACGGGAGGAAAGTGATGTCAACTTTTAGTGAGTTCAGTTTTTGTGAATGCCACTTCACACATATTATTCAAACAATCTCCAGCCCTTTGTTCACACCTACTGACCAATCAGGGTGGGCTCAGAGGTGGCAGGTGGATCAGGTCCCAAGCATTTTCCAGACACATCTACCCAATGGAGCTCATCTTAGACATAAAGACAGCCTTTAGAAACCTTTGAAAAAGGGCTGCAGCCAAACCAGAGGTTACACTCAAAGAACTACCACAGTTTTTTTTAAGGTCCACACATGGAGGAAGCGGTCACCTTCTTACCCCTCCCCAAGAAACACAGACAGGTAACACACCCAGGTATGAGCACACTCACCTGCGCTCTGACTTCCTGACTCTGTGCCGCTCGGACCAAATGAAGAATGTCATTGGTTTATTCTGGCGAGCTCCTTAGAGGCTGCTGCCATAGGAGACAGGCTTTATTTAACATAATGGAGTCCTTTTGCTCCCCTAGCCAAGACCTTGCACCCTCTCTGGAGACAATCTCCCCGAGGCATCAATCTCCAAGGCATCGAAGTTCCTTCCTTGGGCTGACATCTCTCTCAGCCCCGGTGAGCTTGCTTGAGAAGCCTGAGCCTGCAATCCCTGTGGCAGCTCCAGGAAAGGTGCATTATTTATCACAGCTGCTGTTTTCATTAATATAGAGACATATCCAAGACAGCTCAATAACTGTCTCGGCAACCTCGGGCTGAAGAATAAAGGACTCCCAGCTGCGTCTGACCGCCTTTTTCAGATCCTGGCTCTAACTGCCGGCTCAGCATGTGTGCAACTTGAACGGAGGCCCCAAACCAGCCCAAGCACCAGCGGCCACCTGTCAGTTCTCCACACTGGGGGCTGGTTTTGCAAACCGGCAGGGATCTCCAAGCACTAGCTTAAGCTCTGGCTCCACCTAACGGCAAGAAACCCACACTCCCCTTTCACAGATGGACAAACTGAGCTGCAATCCAGGAAGGTCTCCAAAGGGGGAAAACTAATTCAACAAAGGGTCTAGTGTCCTTTGCTTGGGCTCCCACTCTGTCATTTTCTTGCCCTTCCATCTTACGGGAGGAAAGTGATGTCAACTTTTTAGTGAGCATCTTGGATTTCTCCAGCCCTTTGTCTGTGAATGCCACTTCACACATATTATTCAAACAATCTCGGATGCGTGAGTCACCAGAACGTCTGCTGAATTATGAGGAACAAACGCAGAGGCCTGAAATAAGCCGAAAGACAGAGGCACGAATGGTACCTGAGGTCCAGCCAAGGGTCTGGCTGAACATCTGCTTATCCCCCTCTGACCTCTGTCTGGCTTCCCCATCACTTTTATCCTGTTAAAGCACTTCTGCGTGGGGCGGGGAGAGCTAAGTCGCCGGTTGGGCTGGCAAGAGGAGGGTCTGCGCTCACCTTTAAATCGGGAGGCTTGCTTCGGGGACCCGGGTTGGGCGCCGCGGCAGCGCCCGCATCCGAAGTTGGCCCTCCAGCAGAGTTAGCACCCGTGGCCTCCCCAGGCCGGAGATCTGCACCTGGGAGATGGCAAGCAGTATCTTCCAGCCCGACTCCATCCTCCTCGCCCTGGGGTTGCTGCAGCTCGTCCGATTTGCACCTCTTCATGGTGTATGTGGGTCGGCAAGGGGAATCTGCCCTTCCAGCGCGCCGTCTTGGGGGAGACCGCACCCCCTCTTCCTCTCGGGAAAGACCGCCGTCTTGGGGGAGACACTCGGAAACGAGGGTCGGGGTCTAAATTATTAACGAGGAGGGGGAGTCGAAGGATCACAAATTCTTGAATTAAAAAAATAAACCCTTTTAAGGGAGGGTGAGGGAGGGGCGAGGAAGGGGAGCCTTGGTTACAGCTTGGAATAGTTCATCACGACCTGGGGAGCGGAGGCAGGTCACGGTCGAGGCTGGACAGCGGGAGTCCTTGGGCAGTCATTGGAGCGGGAGGAGAAAGACAGCCCCCGGCCCCCAAACTTTCTGCTTCAGGGCATGGGAGGGTGGAGGAGAGCTGGGCGGCACAGTGCATCCCTCCCGGCGGGCCGGGCTGCTGGGCGCGGCAGGCAGGGGGCGGCCGGCCGGGCAGGTCCTCATCGGTCGCCCTTGGCGGCGACTGCGACCCCCAGCCCTGCCGCGGGCCCCCGTCCAGCGCCCGCCGGCCGAGGAGCCCGCAGCGCGCCCCGCCCCTCCCCCGCCTGCGCGCCCAGCTCCCGCCTGCCGCGCCGCGCCGCCTGCTGCAAAGCCGCCGCCGCGGCCTGAGCCAGCGGCGAGCGCGCAACCTACCCCGCCCGGTGCCTCGGCCGGGAGGGGGAAGGCGAGGCAAGGAGGGAGGGACAACGGCAACGGGCCAATGGGAAGCCCGGAGGGCTGAGGGGGCGTCGCGCGGCCACGTTTTTAGGGTTGGTTGCACCGTGCGATTCCCCCAGGAGAGGTCTGGAGAGCTAGGCTGCTGCGTTTTAGCACTGCGGAGAGCGGGCTGCGGAGTTGAGACTGGGGGTGACGGGCCGACAGAGACGCGATTTTAGCAGAGGCATAAGGGACCCTTCCAGGAAACACTCTGTCGGGCTGTCTCCCACCCACTAATTTTGTTTGGCAGGAAGGTGAAACAAGAGGGATGCTTATCATCGCTGCTTTTTTGCTCTAACTTTGCACATTTTAGCATCTCTTTAGTGAGGAAGACGCAGATCCCCTCGAAGACACTTGATCTGAAACGCATACCGATTTCTATGTTCGGAACTGCAAATGCAAAGGGAAGAAAGCGGGTGTTTCTGCCCCATCACCTCCTCCCCCTCTTTAAGCAAACTATCTAGACTCTCGGCTTTGTGCTCTGAAATGAGAAAGTATTTCATTTTCGAACACAATAATGTATGTGAGAGTTTTTGCAAGCTGAAATAGCTTTTAAATAAGAAGTGGTATTAATGGCAGGAGATTGAAACATGGAAAAGAGAAAAGGAATTCAGTCTCTTTTTTACCCCATAAATCTTAACCAAACAGTGCTGAGTAATCAAGAGGTAGAAGAGAGCTAATACTGGGGTTGTTAATAATAACCCTATCTGAGTAGCTACCCTGTGGTTACTGTGGATACCAGGGGTTTTGCCCACCCTGCAGTCTAGATGAACGAACAGTTCTCAAAGTAGGGTCCCAGGACTAGCAGCATCAGCATCACCCAGGAACTTGCTGCTTAGTCACTGCAGTCTGACTCTGTGACCCTCCTGGACTGCAGCCCACCAGGCTCCTCCATCCATGGAATTCTCCAGGCAAGAACACTGGAGTGAGTTGCTATGCCCTCCTCCAACCTGGGTCTCCTGCATTGCAGGCAGAATCCTTACCACTGAGCCATCAGGGAAGTCCCATATATTTGAGATGCCATGGAGTGTAGCTCGTCAGGCTTCTCTGTCCATGGACTTTTCCAGGCAAGAATAACGGAGTGGGTTGCCATTTCCCTTTCCACCGGAGACTTGATAGAAACGCAAATTTCTGGACACCATCCACACCTATTGAATCAGAAATAGAGGGCCCCCAAATCTGTGTCAACAAGTCCTTCAGGTAATTCTGATGCAAACTAACATTTGGGAACCATGGGCCTAGACTGCAGGGAAGGGGCCACTCAGTCTGCGAATCACAGTGATCTCTACAGTGTTTCACAGTTTCCCCATATCTTTTACACCTAGGGCCCCACTTCAGTCCTGCTAGTCTGTGAGTTTTCTGACTCTTCTTTTTCCCATTCCAACCACGCACTTTAATGTGTGTCCTAGTAGAGCCTAAGTTGTTAAGAATTTACTTCAGTCAAGCAGCTACTTTCTAAAGAAGGCAGCTCCATTTTTAGAAGATGGGAACTTAGGATGGGCTAGAAATGTACAACCACCCCCACCTCCACTACACAGTGTCAGGCACAATGTGGAAACATGAGGCCACAAGCCTTTAGCATTTTCAAGGGTGAGGGAACAGCAGAAGCCAGTGAAGTTGGTGGCAGGACAAGACAGAACCAGGAGATGACCTTGGTGCAAGATGTCAGCCTACTGTCGCCTGCGTGACTCGCCCAGGCAAGTGCAGGGCTCCCAACAACCCCGGGCAACTCTCCTCTCGGGTGGCAAATGGTGAGTGTGTATGAACGCATTTTCATGACCTAACTCTAGCCTGAAGAAAAGTGGAGGCTGTCAGTGTGAAGCTTTAAGGACCAGAGACCACTATCATTTTGAATTACATCTCATATCCATACAAGTTCAAAGCTGACTTTGACTTTGATGTATATTTTTTCATATGCATATAGCATGATGTCCAGATTTCCTATTTGCACCCATATTTTCCAAAGTTTAGCGCAGGTCAACAGAAAAGTGGTATAGTTCATGAAATCAGCCCGTGCTTTACGTTCCCTTTTGGAGAGGCAGTGTTGTGTAGAGGTTAAAAGCTGAGACTCTGGCCAGACTGCTTGTGGACAAATCCTGGCTCTACTCTCCACTGACCATGTGATTGGAGGCAAGTTGTCTAACCTCTTTAAACCCCAGTTTCCTCCTTTAGAAGTGGGGATACCAACCTTATAGGGTGTTGGCTAATACATGCAAAGCACTCAGACATTGCCTGGCACAGAGTGAGGGCCACAGCTTTCAACAGAGATGTCATCCAGCTTCGAAAAGTTGAAGATTGACTCCAGTGGTCCTTTCCTTGGACCACTGACCATTCCTTTCTCTGACCATCACTGTGTGTCATATCAGACTGCCAAAGAAGTCTGACTGAGAAGTCGTATAAAGAGCTGTGAGACCCGCAATCACCAGTTTGAAGCTAATGACAAATTTTCATTAGCCATAGTCAATTCTTGAGTACCTAAAATAAAGAGAACTTGAAGATAATTTGATAGAAATTTTGTTTAAATGATTAGATCATTCAATTATAGGTTTCTTGGGAAAACGTAGGAATATACTATAATTTGATGTTCATGATCAAAAATTTAATTTTTGTTCAAGACAAAAATTTACAGGTTTACAATATAAGAGATTCTATTCAGTATGTAGGAATAGCATTTTCAGTTTGCTTTGGTACCACTGGTTAAATAAATAACATGGTGTAGTGTGAAGAACACTGGTCTTGGTGTTAGAGAATTCATGTAAGAATCCTGGTTTTGTTACTCCCTGCATATTCTTGGACAACCAAATCCCTTAACCTCTCTTACCCTTGGTTTTCTCATCTGTAAGCAGGGGTTAGTAATATCATCCTCACATAGTTATTGTTAAGGATTAAACTAGATAATGCACATGAATACACTTGACAGTATGTGCTCAGTAAACCTGAATGAACAAAAATAATTAACAAACTATGTCCCCCAAAAAAATGCCCCATGAATAACTTGACGCATAGTAATATGCATATAGCATGATGTCCAGATTTCCTATTTGCACCCATATTTTCCAAAGTTTAGCGCAGGTCAACAGAAAAGTGGTATAGTTCATGAAATCAGCCCGTGCTTTACGTTCCCTTTTGGAGAGGCAGTGTTGTGTAGAGGTTAAAAGCTGAGACTCTGGCCAGACTGCTTGTGGACAAATCCTGGCTCTACTCTCCACTGACCATGTGATTGGAGGCAAGTTGTCTAACCTCTTTAAACCCCAGTTTCCTCCTTTAGAAGTGGGGATACCAACCTTATAGGGTGTTGGCTAATACATGCAAAGCACTCAGACATTGCCTGGCACAGAGTGAGGGCCACAGCTTTCAACAGAGATGTCATCCAGCTTCGAAAAGTTGAAGATTGACTCCAGTGGTCCTTTCCTTGGACCACTGACCATTCCTTTCTCTGACCATCACTGTGTGTCATATCAGACTGCCAAAGAAGTCTGACTGAGAAGTCGTATAAAGAGCTGTGAGACCCGCAATCACCAGTTTGAAGCTAATGACAAATTTTCATTAGCCATAGTCAATTCTTGAGTACCTAAAATAAAGAGAACTTGAAGATAATTTGATAGAAATTTTGTTTAAATGATTAGATCATTCAATTATAGGTTTCTTGGGAAAACGTAGGAATATACTATAATTTGATGTTCATGATCAAAAATTTAATTTTTGTTCAAGACAAAAATTTACAGGTTTACAATATAAGAGATTCTATTCAGTATGTAGGAATAGCATTTTCAGTTTGCTTTGGTACCACTGGTTAAATAAATAACATGGTGTAGTGTGAAGAACACTGGTCTTGGTGTTAGAGAATTCATGTAAGAATCCTGGTTTTGTTACTCCCTGCATATTCTTGGACAACCAAATCCCTTAACCTCTCTTACCCTTGGTTTTCTCATCTGTAAGCAGGGGTTAGTAATATCATCCTCACATAGTTATTGTTAAGGATTAAACTAGATAATGCACATGAATACACTTGACGCATAGTATGTGCTCAGTAAACCTGAATGAACAAAAATAATTAACAAACTTGTCTAACCTGTCTAACCCTACTATCTTCCACATGAAAAGGTGGGATTATCCCACTAAGATTAATGCTTTTTGTGAAAGGAAATCCCCAATTAGGCTGCTGAAAGGGAACACTCCTGGTAATACCAAATTTGCTAAACCAGTAAGTGTATAAATAAGGAGGATAAAGATTAGGGTTACAGAAGCCTGTTTTCCTTGTCAACAGTCATTTCATTTACCTTGAAAAGGATGAAGCCTTAATTGTAGAAGATAAGTTGCCAAGGACAACAGGTAAGCATAAAGTTGCTTCTTCTTTCTTTTTGTAAATGCAATCTACCCTAAGATATAAAAGGCTTCTTTTCACAATAGCAACAGGCAGAAAATTGTTTCCTATTCTCTAAGAATCCATTAAAATTTTTTAAACATCAAATGGATTGTCCAAGGGCTATTTTAAGATTTAGCATACTAATTAGAACATTTTGCCTAGAAGGCAAAAGTATTCTCTTCAGACACTAGGTGTGATAATTTTGACCACTGTGTTTTGATAACAACATCATTACAAGTATTCCTTTGTTAATGTAATTTTCTTCCCTTTCTTTTGGAGATTTCCACTTTCACTCTGTGCTTTCCCTGAAAGAAACTGGGTTCCGTTGGCATAGGAGGTGTAGACTATGCAAATAATCATAAGGAAGATTGGCTGCATAGTTGCTGACGTCACAATCCCACCACCTGAGTCCAGGCTTTTTATTGGCCATTGTAAGAGTCAGGCAGGACTGGGAAGGCTCTGCATCAGTTGTGAGTTGGAGAAAGCTCTTAAGCCTAAACTAAATTTTATTCTGGTTTGGTTTGGTTTGGTTTTTACCTAAAATGTACTCAGAAGCATTTTCCAGTGTTATTCCATTTTTCCATATTATTTCATTTGCTATTACTTGGATGTATCTCTGTATGTCTAGGCAAACATTTTAAATGATTGTTTACCATTCTATCAAGTGACTATAGCATGGTTTATTTCACCACTATCCACTGAATTCTTAGCTATTCGTTTCCTCTTTTGCCTTCGGGTATAAAACTGTACTTACCATTTTTATTGAGAAGTTGTATATATTATTTCCTCCATCACAAAGAATCTTTGTTATCTAACCAGCGGTGTCCTGAAGGAGGAAACAAGCCCAGGTTGCCACTTTTATGACCATTTTTCTCTCAGCTTTCCTGAGACCAGCATGGGATATTCAGAGTCTGTCTCATGCCTGGGAGGAGTGAATCTCTAACAAAAAAAGGGGACACTCCTGCTTGCTTTCAGGTAGGATGTGTATTCTTCTTTCTGGATGCTTGTTGCTTCTTAGTAATGGGAGAGGAGTCGTAAGAACCGTGGCCGGAACAGAGAAGGTTTGTGAAGCATCAGCTTAAACCCTGATTGTACTCCTCTCTGTGAGAGCCTGCGACTGGTAAAATGGCTGCTTTGTGTCCTTCCCCATCTCCATAGGGAATCCATACAAATCTCTGGACAATCTGTTACTTAAAGCTGAAAATGCTAGACCTTAAAAAATCAGAAAGAAAGAAGAGAAAATAGATCAGCTTTGCCCAGAGAGAATCAGTTGTTTATTATTTTACATCTGAAGATAAACATCTATGGCAGTTCCATTATTCTGTGTGGCACTTTTGAATCTAACAGTAAAAGCAAGCAGAGAGAACCATAGGTGTTGGGCATTTTGCTAGGAACCTTATAAACTCTCAATCCGCGTGTCAAATCTGCAAGGTGAGGGTTATTCACTCCACAAATGAGAGAACAGGCTCAGAGGGATCACAGTGCTTTCATAGGCCTGAGCACCACACTCTGCTCTGTCTGACTCCAAACCTAAAAACTTAGTAGCCTTTGCATGACTATGATTTGGAGCCATTCCTGTGGTAAAAAATTTATTAGTGAGTATTAGGCTATAGTTAGATGCATCTCCATTCATTCAGATATATTTATGAAATAAATATCATTTACAAAGGCTTTATAGGATGCTTGTGGAAGATAGAGAACAACAGCAGCAGAAAGATATTGGTCCCTGTCTTCAGGCTAAAAGTCCAGTTGGAGAAGTGAGACACGAAATGTAAAAACAATATTTGATTTAAGTGGCAATCTCTGTCATTACTCCTTGGGAGAGATAATTCCACAGCCCAGAGAGAGAGCGAGCTTCATGAGGGATTAAGATTGACTCCAAGTAAGAGTGTTACACACATTCATCCGTGAGTATTAAAAGGATAGAAATGTCACTTTAGGGTGATTTTGAAACCTTTAAGTAGGTAAGAACTGTCCAAATTGACCTGAATAGTCTCTTTAATTTTATATCTGCATATTTTAGAGTTTTAATGGCATATTAATGATGGGGAAGACTTTTTTCCCCCCTCTTTATTCCCTGAGACCACCGAGCAGTATTTCTCAAAGTATGGCTTATGGACTATCAACAACATAAATCACCTTGGAATTGAGTTGCACATGCCAATTCCTGGGTCCCTTCCTAAACTAATGGAAACAGAATTTCTAGGATGGAGCCTGAAAAGTCTGCACTTAATAGTAATCTAGGTAGTTCTTAGGCTCATTATGTTTGAGAACCACAGATGTAGGGGAAAGCTTGGTTGAGCACATTTATTGATAGATTTGTAGCTCCTTTGGATCAATCGCTATACATTTGGCATATACTTAGTGTAGAAAGAAAGAAGAGAAAATAGATCAGCTTTGCCCAGAGAGAATCAGTTGTTTATTATTTTACATCTGAAGATAAACATCTATGGCAGTTCCATTATTCTGTGTGGCACTTTTGAATCTAACAGTAAAAGCAAGCAGAGAGAACCATAGGTGTTGGGCATTTTGCTAGGAACCTTATAAACTCTCAATCCGTGTCAAATCTGCAAGGTGAGGGTTATTCACTCCACAAATGAGAGAACAGGCTCAGAGGGATCACAGTGCTTTCATAGGCCTGAGCACCACACTCTGCTCTGTCTGACTCCAAACCTAAAAACTTAGTAGCCTTTGCATGACTATGATTTGGAGCCATTCCTGTGGTAAAAAATTTATTAGTGAGTATTAGGCTATAGTTAGATGCATCTCCATTCATTCAGATATATTTATGAAATAAATATCATTTACAAAGGCTTTATAGGATGCTTGTGGAAGATAGAGAACAACAGCAGCAGAAAGATATTGGTCCCTGTCTTCAGGCTAAAAGTCCAGTTGGAGAAGTGAGACACGAAATGTAAAAACAATATTTGATTTAAGTGGCAATCTCTGTCATTACTCCTTGGGAGAGATAATTCCACAGCCCAGAGAGAGAGCGAGCTTCATGAGGGATTAAGATTGACTCCAAGTAAGAGTGTTACACACATTCATCCGTGAGTATTAAAAGGATAAAAATGTCACTTTAGGGTGATTTTGAAACCTTTAAGTAGGTAAGAACTGTCCAAATTGACCTGAATAGTCTCTTTAATTTTATATCTGCATATTTTAGAGTTTTAATGGCATATTAATGATGGGGAAGACTTTTTTCCCCCCTCTTTATTCCCTGAGACCACCGAGCAGTATTTCTCAAAGTATGGCTTATGGACTATCAACAACATAAATCACCTTGGAATTGAGTTGCACATGCCAATTCCTGGGTCCCTTCCTAAACTAATGGAAACAGAATTTCTAGGATGGAGCCTGAAAAGTCTGCACTTAATAGTAATCTAGGTAGTTCTTAGGCTCATTATGTTTGAGAACCACAGATGTAGGGGAAAGCTTGGTTGAGCACATTTATTGATAGATTTGTAGCTCCTTTGGATCAATCGCTATACATTTGGCATATACTTAGTGTATAAAACAAACTTTGTAGATAAGAATCATAACCTCTCTTTTACAGAAGAGGAAACTGAGGTTCAAAGAGGATTAAAACTTTGTGCCAGGTCACTTGGCTGGGAAGAGCTAGCCAAACCAGTTCTGCTTGCCCTCAGTGTCTGTGCTTTTCCCACAATGCCTACTGCAGTTTAGTCTTGGGATCAAGTGCCTAATACATATCACATAATTTCAGGCTAAATCTTCTAGTACCCTCCAGTTGTTGGTACTTTTATCATGTAAGATAACTAGGATTCAGAGATATTAATATATAATCTCAGAATTACCTTCCACTGGTTGGAATGGAGCTTCTTATTCTAATGCGACTTTTCCTCAATTTTACTTCCTCCTAAAGTTCCTAAAACATTTTTCGGCTCTGACTGTGAGGGCTTCCTTTCTTTGATGTTCAGAATAGGAAGCCCTAAGTGGAAGTCCAGGCTTGTTTCTAACAGCTACCACACCTCTTCCCGACACAGGAATGGAGAGCTTCAGTCTCTCTGAATCAAGAGGGAAATGTCAGTTGCTTGAAAAACCTTCTGCTGATCTTGTGACTGCAAAGAACAAAGACAACTTAATCATGGAAACCTCTCCTGGAAA
The DNA here is from genome assembly GCA_022376925.1 of Tragulus kanchil. Classification (NCBI taxonomy): domain Eukaryota; kingdom Metazoa; phylum Chordata; class Mammalia; order Artiodactyla; family Tragulidae; genus Tragulus; species Tragulus kanchil. Next base: position 79,069,713 of record JAIOJX010000024.1, on the reverse strand, counting down.
GGGAGAATCACATTATCCCATGTGAGATCTTATTCTGGGGTATGCATGCTTATGTTGTAGATCATATTCAGGATAATGTGAACTGTCCAAATTGACCTGAATAGTCTCTTTAATTTTATATCTGCATATTTTAGAGTTTTAATGGCATATTAATGATGGGGAAGACTTTTTTCCCCCCTCTTTATTCCCTGAGACCACCGAGCAGTATTTCTCAAAGTATGGCTTATGGACTATCAACAACATAAATCACCTTGGAATTGAGTTGCACATGCCAATTCCTGGGTCCCTTCCTAAACTAATGGAAACAGAATTTCTAGGATGGAGCCTGAAAAGTCTGCACTTAATAGTAATCTAGGTAGTTCTTAGGCTCATTATGTTTGAGAACCACAGATGTAGGGGAAAGCTTGGTTGAGCACATTTATTGATAGATTTGTAGCTCCTTTGGATCAATCGCTATACATTTGGCATATACTTAGTGTATAAAACAAACTTTGTAGATAAGAATCATAACCTCTCTTTTACAGAAGAGGAAACTGAGGTTCAAAGAGGATTAAAACTTTGTGCCAGGTCACTTGGCTGGGAAGAGCTAGCCAAACCAGTTCTGCTTGCCCTCAGTGTCTGTGCTTTTCCCACAATGCCTACTGCAGTTTAGTCTTGGGATCAAGTGCCTAATACATATCACATAATTTCAGGCTAAATCTTCTAGTACCCTCCAGTTGTTGGTACTTTTATCATGTAAGATAACTAGGATTCAGAGATATTAATATATAATCTCAGAATTACCTTCCACTGGTTGGAATGGAGCTTCTTATTCTAATGCGACTTTTCCTCAATTTTACTTCCTCCTAAAGTTCCTAAAACATTTTTCGGCTCTGACTGTGAGGGCTTCCTTTCTTTGATGTTCAGAATAGGAAGCCCTAAGTGGAAGTCCAGGCTTGTTTCTAACAGCTACCACACCTCTTCCCGACACAGGAATGGAGAGCTTCAGTCTCTCTGAATCAAGAGGGAAATGTCAGTTGCTTGAAAAACCTTCTGCTGATCTTGTGACTGCAAAGAACAAAGACAACTTAATCATGGAAACCTCTCCTGGAAAGGGAGAATCACATTATCCCATGTGAGATCTTATTCTGGGGTATGCATGCTTATGTTGTAGATCATATTCAGGGAGTCTGATACGGCCCTAGGGCACATCCAAGCAGCTAGAGGGACAAAGGGTTGTTTTCATTGGTGAATCTCCCAGGCTCGCCTTAAATCTCCCACAGGGTGCTGGTGAAAGAAGACAGTGCTCTCTTTCAAGATGCTCTCTTTCAAGGAGACACAGCACCATCCAGTAATATACAGCTAGGGCCATAGAAATGTCTGTACCCTTTCACCCAGTAGAACTCTCCTGGGAGTTATCCTGGGAAATAATTCAAAACAAGAAAAGAGGCAGCAACACAACAGCAACAACAGCAGTATTTATAACAGTGAAAAGCCTGAAACAACCTAAAGGCCAGGAATAGGGAGTGGATGCGTAGCAGTGGTATAAGAGTACAATGGACGATAGTCATGCTGCTCTTAAAAGACATAAGTTTGGAGAAGATCGAGAGACACGAAAGACCTTCTGTAAATGATAAAAAAGGAAAGCATTAGAAGGCAAAATTGTGTTGAGCTAGAATAAGGGTTTTGGAGTCATATGAACCTGTGTTCTTAGCTGTTTGAACTTAGATAAGTCACTTAACCCAAGTCTCAATTTCTTCATCTATAAAATAGGGATAGAAAAATATAACTTTCCAAGGTTGTAAGAATTAAAGATGACATAAACTAAATAGTAAAATTTGGATGAAATGTTGCGTGTGGCTCTTAGCGACCCATGGACAAGCCATGGAATTCTCCAGGCAAGAATACTGTAGTGGGTAACCTTTCCCTTCTCCAGGGGATCTTCCCAACCCAGGGATCAAGCCCAGGTCTCTCACACTGCAGGCAGATTCTTTACCATCGGAGCCACCAGGGAAGCCCGAGAATACTGGAGCGAATAGCCTATCCCTTCTACAGGGGATATTCCCCACTCAGGAATCGAACCAAGGTCTCCTGTATTAAAGGCAGATTCTTTACCAGCTAAACTACAAGGAAGGCCTAAAATCTGGATAAAACCTGGGTAAAGATGGCAGAGAGTGCTAAGAAATAATCATACGTTTTATGCCAAGATATGAGACTACTGAAAATTTATTTGAAATGAATTATTTTAATGACATTTTATTATTTTTTCATAGTTTTTTTTTTTTTAGTGTTTTTTTTGTTGGGGGGCGCAGCGGGGCGGGGTGGTTTGGGGAGGGAGGGGGGTGGGCGGGCCACTTCCGTTGGTCTTTCATTTATCTATTTTCATCTAGCTTTGTTCTTCCGCCTGTGTGGGCCTCCCATCACAGTGGCCTCTCTCGCTGCAGAGCACCGGTTCTGAGTGCATGCCCTCCAGAGCTCCAGCTCGGTAATTGGACACATCGGTCCCGCCGCTCTGCGGCACATGGGATTTTCCCAGGCCAGGGATCAAACCGGCGCACTTTGCTCTGCAAGGCGGTGTCCTTATCCACTGGACCACCAGGGAAGCCCATGGTATTTTATTTTTAAGACACATTTATTCAGCATCATGATCAGACTATTACATTTAGCAATCAACACCTTGGGTGCAAAAAAAAAAAAAAATCCACATTAAAACCCTTTGTTGGAATGCTCTACACTTTCCACAGAGCAGAATCTAAAATAACCTGTTATACAATTAGTCACAAGTACAGTCCTTGGGGTTTTTTGCCCATACACATGAGTATTGTCTAAAACATGCCTTCTTTGCAGCAGCTAGGCCCTGCCCCCACTGTGCTTGGCTGAGGTCACAAATCTGTTGTAACCTGTAGCTTGTTTGTCACCTCTCTGGCTCTCCTCTCCTGCTAAGCTTTGTTTCCTGAAGTCATTAAAGCCTCCTGCCACTGCCATAGCTACTGCTGCTGCTGGAACCACCACAGCCCCCTTGGTTTCATGGTTTGGCAAAGTACTGGCCTCTGCCACCACAGGGGCCAGAACTTCTACCTCCAAAGTTTCCTCTTTTCATAGGTCCAAAATTTGAAGATTGACTATTGTAACTGCCAAAATCACTGCAGTTTCTGTCACCTCCAAAACTGCTTCCATCATTACCAAATCCACCATAGCGCCCCACTGCCGTCATATCCTCCACCACCACGGCTTCCACCAAAGCCGCCTCGACCACTGGAGTTTCCTCTGTGACCAAAGTTGCTATTCCCACCAAAATCACCTCCACAACCTCCACCAAAGTTTCCAGAACCACTTCAACCTCTTTGGCTGGATGAAGCACTAGCCATCTCTTGCTTTGATAGGGATTTTCTTCACAGTTGTGGCCGCTCAGAGTGTGCTATTTCTGAACGACAGTCATCTGCAGAGTCCTGGTCATCAAAGGTAACAAGAGCAAAGCCTCGCTTTTTGCCATTGCCTCAGTCAGTCATGAGTTCAATCTCTTCAATTTTTATCTCTCAGGTGATGTTCTTCAGTGTCTTCTTTAATGCCACCAACAAATTTCTTTCACAGTTAAGTGGGCACCATGTTTTTGAGAATCTTGAGACGGCCCTCATTGGTTCCACACCTCTTCCATCCCCCTTATGTGGCCTTGCATTCACGGCCACATCCAGCTCGTCCACAATGGCATATATGACAGACCCAAAGCTGGTGGAGCACTTGGTGTTTGGTTTCCTCATGACCACACAGTCTGTGAGTGTTCCCCATTGCTCAGAATGGCTCCTCAGACTCTCATCAGTATTTTCGAAGCTCACTCCTCTGGTGAAGAGCTTCTGCAGCTGTTCGGGCTCTTTGGGAGACTCTGACTTAGACATGATAGCAGTGGAGGTGGGGAGACTTCAACGATGGTGGCATCCATGGCAGAGAGCTATGCCATTTTAAATGGTATACTATTTTTTATTCTTCCTCATCATTAAAAAAAATGTCATACTCCCTATATGAGAGATATGTATGCATGTCATTTGGAAACCTGCTTATGGATCACTAAGCCTTATTTTGAGGATTCTAGATCAGTGCTTCTGAAATCAACTCCAGGAAAATGGCAGGAGCCCTAAACACTGACATGGGAAAGTTGCTCGGCTAGGTTCAGGACCTACTTTCCATGCGCTTCGAGGTCTGTGTGAAGCTTGTTGGAAGTTCTCCCTCTTTCCTCTACTATTTGAGGATGGGGACTGTTCTCATGACCACAGTGCCTTTCATCCGTATTTGCTTCGGAATCCTAACCCTCACCTCCATTAAACCGTCTCCCTACAGAGCTCGATTCATGAGAAAGGGGGAAATAGCAGGATGATATGAAATTTCTTTTGGCATCACCGACTCAATCGACATGAGTTTGAGCAAAATCCAGGAGATGGTGAAGGACAGAGAGGCCTGCCTTTCATGGGGCCACAAAGAGTCGAACACAAGTGAGTGACTAAACTGAAGATATATATGGCATATTCTTTGTGTTAGGCATTGTGTTTGGCATATATTAATAGATACATACTCAGCCAGTTGGAATATGTTTTGGAACATAGGTTTCAGAATCTTCCAGAAACCTTCCATCAAGAAAGCAGAGATAAAGAAAAGGGTTGATAGGTTTTCAACTATCCATCCCTCTCTGTACAGAGTCAGCCCAGAAAGAGAAAAACATAACGAGTCATAAGGTCTTATGCTGGGCAAGGAAAGAAACTCACCAAAAATGAGTTTCACCAAAATGTCAGGCAACATAATGGAAAAAGCATCAAAAACATTTAAACATTAGACAACCTTCCAGTCTTACTGATGAGAAATGAATTGTGACAAAACAAAGTTCAGGGCTTCCTCTAGAAAGCTTTGGGTCAGTTACTCTAAAAAATTTGTGGAAACTTTGTTTTTCTACTTGGCAGGAAAACAAAGATTACCTCCGCCTGAAGTTATACTAAATTATACTCAATTTCTTTTAATTGATTGTTTTTCCTTCCTATGCTCTGCATCCTAACAGCCAGGAATGCCACTGATGAAATATTTAGCATTGGAATGATACTTGATGTATAATTAAATAGAATGCATTTAGCAATTCGGTTTTATAGGCCTTTAATCTTCAAGTTAATAAACCTTCCCATAGAGCATCTTGTAAATAAAATATTCTTGAAACACATAGTTTTCCTTGGAAGAATACATGATCCTGAATGTAGTTACTTAGGTAGGAAAGAAAACATTAATTAAGCATTCTTATGTGCCAGGAAAGGTACTAATGACTTTACACATGATGTCATTTCATCTTCCCAGTTCTGTGAGATAAGGATTAGCTTCACTAATGCATATAAGATAGGGTAACTGAGGCTCCAAGAAGTTAAATGATTTGCCCAAGATCACAAAGTAGCAAAACTCAGGTCAGATTCTGACTCCTGTGCTTTTTCCTAAATTTTTGCAGGATTTCACTTCCAAAGCATTTTATCGTCCTACACCTCACTCCAGCCTCCCCCAAACTCAGTGATGCTAAGCACAGTCAAGGGATTCTCTCCCTACAAGTCACAGAACCAGGGTTAGGGCCTAAGCCTGTAGTGATCATCATCATCTCCGTTATCTTTACTGAATGCTTTTTTTAATTGTGTTTGGCAATTTTGATACATACTCAGCCAGTTGGAATATGTTTTGGAACATAGGTTTCAGAATCTTCCAGAAACCTTCCATCAAGAAAGCAGAGATAAAGAAAAGGGTTGATAGGTTTTCAACTATCCATCCCTCTCTGTACAGAGTCAGCCCAGAAAGAGAAAAACATAACGAGTCATAAGGTCTTATGCTGGGCAAGGAAAGAAACTCACCAAAAATGAGTTTCACCAAAATGTCAGGCAACATAATGGAAAAAGCATCAAAAACATTTAAACATTAGACAACCTTCCAGTCTTACTGATGAGAAATGAATTGTGACAAAACAAAGTTCAGGGCTTCCTCTAGAAAGCTTTGGGTCAGTTACTCTAAAAAATTTGTGGAAACTTTGTTTTTCTACTTGGCAGGAAAACAAAGATTACCTCCGCCTGAAGTTATACTAAATTATACTCAATTTCTTTTAATTGATTGTTTTTCCTTCCTATGCTCTGCATCCTAACAGCCAGGAATGCCACTGATGAAATATTTAGCATTGGAATGATACTTGATGTATAATTAAATAGAATGCATTTAGCAATTCGGTTTTATAGGCCTTTAATCTTCAAGTTAATAAACCTTCCCATAGAGCATCTTGTAAATAAAATATTCTTGGAAACACATAGTTTTCCTTGGAAGAATACATGATCCTGAATGTAGTTACTTAGGTAGGAAAGAAAACATTAATTAAGCATTCTTATGTGCCAGGAAAGGTACTAATGACTTTACACATGATGTCATTTCATCTTCCCAGTTCTGTGAGATAAGGATTAGCTTCACTAATGCATATAAGATAGGGTAACTGAGGCTCCAAGAAGTTAAATGATTTGCCCAAGATCACAAAGTAGCAAAACTCAGGTCAGATTCTGACTCCTGTGCTTTTTCCTAAATTTTTGCAGGATTTCACTTCCAAAGCATTTTATCGTCCTACACCTCACTCCAGCCTCCCCCAAACTCAGTGATGCTAAGCACAGTCAAGGGATTCTCTCCCTACAAGTCACAGAACCAGGGTTAGGGCCTAAGCCTGTAGTGATCATCATCATCTCCGTTATCTTTTACTGAATGCTTTCTATGTGTAAGGCTCTGTACTAAGCATTTTTTATGGCTTGTTTCCCAGTTCAATTCTCATTATAACCTTATGAGGGGTCATAATTATTATCCCATTTGAGGACTGAAAACCAAGATGCAGAGGAGCCAATAACTTGTCCAGGATTATACAGTAGCAATGCAGGGCTCAAGTTCAGGTTTGTAAAAACGATAACACAATTGATAAAAGCAGTTGTCACTTATTAAACACGTATGTATATGATACTGCATTGTTGTTGATATTCTTTTGGCTGCACTGGATCCTGGATCCTCATCGTGGCACATGGGCTTCTCCTGTTGTGCAGCACAGGCTCCAGAGTGTGCGGCCTCTGTAGCTGTGGCATGCGGCCTTAGTTGCCCGATCGGGGATTGAACCCATGACCCCTGCATTGGGGGCTTTCCTGGTGTCGCTAGTGGTAAAGAGATTGCTTGCCAATGTAGGAGACATGAGACATGGATTTGATCCCTGGGTCGGGAAGATCACCTGGAGGCGGACATGGCCACCCACTCCAGTATTTATGCCTGGAGAACCCCATGGATGAGGAACCTAGTGGTTGCAAAGAGTCAGACACATCTGAAGCGACTTAGCACAGCACAGCCTCTGCATTGGAAGATGGACCCGTAATCACTGGACCAGCAGGACCCAGATGCTTTTTTGGCCACTTCTTTTTGTTCTGAAAACATTAATTAAGCATTCTTATGTGCCAGGAAAGGTACTAATGACTTTACACATGATGTCATTTCATCTTCCCAGTTCTGTGAGATAAGGATTAGCTTCACTAATGCATATAAGATAGGGTAACTGAGGCTCCAAGAAGTTAAATGATTTGCCCAAGATCACAAAGTAGCAAAACTCAGGTCAGATTCTGACTCCTGTGCTTTTTCCTAAATTTTTGCAGGATTTCACTTCCAAAGCATTTTATCGTCCTACACCTCACTCCAGCCTCCCCCAAACTCAGTGATGCTAAGCACAGTCAAGGGATTCTCTCCCTACAAGTCACAGAACCAGGGTTAGGGCCTAAGCCTGTAGTGATCATCATCATCTCCGTTATCTTTTACTGAATGCTTTCTATGTGTAAGGCTCTGTACTAAGCATTTTTTATGGCTTGTTTCCCAGTTCAATTCTCATTATAACCTTATGAGGGGTCATAATTATTATCCCATTTGAGGACTGAAAACCAAGATGCAGAGGAGCCAATAACTTGTCCAGGATTATACAGTAGCAATGCAGGGCTCAAGTTCAGGTTTGTAAAAACGATAACACAATTGATAAAAGCAGTTGTCACTTATTAAACACGTATGTATATGATACTGCATTGTTGTTGATATTCTTTTGGCTGCACTGGATCCTGGATCCTCATCGTGGCACATGGGCTTCTCCTGTTGTGCAGCACAGGCTCCAGAGTGTGCGGCCTCTGTAGCTGTGGCATGCGGCCTTAGTTGCCCGATCGGGGATTGAACCCATGACCCCTGCATTGGGGGCTTTCCTGGTGTCGCTAGTGGTAAAGAGATTGCTTGCCAATGTAGGAGACATGAGACATGGATTTGATCCCTGGGTCGGGAAGATCACCTGGAGGCGGACATGGCCACCCACTCCAGTATTTATGCCTGGAGAACCCCATGGATGAGGAACCTAGTGGTTGCAAAGAGTCAGACACATCTGAAGCGACTTAGCACAGCACAGCCTCTGCATTGGAAGATGGACCCGTAATCACTGGACCAGCAGGACCCAGATGCTTTTTTTTTTTGGCCACTTCTATTGGTCTTTCATCTATTTATCTTTTTTGTTCTTTGGCCTGTGTGGGCCTCCCATTACAGTGGCCTCTCTCGCCGTAGAGCACCCTCTCTGAGCGCATGTGCTCCAGAGCTCTGGCTCGGTAGTTGGACACATCGGTCCAGCCACTCCGTGGCACATGGGATCTTCCCAGGCCAGGGATCGAACTGGAGCCCCTTGCACTGCAAGGTGGTGTTCTTACCCACTGGACCACCAGGGAAGCCCCAGATGCTGTTTTTTAAAAAGACTTTTTATGTCTACATACTTAGAGATTTTTAATGTGCATTGTTCTTTTTAATGTTCGCAATAACTCTGTGAAGAAGGTAGTAGTATTCCCATCTTAGGGATGAGGAACTAAGACTTTAATGTCTCCAAAGGCATACAAATGGGAATGGGTAGAGCTAGGATTTGAATGCAGTTATCTTTGACTCCAGTTCTGTTTCCTTAATCCTGAGTCTTTGCTGATTCCTGTTCTCTGGACACCTTTTCTACCCAACGTGTGGTCCACAGATAAGCAGCAATGGCATCACTTGGCAGCTTGTCATAAATGTGGAATCCCAAGCCCACCCCAGATGTGCTGAATCAGATGTGCCTTTTAATAAGATACCCACACGCGTCCTGTGCACATTAAAGTTTGGGAAGACTGCTCTGCAACACACCAGCAATGTACAGGATAAGCAGAGAAGGGAGCAGGAATGTCTAGAAGAGGGATTTGCAAACAAGTTCCCTTGGAAGTCAGTTTTTTTTTCTTTTTTGAGGGGTGCAGGGGGCACTTCTATTGGTCTTTCATTTATCTATTGTCATCCATCTTTGTTCTTTGGCCCGTGCGGGCCTCCCATCACAGTGGCCTCTGTTGTCGCAGAGCACCGACTCTGGGCGCATGCGCTCCAGAGCTCTGGCTCGGTAATTGGACACATGGGTCCAGCCGCTCTGTGGCATGTGGTATCTTCCCAGGCCAGGGATTGAACTGGTGCCCTTTGCACTGCAAGGTGGTGTCCTTACCCACTGGACCACCAGGGAAGCCCTGGAAGTCAGTTTTGAACTGAAAGGAGCTATGCTCTACTGCTCACCTTGATAAAGGTGATATTTTCCCCAATCTAGTGATAAAAGTAAGATTATGAATTATATTTTCTCATCTTCATAATTTCTCCTCTCTTCTTTGGAGTCAAATATCGCTTGCTTGCTAGTAAATTTAGAAGATGATGACAATTGAAAAGTAGTAAATACCTCTGGAAAACTCAGAAACATGGTTTGTTGTATTTTTTTCTTTAATTTATAGGCTTTTGAAAAATACATATTTATTTGTTTACGGCTGTGCTGGGTCTTCGTTGCCGTGTGCAGGCTTTCTCTAGTTGCAGAGAAAGGGCTGCTCTGTAATTTCCGTACGTGGGCTGCTGCTGCGGTGGAGCAGAGGCGTGTGGGCTTCAGTAATTGTGGCACTTGGACTTAGAAAATCCTTCATGGCGTGTGGAATCTTCCTGCAGCAGGGGCTGGACCTGGGATCCAATCTGCGTCCTCTGCATTGGCAGACAGATTCTCAGTTACTGGACCACCAGGGAAGCCCTATGGGTTTTTTCATTTTTAGACTTCGTGATTTTATGTTGTATAATAGAGAACAGTCATATCTTCTCTTAGTAAACTTGCTCCTAATTCACATGGCAGAATTTAATGTTAATGTCTTTTGGTGTTCCACAAAAAAAGCTTTGATTCCCACCTATATGAACACGAGGATCAGGTCTTCAGAATCTCTCTAGAAAACATGTAATCTAGAGGAACTTGCCAGGCCATGGGGTTGCAGAGTCGGACACAACTGAGTATCTGAACAGAACTGAGAGGAACTTGCCATAGAAGAGTGATATTAGGAAGAGTAACATATTTCTTACCTATTCTCTCTTCTTCCCAAGAGGATCAGCATTAATCAATGCAAAGTTACTGATTTTTTATAGATAGAAATATGAGTGGTTTTAAAACATGCGCTCCCTTGAATATTCAAAAATATCTACAGTGAACATCCAACAAACATCTGATGAACATTTACTGAGTGAGGGGCATTGCTTTAGGTGCTGGAGACATACCAGGGAACAAACCAGATAAGACTGGTGATCGTCAAAGGTTGAGGTGAGGGCGAGGCTGGGGGCAGAGAGCAAAATGGATGAAAGGAATCAAAAGGTTGTAAACTTCATGTTATAAAATAAGTCATGGGCATGTAATATGCAACGTGCCAACTAGAATCATAATACCGTGTTGCATATGTGAAAGGTGCTGAGAGAGTAAATCCTAAAAGTTTTCATAACAAGAAAAAAATTCATTTAAAAAAATTATGCATTTATTTGGGCAGCCTTCGTTGCTGTGCAGCCTTTTCTTTACTTGTGGTGAGCAGGGGCTACTCTGGTTGCAGCAAACAGGCTTCTCATTGCAGTGACTTCTCTTGTTCCAGAGCCTGGGCTGTAGGTCACACGGATTTCAGTAGTTGAGGCACATGGGCTGTAGAGCACAGGCTCAGCGGTTGTGGTGTTCACACTTTGAGGCTTCACGGCATGTGGGATTTTCCTGAACCAGGGACTGAACCTGTGTTCCCTGCATTGGCAGGTGGATTCTTTACTACTGAGCAACCAGGGAAGCCTGACAAGAAAAAAATTCTGTATGTATGGAGACATGTGTTAGACTGATTATGGCGATTATTTTGTGGCAATTATGTTGTGTACCTGAAACTAATATAATACTCTATGTCAATTAGACCTTAATTAAAACCAAAATGTTGGTCCAGGTATCATTATCTTTGGGCCTTTCCTCTTGAGCTGGTCAGCGAAGCTGCATCCTAATTCACATGGCAGAATTTAATGTTAATGTCTTTTGGTGTTCCACAAAAAAAGCTTTGATTCCCACCTATATGAACACGAGGATCAGGTCTTCAGAATCTCTCTAGAAAACATGTAATCTAGAGGAACTTGCCAGGCCATGGGGTTGCAGAGTCGGACACAACTGAGTATCTGAACAGAACTGAGAGGAACTTGCCATAGAAGAGTGATATTAGGAAGAGTAACATATTTCTTACCTATTCTCTCTTCTTCCCAAGAGGATCAGCATTAATCAATGCAAAGTTACTGATTTTTTATAGATAGAAATATGAGTGGTTTTAAAACATGCGCTCCCTTGAATATTCAAAAATATCTACAGTGAACATCCAACAAACATCTGATGAACATTTACTGAGTGAGGGGCATTGCTTTAGGTGCTGGAGACATACCAGGGAACAAACCAGATAAGACTGGTGATCGTCAAAGGTTGAGGTGAGGGCGAGGCTGGGGGCAGAGAGCAAAATGGATGAAAGGAATCAAAAGGTTGTAAACTTCATGTTATAAAATAAGTCATGGGCATGTAATATGCAACGTGCCAACTAGAATCATAATACCGTGTTGCATATGTGAAAGGTGCTGAGAGAGTAAATCCTAAAAGTTTTCATAACAAGAAAAAAGTTCATTTAAAAAAATTATGCATTTATTTGGGCAGCCTTCGTTGCTGTGCAGCCTTTTCTTTACTTGTGGTGAGCAGGGGCTACTCTGGTTGCAGCAAACAGGCTTCTCATTGCAGTGACTTCTCTTGTTCCAGAGCCTGGGCTGTAGGTCACACGGATTTCAGTAGTTGAGGCACATGGGCTGTAGAGCACAGGCTCAGCGGTTGTGGTGTTCACACTTTGAGGCTTCACGGCATGTGGGATTTTCCTGAACCAGGGACTGAACCTGTGTTCCCTGCATTGGCAGGTGGATTCTTTACTACTGAGCAACCAGGGAAGCCTGACAAGAAAAAAATTCTGTATGTATGGAGACATGTGTTAGACTGATTATGGCGATTATTTTGTGGCAATTATGTTGTGTACCTGAAACTAATATAATACTCTATGTCAATTAGACCTTAATTAAAACCAAAATGTTGGTCCAGGTATCATTATCTTTGGGCCTTTCCTCTTGAGCTGGTCAGATTCCTTGAAGAAGACACTGCATGTTTCCTCTCTGAAGAGGAAGCATCTTATAGCCAGATAGCCAGGAATTAAATGGAGGAGGAGGATTTGGAAACTTCCCATCCAGTATCTGTTAATTCATTTACTCTCCTTTTTTATACAGAGAACTCTGATTCAGCCTTCTCTGGGGAATAAATACTTCAGTCTTCTGTTGGAGGAGTGGGGTCGCGGGACAGTTGAAGAAGGGGAGGGTGACTTGGAGCTCTAGCTGCTCTTAAACAGACTCCTTGCTTTACCCCCGCGCAGGGTGCGACCTGTCCATGGCAGGCCTGTTGGCCTGTTGTCCTCTATGTCCACGGCAGCTAGGTGGAGGGCCAGGAAACCTACTGTTACTAGTTCCTGAAACTTGAGATATTCTGCAGTATAGCTCAAGTTGGGTCTCAGTTTTTCCCACTGGGTTTCAGATTCAGGTTTTTCCAGGCCAGTAACTTCATTAACACTTGTCTGTTTGCTTATCAGCTTCTACTTTGTATTTTACTTTTGCTACTGGCTCCTCTCATTATAGCAGGCTTCTGACGTGGAAAACAAAATCCCATTACTATCATTTTAGTTGTGTTTTAGGAGGGAACAAAACATTTCATCCTTTGTGTTTTTCTAAATATTTAAAAAATGTCCACAGTGAACATCCAACAAATATCTGCTTTGTGTATTTGTGTATTTATCAAAGTATTTTAAATACTCATAACTTGCAGGAAACACTGTCCTATACTAACATAAATCCTCTCTTGTTATCATTCAAACCCTTATTCTCCCCCATCTGTCCTTAAGTTTTTACCTGTAGGTGACTGTAAGTTAGGAAGAGTTCATTGTCATTCATTCATATCCTTTAAAGTTTTCAATAGTAGGAAAGAGAGCTTCCTTGGTGGCTCAGTGGTAAAGAATCTGCCTGCCAGTGCAGGAGACAGGGCTCCAATCCCTGATTAGGGAAGATCCCACATGTCATGAGCAACTAAGAACCAGTGCACCCAAATGATTAGGTCTGTGCTCTAGAGCCCAGGATTTGCAACTCCTGAGCCCATATGCTGCATTTACTGAAAGCCCAAATGCCCTAGAGTTGTGTTCTGCCACAAGAGAAACCACTGCAATGAGAAGCCCGCACACCACAGCTAGAGAGTAGCCCCCACTTGCTGCAACTAGAGAAAAGCCTGCGCAGCAGCGAAGACCCAGCACAGTCAAAACTAAATAAATAAATAGCAGGAAACTATTGATCACTTTCCCCAGCAGATCAAAGAGAGAGGTTAGACATACAGATATTAAAAATTATGTATCTAGGGCTTCCCTGGTGGTCCAGTGGGTAAGGACACCACCTTACAGTGCAAGGGGCGCTGGTTCTATCCCTGGCCTGAGAAGATCCCACGTGCTGCGGAGTGGCTAGACTGATGTGTCCAATACCGAGCCGGAGCTCTGGAGCGCATGTGCTCAGAGCCAGTGTTCTGCGGCGAGAGAGGCCATTGTGATAGGGGGCGCACGCAGGCCAAAGAACAAAGATGGAAATAAAAGACCAATAGAAGTGGCCAAAAAAAGAAAAAAAGTATTTATCTAAAAGGTTAGTACTCCAGCATTGTTCATAATATCAAAAGACTGCACAAAACCTAAAGGTTCATCAACAGAGGACCTGTCAAATAAAATACTCTAGTCCATATGGCGGTACAATATACAGTGAAAAAGGGTGAGGCAAATCTTTATATATATATAGGCTATATTCTCTGTGCTGTACAAAATATCCTTGTAGCTTATTTATTTGTTTTTGGTTGTAATGGGTTTTCTTTGCTGCTCGTGGACTTTCTCTGGTTGCAGTGTGTGGACTTCTCATTGTGGGAGCTTCTCTTGTTGAGGAGCACAGAATCCAGGGTTCTTGGGTTTCAGTAGTTGTGGCCTCTGGGCTAGGTGGTTGGAGTGTGGGCTCACTAGTTGTGGCATATGGGCTCAACTGCTCTGAGCCATGTGGGATCTTCCCTGACCAGGGATCAAACCATGGTCTCTCTCTTTTTAAAAAAAAAAACAAAACCATTGTCTCTTAATTGCAAGGCAGACTCTTAACCGCTGGACCACAGGGAAGCCTGAGGTAGGTCTTTATGTTCTGGTATGGAAGATTCTGTAAGAGAAGAACAGTGTATATGAAAGTGAGTTGCTCAGTCCTGCCCAACTCCTTGCGACTCCATGGACTATATCCTGCAAGGCTCCTCTGTCTATGCAATTCTCCAGGTAGGAATACTGGAGTGGGTTGCCATTCCCTTCTCCAGGGGATTGTTCTGACCCAGGGATCAAATCCAGATCTCCTGCACTGCAGGCAGTTCTTGACTGTCCGAGACACCATAGAAGCCCAGATAATAAATATAATATGCTGTCGTTTATGTTTTAAAAATATGCTTACATACTGGGCTTCCCTGGTGGTCCAGTGGGTAAAGAGTCCACCCTGCAGTGCAAGGGGCACCAGTTCGGTCCCTGCCCTGGGAAGATCCTATGTACCATGGAAAGGCTGAACCAGTGTGTCCAGTTGTGAGCCAGCACTCTGGAGTGCATGCGTCCAGAGCCGGTGCTCTGCAATGAGAGAGGCCACTGTAATGGGAGGCCCACGCAGGCCAAAAAATAAAGATGGATGAAAACAAATAAATGAAAGACCAATAAAAAGAGGCAATAATTACACACACACACACACACACACACACATATACTTACATACTATCTACATCTGCAACAGTAGTTACCTCTGGGAGGGGAACTAAGTCACTGGGAGATAGGCAGTAGAAGGAAGACTTAGTTTTTCCTTGTGTACATTTTGCACCATTTGCATTTTTACCAAAGTCTTATATTACTTAGAAATAAATATAAAGATGGTAGGAGGGGCTCAATCACATTTTAAAATCAAACCTCATACCCACCAGAGATGCTCAGAGGGTGCAAACTAAAGCTTGACCCCATCAAGACCCAGAAAAAGAAGCAGTGACCCCAAAAGACTGAGCCAGACCTGCCTTTGAGTGTCTGAGTGTCCCCTGTGGACACACTCCTGTGGGTCAGCACTGGCCTGCAGCAGCCTTGGGATACGTGGCATGTGGCATAAGTCCTCTTGAAGAAGGTTGCCATTAGCTAGACTATAGAGCCGCCAAGTAGGACTGGTGAAACAGCTCATGGAGAACACAAAGTCTTGTATGTACCAGGAGCCAGGAGAAAGGAGCAGTGACCCCAAAAGAGACTGAGCCAGACTTGCCTCTGAGTGTGTTGGAGTCTGCGGCAGAGGTGTGGGTTGATAGTGGCCTGCTGTGGGGTCAGGGGCACTGAAACAGCAGTCCTGGTGCAGGATGCTGCATTAAGTCTTTATGGAGAAGGTCGCTGTTATCCTTACCATAGTGTGGCCTTAGGCCAAACTACAGGGAGGGAATACAGCCCCATCCTTTAGCAGACAACTGGATTTAAGATGTACTGAGCAGGGTCTTGCCCACCAGGGCAAGAACCGATTTTCCCCACAGCCAGTCCCTCCTACTGGGAAGCTTCCACAAGACTCTTAACCTCATCCATCAGAGGACAGACAGAATGAAAACCACAGTCACAGAGAACTAACTGATCAGGTGGATCACAGCCTTGTATAACTCAATGAAATCATGAGCCATGCTGTGTAGGGCCACCTGAGACAGACAAGTCATGGTGGAGAGTTCTGACAAAACAAGGTCCACTGGAGAAGGGAACGGTAAACCACTTTAGCATTCTTGCCTTGAGAGCCCCATGAACAGGATGAAAAGGCAAAAAGATATGACACTGAAAGATGAACTCTCCTGGTTGGTAGGTGCCCAATATGCTACTGGAGAAGAAAGGAGAACAGTTCCAGAAGGAATGAAAAGACTGAGCCAAAGTGGACACAACGTCCATCTGTGGATATGTCTGGTGGTAAAAGTAAAGGCTGATGCTATAAAGAATAATATTGCAGAGGAACCTGAAATGTTAGGTCCATGAATCAAGGTAATTGAAAGTGGTCACACAGGAGATGGCAAGAGTGAACATTGACATTTTAGGAATCAGTGAAGTTAAATGGACAGGAATGGGTGAATTTAATTCAGATAACCAATATATCTACTACTTTGGGCAAGAATCGTTTAGAAGAAATGGAGCAGCCCTCTTAGTCAACAAAAGAGTCTGAAATGCAGTACTTGGGTGTGATCTCAAAATGACAGAATGATCTCTGTTTTCAAGGCAAACCATTCAGCATCCCAGTAATCAAAGTCTATGCCCCAACCACCAGTGCTAAAGAAACTGAAGTTGAATGGTTCTATGAAGACCTACAAGATCTTCTAGAATTAATGCCACAAGTAGCCCCGGGGGGGGGGTTGCCTCTGAGTGTGTTGGAGTCTGCGGCAGAGGTGTGGGTTGATAGTGGCCTGCTGTGGGGTCAGGGGCACTGAAACAGCAGTCCTGGTGCAGGATGCTGCATTAAGTCTTTATGGAGAAGGTCGCTGTTATCCTTACCATAGTGTGGCCTTAGGCCAAACTACAGGGAGGGAATACAGCCCCATCCTTTAGCAGACAACTGGATTTAAGATGTACTGAGCAGGGTCTTGCCCACCAGGGCAAGAACCGATTTTCCCCACAGCCAGTCCCTCCTACTGGGAAGCTTCCACAAGACTCTTAACCTCATCCATCAGAGGACAGACAGAATGAAAACCACAGTCACAGAGAACTAACTGATCAGGTGGATCACAGCCTTGTATAACTCAATGAAATCATGAGCCATGCTGTGTAGGGCCACCTGAGACAGACAAGTCATGGTGGAGAGTTCTGACAAAACAAGGTCCACTGGAGAAGGGAACGGTAAACCACTTTAGCATTCTTGCCTTGAGAGCCCCATGAACAGGATGAAAAGGCAAAAAGATATGACACTGAAAGATGAACTCTCCTGGTTGGTAGGTGCCCAATATGCTACTGGAGAAGAAAGGAGAACAGTTCCAGAAGGAATGAAAAGACTGAGCCAAAGTGGACACAACGTCCATCTGTGGATATGTCTGGTGGTAAAAGTAAAGGCTGATGCTATAAAGAATAATATTGCAGAGGAACCTGAAATGTTAGGTCCATGAATCAAGGTAATTGAAAGTGGTCACACAGGAGATGGCAAGAGTGAACATTGACATTTTAGGAATCAGTGAAGTTAAATGGACAGGAATGGGTGAATTTAATTCAGATAACCAATATATCTACTACTTTGGGCAAGAATCGTTTAGAAGAAATGGAGCAGCCCTCTTAGTCAACAAAAGAGTCTGAAATGCAGTACTTGGGTGTGATCTCAAAAATGACAGAATGATCTCTGTTTTCAAGGCAAACCATTCAGCATCCCAGTAATCAAAGTCTATGCCCCAACCACCAGTGCTAAAGAAACTGAAGTTGAATGGTTCTATGAAGACCTACAAGATCTTCTAGAATTAATGCCACAAAAAAAAATAATAATAATAAGATGTCCATCTCATCATTGGGGCTTGGAATGCAAAAGGAGGAAGTCAAGAGATACCTGGAGTAACAGGCAAGTTTGACCTTGGAGTACAAAATGAAGCAGAGCAAAAGATAACAGAATTTTTCTGAGAGACTGCACTGGTCATAGCAAACGCTTCCTTCCAGCAACACAAGAGAAGACTCTACACATGGACATCACCAGATGGTCAGTACTGAAATCAGGTTGACTATATTCTTTACATCCAAAGAGGGAGAAGCTCTACACAGTGAGCAAAACCAAGAGCAGGAGCTGACTGTGGCAGATCATGAACTCCTTATTACAAAATCCAGACTTAAATTTAAGAAACTGGGGAAAACCACTAGCCCACTCAGATATGACCTAAATCAAATCCCTTATGCTTATATAGTGGAAGCGACAAATACAGTTGAGGGATTTGATCTGATAGACAGAGTGCGTGAGTAACTATGGATGGAGGTTCATAACATTGTACAAGAGGCAGTGATCAAAACCATCCCTAAGTAAAAGAAATGCGAAAAGGCAAAAGGGTTGTCGGAGAAGGCCTTAGAAATAGCTAAGAAGCAAAGCTACAGGTAAAGAAGAAAAGGAAAGTTGTTCCCATCTGAATGCAGAGCTCTAGAGAATAGCAAGGAGAGATAAGAAAGCCTTCCTAAGTCCACAATGCAAAGAAACAGAGGAAAACAACAGAATGGGAAAGACTAGACATCTCTTCAAGATAACTAGGGAAACCAGGGAATATTTCATGCAAAGATAGGCACAATAAAGGACAGAAACGGTATGGACCTAACAGATGTAGAAGATATTAAAAGGGGTTACACAGGAGATAGCAAGACTGAACATTGACATTTTAGGAATCAGTGAAGTAAAATGGACAGGAATGGGTGAATTTAATTCAGATAACCAATATATCTACTACTTTGGGCAAGAATCGTTTAGAAGAAATGGAGCAGCCCTCTTAGTCAACAAAAGAGTCTGAAATGCAGTACTTGGGTGTGATCTCAAAATGACAGAATGATCTCTGTTTTCAAGGCAAACCATTCAGCATCCCAGTAATCAAAGTCTATGCCCCAACCACCAGTGCTAAAGAAACTGAAGTTGAATGGTTCTATGAAGACCTACAAGATCTTCTAGAATTAATGCCACAAAAATAATAATAATAAGATGTCCATCTCATCATTGGGGCTTGGAATGCAAAAGGAGGAAGTCAAGAGATACCTGGAGTAACAGGCAAGTTTGACCTTGGAGTACAAAATGAAGCAGAGCAAAAGATAACAGAATTTTTCTGAGAGACTGCACTGGTCATAGCAAACGCTTCCTTCCAGCAACACAAGAGAAGACTCTACACATGGACATCACCAGATGGTCAGTACTGAAATCAGGTTGACTATATTCTTTACATCCAAAGAGGGAGAAGCTCTACACAGTGAGCAAAACCAAGAGCAGGAGCTGACTGTGGCAGATCATGAACTCCTTATTACAAAATCCAGACTTAAATTTAAGAAACTGGGGAAAACCACTAGCCCACTCAGATATGACCTAAATCAAATCCCTTATGCTTATATAGTGGAAGCGACAAATACAGTTGAGGGATTTGATCTGATAGACAGAGTGCGTGAGTAACTATGGATGGAGGTTCATAACATTGTACAAGAGGCAGTGATCAAAACCATCCCTAAGTAAAAGAAATGCGAAAAGGCAAAAGGGTTGTCGGAGAAGGCCTTAGAAATAGCTAAGAAGCAAAGCTACAGGTAAAGAAGAAAAGGAAAGTTGTTCCCATCTGAATGCAGAGCTCTAGAGAATAGCAAGGAGAGATAAGAAAGCCTTCCTAAGTCCACAATGCAAAGAAACAGAGGAAAACAACAGAATGGGAAAGACTAGACATCTCTTCAAGATAACTAGGGAAACCAAGGGAACATTTCATGCAAAGATAGGCACAATAAAGGACAGAAACGGTATGGACCTAACAGATGTAGAAGATATTAAAAAGGGGTTGCAAGAATACAGAAGAACTATTAAAAAAAAGATCTTAATGACCTGGATGACCATAATGGTGTGATCACTCACCTAGAGACAGGTATCCTTTTTTAAAAAATTTATTTGTTTATTTACTATTTATTTTTGGCTATTCTGGGCTTTCACTACTGCTGCAGGCTCTTCTCTAGTTGCAGGGAGTGGTGGCTACTCTCTAGTTGAGGTGAGCAGGCTTCTTGTTGCAGTGACTTCTCTGTGGAACTCGGGCTCTAGGGCACACGGGCTTCAGTAGCTGCGGCTCCAAGGCTCTAGAGCGCAGGCTCAACAGTTGTGACTTACAGGATTAGTTGCTTCACAGCATGGGGGATCTTCCCAGATCAGGGATCGAACCCATGTCTCCTGCATGGGCAGATGAACTCTTTACCACTGAGCCACCAGGAAAGCCCGAGCCAGAGATCTTGAAGTACAAAGTCAAGTGGGCCTTAGAAAGCATCACCACAAACAGAGCTAGTCGAGGTGATGGAATCCCAGTTGAGCTATTTCAAATCCTAAAAGATGATACTATTAAAGTGCCATACTCAGGATGCCAGCAAATTTGGAAAACTCAGCAGTGGCCTCAGGACCGGAAAAGGTCAGTTTTCATTTCAACTAAAGAAGGGCAATGCCGAAGAATGTTCAAACTACCACATAATTGCACTCATTTCACATGCTAACAAGGTCATGCTCAAAATCTTCCAAGCTAGGCTTCAATAGTATGTAAACGAGAACTTCCAGATGTACAAGTTGGATTTAGAAAAAGCAAAGGAACAAGAGATCAAATTGGCAACTGATCATAGAAAGAGCAAGGAATTCCTGAAAACAGAACCTTTGACTGTGTAGCTAAGAAGCTACAGGTAAAGAAGAAAAGGAAAGTTGTTCCCATCTGAATGCAGAGCTCTAGAGAATAGCAAGGAGAGATAAGAAAGCCTTCCTAAGTCCACAATGCAAAGAAACAGAGGAAAACAACAGAATGGGAAAGACTAGACATCTCTTCAAGATAACTAGGGAAACCAAGGGAACATTTCATGCAAAGATAGGCACAATAAAGGACAGAAACGGTATGGACCTAACAGATGTAGAAGATATTAAAAAGGGGTTGCAAGAATACAGAAGAACTATTAAAAAAAAGATCTTAATGACCTGGATGACCATAATGGTGTGATCACTCACCTAGAGACAGGTATCCTTTTTTAAAAAATTTATTTGTTTATTTACTATTTATTTTTGGCTATTCTGGGCTTTCACTACTGCTGCAGGCTCTTCTCTAGTTGCAGGGAGTGGTGGCTACTCTCTAGTTGAGGTGAGCAGGCTTCTTGTTGCAGTGACTTCTCTGTGGAACTCGGGCTCTAGGGCACACGGGCTTCAGTAGCTGCGGCTCCAAGGCTCTAGAGCGCAGGCTCAACAGTTGTGACTTACAGGATTAGTTGCTTCACAGCATGGGGGATCTTCCCAGATCAGGGATCGAACCCATGTCTCCTGCATGGGCAGATGAACTCTTTACCACTGAGCTACCAGGAAAGCCCCGAGCCAGATATCTTGAAGTACAAAGTCAAGTGGGCCTTAGAAAGCATCACCACAAACAGAGCTAGTCGAGGTGATGGAATCCCAGTTGAGCTATTTCAAATCCTAAAAGATGATACTATTAAAGTGCCATACTCAGGATGCCAGCAAATTTGGAAAACTCAGCAGTGGCCTCAGGACCGGAAAAGGTCAGTTTTCATTTCAACTAAAGAAGGGCAATGCCGAAGAATGTTCAAACTACCACATAATTGCACTCATTTCACATGCTAACAAGGTCATGCTCAAAATCTTCCAAGCTAGGCTTCAATAGTATGTAAACGAGAACTTCCAGATGTACAAGTTGGATTTAGAAAAAGCAAAGGAACAAGAGATCAAATTGGCAACATCCACTGGATCATAGAAAGAGCAAGGGAATTCCTGAAAAACAGAACCTTTGACTGTGTAGATCACAACAAACTGTTGAAAATTATTCAAGAAATGGTAATATCAGATCACCTTACCTGCCTCCTGAGAATGTGTACGCAGGTTATGAAGCAACAGTTAGAACTGAGCATGGAACAACAGACTAGTTTCAAACTGGGAAGGGAGTACGTCAAGGCTGTATATTGTCATCCTGACTAGTTAACTTATGTGCAGAGTACATCATGAGAAATGCCAGCCTGGATGAAGCACAGCTGGAATCAAAATTGCCAGGAGAAATATCAATAACCTCAGGTATGCAGATAATACCACCATTATGGCAGAAAGTGATCAGGAACTAAAGAGCCTCTTGATGTAGGTGAAAGAGGAGAGTAAAAAAACTGATTAAGGGGCTTCCCTGTTGGTCCAGTGGGTAAAGAGTCTGCCTTGCAGTGCAAGGAGCACCAATTCGATCCCTGGCCTGGGAAGATCCCATGTGTCATGGAGCAGCTAGACAGGTGTGTCCATTTATGAGCCAGTGCTCTGTAGCACACGTGCCCAAAGCCAGTGCTCTGCAATGAGAGAAGCCACTGCAATGAGCAGCCCACATAGGCCAAAGAATAAAAGATGTATGAAAATAAATAAATAAATAAACAACAAAAGAGGTCAAAATTTAAAAAGCTGGTTTAAAACTCAACATTCATAAAACTAAGATCATGGCATCCAGTCCCATCCCATTTAATGGCAAATAGATGGGCAAACAGTGGAAACAGTTACAGACTGTAACTGGGCTCCAAAATCACTGTGGATGGTGACTCCAGCCGTGAAATTAAAAGATGCTTGTTCCTTGGAAGAAAAGCTATGACAAACCTAGACAGCATATTAAAAAGCAGAGACATCCATGAAGTCAAAGCTATGATTTTCCCAGTAGTCATGTATGGATGTGAGAGCTGGACCATAAAGAAGGCTTAGTGCCCAAGAACTGATGCCTTTGAACTGCGGTGTTGGAGAAGACTCTTGAGATTCCCTTGGACTGCAAAGAGATCAAACCATTCAATACGAAAGAAAATCAATCCTGAATATTCATTGGAAAGACTAATGCTGAAGCTGAAGCTTCAATACTTTGGCCACCTGATGTGAAGAGCCAGCTCATTGGAAAAGACCCTGATGCTGGGGAAAATAGAAGCCAGAAGGAGAAGGGGACGACAGAGGATGATGGCATCACCAAATCAATGGACATGAGTTTGAGATGGGTTCAAAAAGAAGCAGACAGGGCTGAGCGACTGAACTGAACTGACAGTTTTTAAAAGGAGAAACATATGACCTTTACTTCACAGAATGCCCTCCCTGATACCTTCCATCTAGCCACGTTTCACTCTGTCTTCAAGATGTTATATCCCAATTCCCTTTTTGGACAACTTCAGCTCAACTATTCTCATTGGATCTCCTTTGCTAGAAAATGCTGTATGTGGAAAATAGTCACAGATGTTTTGTTACAATACTTCTTTTAAGTAGCATCAACCATCTTGTATTAAACTTTGTATTTTTATTTTTGTTTCACTGAGCCTTTCAGGGGTTGCATGGGGATCTTCAAAGATAAAGGATGACCAGTGGAGAATATGTGAGCAAGTAAAAAGGAGGGAGAACGTGAGAAGGAATGTGTAATTCCTTCTGAGGGGCAGACTTCACATGCATTTACCAGGTAGATATTCATGTGAGTCAGTGACCCCTTTCTATACAATACTAAAAGCCCCTGGATAGGTAAAGCCTTCTCATATCATGTGGAATTCACGGAAATATCACAACGTCACTTGGCTAAAAGCATTTGTACTCAGGAAAGAGAGGTTGGAAGACAAAAGCGAACATTTTGAAGCAAAACTCACACAATTTTTGAGGGCATAAAAATCAGCTAGCCAAACCCCTACTTCATAGATCTCAAAGCAAGGCATTGGGAAGTTCATATTCAAACTCAAATCTCCTCTTAAATTCAGTTGTGAAGCTACAGGATCCAGCCTGTTCGAAAAGATACCTGGTCTGGATAGAACATGGAGGCTTTACACAGCAAGAAAGACAGGAGGGCTCTGTGTCTGCAGAAGAGGAGAAAGCAAGCAGTAAGCAAAAAACAAACAAAAAAGAGGTGGTTGTCAAGTTCTGTGTTCTTCCTAATTGTGTCCTGGGCTCTGTGACAGTCTGTGTCATTAGAAGTCTTCCATACAGCAAAAGTCAAGTTAAGAACTGGCTTGGAAGGCTACTAACCTCAACTTCCCCTTACCCAGCTCCATCTCTCTACTTCAAGAGACCAAGTGAACCTCAGCTTATGGCTCCTGAGCGACCCATCGACATCCCTGCCTCCTACACCTAGAAAAGGGAAGTCTGGAGAGGATAATGCAATGAAAATATGACAGGTTTCCCCATTTCCACGACATTGCCGGTTCCCCAGCATCTACTGTATCGGAGAGCGAGAGTCACTTAGGGTAGCCATAGTTATAGTACTAGTCTCCGTTTTGTTTCCTTCCTTTTCTCTGCTGTTAAAATCTTTCGCTCTGATTTCAGTAAGGCACGCTCGTTCTGCAGGAGTCCGGGTTCTGCAGATGCTCTCACCTCGGGGACACTTCTGTAGGGAGTAGGAACACGTTTATAAACCAGGAAGCGCATGAGAACTCTGGAGGAGCAGGGGAGCGATTTATACTCGGGGGTGGGGGGGTGGTCGGTCACATCCACAGTTTCCAGGTTTGGGGGCTCGGCTCGGGCGCAAACTACAAGTCCCAGGAGACCCCGCAGTGACGCGGTGCGCCGCCGATCCTTCCTTCACTCTCCCCGACAGCTGAGATAAAGGTTCCGTTCACGGCGCACTGCGGGTTGGTTTGTTTTGAACGGCGGTGACGGAGGTTGGGAGCCCGGCTGACCGCAGGCGGGGGCGTCAGGAGGCGGATTCCTCCCGTCTTAAGCACTGGGGGGCGGGAGGAAGGGAGCCGGGCCCGAGGGCCGGGGACCGAGCCGCGAAGACAGAGCAGGCCGAGGCGATGGAGGGCGACGGGGTGCTGTGGGCTAGCGAGCCGGTCTCGGGTCCCGGCCCAGGAGGCGGCGGAATGATCCGCGAGCTGTGCCGGAGCTTTGGTCGCTACCGCCGCTACTTGGGACGGCTGAGGCAGAACCTGCGCGAAACGCAGAAGTTCTTCCGCGACATCCAGGGCTCCCACAATCACAGCTGTCCCTCCTCCCCGACGGAAGGCGGCGGGGCCGAGCGCGGCCCTGCCGGCGACATCGCCGCGATCGGGCTGCAGGCGGGTAAGGAGGGTAGCGGAGAAGGAGACGGGGCTGGAAAGGCCGACCGGAGGGTGGGCCGCACCCCCGCGCCAGCTAGGCAGCCGCGGGAATGGGCGGAAAGTGGAAGAAGGGCCGCGTGGCTGGGCCCGGAGGCCTGGCCGGCGGGGTCTGAGATGCCGTGGGCATCTGTCGGGTGGGGGAGGGGAGGGACGCCCGGACTCGGCCGGCGGGGACGGGGGCCAGGGGCGCCGAAGGCAGGAGCGGCAGGAGCACGATCCGAGGGACTGGGCTGTGCGCGGGTAGGAGCGTCCAGGACTCTAGTTTGGAGGTTAAGTCTAGGAGTGGGGAAAGTTGCCTCGAATTTGGAGGTGAGCAGCTGTGGTTAAAGTCCCAGTTCAGGGATGGTGGAATGGGGGGATGGAGGATGGGCAGCAGGCAGGGAGCCCCAGGACGCCAGGGGACTGTGGTAGATTGTGTGCGTGTGTGTGTTGTGTGTTTGATTATCTATGTGAAATACCCTTACCTCAATCATGAGGCAACTCAGAAGAAGTAAGGAATATAGTCTAAATGGGGCTGGGGTCGCTAAAGGAAAGGCTCTTATATTTGTCAGGGTATTGCCAGAGATGGCGGCTTGTGCTTATGGAAAAGACGTTAAGAGAGGGAAAGGATCTTTTTTTTCTTTGTCCTAAAACGTGACTTGATTCTCTGCGATGTATTAGAGACCTTAAAAAGCGCTTAAAATCGTGCAGCCTGTTTGCCCTTGCCTAATTTCTTGCTTCCTCTTAAACCGCTGTTGGTGGGCAAAGGGAGAGTTTGTTAACTACTTGGTCTAATTAGGAAATAACAGGTTGGATGGGAGAAAGGACTGGCATTCCATGTAGTTGGATACCTTGGGATAACATAGCGAAGAAGTCAGTGGGCTTCACTGAGTGATTCTCCAACGAAAACGTGTATTAAAATGAAAGTAAAAAAAAAAAAAAATAGATCTCAGGCTCTATCCCACAGATTGATTGAGTAGGAAGTCTAGTGGTGGACCCTAAGAATCAAAAGGCAAGTAGGGATTCTGATGCAGGTGGGCCACAAACACACTTTTAGAAACACTAATTTAGATGCTGACAGCAGATTTGAACATGAGGCACAGAATGCACTTGAAGTCTTAAACTCTTCAGAATTTATGTGTCAGGCCTGTATTTCCAAAGTTGCATGTTTAATATCCTAAATTTGAGACTCCAGAAATGGTGATGAAAGTAAGATTCTGATTGATGATGTTCCACTTAGTTGGCCTGGGAGAAAATAAAAAAGCTTTTATTTTATCTCATGGCATATGTGGGAGGAGGGGGATGACTAGCTTTTCTGAAGTTGTGGTTTTGACATCTGTCGGGAGATTTACTGTTGTAAAAAGGACCCATGGAGGGGATTGATTTCTGTGAGGCTATTAAAAAAAAAAGAAAAGAAAACCTGATATCTGTGAGAGGGCGGATGTTTTCAGAGATGAGCCCAGAATGTGTACTTTCACCTGCTCTCTCAAGCAATGCTTTCCAGCAGCTTTCCCTGCTCGGGTTTTCTTAGCCGTATCTTAAAAAGCCCTCTCTTGTAGTCATTTTATAACAACTGTTGATTTTAGAATTACTCTTGAAAAAGATCTAAGAGTAGATTCACCTCAGAGAGATGGAAGTTTTCAAGGCATGTTGGTTGGCTTTTTTTAAATTATTATTATTCTTTAAACGCCAACCTAAGAAATACAAATGCACCTTTGTATTTTGCCTCATTGGCTTTTCTAGTTGACTGCATCATGAACTAATCTTTGCGTATTTAACTCTACACCCTCTGGAGTCTGATCATCTGGAGTAAAAACTAGGATAGGGGGCATATGACGGGTTGGGAGCCTTTTGACTTTGTTCCATAAAATGCTTCCATTCCTTTAGTGGGGAGAGCTTTAGTGTTGGAAGGTGAAAAGACTTCGTGAGATGGCTCTTACTGTGTGTATTTTGGGGATCCGATTTTCCTAGTTGTTTAGGTGATTGTGTTCGAAAGCAGAAACCACTGATTCTTGGAACTAGACCACTAGTTCTTGTTCTCTCCCTTTACACGCTTCTCTTTACAAAGTCAAGTTCATTCAAAAACTTTTTCAACTTTCTTCTGTGAATATGGGTTTCTGATTAATACGAACTTGAAATGTTAAGGAGAGGGACACTCGTTTCTTAACCTCATAAATCTGAAGGTTATACCATGGTCTCAGAATGGAAGTGTCTTCTGGTTGGATGTAGTATGGTATTTGGGAGAAGGAAATGGCAACCCACTTCAGTATTCTTTTAACTGCTCACTTCAGTTTTTTTTTCTTGGAAAATTACTTAGAGAAGCCTGGCGAGCTACATTCCAAATATATACATATTATATGCAGCTTCTCTGATGGCTCAGTGCTGAGGAATCTGCCTGCAATGCAGGAGATCCTGGTTCCATCTTTGGATTGGGAAGATCCTCCTGGAGGAGGGTGTAGCAACCCACTCTCCAGTATTCTTGCCTGGAGAATTCCTTGGGCAGAGGAGCCTGGCAGGCTGCAGTTTATGGGGTCACACAGAGTCGGACACAACTGAAGTGACTAAGCAGTAGTAGTAGTAGTATTTGAGCAATTGAAGATCATGGACTAACTCAATCTTTTTTTTTCTAATTTTGGACCCTTTACATTGACATGTACTCGAGAGCACTGGCTCTCATTGGACACACCAGTCTAGCCGCTCCTTGGCACATGGGATCTTCCCGGGCCAGGGGTCAAACTGGTGCCCCTTGCACTCACTGCAAGGCAGACTCTTTACCCACTGGACCACCAGGGAAGCCCTACATTTTTTATTATTTCACTTTTAACCACAAAAGAGATAGGGAGGATCCCCTGCAAATAATGCCTCCTTCCTAATTTTGACAGTTTTGAATTCACTGGGGGCAGTGTAAAGAACATATAATGTACATGATGTTATTGAAATTAAAAAGTAGGTGGAATAAAGCTCTAAAATGAGACTTGCTTGGCTTTTGCAGGGAAAACTGAATTATAAGTGAAGTTGCCTTGATTCAGTTCCTCCTTTAAAAAAAAAGAAAACAGCTTTATTTTTTATTTATTTACTTGTGGCTGCACAGTGTCTGTTGTGGTGCTTGGACTTCTCATTGTGGTGGTGACTTCTCTTGTTGCAGAGTAGAGGCTCTAGGGCATTCACACTTCAGTAATTGCAGCATGTGGGCTCAGTAGTTGTGGTGCACAGGCTTAGTTGCCCCATGGCATGTGGAATCTTCCCAGGCCAGGGATCAAAGCTGTGTTCCCCACACTGGCAGGCAGATTCTTAACCACTGGACCAACAGGGAAGTTCCAGTCCCTCCTTTTCTTCCCAAGTCATTGGCCTTCTTTTCACTTAATTATGAGGGATGCAGCCCTCTTTAACTGCTCACTTCAGTTTTTTTCTTGGAAAATTACTTAGAGAAGCCTGGCGAGCTACATTCCAAATATATACATATTATATGCAGCTTCTCTGATGGCTCAGTGCTGAGGAATCTGCCTGCAATGCAGGAGATCCTGGTTCCATCTTTGGATTGGGAAGATCCTCCTGGAGGAGGGTGTAGCAACCCACTCTCCAGTATTCTTGCCTGGAGAATTCCTTGGGCAGAGGAGCCTGGCAGGCTGCAGTTTATGGGGTCACACAGAGTCGGACACAACTGAAGTGACTAAGCAGTAGTAGTAGTAGTATTTGAGCAATTGAAGATCATGGACTAACTCAATCTTTTTTTTTCTAATTTTGGACCCTTTACATTGACATGTACTCGAGAGCACTGGCTCTCATTGGACACACCAGTCTAGCCGCTCCTTGGCACATGGGATCTTCCCGGGCCAGGGGTCAAACTGGTGCCCCTTGCACTCACTGCAAGGCAGACTCTTTACCCACTGGACCACCAGGGGAGCCCTACATTTTTTATTATTTCACTTTTAACCACAAAAGAGATAGGGAGGATCCCCTGCAAATAATGCCTCCTTCCTAATTTTGACAGTTTTGAATTCACTGGGGGCAGTGTAAAGAACATATAATGTACATGATGTTATTGAAATTAAAAAGTAGGTGGAATAAAGCTCTAAAATGAGACTTGCTTGGCTTTTGCAGGGAAAACTGAATTATAAGTGAAGTTGCCTTGATTCAGTTCCTCCTTTAAAAAAAAAGAAAACAGCTTTATTTTTTATTTATTTACTTGTGGCTGCACAGTGTCTGTTGTGGTGCTTGGACTTCTCATTGTGGTGGTGACTTCTCTTGTTGCAGAGTAGAGGCTCTAGGGCATTCACACTTCAGTAATTGCAGCATGTGGGCTCAGTAGTTGTGGTGCACAGGCTTAGTTGCCCCATGGCATGTGGAATCTTCCCAGGCCAGGGATCAAAGCTGTGTTCCCCACACTGGCAGGCAGATTCTTAACCACTGGACCAACAGGGAAGTTCCAGTCCCTCCTTTTCTTCCCAAGTCATTGGCCTTCTTTTCACTTAATTATGAGGGATGCAGCCTCTCTGTTGATTTACCTCTGTCAGAGGGTTCAAAGGTAGTGAGATAAAGGCCTTGGGCACTTCTGAAGACAGGCAGAGTGCAGTATTACAAAGTAGCTGAGGGAGAAATATTTTTCTTGTTTTATGATCTGGCAGAGTTCCAGGCTGTTGCAGTGTATCAGAAACCTCTCAATCTTAAGAAGTTGGAATGAATCAAATATACTTACCTGGAATGCTCTAGCCTGTGCTGCATTCCTTTCCTCCTGGTTCTTCTCCTAATTGAGTGACCTTGGGCAAATCACAGCAGTGCTTTACCACAGTTTCCTCATCTTTAAAGATTTATTTATTTATTTTGGGGGGCGTGGGATGGGGAGGGAGAGGAGCAGGTGGGCCACTTCTACTGGTCTTTCATCTGTCCATTTTTCATCCATCTTTGTTCTTTGGCCCGCGTGGGCCTCCCATCACGGTGGCCTCTGTTGTCACAGAGCGCTGGCTCTGGGCGCATGCGCTCCAGAGCTCCGGCTCGGTCATTGGACACATCGGTCCAGCTGCTCCGCAGCACATGGAATCTTCCCAGGCCAGGGATCGAACCGGCGCCCCCTGCACTGCAAGGCAGTGTCCTTACCCACTGAACCACCAGGGAAGCCCAGTTTCCTCATCTTTAAACAGGGATTATGGTAAAGGAGTTGCCTCTAGGGTTGTGGGAGTTAATATATGTGTTTAGAACAGTGCCTATAAGGTGCTGTGTAAGTATTAGTTATTATTAGTCAATAAATATTTGAGTATCTAGTATAGGGGATGAAGAGTCAAAGCAAAATATTGGTATTGGCCTTGGATTAGTGGAAATCAGTCTTCTCCTCTGTTTTTCTCTTAAGAAATAAAAAAGATGGGCTTCCCCTGGTGGTCCAGTGGGTAAGGACACCGCCTTGCAGTGCAAGGGGCGCCGGTTCGAGCCCTGGCCTGGGAAGATCCCACGTGCCGCGGAGTGGCTGGACTGATGTGTCCAATTACTGAGCCGGAGCTCTGGAGTGCATGCGCCCAGAGCCAGCGCTCTGCAACGACAGACGCCACCGCAATAGGAGGCCCACACAGGCCAAAGAACAAAGACGGACGAAAATAGAGAAATGAAAGACAATAGAAGTGGCCCGCCCGCTCCCCTCCCTCCCCAACCCGACCCCCGCCCAAAATAAATAAATAAATAAATAAAAAAGAAATAAAAAAGATTATAATTATCCTTACTGTGCACCTGTTTGTTTATGTTGAATGAGGACAAAAAGGACTAAGCAGATCTGAG
Source organism: Tragulus kanchil (assembly GCA_022376925.1). Classification (NCBI taxonomy): domain Eukaryota; kingdom Metazoa; phylum Chordata; class Mammalia; order Artiodactyla; family Tragulidae; genus Tragulus; species Tragulus kanchil. Next base: position 79,038,721 of record JAIOJX010000024.1, on the reverse strand, counting down.
CTTGACCTTCTAGAAAGGTATAATCTAACCTCAGCCATATACATATGCAACACATACAGTAGAAAACTTGCAAAAAGCTAAAGCTAGATTATAGGCATTTTAAGTGGGTTACAATTTTAGGTTGTTACGGCTTTTTGCCTTTGGTTCACTAACAACTTCATTTCTCTGACATCCTTCAGCCTGTTTTGGTCACACCTGGTATAAACTGGTTGCCGGAATTAAAAGAGAAGAAAAGCACTAGTGTACTTACTTATTTAAGAAAACACTAGTGCACATTTTTCTTGGACCTGTTAGACAGAAATTTATATGGATAATACAGTTTAAGAGGCAGAGTGACATGAGCAAGGGATGGAAAGTTGGGATCAAGGAGATTCTTTTTTTATACATAATTAATTTATTTTTGGCTATTCTGGGTTTTCACTGCTGCCACAGGCTCTTCTCTAGTTGCAGGGAGTGGGGGCTACTCTCTGGTTGAGGTGAGCAGGCTTCTTGTTACCGTGACTTCTCTTGTTGTGGAACTCAGGCTCAAGGGCTCATGGGCTTCAGTAGTTGCGGCACACGGGCTCAGTAGTTGCAGCTCCGAGGCTTAGTTGCTCTGCAGCCTGTGGGATCCTACCGGATCAGGGATCGAACTTGTGTTTTCTGCATCGGCAGGCGAACTCTTTACCACTGAGCTACCAGGGCAGCCCTCAAGGAGCTTCTTTTTAGCCTAGTTTCTTCCAGTTGCTATCTTCCTTTGGACTGAGGGATGGAGGGAAGTTGGTTGTGGGTAAAACAGCCAGAGACTGGGATGGATGTGCTTTCTAGTAGTTTGTCATGATCTGTTTGGAAGAGTTGCCTCAGCAGTTCAATCCATAAGCTCAATAGAGATGGTGCTATAATTGTGATACGTAGTTATATTACTTTTATTACACTAGATGAACAAAGCCCTGTTTCCCCAAGTATGTCTAAAACTTTCACTTTGTTTTCATTTTTTTCTGGCATAGAGATAGCATATAATAGGCAGAAACTTCAGCCACTGTTGGTTTTTGGTGTGACAAGTGAAAAAAAAAAAAAAGCCTGGTGTCCAGTGGTTGGAAATTCCTTGATTTCATTGCAAGGAGTGGAGGTTCGATCCCTGGTCAGGAACTAAGATCCCATGTACTGAGTGGCAGCAACAACAATAACAAAAAGTAGTCAAAAGCAAGCACAAGCATTTGAACCAGATCTGAGTTCCTCTTCTACTTCAGCTTTTATTAACCGTGGGATGGAGGAGAAATTACTTAACCTCTTAGAATCTTGGTTTCTTCATATGTAAAATGGGAGTGATACAGAATGTCACATCTATTTGAAATGTCCAAAACAAGCAAATTCCTAAAAGACAGAAAGTAGATTAGTGATTGCCAGGGGATGAGGAGAGAGGAAAATAAGGAGTAACTGCTAATGGGTACCAGGTTTTTTCCTGGGAAGTAAAGATATTCTGGAATTAGGTAGTGGTCATGATTGTACAACTGTTAAATTGTATGGTGTAAAAGGTGATTTTATGGTATGTGAATTTTATCTAAAGAAATAAGTAGAACGAGAATGATAATGTCTACCTCACAAAGTTGTGACATTCAGAGATCATTTAAATTAAAGCACTTAGCACAGGCACAGAGTTAGTACTAAATATATGTAACGTTTGAGTATTATGGTGGGGTGGGTGGGGTGTAAAATTGGACTAGTTGCTCTGCAGCCTGTGGGATCCTACCGGATCAGGGATCGAACTTGTGTTTTCTGCATCGGCAGGCGAACTCTTTACCACTGAGCTACCAGGGCAGCCCTCAAGGAGCTTCTTTTTAGCCTAGTTTCTTCCAGTTGCTATCTTCCTTTGGACTGAGGGATGGAGGGAAGTTGGTTGTGGGTAAAACAGCCAGAGACTGGGATGGATGTGCTTTCTAGTAGTTTGTCATGATCTGTTTGGAAGAGTTGCCTCAGCAGTTCAATCCATAAGCTCAATAGAGATGGTGCTATAATTGTGATACGTAGTTATATTACTTTTATTACACTAGATGAACAAAGCCCTGTTTCCCCAAGTATGTCTAAAACTTTCACTTTGTTTTCATTTTTTTCTGGCATAGAGATAGCATATAATAGGCAGAAACTTCAGCCACTGTTGGTTTTTGGTGTGACAAGTGAAAAAAAAAAAAAAGCCTGGTGTCCAGTGGTTGGAAATTCCTTGATTTCATTGCAAGGAGTGGAGGTTCGATCCCTGGTCAGGAACTAAGATCCCATGTACTGAGTGGCAGCAACAACAATAACAAAAAGTAGTCAAAAGCAAGCACAAGCATTTGAACCAGATCTGAGTTCCTCTTCTACTTCAGCTTTTATTAACCGTGGGATGGAGGAGAAATTACTTAACCTCTTAGAATCTTGGTTTCTTCATATGTAAAATGGGAGTGATACAGAATGTCACATCTATTTGAAATGTCCAAAACAAGCAAATTCCTAAAAGACAGAAAGTAGATTAGTGATTGCCAGGGGATGAGGAGAGAGGAAAATAAGGAGTAACTGCTAATGGGTACCAGGTTTTTTCCTGGGAAGTAAAGATATTCTGGAATTAGGTAGTGGTCATGATTGTACAACTGTTAAATTGTATGGTGTAAAAGGTGATTTTATGGTATGTGAATTTTATCTAAAGAAATAAGTAGAACGAGAATGATAATGTCTACCTCACAAAGTTGTGACATTCAGAGATCATTTAAATTAAAGCACTTAGCACAGGCACAGAGTTAGTACTAAATATATGTAACGTTTGAGTATATGTGTGTGTGTGTACTTGGTGAACATTAGGAGGTTGGAACGTGGGGGTTGGAGGAAGAATAAGAGGAACAAAAGGATGGAATGAGGGACAGACAGTTTTGGACTGAAGCCAGATTTAGGCCCAGGTCTCGAAGCTCCCAGTCCAGTTTTGCAACTCATCCTTTGTTCTTTCCTGATCTGCCCATGAGACTATAAAATTCACCCTGGCATTGGAGAGATTTTGTTACAAGTGAGTCATAACCCAGGCTCCACATCTCACCATGGAACTGCAGTTGACTTCAGTGGGAGATTTTATGTGAGGGAGTGAGTACAGTGTGACACTACCTACTCAGACTTCTTGTTCCAGTTCCAGTCCCTTTCTTTCCCCTTCAGCCTCTGTTGGTCACACCTGGTATAAACTGGCTGCCGGAATTAAGAGAAGAAAAGCACTAGTGTGCTTACTTATTTAAGAAAACACTAGTGCACATTTTTCTTGGTCTCATTAGACAGAAATTTATATGGATAATACAGTTTAAGAGGCAGAGTGATTGACCTCTGAGTAAGGGATGGAAAGTTGGGAAGTCCTAATCTGCCTTAGCTAGGATAACTTGATAATTTGTTTCCCATGGAATGGAGTAACCCATGACTAAAAAGGCTTGGATAATTCTGCCTGCTCTTGAAAGAAAAGACATAGTTACGTTTAAGACTGTTATCATTTGCAACATGTTTAGTCTTTAAAGTCATTACTGATTTCAATATGGTTAGTTCTTCAGCCTTGCAAGTAGCATTTAAAGAATGCTTGGATTTAAATAAAAATCAGTTCTGGTCTTTAAGTTTTGTTTTGCTCAGTCCACTTTCCAAGCATCAGCATTTATTTCTCCATACTTCTCTGTTGCACTAGATTAAGGCAACAAAGAATCTTTCTGCAACAAAGAATCTTGCTGCAACAAAGAATCTCCCTGCAACAAATGCACTTCTCAAAAGCAGTCTTGAAAATAAAACCTCAAAAAATATGTTACTGAAGTAAATTTCACCTAAAACATATTACTCTGTTCTTATAGACTCTGGACATATAGATCATGCTTTTATTTATCTGTATGATGGCTGTGGATATATTTGTTGTATCTCATCTATTAGATCATGAACTCCTAGTGGTATAAACTGCATTTTACTCATCTTTGTATCCTCTGCAATGAGAGTCAGCGTGTCTTGGGTACAGGGAAAACATAGTGAAACTGTTCATTAATTGATATTTTTATTTCTAAGTTGATGCTATGAAAGAAAGAAGGGTTAGAGTTTCATCATGTAGTCTCTAGATGATTTCTCACCCATTGGGATTTCCTGCTTAACCATTAGTCTTTGAGGGCATAAGGATAAAGCATATGAGATTTAAATGGCATTTGATAAAAACAGGAGTTGAGATGCTTTACTAGCTTTATGACAGTACAGGAAGATTAGCTTCAGTCTTTCTTTGATGGAATAAATATTATTGTCTTGTTTGCATGGTTCACGAGCAGAATGCATTCATGAAGATTGTGGTGAGAGCATTTTTCATTTTTGTCAGAGGTTACTCATAGGGAAGCCAATGTGAGGACTGCGAGGGGTGTGGGCAGATGTGATTTTCTTCTCTAACAGTTTTTTTTTTTTTTTAATTTATTTATCTTTTGAGGGGTGGGGTGGGGAGGAGGGTGGAGTGGGAGGGAGGGGTGGGCGGGCCACTTTTTTTTTTTTTTTTTTAAACCTTTATTTTACTTTTAACTTTTACAGAGTTTTGTTGTTCACAGACATGCATGTTCTCAGATTAGTCACATGTATATCCCCCCCTTCCCTCCCCTCCTGACCATCACACAGCACCCCTGAAGGATCCCCTTTTTTCACAGAGCAATGACTATAGCTATTTTCTTCACTTATGATAGTACAGGCCTTCATGCTACTTCCTTTACGCCTCTCACCCACTGTTCCTTCCCCACAATGTCCATATGTCCACTGTCCATGTCTGTCTGTCGCTTCACTGCATGTGCCATCATCACCATCCTACTAGATTCCATATATATGTGTTAATATACTATATTTGTCCTTCTCTTTCTGACTGACTTCACTTTTGATGATACGTTCTAGATCCAGCTACCTCATTAGGGTTGATTCTTCTGCATTTCTCTTTACAGCTGTGTAGTATTCCATTGTATATATGTACCAGAGCTTTTGGATCCATTCGTTCGTCGATGGGCATCTAGGTTCCACTTCTATTGGTCTTTCATTTCTCTATTTTCATCCATCTTTGTTCTTTGGCTCCTGTGGGCCTCCCATCGCGGTGGCGTCTGTCGTTGCAGAGCGTCGGCTCTGGGTGCATGCGCTCCAGAGCTCCGGCTCAGTCCTTGAACACATCGGTCCAGCTGCTCCGCGGCACGTGGGATCTTCCCAGGCCAGGGATCGAACAGGCGCCCCTTGCACTGAAAGGCGGTGTCCTTACCCACTGGACCACCAGGGAAGCCCTCTAACAGTTTTAAGATCTATGGTGAATTTGCTCTTTACTTCTCGTGGGAAAACAGTTCACCTCCAGGGATGGTCCAGGGAATTTGATGGTGTCATCATATTAGGAATAGGAGTATTGAGTCCCTGTGAAAGATGCAGCTTTTCCTTCAAGATTCTCAGGGGTCTGACTGGAGTCCCCTGTGGGATTTTCATTTGAAGTGTAGGCCACCCCATGCTTGAGAATTGACTCCATTCTTTGCCAAATGCGGAGTCTGGTAATCTTGGGGATCCTGGAACTTGATCCTTTGACAGGAGAGCATGTCTAGCAGTGGTTGAGATGTGTTCTTCCTTCCTTAAATCAGCCTCTCTGAGAAAGTCTCATGATATATAACATTTCTCTGAAGTCCAAACGAAAACTCTCTGAAGGAAAGTTGGTCAGTGCTTGGGGACTCTGAATTCCATGTGGGCTCCCAGTTAAATGGAGCATCATGTGCGGTGCCTTCTTTTGTTGTGTTTAGGCAGTGTGAGTGGTTTGGATGTATCCCCAGCCCGTGGGGTGCCTTGTGGCTATGGAAGCCTCTTGCTCACAAGCCTTTGGAGTTGGGCTTTCTCATGTGCTTCCCTTCCCTGGGGTGGTGTTCTCTGGACAGGAAGATGGGAAGTAGAACTTGAGGACTGTTTTTCTTTTCACTTGTTTTAATAAGGCATCAAACTTATCCCAAGTAATAATGAAACTTATTATTCATAAAAGACTTTGATTATTAGAAAAAAGCCCTCATGCTTTTTAAAAAATGCTTTTATCACTTTTATTTTACTCAGATGTAAAAAGATCTTTAATTATAGATTAAAACTTCAGTGTGTTATTTACGCCAGACTTCTATTGGTCTTTCATTTCTCTATTTTCATCCATCTTTGTTCTTTGGCTCCTGTGGGCCTCCCATCGCGGTGGCGTCTGTCGTTGCAGAGCGTCGGCTCTGGGTGCATGCGCTCCAGAGCTCCGGCTCAGTCCTTGAACACATCGGTCCAGCTGCTCCGCGGCACGTGGGATCTTCCCAGGCCAGGGATCGAACAGGCGCCCCTTGCACTGAAAGGCGGTGTCCTTACCCACTGGACCACCAGGGAAGCCCTCTAACAGTTTTAAGATCTATGGTGAATTTGCTCTTTACTTCTCGTGGGAAAACAGTTCACCTCCAGGGATGGTCCAGGGAATTTGATGGTGTCATCATATTAGGAATAGGAGTATTGAGTCCCTGTGAAAGATGCAGCTTTTCCTTCAAGATTCTCAGGGGTCTGACTGGAGTCCCCTGTGGGATTTTCATTTGAAGTGTAGGCCACCCCATGCTTGAGAATTGACTCCATTCTTTGCCAAATGCGGAGTCTGGTAATCTTGGGGATCCTGGAACTTGATCCTTTGACAGGAGAGCATGTCTAGCAGTGGTTGAGATGTGTTCTTCCTTCCTTAAATCAGCCTCTCTGAGAAAGTCTCATGATATATAACATTTCTCTGAAGTCCAAACGAAAACTCTCTGAAGGAAAGTTGGTCAGTGCTTGGGGACTCTGAATTCCATGTGGGCTCCCAGTTAAATGGAGCATCATGTGCGGTGCCTTCTTTTGTTGTGTTTAGGCAGTGTGAGTGGTTTGGATGTATCCCCAGCCCGTGGGGTGCCTTGTGGCTATGGAAGCCTCTTGCTCACAAGCCTTTGGAGTTGGGCTTTCTCATGTGCTTCCCTTCCCTGGGGTGGTGTTCTCTGGACAGGAAGATGGGAAGTAGAACTTGAGGACTGTTTTTCTTTTCACTTGTTTTAATAAGGCATCAAACTTATCCCAAGTAATAATGAAACTTATTATTCATAAAAGACTTTGATTATTAGAAAAAAGCCCTCATGCTTTTTAAAAAATGCTTTTATCACTTTTATTTTACTCAGATGTAAAAAAAGATCTAATTATAGCTTCATCAGATTAAAACTTCAGTGTGTTATTTACGCCAGACAGTTTTTACCCTTTCTGGTTTATATAATGGGAAGGAATTACATTTTCCAAGATTTTTTTGGTCAAGCCAAACTTTCCACACCAGAGACTAAGTAAGCCCTTATCATAAACGCAACTAGGTAATGAGACTTAATTTGATTAAGAGCTCTGTTTTTAAGTAAATTGGAGGGACAGTGACTGAACCAATATGCAGTTTACTTTTTTTAGGAATATTTTGTACAGTATACTCTACCCATAACTTTTTTTTCTTTTTTCTCTAGTTGCAGGGAGTGGGGTACCCATAACTTTTAATAGGGACTTCCCTTGTGGCTCAGACAAGACAGACTCTGTCTGCAATGCAGAAGACCCAGGTTCAATCCCTGGGTTGGGGAAATCCTCTGGAAAAGGGAATGACTACCTATTCCATTCTTGCCTGGAGAGTTCCATGGACAGAGCAGCCTGACTGGCTGGCTACAGTCGATGGGGTCACAGTCGGTTATGACTGAGCAGCTAACACTGGAGATCTGCAGGGGCAAGGAAGAAATGAAGCACATGAGGAGAAACAGCTAGTAGCAGAGAAGTCATTCTTATAGAACCCCTGGGAAGACCTACTTCCGTTTCTCCTGACTGAACAATTGCCCTGCTTTGCTGGCTCTTGCTCCATGGAGAGAAGTGGAGAAATTCTGCTGCCGTTAATGCTTGTTAGTCTAGGATAAAAGTAGTTTGTTGGCATATGGCCTCCTCTTGGAGGCCTGCGCTTGTTATCTAGTGAGTGGTTGGATTTTTTTTATTTTTCCCCAGCCCGTGGGTGCCTTGTGGCTATGGAAGCCTCTTGCTCACAAGCCTTTGGAGTTGGGCTTTCTCATGTGCTTCCCTTCCCTGGGGTGGTGTTCTCTGGACAGGAAGATGGGAAGTAGAACTTGAGGACTGTTTTTCTTTTCACTTGTTTTAATAAGGCATCAAACTTATCCCAAGTAATAATGAAACTTATTATTCATAAAAGACTTTGATTATTAGAAAAAAGCCCTCATGCTTTTTAAAAAATGCTTTTATCACTTTTATTTTACTCAGATGTAAAAAAAGATCTAATTATAGCTTCATCAGATTAAAACTTCAGTGTGTTATTTACGCCAGACAGTTTTTACCCTTTCTGGTTTATATAATGGGAAGGAATTACATTTTCCAAGATTTTTTTGGTCAAGCCAAACTTTCCACACCAGAGACTAAGTAAGCCCTTATCATAAACGCAACTAGGTAATGAGACTTAATTTGATTAAGAGCTCTGTTTTTAAGTAAATTGGAGGGACAGTGACTGAACCAATATGCAGTTTACTTTTTTTAGGAATATTTTGTACAGTATACTCTACCCATAACTTTTTTCTTTTTTCTCTAGTTGCAGGGAGTGGGGTACCCATAACTTTTAATAGGGACTTCCCTTGTGGCTCAGACAAGACAGACTCTGTCTGCAATGCAGAAGACCCAGGTTCAATCCCTGGGTTGGGGAAATCCTCTGGAAAAGGGAATGACTACCTATTCCATTCTTGCCTGGAGAGTTCCATGGACAGAGCAGCCTGACTGGCTGGCTACAGTCGATGGGGTCACAGTCGGTTATGACTGAGCAGCTAACACTGGAGATCTGCAGGGGCAAGGAAGAAATGAAGCACATGAGGAGAAACAGCTAGTAGCAGAGAAGTCATTCTTATAGAACCCCTGGGAAGACCTACTTCCGTTTCTCCTGACTGAACAATTGCCCTGCTTTGCTGGCTCTTGCTCCATGGAGAGAAGTGGAGAAATTCTGCTGCCGTAACTTGGAAATGTGGCTTGTTAGTCTAGGATAAAAGTAGTTTGTTGGCATATGGCCTCCTCTTGGAGGCCTGAGCCGCAGAAGAGGTGGAGGTGTGTTCCCTACTGCTGAGTAACCAGAAGGCCACTGCAGGCAGTGCACGGTTGAGCTTCTTCTCGAGGCTTCTTGTTCAGTGAACTGGGTGTTTATAGGTAACATTCATCAAAAAATGTCCTGTCCACGAGTTAGTGTTCTGTTTATGCTGCTTAGTCTTGAAGACTTGGGTTCTAAATCTGATCCTGAGCTCACTTAGATGAGCACCTTGGACTCCCCAGACTTGGAACTGACATCAGTAAACCATCCCTAGGAGATTGAGGAGACAACAGGTAATGTGCAGGGCAGAAGTGGGGGTAAAATTTCTACTATTACTGTATTTAAAAAATTCTGCTATTACTGTATATATTGTACTTTCTATCTGCTGGGGTTTTTTGACCAGTAGAATTTTATCTCTTAATCTTTTTGAGATCCAGACCTGGGTATAACTTGCTAGTTATCCTCTTGGCTTATTTTTTTTCAGTGATTTTGAAATAATTTCAAGTTTATATGAATGTCACCAGAGAAGCAAAAAGAGCTCTCATATCCACTTCACGCAGGTTCTCCAGTTGTTAAGATTTTATTGCATTTGCCCCATCACCCAGTCTCTCTCTGTTCTATTATATGTATAAGTTTTTCTGAACCTTGTGAAAATGAGCTGTAGATAGGTTGTCTTATCTCCTTTGAATACTTCCATTGTGCATTTCTCCCAAACAAGGACATGCTTTTACATATTAGCATTTGCTACTATTGTTCAGTTGCTAAGTTGTGTCTGACTTTTTGCAACCCCATGGACTGTAGCACTCTAGGCTCCCCTGTGCTTCACTGTTCCCTGGAGTTTGCTCAGACTCATGTGCATTGAGCCGATGATGCTATCCAACCATATCATCCTCTGCTGCCTCTTCCTGCCCTCGACTTTTACCGGCATCAGGGTCTTTCCCAATGAGTGGTCTCTTCGCATCAGCTCCAAAGTATTGGAGCTTCAGCTTCAGCATCAGTCCTTCCAATGAATATTCAGGGTTGATTTCCTTTAGGATTGACTGGTTTGATCTCCTTGTTGTCCAAGATATTCTCAAGAGTCTTCTCCAGCACCACAATTCAAAAGGATCAGTTTTTCAGTGCTCAGCTTTCTTTATGGTCCAGCTCTCACATCAATACATGACTAATGGAAAAACCATAGCTTTTACTAGATGGACTTTTGTCAGCAAAGTGATGTCTCTGCTTTCTAATATGCTGTCTAGGTTTGTCATTAGTTTGCTTCCAAGAAGGAAGCATGGCTGCAGTCACTGTCCACAGTGACTTTGGAACCCCAAAAAACAAAATCTGTCGCTGCTTCCATTTTTTCCCCCTTCTGTTTGCCATGAAGTGATGGAGCTGGATGCCATGATTTTCATTTTTTGAATGTTGAGTTTCAAGTTTTCACTTTTCTCTTTCACCTTTATCAAGAGGTTCTTAGTTCCTCTTCACTTTCTGCCATTGAGTGGTATCATCTGTATGTCTGAGGTTGTCGATACTTCTCCCTACAATCTTGATTCCAGCTTGTGATTCATCTAACCTGGCATTTTGCAGTGATTTTGAAATAATTTCAAGTTTATATGAATGTCACCAGAGAAGCAAAAAGAGCTCTCATATCCACTTCACGCAGGTTCTCCAGTTGTTAAGATTTTATTGCATTTGCCCCATCACCCAGTCTCTCTCTGTTCTATTATATGTATAAGTTTTTCTGAACCTTGTGAAAATGAGCTGTAGATAGGTTGTCTTATCTCCTTTGAATACTTCCATTGTGCATTTCTCCCAAACAAGGACATGCTTTTACATATTAGCATTTGCTACTATTGTTCAGTTGCTAAGTTGTGTCTGACTTTTTGCAACCCCATGGACTGTAGCACTCTAGGCTCCCCTGTGCTTCACTGTTCCCTGGAGTTTGCTCAGACTCATGTGCATTGAGCCGATGATGCTATCCAACCATATCATCCTCTGCTGCCTCTTCCTGCCCTCGACTTTTACCGGCATCAGGGTCTTTCCCAATGAGTGGTCTCTTCGCATCAGCTCCAAAGTATTGGAGCTTCAGCTTCAGCATCAGTCCTTCCAATGAATATTCAGGGTTGATTTCCTTTAGGATTGACTGGTTTGATCTCCTTGTTGTCCAAGATATTCTCAAGAGTCTTCTCCAGCACCACAATTCAAAAGGATCAGTTTTTCAGTGCTCAGCTTTCTTTATGGTCCAGCTCTCACATCAATACATGACTAATGGAAAAACCATAGCTTTTACTAGATGGACTTTTGTCAGCAAAGTGATGTCTCTGCTTTCTAATATGCTGTCTAGGTTTGTCATTAGTTTGCTTCCAAGAAGGAAGCATGGCTGCAGTCACTGTCCACAGTGACTTTGGAACCCCAAAAAACAAAATCTGTCGCTGCTTCCATTTTTTCCCCCTTCTGTTTGCCATGAAGTGATGGAGCTGGATGCCATGATTTTCATTTTTTGAATGTTGAGTTTCAAGTTTTCACTTTTCTCTTTCACCTTTATCAAGAGGTTCTTAGTTCCTCTTCACTTTCTGCCATTGAGTGGTATCATCTGTATGTCTGAGGTTGTCGATACTTCTCCCTACAATCTTGATTCCAGCTTGTGATTCATCTAACCTGGCATTTTGCATGATGTACTTTGCATATAAGTTACATAAACAGGGTGACAGTATATAGTCTTGACATATTCTTTTCCCAATTTTGAAACGGTCTGCTGTTCCTTGTCCAGATCTAACTGTTGCTTTCTGACTTACACACAGGTTTCTCAGGAGACAGGGAAGGTGGTCTGTGTTCCTGTCGCTTGAAGAATTTCCACAGTTTGTTGTGATCTGCACAGTCAGAGGCTTTCTCGACGATCCAACAAATATTGGCAATTTGATTTCTGGTTCCTCTGCCTTTTCTAAATCCAGCTTATGTATCTGGAAGTTCTCAGTTCGTATACTGCTGAAGCCTAACTTGAAGGATTTTGAGCATAGCTTTACATTGCAGTGTGCAACTCCCTAAATCAGCAAGTCAGTACTACCATCCAGTCTACAGACCCCATTATAAGTTTTGCCCGCTGTCCCAATAATGTCTTTTTCTTTTTGGTCAAGGATCCTGTCCAGGAGCACGTTTCATTTAGTTGTTATGTCTCTTCAGACTCCCTTAATGTGGACAGTCTCTCAGCCTTTCCCTGGAATTTGTATTTTCAACAGGTTTAAAGAGCAGGCTTTACATTCTGTGGGATAACCCTTAGCCTGGATCGAGCTGTTTCCTGGATCATGAGCTCTCAGCAGAACTAGTCACAGAAATGATGTGATGTACGTCAAATCAGGGGTACTTCATGTCAGTCAGCCACCCTTGGAGATGTTAAACTTGATATCTGGTCATGTTGGTGTCCTTCACATCTCTCTGCCTTCAAGTTCTGTTTTTCCTTTTGTAATTGATTAGTCTTTTGTAGGAAGGTGTTCTAAGATTTCAGTGATAAATCTTGTTCTTGAATATAAACAAGGTCCTATCTCTAGACCTGGTTTTCTTTCCTTCTTTTTTAAATTTTGGCCTCTTTTTATTTATTTATTTATATTTCTTCATCTTTATTCTTCGGCCTGTGTGGACCTCCCATTGCAGTGGCCTCTCTCATTGCAGAGCACCAGCTCTGGGCGTGTGCACTCCAGAGCACTGGCTCATAATTGGACACACTGGTCCAGTTGCTCCATGGCATGTGGGATCTTCTCAGGGCAGGGATCGAACCGGTGCCCCTTGCACTGCAAGGTGGACTCTTTCCCTGGGCCACCAGGGAAGCCCTAGACCTAGTTTTCTATCCACTGTTTCTCCTATGTTTCTTAGTATTTGGGAAGGAAGAGCTTTCCTTTTCCACTGTTCATTTATTGCTTATATCAGTGTGCACTTCTGAATTTTTTTCAATGGATTATAATTCCTTACTATTATTTAAAAAAATTTCCCCAGTCTAGTCTGTAGGCTTCCCCCAGCCCGTGTGTTTTCAATGCTTTCCCACCATTGGAGGATCATTCCTAATGTTTGTTACTAGAGGAAAGGTGTTGCCTTCCTAATGACAGAAACTAAGCCCTCAGTGAACCATGGGGTTGGTTTCTGTAAAGAGCTGCTTTTACCTCTGCCTCCCAGAAGTCACCACTTCAGCTGTGAGCTGCTTTTCTGTCCCTTCTGCAGCATGTCCAGCCTCCGAACAGTTTCTCATGGAAGGAGACTGCTGGGTACCCGTCTCTTCATTTCACTTGGCTTCTAGGAGATACAAGCCTTCTGTGGGTGGGGACAAAGGGAGGTTGTGTCTCTCTTCCCTGGTACCAGTCCGGTCTGCTTTTCAAAAGCTGTTCATGATCTTGACCTGATCACCAGGTAGGATAACTTGAGTGATGTTTCTGCCAACGTGACTTTCAGCTTCCAACAAGAGCTGCGGATGAGTGAGCACATTTCTTCAAAAACCCTTTCACCCAAACTGCTTTGTATTACTTGATCCTGATGATTCTGAAACCCAGACTACCTAAGCATATGTTTTCCTTAAATGGAGATGCCTCCTGTGTAACTCAGAATCCTTTAAATTTAGCTGAAGGTCAGAGAGCTTGTTTGGGAATGATAAATGTTTCTTGGCAGAATTATTTCTCTCAGCTCCTGGCGTTTTTGTAGCTCAGTACTCTGAAGCTTGTGGTGGAATTGATTGTAGTAGAAGGACTATACAACATTTATTTCTCAGCTTAGGATTTGGCCTTTACTCTTGGTGCATGTAGTTAATAAGAAATAAAGCATCACTATTCATTCGTGGAAATGCAAATTTGTATCATTGATTACATCAGTGACCTGTAGGATCCTTTGTATTTTAGAGAGGACTTCACTTACAGAGAAGACTTCAAGTTCAGTATGAAAGGTGACATAAAAAGAATTTTACCCAAGAAGGGAAATCCTTGGGTATCAGGAACAAGTATTGCAGTAGTAACTGTGTTGAGACCTGATTGACTCTGAACCACATCAGCCCTAGGAGCGGCAGAAATAGGCTCAGGCAGAGAGAGAGTTCCACTTCACTTACTCCATACAGTGCCTTCCCTCCTTGCCCATGGACTGTACCTTGCTCTGGCCTTCACTCGTATTATTGATTGGAATGGAAGACAGGTAAGAATGAGAGTATGTTGCTATTGACAGAAACTAAGCCCTCAGTGAACCATGGGGTTGGTTTCTGTAAAGAGCTGCTTTTACCTCTGCCTCCCAGAAGTCACCACTTCAGCTGTGAGCTGCTTTTCTGTCCCTTCTGCAGCATGTCCAGCCTCCGAACAGTTTCTCATGGAAGGAGACTGCTGGGTACCCGTCTCTTCATTTCACTTGGCTTCTAGGAGATACAAGCCTTCTGTGGGTGGGGACAAAGGGAGGTTGTGTCTCTCTTCCCTGGTACCAGTCCGGTCTGCTTTTCAAAAGCTGTTCATGATCTTGACCTGATCACCAGGTAGGATAACTTGAGTGATGTTTCTGCCAACGTGACTTTCAGCTTCCAACAAGAGCTGCGGATGAGTGAGCACATTTCTTCAAAAACCCTTTCACCCAAACTGCTTTGTATTACTTGATCCTGATGATTCTGAAACCCAGACTACCTAAGCATATGTTTTCCTTAAATGGAGATGCCTCCTGTGTAACTCAGAATCCTTTAAATTTAGCTGAAGGTCAGAGAGCTTGTTTGGGAATGATAAATGTTTCTTGGCAGAATTATTTCTCTCAGCTCCTGGCGTTTTTGTAGCTCAGTACTCTGAAGCTTGTGGTGGAATTGATTGTAGTAGAAGGACTATACAACATTTATTTCTCAGCTTAGGATTTGGCCTTTACTCTTGGTGCATGTAGTTAATAAGAAATAAAGCATCACTATTCATTCGTGGAAATGCAAATTTGTATCATTGATTACATCAGTGACCTGTAGGATCCTTTGTATTTTAGAGAGGACTTCACTTACAGAGAAGACTTCAAGTTCAGTATGAAAGGTGACATAAAAAGAATTTTACCCAAGAAGGGAAATCCTTGGGTATCAGGAACAAGTATTGCAGTAGTAACTGTGTTGAGACCTGATTGACTCTGAACCACATCAGCCCTAGGAGCGGCAGAAATAGGCTCAGGCAGAGAGAGAGTTCCACTTCACTTACTCCATACAGTGCCTTCCCTCCTTGCCCATGGACTGTACCTTGCTCTGGCCTTCACTCGTATTATTGATTGGAATGGAAGACAGGTAAGAATGAGAGTATGTTGCTATTAAATCCATTAAAGTAAGTCCCCTCTATACAAATTCTGTTCCAAGAGTGCATTTGTAAGTCCACTTTATTGCTAAGTCTAACAAAGTTAACGTAGGTACCCAAGTAACATACTTTTTTTTTTAAAAAAAAGATTTATTTATTTATTTATTTAGGTGGGGGTGGGGTGAGGAGGGAGGGGAGCAGGCGGGCCACTTCTGTTGGTCTTTCATTTGTCCATTTTCATCCATCTTTGTTCTTTTGGCCCGTGTGGGCCTTCCATCACCGTGGCCTCAGTTGTCGCAGAGCTCCGGCTCGGTAATTGGACACATCAGTCCAGCCGCTCTGCGGCACGTGGGATCTTCCCAGGCCAGGGATCGAACCGGCACCCCTTGCACTTCAAGGCGGTGTCCTTACCCACTGGACCATCAGGGAAGCCCCCAACTAGCATACTTAGCTATATAGTACTGTATTCTAACATGTCTGTATAATACTTTTCACACAAATAATACATAGACAACAAACACAAAAAGTAAGTCATTTTTTTAACACTTAAAAACCATTTAGTTTGATTAATATATATTCATTTCACATATAGTCGAAATAAAACCTTTTACAATTGTGTGATCTTTGATTAAAATACAGGTTATAGGATTTCAGAAACATTTTTGTTTATGTGAGGTAATGGCATAATTACAATTATGATTACATATTTACAATTATGGTTTATATGATTTATAAAACAGGCTAATCATTTAGTAAACATGGATGTATATTCATTATAAGTAAAGAAGTAATTTTTAATCTTACAGTACACTATGTTGAAAATCATACAGTACAGTATGGTACAACAGCTGGCACACAGGGGCTGGCGTCAAGTGAATAGGTAAGAAAAGTTACTGACTGGAGGAGGAGAGGCGGTAGAGAGGGTAGAGCTGAAGGACCATCAGCAATAGGAAATGGAGGGCAAGCCATAATTTCACTCATGTCTGACGTTGATGGCACAGGTCCTGGTTCCTTGCTGGATTCTGTTTTCTCTACTCTTGAAAAAACGATTCAGTGATGTCTGACTAGTAGCTTTTTTTTTTTTCCTCGTCATAGATGACAAAGTAGCTCTGCATTGCCTTCAGAAGGGCTGTTGCAATCTTTGTGTGCTGTTCTATGTTCTGTTCCCAGGCCTCCAAAACTAACAGTGCCTCCTCAAGTAGAACTAACTTCTGTGCACATTCGTATCTTTGAAAATTTGCAATTTGAAGGCTTGTATGTAGGGGATCTTCTGTACTCCATAAACAATTTAAACGAAGTATCTTACCCTAATGGATCACTAGGTACGTCCATAGTCACTAGCATTGCTTCCTGTCCACTCTCACTTTTCAGAATAGTCTTAACCTCAACCCAAAGGGTAATACAGACTAACTAATGAGAGGAACAAAGTTTCTCTGAAAAGTACGTACTGTTTCTTTTAGAAAAGGGACTCTAGAGCTCTTTGGTAGACTTAACAGTAACATTTATAAAGTGTTCACCATCTAGGGGTAATACTGTCTTCTCTCCCTAGGCTTCTTGGGCAGTTTTCATAAGGACTCTGTCAATCTTCTTTTAATTGGGGTCTTAAAACTACTAAGTTGTGTTTGGCCCCACATTGGGAGAAAGTGTGGTAGAGATGTAGGGGAGGAAAAATTTCTCCTCTATCCTCTTGTTATCTCTAGCTGGGCCTGAAAATTAAACTGACATAAGACAGACACTGAGACATTGACATAAGACATCACTGAGTCAATGGACGTGAGTTTGAGTAGGCTCTGGGAGATGGCAAAGGACAGGGAAACCTGGCGTGCCGCAGTCCATGGGGTTGCAAAGAGTCGGACACGGCTGAGAGACTAAACAGAAAACAGAAAGATAGGAGAAGAGCATAAGCCTTTTGTTAAATTTTATGTGTACATGGGTGTCCTCAGAAAAGAATGAAGGCCTGAAGAAGCACTGGTGTACATTTATATGATGAATTGGATGAAGAAAAGTAAATTACAAAACTGTGGCAAGACAGAGGGGCTTGGGCTAGGGCAGTTATGGTGGAAAAGTAACTAGGAAGATACTCGTTAGTTTAACAAGGCTTATTTGTACAGTTACTCCTGGTCTCTGGTGATAAGAATGTTGCTTTCCTTCTAGTATTCTCGAAAAACGATTCAGTGATGTCTGACTAGTAGCTTTTTTTTCCTCGTCATAGATGACAAAGTAGCTCTGCATTGCCTTCAGAAGGGCTGTTGCAATCTTTGTGTGCTGTTCTATGTTCTGTTCCCAGGCCTCCAAAACTAACAGTGCCTCCTCAAGTAGAACTAACTTCTGTGCACATTCGTATCTTTGAAAATTTGCAATTTGAAGGCTTGTATGTAGGGGATCTTCTGTACTCCATAAACAATTTAAACGAAGTATCTTACCCTAATGGATCACTAGGTACGTCCATAGTCACTAGCATTGCTTCCTGTCCACTCTCACTTTTCAGAATAGTCTTAACCTCAACCCAAAGGGTAATACAGACTAACTAATGAGAGGAACAAAGTTTCTCTGAAAAGTACGTACTGTTTCTTTTAGAAAAGGGACTCTAGAGCTCTTTGGTAGACTTAACAGTAACATTTATAAAGTGTTCACCATCTAGGGGTAATACTGTCTTCTCTCCCTAGGCTTCTTGGGCAGTTTTCATAAGGACTCTGTCAATCTTCTTTTAATTGGGGTCTTAAAACTACTAAGTTGTGTTTGGCCCCACATTGGGAGAAAGTGTGGTAGAGATGTAGGGGAGGAAAAATTTCTCCTCTATCCTCTTGTTATCTCTAGCTGGGCCTGAAAATTAAACTGACATAAGACAGACACTGAGACATTGACATAAGACATCACTGAGTCAATGGACGTGAGTTTGAGTAGGCTCTGGGAGATGGCAAAGGACAGGGAAACCTGGCGTGCCGCAGTCCATGGGGTTGCAAAGAGTCGGACACGGCTGAGAGACTAAACAGAAAACAGAAAGATAGGAGAAGAGCATAAGCCTTTTGTTAAATTTTATGTGTACATGGGTGTCCTCAGAAAAGAATGAAGGCCTGAAGAAGCACTGGTGTACATTTATATGATGAATTGGATGAAGAAAAGTAAATTACAAAACTGTGGCAAGACAGAGGGGCTTGGGCTAGGGCAGTTATGGTGGAAAAGTAACTAGGAAGATACTCGTTAGTTTAACAAGGCTTATTTGTACAGATTTTTCTTGACTTTGACTCCTGGTCTCTGGTGATAAGAATGTTGCTTTCCTTCTATTATGGGGTGTTTTATCTCTTGCTTTCAGGAAGATAAAAGGGAGGTCAGAGCATCCTTCTCGTTTGTTGTTGTTCAGTCGCTCGGTCATGTCTGACTCTTGGCAGCCCCATGGAATGCAGCACACCAGGCTTCCCTGTCCTTCACTATTTCCCAGAGTTTGCTAAACTCACGTCCATTGAGTTGGTGATGCCATCTAGCCATCTCATCCTCTGGCACCCACTTTGCTTCCTGCCTTCAGTCTTTCCCAGCATCAGGGTCTTTTCCAGTGAGTCAGCTCTTCACATCAGGTGGCCAAAGTATAGGTGCTTCAGCTTCAGCTTCAGCATCAGTCCTTCCAATGACTATTCAGGGTTGATTTCTCTTAGCATTGACTGTTGAGTACCTTTAGCTCAAAATGTTCCTTATGCCAAAGTGACCTTTTGGGAGATGGCATATTCTGCCATCCTTCAGGGACACTGTTTACCATTAAGTATTCACCTTCCCCCTGAGGCTGAAGAACAGCTCCTGCTCCACTCTGCTTAGATAAATGGAGAAATATGGCTTCTTTTTTGTTCTGTTTTGCCTTTTTAACTGCTGCTTCTACGTCTGTAAATGGGGATAATAATAGTTTATGTCTGGTAGGATTTTGAGCATTAAATGAGATGAAGCAAATAAAGTGATGTACTTAGAGAGGGCCCAGTAAGTTTTTTGTGGGAGAGGAAAAATAATTTGCCCTTTACCCTTCTAGGTTTTTGGCTGAGACATCCTTGTTATCAAAAGACAGATTAATGAGAGGAAAAAGACAGATTAACGTACACATGGGAGATACTCAGGAAGAACTGAGTAACTCTGAAATGGCACAAGCCAATATCTTCAATACCATCTCTAGCTGAAGATAAAGGGAGAAGGAAATGGCAACCCTCTTCATTATTCTTGCCTGGAAAATTCCATGTACAGAGAAGCCTGGCGAGCTACATCGCATGGGGTCTTAAATATATATACATGTGGGTTTTCTCTGATGGCTCAGTAGTGAGGAACCTGCCTGCAATGCAGGAGACTTGGGTTCCATCCCTGGGTTGGGAAGATGCCCCTGGAGGAGGGCATGGCCACCCACACCAGCATTCTTGCCTGGAGAATCCCCATGGACAGAGGAGTGTGGCAGGCTTGCAGTCTATGGGATCACACAGAGTCAGACATGACTAAAGTGACTATGCACCAGCAGCTGAAGATAAAATCCTCTGAGGTGGGGTGAGGTGGCAGAGTCAGTTATGGGTGGTAATCAGGAAAAGCACAGTAAACAAGGGTAAGGTTGTTAGGCAGTTTTAAGTGGTTGCCTTTTGCATTGATGAGTTTCTAGAGGTTTCGAGTCCTTTGCCTCTTCCTGGTACTAGAGGAAGACACCCTTACAAATGGGAGATTTCCCTTTTAAATATAAATGTCTCTTTCAAAGGGTAACTTCTCAGTTTTCAGAACTTCACTTGTATCTTCTGTTTATTAAAAATAACCTTCTCAAAATGGTCAGTATGTCAGAGGCATATTTTGGGATGATATATTTCATTCCCCTTCTTTGTCCAAAACAGATAAACAAAATGCACTGCTGCTTAGCTGCTCCTTTTCCTTGTAGTTTGAAATGTTTGTTTAGAAGTAACCCAAAGCAAGATAATCTGTATTTAAGAATCATGAAATAAAAAGGGTTTGGCTTGCATTTAAGACAATTTGATTTGAATTTTCCTGCTGTCAGAGTTGGCAGGGTTAATGTGTTCCAGCTGAGAGGCCGTGCTGTTACCTTCTGGCAGCCCCATATGCAGATGCTGTTATATTAATTACAAGAGAAAGTCTGATTAACTCCAAAGTCCTTTAACTGTCTGTGAGGCAGCTGCTTTAGCTCTGAAGTAGGTTTTCTTCCTCCCTCCTACTGTCAGTCTACAATTTTTAATCTCTTCTTTAGAGAACTGCTAAAGCTGCCCATAGGTCTTCCAAACCCCTGGCTTGTCCTGATAGCTTTTGATCTGCAGTGAAAGTTGTCCATGGAGAGCTCATGTAATTAATTTCCCATATAGTTTAAAAACATCCAGGCCAACCACCTATCCTCCTCAGTTATTTTTCTTTCAACAGTTAAAACCTGATGGAATCTGGAATTTTAGAACTGGAAAGGATGTTAAAGATGATCTAATCCAACTCTTAATTCGCAGATGAGAAATCCAAGGCTGAGAGAAGCAAGTAGATACCGAAGTCACAGAGCCAGCCAGTGGTGAAGCCCCGGCTCGGAGCGTCTGCCCTGGTCTGGTGCTCGGTCCACTCCCTTGCCGCACTCCTCCCTCGCCAGACATTTGCCCAGAGAAGCAAGGAGTTCATTTCACTTCATTTCACTCCGCTCTTGTTCAGATCTTATAGACGCATTGAGAGCAGTGAAAAAACTATAAAGATTTGGGGAGAAGCAAAGAGTTTAGATACTGACATATTAAAAACCAGATGTCAGTATTTGTATTGAAGGCCTTTTCTCAGTCCAGTGTGTTGCACACACAATGCTAGCAAAGCACTGGGAAAGGAAGATTCGGCTGGTCTTGCTGTCGGCCGGGCCCTCTCCTGTTGCGCTGGCCTGTGGTTGTTTGACTCCAGCGGGCTTGTTTGTAGTGACCGTTTTTGTCACTGCGGGGATGAGGGTGTGATAATTCGGGTTCGATGAATAATGGGGTGTGTCCACTGTGGTTTTGGCAATTGCCTTGTGGTTTACTGGTTTTCCTATAGTTGACCCTGTGTCTCAAAGGTGTTGAGATCTCTCCCTTTGGTCTTGAAAAATGATTAGTTGTTTTTTTTTTTTTTTAAAGATTTATTTATTTATTTATTTTGGGGTTGGGGAGGGAGGGGAGCGGGCGGGCCACCTCCATTGGTCTTTCATTTCTCTACTTTCATTTGTCCTTGTTCTTTGGCTCCTGTGGGCCTCCCATCGCGGTGGTGTCTGTTATTACAGAGCCCTGGCTCTGGGCACATGCGCTCCAGAGTTCCCGCTCGGTAATTGGACACATCGGTCCAGCCGCTCCGCGGCACGTGGGATCTTCCCAGGCCAGGGATCGAGCCGGCGCCCCTTGCACTGCAAGGCGGTGTCCTTACCCACTGGACCACCAGGGGAAGCCCGATTAGTTGGTTTTTATTCTCTGTTACCCACTCTCCCAACAATAGCAGTCACAAAACTTGCTGTTTTTCTTATGGACCAACTTTTGTTATGAAAATTATGAAGGGTGTCAGTGTGAACTAACTCAGACAGCCATCTGAGATGTGAGGAGGACTGGGAAGAGAGAAAGAATAGGAAGTATAGGTAAGAGTAAGTCTAGCAGGACTGCTCACTGCTCGGGCAGAGGCTGATGGTAATTCTGCATCTGCCCTGGTCTGGTGCTCGGTCCACTCCCTTGCCGCACTCCTCCCTCGCCAGACATTTGCCCAGAGAAGCAAGGAGTTCATTTCACTTCATTTCACTCCGCTCTTGTTCAGATCTTATAGACGCATTGAGAGCAGTGAAAAAACTATAAAGATTTGGGAGAAGCAAAGAGTTTAGATACTGACATATTAAAAACCAGATGTCAGTATTTGTATTGAAGGCCTTTTCTCAGTCCAGTGTGTTGCACACACAATGCTAGCAAAGCACTGGGAAAGGAAGATTCGGCTGGTCTTGCTGTCGGCCGGGCCCTCTCCTGTTGCGCTGGCCTGTGGTTGTTTGACTCCAGCGGGCTTGTTTGTAGTGACCGTTTTTGTCACTGCGGGGATGAGGGTGTGATAATTCGGGTTCGATGAATAATGGGGTGTGTCCACTGTGGTTTTGGCAATTGCCTTGTGGTTTACTGGTTTTCCTATAGTTGACCCTGTGTCTCAAAGGTGTTGAGATCTCTCCCTTTGGTCTTGAAAAATGATTAGTTGTTTTTTTTTTTTAAGACTTATTTATTTATTTACTTTGGGGTTGGGGAGGGAGGAGCGGCGGGCCACCTCCATTGGTCTTTCATTTCTCTACTTTCATTTGTCCTTGTTCTTTGGCTCCTGTGGGCCTCCCATCGCGGTGGTGTCTGTTATTACAGAGCCCTGGCTCTGGGCACATGCGCTCCAGAGTTCCCGCTCGGTAATTGGACACATCGGTCCAGCCGCTCCGCGGCACGTGGGATCTTCCCAGGCCAGGGATCGAGCCGGCGCCCCTTGCACTGCAAGGCGGTGTCCTTACCCACTGGACCACCAGGGGAAGCCCGATTAGTTGGTTTTTATTCTCTGTTACCCACTCTCCCAACAATAGCAGTCACAAAACTTGCTGTTTTTCTTATGGACCAACTTTTGTTATGAAAATTATGAAGGGTGTCAGTGTGAACTAACTCAGACAGCCATCTGAGATGTGAGGAGGACTGGGAAGAGAGAAAGAATAGGAAGTATAGGTAAGAGTAAGTCTAGCAGGACTGCTCACTGCTCGGGCAGAGGCTGATGGGTAAATTCTGCAGAATGGGGAGGTCCTGTTCTGTTGCTCATCTCAACTCTCCATGTTGATGTGAAGAGGATTTCTAGGAATGGCAGTTGCTCCTATAGTGTTCCTCGTACTGGACTGTTCATTCATGTTACTGGATTTTTCTGAGAACTTAGTAGAACCACTTATGGCTTTCTATAGACACGGTAAATGAAATCTTACACAGAACAAGCAAATGCATAACAAAGCCCTCACTGTTTTTTTAAAATTTTTATTTATTTATTTACTTCTTTTTGGCTATTCTGGGTTTTCACTGCTGCCTCAGGTTCTCCTCTAGTTGCAGGGGGTGGGGGCTACTCTCTAGTTGAGGTGAGCAGGCTTCTTGTTGCAGTTACTTTTCTTGTTGTGGAACTCGGGCTCTAGGGCACACCAGGCTTCAGTAGTTGCAGCACATGAGCTCAATAGTTGCGGCTCCGAGGCTCTAGAGCACAGGCTTAGTAGTTGTGGCTCACAGGCTTAGTTGCCCTGCAGCACGTGGGATCTTCCTGGATCAGGGATTGAGCTTGTGTCTTCTGCATTGGCAGGCAAACTCTTCACAACTGAGCTACCAGGGCAGCCCCACCCTCACTGTTTTTTTGTCATTGCGTTGGGTGTTGAGGATATAGGGAGAAATATGATCCTTCTTCCTGCTTTTGGTAATTATAAGCATTCAACTAGAATAGTCTATATCAGTCAGTTCAGTCACTCAGTCATGTCTGACTCTGCAACCCCATGGACTGCAGCATGCCAGGCTTCCCTGTCCATCACCATCTTCCATAGCTTGCTCAAACTCATGTTCATTGACTCAGTGATGCCATCCAACCATCTTGTCCTCTGTCATCCCCTTCTGCTTCTATTTTTCCTGACATTAGGGTCTTTTCCAGTGAGTCATCTATTCGCATCCCATGGCCAGAGTATTGGCGCTTCAGCTTCAGCATCAGTGCTTCCCATGAATATTCAGGGTTGATTTCCTTTAGGA
The DNA here is from genome assembly GCA_022376925.1 of Tragulus kanchil. Taxonomy (NCBI): domain Eukaryota; kingdom Metazoa; phylum Chordata; class Mammalia; order Artiodactyla; family Tragulidae; genus Tragulus; species Tragulus kanchil. Next base: position 79,014,677 of record JAIOJX010000024.1, on the reverse strand, counting down.
CTGACTGGTTTGATCTCCTTACAGTCCAACAGACAGACTCTCCAGAGTCCTCTCCAGTACCACTGTTCAAAGGCATCAATTCTTGGTTGTTTTAAAGAAACAAAAGGCTCGGCAAGAGCATTTGTCTTCCTTACCTTAACTACCTAAGCAAATTTAGACAGAGGGACTGTCCCAGAAAGAGAGCTGTCACCAGAGCTAGCTGCAGTATGAGCCAGGGGTAGCGGTCAAGGTCAAAGTCCTTTCTATGCCTGGTTGTTTCTGGATGGCCCAGCAAACGTGTTTACCAAACATTTACTCTTTTCATTCTTTCTGTGAATTGCTGTGTTTCTCTTTGAAGACCCAGTCCTCCACCCACTTTCCTTAGTCCAGGGTGACATATGTATCTCATTTAAATGGTCTTTGGAATCGCTCATGTGTCAGTTACCTCATGGTGTATGTAATTAGATTTCATTTTCTCCTGTTAATATTTCTCATGTCAATTTAATTCTTAAACCCAGCCAGAGGAAACTAAAAGGGTAGAGGAAAATTGTTTTTCCTCCCTGACAGCTGTGGTAAATGTTGTTTAATTGTCAATGAGATATGAAGGGACTCAGAGCTCACTGCGTGCTAAGTGGTCACACAAGGGCTGTGTCCCCTTGCTTTTGGATTGTACGTCAAAAATTAGGCCCATTGTCTGGTGTTTTTACTCTCTTGCTTAATAAATATCTTGCACAGAATTGGATGCTCAGTTAACACTTGACTTTCTTAGGAGAAGAGATCTCCTTGTATCGCTAGTGTGCATGTGCTGATCAGGTGGTGTACCACAGGCAGACATGAAAGGAAAGGCTTCATGAAATGCATAAAGGGGTCTGAGGGAAAGCCAGCTTCTTTAAATGCAACCCCATGGACTGCAGCATGCCAGGCTTCCCTGTCCATCACCATCTTCCATAGCTTGCTCAAACTCATGTTCATTGACTCAGTGATGCCATCCAACCATCTTGTCCTCTGTCATCCCCTTCTGCTTCTATTTTTCCTGACATTAGGGTCTTTTCCAGTGAGTCATCTATTCGCATCCCATGGCCAGAGTATTGGCGCTTCAGCTTCAGCATCAGTGCTTCCCATGAATATTCAGGGTTGATTTCCTTTAGGACTGACTGGTTTGATCTCCTTACAGTCCAACAGACAGACTCTCCAGAGTCCTCTCCAGTACCACTGTTCAAAGGCATCAATTCTTGGTTGTTTTAAAGAAACAAAAGGCTCGGCAAGAGCATTTGTCTTCCTTACCTTAACTACCTAAGCAAATTTAGACAGAGGGACTGTCCCAGAAAGAGAGCTGTCACCAGAGCTAGCTGCAGTATGAGCCAGGGGTAGCGGTCAAGGTCAAAGTCCTTTCTATGCCTGGTTGTTTCTGGATGGCCCAGCAAACGTGTTTACCAAACATTTACTCTTTTCATTCTTTCTGTGAATTGCTGTGTTTCTCTTTGAAGACCCAGTCCTCCACCCACTTTCCTTAGTCCAGGGTGACATATGTATCTCATTTAAATGGTCTTTGGAATCGCTCATGTGTCAGTTACCTCATGGTGTATGTAATTAGATTTCATTTTCTCCTGTTAATATTTCTCATGTCAATTTAATTCTTAAACCCAGCCAGAGGAAACTAAAAGGGTAGAGGAAAATTGTTTTTCCTCCCTGACAGCTGTGGTAAATGTTGTTTAATTGTCAATGAGATATGAAGGGACTCAGAGCTCACTGCGTGCTAAGTGGTCACACAAGGGCTGTGTCCCCTTGCTTTTGGATTGTACGTCAAAAATTAGGCCCATTGTCTGGTGTTTTTACTCTCTTGCTTAATAAATATCTTGCACAGAATTGGATGCTCAGTTAACACTTGACTTTCTTAGGAGAAGAGATCTCCTTGTATCGCTAGTGTGCATGTGCTGATCAGGTGGTGTACCACAGGCAGACATGAAAGGAAAGGCTTCATGAAATGCATAAAGGGGTCTGAGGGAAAGCCAGCTTCTTTAAACCTTTTGGTGGTTCCATTTGCAGGGAGAGGAAGATTTGAAATAGTGAATTTGCAGTAGGAAAGGTGGAATCGGAAGAAGGACAGCCTCTTAAATAATTGGGCTTTTCTTGCTTCAATTGCACAAACAAAATAGACAGCTTATGAATGATTTCATGCAGCTCTGGTTATGTGACTAAAGCAAAGACTGTTTTGGTTGGTGCCCCCCTAAATTTCAAAGAAGATATATGCATTTGGCTCTAAGATCAGCCTTCTAACAGCCTAAGAACCATGTGTCTGTGCCTTTCTGAACAATACAAAGTTGCCTGAATCTTAGACTTGGGCAGGTACTGGCACTGAACAAGTTGAGGCGTGATCGAGTTCAGAATCTGAGAGTTCTGGTTCCTTTTCCCAAATAGAAATACTCAAGCTTTAGGAAGCCTTTTGTTTTCTCTTGGGTGCTACTTGATCTGTTTGTGGAAGCTCGAAGTGTAGATGAATGTGTCCTAAAAGGATGTTTCTGAGACGGATGATGTCTCTTCCTAGATTTGCCTGGATTTCATCCTAACAGGTAGTCCTGTCCCCTTGTCTTACTCAGGGCTTTGTCTTCCATAAACTGAAAGAATGTGATATGATTAGAGATATTGATCTTAATTGAGCACTCAGTGTTTAAGAAAACAAATGACTTGGCAGCTGGGATGCTGTCACCAGCTGTCAGAGAAATGAACCGGAAAAGATTCTAGAACTTATGCACACTCAAATAACATTTAATTTCAATGTATGTGTATTTATAGACTAGCTCATACATCTAGTTGTAAAATATGTTGTAAATAAGGAAAATAAGCTAAAACTGCAAGTGGTAGCATCATTTTACAGGGCCTTTCTGTGTTCAAGTATTAGACCTTGTGTCACAAGAAAGGTTTTTAATTTTGATTTATATTCAGTCCTTGGGGGCTTCCCAGCTGCCTCAGTGGTAAAGAGTCTGCGGTCAATGCAGGAGACACAGGAGATGTGGGTTCTATCCCTGGGTTGAGAATATTCCCTGGATTAGGAAATGACAGCCCGCTCTAGTATTCTTGCCTGGAAAATTCCATGGAGAGAGGAGCCTAGCAGACTACAGTCCATGGTGTCACAGAGACAAACACGACTGAGCAAGCAGGCACACGTTCGGTCCTCGGACTCATTTCCTAGTAGTGAAGTCTTTTCCGGCTTTGTCAGTTTAATGTCTTTTGATCAAGTCCCTGTGAACTCCGTAGGCTGTCCCTTCAGTGATTTCAAAAGGGACAGGGGAGGGTAGAGCAGGTCACTGCCACCTTTCTGGAAAGAAACAACTACTCTGGGGTTGAGCCAGAGAGGGGAATCCTGTTTAATACTTGAGAAACTTATTCTGATTGGGTATTTTCCTGACATCTCCTTCAACCAGGAGCTTCCTAGAGATCTCTTGTCTGGGAGCCTGCATCTTAGTGAGATCTCTGTGTCCATCTCTGTCCGCCCCTCCTCACTTTTCTCTCTGTACTCCTTTCTCTTCTCCACCCTCCCTTCCCCACCAGGCCAGCTGAGCTGCATTTCCTTCCCACCTAAGGAAGAGAAGCGCCTCCAGCAGATTGTGGACTGCCTCCCCTGCATCTTGATCCTCGGTCAAGACTGTAATGTCAAGTGCCAGCTGTTGAACCTGCTCTTGGGGATGCAGCTGCTTCCCATCACCAAGCTGGGCAATGAGGAGAACTGTAAGCTTCGGCGCCTCCACTTCACCTATGGGACTCAGACTCGGGTCAGCTTGGCACTCCCCGGCCAGTATGAACTAGTGCACACGCTGGTGGCTCACCAGGGCAACTGGGAGACCATCCCTGAGGAGGACCTGGAGGTCCAAGAGGACAGTGAGGATGCTGCCCATGTTTTAGCCGAACTGGAGGTGACGATGCACCATGCTCTCTTACAGGTACCAATCTTGTACTTACACAGTTGCACACATACATACCAACTTTCACTGTATCTGAGCTTTCTCAGAAAGTCATTTGGCAGTATGCACTCTGGGCTCTGAGCATCAGCTGATAGAATCAAAAGAATGTGATTTAGGAAGTTGAAAACCAGATAAAACTCTACCAGTGCCCATTCCTGCCTCTACTGCTGTGCTGCACAGCCCTGAGCAATTTGCTTAATCCCTTTCTGAAACTGAAGAAATGTGATACTTGCGTCTCAGGGTGCTTTAACAGAGTTAGGGTTAGGGTTAGAAATCCTTTTTTCATTTCTTAGCAGGAAGGTGTTGCTAGAATTGTCTCTAGCCATCCATTTCTAAAAGGAACAATAATGTAGTTGATGCTCTTACTAAAGTTGAGAAAGAGTGAAGACTTTCTGAATTTTTCCTTAGATCTGTGATTATTTACTAAGTGGGACAGGTCATGTCTCCTGCTTTCTAAGGGACTTCAGCATGCAAGGACAGGTCTGGCTCAATGTGAAGAGGTATAGAGGTCCTGTCATCTGAAGAATGTCTTTGTTCAACTCGAAATAAACTCCCAAAGAGAGCACAGGGCTTGTGGCATTTCCTAAAAGATACTATTATCTATCTGGTATACATATCTCCACTTAGGAAGGACTTGTCTCTTGTGCAAGGCTTCCTTCACTACTGTGTAGCTAGGACTGGACTATCGTATTAGGCCAAATGGGCATAGACAGAGGATGTAAATATGGCAGGGGTCAGGAAAATGGGCATGGGCAGAGAAGGTGCCCATGTCAGGGTTCAGGAGCTGGTAGGAATAAAAGAAGTGGACACGCTCAGGGTAGAGAGTTCATCGCCTGAGTTCACTCTGTCAGGAAAGAGGGGCTCGTTTGGCATGACCTGGAGAACAGTTTCTTCTTCTCTTCACCTACTCCTGTTCTAGAAGGCTTGATCTCTCAGTCAGTGAATGAGGCCTTTGATTGTGGCTTTGGCTTATGATCCTCTAGAAGTAGAAACGGTCATCTCATTTCCTTCCAGAGTCCAGATATCTTTTATCTCGATAAATGCTAGGAGGATGTAGTATACAAGCCAACATTTCGCTCATCTCAGTTTCAGTAGTGGCTTTCCTCTGTGTTCAGACATAGAGCATGCACTCTGGGCTCTGAGCATCAGCTGATAGAATCAAAAGAATGTGATTTAGGAAGTTGAAAACCAGATAAAACTCTACCAGTGCCCATTCCTGCCTCTACTGCTGTGCTGCACAGCCCTGAGCAATTTGCTTAATCCCTTTCTGAAACTGAAGAAATGTGATACTTGCGTCTCAGGGTGCTTTAACAGAGTTAGGGTTAGGGTTAGAAATCCTTTTTTCATTTCTTAGCAGGAAGGTGTTGCTAGAATTGTCTCTAGCCATCCATTTCTAAAAGGAACAATAATGTAGTTGATGCTCTTACTAAAGTTGAGAAAGAGTGAAGACTTTCTGAATTTTTCCTTAGATCTGTGATTATTTACTAAGTGGGACAGGTCATGTCTCCTGCTTTCTAAGGGACTTCAGCATGCAAGGACAGGTCTGGCTCAATGTGAAGAGGTATAGAGGTCCTGTCATCTGAAGAATGTCTTTGTTCAACTCGAAATAAACTCCCAAAGAGAGCACAGGGCTTGTGGCATTTCCTAAAAGATACTATTATCTATCTGGTATACATATCTCCACTTAGGAAGGACTTGTCTCTTGTGCAAGGCTTCCTTCACTACTGTGTAGCTAGGACTGGACTATCGTATTAGGCCAAATGGGCATAGACAGAGGATGTAAATATGGCAGGGGTCAGGAAAATGGGCATGGGCAGAGAAGGTGCCCATGTCAGGGTTCAGGAGCTGGTAGGAATAAAAGAAGTGGACACGCTCAGGGTAGAGAGTTCATCGCCTGAGTTCACTCTGTCAGGAAAGAGGGGCTCGTTTGGCATGACCTGGAGAACAGTTTCTTCTTCTCTTCACCTACTCCTGTTCTAGAAGGCTTGATCTCTCAGTCAGTGAATGAGGCCTTTGATTGTGGCTTTGGCTTATGATCCTCTAGAAGTAGAAACGGTCATCTCATTTCCTTCCAGAGTCCAGATATCTTTTATCTCGATAAATGCTAGGAGGATGTAGTATACAAGCCAACATTTCGCTCATCTCAGTTTCAGTAGTGGCTTTCCTCTGTGTTCAGACATAGAGCATGCACTTCTTAGCTCCAGGATAGCGTGAGAGTTCTGGGACGATAGTGGTCCTTGTTTATTGACTGAGCCTGCTCTGTTGACACACAGACTTCTTCCAAATTCATGAGTATTTGATCCAAGCACAGTCTCTCTGCAGTAGTCTGTTCCAGTCTAGTTCCTTCAGTTTCCAATATCTCAGTGGTTTTCAAACTTTTTTAGATTTTAATTCATGCCAAGAAATAGCATTTTACTATCAGGACCCAGTACATATACCTATCTGTATATTTGGACTAAACTTTCATGAAACAAGACTTCTTACAAAACTTAATCCAAGTCGATCTGACTTAATGATTTGACTTACTATATTGTGACCTGAAGCTTCAAAAGCACTGTTTAATAGCTGAAATGACTACTGTTGGTTGGGTGGTGATTTTTCCTGTTCTTGCCTTTTAAAAACACCCTTGGAATGTGAACAGAACCATCCGCAAGACAGGCACATTACTTGATTGATTTCTCTGTGTACCTTCATTTTATTGGTTTCAATTTTTAATGCTCATTTACTTTCGTCCCATGAATTGAGGCAATAAAATAAAGTCACAGAAAGGAAAGTGAGAGCCATTTCCCTAGTGCAGGCCTGCCTGAGCACAGGTCTTACTGGTGAGAGTTCCCAGTGCTGCTCAAGAAATTCTCGTTGTTGCTCAGTCATGTCTGATTTGGCCGGCCCATGGACTGTAGCCTAGGCCTTTCCAGGATTTCCAGGCAAGTTACTGGGTAGGGCCTTCATCGGGGGCCTCAGGGTAGAGAGTTCATCGCCTGAGTTCACTCTGTCAGGAAAGAGGGGCTCGTTTGGCATGACCTGGAGAACAGTTTCTTCTTCTCTTCACCTACTCCTGTTCTAGAAGGCTTGATCTCTCAGTCAGTGAATGAGGCCTTTGATTGTGGCTTTGGCTTATGATCCTCTAGAAGTAGAAACGGTCATCTCATTTCCTTCCAGAGTCCAGATATCTTTTATCTCGATAAATGCTAGGAGGATGTAGTATACAAGCCAACATTTCGCTCATCTCAGTTTCAGTAGTGGCTTTCCTCTGTGTTCAGACATAGAGCATGCACTTCTTAGCTCCAGGATAGCGTGAGAGTTCTGGGACGATAGTGGTCCTTGTTTATTGACTGAGCCTGCTCTGTTGACACACAGACTTCTTCCAAATTCATGAGTATTTGATCCAAGCACAGTCTCTCTGCAGTAGTCTGTTCCAGTCTAGTTCCTTCAGTTTCCAATATCTCAGTGGTTTTCAAACTTTTTTAGATTTTAATTCATGCCAAGAAATAGCATTTTACTATCAGGACCCAGTACATATACCTATCTGTATATTTGGACTAAACTTTCATGAAACAAGACTTCTTACAAAACTTAATCCAAGTCGATCTGACTTAATGATTTGACTTACTATATTGTGACCTGAAGCTTCAAAAGCACTGTTTAATAGCTGAAATGACTACTGTTGGTTGGGTGGTGATTTTTCCTGTTCTTGCCTTTTAAAAACACCCTTGGAATGTGAACAGAACCATCCGCAAGACAGGCACATTACTTGATTGATTTCTCTGTGTACCTTCATTTTATTGGTTTCAATTTTTAATGCTCATTTACTTTCGTCCCATGAATTGAGGCAATAAAATAAAGTCACAGAAAGGAAAGTGAGAGCCATTTCCCTAGTGCAGGCCTGCCTGAGCACAGGTCTTACTGGTGAGAGTTCCCAGTGCTGCTCAAGAAATCCGTCGTCGTTGTTGCTCAGTCATGTCTGATTTGGCCGGCCCATGGACTGTAGCCTACCGGGTTCCTTTGTCCATGGGATTTCCCAGGCAAGTATACTGGAGTAGGTTGCCATTTTCTTCTCCAGGGGATCTTTCCCACCCAGGGATCAAACCTACGTCTCCTCCATTGATAGGCAGATTCTTTACCGCTGAGCCACCAGGGATGCCCCCACGTATATGTAATAAGCGCTCAAACTGAATTAACAGTTAAGGAGGCTGCTTGGCTGGGAGGGAAGTTAAGATGCCTAATCAGCTCTCTCTCTGCACAGTCAAGTATAGATTCTCTTTCCTGAGAAATACTCTTTTCTTGAGGAATTCTCTAGCCTCCCATGTTGTGTTTCATGTGGTTTGTGAGGCTTCCTTAGCCATTGTTTCTCCGGAGCTATTTTATATTTCATTGGTTTTGATGTGGAAACAGCATTTCTAACTTTAGAATCCCTTGATGCTGAGCTTCGGAGGGGCCTTAGCAACCTCTGTGGTGCTCAGGCTCTGCTCTGTCACTCTAGTCAGGCTCCTGTCTCCATTTGATGTATCAGGAACGCTCAACTTACTGCTGGGAGCAGTTCCTAGCTACCTTGAAGATTTTTTGTGCCAGTGAGAAAGATCTTTCTTTTAGCTCAAGTTATATTTAGGACCAGAGAATTAGCTCTAAACAGCCCTTCAATTTGGTCTATAAAGGGGGTGGTAAAGAAAGGAAACATTTAGCTAAAGGAAACCAAGGTTGAATTAGGGGAAATGAGATGTCCATTTTTAACTGTCAAATTATTAAAGCAGAATTTCCCTTTAACCGCTTATACAATGGGCATTCTTCTAATACGTTACTTTAAAGTCCTCATAAATTAGCCATTTTCAATTTGTTCTAGAATAGGCCTACTCACATGGACCGAAGACCACATGGTACCCACATAGAATACCACAGTATGCCCAGCTTTTTAGCTTTGGGTGCCCTGAGATTCTCAGTTCATAAATCAGTAATAAAGGAACACTATCAGGCTGTTAGTTCCTGAAACCGCAGTGAGTGTTAAAGCACGGTCATTTGCTAATTGGCGAGACGTTTCACCATCCTCCGTATTCACTAGTTTTGTCTTCATATGCATTCTTCCCCTTCCTAATCTCCCCCCTTTCTGGAATGTATCTCACGTCCTTTTTGTTCATTTTATGAGTTCTGTGCAACACAGTTGTCTGCCTTAGAGCTGCCTCAGTCTGATGTGTCATATATTTTCCCCTATGGACACCTATAAGAAAAGGAACAAAATGAAGCAGAGATGATTAAACTGCTTCAGCCTAAAATGGAATTCCTGCAACCTCATGGTGGCATTTCAGGGAAGTTAAGATGCCTAATCAGCTCTCTCTCTGCACAGACAAGTATAGATTCTCTTTCCTGAGAAATACTCTTTTCTTGAGGAATTCTCTAGCCTCCCATGTTGTGTTTCATGTGGTTTGTGAGGCTTCCTTAGCCATTGTTTCTCCGGAGCTATTTTATATTTCATTGGTTTTGATGTGGAAACAGCATTTCTAACTTTAGAATCCCTTGATGCTGAGCTTCGGAGGGGCCTTAGCAACCTCTGTGGTGCTCAGGCTCTGCTCTGTCACTCTAGTCAGGCTCCTGTCTCCATTTGATGTATCAGGAACGCTCAACTTACTGCTGGGAGCAGTTCCTAGCTACCTTGAAGATTTTTTGTGCCAGTGAGAAAGATCTTTCTTTTAGCTCAAGTTATATTTAGGACCAGAGAATTAGCTCTAAACAGCCCTTCAATTTGGTCTATAAAGGGGGTGGTAAAGAAAGGAAACATTTAGCTAAAGGAAACCAAGGTTGAATTAGGGGAAATGAGATGTCCATTTTTAACTGTCAAATTATTAAAGCAGAATTTCCCTTTAACCGCTTATACAATGGGCATTATTCTAATCGTTACTTTAAAGTCCTCATAAATTAGCCATTTTCAATTTGTTCTAGAATAGGCCTACTCACATGGACCGAAGACCACATGGTACCCACATAGAATACCACAGTATGCCCAGCTTTTTAGCTTTGGGTGCCCTGAGATTCTCAGTTCATAAATCAGTAATAAAGGAACACTATCAGGCTGTTAGTTCCTGAAACCGCAGTGAGTGTTAAAGCACGGTCATTTGCTAATTGGCGACGTTTCACCATCCTCCGTATTCACTAGTTTTGTCTTCATATGCATTCTTCCCCTTCCTAATCTCCCCCCTTTCTGGAATGTATCTCACGTCCTTTTTGTTCATTTTATGAGTTCTGTGCAACACAGTTGTCTGCCTTAGAGCTGCCTCAGTCTGATGTGTCATATATTTTCCCCTATGGACACCTATAAGAAAAGGAACAAAATGAAGCAGAGATGATTAAACTGCTTCAGCCTAAAATGGAATTCCTGCAACCTCATGGTGGCATTTCATTTTCTGTGGAAGTTTCATAGCTCTCAGGTGTCTGCTCTTATCAATAGCCTGTTTATCTTTCTCAGGTATTTTCTGGCCCTTTGGACAAACATACGTGTCACATGGCAGCTCGGCTGCCGTACACTGTCATGGTTACTGGCCCCTGGTGATGTCTGGTATATCTCAGAGAATTAAAGTAGACCAGTGTTTCCAGGAAAGGTCTAGTGACTTGCGAATAAACTTTTTTTTTTTTAATTTTCCTACTGAAACCTTTTATTTTGAATTTGTTGGGGCTTAAGGAAAAGAGCTGTGCCCAGAATTCACTGTGCCCTGGACTTATGACACCAAATTTGCATTTGGCCTATAAGAGACAAGACCAAACTGCATCCACCTTAGGTCTATTCAGTCAACAAATGGCACTTAATTTCCTTCATATAACCTTTAACAAGAACTCATAAGTTGCATTAATTATGCCCCAAGAGATGAGGGACCGGTGGTAATTCAGATGGGCACCTCGGAAAAGATTTGTCAGTTTCCTGTCCCGTTCTAGCCAGATTTTTTGGAAAACCTTGGGGAAAGACTGAAATTCCCCGCCAATCTGAGACTGCATGCGAGTTTTTACGACATTAACTGGAAAAAACAAGATTCCCAACATGGCACCCAACAGGCCTCCACAGATAAAGTCATTGACCAAATGAGCGCTGTGAGTCGTTGCTGTCAGCAGGTGCTCCTTGATGGGACCTCGAAGGCCGAAGAAAAGGACGTTGCTGAATCCATTACGGAACAGAATGGGCACCAAGCCTCAATAATACTCTCGAATTCCATGGCATTTCAGTGACTTGAAAGCCTGGTACGTGTTTGTAAATTTGTCATGATGCTTGTGGTCTTGAAGCAAAGTCTGAACTCTTTCCAGTGGAGTGAAAACTGCCTCGGTCGTCCCTGCGAGGACCGCGGCCATGCTACGGGTGGCAAACTCTGGGGTACTGACGTGCTTACGGAGAAGGCAAGATAAATCCTCATACAGACCAAACATCAGCGCCAGCGTCGTGGTCTTCTGCATTAATGGGGGGAGGATTCCGCGATACAAATTTCGAAATCCGTCCCTCCTCAACTGAAGTATGGCATCCCAGGTTTTGATTCCATACAGCTGTTGCCGGAAGAGGACCTTCTGCATGGGGAACGTGATCGGTATGTTGTTGAAAGCTGCACAGCAGCCACACACGTAATGCTTCATCCCACTGACACCTGCAATATGAGATGCCATGTCTTGCTTTGAAGATGTTAGGATCGGTGGCCTCTTTTCATGAGCTTCTGAATCCATCATGCTGTTTAAGATCCTTCTCCGCCACGAAGGACTTTAACCTGAAACATCACCTGGGCCTGGTGTTTTGGGGGACGGTAGATGTTCGATGACCTCAATTTCATCCATTGTTACTGGTGTGTTAGGTTTGCTCTTCTAGAGTCAACTTTGATCACTGGATTTCCCCATCGCCGCGGGCGCCCGGCTCCACGCCCGGCAGCGGCCCGCCTGCAGGTTGGCGAGCCCCCGCGCCGGCGCAGGCGCAGACCTTGACCCACTTTTTTTTTTTTTTTAAATTTTTTGGCCTCTTTTATTGATTTCTTAATTTATTTATTTTCATCATCTTTATTCTTTGGCCTGTGTGGGCCTCCCATCACAGGGGCCTCCCCGCTGCAGAGCACCAGCTGTGAGCTAATGCACCCCAGAGCACCGGCTTGCAACTGGATACACCAGTCCAGCTTTTCCCGTGGCACGTGGCATCTTCCCGGCCAGGGATCAAACCAGTGCCTGCTGCACTGCAAGGCAAGACTCTTTACCCACTGTACCACCAAGGAAGCCCCAAATAAAGTATTTTTTCTTTATTGCTTTGAACTCTTTAACAAGTTGGAATAGTAAATTTTTTTCTTTATAACCCTTAATCAGTAACCATCCATGGAAATAATCTATTTGTAATTTCATAGAGACATTGATATTTTTAACACTTAAAAGTTACAACTTGTTTGATCTATAAATTTTAGTTGATTTACAGTATTATAGAGCAAAGTAATTCAGTCATATGTATATATGTATGTATGTGCATGTGTGTGTATATATATGTGTATATATATATGTATGTGTATGTGTGTATATATATACACATACATACATATATGCATATATATATATATATACACACACACATAACACACACACACGTTCCTTTTCAAATTCTTTTCCATTATGGTTTACTGTGAGATATTGAATGTAGTTCTTGGTGCTATACGGTAGAAGCTAGTTGCTTATCTGTTTTATGTATAGAAATTTGTAACTGCTAATCCCAAACCCTTAATTTATCCCTTCCTCTGGTGACCAGAAGTGTGTTTCCTGTCTGTGAGTCTGTTTCATAAACAAGTTCGTTTGTGTCATATTTTAGATTTTACATATAAGTGGTATCATTTGGTATTTATTTTTCTTTCTGACTTCACTCAGTATGATAATCTCTAGCTCCATCCATGTTGCTATTAATGGCGTTATTCCATTCTTTTTTTTTTAATGACTGAGTAGTAGTATACCATTGTGTGTATATACCACATCTTACTTATCCATTCATCTATGGATGGGCACTTAGGTTGCTTCCATGTCTTGTCTTATTATTATAAATGCTGCTATGAACACTGGGGTGCATGTATCTTTTCAAATTAGAGTCTTCTCTGAATATATGCCCAGGAGTGGGATTGCAGGGTCATATGTAGTTCTATTTTTAGTGTTTTAAGGAACCTGTATATATACTGTTCTCCATAGCAGCTTTACCAATTTACATTCCCACCAGCAGTGCAGAAGGGTTCCCTTCTCTCCACACCCTTTCCAGCATTTGTTATTTGTAGAGTTGTTTTTGTTGTTGTTGTTGTTTGTAGAGTTTTTATTGGTGGGCATTCTAACTGGTGTGAGGTAGTACCTCACTGTAGTTTTATTCTGCTGTTGTGACACATTTTTTCTTTAATTTTTATTGGAGTGTAGTTGATTTACAATGTCGTGTTAGTTTCAGGAATACAGCAAAGTGAATCGATTACACATATAACCACTCTTTTTTAGATTCTTTGCCCATATTAAGTCATCGTAGAGTTTTTGAGCAGCATTCCCTGTGCTATATAGTAGGTCCTTTTTACTTATTTCTTGTACGTATAGTAATGTGTATATGTCAGTTACAGTCTCTTAATGTATTCCGTCTCTGTTTTCCCCCCTGTAATCATAAGTTTGTTTTCTACATCTGTGACTCCATTTCTGTTTTGTAAGTAAGTTTATTTATGCCATATTTTTTTTAGATTCCACACATAAGCAGTATCATGGTATTTGTCTTTCTCTGGATGGCTTCCTTCACTCAGTGTGACATGGATGCACCATGGGTGCATCCATGGTGCTGCAGACGGCAGGATTTTGTTCTTTTTTATGGCTGAGTGATACTCCGTTGTGTTTGTGTATGGTATTTCCTTTATCCATTCTTCTGTCACTACTTTGTTGTTTTTACTTGTATTTCTCTAATTTGTGATGTTGAGCGTCTTTTCATGTGCCTGTTGACCATCTATACGTCTTTGCAGAAATGTCTATTTAAGTCTTCTGCCCATGTATGTATTTTTAAATTTTGGCCTCTTTCTTCTTATTATTATTATTATATTTCTTATTATTTTTATCTTATGTATTTATTTATTTTCATCCATCTTTATTCTTTGGCCTGTGTGGGCATCCCATTGCAGTGGCCTTTCTTGTTACAGAGTACCCGGCTCTGGGCGCATGCATTCCAGAGCGCTGGCTCATAATTGGACTCACTGGTCCGGCCACTCTGCGGCACATGGGATCTTCCTGGGCCAAGGGTCGAACCGGTGCCCCTTGCACTGCAAGACAGACTCTTTACCCACTGGACCACCAGGGAAGCCCCATCTGCCCATTTTTTGATTGGGTTGTTTGGACTTTTTTTATTACTGAGTAATATGAGCTGCTTGTGTATTTCGGAAATTAAGCCTTTGTCAGTCACATCATTTGCAGATATTTCCTCTCAGTGTGTAGATTGTCTTTTTGTTGTGCTTATGGCTTCCTTTGCTGTGAAAAAGCTTCTGAGTTTCATTAGTTTGTTTATTTTTGCTTTTATTTCTCTTGCCTTGAGAGACTGACCCATCAGCTTTTCCAATACCACTTGCTGAAGAGACAGTTTTTCTCTTTGTGTATTCTTGCCTCCTTTGTCAGAGATTAATTGACCATAGGTATGTGGGTTTATTTCTGAATTCTCTGTTCTATTACATTGATCCATACGGACACTAAGCAGTATATGTATGTTTATATCTGGATGGCAGTTACAGTCTCTTAATGTATTCCGTCTCTGTTTTCCCCCCTGTAATCATAAGTTTGTTTTCTACATCTGTGACTCCATTTCTGTTTTGTAAGTAAGTTTATTTATGCCATATTTTTTTTAGATTCCACACATAAGCAGTATCATGGTATTTGTCTTTCTCTGGATGGCTTCCTTCACTCAGTGTGACATGGATGCACCATGGGTGCATCCATGGTGCTGCAGACGGCAGGATTTTGTTCTTTTTTATGGCTGAGTGATACTCCGTTGTGTTTGTGTATGGTATTTCCTTTATCCATTCTTCTGTCACTACTTTGTTGTTTTTACTTGTATTTCTCTAATTTGTGATGTTGAGCGTCTTTTCATGTGCCTGTTGACCATCTATACGTCTTTGCAGAAATGTCTATTTAAGTCTTCTGCCCATGTATGTATTTTTAAATTTTGGCCTCTTTCTTCTTATTATTATTATTATATTTCTTATTATTTTTATCTTATGTATTTATTTATTTTCATCCATCTTTATTCTTTGGCCTGTGTGGGCATCCCATTGCAGTGGCCTTTCTTGTTACAGAGTACCCGGCTCTGGGCGCATGCATTCCAGAGCGCTGGCTCATAATTGGACTCACTGGTCCGGCCACTCTGCGGCACATGGGATCTTCCTGGGCCAAGGGTCGAACCGGTGCCCCTTGCACTGCAAGACAGACTCTTTACCCACTGGACCACCAGGGAAGCCCCATCTGCCCATTTTTTGATTGGGTTGTTTGGACTTTTTTTATTACTGAGTAATATGAGCTGCTTGTGTATTTCGGAAATTAAGCCTTTGTCAGTCACATCATTTGCAGATATTTCCTCTCAGTGTGTAGATTGTCTTTTTGTTGTGCTTATGGCTTCCTTTGCTGTGAAAAAGCTTCTGAGTTTCATTAGTTTGTTTATTTTTGCTTTTATTTCTCTTGCCTTGAGAGACTGACCCATCAGCTTTTCCAATACCACTTGCTGAAGAGACAGTTTTTCTCTTTGTGTATTCTTGCCTCCTTTGTCAGAGATTAATTGACCATAGGTATGTGGGTTTATTTCTGAATTCTCTGTTCTATTACATTGATCCATACGGACACTTTTATTTTTTATTTCTCAGCAGTTAATACTTTCACATCCCAAAATCAAAGTATCTTACTAAAATGACAGATTTATACAAAAATTTAACCCTCAAATTTACTAAACAGTGTTGCTAAAAAAGTAACTTCTTTTAATTTTTGTCTAGTTTTTGGCATTTGTTTTGGTGCCTTATGAAACTAAATTTGTTGTGTGTTGCTTACTTTTAGTTAGATAACATGTCTTCTCTGGAATATATCTAGATTGAAAGATAACAGTTAACTGGTAAAGAGTAGGAAAGAAAGTTGGGTGATGGTCTTTTATCTGATAGTAAGCAGATACTTTTGGGAAGCGAGAGTAGGTAGAATTCAGTCAAAGATGGCCATTTCCAAGGGAAAAAGAACAAAATTGGGAAATATGTATAAGAGAAAGAAAGCTGTTCTAAAAGTATACGTTAACATAAAGAAGGCATTATTTTATGGGGCAAAAAGAAAAGGGAACTAAAAGTGATGTGTTAAAAAAAAAGGGATATGGGAAGTTTAGGCAAATGCTGAATTAGAAGTTCCTTTTAATTCTATGTTCTTTGGATTCAACATTTCTCTTGCCTTTCCCCTAACACACACTAGCATACATAGTCAAATATAGTGAATATGTTGCTGTTTGCCAAGAAACCTGGTAATACTTATTATAGGTTAATTTACCTATTGTGGATATGTATGCTTTAGAGGCAAGATTCCTTTAAAAATCCTTGTGCTCACTATAGTAGCCTTGATCCCTCTTAAAAAGACTGGCTTAAAGGACTGTATTTTCTCAGTTTGCCACTACTGATTCACTTTTGGCCTACCAAGGTTAGCTCTTTGGGAGAAAATCTGGCAGAGATTATGGTCTTAATCTATCATTTTTTGAGCAAAGCAGGGGCTTTTCCTTGTGGCCAGCATCTACTTTTAATGTAGAGCACTCGGACTATTTAGGGTCCCTGAAATCATCTTGCCCAGCCTTTATTCTTTTTTCAGAACTTCCCTAACGCCAGGCCAGACAATTCCTGACAGAGTGGACCTACAGTCCCTGTTTGAACACGATCCTTGTAGTCAGGTGGGCCTGGATTTGCATCCTGGCTTGGTCACTTAACTGACTGTGACTGTGGTACTGGGGTGTCACCCATTTATAAGACAGAAGTAGTAATCGTCTCTTTTAGGACTGGTGCGAGGCTTAAACGAGAGCCTAGGTGTAAAGCATCTAGCACAGTGCCTGGCACTTAGTAAGCCTCCCTTTGAATGAATTAATCAGTGTCCTTGAAAAGAGGATCTTCTGTTCTCTTAGCCACCCATCCCTTTCCTGACGGCCATCCACAGTGGAACTCCTTCCATTGTGAAACTGAAGTCCTTCTGGTTCCTGCTTGCCTAGACTTACTCTTCTGCTCTAGTTAGAAGCAAAGTTCTTCATAATTATTATAAAGTGCTTTTGTAATAAAATGAAAGAAGAGAGAGATGTTATAAAAGGGTAAAAAAGCTAAAAAGGTAAGGTTTCCCTTTCTTCCTTCTTCTCCATTCTTCTGTTGTTTCTCTTGATGAGTCTAGTAAATAGTGAGAGAATAGAGCTTCACGTTCCTACTTTGCCTGTATATGTGGATACCTGGTTGTTGGAATATCCACAAGGTAGAATGTATAGCGGACAGTCAGTACCTTCTTGTCAACTTACATGTTATCTGATTCATCACAATATGAAATCAGATATTTTTATTAGCAATTTTGGGGTCTAAAGGGTCATAACACACACTAGCATACATAGTCAAATATAGTGAATATGTTGCTGTTTGCCAAGAAACCTGGTAATACTTATTATAGGTTAATTTACCTATTGTGGATATGTATGCTTTAGAGGCAAGATTCCTTTAAAAATCCTTGTGCTCACTATAGTAGCCTTGATCCCTCTTAAAAAGACTGGCTTAAAGGACTGTATTTTCTCAGTTTGCCACTACTGATTCACTTTTGGCCTACCAAGGTTAGCTCTTTGGGAGAAAATCTGGCAGAGATTATGGTCTTAATCTATCATTTTTTGAGCAAAGCAGGGGCTTTTCCTTGTGGCCAGCATCTACTTTTAATGTAGAGCACTCGGACTATTTAGGGTCCCTGAAATCATCTTGCCCAGCCTTTATTCTTTTTTCAGAACTTCCCTAACGCCAGGCCAGACAATTCCTGACAGAGTGGACCTACAGTCCCTGTTTGAACACGATCCTTGTAGTCAGGTGGGCCTGGATTTGCATCCTGGCTTGGTCACTTAACTGACTGTGACTGTGGTACTGGGGTGTCACCCATTTATAAGACAGAAGTAGTAATCGTCTCTTTTAGGACTGGTGCGAGGCTTAAACGAGAGCCTAGGTGTAAAGCATCTAGCACAGTGCCTGGCACTTAGTAAGCCTCCCTTTGAATGAATTAATCAGTGTCCTTGAAAAGAGGATCTTCTGTTCTCTTAGCCACCCATCCCTTTCCTGACGGCCATCCACAGTGGAACTCCTTCCATTGTGAAACTGAAGTCCTTCTGGTTCCTGCTTGCCTAGACTTACTCTTCTGCTCTAGTTAGAAGCAAAGTTCTTCATAATTATTATAAAGTGCTTTTGTAATAAAATGAAAGAAGAGAGAGATGTTATAAAAGGGTAAAAAAGCTAAAAAGGTAAGGTTTCCCTTTCTTCCTTCTTCTCCATTCTTCTGTTGTTTCTCTTGATGAGTCTAGTAAATAGTGAGAGAATAGAGCTTCACGTTCCTACTTTGCCTGTATATGTGGATACCTGGTTGTTGGAATATCCACAAGGTAGAATGTATAGCGGACAGTCAGTACCTTCTTGTCAACTTACATGTTATCTGATTCATCACAATATGAAATCAGATAGTTCTGATCCTTAAGGGCTTCATGCTTATGAGTTGAGATGGAGATCTAAAACCTTTGCTTTGGGATCATAAACATGCTTCCACTCTTAGCATGATGGTCTCATGCTTTCTGTGGCTAGTCGAGGGCTTTGATTGAGATTATGATTTTTCTCAAGTCTTGTTCTGGCCTCTGAGTTGCCACTCTCTACTTTTACTAGGTAGGGAGATGAGCTATTATCTGTTTTATGCTGACTGCTGGGGCGAAGCACTGGGTTGGCACAGCTGCTTGTGGCCTGTTATATTCTAGAAAGCAGCTCAGCTACAGCTTCCCACTGGAGAGTTCATACCAAGAGTCAAAATATTTTCTGCAGTGTAACAAGAAGAGGCATAGTGTATGGGATGTGTGGATTCAGTGGTGTCTGACTCTTTGCAACCCCATGGAGGGAGGTGTTTGGCTTAATATATAATTGACATTTAAGAGTGACAGTGAGTTCAGGGAACTATACAAAAATGAGGAAGACTCACCCCTTTGTGAAATGAGAAAGCCTCCTCCTGCCTCGTGAGAGTGGTCATGGAAGGTGAGTTGATAGTGACGGTGGGTAGAACAGGTAGACAGTGGTTGGAATCCAGGGTGTGTCTGCTGCAGAGCAACGGTAGGACTTGCATGGTTATGGCCTTTTCTGTGTGATGGCAAGAGGTTTCAGAGCTGTAGAGAAAACAAAGATATTTATGACCTGCTTGAGTACGTGATCATCTTCTGTTTGAATTATTGGTTAAGATGATCATTCTTAGCTGTCGCTGAGTTTTAGTAATGTGCCAGGAGCCATGAAGTAAGACGTCCTCACCAATAAGACCCAAGTTCCTATTCTTAAGAACGATCAGGCTTCAGTGACTGAACAGTTTCCTTTTGGCACTTAAGATAGTATCATTTCACATAAAAAAACAACCAAAGAGGAAAATTCTGGTATCTGCAGAGTAGTGGTCTCCTTTTTATTACATCTCTTAATCTTGCCAAGAAAATTGATGGTAATATATCAACTTCTGTAGATTCCAGATTTGTGCAGATATATTCTGAAAGAGAAATCTCTTTAGGAATTTGCTATGACTCAAAATGGGAATTATGGCATATTCTTCTGATTTCCTGGGATTCTTCTTCCTTAACTGATTTAGGAGCAGATACTTAGTGCTTCTTTCTTGGAGTAGACACAAACAGCAGTTCGAGATAAATGTGTGAGATATGGGTTAAAAAATAGAATATTTTCCATATGATGGTTGAAAGTGGTTTTGTGCAAGTAGTAAAGGTGTCATTTATTCTTCCAGTAATAACACATTTATTTATTGGATGCTCACTAAATGCCAAACACTGTTCCAAGTGCCAGAAATGAATCCAGTCTTCCATGAGACAGTCTGAGGTCAGCCTTCCCTCTCAGGTGCCCACAATATATGGGCCCAGACCCAGGGTTCATCCTCTCTGTGATTTTTGTTTCACTCTCTGTCTCCAGGAGACAGTGCTGGCTTCCCTTTTTGTTTATAATCATCAGGAATGCGTCATCCCTTTGCCGTGAGCATTGCAGAATAACATATCACATTCTAGTCTAATTTCTGCCGCTCCCAGGGTCTCAGCCAGCAGCTCTTTTTGCCTGTCTTTCAACAGTCATGATAGTCAGAACAGTGAGAGCAATTGTACAAATAAATTAACTGGGGAATGGAGAAGGGAGAGCACGGCACTTGTTTCTGTCATTTTTGCTTCATACAAGGTATGTTTAGGAGCAGGTAACTTCTTTCTAGTGCCAGTGTACCAGGTGGTATCTACTATTAGAATTCATTTTAGGGGAATTTTAAAAAATTGAAGTATAGTTACAGATATAAATCATAGTAGTTCACCATTTTTAAGGGTTATATTCCATTTACAGTTATAAAATATGGGCTATATCCTCTGTATCTGATTTATTTTATTTGCATAAGTTTGGTGCCTTATAATCCTCAGCCCTGTCTTGCCCAACTCTCCTTACTTGTCCCCACTGTTAACCACTAGTTTGTCCTCTCTGAGTCTGTTTCTGTTTTTTTATAATCACTGAGCTTGTTTTATTTTTTAGATTCCACATATAAGTGATATCATACAATATTTGTCTTTCTGTGTCTGTTTCACTTAACACAGTGTCCTTCAAGTCCATCCATGCTGCTGCAGATGGCCAACTTTCAGTCTTCTTATGGCTGAGTAGTATTCCACTGTGTGTGTGTAAGTGGTGTGTGTGTGGTGTGTATGTGTGTATGTATACATACGTCTATATATACATATAACGAAAGTCACTTACTCCTGTCCAACTCTTTGTAACCCCATGGACTGTAGCCTGCCAAGCTCCTCTATTCTTGGAATTCTCCAGGCAAGAATACTGGGGTGGGTTGCTATTCCCTTCTCCAGGGGATCTTCCAGCCCAGGGATCAAACCCGTGTTCCTGCATTGCAGGCAGATTCTGTACCATCTGAGCCACCAGGGAAACCTATATATATATGTATCTCTGTGTGTGTATATATATACACAAAGGCTATCAGTTTTACCAGTGGACTTGGCAGATTTGGCTGATGTTTCTTTTGCACACATAAAGTGGTCCTTTGAGGAAAACCTAGAAATTTAAAATTTTAAGAATTTGTCCAATAAACAAGCAAAAAAAATTATTCCTGAAAACTTTCTAAACAACTCTTATTTTGGTTTTGAATTATTTAGGCTTTTTTCCAATATTCCTATAAGAAGTTTAATTGATTTATATCTTTTTTAAAAGATATATTTAAGACAGAAGCAATTTCTAAAATATTGTAGAAACCACTGTAACCTCTAATTCTGTATCTTATTACAACGTTTCATTTCTTGGAGTTCTCTTCTAGTCTGTCTAATTACTGCATGTAATTAGAATGTTGGCATTTAGGTAATTGCATGCTCTACTCTAAGCCTTAAACTTTCTTACTTACTCACTTTTTTTTTTTTTTAATTTTGACCTCTTTTATTGGTTTATTTATTTATTTTCATCCATGTTTATTCTTTGGCCTGTATGGGCCTCCCATCGCAGTGGCCTCTCTCATTGCAGAGCACCTGCTGCAGGCGCATGCGCTCCAGAGCACCGGCTAGTAATTGGACACACTAGTCCAGCCGCTCCGAGGCATGTGGGGTCTTCCTGGGCCAGGGATCGAACTGGCACCCCTTGCACTGCAAGGAGGACTCTTTATCCCCTGCACCATTAGGGAAGCCCACTAATCCACTTTCTGAATGTGTCTTTTGAAGTAATTCGTACTCCAGCAGTGTGACTCAGGGTAGTGAAAGGGGCTTGTTCTGACTAGCAGAGTGGCAGACTAGTCTTCCAGTCATAAAACATTCCATGCAGTTTGAGATGCAGGTGAACAGCAGAATTCTCCTTGGCCTAGGCTTGACTGGAAAGCAGGTAGATTTATATAGTGTTTGCTCGAATTACAAATGATTAGATGCTAAAAGCACTTTTAATTTTAGGAAGTTCAAAATGGCAGCCAAATGCAAGTTCCCTGACCTACTTGAGAATAAAATTCACGAATTCTTTGTTGAGGAAGAAGATGAGACCTTTGTGCTTTGGTGGAAAAAAGAGAGCTCTCAGGCTTCCCTGGTGATCCAGTGGGTAAGGACACTGTCTTGTAGTGCAAGGGGTGCCGGTTTGATCCCTGGCCTGGGAAGATCCCACGTACCATGGAGCGACTCGACAAATGTGTCCAACTGCCGAGCCTGAGCTCTGGAGGGCATGCACCCAGAGCCGGTGCTCTGTAGCGAGAGAGGCCACTGCGATGGAAGGCCCACACAGGCCAAAGAACAAAGATGGAAATAAATGAAAGACCAATAGAAGTGCCCCCCCTGCCCTCCCCTCCAAAAAAGAGAGCTCTCTCTTCCTCTCTCTCTGTTCTTCAGTACACACAGACAGACAGACACACACACATGAAACAATAGTCTGGCATTTCCCATACCTTTCTCCCATATCTAGAGAAGATCAAAAAGGAAAACTCTTTAAAACATTTTAGAATTCTGAATTCTGCAAAGGATTGATTTTGAGTCTGCAGACTTCAGAGTTGATGTGTCTGCAGTGGTAATATAGGCAGAGTTCCAGATCAACTCATAGTTCTGGAGTGCCAGGCAAAGTAGACAATTTCAGAGATTTAGAGGAGCAAAATATGTTTCCATCCATATTGCCATATGGGTGGAAATATATGCTCTTAAGTGATTCAGTATCCTTAGGGAAGAAGTAGAACAATAAGCAGAAACGACTAGCTAGGGAAAGAACCTGTTGGGGATTGGGTGTATCAGTGATGACTGGGTTCAGGCATAGGTAACAATCAGAAAAAAGGGGCTGGCTTAAGTAGGACAGAGGTTAATATTTTTTCCCCTCACATATGTCCAAAACTAGGCAGTTGAGAGTGGTGTGGCAGCTCTGTAGTCATCAGAGATCCAAGCTCCCTTTTCTTTTTGCTGCATCATCCTCAGGGTTGGCTTCTACTCTCAGGTTTGCCCAAGGGCTGCAGGATGACATCTGTGCTCCAGGCAAGAAGGGCAAGGCCAGAGGGGGTGCTTACTAGCAGAATCAAACCTTTAAAGAGCTTTTCTGTTGCCCTACCTGTTGGGCGCCCTCATCTATAAAGGACATTGCCTTTCCAATGATACAGAGGTTAAATATTGGATAGTCAAACCTTAGTCTGCCAGACCAAGTAATTTTGAGTATAAGAAAGGTATTACTAAGACTTAGGTGGCCAAAGCCTTGGGGTGCCTGCCAGCTCTTAGAATAGGATGGTAATGTTTGGCATATCTAGCCTTTAGTTTGCCACTTGATTGATTGATTCAACAGTGTTAAGAACTTACTCTGTACCAGGCACTGGAGTTACAAGAGTGAAAAAGATAGACATGTTCCCTCTCTTGAAAGAGTTTATAGGCTAATTGGGAAAAAAAAAAAGACTTAAATAAATAATTGATAAGTGTATTGGACATTAGGAAAAGGAGAAGTAGTGAATGCCTGGGATTATGTAATTGGAAAGACTCCAGAAGGGTATGACATGATGTATACATTGCAATTTAAAGGGTGCATGGGATTAGATTAGACAGTTGGGGATGAGTCAGGTGAGAAAGAGGGGGAGGCATGTTCCAGGCAGATTCTCTCCCAGTCTGAGAGTTCTTTCTTCATCAGAGGAAATCAGTGGGAGTTTCCAAAGCAGCAAAAGGGACTGCGTATTTTTTTTTTATCTAAAATGGCTAAAAGGACAGCCATCGTTCCTACTTACTTGTTTTTCACTCTCTCTGGCTGAGTGCCTGCCTGCACAGGTGGCACTGGGGAGTGTTGATAGCCGAGGAAGGAGGTGCACAAGTGATCGAGGCGTATACCAAAGTTCAGTTCCCTATCCTTGATCTGGGTTTTGGTCTCAAAGTGGGACTCTGGGGAGGCAAGGGTTGGTTCTGACCCTCAAGTGCTGATATGACCCCCTTCCCCTTCCAGGAAGTGGACATTGTGGTAGCACCGTGCCAAGGCCTCCGGCCCACAGTGGATGTTCTCGGTGACTTGGTGAATGATTTCTTGCCTGTGATAACCTATGCACTCCACAAAGATGAACTCTCTGAGAGGGATGAACAAGAGCTTCAGGAAATCCGAAAGTATTTCTCCTTTCCCGTATTCTTTTTCAAAGTGCCGAAACTGGACTCGGAGATCATCGACTCCTCCACTAGAAGAATGGAGAGTGAAAGATCACCGCTTTATCGCCAGTTGACTGACCTGGGCTATCTGAGCAGCAGCCACTGTAACTGTGGGACCCCTGGCCAGGACACCAAAGCTCAGAGCATGCTGGTGGAGCAGAGTGAGAAGCTGAGACACTTGAGCACGTTTTCCCACCAGGTGCTGCAGACTCGCCTGGTGGATGCAGCCACGGCCCTGAACTTGGTGCACTGCCGCTGCCTCGACATCTTCATCAACCAGGCCTTTGAACCGGGCCTGCAGTGGATTAATGTTTGGCACTTGATGATTTATTCAACAGGGTTAAGAACTTTCTCTGTACCCGGCACTGGGGGTACAAGAGGGAAAAAGATAGACATGTTCCCTCTCTTGAAAGAGGTTATAGGGTAAATGGGAAAAAAAAGACTTAAATAAATAATTGATAAGTGTATTGGACATTAGGAAAAGGAGAAGTAGTGAATGCCTGGGATTATGTAATTGGAAAGACTCCAGAAGGGTATGACATGATGTATACATTGCAATTTAAAGGGTGCATGGGATTAGATTAGACAGTTGGGGATGAGTCAGGTGAGAAAGAGGGGGAGGCATGTTCCAGGCAGATTCTCTCCCAGTCTGAGAGTTCTTTCTTCATCAGAGGAAATCAGTGGGAGTTTCCAAAGCAGCAAAAGGGACTGCGTATTTTTTTTTTATCTAAAATGGCTAAAAGGACAGCCATCGTTCCTACTTACTTGTTTTTCACTCTCTCTGGCTGAGTGCCTGCCTGCACAGGTGGCACTGGGGAGTGTTGATAGCCGAGGAAGGAGGTGCACAAGTGATCGAGGCGTATACCAAAGTTCAGTTCCCTATCCTTGATCTGGGTTTTGGTCTCAAAGTGGGACTCTGGGGAGGCAAGGGTTGGTTCTGACCCTCAAGTGCTGATATGACCCCCTTCCCCTTCCAGGAAGTGGACATTGTGGTAGCACCGTGCCAAGGCCTCCGGCCCACAGTGGATGTTCTCGGTGACTTGGTGAATGATTTCTTGCCTGTGATAACCTATGCACTCCACAAAGATGAACTCTCTGAGAGGGATGAACAAGAGCTTCAGGAAATCCGAAAGTATTTCTCCTTTCCCGTATTCTTTTTCAAAGTGCCGAAACTGGACTCGGAGATCATCGACTCCTCCACTAGAAGAATGGAGAGTGAAAGATCACCGCTTCATCGCCAGTTGACTGACCTGGGCTATCTGAGCAGCAGCCACTGTAACTGTGGGACCCCTGGCCAGGACACCAAAGCTCAGAGCATGCTGGTGGAGCAGAGTGAGAAGCTGAGACACTTGAGCACGTTTTCCCACCAGGTGCTGCAGACTCGCCTGGTGGATGCAGCCACGGCCCTGAACTTGGTGCACTGCCGCTGCCTCGACATCTTCATCAACCAGGCCTTTGACATGCAGCGGGACCTGCAGATTACCCCCAAACGTCTGGAATATACTCGAAAGAAGGAGAATGAATTGTACGAATCTCTGATGAATATTGCCAACCGGAAGCAAGAGGAAATGAAGGACATGATTGTTGAGACGCTTAACACCATGAAGGAGGAACTTCTGGATGATGCTGCCAACATGGAGTTCAAAGGTAGGTCCTGGAGAGCTCAGTGAGATGCGGAAACCATGGCATCCTCTAACCTTTTTCCAGCTGGAAGTTGAATACATTAATTCCGAAGCCCAAAGGAACCTTAGGATCATTCACCCAACCCCACGGGGGCTCAATGGCCAGGACTGCCCTGAAGTCATTTAGCTAAGGTGGCTCTTGTTTTCAGAGACCTTCTTTGAACATTCTGCCATGATCCCTTCCTGGGACTGTTAGTCCAGCGTTTGGTAAAGTCCTTCTGATGGAACTGTTCAGTCTCCAGTTCCTGTCTGCATCCCCTGGCCTTGGTAAGACTGGAGAAGAGCTGCGTGGAGAATGCCACTAAGTCAGACTGCATCCTGGCTCCTTTGGCACGGCCCAGGCTGCTTTGTCGGTTCTTTTCTGTGTGTCGTGGTCTCATTTTCTTTTCAGGATGTTCCTGAGACGTCTCAGAAGAATTTCCCAAAGTAGCAGTTTTAGGTTTTAGCTTTTCTGGCATTCCTGTTCTTTATGAATGACTGTGAACAAAATGGAGTCAATTGCTTTGTCAGGTCTTTTTGTATCTGAGGTCTAGATGCTACTGACTTGTATATTGACTCCTGTGTGAACATTAACTCTTCTACCTGTTAATTAAAGTCACGTGGTTTGCGCACTACAGCTTAGGTTTGCAGTCATGGCTATGCATCCAAATAACCTGGGAGGCTTTTTGAAAATGTAGTTGCTTGAGATCACTGAAGGCCATTCTAGACCTACTAATCATAATTTCTGATGTGGGACTTTGCATCAGATTTTTGTTTCTGTTTTCTACAACAGCATCCCTAGGTATGTTCTGCTTATTGCCATCTTCTAGATGAGGGAGCGTACGATTAGACCGGTTAAGTGATTTGCTCAAGGTGACACAGTTGCTAAGTAGTAGAGGCAGAATTTGAATCTATACAGTCTAATTTATGAGTTCATACTCTTTTTTTTTTGGCGAGAGGGAGGTGGGTTGGGGAGGGAGAGGCGCAGGCGGGCCACTTCTATTGGTCTTTCATTTGTCTATTTTTCATCCATCTTTTGTTCTTTGACCCATGTGGGCCTCCCATCGCAGTGACCTCTATTGTCGCAGAGCGCTGACTCTGGGCTCATGCACTCCAGAGCTCCGGCTTGGTAATTGGACACATCGGTCCAGCTGCTCCGTGGCACGTGGGATCTTCCCAGGCCAGGGATCGAACCGGCGCCTCTTGCACTGCAAGGCGGTGTCCTTACCCACTGGACCACCAGGGAAGCCCCCTGAGCTCATACTCTTAATTTCCACACTTTACTGCTTTTTGATCTGTTCCCAGTTACTGATACTACTATCTTCTTGGGAACCAGCTTCAAAAGCTCAGCATGAGGGTTTCCCTGGTGGTACAGTGGGTAAGTACACTGCCTTGCAGTGCACAGGGTGCTGGTTTGATCCCTGGCTTGGAAAGATCCCACGTGTCGCAGAGCGGCTGGACTGATGTGTCCAACTACCGATCCGGACCTCTGAAGCGCGTGCACTCAGAGCTGGTGCTCTGCTACGAGAAAGGCTACTGCGATGGGAGGCATACACAGGCCAAAGAACAAAGATGGATGAAAAATGAATAAATGAAGGACCAATAGAAGTGGCCAAAAAAAAAAAAAAACGCTCAGCACAAGGGTTTCCCTGTTGGTCCAGAGGTTGAGACTCTGCACTTCCAAAGCAGGGACCCCCCATTCTGTGTACCCTTGAGGCAATGACAATGTTCCAGTTTTATTTTTTATTTCTCTAGTAATTGATTAGAATTGAATTCTTGACCCTTGGATTTTTTTCATTAACAGGCTAGGAAGTGTGAAGTATTACAAAGACCAGAGGCTTTGAAATTCGTAAGCTTTGGATTCAAACACTAGTTGTATTACTCCCTATCTCATCATCCCCTCCAAGTGCCCACTTTATTCTCTTTGGGGGGCTTTTTCCTGACATGGAAAGTATAACCAGGAATACCTTCCTGAGAGTGTTGTTGTTAGGGTTAAATTAGATTGCACATGTAAAATGCTTACTGTGCATTTCAAATAGTCTGCACTCAGTAAATGTTGTTTCTCCCCTTCTGCAAATGTGATGTAAGAGCTGACAGAATCAACAGGTTCATTTTGTATGTAGTTGCTCCTTCTTAGGATTCTTAGATGCCTTAAATAGTTGATTTCTTGGCCCTGCACGCTGAGAGTTAGAGTTTGTCAGCCATGTGTGTTCTGCGGCCATCAGCATGTGAGCTCCCTGCAGTCTGACTTAGGAGATGCCTTTATTCAGTGTGCCTGCCCATTCCTCTCCCAGCCAACTAGCTTTTTGCTCTGCCTCCATAGATGTCATTGTCCCTGTGAATGGAGAACCAGTGGGCACCAGAGAGATCAAATGCTGCATCCGGCAGATTCAGGAGCTCATCATTTCCCGGCTTAATCAAGCCGTGGCTAACAAGCTGATCAGCTCCGTGGATTACCTACGGGAGAGCTTCGTTGGAACTCTGGAACGGTGTCTGCAGAGCCTGGAGAAGTCTCAGGATGTCTCGGTTCACATCACCAGTAATTATCTCAAACAGGTACGCAGAGGGTAGTTAAGAACTTGTCACAAATACCATATGAAACAGAATCCACCCACAAGTCCACCTTCAAGTTAGCCAAGAATCTCTCTTTCAACTTTTTTGCCAGTCCAGTTTGAATTTTATTGTTTTCCTGTCTCATGACCACTGTCTATGGGAGGTGCTTGTGTACTGTCAAGTTGCAGTTAAGTCACCGAGCAGGATGATAAAGCTGAAGTAAGGGGGCCCAAATAGATGATCAACCAGTCTTGACTCTGCACACAATGGAGGGATAGGTTTGAGAACCTTCAAAGTGGACCATGTTCTTGAAATAAATGTCACTTATCGCATTGTTAATTATCCACTCTTCTCAGGGCTATTGACTTCCTTATTGTGTATTCTCTTTCAGATCTTAAATGCTGCCTATCATGTTGAAGTCACATTTCACTCAGGGTCCTCAGTTACAAGGATGCTGTGGGAGCAAATCAAACAGGTAGAGGTTGTTTAGGAAAACATTTTTCAGCCTGCAGCAGCTCACCTGAATCTTGGTCACTCCAGCAGGAACTACCGTCTAGGATGTCTGTGCTAGACAGACTGATGTCTGTCAGGGTAGGTGGCCTCTTATCCTGATTTTCCTGCCTGGGAAAGTTCTCAGTTATGCCTGTTATGAGATAATTATTAACAGAAGTGCCCCCTTTAACTCTTAAAAGTGATGTGACCAAATGATATTTTCTGGAGCCATAAGGCTCTACTTCTCTAGCTTCTTCATATTTCTTTTTCCCATCCTAAGTGTTTTCTCAGAACCAGGCTTTGTTACCGGAGGCCATGAGTGTGATTTTTTTTCTGGTGTTCAACCTGACTCTTATATTGAGTTGTTTGCTGACTTTAGAAAGGGATTTATCAGGCACCCCCAGCACTGATTGGAACACATTGAGGATTCGTGAGCCTGCAGACGAGTCCTAGTGTTCTTTGTTGCTTCCTATTGGACTGAGCCCTGATTTTGAGGTAGACGAAATTGGAGAGGAGTACTGGACCTCCTATGGCTCTTGTCTTAAGATGCTAGCCTGCTGAATGAGTAGCCCAGAGAGGGAGGGGTGTGGGTTCTTCCTAGTGGTTCCTGTCTCCATCCCTCAGTGTTCTCACTGTCCTTATCCTGACAGATCATACAGCGCATCACATGGGTGAGCCCACCTGCCATCACACTGGAGTGGAAGAGGAAGGTGGCCCAGGAAGCCATCGAGAGCCTTAGCGCTTCAAGTTGGCGAAAAGGATTTGCAGCCAATTTCGGACTCGGCTCAATAGTTCTCATGAGGCTTTTGCAGCTTCCTTGAGGCAGGTGGGTATATAGGAAAAGAGATAGCAGCCGAATCAAGTAGAGATGAACTTCATCCACTGTGGAATACTTTCTCTACTGCCCACTAAGTAATTTTTAAAAAATCATCAGTGTATTTTCTTTCTATTCCATTAAAGGATAACACTAAATTATAGGATGTTTCATCAATAAATTTTTCATGTGGGTATTTTTCTAACTCTAGAAGGAATGGAGGGAACTCAGTTAATTTTTCCCCACTTCACCGAGGGAGGAATGAAAAAAAGGGGTAGGGATTTTATATGAATTTGTATAATATTTTAAGAATGAGTAACAAAAAGTGATGGCATTCCAACTTCCATAGTGGTTACCAATTATATGACATCTGTTTGTGCCTTTGGGGTATGGTTGTGAGTGTGTGTGCATATGTGTACATGTGTGTGGAAAGGAGAGTAGGTGGATGTGATTGCGTAGCCAGGGAGAATGATTACTTACTGAGTGCTCACTGTTTGCCAGCCTCTGAGTTGTGTTACATCATCTTATTTAACCCTCACAGGTGTCTTCATGAGGTAGGTACTGTTACCCCTGTATGATAGGGAGGAGGTCAAAGCTGGGGACCTGATGAGTCTCTTTTTTCTTCTTTTTCTGTCCCAGCTGGAAGCTGGCCACTCAGGCCGGTTGGAAAACTGAAGATCTATTTTCGGGATTTTTTGGTTTGCTGACTTTAGAAAGGATTTATCAGGCACCCCAGCACTGATTGGAACACATTGAGGATTCGTGAGCCTGCAGACGAGTCCTAGTGTTCTTTGTTGCTTCCTATTGGACTGAGCCCTGATTTTGAGGTAGACGAAATTGGAGAGGAGTACTGGACCTCCTATGGCTCTTGTCTTAAGATGCTAGCCTGCTGAATGAGTAGCCCAGAGAGGGAGGGGTGTGGGTTCTTCCTAGTGGTTCCTGTCTCCATCCCTCAGTGTTCTCACTGTCCTTATCCTGACAGATCATACAGCGCATCACATGGGTGAGCCCACCTGCCATCACACTGGAGTGGAAGAGGAAGGTGGCCCAGGAAGCCATCGAGAGCCTTAGCGCTTCCAAGTTGGCGAAAAGTATTTGCAGCCAATTTCGGACTCGGCTCAATAGTTCTCATGAGGCTTTTGCAGCTTCCTTGAGGCAGGTGGGTATATAGGAAAAGAGATAGCAGCCGAATCAAGTAGAGATGAACTTCATCCACTGTGGAATACTTTCTCTACTGCCCACTAAGTAATTTTTAAAAAATCATCAGTGTATTTTCTTTCTATTCCATTAAAGGATAACACTAAATTATAGGATGTTTCATCAATAAATTTTTCATGTGGGTATTTTTCTAACTCTAGAAGGAATGGAGGGAACTCAGTTAATTTTTCCCCACTTCACCGAGGGAGGAATGAAAAAAAGGGGTAGGGATTTTATATGAATTTGTATAATATTTTAAGAATGAGTAACAAAAAGTGATGGCATTCCAACTTCCATAGTGGTTACCAATTATATGACATCTGTTTGTGCCTTTGGGGTATGGTTGTGAGTGTGTGTGCATATGTGTACATGTGTGTGGAAAGGAGAGTAGGTGGATGTGATTGCGTAGCCAGGGAGAATGATTACTTACTGAGTGCTCACTGTTTGCCAGCCTCTGAGTTGTGTTACATCATCTTATTTAACCCTCACAGGTGTCTTCATGAGGTAGGTACTGTTACCCCTGTATGATAGGGGAGGAGGTCAAAGCTGGGGACCTGATGAGTCTCTTTTTTTTTCTTCTTTTTCTGTCCCAGCTGGAAGCTGGCCACTCAGGCCGGTTGGAGAAAACTGAAGATCTATGGCTGAAGGTTCGGAAAGATCATGCGCCCCGCCTGGCACGCCTTTCACTGGAAAGCCGTTCTCTACAGGACGTCTTGGTGCATCGTGAGTCCTTCTGTTTCCCTAGTGAACTGGAGACGGGCTCTAGCTACCTGACGTCCTCATGTTCAACTCGCAGAATCCCAGGGTCTGAAGCTGCTTCCTTTTCAAAGCTGTCTAAATACCTACTAATGTATTTTTGAAATCTGATGAAGTCTCTTTGGTCCCACTATTTATATAGTTCAAATAACACAACCAAAGTTTGTTTAAATTAAAACAGGTTTCTACTGGTTTAGAAAACCACATTTCTCCCCTTGGAATAGTTTTAGGACATCCTGCTTCTAGGCAAGTCCGTGTCTAAGAATCTTAGGGAGGTTGCCCAGTGAATTCCCATCCCTCCTGCTTTATCTCTGTCTCTGTTCCTTATAGGTAAACCTAAACTAGGGCAAGAACTGGGCCGGGGCCAGTATGGCGTGGTGTACCTGTGTGACCACTGGGGGGGACACTTCCCTTGTGCCCTCAAGTCGGTTGTCCCTCCAGATGAGAAGCACTGGAATGACCTCGCTCTGGAGTTCCACTATATGAGGTAGGTGCTGATCTCACTCATCTTCATGGGGAATGATTCTTCTAGAGAATAAGTTGGAAGCCTCTTAAAAATACTATACCAAGGGCTTCCCTGGTGGTCCAGTGGGTAAGGACGCCGCCTTGCAGTGCAAGGGGCGCAGGTTTGACCCCTGGCCTGGGAAGATCCCACATGCCATGGAGCGGCTGGACCGATGTGTCCAGTTACCAAGCCGGAGCTCTGGAGTGCATGAGCCCAGAGTCAGCGCTCTGCAACAACAGAAGCCACCATGATGGGAGGCCCACACGGGCCAAAGAAAAAAGATGGATGAAAAATAGACAAATGAAAGACCAATAGAAGCGGCCCACCTGCCCCACTTCCCTCCCCACCCCACCCCCCAAAAATAAATAAATAAATAAATGTTTAAAAAAAAAAAATACTATACCAAGAGCTATGGAGTGCCCTGTCTCTCCGTTTTTGTGTCTCACAAGGTTGTAGACCAGTGTTTTGGGGTTGGGCCCAGAAGTGTGCTCTCTTCAAGGCCTTTACTGCTTTTCCCTGCCCTTTCCCCACCATGCTAATTCCTTAGATCCATCTCTATATGTTTATATATTTTTTTATTTATTTTTGGCTCTTCCGGGTTTTCACTGCTGCTGCAGGCGCTTCTCTAGTTGCAGGGAGTGGGGGCTATTCTCTAGTTTGAGATGAGCAGGCTTCTTGTTGCAGTGACTTCTCTTGTTGTGGAACTCGAGCTCTAGGGCACACAGGCTTCAGCAGTTGCAGCACATGGGCTCAGTGGTTGCAGCTCTGAGGCTCTAGAGCACAGGCTCAGTAGCTGTGGCTCATGGGCTTAGTTGCTCCACAGCACGTGGGATCTTCCTGGATCAGGGGTCGTACTGGTGTCTTCTCCACTGGCAGGCAAATTCTTCACCACTGAGCTACCAGGGAAGCCCCTCATCCTTATATTTGACTTTTCTTAGTCCTTAAGGGCTGTCAGCTCTCAGATTCCATAATTCTCTGTCCCTATTTGAGAGGCCTTTCTCTTTGCCCTCTCTCTGTCCTGAGGGCCATTACCGCTGGGCCTGGACTAAGTATGGTATGAGGGTTCTTTCTTTCCCCATGGTGATAGGCTGTGCAAGCAGAGCACTCAAACCCAGACCCTTCTGCTCCTCCCAGGTCTCTGCCAAAGCACGAGCGCTTGGTGGATCTCCATGGCTCCGTCATTGACTACAACTACGGTGGCGGCTCCAGCATCGCCGTGCTGCTCATTATGGAGCGACTGCACCGGGACCTCTACACGGGGCTGAAGGTGAGCTGGGGTAAGGAGGGAGTGAGGTCCACCTGGCAGCCAGGTCCGCAGGTTCCTTTCTGGCCTCGCCTCCTTTCTTCTTTAGTCAGAGCCTCTAGCTCTTGTAAGACATTGTTGGAGTAATCAAACTTTATTATCTTCAATTGCAAAAACCCTTAAAAATGTCTCAGACTATGTTTTTTTGGCTCAGTTTATATCCAGAATACTGTAGTTCACCACTTTACCTCTCATGGTCATAGTGCTTGGTGACAAGTAAGCCTTTCTGTCTCCCCAAGGCTGGGCTGACCCTGGAGACCCGTTTGCAGATAGCACTAGATGTGGTCGAAGGAATCCGCTTCCTGCACAGCCAGGGACTTGTCCACCGTGATATCAAACTGAAAAATGTGCTGGTAAGTAAGAGCTGTTTCCTTAAGAAAACTCACTGTCTTTGTGTGTAAGTTACCTTTGGAAGGAGGTGCACATAAATATGGGCTTTCCTGGTAGCTCAGTGGTAAGGAATCTGCCTGCAGTGCGGGAGACTGGGGTTTGATCCCTGGGTTGAGAAGGTTCCCTAGAGAAGGAGATGACAACCCACTCCAGTATTCTTGCCTGGAGAATTCCATGGACAGAAGATTCTGGCAGGCTACAGTCCATGGAGTTGCACAGTTGGACACAACTGAGTGACTAACATTTTCACACATAAATGTAAATTTGGTCATAGGAGAAGACTGGAGTGAGAGCAGACTCTCATAGCACAGTAGACTAGACGGATGGTGTCTTGGACTTGCGGCTTAGGGAAGAGTTGCATCATAGGCCTAGCATATATTGCTTAAGGTTTTTTTTTTTTTTAAAGATTTATTTATTTATTTTGGGCGGGGGTTGGGTTGGGGAGGGAGGGGAGCGGGCGGGCCACTTCTATTGGTCTTTCGTTTCTCTATGTTCATCCATCTTTGTTCTTTGGCTCCTGTGGGCCTCCCATCGCGGTGGCGTCTGTCGTTGCAGATCACCGGCTCTGGGCGCATGCGCTCCAGAGCTCCGGCTTGGTCATTGGAAACATCTGTCCAGCTGCTCCGCGGCACATGGGATCTTCCCAGGCCAGGGATCGAACCGGCGCCCCTTGCACTACAAGGCAGTGTCCTTACCCACTGGACCACCAGGGGAAGCCCTGCTTAAGGTTTTTTCTCCTAATGCTGTTGAGAAAATTTAAACTTATAGAAAAGCCAAAAGAGTGGTGTGAAGAAGACCCACCTACTGTTCACCCAGATTGATATTCTCTCTCCTGGTGTAGGCTCTCTTTGTTTCTGTGTCTCTTCACATGCACATTTTTTTTTTCTCATTAGTTTTTTATTTTTTAAAATATTTTTACAGAGTTTTGTTGTTCACATACATGTATGTTCCCAGATCAGTCATATGCATATCCCTGATACACACATTTTTTAATGAAGTGAATGAGAGTAAGTTGCAGATAAAGCTTTACTCCTAGGAACTTCCCTGATGATCCGTGGCTAAGACTCCATGCTCCCAGTTCAGGGGACCCAGGTCTTTGTGTGTAAGTTACTTGGAAGGAGTGCACATAAATATGGGCTTTCCGGTAGCTCAGTGGTAAGGAATCTGCCTGCAGTGGGAGACGGGGTTTGATCCCTGGGTTGAGAAGGTTCCCTAGAGAAGGAGATGACAACCCACTCCAGTATTCTTGCCTGGAGAATTCCATGGACAGAAGATTCTGGCAGGCTACAGTCCATGGAGTTGCACAGTTGGACACAACTGAGTGACTAACATTTTCACACATAAATGTAAATTTGGTCATAGGAGAAGACTGGAGTGAGAGCAGACTCTCATAGCACAGTAGACTAGACGGATGGTGTCTTGGACTTGCGGCTTAGGGAAGAGTTGCATCATAGGCCTAGCATATATTGCTTAAGGTTTTTTTTTTTTTTAAAGATTTATTTATTTATTTTGGGCGGGGGTTGGGTTGGGGAGGGAGGGGAGCGGGCGGGCCACTTCTATTGGTCTTTCGTTTCTCTATGTTCATCCATCTTTGTTCTTTGGCTCCTGTGGGCCTCCCATCGCGGTGGCGTCTGTCGTTGCAGATCACCGGCTCTGGGCGCATGCGCTCCAGAGCTCCGGCTTGGTCATTGGAAACATCTGTCCAGCTGCTCCGCGGCACATGGGATCTTCCCAGGCCAGGGATCGAACCGGCGCCCCTTGCACTACAAGGCAGTGTCCTTACCCACTGGACCACCAGGGGAAGCCCTGCTTAAGGTTTTTTCTCCTAATGCTGTTGAGAAAATTTAAACTTATAGAAAAGCCAAAAGAGTGGTGTGAAGAAGACCCACCTACTGTTCACCCAGATTGATATTCTCTCTCCTGGTGTAGGCTCTCTTTGTTTCTGTGTCTCTTCACATGCACATTTTTTTTTTCTCATTAGTTTTTTATTTTTTAAAATATTTTTACAGAGTTTTGTTGTTCACATACATGTATGTTCCCAGATCAGTCATATGCATATCCCTGATACACACATTTTTTAATGAAGTGAATGAGAGTAAGTTGCAGATAAAGCTTTACTCCTAGGAACTTCCCTGATGATCCGTGGCTAAGACTCCATGCTCCCAGTTCAGGGGACCCAGGTTTGATCCCTGGTCAGGGAACTAAATCCTACATACTGCAACTAAAAATTCTCATGCTGCAACTAAAGATCCTGCATGCCACAAGGATCTAAGATTATAAGTGCCACAGTTAAGACCTGGACCAGCTGAATTAATTAAGTTAAAAAAAAACACACAAAAATCTTCACTCCTGAATACTTCAGCTTGATCTTCTAAGGAAAAGGGCATTCTTTCACACAATTAAAATGCCATTATCGGGGCTTCCCTGGTGATTCAGTGGTAAAGAATCCATCTGCCAATGCAGAAGACACAGGAGACGTGGATTCGATCCTTGGGTTGGGACGATCCCTTGGAGCTGGAAATGGCAACCCACTCCAGTATTCTTGCCTGGAAAATTCCATGCACAGAGGAGCCTGGCGGGCTACAGGAGGTCACAAAGAGTCGTGCACGTGACTGAACACAGCAGTTACAGTTACATAAAGATTTATAACATTTTTCTGGTATACAGCAGAGTGATTCAGTTTTGCATATCTATCTATCTATATATATATGTTCCTGTCCATTTTACATTATTACAAGATACTGAATATAGTTCCCTGTGCTATACAGTAGGAAAATGTTGATTGTCTGTTTTATAGGTAGTACTATGTATCTGCTAATGCCAAACTCCTAAGGTATCCCTCTGCTACCGCCTTCTGCCCTTTGGTAGCCATAAGTTTGTTTTCTATGTCTCTGAGTCTGCTTCTGTTTTGTAAATAAGTTCATTTGTATCATATTTTTGATTCCACATAGAAGTGGCATCATATGATATTTATCCTTTCTCTGTCTGACTTACTTCTTTTGATCATCTCTAGGTCCATCCATGTCACTGCGAATGGCATTATTTCATCTTTTTTATGGCTGAGTTATAGTCCTTTATATATATGTACCACATCTTCTTTATTCCTTCAAGACAGATTTATTGCCTTGGACCTTAGAAAAGAAAACTAGAGGGAGTCAAAAAACTGTCCTGAGCTGACCAGAGACCTCAGCCTTCTTCCTAAGCAACTTTCTACCCTGGGTTCTGGAGGTTAGAGGAGAATAATCAGGAACTGAAACACTTTCCTTACTAGCCTTCCCTTATTCATCCTTCCAAGATTTGCTAAGCTTCTGATATGTGCTAGGCACCATGCCAAGTGTTAGGGATACAGAGATGAAAAAGACACTTCTTGCCAGCAGGCTGCTTACAGTCTGGAGAGAAGACAGTGTTGGGAGTGAATCTGGAGACAGGGAGACTGGAGGAAGAGTTAACTAAGTACTGCTGGGTGGTAGATACCTACTTTGAGCTTGGGTATGCAGCTGAGCGCTGTGGGCAAGACCAGGCATAGGGTGACTCTCATCCTGCTTTGTTGGCAGTTGGACAAGCAGAACCGTGCCAAGATCACTGACTTAGGATTCTGCAAGCCAGAGGCCATGATGTCAGGCAGCATTGTGGGGACACCAATCCATATGGCCCCTGAACTTTTCACAGGTAAGCTGGAGGCATGGAGTGGGCTTGGGAAGGGCTCTGTATTTTTAACCAAATGCTATCCTTTGAACTAAGAAGTACACCCAAGTGCCAGTGGGAGTTCTGGCCCAAGCAGCGGAGAAGCCAGAATAGAGGAAACCTAAGACAAGTAGGGAGAAAAGTGAGGAGATAAGGAGCAAGAAAGAACAGTATAAATGGAAGTCAACAGCTATCTTTGGCTGTCTTTCTGGCCAAAATAGATTAGAGTCCTCAAGTACTGATAGAAAGTCAAAAGAGAACAGCTATCTTTGGCTGTCTGACTTACTTCTTTTGGATCATCTCTAGGTTCCTTTTCCCAATAGAAGTGGCATCATATGATATTTATCCTTTCTCTGTCTGACTTACTTCTTTTGATCATCTCTAGGTCCATCCATGTCACTGCGAATGGCATTATTTCATCTTTTTTATGGCTGAGTTATAGTCCTTTATATATATGTACCACATCTTCTTTATTCCTTCAAGACAGATTTATTGCCTTGGACCTTAGAAAAGAAAACTAGAGGGAGTCAAAAAACTGTCCTGAGCTGACCAGAGACCTCAGCCTTCTTCCTAAGCAACTTTCTACCCTGGGTTCTGGAGGTTAGAGGAGAATAATCAGGAACTGAAACACTTTCCTTACTAGCCTTCCCTTATTCATCCTTCCAAGATTTGCTAAGCTTCTGATATGTGCTAGGCACCATGCCAAGTGTTAGGGATACAGAGATGAAAAAGACACTTCTTGCCAGCAGGCTGCTTACAGTCTGGAGAGAAGACAGTGTTGGGAGTGAATCTGGAGACAGGGAGACTGGAGGAAGAGTTAACTAAGTACTGCTGGGTGGTAGATACCTACTTTGAGCTTGGGTATGCAGCTGAGCGCTGTGGGCAAGACCAGGCATAGGGTGACTCTCATCCTGCTTTGTTGGCAGTTGGACAAGCAGAACCGTGCCAAGATCACTGACTTAGGATTCTGCAAGCCAGAGGCCATGATGTCAGGCAGCATTGTGGGGACACCAATCCATATGGCCCCTGAACTTTTCACAGGTAAGCTGGAGGCATGGAGTGGGCTTGGGAAGGGCTCTGTATTTTTAACCAAATGCTATCCTTTGAACTAAGAAGTACACCCAAGTGCCAGTGGGAGTTCTGGCCCAAGCAGCGGAGAAGCCAGAATAGAGGAAACCTAAGACAAGTAGGGAGAAAAGTGAGGAGATAAGGGAGCAAGAAAGAACAGTATAAATGGAAGTCAACAGCTATCTTTGGCTGTCTTTCTGGGCTATGAGTGCCATAAGTGCCATAGTCAAGCAATTATGTAGTCCTCAAGTACTGATAGAGTGAAGTCAGAAAGAGAAAAATGAGTATTGTATATTAATCCATATATTATGGAAGCTGGAAAAATGATACTGAGGAACCTATTTGAAGGACAGTGGTAGAGGTGCAGGTGAAGAGAACAGACATGTGGACACAGCAGGGGAAGGGGAGGGCGGGATGAGCTGAGAGAGCTGCACGTGGTAACTTGTGTACACGGCCATGTGTAAACAGACAGCCAGTAGGAAGCTTCTCGAGCTTCCCTGGTGGGTCATTGGTCAGCCCCTGAGTTGGGACGATCCCCTGGAGAATGAAATGGCAACCCACGTTAGTATTCTTTTTTTTTTTTTCTTTTTTTTGTGGTGCAGGGGGCGCGGGTTAGGGTGGGAGGAGGGGCGGGCGGGCCACTTCTATTGGTCTTCGTTTCTCTATGTTCATCCGTCTTTGTTCTTTGGCCCGTGTGGGCCTCCCATCACAGTGGCCTCTCTCACTGCAGAGCGCCAGCTCTGGGCTCATGCGCTCCAGAGCTCTGGCTCGGTAATTGGACACATCGGTCCAGCCGCTCCGCAGCACGTGGGATCTTCCCAGGCCAGGGATCGAACTGGCGCCCCTTGCACTGCAAGGCGGTGTCCTTACCCACTGGACCACCAGGGGAAGCCCCACCACGTTAGTATTCTTGCCTGGAGAATCCCGTGGAGCCTGGTGTGCTGCAGTCCATGGGGCTGCAAAGAGTCGGACACGACTGAACAGCAACTTAAGGATCAGGAGTTGGTTGGGCAGCTGTAGTTTACAAAAGTAGACAGCCATCATTTTTATTTCCCTACTTTAAAAAAAATTTCCGTTCCCATGTCTGTTGTTTTATCCTGGCTACTTCATGTTTAAATTCCTTTGACTGTTTCTACTGCGGTTCATCCTACTGCTGTAAAAGTAAAAGTAATCTTTCTAAAATCTTTTCTTCATTTACCTCCTGATCAAAAGCACAAATGTCTCCTGCTGCCCACCGAATCCAGACTCTGACCTTAAAACTCTTACGTTGTAGTTCCAACCTGTTTACCCACCAGTGCTTTCCAGTGTTATTTCTCTAACGTGACCTTTCATGATTAATCTTTTTGACAGTCCCATTAAAATTAAAGGCCTGTTTTCCTTCTCCTTTGTCAGGTTCTAGGCTCAGCTCTCTTCATCTCTGGCCCTCCCAGTACCATAATCTTTCGTATTATAAATGTGTCCTGCCTAACAGGGTTGTTATGAGAGACCATGGATGGATGGTAAAGGCTTTAGAGAAGAATGTGTAAAGGCCTCGGCATGTGAGGTCGGTGTGCTGCTGTCTGTTCCCTCCCCACTCACCACCTGTCGCCCTCTCTTGCTGTAGGGAAGTATGATAACTCCGTGGACGTCTATGCTTTCGGCATTCTTTTCTGGTACATCTGCTCCGGCTCTGTCAAGCTCCCTGAGGCATTCGAGAGGTGTGCCAGCAAAGACCATCTCTGGAACAATGTGCGAAGAGGTGAGTGCCATGAGCCCTGCTTCTCTCTGCCTCCCCTGGCGAGAGCTCACTGAGGCCAGGCGCTGCCACAGCAGCTCCAGGACCTCATACACCTTTGCCATCGTGCAGTCCGGAAAAGACATTTAAGTCCAACCTTTGCTTCCAGGCAGCATGGTTCTGAATTCTCAGAACGGGCTTTTTTCTTTAAAATTTCTAATTCTTCAGCTTCCTATGCCAGTGTATTCCAGTTTTTCGTCTCTGTTATTGTGAAGTTCTAGCCTAGATCTTTACTGTTGAAACCAAAGCTCATTGCTTTGTTTAACATCCTGAGCCCCAAATAGATCATCGGCCTGTTAGCTGAGGGTGCCTCTTCACTGGGTTGGTTCCCTTCTCTCTACCTCTGGTCTTACTTCAATACTCCTTTCTCTAGGGGCCCGTCCAGAACGCCTTCCTGTGTTTGACGAGGAGTGCTGGCAGTTGATGGAAGCCTGTTGGGATGGGGACCCCTCTCAGAGACCTCTTTTGGGCATTGTTCAGCCCATGCTGCAGGGCATCATGGACCGGCTATGCAAGTCACATTCTGAGAGGCCACACAGAGGACTCGATGATTCTACTTGACAGTAGAGACCTTTCTCTTTCACTCTTTATTTCTTTCCTTCCCCTCACCTTTTGGCTCTGGGAGGAATTTGACATGTATTCATTACAGAGAACTCCCAAAGGGATTGATGCTTGCTGGGAAACTCGAGACCCTCCCAGGCAGAGATGACTCCCAGATAGTGAAGAGCTGGATGGCTATTTAAGCATATCTGGCAGGTCACTGGTACCCAAGCTATTTGTTTAGCCAAAAA
Source organism: Tragulus kanchil (assembly GCA_022376925.1). Classification (NCBI taxonomy): domain Eukaryota; kingdom Metazoa; phylum Chordata; class Mammalia; order Artiodactyla; family Tragulidae; genus Tragulus; species Tragulus kanchil. The sequence continues at coordinate 78,973,404 of JAIOJX010000024.1, read as the reverse complement.
AATCAGTATAAATCTCTTCTGTGTGAAATTTCAGGAAAAGTCATACGTAGTTCCCTTTTCCAGACTTCTAGCCCCAGCTATAATCAAGCCTCTGTGTTCCCGTTTTGGAGCCCACATTCCCAACATTCTTTGGAAGTCTTAGTTCATAGCCCCATTTACGCACGGGAGGGTAGGTTTTTCTCCACCCAGAGCCCCTTTTCAGTTGCTCTGTGGCTTATTATGCTCTCAGACATCAGTTTTCTAGTAGATTTCCCACATCTTTTACCTGAGTAGGGAGAAGCTAGGGAGAGGCTGATGCTTAGTAAGGAGAGGAGTGGTTACAGTTCATTTTTTAAAAAGTATTTCAGGAAAAGGTGCAAAATATTCCTGAAAGTCTCCAGGCCAGCCAAAGTCCCCATGTAGATATTTGGAAGTGTTATTTAAACACTCAGCAGGCTGAGTACAGGAATACATATGTATAACATGTGTGTATACTTTGCTTTTGTTTAATAACAGTGTCCACTAATTTGGGGTCTTTATTCCTTGGTATCCATTATTTAACTGATGGAATGCCAAAGCTCATTGCTTCGTTTAACATCCTGAGCCCCAAATAGATCATCGGCCTGTTAGCTGAGGGTGCCTCTTCACTGGGTTGGTTCCCTTCTCTCTACCTCTGGTCTTACTTCAATACTCCTTTCTCTAGGGGCCCGTCCAGAACGCCTTCCTGTGTTTGACGAGGAGTGCTGGCAGTTGATGGAAGCCTGTTGGGATGGGGACCCCTCTCAGAGACCTCTTTTGGGCATTGTTCAGCCCATGCTGCAGGGCATCATGGACCGGCTATGCAAGTCACATTCTGAGAGGCCACACAGAGGACTCGATGATTCTACTTGACAGTAGAGACCTTTCTCTTTCACTCTTTATTTTTTTCCCTTTCCCCCTCACCTTTTGGCTCTGGGAGGAATTTGACATGTATTCATTACAGAGAACTCCCAAAGGGATTGATGCTTGCTGGGAAACTCGAGACCCTCCCAGGCAGAGATGACTCCCAGATAGTGAAGAGCTGGATGGCTATTTAAGCATATCTGGCAGGTCACTGGTACCCAAGCTATTTGTTTAGCCAAAAAAATCAGTATAAATCTCTTCTGTGTGAAATTTCAGGAAAAGTCATACGTAGTTCCCTTTTCCAGACTTCTAGCCCCAGCTATAATCAAGCCTCTGTGTTCCCGTTTTGGAGCCCACATTCCCAACATTCTTTGGAAGTCTTAGTTCATAGCCCCATTTACGCACGGGAGGGTAGGTTTTTCTCCACCCAGAGCCCCTTTTCAGTTGCTCTGTGGCTTATTATGCTCTCAGACATCAGTTTTCTAGTAGATTTCCACATCTTTTACCTGAGTAGGGAGAAGCTAGGGAGAGGCTGATGCTTAGTAAGGAGAGGAGTGGTTACAGTTCATTTTTTAAAAAGTATTTCAGGAAAAGGTGCAAAATATTCCTGAAAGTCTCCAGGCCAGCCAAAGTCCCCATGTAGATATTTGGAAGTGTTATTTAAACACTCAGCAGGCTGAGTACAGGAATACATATGTATAACATGTGTGTATACTTTGCTTTTGTTTAATAACAGTGTCCACTAATTTGGGGTTCTTTATTCCTTGGTATCCATTATTTAACTGATGGAATGCCATGAAATGTACTGTATTGTATATTACTTGGGAAGACACTAGATATTCAGAGAAGTCTGGCAGCACTGGGGCTGTCGAGGGCTCGACAAGACCAAAGTCCTGAAGATCTTACCTCCTAGCTTTGGTAGTCCGTGCTCCCACGTGATAAGGTGAGATTGTGGCTGGAGGAGGAAGGATGGGATAAAAGAATTATCCTTACTACGTTCCATCCTTCTTACCAACTTAATTAGGGTAGTTTACGCAGCCTGAAAATGATCACCTGGCCATTTTAATGCGCCTGAAGTCTGGTCACTTCTGATACTTCAGAACTAAGTGAGGAACCTTCCTGCTGAGCAGTCAGAAGACATGGTGGAGCCCAGGGCTCCAGAGCAGCTGCCTCAGTGCCTAGGGAGCCAGCAGCAAGGTCAGTCCGGGCGGGTGGAGGAACGCAGGCTGGGGTGAGGTTTCCACGGGCGTGCCCTTGTTCCCTGGATCCTCTGCAGAGAGTGGCTCGTTGGCTGAGCAAAAGCCTATCACTTCTCTGGGAAGGAGGACTGTGCTGGTTCTTCCCAGTCCAAAGAAGTCTTAGAGGGGACAGAGCCTGGGCAGCAGCTCCTCCTAGTTTTTAACACTAAAATTCAAGAAAAACGTGAAAGGGAAGCGTGCTATCACGGGTAGAAACAGGGACTGATAGACCTCTCAGCTAGTACCTGTCTTAGTTCTCCCATTTACCCGGAGGGTAGGTTTTCTCCACCCAGAGCCCCTTTTCAGTTGCTCTGTGGCTTATTATGCTCTCAGACATCAGTTTTCTAGTAGATTTCCACATCTTTTACCTGAGTAGGGAGAAGCTAGGAGAGGCTGATGCTTAGTAAGGAGAGGAGTGGTTACAGTTCATTTTTAAAAGTATTTCAGGAAAAGGTGCAAAATATTCCTGAAAGTCTCCAGGCCAGCCAAAGTCCCCATGTAGATATTTGGAAGTGTTATTTAAACACTCAGCAGGCTGAGTACAGGAATACATATGTATAACATGTGTGTATACTTTGCTTTTGTTTAATAACAGTGTCCACTAATTTGGGGTTCTTTATTCCTTGGTATCCATTATTTAACTGATGGAATGCCATGAAATGTACTGTATTGTATATTACTTGGGAAGACACTAGATATTCAGAGAAGTCTGGCAGCACTGGGGCTGTCGAGGGCTCGACAAGACCAAAGTCCTGAAGATCTTACCTCCTAGCTTTGGTAGTCCGTGCTCCCACGTGATAAGGTGAGATTGTGGCTGGAGGAGGAAGGATGGGATAAAAGAATTATCCTTACTACGTTCCATCCTTCTTACCAACTTAATTAGGGTAGTTTACCGCAGCCTGAAAATGATCACCTGGCCATTTTTAATGCGCCTGAAGTCTGGTCACTTCTGATACTTCAGAACTAAGTGAGGAACCTTCCTGCTGAGCAGTCAGAAGACATGGTGGAGCCCAGGGCTCCAGAGCAGCTGCCTCAGTGCCTAGGGAGCCAGCAGCAAGGTCAGTCCGGGCGGGTGGAGGAACGCAGGCTGGGGTGAGGTTTCCACGGGCGTGCCCTTGTTCCCTGGATCCTCTGCAGAGAGTGGCTCGTTGGCTGAGCAAAAGCCTATCACTTCTCTGGGAAGGAGGACTGTGCTGGTTCTTCCCAGTCCAAAGAAGTCTTAGAGGGGACAGAGCCTGGGCAGCAGCTCCTCCTAGTTTTTAACACTAAAATTCAAGAAAAACGTGAAAGGGAAGCGTGCTATCACGGGTAGAAACAGGGACTGATAGACCTCTCAGCTAGTACCTGTCAGCTCTCCAGTGCATTGTTTTTGCATTCTGGCTTGAGCTGCCGAAGAGGCATTGAGAGTTTTTCCCTGATCAGAGAAGTGGCTTGAGTTAGCAGGGCTGCGAAGTGATAACTGCACTGAATGACACTTTATTTTTTGGCCTGTTATTTAGCACTGAGAAGCCAAGGGGTTGGTGATTACAATAGCACTTTGGGGAGCAGACCCCCGGCCTTACTTTGGAGAGAAGACACGAGCGGTGTTCCATCTGACCATCCAGGAAGCTCACGCTGCATCAGAGCGGGATAAGGGCCCTCGAGGAGGCCGTTGTCAAAAGAGTAGTTGCTTTCTTTGAGTTTTCAAAGCTTGATTTTTGGATTTGCTGGATCAAATAACCCACTTTTTCTTTAAAAGAAAAAAATGGGGTTTATCCTTCTAAATACGGGGGTGGGTGGGTTAGGGCTAGTGTGATGTTTAAGTGGGTTAGGAGGGAGTAACTTTGAGAAACTTTTATGGCAAACTCCCTTGAGGGTTTTAAGTAGCACTACTGTTCTTAAAAGGGTTTTATTTTTAACTTTATCTGCTTTGTTAACATCCAGTCCAGCTGAGCTGATTAAATAGACTGTCTGTGAACATCTGACTCTGGGAGACACCTTATTCAGAGGGTTGAAAAGGAAATTGGTCTGGACAGCTTGTTGTCTTTTGTCTTTATGTCATGTTTTTGTTTGTTTTAAAGGACTAATGTTTATTATTACAGTGTTAAATAAAAAGTGTAATATACTAAGTATGTAGAATAAAAGTGCAATAACAAGAGAAAATTACTTGGGTACAAACTTCAATTCTTTTTATTTATTTATTTATTTATTTATTTATTTTTGTACATGTATGTTCCCAGATCATTCATATGCATATCCCTGGACCCTCCCCCCACCCAGTTCCCCCTCTCCCATCCCTCCAGACTATCGCCCCAAGTGGTTGTAGGTACTCCTATTCCCCTAGCACAATGACAATAGCTATCTTTTCCACACATGACAGTATAGGTTTCCATGTTCCTCCCTCCCACTGTTCGGACTCCACAATGTCTTTATGTTTATTCTCTGTCTTTTCATGAGTTCACTGCGTGTGTTATCATGACCATCTTACTAGATCCCATATATATGAGTTAGTATACTATACTTGTCTTTCTCTTTTTGACTTACTTCACTTTTTATGATAGGTTCCAAACTTCAGTTCTTATACTCGCTCCCTTCTTGTGCTCCCTGTCTCTATCCATAATAATGTTACAGCAGGACAGTGTTAATTGTGTATATTTTTAAGAGATGCAGCTATGGGTGAAGTCTTCATTTAGTGTAATTTTCAATGGCTGGGTTTGGTTTTATAGAGTATACTTCTAGGATGCACACACCCCAGGTGTGCTGTATAATAAAGATCACATTAACGTTTTAGGTTTACATCTGTTTGGCTTTTGTCTTCCCTTTCCTCGCAATGTCTGCAGGATGCTCCCTATTTCACTCCATTTTCACTGGGACCCTAGAGGTCTTTCAGCTTGCCTTAGAGATTGATGAACATGTTGCTCTTTCCCCTGGATCACTCTCAGGCTCTGGGCACTTGACATGACCACTACCAGAGGATGAGGCCCTAGAAGGGGAGGGAGGACAGCAGAGAAGAAGGGCCAAAGGGCAGTGAAGGTACTTTACTGGGTCCACACCTTTCTGCCAGCCTCTTTTCAGCAGGAGCTTCCAACCTTCTGAACTCATGCATAAGCCTGGCTACTCCTTATAACAGTGTTAGAGATGTGGGGCATGGAATCCATATATGGACCTATTTGCATTTGGAATATTTGAGTTTTTTTAGGCTCAGACTGCTCTTAAGATTTGCTTGCTCGGCACTGTCCAGTGGACACCATCTTTGGCCTCTGCCAGCAAAGCGGCACTCTCCCTAGCCCCCAGAGACCGTCAGCATGGGGCACGCCTTCTCCCAGGGCACAGGGAGGGTGTTTGGTTTTGTTTTGGATTACAACATCAGACTCATAGCTGCTTCACTTTTTGCCATAAATGCTTGCAATTTGTTCTTGTTGTTCAGTTGCTAAGTCATATACAACTCTTTGTAACCCCATGGACTACAGCACGCCAGGCTCCTCTGTCTTCTACTATCTCCCAGAGTTTGCTCAAATTCATGTTCACTGAGTCTGTGATGCTATCTCTGCTGTCCACTTCTCCTTTAGTCTTCAGTCTCCCAGCATCTGGGTCTTTTCCTGTGAATCAGCTCTTTGTATCAGGGGGCCTAACTATTGGAGCTTCAGCTTCAGTATCAGTCCTTCCAGTGAATATTCAGGGTTGATTTCCTTTAGGATTGACTGATTTGATCTCCTTGCATTCCAAGGACTCTCAAGAGTCTTCTCCAGCTCCAGTTTGAAAGCATCAATTCTTCAGTGCTCACCTTTCTTTACGGTCCAACTCTCACATCCGTACATGACTACTGGAAAAATCATAATCTTGACTAGATGGACCTTTGCAGGCAAAGTAATGTCTCTGCTTTTTAATATGCTATCTGGGCTTGTCATCGCTTTTCTTCCAAGGAGCGTCTTCTGCTTTCATGGCAGCAGTCACTTTTGCAGGAGTCACATGGCAGCAGTGATTTTGGAACCTAAAAAAAAAATCTGTCACTGCTTCCACTTTTTCACCTTCTATTTGCCATGAAGTGATGGGACCAGATACCATGATAAGTTTCTTTTAGTGTTGAGTTTCAAGCCAGCTTCTTCACTCTCTTCCTTCACCCTCATCACGAGGCTCTTTAATTTCTCTTCACTTTCTGCCTAAGGGTGGTGTCATCTGCATATCTGAAGTTGTTGATGTGTCTCCCAGCAATCTTGATTCTAGCTTTTGATTCATCCAACCTGGCATTTTGCATGATGTGCTCTGCATATGAGTTAAATAAGCAGGGTGTATAGCAGACAGTATATAGCTTTGACATACTCCTTTCCCAATTTGGAACCAGTCCATTGTTCCAGCAAGCGGCACTCTCCCTAGCCCCAGAGACCGTCAGCATGGGGCACGCCTTCTCCCAGGGCACAGGGAGGGTGTTTGGTTTTGTTTTGGATTACAACATCAGACTCATAGCTGCTTCACTTTTTGCCATAAATGCTTGCAATTTGTTCTTGTTGTTCAGTTGCTAAGTCATATACAACTCTTTGTAACCCCATGGACTACAGCACGCCAGGCTCCTCTGTCTTCTACTATCTCCCAGAGTTTGCTCAAATTCATGTTCACTGAGTCTGTGATGCTATCTCTGCTGTCCACTTCTCCTTTAGTCTTCAGTCTCCCAGCATCTGGGTCTTTTCCTGTGAATCAGCTCTTTGTATCAGGGGGCCTAACTATTGGAGCTTCAGCTTCAGTATCAGTCCTTCCAGTGAATATTCAGGGTTGATTTCCTTTAGGATTGACTGATTTGATCTCCTTGCATTCCAAGGACTCTCAAGAGTCTTCTCCAGCTCCAGTTTGAAAGCATCAATTCTTCAGTGCTCACCTTTCTTTACGGTCCAACTCTCACATCCGTACATGACTACTGGAAAAATCATAATCTTGACTAGATGGACCTTTGCAGGCAAAGTAATGTCTCTGCTTTTTAATATGCTATCTGGGCTTGTCATCGCTTTTCTTCCAAGGAGCGTCTTCTGCTTTCATGGCAGCAGTCACTTTTGCAGGAGTCACATGGCAGCAGTGATTTTGGAACCTAAAAAAAAAAAAATCTGTCACTGCTTCCACTTTTTCACCTTCTATTTGCCATGAAGTGATGGGACCAGATACCATGATAAGTTTCTTTTAGTGTTGAGTTTCAAGCCAGCTTCTTCACTCTCTTCCTTCACCCTCATCACGAGGCTCTTTAATTTCTCTTCACTTTCTGCCTAAGGGTGGTGTCATCTGCATATCTGAAGTTGTTGATGTGTCTCCCAGCAATCTTGATTCTAGCTTTTGATTCATCCAACCTGGCATTTTGCATGATGTGCTCTGCATATGAGTTAAATAAGCAGGGTGTATAGCAGACAGTATATAGCTTTGACATACTCCTTTCCCAATTTGGAACCAGTCCATTGTTCCATGTCTAGTTCTAACTGTTGCCTCTTGACCTGCATACAGGTTTCACAGGAGGCAGGTAAGGCGGTCTGGTACTCCCATCTCTTTAAGAATTTTCCAGTTTGTTGTGATCCACACAGTTAAAGGCTTTGGCATAATCAATAAACCTGAAGTAGATATTTTTGGGGAATTCCACTTCTCTATGATCTAACAGATGTTGGCAATTTGATCTCTGATTCCTCTTCTTCTGTCTCTTTGGAACCCAGCTTGTACATCTGGAAGTTCTTGGTTCACATACTGCTGAAGCCTAGCTTGAAGGATTTTGAGCATAACTTTGCTAGCATGTGAAATAAGGTAGTTTGAATATTCTTTGGCATTGCCCTTCCTTGGATTTGGAATGAAAACAACTTTTCCAGTCCTGAGGCCACTTCTGAGTATTCCAAATTTGCTGACATATTGAGTGCAGCACTTTAACCATATAATCTTTTAGGATTTTAAATAGCTCAGCTGGAACTCCATCACCTTCACTAGCTTTGTTTGTAGTAATGCTTCCCAGGACCCACTTGACCTCTCACTCCAGGATATCCAGCTCAAGGTGGTTGACCATACTGTTGTGTTACCCAGGTCATAGTCCTGTGCATTCTTGCCACCTCTTCTTAATCTCTTCTGCTTACGTTAGGTCCTTACTCTTTCTATCCTTTATTGTGCCCATCCTTGCATGAAATGTTCCCTTATTGTCTCCAATTTTCTTTTTTTTTTTTTTTTTAACATTTATTTTATTTATTTGTCTTTTGTGGGGTGGGGTGGGGTGGGGTGGGAGGGGAACGGGCGGGCCACTTCTATTGGTCTTTCATTTCTGTATTTTTCATCCGTCTTTGTTCTTTGGCTCCTGTGGGCCTCCCATCGCGGTGGCCTCTGTTGTCGCAGAGCGCCGGCTCTGGGCGCATACGCCCCAGAGCTCCGGCTCGGTAATTGGACACATCAGTCCAGCCACTCCGCGGCACGTGGGATCTTCCCAGGCCAGGGATCGAACCGACACCCCTTGCACTGCAAGGCGGTGTCCTTACCTACTGGACCACTAGGGAAGCCCGTCTCCAGTTTTCTTGAAGAGATCTCTAATCTTTCTCATTCTATTGTTTTCCTCTATTTTTTTGCATTGCTCATGTAAGGCCTTCTTACCTCTCCTAGCTCTTCTCTGGAACTCTGCATTCAGTTGGGTATCTTTCCCTTTCTCCCTTGTCTTTAGTTTCTCTTCTTTCCTCAGCTGTTTGTAAAGCTTCCTCAGACAACCACTTTACCTTTTTGCATTTCTTTTTCTTGGGGATGATTTTGATCACTGTCTCCTATATAATGTTATGAACCTCCATCCATAGTTCTTCAGGCATTCTGTTAACCAAATCTGATCCCTTGAATCTATTTGTCACTTCCACTGTGTAAATCATAAGGAATTTGATTTAGGTTATACCTGAATGACCTAATGGTTTTCCCTACTTTCTTTGATTTAAGCCTGAATTTTCCAATAGGAGCTGACTGTATAAAGCTTCATTTTCGGCCGCAAAGAACATAATGTGATTTTGGTATTGACCATCTGGTGATGCCCATGTTTGGAGTCATCTTTTAGGTGGTTGAAAAAGAGTTTTTTGCCATGACTAATGTGTTCTTCTGACAAAACTCTATTAGGTTTTGCCCTGCTTCATTTTGTACTCCAAGGCCAAACTTGCCTGTTATTCAGGGTATCTCTTGACTTCCTACTTTTGCATTCCAATCCCCTATGATGAAAAGACATCTTATTTATTTATTTATTTTTGGTGTTAGTTCTAGAAGGTCTTATAGGTCTTCATAGAACTGCTCAACCTGTTTTTTTGGCATCAGTGGTTGGGGCATAGGCTTGGATTACTGTGATGTTCAATGGCTTGTCTTTGAAACTGAGATCACTGTCATTTCTGAGGTTGCACACAAGTACTGTATTTTGGACTCTTTTGTTGACTATGAGGGCTCCTTCATTTCTTCTCAGGGTTTCTTGCCACAGTAGTAGATATTTTGACTCCTGTGACATCAGTGTGCACTCTTGCCATCTTCTGTTTGACCACGTGCAATTCACGTTGACTCATGGACTTAACATTCCAGGTTCCAGTACAATACTGTTTTTTACATCATCAGACCTTACTTTCACCACCAGACACCTCCACTGCTGAGTGTCGTTTCCACCTTTTCCCAGCCTCTTCATTCCTTCTGGAGCTATTGGTGATTGCCAATTCTGTTCTTCCCCAGTAGGGGCTTCCCTGGTGGCTCAGTCAGTAAAGATGCCTATAATGCTGGAGACCTGGGTTTGATCCCTAGGTCGGGAAGATCCCCTGGAGAGGAAATGGCAGCCCATTCCAGTATTCTTGCTTAGGAAATCCATGGACAGAAGACCCTAGTGGACTATAGTTCATGGGGAATCAAGAGTTGGACATCAGGGCTTATCTGATGGTCCAGTGGGTAAAGAACCTGCCTTGCAGTACAAGGGGCACCGGTTGGATTCCTGGCCTGGGAAGATCCCACATTCCACAGAGCAGCTGGACCCGTGTGTCCAATTAGAAGCAAGCGCTCTGGAGAGTGAGCACCCGGAGCCACTGCTCTGCAATGGGAGAGGCCACTGCAATAGGAGGCCCACACAGGCCAAAGAATAAAGATGAATGAAAATAAAACAATAAAAGTGGCCAAAATTTAAAAAAAAAAAGAAGAAGAAGAAGAGATGGACATCAGTTAGCAACTAAACCCCCACCACCGACTTTGCAGTAGCATATTGGACACCTTCTGACCTGAGGAACTCATACTCCCATGTCGTAGCTTTTTGGTTTTTAGTATGTTCATGGGGTTCTTGTGGCAAGAATACTGGAGTAGGTTGCCATTTCCTCCTTAGCGGACCACATTTTGTTAGAACTCTTTATGGTGACCCATCCGTCTTGCGTGGCCCAGCACAGCATGGCTCACAGCTTTATTGAGTTACACAAGCCCCTCTGTCGGCACAGTATTCTGAGGTTGCACACAAGTACTGTATTTTGGACTCTTTTGTTGACTATGAGGGCTCCTTCATTTCTTCTCAGGGTTTCTTGCCACAGTAGTAGATATTTTGACTCCTGTGACATCAGTGTGCACTCTTGCCATCTTCTGTTTGACCACGTGCAATTCACGTTGACTCATGGACTTAACATTCCAGGTTCCAGTACAATACTGTTTTTTACATCATCAGACCTTACTTTCACCACCAGACACCTCCACTGCTGAGTGTCGTTTCCACCTTTTCCCAGCCTCTTCATTCCTTCTGGAGCTATTGGTGATTGCCAATTCTGTTCTTCCCCAGTAGGGGCTTCCCTGGTGGCTCAGTCAGTAAAGATGCCTATAATGCTGGAGACCTGGGTTTGATCCCTAGGTCGGGAAGATCCCCTGGAGAGGAAATGGCAGCCCATTCCAGTATTCTTGCTTAGGAAATCCATGGACAGAAGACCCTAGTGGACTATAGTTCATGGGGAATCAAGAGTTGGACATCAGGGCTTATCTGATGGTCCAGTGGGTAAAGAACCTGCCTTGCAGTACAAGGGGCACCGGTTGGATTCCTGGCCTGGGAAGATCCCACATTCCACAGAGCAGCTGGACCCGTGTGTCCAATTAGAAGCAAGCGCTCTGGAGAGTGAGCACCCGGAGCCACTGCTCTGCAATGGGAGAGGCCACTGCAATAGGAGGCCCACACAGGCCAAAGAATAAAGATGAATGAAAATAAAACAATAAAAGTGGCCAAAATTTAAAAAAAAAAAGAAGAAGAAGAAGAGATGGACATCAGTTAGCAACTAAACCCCCACCACCGACTTTGCAGTAGCATATTGGACACCTTCTGACCTGAGGAACTCATACTCCCATGTCGTAGCTTTTTGGTTTTTAGTATGTTCATGGGGTTCTTGTGGCAAGAATACTGGAGTAGGTTGCCATTTCCTCCTTAGCGGACCACATTTTGTTAGAACTCTTTATGGTGACCCATCCGTCTTGCGTGGCCCAGCACAGCATGGCTCACAGCTTTATTGAGTTACACAAGCCCCTCTGTCGGCACAAGGCTGTGATCAATGAAGGGGTATGTAAGTATAAATGTATTTATTGCATCATTATTTGTAATACTAAAACGTTTGAGGTAGTGTTAATGTCTGACAACAGGAGATGATTAAATTCTGGTGCTCATACCATGGATTGCTATGCAACCACTAAAAGGAATGGTGTAAATTTCTCTGTACTGACAAGGAAAGTTGTTCACACTATATCATCCTGTCAAAAAAAATTATGTAAGAATGTATTTAGTACAAGCCATTTTGGGGGTAAAAATCCCTTTCTCCCATAACCCCAAATTATTTAGAGGTCTAGTCCATCTCTGTATATGTGTAGAAAAAAATGTTTGTAAGGACATAAACCAAAATGGTAACAGTGGTTTTCCTAGGGAAAGAACTTCCAACTTTTAGTGTATTGAATTTCTGTTATTATTCATCTGCTGTGAACATCTGTTTATCTTGTAATTTAAGAATGAATGAGGGCTTCCCTGGTGGTCCAGTGGGTGGAGAGTCTGCCTTGCAGTGCAAGGGGCACCAGTTCAGTCCCTGGCCCAGGAAGATCCCACGTGCCGAGGAGTGGCTGCACTGGTGTGTCCAGTTGCGAGCTGGCGCTCGAGTGCATGCGCCCAGAGCCAGTGCTCTGTGGCGAGAAAGGCCGCTGTGGTGGGGGCCCACACAGGCCAAGGAATAAAGATGGATGAAAATTGATAAATAGAGAACCAATGGAAAAGGCCAACATTTAAAAAAAGAAAAAGCTCTTTAGAAAAAAAATGAACGAAATGAATGATGTAGGAGAAAGGAAATGTGTACTAGAAAGACATTACAGGCTCACAAAATCAACAGGAAGCTGTAAGCTCAGGCTCATCAAACCAGCAGGCAGGTTGGAACGACAGCAACTCTCTTCATGGCTGTGAAGAACTTTCTCTCCTCCTGATCCCTCTGCAGCCAGGGAGGATTTTCTCTGCTGGCCCAGCCCAGCTCCAGGCCCATCCCGTCTTTACTGGTTCTAAGCTGGAAGGCTGTCTCTCCTCCAGATTCCATGGGGGGAGGCAGGCGCCTAAATCTCCCTGCTCACTAAAACCACACTCAGTGGAGAAGGTGTAATTCCTGAAAAGTAATAAAGAACAGTTAGAAAAGGAGCATAGATTCAGACAGGCCCCAGGTGAAACGTGTCCACTCTGGTTCACCTTTGGGACTGCTTGACCTTGACCTTGTCCACCCACCCTTCTGGCATTACTGGGAGCAAGGTTGTGGAAGGAGATTTATGGACTGGAGCTTGTACGTGGAGGGGAAACAACCAGTTCTCTAGGAAGTTCACTTTTAAACCTCTGGACTTCCTTACATTGTAAGAAGACACCCCCCCCACCCCCCCACCCCACACACACTGGTTTCTATTTCCTTTCTTCCCGCTTCCTTGTTTTCTTAGCACAGCTTCCCAATGAGATTAACCATAAAAATGCTCAAGCATTTAGCAGTGTTTTAAATCAGAGGGCTTTGTTTTTAAAATTGAAGTGCAGTTGACTTACAGAATTGCATTTCTGGTTTCTGGTGTACAGCAAAGTAATTCAGTTACACATATATTGTTTGTTATATTCTTTTCCATTATGGTTCATTACAAGATATTGAATATAGGGGACTTCCCTGGTGGTCCAGTGGCTAAGACTCCAAGCTCCTAATGCAGGAGGCTGGGGTTTGATCTCTGGTTGGGGAACTAAGATCCCACATCCTGAAGCTAAATATCCTGCATGCCACAACAAACAATGAAGATCCTGTGTGCTATAACTAAGATCCAGCACAGCCAAATAAATGCATAAGTTTAAAATAAGTTTTAAAAAATTGAATATCGTTCCCTATGTTTTGCTGTAGTACCTTGTTGTTTACCTATTTTATATGTAATAGGTTGTATCTACTCATGCAGGCTCCAAAATCACTGCAGACAGTGACTATAGCCATGAAATTAAAAGACACTTGCTCCTTGGAAGGAAGACTATGACAAACCTAGATAGCATATTAAAAAGCAGAGACATCACTTTGCTGACAAAGGTCCATATAATGGAAGCTATGTTTTTTCCAGTAGTCACGTATGGATGTGAGAGTTGGACATAAAAAAGGCCAAGAGGCAAAGAATTGATGCCTTTGAACTGTGGTGCTGGAGAAGACTCTTGAGAGTCCTTGGACTGCAAGGAGATCAAACCAGTCAATCCTAAAGGAAATCAACCCTGAATATTCATTGCAAGGACTGATGTTGAAGCTGAAGCTCCAATATCTTGGCCACCTCATGGTGAAAAGCCAACTTAGTGGAAACGACCCTAATACTGGGGAAGACTGAGGCAGGAGAAGAAGGTGACAGAGGACGAGATGGTTCGATGGTGTCACTGACTCAATGGGTATGAATATGAGCAAACTCGGAGATCGTAGAGGAGAAGGCTGGCGTGCTACAGTCCATGGGGTTGCACAGAGGTTGTCGCGGGCACTGTGCTGGAGCTTACTCTGATTCTTGTTCTTACTGTTTCTCACTAAGAGGCACTACGTTAAATAGATCAGAGACCTTTTACAGTCACAGTGTAGTCCCCTCAGAGTTGTGAGCCTCGGACTTGGACAGTGAAGTGGTCTCAAGTATTGTCAAACCAAGAGTACTTTTATTAATCATAAAACATATAATAATCAGAATCAAGATTCCATTAATCAGGATTCAAATAAAGGCAAGCACAAATAATCAGAACTCAATCAGATGCAAACAGATGTTCTTACCCCAGAGCTAGAGAGTCTTGATCTCACTTCGGGCACAGCCAATCTCCGTGAGTGAGCCTCCCACACAATCTTCCTTTACCCTTTTTACATTTTTTCCAACTAGAAATTTCAAATTAACCAGTAATCACAAAGAAGCTTTTTGTTTCTCTAGACATGCAAAAGAGGTCATCACCGGAGGGAGCCCTTTCTCCCCCACCAACACCTTTGCTCTGAGGGGAAACATTCTTAACAATTCTTAAGTTACAAAGGGAGCTCCGAGTTGTAAAGTGTTACGTTATCATTAAAAAGCGGGCAAGAGGAAGAACCTTTGTGCTCTGTACTAGCACCTATTCATCTTCAGAAGAGGTCTCAAGAGAGGCGAGGCTTGCAGGGGGCGCTTATCATTAGTGTGAAGAGACATTTATCTGTTCGGTCTGGATATCTTTTCTTGATCTTTCCTGTGAGAAGTGAATATGCCACCCATGGCCAAGAGGCAAAGAATTGATGCCTTTGAACTGTGGTGCTGGAGAAGACTCTTGAGAGTCCTTGGACTGCAAGGAGATCAAACCAGTCAATCCTAAAGGAAATCAACCCTGAATATTCATTGCAAGGACTGATGTTGAAGCTGAAGCTCCAATATCTTGGCCACCTCATGGTGAAAAGCCAACTTAGTGGAAACGACCCTAATACTGGGGAAGACTGAGGCAGGAGAAGAAGGTGACAGAGGACGAGATGGTTCGATGGTGTCACTGACTCAATGGGTATGAATATGAGCAAACTCGGAGATCGTAGAGGAGAAGGCTGGCGTGCTACAGTCCATGGGGTTGCACAGAGGTTGTCGCGGGCACTGTGCTGGAGCTTACTCTGATTCTTGTTCTTACTGTTTCTCACTAAGAGGCACTACGTTAAATAGATCAGAGACCTTTTACAGTCACAGTGTAGTCCCCTCAGAGTTGTGAGCCTCGGACTTGGACAGTGAAGTGGTCTCAAGTATTGTCAAACCAAGAGTACTTTTATTAATCATAAAACATATAATAATCAGAATCAAGATTCCATTAATCAGGATTCAAATAAAGGCAAGCACAAATAATCAGAACTCAATCAGATGCAAACAGATGTTCTTACCCCAGAGCTAGAGAGTCTTGATCTCACTTCGGGCACAGCCAATCTCCGTGAGTGAGCCTCCCTCACACTCTTACTTTACCCCTTTTATATTTTTTTCAACTAGAAATCTCAAGTTAATTAGTAATCATAAAGAAACTTTTTGTTTCTCTAGAGATGCAAAACAGGTCATCACCGGAGCGCTTTCTCCCCTATCAACACCTTTGCTTTCAAGGGGAATCATTCTTAACAATTCTTAAGTTACGAAGGGAACTCCGAGTTGTAAAGTGTTATACTTATCATTAAAAGGGGGGCAAGAGGAAGAGCCTTTGTGCTCTGTACTAGCACCTATTCATCTTCAGAAGAGGTCTCAAGAGAGGCGAGGCTTGCAGGGGGCGCTTATCATTAGTGTGAAGAGACATTTATCTGTTCGGTCTGGATATCTTTTCTTGATCTTTCCTGTGAGAAGTGAATATGCCTTCACCTGCCCATAACAAGGTGGACACGACTTAGTGACTGAACAACAGCCTCTGCTCAGAAGCTTTTTATGTGTGGAATCCAGGAACTGAGAATGTAAAAGGAGGCAAGTGCCAGGCTCGATGTGAAGCCACAGACTTCAAAGGGAGCTGCTCCTGGTTCCAAGATGGAGACATAGAGAAACGATGCAGGGTTAGTCTGAGATGTCCTACTGAGCAAGATTTGCTCATGATTTTTAAAAAGTTATGATTTCACACCTGCAAAAAGCACATGTGCCATCCCTGTAACTTTGTGGACCAGGACATCCCATGGTCGTGAAGCCTTGCTGGGCATTTCCTGGATGCCAGGCCTGATTGCGCTTCTCATTCTCTTGCTTAAAAAAAAAATTCCCAAATATACCCTAAACAGCACATAATTTGGTTTTTCATGTTCTTGAACTTTACAAAAATGGTATTACCTATATTTAACCTCTGTAACTTCTTATCTTCATTTACAAGCGTCTGGTTTTTATCCAAGCTGGTTTCTTGTCCCTGCAGCACCTCCGTTTCCACTGCGGTGCACTGTTGTGATGTGCACACATGTTGTTCCTGAGCTATTCACATTTTCTCAGAGAACTAGCTTTTGGTTCGGTTGCTTTCGCATTATACCTCTATTTTCTGTTTCATTAATTTCTGCTTTTCTCTTAATTGTCTTGTTTTGTTCTCCATTTAATGATTATGCCAGTATCCATTTCCCAGTCTTCTTAAGTTGGACACTTAACTTATGAATTTTCAACCTTTCTTCTTTTCTAATGTCAACATTTATGTTCAGAATTTCTCTTTAAATACAATCATTGCTGCATCCCATAAATTTTAATGTGTAACTTTTTGTTATTATTCAGTTTTAATTGTTTTCTAATTGCCATTGTGATTTCTTCTTCACCCTGAGTTTTACATAGGCATATTTTGAACTTTTATAAATTCTTCTTTGTAAGATTTAAAATTTGTGGGAGAATTCTTCTTGTAATGATTTTAAAAACTGTGTGAAGAGACATTTATCTGTTCGGTCTGGATATCTTTTCTTGATCTTTCCTGTGAGAAGTGAATATGCCTTCACCTGCCCATAACAAGGTGGACACGACTTAGTGACTGAACAACAGCCTCTGCTCAGAAGCTTTTTATGTGTGGAATCCAGGAACTGAGAATGTAAAAGGAGGCAAGTGCCAGGCTCGATGTGAAGCCACAGACTTCAAAGGGAGCTGCTCCTGGTTCCAAGATGGAGACATAGAGAAACGATGCAGGGTTAGTCTGAGATGTCCTACTGAGCAAGATTTGCTCATGATTTTTAAAAAGTTATGATTTCACACCTGCAAAAAGCACATGTGCCATCCCTGTAACTTTGTGGACCAGGACATCCCATGGTCGTGAAGCCTTGCTGGGCATTTCCTGGATGCCAGGCCTGATTGCGCTTCTCATTCTCTTGCTTAAAAAAAAAATTCCCAAATATACCCTAAACAGCACATAATTTGGTTTTTCATGTTCTTGAACTTTACAAAAATGGTATTACCTATATTTAACCTCTGTAACTTCTTATCTTCATTTACAAGCGTCTGGTTTTTATCCAAGCTGGTTTCTTGTCCCTGCAGCACCTCCGTTTCCACTGCGGTGCACTGTTGTGATGTGCACACATGTTGTTCCTGAGCTATTCACATTTTCTCAGAGAACTAGCTTTTGGTTCGGTTGCTTTCGCATTATACCTCTATTTTCTGTTTCATTAATTTCTGCTTTTCTCTTAATTGTCTTGTTTTGTTCTCCATTTAATGATTATGCCAGTATCCATTTCCCAGTCTTCTTAAGTTGGACACTTAACTTATGAATTTTCAACCTTTCTTCTTTTCTAATGTCAACATTTATGTTCAGAATTTCTCTTTAAATACAATCATTGCTGCATCCCATAAATTTTAATGTGTAACTTTTTGTTATTATTCAGTTTTAATTGTTTTCTAATTGCCATTGTGATTTCTTCTTCACCCTGAGTTTTACATAGGCATATTTTGAACACTCTAATTGTGAGGATAAATTCCTTCTTTGTTAATGATTTATAACAATTACATTGTGGGCAGAGAGCATGGTCCATGTGATGCCCATTTTTAAAAACGTGGGAACTTGCCTTATGACTAGCTCATGATGAATTATTACTAAGTGTTTTTTTCTGAACATGAAAATAATGGGTATTTGCATTACTTTTTAATGATTCCTTGACAGAGGCCCATTTTCCCCTCTGAGACTGTAAACCACACGAGGGCACTGCTGTTCTGTGCTGTTTAGAGTCTGGCACACGACAGGGGTTATACTGAGTGCTTTCCTCTTGCCCCTCCAGATCCACTCTTTTACCTTCCACCCTGTGGATCACATCTTTTTTTAAGATTTAAGCCCTCATCTTTTTTTCTCTGGGGTTTCCAACTGGGTTCAGCTATACCAGTGGGAGCTTGGAGGTGGCAGGAGAGAGAGATTGGGGAATTTTTCACCCTAGCTCACTTCCAGTGGGGCAGGGTTGTCAAAGGCTACTGGCTTCCAGATGGTGGTCTGGAGCCACAGCTCTGTAGCCTCCTTTAACACATCCAGTCTCCCCCTTTACCCCTTCCAGTCTAGGAGCACCCCACTGCTGTTAATCTTAGGATGCTTTGCTGGTTTCCCTAAATCCTGTTTAAAAATCTTTTAAACAGACACTTCATTAACCTTTCTTCAGTTCCCCATCTCTTTCCTGACAACATGACTAAACAGTAGCATAATGAATATTTGTTGAATGAATTCTGTGAAAACATCATGTACAAGTTTGCACAGAGAAAGAGCTTGGTGTTTGGGGAACTGAGAGTTCAACGAGGCTGAAGAGTTGGGCATTAGAGGGAAGTACTAGAAAGATGGGCAGAGACCAGATCATGAAGGATCTGTAGGCCATGAGAGTAATGCTCCTATAGATCTAGTTCTCTTGAAGCAGATTCTGAGATCAGTATTTATATGCAGGAAATTATTGGGGAGTTCTCTAGACTCCGTAGGATTAACACCTCAAAGACTCAAAGGAAGCAAGAACAAGCAGAGCGGGAAGTTCAGTGAAGCTGCAAAGGAGGCCTCAGCTGATCCAAGGGAAGCCAGGGACCTGAAAGAACGCTTCAGAGCTGTCTACCTGGAGAGTGTGGGAAGAAGTCCACGGTCTCCACCACTGTACGTGTCACCAGGCTGGAGAGGCTGGAGTGGTGAGTTGGCAGACCTTGGAGCCTGTGTTCTTCAGTCAAGAGTTACACTTTTTTCTCCTTCAGCTTCTGATGCTGGAACAAGCTCTGGATATGCTTTACCATTTAGTATCATGAAGACAGCAAGTGGAATGAGGAACTGGGGAAAAGATCTTTGCTGTTTCCTCTTTTCTTTCCTAAAAGAAGTGATGCCTGGGCAGCAGCTCAGGAGGCTCTGAAAGACAGACCTGGAGTGGGAAAGACTTTTTAAAGCAGCCCATTTAAGCCCTCTCTTTTAGCACAGGACACTGCAATCCAGAAAGGATGCACACAGTTAGAGACCAGGCCAAGACTAACACCCAAGTCCCTGACCCCCAGGTCACTTTTCCTTTCCAAATTATTCCCATCGGCCCTCTGAGCTGAAAGGAGACTGGCAAATGGGCTCCTTCATCTCTTGAAGCCGTAAGGTCTGGCACAGCCCCATGTGTGGGCCCCTCATCCAATGTCAGGCTCTAAGGAGTCTGTACGTCTGATGTCATCCACCCCATGGGCCTGGGATGCTAGGATGTGAGAACAACTTAAGAAGAAGAGCTTGCTGAACCAGAAGCTGAGGTGAGGGATGCAGGCCAGGGCGGATAAGGGTAGAGGCAGCCTGAGGATGTCACCAGGTGCCCACACACTGGGGCTGGGGAACGGGGGACCAGCAGAGCCGAGGTTTTGCTGAGGGGTAATATCACTCCTCCACAGACACAAGGGAGGAGGCCCTTTTGGCTGGACCACACTGCAAGCTAGATCCAGAAGAGCCAAGCACAGCAGGAAGAGAAGGGCCTGGCAGAGACAGGCAACTGGAGGTTTCCATTTGTCTTTGGTGGGCCTGGCGAGCTAAGCAAAGTTGGAGACAATAGCAGAAGGTAAGGCTACCCAAACAGGTGGAAGATTTTGCCATTTGTTGCTTTCAATTGTCAGCTGCTGACTGCAGATCCTGGACTAACTGAGCTTATATTCAGGAGAACTCGTGCTCAGGAGAGCTCTATGTGCTGTCTCTGGTGTGCGTGGTCCTAATCGATGTTTCTGAGGAATGCAGATGGATCTGTAAATCAGAGACCTGTTATATGGGTCAAGCCACTGCATGAGAGGGACAGATTTTCACATCAGCTTTTGGATAGAGGGGAAGTGTGGACAGAGGCCAGATGGATGCTGTCCCTGGTGCTGGAACCCTGAGGCGAAGAGACTGGGATGCAGTGAACCTGCAGGTCAAGCCCGTGACCGCCTTCCCTCCCTCTTGAACCTGTGCACTGTCCGGACTTGCAGGGTCTGACCGTGGAGCATACCTTTGAAAACAGGAGCCCTGATCCTCATGCTCAAGGACAAGGTGGGGGATGGTGACTGGTGTACCGCTGCTGGTTAAGTGGGAGTGGTCACTAAATCTTCCCTTCCCTGGACTGTGAAGATGGTGGGCAGAAACGGCAGACCACCTACACCGTGGGAGGCTGAGAGCGTGGGTGACAGAGCTCTGACCCGCAGGGCAGGAGTGGGCAGATGGCAGGGAAGGCATGCTGCCTAGAAGGGAGCTCAAGCCATTCATTCTTGGGAAGCCTGGTAGGCCAGCAAGGCAGAGGCTTTCTGAGAGATGCATGTTCCTGTGTCTTACCCTTCCCTGGCCACATACAACAAGGAACTCGAGAGAGAAGACAGCACTCTTTCCACTGGTCCAGGCCAAGTGGCCCACATGCCCCAGCTTCTCCTCAAGTATCTCACTCCGGAAAACATGCAGTTCCTAGTGAGGAGCCCCTGGCTGCCCACCCACAGTCTAGAACTGGGAGAATATACCCATCTCCTTGGGGCTTCCCCGGTAGTGATAGTGGTAAAGAACCCACCTGCCAATGCAAAAGACATAAGAGACTCACGTTTGATCCTGGGTCAGGAAGATCCCCTGGAGGAGGGCACAGCAAGCCACTCCAGTATCCGTGCCTGGAGAGTCCCATGGACAGAGGAGCCTGGAGGGCTACGGTCCACGGGGCCCCACAGTCGGACACGACTGACGTGACTTAGCATGCCTGCATACACCCATCTGCTTAGGGTGACGTGCTGATGAGGTCTAGTATTCAGCACAGTGCTTGGGGCACAGTGGAGTCAGTCACAGCCCTTATTAGTCTCTGATTTATAGGAAGAGCATGGCCTTGGGGCTGGACACACCAACTTCAGACTCTGCTCGTTAGTCGGGCCATGTGTCTGGGGAAGGTCATTCTCTTCCTAGAGCCTCAGCACCGCATGTGAAAATAGCAATGTCAATGGCTGTTTTGCAGAATTATTGTGAAGTTGGGAGGACCAGTGATATAATATATGAAGAGGTGTGTAGCGGCTGTGTGTGTGTGGAGGGAATACATTTATATAAATAAGAGAAAGATAAAGCAGGAGAGAGACAAAACAAGCCTGTGGCCAGCGCCGCTCACCTTTTTACCCTCCCCATCTTTTTTTTCTTCACTCTTTCCCTCTGTTTTCTTCTCTTCTCTCACTCCTTCTACTTCAAGTGACCCTCAAGAAGCCAAAGGAGAAGGAGAAGAGAAATCACTAGGAGAAGGAAGAGTGATCTAGACTGACCATCTGCTGCACTTCTCTGACTACAGCCAAGGAGGGACTGGCTCCAAGGAGCAGAAGCCACTGTGAAGAAGGTGGCCTGTGACAGACAACACTGTCCAGTGACACCTGTTGAGGGTGTGATTCTGGACCATGGTGATAGGCGGAGGGGCCCCTGCAGTGGGGCTTTTACAGCAGGAGAGACCAGGCTGAACTCCAAATGCAGCATGGGCAAGTGGGAATGTATAGCCAAGGAACAAAGGAGGTGCAAAATTACTTACAGGAAACAAGGAGGTAAGAGCAATTCTGGCTAAACTAACCTAACGGGATTCTTTTTTTTTTTAATCTTGGCCTCTTTTTATTGATTTTTTAAAAAATGCATTTATTTTCATCCATCTTTATTCTTTGGCCTGTGTGGGCCTCCCATTGCAATGGCCTCTCTCGTTGCAGAGCACTGGCTCTGGGCGCATGTGCTCCAGAGCGCTGGTTTGTAATTGGACACACTGGTCCAGCTGCTCTGCAGCACGTGGGATCTTCCTGGGCCAGGGATCGAACAAGTTCCCCTTGCACTGCAAGGTGGACTCTTTACCCAGTAGACCACCAGGGAAGGGCCCTAACAGGATTCTTGCTGAAGACAAGACCGAGGTGATCAGACATCCCCTGGCGGGTGAGGAAGGATGAGGAATCTGATCAGATATCAAGGGTGATCAGATATCTGATTAATTTAGCAGATTCCTTTTCTTTTTTTTTTTTAGAGTTTTTTTTGGGGGGGGTTTGGGGAGGGAGCGGGGCGGGTGGGCCACTTCTATTGGTCTTTCATTTATCTATTTTTCATCCATCTTTGTTCTTTGACCCGTGTGGGCCTCCCATCTCAGTGGCCTCTGTTGTTGCAGAGCACCGGCTCTGGGCGCATGCACTCCAGAACTCCGGCTTGGTAATTGGACACATCGGTCCAGCCGCTCCGCAGCACGTGGGATCTTCCCATGCCAGGGATCGAACCGACGCCCCTTGCACTGCAAGGCGGTGTCCTTACCCACTGGACCACCAGGGAAGCCCCCTAGCAGATTCCTGTTAAAACTAGATTTTACAAGGAAGTGCACAGATAGGTCTAGGAGAAGGCTCAGGAACCTGACTAATGTTTGGTCAAGCAAAGAATCTTTGTCAGCCCCATTCAGGTCGACTTGAGGACTCTGTTTGAGGGAGGCCTCTGTCCCCCACACTATAGGCTGAGGCTGTCAGGGAGTTCTTCAGGCTAGAGAGAAGTCCCCATGTGGGAGAAAAGGACCCTCCTCCTTGCCTCTGCCTCCCCCCTCATCAGAAGTTTGCTTCAGAGAGACCATGAACATCTGAAAAAGCTGAGCAGGGCCGAAGGAAGCCAGTGAAGGCACTTGAAGAGATAGGAGGAGGGAGCCCAGGGCAGTGTGTGTGTAGGGGGCGTGTAGACAGGCACTGGCTGCTGCCCCATCCATCCCTCGTGGAGAACCTGGAGCAGATCTTTCCATGTCAGTGTAACTGGAATGGAGCCAGAGCTGCAGAGGCAGTTGGAAAAGGCCTGTGGGCTAACAGAGCTGCAGCAGCTCACAGACAATGGTGAGAAGGTGAGGAAGTGTCTGGAAGCTAGATGCCGCACTAGACATTGGTTGGGACACTGACAGCTGCAAGCTTTGTTCAAGAGTGTACTCTCCATAATATACAAACAGCTCACGCAGCTCAAATTAAAACAAAACAAAACCTTGATCCAAAAACTGGGCAGAAGATCTAAATAGACATTTCTCCAAAGACATACCGATGGCCAAGAGGTACATGAAAAGATGCTCAACATCACTAATTATTAGGGAAATGCAAATCAAAACTACAATGAGGTACTACCTCACATCAGTCAGAATGGCCACCCATCAGAAAATCTACCAACGGTGAGTGCTAGAGAGGGTGTGGAGAAAAGAGAACCCCCTTATATTGTTGGGGGGAATGTAAATTGGTATAGCCACTTTGGAGAACAGTATGGCAGCTCCTTAAAAACAGTATGGATTGCATAGTATCACTGGATTACTATATAATGCAGCAACCCCACTCTTGGGCATATACCCAGAGAAAACCATAATTCCAAAAAAAAATACATGCACTCCAATGTTTGTTGCAGCACTATTTACAATAGCCAG
Source organism: Tragulus kanchil (assembly GCA_022376925.1). NCBI lineage: Eukaryota > Metazoa > Chordata > Mammalia > Artiodactyla > Tragulidae > Tragulus > Tragulus kanchil. The sequence continues at coordinate 78,949,580 of JAIOJX010000024.1, read as the reverse complement.
GACATGGAAGCAACCTAGATGCCAACGCCAGATGAATGGATGAAGATGTGCTACATCTATACAATGGAATATTACTCGGCCACAGAAAGGAACAACATTATGCCACTTGCAGAGATGTAAATGGACCTAGAGACTGGCACATATACTGAAATAAATCAGAAAGAGAAAAACAGTGGGATGGGGGAGATATACATATGACTAATCTGAGAACGTACATATCTGTAAAAAACAAACCTCTGTAAAAGTTAAAAGTAAAAGTTAAAAAAAAAGAGAAAAACAAATATCATATATTAATGGATATATATGGAACCTAAAAAGATGATACTGATGAACCTATTTGCAAAGCAGAAATAGGGACACAAATGTAGAAGACAAAATGTAAAGACACCATGGGAAAAATGGGGGTGGGGTAAATTAGGAGATTGGAACTGATCTATATAAACTACGATATATAACAGATAACTAATAAGAGCTTACTGTCTAGTATGGGGCTTCCCTGGTGGTTCAGTGGAATTAAAGAGACAGCGTTGAAAACTAACAACTGCCAGACAGAAAATGGTGAGAAGGTGAGGAAGTGTCTGGAAGCTAGATGCCGCACTAGACATTGGTTGGGACACTGACAGCTGCAAGCTTTGTTCAAGAGTGTACTCCATAATATACAAACAGCTCACGCAGCTCAAATTAAAACAAAACAAAACCTTGATCCAAAAACTGGGCAGAAGATCTAAATAGACATTTCTCCAAAGACATACCGATGGCCAAGAGGTACATGAAAAGATGCTCAACATCACTAATTATTAGGGAAATGCAAATCAAAACTACAATGAGGTACTACCTCACATCAGTCAGAATGGCCACCCATCAGAAAATCTACCAACGGTGAGTGCTAGAGAGGGTGTGGAGAAAAGAGAACCCCCTTATATTGTTGGGGGGAATGTAAATTGGTATAGCCACTTTGGAGAACAGTATGGCAGCTCCTTAAAAACAGTATGGATTGCATAGTATCACTGGATTACTATATAATGCAGCAACCCCACTCTTGGGCATATCCCCAGAGAAACCCATAATTCCAAAAAAAAATACATGCACTCCAATGTTTGTTGCAGCACTATTTACAATAGCCAGGACATGGAAGCAACCTAGATGCCAACGCCAGATGAATGGATGAAGATGTGCTACATCTATACAATGGAATATTACTCGGCCACAGAAAGGAACAACATTATGCCACTTGCAGAGATGTAAATGGACCTAGAGACTGGCACATATACTGAAATAAATCAGAAAGAGAAAAACAGTGGGATGGGGGAGATATACATATGACTAATCTGAGAACGTACATATCTGTAAAAAACAAACCTCTGTAAAAGTTAAAAGTAAAAGTTAAAAAAAAAGAGAAAAACAAATATCATATATTAATGGATATATATGGAACCTAAAAAGATGATACTGATGAACCTATTTGCAAAGCAGAAATAGGGACACAAATGTAGAAGACAAAATGTAAAGACACCATGGGAAAAATGGGGGTGGGGTAAATTAGGAGATTGGAACTGATCTATATAAACTACGATATATAACAGATAACTAATAAGAGCTTACTGTCTAGTATGGGGCTTCCCTGGTGGTTCAGTGGTAAAGAACCCTCCTGCCAATGAAGAAGACATGGATTCAGTCCCTGGGTGGGCAAGATCCCCTAGAGAAGGAAATGGAAATCCACTCCAGTGTTCTTGCCTGGGAAATCTCATGGAGAGAGGAGCCTGGCAGGCAACAGTCCATGGGGTCACAAGAGTTGGACACAACTTAGTGACTAACAGCAAAAACAACTGTATAGTAGAGGGAAAAGAAAAGAAAGCACCCCCCAAAAAAGTGTATCTGGGGCTTCCCTGGTGGTCCAGTGGGTAAAGAGTCTGCTTTGCAGTGCAAGGGGTGCTAGTTTGATCCCTGGCCTGGGAAGATCCCACATGTGGAGCGGCTGGACTGGTGTGTCCAATTATGAGCCAGCACTCTGGAGCACGTGTGCCCAGAGGTAGTGCTCTGCAATGAGAGAGGACACTGCAATGGGAGGCCCACACAGGCCAAAGAACAAAGATGGATGAAAATAAATAAATGAAAGACCAATAAAAGAGGCCAAAATTTAAAAAAAAAAGAGGCCAAAATTAAAAATGTGTATCTGTGGTGACTTCCAGTATCTGTGCCCACACAGGGCTCATCTGTAATCTGTTTTGTGGCTTTTGTTTTCTTACTATCACCTTATTAACATATTTTCAGTTTCTATAGCGTCTTCACAGTTTAAGTCTTAATGTGACCACTCCTCTCTTTCCCTCACTCCCTCCGCTTCCTCCCCTCCTTTCTTCTCTCCTCTCTTCATCCCACCTCCACCCCCTTTCTTTCCTTCCTTCCTTCTTTCTTTTCTTCCATATTATTGAGTCACTGCTACTGTCAGGCCCTGTTCTTGATGCTGGGGATGGTAAAGAATCCTCCTGCAGTGTGAGAGTCTTGGGTTCAATCTGTGAGTTGGGAAGTGGATATATATGGAACCTAAAAAGATGATACTGATGAACCTATTTGCAAAGCAGAAATAGGGACACAAATGTAGAAGACAAAATGTAAAGACACCATGGGAAAAATGGGGGTGGGGTAAATTAGGAGATTGGAACTGATCTATATAAACTACGATATATAACAGATAACTAATAAGAGCTTACTGTCTAGTATGGGGCTTCCCTGGTGGTTCAGTGGTAAAGAACCCTCCTGCCAATGAAGAAGACATGGATTCAGTCCCTGGGTGGGCAAGATCCCCTAGAGAAGGAAATGGAAATCCACTCCAGTGTTCTTGCCTGGGAAATCTCATGGAGAGAGGAGCCTGGCAGGCAACAGTCCATGGGGTCACAAGAGTTGGACACAACTTAGTGACTAACAGCAAAAACAACTGTATAGTAGAGGGAAAAGCAAAGAAAGCACCCCCCAAAAAAGTGTATCTGGGGCTTCCCTGGTGGTCCAGTGGGTAAAGAGTCTGCTTTGCAGTGCAAGGGGTGCTAGTTTGATCCCTGGCCTGGGAAGATCCCACATGTGGAGCGGCTGGACTGGTGTGTCCAATTATGAGCCAGCACTCTGGAGCACGTGTGCCCAGAGGTAGTGCTCTGCAATGAGAGAGGACACTGCAATGGGAGGCCCACACAGGCCAAAGAACAAAGATGGATGAAAATAAATAAATGAAAGACCAATAAAAGAGGCCAAAATTTAAAAAAAAAAGAGGCCAAAATTAAAAATGTGTATCTGTGGTGACTTCCAGTATCTGTGCCCACACAGGGCTCATCTGTAATCTGTTTTGTGGCTTTTGTTTTCTTACTATCACCTTATTAACATATTTTCAGTTTCTATAGCGTCTTCACAGTTTAAGTCTTAATGTGACCACTCCTCTCTTTCCCTCACTCCCTCCGCTTCCTCCCCTCCTTTCTTCTCTCCTCTCTTCATCCCACCTCCACCCCCTTTCTTTCCTTCCTTCCTTCTTTCTTTTCTTCCATATTATTGAGTCACTGCTACTGTCAGGCCCTGTTCTTGATGCTGGGGATGGTAAAGAATCCTCCTGCAGTGTGAGAGTCTTGGGTTCAATCTGTGAGTTGGGAAGATTCCCTGGAGAAGGGAATGGCTATCCACTCCAGTATTCTTGCCTAGAGAATTCCATAGTTCGTCCAAGGGGTTGCAAAGACTTGGATATGACTGAGTGACTTTCACTTTTAGGAGAGGAAGTTAGGATCAGTTTATAATCGGCTGTGATGATCAGGGTAAGGATTTTAGATTTTACTGTTGGTGCAGTGAGAAAACATTAGAGCAGTGTTGGATGAGTAGACAAAGGGTCATAGAGGAGCCATAGAAGAGGCAGAGAGGTGAGGAAGGATGGTAGGCATGTAACAGATGGAGCAGAATAAATGGTTTCAGATTCAACTGCAGAGACTGAGCTAACAGATTGTGCTTGTAAGGCGGATATGAGTGTGCTGGGGAAGGAAGCACTGAGAATGATCCCTAGGGTTTGGCTGAGACAACTGAGTCCATTCCCTGGGTGATGATGCCATTGACTGAGATGGGAGAGACAAACTGGACAAAGAATTCAAGACTCTGGTTTCTAGTCTGGTTTGTAAGAAACTTGGAAGTTGCCACTCCATCCTAACCACAAGTAAGACACTGAACAGACTGAAAAATCAATAGATCCATTAGAGAAGTTAGGTCATGGGCAAATCACCGCCCCTAAAATTGTAGAGACAGATAAACCAATAGAGAGAGTCACAACTTACTGGAGCAGAAGCCTGCCAGAACCAGTGCTAGGGAGTAAAAGCCTCAGCGGTGACCTCAGCAGTGAACTGGAGGTGCAGAGTGAATAAAGAGTTAGAAATTCCTGGGGACCAGTCACAGGAAACCCCTACACTTTTTTTTTTTTTTAAAGAAGACGTTTTTTTCTTTTTTTTTTCCTTCTCTTTTAACATTTATTTATTTATTTATTTTGGCAGGGGTGGGGAGGGAGCGGGGTAGGCGGGCCACTTCCAGTGGTCTTTCGTTTGTCTAGTTTCATCCGTCTTTGTTCTTTTGGCCCGTGTGGGCCTCCCATCGCGGTGGCATCTGTTGTCACAGAGCACCGGCTCTGGGCGCATGCGCTCCAGAGCTCCGGCTCGGTAATTGGACACATCGGTCCAGCCGCTCTGTGGCACGTGGGATCTTCCCAGGCCAGGGATCGAACCGGCGCCCCTTGCACTGCAAGGTGCTGTCCTTACCCACTGGACCACCAGGGAAGCCCCCCTACACTTTTATAAGTTTTGCCTCCTGTAACGGCCATTTCTCACTGTAAGTACTGAAGAAAAATTCCTCTCACTTCAGCTGTGCCTGGTGGAAAACAATTTTGAACGATGCCAGAACATTCTGTCCTGCTTAACAAGGCCTGCCCTCAAGAGGAATTATTTTGCCAGAGTCTAAACTATTGGGGTTTGTTTTTCAGAGCCCAACCCACCTGGAGGAAGGAAATACCCAACTCCAGCCCACTCTAACCATCCTGTGCCACCTAAGGGGTGGCTAGGGAGGACTGCAAAGCACTTGTGAATTTCACAGTCCAGAGGCCCAGGCTCACAAAAGACTGACACTAATCACAGGACCGCGGGACACATCCACACCTCAGCACTACTTACCCAGTACATTGTGTCCTTAGGCAAAAATTGAGTTTGTTGCTCCGTGATTGGACACATCAGTCCAGCTGCTCCGCGGCACGTGGGATCTTCCCAGGCCAGGGCTCGAACCGGCGTCCCTTGCACTGCAAGGCGGTGTCCTTACCCACTGGACCACCAGGGGAAGCCCCTGGAGTGAGTTCTTATATTTGTACAAACATTTGGACCATAAGGAAGAATGGATGCTTTTGAACTGTGGTGTTGGAGAAAATCCCTGAGGGTCCCTCGGACTGCAGGGAGATCAAACCAGTCAATCCTAAAGGAAATCAACCCTGACTATTGGAAGGACTGATGCTGAAACTGAAGCTCCAATACTTCGACGTGATGCAAAGAGCTGACTCATTCGATAAGGCACTGATTCTGGGAAAGATTGAAGGCAAAAGGAGAAGAGAGTGGCAGAGGATGTGATGGTTAAATAGCATCACCAACTCAATGGACTTGAATTTGATCAGACTCTGGGACCCAAACAGTGAAGGACAGAGGAACCTGGCATGCTGCAGTCCATGGGGTGGCAAAGAGTAGGATATGACTAAGTGGCTGGACGACAGCAATAGTATATGTTCATGTACAACTGAACTAAATGCCAGCAATGATGTAAGGAATGAGATGAAAGAATTAGGATTATTTTGCTATTATAAGGTACTTGTATTACCCATGAAGCAGTGCAGATGGCCCAAAGGTTAGGAGTGCTGATTCTTCATGCAGTTGAAAATCCACGTGTAACTTTAGAGTACCCCCTTCATATATACATAGATCTGCATCCATGGATTCAGCCACTGTGGATTATATAGAACTATAGTATTTACTGAAAAAAGTCCACATATAAATGGACCCATGCAGTTCAAAGGTCAATCATATAGTGTTATTTGAACCAGAGTCTAAACTATTGGGGTTTGTTTTTCAGAGCCCAACCCACCTGGAGGAAGGAAATACCCAACTCCAGCCCACTCTAACCATCCTGTGCCACCTAAGGGGTGGCTAGGGAGGACTGCAAAGCACTTGTGAATTTCACAGTCCAGAGGCCCAGGCTCACAAAAGACTGACACTAATCACAGGACCGCGGGACACATCCACACCTCAGCACTACTTACCCAGTACATTGTGTCCTTAGGCAAAAATTGAGTTTGTTGCTCCGTGATTGGACACATCAGTCCAGCTGCTCCGCGGCACGTGGGATCTTCCCAGGCCAGGGCTCGAACCGGCGTCCCTTGCACTGCAAGGCGGTGTCCTTACCCACTGGACCACCAGGGGAAGCCCCTGGAGTGAGTTCTTATATTTGTACAAACATTTGGACCATAAGGAAGAATGGATGCTTTTGAACTGTGGTGTTGGAGAAAATCCCTGAGGGTCCCTCGGACTGCAGGGAGATCAAACCAGTCAATCCTAAAGGAAATCAACCCTGACTATTGGAAGGACTGATGCTGAAACTGAAGCTCCAATACTTCGACGTGATGCAAAGAGCTGACTCATTCGATAAGGCACTGATTCTGGGAAAGATTGAAGGCAAAAGGAGAAGAGAGTGGCAGAGGATGTGATGGTTAAATAGCATCACCAACTCAATGGACTTGAATTTGATCAGACTCTGGGACCCAAACAGTGAAGGACAGAGGAACCTGGCATGCTGCAGTCCATGGGGTGGCAAAGAGTAGGATATGACTAAGTGGCTGGACGACAGCAATAGTATATGTTCATGTACAACTGAACTAAATGCCAGCAATGATGTAAGGAATGAGATGAAAGAATTAGGATTATTTTGCTATTATAAGGTACTTGTATTACCCATGAAGCAGTGCAGATGGCCCAAAGGTTAGGAGTGCTGATTCTTCATGCAGTTGAAAATCCACGTGTAACTTTAGAGTACCCCCTTCATATATACATAGATCTGCATCCATGGATTCAGCCACTGTGGATTATATAGAACTATAGTATTTACTGAAAAAAGTCCACATATAAATGGACCCATGCAGTTCAAAGGTCAATCATATAGTGTTATTTGAAGGTGGAAATAGACTAGTTATAAACATATATTGCATACTCTAGGGAAACCACTAAAAATTTTTTTAAAGAAATATAACCTATATGCTAAAAAAGGAAAGAAAATGGAATAATATAAAATGTTCATTTAAAACCATAAAAAGCAGAGAAACAGAAGACAAAAATAGGAATAAAGAACAATGGCAACAAATAGAAACCTATAGCAGTTTAGGTAGATATTAACCCCTTTAAATGCCAATGATCAGAACAATGCAGGAGATGCAGGAGACACAGGTTCAGTCCCTGGGTCAGGAAGATCCCCTGGAGGAGGAAATGGCATCCCACTTCAGTATTCTTGCTGGGAGAAGCCCACGGACAGAGGGGCCTGGTGGGCCACGGTCCATGGGGGTTACACTGTCTGACATGACTGAGCAACTGAACGCACATGCATACACGAGAAACCCACACAGCTTAAAAGGAAATGGTTGGAGAAAGACATACTGTGCTAATACCAATCAAGGAAAGCAAGAGTAGTGATTTTCATTTCAAATGCACAGATTTCAGAGCAAGGGAGTCATCAGATATAAAAGGGCTATTCCATAATGAGAGTAGGGTCACTTCTTCAAAAGACATAATAATATTTAATGTGTATCTGCCCAACAGAGTGTGAAAACACACAAGGCAAAACCAGATAAAACTGCAAGGAGAAATAGATGAATCCACTATTAGAGTCAGAGACTTTCACGCCCTTCTGTCAGACGTGGACAGACTCAGCAGGCATAAAATCAGTAAGAATACAGTTGAACTCAACAGCATATCAATCAACTAGACATCATTGACATCTGTAGACTGCTTCATCCAATAACAGCAGAACACATATTCTTCTTAAGTTCACAGGGAATGTTCGTCAAGACAGATCACATTCTGGGCCATAAAATACAGCTTAACAAGTTGAAAAGAAAATAAACCATATATTTGCTCTTAGATAATGATAGAATTAAATTAGAAATCAGTAAGAGAAAGGTACGTGGAAAATCCTCAAATACTTAGACATTATACCACACTTCTAAATAACACATGGGTCACAGATGACATCTCAAGGGAAATTTTTAAAAATATTTTGAACTGAGAAAAAAAACATGATTTATCAAAGTTTGTGGGATGCAGCAATAGCAATTGTCATGGTTAATTTTATAAGTCAAACTGACTGGGTTAAGGGATGTTCCGATAGCTGGTTAAACACTGTTTCTGGGTATGTCTGTGAGGGTGTTTCTAGAATAGACTGGCATTTGAATTTGTGAACTGAGTAAAGCAGATGGACCTCCCCAAAGTGGGTGAGCATCATCCAACCTGCTGAGGGCCTGAATAGAACAAAAGAGCAGAAGAAGGGTGAATTTACTCTCTGTTTAACTGAGATATCCATCTTCTCCTGTACTCAGATGTGGGTGTTCCTGGTTCTAAAGCTCAGACCACAACTTACCTCCTGGCAACTTGGTTCTGAGGACTTTGGACTTACACTCAGACTTGGACTTATACCAGTTTTCCTGGTTCCCTAGCTTGCAGATAGTAGATTGTGGGACTTCCTGGTCTCCATAATCATGTGAACCAATTCCTATGATAAATCTCTCTAAAAATATATGTCCTGCCTTTTTCTGGAGAACCCCGACTAGTATATCAGTGCTTAGAGGAAAATTCATAGCACTGAATGCATACATCAGAAGAGAAAAGGATCCAAACTCAGTCATCAGAGCCACCTTAAGTAGCTAGAAAAAGAAGAACAAATTACATCCAAAGTAAGGAAAGAAATATGAAAAATAAAGACTCAGAAATACACTACATTGAAAAGAAGAAATGAACAAAACCAAAAGCTGGTTCTTTGAAAAAAGTCAGTAAAATTTATAAGCTTCTAGCCAGGCTAAATTATAAAAGAGAAGAGAAAAATTACTAATATCAAAATGAAAGAGGAAACAAGACTACAGACCACATGGACAGTGAAAGGATAATAAAGGAATATTATGAACAACTCTATGTCCACAAATCTGATAACCTTGATGAAACGAACCAATTCCTCGAAAGACACGCTTTGCCAAAAGTCACACAAGCAAAAAATAGATAATTTGAATTGGCCTATATCTGGTAAAGAAATTGAATCAATAATTAAATACCTTTCAAAACAGCAAGCATCATGCTCATATTGGTCCACTGATGAATTCTGCTAAACATTTAAGGAAGAAATTGTATCAATCTTCTACAATCTTTTCCAACAGACAGAAGCAGACAGAATGCTTCTCAACTCATTCTACCAGGGCATTTCCCTAATACCCAAATCAGACAAAGATATTAAAAGAAAAGAAGACTACAGATCAGTATGTCGGGGTGCAGATGCTGGCATTTGAATTTGTGAACTGAGTAAAGCAGATGGACCTCCCCAAAGTGGGTGAGCATCATCCAACCTGCTGAGGGCCTGAATAGAACAAAAGAGCAGAAGAAGGGTGAATTTACTCTCTGTTTAACTGAGATATCCATCTTCTCCTGTACTCAGATGTGGGTGTTCCTGGTTCTAAAGCTCAGACCACAACTTACCTCCTGGCAACTTGGTTCTGAGGACTTTGGACTTACACTCAGACTTGGACTTATACCAGTTTTCCTGGTTCCCTAGCTTGCAGATAGTAGATTGTGGGACTTCCTGGTCTCCATAATCATGTGAACCAATTCCTATGATAAATCTCTCTAAAAATATATGTCCTGCCTTTTTCTGGAGAACCCCGACTAGTATATCAGTGCTTAGAGGAAAATTCATAGCACTGAATGCATACATCAGAAGAGAAAAAGGATCCAAACTCAGTCATCAGAGCCACCTTAAGTAGCTAGAAAAAGAAGAACAAATTACATCCAAAGTAAGGAAAGAAATATGAAAAATAAAGACTCAGAAATACACTACATTGAAAAGAAGAAATGAACAAAACCAAAAGCTGGTTCTTTGAAAAAAGTCAGTAAAATTTATAAGCTTCTAGCCAGGCTAAATTATAAAAGAGAAGAGAAAAATTACTAATATCAAAATGAAAGAGGAAACAAGACTACAGACCACATGGACAGTGAAAGGATAATAAAGGAATATTATGAACAACTCTATGTCCACAAATCTGATAACCTTGATGAAACGAACCAATTCCTCGAAAGACACGCTTTGCCAAAAGTCACACAAGCAAAAAATAGATAATTTGAATTGGCCTATATCTGGTAAAGAAATTGAATCAATAATTAAATACCTTTCAAAACAGCAAGCATCATGCTCATATTGGTCCACTGATGAATTCTGCTAAACATTTAAGGAAGAAATTGTATCAATCTTCTACAATCTTTTCCAACAGACAGAAGCAGACAGAATGCTTCTCAACTCATTCTACCAGGGCATTTCCCTAATACCCAAATCAGACAAAGATATTAAAAGAAAAGAAGACTACAGATCAGTATTTCTCATGAACACATGCAAAAAACTGTCAACGTAATGTAAGCACCAATCATGTCTATAAAGAATTATAGCATTTTACCATGACTTAGTGGGATTTATCCCAGGTATTCAAGGCTGGTTCAACTTTCAAAAATCAATTAATATATAGTCATCCCTCGATATCCATGGGGTACTGGTCCCCAGATGTGCCATTGGCATAAAAACCTTGTGTGCTCAAGCCCCATAGTTGATCCTCTGTATTCACAGGTTCATATCTGTGCATTCAATCAACCACATATGGTTGTATTAAATTTTCAATCTACCTCAAATGCAGAACCCACAGATACCAAGATCCAACTGTCTATTTATTGGGAAAAAAATCCATGTATAAGTGAACCCATGCAATTTGAACCCATGCTGTTCAGGGGCCAACTGCAATCTATCACATCAATAGGGTAACAAAGCAAAATCACATGATCATATCACTAGATGTAGGAAAAGCATTTGACAAAACCCAACATCCATTTATGATAAAAACTCTTAGACTTAAAATAGAGAGGCACTTCTTCAACTTGATACAGAATATCTATAAAAATCCTATATTTTAATCATTCTTTTTTTTTTAACATTTATTTTATTTATTTATCTTTTTGGGGGAGGTGGGGAGGGAGAGGGATGGGTGGGCCACTTCTATTCGTCTTTCATTTCTCTATTTTCATCTGTCTTTGTTCTTTGGCTCCTGTGGGCCTCCCATTGTGGTGGCGTCTGTCGTCGCAGAGCGCTAGCTCTGGGCGCATGCGCCCCAGAGTTCCAGTTCGGTAATTGGACACATCAGTCCAGCCTCTCCGCAGCACGTGGGATCTTCCCAGGCCAGGGATCGAACTGGCGCCCCTTGCACTGCAAGGTGGTGTCCTTACCCACTGGACCACCAGGGAAGCCCTTACATCATTCTTAATGGTAATAAAATAGAAGCTTTCTCATTAAGATCAGGAACAAAGCAAGGAAGTACCCTCTCACCATTCCTTTTCAACACCATACTGGAAGTCCTAACTAATGCAGTAAGAGAAGAACAGGAATGAAGAAATAAAAACTATCTTTGCAGATGACCAGACTGTCAGGGTGGAAAATCTTAAGGAATTTCCAAAGACCTCCTGGAACTGATAAGTGATTGTAGCAAGGTTACAAGCTACAAGTTTAGTACACAGAAACTGAATGCTTTCCTAAACATCAGCAATGAACAAGTGGAAAATGAAATATATACCCACAAAATGTGTACAAGTTCTATATGAGAAAAACTACAAAATTCTGATGAAAGAAATCAAAGCAAAACTAAATAAATGGGAAGATCCTCCATGTTGATGGATAGGAACACTCAATATTATCAAGATGTCAGTTCTTCCCAACATAATTCCAGAAAGTCAGTGCATTTACAATCAAAATCCCAGAAAGTTGTTTTGTAGCTATGGACCAAATGACTCTAAAGTTTATATGGAGAGGCAAAAGCCCAGAACTGCCAACACAGCATTGAAGGGAAAAGAACCAAGTCAGAGGATTGACACTGGCTGACTTCAAGACATACTATAAAGGCACACTAATTAAGACATCATGGTAAAAAATGATCATATCACTAGTAAAATTCAAAATTTGATAAAAACTCTTAGACTTAAAATAGAGAGGCACTTCTTCAACTTGATACAGAATATCTATAAAAATCCTATATTTTAATCATTCTTTTTTTAACATTTATTTTATTTATTTATCTTTTTGGGGGAGGTGGGGAGGGAGAGGGATGGGTGGGCCACTTCTATTCGTCTTTCATTTCTCTATTTTCATCTGTCTTTGTTCTTTGGCTCCTGTGGGCCTCCCATTGTGGTGGCGTCTGTCGTCGCAGAGCGCTAGCTCTGGGCGCATGCGCCCCAGAGTTCCAGTTCGGTAATTGGACACATCAGTCCAGCCACTCTGCGGCACGTGGAATCTTCCCAGGCCAGGGATCGAACTGGCGCCCCTTGCACTGCAAGGTGGTGTCCTTACCCACTGGACCACCAGGGAAGCCCTTACATCATTCTTAATGGTAATAAAATAGAAGCTTTCTCATTAAGATCAGGAACAAAGCAAGGAAGTACCCTCTCACCATTCCTTTTCAACACCATACTGGAAGTCCTAACTAATGCAGTAAGAGAAGAACAGGAATGAAGAAATAAAAACTATCTTTGCAGATGACCAGACTGTCAGGGTGGAAAATCTTAAGGAATTTCCAAAGACCTCCTGGAACTGATAAGTGATTGTAGCAAGGTTACAAGCTACAAGTTTAGTACACAGAAACTGAATGCTTTCCTAAACATCAGCAATGAACAAGTGGAAAATGAAATATATACCCACAAAATGTGTACAAGTTCTATATGAGAAAAACTACAAAATTCTGATGAAAGAAATCAAAGCAAAACTAAATAAATGGGAAGATCCTCCATGTTGATGGATAGGAACACTCAATATTATCAAGATGTCAGTTCTTCCCAACATAATTCCAGAAAGTCAGTGCATTTACAATCAAAATCCCAGAAAGTTGTTTTGTAGCTATGGACCAAATGACTCTAAAGTTTATATGGAGAGGCAAAAGCCCAGAACTGCCAACACAGCATTGAAGGGAAAAGAACCAAGTCAGAGGATTGACACTGGCTGACTTCAAGACATACTATAAAGGCACACTAATTAAGACAGTGTGGTATTGTTACCAAAAGTGGGATCCAGCTGCTCGTTGCTCAGAGTCATTAAAGAGGCCAGGGTGGCTAAAGATACTATAAGAAAATTGCTAGAGCTAGTCAGCGAATTGAGCCAAGTCAACAGGATACAAAATCAATACACAGAAATCTCTCACTTTCCTATATACTAACAATGAAAAATCAGAAAGAGAAATCAAGGAAGCAATCCCATTCACCACTGCAACAAAAACAATAAAATATCTAGGAATAAACCTACCAAAGGAGACAAAGGAACTGTACACAGAAAATTAGAAGACACTGATGAAAGAAATCAAAGAAGACATAAACAGATAGAAAGATATTCCATGTTCCTGGGTTGGAAGAATAAGTATCGTAAAAATGACTATATTACCAAATGTAATCTACAGATTCAATGCGATCCCTATCAAATTACCCATGGCATTTTTCACAGAACTAGAATAAAAAATATCACAGTTCACATGGAAACACAAAAGACTCTGGATAGCCAAAGCAGTCTTGAGAAAGAAGAATGGAGCTGGAAGAATTAACCTTCCTGATTTCAGACTATACTGCAAAGTGATAGTAATCAAGACCGTATGGTGCTGGCACAAAAACAGAAATATAGACCAATGGAAAAAGACAGAGAGCCCAGAGATAAACCCACACACTTATGGGTACCATACTTTTGACAAAGGAGGCAAGAATATACAATGGGGCAAAGACAGCCTCTTCAATAAGTGGTGCTGGGAAAACTGAACAGCTACATGCAAAAGAATGAAGTTGGAAAACTACTTAATACCATACACAAAAATAAACTCAAAATGGGTTAAAGACCTAACTATAAGACCAGAAACCATAAAACTCTTAGAGGAAAACACAGGCATAAAACTTGATGACATAAATCAAAGCAGGATCTTCTATGACCCACCTCCTAGAGCAATGGAAATAAAGACAAAAATAAACAAGCGGGACCTAATTAAACTTAAAAGTTTTTGCACAGCAAAAGAAATTATAAACAAGGTGAAAAGACAACCTTCAGAATGGGAGAAAATAATAGGAAATGAAGCAACTGACAACACAGCATTGAAGGGAAAAGAACCAAGTCAGAGGATTGACACTGGCTGACTTCAAGACATACTATAAAGGCACACTAATTAAGACAGTGTGGTATTGTTACCAAAAGTGGGATCCAGCTGCTCGTTGCTCAGAGTCATTAAAGAGGCCAGGGTGGCTAAAGATACTATAAGAAAATTGCTAGAGCTAGTCAGCGAATTGAGCCAAGTCAACAGGATACAAAATCAATACACAGAAATCTCTCACTTTCCTATATACTAACAATGAAAAATCAGAAAGAGAAATCAAGGAAGCAATCCCATTCACCACTGCAACAAAAACAATAAAATATCTAGGAATAAACCTACCAAAGGAGACAAAGGAACTGTACACAGAAAATTAGAAGACACTGATGAAAGAAATCAAAGAAGACATAAACAGATAGAAAGATATTCCATGTTCCTGGGTTGGAAGAATAAGTATCGTAAAAATGACTATATTACCAAATGTAATCTACAGATTCAATGCGATCCCTATCAAATTACCCATGGCATTTTTCACAGAACTAGAATAAAAAATATCACAGTTCACATGGAAACACAAAAGACTCTGGATAGCCAAAGCAGTCTTGAGAAAGAAGAATGGAGCTGGAAGAATTAACCTTCCTGATTTCAGACTATACTGCAAAGTGATAGTAATCAAGACCGTATGGTGCTGGCACAAAAACAGAAATATAGACCAATGGAAAAAGACAGAGAGCCCAGAGATAAACCCACACACTTATGGGTACCATACTTTTGACAAAGGAGGCAAGAATATACAATGGGGCAAAGACAGCCTCTTCAATAAGTGGTGCTGGGAAAACTGAACAGCTACATGCAAAAGAATGAAGTTGGAAAACTACTTAATACCATACACAAAAATAAACTCAAAATGGGTTAAAGACCTAACTATAAGACCAGAAACCATAAAACTCTTAGAGGAAAACACAGGCATAAAACTTGATGACATAAATCAAAGCAGGATCTTCTATGACCCACCTCCTAGAGCAATGGAAATAAAGACAAAAATAAACAAGCGGGACCTAATTAAACTTAAAAGTTTTTGCACAGCAAAAGAAATTATAAACAAGGTGAAAAGACAACCTTCAGAATGGGAGAAAATAATAGGAAATGAAGCAACTGACAAAGAATTAATTTCAAAAAAAAACACAAGCAGCTCAGACAACTCAACACCAAAAAAAAATAAACAACCCAATAAAAAAAAAAAAAAAAAGCGAAGGGGGCTTCCCCTGGTGGTCCAGTAGGTAAGGACACTGCCTTGCAGTGCAAGGGGCGCCAGTTCAATCCCTGGCCTGGGAAGATCCCACGTGCTGCGGAGAGGCTGGACCGATGTGTCCAATGACCGAGCCGGAGCTCTGGAGCACATGCGCCCAGAGCCGGTGCTCTGCAGCGACAGACGCCACCGCGATGGGAGGCCCACAGGAGCCAAAGAACAAAGACAAATGAAAATAGAGAAATGAAATACCAACAGAAGTGGCCTGCCTGCTCCCCTCCCTCCCCAACCCGACCCCCGCCCTAAATAAAGAAAGAAAGAAATGCATTTGAATCAGTTCTAGTGAGGTGGATGAATCCAGAACCTACTATAGAGAGTGAAGTATGTCAGAGAAAGATAAATATTGCATACTGACACATATGTATGGAATCTAGAAAGATGGTGCTGATAAATGAATTTGCAGAGCAGCAGTGGAGAGGTGGACATGGAGAACAGTCTTATGGACATTGAGGTGAGGGAGGGGAATATGCTGTGGGACTAGGGTATCTCAGACAGGGGCTCTGTGGCGACCTGGAGGGATCGGGTAGGGAGGGAGATGGGGGGAGGTTCAGCGGGGGAACGTGTGTAGACCTATGGAGGATTCGGGTTGATGTGTGGCAGTAAACAACAAAACGCTGTAAACCGCCCTCCCCCGCCCCCAACACACAAAAAAACAGAGGCCAGAGTGGGTGGGAAGGAGGTTTGTATTATTTTGGATGGGGTGGGGCGGGTAGGGTGGAGACGGATGGACATGGATGACTCCCTCTGCTGGCGATCAGGTGTAAGTGCTTTTATAGACAGGGAGAGGGCTACATGCAGAAATGGTACAGTCAACTTTGATCATCATCTTCACATTGGTCGTCCGTGGTCTGACCAACCTCATCTCAGTTGTTTTAAGGTCAGTTCCAGGGGCAGGCAGTTTGTTGCCATTTCTTTGAGGCCAGTTCTTGGAAATGTGGCAATTTATGTCATGGGCACAGTCTGGTCATCAGGTGTTAACTTCTTCCAGCTGGTGGGGGTTTCGGTATCTATGAAACAGCTCACAGGGTAGGGCTCAGAATATTGTCTATAACCTTTGAGAAGGAACAAAAGGTCCTTTACTATGCTTAATGCATACATTGTTGTTACTTGGGCTCATTTGACTTTTCCTTTGTTTCTGCATTTCTCACTTCTCTGATTAAATTTATTCTTTGGCTAAAGTTTTCCCACAGACAAAAGGCAGGCTGAAGACATGGCAGAGCAAGGACCATAGGATCCTGCCCTGTTTTAATATTCATGAATGAATAGATGAATAGCCCCATATGAATATAGCCGACTGATCTTTGAAAAGGAGTAAAGGCAATACAATGGAGAAAAGACAATGGAAATGGTAATGAAACAGCTAGATATCCATGTGCAAAGAAGTCAATTTAGATTCAGACTTTATACCTTCATAAAATTTAACTCAAAATGGATCACAGAACTAAATGTAAAATGCAAACTTATAAAATTCCTGGAATGTAACATTTTCCTAGGAGAAAAAGCTGGCTTAGTATTCAGCAGTTAAAAAACTAAGATCAGGGCTTCCCTGGTGGTCCAGTGGGTAGGGACACCGCCTTGCAGTGCAAGGGGTGCCGGTTCGATCCCTGGCCCAGGAAGATCCCACGTGCCGTGGAGCGGCTGGACCGATGTGTCCAACTACCGAGCCGGAGCTCTGGAGCGCATGTGCCCAGAGCTGGTGCTCTGCAACTAGAGAGGCCACTGCGATGGGAGGCCCACACAGGCCAAAGAACAAACATTGATGAAAATTAATAAATGAAAGACCAATAAAAGTGGCCAAAAATATATATATACCCATTACTCCCATTAAAAAAAAAAACAAAAAACCTCAACCTGATTAAAGAACGGGCAAAGATCTGAACAGAGAGATATACAGATGGCAAATAAGCATATAAAAAGATGCACCACATCACATGTCATCAGGGAAGTGCAAATTAAAACAATAAGAGATACCACTCCACACCAGAAAACTCAGAACGCCAAATGATGATGAGGCTGTGGAGGAATGGGAACTTATCCATTGCTGGTGGGAATGCAAAATAGTACAGTCACTTTGGAAAAGTTCAGTGGTTTCTTACAAAACTAAACATATTCTTACCATACAGAACAGTAACATGCTCCTTGTTATTTACCCCAAGGAACTGAGAACTTATGTTCACACACAAACCTGCACACAGATGTTTATAGAAGACGTACTGATAATTGCCAAAACTTGGAAGCAACTGAGATTTCCTCAGTAGGTAAGGGGACAAATAAACACTGACTGATACAACCAGACAATGAAATATTATTTAGCGCTAAAGTGAAATGAGCTATCAAGCCATGGAAAGACATGGAGGGAACCTAAACATATACTACTCAGTAAAAGAAACCAATGTGAAAAGACAGCATACTGTACATTTCCAACTTCATGACATTCTGTGGAGACAGTACAAAGATCAGTACTGGTCAGGGGTTGAGGGGAAGGCAGGATGAATGGAACACAGAGGACTTTTAAAGCATCAAGAATATTCTGATACTATATTGATGGGTACATGACAGTATAGATTTGTCAAAACCCATAGAATATACAACCTAGGAGTGAACCCTAGGTAGACGATGGACTTTGAGTAATAATGATGTACCACTGCATGTGTATCTGCTGTAACAGAAGTACCACTCTGGTGGGGATGTTGATAATGGGGGAAGCTATGTATATGTGGGGGCAAGGGGTACATGGGAAATTTATGTACCTTTCATTCAATATTGCTGTGAACCTAAAACCGCTTTTTAAAAAGTGTATTAAAAATTAGTAAACAGGGGCTTCCCTGGTGGTGCAGTGGGTAAAGACACCGCCTTGCAGTGCAAGGCGCCCGGGTTTGATCTCTGGCCTGGGAAGATCCCACGAGCCGTGGAGCGGCTGGACCGATGTGTCCAATTACCGAGCCGGAGCTCTGGAGCGCATGCGCCCAGAGCCGGTGCTCTGCGACAACAGAGGCCACTGAGATGGGAGGCCCACACGGGTCAAAGAACAAAGATGGATGAAAAATAGATAAACGAAAGGCCAAAAGAAGTGGCCCACCTGCTCCCCTCCCTCCACCCCACCCTCTTCAAATAAATAAATAAATCTTAAAAAAAAAAAAAAGAATAAATGTAACAGTGATATTTTTCACCTATTCCCAACTGGCAGAGTTTCAGAGAACGAATGATTACAAGGGTGTGCAGCATTACTTCCACATTTCATTGCAGTAAAATATTTTGGATGATATTTTGGCAATGTTTTTGGATATGTGGAGGAATGCAATCTGCATGTTAAAACCAAAATTCAAGAGAGTGAATGTGAAAATCTAATTGGCATTATTAAACTAGATGGGCAAAGCCCCATCTAGTAAACAGAAGGGCACTCTGAGGACTGTACAAAATGGAAGCTTCTTAGAAAAGGATAGGGTAAAGGAGCTAATAGCAGAAGAAAACAAAGAATTCTTTTAGGCCAAGGAAGGAAAACATATACTACTCAGTAAAAGAAACCAATGTAAAACAGCATACTGTACATTTCCAACTTCATGACATTCTGTGGAGACAGTACAAAGATCAGTACTGGTCAGGGGTTGAGGGGAAGGCAGGATGAATGGAACACAGAGGACTTTTAAAGCATCAAGAATATTCTGATACTATATTGATGGGTACATGACAGTATAGATTTGTCAAAACCCATAGAATATACAACCTAGGAGTGAACCCTAGGTAGACGATGGACTTTGAGTAATAATGATGTACCACTGCATGTGTATCTGCTGTAACAGAAGTACCACTCTGGTGGGGATGTTGATAATGGGGGAAGCTATGTATATGTGGGGGCAAGGGGTACATGGGAAATTTATGTACCTTTCATTCAATATTGCTGTGAACCTAAAACCGCTTTTTAAAAAGTGTATTAAAAATTAGTAAACAGGGGCTTCCCTGGTGGTGCAGTGGGTAAAGACACCGCCTTGCAGTGCAAGGGGCGCCGGTTCGATCTCTGGCCTGGGAAGATCCCACGAGCCGTGGAGCGGCTGGACCGATGTGTCCAATTACCGAGCCGGAGCTCTGGAGCGCATGCGCCCAGAGCCGGTGCTCTGCGACAACAGAGGCCACTGAGATGGGAGGCCCACACGGGTCAAAGAACAAAGATGGATGAAAAATAGATAAACGAAAGGCCAAAAGAAGTGGCCCACCTGCTCCCCTCCCTCCACCCCACCCTCTTCAAATAAATAAATAAATCTTAAAAAAAAAAAAAAGAATAAATGTAACAGTGATATTTTTCACCTATTCCCAACTGGCAGAGTTTCAGAGAACGAATGATTACAAGGGTGTGCAGCATTACTTCCACATTTCATTGCAGTAAAATATTTTGGATGATATTTTGGCAATGTTTTTGGATATGTGGAGGAATGCAATCTGCATGTTAAAACCAAAATTCAAGAGAGTGAATGTGAAAATCTAATTGGCATTATTAAACTAGATGGGCAAAGCCCCATCTAGTAAACAGAAGGGCACTCTGAGGGACTGTACAAAATGGAAGCTTCTTAGAAAAAGGATAGGGTAAAGGAGCTAATAGCAGAAGAAAACAAAGAATTCTTTTTAGGCCAAGAAACCTACTTCCCTGAGGAAGGGAAAAGCAGGGGCTTTATCATGTAGATTACCCCTTCAGGGTGAGTTGTGGGTGGAGGCAGAAGTGCAGAGGGGCCAGGAGAGACTTACCTCATTGGTGCTGACCAGCAAATTCCAGATTAGCCAATAAAGATTACATTTCTGATGAATTGTTTTTTACCCCCATTTTACATATAACAAGACTGCCCAAGGGGTAAAGTTAGTACTAAGAGTGAAGCTGGGGTTACAGGCTTTAAGAGGATCTAGCTGAAGTCCTATTTATTTTTTTGTAAGCAATTCATGCCCATCATTGTGTGCCCAGAACATCCAGAGTCAAATTTTGTTTGACAGAATTTGCCCATTCGCTAGTTACATCAACTATCCTTCCCTAGTGGCTTTGCGTATCTCAGAGTTTTGTCTGATTCACTTCCAGGGAACTCAGTCACCTCTCATTCCAACTCATTTTCAGTGTCCTGGTCAACGCTGGGTACACGGTAAATCCTCAGATAAATGCAACTGGGCATTTCTGTGAGATCAGTGGCATACCTTTACAAATGTGCAAGACGGATATACAAGTAGCCCGCACACAGGTTGAGTACCGCCTTACCGACGACCGCTGAGCTCCAGGACCGTCCTTTCCCACCGTGCCGCTTTACGTCAGTGGCCTTAGGCCGGAACCTTTCAGCCGCGTCCGAGGCATCCCGCCGGGACAACGCCGTTGAGCACACAACAAGGGAAGGGTTAGTAGTCTAACTATATGCCTAAACTCTCTAGCTCACTTACATGATCCTAGAGGAAACAGCCCCAAATTCTTGCACTTTAAAAGAAAATGAGTGAAGAAAACATTTTTATTCCTTGAAAATATCATAGTCAAAGAATTCCGAGAGCATTTCTTCTTCTTTTTTGGTTAGGCACACGTATGGACAGCCCACTTAAAACGAACAAGGAAGGCGAGGGAAGAAAGCGGAAGTCGCGGGGTCTTCTAAACCAGAAAGTCTCCGGAGCTTGCGGCAGGGTATTTGCGGAGCTCCCCGCTTAGACGCAGGTTTTGGAAGTGGGCGGTGGAGAAGGTGTTGTTGCTGGAGCTGAGACCAGACGGCTAGAGTCCTCAGGGATGAACCTCGAGTTGCTGGGTGAGGAGGACTTTGGCTGCGTCTTAGAGAAACCTTTTGGTCCTAGAAAGGAGGGAACCCAGGCGGAGGGGACTCAATCTGCAACATTTGGAACACAGTTATAGATGGATCTTTGGGCACCTTGATGTGGAGCAGCAGCCGGGGGAGGAAGCCTGCCTTCTCCCTGAGCAGAATGCATTGCTTTTCACGAGGGCACTTTGCAGTTCAAGTGTGGAGCGACAGGGACAGGTAGTTTGTGCCTTAGTTGCGGATACAGGTGTCGCAGGTGCTGAAGTAGCCCCGAGCAGGACCAGAGTTATATTGGGGCAGAAATCTGAGGAGATGAGGCAAAGCTTTGAACACTTGTCAGGGCTTTGGGTGAAACGTGGGGTGCCTAAGGAGGGAACTTGTGTATCTTCTAGTAGAAGTGCCTCATTGAATAAATGAAAAAAAGTCCCAGAGGCTACTGACCTGAAGGCAGTAATTAAATAAATGGTATAGTTGGCACTGGAATCCAGTTGCCTTGTCTTTCGGTTTTAAGGTATTTGCAAGGGCCGCTGTAAAGCACTGAGGAGTGAATTACAAGACAGTTTTCTTTTGTCACCGCCCGTCTTGGATTCATTTCTTCCCTACCTTTTACTCAAGTGGGTTGTAAACTGTAGGTCTTTCTGGGCTTTCTTTAGGTAATGTTTACCAGTGTAGTCTTAAGGATGTCAGCGGTTTTCAAGAACAAGCGACTTACTCTCTTCAATGGTTGTTTTTCTGTTTTTTTAAAAAAATTAAACTCAGAAGATATACTGACAGTCTTAAGGATTATAAAACTGTTTAAGGAATGGTCTTTGCTTTTAAGGGCTTCCCTGGTGGCTCAGTGGTAAAGAATTCATCGTGGTCTAGACAGCTTCCTTTTTTAAAACGAAAACAAGGAAGGCGAGGGAAGAAAGCGGAAGTCGCGGGTCTTCTAAACCAGAAAGTCTCCGGAGCTTGCGGCAGGGTATTTGCGGAGCTCCCCGCTTAGACGCAGGTTTTGGAAGTGGGCGGTGGAGAAGGTGTTGTTGCTGGAGCTGAGACCAGACGGCTAGAGTCCTCAGGGATGAACCTCGAGTTGCTGGGTGAGGAGGACTTTGGCTGCGTCTTAGAGAAACCTTTTGGTCCTAGAAAGGAGGGAACCCAGGCGGAGGGGACTCAATCTGCAACATTTGGAACACAGTTATAGATGGATCTTTGGGCACCTTGATGTGGAGCAGCAGCCGGGGGAGGAAGCCTGCCTTCTCCCTGAGCAGAATGCATTGCTTTTCACGAGGGCACTTTGCAGTTCAAGTGTGGAGCGACAGGGACAGGTAGTTTGTGCCTTAGTTGCGGATACAGGTGTCGCAGGTGCTGAAGTAGCCCCGAGCAGGACCAGAGTTATATTGGGGCAGAAATCTGAGGAGATGAGGCAAAGCTTTGAACACTTGTCAGGGCTTTGGGTGAAACGTGGGGTGCCTAAGGAGGGAACTTGTGTATCTTCTAGTAGAAGTGCCTCATTGAATAAATGAAAAAAAGTCCCAGAGGCTACTGACCTGAAGGCAGTAATTAAATAAATGGTATAGTTGGCACTGGAATCCAGTTGCCTTGTCTTTCGGTTTTAAGGTATTTGCCAGGGCCGCTGTAAAGCACTGAGGAGTGAATTACAAGACAGTTTTCTTTTGTCACCGCCCGTCTTGGATTCATTTCTTCCCTACCTTTTACTCAAGTGGGTTGTAAACTGTAGGTCTTTCTGGGCTTTCTTTAGGTAATGTTTACCAGTGTAGTCTTAAGGATGTCAGCGGTTTTCAAGAACAAGCGACTTACTCTCTTCAATGGTTGTTTTTCTGTTTTTTTAAAAAAATTAAACTCAGAAGATATACTGACAGTCTTAAGGATTATAAAACTGTTTAAGGAATGGTCTTTGCTTTTAAGGGCTTCCCTGGTGGCTCAGTGGTAAAGAATTCATCTGTAATGCAGGATACTCAGGTTCAGTCTCTGGGTGGGAAAGATTCCCTCTAGAAGAAAATGGCAACCCACTCCGGTATTGTTGCCTGATAAATTCCAATCTCTGTGGTCTCAAAAGAGTCAGACACGACTGGCCACAGAACAACAAGAACACAGGGCCAAGAACGTTTAGAAGAGGGAGTGAATATCTTTAGGGCTGGGGGAGAGGTAATCAAGAAAGAAAAACTAAACCTGTGGAAGATTTGGAGTTTCGAGTGGCTATTGGTAAAATATTGACAGACTGAGGTGTGAAAATATTGAGAGGAATGCTTATTAGGAATATGTTTGAACTAAGACATCAGTGAGACACATCCTAAAGGTATTTTCTGGCTTGGCAGGGTTGTGGGTACTGTGAATAAGAGAAGGTCAAGAGATAAGATTGTTGCCATTTACTCTGTGGAGGCTTTTGAATGCCTAGCTGAAAAGTTGCACTTTTTAAGAAAAGTAGGGCAAAAACAGCAACAGACTCACAAACTTAGTAAAGGGACTCATGGTTGCATCAGGGAGGTGATGGTTGGGGACTTTGTGAAACTCAGATACGTACTACCATGTTTGAAATGGGGAAAAAAAGAAAAGTAGGGCAGATCCATTGAAAGATTTGGTTTTTTTTTTCATTGAAAAGTTTTGACCTGCTAATTAACTCAATCAAACCTACGATTCTTTTAAAATGATTCATCTGATAGCAGTGTAGCAGAGTCTTGGAAGTTATGAAACCAGCCTGGAGGGCTAGCGTAGATGAGGGATAAAGAAGATCTGAACTAGAAAATGGGAAGAAGAAACATCGAGAAGGTAGAGTTGACAGTTTGAAAATTGATTGTGTGTGCTGGTGCTAAGGAAGACAGTGAAGTGAAAATGGTGGGAATCCACAGTGCTGCTCTGCATAACCATTTAAGAACATTTGGAAAAGACAGCGCTGGGTGTGTTGATTGTTGACCTTGGGTTTAGGAGATAGGTTTCTATTTATGAGAGACTTATAATCCTCCTACAGGGAGGTTAATCAGAACGTTGTGAGTAGATGATAAGACCCAGGGACAAAGTGGGAGGGCAAGAAAAAACTGCTAAGGACAGAAACTTGGACAAGAATCTATATCTAGGAGATAAGAGGTGGAATAAATGATAGCATATCAACTGAATGACCCTGGTGGCTCAGTGGAAAGAATTCATCTGTAATGCAGGATACTCAGGTTCAGTCTCTGGGTGGGAAAGATTCCCTCTAGAAGAAAATGGCAACCCACTCCGGTATTGTTGCCTGATAAATTCCAATCTCTGTGGTCTCAAAAGAGTCAGACACGACTGGCCACAGAACAACAAGAACACAGGGCCAAGAACGTTTAGAAGAGGGAGTGAATATCTTTAGGGCTGGGGGAGAGGTAATCAAGAAAGAAAAACTAAACCTGTGGAAGATTTGGAGTTTCGAGTGGCTATTGGTAAAATATTGACAGACTGAGGTGTGAAAATATTGAGAGGAATGCTTATTAGGAATATGTTTGAACTAAGACATCAGTGAGACACATCCTAAAGGTATTTTCTGGCTTGGCAGGGTTGTGGGTACTGTGAATAAGAGAAGGTCAAGAGATAAGATTGTTGCCATTTACTCTGTGGAGGCTTTTGAATGCCTAGCTGAAAAGTTGCACTTTTTAAGAAAAGTAGGGCAAAAACAGCAACAGACTCACAAACTTAGTAAAGGGACTCATGGTTGCATCAGGGAGGTGATGGTTGGGGACTTTGTGAAACTCAGATACGTACTACCATGTTTGAAATGGGGAAAAAAAGAAAAGTAGGGCAGATCCATTGAAAGTTTTGGGTTTTTTTTCATTGAAAAGTTTTGACCTGCTAATTAACTCAATCAAACCTCGATTCTTTTAAAATGATTCATCTGATAGCAGTGTAGCAGAGTCTTGGAAGTTATGAAACCAGCCTGGAGGGCTAGCGTGATCAGGGATAAAGAAGATCTGAACTAGAAAATGGGAAGAAGAAACATCGAGAAGGTAGAGTTGACAGTTTGAAAATTGATTGTGTGTGCTGGTGCTAAGGAAGACAGTGAAGTGAAAATGGTGGGAATCCACAGTGCTGCTCTGCATAACCATTTAAGAACATTTGGAAAAGACAGCGCTGGGTGTGTTGATTGTTGACCTTGGGTTTAGGAGATAGGTTTCTATTTATGAGAGACTTATAATCCTCCTACAGGGAGGTTAATCAGAACGTTGTGAGTAGATGATAAGACCCAGGGACAAAGTGGGAGGGCAAGAAAAAACTGCTAAGGACAGAAACTTGGACAAGAATCTATATCTAGGAGATAAGAGGTGGAATAAATGATAGCATATCAACTGAATGAGGCCTGTTTTCAAGTGCTTTTCATGTATTCATTAAAGGTAGAAGAGAATACAGGTTAGTGTGTCTTCCACGGAGGCAGTTGTAGAGCAATTGAGGCTGAGCTGAGAGAGGGCTACTCAGTTTTGTAGCATCTTGGGGCTCCTTAGCAACTTGAACAGAAGCTGATAGCAGTGACTTTAGAAAGATGTGGGAGTTGATTGACTTGGAAAGAGTCAGTCCTTATTTTTAAAAGCTTCAGAATGGAGCCCTAATAGGAAGGCTCATACTTTAAAAGAGAGCAGAGTCTTAGGAAAGAGTTTTCTTGTATGATGCAGAAGTTTCATACAAGTAAAACTTAGGAAGAAACATTTAGCATTGGAAGGTTAGACAGTTTAAAAGGCTGACTAGATTCAAAGGATACAAATCTCTGTGGGAATGACTGAGTTTTAGAGTGAGAAAGTTAATTTTTGAAGATATAAAGGAGGAAGGAACCGAAGTGATGTGCTTGTGGGAGCATACTAAAGCATATATGGCCAGATACAGGAGAGAAATGATCATGTGTTCTTAATATGGACACCCAAGTACTTTTACCTCTGCAACCACTTAAAAAATATATATATATTTATTGGGCTGTACTGGGTGTTAGTTGCAGCATGTGAGTTCTAGTTTTCATGATCAGGGGTCGAACTGGGCCCCCTGTGTCGGGAGCACGGGGACTTAGCCGCTGAGCCCTTGCTGTGTATGAGGCAGTATGCACTGGAGGTAAAAAGTGCTCCATACATAGAACATTTGGAAAAGACAGCGCTGGGTGTGTTGATTGTTGACCTTGGGTTTAGGAGATAGGTTTCTATTTATGAGAGACTTATAATCCTCCTACAGGGAGGTTAATCAGAACGTTGTGAGTAGATGATAAGACCCAGGGACAAAGTGGGAGGGCAAAAAAAAACTGCTAAGGACAGAAACTTGGACAAGAATCTATATCTAGGAGATAAGAGGTGGAATAAATGATAGCATATCAACTGAATGAGGCCTGTTTTCAAGTGCTTTTCATGTATTCATTAAAGGTAGAAGAGAATACAGGTTAGTGTGTCTTCCACGGAGGCAGTTGTAGAGCAATTGAGGCTGAGCTGAGAGAGGCTACTCAGTTTTGTAGCATCTTGGGGCTCCTTAGCAACTTGAACAGAAGCTGATAGCAGTGACTTTAGAAAGATGTGGGAGTTGATTGACTTGGAAAGAGTCAGTCCTTATTTTTAAAAGCTTCAGAATGGAGCCCTAATAGGAAGGCTCATATTTTAAAAAGAGAGCAGAGTCTTAGGAAAGAGTTTTCTTGTATGATGCAGAAGTTTCATACAAGTAAAACTTAGGAAGAAACATTTAGCATTGGAAGGTTAGACAGTTTAAAAGGCTGACTAGATTCAAAGGATACAAATCTCTGTGGGAATGACTGAGTTTTAGAGTGAGAAAGTTAATTTTTGAAGATATAAAGGAGGAAGGAACCGAAGTGATGTGCTTGTGGGAGCATACTAAAGCATATATGGCCAGATACAGGAGAGAAATGATCATGTGTTCTTAATATGGACACCCAAGTACTTTTACCTCTGCAACCACTTAAAAAATATATATATATTTATTGGGCTGTACTGGGTGTTAGTTGCAGCATGTGAGTTCTAGTTTTCATGATCAGGGGTCGAACTGGGCCCCCTGTGTCGGGAGCACGGGGACTTAGCCGCTGAGCCCTTGCTGTGTATGAGGCAGTATGCACTGGAGGTAAAAAGTGCTCCATACATAGAACTAGGAGGAGAGGACATAAATGAATAACTATAACTAGTATATTATACAATATGGAACCACAGTTAGCAGTGGGAGTCCATTATGGGAACCCAGCTGAAAGAGCAGTTAATTCTATACTGTTGGGGTTGGCAGTAAAATTTGGGGATGATTTTATAGCAGAAGCACCGTATAACCCAGACAGTAAAGATGGAGTAAGATTTTTCTAGTGGGACAGGTGGAAAAGGTGATTCCCAGGGAAGAGAACAGAAGAGACAAACGTTCTGAGGCCTAAACATGGATATTCAGGAAATGGTCAGTGGTTTACAGCTAGGCTTCAGGGTGATTATGCCAGGTTCTGTCCCAAGTGCTAATGGGGAGTTAGGCAAAGATAAAGTGGAAAATACTGGTTGGGGGCAGATTATTGCTTTGTAAAATTGTGCTTAGGATTTTAGCATATTGTTTGTTTTAGCTAGGGGGATTTTTGAGCAGGCAAGTGTTGTGATGAGTTTTGGGGCGTAGAAATTAGGCTTGAGCCGCTCTGTTAAGGACTGATGAAGGAGGGCAGACTGGAACCAGGGCAATGTAGTAATTACAGTGATGATGGCATCAGATTAGGGTGGGGTTATGTCATTTATTTAGCCACCTGCAAGTTGCATTTCTCTAAAAAACAACAACAAAAGAAAATGGTGCTGACTCTTGTCATCACCTGTTAGACTGAGGAAGTGAAATGGAGACTGCTACTCTGGACCTAACTGCTACAGTAGGGAAGAATTGGTTGGCAAGTCAAAAAATATTTCCGCTGGGAGAAAAGGAATGTGAAACTTCAGAGCTCATGCTAACCAAATTTTTAAGGAGATGGATGTTCAGCAATTTAGAGAATAGATATTATTCCAATATGCCATTAGACTGGGCGAAAGAAGCCTTTAAAGACCTAGAAGGTGAAAAGGCAGTTTGAAGAAAGGATCCTAACTAGGAAAAAAAGGAGAGGTACCTGCAGGAACTGGTGTGCTTGCATTGAAAGCAGTCTAAGCTCGGATTCCAGAAAGTCGTGTTCAGAAGAAGGGCACGTTGCTGGAAGTGAGTGTAGGAGGGTGACACCAGCTTTGCTTATTATTATTAAAAAAAATTTTTTTTTGCCTCTAAATCATCATTTATTTTTCATCCATCTTTATTATTCTTTGGCTTGTGTGTACCTCTCGTCGCAGTGGCCTCTCTCGTTGCAGAGCACAGGCTCTGGACACGTGTGCTCAAGGGTGCTGGCTCGTAATTGGACACACCAGTCCAACTGCTTTGGGGCAAGTAGAATCTTTCCGGGCCAGGGATCGAACCAGTACCCCTTGCACTGCAAGGTGGACTCTTTACCCACTGGACCACCAGGGAAGTCCAGTGCTAGTTTTTAAGAATAGTGTCATAAGGAACTTCCTTGGCACTCCAGTGGTTAAGACTTCACCTTTCTGTGAGAGGATGCAAGTTCAGTCCCTGATTGGGGAGCTATAGATACCACCACATGCCTCTCACCCAAAAAACCAAAACGGAAAGACTGGTCCACATCAGGAAAAAGAAAAAAGAATTGTAGGTTAAAAAAAAGTGTCAGGAAAGCTAATGTGATCAAAGGCCAAGACTAAAAATGAGGCACCCAGAAAAGGTTTTTAGCGTTTGGAGTGTGAAGGAGAGGATGATGGGGCCAGGGGCAGGGCACAAATAAAAGAGTTGGGCAAAAATTTGCCTATTCTCAATAAAAGGGAGGTGTGTTTTGTAAGTCATAGACTGGAAACTTGAACAAGATTATAGAGGCTTTTTAGTGCAGTAATAGTAGAGTTTCTCAGTCAGGTTCCAGTTTTGCCAGTTTTTAACTGTGTCGGTTTGAGGAATGACTTAGCTTTTAACCCTAACTATCTGTGGAATGAAGTATGATAGCACTCAATAGTGGATGGAGAGAACTGAGTGAGACAACAGATAGAAAAAATCTTAGTACAGAGTCTGACACATTAAGCGGTGGCTGCTAATGATAAATGCAGATCTGAGCACTTCAAAGAAATGATAAGGGGGCTTCCCTGGTGGTCCACTGGGTAAGGACACCGCCTTGCAGTGCAAGGGGCGCCAGTTCGTTCCCTGGCCTGGGAAGATCCCACATGCCACGGAGCGGCTGGACCGATGTGTCCAATTACCGAGCCAGGGCTCTGGAATGCATGCGCCCAGAGCCGGTGCTCTGCGACAACAGAGGCCACTGCGATGGGAGGCCCGCATGGGCCAAAGAACAATGACGGATGAAAATAGATAAATGAAAGACCAATAGAAGTGGCCCACTCACCCCCCTCCCTCCCCAACCTTCCCGCCCCCAAAAAGAAGGAAGAAATGGTAAGCCAGCTTGAGTTCAAGTCAAGAAAACTCATTAAAGTTCTTTCATTTTATGCTTTGCAAATTAACATATCCCAACAGTGGAAACAGTACAGATGTTGTTCAGTCTCTAAGTTGTGTCTGACTCTTTGTGACCACATGGATTGTAGCTTGCCAAGGTCCTCTATCTTGGAATTTCTCTGGCAAAAATACTAGAGTGAGAGGATGCAAGTTCAGTCCCTGATTGGGGAGCTATAGATACCACCACATGCCTCTCACCCAAAAAACCAAAACGGAAAGACTGGTCCACATCAGGAAAAAGAAAAAAGAATTGTAGGTTAAAAAAAAGTGTCAGGAAAGCTAATGTGATCAAAGGCCAAGACTAAAAATGAGGCACCCAGAAAAGGTTTTTAGCGTTTGGAGTGTGAAGGAGAGGATGATGGGGCCAGGGGCAGGGCACAAATAAAAGAGTTGGGCAAAAATTTGCCTATTCTCAATAAAAGGGAGGTGTGTTTTGTAAGTCATAGACTGGAAACTTGAACAAGATTATAGAGGCTTTTTAGTGCAGTAATAGTAGAGTTTCTCAGTCAGGTTCCAGTTTTGCCAGTTTTTAACTGTGTCGGTTTGAGGAATGACTTAGCTTTTAACCCTAACTATCTGTGGAATGAAGTATGATAGCACTCAATAGTGGATGGAGAGAACTGAGTGAGACAACAGATAGAAAAAATCTTAGTACAGAGTCTGACACATTAAGCGGTGGCTGCTAATGATAAATGCAGATCTGAGCACTTCAAAGAAATGATAAGGGGGCTTCCCTGGTGGTCCACTGGGTAAGGACACCGCCTTGCAGTGCAAGGGGCACCGGTTCGTTCCCTGGCCTGGGAAGATCCCACATGCCGCGGAACTGCTCGACCAATGTGTCCAATTACCGAGCCCGAGTTCTGGAGCACATGCGCCCAGAGCCGGTGCTCTGCGACAACAGAGGCCACTGCGATGGGAGGCCCGCATGGGCCAAAGAACAAAGATGGATGAAAATAGATAAATGAAGGACCAAGAGAAGTGGCCCGCCCACCCCCCTCCCTCCCCAACCTGTCCCCGCCCCCCCCAAAAAAGAAGGAAGAAATGGTAAGCCAGCTTGAGTTCAAGTCAAGAAAACTCATTAAAGTTCTTTCATTTTATGCTTTGCAAATTAACATATCCCAACAGTGGAAACAGTACAGATGTTGTTCAGTCTCTAAGTTGTGTCTGACTCTTTGTGACCACATGGATTGTAGCTTGCCAAGGTCCTCTATCTTGGAATTTCTCTGGCAAAAATACTAGAGAGGGTTGCCATTTCCTTCTCTAGGGGATCTTCCCTACCCAGGGATCACACTCACATCTCCTGCATTTGCAAGTGGATGATTTACCACTGAGCCACCTGCGAGAGCCCATTCCTAAACATAAGGAGATAACAGAGCTAATGATTTTTGATGCATTCATGTTAGATACACCCTCATGGGATGGAATTTTAACTATAAATGGTTATTTGTCTGTTTATTTGTTTCTTTGTCATGGCACTTGGGATCTTCGTTCCCCAGCTAGGAGTTGACCTTGTGCCCTCTGTATGGAAGTGTGGAGTCCTAACTGCTGAACTGCTAGGGGATGCACTATGAATATTCTTTTTTATTTTCTTTTTAATTTTTAAAAAAAATTTATTTATTTTGGTGGGGGAGGGGTCAGGAGGGAGGGGCCAGGCGAGCCACTTCTATTGGTCTTTCATTTCTCTATTTTCATCTGTCTTTGTTCTTTGGCTCCTGTGGGCCTCCCATCGCGGTGGCCTCTGTCGTCGCAGAGCGCCAGCTCTGGGCGCATGCGCCCCAGAGCTCCGGCTCGGTAATTGGACACATCAGTCCAGCTGCTCCGCGGCACGTGGGATCTTCCCAGGCCAGGGCTCGAACCGGCGCCCCTTGCATTGCAAGGCAGTGATCTTTTGGGCTTCCCCTGGTGGTCCAGTGGATAAGGACACCGCCTTGCAGTGCAAGGGGCGCTGGTTCGATCCCTGGCCTGGGAAGATCCCACGTGCCGCGGAGCGGCTGGACCGATGTGTCCAATCACCGAGCCGGAGCTCTGGAGCGCATGCGCCCAGAGCCGGCACTCTGCAACAGACGCCACCGTGATGGGAGGCCCACAGGCGCCAAAGAACAAAGACAGATGAAAATGGAGAAATGAAAGACCAATGGAAGTGGCCCGCCCGCTCCCCTCCCTCCCCAACCCGACCCCCGCCCAAAATAAATAAATAAATAAATCTTTAAAAAAAAAAAAAGTGATCTTTTTTCCCCTTGCCTCCTCCATTATTTGTTGATAATCCCATGTACCTCCTTCCATATTTTTCTTTATGTCTATTTGTATGTGTGTATATACACATATTAACAAAAAATGAGATTATATTATGTATACTTTGGGTCCTTTTTTCACTTAAGTAACACCAATAAAAATTTCCAAGAGAATTAGTTTAATTTATCCATGTTTGCCTGGGAAATCCTGTGGACAGAGGAGCCTGGCGAGTCACAAAAGAGTTGGACACAGCTTAGTGATTACACAACAGCAGTCCATATGTGAATACAGCAATTCATTCATTCCATTAATAATGGACATTTACCTTGTTTCCAGTTGCGACGAGGGGTTCTTTTTTTTTTTTTTCCTTTTTGCAGTCAAGGCTAATACCCTTGTCTTTATATCAAATTGTTGTGTTTACATCTGTGGAGATTAGGTTTCCAGTTGTAGGATTATTGAGATGAGGAATATTTTTGCTTTTAATAGATGCTGTCAAATTCCTTTCCAAACCAGTGTAACCATTCCCATTTTTAGAGACAGTGAAAATATTTCTTTATCCAGAGTCCCCTCAGCAGGTGTACTCTCTAAGTTTTCCTGTCCGATGGATGAAAGTGGCGTCTCATTTTTTATTTGATTTATATTTCTCTGAATTTGATGTTTCCCTTTGTTTAGAGGCCATCTGATTTTGTTCATCTTGTTTATTCATATTCTTTACAATTTCTTTTTGATTTTCTTTTCCTTATCAATGTATAGACTTGGTTACAGAATATATACCAATTCTTATCTGTTGTCATCTGCATTGCTATTTTTCTCTATCTTTTGTTTATAGAAACTTTTGCCATGCAAAATGTTCCAGTTTTTATGTAATCAAATGTATTAATCTTCTTTTTTAAAAATTTTGACCTCTTTTATTGGTCCTTCATTTATTTATATTCATCCATCTTTATTCTTTGGCCTGTGTGGTCCTCCCAGTGCAGTGGCCTCTCTTCGTTACAGAGCACTGGCTCTGGGTGCATGTGCTCCATTTATCAGCTGGTAATAGGACACACCAGTCCAGCCACTCTGCGGCACATGGGATCTTCCCAGGCCAAGGATCAAACCAGTGCCCCTTGCACTGCAAGGCGGACTGTTTACCGACTGGACTACCGCGGAAGCGCTCTTCTTTTCTTTTGATTTTCCTAATTTGGTTAAGGTTTTCCCCCATCCTAGATTATACATGGGATCTCTCAGATTTTTTTCTAAGGTTTTTGATTTTAAAAATCATTAATTCACCTGAAATTTATTTTTATGTTTTAAATGATTATAGACTTTTATTTATTTATTTTTAAAATTTTATTTATTTATTTATTTTTGGCTCTTCTGGGTTTTCACTACTGCCACTGGCTCTTTAGTTGGAGGGAATGGGGACTACTCTCTAGTTGAGGTGAGCAGGCTTCTTGTTGCAGTGACTTCTCTTCTTGTGGAACTCGGGCTCTAGGGCACATGGGCTTCAGGAGCTGTGGCACATGGGTTCGATAGCTGTGGCTCGGAGGCTCTAGAGCACGGGCTCCATAGTTGTGGCTCACGGGCTTAGTTGCTTCACAGCATATGGGATCTTCCTGGATCAGAGATCGAACCTGTGTCTCCTGCGTTGGCAGGCAAACTCTTTACCATTGAGCTACCAGGGAAGCCCTGAAATTTATTTTTGTATGTAATTTGAAAGAAGAATCAGAACTGTTTTCTTTCAGATGGACAGTTAGTTGTCCATCCATATAAAATAAATTCCCCACTAAATTGCAGTTTCATCTTTATCATTTATCAGCAGCCTTACAGTTCATTTAGAACTTTTTTTAGATTTGCTTTCTATCCATCCGAAATTGCATAAAATCTATTAGTTAGAGAAAGCCATTAAGCTTTCCTACCCCAGAATGTATTGTAGATCGCCTTTTCACTTATTCATATTTTACGGCCTTGACTAAGATTTTATAGTTTTCTTCTTCGTATGTGGCATGTCTTATTACACTTTTTCCTTAAATACTTGTTTGTAGGGCTTCCCTGGTGGTCCAGTGGGTAAAGAGTCTGTCCTGCAGTGCAAGGGGTGCTGGTTCGATCCCTGGCCTGGAAGGACCCCACATGCCTCGGGGCGGCTGGACCAGTGTGTCCAATTGTGAGCCAGTGCTCTGGGGCGCGTGTGCCCAGTGTCGGTGCTCTGCACCGAGAGAGGCCACTGCAATGGGAGGCCCACATAGGCCAAAGAATAAAGATGGATGAAAAGTAAACGGATGGAAAACCAATAAAAGAGGCCAAAATTAAAAAAAAAAAAAAAGTTTGTAGTCATTGTGAATGGAATTTTCCCCTTCATTTTCATTTCTGGATATTAATTGCTAATGTAAAGAAAAGCTATTAATGTTTGAATGTTTTTCTAAGGTCAAACCACCTTACCTTTTTTTTTCCTTTGGCAAGGAGGATGACCACCTTGCCTTATTTTCTTATTAATTTGGTGGTAGTTTTTTAAATTAGAATTTCTTCTGTTTTCTAGGTATTAAGTGATACCAACAAAAGACAAATAGTTTTATCTCCTATATTTAATGTTTTAACCTATTATTTCATTTTCTTATTCCATTGGCTAGAGCCTCTAAGAGGAATATGAACTAATAATTGTGATATATCCCTTTCTAGTTGTTGATACTAATTGAAATGGTTTCAATATTTAACTTTTTAGAATGATAATTGTGTTTTTAGTTAATAGTTTTTATCATTTATTATAGTCTTCTATTAGATGTGGCTATTTTTAGAATGAGCTATTGAGTATTAGCAACTTATTTCTTAGCATCTGCTCATAGGATTGTATGACTTAAACATTCTTGACCAAGGATATACATTAGAGTGCACTGTGCTCTCGTTTGTTCCTTTGGAACAAGTTTGAACTGGGCGTGCTCTTCCCCTGCCTCGCCCCCTCTCCCCCCCCCCACCTTCTTATATGGTAGAATACTAGATTTTTTTGTTTACAATTTTGGTATAGTTATTTACACTGCTAGAAATTATTTTTCATTTCGACAAAATCTAGAGGTAATCATTTCTGACTTTTTTTGTTTGTTTCTTACTTTTTTTTTCCTTACTGTTTATTTATTTATTTATTTTTAAAGGTTTATTTATTTATTTATTTTGGTGGGGGGAGGGAGGGGAGCAGGTGGGCCACTTCTATTGGTCTTTCATTTCTCCATTTTCATCCATCGTTGTTCTTTGTCCCGTGTGGGCCTCCCATTGCGGTGGCGTCTGTTGTTGCAGAGTGCCGGCTCTGGACGCATGCGCTCTAGAGCTCCGGCTTGGTAATTGGACACATCGGTCCAGCCGCTCCGTGGCACGTGGGATCTTCCCAGGCCAGGGATCGAACTGGCGCCCCTTGCAGTGCAAGGCGATGTCCTTACCCACTGGACCACCAGGGAAGCCCTATTTATTTATTTTTATCCGTATTTATTCTTTGGCTTGTATGGGCCTCCGATTGCAGTGGCCTCTGTCACAGCAGAGCACCAACTCTGGCGCCTGCGCTCCAGAGCGCTGGCTCATAATTGGACACACTGGTCCAGCCGCTTCCCGGCACGTAGAATCTTCCCCGGCCAGGGGTCGAACCGGCGCCCCTTGCACTGCAAGGTGGACTCTACCCGCTGGACCACTAGGGAAGCCCCATTTCTGTTCTTAAGTGAAAGAGACTTTTTTTTTTTAATCTCTCAGATTTTGATATCAGCTGTGCTGGCCTTATAAAACATTAATATATAAATTTTTTTCTTCTTAGAAATACCTTGAATAACATTATAATGATCCGTGTCTTCTGATTTAGGACAAATTGCTCATAAAACCTTATGGGCCAGCTGTCCTCTTTTTTTTTTTTTTTTCTTTTCTCCCATCCCCCTGCTGTCCTCTTTTTTAATTAAACATTAAAAAAATATGTTGTTTTAATGGTATGTCTTTAACAACCTTTTGGTGTGTTATTTCTCACTGATCCATTCAAGGATCTTTCTTCTGTTATCCATTTTGGAAATGTGTCTTTTGCTGTAAGAGTCATTCTTGATTTTTGAATTATCAAGTGTATTATGAAGTTAAATCCAACCAGGGTTTATTTCTCTTCTGCAGCTGTATTTGGACGTCTTTTCTTTCCCTTTCATGGTCTTTAAAACCAATCCGAAGAATCTGATTGTAACAGGATGTTAAATGTTAGTTGTTGGGAGATAGAGAATGTAAAAATGGCCTTGAGCCTCTGGGGGAGGTGACTTTCTGCTACCATAACACTACTAGACAGTATTCTTGCTCAGGCTCCTCAACCAAAGTGGCCCAGATGAACTTAGGCTTTTTTATACATTACTTTCTCTTTGTGTTCCTTTAAATTCCATGTTATAATTCTCTTAACTAGGGTGACTCTCAAAAAAAGGGCCACGCAAAACATGAAACAAAAACACAGAATCAGAGGTAATCTGTGTTGAAGCATACATTAAAATGGTCCCAGGATTTTCAGAATCTTTTGTTGTTGTTGTTTCTGGCCACGCTGCCTGGCATGGAGGATGTCAGTTCCCCATCCAACTAGGGCATGGAACCTTGTGCCCCTTGCAGTGGAAGTAAGCCTTCAGAGCACTGGGGCCACTGGGGAAGCCTCCTCAGAATCTTTATTTTTTTTTTCCTTGGCCACTTCTATTGATCTTTCATTTATTTATTTTTGATCTTTGGCCTTTGTGGGCCTCCCATTGCAGTGGCCTCTCTTGCTGCAGAGCACTGGCTCTGGGCGCATGCGTTGCAGAGCTCTGGCTCGGTAGTTGGACACACCGGTCCAGCCTCTCCACTGCACGTGGGATCTTCTCAGGCCAGGAATCGAACCGGTGCCCCTTGTACTGCAAGGCGGTGTCCTTACCCACTGGACCAACAGGGAAGCTCTGGACCATGACATGCAGGTTTGGGCTTAGGAAGTGCTTTGGAGCTTTTTCTCCATCCAGCCACTGAACTCCTCATTGCCAGCTGTCATGTAAAATCCACTTTTTGTTGCACATCACAATCCTATTAAGAAATGGCTCTTTGTTGTTGTGTAAAATAAGAAAAGATGACACTTCAAAAGACAGTTTTCTTTGGTTGCGATCAGCTCATGAGATACCTACTTATCCATCTCTTTTGCCTTTCCAGTTTGCTTCAAGTGCTGAACGGTTGTAGTATGGTCAACATTGAGATCTTGAGCAACTTCTCGTGTAGTTGTAAGAGGATCAGCTGCAACAGTGTTCTCAATTTGTTGTCGACTTCTGATGGCCAGCCACTGTGCTTCTCATCTTCAAGGCTCTCATCTCCTTTATAAAACTTCTTTTTTCATTTTTATTTTTTTGGGGGGGGTGGGGAGGGAGGGGAGCAGGCGGGCCACTTCTATTGGTCTTGCATTTGTCCATTTTCATCCATCTTTGTTCTTTGGCTCCTGTGGGCCTCCCATTGCGGTGGCCTCTGTTGTCGCAGAGCACCAGCTCTGGGTGCATGCGCTCCAGAGCTCCGGCTCGGTAACTGGACACATCGGTCCAGCCGCTCCTCGGCACGTGGGATCTTCCCAGGCCAGGGATCGAACTGGCGCCCCTTGCACTGCAAGGTGATGTCCTTACCCACTGGACCACCAAGGAAACCCTTTATAAAACTTCTTGATGAACCACTGCACTCACTGTGTGTCCACTAGCAGTTCCTGGGCCACATGCACTGTTGATACTGTGGGTTGTTTCTGCTGCTTTACGACCCATTTTGAACTCGAATAAGAAAATCATTTGAATTTACTTTTTGTCTAACATCATTTCCTAGTTTAAAATAAATAAACAGCAAATAATAAGTCATTAGCCAAAAACCATAAAGCAAGAAATGCACATTAAAATGATGTATAACATAACCATATTTAAGAATGTATTCTAGTATCAAAAGGCAAAGTTCACCAATGCAAAACTGCAATTATTCTTGCACCAACTTAATAATATTTTATTTCAGGCGGTGTCCTTACCCACTGGACCAACAGGGAAGCTCTGGACCATGACATGCAGGTTTGGGCTTAGGAAGTGCTTTGGAGCTTTTTCTCCATCCAGCCACTGAACTCCTCATTGCCAGCTGTCATGTAAAATCCACTTTTTGTTGCACATCACAATCCTATTAAGAAATGGCTCTTTGTTGTTGTGTAAAATAAGAAAAGATGACACTTCAAAAGACAGTTTTCTTTGGTTGCGATCAGCTCATGAGATACCTACTTATCCATCTCTTTTGCCTTTCCAGTTTGCTTCAAGTGCTGAACGGTTGTAGTATGGTCAACATTGAGATCTTGAGCAACTTCTCGTGTAGTTGTAAGAGGATCAGCTGCAACAGTGTTCTCAATTTGTTGTCGACTTCTGATGGCCAGCCACTGTGCTTCTCATCTTCAAGGCTCTCATCTCCTTTATAAAACTTCTTTTTTCATTTTTATTTTTTTGGGGGGGGTGGGGAGGGAGGGGAGCAGGCGGGCCACTTCTATTGGTCTTGCATTTGTCCATTTTCATCCATCTTTGTTCTTTGGCTCCTGTGGGCCTCCCATTGCGGTGGCCTCTGTTGTCGCAGAGCACCAGCTCTGGGTGCATGCGCTCCAGAGCTCCGGCTCGGTAACTGGACACATCGGTCCAGCCGCTCCTCGGCACGTGGGATCTTCCCAGGCCAGGGATCGAACTGGCGCCCCTTGCACTGCAAGGTGATGTCCTTACCCACTGGACCACCAAGGAAACCCTTTATAAAACTTCTTGATGAACCACTGCACTCACTGTGTGTCCACTAGCAGTTCCTGGGCCACATGCACTGTTGATACTGTGGGTTGTTTCTGCTGCTTTACGACCCATTTTGAACTCGAATAAGAAAATCATTTGAATTTACTTTTTGTCTAACATCATTTCCCTAGTTTAAAATAAATAAACAGCAAATAATAAGTCATTAGCCAAAAACCATAAAGCAAGAAATGCACATTAAAATGATGTATAACATAACCATATTTAAGAATGTATTCTAGTATCAAAAGGCAAAGTTCACCAATGCAAAACCGCAATTATTCTTGCACCAACTTAATAATATTTTATTTAGAAAACAAACTGAACCTTAAATATGTTAATGTTTGTATAAGCATGTAGAAATTTATGGAAGCTTTTACCTTGATGAGCAGGTTGCAGGGAGGAAACTGTCAGTTTTCAGTTACACATATTTGTATTACATGCATTACTTCAGTAATTGTAAAAAGGTTTTTTCAAGAAAAACCCATCTTGATACGGTTTCAGCTTTTCACTTCACTCTTTTCTTTAATATTTGATGCAGGCAGAAACTATTATATTTCCCATGCTATATCCTTAGAGTTTATTTATTTTATATACAGTAGTTTGTATCTCTTAACTCCTAGCTAGTATTGCCCATCCTCCGTCCCTCTCGCCACTGGTAAGCACCAGTTTCCTATATCTGTGAGCCTGTTTCAGTTTTGTTGCATCCTTTTATTTGTTTTACTTTTTATATCCCACATATAAGTGGTAAATACACTAAGTCTTTCTCTGACTTATTTTACTAGGTATGATACCCTCTGGGTCCATCCATGTTGTTGCAAATGGCATTTTTTATGACTGAGAAATATTTTCTTAATATATAAATATACATCATATATTTCTGTACATATAGACATACACACTGTTATCTTCTTTACCCATTCATCTGTTGATGGATGCTTAGGTTGATTCCATATCTTGCTATTTTAAACTGCTAGAAATTTTTTTGAGTTTTTTTAATATAGTGTATGGGTGCATGCGCTCAGAGCTCCGGCTCGGTAACTGGACACATCGGTCCAGCCGTCCTCGGCACGTGGGATCTTCCCAGGCCAGGGATCGAACCGGCACCCCTTGCACTGCAAGGTGATGTCCTTACCCACTGGACCACCAAGGAAACCCTTTATAAAACTTCTTGATGAACCACTGCACTCACTGTGTGTCCACTAGCAGTTCCTGGGCCACATGCACTGTTGATACTGTGGGTTTATTATTCTACTTTACGAAACAATTTGAACTCGAATAAGAAAATCATTTGAATTTACTTTTTGTCTAACATCATTTCCCTAGTTTAAAATAAATAAACAGCAAATAATAAGTCATTAGCCAAAAACCATAAAGCAAGAAATGCACATTAAAATGATGTATAACATAACCATATTTAAGAATGTATTCTAGTATCAAAAGGCAAAGTTCACCAATGCAAAACCGCAATTATTCTTGCACCAACTTAATAATATTTTATTTAGAAAACAAACTGAACCTTAAATATGTTAATGTTTGTATAAGCATGTAGAAATTTATGGAAGCTTTTACCTTGATGAGCAGGTTGCAGGGAGGAAACTGTCAGTTTTCAGTTACACATATTTGTATTACATGCATTACTTCAGTAATTGTAAAAAGGTTTTTTCAAGAAAAACCCATCTTGATACGGTTTCAGCTTTTCACTTCACTCTTTTCTTTAATATTTGATGCAGGCAGAAACTATTATATTTCCCATGCTATATCCTTAGAGTTTATTTATTTTATATACAGTAGTTTGTATCTCTTAACTCCTAGCTAGTATTGCCCATCCTCCGTCCCTCTCGCCACTGGTAAGCACCAGTTTCCTATATCTGTGAGCCTGTTTCAGTTTTGTTGCATCCTTTTATTTGTTTTACTTTTTATATCCCACATATAAGTGGTAAATACACTAAGTCTTTCTCTGACTTATTTTACTAGGTATGATACCCTCTGGGTCCATCCATGTTGTTGCAAATGGCATTTTTTATGACTGAGAAATATTTTCTTAATATATAAATATACATCATATATTTCTGTACATATAGACATACACACTGTTATCTTCTTTACCCATTCATCTGTTGATGGATGCTTAGGTTGATTCCATATCTTGGCTATTGTAAATAATGCTGCTATGAATGTTAGGTTGCCTGTATCTGTTTGAGTTAGTGTTTTTACTTTCTTCAAATATATACTCAGTGTAATTGCTGTATAATATGGCAAAAAACTAAAAATAGTAGACTTATTTTTTAAGTGGAGCCTTACTTGGATATCCTAAATGTAAAC
This sequence comes from Tragulus kanchil, assembly GCA_022376925.1. Classification (NCBI taxonomy): domain Eukaryota; kingdom Metazoa; phylum Chordata; class Mammalia; order Artiodactyla; family Tragulidae; genus Tragulus; species Tragulus kanchil. Next base: position 78,908,261 of record JAIOJX010000024.1, on the reverse strand, counting down.
AGCTTTCTTGGAGTGGTAGTTCTCAGAATATAGTTTAAATATCACTGTAATAAAATGTTTAGGTAATACTGTGAGTAACCACTGATAAAGATGTTGCTGCATTATATTTCTGACAGACAGGGAGTTATCATTATACTATAACTCAAAATGTTTATTACTAATGTTTAAATACCAAATTTAATATGGGAAAAGCGTTCAGAGATCTGTATACCAAAATGTTACTTACTTAAGAAATTAATATAGAGAATTGTGTGTTTAATGAACTACGAAATTATGTCACAGCCTAAATGCTGTTGTTTAGAAGGAAGATGAATCCTGTTGATTGACGGCTGTTGATAAAGGCTTTAAGAGAGTTCAGTGCAGTTCAGTCGCTCAGTTGTGTCTCACTGATTATGACCCCATGGACTGAGGCATGTCAGGCTTCCCTGTCCTCCACCATCTCCTGGAGCTTGTTCAGACTCATATCCGTTGACTCAGTGATGCCATCCAACTATCTCATCCTCTGTTGTCCCCTTCTCCTTCTGCTTTCCATTTTTCCCAGCATCAGGGTCTTTTCCAGTGAATTTAAGATGATTTGACTGATTTGGTTGTTTAAAGTTTGATACATAAAAATAACCATAGGGGGCTTCCCCTGGTGGTCCAGTGGGTAAGGACACCGCCTTGCAGTGCAAGGGGCGCTGGTTCGATCCCTGGCCTGGGAAGATCCCACGTGCCGCGGAGCGGCTGGACCGATGTGTCCAATCACCGAGCCGGAGCTCTGGAGCGCATGCGCCCAGAGCCAGAGCTCTGCAGCGACAGACGCCACCGCGATGGGAGGCCCACAGGCGCCAAAGAACAAAGACGGATGAAAATGGAGAAATGAAAGACCAATAGAAGTGGCCCGCCCGCTCCCCTCCCTCCCCAACCCAACCCCCGCCCAAAATAAATGAATAAATAAATCTTTAAAAAAAAAAAAAAAAAACCATAGAACTTTCCTGGTGCTCCAGTGCAAGGCAAGGGGCACCAGTTCGATCCCTGCCCTGGGAAGATCCCATGTGCTGTGGAGCGGCTGGACCGGTGTGTCCAACTACCAAGCCAGAGCTCTGGAGTGCATGTGCCCAGAGCCGGTGCCCTGCAACGAAAGAGACCACTGCAATGGGAGGCCCACACAGGCCAAAGAATAAATATGGATGAAAATAAACAAAAAATCAATAAAGAGACCAATATTAAAAAAGAAAAAAACAACCATGAAACACCCTGTTACATGTTTAGATTATTAACATTTTAATGAAAAATAACTATTTTCTAAAACAAAATATTTAGTGAGAAGAGTGGCATTTTTACAAACCTGTTTAATGTTTGCCTAGATAGAAGTTAGCTGGAGTCTGTATTCACACTGTTTCGGTAGCACAGCTCATATGGCCTCAGAAGAACTTAGCTGTAGCTTTAGGAGATAATGATAGGAGAAAGGCAAGTACCATTGCGGTGTGGTCGTGAAAACCAGTGTGACCTCATGGAGTCTCTGGACTAGTGTTGGTTCTCACCAAGCTTGGCAAGCCATCGCTGCACACTGAGTTGTAGGGCACCTGGGATGTTGCATGTGTTCCATCCACTGTCTCTTTCTGTTTTGTTGCAGAGTCCTTTGGGCAGAATTATCCAGAGGTAAGAGTATAGTATTGCAATTTTAGAAACACAGTAACTCGCTAGCTTTTATGTTTGAGTGGGATGGAAACTGGATTTTCATCTTTTTTTTTTTTCTTTGATAATAGAAGCAATAAGTGTAATGATCTTTTGCCATACAAAGGAACTAAATGTTTAATTTTGAACAGGGTGGGAAGTAAGTAGGCAATATTAGCTGAAATCGCAACATAATGTTGTAAATGTTATGGTTCATTTCACTTTAAATTAAAGAAGGACTTTGGCTAAAGCATTTTTCACAGAGTATTATCACCTATATGTAATTTTTTTTCTGTGTACTTTTAAAGATCTGCTTTTACATAATACTATGTGTATACTGTAAGTCTGCTTTACTTTTAAAATTAAAAATATTTTGTAATACTTAGATTGTGTTTAGTCATGATTATTTTAAATGGCTTGATGTTAATATAGGTTTATTTGACTTTCCTAATGTTACACAGTGTTTTATTAATAGATTATTTTTCTTGGAATAAATTTCAAGAACTATAATTACTTGATCAATAAGCTGACTCTCAAAAAAAAGTAGGCTGACTCTCTTAGTGAATCTTGTTTTATTTTGCCTTCAGGAGAATTTGTACAGAGTCATAGTAATACGACTTTTATAATAACTTTTAGAAAGAGATTGGTCACGTCTGTTTCTGAAAATTCTCTGTTAGCTTTTGGAAATATTTTTCCATTTTGGTTAATTTAATAGATATAAGAACACACATATAGATTATTTTGGTATATATCATAATTTAAATTCCAGGGAAATATCATAGATGCTAGGGAAACTTTAAGAAATGATTTGGATGATATTAACCTGCGTGTTATTGTCTGTATTTTTGTGTTCATTTCAATTTTTAGGAAGCTGATGGAACTTTGGACTGTATCAGCATGGCCCTTACTTGCACCTTTAACAGGTGGGGCACACTGCTGGCAGTTGGCTGTAATGACGGCCGAATCGTCATCTGGGATTTCTTGACAAGAGGCATTGCTAAAATAATTAGTGCACACATTCATCCAGTCTGTTCTTTATGGTAAGGGATTTTAAGGTGAATGTATTAAATCGGGATAAATGGTAACTGTGTAATTGCAAGTCTCATTAGACAATTTCTAATATTTAGAGTTTTAAGTATTTGGCCGTTAGTGATATGATTCCTCATATGGAGATGTTGATATGCTGTTTGAACACCTAGAGGGATGGAAACTGGATTTTCATCTTTTTTTTTTTTCTTTGATAATAGAAGCAATAAGTGTAATGATCTTTTGCCATACAAAGGAACTAAATGTTTAATTTTGAACAGGGTGGGAAGTAAGTAGGCAATATTAGCTGAAATCGCAACATAATGTTGTAAATGTTATGGTTCATTTCACTTTAAATTAAAGAAGGACTTTGGCTAAAGCATTTTTCACAGAGTATTATCACCTATATGTAATTTTTTTTCTGTGTACTTTTAAAGATCTGCTTTTACATAATACTATGTGTATACTGTAAGTCTGCTTTACTTTTTAAAATTAAAAATATTTTGTAATACTTAGATTGTGTTTAGTCATGATTATTTTAAATGGCTTGATGTTAATATAGGTTTATTTGACTTTCCTAATGTTACACAGTGTTTTATTAATAGATTATTTTTCTTGGAATAAATTTCAAGAACTATAATTACTTGATCAATAAGCTGACTCTCAAAAAAAAGTAGGCTGACTCTCTTAGTGAATCTTGTTTTATTTTGCCTTCAGGAGAATTTGTACAGAGTCATAGTAATACGACTTTTATAATAACTTTTAGAAAGAGATTGGTCACGTCTGTTTCTGAAAATTCTCTGTTAGCTTTTGGAAATATTTTTCCATTTTGGTTAATTTAATAGATATAAGAACACACATATAGATTATTTTGGTATATATCATAATTTAAATTCCAGGGAAATATCATAGATGCTAGGGAAACTTTAAGAAATGATTTGGATGATATTAACCTGCGTGTTATTGTCTGTATTTTTGTGTTCATTTCAATTTTTAGGAAGCTGATGGAACTTTGGACTGTATCAGCATGGCCCTTACTTGCACCTTTAACAGGTGGGGCACACTGCTGGCAGTTGGCTGTAATGACGGCCGAATCGTCATCTGGGATTTCTTGACAAGAGGCATTGCTAAAATAATTAGTGCACACATTCATCCAGTCTGTTCTTTATGGTAAGGGATTTTAAGGTGAATGTATTAAATCGGGATAAATGGTAACTGTGTAATTGCAAGTCTCATTAGACAATTTCTAATATTTAGAGTTTTAAGTATTTGGCCGTTAGTAATATAATTCCTCATATGGAGATGTTGAACTCATGCTGTTTTTGAACACCTTTGTGAGGAGAAACTCATTGTAACACAGATCTATATCAGGCTCTGTTGGAGAATATTTTAGTGCTAAAATGAGACATTTACAGATTGTAGCTATAGTATATTTGTGATATTGGCCTTTCATTTAGAATTTAAAAGTCTTGATTAGAAGGGTAGCTTGGAAGTTAAAGTGTCCAGCCTTGTCCATATTCTTGAATTACTGCAGCTTTTGTGATCATAAATTACAAACATACCAAATCACAATCATTGAATTAAGGCTTTCAATGAAATATATTGAGCTGAAATCTGGTATTAAATAAGTTCTCTTTGATTTCATTCTTATTCTCAGGGAGCGTTTGTTTCAGAAAATTTTATTTTGGGATAGCACTTCTTTTAAATGAACTTGGGACCCTAAACACCTAATCAGATCTAGATTTATATTGAGCTAATGTATTTCCTTGGCCTAAATACAAGCAATGGTGGTATTATAAAGCACTGGATGGGGAGGAGGCCTGATTCCAGTCTAGGTTTGGTCGCTGATGAACTAGCAGCTTTGACCAGAGCTTTTCTCTAATATCCATAATGAGAGAACTGGCCTGTATAATTTCTTAGGCCCTTCTAGTTCTTTTGCATTCTGTTTCTTTTTTATTATTGTGCTCTTGCAGTAAAGGTTTTAAGTAGTTAGGTAGGTATGTTATTATCAGCTTTATTAAGATGTATATATATAATTCACCTGCTGTAACATCCACCCCATTAAAATGCATATTTTACTTCTTTGTATATTCAGAGTTGTGCAACCATCGTCACAATCTAATGTTACAACTTCTACCACTAAAAATCTACATATTTTTTTACTATAATAATTTAGAAAATTAAATACAACAAAGTAGAAAGAAGACTATCTTCCATAGTCTTAGCACCAAGATATTACTACTATGAATATTTTGATTTGTTATTATATATAATTTTTCAAAAGCATAGTTTGTGTGCTGTGTTTTATATTTTGCTTTTTTCCTCTTTAACACTGATGAGACATTTTCCTACTTGTGTAGCCTTTAGGAGCTTTTTTAAATGACCGTGTATCTTCTGATAGAAGGATGTTCATGTGTATATAGGTACATGAACTAAAGGTTTATAGGTCCTATACTAGAACTATATTTGAAATTTAGTGGAGGCAGAGCTGCAAAAGAGGGAATGATCAGTTGTATTGGAGAAGAATAGTTATCAGAAAAGGCTTCAAAGCTGAGATAATTTCTAACCTGAAGCTTGTAGGATGAGTAGGTGTTTGCACTTGTATTCTAAGCAGAAGGCGCTGTGCAGGCGGAAGCCCAGCAGCTTGGTACAAGGATGGGAAGCTGAGGGACCACCCTAGTTCAGTTAGTGGGTCGTGATACGGGAGATGTGATGGGGCTGCAGCCAGGGTAAACCAAGCTCCTCTTGGACCATGTTAGGTGCCACACTAGAAATCTGAGCCTTATGGTATTGGTATGTGAAGCCATTAAAATATTTTAGGAAGGAAAGTGGCACGGTGAGCTTTTTATTTTAGGAGGGTCTCTAGAACCGCGTGTGGGAGAGAGGTTGAAGGGGCTGTGAACGAGGCCAGGACTGCTGTGGCCTAGGTTAGAGATGATGAGGACAGATGTGGTGGAACGGAGCTGACTGGCCCAGAGGGAGCCGGGGTGGAGGTTAGAGGTCAGAGGCATTAACTAGAGAAAGGGAATGAGCGAAGTAGAGAAGCTAAGATGCCCCTTAGATTTCCTGCTTGCATGCAGTTATTAACTTAAGATTTGAGGGAGGTATGGTGAATTTGGATCCGTAGTGAATTTGTGTCACAGCTGTGTGTCGCCTGTTGTGCTTTACTGCAAAGAGTTGCTCTGTGACTGTCTTCCTTGGAGTATGGTAAGGGGTATGGATACATGACGCATTGTCTGCCGTTTTACTGCTGCATTCCCAGCTACTAGTATTATATATATGTGTATGTGTATACCTGGTATGCAGTAGGCATGCGGTACTTGTTGGATGAGTGGGAGTATCTTCATGAAGATGCCCAGGAGGTATTTGATCTATATTTTTTTCATTAGTGTAGACTTTCAAAAGTATATTACTGCCAGGTCAGAGGGTTTGAACAATGAGAGATTTTCTCCCTCTCCCCCCATTAAAAAATTTTTTATCACAAAACTTGATCATTAAGAACTAGAAAACATTCAAACAGTATACGAGTATATAGAGTGAAATATGAAAGCCCTTTGTCCACTCCTTGAAGTAACTAATAGTAGAGTATGGGCTATATCTTTATCTGTAAGCTATATCTGTATCTCTCAGCATATGTAAAAATACACATAGACAAGGACACGTGTATTTTTTTTTAAGTGGAGACATACTATATATTTTGTTTGATAGCTTGCTCTTGCACTTAATGCATAGTGGATGTTTTTCTGTATTGATACATGTGTGTGTACAAATGATATATATAGTATTACTTAGTATTTATGTGTAATTATTTAACTGTTCCCTAGTTTTTGGTGTATATATTTATACATGAGAGTTAAAATCAGTAGTTACATGCAGTTTGCATATATATGTATATGTATTCTTTGATTTAGCCTCATTTAGAATATACCTAATGTATTATTTTAGTTGTTGTATAATATTTGAACATATTGAGGACTAAGAAAACTTCACCAGAGAAGTTTTGGGTAGGCATAAAAGCTGTCTTCCGCTGTTAAAGAACTAACATGTGCAACACAGGAAAATTGACTTAATTAGCAGATAGTGAATGGATTTACTCGAGCTCCCAAGCAGACGTACCCATGGATGGAATGGACTGCCCGGGAAAGAGCTGAGCGGTGCAACTGGCCCTTCTTGGACCCACTGTCTCTTAGGACTGTTAGAGAAGATATTCAGGCATTGGATGGAGCCATAGGTAGAGCAAAATGATGCTGAAGACTCTTAAGATATTAGACTTAGTAAAGATCTGTCTGTCTTTTGGAAAGAAACAGTATTGTCAGATGTGAGAATGTATGAGAAACCCTCATTCCTGAACTTAACAGAATTTGAAACTGAAGAATATATTGTTAATTTTAATGGGAAGACCCCTTTTTCCCTCTATTAATAAACAGAAATAAAAGCCTACTATGAAACAAAAAGTTACTAAAGTGCTGAGGGTTTACAGGAAAAGTGGAATCCTAGCTAACATTCTGTGGTGTAGTCAGATTGTCCTACAGTGTGCAGGAGGAGTGCAGCAGAAACTGTCTCTTGTTTCTCCCTTTCCTGCTCTTCCAGTTTTGTCTCGTTCCCGATGTACTTCCATTCTTTTAGTTTGTTTCTCTTGATATTTGTCTTCATATTTCTAAAATACTTCTGTGTATTACTTTTTGTTTTAATTTCAGGAACTTACCTATGACTCTTATTACAGTGTATGTGAGTCCTGGTTCGCTCTTTTACCCTCTCATCATTCACTGAAATTGGGTGGACCATTGGCTTTTTATCAACTCCCAAGTTACAGCCTCTGTAGGCATCTTGCTTTTTAGATTCATATTCTCCAGAAAGATCCTCTAATTGATTGGGAATGTTCTACAGGTGGTGGGAGAGACACACCTGAGTCCTTTGTGTGCAGACTTGAGCTTAGTCCTACCACATCCACTTTCTCAGTTTACTCCTGCCTTTCTCTTCCTTTAGTTTCAAGTCTGGGAAGATGCTTATCTCTTGTCTCTGATATAAATAATGGTTTTTGAGCACTTACTGTACTGGACTAAGAGTTTTACATGTGTTAATTTTAATTCTTTCCACAGTCTGTAGATACTGTTATTATTTCCATGTTATAAATGAGGAAATTGGAGTTCAGAAAGGCTGTATAGCTTGCTCAAGACCTCACAGCTAGAAGGTTATAATGCTAGGCTTGAGCTTAGATCTGACTTGAGCCTATGCTCATAACCATGGAAGAGTGTTGCCTTCTGTAAAGTCCTCAGTAGCAAGTCCTCTTCATTGCAAAATTTGAATAAAGACTGATTTGGGATTTCTTTTTCTGTTTGTTTGTTCTATTTTTCATTTCTCTGCCTTTTTATTTTTGCCTTCCTGTGGATTACTGAACTATTTTTAGAATTCTGTCTTGATTTAGATGTGAGAATGTATGAGAAACCCTCATTCCTGAACTTAACAGAATTTGAAACTGAAGAATATATTGTTAATTTTAATGGGAAGACCCCTTTTTCCCTCTATTAATAAACAGAAATAAAAGCCTACTATGAAACAAAAAGTTACTAAAGTGCTGAGGGTTTACAGGAAAAGTGGAATCCTAGCTAACATTCTGTGGTGTAGTCAGATTGTCCTACAGTGTGCAGGAGGAGTGCAGCAGAAACTGTCTCTTGTTTCTCCCTTTCCTGCTCTTCCAGTTTTGTCTCGTTCCCGATGTACTTCCATTCTTTTAGTTTGTTTCTCTTGATATTTGTCTTCATATTTCTAAAATACTTCTGTGTATTACTTTTTGTTTTAATTTCAGGAACTTACCTATGACTCTTATTACAGTGTATGTGAGTCCTGGTTCGCTCTTTTACCCTCTCATCATTCACTGAAATTGGGTGGACCATTGGCTTTTTATCAACTCCCAAGTTACAGCCTCTGTAGGCATCTTGCTTTTTAGATTCATATTCTCCAGAAAGATCCTCTAATTGATTGGGAATGTTCTACAGGTGGTGGGAGAGACACACCTGAGTCCTTTGTGTGCAGACTTGAGCTTAGTCCTACCACATCCACTTTCTCAGTTTACTCCTGCCTTTCTCTTCCTTTAGTTTCAAGTCTGGGAAGATGCTTATCTCTTGTCTCTGATATAAATAATGGTTTTTGAGCACTTACTGTACTGGACTAAGAGTTTTACATGTGTTAATTTTAATTCTTTCCACAGTCTGTAGATACTGTTATTATTTCCATGTTATAAATGAGGAAATTGGAGTTCAGAAAGGCTGTATAGCTTGCTCAAGACCTCACAGCTAGAAGGTTATAATGCTAGGCTTGAGCTTAGATCTGACTTGAGCCTATGCTCATAACCATGGAAGAGTGTTGCCTTCTGTAAAGTCCTCAGTAGCAAGTCCTCTTCATTGCAAAATTTGAATAAAGACTGATTTGGGATTTCTTTTTCTGTTTGTTTGTTCTATTTTTCATTTCTCTGCCTTTTTATTTTTGCCTTCCTGTGGATTACTGAACTATTTTTAGAATTCTGTCTTGATTTATCTGTAGTATTTTTGAGTGTGTTTCTTTGTATAGCTTTTTAATGATTGCTAGGTATTACATTGTATATACGTAACCTATAGTCTACTCATGTTAACAGTTTTACTAGTTTAAGTGAAGCATAGAAAACTTTCCTTTATATTCGTTTACCTTTCCTTGTTTATAAGTGTCTTAAACATTTTTTCTGTGTATATTGATACCTGCATAGGACAGTGTTAGAATTTTTGTTTGAAATATCAAAACTCAAGAAAAAGTATTTAATTTTTGAAGTTCTTTTCATTATTCTTTTCTGCTGATCTAAGATTTCTTCTTTCCTGATGCCCTAAGATTTCTTATCTGCTTAGAGAACCTCTGTGAACCATTCTTTTAGGGTAGGTCTGCTGGTGATAAAAGTCTTGATTTACTTCTTTGTTTCTAAAGGTTATTCTCTGGATTTAGAGTTGCATATGGACAAGTCTTTTCTTTTCAGCACTTAAAAACATGCCATGGTCTCCATGGTTTCTGATGTGAAATTTGCTCTCATGTGAATTGTTCCCATGGGGAAGATGTCATTCCTCTCGCTGCTTTGAAGATCTTTTCTCTTTGCCTTTTCAGTTCAGTTCAGTCGCTCAGTTGTATCTGACTCTTGGCGACCCCATGGACTGTAGCACACCAGATTTCCCTGTCCTTCACCATCTTCTAGAGCCTGCTCAGGTTTAGGTCCATTGACTCAGTGATGCCATCCAACCATCTCGTCCTCTGTCGTCCCCTTTTCCTTTTGCCTTCCACTTCCCCCAACATCAGGGTCTTTTCCAGTGAGTTGTCTCTTTGCGTCAGGTGGCCAAAGTATTGTAGCTTCGGCTTCAGCATCGGTCCTTCTACATTGTAGGCAGATTATTTCCTGTCTGAGCCGCCAGGGAAGCCCAGCATCGGTCCTTCAAGTGATATTCAGGGTTGATTTCCTTTAGGATTGACTGGTTTGATCTCCTTGCAGTCCAAGAGACTCTCAAGAGCCTTCTCCAACACCACAGTTTAAAGACATCAATTCTTGCCTTTAGTTTTCTGAAAGTTATGTCTTGGAGTGGATTTCTTTGAACTCATCCTCTTCGAGGTTTGCTCTCAGGTGGTACTTGGGCTTCCCAGGTGGGGCTAGTGGTAGAGAACCTGTCTGCCAGTGCAGGAGACATAAGAGATGCCAGTTTGATCCCTGGGTTGGGGAAGATCCCCTGGAGGAGGGCACGACAACCCACTCCAGTTTTCTTACCTGGAGAATCCCATGGACAGAGGAACATGGCAGACTGCAGTCCATAGGATCTCACAGAGTCTGACACAACTGAAGAGATTTAGCATACATGCACACAGCTGCTTAAATCTGTATGTTTTATATCTTTTGCCAGATTTGAAAAATTTTCACTCATTATTTCTTCAAATACTTTTAGCTTCACTCTCTTTGTTCTCTCCTTCAGAACTCTGATGCCATGGATGTTAGATATTAGATCTTTTCTTATGTAGTCCCACAGGTCCCTGAGGTTCTGTTCTTTTTTTTTTTTTCCATGTTGTTCAGATTGGGGATTTTTTATTCTGTCTTCCAGTTTACTGATTTTTTCCTCTTTTCCTTAGACTGCTGAACCCCCATCTTTAGAGTTTTTTTAATTTTGGTTTTTGTATTTTTCTGAAGTTCCCATTTGGTCATCTTCTGTTTGTTTTTAGCGAATTCCCCACCGCCCCCGCATTTGTTTCAAGCATGTTTGTAATTGTTTGTTGAAGCATTTTAATGATGGCTACATAGAAATGTTTATCAGGTAATTCTAATACCTGTATTGTCTCTGTGTTAGTATCCATTGATTCTTCTTTCTTAGTCCTCTGACTCTGCTAGAGGATGTGTGCCCACTGTGTGTGCCCATTGACGCTTCCTGGGTTGCTAACATCTCTATAACCTGGTCCAGAATATTTGAGACAAAAAGAAAATCTAAGGATCTCACTGCTGTGTTGTTCCTTGTATCCTACAGTCCCTGGCTTCTGTTTACCTTTTAGTTTTCTGTATAATGTCTGGGATTTTTAACTATTCTTAGCAGGAGGGATTAATTCCTTTCTTAGTTATTTTAAGTAACAGATACCTACATGTACTATTCAGTTTATACTGTGATGGTGCTACTTCTGGGACAAATTCAGAAAACTCTCCTACTCCTCCTGCCCTCAAGAGGAAGAAAACCTGTTTTTTGTTAAATCAACACGTAAGGGCCAGCTGATTTTACACTCTTTTAAAATGTTTGAGAGTCTTTCTTTCACTGAGCCATTTGTAGTGTTATCCTGAACTGTTAAGTGCTTCTGTTGCTAGATACGAGGATAGTCATGAAAACATTCTTATTTGTTGCTTAGTGTTAGGAAAGCTTGTAGATTTGAGTATATGTTTAATAAACAAAGAAGAAGAAATATTGGTGCGCTGTGCAGTTAGGGCAATAAGTGTGACTCATGCATTTCTGTCTGTAAGAGTGATATAATTTAATTTAGACTCTGTGCTGCGTTACCCTTTTCTCCTTCTCAGCTGGAGTCGAGATGGCCATAAGCTCGTCAGCGCTTCCACTGACAACATAGTGTCACAGTGGGATGTCCTTTCAGGCGACTGCGACCAGAGGTTTCGATTCCCTTCACCCATCTTAAAAGTCCAGTATCACCCGCGAGACCAGTATGTTTCATCTGAGTATTCTTTCTGGGGGGGGGGGCCTAATTCTGTATAGACAATCTCTCAGCTCATGATAATTTCAGTTTAAGGTTTCAGGAGGTGAAAGCACACCTTCAGACTTCTTCTATGTAAAATAATTTTTAGGTCTAGGTTGGTTCTACCGAAGAGATTTTAAAGAGACTGTTATAACGTATAATTAAAATTTGGCCTATATTAATTAAGACTTTGAGATGGGAAATGATAGAAATAAGTATAACAACTGTTCTTGACCTGGGGTTACCCCCAGTTATTTGAATTTCCTTAGGAGGGGAAACTATATTTAAGAAACTTCCCTGGAAGTCTGTGTGCTCCCAATGCTGGGGCAACCTGGGTTTGGGGAGCTAGATCACGCATGCAGCAACTAAGACCCAGCACAGCCAAATAAATAAATAATATAGTTTTGAAAATTTTGGCTTATCCTACAGTCCCTGGCTTCTGTTTACCTTTTAGTTTTCTGTATAATGTCTGGGATTTTTAACTATTCTTAGCAGGAGGGATTAATTCCTTTCTTAGTTATTTTAAGTAACAGATACCTACATGTACTATTCAGTTTATACTGTGATGGTGCTACTTCTGGGACAAATTCAGAAAACTCTCCTACTCCTCCTGCCCTCAAGAGGAAGAAAACCTGTTTTTTGTTAAATCAACACGTAAGGGCCAGCTGATTTTACACTCTTTTAAAATGTTTGAGAGTCTTTCTTTCACTGAGCCATTTGTAGTGTTATCCTGAACTGTTAAGTGCTTCTGTTGCTAGATACGAGGATAGTCATGAAAACATTCTTATTTGTTGCTTAGTGTTAGGAAAGCTTGTAGATTTGAGTATATGTTTAATAAACAAAGAAGAAGAAATATTGGTGCGCTGTGCAGTTAGGGCAATAAGTGTGACTCATGCATTTCTGTCTGTAAGAGTGATATAATTTAATTTAGACTCTGTGCTGCGTTACCCTTTTCTCCTTCTCAGCTGGAGTCGAGATGGCCATAAGCTCGTCAGCGCTTCCACTGACAACATAGTGTCACAGTGGGATGTCCTTTCAGGCGACTGCGACCAGAGGTTTCGATTCCCTTCACCCATCTTAAAAGTCCAGTATCACCCGCGAGACCAGTATGTTTCATCTGAGTATTCTTTCTGGGGGGGGGGGCCTAATTCTGTATAGACAATCTCTCAGCTCATGATAATTTCAGTTTAAGGTTTCAGGAGGTGAAAGCACACCTTCAGACTTCTTCTATGTAAAATAATTTTTAGGTCTAGGTTGGTTCTACCGAAGAGATTTTAAAGAGACTGTTATAACGTATAATTAAAATTTGGCCTATATTAATTAAGACTTTGAGATGGGAAATGATAGAAATAAGTATAACAACTGTTCTTGACCTGGGGTTACCCCCAGTTATTTGAATTTCCTTAGGAGGGGAAACTATATTTAAGAAACTTCCCTGGAAGTCTGTGTGCTCCCAATGCTGGGGCAACCTGGGTTTGGGGAGCTAGATCACGCATGCAGCAACTAAGACCCAGCACAGCCAAATAAATAAATAATATAGTTTTAAAAACTGCATTTAAGAAAAAGTTACCCACCATTCTATTACTGAGATGTAGCTATTTTAATGTCTTTGGGTTTTCTTTTAGTCAAGTTCTCATTAAGGATAAAACTTACTGTATAGTGCTTCACAGCTCACAAAGCACTCATTAGCACAGGAAGTGCTTGTCTATCTTAGATGTACACAAGTGTGTATTTGTACATAGTTTTTAAGTAATGTTTTGCCTTTTCATTTTCATACATATTTTAACAGTTTGCTACATCTTCATATTTATTTTTAGTGATTATTTTGTTTTGTCAAGGTAGGATCCGATAACTTTACTCAGTCATTTCCCTATTATTAGAAATTTAGGATTTAGTCCTTTTCAACTATTTAAATATGCTTGGACTGGCTATGTTGATGAAATAGTGCTAGGAATTAGGGGAAAAGGACAGAGAGTCAGCTTTCTGATACCATAGCAACAGCCAATGTACTGTTCATATTTTTAAACAGGAACAAGGTTCTCGTGTGTCCCATGAAATCTGCTCCTGTCATGTTGACCCTTTCAGATTCCAAACATGTCGTTCTGCCCGTAGACGACGACTCTGATTTGAACGTGGTTGCGTCTTTTGATAGGCGAGGAGAATATATCTATACAGGAAATGCAAAAGGCAAGGTAAGCTGTCCTGTGCGCTGGTTCATTTCATGCTTGCTTGTTCTCCTTTCTTTGAAACTTCTTTTATTCCTTGACATTTTTGCATTTTTCCTTGCTTTTTGTTCTGGGCCTTTCTGCTAGTAATGCAGGGTTTCATGAAAGCAACAGATTCTTAGAAAAAGCTAGGGGTTACCTGTTATAACGTATAATTAAAATTTGGCCTATATTAATTAAGACTTTGAGATGGGAAATGATAGAAATAAGTATAACAACTGTTCTTGACCTGGGGTTACCCCCAGTTATTTGAATTTCCTTAGGAGGGGAAACTATATTTAAGAAACTTCCCTGGAAGTCTGTGTGCTCCCAATGCTGGGGCAACCTGGGTTTGGGGAGCTAGATCACGCATGCAGCAACTAAGACCCAGCACAGCCAAATAAATAAATAATATAGTTTTAAAAACTGCATTTAAGAAAAAGTTACCCACCATTCTATTACTGAGATGTAGCTATTTTAATGTCTTTGGGTTTTCTTTTAGTCAAGTTCTCATTAAGGATAAAACTTACTGTATAGTGCTTCACAGCTCACAAAGCACTCATTAGCACAGGAAGTGCTTGTCTATCTTAGATGTACACAAGTGTGTATTTGTACATAGTTTTTAAGTAATGTTTTGCCTTTTCATTTTCATACATATTTTAACAGTTTGCTACATCTTCATATTTATTTTTAGTGATTATTTTGTTTTGTCAAGGTAGGATCCGATAACTTTACTCAGTCATTTCCCTATTATTAGAAATTTAGGATTTAGTCCTTTTCAACTATTTAAATATGCTTGGACTGGCTATGTTGATGAAATAGTGCTAGGAATTAGGGGAAAAGGACAGAGAGTCAGCTTTCTGATACCATAGCAACAGCCAATGTACTGTTCATATTTTTAAACAGGAACAAGGTTCTCGTGTGTCCCATGAAATCTGCTCCTGTCATGTTGACCCTTTCAGATTCCAAACATGTCGTTCTGCCCGTAGACGACGACTCTGATTTGAACGTGGTTGCGTCTTTTGATAGGCGAGGAGAATATATCTATACAGGAAATGCAAAAGGCAAGGTAAGCTGTCCTGTGCGCTGGTTCATTTCATGCTTGCTTGTTCTCCTTTCTTTGAAACTTCTTTTATTCCTTGACTGAGTGTGCCTCCTGCCTGTGGCAAGTGCAGCCTGTTCTCTCTTGCCTTGGTAGTTTCTGATTTTTGAATTAGAGTGGTCAGAGCTTATTCGGCCTAGAAAAGGATGGAGGGCCTTTCCTGCATGCTAGTAATGCAGGGCCATTACTAAATTATACAATTTAACTATCAATGGAATATTGCTGACAAAATATCTGATATTTTGGTCTGTAAATATTGTATAACTTAGGCTACTTTATAATTTTGTGTAGTAAGAAAGAAGTTAGGTTAAGTGAGCTTTAGGATCCTTTTCAAGCTTTCTAGAGTTTGAATTATGTTTCACTTTGATATTTTTTTCTTTTGGACTGGGTCATTTGGGCTAATACGGCTACTTTAGAGAGTGGTCATGATTTTTTGTGTGTGTGTATGGTAAAATGCACTTGAAATACACTGTCTTAACTCTTCTTAAGTGTGCAGCTTATCAGTATAAAGTGCATTCATATTGTGGAGTCATCACTGTCATCTGTCTCCAGAACACTTTTCATCTTGTACTTACTAAATAATACCTTGCTCTTCCTTCCTCCCTTTCAGCCCCTGGCTATGAATTTGGCTATTCTAGTACCTATATAAGTGAAGTCATCCAGTATTTTCTTTTTGGGGGACTGGCTTATTTCATTTAGCATAATGTCCTTAATATTCATTCATGTTGTAGCACATGCCAGAATTTGTTTCCTTTTTCAAAATAATATTCCACTGTTTGTATATGTCACATTTTGTTTGTCTGCTGATAAATAGTTGGGTTGCTTCTACTTGTTGTCTCTTGTGGATAATGTTAAACACCATCTTTTAAGAATAGGTTAGGACATTGTGCTTTAACTAAAGAGGTGAGAGCAAGTTGAATATGTGGGAATAGAGATATTTATATTATCACGCAATCTTTGTGCAGTTGTAGAAATAGAAGCCAGATGTAACTACTGTAAATTATCAGACTATTGACTGATTTTTTTTTTTTTAACTTTAGATTTTGGTCCTAAAAACTGATTCTCAGGATCTTGTTGCTTCCTTCAGAGTAACAACTGGAACAAGCAATACCACAGCCATTAAGTCAATAGAATTTGCCCGGAAGGGAAGGTAAGTGAGACCTGTCCTTTTAGGGACAGTTTCAAAAGTGAGTAGAATACAAAACTACATTGAGGTTCATAGTTTTTGTGTATATTATACTTATATTTTTTAAGAGTTTTATTTAAAAAATAGTTATAGAAACTGTTACTGTTTGGTTCTTAAGTTTGTAAAATTTGCTGATATGGGCCAGCGGTCACATCTTAGCTGGAGCCAGGAATTTCCTTTACAGAAAAGATGCCTGAGTGTTGTGTGCACAGAACCAGATTGCCTGGCACGTGGTGAGCACTGGATACAGATGAGCTGTGTGTCACGTTGTAATCAGGACTGATACCACAGAATTCACCAGTAACCGAATATGCCCTTGATTTACATAAAACCTATTTAGCATTTCACTTTCAGATTTTTTTCTAATAAATTTGGTTAGAAGTAGAAGTAGATTTACATATCAGCAGAAACAAGAAGAAAATCGAGTGTCAGACAAGTTATCACTAAGAGAACTAACAGTCATAGTCATCCCAGTCTGTACAGAAAGCATCACACACACTTAGAGGACATTCATGGTCAAATTCCCTTAAATTAAGAGAAAGTTAGTGAAATCTGTAAGAAAGTGGTAACTTGTATTTCAGACAGATTTCTCGATATTTCCAGTGTTATCACAGTAAAAAAATTGGGCAATCCAAATGATTAATTTATTAACTCATTAAGAGGGCTTCCCTGGTGGCTCAGCTGGGAAAGAATCTGCCTACTTTGTGGGAGACCTGGGTTCAGTCCCTGTGCTGGGAAGATCCCCTGGAGGAGGGCATGGCAGCCCACTCCAGTATTCTTGTCTGGAGAATTGCATGGACAGAGGACCCTGGTGGCCTTCAGTCCATGGGTCACAAAGAGTCGGACTTGACTGAGCAACTAACACTTTGATTTCCACTTTGCAACTCATTAAGAAGCACACACTGTACTGTAAATAAGACAGGCCAGAGAAATGAAGCATTTCTATATGTTTAACTGTAAGCTTGTGAATTGAGGAAACTGGTTTCAATATATAGGATTTGGGAGTATTAATATAAAGCATTCTCTCACTTCACTTTATATTTTAGCTTAGAAGGTGATAAGTAGGTATATAAGCAGTTTAGTCCATTATTTAGATTTTCACTCAGTCGCTTCCTTGTTTGGTAGTTGTCTTATGGTACTCTTCTAAGTAACTGACAGTCATGGATGATGTTATTAACAGGAGCAAATTTCTGACCTCTGGTGTTCGTATTTTTATCCTTTCTATAGTTGCTTTCTAATTAACACAGCAGATCGGATAATCAGAGTTTATGATGGTAGAGAAATCTTAACCTGTGGAAGAGATGGAGAGCCTGAACCCATGCAGAAACTGCAGGACTTGGTGAACAGGTATGTGCCACACCTAGAGCAGTGTGTGCTGGTTCCTGGCAGGGCAGGTTCCGGTTCTCCTCGGGTGCGGTCTTTGTCCTTAGGACCCCATGGAAGAAGTGCTGTTTCTCTGGGGATGGGGAGTACATAGTGGCGGGGTCAGCCCGGCAGCACGCCCTGTACATCTGGGAGAAGAGCATTGGCAACCTGGTGAAGATTCTCCACGGGACGAGGGGAGAGCTTCTCTTGGATGTAGCGGTAAGTGAGATGAGAGCTTGCTGCTGATACTTAGGTGATACAGAAAATCTTGGATTCATTTTCAGAACTGATTTTTCTTTGCTTTATTAAAATTCAGTGGCATCCTGTTCGACCCATCATAGCATCCATTTCTAGTGGCGTGGTATCTATCTGGGCACAAAATCAAGTAGTAAGTATATTTCTGGTTTAACCGCTTTGAACCTAGATATGCTTTCTCTATCAAGGACCTTTAAAGTAGTAAGACAAAAGCAACCTTATTTGCTTTCTTTTCCACATGATTCTTCTAACCTGATTAAATGGTTCAGTGCATTTAGTTTTACTTTATTTTAATAGGATGGTCTTGGTCCAAAGCCACTTTACCAGCTGTGTTTTCAGGGAGAAAGTCTCTTGTACTTCCTGGTATATATTTTGAAAACCTTTATAATTACAATTTTTAACCAGTGTGCTGATAAGAAAGCTTAACATTTTGCCTAAGAATCACATCTTAAAAGGATTAAGGACTTCCCCGGTGGTCTGGTAGTTAAGAGTCTGCCTGCCAGTGCAGGGAACACCAGTTTGATTGCTGGTGCAGGAGTCCCTGGTCTCACATGATGTGGAAAGTTAAGCCCTTGTGCCACCATGACTGAGCCTGCGCTCTAGAGCCAGTGCTCCACACCAAGAAAAGCCATCACAGTGAGAAGATCACCTGCCGCAATGAAGAGCAACCCCATCTATCGCAGCCAGAGAAAGCTCCTGTGCAGCAGTGAAGACCCGGCACAGCCGAACAAATAAAACTAGTCTTAAAATCCTTAAAAAAATGTTTTAAAGAAGGCAGTTGTTTATGAAAGAACCACAGTTAAAAACATGGCATGTTAGGGCTTCCCTGGTAGTTCAGTGGGTAAGGACACCGCCTTGCAGTGCAAGGGGCGCCAGTTCGATCCCTGGCCTGGGAAGATCCCACGTGCCGCGGAGCGGCTGGACTGATGTGTCCAATTACCGAGCCAGAGCTCTGGAGCGCATGTGCCCAGGGCTGGTGCTCTGCGACAGCAGAGGCCACTGTGATGGGAGGCCCACATGGGCCAAAGAACAAAGATGGATGAAAAATAGATAAATGAAAGATCAATAGAAGTGACCCGCCTGCCCCCCTCCCTCCCCAACTCGCCCCCCTCCCCCCAAAATAAATATTTAAAAAACAAACAAACAAAAAAAACCATGGCATGTTAAAGATAGGGAATGCTTTAAAGTGGTAGACCCTTAGTACCTAATTTTTATTATCTGCCAAATTTGATCTCAGGATTTTGAGTCTTTTATGCTTAAGCCTTTCATTTATGTCATTAAAGTCTAGATTACAAAGTGTTGCTTTCTCATATGGCTTGAGTTGTATATTTTGTTTGTGGTCCAGGAAAACTGGAGTGCATTTGCGCCAGACTTCAAAGAACTGGATGAAAATGTAGAATATGAAGAAAGGGAATCAGAGTTTGATATTGAAGATGAAGATAAGAGTGAGCCTGAGCAGACAGGTAATATTTCTCAATTGCAGGTAGTATTTCCCAAAGGAAAAATGATTGTTTTTCATTCTTTTTTTTTTTAATTTTTATTTTACTTTCAATTTTTACAGAGTTTTGTTGTTTACAGATACATGTGATCCCAGATTAGTCATATGTATATCCCCCCCATCCCACCCCTCCAGGCTGCCACACAGCACCCCTTCAGGATCCCCTTTTCTCACAGCACAATGACTATAGCTATTTTTTTCACATATGATAGTATAGGTTTTCATGCTACCTCCTTTACTCCTCCCACCCACTGTTCCTTCCCCACAATGTCCATATGTCTACTGTCCATATCTGATTTTCCATTGTTTCACTGTGTGTGTTATCATTACCATCCTACTAGATTCCATATATGTGTGTTAGTATTTTGTACTTGTCCTTCTCTTTTTGACTTACTTCACTTTTTTTTTAAGCTTTTATTTTACTTTTAACTTTTACAGAGTTCTGTTGTTTACAGATATGTATGTTCCCAGATTAGTCATATGTATATCCCCCCATCCCACCCCTCCAGACCATCCCACAGCACCCCTGCAGGATCCCATTTTCTCACAGAGCAATGTCTATAGCTGTTTTCTTCACATATGACAGTACAGGCCTTCATGCTACTTCCCTTACGCCTCCCTCCCACTGTTCGTTCCCCACAATGTCCACATGTCCACTGTCCATATGGAGTGTCTATCTCTCCATTGCTTCACCGCATGTGCCATCATTACCATCCTACTAGATTCCATATATGTGTGTTAGTATATTGTACTTGTCCTTCTCTTTCTGACTTACTTCACTTTTTAAGATAGGTTCTAGATCCAGCCACCTCATTAGGATTGGTTCTTCTACATTTATTTTTACAGCTGTGTGGTATTCCATTGTATATATGTAGCAGAGCTTTTGTATCCATTCATTCGTTGATGGGCATCTAGGTTGCTTCCATGTTCTAGCTATTGTATGGAGAGCTGCATTGAACATTGGGGTACAGGTGCCTCTTTAAATTTTGATTTCATCAGGGTGTAAGCCTAATAGTGAGATTAAGCATTCATTCTTAATTTATGTTGAAAATGTATTTCAGCACTTAGTCTAATTTTTTTTTTTCCCTGAAGCTTGCAGTTTTAACAGTATTTTTAGAATCTTTGTTTATAAGTCATTGACTCGGGGCTTACGTGAGTGTTACTAGGGCTCTAGCAGCTCTCTTAACGTTGCAGTTTTGTATTTCCTGACTGATTGCAGATGATTAAATGAGAATTTGCATGCAGCACCTAGTGAAGCCACAACACAGGCTGGTTGCTGAGCTGCTGTTGGGTGTTGTCATTCCTTTGTCAGTAAGACAGAGGTGAAGAACATGGACTCAGGAGTCAGACTGGCTTGGCCACTTCAACACTTTTTCTTTAAACCTGAATTTCCTTATCTGCAAAGACCCTGCCATTTAGGATTGTGGGGAATAAATGAAGTAAGTCATACAAAGGGCTCACGGAAGTGTCTAGGTCATAATAAGCATTCAGGTGTTCTCTTCTAATATGATCATGATCATTGTGATTTTCTTCTCTTGGCTTCTGAACTTCCTTAGATAGGAAGTTCCTTGAGCATAAAGATTCACTTTATAGCCCCATAGTGTCCAAACACAAGGCTCGACCTCTGGTGGGAGTTGGTGTGTCTGAATGCTGCGTGTGCCCCATTGGTGCCCGGGACTCACTCCTGGGCAGCTTGATGGGGCCAGGTGCAGGGAGCTGGGACTGAAGTTTTATCTCTCCAGCTTGGAAGTGCTGGTCCTCACATCTGTGATACTCGATAACTTACATGCCTTATGTGTCTTTGGAAGGCCGTTAGGGCTCTAGGATATTCTGGATTGTGTTGGTGTTATTGAATTGTGTTGCATGAAGCCTTCCCAGACTTTGGTATAAGTTGCTGCTGCTTCCCATCTCCTTGGCACATTGAACTGTATTGTAGCCCTCATTGTGTGGAACTGAGATCAGCCATTTGTGTCTGTCTCCCCAGCTTTTACAGGAAAACTTTTGCCGGCTTTCAGGGGCATTGCTCTGTTCCCAGTGCCAGGCATGTGGTGGACATTCAGCACATACTTGCTGAACGACTAAGTTACATGAACTGTCTGGTTTCCTCCTGTGTTTCTGCTGGATTTCAGTTTATGAAAACCACAAGCGACGTGTGGAAAGCAGTTTTCTACCTCTTTTTACAGCTCTCCTGTGTTTCTGTCCTGCAGGGGCCGATGCGGAGGCGGAGGAAGTGGATGTCACTAGTGTGGACCCATTGCTGTCCCTTTCTGTAGCACTGGGCTTACGTTGCAGTTTGTATTTCCTGACTGATTGCAGATGATTAAATGAGAATTTGCATGCAGCACCTAGTGAAGCCACAACACAGGCTGGTTGCTGAGCTGCTGTTGGGTGTTGTCATTCCTTTGTCAGTAAGACAGAGGTGAAGAACATGGACTCAGGAGTCAGACTGGCTTGGCCACTTCAACACTTTTTCTTTAAACCTGAATTTCCTTATCTGCAAAGACCCTGCCATTTAGGATTGTGGGGAATAAATGAAGTAAGTCATACAAAGGGCTCACGGAAGTGTCTAGGTCATAATAAGCATTCAGGTGTTCTCTTCTAATATGATCATGATCATTGTGATTTTCTTCTCTTGGCTTCTGAACTTCCTTAGATAGGAAGTTCCTTGAGCATAAAGATTCACTTTATAGCCCCATAGTGTCCAAACACAAGGCTCGACCTCTGGTGGGAGTTGGTGTGTCTGAATGCTGCGTGTGCCCCATTGGTGCCGGCACTCACTCCTGGGCAGCTTGATGGGGCCAGGTGCAGGGAGCTGGGACTGAAGTTTTATCTCTCCAGCTTGGAAGTGCTGGTCCTCACATCTGTGATACTCGATAACTTACATGCCTTATGTGTCTTTGGAAGGCCGTTAGGGCTCTAGGATATTCTGGATTGTGTTGGTGTTATTGAATTGTGTTGCATGAAGCCTTCCCAGACTTTGGTATAAGTTGCTGCTGCTTCCCATCTCCTTGGCACATTGAACTGTATTGTAGCCCTCATTGTGTGGAACTGAGATCAGCCATTTGTGTCTGTCTCCCCAGCTTTTACAGGAAAACTTTTGCCGGCTTTCAGGGGCATTGCTCTGTTCCCAGTGCCAGGCATGTGGTGGACATTCAGCACATACTTGCTGAACGACTAAGTTACATGAACTGTCTGGTTTCCTCCTGTGTTTCTGCTGGATTTCAGTTTATGAAAACCACAAGCGACGTGTGGAAAGCAGTTTTCTACCTCTTTTTACAGCTCTCCTGTGTTTCTGTCCTGCAGGGGCCGATGCCGCGGAGGACGAGGAAGTGGATGTCACTAGTGTGGACCCCATTGCTGCTTTCTGTAGCAGGTGAGCTGCCGCTGACGGCGAGCCCTCGGGGGACTCCTGCTCCTCAGTCTCTGGTTGTGTTGCTCAGTTCCCCACTGTCCCTTCAGTCCCGTTTAAGCTCAAAGAGTTAATGGCTTTGATGTACATGAGATCCCTTCCATTCTCCCTTGATTGAAAATCTTACGAAAGTGAAATAATTCATTTATGCCATTTATTTTTACTACTGATTTTATTCATCACATTGTCTGATTCTTTTATTCATCTTGGCTTTCTTGAAAGTTTAGAGCCATCCCTGTTGCTTATGGTTAGATGATTCTGCCCTAGAGGAAGGGTTCATGGTTTAAGCAACTTTCTCCTCTTTTTTCCTATCCCTTTTCTGATCCTGTTCCAAATAGTGATGAAGAGCTGGAAGATTCAAAGGCTCTATTATATTTACCCATTGCCCCTGAGGTAGAAGACCCAGAAGAAAATCCTTACGGCCCCCCACCGGATGCAGTCCAAACCTCCTTGATGGATGAAGGGGCTAGTTCAGAGAAGAAGAGGCAGTCTTCAGCAGATGGGTCCCAGCCACCCAAGAAGAAACCCAAAACAACCAATATTGAACTGCAAGGAGTGCCAAATGATGGTAAGAGCAACAGTTCCCTCTCCCACATGATCGATCCACTCTCCAACGTAGCCTGGTAATTTCCTTTTTGGGTGATGCTCCCTTAAAGGAATTTTTCCCTGAGTCTTTTTTATAGTGCTTTACAGCTTTGTAATAATTTTATCTGCTTTCACTTCTTTTTAAAATGGGGAGATTCAGCCCTCAGGACTTTGTCTAAGATGATACACTTTAAGTCTTCTGACATCTGGATACTAGTCTTCCTCTGCCTCTCCTCGCAGATTCTCATTAGGTGGTAAAGTATCATTACTAGTCAGACTTGGACAGTCTTAATTCTAGAAACGTTTTTAATCATATGGTAGAGTCTGGATTCCTACCCTGAACTGCTGAGTTCCAAACCCTATTCATTTGGTGCTCTTATGTGCCATTGTGTACATGTGCAATCCTGTTCTGGCTTGTGTGATGAAGTATCAGTGTGTCTTTGAGCTGCCATTGCAGTTTAGAGCTATCGTAGCCCAGTGTGAACCACGTAGGCCGTGTGTGCCTTTTGGCGAAGTAACTGTTTCTCGTTTAATGGCCACTCTTTTGTAGTATTATAGTTAATAAACACAGTGAACTTTTATTCTTGTGTTAGTGCAGCCTGGACACAAGGGAAGAATTCTTTTTTTTTTTTTTTCTTTTAAATGGGATTTTTTTTTTTTTTTAAATTTTTAGCCTCTTTTATTGGTTATTCATTTATTTATTTTCGTCCATTTTTATTCTTTGGCCTGTGTGGGCCTCCCATTGCAGTGGCCCCTCTCTGCAGAGCACCAGTGGGATCTGGATGCATGTGCTCCAGAGTGCTGGTTCGTAATTCGACACAGCAGTCCAGCCGCTCTGCAGAATGTGGAATCTTTCCGGGCCAGGGATTGAACCGGTGCCCCTTGCACTGCAAGGCAGACTCTTTACCCACTGGACCACCAGGGAAGCCTCGGACGAATTCTTTGCTCATGGGTAGGCCGCATGGCCCGTGCTCAGTTGGGGTAATGAGTGGATTCCTTTCCATGCTCATCTGTCCTTTTACAGAAGTCCATCCATTACTGGGTGTGAAGGGGGATGGCAAATCCAAGAAGAAGCAAGCAGGCCGGCCTAAAGGATCAAAAGGTAAAGAGAAAGATTCTCCATTTAAACCGAAACTCTACAAAGGGGACAGAGGTTTACCTCTGGACGCCTCAGCGAAGGGTAAAGTGCAGGCGGAGCTCAGCCAGCCCTTGACAGGTAAGGACACATTGGGAGCACTGTCTGGCTTGCTTCGTGGCCTTGCTTCGTACAACCCCTGACTCCATTTAACTGCACCATGTTTTCCTTCCTTCCCTCCTTTTCCCAGTGGCAGAGGCCCTCAGTGTTAAGCTGCTGTCCAGGGCAGGCTCAATCAGATTTGGCTTCATTCAGTGGCTCTTAACCTTGGGCTCCTAACTGGTT
Organism: Tragulus kanchil; assembly: GCA_022376925.1. Taxonomy (NCBI): domain Eukaryota; kingdom Metazoa; phylum Chordata; class Mammalia; order Artiodactyla; family Tragulidae; genus Tragulus; species Tragulus kanchil. The sequence continues at coordinate 78,883,327 of JAIOJX010000024.1, read as the reverse complement.
TTCACGCATCTCCATTCTCTTGATCTTTTTAATTTTTCCTCTCAAAAATTCTTTTTAACAGCATTAACTATCTGCTGCACTTGAATAATTTCTAAGTGTTGATGCCTAGTCTCGCTCTGTCTTATGTCCCAGGACCCTAGCGTTGTCTAACCACTTCCCAAACATCCTCCCTCCTTTTCCCCAAGAGTAGATACTCCTGGAGTGCTAAGATGCTGCCAGGGGCAGGCTGCATCAGATCTGGCTTCATTCAGTGGCTCTTAACCTTGGTTTTGCAACATTTGGGGGCTCTCCATTCCCTTGATCTTATGTGCAAAATATTGTGTGAATGTTTTTGTGGGAGAGATGCCTGTGCATTTCACTGAATTCCTATAGGAATCCATGACCCCCAAATGGGTAAAAACCTCTGGCTTAATTCATTTTTTCATCTGTGTTTGCTCCTAGATTTTTTTGTTTTGTGTCAAGTGAAATATCCAGTCAGATAACCAGCAATATGAGCTTCCTTATTCTGCCCCTGACTATTTAATTGTAGCATCTTTTTTTATCTCTCTTCAAATTGTTCAAATCCCAGAGATGGTGTTTTTCCCTATTTCAGTATTCTAGAAACAGTGATGAAGTTGTGCTGTCATGTTAAGGAAGAAGATGAGATTTTTTTTTTTTTCATATAGGAGATTGCCAAAAAGACAAGCTCTGTAGCTTCTTAATACCTAAGCTTCTTGAAACTTACCGACTTTTCTCACTTTTATAGGATTGAGGAATTTTTATTGGAGAATGGAGAACAGTTTCAATTTCCTATCAAATACTTGTGAATGGGCTTTTGTGTGGAAAATAGTAATCAAATTAGTGTTTATTTCTACTCAATCATTGTTAGGTTTTGGAAGCTTTTTGTTTTGTTTTTGATTTAGGCACTGTTTTAGTTAATACAGCATTCTCATTTTTCTGTGGTGAGGTCAGTAGATTCAGAGGCAAGACTAACAAAGTATTGGTAGTTATATTTGGGGGACTTTTCTGCCCACTTCAAAATTTTGATTGTGTTAATCCAAAGGTGATGATATGACCTAGAATGCAGAACAGAATTCGTTAAACCAGTTAACCATTGTGAACATGAATTCTCTCCTACGGAGAAGCTGAAGCAGACTCAGTTACACATCATTTTGAGTCTCCCCCTCACATTCACTAGATTTGGGCTTTCACAGTCCTGCGCTCTGCCACTGGAGCACTAGCATTTTCCAGTATTTACGGTACTCCGCCAATTGCCATTTACCACCTCCACATTCAGTCCACTTTGGGCCATGTTTCAGAAAATAGCCTAGAGTAGTTATGGGCATTGCTAACAAAGATTACAGGTTGGGACTTCTCTGGTGGTCCAGTGGGTAAGATTCCTGGCTTCCAATGTAGGAGGCCTGGGTTCGAGCCCTGGTCAGGGAGCTAGATCCCATGTACTGCAACTAAGATCCAGCACAGTCAAATAAATAAATATATATTTTTTTAATTTACAAGCATTTAAAAAAAAGATTACAGGTCAGTAATTGACTGACGTAAATAAAAATGATCCTCCATAACCCATTTCTTGCATAAGTGGATAACGCAACAGAAGAAACAATTTAAAGTTTAAATAGATTTCCCCAGTCCCAGGAGCTGAAATGCTTCAGGGTGATTTAAAATGTGGGGAAGGCTTCCCTGGTGGCTCAGTGGTAAAGAATCTGTCTGCCAATGCAGAGAACAAGGGTTTGATCCCTGGTCTGGGAAGATCCCACATGCCTTGGAGCAATTAAGCCCATACAGCACAGCTGTTGAGCCTGTGTTTTTTTTTTTCATATAGGAGATTGCCAAAAAGACAAGCTCTGTAGCTTCTTAATACCTAAGCTTCTTGAAACTTACCGACTTTTCTCACTTTTATAGGATTGAGGAATTTTTATTGGAGAATGGAGAACAGTTTCAATTTCCTATCAAATACTTGTGAATGGGCTTTTGTGTGGAAAATAGTAATCAAATTAGTGTTTATTTCTACTCAATCATTGTTAGGTTTTGGAAGCTTTTTGTTTTGTTTTTGATTTAGGCACTGTTTTAGTTAATACAGCATTCTCATTTTTCTGTGGTGAGGTCAGTAGATTCAGAGGCAAGACTAACAAAGTATTGGTAGTTATATTTGGGGGACTTTTCTGCCCACTTCAAAATTTTGATTGTGTTAATCCAAAGGTGATGATATGACCTAGAATGCAGAACAGAATTCGTTAAACCAGTTAACCATTGTGAACATGAATTCTCTCCTACGGAGAAGCTGAAGCAGACTCAGTTACACATCATTTTGAGTCTCCCCCTCACATTCACTAGATTTGGGCTTTCACAGTCCTGCGCTCTGCCACTGGAGCACTAGCATTTTCCAGTATTTACGGTACTCCGCCAATTGCCATTTACCACCTCCACATTCAGTCCACTTTGGGCCATGTTTCAGAAAATAGCCTAGAGTAGTTATGGGCATTGCTAACAAAGATTACAGGTTGGGACTTCTCTGGTGGTCCAGTGGGTAAGATTCCTGGCTTCCAATGTAGGAGGCCTGGGTTCGAGCCCTGGTCAGGGAGCTAGATCCCATGTACTGCAACTAAGATCCAGCACAGTCAAATAAATAAATATATATTTTTTTAATTTACAAGCATTTAAAAAAAAAAAAGATTACAGGTCAGTAATTGACTGACGTAAATAAAAATGATCCTCCATAACCCATTTCTTGCATAAGTGGATAACGCAACAGAAGAAACAATTTAAAGTTTAAATAGATTTCCCCAGTCCCAGGAGCTGAAATGCTTCAGGGTGATTTAAAATGTGGGGAAGGCTTCCCTGGTGGCTCAGTGGTAAAGAATCTGTCTGCCAATGCAGAGAACAAGGGTTTGATCCCTGGTCTGGGAAGATCCCACATGCCTTGGAGCAATTAAGCCCATACAGCACAGCTGTTGAGCCTGTGTTTTAAAGCCTGGTAGCTGCAACTCCTGTGCCCACATGTCACAATTACTGAACCCTGCTTGTACCTAGAGCCTATGCTCTGCAATAAGAGAACCCTTTAGTGAGAAGCCCCCACCCGCCACAGCTAGAGAAAAGCCTGAGCAGCAATGAAGATCCAGCACAGCCTATATAAATAAATTATAAAAAAACAAAGCGTGGGCAAGCATGTTAAATTAATTGAAATACTCTGACATAGTTTCCCATCATCTTTAGAGTCTGTCTGTAATTAATCATTTTTTGTATAAAATATGTGTGTGGTAAGTCATTTGCTATATAAGTGTATGGTAAATAAACAATTTGAAGTTTTTAAAAGCTAAATTTTTCTGATGGTCATTAATAGTAACTGAGTATTTTTGACATTTTCCAACTTGGGCTTTTGTCAAAGGTCCCCTGAAGTTCCCTGTGCTTTATAGCTCAGAGTATAAGGGCAGTGGTGTTTTTCAACTAAGCTATACTTCAAAAACATCTAAATAAGACTGAAAATCAAATGTTGGAAAGTTTACTTAACCCTAACTGAATGGGTTTTTTGTTGTTGTTCCCTAAGGTTCTCAAAATACTGCATTGAAATTTTGAGCTAGGTGTAAAATACATAGTCTTGAACAAATCAGTATTGCAAAGCTGCTTCTAGCAAGAGTGATTATCATTCTCAAGGGCCTGTTAGACGTTTATTCCCACTCATTTAGCTGATAAGGTTAAGAGAGGGCTAAAAGTCTCACTAAAGGTTAAAACTTGTGTCTTGAAATAGCAGGGTGCTTCAGACTGGATTTTTATTTTCTGTGTTATTGTTATTAGGCACTTGAGTTGGTCAGCCTTAAATAGAGCAGCTATTTTAAAAGGACTGGAGGACACTTCTACATAACAAGGCCAGAATGACGCTGTGCTTTCCGATAACACATGGAAGAAACAACCACCTACATGACCGCAGCCCTTACCAACGTCTCGTGATTGTTCATTCGGTTCATGGGCTTCTCAAGGCGAGAATGCTGAATGGTTTTCAGTCCCTTCTCTAGTGGACCACGTTTTGTCAGCACTCGCCACCATGACCCATCCGTCTTAGGTGGCTCTACCTGGATGGCTCATGGTTTCATTGAGTTAGACTGGGCTGTGATCCACGTGATCAGTTTGGTTAGTTTTCTGTGATTGTGGTTTTCATTCTGGGGGCCATGGGATTAAAGTTCTTTTTTCTTCTGCCTGCCCTCTGATGGATGGGCTAAGAGGCTGATGGGAAGGACTGACCGTGGGCAAAGCTGGGTCTTGCTCTGGTGGGCAAGTGAGAGTGAAAGGCTGGCTTAAAACCCAGCGTTCAGAAACCTAGGACCGGGCATCTGGTCCCATCACGTCATGGCAAATAGATGGGGAAAAGTGGAAACAGGCTCCAAAACCACTGCAGTGGTGACTGCAGCCACAAAATGAAAGACGCTCCTTTGGAAGAAAAGATATGAGAAACCTAGACAGTGTATCAAAAAGCAGAGACGTCAGTTTACCAGAAAGGGTCCATCTAGTCAAAACTATGATTTTCCAGTAGTCATGTATGGATGTGAGAGTTGGACAATACAGACAGCTGAGTGCCAAAGAATTGAGGCTTTAAAATTGTGGGACTGGATAAGACTCTTGAGAGTCCCTTGGACTGCAGGGAGATCAAACCAGTCAATCCTAAAGGAAAGCAACCCTGTATATTCTTTGGAAGGACTAATATTGAAGCTGAAGCTCCAATACTTTGCCCACCTGTTGCGAAGAGACAGCTCACTGGTTAAGAGCCTGATACTGGGAAGTACTGAAGGCAAGATGAGAAGGGGACAACAGAGGATGAGATGGTTGGATGGCATCATCAACTTAGTGGACATGAGTTTGCACAAACTCTGGGAGATAGAAGCCTGGTGTGCTGCACCATGGGTTTGCAAAGAGTCAAGACATGACTGAGCGACTGAAGAATGATATGATTGTGTGCCTTGCATACTTCCCTGTGTAATCTATTCTTCCTTCTTCCTGTTTGCGTCTTCTGTTGCCTTGGTTCCTTGGCCTTTTCCTATATGGAAATCTCCAAAACTGAAATGACCAGATCAAACTCCTGAGTGTCCTGAGGAATAGGATCATTAACAAGCCTCAAAAGGGGCATTGTGGTTTAGGCCCAACGTTCCTCAGAAGGGTTTTAGCCACTCGCTGTGGTATGATTTGGATCTTTGTGAAAGCTGTGAATCTGGGGGAGAGTACTGAAGCCGAGTATCATAGTGGCCATCGGAAGTCTCCATTTCAGGACAGCCTATCTCTCTTTTGTGTGGGTTTTTCTGGAAGGGGCTTCATCCAGTGGGAGGACCCAGAGCCAGCATAGACTGGCTAGCAATTTTTTGAAAGGCTGGGGAACTGACCGTGGGCAAAGCTGGGTCTTGCTCTGGTGGGCAAGTGAGTGAAAGGTTGGCTTAAAACCCAGCGTTCAGAAACCTAGGACCGGGCATCTGGTCCCATCACGTCATGGCAAATAGATGGGGAAAAGTGGAAACAGGCTCCAAAACCACTGCAGTGGTGACTGCAGCCACAAAATGAAAGACGCTCCTTTGGAAGAAAAGATATGAGAAACCTAGACAGTGTATCAAAAAGCAGAGACGTCAGTTTACCAGAAAGGGTCCATCTAGTCAAAACTATGATTTTCCAGTAGTCATGTATGGATGTGAGAGTTGGACAATACAGACAGCTGAGTGCCAAAGAATTGAGGCTTTAAAATTGTGGGACTGGATAAGACTCTTGAGAGTCCCTTGGACTGCAGGGAGATCAAACCAGTCAATCCTAAAGGAAAGCAACCCTGTATATTCTTTGGAAGGACTAATATTGAAGCTGAAGCTCCAATACTTTGCCCACCTGTTGCGAAGAGACAGCTCACTGGTTAAGAGCCTGATACTGGGAAGTACTGAAGGCAAGATGAGAAGGGGACAACAGAGGATGAGATGGTTGGATGGCATCATCAACTTAGTGGACATGAGTTTGCACAAACTCTGGGAGATAGAAGCCTGGTGTGCTGCACCATGGGTTTGCAAAGAGTCAAGACATGACTGAGCGACTGAAGAATGATATGATTGTGTGCCTTGCATACTTCCCTGTGTAATCTATTCTTCCTTCTTCCTGTTTGCGTCTTCTGTTGCCTTGGTTCCTTGGCCTTTTCCTATATGGAAATCTCCAAAACTGAAATGACCAGATCAAACTCCTGAGTGTCCTGAGGAATAGGATCATTAACAAGCCTCAAAAGGGGCATTGTGGTTTAGGCCCAACGCTTCCTCAGAAGGGTTTTAGCCACTCGCTGTGGTATGATTTGGATCTTTGTGAAAGCTGTGAATCTGGGGGAGAGTACTGAAGCCGAGTATCATAGTGGCCATCGGAAGTCTCCATTTCAGGACAGCCTATCTCTCTTTTGTGTGGGTTTTTCTGGAAGGGGCTTCATCCAGTGGGAGGACCCAGAGCCAGCATAGACTGGCTAGCACATGTTGTTCGATTTTCACATGGCTTCCCAAGGCTTTGGAGGTAAAAAAAAACTCATGTCTTACGTTCTTCCACACTTGGAGATTCTCAGTCAAAAGCAGCATGCCGTCATTAAGAAATGGATCCTGACCCTCAGTGGTGAGGCTGAACCATCTTAAAGATCGTTTCAGTCTGATGGGTGTACAGTGTTTGTGTATTCAGTGCTCAGTGGATCTTCCTTCCCCACACACGCCCTGCTTCTGTGTTAGAGCCCAGTTATTTGAAGGCAGGATTATAGGTGAAGGCTACTGTTTAAGTTGGATAAATGCCAACAACTTGTTAATATGTGTAATTGATCAGTTAACTGAAGAAACCATTCGGTAGACCCTGCTTAGTCCTGGCAAAGCTGCTGTAGTCTGTTGCATGTTGCAACAAGAGATTATGCATTTCAAGGGATAGTTGGAAGACTCATAGACCACCAGTAAAAGTAATTCAACCATCTGGAATTTGGGACTCTAGAAAATTCTTTCCTATCAAACAGTTTGTCAGTAGTGGACAGTAGCAGTGGACCCTCATCCATGAAGACACACTTTCTGTGGTGAGTGAGGACCCATCAGTGAGGCTTGAGAGAAACCTTCCAACTGGAGCCTTTCAGAAAGTGTGGGTCAACATTGCACCGTCTGTCAGATTCCCCCTAGTTAACGCTGTACTCTCCAGAGGGCAGGCTTAGGATCGAAGCTTGAGCTGTGAGCAGAACCACCAGGGTTCCTGTTGACTTGTGACCACACAGGGATTGCCCAACAAGTAGGGCTCCTTGGCAGTAAACACATGACAGAGCGGTGGTCTGTCACAGATGTGGTCTGAGGGCCTTGTGGGATGGTGGGCGTGAAGGGAGTGGGGTGGCATCCAGATCTGTGCAGGTGCAGAGGCCAAACTGAGCAGAGGTGCCACTTCTGAGGACAGCAGTGACAATAGGGGGTGGCCGAGTATCATAGTGCCATCGGAAGTCTCCATTTCAGGACAGCCTATCTCTCTTTGTGTGGGTTTTTCTGGAAGGGCTTCATCCAGTGGGAGGACCCAGAGCCAGCATAGACTGGCTAGCACATGTGTTCGATTTTCACATGGCTTCCCAAGGCTTTGGAGGTAAAAAAAAACTCATGTCTTACGTTCTTCCACACTTGGAGATTCTCAGTCAAAAGCAGCATGCCGTCATTAAGAAATGGATCCTGACCCTCAGTGGTGAGGCTGAACCATCTTAAAGATCGTTTCAGTCTGATGGGTGTACAGTGTTTGTGTATTCAGTGCTCAGTGGATCTTCCTTCCCCACACACGCCCTGCTTCTGTGTTAGAGCCCAGTTATTTGAAGGCAGGATTATAGGTGAAGGCTACTGTTTAAGTTGGATAAATGCCAACAACTTGTTAATATGTGTAATTGATCAGTTAACTGAAGAAACCATTCGGTAGACCCTGCTTAGTCCTGGCAAAGCTGCTGTAGTCTGTTGCATGTTGCAACAAGAGATTATGCATTTCAAGGGATAGTTGGAAGACTCATAGACCACCAGTAAAAGTAATTCAACCATCTGGAATTTGGGACTCTAGAAAATTCTTTCCTATCAAACAGTTTGTCAGTAGTGGACAGTAGCAGTGGACCCTCATCCATGAAGACACACTTTCTGTGGTGAGTGAGGACCCATCAGTGAGGCTTGAGAGAAACCTTCCAACTGGAGCCTTTCAGAAAGTGTGGGTCAACATTGCACCGTCTGTCAGATTCCCCCTAGTTAACGCTGTACTCTCCAGAGGGCAGGCTTAGGATCGAAGCTTGAGCTGTGAGCAGAACCACCAGGGTTCCTGTTGACTTGTGACCACACAGGGATTGCCCAACAAGTAGGGCTCCTTGGCAGTAAACACATGACAGAGCGGTGGTCTGTCACAGATGTGGTCTGAGGGCCTTGTGGGATGGTGGGCGTGAAGGGAGTGGGGTGGCATCCAGATCTGTGGAGGGTGCAGAGGCCAAACTGAGCAGAGGTGCCACTTCTGAGGACCAGCAGGTCCCCTCAGACTTGCCTGCCTTTGGCTGTACCACGGCCCCCCTCGTTCTGGCCCCACCCTGGGCCTCTGAGCCACGTCCTGTTCATTAGAGAATCTGATTGTTTTAATTAACTGATAGGGGCTTCCCTCCACCCCCTTTTCCTTTTTTTTTTTTTTTTTTAATGATCAATCCCTCAAAGACTGTGAATTCCTGCTAAGATCAGATTTTTGGATGGCTTGGTTGGGTATTCTCATTCTGTGTGATCTTATTAGCTGACTAGGTAATGTTTGAAAATTCATACCCAGTGTTTTCTAGGCCACCCCAGCTTGGCTGCTTTGGGGAGGTGCCAATAGCAGCTGTTCACTATGAGCTGAATTTCTTAACTTTGTATTACTGGACATTTCTCTTATGTTGCAGCTAACACTTGGGGGAAATTTTTAATTTGCCTGGAAATCTTCTGCTTTGTTGCTGTTCTTTGTGTTTTATGTTGCTCATAGATTTGCTTGTTCTGGTATTGGTTTGTTGCCTGATGCCTCAACAAGCTTTGGTTTTGGTCGTTCACAGGAAAGAGGGTGATAAAGAGAAGACATTAACTGACCGCAGATAAGCAGTATAATGTAGTTCATTAATTATCTTGAGTGCACATTATAAACTGCGCACTTTTTCCTCTGATGATTTAGGCTTAAAATGTCAGTGTTGTATCCATTTTTTAAAATGTTGAAATTAGATTGGTCAGTGCCTGTGGGAAGAGTCAGGAAAGCTGGCCTTAAAGCGCCTCAAGGATACTGAGTCCTGTGGAGTAGATGCTTTAATCTCAGATTTTTAAAAAAATCAATTCAGGAGATTAATCATTACGTTTTATGTTGAAACATCTGAGAAACAGATGGTTAAATATACTTTTGGGGCTTCCCAGGTGGCTCAGTGCTGAGAATCTGCTTGCCAGTGCAGGAGGAGGGGTGCGATCCCTGATGTGGAAAGACCTCCTGGAGGTGGTGGGAGTAATCCACGCCCGTTTCCTTGCCTGGAGGATCCCGTGGCCGGAGGCGCCTGGTGGGCTGCAGTCCATGCGGCTGCAGAGTCAGACACGACTTAGCACTTAAAACAACAACAATATCTTACTAAACTACGTAAAGTTTAAATTTGACTTTTAACAGTTAGCATCTAGGAGAGTTTCTGTTTTCAGGCAAATAGGATTTTTTTTTTCTTACAGCTTGGGCAATTATTTTAAACCATTTTCCCTTCAATTAACATGTTATTCCCCACTCCAGATGAGACTGGGAGGACTTCACCTTCTTCTCTCTGGACACTTCTTAGTTAATATTCCACAGCAGCCTGTTCAGGGTGTCCCTCAGAGACTGAACAGCTCCTGTGGAGTAATCAGGGAGGTGTTCATTTTCTTATTTAGGACTCCATTTGTTTATCAGTTGTTGGCACATAGAAATGCCAGCAGTGGTTTTCACTAACATTTCACCATATTTGCATTCCGAGGAGCTGAGAGTACCACTTAAGGAACCAGGAGTGTTTCAAAAAGGATCTTTTTGCTCATCATTAATTGTTTAGTGGTGTGCAGTCATTTCGTCTAATGTGTGAAATATTGAACAATGCAGTACTCTAGAGTCTCTTTTGAAATATGAGGCATTATTTGTCAACACCTTGGAGAATGGTTAGCAGCTTGGAAAATGTAAAAATCTGATCATTTTGCCTGTTTTTCTCCCTTTGGGGGCAGCACTGAGAAGAGTACTGGGGGTGTGGTTTGGGGTTTGAATTGTTACTTCAGTAAAGAGTAATTGGGGATTGAAGTTGGTTTTAACTTAAAGTGGGGGGAGGGGTGGTTAGTTCTTAGCCCATGTGTGCTTGGATTGCATCTTCCAGCATCCATCAGTATTTCTGTTCTTGAAAATAACTGGTCTAAGTTGATACTAAGAGAAATCTTTTTATTTCTCATCTCTTTAGCAGGAGGAGCAATCTCAGAACTGTTATGAAGACCCTTGAAGTTCTTCATTCTTCCCTCCTTTGCCATCATGTGGCCTCTGGACACTGTGGTCAGTCATCTGAGATTGACTGTAATTTAAAACAAAGGCCTCTGTCTTCCACCCAGGAGGTGGAAGGAGTGAATTTTATGTTTGAATGAAGAAGTGAATTATGGAAGAAGAGTATATGTCCCTTCCCTTTCAAGCATAAGTCCAAATAGGCTCTCAGGAATGAGGATTTGTGAAGACATCCAACAGGAGTTTTGGCTCTGTGACGGTTCATGCTCATAATGTTGCTGGAGCAGAGATTGCTGTTTTGCTCGTCTGTCTTTGCTGTACCGGCATCATCTCAGCCTTTCGTTTCCCATCTCCTACTTGCCTTCGCTCCTTGGTGCATGTCCCTGAGTGATCATTTTCATCTGAAATTTTGCTGCCTGTCTCCTAGAAAAACTTCTGTCTGCACATTCTTTCTTCCATTTTTAAACTTACCCACTCACTAGATACCTCCTATCTTTCCATATTGTGTTACAAAGGATGGGCAGAAAAGAAAGTGCTGGAAAGATTTCAGATTTTCTGAAAGAAAGATAAGAAAGGCCCCCTCGTTTTAACATACTGTACCATATTGCTCAAGAAGCTGGACTGTGAGAGGGTCAGGGTTTTTCTTTTCATCACATGCTTCTGTCCAGTATTGGTGCATTCTCATTAATCATGGTTTATGAAGATAGCTAGTTTTGTCTCCAGCAAAGAATCATCAGCCATTTATATTGCTTTAGCTGTACAGGTTTCCAGAGACGGAAACAGATCGGGGCGTCTCTCAGCAAGCTTATTTTATACTGGGGTGGGGGAATCTATGCAACGGCTCAAAGAAAACCATCCAGAATCAAAGCAGCAACACAGTTCAAAGAAAACAATCAAGGACCTTTTTTTTTTCCATCACTGCTGTGGACAGCTGTCCTTCCCGCTAGTCATTGTTCCCTCCTGATGTCCATGCTCCTTGTCCTTCCAACGTGTCTCCAGTCACTTCCTTTCTGTGAAAGGTTGCTTAGCTTTTTTTAAAAAAATTAATTTTTGCTTTTGCTGTTCTTTGTATTAAAAGTAGCAGATTGGAAGGATGTGTACACCAGGTGTTTGGAATTCTCTGAAAATCCAGAGTGAAGAAACCAGGTGTGGAGAAGGCCCTCCAGCCTCTCTGAGTAGAGCTTTGAGCTGACTGGAAGTGCTTAATCTGGATCATCATTTTCACAGTGCTTTCAAAGGAGAGTTAAACACTGTGCTTACTGGGAAATCTCTGACAGTTGGTGGTTGCTCCATTAGGTAGCCAAACAAGTTGATTACCTTTTGGATGTTAGCATAGAAATCAAAGTAGAACACATCATCAAGAGCCTCTTCCATTGGAGCTCTCCTGAATCAGTGGCCAAATGTCTATATTTTTAGATGCCACTGCTTTTTCCTCAGATGGTCATTTTGTGAATTTCATTTCTTATTTCATACCAGACCAGTGGTTGAGATTGGTAGATGGTTCATTAGGCATGATTTTGTCTTGCAGACATTGCCATTTTGTTTCTGTCTATCCTGTACACTGCAGTAGTATGCAAACTGTGTGATGCAGGAGGTTTCTGCCTTCTTTCCACGTGTGGAGAAGTGGGGTGTCCTCTGCCTGAGCCTCTGGGTGTTCAAGCGCTGTGCACCTGCTAACCTGGCTACTGAGAAAATCCACTCCAGCCCTGCCAGAGCGTCTCTGGAGGCAGCTCCTAAGACTTATTTATGCTTCTGAAAATTTTTTCAGCTCCTAAAATCTTCTGTCCATTTCATTTTGATTTTCTTGATTTGTACACTATATATATATTCTTTTTTCTCCCCTGTTTGTCATTCCTCACCCCCTGAGTGTTTTTTAATGTTCTGTAGTTTTGTATGAGATGAGACTTAGCCTTGGGTACTTCTTGCTGAAGCTTTAATGCTTTGTAAATAAAAATTGAATGTTTATTAAAGAACAGGTGTAGGAGTTTGCTGTCTAGCTGATCCTTTCTGAAAGTCACCAACCTCTTCATTCTGTGCAATAGAAAATGAGGCTTGCTTTGTTGATGTTAATAGATCTCTATGTGGCAGTACAGAGCTGGAAAGGCTAAGGGGTGGCCTGGTAGTCTAGATATCTGCCTCTGGACAATACTAAACAAACAATTGAAGCAAAAACTCAATTGTTAAGAAGATCATTTAGGAGTGACCCCGCTTCAAATTCCTTAGCTCAGCAAGTTTGTGACTGTGCCGCAGAGGCTGTGGCACTAGGGAACATTCTGGAGCTTAACAGAAGCGCTGTGAGGAGACCCCTGCCTTCTAGGAATCTTTCTTAAAGTGTAAGTACAGAGAAATGCCTCTTCATTAGCACTTTTTCTACCTAGATTAAACATCTTTGAAATCCATTGAATGCTTATTATCTCCTAAAGAAGAAGAATATTGTAAGTCTGATTTTAATCATCTCTAAATCTGAGTGTCTACTTACTTATCTTTCCTGACTGAGAATCTTTGATGTCATAGCTGTTTCATAGCAACCTTGACCAAAGTGAATGATGAAGCTCCTTCCTTGTTCTCTGGGCCGAAGGGATTTAGGCTGAGAGTCAGGAAGATTTACGTGTCCTCCTCCCTCCGAATATATTGTTGGTATCCTTAGGAAGGAAGAGTGCCTAGAAGTAATATTGCCTGTCTTGCTAAGCACTGATTCCAAAAGGGCTCTTGGCCCTTGTCTTCATGAATTTTCATTTCTCTTTTAAAATTCCTTACACATGAGCAGTGTTTCACACTTTACAGAGTGTTTTCATGTGTAGTTTTATCATTTGGTGCTCAAGGTGACTTTAATTCAGGAAGAGTAAGTCACTTGTGTCTTAGTCCAGAGTCTTTAATCCTTTTAGTAGAAGGTTTAGGAGCATTTAAAGATAATAACTTATTCAAATTAATCCTCCCTTTTTTTTTTAGACGTGGTATTTGATTTCTTATTTGGTCAGATTTAACTGGGATTTTTAAACCTTTGAAGCCAAATCCCACAGTTTAGCCTCACTGTGTATTGAGATAATTTGGAAGTTCACTTTGGCTTCTGAAGTCTTTTCATCTGCTTTCCCAAGAGGTGGATTTAAATTCATTAAAGGATGTGAAAAGGATAAAGACTTAGTTATGGTAGTTGTTAGCAAGCAGAGATAGTAAAGCAACAACATTGTTGACTTGTCTGCCTTGTGGCCTCACCTTTTAATAAGTACTAGACTTAATTTGTTAAGTTGTATTATTTTATTGATAATGCATGTATCACATCTTTTGACTTTGAAGGCTCTCTTACGTGGAAGGAATTGAGTTACGATGCCACGGAGGATTTAGCTGAAAAACCCCAGGTGTTGGCTGAGGGTAGTGAAATGCCTTCTAAGACATGAAGACTTTGGTCATTAGTTTCATCCTTGGGAGCCTGGTGGTGGCCTTCTGTCTACCTTTGGTGGCGACTTTACCTAAAACACTGGCCATCCCTGACAAACTGAAAGAAGCTGTGGGGAAAGTTATTGTCAATGCCACAACGTGTACTGTCACCTGTGGCCTTGGCTATAAGGAAGAGACTGTCTGTGAGGTGGGCCCTGATGGGGTGAGAAGGAAATGTGAGTCTCATCGCTTGGAGTGTCTGACAAACTGGATCTGTGGGATGCTTCATTTCACCATCCTCATAGGGAAGGAATTTAAGCTGAGCTGTCTGAGTTCAGATATCCTGGAGATTGGGCAGGAAGCTTTCCGATTCACCTGGAGACTTGCTCGGGGTATCATCTCAACTGATGATGAAGTCTTCAGACCCTTCCGAGCAAGTTCCTACTTTATAAAGTTCAAGTCCATTCAAGAGTATGACTCTGGGACCTACCGGTGTGATGTGCAGCTGTTGAAGAACTTGAGATTTGTCAAGAGGCTCTATTTTGGGCTGAGGGTCCTTCCTCCTAATTTGGTGAACCTGAATTTCGATCAGTCCCTTACCGAGGATCAGAAGTTAATAGACGAGGGCCTGGAAGTGAATCTGGACAACTCTTCCAGGCCTCAGCACCCACCATGGCAAAGGAAGGTGGCCGTAGTTGTGGGAATAGGAGTTGCCAGTGGCGTGGCTGGTGGTGTGTTGGTGAGCATCGCCCTGTATGGCTGGCTGAGGGTGGTCCACAGCAGTGCCCACCGTGAGACCTTGTAGACCTCGCTGCTGAAGTGCTGGATGCTCAGGAAGCCAAACTAGCTTTCCAGGGGAGTGTTCTGGCTGCCTGAGTGTGGGTTAGCTAAGAGGGAGACTTCACTACCAAAGGACTGAGTGGAGGATATGAAACAGGCAGCATGATGGTATCTGGGGGCAACCGTCTCTAACTCTGAGATTTCACATCTTTTGACTTTGAAGGCTCTCTTACGTGGAAGGAATTGAGTTACGATGCCACGGAGGATTTAGCTGAAAAACCCCAGGTGTTGGCTGAGGGTAGTGAAATGCCTTCTAAGACATGAAGACTTTGGTCATTAGTTTCATCCTTGGGAGCCTGGTGGTGGCCTTCTGTCTACCTTTGGTGGCGACTTTACCTAAAACACTGGCCATCCCTGACAAACTGAAAGAAGCTGTGGGGAAAGTTATTGTCAATGCCACAACGTGTACTGTCACCTGTGGCCTTGGCTATAAGGAAGAGACTGTCTGTGAGGTGGGCCCTGATGGGGTGAGAAGGAAATGTGAGTCTCATCGCTTGGAGTGTCTGACAAACTGGATCTGTGGGATGCTTCATTTCACCATCCTCATAGGGAAGGAATTTAAGCTGAGCTGTCTGAGTTCAGATATCCTGGAGATTGGGCAGGAAGCTTTCCGATTCACCTGGAGACTTGCTCGGGGTATCATCTCAACTGATGATGAAGTCTTCAGACCCTTCCGAGCAAGTTCCTACTTTATAAAGTTCAAGTCCATTCAAGAGTATGACTCTGGGACCTACCGGTGTGATGTGCAGCTGTTGAAGAACTTGAGATTTGTCAAGAGGCTCTATTTTGGGCTGAGGGTCCTTCCTCCTAATTTGGTGAACCTGAATTTCGATCAGTCCCTTACCGAGGATCAGAAGTTAATAGACGAGGGCCTGGAAGTGAATCTGGACAACTCTTCCAGGCCTCAGCACCCACCATGGCAAAGGAAGGTGGCCGTAGTTGTGGGAATAGGAGTTGCCAGTGGCGTGGCTGGTGGTGTGTTGGTGAGCATCGCCCTGTATGGCTGGCTGAGGGTGGTCCACAGCAGTGCCCACCGTGAGACCTTGTAGACCTCGCTGCTGAAGTGCTGGATGCTCAGGAAGCCAAACTAGCTTTCCAGGGGAGTGTTCTGGCTGCCTGAGTGTGGGTTAGCTAAGAGGGAGACTTCACTACCAAAGGACTGAGTGGAGGATATGAAACAGGCAGCATGATGGTATCTGGGGGCAACCGTCTCTAACTCTGAGTCCCGGCTGGGTCTCTCCCCACTCTGCCCTGCCCGCCAGGTACCTGGAAACCTGACTGCAGGCGTCTCCCTGCTCCCGGGATGAGCTCTGTCTTACAAGTTTACATTAATTTTCTGCCCTTTACAACTTGTGTGCCTCCCAACCTTGATCTGTCTTCTGAGCAGTATAATCATATATATATATATAGAGAGAGAAGGATATAATAGCTTTTCTAGTGAAAGCAGTTTTTTCTTCAATAAAAGTAATTCACAGTAACTATATGGAGACCTAACCTTTTCTGCTCCTTAGTTTAAAATTTCTTGTCAGTTGTTTAGACTGCCCCATAATGAGTCCACTTTGGGGTTAAACTCACACCAGAGTTTTTAGAATAGACATTAAACAAATTGCTTTGTAGGCAGAATATACCCATGTGTGGCAGAGCCGAGGGAGTTTCTAACAGCTTGTGACTTGGGTGTGTAAGAGACAGTCACTGAATGGTAATAAGCTATTTGTTCCCTTACACTCCCAGGTGAAGCCTCTGTGCTCAGAGCTCAGTTGGATTCCTGGGGAAACATTGGGTTTTTCTGCTGGTAGATCTCCCCTGAACAGTTTCTTGGCTGGCCTCCTGCTCTTGTCCTTCTAGACCTTTCAGTGCCCTGAAGGTTCTGTTGTCGGACCGGTGAGGTGTGTTGGTTTGTTAAAGCAGTCAGGGCCCGCTGAGGGAGGACTGGTACCTTCCTTCCTCTACAGGAAGTCCAGTCTTAAGACCCTCAGAGGGCATTCAGACTTTGCCTGAGATAATTGGCCTGATTTTTGGAACCATCAGGGAAACAGCTCTTGGGCTTCAGCTGAGAGCTAGTTCTATTTGAGAGAACTGGCGTTTCTTCCCCTCACGTTGCCTAGAGAGGGAGGAGCAGAAACCAGACTTGGACCAGTGGTGTTTCTTCTCTGGCCATGTGTCTGAATCACTCAGATGTGCTTTTGAAAATGAAAGATTCCCAAGTCCCAACCTGAGGTTGCTAACTCAGTTTAAACTATGGCCAGTGGATCTCTTGTTACTTTCTTCTGTTTTATATAAAAAAGGAATTCAAATCGAGAAAAAAGTTGAAAAGTTTGATGACACCCATACACCCTTTAACTGGATTCACTGATTGCAAACAGTCTGCTCCAGTTCCTTCCTCTAAATATATATTGATTTTATGTAAAGCACTTGAAAGTTAGTCATAGACACTGTGATTTTTTTTGTTTTTAATTTTGGCCTCTTTTATTGATTTTTTTGTTTGTTTATTTTTCATCCATCTTTATTCTTTGGCCTGTGTGGGCTTCCCATTGCAGTGGCCTGTTTTGTTGCAGAGCACCAGCTCTGGGCACATGCGCTCCGGAGCGCCGGCTCGCAGTTGGCTGCACTGGTCCAGCCGCTCCGCAGCACGTGGGATCTTCCCAGGCCAGGGATCGAACCGGCGCCTCTGCACTGCAAGGCGGACCCTCCACCCACGGGACCACCAGGGAAGCCCACACTGTGATCTTTTATGCCTTAACCCTATATGCATCGCTTAATAAGAATACTCGTGTCACCCCACTGACTTCATCACACTAACAATTCCCTAATCTTATGTAGAGTTGATACTTTGTTTCTCCCAACTTCTAAAACCTGGGAACTTTTCATTGTTGATCCAGGATCAAATGAAGATTCATGTACTACATGTAATGATTTCTTAAGTCTTACTGTACGACAGATCCCCTACATTTTTTCATGACATTCGTATTGAAGAGGCCATTCATCTTGCATTAAGTAGCCCACAGTTATTTCCTTATGATTCCTGAGGAATGATTCTTAAAACATTTTTGATAAGAGCCCAATGAAAATGGTATGTACTTACTGCATGACCTCAGGAGGCCTGGTGTCAGAGTGACCCACTGTTGATGAGTTTGATCATTTGGTTAAGGTGGTGACAGCCAGATCTCTCTAGTGGTGTATCTGTATGTGTTTTCCTTTTGTAGTCTGTGGGGTGACACTTACCTGGTTCCTAAAAACATTCACAGAATGTTTTGGAGTCCATGATCTTTGCCTTATTGTCGGGGATTGCAAAATGATGGATTTTTAAGTTCAGTTTTGTATTTATTGCGTGGCATTTTCTCTTGTGCTATTTTTATTCTTGTGAGGTTTCAGTGGATTCTTTTTTATTCAGTGAATTATATCTAATCCATTATGTTGTCATATTTTTGATGTTCAAATTGTTCCCCCTTTTGGCCAGGAATTCCTTCAGGCCAGCTCTTCTGTCCTTTTGGTGTGGTCCCTTTTGACTTGGAGCATGTCCTTGCAATAGCAAGATATTTCCGATGCACCCCCAAACCTGAATCTCCTAGGGACTGTCTTTCACCAGGGGGCTCTGGTTCCTTCTCATGTGGGAGTAGTACTTAGAAACTGTGGTCTGGGTGCTGGATGTGCCCACAGCCACTGCAGAGTTCCTGCTTTTAGGCCATTTGCGTGTCCTACATATATATAAATCGTGTTCAAATGCATCTTTGTTTTTCAGATGTTTTCTCTATATAGCAAAGTAGATAGGAAAGGTTGAGAACCTCTGGCCTAGACTCGTGCACAGGGAGTCTTTAGCTATCACTCTTGTTTTGAAAAGATCCTAAACTTCCCACACACACTTTCCCCCATTCTCTCTACCTCCGACGGGATGTTATTCAGAAGACTTGAGTTCTGGTCCTCTTTCTGCTATCGACTGTGTAATGGAGCAAGCTAACTGACCCTTCGTTCTCCTCGTCTTTGAAACACATGATTATGAGGATCAAGTGAGATCCTGTGAGTAAAAATGCTATAAACTGTGAAGGACCAGACATCATGAGTTGGGGAATGTCACTAACAAAGTTCATTACTTCAGCCCTGGACACTGCTGAAGCAGTCAGGAAAGAGCTGATTCTGCTTTGAAAGAGAACCGTAAAGCATTAATATCACATTGCAGAGGAGGGTTGAGGGGTGCAGTGTTTACCATTTTACAGAGGGGAAGACTGAGACCTAAGAAGAGCTAGATAGATTCTCCAGGATTCTACTCTAAGCCAGGAGTCAAGCATGGGCTGGGGTGTTTTCCAGCCCTAGGTTAGAGCACTGTGCTTTGGGTTCTCGAGTGTTGACTCTGAGGATGTGAGGGTACTGAGCAGGTGAGAGAGCGGAACCCACTCAGATGCGTTAGTGCTGCCCCAAACCAGTGTAGTTCTTTGAACTCCGTGCACAGGGTCTGCCTCTGGAGACCAAGGAGACGCTGCCTGACTAGGATTTGGGCTTCAGAATGGCCAGGGCTCCCAGCAGCTCTTGGGTGCAAAGTAGGGGGATGAAGCCGTGTGGAAATGACCGCCACGTGGCCTGGTGGGGCTCACGACCAGCCTCAGCTTCCCGTGCTGCACGGGCCCTGGGCAGGCCTCTGCTCAAACTGCTAGGCTCGGTCAGCACGGAGCCTTCAAAAGAACAGAACCCTTCACAGCTGCGTGAGCGTGTCACACGTCTCAAGTATAGTAGAAGTTGTGATAAATGTTGAATGCGTGATAATATTGCATTCAACATTTGGAAAATGTGATGTTGAGAATGTGACTAGAAATTCAGATTCTTTAGGCTGCTGTGAGCAGAGGCTAAAGGCACCTTCTCAGCAGGAGGGGCCACTGTCTGCAGGGAAAGGACTTCCCTTTGGTACTGTTGAGTCAATACAGGCAACCCCTTGCTTTTTGAAAGTTCATTTTCTACTGCTTTGGCTTTATGAGAAACCTACATTAGTATCTGTTCGCACTGCCTGAAAGATACTGGAAGAGGAATTTCACTTTTCCAAAAAGAGGTAATTGCATCTTTGCATTACACTGTTTCACTTAACAGTTAATAGAACACTCTACTTCTGACTAGCGGGAGAAGCCTGTACCTCAGCTGTCTGAAAAAGCAGGGCGGCTCAGAGCACCACCATTACCTGGGCACTGTCCTGTCAGGTACAGCCAGGCAGGGAGAGCGCCTGCTCTGCTGAGGCCTGCCTCAAAGTCACTGGACTAAATTTTCTCCCCTCCTAGCACTAAGTGGAACATTATGGACCATGCACCGTGACCTCCTTAGAGATGACTGTGTGATGAAAGGTTCAAGGTGTTGGATAGAGGCCTAGGGTCAGAGAACACGACAAGGAGATACTTCCAGTCTAAGGATAAAAACACCCACAGCTGGTGCCAGCTGCCTCAGCAGGCTGAGAAACCATCTTTATTTAAGAACTGCTCGCTACCAGAGTCAATAAATAACTACCGTTACAGGAAGTGTAAGAGAGACAGATAATAGGTCGGTGGGAGGGGGTCCATTTTAACAAAAACTGAGTTTAATCAGTGGTCCAGTGAAGCCCCAACCTTTGCCCTTGTGAGCTTTTCTAAGCTATGCAACTCCTGGAAGGGGTGGGTCAGTTGGAGTCTAGGGGTCAAAGCAGGATGTACCCCATCTGAGGGCATGAGGCTTCCTAGGGCTCTGGGGAAGCTGTCTGACGCGTTATCCCTTTAGTGTCCTGCCTTTCTGAAGCCCATATATACAACAGCTGCCACGCCTCCTCAGGCCACTTCAGGAGCCTTCCCGGCAACCTTGCTCATCTCCAGGGTGAAGCCCAGATTTGATCTGAGCCAGGGAAGTAGGGTACCACACCTGTGCCTTAAACCTGGATTCCTCCAGCCCAGGAGGCTGTCCCGTTGTGAGCAGAGGCTAAAGGCACCTTCTCAGCAGGAGGGGCCACTGTCTGCAGGAAAGGACTTCCCTTTGGTACTGTTGAGTCAATACAGGCAACCCCTTGCTTTTGAAAGTTCATTTTCTACTGCTTTGGCTTTATGAGAAACCTACATTAGTATCTGTTCGCACTGCCTGAAAGATACTGGAAGAGGAATTTCACTTTTCCAAAAAGAGGTAATTGCATCTTTGCATTACACTGTTTCACTTAACAGTTAATAGAACACTCTACTTCTGACTAGCGGGAGAAGCCTGTACCTCAGCTGTCTGAAAAAGCAGGGCGGCTCAGAGCACCACCATTACCTGGGCACTGTCCTGTCAGGTACAGCCAGGCAGGGAGAGCGCCTGCTCTGCTGAGGCCTGCCTCAAAGTCACTGGACTAAATTTTCTCCCCTCCTAGCACTAAGTGGAACATTATGGACCATGCACCGTGACCTCCTTAGAGATGACTGTGTGATGAAAGGTTCAAGGTGTTGGATAGAGGCCTAGGGTCAGAGAACACGACAAGGAGATACTTCCAGTCTAAGGATAAAAACACCCACAGCTGGTGCCAGCTGCCTCAGCAGGCTGAGAAACCATCTTTATTTAAGAACTGCTCGCTACCAGAGTCAATAAATAACTACCGTTACAGGAAGTGTAAGAGAGACAGATAATAGGTCGGTGGGAGGGGGTCCATTTTAACAAAAACTGAGTTTAATCAGTGGTCCAGTGAAGCCCCAACCTTTGCCCTTGTGAGCTTTTCTAAGCTATGCAACTCCTGGAAGGGGTGGGTCAGTTGGAGTCTAGGGGTCAAAGCAGGATGTACCCCATCTGAGGGCATGAGGCTTCCTAGGGCTCTGGGGAAGCTGTCTGACGCGTTATCCCTTTAGTGTCCTGCCTTTCTGAAGCCCATATATACAACAGCTGCCACGCGCCTCCTCAGGCCACTTCAGGAGCCTTCCCGGCAACCTTGCTCATCTCCAGGGTGAAGCCCAGATTTGATCTGAGCCAGGGAAGTAGGGTACCACACCTGTGCCTTAAACCTGGATTCCTCCAGCCCAGGAGGCTGTCCCGTTGTGAGACCAGGAAGAGCACAGAGAGCCCTCTGGCTGAGGAAGCGATGAGGGAGAGAAACACTGGCGGCACTTCCGGCTCTTGCCCAGAGGAGCCTAGAGCGACTCCTGGGATTGCCAAGAGGCAGTGGTGTATGCTGGGAGAAGAATGCCTGGAGCTTTTCCCCAAAAAGTGACTGAGGGCAGTCACTCCCCCTACACTGCAGGGGCCCCAGCAGGTAGGCGCTCCAGGGCTCTTCTGTACTGAGCACGTTTTGATTCCAAGAACCCCAGTCCTGAAGGACATTCACAGCATCCCCTCCAACTGTCACCTAATCTAGAGCCCAAGACAAGGCTGTCAGATTTCCTGAGTTCCCCAGAAAAGGAAGAAGCCTCTCACTCCAGGCTCTCGTTACAGATGTTTTCTCTTACATCTCTCCTGGCATTTTATCAAACAGATCCCCCGCCCCATGGCCATCCTAGTCCCTGGTACCACCTGTGTCATTTGATGCCCGACGGTGCTGGGCCCTCGAACTCCACCTGAAGAGAGCCTCTCAAGGCTGAGGTATACATCGGGGCTGTTAGAGCAGACAGGATGGAGGACCAGGGCCAGGACAAAGGGCCCAGTGCGCTGAGACCCAGCGTATGCAGAACAGATTGTCCCAAGCCCTGAAGCCCTGCCTGCAGGCTGTCTCTGTCCTTCATCCTCAGGCACTTACTGGCCACTAAGCTGTAGGTAAAGCATTTGTTTGTGGCTGATCTTCCTTGGAGGCCTGCCTGGGGCGTGGCGTGTGAGGGGAGAGATCCAGGATCGGGTGGTGGCCATAGCAGGAGCAGGCCTCAGCCCATCTGAGCAGTGACGGTGACAATCAGGCTTCTTGGGCAGGTAGGACCCTGAGAAGCTGTCTAGTCTCACCGTCTGCCTCCTCACAAGCTGCTGCGGAGCCACCACATTAAGAGGCTATTCTGTTTTACATGCCTGCATGTCCTCAAGTCACCTACTATTTTATTGGGTCTTATTCAGCACTTTACCTGAAGTCTTGACCTGCAGGAATGTCTGTGTTTAGGTCTGAGTCTCCTAAACGAGTTCTCCCTACACAGGGCTTAGGTTTTCCTGAGGCTGAGTGTTCCTAGTTATTAATAAAAAAATCCTTCCTAGGTTTCCCAGAGGGTTTGTCTGCCTCCCCAGAACTAAGACTCTTGGTCGTATCTCTTACCTCAAGCAAGCTTAGGGGCTGCAGCTCCAGCCACACGAGCAAAGCCCTGTGCCAAACCAGCCAGCCCTCTTAGCCCATCATTAGACACCTGTCCCTTGGCTTCTACCCCAGACAAGGCAAGGAAAGAACCAGCCAAACCTTGGGAGGAGGTTTCCTCCTTTCAGCTGTCCCTCTTCTGACCAGAGCTGGGTACAGGCCACATCACAGCTGTGGAGGGCCAGGACGGAGGCTAGGCCAAGTCTGGGTCCCTGCAGTGGAAGGACAGTCACTGAACTGAGCTCCCAGCACCTTCCATAGGGGAGAAGGCCAGGAGCAGTGGAGGAGGGTTTGATCCGGTGGCTCCAGGGAGGCAGTCCTAGGTCAGGTGGGTGCTGGGTACCGTACTGGCAGGGAGAAGGCAAGTGAGCTTACGTTGTTAAAAAACTGCTGTGGGTAAACATCAATGTAAGCCTGCCCAGGAAAAGAGAGCAGGACTTAAAAAATTTAAAAACCATAACAAAATAGAGCTCTAACTGTAAAACTACCCCCGAACTACAAAGGGTGGACACCCGGCCGGCCTTAAAATGAGAGCCCCCTAGCCTGCAGGCTGTCTCTGCCCTTTTGCACTCCTAAGCTGTAGGTAAAGCATTTGTTTGTGGCTGATCTTCCTTGGAGGCCTGCCTGGGGCGTGGCGTGTGAGGGGAGAGATCCAGGATCGGGTGGTGGCCATAGCAGGAGCAGGCCTCAGCCCATCTGAGCAGTGACGGTGACAATCAGGCTTCTTGGGCAGGTAGGACCCTGAGAAGCTGTCTAGTCTCACCGTCTGCCTCCTCACAAGCTGCTGCGGAGCCACCACATTAAGAGGCTATTCTGTTTTACATGCCTGCATGTCCTCAAGTCACCTACTATTTTATTGGGTCTTATTCAGCACTTTACCTGAAGTCTTGACCTGCAGGAATGTCTGTGTTTAGGTCTGAGTCTCCTAAACGAGTTCTCCCTACACAGGGCTTAGGTTTTCCTGAGGCTGAGTGTTCCTAGTTATTAATAAAAAAATCCTTCCTAGGTTTCCCAGAGGGTTTGTCTGCCTCCCCAGAACTAAGACTCTTGGTCGTATCTCTTACCTCAAGCAAGCTTAGGGGCTGCAGCTCCAGCCACACGAGCAAAGCCCTGTGCCAAACCAGCCAGCCCTCTTAGCCCATCATTAGACACCTGTCCCTTGGCTTCTACCCCAGACAAGGCAAGGAAAGAACCAGCCAAACCTTGGGAGGAGGTTTCCTCCTTTCAGCTGTCCCTCTTCTGACCAGAGCTGGGTACAGGCCACATCACAGCTGTGGAGGGCCAGGACGGAGGCTAGGCCAAGTCTGGGTCCCTGCAGTGGAAGGACAGTCACTGAACTGAGCTCCCAGCACCTTCCATAGGGGAGAAGGCCAGGAGCAGTGGAGGAGGGTTTGATCCGGTGGCTCCAGGGAGGCAGTCCTAGGTCAGGTGGGTGCTGGGTACCGTACTGGCAGGGAGAAGGCAAGTGAGCTTACGTTGTTAAAAAACTGCTGTGGGTAAACATCAATGTAAGCCTGCCCAGGAAAAGAGAGCAGGACTTAAAAAATTTAAAAACCATAACAAAATAGAGCTCTAACTGTAAACTACAGAAACAGGCTCAGGGGCCTGTCCCCTGCATGATGCTGACCTGCTGCTCCTGTATGCGAAGAGCCGCTGGACACAGCCCAGGCTCTGGAATTTCCTGGTTGTGCCACCACTGCTGCCTGCGTGTGGGGAATCCTGTCCTTGCTCTGCCCTCTTTTCGTGCAAGGGTAAGGGGAGCAGGGGGCTTCGAGCCAACACTGCATACCGAAGTCCCAGCAGAAGCCAGCTCAGAAGGCAAAACAAGACTGGACCTCCCACAGTCTGCACGCACCCAGCGCTGGGACCAGCCGTGCCGGTCACCACCATCGCCCACCTGAACCTCTGGAAGCAGCAGTTTCATTGCCCACTCTGCCCTTTAAATCACCTTAACCAGGTCAAAGCCATTCAGCACTGTCCCCTTCTGGACAGAACGTGGGACAGAGGTGGGAGAAGAGGGCTCTTTCGGCCCTGTCGCTGGCAGGCTGTGTGACCTGAAGAAAGCCCTGCCCCTTCCAACCTCCATTTCCTCCTCTGTCAAGTAGGGGCGTGGGCACTGTGAGGTCTAGAGCCTCTCCAGCTCCGATGTGCTGTGACACACCCAGAGTGCAAGCTAGGAGGTCCCATTTATTTACCCCCTCCTCTTTTGGGGAAGTGTTAAAGAGCATCGGAGGCAGCCTAGGGGTTGGGTCGCCAGGTGGCCCAGGGTATTCCTGGGAGCAGGTAGGGCCCCATTGGTCCTTTGCACTTCCTGGAAGATGTGTGACTCCAGACACAGAATTACTGCTGCACCTTGCCTGTAGAAGACGGTAGAGGCACGCCTGCTGTCTCCTGCCTCCTGCCCAGACCCTGGAGGGACGGTGCAGGACACGGTGGGGACCTCCCCAAGACAAGCCCTTTAGTCACCCGGCCACCAGTAGTGGCTTCCGTCACTCTGGGGTGACAGGGTCGGGTTGGCAGTGTTGGCTAAGAGGGTGAGGTCACCTAAACTGTGACTGTGCCTCAGGCCAAGTCTGTGTGCCCTTCCACCTGGAGACCAGCCTCTCAGCTCTTCGGAGCTCCCACCAGCAGTTGGGGGCATGGCCATCCAGAGCTGCCGGGGCTCAGGCTCCCGGCCAGACACCAGCACACCGGTTCCCAGTCACCTGGGCAGGTGGCAGGGGCCTCCAGGGCGTCCTCAAGGACAATGCCAGGGTCCAGCCATGCTGCCCTTTCAGAGGAGAAAGAAGAGTCTGTGGTCCCTAGGTCTGGCCCTCTCCTTAGACTGAGGGATGCTGCTGTTGTCTCCCTTCAGCCCGCTCCTGTCCAGGGTTCCCGGGCTCAGGATTCTGCCGTCTGGGCCAGAGTCCCTGTGTGGTCCAGAGTGCCATCCGCTGATCGGCAAACACATGTTTCAACTGCCTTCTTCCTGTGGGCCTGCTTTCTGTCCAGGCACCCTAGAGGGCCCAGGCATGGGGTTCAGTATTACCACGGAAATTAATGCCTGGTGCCTCTTGATTTAAAGAAAAAAAAAAATCCTCTCATGGGTTCTATCCTGTGGCAGAATATGAAATATCCTACCTCCTACGAAAAGGGCACTGTTTAGAGTAGCTATTTAAAACCAGCCATTCTCAGGCACAGTGTTGGGCCACCTTGGCATTGGGAAGGGACTGGGGCCAGCAGACTGTGTCCGTCGGAGGTGGGTGTCTAGCTGTGGCGGAGAGGGAGGGGTGCTGAGATCAGAGCTCCAGGTAGCCTATGAGGATCAGCGTTGCCACGGAGGGAGAGAGGACGGCGCCGGGATGCGGGGCTGGACAGACTGCCGGGTTCTCCACCATCATGCTCGTGCCTGGAACCAGTGGGCGGAAACGGGCTGAGTGGGCCGGGCCTGGGGCCTGCTCACCCCTGTCCCACCCTCAGGACAGGATCCAGACCTTCCCTAAGGAGACTCACAGAGCGCTGGCTTCGGGACTGGGAGGTGCTCTTGCCCTTTTTGGGCAGCATTTTGCAGGAGCTTTTGTTCCCGTGAAAGGGACACTCGCCCCTCGGCCCTCAGGGATGCTTGGCGTGGGAAGGGGGAGGCAGCGAGGCCAGGCCCCGGGCTACTTGGCACTTAGCTCCTGCCTGCCTTCTCTTTTCTCCTGGGACTGGCTGGGGGCATATGGCTGGGATGGGAAGGACTCCTGTATGTGGATGGACCCTGACCCTCCTGGGGAGAGAGAGCACCTCCGTTCCTCACGATGTGGACCTCAGCCGGGACCCCGTCCCCTCCTGGCCCTGTGGTCCGAATCTGCACCAGGGCATGGCCGATGTCTTCGGGAACTGCAATCTCTATCCAGTTCCTACTGGTGAGGTGGAGCGTGGGCGTCGGGTGTAGGTCGTTCTGGTACAGCATCTGTGGGAAGGGGGAGAGCCCGCAGTCTCCCGACACCTCGAGGGACTCTTCTCTTCCCTGGCCCCAGGAATGTGCCCTTAGGTCCTGCTCCTCACCCTGTTTCCTGTGGACCAGGCCCAGGTTCTTGAATAAGCTCCTTGCTAGAGTGAGAAAGGCTTCCAGGCAACTGAACTGGTTTTGCAGATGCTTCAGACCAGAGGGACCCCCAGACTTCGCCTGGTCTGCCACTGCCCCGCGAACCCTGCCTTTCCGCAGCCAGATCCTGCCCTTTAGTCTCTACTACGCTCTCTGGAGAACCACTTGGGTAATTCATGCCTCTCAAAACCCCAACTCGTTGCTTATGTCTGTCTCAGATCCTTCTGCTAGAAATGGAAGCTCCCTTGGGTTCAGGGAAATCCAAATGAGCTCTTCCTCACCATTCGAGAATCCCTCCTTACCTTATAGCCTGTGGCGGAGAGGGAGGGGTGCTGAGATCAGAGCTCCAGGTAGCCTATGAGGATCAGCGTTGCCACGGAGGGAGAGAGGACGGCGCCGGGATGCGGGGCTGGACAGACTGCCGGGTTCTCCACCATCATGCTCGTGCCTGGAACCAGTGGGCGGAAACGGGCTGAGTGGGCCGGGCCTGGGGCCTGCTCACCCCTGTCCCACCCTCAGGACAGGATCCAGACCTTCCCTAAGGAGACTCACAGAGCGCTGGCTTCGGGACTGGGAGGTGCTCTTGCCCTTTTTGGGCAGCATTTTGCAGGAGCTTTTGTTCCCGTGAAAGGGACACTCGCCCCTCGGCCCTCAGGGATGCTTGGCGTGGGAAGGGGGAGGCAGCGAGGCCAGGCCCCGGGCTACTTGGCACTTAGCTCCTGCCTGCCTTCTCTTTTCTCCTGGGACTGGCTGGGGGCATATGGCTGGGATGGGAAGGACTCCTGTATGTGGATGGACCCTGACCCTCCTGGGGAGAGAGAGCACCTCCGTTCCTCACGATGTGGACCTCAGCCGGGACCCCGTCCCCTCCTGGCCCTGTGGTCCGAATCTGCACCAGGGCATGGCCGATGTCTTCGGGAACTGCAATCTCTATCCAGTTCCTACTGGTGAGGTGGAGCGTGGGCGTCGGGTGTAGGTCGTTCTGGTACAGCATCTGTGGGAAGGGGGAGAGCCCGCAGTCTCCCGACACCTCGAGGGACTCTTCTCTTCCCTGGCCCCAGGAATGTGCCCTTAGGTCCTGCTCCTCACCCTGTTTCCTGTGGACCAGGCCCAGGTTCTTGAATAAGCTCCTTGCTAGAGTGAGAAAGGCTTCCAGGCAACTGAACTGGTTTTGCAGATGCTTCAGACCAGAGGGACCCCCAGACTTCGCCTGGTCTGCCACTGCCCCGCGAACCCTGCCTTTCCGCAGCCAGATCCTGCCCTTTAGTCTCTACTACGCGCTCTCTGGAGAACCACTTGGGTAATTCATGCCTCTCAAAACCCCAACTCGTTGCTTATGTCTGTCTCAGATCCTTCTGCTAGAAATGGAAGCTCCCTTGGGTTCAGGGGAAATCCAAATGAGCTCTTCCTCACCATTCAGTACCGGGTCAATCCCTCCTTACCTTATAGCCTGTGACTGCAGACTCATTGCGGAGCGGGACCACAGGGTCCCACTTGATACTCAGACCGGAGCTTGAGAAGGTCCAGGAGATGTTGCCAGGGGGACGCTGTGGAGCTGCCAGAGGAGGGAGAGAGCCAGGGAGACTTCCTAATGTTTCCCCACCACTCATCCCTTTTGCTTTTAGCCAGCCAGTTTCCAGATGTCTGCCCGCAGCAATTGCACCCAGAATATTCTGTTACTACTGCCTGAGAAACAACTCCAACAAAGATTGGGGAAGAGAGAAGCGCTTCAGAGGCCATGAATTCCACTCCCTTCTTATCATTAGACGTTCTGCCTTGTGGGCTGGAGCATTTATCTTTGGGGGAAAGAGTGATCCTAGAGGCCCTGAACTCCGCTGCCTCTCAACCCAGGCTGACAGACTCACGGGGCTTCATGGTTGTGGCATTGGCAGAAGGGCTGGCAGGCCCAGTGCCAGCCCGGTTGTAGGCCCGCACGGTCACATGGTACTTGGTGTTGGGGTGCAGGCCCGTGACTAGGGCGCTGGTGTCCAGCCCTGCTGTCCTCACGCGGTCAGCGGCTGCTGCTTTGTCGCCGGCTTTCCAGTAGCGGATCTGAAGGGGACAAGGGTACCCTGGGGTCAGCTGTCAAGCCCAGGGCCTCAGAGCTACCCTGACCCTGGCTCTGGACACCTACATCCTGCTCCTCTCTGGTCCTGGTAACTCAGTCTCAGGACTCAGAACCTTGACATGAGATCATAAGGGCCAAGCAAGCAGAGACGAGTTCGTGTGAACTGCTTCTCCCTTCTTGGTGCCCAGTGGAAGGAGAGAGCTTAGTCTATGGCAGAACGAGGCAGCAGGTGGGTGAGCACAGACTTAACCTAGCGAAGGCCTGCTGAAACCCAGCCCCAATCAATTAACTCAGGAATCCTGTGAGGACTCTGTTAAAGGCTATGAAATGACTATTTGCAAAAGGAGTCCCCCAGTCCCCACTGGTGGCTGCCCAGTAAGTGCAAACCCATAGTCCTCGTAACACGAAGGCCTTCCAGATTTTCTTCCAAATCAAGGACAGAGCTTGGCGCTCTCCATTCAGTGGGCTCGCCTAACCTATTGTGCAAAGCCCAGAGCTGACTCTACTGGGCTAGACTTCACAGCGTCCAAGCGTGGTGGTTCTCCTTAGCCAGTGACATTCCCTGCTTATCCTTCTTTCCCTCCTTCTTGCTCCCTCTCCCTCTCCTTCTACCCCCCGTACGGACCCCAGCGTGGAGTAATCAGCGGGTCAGAAACTGCTGGGCCCAGAGTTCTCAGGGATAGGAAGGAGGGCGGGTCCATGCCATCCTGTGGATGCCGGGCTAGCTGGGCACTGGCAGGAAAGGGGCAGGCTATGCACCTTCTAGAACTCGCTCCTCCCCTGGACTCCCAGGTAGCAGGTGAAGCAGCAGCATCAGCGCTGCCCACGGGCACTGGCCAGAGGGGCTCAGCTAAGGCTGCGGACACAGTACTGCACAAACTGTGTGCCACGTGCCGCATGAGTGGTTCTGGGAGAAAGACTAGTGAAGTGTGAGGTGACCCAAGCCTCGAGCCCAAGCAGCCTTCCTCGCCCAGCCCCGCAGTGCTCACCTCGTACCCCAGGAGGATGCCATTCATGTCCTGCGGCACGGGTTCCCAGGTCACGTTCATCTCTGAGGATGAGACCCCCTTGGCCCAGACCTTGGTAGGGGCCACCCTGGGCTCTGGGGACCAACACAAGAACGGGTTTGGATTCCCAGGGCCTCCCTGGGCCCTACAGAGCAGCCGCCAACTGGGACTTAGTTCTCACTTGGGATTTTAAAAAGCCCAGGGTGCAGGGCGAAGGCCACGAGGAGGCCAGAGGATCCCGTGGGTGGGGCCCACTTCTCTTCCCAGAGGCCCTCCCTCCCCCAGCCCCGAGGGGAGACAAGATTGGCAGGGCTCCAAAGGAAGCCAGTGGCTGAGAAGCCAGGCGTCTCTCTGCCCCGCCCTCGGAACCCAGCCGGGTGTGAGGAGCACGCCCCTGCCCTAGACCCTCCCCGTGCACATTGCTAGGGTGGGGATGCCCGCTGGGCCCTGCGTGGCCCACCTTCCTCAGCTGAGTACACGATCGCAGTGAGGCTCTCAGGCCCGTCCCCGCGGCGGTTGTAGCTGCGGATCTTGACCTCAAAGGGCGTGTAGGGCTTGACGCTCTCGTTGCTGTAGACAAAGTACTGGGCGTCGGCGCCGGGCACCCTCGCGGTCTGCCAGTTAGTGCTGCCCTGCCTGCGGAAGGACAGCAGGTAGCCGAAGCCGTCTCCGTTCTGGTACTCCCGGGACATGGGCTGAGGGGCAAGAGGGTGGCATGGGCGAGGGGCCGCGGCCTCATTTCCCCGCTCGTCCTCCGGCCCCACCCAGCGGTCACCAAGGCGGGCGGCCCTAGGACCGCGCGGTTCCATCCTGCAGTGGGTGCGAGGGGAGGGGAGGGACGCGGTCGGCTCTGGAGTCAGGGCCGTGCGGGGCTCTGTCTGGGTCTTCTCTGCACGCTGCTCAGCTCTGGAGGGGAGTCTCACGGGGGAGGGGTGGGGTGGAGACGGGCTAGAACTTGTCCCCCGAGAGACCTGGAGGCACATTCCTGCCTGCCTTTGTCCTTGCCGCTTACCGTCCAGTTGACAATGAGCTCTCCGGGCGCTCCACCGCCTCCGCGGAGACCTGAGGGTGCCACCGAGGGGGCTGCCAGGGCCAAGCGACACAGACAGTTAATGGGTGGTGAAGGGGCACAGGCCCTGAGGCTGCACCTAAGAAGCATCCCAGGGTAAGGACACCCTTCCAGCGGGCCCTGGCTACTCGCGCCAATAAAAGGGTCAACTTGGAAGAAATGGACACATGATTAGAAAGGTACGGGCCCCCAAGACTGAGCCAGAACCAGGAAGAAATAGAAAATATGAACAGACCAATCACCAGTGCTGAAACTGAATCCCAGTAAAGCAAGGCTCCCTCCCAATAAACAGAAGTCCAGGATCAGATGCCTTCACAGATCAACTCCACCAAACAGCTGAGAACAGTTAACACCTCTTCTTCTGAAACGATTCCAGTGAGCCCTAGTTTTGTCTTCCAAGTCCCTGTGGATGTGGGCTCTGGAATCAGGGGAATCAGAGATCAAATTCCATCTCTGCTACTTACTAGTTTGTTTCTCTGGGCGAGTGACTTAACCTCTCTGAGCCTCTCATTCCCCTGTCTGTAAGATAAGGATAATCGTTCCCTCCAAGGCTAGCATACACCAAGAGCACACACTTCATAAATGATCCCTCATCCTTCTTGTTGATTTAAACTAAGTAACAGAAACCAACTCCAGTTTTCTTTAAATTAAGGGAAATAAATAATCCAGAACTGCAGTTAATTGAAAAAACATTTCTTTGGGGTTACAGGGTGTTGTGTGTGTGTGTGATTTAATTTCCTAATTGTCTCTAGTACTCAAAAAAGGCTGTTATTAAAACATGAATGTATTTAATTAGACTGTGAAGCTTGCAGAGGGTAACTTGGCTGAAGGTCAAAATATTTCTGCAGATGACACAGCAATCGAGACTCATCATTGGTTCTGACGATACTTGAGGGGCTTCTCATTTGCAACGGGCACTTACACACATATTACCCTTTACAGAGCAGAAATGTTGAGGCCCAGGGCAGTTAAGTGACTTGCCTAAAATCACACAGCTAATAAATGTCACAGTTTGGATTTGAACTCAGCTCTTCTGATTTAAAAACTCACTTTCTTCTACATCCTAGTTGTTTTTGTGCTCAATTCCTGGGTACTACAGTGGAGGAGACCCCTTCTCACCCTTTGAGTCTCCAAGAAATTCAGTCAAAGAAAGCTCCTTCTGAATTATTTTACTTAGGAGAGGTACCAGTTAAAAATGTTGACTGATTCCAGAAAAAACCTGGAGAGTCAGCCTGGGGCACATAGGAAATCGTGTTTAAGGGACACAAAAGGGCAGACCCTCGTCACACTGTCGGTGGGGCAGGCCTGGTGGGCGGCAGGTCTTGAGTCCATGCTGCAGTTCTTGAGATCCCAGGGCTCTATTCTGAGCCTTCACCTTCACCTCGTCCCTTCCTTTCCCACCTGCCTTTAAGGGAGGGTTGTGGGCAGATCGTCCATTCCTCCTGCTCCCAAAGTAATCATCGAAAGGACTTAGAGACACTGGCTGTGTACCTGGTGCCCGACACACTCACACGTTCCTCATTAACTGATTCCTGGAGCTCATGCAGGTCCAGGGAAGATAGTTGCCCATCACCCTGTAGATCTGGGTTCAAGTCCAGGCTCTGCCAGTGGGACCCTTCCTTCCTCCAAGCTTTGGTTTTTCCATTTTTCTTAAACTTTTTTGGGTAATTGTAGATTCACATGCAGATGTAAGGTTGGCCTAGTTTTTGGATGAGAGGTTTGGATGGCTTCCAGCCTTGACAGGCTGTGGCCAAAGACATAGTATATCATACAGTGCTGCGGCCTCTCCCTGACTTGGGCTCCTTGCTCGTCTGTTTTGTAAGAGTTCCAAGTCTGGTGAGCAGGCTTGGCGCTCCATGTAATTGCTGTTCACTTGGGGCACCCCTTAAGGAGGACTGGGGTCTCTGCCCTGATTCAACTTCTCACCCAGGCCTCTGACCTGCTTCCTTGGTCTGGATTTTGCTGGAGGGCCCGCTGGGCTCTCCCGTGCCCAGGATGTTGCTGGCTAAGACCCGGAACTCGTAGTCCATCCAGGGCGTAAGGCCCAGCACGTGGGCAGTCTCGGCGTTCCCCTCAATGTTGGTGGGATCTGCAAGGCACAGGGAGTCAGGGCTCTGCCTTCCTTTCCTGGTCTAGGTGGAAAGGGCAGGGACTGGGGTGTGCATCCTGTTTTTATACCCAGCCCTCATGGTGGCGCCTGCTGTATACTAAGAGTCAATACCTTTTTCACAAGTGACAGGGAAACTGGTAGACCTCCCTGTCTTGGAGCCCAGGTAAGATGTTGTGTGCACCCCACCCCACCGGTGCTTTCATCACCCCACTAATAGTCCTGCCAGTGCTTCAAGGGTGCAGACTGAGTGGCTCCCCCTCCAGCTCTCTCCCCATTCTTCTGCCGCCTGTGTGACCCTCCTCCCTAATGGCCCAGGAGCTCCCACAGGGAGGGGGACTACACTTGTCCCTCGTTGACGCTCCAGGCTCAGCCTCGGCCTCCATCCCCACCTCCAGCACACAGCCAAGCCTATCAGTACTGACCTCGGTGGGACCTCACACTTACTAGTCCGAACCTGCTTCCACTTCCCTGAAGGTAGAGTGCGAGCTTGCAAGGTGTACTTGGCAATGGGGCTGTGGTTGTCGAAGCCACGGCTCCAGCTGAGCTGGACAGAGGTGTCGCCGATGTCTCTCACCACTACACCCCCCGGGGGACCTGGTGGCCCTGCATGAAGAAGCCAGAGCAAAGTGGGTCAGAACTGGGAAGCTTCAAACCTTGGGCCGGTGCAGTGCCAACTGGGAGGGAGCATTGGCCTAGTTTTGTAGGGGATGGCTTCCAGCCTTGACAGGCTGTGGCCAAAGACATAGTATATCATACAGTGCTGCGGCCTCTCCCTGACTTGGGCTCCTTGCTCGTCTGTTTTGTAAGAGTTCCAAGTCTGGTGAGCAGGCTTGGCGCTCCATGTAATTGCTGTTCACTTGGGGCACCCCTTAAGGAGGACTGGGGTCTCTGCCCTGATTCAACTTCTCACCCAGGCCTCTGACCTGCTTCCTTGGTCTGGATTTTGCTGGAGGGCCCGCTGGGCTCTCCCGTGCCCAGGATGTTGCTGGCTAAGACCCGGAACTCGTAGTCCATCCAGGGCGTAAGGCCCAGCACGTGGGCAGTCTCGGCGTTCCCCTCAATGTTGGTGGGATCTGCAAGGCACAGGGAGTCAGGGCTCTGCCTTCCTTTCCTGGTCTAGGTGGAAAGGGCAGGGACTGGGGTGTGCATCCTGTTTTTATACCCAGCCCTCAGGGTGGCGCCTGCTGTATACTAAGAGTCAATACCTTTTTCACAAGTGACAGGGAAACTGGTAGACCTCCCTGTCTTGGAGCCCAGGTAAGATGTTGTGTGCACCCCACCCCACCGGTGCTTTCATCACCCCACTAATAGTCCTGCCAGTGCTTCAAGGGTGCAGACTGAGTGGCTCCCCCTCCAGCTCTCTCCCCATTCTTCTGCCGCCTGTGTGACCCTCCTCCCTAATGGCCCAGGAGCTCCCACAGGGAGGGGGACTACACTTGTCCCTCGTTGACGCTCCAGGCTCAGCCTCGGCCTCCATCCCCACCTCCAGCACACAGCCAAGCCTATCAGTACTGACCTCGGTGGGACCTCACACTTACTAGTCCGAACCTGCTTCCACTTCCCTGAAGGTAGAGTGCGAGCTTGCAAGGTGTACTTGGCAATGGGGCTGTGGTTGTCGAAGCCACGGCTCCAGCTGAGCTGGACAGAGGTGTCGCCGATGTCTCTCACCACTACACCCCCCGGGGGACCTGGTGGCCCTGCATGAAGAAGCCAGAGCAAAGTGGGTCAGAACTGGGAAGCTTCAAACCTTGGGCCGGTGCAGTGCCAAGAGGGAGCAGCAGAGGGCACAGCAAACTCACACACGGTGGGAGGGCAAGGAACGGGGGCAGCAGTCCCGGAGAAAGGATGTATGCAAGGCTGGAGCAGTCACAGAGGCCCTCACATAGAGATGTGAATAGATTGCCCAGCATGAGGCTTTGAAACTTTGGGCCTCCGCTAATTTCTCCAGTCTTGAGGTTGTTTAGGACTAGATTTTTACAATTTTGGCTCTGGAGGAAGAATATTCTGTAGGATGAGTTCAGCTCAAGTGACTTGTTCGAGGCCCCTCGCACATCTCTCACGGAGGGCTGGGAGGCGAGAGGGGAGGTCAGCAAAGCCCAGCTGGCCTCCGAGGGAGCGGCAGTGGGGGAAGGTGGGAATCTGTCACCTCGGACCAGGACCGTGGCCTCCTTGGATGCGCTGTCCACCACCGTCTGGGCCATGCACGTGTACTTCCCGCCATGGCGCAGCTGGGCATTCACGATGGTCAGATCTCCAACTGTTTCCTTCTGCACACCGGCGACAGGAGGGGGGCAGGTGAGAGGATGTAGCCCTGGCTAACGCAGCGAGTCAGGGGACGGGAGGGGTGGCTCACAGCCCCCGGCTCCATTAAACCACGGACCTCTTGAACCTCACGCTCCCCCTCTGTTCCATGGGAGGAATCAGCTACTTTCTAAACAGTTGTTTTATTTACAGAAGACAGTCATTGATGGTTCAAGTTAATGATAACATCTGTGTTGGGGGTGGCAGGACAGCAAGAGCAATAGGGGAGGAAGTCTTGCTGGGTGCTTGGAGTTCCAGATTTGCCCCTAACCTTCTCCTAAATGTACAGACTTTGGAGGAACTCAGGGAACTGGCCGTCTAAGGGAGGGTGCTTATGAGCCCAGGGATGAGCTTGCCAGCATCCCTGGGGAAAGCAGAAAGGCTTTGAGGTGGTGATGGTTAAGGCCATCTTGGGTCCCCTGTCTACCAAGGAGGGGGAAGCCTTGGGTTCTCTGGCCTCAGGCCTTACCACATTGGCCCTTTGGTAGTGACTCCCAGGCTTGTCGAAGTCGATGGGGAAGTCGTCTAGGGTCCAGATAAAGGTGAGGTCCATGGTGGGGTCATGGGAGGCGTGGCACTGCAGGGTCAGGTTGTCACCTAGGTTGATGTCGGCACTCGAGGGGGCTAGAGTGATCTTGGTTGCATCTGCCAAGACAAAGGGCCCCTGAGTGGAGCGGGAAGAAGTAGCCTTGGCAGGGGCAGCAGGGCAGGGTGACAGGGTCTGTCTTGAGTCCCAGGAAAGAGAACTGGTGGCGTGGCTGGAAGTGTCCTAACGTCCCACAGCCCCACGAGTGTGCAGGAGGGAGGGAGGAGCATATCCTGGACGGAGGCAAGAGGGGCGGTCCCGATGGAAACCAAATCCTGGGGGAGCCTCAAAACTGAACTAAGAGGAACACGGGGACACAAGAGCCTGATGGTGAGGTGGGATGGCACCCCGTGGTAACTGAGCCACCAACCTCAGCCAGACCCTAGCCCTTACCTCGCACAGACAGGATGCCCGTGCTGTTGGCTTTGCCCATGAAGTTCTCAGCAAAGCAGGTATATTTGCCTTCATCTGACCGGCTGATGTTTCTTATGATCAAGGTGCCATCCGGAGTTACAGTCACTCTGCAGCAAGGACAGAGTATATCTGGCCAACCCAGTAGCACACTGTCGTCATGGGATGGGGATGGGGCTCCAAGGGGAATGAGTGGGAGTGGGAACTGCTCGGGTGAGGGTGGGGAGGTGGGTTGTACCTGCTGCTGTTGACCAAGATCTCAGTGCCTTTGCTCCACAGCACCACAGCCTTTGGGGCCGCCCGGGGCCGGCAGGGGATAATGATCTCTCCTCCCCGGGCCGCGGGGATGAGACGCCTTACAGGATTCAGCCTGAAGTCGGGGGCAAGTGCTGGAAGGAAAGGGGAGAGCCCCACCGTCATCCAGGGAATCAAAACAGCACCCTTTGCCCTTGATTAAGACGTCACCTGGCTGCATGCTAAGCATTTTATGTACTCTCTATGGCCAATCCGGGCTTCCCTTGCAGCTCAGCTGGTAAACAATCTGCTTGCAATGCAGGAGACCCTTGTTCAATTCCGGGAAGGTCCCCTGGAGAAGGGATACGCTACTCACACCAGTGTTCTTGACTGTGGGACATTCCATGGTTCCTCCATGGGTCACAACGAGTCAGACATGACTGAGCGACTTCCACTGTTCCTGGCCAGTCCTTGAGTGGCTCCTAGCAGCACCACTTCTAAAGCATCCAGAACCCAGTCCCTCGATCACCCCTACTGCCACCTCCATTGCCGCCAAATCTGCACTGGGCTACTGAAAGCCCCTTCATTGGTCTTCCTATTTTTGCATTTTCTTTCTACAATTTCTTCTCCACATAGCTGCCAGGAATATCTTTAAAAACACAAGTCAGACACTTAGAATGAAGACCAACGACCGCCCAGGGATCTGAAAGGAGTCCCCACCTCTGACCACATTTTTGCTACATGTTCCCTCACTCACTGTGGTCCAGTCACCTGGGCCATTTTTCCTTTTTCTTTTTTGTTCTGTAAAGATACCATGGTTTTTCCTGCCTCCGGACCTTTGCACTTCCTGTACATTTTGCTTCAAAACCTCCATATCTCACTTGGTTGAGTCACATCCCAAATGACTTCCTTAGAGGAGTCTTCCCTGACTGTCCCCTTTAATTTGCCCACCTTACCCCCACCACTCTGTGAGATTTTCTTTCTGTATTTATTTTTAATTTTTTTTATTGGTCTTTTGTTTATTCATTTTTCATTCATCTTTGTTCTTTGGCCCATGTGGGCCTCCCATCGCAGTGGCCTCTGTTGTCGCAGAGCACTGGCTCTGGGCACATGCGCTCCAGAGCTCCGGCTCGGTAGTTGGACACATCGGTCTAGCTGCTCCACAGCATGTGGGATCTTCCCAGGCCAGGGATCAAACTGGCGCCCCCTGCACTGCAAGGCGGTGTTCTTACCCACTGGACCACCAGGGAAGCCCTCTGTATTTTTTTCACTGTCTGAAATTATCTTATTTAACTATTTGATTTTGTGTTTATGTGCTTCTCTCTCTCCACTGGATTGTAAGATACTTAAAGGCAGAGACCTTACCTTCATATTCACTCTTAGGAGGTGTTGAAGAAATACTGGTTGAATGAATTAATGAGTCTTAGCTAAGCCTAGCTCCAACTTGATGAGGTAGCTGCTCTCCTGTCCATTCTACAGATGTGGAGACAGACCGGAAGCTCAGGTCACGCAGCTAAGGATGCTGGACCAGCTGACCTTCATGAGCACCTGTTATGTGACGGGCAGGTTCTCTGTGCTTAAGCTCTATCATCTCCTTTAATTCTGCAGCAGCTGTTCGAGGGCAGGACTATTATTGCCCCCATTTGATTAATCAAGAAACTAAGACACAGAGATCAATGCCTTGCCAAAGGTCAGGTAGGCAAAGACACTGCATTAAACCCAAGTCTAGCTGATCTGTTTTTCAGTGACTTTTGCCACCTTTTTTCTCGCGCCAGCAGACGTGTACTTTCAGACACAGTCCAAGGCAAAGGCCCTGTCCTTGGGAGCGCTCTATCTAGTGTCCCAGCTTTTGTCTCCGTTCCTGAGTTCTACTCAGAAGCTGCTGGAAAACTAACAGCCAGTTGAGTGTGTGTTTAGAAATGTGTCAACCCCGAATTCCTGATGCCACGACCTGGGTGCCCTGAGCATGTCCTCTCTTCCCAGGCCTTTACCTTGCACGGCCAGCTCGGCACTGGCATAGATGGTGCCGTGCTTGTTCTCTGCCACGCACTGGTACATGCCCGAGTCCTCCAGGCTCAGCTTGGAGAACCGCAGGTCCCCGGCCAGCACGTCTACCCGGGCCTGTGCAGAAGAGCCAGGCCCCAGGTGGGGCAGGGGGATCAGGACCACTGGAGGACCAGAGTGGGCGCTTGTGGGTGGGTACAGTGGAGACTGGGCAGCCTGGCTCGGTAGTTGGACACATCGGTCTAGCTGCTCCACAGCATGTGGGATCTTCCCAGGCCAGGGATCAAACTGGCGCCCCCTGCACTGCAAGGCGGTGTTCTTACCCACTGGACCACCAGGGAAGCCCTCTGTATTTTTTTCACTGTCTGAAATTATCTTATTTAACTATTTGATTTTGTGTTTATGTGCTTCTCTCTCCACTGGATTGTAAGATACTTAAAGGCAGAGACCTTACCTTCATATTCACTCTTAGGAGGTGTTGAAGAAATACTGGTTGAATGAATTAATGAGTCTTAGCTAAGCCTAGCTCCAACTTGATGAGGTAGCTGCTCTCCTGTCCATTCTACAGATGTGGAGACAGACCGGAAGCTCAGGTCACGCAGCTAAGGATGCTGGACCAGCTGACCTTCATGAGCACCTGTTATGTGACGGGCAGGTTCTCTGTGCTTAAGCTCTATCATCTCCTTTAATTCTGCAGCAGCTGTTCGAGGGCAGGACTATTATTGCCCCCATTTGATTAATCAAGAAACTAAGACACAGAGATCAATGCCTTGCCAAAGGTCAGGTAGGCAAAGACACTGCATTAAACCCAAGTCTAGCTGATCTGTTTTTCAGTGACTTTTGCCACCTTTTTTCTCGCGCCAGCAGACGTGTACTTTCAGACACAGTCCAAGGCAAAGGCCCTGTCCTTGGGAGCGCTCTATCTAGTGTCCCAGCTTTTGTCTCCGTTCCTGAGTTCTACTCAGAAGCTGCTGGAAAACTAACAGCCAGTTGAGTGTGTGTTTAGAAATGTGTCAACCCCGAATTCCTGATGCCACGACCTGGGTGCCCTGAGCATGTCCTCTCTTCCCAGGCCTTTACCTTGCACGGCCAGCTCGGCACTGGCATAGATGGTGCCGTGCTTGTTCTCTGCCACGCACTGGTACATGCCCGAGTCCTCCAGGCTCAGCTTGGAGAACCGCAGGTCCCCGGCCAGCACGTCTACCCGGGCCTGTGCAGAAGAGCCAGGCCCCAGGTGGGGCAGGGGGATCAGGACCACTGGAGGACCAGAGTGGGCGCTTGTGGGGTGGGTACAGTGGAGACTGGGCAGCCTGGAGAGTCCTATCCTAGGACTATCCTAGTCCTATCCAGGGCCGCCTGGAATCCCGGGACACAGAGATCCCCGCCTCCTCCCCGTACGTCAGCACACGGAAGCAGAGGGGTGCGTGCATACTCAGGACCATGTAGTGTTTTCGTGGACGAGTTGTGGCTGGACCCAGGTCCCTGGACCCTCCAGTCAGGATTCTATCTGGTTGACCAGCCTGAAGCCATGTGGCTCTGAGCAGTAGAGAAGCACCTAGAACAACCCTATGGCACTCTAACTGGCCCCAAAGGGTCGCCAGCAGGGCAGGAGGGGAGGAGATCTGGAGGGTGACAGGACTGGGTGAGCAGAGCAGTGTGCTGGGTATGGGGGAAGAAGCTCCAGGTCTCCTACCTGGGAGGTCAGAGGCTCCCCGTTCCGCAGCCAGCGCACCGTAGGCCGGGGCTTGCCGGCAGCTGCACAGCCCCAGTGCAGGTTGGAACCGATGTCAGCCTCCATGTCGGAGATCACCTGGAGCCACTCAGGCTGAGCTGCACGGAGCAAGGGAGAGAGTCTGGGGAGGAGCTGGCAACAACCTCCCGCTGCTAACTCGATTGGACTCACAGGACTGCAGCTCCCGAACCGGACAGCAGAGGGCGGCAGCGGCACTCTGGGATGGGGTGTGGCGGGAAGCAGGTTCAAGAAGACTGGCACTTTGTGCCTTGTTCTAGTGACTGTTTCATTGACTTAGATCATTGTAATGCTTTCCATGTGCTTTCTGAAACCCTGCCTAAACCTCTGAGCTGGCCACAGCACTAGCCTCTTCTGGTCCCATACCCAGGGCAATCTGTGGGCAGGAGGCTTAAGCAAGGGGTTGCCCAGTCTCCTCCCTGACTTTTGGGTCCGCTTCCTCAAGGACGGGAGAAGGCAGGGGTGAGGGTGTCCATTTCCGTACCCTGCACGATGATGCGGCCCTGGACGGTGTCACGGCCCTTGGAGTTCTCCGCCTCACACTCGTAAGTGCCCTCGTCCTCGAAGCCTACACTGGGGATCTGCAGGGTGGGCTCGGCCGTGGCCCACTGCGGGGACAAGGAGCCGTCCACTTTGCGCCACTTGATCCTGGGGACAGGGCTGGCAGGGAGGACAAAGCCGGGGGCGGGGATGGGCTGAGCTAGGAGACTCCCATGTGCCTCCAACTCCTCGCACCCAACCCAGGCCCTCCTGAGATGATGGGCAGGTGGGGCAGGGAAGAGAAGTCCAGGAAGAGGCAGAGGGAGAGGGGCAGGAGAGGAGAAGAGTCAAGGAAAAGAGAGACTCAAGGGTCCAGGAGAGCGCAAGGAGAGGAGGCGGGGCTTCTCTCAGAGCACTGCTGCTCTGCCTCCTGAAGCTGGCTTGCCCTCCGGGGCCCACCCCGCCCCTTTGCGCTGGCCTCTTCTGGGCCTGCCCTCCTCAGCAGTGGCCCCTGAAGCTGGCTTGCCCTCCCGTGTCCCCCGCCCCCTTGCACCTCTTCTGGGCCCACCCTCCCTGGCAGTGGCCTGAGACCTGGGTCTTTATGGGCCCCCCTAGCCCTCTCCTCCACAGGGCCTTGCCTCTTCTTTTCAAAGGGGATTGAGTTTGAGTAATCTGTGTACTAAACAGATTGAGTTATCAGTGACTCTTATGTGCTTTAAATAGGGATCTTTTGGAAACCCAATGGACTTGTCGCTATGACTGTTATCATTGACTTAAGATCAGCTCCCGAACCGGACAGCAGAGGCGGCAGCGGCACTCTGGGATGGGGTGTGGCGGGAAGCAGGTTCAAGAAGACTGGCACTTTGTGCCTTGTTCTAGTGACTGTTTCATTGACTTAGATCATTGTAATGCTTTCCATGTGCTTTCTGAAACCCTGCCTAAACCTCTGAGCTGGCCACAGCACTAGCCTCTTCTGGTCCCATACCCAGGGCAATCTGTGGGCAGGAGGCTTAAGCAAGGGGTTGCCCAGTCTCCTCCCTGACTTTTGGGTCCGCTTCCTCAAGGACGGGAGAAGGCAGGGGTGAGGGTGTCCATTTCCGTACCCTGCACGATGATGCGGCCCTGGACGGTGTCACGGCCCTTGGAGTTCTCCGCCTCACACTCGTAAGTGCCCTCGTCCTCGAAGCCTACACTGGGGATCTGCAGGGTGGGCTCGGCCGTGGCCCACTGCGGGGACAAGGAGCCGTCCACTTTGCGCCACTTGATCCTGGGGACAGGGCTGGCAGGGAGGACAAAGCCGGGGGCGGGGATGGGCTGAGCTAGGAGACTCCCATGTGCCTCCAACTCCTCGCACCCAACCCAGGCCCTCCTGAGATGATGGGCAGGTGGGGCAGGGAAGAGAAGTCCAGGAAGAGGCAGAGGGAGAGGGGCAGGAGAGGAGAAGAGTCAAGGAAAAGAGAGACTCAAGGGTCCAGGAGAGCGCAAGGAGAGGAGGCGGGGCTTCTCTCAGAGCACTGCTGCTCTGCCTCCTGAAGCTGGCTTGCCCTCCGGGGCCCACCCCGCCCCTTTGCGCTGGCCTCTTCTGGGCCTGCCCTCCTCAGCAGTGGCCCCTGAAGCTGGCTTGCCCTCCCGTGTCCCCCGCCCCCTTGCACCTCTTCTGGGCCCACCCTCCCTGGCAGTGGCCTGAGACCTGGGTCTTTATGGGCCCCCCTAGCCCTCTCCTCCACAGGGCCTTGCCTCTTCTTTTCAAAGGGGATTGAGTTTGAGTAATCTGTGTACTAAACAGATTGAGTTATCAGTGACTCTTATGTGCTTTAAATAGGGATCTTTTGGAAACCCAATAACTTTCCACAAAGCAGGGGATATCCTGGGTAACCACATGAGTAATTTGAGGGAGGTGGGGACCAAGGTAGAAATCACATTCCTTCATTCATTCTACAAACATTTATTGAGCACCTGCTATTTGATTAGCCTTTTAGTGAATTCTTTTCCTGAGAGAGTACGATTTCTGTTATAAACTTTCTATTTTAGAAGATAATTGTTAGCATAGAATACTTATTCAAGGCCAG
This sequence comes from Tragulus kanchil, assembly GCA_022376925.1. Classification (NCBI taxonomy): domain Eukaryota; kingdom Metazoa; phylum Chordata; class Mammalia; order Artiodactyla; family Tragulidae; genus Tragulus; species Tragulus kanchil. The sequence goes on along the minus strand of JAIOJX010000024.1, from coordinate 78,840,266 downwards.
ATACTATCCTAAGCACTGTACCTATATTAGTTTATTCAGTCCTTGTAACAACCCCATGAGGTAGGTACTGTTAGTAACACTATGCACAAATAGGAAAACCAAGGCCCAGAGAGTTTAAGTGATTTACCAGAGTCTCCCAGCCAGCAAGTGACAGAGCTGGGATTTGAACACCGCAGGCCAGGCAGCGGTCCACACAGTGTGCTACTTGCCTCCAGCCTGGGGGTGCTGCTCAAGCTGCCTGAGCCTGTCATGCATTGCTGGGGAGACCAAGTGAGCTGATGTGTCAGGCCCTGGGTGTGTGTGATGCCCCGCCTAGAGAGTCAGTGCCCAGGGAGTGCTGGCTGGGCCCCTCTGGGGCTCTGGCGCTCTGCTAGACCCTGTGAGGGTACCAAGATGGCTGAGCTGCCCCTGCCTGCCCCCTCCTGAGGGGCTCAGGGAGCCTGTGCCCTGGCCTGCCCCCACCTTCCTCTACCACTCACTTCCCGAAGGCGAAGCATTCCAGCGTGACCTGCTGTCCCACCAGCGCGTAGGTCTCTGCTGGGAACCGAGCCTTGATGCTGGGGGCAAAGAGCCTGGTGTCTAGGGAGAGAGGAGAGTTTGTGCATCAGATGCAGATGGTCCAGTTTAGGTGCTCCTGGGCTTATGGCCTCAGCACAGCTCCGAGCCCGTTTTTGCTTGACTCCCTTTCCCCTGGGGGGTAGAAAGCAAAGTTCTGAGGCTGTACAGCTGGAGGACTCAGGGGTCCTGGCCCAGTCCCTGGGCCCTTTGAGCTGCTCTTCACAACTTTAAAGGGAAAACCCTCTTCCCCAATACTCCTTGACCCTGCAGCTCCCTCCTCCTTTCCTTGCCCGCTAACTCAGACCTTCCGCAGCCAGGTTGAGCTGAGCAAACTTGCTGAAGACACTCTTGGTGGAGAAGTCCATGTGGCTGGTGGCCAGGCAGGAGTAGTTGCCCAGGTCTGAGGCGTTGGTCCGGGCGATATACAGGTTTCCTGTGGTCTGGGACACGTGGCGCCCGTCCGTGGGGATGAAGTTGGGGAACTCATTGAGGAGCCAGCGGTAGGACAAGCCTGGGAATGGGGAGTTTGATGAAACTGGGGTGCCGGCTAATGGAGCAACTCCATGAGGTAGGTACTGTTAGTAACACTATGCACAAATAGGAAAACCAAGGCCCAGAGAGTTTAAGTGATTTACCAGAGTCTCCCAGCCAGCAAGTGACAGAGCTGGGATTTGAACACCGCAGGCCAGGCAGCGGTCCACACAGTGTGCTACTTGCCTCCAGCCTGGGGGTGCTGCTCAAGCTGCCTGAGCCTGTCATGCATTGCTGGGGAGACCAAGTGAGCTGATGTGTCAGGCCCTGGGTGTGTGTGATGCCCCGCCTAGAGAGTCAGTGCCCAGGGAGTGCTGGCTGGGCCCCTCTGGGGCTCTGGCGCTCTGCTAGACCCTGTGAGGGTACCAAGATGGCTGAGCTGCCCCTGCCTGCCCCCTCCTGAGGGGCTCAGGGAGCCTGTGCCCTGGCCTGCCCCCACCTTCCTCTACCACTCACTTCCCAGGCGAAGCATTCCAGCGTGACCTGCTGTCCCACCAGCGCGAGGTCTCTGCTGGGAACCGAGGCTTGATGCTGGGGGCAAAGAGCCTGGTGTCTAGGGAGAGAGGAGAGTTTGTGCATCAGATGCAGATGGTCCAGTTTAGGTGCTCCTGGGCTTATGGCCTCAGCACAGCTCCGAGCCCGTTTTTGCTTGACTCCCTTTCCCCTGGGGGGTAGAAAGCAAAGTTCTGAGGCTGTACAGCTGGAGGACTCAGGGGTCCTGGCCCAGTCCCTGGGCCCTTTGAGCTGCTCTTCACAACTTTAAAGGGAAAACCCTCTTCCCCAATACTCCTTGACCCTGCAGCTCCCTCCTCCTTTCCTTGCCCGCTAACTCAGACCTTCCGCAGCCAGGTTGAGCTGAGCAAACTTGCTGAAGACACTCTTGGTGGAGAAGTCCATGTGGCTGGTGGCCAGGCAGGAGTAGTTGCCCAGGTCTGAGGCGTTGGTCCGGGCGATATACAGGTTTCCTGTGGTCTGGGACACGAAGTGACGCCCGTCCGTGGGGATGAAGTTGGGGAACTCATTGAGGAGCCAGCGGTAGGACAAGCCTGGGAATGGGGAGTTTGATGAAACTGGGGTGCCGGCTAATGGAGCAACTCTGGGTGGGGCCCCAGCATGCTGCTGGGAGCTGCAGACTCTGTCCTGAGGGCCAGAGGGCCCTGGACGGGGGAGGAGGGGAGACCCAGAGAGAAGCCGCAGCCTTACTCCTGCTCTCAGGCAATGCTGTCTGCTGGGGAAACAGCCCACACCCCTGGGGAACTCCCAGTCGGGGGTTGGGGGGGCCACAGAATCTTTTAGAGTTGGGGACCCAGGGATCAGCATTCCAAGGGCCACTCACCACCTCGGATTCCATCCCTCTTCGGCGGAGTGGGCAGCAGCCTCCCGTGCCCTCTGTCTCACACGGCCCAGGGGCCTGACTCACCTGGGTAGTGGGCGGGCGGGTTACAGGGCAGCATCACCCCCCAGCCTTCATGGGTTCTCACTGGGTCTCGCTCCTCTTTGGAGAATTCCTGCAGAACTGGAGGTGGAAACCAGGCACTCAGAGGCCGTCCTTCAAACCGGCAGGCCCTGCCCCAGCTCATTCTCCATGGGAAGTAGTCACTTGCTCTTGCAGACATTTCCCAGCCCCTTCTTCTCCACCCCCAAAGCATCTCAGCCCCCGTGGGCTCACAGCCGAAGCGGAGGACAGCCTCCCTGCTGACGACAGTGCCCACTGGGTTGGAGGCCAGGCACTGGTAGACGCCGGCATCCTGGGCCTTGGTGGGGTTCATGATGACCAGGTTGCCCCCGACCAGCTGGTGGCGGGAGCCTGGCTGCAGCTGCATCTCGGTGCCATTCATCTTCCACCTGCAGCAGAGGGCGGAGGGGGCTGACGTGCGGACAGACGGCCCGCTACCCAGGGCCTCCCGGTACCACCGCAGGCTCTCACCTGTAGGTGGCCGGAGGGCTGGCCCGGGCGCGGCACGCCAGCGTCACCTTCTCCTCTGTGGACTCCTCCGGGAACAGCAGACCGAGGGGCTGGTCTTCAAAGATAGGCCCAAATGTGGCTGGGGAGGCCCAGGCTGAGCGCCGAGCTGCAGATGGGGGCATCACCAGAGCTCTCAGGGCCTCAGGGCCAGCTGGAGCCTGGCCTTCAGACCAGGGCTGTCCAGTAGAACTTTCTGCAGTCATGAGAAAGTTCCATTTTCTACACTGTCCAGTAGGGTAGCCATTGTGCTCCTGAAATATGGCTAGTGCAGCTGAGGAACCAGGTTTTTAATTTTATTTAATCAGAATTGATTAGAATTCAAATTTCAATAGGTTAGGCAGACCCCAAATTTGGAAAACTCAGCAGTGGCCACAGGACTGGAAAAGGTCAGTTTTTGTTCAAATCCCCAAGAAAGAATGCCAAATAATGTTCAGATTACCGTACAATTTCTCTCACTTAAAACTGATGCCTTTGAGCTGTGGTGTTGGAGAAGACACTTGAGAGTCCCTTGGACTGCAAGGAGATTAAACCAGTCAATCCTAAAGGAAATCAACCCTGAATATTCATCGGAAAGACTGATGCTGAAGCTCCAATACTTAGGCCACCTGATGTGAAGAGCTGACTCATTAAAAAAGATCCTGATGCTGGGAAAGACTGAGGGTAAGAGGAGAAGGGAGTGACAGAGAATGAGATGGCTGGATGGCATCACTGACTCAATGGATATGAGTTTGATCAAGCTCCAGGAGATGGCGAACGACAGGGAAGCCTGGTGTGCCACAGTCCATGGAGTCACAAAGAGTTGAACATAACCGAGTGACTGAACTATACTGAACACGTGAGTCTTTACTAATGCTCAAATTTCTTCAAGCTAGGTTTCAATAATACATGAACTGAGAATTTCCACACGTACAAGCTGGATTTAGAAAAGGCAGATGAACCAGAGATCAAATTGCCAACATCCATTGAATCATAAAAGCAGATGGTTCAAACCCCGGTGGCCCGCATCCTGGGCCTTGGTGGGGTTCATGATGACCAGGTTGCCCCCGACCAGCTGGTGGCGGGAGCCTGGCTGCAGCTGCAGCTCGGTGCCGTTCATCTTCCACCTGCAGCGGAGGGCGGAGGGGCTGACGCGGACAGACGGCCCGCTACCCAGGGCCTCCCGGTACCACCGCAGGCTCTCACCTGTAGGTGGCCGGAGGGCTGGCCCGGCGCGCACGCCAGCGTCACCTTCTCCTCTGTGGACTCCTCCGGGAACAGCAGACCGAGGGGCTGGTCTTCAAAGATAGGCCCAAATGTGGCTGGGGAGGCCCAGGCTGAGCGCCGAGCTGCAGATGGGGGCATCACCAGAGCTCTCAGGGCCTCAGGGCCAGCTGGAGCCTGGCCTTCAGACCAGGGCTGTCCAGTAGAACTTTCTGCAGTCATGAGAAAGTTCCATTTTCTACACTGTCCAGTAGGGTAGCCATTGTGCTCCTGAAATATGGCTAGTGCAGCTGAGGAACCAGGTTTTTAATTTTATTTAATCAGAATTGATTAGAATTCAAATTTCAATAGGTTAGGCAGACCCCAAATTTGGAAAACTCAGCAGTGGCCACAGGACTGGAAAAGGTCAGTTTTTGTTCAAATCCCCAAGAAAGAATGCCAAATAATGTTCAGATTACCGTACAATTTCTCTCACTTAAAACTGATGCCTTTGAGCTGTGGTGTTGGAGAAGACACTTGAGAGTCCCTTGGACTGCAAGGAGATTAAACCAGTCAATCCTAAAGGAAATCAACCCTGAATATTCATCGGAAAGACTGATGCTGAAGCTCCAATACTTAGGCCACCTGATGTGAAGAGCTGACTCATTAAAAAAGATCCTGATGCTGGGAAAGACTGAGGGTAAGAGGAGAAGGGAGTGACAGAGAATGAGATGGCTGGATGGCATCACTGACTCAATGGATATGAGTTTGATCAAGCTCCAGGAGATGGCGAACGACAGGGAAGCCTGGTGTGCCACAGTCCATGGAGTCACAAAGAGTTGAACATAACCGAGTGACTGAACTATACTGAACACGTGAGTCTTTACTAATGCTCAAATTTCTTCAAGCTAGGTTTCAATAATACATGAACTGAGAATTTCCACACGTACAAGCTGGATTTAGAAAAGGCAGATGAACCAGAGATCAAATTGCCAACATCCATTGAATCATAGAAAAAGCAAGGGAATTCCGAAAACAGTTACCTCTGCTTCATTGCCTATGCTCAAGCCTTTGACTGTATGAATCACAACAGAAACTGTGGAAAATTCTTAAAAAGAATACCATACCACCTTACCTGTCTCCTGCAAAATCTGTATGCTGGTCAATAAGCAACAGTAAGAATAGGACATGGGACAACAGACAAGTTGGGAAAGGAGTACATCAAGGCTGTAGATTGTCACCCTGCTTATGTAACTCATATGCAGAGTATATCATGAGAAATGTCAGATCTGGAATCAAGATTGCTGGGAGAAATATCAACAACCTCAGACATCCAGATGATACCACTAATGGCAGACAGTGAAGAGGAATTTAAAAACCTCATGATGAGGGTGAAAGATGGGAGTGAAAAAAGTTGGCTTAAAACTCAGCATTCAAAAACTAAGATCATGGCATCTGGCCCCATCACTTCATGGCAAATAGAAGGGGAATAAAATGGGAACAATGACAGACTTTATTTTCTTGGGCTCCAAAATCACTGTGGATGGTGACTCTAGCCATGAAATTAAAAGACGCTTGCTCCTTGGAAGAAAAGCTATGACAAACCTAGACAGCACATTAAAAACCAGAAACATCATTTTGCTGACAAAGGTCTGTCTAGTCAAAGCTGTAGTTTTTCCAGTATGAATGCGAGAGTTGGACCATAAAGAAAGGTGAACACCAAAGAATTGATACATTCAAATTGTGATATTGGAGAAGATTCTTGAGAGTCCCTTAGACAGAAAGATCAAACCAGTCAATCCTAAAGGAAATCAACCCCGAATATTCATTGGAAAGATTGATCCTGAAGCTGAAGCTCCAGTACTTTGGCTACTTGATGGGAAGAGCCAACTGATGGAAAAGAGCCTGATGCTGGGAAAGACTGAGGGCAAGAGAAGAGGGCAGCAGAGGTTGAGATGGTTGGATAGCATCACCAACTCCATGGACATGAATCTGAGCAAACTCTGGGCGATAGTAAAGAACAGGGAAGCCTGATGTGCTGCAGTTCATGGGGTTGTAAAGAGTTGGACATGACTTAGTGACAGAACAACAAGGCAGACCCCATCTCATCAAATGAGCTCAGTCAGTCACCCCTTCTAACCCAGGTATTGAGTACCTGCTGTATACTTATCACTGAGCTAGGGCTTGTGAAGCAAAACGAGTAAGACACAGTTCTTCTAGCACATGGAGCTCAAGGTCCAGGAAGGAAGACAGAAAGTTGACAGTATAAGGAGACGTGTTAACATGATAGTGGTTTAGGTTCAAGGGCGAGGGAGCCTTAGAGTGGAAGCAGTCAGAGAACTCATGGAGGAGCTGACCTACAGGGTGTGCAATGGGCCTGGGGCATGGAAGCCACAAGTTAAGTGGGGTGGAGGGGAGACGTGGCCCTGGAACCTGTGCTCCTTCTGTGGAGGGCATCCCAAGAGAACATGCTTGGGCTTGGGCCTCTTCAGCTGTTATAGCCCTTCTAAGCCCGTGAAATGGAAAGAAAATGAACCCCCTTCCCAAGGTCCATAGCCGGGTCAGCCTAGCATAGGGGGTGTACCCAGTCGCTGTCTCCTGGACCCAGGTGAGGGGTGGGGTGGGGATCAGGGGAGAAGGAAGGCTCAGTGGTGAGTGGAGGTCACACAGATTGCCTTGGGGCATTTTTCTAAAGTTTCAGTGTGACAATTCAAGAAAGAGAGGCCCAGAAAAAGGAACAACTTCCCCATGGTCTAGACCTTGGGCTCTTGAACTTGCTGAGCAGATGGGTATCCCACCTGCAAATAGCATTTTTCTGCCTGGTCCCCTCCCAGAGCAGAGGCCTGGCTCTTCCTGTCCCCTGTCCAGGCTCACTGGGCAGGGCATGTGCGGCCTCATTTTGCTGACGGGTGCGGCTGGGCATACTTGGCCTTTGTAACTGGCTCCTGCCCCTCAGTGACGTGGATTTTAGCCTCCTCGGTGGGTCGTGGTGGGATGGGATCCCCATTAACCAATTAGTGCTGGCTCTCCTGGTACATCTGGCTGTCAGCCTTAGTCCAGGGGTGCGGGAGGGCCCCATACCACAGCTGAGGCCCAGCTCTAGACCCCCGGGAGGGAAGGCAGCTGTTAAGCAGCTCTCAGAATGAGGAAGGAGGCCGGGCTCCCTGAAATGGCATCCCCCTCCCCCCTCCCCACCACCCGTCTCTATCCCTCATGCCGCCCCAGGCCTGGAGATGGCAGCGGCATCATCTCGGCTGGAGAGCCCAGCTTAATCCCAAGTTAATGATGGCGGTGGAAGTGGTAGGCATCTCTGCCCCAGCTGGGACTGCGGAGAGGGGAGGGGAGGGGAAGGAGGGGTCGCCAAGGCAGCCGGGCTGCTGGAAACAACCTTGCCTAATAGCAGCTTCCAGTAACTCTGTCTGGGTGGTGGGGGCGGGGGGCCTGGGGCACACAGACGCTTTAAGACTGGCTTTCTTCCGGAAAAAGCTTTATCCCTTGCACTCAGCCGTATGCACACCCTCACTCCAGTATCCACACGTGCACGCTTTCTACACCTGTCATGTAGGCACACTCTCTTACATGCACACAAATGCCACACATATACACATACATGATTCTCTAAGCTGCTCCAGTAGGCAGATACACACGGTTACACACACAGCTGTTCCCATGGCTACAAATGTCCACATAAACTGGATAGATATACACACATACATATATCGATATGTCAGGGCATTAATAATAACAAAATAGACAGTATTTCTTGAGTGCTCAACAGAGAAAGTGTTAGTTTCTCAGTCATGTCTGACTCTTTTGCGACCCCATGGACTTTAGCCCGCCAGGCTCCTCGGTCCACGGAATACTGGGCAAGAATACTGGAGTGGACTGCCACGCCCTCCTCCAGGGCATCTCACCGACCCAGAGGTGGAACCCAGGTCTCCTGCATTGCAGACAGACTCTTTACCATCTGAGCACCATGTCACGTTCCACGTTTCTTTCTCATAACCTCTTTACAAGATAGATCCTGCCACATTGTTGCTTGGCTAATCTAAAAACGGAGACTTAGAGGTTAAAAAAAACATGCCCCGAATCGCACAACCAGAAGGAGCAGATCCAGGGATGTGGCCCCTGGCCAGCGCCCCCGCCGAGGGCCCGCCTCCCCCAGAGCCAGCCTCCTTCACCTCAGAGCTCAGGACTCTTGAGCTGCTTCCCATCAGAAGCATCAGAGATGCTGGTCCAGGCTGAAAGTACTGAATCAGTGTCCCTAGGAGGGAGGCCGAAGAATTCAGATTTTCAAGGGGTCGCATGGGTATTCTGAAGGTCAGGGAGCTGTGAGCCACTGCACTGTGTGTAAGACCTTTTACACGGGTCTGTCATCCGCTTAAACACAGCCTGTTCTCCATGCAATAACTCACATCTCCACCCTCTCCACAGCCACAGGCACACCTCACTCACCCCATTCCTCCCTCTGAAGCTACACACACCTCCACCCACATGCACTTTCACACACGCATACACACACACACACACACGCCCAGGCAAAGCCACCCCCTCTGTGTTCGGCTTGTTTGACATCCTGTCTGATTCTCTCCTGGCTCCCTGGCCTGACACCTCTGCTCCCCCAAACACAGGCATCGGGACCTCACAGAGGAAGAGATGTGGGAGCTGAGAGCGTGTAGGAGAAGCCGCATTGTGCTGCTTTGCACTGGGGTGCAGGAGTCCAAAGATGTGCCCCCAGGGTAGGTGAGCAAAGACAACTAAGGGCTAAGGCCCTTCCTAGGGGCTGGGAACTGCCGTGGGATGATCCACTCCTGCTGCCGCAGCTCCTAGAGGTGGCAGACCAGGTCCTGCCTCCTTTGGCCTCCCTGTCTCTCTGGGTCTAAGGACCCGAGAGGCTGCCCACCTTGTTAGCCTCAGGTGATGGGATCCTAGGACTGACCTGTCCCTGAGGGTGGGGAACGTGGAGGAGCCTGGCATCTCTCTGGGCTGGGTGTCTCCTGCTCCCTGCAGCCTGGGCTCCCTAACTCCAACAGCGCCTCCAGACCTTGGGGCCCTGGCACCCAGAGCCCAGCCTGGGGCTGGGGGCCTGGGAGGCTCGCCTATGTCCTAGCAGCTTCACTGACTTCGAGGCAGAGTTGGGAGGCGAGTAGTTGGCTAATCTAAAAACGGAGACTTAGAGGTTAAAAAACATGCCCCGAATCGCACAACCAGAAGGAGCAGATCCAGGATGTGGCCCTGGCCAGCGCCCCCGCCGAGGGCCCGCCTCCCCCAGAGCCAGCCTCCTTCACCTCAGAGCTCAGGACTCTTGAGCTGCTTCCCATCAGAAGCATCAGAGATGCTGGTCCAGGCTGAAAGTACTGAATCAGTGTCCCTAGGAGGGAGGCCGAAGAATTCAGATTTTCAAGGGGTCGCATGGGTATTCTGAAGGTCAGGGAGCTGTGAGCCACTGCACTGTGTGTAAGACCTTTTACACGGGTCTGTCATCCGCTTAAACACAGCCTGTTCTCCATGCAATAACTCACATCTCCACCTCTCCACAGCCACAGGCACACCTCACTCACCCCATTCCTCCCTCTGAAGCTACACACACCTCCACCCACATGCACTTTCACACACGCATACACACACACACACACACGCCCAGGCAAAGCCACCCCCTCTGTGTTCGGCTTGTTTGACATCCTGTCTGATTCTCTCCTGGCTCCCTGGCCTGACACCTCTGCTCCCCCAAACACAGGCATCGGGACCTCACAGAGGAAGAGATGTGGGAGCTGAGAGCGTGTAGGAGAAGCCGCATTGTGCTGCTTTGCACTGGGGTGCAGGAGTCCAAAGATGTGCCCCCAGGGTAGGTGAGCAAAGACAACTAAGGGCTAAGGCCCTTCCTAGGGGCTGGGAACTGCCGTGGGATGATCCACTCCTGCTGCCGCAGCTCCTAGAGGTGGCAGACCAGGTCCTGCCTCCTTTGGCCTCCCTGTCTCTCTGGGTCTAAGGACCCGAGAGGCTGCCCACCTTGTTAGCCTCAGGTGATGGGATCCTAGGACTGACCTGTCCCTGAGGGTGGGGAACGTGGAGGAGCCTGGCATCTCTCTGGGCTGGGTGTCTCCTGCTCCCTGCAGCCTGGGCTCCCTAACTCCAACAGCGCCTCCAGACCTTGGGGCCCTGGCACCCAGAGCCCAGCCTGGGGCTGGGGGCCTGGGAGGCTCGCCTATGTCCTAGCAGCTTCACTGACTTCGAGGCAGAGTTGGGAGGCGAGTAGAACACAGTTGAGAGCATCTGGCGGAATGCCAGTGGAGTCCTTCCCTGGTGAGAGGGAGTAGCTAAAATGAGCTGGCTGCAGGCTTGCAGGGGCTGTGGGGCGGGGAGCAGAACTGGAGGAGGCTACAGCTCCAGGAGGACCCCAGAGCACGGGCTCTCCCACGGAGATCACTAAGGAGAAAGGACGTATCGGTTGATATGGGCTAGGGGTCAGGGTGGAGAGGCCAAGCGGTGGTCCCAGCAGGACCCTTGAGCAGCAGCAGGCTGCTGGAGACTTCTCCCAGCGCACACAGGCCGGGCCTCCCATATGGCCTCCCGAGCACGTGCTCCAGAACCCAGCCACGCCCTCCTTTTCCTTCGGCCAGCCTCCCTCCTCGCCTCCTCACCTCACAGCAGCCCTGGCATGAGAACCCTGGCTTGGGCCCTCTTGCTCCGCCTCATCTCTTCCCAGATCCTATTCTACCTTTGGTCCACTTGCCAGAGCTCAGCCCTGCCCTGAGGAACTCTCCCAGGGTTTTGTGGCCGGGGACCCACCAGTACTTCCAATAGAGCATTCTGTGATAAAGGAAATACTGTATCATGTGTGCTAGCCAGTACAGCTATGAGGCCTTGAAATACAGCTGGTACAACTAAGCAACTAATTTTCAGTTTAATCTTGTTAGGGTTCTTAATCTGGTTGTGCAGCAAAGACAACTAAGGGCTAAGGCCCTTCCTAGGGGCTGGGAACTGCCGTGGGATGATCCACTCCTGCTGCCGCAGCTCCTAGAGGTGGCAGACCAGGTCCTGCCTCCTTTGGCCTCCCTGTCTCTCTGGGTCTAAGGACCCGAGAGGCTGCCCACCTTGTTAGCCTCAGGTGATGGGATCCTAGGACTGACCTGTCCCTGAGGGTGGGGAACGTGGAGGAGCCTGGCATCTCTCTGGGCTGGGTGTCTCCTGCTCCCTGCAGCCTGGGCTCCCTAACTCCAACAGCGCCTCCAGACCTTGGGGCCCTGGCACCCAGAGCCCAGCCTGGGGCTGGGGGCCTGGGAGGCTCGCCTATGTCCTAGCAGCTTCACTGACTTCGAGGCAGAGTTGGGAGGCGAGTAGAACACAGTTGAGAGCATCTGGCGGAATGCCAGTGGAGTCCTTCCCTGGTGAGAGGGAGTAGCTAAAATGAGCTGGCTGCAGGCTTGCAGGGGCTGTGGGGCGGGGAGCAGAACTGGAGGAGGCTACAGCTCCAGGAGGACCCCAGAGCACGGGCTCTCCCACGGAGATCACTAAGGAGAAAGGACGTATCGGTTGATATGGGCTAGGGGTCAGGGTGGAGAGGCCAAGCGGTGGTCCCAGCAGGACCCTTGAGCAGCAGCAGGCTGCTGGAGACTTCTCCCAGCGCACACAGGCCGGGCCTCCCATATGGCCTCCCGAGCACGTGCTCCAGAACCCAGCCACGCCCTCCTTTTCCTTCGGCCAGCCTCCCTCCTCGCCTCCTCACCTCACAGCAGCCCTGGCATGAGAACCCTGGCTTGGGCCCTCTTGCTCCGCCTCATCTCTTCCCAGATCCTATTCTACCTTTGGTCCACTTGCCAGAGCTCAGCCCTGCCCTGAGGAACTCTCCCAGGGTTTTGTGGCCGGGGACCCACCAGTACTTCCAATAGAGCATTCTGTGATAAAGGAAATACTGTATCATGTGTGCTAGCCAGTACAGCTATGAGGCCTTGAAATACAGCTGGTACAACTAAGCAACTAATTTTCAGTTTAATCTTGTAGTCTTAAGGGCTGCAACTCTTGAGCTTATGTGGCGATCTGGTTGTGCATAGTCTTGCTGTGTGAGCCAGGGCAAGCCACCTACTCTCTCTGGATCATGTTGTTTTTTTTTTCCTCATCTACTGTATGACAAAGACTTGTCCTTTCCTCCTAATCCCAAAGGGAGAGTAAAATCCACAAACATAAAAGTTTACAAGCAAATAGCCTCACGCTGAAATACTACAGCAGTGCAGAGTCCATTATTTCTGTAGTCATATCTAGCATAACAGCAATGATATCATGCTCTAAACATCCCTGCTAGGCTTCGGAGCCCAGACAGGTCCTCTTACCTGGGGTGGAGACAAGGGCCACAGCAATCAGCATAAGCAAGTGTGATTTCCTTCTGGTGGGCGTCCCCATGGTGGGCGCTCCAGGCAGAGGTGGGAAGCCGAGAGGAGCCTCTGCCCAGCTCCGGGAGAGTCTGGCTGGCTGGAGGCTGAGAAGGACCTAGGGAGGCAGAAAGACAGGGGAGGACTCTCAGCCGAGGCGCCCCTCCCAGCTCCAGGCACATCTGGGTCGGCAATGCTCTTGCCTCAGTCTGGGGAGAGGCCGGAATGGCTCTCACCCACCCCAGGGCCCCTGGGGAAGGGGTCTGGCTATTGCCAAGGAGCTCTTCTCAGGCTGAGTGCCTCCTGCTGGCCCCCTGGGAGTCTGGCTCTGCCCGGTACCAACACACCACATCAGTGCCGCCAGCAGGGTATTGAAAGTGGTGACTGATTGCGAGGAAAGAAGCTGCTGCCTGCTCTCCAAGTAGGGTCAGGAGGCGGGCATGTGTCTGGGTGTGGGAACGAGATCCATCTGTGCTGGACCGGGGCCCCCCCATCTCTTCCCAGATCCTATTCTACCTTTGGTCCACTTGCCAGAGCTCAGCCCTGCCCTGAGGAACTCTCCCAGGGTTTTGTGGCCGGGGACCCACCAGTACTTCCAATAGAGCATTCTGTGATAAAGGAAATACTGTATCATGTGTGCTAGCCAGTACAGCTATGAGGCCTTGAAATACAGCTGGTACAACTAAGCAACTAATTTTCAGTTTAATCTTGTAGTCTTAAGGGCTGCAACTCTTGAGCTTATGTGGCGATCTGGTTGTGCATAGTCTTGCTGTGTGAGCCAGGGCAAGCCACCTACTCTCTCTGGATCATGTTGTTTTTTTTTTCCTCATCTACTGTATGACAAAGACTTGTCCTTTCCTCCTAATCCCAAAGGGAGAGTAAAATCCACAAACATAAAAGTTTACAAGCAAATAGCCTCACGCTGAAATACTACAGCAGTGCAGAGTCCATTATTTCTGTAGTCATATCTAGCATAACAGCAATGATATCATGCTCTAAACATCCCTGCTAGGCTTGGAGCCCAGACAGGTCCTCTTACCTGTGGTGGAGACAAGGGCCACAGCAATCAGCATAAGCAAGTGTGATTTCCTTCTGGTGGGCGTCCCCATGGTGGGCGCTCCAGGCAGAGGTGGGAAGCCGAGAGGAGCCTCTGCCCAGCTCCGGGAGAGTCTGGCTGGCTGGAGGCTGAGAAGGACCTAGGGAGGCAGAAAGACAGGGGAGGACTCTCAGCCGAGGCGCCCCTCCCAGCTCCAGGCACATCTGGGTCGGCAATGCTCTTGCCTCAGTCTGGGGAGAGGCCGGAATGGCTCTCACCCACCCCAGGGCCCCTGGGGAAGGGGTCTGGCTATTGCCAAGGAGCTCTTCTCAGGCTGAGTGCCTCCTGCTGGCCCCCTGGGAGTCTGGCTCTGCCCGGTACCCCCTCCCCACCTCAGTGCCGCCAGCAGGGTATTGAAAGTGGTGACTGATTGCGAGGAAAGAAGCTGCTGCCTGCTCTCCAAGTAGGGTCAGGGGAGAGCGGGGCATGTGTCTGGGTGTGGGGAACGAGATCCATCTTCTAGGAATCTTCCACTCTCCGCAGCCCCTCTCCCACAGCGGCCGAGCAGGGGGAATAAGCCTCCCTGTGACCTGCATCAAGTCTCTGGGAACCAGCCTTATTTTTCTGGCTGAGGAAGAGTTTTCACAGATTCATCCACACCCTCTCACCCTATGTACAGTGCATGATGGAGCCTTAACTTTGGCCCCTTAGCAAGGCGCCCCAAGCAGATGGACTCGTGGGTCAGAACAGGCCTCTGGGCTGCCAGAGTTAACGCAGCTTCTAGGGGCGCCTCCCTCATGGTAAGAGGAGCAGAGACTTGGTTAAATCCTGGAGACCTCCAGGACCTGCTCCCTGGTCCCCGCACCAATAGCAAGTCAGAGCACCCTCTATCAGCCTAAGAGCCGTTCTCGGCCTTGAGGGAGAGTGTGGCCAGCCTTCCACCTACTCCCCATCTCCATGCAAACTCACCCAGTGTAGGGCGAGGGGGTGTGCGTGGAATCTCGGCCTGCCTTTGGCTGGCAGAGTGAGTCTGGGTCACTGGCTTCCAGGCTAGATCACCCCAGGAGCTAGATCACACCAGGAGCTAGATCACAGCTGCAGATTCCACTTCTCTGCCCTGCTACCTGCTTTGCAGAAAACTCAGAGCAGAAGGAGAGGATCTAAGGTGGAGGAGAGAGCCTGGTCGGGGCTCTCCCACTAACTAGCTTCAAGACCCACACACACCGCCTCTGTGCTCAGGGTCCTCTCCTGTGTGACAAGGATGCTCTCTGGCTTCTCTTCCAGCTCTGAGACTGTGAGAGGGCCTCCCAGGAGAGCGCCAGGAGGCAGGCACTCTAGCATCCAGGCTGGGGCCCCTCCGGGGGCTGGCCCTGGGAAGGGTCTGGCTATTGCCAAGGAGCTCTTCTCAGGCTGAGTGCCTCCTGCTGGCCCCTGGGAGTCTGGCTCTGCCCGGTACCCCCCCCACCTCAGTGCCGCCAGCAGGGTATTGAAAGTGGTGACTGATTGCGAGGAAAGAAGCTGCTGCCTGCTCTCCAAGTAGGGTCAGGGAGGCGGGCATGTGTCTGGGTGTGGGGAACGAGATCCATCTTCTAGGAATCTTCCACTCTCCGCAGCCCCTCTCCCACAGCGGCCGAGCAGGGGGAATAAGCCTCCCTGTGACCTGCATCAAGTCTCTGGGAACCAGCCTTATTTTTCTGGCTGAGGAAGAGTTTTCACAGATTCATCCACACCCTCTCACCCTATGTACAGTGCATGATGGAGCCTTAACTTTGGCCCCTTAGCAAGGCGCCCCAAGCAGATGGACTCGTGGGTCAGAACAGGCCTCTGGGCTGCCAGAGTTAACGCAGCTTCTAGGGGCGCCTCCCTCATGGTAAGAGGAGCAGAGACTTGGTTAAATCCTGGAGACCTCCAGGACCTGCTCCCTGGTCCCCGCACCAATAGCAAGTCAGAGCACCCTCTATCAGCCTAAGAGCCGTTCTCGGCCTTGAGGGAGAGTGTGGCCAGCCTTCCACCTACTCCCCATCTCCATGCAAACTCACCCAGTGTAGGGCGAGGGTGTGTGCGCGTGGAATCTCGGGCCTGCCTTTGGCTGGCAGAGTGAGTCTGGGTCACTGGCTTCCAGGCTAGATCACCCCAGGGAGCTAGATCACACCAGGGAGCTAGATCACAGCTGCAGATTCCACTTCTCTGCCCTGCTACCTGCTTTGCAGAAAACTCAGAGCAGAAGGAGAGGATCTAAGGTGGAGGGAGAGAGCCTGGTCGGGGCTCTCCCACTAACTAGCTTCAAGACCCACACACACCGCCTCTGTGCTCAGGGTCCTCTCCTGTGTGACAAGGATGCTCTCTGGCTTCTCTTCCAGCTCTGAGACTGTGAGAGGGCCTCCCAGAGAGCGCAGGAGGGCCTAGAATGCTGCCCCAGATGGGGAGGTGGGGAAGGCAGGCTGCAGATGACAGAGCCTGCCTCCGGGGCCGGGGTCTGCAGAGCTGTGCCCGCTCAGGGTCGTCCTGCCCCTCCACAGGCTCTTTAAACCTCAGTAGTGGTCACCACTACCCCTTTCCTGCCTCCCCGGCAGCCTCAGCTGGAACAGAGGAGCTGGTGGAGCAAGGGTGTGGGAGAAGTGACCCAGGGCTGTCTAACTGTCGGACAGCTGTGCATAGCCTCTGTGTCACACGCTCAGACTCACTGTGGGCTGCCCAGTCTTCAGTGCTGCCTAAGGGTACCTCCACGGCAGACACACACACGCACACACACACACACACACCCTCATATTCTCACACGCACACACTCTCACACAGGCTCTCAGGTCTCTAGGGTCAGCAGAGGGCTTAGCCATGGAAGGATCTAGAAGCGGGACCCCAAATGGTACCCAAGACAGGGAGCCGCCAGGGCACTGGGAACCACCACAGGCTTCGGAACTGACGGACAGGAGCTGGGGACCTGGGCTTCCTCTCTTCACAGTGCTGTGAGCTTGGACAGGTTACCTCTCCTGGTGGACCTCATTTACTCATCTGCAAAGTGGAGGTCCTCACACTTCCTTTACAGAGCAGTTCTGAGTGTTGTGTGAGACATGGAGTGCCCCGCAGGGCAGTGCTGGGGCCATGTGGACTTGCCTTTGCTAGCAGAGGGGATGGGACGTGGAGAGAGGATGGGGCGCCAGACTCCTCCTCTCTTCAGCCAGAGCAACCCCTTAGACTTGCTTTGTCTGCTGAACCTCCCCCAGGTCCCTTTACATGGAGCATTCCACAGCTCTGAACAGTATGAAGACGTCCCTCTGGCGCAGGTGTGCCCCAACCAGAGCCTGGCACAGAGAAGATGCTCAATCATCATTTGCTTCCTGCCCTTTGTCTGCCTGTCAGTCCTGAGAGCTCAGCACGCGGATCCGGTGCCGGCTCAGGGAGTGAGGCACTTATCGAGTGTGCCGGCACAGAGCGGAGATTGGACGGGCAGGGACCTGAGGCAGGGACTGGAGACTTGGGGCAGGAGCATGCTCTGCCCACCAGCCGTGCTGGAGAGAGCTGGGTGGGTGTGCGTGTGCTGGCATGGATGTGATGTCGGCATGTATCTGCCTACATGGGTCTGTGTATGTGTGTGGTCAGTCTTACGTCTCTGTGTGTGTCTGTCTGTGGGTGTGTCTGTTCTTTGTGTAAACGCCTGTGTGTGTGTGTGAGTGTGTGATGTCTGCCCAGTACAGGGTGTGAGGACCCAGCCCTGCCTTGCTTCTCTGTGATCCACCAGACCTGTACCCTGATCATTCACCTCCACGCCACAGGGGTCAGAAGTATCTGTTATCCCTCTTGGTGTTTGCTGTTGTTTTAGTTGCTAGGTCTTTTTTTCTTTTTATTTATTATTATTATTTTTACAGGGATTTGTTGTTTACTGCCACATGTCAACCTGAATCCGCCATAGGTAGGCATATGTTCCCCCCGAACCTCCCCCTCTATTTCCCTCCCCACCCCACCCCTCCAGGTCGCCACAGGTTGTCTGACATCCCCTAGTCCCACAGCATATTCCCCTCCCTCACACCAATGTCCATAAGGCTGTTCTCCATGTCCGCCTCGCCATCGCTGCTCTGCATATTCATTTATCAGCACCATCTTTCTAGTTTCCATATGTAAGTGTCAGTATACAATATTTATCTTTCTCTCTCTGACATACTTCACTCTGTATACTAGGTTCTAGATTCATCCATCTCATCAGAAATGCATTAAAATGCATTTCTTTTTATGGCTGAGTAATATTCCATTGTATATATGTACCACAGCTTCTTTACCATTCATCTGTTCTGGGGCATCTAGGTTGCTTTCATGTTCTAGCTATTGTAAATAGCGATACAATGGAATTGCTAAGTCTTGCCTGACTCTTTGTGACCCCCTGGACTGTAGCCCACCAGTCTCCTCTGTCCAAGGGATTCTCCAGGCAAGAACACTGGACTGGACTGCCATTTCCTTCTACAGGGTGTCTTTCCCACCCAGGGACACAACCTGCATCTCCTGCATTGGCAAATGGGTTCTTACCACTGAACCACCTGGGAAGCCCTGTTTATCTGTCTCTCTTACCGTAAGTGATTACGTACCATGAGTAATATGATCCCTCTGCTCATCCTAAACGTTAATTGACTCCAGACTTTTATCAGTCACCTCGAGGCTCCAGGGTCCTGGGCACCCCCTGGGGACTGAGACCTGCAGCCTCAGAGGAGACATGGATGGGGAAGGCGCTGGAACCAAGAGCACCTGGGGTTGCCCTCTGGGAGCACTAGAGACTGACCAGCTCAAGCAGATGAACCCGCGCCCCCACACAGCCACTCTCCGCCTCTCCCCCGCCGCAGAGCTCAGATCAAAGGCTGGAGCTCATGGCCTCCCTCAGACGAGGCAACTGGCATTCAGCCTTGCCCTGTGTCCACTCCCGTTGTGTATTTACCACTGTGTGCCAGGCATGGTGCGCGGGAGAGGCAGGAGTAGCAGAAGCACCCTTGCAGAGTCCTTGCCCAGCTGAATGCAGCCCAGGGACGTGCTCACGGGCAGCACGGGCCAGTCGTCTCCCTGCACCAGCTGCCTGTGACACGTTCTAGAATGCCCAGGGTGGAGGCGGCCTTCTCGTCAGGAGCAAGGACTGGCGTGGAGCTATGCCAGACCCAGAGCTGGCCCTGGCCAGCTGCCCTGGTGCAGGGGTGCAGGCACAGGCTGGCACGGGCTGGCACTCTTTGGGGCCAGTCCTGGAGACTGTGGGAGCTGATAGGCTGCTTGAGGTTCAGGGGGAGCTGGCTGAACTGCTGGGCCCAGGAGACAAAGGATTGGGAAGGCAGCAGGGGGATGGAAGCCTGGGAGCTGGGCTCCACTACGGTTTGCTGGGCTGAGGACCCCTGCACAGAGCTAATCAGAAAATGAAAAATGCATCCTGCCCAAGTGCTTCCGCTTGGGGCACTGAGATCCTGGCCCAAACTTGTCTCTCTGTTCCCCTGGACAGCATGGATCTGAGCAGATGGGTAAGGGTAGGAAAAGAAGGCGTGTGAAACCCAGTGGAGGCCAGAGACTCAGTGACTTATTATAAGCCGCTAGGTATTACAGGAGCCCCTTGGGTTCCCCACCTGCCCCGCAGCACAGCACACTGCTTACAGGGGTGGGCTCTGGGGTTGCCAGGCCTGACGTGTACTAGCCAGTGTGACCTTAGTAGGACTAACCAGTATAACTCCAGTTATATATTCATTTCTTAACCTCTCTGAGCCTCAGTCTTCATCTGCAAAATGGGAATGAGAAGGATACTACTCACATCCTGGGACGCCCGTGAGGTCGGCACCATTCCTGGCCCATAGTAAGTGCTTTAGAAAGATCAGAGCTTATCACTGAAGAACCTTCCGGGCACCAGCACACCGAGGGACACACATGCGTGTCCACAGCCCCTCTGCCTGGCTGTGAGTCAGGTTTCCACCAGTCACAACATTCGGGCCACGCTCACATGTGCTGAGAACACTGACAGACTCGCCCAGTCTCCGCGGACAGGAGCCCTCCTCCTCACCCAGCAGGTGCAGTGGGCCTGGGCAGCACCAGCAGGCGCGCTGTTCCAGACTAGGACACAGGGCTCCGCAGATCCGCGTCCTGACACCGTGTGTGCAGGAAGGCACCTGGCTCAGACACACACGGGCTCTCCCAAGCAGGTTCTCCTCCTCAGCCACCCACCTTCTGCCTATGGGGTCTAAAATGGGAGGGGGACTCTGGTTATGAAATGAATTGCCTATGAAAGGATCCTGGGTTAGGATCGCTGTCTTCCAGGAAGGTCTAAGCCATCCCCACACCCTCTGGCAGGTGGAGGGTCTGCAGTGGCCTGGTGGGGCAGGAGCTGGCAGTGGAGAGGCTGGGGCTGTGGCTGAGAGGCGTCGGTGTGGGGAGGCTGGTGCCCTGAGCTGGAGGAGGTGCTCTGGGCATATTTGAGTGGGATAGGGAACTTCTCCATCCCTGACAGGGACTGCTTGGTGACAAGGAAGCCTTGCAGCTGGTCCCCCCAGCCTGCTCTGCATGCTCCCTCCTTTCTCAGCCCTTGCTGTTCTCTGCAGGCTCTTTGTATTTGCAGCTGGGTCCCCGAGGCCCAGCCCTGGCACTGCCGTGCCTTCTGGGGAGAACTGTGACTCCCAGGCTCACAGATTTGCCTGAGCTTTGGGCACTGGGCTGGGGGAGTTGGCCCTTGATGTGCACTCTGCAGTCTTTGTCTCCTATCCCCACCCTTTCCACTGAAGAGCCCTCTCAGAGTGGGGAGTGGACAGAAGGGGTGAGCCTTGCCTTCTTCTGAGAGGACCTGGAGGCACATAGTGCCCAGACATCAGGTCTTCCTACTTGCCTGCCTGCTAAGTGTGGGGTCTGGGGGAAGAATGAATGAGGGCTTTGGGAGGAGAGCCCTTTTTGTGACACCAGGGGTGGGAGCAATTGTTTCAGCTTGCTTCAGAAGATCCAAATCAGGAAGAAATTAGTGGAGCAATTTTGCATGTCCCCTCATCTTTGCTGAGAGGAGACTCTCCCCCAATTCCTGGGCAGGCTGGTTCAGAACCCGACCTGATCAGGGTGGGTTTGAATGTGCTCCTGCCTTCTACTTCCCCTCTAGGGCCCAGGTCAACTGCACCTGTTGGGCTACACTCAGGAAGGCCACCTTTTAGCCAGAGCCAGGGTGGAGGAGCCCTTTGGTCTATGCTGTTGGTGGACCCTGAGAGGATGCGGGCTGGGGCTGGAGGAGGTCCAGCTGGTTGGGTCTGGTTGGGTGCCCCGAGTGTGGGGTGGGGCTCATCAGAGAAAGATGTTGAGCTGCACTTGGGTTGGCACATGTCCCGGGACGGAGTATGTTCAGTTTGGGGTGAGGATGTCTCACACACCTTAGCTTTGGTTTGCATCCCAAGGAAACATGGGCTCATTTTATACAAGAGAATTCGCTGAAGCCATGGAAAGACTTCCTCACTCCAGGATGGTGACCATCAGGGCACAAAAACTTCCATGAGTACTCCAAGGTAGCAAAGCCCCAGGAGGGCTGGTCTAGATTAGAGAGGTCTAGAAGAGTGGCCAGCATTTAAGAGGGAGAGGAAAGGATGTCTGTCTTCTTAGGGACTCCTGAGTTACTTTCCCTGTATCATTTATAAGAGGATAAACCGAGACTGGGAGAAATTGCAGGGTCATCCAGCCCAACTTCTACCCCACACTTAGCAGGCAGGCAAGTAGGAAAGACTGGCGTCTGGGTGCTACTTGCCCCCTCCAGGTCCTCTCAGAGGAATGCAAGGCTCGCCCCTTCTGTCCACTCCCCACTCTGAGGGGTCTTCTCAGTGGAAAGGGTGGGGACAAGAAACAAAGACTCCAAGCTGCAAGTGTCTCTGAGCTTGGACTGGACCCCACTGCCCACACCGTCACAGAGTCATTGGAAAAGGTTGCCCTCACGGCTCCTCTGAAGTCTAGCTCCCAGCTGCATCTTCTCTAGCTCTTCTCCTGTGAATCAACTCTGTGGTTCTGACCTCGTAGGTTGGGGGGCCCTTGTGACACCAGGGTGGGAGCAATTGTTTCAGCTTGCTTCAGAAGATCCAAATCAGGAAGAAATTAGTGGAGCAATTTTGCATGTCCCCTCATCTTTGCTGAGAGGAGAC
Organism: Tragulus kanchil; assembly: GCA_022376925.1. Lineage (NCBI taxonomy): Eukaryota > Metazoa > Chordata > Mammalia > Artiodactyla > Tragulidae > Tragulus > Tragulus kanchil. Next base: position 78,818,519 of record JAIOJX010000024.1, on the reverse strand, counting down.
TCTCCCCCAATTCCTGGGCAGGCTGGTTCAGAACCCGACCTGATCAGGGTGGGTTTGAATGTGCTCCTGCCTTCTACTTCCCCTCTAGGGCCCAGGTCAACTGCACCTGTTGGGCTACACTCAGGAAGGCCACCTTTTAGCCAGAGCCAGGGTGGAGGAGCCCTTTGGTCTATGCTGTTGGTGGACCCTGAGAGGATGCGGGCTGGGGCTGGAGGAGGTCCAGCTGGTTGGGTCTGGTTGGGTGCCCCGAGTGTGGGGTGGGGCTCATCAGAGAAAGATGTTGAGCTGCACTTGGGTTGGCACATGTCCCGGGACGGAGTATGTTCAGTTTGGGGTGAGGATGTCTCACACACCTTAGCTTTGGTTTGCATCCCAAGGAAACATGGGCTCATTTTATACAAGAGAATTCGCTGAAGCCATGGAAAGACTTCCTCACTCCAGGATGGTGACCATCAGGGCACAAAAACTTCCATGAGTACTCCAAGGTAGCAAAGCCCCAGGAGGGCTGGTCTAGATTAGAGAGGTCTAGAAGAGTGGCCAGCATTTAAGAGGGAGAGGAAAGGATGTCTGTCTTCTTAGGGACTCCTGAGTTACTTTCCCTGTATCATTTATAAGAGGATAAACCGAGACTGGGAGAAATTGCAGGGTCATCCAGCCCAACTTCTACCCCACACTTAGCAGGCAGGCAAGTAGGAAAGACTGGCGTCTGGGTGCTACTTGCCCCCTCCAGGTCCTCTCAGAGGAATGCAAGGCTCGCCCCTTCTGTCCACTCCCCACTCTGAGGGGTCTTCTCAGTGGAAAGGGTGGGGACAAGAAACAAAGACTCCAAGCTGCAAGTGTCTCTGAGCTTGGACTGGACCCCACTGCCCACACCGTCACAGAGTCATTGGAAAAGGTTGCCCCTCACGGCTCCTCTGAAGTCTAGCTCCCATCCCTCTTGGTTCTCTGCCGTATCTTTTGCTCTAGCTCTTCTCCTGTGAATCAACTCTGTGGTTCTGACCTCTGGCTTCTGAGATCAACTTTCTCACAAACATTTGGCTAAGGAAGTTCTGGGGGTGAGGCACAGTGCCTTCTTGAAATGTATTGCTTCCCCAATGGTCTTAAAGCCAGAGAAGACACTTTGGGGACCTCCCTTTTAATTCTCGCTCCTGAGGAGCAAGTCTGGTCAGTTAGGCAGAGACCGTCCTGCTGAGTTCATGCCTCAGAGGCCCATCCCACACGAGTCTATTTAAACAGCCGCCAGCAGAGAAGATGCCGGAATGGAGTTGTATAAGGTATGAAATCTGGCGGGGGGGACAGTGTGGGGTAGGTGAAGGAGTACATTCGAGCAGGAAGGGAGCATGCGGGGAGAGCCCGGCCACATGGGGTGCAGAAGCTGGGGGGGGCCCTCACCTCAGGCAGTGTGCTTCTGTGTCCACCCCCTCCCCCACTTATGGTGAGCCCCAGAAGGACAGGTGGAAGCTGAGTGACTTTGAGGCCCCTCCCTGTCTGTCTCACCTCGCACCTCCCTCGTGCTGGCTGGGGACTCTGGTAGATCTCATGGGAAATTAGGAAGACCCATGACTTTGTAGCAGAAGGCTTCCTTGAGTAGACCTGCAGTCTGGCTAGAAAGGGATAACAGGTGAGATGCCTTGGTAAGGGCTTGGGTGCTGCCGTCTCTGAGGGCAGAACTCCCTCCTCCCAAGGCCAGGAGTCAGGGCACCGTCTCCCCGCCCCATCTCTGGCCTCCCCTGCAGGTGGCCCACCCTCCTGGCCCTGGATCTCCAGGGGCCCCTCTGGTCCCTCTGGCTGAGGGCTCTCTGGCCAGGAGTCTGGGAGAGGAGGCTGAGAACACTGTCGGGATGGAGTCAGATTGCCAACATCCTGGCTTATTTGGGCTCTTCCTCCTCCTGCCTCCCTTTGAGCAGAAGAAAAGGATGCCAGCAGAGCTGGGAAGGGAGTTAGGGGCCTTTGGGCTCAGGCTGAAAGGAAAGGGTGATAAAAATCTGACCACTTGCAGGCTGGCTGTAAAGTGGGAGAAGTTAACGGCAGGAAACTTAGGGGCTAGAAAACCCGCCCTTTCCCAGGGCAGGGGCCAGGTGTGCTCACAGCTCATTCCTTCCTGGTGTGTCTAAATTCTCAAACCTCTAAACAACCTTGACGGGCAGCTTTTCTCCCTAGGACACAGGCTCAGCCCCCAGCCAGCTGTGGCTTTGTCAGGACTCTCTCCTTCCACAGGCACTGTCTGGGCACTCCTGTCCTCCTTCGCAGCCCTGGAACCCCTCCTGGAGAAGGGGGTGACGAGGCTGCTTCCTCCGCCTCTGGCTATTATGTAAGCCCCACCGTGCTGGACAGAAGGACCGCCTTCTCTTTCAAGACCCCCTGCATGGTGCCCCTCCCTCTTCTAGCTCAGTTCCTTTCCCACTGAAAAGTCAAACTTCTGAAAACCCTTCCCTCCCACCAGTGAGGACCAGAGGGAGGGATTTGAGGAGAAGATAAGGCTGGGGGCCCTCACCTCAGGCAGTGTGCTTCTGTGTCCACCCCCTCCCCCACTTATGGTGAGCCCCAGAAGGACAGGTGGAAGCTGAGTGACTTTGAGGCCCCTCCCTGTCTGTCTCACCTCGCACCTCCCTCGTGCTGGCTGGGGACTCTGGTAGATCTCATGGGAAATTAGGAAGACCCATGACTTTGTAGCAGAAGGCTTCCTTGAGTAGACCTGCAGTCTGGCTAGAAAGGGATAACAGGTGAGATGCCTTGGTAAGGGCTTGGGTGCTGCCGTCTCTGAGGGCAGAACTCCCTCCTCCCAAGGCCAGGAGTCAGGGCACCGTCTCCCCGCCCCATCTCTGGCCTCCCCTGCAGGTGGCCCACCCTCCTGGCCCTGGATCTCCAGGGGCCCCTCTGGTCCCTCTGGCTGAGGGCTCTCTGGCCAGGAGTCTGGGAGAGGAGGCTGAGAACACTGTCGGGATGGAGTCAGATTGCCAACATCCTGGCTTATTTGGGCTCTTCCTCCTCCTGCCTCCCTTTGAGCAGAAGAAAAGGATGCCAGCAGAGCTGGGAAGGGAGTTAGGGGCCTTTGGGCTCAGGCTGAAAGGAAAGGGTGATAAAAATCTGACCACTTGCAGGCTGGCTGTAAAGTGGGAGAAGTTAACGGCAGGAAACTTAGGGGCTAGAAAACCCGCCCTTTCCCAGGGCAGGGGCCAGGTGTGCTCACAGCTCATTCCTTCCTGGTGTGTCTAAATTCTCAAACCTCTAAACAACCTTGACGGGCAGCTTTTCTCCCTAGGACACAGGCTCAGCCCCCAGCCAGCTGTGGCTTTGTCAGGACTCTCTCCTTCCACAGGCACTGTCTGGGCACTCCTGTCCTCCTTCGCAGCCCTGGAACCCCTCCTGGAGAAGGGGGTGACGAGGCTGCTTCCTCCGCCTCTGGCTATTATGTAAGCCCCACCGTGCTGGACAGAAGGACCGCCTTCTCTTTCAAGACCCCCTGCATGGTGCCCCTCCCTCTTCTAGCTCAGTTCCTTTCCCACTGAAAAGTCAAACTTCTGAAAACCCTTCCCTCCCACCAGTGAGGACCAGAGGGAGGGATTTGAGGAGAAGATAAGGCTGGAGAGGGGCAAAGGGAAGTGACTTGCCTCAGTACCTCTTCCCTAAGTCCCAGCTCCTGGACAGGCCTTTGCCCAAACTTGTGCTCCAGTCTCTCCTCATCTTCCACAGCTTCCCTCCCTCTCTAACAGAAGCAAGACTTTGTAAAGAGGTCACCCTGCACCGGCAGACCCAGAGTGACCTCATGTCTGGACATTCAGGCTCAGGTTCACGCAGGGACATCTGGGGGCAAGTCAGGATGGACAAGCCGGCGGAACAGAGCAGGCACCATAGACACTGCCCGCTCTGGAAGCAGTTGCTGCTCCAAGCCTGTGGTTTGAATTCCTGGACTCACAGCTGGGGTTCAGCTTCCCCGCTGGGCTTGGCCTGCCAGGGCCCTGCAGGATGCCACCTACGTAGACAGGGTGGAGGGGCTCTCCAGTCCTGGTGTCCCCTGAGGGGCTGGGGTGAGAAGTCAGACTGGCCCCTGCCAGCCGGCCAGAGTTCCTGCCCTGCCCTGGCCCCTCCCAAGTGGCAAAGCCACTGAGCACGCAGCCCCTGCCCACAGCAGTGCCCTGGAAAGCCCTTGGGCTGGAGGAGACAGAAGCGGTTGGCACCTACCTGGAATGAAAGAAGGGTGTTGGCTAGGGTAGGTGGACGCTGCTCAAGCCGGGGAGCCGGAGCCAGCCGGGCTGCCAGCCCCTGGGCCGCCCCCGTGTCGTCCCTGCTCGCCTCAGCCTCAGCCGATCGCTGCCGTCCTGGTGCAGCGGCGGCGGCGGGTGAGGGCGCGTGTATGTGTGCGCGCCGGAGCCACTGCAGCAGCTCTGCATCAAGATGTGCTCCTCCCTCTCCCAGGCTCCGCTCACTGGCTGGCTCCGGTCCTCAGCCAACGCTCGCTAGCTCGCTCGGGCCCTGGAGACGGCTTCCTTCTATCCCCCTCCCACCCGCTTCCCTGCCCCACCCTCCCGGCGTTACCTCATTTGCTGTCATTTAAGGGCCAGGGAGCGAGCCGGGGCGCCCGCATCTTCCATAATGCACGGGCGGCTCCGCTCCCTGCGCTGTCTGGCCTGCCCGCTCCACCTTCCCTGCCCAGCCCAGAACTGCAGGGCTGGAGAGGGGTGCGGTGAGGCAGCCAAAGCAAGCGGCTCTCGTTAAACCCTAGACACCCATGGAGCAAGCTCCTGGTGTCCTCCAGGAATCTCCTATTAGGGGAAGGGCTGTGAATTAGAGATCCCTGCTTCAGGTGCGAGGCAAGGGGCGGAGGGCTGCCTCTATTCACTTTAATGGTTTTTCCTGCTTATAAAAGTAACATGGGCTGTCGGTCAAAATAACCGAACACTATAGGAAATTCTGAAATAGATCAAGTACCTTGACAAATTTAAATTACATACCTCCCAGATCTGGCTTATTTGGGTTCTTGCTGGCTGGGAAGCATGGGTATAATTACGTGGGTTATTAGAATTACTTTATGCAAGTGGACTACCTACTACATCACTGATTTGCAAAATATTTTAAAACTCTCTACTAGATCTTGAGGCCCTTCTCACATAACTCTGTATGGGTCCAAGCCCATTTTCAACCAGCCAGCAGTGTGTTGTCATGAAAAGCTCACTAGATTAAGGGTCTAGATGTCTGAAAGGGAGTTTGGGCTCTGCTGTGGATCGGCTCTGTATTCTAGGCTAAGGGCTCTGTCTTCTCTGCACCTCACTGGCAGCCTGAGGGTTAAAGATGGCCGCGGTCCCTGCCAGTACTGAGATTCCAGGTGCTCACCTAGGTGAGTGAGGTATCTCCCCACCTCCGCTCCTGTCATGCGGCAGGTGTGCTCAGGAAGGCTGGGGCCTGGAGGAGGAGGAACCAGCCATCTGCAGTGGCTGTGGGCCCGCGAGGCTGTCACTCTTTTCCAACCCCCACTCTGGTCCACCTGCTGTCGAGCTTGCACAGACAAGACCAATCAGTGGTCCAGATGCTGAAACAGCTGGAAGGACCTGGCCTGCACCCGAGTTTTCAGTGGGCACACCTGTCAAGCCTGGAGCATGGCTCCCTGTATTTCTTAGTAGAGGGGGAAAGGGGGCTGAATGGAGGTGGAAAAGGGGGCTCGGGACAGACCTGGGTCCACAGAGAATGGGCCTGGAAAGGAAAAGGAGATGTGGTGTGGGGGAGGGCCTGCTGTTCGGCCTCCAAGGCCCGGATGCCTGCCCAGGTCCCATGCGCTCTCCCCTCTGGCTCTTCTGCTCCCCCTACCTAAAGTTTCCCCAGTTTGGAGGCCAGTCTTCATCGTTCCTGATGGAGACCGTGAGCCACATGTCCTGGATAACTCGGACTGCTGCTGCGCAAGTCCTTTCCAGGATGTCTTCCTTTTTTTCTGCCTCTGCCCGCATGGTCCTTGTCTGTCTGTCTGTCTGTCTGTCTGTCTTCCTGAGGCTGGCATGTTGGCCCCGAGCTCCTGAGGGGAGCCCTGCTCTCTGACCCCACCCAGGTCAGCCCAGGCTTAGAGGAGAGCACTCCAAGGACTCTCCAAGCAGAAAGGCTGGTCAAGGGGAGATGGCTCAGTTGCTGCCCTGGAAGAGACGGGCCAGGCACTGGCTGACCCAGGGGCCAAGGGTCTGGAAATGCTTGTAAGGAGGATTGCTTTAGATTGACACTGCTGTCTTTATGACTCTGTTTTAGGAAAGCTGCTTCCCTCGTGGTGAGGGCTGGGTCCTTGGAGAAGCCGCAGTCCCCATTCCAAGGACACAGATGGCTGGGGTCTCTAAGATGTTCTCAGATCCCTCTGCAACCTGCCTGTCCTGCCCAGGTGGACTCCAGCAGCCACAGTAAGTACAAATAACAGTGCTAACTAAGCCCGGGACCGGATCTGGGGAAACATTTCTCAAAGTTTCATCTCAGATGGATTTCAGGAGAGTTGGGGACTCCTCACTGCTCACCTCTAAGGTGCTTCTATTTCTGACAAAGAGTGGGCTGAGTTTTTCTGGGGTCCAGGCTATGTTTTGCTTGTGGGTCCATGGAATTCATAATGACAACAATATCTTATGACATTGTTATTAATTATTATATAAATTATTGATAATAACTTGAGGGTCTCCAATGCACCAGGAGCTGTACTAAGCACTTGATCTGAATTATCCACCAAGGGGGCATGTGTTGCTCACTTTAGGATGAGGCTCAGAGAGCTTAAAGAACCTGCTCAAAGTGAGCAAGTGGAGAAGCAGAAACTGCTGGTCTGGCTCCAGTGTCCATGTACCCCAGCCCCCCAGCATGGATCTTTCTGGGGAGGGCGAAGCAGGGGGCAGGACAGAAGACTCTTTTCTGGTGCCTGTCAGATCCCAGCCTCCTCAGCACAGTTGACAGCAAGGGGCACCTGTCCTTTATGGGGCCAATCAGTGCCGTCTAATCGTGTGGTCTAGAGTGGGACGCCTCATCTCCAAGTTGGGTTCCGTAGACTTCCAGATGGGCAGAGAAGGTCAGCTGAAGACGATCAGGCAGCTCACCAAATGGGTCACTACTTACCTGGAAATGTGATGACCCCAGCGTGGGGGCTCCCAGAAGGCATCTTGAAGGCCACTCAGCCCTGCTCAGACCATCTGCTCCTTCCTCTGAGACCTTGCCCCCCAGTGGATCCCCAGTGGTTGTGGAGGGGCCTTGGGCCAGCTGCAGGGCACGGGGAAGAGGAGCTGAGGCCCTACCAGGCCCCAGGCCCCTGATCGTATGGATCTCCTCCTTGTCAGTGCCAAACCTCACGTGGCCTTTGCCGGCCCCTTCCGCCACCAGGCTCTGCACCTCTGGTTTCAGGCTTCGGGAATCTTCTAGCACTCCCAGGCATGTCTGTGTGTTTATGGAGCTGTGTCTCTACCTAGAACAGTGGGGGTTCGAGAGCCACAGGATGTGGTCTGTCTTCAACATGCCTGTAACCTTTCTGGAAGCAGTCTGACAGAGGTAGCAGGACAGTCGTCCTGCAGCTTCTGGGAAAAGTGACAAGCAGGTTGGCAACGCTCTGAAACCAGACCGGCTTGACACACGGTCCTGCTGCTTCCGGGCCGTGTGGCCCTGGGCAAGTCACTTACCTCCTCAGAGGCAGGCTCTCCATCTGGAGAATGGGGATGAAGACACCAACCTCATTGAGTTGGTGTAAGCACTGAATTAATCACATAGTAGGTGCTCAATAAATGTTTGTACTTCCCTTTGGACTTTTTAGGATTCGGCTTACCCATCTGTAACGATTGTGTGCCCCTGTAAGGCAGCCTTCTCTGCTTCAAGCGTTGGGCGGCTCTGGTCACCTTCAAGGGAGATGGACCCTCTGCTCCGTCACCCCCACTGGGTGACAGTGGCAGGCCACTGAAGGACGCTTAATTGCTCTGAGAATCCCATTCCGTGTCATCAAAATGCGAGTCATCCTATTCCTACTTAGAATAGTTATAAGGACACGTGGATTAAAGGACGATTTCTAAAGGCACTTTTTGTACGTATAAGTGCTGGGCACAATCCTGGTTAGGATTCTCCCGACTGTGCAGTTTCTGAAGGCAGAGATTGTCTCATTAACGCCTCTGTTCCCTGCACCCCACTCCAGCTTAACCCAGTGGAGACTCAACTCTTTGTTGACTGGCAAATGAAAGGTGGAGAATTATTTACTGTGACAGTTCAGATCGGGGAGAGAGGGAGCTGGGAGGTGGGTGGACGTTTTGGCGGGTGGGAAGGAGGTGCATCCTGAACTGGAAGGGCACAGTGGAGGTGAGAAGCGCATCCCTGGCGTGGAGGTGCTGGGCACTGGAGCCAGCCTGATTTCTGTGGGTCCCAGAGCTGAGCAGGGGGCTGGAAGGAAACCTCAGTACCCCATTCACATTTGCCTTCCTAATTTTCCTAGAGGGCCTGAAGGGGTCTGTGGCCCAGAGGGGCCTCATTATTCTCTTAGTCATTTCAACCCAGGGCTCTTGGAGCTTCTTTTCAGGCTTATAATGGACAATGCTAATGTCATTATTAATATTTAATAGTAATGATGCTAATAATGCCCTGCATTTATGTGGTCTCTCCAAAGAGCTCAAAAAGCCCTGAGATCTTTTTTTTTTTTTTTATGAACAATTTGGCCAGTGTGGGACGTGGGAGGGTGGGAGGGCAGGGGAAACAGAAAAAAGATTGAGCCATAGGAAAACTGAAGCTCAGAAAGGTTGACCCAAGGTCACAGACTGGTGGAGGTGGAGCTGGGATGGGGTGCCTGGGCTCCCTGTCTGGACTCTGCCTTGACCTCTCCAGGGCGTCTGGGTCTGATTCCCCACATCCTTGGTGGGGAGTCTTCTGACAAAGTCAAAACATGACCCTGGATGTGGACCCTGGATGCGGCAGGGCTACGGAGCAGTGGCCTCTGAGTGTTCTGTACGAAGCCTGCCCTGCATGGTTAATGTGCAGGAGCCGGGAGGGGCAGGTGAGGACACTGAGAGTCCTCGGCCAGGTTCTGTGGGCCTCCCTGAGCCTCAGGCCAGGCCCCTGGTTTCCAGCATCCTTGGATAGCTGATGTGTCACCTCCTGGAAGCAGCTTCCATCAGCCCATGTCAGGGAGCAGACCCTCTCCCTGCTCAGTCTTCTTGTGCTGACTTGGCCGTCTTTACATCCCCTATGACCATTTGTCAGGGCCAAAAGCATGCCCCAAAGACACAGTTACAGAAAAGCCGACACATTAGAATGTCAGGGCTGCTGCACGGCACTCTCCAGGGGAAATGCCTTTATGTAAGAATGGTGGATCGTACCCCTGAAGGAGACAGGACGGAGCAGAGCGGAGGGCTGTGGGCTTTGGCGTCGGACAGTTATTGATTCTGGCCCACTCACTCTAATTGACTGGCTGGTGACCTTAGGCTTCCATAGCCTCAATTTCCTCTTCTGTGAAATAGAGCTGAGATTATCCGCCTCAAGGGCTGTGTGGATCAGAGGAGGCGATGTTGACAAGTTGGGACAGCAGCAGAGCGGGCAGTGGAATCTCCAGGCTCAGGCGCCCTTGCTCAGTGTGGTAAGGGACTTCTTTTCAGGCTTATAATGGACAATGCTAATGTCATTATTAATATTTAATAGTAATGATGCTAATAATGCCCTGCATTTATGTGGTCTCTCCAAAGAGCTCAAAAAGCCCTGAGATCTTTTTTTTTTTTTTTATGAACAATTTGGCCAGTGTGGGACGTGGGAGGGTGGGAGGCAGGGAAACAGAAAAAAGATTGAGCCATAGGAAAACTGAAGCTCAGAAAGGTTGACCCAAGGTCACAGACTGGTGGAGGTGGAGCTGGGATGGGGTGCCTGGGCTCCCTGTCTGGACTCTGCCTTGACCTCTCCAGGGCGTCTGGGTCTGATTCCCCACATCCTTGGTGGGGAGTCTTCTGACAAAGTCAAAACATGACCCTGGATGTGGACCCTGGATGCGGCAGGGCTACGGAGCAGTGGCCTCTGAGTGTTCTGTACGAAGCCTGCCCTGCATGGTTAATGTGCAGGAGCCGGGAGGGGCAGGTGAGGACACTGAGAGTCCTCGGCCAGGTTCTGTGGGCCTCCCTGAGCCTCAGGCCAGGCCCCTGGTTTCCAGCATCCTTGGATAGCTGATGTGTCACCTCCTGGAAGCAGCTTCCATCAGCCCATGTCAGGGAGCAGACCCTCTCCCTGCTCAGTCTTCTTGTGCTGACTTGGCCGTCTTTACATCCCCTATGACCATTTGTCAGGGCCAAAAGCATGCCCCAAAGACACAGTTACAGAAAAGCCGACACATTAGAATGTCAGGGCTGCTGCACGGCACTCTCCAGGGAACTGCCTTTATGTAAGAATGGTGGATCGTACCCCCTGAAGGAGACAGGACGGAGCAGAGCGGAGGGCTGTGGGCTTTGGCGTCGGACAGTTATTGATTCTGGCCCACTCACTCTAATTGACTGGCTGGTGACCTTAGGCTTCCATAGCCTCAATTTCCTCTTCTGTGAAATAGAGCTGAGATTATCCGCCTCAAGGGCTGTGTGGATCAGAGGAGGCGATGTTGACAAGTTGGGACAGCAGCAGAGCGGGCAGTGGGAATCTCCAGGCTCAGGCGCCCTTGCAGGGAGTGTCCAGTGTGGTGACGTCAGCGGTGGTGTCCTGAGCAGGCCGTTCTGAGACGTGACCTTGACATGCCTCTGCTGGCGAGCCTCCCTCTGTTTCTGCCCATTTCTGAGCTGGCTTCTATAGCCTTCTCTTTCCTCTGGTGAATTTCCTTTTTGCTAATGACAGCTGAAGTCTGCTTCTGCTGCCTGCCATGGAGAGTCTGGACTAATTCAGGATTTGAAGTTCCTAGCACAGTGCCTGGAACAAAAGGAAGTGTCCAGCAAGAAGTTGTGAGAGAAGTGTTATATCCCTCCATCCAACCATATCCATCCTTTCATCCGTCCATCCGTGTAACCAGCAAGCATTGTGTGCCCCGAGCACCGGGTGCTAGGGACTCTGAGGAGAAAAAAGCAGGGAGGTACTCTGGAGGAGCTCACAGTGTAATGCTGGGGTGACAGGGAAAATAAGAAATAAGTAAGAAATTCTGCCCCAAACTGCAGCATAAGCTCTTACCTGAGTTCTCAGCCTGCCAGCTTGTGTACAGCTAACAGACTTGACGACTCCCGCAATTATATAAGTCAGTTCCTTGAAATAAGTCACATGTACATGCGAGTGTGTGCATTTGTACACATATATGCACACACACACATCTTCCTTGCTTTGCTTCTTGGGAGAACCATGATTGATATGTCCCCTTCGCTATCCACCTGCTTCCCCTGCAGGGTTTCCTGTCTCATGAATGGCATCCCCAGACCGTTAGAGCCTCTGTGGCTCCTCTCTCCCTCCCCCTCACCCCTGTATCCGGCCAACCACTCCGTCCTGCCACTTCTGCCTCCATGGGCCTCTCCTGTACCTGCCTCGGCCACAGTCTCCCTCCCAGTCCTAGCTCTGACTCTCACCTGTTTTCACCTGAATTCTTACCATCTGTCCTTCCCAGGCTTTCTGTTTCTAGTCTCTCCCTCTCCCATTCAGCCTCCAGACTGCAGTCAGAGAGAGCTTCCTAAAATGCAAATCAGATCATGTCACTTTCCTGCTAAAAATTCTTCAGCTTCCCTTGCCTCCAGGTTGATGCAAGGCTCCTTCCGGTCTTCCTTCATGGTCTATTGTCATCTGGCCCTCCTCTAGCTCAGTCCTTGTCTTGAGTGTTGCCAGCTCGCTCCAAGCATACTGACCTGTCTATCCTTTCTGGGAGAGGTTGGACTCTCTAATTTGACTCTTTTAGTGCTATTACTTGTTTGAAATGGTTTTTCCCCTTAGATATACCTGGCTAAGTCCTCCTTGCTTTCGAGAATGGGCCCAGAGGTGATATGGCCAGGAAACCTAACCTGCTCCGACTTTCTCAGGCACGAGGTGGCCCTCTTCAGTGCCCTTGTCACTTCGTGGGCATCCCTCTCACTAATCTGCATGGGATGGCCTGTCTCAGCCAGTGTCTATTTTTGTCCCCTCAGCGTAGTATCTGGTGCTCAATCTCTATTTGTTGAATGGCTTGATGAGTTGATATCCATTCTTCTCTGGGGTTTAGGATGGGGTGGAGGAGACCATGTTGGGCCATGGTTGGCTACCATCCTCCCCTGCCCAAATGTCCTGATGTTGTGATCCCTCTGAGATCCTTAGGTTGAAGTGCAAAGAGTATGTTTCAAATTTTCAAACAGTTAAGACTTCAAATAATGTTTTGGGACACACGAAAAGAATATGAAATTCAAATTTCAATGTTCATAAATAAAGACTTATGGGAACACAGCCTTGTGTGTTCATTTGTGTATTTCTGGCCACTTTCATGATGCACAGGCAGCGGAGTGGTTGCCAGGGAGGCTATATGGTCTGCTGAGAATACTTACTCTTTCACCCTTTACAGAAAATGTTTGTCAACGCTTAGTCTGAGCTGTCCCTTTGTCACCTGGAGCCTGGGGGTCTGAAACTTGATGGTGGGGGGCACTGTCAATCTCTGATGCTCAGTGTGCTTCTTAACCAGGGGACATTTTGTGATGTCTGGAGACATTTTCGGTTATCACTATGAGGGTGTGAAAGGTTGTGGAATGTGTTTTAGGCATTTAGAGGGTAGCGGTCAATAGTCTATAAAGCATAGGGCAGCCCCACACCTAAGAGTTACCCAGCCCCAGACATCAGTAGTACCAAGGTTGAGAATCCCTGTGCAGAAACTCAGAACAAGCCAGGCCAGTTTCCTGGTAGGTCTTCTGCGCTAAGGAGCCAGCCAGAGCGTCTACTGCCCTGGAAATGGGCAGTCCAAGAGTCGTGTATATAGGGAAAGGGGCAGTGGGCAAGGCCAGCTCTTTTCTTGGCTCCCTGAGGCTCCTGTACCTGTTAGAGGCCCAGGGAAGGCCTCCAATGGAAGAGTAACCTCTTGCCCTGTATCTCGCTAAGGAACAGGACAGGTGCCTACCCGCTTGGGCAGGTGGGCTTGGTTCCAGAAGAGGAGATGGTTATCAAGGCTGCCAACGGGGGTTAGAGGGGAGTGCCGGGGCCAGGGATGAGGAGGAACTGGAGGTGCTCCCAGGGGACCAGGGTGCTCACCCTGGCAGAAGGCTTGTGAGGCGAGGGGAGCCTCAGGGAAGGTGCTGGCACTGCTCCCACCCAACCTTCTGGAAAGTGAGAAGAACAGATGCTGTGACTGTCAGATGAGATGCTCCTGGCACTTTGGAAAATTGCAGAATTAACAAAAGGATGGTTGCTTTCAGGGAACGCAAGTGGGGGCACTGTGTGGACAGCTGGGCTGGCCCCTGGGAAGGCAGGGGGCAGGGGTCCTCCTGCCTGGCTGCTGGGCTGCTTGTGGGCTGAGGTTGGAGGAGGGAGAAGTGAGGTCTGGGGGAGAACTCAGGGCAAGATCAGGGCCAGGCTGCACGTCGTGGAGTCTGGTAAGTGGCAGGGCTGTCTGGAGGTCATCTCATCTATGCCCCTGCTTCTAGTCCAGCCTCAGCAGACGGTGTCTTGCCGGCTGAGGATCCAAACAGAGGGGCCCTCAGCAGGAATGAGAATTCACCAGCTGTTACTTTCAGAGCCCCCAGAAGCAGCAGCCAGCTCCTCTGGAAACTTTATGAACAAAGAGGCATGTGCCTGAGGGTCTGCAGCGAGCCTGCGCTTCCTCCTGGAAGAGAGTGGGGCCACTTGGAGAGCCCAAAGCTGGTGTGGCCTCGTCTCGGATGCTCACCTGGGGAGGAAGAGGTGTGACTAAGACCATGTGACTGGGAGTACCTGAGGAAGGGTCAGACCAGGGCAGGTTCACTGGGTCTGGCTTAGAGGCAGGAGGATTAGATGCCATGCTTCTCGACCTATTAAAAGAGCACAGAAAGAGAAGGACAATAAGCAGTTTCCCCAGTGGGGATGGATTTAATTGCAGTGTGGAGCTAATTGAGGCCCAAAGAAAACTCTTTTTTGTCGTTCTTTCTCAAAAATTGAAGTATATCTGACTTACAGTACTGTCTTAATTTCAAGTGTATTATATAGCTAACTTAAAATATTGTGCTATATATATTTTTTAAATTTTGGCCTCTTTTATTGATTTTTTATTTATTTTCATCCGTCTTATTCTTTGACCTGGGTGGGTCTCCCATTGCAGTGGCCTCTCTCACCGCTGTGCACGGCTCGGGGCGCATGCGCTCCAGAGCGCTGGCTCATAATTGGACGCACTGGTCCAGCCGCTCTGCGGCACGCAGGATCCTCCCGGGCCAGGGATGGAACCAGTGCCCCTTGAACTGCAAGACAGACTCTTTACCCACTGGACCACCAGGGAAACCCTATTGTTTTAGTTTCAAGTGTATATGTATGTATATTCTAGTATTTTCCATTATGGGTTATTACTAAATATTGAATATGATTCCCTGTGCTATCCAGTAGTATATGTCTGTTAATCCTAATTTTATCCCTCCCACCTTTCCCCTTTGGTAACCATAAGTTTGCTCTCTATGTCTGTGAGCCGGCTTCTATTTCATAAATAGATTTATTTGTATGATTTTTTAGATTCTGCATATAAGTGCATATAAGTGATACCAGATATCACATTTGTCTTTGTCTAACTTACTTCATTCAGTATGGTATTCTCTAGGTTCATTCACCCAAAGAAGATGTTCTAAGGCTGGGATGTCAGACAAGTGACAGGGAAGCGGTGGAATTTCTCTCAGGTGTCAGGGACCTGCCTGCCTGCTCTGGTGGCGGGGCCTGGCTAAAGCTTCCCCAGCCAGATGGTCCTGGGGCGAGCTTTGTCCTTGCCTGGCAGGCCCTCTGCTTTCTTGTTCCTGGAGCTGTGGCAGATGAATTATAGATGGGAGACTGGGGGTGCGGGAGCCAGGGACTCAGACACTCTGGAGGCCCCTGGGCCTTGACCAGGGAGCCCCCAGAGGAGGCAGCTGCCCGACCATCCCTTGAAAAGTGAACTGGCCATCATGATGGCCGGTCCTGCCGGGAAGGCGAGCAGGGCCAGAGGGCGAGGGGCAGCAGACAGATGCGAGGGGTCGTGCTCTTCATTTGCTGGAGTGTCATCCCTCTCCTTGTCAAAAATCTCTCTGGGGGGCCAGCCAGCTGACAGATGCGCCTTGGAGGAGGGGGGCTGCCGGCCTCCTCCCCATTGGCCAGCCGTCCTGGCTTCTTCCCCCTTCCCTGCTTCCCTATTTCCCTGGAGCCTACTACATTGTTAGCTGGTGCCCCAGGGACAGACTTCAGATGGAGGGAAGCGGGTGTATGTTTTGTTTTGTGGGGAAGTCTCTGAACCAAGAACCTATTTGGCTAATGAAGTCGTAATTACTCCCGGCTCACTAATAGGATGAAAGCCGGGGCTCTGTTAAAAGCCACGGATGTACCCTGAGAGTGTGGGTCTGAAGGGGGCGGAGGGAACTCCCCAAGAACAGACTCTTTACCCACTGGACCACCAGGAAACCCTATTGTTTTAGTTTCAAGTGTATATGTATGTATATTCTAGTATTTTCCATTATGGGTTATTACTAAATATTGAATATGATTCCCTGTGCTATCCAGTAGTATATGTCTGTTAATCCTAATTTTATCCCTCCCACCTTTCCCCTTTGGTAACCATAAGTTTGCTCTCTATGTCTGTGAGCCGGCTTCTATTTCATAAATAGATTTATTTGTATGATTTTTTAGATTCTGCATATAAGTGCATATAAGTGATACCAGATATCACATTTGTCTTTGTCTAACTTACTTCATTCAGTATGGTATTCTCTAGGTTCATTCACCCAAAGAAGATGTTCTAAGGCTGGGATGTCAGACAAGTGACAGGGAAGCGGTGGAATTTCTCTCAGGTGTCAGGGACCTGCCTGCCTGCTCTGGTGGCGGGGCCTGGCTAAAGTTTCCCCCAGCCAGATGGTCCTGGGGCGAGCTTTGTCCTTGCCTGGCAGGCCCTCTGCTTTCTTGTTCCTGGAGCTGTGGCAGATGAATTATAGATGGGAGACTGGGGGTGCGGGAGCCAGGGACTCAGACACTCTGGAGGCCCCTGGGCCTTGACCAGGGAGCCCCCAGAGGAGGCAGCTGCCCGACCATCCCTTGAAAAGTGAACTGGCCATCATGATGGCCGGTCCTGCCGGGAAGGCGAGCAGGGCCAGAGGGCGAGGGGCAGCAGACAGATGCGAGGGGTCGTGCTCTTCATTTGCTGGAGTGTCATCCCTCTCCTTGTCAAAAATCTCTCTGGGGGGCCAGCCAGCTGACAGATGCGCCTTGGAGGAGGGGGGCTGCCGGCCTCCTCCCCATTGGCCAGCCGTCCTGGCTTCTTCCCCCTTCCCTGCTTCCCTATTTCCCTGGAGCCTACTACATTGTTAGCTGGTGCCCCAGGGGACAGACTTCAGATGGAGGGAAGCGGGTGTATGTTTTGTTTTGTGGGGGGAAGTCTCTGAACCAAGAACCTATTTGGCTAATGAAGTCGTAATTACTCCCGGGCTCACTAATAGGATGAAAGCCGGGGGCTCTGTTAAAAGCCACGGATGTACCCCTGAGAGTGTGCCTGACGGCTCTGAAGGGGGGCCGGACCAGGACCATCGGAAATGGAAAGGCTGGATGTTGGGGAGGGAGAGGGGGCAGAGTCTCCCCAGCAGGGCCTGCTCCTGGGAACGAAAGTTATGTCTACACGGTCCTTAGTTCAGGATATGAGAGATTCCTGAGAATTACCATACTGCCTCTTCCGCCCCCAGTTTTCCCAAATCCAGCCTAGCTCCCAGCTAGCTGCTTTGGTGGGAGATAGAACGACAGCCAAAACTCCCCAACTATTTCTACCTGACTTTAGAATCTATTCACAAGAGTCAGTTCACAAGTTTGTATATGTTTTGTTTCCCCTAGAAAACACTCAGCCCTTTCCGATGGAGTCCAGTGGCCATAATTTGAAATGTGAGCCTGCTTTCCCAGGCAGCTAAGGCGGGCTTAGCTAAATGGGAGGGCAGGGGCAGGGCATTCGCTGGGGGGCGGGGGTTTATGTCTGTTGTGAGGAGTTCAAGGAATGAGGTGCTGGGCCAGCACTCACAGCGGCCTTCAGGTTCTGTGGGTCTGTTTTTGGAGGGACAGTAGTCTTGAAACAGGATCTTATTTCCCTGTCCAGGGACTGAACCTAGCTGCCGTTCCACCATGGGCTAGAGGCTTGAAGCAAAGTTTCCTGATTCTTACCCCGTTTGAAAGCAAAAATGTTTCCAGGAGGCAAAAACTGCAAGAGACACAGCACAGTGTATGCGAGAGCACACAAAGAAGCGTTTACTTATATCAGAAGCAGGGCAGAAATACACACTGGGAGAGGAGTGTGGAGCAAGCGAAGAAGTGACTTAAATCACTTGCACGGACAGTCCTTCGGGCCTTTGTTTACATTTGGCCAATTATTTTGTTTCTTCTTTCATGCCCGACTAGTCCTTGGACCCTCCCCAAGATGCACGCACAACTTTTGCTAAGATGAATCCCACTGCAGGGGCTTATAGGTGCATGTCCTCACTTATTATGGGGTTGGGCCCCCTCCCTTTTCAAACCTTCCAGCGCGTGTGCAGATAGGGAAGCCTTCCTTGATCTCCAGAGGGGCATCTTATCCCTTCAGCAGAGTTTAGCTTCTGACACTAGCTTTGTCCTTGGAATGTCTGGGTGAGAACCAGAGTTGACCGACCCCAGCTGTCCAGTCCAGGCGCCCACCTATCTCTTCCCTCAGGTCCAAGCCATGTGCACAGAACTGAACGGGGCTGAGGTCACTCCAAGAACCCCTGTCAACTGAAGACCATGCCAATGGCCCTTGGGCACATCCAGTCCAGCCTATATTCTTTCCCAGCAGTTAGCCTGTGGCCTTGACCACAGCAGCCATACCAGGGCACAGTCCTGTGGAACACTTGGGAAGGAGGCACATGTGGTTCAGGAGGAAGAACTTT
The DNA here is from genome assembly GCA_022376925.1 of Tragulus kanchil. Classification (NCBI taxonomy): domain Eukaryota; kingdom Metazoa; phylum Chordata; class Mammalia; order Artiodactyla; family Tragulidae; genus Tragulus; species Tragulus kanchil. The sequence continues at coordinate 78,800,565 of JAIOJX010000024.1, read as the reverse complement.
TTGGGTTTTGTTTCTCATGGAGGCTGTTGCTGGGCTTTGGGAGAGAGAAGGATAGCAGATTTTAGCTTCTCTGGCCCTCAGAGCCAATCGCATCAATGGCGGTCCTTGACAAGCTCCCCCTCCTTGGGGAGAGGTGTGTCAGTGTTGACCAGGAGGGAGCCCCGAGTCCTATACCTGGGTCATGGAAGAGGTGCTTCCTCCTGCTGAGCTTGGGTGCTGAGCTCCTCAATCTCAGGGGAGATGACCCCAAGGAGGTAACTATTCCCAGTTCCAGTCTGGGTGAGAGAGTTCATGGAGGAGGCTTTGGTTGAGTCCTGGCCTGGGGCCCTTCTCTCTTGGGACAAGCCCAGGCCTTCCGATGTCTGGTTCATCCCTCTTTTTGCCACGTGGGTTGTCTGGTGGGGAGGGGCTGTGCTGTGTCCTGACAGCCAGGCTGGAGGGAGAAGGGGAGGGAAGGAGGGAGGTGAAAGATGGACAGTTCTTTCCTATAAAGGAGGGTGGGTTCTTGGCTTTCAAGGAAGACAAAAGCACTTAGGGGACTTAGGGAAAGTTAATTAATGGGGCTGTAAAATGTACCTCTAGCTCCCAATATCCATCACCAGCCCTTACCTCCAACCACTTGGAACCTGGTAAACTTGCTTGTAGGAAGACAGATACTGCCTGCTCCTGTCCCCTCCCCCTCCCAGCACGCAGTCAGGACCACACAGACAAAGCCTCTAGCCAGGCAGGAAAGACAGTGATGCAGACAGCTTGAGCACCAACGGGCCTGCCCACCCTGCGGGGACCTCGGGGGCCTGAAGCTCAGTGGAGCACCCAGCGTGTGTGAGGGACCATGCAGCCATGAGCTGCTGGCCCTGCCCTTCAGAGGTCTGCAGCCTGGCCAGGCATAGAGGAGACAAGGTGGGCAAGTATGCTGAAGGCTGGGGGCAGGAGAGGGAGGAAGATCAACAGAAACTCCATGGAGAGAGGCAGAACTGTGGGCCAAGACAGTAATGACAGGAGAGGTCTGAGCCAGCCTGGAAGGATGGGAAGGATTTTGAAGGAAGAAGTCAAGCTGGGATTCTAGAAAGTAGAAGAAGGGAAGAACTTTTGGGTTTTGTTTCTCATGGAGGCTGTTGCTGGGCTTTGGGAGAGAGAAGGATAGCAGATTTTAGCTTCTCTGGCCCTCAGAGCCAATCGCATCAATGGCGGTCCTTGACAAGCTCCCCCTCCTTGGGGAGAGGTGTGTCAGTGTTGACCAGGAGGGAGCCCCGAGTCCTATACCTGGGTCATGGAAGAGGTGCTTCCTCCTGCTGAGCTTGGGTGCTGAGCTCCTCAATCTCAGGGGAGATGACCCCAAGGAGGTAACTATTCCCAGTTCCAGTCTGGGTGAGAGAGTTCATGGAGGAGGCTTTGGTTGAGTCCTGGCCTGGGGCCCTTCTCTCTTGGGACAAGCCCAGGCCTTCCGATGTCTGGTTCATCCCTCTTTTTGCCACGTGGGTTGTCTGGTGGGGAGGGGCTGTGCTGTGTCCTGACAGCCAGGCTGGAGGGAGAAGGGGAGGGAAGGAGGGAGGTGAAAGATGGACAGTTCTTTCCTATAAAGGAGGGTGGGTTCTTGGCTTTCAAGGAAGACAAAAGCACTTAGGGGACTTAGGGAAAGTTAATTAATGGGGCTGTAAAATGTACCTCTAGCTCCCAATATCCATCACCAGCCCTTACCTCCAACCACTTGGAACCTGGTAAACTTGCTTGTAGGAAGACAGATACTGCCTGCTCCTGTCCCCTCCCCCTCCCAGCACGCAGTCAGGACCACACAGACAAAGCCTCTAGCCAGGCAGGAAAGACAGTGATGCAGACAGCTTGAGCACCAACGGGCCTGCCCACCCTGCGGGGACCTCGGGGGCCTGAAGCTCAGTGGAGCACCCAGCGTGTGTGAGGGACCATGCAGCCATGAGCTGCTGGCCCTGCCCTTCAGAGGTCTGCAGCCTGGCCAGGCATAGAGGAGACAAGGTGGGCAAGTATGCTGAAGGCTGGGGGCAGGAGAGGGAGGAAGATCAACAGAAACTCCATGGAGAGAGGCAGAACTGTGGGCCAAGACAGTAATGACAGGAGAGGTCTGAGCCAGCCTGGAAGGATGGGAAGGATTTTTGAAGGAAGAAGTCAAGCTAGGGAGAGTCAATTCTAGAAAGTAGAAGAAGGGGAAAGTGTAAGGGGATTAATTCATTTATTTAAATTTAACAAAGTATTATTTAATCCTTACTATGCATCAGGCATTTTTCATATTTTAACTAATTTTATCCTTGATATTTAGTCATTAAATTGTATCCGACTCTTCTGCGACCCTATGGACGGTAGCCCGCCAGGCTCCTCTGTCCATGAGACCCTCCAGGCAAGAACACTGGAGTGGGTTCCTGTGCCCTCCTCCAGGGGGTCTTCCCAACCCACCACTGAGCCACCAGGTAAGCTCAACTTGATCATTATGACAACCTAAAAAGTAGCTTCAATTATAACCCCTGTTTTATAGATGAAGAAACTGAGGCAAAGCAAAGTTAGATAACTTGCCTGAGGTCAAACAGCTAGGATCGGACTGACCTTCTACCAGCCCTGGCTTTCTTGGTTCTCAAGGCTGGCTTGTGGAAAGGTGTGCACCCATGGCTTCACTGCCTTTAGTCACGTGACTGAGGGCTGCATGGTACTCACACCCCTTTCCTGAGTTCTCCTGGGCTTTCTTGGAGTGGGGTCAGGAGCCCTCACGTCCTACTACAGCAGAGCAGAGCAGGAAGGGACGAACAGTTACTGGATCCCGTGAAGAGCTGGCGGGGGCCACTCTGGCATGAAGCGTTTGAAGCAAGTTGCTGATTCTTCACAGATACGCTCATTCACGCCCAAGTGTAGCAGTGAACGCTGAGGTTTCAGAGCCACAAAGACCTGACGGCTGGCTCTGGCTTTGTCACCCATCTTGGGCACATTATTCAGCCATGTGGAGCTGCAGCTTCCTCATGTGTAACAGGATATAAAGCTATCTGCCTCAGGAGGCTGAGAGCCATGTGCATAAAGTGTACAGCCCTCTGCCTCGCACGGTTGGCCAGCAACAACATTATTAGTTACTCTTCTCCTAAGTCACTTAATGTAAATGCACTGTGACCCAAACACCAGCTGGTCCCTCTTGCCTCTTTGACATCTATGCATAAATGGCTTAGTTGCCTGCCGACAGGAGAGGTCTGAGCCAGCCTGGAAGGATGGGAAGGATTTTGAAGGAAGAAGTCAAGCTAGGGAGAGTCAATTCTAGAAAGTAGAAGAAGGGGAAAGTGTAAGGGGATTAATTCATTTATTTAAATTTAACAAAGTATTATTTAATCCTTACTATGCATCAGGCATTTTTCATATTTTAACTAATTTTATCCTTGATATTTAGTCATTAAATTGTATCCGACTCTTCTGCGACCCTATGGACGGTAGCCCGCCAGGCTCCTCTGTCCATGAGACCCTCCAGGCAAGAACACTGGAGTGGGTTCCTGTGCCCTCCTCCAGGGGGTCTTCCCAACCCACCACTGAGCCACCAGGTAAGCTCAACTTGATCATTATGACAACCTAAAAAGTAGCTTCAATTATAACCCCTGTTTTATAGATGAAGAAACTGAGGCAAAGCAAAGTTAGATAACTTGCCTGAGGTCAAACAGCTAGGATCGGACTGACCTTCTACCAGCCCTGGCTTTCTTGGTTCTCAAGGCTGGCTTGTGGAAAGGTGTGCACCCATGGCTTCACTGCCTTTAGTCACGTGACTGAGGGCTGCATGGTACTCACACCCCTTTCCTGAGTTCTCCTGGGCTTTCTTGGAGTGGGGTCAGGAGCCCTCACGTCCTACTACAGCAGAGCAGAGCAGGAAGGGACGAACAGTTACTGGATCCCGTGAAGAGCTGGCGGGGGCCACTCTGGCATGAAGCGTTTGAAGCAAGTTGCTGATTCTTCACAGATACGCTCATTCACGCCCAAGTGTAGCAGTGAACGCTGAGGTTTCAGAGCCACAAAGACCTGACGGCTGGCTCTGGCTTTGTCACCCATCTTGGGCACATTATTCAGCCATGTGGAGCTGCAGCTTCCTCATGTGTAACAGGATATAAAGCTATCTGCCTCAGGAGGCTGAGAGCCATGTGCATAAAGTGTACAGCCCTCTGCCTCGCACGGTTGGCCAGCAACAACATTATTAGTTACTCTTCTCCTAAGTCACTTAATGTAAATGCACTGTGACCCAAACACCAGCTGGTCCCTCTTGCCTCTTTGACATCTATGCATAAATGGCTTAGTTGCCTGCCATTTCCATGATCTGTGGAAGCCAAAGTCTCTCTCATTGTTCTTGCTAATTCCTGAGGCTTTGGGCTGTGACCTCTACATTCTCCTGTGATCTCTGCTTCACTTTGCATCAGCTTGGATGTAGGATTCACCATCTTTGCTGGCTTTTATAGAACATCTACTCACATGAAGCTAATCCATCGAATGGAGAGATTTGACTGACAATTTGGGGCAATGGGTAGGGTTCCCAGGCTTCTCATTGTGGATCCTCTATTGCAGGGGTCCTCAAATGTCAGTCTGCCTGGAGGGTTTGTTAAAACACAGATTCCAGAGTTTCTGAGACCGTAGATTGGGGTTGTGGGTAGGGGAGGGGGAGGGTGGAGAGGAGGGTGGGGTAAGAAATCTGCACCTTCATGAACTCCCAGGTGATTGATGCTGCTGGTCTAGGGACCCAGCTCTGAACCCACTCCTCTAATCTTTCTTCTGCCTGTCGCCACACCTCCGCTCCTCTTGCCTGGGTGGCTCTGGAGTGCTCAGATCTCCTCCCTCCTGTGTGTAGACTTCTCTCTCTGCTCTCTGCAACCTCCCGACCCAGATCAGTCCCCTATTAAGAGGGCAAGTGTCATTTTAAATATATCCTAAGTAATTTTTTTTCTGTTTGTTTCAGCGTGATCCACTCCCCGGCTCCCCAGCCACAGCCAGGCTCCCTAGCCTCCGCTAGGTCTCCTGCTTGAAGCTGAGCTCCTGTGGAGGGTGAGTAAGATGAGTTCCTGCCAAACCTGCGCCAGGACTGAGAGTCTGTCTGGGGACCCGACCAGGCTGTCCTCCGTCTGCACAAAGCTGTGCTTCTCTGTGGGGGCTGAGGCTAATGAGCGGCAAGTTCTGGGGAGGGGGTGGGCGTGGGGGCCAGGAGCCTTGCCGTTGGGCCGCAGCTGTGGCTCCAAATTGCTCTGAGGCCCACTGCCTGGCCGGCACTCCGGCAGGAACCGACATCAAACAAATGGGCCCTGATACATTAAGTGAGGAGGGGGAGGCTGAGATGGGCGCTCCGCTGCCCGCCTCCACCTAATATGGGGTTGAGCGGTAGAGGCTGCCTTGATGAGAGGGACCATAACGAATTCCCAGATTCCGTCCCTTTGGAGGCAGCTGGGCCAGAGCGGGTATAGTCTTCACTCTTAATAAAGATTGGAAGATGACTTGTCCCCTCCCACTGGGTCAGTTAATCCAGCTCCATGCTGGAGATTAGCATTTCTAATGGGCTGGGAGGCGCAGTCTTCAGAAGACAGGGATGAGGGATGACAGATATTCTGGGGTTCCCTCGGGCTCCGAAGGGATGCGGGCCTCTCTTTGTTTGGACTCAGTTGAATTGAGGTCCATGTTCTTCGATAAGACAGTCGCTTCATCTCTCCACTTCTGTCCCCCTGAGTAGAGGCTACTGCTCTAAAAATGGGCCAGTGGACCCCCTAAATATATCCAAGTCCAAATTCCAAATGCCCCAAAGGATGACAAAAAAAAAAGGCTTGCATTCACCGGGCTACTTCTTGCCTTCAAAGGCATAGCCATCTCATTCATTCATGCATATTCATTTCATCCTCCCTGTGTGCCAAGCTGGCCTGTGGATATCGAAGTGAAAAAATGTTAGATTAGGCTGTTCACAATTTAGTGAAAGAAACAGAAAACAAGTGTCCTATGCCACGCCCCCACAAGAGACATAAACATAGGTGTTCTGGAGGCAGAGGCAGGAGATCTCAACCAGACGTGCTGTTTCGTACGTGTGTGTGTGCATGTGTGCTTGTGTGTGTCCGTGTCAGAATCAGGGAGGACTTCCAGTGTCTGGTGTCACCTGTGCTTCTTGGTAAAGAGTGGGTGACCCACACGGAGGCCACGGCCTGCCTGTTGGGAGCTTAGAGACAATCTGTGAGGAAAAAGGCCGTTAGAGAGATTTGGGAAACAAGAAGGTGGGCGGAATTAGGGGTTTTAAGGCTTGGCTGAGTGTCAGCTCAGTGATTATGAATTCTCCAGAGGGAGAGGTGTCTGAAAGGTGGAGAGGAGAATATTTCAAGACAGGCACCTTTCGACGATAATTCGTTTGTTGAACCCACAGTTATTGAGCGTGCTGTCCTGGGCACTACATTGCTTTTGCTTACCTGATTGTCTACCTTGATAGTCTGAGTTGCCTGAGAACTGGAACTCTATTCTACTTAACTTATGTCATTAATTGGTTCAGAAAAGGTTATTAATAGATCTTTTGAAGTGGAATTAAATTACCAAAGTTAAGAAGTCTGAGAAATCATTGCATGCCTTAGGCAATGGGAGTAGCTTGGAATGGCTAGAATTTAGGGTATATGTGAGAAATAGTAAAATAAATACATAAGGCTGCAGAGGTAAGGGCCAGATCACAAAAGATCTAACATGTCAAACCAACGGAGTTTAGATATTATCTTCTTGTAGCAAACGAAGGTTTCAAGTAAAGGAGGGACATGATCAGATTTGTATGTTAGATCTTTTGGCTGCAGTTTCAAGAGGGACTATGCAACCCAGGCAGCGAGGACATTGTCCGCTTACGGTAAAGCTAATGGTGAGACAGTGGAAATGAAGACAAGGAGCACATTTCTGAGACAGTTTGTGAACCTGAGCATGATAAGACCTTGTATTCCAAGATGTGCACAGGGAGGTTCAGAGGTGGTGTGTGATCAACCCAACGAATTGTTCAGAGGAGCTAGACTTGGAGGCCATTCTTACTTTAATCTAATGAAACAGTAACCCCTCAAGTCAACGATCTTTTCTGAGGGAAGAACATACACCAGTGGGCTGGAAGTTGGAATCTCTTTGTCCAAGAGATCTGAGTCTGCATTTACAGAGCAATCTTTTTGTCCTTATTTCTCATAACTGCCTATTCACCACTAGCTATCTTTCTGGGTAAGCAAAGCCCTGCACTGCCCACATTGCCCTGAGGAAAGGGAGGGGCTTGCAGTGCCTGGGTGCAACCTCACCGCTCACCCCGTCTGGGCGCTAGTCTCCAGCCACTCCTCAGGGAGAGATTCCAGGCCAAAGTGTCAGCAAAGGAGGCGTGGTGAGATGGAGCAGCGGCCCTAACCAGTGGAGCCCCTTCTGTGTCCTTCCCTCCTCTATTTGCTCATTGACTGTGATTCCTCTGAGTCTATGTTTTTCAAATTTAATTTAATTTTTAATTGGAGGCTAATTACTTTACAATATTGTGATGGTTTCCGCTATGCAACAATGTGAATCAGCCATAGGTGCACACATGTCCCCTCCTGAAGCCACCTCCCGCCTCCCTCCCCACCCCACCCCTTTAGGTTGTCGCGGAGCACCAGCTCTGGGTTCCCTGCATCATACAGCCTTTGATTCTGTTAAGAGGGATTTTGGTTTGTTGTAAGCAGTCTGTCCATTCAACAACATTAAATGTCTCTTGGGTACCAGACACAAGACAAGGCCTGTGCTGGTGTCCCCCTGTCTCGGGGCAGGGCCGCGAGGCGGGAGGCCAGGAGGCAGCCCAACACTTCTCGGGAGGTGGTGGCGCACCTGGGTCTCCATGGCTGAGCACGTCCGTACACCACTCATTCTATACTAGAAACACAAACTGTGCCAATACGTTTCCCGGGAGAAGACCAACTTTAAGAGGGGGCTGGGGGGACTGCCCTGGTGGTCCAGTGGCTAAGACATCACTGCCAGTGCAGGGGCCGCAGGTTCAATCCCTGGTCAGGGAACTAGATCCTGCATGCCGCTATGAATATCAGAGAGCCCATGTGCTGCAACGAAGACTCAGTGCAGCCAAATAAAGAAATAAATATTTTTTAAGAGATGGGAGCTAGTGTCACAATTCTGTGTATGCTGCCCAGTGCCCACAGAAACCCTATGATTCATTTCTTTATGTCTATATAGTTTTATTTTTTAATTTTTTAAAATTTATTTTGGCTGTGCTGGGTCTTTATTACTGCACATGGGCTTCTCATCACAGAGATGTCTCTTGTTTCAGAGCACAGGCTCTAGGAGACAGCCCGGGAGCAGTGGTCCACGGGCTTCGCTGCCCTGGAGCATGTGGGATCCTCCCGGACCAGGGGTCAAACCTGTGTCCCCTGTGTGGGCAGGCAGACTCTGAGGGTCACCGCTCACCCCGTCTGGGCGCTAGTCTCCAGCCACTCCTCAGGGAGAGATTCCAGGCCAAAGTGTCAGCAAAGGAGGCGTGGTGAGATGGAGCAGCGCCCTAACCAGTGGAGCCCTTCTGTGTCCTTCCCTCCTCTATTTGCTCATTGACTGTGATTCCTCTGAGTCTATGTTTTTCAAATTTAATTTAATTTTTAATTGGAGGCTAATTACTTTACAATATTGTGATGGTTTCCGCTATGCAACAATGTGAATCAGCCATAGGTGCACACATGTCCCCTCCTGAAGCCACCTCCCGCCTCCCTCCCCACCCCACCCCTTTAGGTTGTCGCGGAGCACCAGCTCTGGGTTCCCTGCATCATACAGCCTTTGATTCTGTTAAGAGGGATTTTGGTTTGTTGTAAGCAGTCTGTCCATTCAACAACATTAAATGTCTCTTGGGTACCAGACACAAGACAAGGCCTGTGCTGGTGTCCCCCTGTCTCGGGGCAGGGCCGCGAGGCGGGAGGCCAGGAGGCAGCCCAACACTTCTCGGGAGGTGGTGGCGCACCTGGGTCTCCATGGCTGAGCACGTCCGTACACCACTCATTCTATACTAGAAACACAAACTGTGCCAATACGTTTCCCGGGAGAAGACCAACTTTAAGAGGGGGCTGGGGGGACTGCCCTGGTGGTCCAGTGGCTAAGACATCACTGCCAGTGCAGGGGCCGCAGGTTCAATCCCTGGTCAGGGAACTAGATCCTGCATGCCGCTATGAATATCAGAGAGCCCATGTGCTGCAACGAAGACTCAGTGCAGCCAAATAAAGAAATAAATATTTTTTAAGAGATGGGAGCTAGTGTCACAATTCTGTGTATGCTGCCCAGTGCCCACAGAAACCCTATGATTCATTTCTTTATGTCTATATAGTTTTATTTTTTAATTTTTTAAAATTTATTTTGGCTGTGCTGGGTCTTTATTACTGCACATGGGCTTCTCATCACAGAGATGTCTCTTGTTTCAGAGCACAGGCTCTAGGAGACAGCCCGGGAGCAGTGGTCCACGGGCTTCGCTGCCCTGGAGCATGTGGGATCCTCCCGGACCAGGGGTCAAACCTGTGTCCCCTGTGTGGGCAGGCAGACTCTGAGGGTCTGTATGATTCCTTTCTGTCATTAACCCCCAAATGTCCTTCTTCCAGCTACTAAGGAGAATGAACAAATGACACAGCCAGAGTCCATTGTGAACAACTTTTATTATACGTTTAGTGTTCTCTATACAAAAGAAATCAGTTGTTTTTACAGTGATTCAAAAAAAATTCTGAATAATTTGGCCTTTTCATTGCTCATGCAGTCAGTTTATAAGTCCACGGATTAGATGGTCCTCCACAGCCCAGAGGCTTTCCCTGCTGAAGATCGAGCGGGACACCCTCAGATACACATCCGTCGCTGACAATGTTGGTTAATGCAAAATAACTCGCAAAAAAGGAAGAACACAACGTGAGAGGGGTTAAAACAAAGTGGGCCACGGTGAGTTAAATATTTAACCAATGGGAAACAAGATCAGACCAATTTGTGGGTGTGTGGGTATGTGGGAAGAGATGGAGACATTTGGGACAGATTTCCCCACTGAACGGAACAGACTGGAAAATGTACGTGTAGGGGAGGGTGCAGGGCAAGAGGTCCTGGGGTCCCGCACAGGAGGGGGACCAGGACAGAAGGTGGCCAGTCACAGGCGACGCTCAGTGCAGGAGGATGTGAGAGGTTGGCAAAGAGCTGGGAGCCGGGCAGAGGGACAACACTGATTGAGGCCATGGAATTTGGGAATCAGAAAGGAGAGCAGGACAGGGTCATCTGATCTGCATCCTTTTTGAAAAAGAAACAGAGAAGTGCACAAAATTCTGGATTTCTTCTCCCAGATTTTTGTGTTTATTGCTTCACTGAAGTCTTTAATGTGCTGAACTCCAGCCCAGCAGATCCCGGGGGATGGGGGGCAGAACTCCCATGGCCCTGCGCCCCCTCAGCACCCTGTGGCCAAGGGCAGAGGGGACAGAGCCCTTGTGCCATTCTTCCGAGGGACACAGTATGCTGGGGCCCCGATGTGTTACAAAGCAAGAGACACCACCCTCGCGGCACGTCTGGGCTTCACGGTGACACACACCAACCAGCTTGTCACTCTCTTCTCCAGACTTGGGGCTCCCCTGAATAGCACAACTGGTCCACCACAGGCTGGCACAGACGGACTGAGCCAGGATTCAGAAAAAACCCTCTGATTTCACTTGAGGAGGTATAAGAGGATGAGGGAGAAGTCGGGGGAAATGTGGGCCAGATCTTAAGTAACACCACTGTTTCCAAGGCGGGAACACGGCTGTTTCCAGCTGCGGTGAGATGAAAGAACACTGGACAAAGGGTCAGAAAGCCCAGCCTCACCTTGATTTACCAGCTGGGTGACCTCATACAAGTCCCTCACCCCTCTGGATTCTTGTGTACAACGAGTCCTTTCAATCAGATCAGCTCTGTGATTCTTCGGCGTCCTGAAATCTGATCCCATTTAAGCTAGACACCTTTGTACCTATTTCATTTCCTTATTATTATGAAACAACCATTTAATACTAATGTACTGGTACAGGGGCACTGGTTTTGGGTGTGGCTTGAGACGGCTGTCCTCCTTTCCCTCTGTCTCATCTCAGAACCCGTTCTCAGTAGGGGAGGGAAGGAAGGGCGTGGCCCCAAGTGGGGGACAGCCACAAGTCTGACTTAAAGTCTCCCCTGGGTGGCCCCTGCCTGTTTAAAGGAGGGGCTGCCGGGGAGCCGGGCTCTGCCCGGGGCACTGAGTGTCCTGTCATTTCAAGCTCTTTGCTTTGTCTGTTGACTCCTCTGGTTTAATCAAGAGTCTCTCTATACCCTACTTGCAAGCCACCATGTGGTGATCCACCAGGGGCCACAGAGCGATTTCCTTCCAGTGGGCTGAGTTACAAGAGGGCTGGCGTGTATGTGGCGGGAGCTGCTGGAGTGGTGACCGAGCCGTCCCGAGTGTGCTCTGTGCCTGCCCACCGAGACGTGATTCCTGGCACCAGTCCCCCTTCCAGCCGAGAGCCCAAGAAGCCTCCTCTCGCGTTAGCAGAGCAGCCTTGCAGACACAGGCGAGGGTGTGCACTCCCAGGCTCTAGGGAGTGCTCTGTGACTTGACTCGGACTCTGCAAAGGTCTCCAGGAGTCTTAAAGAGCTGCTGCCTGTGTGTTCCTGGGGGAAATCCCCTCTCCCTTGGATCAGACTCTGTCTCTCTTGATTTTGCCCACAGGAATTGCCCAAACGGGGCCCAACATGGGCAGCCTCCTACCCTTGCACTGAGTTGGGCACTGCACCCCACATGGCTCTTCCCATTTTAGCTCAGGGGGTCTGGGTGCCGCCTCGGCCTTCTCCTGAAAGTGCTGCCCTGCAGTGGGGCCTTGGTGTGCTGCATGTGTGTGTGTGGGGGGCGGTGGGGGTGGTGCTGAGTGTGCGCTGCAGGCAGGCCCTTTGCTAGAAAAGCCACAAACATCCACGGATCTGTTTCCAGTCCTCTTCTAAGGCTGTGTTCAGGGAAACCAAGAACGTGTGCTCTGGGCACAGGTCACAGAGCTCGCAGGGAGAGCAGTGCAGGCACCAGCAGCCTCTGGGCAGAAGAACGCTTCTCTAGGCCTTGGGACTTGCCAGGAAGGGGTGGACCAAATGCCTCCAACCCTCAGGACAAGGGGACAAGGGGGCTACTTTTTAGCTTAAACTCAACCACTTCTTCAAAAGCAAGGTAAGGGAAGAAAGGGCCTCTTTACCACGACCCAGGCTAGATGGCAGGCAGCTGTCTCGTGGTCCTGCAGCCCCCCTTCTTGACTGGGACCTGTACCCCTCTGTGGGAGCAGGTTTTCCAAGGGAGGGACTGAGTAGGGGAGATGGAGGCACCAGAATACAGACAAGTCAAGCAGCCTGCCCCGAGGAGCAGAGAAGAGAGGGTTGGAAGCAGCAGTCCCTGTCCTGCTCAGCCTCGACGATCAAGCTCGCCTTCCAAAGCTCTTCCCTTTGAACCTGGAGCCAGCTTAGGCACTCCGGGCGCTCCTGCCAGCACCACCGTGTCGCCTGACTCTGTGCTGGCACTGTCTGCCCTGTGAGCGCAGGGGCCACCCCACGGGCCCCACGGCTCAGGCCAGCTGTTCAAGAGGACCTGCCGGGTGTGGGATGGGCGGGCGGGGGCTCAGGAAGCCAGGGCTAGCGCAGCAGGCCGCTCAGACAGCGGAGCTTCTGGAGCCAGAAATGACCTAACTTTCTCCCTGCTCCCCGCCCCAAGCCGGCCAGGCTGAAGCACCGGTGGTTTGGCCCTCCCCTCGCACTGTCGTGGGCACGTTTGGGGTGGCTGTTTGAACGCCGCAGCTGGCAGGGAGTGCTGGACAATACTGCTTCCCTGCTGAGCTGGGGGGACTCTGGCACAGGCTCCATGGAAACAGACTGTCCTCTTCCCGGTGGCGGCTCCCTCCCTAGACCGGCAGTCCGCACACCCCTCTGAGCACCTGCCATCTTTGCTTGGGGGAAGACTTGGCTGCTCAGGCCCAGGTTTGCCCTTTCTGCCAGGAGGGGTGGACCAAATGCCTCCAACCCTCAGGACAAGGGGACAAGGGGGCTACTTTTTAGCTTAAACTCAACCACTTCTTCAAAAGCAAGGTAAGGGAAGAAAGGGCCTCTTTACCACGACCCAGGCTAGATGGCAGGCAGCTGTCTCGTGGTCCTGCAGCCCCCCTTCTTGACTGGGACCTGTACCCCTCTGTGGGAGCAGGTTTTCCAAGGGAGGGACTGAGTAGGGGAGATGGAGGCACCAGAATACAGACAAGTCAAGCAGCCTGCCCCGAGGAGCAGAGAAGAGAGGGTTGGAAGCAGCAGTCCCTGTCCTGCTCAGCCTCGACGATCAAGCTCGCCTTCCAAAGCTCTTCCCTTTGAACCTGGAGCCAGCTTAGGCACTCCGGGCGCTCCTGCCAGCACCACCGTGTCGCCTGACTCTGTGCTGGCACTGTCTGCCCTGTGAGCGCAGGGGCCACCCCACGGGCCCCACGGCTCAGGCCAGCTGTTCAAGAGGACCTGCCGGGTGTGGGATGGGCGGGCGGGGGCTCAGGAAGCCAGGGCTAGCGCAGCAGGCCGCTCAGACAGCGGAGCTTCTGGAGCCAGAAATGACCTAACTTTCTCCCTGCTCCCCGCCCCAAGCCGGCCAGGCTGAAGCACCGGTGGTTTGGCCCTCCCCTCGCACTGTCGTGGGCACGTTTGGGGTGGCTGTTTGAACGCCGCAGCTGGCAGGGAGTGCTGGACAATACTGCTTCCCTGCTGAGCTGGGGGGACTCTGGCACAGGCTCCATGGAAACAGACTGTCCTCTTCCCGGTGGCGGCTCCCTCCCTAGACCGGCAGTCCGCACACCCCTCTGAGCACCTGCCATCTTTGCTTGGGGGAAGACTTGGCTGCTCAGGCCCAGGTTTGCCCTTTCTGCCAGGAGGGCAGTGACCATGTGGCCTGGGTACCTCACCCTGGCAGCCCGTGAAGAGGCTGACGGCCCTAACCTCACACACAGAGGGCGTGTGGAGCCTGGCAGAGTACGGACAAAGAGCAAAGACAGGCTGAGGACTCGCCCCGGCCCCTCTGGTAGCAGAAGCCCTTCCCCGTTATCAGCTGTGTGAAGAAGGGCTTTCCTGAGGCAGGGTGGGTATGATGACAGGTCACCGTCCACCTTTCCTGAAGAGCTCGCTTCTGGGGCAATGAGCTTACTGCTGCAGACGGTGCAATGTGGACTGAAGACCTGAGAACTGACCGCTCTGCTCAGATCCAGAGTGTTTTCTGGAAAGGTCAGTCCTAACTTCAGCTCACAGGCACACTTCCCCGACATTCCCTGTCTAGGCTGCAGGAATACCCAGCTGTATCCAGGCAGGCGGAGGAGGAAAGCCAGGGCAGGGGACCTCCGAGCTGGCTCCCTGGTCCACTGCTATTCACCCTGTTTCCTTTCACCACGAGAGGGCTGCCCCTCAGGCTTCCTGCCAGCACACCTGGCTATGACTTGGGCCAAAGGATAGTTGCTGGCTCTCCGGTTCAGACATCATTACTGGGTCAGCTTTGGGCTGCATTTTCTTACCTGCAGATAGCGTGTGTGTGTCTATGGGCTTGACCTTCAACTGACTAGTAAGTGACGCAAGCGCTAATACCTTTGCGGCTTAAACATGTGGCAACCGATGCTTAAACAAAGTCTCTGAAGGACACAGCCCTGCTCCTGCCCAGGTCCCCCGGCAAGCAGCTGGAGGCTCCAACCAGAGGCTGTGTCTGTGGCAGGTGGTCCATTCTAGGGGTCAGCCCCACCCTCCTGAAACCAACTCTAGCTGCAGCAACAGCTAAAGGGTCACTCTTAGGCTCAAGATCTCTCTCTCTCTCTGAGGCTAGGTACCTTTGGTTTCAAAATGGAATAGGTGGGGAAGACGAAGGCAGAGCCTTGGGTCTCTGAGAACTGCAGGTCTGTGCGGGTCTCCGTCTGGGGCCGCGGGCTGCGGCTGCACTCTGAGCGGTGCTTCTGGTTCTGCTGCGACGCGTGCATTGGCCACCCCGTTCTCCTTGAGACCGATGTCACTGGAGGCTTCAAGGCTTGCAGGGAGAGGCTGGGAACCTGGGAGCTTCAGGGACAGGTCAGAGCTGCATAAGGCATATGAGAGCGCTCCCGGCCAGGCTCGGCAGCACCGGGAGTGCCGCGGTCCTGCGGGGCCTCCTGATATGTAAATACCCGAAGGAAAGAACACGCCGGCTCAGTCTTGGGGGCGGCAGGGCCCCATCCACACACCATAAAACACCAGTTTCAACATCATACAGGGTTGACTGAGGAGCTGCTATCTGCTAGATGTGAAAGGGGAGCCCTGCTTCCCACCCTCACGCCCACCAACACAGCCTTCCCATCGCAGGCTCCATTTCCTGGAGGCAGCGGGGGTGCAGACCCTGACCAGGTGGGGGCACCCTCTACTCTGGATGCGGTGGGTGTGGTCCTCTCTCCCACATCCTGAGTTTCACTGAGAGGGAGGAAGTCCAAACCCAGCTCTTTCCTTTTCTCTCGAGGTGGGCTCAGCTCCCCAGGGACCAGACACCTGGTTCTCCTCTGTTTGAGGTAACGTGACTGGAGCTGAGGTGCCCACGCCTGTCCCTCCATCGCTTTCAGTCAGCACAGCATTCGTCTCGGACCCTCCAGAGCAAGGGGCAGGAGGAAGCCCACCTCCCAGCTGCACCAGAGCCAGGCAAGGAGGCCTGCCCCATCCCTCCTGAAAACTGCTCAGCTGTAAGTGACGCAAGCGCTAATACCTTTGCGGCTTAAACATGTGGCAACCGATGCTTAAACAAAGTCTCTGAAGGACACAGCCCTGCTCCTGCCCAGGTCCCCCGGCAAGCAGCTGGAGGCTCCAACCAGAGGCTGTGTCTGTGGCAGGTGGTCCATTCTAGGGGTCAGCCCCACCCTCCTGAAACCAACTCTAGCTGCAGCAACAGCTAAAGGGTCACTCTTAGGCTCAAGATCTCTCTCTCTCTCTGAGGCTAGGTACCTTTGGTTTCAAAATGGAATAGGTGGGGAAGACGAAGGCAGAGCCTTGGGTCTCTGAGAACTGCAGGTCTGTGCGGGTCTCCGTCTGGGGCCGCGGGCTGCGGCTGCACTCTGAGCGGTGCTTCTGGTTCTGCTGCGACGCGTGCATTGGCCACCCCGTTCTCCTTGAGACCGATGTCACTGGAGGCTTCAAGGCTTGCAGGGAGAGGCTGGGAACCTGGGAGCTTCAGGGACAGGTCAGAGCTGCATAAGGCATATGAGAGCGCTCCCGGCCAGGCTCGGCAGCACCGGGAGTGCCGCGGTCCTGCGGGGCCTCCTGATATGTAAATACCGAAGGAAAGAACACGCCGGCTCAGTCTTGGGGGCGGCAGGGCCCCATCCACACACCATAAAACACCAGTTTCAACATCATACAGGGTTGACTGAGGAGCTGCTATCTGCTAGATGTGAAAGGGGAGCCCTGCTTCCCACCCTCACGCCCACCAACACAGCCTTCCCATCGCAGGCTCCATTTCCTGGAGGCAGCGGGGGTGCAGACCCTGACCAGGTGGGGGCACCCTCTACTCTGGATGCGGTGGGTGTGGTCCTCTCTCCCACATCCTGAGTTTCACTGAGAGGGAGGAAGTCCAAACCCAGCTCTTTCCTTTTCTCTCGAGGTGGGCTCAGCTCCCCAGGGACCAGACACCTGGTTCTCCTCTGTTTGAGGTAACGTGACTGGAGCTGAGGTGCCCACGCCTGTCCCTCCATCGCTTTCAGTCAGCACAGCATTCGTCTCGGACCCTCCAGAGCAAGGGGCAGGAGGGAAGCCCACCTCCCAGCTGCACCAGAGCCAGGCAAGGAGGCCTGCCCCCATCCCTCCTGCCAAAAATACTGTCATTTTCCAGAACGGAGCCAAGCTCAGCTCAGCAACTGACCAGGCTGAGGCAGATGGGCTGGGGCTGGGGAGGCGCATGGCGAGAAAGGCATCCTTCGGAGATACACTGGCCCCGTGGCGGGGTGAATACTATAGCGCTTCTATAGGTTTGTTTACGGAGCGATCCTTTCCGCCGATCTTTGCAGTTTCTTAGGGGAGAAGCCACCTATTCTTTCTTTCTTCCAGGGACATTTCTCCAAAAGAAAAAGAAAATGGAGATGCTGGGTCTGGAGGGGAAGGCGCACAAAGCAAAATAAAGACAGTGAGAAGTACTGTAACCAACAGAAAACTGGTGAGTGTGTGTGTTTAGGTCAAGGGCAGGCAGTGTGGGTGGAGGCTCGGGGTGGCTGTGGGCTTGAGCCAGAGACCGGGGCTCCCTCCAGCGGAGCTCGGCTTCGGCTCCAGCTGGCCCACAGGCGGCACCCCAGGGGGGTCCTTGGGAGGGGGCCTGCGGTTGGCTGGGTGGTCACTGGTCCTCACGGCTTGGCAGACGCCCATGGGGTACCCCTGTTCCTGAAGGTGGCGGCGGCTCTGTGGTAGGTCTGCCGTGGCTCATCTCCCCCTCTCCCCTCCTTTTACTTGCAAAGCAGCGTCTGTGCCTGCGGGGCTCCGTCAGGCCAGAGAGTAGATGGCATTGACAGGCGACGTGGCCTCGGAGCTTTCGTTGCCTTCTGTCTCCTCCTTGTCCTTTTTGACCGTGTACTGGCCGATGAAGGAGCCGTCCTCGTTGAACTGGCCCTCGCCGCCCTCGCCGTAGTCCACCAGGCTGTCGTCGCTTTCCTGCTGCTTGATGGTGCCGTCCAGGGAGGTCTGGCTGCCCTGCAGGGGCTTGTTGTCCTCGTCACTGGACGGAGAGAAACAGAGAATCAGGGCTGGTCTAGTAGTGCAGCCCAAACCCAGGCCAGGCTGGAGAAAGCCTCCAACCTCTTGCCAGGCACTCGCCGCTCAGAGAGGACAGGACCCAGCCCTGCCTCCACCGCCTTCCCTGACTTGCCAGTTCTGCAGAGGGGACGCTGAGGCCTAGAGAGGCCGCTTCTCCAAGGCAAGGGGGCAGGCTGGCGCAGACACGGGATGGGCCTGCGCTCCTGGACTGCTGGGCAGGGGTCTCCTCTGTGAGGCTGGGCCACTCTCTGGGTGGAAGCTGGCAGAGGAAGCCACCCTGCAGTGAGGCGGAGTCAGCCGCTTGTGGACCACGGTGGACAGGGAGGGTCAAAGACGGGGGTCACGGACTTGGGGCTCTGGTCCCGTGTCCCGGTCGCCCTGGGAAAGCCCTGCCTTCTCACCGGGCCTTAGTGCCGCCATCAGGAGGGTTCAGCAAGCTCTGGCTCGCCGCGGTCTGTGACTCTCTCTGGAAAGACTCTGCCCAGGACAAAAGGCAAGGGTCCGGGTCTCAGAGAGACACGCCTCTCCCCTCCTCTGTCTTGGTGGCGGCACCCTTAGCTCTGACTTATCCACAGGAAGATGCTGCTGTTTCAGAGCTCACTGAGAGAGGAGGAAGGGGTATGCATAGGAGATGGGGGGCGCTAGCAATTTAGATCAAAACTAGTAAGGCTCAAGGATTCAGCCCAGCTCCTTCTGAGGCCTGTGGGTCCTGCCCTTAAGCTCCTCTCCTGCAGAGAGAGATGGTAGTTAAAGGGGCATCTACCCTCTGGGGGGCCTGCTGTGTCCCCAGGAAGTGAGACACCCGAGGGGGCTGGGCATCTGCTCTGGTACCGCATCCCTTCCCCTCAGAGGCGGGGACCAGGTGCTGCTGGCTGTTCATCAGAGGAGAGACGAGGCGCCCCCGCCCCTGGCCCCCTGGGAGGCAGGACCACAGCGGTGCCAGGCAGTCTGAGCAGACACCCGCACTGCCACTCCTTTGCCCGGGGCCACGCTTAGCCTTTCCGGGGCTCCTGGCAAACAACTGTCTGACTTGTCGTTAGAGTGGGAAGTGAGCTCTCCCACGGGGCTGTCTGGGTAGCGCGCGAGCCAGAGGGCCAAAAGGAGCTGGGTCCAGTGGACTGAAGCTCTGGCCGCTCAGAGAGGACAGGACCCAGCCCTGCCTCCACCGCCTTCCCTGACTTGCCAGTTCTGCAGAGGGGACGCTGAGGCCTAGAGAGGCCGCTTCTCCAAGGCAAGGGGGCAGGCTGGCGCAGACACGGGATGGGCCTGCGCTCCTGGACTGCTGGGCAGGGGTCTCCTCTGTGAGGCTGGGCCACTCTCTGGGTGGAAGCTGGCAGAGGAAGCCACCCTGCAGTGAGGCGGAGTCAGCCGCTTGTGGACCACGGTGGACAGGGAGGGTCAAAGACGGGGGTCACGGACTTGGGGCTCTGGTCCCGTGTCCCGGTCGCCCTGGGAAAGCCCTGCCTTCTCACCGGGCCTTAGTGCCGCCATCAGGAGGGTTCAGCAAGCTCTGGCTCGCCGCGGTCTGTGACTCTCTCTGGAAAGACTCTGCCCAGGACAAAAGGCAAGGGTCCGGGTCTCAGAGAGACACGCCTCTCCCCTCCTCTGTCTTGGTGGCGGCACCCTTAGCTCTGACTTATCCACAGGAAGATGCTGCTGTTTCAGAGCTCACTGAGAGAGGAGGAAGGGGTATGCATAGGAGATGGGGGGCGCTAGCAATTTAGATCAAAACTAGTAAGGCTCAAGGATTCAGCCCAGCTCCTTCTGAGGCCTGTGGGTCCTGCCCTTAAGCTCCTCTCCTGCAGAGAGAGATGGTAGTTAAAGGGGCATCTACCCTCTGGGGGGCCTGCTGTGTCCCCAGGAAGTGAGACACCCGAGGGGGCTGGGCATCTGCTCTGGTACCGCATCCCTTCCCCTCAGAGGCGGGGACCAGGTGCTGCTGGCTGTTCATCAGAGGAGAGACGAGGCGCCCCCGCCCCTGGCCCCCTGGGAGGCAGGACCACAGCGGTGCCAGGCAGTCTGAGCAGACACCCCGCACTGCCACTCCTTTGCCCGGGGCCACGCTTAGCCTTTCCGGGGCTCCTGGCAAACAACTGTCTGACTTGTCGTTAGAGTGGGAAGTGAGCTCTCCCCACGGGGCTGTCTGGGTAGCGACGCGAGCCAGAGCCAGAGGAGCTGGGTCCAGTGGACTGAAAGCTACTGGCCCTCTCCCCACCATGTGCCAAGTGAAGGTGGCCCTGTCACCCCGCTTAGTGGATGGCAGTGCTGTGGGACAGGCAGCTGAGCCGGAAGTGGTCTCCAGGGTTCCGCTGTATTTGTTCCTGAGGTGGAATTCATGTTTTGAGAACCAGCAGACTCTGATGACCAAGTTCCTTCGTCCACTTGCCAGTCTTGTTCACAGGCCCCCTCTCCCCAGGGCTCTCCACACCCGCTGCGGGGATGTGACGACTGTGCCCGCGTGATTCTCGGGAACTCCAGACCCTCAAGCTAAACGCAGTCAGTGCGGCTGGGGGGCTGTGGGAGGGGTCCTTACTCTGGCAGGCTCTCGTGGGGAGAGAGGACCCATGTCTGGAAAAACAGACATCTCCTAAGCGAAGCTTGAAAGAAACCCAATGACCGCGGCCCCCTGGTCTAGCCACCTGTTAGCCTGCCGTCCAGGAGACCTGCGAGGACTAGGTGGACAGACAAGGGAGAGAGAAGCGGAGAGAGTCCCACCAGAGAGGGGCTTGGGCAGAAGGTCCCCCACGAGCACGGTGAGCCAGCACCCTGGCCTGTCCCGCCCAGAAACTTGGTTTTTCCTCTAATGTAATGATTTCCGTCCTTTCCAAGTTACAACTGTTGGACTCATCCAAGTGGGGACTCTAGGATGGATGTTCTGGGATGGCCTTCCCAGAGCCACAGCCTTGGGGCATGTGTGTGCACATGCGTGTGTGTGTACATGTGTGATGTGTAAGCACATAGGAGCATGCTCCACTGTGTATCCAGCCTCAGTGTCAATGGGGCAGCGGGTGGGAGGGGAGGAAGCAGGTGCTTTCACCCAACACTTCTGGTGTCTAGGGGAGGAGAGGTGCCTGAGGAAGTGGCTTCTCACGGTGCAGGTTACCTGGCTCTGGACCCCACCCCTCCTCGGGCTGCACTGAGGGCCTAGGGAGAGAGGGCCCAGGGCCTTTGGAACTGATGGCCAGAGAACGGCCCTTGGCCTGCAGGGAAGCTGGGCCCAAGCAGAGGTGCTGAGGACAGCCAGGGGAAGGGCCTCCCACGCTTGCCCTTTGGGAGGCTTGTGAGGATGCAGAACTGGATGGACAGACGGAATTGATAAACCACCAGAGGGGCTCCTGGGGGCCGTGGCTCTGCTGCCCATTGTTCTGATGCTGTTTGAGAGGCTGCTGATGGGCAGAGTGGCGGAGGCTCAAGCTAGAATAAAGACACTTCAGTGGAGGATGTGGTGACCTGGCCCCAGAGAGACTTGGGGAGGGGGGCTCCCATTGGACCGTTTCCTCCCATTGACCTTCCATGACTCATCCTGTAACATTCCTTTACTCACACTTGCCATTAAAATGGGAATTCTACAATTCCGTTAAGCCAGATACAAAGGCAGGAGCTGGACCGTGGGCCTCTGGCCTCCAGTTCTGCACCACCTCACTGGGTGGAGACTCTTGGCCTGGTCACTTCCCAGTCTGGGCCTTGGTCCTCTCATCTGGGACACAGGCACTGGACCAAATGCCTTTCCAAGATCTATCCCAGGCTGCGGCCCAGAGACGTCGTCCTAGTTCCTGAGGAAAAGTCTCCCTTCATCCCTCCTGCAAAGAAAACACAACTTCCCCACTTCATCATTGTTTTCAGGGGTAGGTAGGGTATAAGTAGAGAGGAAGCTGAGAGCTCATTTCACAGCAAGGGGGCTTGCTTTCAGAGCAAAAGGTGCAAACACGCATTAAAACAACCTGAGTTGTGCAGTTGAATGAACGGAATGGCTTCATCGAGTGAGAGGGAGAGTGCTGGGCAGTGCGCCTCCTGAGCTGGGGGACTGTCCGACGGAGCCACAGCCTTGGGCATGTGTGTGCACATGCGTGTGTGTGTACATGTGTGATGTGTGAGCACATAGGAGCATGCTCCACTGTGTATCCAGCGTCAGTGTCAGTGGGGCAGCGGGTGGGAGGAGGAAGCAGGTGCTTTCACCCAACACTTCTGGTGTCTAGGGGAGGAGAGGTGCCTGAGGAAGTGGCTTCTCACGGTGCAGGTTACCTGGCTCTGGACCCCACCCCTCCTCGGGCTGCACTGAGGGCCTAGGGAGAGAGGGCCCAGGGCCTTTGGAACTGATGGCCAGAGAACGGCCCTTGGCCTGCAGGGAAGCTGGGCCCAAGCAGAGGTGCTGAGGACAGCCAGGGGAAGGGCCTCCCACGCTTGCCCTTTGGGAGGCTTGTGAGGATGCAGAACTGGATGGACAGACGGAATTGATAAACCACCAGAGGGGCTCCTGGGGGCCGTGGCTCTGCTGCCCATTGTTCTGATGCTGTTTGAGAGGCTGCTGATGGGCAGAGTGGCGGAGGCTCAAGCTAGAATAAAGACACTTCAGTGGAGGATGTGGTGACCTGGCCCCAGAGAGACTTGGGGAGGGGGGCTCCCATTGGACCGTTTCCTCCCATTGACCTTCCATGACTCATCCTGTAACATTCCTTTACTCACACTTGCCATTAAAATGGGAATTCTACAATTCCGTTAAGCCAGATACAAAGGCAGGAGCTGGACCGTGGGCCTCTGGCCTCCAGTTCTGCACCACCTCACTGGGTGGAGACTCTTGGCCTGGTCACTTCCCAGTCTGGGCCTTGGTCCTCTCATCTGGGACACAGGCACTGGACCAAATGCCTTTCCAAGATCTATCCCAGGCTGCGGCCCAGAGACGTCGTCCTAGTTCCTGAGGAAAAGTCTCCCTTCATCCCTCCTGCAAAGAAAACACAACTTCCCCACTTCATCATTGTTTTCAGGGGTAGGTAGGGTATAAGTAGAGAGGAAGCTGAGAGCTCATTTCACAGCAAGGGGGCTTGCTTTCAGAGCAAAAAGGTGCAAACACGCATTAAAAAAACAACCTGAGTTGTGCAGTTGAATGAACGGAATGGCTTCATCGAGTGAGAGGGAGAGTGCTGGGCAGTGCGCCCCCTCCCTGAGCTGGGGGGACTGTCCCGGAGGCAGAGAGGAGGGAGAGGACACCAGCAGTGGCTTCTGGCCTAGCTGAGCAGCTCTGAGGGCCGCCTCAGGGTAGTGAGGAGGACCCACGGGGGGGGGGGGGGGGGGCTGCGTGTGAACAGGATCCAGGAGGTCGCGCACCTGTAATCAAAGGAGCCGTCCTCTTCTTTGGGGTCTTCTGGGCCAAGAGGAACATCCTTCTTTTCTCGCACTTGGTCAGGAAGAGAAGCAAAGAAACAGCCGTGATGACTAGCGCTCCGGCTCTCCAGGGCCCCACAGGCACCGCCAAAGAGGTGCCTCTGGGCTCAGTGACTCCCCCTTTCCACAAGCCCCATCCATGCCCCTCTGGGTCTTGCCTCTCGCATTTAAGCAGGAACTAAGCTAGTCTTCCTCCTCTTCCCCATCACTGGAGCTGTCCTTACATCTCTACTAACAACTGAATCTCCTCCGACGCGGCTCTCACCACCCTCTCCCTGAGGTCTTCCCTAAACACCAAGTGGGTATCATCTTTTCTTTGGCATCTTTTTTGGCAGGTAAGATCTTAGTTCCCAGACAAGAGGTTGAACTCATGCCTCCCGCAATCCTTAGCATGGAGTCCTAACCACTGGACTGCCAGAGAATTCCCTGGCACACTTCTTTTTTTCAATCATACAGTGCTTTATTTTTCCTATGATGTGTTTTTCTTTTAAACTTGTATTTTACTTTTAACTTTTTTACTGAGTTTTGTTGTTTACAGATATATATGTTCCCAGATTAGTCATATGTATATCCCCCCCATCCCACCCCTCCAGACCTGGCACCCTTTTTAATCCTGCTTTGTGCACATTTATTACACTTATACGAGAATGACAGTTCTTTTCTTGAGGGTGGGGACTGTGTGTTTCTTTACAGCTCCTAGGAGAGTGCCCTGGGCAGAAGGACTCGCCAGAGACACCTTTGGGATGAAAGGTGCTCTCCTGGGCTTCCCCTGGTGGTCCAGTGGGTAAGGACACCGCCTTGCAGTGCAAGGGGCGCCGGTTCGATCCCTGGCCTGGGAAGATCCCACGTGCCGTGGAGCGGCTGGACTGATGTGTCCAATCACCGAGCCGGAGCTCTGGAGCACATGTGCCCAGAGCCGGCGCTCTGCAACGACAGAGGCCACCACGATGGGAGTCCCGCAGGAACCAAAGAACAAAGACGGATGAAAATGGAGAAATGGAAGACCAATAGAAGTGGCCCGCGCTCTCCCCTCCCTCCCCAACCCGACCCCCTGCCCAAAATAAATAAATAAATAAATCTTTAAAAAAAAAAAAAAAAAAAAGAAAGGTGCTCTCCTAACTGACGTCACTTATTTGCGTGACTCCCTGTTCCCATACCTCCCCTGAGATGGGTCAGTGTCCCTCCCAGGTCCCGTATCGTGCCATGACCTGCTGAGCCAGCTGCACTGGGCTTGAGGGAGAGGTCACCTCTAGTACCCTTTGCACCCAGCAAGGATGCACCCAGCAGACACTTAGGTGAATGGCTGGGTTTCTATGTGAGGTACAAGGCGGAATCCTCCCTATTTTAGGGGAGGGGAGCGGAGGCCTGAAAGATGTCACACAAATAGCAACTAAACGAAGTTTAGAGTGCGCACTGGAGCCCTGGCCTCATGGCTCCAGGTCCACTCATCTTCCTGCTGGAAGGGAAGGAGGTGAGGTATAAGAAAAACTTTCTGAAATGGGCTGAGTAGGTCCAGAGTTTATCTGATCAGTTCTTAGGTACATTCGCTCCACCTGGAATGGGGATGGGTTCTAAAAGGCCGCCCTCCTCCCTAACCCTTTCTGTCTTACGAATAAACAATGCCAACACAGCACAACAGTGAAAGAGAACATCGTTCACTAGTGATGACGTATCATTTCCTGTTGTCCCAGCTTGGAGGACTTGTTCAAGGAGTCCTTTAGCATCCCAGGGTCTGAGGGCACGTGGGCCAGGGGAAGGAAATAAGACAGAATCTCCTCTCTCTGAGTTGAGCCTTAGGGGGCCGTGGAGGAGAACGTGTGCACAGAGACAGCACGGGACAGCAGGGGCATGCCTGCGGTGGCTTGGGGGTAGGGAGCAGTTTTGTCCTGCTGTCCAGCTGGACTTCCACCCTCAAGGTCATCCATTATCCTGTCTCCTGTCCCCCTACCCGCCCCATCAGACAGATGGTTTCTCGGCCCTGTTTGAAAAACAATCAATATTTCCAGAAACAAAAAAGCCAGGGGTCCTTGTCCTTAACCTTGGTTTGTCTGGGCTGGAGGAGCTTCCGGCCAAAGAAGAGAAGGGCCTCTCTGGGCTGGAAGAAAAGACCAAGCCCTTTAACACTGGCAGGGGGCGGGCTCTCTCTCAGGGTGGCCTAGCCCGCAGCCTCTGCCGCTCCTCACTAGGCACCTCTGCCCCCTCTGTTGGGGTGTTGTGGTTTCAAGCCAGGCCCGCCAAGAGCCCAGCCCTGCGGCCTTCCTCCTGTGGCTGCTTCACCCGTCCACACCTCTCCTCCCTCCAGTCCCTCTTTTTCATGCTCACAGAAAATGCATCTCTCCTCTCTCCTTCACTGGGACATAGGATTCTAATGAGATTCAGGCTGAAAAAAAGCCAATTACTGAGCAGATGGGTGGTGAGTCAAGCGGAGGGGGGAGGTCATTCTTAATGGGAACCAGGGTTCCTTCCATCCCCTCTCTGGCTGCCGAGACTGCTCCATCCCCCACCTCAAGCCAACTTAATTAACTCAAGTGCTTTCTGGCAATTCCAAGATGCACAAAGCAGGCAAGAGGACTGTACGTCCAAGCTCAGGAAAGGGCTGTGCTCACTGGGAGACTGGAGCCCCGCCCTGGACCTGGCAGGGGACCTGCTGAGTCACAGGAAAGCCTGCTGACCGCGCCCCCTAAGCCTGTGCCTCTGACCCATCCTACCTGGGTACTTGCCGCCTCGACTCCTCTTGATGAAGCAGACAATGAGCAGGATCAGCACCAGGAGGGCGATGGCACACATGAGCCCGATGAACCAGCCCTGGGTGGCGATGTCTGCCTGGTTGTTGGTGTAGGCTGGCGGGGGAGGGCCAGAAGCACAGCCGTGAGTGATCCACACCGGGGAAGGCAAGGAGGGGAGGAGCAGGAGGAGAAGAACTGCAGCTATTTCACGTCCAGGTTCCTCCTGCCACCTAACGCTACATCCAGCCACCCTCTGGCCCAAACTACCCCGCAACAGGGACAAAGAGAAAATAATGAAAAAGGCAAGGTCAGAAGGTCAGAAAAGAGGCAAAAAAAAAGGGGTACAGGGAGCAGAATAAGCAGCAGAAGGCTGAACAGGTCTTTAGGAAGGAGCCTGTCCTAAGGCATGGCATTCTTGCAAACCCTATGGCCAGGCACAGCCTGGTGGGGAGAAGGGAAGGCCAGGAACTCTTGGATTCCCCTCGAAAGAGCCAGGGCTGAGCCGGCGCACTACCCCTCAGGGAACAGGGGCAGTGGTCACACGACCAAGGCCCCAGGAGAACCCCTTTGCAGGCACCGGTGACAGACAGCTGTCCCACCAGCCAGTCAGGCTCCCGGCAGTGGGACCGGGCAGGGTGCTGTTCCAGGATGCCCCTTGCCTCCTCGTGTCTCCCCAATGGCCCTGTGGCTCTCTGATGTTAAAACCAGTCCCCGGAGGGGCCAGTGGTGAGGCTGGGCCAGGGCTGTGCCTTCAGCGGCCCCCCATGCCACTTCCAGATCACTTCCACATGTGGAGACCCCTGTGAGAGACAGTCCCTAGCCACCCCTGCCTGGACGTGTCCTTGGTGGCCTGCCTCCAAGTGGGCAGGCCCCTTTGTGATTCTAGGGGCCGGCTGGGTGGGCCTGGAGACCAGAAGCAATCTGATGGTGTTCTGGGGGATTCGTGACTAAGGTTAGAAATCCGAAGGGCTGGGATGCTTAGGAGTCCCTGCTGGTTTCCTTTCCATGAACTGGAGAAGAAAAGACATAGCCTTCCCTGGAAACCACGATTCAGAAGGCAAGAAGCATCAGGGACAGAAGAGACCCCAGGTGCCCTGAGGCAGGCAGAGCAAGCGTGGAAGCCTCTGGGAGAGCCAGACGTTGATGGGAGCTCTGAGAGCCGAGGCCCAGGTCTGCCTGGGGAGGAGCACGGGGACAGGGGCGGACCCCAGGCCCGCACTGAGCCCCAGAGTCTGCCTCACACACCACCCGGGGGGGATGGGTATCTAGGTGAGATCTACCTGTTTGTTCTTCATGGGCAGAGAAACTGTCTTCACAATGTTCTCAGCATCCCGCCAAGGGCCTTGCACCAAGCTGGGTCTCAATAAACAATGAAGACTCAAGACCTTCCACACTCTCCACACTCTGGCTGCCCAGGCAGCGCAGGCTGGAAAGCTGCTGAGTCCCAGAAGAACATGGCCATGACTCTGATGGGTTGCTGTGGCGGAAGTCCCGCCCCTGCTGCCACAGCCCATGTCCCACACAGGGTCTTCCCAAGCTCCACTCCACGTAGGATCAGATCCCCACCTCCCTTCAAGCTCCAGTTGGGAAAACCCCTCCGTTCCCTATCCGGACCCGCCAGGCTCCGTCAGTCCCACCCCCACCACCCCGGGCCCTCCAGCCACACTGGCCACTCCTACGCCTGCCTCGGGACCTCTGCATCTGTAGCTTTTTTTCAGATGGCTGCCTCAGCAAATGCCATCTCTTCAGAAAGGCCTTCCTCGACCTTCCCAGCTAAGGCAAAAGCCCTCTTCCCCACCAGCCACTCTCTATTTGCAGGGTCGAATATACCCTTTTCATAGCACTTGGGACAACTAACAGTTTACACGTAGAAGCCCTTCCTTTGGTCTGGCACGGCTCTAACTGCTTTCCCACGATTAAATAATTTAATCCTCACAAGAGCCCCACAAGGGGAGTTTGTACTATTACCCTATTTCACAGGTGAGGAGACTGAGGCACTGAGGGTAGTGATCAGCTTCGGGTCCCAGAGCTGGGAAGTGGTCGAGCTGAGCCGTGACCCAGGCTGTCCAGTTCAAGTCTGTGCTCTTCACCAGTCCGCTCTCATCTGCTGCTTGACTCCCTTGCCTTGGTTCACGCACTCACCCTCTTGGCCAGGGGGCTCTGCTTCCCTCCGGCTCCACACTGCCCTCCCTTCCACGCCCCCTGTCCCAGCCCCTGACTCCGCTACCCGTGTGGGTCCCCTCGAGCGTCACTGGATCTCTCTGCTCTTGCCATGAGCCTTGCGGGAGGAAGATGTAAAGCAGGCCCCTCGCAGGTTCACTAAGGCATTCCTCCGCTGGACCTCCTCGGCAGCCTGGCCACCCTTCCACTCCCTCACTGCCCCTCATGTCGCCCCACGTGTCCCCGTCTCTGTCTTGGTGTCAGAGCTCACTGCTCCACCCTGGAGACCACTGAACGCCACGGCCTCCACAACTGTCCCTTCCCTCTGTCTGCAGGGCTCTTCTCTCCCTCCTCGGCAGGGCCCAGGACCTCACTTCCTTGGTGGCTCAGTCCTGTAAGGATCTCTGAAAACTCCAGCATTTTCCGTCTCTTCCTCTGTTAAACACGCTGAAGCTTATGTTTTAAACAAAAACTCTTCCGAACCTGCCAGACTTTCTGGCTCTAGTGCACACACTCTTCAGCCTTCCACCGCCATCTCCAACTCCTGCCGACTCGTCTCTCCACCCCAACACGCAGACCTCAAGCCCCGCCCCGAGTGCTCATCCGCCGTCATCTCTCCCAAGCTTGCCTCCACACCCTGACTCTTCCTCTCACCTGCCCTCCAGCCATGCCTTTCCAAGCTTTCTTCACCTCTCATTGTCCTTCTAGCCAGTTCCACACCGGAAGCCCAGGGCTTGCTCCTGACAGTGCCGTGGATCATCCAGCTACTTCCTCCCGGCCCCCTGCTTCTGCCCACAGCTTCAGCACTCCTCTCTAGGGGCTATCATTTCACTCATTCCAAAATGTCTCTCATGGTCATGTCACCGCCGAGTTCTACAGGGGTGCTCCCACCCCTGTGCCCATCAGATCCCAAGGGTATAATGGCATATCACGTTGTTATGTTCCCAGAACATTTCCTCATACCAGGTGCTCTGGTCTGCCCCTCTCTGCATCCTGCCTCATGCCACCCTAGAGAGCCTGGATCCTTCTCCCCTCTCCCCTTTCCACGTTCTACCCCCTCCTTCCTGAATCTCCCATTCCTCCAGCTCACACCGATCTCTGAACTCCGATTTCACCTCCATTTACTCTGCATGAAGCAACATTTAGTTGCTCTGTTTCCTGGGCTTTGTTGTCCAATGATACTAAAATAAAAAAAGCCTTTGAAAAAAGAATGGAAAAAACCTAATAATCCTGCTCTCCATGAGCCTGGGGAAGATGTAAAGCAGGCCCCTCGCAGGTTCACTAAGGCATTCCTCCGCTGGACCTCCTCGGCGGCGTGGCCTCCCTTCCACTCCCTCACTGCCCCTCATGTCGCCCCACGTGTCCCCGTCTCTGTCTTGGTGTCAGAGCTCACTGCTCCACCCTGGAGACCACTGAACGCCACGGCCTCCACAACTGTCCCTTCCCTCTGTCTGCAGGGCTCTTCTCTCCCTCCTCGGCAGGGCCCAGGACCTCACTTCCTTGGTGGCTCAGTCCTGTAAGGATCTCTGAAAACTCCAGCATTTTCCGTCTCTTCCTCTGTTAAACACGCTGAAGCTTATGTTTTAAACAAAAACTCTTCCGAACCTGCCAGACTTTCTGGCTCTAGTGCACACACTCTTCAGCCTTCCACCGCCATCTCCAACTCCTGCCGACTCGTCTCTCCACCCCAACACGCAGACCTCAAGCCCCGCCCCGAGTGCTCATCCGCCGTCATCTCTCCCAAGCTTGCCTCCACACCCTGACTCTTCCTCTCACCTGCCCTCCAGCCATGCCTTTCCAAGCTTTCTTCACCTCTCATTGTCCTTCTAGCCAGTTCCACACCGGAAGCCCAGGGCTTGCTCCTGACAGTGCCGTGGATCATCCAGCTACTTCCTCCCGGCCCCCTGCTTCTGCCCACAGCTTCAGCACTCCTCTCTAGGGGCTATCATTTCACTCATTCCAAAATGTCTCTCATGGTCATGTCACCGCCGAGTTCTACAGGGGTGCTCCCACCCCTGTGCCCATCAGATCCCAAGGGTATAATGGCATATCACGTTGTTATGTTCCCAGAACATTTCCTCATACCAGGTGCTCTGGTCTGCCCCTCTCTGCATCCTGCCTCATGCCACCCTAGAGAGCCTGGATCCTTCTCCCCTCTCCCCTTTCCACGTTCTACCCCCTCCTTCCTGAATCTCCCATTCCTCCAGCTCACACCGATCTCTGAACTCCGATTTCACCTCCATTTACTCTGCATGAAGCAACATTTAGTTGCTCTGTTTCCTGGGCTTTGTTGTCCAATGATACTACTAAAAGCTTGAAAAGAAGGGCTTCTTTGCGACCCTTCATTCTTAGCCTGATGTTGGTCACCTAACAAGTAGTGACTGACTACTTATGGATTAATAACCAACTTAATCCTAACATAACATGCTTAACCTGGGGTATCTCGTTTTTCCCTAATACCAGCCGGGGGTGGGGAGTCACATGGATATTGGTGTGACCACACACCACCTGGGCACTGGGATGGAGGAGTCACTTCAACTTGAACTTGAAGGTGGTCCCCACCTTTTGCAGAGAAGTTGGTCTGAATGTCTGCAGTGACCTGTTGGCTCCACAATCTCCCTGACAGCTGTCTCCCAGGAGACTCTCTTCTCTTGGAAAAGAAAGCCACTATTCCAATGAAAGTAAGTAGCCATATGAGCAATTCACAAATTAAATGTAGCTCTCCACTCCTGACAGCACCCTATAAAGTTGTAATGTTACTTTCAGTCCTCACTAAAAGGATCAAAGAATTTTCTGTGAAGTTTGGACACACAAGGCTGTTCAAAACCCAGCAGATTCTGTAACTATGTTTGGTGATAGATGTCAATAAACCTACAGTGATAAACATTTTGCAATATATGCAAATATATACTTTGCAATATAATTTTGTCACATGCCTAAAATGAATTAATGTCAGTGATACATAATAACAAACAAAGAAACCAAAAACCTAGTGGGATCTGAGGTCAGGTGGGCTCAACCAGATTCCATCAAAATAATTCCTTTGTCAAGAACCAAAAGAAATTTAGGACATGCTCTCACTCACGATGGGACCTCACACACCACCTCTGAGAGGAGAAGGCATTTTCACAGGGCTTCAGGGCAGTTAGATTTGTCGGCCAACACTACTCTCAATCGTTCCGTTCAACATGTTTCCAGACTCCTAACGGTCACAATAATCGCAGTCTTCCAGGATCAGGGCATAGTCACACTCACTCTGGACAGCACAGTTCACCGGGCACGCACAGGTTCTAGTAATGCCTACTCCGGCCCGCCTAGAGGCAATATTTTGTGTGCCTTCCGCACCACATTGGAAATTGGTTTGGCCATTGGAGAGAACCAGTCACTCAAAGTCTGTAGAAAAATAATATTTCAGAAGTAGGGTGGATGAACAAATAGGACAGGAATGGGCTTTGTTCAAATGCTGTTTGGCTTGGCTGCTTTCACTTAAGCATCATTTTAACCTTTCCTTCTTTACCTCACTCCATCCCGGACTTCTTCCAAACACAGCAGAAAAAGGCCGGCCACAGGTGGGCCTTCTAAAGTCTCCCCCAACTCCCCTGAGGTCTAAGGCAGTTTGTGGTCTGTCTGCCCCAGGATGTGAGATCTGGCGGGTCTCTTGGAGACCAGGATTCTGTGTTTGTGCCCCCTCCACCCTGCCCCCAGGGTTTCCTTGGCTTCAAAAGCTTCAAGAAGGTGATTAAGTTCCTATGTGGGATCTTTCTGGTTCGAGTCAGGGAGCCTGTTAGCATTTCTTGTGGGTTTTCTTTTCCATTTCCTGCCTGAACCACTGTAGGATGTTTGAGTCTATGGACTGAAGTGATGGCCTGTGGCTGCCTAATGACCAGTGGTTGGGCCCAGAGATGGTCACAAAGTTGCTTTCACAAGACACAAGGACCTGGAAGATTGTGTGCATTTGGCTCTGGAGTCCACCCACTCCTTTGTGTATTTTCAGAGGATCTGGACACACACTCACGGGCACACATGGACTTCCGAAAGTGATATTTTCCTTCCCTATGTGGCTTTCACATAGTCATTTCCAGCCAGTCAGCGAGGTAAGTGAGCAGTATGTACTCAGAGCAAGGGTCCTGAGCCAGCCCTCTCCAGCTTGCACTGGGAGGAAGTGGGAACACGAACAAGCGCCACAGGTCTCCCTCATTCCGAAAGCAAGCTCTGGGGTCAGCCTCTCCATAGCAACCACAGGGAAAGAGAAAGGAACCTCCAAGTCAATGCTCCGAAGTGTATTATCAATCATTATCATCATTTTTCTCTGTATTGCATGTTGGGACATCAAAGCAGACTGGGACATCCCTGAGGGCAGGGACTGGTCCTTTTCTCTCTGGCTCTTTCTCCACCCACAGACCCAGGGCTCAGCACTGGGAAAAGTCAGGCTCTGCAAGCAGACAGTGCTGGTTTTTGTTGCATTCCCTAGGATGGAACTCTATCGTCAAATCTCATCTTTGCTTTCTGCCTCTGGGCTGGACTCAAGTTTGTAATGAAGCAAAAGCAAATGCATGCACGGGTGAGCAACAGCTTGGAACCCCGACTGGGTCAGACAGAGTCCAGCCACCTGCTCCGCTCAGTCAACGGTCCGGTCTCCTGGCCTGGCTCCCAGGATGACCGGGCTAGGTGTAGACTTCCTGCGCGAGTTGGCTTGGTTAGCCTGAGCAGGCAGCAGGACTCTGAGACTCCCTCTGTCCTGATGGCAGGGGAGCACACGTGTGCAGGACAGGCAGAGACACAGCGAGGAGCGGGGACACACAGACCGGGAGAGAGCAGGCTGGAAGGGGCGGAGCGAGGCCTTTACACACACGGGCAGACACTCTCACGAAGCAAGCCGCCAGGATCAGCCTCACAAACAGGGCACAGGAAGAGTAATACACACTGAAGGCCACATTCAGAACTTCACATAAACCACTGTGTGTTTCTTTCTTTCTCCTTGTATCTAGTAACCTGTGTCTGATCAGGGCGTGCTTGGGGGCAGGAATGGGTCCTTTCCTCTCTCAGTCTGTTTCATCATACTCATTCTTACCCCAGGGCTCAGCAAATAGGCCCCTTGGCCAGCATGCCCGACTGATTTTAAAGACTCACGAACAGACAACTGAGTATCCTCACAGTCTCCCAACTGCCAGTCACCCTGACCAACAGAGATTTCTGCACCTTCGACCCTTCACTGAGTCCCAGGTGGCCTGCTCATTGGGTAAAATGAAGACGCTTCTCCATCTACGGTTAAAGCCCTGATCGATCCAGAGCTCTTCTAGGACTGGAAAGTTTCTCCTTCCCAGTAAGACAAAAGATAAACAAATTTTAAGCTATGACAAACTTGGGGCAAAATTAAACTAAATCAAACCTTGAAACCACTCCTGTCCACGCTCTGGAGTTTATAAACAACCATTGACAGTGGCAAGCCGACGACAGACATGCTGACCCTTGGTATGGTTCCAGGGAAGACTCTGGAGTCGAGACCTTTGGATGGTCCTGTCCCCTAACCCCATGCAGGAAGCAAGCCCCTGTGCCTCAAGTCCCGTTGCCCCCACAAGGACCATGCTCACACCCGCACCAAGCCCTTGTGGTTCAAGTGCAATGGAGGCCGGGTCATGCTACGAGGCCTTCATTTTCCTCTGATGTTCCACTCATCCCACGGGGCAGACGCATGGCTACCTCTCTAGTGGCATGCACTTTTGGCTTGCTTGGTCTTGCTGGTAGCTGCAGACTGACCTAGAAGAAGAGCCGCGCCGCGCCATGCAAGGTGAGGAATGAGAGGGCGAGTCTTCTTTCGAAGGAGAAGAGACAAGCAGGAAGCTGAGAGTGCGACGGCATGCCCCATGCGTGTAGGGGACGGCCAGGCCAGCTCCCCTCTCACCTGTGCTGGTCATAAAGGTGATGACGGCACTGCTGATGCCCTCGTTGTCCCGGGAATAAACTCGCAACGTGTATGTCATCCCGGGATAGAGGTCTGTCAGCTGTAGGGGCTGGGTCTGGGCCTTAACAGGGACAGTTTTTTTCGTATGGTTGCCTGGGGAACAGAAACCTCAGTCAGCCTAAGGCTGGGCACAAGGGGCTGAAGAGGCAGTGCTTGGACCTCTGGACACCTGTCAAAGGCAGCAGCAAGGTGGGGGGCAGGGGCCAGGCTGTCCTACAGGACACGGGTCCCTCTCCTGAGGTTCTCTGTCCTTGCCACAGTCTTAAGCACTAAGCACATTGTGACCTGCCTCCTGAAGCTCTCAGGGTCAGCCAGTGCTCTGTGATCCTGGAGAAGGCCGGAGAACCGGTCAGCGTCCCTCACAGTAACCAGAGGGAAAACAGGCCTCAGCTTCTCCGCTCTCACTCTGGCTTCCCCTCTCATTTCTCGCTGTGTGGTGCGCTCACACATCAGGAGCAGCGAGTGCCTGGGTGCCTGGGGTAGGGTGGACGGTGGTCATGGGAAGCTGAAAAAGTACGGACCACACTAGGAATCCTGGATTCTGAGGATGGGAATCTCTCCAACCACAGAGAATGGAGAGTTGGCTTTGTTCTCCCTCAAAGAGCTCTGGGTGGATCTTCGGGCATGAGTCAGACAGGCCGGCCTGGTGGCTGGGAGCCCTCAGGAGTGGGGCCTGCCCTCAGCTATCCTGACCGCACTCCACAGTCTCACAGATCTGCACGCCTGCTCTCAGCCACCAGCTGAGACAGTGATCCTGGACAGTGTCCCTGACCTGTGGGCAGCTGGTGTCCCCCGATGAGCAAAGCACAGCTGGACCCCAAGTTTGGATGGCCCACGCTGTCTAGGGGAGACAGTGAGAATATGAATCCTAGGTGAAGGAGATCCACCAGAAGTGAGATCTGGCTCATCTGGGTGCTATCAAAACCCTTGTCCATGGGGAAAAAAACAAACAAACAACCCTTTTCCTGGGCAGGAAGGGACCAAGGGCCCCTTACCCAGGCCACCCCCGCAGCAAGGACCTTCACTAATGGCCACAGAAACCCTTCCGTGGCCTCAAGTCTGCTTTGCCCACCCCGCTGCCGCCTGAGCTCATACTGACTTCACCGAGTCGCCGTGGGGCGGCCGAGAGGCCTCCCGAGCCTGGGGGAGCGCGCCGGCTTTCGTCCACGGCCTCTACGCTACCCGCTGCGGCCGCCGCCGCCACCCACACGGCAATGCTTACTGTCGGTGTACTCAACCACAAAGTCAGTTCCGGGCCCGAAATTGTGCTTCCAGGTGATGTTGGCCCATTTACTGTTGGGGAGCACTGTGACGTTCCAGATGGACTGCTCGTCAGGGGCTGGTGAGGGGTTAGAAGAGGAGTTAGTGGTGAGGGGAGGCAGCGCTGGAGACACGCACGCACGCGCACACACACGGGCAGCTAGGAAGGGGTCGGGGGGACGTGGCTGTGCACAGGGCCCGACAGAGCTCCAAGCTGCAGCCTTGGTGGCCAGGCCAGGGTGGCATCCAGCTACAAGCAGGCACAGCCGGGAGGTTGCTTGTGGGAGGGAGAGCTGGAAGCTGTCTATGTGTCCACACAGGTGGGGGCAGGAATGAACGAGTGGGTTGGATCCAGGCCGCTGGGGGCTCTAACCTGGGTTTATTCCCCCTTGAGGTCCCTTGTCATAGGTTTGGACGGTGCAGCGAGACGGGCCTGTGTGAAGCCGCCCTAGCTAGGATGCAGACAGAGGGGAAGCGATGCACCAGTCTCTTTCCCATCGACTACAGACATTCCACAGGAAGGGAGACAGTGCCCTGGAAAGCCGCTCGAGAGCTGCGATGAGATTCGCGCCGAGGACAGTGATCCTGGACAGTGTCCCTGACCTGTGGGCAGCTGGTGTCCCCCGATGAGCAAAGCACAGCTGGACCCCAAGTTTGGATGGCCCACGCTGTCTAGGGGAGACAGTGAGAATATGAATCCTAGGTGAAGGAGATCCACCAGAAGTGAGATCTGGCTCATCTGGGTGCTATCAAAACCCTTGTCCATGGGGAAAAAAACAAACAAACAACCCTTTTCCTGGGCAGGAAGGGACCAAGGGCCCCTTACCCAGGCCACCCCCGCAGCAAGGACCTTCACTAATGGCCACAGAAACCCTTCCGTGGCCTCAAGTCTGCTTTGCCCACCCCGCTGCCGCCTGAGCTCATACTGACTTCACCGAGTCGCCGTGGGGCGGCCGAGAGGCCTCCCGAGCCTGGGGGAGCGCGCCGGCTTTCGTCCACGGCCTCTACGCTACCCGCTGCGGCCGCCGCCGCCACCCACACGGCAATGCTTACTGTCGGTGTACTCAACCACAAAGTCAGTTCCGGGCCCGAAATTGTGCTTCCAGGTGATGTTGGCCCATTTACTGTTGGGGAGCACTGTGACGTTCCAGATGGACTGCTCGTCAGGGGCTGGTGAGGGGTTAGAAGAGGAGTTAGTGGTGAGGGGAGGCAGCGCTGGAGACACGCACGCACGCGCACACACACGGGCAGCTAGGAAGGGGTCGGGGGGACGTGGCTGTGCACAGGGCCCGACAGAGCTCCAAGCTGCAGCCTTGGTGGCCAGGCCAGGGTGGCATCCAGCTACAAGCAGGCACAGCCGGGAGGTTGCTTGTGGGAGGGAGAGCTGGAAGCTGTCTATGTGTCCACACAGGTGGGGGCAGGAATGAACGAGTGGGTTGGATCCAGGCCGCTGGGGGCTCTAACCTGGGTTTATTCCCCCTTGAGGTCCCTTGTCATAGGTTTGGACGGTGCAGCGAGACGGGCCTGTGTGAAGCCGCCCTAGCTAGGATGCAGACAGAGGGGAAGCGATGCACCAGTCTCTTTCCCATCGACTACAGACATTCCACAGGAAGGGAGACAGTGCCCTGGAAAGCCGCTCGAGAGCTGCGATGAGATTCGCGCCGAGGACAAGACCAAAGGAGGGAACCTTATCGTGCTCCTGAAACTGGAGGTGGAGACCAGCAACCTACAGGGGGACCCTGCTCTGAGGAGCCCCTGGGGGCATTCTTGGCCACTACGATGCTGAATTAGGTGACAGAATGGCCTTGGACTGTCTAGGAGACTTAGGCCCAAACCCCCACGGCCCCACGCAGAGACAGGATGACTCCTTCCTCTCCCTTTCATGCGTAGATGGGACCAGGGAAGAAAACTCCTTGACACCCAACATTCAGTGGTCCAGATACCAGAGAATCCTGTTCTGTTGGCTTCTCAGCACCCTAGTTCAGAGGCCTGATCTTCGTGCCACACAGAAGACATTAATTATCTAGTTCCTATGATCTGGGAGCTACTTTATCAAAGCCATCGTGCTGTCTGAAGCCATAGCCTGTGGACAGGAGGATGCACTGATCTTCAAACGTTAGCATTTTCCAGGCATCCCAGCAGTCTCGTTACCCCATTTCCCAGCCAAGGTCTACTCGTGGAGCACAAGCACGAAGCCCTGCATTTCAAAGACATGACAAGTGTGGCTCCTAGACATTTGATTAGCATGTGAGGGGCGCTGTCACCAGCTCCCTTGTCAAAAATAAATGAATACAGAGCACTGGTGAGGCACGCCTGCATTATCCACCCGACATGTGCCCGTGTCTGCAGGGTGGAGTGATAAAAGACCTCCTGGTCTTCCCTTCAAACAAGTGCTTCTCTCCTACAACCCTGCCACCGGCCCCAGGTGAACGTGGCTCGTTTGAGGTGTGGGGGCAAGAAAGAGGGTCCACTGATGGTGCCAGGCCTTCTCTGTGGGGAGGGCGGAAGGTAGGCTTCTTCACTGACCAGCCAAAGGTTTCTGTCATATTGGCAGCTGGAAGTCAGCCCCAATCTCAGCTCTAAGACGCTCATGGCTCTTTTCTAACTATGATCAGTTATGGTCTGGGGCCTTGACATTTTCCCTCCTCAGTTCTGGGCCCTGGAAATAGTCAAAGAATTAGGGTTTAAACAGTTAGACCACCAATACAACCCTGGCGCAAAGCTGACTGTCCTAAAGGCAATGGAGACGGGAGCAGTATTAGATAAGGTCAAGCAAGGGAAACCAAATGGTTTTAAGGGGGAGTTGGACGAAGGAGCTGCCATCGAGAAAGACTGGATGATGATCATTAAAGAGCTGAAAACTTCAGAGAAAGGCAGCAAGAAGGAAAACTATCATTGGCGACATAAACTGGAAGAAGTGAGGGGAATCAGGACTGATCTGTCGATTCCTGAGATGTAAGACTTAAGACATATCCCTTGAGATCTGAAAAAGACAACATAAGGACAGAGAAAAAGTCCCATTTCACCCTGAGAAACAGTACACTTAAGAACAGTCTTGTCCTAAGTTGTAAGACATGACGTCACAGAGCCGTGTGCTATGCGTGGGGAGGCGAGGGTCCCGAGGGGAGCCCCTGGGCGCTGAGGGTGAGCTCAGTCCCCGCAGCATTCAGGCAGTTAGAAGCTGCCCTGTGAGTCCACAGGCTCGTCCTCCGTGGCAGCAGGGCCGATCCTTCCAGAATGAGCAAGGCCCACTCCCTGTCTTCACTCTTGGTACATCTCTCCTGTGAGCTTGGGGCCTCAGAGGGGGACCCAGAGGCCCACCTGAAGCCTCACTGTGGCCCCGAAGAACACTTCCATCACCAAACCGCCAGTGGCAGCTTCTCACAGCCTGGCGGTTTTCTCCTTAGCCAAATTTTTCCTACAGCGCATGCTGTTTAAATTCTGCAGCTTAAAACCAAGTCAGTTTTCCAAGGTTGGAGGAACTTAACGACAGCTACCTGTCTCGTGTCTCCCCTTATGGCTCACTCAGCTCCATGTAATTGGATTAAAGACACTAGTCACACATGCATTAACCCTCTCGCCTCATTCAGGGGCTGAGAGAAGAGGGGTGGGTGGCGACTGCAGCCTCGGCAGGTGAAGGGACGAGCCCAGGAAACAGAGGGGCCGCGGCTCTGCGGCCTGCTGGAGGAGTGCCCCCTGCCAGCCTGCCTGCTGCATCGTGCTGGCTTCACAGCTAGTCTGCGGTCACCACAGCGAAAGGCTCGCCCCTCCGTGGTGACCGTGTTGGATGTCAGCTCTTGTATCCACTAAGACGCTCATGGCTCTTTTCTAACTATGATCAGTTATGGTCTGGGGCCTTGACATTTTCCCTCCTCAGTTCTGGGCCCTGGAAATAGTCAAAGAATTAGGGTTTAAACAGTTAGACCACCAATACAACCCTGGCGCAAAGCTGACTGTCCTAAAGGCAATGGAGACGGGAGCAGTATTAGATAAGGTCAAGCAAGGGAAACCAAATGGTTTTAAGGGGGAGTTGGACGAAGGAGCTGCCATCGAGAAAGACTGGATGATGATCATTAAAGAGCTGAAAACTTCAGAGAAAGGCAGCAAGAAGGAAAACTATCATTGGCGACATAAACTGGAAGAAGTGAGGGGAATCAGGACTGATCTGTCGATTCCTGAGATGTAAGACTTAAGACATATCCCTTGAGATCTGAAAAAGACAACATAAGGACAGAGAAAAAGTCCCATTTCACCCTGAGAAACAGTACACTTAAGAACAGTCTTGTCCTAAGTTGTAAGACATGACGTCACAGAGCCGTGTGCTATGCGTGGGGAGGCGAGGGTCCCGAGGGGAGCCCCTGGGCGCTGAGGGTGAGCTCAGTCCCCGCAGCATTCAGGCAGTTAGAAGCTGCCCTGTGAGTCCACAGGCTCGTCCTCCGTGGCAGCAGGGCCGATCCTTCCAGAATGAGCAAGGCCCACTCCCTGTCTTCACTCTTGGTACATCTCTCCTGTGAGCTTGGGGCCTCAGAGGGGGACCCAGAGGCCCACCTGAAGCCTCACTGTGGCCCCGAAGAACACTTCCATCACCAAACCGCCAGTGGCAGCTTCTCACAGCCTGGCGGTTTTCTCCTTAGCCAAATTTTTCCTACAGCGCATGCTGTTTAAATTCTGCAGCTTAAAACCAAGTCAGTTTTCCAAGGTTGGAGGAACTTAACGACAGCTACCTGTCTCGTGTCTCCCCTTATGGCTCACTCAGCTCCATGTAATTGGATTAAAGACACTAGTCACACATGCATTAACCCTCTCGCCTCATTCAGGGGCTGAGAGAAGAGGGGTGGGTGGCGACTGCAGCCTCGGCAGGTGAAGGGACGAGCCCAGGAAACAGAGGGGCCGCGGCTCTGCGGCCTGCTGGAGGAGTGCCCCCTGCCAGCCTGCCTGCTGCATCGTGCTGGCTTCACAGCTAGTCTGCGGTCACCACAGCGAAAGGCTCGCCCCTCCGTGGTGACCGTGTTGGATGTCAGCTCTTGGAAGTCCTGCTGGATCCCCGAGGGGTCTCCCCACGTCCAGAGCTTCCTGGCCCGGCTGCGTGATGCAGGAACAGCGCACTGCCTGGGCTCAGTGGGCCAGCCCTGGGATCATTCTTGCTGGGGGCCCCTGAAAGCCTGTGATGTTCCCTCTGAGTGCATATCTGGGGGCGTGGGGAATACAAATGGGGAGAACAGAGCATTCTCCAGCATTACAGGACTCCTTGGCAGTTCAATTTCCCGGAAGCTCTGACTTTATAGAAGAAAAGCCCACCACCATGCTTTTCCGAGAGAAGCGCAAGGGAGGCGCAGGGTTCTGTGAACATAGCTTCCTGGTTCGACGGGCGACTCCTCGCTGCTCAGCCTCTGCTACGAGGCTGGAGCGCCACGGCGAAGGCAGGAAGCCTTCTCAGGTCAGTAGGCCAGGGTCTGGCTCCTTTCCTTCCCCACTCTTCCCCTTCTGGAGTGCTCAGCCCTCAGCAGATCCCCCAGACGTCACTGGAGGCAGCCCCACCACCTGGGACCTGGAGGGCCGGCCCGAGGGGTATAGCCCTCTGTTCAAGAGCAGGGATCTGAGGTTAGGACACGCGGTCTGAGCAGAGGAGACCCCCCAAAGAGTTGCGGTGGGGAGCTCTGTGCCTCTAGGCTACCAGACTGTGAATCCAGTCTCCTGTGTTCTGGAAGCAGAAACAACCCCAGAGCCCCTCCTAGCCGGGGAAGCCTGTGGATGGAGGGCGGGAGCCCGGACAGTACCGGATTCTTGAATCTTAGTCCTGATGGTAGTGGGAGGGCTCTCCGTGGTGGTGGCGGCGGCGGTGGTGGTAGAGGTGGTGGCAGCGGTGGTGGCAGCGGTAGTAGGTGCCGCAGGTGGGACGGTGGGGACTGCTGTGGCTTCGGTGGTGGCAGCAGCGGCAGTGGCATCAGTACTGCTCACCGTGCCCATCGCCCCCACCACGGTTGGGGGCGAAGTGGGAGGAGCTAAGGGGAAACGTAAAACAGCCGAGGCTGGTTGGTTTGGCCATCCCCAGCCCGGACACACGGCCCCGCGTGCAAGGCAGGTAGCCCGCAGGCCAGATGGAGCTCAGTGACCAGAGGCTCCCAAGCAGGACAGACTGGTTCAGACAGGTGGCAGTGAAAGACCAGGGCCATGGGAAGGGAAGAGAATGAAGCCGGCGGGTTTCATTTTCTTCTCATGGTCCATGTGGCTCAAAGCACCCAGCATGCACCCAGCCGAGGGTGGGATGACGATGGGGCATGTACTGGACTGCCCAGCCCCCAGCGATGACACGGAGTCCCAGCTCAAGCACCACCCAGCACAAGCCAAGCTGCACCATGTGGGTCCAGGCCTGGAGTCCCGGACCTGGGGGTGGGCAGGTGGCAGGCCCTTCCTGCAGGAGCACAGGGAAGCCCGCCATCCCTAACCATTCATCCAAAACGACGCCAGCTCCCGCCTGCTTGAGTTATACCAGCCCCCAAACTCAATGACAGAGCGATGACCATCCCCTCTGGGGAAAGCCTCACCCTGTGCCTCGTCTTTCCTGCCTCCATTGTCCCCCTTTCTCCCCTCAGCTCTTGTTCACTTCCTGCCTCTCTTTCCTTCTCCTCTGCCCAGTGACAGGCCTTCCTGCTGTCACCCTGACCCACCCTGACAGGCAGTAACTGTCTTTCTCTCTAGGACACTTGGGGCCTGAAGATCCCACGTCCTTCCCCCTTTGACTAGAACGTGGAAAAGGGGCACTGATGGACCCAAGGGGTGACCCATGCTCATTGCACCACCTTCCCAGTCCAAAGGAGATGTAGAAATCCCAGGATATGAGGCGAGCTGGGCAACTTTTCTCCATACATCTTCAGAGGAGTCCAAACCTGCAAGAAATCTTACTTCCTCATCTCCCATCTGGGGCTACCCTTTGACAGTAGTCAGCTCTGCAGGGGGTTACATCCATTGTGAGGTTTCCACAGACCCTCTTTCCTTTCACAGTAGGGTGGTGGGTGCACAAAGGGCCAGCCTATTACTCTTTAGCTCAGTATTGCTAACCCTAGGGTATGAGAAAAATAAAGGGCAAATCAGAGAGATCTTGCCCTCTATCTGCTGTGATCTGACCACAGTCTACTTTCGCATTGAAACAGAAATAGATTAACTCTAACTTCCAAGGAAAAGAGATATCATATCTTATTTCCAAACTCCAGAAGTTTAGGAAAATACTCTCCCTACTCCCCAGAAGGGGACCAGGGCAGGGAAGGAGGCAGAGAGAAAACTGCCAGAAAGCTTTTCTCAAGAAAGGATTAAGACGGGACTTCCCTGGTGGTCCAGAGGTTAAGATCTACCTGCCAATGCAGAGGACATGGGTTTGATTCCTGGTTGGGGAAGATCCCACGTCCCACAGGGCCATTAAGCCTGTAACTACAGAAGCCCGTGTGCCCTAGAGCCTACGCGCCATGGGCGGAGCCGCCACAGTGTGACCCCGAGCAACGCAGCTCAAGAGTGGCCCTGGCTCACAGCAACCGTAGGGAGGCCCTACACTGCAGTGAAGACCCAGTGCAGCCACAGATAAACAGATAAAAAGAAAGAACGAGGAGATCCTAAGCCTTCTCCACAAGAGCCTGGCCAACAGAAGCCCTTTCCATTCCCCGGGGGCCCCCAATGTTACAGGTACCTCACAGAAAAGGAGGGACTGTTCCCGGGTCCCCGCTGCTTCCATTTGGAAGATCAGAGACGTGACTGGCCCAGAGGGTGCTGACCACAGAGGTCACACTGGGCAGCTGCTGTGCCCCATGCATTCCAGAGATTCCTGGACAAGATCAAGGCAAAGAGTGCTACGTACCCACACCGCAGTCTGCACAGACATCAGGAAGGTGGGTGTGTGTGGGGGGGGCATGTGGTGGGAAACACTCTCCCTCCCACGTCAGTGTTCAAGGATGTGTTTCAGTCCAAGGTGGCCCCAGGCCTGGAACGCAAGCCCAGTGCTGTAAGAGCTCAGCCAGAGGGAATTCGGCTATCCCACCCACCAAGACACGGGCACGTGTGCACACACGCACACACACACACACGAGTCTGAGAGACTCACAAAGCAAAGGAAGGCTCTCTCCTGGGCCTGGTGCCTGGCACCTCTATGGCCACGGACACACGTGGGCTTTCCCCACTGTTCTGAGCTGCTGGAAGGAACCCTGAGAAACTACTTTGTCCTTCTGGACAGGACCACTGTGATTTGGCTCCTTATCAATACTGTATGTTCTAATAATTTCTGGCACATGCAATATTCACAAGGTTTCTCTTTGCTAGGACTATTTAAGATGTCATATCTCTCCAAAAATACTTCCCCAGAAGTTTAGGAAAATACTCTCCTACTCCCCAGAAGGGACCAGGGCAGGGAAGGAGGCAGAGAGAAAACTGCCAGAAAGCTTTTCTCAAGAAAGGATTAAGACGGGACTTCCCTGGTGGTCCAGAGGTTAAGATCTACCTGCCAATGCAGAGGACATGGGTTTGATTCCTGGTTGGGGAAGATCCCACGTCCCACAGGGCCATTAAGCCTGTAACTACAGAAGCCCGTGTGCCCTAGAGCCTACGCGCCATGGGCGGAGCCGCCACAGTGTGACCCCGAGCAACGCAGCTCAAGAGTGGCCCTGGCTCACAGCAACCGTAGGGAGGCCCTACACTGCAGTGAAGACCCAGTGCAGCCACAGATAAACAGATAAAAAGAAAGAACGAGGAGATCCT
Organism: Tragulus kanchil; assembly: GCA_022376925.1. NCBI lineage: Eukaryota > Metazoa > Chordata > Mammalia > Artiodactyla > Tragulidae > Tragulus > Tragulus kanchil. The sequence continues at coordinate 78,756,597 of JAIOJX010000024.1, read as the reverse complement.
AAGCCTTCTCCACAAGAGCCTGGCCAACAGAAGCCCTTTCCATTCCCGGGGCCTCCAATGTTACAGGTACCTCACAGAAAAGGAGGGACTGTTCCCCGGGTCCCCGCTGCTTCCATTTGGAAGATCAGAGACGTGACTGGCCCAGAGGGTGCTGACCACAGAGGTCACACTGGGCAGCTGCTGTGCCCCATGCATTCCAGAGATTCCTGGACAAGATCAAGGCAAAGAGTGCTACGTACCCACACCGCAGTCTGCACAGACATCAGGAAGGTGGGTGTGTGTGGGGGGGGCATGTGGTGGGAAACACTCTCCCTCCCACGTCAGTGTTCAAGGATGTGTTTCAGTCCAAGGTGGCCCCAGGCCTGGAACGCAAGCCCAGTGCTGTAAGAGCTCAGCCAGAGGGAATTCGGCTATCCCACCCACCAAGACACGGGCACGTGTGCACACACGCACACACACACACACGAGTCTGAGAGACTCACAAAGCAAAGGAAGGCTCTCTCCTGGGCCTGGTGCCTGGCACCTCTATGGCCACGGACACACGTGGGCTTTCCCCACTGTTCTGAGCTGCTGGAAGGAACCCTGAGAAACTACTTTGTCCTTCTGGACAGGACCACTGTGATTTGGCTCCTTATCAATACTGTATGTTCTAATAATTTCTGGCACATGCAATATTCACAAGGTTTCTCTTTGCTAGGACTATTTAAAAGATGTCATCAAAAAACGGATACTTTCTTTTAAGGCCAGAGAACAAAGATTGACGAAAATGAATAAATGAAAGACCAATAAAAGTGGCCAATATATGTATTTTTAAAAAAGGATACTTCCTTTTAAGTTGAATTATGCCACTCTGTAGAGTGCAGAGACGCGGTCATCCCTCCTTATGTGCCCAGTGGTGCTGCATTGAGACTATACACGCTCTCACGTGGGCACTGGTCTCCGCACAAGCAGATACACATGCTCAAGCGCACACCAGGCCTACAGCGGCCACAGGCTTCCCTGGGCACTCCAGCAAGCAACCCTAGAAACAGAGATGCTGAGAGGGCTAGGCTAGAATGGGCTTCTTCCTGGGCCCCGTTGGGCAGAGACAAGAATGAGAAACGATGAGGATGCTGCCACAGTCTCGTCCCCTCCCTCTTCCGGTCCCTCTGCCCCGTGTGGCAGGGCTCTCTGACGATGGCTACCTAGCTGCTTCTCCTTCAGCTCAACAGCAACCGTCAGATGTTAGAGGGAGTGGACCAGGAAGCGGGGTGGGAGGACAGGAATCACCTCCCAGGCGTCCTCCCGAGGGCACCCAGCACTGCAGGCACTGTGGCGGAGGCGCCTGAGCTGCCTGAGGCTACAGCTGGGGAACCAGCCTTCTCTCTGGTCCAGTCTTGGCTGCGCCTGTTGTCCCAGGGCTGCGCAGGGCCGGAGAGACTGGGGCGGCAGAGGCGGGTGGGCAAGGCTCCGAGGGAAGGGACGCAAGAGTCAGTGCGTGAGTTGTCAGAGGCAGGCACGGGTGGGAGGGGAGGGCAGGTTTTCCGTGGAAAGCTGCCCAGGGCTCAGGGCCAAGGGGACTGAGATGATTTCAGTCTCTGAGGGGGGTCAGGGAGCAGATAAAAGGGAAATAAGGCCCAGAAGTGGGCTTCCAGGCAGAGTGGCCCACAGCTGGACACACGCACTGCGGCCCTCTCCGGCCACAGCAGGAAACAGGGGCTGGAGAACCAACCCGGTCAGCGCCCAGTGGAGACAACCAGTCTGGTAACTCAGAGTAACGGGGATCCAGGACAGGCCTGGAGCAGGAGGCACAGGAGCCCCCTCCCCCCGAAGGCAGCGCTAGTCTAGTGGGCTGCCTAACGGACACGCCGAATGCACCCCAGCTACAGCCAAGGGGCTTCCACCAGAGGTTGGGTTGACACCGCGCAAGAAATGGAGAAACGTAACATGTCTCTAAGTCATCTTTTGTTGCCCATAACCCACCATGGAGCTGCCCACCAAACACCGGCAGGTCTGAGCTGAGCCAAAGACAAGGACAACAGTTCCCAGACATTCCAGGGTGGAAGGCTCAATCCAACAATGTCCACCTGGTGCACGGACTCTGGTCAAACACAGATGGCCCAGACAGATGGGCACAACCCTAAGCCCGTGGGCTCTCTGACGATGGCTTACCGTAGCTGCTAGAGGGCTAGGCTAGAATGGGCTTCTTCCTGGGCCCGTTGGGCAGAGACAAGAATGAGAACGATGAGGATGCTGCCACAGTCTCGCCCTCCTCTTCCGGTCCCTCTGCCCCGTGTGGCAGGGCTCTCTGACGATGGCTACCTAGCTGCTTCTCCTTCAGCTCAACAGCAACCGTCAGATGTTAGAGGGAGTGGACCAGGAAGCGGGTGGGAGGACAGGAATCACCTCCCAGGCGTCCTCCCGAGGGCACCCAGCACTGCAGGCACTGTGGCGGAGGCGCCTGAGCTGCCTGAGGCTACAGCTGGGGAACCAGCCTTCTCTCTGGTCCAGTCTTGGCTGCGCCTGTTGTCCCAGGGCTGCGCAGGGCCGGAGAGACTGGGGCGGCAGAGGCGGGTGGGCAAGGCTCCGAGGGAAGGGACGCAAGAGTCAGTGCGTGAGTTGTCAGAGGCAGGCACGGGTGGGAGGGGAGGGCAGGTTTTCCGTGGAAAGCTGCCCAGGGCTCAGGGCCAAGGGGACTGAGATGATTTCAGTCTCTGAGGGGGGTCAGGGAGCAGATAAAAGGGAAATAAGGCCCAGAAGTGGGCTTCCAGGCAGAGTGGCCCACAGCTGGACACACGCACTGCGGCCCTCTCCGGCCACAGCAGGAAACAGGGGCTGGAGAACCAACCCGGTCAGCGCCCAGTGGAGACAACCAGTCTGGTAACTCAGAGTAACGGGGATCCAGGACAGGCCTGGAGCAGGAGGCACAGGAGCCCCCTCCCCCCGAAGGCAGCGCTAGTCTAGTGGGCTGCCTAACGGACACGCGAATGCACCCCAGCTACAGCCAAGGGGCTTCCACCAGAGGTTGGGTTGACACCGCGCAAGAAATGGAGAAACGTAACATGTCTCTAAGTCATCTTTTGTTGCCCATAACCCACCATGGAGCTGCCCACCAAACACCGGCAGGTCTGAGCTGAGCCAAAGACAAGGACAACAGTTCCCAGACATTCCAGGGTGGAAGGCTCAATCCAACAATGTCCACCTGGTGCACGGACTCCCCTGGTCAAACACAGATGGCCCAGACAGATGGGCAGCAACCCTAAGAGACTGCAGACATGGGCGCAGGAGAGGGATTATCCTCCCTGGATGAGAGAGGAACACATCAGCTTGAGGGGACATGCCCCCCATTGGAGAGGATGAGAGCGCAGGGAGCAGCAGGCTGAACTCCAGACCCATGTCAACAACGGAGAACCTGGGCGCCATCACCGGGCACCCGCAGGTGGTGTGGAGGGTCCTGGGCATTTAGGGCTGGACAGTGGACGCTCTCCACACAGCTCATTTACCAAGAAGCACCCTGTGCTCCTGCCCCCGAGCCGCAGGGGAGCCGGAGCCTATGAGACACACCTGGGCCCTGCTCCCTCTGCACACCAGGGTGAGCCTGCATCTTTCCTAAACCAGCAGTAGGAAGTGGGGCACTTGGAAGCACCCCCACTCCCTCACACCTGCCACCCACGAGAGAGGCAGCACAGACTGGCGCAGATGCCCACTGAGCAAAGCCGACTCCCTGCCGCCAGACCCACCTGCCTTGGGTCTCGGGTGCCAGAATAGGGAAGGGGACTGCGGGCCCCTTGACCAAAGGGCTTCTAGCGACTCGTGTGGTGCCCTCACTGTGTCTCTCCTTGCATCTCCACTAGGGAGCTCTGGCTGCCCTGAATGCCTGCTCTACAGTCCCAGGGGACACCCTTACGCAAACCTGAAGCAGGAAGTCAGGGCTTCCCCCAGACCACCAGGATAGCTCTCTCCCGGTCTCCAGGCCCAGGACACTGCCTCACATCGCAGCAGGGATGGGGAGACACCGCCCCCGCTGGCCTGGGTCATTTGGGGGTCAGGGGTGGAGGGGAGGGAAGGAGGACGGCAGCGCATCGCCACAGATCTGACCGACGGGACAAACACAAACAAAGAAGCAGAGTATGCAACAGAAACAGAACCAACCTAAAATGGGGCAGGGCACACATGAGTGAAGGTGGAGGGGAACCAAACCAGAGAAGGTGGCGCCCTCTGCCTAAGCCAGCCCTCCAGCTCCTCACCTGGCTCTCTGCTCTTCCTGCTGCCTGGAGCCCGGGAGGCTCCTGCGAGCCCTGCCTCACAGCCCCTGCTCTGCCTGAAGGAGGGCAGGGGAAGGCAGCCTGGGGGCCCTGGCTAGTTCCTCCAGCTTGAGGACCAGCCTCTGTGGTGACACTCCTCAGATCACAACATGAAGACTGGAGGGCAGGCCTTGGTGAGCAGGCCAGCGCCTGCCCCAGATCTGCCTGCCCAGCTTCTTCCTGTGCGTCCACCTCCCAGACCACAAGAGTGGACTCTGTTCTTAACACCCAAGACTGAGAAGCTGGGTTTCTGAGGGCTGAGGGGACAATCAGCCCATGGCGTCCACAGAGACTCCAGGTCCGGGGGCACCTGGCCCCAGCCGGGACATGCAGACACGTCCTCACTGACCAGAGCCCGCGGTGGATGGCAGAGTTGGTGCCGGGCTCCATGCAGCATGCGCAGCCAGCATGCACGGTGCGCTCATCCGCGGGTCACCCTTTCAGGGGATGGCAGCCTGACAGCAGACGGGAGCCAGGCCCCCACTCCTAGGGCACAGTTGGCACCCAAAGGCCGTGGGCCCTCCCTCTGTGCTGAGAGGTCCAGCCTGGGCAAGAGACCAGGTGTCTCCAGGAGAGCAATCCCTCAGCCTCAGGGAAAGCTGCAGCTCCAGAGAACAGGTCTGGAGCCTCTGTGTGTGGGGTCCCTTCCAAGCCAACCTCCTTCTTTGGTGAAGGGGGGAGAGCATGTTGGATCTCCTCGGGGTACGCCTTCCACACACATCTTTCTGGAGAGTCTGGCTCCCCAACCGCTGAAAGGGTGAGTCCAGAGCGTGCTTTCACCCCAAGCCTCTCCCTCCGTCTCGGCCCGGCTGGACTGGGCTCCACCTGCACTACCCCATGCCATGCCCGTTACCTCTGCTGCTGGGACAGTACCTGCCGTTGGAGTGGCTTCAGAACACAGCACCCGAGAGAGCCAGAGAGGGAGGGGGAAAGAATGAGAGGGAAGAGAAAACAGAGCACAGGTGAAACCACAGGACAAGGCATCGCAGGACAGAGAAGGTTCTGGCTGAAACCTGACCCGGACAGTGTGGCCGGGGGCTGGCTATAGGCCTGAGGATGCCACCTGGTGTTGGGGGGCCGTGTTCAACCCCACTGGGGTCTGGTGTGTTCCTAAAGATAACTTTCCTGGGTCTTGGAGTCCTCTCGAACATGCTGGCTTCTACCTTGGTTCAATGACCTCTTGGGGTGGCTGCAGAAACAGTCCACCTCGAATGCTATGTTCCCCCGTCTTTTCTCAAAGCGTGTGTCCTCCAGCTGGGCTGACCTTTCTGAAGGAGAATGGGTGACTCGCAGTGGCGCCAGGAATTGAGGGCATAAGGCATAGGTGCACAGAGCGGACACCCAGCCCAGGCAAGAAGAATGGTTCCTTTATGCACAGGGGCAGGCCTTGCACAGCTGCATCTTGCTGGGGTGACCGGGGGAGAGGGTGTATTTGGTGAACCCTCCCCGCGCCATCGCAGCCTTGGTAAGCCAGGGCTTGTGATGGACGAGGGCACGGAGCCCTGTCCTGTGTTCTGCTGACCCGTTGGACCGTATATGAAGTAAGAAGCTTAACTCTGTGCTGAGAGTCCTGAAGGAATTCTGGCATTTGCTGCAAACCGCTAGGCTGAAAAGGGGTTGAGAAACCCTCTTGTTCTCTTGTCCCCTGGAGCGGCAATCTGTCCCTGCAGTGGTCACCGGGGCTGGCCATGGGGCTTTGTGTACCTGATGTTCTGTAATGGTGGGGGGAATGAGGAGGGAAAAGAGACTCTTTTTATGTATCTCCCTGTAGAATTAAGTCATCAGGACAGTGCATCATCCCTGGCTTGGTCTTTGGTAATAGGCATATTTCAACCACTTACCCAAAGTCCCCCAGCCCTAATAAACTGTCCAAGCACCCAAAGGATTGGAAGGGTGTGCTAGGAGCGGAGCTTATTGTGTGGCCAACACCTGATGTGCAAGAGCAGAGAGGACATACACAGCCCTGTCAGCCTCTCTCCAGCTTCAGCCTGGCCCTCTCCCCTCTGCGTCCGGGCTGGCCTGCTGGCCAGGGGAGCAGGGCCTGAGGAGGGACGCAGGGCTGCTTATGAAGCTGAACTGGGAGCCTGGGGCAGCCGAGGCAGCAGGCCTGGAGGTACGGTTGCTCTCCTGGGCCGGGGGCAGAGGTGCCCAGGAGGTCCTCTCAGGCCAGGGTCAGGCCACCAGACCTCGGCCTTTTGGGGAAAGCGCTAGATGTGATAATTTGTTCTCAGCATCAAAGATTCCTAATCACATTACCTCTTCTTTGCAGCCCTCCCTTCCAGAACCAGCCCCTATCCTTGCATAGTCACTGCACTTCCATCACCTAAACACATGCTTATGGTGAATAACAATTAGAAATTCTGTGGATGTCCCTCCTTTGGGAGTGCATGAGTTTATTACCTTTTAAATCCCTTGTTTTGGGCAGTGTCTGGCACCCCCTGTTATGGATGCTTAAGAAATGACTGTTGAATAGACCCTCGTGCCTCTACAGAGGCAGATTCCCCACGCGTTTACAAAGAGGATCTGCCGGAACTGAGGCTTCTAGAGGGAGGCTTCCAGAGTCTGCCCGGCCTGAGGTTCCTGGGAGCCAGCACGCGTGCAGGCGCGCCTGGAGCCCCCCCTAGTGGAGATCTCAGGCAGGCGCAGCTCCGGCCCGGGTTCAGGCTGCTAGGAGATGCCAAGACCCAGGAGTGGAGCTCAGGAGCTCTTTGTGAAGCTGGTTTGGCAAATGGCTGTTTCCCAGCTCCCTTTCCTCTCCTCAGCCTGACAACTCACTCACTTCAGGCTGCAAGGAGGGACTCCATCTCCTGCTTGACTCATGACCTGGGCAGTTAGCTTCAGTCACAGCTATTCCCCATGCTTCCTGCTGCCATGCACCCATGGGAGGGGAAGGGGCGGCCCCGGAGTCCTCAGGGGCGGCCTCCGTAATACTGCTGCCTCCCTCTCTCCGCGACACCCTCCTGCTTTCTGGAGTCTGTGAGCACATTTACTTCCAACGTGTTGTCTCTCATCCCTCGACTCAGCTATGTTCCCCGTCTCTTCCCTGTACCCCACCAGAAGGAAAGAGGACAGATGTTAAATAGCTGAGCCTGTCAAGGCCTAGCAGGAACGCACGTCTGATGGCAACAGTAAGATGTGCTTTCCAGATCCATCGGCACCTACCTCTCAGCCTGCAGGGCGGCCCCCTCCTCCGGAGGCTCGAGGGTTGGCAGCCTCGCCATGCCAGGAGGTCGGGCGGCCAAAGGCCAGGTCAGTGTTTCTCTAGGCATCTGAGTCCCCCAAGACCACTCGCCCCAAGGCCGCCGCCGTGCACCTACCTTCATTCGGGGGTGCGGGCGACTCCTCTGTGACTGCTTCCCCTGAGCCCACCTGCGTCCTGGCACTGAGGGAAAAGCGGTAGCGCGACACGGGGTCTGCTCTCTGCACCGTGAACTTGGTCTGATTGGGAGAGAAGTTCTCCACTATCTGCTTTCCTACTTTGGTTCCATTAACTGGGGAGAGACAGGTAAGCGGAATTGAACTTTAGCAGTGTGGACCGTGGAGGATTATATAAACTGCAGCTGGAAGGAGGAAGCCTTCCTCATGCTGCTGGGAAGGGAACCCATGAAACCTGCCCATGATGGGAAGGCCTCGGCCTAGGAGGCGGTTCAGAGGCCGAGCGCTGGGTCACAACTCCTCCCCGGCTCTCTGATGATGTGTGAGGGTTAACACTCTCCCACTGGTCTCATTCTTGCCAGCTTAATGCAAAGTTATGTGGCTAATTCTGGGAGACTCAATTTTTAATCCTCAAGCCTTTTTCCCCTTTCCAACAGAACTAGGGCAAAAGCACTAGAGCTTTTCATTGTTAATGCCTCCTTTGTAAAAAGCCTGTTCACTATACCTCAAAGGGGGAAGGTCAGGTCCAGAGATGGATTCAGAACCGCATACAAGGACAGAGTTGGCTATTAAAATCCTTAATAACACAAACCTGCCCTTTGAGCTTCACATCGAGATGTAACATTAACCACTTTAGAAGACATCTGAAAGTCTTTCAAACGATTGCCACTCCTGCCCCTGCCTGGTGAGCCTCAACTCTTCAGGTGAGGTCACCCCAACCCAGGCTCCTGATTGAGCTACTCCACATCCCAAGGCAGACCCACGTACAGCTGCTTTACCATACGTGGCATCGTGGTAAGGTGGCCCTGGGTATTGGTGCCGTGGGTATTCCTGTCTGCCTCACTGGATGGAAGCTCTGTCAGGTAAGGAACTTTCTCTCCTAGACTGGGAGGAATTAGAGACTCTAAGATTCCTGAGCATGGGGGTTGAGCCCCTCATCAGACCCGAAGCCCCTCTGTCTCACAGGCCAACTGGAGGCTCCCTGAAGGAAGAGCTGTGACAGGAGAGCAGGGGCTGGGTCTCGGCTGCCTGCCTCCCCTGGCCCTGCGGGAAGCTTTCCCCGGCCCCTCCATCCCTCCACAATGCCCTGTGTACCCACAGGCTTTCTACCTTGATTCCTTAGGAAAACTGGTGAGAAGGGGGTTTCTGATTCTCAGATTATCCAAGAGAAAGAAGGGCAGAACGTACAGGCCACGTATTTGAGAGTATATCCAATCAGGATCCCATTGGGGTGCTCTGGATGATCCCATTCCAGGTGGATGGTCTCCAGGTTGGGCTGCCGGACTCGGAAACGCCTGGGGGCACTGGGTACTTGGGGAAGGAGGAGAGAGCGGGGGAGATGGGGGAGAGAAAGGGGCGGGCAGGATGAGGAAGACACAAGAAACAAAGCACAAGTATGAAGGCATGATGTGTGAGGGTTAACACTCTCCCACTGGTCTCATTCTTGCCAGCTTAATGCAAAGTTATGTGGCTAATTCTGGGAGACTCAATTTTTAATCCTCAAGCCTTTTTCCCCTTTCCAACAGAACTAGGGCAAAAGCACTAGAGCTTTTCATTGTTAATGCCTCCTTTGTAAAAAGCCTGTTCACTATACCTCAAAGGGGGAAGGTCAGGTCCAGAGATGGATTCAGAACCGCATACAAGGACAGAGTTGGCTATTAAAATCCTTAATAACACAAACCTGCCCTTTGAGCTTCACATCGAGATGTAACATTAACCACTTTAGAAGACATCTGAAAGTCTTTCAAACGATTGCCACTCCTGCCCCTGCCTGGTGAGCCTCAACTCTTCAGGTGAGGTCACCCCAACCCAGGCTCCTGATTGAGCTACTCCACATCCCAAGGCAGACCCACGTACAGCTGCTTTACCATACGTGGCATCGTGGTAAGGTGGCCCTGGGTATTGGTGCCGTGGGTATTCCTGTCTGCCTCACTGGATGGAAGCTCTGTCAGGTAAGGAACTTTCTCTCCTAGACTGGGAGGAATTAGAGACTCTAAGATTCCTGAGCATGGGGGTTGAGCCCCTCATCAGACCCGAAGCCCCTCTGTCTCACAGGCCAACTGGAGGCTCCCTGAAGGAAGAGCTGTGACAGGAGAGCAGGGGCTGGGTCTCGGCTGCCTGCCTCCCCTGGCCCTGCGGGAAGCTTTCCCCGGCCCCTCCATCCCTCCACAATGCCCTGTGTACCCACAGGCTTTCTACCTTGATTCCTTAGGAAAACTGGTGAGAAGGGGGTTTCTGATTCTCAGATTATCCAAGAGAAAGAAGGGCAGAACGTACAGGCCACGTATTTGAGAGTATATCCAATCAGGATCCCATTGGGGTGCTCTGGATGATCCCATTCCAGGTGGATGGTCTCCAGGTTGGGCTGCCGGACTCGGAAACGCCTGGGGGCACTGGGTACTTGGGGAAGGAGGAGAGAGCGGGGGAGATGGGGGAGAGAAAGGGGCGGGCAGGATGAGGAAGACACAAGAAACAAAGCACAAGTATGAAGGCATTGACCTCTGGACACCCCCCGTGCTGGATCACTGCTAAGCCAGAACCCGGAGGGCTAGGAGGTGGCCAGCGACCCAAGCCCCGTCCAGGATGGCGTTAACCTAGATCTAGGACAAGCACAGCTCAGACTTGTTTACATGGGGAGAAGCCAGTCATGTTCTGCTTCAGCAGCTACCCCGAGCACACTACATATTATGCTCTGATCCTGCCAAGAGACCTCCAGGTTGGGCAGAATCATTCTCAGGCAGAAAACCAATTTTAGCCTCTCTCTGGTAACAGAGGCTGCAGCCCTCAACCCTCAGACAAGGATTCTCCCCATTGGCTCAAAGTCTCAGGCCCTGGCCTCTGGGCTGAGAGTGCCGGGTTCAGGGGCGAGGAGACAAACCCACGACGGAACGTGTGGACCGTGGCAGCAGCATGAGGTGGGGTTGGTGAGACGCTGGTGATGAAAACCAGACAAGGAGAAGGCAGACAGGAATAAAGAAACAAGAGGGAAGAAGAGAGGAGAGGACGTGGGAGGGAGCATGGAAGAATGGGGAGAATAACGGTTGAGAAGGGAGGAAGGAGAATCAGATGAGGGCCAAGTAAATGGCAAGTTGGTACGGGAGGACTGGAGAACTGGGAGATGCTCCGGGACCTCCGCAGGGGTCTGGCTCCCAGGACGGGGCACCCCCTGCTGGACAGGCTCTGGACTACAGCGGTGGCAGGAGGGAAGGTCCTGAGGCTGAGGCTGGGAAGCCAACCAGAAGCCTCTGGGGGCTTCACAGGCCTAGCTCCCTCAGGAAGCTGCCGGCAGACTCCCACTTGGTCCTTGGGAGTCCATGTTCACTGCCCATCTGGAATCATGGCAGCAGCCGCACCGTCTCGTCTGGATATACAACCTCCCGGGATGGCAGCCGCCTGGATGACGGAGCTCCACGGTGCTGGGCATCCCCATTGGGGTGCTCTGGATGATCCCATTCCAGGTGGATGGTCTCCAGGTTGGGCTGCCGGACTCGGAAACGCCTGGGGGCACTGGGTACTTGGGGAAGGAGGAGAGAGCGGGGGAGATGGGGGAGAGAAAGGGGCGGGCAGGATGAGGAAGACACAAGAAACAAAGCACAAGTATGAAGGCATTGACCTCTGGACACCCCCCGTGCTGGATCACTGCTAAGCCAGAACCCGGAGGGCTAGGAGGTGGCCAGCGACCCAAGCCCCGTCCAGGATGGCGTTAACCTAGATCTAGGACAAGCACAGCTCAGACTTGTTTACATGGGGAGAAGCCAGTCATGTTCTGCTTCAGCAGCTACCCCGAGCACACTACATATTATGCTCTGATCCTGCCAAGAGACCTCCAGGTTGGGCAGAATCATTCTCAGGCAGAAAACCAATTTTAGCCTCTCTCTGGTAACAGAGGCTGCAGCCCTCAACCCTCAGACAAGGATTCTCCCCATTGGCTCAAAGTCTCAGGCCCTGGCCTCTGGGCTGAGAGTGCCGGGTTCAGGGGCGAGGAGACAAACCCACGACGGAACGTGTGGACCGTGGCAGCAGCATGAGGTGGGGTTGGTGAGACGCTGGTGATGAAAACCAGACAAGGAGAAGGCAGACAGGAATAAAGAAACAAGAGGGAAGAAGAGAGGAGAGGACGTGGGAGGGAGCATGGAAGAATGGGGAGAATAACGGTTGAGAAGGGAGGAAGGAGAATCAGATGAGGGCCAAGTAAATGGCAAGTTGGTACGGGAGGACTGGAGAACTGGGAGATGCTCCGGGACCTCCGCAGGGGTCTGGCTCCCAGGACGGGGCACCCCCTGCTGGACAGGCTCTGGACTACAGCGGTGGCAGGAGGGAAGGTCCTGAGGCTGAGGCTGGGAAGCCAACCAGAAGCCTCTGGGGGCTTCACAGGCCTAGCTCCCTCAGGAAGCTGCCGGCAGACTCCCACTTGGTCCTTGGGAGTCCATGTTCACTGCCCATCTGGAATCATGGCAGCAGCCGCACCGTCTCGTCTGGATATACAACCTCCCGGGATGGCAGCCGCCTGGATGACGGAGCTCCACGGCGCCTTCAGCTCGCAGGTCATCCCTCCTTGAGGTCACGCAGAAGTCAATTTGGATCATCCAGACCGAGTCACTCCGGCAGCGACTTGTGGCCACCGGGCCGCGCCACCCCGGTCCTGCCCCACCCAGGGAGCGGCGGCCGGACCTACCTCCTTCCGGGGTGGTGAACTCCTTGGTCTCACTGCGAGGTCCGTCGCCCCGCCCATTGACCACAACCATCTCCAGCTTGTAGTTACTGTAGGGGAAGAGGCGGGACACCACGCCCCGGAGGCGGTCGCCGGGGAAGCCGGCTTGCTGCCTCTTCTGAGACACCCACAGGTTCTTCAGCAGGCTGCTTTCCCGCCAGTAGTAGGCCTTCAGGACAGAGCAGGCCGGTGAGGTTCGGCTGGGCAGGCGGGGTTAGTTGTTAGTGGTGGTGCTAGGGTGACTGGTCTTCCCGCTCCTGGCCACAGGCTCCAAATGTCAAAGGACCTCACAGCCCCATGGAGGGCTGGGGCAGTGACCCGACAGCCCCAGTCATTAGCCACCAGGGAGCCGGAACTGACGTCAAACACAATAGAGTGTTCAGTTTCAATTATTTTCTGAGCCATGTCGCCGCTCGAACAGGCAAGTTGGCCAAACTTACAACTGAGCCGCTCCATCTTGAGACTTATTTCCAAGCTGGGAATAGGTTGCTCAGGGAGTCTGTACCAGAACCACACATGCGAGCCAAGGGTCCAGGCATGGAGAGCTCTTTTCTGTGCTCAAAGACCGCATCACCTTGAGTTAGATTTAGTATGGTTTAGATTGGCAGCGGACAGGAGTTGAAAAGTAGCAGGTTACCCGCAGAAGTCTGAATATAAGCACGTACTGATTTAATCCTTTTAAATCAAATACTTCCTTTAGGCTAGGGATATGTCCAAGCCGATGGGAGACCAGGCAAGAGCTTGGATGGGATGGGACAGCCTGTGGAAGGTGGCTGCGTCACAGAGTCCACAGCATGGGGTAGCATGAGCGGTGGAGGGGGAGCCCCAGGTCAGGCTGTCACACCAGCCTCACCCGGAGCTTCCAAGGACAGGGTAAAGAGGAATTCCAGACTTAATTAAGAGGGGGATCCAAAGGGAGCTTGAGCCAAAAAATCTCCAGGCAAGTAGGTTAAGGGTGCAAGTTGGGGAAGACGTCACTTAAGCGTATATAACCTCTCAGCTTCCTTCCTCTACCTGCCAAATCCATTTCCCCAGAAGAGGCTCTCTCCCACTGTGTGAGCCTAATTGTTCCCCAGCCAATTCTTGACAACCTCTAAGGCTTCAAACCCATGTTACCCCAGGGCTGCAGACTCCTCAGGAATTTTTAAATAGAGCTACTCATCAGGGAGAGCCTTGCATACCCTGGGTTTTCACTCCCTTCCCTTTCAAAGAGAGAAACACCAGGAATGGAAGAGGCAGCCAGGGGAAGCCAAGGGCCTTAACGACTAGCATTGGCTGTGAGAACAGGGAAGGGCTTTCACCCTGGTAGTGGCTCTTCTGGTTAGTTGGGGCTTGAAGAAATCAGACAGGGTGAGGCAAGCAGCCCAGCGGGGCCTTCAGGAGAGGGGAGGGGTGTAGCTCAGCGGTGCCTCTACCTCCCTCTGAAGACACACGTGTGTCCTCACACATGGCACACAAGATACTGTAGGTGTGGTCAATCCGAACCCAGCACCCACCCTTCACGTGATGTTCTGCTGAGCAGAATCTCTCAGCACACCTGGTGAAGGACACATCTGGGTGCATCTATGTATTTTCTGAGTGTATTTTTGAATAGCTGATTCTAGACACTTTTCCTTTTTTTGGCCACACTGCAAGGCTTTCTGGATCTTAGTTCCCCAACCAGGGATCAAACCCAGGCCCAAGGCAGTGAATGTATGGAGTCCTAACCGCTGGACCAGAGGAATTCCCTAGACACCACCTTCTTCAACCAACTCTGGATCCAACAACTATCCAAGAACCCCTCCCCAATATCTCAGGGCCCGCCTCTGCTGCCCCATCACCCTGGTTAGGGAGCTGGTGTTAGGCGGGGCCCAGGCTGGCGCCTCACTCGGTATTCTCTGAGCTGGCCCTGGACCGTGTCAGAGTAGACCAGGCAAGAGCTAGGTCCTAAGGGTGCAAGTTGGGGTAGCATGAGCGGTGGAGGGGGAGCCCCAGGTCAGGCTGTCACACCAGCCTCACCCGGAGCTTCCAAGGACAGGGTAAAGAGGAATTCCAGACTTAATTAAGAGGGGATCCAAAGGGAGCTTGAGCCAAAAAATCTCCAGGCAAGTAGGTTAAGGGTGCAAGTTGGGGAAGACGTCACTTAAGCGTATATAACCTCTCAGCTTCCTTCCTCTACCTGCCAAATCCATTTCCCCAGAAGAGGCTCTCTCCCACTGTGTGAGCCTAATTGTTCCCCAGCCAATTCTTGACAACCTCTAAGGCTTCAAACCCATGTTACCCCAGGGCTGCAGACTCCTCAGGAATTTTTAAATAGAGCTACTCATCAGGGAGAGCCTTGCATACCCTGGGTTTTCTCTCCCTTCCCTTTCAAAGAGAGAAACACCAGGAATGGAAGAGGCAGCCAGGGGAAGCCAAGGGCCTTAACGACTAGCATTGGCTGTGAGAACAGGGAAGGGCTTTCACCCTGGTAGTGGCTCTTCTGGTTAGTTGGGGCTTGAAGAAATCAGACAGGGTGAGGCAAGCAGCCCAGCGGGGCCTTCAGGAGAGGGGAGGGGTGTAGCTCAGCGGTGCCTCTACCCTCCCTCTGAAGACACACGTGTGTCCTCACACATGGCACACAAGATACTGTAGGTGTGGTCAATCCGAACCCAGCACCCACCCTTCACGTGATGTTCTGCTGAGCAGAATCTCTCAGCACACCTGGTGAAGGACACATCTGGGTGCATCTATGTATTTTCTGAGTGTATTTTTGAATAGCTGATTCTAGACACTTTTCCTTTTTTTGGCCACACTGCAAGGCTTTCTGGATCTTAGTTCCCCAACCAGGGATCAAACCCAGGCCCAAGGCAGTGAATGTATGGAGTCCTAACCGCTGGACCAGAGGAATTCCCTAGACACCACCTTCTTCAACCAACTCTGGATCCAACAACTATCCAAGAACCCCTCCCCAATATCTCAGGGCCCGCCTCTGCTGCCCCATCACCCTGGTTAGGGAGCTGGTGTTAGGCGGGGCCCAGGCTGGCGTCCTCACTCGGTATTCTCTGAGCTGGCCCTGGACCGTGTCAGAGTAGACGCGGTTCCACTGGAGGCTGATGGCGGTGCTGTTCAGGACTCGGATTTTAACATCGGTGGGCGCAGCCCTGGGATCTGCAATGTGTTGGGACAGAGAGCTGGTTATGCAGGTGGGGCTGCCCGTCTCCAGAGTCCCCTCCGACTTGTTCTCTGCTGGCCTGCCTCTTCAGCCCACTCTGGACTCTGGGCCCTCCCTCAAGGCCGAGTGGTGTCACGGCCCTCTACCGTTGCTGGACCTCCAGGTGGTTTGGCAGCTTGCTGCTTCCCTTCTAACCCTGTCCTCACATTGGAAACAGTCCCCTCTGAGTGACATCTATTTTTTGCCAGGGACCCGCAGGAAATGTTGCCTGCAGACTAAAGGTGCCTTAGCCTAGTTCAGGAAAAGATTCTGATCCTATAACTACCTGTAAAAGGAGGGCCACTCCCCCCATAACTGGTTCTTACCCATGTTTTCTCCACCCTGCCGCAAAAGCGGTGCTGCCCCATCCCCTCTAATGTATCGGCTATAGGGGTATACAGAGGCGATGGAAACTACGCACTGGTCCGCGCGTCCAAGGCTAGATGCTGCCTTTTCCATACTTACCCTCCAGCGGTCCCCACCATCTTCTTCGGGAAGTGTCTGCTTCCATGGGGATGAGGAATGGGATGGACAGAGGCCTGCTGATCCCCCCGCCTTATCTCCTGAGCGGCCCATCCACAGTCACCTCTAGGGAGGTGGGGCAGAGGACCCAATGCTCACTTCCTCCTCTCTCACCATCGTGAGCCCCTCTGGCCCTACTCATGATCCGGCACTGACCCTCGACTCCACTCCTCCCCAAGACGCTCCTCCCTCCTTCCTCTGGTCACCCCATCCACCTACATGGTTTCCTCCTAGAACAGAACCAGACCCAGCAGGACATGGTTTACCCTGACCAGGAGGAGCGTCACCAACCCTCCTGCCTTGCTCAGAAGCCTGTAGGACTGATGTGCTGGGGACAGCGAGGCCACCGCTGCCTGGAGAGTCAGGCACATAATTCCACATACTTGCCCAGAATCATATTGATTTACCCAGTAACAGCCTCCAAAGAACTTCTCTTTCTATGCCCGATTCCAAAGGCAAAAAGCAACACTAGGAGTGTGGCAGTGGTTGGTCTGCAGCCTTCAGTCTGGGGCTCTGTATACTTCAGACCCTCAAGAGTTCCCCTGGGGAGGAGTCTGCCTGGCCCTGCTTCCCATGGAGGTACCTGATTATGGCCTGTTGGGTCGGTTGGTGCCAGCAAGGCCTACCGGGAAGGTAGGTACATCAGAAGGCCTGGGTTCTATTTTCAAGCCTGGCGTTTGCTACTTGTGGCAGGGGCTTCCTTCACAGCACCTCAGCTTTCACGTTCATAAAGTGAGAGTACTGGGTTAGGTGATGATGTTCAGTAACTCTAACCAGTGTTTAGACGATACCATCTCTGCTGCCGGCATCCCCAGGGGCCTGTCTGCTCTTGGTCACGGTAGGAGAGGCCTCTTTCCTGGGAACTGGCTGTCCTCCCAGGATGCTCTTGGAAGACCCAGACCCACTCAGAGGCTCCTGGTCCGTGAAGGTGGCCTAGGCAGCCCAGCCAGGCGGGTCCTGGGAGGAGGCGGGGAGGGTACTCACAATCTTCTCCGGAGTAACCGATGACAGTGTCAGGCTCAGGGCCCTTCCCGAAGTCATTTTCGGCCTGGACTCGGATCTCGTAGGGTACATAGACAGGAGTCTGCCCCACCACGTAGCGGGAGCCCCACACCGTGACGTTGTTCCAGGCCTCCCGGGTCTCTCTCCGCCGCCACTTGACGATGTAGCGCAGATTGGGGCCAAAGGCGGAGGTGGCGTTCATGGGCTGAGCAGGGAGAGAGAGGGCGGAGTGGAGGGCGTGCCGGTGAGGAGCCCAGGCCGCCCCAGCTCACACACGCCTACTGGGTCAGGCCCGATCCCCACCCTGCCTGACAGGGTCCAGCCCCCTCAGAGCTGGGGCGAGCAGGCTGCCCACTTTGAGTCCCCTGGGACACAGATTCTCCACTCAGGCCCTAGTTGCTCTGACTTCACAGTCACCCCGGGCGGCAGGTGCGCAGGGAGGGAAAGCTCTACTGTCAACAGGACTCTCTTGTGATGGAGAAACCAGAAAACACAATAGGGACGGTTATATCCTAAGTCTCCAAAGTCAGAGAGGGGTGAGTTCTGGTCTAGCCACAGCATGTCTGCTGCTGCTGCACTCAAACTTCCAGATTTCAGTCCTATCAAATCCACACATATCATCTGCCCTGTCTTTCTTAAAAGGCTGGAGCTGGGAGTGGGCATAATTCTGTCTTTGTTCCCTAAGGGCCTGGTCCAGGAAGCAGTCCCCTGGGAGCCTGTAGACCAAGAACCACTCCTCGCAAGGTTCTGAAGATGAGGCCTGCTGTCTTAAGTCAAAGCGAGCCCAGTTGCCAAGGCTGCTGGGAGACTAAACCCTAAGAAGACAGGGATGGTTGTGACTCCACACTCTGCATCTGCCTGTGCCCACTGTGCACAGCAACGCTACACACATGATCACATTTCACTGGCTGGGACTTTCCTGTGGTGCAGTGGATAGGACCCACTAGCCAATGCAGGGGATAAGGGTTCGATTCCTGCTCTGGGAAGATTCCACACGCCTGGGAGCAGCTAAGGCTGTGCCCCATACCCATTGCAAGCCGTGCGCTCTAGAGCCTGTGCTCCACTAGGAGAGCAGACAGAAAGTTTTGACTTCAGTAAAAGGACTCTGTCTTAGACAGAAGGACCGTATCCTTAACTCTCAATGAGCCTTGGACTCTGTGCTGAGAAATTTTAAAGATAAAAAAAATACCAGAGGTGTGAAGAAATGAAGAACAGAGCTGACCTCCGAGGGTCCAAGAAATGTAGCTTCCCCCAGATGGTTGATATGCACAATACTGCCTATTGTTAACATTTTTTTTTTTTTTTTGATAAAACTTCAAAGGGTTTTTGGACATGGGTTTATACATGTAAAGTCTAAGTATAATTGTGACTTACAAGCTTCATTCGGGATCCTTGGTTGGAAGCGATTCCCCAATGGGCCTGCTGGCATAATAAACTGAACTCCACTATCCACTCTGCCACTCTGAATGAGACTGTTTCTCAGAGTTTGGCTATAATACCACAACTTGAGAAACCACTGCAATGAGAAGCTGGTGCACCACAACTAGAGAGGAGCCCCCTGTCCCCACAACTAGAGAAAGCCTCCACACAGCACACCCAAAACTAACTAACTAAATATATAAGTTTAAAAAAACCTGTTGGGCTTCCCTGGTGGTCCAGTGGGTAAGGACACAGCCTTGTAGTGCAAGGGGCGATGGTTCGATCCCTGGCCTGGGAAGATCCCACGTGCCGCGGAGCAGCTGGACCCATGTGTCCAATTACCGAGCCGGAGCTCTGGAGCACACGTGCCCAGAGCCGGTGCTCTGCGACAACAGAGGCCACTGTGATGGGAGGCCCACGCAGGCCAAGGAACAAAGATGGATGAAAATAGATAAATGAAAGATCAATAGAAGTGGCCCGCCCACCCCCATCTCTCCCCAACCCGCCCCCTCCAAAAAAGATAAAAGAACCTATTGAAAATTTGTCTGTGGCCGAATGAGCATCTCAGATTTGGAAGCAGCTTGGAAAAAAAGTCATTTTGAGGTCACACCTCCCAGTTTTGGGCTTCCTGGTGGGCCCACCTGCCAATCCAGGAAATATAAGAGACACAGGTTCAGTCCCTGGGTTGGGAAGATCCCCTGGAGAAGGGCACGACAACCCACTCCAGTATTCTTGCCTCGAGAATCCCATGGACAGAGGAGCCTGGCAGGCCACAGTCCATGGGGCTGAAAAGAGTTGGACAGGACTGACAGGACTTTGCACGCACGCACCTCCCAGTTTTGGTTTGGAAGATATGGTCGAGAGAGCCAAGATGAGTTTTTTCTACCCTGGTCTGGAGGTCATCTTTTGAGTCATTCTGCCCATCCTGGACTCACAGATGGCTGGCACCAGAGGACCACAGAGAGGCGAGTCTCTTCCCACACCCCACAATCTCCAGTGAAAGAACCTCAGGACATAGCAAAGTGAAGTGCTGGTGTTTAGGGTCTATCTTTCCTAGGGCTTATTCTAAATCTCTCCCTCTTCTAAAGAAGTCCAGTGATCCTGTGGGACTCTCTCTGTTTTTGCCAGATTGACAGTTTCTGTTCCTTGGTCCCCTCTGCTCCTGTCTTAAATCTAGCTCTTAGATATTCTTTCGTTTGGTTTCTGGGTGCTCAGGACTGAGAAGAGCGGCCCCACGCCAGCCAGGTGGTCTGAGCCACCCTGCAGCCTTGGGATCACAGGGCTGTACAGGGAGGGGGAGGGCTCCCAGGCTGCAGGCAAGCATGCGGGTGGTGGGGCGGGGCTCCTACCGTCCATGTGATCTCCATGTTGTTCTTCCGGGTCCCTTCTCCCTTCACGTCAGAGGGGTTGGACTCAGGGGCTGGAACCCAAATGGATATAAAGTTCAAACGCAGTCCGTCCATCACCAGGGCTCCGGAAGCCACCTCTCCTCCGACCCGATCCCTCCTTCCATTTTCCCTTCTCAGCAGCTCTCAACACGCTCGGTCCCATAAGCACCTGCAGCCGCTCTGCCACTTTGTCATGCGTAGGACAGGCCTTCCCAGCTAAGATTTAAACTCGCAAGGCAGAGATACTTTCTTTTGAATTTTAATCCCGGACAAGGCAGCATTTATTATAAGGCCTTGCACACTTTAGATGATCAATAAGGCCAACTCAGTGTGGACTATTATCCCCCTTTGTGGATTATCCACTAAGTATGTTTAATGCCAGACTGATTTATCCTGGCATTAAGCATTTTGGGGGAGCATCTTCCACCCTCAGTGGGCCAGTGTGATTTCAGAAATCTAAACATTTCATTACCCAAGTGTGTGAAGAAACCTGATGTAACATCAGATTATATATTTCTACTGCAAATTCTCATACCATGCTCTTCCCTTAAAGCAGATCAACAAGAATTATTCATGATATTAGTAATAATAGGCATGACAGTCAACATTTCTTGCGAGCTTACTGTATGCACTCACAGATGGCTGGCACCAGAGGACCACAGAGAGGCGAGTCTCTTCCCACACCCCACAATCTCCAGTGAAAGAACCTCAGGACATAGCAAAGTGAAGTGCTGGTGTTTAGGGTCTATCTTTCCTAGGGCTTATTCTAAATCTCTCCCTCTTCTAAAGAAGTCCAGTGATCCTGTGGGACTCTCTCTGTTTTTGCCAGATTGACAGTTTCTGTTCCTTGGTCCCCTCTGCTCCTGTCTTAAATCTAGCTCTTAGATATTCTTTCGTTTGGTTTCTGGGTGCTCAGGACTGAGAAGAGCGGCCCCACGCCAGCCAGGTGGTCTGAGCCACCCTGCAGCCTTGGGATCACAGGGCTGTACAGGGAGGGGGAGGGCTCCCAGGCTGCAGGCAAGCATGCGGGTGGTGGGGCGGGGCTCCTACCGTCCATGTGATCTCCATGTTGTTCTTCCGGGTCCCTTCTCCCTTCACGTCAGAGGGGTTGGACTCAGGGGCTGGAACCCAAATGGATATAAAGTTCAAACGCAGTCCGTCCATCACCAGGGCTCCGGAAGCCACCTCTCCTCCGACCCGATCCCTCCCTTCCATTTTCCCTTCTCAGCAGCTCTCAACACGCTCGGTCCCATAAGCACCTGCAGCCGCTCTGCCACTTTGTCATGCGTAGGACAGGCCTTCCCAGCTAAGATTTAAACTCGCAAGGCAGAGATACTTTCTTTTGAATTTTAATCCCGGACAAGGCAGCATTTATTATAAGGCCTTGCACACTTTAGATGATCAATAAGGCCAACTCAGTGTGGACTATTATCCCCCTTTGTGGATTATCCACTAAGTATGTTTAATGCCAGACTGATTTATCCTGGCATTAAGCATTTTGGGGGAGCATCTTCCACCCTCAGTGGGCCAGTGTGATTTCAGAAATCTAAACATTTCATTACCCAAGTGTGTGAAGAAACCTGATGTAACATCAGATTATATATTTCTACTGCAAATTCTCATACCATGCTCTTCCCTTAAAGCAGATCAACAAGAATTATTCATGATATTAGTAATAATAGGCATGACAGTCAACATTTCTTGCGAGCTTACTGTATGCACTCACAGTAAGAACCCGAATTGTATTTCCAAACAGTCGTATTTTCACCACAGCCCCGTGATGGAGACAGTGTTACGGCCTCTGCTCCGCAGATGACGGAGCTGAGCCTGGAGAGGTGGAGCGCCTAGCCTATATTCAGGTGGCTAGGGACCAGGGGCTGAGTCTGAACAAGGGTGCTGGGTGTCAGCACCGCCCCCGGGCCCTCCAGCACTCACGCGCTCCACTGGTCCGGTAGCGCTCAGACGGGAGGCTGGGGTGGCTGCTGCCCACCTCGTTGATGGCAATGACCCGGAACTGGTAGTTGACATAGGGTGACAGCTGGAGGACCGCTGAGTTGACACTGCCCGGGAACTTGGAGTGGTCGTGCCAGACCCCTGGCTGGAACTGGTCCTCTTCAAACTGGACCACATAGTCTGAGGAGGCAAGGAAGGCAGGGCTCTCTGGGGAGCTGAGTCGGAGAGCTCTTTCTCAAGGGGGGATTCCACCAGTCTTTCACACCTCCCTCGGGTAAACAGAAGCACGGGACTCTTCCCAAACACAAAAGGCCCCCATTCTGTCCAGAGCCCAGGGTACATGTCAAGAGAGGAGGAGGTGGGACCAGCAAGCAGGGCTGGGCTGCGGGGTGCCGAGCTGCCGTCCCTCTTTTCCGGGTTGGAGCGCAGGGCCCCCGGCTGACCTGTGATGGGGCTGTTGTTGTCGTCCCCTGGGATCCAGGTCAGTCTCACGCTTCTCTCGGCCAGGTCGGTGAGCTCCAGGTCTCGGGGGCGGTCCGGCCGTCCTGCAGCAGATGGAGGAGACGCCACGCAGGCCTCCGGAGTTAGACTGGCCTGCGCTGGCCCCAGCCCCGGACGCTGGCCCATGGACAGGACCCTGACGGGCCGAGGTCACCACCGCAGGAACCAACCCCAACCTGTGCCAGGGCCAGCACGGGGGCCGCCCCCTGCCTTCAGGATCCAAAGCAGAACACAGAGGAAGGCCCCAGACTCCACCGGCCCTTAAAGAGCATCAAGCAAGGCAGGGCGCAGGGAGAACTGGGACCCACCCACCCCATCCTGGGACTGTTCTGGAGTACACGCTTTCAGGAAAGGTTCACGGCTTTAGCAGAGAAGTATGGGACTTTGGTCTCATTTTCTCATAATTACCTTCTGCTCTGTGTGTTGAGGTTCTGAGGGGGCAGGAGCCCAGCGGGGCGTGTGAGAGCTGAGCAGGGCAGACCAGTCAGGGGAGGGGAGGGGAGGCAGGACACAG
This sequence comes from Tragulus kanchil, assembly GCA_022376925.1. NCBI lineage: Eukaryota > Metazoa > Chordata > Mammalia > Artiodactyla > Tragulidae > Tragulus > Tragulus kanchil. The sequence continues at coordinate 78,733,757 of JAIOJX010000024.1, read as the reverse complement.
AGAGAGGACCAGGCCAAGGAGGAGACAGAGACTCTGTCCAGAAGTTTCAGTGATGGGCAGCAGGACAGAGGCCCCACAAGGGTATAGGGCACCCCTTCTGGGGGCTCCAGTCTTACTGGAATTCTTAAGTGGGTGTGAGTGCCCTCCCTGCCTGGGGATAAAGCCATCTGGCCACTGACTGGTGAGGGCAGGCTGCTTTCCTCCCATCCTGGCTCCTCAAACCAGCTATTTCCACATTTTGGCTGGTAACGGGAGGGATCTGGAACACAAGTCATAGGGGCCCACATTGGTGTGTGTGGCACACATGTGCGTGTGGATTGTGAGTGGGTGCAGAGCAGCAGGTCTGGAGAGGCTACAAGAAAGACAGGCCTACAGATAACTCAAGGCAAGCGTTCTGAGACCATGCTGAGGGAAAAGGGCAGGCCTCCCAAGGGCCTGCTGGGAGCAATCAGTGCTGAAGGACAGGGGAGGGGTCAGAACTCAGTCTGCAAAAGGCGACGGGCTGTGAAAGGCTCAGGGAGGAGACGAGGCCTCTTGAGAGGGGTGAGGTCGGGCGGGGAGTGGGGTGTGCCTCCCACGCGCCTGTACACTGCACCCCTTTCCTGCATGCCTTCTTCCCGCTATGCTCCACCCTCTCAGACACCTCCAGTGCTTGGCGAGAGTCCGGCATTAGTATGAATTACCTTTGGGAAGGGCAGCCAAACGGTTAGTTGGAGTGGCCTGATCAGCTGCAAAGGTAAGATGGGTTATCCAGGTTAGCAGGTTATCAGGGAGTCAAGGCGTTCTAGTAGGCTGGGAACAGGCGGTCAAGGTTTGGACAGCTGCCTCTGCACAGCTTCACCCTCCCCCCCCCTCAGGGGGCGTATGCCCGCCTCCTCACCAAGGCCCTCTAGCGTTCCCTCCACAGGCACCCTGGCTCCTTCCTGTCCCAACACTATGACTGAGCTCCTGGGAGAGTGCAGGGACACTGCCGAGGGCAGGAGTGCACGGAGAGAGCAGAGGTGAGGACAGGAGAGACTCCACCCCAGGTCTGAGATGGCTTTGTATTTACTATCTAGGCTGGACGTGAGGGGTCATCGGGAATCCCCAGCACCTTGTGAAGTCCCATCAGGGAAGGGGGCAGAGGGCAATGCCAGCAGAGGCTGCTGGAAGGACAAACAGAGTTCAGTCCTGTTTCAAGGATGGAATGTTTTAATTGACTTAGGGTTTTAGAGTCAGCTGTATTGTTGGCACCCTTCTGGGGCTCCAGTCTTACTGGAATTCTTAAGTGGGTGTGAGTGCCCTCCCTGCCTGGGGATAAAGCCATCTGGCCACTGACTGGTGAGGGCAGGCTGCTTTCCTCCCATCCTGGCTCCTCAAACCAGCTATTTCCACATTTTGGCTGGTAACGGGAGGGATCTGGAACACAAGTCATAGGGGCCCACATTGGTGTGTGTGGCACACATGTGCGTGTGGATTGTGAGTGGGTGCAGAGCAGCAGGTCTGGAGAGGCTACAAGAAAGACAGGCCTACAGATAACTCAAGGCAAGCGTTCTGAGACCATGCTGAGGGAAAAGGGCAGGCCTCCCAAGGGCCTGCTGGGAGCAATCAGTGCTGAAGGACAGGGGAGGGGTCAGAACTCAGTCTGCAAAAGGCGACGGGCTGTGAAAGGCTCAGGGAGGAGACGAGGCCTCTTGAGAGGGGTGAGGTCGGGCGGGGAGTGGGGTGTGCCTCCCACGCGCCTGTACACTGCACCCCTTTCCTGCATGCCTTCTTCCCGCTATGCTCCACCCTCTCAGACACCTCCAGTGCTTGGCGAGAGTCCGGCATTAGTATGAATTACCTTTGGGAAGGGCAGCCAAACGGTTAGTTGGAGTGGCCTGATCAGCTGCAAAGGTAAGATGGGTTATCCAGGTTAGCAGGTTATCAGGGAGTCAAGGCGTTCTAGTAGGCTGGGAACAGGCGGTCAAGGTTTGGACAGCTGCCTCTGCACAGCTTCACCCTCCCCCCCCCTCAGGGGGCGTATGCCCGCCTCCTCACCAAGGCCCTCTAGCGTTCCCTCCACAGGCACCCTGGCTCCTTCCTGTCCCAACACTATGACTGAGCTCCTGGGAGAGTGCAGGGACACTGCCGAGGGCAGGAGTGCACGGAGAGAGCAGAGGTGAGGACAGGAGAGACTCCACCCCAGGTCTGAGATGGCTTTGTATTTACTATCTAGGCTGGACGTGAGGGGTCATCGGGAATCCCCAGCACCTTGTGAAGTCCCATCAGGGAAGGGGGCAGAGGGCAATGCCAGCAGAGGCTGCTGGAAGGACAAACAGAGTTCAGTCCTGTTTCAAGGATGGAATGTTTTAATTGACTTAGGGTTTTAGAGTCAGCTGTATTGTTGGTAAACATGATCACAACAAGAACCCCCTGTCCACTCCCTCTCTCCTCTGGGCACCCTCTCACTGAGGATTTGGGTGGGTTAGTGATTCCATTCAGAAGGGACAGCTTGTTCGGAAAGCAGCGTCCTAACCCTCAGACCAGAAGGCAGGAGGCTCTCCCTGCCTGGCTGGCTGGCTGACCCCAGGCACTGCCCTGGGAACCATCCTCCACTTCTCTGGCCTCGGGAAGGGGTTGAGGTCAGCACCGGTGTGGGCAGTGGCAGTTACCTAGCACGGTCAGGTGGGCCTTGGCCCGGTCTTGGTCCAGCTCGGTGCTGGCAACGCACGTGTAACTGCCCTGGTCCCGCTCGGCCACACCGAAGATGGTCAGGGAGTCCTCTTCCTTCTTCATTCTGCAAAGGTACCGGGGAGGGGTTGAGGAGGGAGACAGTGAAGGAGGGAGGCAGGGGAGTGCCAGGCATGGCCTGTCTGCCTTCTCTCTGGAGCGGGGAGAGTGCGTCAGACAGAGGGGGCACTGCTGTAGTCTGGGCTGAGCAGCCGCAGCCACTCCCAGGGCCATGAGGCTCCATGTCAATGCTTTGACAGAGGCTGGGTCTTCCTGTCACCTGAGCGCCTACGGTGCTTGACGGAGGGGAAAGGAAAGCAGGTGGAGTTAAATCCCACACTGGGTCTGCTTGCTGAGCCTTTCTTCTGCTGTGCTCTCCTGAATTAGGACACAATCAGGCCCAACCCAAGGCCCTCTAGCGTTCCCTCCACAGGCACCCTGGCTCCTTCCTGTCCCAACACTATGACTGAGCTCCTGGGAGAGTGCAGGGACACTGCCGAGGCCAGGAGTGCAGGAGAGAGCAGAGGTGAGGACAGGAGAGACTCCACCCCAGGTCTGAGATGGCTTTGTATTTACTATCTAGGCTGGACGTGAGGGGTCATCGGGAATCCCCAGCACCTTGTGAAGTCCCATCAGGGAAGGGGGCAGAGGGCAATGCCAGCAGAGGCTGCTGGAAGGACAAACAGAGTTCAGTCCTGTTTCAAGGATGGAATGTTTTAATTGACTTAGGGTTTTAGAGTCAGCTGTATTGTTGGTAAACATGATCACAACAAGAACCCCCTGTCCACTCCCTCTCTCCTCTGGGCACCCTCTCACTGAGGATTTGGGTGGGTTAGTGATTCCATTCAGAAGGGACAGCGTGTTCGGAAAGCAGCGTCCTAACCCTCAGACCAGAAGGCAGGAGGCTCGCCCTGCCTGGCTGGCTGGCTGACCCCAGGCACTGCCCTGGGAACCATCCTCCACTTCTCTGGCCTCGGGAAGGGGTTGAGGTCAGCACCGGTGTGGGCAGTGGCAGTTACCTAGCACGGTCAGGTGGGCCTTGGCCCGGTCTTGGTCCAGCTCGGTGCTGGCAACGCACGTGTAACTGCCCTGGTCCCGCTCGGCCACACCGAAGATGGTCAGGGAGTCCTCTTCCTTCTTCATTCTGCAAAGGTACCGGGGAGGGGTTGAGGAGGGAGACAGTGAAGGAGGGAGGCAGGGGAGTGCCAGGCATGGCCTGTCTGCCTTCTCTCTGGAGCGGGGAGAGTGCGTCAGACAGAGGGGGCACTGCTGTAGTCTGGGCTGAGCAGCCGCAGCCACTCCCAGGGCCATGAGGCTCCATGTCAATGCTTTGACAGAGGCTGGGTCTTCCTGTCACCTGAGCGCCTACGGTGCTTGACGGAGGGGAAAGGAAAGCAGGTGGAGTTAAATCCCACACTGGGTCTGCTTGCTGAGCCTTTCTTCTGCTGTGCTCTCCTGAATTAGGACACAATCAGGCCCAACCCCAAAAGGCAGGTCTTATACTCCCAGCTCTGTCTTCAACCCAGAGTGATGCCCAGGCTCAGCCCAAGGGGCCTAGGCTCTGAACTGTTTCCCACAAGGGGAGGTGGGCACCAATGGGCTGGGCAGATTTAGAGCATCCAGGAGTGCTGGACAATCTGTGACTGCCGGCGGGCTGAAAAACGAGACGACCAATAGACACAGATGGTACCCGTGTGCGACCAACCTTCCCTGAGACGGAAGCTGGTGCAGCAAAGAGCCCGGAGGGAGGCTTGGATCAGTGTTCTCAGCCCCAGCTGCACATTGCAAACACCTGGGGTTACTTTTCAATGCCATCTATGCCTGGGCCTCCTCCTCGACTCCAATTAAATCCAAATCTGGGATGAGGGAGAGGGCAGGCGTGGGCCTCGGAAAGGCCCCAGGTGCAATAAAGGCGAGCCACACAACCATGGGGTTAGAGTCTCCTCGGCCAACCCTGCCCTCTGGTGGAGGACTGGGGCACTGCAGGTAGGGCTGCGGCCGCGGAGGGAGTCTGAGCCTGGAGGAGGAACGGGAGGGGTCAAACTAAAGGGAGGAGGACCGAGCGCAAGTGAGTGGAGATGGAGAGGAGAAGGGAATGGAGAGAGGAGGACAGGGAGGAAGGGGAGAGGGAAGCAGAGCACTGAAGGGAGAGAGGGTCACGCCCTCCCCAGCAGTTCTGCAGTGACACTCGTGACATGGGGCCCCTGTGTTTTCAATGCATCACCAAGAGCCAGGGAAGAGCCAGTGTCCCCAACAGCCGCAGGAAGAAAGGAGGCGGAGCAGAGACCTGTTGCTGATGTAGAGTGGCTCGTCGTCCTTCAGCCAGGAGACCGCAAGCTTCAGGGAGGGGTCGTGCTTCACACGGCACTCCAGCTGCACGGTGGTCCCCCTCTTGGCCACCTGGTCCTCAGGCATCCGGTAGATCCTGGTGGGGTCTGTGGAGAAGGCCCCGGGCTCGAGCTCCTCTCTGCCGCCCCGCCTCTGTGTGGCCGCAGCTAGGCGCGGTGCGCAGGCTCCGAATGGGTCTGCTTGCTGAGCCTTTCTTCTGCTGTGCTCTCCTGAATTAGGACACAATCAGGCCCAACCCCAAAAGGCAGGTCTTATACTCCCAGCTCTGTCTTCAACCCAGAGTGATGCCCAGGCTCAGCCCAAGGGGCCTAGGCTCTGAACTGTTTCCCACAAGGGGAGGTGGGCACCAATGGGCTGGGCAGATTTAGAGCATCCAGGAGTGCTGGACAATCTGTGACTGCCGGCGGGCTGAAAAACGAGACGACCAATAGACACAGATGGTACCCGTGTGCGACCAACCTTCCCTGAGACGGAAGCTGGTGCAGCAAAGAGCCCGGAGGGAGGCTTGGATCAGTGTTCTCAGCCCCAGCTGCACATTGCAAACACCTGGGGTTACTTTTCAATGCCATCTATGCCTGGGCCCTCCTCCCTCGACTCCAATTAAATCCAAATCTGGGATGAGGGAGAGGGCAGGCGTGGGCCTCGGAAAGGCCCCAGGTGCAATAAAGGCGAGCCACACAACCATGGGGTTAGAGTCTCCTCGGCCAACCCTGCCCTCTGGTGGAGGACTGGGGCACTGCAGGTAGGGCTGCGGCCGCGGAGGGAGTCTGAGCCTGGAGGAGGAACGGGAGGGGTCAAACTAAAGGGAGGAGGACCGAGCGCAAGTGAGTGGAGATGGAGAGGAGAAGGGAATGGAGAGAGGAGGACAGGGAGGAAGGGGAGAGGGAAGCAGAGCACTGAAGGGAGAGAGGGTCACGCCCTCCCCAGCAGTTCTGCAGTGACACTCGTGACATGGGGCCCCTGTGTTTTCAATGCATCACCAAGAGCCAGGGAAGAGCCAGTGTCCCCAACAGCCGCAGGAAGAAAGGAGGCGGAGCAGAGACCTGTTGCTGATGTAGAGTGGCTCGTCGTCCTTCAGCCAGGAGACCGCAAGCTTCAGGGAGGGGTCGTGCTTCACACGGCACTCCAGCTGCACGGTGGTCCCCCTCTTGGCCACCTGGTCCTCAGGCATCCGGTAGATCCTGGTGGGGTCTGTGGAGAAGGCCCCGGGCTCGAGCTCCTCTCTGCCGCCCCCGCCCCTCTGTGTGGCCGCACAGCGTGAGGCGCGTGGCCTCCAGGAGAGTCGCAGAAGTAGGATTCAGGTACACGAATGGTGGGGAGGCCTGGACTAGGAGATCCCAAGGAGGAAATACTGCCACCTCCCTCTCTCTGGCTCAGGAACACCGGGTGCAGTTTCCGGGGCAGTAGAGTGGGGAGCGGGTGTGGACCCGGCTGGTAAGGACTGCTGTCTGCAGCGCCCAGGCCAGGGGGGCCCTGGGGGAGGTTCCACTAGGGATGAAACATTAGGTGCGGCACATTTTCAAAGCGAGGAGATGGCATCCCCCACGCCCCCTCGACCTAGCAACCTCTCCTTTACCTTTGACCTCGAGGCGGACCTGGTTCTCGGCTTTGCCCAGGATGTTGGTGGCAACACAGGTGTAGACGCCCTGGTCCTCTTTCCGGATCATCTTGATCTCCAGACTGCCGTTCTCGTAGACGTGGTAGTTGCCGCCATCCAGGTTGCTTCCCTGTCCATTCTTAAACCTCACAACAGAGCAGCGGGACACACCGTGTACTGAGACAGGGCCAGCCGGGGAGCAGGGGGAGCCCCGGGCCTGTGGGTTTGCCTCCAACCACTGGGTGGCCTTGGCAGGCCCCGGGGCCTCCATTTCTCTCTTTGCACAGTAAGAGGGTTGACCCAGATGTCTGCCAGCGTCCTCTCAGCTTCAACCCCTTGCGGCTTCCAGGGCGTCTAAACCCCTCTCACCGGCCAAATGAAATGAGGAAGGTAAGACAGATGACCCTGGGGGGAGGGGGCCTGGCCTCCTGGGACTTACCATCGGAGAGTGGGGATGGGAGACCCAAAAAATGGGCAGTCCAGCCGTGTCCGGTTGTACAGGATCACCCTGATGAGCTGGTTCCGGGGTGACAGCATCCGCGGCGGCACGTCTGCAACCCCAGAGACCTGCGCTTGGCTGGGGAGTCTCCCTCTTCCTCTCTGTGGGCCAGTCTTATCTCTACTGCTTTCTCCTCACTGCTTTCTCCTGATAGCAGCTTTCCAAATAGCAGCGTGCCTTCTCCCACCAACCTCCTTCTTTTGAGAAGCCTCTATGGCTTAGGTGAGGAAAGAGGAAGCTTATCCATCTGCCCTTCACCTGGTGCACATCTGGTCCAGCTGTTACAAGGGGCTTCCCGGGCTTTCAGCAGCCCTCCACAGCCCCAAGGCTTCTGCTTGTTGCACCTGCCCACTGCCTGCTTCCTGCCATGAACACACAGGACTGCTTCCACCCTGAGGCCATGGAGAGCCCAGAGAGAGTCAACAGGACCCATCAAGGAGATGAGATGGTCCCTCCTCTTGTCAGGGGAGGAGGGGACAGAGACTGACTTCTCGTGTGCAGCAGACTCATGTGTCTGCACACCCAGCTCTGTGGATTTGAAGTCCTCCATCAACCCTGCATGCCTCCTGGGTCTTCACGCTTCTGCCCTCCTGCTGCCCTTACACCCCAACAGCCTGACTGCTCTCTGGAGAAGAACGTGAGCCCTTGAGCTGAGCGAGGACCAGGGCACCTCCACAGCAGGCGAGCAGAGGGAGGGGCGCACTCACCCAGCACGCTGACGAAGGCATTGGCCAGCAGGTAGCCGTGCTCGTTGGAGGTGTTGCACTGGTACACGGCCCGGCTGCTGATCTGGGTGTCCCGGAAGATGATGGTGTCCCCGGCCACCTCGCGGTTGGGGTTGGGTGGTGCCGCTACAGAGAGGAGAGATGCTCCTCATAAGAAAGTGGGAGGGCAGGGTGAAGGGCAACTGGGACTCTGGCCAGGGCTCCCTGGGACGACTGGGGTGCGGCAGAGCAGCAATATAGGACGGCTCTCAGACCCAGCTTCCAGCCCACCCCTGCCTCGCTGTGCGGGTCCACCATGGAGCCTGGTGGTGGTGGTTTAGTCGCTAAGTCGACTCTTGTGACCCCACGGACTGCCAGGCTCCTTGGTCCCTGGGATTCTCTAGGCAAGAACACTGGAGTGGGTGGCCACGCCCTTCTCCAGGGGATCTTCCTGGCCCAGGAATTGAACCTGGGTCTCCTGCATTGCAGGTAGATTCTTTACCGACTGAGCTATGAGGGAAGCCCCCCAGAGTTTATGTCTCAATTCATCCAGTGGGAATGGGAATCCTGATTAAAGCTACATGGCAGCTGGGCAGTTGTGGTTGAGCACCTAAGCTCTGGAAACAGGAGGGGTTTGAATTCTAACCACATTACCTGCCAACATTATTCAGTGGCCCTGTGCTTCAGTCTCCTTGTCAGAACAGGGACAACAGATCACCCTGTGGGGCTTTTATGAGGCTGACTGGACAGTCTATGCATGTGGTTAGCACAGAGCTAGCACTACTGATTACGATCGCTGTTATTATTTTAATTCAATGTGCCTATACTTCAATGTGTTTTGAAAAGCATAAAGCAATATACACCGAGATGGGGCCTATCGGCTTCCCATTCTCTGAGCAGAGCGTTGCACCTGGAGGCCGATGCCTGCGAAAAGCTGATGAGTCCCTGGATTGTCCAAAGTGACTCGACCTTCCCAAGACGTGTGCTCACTGAGAGGACGTTGCCTGCTGTAGTTATCCTGGCCCCACTGGCTGGGGAGGCAGCGAGCAGAGGCTGGGGAGCAGCCGGGGGTCCCACATCTGTCCCTGAACCTCTCTAAGTGTGTGCGTGCAAGTGTGCTAAGTCGCCTCCATCGTGTCCGCCTCTGTGTGGCCCGACAGACTCTAGCTCGCAGGCTCCTCTGTCCCTGCGATTCTCTAGGCAAGAATACTGGAGCGGGTTGCCATGCCCTCCTCCAGGGGATCCTCCCAACCCAGGGATCGAACCGTGTCTCTTATGCTTCCTGCATCGGCAAGCAGGTTCTTTGCCACTAGTACTACCTGGGAAGCCCAAACCACTCTAAGACATGGGGCAAATCAGTTACCTCCTCTGGGCCGCATTCCCTTCACCTATCAAATAGGGACACATTACTCCCATCTTCCCTACTCTGAGGAAGGTTAAGGTAAGAGAATAATAACTAGAGGAGTTGTACAAATCAAAGTTTTCTAGAAATGTAAAGAATCCACACTTCTCTCATCTTTCACCACCAGCAGGTGCCTTTCCTCCGTAAGATTTTGGGACTGGGTCAGATGATGTGGCTTGTGTGATCTATGAACTCATCCAGGACCACTCAGACCTACCACAGAAGTCGGCAGAGGAACCCCTTCCTCAGGAGTTCTTTACCGACTGAGCTATGAGGGAAGCCCCCCAGAGTTTATGTCTCAATTCATCCAGTGTGAATGGGAATCCTGATTAAAGCTACATGGCAGCTGGGCAGTTGTGGTTGAGCACCTAAGCTCTGGAAACAGGAGGGGTTTGAATTCTAACCACATTACCTGCCAACATTATTCAGTGGCCCTGTGCTTCAGTCTCCTTGTCAGAACAGGGACAACAGATCACCCTGTGGGGCTTTTATGAGGCTGACTGGACAGTCTATGCATGTGGTTAGCACAGAGCTAGCACTACTGATTACGATCGCTGTTATTATTTTAATTCAATGTGCCTATACTTCAATGTGTTTTGAAAAGCATAAAGCAATATACACCGAGATGGGGCCTATCGGCTTCCCATTCTCTGAGCAGAGCGTTGCACCTGGAGGCCGATGCCTGCGAAAAGCTGATGAGTCCCTGGATTGTCCAAAGTGACTCGACCTTCCCAAGACGTGTGCTCACTGAGAGGACGTTGCCTGCTGTAGTTATCCTGGCCCCACTGGCTGGGGAGGCAGCGAGCAGAGGCTGGGGAGCAGCCGGGGGTCCCACATCTGTCCCTGAACCTCTCTAAGTGTGTGCGTGCAAGTGTGCTAAGTCGCCTCCATCGTGTCCGCCTCTGTGTGGCCCGACAGACTCTAGCTCGCAGGCTCCTCTGTCCCTGCGATTCTCTAGGCAAGAATACTGGAGCGGGTTGCCATGCCCTCCTCCAGGGGATCCTCCCAACCCAGGGATCGAACCGTGTCTCTTATGCTTCCTGCATCGGCAAGCAGGTTCTTTGCCACTAGTACTACCTGGGAAGCCCAAACCACTCTAAGACATGGGGCAAATCAGTTACCTCCTCTGGGCCGCATTCCCTTCACCTATCAAATAGGGACACATTACTCCCATCTTCCCCTACTCTGAGGAAGGTTAAGGTAAGAGAATAATAACTAGAGGAGTTGTACAAATCAAAGTTTTCTAGAAATGTAAAGAATCCACACTTCTCTCATCTTTCACCACCAGCAGGTGCCTTTCCTCCGTAAGATTTTGGGACTGGGTCAGATGATGTGGCTTGTGTGATCTATGAACTCATCCAGGACCACTCAGACCTACCACAGAAGTCGGCAGAGGAGGCTCCAGGGTCTGGCCCCGTGGGCACCACCCCAGAGATAGCAAGTCTAAGGCCAGAACTGGGCAATCAGCTGGTGAACAAAAAGCCAAACTCAGCATCTTTATCATTCTTCCAGAATCTCCACTCAGCAAAAAGGCAGAAAGGAAGCCAACGCCAGCAACTTCACGTCTCCTTGCCTGGCAAGGAGACCAGCTCTCCTCCCCGTCACTCATTTGAGGGGTGGGAGACCTTTCTGGGACCAAGGCTCAGCTGCCAATCCTGGACTCTGCATTTCCTAATGGTGCTGTGAAGTTTAGAGCCTTTGTCTGCCTTGTCCCTAGACTGCTACCAGGACAGGGAGGTGGGCAGAGGGCAGGCTGCATCCGCATGTCACTCGTATCCAGGGGAGGATATTTCCTGAGACACTAGATGCGTGCTGCTAGACAGCAGGCACGGGGCGCGGTCACAGCAGCCCACAGCTCCCAACCCACAGCCCCGTGGCCTCAGCGTGGTCCTGCACTGCCGCCATCTCGGCTCCTCATCTTTGATGCTTGAGGTCAGAGAGCTAAGAGGGACGTACTGTGCCCAGCCAACAGCAGATGTGTGGAAAGGCACATTCTCACCTTCTCCGCCTGTCTCCCTGCCTCTCCACCTGATTTTATCAGCTGCTGCTCATGAGTTGGGCTCTGAGTGGACGTACTGTGCCCAGCCAACAGCAGATGTGTGGAAAGGCACATTCTCACCTTCTCCGCCTGTCTCCCTGCCTCTCCACCTGATTTTATCAGCTGCTGCTCATGAGTTGGGCTCTGAGTGGACGTACTGTGCCCAGCCAACAGCAGATGTGTGGAAAGGCACATTCTCACCTTCTCCGCCTGTCTCCCTGCCTCTCCACCTGATTTTATCAGCTGCTGCTCATGAGTTGGGCTCTGAGTGGACGTACTGTGCCCAGCCAACAGCAGATGTGTGGAAAGGCACATTCTCACCTTCTCCGCCTGTCTCCCTGCCTCTCCACCTGATTTTATCAGCTGCTGCTCATGAGTTGGGCTCTGAGTTCTCGCTGTCCACTTGATAACTATTGAGCCTGTGCTCTGGAGACTGGGAGCTGCTACTACTGAAGCCTGAGCCCTAGAGCCTGCGCTCCATACCAAGAGAAGCCACCACAGTGAGAAGCCTATGCACTGCAGCTAGAGCGTAGCCCCCACTTGCTTCAACTAGAGAAAAGCCAGTGCAGCAGGAAGACCCAGCACAGCTGTAAGTAAATACATAAGTGAATAAAAGTATTTTTATTTAAACTAAGTGCAGCTGGAGTGAATGAGATGTGAAATGCTGACCAAGACCTCGAGCTAGAAGGAGACCGGAGTCAGGCACTTCTTGTGTGGGTGGGACTCAATCTTCCCGACGCCCGTGCGCACTCAGGAACTGCACCACGCATGTCTGCTCTCAGACAGAAGTCCTCCTTCCTCTCTGACCGCATCTTTCATGCTGTCACAAAGCCCTGCCTCTTAGTAGGTCCTCAGCAGAGAGAGGGCCTTGGGGGAGCAATGGCGATGCATTACCAAGGTCTCTTCTCCCTCCTGAGCCCCAACCACCCCTCAGAGCCCATAAGCTCAGGAGATACAGCTGGGGTCCCCAGTCCTTGACCTGCGCTCTGTAGGTGTTAAGGGCAGAAGGCAGAAATTTATGAAAAAACCCCAGGGTGCAAAAATCCCCTAAACATGGTCACAGGCTTCCTGTTCTCTCTCACCCACAAATGAGACAGGTCTCCTCCCTCTTGAGGTGTCCAGAGAGAGGCGCTGCTCGCTCACTTCTGATGCACTGCTGGTTCTCAGGGAGGCGAGCTGGGTGCTCCCAGGAGAGAGAGCAGAGGAAGGCAGGGCAGCAGCAGTTACTCACATTGCAAAGGTTCCCCATTCACCATCCACTGGACGGTGGGCTTAGGGTTCCCATTGGCTCGACACACCAGCCTGCCGTCCTCGCCAGGAGCCAGGATGAGGTTCTTGGGTTCATCCAGCCAGTAGGGAGCAGCTGGAAGACAAGGACAAGCATAGGCAGGGGTGTCCAATGACACGAGCAGGCAGAGGAAACCAAATGGGCTCCCTCTCGGAAGGCAGGAGCCCCCGAGTGCCAGCCCACGCCCTGCCACCTGCCTAGGGCTCATCTTGATGGGGGGATGGTCTAGACCTTTGGTCAGCTGGACAATACAGATGTGCACTGATTTATTCTGAGTTCACAGAACAAGAGTTCTGAACTGGGGCCTCCTGAAGAGCTTTTAAGAAAACATGAATGCCAGGGCCCATCTTCAACCTATTAAGTCAGAATCCTTGGGGGAAGCCAAGGAGGTCAATACTTGGAGAGCTCCCCAGGTGCTCATGATATGCACCCAAGGGCTCAAGCCAGGGAGAGTGATAAAGGAGCAGGGGGTGGCCCTTCTGGATTTCTGTTGCTGCTGCTGCTACAAGATCAGACCACTTAGGAAAGGCCTGGTATTCATTCTTTTAGTATTGAGCTTTGGTTAGAGCAGAAGCTCTTGGCTGGCCACTCCTTCCAATTGTTTGGAAACGTTTGTGAATATATGGATTTTTCTGAGAAGAGGGTCCTTTGAATCAGAGCTCAAAGATCTTGAAACCCTGATAAAAGTTAAATACCCCTACTTTGAGTGTGGTGCTGAAACCGAGGTCATAGGTCAACGAGCATGTGCTAAGAAAGTTCTTGCTCCGTGGCATTCAACTTCATTGCCCCAATCATCCATTCAGTCCCACCATTCAGACTGAGCAGTGACTGATGGACCACCTCCAATGCCTCCGCAACCCCGCGGCTGGGACCCACAAAGGCATGTGCTCCATTGCCGACAATAGCTCTGGTGGGCCATCTACGCTTTGTGGGGAGGGAAGTGAGTGAGTGAAAAATAGTTCGGCTGTAATTCCTTCCCACTTTAAAAAAAGAACCACGTGGAAGTACACAAGACAGCACAGAGCTAAGACAATACACCATGAGCGGGAATGCGAAATGAAAGACAGAAAGGTCCTGGGTAATCCAAGTGGGGGACAGGAGAGAGTGCCTCCGCTAGAGAGCCCTGGGCACAGAGGGAGTCGGGCCATGGTCGGGGAGGGCGGCTCCTCCTGGAGCACCTTCCTCCCTGCCCTCACACATACACGAGCAGGCAGAGGAAACCAAATGGGCTCCCTCTCGGAAGGCAGGAGCCCCCGAGTGCCAGCCCACGCCCTGCCACCTGCCTAGGGCTCATCTTGATGGGGGGATGGTCTAGACCTTTGGTCAGCTGGACAATACAGATGTGCACTGATTTATTCTGAGTTCACAGAACAAGAGTTCTGAACTGGGGCCTCCTGAAGAGCTTTTAAGAAAACATGAATGCCAGGGCCCATCTTCAACCTATTAAGTCAGAATCCTTGGGGGAAGCCAAGGAGGTCAATACTTGGAGAGCTCCCCAGGTGCTCATGATATGCACCCAAGGGCTCAAGCCAGGGAGAGTGATAAAGGAGCAGGGGGTGGCCCTTCTGGATTTCTGTTGCTGCTGCTGCTACAAGATCAGACCACTTAGGAAAGGCCTGGTATTCATTCTTTTAGTATTGAGCTTTGGTTAGAGCAGAAGCTCTTGGCTGGCCACTCCTTCCAATTGTTTGGAAACGTTTGTGAATATATGGATTTTTCTGAGAAGAGGGTCCTTTGAATCAGAGCTCAAAGATCTTGAAACCCTGATAAAAGTTAAATACCCCTACTTTGAGTGTGGTGCTGAAACCGAGGTCATAGGTCAACGAGCATGTGCTAAGAAAGTTCTTGCTCCGTGGCATTCAACTTCATTGCCCCAATCATCCATTCAGTCCCACCATTCAGACTGAGCAGTGACTGATGGACCACCTCCAATGCCTCCGCAACCCCGCGGCTGGGACCCACAAAGGCATGTGCTCCATTGCCGACAATAGCTCTGGTGGGCCATCTACGCTTTGTGGGGAGGGAAGTGAGTGAGTGAAAAATAGTTCGGCTGTAATTCCTTCCCACTTTAAAAAAAGAACCACGTGGAAGTACACAAGACAGCACAGAGCTAAGACAATACACCATGAGCGGGAATGCGAAATGAAAGACAGAAAGGTCCTGGGTAATCCAAGTGGGGGACAGGAGAGAGTGCCTCCGCTCAGAGAGCCCTGGGCACAGAGGGGAGTCGGGCCATGGTCGGGGGGCGGGGGGAGGGGGCGGCTCCTCCTGGAGCACCTTCCTCCTCCCTGCCCTCACACATACACACACACACCAGGGGTGACACCACTCCTGCAGGTCACTACGGCCACTAATCCGTGTGTTGGATGCCTTCTCCACTCACTCAACCACCGAGAGGGAGGGGTGGCCATGGAGTTCAGGGCTGGCAAAATCATCGTAATGAGAAATACACACAACGTACCCTTTACTCTCACCGAGATCGTGTGCCGGATGCTGCCCATCTTGTTGGAGGCCAGGCAGAAGTACTCCCCCGAGTCTTCCTCGGACACGTTGGTGATGCGCAGGGCCTTGTTAAAGTTCTCAAACTTGGCCTTGTCAGATGGGAGATCCCCACCTTTCTTGTACCACGCAATGTCTGGTGTTGGGCTAAGAGAGACCAAGCGAGAAACAGGGGCTCATCACCAAGTGTGGCTCTGTGCTGCCTGTGTGGGGCCCGGGACACCTAGGTGTCCTTCCGGTGCCCTCTGACTCAGGAGGACGCATGTCCTTCGAGAGCTTATCCCCGCTCTGCAGAGGGAATGCCCAGCCACAGGGTGCCCGAGGGACTGATCTAAGATCCCAAAAGGGTCTATAGACGGGAAGCCTAGCCACCTCCTTTCCTCTTTATCTAAAACAGAAAAGTCATTTCCAGACTGGGATGGAGATGACTGACTGGCCACATCCTCATTAAATTGTTTGCTTCTCTCCCACCACCCTCAACCGACTCTCTTCAAAATGTGGCAAGAACTGAGCATACACAACCCCCAACACATCCTCCCGGAGGGTGGCCAGAAGTGGGGGTTCAAACGGTACGTACACCCCAGAGGCGATGCATTCAAGCAGGAGGTCCATGCCACGCAGCACCATTTGACTGCTTGCGGTACCCTGGGGATACATGAAGCTGGGTGTTCTTTCTGCAACTCCTCGGGCTGAAACAGGATGGAACAAGCCCTGTGAGCTTACTGCCCACAGGACTGTCCCGCTAGGCCAGAGCTGTCGCTAGAGAGAAAGGTTGTCACGCCCTCCTGCGTATGCCCTTAGTCTCCGAGGCACCAGCCCAGACCCTCCCTGCTGAAACCATCCCAAGGGCCGGGGCATCATTAAGAGAGGTGTGTTAGGAAGCGTGGGGGCCCCTTGGCTCCACCAGCACATGTGTGTGAGCAGCTCTAAGTTCTGTAAGAATCTGGCAAGAGGAGCCCAGCTTCCCCCTCCAGTTGAGTAAGCCTCTCTGGCCCTGGAACGGGGAAAGGTTTGTCTGAGCCGTCTACTCCCTGTGCATCTTGCGTTGGGATCCAGAGGCCGGCATGGCAGCCCCAGGGAAGCTGTCTCAGCTTGGGACCACAGGACAGATAACCTGCTCTTTGGGACCCTGGAGACAAGGAGCTGGGATGAAGCCACAAAGACCCAGATGAACAGTCAGAAATGCAAGGAATATTATTAAAGGTTTAGCAAAGACCTGGGGAGAATTAACGAACAGAGATGACAGGAAATCACTCTGGGGCCCAAACCATTCTGCTCCTTCACTAATGACTTGAGAAGGGGGCTGGGAGGAGGGTGTTAATTGGATGTGAGAGACAGGGGCGGGGCGAGTGGCGAGTGCTGCCAAGGTGGAGGAGGCAATCTACAATTCAACCAGGCTAGAGCCTGGGGGTCTGCAGTCAGCGACAGGCAAGCAGCTTTTGAAGGCCAGGTGGCTCACAGAGACGACACTGTCAGGGTGGCTGTTTCCCTGTGGAAGGGGTCATGCAAGTCTGGGGATACCCCAGAACAGTGGACCCCACCTTACCTGCGCCTCACCTCTCCCTCAGAGCTCTCTGTACCGTTCTATGGAAATGACTAAGATGGGACGACGAAAAACAAGGATTCTGCAACCAGAAACCTCAAAGCAAAGGGACACTGGAGGGGCCACCCTTGCTGAAAAGATGCATGATTGTCAACAAGAAGAGTTAAAAATATAAATACAAGCTGAGCCTACCCATGGATTTAATGGGTCTTTGACTCAGCTGGAGAGACAAGAGTTGGAGGGGAGGCAAGGCTGCCAGGAGCTGGGAGCCCCCAGACATGCCTGGAGTGAGTGTGGGGCGTTTATTCCAGGCGAGGGGCAGGTACTGCTACTGGGTGCTGGCGGAGTGAGGACTGAGTGGTGGGGGACTCTGTGTCAGGGACGTGGCTGGGCTTAGGCGGCCAGCCGGCGTCTGGCGGGAGCAGCGGGGCTCCTGTCCTATAGGCACCCAGCTTGCCTCCATCAGCCATCAGGGAGTGCATTTCATAGAAGTGGCATCTATTCTATCCTTTTGTCAAGGGGAAGAAAGGATGAAACATATGAGGAGGTAATTCGTCAGCTGGCAGAATACATGGCAATGTAGCACGCGTTCAGTAAATGTGGAATGAATAAATTTAAGAGAAGTGAATATGAAAGAAGGCAACAATTTACCCCACGTCCTCTCTCTCTGTGTAGATGTCCTCATCTGTCCCACCACACACACATACACAACCGTGGCTACCGGAGGGGTTAATCCATTATGTGGTTAATTGGTTACCATCTACAACTCTAATTACATCCAGCTCTCAGGACTGAAGAAGCTTGATGCCAAAGCAGCAGCTTTCTCCCACCCACCATCCTGGCATCACCCAAATGGTCAGATAACACAGGTCAGGGGCACCAGCTGGAGATTTGGGGGAGGAGGCTCTGGTGCTAGTTTGGTGAATCTCTTGAGAACTGGGAACCCTGGAGTTCCGTGGAAGCCCAGTCAGCATACCGCTTCCACGTGGGACTCAAGCCTGCAGAAACCAACGTGTGACCCTATGGACCTTTAATTCACACCATGGTGTGCAGCTGTGTAGGCACACACAACCGGCAAAGCATTAGGTACGGAAAAGGGGAAAGAGCGCACAGAGCACCCTGTGGCTGCCCAGACATGCGGCAGCTGAGACTATAAAAAGGTTACAGCATCCTACATTTACAGGATGTGAGCTAGCAACCACAGAGCTGTCCCAGAGGAGGAGAGCAACTAGGAAATGAGCCCAAATTTTAAAATACAGGGAAGAACAGCCTAAAGACAGAGGTTATGATCAAGGCTGCCACTTGACCATTCACTGTGGATCAGGCAGTGGGCTCGGCTCTGTCTCCAACACCATCATCATGTTCAGAAATCACAGTAAACTTGGGCTATTACTCTCATTTTCCACAGAGCAAACAGGCGCAGCAGAGTCAACAGACTTGCCAAGGTCTCAAACCAGTTATGTTTTGGATTCTGGACCCTCTGGTGCCAAAGCTTGTATTCCAGCATGTATTCTATACTGCCTCCCTCTTTAAAGATGGAGACCCTACTTGTTCCTACCTCTGACAGTCAGCTTTGGGAAGATCTTTCCCACTCAAACCAGAGAATAGCAAAATTCAGGGGCAAAAGAGGTAAAGGAGAGAGGTATTTTTTTCTTACTGAGTTTCTCTGGTGAAACAATTCCATGATGTTTTCCTCTAATGCTGTTCTTGCCATCTCAGCTGAGAGTCCAGCTCTCTTGGATGCTATTAAAGAAAGACAGGCCCAAACTGGAAAAAGAGGAGCTGGGCTAGAAGTTAAGAGGCTCTAACAACATCTCAATTGGATTGTTAGGGCCATGGAAAGTTTAAAGAGGAGTCAGGGTGACACACGGGATCATTAACAGATGAAAATTATTTTTAAAATCATCCAGCCCACTGAAGAAGCTTGATGCCAAAGCAGCAGCTTTCTCCCACCCACCATCCTGGCATCACCCAAATGGTCAGATAACACAGGTCAGGGGCACCAGCTGGAGATTTGGGGGAGGAGGCTCTGGTGCTAGTTTGGTGAATCTCTTGAGAACTGGGAACCCTGGAGTTCCGTGGAAGCCCAGTCAGCATACCGCTTCCACGTGGGACTCAAGCCTGCAGAAACCAACGTGTGACCCTATGGACCTTTAATTCACACCATGGTGTGCAGCTGTGTAGGCACACACAACCGGCAAAGCATTAGGTACGGAAAAGGGGAAAGAGCGCACAGAGCACCCTGTGGCTGCCCAGACATGCGGCAGCTGAGACTATAAAAAGGTTACAGCATCCTACATTTACAGGATGTGAGCTAGCAACCACAGAGCTGTCCCAGAGGAGGAGAGCAACTAGGAAATGAGCCCAAATTTTAAAATACAGGGAAGAACAGCCTAAAGACAGAGGTTATGATCAAGGCTGCCACTTGACCATTCACTGTGGATCAGGCAGTGGGCTCGGCTCTGTCTCCAACACCATCATCATGTTCAGAAATCACAGTAAACTTGGGCTATTACTCTCATTTTCCACAGAGCAAACAGGCGCAGCAGAGTCAACAGACTTGCCAAGGTCTCAAACCAGTTATGTTTTGGATTCTGGACCCTCTGGTGCCAAAGCTTGTATTCCAGCATGTATTCTATACTGCCTCCCTCTTTAAAGATGGAGACCCTACTTGTTCCTACCTCTGACAGTCAGCTTTGGGAAGATCTTTCCCACTCAAACCAGAGAATAGCAAAATTCAGGGGCAAAAGAGGTAAAGGAGAGAGGTATTTTTTTCTTACTGAGTTTCTCTGGTGAAACAATTCCATGATGTTTTCCTCTAATGCTGTTCTTGCCATCTCAGCTGAGAGTCCAGCTCTCTTGGATGCTATTAAAGAAAGACAGGCCCAAACTGGAAAAAGAGGAGCTGGGCTAGAAGTTAAGAGGCTCTAACAACATCTCAATTGGATTGTTAGGGCCATGGAAAGTTTAAAGAGGAGTCAGGGTGACACACGGGATCATTAACAGATGAAAAGGCTGGACTCAAAGAGAAGGTCATGAAGAAGTGTCATCTTACACAAAAGGCATTTACAGGAAAATTTACAAAGGAGAATCCAGCTGGCGGCTTTGGGAGCCACTGCTCTCAAGGGAGGGTAGCTCATTTCTTTCCCAGGAGACCGAGACCCAGGAAGAGTGCTGGAGACAGAGGCTCTGTGTGGTGGAAAACGACGGAGTTTTCAGGGTATCATAGGATCACACCACCTTCCTGGGGTGGGGACCCAGCCTCCCCAGCTTGATGATGCTTCTCTGCCTCTCATTAATCTTCACGGCTGGAGTCAGACCTAATGTCTGATCAAACTCAGAACCTGGCTGCTAATAATGCTCACATCTGTGAGGACTCGGGAAGAGTTTCCCACATGGGCCCATCTGATGTCTAGGTCAAGGGCAGTCCGTCCTCTCCTGCTGTTACAAGCTGTGGTGCAGAAGTGGGCTCACGGGGTTCTAGGGAATCTAGTCAGTAGGGAAACCTCAGGAGATGCCTCGGGCTCAACCGCCTTGGCTTTAAAGAGCCAAGTTACCTGCAAACCTCAAGTACTCCAGGTTTGCAGAAGAGAGTTCAGTGAATCAGATGTACCTGAAAACCTTTGCCACGAACAGCTTTCAAGGGCAGCTGGATCCGACCTTCGCTGTTTACAGTTCTCAGAACTGAGGACTCATGGGGCTGATTCCTGGCATTTCACCCCCTCTGGCTCTAGAAACGGCTGACCAAGCACCCCCAGAGGATGAAAAAACTCTTTGTCTAGTAACATTTGATACCTTCTACTGCCAGGAAGTCTCTTCCATAAATCTAACACAGCCCCTCATGCCATGGCTGGAGCTTTCTTCTTTCTTCGTTCTCAGCACAGCTGAGAATGTGGAAAGCTTTCGTTTTTCTAGTCTGCTCCACAATTTCTCCCTCCAGAGTACTTCCTTCCTGTAATTGTGCCTGTCTCTCTCCCCCGCAAGCTTCTCTACGAGTCCTCCATGTCCCTCTTAATGTCAGAAGCAAAGAACAACCATACTTGATACAGTCAACCCTAAAGCATCCCCTTTACTACCAGAATGGTAACATTTATTAATCACCGATGTGTCTCACACCACACTAGAAACATCTGCACACTGTCCTGTTTAATCTTTACAGCAATCTTTAGGAGCGGGTAATATACCTATTTTGCAGATAAGAAGATTAAAGTTCCAACACACTAAGCCACTTGCCGAAGGTCACCCAATGGCATGTTTTGGAGTCTGAGTTTAACTCAAGGCAGCCTGCCTCAGAGGGCAGGAACTCCCTGTCTCTTTGCCTGGATGAGTGGCAAGTCTCAGGCCAGTTTCCCCCTGCTACTCAGCAAGTCAGGGGGAATCTGACATACATTCAGAGGATACCAAACCACTCCAGAAATCATTAGGACAAATTGTGATTATGGGCTGGCCCTATTGTTACAAAAGGGGTGCATTTCAAAGCTAAGCTCAGAGGAGTACTGGGCATTGTTCATCAAACCGTGTCTCTCTGCCCAGCTCTCTGAACTCAGGAAGGACTGCGTTTTTTCCTTCCTTTTCACTTCTGTTTTGAGCTAGCTGTTCTTTGTTCAATATGCCTCCTGGGCTTTAAAAGAGCCAAGTTACCTGCAAACCTCAAGTACTCCAGGTTTGCAGAAGAGAGTTCAGTGAATCACATGTACCTGAAAACCTTTGCCACGAACAGCTTTCAAGGGCAGCTGGATCCGACCTTCGCTGTTTACAGTTCTCAGAACTGAGGACTCATGGGGCTGATTCCTGGCATTTCACCCCCTCTGGCTCTAGAAACGGCTGACCAAGCACCCCCAGAGGATGAAAAAACTCTTTGTCTAGTAACATTTGATACCTTCTACTGCCAGGAAGTCTCTTCCATAAATCTAACACAGCCCCTCATGCCATGGCTGGAGCTTTCTTCTTTCTTCGTTCTCAGCACAGCTGAGAATGTGGAAAGCTTTCGTTTTTCTAGTCTGCTCCACAATTTCTCCCTCCAGAGTACTTCCTTCCTGTAATTGTGCCTGTCTCTCTCCCCCGCAAGCTTCTCTACGAGTCCTCCATGTCCCTCTTAATGTCAGAAGCAAAGAACAACCATACTTGATACAGTCAACCCTAAAGCATCCCCTTTACTACCAGAATGGTAACATTTATTAATCACCGATGTGTCTCACACCACACTAGAAACATCTGCACACTGTCCTGTTTAATCTTTACAGCAATCTTTAGGAGCGGGTAATATACCTATTTTGCAGATAAGAAGATTAAAGTTCCAACACACTAAGCCACTTGCCGAAGGTCACCCAATGGCATGTTTTGGAGTCTGAGTTTAACTCAAGGCAGCCTGCCTCAGAGGGCAGGAACTCCCTGTCTCTTTGCCTGGATGAGTGGCAAGTCTCAGGCCAGTTTCCCCCTGCTACTCAGCAAGTCAGGGGGAATCTGACATACATTCAGAGGATACCAAACCACTCCAGAAATCATTAGGACAAATTGTGATTATGGGCTGGCCCTATTGTTACAAAAGGGGTGCATTTCAAAGCTAAGCTCAGAGGAGTACTGGGCATTGTTCATCAAACCGTGTCTCTCTGCCCAGCTCTCTGAACTCAGGAAGGACTGCGTCTTCTTTCCTTCCTTTTCACCTTCTGTTTCTAGAAGCATTGAGCTAGCTGTTCTTTGTTCAATATGCGCCTCACTTTGACTTTATACCCTTTCCAGATGGGGTCATATTGGTCAGCCCCATTCTACCTTGAACTGAGGAGACGAGGCTAATCTTCCTGTGAGCTCTTGTGAGCTTTGCTTAGTTTCATAGCCCTCGATGATTCTCCTAAGTCCTACTTACAGTGCTCTCCAGCACTGGTCACGAGCTAGGTTAAATGGCTGGAATCCCTCAAACTTATATCATTGATAAGACAGTTCTACAGATGCTGCCCTCAAAGGTTTATCTTATATAAAGCAGATGGCCCAGGACACCTTGCAGCTTCTATAGACTCCAACTTTAGGAATATTTCCATAGCAGATTAGCCAAAATCTAATTCAGAAAAAGGTACATTTCACACCAGTGCTCTGGGCCTCTTGCCACAATGGTGGCGGGCCCCATTATTTTGAAAACAAACAATGCCCAGAATCCAACAAAGGTCCCCTGCTTCCTCGGACAGTAAATCTCTTTGGCAGGAATCTCAGTGTGGCTCTGGCTGCTCAATGCCAAGTTAGAGCCTTTGCTTGTCTCCCTGGCTCCCCCTCCCTCCCCTACTCCAGACACGGACCATTGTTTATATTAGCACATCACCACACACACACTTCCTATCTATTTGAGCCCACAATGACCCCCCTGGGGACCTGCAGCCTTAGCTCCAAGTCACAACTGATGCCAGAAGCCAGCTGCCTCTCCAGAGCCAGCAAATGGTGATTCCTTTGGCTGCTCAAGGAAAACAAGGCATCCTTGAGCCATGGCTGGGGGTAGCTCAGGTGTGGAAACAGCCAATTACTCTACTAATCAGCCTGAGCAACCAGTTGTGTGATGAGTCAGAAATATGCCTCATGGAGATTGTTCCATGACTTGCAGATGTGTGGCGGGGGGTAGGAATTGGATTTGCGTGTACCCTCAGAAGAGGGAAGACACCCAGGTGACAGATAAATGGCTAGTCCAACTTCACTTAACTCAGAGAAAGACGCTTCCTCCTGTTTCCCAGGTGGATTTTAAAGAGCTATGGGACCTGTGAAGTGTAGGCCCAGTAACTAGTACACAATGCAGACAAGTCACATCCAGACACTTGAAAGCTGCACTCCAGAGCCTGCTGTGCTCTTTAAGCCACTGATAGGAATGAGACTTCCTGTTTCCTCCTGACTGTGGGAACTCCCCTTTTCTTAGGTATTCTCCATCCACCCACCACTGATTCCTAAGTTTCTATTAAGCCCTCCCAGAAGCTCTTCGGATGTCCCACGCTGGCTTGACTAACTTGTCCAGAATTCACAGCTGGAGTCTGGCCTCTCTAAGGAAACCACACCATCACATCAGCACTCCACCTTCCACTCTGGCCACCTTCCTCCCAGTTCTGGAGGTGGTGCCTGGGTACCCTGACCTGGCCCACTGTCAGATCTGGCACCTGGCAGGAGTTAATGACATGGTATCAGTCAAGTTAGGCAAACGGGGGTTAGGACAGGCAAGGTTACTCCCAAGGTTACCGCGACGACTCACCACTGTACATGTCAGGGTGGTTTCTTAAGGACGAGTCATTATAGGGGTGGTCTGCAATAAACAGAAGAGGGTGAGCAAACAGGGACCACGGAGAGGTCATGGAGGTCATGGAGGCATAAACGGGAGAAAACAACAGAAATGCAAAGCCACAAAACAATCAGGGAATACCAGTGGTCTTTTGCAAAGGAAACACATAGCATATTTGGAAAGGAAATATGCTCGGTGAAGAACAAGCAACACAAAACAGCCCCCAAAGGGAAGAAAAGGTTAAATCCTGCAAAAGAAGGCAACAATAAGTTTCTTTTTTTAATAAAGAAATTAGACTTGACTTTTAATTGTTTGGTTGTACTATAACTTCAAACAAATGAGATAAGAATTAGTGGTATCTTGCAGCAGTTTGAACAACTCCTTTCCACCCAGGTCCTCTGTTCCCAGGACTCTGGATCAGGCCAGCTTCCTGGGGTTGCTAAAGAGAAAGGAGTGTTAGTGTGCCCAGGGGCAAGAGCAAAGCCCTACCTGAGCAGAAGCTAACTTGCAGTGGGTGAGAGGTAAATGAGAGGAGAAGACAGAGAGAAACAGGTCATCAACCGAGAGGGAGGGAGGAGGATGCTCGGCTGTGCCCAGCAATCATGTGCTGACCAGCAACAAGCACTCCCTTGCGCTGCCCTGGTCTCCACAGTGTGTCTGTGGGTAGAGGCAGGGACAGCTGGGTTGAGCTTCAGGCTTTAGGATTAGAAAGGCAGCCTGGGAAAGGAAAGAGACAGAGTGTGCAACCTTTGAGTTCTACACTTAGAGCAGGGAAAGGCCTACTGATAAGATGGAGATTCAGAGCTCTCTAGACTAGCTTGGGATGAAACCATTCTTTATGGGACAAGATCAGTGGGCTCCAATGTTAGGTAATCAAAACCTGAAAAAAAAAAACCCAGTTTGGAATGGGGGATACAATCATGGCAACATCTTTAAGTAGATTTTCATTCTTCATCTTCTCCTTCCAGCTCACTGGTTCAATTTTTGACAGTACCAACAGGGGGTACGGAGTGGAACAGCCAACGGCCCTGAGAAGCTTGGACCCAGCCCAACTGCCTAAGGGAGGAGAGACACAGCGGAACATTTGCATATTTGAAGTCAGATCAAATCCTGTAACAACTCATGGCGGGAGGCAACATGAGGACCTGCATTGCTCTGCAAAATTTGCTTAAGACCCACTAGAAGATGTCTCGATATTCAGAACCATCCTTTAAAAATGGGGCACATTATGAAAGACCTAGCCTGTGTTTGGGAAGTTGGCTTGGGTTTATCTGGAGCTGAAGGTGGGAACTGATCCACACTGGAACAAAGAGACAGGTTGGCACAGGGGCAGGAGGAGCAGTGACTGGACTTGGGAGGACGAGGGAGCACCCTGAAAGGGCCCTCGCTTCATGTCCTGTGTCACCAGGTGGAACAGAAGTGACCTGGCTCGGAGCTGGCCTTGTGGTCTGTGGACTACGAGACACAGCTGAGAAATTCAGGGAGACCTTCTGACTTCTCTATGAAGGTCACTTAGACAACAGACATCAGAGGAAGTGCTCCAGCCTGACTCCAGGCCAGCCCTCCTCCCTCCCCATGCAGCCTCCTGTCCCCAGGAGGCACCAGGTGACTGCATGCTGTGGACAAAGTGGGATAGACCTCTCTTTGTTACTCCAACTTTAGTGTCTGTCTTTGATTATATCCCCAAACAAAATTTTAAAATAAATTTATATTGCCTAGTAATTTGTACTAGATCCTTTCTCTCCTTCTTTTAATGCAGGTAATAAAAAATGGGTTGTGATGAGATTTATTTTTTCCTCAGCGGGCAGACTGAAAGAAACCCCTGGTGAGAGCAGTCTTTGAAGCTGTCCCAACTTGTCTGTTTCGTCTCCCACCCCCAGACCTGGTTCTGAAGGTACAAGAAAACGTTTGTGTTCTTTCCAGGCAGGAAAGTAGAGAGAATACAATTGAGTTATTTTAAGCAACTGTGCCCAATTCTGGGCTGGCTCAGATGCCCAGAACTTGCTACCAGCCAAAGCTGCCCCTGGGAGAACTCCAGGAAGCCGCAGGGCTCTGTTCCCCTTGTTCAGTGCATTTCTCAGCATTTGGAGGAGAGAGTTTCAGTGGGGCAGGGGACCCAGAAATGAAGCAGAAGCAAACATCCCTTACCTACTCTAGTAGAGAAAAGGATGTTTCTGGAAAGTCCAATTTAGAGGTTGGTGAAATCTTTAACTGCTTAATTGTACAGAGGACCTGCATTGCTCTGCAAAATTTGCTTAAGACCCACTAGAAGATGTCTCGATATTCAGAACCATCCTTTAAAAATGGGGCACATTATGAAAGACCTAGCCTGTGTTTGGGAAGTTGGCTTGGGTTTATCTGGAGCTGAAGGTGGGAACTGATCCACACTGGAACAAAGAGACAGGTTGGCACAGGGGCAGGAGGAGCAGTGACTGGACTTGGGAGGACGAGGGAGCACCCTGAAAGGGCCCTCGCTTCATGTCCTGTGTCACCAGGTGGAACAGAAGTGACCTGGCTCGGAGCTGGCCTTGTGGTCTGTGGACTACGAGACACAGCTGAGAAATTCAGGGAGACCTTCTGACTTCTCTATGAAGGTCACTTAGACAACAGACATCAGAGGAAGTGCTCCAGCCTGACTCCAGGCCAGCCCTCCTCCCTCCCCATGCAGCCTCCTGTCCCCAGGAGGCACCAGGTGACTGCATGCTGTGGACAAAGTGGGATAGACCTCTCTTTGTTACTCCAACTTTAGTGTCTGTCTTTGATTATATCCCCAAACAAAATTTTAAAATAAATTTATATTGCCTAGTAATTTGTACTAGATCCTTTCTCTCCTTCTTTTAATGCAGGTAATAAAAAATGGGTTGTGATGAGATTTATTTTTTCCTCAGCGGGCAGACTGAAAGAAACCCCTGGTGAGAGCAGTCTTTGAAGCTGTCCCAACTTGTCTGTTTCGTCTCCCACCCCCAGACCTGGTTCTGAAGGTACAAGAAAACGTTTGTGTTCTTTCCAGGCAGGAAAGTAGAGAGAATACAATTGAGTTATTTTAAGCAACTGTGCCCAATTCTGGGCTGGCTCAGATGCCCAGAACTTGCTACCAGCCAAAGCTGCCCCTGGGAGAACTCCAGGAAGCCGCAGGGCTCTGTTCCCCTTGTTCAGTGCATTTCTCAGCATTTGGAGGAGAGAGTTTCAGTGGGGCAGGGGACCCAGAAATGAAGCAGAAGCAAACATCCCTTACCTACTCTAGTAGAGAAAAGGATGTTTCTGGAAAGTCCAATTTAGAGGTTGGTGAAATCTTTAACTGCTTAATTGTACAGAGGAAGGCTTTCCACCTCCACCTCTGTCTCCCCGCCTCTACCCTACAAAGCAGTAAGGGCCACTTCCTGGGACTGGTGACGGGCTCCTGACTCAGGCCCCACCCAGCAGGCAGCCTTCAAGCACTGGCCTGGGTCAGGAGAGAGGGATCCAGGTGATGCAGTGAAGGCTGTCCAGGGAGGCCTTGCCTTGACTCTCCTGCTCTTCCCGCTGCCAGAGGCTGCTTGCTCTGTCCTGGCTCCAGAGGCCACTTCGAGGTCCTGGGCAGACCACACTGTCCTCCCCAGCGCAGCCAGCTGGCAGGCGGTCACTCCTGCACTGAGGCGACACCTCAGACAACCCAACTTTCCTCTCAGGGGTCCTCTCTGGGCCTGGATCTGGAAGAAGAAAGCCCGGGAAAAGGCAGCAAGCGGACGGAAGCTGGGCAGTGCTGCTCGGAACAAGAGAGGCTTGTCCCTGATTGCTGCCATCCTGCTGGCTCTCAGAATACGGGCAGCTCTGAGCAGCGTGGGGGGCTGCCGAGGCAGGAGGGGAGATGACAAGAGGGTGAGACGGGGCTGAGAGAGAAGGAAAGAAGGGAAAAGAAGAAAGGGGGAGATGAAACAGAGACAGTGAAAAAAGATAAAAAGGGAAGAACATGAAGAGAAAGGAAGACAGAGAAAACGCACGACAGGAGAAGGTGCACAGGAAGGAAGCGACTTCTCGGGGGCCCATCTCCACATGTTGGTGCAGCTGGAGGGTGGGGCCAGGCTGACCCTCCGCAACACGTTTCCCCTCACCAGCAGGGACCCGTGAGGAAAGAAGAGCCCACCTGTCCTGAGGAGGGGTGAGCTCCCTCACGCCTATCCCCTGCCTCCCATGTCCACCCAGGAGGCATCATCAGTCACCCATGGGTGCGCTCTGGGAAGCCAGGGCTCAGCTGCTTTTCTTTAGACACGTGGAAACTGTGAGCCCCACGTGGGGCCCTCTGCCTGGCCTCCCCCATGACTGCCTCTGTCCGTGGTACTGAAAGTGACATTCGTAACCACCTTGGACAGATGAAGACCTTTGGAGGGCTTTTCTACCGAAAGCAGGTTACAAAACTGCAGTATACACCAGCACAGACATTTCCTGTGTCCTGGGCAGGCTGAGGACTTGGCAGCCAAAGCTCCAGGCTCGCCAGTGCCTGGCAAGAACTGTCTCTCTGAATTGAGAGCTTCTCTCTCTCCTGTTGAAGGGCCATTGACGCTAGAATGGGTCAGGAAATGCTGATTCACTCTGGTACCAGCCAAATAGAATCAGGGAATAAAAATGGAAACAAGTAAAGCTAAAAGATACACCTGCAACTTACAAACACAGCACATACTTCTTAATACTACAGAATCAAATTCAATTCATTTGGCTGTATCACTAATTTGGATATTCCACATTATTGCTTTATTCTAGAAATACAGATAACCAAACAGTGACGAGAAATAATCAAGCTGAGTGCATGAGAGAGACAGCTGAATGACCATGTACAGCAGTGCTTCTCAAATTCTGGCGTGTCCCCAGGACACCTGAGACCAAAGAGGCCGAGGCCTGTTTGGCAGGAGAAGAACTGTGTTTAGATGAGGGCACCAAGTTTGCCAGGCAACTCTGACACCACCCAACTATGAGAAGCACTGATGTGGAGCAGAACCGAGTTTAAACTCAAGAGATGTGGGTAAGGATCAGCTAGCGCCGCTCAGGCACAATGAGCTGGAAAGATTTCCAAGTCAGCCTTGGGGACAAGGCAGTTCCCAGACCCAGGTGCCCGGGGCTGTTTGGGCTCAGTGGGCAGCTGCCCCCAGCTCCAGCCCTGGGCAGGGGCCTGAACTTACTGGTCAGGACTTTGAGGTTGAACGGGTTCTTCTGCTGGATGGTGTGGGTGAAGTGGAAGCGGGCATTGCAGCTGTAATCTGTCTGCATGTCCTGCAGCATCACATTAGAGAAATACAGGTCTCCATTGTGGCCCTGGGAGACCCGTTTGTCTTGGGTGATGGGCTCCATGGCTGTAAGGAAGTAGAGACACAAAGGGAGGTTAGCAGTAGTGAGAACAGCAACAAAAATCGATTGAGCACCTGCAGAGGGCCGGGCGGGGCTAGGAGCTCAACATGGCTTGATTTAATCCTCTCAACTCAGAGACAGGCTTACTCCCACTTTGAAGAGAAGCAAGCAGAGGATTTAACATGATCTGGGTTGCCAAAGCAGTGAGGGGGAGTCGGATTTCAAGTCGGATTTCAATTCAGACCTGCCTGCCCACCATGTTC
This sequence comes from Tragulus kanchil, assembly GCA_022376925.1. NCBI lineage: Eukaryota > Metazoa > Chordata > Mammalia > Artiodactyla > Tragulidae > Tragulus > Tragulus kanchil. The sequence continues at coordinate 78,704,319 of JAIOJX010000024.1, read as the reverse complement.
ACGCTCTGTGACCACTCTTTTCCATCTCCTGTTCATGCCACAAAAGATCTGACTGACTCTGAGGCCAGAGGGAGGAAACGCAATCCTTCAGATGCTCCCCACACCGGGAGGCAAGTTCAGCTGTTTTATTTTTTAAAGTTCCACTCATCTCCAAGAAGGAAAAAAGCACCACCAACTGCAAGATACCTACCGGTTAATGATGGACACCATCAATCTGAGGTAGAGATGTTAAAATATGAAAAGGTGGGCTCTTCCTAGAATTAACAGCATCATAGGAGTAGCTGAGAATGCTGACCACATTATCTACACTGTATTTGAAAAGGCAAATAACCAGGTTGCTAGGCTGTTAGGGTTGTGAAAACATAAGGCTGACTACTGACTCTTAGGAGTCTCCCTCTCGTCCCTGATTTCTCAAGTCACCATTTCTTTTCTTTCTCTCTCTTGAAAAGTAGTTGTTTTATTTATTTATTTCTTTTACAGTGTTTTAACAGAAGGGGAAAAGCTGAGAGATGGAGCACCGAGTCTATCTTGGGGTTTGCGCTGAGGCTTGAAGGTCGTGCTGATATTTACCAGGCAGGGATGATTATTGTCACCCAAGAAAAGGCTGACGGTGGCTCATGCTGGGGCGATGGCAGAGAGAGTGGGAAGAGGAGGGGTCACGAGATGTGTTCAGAATGTAGGATGGACACAGCTTGGTGTGATGTGGGGCTGAGGCAGGGGCTCCCAAACCGCCTTCCCGTCTGTGACCAGGCAGCCTGCTCCACACATCCACACCATGATGAGGCAAGAGGGACAAGGATGGAGCACCAAGGCGTCCATGCAGGAAGAGAGGGAGGAAGGAAGCCAAGGGGATGCTCAGATAGACAGCAGTCTTCTATCCATCTGCAGAATGCCCTCTCCTTTTACTGGCTGAAAGCACAGGATGAACAGCAGTCCAGGACAGTTCAGTGAGCCTCTGTCCAAAACTGAGTCAGGACAAGCTCTGAGTGAGGCACTCTGTCCTCCCCGCCCGAACACCCTGTCTGTCCATCACTCTTTATCAAAAGTTTCATTCCCAAATCCCTCTTCTGTCCTACAAGAAGACTGAATCAGAGCAGATCCAGGTGGACCAAAGATTGAAAGAAGAGCAGCTTGGTTTCAACCTGGCTTCAACCGGCCAGCTGAAAACCAGTTTGTCCTCTGTCCCTTTACTTTCTCTCTTGCTCTTATTCGTCATCACAAATATCACTGACCGCTTATTGTGTGTCTGGCCCTGTATATGCACATTGGATATACTGTATCATTTATCCTTACAATAATTCTAAATACATTTATCAATCCTGATTTTTCCAGGAGAGGAAACTGAGGCCCAGAGATGTTAAACAAGTTTCTCAGGATCACACAGCTAATACCAGCCAGGCGAAAGAGTGAGTCCTAGCGACCTCCCTCTGCAAAGCTCATGTTCTCAGTCGTGTGGCCAGGCTACATCTGTTCTCACAACTCAAGGTTGTCTAGCCTTGGGAAGACCCCTCCCCTACTCATACTCCCTAAGATTCAAACAGAAATAAAACACCAGGCCCTCAGGACTTACAGCTGCTCATCCAGAAGATGACTGGGGATGGAAGTCCAGGTGGGGGGTTGCACTGGAGTGTCAGGGGCGCACCTTCTTGAACCACGACAGGGTCCAGGTTTTCCTTGGGCCACAGAGGGGATTCTGGGGAGAGACAGACAAAGGAGAATTCCATAAGGGTGATGGTTGGGCTGGGGCAAGGAGCAGGGTTGGGGGGGGAACAAAGGCCAGGGAGTGGGACAGGGTCTGTGAGTCCAAGCGAGATGTGACCTGGAAAGGGGACAGGCCTTTGGCCAGACTGAATGGATGCACACCTTTAAAGGCTCTTCTCCTTCCCCACCCTTGGCCTGGAGTGTCTGGGGAAGCTGTTCCAGAGTGGTTTGGAAACTTCCTTTCCAAGGAGCGTTTTTGAGCTGGGGGAGGTGCAGCCCTGCTCAGAGGCAGAAAAGCAAGCTGGCACGCAGGTTAGCAAGGTAACTGCAGGACAAGGGGAGGGTGGCCCTCCTGGAATGGCCCTCCACTGACCCAGCGGCCTGCCCCGCACTCACTGGACACCTGCAGGCGGATCCGGTTAGACAGAGCTGTGCCAAATTTGTTGCGGGCAAAGCACTGGTATTCCCCCTCGTACTCCTCTGGCCGCCCGCCGCTGCGGAAGTCGATCACTAGGGTCCCAGACCGCCTCCTCATCGACACCCGGGGGTCCTTGGCGATGTTGAAGAACTTGCTGTTGCGAGTCCAGTGGAAGCTGTGGACAGTGTGGGGCGTGGGCGGGGGTGGCTGGGGTCAGGGACAACGAAGAGCAGCAGGAGGCTCTAGGCTCCCAGCTCCAGGCCGGAATCTCAGGGCCCTAGACCGGGACTCAGGGTTGTAGCTGCCCTTCCAGACCAGGGGGTCCGAGCCCCGGCAGAGCAGCAGAACCTGCTGGGACACCTGATAAAATGCTGGGTCCTGGTCCCACCCAGGGAAATCTGGGTGTCATGACTCTACATGAGGGACATCACGTTGCTCTGGGGGCCTAGGCTCTTTGGAGGAGTAGGCAGCAATTTTGATTTTTTAAAATCCAGAGTCAGCGGCTGCTTCCACCCCCAGCATTCCCAACCTCCAACTAGGAACACAAACCCAAATTCCTATTTCACCGATCCAAACACACCAGGGAGCCAGCACTGCTCCTCCTGGGTCATTATTTGATAACATTATTTGATGACTCTCAAGTCAAAGTGAAGTGGTTCAGGTTACCTACACTGCTGCTCAGTGAATGTAGATTATAAAATAGTGGCTGTCCATTACAGCCCGGAGGAACCGTTCTGAAATACAAAGTAGCCTTCATAAAACTGAGCCCTAGCATGAAGAAACTAGAACACCCCTCGGTTTCTCTGGGTTCCTTGCCTCTCCCAGGACATGAACAAGAAGCAGGAACAGCCGCACCTGGAGGTCACTGAAGGGCCTGCCTTCCCCAAGTGTCTGGGAAGCTGTTCCAGAGTGGTTTGGAAACTTCCTTTCCAAGGAGCGTTTTTGAGCTGGGGGAGGTGCAGCCCTGCTCAGAGGCAGAAAAGCAAGCTGGCACGCAGGTTAGCAAGGTAACTGCAGGACAAGGGGAGGGTGGCCCTCCTGGAATGGCCCTCCACTGACCCAGCGGCCTGCCCCGCACTCACTGGACACCTGCAGGCGGATCCGGTTAGACAGAGCTGTGCCAAATTTGTTGCGGGCAAAGCACTGGTATTCCCCCTCGTACTCCTCTGGCCGCCCGCCGCTGCGGAAGTCGATCACTAGGGTCCCAGACCGCCTCCTCATCGACACCCGGGGGTCCTTGGCGATGTTGAAGAACTTGCTGTTGCGAGTCCAGTGGAAGCTGTGGACAGTGTGGGGCGTGGGCGGGGGTGGCTGGGGTCAGGGACAACGAAGAGCAGCAGGGAGGCTCTAGGCTCCCAGCTCCAGGCCGGAATCTCAGGGCCCTAGACCGGGACTCAGGGTTGTAGCTGCCCTTCCAGACCAGGGGGTCCGAGCCCCGGCAGAGCAGCAGAACCTGCTGGGACACCTGATAAAATGCTGGGTCCTGGTCCCACCCAGGGAAATCTGGGTGTCATGACTCTACATGAGGGACATCACGTTGCTCTGGGGGCCTAGGCTCTTTGGAGGAGTAGGCAGCAATTTTGATTTTTTAAAATCCAGAGTCAGCGGCTGCTTCCACCCCCAGCATTCCCAACCTCCAACTAGGAACACAAACCCAAATTCCTATTTCACCGATCCAAACACACCAGGGAGCCAGCACTGCTCCTCCTGGGTCATTATTTGATAACATTATTTGATGACTCTCAAGTCAAAGTGAAGTGGTTCAGGTTACCTACACTGCTGCTCAGTGAATGTAGATTATAAAATAGTGGCTGTCCATTACAGCCCGGAGGAACCGTTCTGAAATACAAAGTAGCCTTCATAAAACTGAGCCCTAGCATGAAGAAACTAGAACACCCCTCGGTTTCTCTGGGTTCCTTGCCTCTCCCAGGACATGAACAAGAAGCAGGAACAGCCGCAGCTGCTCAGTGTCTCAGTCACCACCCCGCAAAGGACTGTGGGAGGAAGACCAGCTCTCGGGAGCAAGGACACTGATGCCCTGGGAACCCTTCAGGGCGACTCCTGCTTCTCTCATCATGGGTAAGAGAGGGCCCTCCTTGCTTCTTGGCTCACAGCTCTGGACAAGCCGTATCCGGGGAGGGAGGCAGAAGTGGGAGGCCACATACCTGAGGCCCCGCCCACCTCGTGTCTCATGCTGACAGCAGACCCCCTATGGGGGGCTTGCCACATCTGAGTCGGAATCCAGCGAGAGGCTGCTGAAAGCGGCAGCCCGTGGATGCTGCTCTGAAGACACTGGGCAATCCCCTCACCAGTGCTTTTCACTTGGTAGAAGTTGCCACTGGCCTGGGGCGTCAGGTTTGGGATTAGGTATGAACTGTACCTTCTACCGAGTAGGTGGCTAGCGGACATTTTCTGAATGGATTTCTCAGCTGCTTCAAGTATCATCAGGCTCAGGGGAACGGGGGCGGTTTCAATGCCCTTTTCGCAGGTCCTGTTCCCGCCACCCAGCTTGGATGTACCTGCCGTGCACTCACCTGGGGGCCGGGTTCCCCTTGGCTTCACACTCAATCAAGATGTTATCACGGGGATCCACAATGTGGTCCTTCACTGACTGCTTGGTGATGGTCGGGGGCTGGGACACTGCAGGGCACACACAGGGAGCTGTCAGGGCGGCGGGCCCTGGCCTTGGGGGACGGCGGGACCAAGGGCTTCAGGAGCCACACAGACAAGCAGGCAGGCAGCGTGAGCAGTGCCCTGTTCCAGAGACCCAGCTCCTTAAAGGGCGTGTGTGTCAAGCACTAAGCATGGGAAGAACCCCTTTAGAGCTGCTCTTCATGAGAGGCTGAAGACCAGCCTTTGGTTTACTCGTTCTTATATTCTCATGCTTAGTACAATGTTTACTGTACCATAGTTCTTGATAAATGTTCATTGAGTGAATAAAGGAGCCAGAAGCAGTTCAATTTCTAGAACCTAGTGGCCAGGGCGGTTCTGAGTCCTGGAGGATCAACAGCTGGCCAAACTGGGGTGAGGCTGAAGCTGAAAGCCGCTTGGGTCCCCAGAGGCCTTCCCAGGGACTCGTCTGCAGCCAGAGCCAGCTCCTCTCACTCCCAGTCCCAAGCCCCAAAGCCCTCCACGGCGCTGCCATGCCGGTCACTGGGGGACGGGGAGCAGTGGCTCTTCCAAGGCCACCAGACCCCAGGATCTCCTCCCGGGCCTTCTCCCACCCATCCTCACTGCCCTTCACCTCCCAGAGGCACACGTGCAGACAGGCACCCAGGGCACTTACGCTCATTCTGAATGCTTGCTGTTAGTTCCCGATGGGTTAGCATCGTGAGAGGGAGAAAAGAAGACAATGGTTATCAGTTATCTGACACGACTGATCACCCAGGTGGCCTCACGCCCCAGCATACAGGGAGAGGGCGGGGCGGGCCTGGGGAGGGCAGGCGCGGCTCTCTCCTCCCAGTTTCAGAGAGCCGTGGGATAGCCAAGCAGGGGTGGGGACAGACCCCGCAATGCTTCATGGAGAAGGCAATGCCTTCTCAGGAGACCAGACTGCGCAGTTGAGCAAAATGGCCAGCTTCTGACCAAATGACGACGTCTCCAGGGAAGTCTGCACATCAGAAGTGGCAACGCTGCTCAAGAGGCTGGGGTCCGAAGGTGCCGCCCTCATCTCCAGAGGCCCCCGAGGAAGGTGGCTCCTTAGCCAAGGGTGTGAGGGGCAGGCCGTGGGGCCACGGAGGGGGTGGATCTGAACCACGCTACAGGGCGAGGCCCGGGGGCCAGCCAGGTCCATGGGCCTCACTCCTCCCTTGGTACTGTCCTCTTTCACATCCAAAAGCACCTTCTCACTGTCTCCTCCTTTTGCCATCCTTTGGAAGACTCGAGGGATGGATGAATTTTTGTCATCTGCTGTTCTGCGGAAACCCTGCTTCTGAACAACTCTGGGGATGAAGCAGAGCCCAGCATTCCTTGTCGTGGACCCTCTAAAAGGAGGGTAAAGGGGCAGGTGGCACAGATCTTCCCCAGGCCTCCCGAGACGTGCATGTGTTCAAGCACAGGTGGGCTTGTGGTTTGGGTCTTAACACACTCTGATAAGCATGAGAATCTCCTAGGGTGCGGGGGTCTGATAAAATGTAGGCTCTGACCCAGCTGGTCTGGGTGGGGTCTGAGCTTCTGCATTTCTGACGAGCAGCCAGTTGATGCTGGTACCGGTGGTCTGTGGGCCACTCTTTGAATAGCAAGGTTTTAGAGGGTTTACTCTTTGTGGGAGAAGGGTTTGGTTCAAAATTCTCTGCAGAGAAGAGAATCTGTGCTGCTGTAACCTTTTTTTTTCTAACAGGGCTTTTTTTTTTGGCCCTCCCCACCTCCTCACGAGAGGCACACGTGCAGACAGGCACCCAGGGCACTTACGCTCATTCTGAATGCTTGCTGTTAGTTCCCGATGGGTTAGCATCGTGAGAGGGAGAAAAGAAGACAATGGTTATCAGTTATCTGACACGACTGATCACCCAGGTGGCCTCACGCCCCAGCATACAGGGAGAGGGCGGGGCGGGCCTGGGGAGGGCAGGCGCGGCTCTCTCCTCCCAGTTTCAGAGAGCCGTGGGATAGCCAAGCAGGGGTGGGGACAGACCCCGCAATGCTTCATGGAGAAGGCAATGCCTTCTCAGGAGACCAGACTGCGCAGTTGAGCAAAATGGCCAGCTTCTGACCAAATGACGACGTCTCCAGGGAAGTCTGCACATCAGAAGTGGCAACGCTGCTCAAGAGGCTGGGGTCCGAAGGTGCCGCCCCTCATCTCCAGAGGCCCCCGAGGAAGGTGGCTCCTTAGCCAAGGGTGTGAGGGGCAGGCCGTGGGGCCACGGAGGGAGTGGATCTGAACCACGCTACAGGGCGAGGCCCGGGGGCCAGCCAGGTCCATGGGCCTCACTCCTCCCTTGGTACTGTCCTCTTTCACATCCAAAAGCACCTTCTCACTGTCTCCTCCTTTTGCCATCCTTTGGAAGACTCGAGGGATGGATGAATTTTTGTCATCTGCTGTTCTGCGGAAACCCTGCTTCTGAACAACTCTGGGGATGAAGCAGAGCCCAGCATTCCTTGTCGTGGACCCTCTAAAAGGAGGGTAAAGGGGCAGGTGGCACAGATCTTCCCCAGGCCTCCCGAGACGTGCATGTGTTCAAGCACAGGTGGGCTTGTGGTTTGGGTCTTAACACACTCTGATAAGCATGAGAATCTCCTAGGGTGCGGGGGTCTGATAAAATGTAGGCTCTGACCCAGCTGGTCTGGGTGGGGTCTGAGCTTCTGCATTTCTGACGAGCAGCCAGTTGATGCTGGTACCGGTGGTCTGTGGGCCACTCTTTGAATAGCAAGGTTTTAGAGGGTTTACTCTTTGTGGGAGAAGGGTTTGGTTCAAAATTCTCTGCAGAGAAGAGAATCTGTGCTGCTGTAACCTTTTTTTTTCTAACAGGGCTTTTTTTTTTTTTGGCCACTTCTATTGATTTTTTATTTATTTATCTTTGTTCTTTGGCCTGTGTGGGCCTCCCGTCGCAGTGGCCTCTGTCGCTGCAGAGCACCAGCTCTGGGCAAATGTGCTCCAGAGCACTGGCTCAGTATTGGACACATCGGTCCAGCTGCTCTGCTACACGTGGGATCTTCCGAGGCCAGGGATCGAACCGATGCCCCTTGCACTGCAAGGCGGTGTCCTTACCCACTGGACCACCAGGGAAGCCCTGCTGTAACCTTTTACGATGTCTTTTCCTCACGATGGCCTCACTCCACATGCTAGCGTATGCCACTCTTATTCACGACGGTGGGGATGTGGGACTCTGCTGGTGCTGTGGGCTGGCCTCTGCTGCGTGAGCACTCCCACGGGGAAGGCTGAGCAGGGAGGACCTCAAAGCTTCCTGACTTGATCAGTGAGATGTGAAAGAGGAGTGTAGGGGCTCTGAGAGGGGGCGGCCTGGAGGAGGCAGCGCTAAGGCAGGACCAAGAGACGCCACAGGAGAAGGAAGACAGACTGAGGGGGAGGTGGACGGTGGCGGGGACCAGGGCCCTGCTGTCAGGATGTCAAAGTCTTGACAGTAAAGCTCGTAAAAATGCTCAAAACAATTCTCCCAGTAGCCCGGGGTTGTGTGGTCTGTTCACACACTAAAGAGAAATCTGATCTGCTTTACCATGTGCCTGGGGCAGAAAAGTCTAGGGGAATAGCAGAAACCTTGGTTTCTGAACACAGGCTCTGGGGAGTTCCTCACTGCGGCATCTTCACCCGTTTATGATCTTCCTGCCAGGACCTAAGGAACGTAATTCTAGAAAGCCGGGGGGATTGGGCAGGGTGGGGGAGGTGGGGGGAAGGGACCACTGTCAGGAGCAGCAGGGCTGACCCTGACCCCACTCCCCTGACTACCGGCCCAGGCCCCTGTTACTCATCTCAAGACACATTTGACGCTTCTTAGGTCCTCATATCCGGTTGGGGGCTCTGGCCTCACCCGGAATAGAAGTTTAACAAAGGATGTGCTTTGCACACATGGGCTTCGAGTCCCTTTTACACATAGGCCAGATGAATGGAGACAACCCTAGGTCTGCCCAGGGAGTGTCAGGTTCTTGAAAGGGAAGTTAATTAAGGTTACACAGGAAGTGTGTGACTCCTTGTTATAAAATATTGCAATACACTGTAGCAAGGAGAATCAGCTCTCCCACTGCTGGTCGAGGGCTCCTCTTACAAACCCACTCTTGGTTGGAGAGGTGAACCAGTCAGGGGGTGCTTGGCACTCTGTTCTCCCTGACTCTTTGGGCAGAGCTTGGGCCGTGGAGGCTCTCCAGATGCTGCCCCCAGCTCTGTGCTGCCCTCGGGCAGGGGGCCTGGTGAGAAACTGCTTAGCTAAAGAGGCGATGACACCTGCAGCCACCACTGTGCTGCCCAGAAGTGTATTACAGGGACACCATCAACCCAGAGGACCTGGCAGCACAGGGAGTAGACAGTGGGGACAGTCTGCCCAGGGACGAAGGTGACCCCTCCCGTCCTGTGGACACCCTTGCCCCTCACGTCATACCACCTGCCCTTCTCTCCTTCTATGGAACTTGCTGGATGCTGAGGTCAAGTGGAGAATGAATCTGCCCTTCCTGACTCCAAGGGGGAGAAGTCTTCCGTGGGCTCTGCAGGGAGTGGGGCTGATGCCCGTGCAGTCCACAAGGTTTCCTTATTTATGAACCTCTTTTCTTTGTCTGGCTCTGACGGCGACCACCCCGGCACCCACCTCTTGGAGGCAGAGTGGGGGTGCACAGGTGCACACTGTTGAGGCTGTCCTGTAGCCTCACTACCTGGGGCGACAACGAGGAGGAAGCATTTCTCCTACGCCTCTGCCCTCCTCTGTGGGCTCCTAGGAGAAAAATGCCAAGGTCCTTGAGGCGGGGAGGGAGACAGAGGGGCAAGCTGCCAGCAGACCCACTCTTTTTGGCAAAATCACTGGTGGATGGGGCAAAAGCAGCTCTCTGCTTTTTCCAAAAGTCACGCTGTTCTGTTGGGGCGGTGAACGCGGGGGTGCATGTGACTCCGCCGGCAGCGCGGCAGGAGCCGGAGGCCGTGTTCAGCGAGGGGCTGTGCCGCGGCCGGGTCTGTTCTGGGACGCCTGCTGCGCCCAAGCTCCCCGAGCCGGGGCCTCACGGCACAGATGATGCCCCTCAAAGGGGAAGTGAGCAGAGGGCACACCGGGCCAGGCAGCCTGTAGCCTGAGCCCCTCAGTCCCTCCCAGCCAACACAGGGAAAGCTAAGAGGGTGTTCCCATTGACTCCTGTGAGCAAAGCTCTTGTCTTTGGCAACAATGCATATGGCCCCCGAGGCCACTGTGCTAAGTGAAATAAGTCAGAACAAATACTGTGTGTTCTCACTTACATGTAGACTCTTAAAAAGTCAAAGAAATAGAGTATGGTGGTTGACAGGGGCTGGGGTGGGGGAATTAGGGAGATGCTGGTCAAGGGGTATGAACTTTCAGCTACAGATTGGACAAGTCCTGGAGCCTCACGCACAGCATGGCAGCCACAGTTAGCTGCTCTGTCTTGTATACCGGCAAGTTGGTGCAGGACATCTTAGAAGTTATCACCACACACACGAAAGAGCAATATTTTTGTGAGTTGTACGCCTTTAATTGACATATTTTATATGTCCGTAATATCTCAATAAAGCTGGGGCTGGAGGGGAGGAAGCCTGATTGTTCCCCAACCCATTTCCTTGGGCCTCAGCCCATGGTGAGATGGAAGGATGGGCTCAGAAAACCTGGGAGGTGCCTATCCTGCTGGGCCCAGGGGAGGGCAAGTCCTGACCGAGAAGGGCCTCTTCCGGGGCAACTGGGTGCTCTCGGAAGGGCTTGCCTCACTCGCGCCTTGTGTTCAGCATTCTGGACTCAGGCTGCAGGTGTCGCCATGGCCACTGCGCCTGCAGCAGTCAGGGGGGCAGCCTGTATAAGCGACAGGCTCCTGGAGGCAGTGGGAGCTCTCTGTCCACACAACCTGGGGCATCTGGAGTGGCTTTGCAGAAGGACTTTTCATTAAGAGAGACCCTGTGGTCACATCCTGGCCCTGCCTCGATGAGTTGGAGAAAAGAGCTTTACTTCTCTGCCCCTCAGATTTCTAACCTGTTGGCTAAGGATAACACCTGCGTCACAGATTAGCTGTGAGAGTCACAGGAGACGATGCCCAGAGGGCTCTGAGCTCTCTATCAAGCATGTGGAAGAGCCACGGAGCTCCAAGATGAGCTAAAAGGGGCAGGATTACCAGAGGCGGGGGTGGGAAAGGTGCCAGGCTGGGGAGCCGAGAGGCCTGGCTTCTTTCATTGAGTCGATGGCCCATACGCTGTGCGCCCCTGAGCAATCAGGGCCCTGGCTTCGGGGAAACACACAGGAAAGGGTCCTCCAGAGCCTCCTAAGCGTCCTGGCAGCTCTGCCCCCAAGGCGGTGCTCTGGAGAAACTGACTGCGGAGGCCCTGCCTGGGGTGCAGCTGAGCTTTACGACTCCAGACTCCTAACACAGACCACAAAGCCACCCACTCACCAGTTTACCTGCAGGAAGCCCTCACCCACCAGCTTCGGGGGTCAAAGTAGCAGGTGAGTGAGTGAGGAGAAGTGGCAGAAGAGAAAGGAGCCTTCACCACTTCCTTTATAGCCCAATTTCCTCCTCAGCCCCTTGCCTCTCCAGAGACGTGGCCTTAACATACTCCTTGTTAGACTGTCTGCCTGGGACTGTTAATGAGAAACTGTCCTTGAGCCAGCAGTGCAGATGGTCTCCATGGGAACAGTCTCCTTCACAACCCCCCTCTCCCTCCCTCCCTAAGCACGCACACACGCACACACACACACACACACACAGACACACACACACACACACACGGAGGCTGGGCCCATTGCCTTGTCCATCTTGCTCTGGGTCCAATCAGAGTTTCTCCCGGCCTTCTCCATCCAGAAGCACCCACTCCTCTGGGAGGCTATTACTGGTGAAGTGGGGGGGGGGGCAGGGAGCTGAGACACCTGCAATTCTTCTCCAAGCTGTGCTAGTTCCAGGTCCCAGGGGCTGCTTTTGGAAAGCCCAGCCAGGACCTCTTGGAGGCTGCATCACTCTCCACCCCTCCCCAGACACCTGTCACCTGGAGAGACGCCAAGTCAATACTGGCATCACATGGGTTCTATCTATTCCTAGAAGCAGGGAATGGGGGACAGAGGTGGCATGTCCACATTACAGCACTGACTTCCACAGAGGCGTCGCCAAGGTGGCACACATCTACACACAGGGCCAAGGAACGCGGCCGCCCACTCAACACTGGGCGCTCAACAGCCCATTTACAAATGTAACAGCAGATACAGCTGATGGAGACACGGCTGTCACATCAGCATTTTAATCTTTATGATCTTGACGGCCAAATAATGCCCCACCATAGAAAACAGATGCCGTGAACTTTACTTTTCAACTTTACCATGGGAAAGTTGGAAAGAAACAGAAGGAATTCGTGCCTGGTTCTCCCATAGTGACATTATAATGGGGCTCTTTCTTAATGTCTCATTTAGCCACAGTCTTTTGTGAAACTAATCTCCTTTACAACTCTCCCCAGGCCATCTGCCCTCATCACTACAGCCAAAAGGACCGGGACACATGAGAAAGATACATCAGAGCTGTCCACCGTGCTCGGCCCCCAGAAACTCCACTCTGATAGGCTAGTCAAGACCACAGAGGGAGGAGGGAGGGTGTGGAGGAAAGAACTCCTGAGTGACAGGCTCCCAAACTCTCACTGGGCTCCAGGCAGCCGTCAGCACAGCCATGGCCCGAGAAGTGGCACTGAGACTCCAGGTCTCAGGTTCCCAAACATGAGCTCGCTCGTGCTGATTCTCTAGAGGGAAACCCAGCTCGGAATCCAGAAGCCACCGCTTCTACTGTCCCCAACCTCTGAATGGCCTTCACTCTCCCCTGACCTCCCCCCACCCCTCAACCAACTCCTCTGCTCCTAGTCAGGAGACTAAAAGAGGACAGCACAGGACTCACGATCCATAGGAATCTCAATGGCTCCGCTGAGGCTGAGCAGGCAGAAGAGGAAGGCTGTGTGGACCCAGGGCGGCGGCCGCTGCCCAGCCATCCTCAGCACTGGGCCTCGCCTCCGGCTCCCCGGCCCACAAGGTCTCGCTGCCTCCAGTCGCGGTAACTGGGCCTCCTGGACAGAGCTCAGCTGTGGAAAGAAATACGATGACACGTGAGCTTTTCTTGAACTCCTGGCTTGCTCTAGCAATCCTACAGAGCCTTGAGGAGTCTAGGGTCCCCTTGATTACAGACCTACATTCTAATACAGAGGGTTTTTAACCTTGTACTATTGGCTTCTAGGACCCAACGATTCTTTGCATGGGGGCTGTCTTGTGTATTGTAGGATGCTGAGCAGCATCCCTGGCCTCTACCCACTAGATGGAGACACGGCTGTCACATCAGCATTTTAATCTTTATGATCTTGACGGCCAAATAATGCCCCACCATAGAAAACAGATGCCGTGAACTTTACTTTTCAACTTTACCATGGGAAAGTTGGAAAGAAACAGAAGGAATTCGTGCCTGGTTCTCCCATAGTGACATTATAATGGGGCTCTTTCTTAATGTCTCATTTAGCCACAGTCTTTTGTGAAACTAATCTCCTTTACAACTCTCCCCAGGCCATCTGCCCTCATCACTACAGCCAAAAGGACCGGGACACATGAGAAAGATACATCAGAGCTGTCCACCGTGCTCGGCCCCCAGAAACTCCACTCTGATAGGCTAGTCAAGACCACAGAGGGAGGAGGGAGGGGTGTGGAGGAAAGAACTCCTGAGTGACAGGCTCCCAAACTCTCACTGGGCTCCAGGCAGCCGTCAGCACAGCCATGGCCCGAGAAGTGGCACTGAGACTCCAGGTCTCAGGTTCCCAAACATGAGCTCGCTCGTGCTGATTCTCTAGAGGGAAACCCAGCTCGGAATCCAGAAGCCACCGCTTCTACTGTCCCCAACCTCTGAATGGCCTTCACTCTCCCCTGACCTCCCCCCACCCCTCAACCAACTCCTCTGCTCCTAGTCAGGAGACTAAGAGAGGACAGCACAGGACTCACGATCCATAGGAATCTCAATGGCTCCGCTGAGGCTGAGCAGGCAGAAGAGGAAGGCTGTGTGGACCCAGGGCGGCGGCCGCTGCCCAGCCATCCTCAGCACTGGGCCTCGCCTCCGGCTCCCCGGCCCACAAGGTCTCGCTGCCTCCAGTCGCGGTAACTGGGCCTCCTGGACAGAGCTCAGCTGTGGAAAGAAATACGATGACACGTGAGCTTTTCTTGAACTCCTGGCTTGCTCTAGCAATCCTACAGAGCCTTGAGGAGTCTAGGGTCCCCTTGATTACAGACCTACATTCTAATACAGAGGGTTTTTAACCTTGTACTATTGGCTTCTAGGACCCAACGATTCTTTGCATGGGGGCTGTCTTGTGTATTGTAGGATGCTGAGCAGCATCCCTGGCCTCTACCCACTAGATGCCAGTAAGGATCACTCCTGCCCTCAATCGAAAACCAGACATCACCTACTACTGTCCCCTGGAGACATGGGTGACATCATCACCTCTCGTTGAGAACCAGTTTTATAGAAGAAAGGGCAGCTCTGCATAGAACAATCATGAAAGCAAACACTTCCCCCCAGGCCCTGGACCTAGAAGGTACCGTGCACCATCTCTCAGCCTGTCTGAACCCCACTGATGAGGGGGCCTGAGGCCGAGGGAGTCTGGGTAGGCACAGGGACAAAATCACAGTTCTAGTATCCTTTGACCCAGAGCCAGGGGGAGGGCGCAGGAGGCAGAGGTGCAGGGCAGAAATCCAATAAGTAAAAACTTGGTTGCCTGAAAGACTTTCTGTAAATGAATGATTTCTGCAAATACTCTGTGCAGCTAAATACTTGGCGGTGGTCCCTGACACTGTCCCTTTAGAGATAACGACAGAGCTGCTGTGGTTGCCCCGACAGGAGGCCCCAGGGGTTGGTAGAATAAGCAACATTCATGAGAGCATGCTGTTCACATCCTCAAGCTCAAGGCATCATTCTGGGCCTTAGAGGGGCAAGGGCTAAACATGACTGTCCGAGGAGCCTGGAAAGGGCTCTTGAGAGACAAACCCTACCTCCCGGTCCTGAGAGAGAAGAGCAAAAATGGCCTAAGACTGAGACTCAATACCAACCTTTAAAACTGCCTGAGGCTGTGAAACACAGAGTCTTAAAAAGGGCTCCAGTTTGCTGTTCTAACTACTGTGGGGCCAAACAAGTCCAAGAGGATAGGTGGGAAGCAGCTTCCCTACAATTCCTCTGGCTTTCCTGGGCGAGCGGCCACCCAGCAAGGGGACACGTTGTTTAAAACAATCTGGCAGCAATGTGATGCCTCCCCTGATGTCATCCAACACCCGCGCCTCCTCCCACATACCCAGACAGAAGGCGTAGGGCATCGCTTGGGCCAGAATGTGGCGGGACCCATGGAAGCGAGGCCCAGAACCAGTCCCTAACCTCATGTATGGGCTTCCCCAGTAGCTCAGCTGGTAAAGAATCTGCCTGCAATGCAGGAAACCTCGGTTCAATCCCCGGGTCAGGAAGATCCCCTGGAGAAGGGACAGGCTACTCACTCCAGTATTCTTGCCTGGAGAATTCTATAGTTCATCCACGAGCCTCAAAGAATTGGACACACCTGAGTCACTTGCCTTTCACTTTCAACCTCATGTATATTTCGGGCCTCCATCTACTGTCTCCTTCCCCACTGCCTCTTCCTTGGTTTTGCCCACCATTGCTTTACACCAGTCACTGCAGCAGCTTCCTAAGTGGGTCCACCCCACTTCTGCTCCTGCCCCTCTGATTCATTCTCCAGCCACAACCAGACCACTTACTCCTCAAATGCAAATACGAATACACTACTCCCCTAGTCAAACTCACCAGCTCACTGCGGCCCCAGAGATGAAGCTGATGCTGGTGACCTGGCTTGACAGCCCTGTGTGATGCAGCTCCATCTGCAAGACCACTTCTCACCCTCCCCTTGCGTTCTGCATTCCAGCCCACGAGGGTATTCTACCATGTGTCTGAGTACATAATGTTCTATGGTGATGACTTCTGCACAGACGAACTTCTGCCCAGACTACTCTTTGCCTCTGCCCTCTCTCATCAGGGTGTACCAGGTGGACTTATGTGCACCCTTGTCTGAGCTCCTGGATACCAGTCCCCTATTATAGCATTTATCACTTTGAATTCATTCCAAAAGTCTGTCCCCTGTACCCCTTATAAAAAGGAAAGTACTGCAAGGGAAGGTGCCTCTTCTTGTTTGTTGGCGGAGTATAGCACACTGCCTAAAACAGAGCAGGTGCTCTAAACCATGTGATAGAAGAATGCAAAACGAGCAAACGAATGACTGAAGAAAACAAACTGCTTGGTTCACATGCTTTAAACCTAGTCTTTCCCCATGAAACCACCAGGCGGCGCAGGAGAACACGTGCTCTGGACCTGGGCAGCAAACTGAAGGCGGAAATCCCCTCGATACACAGACACTGCTCTCTGGCCAGGGAACCGTCCAGCTGTGAGTGAGTTAAGAAGTAGAAATTTTCCCAAGGAGGGGACTGTCTGGCTGGAAGGCATCACAGGAGGTCTCTGGCTCTTGCTCTTCTCAAAGATGATCCTTAACACTGTCTCAAAAAGAGTCTGGGGAATGCCTCTCCATGGCTCCTGCATCTCCAAAGACTACACTCAGGTTACCCAACCGACATCCCTCCAGGAGGACGTGGGGATGACCCCGGCCTTGGCTCCAAGACGGCCATGTTTTGCTAGGAGCTGCCAAGTGGTAGGAAGGGATGGGAAAGAGAAGGAGCTCTTATTCTGGGAATCTTGATGGAAACAGGCATCCAAAAGCTCTTCATTAACTAGACACACACTGGCAGGGAGAAAGGCCAATTATTGGAGGTGCCTTTACTCACCATTTAAAAGCACAGTAGGAAAAGGACAGAGAAATAATCACATTTAGTTCTTGGACAACTGTCTCACCCTCTTCTCCTAGAATCCACTTTTTCCAGTAAAATATTTAAAGAGGAAGTATAAAGATTATTTAGCTTTATGGAATCCCCTTATTTCTCAGATGAGGAAACAAGAACCCAGACAGGGTAAGTACTTAGCTCAATGTCACCGCATGCATGGCTTAGCGGCAAAGCTAAAAAAAGAAGCCAGGTCTCCTGACTTCTAGCCCGGGGCTTCTCCATCACATTTCCCTGTCTCTCAATATGCAGACAACTCCCAAACAGAGCTTCAGTTTAAACAAGAAATGTAGTTTGGAAGTATTTCAAAAAATAAACAGAGGCTTGCCATATGATCCTGTTATTTTTGCTCTTAGGTATATGTCCTAAAGAACTAAAAACATGGACTCGAATAAGCATATGTCGAATGCCAAAAGTCTGTCCCTGTATAAAAGGCAAAGGTGCCTCTTCTTGTTTGTTGGCGGAGTATAGCACTGCAAAAAGAATTAACCATGTGATAGAAGAATGCAAAACGAGCAAACGAATGACTGAAGAAAACAAACTGCTTGGTTCACATGCTTTAAACCTAGTCTTTCCCCATGAAACCACCAGGCGGCGCAGGAGAACACGTGCTCTGGACCTGGGCAGCAAACTGAAGGCGGAAATCCCCTCGATACACAGACACTGCTCTCTGGCCAGGGAACCGTCCAGCTGTGAGTGAGTTAAGAAGTAGAAATTTTCCCAAGGAGGGGACTGTCTGGCTGGAAGGCATCACAGGAGGTCTCTGGCTCTTGCTCTTCTCAAAGATGATCCTTAACACTGTCTCAAAAAGAGTCTGGGGAATGCCTCTCCATGGCTCCTGCATCTCCAAAGACTACACTCAGGTTACCCAACCGACATCCCTCCAGGAGGACGTGGGGATGACCCCGGCCTTGGCTCCAAGACGGCCATGTTTTGCTAGGAGCTGCCAAGTGGTAGGAAGGGATGGGAAAGAGAAGGAGCTCTTATTCTGGGAATCTTGATGGAAACAGGCATCCAAAAGCTCTTCATTAACTAGACACACACTGGCAGGGAGAAAGGCCAATTATTGGAGGTGCCTTTACTCACCATTTAAAAGCACAGTAGGAAAAGGACAGAGAAATAATCACATTTAGTTCTTGGACAACTGTCTCACCCTCTTCTCCTAGAATCCACTTTTTCCAGTAAAATATTTAAAGAGGAAGTATAAAGATTATTTAGCTTTATGGAATCCCCTTATTTCTCAGATGAGGAAACAAGAACCCAGACAGGGTAAGTACTTAGCTCAATGTCACCGCATGCATGGCTTAGCGGCAAAGCTAAAAAAAGAAGCCAGGTCTCCTGACTTCTAGCCCGGGGCTTCTCCATCACATTTCCCTGTCTCTCAATATGCAGACAACTCCCAAACAGAGCTTCAGTTTAAACAAGAAATGTAGTTTGGAAGTATTTCAAAAAATAAACAGAGGCTTGCCATATGATCCTGTTATTTTTGCTCTTAGGTATATGTCCTAAAGAACTAAAAACATGGACTCGAATAAGCATATGTAGCAGCATCATTTGCAATAGCCAAGGGGTGGAACCAACCCAACAGTCCATCAGTAGGGCCAGGGGTGGGGCTCGGGGGTAGAGTTGCCAGGGTCCTTCCAGGGGAATGTCACTAACTGCGGAGCGTCCCGTGGCAGAAGAAGGAAAGCCCCACATCCCTGAGAGGGCAGGAGGAGGCTGCAGAAGAGGAGGTGGTGATGACCGTCTTGGAAAGTTGGAAGAAGGTGTGGGATTTTCCTGTTTAGCTCCACAGGGGCCACAAAAGGATCAAGTGAGAGGAAATTCCAGAGAGGCAGCTGCTTCTCTGAGAGGCAGGGAAGAATAATCTAATAAACACAGCCATCATACAAGACCATTCATGTAAATGAAACACACCCCCCACATGTGCTACCACTAAGATATATGTGAACAATTCTTTTAAACTGAATTAAACAGGTAAAAGGTGAACTCTAAGGATATAAAATAGATTGAAGGGGCACTACTGTAGGGGTAGAAAGAAAGGACAAAAACAACAATGAAATCAGAAGAGAAATCTTGTGTGAACTGAGGTGTACTATGAACTGGAGAATATGATTAATTCAGTTCTTATATATCTGAGATCCCCACTCCTCAACCCACGGTGTGAAAAGAAAAGTCAAAAAACAACAACAAAAAACAGGGCTACCCTGGTGGTCCAGTGGGTAAAGAGTCCGCCTTGCAGTGCAAGGGGCACTGGTTCAATCCCTGGCCCAAGAAGATCCCACATGCCACGGAGCGGCTGAACCGATGTGTCCAATTACAAGCCAGTGCTCTGGAGCGCACGCGCCCAGAGCCTGTGCTCTGCGACAACAGAGGCCACTGTGATGGGAGGCCCTCACAGGCCAAAAAATAAAAAAAGATGGATGAAAATAAATATAAATAAAAAAGAGGCATGATGGGGGAAATAAAAAAAATTTTTTTTTAAATAAAGAAAAGAAAAAAAGGAGAAGAGAGTCCCCTGATAAAAAGTGTTCTGTGTGGGACACTGCTTTTCATAAAGAGTCCAAATGGCATTTGGTCAGGCTTAAAGTGATTTTCAAAAAAAAATGTATGCCTGTTATTTTTGCTCTTAGGTATTTGTCCTAAAGAACTAAAAACATGGACTCGAATAAGCATATGTAGCAGCATCATTTGCAATAGCCAAGGGGTGGAACCAACCCAACAGTCCATCAGTAGGGCCAGGGGTGGGGCTCGGGGGTAGAGTTGCCAGGGTCCTTCCAGGGGAATGTCACTAACTGCGGAGCGTCCCGTGGCAGAAGAAGGAAAGCCCCACATCCCTGAGAGGGCAGGAGGAGGCTGCAGAAGAGGAGGTGGTGATGACCGTCTTGGAAAGTTGGAAGAAGGTGTGGGATTTTCCTGTTTAGCTCCACAGGGGCCACAAAAGGATCAAGTGAGAGGAAATTCCAGAGAGGCAGCTGCTTCTCTGAGAGGCAGGGAAGAATAATCTAATAAACACAGCCATCATACAAGACCATTCATGTAAATGAAACACACCCCCCACATGTGCTACCACTAAGATATATGTGAACAATTCTTTTAAACTGAATTAAACAGGTAAAAGGTGAACTCTAAGGATATAAAATAGATTGAAGGGGCACTACTGTAGGGGTAGAAAGAAAGGACAAAAACAACAATGAAATCAGAAGAGAAATCTTGTGTGAACTGAGGTGTACTATGAACTGGAGAATATGATTAATTCAGTTCTTATATATCTGAGATCCCCACTCCTCAACCCACGGTGTGAAAAGAAAAGTCAAAAAACAACAACAAAAAACAGGGCTACCCTGGTGGTCCAGTGGGTAAAGAGTCCGCCTTGCAGTGCAAGGGGCACTGGTTCAATCCCTGGCCCAAGAAGATCCCACATGCCACGGAGCGGCTGAACCGATGTGTCCAATTACAAGCCAGTGCTCTGGAGCGCACGCGCCCAGAGCCTGTGCTCTGCGACAACAGAGGCCACTGTGATGGGAGGCCCTCACAGGCCAAAAAATAAAAAAAGATGGATGAAAATAAATATAAATAAAAAAGAGGCATGATGGGGGAAATAAAAAAAATTTTTTTTTAAATAAAGAAAAGAAAAAAAGGAGAAGAGAGTCCCCTGATAAAAAGTGTTCTGTGTGGGACACTGCTTTTCATAAAGAGTCCAAATGGCATTTGGTCAGGTGTGTCCCTACCCACCCCCCAGGAAGAAACTGGATCTGTATTAAGATCACCTGGGTGCTACTTAAATTCACGGAGCCGCGGACCCTCGGACTTCTAGGTAGGGACCAAATCAAGCCTGAAGATTAAAAAAAGCCTTTTTAAAATTTGAAGGCCCTTAGCACCCCTGTCCTCTTAGATGAGGATGCTTCACACTCTTGGCAACCTTCCTGAACGCAAGGCCTTTCATCTACAAGCCTGGTGGGAGATTCAAATTCAAAATGTTTAAGATGGGGCCCAGCAAAGTGCCTGTAGGTTGAGTGATGACCAGCCCCTGGTGGGGACGCCAGGACATGACAGCCTCTCTTTGTCAAGTTCAAGACCACTGGCTGTGCAACAAGACAACCTGGGTTGGAAGCTGCTCCCCACGTTCAAGGTGGGGATCAAGGACAAGCACTGAGTCTTCTGAGCCTTGTGTTTCTTGTCTGAAAAATGCAGATAATAGGAGCACCCATTCCAGAGTACTGCCACTGTGCCTTGATACCTAAGCACTCAACAGAGCATGGGGCAAAAGCTCTAGAAATGTTAGCTGCTGCTGCCCAACAGGCTATGAACTATCAGCCACAGCCCCAAGGAGCAATACTACTTATCCAACCACAGTCACAGTCTGCTTTTCTACTTTTTCTTTTCTCTGGGTCCTGCTTTGCTTTCTTTCCCCAGACTGGGGGGCCTTGGTGTTGATTCCTCAAGCTGTCCCTGGCAGATGGATGAGAGGCCCGCAGCTCCTCCAAGCTGCTGCCGCCAGGAGCTCCCCGCATTCCCACAGCCCCATTCTGAGCAGGCTGCGCTGGTGGTCACAACACATCTGAAGTGACGGGGAGAAAGGCAGGCTGCGCTGAGACAGGAGGGCTCAGTTGGCCGCTCGACACCCCCTGCAGCAGAACCCGCCTTGGACTTGAGGGCAGCAGCCAACCAGCCGTGCATTCATCACCGGACCTGGCGGCAGGGGCTGGTCTAGAGAAGGTAAAAAATTTTTTTAAGGAGAAGAGAGTCCCCTGATAAAAAGTGTTCTGTGTGGGACACTGCTTTTCATAAAGAGTCCAAATGGCATTTGGTCAGGTGTGTCCCTACCCACCCCCCAGGAAGAAACTGGATCTGTATTAAGATCACCTGGGTGCTACTTAAATTCACGGAGCCGCGGACCCTCGGACTTCTAGGTAGGGACCAAATCAAGCCTGAAGATTAAAAAAAGCCTTTTTAAAATTTGAAGGCCCTTAGCACCCTGTCCTCTTAGATGAGGATGCTTCACACTCTTGGCAACCTTCCTGAACGCAAGGCCTTTCATCTACAAGCCTGGTGGGAGATTCAAATTCAAAATGTTTAAGATGGGGCCCAGCAAAGTGCCTGTAGGTTGAGTGATGACCAGCCCCTGGTGGGGACGCCAGGACATGACAGCCTCTCTTTGTCAAGTTCAAGACCACTGGCTGTGCAACAAGACAACCTGGGTTGGAAGCTGCTCCCCACGTTCAAGGTGGGGATCAAGGACAAGCACTGAGTCTTCTGAGCCTTGTGTTTCTTGTCTGAAAAATGCAGATAATAGGAGCACCCATTCCAGAGTACTGCCACTGTGCCTTGATACCTAAGCACTCAACAGAGCATGGGGCAAAAGCTCTAGAAATGTTAGCTGCTGCTGCCCAACAGGCTATGAACTATCAGCCACAGCCCCAAGGAGCAATACTACTTATCCAACCACAGTCACAGTCTGCTTTTCTACTTTTTCTTTTCTCTGGGTCCTGCTTTGCTTTCTTTCCCCAGACTGGGGGGCCTTGGTGTTGATTCCTCAAGCTGTCCCTGGCAGATGGATGAGAGGCCCGCAGCTCCTCCAAGCTGCTGCCGCCAGGAGCTCCCCGCATTCCCACAGCCCCATTCTGAGCAGGCTGCGCTGGTGGTCACAACACATCTGAAGTGACGGGGAGAAAGGCAGGCTGCGCTGAGACAGGAGGGCTCAGTTGGCCGCTCGACACCCCCTGCAGCAGAACCCGCCTTGGACTTGAGGGCAGCAGCCAACCAGCCGTGCATTCATCACCGGACCTGGCGGCAGGGGCTGGTCTAGAGAAGGTACAGGGACAAGAGATGAGGTTTCTCTACTCTCACAGAGCTTACAGAGTTCCAGTAGGGAAGACAGGAAATAAATATTGAACAACAACAATGAAGTGAAGCATTAATAAGCACAAAGTACACATTCTGATCTGTACACAATGTTTATAGCAGCCTTTTCCATAACTGCCTAAGCCTGGAAGCACCCAAATGGCCTATAGTAGGTGAATGGATAAATAAATGATGATCCATCCAGACAATGGAATTATTTTTTAGCACTAAAAAGAAATTAGCTATTAAGACACAAAAAAACATGGAGAAAACTTAAATGGATATGAATAAATGAAAAAACCCAATCTGGAAAAGTTTTATAATGTATGATTCCATAACAACTATGGGGGATTCTGGAAAGGCAGAACTACAGAGCTGATAAAAAGATGAGGGCTGAGGCGAAGGAGGGATAAACAGGTGGAGCACAGAGGGCTTTTGGGGCAATGAAACTACTCTCATGATACTACAATGGCATTAGCATAATTTGTCAAAACCCATAGAAGGGACAGTTCATGGACCCTGGGTGACCATGACCTGTCAGTGTAGATTTCTGAGCTGTAACCAACGTACCGCCTGGTGGGAGTGGTGCTGACAGAGCCGGCTGTGCATGTGCAGAGGCAGGAGGCCAAGGGAAGTCCTTGTACCTTTGGCCGAATGTTGTTGTGAATCTAAAAGTGCTCTAAAACCATAAAATCTACTAAAAAAAAAGACATGACTTTCTTTTTCTGATAAAAGAAAGTGAATAATCAAGGAATACGTCTGTGAAAAGCTATCATTTGACCAAGATCTAAATAGTAAGAAGGAGCCAGCCTTGTTGGGTGACTAGGGGGGCTGCCGCCAGGAGCTCCCCGCATTCCCACAGCCCCATTCTGAGCAGGCTGCGCTGGTGGTCACAACACATCTGAAGTGACGGGGAGAAAGGCAGGCTGCGCTGAGACAGGAGGGCTCAGTTGGCCGCTCGACACCCCCTGCAGCAGAACCCGCCTTGGACTTGAGGGCAGCAGCCAACCAGCCGTGCATTCATCACCGGACCTGGCGGCAGGGGCTGGTCTAGAGAAGGTACAGGGACAAGAGATGAGGTTTCTCTACTCTCACAGAGCTTACAGAGTTCCAGTAGGGAAGACAGGAAATAAATATTGAACAACAACAATGAAGTGAAGCATTAATAAGCACAAAGTACACATTCTGATCTGTACACAATGTTTATAGCAGCCTTTTCCATAACTGCCTAAGCCTGGAAGCACCCAAATGGCCTATAGTAGGTGAATGGATAAATAAATGATGATCCATCCAGACAATGGAATTATTTTTTAGCACTAAAAAGAAATTAGCTATTAAGACACAAAAAAACATGGAGAAAACTTAAATGGATATGAATAAATGAAAAAACCCAATCTGGAAAAGTTTTATAATGTATGATTCCATAACAACTATGGGGGATTCTGGAAAGGCAGAACTACAGAGCTGATAAAAAGATGAGGGCTGAGGCGAAGGAGGGATAAACAGGTGGAGCACAGAGGGCTTTTGGGGCAATGAAACTACTCTCATGATACTACAATGGCATTAGCATAATTTGTCAAAACCCATAGAAGGGACAGTTCATGGACCCTGGGTGACCATGACCTGTCAGTGTAGATTTCTGAGCTGTAACCAACGTACCGCCTGGTGGGAGTGGTGCTGACAGAGCCGGCTGTGCATGTGCAGAGGCAGGAGGCCAAGGGAAGTCCTTGTACCTTTGGCCGAATGTTGTTGTGAATCTAAAAGTGCTCTAAAACCATAAAATCTACTAAAAAAAAAAAAAAAAAAAGACATGACTTTCTTTTTCTGATAAAAGAAAGTGAATAATCAAGGAATACGTCTGTGAAAAGCTATCATTTGACCAAGATCTAAATAGTAAGAAGGAGCCAGCCTTGTAAAGACGGGTCAGCCAGCGAGACATTCCAGGCAGGGAGAAGTGTCTGGCCCCTTAGCTGGAAGCAGACGGCGACACACAAGGCGCTGAAAGAAGCCAGTGCCGCTGGAGCTGGGGGGGCACGTGGGAAGAACAGAACAAGTCAGAGAGGGAGACACGAGGAATGAGGACCCAAGAAAGGAGTTAAATCACATTTCACGCACGAGTCAGGAAGCTACTGCAGGCTTCTAAGTGGCAGATGGACCCAATGAAACCGGCTTGTGAAGACCTCTCTGGCTGCTGAGTGGAGGGCAGGGGGTAGGTGGACGGAAGTGGAAGTGGGGAGACCTTGCAGGGGGTGCTGCGGCCCTGGGGGAGGCCAGCTTCTTTCAAGCTGCGACGTCATCCCCATTCAGCGAAACTACCCCGTGCAGCCAGGCCCGTGGCCACCCTGGCCTTTCACACCAAGTGTTACAGGTAGGTGAGGCGAGCGCTGAAAGGCTTCCCAAGAATTCTTCAGTGCTGGTGCTCTATATTGGGTCCAGAGGAGCAGGGCGGGTTCCCTGGAAGTGCCTCAGGCCTTCTCCACAGGGTAGGGGGCGCGTTACAGTCCTTATTTCACAATGGACTTCCAGACGAGCTTTATTTGAAGAAAAGTCCCTGTTCGTTAAACAAAGAACTGAAAACCCTGGTGCTGCTGTGGCTGCGGCTTAGTCGCTCAGTCGTGTGTGACTCTGTGTGACCCCATGAACTGCAGCCGCCAGGCGCCTCCGTCCGTGGAATTCTCCGGGAAAGAACACTGGAGCGGGTTGCCATGCCCTCCTCCAGGGGATCTTCCCAGCCCAGGCATGGAACCCTGGTTCCCAGCATGGCAGGCAGATGCCTCACCACTGAGCCATATATGTTTGAGACCCCACGTAGCTCGCCAGGCTCCTCTGCCCATGGAAATTTTCCAGGCAAGAATACTGGAGTGGGTTGCCATTTCCTTCTCCAGTGCTGCTGCAAATGCGCCCAAGTTCCCAAATGCTGAAACCCTGCGCCCAGCACCAACCACATGTGGGTGTAACAGTGAAGTGCAGGCATGAAGAATAGCACACAGGGTTGGGGGCACAGCGCTGGATTAGAAGCATCTGGCTTCCTCGTCGAGGCCTGGGGTGGCTAATGGAAGGGTTTCAGATCCCCAACACCCCTGGACAGCCCGTGCCCATGCCCAGCTGCTTCAGTCCTTTATGTCTCTCTCAAGATGGGCTCTGAAAGCCCGCCCTGATCAGGCCCTTGCCTACCTGCCAGGCTCAACCCCACCCCCGACTCACCCTTAGTCATACTGAATTATTCCTGGTTCCCTGAGCAGTCAGATTCCACCACCCACGGAGAGACGATGGTCACATCATCGGCAGCAGAGGTGGCCGGCAGCCTCTGCTGCAGACAGCCCAGAGCACTCAGGCCTCTGACCGGGGCTAGAGGCTTCTTGACGTTTCTTTGCCTCTAAGTCATCCTTTTTATTTTTCATCCATCTTTATTCTTCAGCATGTGTGGGCCCCCCATTGCCGTGGCCTCTCTCGTTGCAGAGCACCAGCTCTGGGCGCGTGTGCTCTGGAGCGCTGCCTCGTAAATGGGCACACCGGCCCAGCCGCTCTGCGGCATGTGAGATCTTCCCGGGCCAGGGATCGAACTGGTGCCCCTTGCACTGCAAGGTGGACTCTTTGCCCACTGGACCACCAGGGAAGCCCAATTTTTTTTTTTTAACCAGTATTTCTAACTCAAGGTCAACCAGGGAAAGACAAATATGTTCCCAGATCAACCACATAGTATGCTTGCTCCTACTCAGTCCCCCTCCAGGTGATCCTGTGAGTCAGCACACACTGGAAACCTTCCCTTTCTTTCACTGAAAACTTGTCCTCTCCCCTCTTTTCCTTTATGTCTCTGCCAAAGCAAGTTACGATGGCCAACTCCCTTGCTGTAGCTCCCTCTGAAGAAATAGCCTCCATTTGTTCTTACTTGGGTGCCATTTATTTTCAGACTAACTTTACATAAATTACTCTCTTTTCCTAGCCTGCCTTTTCTGTTCTTTCACCCAATGTTCTGTTACCTTCCAGGCTCAGGGTAGGTGACACCACCTCCAGGAAGCCTTCCTTGGTTTCTCTGGAACTCCACATCTCACAGAGGATGCTCTGTGCTCTCAGAGAATTCTGGGATACACTTGCTGTAATGAGTGCTAGCTCTTAGTGTAGAATGTTGTCTCCTCAACTATACAGTGAGTTCCTTGAGGATGAGGGACAGTGTCTTAGGAGATCAAATCAGTCACTCCTAAAGGAAATCAACCCTGAATATTCACTGGAAGGACTGATGCTGAAGCTGAAGCTCCAACACTTTGGCCACCTGATATGAAGAGCTGACTTATTCAAAAAGACCCTGATGCTGGAAAAAATAGAAAGCAGAAGGAGAAGGAGACGACAGAGGATGAGATGGTTGGATGACATCACTGACTCAATGGACATGAGTTTGAGCAAGCTCAGAGAGATGGCGAAGGACAGGGAAGCCTGGTGTGCTGCAGTTCATAGGGTCATAAAGAGTCGGACACAGCTTAGTGACTTAACAACAACCTGTTACCACTGTTGTTGGTTTAGGAATGAACACCTCACCCAGCCAGAAGCAGAGTGTTTCACGGAGACTTCTGCTACTGTGAAAGACAAGTTTCGGGCTTCCCTGGTGGTCCTCTGGGTGAAGAGTCTGCCTTGCAATGCAGAGGGCACTGGTTCAATCCCTGGCCTGGGAAGATCTCATGTGCCATGGAGAGGCTGGACTGGTGTGTCCAATTGCGAGTCAGCGCTCTGGAGTGCATGCGGCCAGAGCTGGTGCTCTGCAGCGAGAGAGGCCACTGCAGTAGGAGGCCCACATGGGCCAAAGAATAAAGATGGATGAAAATCAATCAATAAAAAAATCAATAAAAGAGGCCAAAATTAAAAAAGACAGACAAGTTTCCCCTTTTCTCTGAAAGAGATCCATTGAGGGACCCCCCTAAGGGGAGAGGATGGAGCTCCAGGGAATGAAGGGGAGGGTGTCTGAGCTAAACGTGAGGGCACTCCAACTCTGCAGACAGCAGAGAGAAGACACAGGAAGACCCGATTCCTCATGTCACTGTTGGACCCACTGATGGAGAACTTCCTGAAAAAAGCCCTACTTGGGAATTTTAAATTATATGTGTTTATATTAAAAATTCTTTAAAATTTTTAAGCCAGCTGGAGCTGAACTGTCTACTACTTGCGACTGACAGAGCTATCAGAATCAGAAAGGCCTCTAGACTGGTGGTGAACACAGACGTTTTCCGTGACCTCCGCCCTCCCTCCTCCGCCTCTCTCCCTCCACAGGCCTGCCTGGACCTGGCCCCACTCCCCTGAAGGGTCCATGATCATCAACTATCCGCTCTCTCCTGAATTTCCAAACTCTTCTCACCAGCCTCCTGCCTCGGTAGAGAAACATCTTCAAGTGCTCTCATAAGGAAACTGAAAGATCAGTCTCTGTATCCCACAGTCTCCCTATATGTACCTGAAATTTTTTCTTCCATTTCTTCTCATGAAAGTTTTCTCTTTTTTTTCAATAGTGGTCAATGGTTTCTGCCTTGACTTTCTTCATTCCCAATCCCTCCTCATCCAACCACACCCTGGAGCTCTCCTGTGTGGACCTCCCAGTGACCTGGGGGCATGCGTACTCAGTGGCTTCAGCCGTGCCTGACTCTTTGCAACCCTGTGGACCATAGCCCCCGAGGCTCCTCCGTCCATGGCATTCTCCAGACAAAAATACTGGAGCGGGCAGTCATGCCCTCTTTGGACCATACCCGCCTTTTCTTGCCTTGCAATTGCTCAAGAGTCTGCCTTGCAATGCAGAGGGCACTGGTTCAATCCCTGGCCTGGGAAGATCTCATGTGCCATGGAGAGGCTGGACTGGTGTGTTCAACGAGCCAGCGCTCTGGAGTGCATGCGGCCAGAGCTGGTGCTCTGCAGCGAGAGAGGCCACTGCAGTAGGAGGCCCACATGGGCCAAAGAATAAAGATGGATGAAAATCAATCAATAAAAAAATCAATAAAAGAGGCCAAAATTAAAAAAGACAGACAAGTTTCCCCTTTTCTCTGAAAGAGATCCATTGAGGGACCCCCCTAAGGGGAGAGGATGGAGCTCCAGGGAATGAAGGGGAGGGTGTCTGAGCTAAACGTGAGGGCACTCCAACTCTGCAGACAGCAGAGAGAAGACACAGGAAGACCCGATTCCTCATGTCACTGTTGGACCCACTGATGGAGAACTTCCTGAAAAAAGCCCTACTTGGGAATTTTAAATTATATGTGTTTATATTAAAAATTCTTTAAAATTTTTAAGCCAGCTGGAGCTGAACTGTCTACTACTTGCGACTGACAGAGCTATCAGAATCAGAAAGGCCTCTAGACTGGTGGTGAACACAGACGTTTTCCGTGACCTCCGCCCTCCCTCCTCCGCCTCTCTCCCTCCACAGGCCTGCCTGGACCTGGCCCCACTCCCCTGAAGGGTCCATGATCATCAACTATCCGCTCTCTCCTGAATTTCCAAACTCTTCTCACCAGCCTCCTGCCTCGGTAGAGAAACATCTTCAAGTGCTCTCATAAGGAAACTGAAAGATCAGTCTCTGTATCCCACAGTCTCCCTATATGTACCTGAAATTTTTTCTTCCATTTCTTCTCATGAAAGTTTTCTCTTTTTTTTCAATAGTGGTCAATGGTTTCTGCCTTGACTTTCTTCATTCCCAATCCCTCCTCATCCAACCACACCCTGGAGCTCTCCTGTGTGGACCTCCCAGTGACCTGGGGGCATGCGTACTCAGTGGCTTCAGCCGTGCCTGACTCTTTGCAACCCTGTGGACCATAGCCCCCGAGGCTCCTCCGTCCATGGCATTCTCCAGACAAAAATACTGGAGCGGGCAGTCATGCCCTCTTTCAGGGGATCTCCCCGACCTAGGGATGGAACCTCTGTCTCTATGTCTCTGGCATTGGTAAATGGGTTCTTTTTTTTTTTTTTAAAGCCTTTATTTTACTTTTAACTTTTACAGTTTTGTTGTTTACAGATATGCATGTTCCCAGATTAGTCATGTGTATATCTCCCCCTTCCCACCCCTCCCGACCATCACATAGCACCCCTGAAGGGTCCAGTACGTGGGTTCTTTCGCCGAGTGCCACCTGAGAAGCCCCTCATTGGCCTCCAGATGGCCAGATCCAGTGTTCTCCGTCTTTATCCTGCCAGGACTCCTGGAGCATTAGCAATTGTTAACCACCTCATCCGTCCCCCGTAGCATGGTTTCCTCCTATGAGCCTCTGAGTCTCCACTCTAGGGGCTCGTTTTCTCTCTGGCCCTTCTAACCCCCCTGGTGGGCACTAACCACACTGTGGGCCCCTTCCTCTCTCTGATGTCCTCAGTGTCTCCACCGGGGCCTGGCCCTCCATCTCTACGCCGTGTCTTTTTGGTGGTACCCAGGGGCTTCCCTTGTGACTCAGGCGGCGAAGAATCTGCCTGCAGTGTAGGTGACCCGAGTCTGATCCCTGGCTTGGGAAGATCCCCTGGAGAAGGAAATGGCAGCCCAGCCCAGTATTCTTGCCTGGAGAATTCCACAGGCAGAGGAGTCTGACGGGTCTCCACAGTCCAGGGGTCCCCCAGAGTTTTTCGGACTATACTCAGCCTCCTGCCTCGGTAGAGAAACATCTTCAAGTGCTCTCATAAGGAAACTGAAAGATCAGTCTCTGTATCCCACAGTCTCCCTATATGTACCTGAAATTTTTTCTTCCATTTCTTCTCATGAAAGTTTTCTCTTTTTTTTCAATAGTGGTCAATGGTTTCTGCCTTGACTTTCTTCATTCCCAATCCCTCCTCATCCAACCACACCCTGGAGCTCTCCTGTGTGGACCTCCCAGTGACCTGGGGGCATGCGTACTCAGTGGCTTCAGCCGTGCCTGACTCTTTGCAACCCTGTGGACCATAGCCCCCGAGGCTCCTCCGTCCATGGCATTCTCCAGACAAAAATACTGGAGCGGGCAGTCATGCCCTCTTTCAGGGGATCTCCCCGACCTAGGGATGGAACCTCTGTCTCTATGTCTCTGGCATTGGTAAATGGGTTCTTTTTTTTTTTTTTAAAGCCTTTATTTTACTTTTAACTTTTACAGTTTTGTTGTTTACAGATATGCATGTTCCCAGATTAGTCATGTGTATATCTCCCCCTTCCCACCCCTCCCGACCATCACATAGCACCCCTG
Organism: Tragulus kanchil; assembly: GCA_022376925.1. Classification (NCBI taxonomy): domain Eukaryota; kingdom Metazoa; phylum Chordata; class Mammalia; order Artiodactyla; family Tragulidae; genus Tragulus; species Tragulus kanchil. The sequence continues at coordinate 78,673,675 of JAIOJX010000024.1, read as the reverse complement.
AAGGGTCCAGTACGTGGGTTCTTTACGCCGAGTGCCACCTGAGAAGCCCCTCATTGGCCTCCAGATGGCCAGATCCAGTGTTCTCCGTCTTTATCCTGCCAGGACTCCTGGAGCATTAGCAATTGTTAACCACCTCATCCGTCCCCCGTAGCATGGTTTCCTCCTATGAGCCTCTGAGTCTCCACTCTAGGGGCTCGTTTTCTCTCTGGCCCTTCTAACCCCCCTGGTGGGCACTAACCACACTGTGGGCCCCTTCCTCTCTCTGATGTCCTCAGTGTCTCCACCGGGGCCTGGCCCTCCATCTCTACGCCGTGTCTTTTTGGTGGTACCCAGGGGCTTCCCTTGTGACTCAGGCGGCGAAGAATCTGCCTGCAGTGTAGGTGACCCGAGTCTGATCCCTGGCTTGGGAAGATCCCCTGGAGAAGGAAATGGCAGCCCAGCCCAGTATTCTTGCCTGGAGAATTCCACAGGCAGAGGAGTCTGACGGGCTACAGTCCAGGGGTCGCAGAGTCGGACATGACCGAACGACTAATGCTTTCACCTGTCACCAAGCCCGACACCTGGAGTCCCCCTTAAATCCCTCTCCTTCTCACACCTCCCCTCCAAGGCCCTTGGACTTTATACTTCTGGGATCTCTCATTCCCCCTCCTTCTGTTCACTCCCACTTGCTCACCTCTGATAAATGTCATGTCTAATTACAATAACCTCCCAGGTGGTCTCCTTCCAATCTATTCTCCGTGTTGTTATTACAGTGACTTCTCTAAATCCCCACCTGATCAACTCAGTGCTTTGCTGAAAACCTTCCCGTTTCTCCCTATCCATCTATATAAGCTCAAATCCAAACTCCTGAGCCTAGCAGATAAGGCTCTTTGAGATCAGGTTCCTGGAGCCCCCTCCAAGCCCACCCAAGCCCTAAATGTTTTGTTGTTTGTTAGTTGCTCAGTCATGTCCAACTCTTTGTAATCCCATGGACTGTAGCCCACCAGGATCCTCTGTCCATGAGATTCTCCAAGCAAAAATACTGGAGTGGGTAGCCATTCCCTTCTCCAAGGGATCGTCTAGACCCAGTGATCAAGCATGTCACAACATACACAACCTCCATACTTTATCTGTGCAGGGCCCTGTGCCTGGAAAGGCCTTCCCTTCTTGTTGTGTGATGAATTCCTACTCAGTAGAAACTGCTCAGAGCTCAGATGAGATCTCATTGCTCAGACAGCTTCTGCCCAGTAAAAAGTTCCTGGTGCCCTTCCCCCTGTAGCCTCTTTCCCCCAGCAGAGCCGAGAGTCCCTCTCATCTCCACGATAGTATAAACCTACCTCTCTGAGCATTCAGCGCATGGGTAAAACTGCCTGATGAAAGTAAAGGTTGGCGGCCTTTCTGGTAAGAGTCTAGACAGTGAGTATTTTAGGCTTCATGAGAAAGCTTCTGTCACAATTGCTGAACTTTACCATTACAGGGTGAGGGCCACGGACAATAAATGAGTGTAGGTGACCCGAGTCTGATCCCTGGCTTGGGAAGATCCCCTGGAGAAGGAAATGGCAGCCCAGCCCAGTATTCTTGCCTGGAGAATTCCACAGGCAGAGGAGTCTGACGGGCTACAGTCCAGGGGTCGCAGAGTCGGACATGACCGAACGACTAATGCTTTCACCTGTCACCAAGCCCGACACCTGGAGTCCCCCTTAAATCCCTCTCCTTCTCACACCTCCCCTCCAAGGCCCTTGGACTTTATACTTCTGGGATCTCTCATTCCCCCTCCTTCTGTTCACTCCCACTTGCTCACCTCTGATAAATGTCATGTCTAATTACAATAACCTCCCAGGTGGTCTCCTTCCAATCTATTCTCCGTGTTGTTATTACAGTGACTTCTCTAAATCCCCACCTGATCAACTCAGTGCTTTGCTGAAAACCTTCCCGTTTCTCCCTATCCATCTATATAAGCTCAAATCCAAACTCCTGAGCCTAGCAGATAAGGCTCTTTGAGATCAGGTTCCTGGAGCCCCCTCCAAGCCCACCCAAGCCCTAAATGTTTTGTTGTTTGTTAGTTGCTCAGTCATGTCCAACTCTTTGTAATCCCATGGACTGTAGCCCACCAGGATCCTCTGTCCATGGGATTTTCCAGGCAAGAATACCGGAGTGGGTAGCCATTCCCTTCTCCAGGGGATCTTCTTGACCCAGGGATCAAGCATGTCACAACATACACAACCTCCATACTTTATCTGTGCAGGGCCCTGTGCCTGGAAAGGCCTTCCCTTCTTGTTGTGTGATGAATTCCTACTCAGTAGAAACTGCTCAGAGCTCAGATGAGATCTCATTGCTCAGACAGCTTCTGCCCAGTAAAAAGTTCCTGGTGCCCTTCCCCCTGTAGCCTCTTTCCCCCAGCAGAGCCGAGAGTCCCTCTCATCTCCACGATAGTATAAACCTACCTCTCTGAGCATTCAGCGCATGGGTAAAACTGCCTGATGAAAGTAAAGGTTGGCGGCCTTTCTGGTAAGAGTCTAGACAGTGAGTATTTTAGGCTTCATGAGAAAGCTTCTGTCACAATTGCTGAACTTTACCATTACAGGGTGAGGGCCGCCACGGACAATAAATGAGTGGAGGGTGTGTGGGCTATGGTCTAATAAAACCTTATTTTCGTGGATGGAGATAGGCCGAGGGCTGCAGCTCACCACTGGCATAAGCTTTCTCCCTTCTCTGCGGAATTCTTGAGGCGCAGGCCATGCCCAGCTCATGTTTGTGTCCCCAGTGTCCAGCGGGGTCTGGGGCAGGAACTATTTATGGAAAGGAAGATCCAAGTAAAGGCCTCAGTCCTCCCACTTGTATCTTCTGTAAACTACTCGTTCTCCAAACCTGATTTAAAATCTCAAAAATGGAAATAAATATTCCTGCTTTGTCTGCTGCAGATGGTGGTTGTGAGAACTGCATGAATAATGCATGGGCACACGAAGCCCAGCACAAACGGAAGCAGTGTCACTGTTCACGTGCCTCCACTCACAGACCTTCACCAGGGAAGCCGAAACCCAAGAGAGGGCCTGTGACCTGCCCACTGCTCTGCCCATCAGCTGCGGGCGTGGGGTTAGCCGCACGTTGCTGCACGGCATCCTCCTGCTCTGAGAGCAAAGCCTGAGGCTGAGGTGCCTCGACCCCGTCTCCCCTCCCCTCACTCCACTCGCATTCTCCTAGATTCCCGATTCCACTGGTGTCTCCGGGCTGACGTGAAACAGACTGTGTGCGTGGCCGGCTGATAAATGGCTTGACAGCCTCCAAAGCCTCCCAGAGATTGGAGGATGTTCCCCTGGGTTAGAATCTGACGACTGATTGGCAGTGGACGGTAAGCAGGAGGAGGACATGAAGACCTAAGACGGGGGACATGTCTGGAAGGGACAGGGGCTCAGGGAGGTCATGAGCTGGGAACCAAATCTCTTCGGTCTGAAATGCCCAGGGCTGTGAAGAAAACACCTCTGCCGGTAGTCTAAGCTGCATTCCTGAATTACTGCCTGAGATACGCACACCAACAGATGAGTACTTCGGGGCCACGTGCCAGCAACGAGCTCTTAGAATAAACTAATGAAATGACGAGAATAGGACTACAGGAACCAGCTATGAAATACACTCACACATCACTGCCACGGGATATTGTGGGCAACAGAGAGATAATAAAAGCCCAACAGAGCCAACGCAAAACTCAGCCATCTTGCATCAGATTAAAAAAACAAACACGCAGTAGGGTTTATTACTAGAGCTGTTCAGAAAGCAACCTGTTCAGAAATCAGTGAGAGAAGCTGAAACAAAAGAGGAAATAGAAGCCCATCAAAACAAGGCATGGGGAAGGGCCACGTGCGTGAGGTCTGAAAAAGCTCAGGAGCCTCCCAGGCTGGTCAGGGGCTCCCGCAGACAGCCGGGCAGGCCCTCTCAGCCGGAACTCGGGACTAGGAGACAAAGAGTTTCCCAAGTAATCTGTTCCCAGTACCAACCAGAAACAGTTGCAAATGAGTTATACATAAATATAAATCTAAATGGCTCAGGTTACTGATACAGTCACATTTCTGAATAATGCATGGGCACAGAAGCCCAGCACAAACGGAAGCAGTGTCACTGTTCACGTGCCTCCACTCACAGACCTTCACCAGGGAAGCCGAAACCCAAGAGAGGGCCTGTGACCTGCCCACTGCTCTGCCCATCAGCTGCGGGCGTGGGGTTAGCCGCACGTTGCTGCACGGCATCCTCCTGCTCTGAGAGCAAAGCCTGAGGCTGAGGTGCCTCGACCCCGTCTCCCCTCCCCTCACTCCACTCGCATTCTCCTAGATTCCCGATTCCACTGGTGTCTCCGGGCTGACGTGAAACAGACTGTGTGCGTGGCCGGCTGATAAATGGCTTGACAGCCTCCAAAGCCTCCCAGAGATTGGAGGATGTTCCCCTGGGTTAGAATCTGACGACTGATTGGCAGTGGACGGTAAGCAGGAGGAGGACATGAAGACCTAAGACGGGGGACATGTCTGGAAGGGACAGGGGCTCAGGGAGGTCATGAGCTGGGAACCAAATCTCTTCGGTCTGAAATGCCCAGGGCTGTGAAGAAAACACCTCTGCCGGTAGTCTAAGCTGCATTCCTGAATTACTGCCTGAGATACGCACACCAACAGATGAGTACTTCGGGGCCACGTGCCAGCAACGAGCTCTTAGAATAAACTAATGAAATGACGAGAATAGGACTACAGGAACCAGCTATGAAATACACTCACACATCACTGCCACGGGATATTGTGGGCAACAGAGAGATAATAAAAGCCCAACAGAGCCAACGCAAAACTCAGCCATCTTGCATCAGATTAAAAAAACAAACACGCAGTAGGGTTTATTACTAGAGCTGTTCAGAAAGCAACCTGTTCAGAAATCAGTGAGAGAAGCTGAAACAAAAGAGGAAATAGAAGCCCATCAAAACAAGGCATGGGGAAGGGCCACGTGCGTGAGGTCTGAAAAAGCTCAGGAGCCTCCCAGGCTGGTCAGGGGCTCCCGCAGACAGCCGGGCAGGCCCTCTCAGCCGGAACTCGGGACTAGGAGACAAAGAGTTTCCCAAGTAATCTGTTCCCAGTACCAACCAGAAACAGTTGCAAATGAGTTATACATAAATATAAATCTAAATGGCTCAGGTTACTGATACAGTCACATTTCACTCACTTTTCATTTCCTTTCTCCAAGAACAGAAAGAAAGCCGGTGTGTGTATCCTCTGTCGTGTTTATTTCAGCAGAAAAAATAGTCCAGGAGTTGGCTTCTGAGACAAAATCTGCTCTCTGTGCACCACACAAGCCACTGCTACCTCCTGGCTCCTGCCCCCGCGCCCTCTTCTCCAGCAGGTCTAGCCAGGTCTCGTACCCCTCCCCAGGGCAGCCGGGTACTTTCTGGATCTCTGGCCACCTCTGCACAGGCTGGAAGTGCTGCCCGCTTACCTCTCTCCTTGAAGAGTGCAAATGGCCCTCCGCACCAAGGCCCTTCGTGGGAAACCCTCCACAAGTGCCGACCCTCCCTTCCCGCCGGAAGGGCTGCCATTCCCTGTGCCCCACGCGCTCCGCCGGAAGGGCTGCCACTTCCGCTGTGCCCCACGCGCTCTGCTCCAGGGGTCTTACCCTCCTGCCTGTGACACCGGTTGTCCCTATATCCGTCTCCTGCACCAGGCTCTGAGATTCCTGAGTCCATGTTTTGTCTCCCTCGGTAGTGAGCCAGTTCAATAACATTACTGAGAGACATGCATCTCATCCTGAATAAGTATTTTATAAATCCTTGCTTAAATCATATATGATGAAACTGTTGTTACAGCATAAGCTTGAGTAATAAAAACAAGAGCAATAACCTAATAATCACCTGCCCTGACACACTGCTCAGCAGACACACTCTTCTCCTTTTCTCCTGAAATCCACCCCCACTCCCTTTTGGGTTTCTGTCTGATCCCAGTCAGGGCCACCCTGTTTTTTCCATTCCACAGGCAGACTCTCAGAATCCAGGGATCCAGTCTCTCCAGGCACGAACCCCAGAACGGCCTCTCTTCTGTTCCCAGCCTCCCCACGTCTTCTCCCGAGGGCTTCAGCTCAGCTGTCCCGGTTCTCAGGTCACCTTCAGCAGACGGTTCCCCTGGATGCTGCGGAGCACCTCCTCCCTGCTTTCCCTCCTACCTCCCTTCCATCTCTCATGCCAAGGAAGGGACCATGCAACAGATGGTGACCCGAGCCTGCTTACTCCCTCCACTCACACGGAGCTGAAGGCCGGGCGGGTTTCCTAGGAAACTCAAATGCCCCCTCTTGACGATCAGCAGCCTATCCCAAAGAGACAGAGCACCGAACAGGGAGGAGGAAGACAGAGGGAAGATGAGACAAGACGGGGAAGCAGAAGGAGGAGCCCCCCGCTGAAGCATGACATCTCATGGCTCCCGTTCACCTCCACAAAATGACCACAGCCGCAGCATCTTTACAAAGTTTCGCTGTCTGTGAAACCTCCCCCTTTCGGGGCTGTAACCACACGAAACCCTCCAGGGCCCAAGGACTTGACAGCCCAAGAAAGCACTCACCAGCCCGCTCCTTAATCTGCTTCTCCCCTGACCAGGAGAGGGGATGCTGCTCCCTCCCTGTGTGGAGTTGGACCAGTTGTCTTCTAGGATTTTTCAACAATTAAAGACACCTTGTATATGAATTCAAGCCCCCTTCTTCCCCCTCCTCCCTCCTCAGGGTTGGAGGGGGGTGGTCTCCATCTGCTCGGGGGCTGTGCTTCATGCTTGGCTCCCTTGCATTGTCAGGGAGAGAGATCGGGAGGAGTGAGGGGCTGTGTGTTTAACCATTGGTAGGTTCCCTTGGTGGCAGGGGCGCCGGCAGGTCTGGCCGCTCATCTCCCTGCCTGGGCTAAGTTCACAGAGGCTGCGGGGTCTCAGCGGGAAGCTTGAGTAATAAAAACAAGAGCAATAACCTAATAATCACCTGCCCTGACACACTGCTCAGCAGACACACTCTTCTCCTTTTCTCCTGAAATCCACCCCCACTCCCTTTTGGGTTTCTGTCTGATCCCAGTCAGGGCCACCCTGTTTTTTCCATTCCACAGGCAGACTCTCAGAATCCAGGGATCCAGTCTCTCCAGGCACGAACCCCAGAACGGCCTCTCTTCTGTTCCCAGCCTCCCCACGTCTTCTCCCGAGGGCTTCAGCTCAGCTGTCCCGGTTCTCAGGTCACCTTCAGCAGACGGTTCCCCTGGATGCTGCGGAGCACCTCCTCCCTGCTTTCCCTCCTACCTCCCTTCCATCTCTCATGCCAAGGAAGGGACCATGCAACAGATGGTGACCCGAGCCTGCTTACTCCCTCCACTCACACGGAGCTGAAGGCCGGGCGGGTTTCCTAGGAAACTCAAATGCCCCCTCTTGACGATCAGCAGCCTATCCCAAAGAGACAGAGCACCGAACAGGGAGGAGGAAGACAGAGGGAAGATGAGACAAGACGGGGAAGCAGAAGGAGGAGCCCCCCGCTGAAGCATGACATCTCATGGCTCCCGTTCACCTCCACAAAATGACCACAGCCGCAGCATCTTTACAAAGTTTCGCTGTCTGTGAAACCTCCCCCTTTCGGGGCTGTAACCACACGAAACCCTCCAGGGCCCAAGGACTTGACAGCCCAAGAAAGCACTCACCAGCCCGCTCCTTAATCTGCTTCTCCCCTGACCAGGAGAGGGGATGCTGCTCCCTCCCTGTGTGGAGTTGGACCAGTTGTCTTCTAGGCTTTTTCAACAATTAAAGACACCTTGTATATGAATTCAAGCCCCCTTCTTCCCCCTCCTCCCTCCTCAGGGTTGGAGGGGGGTGGTCTCCATCTGCTCGGGGGCTGTGCTTCATGCTTGGCTCCCTTGCATTGTCAGGGAGAGAGATCGGGAGGAGTGAGGGGCTGTGTGTTTAACCATTGGTAGGTTCCCTTGGTGGCAGGGGCGCCGGCAGGTCTGGCCGCTCATCTCCCTGCCTGGGCTAAGTTCACAGAGGCTGCGGGGTCTCAGCGGGCAGGGAGGGAGGGAACAACAGTATCAGGTGGCCCTGATTCACACTGGGGGCGGGGAGCAGGGGACACCTGAGTATAAGATGAAGGATTTGGCTGAAAACAGCTGTTTTCTGCTCAACACCCAGAACTAACCTATAGGTTGAAACCCGAATCACTTGGCTGTTTATTAAGTTGGGGTTGAGGGAAGGCGGGGGCAGGAAAGAAGAGGGAAGAGACCTTGCTCCCCAGGTCCCTACCATGAGTATCTAGTGAATGTCTCACCTTCATTCCAGGTGCAGAGCCTTGTGGGCACCTTACAAGCCACGAGGCAGCCAGGCCCCACACGGAGGCTGCACCCGCCAGGAAAGGGTCCCCCTTCTAGGGTGGGAGGCGCAGGCCTCTCACCGCGGGCACAGAGCTGATTTGTGTAGGTCTAACAGAAATCTTTTAACCATCTCCTCATGATAGATCTTTAGGTTATTTTTCTTTATTTTTCCTCCATCACCACAATGCTACAATGAACATCCCTGTCCTCACAGCCCAGTAGAGAGAGGAAGCGGGGTGGCTGCCTCATCTTGTCTCTTTGACCCCAGGCCATCTGGAACGTGCTCCGTCTTAGCCTGGCATATCAAGGCAGCCCAAGGTGCACACGTGGCCAGCTCCACAGTCCAGCCCTGGACAGCCCACCGCACAGGTCAGCAGTGGCTGGGCATCCTGGGAGGGACATGGCCGGTCGGCCACCCAGCCAAGCCAGCTATCGGAGGTTCCTTGCGGCTGTGCGTCATTCATTCCCCAAGAGGCAGGACTAGGAAACATACATGGAATGGAAAACACTCTCCAATGGAGTCAGGGTTACTGACTGTTAGCTGATCCGACATGTGGCACAGGGGCTGCCTTCAATGAGGTCTGTGGACATCTGTGAACTTCCATCATTCTGGCTCCACACTTAAAGACACCTTGTATATGAATTCAAGCCCCCTTCTTCCCCCTCCTCCCTCCTCAGGGTTGGAGGGGGGTGGTCTCCATCTGCTCGGGGGCTGTGCTTCATGCTTGGCTCCCTTGCATTGTCAGGGAGAGAGATCGGGAGGAGTGAGGGGCTGTGTGTTTAACCATTGGTAGGTTCCCTTGGTGGCAGGGGCGCCGGCAGGTCTGGCCGCTCATCTCCCTGCCTGGGCTAAGTTCACAGAGGCTGCGGGGTCTCAGCGGGCAGGGAGGGAGGGAACAACAGTATCAGGTGGCCCTGATTCACACTGGGGGCGGGGAGCAGGGGACACCTGAGTATAAGATGAAGGATTTGGCTGAAAACAGCTGTTTTCTGCTCAACACCCAGAACTAACCTATAGGTTGAAACCCGAATCACTTGGCTGTTTATTAAGTTGGGGTTGAGGGAAGGCGGGGGCAGGAAAGAAGAGGGAAGAGACCTTGCTCCCCAGGTCCCTACCATGAGTATCTAGTGAATGTCTCACCTTCATTCCAGGTGCAGAGCCTTGTGGGCACCTTACAAGCCACGAGGCAGCCAGGCCCCACACGGAGGCTGCACCCGCCAGGAAAGGGTCCCCCTTCTAGGGTGGGAGGCGCAGGCCTCTCACCGCGGGCACAGAGCTGATTTGTGTAGGTCTAACAGAAATCTTTTAACCATCTCCTCATGATAGATCTTTAGGTTATTTTTCTTTATTTTTCCTCCATCACCACAATGCTACAATGAACATCCCTGTCCTCACAGCCCAGTAGAGAGAGGAAGCGGGGTGGCTGCCTCATCTTGTCTCTTTGACCCCAGGCCATCTGGAACGTGCTCCGTCTTAGCCTGGCATATCAAGGCAGCCCAAGGTGCACACGTGGCCAGCTCCACAGTCCAGCCCTGGACAGCCCACCGCACAGGTCAGCAGTGGCTGGGCATCCTGGGAGGGACATGGCCGGTGCGGCCACCCAGCCAAGCCAGCTATCGGAGGTTCCTTGCGGCTGTGCGTCATTCATTCCCCAAGAGGCAGGACTAGGAAACATACATGGAATGGAAAACACTCTCCAATGGAGTCAGGGTTACTGACTGTTAGCTGATCCGACATGTGGCACAGGGGCTGCCTTCAATGAGGTCTGTGGACATCTGTGAACTTCCATCATTCTGGCTCCACACACGGTCACTGCTTGGGGTAACAATTCTGAAGAGGCTCCTTACAAAGATTAGCAGGTAAAACAGACTGTAAAGGAAACAGAAGCTCACACGTAGGGTATGCAGACAGCCTCTGCCTTGGAAATGTCAGCTAAAAAGACACAGGAAATCCTCGCTTGGTGGGTGGGGGGAATTCTGCCACCTCCAGGAAGGAGAAGAGGAGCCCCCACCTCTCTACAACTCAAGAGCCAGCTTCATACTCATCATCTCCCTGTTTCCTACCCTCAGGGAGAAAGTTTCACAGCAATTAGACACATCTTCTTCACAGCTGGAGGGAGAGAGAGGGCTGTGAAGCGGCCCCGCCCCTGCACCAAGTTGGGGAGAAGACAGAGGGATAGCAGAGCTGGCTCCCCTGGGCCTGTTAGTAAAGGCTGGAGGGAAAGCAGTCATAATCGAGGGACATAATTCTATGTGCGCAAGGGTGCAACCCAAGATTTGGGGAGGGTGAGAAGACGGACCTGGGTAGAAGAAAAGATAGAGACTGAAGACAGAAGGCTTAAAAGGGAGTCTTGGATTTAGTGGGAGCAGACCTAGGGTTTCTCAGAACATGAAACACAGAACTAAATACATGACCCAGCAGTTCATTCCCTGGGTATATAGCAAAGAGAATTAAACACAGATGTTGGCATGAGAACTAACTTGTACATTAACATTCATAGCAGCATAATTGAACACAGCTAAAAAGCATAAACTACCAAAATGTCCATTAACTGATGATGGATAAATAAAATGTGGTATAGCGGTATATAATGGGATATTATTCAGTCATAAAAAAGGAATGACATAGGGCCACATGCAACAGCATGCATGAACCTTGAAAATATCATGCTAAGTAAAAGAAGTCAGACACAAAAGACCCCATATTGTACCATTCCATTTATATGGAATGTCTGGAATACGCAAATTTATAGAAGTAGGAAATAGATTCATGACTGCCTGGGGTTAGAGGAAGACTGGGTTTCCCTAGTAGCTCAGATGGTAAAGAATCTGCCTGTAAATGCAGGAGACCGAGGTTTGATCCCTGGGTCAGGGAAACTTCCCTGGAGAAGGGAATGGCTACCCACTCCAGTATTCTTGCCTGGAGAACTCCATGGACAGAGTAGCCTGGTGGGTTATATAGTCCACGGGGTCACAAAGAGTCAGCTACAACTGAAGCGAATAACCCGCCCTCTCTCAGAGGAAGACCAGGGTCAGGGGAAACGGAGTGATTGCTAATGGGTACAGGGGCTTTTGGTGGAAGGAGAAGGTAATGAAAATGTTACTAAAATTAATTATGGTGATTAGTGACCATAGTCTGTGAATGTATTACAAATTGGTGCATTTTTAAAAAAAAGATTTATTTATTTATTTATTTTGGACGGGGGTTGGGTTGGGGAGGGAGGGGAGCAGGCGGGCCACTTCTATTGTTCTTTCATTTCTCTATTTTCATCTGTCTTTGTTCCTTGGCTCCTGTGGGCCTCCCATCACGGTGGCGTCTGTCGTTGCAGAGCGCCGGCTCTGGGCGCATGCGCTCCAGAGCTCCGGCTCGGTGATTGGACACATCAGTCTAGCCGCTCTGCAGCACGTGGGATCTTCCCAGGCCAGGGATTGAACCGGCGCCCCTTGAGCTGCAAGGCGGTGTCCTTACCCACTGGACCACCAGGGAAGCCCAAATTGGTGCATTTTTTAACTTATTTTTTTATTGAAGTATAGTTGATATACAAGCTGTATATTTTATATAGGTGAATTGTATGGTATGTGAATTTTATCTCAATGAAGCTGTTGTTTAAAATATCAATGAGATAAAAGCATCATTACATAAGAACTGGAAGACTTTGTTAGAAAACTGTGATACTTCAAAAAGGGAAATAAGTGATTCGATTTGTAAAAGCAGCTTCAAATATTCAAAGGAATTTAAGTTTATTAATGGAGTAAAACAGATGATTATTAAAATTTATGAGATTCATAAAGAGAATTGTAAAATGTCTCAGTTGAAAGGCTGAGGAAAAAATTAGGTTTGGTGAACAATAAATTGAATATTGATTTTTTCAGAAAAAGACCTAGGGCTAATTCCTCGGTGTTGCCCAGAACAAGCCCCAGTCTGTGTAGTCCCTACCTCTGCAGTAAACTGCAAAACGCTGCACAGACGGAATGCTGCCAGAAACAAGGGACCCAGGGGGCTGTGTAGCCACTCCAGTATTCTTGCCTGGAGAACTCCATGGACAGAGTAGCCTGGTGGGTTATATAGTCCACGGGGTCACAAAGAGTCAGCTACAACTGAAGCGAATAACCCGCCCTCTCTCAGAGGAAGACCAGGGTCAGGGGAAACGGAGTGATTGCTAATGGGTACAGGGGCTTTTGGTGGAAGGAGAAGGTAATGAAAATGTTACTAAAATTAATTATGGTGATTAGTGACCATAGTCTGTGAATGTATTACAAATTGGTGCATTTTTAAAAAAAAGATTTATTTATTTATTTATTTTGGACGGGGGTTGGGTTGGGGAGGGAGGGGAGCAGGCGGGCCACTTCTATTGTTCTTTCATTTCTCTATTTTCATCTGTCTTTGTTCCTTGGCTCCTGTGGGCCTCCCATCACGGTGGCGTCTGTCGTTGCAGAGCGCCGGCTCTGGGCGCATGCGCTCCAGAGCTCCGGCTCGGTGATTGGACACATCAGTCTAGCCGCTCTGCAGCACGTGGGATCTTCCCAGGCCAGGGATTGAACCGGCGCCCCTTGAGCTGCAAGGCGGTGTCCTTACCCACTGGACCACCAGGGGAAGCCCAAATTGGTGCATTTTTTAACTTATTTTTTTTTATTGAAGTATAGTTGATATACAAGCTGTATATTTTATATAGGTGAATTGTATGGTATGTGAATTTTATCTCAATGAAGCTGTTGTTTAAAATATCAATGAGATAAAAGCATCATTACATAAGAACTGGAAGACTTTGTTAGAAAACTGTGATACTTCAAAAAGGGAAATAAGTGATTCGATTTGTAAAAGCAGCTTCAAATATTCAAAGGAATTTAAGTTTATTAATGGAGTAAAACAGATGATTATTAAAATTTATGAGATTCATAAAGAGAATTGTAAAATGTCTCAGTTGAAAGGCTGAGGAAAAAATTAGGTTTGGTGAACAATAAATTGAATATTGATTTTTTCAGAAAAAGACCTAGGGCTAATTCCTCGGTGTTGCCCAGAACAAGCCCCAGTCTGTGTAGTCCCTACCTCTGCAGTAAACTGCAAAACGCTGCACAGACGGAATGCTGCAGAAAGAACAGCCTGAAACCACAATCTCTGTCTCGGCAGCTTTCCTAAAGGGTGAGAGCTGTAGGTACCCTGGCCACCGTCCTTCCAAAGCCCAGCTTCCTCATTCTAGTCACTGACCAATGTGTTCCCAGGCTCCCTGAGTGGGGTGTCCACCTGGAGTCCAGGCCACTGTCCCGCCCCAGGAGCTACCATCTGGACCCATCTGTTCACAACGTCACTCATGTTAAGCTGCTTACTCCACCCTGTATTTGTGGGATTCTGGGACTAGTTTCAACAGACCAGGGCTCTAAAGCCATTTGAAAGCCATGGGACGAGCTCAAGCAGGGAAGAAAAGGTTGGGAGAGCAGGGGGAGGTAACAGGGCTACTGAAGAAGCTCGGGGTGGGGAAAAGAGAGACAACCCCCGGCCCCTCAGCCGGCTGTGAGCTTCTGGAGGGTGAAGGCAGCGGCTTTCTCCCCTTCTCCTGTGTTTTCATAGAAGTGAGCACCAGACAAGAGCAGAACAGGACCAGCTGGGAACATGCAAACCAGGGAAAACACCCCAGACTGGATTCTGAGCTGCAGCTTCAAGAGGAAGGGATGTACTGTAATCCCTCAAGTAAGGGGCGTGGACTTGGGATCCACACACCTGAGATTGGATCTCACCTCAGCCATTCAGCAATTTGTTTTCTCTCTCTGTCAGAGTCTTGGTTTTCTTGTCTTTGAATGGGATAATACACTTATTTATGACAATATTATTGTGATGATTATTAATTAATGAGTTGATTTAATTCATTTAAAATGAATTAATGGGCTAACATATATGTGTAGCATCTATCACAAGGCCTGGCCCAAACTTGGCTTTCAAAAACAAACGGTCATTTCTCCTTCCCCACAAGTTACAGTCGGTGCAATGCTTTGCTTCACAGTTTTGGACTAGCTGGACTTTTAAACCTGGATCTGTCCTGTACATGTACAAAATAGATAACGCCTGTGCTGATAACCATACACCAGCTCTGCAGCCAAGGAGCTATTATTCACTCTTAGAGCCAATATCTGGTTATCCGCACCAGCGCTGTCTGCTGTGGACCAGAGGGAAGGGCAGCGCCTGCGAGACTCCCGAGAAGCCAGGGCAGCTCCGCGCTCCCCTCTCTCCTGCCTTGACCCGGCCTCCTGAACCAAAGCACTCCGAACTGGAGCCCGTCCCACCCTTGCTCATGCCAACGTCTTCCGCCAGTGGCCCATGAACTGGGACATCAACCGCACCAGGCTGACAGGAGCCAGGTCAGTCCTCCTGAGGCTTCCATCCTGCTGTCAAGATGGGTCTGCCGACATTCCAAGGATAGCTCATCCCTGGGCTGCATTTTTAAGCTGCCTGTCTGACGTGATAGGGAGGCACAGGGAGGAAAGGACTAAGAAAGCAGGAGGGAGCAGCATCTGTTCCTCCTCTCCCTCCAGCCCTCTGCATTTACATCCAACACAGACATCGGTCTGGGTCCAAATGCCATCCTGGCAGGCTTCTACAGGCTGGAGGAGATGTGAAAATACAGGAGCGTGGAGGAGGGGGTGCGCAACAGCCCGGGGAAGGTGGTTTCCTGCATGATAAGATGCACCGTTTGTCAAGAAGTCTGATGCTATGATGCTTACACCAAAGCCACCGGAGGCCGTTGTGGTGCCGGGAAAAGCTGTGTTAATGCCCCAGGTGGGCACATACGTCTGCATGCAGAAGGGTCTCCCTTTGCTATAGTCTATAGCCCTCCCATTAGAAACAGAAACTCACAGGGCGACAGGCTGTCTCAAGGCCAGCAGCCCAGCCTCCCGAACAGAGGTGGCTTTAGCAGGGCAGCAGAAAGGCTGAGGGGGTATAGGACGGCTGCATCACCTCTGTGGAAATGAAGCAGATGGCACCTGCTGCTGCGGGGAATAGCGTTCATGACCACCACCCATGGCTCTACACTTAGCCGTATAGACCTCAGCACCCAGGAGAAGGTGGCTAAGCCTGGGTACTTCCTCAGGGACCCAGAATCAGCCCTGGGAGTGGGGAGGCAAATCAGTTCCCAGTGAAGCTCCACGGCCCTTCCCCAACATCTCACTGTGGTGGCCCTGAGCCCATGTTGGCCAGGGTGGCCTGTTGCAGGATTTCTGGAAAGGGAAGGGCCAGCATCTCACCACCAGGCAGAACAGCTGAGGGCTGTGAATGCAATTAACCAAAGGACGCCACTTGAAAAACTGAAGGCCTGGGGAAGCTAGCCAGCTCCTCCATCTTGTGCCAGAGGGTGGGCGTCCTCTCTGAGGGCCTTGCGAGGCCCAGGAGCTGAAGCACCGGGGCAGGAGGAAGGAGGGAAGGGAGAGATTAGTCTGAGTGCGGGAAGCCACCTCACACTGGGGCTGCAGGATGAGGAGGGAGGGGCATGTGCTTGGGAGCAGATGCCTAGGGCAGCTCCAGATGGCAATGGCCCAGAACAAAAGGAGAAGAGCCAAGGAAGGAGGACAGACAGAGGACTCACTCCTATGAGGCTTCCCAAATGGAGACATAAAATCAGATTTCTACCTGAAATCTGGCTGGAGGCTTGCTCAGAAATATCTATGCAGCCCCAGCCCACCCTGAGAACGCACTGCAGCCCCAATGCCAAACAATCAACTGCGTGGGTCCCAGGGCTGCAGAACCGCTGGGCTTCCAACTCAGGGGCTGGCTGTGGTGCTCTGAGCATGCTCCTATACCTGTCATCGAGATACCAGTTAAATGTAGATAACAACGGGCCCCATTTCACAGAGTTTCTGTGAGGGGCATGCAGAGCACTGGCAGCCAGGGACTCCCCCAAGGCTCAGTCTGGTAAGGATGACTGTTGAGCTTGGACATTTAGATGTGTCTGACTTTTTGTGACCCCACGGACTGTAGCCCGCCAGGCTCCTCTGTGTATGGGGATTCACCAGGTAAGAATACCGGAGTGGGTTGCTATGCCCTCCTCCAGGGGATCTTCCCAATCCAGGAATCAAACCCAGGTCTCCCACACGGCAGGCAGATTCTTTACTGTCTGAGCCACTAGGGAAGCCCCAAAATACTGGAGTGGGCAGCCTATTCATTCTCCAGGAGATCTTCCTGACCCAGGAATCAAGCCAGGGTCTCCTGCACTGCAGGTGGATTCTTTACCAGCTGAGCTACCAGAGAAGCCCAAGGATGACTGTTACCACCCTCTAAAGAGCCTGCTCAGTCCCTCCTCTCAGAACTTTTTGGTCTCTCAGTGGCCATATGTGCATGCTCTCTCTTTGTCTCTCTCTTTTTTCACTCTCCCTGTGAGTCTGAAAGTCCTCTGAGTCTTTATCCCTCATGAGGTGGGACTGCCTCAGACTGGAGGAGGCAGTGTGGTGTCCCACAAGCAAAGCCCACAGTTTAGGACATTTGAGTTCCAGTGTGAGCCCTGCTGCTAATGCATTTCATGGATGTTGGAGAAATAATTTCCTGAGCCTCAGTTTACCCATCAATCAAATGGGAATTCTGTGATATGATGCCTTGATTACATTGCAGAATTGTCATGGAAGTCAAATGACACAACTAATGTAAGTAAACATGCTATAGAAATAAAAGCTCTAAATCAGTATTAAGGTTGCGGATGAGATTGGAAGTGTCCAGAGGTACAAGCCAGAACAAGTTTGCTGGGGATCAGGCAGGCTTCGGCAGGGAATGACTCCACTGCCAGTCAGACGTGCTGCTGGGCAGAGACACTGCTGTTATCAAGGAGGGGAGCTCCCAGGTTCCTTAGGCAGGGATCTGGTTAGGCACCCAGAGGGAGTGTGCCCAGGGAGGGGGTGGAGGGGCCCTCAGAGGGGGCACAGAGACAGGAAGCAGGGAGGGTGCAGGTGCCAAGAGATGGGGCATAGTGACATAAAGCTGGACTAGCACTGATTCTGGCCCAAATGTGGGGGTCTGCTCCCATGCTATTTTACATATATCTACAGGCCCATTATAAGAACCTACACGGTATTTTTTCAACCAAAGTCCTCCAAATACAAAGCAAAATCATGGTGTACCTGCTCCTACCACCAGAATGTTCACATTCAACATTTAGTAACAGCGATCAGGTGAGTAAGTCCTGTGGGCAGATGGATTTCTGCCTGACACTAAAGCAAGCTGTAGACCAAGAAGAGCCCACAGAGAAGATACATTCATAAAACAAGTAAGCATACCTGAGTTGCTGTTGCCATGACCTTCATGTACTGAACACCCACCATAAACCTGCCATATGCCACGCACAGTGTCGGGCTCCTTCACATGTTTAATCTTGACCGCAAGATATTCATTATTATCCTCCTTGTATAAACCCAGAGCAGGCCCAAACTTTCCTACACTCACCAAGCAAGGAGAGCTGGATTGTGTCTGGAGCCAGAATCTATGTCGTCAGCATATTCCATTCCTACCTTTCAACTCCCTCCCTGCCTGCATCCTCCCAGCCCAAATCTCCAACTCCTTCCGGGAGAACAGAAGACCTCTGAAAAGGGAACTGGAGCAAAGAGGCAGAGATGCCCACACTGAAGAACAGGGAAACCATTCTCTGCTCAGGCCTCCAGGCCAGACTCCCCCAGCCTAGAGGCCTCCAGGCTGCTAGCTGGTGGTTCAAAGCCAGTTACTCCTTGGTTAGAGCTGTAGCCCTTATTTCTTGCATGTCCTCCCCTGACATCCCTGCCTTGAGATTGAAACAGGAGCTGCTGGGGGCAGCAGGAAATTTTATCCCAGAATGGAACAATGCTGCAGAGCCTGGACAAAGGGTGTGGCTTCAGTAATGTCAGCTTCAGCCGTTTACAGGGCCCTGGACAGCTGTCCATCTGCCAGGGCCCACTGCCCCGCCCAGAGGAGCGGTTCTCACACAGGCCCCCATATGCTGGCCTGCCATTCAGGAGGCTCCCAGGTTGCACAGGCCAGGCTAAGGGGGAAGGCAGGCCACCAGCACAGCTGTTTCCCAATTTTTCAAATGAGGTGAACGGTCAGGACAATGGCAGGGCTAACGCGTGCTCACTGCATCTGCTGGAGAAAAAGGAACAAATGCTTCCCAGAGTCAGCCTCCTGGCAGGGGACAGCCTCGCAGTACGGCTCCGGCTCCGTAGCCACTCCGAGGAGAAGGAAGGAGCTGTCCCTCAGAAGACTCCTGAGTCAGAAACGTCTCTCATCAGAGACAGCAGGCAGGAGGCAGGCGTTTCCCCGCCACTCTGCCCCGAGACCGGGGTCCAGGCCCTGCCACACTCACCGTCTCTGCTTCATTCAGCCTCCTTCCTGTAACAGCAGAGGGGGCTCCCTTCCAGGCTGCAGGGGGCAGGAAAACTCCAGTGTCCCAAATTGCACGTAGGTCAATCAAGCTGTCACAAAGCAAGCACAAAGAAGAACCCCAAGGTCACTCCAGGAAAGAAGAAGAAAAGGCTTTGTGCTTGGTAGCTTGTTCATTCGCTGGGAAATTACATCTTTGTCTACATCCATTAGGACAGTTTTACATAGCACAGCAGCATCTTTGTTCACAGAAATTCAAAGCACTTTGCAAAAAATGGGACAGATTCCACAAGGTGCCTAAGCGAGTTCGACTCTGGGGAAGGAAGATGCTTTCTCTCTCTCCCTAAGATCATCGTTGCGACCAGACACCAAGATCGAATTGAGGAATCCCTAGTCACCTAAAGGAGTGAAGCCGTATTTCGAAGAATCTCTCTTGCACTCAAGGAAGAATTTCTCATTAATTTTCTTACTTAGAACTATTATGCTTTTCTTCTCCATATATAGACAATCAAACCATAAATAAATTACACATTAAAAGGAGATCGAATTTTAGTGTTGGGAGACATGGACTTGAGGTCCTAGCTTGTTTCATCACTTAGGGTAGGGTTAGGTCCCTCCATGTGACTCATTTCCTTCATCTGCAAAATGGGGAGAAGGTACAAGACAGTGGGTCAGACCACCAGACTGTCAATTGGCATTTCAAATGTTCAAGTCCCACGTCTGATCCCTTGGGGCAATCATTCCGCCTTTCTCAGTACAGATAGCACGCCTCAATCATTTGCTTTAACATTAAAATGTGTCTGTAGGAAATGGTAGTATCCCTCTGTGTGGAAAGGAGTGTGGCAGTATCTACCAGAGTAAGCATGCACTTACTCTTTGGCCTGGCAGTCTCAGTTCTAGGAATATTTTTGAAATATATCCTATAGGATGCCCATGCTGTGACCGCCAAGGTTATTGTTAAGTGAAAAAAAATGTGATAGAAAAAAGTGTGTTTACTATGTTATCATTTAGTTAGGAAGGGGAGAACAAATGCAAAGATACACATTTATATAATATATGGTTATATTCTGAAAAGACAATAAAAAGATAAAACGTAAAATAAAAAGTAAAGGACCTATAAGCAGGGCAGGAGTAAGGTGGAGGGAACAGGGACTCTGAGCACATCTTGTTTTACGGATTTGCGTTGAAACATGTTAATATTTGACATAAGGATAAGGCACAGTATTTTTCAAAGAAATTCCTAAAATGCAAGTGTAGAACATGAATCTGTGGGTCTAACTGGTTGGTATAACTACACATAAAGAAATTAAAACATGGTAATTTGACTGCGTATCATTGCAGGGATATACCTTAAGAACAGAAAGAATGGCCCATCCCTCATCCCCCAACCCCAAAGCGTTAAACTGTTTTCAGTAATCATATTACTAACAACGCTACGGTGTTATAATTGTTGTGGTTATTCTGAGACTTCTGTAAGTATATTATGGGATAAACCAAATGAGTAATAATATTTATATTACAGAAAAATAAGAGTTTCATGTTGAAAGAAGATACAAATGCAAGCTTGATACATTTAGTCGCTCAGTCGTGTCTGACTCTATAGACAATCAAAGCATAAATAAATTACACATTAAAAGGAGATCGAATTTTAGTGTTGGGAGACATGGACTTGAGGTCCTAGCTTGTTTCATCACTTAGGGTAGGGTTAGGTCCCTCCATGTGACTCATTTCCTTCATCTGCAAAATGGGGAGAAGGTACAAGACAGTGGGTCAGACCACCAGACTGTCAATTGGCATTTCAAATGTTCAAGTCCCACGTCTGATCCCTTGGGGCAATCATTCCGCCTTTCTCAGTACAGATAGCACGCCTCAATCATTTGCTTTAACATTAAAATGTGTCTGTAGGAAATGGTAGTATCCCTCTGTGTGGAAAGGAGTGTGGCAGTATCTACCAGAGTAAGCATGCACTTACTCTTTGGCCTGGCAGTCTCAGTTCTAGGAATATTTTTGAAATATATCCTATAGGATGCCCATGCTGTGACCGCCAAGGTTATTGTTAAGTGAAAAAAAATGTGATAGAAAAAAGTGTGTTTACTATGTTATCATTTAGTTAGGAAGGGGAGAACAAATGCAAAGATACACATTTATATAATATATGGTTATATTCTGAAAAGACAATAAAAAGATAAAACGTAAAATAAAAAGTAAAGGACCTATAAGCAGGGCAGGAGTAAGGTGGAGGGAACAGGGACTCTGAGCACATCTTGTTTTACGGATTTGCGTTGAAACATGTTAATATTTGACATAAGGATAAGGCACAGTATTTTTCAAAGAAATTCCTAAAATGCAAGTGTAGAACATGAATCTGTGGGTCTAACTGGTTGGTATAACTACACATAAAGAAATTAAAACATGGTAATTTGACTGCGTATCATTGCAGGGATATACCTTAAGAACAGAAAGAATGGCCCATCCCTCATCCCCCAACCCCAAAGCGTTAAACTGTTTTCAGTAATCATATTACTAACAACGCTACGGTGTTATAATTGTTGTGGTTATTCTGAGACTTCTGTAAGTATATTATGGGATAAACCAAATGAGTAATAATATTTATATTACAGAAAAATAAGAGTTTCATGTTGAAAGAAGATACAAATGCAAGCTTGATACATTTAGTCGCTCAGTCGTGTCTGACTCTACAACCCTTTGAACTGTAGCCGCCAGGCTCTCTGTCTGTGGGGTTTCTCAGGCAAGAATACTGGAGTAGGCTGCTACTTCCTTCTCCAGGGGATCTTCCTGACCCAGGGATCAAACTCACGTCTCCAGCGTCTTCAGCACTGCAGGAAGATTCTTTACCTGCTGAGCCATTAGGGAACCTTGATGAGATCAGGTTGAAATGTTATAGTCCTTATTGTGACCTGGGAGTATCAGGATGAACTCCATATGCTTTATCTTACATCCATCCACACACACAAACACCCTCCCCCACCAAAATAACCCATGAGTCACCTTTTGGGGATGTTAGGAACATGGTTCATTATTTTAACATCTGGTCAATAAAGCAAAAGAGGGAGGAGTGGGTAGAGTTATTGCTGAGACAAGACTGCCTTGTACTGATCAATGATGAAGACGGTGATAGATATATCAGGCCCATTATATTACTTCCTCCTAACTGTAAAACATTTTCAAGATAAAAGTAAACTTTAAATGATACAATAGGTTGAGAAATGAAAAATCTTAGAATGCTAATTCTTGAAAATTTAAAACTACAGCCATTTAATCCTAACAACATGGTAACCAAGAATATAGACATTATTTTTTTCCTGATGGCTCAGATGGTAAAGAATCTGCAATGTGGTAAATCTGGGTTCAATCTCTGGGTCAGGAAGATCCCCTGGAGAAGGAAATGGCAACCCACTTATTTTTCAAAGAAATTCTAAAATGCAAGTGTAGAACATGAATCTGTGGGTCTAACTGGTTGGTATAACTACACATAAAGAAATTAAAACATGGTAATTTGACTGCGTATCCTATAAAGAACAGAAAGAATGGCCCATCCCTCATCCCCCAACCCCAAAGCGTTAAACTGTTTTCAGTAATCATATTACTAACAACGCTACGGTGTTATAATTGTTGTGGTTATTCTGAGACTTCTGTAAGTATATTATGGGATAAACCAAATGAGTAATAATATTTATATTACAGAAAAATAAGAGTTTCATGTTGAAAGAAGATACAAATGCAAGCTTGATACATTTAGTCGCTCAGTCGTGTCTGACTCTACAACCCTTTGAACTGTAGCCGCCAGGCTCTCTGTCTGTGGGGTTTCTCAGGCAAGAATACTGGAGTAGGCTGCTACTTCCTTCTCCAGGGGATCTTCCTGACCCAGGGATCAAACTCACGTCTCCAGCGTCTTCAGCACTGCAGGAAGATTCTTTACCTGCTGAGCCATTAGGGAACCTTGATGAGATCAGGTTGAAATGTTATAGTCCTTATTGTGACCTGGGAGTATCAGGATGAACTCCATATGCTTTATCTTACATCCATCCACACACACAAACACCCTCCCCCACCAAAATAACCCATGAGTCACCTTTTGGGGATGTTAGGAACATGGTTCATTATTTTAACATCTGGTCAATAAAGCAAAAGAGGGAGGAGTGGGTAGAGTTATTGCTGAGACAAGACTGCCTTGTACTGATCAATGATGAAGACGGTGATAGATATATCAGGCCCATTATATTACTTCCTCCTAACTGTAAAACATTTTCAAGATAAAAGTAAACTTTAAATGATACAATAGGTTGAGAAATGAAAAATCTTAGAATGCTAATTCTTGAAAATTTAAAACTACAGCCATTTAATCCTAACAACATGGTAACCAAGAATATAGACATTATTTTTTTCCTGATGGCTCAGATGGTAAAGAATCTGCAATGTGGTAAATCTGGGTTCAATCTCTGGGTCAGGAAGATCCCCTGGAGAAGGAAATGGCAACCCACTTCAGTATTCTTGGCTGGGGAATCCCATGGACAGAGGAGCCTGGTGGGCTACAGTCCGTGGGGTTGTGAAGAGTAGGACATGACTAAGTGACTAACACACACACACACACACACACACACACACACACACACACATCCCCACTATACACTGCAGGAAACAAAAGTAAAGAATCCTTTGAGTCAGCACTCAAGCCCACATGTTCTTATTCCAAAGCACACCATTTAACAATTGCCTCTTTAATATTCTCATCTTTTATGTCTGCATTAATAAAACTTTCCTTGGCAATATGAGGCTAACAGGAGCTACCATGATAACAGCACTTTGAAAACAAAACTTTGTATACATACTTTACTGTCATCTGAAAATTGGGGTCTCAAATCTGCCCTATGTAATTGCTGTGAGGATCCAATGAGAACTGTGACTGAAGATAGATGGACAAATATCAAGAGAGATAAACAGAGAATCCTTAAAGATGAGAGAGTTACCCCAATGCCTCTATCATCACTCACAGGACTCGAAGGTTAAATGAAAAGTGAGGCTTTGAACTCAGGGTATAGACCCTCCAGCTGACCCAGGGACAGGAAGGTCCCAGGAGGGACACCTGATGCTCTGGGATGATCAGGAATCAGGAGAACCGGATACCCTGCAGACTGCAAGAAGAGCGGCTTGGAGACAGAGGGGGTGGGGACCAGGGCCAGGTTGCTGGTTATCCTGGGCACTGTCTCCAGATTCCAGAAGGTCAGACACCTGCTGAATGAGGCCTGGGCTGGAGGGAGTGTGGTGGGCAGTGGAACATGCTTTCTTGTACTGATCAATGATGAAGACGGTGATAGATATATCAGGCCCATTATATTACTTCCTCCTAACTGTAAAACATTTTCAAGATAAAAGTAAACTTTAAATGATACAATAGGTTGAGAAATGAAAAATCTTAGAATGCTAATTCTTGAAAATTTAAAACTACAGCCATTTAATCCTAACAACATGGTAACCAAGAATATAGACATTATTTTTTTCCTGATGGCTCAGATGGTAAAGAATCTGCAATGTGGTAAATCTGGGTTCAATCTCTGGGTCAGGAAGATCCCCTGGAGAAGGAAATGGCAACCCACTTCAGTATTCTTGGCTGGGGAATCCCATGGACAGAGGAGCCTGGTGGGCTACAGTCCGTGGGGTTGTGAAGAGTAGGACATGACTAAGTGACTAACACACACACACACACACACACACACACACATCCCCACTATACACTGCAGGAAACAAAAGTAAAGAATCCTTTGAGTCAGCACTCAAGCCCACATGTTCTTATTCCAAAGCACACCATTTAACAATTGCCTCTTTAATATTCTCATCTTTTATGTCTGCATTAATAAAACTTTCCTTGGCAATATGAGGCTAACAGGAGCTACCATGATAACAGCACTTTGAAAACAAAACTTTGTATACATACTTTACTGTCATCTGAAAATTGGGGTCTCAAATCTGCCCTATGTAATTGCTGTGAGGATCCAATGAGAACTGTGACTGAAGATAGATGGACAAATATCAAGAGAGATAAACAGAGAATCCTTAAAGATGAGAGAGTTACCCCAATGCCTCTATCATCACTCACAGGACTCGAAGGTTAAATGAAAAGTGAGGCTTTGAACTCAGGGTATAGACCCTCCAGCTGACCCAGGGACAGGAAGGTCCCAGGAGGGACACCTGATGCTCTGGGATGATCAGGAATCAGGAGAACCGGATACCCTGCAGACTGCAAGAAGAGCGGCTTGGAGACAGAGGGGGTGGGGACCAGGGCCAGGTTGCTGGTTATCCTGGGCACTGTCTCCAGATTCCAGAAGGTCAGACACCTGCTGAATGAGGCCTGGGCTGGAGGGAGTGTGGTGGGCAGTGGAACATGCTTTCTTGTGTTAAGAAGGTAAAACATATCAGGAAGGAAGCAAGCGCCCGGGGCTGCTTGCCAGCTCCCAAAGCGCTTTCTCTTGGCATTCATAATCTTAATGTCTGCCTGGAGATATTTCTTCTCAGCAAATGTTTATTCTCAGATTGTCGGTCTGGCGACTCTCTAACACTCTTTTCACCTTGGAATTCCATGATTCCATAAGTGCCCATTTCTGAAGCAGTACAAAGTCAAACTTCTCCTAGGTCCTGGTTCATGTGCCCCAAAGAAGGCTGAATGCTAATGAATTGATGCTTTAGAACTGTGGTGTTGGAGAAGGCTCTTTGAGAGTCCCTTGGACAGGAAGGAGACAGTCAATCCTAAAAGAAATCAACCCTGAATATTCATTGGAAGGACTGACGCTAAAGCTGAAGCTCCAATACTTTGGCCACCTGATGCACAGAGAGCTGACTCATTGGAAAAGACTCTGCTTCTGGGAAAGATTGAGGACAAGCGGAGAAGGGGGTGACAGAGAATGAGGTTGGACGGCATCATCGACTCAATGAACAGGGATTTGAGCCAACGCTGGGAGATTGTGAGGGACAGGGAAGCCTGGTGTGCTGCAGTCTGCAGGGTCACAAAGAGTCAGGCGCAACTAAGTGGCAGAACAATGGCTCCCCAAGATATTTAGTCTGAACTCAGGGAACAAGGACTCTGTGTCTCTCGCTTGAGGTTCTTTCTTAAACATTTAAGAAATTATGTTGTGTTTTGAATAGGTAATCCCTTCACATGGCATGAAACTCAAAAAATGGAAGACTTCACAGTAAAACTAGAGTGTATATAAGCAAATTTCCTTCCCAATTGTCCTGCAGCCTCCCAGTCCCACCGAGGGACAGGAAGGTCCCAGGAGGGACACCTGATGCTCTGGGATGATCAGGAATCAGGAGAACCGGATACCCTGCAGACTGCAAGAAGAGCGGCTTGGAGACAGAGGGGGTGGGGACCAGGGCCAGGTTGCTGGTTATCCTGGGCACTGTCTCCAGATTCCAGAAGGTCAGACACCTGCTGAATGAGGCCTGGGCTGGAGGGAGTGTGGTGGGCAGTGGAACATGCTTTCTTGTGTTAAGAAGGTAAAACATATCAGGAAGGAAGCAAGCGCCCGGGGCTGCTTGCCAGCTCCCAAAGCGCTTTCTCTTGGCATTCATAATCTTAATGTCTGCCTGGAGATATTTCTTCTCAGCAAATGTTTATTCTCAGATTGTCGGTCTGGCGACTCTCTAACACTCTTTTCACCTTGGAATTCCATGATTCCATAAGTGCCCATTTCTGAAGCAGTACAAAGTCAAACTTCTCCTAGGTCCTGGTTCATGTGCCCCAAAGAAGGCTGAATGCTAATGAATTGATGCTTTAGAACTGTGGTGTTGGAGAAGGCTCTTTGAGAGTCCCTTGGACAGGAAGGAGACAGTCAATCCTAAAAGAAATCAACCCTGAATATTCATTGGAAGGACTGACGCTAAAGCTGAAGCTCCAATACTTTGGCCACCTGATGCACAGAGAGCTGACTCATTGGAAAAGACTCTGCTTCTGGGAAAGATTGAGGACAAGCGGAGAAGGGGGTGACAGAGAATGAGGTTGGACGGCATCATCGACTCAATGAACAGGGATTTGAGCCAACGCTGGGAGATTGTGAGGGACAGGGAAGCCTGGTGTGCTGCAGTCTGCAGGGTCACAAAGAGTCAGGCGCAACTAAGTGGCAGAACAATGGCTCCCCAAGATATTTAGTCTGAACTCAGGGAACAAGGACTCTGTGTCTCTCGCTTGAGGTTCTTTCTTAAACATTTAAGAAATTATGTTGTGTTTTGAATAGGTAATCCCTTCACATGGCATGAAACTCAAAAAATGGAAGACTTCACAGTAAAACTAGAGTGTATATAAGCAAATTTCCTTCCCAATTGTCCTGCAGCCTCCCAGTCCCACCGAGTCCCTCTCCCCACCAGTCACTCTTACCAGCCTGTGTATCCTCCCAGAGACTTTCTTTCTTTATTTATTTTTTGGCCACTTCTAATGATCTTTCATTCACTTATCTTTTTTGTTGTTGTTGTTGTTCTTTGGCCTGCGTGGGCCTCCCATTGCAGTGGCCTCTCTTGTTGCAGAGCACCAGCTCTGGGCACATGCGCTCCAGAGCTCTGGCTCAGTAGCTGGACACATCAGTCCAGCTACTCCGTGGCACGTGGGATCTTCCCAGGCCAGGGATAGAACCAGCACCCCTTGCACTGCAAGGCAGTGTCCTTACCACTGGACTACCAGGAAACCCCCTCCCAGAGACTTTCTATGTATACATAGACACACTTTAAAAATTAAAGCATACTAAATGTATTTTCTTCTAACTTGTCTATTTCAGTTAATATCTTAGATATCTTTCTATATTAGTTCATGTGAAACTGCCTTATTACTTTTAGCAGCTGTATAGTATTCCATTGTATGAAAAAATATATAATACTCTATTATTATTTCAAGTATTAAAAGATGATGCTGTTAAAGTACTCAATATGCCAGCAAATTTGGAAAACTTAGCAATAGCCACACGACTAGAAAAGGTCAGTTTTCATTCCAATACTAAAGAAGGGCAATGCCAAAGAATATTCAAACTACCACACCATTGCACTCATTTCACACACTAGCAAAGTAATGCTTAAATTCCTCCAAGATAGGTTTCAACAGTACATGAAGCGAGAAATTCCAGATGTACAAGCTGGATTTAGAAAAGGCAGAGGAATTAGAGATCAAATTGCCAACATCCATTGGATCATAGAAAGAGCAAGGGAATTCCAGAAAACCGTCCACTTCTGCTTCATCAACTACATTAAAGCCTTTGATTGTGTGGATCACAACAAACTTTCCATTCTGAAAGAGTTGGGAATACGACCGCCTTACATGCCTCCTATGAAACCTGCATGCAGGTTAAGAAGCAACAGTTAGAACTGGTTAGAACAACAGACCAGCTCAACTGGGAAAGGAGCCGATGATATGCTTCTTTCTTAAACATTTAAGAAATTATGTTGTGTTTTGAATAGGTAATCCCTTCACATGGCATGAAACTCAAAAAATGGAAGACTTCACAGTAAAACTAGAGTGTATATAAGCAAATTTCCTTCCCAATTGTCCTGCAGCCTCCCAGTCCCACCGAGTCCCTCTCCCCACCAGTCACTCTTACCAGCCTGTGTATCCTCCCAGAGACTTTCTTTCTTTATTTATTTTTTGGCCACTTCTAATGATCTTTCATTCACTTATCTTTTTTGTTGTTGTTGTTGTTCTTTGGCCTGCGTGGGCCTCCCATTGCAGTGGCCTCTCTTGTTGCAGAGCACCAGCTCTGGGCACATGCGCTCCAGAGCTCTGGCTCAGTAGCTGGACACATCAGTCCAGCTACTCCGTGGCACGTGGGATCTTCCCAGGCCAGGGATAGAACCAGCACCCCTTGCACTGCAAGGCAGTGTCCTTACCACTGGACTACCAGGAAACCCCCTCCCAGAGACTTTCTATGTATACATAGACACACTTTAAAAATTAAAGCATACTAAATGTATTTTCTTCTAACTTGTCTATTTCAGTTAATATCTTAGATATCTTTCTATATTAGTTCATGTGAAACTGCCTTATTACTTTTAGCAGCTGTATAGTATTCCATTGTATGAAAAAATATATAATACTCTATTATTATTTCAAGTATTAAAAGATGATGCTGTTAAAGTACTCAATATGCCAGCAAATTTGGAAAACTTAGCAATAGCCACACGACTAGAAAAGGTCAGTTTTCATTCCAATACTAAAGAAGGGCAATGCCAAAGAATATTCAAACTACCACACCATTGCACTC
Organism: Tragulus kanchil; assembly: GCA_022376925.1. Lineage (NCBI taxonomy): Eukaryota > Metazoa > Chordata > Mammalia > Artiodactyla > Tragulidae > Tragulus > Tragulus kanchil. Next base: position 78,644,775 of record JAIOJX010000024.1, on the reverse strand, counting down.
ATTTCACACACTAGCAAAGTAATGCTTAAATTCCTCCAAGATAGGTTTCAACAGTACATGAAGCGAGAAATTCCAGATGTACAAGCTGGATTTAGAAAAGGCAGAGGAATTAGAGATCAAATTGCCAACATCCATTGGATCATAGAAAGAGCAAGGGAATTCCAGAAAACCGTCCACTTCTGCTTCATCAACTACATTAAAGCCTTTGATTGTGTGGATCACAACAAACTTTCCATTCTGAAAGAGTTGGGAATACGACCGCCTTACATGCCTCCTATGAAACCTGCATGCAGGTTAAGAAGCAACAGTTAGAACTGGTTAGAACAACAGACCAGCTCCAAACTGGGAAAGGAGCATGTCAAGATTGTATATTGTCACCCTGCTTATTTAGTTTATAAGAAGAGCACATCCTGTGAAATGCCAGGCTGGACGAAGCACAAGCTGGAATCAAGATTGCTGGGTATACAGATGACATCACCCTTATGGCAGAAAGTGAAGAAGAACCAAAGGGCCTCTTGATGAAGGTGAAAGAGCAGAGTGAAAAAGCTGGCCTAAAACTCAGCATTCAAAAAATTAAGATCATGGCATCTAGTCCCGTCACTTCATGGCAAATAGATGGGGAAGCAATGGAAACAATTACAGACTTTATTTTCTTGGGCTCCAAAATCACTGCAAATGGTGACTGCAGCCATGAAATTAAAAGACACTTGCTCCTTGGAAGAAAAGCTATGACAAACCTAAACAGCAATGTTCAAAAGCAGCGACATCATTTTGCCACCAAAAATTTGAATAGTCAAAGCTATGGTTTTTCTAGCAGTCACGTATGGATGTGAGAGTTGGACCATAAAGAAGGCTGAGACTGAGAATTGATGCCTTTGAACGCTGGTGTTGGAGAAGGCACTTGAGAGTCCCTTGGACTGCAAGGAGATCAAACCAGTCAATCCTAAAGGAAATCACTGGAACTGAATACTCATTGGAAGGACTGATGCTGAAGCAGAAGCTCCAATACTTTGGCCACCTGATGCAAAAAGACAACTCATTGGAAAAGACCCTGATGTTGGGAAAAATAGAAGGCAGGAGGAGGAGATGACAGAGGATGTGATGGTTGATGACATCACTGAGTCAATGGCCATGAGTTTGAACAGGCTCCGGGAGATGGTGAAGGACAGGGGAGCCTGGAGTGCTGTAGTCCATGAGGTCGCAGAGCTGGACATCACTGAGCTGAACTGGACTGTATACTCTACTGTTGGATGATTAGAATGCTTGTAATCACTGGATACTGAAAATTGCTGCAATAAATAGCTTGTAGTTTTTTTTTTTTCATGGGATTCTTAGGTCAAAGGTAGTGTGACTAAATGGTTGTCACGCTATAGAGCACATCCTGTGAAATGCCAGGCTGGAAACCGAAGGAAAAACAAAGTTTGGGAAAGGAGCATGTCAAGATTGTATATTGTCACCCTGCTTATTTAGTTTATAAGAAGAGCACATCCTGTGAAATGCCAGGCTGGACGAAGCACAAGCTGGAATCAAGATTGCTGGGTATACAGATGACATCACCCTTATGGCAGAAAGTGAAGAAGAACCAAAGGGCCTCTTGATGAAGGTGAAAGAGCAGAGTGAAAAAGCTGGCCTAAAACTCAGCATTCAAAAAATTAAGATCATGGCATCTAGTCCCGTCACTTCATGGCAAATAGATGGGGAAGCAATGGAAACAATTACAGACTTTATTTTCTTGGGCTCCAAAATCACTGCAAATGGTGACTGCAGCCATGAAATTAAAAGACACTTGCTCCTTGGAAGAAAAGCTATGACAAACCTAAACAGCAATGTTCAAAAGCAGCGACATCATTTTGCCACCAAAAATTTGAATAGTCAAAGCTATGGTTTTTCTAGCAGTCACGTATGGATGTGAGAGTTGGACCATAAAGAAGGCTGAGACTGAGAATTGATGCCTTTGAACGCTGGTGTTGGAGAAGGCACTTGAGAGTCCCTTGGACTGCAAGGAGATCAAACCAGTCAATCCTAAAGGAAATCACTGGAACTGAATACTCATTGGAAGGACTGATGCTGAAGCAGAAGCTCCAATACTTTGGCCACCTGATGCAAAAAGACAACTCATTGGAAAAGACCCTGATGTTGGGAAAAATAGAAGGCAGGAGGAGGAGATGACAGAGGATGTGATGGTTGATGACATCACTGAGTCAATGGCCATGAGTTTGAACAGGCTCCGGGAGATGGTGAAGGACAGGGGAGCCTGGAGTGCTGTAGTCCATGAGGTCGCAGAGCTGGACATCACTGAGCGGCTGAACTGGACTGTATACTCTACTGTTGGATGATTAGAATGCTTGTAATCACTGGATACTGAAAATTGCTGCAATAAATAGCTTTGGATCAATGTTTTCTCTTATTTGTAAGATTATTTTGAAAGTAAATTCTTGGATGCAGAATTCTTAGGTCAAAGGTAGTGTGACTAAATGGTTCTCCATAAAAGTTTTCACACCTTAAACTCCTACTAGGAACTGATAAACATTCTTGCTTCCCATTCCTTCTCTAACATGCTGTTGCTATCATCCTTTTAATCTCTGACCGTCTGATACTCAGAAATTAGCACCCTTTGTGGTTCTCTTATTATAAGTGAGGTTGAGCACTTTTCTTTCATTTACTCATTTCTCTACTGGGTAGTTGGTTTATTCTTTTCTATTTGAAAGAACTTTTTACTCTTTTTTTTTAGTTTGAACATAGATTTTTTTTTTTTTTTTGGTTCAAAATCATATGGAAGGCTTCCCTGGTGGTCCAGTAGGTAAAGAGTCTGCCTTGCAGTGCAAGGGGTGCCAGTTCGATTCCTGGCACGGGAAGATCCCACATGCCGTGGAGCGGCTGGACCGGTGTGTTTAATTACGAGCCAGTGCTCTGGAGTGCATATGCCCAGAGCTAGTTCTCTGCTACAGGAGAGGCCACTGCAATGCGAAGCCCACACAGGCCAGAGAACAAAGATGGATGAAAAACAAATAAATGAAAGACCAATAAAAAAAGTGGCCAAAAAAATTTAAAAAAGAAATCTAAAAATAAAAATCACATGGAGTTTACTTGTGAAGATTTTTAGAAATCAATGATCCCTTTATTTCTTATTAATTACCATATGAACATGGTTATTTATACCATATTAATATGTTAAATTTACTACAACATTTTCTCTCAGAAGCCTGTCTATGTATATACATTTTTTCTTTTTTTTACAATCTCGTGTTGGTTTCTGCCATAAAACAAGATGAATCAGCTGTAACTATATATGCCTCTTCCTCCTTAGCCTCCCTCCCCTCCCCCATTCCATCCCTCCAGGTCGTCACAGAGCACAGCCTGGGCTCCCTGTGCTACACAGCAACTTCTCCCCAGCCGGCCATCCTACACCTGATAGTCTACACATGTTGATGCTTCTTCCTCCATTCATCCCATTCTCTTCCTCCCCCAGTACGTCCACAAGTCCATCCTCTACACCTGCACCTCCTTGTTCCCTACAAACTGGTTCATCAATACGATTTTTCTAGATTCCATATATATATATGTGAGTGTGTGTTAATATACGATATTTGTTTTTCTCTTTCAGACTTACTTTGCTCTGTACAACAGGTTCTAGGTTCATCCACTTCATTAGAACTGACTCCAGTCATTTTTTTTTTAATGTCTGAGTAATAGTCCCACACATCTTTATTCATTCATCTATCAATGGACGTCTAGGTGGCTACCACGTCCTGACTATTGTAGGTAGTGCTGTTATGAACACTGGGTGGGATACATGTGTGTTTTTCAATTATGGTTTTCTCAGGGCATATGCCTAGTAGTGGAGTTGCTGGGTCATGTAATAGATTATTCCTAGCTTTTTTTTTGGAGGCGGGGCATCTCCATACTGTTCTCTGTAATGGCTGTATCAGTTTACATTCCCACCAACAGTATAGGAGATTTCCATTTTCTCCCCATTCTCTCCAGCATTTATTGTTTGTAGATTTTTTGATTATGGCCATTCTGAATGGTGCAAGATAATATCTCAGTGTAGTTTTGATTTGCATTTCTCTAATAATTAATATTGTTGAACATCTTTTCATGTATTTATTGATCATCTGTATGTCTTCTTTGGAGAAATGTCTGTTTAGGTCTTCCACTCATTTTTTCATTGGGCTGTTTGTCTTCCTAATATTGAGCTGTGTGAGCTGCCAATATATTTTGGAGATTAATCCTTTGTCAGTTGTTTAATTTGTTACTATTTTCTCCCATTCTGAGGGATATCTTTTAATGTTGTTTATTGTTTCCTTTCCTGTGAAAAAGCTTTTTATTTTAGTTAGGTCGCATTTGTTTATTTTTGTTTTTATTTCTATTACTGTAGCAGGTGGCTCAAGGAGGATCTTGCTGTGATTTATGTCGAAGAGTGTACTGCCTATGCTTTCCTCTGACAGCTTAATAGTTTCTGGCCTTACATTTAAGCCTTTAATCCATTTTTTTCTTTAATCCATTTTGAACTTATTTTTATGTTAGGAAGCATTATAGTTTCATTTGTTTGCATGTAACTGTCCAATTTTCCTAGCACCACTTATTGAAGAGGGTTTTTTTTTCTCCATTGTACATTCTTATCTCCTTTGTCAAAAAGAAGGTACCCATAAGTGTGTGGATTTATCTCTGGGCTTTCTAACTTGTTCCATTGGTCTATATTTCTGTTTTTGTGCCAGTACCATGCTGTCTTAGTGACTGTAGGTTTGTAGTATCCTCTGAAATCAGGAAAGTTGACTACTCTAGCTCTACTTTTCCTTCTCAAGATTGCTTTGGCTATTCCAGGTTCTTTGTGTTTCCATACAAATTGTGAAACTTTTTGTTCTAGTTCTGTAAAAAATATCATTGGTAGTTTGATAAGGATTCCATTGAATCTGTAGATTTCTTTGGGTAGTATAGTAATTTTCACAATATTGATTCTTTCAGTCCAAGAACATGGTATATCTCTCTATTTGTTTGTGTCAGTTTGGATTTCTTTCATCATTGTCATTAGTTTTGTGCATACATATCTTTTCTCTATTTAGGAAGGGTTACCCCTAGGTATTTTGATTCTTTTGTTGTGATGGTGAATGGGATTGTTTCCTTAATTTTCTCTCTTTCTCTTTTCATTCTTAGTATATAGGAATGCAAGGGATTTCTGTGCATTAATTTTATATCCTGTGACTTTACTATATTCATTGATTAGCTATAGCAATTTTTTGGAGGAATCTTTAGGGTTTTCGATGTATAATGTCATATAATGTGCAAACAGTGAGAGTTTTACTTCTTCTTTTCTGATCTGGATTCTTTTTTTTCATATTTCCTTTCCTGTGAAAAAGCTTTTTATTTTAGTTAGGTCGCATTTGTTTATTTTTGTTTTTATTTCTATTACTGTAGCAGGTGGCTCAAGGAGGATCTTGCTGTGATTTATGTCGAAGAGTGTACTGCCTATGCTTTCCTCTGACAGCTTAATAGTTTCTGGCCTTACATTTAAGCCTTTAATCCATTTTTTTCTTTAATCCATTTTGAACTTATTTTTATGTTAGGAAGCATTATAGTTTCATTTGTTTGCATGTAACTGTCCAATTTTCCTAGCACCACTTATTGAAGAGGGTTTTTTTTTCTCCATTGTACATTCTTATCTCCTTTGTCAAAAAGAAGGTACCCATAAGTGTGTGGATTTATCTCTGGGCTTTCTAACTTGTTCCATTGGTCTATATTTCTGTTTTTGTGCCAGTACCATGCTGTCTTAGTGACTGTAGCTTTGTAGTATAGTCTGAAGTCAGGGAAGGTTGACTACTCTAGCTCTACTTTTCCTTCTCAAGATTGCTTTGGCTATTCCAGGTTCTTTGTGTTTCCATACAAATTGTGAAACTTTTTGTTCTAGTTCTGTAAAAAATATCATTGGTAGTTTGATAAGGATTCCATTGAATCTGTAGATTTCTTTGGGTAGTATAGTAATTTTCACAATATTGATTCTTTCAGTCCAAGAACATGGTATATCTCTCTATTTGTTTGTGTCAGTTTGGATTTCTTTCATCATTGTCATTAGTTTTGTGCATACATATCTTTTCTCTATTTAGGAAGGGTTACCCCTAGGTATTTTGATTCTTTTGTTGTGATGGTGAATGGGATTGTTTCCTTAATTTTCTCTCTTTCTCTTTTCATTCTTAGTATATAGGAATGCAAGGGATTTCTGTGCATTAATTTTATATCCTGTGACTTTACTATATTCATTGATTAGCTATAGCAATTTTTTGGAGGAATCTTTAGGGTTTTCGATGTATAATGTCATATAATGTGCAAACAGTGAGAGTTTTACTTCTTCTTTTCTGATCTGGATTCTTTTTTTTCATATTTCCCTTCTCTGATTGTTGTGGCTAGGACTTTCAAAATGATACTAAATAACAGTGGAGAGAGTGGGCACTCTTGGCTTCTTCCTGATCTTAGAGGAAATACTTTCAGTTTTTCATCATTGAGAATAATGTTTGCTGTAGGTTTGTTATATATGTCATAAAGCTTCTATGCCAGCTTTCTGAGAGATTTTATCATAAATCAGTGTTGAATTTTGTTGAAAGCTTTCTCTGCATCTACTGAGATGGTCATATGGTTTTTATCTCTCAGTTTGTTTACACAGTGTATCACATTGATTAATTCGTGGATGTTGAACAATCCTTGCATCTCTGGTATAAATCTCACTTGATCAGGGTGTATGATCCTTTTAATGTTCTGTTGGGTTCTGTTTGCTAGAATTTTGTTGAGGATTTCTGTATCTATGTGAAGGAACCTTTCAAGAAACTTACTTTTTTATCTACAGGAAGAGATAAAACTGTCCATATCAATGGAAGAGATAAAACTGTCCATATCAATGGACAATCAATGTTTTTTTTTTTAACTTTTATTTTACTTTTAACTTTTACAGAGTTTTGTTGTTTACATATGTTTGTTCTCAGATTAGTTATATGTATATCCCCCCCTTCCCTCCCCTCCCGACCATCACACAGCACCCCTGAAGGATCCCCTTTTCTCACAGAGCAATGACTAGAGCTATTTTCTTCACTTATGATAGTACAGGCCTTCATGCTACTTCCTTTATGCCTCCCACCCTCTGTTCCTTCCCTATAATGTCCATATGTCCACTGTCCATGTCTGTCTTTCTGTCGCTTCACTGCGTGTGCCATCATCACCCTCCTACTAGATTCCATATATATATATGTATTAGTATATTGTACTTGTCCTTCTCTTTCTGACTGACTTCATTTTTTATGATAGGTTCTAGAGCCAGCCACCTCATTAGGGCTGATTCTTCTGCATTTCTTTTTACAGTTGTATAGTATTCCATTGTATATATGTCCCAGAGCTTTTGGATCCATTCGTTCGTCGATGGGCATCTAGGTTGCTTCCATGTTCTAGCTATTGTATAGAGAGCTGCGATGAACATTGGGGTGCAGGTGCTTCTTTCTGATTTAATTTCATCAGAGTATAAGAGTGGGATTGCTGGGTCATATGGTGCTTCTATTTTTAGTTTTTTAAGAAATCTCCAGACTGTCTTCCATAGAGGCTGTATTAATCTACATTCCCACCAGCAGTGCAGGAGTGTTCCCTTTTCTCCGCACCCTCTCCAGCATTTATTGTCTGTCGATTTGTGGATGATGGCCATTCTGACGGGTGTGAGGTGATATCTCATTGTAGTTTTGATTTGCATTTCTCTAATTATAAGTGAAGTTAAGCATCATTTCATGTGTTTTGGGACATCTGTATGTCCTCTTTGGAGAGGTGTCTGTTTAGGTCCTTTTCCCATTTTTTGACAATCAGTGTTTTTATCCTAACTTTATTCATGATGATTTCGCTATGCCAAGAAAACCTCTTTTCATAATTAAATAGATCTTTTATCACTGGTTGTTTTTTTTTTTGGTCTTACTGAGGTCTCTTTCTTCATGAATATTTTTAAGATTCCCACATATTCTTTAGCATTTCTATTTCTATGGTTTACAATATTTGTTTCAGCCATTTATTCATCTGGAAATTATTTGAAATCAGAGAAGGGAGGGCTATAATTTTATAATATTATATATATAATTATTATCAGCTGGCATTCCCAATTCCATTTATTGAAGAATTCACATTTTGCCCTTTGATTGGAAATACCATCTTGATCATATATTAAATCCCCTTATGCATTTGGATCTATTTTTGGATTTTCTCTTCCATTCATTTATGTATTTCTTCATATATGCAGGTACTGTACACTTAATTACTGTAATTAATTAAATTTTATTTTTATTAATTCTTCTGTTTGTTCTTGTTTTTTTCACATGAACTATAAAACGGTTCTCTAGTATTTTTAAATCAGATGGTATTTTGAAAATTATATTAATATTATAAATTAACTTAGAACTGACATATTTATGATATTGAATCTACTTAAGAATGTGACGGGCTTCCCCTGGTGGTCCAGTGGATAAGGCCACCGCCTTGCAGTGCAAGGGGCGCCGGTTCGGTCCCTGGCCTGGGAGGATCCCATGGGCCGCGGAGCGGCTGGACTGATGTGTCCAATTACCGAGCCGGAGCTCTGGCGTGCATGCGCCCAGAGTCGGTGCTCTGCAACGACAGACGCCACCGCGATGGGAGGCCCGCAGGAGCCAAAGAACAAAGATGGATGAAAATAGAGCTTCATCAGAGTATAGATTTTTAAGGTGCTTCTATTTTTAGTTTTTTAAGAAATCTCCAGACTGTCTTCCATAGAGGCTGTATTAATCTACATTCCCACCAGCAGTGCAGGAGTGTTCCCTTTTCTCCGCACCCTCTCCAGCATTTATTGTCTGTCGATTTGTGGATGATGGCCATTCTGACGGGTGTGAGGTGATATCTCATTGTAGTTTTGATTTGCATTTCTCTAATTATAAGTGAAGTTAAGCATCATTTCATGTGTTTTGGGACATCTGTATGTCCTCTTTGGAGAGGTGTCTGTTTAGGTCCTTTTCCCATTTTTTGACAATCAGTGTTTTTATCCTAACTTTATTCATGATGATTTCGCTATGCCAAGAAAACCTCTTTTCATAATTAAATAGATCTTTTATCACTGGTTGTTTTTTTTTTTGGTCTTACTGAGGTCTCTTTCTTCATGAATATTTTTAAGATTCCCACATATTCTTTAGCATTTCTATTTCTATGGTTTACAATATTTGTTTCAGCCATTTATTCATCTGGAAATTATTTGAAATCAGAAAAGGGGAGGGCTATAATTTTATAATATTATATATATAATTATTATCAGCTGGCATTCCCAATTCCATTTATTGAAGAATTCACATTTTGCCCTTTGATTGGAAATACCATCTTGATCATATATTAAATCCCCTTATGCATTTGGATCTATTTTTGGATTTTCTCTTCCATTCATTTATGTATTTCTTCATATATGCAGGTACTGTACACTTAATTACTGTAATTAATTAAATTTTATTTTTATTAATTCTTCTGTTTGTTCTTGTTTTTTTCACATGAACTATAAAACGGTTCTCTAGTATTTTTAAATCAGATGGTATTTTGAAAATTATATTAATATTATAAATTAACTTAGAACTGACATATTTATGATATTGAATCTACTTAAGAATGTGACGGGCTTCCCCTGGTGGTCCAGTGGATAAGGCCACCGCCTTGCAGTGCAAGGGGCGCCGGTTCGGTCCCTGGCCTGGGAGGATCCCATGGGCCGCGGAGCGGCTGGACTGATGTGTCCAATTACCGAGCCGGAGCTCTGGCGTGCATGCGCCCAGAGTCGGTGCTCTGCAACGACAGACGCCACCGCGATGGGAGGCCCGCAGGAGCCAAAGAACAAAGATGGATGAAAATAGAGAAATGAAAAACCAATAGAAGTGGCCCGCCCGCTCCCCTCCCTCCGCAACCCGACCTCCGCCCCAAAAAAAAAAAAAAGAATGTGACATGCTTTTAGAGGAATGAATAAAGAGGACGTGGTACATATATCCAATGGAATATTACTCATCCATTAAAAAGGATGAAACAATGCCATTTGCAACAACATGGATGGACCTAGAGAGTGTCATACCGCGAGAAGTAAGTCAGATAGAGAAGGAAAAACATAGCAAGACATCCCTTCTATGTGGGATCTAAAAAGAAATGATACAAATAAACTTATAAAACAGAATACTGGGCTTCCCCTGGTGGTCCAATGGGTAAGGACACCGCCTTGCAGCGCAAGGGGCGCCGGTTCGAGCCCTGGCCTGGGAAGATCCTGCGTGCTGCGGAGTGGCTGGACTGATGTGTCCAATCACCGAGCCAGAGCTCTGGAGCGCATGCGCACAGAGCCGGCGCTCTGCAACAACAGATGCCACCGCGATGGGAGGCCCACAGGAGCCAAAGAACAAAGACGGATGAAAATAGACAAATGAAAGACCAATAGAAGTGGCCCGCCCGCTCCCCTCCCTCCCCAAACCCACCCCCCCCCCAAAAAAAAAAAAAAAGAATGTGACATGCTTTTAGAGGAATGAATAAAGAGGACGTGGTACATATATCCAATGGAATATTACTCATCCATTAAAAAGGATGAAACAATGCCATTTGCAACAACATGGATGGACCTAGAGAGTGTCATACCGCGAGAAGTAAGTCAGATAGAGAAGGAAAAACATAGCAAGACATCCCTTCTATGTGGGATCTAAAAAGAAATGATACAAATAAACTTATAAAACAGAATACTGGGCTTCCCCTGGTGGTCCAATGGGTAAGGACACCGCCTTGCAGCGCAAGGGGCGCCGGTTCGAGCCCTGGCCTGGGAAGATCCTGCGTGCTGCGGAGTGGCTGGACTGATGTGTCCAATCACCGAGCCAGAGCTCTGGAGCGCATGCGCACAGAGCCGGCGCTCTGCAACAACAGATGCCACCGCGATGGGAGGCCCACAGGAGCCAAAGAACAAAGACGGATGAAAATAGACAAATGAAAGACCAATAGAAGTGGCCCGCCCGCTCCCCTCCCTCCCCAACCCGACCCCCGCCCAAAATAAATAAATAAATAAATCTTTAAAAAAACAACAACAAAAAAACCCCAGAATACTATAGAATAATATAAAACTTATAAAATAACAAATTATTATTATCTTATAATATAAAACAATAAGTTTTATATAATAATAATATGAAACTTATAACACAGACTTAAAGGAAGAATTTATGGTTGTGGTGGTGGGGGATAGTTAAGGAGTCTGGAATACACATGGCACACTGCTATGTTTAAAGTGGATAACCAACTGTATAAGCATGTAGAACTCTGCTCAATGTTACGTGGCAGCCTGGATGGGAGAAGAGCCTGGGGGAGAATGGAAACATGTTTATGTACGGCTGAATCCCTTCATTATTACCCGAAAATATCACAATATTGCTTGTTAATCAGCTATACTGCAATACAAAATTAAAAGTTTTTAAAAAATCTACAAAAATCCACAGCTAACACTATACTTGATGGTGAAGGACTGAACACTTTCACCTCTAAAACTGGAGATAAAGACAGGATGTCTACTTTTACCACTCTTCCTCAACACAGAGCTAGAAGCTTTAGCTACTGGAGTAAGGCAATAACAGGAAATAAATGGCATACAAGTTAGAATGGAAGAAATAAAACTGTTTCCATGTTCTGATAACATGACGGTCTATGTAGACCACCCCAAGGAAGCTACAAAACATCCTCTTAGGATTGGAGTCATCAAGGTCTCAGGATATTAAGATAAACACACAAATATCAATGGCATTTTTGTGCATAAGCAATGAACACATGGAAAAAAAATCAAACACCACTTATAATCCCTCAAAATTCAATATATAAGCATAAAATGAATAAAACATGTCCATGGCTTATATGCTGAAAACTACTGATGAAGTAATTTAAAACTCTACATAATGGAGAGACATATATCATGTTCATAGATTAAAAGACTTAACACAGTAAACACAGAAATTCTCAATGAATTTATATACTGGTTTGATACAACCTCTATTAAAATTCCAGCAAGATTTTTACTAGATACAGATTATGCTAAAATTTATATGGAAATACAAAGGAACTAGAGTAGCTAAAATAATTTTGAAAAAGAAGAAAAATGGGAAGAGTCAGTCTACCAATTGAAAGACTCATTATATAGCTACGGTAATCAAAACTATATGGTATTGATGGAGGGACAGACACATAGATCAATGGCACAGAATAGAAAACCCAGAAATTGACCAACATAAATACGCTCAACTGATTTTTTACAAAGAGGCCAAAGTAATGGAGGAAGAAAGCCTTTTCAACAAATGGTGCTGGATGAATTGGACATCCATAGAATCCACAGGCCAAAAAAAAACAAAAACAAAAACAACTTAACCCAAGTCCTTGTACAAAAATGACTTCAGCTGGATGGTGGACTTAAAATGTAAAACTTGTAGAATAAACACAAGAGAAAATTTAGGCAAACAGTTCTTAGATTTACTGACAAAAGCAAGATCCATAAAAGGAAAAACTGATAAACTGGACTTCAAAATTAAAACTTTGCTTTGCAAAAGATAAAAGTGGGAGAAACCACGCATATGAAAATGAACTAGCTCTAGAATATAAAATAAAGAACCTCAAAACTCAGTAGTAGGGCTTCCCCTGGTGGTCCAGTGGGTAAGGACACCGCCTTGCAGTGCAAGGGGCGCCGGTTTGAGCCTTGGCCTGGGAGGATCCCACGTGCCGCGGAGCGGCTGGACTGATGTGTCCAATCACCGAGCCGGAGCTCTGGAGTGCAAGCGCCCAGAGCTGGTGCTCTGCAACGACGGAGGCCACCGCAATGGGAGGCCCACAGGAGCCAAAGAACGAAGACGAATGAAAATAGAGAAATGAGAAAACCAATAGAAGTGGCCCGCCCGCTCCCCTCCCTCCCCAACCCGACCCCTGCCCAAAGTAAATAAATAAATAAATCTTTAAAAAAAAAAAAAACTCAGTAGTAAAGATATAAACTATCCAGTTAGGACATGGCCAAGGTTATGAAAAGATATTTCACTAAAATATCTATTCATATGGCAAATAAGCACTCACGTGCTTTAGATATTCAACATCATTAATCATCAGGAGAGTGCAAACTAAAACCCACAATAAAAAGGAAAAAGATCCCGGGAGATATCACTAGACATCTATCTGGATGGCTATCACAAAAAATGGTGGCAAGAGCAAATGCAAACAAGATGTAGAAAAACTAGATCATTCATACACTGCTGGTGGGAATGCAAAATAACACCCAGGCTAGAACACAGTTTGGCAGTTTCTTTAAAAAAAAAAAAAAAACATACAACTACCATATAACCCACAAACGTAGTTCTAGGCATTTATCCCAGAGCAATAAAGACTTACATTCATATCAAAACCTGTATAAGAATGTTTCTGGGGCTTCCCCTGGTGGTCCAGTGGGTAAGGACACCGCCTTACAGTGCAAGGGCTGCCGGTTCGATCCCTGGCCTGGGAAGATCCCACGTGCCGCGGAGCGGCTGGACTGATGTGTCCAATTACCGAGCCGGATCTCTGGAGCGCACGCGCTCAGAGCCGGCGCTCTGCGACGACAGAGGCCACCACGATGGGAGGCCCACAGGAGCCAAAGAACAAAGACGGATGAAACTAGACAAATGAAAGACCAATAGAAGTGGCCCGCCCACCCCCCAGAAGATAAATAAATAAAATAAATGTTTAAAAAAAAAAAAAAGAATGTTTCTGGTGACTATATTCATAATAACCCCCCAAATGTAAACAACCCCAGTATCTTTTAAAGAACAAAGGTTGAACAAATAGCAAGGTATCTACATCCTAGAATACTACCCAGAAATAAATAGGAAAGAACTATTGAAACATGCAATAGATAAACTTCCGGTGAATTATGCTGAGTGAAAAAAGTCAACCCAAATGATTAAATAGTGTATAATTCCATTTATATAACATTCTGGAAATGACAAAAATTATAGAAATACAGAACTGATTACTGGTTGCCACGGGTTAAGAAAGGGAAATGGTGAAGGGAAGATGGTGTGGCTATAAAAGGTTAAGAGGAGAGTGGCAGAAATGTTTTGATCTTGACAGTACACTGTCAATATCCCGGTGTGATGTTATACTACAGAATTGGAAGGTGTTATTATTGGAGGAACCTGGGAAAAGTATAGGGCTTCCCAGGAGGCTCAGAGGTACAGGATCTGCCTGCCAAAGGCAGCAGACACAGGAGACATGGGCTCAGTCCCTGGGACAGGAAGATCCCTGGGGAAGGAAACGGCAATCCACTTCAGTGTTTTTGCCTGGAGAATCCCATGAACAGAGGGCCTGGCCGGCTACAGTTCAAAGGATCACAAAGAGCAACTGACCATGCAGGGGCAAAGCATGTAAGACATCTCTGCATTAGTTGCTTTAACTGCATATGAACCTATAATTGTTTCAAATAAAACATTTAATTAAAAGCAGTTTTCAGTTGATTCTTTTGTATTCCCTGGTGGTCCAGTGGGTAAGGACACCGCCTTACAGTGCAAGGGCTGCCGGTTCGATCCCTGGCCTGGGAAGATCCCACGTGCCGCGGAGCGGCTGGACTGATGTGTCCAATTACCGAGCCGGATCTCTGGAGCGCACGCGCTCAGAGCCGGCGCTCTGCGACGACAGAGGCCACCACGATGGGAGGCCCACAGGAGCCAAAGAACAAAGACGGATGAAACTAGACAAATGAAAGACCAATAGAAGTGGCCCGCCCATCCCCCTCCCTCCCCACCCCACCCCCCAGAAGATAAATAAATAAAATAAATGTTTAAAAAAAAAAAAAAGAATGTTTCTGGTGACTATATTCATAATAACCCCCCAAATGTAAACAACCCCAGTATCTTTTAAAGAACAAAGGTTGAACAAATAGCAAGGTATCTACATCCTAGAATACTACCCAGAAATAAATAGGAAAGAACTATTGAAACATGCAATAGATAAACTTCCGGTGAATTATGCTGAGTGAAAAAAGTCAACCCAAATGATTAAATAGTGTATAATTCCATTTATATAACATTCTGGAAATGACAAAAATTATAGAAATACAGAACTGATTACTGGTTGCCACGGGTTAAGAAAGGGAAATGGTGAAGGGAAGATGGTGTGGCTATAAAAGGTTAAGAGGAGAGTGGCAGAAATGTTTTGATCTTGACAGTACACTGTCAATATCCCGGTGTGATGTTATACTACAGAATTGGAAGGTGTTATTATTGGAGGAACCTGGGAAAAGTATAGGGCTTCCCAGGAGGCTCAGAGGTACAGGATCTGCCTGCCAAAGGCAGCAGACACAGGAGACATGGGCTCAGTCCCTGGGACAGGAAGATCCCCTGGAGAAGGAAACGGCAATCCACTTCAGTGTTTTTGCCTGGAGAATCCCATGAACAGAGGGGCCTGGCCGGCTACAGTTCAAAGGATCACAAAGAGCAACTGACCATGCAGGGGCAAAGCATGTAAGACATCTCTCTGCATTAGTTGCTTTAACTGCATATGAACCTATAATTGTTTCAAATAAAACATTTAATTAAAAGCAGTTTTCAGTTGATTCTTTTTGTATTCCACATAATAACATCTGTAAATCACTATAATATTATCTCTTCCTTTCCAATTTTTATGCCTCATTTCTTTTGGCAGATTCAACTTAATGTTAGGCATTGGAAAAACAAGTTGGGAAGAAAAATCTGCTACCACATAAAGTAATACAAACTAGGTGGAATTTTAAAAAATTTATTCTTATTATGGGATAACAGATTATGGAATTTAACATTATTTTTTAAAACTAAACCATTTTCCCAGATGTATTTAAAAGATATATTTGCAGAGTAAGGGTAGGAACAGTCGGGAGAGGCTAGAGGGGGCCCAAGAGAAAGACAGTGCTAAGAGAACAGAAAGACAAGCCACAGACTCAAAGAAAATGTTACGAACAGACAACGCTGGTAAAGGGCTGGGTGCGAAGTACACAATGAAACCTCAAGTCAATAACAAGACAACTAACAATCCGATAAAAAATAAGCAAAAGATCTAAATTGATCTTTGGCAAAAGAGATAACATTTGGCAAGTAAGCACTCAAAAAGATGTTCAGCACCATTTGTTATCAGAGAAGTGCAATTAAAACCACAATGAGATACCGTGAGATACCATTACACATCTGTTAGAATAATAGCTCAAAAACCCCAGAAAACAAAAGCCTCACAATACGATGTGCTGGTGAGGATAGGAGACCACTGGAATGTACATTCAAAACCATAGTAGTCCTCATGGCTCAGTCAGTAATTGAGTTACTACAGAATTGGGAAAGGGTGTTATTATTGGAGGAACCTGGGAAAAGTATAGGGCTTCCCAGGAGGCTCAGAGGTACAGGATCTGCCTGCCAAAGGCAGCAGACACAGGAGACATGGGCTCAGTCCCTGGGACAGGAAGATCCCTGAGAAGGAAACGGCAATCCACTTCAGTGTTTTTGCCTGGAGAATCCCATGAACAGAGGGGCCTGGCCGGCTACAGTTCAAAGGATCACAAAGAGCAACTGACCATGCAGGGGCAAAGCATGTAAGACATCTCTCTGCATTAGTTGCTTTAACTGCATATGAACCTATAATTGTTTCAAATAAAACATTTAATTAAAAGCAGTTTTCAGTTGATTCTTTTTGTATTCCACATAATAACATCTGTAAATCACTATAATATTATCTCTTCCTTTCCAATTTTTATGCCTCATTTCTTTTGGCAGATTCAACTTAATGTTAGGCATTGGAAAAACAAGTTGGGAAGAAAAATCTGCTACCACATAAAGTAATACAAACTAGGTGGAATTTTAAAAAATTTATTCTTATTATGGGATAACAGATTATGGAATTTAACATTATTTTTTAAAACTAAACCATTTTCCCAGATGTATTTAAAAGATATATTTGCAGAGTAAGGGTAGGAACAGTCGGGAGAGGCTAGAGGGGCCTAAGAGAAAGACAGTGCTAAGAGAACAGAAAGACAAGCCACAGACTCAAAGAAAATGTTACGAACAGACAACGCTGGTAAAGGGCTGGGTGCGAAGTACACAATGAAACCTCAAGTCAATAACAAGACAACTAACAATCCGATAAAAAATAAGCAAAAGATCTAAATTGATCTTTGGCAAAAGAGATAACATTTGGCAAGTAAGCACTCAAAAAGATGTTCAGCACCATTTGTTATCAGAGAAGTGCAATTAAAACCACAATGAGATACCGTGAGATACCATTACACATCTGTTAGAATAATAGCTCAAAAACCCCAGAAAACAAAAGCCTCACAATACGATGTGCTGGTGAGGATAGGAGACCACTGGAATGTACATTCAAAACCATAGTAGTCCTCATGGCTCAGTCAGTAAAGAACCTGCCTGCAATGCAGGAGACATAAGAGACCAGGGATCAGTCCCCAGGTCAGGAAAATCCCCTGGAGAAGGCAACAGCAACCCACTCCAGTAACCTTTCCTGGGAAATCTCATGGACAGAGGATCCCGGTGAGCTACAGTCCACGGGGTCACAGAGTCAGACACTACCAAGTGACTAAACTACCACTACTTTGCAAAACTGCTTGGCAGATTCCTAAAAGGTAAAATATATAGTTACCATACAACCAGTAATCCAACTCCTGGGTATTTACCCAAGAGAAATGAATACATATTTTGACACAAAAACCTACACATGAATATTTACAGCAAGTTTATCCATAATGACCCAAAACTAGAAATAAGTATCTGTCAACAGGTGAGTGGATAAATAAGCTGCGGTATGTAACCCAATGGAATACTACCTATCAGTGATCTACTGATAAATGCAGCAAATTAGAGGCATCTCCAGTGCACTGTTAAGTAAAAGTCAGTCTCAAAAGACTGCATACTACATGACTTCATTTTTATGACATTTTAGGAAATGCACACTCTAGCGATATAATCAGTGATTACCAGAAGCTGGGACTGGGGCGAGAAGACTGACCAAAAGGTGTATATGAGAACTTCTATGGAATAACAGAAACACTCTATATTTGATTATGGTGGTAGTTACCTAACTGTATGTATTTGCAAAATTCATAGGACTGTACACCTAACAAGAGTGAGTTTTATCCTAAGCTACACCTCCATAGAAGGAATTTGCAACAAGAAATCCTTTAGGTATATGAAAAGACCAATTAAAACCTGGGAGAAGATATTGGGTATATACATCTAGCAAAGGATGACTATCAAGAATATAGACAGAAGTTCTATAAGTAAATAAGAGGATAACTAAACCAACAGAAATACAGGCAGGAGGCAAACAGGAGTGCATATGGCTAATAAGCCTAGTAAGAGTAACTGGCAAATACACATCAAGACCAACGGACAGGGGCTTTTCCCTGGTAGTCTAGGGGGTAAGGACACTGCCTTGCAGTGAAAACGCCGCCGGTTCAAGCCCTGACCTGGGAAGATCCCACGTGCTGCAGCGCAGCTGGACCAATGTGTCCAATTACCGAGCCGGAGCTCTGGAGCGCATGCGCCCAGAGCCGGTGCTCTGTGACAATGGAGGCCACTGGGATGGGAGGCCCACACGAGCCAAAGAACAAAGATGGATGAAAACAGACAAATGAAAGACCAATAGAAGTGGCCCGTCCGTCCCCCTCCCTCCCCAACCCAACTCCCCGCTCCAAAAAAAAAAATTTAAAAAAAATAGAAAAAAAAAAAAAACCAACGGACACTCATTCAATTACAGAAATTACTAAATCGGATGATATCAAGTGTTGAAGGAGTTGAAAATGCATAGGGTTTCTAATGCACTGCTAAAGGTACATTCGCTTTAGAAAAAGCTTAACATCACCCCCTAAAGTTGAACATTCACAAATGATGCTTTAGCAAATTTACTGTTATATACAGACCATAAGAGACTCTTCTATATGTATAACAATGTTCCTGGCAGCATTGTTCACCGCAGGAGAAATGGCCCAAAAGTTCATCAACAAAGAAATGGATAATTGAGCTGTTAGAGTCAAACAGTGAAATAAACAAAGCAGACCGAATAAGTGAATTAGTGTGCTATGCAAGGAAATGACTTCATAAACAAAGAGGACATAAAAGAAAACAGGATTGAAAAAAATGCTTACTACAACTCAATAACAACAGCAAAACATACAAAATTAAAACATGGGCAAAGGACTTGGACATTTGTCCAAAGAAGACACATGAATGACCAATAAGCATATAGAAAGATATTCACAGAGAAATGCAAATCTAAACCACAATGAGAAATCATCACATACCCATTAGGATGGCTACTATCCAAAACAAACAAACAGAAAATAACAACTGTTGGAAAGGATGTGGAGAAACTGAAACCCTCTTAAACTGCTGCTGGGAGTACAGGCAGGAGGCAAACAGGAGTGCATATGGCTAATAAGCCTAGTAAGAGTAACTGGCAAATACACATCAAGACCAACGGACAGGGGCTTTTCCCTGGTAGTCTAGGGGGTAAGGACACTGCCTTGCAGTGAAAACGCCGCCGGTTCAAGCCCTGACCTGGGAAGATCCCACGTGCTGCAGCGCAGCTGGACCAATGTGTCCAATTACCGAGCCGGAGCTCTGGAGCGCATGCGCCCAGAGCCGGTGCTCTGTGACAATGGAGGCCACTGGGATGGGAGGCCCACACGAGCCAAAGAACAAAGATGGATGAAAACAGACAAATGAAAGACCAATAGAAGTGGCCCGTCCGTCCCCCTCCCTCCCCAACCCAACTCCCCGCTCCAAAAAAAAAAATTTAAAAAAAATAGAAAAAAAAAAAAACCAACGGACACTCATTCAATTACAGAAATTACTAAATCGGATGATATCAAGTGTTGAAGGAGTTGAAAATGCATAGGGTTTCTAATGCACTGCTAAAGGTACATTCGCTTTAGAAAAAGCTTAACATCACCCCCTAAAGTTGAACATTCACAAATGATGCTTTAGCAAATTTACTGTTATATACAGACCATAAGAGACTCTTCTATATGTATAACAATGTTCCTGGCAGCATTGTTCACCGCAGGAGAAATGGCCCAAAAGTTCATCAACAAAGAAATGGATAATTGAGCTGTTAGAGTCAAACAGTGAAATAAACAAAGCAGACCGAATAAGTGAATTAGTGTGCTATGCAAGGAAATGACTTCATAAACAAAGAGGACATAAAAGAAAACAGGATTGAAAAAAATGCTTACTACAACTCAATAACAACAGCAAAACATACAAAATTAAAACATGGGCAAAGGACTTGGACATTTGTCCAAAGAAGACACATGAATGACCAATAAGCATATAGAAAGATATTCACAGAGAAATGCAAATCTAAACCACAATGAGAAATCATCACATACCCATTAGGATGGCTACTATCCAAAACAAACAAACAGAAAATAACAACTGTTGGAAAGGATGTGGAGAAACTGAAACCCTCTTAAACTGCTGCTGGGAGTACAGTAGTGCAGTCTTTATTGAAAACAGTATGGTGGCTCCAAAAAAAAATTAAAAACAGAATTACCACATGATCCAGCAATTCCATTCTGGGTATATAAAAAAAAAGAACTGAGGAACTTCCCTGCTCTCTAGTGGTTAAAACTCCATGCTTCCACTACAGGGGGTGTAGGTTTGATCCCTGGTTGAGAAACTAAGATCCCATGTCCTGTGTAGAGTGGCCAAAAATGATTTAAAGATTTTTTAGTTAAAAAAAAAAGAATCAAAAGCAAGATCTCAAATAAATATTTGCATACCCAAGTTCATACAGAGTTATTGAAGATAGCCAAAAGGCGGAAGCAACTCAAGTGCTTATCAGTGAATGAATGGATATACAAAATGTGGTATAGACATACAACAGAATATTATTCAGTCTTAAAAAAGGAAGGAAATTCTATCAAGTGCTTCTACATGGATGAACTTTGAGGATACTATGCAAATTGAAACGTCAGTCACAAAAGGACGATTACTGTATGATTTTACTTATATGAGGTACCTAGAGTAGTCAGATTCCATAGAGATGGAAAGTGTAACCATCGCTGCCAAGGGGAGGAGGGATGAGGAGCTCTTTAATGGGGGCAGAGGTTACATTTTGCAAGATGAAAACAGTTCCGAGGATTAGTTGCACAAGTATGCAAATGCACTAAACATACAAAGCTGCTCACTCTAAAAGCGGTAAATTTTATGTCATGCATATTTTACTACAATTACAAAGGAAAGATAATGATTACTTCTGGTATTGAGGGAGGTGGGGAGGACAGCTTAGTGGTTGCGGTGGGACCATAAGATTAGATATTTGCTAATTCTCAAAGTCTTATCTTTTGTTCTAGGTGGTGTATTTGCAGGTACTTACAATATTTCTGGTAAATAAACAAGTAAACAGATGATTAGGAAAGAAATGACTTGGACATTTGTCCAAAGAAGACACATGAATGACCAATAAGCATATAGAAAGATATTCACAGAGAAATGCAAATCTAAACCACAATGAGAAATCATCACATACCCATTAGGATGGCTACTATCCAAAACAAACAAACAGAAAATAACAACTGTTGGAAAGGATGTGGAGAAACTGAAACCCTCTTAAACTGCTGCTGGGAGTACAGTAGTGCAGTCTTTATTGAAAACAGTATGGTGGCTCCAAAAAAAAATTAAAAACAGAATTACCACATGATCCAGCAATTCCATTCTGGGTATATAAAAAAAAAGAACTGAGGAACTTCCCTGCTCTCTAGTGGTTAAAACTCCATGCTTCCACTACAGGGGGTGTAGGTTTGATCCCTGGTTGAGAAACTAAGATCCCATGTCCTGTGTAGAGTGGCCAAAAATGATTTAAAGATTTTTTAGTTAAAAAAAAAAGAATCAAAAGCAAGATCTCAAATAAATATTTGCATACCCAAGTTCATACAGAGTTATTGAAGATAGCCAAAAGGCGGAAGCAACTCAAGTGCTTATCAGTGAATGAATGGATATACAAAATGTGGTATAGACATACAACAGAATATTATTCAGTCTTAAAAAAGGAAGGAAATTCTATCAAGTGCTTCTACATGGATGAACTTTGAGGATACTATGCAAATTGAAACGTCAGTCACAAAAGGACGATTACTGTATGATTTTACTTATATGAGGTACCTAGAGTAGTCAGATTCCATAGAGATGGAAAGTGTAACCATCGCTGCCAAGGGGAGGAGGGATGAGGAGCTCTTTAATGGGGGCAGAGGTTACATTTTGCAAGATGAAAACAGTTCCGAGGATTAGTTGCACAAGTATGCAAATGCACTAAACATACAAAGCTGCTCACTCTAAAAGCGGTAAATTTTATGTCATGCATATTTTACTACAATTACAAAGGAAAGATAATGATTACTTCTGGTATTGAGGGAGGTGGGGAGGACAGCTTAGTGGTTGCGGTGGGACCATAAGATTAGATATTTGCTAATTCTCAAAGTCTTATCTTTTGTTCTAGGTGGTGTATTTGCAGGTACTTACAATATTTCTGGTAAATAAACAAGTAAACAGATGATTAGGAAAGAAAGGAGGTACAAAGGAAGGAAGAGTGGAAGAAGGGAGAGATGAGGAGGGAGGGAGAGAAGGAACTAAAGAAAGAAAAAGAGCAGAGCATGCTTGGACCAATGATGAGATGAGTCATGAACCAAGGTCATGCCTAATCTAATGTTGAGTACCTGAGGATCTCACTAAAAATATCTAGTGGGTCAAAGGTATCCTAGATTATCCTAGATTATGAAAGGAATCTCAGAAATCTCTAATTGAATTCCATCATTCAACGTGATGAGAAAAGTGATGCAGAAAGACATGAGGAACGTGAATGATGCTCAGAGATGTTCAATGGTCTCTCTAAGGTCACACAAGTATCTACATTCTAACCTTTCCTGAGACATCCATTCTTACAAATAACTGTCCCTTGTAATCCTTACAACATTCCTTTAAGGAAGAAATTATTACACATTAGAAATCTGAAGTCTAACGATTTTTTTAAAAAAAGAAAAAGAAAACTTGCCTAATGTTTTTCAACTGGGGAATGGCACAGACAACCCTGATGCCCAGGCTGGTGGAGGTCTCAGAGCCCACTCTCCTCTGATGCCACTCAGAAGCCTGGTTCACAGCATTCGAGCAGCATTCCTACTGCTGCTTTGTGAATGGCCCTGGATTTCATTTCAAAGTTCTCTTTGTAATTATATCAGGAAAGTCTTACTGTGATTATATCAGAAAACTCTTGCTTCTTAAGGGGGAAAGGGTATAACCAGTTATACTAAGTTTATATACTTCATTTACATATAATTACTATATTAGGTTATATATAACTACTATGTATAAACTAAGTATAGTTATACTCGTTTCTTCCTTAAGAAACAATAGTTTTACAAAGAGAACTTTTTGGGCTTCCTTGGTAGCTCAGTTGGTAAAGAATCCACCTGCAGTGCAGGAGACCCTGGTTTGATTCCTGGGTCGGGAAGTCCCCCTGGAGAAGGGATAGGCTACCCATTCCAGTATGGACTTCCCTCGTGGCTCAGATGGTAAAGAATATGCTCACAATGCAGGAGACCAGGGTTTGGTCCCTGGGTTGGGAAGATTTCCTGGAGAAGGGAAAGGTTACCCATTCTAGCATTCTTGCCTGGAGAATTCCATGGCTCATCCATGGGTCGCAAAGACTTGGACACAACTGAGCGACTTTCACTTTATACTTAGTTTATATATTCCATATGTCTTGGTTTTAAAATACACCATGAACAAGAGACAAATTTGTAAAGGTGACCTGGCCAGAGAAATGTTCTGATTCATAGAAAACTCTTCTTAAGGAAGAGAAAACAGGTATGTCACAACAACCTTTATCCCTGTCACTGGGACTTGGAAAGAAATGCTCCAAAGGAAGACAGGTTCCCACTTCAGATGGAAGAGTCTGGGAAAGATCGCAAACTGAGGAGAGGGTGAAGGCAGCAGTCCTCAAAGGCCGAGCCATCAATGGGGGCAAGACCCATTCTTACAAATAACTGTCCTTGTAATCCTTACAACATTCCTTTAAGGAAGAAATTATTACACATTAGAAATCTGAAGTCTAACGATTTTTTAAAAAGAAAAGAAAACTTGCCTAATGTTTTTCAACTGGGGAATGGCACAGACAACCCTGATGCCCAGGCTGGTGGAGGTCTCAGAGCCCACTCTCCTCTGATGCCACTCAGAAGCCTGGTTCACAGCATTCGAGCAGCATTCCTACTGCTGCTTTGTGAATGGCCCTGGATTTCATTTCAAAGTTCTCTTTGTAATTATATCAGGAAAGTCTTACTGTGATTATATCAGAAAACTCTTGCTTCTTAAGGGGGAAAGGGTATAACCAGTTATACTAAGTTTATATACTTCATTTACATATAATTACTATATTAGGTTATATATAACTACTATGTATAAACTAAGTATAGTTATACTCGTTTCTTCCTTAAGAAACAATAGTTTTACAAAGAGAACTTTTTGGGCTTCCCTTGTAGCTCAGTTGGTAAAGAATCCACCTGCAACACAGGAGACCTTGGTTTGATTCCTGAGTTGGGAAGATCCCCTGGAGAAGGGATAGACTACCCATCCCAGTATTGTGGGGCTTCCCTAGTGGCTCAGATGGTAAAGAATATGCTCACAATGCAGGAGACCAGGGTTTGGTCCCTGGGTTGGGAAGATTTCCTGGAGAAGGGAAAGGTTACCCATTCTAGCATTCTTGCCTGGAGAATTCCATGGCTCATCC
The DNA here is from genome assembly GCA_022376925.1 of Tragulus kanchil. Classification (NCBI taxonomy): domain Eukaryota; kingdom Metazoa; phylum Chordata; class Mammalia; order Artiodactyla; family Tragulidae; genus Tragulus; species Tragulus kanchil. Next base: position 78,619,974 of record JAIOJX010000024.1, on the reverse strand, counting down.
ATGGGTCGCAAAGACTTGGACACAACTGAGCGACTTTCACTTTATACTTAGTTTATATATTCCATATGTCTTGGTTTTAAAATACACCATGAACAAGAGACAAATTTGTAAAGGTGACCTGGCCAGAGAAATGTTCTGATTCATAGAAAACTCTTCTTAAGGAAGAGAAAACAGGTATGTCACAACAACCTTTATCCCTGTCACTGGGACTTGGAAAGAAATGCTCCAAAGGAAGACAGGTTCCCACTTCAGATGGAAGAGTCTGGGAAAGATCGCAAACTGAGGAGAGGGTGAAGGCAGCAGTCCTCAAAGGCCGAGCCATCACCAGGGGTGGGGGAAGCTCCCTGCATCTTTAGAGGACTCTCTGACTCTCAACTAGACCTCAACAACACCCGCCCCAGATCAAGCTAGCAAGTGACAGTGAGGATCTCCATTGTTCACGGAAGTCATTCCTGTCACACCCATCCCAGGCACACACATGGGGAGAGGCCTCACAAACCAAGACTGCCCCAGGACAGGACCAAAGTGGGGAGCCTGGGACACAAGGCAACCGGAACCACTTCTATTTTCACTTTTGTCCCTTGTAGGTGCAACCAAGTAAGTATCTTTTTAAAAAACTGGTAAAATATACAAAACTTAAAATTGATGCTTCTGACCACTTTAAGTGTACAGTTCAGCAGCACTGAGCACATTCACACTGCTGTGCAACCACCATCACCGTTCTTAAGAACTTGTCGTCTTTCCAGACTGACACTCCACAACCAGGAAACAAGAGATTCCCATATTCCCTCCTCTATTTAGCACCTAAAATAAACCATTTTAAAGTACTTGTGGTAAAGTATTGAGTCTAGTCACACATATGGGCAGGCTGAGGAATCACTTAGTCAAGTTACCCGTGAAGTCACTGAAGCAAAGACAGGACCCTAGGTCTCCACGACTTTATCCACATGACGGGAGGATGATATTAATTCATTGTAAGCCCACAATGCTCCACCTACTCTGTGCGTCCACATGTGCGGCTGGTCATGGCTAGGGAAATCCAGAGCTGCATGTGGTCTGATCTCATTCTAATTTAAGCTTTTGAATCTCAAGTGGGCCCTTAGTGGCGTATGGCAATAAATGCATCTCCCACTCATCTGCTCTCCCAGATAGCACTTCATACCTTCTCCTCTCTTCTTAGCCCCCAGCCCTTTTCTCCATTCTTTATTCCTTTAACTGTCATTGTGAAGTAGGAAAAAATACAATAAATCTACATATGCACATCAGCCAACATTGACAATTACCGACCCAAGGCCAATCTTACATTATGTAACACACACACACACACACACACACACACACACACACACACACACTCCAATCTCCTCCAATGGACTATTTTCAAGCAACCTCCATCACTGGATAATTTTATCTACAGATATTTTGGCATCTATCTCTAATAAACAATCCTTTTACAAAACATAACCTCAGCAACATCACACCTCCAATAATTTTTAAATTTTTAATTGGAGTCACCGTAAATCAGCCATGTGTATACGTATATTCCATCCCTTAAACGTCTCTTAAACCCCTCTCCCACCTTCCCATTCCACCCTTCTTGTTCACAACAGAGCACTGAGCTGAGATTTCTGTGCTACAGAGCAGCTTCCTGCTGGCATGTCCTGAGGAAATCTCAACTCAAAAAGACACATGCACCCCAATGTTCACTGCAGCACTGTTTAAAATATCAATAACTTTTATTATGATCAAACATTTACTCACTGTATAAAATCCAAGGATTCACAGATATCTGTTTTCTTCACTACTTGAATCAGAACCCAAATAAGATCCACACACTAGTTGATAATTATTGTCTCTTTTAACCTGTAAGTTTCATCTCTCTTTTTCCTGTTACACTTTATTTTTTTAAGAAACAGGGGTTCTATCTCTCTTTTTTCTCTTTACACTTTATTTAACTTTTTATTTTGTATTGGGGTATAACTGATTAACTAACAATGTTGTGAAAGTCTCAGGTGAACGGTGAAGGGACTCAGCCATACATATACATGCAACCATTATCCCCCAGTGGTTAGCTACAGATGGTTAAATAGAATCATCAACTCAATGGACATGCATCTGAGCAAACTCCAGGAGATAGGGAAGGACAGAGAAGCCTGGTGTGCTACAGTCCATGGACTGCAAAGAGTTGCACGCGACTTAGTGACTGAACAACAACAAACTTCTCCCTCAAACTCCCCTCCCATTCAGGGTGCTCAACACTGAGCAGAGTACCATGTGCTATACAGGAAGTTCTTGTTGTTTATCCATTTTAAATGTAGCAGTGTGTGCATGCCCATCCCAAACTCCCTAACTATCCCTTCCACCCATCATTCCCCCTTCCTCAGCAACTATAAGCTCACTCTTGAAATCTGTGAGTCTGTTTCTGCTTTGTAAGCAAGTACATTTGTATCATTTCTTTTTAGATTCCACATATAAGGGATGTCACACAGTATTTCTCCTCTGTCTGACTTTCTCCACCCAGTATGACACTCTCTAGGTCCTTCCATGTTGCTGCAAGTGGCATTATTTAATTCTTTTAAATGGCTAAGTAATATTCCATTGTGTATATGAACCACATCTTCTTTATGCATTTCTCTGTAAATGAACATTTAGGTTGCTTCCATGTCTTGGCTATCGTAAACACTGCTGCAATGAACACTGAGGTGCGTGTTTATTTTCAGATTATGTTCTTCTCCAGATATACGCCTGGGAGTGGGATTGCAGGGTCATATGGTAGCTCTATTTTTAGTTTTTTAAGGAATCTTCAGATACTGTTTTCCATAGTAGCTGTACTGATTTATATTCCCACCAACAGTGTAGGAGGTTTCCCTTTTCTCTGCACCGTCTCCAGCATTTGTTGTTTGTGGAATTTTTAAATGATAGTCATTCTTTGCAGCCAAAGATGGAGAAGCTCTATATAGTCAGTAAAAATAAGACAAGGAGCTGAGTGTGGCTCTGATTATGAACTCCTTACTGCAAAATTCAGACTTGAATTGAAGAAAGCAGGGAAAACAACTAAGTCATTCAGTTATGACCTAAATCAAATCTCTTACGAGTATACAGTGGAAGTGACAAATAGATTCAAGGGGTAAGATCTGGTAGACAGAGTGCCTGAAGAATGGACAGGACCTATGGACAGGGGTTTGTAACACTGCACAGGAGGCAGTGATCAAAACTATCCCCAAGAAAAAGAAATGCAAAAAGACAAAATGGTTGTGTGCAGAGGTCTTACAGACAGCTGAGAAAAGAAGAGAAGTGAAAGGGAAAGGGGAAAAGGAAAGATATACCCATCTGAATGCAGAGTTCTAAAGAACAGCAAGGAGAGATAAGAAAGCCTTCCTAAGTGAACAATGCAAAGAAATATAGGAAAACAAAAGAACAGGAAAGACTACAGATCTCTTCAAGAAAATCTGAGATACCAAGGAAACATTTCATGCAAAGATAGGCACAATGAAAGACATAAGTGATACGGATCTAACAGAAACCCATCATTCCCCCTTCCTCAGCAACTATAAGCTCACTCTTGAAATCTGTGAGTCTGTTTCTGCTTTGTAAGCAAGTACATTTGTATCATTTCTTTTTAGATTCCACATATAAGGGATGTCACACAGTATTTCTCCTCTGTCTGACTTTCTCCACCCAGTATGACACTCTCTAGGTCCTTCCATGTTGCTGCAAGTGGCATTATTTAATTCTTTTAAATGGCTAAGTAATATTCCATTGTGTATATGAACCACATCTTCTTTATGCATTTCTCTGTAAATGAACATTTAGGTTGCTTCCATGTCTTGGCTATCGTAAACACTGCTGCAATGAACACTGAGGTGCGTGTTTATTTTCAGATTATGTTCTTCTCCAGATATACGCCTGGGAGTGGGATTGCAGGGTCATATGGTAGCTCTATTTTTAGTTTTTTAAGGAATCTTCAGATACTGTTTTCCATGATGGCTGTACCAATTTACATTCCCACCAACAGTGTAGGAGGGTTCCCTTCTCTCTACATCCTCTCCAGCATTTATTGTTTGTGGAATTTTTAAATGATAGTCATTCTTTGCAGCCAAAGATGGAGAAGCTCTATATAGTCAGTAAAAATAAGACAAGGAGCTGAGTGTGGCTCTGATTATGAACTCCTTACTGCAAAATTCAGACTTGAATTGAAGAAAGCAGGGAAAACAACTAAGTCATTCAGTTATGACCTAAATCAAATCTCTTACGAGTATACAGTGGAAGTGACAAATAGATTCAAGGGGTAAGATCTGGTAGACAGAGTGCCTGAAGAATGGACAGGACCTATGGACAGGGGTTTGTAACACTGCACAGGAGGCAGTGATCAAAACTATCCCCAAGAAAAAGAAATGCAAAAAGACAAAATGGTTGTGTGCAGAGGTCTTACAGACAGCTGAGAAAAGAAGAGAAGTGAAAGGGAAAGGGGAAAAGGAAAGATATACCCATCTGAATGCAGAGTTCTAAAGAACAGCAAGGAGAGATAAGAAAGCCTTCCTAAGTGAACAATGCAAAGAAATATAGGAAAACAAAAGAACAGGAAAGACTACAGATCTCTTCAAGAAAATCTGAGATACCAAGGAAACATTTCATGCAAAGATAGGCACAATGAAAGACATAAGTGATACGGATCTAACAGAAACAGAAGATATTAAGAAGAGATGGAAAGAACACACAGAAGAACTACACAAAAAATATCTTAATAACCTGGATAACCACGATCAAGTCAAGTGGACCTCAGGAAGTATCACTATGCACAAAAGTTAGTAGAGGTGATGAAATTCCACCTGAGTTATTTCAAATATTAAAAGATGATGCTGTTAAAGTGCTATACTCAATATGCCAGCAAACCTCAAAAACTCAGCAGTGGCCATGGGACTGGAAAAGGTCAGTTTTCATTCTGATCAAAAGAAGGGTAATGCCGAACAAAGTCCAAACTACCACACCACTGCACTCATTCCATAGGCTAGCAAGGTCATGCTCAAAATCTCCAAGCTAGATATCAACAGTACGAGAACTAAGAGCTTCCAGATGTACAAGCTTGATTACAAAATGGCAGAGCAAACAGAGATCAAATTGCCAGCATCCACTGGATCAGAGAAAAAGCAAGAGAATTCCAGAAAAATATATACTTCTGCATTACTGACTATGCTAAAGCCCTTGACTGTGTGAATCACAACAAACTGGAAAATTCTGAAAAAGATAGGAATACCAGACCACCTTACCTGCCTCCTGTGAAACCTATATGCAGGTCAAAAAGCAGACTAGAACCAGACATGGACAGGTTCCAAATTGGGAAAGGAGTATGTCAAGGCTATATATTACCACCCAGCTTATGTAACTTACATGCAGAGTACATCATGTGAAATGCTGACCTGGCTGAAGCACAAGCTGGAATCAAGATTGATGGGAGAAATATCAACAACCTCAGGTATGCAGATGATACCACCCTAATGGCAGACAGCGAAGAGAAACTAAAGAGCCTCTTGATGAAGATGAAAGAGGAGAGTGAAAGATCTGGCTTAAGACTAAACGTTCAAAAAACTAAGATCATGGCATTCAGTCCCATCACTTCATGGCAAACAGATGGGCAAACAGTGACAAACTTTATTTTCTTGGGCTCCAAAATCACTGTGGCTAGTGACTACAGCCATGAGATGAAAAGATACTTGCTCCTTTGAAAAAAAGTTATGACAAATCTAGACAGCGTATTAAAAAGCAGAGGTATCAGTTTGCTGACAAAATGTTTGTATAGTCAAAGTTATGGTCTTTCCAGCTGTCATGTATAGATGCGAGAATTGGACTATAAAGAAGGTTGAGCGCCAAATTGATGCCTTTGAACTGTGGTGTTGGAGAATGCTCTTGAGAGCCCCTTGGATTTCAAGGAGATCATACCAGTCAATCCTAGAGAAAATCAACCCTGAATACTCACTGGAAGGACTGATACTGAAGCTGAAGCTCCAATACTTTGGCCACCTAATTTGAAGAGATGACTTATTGGAAAAGACCCTGATGTTAGGAAAAACAGAAGGCAGAACGATAAGGGGATGACAAAAAACAAAGTCCAAACTACCACACCACTGCACTCATTCCATAGGCTAGCAAGGTCATGCTCAAAATCTCCAAGCTAGATATCAACAGTACGAGAACTAAGAGCTTCCAGATGTACAAGCTTGATTACAAAATGGCAGAGCAAACAGAGATCAAATTGCCAGCATCCACTGGATCAGAGAAAAAGCAAGAGAATTCCAGAAAAATATATACTTCTGCATTACTGACTATGCTAAAGCCCTTGACTGTGTGAATCACAACAAACTGGAAAATTCTGAAAAAGATAGGAATACCAGACCACCTTACCTGCCTCCTGTGAAACCTATATGCAGGTCAAAAAGCAGACTAGAACCAGACATGGACAGGTTCCAAATTGGGAAAGGAGTATGTCAAGGCTATATATTACCACCCAGCTTATGTAACTTACATGCAGAGTACATCATGTGAAATGCTGACCTGGCTGAAGCACAAGCTGGAATCAAGATTGATGGGAGAAATATCAACAACCTCAGGTATGCAGATGATACCACCCTAATGGCAGACAGCGAAGAGAAACTAAAGAGCCTCTTGATGAAGATGAAAGAGGAGAGTGAAAGATCTGGCTTAAGACTAAACGTTCAAAAAACTAAGATCATGGCATTCAGTCCCATCACTTCATGGCAAACAGATGGGCAAACAGTGACAAACTTTATTTTCTTGGGCTCCAAAATCACTGTGGCTAGTGACTACAGCCATGAGATGAAAAGATACTTGCTCCTTTGAAAAAAAGTTATGACAAATCTAGACAGCGTATTAAAAAGCAGAGGTATCAGTTTGCTGACAAAATGTTTGTATAGTCAAAGTTATGGTCTTTCCAGCTGTCATGTATAGATGCGAGAATTGGACTATAAAGAAGGTTGAGCGCCAAATTGATGCCTTTGAACTGTGGTGTTGGAGAATGCTCTTGAGAGCCCCTTGGATTTCAAGGAGATCATACCAGTCAATCCTAGAGAAAATCAACCCTGAATACTCACTGGAAGGACTGATACTGAAGCTGAAGCTCCAATACTTTGGCCACCTAATTTGAAGAGATGACTTATTGGAAAAGACCCTGATGTTAGGAAAAACAGAAGGCAGAACGATAAGGGGATGACAAAGGACAAGATGACTGGATGGCATCACTGATGGACATGAGTTTGAGCAAATTCCAGGAGATGGTGAAGGATAGGAAGCTTGGTGTGCTGCAGTCCATGGGGTCGCAAAAAGTTGGACACAACTGAGAGATTGAACTGAATTGAACTGAATTGAACTCTAATAATTAGAGATGTTGAAAATCTTTTCATATGTGCCTATTGGCCATCTTTGAATAAATGTCTATATAGATATTTTGTTCATTTTTTGAATGGGTTGTTTGTTTTGATGCTGTTAAGAGTCATTAGCTGTTTGTAAATTTTGTAGACTAATCCCTTATTGGTCACATCACTTGTAAATATTTTCTCCCTATATGCGGGTTACCTTTTCATTTTATTTATTGTTTCTTTTTCTGTACAGAGGCTTTTGAGTTTAAGTAGGTCCCATTTGTTTATTTTTGTTATTATTTCTGTTGTTCTGGGAGATGGACTGAAAGAGATATTGCTGTGATTTATGTCAGAAAGTGTTCTGCCTATGTTTTCCTCTAGAAGTTTTAAACTGTCTGGTCTCACAATTAGGTGGTGCTTTGTTTTTGTTTTTATTTTTTTACAATTAGGTTTTTAGTTGTGACCTTTGTCAGAAAACTGATGTCTCTGCTTTTTAATATGCTGTCTAGGTTTGTCATAGCTTTTCTTCCAAGGAGCAAGAATCTTTTAATTTCATTTTGAATTTATTTTTGTGGATGGAGTTAAAGAATGATCTAATTTCATTTTTTACATGCAGTTGTCCAGTTTTCCTAGCACCATTTGAAGAGACTGTCTTTCCAATATTGTGAAGATTGCCTCCTTTGTCACAGATTAATTGTCCATAGGTGCATGGGCTTAATTCTTGGTTTTCTATTCTGTTCCATTGACCTGTAGCTCTATTTTTGTGCCAATACCATACTGTTTTGATGACTGTAGACTTGTAGAATAATCTGAAGTCAAGGTGCCTGATAACTTCCAATTCTATTTTTCTTTCTCAAGATTGTTTTGGCCATTTGGGGTCTTTTGTGTCTCCATACAGATTTTGAGGGTTTTTTTGTTTAAGTTCTGTGAATATGCCATTTGTAATTTCACAGAGATTGCACTGAATCTGTAGATTGCGTTGAATGGTACAGCCATTTTGACAATATTGATTCTTCCAATCCACGAACAGGGTATATCTTTCCATCTGTTTATGTCTTCTTCTATTTCTTTCATTAGCATCTTATAGTTCTTGGAGTACAGGCCTTTTGTTTCCTTAAGTAGGTTTATTTCTAAATATTTTATCCTTTTTGATGTGATGGTAAATGGAATTGTTTCTTAAATTTCTCTTTCTGATCTTTCACTGTTAGTGTATAAACGTGCAACAGATTCTGTGTATTAAATTTGTAACTTGCTGCAGCATAGTCACTTTGGTCGTGTCCAACTCTGTGTGACACCACGGACTGTAGCCTATCAGGCTCCTCTGTCCAAGGGACCTTTCCAGGCAAGAATACTGCAGTGGGTTGTCATTTCCTTCTCCATCGTAACCTGTAACTCTACCAAATTTATTGGTGAGTTCTAGCAGTTTTCTGGTAGTGTCTATGGGCCTTACATGCATTGTATCATGTAAATAGTAACTGTAAATACTGACAGTTTAGCTTCTTTTTCGATTTGTATTCCCTCTCCTTCTTTTTCTCCTCTAATGCTGTAGTCAGGACTTCCAAAACTCTGCTGAAGAGTGGTGAAGAGTAGGAAGAGCGGTGAGTGGACCTCCTTGTCTTGGTCCTGATCTTGGAGAGAATGCCTTGAGCTTCCCATCGCTGAGTATGATGCTAGGTGTAGGTTTATCATACACAGCCATTATTATGTTGAGGTTCCTGCTATGACCACTTTCCAGAGTGTTTTTATCATAAACAGATGCTAAAGCTCGTCAAAAGTTTTTCTGCATCTACTGAGATGATCATACAGTTTTTATTCTTCAATTTGGTGCTGTGGTATATCACACTGCTTGATTTGCAGATGATGAAAAATCCTTGCATCCCCAGGATGCATCTCACTGGATCTTATTGATGTACTGGATATGGATTGGTAGTATTTTGTTGAAGATTTTTGCACTTGTTCATTAATGATACTGACTTGTAATTTGTGTGTGTGTGTGGTATCTTTGTCTGATTTTGGTATCAGGGTGATAGTGGCCTCATAAAATGAGTTTTGAAGTTTCCCTTCCTCTGCAATTTTCTGTAACATTTTCAGAAGGCTAGGTATTAACTCTTCTAAATATTTCATAAAATTCATCTGTGAAGCCGTCAGATCCTGGACTTTTGTTTGTTGGGAGGTTTTCAATTACAGTTTCAATTTCAGTGCTTGTGGTTCAACTTTTCGTATTTTCTGTTTCTTCCTGGTTCAGCCTTGGGAGACTACAGCTTTCTAAAAAAGTGTCCATTTCTTGCTCGTTGTCCATTTTATTGGCATACAGGTGCTCATAGCCTCTAATGATCCTTGATATTTCTGTGGAGTCAGTTTTAACTTCTTTTTCATTTCTAATTTTATTGATTTGAGTCTTTTCCCTTTTTTCTCTTGATGAGTCTGACTAAAGGTTTACAAATTTTGTTTATCTTTTCAAAGAAGTAGCTTTTAATTTCATTGATCTTTGCAACTGGTTTGTTTCTGTTTCATTTATTTCTGCTCTGATCTTTATGATTTCTTTCCTTCTACTAACTTTAGATTTTATTTGTTCTTCTTTCTCTAGCTGTTTTGGTATAAGGTTAGGTTATTTGAGATTTTTCTTTTTTTGAGGAATAATTGTAGTGCTATAAACTTTCCTCTTAGAATTGCTTTTGCTGCATCCCATAGGTTTTGGATTGCTGTGCTTTTACTTTCATCTGTCTCTAAGTATTTTTTGATTTCCTCTTTGATTTCTTCAGTGATCCATTTGTTGTTTAGTAGCATATTGTTTAGCCTCCACCTGTTTGTGTTTTTTAGAGTCTTTTTTTCTTGTCATTTATTTCTAATCTCATAGTTTTGTGATCAGAAAAGATGCTTGATATTTTAATTTGCTTAAATTTACCAAGGCTCACCTTTTGAGATATAACAGATGCTAAAGCTCGTCAAAAGTTTTTCTGCATCTACTGAGATGATCATACAGTTTTATTCTTCAATTTGGTGCTGTGGTATATCACACTGCTTGATTTGCAGATGATGAAAATCCTTGCATCCCCAGGATGCATCTCACTGGATCTTATTGATGTACTGGATATGGATTGGTAGTATTTTGTTGAAGATTTTTGCACTTGTTCATTAATGATACTGACTTGTAATTTGTGTGTGTGTGTGGTATCTTTGTCTGATTTTGGTATCAGGGTGATAGTGGCCTCATAAAATGAGTTTTGAAGTTTCCCTTCCTCTGCAATTTTCTGTAACATTTTCAGAAGGCTAGGTATTAACTCTTCTAAATATTTCATAAAATTCATCTGTGAAGCCGTCAGATCCTGGACTTTTGTTTGTTGGGAGGTTTTCAATTACAGTTTCAATTTCAGTGCTTGTGGTTCAACTTTTCGTATTTTCTGTTTCTTCCTGGTTCAGCCTTGGGAGACTACAGCTTTCTAAAAAAGTGTCCATTTCTTGCTCGTTGTCCATTTTATTGGCATACAGGTGCTCATAGCCTCTAATGATCCTTGATATTTCTGTGGAGTCAGTTTTAACTTCTTTTTCATTTCTAATTTTATTGATTTGAGTCTTTTCCCTTTTTTCTCTTGATGAGTCTGACTAAAGGTTTACAAATTTTGTTTATCTTTTCAAAGAAGTAGCTTTTAATTTCATTGATCTTTGCAACTGGTTTGTTTCTGTTTCATTTATTTCTGCTCTGATCTTTATGATTTCTTTCCTTCTACTAACTTTAGATTTTATTTGTTCTTCTTTCTCTAGCTGTTTTGGTATAAGGTTAGGTTATTTGAGATTTTTCTTTTTTTGAGGAATAATTGTAGTGCTATAAACTTTCCTCTTAGAATTGCTTTTGCTGCATCCCATAGGTTTTGGATTGCTGTGCTTTTACTTTCATCTGTCTCTAAGTATTTTTTGATTTCCTCTTTGATTTCTTCAGTGATCCATTTGTTGTTTAGTAGCATATTGTTTAGCCTCCACCTGTTTGTGTTTTTTAGAGTCTTTTTTTCTTGTCATTTATTTCTAATCTCATAGTTTTGTGATCAGAAAAGATGCTTGATATTTTAATTTGCTTAAATTTACCAAGGCTCACCTTTTGACCGAGCATGTGATCAATCCTGGAGAATGTTCCATGTACACTTGGGAAAAACACCTTACACTTTTTACTTTAAAAATCCTGGGCCACCCTTTTGCTCTTGGTTGATGGTCATGTTTATTCTTTGACAGAAAAGAGACAACAAGCAGGAGCGGCCACAGGTGCCACCGCTCTATCTGCCCGCCCGCCTGCTTCTGTCATGCACATTCTACTGTCTCTTCCATCCCCATGAATGACCTGTCTGTGCTCTGGGCCCAGTCCTCTCTTGCCCACTCTGTACCAATGCTCCAGCAAGTCATCTCATCCTCCTGCCTCATCAAGTTCTCCCAGTTTACTAGATTGTTTCCACCAGCTTACAAAATGTTGTGATTTATCCCAACCCAAGGATTAGCCTTCTCTTGCTCCCACTCTCGCCTCTGGCTAGAGCCCTATTTCTCTTCCCTTTATAAGAAAAATCCTTCTAGGCCTGCAAATGCTTATATCCTTTCATTCCTCTTCTCCAAACTTCTTGTCAACTTGTACTAGTCAAGGGTTTCCCCTATAGCTCAACCCAAATTGGTCTTATTAAGGTCACCTCAATAGTGTAAGTCCAGTGGTAAATAAATTCCTAGTCTCATCTTTCTTGCTCTAACACAAGCAGTCACTGGTCCTCCTGGAAACACTGCCTTCACTAGGTATCTGGAACAGCACCATATTCTGATCTTCTTCCTTATTGCAGTCCCCTCTCCATCTCCTCTGCTGGATCCACCTCTTCTTCCCAGCTTCTCGTGTTGGAGGGCCCCACATCCCATCCTAGGAGGTCTTCTCTATTTAGGCTCTTTGCCTTATGATCTCATCCAGTCTCACAGCACTAAACACCATCTATATGCTGAAAAGGGAGAGCCCATGGAGTTGTAGGGTCGGACACAACTGAGAGACTAACACTTCACACTATATGCTGAAAACTCCCAATTTTAAATTTCCAGCCCAGATCTCTCCAGACTTCTCCACCACATATCTAACTGCCAGCTTGGCATCTCCAGTTACATTTCTAACAAGTATCTCAGAGTGTGAAACTCAGTTCCTAATCTCACCTTCTTCCCCCAATTCCACCAGCACAGCTTTTCCATTTAAGTTAAGGACAACTCTTCCAGGTGCTCATGACAGACCGTCAAGTCATCTCTGACTCTGCTCTCTCCCTCTCACCTTACACCTGAGCATCAGCAAATCCCATCACCTCTTCCTTTAAGAGGAACCTGATCTCTCCTCACTTTCTCTACAGCTCTTCTCCTGGTCCAAACCACCATTCTCATCTACTGTCTTACTTTTCTCGCTCAGTTCTTTATTCCCATTCCCTTCTCAGTAAGGAATTCCTGAGGAATTCACTTTATCTAAAATGGGAAGCAACAACGTTCTCTCCTTCTTACCTGCTTTATTTTATTCCATAACTCTTTAGCACTTAATTACCCCCTAATGTACCACATATTTAACTTCCTTATTACCTGTCTTCTCTTATTAAAATGTAAGTTCCTTGAAATACAGGGATTACCTCTGTATTTCTGATATCTGGAACAGGCCCAGCCCATAGAAGGGGGTCAAAAAATATTTATTGAATAAATAACTACACTTGTACATTCAGTTATAATAAAAAGTATTTCCTCCACACAGTCTTCCTGGAAGCCTTTGATTCTCCCCAGCACTTAGTCTGAAATGCAACAGTCAGGATTAGGTACTACTGCCACGATTCTTAACCTTATTCTCCCTCTAGACTCTGGGTTCTGAGACAGATCTGATTTCCCATTTATCTTATCTCCTCACCAGGCCTACACAGTATTGCTCGTGAGTCAGCTTTTATTGCTGCCCAGGCTCTCAAATCTGTGTGGACTCAATATTTATTTTGATTAATATTATTACTCTCTTATATTTTAATAAACTTTTTGTTTTCACATAAGACATTTTTTTCTACCAAAACCACACGAGGAGGAAAGGGAAGGGTACCCAAACAACACTGGCTTTTAAATGCTTTAAACTTGTGAAGGTATTTCAGCATACTCACTATAACTGATCCTCACAATCTCCTCGTATGGGAGATGTTACTGTCGTCTCCATATTTGCTGTTGTTCGGTCACTTAGCCATATCTGACTCTTGTGACAACATGGACTACAGCATGCCAGCTTCCCTGTCCTTCACCATCTCCTGGAGCTTGCTCAAACTCATGTCCATTGAGTCAGTGATGCCATCCAACCATCTCCTCCTCTGTCGTCCCCTTCTACTTCTGCTTTCTATCTTTCCCAGCATTAGGATTTTTCCAATGAGTTGTCTCTTCACATCAGGTGGCCAAAGTATTGGAGCTTACAGATAAGAAAACTGAAGCTCAAATGATTTTAAAAATCCTTTATCTGAGGGAAAACAGATTCATCTTACCCAACCAAGGTCATACAGTTAGAAGCAGGAGAGCCAGCAATTGAACCGGGGCTCATGATTTCATATCTGAAATCAGATATGAAGCATGGAATCACCATGTTTCCTTAGTTTAATATTGACGGGAAAATGGCGGTCCTGGTAGCAGAGCAAGGGAATGGAGGAGAATTTGCTCAAGGTGACATTAAGTTATCTGTGGGACAAATGCAAGAGCTTGCTGATTCATCCAACATCACCTTCAGTCGACCTCAAGTTCTCTTTCTTGCCAGACATCAGCAGTCATGGATTCCAGGGAAGGTGCTGGGGAGGCAGGGTACAGAGACAGAAGGATTCCATTTCTTCAAGGATTGCCAGAAAAACACTGTATGCTAGACAGCACTCCAGAGCGTCAACTGGAGGCACAGCTGTTCTCCAGAGGCAGGAGCAGACCCACTACCCATGCCGCTAGCCTGGCCCACGTACTGGAGGGTGAGTTGTGAGCCAAGTTGGGTTTTGGATGAGGGGAGCGGAGAGATGGCCTGAGCATTGCCAGTTACCTCTCTCCTTCCCTCCCGTTAGGCCATATGGAGGCTCCTGAAATAAGCTGCCGGCAGAGGAGACTGGCTCAACCAAGACGGGCTGACATCTTGACAATGAATCTCTGACACGACTGACGTCACTGGCTTTCCATTTTGCAGGTGTGATGATCACCTGGGGCTTTTGCAGCAGCCAGGGAAAGGCAAGAATCAGCAACAGCTTCAAAGTCTTCTGATGGCAGCATGGAGACAGAAGCAATGTGACTCTATTATATGGCTTTAGTAACATGGACTACAGCATGCCAGCTTCCCTGTCCTTCACCATCTCCTGGAGCTTGCTCAAACTCATGTCCATTGAGTCAGTGATGCCATCCAACCATCTCCTCCTCTGTCGTCCCCTTCTACTTCTGCTTTCTATCTTTCCCAGCATTAGGATTTTTCCAATGAGTTGTCTCTTCACATCAGGTGGCCAAAGTATTGGAGCTTACAGATAAGAAAACTGAAGCTCAAATGATTTTAAAAATCCTTTATCTGAGGGAAAACAGATTCATCTTACCCAACCAAGGTCATACAGTTAGAAGCAGGAGAGCCAGCAATTGAACCGGGGCTCATGATTTCATATCTGAAATCAGATATGAAGCATGGAATCACCATGTTTCCTTAGTTTAATATTGACGGGAAAATGGCGGTCCTGGTAGCAGAGCAAGGGAATGGAGGAGAATTTGCTCAAGGTGACATTAAGTTATCTGTGGGACAAATGCAAGAGCTTGCTGATTCATCCAACATCACCTTCAGTCGACCTCAAGTTCTCTTTCTTGCCAGACATCAGCAGTCATGGATTCCAGGGAAGGTGCTGGGGAGGCAGGGTACAGAGACAGAAGGATTCCATTTCTTCAAGGATTGCCAGAAAAACACACTGTATGCTAGACAGCACTCCAGAGCGTCAACTGGAGGCACAGCTGTTCTCCAGAGGCAGGAGCAGACCCACTACCCATGCCGCTAGCCTGGCCCACGTACTGGAGGGTGAGTTGTGAGCCAAGTTGGGTTTTGGATGAGGGGAGCGGAGAGATGGCCTGAGCATTGCCAGTTACCTCTCTCCTTCCCTCCCGTTAGGCCATATGGAGGCTCCTGAAATAAGCTGCCGGCAGAGGAGACTGGCTCAACCAAGACGGGCTGACATCTTGACAATGAATCTCTGACACGACTGACGTCACTGGCTTTCCATTTTGCAGGTGTGATGAGCACCTGGGGCTTTTGCAGCAGCCAGGAAAAGGCAAGAAACAGCAACAGCTTCAAAGTCTTCTGATGGCAGCATGGAGACAGAAGCAATGTGACTTTATTATATGGCTTTAGTAACTTTGAGCACTGTGCTCTTATTTATTCTCCTATGTCTGTTCTGTACTTTTGATCTCTCCCATCAGCCTTGGGCGGGGAGGGGGGTGCCTGGGGCATGTTTATCTTTCCCTTTCAGTCTGGATTTCACGAACTGTGCCTCTCTGACCATACTGGGAGCTATCTGAAGGCAGGGGCTATGTCTCCCCCATTAGACTGGAAGCTGTGCAAGATTAAAGGTCATATTTCCCAATAGCTTCAGAGCCCTCTGTGCCCCAGTACTCCCACCTCTTCTTTTAATCACTCCCACATTAAGGACAGGGGTCTGTGTTCTCTTGTCCCCCGACAATTTGACCTCCTAGACATACACGAACCACAGGAGGGAACCTGATCAGACTTCCGGGAGAAGATCAGGCACTCAGCTCATCCTCTGATGCCCAAACCTCATCTGTGTGGGCTGAGATGGAATAACTGGCTGTGCTTGGTCTCTCTGCTTCCTCCTTGTCTTGCCCTCCTGCCTTCTGGTCCCATGAGCCCCGCTGTCCACCATGTGAGCAGACAGAGGGGAAGGGCTCTCCCAGCCGAGCGGCACAACCCTAGTTTAATCACAGAGTGCTTTGCTCTCACAATTAATGGTTTCATGCTTCCTCTTACAGTTTAATGACAGGAAAAACAAAACAGTTCTACTTCATGTTTTTCAGACAATAAGGGTTAGAGATACAACTTACAGGGCTTTCCTGGTGGCTCAGATGGTAAAGTCCACCTACAATTCAGGAGTCTGGGTTGGATCCCTGGGTCCCTGGGTTGGAAAGATCCCATGGAGAAGTGAATAGCTACCTACTCCAGTATTTTTGCCTGGAGAATTCCATGGGTAGAGGAACCTGGTGGGTTACAATCCACGGAGTCAAAGACTTGAATACAACTGAGGGACTACAACAACTTACACTGTCTCCTTTTATGCTGTATACCCTAAGAAACTTAGCAGGGAAAATCTGTGTTAAGATGGAATTTATATCTCCCCTCAGTTCAAGGATTTTATAATTTAATTCCAAATTTAATCATCTTGCTTTTGGTGTTGAGTTGTCTGAACACATGTATATTTTGTAAATTAATTCTTTGTCAGTTGTTTCCTTTGCTATTATTTTCTCCCATCTGAAGGTTGTCTTTTCACCTTGTTTATAGTTTGTTTTTCTGTGCAAAAGCTTTAAAGTTTAATTAGGTCCCACTTGTTTATTTTTGTTTTTATTTCTATTACTCTAGGAGGTAGGTCATAGACAATCCTGCTTTGACTTCTGTCATTGAGGGTTCTGCCTATGTTTTCCTCTAAGAGTTCTATGGTTTCTGGTCTTACAGTTAGGCTATCTTTGTGTACGGTGTTAGGTAGTGTTCCAACTTCATTCTTTTATGTGTAGCTGTCCGGTTTTCCCAGCACCACTTATTGAAGCAGCTGTCTTTGTTCCATTGCATATTCTTGCCTTCTTTATCATCTAGCTTTATTTAAGTCATTATAGGAGTCTTCATATCCTAAATTTATACAAAGATGCATTAAAAATCATAGTGTAGGGCTTCCTTGGTATCTCAGTGGTAAAGAGTTCACCACCCAATGCAGGAGACACAAGTTCAGTCTCTGATCCAGGAAGATCCCACATGATACAAAGCAACTAAACCTGTGAGTCACACTATTGAGCCTGTGCTCTAGAGCCTTGGAGCCACAACTATTGAAGCTCATGTGCCGTAGAGTCCAAGTTCCACAGCAAGAGAAGTCACCACAACAATAAGCCTGTTCTCCTCAACTAGAGAGTAACCCCCACTCCCTGCAACTAGAGAAGGGCCTTCATCAGCAGTGAAAACCCAGAATAGCCAAAAATAAATAAATAAATATAGAGAGAAATTAAAAAATCATAGCGTATATATTTTTGTCTTAGGTGACCCGAGAAGACAAAATTATGTAGCGATTCATAAAATGGGCTTTAAAATTAGGGACCTGGACCTATACCACCACTCTTATGAGTTTACCAGTGAATCACTATGTGGCTGTGGGCCAATTACTGAACCCGTCTGAGCTTTGGCTGCCTCATCAATCCACTGGGGACAGTATTTCTTCAACCCATTCTCACTGGATCCAAATCCCTTACCCTGGTTT
Source organism: Tragulus kanchil (assembly GCA_022376925.1). Lineage (NCBI taxonomy): Eukaryota > Metazoa > Chordata > Mammalia > Artiodactyla > Tragulidae > Tragulus > Tragulus kanchil. Next base: position 78,602,120 of record JAIOJX010000024.1, on the reverse strand, counting down.
ACCAGGCCTTCCCCTCCTGGCTCCTACACAGCCCTCTGCTTGGCTATCACAATGGAATTCTCTACCCACATGCTCACAGGCTGTTCCCACTGCACAAGACTCATGTCACCCAGCCTCACCTCTTATCTTCCTTCCTGCTGGATCCTCATCACGTTTTGGTTTAAAAGTCTCTGCTCTGGAGAGGCTTTCCTTCATCCGTGTTAGACCAAGTTAATCCCACTGTGTTGGTTGGGTGAGGCCCTCCATTTGTTGTTTCTAACAAGTTGTAGGTGATCTCAGTGCTGCTGGGAAGAGCGTGTGAGAGTGACAAACCACTCCCACACCCCTGTAAATCCCCTGTCTCATGACACCTGTCTTCCTGCTAGACCCAGCTCCATACCCCAGCCCCGGGCACAGTGCCTAGACTAGAAGCACTCAAGAAATGTTGGCTTATTAAACTGAGCAATATCTGTAACATCACCAGCCTGGTTTCTGGTCAGAGAAAAAGAGATTCAATAAAAGGTACCTATCATTATTAATAATATTATGATCATATACTCACCACAGCTTCATGTCTTTTACTCCTTTCCCACCCCAAATAGTTCTTAGAAGGGTCCAGGACACAAAACCAAGGCCTGGAATGTGTTTTCTGAGTGGATGGCAAAAGGAACAAGTGAATGAGAGGTCCTGATCCAGGGATCTTTATGATTGTCCCACATCCACAGAATGTCACAGTTACTACCTCCCCAGCCTCTCACATGAACCCAAACCCTCCCTTCTACCAATTTCTGCTTGTGGTTGGGAGCACACAGTTTAAAAACACACCACAGAGACCAAAGAGTTACTGAAATATCCTCACAGCAAACAAACACATGACAGCCCAGGAAGGAGGGTATTGTTTTAAAAATTATTTCCTTAGTCCTCAAAGAACTGGAACAAAGCAGGATTGTGCTAGCTGCCTCCCTTGCAAGAATTCACATTCTGGGCCTGTCTAAATGCCAGTCTAAATGCTACTCAGAATACAATTACTAAACCCAGTGAGCATCAGCCACAGGCGGAGGCCGTAATGCTACCCCCACCAATTTCAGAGTGACTTCAAGCCATGAACCTCAGTTCTCTGCATTCAGCTTTTCTGATTCCCCCACTCTGGTTCCCCTGCCTCCGTGTTGTTCCTTTTTGGCCTATTCTATGCTGTCTCCTTCAGGTCAGAGAGTGGGCAGAGCTGTGTGCAGCTCAGAAGCTTCTAAACAAAACAATCTCAAGGAAACCAGTGCATCTCCAGGCAGCCTAACCCACTGGCAGAACCAATTCCCTTCGTTCTCAACCTCCTACAGATTATGGAGGAAAGTAGAAACCTGGAGAAGGCGCTTAAAAGACTCTGTGCCTCCAAGTAGGTGATTATAGGACTAGAGGAGCCACTTACTTCAACAAAGGCAGTCGGAAACATTAGCCCTCAAATTCAAATGTGGGGTCTTAAGTATTAAAAAATGAGATTGTCTTCAGTGCTGATTTGCATTTTTTTCACATGAAGAAAACACTGAAAGGAAATAGGACTAAAATCAAAGCAACAAATATTTACTATAAAACATACTGTGGGAGGTAAATAGAAATAAGTAAGATAGGACACTGACCATACCTACTATCTTGTTCAGGGGATGAGATAAATAAGAATTGTAAACAACAATGTGGCATTTAAGTAATGCATCAAGTCTACAATATCAGAGATATTAGCAAGAAGCAAACATCTAAAAGCTAAACAAACAGCTCAGGTGTTCCAGTTTACTGGCAAGGCATTTCTGGAGAACTCATCTTAAAGCTCACTTTTGTAAGATGAAGTCCTGTTTGCGTCACTCCAGCCACATGCAGTGTCATCAGCTAAATTCAGAATGTGAATAAACAAAGGCAGCAAGAATGGATGCTCTGTGAGTCAGTACCCAAAGTATCCCTTCATGGATCATAGCCTTGTTGTGGCGTAGGGGCTTGCATACCTCAACAAAGCCATGAGCCTTGCCGTACAGAGCCACCCAAGATGGACAGGTCACAGTGCAGAGTTCTGAAAAAGACATGGTCCACTTTAGGAGGGAACGGCAAATAAGCCCAGTGCTCTTACTGAGAGAATGCCATGAACAGTATGAAAAGGCAAAATGTGTGACACTGGAAGATGAGACCCGCCATGGTAAGATGGTGTCCAGTAATGCTACTGGGGAAGAGCAAAGAGCGATTACTAACAGCTATGGTAAGAATGAAGTGGCTGGGCCAAAGCAGAAACGATACCCAACTGTGGATAGGTCTGGTGGTCAAGTAAAATACAATGCTGTAATGAACAATACTGCAAAGGAACCCAGAATGTTAGGTCCATGAATCAAGGTAAATTGGAAATGGTCAAACAGGAGATGGCAAGAGTGAACATTGACATTTTAGGAATCAGTGAGCTAACATGGACAGGAATGAGAGAATTTAAGTCAGACGACCATTATATCCACTACTGTGGGCAAGAATCCCTTAGAAGAAATGGAGTAACCCTCATAGTCAACAAAAGAGTCCAAAATGTAGTAGATTATTCAAAAATGAAAGAATGATCTTGGTTTGTTTTCAAGGCAAACCATTCAACATCACAGTAATCCAAGTCTATGTTCTAACCACTGATGCCGAAGAAGCTGAAGTTGACCAGTTCTATGAAGACCTACAAGACCTTCTAGAACTAACACCAGAAAAAAAGATGTCCTTTTCATCCACTAAATCTTTGTTCAGGGGATGAGATAAATAAGAATTGTAAACAACAATGTGGCATTTAAGTAATGCATCAAGTCTACAATATCAGAGATATTAGCAAGAAGCAAACATCTAAAAGCTAAACAAACAGCTCAGGTGTTCCAGTTTACTGGCAAGGCATTTCTGGAGAACTCATCTTAAAGCTCACTTTTGTAAGATGAAGTCCTGTTTGCGTCACTCCAGCCACATGCAGTGTCATCAGCTAAATTCAGAATGTGAATAAACAAAGGCAGCAAGAATGGATGCTCTGTGAGTCAGTACCCAAAGTATCCCTTCATGGATCATAGCCTTGTTGTGGCGTAGGGGCTTGCATACCTCAACAAAGCCATGAGCCTTGCCGTACAGAGCCACCCAAGATGGACAGGTCACAGTGCAGAGTTCTGAAAAAGACATGGTCCACTTTAGGAGGGAACGGCAAATAAGCCCAGTGCTCTTACTGAGAGAATGCCATGAACAGTATGAAAAGGCAAAATGTGTGACACTGGAAGATGAGACCCGCCATGGTAAGATGGTGTCCAGTAATGCTACTGGGGAAGAGCAAAGAGCGATTACTAACAGCTATGGTAAGAATGAAGTGGCTGGGCCAAAGCAGAAACGATACCCAACTGTGGATAGGTCTGGTGGTCAAGTAAAATACAATGCTGTAATGAACAATACTGCAAAGGAACCCAGAATGTTAGGTCCATGAATCAAGGTAAATTGGAAATGGTCAAACAGGAGATGGCAAGAGTGAACATTGACATTTTAGGAATCAGTGAGCTAACATGGACAGGAATGAGAGAATTTAAGTCAGACGACCATTATATCCACTACTGTGGGCAAGAATCCCTTAGAAGAAATGGAGTAACCCTCATAGTCAACAAAAGAGTCCAAAATGTAGTAGATTATTCAAAAATGAAAGAATGATCTTGGTTTGTTTTCAAGGCAAACCATTCAACATCACAGTAATCCAAGTCTATGTTCTAACCACTGATGCCGAAGAAGCTGAAGTTGACCAGTTCTATGAAGACCTACAAGACCTTCTAGAACTAACACCAGAAAAAAAGATGTCCTTTTCATCACAGGGGACTGCAATGCAAAAGTAGGAAGTCAAGAGATACCTGGAGTAACAGGCAAGTCTGCTCTTGGGGTACAAAATGAAGTCAGGCAAAAGTTAACAGAGTTTTGTCAAGAGAACACACGGGTCATAGAAAACACCCTTTTCCAACAACACAGGAGACAACTCTACACATGGACATCATCAAATGGTCAATATTGAATTATATATATATATATATTTATTTGACCACTTCTATTGATCTTTCATTTATTTATCTTTGTTCTTTGGCCTGTGTGGGCCTCCCATTGCAGTGGCCTCTCATTGCAGAGCACCAGCTCTGGGCGCATGCATTCCAGAGCTCCAGCTCGGTAGTTGGACACATCGGTCCAGCCGCTCCATGACACGTGGGATCTTCCCAGGCCAGGGATCAAACCAGTGCCTCTTGCACTGCAAGGTGGTGTCCTTACCACTGGACCACCAGGGAAGCCCAATACTGAATTATATTGATTATATTCTTTGCAGCTGAGATTGGAGAAGCTCTATATACTCAGCAAGAACAAGACCTGGAACGGACTGTGGCTCAGATCATCAGTTCCTTATTGCAAAATTCACGCTTAAGTTCAAGAAAGCAGGGAAAACTACTAGGTCTAGACCACTAGGTCAACCACCTCGTGATTTAGGTATGACCTAAATCAAATCCCTAGGATTAAACAGTAGAGGTGACAAAAAGATTTGAGGGACTAGATCTGGTAGACAGAGGGCCTGAAGAACTATGATGGAGGCTTGCAACATTATACAGGAGGCATTGACCAAAACCATCCACAAATAAAAGAAATGCAAGAAGCCAAAGTTGTTGTCTGAGGAGGCTTTGCAAATAACAGAGGAAAGAAGAGAGTAAAAAGCAAGGGAGAAAGGGAAAGAGACACCACGCTGAATGCAGAGATCCAGAGAACACCAAGGAGAGGTAAAAAGACCTTCTTCAATGAACAATGCAAGGAAATAGAGGAAAACAATAGAATAAGAAAGACTAGAGATCTCTTCAAAAAAATTGAAGCTCTCAAGGGAATATTTCATGCAAGAATTGGCATGATAAAGGGATTGAAATGGTAAGGACCTAACAGAAGCAGAAGATATTAAGAGGTGGCAAGAATATAAAGAAGAACCATATAAAAAAGATATTAATGATTAAGACAAACACAACGGTGTGGTCACTCAGCTAGAGCCTTAGAAAGTGGCCCTTAGGAAGCATTGCTACAAACAAAGCTACTGGACGTGACAGAACCCCAGCTGAGCTATTTAAAAATACTAACAGATGATGCTGTTAAAGTGCTGCACTCAATATGTCAGCAAATTTGGAAAACTCAGCAGTGGTCACAGGACTGGAAAAGGTCAGTTTTCATTCCAATCCCAAGGAAGGGCAATGCCAAAGAATGTTCAAACTACTGGACAATTGCACTCATTTTGCATGCTAGTAAGGTTACTCTCAAAATCCTTTAAGCTAGACTTCAGCAATACGTGAACCGAGAACTTCCTGATGTACAAACTGGGTTTAGAAAAGACAGAGGAACCAGAGGTCAAATTGTCAATATCCGTTGGATCACAGAGAAAGCAAGGGGAAATCCAGAAAAACACCCACTTCTATGTTTGACTATGCTAAAGCCTTTGACAATGTGGATCACAACAAACTGTGCAAAATTCGTACAGATGAGAATACTACATCATCTTATCTGTTTCCTGAGAAACCTGTATGCAGGTCAAAAAGTGATAGGACCTTACATGTAACCAGGGATTGGTTCCAAATTGGGAAAGAGTATGTCAAGGCTGTATATTGTCACCTTGCTTATTTAACTTATATGCAGAGTACATCATGCGAAATGCCAGGCTGATGAATCTCAAGCTGGAATCAAGAATTGCTGGGAGAAATATCGACAACCTCAGATATGCAGATGACACCATTTTAATGGCAGTAAGTGAAGACGAACTTAAGAGCCTCTTGATGAGGGTGAAAGAGGGGAGTGAAAAGCTGGCCTAAAAGTCAACAGTTCTGTATATGGTACTACGATAATGCAAGGAAATAGAGGAAAACAATAGAATAAGAAAGACTAGAGATCTCTTCAAAAAAATTGAAGCTCTCAAGGGAATATTTCATGCAAGAATTGGCATGATAAAGGGATTGAAATGGTAAGGACCTAACAGAAGCAGAAGATATTAAGAGGTGGCAAGAATATAAAGAAGAACCATATAAAAAAGATATTAATGATTAAGACAAACACAACGGTGTGGTCACTCAGCTAGAGCCTTAGAAAGTGGCCCTTAGGAAGCATTGCTACAAACAAAGCTACTGGACGTGACAGAACCCCAGCTGAGCTATTTAAAAATACTAACAGATGATGCTGTTAAAGTGCTGCACTCAATATGTCAGCAAATTTGGAAAACTCAGCAGTGGTCACAGGACTGGAAAAGGTCAGTTTTCATTCCAATCCCAAGGAAGGGCAATGCCAAAGAATGTTCAAACTACTGGACAATTGCACTCATTTTGCATGCTAGTAAGGTTACTCTCAAAATCCTTTAAGCTAGACTTCAGCAATACGTGAACCGAGAACTTCCTGATGTACAAACTGGGTTTAGAAAAGACAGAGGAACCAGAGGTCAAATTGTCAATATCCGTTGGATCACAGAGAAAGCAAGGGAACTCCAGAAAAACACCCACTTCTATGTTTGACTATGCTAAAGCCTTTGACAATGTGGATCACAACAAACTGTGCAAAATTCGTACAGATGAGAATACTACATCATCTTATCTGTTTCCTGAGAAACCTGTATGCAGGTCAAAAAGTGATAGGACCTTACATGTAACCAGGGATTGGTTCCAAATTGGGAAAGAGTATGTCAAGGCTGTATATTGTCACCTTGCTTATTTAACTTATATGCAGAGTACATCATGCGAAATGCCAGGCTGATGAATCTCAAGCTGGAATCAAGAATTGCTGGGAGAAATATCGACAACCTCAGATATGCAGATGACACCATTTTAATGGCAGTAAGTGAAGACGAACTTAAGAGCCTCTTGATGAGGGTGAAAGAGGGGAGTGAAAAAGCTGGCCTAAAAGTCAACATTCAATGTATACGTATATGTATATATATGGCTGAGTCCCTTTGCTTTTCACCTGAAACTATCACATTATTAGTCAGTTATATCCCAATAGAAAATAAAAAGTTTAATGTTACCAAAAAAATCCTCAACGTTCAAAAAACTAAGACCATGGCACCTGGTCCCTTCACTTCATGGCAAATAGAAGCGGAAAAAATAGAAGCAGTGGATGGGGAGCCAAGGTGGCAGAGGAATGAGGGAAGAATTCACCAGCTCCCCAACAGAATCACCAGAACTAATCAAGAAATGAACCACCACCAACAAACCAGCCGCTAGACGACAGAAGAATTCCATAGGTCCGCGAGAGTAGAAGAGTGAACAGCCAGAACTTTCTCGGAGCTACTGTTCTAAGAATCCTCTATCCTAACCCCCACGCCAGACCGCACCAACGGAGAGCACGCCAGCAAGTGCCCTAAAAGGGGGCCTAAGCAGAACCTCGGGGGAGAGAGGGCAGCGATCAGCGTGAAAACTCCAAGAATCCGCCTGGATTGTCGGCAGAAATCAAGACACTGCAAAGATAGGATACTGGAGCAGGACCTGACGGAACGCAATTGGAGTGCCGCCAAGCGACCTGGAGCTGTGAGGGAGCGCCCGGTGTGAAAATCGCGCAGCTCGGCTGGGCGAAAATCGCGACTTTCCGCCTGGCACTGGGTGAGTTCAAACACTCCTAGTGGGGGACTAGCTGAAGGGGAAGTCGCCCACAGATTGCTGACCAGGGACCGGGCTCGAGCCAGACGGGGAAGCTTGTGACTGCTTTGGGACTTGGACGTGTAACTGGCAGTGTGCGCGTGCCAGAGGCGGAGGAGCCCGTACACCCCCATAGCTACACCCGCAGAGGAGGAAGCTGGGAGAAGGGTAGGTAGGTATTGGAGGCTACCGGCGAGTGCGCGGCAGAGCCGGGGCGCCCCCCTCCAACACGGGACTGCACGCGTGCCGGCCCTCCGCCCGACGGACTGGGATCAGCCCGCCATCCCGGCCAGCACCTGAGCTTGCAGACCGGTGCCATAAGGGAAAGGCTACATCATCAAGACAATACCATAGAGAGCAGATTGGCTTCCACCAGACAGATGAGAGGATAAAAACCAGGGACAGTATTTAGCTTTTTTGTTTATCTGTTGCAGACGGTTCTGTTTATTCGTTTGATCGGTCAGGTTTGGTTTTTTTTTTTTTTTTCTCTCTTTTGTCTCTTCTTATTAAGTTTCTCTTCCCTTTTTAATTTTTAATTTCTTTTTTTTTGATTTTTAATTATTAATTTTTTAAAAAAAATTTTAATTCTTGGAAACTTGTAATTTTCTTTCCTCTTTGCCACTGCTTCCTCCCTCTATGTTTTAAATCTAAAACTTTCTCCTATCTACCACTATCCTCTAGATAAATATTTCCTACCTTCCTGTCTCCACTATTCTCTTCCAGCTGCACTAAACAATACAACACACTAATCTTGGCTACATGACCCTATAAAATCCTTCCAAGACGAATCTATTCCTTCTCATTACCCATACACTCTCTACCTCCTCACCCCCAACACATGTCTTAGTTAAAAATTGCTCTCAATGAAATAGTCCAAGTCAGGACCTTGCCCAGGATCTATTTTTCCAGGCACTAGTTTAATTAATTCAGAGCTTAACGGGCAAGTACCATCTTTGATTGCGTCGTTTGCCAGAAAAATTTCCTATGCTTTGTCACTGTAAGACTGGTTAGATGTGGTTATTGCTGTGTATGTATGTATATCTTATGACCATGTTAGAAATCATCTGCATGCTTTTATGACTGTCACCCATCAGGGACACACCTCTTGCTCCTCAGATGCTAGTATTTGAACTAATATCACGGAACACCATAGCAAACCAGACATAGAGCCTACACCCCCTGACCAATCACCAAACCAAGGATCCTCGGAGTAGAAGCCCTGATTCCAAGATCCCACACTATCAAAGAACATACAACACTAGAGACTGTTCACCTGTAAACAAGACCTAACACCACCCAAGACACAAACCATTGAACCCTTCTAGAAGGACAGAAACCCAAAGGAAGGGAGAATTCAACCAAGAAGCCTGGTGGGGAAAAGAACTCTGTACACGTAACAAACTAACCTAGTAACCTCTGTACACAAAAACTAATCTAGTAATGAAACGACAGAGAAACACTGCACAAATGAAGCACCAAGCTAGAGAATCACAGCTTCAAATGACAGAGGAGGAGATAGACAAATTGTCTGAAAGAGAATTCAGAAAAACTGTACTAATGAGGATGAAAAACACTGAAAACAGAATATTAGAGGAAATTAGTGCACTGAGAAAAGACATGCAGGAAATGAAAAATAAGCAAATAGAGACAAACAACTCAATTGCTGAACTCAAAAATACTACAGAAGGTCTCAACAGTAGAGTATCAGAGGCAGAAGAACAGATAAGTGAGCTGGAAGATAGAATGGTGGAAATAACTGGTGAGGAACAGAAGAAAGCCGAAAGAATTAAAAGAATTGAGGATAGCATTTGAGACCTATGGGACAATATCAAATGCACCAACATTAGAATTATAGGAGTTCCAGAGGAAGAAGAGAGGAAGAAAGGTTATGAAAAAATTCTTGAAGAGGTTATAGTGGAAAACTTCCCCAGCATGGGAAAGGAAATAGTCAACAAAGTCCAAGAAGCACAAAGAGTTCCATACAGGATAAACCCCAGAAGAAATACATCAAGGCACATTCTAATCAAACTAACGCAGGCTAAATATAAAGACAGGTTACTAAAAGCTGCTAGAAGCAAACAACAAATAACATATAAAGGAAACTCCATATGTCTAACTGCGGATCTCTCAACAGAAACCCTGCAGGCCAGAAGAGAATGGCAGGACACATTTAAACAGCTAAAAGAGAATAACCTCCAACCAAGAATTCTCCACCCAGCAAGAATCTCATTCAGAATTGATGGAGAAGTCAAAAGCTTCTCAGACAGACAAAAACTAAAAGAATTCTGTACCACAAAACCAGCCCTACAACAATTGTTAAAGGGCCTGATACAGCCAATAAATACAAGAGTAGAAGAAGTCCTACAAATCAAACCCCAAACTTCTAAGAAGATGACAATAGGAACATTTGTATCAATAATTACTTTGAATATAAATGGATTAAATGCTCCAACCAAACAACACAGGTTGGCTGAATGGATCAAGAAACATGACCCATATATATGCTGTTTACAAGAGACCCACTTCAGACCTAGAGACACACATAGATTGAAAGTGAGAGGCTGGAAAAAGATATTCCATGCAAATGGAAATCAAAAGAAAGCTGGGGTAGCAATCCTAATATCAGACAAAATATATTTTAAAGTAAAGAAGATTCTAAGAGACAAGGCAGGTCACTACATCATGATTAAGGGATCCATCCAAGAGGAAGACAAAACAGTCATGAATATCTACGCACCCAACACAGGGGCACCTCGATACATAGGACAGATACTTTCAGACTTAAAAGAAGAAATCAACAATACACAATAATAGTAGGAGACTTTAACACTCCGCTCACACCAATGGACAGATCATCCAAACATAAAATTAATAAAGAAACACAAGCCTTAAATGCCACACTGGAAAAGATGGACCTCATCGATATCTTTAGGACGTTCCATCCAAAAGCAGAAGAATACACTTTCTTCTCAAGTGCTCACAGAACATTCTCCAGGATAGACCACATCTTGGGCCACAAATCTAGCCTCAGTCAATTCAAGAAAACTGAAATTATATCAACTATCTTCTCGGACCACAATGCAATGAGACTAGAGATCAACTACAGGAAAAAAACCGCTAAAAATACAAACACATGGCGATTAAACAACACATACCTAAAAAACCAACTGATCACTGAGGAAATCAAAGGAGAAATTTAAAAATTCCTAGAAGAAAATGACAGTGAACACACGACCGTGCAAAACCTATGGGATACCACAAAAGAAGTAAGAGGGAGATTTATAGCAATACAATCCCACCTCAAGAAATTAGGAAAATATGAAGCAGATGACCTAACCCTCTGCTTAAAACAATTGGAGAAAGAAGAACAAAAACATCCCAAAGCCAGCAGAAGAAGAGAAATTATAAAGACTAGAGCAGAAATAAATGAGAAAGAAATGAAAGAAACTGTAGTACGGATAAATAAAACAAAAAGCTGGTTCTTTGAAAAGGTAAACAAAATTGACAAGCCTCTGGCCAGACTCATCAAGAGAAAGAGAGAGAAGAACCAGATCAACAAAATCAAAAATGAAAAAGGAGAGATTACAACAGATAATTCAGAAATCCAAAGGACTCTAAGGGACTATTATGAGCAACTCTATGGCAACAAACTGGACAACCTGGAAGAAATGGACAGTTTCTTGGGGCAACCCAACTGGGAAAAAACAACTAGACAAAATATATTTTAAAGTAAAGAAGATTCTAAGAGACAAGGCAGGTCACTACATCATGATTAAGGGATCCATCCAAGAGGAAGACAAAACAGTCATGAATATCTACGCACCCAACACAGGGGCACCTCGATACATAGGACAGATACTTTCAGACTTAAAAGAAGAAATCAACAATACACAATAATAGTAGGAGACTTTAACACTCCGCTCACACCAATGGACAGATCATCCAAACATAAAATTAATAAAGAAACACAAGCCTTAAATGCCACACTGGAAAAGATGGACCTCATCGATATCTTTAGGACGTTCCATCCAAAAGCAGAAGAATACACTTTCTTCTCAAGTGCTCACAGAACATTCTCCAGGATAGACCACATCTTGGGCCACAAATCTAGCCTCAGTCAATTCAAGAAAACTGAAATTATATCAACTATCTTCTCGGACCACAATGCAATGAGACTAGAGATCAACTACAGGAAAAAAACCGCTAAAAATACAAACACATGGCGATTAAACAACACATACCTAAAAAACCAACTGATCACTGAGGAAATCAAAGGAGAAATTTAAAAATTCCTAGAAGAAAATGACAGTGAACACACGACCGTGCAAAACCTATGGGATACCACAAAAGAAGTAAGAGGGAGATTTATAGCAATACAATCCCACCTCAAGAAATTAGGAAAATATGAAGCAGATGACCTAACCCTCTGCTTAAAACAATTGGAGAAAGAAGAACAAAAACATCCCAAAGCCAGCAGAAGAAGAGAAATTATAAAGACTAGAGCAGAAATAAATGAGAAAGAAATGAAAGAAACTGTAGTACGGATAAATAAAACAAAAAGCTGGTTCTTTGAAAAGGTAAACAAAATTGACAAGCCTCTGGCCAGACTCATCAAGAGAAAGAGAGAGAAGAACCAGATCAACAAAATCAAAAATGAAAAAGGAGAGATTACAACAGATAATTCAGAAATCCAAAGGACTCTAAGGGACTATTATGAGCAACTCTATGGCAACAAACTGGACAACCTGGAAGAAATGGACAGTTTCTTGGGGAAGATCAATCTCCCAAGACTGAGCCAGGAAGAAACAGAAACTTTGAACAACCCAATCACAAGCTCAGAAATTGAATCTGTGATTAAAAATCTACCCAAAAATAAAAGCCCAGGGCCAGATGGTTTCACAAGTGAATTCTACCAAACATTTAAAGAAGAGCTAATGCCTGTCCTTCTAAAACTCTTTCAAAAAATTGCACAGGAAGGAAAACTTCCAAACACATTCTACGAGGCCACCATCACCCTGATACCCAAACCAGGCAAAGACAACACAAAAAAGGAAAATTACAGACCAATTTCTCTGATGAACTTAGATGCCAAGATCCTCAACAAAATCCTAGCAAACAGAATTCAAAGACACATCAAAAAACTCATACATCATGATCAAGTCGGGTTCATCCCAGGCATGCAAGGATTCTTCAACATCTGCAAATCAATCAACATGATACACCATATCAACAAACTGAGAGACAGAAATCACATGATCATCTCAATAGATGCAGAAAAAGCCTTCGACAAAGTACAACATCTATTTATGATAAAAACTCTTCAGAAAATGGGCATAGAAGGAACCTATCTCAACACAGTGAAAGCCATATATGAGGAGCCCACAGCGAACATTATCCTCAATGGTGAAAAACTCAAAGCATTCCCTCTAAGATCAGGAACAAGACAGGGGTGTCTACTTTCACCACTACTATTCAACATAGTCCTGGAAGTTCTAGCAACGGCAATAAGAGAAGAGAAAGAAATCAAAGGAATCCAGATTGGAAAGGAAGAAGTCAAGCTCTCTCTTTTTGCAGACGACATGATATTATACATAGAAAAGCCCAAAGACACGGTTACAAAGCTACTAGAGCTAATCAGTGAATTCAGCAAAGTCGCAGGATACAAAGTCAACACACAGAAATCACTGGCATTCCTATACACAAACAATGAAAAATCAGAAGACGAAATCGAAGAGGCAATCCCCTTCACCATTGCAACCAAAAGAATCAAATATCTAGAAATAAACCTACCCAAAGAAACAAAAGAACTGTACTATGAAAATTACAAGACACTCATGAGAGAAATTAAAGAAGACTTAAACAGATGGAGAGATATTCCATGTTCCTGGGTTGGAAGAATCAATATTGTGAAAATGACCATACTACCAAATATCATCTATAGATTCAATGCAATCCCTATCCAATTATCAATGACATTTTTCACAGAACTAGACCAAAAAATAACACAGTTCATATGGAAACACAAAAGACCTCGAATAGCCAAAGCAATCCTGAGAAAGAAAAACGGAGCTGGAGGAATCAACCTCCCTAACTTCAGACTCTACTACAAAGCAACAGTCATCAAGACAGTATGGTACTGGCACAAAAACAGAACTACAGACCAATGGAACAAGATAGAGAACCCAAAGATAAACCCACGCACCTATGGGTACCTTACTTTTGACAAAGGAGGAGAAACTCCTTAAAATGGGAGATATAAAATGGGACACAGACATAAAATGGGACAAAGACAGCCTCTTCAACAAGTGGTGCTGTGAAAATTGGACAGCTACATGCAAAAAAATGAAGTTGGAACACTCCCTGACACCATACACTAAGATCAACTCAAAATGGATTAAAGACCTAAATGGAAGACCAGAAACCATCAAACTCTTAGAGGAGAATATAGGCCAAACCCTCAAGGACATCAATCAAAGCAAGATCTTCTCTGACCCACCTACTAGAATAGCGGAACTAAAAAGACAAATGAACATGTGGGACCTAATGAAACTTAAAAGCTTTTGTACAGCAAAAGAAATTACAAAAAAGCTGAACAGACACCCCACAGAGTGGGAGAAAATCATAGCAAATGAAACAACAGACAAAGAATTAATCTCCAAAATCTACAAGCAACTCAGACAACTCAGCACAGGAAAAAAGAACAACCCAATCAAAAAACAGGAAAAAGATCTAAAGAGACACTTCTCCAACGATGACATACAGATGGCCCAAAAGCACATGAAATGATGCTCAACCTCACTTATTATTAGAGAAATGCAAATTAAAACAATGAGATACCACCTCACACCCATCAGAATGGCCATCATCAAAAAATCTGCAGACAATAAATGCTGGAGAGGGTGTGGAGAAAAGGGAACCCTCTTGCATTGCTGGTGAGAATGTCAATTGATACAGCCTCTATGGAAGACAGTATGGAGATGTCTTAAAAAACTAAAAATAGAAGCACCCTACGACCCAGCAATCCCACTCTTAGGCTTATATCCTGATGAAATCAAAACTGAAAGAAGCACCTGTACCCCAATGTTCATTGCAGCTCTCTATACAATAGCCAGAACTTGGAAGCAACCTAGATGTCCATCGACGAATGAATGGATACAGAAGCCCTGGTACATATATACAATGGAATACTACTCAGCTGTTCAAAGAAATGCAGAAGACTCAGTCCTAATGAAGTGGCTGGCTCTAGAACCTATCATAAAAAGTGAAGTAAGTCAAAAAGAGAAAGACAAATACAGTATACTAACACACATATATGGAATCTAGTAGGATGGTCTTGATAACACACACAGTGAACTCATGGAAAAACAGACAGAGCATAGACATAGGGACATTGTGGGGAAGAAATAGGGAGGGGGAAGCATGGAGGGAGTAACATGGAAACCTATACTGTTATGTGTGGAAAAGATAGCTAGTGTCATTGTGCTAAGGGAATAGGAGTGCTTACAGTGGCATGGGGCGATGGTCTGGAGGGGTGGGATGGGGGGAACTGGGGGGTGGGGACCATGGATATGCATATGACTGATCTGGGAACATACATGTCTGTGAACAACAAAACTCTGTAAAACCTTTAAAATAAAGAATTAAAAAAAAATAGAAGCAGTGACAGATTTTATTTTCTTGGGCTCCAAAATCACTACAGATAGTGACTACAGCTCTGAAATTGAAAGACACTTGCTCCTTGGAAGAAAAGCTATAACAAACATAGACAGCATATTAAAAAGCAGAGACATTACTTTGTCAACAAATTTCCATATAGTCAAAGTTATGGTTTTTCCAGTAATCACATATAGATGTGAAAGTTGGACCATAAAGAAGGCTGAGTGCCGAATAACTGATGTTTTCAAACTGTGGTGCTAGAAAAGGCTCTTGAGAGTGCCTTGGATAGCAAGGAGATCAAGCCAGTCAATCCTAAAGGAAATCAACCCTGAATACTCATTGGAAGGATTCATGCTAAAGCTGAAGTTCCACCTGATGCGAAGAGCCAACTTGCTGGAAAAGACCCTGATGCTGGGAAAAATAGAAGGCAAAAGGAGAAGGGGGCAACAGAGGATGAGATGGTTAGATGTCATCACCAACTCAGTAGAGATGAATTTGAGCAAACTCTGGGAGACAATGAAGGACAGGGAAGCCTGGTGTGGTGCAGTCCATGGGGTCACAAAGATCCAGACACAACGTAGAGACTGACCAACAACAATGCCAAAGAGCTGAGATCAATGACACAAAGGGGCAGATGTGTTTGGAACACTGATGCATATCACAGTAAAAGTGCATCAGAGTTCAGAGAAGGAAGGGATTGTGGGTGATTCATGGCGAGGGGTGGTGGCTGCCAAGGAGGTGGCATGGGAGCTGCTGAACAAATTATTAGATTGTCTACATCTTAGACACTTAAAGAAGGGGTAGGAATTGAGTAAGTCAGGCAGGGAACGCATGCATCATTTGATACTGGGTCGTGTTTACACAACGAACAATTCTTCAGGGCAGGAAGGATGCCAGTTTGAATGGAGAGAGACTTCTGAGCAGAAGAAAAGTGGGAGAGGGGCTGGAAAGAATGTGGGAAGCTTTGAAAGCTAGACTAGAGGTTTTTTCTTTTTAAATTTTGCAAGTAACACAATACATTCTTGCAGTAAAAGGAATGTAAAAAGATGAATTTAACAAACCCCTCAACACCTTCTTCTCTCAAGTCTCTTCTATATAGACAACACTGTTACTGGCTTGGTGGCTACTCTTCTGTCAGGTTAGAGAATTCATGTAACAGGCACTGGACTCACTGGAGCTCCCTAAGTCAGGGACTGTGTTCAAATCAGGAACAATCAGCAGAGGGGAGTAGGTGACTCCAAGAATGGAGCACCACAAAGAAGGCGGAGCGCCGAATAACTGATGTTTTCAAACTGTGGTGCTAGAAAAGGCTCTTGAGAGTGCCTTGGATAGCAAGGAGATCAAGCCAGTCAATCCTAAAGGAAATCAACCCTGAATACTCATTGGAAGGATTCATGCTAAAGCTGAAGTTCCACCTGATGCGAAGAGCCAACTTGCTGGAAAAGACCCTGATGCTGGGAAAAATAGAAGGCAAAAGGAGAAGGGGGCAACAGAGGATGAGATGGTTAGATGTCATCACCAACTCAGTAGAGATGAATTTGAGCAAACTCTGGGAGACAATGAAGGACAGGGAAGCCTGGTGTGGTGCAGTCCATGGGGTCACAAAGATCCAGACACAACGTAGAGACTGACCAACAACAATGCCAAAGAGCTGAGATCAATGACACAAAGGGGCAGATGTGTTTGGAACACTGATGCATATCACAGTAAAAGTGCATCAGAGTTCAGAGAAGGAAGGGATTGTGGGTGATTCATGGCGAGGGGTGGTGGCTGCCAAGGAGGTGGCATGGGAGCTGCTGAACAAATTATTAGATTGTCTACATCTTAGACACTTAAAGAAGGGGTAGGAATTGAGTAAGTCAGGCAGGGAACGCATGCATCATTTGATACTGGGTCGTGTTTACACAACGAACAATTCTTCAGGGCAGGAAGGATGCCAGTTTGAATGGAGAGAGACTTCTGAGCAGAAGAAAAGTGGGAGAGGGGCTGGAAAGAATGTGGGAAGCTTTGAAAGCTAGACTAGAGGTTTTTTCTTTTTAAATTTTGCAAGTAACACAATACATTCTTGCAGTAAAAGGAATGTAAAAAGATGAATTTAACAAACCCCTCAACACCTTCTTCTCTCAAGTCTCTTCTATATAGACAACACTGTTACTGGCTTGGTGGCTACTCTTCTGTCAGGTTAGAGAATTCATGTAACAGGCACTGGACTCACTGGAGCTCCCTAAGTCAGGGACTGTGTTCAAATCAGGAACAATCAGCAGAGGGGAGTAGGTGACTCCAAGAATGGAGCAACACAAAGCATGAGGTGAAAGAGAGTGAAGGGGCTGGGAAGAAGACAGTGAGCAAACAAGCTTGACGATGACATTGAGATGGACTGATGGAAACTGGGACTGAGGGAGACTGGCCACAGACAGAAAGAATAGGTGGTCAAATATTTTAAAGGGAGGAGCTGAAGGGGAGATAAGGAGACCTTCCACACAGGACAAGGTCCACCACAAACAGAACAAAGGTGATAGGCATACAGGATTTTCAAAGTCAGGACTGGCTGCACCAACCAAGCCGGTGAAAGACTTGACTGCAATACTGATTTAGAACTGAGCAAAACCAAAGGGCCAATTCAGTATCCCAAGCACAAAGACCTCCAAGGAATAACAGAGGTGGTAGGCAGAAGGATCTACTCAATATTTTAAAATTTCACCTGTCACCTGCCTCAGTAGTGAAATAACTATTCCTGCTACAGTGCAGTCACTTAATAAATGTTGGATTGAATGTTTTCAAGCCCAAATTGCAAGGGCCAAAAATATGGGTATAGAAGACACTATTGGTTTCCTATCCAAGAATCATCCCTCCTTCTTCCCTAGTTTTTAGGATCCCATTTTTTTTCTGCTGGTATCAGGCTCAGGGAAGATGGATTATTCTCTTGCTCCAAGGTATGGGCCATGATTTGGCTAAGTCAGCACAGTAATACCATCTTCCTTTGCTCGTGTTTGATTTAGTTATGGCCAAGTTGGCCAAAGAGACATGAGAGGAAATAGGCTAGGGAAACTTGCAACAAAGATTTTTATCTCTGTCAAAGATAAAGCACAGCCCTGACATTTTATTTTTTCCAAGAACTTGGCTATTTTAGGAGATGATGCTTGGAAGTATGGTAACCATCCCATAACTATGAGGTGCTACACCTGGGGACTAAGGATCAACAAACTTAAGACAACAAAGAGGAAAAGACCACAAAAGCTGGGTCCTTTATAAGTCCTGGCCCAAACCTGAAGCTACCTACCTTCAGACTGCTTATTCTAAGAGGTAATTAAGTGTCCTTTTACCCAAGCCTCTGTTGTCTGATCATTCTGTTCACAGTCAGCTGAAAGCTGACAAATGCTCACTGGCGAAGTAATTTGTTATCAGCTTTTACTAAGACCCTGAAATGTTTAATTGGGAAACAAAGTTCTTCCTTTATTCTGGACTTAATGAACAAGAGGAGGTAAAGGGAAAGAAGCTGAACAGAGCAGGGGAAAAGCCTAAAATAGCTAGAGTAGCCCAGGATGTAGTAAACTCAATTCAGTTGTAACAAGTGCAGTATAATATAATGCAACTTAATCTAATTCAACAAACACTATTATGTGTCCTCTGTGTACAAAGCTTTGGGGGGAGTAAAATGCTGAACACATGGCCCACTATGTTCCAGGAATCTTTTTCCTTTTCTTCAGCAATTATAGATTAAGTATCAGACACTGTTACTAGATCACCGTTTTGGCCTACTTCGAAGGTTCTGTTTCACTTCCTTGTACTTCAAACATGGCTATTTCCCAGGGTCTCACTCCCAAACAATATCTTCTTAGTCTACACAAACCCCTCTGGAGAATCTTATCTTTACCAGTGGTTTTAATCACCTCCTATTTGATAAGACTTCCAATCAATTTCTCATGTTCTTCTTTCTTTACTACAATTAAATTCTTATTTAGTTGTTTACTGACCATCTCCACTTACGTCTCCCAGAGGTACCTTAAAAACAATATAATTAAGCCAGACATATAACCTTCTCTACCAAATCTCCTCCTCCTTTAGACACATTATTAGTGAATGACACCATTATCCACGGAGCTAGACTTGAGAATCAGACTCTTCTCTTTCTCTAGCCCTCCCACAATCAGTGCCTATCAATTTTGGCTCCTAAATATCTAATTACTCTGTCCCTTACTATTCGTGCTTCCTGCTGTGCTTTAGTTCAAGTCTCAACAAGATCCCTATAAAACCTGATAATTGTTTTCCTGCTGTCTCATCATACGTACCTTTGAGCTTTGGCAAGGTAAATGGTACAGTTCTGCTTTGCTGTGGCCACAGAAGTTGCAGACTTCCTTAGGACCTAAAGCATCTGGGTCAAAAGACTATAGGTGGATGTCTTTCAGCCCAGCCCAATGACTGTCACTAATCACGGTCTCCCTTTCTTGTCCTTTGCTCCAGGTTGGTTTGGGGATCAGGCTGGTTCAACTTGTCCCATCTTGTCCCAGCAGAATGTCAAACCACAGGACTCTGAGCTACTATATCTGCTTCTGGTGCTCGGGACTGAATTGGGCTGTCTGTGGCATGAAGCCGTGGGTGTGATGGAGGATAGGGAAGGGTTTGGGGGTGTCTAGGAGAAGAAAGCACCAAAGCTGGAGAAGCAGATGGTCCACTGAGAAGCCTGGTATTCACTGACATGTCAGTGAGACGTATGAGCAGTGCACTCAAGGCCTAGATGGCAGCAGCCCCAGGCTCTAGTTCTCACCAAGTCATTTAACCCTCTGGGCCTCTGTTTCCCTCCTGCACAAAACAGAGGTGTTACAAAGCAGCAACCTGCATGCTAGCCCAAGCTCTCCACACTTATTCTGGATCCTGCTACCAGAAGTGAAATGTATGAGCTAAAAGTGAAAGGTGGGACCATTTATTTATTTCATTATTTATATGTATAAACTGTAAAATTACATCATAATTCTATTTGTAATGCAACTACATATTTCATTCATATAGTATAATGCTGTCCAATGAAACATAAGTCACACATATAGTTTTAAATTTTCTAATAGTTATAGTAAAAAACTCAAAAGAAATAGATAAATAGAAACAGGTGGAATTAACATTTTATTTGGAAATTTGGAAAACTCGGCAGTGGCCAAAGGACTGGAAAAGGTCAGTTTTCATTCCAATCCTAAAGAAGGACAATGCCAAAGAATGTTCAGACTACTGGACAAGTGTGCTCATTTCACATGCTAGCAAGATCATGCTCAAAATCCTCCAAGTTAGGCTTCAACAGTACATGAAGTGAGAACTTCCAGATGTACAAGCTGGATTCAGAAGAGGCAGAGGAACAGAGATCAAACTGCCAACATCTGCTGGATCATAGAAAAAGCAAGAGAATTCCAGAAAAATATCCACTTCTACTTCATTGACTATACTAAAGGCTTTGACTGTGTGGATCACAAAGAGATGGGAATACCAGACCACCTTACCTGTCTCCTGCAAAACCTGTATGCAGGTCAAGAAGCAACAGTTAGAATGAGACATGGGACAATGGACTGGTTTCAAATTGGGAAAGGAGGACATCAAGGCTGTATATTGTCACCCTGATAATTTAACTTACATGCAGAATACAACATGTGAAGTGCTTGAGTGGCTGAAGCACAAGCTGGAATCAAGATTGCCGGGAGAAATACCAAGAACCTCAGATAATGCAGATGACACCACCCAAATGGCAGAAAGTGAAGAGGAAATAAAGAGCCTCCTGATGAAGGTGAAAGAGGAGAGTGAAAAAGCTGGCTTAAAACTTCACATTCAAAACACTAAGATCATGGAATCTGGTCTTATGACTTCATAGAAAATAGATGGGAAAATGTAGAAACAGTGACAGACTTTATTTTCTTGGGTTCCAAAATAACTGTGGCTAGTGACTGCAGCCATGAAATTAAAAGACACCTGCTCCTTGGAAGAAAAGTTATGACAAATCTCGAGAGTGTATTCAAAAGCAGAGACATTACTTTGCCATCAAATGTCTGCATTGTCAAAGCTATGATTTCCAGGAGTCATGTGTGGATGTGAGAGATGGACCATAAAGAAGGCTGAGGACCCAAGAATCAATGCTTTCGAATTTTGGTGTTGCAGAAGACTCTTGAGAGTTCCTTGGACAGCAAGGAAACCAAACTAGTCAATCCTAAAGAAAATCAACTCTAAATATTCATTGGAAGGACTGATACTGAAGCTCCACTATTTTGCCACCTAATTGATGATCTGACTCATTGGAAAAAGATCCTGATGTGACAAAGGACTGAAGGCAGGAGGAAAAGGGGGCGAAAGAGGGTGAGATGGTCGGATGGCATCACCGATTCAATGCACATGAGTTTTCACAAACTCTGGGAGATACTGAAGGACAGGGAAGCCTGGTGTGGTACAGCCAGTGTGTCAAATGCTGGATTAAAAAAATAAGAAAAAGCAAGAGAATTCCAGAAAAATATCCACTTCTACTTCATTGACTATACTAAAGGCTTTGACTGTGTGGATCACAAAGAGATGGGAATACCAGACCACCTTACCTGTCTCCTGCAAAACCTGTATGCAGGTCAAGAAGCAACAGTTAGAATGAGACATGGGACAATGGACTGGTTTCAAATTGGGAAAGGAGGACATCAAGGCTGTATATTGTCACCCTGATAATTTAACTTACATGCAGAATACAACATGTGAAGTGCTTGAGTGGCTGAAGCACAAGCTGGAATCAAGATTGCCGGGAGAAATACCAAGAACCTCAGATAATGCAGATGACACCACCCAAATGGCAGAAAGTGAAGAGGAAATAAAGAGCCTCCTGATGAAGGTGAAAGAGGAGAGTGAAAAAGCTGGCTTAAAACTTCACATTCAAAACACTAAGATCATGGAATCTGGTCTTATGACTTCATAGAAAATAGATGGGAAAATGTAGAAACAGTGACAGACTTTAT
Source organism: Tragulus kanchil (assembly GCA_022376925.1). Lineage (NCBI taxonomy): Eukaryota > Metazoa > Chordata > Mammalia > Artiodactyla > Tragulidae > Tragulus > Tragulus kanchil. Next base: position 78,579,868 of record JAIOJX010000024.1, on the reverse strand, counting down.
TTTCTTGGGTTCCAAAATAACTGTGGCTAGTGACTGCAGCCATGAAATTAAAAGACACCTGCTCCTTGGAAGAAAAGTTATGACAAATCTCGAGAGTGTATTCAAAAGCAGAGACATTACTTTGCCATCAAATGTCTGCATTGTCAAAGCTATGATTTCCAGGAGTCATGTGTGGATGTGAGAGATGGACCATAAAGAAGGCTGAGGACCCAAGAATCAATGCTTTCGAATTTTGGTGTTGCAGAAGACTCTTGAGAGTTCCTTGGACAGCAAGGAAACCAAACTAGTCAATCCTAAAGAAAATCAACTCTAAATATTCATTGGAAGGACTGATACTGAAGCTCCACTATTTTGCCACCTAATTGATGATCTGACTCATTGGAAAAAGATCCTGATGTGACAAAGGACTGAAGGCAGGAGGAAAAGGGGGCGAAAGAGGGTGAGATGGTCGGATGGCATCACCGATTCAATGCACATGAGTTTTCACAAACTCTGGGAGATACTGAAGGACAGGGAAGCCTGGTGTGGTACAGTCCATGGTGCTGCAAAGAGTTGGACACAACCAAGCAATATTGTATTTAATCCAATATTTAAAATTATCCTTTTAACATATAATTAATATATCAAAATTATTAATGAAACAGATTACATTAGACAGTTGCTAAGTCTTGAAAATCCAGTGTTTTCTATATTTACAGCACATCATAAATCGGGCCAGTCATATCTCAAGTGCTCAATAGCCATACATGGCCAGTTTTTACCATATTGGACAGCATAGCCCTCAACCAGGCAGCTGGCAGCAGCACATTCCAGACATACAAGGCTGTCTTACATCATCCTTTTGGGCCACCAGGCGACCTCAGCCACATGAGTGACTCCAGGTATGACCATCAGCAGAAGTCCCATCCATGTTCTGCTTACATTGTTGACCAGAGAATTGCGAATAAATGATATGGTGGTTTTTTTAAGCCCTTAAATTTTGGGAGTGACTTGTTACGCTGCAGTAAAAAAATTGATACAGCAGTAGATAGTGTTGCTGCTTTTACTAAAGAAATGAAGGTTTTAAGAGTTCAGGAGAAGAAAGGGTTAACTATTCAAGAGGATAAAGTGTGAATGTAACCTAGCAAAAGAAACTGTCCAAATACTAGTCAGTGTCAAAGATTTACTTTATTCAAAATGTTTCAATTTTGCCAACCCTGAGCCCCCTCTAATGCTTGCATATTGCTTGCCAATGTACCACATGCCTACACAGATGTCAGGCACATCCTTGGCACTCAGTACTAACAGAGTCCACAGAACTTTTTTCTCTGGGTTAGGTGCAGGCTCCATGGAAGAGGACTGGAGAAGCTTATGGTTTCCTTGTAGGCTAGGTTTGTTTGACCAGAGGTTGGTCCTCAGTGGACTGAATGGAAGCTGTGGCTGCCTACCTGGGCATCTTTCCTCTTCCTCTTCATCCACAGGAAAACCAATAATCCTTCCTGGCACCACCCCGAGTCCTGCTCTATGCCCTACACTCTTGCCAGTATTGAAAGAAAGCACATCTTGCCTCTTGTCCACTGTGGTGGAAGGGTGTGTGGTCAAGTATCTCTCAGCCACATCGGTCACCAGGGCCTCTGCCCATTCCCTCCAGCCCCAGAAACAGCTCTAATGACCAGCTCTGTAGCGCTGCCCACTTCACACAGACGCCACCCAACGGTGCCTAGACTTATGCTCACTTCCAGTGCCTTCTGCTTCCAGCCCAAGGGTTCCCTATTGACACTGGAGTGAGACACAGCTGTCTCAGACACTCCAGGCATAAGCAACCCAGGAACGCAGGGGAATTATGTCCAGCGGAAGGAAACTTTGACCCATGGAAGAGGGTCCACTTCTACTCCCGGCTGACTGTTCTGAGGAGCAGTCAGTTCTTACAAGCCTGAAAGACTGAATTTGATATCAAGTAGAGGCCCAATCAGCAATACATCCTCACGACATACACTACTGAGCATCTCACCTGTTCCTTCACTTCTGTCACTGCGATTGCTCTGCCTGATAAAGGTGTTGCACATAAGCTTTTGCCTTAGGTTGTGTTCTAGGGGCTCAAGGCCAGATGCCAAGCAATTCAGAATTCTTCCAGGGGGTAGATCCTACCTCCAAATACAATGTTAAGCACCTTGTTTCTAGGCTCAAAGAAGACCCAAGTTTCTCTGGCTCCCAGTTGAGGATACCTTTTCTGCCCTTCCGCTCTGCTTGCCCAAGAAGGCCCAGCCCACGGCCAGAGCACTGGACCACTGGGCAACCATGCTGGCATGCACACACTGTCATTTTCCTCTACCACCCCTCCTGGAAAAGGGCCCCTCAGCTTGCAAAGAGACATACACTGTTTCTCCTAAGTACTTTTACTTAGGATGCTCAAATAGTCCACTTCTCCCCTTCTTCTGGTATTAGGTTATGCCTGGTTTAGGACCAACAGCTTGAGTTTCAACTGCTCCCTTGATCTAGCTATGAAACCCTGGGGCTGAGGGCTCTACAGTCTGCCCAGAGCTTCACCTAGAGCGGTCTGGTTATCTCAAGCATCCTGGAAGTTCCAAGAAGGCACACGCCAGGCCTCACACAGCTCTGGCCCTGGGCCACTCCCAGCACAAACACACACCAAGCAAACACTATCTGAACTCAGCACCTGCTCTATGCCCTACACTCTTGCCAGTATTGAAAGAAAGCACATCTTGCCTCTTGTCCACTGTGGTGGAAGGGTGTGTGGTCAAGTATCTCTCAGCCACATCGGTCACCAGGGCCTCTGCCCATTCCCTCCAGCCCCAGAAACAGCTCTAATGACCAGCTCTGTAGCGCTGCCCACTTCACACAGACGCCACCCAACGGTGCCTAGACTTATGCTCACTTCCAGTGCCTTCTGCTTCCAGCCCAAGGGTTCCCTATTGACACTGGAGTGAGACACAGCTGTCTCAGACACTCCAGGCATAAGCAACCCAGGAACGCAGGGGAATTATGTCCAGCGGAAGGAAACTTTGACCCATGGAAGAGGGTCCACTTCTACTCCCGGCTGACTGTTCTGAGGAGCAGTCAGTTCTTACAAGCCTGAAAGACTGAATTTGATATCAAGTAGAGGCCCAATCAGCAATACATCCTCACGACATACACTACTGAGCATCTCACCTGTTCCTTCACTTCTGTCACTGCGATTGCTCTGCCTGATAAAGGTGTTGCACATAAGCTTTTGCCTTAGGTTGTGTTCTAGGGGCTCAAGGCCAGATGCCAAGCAATTCAGAATTCTTCCAGGGGGTAGATCCTACCTCCAAATACAATGTTAAGCACCTTGTTTCTAGGCTCAAAGAAGACCCAAGTTTCTCTGGCTCCCAGTTGAGGATACCTTTTCTGCCCTTCCGCTCTGCTTGCCCAAGAAGGCCCAGCCCACGGCCAGAGCACTGGACCACTGGGCAACCATGCTGGCATGCACACACTGTCATTTTCCTCTACCACCCCTCCTGGAAAAGGGCCCCTCAGCTTGCAAAGAGACATACACTGTTTCTCCTAAGTACTTTTACTTAGGATGCTCAAATAGTCCACTTCTCCCCTTCTTCTGGTATTAGGTTATGCCTGGTTTAGGACCAACAGCTTGAGTTTCAACTGCTCCCTTGATCTAGCTATGAAACCCTGGGGCTGAGGGCTCTACAGTCTGCCCAGAGCTTCACCTAGAGCGGTCTGGTTATCTCAAGCATCCTGGAAGTTCCAAGAAGGCACACGCCAGGCCTCACACAGCTCTGGCCCTGGGCCACTCCCAGCACAAGCACACACCAAGCAAACACTATCTGAACGAATGGATGGAGGAAGAGAACAACGTCACCAAGGAAGCATCTCTGGGGATTTAAAGCACTGACTGACTCGTCCAGAGATCTAACACCCAGGGAGTCAGCCACATTTGCCTCTGCACTGTGCAGTTCCCTAAGCAGATGCGTGAGGGCAGCTCTCAGAGACAGAGGAGGCCCACTGGCTGGTCTCATGTGATCACTCTGTTACAGTGCAACAGGAAGGGTAGTTATTACCCCTTTAAGCCGCAGGATGAGGCTGAGAGAAGGTGGGGTCTGGTTCCAATCAGTAGCAAGCATTGATGCTAATGGACTCTACAAATCTGTACTCTGAGGATCTGATGACATCTCACAGCAGCCAGAGAGATCCCCTATGACCGCACAGTACATTTACCTTCCAGGATTGCTCCTGGGGTCTGGGAACTCTAACAAGCCTCCACTCTAACGTGACTCCGATGAAACGAAGATGACAGACATTTGGAGGTGGATGTCTGGACTCCCTGCTTCTGGGAAAATGCCCTGGGATCTGCCAAGACATTTACCACTGCGGAGAGATGAAGAGAAGTGAGTAAAGAAAGGGAACTGTAGCCATGAAGCTCTCTACAGAAAGGCAGTATCATCTGCTGATACAAAGTAAGTAAAAACGATGCTATTCTGGGAGCCCAGGGATTCTGTGGATTAACGACCACATCTGCTTAGCTGTTCCCCTCAGTTAACCCCAATAATGGAGCACTCAGTCATTTCTGATGATCTCAATAACAGGATAATAATTTTAAATTTAAAATAGAAGAATAAAAGTAAGTAACATAGCCACTCGGTTCCCTGGCCCTGGGTAGGGTGAAAGAGTGATGTGTACATGCCTTTTAGGAGCCCTACACCTGCATGCTATTGGTTTAACTTCATTGATAGAAGGATTTTATAAATCAATCAGAAAGAGAATGCTATATAGACTTAAACTTCATTAAACTTAAAAATATAATAATTTTTGTTAAGTTTCACAATATCCTCTCAGGTCAGCTGAAGAGACATTTGGATTTTTGCAGGCCTGGGCTGGAACTGTGAGTTGGCAGCTCTGAGGCCTGTTCTTTCTTCTCCTCTAGCCCCCAATGCTCCGCCCATTCCAGAAGGTGCTCTTCAATTTGCTCCAGACAGGACTGGATCCCAAGGAAGACACCTTCTTCAAACCTCAAGCTGGTACTTTTTGGAAGCAGAAAGCATTAGACTTCCCAACTGGTCTCTCTAATTCCAGGGAAACACAAAAGGTGATGTAGCCCCAGAGACTGTTAGTTGGGGGCAAAACTCAATGCAAGGAGTTGGTTATTTCTGTCTAATAGCATTCCACATGTTTTGTCACACTCATTCATTAATTCTCTAAGTATTTCTGAATCTCTACTACATGTGGGGTCTTCCCACACTACCACCTGGCGTGCTCCCTCCCTGATTACAGTCATATTCCATTTAGAAAATTGAAGGTACAGTGTGATGGGATTGGATCCATTGGTTCCAGACTTCATTCTACAATGCAGTTGGGAGTACTGGGGGCTGGCAGGATTTGATGGCCAGGAATATGGACTATCTAATAAATGCTCATAAACAAAGATGGAGGCAAGTATGAATGGAGACTGGTGGCAGTGAAGTGAGAGAAAGGCCAAGGGGTAGAAGAGAGAAAACGGAGGAGGCCATTTGCAATCTCTGGTAGTAAACTGGAAATAACAAGGTCTCTTTATCACAAAACTTCAGGGTAGTCAATTCACATTCCAACATTAGCACCAGATGAATAAGATACAGGGGCGGTTCCAGCTGTTAAAAGCTGATCCCTAGTTCTAACCCCAAGCTCCCAGAGTCAAAAGAAAATGAGATTCCTCAAAATGTAATCCAACAATTCCATTTTAGGTATCTACCCCAAAGAACCAAAGCAGGGGCTTGAAGGGATATTTGCACATCCATGTTCATGGCAATAAGCAAGAGGTAGAAATAACCCAAGTGTCCATCAGCAGATGAATGGATGAATAAAATGTGGTGTCTACATACAGCGGAATATCATTCAGCCTTAAAAAGAAGCCAAATTCTGACAATATCCTCTCAGGTCAGCTGAAGAGACATTTGGATTTTTGCAGGCCTGGGCTGGAACTGTGAGTTGGCAGCTCTGAGGCCTGTTCTTTCTTCTCCTCTAGCCCCCAATGCTCCGCCCATTCCAGAAGGTGCTCTTCAATTTGCTCCAGACAGGACTGGATCCCAAGGAAGACACCTTCTTCAAACCTCAAGCTGGTACTTTTTGGAAGCAGAAAGCATTAGACTTCCCAACTGGTCTCTCTAATTCCAGGGAAACACAAAAGGTGATGTAGCCCCAGAGACTGTTAGTTGGGGGCAAAACTCAATGCAAGGAGTTGGTTATTTCTGTCTAATAGCATTCCACATGTTTTGTCACACTCATTCATTAATTCTCTAAGTATTTCTGAATCTCTACTACATGTGGGGTCTTCCCACACTACCACCTGGCGTGCTCCCTCCCTGATTACAGTCATATTCCATTTAGAAAATTGAAGGTACAGTGTGATGGGATTGGATCCATTGGTTCCAGACTTCATTCTACAATGCAGTTGGGAGTACTGGGGGCTGGCAGGATTTGATGGCCAGGAATATGGACTATCTAATAAATGCTCATAAACAAAGATGGAGGCAAGTATGAATGGAGACTGGTGGCAGTGAAGTGAGAGAAAGGCCAAGGGGTAGAAGAGAGAAAACGGAGGAGGCCATTTGCAATCTCTGGTAGTAAACTGGAAATAACAAGGTCTCTTTATCACAAAACTTCAGGGTAGTCAATTCACATTCCAACATTAGCACCAGATGAATAAGATACAGGGGCGGTTCCAGCTGTTAAAAGCTGATCCCTAGTTCTAACCCCAAGCTCCCAGAGTCAAAAGAAAATGAGATTCCTCAAAATGTAATCCAACAATTCCATTTTAGGTATCTACCCCAAAGAACCAAAGCAGGGGCTTGAAGGGATATTTGCACATCCATGTTCATGGCAATAAGCAAGAGGTAGAAATAACCCAAGTGTCCATCAGCAGATGAATGGATGAATAAAATGTGGTGTCTACATACAGCGGAATATCATTCAGCCTTAAAAAGAAGCCAAATTCTGACACATGCTCCAACATGCACGGTGCTTAGTGAAAGAAGCCAGACACACAAGGACAAATACTAACATGATTCCACTTCCATGAGATACCTACAGTGGTTAAATTCATAGACAGAAAGTAGAATGGCAGTTATGAGGGGCTGGGACACAAAGACAGGGGGAGTTTCTGTTTAATGGGCCCAGAGCTTCAGTTTGGGGAAGATGAAAAGTGTTCTGGAGACAGAAAGAGGAGGTGAAGGCAGCACAGCCATGTGTACTCAGTACACTAAAAATGGGCAAAAGATTACACTTTCTCTTGTGTGCGTTCTACCACAATTGTTGAAAAAGCACATGAAACACAAGTTATTCCTGTGGCAAAATAAAAATCCTGACACAGCTGTCCTAAAGGAGATAACAGGCCAGACTGCTTGAAACCAGGAAGGTCTAACAAATCTTAAAAACTTACATTCATGTTAATCTCCAACCAAGGAATGATAATCTGTGAAGCGTTAGACTGGGCATATCGAACACCTCCGTTTCAGATCCAGTTTTGTCACTAATCTAATTAGCACTTTGCAAAGGAGTCACTTCTTCCCATACCTCAGTTAGCCAACTTGTACAAAAAAGGGGTTGGATCTGATGACCAAAGCCCCTTTCTGTTAGCTCAGGAGGCCTCAAAATATGGACCAGGGGCAACAGCATCACCTGGGAGTATATTAAAGTGCAAAGTATCAAGCCCCCCCAAACTTATCGAATCAGAAGCTCTGTGTATGAGCCCAGCCACCAGGGTAGTCAATTCACATTCCAACATTAGCACCAGATGAATAAGATACAGGGGCGGTTCCAGCTGTTAAAAGCTGATCCCTAGTTCTAACCCCAAGCTCCCAGAGTCAAAAGAAAATGAGATTCCTCAAAATGTAATCCAACAATTCCATTTTAGGTATCTACCCCAAAGAACCAAAGCAGGGGCTTGAAGGGATATTTGCACATCCATGTTCATGGCAATAAGCAAGAGGTAGAAATAACCCAAGTGTCCATCAGCAGATGAATGGATGAATAAAATGTGGTGTCTACATACAGCGGAATATCATTCAGCCTTAAAAAGAAGCCAAATTCTGACACATGCTCCAACATGCACGGTGCTTAGTGAAAGAAGCCAGACACACAAGGACAAATACTAACATGATTCCACTTCCATGAGATACCTACAGTGGTTAAATTCATAGACAGAAAGTAGAATGGCAGTTATGAGGGGCTGGGACACAAAGACAGGGGGAGTTTCTGTTTAATGGGCCCAGAGCTTCAGTTTGGGGAAGATGAAAAGTGTTCTGGAGACAGAAAGAGGAGGTGAAGGCAGCACAGCCATGTGTACTCAGTACACTAAAATGGGCAAAAGATTACACTTTCTCTTGTGTGCGTTCTACCACAATTGTTGAAAAAGCACATGAAACACAAGTTATTCCTGTGGCAAAATAAAAATCCTGACACAGCTGTCCTAAAGGAGATAACAGGCCAGACTGCTTGAAACCAGGAAGGTCTAACAAATCTTAAAAACTTACATTCATGTTAATCTCCAACCAAGGAATGATAATCTGTGAAGCGTTAGACTGGGCATATCGAACACCTCCGTTTCAGATCCAGTTTTGTCACTAATCTAATTAGCACTTTGCAAAGGAGTCACTTCTTCCCATACCTCAGTTAGCCAACTTGTACAAAAAAGGGGTTGGATCTGATGACCAAAGCCCCTTTCTGTTAGCTCAGGAGGCCTCAAAATATGGACCAGGGGCAACAGCATCACCTGGGAGTATATTAAAGTGCAAAGTATCAAGCCCCCCCAAACTTATCGAATCAGAAGCTCTGTGTATGAGCCCAGCCACCTGGGTATGAACAAGCTAAGAGGTTTGAAAACCACTGGCCTAAAACATTTTATGTTTTTATAATTGATAGTGAATATCAGTAAGCCACATTTTTAATAAAATTAAAAGCACAAGTATTTAAAGACATAAAACAAATGCATTAGGAAATGAACAGGAATGAAGAGGATACTCACTTTTTAAAACCATGAGATGCAAATACAAAGAAGCAAACTCATCTGAAAAATCAGGATTACTATGCCCAAATGAGTATGGTCCTGAAAATAATAAGAATCTACCACCTGTGTTCTAAGGATGCAGTCTTTGCACAAAACATTTTAGAAATTTTATTTGGAATCCATTTCTCAGTCAGTTTAGAATCTGGATGAAATCAGCTTCATTTGTTTGCAACTAAAAGAATCTTTATTCAGCTTCATCTTATACTTATGTTCCTGATTAGGCTGTTCCCCCAAATCAAATTCCCTGTAAGAGGAAGAAGACTACCCATCACTGAGGATGAGTGAACGTGCCTATGCTGCAGGCTCAAAGGCTGATTCCAAAGCACTGCTTGGATGTGCTCTAAATAATGACAGGCATGTGTTTAGCATCTCAGAGGGCCTATGAGGAAAGCGGCAACACTTGCTGTATCCAGTCTCAGACCTGAGAGCTGGAGTGAAAGATCCCCCCACCCAGCCCTTCAAAGCGAGTAGAACTGCCATCACCATTTCACAGGTGAAGCCAGGAAGGCTAGAGAGGCTGATGAATCTGCCAAACTAACAGGTGGAACCAGAACTGCCCTTCGTTATAGTACCCTTTTGTAGCTTAAGACCTAGGCACCTGGGAGTTGGGGCTGGACCAGATTGGAAGGCCCCACCCACAGGCTGTGACGTCAGATCAGAAGAGGCGGCTCCAGCCCAGTGGCTTTCTTCAGCAAACAAAAGACTCTTTTGAATTAGTGAATATTTTGGCACCAGCCCTGGTTGATTCTTTCTCCTTCGGTGGGTTGGAGAATATTTCTAACATCCCACAGAGTCCAGTGAGAACAAGGGTGGAAGATTCCTCCTCTGTTTAGCCACATGGCCTTTTTGGTCTTTGGGAAGGAGGCGCCCATGGACGGAGCTCCAGGGAGGGCATGTGGAGAGTGAGGATGGAAGGTTCTGGACCCTCGGACCTTCCACCCGGCCCCTCAGCCAGAGGACATCCTCCTTGCCTCACATGCGTTGTTATAAAGTGTTCACTTGCAGGGGTGGGGAGATACTAAGAGTGGAATATTATTCTGAATACATATCAAGTTTTTCCTAATCCCACCCTTAACTCTTCAAAGTCTTCCCTCTCCTCAGCACCTACATGGTGTAACTCTCTCCATTTTAGATTTCTGTGTATGTTGTGCACTGTTATTTTTCACAGTGTCCAGCACAGTACTGGGCACTATGTAGGCAGTCTGCTGATGTGGTGCTGATAGAGATGCTAAGTTACTTATCACATGTGCCCAAGAGGTGCTGGTCTTTGGATAAATGCTCTGTTGATATGTTTATCTCAGTGAATTCCCACACAGTGCAAGGTACCAGGGGTTATTAAATTTGCTTCTCAGATAAGAAAACCAAGACTCAAAAAACGTAAGCAGGCTATTTAGGGTCAAGGAGAGAGCCTAGGGTGCAAATCTGTCTCCTGGTGTAAGGGTTAGGGAAAGGGGCAAGGCACAATTTTTGAAAGAATGACATAGCCCAAGGACACAGCATAAACCCATTAGAGTCGAATGGGTCCAAGATGGCAGCCTTGATTCTGTCAGTAAGCTAAACGACACACCCAGAGGTGCCATGACAGTTCCATCCCTTCCCCCAAAGAGCTGGAATAATCCTCCCACTCATTAGCATATGGAATTACCCAGCCCATAAAAGCTAAGAACGCCATGTTTTGGGGGCGGCTGGTTTCGCTCTGCGATGGCCCACACTCTGTCTGTGGAGTGTGCTTTTCTCTGAATCTGAATAAATCCATTTCTTACCTAATCCTATTCTTATCTTTGTATCTCTCTGAATTCTTCTCTGCAAAGAGACATGAAGAACCTGAGCTCCGTTAGGTCCTAAAACCAGGTACGGTGGGTTTTGGCTAGGTTCAAGCCCCAGCCATGTGGGTTTGAGTCCCAAACTGGGTTTTGGGTCTAAGTCCCAATCTGAGGTAGAACACTTTCACTAGCAGAGTTCTTGACGTTTTGACATGGCTCATTTCCCAAGATTCCAAATTAAGGTGCTAGAACACCCCTGACTTTACCTTCTGCCTCAGGTATTCTAGCCCCATTGGGTCTGCTTGTTCCTTTCCTAATCTCCACAGTCCTGCCTCCAGGCTAAGGGCAAGGGGCAGGAAGAAGGGACCTGAAAGCCCATGCGGTGGTTTTAGGAACCACTTCCAAGATGACTAGACTTCCCGAATGGCTCAGGGGTAAAGAATCTACCTACAATGCAGGAGACACAGGAGACTCAGGTTCAATCCCTGGATCAGGAAGATCCCCTGGAGGAGGAAAGGGCAACCCACTCCAATATTCTTGCCCAAAAAATCCTATGGGCAGAGGAGCCTGGTGGGCTATAGTCCATAGGGTTGCAATGAGTCAGACACAACTGAGAGACTAAGCATGCACACACTAAGGGGACAGACCCTGGAAGAAGTGGGAGGCAGACAGGAAACTGTGGACACAGAAGGGTAGGGCACTGTGGGGCAGACAGCCTCTTCCCCAGGCCAAGCTGCCTTTCCACTCGGAGGCCACTCTATCCACAGACACTAGTTGCAGGGCTGACACTCCCAAGACACAGTCCTGCCTGGAGCCTGATGGGCTGAGGAAGCCGCATCACAGCCCGGGGTCCAAGGAAAATAACGGTCATTCCAGTGGAGAGCAGGATACATTTATTCTAACTTCCCAAACTTCCCACAGTGCTTCTGAGTGGGACATAGGGGTGAAAACCAACGTGCCCACAGCTCATTGCTCACCTGGGGTCCCAGCTCTTCTGTAACTCTCTGGGCATCAAGCACTTTATCCCTAGAAGGAGGTCACTATGTGTCTTGTAAAGGGTCGCCCAGCTCCTTGGGCCTGTGAGCAGGCTTGCCCATCACATGCTGCAGCACCAGCCAGGTTTCTGACAGCAGACAGCTGATGCCAGAGATGGGTCACATCCTGGCCTACTCGCTGGGAACCTGACCTCACTCCCCCTCAACCTCGCGCAAGCTCTGACAGTCTCCAAGGAAAACGCTGACCTCTGGCCTGGTCGAGTCCCAGTTAACAAAGGAGTGCAAGCTGGTGAGCAGGGTACCGCCTTCCCCAGGGCTGGGCCATCCTGCACCTGCCAGCTGACTCACACCCTTGCTGTGGCCCAGCTGCACAGGCCACGGGAGGGGCCCGGGGCTCCCTGGAGGGGCCATCGTGCTGACAGGAGTTCAGTGAGATGTAAGTGATGAGGATGGGGCCAGAAAGCAGAGTTTACGGGTCACCGCTCCTCTGCACAACTGCCACTCAACTCCAGGCTTTCAGAGCGTGAAGTCCCCTCAACCTAAGTGTTCACCTGTTCTACCCAAGTTCACACTCCATTTTGGCCAGGCACGGTTGCTCCCCATGGCCCCTGAGGGCTTACGCTCTGTGGCTTCTTAGCGTTACAAACCAGGCCCTCACACGGAGTCACCCAAATCTTTTCTGTCCTGAATGAAGCCTTGCCCCTTTCTTTTAACTACTGATTAAGATCTGTTTTCCGGAAAGTCCTCCAGAGTCTACCTCCAATGTACCCTACCTCATGAGCCTGTATGTGCATGATTCTAACAGCTACACATGGATTTCCTAAAACTGACTAATATGAGGCATCTTCCAAAGGAAAAAAAAATCCCCAAACTCTCTTGGGCACATCCTAGGAACCCCTCCCCCTGTACCCAGGGGTCTGTGTACCCCAGTGTGAGAAGTACTGTCTTATAAAAACAAAATCCAACTTTACAAACAACGTCTTTCAACTGCAACTCAAAATTGCAGAAGAAAAGTTTTCTCTTTTTAAAATTTTTTAAAACTTCTTTCATTAATGTGGAGTTGATTTACATTGCTGTGTTAATTTCTGCTGTACAGCAAAGTGATTCAGGCATACAGAGAGATACATTCTTTTTCATATGCTTTTCCACTGTGGTGTATCACAGGATATTGAATATAGTCCCCTGTGCCGTACAGTCGGACCTTGTTGTTTGTTCATTCTATACACAGCAGTTGGTATCTGCTAACTCCAAACTCCCACTGCATCCCTCCCTCAACCCTCCTCCCTCTTGGCAGCCACAAGTCTGTTCCCTCTGTCTGTAAGCCTGATTCGTAGATAAGTTCGTTTGCATCATATTTTAGACTCCACATATAAGTGATATCATATGGTATTTGTCTTTCTCCTTCTGACTTAGAGTTTTCTCTTCACAGCTGTCAGAGTAATACAAAAGCATACTGTCAACATTCTCAGAGAGTCTCAAAGAATCAAATGTAATTCTCTTAGCTACACAGTTTGTCACTTAGTCATCCAGTATTTATTGAGTGCTTCACATGTGCCAGGCGATGCTCTTAGCAATGGCATTCAGGGATAAATAAGACATTGTCCCAGCTCCAGAGCAGCGGACCTTCCAGGAGGGGTGGTGGGCAATGAAACAGTGAACAAGTCAATATACAAGCGCTATGAAGAGAAAGTGAAGCAGGGAAAGAGCATAGGTGAGGGGTGCGGAGAGAAAGGAAGTCCTGATTTGACGCGGGGCGATCAGGAAACTATTTTGAAGCAGAATAAAGTGAAGGCAGAGAAGGTGATGGAGAAACAGCGAGCCAGGGGAATAGCAAGGAAGGGTCCCAAGGCAGCAGCCAGCTGGAATCTTGAGGAAGAGCCCAGAGCCCAGTGTGGTGGAAGCCAGGGAGCCTGGGGGAGGAACAGGTGGGAAGTACCACGTGCAGTACCCGTGAGTGTGACTTTATGGGAGGCAGGAAAGGAGGCCACTGTAGGGCTCAAATCAAGGAAGTGATGGCTTTTTCCGTCTCTGTCTTTGTCCCCTATTCTGGGTCTTCCTGTGCATCTGCTTGTCCCCATCAGACGGGAGCCTGCTGAGTCTCTAATACCAGTAGTTCCCTGATGGCACAAACTGTTTCTCCTTCTTTCTGATACCTCCCCTCAGCCCCCAGGACAGGGCCCGATCTCTGACGCCCCCTGCCACCTAAAGTGCAGTGGCTCCACACAGGTGTGGCCTACCTCAGTGCACCGCCCCACCCTCCAGGCTTGACCACCTGAGGCCCTTGCAGGGGGCGTGGGGAACACCCCGACACCAGCCCTGCATCACCGCAACAGCCTGGAGGCCTCTACCACCACCACTGCCCCAGGGGAGCTTCAGTGGCCCGTATCCATAACAACTGGCATTTGTGTGTCACAGTCCCCGGAGGGAAAGCAGGTGGCATCACTTTTGCTGCTTATTCTGAGTGGAGATGGGCTTTTCTCCCACTGGTCTGGTAGTTCTCGGTTCCTGAAAGAGCTGTCCTGCTCAACTTTCATCTCTGTCAGCAAGGTGCAAATGGAGATGATAGACTGATTTGAAGGTGGGATACTCTCCTGGGTTCTATGTGACGCTGATCCTGCATCAGACTTTGCTTCTGCGTTACCTGGGAATGCAGAGTGGGGACAGCTAGGGAAAAAACAAATCACACGGCTGGAAGGAACCTGAGGCGCTCCTCCCTCCTGCCTTTGCGCCAGATGGCACCTCACCCTATCTCATGGCAACATCAAAACCACGTCTTAAAAAAAAGAATTAAAAATTAAAATGGAAAAAATTAAAACTAAAATGCTAATAATACATGCTTTTCCTTAAAAGAGATCCCAACCTGGGACTCTCATTTCAATGCATTGTATTCCTTTTTGGTCAGGCAGGTAGTGGCTTCTACGCTCATCTTCCACTAGAGGTTACAGCTTAAGCCTGGGTGGGGATGAGGGGCTTCCTGGGATGAGTGCAAAAGACAACTGTAGGTTTTCTTTTAAAATATTTAAATAATTTGCTGCCCCCTTCTGCAGAGATACTAGCTGATCCGACCCTACAATATGTATTCAAACTCACAAAGCATGCTTCCATGCAAAAGAAACTGGGCACACCAAGCTACTTTGAACCCAGAAAGAGAGGGATGTCCCCACCAGATCCTGTGAATGGGAGCCCACTCCACCACGAGAATCCCAACCATCGATAGCTGGACTGTGTTAACCAGATCAGAAACTGCCCCTTCCTTATACTTAAAAACCACTTCTCTCATTCCCCAACTCTTCTCTCTCGAGAGATACCAAATCTTTTTTTTTTTTTTTTGAATAAAAACAGAACAAACCAAGTCCACTGTCTTTTCTCCATCCATTTCTACAGCCTCCAGAAGGAACTCTTCACTCTCCTCCCAAAGAACTGCCCTGTCTTCGAAATAAAATGAATCCCACAATCCTCTGTAAAGTCGAGAGGAAAACTGTACCATTTGGTTGCCCTAATTGTTGGCAAAACCACACCTGGTGGGTTTGTACATTCCTGCAGCCTAAGAGTCGGTCCCTGGTCCCCTCCACCTTCTCCCACCTGCGGTCTTCCCTCCCCGCATCCTCCTCGTTCTGCTCAGATAGGACAGCACGAATACAAACAGCTCCACACCTCTGCCAGCTACCTGGAGGGCCGTGACCCCAGCCTCCTTGTCTACAAAACAGACATAAATTATTTGCACCCATCTTACAGGTTGTTCGGGGGGGTAGAGTCAGACAATATATGTAGAGTCTCTGGCACATATGTGTGTTAGTTATTACTATTAGCTGTGATATGAGCTGTTAACATTACTGTTCATTTTGTGGACCACAGATTTTTCAAAGGCAGATACCAACATTACATAGTTGGATTCCCCACACTTAGTTCAGTGTCTGGCACATGGTGGGTATTTTTTTTTAATAAAAATTAAAAAGTCTGTTAAATAAATCTAGTTGAAGAACTCATAAGCTTATTTCCCAGTGGTTCCCACTCCGTCTTAAGACTGCCTTGACTACTCCCCTACAGGGACAGCTATCCTCACATAACCTTCTCTCCTCCTACTCAGAAAAATTCCAACAAAATCAAATCGAAGAAGGAAAATGCTGCAAGAAAGGGAAGCTTCTCTGGATACGACCTTGCCAGGACTGGTCAGGCCTCTCCAAAGACGTGTCCCCCTTCCCCTGCCTCCTGGATGGTGTTCAGTAACCAGCAGAATAATGAGCCATCAGAGGGGATTCCAACCGATGACAATTAACACTTTTCCAGCTGGGAAGAGATTTAACTTCACGATGCCCAGATCTGCCGATTCCCCTTCCATCTTCCAGAAAACGCCAACTGCTACCATTCCACTTGGGAGGATCCCACAGATCAAACAGAAGAACCTGATCAATGAAGCAAGTGTCCACACTTGTTGAAGCTGGGTGATGGAGACACAAGGATTCATGATTCTATTCTACTTCTGCACATTTTGAAAAATAAATAAAACCTCAATGAATAATTCCTTCTTTTACGTATCTAGTGCAAGGACGCCCAAAGTCGGCTTTCTGCAGTTGCCCTAATTGTTGGCAAAACCACACCTGGTGGGTTTGTACATTCCTGCAGCCTAAGAGTCGGTCCCTGGTCCCCTCCACCTTCTCCCACCTGCGGTCTTCCCTCCCCGCATCCTCCTCGTTCTGCTCAGATAGGACAGCACGAATACAAACAGCTCCACACCTCTGCCAGCTACCTGGAGGGCCGTGACCCCAGCCTCCTTGTCTACAAAACAGACATAAATTATTTGCACCCATCTTACAGGTTGTTCGGGGGGGTAGAGTCAGACAATATATGTAGAGTCTCTGGCACATATGTGTGTTAGTTATTACTATTAGCTGTGATATGAGCTGTTAACATTACTGTTCATTTTGTGGACCACAGATTTTTCAAAGGCAGATACCAACATTACATAGTTGGATTCCCCACACTTAGTTCAGTGTCTGGCACATGGTGGGTATTTTTTTTTAATAAAAATTAAAAAGTCTGTTAAATAAATCTAGTTGAAGAACTCATAAGCTTATTTCCCAGTGGTTCCCACTCCGTCTTAAGACTGCCTTGACTACTCCCCTACAGGGACAGCTATCCTCACATAACCTTCTCTCCTCCTACTCAGAAAAATTCCAACAAAATCAAATCGAAGAAGGAAAATGCTGCAAGAAAGGGAAGCTTCTCTGGATACGACCTTGCCAGGACTGGTCAGGCCTCTCCAAAGACGTGTCCCCCTTCCCCTGCCTCCTGGATGGTGTTCAGTAACCAGCAGAATAATGAGCCATCAGAGGGGATTCCAACCGATGACAATTAACACTTTTCCAGCTGGGAAGAGATTTAACTTCACGATGCCCAGATCTGCCGATTCCCCTTCCATCTTCCAGAAAACGCCAACTGCTACCATTCCACTTGGGAGGATCCCACAGATCAAACAGAAGAACCTGATCAATGAAGCAAGTGTCCACACTTGTTGAAGCTGGGTGATGGAGACACAAGGATTCATGATTCTATTCTACTTCTGCACATTTTGAAAAATAAATAAAACCTCAATGAATAATTCCTTCTTTTACGTATCTAGTGCAAGGACGCCCAAAGGGTCACTCTTTCCAAATCACGGGGAACTTCAGGCTTGGATTTCTATTGTAAAAGAAAAGATCCAGAACATCTCTCTGGCATTTGAAAGATCAGGATGGTATTGAGGTGGTCTATAGAAAGACCATTGGCCTCTGTGAGCTTGGGCAAGTGACTCAATGTCTCTGAGCCTAAAACTCAGGCTTTGCCCCTACGTCACAGGTCTGTCCGGTGAGGCAGAGGAGGTGAAGTCTGCAGCACTGTGAAAGCACTTCGAATGGTAGCCAGCACGTGGTGGATGCCGGATCAAATCTAGTTTCTTTTCTTCCCTTAATGAAACAAAGCTGTTCTATTATATTCTTGTATTAAGAAGCTTAGTGGAATCAAACTCCTGAAGTTAGCTGGTAGCCAAGAGTAGCTTAGACCCACTAAAAAGAATGCTTTTAAAGAAAGGAGCTCGACTCCGCTGCCTGGGAAATGTGAGTTCCCAATACGCATCCAAGGTTCAAGTATTTGCAGCACATCATGTGTCACAGGCACTAAGTCAGAAGGGACAGGGGGGCAGGCTCAGGAGGAGAAATGTGTCATCCCTTTCCTGGGCCTTAAGCAAGAGGATATGCTAGAAGGGATTGCTGAGCACTTAAATACCATGATGACCAGACAGATAATTGTACCCACATGTGCATAGCATCAGCATTCTCCACAACAGCCAAAATGTAGAGACAACCCAGACAGCCCTTGACAGATGGATAAACAAAGTGTGCTCTATTTATACAATGAAGGAACAGTCAGCTTTAAAAAGGAACTGAATTCTGGTACTTGCTATCACATGGATGACCCTGGAAGACATGATGCTAAATGAAATAAACCAGATACACAAATACTGATGCCACTCTCACGAGGTTACTAGAGTAGTCAAACTTACAGAGACAGGAAGTAGAAAGCTGGGCACCAGAGGCTGGGGAGGAGAGAACGGGGAGTTACTGTGTAACGGGTAGAGCTTTGGCCAAGCAGGATGGAAAGTTCTGGAGACGGAGGGCGATGATGACTGCACAACAAAGTCAATGTACTTCATGCCCCTAAACCACACATTTAAAAATGGCTAAAGTGGTCAGTTTATGTCGTATATGTTTTACCACAGTGAAGCAATAACAATGACAATAATGATGTTGATAAAAAGGAAAACAATACCATATTGACAACATCCTGGTTTCAGTTTGTATCCCCTTTTCCCAAAGACTGAAAGCAACCGCAGAATATCCTCAATAGGCCCACCTGAAGCACAGGTGAACTGGATCTCAGAAAGGTTAGGCACCCGGCAGCAACTCTTCAGTAGTGTGTCCTTGTCCAGCAGGCTGCCACCCAGGGTCGCTCTGCCGCATAAGAGTCCATCCCGTCTGCTGCCCCTCCTTCCCCTTGGATACAAGGACAGGCTGAGCTGCAGGCCTGAGCACAAGCTGAAGAGCCTGGCGTCCATCAGCCCCAAGCCCCCTGCAGCTTGTCCTCCAGCACCTCTCTGTGGGACACCCTCCATGCCAGTGCCCTCAGGCTGGCCTGGCCGGGGCGTGAGCAGCTGGCCAGTCTGCTCCAGAAGCTGCCCTCTGAAGTCTGAAGCTTCTGTCTCCCTGCCTTCATTCAAAAGGGCCCTAGAACTCCAGGGTGAATGTTCCCCAGGAGAGCCGCTTTCACATCCACTTCAAAGAATGAAGGAAAGCCTGCAGCAACAGCCAAGCTGCTTCCTGCCGCCCCTAGCCCTGCAGGCTCTTCCTCCTGGACCCCACATCCACTTCCAGGATCCTCTACGTCTCCTCAGCCATGGCCAGAGCCCCATGAAATCTCCTCTCCCTACTGTCTGTCTAGATTCGCTGCAGAAGCAGAAGGAAGGGAGGGTCTCGAGCAGGCTGAAGGGCTCAGGGAAGGATGCGGAGGGTGCAGAGACCTGGGGAAATCAAGTCACACTTCTTCTCCCCTGAGCCTCATCAAACCCTAGAGGTGGCACAAAGAGACCAGCTATAAGCAAACCCATCTCCAGAACAGCTGAACAGCCCACAATGAAGCTGGGCACCAGAGGCTGGGGAGGAGAGAACGGGAGTTACTGTGTAACGGTAGAGCTTTGGCCAAGCAGGATGGAAAGTTCTGGAGACGGAGGCGATGATGACTGCACAACAAAGTCAATGTACTTCATGCCCCTAAACCACACATTTAAAAATGGCTAAAGTGGTCAGTTTATGTCGTATATGTTTTACCACAGTGAAGCAATAACAATGACAATAATGATGTTGATAAAAAGGAAAACAATACCATATTGACAACATCCTGGTTTCAGTTTGTATCCCCTTTTCCCAAAGACTGAAAGCAACCGCAGAATATCCTCAATAGGCCCACCTGAAGCACAGGTGAACTGGATCTCAGAAAGGTTAGGCACCCGGCAGCAACTCTTCAGTAGTGTGTCCTTGTCCAGCAGGCTGCCACCCAGGGTCGCTCTGCCGCATAAGAGTCCATCCGTCTGCTGCCCCCCCTTTCCCCCTTGGATACAAGGACAGGCTGAGCTGCAGGCCTGAGCACAAGCTGAAGAGCCTGGCGTCCATCAGCCCCAAGCCCCCTGCAGCTTGTCCTCCAGCACCTCTCTGTGGGACACCCTCCATGCCAGTGCCCTCAGGCTGGCCTGGCCGGGGCGTGAGCAGCTGGCCAGTCTGCTCCAGAAGCTGCCCTCTGAAGTCTGAAGCTTCTGTCTCCCTGCCTTCATTCAAAAGGGCCCTAGAACTCCAGGGTGAATGTTCCCCAGGAGAGCCGCTTTCACATCCACTTCAAAGAATGAAGGAAAGCCTGCAGCAACAGCCAAGCTGCTTCCTGCCGCCCCTAGCCCTGCAGGCTCTTCCTCCTGGACCCCACATCCACTTCCAGGATCCTCTACGTCTCCTCAGCCATGGCCAGAGCCCCATGAAATCTCCTCTCCCTACTGTCTGTCTAGATTCGCTGCAGAAGCAGAAGGAAGGGAGGGTCTCGAGCAGGCTGAAGGGCTCAGGGAAGGATGCGGAGGGTGCAGAGACCTGGGGAAATCAAGTCACACTTCTTCTCCCCTGAGCCTCATCAAACCCTAGAGGTGGCACAAAGAGACCAGCTATAAGCAAACCCATCTCCAGAACAGCAGAACAGCCCACAGGTCCACAGGACAGAGCTGCCTGGAGCTGCCTGGGCCAGAGCCTCTGGGGAAATGGACTACAAGAGGGAGGAGGGAATTCTCAGGGGAGACGAAACAATCTATGTCCTGACTGGAGTGGTGGCTCCATGGCTATAAACATTTATCAAAACTCATCTTACTATACTTTAAAATGAGCTCACTTTACTGAATGAAAATTATACCTCAGTACAGTTTATTTTAAAAGTTACAAAAAAGAGCCTGGGTAAGAAAGTCACATGCACAGTAGTAATTTAGAGGCAAATCCTAAGGGCTCAGGAAGGAAGACAATACATCCCAAAGGACTGCGACTGCGTGGTTGCCAGGCTATTCTGTGCTGAGTCTAAGAGACGGAGAGACCCCTCCTCCCTCTGCCCCTTCCCACTAATCCCAGAGTTTCAGAGTCAGGCAGACAAAGACCCCCATCAGACCTCTCAGGCTGAATTCCAAATGCTCCCTCAGAACTAGTTAATAACATCCTGTCTCGGTTGGGAATTTGAGGAAGGGAAAGGCGGCGGCTGGTTCCTACCATTGGCTCTTGGGGTGTGCTCAGGTCCATTACCCTGCCACTTACATCTTCGCCTAGAAAAAGTCCTCAGCAGGGAAGCAGAGGGCCTTGGGGACTGAGAAAGTTCCAAAGAGAGCCTGGAGCCTGTGCCTGGGATCAGGGATCCCTCCAGACTGAAGAGGTGCCCAGCACTCAGGCCTCCTGGACAATCGGCAAGAATTTTGCAGGATGCACCTTTCCCAGACTGATTTTAGGGAGGAAAAGCACCTTAGCTTTCTAACACCGGGTCATTCAGGCACATCTAGGTCTGTTTTTGTTTTCCCTTCCTCTGGCAAAATATCATCTCCTCTCAGGCACACGTGACTTCTGGGAAGCTGGCAACTTCAGCGGTATTCGCACACACCTGCTTTAACCAGAGACTGACAGAGGGCAGTGGAAGGCTGGGGCCTCCCATCCCGCCTTCGGGGAGATCCATGGAGAACAGATGAGCATTCCAAGGAAAGGACGTGAACAGGATGCTGTACTCAGGGTCAAAAATCCAGCTCCGAGGCAGTCAAAAGTTTGATACAATTCACTCGCTCGCTCGTGTCTGACTGCAACCTCATGGACTGCGGCAAGCCCGGCTTCCCTCTCCTTCACTCTCTCCCAGAGTTTGCTCAAACTCACGTCCATTGAATCGATGATGCCATCCAACTATCTCATCTTCTGGCACCCCCCATTCCCTATTCAACCTACCTTTTTCGAGAAGCAGCATGATTCCAGGAGAAATAAACAGACCCACACTCAAATTCTGACTCCCTCATTTAATCCCTGTGTGACCTTAGGCAAATCATTTAACCTTTCTGTTTCCCCTTCAATAAAATGGGGATTGTGGTATCTGTCTCCTCAGATTACTGAAGGAACTGAATGAGGACATACAACAGAAGCACAGGGCAGTGCCTGGGGACAGCCAGGAAGCATGACACCACTCTCCTCCACCCAACTACCTCATCCTGACTTACTCAGTCCAGAGCAAAGTGGAAAGTTACCTTTCCTTTTCAAAAGTGATTACAAATGCGGCTGACTCCATCATGGGGGCCTCCTTGAAGTTTCCCATACCGGACAGAGAGCATGCTGTGTTCACACAGAAATGAAAATGTGGGCCTTGAAGTACTTTTAAATGTCAACAGATGCTTGCTCTAGGCATGGCACACTGTACCCGGATCCTTGAGAAGCCTAGATGAGGTAGGTTGAGACCAGGGACGAGACAGAGCAGGGAAGGGGAGAAGGGAGCTGGCAGAGAAAGGGCAGGATCTGGGGCAGATCCAGTCAGGACCCGGAGCCAGAGAGGCGGAGGGAGGGAGTGGGGTGCGTGACGGTGGGTTAGAACTGGAGGCAGAGCCTGGAGAGCCTGTCACAGGGCAGAGAGGGGATGAGTCAAGCCATGATTTGACTCCCAGGCCCCAGAGCTCTGGTAACAGGTGAGCTGTGAGGCAGCCCTGTGAAGTCAGAAATGTGGCATAAACTAAAAGAGGGCTCTCACCTGCAGAGACCCGACATAAATGGGGCCAAAGGCAGCCCAGGGAGCAGGAGACCTGGGCCTCGAGTATCCAACCTAGTGCTGGCTCCAGAGTTCAAGGGGGAGGCAGCAGCAGGCAGCCAGGATGCCGCTGGGCTCCTTGCCCTGAGCAAGGTGAGCAGCAGGGGACAGAACCACCAGCACTTGGCAAGGACAGCCCCCCATGTGGGCCCGGCCCACCACAGACAGTCTGGGCCGGGGTGGGAGAGAGACCAACGTGGTCATGGAGTCCTGGCCAGAGAGGGCCCCTCCTGCTTCCTGCTGGGCTAAACGATTTCCTGAATTCATTCATTCATCTTCACCAAAACCAAGAGGCAGCGGCTATTAATATCATACAGAACAGATGGGGAAGCCAGGCGGTCACCCCGCTAGGAGAACTGGGATTGGACTCCAGACAGCCTGGCTCCACCACGCACGTGTCTGACCACCCTGCCGCCCTGCCTCCAGGGTGCGGCATCCGCGCCTCATGGCAGCCAGTCAGGGGAGGCGAGACAGAGCCCCCATCCTCCTGAGGCTGCTCCAGGGTACAGATCAGGGTGATGGAGGGCAGATACTGCTTGAACAGCCCTGCCGCTGGTGGCTGAAAGGAGCCTCATCCCTTCCCAGACGGCTCATGGATCTCACCAAGGGGTGCCTGGCCCAGGCGCCCACACTGTGTCAGCCCAGAGAGCCCCGGCAGCTGTCGCTCAGCACGCGTCAGTACGGACGACCGCAACCTGTGCGGAGAGGCCCAGGCCAGGGGCCCTGGCAACATGAGCAAGGCACATCTGCCTGGAGGTCCACTGACCCCCGGGCTGCTCCAGAGCTCCCAGGAGCTCTCCGCTCTCGACCTTCCTCTTAGGCCCTCTGGAATTCTCCAGTCTCCCTAGCTTTCCACATCCCAACTCCCGGCTGGGCCCTTGGTGCGCCCAGGGAGCTGCTGGCTGTTGGCACCCAGTGTTACTGACACATGGTCTGGCATCTTTCAGGGACCCAGTCATGCTGGTCAGGGGTCTAGCAAACAAAGCTGTCAAAACCCCAAGACAGAAAATCCTTCGAGTGGTCATGAAGCCAGAGGCTAGCCTGCAGAAAGGGCCCTCCCCTTCCTGAAGGGCTGGAGGCTTCTCAAAGATCTCTAAGGAGGAACATTCCACACAGTCAGTCGCCTCTCGCTGTCCCTGCGTCTGCACTCAGTCTTTGGGGCCACCAGGCTCACACAGCTGCTGCCTCTGTGGGGGAGGCAGCGTGGCCCCCGGGCTGGAGGGAGCAGGCTCTGGAGCAGGGCAGCGGGCGTGGCACTGGGCAACATGCTTCTCACCCCGGACCCCAGCGCGGGACAGCACGGGTCTCTGGGACAGTAATGGGACATGACAGAAGCCAAGGCTGCAGCGGGGTTGATTCCAGGGGAAGCTCTCAGTGAATGCTCGCCATTGTTACAGCTTTGATGGTGTCCCCATCAGTGGGGAAGGCCACCTGGCCCGTTCCTCCTGGTACACCATGTGCAGGGAAGCCCCAGAGAGCGCCGTGCCCACAGAGTGCCTCAGCCTGCGGCCCTCATGGGGAAGGCCCTTGTCTCTGTTCCTGCCCCTTCCAGGAACTTCCCAGAGCAACTGAAAATCACAGACTTAGTCAGAGGGAACCCCCCAAAGCTTGTCATTCCTTCGGGCCAGGTGCCCAGCCGGGCTGACTTCCACTGGACTGACCACACCCCGCCACACACACTCCACGTCCAGCTGTTTCTCCAGTGCTCACATAGTCAGTAGACAAACATCCATCTCGGCAGATAAATCAGCGGCACAGTGTTCCCAAGAGCATGCAGCTGCTTCTAAAAATAGTCATTGCTTTTTCAGAGCAGGCAGTGGGGGGGTGGCGGGCCGGGGAGGCGAGGGTCCACAGCGCCCACAGCAGTGGAGAACCCAGAAGGATCCCAGCAGCATCCTCTGCGGCACCTGTTCATCACCCACTGTCCTGAGGCCAGGGACAGGACACCAGAGATGTGCGGTGCTCACGGAGCCTGCCCTGTTTGCTTGGTGCACACAGGTGTGGGAGCACCTTCCTTTCCTTCCAATTCACAAACATATCAGCATCTCTCAGAGGAGCCCTAAGATGAAAGGGTTTCCTCGCTCAAGGTAGCTCCTGGCCAGAGCCACTCCCAAAGGTAAGAGGGAACACCATCAGTTCCTGGGAGAGCCAAGTGACCCAGGCACCCGACTCCTACGTTTTCTGGTTCAACTCACAGAGAACAAAGACGCCCCTGACCCAGGACCTGTTCTCCATCCCTGGAAGCCAGCTGAGAGCAAAATGGTTTATTCTCACTTCTCTTCAACCAGCAGCTTCTGCATTCTTGATCTGAGACCCTGAGATGCCAAGACAGCCAGAAGGTTGGGCTGGAAGGTGAGGGCTCATTTGGTTGGTGGAGCCCAAAGAAAAGGGCTGAAGGAGAGAAAGGGAGAGGCTCAGGAAGGACAGAAAACAGAGGAGAGGGCCGAGTCACAGAGTTAATGCAGCCTCTGCAATTCAGGACACAGCCCTGAGTCCTCCCTCTGCCAAAATGTTCTTCAGCATCTCCCTTTCCCAGACACCCCTGTTCTTCAGACCACAGCTCCCCGCCGACCTGGCCCCTGCCTCTCTTCCTCCTACATTTCAGGTCATTCGTCACAATCACGTCTCTCCCTTCTAGCCTACCTGCTTCATGTTCTCAGTTCTAGCACCAAACGGGTCCACTCTGGCTAGGAAGCTTTTTGTAGATCTTGTACACAGAGGCAATTCCAGCACTGTCAGGAAACTATGCCCAGTCCTAACACAGGCCACAGCAGACTCACCTGGAAGGAGGAATGGGGTGGGGACAGGAGGCCAAGGGGTGGGGCAGAGCTGACCATCTTAGCTCTATCCTGAACAAGGTGTGGCCAGCTCCTCCAGCGTCTTCTCAGTCTCCTTCCATGGGGACAGACGGGGACAGAAAGCTAGGCGTTCTTTAGACCCCAGGCCATCCCACTGGCTCCTTAGACCCCTGAGCAAATTCCTGTAGGCCTTCCCCTCAGATGCCTGCCTCAGAGCAAAGGCAGCAGCCCTGCCCCTGGCGGAATCAACTCCTTGCTTGCCTGCTCCCGCCAGCTCCCACTCGCCACCTCCCCAGTCCTCCTGGCATAGACAGGGCTTTATTATTTCAAGCCCACCACGTCCTCTGGGAAGGCTGTGAATGGAACTCCACACAATACACTTGTTTATTAATAACCACTCACGCCCCCGCCCCCACCCTGCTGCTCTCTCCTCACCGCCGGGTCCCCTCATGCATAATGGAGGAGTTGTGCGGCCCAGGACACAAGCCAGGCTGTGCTGCTCAGGCTTCGAGGGGACAGACGGAGAGAGGTGCCAGGCCGGGCCAGGCTCCCCTAGGCAGGGTAGGACAGGAGCAGACCTCCATGTTAAGATTCAGAGACCCTGAGATGCCAAGACAGCCAGAAGGTTGGGCTGGAAGGTGAGGGCTCATTTGGTTGGTGGAGCCCAAAGAAAAGGGCTGAAGGAGAGAAAGGGAGAGGCTCAGGAAGGACAGAAAACAGAGGAGAGGGCCGAGTCACAGAGTTAATGCAGCCTCTGCAATTCAGGACACAGCCCTGAGTCCTCCCTCTGCCAAAATGTTCTTCAGCATCTCCCTTTCCCAGACACCCCTGTTCTTCAGACCACAGCTCCCCGCCGACCTGGCCCCTGCCTCTCTTCCTCCTACATTTCAGGTCATTCGTCACAATCACGTCTCTCCCTTCTAGCCTACCTGCTTCATGTTCTCAGTTCTAGCACCAAACGGGTCCACTCTGGCTAGGAAGCTTTTTGTAGATCTTGTACACAGAGGCAATTCCAGCACTGTCAGGAAACTATGCCCAGTCCTAACACAGGCCACAGCAGACTCACCTGGAAGGAGGAATGGGGTGGGGACAGGAGGCCAAGGGGTGGGGCAGAGCTGACCATCTTAGCTCTATCCTGAACAAGGTGTGGCCAGCTCCTCCAGCGTCTTCTCAGTCTCCTTCCATGGGGACAGACGGGGACAGAAAGCTAGGCGTTCTTTAGACCCCAGGCCATCCCACTGGCTCCTTAGACCCCTGAGCAAATTCCTGTAGGCCTTCCCCTCAGATGCCTGCCTCAGAGCAAAGGCAGCAGCCCTGCCCCTGGCGGAATCAACTCCTTGCTTGCCTGCTCCCGCCAGCTCCCACTCGCCACCTCCCCAGTCCTCCTGGCATAGACAGGGCTTTATTATTTCAAGCCCACCACGTCCTCTGGGAAGGCTGTGAATGGAACTCCACACAATACACTTGTTTATTAATAACCACTCACGCCCCCGCCCCCACCCTGCTGCTCTCTCCTCACCGCCGGGTCCCCTCATGCATAATGGAGGAGTTGTGCGGCCCAGGACACAAGCCAGGCTGTGCTGCTCAGGCTTCGAGGGGACAGACGGAGAGAGGTGCCAGGCCGGGCCAGGCTCCCCTAGGCAGGGTAGGACAGGGAGCAGACCTCCATGTTAAGATTCAGAGACGTAATGTTTGTGGGGGAAACACAATGTGGTGTGGGTAGTACTGGCCTCCCCTACCTGAACCCAAGTCAGGGACGGCCACAGGTCATGAAACACTGACTCAACATCCACCCTGCCTGTCCAGGGCCAGGGCGCTGGCCCCACGTAGGACAGTGGCTCTCTGTAAACCTTAGCTTTAGCCCACAGGTCCACTTCTGCTTCAGGGCCTCAGGACAAACCTGTCTCTCACCCTCCTGATGGCCCATCACACATTTGATGGCAGCCATGAGGGTACCCTCCGCTAACACTCTTGAGTCTTCCCTGGGTTAAGTATCTCCAGTCTCTTCAACCACCCTCAGGAAACTCTCTAGCCATTGCACTGGCCTGCTTCCCTAAGCAGGCCAAAATTCAGAGGGCCAGGCCTTCCTTCAAACTGAAAGGCCCAGCTAGTGAGAAGGTGCCTTACAACATTCTTCCAGAGGGAAGCTCAGAAATACATTCAAATGTCCTTAAACATTAATGTTCTTTGTTCCAAAAATTCCATTTGGGGAGTGTCCTTACGTAAATAATCAAGGATAATTAGAAGATATGTCACACAAATGTTCATCAGAATATTGTTTATAAAGCAAAATGATAGCAACAGCCAACCCCAGGGGAAATTTAACAGACCATGGCATGTCCATGATTGACAGGCTATAGAGCGTGGACTCAAGCACTCTGCTTCTGCCATTTATTGTCTGGGTTCCTTCAGGTGAGTGGCCTAGCCTCTCTAGGCCTCACTCTCTATGTGATCAATCTCAAGTTACCAAGATTCAATGATGACCCGATAGATAGGAAACCCCCGTCCTCCTGAGAGGTTTATTCACCCCTTTGGGCTGTGAATGGAACTCCAATACACTTGTTTATTAATAACCACTCACGCCCGCCCCACCCTGCTCCCTCTCCTCACCGCCGGGTCCCCTCATGCATAATGGAGGAGTTGTGCGGCCCAGGACACAAGCCAGGCTGTGCTGCTCAGGCTTCGAGGGGACAGACGGAGAGAGGTGCCAGGCCGGGCCAGGCTCCCCTAGGCAGGGTAGGACAGGAGCAGACCTCCATGTTAAGATTCAGAGACGTAATGTTTGTGGGGGAAACACAATGTGGTGTGGGTAGTACTGGCCTCCCCTACCTGAACCCAAGTCAGGGACGGCCACAGGTCATGAAACACTGACTCAACATCCACCCTGCCTGTCCAGGGCCAGGGCGCTGGCCCCACGTAGGACAGTGGCTCTCTGTAAACCTTAGCTTTAGCCCACAGGTCCACTTCTGCTTCAGGGCCTCAGGACAAACCTGTCTCTCACCCTCCTGATGGCCCATCACACATTTGATGGCAGCCATGAGGGTACCCTCCGCTAACACTCTTGAGTCTTCCCTGGGTTAAGTATCTCCAGTCTCTTCAACCACCCTCAGGAAACTCTCTAGCCATTGCACTGGCCTGCTTCCCTAAGCAGGCCAAAATTCAGAGGGCCAGGCCTTCCTTCAAACTGAAAGGCCCAGCTAGTGAGAAGGTGCCTTACAACATTCTTCCAGAGGGAAGCTCAGAAATACATTCAAATGTCCTTAAACATTAATGTTCTTTGTTCCAAAAATTCCATTTGGGGAGTGTCCTTACGTAAATAATCAAGGATAATTAGAAGATATGTCACACAAATGTTCATCAGAATATTGTTTATAAAGCAAAATGATAGCAACAGCCAACCCCAGGGGAAATTTAACAGACCATGGCATGTCCATGATTGACAGGCTATAGAGCGTGGACTCAAGCACTCTGCTTCTGCCATTTATTGTCTGGGTTCCTTCAGGTGAGTGGCCTAGCCTCTCTAGGCCTCACTCTCTCTATGTGATCAATCTCAAGTTACCAAGATTCAATGATGACAGTGCCTGATAGATACGGGAAATGCTTAAAATAAAAAAGCTCCCATTCTTACTATGACCAGAAGCAACAGAATGCTTTATAGTTATTAAAATGATGAAATAATGCAGAAGAATATCAACTATATAAAAATTAGGTGAAAAAAGGAAGACTACAAAAACAAGATAAAAATGGCTATCTTTGAGTAGTGGAATTATAGATAATCTGCATTTTGTTTTGTGCTTATTTACATTTGCTAAATTTTCTGCCAAGAATATAAATTACTTTTGTTAACAAGAAGTATTTGTAACAGGATGGTGGCCCTCCGGCATTGCCTTGGACCATCACTTCGCACTGCCGCCTCATACTGAGCGGCAAGTCAGGAACCCAGCTCCGGGGCCTGGCTCCCTCCAGCCCCACACCTTGTCCCTCACCTGGCCTTTCCCCAGGGGCTGCTGAGGGTCCTTCCCCTTGCCTATAATGAACATGGGGCAAGTGGAGTTTGTAAGTTTGGAAAGGGTAGTTGAGTAAGGCCCAGCCAGAGTGGGAGGTGTTGGCCTAAGGTCAAGAGGTGGAATACGGGGGTACCTACCAAGTAGAGGGCAGAGGCAACTCCCTCTCCACATCAGCAGTGTAGGGAGGGGAGAACGGAGAGACCAGACTTACCCACACTGAAGAGGAACAGAGAGGGGCAAGACTCCGGGAAAATCAGACAAGCATCCAGACTGGGGTACACCCAAAGGGCAGCTGCTCCAGCACCCCACTATCCATGGCTTGAGAGTGTCTTCGGCTCTTCTCTTGGAGGCAGCCATGCTGGCCAATCCCCTCAAGTCCCCTGCTGACAGCAGCCCCCGAGGGATGGCCAGTGGAGAGCAGTGGCGGGGAGGGTGGGCAGCCAGAGGAGAGGAAGGCAGCAGAGGGCCGAAAGATGCGGGGCTGGCTGGCCAGAATGTGGGTCACATTCACAGAGGACAGCCCACATGGGCCCAGAACGGCTGTAACAGCAGCTGGCCTGGTAAGCCTGGGAGAGAACTCCACCTTGTCCTGGGAGGGGCAGCTCCTCACCCCAGCCCCTCCGGAGCACTCCCCTGCCACCGCAGCCCCTCCTAAGAGGACTGGTGGGCCACTCGTCCCCACCAGAACAGATCAGCAACGAAACGATCTGGGGCCGTCAGCTGCCAGCGTGTGACCAAGGGATGGCCCATAGCAACTGAGGCGACAGGGCAGGTCTGAGCTCAAGCCTGAGGCCCTCAAACCATATTTTTGCCCGTTTTGGCTAAGCAGGAAGACTACAAAAACAAGATAAAAATGGCTATCTTTGAGTAGTGGAATTATAGATAATCTGCATTTTGTTTTGTGCTTATTTACATTTGCTAAATTTTCTGCCAAGAATATAAATTACTTTTGTTAACAAGAAGTATTTGTAACAGGATGGTGGCCCTCCGGCATTGCCTTGGACCATCACCTCGCACTGCCGCCTCATACTGAGCGGCAAGTCAGGAACCCAGCTCCGGGGCCTGGCTCCCTCCAGCCCCACACCTTGTCCCTCACCTGGCCTTTCCCCAGGGGCTGCTGAGGGTCCTTCCCCTTGCCTATAATGAACATGGGGCAAGTGGAGTTTGTAAGTTTGGAAAGGGTAGTTGAGTAAGGCCCAGCCAGAGTGGGAGGTGTTGGCCTAAGGTCAAGAGGTGGAATACGGGGGTACCTACCAAGTAGAGGGCAGAGGCAACTCCCTCTCCACATCAGCAGTGTAGGGAGGGGAGAACGGAGAGACCAGACTTACCCACACTGAAGAGGAACAGAGAGGGGCAAGACTCCGGGAAAATCAGACAAGCATCCAGACTGGGGTACACCCAAAGGGCAGCTGCTCCAGCACCCCACTATCCATGGCTTGAGAGTGTCTTCGGCTCTTCTCTTGGAGGCAGCCATGCTGGCCAATCCCCTCAAGTCCCCTGCTGACAGCAGCCCCCGAGGGATGGCCAGTGGAGAGCAGTGGCGGGGAGGGTGGGCAGCCAGAGGAGAGGAAGGCAGCAGAGGGCCGAAAGATGCGGGGCTGGCTGGCCAGAATGTGGGTCACATTCACAGAGGACAGCCCACATGGGCCCAGAACGGCTGTAACAGCAGCTGGCCTGGTAAGCCTGGGAGAGAACTCCACCTTGTCCTGGGAGGGGCAGCTCCTCACCCCAGCCCCTCCGGAGCACTCCCCTGCCACCGCAGCCCCTCCTAAGAGGACTGGTGGGCCACTCGTCCCCACCAGAACAGATCAGCAACGAAACGATCTGGGGGCCGTCAGCTGCCAGCGTGTGACCAAGGGATGGCCCATAGCAACTGAGGCGACAGGGCAGGTCTGAGCTCAAGCCTGAGGCCCTCAAACCATATTTGCTGTGGCTAAGGGTTCAGTCTCACTTCTAGGCACATAATCCTCATTTTGCAAAAAGAAAAGCAAAGTCTACTAAAATCAGAAACTTGCTGTCATGTGTTAAGTAATAGTTGGGTGACCCCCAACGAGTGAGTGGAGGACGGGCTAAGAGAGCCTGCGATCTCATCCAGGGCTGAGATCCCAGGACTACACAGCCTGGAGGTGGCCGGCAGGAAGCCAGTCCTTCAGAAGTGAGCCTGGAGTGAGAAGGACAGGCGCCCCCAGAGCAGCCTGGCCCAAGACAGTGTCACCCGGAGCGGGGTCCACCTCTGCAGGGCTGATGGCCGCCTAGACCTATCTGTGCTTGTGCCTGAGTGTGTGTGTGCATTTGTGAGTCTGTGTGAAGGCACACGCCTCGGGGAGGGCTTTTGGTTCCCATGTGAGACCTTTTGGTACGCCCCAGTGAGTGCGAGCACACTTTGCTCAGCTGTGTGCGTGAAGGTGCTCAGTGTGTATATATTGACGTGCATACCTGCCTGCCTGGCTTGGTGGGCTTAGGTGTAGGACTGCCCCTAGATGAGTGTCTGTCTGTCGAGTGGGGTCTGTGTGCAACTTTAGTGTGACCCAGTATGTGTGGGTACGTGGGCACGTCCACGGGTGTTCCAACCTACACGTGGTACAGGATATGTTCCCTGGGTTTATAGGTTGGTATCATCATGTAGGCATGTGAGGACAAGTATGAGTATGTGAGTTACAATATACAGATATGTGTTTTGATAGGTGGGTCTCTCAGTCTCACACATGTGTTTGTCCTGGTTCCCTGTGTGTGTTTATGGGTATGTGTGTCTAATTGTGATGTGTGTACTACCTCTGTGTGTGTGTCTGCAAATGCATGTGCATGGTGTGGAGGAGCAGAATCAGGAGAGAGTGGGGCAGTCCTATTGTCTCCCTACAGCTCTCTAGTCGGGGACACCACTGCCTAAATCCTCCACCTGCAGTCCCTGCAGGGGCTCCCTGTTTCTTTCTTTCTTTTTTTTTAAAAAAACTTTTATTTTACTTTTAACTTTTACAGAGTTTTGTTGTTTACAGATATGTCCCCTGTTTCTTCTTCAGAATAAAACCTACCTCTCCCAGGTTGACACCCATGGACCTCCTCATCAGCATCTGATAATCTGCTATACCTATATTTCTCTGAATGTCTGAGACAGCCCATATTTACTTCTGCTTTTTCTGTTTCTTTGCCTAGAGTTCCCTTACCCTGTCTCTCCCCAACAAAATCCTACCTATCCTCTAAGGCCTAGGGCCAATGCCACCTACTACAGGAAGCCACCAGACCAATCCTCTAGCAAGATGCCACCACTCTTGCCTACAGCTTCCAAGCCAATTACATTCATCCCTGACTAAGTGCAGATCCTGTCCTCCTTTCATTGCAATGATGACCACAGGCATTTCTTCCACTACTGGCTGATGAAGAACTTAGAGTCGGGAGCTTCACCTAGTTCTTTGCAGCTCCCTAAGTGCCTGGTTCAACATCTGGTACGCAGCGCCTGCACTAGTTTACTGAGTTCAGCTACCCAGTGAGCTGAAAATGTTAATGACAGTTACTGTCTTGGGGTCTTTAGAACTGCAAGTGCAAGATATAGGCCTTAGAGCCTCTAGCCCCGGTGAGCTGTAGGGCTCTATGGTCTCAGGCTCTGTGTCTAAATGAGCCTCTGCTGGGAGCAAACGCCTAAGGTCAGATGGACAGTTCTGCCCGCCTCTTCACTGTGTGAGGCATGGCTACCTAAGAGCTGACCTCTCTCAGGGGCTGGGCTCAGCTCCAAATGTTGCACCCTCACTGGAAGGCACACGCCCTGCTGTTGCTGCCAGGATGGAGTCCAGTGACCAGTCTTTCTTTAGCAGCCCTGCATGCACCCTCCCAATCCCACGCTTTCTGCATGTAGGCTGAGCTTCGGCAGCCTATTCTGCCTGCCCACCAGCCAGATCTCCAGCCTCTGGAGCAAGACCCTGGCTCACGCTGATGGGGAAGGGAGCAAGTAGCACTCTTCAAGGCCTGGGGCCAGGAGAAAGATCCCCGGAGCAAAGAACTCAAGAGCAACAGCAGTGTTTGACTCATGCTTTGGGACAGTACGCCAGAAACTTTACTAAAAAATGACAATACTAAATGCTGGTAAAAAAGTGGTATGACTGGGACACATACACCCTGGTAGAAGTCACTTGGGCACAGTCACTTTGGAAGACAGCTGGGCAGTGTGCACGGGTGTGCACTAAGGCTCAGCACATGACCACTCTGGGGTCCAGCAGTTCTGCCTCCGGGCATTCACCCAGTGGAAGTCAGCACTTACATCCATAAAAAGGTTTGTTCAAGAGTGACTGATTATACTCAAATTCCCATGGAGTTGCAAGAGCCCCTGAAGAGCGCAAACAATCTTGAAGAAGAATGATAAACCAGAGACATTTCCAAACTGCAGAACTTACTATAAAACTACAGCAGTCCGGTCAGGGCAGTGTTGGCACAAGGATGGACAGAGAGACCAATGGAATAGAATTCAGAGTTCAGAAATGAGCTCATACATCTACAGTCAACTGATTTTTCTTCAAACTTTAAACTGTTTTGTATTGGGGTATAGCCGATTAACAATGTGGAGGTAGTTTCAGGTGAACAGCAAAGGGACGTGGTCATATACATACATGTATCCATCCTCCCCCAAAGCCCCTTCCCATCCAGGCTGGCACGTAGCATTGATTGGAGTTCCATGTGCCATACAATAGGTCCTTGTTGGTTATCCATTTTGAATATAGCAGTGTGTACATGACCTTCCCAGACTCCCTAACTGTCCCTTCCTCACCGGCAACCAAAGTTTTGTTTTTTAAGTCTGTGAGCCTCTTTCTGATTTGTAAGTAAATTCATTTGTGCCATTTCTTTTTAGACATACAAAAGATGTCATACTATATTTCTCCTTCTCTGTCTGATTTACTTCACTCAGTATGACACTCTCTAGGTCCACCATATTGCTGCAAATGGCCTTATTTCATTCTTTTTAATGGCTGAATAATATTCTATTGCATATTATCCATACTTCTGTTGATGGACATTTAGGCTACTTCCCTGTCTTGGCTATTGTAAACAGTGCTGCAATGAACATGCAATGGTGAGTGCCTCCTTTCGGATCATGTTTTTTTCCAGATATATGCAAGGAGTAGGATTTCAGGGAAGTATGGTAGCTCTATTTTTAGTGTTTTTTTTTTTTTTTTCTTTTTAGCTTTTTAAGGAACCTCCATACTGTTCTCCATAGTGGCTGTACCAATCACTCCCACCAACAGTGCAGGAAGGTTCCCTTCTCTCCGGAGCCTTTCCAGCATTTGTTTGTGCATTTTTTGATGATTTGGGGTTTTTTTGGCCAATTAATTTTTGACAAGAGTACCAAAACTGCTTAATGGAGAAAGAACAGTTGCTTCAACAAATGGTGCTAGGACAAATGGATTTACACATGCAAATTAATGACAGTGGATCCCTATTCCACATAATATACAAAAATTCACTCAAAATGGATCAGTGACATAAATTTGAGTGAGAGCCATAAAATTCTTAGAAGAACCTAGAGGTACATCTTCATGGCCCTGGGTTTTGTAACAGCTTCTTAGATGTCAAAGCACAGAAAACAAAAGGAGAAATAGATTATTTGGAATTTATGAAACCTTAAAATTTATATGCATCAAAAGACACCATCAATAAAGTGCAAAGATTTACAGATTTAAAAGAAAATATTTGCAAATCACGTATCTGATAAAAGTTTACTATCCAGAACATATGAAGAACTCCTAAAACTCAACAACAGGGCTTCTCTGGTAGCTCAGTGGTGAAGAGCTCACTTGCCAATGCAGGAGACACGGGTTTGATCCCTGATCCAGGAAGATCCCACATGCTGCAGAGCAACTAAGTCCATGAGTCATAACTATGGAGCCCGTGCTCTATAGCCTCGGAGTCGCAACGACTGAGCCCATGTGCTGCAACTACTGAAGCCTGTGAGCCCTAGAGCCTGCGTTCCACAACAAGAGAAGTCACCACAACAAGAAGCCTGCTCACCTCAACTAGAGAGTAGCCCGCACTCCCTGTAACTAGAGAAAAGCCTGCAGCAGCAGTGAAAATCCAGAATAGCAAAAACTAAATAAATAACTAAAAATTTAAAAAAAAAAACCCTCAACAACAGAAAGTCAAACAACATATAAAAGATTAACATATCTTTTCACATCTTCAAAGAAGATATATGAAAATATGCTTAACACCACTATTGGGAAAACGCAAATCATAACCATAATGAGAGATTACTTCATACCTACTAGCACAGTCATAACCAGTAAAATGAAGAATAACAAGTGTTGGTGAGATGGAGACAGTAGAGCCCTCCTGCATCGCTCATGGGAATGCAGTATGGTATAGCCACTGTGGAAAACAGTTTGGCAGTTCCTCAAAAAGTTAAACATGGAATTACCATATGATCCAGCAATTCTAGTCCTACATATACCCCCCAAAGAACTGAAAACAGGAACTCAAACAGATACATACATGCCAGTGTTCATCACAGCATTATTCAAAACAGCCAAAAGGTAGAAGAGCACCACTGTTCATCAGTGAATGACTGGATACAAAAAAGTGGTCTATCCACACAACAGAATATTATTCAGCCATAAAAAGGAATGAAGGTCTAAGTCATGCTGAAATATTAATGAATTCTGAAAACATGCTAGGTGAAATAAGCTAGACACAAAGGGATAAATACTGAATGATTCCACTATATGAGGGATCTATGTAGTCAAATTCATAGAAATATAACCCAGAGTAAGGTTACCAGGGGCTAGGGGAGCTGCGAAGGGGAAGCTGTTGCTTAATGTTTACAGGGTTTCCACTGAAGCAATGAAGGAGCTTTGGAAATAGTAGTGACAGATGTACAACACTGTGAATATCCTAAATGCCAGGAACTGTACACTTCGAATGGTTAAAATGGCAAATTTCATGCCGCATGCATGCATCTTTACAGCAATGAAAACATTTTTCTTTAAGTCACTGCAGCATCCTTCCCTGCTTTGCTGTCAAACCCATCAATATCTGACTACAAATGAATGACTGTCAGGATAAATGTGACAAAGACATGAACGGTACACCAGAAGCACTATTTCCCCAGAGGACGCTACTCTCCAAACCTCTGAGTGACTGCAGATGCTGTGGTAGAGGGATCTGTTCTTGAAATCCCACTGACCTTGACACTCACTTCCTGGGCCTGGCTGTAAAATGGGGACAGGGTCACTAGCCTCCAACCTGCCTCTGAGATCTCACAAGGACCAGACTGCATGTCTCTGGCCCAGCACCTTCCCTCCAGGCCCCTCTCTAGATTTCTCTAGTTCCATCCTCTCCATTGCTGACTTCAGCTTTTATTGATAGGTAAGATATATCTAGCACACTGTCCTAGGGCCTTTGCCCGGAGTGCTTTGCCAGATTTCCAAAGCTGGCTGAAATATTTAACCTTTAAAGGGAAGTCCTGGATTATTCAGGCTACAGCAAGAGATGTGCTATTTTAAAAATTCAACTCACAAAGGTACCAATTCACCTGTACTCATCATCCGTCTCACTTCTCACACTGCCCCTAAAGACAGAGAATGATCTGTATGTGGTCCACTTTCCAGCGAGGCCAATGGCTGGAATAAACTAACTGCCCTGCTAACTCTCATGAAGAGGGGGCTCCCCACTGACTCCTCTCCTCCCCAGCAGCTGGGCAATACTGTTTTGTGTTAAGTATCCCACCACATTCCCAAGTTTATATTCTGGATTTTGTCTCTCCAAAACTCCTAAAATACATATCTTTCCTGGTATCTCAGAGGTGTACATAATTCAATAACCATTCACATCATCTTTTTTTATTGTATGCCTGTAGGGCTTTCTGACTGATTTTTTAAATGAACACACCAGAATTTATACATTCAGATGACTGCTGACTCCTTCAAAGAAGTCCCCTTGGGAGGCAATATACATATTCCAACAATGCACTTGCCTGTCCTTAGAACATTTTCGAAGCTTCTCTTTGGAACTGCTTTCAAAGCCTACAGCATATTCTTTTGATGGGCCCCCAAGGTAGCAAATTTTTATCCTTTGTGGGTAGATTTGATTTTTTTTTTCCTTAGCTTGAAAGATAGGTCTGAGAATGGGAAAGAAAGCTGGTGTTGCAGTTGTGAATACTATTTAATGTTAAAAGCAAAGACTTATTATTAAGGAACGATCTCTGACGACTATTCCTAGGGAGGATGAAACAAGATTCTGAGCTTTGGCTCCATCATAGGGATGAATATGCAGCCCTCAAATGGGGCAGCTTCAGAGAACAACATGTGTGTGAACGAGAAAGACCTGGGTTATATCATTAAAAAATATTTTAAATCACTCTATAGTCACCAGAGATTCCTTTGTTGTGTCCTCTCATGTCACTGTGTCTGAGCAGGTGCTAAGAACTAGAAATTTTCCAAAAGTGGCTGCCAAAGACAACGGCCAAGAAGGGGCATAGGGTCCAGGCTGCTCCCTCTCTCAAAAGAAGAGAGAGACTGGTATACGTAGAGTTGTGGCAAAGTCTGGCAGGTCCTCAGTAAGTTAAGCACTGAATTACCACATGACCTCAAAACTCCACTCCTAGGTATCTATGCCAAACTATTGAAAACAAGTGCTCAAACAGAAACATGAACAGAAGCGTTCATGACAGCACTGTTCACAAGAAACAACCAAAATGCCTGCTGACAGATCGATGGATAAACAAAATGCAGTGTACAGAGATGAAATATTATAGAGCCCCACACAGGAGTGACATCCTGTCACCTGCTACAGCACGAATGAACCTTGAAAACACTACGCTAGGTGAAAGAAGCCAATCACAAAAGGCCTCACATTGTATGACTCCACTGATACGAAATGTCTAGAAAAGGCACAACGAGAGAAGAGATCCACGTTGCCGGGGGCTAGAGAGGGGCGAGCAGGGGTGACGGGCTGGTGGTGGGCGTGATAGGAGTGGTCTGGAGCTAGACAGTGGGGACGGTGCCTGGCAGTGGGGATGGTGCCTGGCAGCGGGAATAAATGAAGTACACCTTACAAGGGCTAACATGGTCCATTTTATGTAATGTGTGTTTTACCACAAAGGAGAAAAAGGACAAAGAAGCAGGCAGAGTTTCTAGGCTCTCTCTGGCAGGAGAACACTGGGCAGAGGGCAGCAGACCCGGCGAGGGCCTGGCGGGGCTCGCAGGCAGCAGTGCGGACAGCGTCCCAGGTGAGAGAAGACAGGGTGCGGGCACCCTGGCCCGCACAAGACCACCAAAGCCATCAAGCCCACAAGACGTGCTCATGATGAGCGCTCAAGCCATGTGTGAGAAAGACCCCCCGTGGTGAGAAACAGGGACATTTCCAGAGATAAAGCCAGAGGAGAGCATTTCTAAGTCAGCTGGCTTTCCTGTCAGCTCTCATCTCTGCCTGCAGCATCACGCCCATCTGACTAGGACACCACTGCCCTTCTGGGTCATCCAAGCAGGGAGCCTGCGGGCTGGGGAAGGGACGGGGAAAGGATAAGACTCTCCTCTCCACCAGCAGCTGCTTGTCGGGAGGGCAACCCAGGCCATGCTGCCCTGCAAGGCACTCCCTCCCTTCTTCCCCCAGTGCCCCAAGGGGCTCACAGATGCTCCTGGGGCATATCTGCACGCCCAGTTCAGGCTTTAGTGGGAAATTCACACACCAGTCAGGCAGCTGAAGCTGCTCTCCAACCACCCAGCCCCCAAGGCAGCCTCCAGCTTAGGGGGATGCTTTCCTAATCTTTGTGCATGAGGATTTACAAATTCAGAGAACAGACAGGCCCTTAGCAGCAATTACAAGACTAATAACATTAAGTCTTAAATGGTTATTACCAACCAGATCCCTTATTAGTTGTGACAGCCAGTGAATCAGAGGAGCAGTGAATTGCAGTGAATATGAACAATAACTTTAAAAATTTAATGATCTCTCTTGCTGAGGCTCAGTGCAGCTGTGGGACTTGAGACCCAGCCTTTGGGAAAGACTGGGAGAGTGACCCAGGCATGTAAAGGCTGCTACTGACTCAGTCACTACCCACGGCCACTCTTCATTTCTTGCACAGTGGCATCTACCAGGTGGCATCATAGTACCCACAGTACAGGCGGGAGTGCAGACTTCCTGCACGATTCTGGCGTCTTCCCATCCACTGAGGCCAGGAGGCAGGAATGAAAGACCACCTTCTGCAGCCAGTAATGGGCAGTGCAAGGGTGACTAAGGCGGGAGAAGATGCTGCCCAAGCTGCCTGGCTCAAGGGGGTCTCCCCAAGGATGGCGGCACCAAGCACTGGGAGTGTGACAGGAAGTTAATTCATTTCACTTTCTGGAGGGCATCGAGGGACAGCGTGAAACAGGCTGTAGGAAAAGCAGCGTGCAGAGAGTCCGCACTAAAGCGTGAGGACCAGCAGCTGCAAAGACAGAGAGATGACCTCTGAGGAAGGAACCAGGCCCTGCTTATCACCCCTCACCCCTGCCACACAGGGGTGGGGAAGGAGCTGCCTTGGCACTCCACACTGACAGCAGGCAGGCTCCACCCCACAGGAAGGCTCCCAAGACCCAAGAAAAATGAGGGAAGGGGAGGGAGGCCGAGAGGAGCAGACTGAGGAAAGGCGGCTCTGAGAGGCAACTGTCAGGCCAACCACTAGAGCAGCCTGTTGCCATGACGACGCCCTCCTGCGTGGTATCCAGGAATAAATTATTGATCATGGACACTGCTTTCCCGCCTCCCCAAAGCCCCCAGTGCCCTCTTTGCTGCCACCATTAATCTCCCCTCCTCCACCTGGTCTGTATTTGTCTGAGAGTCCTTCAGAAACCAAACAGGAACTGGGAGAAATCACAGGGCCCCAAGCCAATTTCAGTGCATGAGGATTTACAAATTCAGAGAACAGACAGGCCCTTAGCAGCAATTACAAGACTAATAACATTAAGTCTTAAATGGTTATTACCAACCAGATCCCTTATTAGTTGTGACAGCCAGTGAATCAGAGGAGCAGTGAATTGCAGTGAATATGAACAATAACTTTAAAAATTTAATGATCTCTCTTGCTGAGGCTCAGTGCAGCTGTGGGACTTGAGACCCAGCCTTTGGGAAAGACTGGGAGAGTGACCCAGGCATGTAAAGGCTGCTACTGACTCAGTCACTACCCACGGCCACTCTTCATTTCTTGCACAGTGGCATCTACCAGGTGGCATCATAGTACCCACAGTACAGGCGGGAGTGCAGACTTCCTGCACGATTCTGGCGTCTTCCCATCCACTGAGGCCAGGAGGCAGGAATGAAAGACCACCTTCTGCAGCCAGTAATGGGCAGTGCAAGGGTGACTAAGGCGGGAGAAGATGCTGCCCAAGCTGCCTGGCTCAAGG
Organism: Tragulus kanchil; assembly: GCA_022376925.1. Taxonomy (NCBI): domain Eukaryota; kingdom Metazoa; phylum Chordata; class Mammalia; order Artiodactyla; family Tragulidae; genus Tragulus; species Tragulus kanchil. The sequence continues at coordinate 78,539,057 of JAIOJX010000024.1, read as the reverse complement.
GGGTCTCCCCAAGGATGGCGGCACCAAGCACTGGGAGTGTGACAGGAAGTTAATTCATTTCACTTTCTGGAGGGCATCGAGGGACAGCGTGAAACAGGCTGTAGGAAAAGCAGCGTGCAGAGAGTCCGCACTAAAGCGTGAGGACCAGCAGCTGCAAAGACAGAGAGATGACCTCTGAGGAAGGAACCAGGCCCTGCTTATCACCCCTCACCCCTGCCACACAGGGGTGGGGAAGGAGCTGCCTTGGCACTCCACACTGACAGCAGGCAGGCTCCACCCCACAGGAAGGCTCCCAAGACCCAAGAAAAATGAGGGAAGGGGAGGGAGGCCGAGAGGAGCAGACTGAGGAAAGGCGGCTCTGAGAGGCAACTGTCAGGCCAACCACTAGAGCAGCCTGTTGCCATGACGACGCCCTCCTGCGTGGTATCCAGGAATAAATTATTGATCATGGACACTGCTTTCCCGCCTCCCCAAAGCCCCCAGTGCCCTCTTTGCTGCCACCATTAATCTCCCCTCCTCCACCTGGTCTGTATTTGTCTGAGAGTCCTTCAGAAACCAAACAGGAACTGGGAGAAATCACAGGGGCCCCCAAGCCCCCCTCCCCTCCCACCTCCCTGCCTCCCTACTCATTCCCACCCTGGCAGCTCTTTTTACAGGCTGAACTGTGCCCCCCAAAACTCCTGTGTAGAAGTCCAAACCCCCAGTATCCCAGAATGGGACAGAATGTTGGCCTTTTAAAAGAGATAATTAAGGTAAAGTGAGGTCAGGAGCATTGGTTTGCATTCAATATGATTGGTGCTCTTATGAGAGAGAAGGTGGAACACAGACCCGTACAGAGGGAAACTCCTGTGAGGACACAGGAGAAGAGGACCGCCTACGAGCCAAGGAGAGAAGCTGCAGAGAAACCAGCCCCACTGATACTCTGACCTTGGACTTCCAGGCTTCAGAACTGCAAGGAAGCACATGTCTCTGGTTTAAGTCACCCCGTCTGTGGCACCTTATTATGCAGCCCTAGCAGCACAACACCTAAATAGGACCCCCTTAAAGCCAGTGGTCAGTTCAGGGTGCCAACCAGAATGAAAAACATCATCTCACCAGCACAGCCAGAGAACTCCGAGTTCCCGTGTGTCCACACGGTGGGCTCCCAGGAGCCTGAAGCCGGGGGATGGAGGGCACGTGGGAGGCAGGATGGACAGCCCAGAAACCAGCCAGAAGACCCCGTGCCGAGAAGCCAGGGCACTGCAGCCACCCAGGGCTCCTCTTAGGCTGACCATAGCAGAATCACCCCGGATCTTGGGACCCAGCTCCCTAACTTGGGAGAACACAAGGCTGCCCTGAGGGCTGCAGCAAGGAATGACAAGAGCTAGAAGCAGCCAGCACCCTAACCTGTGGCGAGCAGACCTCAGGCTGAGAAAGAGGCAGCCCCCGCCATGCTGAGTCCAGTGTGTAACGGACCTTCAGGTCAAAGGAAAAGTGCGAGGTGGAGGACAGGGAGCCACAGAACCCTAGTGCATCCCTATTGGGAATTTAAAATGGCAGCCAGTGGAGAAAACACCTTAATGGTTCCTCCGCAGCGAGCCACAGAATTACCATTTGACCCCACAATTCCACCGCTAGGCAGACACCTCCAAAACTGAAAACAGGTACCCGAAAAAGTGCACATACACACATTTTCACAGCAGCACCATTCACAGTGGCCAAAAGGTGGAAACAACCCAAAAGTCCATCAACGGATCAACAGATAATCAAGTTATGATATATATATATATATATATATACATATATATATATATATATATGACGGAATATTACTTAGCCACAGAAAGGCATGAAGTTCTAATACGTGCTATAATGTGGATTAGTGAAAACTATGAACCCAGACACAAAAGGCAGTTGTACCACTTCTTTAATATGAAATGTCCAGAACAGACAAACTCACAGACAGAAAGCAGATGAAGGGATGCCAGGGGGTGGGGAGTGGCAGGGAGGCCACCCTGCTCAATGGATGTGGACTGCTCTTGTGGAGTGATGAGAAAGTTCTGAAGCAAGAAAGAGACAGCGGTGACACCACACTATGATTCTACTAAATGCCACTGAACTGTCCACTTTAAAACTGTTAATATCATATTATAAAAATTGCATCTCAATGAAGTATATTTTTAAGTTAAGCCCTAGGTACATGGGAAGTTAGTCCAGTCTCTCTGCCGTGGTATATGCTCCCCAGTTAAACTCAGTGTACACACGCAAACATGATCGGAGCTGCTCAGCCTCCCTGGCTCCACAGCACATCCTGTCCTGCAGCTACAGGTTTCCTCACTCTTCCTTCTCCCTCTGCCTCCTATTCATCATCCTCTCGCTCCTTTTCTTCATGCATCAAAGTATAACTGTTGAGCTCAAAACTTTTTCACAAAGCTTTTCTCCACGATCCCAGTCAACAATGAACTTCCTCCCTCTTAACCCCACTGTTGTTTATCAGTTGCCAGTTAGAGTCAATTATGTTCGAGCATGGGATGGCCTTCTTGAGTCTTTGTGTAAATCTCATCCCCAAATGAAGGTTATGGACATGAGGAAGGCACTGAGCTGCATACATGTGCTCTGTCTGCCAGGCCCTAACACAGCCTCTGTTGTGGCTGCAGAAGCCCATTCCTGGAGTCAGGTGGGCTGAGAGCTGATCCTGGCTCCCTGCCTCCCTGCCTCCCTCATGGACGAAGTCTGAGTCCCAGGCACCCTCATCTAAGCTCCCAGAGTTCTCTAAGTGCTGTAAGGAAGCTCAAATGCAGCCTTACAGGTAGAGAATCCTACACACTGCAAAGCACTCTTCCTAAAGCACACGCTCCATAACTGATGAGCAGAGTGCTGCCCTGCACAGCGGCCCCCAGGTTCCAGCATCCCTTGAGGTGGTGGGTCTGGAGGAGCAGCTGTTAGCATAGCAAGGCTGGGAAAGGGCTCATTAGAAAACTGTATCTCTCCAGAGACTCACCAGGGGACTGCATGGCTCCTGCCTGGACAGGGGTGGAAGGGGACCCTGAAGGAGGAAAGACTGGGGCTTCTGGCTAAATAAACCATCTCCTGAGGATCTCCACTTAGAAAAAGGAGCAGAAAGGCATCCAGGTAAGGGCTTCCCTGGTGGCTCAGATAGTAAAGAATCGGCTCACATGAGGAGACCTGGGCTCGATTCCTAGGTGGGGAAGATCTCCTAGAGAAGGGCATGGCAACCCACTCCAGCATTTCTGCCTGGAGAATTCCACGGACAGAGGAGTCCATGAGGTCGCAAAGAGTTGGACATGACTGAGCTACTACCACTTTCACTTTCAAGGCAGATCTATGCTAAGCTGGGACTGTGGCTTCTGTGTCCCTGAGATGAATAAATGACTGGGGGAGGGCTGACCAGGCTGGAAGGACTCCAAAGGGATGGCAAAGTGAAAGGAGACACTTGTCCTAGGGAGGCAGCAACCAAAGGGCTAATCCCCAAGTGGCATATATCCACTGGTCCAAGGTTCCCCTCCCTCCTCAAACGACATCATCTGCTGAGAATCCTGTGTTGTTTCTCACTGCAGGTAATTAGGTCAGCTTAGAGGATTTCCCAGGTCAGGAGGGCGGAGGGGGATAGTGGGAGGCAACCCAGCAGAGCTCCATAGTCTCAGGCCTAGCTTCCCGCAGAGCTGGCCCCTTCCCCCAAGACAGGCCCTCACCTCCTGGATGAAGTGTCTGCCACAGAATGAAGAAGCCCAGGCTCAAAAAGTGGGAGCAGTTGGGGGTCACCTATATTCAATTCCCCACCCGCATGGGGTTTTCCTGATGGCTCAGAGGGTAAAGAATCTGCCTGGAATGCAGGAGACCCAGGTTCCATCCTTGGGTTGGGAAGATCCCTGGAGAAGGCTGTAAGGAAGCTCAAATGCAGCCTTACAGGTAGAGAATCCTACACACTGCAAAGCACTCTTCCTAAAGCACACGCTCCATAACTGATGAGCAGAGTGCTGCCCTGCACAGCGGCCCCCAGGTTCCAGCATCCCTTGAGGTGGTGGGTCTGGAGGAGCAGCTGTTAGCATAGCAAGGCTGGGAAAGGGCTCATTAGAAAACTGTATCTCTCCAGAGACTCACCAGGGGACTGCATGGCTCCTGCCTGGACAGGGGTGGAAGGGGACCCTGAAGGAGGAAAGACTGGGGCTTCTGGCTAAATAAACCATCTCCTGAGGATCTCCACTTAGAAAAAGGAGCAGAAAGGCATCCAGGTAAGGGCTTCCCTGGTGGCTCAGATAGTAAAGAATCGGCTCACATGAGGAGACCTGGGCTCGATTCCTAGGTGGGGAAGATCTCCTAGAGAAGGGCATGGCAACCCACTCCAGCATTTCTGCCTGGAGAATTCCACGGACAGAGGAGTCCATGAGGTCGCAAAGAGTTGGACATGACTGAGCTACTACCACTTTCACTTTCAAGGCAGATCTATGCTAAGCTGGGACTGTGGCTTCTGTGTCCCTGAGATGAATAAATGACTGGGGGAGGGCTGACCAGGCTGGAAGGACTCCAAAGGGATGGCAAAGTGAAAGGAGACACTTGTCCTAGGGAGGCAGCAACCAAAGGGCTAATCCCCAAGTGGCATATATCCACTGGTCCAAGGTTCCCCTCCCTCCTCAAACGACATCATCTGCTGAGAATCCTGTGTTGTTTCTCACTGCAGGTAATTAGGTCAGCTTAGAGGATTTCCCAGGTCAGGAGGGCGGAGGGGGATAGTGGGAGGCAACCCAGCAGAGCTCCATAGTCTCAGGCCTAGCTTCCCGCAGAGCTGGCCCCTTCCCCCAAGACAGGCCCTCACCTCCTGGATGAAGTGTCTGCCACAGAATGAAGAAGCCCAGGCTCAAAAAGTGGGAGCAGTTGGGGGTCACCTATATTCAATTCCCCCCACCCCGCATGGGGTTTTCCTGATGGCTCAGAGGGTAAAGAATCTGCCTGGAATGCAGGAGACCCAGGTTCCATCCTTGGGTTGGGAAGATCCCCTGGAGAAGGGAACGGCAATCCACTCCAGTATTCTTGCCTGGAGAATTCCATGGATAGAGGAGCCTGGCAGGCTACAGTCCATGGGGTCCCAAAGAGTCAGATACGACTGAATGACTTTCACTTTCACACGCAATCCCTTAGTCACAGTGGGATGGACCCATGGCCCAAGGATCAGAATGAACGAGAGAAGTGGCAGGACTTGGGCTTTTGCTTGAGGCTATGAACAGGTCAGACAGAAAGGCTGGAGGGTGGAATAAGGAGTGGGCAGCTTAATGGCAGTCAGCGAACAATCTAGCTGCAAGATGATACAAATGGTCAAGTCTAGGTACGAGAGACAGTCAGGAAGTTTGCTTGGAGCACTCCCTTGTTCCTGCCCCCAAGAAGAGCAGCAAAGAAGCCCATCAGCTCTTCGGTGGCCAATCTCTCTCCAGCACTCCCCCTTTCCTGTGCCAGCAGAGATCCAGCTGCACCACAGGCAGAAAGAGTTCCTGAGAACCCCACTGGGAAACTCATTCACACCTTCACCATAGGGAGTCCCTTCTCACACTCCAAGTGGGCAAGGTAAGAGCATCAGAGACCTCTCCACATGTCAGTGAGATTTGGAGGGGCTGACATGGGTTTGACACTATACCGGGAGGCATGTACCACGTGAACAGCTGTGTTCAGGACACACACATACACAGTAAATGCCTCACCCAGACAGGAACAGAACACCAAGGACTGGCTTTGGGGTTAATACCTTGTGCTTCAAATGGTTTCATCTTAACTGCACTCCCCCCAAATATGGGGGCTAGTTACGGAGTGCTGACCATAGAAAGATACAGAAAGATGCTTTAGACTGGGGCCTGGAGAGGCCAGTCAAGTCTAAATGGGGCATGTGAGGACACACACACGCACAGACGAAATGACCAGAGTTGAAGACCATTAACGTATAAAATATAAGCTAATGTGATTGTGGGAAACTAAAAACAGTTATCTGCAGCAAATGTTCAGGCCTAGGATAGCTTAAATAAAATAAAATAAAAGCCTCAACAAAAGAAAAATTAGGAGAGATAATCTGTAAAAATGATATGCAGTAGGTCATTCATAACCCAAATGTGGACTGCAGATTATCTAGGGTCTGGGCTTTTGTGCCATCGCTTTCCTTCTATTGATGTGGTCAGCAAAGCAGCAAGCCAGGCGGGAAAGAAGCAGCACAGACACAGAGTCTCTGAGAGCACAAAGCTTGCTTCAGGCTATGTGAGGCCTCAGATGTGTCCCAAGTTCAAAGCCAAAGGCCATTACACCAGGCCTCCAGACCTAGTGACCTCCAGACCAGGCCGTTAGCACCTCTTTCAAACAGGTAGCTAAAATACCAAAGCCAATGAAGACAGCAACCAGTTCCTCCACCGAGGCCTGTCTCGAGACTGGGGAGAGCCCCCGTGAAGCCACAGCAGCGTGCCCAGGAGTGCCAAGACCCGGCCGGCCCCAATCTCATCCGTCCCTGGACTGACCTTTGCCAAAGACAACTTTTAGTTGGTAGGAGAGACGGAGAGAGAGCAGTGACCATTTGGCCATGCTCATTTCTGAGTCCCACTGGCAGGCTCCAGCCAGGGAGACCAGCAGAGCAGGCCATCATCCCAGGCCTGTGGTCAGCCAGCCTCGGCTTAAACACTCCCTAAGACACAGCGCTTCCTTCCTGCAAGGCTTCTCAGTCCACTTCTTACCTAGGAGAAGCTCTTTAAGGGTCAGATGATGTCTAAAACCCTTCAATTCTATTAGAACATTCTTAAGGAAGTTGGACAGAATATTACTTTCTGCAGTTCTGACATATGGACTCTCAAAGACTGTTTCCAAAAACAATCTAGGGGGAAAAGGGGCTTGGGGCACATGGGCTCAATAGTTGCAGCTCTGAGGCTCTAGAGCAGAGGCTCCATAGTTGTGGCTCACGGGCTTAGGTGCTCTGCAGCACATGGGATCTTCTTAGATCAGGGATCAAACCCGTGTCTCCTGCATTGGCTGGTGAACTCTTTACCACTGAGCTACCAGGGAAACCCTCAACGCAATCTTTAATACTGGTTATTGTAGGCGTAAATTCAACTCTTTACCTTCTCAATTTAGCAAGTCGCACATACGGCCCAAGTTAGTTCAGGTTAAATAGATAAGAAAAAGCATGATTTGTTAACACACTTTTATTTATTTGTTTTTTGGCCATGCTACATGCAGGATCTTAGTTCAACAGATTGAACAGGGCCCCTGGCAATGAGAGTTCAGAGCCCTAACCACTGGGCCACCAGGGATTCCCTGTTAACATTTTAGAGGGCACATTATATTATGTCAAGCTCAGTGATCAAATTACATTATAATAATTTATTCAAATGTTAAGATATAAAAATAATCAAAAACTGCACTTACACCCTGACGTTTGAAATTCTTATTCTTGGTGCTTTATAAATCTGAAATTTTGTTTCTGCCAGAGAGAAGTGTTCAGACTAATTTACATGAGCTTCTCTGTTATAGGTGTAAATAGTGTTTATTCTCAGTGAATGAAAATCCACTTTAAGTATAATTATCACTTTTTCAGAGTACTACAAACATCTTGATGTGCTATATAAAAATTCTGGTCAAATGAATACAATCTGGTAGCCACCATCTTCAGGCAAATTTGTAGAATTATTATTGTGTTCCTCCATTAGCTCTGTGATGTTCCATATGTTTCCTGTCTCCATTCATGGCTCATTATGGATAAAAGAAACCACAGATGACTAAAAAGAAGAGCAAACAAAAACTCTTGAGGGCAAAAGCAGCGTGCCGTCAGCAGTGTTCAGCAGATAATACAGCACCTAATCTCTTCCAACCTCACATACTAGGAGAACCCCAATCTGTCTCATATCAAAAAGGAAAAAATAGAATAAAGGTATTAACTGATTAAAAACAGAAATGAAGTCAGATGACATTTTAACTCCTTGAGAGTCCCCAGCATTTCCGAATCACAGGTTAGGAAAAGGTCTTGTTCAACCATCACCTCACCTACCGCTGCAAATTTTTTAATGAAGAAACTGAGGTACAGGAAAGGATTTAGCTGAGGTCAACTGGAGAGCCGGGGCAGAGCGAGGCTTGGAACCCGTGTCTCCTGCATTGGCTGGTGAACTCTTTACCACTGAGCTACCAGGGAAACCCTCAACGCAATCTTTAATACTGGTTATTGTAGGCGTAAATTCAACTCTTTACCTTCTCAATTTAGCAAGTCGCACATACGGCCCAAGTTAGTTCAGGTTAAATAGATAAGAAAAAGCATGATTTGTTAACACACTTTTATTTATTTGTTTTTTGGCCATGCTACATGCAGGATCTTAGTTCAACAGATTGAACAGGGCCCCTGGCAATGAGAGTTCAGAGCCCTAACCACTGGGCCACCAGGGATTCCCTGTTAACATTTTAGAGGGCACATTATATTATGTCAAGCTCAGTGATCAAATTACATTATAATAATTTATTCAAATGTTAAGATATAAAAATAATCAAAAACTGCACTTACACCCTGACGTTTGAAATTCTTATTCTTGGTGCTTTATAAATCTGAAATTTTGTTTCTGCCAGAGAGAAGTGTTCAGACTAATTTACATGAGCTTCTCTGTTATAGGTGTAAATAGTGTTTATTCTCAGTGAATGAAAATCCACTTTAAGTATAATTATCACTTTTTCAGAGTACTACAAACATCTTGATGTGCTATATAAAAATTCTGGTCAAATGAATACAATCTGGTAGCCACCATCTTCAGGCAAATTTGTAGAATTATTATTGTGTTCCTCCATTAGCTCTGTGATGTTCCATATGTTTCCTGTCTCCATTCATGGCTCATTATGGATAAAAGAAACCACAGATGACTAAAAAGAAGAGCAAACAAAAACTCTTGAGGGCAAAAGCAGCGTGCCGTCAGCAGTGTTCAGCAGATAATACAGCACCTAATCTCTTCCAACCTCACATACTAGGAGAACCCCAATCTGTCTCATATCAAAAAGGAAAAAATAGAATAAAGGTATTAACTGATTAAAAACAGAAATGAAGTCAGATGACATTTTAACTCCTTGAGAGTCCCCAGCATTTCCGAATCACAGGTTAGGAAAAGGTCTTGTTCAACCATCACCTCACCTACCGCTGCAAATTTTTTAATGAAGAAACTGAGGTACAGGAAAGGATTTAGCTGAGGTCAACTGGAGAGCCGGGGCAGAGCGAGGCTTGGAACCCGGTCTCTGACTCTAAGTTCTCTCCTCTCCCTGTGCAGCGACAGGATGGCTGCAAAGCCCCTCTGTGAGGCCCTGTCAAGGGACCAGACAGCAAGAGAGGGAAATGAGCTGCCAGAGAACACAGACCGCCCTGTTTGCGGGGTTATCCCCCAATGCCAGCACACCTCTTTCTCCACAGGAAATACTTGACAAATGCTTCTTGGATAATGAATGAAATTGCAGCAGGTCAGGATTTGTATTCTTGCTTCTACCTCTCCCTTCTGAGACAGGCTGGATCTGTTCTTGTCCCCTTCTCCAGAGTTGGGACAGTTTCTATCTCATCAAGAAAGCAGTCCCTGTGGGGAATGAAGAGTAGGTGGGAGGTGTAAAGCAAGTAGCATGAAAACCTATATTGTCATATGTGAAAAAAATAGCTATTGTCATTGTGCTGTGAGAAAAGGGGATCCTGCAGGGGCGCTGTGCGACGGGCTGGAGGGGTGGGATAAGATGGATATACATATGACTAATCTGGGGTCACACATATCTGTATGATCCCAGATATGTATGAGTTTTACAGAGTTTTACAAACTCTGTAAAAGTAAAATAAAAATAAAAAGAAAGAAAGCAGTCCCTCGCACCTGGCTGCAAGCACTTCCTGGGGCATAAACACACCAGGACGCAGTGTGGTCCACCATGATGTCTTAGCCCCTTCGGGTTACGCTAACAGAATACCATAGGCTGGGCAGCTTACAAACAACAGAAATTTACTTCTCACCATTCTGGAAGCTGGCAATCTTATGTCGGGGTGCCAGCATGGTCAGGTTCTGGTGAGCACTCCTCCTGGGATCAGACACCTGCCTTGCCGCTGCATCCTCATAGTGGAAGGGATGAGCTAGTCTTCGGGGATCTGTTATAAATAAGGGCACTGATCCCATTCATGAGGGTACCACCCTCCTGACCTAATCAGCTCCCAAAGGTCCTACTTTATACCACCTTAAGCATTAGGTTTTACGCATGTGTAATTTGGTTGAGAAGGACACGTTTCAGACCCTAGCAGGCCCACACTTGTGAAAATGAAAGCGCTGGATTAGCTCTTCTCCAAGCATAGTCCCTGAACCATCAGTAGCAGCCATCTCCTGCAAACTTGTCAGAAACACAGTTTGGGGCCCCACCCCCACACACCTGGGGGTGGGGCCCAGCAGCCTGTGTTCTAAGAAGCTGCCCTGGGGACAGTGATGCAGGCTGAGGTCTGAGAAGCACAGATTAGCCCACGTTTACTGTCTCCTGCAGCTCTGACAGTTATGAGATGGTGTCTGGATGATGAGAGTGCCCACAGACTGGCAGAGCTATTGCAGGCCCAAGTCCTCTTCTGAGCACTCCACAAAAAATGACTCAATGCCCCAGTGGACGCCGACCTCTGCAGGGAGGTGCAGAGGCAAGCAGCTGCAGCTGAAGAGCCCAAGAGTGGGGCTGCGCCCTCCCACTCAGTAGCTGCTGCCCTCCCAGGCTTGTCCACAAGCCCCAAAGGGAGGCCCAAGACGCAGTATCTACCCAGGCCACCTGGTCTCCCTGGGCCCACCTGCCTTCAAGTACTCTAGGACTCTCCAATGCATCAGACCTGACTTTTGTACTTTGAACAATGCAGGATTGTTCAAATAATGGACTGCACCGTGCTACTACTACTAATTATTGGATTTACGAACAGTGGGGGCAGGGATGATAATGTTTCTAAGCTGCAGGTGAAGAGCAGAAGCGAGGCTGCAGCTGGGACCAGCAGTGAACCATCCTGAGAAGGGACAAAGGACCCTCCTTGACCCTGTCCTTGTCCTCCGTTCCTAGCAACCAACTTCTAGCAATAACTCTCAAGCCAGGAGAAGAACAATGAAAACACACATCACATTTTAACAGCTGTGATTTCTAAGTGACTGGGGTTTTTGTTAACTTTTTTCACATTTGGTAACTTTACCTTTATAACCAGAAGACTAATGTTTAAGAGACAAAATGTAGATTCCTATACTTTGTGGTATATACGCTTTACTTTAATACAGATTATTTAACAAAATAATAATAAAGAGGATTGCATGCAACCCAATGAATCTTGCTAATCCCTGCTACAGGTAGTGTCAGTTCCCAGACAGGATGGATGAGAAGGACAGGATAGTTCTCCAGATTTCCCCAGTAGGGCTCTGGTTTCAGGGCCCTAAGTTTCAGTGTGTCCTTCTGGGAAATGGGGAAATGATGACCATTTCCAGTGGGTTAACAGGAAGACGGATTCAGGGCCAGAAACGAGTCCCCAAGGCCCACACCACCCTCCACCTGTCTGTGAATTCCTGGTCTTATCAACATCACAGGGGAGACTAATGCAACAGAGTTCCTCTGGCTCAGGAGGGATCCTGTAGCTTTCACCTCAGGAGGAGGCAAGCCCGACCACGCCCACCACGACGCCGAGCCCCTCAGGCCTACTGCTCACAGGGTAGGACACAAAACACAAAGCAGCCTGCCTCCAGATAGAAATGGAGGTACGTCCGCCACTGGACCAGGGAGGAGTCTCTCATAACCTATTCAGTTTGTGAAATTTTCTGGAAAGAAAAAATAGGGGCAGGAGGGGAGCTGCAGGAAAGAGTCAATTCCTCTATAGCCCCCCAACTTTCCAAGTGCACCAGCGGGTAACAGACACTAAGGAAAAGAGGCTGGCGGACTCTGAGGGAAAGAGCCAGTCGGGACTCTCTGCTGCCCAAACAAGTCGACAGGCCAGTAGGAAGAAGAGAATCTGGCCTGGCCCTTCTCCTTCCCCACTGTCTCACGTGGCCAGGAGGCTGGGTTCACTTTGCTATTAGTTGCTGCCAGTTGTGAGCGTATGCCTTCCTCAGGCCTCGTCCTCCTCCTATGCTAAATGAGAGCCTCCCCAAGTTCAGACGGCTAAGAATCTCATGCGATACAGAACCAAGGAATCCACGAGCTGGTCAGACTTGTGCCTTTTCTTACTCCAACAGAAGTTGGAGGCAACCAGGTGGTGGTCAGGGTGACAGGAAGATCTCAGCATTTAGGGGGAGGGTGAGAGCTCAATTAGATGGAATCTCATGGCATTAGAAGGTTCTGAATTGAAGCCCCAACTACACAGCTTACTACCTGAGCGACCTCAGAAAAAGAGTCAGCAAGCTCCCTGTGCTCCCCTGTCCTCGCTCGTAAAGCAAAGCCTCTTCTCACTGAGTGCGGGTGAGGCACGGATTCAAGCCCGGAGCACACAGGAAGCTCTGAACATCTGGAGCTGCCAGCATGCTAACCTCACTCTTCCCATTGCGACGGCTGCCGCTGCTGCTGCTGCTGCGGCTCTGACAACCAGCGCTGGGGACGTCGCCAGGGCCTAGAGCTCATGACCACGGCACACCTCTGGTCCTCCCATTGGGGCCGGGCTGAAAACCAAGGTCAGTTTACCACATCTGCAGGAAGAAAACCTCACAAGTTCCTGACAGACAATCACATCTCAGCTCTGAGTTATCTCCACCCAGGAGCCCCCAGTAAAGAAAGAGGTCTGTTTTTCAGGAAGCTTAATTCCTTCCTTACCCGTTATCTCTCTCTCTCTCTCCCCATCACACACACACACACACACACACACACACACACACGTGTCCATATACACGCATAGAGCCAGCAGTCTTCCAACAGTACCATAGAGAATTCTAGGATAGACGGGGACAAAGGTTGAGCAGGTGCCAACTGCCCAGCTGCAGCTGAATATAGGGCTCAGAGCAGTCTACACAAAACACATTAAAACTGAACAAGCAAGCTAGCCAGCAGCCACACAGCCAGTGGTGATGCAAGAAGACAATGGGCTCTTCCCAGGCCTGGCCACCAAGTCCCGTGGCTGTTGAGACCAGGACTTGAAACCCTGCCAGAGCTGGGAGGTAGCAGCGATGGTCACATGGTGTTCCGGGCCAGAGCTGCTTGAATGGCTCGCCACCCCTCACCTAGGGATCCAGCGCCTGGCTTCCCCTCGACACCAGCTGAACCTGTGTCCCAGGAGAAGCCCAGGAGAGAACTGGGAATCCACAGGTAGAAAACCCGACTTGGCTCTACGCTGATTCGCGCTGCTTCCTCAACTCGTCATCAGCTCTCAATGGTCTGGATTCCCCGCCTCTGCAGCGGAAATGACACATGAGCTCAGGGTATTCACTCGGTGTGGCAAGTGCATGATTAACACACAGGTAGATGATAGGAAGCAAAACAAGGAATCCAAAATGATTTATAATTGGAAATGAGCTCTCCTACTCTGGCCCGATAGGGGGTCTCACTTCTACCTCTGTTTCACTGATTAACCTTGTGTTGATTTCCTTACTGTGTGTGTGCCTCAGAAAAGTCACCCCTTTTTCCCCACCATCCTTTTTCCTTGTAGGTGTGATCAAAGTGGAATTAGAAAATCAGAGCTTGAGGATCACTGGACTGTCTATTGCTTCTGAATTTCTATCCCTGACTGTTTACTCTCTAACGAGACTGTTAGGAGGACAGGAAGAGTAAGAGCTCTGCAATGAATCTCGTCCTTGAGTCTTCCTAGCTATCACAGGTTAAGATGAGCTCTCAAGCCCCAAGGCACTGTGGCCCAAAACGTGCATCTGCAGCATCCTTTATAATTTTGGATAGTTGGTCATCTTCACCACGCATGGATGTTGGTATGCTTGCTCAATTAGAGTGCCAGGTATCTGAGGGCAAAGATGGCCTCTCCTTCTCCACTGTGATTCTCACAGAACCTAGCACACAAATGAGCATCTATCTGAGGCTCAAAATTATTTTTTGGTTGCTCCCCAAAGTCGTTTGATGTCCTTGAATAAGGCTGAGCATAAAGCTACTATAAGGACTGGAAGGCAGGAGAAGAACAGCAGCAGCTCCCTCTCATCAGGTACTTCTTATGGGCCAGGCTTTATGCAAAGGGTCCATGAGGATGATCTAATTGAATCTTAGCAGATCCATGCAGGGTAAGAACTCTTTAACTCCCTGCTTTACAAATGAAACATGGAAAAGATTGAAGTCATTTGCCAAAGATCACACCACTATTGAACAAATAGACAGACTGGAATCCAGGCAGCCCGATTCCAGGCCTTGCTCTTGCACCATCTTCTGCTTCCAAAACCAGATGCATGCCCTTGAGCATGCCACAGTGGGAGCTGAGAAAAACAAACCTGGGAGAGCAGAAAGAAGAGAAAGCAGACAAGTGCTCTGGAGCAAAAACCAGTCCAAGCTAGCAGAATATCTTTAGCCATGACTGCATAGTCCTTGGCCTGTTTGAGTCTGTCCCCAGCATAGAGCATCTGGGTAGACCCCGGAAGATGACACCAGCCTATTGAGAAACAAACCATTCTTCAGAAATGAGCTCTCCTACTCTGGCCCGATAGGGGGTCTCACTTCTACCTCTGTTTCACTGATTAACCTTGTGTTGATTTCCTTACTGTGTGTGTGCCTCAGTAAAGTCACCCTTTTCCCCACCATCCTTTTCCTTGTAGGTGTGATCAAAGTGGAATTAGAAAATCAGAGCTTGAGGATCACTGGACTGTCTATTGCTTCTGAATTTCTATCCCTGACTGTTTACTCTCTAACGAGACTGTTAGGAGGACAGGAAGAGTAAGAGCTCTGCAATGAATCTCGTCCTTGAGTCTTCCTAGCTATCACAGGTTAAGATGAGCTCTCAAGCCCCAAGGCACTGTGGCCCAAAACGTGCATCTGCAGCATCCTTTATAATTTTGGATAGTTGGTCATCTTCACCACGCATGGATGTTGGTATGCTTGCTCAATTAGAGTGCCAGGTATCTGAGGGCAAAGATGGCCTCTCCTTCTCCACTGTGATTCTCACAGAACCTAGCACACAAATGAGCATCTATCTGAGGCTCAAAATTATTTTTTGGTTGCTCCCCAAAGTCGTTTGATGTCCTTGAATAAGGCTGAGCATAAAGCTACTATAAGGACTGGAAGGCAGGAGAAGAACAGCAGCAGCTCCCTCTCATCAGGTACTTCTTATGGGCCAGGCTTTATGCAAAGGGTCCATGAGGATGATCTAATTGAATCTTAGCAGATCCATGCAGGGTAAGAACTCTTTAACTCCCTGCTTTACAAATGAAACATGGAAAAGATTGAAGTCATTTGCCAAAGATCACACCACTATTGAACAAATAGACAGACTGGAATCCAGGCAGCCCGATTCCAGGCCTTGCTCTTGCACCATCTTCTGCTTCCAAAACCAGATGCATGCCCTTGAGCATGCCACAGTGGGAGCTGAGAAAAACAAACCTGGGAGAGCAGAAAGAAGAGAAAGCAGACAAGTGCTCTGGAGCAAAAACCAGTCCAAGCTAGCAGAATATCTTTAGCCATGACTGCATAGTCCTTGGCCTGTTTGAGTCTGTCCCCAGCATAGAGCATCTGGGTAGACCCCGGAAGATGACACCAGCCTATTGAGAAACAAACCATTCTTGCTCTCAGAAGCCCCACTGTAATTTTTAGGGTGCCATCCAAAAGCTTTTTTAAAAATTTTCAAGGTTTAAGAATGCAGAGGAACCATGGGATATGTTCAGACAGGGCTTTCTCAGTCTGACGAGGAATGGGGGCCTGACTCCACTCCCACACTAGAACCTTCCAGAAGGGTCCAGCCACACAGTGTTCACGGTCTTTTGCTGCATTTCATTTTATCTTGGCTTCCCCCTAGCCTACACATCCTACATCCCCCAAATGTCAGTGCAGCATGAAAGCAGCCAGATGAATAAGGAAAAAAGCCAGAGATCTGGGGGCCCACAGGCCAAACCCATCCAAGTCCCAGAAGCCCAACAGGTTCACGCTGATTCCTACACTACCCAGGACAGGCTGTACTGGAACAGCCACAGACCGTGGGAGTGAAAAAGATTAAACACTAGGACCCCAGACCTTTACCGTCAGAGGGTATTGAACAGGGTCACATGGACAGGTTGTGGGTGGCCAAGGCCTAACTGGAAGTCCTTATTCTTATCAGAGGGGCAGCATGCTGACCATGCACAACCAGAGACAGGAAACAGAGTTCTCAGAAACAGAAAACCCTAGGGACACTCAGATAGAAAGAGAAAGAAAAGCCAAAATATAAAATGGAGATTTAGCAGAGAAAATAATTGAATGGATAAACACTCTGTACTTAAAAGTAAACACTGAACTATTCACAAACAAAGTTTAAGAGAGGTCTGGATGTTGTAATACTGACTTTGATACAGGAAACCAGTATCTCAGTGCAGAATTTCATAGAATGCGTGAGAAAAAAAAAAAATCAGTCAAACTGGAACATAGCAAGAGGAGGAATGTGGACTAGATAAATGAACAGAGAATTAATCATTTTTCAGTAAGGAGCATTAGAAATTTACAGGCAAAGCCTCAGCACGAGATATTTGTAGTGCATGTACAGTCATGCCTGAGTTTCCTACCCAGATATATAGAGGATAGGAAACTCCTATCCCACAGGAAGTGTTTTTGTTTTTGTTTGTCTCCCTTCCCCGCAGTGTGGATTCCATTAGTCTCAGTTAATACCCGATAAGATCTTGAATTAAAGAATTCTTCCAACGCCAAGTAAAGCCAGAGAAGCACCTGGACTGGGTGGGTCCCCTCCTACCTGGTCAGACCGTACACATTAGCCCTCTCGCTTCTCCACTGAACACCTCAGCCAGGGTGACTTCCATCAGGATGGGCCCTTGTAATAATGGCAGCGTATTTAAGTTAGAGATGAGGACAGGAGGACAACAGACATTGCCATCTCCTCTCAGTATTAAATCTAGTGGAGGAGACCACCAGCACACACACCGCAGGATGGGAGCACGAACGCCGGGTGATGAAGATCCTGTGGCGATGGTATGCCTGTGGATGAAGGGCAGCTCCTGGGAATGGCCCCTTTCATGGGCCCCCTTTCTTCTAGTATGACCCCAGAATGAAAGGTCAACCTAGACAGGCAAAACAGATGAGAGCTGGGTCAGTGGCTCTGTCGAGCAGAGAGGGGACCACAGGGGCAGATGGTGATTCTTCTACGGGGAAGGTGCCACAGCCTCCGCCGTGGCACCTGATGGACTCGGAGCAGTGGCACCGTGTCAGTCAGGACGCAGAAGGCTCCAGTGCCGTGCGACCCTAACATTTTCTACTGCAAGACTGGAGTTTCTGTGTTCCCAAACTCTTAGTCTTCAATACAAGTGATTCCCAGACATGGAAACTTCTCAAACAAGGGACCATCTGCCCATGTTGGAATACAGAGCTGCCCATGGGGCAATGATCCAGGATTAGGAGACTTTGGCATCAGAGTCAATCCCAGTTCTGCCACCTAGAGCTGTCCTACTTTGGGCCCATTCTTAGCCCCCAGCAAAGCTCGATAGCAGACAGAATCATGTCAAACTGGAACATAGCAAGAGGAGGAATGTGGACTAGATAAATGAACAGAGAATTAATCATTTTTCAGTAAGGAGCATTAGAAATTTACAGGCAAAGCCTCAGCACGAGATATTTGTAGTGCATGTACAGTCATGCCTGAGTTTCCTACCCAGATATATAGAGGATAGGAAACTCCTATCCCACAGGAAGTGTTTTTGTTTTTGTTTGTCTCCCTTCCCCGCAGTGTGGATTCCATTAGTCTCAGTTAATACCCGATAAGATCTTGAATTAAAGAATTCTTCCAACGCCAAGTAAAGCCAGAGAAGCACCTGGACTGGGTGGGTCCCCTCCTACCTGGTCAGACCGTACACATTAGCCCTCTCGCTTCTCCACTGAACACCTCAGCCAGGGTGACTTCCATCAGGATGGGCCCTTGTAATAATGGCAGCGTATTTAAGTTAGAGATGAGGACAGGAGGACAACAGACATTGCCATCTCCTCTCAGTATTAAATCTAGTGGAGGAGACCACCAGCACACACACCGCAGGATGGGAGCACGAACGCCGGGTGATGAAGATCCTGTGGCGATGGTATGCCTGTGGATGAAGGGCAGCTCCTGGGAATGGCCCCTTTCATGGGCCCCCTTTCTTCTAGTATGACCCCAGAATGAAAGGTCAACCTAGACAGGCAAAACAGATGAGAGCTGGGTCAGTGGCTCTGTCGAGCAGAGAGGGGACCACAGGGGCAGATGGTGATTCTTCTACGGGGAAGGTGCCACAGCCTCCGCCGTGGCACCTGATGGACTCGGAGCAGTGGCACCGTGTCAGTCAGGACGCAGAAGGCTCCAGTGCCGTGCGACCCTAACATTTTCTACTGCAAGACTGGAGTTTCTGTGTTCCCAAACTCTTAGTCTTCAATACAAGTGATTCCCAGACATGGAAACTTCTCAAACAAGGGACCATCTGCCCATGTTGGAATACAGAGCTGCCCATGGGGCAATGATCCAGGATTAGGAGACTTTGGCATCAGAGTCAATCCCAGTTCTGCCACCTAGAGCTGTCCTACTTTGGGCCCATTCTTAGCCCCCATTTCTCCCACGTGACGGGTATAAACATCCAATCTGAGGCCGTGATGGATCAACGAATTGATAAAAGCTAAGCATCTAGCACCATCCCTGATACAGGGCAGGTGTCCAATCAACCACGCCACCTTAGCCCTCGCTGTCCTGTGGACGGAGGCACGCTGGTGGGGCTGACAAGGATTGGAGACCAGTACCTACAGCCCAGTCAGCCAGTTTTAAAATGAATCCTTACACAAACACAGCTGCATGTCTGTACAACACTAGCATTTATAGAGCACCTTCTCTTACATAATTCTTATTAAATAGTCCTATTAGGTAGGTATTATGATTCCCATTTCCCAACTGAGTCTATTAAAGCTAAAGAAGGTTAAATAACTTCTTCTAGTCTCTTTATAGTCTTAATTCATCTGGTCCTCAGATCCCTAAGCCAGTGCCTTTTCTGCCACCCGATGCTAGAATAATCATTGATTTAATACTTATTTCTTGAAAGTTTACTATGTTCTGGATGTGAATCCAGGCACTGGCTGCCCACTTCGACGGGTTCTAGGAGTAGCACTGGCCTGCTCTAAGCCAGCCACATTCTTCAGTCCCTCGTGCTTGGCGGTGCCTCCTAGGAGCAGTGGTCAGAGCGATACAGCAGGCCAAGTGACCACCCTTGTGCTTGGAGGACAGCAGTGGGCAGGGCTGGTGAGCATGACATGCTATGCTCTCCAGTCACTTGTCATCTCTTGGAATAGGGACCACAGGGGCAGATGGTGATTCTTCTACGGGGAAGGTGCCACAGCCTCCGCCGTGGCACCTGATGGACTCGGAGCAGTGGCACCGTGTCAGTCAGGACGCAGAAGGCTCCAGTGCCGTGCGACCCTAACATTTTCTACTGCAAGACTGGAGTTTCTGTGTTCCCAAACTCTTAGTCTTCAATACAAGTGATTCCCAGACATGGAAACTTCTCAAACAAGGGACCATCTGCCCATGTTGGAATACAGAGCTGCCCATGGGGCAATGATCCAGGATTAGGAGACTTTGGCATCAGAGTCAATCCCAGTTCTGCCACCTAGAGCTGTCCTACTTTGGGCCCATTCTTAGCCCCCATTTCTCCCACGTGACGGGTATAAACATCCAATCTGAGGCCGTGATGGATCAACGAATTGATAAAAGCTAAGCATCTAGCACCATCCCTGATACAGGGCAGGTGTCCAATCAACCACGCCACCTTAGCCCTCGCTGTCCTGTGGACGGAGGCACGCGTGGTGGGGCTGACAAGGATTGGAGACCAGTACCTACAGCCCAGTCAGCCAGTTTTAAAATGAATCCTTACACAAACACAGCTGCATGTCTGTACAACACTAGCATTTATAGAGCACCTTCTCTTACATAATTCTTATTAAATAGTCCTATTAGGTAGGTATTATGATTCCCATTTCCCAACTGAGTCTATTAAAGCTAAAGAAGGTTAAATAACTTCTTCTAGTCTCTTTATAGTCTTAATTCATCTGGTCCTCAGATCCCTAAGCCAGTGCCTTTTCTGCCACCCGATGCTAGAATAATCATTGATTTAATACTTATTTCTTGAAAGTTTACTATGTTCTGGATGTGAATCCAGGCACTGGCTGCCCACTTCGACGGGTTCTAGGAGTAGCACTGGCCTGCTCTAAGCCAGCCACATTCTTCAGTCCCTCGTGCTTGGCGGTGCCTCCTAGGAGCAGTGGTCAGAGCGATACAGCAGGCCAAGTGACCACCCTTGTGCTTGCGGAGGACAGCAGTGGGCAGGGCTGGTGAGCATGACATGCTATGCTCTCCAGTCACTTGTCATCTCTTGGGGTAAGAAAGGAAAAGAATAGGCAGGTGAGAGGCAGACCAGAAGGAGGAGAAACACTATCCAGAGAGCTAGTGGCTCTCAGTCTGGGTTTTGCATTAGAATCACTAAGAGGCCTCCCTGGTGCCTCAGTGTAAAGAATCTACCTGCCGATGCAGGGGACAGGTTCAGTCCCTGGTCTGAGACACTCCCACATGCTAGCGGAGCCTGTGTGTCACAACTACTGAGCCTGGGCTCTAGAGCCCAGGAATGGCAACTGTGATGCCCACACGCTGCAACTCCTGAAGCCCGTGTGCCCACAGCCAGTACAAGAGAGGTCACTGCCATGAGAGGTCACACCTGGCAACAAGAGGTGGCCTCCACTCTCCCCAACCAGAAGACAGCCCACGTGGCAACAAAGATCCAGCCTAGCCAAAATAAATAAATAAAGTTACAGAATTCCCAAGAGGAACTTTAAACATTCCTATGCTCAGACCCAACTCTAGAGATTATGATTTATTTGGTACACAGTGGGTCCCAGCATCAGCATATTTAAAGCTCTCACCAGGTGAGGCTAACTCATTGCCAGGTTGAGAACATGCACGTAGGACCTTGCCCATCAGTGTGGTTTGCTGACAAGCAGTACCGGCCTTATTGGAGAGCTTGCTAGAAATGCAGATGCTCAGGTCCAATCAGGCTACTGATTCTGCCTCTGCACTTTAACAAGATCCCAGGTGACTCATGGATGTGCGGAGGTTGGAAAAGGGCAGGCTCCTTCCTGTGAGTCAACCAGAGAAGTCCCTCCCCAGCCTCAGCTGCTCCCCACCAGGCAGAGCACACCCCTCGAGAGCAGAGCAGGCGGCTCAGGTGATTGCAGGGAGCCACGTCACTAGGCTCTGCTTCTCCTGTCACTGCAGAACCACACCTGAGCCTGCGCGATGGGGCTCCATGCCCCAGAGCCGCTGGAGCCCCAACCCTCTGTGAGCAGGAAGGAATCCGAGAGCAGGGCCCGGTTAGCACCGCAGGGACGAGGAGAAAAAGGGGTTTCTTCCCCTTCCACACAGTCTTCTTCCCACTCTCCCTCCCCTCTGGGAGCGTCTTGACCACAGAAGAGGCAAGCTCAGGACAGCGGCGCTGCAGCACAGTGTCAGCGGGCAGAGAGCTGCCTGACCTGCCATAAAGGCAGCACTGTCCCTGCAGGCACGGGGGTAGCTGGTACCAGCTAAGCCTCACGAAAGAGGGAATCCTCAAGAGAAGGCCAGACAGAGACACACACAAATGACCCTTCCAGCATCCTGAACCCCTCCCCCAGCCCTGCCTCCCTGCTACCACTTCAGTCTTTGTTTCGATCAGTCATATGTGTGTGTGTGTGTGTGTGTGTGTGTGTGTGTATCATTTTTCACACGTGCCTGCCTTTGCTCTCCCATTAGACTGAGATCAACCATCCCTGGCTCCTCCTTTGTCACTGCTGACAGTACCAAGTACAGAGACTTACGCCCAGTAGGGGTTTGATAAATATTATCTGTATTCATACGCACACATTTTCTAGGAGTCAAACTCACAGCTCCAGGCTAACAAAGAGCTACTCACAAGCAGGCTTATTATAATAAGGATTATTATCAGAAAACTGAGACTCTATGTAAGAAAACTATAAAGCACGGCTTCAGAAAACACACACGCCTGCTTAGGAAATTAGACTTATACAGAGCAAGCCTCAGACTGGAGATCGAAAGAAATCAAACGTTTTTAGGATAAGGCTACACAGACCTCTGTGCCCTGGCACATGGCAACACAATGGACATGCTCTGCTCCAGTTTTCTGACAGGTTATTATTACTTGCTTGGCAAGTAATAATATTATTAATTAATATTAATATTAATAATATTATTACTGATTGGCATTTTAAAGCATTTTCCCCCCGCTGGTATCTCTACCACTGACCCACAGCCACTATACCAGGCTCACAAGAAGTGATGCCCACAGTCAGAAAGGGAGACAGATCAAGACCAGGAACTTCTCTCTGTTGGATGCACACAACACCTGACATAACAGTCCAAAATCTGTACCCCATCCCTTCAGAGAGTCAAGTGTCCAGAGCCAGACACACTGCGTTCCTTGCCCATTCAAAGCTCCAAAATGTCTCGGATCAGGTCCCTGGGACTAGAGCCAGAATCCAAGGAGCCTTCTCCCTGCCCTTGAAAGGAAAGCCATGATGCATCACGTATGGCTGCTCTCACTGTGACAGTGACAAGGGCAGAACTCACAGTCAAGCAGCCTTCAGTGCAGATTCAGCGTGAGGTTTTCTCCAGCAACGTGTCAAACTCATCCCCACTCAAAAGTCCAATTCTGTTTAGTCAAAGAGGTTTATCTATGAGGGACAAACATGTGAAGTTCAGTGGCAAATGGCAAAGATCCTGACACTAGAGCTGTACAGCTTATTATAGCAGCATGTCTACTTAAATTAAATCAAAATTTCAGTTCTCAGTCACATTAGCCACATCTCAAGTGCTCAACAGCCGTATGTGGCTAGTGGCTATCATGCTGGACAGCGAAGACACAGAACAGCTCCACTCATACAGAAAGCTCTATTGGACAGCTCTAATACTGAACATTGATACTTCGTTTGAAGAAATGAGTAGGAAGCAGAAATGCTTCTCTGAACATCTGTTCCTCTCTCCAGGCGTGCTGGAGAGGTTTTAGGTACATTTCAGAATGTTGAGTAGAAAGAGCACGTTTTCACAGTGAAAAGAAGCAATGTGCTAGAAGCCTCATGTGAACAGAAAGACTCTAAGGCAAAATGTGCAAGGCTACAAACTGGGTCATTTTAACACACATAGGTGCACACACATGGTCACTCTTTCTTAAAAGGGCCATTACTAGTTTCTCCTAACCCAAACTTTTGGTTTCATCACAAGAATTGTGAAGTTAAATGCTGCAAACCCAATTTGGTGCCCAAACCCCCATGTGCCACCTACTCCTAGCCAGGATTGTTTTCCTGAACCCTTCTGGGTGGCTCTAAGCATTCCCTGGCTTTACCTGGCATCAATGGGGAGAAAAGTCAGATAGCAGATCAGCACCCTGGACAGCGACATGCTCCCTACCTGCTCACAAGAAAAAGTTCCAGTACTCCCCATTACCTGAAACATCCTTCAGAAACAGCAACTCCCTGACACCCCTGCCGGTGAAGGGATTATCATTCACTTCTCCTAACACCACAATCTTGTCTTCAGAACAAGGGCAAGCTCAGCTAAGAAGCTTGAATGCTCCTCACCAACTCCAAACAAAGTCCAACTTCTAGTCAGATTCAGGATTCTCTGGACTGTGGCCCCGGGTGGCCCCTCCAGCTGCACCTTCCACTGCTCTAGCCTGGCCAAGTCAATGCCTGAGTACAACTTCCCTCCTCTAAACCTCTGATGAGGCTCCTTTAGATCATTTCCTTACCTTAATCTATTCAAATCCTACCCATTTTGGGGGACCAGACCAAACCCCTGCTTCTCTTCAAAACCTTCCGAAAGGACTTTAGTCTCCATAGGTATCTTCTCTTTTCTGACATACTAAACAGAGCCTTTCTAGTTTAGATCATGCTTTAAGGAACCTAATTACATACCCTCTTGTACAATTACTAGGTTCATATGTAGAGTTTAAAGTTCCCTGTCTCCTGGTATGTGGAAGACCTAGCTTTGCCAGCAGCTAGCCATTTTGATCACAAAATAATGATCTTAGATGAAACCACATCTAACATTCTATGAGCTGAAGATTCTCTCAAAACAAGTTGCCACCCAGAAGTGTGCTATGCTCATAATAGAAGCTTCAAAGACCAACTGCAGAAGCAATGAACACAATGTAAAAAAAAGAGAAAAAAGGCACAACTCAGTGCTGGGAACAGCCAGAGAACCGTGGTTTAGCTTCCAACATGAGTCACAAAGGCTTCATTCCCACTTGGTGTGTGATGATGATCAGAAAGAGATCCTGTTTCTGTCCTTGCCTACGTCACAGGACAGGAAAATTGCCTGTGGCCTCAGAGAATGTATCATCTCCAACATGTGGAAAAACACCACACAATGGCCATTATAACAGTGGCATTGTTAACAATGGCTCTCATACAAAACATCCATGGATACCTGAGTATACTCCCCTACTAATTACGCATAAGCTCAGAAAGACTATGGAAAATAACAAAAAATATAACTTTGTTGGTGCCCCAAATAAAACTGGCTAGTCTTACAAGTCAAGGGGTTCAAAAGGGAAAGAGAGAACTAATGTAAAATTTCAGTTCAACATTTTACTTCTTGTCAAAATGATGTTATAATACCTCCTAATGTTTAAAATACTATTCTCAAAGCACCAGCTTACAAATCCACATACAATAGGACCCAGGAATGGCTCTTCACCTCTTGCCCATGGAGAAATTAAGGCCCGCAAGTGTTTAATAACTTTTGTATTGCAAATAAAGATCACATTAGAATGAGACTCCAATTGGAATAATTTCAATAACAAAGCAACATGCACACATAAATGTACACACACAAAGAACTCTTAAGAATATAAAGAGATAAGTTATAAAACTCTCTGAGCCTAGAACTGGAAGATTCCACTGAGTTCTTACAAAAAAGTTCTACTGCCAAAGTGAACCGGTGAGCGTCAGTAAAGAAGGAGCTCTCATCACCGGGCACAGTCCCTAGAATTGCTCTGCCAGTCATTCACTCTTATCCCAGAAAGTCACAAGATCTGAGAACAAAATGTAGCATCAGGCCAAGCTATCCCAGTTGACCTAAACTGGATCAAGGAAAGCAAGGTCAGCATGAAGGCCAGAATCATCCTGTCCTAAGCCCTTCCCCAAGCTGACCGTCCTAAGTGCTCAGAGAGAGAAAGCAGTGAGACCCCAGCATAATCAGGTTAGAAAAGCAAAGACTCCGCACTCAGGTCCCCTGTGACCACGTCCCGAAACAGTGCTCCTGACATGCCCCTCCCTGCTGAGGCACCCACCACTCAAGCCATGCCACCTATTCATCAGGACTCAAACACCCGTACACGCTCCTGCTGTTGGCTCTGCTCTCCTCCAGCAGCTCTGATTATCAAGTCGCCAAGTCTTGATGTCTCAAGATCCACCTCAATGACTTCCTCTTGCAAGAGGTTTTTCCAGATCATCCAAGCCCAACACAACCTCCTGTCAACCTTCCAGCATTTACTGTCTGGAATTAGCAAGTGTTTCTTATACGTGAACACATATCTCTTATCTCCTTTAGAGTGGGGACAAGGTCTTGTGAACCTCCAGTTTGTTCTAGAAGATGGTGTGGTACCCCTTACCCACAGAGCACATGTGCACATGTTTGGTGAGGAGGAGGAGGAAAATAAGACCTCCTGAGGGTCATGTTACCCAAGGAGAGAACTAGATATGCAACTAGCTCTTGGGTAACATGGGGCTGCGTGAGGCAGACAGAACCAGCCCCAGAAGGCACCCACGTGGTGTACAACTGCTCACACAGCCTTCCTCCAACTCCATGTCCGGGGCTTCCTCCTTCTAGGACTGACTCGGAAATCCTCCCTTCCTACCGTTGAGCCACTGATCCCAAGCTGTTTATCTCGTTAACTCTGTTTATTGTGATCCTGGTAAGAAGTTCTGAAGCCCTTCAAGCCCCTCTCTAATTAAATTCATTAGAACAGATTGGGGCTTTCTTTCTGTATCTCAGAAAAAATTTAAAAACATGATTAGCATCATAATGCCGGAGAGATGGGCTGCCAGGGAGGCCTTTCGGGAGGGGCTGGCCCAGTCTGGGAAGGGAAGAGCAAAGAGGAGCAGGTGAGGGAGAAGGCAGATGCTCAGGCAGCTGCTTCCAGCAGAGCAGAGCTGGGGAGTCCAAGGGGATGATGAAGGCCTGAGGGGATGACCCCACCAGGCCCGAGGCACCCTGACTTCAAGGCATGTCTTCTGGGAGAGGAAAGCAAGACAAGAAATTAATCAATGACATAAATTCCAGAGACACGGGCTTCCAGGACGAAAGACTTTCAGCAACCTTCTAGTGTTACATAAAGAGAAACACATTTAAGCTCTGTTAATGACAGGAACTAGAAGTAAAATAAGCCCCTTCCGCTTTTCATGACGATGACCTTTTCGAGAATGCTCTCCTGCAGGAACCTGGAGAGAGCCGGCAGGGTGAGGCAAGTCACTTCTTTCCCAGAGACCCTGGAACCCATTGAGTTTTTCCTTATAACCCTGGTGGGTTCCCTCGTCTACAAAACTCTCATCTTCCCTTCCTTACTAAAATTCTACCAACCCTTGAAGGCTCAGCTCCATTCCCACCATCTCTGTGAAGAGCAGCTAGCATTTGGTGGGTAGCATTACTGCCAGTCAGAGAGGATGCTGGACCCTTCACTGCCTTATCACAGTTAGTCCTACTTTACAGACTGGGAAACTGTAGCTCCTCAGCCAGTAAGTGAAAGAACCAAGGTTTGACTGGAGGTCTGTCTGAAGTCAAAAGCTGGGTAGTTCCTGCAATGTCATGTCACCTCCTTGACTCCAAAAGCATGGGGCTGCGTGAGGCAGACAGAACCAGCCCCAGAAGGCACCCACGTGGTGTACAACTGCTCACACAGCCTTCCTCCAACTCCATGTCCGGGGCTTCCTCCTTCTAGGACTGACTCGGAAATCCTCCCTTCCTACCGTTGAGCCACTGATCCCAAGCTGTTTATCTCGTTAACTCTGTTTATTGTGATCCTGGTAAGAAGTTCTGAAGCCCTTCAAGCCCCTCTCTAATTAAATTCATTAGAACAGATTGGGGCTTTCTTTCTGTATCTCAGAAAAATTAACAACATGATTAGCATCATAATGCCGGAGAGATGGGCTGCCAGGGAGGCCTTTCGGGAGGGGCTGGCCCAGTCTGGGAAGGGAAGAGCAAAGAGGAGCAGGTGAGGGAGAAGGCAGATGCTCAGGCAGCTGCTTCCAGCAGAGCAGAGCTGGGGAGTCCAAGGGGATGATGAAGGCCTGAGGGGATGACCCCACCAGGCCCGAGGCACCCTGACTTCAAGGCATGTCTTCTGGGAGAGGAAAGCAAGACAAGAAATTAATCAATGACATAAATTCCAGAGACACGGGCTTCCAGGACGAAAGACTTTCAGCAACCTTCTAGTGTTACATAAAGAGAAACACATTTAAGCTCTGTTAATGACAGGAACTAGAAGTAAAATAAGCCCCTTCCGCTTTTCATGACGATGACCTTTTCGAGAATGCTCTCCTGCAGGAACCTGGAAGAGCCGGCAGGGTGAGGCAAGTCACTTCTTTCCCAGAGACCCTGGAACCCATTGATTTTTTCCTTATAACCCTGGTGGGTTCCCTCGTCTACAAAACTCTCATCTTCCCTTCCTTACTAAAATTCTACCAACCCTTGAAGGCTCAGCTCCATTCCCACCATCTCTGTGAAGAGCAGCTAGCATTTGGTGGGTAGCATTACTGCCAGTCAGAGAGGATGCTGGACCCTTCACTGCCTTATCACAGTTAGTCCTACTTTACAGACTGGGAAACTGTAGCTCCTCAGCCAGTAAGTGAAAGAACCAAGGTTTGACTGGAGGTCTGTCTGAAGTCAAAAGCTGGGTAGTTCCTGCAATGTCATGTCACCTCCTTGACTCCAAAAGCCATCCTGAGCCATCACTTCTTCCTTTGAAGTTTGGGTCTGAAGACTTAATTACACAATGGCACTTTCGTGGCACTTTGGTATTATGCCACTTTTAGTGTTTCTGGCTTGTCTCAAAACCTAGGGAAAGGAGGATAGATCAAGAGGCCTCAAGCTGGCTGGCAGTGTCTGACCAATGCCCCAGATCAGCAAAGCTGTGGAAGTGCCTCCGCGGGCACCCCGCACAGCCACTGGCTTCCAGAGCCCTCCCTTGCAGCACAGGCCACGTGCATCTAATATCTGCCGTTGCAGCTAGGCCTATGCTCAAAAGTCTGACATCAGGCTGTTCGAGCCAAAGCAGGAGTCTCTCCAGTGCGGTGCAATCGTCCCTGGTCCGACTCCCCACAGGGCCCCCTCAGCCACGGTCCCACAAGGCCAGGAATCCATCAACCTCTGGTACAGCATCTTAATTTGCTTTCATTTCTGTGTCTCCAGCTCAACTTCTATGCCCAGCATCTAGCTCAGTTCCTAGGATATGTCCAAAGGCTCAGGACACAGGAATGAAATGAGAGAAACCAGATGTTCAGGGGGTAGGGGGCTCCTCAACCAAGTGAGGACGGCTGTCTTTATCCTTAGACTCTTCCCCAGTCCAGCTGTGGGTGTTCATGGTTGCCTGTGCTTGAGAGCATAAGCATTTAAGCATCTCTCTGTCACCATCCACCTCCTCTCTCCTCGCTGGGTTTCTCTTATGACTCCCACTTGACTGTGACCTCTCTGAACTCCAAGACCCTTCCAGCCATGTCAGAGCTCATAGTATTTTACTCGCTTCGTTTCTGAGCGCATACCTGTACTGGCTATTTCTCCATCCATTAGGAGCTCCTGAGGGCAGATCTTGGGCCTCTTTCCTCTGACTCACTCTGACATTCTAAGCATATTCTGGCCATATTTTGCCCCTAAAATACAAGCGCTTAGAAAACAAGAACGGGAGAGCTGAGGAGCCCTGATCTCATCCCAGAGCCCCCATCAGGCTGAAGCAGTAGCCCGCAGGGTTCAGCTGCACACAGAACACTGCCTCTTCCCCCTCAAGCCAGGGATCTGGTAACATTGTGCTCCACCCTTTTCCCTCACATTCAACTTTGAAGCCAGCCCTGAGCCACCATTCTGACAGCACCAACCCAGCCCTCCTCCTGGCCGGGGAGGAGCGGGGCCACGGGAGTGAAAGACGTTTATCATCCCTGTCCCCAGGTCCCCACTCAAGCTTATCTGTGCTACTTGTCTGATTACTCATCTCTCTTTTTCATGACACTGGCAGCTCTGAGAAACCCCGCCTTGCTTTTCATCTCCATGATCCCAGCACCTAGCACACTGTAGGATTTAACTAGCATTGGTTGAATGAATAAGTAAGTAACCAGCCTTCAATTCCTCTTACTTCCTTCCCTCCTCTTCTCACAAGTCAAATAGACTGAAGACGGAATTTCTCTGCTTCTCTCTTTCTAGTTTCCTACAAAATTCTTCTTCTAAAGACTAAGTGGGGCTTCCCTGGTGGTCCAGTGGGTAAGGACACCGCCTTGCAGTGCAAGGGGCGCCGGTTCGAGCCCTGGCCTGGGAAGAACCCATGTGCTGCGGAGCGGCTGGACTGATGTGTCCAATTACCGAGCTGGAGCTCTGGAGCGCATGCACCCAGAGCCTGTGTTCTGCGACAACAGTGGCCACTGTGATGGGAGGCCCACACGGGCCAAAGAACAAAGATGGATGAAAATGGACAAATGAAAGACCAATAGAAGTGACCCGCCTGCTCCCCTCCCTCCCCACCCCACCCCACCAAAATAAATAAACAAATCGGAAAAAAAAAAGAAACAACTAAGTGATGATCCTCACTTCCCAGCTCTCAGGTGGTCTTAGAGCAGACTGGTCCCAGAGGAAAGGAATATCCTGCAACGACAAAGTGGGAGGAGCCCTGGAATCCTGCCTCTCAGTCACTGCAGAAACAGGACCATCTCCTGTGCCTCTCCCATCGGACATCCAAAGTCAGAACCCAAGCTCCAGATGCCAGCCAGTGTGCCCCTGAACGATCCAGCCGGACCTCATAAGCCCAGCCTGGGGCAGCCCCCAGGGAGCTAGCCCGGTCTTGCCCCAGCTCTGCAGGCAGCTGGCTTCCCATTCTGTGTGCCTCAATTTGTCCCTGCAGTAGCCCCTGTGATTTCAAACAAGACGAGACATGAGATCACTGCATGAAACCAGGAGAAAATATACACGATGGTCAGAATACCCCACTTAACCTGAGCCCCAGTCGAGCATTTCGACATCAGTAACTTAATCCAATCAGCTCTCCAAGAGGCTCCAGGTCATGCAGGAAGAGCTGGCAGCCCTGGCTTCAGCTACACACACAGCACCACCTCTGAAGGCAGGGAAGCTTCCCGCCCCACCCCCACTCAGGAGGGGAAGGGCAAGGACGGCTGACAAAGCAGAGGACCGCCTGTCCCCCAGCCTCCCCCCGCCGCACACTCGTTGCCCTTGCTGGGCACTGCCTGAGTTCCATTCAGAGATGCTGCTCATGAAGAAGTCCACTCACATTTCTAAAGTGAGGGAGCCTTGTGGAGATGGGACAGGATCCATTTGCAATTTGCTCTTAATCTCCAATTTGAGACAGGAATTTAGCTGAGGTCCCCAAGGCAAGAACTGGGCTGCCAATCCCTGGTTCACGGTGGCAAATGCAATTTCTGGGCTAAATGTAAGTGAATCTCCTTCCTCATCTGTATTATTCATTCTCATTCTCTCCATGCTCTCTTTCTTTCTACACACACACACACACACACACACACACACCACACACACACCTTCAGCTGAATCCAAACACAAGAGGAAGAAATTACTCCCTTAGAAGTGCCAGCTCTGTCAGGACAAAAGGTAGAATTATTAGATGCACAGCACCCACCCTCATCTTCTCTAACTCCTCCTGCGGTGCAAAGCCGCGGGATCCAATCACCCCAAACCAGGGGAGACTCCTGCCTTCCTCTGCTCCCACAGCTGGCAAGACCAATCCCCAGGGTCTCCCCACATTTTCCCTGGGCATCTCTTACTTATGTTTCAAGTTCAGAGGGCTGTGAGCCTGCCAGTCTCCAGCTCCAGACAACAATCCAACTCCTGCCCAACCAGGTCTCCAAGGCCTATGGCCTGCCCTTGCTGGCGATCTGATGGGGCCCAGCAAGGATCATCACAGTTCCAAGGGTAGAAAATACACACCGGGCCCTCATGCCAGGGAGACACGGGCAGAAATCAGACATTGTCATCTACTCCTTTGGACTGAGGAAGGGGGCATCTCTGCCTTACATACACACCACTGCCAAATGCCAAGGAAGGAAGTAATGAGGAACAGAACCAGCTCAGGGCAAGAGAGGGGCTTTCATGGGGACCAGAGTCCAGGTGATTCAGCACTCTGCCCACTCAGCCCAGCCTCTGGGCCACACTCATGACAGCTCTTGATGCCAAAGTGCTGATTTGTAGGCTTAGAAAGAATCCTTTCTAAAATCTCCAATTCTCCAGTCCTTCGGGGGCTCCTCATCCGGGCCTTTGCATCCCAAGGCTCAGATCAAGATCAGGAAGAGGCTGCTCAGCCGTTTCCTTGGACCCTGCCTCTCTTGCTTCCTAGTTTTCCTATACATACCGCACCCCCACACACACTTCCCGTCCATCCAGGAAACAAACCTGAACAGCTAGGGGAAGAGAGTGGCTGAACACCCAGCATCCTTTGCCCCTGGCCAAGCCATGAAAAGGATCAAACATGCAGAATGGGGTATAAGTGGATTCTGCACAGTGCGTACACAGGGCCTTCAGAGTTCTAGGCCTCCCCAAGCAGAGAAGGAGGGCCCAGTGGCAGGTGAGGGGGGCTCAGTACAAGCCTGTGCTGCTACACACAGCCCCAGGAAGGGCAGGTGGGGAAGGTGATGGGTGGCGAGCCAGGCAACAGCCAAGTAAGGGAGTTGATGGAGACGGCACAGGGAGCGATGGGGTAGGGGCTGGGGACCAGACAGTGCCGGCAAGGACAGAGGCTGCTGTGCGGGGAAGGAAAAATCGAAGGGACCGGGTCACACAAAGTGGGGCGCGGAGGTAAACAGGTAAAGGCAGAGCTCGGAGACGAGGCAGGAACATAAGCAATGGGAAAGAGACTGAGGTGAGGAAGGGGGAGGGGAAGCGGCCAAAGAGAAAAGGTGTTTGGCCGGGCTGGGGGTTGGGAGCCGGATGGCGTAGGGTCCAGATACGGACACACAAACGATGGCTTCAGGGCAGGTAACGTGGAGGGAAGGGTCAGGGTGTGGAAGGAGGGGGATGGGGACTGGCTGGGGGATGGCGACAGGCAGAGGAGGGCGGGACAAGAAGGTGTCGCTAGATGGTTTCCATGACCCCCGTTACACCCCAACCCATCTCTCCGGTGTCCGCACTTGCCTACCTCCACGGGCTGGGGCTCCGGCCCTGGGCGCAGTCGATGCTGTCCGCTGCCGGCGCCACCACTTCCCCGTGTCCCCTGCAGCGCCTCTCTCCGCCTGCCGCCGCATTAGGGCAGAGACCAGCCCGTCCGCGTCCCCGGCGGCCGGCGCGCCCCCGACACCCTGCGTGCGCGCCCCCGCACTCCTCCCTTCGCGCGCCGAGCGCGGACTAGGACCGTGAGGATCAAGGCAGGATGCTCCCGCGCTGCCCCACCCGCCAGCGAGCCGGGGAGAGATTTGCAGGGCCTGGACAGGAGAGAAAAAAGGCTCCTTTCTCTTCGAACCGACCCACGGGCCTGTGCTCACTGGCAATGAAAATGGTCGTCATTAGCTCTCGTTCCGTTCGCTGAGAGCCTACTGCGAGCCAAATCTACAGGAGGAAATACACCGGAGACCGGGGGCTATCGCGTGTTTCTCTCATATATGCCTCTCCACCATCAAACTGGGCCTACCTGGGGACAGAAATGTGTCGACAGCTTGTTCCCAGGAAGACGTGCTTCAGATAGACTTTCCAGGAGCGGTTGTTGATTGGAGAGTTGTTGAATCCCAAGTTGGGGAGTTGAGAAATGTTGTAACACCTGCCGGGGTGGAGTGGTCTTTTGAAAGAGGGAAATTTCAGTTTCAGTTTTAACGGGGTGCAGACCCTGCCCAGACTTGAGCTAAGGAAGAAGCAGCCCAGGACTGGGAGGCAAGGATCCAGGGAGACCTCCTGACTCTGTGACTCTCTGAGGTAGAAAGACACTTCTTTGTGAGACTCGGTTTTCTCAACTGAACAATGGAAAGTTGATTGGATGGCTCCCTTCAGAAATGGAGACTGTGAGGCCCTGGCTGACAGTGTGCGGGCAGAGACCCAAGCTCATCCTCACCTGAAACGGTGGAAAGATCTGGATTGGGGCTTCACAGAATCTTGGGC
This sequence comes from Tragulus kanchil, assembly GCA_022376925.1. Classification (NCBI taxonomy): domain Eukaryota; kingdom Metazoa; phylum Chordata; class Mammalia; order Artiodactyla; family Tragulidae; genus Tragulus; species Tragulus kanchil. The sequence continues at coordinate 78,505,621 of JAIOJX010000024.1, read as the reverse complement.
TAAGAAGAGCTCTGGAAGAAGCTTCTAGTCTATCCCTCATCCCAAACCACCATTCCCTTGGCAGCCCCCCTGAGGTCCCATTCAAAACCCTGTTCAGGGAACTTCTCTCGTGGTCCAGAGGTTAAGACTCTACAATGCAGGGGCTTGGATTCCATCCCTGGTCTGGAAACTAAGAGCACACTGTGCCAGGTGGCAAAGCCAAAAAAAAATCCAAACCAAATCCACACTCAGCCCCTTTCCCTGTGCTCACACAGTCCCTGCCCTGGCATCGTGGTCCCTGAGCTGTACCCCTGCCTCTCTATACCCGCTCCAGCCTGTGGGCTCTGAGAGAGCAGAATGCATCCAGTCCCCCATGCTGTCCCCAGCCAAGCACACAGTAGGTGCTCAACAAATACTCGCTGAAGGAATGAATGACTTCAGCCAGTGATACACGAATCATCCCAACAGTTGCCAAAATACCCCACTCTTCAGTTCAGTGCTTTCAGCAACGTGTATACAGTGGGAAAGGGAGGGGTGGATAGGACAGGACCTGGGAACCTGGTAGCCTTTAGGTGTCAGGAGCCCTGGGCAAAAGGTTTTGCAGGGTATCTATACAAACAATTTGCCTCCACTCAAATTCTTGTCTCAGGGGCATTCTGGCAGTCCAGCCTCACAGAATCCTGTGAACAGAACAGTGCATGCTCCTGCAGTGGGGCCAGACCACAGGCCCTGGGGTGACCCTTGTGGAGCCAGGAGCTTCCTGGGCTGTCTGGTCAGCCTCATTCAGAGACAATGTAGAATGCTAAAAGTTTCCCTGAAGGGGAGAATCTGGACACTGGGGAGCCCCATTCAGATGCACTCCTGGCCCCAGTTGGTCCCAAGCACTAAGCAGAAGCTTCGAAAAGTTAGAGAAAGGTGCTTCAAAGCACCAAGGCCCCTTAGGCCTGGGCTCAGGGCAGGACCCCTCTTCCCCTCTCACTGGAAGTGAGCAGCTGTGGCTGTCTCCATGGAATAAAGAAAATAATTTCCCTTTTCTAAGCATCTGGTGTGTGTCAGCTACGGGCTTTCTCGTTTAGATCATTTGCTGGCTTTTTACAGTAATACTTCTTTTTGGTGGTACCAGCTCAAAGACACCTACTAGGATTGAGATCCCACCTCCGTCACATCAGATAGGGATAATGTGGGCAATTTACTTATTTTCCTTTTATTGCTCTTGAAAAATAATATTAAATCTATACAAGCAATGGAATCAGAACCAGATCATTTTAATAAGATTTCTTATAAAATATGTTTCTCACATGCTCTCTCCTCTCTAGAAGTCATTACTTTGAACCTTTTGATCTTTGGTTATTGACTATTTCTGTGTATCTAATAACATGCTGTATTTCTACTTCTTGCTTCTATTTTGGTGTGAAGTCTTGATTCCACCCTATGAAACACACTCTTCACCTCACATAGACTCTCCTATCCAACCTCCCGATCTAGTCATATCTCAACATTGGTTAAATCAGAGTTAGTATCTATTATGATTATTTAAATCCTATTTACAACTGACCTTTTCAGTTCCTGCAAACTTTTTGGTTTTTTTCTGGAACTTAATATTTGTCATTTCTTATTTACGTGTTTTGTTGCTACCAGGGAAGCCCTCATGTATAGTGATTATCTAGAATTCAACTCTAAACTATCCATCATGTCTTTGTCTGTTTGGTCAGAGCTTTCAACTATTTTGTTAATTTTATCTTTTTGAAGATTCTCTCCTAGAGCTTTCTGATATTGAAGGAGCACAGGACTTGCCAAGAAAGACCTGGCTGACCAGCAGGGTGAACTTGGGCAGATCACTTAACCTAAGACTTATTTTTCTCATCTGTAAAATGGGGATAAAGTGAATACCAATGAGAGAAGCCTCATGGTCAATTAAAATGCTCTGCACAAGTGTTCGTTATTACCCAGTCTTTTCCTCTTTTCCTTCATCTTTTTCAAAAACAGCCAAGAAAACTGAGACTTAGACAGAAAACCACACCGTGATTTGGTAGTTGAAACTGAACTGGAACTCAAGTCTCACGTCCTTAGTATAAAGAAATTAATTCTGGGCCAGAAGGGCGTGCAGAGCTTCCAGAGGTCCCAAGTATGGAGAAGGAGGTGTTTTCTTGGCCTCGGTGTCCCCAAGCTGCTGGCCTGTCCTGACTAGGGGAGGGGCACCACCTGCTGGTGACAGACTCTGGGGACAGAGACCCACTTTGGCTCATGCAGGTTGATCTGCTGGTGTGTTAGGACCAGGCTGACTCAGTGCCAAGGGCAGAAAGTGGTTGCTTTTTCTCTCTGGACCTTTATCTGTCCTTCATGTATCATTTTCTTCCCTAAGTGTGTACCTCTGATTCTACCCCAGCAGGCCTGGACTCTGCTGATGTGAAACCCCACTTCCTGTGTCCTGTCTCCTTCCCTTCCCTAGGCCAGAAGGGGAGTTTATACTCAATTTGTATGTAGATTTAGGGGAAAGTAGAGAGATAACCAAGAGACTGGGCCCCGACCCTTCTGTTGGGCTGAAGCAGTGCTGGAGGTCCTTTCCACAAGCCCCTTGTTCCCCTCACATCTGGCACATCCTTCACTATCTACTTTTAAGCACCGCCCCCCACCTTGGGAATTAACCAAAGGAAAGATCCAGTCCAGATCCAGGCTGGAGAGCACCCTTTTCTCTTACCTGCTTTCTCACTTCCTGCTTTGGAATTTAAAAGAAAAAAAAAATTGCCGATGGCTGACAACAGGAGAGCTGAGGCCTTGAGGTCACTTGAAGAGCACACCCAGTGTTCGTGCTGTTAGCTCCCAGACGTGGAGCCCTCCCCAAGGTATGAAATCAGTCTTCCGCTCTATGCGGAGAACAGGAGGCAGGAGGAGGAGAGGCCAGGCCCTTGAACAGCCCGTGTTGCAGCCCTGACCCTGATCTGTGAGTGAGGCAAAGGTTACAGCCGCCCCAGCACATGTTTGTTTGTTTGTTTGTTAATATATGAGTAATTTATTTATTTATTTTTGACTATTCTGGGTTTTCACTGCTGCCCCAGGCTCTTCTCTAGTTGCAGGGAGTGGGGCTACTCTCTAGCTCAGGTGAACAGGCTTCTTGTTGCAGTGACTTCTCTTGTGGTGGAACTCGGGCTCTAGGGCACACGGGCTTCCGTAGTTGCAGCACATGGCTCAATAGTTGCGAATCCAAGGCTCTAGAGCACAGACTTAATAGTTGTGGCTCACGGGCTTAGCTGCTCTGCAGCATGTGGGATCTTCCTGGATCAGGAATCGAACTCGTGTGTCCTGCATTGGCAGGTGAGCTCTTTACCACTGAGCTACCAGGGAAGCCCCACAGCACATGTTTTTATGTGAAGCATATTTCCCCCTTTAAAGGTTGCCTGCCATGATCATTTGGGGCAAATTTCACCTGCATAAATGCACCAGAGAAAGTCAGCTCTTTGGAGCTGTTCTCCACTGCAGTGAAAGGCCAACACCTGTTTACATTTTCCTCTCTCCTCCAGCCAGCCAGCAAGAAGGCAGCCCGGCTTCTCTTCCTCTCTAAATATGTGAAATTTTGGTTTTCCAGAGGCTTTTAAGGACTGATTTCCTAGGCTAATCCTGTCCCCAAAAAGGAATGAACAAGATCCCTCCCCAGCAGGGAATCTGAGCATTTAGAAAATCCTTGCTGAGATAGCTTTTTTTTCTGCAGCTGTCTTGCAAATGTATTTGTGTAAATAGTCTTGAGGGGAATTGGGCTCTGCTAACCACAAAAGCATCCATGTCATCATAATCAAATGGTTAAAGCATATTAAACAATTCCTCTTCCTGAAGCCTCTCACTCACTTTATCCTGGTGATGCACTTCTATTTTAAGACCAAGTATTAGCATCTCTCTGGTGGGGAAAAAGTCTCTCCCTTTGCCAGACTCAGCCTCTCTCTCTGCCTTCTTCTGGGCAGCAGCCTCATAGCATGTAGTACCATATTTCTTTATATTTCTTTATAGACATGTCTCCCCATGTCTATAAAGAAACTAGACTGAAAGTTTCCTGACAGCAGGAACGTCCTGTTCTCTGTGCATCCACAGAGCCTAACACAGCATGCTGCTCATAGCTGAAGCTCCATAATCATTTGCTCAACAGGGGACTGAATGTATGAATTAAAGCAGAGCTTCTATGAGTATAGACCACACTGTCCGATGATGGTAGCCACTAGCCACGGGTGGCTCTTTAAATGGAAACTAATTAATTGAACTTCCCTGGTGGCCCAGTGGTTAAGAATCTGCCTGCCAATGCAGGGGACACTGGTTCCATCCCTGGTGTGGGAAGATTCCACACACTGCAGGGCAGCTGTCTCATGCATCACAACTGCTGAAGCCCAGGTGCCCGAGAGCCTGTGCTCTGCAGCAAGAGGAGCCGCCACAATGAGAAGCGCACACACCTTGGCTAGAGAATGGCCCGTGGCTACTGCTCTCTGCAACCAGAGGAAGCCTGCAGGCAGCAAGCAAGACCCAGCACAGCCAAAAATAAATTAATTAAATTAAACTCATTAAAACTACAAATTCAGTTCAATCCCATTAGCCACATTTCAGCCACAGATTGAAGTGCATTTCTGTCATTACAGCAAGTTCCATTGAGCAGCACTGAACGACGTTATGGCCGGTGGCGCGTGGAGTTGTGCAGGTTGCGCACTGCACAACCGCTCGGAGCCGGCCTCTGTGAGCGCACCTCCCAGAGGGAGGTGCCACGCTCCCTACTGGTCAGAGTCGCACAGGCGTTTAGTGACTAAGGCAGGCCTGAGCACATCCAAAGAACACCCTGCTAATGAATAAATGCAGGCAAAAAAAAAAAAAAAAAAAAAAACCAACAACAACAACAAAAAATAAAATAAATGCAGGCTAACTGAAATAAACACATTATGATTACATATTGCCAAATATATACAGAACGAGCAGTCTGAAGAAAAGAAATATAGAAAGATGTGTCTGTCTTCATAATCTGAAAACCATCCGTTTCCCTTCTTAGGTATGAAATGAATGTTGGTGTACTAAAATTATTTCTTGGAGAAGTAAACATGTTTGACAGAAATAAACATGCTGGCTATTGAAGTATAGCAATATATGTTTGTCACATATATTTTGTCTTCATGTAGCAACACACAGCAGATCTCTAACATGGTAGCCACAGATATTTTAGGTAGGATTTACAATGGTTTTTCTGTTGCTTTCCATAAACGATGGCCTTGTCTTATTTTTTGCAACACTTCAACCTCCAAATTATCTTTCTGACACTGTCTCTTGCACATAGCAAATGTACGAAACTTTTCTGTCTGGCATGTTTCTTGGTTTTCCGTCCCTGTTCCTTGCAGGCCCTTTCGATCTTCTACAGGCTATGACTGCATTCTGCTCAAGGGCCTGTAAGTCTAAATGGTTTGGGATGCCTTCCTCTGCACTGTACCCTTCAGGCTGCACCTGCACCTGAACCTTGCAGCAAGCCAGGGCCCTGTCCTCCAGCCCCCAGCCCCCACTCTGCTTCTGCCCTCTCACACCCACTGCCCCTCAGCACAGCTTTTGCTGGCTGCCAGGATCAGCAGGAGCTGGGAGCCAGGCAGTCACAGCTGAGGAGCTGGCCTGTGGGCCTGGCCACCCCCAATTCATTTATCTTATTAATGCCAGTTTATTAACACAGAACTCCTGGGAAATCAGAGAGGAGGTTTCTTCTTTAAATAGGCACCCATATGTCATCATGTCTGCAAGCTGAGACCCTGGATAGGTGGCCCCCTGTCTACCACTTCCTCTGGGTGGGTGGACCCAAGAGAGTAGCTCTGACTGCCCAGCATGGCTGGTGTGTGCTTCTAAACCTTAAGTCCAAGGTTTGTCACAATTTTACAATTTTGTGTGCAGACCTCCTGTTAAGGGTCCTCCACGAGTCTATTTACAACAAAGAATTTCTCTATTACGTAACAATGCCTTCGTAAATAAAGCAGCCCTAATAATTAAATCTTGCGCTCTCTCTCTCAGGGCTTCACATGGACTGTCCTTCAGTTCTGAATGTCAGGAGCTGGAGAAATGCAAATTTCCTGCTGAGGGGCCCCTGGATCAGAATGAATCCCCATCGTTCGCTCCCTTGTTGAAGCTGAGGGATACCTACCCTCTCAGACGCAAGAGAGCATTTGAAATGAATTGATGAATGGCCATAATTTAAGATGATTAAAGACACCTGGGAAATGTTCATGGGCCATGAACTCCTTCAGCTTCATAGACAGCAGGTGTGGCCAGATATCCTTATCTGCAAAAGTGCAGGGGGCCAGGAGGGGGAGAAGGGCCCCCAGATACTGTTCTTCCATTGCTAACACCTGGCTGTAAACGTCCCAAGAACAAACAAAAGCTTCTCACCGACCCATCCCCTAGCCCAGGGAGAACTTTCCTTAGACAGTCATTTGGTCATTGTGTACATATTTTTGTGTGTTAGCAAGAGAATGAGTCTGTCTGAAGCACACATGTGCTGGTAAATATTGAACAATGGGTTCACTGGGGAAAAAAGGAGAAGCCCTGATATGTAGCATTTTCTGATTTCTATGGTGTAAATCCTCCCAATACAGTTAATTTCAAGGTACCAGTATGAGGTCACTGAATGTGAAGATGGGAAGAGACATGCAGTCTTTCGCTCAAGATATATAATATTTCCAACATACCAATGCAGTAGACATGAATAACCTCAAGATCATAGGTAATAGTAAATGTAGAAGAATAATTAGGTACTGAGTTTTGCATTATTTCTTACTTTTGTCTTCAATATAATTATTATTTAATTATGAGCTTATCTAATTTAAGTAATGACTGTGTTGGGGCTTCCCTGGTGGATCAGCTGTAAAGAATCCTCCTGCCAGTGCAGGAGATGTGGGTTCAATCCCCATGTAGGGAAGATACCCTGGAGAAGGATATGGCAACCCACTTCAGTGTTCTTGTTTGGACAGAGGAGCCTGGCGGGCTACAGTCCATGGGGTTGCAAAGAGTCAGACATGATTTAGTGACTAAACAACAGCCATGACTGTGTTTCATAACTAGCTTGCAAAGTTTCTGAAAATTTAGCTGGGGCTCTTGGAAGCTGGCAGGGCCAGCTGGGGCACACAACTGCCCAGGGGCCATGCAGTCACACACTTCTGTCCCTGCTGCTTCCGCTTCCTAGCCCCAAATTTCTATTTCAGTGTTCCCACAAACACTTCAGCAACCTTAGTATATTAGACCTGTTTGAAAGAAGTAAAAAGCAGCTGCAGAAGACACCACATAACCATGTTAGTGGCCAGTGATCCCATCCCAGCTGCAGTGATGGGCAAAGGCTTGCCCTGTGTCATTCTCTGGGGCCACTCTGACTGACAGAAGCAGCCCCTCCCTGGGTAGCCTGTAGGCAGTGATAGCTCCTGCAGAGTGCAAAGCCTGGCCCTTGGCCCCAGGGATGACTATGCATGGAGTCACTCCCAGAGCTCCTGTAGATCAGGCCCAGGTACCCAAGACCTGGCTTGGCAACTTCCTTTTCATCCTGCTTCCCTCACTCCCCAGGAGTCATATGCACCCATGTCTCTGTCTAAGGCTCAGCTTCTAGGGAATTTGACCAAAGACGCGAGACTTCAGAAGGACCTCCCTGAAGCCACCCAGTGACCAGGGCACAGTTTGTACCCATGTCTTCTGATTCCCAAGAAAGCCAGCATCCCACTGCTGCTGCTTCTGCTCAAGATTCTTCAGCGACTGTCAGATGAAGTTGAAGCCCAACCTCCTTAGCATGGCATTCAAGCCCTGGTGCTCAGACTCCAACCTTCCTTTCCAGCCTCGTTTCCTAGGATGCTCTCTTTTTACACCTTTGACTTCAGTCAGAGCAGACTGTCTTCTGTTTCTCAAACTTACTTGTCTCCATGCTTTTGCTTCTGTTGTTTATTCTTCAGACCTAATAAATTTAAAGGTAGTAAGTGCCGGGCTTCCCCTGGTGGTCCAGTGGGTAATGACACTGCCTTGCAGTGCAAGGGGCGCCGGTTCAATCCCTGGCCTGGGAAGATCCCACGTGCCGTGGAGCGGCTGGACCGATGTGTCCAATTACTGAGCCGGAGCTCTGGAGCTCATGCGCCCAGAGCCTGTGCTCTGCGACAACAGAGGCCACCATGATGGGAGGCCCACGGGAGCCAAAGAACAAAGACGGATGAAAATAGAGAAATGAAAGAGCAATAGAAGTGGCCTGCCCATCCCCCTCCCTCCCCCACCTCCCAAAAGATAAATAAATAAAATATAAAAAAAAAAAAGGTAGTAAGTGCCAACCACTTTCAAGGCATTGCTCTCTACAACAGCAGTCTTCAAAATGTGATAGATCTGTTATCCTTGTGGGTAGCAGGAGATTTTCCAAGACGTATGTCCACAAAAGTAGTTTTAAGGGAACTGGTTTCTAGGTCCTCATGTATTTGTGCTTTCCTAAAACTGTCTGAGAAGAGACCTGCATTCAAAATAGCCCTTTTACAGAACGCTCCTACACTGTTAGTGGGGATGTAAATTGGTACAGCCACTCTAGAGGACAGTATGGAGGTTCCTTTAAAAATTAAGAATAGGGGCTTCCCTGGTGGTCCTGCGGGTAAAGAGTCTTCCTTGTAATGCAAGGAGCACCAGTTCAGTCACTGGCCCGGGAAGATCCCACGTGCCACGGAGTGGCTGGACCAGTGTGTCCAATTACAAGCCAGCACTCTGGAGCTCATGTGCCCAGAACTAGTTCTCTGCAACAAGAGAGGCCGCTGCAATGGGAGACCCACACGGGCCGAAGAATAAAGACAGATGAAAAACAAATTAATAAAAAATTAATATAAAGAGGCCAAAATTTAAAGACAAAATTAAGAATAGAACTACTGTATGATCCAGCAATCCCACTCCTGAGCGTGTGTTTGGAGAGAACTATGGTTTGAAATGAAACACACCCTGAAATGTCCACTGCAGGACTACTTACAATAGCTACAACATAGAAACAGTCTAAATGTCCATTGACAGAAGAAGAAGTTATACATATATTCAATGGAATATTACTCAGTCGTTAAAAAAACTGAACTAATGCCATTTGCAACAACAAGGATGGATCTGGAGGTTATCAGACTAAGTGAAGTAAGTCAGAGAAAAACAAGTATCATATGGTATTGCTTATACGTGAATCTGAAAAAATGATACAAATGAACTTATTTATAAAACAGAAATAGACTCACAGATGTAGAAAACAAACTTATGATTACCCAAGGGGAAATGTTGGAGGAGGGATATAGTGTGAGTTTGGGATTGACATATACACACTCTTATATTAAAAATAGACAATCATGGGGCTTGCCTGGTGGTCCAGGGGTTACAAATCTGCCTGCCAATGCAGGGGAGGTGGGTGCGATCCCTGGTCTGGGAACTAAGATCCCACATGACATAGGGTGACTAAGCCCATGTGCCGTGACTACAGAGCCCGCACTCTCTGGAGCCCAAGCACTGGAGAAACCCACATGCTGAAAGGAGACTGCGCGCCCCAATGAAGGCCCAGTGCAGCCAAAACTTAAAAAATAAAACTAAATAATAAAATAAAATAGATGACCAACAGGGACCTAGTGTATAGCACAGGGGATTTCAGTCAATATTCAGCAGTAACCTAAATGGGAAAATAATTCAAAAAAGAATAGATGTATGTAGAGCAGAATCATTTTGTTGTACATCTGAAACTCACACATTGTAAATCAACTATCGTCCAATATAAAATAAAATTTAAAAAGCAACAAAATAGCCCTTTTTCCACCTGACCTACCCCCTGCTCCACACCAAAAAGGTAAATCCCTCATCTATCTCAGTTTTACTGCCCCAAGGTATGAAAATGTTTCAAAATACTGGTATGAGGAAAGGCTTCTTTAATAATTAGTCAAGCACATTTACCCAGAGGGTGCTCAGTAGTAATGATAGGGACAGAGTAGAATAGTTAGGTAGTTGTGAAGTCTTAGAGGTAAAACCTGGAATAAGTTGGGAGGCCAGTAAATTAAGGATAACTCAAGAAAGCTGCTCCTTATTCAATAAAGCAGGAAGAGCTGGGGAAGGAGGAGCTAACGATGTATGCCCTGTGTCTGCATCTGCGTCTACTTGAGGAAGGCGGTCTTCTACCCTCCTATATATTTATTGCTGCCCACCCAAAGAAGAGGAGCAGAGCTTTCCCGCCTGCCTGCTTGCACCTCTTACAAGTGCCCTATCCTAATAAATCCTCTTCTTGCCTATCACTCTGCTTCTTGCTGAATTCCTTCTGCATTGAGGCACGAAGAACCCGAGTGTCAGTGGGTCCAGATGTTGGGTGAGTGCTGGATCAAGTCCTGGCCGCGTGTGTTTGAATCCCAGACAGGGTTTTGGCCGGGATTGAGTCCTGACTATGTGGGTTCAAGTTCCAAGCAGGGTTTTGGCTGGGGTTGAACCTCAGCCACATGGGTTCGAGTCCCAAACCAGGTTTTGGCTAGGTTCAAGTCCCAGACCCATGGGTTTGCATCCCAAACAGGGTTTTGGCTGGAATTCAAGCTCCAGCCACAAGGGTTCAAGTCCTAAGCAGGGTTTGATCACGTCTGGGCCCTGGCTTTAAGTCTCAAATCGAGGTAGGGCCCTTTCAGTAAGAGACCGTGATGGAACCCCATGGTTAAGCACAGTTGGCCTGGGCTTTGATGCCAGGCAAAGTGGTTGCAGTCTCCCTACAGGAAGCAATGGGGCCATTTGACACCAGCCAGCTACAAGGATTTTGGCTGGAATTGGTTTGGGATTAACTTATTCCTACTTAGTACTTGACAACATGGGTCACTAGTGCTGTATCAAGGATTCTAGAACATAGCATATCTGCAGAGATCGTCAGTTTTTCTCAGACTTGATGAGGACAGAAATGAGATGGTGGAAGTTTAGTACTCTAGCTAGTATTTTTATACATTTTTTTATATTTAAGTAATACGAGCAAATGGTGAGAGAAGCCATGGAATTAAAAGATGCTTGCTCCTTGGGAGGAAAACTATGACAAACTTAGCATATTAAAAAGTAGAGACATCACTTAGCCAACAAAGGTCCATAGAGTCAATGGACCCACTGGCTTTTCCAGTAGTCAGGTACAGTTGTGAGATCTTCTTCCATAAAGAAGCGTGAGTGCTGAGAAATTGATGCTTTCAAATCGTGGTGCTGGAGAAGATACTTGAGGGTCCCTTGGACTACAAGCAGATCAAACCACTCATCCTAAAGAAAATCAACCCGGAATCTTCATTGGCAAGACTTGCTAAAGTTGAAGCTCCAATACTTTGGCCACCTGATGTGACGAGCCGATTCACTGAGAAAGACCCTGAGACTGGGAAAGAGGAGAAGGGGGTGGCAGAGGATGAGATGGTCAGTTAGTATCACTGACTCAATGGACAAGAATTTGAGCAAACTCCAGGAGAAAGTGGAGGAGAGAGGAGCCTGGAGTGCTACAGTCCATGGGATCGCATAGTCAGACACAACTTAGTGACTGAACAGCGACAGTAATAGCTAACCCAGGTGGTGCTTACTGTGTGCCCATCCTTTGTGTGAGAACTTGCTATCCACTAAATACATTTTGATCCATTACATCAAAGCCATGAGGAAATCAAGGCTGAAACAGAGGTGAAAACGCCTTGCTTGAAGTCTCCCAGCTTGTAAACTGAGGAGCAAGATTCAAGCCCTTGTGGTAAGGTTCCACAGGCTGTGCCTTACCCCCAAAACCAGATGCCTTCAAGCAGATGTGTGTTAAAGTAGAAAGCAGTATTTGATGACTGTTTAAGCTAAAGCTTTAGGTTTTCTGCTTTCATGAACTTCTTTTCCTGGGGGTGGGATACCGGGCAGGGTGTACTAGGTCACTGTATAATTACCTTGGGGTAGTTGGCTGAGAAGCGTTTGCATCCTTCTGGTCTCTGTTCCGCGTGGTGGGGAATAAAATGGGTGAACAAATGGAGGATGGTGCAGATGTCTTGAGAAAAAGGAATGAGGACAGACTCTAATCCTGGGAACACCATATGGGTATTCAAAAGGTTAATTTTCTGTTTTTCAGATCATTAGAGATGTTGGGAGGAATCAGGCGGGGATGCCTGCTGGAGTTAGGAGAGTGACAATACCTATCACATCTGGGCTGTGGCTGTTCTGGAGAAACACTTTATCACACACAGTGCTCTGTATGAGCCATGCACAGATCTGCTGGGGCTACCCGGGAGAGGGAAAAGGTAGCCTAAAAAATCTCTAGAATGATGAGGGGCAGGGAATCACAGTGAAAGTAGAACCCACGGCCAATGCTGATTTGCCTTGGTGAAAAGGAGAGACGATTATGCTAAAATGAGAAGGGAAGGGACTTCCTTGGTAGCTCAGTGGTGAAGAGTTCACCTGCCAATGCAGGAGACATGGGTTCAATCCCTGATCCAGGAAGATCCCACATGCTGCAGAGCAACTAAGCCCATGAGCCACAACTGTTGAGCCTGTGCTCTAGAGCCTCGGAGCCGCAACTATTGAGCCCAAGTGCTGCAACTGTTGAAGCCCGTGTGCCCTGGAGCCCAAGTTCCACAGCAAGAGAAATCACTGCCACAAGAAGCCTGCTCACCTCAACTAGAGAGTACCCCCCACTCCCTGTAACTAGAGAAGGGCCTGTGGCATTAGTGAAAACCCAGAATAGCCAAAAATAAATAAGTCAAATTAAAAAAATAAAAATCAAAAAAAATGAGAAGGGAAAAGAGCATTTCTATTTGTTATAGCCATTTACAAATATGCCCACAAAGGAAGGCAAGGAAATCATAAAATCATGAGTGAGTGAATATGTCCCTTGCCCCCAATTCAATTTTGTAGTTGACTTTATTTTATAATCAGATTTATTTTTATGTATTTACTTTGGTTGCTGGATCATCATTGCTGCCTGTGGGCTTTCTCTAGTTGCAGAGCACAGGCTCTAGGCACTCAGGCTTCAGAGGTTGTGGTGCATGGGCTTAGTTGCTGCTTGGCATGTGGAATCTACCCAGACCAGATATTGAACCAGAGTTCCCTGCCTTGGCAGGGAGACCCTTATCCACTGTACCACTAGGGATGTCCAAAAGGTCCAATCTTAGTTTCGAAATTGACTGGAAGGTACAGAGATTTCTCAGTATCCTGTCCCTTACCAGAGTGTTACATTTGTTACAACTGATGAAACTATGTAGGTACAAGTCCCTAGTGTACCTTAGGGCTCACTCTTGGTGGTGTACATTGTACTGGGTTTGAACAAATGCGTGAATGACCAGTAGTCATCATTATAGTATCCTACAGAGTGTTTCCACTGCCTAAACTTTTCTCTGTGCTGAGTATTCATTCCATTCCTTATGTAACTCCTGGAAACCACCTGTTTACTGTCTCCATGATTTTCCCTTTTCCAGAATGTCATACAGTGGGAATCATATAGTAGGCAGCTTTTGTAGACTGACTACTTTCCCATAGTGGTGTGTACTTACATCTCGTCCATGTCTTATCGTGGCTTGATAGTTTATTTCTTTATAGCCCTGAGTGATACTGCACTGTTAGGGTGAGCCGCAGTTCATCTGTTCACCTACTGAAAGACGACACCTTGGTTGCTTTTGAGATCTGTGAATGAGGCTGCTGTAATATCCTTGTTCAAGTTTTTGTGTGGACATACATTTTTAACTTCTTTGGGTAAATACCCAAAAGCCTAATTACCAGATCTTACAGTAAGAGCATGTTTGATCTTATATGAAACCACCAAACTGTCTTCCAAAGAGGCTCTTCTATTCAGGTCTATTATGAGCCCCGTTTTACAAAAGGAGAAATAAAACACAGAGACATTCACTTACCTAACAAGCCCACAAAGCTAGCAAGTTGTGCAGTCAGAATTCAAACCTGGTCTGGCTGTCTAGCTCATATACTTCACCCCACCCTTTGGAAAGTGGCCAGGGTGAGAGAACAGGGGATGAGCAGAACTCTCACAAATGGGTGTGTACAGCCCTGCCCCCAGCAAGGCCTTCATCTTCTGTTTCTTTAAATAAATTGCACAGTTGAGCAAAGCCCCTAGGTGGGTCAAAAGTGGCCACTGGGCTCAGGTGGGTCTTGCTTAAGGGAACTGCCAACAGACCAATATCCCTTGTGGTGAGCAACTTTTATCTAGACATCAGCAGTCCCTTGAACTGCACTAGTTTCTTTTGATTGTTGTTGTTATTTACGTTTATATTATGGAATACATGTGGAGTATAATTTAAAAAAACCCAAAGTGCTTCTACTGTTTTGCACTCTCACCAGCAGTGAGTGAAAGCTCCTGTTGCTCCACGTCCTCACCAGCATTTAATGTTCAGTGATTTGGGGCCAACGTTCCAGATTTGGGCCATTCCAGTAGGTATGTAGGGGCAGCTCACTGTTGCCTTAATACTCATTTCTCTCATTGTGCCCCTGCATTTCTCAAGTCCTTCAGTCTAGGAGAAATTCCAGGGTTTGACGTTCATGGCCCTTGGGAAGCCAGAACTCTCCACAGAGTCTCTGAATGACCAGTGAGATGCAAATATAAGAGCTACAGCTTCTGTGGGGGTCAGACAGGCTATGGCTCTTTGAATTTCTCCTATTGCAGAGCAATGAACCACATGTGACTGGGAAAATTCCAGAGTGTCATGACATAATGACTTACTAGATAGATATGCCCAGGGTCATCTGCACAGTCTGTTATGACCCGCCGTGAGTTGAGTGAGCGTCTCTGCCTGGCAATAGTCTGTACATGTTGCTACCACCAGTGGAAATAATTCAAAAAACTGCAACAGGGCTAGGAAAGAGTTCTAACTGAGCTATACTCAGGACTATGGCCTGAGGGACACAGATTCAAAAAGCACTTGTATTGTGTTCTGCCAGACTGCAAAATAGGAGAGCCTCTAAAGGCAAAACCCACAAAAATTACACGATTTTTTTGTCAAGAATTAAACCTGGAGATGGCAAGATGTAAGGGTACTCATTAGGCAAAGATAGGTTGGGGTCCAAAGTGGATGGTCAGTAACAGGTGGGGACCTGGAGACCATGAGATTGCCGCTGGCAGCTGACAGATGTAGCTCTAAGAACGGCTGGTGGTAGCCTTGAGTCTAATACAGTTCAGAAAATTCAAGTTCTGAGTGACGCAGGGACGTGTCTGGATCCCATCCACAGTGGCCACCCAGCTCCATTTTGGATGCTAGAACTAGTTACTCCATTTTAACTTAAAATGCAAAGTTCTTTTCTTGTTTTGTTTTTTCTTTTATAATTTTATTTTTTATTATTTTTTCGGCGGGGGAGGGCGGGTTGGGGAGGAAGGGGGGTGGGCGGGCCACTTCTATTAGTCTGTCATTTATCTGTTTTCATCCATCTTTGTTCTTTGGCCCGTGTGGGCCTCCCATCACAGTGGCCTCTGTTGTCGCAGAGCACCGGCTCTGGGCGCATGCGCTCCAGAGCTCCAGCTCTGTCATTGGACACATTGGTCCAGCCGCTCCGCGGCACGTGGGATCTTCCCAGGCCAGGGATCAAACTGGCGCCCCTTGCACTGCAAGGAGGTGTCCTTACCCACTGAACCACCAGGGAAGCCCCAAAGTTCTTTTCTTAAAGCAGATGTACAATGCATGTTTGACAGGTCATAGACAGGCTGTTTTGGTTATCCTAAAGTTCAAGTTCATGTGTCAGCTTGAATGATTTCACCATACTCCATGTGTGAACGTTTCTTCCATCACCACACATTGTTCCTTGGAAAAGTAAGTGCTGTCCACAGGTCTCCCCCAGGCGAGGACAACTGCAGTTTGCTCTGGGCCTCTCCTGGGCTCTGCCTTATGTGTCTATTTTCTCTGTTGGCTCTAACGTTTCCTTTCATGGTAGCAAACTATAAGCAGGAGTGAGACAACTTTTCTGAGTTCTGTGAGCCCCTCTGCCAAATCACTGACCTGCAGGTGGTCTCGTGAGTGAGTGTGTGTGTGTGCGTGTGTGTGTGTGTTAGTTGCTCAGTCATGTCTGATTCCTTGCAACCCCATGGGCTGTAGCCCTCCAGGCTCCTCTGTCCATGGGATTCTCCAGGCAAGAACACTGGAGTGGGTTGTGTTCCCTTCTCCAGCAGGTGGTCTTGGGAACCTCTAAAACCACAATGCCAGTTTACCCCCTAATTCAGACTCCAAATGGACCCTGAGTGCCAAGCCTTTTGGTCCCATTTTTACTCTTCCGCGTGTGCCGCCAACAACAACCGGTTGGGTCAGTTTGCTGTGGCTGCCAGTTCCCTTCACCCCAAGGCTGAGGCCAAGGTGTGCCTGTACGACCACCCCCCACCTCCCTTATACTCCCAAGCACAAGTTTCCATTTCCATTTGTCATGCCCTTTCTAGCTCCTTGAGCCACTTCCCAAGCACAAGTTCAGTTTTGGAATAAACGTGATTTGGACACAAGAGTTTATTAGCAATGACTTCCTGAGATCCTATGAACAACTTGCCCTGAACCCCACCCAGTGGAGATGCCACTTGGTCACAACCTCCAGCAAGTCACTTCTCCTCTCCAGGCTTCCGTCCCTTAGCTTCCTTTAGGAAGACTGCTTATGACCAATGATGTCTGTAGATGCTTTACAGATCACAAAGTGGCCTGCAGACTTCAGGAAAACACGTTTTCAGAGAGAGCACAAAGAGTTCTGTCCTGACTGGCTGTAGACAGAAGTCAAAAATTAGTCTATGTTTCCTTTGTCCCCACTTTCCTTAGAAAAGGAACGTTTTCTTTTATTACTAGTAAAGAAAAAGAAAATTTCAACAAGGTTTGAAAAATAGAATGTAATGCTTTCCCAGGTGCCTCTGACAAAATAGGCCAGATGTATTTTAGAATTCAGAATTGTCCAGAATTTTAGAAGATAATTTGGTGCAAATATCTTACTTTATGTAACAACCCCAGTGAAATCTGGGGCAACATTCTGTAAATCAAACACATTCATATTTCTGCAGTGAAATGTATGAATAGTCACACTGAGTGAGGTGAATAAAGCTATAATTCATCGCTTTGCAATAGTTCAGGTCAGGTTTGCCTACCAAGTGACTTCAGGTTAAAGTAGTTGTTGCTGGCATATATGCTATGAAAATATTCAATACATAGAACTGCTTGAATATGTTCAAATATTTCACATTTTTTTTGAAATTTGCCTCCAGTTTTACAGAGCTGTAATTGACATACAGCGCTATGTAAGTTTAAGGTGTATAGCATAATGACTTGACTTACACACATCATGAAATGATTATCACAGTAAGCTTTGTGAATAGTCATCAAATCTTATAAATACAAAATTAAAGAAATAGAGAAATGTTTATCCTTGTGATGAGAACTCTTAGGATTCGCTCTCAGCAGCTTCCCTGTATGACCCACAGTGGTGTTAATGGTGTTTGTCCCGTTGCACCTTGTGTCTCTAGTGATTGTTTATCTGCTAACTTGGATTTCCACCTTCTGACTGCCGTCCTCCCTCACCCGTACTTCAGGCTAACCACCAATTTGATCTCTTTGCCTGTGAGTTCTCTTGTTTGTTTTTGAAGGATAATAAACCTGTAGCACTAGAAGTGTTCCTGTTACACAGCATGGTGATTTGATATTTCTATATATTTCAAGATGGTCACCAAGTTAAGTATAGCCATGTCACCATACGATGCAAAAGCACCGCCATTTCTCCACATCCTCGCCAATAGTGGTTAGTTGTTGTCCTTCCGATAATAGCCAGTCTAACAGATGTGGTTTCAACTTGCTTTTCCCTGATGATCAGTGATGCTGAGCACCTTTTCATGAATCTATTCATCATCCATATGCCTTTCGGAAAAATATCTTCAGACACCCTGCCCAATGGATTTTTTTGCTGTTGAGCCATAATAGCTCTTTACGTATTGTGTATACCAGCCCCTCATCAGATATATGGTTTGCAAGTATTTTCTCCTATTCTATGATAACCCACTCCAGTATTCTTGTCTGGAGAATCCCATGGACAGAGAAGCCTGCCTGGCTATAGTGCATGGGGTTGCAGAAGTTGGACATGACTTAGTGGCTGAACTGCTGCTCTCTCTCCCATTCTATAGGTTGACTTTTCATTTTGTTGATGGCTTTCTCTGCTGTACAGAAGCTCTTCCATTTGATGTAGAAATCCGTTCTTTAAAAATGGGAGGAGGGGTGTCAGGAAATAGAGCTACATAGGAGTATCATTTCTATGTATCACTGGCATTATGCAAGTATAACTCTGAAGCAGATATATAATAAAAGGCCTAGGGCAACCATAAAAATTATTTTAAAAGTTTAAACAATATTAAAGAAATTAAAATGCTACATTAAAAAGATTCACTTAGTGCAACAAAAAATAGTGAAAGATGAAAAGAGAAATAAAACAGACATGAGATGTATAGAAAATTAAAAGAAAACACCAAGTGTAAGTTCAATTGTACCAATAAAACACTAAATATGAATAGATCAAACAATCGAAATAGAGACAGAGATCATCAGAATGGATAAAAAAATAATCTACATATATTTTGTCTATAGGATGTACATTTTGTTTTGAAAGATACAAGTAGACTGAGAGAAGATATATCATGCAAATGGTAACCACAACAAAGCTAGAGTAACTATACTGACTGATAGCAGATAAAATAGACTTTAAAACAAAAAAGTTTTACCATATATAAAGAAGATATAACAACCATAAACTTATATGCATCTAATGACAGAGCACTAAAATCCGTGAAGCAAAAACTGACAGAAACGGAGAAATAAGTGATTCAGCAATAATAGTTGGAGACTCCAATATGCATTTTTCAAAAATAGAACATCTAGATAGAAGTTCAACTAGGAAATAGAAAACTTGAAGAACACTAGAGACCAACCAGACCTAATAGACATCTATGAAACACTACCCAACAGCAGACCATATATTCTTCTCAAGTGCCTGTGGAGTATTCTCCAGGAAACACCATCTGCTAGCCATAAAACCCTGGAGATGGAAATGGAAACCCACTCCAGTATTCTTCCCTGGGAAATTCCCTGGACAGAGAAGCCTGGTGAGCTACAGTCATAGGCTCTCAGATATATATATGGGGCTTCTCTGATGGGTCAGTGGGGAGGAAGGAGACATGGGTTTCATCCCTGAGTTGGGAAGATCCCCTGGAGGAGGGCATGGCCACCTACTCCAGTATCCTCCCTGGAGGATTCCGTGGACAAGGATTCTGGTGGGCTGCAGCCCGTAGGGTCACACAGAGTCACACAACTGAAGGAACCGCATAGCAGCAGCCCACAGAACACAGCCCAGCTGTACCCTTGGCATTTGTGTTAGAGCAAGGAAACAACCTGTATGGGAACATTCATAGCTACATTACTTGCAATGGCCAAACACTTGACATACCCAGATGTTCTTGAACAGGTGAATGGTTAAATAAATAGTATTTTATCATAATATTAAAAGTATTATTAATGAAAATCTTACCACCTGAAGTCAGTTCCTGCTATCACTCTGGTGAACAGCCCATCAGCATCCTACCAGCACACACACGCGACACCCAAACAGGTATGTGGGCACTTCCAGCAGTTCTCTATCCTCTCCACACCCTCCAATGATAGCTTCCAGAAGAGCGTCTCAGTCTCCTCGGGAGAAGGCTTGAGGAGGGCTGTATGGTTTGAAAACTCCTGAAGTGACTCGCCTTCGCCCCACAGCCTAGGGAACCCTTGGACACGCAAATGGGGCCATAGTACACATACCATTGTAAGCTGCTTTTTGAAGTATACATTATTATACTTAATGGCTGCACAGTATATGTTTTTTTGTGATGGTGGTTGTGGTGGTGGTGGTGGTGGTGGTGGTGGCAGTGGCAGAATTTAAAACTAATCCCATGTTGGTGTTATTTAGGCTTTTTCCACTGAAAACATAACATTTTGCAGTGAACATCTTTGTACATATAATTAGCACCTATATTAAATTCTATTAGTGGAATTTCTGAATCAGTGGGTTTGAACATTAAAATTAGACCTAATGATAAATACTTTCTAGGCAGATAGTACAGATTTACACTCCCATCAATGCTTATTGTAGATGGTTTAGTCATAACTGTCTCCGTCATAGCCTTGAAGTATTGTTTCTAGGCTCCTGACTTCAAGCAAAGGTGCTAACGTTGAGGTTCCCCTCAGGTTCGGGCACAGCCAGGAGCCTCTGCGCATGACAACTTGCTTCAGTCGTCTTCTACTCTTTGCAACCCCACAGACTGTAGCCCATCAGGCTCCTCTGTCCATGCGATTCTCTAGTCAAGAACACCATGCCCTCCTCCAGGGGATCCTCCTGACCCAAGGATGGAACCTGGGTCTATATATACAGCCTTTTTCCTTTCCCACAAGCAATGCCCTTTGCTTCTCCCCCCTGCCACCTTGTGCTAAAATAGGAGAAGCTTGTAATAGAGCACCTGAGAGAGCCGCTGGCAACCCCTGACTTCTGGGGAATGGAGGAATCAGTCATCAGATCCTGACTCCTCCTAAATGGACCAGAATACAGAAAGTGAGGCCTCTGGACTTCATTGCCAAAGGAAGCCTGGGACAGAGCTGAGAGGAGACCGGAACAGCCCATCAGCATCCTACCAGCACACACACGACACCCAAACAGGTATGTGGGCACTTCCAGCAGTTCTCTATCCTCTCACACCCTCCAATGATAGCTTCCAGAAGAGCGTCTCAGTCTCCTCGGGAGAAGGCTTGAGGAGGGCTGTATGGTTTGAAAACTCCTGAAGTGACTCGCCTTCGCCCCACAGCCTAGGGAACCCTTGGACACGCAAATGGGGCCATAGTACACATACCATTGTAAGCTGCTTTTTGAAGTATACATTATTATACTTAATGGCTGCACAGTATATGTTTTTTTGTGATGGTGGTTGTGGTGGTGGTGGTGGTGGTGGTGGTGGCAGTGGCAGAATTTAAAACTAATCCCATGTTGGTGTTATTTAGGCTTTTTCCACTGAAAACATAACATTTTGCAGTGAACATCTTTGTACATATAATTAGCACCTATATTAAATTCTATTAGTGGAATTTCTGAATCAGTGGGTTTGAACATTAAAATTAGACCTAATGATAAATACTTTCTAGGCAGATAGTACAGATTTACACTCCCATCAATGCTTATTGTAGATGGTTTAGTCATAACTGTCTCCGTCATAGCCTTGAAGTATTGTTTCTAGGCTCCTGACTTCAAGCAAAGGTGCTAACGTTGAGGTTCCCCTCAGGTTCGGGCACAGCCAGGAGCCTCTGCGCATGACAACTTGCTTCAGTCGTCTTCTACTCTTTGCAACCCCACAGACTGTAGCCCATCAGGCTCCTCTGTCCATGCGATTCTCTAGTCAAGAACACCATGCCCTCCTCCAGGGGATCCTCCTGACCCAAGGATGGAACCTGGGTCTATATATACAGCCTTTTTCCTTTCCCACAAGCAATGCCCTTTGCTTCTCCCCGCTGCCACCTTGTGCTAAAATAGGAGAAGCTTGTAATAGAGCCCCTGAGAGAGCCGCTGGCAACCCCTGACTTCTGGGGAATGGAGGAATCAGTCATCAGATCCTGACTCCTCCTAAATGGACCAGAATACAGAAAGTGAGGCCTCTGGACTTCATTGCCAAAGGAAGCCTGGGACAGAGCTGAGAGGAGACCATGATGCAAGGAAAGAAGTGCTCAGAGACCTGAACTCTGCCTGCCCCTGACTTGCTATTGGGCACTGTGTTCTTTCTTTGTCCTCAGTTTATCCTCAGTGAAATGAGACATCAGCCTAGGCCGATGTTCTACAGAGTTCAGATAGTGACACATTATTAGCTGTTAATTCTATTTATTAAATTGTGGAGAGGCTTTTTTATAATGGAAAGGACAAGACTGAAATTTTTGGAAATGTTAAAATATACTGAGTATAGTAAGGATTGCTTCCTGAACCCTCTCTAGGGTGTCTTGGGTTGCTATGCTGTAACGTGGATTTCTTACTGAAGGTCTTGACTAATACGGTTAGAAGGCCTCTGTCTCAGTAGATCCTAGGGTCTTCCGAGCTGGAGTTTGCAGTTGTGAGCGAGGCTTCTCCAGTGAAAAGGTCCACCATGTAGTGGAAGCTTTGGTGCTGTTCCGACGTGGTCTATTTTATTTCTCACCTCTCCTTGGCAGCTCCAAGATGACAGGAGGCCCAGCTCTAGTGAGGATGACTGGTGAGTTTCCCAGGGAGCCCCAGAGCAACAACAGCAACAAACTACAGCACTCAAGTCGGAATTTCCTTAACGCAGCTTCCTCTCAGGGATGCCCAGTACGGACGGGGTGTCGGTGCACCTGCATATGTCTCTGACCTGCAGAGGCACTAGGTGGAGCCACAGTGCCAGGGAAAGACCCACTTCCCCAGCTCATCATCAGCCTGCCGGAACTGAAGAGTGCAGTGAGCACCCATAAATAAGGACGAGGAGGATGCAGCAGGTCTAGAGGCCCCGGGTACTCTGACCTGTGTCCATTTGTGTTCCAGAAGGCTGGAGTGAGAGAGAGAGATGTTTAACTTGCCCCGGGAGCCTCAGAGCCGGAGCCGGTGGGTTGTGCTTTAGGATGTTTTGAGGCAGCTGCAGAGGGCAGGAGCGGCCAGCAAGGGGCAGCAGAGCACTGAGGCTGGACACGTGCGCGCTGCCTTGCAGGGTGGGGGGTGGCAGGGGTCTTAAAGGCAGCTGGGAGCAGAGGGCCTCCAGAGAAGAGGCGAGAGACTCGGCCTTTTAAGATAAGTGTCTACCACTGGTGTGCTGGACAGAGCTTGTACAGGCTTACACGAACCGATGTTTGAATTTTCAGAACACTTGCAAGTCAGTTGTTAAATACACAGCCATAGCTAAAACTTGCAATGAAATACATTAATCTTTACTAAGGTAACAAACAGTAAAAACTCCTCACTTTCTAATTATTATACTGCAGTCAATTATTTCTGTTTCTGAAGTTTATCAAGATTTTCTGTCTGTGTGGTGAAAATGCTGTATAGAACGTGCTACCATGCACAGGGGCATCACATTGCCAATCTGAAATTGGTCATGGTGGGAGATTTATACCATGGAAATGAGAAAATGCTACGGATCAGGGAGGCTCCTTCTTTTGGAGAGCAGTGGTAAACTTACCTGCACATACTGTCTGCAGTTCTGTGATCTTTCCCGGCCCTAAACAGCCACTCCCACAAACGTCAGTCAAAGAGAGCTTTCCTCAACTCAGAGAGATGCGAGACATGGCTTTGACCTTTAGCACTGAGAGCGCTTAATGACTTTATCCAGACAAGCAAACATGAAAAAACTTACAACAGAGACTGGACTTCAAAAGGAGGACACCGAGGCGGGGCCACACTTTCCCATCACCCTGACTCCCCATGGCCCCTGCCATGCAGCCAGTAGCTGAAGAAGACAGTGTCCGGCCCGAAGAAAAGACAGAGGATAGAAAACAGTTGAGCAAAAACTCGAAGGGCTGGCTGTGAGTGTTGGTTCAGATCCAGGATGCAGTATTAGGGCCCAGAAATACAGAGGCGAAGAACTTCAGCTAGAGCTGTTCAGAGAAGGAAAGACACAGCTCCAGCTGCTACGTCCTCCCCAGTGGATGGGATGCATAAAAAGAACTGAAGTACAAGCAGTCAGCTAACTGAAGTATAGGAAGTCCCCTAAATGGTTACTACTCAAAATGTGGTCCACAGATCAGTACCATAGTATTACCTGGAAGTTTGTTAGAAATGCAGGATCTCAGGCCCCAGTCCAGACCTAGTGTATCAAAACCCACGTGTTAACAAGTCCTCACGTAATCTGTTGAGCATATGATAGCTTCAGAGACATTCAACTAAACTACATTTCAAACATCTTTGAGGGGGTTACTGATTACATTATTGCTTATAATGGCATATTATATAAATTAATCTAAGTATAATTTTTAGAACTGGTCAGTAAATACACATGATAGAATAGCTATTCACACAGTAAAAAGAATAAGATGCCTTATACACTGGTAAGAATGAGATCCAAGCTACATCGTTACATGAAAAGACCAGTTATTCCTAAAATCAAAATTTGTTCTAGATCATCAATTAACTATTTAAAAAACTCTTCAAGAACTGAAAGAATCATAAAAGAAAAGACTAATAAACTCAGACATATAAAAACCACACATTTCCACCTGGCAAAAAACGAAACAAAGAAGTGGAAATGACAGATTAAGAAAGTATTTGCAACATCATAAATCAGAGGCTACTTTAATAAACAAGGATCTCCTACAAGTCGATAAGAAAGAGACTGAAAATCGCATTTAAAATATGGATGAAGGATTTAAACATTTCACAGAAAAGGAAAGGCAAATAATGCCTTTAAACGTGTGAAAAGATGCTTAACTCATTCAGGATGCAAGACGGCAGTAAGATGAGATGTTGTTGTCTAGACTGGCTAAGTTCAAGTACGTTTGATATGGTGAGAACGGAAGGAAACGGGGACTGCCGTGCAGTGGTGTCTCTATGGAGGCCTGCTGGTAACAGTTCTCCAATTCCAATGTGCCTGCTCCTCGGTGCAGCTGTTCCTGTAGATACATGTGTATAAATGACATATATTCAAGAATACGTAATTCAGTTGCCACAGCAAAAAAACATGTTGGAAATAACTGGACTATGCATCGCTCTAACTCAAAGTTCATTTCTCACAGGCATGCAATGGAATAATATGAAGCCATCAAAAATAATTTGGCAACTTGATAGGGACCAAAATGGAATAATTACCTCTAATTTCTAACTTAAAAAAACCACAAGATATAGACCATTATGCGTAGTGTGTTTCCATTTGTGTTAAAACACTAATATAAGCTTTTATATTCTGTCTGGAATGATAGCATGCAGGTTTTTCTCAGGCCCCAGTCCAGACCTAGTGTATCAAAACCCACGTGTTAACAAGTCCTCACGTAATCTGTTGAGCATATGATAGCTTCAGAGACATTCAACTAAACTACATTTCAAACATCTTTGAGGGGGTTACTGATTACATTATTGCTTATAATGGCATATTATATAAATTAATCTAAGTATAATTTTTAGAACTGGTCAGTAAATACACATGATAGAATAGCTATTCACACAGTAAAAAGAATAAGATGCCTTATACACTGGTAAGAATGAGATCCAAGCTACATCGTTACATGAAAAGACCAGTTATTCCTAAAATCAAAATTTGTTCTAGATCATCAATTAACTATTTAAAAAACTCTTCAAGAACTGAAAGAATCATAAAAGAAAAGACTAATAAACTCAGACATATAAAAACCACACATTTCCACCTGGCAAAAAACGAAACAAAGAAGTGGAAATGACAGATTAAGAAAGTATTTGCAACATCATAAATCAGAGGCTACTTTAATAAACAAGGATCTCCTACAAGTCGATAAGAAAGAGACTGAAAATCGCATTTAAAATATGGATGAAGGATTTAAACATTTCACAGAAAAGGAAAGGCAAATAATGCCTTTAAACGTGTGAAAAGATGCTTAACTCATTCAGGATGCAAGACGGCAGTAAGATGAGATGTTGTTGTCTAGACTGGCTAAGTTCAAGTACGTTTGATATGGTGAGAACGGAAGGAAACGGGGACTGCCGTGCAGTGGTGTCTCTATGGAGGCCTGCTGGTAACAGTTCTCCAATTCCAATGTGCCTGCTCCTCGGTGCAGCTGTTCCTGTAGATACATGTGTATAAATGACATATATTCAAGAATACGTAATTCAGTTGCCACAGCAAAAAAACATGTTGGAAATAACTGGACTATGCATCGCTCTAACTCAAAGTTCATTTCTCACAGGCATGCAATGGAATAATATGAAGCCATCAAAAATAATTTGGCAACTTGATAGGGACCAAAATGGAATAATTACCTCTAATTTCTAACTTAAAAAAACCACAAGATATAGACCATTATGCGTAGTGTGTTTCCATTTGTGTTAAAACACTAATATAAGCTTTTATATTCTGTCTGGAATGATAGCATAAGAGACAGATACCAGTGCATCTGAGATGGTAGTCAGGGTAAGAGGGAATTAAACTTTCCAATCAATACCCTTTTAAAATAATTTACAGTTTTTAATGCTTTAAGTTTAAATTACAGTGCAGGCCAAGTACCCTGTCTCCTTCTCAGGAGAGTCCCTGGCACTGCCCTCTCTCCCTAATTGAACACTCTCTTTTCTTAAGGCTCAGTCACGTCTCTTGACTCCCTCTCTCCACCCTAGAGGCAACCTTCCACTGGCTCTCAGCTTGTCGTTGGTGGGACCTGCAGCCTGTTCTTCTGGCTGCTCTGGGCATTACTTGCTTCTCTACCTGCGCCATTAGAGGTGTCTGCACACGTCACCCAAGACACCACTGGCTGTCGGTGACGTCACCCCTCTCACCCCTGACAGGCACAATCACACCACACAGTGCCGTCTGTAATTCTACCGTGGCCGAGGTGCTCCTTGGACCACTGTGAGTCTCACCTTCGCAGTGGTGTGGGGGCTCCTTGAAGGTGGGGCCCCTGGCTGGGTTCATCCCTGCGTCCCACCCCCCCACAGTGCTAAGGGCCGAGTGGGTGCTCCTGAAAGATACCTTGAGTCCTCGGGTGATGGATCGCCGGTCAAGATAGACCACACCCCTGCCGTCTGCACTGCTCAGTCCCTCACACAGGCAGGCGGGCGCTTGGCCCTGGGTGACTGAAAGCGTGGCCCGTCTGTGCTGCAGGCTCTGGCTCCTTCCTGCAGAGAAGCCTGGAGGGCAGAGCCCTGCCCCTCCTCCTACCGCTGCAGTCGCGGTCCTGGCTCCGCCCACCCAAACCTCTGGGAAACAGGCAGAGTGCCAGCAGGGCTCCTTTCTCTGGGACTGCACTTCAACCCCACCCCCACCTTAACCGTGAATAGGTGTGCCCAGAGGCTTCATTTGCTTTTATGAATTTCACAGCCTCAGGGGAGTTTTCGCCACTTACTTATCAAGTGACCTCTGTGTATTAGACCCTGTGGTGGGCACGTATTGTGAATAAACACTACCCAGATTCTGATTTCAAGGAGCTTATGGTCTTTGGGGGAAAGCAGCCACATGAGCAAAATGGATATAATGTTGTCAGCACGGTGACTGAAGAATGGCCAGAGTTACAGGAATGCAGAGGAGGGGCTGGCCGCAGGAGCAGGTTCTGTGGCCCAGCCTGAATGCTAAGTGAGCCTCTGGGACGCCCAGCCCAGCTGTTACAGCCAGTCTTCTTTTTAGCCTGATACTCTTCATCAGCCTTCTCTTTCCCTTTCTTCCTCAGCAGAGAAAAGCTGTTCAAGGTGCGAGAAATAGAACTGGTTTTGCTGAAGGGCCAAATGAAATGCGGGGCCTCAGTGGTAAGAATCCACCAGCCAGTGCAGAAGATGTGGTTCAAGCCCTGGGTTGGGAAGATTCCTGAAGGAGGAGATGGAAATCCACTCCAGTATTCTTACCTGAAAAACTCTATGGACAGAGGAGCCTGGAGGGCTGTAGCCCCTGAGGTCACACAGAGTCTAACGCCACTGAGAGACTGAGCTTGTGTGCACGAGGTACTTGTAGACGAGTGGTGCAGAGTCTGAGACTGGGAGGGGCTGTAGCTCGGGGTGGAGGGCTGGAAGGGAATGAAGTGAGGCTCTGGCCTGACTAAGAGTCCTGCTAGGAGTCATCCAAACCCCTCCAGGGTGGCTCCTCTCCAGTTCAGGCTCTGCCCTATGGGTGCTCCCAGGAGAGGGGCCATGGGGCAGGTGCACTCTGGCCCCAAGGGCCGGGCGCAAGCGGACCACTCTCCCACCCCTTGCTTATCAGCCCTCTCAGAGTCCGGAGGATGATGTGCTTTCCTCCCAGGATGCTCAGAAGGACCTCCTGAGGTACTGACTGGCCAGCTTCTGGAGGATCTGACCACACATGTGTACAAGCTCTTGGTGGCACCATCTGGGGTGTTTGAATACATGCATTTCCTGTGCCGGGGCTGGGCGGTGGCTTTCTCAGGGTCTTTAGAGGTTAGCACAGTCATCTAGGACTTCCTTCCTGGGCTCAGCTCTGGAGGAAATCTGGAAGCCAGTGCAGGTGGGAGTCAGAGCCCTCTGTTCCACCCTCTGGGAGGATGCAGCCCCAGTGCAGTCAGGTAAGGAGCTTTGAGACAGCCCCTGTGGCTAGAGACTCATCCACCTTGAGGCTGGCCCTGCAGAGCCAGGAAGGGGCTTCCTGAGTAAAAGCCTCTGAGGGGTGACGGGCCCTCAAACCCAGAGATCAAGATGGCAGCAGCCAGCTAATCTTCCCTTCAAATTCAGGCTCCTGGGCTGCTGCAGTGAAGGGCAGGCTTCCTGAACACGCAGAGAAGCCGAGAGGCTCCTCTCTGCTGCCTGCATCCGCCACTCCCCACTGAGGCCTTCTCCCCAGGTTAAAGGCTTCTTGGGCAAAAATCTCCCATCCAAAGTGCTGGGAATCCTAAAAGCCGACTGCATTAGCCACATGTCATAAATATTTATGCTCCTGTGGACGTGTGTGGTGCGTGTGCGTGCCAGGGAGGGCGTGCTGACGGACACAGAGAGGCAGACGTCAGGTCCGTGACAGGCAGAACGTTCCAACCCTGAGCGCTGCCCGGGGCACCCACAGGTGGCGAGCTTGGGCCTCTAGACCGGATCAAGCTGAGACAGGGCGGCCACCATCAGGGAAGCTGTAACAAGAGTTCTGAATAAGGCGGGAAGGAAGAAAATGCTCCCACCGCCGCCCACTCTGGGGCACAGATTCTGCAGAATATAGATGTGCTTAACAGTTGATCACACATGGAGGCCCGGGTTCAAACTCCAGGAGTGCAGCCCCAAGGCTGTGCTTCAGCAGAGGGTGACCCTGTGCCTCCACAGCGCCTGGAGGGTGGCACCAGCCTCTCCCTCAGTTCACGGAGGAGGATAATGAGACTCAGGATACGGACATGACTCGTCTGTAAGCAGCAGAGCGGAGACGCAAATGCAAGGTTTGGGCTCCGAGACCAAGGCTCTTTTCTCGGTGACAGCTGCCCGGTCAGTCCCCACACTGCAGGCTCTGGTAATGTCACAGCCCTGCCTGCAGGGGGCAGGCCGCGCTCATCCTGGCCCTGGGCGGCACCGGGTGCTTTGAAGACCCGGTGAGGGCACCGGGTGCGTGTGCACAGCACAGAGACCTGGAAGACGACTTCCCCAGACTGGGAACACAGTGCCTGGCGGTGGGAGTGTTGCCAGACCGGACTCTGCTCACCTTCTGGGGTCCGCTGGTGGCCCTCAGTGCGGGCCCCACACAGGGCCTGATGAAGAGTCCTGCCAGACGTCATCCTACCCGCTCCAGGGCGGCTCCTCTCCAGTTCAGGCTCTGCCCTGTGGGTGCTCCCAGGAGGGGGGTCATGGGGCAGGTGCGCTCTGGCCCTGAGGCCCGGGGGCAAGCGTACCACTCTCCCACCCCTTGCTTATCAGCCCTCTCAGGGTCTGGAGGACGATTCGGCTTCTGCGAGCAGCCCTCTCCTGTCTCTCCAGAGCAGGCTCACCCAGGACGGAGTGAAGGGTGACTGCCCTTTGTCTTTTAATCTTGAACACTTGCCGAGGCCTTCGGGGCTTCTGCCGGCTCTGCTGTCGGCCTGCATAGTGGCGCTAGAGGCCGGCCTGCTTCCCCACAGCGATGCTGTGAAGAGCTGTTAAGAGGATGCCTCCCGGCCTGCGTCAGCGGGTGGAGGAGCAGGTGCCCAGCAAGCTGGGGACCAGGAGCCAGCCTTCCTCCTCCCCTGCCTCTCCCCAGCGCCCACCCTCTGCCTGCCGAGGCTGCCTCCTCCGCATGCCCTGCCCTCACTGTACCTCCCCTCTCCCACCTGGAACACCCCCTTGCCCCAGTGCAACCCCACATACTGCTGGGGAATCCCCCCTCTTCCCTAGTGAGGTCTCTGACAACTTCAGTCTTCATGTCCTCCTTCCAGAAAATCTTGGTCATATTTTTGAGGCTACTGTGCAGACCCTGCCTTGCTTGACTGCGGGCTGTCTTGATCTCCTCATGCACAGTCCAGGGTCCTGAAGGAAGTAGTGAGTCTTCCAGTTCCTGAATATCTCTCCCAGCACCAAGCCCAGAGCTGGGCACACCTGCGAGAGGAAGCAAACAGAGGCACTGGGTTCTCTCACAGGTCCTTAACCTGCCTGGCACTGGGCCAGGGCAGGGGTAGGAGCTCAAAGAGGCTGGGGAAGACAGATGATGAGAAGCAATTACAATGCCAGGTGACAAGGCTGTGGTAAGGGGTATGCACTGGGTTCTTGGGAGCACGAAGTAAGTCATTGGCTGAGTCTGTGTTGAGGGAAGCGGGTTAGATATGGCTGGGAGAAAAAGGGGAGGGAAGGAAGGGAGGCAGAGAAGAGGAAACTCTATTCCAGCTGAGAACTATGATGGAGAAAATAGGACATTTTCTCATCTTAGCCTCTAGCAATTTCTTAGCTCTTTTTCAAAAGGAAAAGGGGCCTTGTCCCTGATGGACAGGCCTTGTCCCTGATAGCAGAGTTTACCTGCTATGTAGCTGCAGCCCAGGTAGACGCAAGGCTGGTAGGAGATTCCTTAGATTCTGTCTCTACTGGAAGATATCATGGAACATCTTCTGAAGGACCTAATACACCCAGCCTCAGACTGGGTGGGTCCAGTGAGAAAACTGTGTACCGAGAAGCAGCTGCTCAGAGGTCTTGTTCTCCTGGAATGGCCTCCCTACCTATCCCCCGGAGCTTCCAGACCTCTTGCAACTGGCTTAAAGGCCCTGGAGAGTCTCGGGTGTCCCAGCAGACTTGATGCTGGCAGGAGGCAGCTCCCACTTAAGCCTTTTCCTTTGGGGTCGGGAGAGTGTTCTCTGTAAGGTGAGACTCTGTAATGGGTGGCGCGGTGGGAAGCTGGAAGGGTTTGGAGCCCATAGTCCTGGGTTTGAACACTCACTCTTCCATGTGACCCTGGGAACGTCATTTCCTCTCTAAGCTCCCATCCAAGTACTAACCAGGCCCGACCCTGCTTAGCTTCCTAGATCAGACAAGATCGGGCGCGTTCAGGGTGGTATGGCCGTAGACTTTTCCTCTCTAAGCTCTGAGTCTTCACTGAGAAAAGATGGCCCAACAACCCATCTCACTGAGGATTTGTGAGGTTAAATGAGATGCTCTCTATGAAGGCATGGAGCATGTGCTCTATGCAGACTGCGCAAGTGTTCTCTTGTTCGTGCCTGACATGGGCCCTGCTCACTGCTCACTGCCTGTGGCCCCATCATCCTTCCTTCCATCCCCACTGACTTTCTGAAGGGAGGTCACTGAGGTCTAGCTCTGATGCGCCATCACAGCAGGAGTGAAGCCTATAAGTCTGGGCAGGCAGATGCAACAGTGCCCGGAGGCAGGGGGCTGCCTCTAGGCAGCCCTATCTACTGGTAGCAACCAGAAAGTTTTGTGCAGGTTTGTCTAGAGTGTTGCCCAGCCTGCTAACTGGTACAGAGGAGCTCAGCCCACCTTCCAGCCTCAGAAAGTCACGAGGACAGCCAACAAGAGGACCTGGAGATCCATGTCCTCTCCAGCCCTCACCAGGGCCCCCTCTGGAAGGTCTGTGACGCCACAAGATGCCTGCTTCTGCTTTCTCCAACCCAGGATCCAGGCCGCAGCCCAGGCCAGGGAATTTTAATTCCTATACAAGACAACCTGCACGTTGGTTATCTAGTCCAACCTTTCATCTTACAAACAAGGAAGATGAAATCCAGAGAGCTGAGTGACTTGCCTGGTGACGGGGCAGAGCTGTGATAGCAACAGCCATTGCCTCTTGACCTGAGGGCGTGACCTCAGGAAGCTGCCTCACTCAGGCTGCACATGCCACGGGCATGAAGCTGAGCCAGACACACTGATCCTCTGTCCAGCCAGGGATGAGGCTCTCACAGGTAGAAGGTGAGAGGACACTGGGTCAAAACCTTTGCTTTGTTTACCTGTGTAGCCCAGGCATCCCCATGTGACTCAGTGGTAAAGAGTCTGCCTGCCAATGCAGCAAACATGGGTTCGAGTCCTGGGTCGGGAAGAAACCCTGGGGGAGGAAATGGCAACCGCTCCAGCATTCTTGTCTGGGAAATTCTATGAACAGAGGAGGAACCTGGTGGGCCATACAGTCCATGGGGTCACAAAGAGTCGGACATGACTGAGCACACACGCACGTAGAATGCTGCTTAAAGGGACAGCTTACAGAGTGTGAGGAAAGTATGGTCATGGCATAGCACGTGGGGCTCTGATGGCCCCTAACACAGAGAGGGGGAAGGGGGAGTTGCAGGTGGCGGCTGCCTGGAGAGGGGCTGTGACCTCAGGTGAGGAAATGGCCAGCCTGATGCAGCACCTTGGAGCAGGGCTGGGAATGAAGGTCCCTCCCTCTGACCCCTGCCCAGACTTCCTGGGCCAACACAGCAGGAGGCCTGATGGCTCAGAGATCCCAGTGGAGAAGAGCTTCCCATCCCAGCCCACCGGACTCCAGTCCCTCCAAGACTGGAGAAGACCTTTCTCCCAAGTTGTTTTTGCTTCACCTGTGACCCCATGGGTGCCCTAAGGTCTCCTGGGAATTGAGGAGCTGGGCCCCCAGCTGCCTCTGCCACTCCTCCCTCCTCCCTCCCTTAAGTCAGGGCTTCTCAGCCTCGGCACAGTTGACATTTGGAACCAGACCGTTTTCATTGTGGGGCCGTGTTGCAGGATGTTCAGCAGTATCCCTGGCCTCCATCCACTAGACACCGGTATCTAGGCCACATGCCCCCTCTGCAACCAAATGTGTCTCCAGATACTGCCAAGTGCGCCCTGGGAGGCAAAGTCAGCCCCAGTTGAGAACCACGGCCTTAAACCAACTCTTCCTGGGCAGACACCTGGGCCCAACCCTGCTCTTTATACTGAAATGAAAACACTTTGTTTCCTGGCTTCTAGGTACTCATCAGAGCTCTCAGTTTTAAATCCAGTCAGTTACACAATTAGCACACACAAACACAGCCATTTGCAGGCATCAGCAGGCAGTAATTTTTGGAAAAGAGATACACAAGAATATATACATATACAGAGCGACACTGCCGTGGGTCACAGGTAGAAGGTGAGAGGACACTGGGTCAAAACCTTTGCTTTGTTTACCTGTGTAGCCCAGGCATCCCCATGTGACTCAGTGGTAAAGAGTCTGCCTGCCAATGCAGCAAACATGGGTTCGAGTCCTGGGTCGGGAAGAAACCCTGGGGGAGGAAATGGCAACCGCTCCAGCATTCTTGTCTGGGAAATTCTATGAACAGAGGAGGAACCTGGTGGGCCATACAGTCCATGGGGTCACAAAGAGTCGGACATGACTGAGCACACACGCACGTAGAATGCTGCTTAAAGGGACAGCTTACAGAGTGTGAGGAAAGTATGGTCATGGCATAGCACGTGGGGCTCTGATGGCCCCTAACACAGAGAGGGGGAAGGGGGAGTTGCAGGTGGCGGCTGCCTGGAGAGGGGCTGTGACCTCAGGTGAGGAAATGGCCAGCCTGATGCAGCACCTTGGAGCAGGGCTGGGAATGAAGGTCCCTCCCTCTGACCCCTGCCCAGACTTCCTGGGCCAACACAGCAGGAGGCCTGATGGCTCAGAGATCCCAGTGGAGAAGAGCTTCCCATCCCAGCCCACCGGACTCCAGTCCCTCCAAGACTGGAGAAGACCTTTCTCCCAAGTTGTTTTTGCTTCACCTGTGACCCCATGGGTGCCCTAAGGTCTCCTGGGAATTGAGGAGCTGGGCCCCCAGCTGCCTCTGCCACTCCTCCCTCCTCCCTCCCTTAAGTCAGGGCTTCTCAGCCTCGGCACAGTTGACATTTGGAACCAGACCGTTTTCATTGTGGGGGCCGTGTTGCAGGATGTTCAGCAGTATCCCTGGCCTCCATCCACTAGACACCGGTATCTAGGCCACATGCCCCCTCTGCAACCAAATGTGTCTCCAGATACTGCCAAGTGCGCCCTGGGAGGCAAAGTCAGCCCCAGTTGAGAACCACGGCCTTAAACCAACTCTTCCTGGGCAGACACCTGGGCCCAACCCTGCTCTTTATACTGAAATGAAAACACTTTGTTTCCTGGCTTCTAGGTACTCATCAGAGCTCTCAGTTTTAAATCCAGTCAGTTACACAATTAGCACACACAAACACAGCCATTTGCAGGCATCAGCAGGCAGTAATTTTTGGAAAAGAGATACACAAGAATATATACATATACAATGGGAAGCTGTTTAAATACAGATAGGATGCATTTATTTATTCCTCACCTTGTTTCAAAATGAATTTAAGGCAGCTTAAAGTAAATTAAAACAAGTGTGAGGAAATGAGACAAATGAAAAATAAGAGCGTGCATTTTAAATGGAAGTTCTTAAGCAAATGCACGAAATGAAGGATTAGGCGCCTGCTAAAGATGGGCCATAAATTCAGCTCCATGCATTTAGTACCCAACACCGAAAGCAAAGCAGGACCAGTTACAGTGTCTGTGGGGAGCTCTTCATCACCTGGCCCCTCTGCTCTGCTGCCCTGACGACTTTTTCATGGCTGGGCTGGCAGCACCTGCTCCAGTTGGTGGGATCAGCAGCTTCATTGTGGCAGGCGGCTGAGCGGGTCAGGGTCCAGCCTTGAACCTCTCTTGGGAGGCACTCCTGAGGGGCCCAGATTAGGCCCTGAATTTTTAGAAGCTGGAGGCCGGAGCAGATACTTCTGTCTTGCTGGTGGCTTCCAGGACTGGAATGGAGCTCTGTCCTTCCTTCTAAATACTACCGTGTCCCTGAGGGCACGAAACCCATTTTATGGATAAAAATAATATTTATTAGGCACTGAATATAGACCAGTCCCTCTGTTATGTGCTTTATGCTCATTGTTTCTTTTAAAAAATTTTGCCTTTTATTGAAGTATAGTTGATTTATAGTGTTGTGTTAATCTCTGTTGTACAGCAAAGTGACACAGTTACACACACATATATATTCTTTTTAAATATTCTTTTCCATTATGGTTTATCCCAGAATACTGAATATATTCCCGTGTGCTGTACATGAGAACCTAGTTCCTTATCCATTCTATATGTACTAGTTTGCATAACCTCAAGCTCCCAGTCCATGCTTCTGCCCACATTATCTCACTTAGTCTTCATAGTAAACCCATGAGGCCAAAACACTTTGTTTCCTGGCTTCTAGGTACTAATCAGAGCTCTCAGTTTTAAATCCAGTCAGTTACACAATTAGCACACACAAACACAGCCATTTGCAGGCATCAGCAGGCAGTAATTTTTGGAAAAGAGATACACAAGAATATATACATATACAATGGGAAGCTGTTTAAATACAGATAGGATGCATTTATTTATTCCTCACCTTGTTTCAAAATGAATTTAAGGCAGCTTAAAGTAAATTAAAACAAGTGTGAGGAAATGAGACAAATGAAAAATAAGAGCGTGCATTTTAAATGGAAGTTCTTAAGCAAATGCACGAAATGAAGGATTAGGCGCCTGCTAAAGATGGGCCATAAATTCAGCTCCATGCATTTAGTACCCAACACCGAAAGCAAAGCAGGACCAGTTACAGTGTCTGTGGGGAGCTCTTCATCACCTGGCCCCTCTGCTCTGCTGCCCTGACGACTTTTTCATGGCTGGGCTGGCAGCACCTGCTCCAGTTGGTGGGATCAGCAGCTTCATTGTGGCAGGCGGCTGAGCGGGTCAGGGTCCAGCCTTGAACCTCTCTTGGGAGGCACTCCTGAGGGGCCCAGATTAGGCCCTGAATTTTTAGAAGCTGGAGGCCGGAGCAGATACTTCTGTCTTGCTGGTGGCTTCCAGGACTGGAATGGAGCTCTGTCCTTCCTTCTAAATACTACCGTGTCCCTGAGGGCACGAAACCCATTTTATGGATAAAAATAATATTTATTAGGCACTGAATATAGACCAGTCCCTCTGTTATGTGCTTTATGCTCATTGTTTCTTTTAAAAAATTTTGCCTTTTATTGAAGTATAGTTGATTTATAGTGTTGTGTTAATCTCTGTTGTACAGCAAAGTGACACAGTTACACACACATATATATTCTTTTTAAATATTCTTTTCCATTATGGTTTATCCCAGAATACTGAATATATTCCCGTGTGCTGTACATGAGAACCTAGTTCCTTATCCATTCTATATGTACTAGTTTGCATAACCTCAAGCTCCCAGTCCATGCTTCTGCCCACATTATCTCACTTAGTCTTCATAGTAAACCCATGAGGCCAGCACAAGGAGAGAAATATATGTAATAGTATATATATGATAATTATAATATATATTATATGTCATATTTATATGTAAATACACATTATATATTATATTATATATGATATACATTATAATTATAATATGTATTATATAATATATATCAAATATCTAATATATACTATATGATACATACTATATATAGCATTTATATATTATATATTTTATGCTGTATTATACCATATACTATATAATCTATACATGTATAATATAATATTATATATTATACAATATAATGTATTGTATAATAATATAATATATGGTATATCATAGAATATAATATATTATATATTCATTATACAATATATAATGTATATAAAATATTATATACTATATATTATCTAATCTATATATTTTATATTATATATAATTTATAAACATTATATATAGTATTGTACACATTATCTATATTATATTTTATATATTACATATATGACATATATATAAGGTGTATAATATAGATAAGGTGTATAATATTATAAAGTAATATATACAATGTTTATCTTATATATACTTATATATTACATATTATATACTACATATATATTATGTATATTATACATTATGTATATATCATTTATATATTATATGTTACATGTCATATATATTATAATATATAATATATATAATATTATAATGTAATGCATATAATATATATCCTGTATATATTTATATATTATGTATATTATATATTACATATAGATCATATGTTATATAATATATGTTATAATATATAGTGTGTATATTATATATTATTTTTTATATAATTTATATATTACACATAACACATAAAGTACATATAATATATAAAATATATTATATTACATATATTATATATTTTATGAGTTATATACATATAGCATAAATTATATATAATACAATATATGTTATATTACATGTGTAGTATAATATATATAACTTATAAATATATTATTCATATATATAATATAGTATATATAATTATATATATTATATAATGCATTTTATATGTGATGTATAGAAAATGTACAATATATATTATATATAGTATTTATATGTTATATATATATCACATGTTACATACAGATTATACATATTATACAATATGTATTGTATAATACAATTATATACAATACAATATATATTTTTATATAATATAATATGTGTTATATATACTAGAATATATAATATGTATAGTATAATATTATACAATATTACATAATATAATATATAATGTATACAGTGTATATAATGGAATATTACTTGTCCATTAGCATATACATAACACATCTTCTTTGTCTATTCCTCTGTCGATGGACATTTAGGTTGTTTCTATGTTTTGGCTATTGTAAGCAGTGCTGCAGTGAACACAGGGGCGCATGTATCTCTTTGGGCCCTGTTTCCCTCTGGATATACGCCCAGGAGTGGGATTGTAGGGTCATATGGTAGCTTCATGTTTAGTTTTTTAAGGACCCTCCACACAGTTCCCCACAGTGACTGTACAAATTTACATTCCCACCAACAGGGCAGGAGGGTTCCCTTCTCTCCACACCCTCTCCAGCATTTGTTGTTTGCAGACTTTCTTTGATGATAGCTATCCTGACTGGTGTGAGGTGGTATCTCATTGTAGTTTTACTTTGCATTTCTTTTTTATTATTTATTTATGTTTGGCTATTCTAGGTTTTCACTGCTGCCACAGGCTCTTCTCTAGTTTCAGGGAGTGGGGGCTACTCTCTAGTTGAGGTGAACAGGCTTTTTGTTGCAGTGACTTCTCTTGTTGTGGAACTCGGGCTCCAAGGCACACAGGCTCTAGTAGTTGTGGCACATGGGTTCAATAGTTGTGGCTCCGAGACTCTAGAGCACAGGCTCAGTAGTTGTGGCTCACAGGCTTAGCTACTCTGCAACATGTGGCATCTTCCCAGATCAGGGATCGAACCCGTGTCTCCTGCATTGGCAGGTGAACTTTTCACCACTGAGCTATCAGGGAAGCCCCTGCATTTCTCTAATATCTAATGATTTGGAACATCTTTTCATGTGTCTGTTGGCCATCTATCTGTATGTCTTCTTTAGAGAAATGTCTCTTCAGGTCTTCTGCCCACTTCCTGAGTGGGTGTTTGTTTTGATGGCATTGAGTGTCATAAGCTGTTTGTAAATTTTGGAGACCAATCCCTTATCAGTCACATCATTTGCAAATATTTTCTCCCAGTCTGTGGGTTGTCTTTTTGTTTTCTTTATTGTTTTCTTTGCTGTGCAAAGCTTTTGAGTTTAAGTAGGTCCTAATTGTTTATTTTTACTTTTATTTCCATTATTCTAAGGAAGTGGATTAAAAAAGATTTTGCTGTGGTTTGTGTCAGAGAGTGTTCTGCCTATGCTTTCCTGTAAGAGTTTTACATTGTTCAGTCTAACATTTAGGTGTCTAGTCCATATTGAACTTATTTTTGTGTATGGAGTTAAGGAATGATCTAATCTCATTCTTTTATGTGTGACTGTCCAGTTTCCCCAGCACCATTTGTTGAAGTAACTGTCTTTCCAACATTGTGTAATCTTACCTCCTTTGTCATAGATTAATTGACTATAGGTGCATGGGCTTCGGGGTTTTCTATCCTGTCTTTATCTTTAAATTAGATATTTTATTCATTATGGACTTTTGCATTAATTTTGATCTTTAAAAAGAAACTAAGGTTCATGGTCAAAATTACCCACCCAAGGTCATGCGACCAAGCTGAGCTCATGGTCCAAGGCTTTACCCACCACCCACCCTGCTTCTCGCTCCTGGGCTACTCGTATCTGGTGGAGAGCGTGGGTTGGGGTCCCAGTCAATCCTCTCTTTGGGAGTCTGAAAGCCGCCTCCTTGTATTGCCTTAACAGAATCCGAAAGCCAGTCTAGTTCAATCTATAGCAAAAGCAAATCGACTCTATGGAGAAACCGTAAGATGTTGTCTGAGTTAATAAGGTAACAATCTAATATGTTTCTCTTGCCTACCCTCAGCCTCCATCTTAAACAAGCTAGCAAGTGTTCACAGTTTGCCTTTAAGTAATTTAAGGAGGGCATTTGAAATTCCCATCTCCCCTGCTCCCCAACCAGCAATGTTTCTTGTCACCAGCTAACAGCATTTAAAATATTTACAGCCCCTTCTTTACCCTGGGGTGTATCAGAATAAATCATTGTTAGCACCAATAAATCAAAAATTAATCTCCAGAAACCTCTATGCCTGTCCTATCCCTCAAATAGAAAGTAGCAGAATCTATCCAACCAACTTGGTATCAACAGAACCTGTGTTTCCCCAGCTTCCTGAGGGAGCAGGTGAAGAGTAGGCTAGGGGAGTAGCGGCCCCACACCACCCCCTCGTGGAGCTGCTCCAGAGCCAGTGACCCAGTGACCCAGAGACCGGAACTCTGGGGAGCCCTCACTGACATTAACCCCAGGCCTCATACCAAAATACCCCAGACGCCCCAGTTCTCTTCACCCTGAAAAGGCCTTTTTTATTCTGCCAAAAATACCTCCTCGACTACTAGTTTTCTTCATTATTTTCTTTTCCTCCTGTTAGATGTGCCTTCTCTTACTTTTTCAGTCCCTCTCTTTTCCCCTCTTATCCAACTCTTTCCTTAAACTCTGTTGAAATTCTTCTCTCCCTGTTGTTGTGAATGCTCCCTCCTTCCTTTCCCCAATTTGCCTTCCTGTCTTGGAAATCAGGATACAACAGTTGGACATCTAGCATGTGCACTATGCATGAGCTCCGTACCGTGCTGGGGCGGGGTACATTTCGGGAAGTCTGTGCAGCATCACCACCAGTGTCCGACTCTCCTCTCTCCATCTCCTGGGCCTAGACCTCTCTCTGTTAACTTCACGTGTAACCTCAGCTCCCTAAACTTTATGAAAGAAAATACAAACAGAAGCTAAAGTAAAACCATTCCCTCCACCTCAACCTGTCAGCAGCAACAGGGAATGGCACGAGGTGGACAGAGGTCCAGGGAAAGGGTAAGAATGCAGGCCAGGCACAGACTGGGCTTTCCTCTGTGGTGTCCCCACTCTTTTTCATTGCATGACTAGGTTCTCAATGAATCTAAAAGTGAATTCTTTTCTTGCCTTTTCCTCTACTTTTTTCAACTCTTAGAGTCTGTACATGAATAGACTTTCTACATGCCTTCTGGTAATGGGGTTCCTTCTCAACTTGTTATTATCTCTGTAACGACCTGAATTTAGAGAATTTATATTTGTCATGACTATAAAATCATACGTGCTCATTGTCACAAATTTGGAAACAGGAGAAAAAGGCAAAGAAAAGGAAATCCTCCCATAATTCCACCACCTACAGATAACTGCCATTAATAACATTTTGGTCTATTTCATTCCATTTCTTTTCTATACATATGTGTATTTTTAATACGGTTTTCACAGATATAGCATAATCAGAATATGTTATGTAGGATAGGGTCATACTGCAACAATAAAGATCACTCAAATTTTCCTAAGTTTTAACACATTAGAAGTTGATCTATTGTTCCTGTATCAACTCTTGCTGATTATTTACCTTTGCAGGGTGATTTTGGTCCACCGAGTCATTAAAGGATGGAGCTCCTTCCATTGTGTGGTTCTACTTTCTCCTTGAGGCCTTCTTAGTGTCTCCAGTTCTCAAGAAGGGATAGAGAGCATGAAGGAGCCACACCCCTCTTGACTCCAAGCAATACACACCATGTCCGCTCACGTTCTTCTGGTGACCACTTAGTCATGTGGCCTAACCTAACACCAAGGGAAGCTGGGAAATGTAGTCCAGCCATACACTTGGCTACAATCCCACTTCTGTTAAAAGAGAATCCTTACAGCCAGTGATGCTTCCCACAGTTTCTGTAAGCTCTCCCATGTGGACTGTTCACTTTAAAGGCCTGTGCCCTTACACCTCACTTCCTTGCATGGGCATTCACCCTCCTTTGCAGGTGCTGCCCCAGGGCTTTGATCTCCCTTCCAGTCCTAGTCCCCTCAGGCTTCCCTGGTCTTACTCATCTCTGCTCTCACAGGTCACACAGTGGTGTTAGATGACTCAACTGTTTCATTTAGACGCGAGGGTTTTGGAGGGCAGCATCTGACACATAACCACAAGTCAATAATTTTGTTGTTGAATTCTGTTGTAAAATATATTTGCTAAGCAAGACATGGAATACACAGGAGGAAAAGAGAGTGTGGATGCTGGCCAGGACTGCCAAGTCACCAGAAACAATGAGTTCCAAGAGCCCACCTAATGGAGCAGGTGGGAAGAGAGTGGTCCAGAGCTGGGGGTACCAGAGTGGAGGCCAGGGAAGATCACTTTCATCAAGTACTCTCCTAAGGTATTTAAGGAAATGTGCTGAGGTGAGAATTATTTAGATAGCACAAAAACATTAGAGAAAATCAGAAGGCAAGTCTGAAACACCAAGAGAAAGTGGTGGACAGGCTTCCCAGGCCCCACCAATCAATCACACAGGCCTCACCTCCAGACAGGCTTTGCCCCGCTGTCCTGCCCTTGTGAACGAGGGTGGTGAATTTGCATGCAACTACTTCCCCATAGTCTAGAACCCAGCTGTGCTTCTGGGTCCATGACTCTACTTGAGATTTCACAGCAGAGTGGTGAGAGAGGGTCAATGTGGAAATGGGTTTAGAAGATGTAGGTGCGATACATGAAGTCTTTGTTTTTGAACTTTTTTGGCTGCAAATGGAGGGGAAAGGATACAACCGTAGTTGGAAAGGGATGTTAGTTCAGTCAAGGGCTTTTGGAGGTGGAGAGGTAGGTGGAGGTTATCTTGTTTTTCTTTGATTTGATAGTAATTGGAGGGATTGAAGCATGTATCTATGAAGGGGAGGAACCAGCACAGGTTAGAAATACAAGCGAGAGACACTGGACTCAACAAAATGAAGAACAGGTGTCTCTTTGAAATACAGAAAGTGAAAAGACTAATATATATTTTTATGTAAAGACATAAATATATCTTTGTGAGTTGTAAGACCATTACAGTCAATAATACAAGAACCAAAAAAAAAAAAAAAAAAGGTAAAGGATTTGAATGGATACTTCACAAGAGAAGATAAAAACGCCCAAGAAGCACAGAAGAGATGCTCAACATTTTTAGTCATCAATAAAATGAAAATTAAAACTTCAATGAGATGCCACCACACATCCACTAAAGTGCAAAACTACTGACAATACTAGTGCTGGTAAAAATGTGAATCCAGTGGACTTCTCACATATTTCTGGCAAAAGTACAAAATTGTATGGCCACTTTTGGGGGAAGGAATACACAGGAGGAAAGAGAGTGTGGATGCTGGCCAGGACTCCAAGTCACCAGAAACAATGAGTTCCAAGAGCCCACCTAATGGAGCAGGTGGGAAGAGAGTGGTCCAGAGCTGGGGGTACCAGAGTGGAGGCCAGGGAAGATCACTTTCATCAAGTACTCTCCTAAGGTATTTAAGGAAATGTGCTGAGGTGAGAATTATTTAGATAGCACAAAAACATTAGAGAAAATCAGAAGGCAAGTCTGAAACACCAAGAGAAAGTGGTGGACAGGCTTCCCAGGCCCCACCAATCAATCACACAGGCCTCACCTCCAGACAGGCTTTGCCCGCTGTCCTGCCCTTGTGAACGAGGGTGGTGAATTTGCATGCAACTACTTCCCCATAGTCTAGAACCCAGCTGTGCTTCTGGGTCCATGACTCTACTTGAGATTTCACAGCAGAGTGGTGAGAGAGGGTCAATGTGGAAATGGGTTTAGAAGATGTAGGTGCGATACATGAAGTCTTTGTTTTTGAACTTTTTTGGCTGCAAATGGAGGGGAAAGGATACAACCGTAGTTGGAAAGGGATGTTAGTTCAGTCAAGGGCTTTTGGAGGTGGAGAGGTAGGTGGAGGTTATCTTGTTTTTCTTTGATTTGATAGTAATTGGAGGGATTGAAGCATGTATCTATGAAGGGGAGGAACCAGCACAGGTTAGAAATACAAGCGAGAGACACTGGACTCAACAAAATGAAGAACAGGTGTCTCTTTGAAATACAGAAAGTGAAAAGACTAATATATATTTTTATGTAAAGACATAAATATATCTTTGTGAGTTGTAAGACCATTACAGTCAATAATACAAGAACCAAAAAAAAAAAAAAAAAAGGTAAAGGATTTGAATGGATACTTCACAAGAGAAGATAAAAACGCCCAAGAAGCACAGAAGAGATGCTCAACATTTTTAGTCATCAATAAAATGAAAATTAAAACTTCAATGAGATGCCACCACACATCCACTAAAGTGCAAAACTACTGACAATACTAGTGCTGGTAAAAATGTGAATCCAGTGGACTTCTCACATATTTCTGGCAAAAGTACAAAATTGTATGGCCACTTTTGGGGAAAGGAATTGGCTGTTTTTTATAAAGGAGCCATGCATTTCCCATACAACTCAAATTTTCACTTCTAAGTATCTACCCAAGAGAAATGGAAACATGTCTACATGAAGATTGTACAAGTATGTTTCCAGCCTCTATAACTGAAAACAATCCAAATGTCCATCAACAGGTACATGGATAAATAAACCAGTGTATCTATACAGTGGAATACTACTTAGCACTAAGTAAGTACTGATACACACAAGAGGATGCATCTCAAAAACATTCCGTTGAACCATAGAAGTCAAACATGAAAAAAATGAATTCCATATGTTTCCCTTTATATGAATTCCCCTACAGCCAGAACTGATCTATAGTTACAGAAAGCAGATCTGTCGCTTTGCAGCCGTGGCTGCTAGGGAACTGACTGCAGCTTTGGGGAGCCAGCACTGTTTTACGTCTTGCTTGTGGGACTAGTGCTTACACGGGTGTATTCATTTGTCAAAGCTCACCCATTTGCTAAAATGGTTGCATTTTAGTGTATGTAATTACATTTCATTGAAGTTGATTACAGAGAGAATAACTAGAGACTGTCTTTAATGTAAAATGGGATCAGAACAATGGATGGAAGGGTTAACCGTGAATAGGAGAGGATGTACTTTCTGCTCTGGGTTATACCTGGAAGAAAAAAGTGAAAGTGTAGGAGAATAGAGAGACCTGGGGAGTCCATGGGGACAGAGTGAGAAATCTCTCAGGACCTTCACGGGGAAATGTAACCTCACAGCATCAACAGCCTGATACTTCTATCTCCCATGAGGAGGCCTA
Organism: Tragulus kanchil; assembly: GCA_022376925.1. Lineage (NCBI taxonomy): Eukaryota > Metazoa > Chordata > Mammalia > Artiodactyla > Tragulidae > Tragulus > Tragulus kanchil. Next base: position 78,461,215 of record JAIOJX010000024.1, on the reverse strand, counting down.
CAGTGGCCTGAATTGTTTACAGTTATAAATGCTGACCAGGTGGATTTCAAAGGTTATCCAGGATCACTACACAATGAACCCAGCAGCTCAGGGTGTGGGCCTGGGTGCACGCCATTAGCCCATAATATATTTGCATAAAGCCATTTTGTCCTTGCTGGGAAAACATCAGGTCCTGTGAAGCATCCAGGAATGTTAGAGATGTCAGGAAGCCTCTGACCACACATTGTTATGCACCTGAAACAGCTGGCTTTTCTTGTTGTTGTTGGTTTTTTTTTTAATGTTGGGTTTTAGGGGAAACGAGACAGCCCAGTGAAGTCTTACACATGTTATTTGGAAGTATTGTGACAGCCAAGAAATTGGGCTGGTGTCAAAAGAAACCACACTGGCTGTTTCCTTTTTATTATTTTTTAAAAAGCAATTTGATCTTTCAAGCCCTATGAGAAACAAAGTTTACTAAATATACCTCTGTGGGGGTGTGTGTTGATCCAAGCACTTATCTTGTCTCTGATCCCAGAAGATACATTCCTCTTCCCCAGGCCTTCTCACCCTCTGCTGTTGCATGAGTCTCCTCCTTCTTGAGGCCCCCTCCCCAGTCTGAAAATCTGTGAGAAAAAGGACAATGGATGGAGCCCTTTCTGCAGAAGGCAGGCTCAGCTCCTTACCCTGCTACCACTGCCTTATGATTACAAAAGGCAGAAAAAAAATATACATATAATTATGGCTTAAGGGGAAAAAAAGAATTTATGGCTTATGTAACAAAAAGTCCGGGGATGGGCCAGCTGTGTCTATGGCTGGATTGAGGGCTCACACGTGTCTCAAGGATCTTCTCTCAGTTTGCCTTACTCTATGTTGGCTTCAGTCTTGGCTCCATTTGTAGAAAGCTGGCAGCAAATGCTGTACCCGCGGTTTCTCTCAGATTCTTATTCCTATCATGAAATTCCAGAAACTGAGCTTTGCTTGGCACCTTTGATCTGACTTGGGTCAGGTCATTGTCTCTAGGGGAAAGCAATGTGCTGGGCTGCTTGGGAGCTCAGACCAAATTACGTAGCACAAGAGGAGTGGAAGTCCCCCAAAGCAATATGACCAAAGAATTATTACAGAAAAGAAGTGGGGGCTTCCCTGGTGGTCCAGTGGATAAAGAGGCGCCAGTTCAATCCCTGGCCTGGGAAGATCCCACGTGCTGCGGAGCGGCTGGACCGATGTGTCCAGCTACCAGCCGGAGCTCTGGAGCGCACGCACCCAGAGCCGGTGCTCTGCAACTAGAGGCCACTGCGATGGGAGGCCTACACAGGTCAAAGAACAAAGAAAATAAATAAATGAAAGACCAATTGAAGTGGCCAAAAAAAAAAAATCTCTAAAAAGAAGTGGGTAATGGAGGCCCAAAAAACTGGTGTCTACCACACTCAGGAGCACTAGGCAGGTTCTCCAAGGCTGATTATCTGACTCTGGCTACTTAGAAGAGAAAGCGAAGGTCAGTAGATTTCCTAATACTTACAGGATATGGTACTGCCAACACTTGGGGAGGGAGCTGAAGAATTCCACAGGCCAGTTTTCAAGGTTTTGCATGCTTTGACCCCAACCCCTATCTCCACTTCTCTAATGGAACCCTCTCCTCCAGCCTAACAGATCTCATTTAGCATGAATTAAAAGCTTAAATTCAGACTCCCCAGATTCCAAATGCAGCCCCGTCATTTATTATTTGTATAATTTTGAGCAAACCTGTTTCCTCCTTTGTAAAATGGAAATTATAATAGTACATACCTTGGTGATATTAGGTTAAAAGGGTTAAGGGAATTTGTTCACATAAAATGCAGCACCCGCTAGGTTTAATTCATGTTGATGTTTGGCAGAAATCAATACAGTGTTGTAAAGCAATTATCCTTCAATCAAAAACTTTAAAAAGCAACACCTGAAAGGTTGGTTATTCTTTTCTTGTCTTCCTCTCTCAAATCCATTCCCAGCGCTTCTTTGCACCACTTGAGGCCCAGGCTACTCATCCTTTTTCTGGATGGCATCACCTGAGTTCTTTTGTCCTCTGGCTTCTAAATAGGTCTGACCATGGTGGGGATAGATTATTGCTCACCTGCCCCTTCCCTGCACTTGTATCACTTCTCTGGCAGGGGCCGCTACCCTCCATGGACTGCAACTCTTGCCAGGTGTTCCCTCCCACATGTCTCTACCTCCCACTTTGTTTTTCAGTGCCATGAGTTCCTCCATTGCCTCTTCAGCCTTGGATGGTATTGGTTTACCCCATTGCTAAGACCTTAGTTCCTTAGCATCCCTCATTTGGTCCATTAACCCTGCTCAGACCTCGCCATAGCTCTTCATTGAGAGAGCTTTACCTGCACCATCTGGTGGAATGCTGTTTCTTTCTGAGATCTTGTCTAAGACAATAATTGATAACAGGAGTAGTCCCGGAAAACAACCTCCAAGTGGATTTGGGGACTAGGTTTCCCATTTATTTAATGAAGGCATAAATGGCCTTATGGCTGGCAGAAGTGGGACACTGGTCCTCTGTACCATGAGGCAGCATTAAGATTATTCCAATTATTCCTGGGAGAGATGTAAGATGGAGAGTCAGTGGAAGGTGAAGTTGTAAGTGATCAAGTGACTGCGGCACTTGGTTGCTATGGCAACAGTGGTAATTACAATAATCGTAGGGCGGAGTGGTTACTTCTGATGGTGCTAGAGAGTTTATGAGAGAGAGATTGAGGAGCTTTAAACCTTGAACTTCTAATTCATGACATGAGTGTTGAACCAGAAAGTTTCTGGGGTGGCCTTAAAACAATCCTTTCTCTTGCAGCCTCAGAGAAGACACAGCTGTGGGTCAGGTCTAACGTTTAATTGTGTGGGTTGAAGGTTGGTAATGCCTGGTAGATGCAAGCTTTATAAAGTCTCTCTGCTAATATTAGGCACTGGATCGGAAGGAGCTGGACATTGACATTGGGGTAAGGACATGTGGAATGACACAAACAAAACTGAGACAGATGAGTCCCTGTCTCCCTTGCTGGGGAAGGAAGCCTCCTGCATAAAGGCTTACCAATGATTTCACATAGGACCTGTGATCCTCAACACCTAACCCCAGCTCACATCACTGCCACCAGGTTCACGATGGCAGTCACAGCCCAGGGGGATATTTGAGAGATATCCTGCAGGAAGAGGTAGCTATACTCCAAAGGAATTATTATATCTTTCCATTTATATTGTCAGGAACCTTGGGAACATAAATCTGTGAATGGATTCCAAGAGTATTAAGCTGAGGAGGATGAAAAGTAGCTGCACTGGATCATATTTGTCACTATGGGGTGAATTCACCTGAGATTCAAGGTATAATATTGTAGTTTCCTTAGCATCCCTCATTTGGTCCATTAACCCTGCTCAGACCTCGCCATAGCTCTTCATTGAGAGAGCTTTACCTGCACCATCTGGTGGAATGCTGTTTCTTTCTGAGATCTTGTCTAAGACAATAATTGATAACAGGAGTAGTCCCGGAAAACAACCTCCAAGTGGATTTGGGGACTAGGTTTCCCATTTATTTAATGAAGGCATAAATGGCCTTATGGCTGGCAGAAGTGGGACACTGGTCCTCTGTACCATGAGGCAGCATTAAGATTATTCCAATTATTCCTGGGAGAGATGTAAGATGGAGAGTCAGTGGAAGGTGAAGTTGTAAGTGATCAAGTGACTGCGGCACTTGGTTGCTATGGCAACAGTGGTAATTACAATAATCGTAGGGCGGAGTGGTTACTTCTGATGGTGCTAGAGAGTTTATGAGAGAGAGATTGAGGAGCTTTAAACCTTGAACTTCTAATTCATGACATGAGTGTTGAACCAGAAAGTTTCTGGGGTGGCCTTAAAACAATCCTTTCTCTTGCAGCCTCAGAGAAGACACAGCTGTGGGTCAGGTCTAACGTTTAATTGTGTGGGTTGAAGGTTGGTAATGCCTGGTAGATGCAAGCTTTATAAAGTCTCTCTGCTAATATTAGGCACTGGATCGGAAGGAGCTGGACATTGACATTGGGGTAAGGACATGTGGAATGACACAAACAAAACTGAGACAGATGAGTCCCTGTCTCCCTTGCTGGGGAAGGAAGCCTCCTGCATAAAGGCTTACCAATGATTTCACATAGGACCTGTGATCCTCAACACCTAACCCCAGCTCACATCACTGCCACCAGGTTCACGATGGCAGTCACAGCCCAGGGGGATATTTGAGAGATATCCTGCAGGAAGAGGTAGCTATACTCCAAAGGAATTATTATATCTTTCCATTTATATTGTCAGGAACCTTGGGAACATAAATCTGTGAATGGATTCCAAGAGTATTAAGCTGAGGAGGATGAAAAGTAGCTGCACTGGATCATATTTGTCACTATGGGGTGAATTCACCTGAGATTCAAGGTATAATATTGTAGTTTCAGCAATTGGTAGTGATTCTAATAGTTTGCTTGGTTGTGTAAATATTGGATTTAATAGTGCCTTTTATCTAAGGAGGGTGAGTGTTTCAGAACTTTCCTAGCACATTGTAGTAGGAATCCAGCGCTCAGGGAGACGGGAAATTGAAATGTATCCACCGTATGTAACCTGATTAATCCCTCCTCCAAGTCCCAGAGGATACTCTCCTCAGAAAAACATTTTAAAATTCATCAGTAAGATCAATACCAACACTCTTGAAGAGCTCTGTGGTGTCTGTCCTCCATAGGCCAGAGATCACAGTGAGAGATGCTGAACCAGGATCTCTAATACTGATTGGAAAAATGGGAACCCCCAGTAGCAGACTACTAGGCACAAGATGAACTCAATTATTTTAATGAGTCACAAGGATAGAACAGTAAGCAGATTATTTTGTCCCACATGGACTTGTAGTGGAGGCTAATAGATCACAAGGTTCAAAGGAAGGAAATAGATGTGCAACCTACTATGTTCTATATCAACATGTTGTGCTTGTGTGTTAGCCATTCAGTTGTATCTGGCCCTGTGACCCCATGGACTGTCACCTGCCAGGTTCTTCTGTCCATGGAATTCTTCAGGCAAGAATACTGGAGTGGGTAGTCATTCCCTTCTCTAGGGGATCTTCTCAACCCAGAACTCCTTCATTGAAGGCAGATTCTTTACCATATGAGCCACCAGGGAATCCTGGAGAGAGAAAGTTGTTCACAAACTCAGAATCCTTTAACTGAGGAAGAAGTCAGATCCTTTTAAGGAAGCCTTAAATGTGATCAAAAGTATGTTCTGTAAATTTCTTCCAAGCCTTCCCAGAGGTGAGGGGTGACTTGGCAGGAGAGAAAGGAAAATATGTAGCCCTTATGTAGGTGACTGGATACCAGCTCTGAATGGATGCTAATTTCTGAAGACCCTAAAACTCACTGTGATTCATCAACCAGAGTGGGAACTTTGAAGGTATTAAGCTGAGGAGGATGAAAAGTAGCTGCACTGGATCATATTTGTCACTATGGGGTGAATTCACCTGAGATTCAAGGTATAATATTGTAGTTTCAGCAATTGGTAGTGATTCTAATAGTTTGCTTGGTTGTGTAAATATTGGATTTAATAGTGCCTTTTATCTAAGGAGGGTGAGTGTTTCAGAACTTTCCTAGCACATTGTAGTAGGAATCCAGCGCTCAGGAGACGGAAATTGAAATGTATCCACCGTATGTAACCTGATTAATCCCTCCTCCAAGTCCCAGAGGATACTCTCCTCAGAAAAACATTTTAAAATTCATCAGTAAGATCAATACCAACACTCTTGAAGAGCTCTGTGGTGTCTGTCCTCCATAGGCCAGAGATCACAGTGAGAGATGCTGAACCAGGATCTCTAATACTGATTGGAAAAATGGGAACCCCCAGTAGCAGACTACTAGGCACAAGATGAACTCAATTATTTTAATGAGTCACAAGGATAGAACAGTAAGCAGATTATTTTGTCCCACATGGACTTGTAGTGGAGGCTAATAGATCACAAGGTTCAAAGGAAGGAAATAGATGTGCAACCTACTATGTTCTATATCAACATGTTGTGCTTGTGTGTTAGCCATTCAGTTGTATCTGGCCCTGTGACCCCATGGACTGTCACCTGCCAGGTTCTTCTGTCCATGGAATTCTTCAGGCAAGAATACTGGAGTGGGTAGTCATTCCCTTCTCTAGGGGATCTTCTCAACCCAGAACTCCTTCATTGAAGGCAGATTCTTTACCATATGAGCCACCAGGGAATCCTGGAGAGAGAAAGTTGTTCACAAACTCAGAATCCTTTAACTGAGGAAGAAGTCAGATCCTTTTAAGGAAGCCTTAAATGTGATCAAAAGTATGTTCTGTAAATTTCTTCCAAGCCTTCCCAGAGGTGAGGGGTGACTTGGCAGGAGAGAAAGGAAAATATGTAGCCCTTATGTAGGTGACTGGATACCAGCTCTGAATGGATGCTAATTTCTGAAGACCCTAAAACTCACTGTGATTCATCAACCAGAGTGGGAACTTAGGAAGGTCTGATGATAAATGAAGTCTTGGCATGAGATGTCCTACAGTAACTCTAGTGGGCCTATGGAAGAGACCTGAGTGGCAACTGGCAGAGTCCCCACATGAGTTCCCTGAACTATGGAGCAAAAACTACTGGTCGAGAAAGGCCAAGAGGAAGCCTCTGGAAAACCAACTACCACACGTCTTCCTGCATGCCCAAAGAGCAAACGAAAAGCAAAAACACATTCTGAGGGTACTGCTGAGATTAGAGTCACCATCCAAGCCTTGAAAGATGGGAGGAGTTCCAGCCATATTCCTGTCCTGCTTAATACCTATTTGGTCAGCAAGAATGCCGTGTAGGTCATGAGAAGGACTGGATTATGCTACGCTCGATTAGGTAGTAGTTGCTGACTGCAGCTGCTGTCATGGATGTGCTATCTTTATTAGAGCAATGGCACCTGGTAGAGAGCTACTGACTAGGCAAATGAATTTTTTCTTTATCTTAATTAGTAAGAACAATCATAAGCAGTCTGCTTTCCCCTGACTGAGACATGGTCTACACTCCTGGTTTTCAGGGTTGTGTCAACTCTCCTGTTTTCAACTAACCCAAAGGAGACTGGATACCTCACAGTACTTCACACTAGTCCATTATATTGATGACATCATGTCCATTGAACCTCAAGAGCAGCATGCAGCAAGAACCCGTGAAACCTCCATATGTTACAGGCATGGCAGTGGATAGGAAGAGAAACTTCACAAAATTTAGAAGAGAAACTTCACAAGATTTAGAAGCCTGAGACACTGATGAAATGCCTAGGGATACAGTGGTCTAGGTCATCTTGGAATGGCCCTTCCAAAGTGGAAGTTAAATGGATCCACTTTGCCCTGTACACTACAAAGAAAGAGGCCTCATCCTTGTGGAGTCTCTTTGAATTTTGAAAGCAACATTTGGGTATTCCACCATTTCCCATTTGCTTAGCAATCCATAAGACTGCCATTTTAAGGTAGCAAAGCACTCGCGCGCTCCACACCAGACCCAGGCTGAAGGGCATGTTGCTCTGCCACTAAGGCCTTATGACCCAGGAGAGTCAATGTACTTAAAGTATCTGAAACTTTGACCAAAGGATACCAAGAGATGATGTAACCTGAGCTGCTCAAAATGAATTGGGTTTTATCTTCCACCCCAAGTCATGAAGTTAGGTGTGTGCAGCATCATTCCATTGTTGAATGAAGATGGTCTATATGAACACAGGCCTAAGTGGGTCTCGGTGGCACTGGTTAGTTGACTAAGATTCCCATTACATCCCTGTTGTTTTATCATTTCTTCCTCCACCCACAGAAGCAGTCCCATGGGAACTTACCCCTCAGCAGTTAACAGAAGGACAAACTGTAGACCTGGTTGCTAGACGAGTCTACCTCTATGTTGACACCAGCCATTAACTGGATGGCTGATGCATTATAGCTCCACTAAGGGTGGCCCTGAAAGACCGGAATGAAGAAAAACTTCCCAGTAGGCAGAAACTTGGACAAAAATATCTCATTTGCTTGGAAAGAAAGATGAGCTGAAGAAGAAATCTATACAGTATTGTGTGTTGTGGCTAAAAGATTGGTTGGACTGATCAGGGACTTGAAGAGACTAAGAGTGGAAGACGGAGACGACAAAGAGAACTGGGAAAGAAGTATGTGAATGAAAGTCTTGGAATGAGTGATGATTGAGAAGATATTTGTGACCCAAGGAAATTCACGGTAGAGGAAGCTTCCAAAAATAAGGTAGACAAGATGATCTGTGTTGTGGCTATGGTCAACTCCCCTCCCTATTCACCCTGTTGCTTGGTCCATGGGCCCATGTATAGAGTGGCCCGAGTGGTCACAACAATAGGCATTTCCTCTCCTGAGGTTTCTGGCCATTACCACTGCTGAGTGTCTACCTTGCCAGTAGCAGAGGATAGCCCTGAGCCCTGGAAAGGCTACCAGTTCCTTGGGAAACAGCTAGTCACCTAATTTTATCAAACACTTTCCACTTTGGAAAGAGCTGTACTTTGTCTTGATTGGAATAGATGCACATTCTGTATATAGATTTACTTTCTTTGCTGAAATTCTTCAGCCAACACTATTAACAAGGGACCTACAAAATCCCTTATATCACTGTCATGGTATCTTATATAAACTCGCCCCTAACAAAGGGACTCATATCCACACAAAAGCCATGCTCATGCCCATGAAATTCAATGATGTTAGCATGGACTCCATAATCTGGAGGCAGCTGGTCAGAAAGAAGAATGGAATGGCCAATGGGGACACACTTATGACTCTAGCAGGGTGACAACACTCTGAGAGATTAGAGTGTTATCCTATAGGATGACATATATGCATTAAACTTGACCAAAAGATGGTGCCAATTCTCTCAAAGCCAAAATATGAAGCCTTGAAAAGTGGAAGAGGTCAAAATGATACCTCTTATGATTTTACCTAGTAAGACATTTATAGAGGTTTTTCTTGATGTGCATATTCTCTTGGTTTGGGTGGGTTTTCAGATCTTAGTTCCCAAGAGAGAAATGCTCACACAGGGAACACACGTAACTATGGCTCCATTCAGTTGAAAGCTGGCACTCCCTGCTGGCCATCTGGGGTTTCTCTAGTCACTGACCCAATAGCCAGAGGGAGTTTCCAAACTAAGGGAGGTGAGCGGTCCCAGTTACTAAGAGGAATCTGGACTTCTGTTCTCCCCCAGGACTACCGCTTGTTTTCAGGAGCTTATGCTGGGGGTGACTTGAGAGCACCACCCACTAAGACCTTGTCAGTGGCAGAGGGGAACCTCCAGCTGGTTCAGAGAAGCCAAGGCTGGAGGCCCCCTGGTGGTTCCATTCTCGATTCTTCTCCGGCCCTAGTGAGAAAAGACAGGATTTGTGTTCAATTCCAGAAACATTTATTGGAAAGCTTTTAGAGGTAACAGTGCAGCATAACTGACTAACCAGAACATTCGTGAAATGAATTGTTTTGGTAAATTGAGCTTTCTAAGTAACTAAGTTTCACTCTGCAAACATGTTCAATATCTTTCTGAACTGCCTGACTCCACTTCCTTCCCAACAGAAGCCCTGCCTAGTGAACATGGTTGATGCTTTCTTTGATGAAGAGGGACCTTAAAAGCCCTCAAAATGATTATTTCCAGAAGACCAAGTCTCAAGGTGATAATGTAGATAAAGAAAGGAAAGGTGATGGGCTGAATGAACTGCACAGGAGAGAAGGTGCTTTATCAGAAGATAAACTCCTGATATCAGCTTTATTTGCCATCATTTGCCTCTGAAAGAAGAGTCCAGAAGGAGCCGTGGTTAGTAGAAAGCCTTGGGATTTGCTGTGATGATGTTGGTGGCTGTTCACCTGGGACACTCATGTTCACATGACGCCCTACTTTTTCATGCCTCTTTCATATTTATGCTCTCATTTGAGTCTCGTATCAGTCTCACAGTGTGGTTGTTTTTTTGGTTTCTAATCCTAGGTATTCTCTTGGACCTTAATAGTTGGAAGAAGACAGCACATTTTCAAGGATCTTGACAGGAGAAATAGAGGAAGGAAAAAACTCCATGTGATGGTTACCTAGCCATGAGAAAGCTGGGCTGCAGGAAAATTGGACAGTCGAGGAATTTCCCCAAATTCCTTCATAGTGGTATGTCCCTCCCACATGCTTATAACCCCAGGCAATGCAGGACAAAGGCCATTCTCCTCCTACCTTGGCAATCTCCTGCCGTTTTCCTGCTGTTCTCAGCCAGGTCTCTGACCTGCAATGGTGACAGTCAGGAGATGCCTCCACCTTGGGAGAAAGACTGTGGCCAAAGGGATGGCCTTTGCTTCCTGCTTCTTTCCTAAAGGAAAGGGAAGTGACCTTCTGGGCTGACAAAGTATTCACAATATAGCAACCAGGAATGCAAAGAGCATGGTGCTTCCATTCTCGATTCTTCTCCGGCCCTAGTGAGAAAAGACAGGATTTGTGTTCAATTCCAGAAACATTTATTGGAAAGCTTTTAGAGGTAACAGTGCAGCATAACTGACTAACCAGAACATTCGTGAAATGAATTGTTTTGGTAAATTGAGCTTTCTAAGTAACTAAGTTTCACTCTGCAAACATGTTCAATATCTTTCTGAACTGCCTGACTCCACTTCCTTCCCAACAGAAGCCCTGCCTAGTGAACATGGTTGATGCTTTCTTTGATGAAGAGGGACCTTAAAAGCCCTCAAAATGATTATTTCCAGAAGACCAAGTCTCAAGGTGATAATGTAGATAAAGAAAGGAAAGGTGATGGGCTGAATGAACTGCACAGGAGAGAAGGTGCTTTATCAGAAGATAAACTCCTGATATCAGCTTTATTTGCCATCATTTGCCTCTGAAAGAAGAGTCCAGAAGGAGCCGTGGTTAGTAGAAAGCCTTGGGATTTGCTGTGATGATGTTGGTGGCTGTTCACCTGGGACACTCATGTTCACATGACGCCCTACTTTTTCATGCCTCTTTCATATTTATGCTCTCATTTGAGTCTCGTATCAGTCTCACAGTGTGGTTGTTTTTTTGGTTTCTAATCCTAGGTATTCTCTTGGACCTTAATAGTTGGAAGAAGACAGCACATTTTCAAGGATCTTGACAGGAGAAATAGAGGAAGGAAAAAACTCCATGTGATGGTTACCTAGCCATGAGAAAGCTGGGCTGCAGGAAAATTGGACAGTCGAGGAATTTCCCCAAATTCCTTCATAGTGGTATGTCCCTCCCACATGCTTATAACCCCAGGCAATGCAGGACAAAGGCCATTCTCCTCCTACCTTGGCAATCTCCTGCCGTTTTCCTGCTGTTCTCAGCCAGGTCTCTGACCTGCAATGGTGACAGTCAGGAGATGCCTCCACCTTGGGAGAAAGACTGTGGCCAAAGGGATGGCCTTTTGCTTCCTGCTTCTTTCCTAAAGGAAAGGGAAGTGACCTTCTGGGCTGACAAAGTATTCACAATATAGCAACCAGGAATGCAAAGAGCATGGTGCTGGCAGGCAGGGACCTGGGTTCAAGGTCTTAGCAATACAACCAAGGGGGGAAATAAAATGAGTTTTCTGTGGATCAGCTCATTCCCCACATATGCAGAAGTGAAGAATTAACCATATCCTTTTTTAAGTCCAAGACTGTTCTGAAAGCAAGTGAGATCCTATGAAGAGAATGGTGTTCTGTGCTTTTCAGAAGCTGGACAAATAGAAACAAGCAATGAAGGCAAGATCCACTGCATAGGCTGTCTGTAGTGTTCTGAGGCTGCCTCCTCTTCTGCCTAAATTTCTGCCCCCTGAATCCCCCTTTTGCATCCAATGACATATTATCTTATCACTTCTGCCTTGAGTCTAACTGGTGTTGGGGATGTGGTGCACATTAATGTAGGGCTTACTCTTTTCTCTGCACATCAGTTTTCACACCTATAAAATGTAGAGTGGGGAGGCTGAAGCAGGGCAATCAGTTCTATTAGATGTTTCAAAAGTCCTGTACAGTCTAATACTCAGTGAGTGGATCAACTCTGTCTCTCTAAAGAAAAACTTGCATGTTTCAGGTCATGTCTGTGAAAAGCTAAGGACCAGACAGGCATAGGGAAAGTGGGTAAGAGCAAAGCATGTGGAGGAGAGAAGGGATCTGGACTCCCAAGCAGCTAAGAGAGGGTTAGCCCAGACGGAAGAGTGGACTGCTGCAGAGAGGCACCAGGACTGAAGGATGCTCATCAGAGCAGCCTGGGAACCTTGGCACTCCATGGACCTGGCCCACAGGCCTCTGTGTCACGCTGGTGCTGGCCTCCCTACGGGCACATTGTGCACCTGTGCATGTGGTCCACGGGGTTCCTAACACTTGGACAGGCTGACTTCACCCTCTCTCTGCCGTCCAGTGAAGCCAAGAGGCAGAGCTGCTGATCTCCAAGGACAGTGAAGGCAGAATCCAGGCAGCCTTTCAGACACTGAGTTAAAATGGCTGGAGAGTATGCATCTAAGCAGGGTGGATGACAACATCAGAGCCCATTAGCACTGCTGGCCACAACAGGCTCCAAGAACGAGCACAGCTGGCAGCCCTGCATGAAGTCTCGGATGCACTCCTTACAAACACGCCTTTCACAGGTGCATGTCCTAGTGACAGGGTCTGTCAGACTAAAAGCTTTTGCTGTTAGATTGATTTACTTCAACATGGGAGCACAAGGAGGCCCACATCCTGAGGATGAACCACCAGACAGAACCCCACATGCTCCACCTGGGTTCTGCAAGTTTCAACAGAAAGCCTGAAGGCTTTGGCAGGCAGAGAGGGAATAAATGGCGAACCCCCAACTCCCTGAAAGAGCCAGGACAGCATTTCTCAAAGTCTGAGCCAAGAATCACTTGCATTAGAATAAGTTGGCACAGTAATTTGAAAATGCATTTTCCTGGACTCCTTACCAGCAAATCTGAACCTTTGGGGGAACTGTCATTTCTTAGCAAGCTACTGAAGTGATTCTTTTTTTTATATATATAATAGATTTTATTTTACTTTTACAGAGTTTTGTTGTTTACAGATATGTACAATCTCAGATTAGTCATACGTATGTCCCCCCATCCCACCCCTCCAGGCCATGGCACAGCGCCCTGCAGGATCCCCTTTTCTCACAGTGCAATTACAATAGCTATATTTTTCACATATTACAATATAGGTTTTCATACCTCTTCCTTTACATCTCCTACCCACTGCTTATTCCCCACCATGTCCATATGTCTATTCTCCATGTCTCTTTTTTCATCACTTGAGGTGATTCTTATGTCCAGTAATGTTGACCAAGGTCCATATAGTCAAAGCTATGGTTTTCCCAGTAGTCAGGTGTGGTTGTGAGAGCTGGACCATAAAGAAGACTGAGCACCAATGAACTGATGCTTTCAAACTGTGGTGCTGGGGAAGACTCTTGAGAGTCCCTTGGACTACAAGGAGATCAAACCAATCAGTCCTAAAAGAAATTAACACTGGCTATTCATTGGAAGGAACGATGCTAAAGTTGAAGCTCCAATACTTTGGCCACCTGATGCGAAGAGACGACTCATTGGAAAAGACTCTGATGCTGGAAAAAATAGAAGCAGAGGAGAAAGGGATGATAGAGCACAAGATGGTTGGATGACATCACTGACTCAGTGGACATGAGTTTGAGCAAACTCTGGGAGATGGTGAAGACAGGGAAGCCTGGTGTGCTGCCGACCATGGGGCTGCAAAGATTCAGAATGACAGAGTGACTGAATGTTAAAAATCATATGACCATTCTCCATTCCTGACAAAGAGTAGATACTTGTCAAGACTGTGTTGAAAGAATGAATGCATAAATGAATGTGTGTGAGGGAGACCCTCACACAGTGAGGTCCTCAGTGAACCAGGAAGAAACAGAAGGGATTAGAATGAGAGTCAGGGTTTATTGGACCTGGAAATGGGTTCAAAGGCTTCCAGCAGAATCAGCGTTCTCCTTTAACATTATATGCTTTATAGTTTACAACACTTTGGTCTTCTCTTTCGAATTCTGATGGGCAGGGGTAGGAGGGCTCAAGATAGGTATCATTATTGTTAACTCACTTAACACATGAAAAACCTGAGGTTCAGAGAGTATTCATTTACCAATATCATGTAGCTTATAGGGGTCAGAGACACAACTTGAGTCCTTTGAGCAAGAGCTCCAGGTCAACCCTTTGTGCGGTGCCTTGGCTGCTACCATCCTCCTCAAGGGGCAAGAAAACTGACCTGGAATAACACCATGATAAGGAGCTGTTAGGAGGAAGGGAGACCTTCTTTGACACGTGAGATTAAGGCAGTAAGGGTGGTGCAGGGCAGGAAACGAAGAGCGCTGACAACTGCTGAGTACCACTGTATGCTGCAGCATCCACTTTGATGTGTTATTTCATACAGTGCTCACAATTACCCTGCAAGTATTTCATTGCCCTCATTTTGCAGTTGAGGAAAATGAAGGTCAGAAGGGAAGACAAGGAAGCAATTTACCCAGGGCGTTGACCAGAGAGGTAAGAACTGGCAAAGCCAAAATTTGAACTCAAATCTCACCAAATTCAGAGCCCACTTACAGAGTTATTTTTGTTTCAGTCAATTTTTTCCTGTCCATTCCTGCCTACCACTGGATTGATGCAAGATTTAATTCCTTTTTAAAAAACTTTGTTTAATTAGTACTATGTTCTATCAATATATTTTTTTCATTTTAGGAATTACTGATTTTTATACATGCTTTTGTTGAACTATATTGAACCTTTAATACTTTAACATATGTACTTAACAATGTTAACATGACAGATCTTTTTCTCCTGAGCTATACAAGGTCTTTACAATGCTGTCCATCTGATTCGTCCTTCCTGTGTTTCAAGATACTGCTCTCTATTCAGTTGAGGCCTGAATCTGATGCATTGTTAATATTCAACAAATATTTAACTGACAAAATGGCTATTTCATACAAATGATACTTTCAATGAAAACAATGTTACTTACATTTCATAATTAATCTCCCACAAGTTAGACATTAAAAATCTTTGATACAGATTTATCAACATATAAACCAATTTCCTTATTCACTATTAATTTTTTGGTTTAATTTTGGGGGGGGGTGCGATGGGGCGGGAGGGAGGGGGCGGGTGGGCCTCTTCTATTGGTCTTTCATTTGTCTATTTTCACCCATCTTTGTTCTTTTGGCCCGTGTGGTCCTCCCATCACAGTGGCCTCTTTCATCGCAGAGCACCGACTCTGGGTGCATGCACTCTAGAGCTCCGGCTCGGTAATCGGACACATGGGTGCAGCTGCTCTGGGCACGTGGGATCTTCCCAGGCCATGGATCGAACTGGCGACCCTTGCACTGCAAGGCGGTGTCCTTACCCACTGGACCACCAGGGAAGCCCCTGGTTTAATTTTTGAATATAGAGTGGAAAAAAAAAAAAACGAAAACATAGAATATAGTTATCTAACCACACACACACACACACACACACACATCCCAGTGGTAACCAGGTGCAACATAATAGAACAAATCCTGTGCTGGAGCAATATGCCCTGCCTCTAGCTTTCTCCTGATTCTAAGACTTCTTTATTCAAGTCAAATAAACTCTGAGATAGATAGTTAGACAATTGTATCAAAATATTTAAGTATCATTGCCTCCTGGATTTGATGTGCACAATTGTCTGGATTACCTTGGGAAGGTCATTTTTACCTCTCTGAGTCTCAGATTTCGCACAAATAAAATTAAGATTGTGATCTGAATCTGAAGGTCTTAGGCATGGGTTTGCATCAGAATCATGTAAATTTTTAAAATAGTATTAATAGTTTTTGAGGCCTACTTGTGAATGTTTGGTTTCATTAAAAATGTTTTTCAACATAGGCCTGTGAGTAACAAAACTCAGTCTTTGCCTAAAAAATCTTTATTTCGTATCGTTTTTGTAGGACAGTTGAACTGGGTATAGAATTCTAGACGGACATATCTTGCTCCTAAGCATTTTTCTTACCCCTTTCTCTCTTTTCATAACTCTTATTGAATGTTGTGTTCAACTTTCTCCAAACCACTGAACCTGGTTTTCATCTCTATCTCTCTGAGCTTCATTCTAGATTATTACCTCAGATCTAGTGTTTTAAAAATTCAGTGGTTCTGTCCTTGACCTTGAAGAGGCTATTATTCAAACTTCCACTGAGTCTTTAAGTGTTGACTATTATATTTTTTTATTTCTGAATTTTCATATGTTCTTTTGGACAATTACATTTTTGTTTTATGGTTTTATTCATTTTCCTGATGATTATCTCTTCTTCAAAACTTTAACAATTTAAGGTTATTTATTAAAGTTTCTTTCAGATGTGTTATTACATCCAGATACTGGGGTGCTAGTTCTTTGACTTGAAGTACTTGCTAAATATCCCTTATGGTGGTTTTCTTTTGTGATTATTAAATTCGACTGTGAGCCTTTTCTCCATGGGGGTTACTTCCCATGAGATGAGCTGTGGAAGTGTCCCTTCTCACAAGGCACCTGAAAGGTCTTACAGGATTCAGAAGTTTCTGACTGGTTTCTATGTTAATTTCTCAGCTGGGGGTCCTTGTACGGTGAGAATAGTGGAAATTTAGAACCCAAGCTTGTCAGATTGGTTTAGGAGGCTAATTTCTTGAGAATGACCCTTTGTACATTCCATTGCCAGGGTGGACTTTAAGTTTTCCTCACCAGTTACCATGATGGCTGGTAGAGATTTTCTTATGCTTGCTGCGTGGGTCAACCAGCTCTTCACAACCCCTATCTTTACAACAGTTCAACTCTATTTCTTGGAATCTGCAGCCAAATCTCCCCTCTGCAATCAGGCACCAGGACTCCAGCCCCCAGCTCATTTTATAATTCCTTGGGCCATTTTGGCTCAGCAGCTGTTAAACCCACTGAGTTAGAGTCTCCTCTTTGTTAATCTAACATGGGGAATTTCTCTCCCTTAACATTGTGCTTGACTATGTTTCAAATTTTTATTTTGTTATATTTTATCCAGCATCCTCATTTGTTTGGAGAGGGGTGGGGCTATGAGGGTAGAGTTACTTTCTGTCAGTTCAGTGTAACACATCGACCAGAAGTGGCCAGTCCTTGTGTTTACAACACACAGTTCCTCTGGGGGATAGATTCATTTTCTGTTTGTTTCTTTGTTTTTTTGATGGCTGTTCAGAAGGAATAAAAGCTCAGTTCCCTTAGAAGTTAGATGATACAATGAAGATTCTCATTGGAAGGAAGGAACTTGAGTGAGCAAATTAGAAAGAGCCAAGGGAAGACACTGGCAGAAGTACCTCTTTCAAAAAGAAATTCAGAACTACTTTAGGGAAGTTGAAAATAGAGCTGATCTCTGAGGCTTCAGCTCCAAACAAAGAGGCAGAGGTTCTGAAGAGATAATTAACATAAGTAATCCAAGCAGAAACTGTGTACAAGCTGCATTAGACCCATGAAAAAGCCCCAGGCTGCCTGGAGGTGGGGAAAAAAGATAAACAAGCAAATGTTCAGAGAAAGGAAATTTATAACAGTTTTGTTAATGACAAAGCATTCAATTTGTACTCTGCAGGTTTTACTTCGTTTAACCCTTCTCTAACTGGGTATTTCACAGTTTCTAAAAATAGTTTCCATGCACTGGATTATTAAATCTTTATTTTAAATGGAAAACAAGAGAATGTATCCAATGTTACATGCCTTTCTTCTACCACCCCTGCCCAAAATAGTCCACCAGTCTGCCCTAGCGTTCCTTTAATTAGGCAACAATGATGACATGCAGGTCAGCCTTTGTTGGAATTAAAGAGCATCCACTGGCCTTTAAAGAATGCTCAGCACCCTTGCATGTTGGGAATATCATAGATATCACAATGCAGGCAGGTCAGTAGGAGTGGAGTTAATCTAATATTATTGTTGTTCAGTTGCTAAGTCATGTCCAACTCTGTGACACCATAGACTGAAGCACACCAGGCTTTCCTGTCCTTCACTGTCTCCTGGAGTTTGCTCAACCTCATGTCCATTGAGCCAATGATGCTATCTAACCATTTCATCCTCTGTTGCCCCCTTCTCCTGCCCTCAATCATTTCCAGCATCCGGATCTTTTCCAGTGAATCATCTCTTTGCATCAGGTGGCCAAAATATTGAAGCTTTAGCTTCAGAATCAGTCCTTCCAATGAATAATCATGGTTGATTTCTTCAGGGATTGACTGGTTTGATCTCCTTGCAGACCAAGGGATTCTAAAGAGTTTTCTCTAGTAGCACAATTTGAAAGCATCAATTCTTCAGCACTCGGCCTTTTTTATGGTCCAGCTCTCACATCCATCCATGACAACTGGAAAAACCATAACTTTGACCACATGAACCTTTGTCGGCAAGTGATTTCTTGACTTTTTAATATGTTGTCTAGTTTAATTGTAGTTTTTCTTTGAAGAAGCAAGCAGTCTTTCAATTTCATGGCTGCAATCACCATCCACAGTAATTTTGGAGTCCAAGAAAATAAAGTATGTCACTGTTTCCATTGTTTGCCCATCTATTTGCCATGAAGTCATGGGACCAGATGTCATAATCTTCATTTTTTTTGAATGCTGTTTTTTTTTTTTTTAAGATTTATTTATTTATTTATTTTGGGTGGGGGTCGGGTTGGGGAGGGAGGGGAGCAGGTGGGCCACTTCTATTGGTCCTTCGTTTCTCTATGTTCATCTGTCTTTGTTCTTCCGCTCCTGTGGGCCTCCCATTGCGGTGGCGTCTGTTGTCGCAGAGCGCCGGCTCTGGGCGCATGCGCTCCAGAGCTCTGGCTCGGTAATTGGACACATCAGTCCAGCCGCTCCGCGACACGTGGGATCTTCCCAGGCCAGGGCTCGAACCGGTGCCCCTTGCACTACAAGGCGGTGTCCTTATCCACTGGACCACCAGGGGAAGCCCTTGAATGCTGTTTTAAGCCAACTTTTTCACTCTCATCTTTCACCCTAATCAAGAGGTTTTTTAAATTCCTCTTTACTTTCTGTCATTAGAGTGATATCATCTGCATATCTGAGGTTATTGATATTTCTCCCCATAATCTTGATTCCAGCTTGTGATTCATCCAGTCAGGCATTTTGCATGATGTCCTCTGCATGTAAGTTAAATAAGCCGGGTGACAATATACAGCCTTGACATACTCCTTTCCCAATTTTAAACCAGTCTGTTGTTCCATGTCTGGTTCTAACTGTTGCTTCTTGAGCTGAATACAGATTTCTCAGGAGATAGGTAATGTGGTCTGGTATTCTGATCTCTTTAAGAATTTTCCACTTTTTGTTGTGATCCACATAGTCAAAGGACTTAGCATAGTCAGTGAAACAGAAGCAGATGTTTTCTGGAGTTTCCTTGCTTGTTTTATGGTCCGTTAGAGTTTGGTAGTTGGTTGTCTGGTTCCACTGCCTTTTCTAAATCCAGCTTGTACATCTGGAAATTCTTGGTTTACGCATTGTTGAAGTATAGCTTGGAGGCTTTTGAGAATGACCTTACTAGCTTGTAAAATGAACACAACTGTGCGATAGTTCAAACATTGTTTGGCGTTGCCCCTTTTTGGGATTGGAATAAAAACTAACCTTTTCCAGTCCTGTGGCCACTGCTGAGATTTCCAAATTTGTTAGCATATGGAGTGCAGCACTTTGACAGCATCGTCTTTTAGGATTTTAAATAGCTCAGCTGGAATTCCATCACCTCCACTAGCTTTATTTGTAGTGATGCTTCTTAAGTCCCACTTGACTTTGCACTCCAGGATGTCTGGCTGTCTTTGTTCTTCCGCTCCTGTGGGCCTCCCATTGCGGTGGCGTCTGTTGTCGCAGAGCGCCGGCTCTGGGCGCATGCGCTCCAGAGCTCTGGCTCGGTAATTGGACACATCAGTCCAGCCGCTCCGCGACACGTGGGATCTTCCCAGGCCAGGGCTCGAACCGGTGCCCCTTGCACTACAAGGCGGTGTCCTTATCCACTGGACCACCAGGGGAAGCCCTTGAATGCTGTTTTAAGCCAACTTTTTCACTCTCATCTTTCACCCTAATCAAGAGGTTTTTTAAATTCCTCTTTACTTTCTGTCATTAGAGTGATATCATCTGCATATCTGAGGTTATTGATATTTCTCCCCATAATCTTGATTCCAGCTTGTGATTCATCCAGTCAGGCATTTTGCATGATGTCCTCTGCATGTAAGTTAAATAAGCCGGGTGACAATATACAGCCTTGACATACTCCTTTCCCAATTTTAAACCAGTCTGTTGTTCCATGTCTGGTTCTAACTGTTGCTTCTTGAGCTGAATACAGATTTCTCAGGAGATAGGTAATGTGGTCTGGTATTCTGATCTCTTTAAGAATTTTCCACTTTTTGTTGTGATCCACATAGTCAAAGGACTTAGCATAGTCAGTGAAACAGAAGCAGATGTTTTCTGGAGTTCCCTTGCTATTTTTATGGTCCAGTAGATGTTGGTAATTTGATCTCTGGTTCCACTGCCTTTTCTAAATCCAGCTTGTACATCTGGAAATTCTTGGTTTACGCATTGTTGAAGTATAGCTTGGAGGCTTTTGAGAATGACCTTACTAGCTTGTAAAATGAACACAACTGTGCGATAGTTCAAACATTGTTTGGCGTTGCCCCTTTTTGGGATTGGAATAAAAACTAACCTTTTCCAGTCCTGTGGCCACTGCTGAGATTTCCAAATTTGTTAGCATATGGAGTGCAGCACTTTGACAGCATCGTCTTTTAGGATTTTAAATAGCTCAGCTGGAATTCCATCACCTCCACTAGCTTTATTTGTAGTGATGCTTCTTAAGTCCCACTTGACTTTGCACTCCAGGATGTCTGGCTGTAGGTGAGTGATCACACCATCATGGTTATTTGAATCTTTAAGATCTTTTTTGTATAGATCTTCCGTGTTCTTGCCACCCCTCAAAATATCTTCTGCTTTTCTTAGGTCCATACCATTTCTGTCCCTTTTTGTGCCCATCTTTACATGAAATGTTCCCTTGTATCTCTAATTTTCTTGAAGAAATCTATAGTCTTTCCCATTCTATTGTTTCCCTCTATTTCTTTGCCTTGTTCATTTAAGAAGTCCTTGCCATTCCTGCCCTTTATTGTATAAACAAAGGGAAAGGAGTTTTCTGGCTATTTAATGCTATGGGGGGCAACCTACCTCAGCAGATGATGGAAGAGTTCAGGAAAGGGATAAACCCCAAGCCCCCATCCTCCCACAGTCCCCACCCACCAGGCGGTGAGCCATGGTAATAAGTGGTGTGACTAAGGGAACTAATGACTGTGAATTCTGTCATGTTTAACCCTTAGGACAACTCCATGGGGAAAGCAGCAGTACTCATCCAGTTCTATAAATGAGACAAGAGAGATCCTTAATGGTTAAGTAACTCGGAAAAGGTCACTTGGTTTAAAAGTTGAAGTGCTGGGGCACCAGTTTTTGTGTCTGGAATACATGAGCTTGTCAAGAAAGAAGGGTGAAGTGAGAGACCTATCCAAGGGCCAGGAAAAGCAATTTATTGCCGGGAGAAAAGAATTCTCTTGATCTGGTGCATACATAAATAAATGCACACGACCTAATGAGGCGACACTAACCCTTCCATGGTAATTCTGGAAGAGAATAGAAGGCACCAAGGATGGCTCTTTTTCTCAGCATTATTTTCTTTTGCTGAGAAGAGTGTTGAGATATATCACAGAGCAGGGTTTTGCAAACTGGGCCAAATCCTGTCCATATCCGTTTTTGTAAATAAAGTTTTATTGTAACACAGCTGTGTCATTCATTTATGTAGAGTCCATGGCTGCTTTCATAATATCATGTAGAATTGAGTGGTTATGATGGACACTGTATGGCCTATACACCAACAGTATTTTCTATCTGACCCTTTACAGGAAAAGTTGGTTGATTTCTGTCATAGAGGTAAAAACTGAAGGGCTATGCTAGCAAAGCCCTTTCTTTCTATGTGGAAAGATCAGACAAAAGGAGAGATTCAGAGTAAGTATTAAGTCTGGGGCATGCAACAACTCAGCAGCCTTTATGTGGAGCCCCACTTACCTGTCCAGCAGGATGCCACCACCTGCTGAGGACTCAGAAATGCGAAGTGTCACCTTCTGGCAGAAGCACACGCAGACGAAAATGGCAGATGGAAATAAAACTGAGACGAGCCTGGAAAGATGGGCTTAGTACAGCCTCTGTGAATAATGAAGACAGCAAGGATTTCATTTTATCTTATCTCAGCCAATGTGATGGACTCTTCTTCCCTCCCCTCTAGGAGGTTGTATGCAAACAAAGACGAGTAACTTGGTGAATCAGGAAAGAATGGAGAATTCATTTATTCGTCATCAATCTTGGGAGCGACTATGTGCCAGGCACTGTGCTAGGTGCTGCCCTCATGGACCCTGCTTGATTGTAACCAGAGGGTGGGAGGAGAATAAAGGGAGAAGGGAAAAAATTTGGGGAAAATGAAGGTGTGCACATCAGATGGTTTCCATTCTACCGGTAAAGGTGAGAGAAGCAGGCGTGGGAGGCTGGAGTCAGGAAGAGACTGTATCAAGTGGCTATTTCCTGTCACAGAAGTGTTCCCTGGGCAGTGAGGGGGCACAGTGGGGTTGCCAGGAAGTATTGGGTGCCAATTTGAGGGATGAGGTCGCGAAGGGAAAAGCAGGGTCAGCAGTACGTAAGGTTTTCTTTCTGCATCACTGAGCTCCTCAGGTGAGACCCAAAGATGGATGTGAGTGCGGACCAAACAGGAGACAGCCCCACTTGCGGAGTCACATAAAGAAAAGAGGAAGCAAGACGTCTACTACAGAGCATAAGTATTTGCTAACTAGAGTTAAGTCATGGGTCATGATACTGGAAGTATTGATTAAGTCCAGGTCTGCTGAGTGAAAAATTGCTTCCTTGTGGAAATCTGAAGATATTCTCTGGCTGACAGGCTCTAATGATCTTATGCAGTCAGGACACTTTAGTTCAAAGAGATGATTAGCATTGTCAATTAGACCTGGATGCATTGATTTTCTAATTAGCCTTTGGTGGTGCTCTGGCCTCTTCTCTCCTTAGGCTCTGTAAGCACCAGCTGCCACCTACACAGGGCAAATCCTCATTCAATTGGGGACACAGCCAAAATGTTTCCTATCTTAAACAATATTTCATCTTAGAAAACTGTAAGTGAATATTTGCTAATTTCTTGATATAAGACCATGACCTTCTTTGTAAATACAGACCCACTGGCTTTTCCCTGCCTTTCTTCCATGAGTCATATTCATAAGACATCCAGAACAGATTTCTATTTTCCCCAAGGACTTGAAAACCTTTGCATAGCAATCTGAATGCAAAATGGTTGGGACTTTTAGAATTCCCCTCCAAACGTTTTCCCCTAATCTTTTACAGAGAAATCACCCACACCTGGATAGGAAGTTGTCCCTCGATCTTCTCTTTCTCCTCTCTTTCTTTCTTTCTTTTCTTGCTCCCTTCCTTCCTTGGTAATCACCTTGCCTTTATGGGCTCTTTCCAAAGTATTCAATATAATTTTCATAGAAAACAACTTTTGGGACTCATACTTCATCAGTTTATGTAGTATTTGAGTATATAATTACCAATACTACTACTGGCATAAAAGCTTTGACCAGACACAGCTGGTTCTAGGTAAGCAGACATGAGAGGTGGGCATTGACTACGAGCCTTTCCTGAGAGCGGTGGTGGACTCGGGGGGCTTCTGCCGCGCTCGCTCTGCGCCAGGGGAGCTTGCCGTCTCTCAGACAGAGGCCAAGCTGATGGCTGACTCCATGGTGGGGTTTGAGTAGCACAATGGGGCTCACACTGAAGCCCCAACAGCAACATAGTAGAGTCCTTTCTCTGGGCCTGGAATCACCCTCTTTTCTTGATCATCTTCTAGGCTACAGACTGACCTTGTGTGAGGAAGGGGGATTCATTCCGTCTCTCAGTATACAGAAAACTTTATCAGATTTTTCTTCTCACAGAGGGAGCTGACAGGTCTCAATGACAGAAACACGCATGGCCTTTCCTAGACGACTAGCTTTTGTCCAGGTGTGCCCTCTAACTATGAAGGAGGAAATGGCAACCCACTCAGATATTCCTGCCTGGAAAATTCCATGCACAGAAGAACCAAGTGGGCACAGTCAGAGGCTAGCGAGGGTGTGAACCATCATCTCCACTGACCTGGGGCCCTGGTGTGGATTCTGGACCTCTGTGCCCACCACCAGCTGCCACAGGAGAGAAAGGCTTCCAGCCGCCCTGGCATGCACTACTCTGCTGGGAGTATGTAGGAGTGGGGATTGTGGCCTTTGGCACTCGGGCAGATGGGTAAGGGACCGTCGGCTTCCATCACCATTGACCTTGACTGCAGCTGCTGCCAGACCTGGAGACTGTGCTGACCCTGCTCTTCACAACTGCAGTCCCCTGGCGTTAGCTAAGGTGAGGGGTGGTGCCATGGAGGTCTGGGTAAACTGAAGGGATGGATTTGTCTCCCATGCCCAGGATCCTGAGATGGGAACCTGCCATGAGATGGGTGCAGTGAGCCTGAACACTGCTTCCTGCAAAGCAATTTTGGACCTCTGGCTTCTACATCCTGTGGAACCCCAGCTTTATGACAGGAAATTAAGAAATGTCCAAGTCCCTGGAAGCCGCAGAATAGTCATAGTTCTAGAAGTTAGAACATTTATGTGGTGGGATGATGTAGAAATGAGGACATTGGCTTTGGAGTCAGTCAGGCTGGGTTAGAAGCACAGTACCTGTTAGTGGCTGAACGGCCCTGGGTTACTTCTTTAGCAAAATCTTTTGGAACTGGGCCTTAGGTTTTCCATCAGTAAAATGGGAGAATCCATACCTGCTTGGCGGGTTGTGAGGAGGGCAAAACGACATGCCCTGCTGGCCTGTTGAACATTTCCCATAAATGCTAGCTTCCTGGAGCCCCAGGAGGGAGATGCTGCAGTGTGGAGAGGTGGGGTATTGGTCAGACCTCCCTGTGCCTCAGTTTCCCTTTCCATGCCAGGGGAAGGTGCTTTCTAGATGGAGGCAATGAAGCTTGGCATCAATACCAAACTGCAGTTTAGGATCTTAGGGGCATCAGCACGAACTAAATAAAGACATGCTGAAACAACATCAGAACCATGTGGCATTTGGAAATTTCTAGATTAGATCACAGGATTCTCCAGTGACAACTTAACCCAATAGTATTTTCCAGTTGCCTTTAAAAATTTCCAGTTTCCTAGAAACTTGAGAGTGAGGTCCATAGGTCTCCTTCAGATTCTACCTCTGGTCTCCTTCACCCCAGGCTCCCAAGGCCTAAACCCTATGCTGTGGTTTTTAAATATTTTTTCTAATTCTTCAATACTCCCCCCTTCAATAGATGAAACCTAATGCCCACTCCCCACCTCCCACACACACAATGTGAACCAGATTTAGAAACTCAACTCTAAAAAACAGAATGAGCTGGAAGTGATGCAATGTGAATCTGAGGCTAGGTCATCAAAAGGACAGCTTCTGCCTGGCTCTCCTGGCTCTCCTTTTTCGGTGGAAGCCTACTGCCACGCCATGAGGACACTCAAGTATCCTTAGGAAAAGTCCACAAGGGCAGGAACTGAGGTTTTTGCCAAAGGGCAGGACCACCTAATCATGTAGAGGGACTGTTTTGGAAGTGACTCCTTCAGCCCCAGTCAAGCCTTCAGATGATGCAGTCCCACCAAAGTCTTGACTGCGGCCTCATGGAGAACCTGAGCGCAAGCTGCCTGGCCAAGGCTCTCCCAGGTTCCTGATGCACAGAAACTGAGCTTAATATGTGTGTTTTTTATTTGTATGTTAAGCTGCTAATTTGGGGGATAAATAGACAAACAACAGTAGATAACAACTATACTCCGTCTCCCTAAAGTTAGGTGTAGCTTGGGCACTTCGCTTTTACCATCCTGGCCAGTCTGTCTACGGCCCTGGGTAAAGGCAGCAGGGGCTGATGGGTTAAGAGCAGTGCTCAGAAGACAAAGAACATTAGCTCCTGAAGATAAACTAGTCCAACCTTTTATCCTGCAAGGGGCTCAGCAGAGAGGTCGCTGCTTCTTATAGGTTGGGGAAGGTCCTGGGACCCAGAGTATAAAGACAGAGCTGGTCTGGTTTTCAGACCACCTGCAGGTGGGGCGAATGCTGGAACGCTCATATTTGAGTCCCTTTCTCTTCATCTGAGAAGCAATCCCGGCCCACTACACCCCCGTGCTTGGCAAACCCATCTGTGCAGAGTAGGATTTATTCAACAAAAGTAATCAGGAAGCTGGATGCTTCCAGTTCTTCCTCTTTCTCTCCCCGGCGCTGATGTTCTGCAGTTTCATTTGCAAGGGGAGAGGGAGCTGCAAGCACATTGCTGAAAAGTGGCACCTTTCATTTTTCCTAGTAATGTGTGGCATCACAGCTGTAGACTAGTAGAAATCTGTTAGGAGAGGAAGACTGCAAAGACAGCCACATGGAGTGCAGTTGTCAGAGGTGGCTCCTTCTTACACACCTGCCCTTCCCCAACCAGAAGTCTCATCCCTGCTCCAGGCAGGCGCCCTTGATGTTAAAACCTGAATCTCTCCCCTTACTCACCCTTCTTAGTCTATCTGTGATGCGCAGTGGCTCTCAGTGTTGGAGCCACCTATTGGAGCTTATCTATTATTCCCTGTGCCAGCGACTGCGACTCCCTACTAAAAAGAATTCTGCCCTGGATTCCAACGTGCAGCTGTATAGAAGGAAGACTATTTCCCCACACTACCAGCAGATTGACACCTGCTGAGCAGCCTACACTTCAACTCAGTGTTGATACTGATAATATCAGATCTCATAGGTTACAGGTCTAGTCCTACAAGACTCCCCTACCCCGCCCCGCCCCACCCAGAGGCCAATAATGAATCCAGGTTGTTACCCGGGCTTCTGACCGATCAGCTATAGACAGAAGGTTCCAACAAGCCCTTCTTTGGATTCATTTAGTTTGCTAGAGCAACTCACAGAACTCAGAGAAACATTTAATTTACTAGATTACCAGTTTATTATAAAAGGATATAAATCAGGAACAGCCAGATGAAAGAGAGGCGGAGAGAAGGGTTTGGGGAGAAGGCCCTGAGCTCCCGTCCCCTCTCTGAGTGTGCACTCTATATCTCCACATGTTCACCAACACAGAGCCCTCGGAACCCAGTCCTTTGGGTTTTTGCAGAGGCTCAATTACACAGGTGTGAGTGCGTACTGTCGCTTCTTTGCAACTCCACAGACTGTAGCCTGCCAGGCTCTTCTGTTCATGGAATTTGAGGTTGTCAGTATTATACTGGAATGGGTTGCCATTTCCTGCTTCAGGAAATCTTCCTGACCCAGGGCTAAGAGTTTCATTGGCCCCACAAAAGTAATCAGGAAGCTGGATGCTTCCAGTTCTTCCTCTTTCTCTCCCGGCCTGATGTTCTGCAGTTTCATTTGCAAGGGAGAGGGAGCTGCAAGCACATTGCTGAAAAGTGGCACCTTTCATTTTTCCTAGTAATGTGTGGCATCACAGCTGTAGACTAGTAGAAATCTGTTAGGAGAGGAAGACTGCAAAGACAGCCACATGGAGTGCAGTTGTCAGAGGTGGCTCCTTCTTACACACCTGCCCTTCCCCAACCAGAAGTCTCATCCCTGCTCCAGGCAGGCGCCCTTGATGTTAAAACCTGAATCTCTCCCCTTACTCACCCTTCTTAGTCTATCTGTGATGCGCAGTGGCTCTCAGTGTTGGAGCCACCTATTGGAGCTTATCTATTATTCCCTGTGCCAGCGACTGCGACTCCCTACTAAAAAGAATTCTGCCCTGGATTCCAACGTGCAGCTGTATAGAAGGAAGACTATTTCCCCACACTACCAGCAGATTGACACCTGCTGAGCAGCCTACACTTCAACTCAGTGTTGATACTGATAATATCAGATCTCATAGGTTACAGGTCTAGTCTACAAGACTCCCTACCCCGCCCCGCCCCACCCAGAGGCCAATAATGAATCCAGGTTGTTACCCGGGCTTCTGACCGATCAGCTATAGACAGAAGGTTCCAACAAGCCCTTCTTTGGATTCATTTAGTTTGCTAGAGCAACTCACAGAACTCAGAGAAACATTTAATTTACTAGATTACCAGTTTATTATAAAAGGATATAAATCAGGAACAGCCAGATGAAAGAGAGGCGGAGAGAAGGGTTTGGGGAGAAGGCCCTGAGCTCCCGTCCCCTCTCTGAGTGTGCACTCTATATCTCCACATGTTCACCAACACAGAGCCCTCGGAACCCAGTCCTTTGGGTTTTTGCAGAGGCTCAATTACACAGGTGTGAGTGCGTACTGTCGCTTCTTTGCAACTCCACAGACTGTAGCCTGCCAGGCTCTTCTGTTCATGGAATTTGAGGTTGTCCAGTATTATACTGGAATGGGTTGCCATTTCCTGCTTCAGGAAATCTTCCTGACCCAGGGGCTGAACCCATGTCTCTTATGTCTCCTGCATTGGCCAGAGGGTTCTTTGCCACCAGTGCCACTGGGAAGCCCAATTACATAGGTACAATTTATAAACTGTACCATTGATGATTGAACTCAATCTCCATCCTCTCTCCCCTTACCAGAGATCAGTGGATGGAATTGAAACTTCTAAACCTCTAATCACTCCATTGGTTCCCATGGCAACCAGCCTTGAACCCACCTTATCTAGGGGCATTACCAAAGTCATCTCATTAACATTACAAAAGATACTTTTACTGCTCTTTACCACAGGAAATTTTAAGGTTTCAAATTTCAATTTTGAATTTCAAGGAAATTTCCTAGATTTTTAGGAACTCCTTGCCAAAAACAAGAACCAAATATACATTTTTTATTGCAAATCACAATATTATAACATTTAAAATCTGTGCTCCTTTTCCTTTATAAGAGAGCCCAGCTAAAAGGACAGGTTTCCAAAGTCTCTCTTGCAATTAAATGAGGCCATGTGAGTAGTTCAGGTTGGTGACACATAAGCAAAAGCGATGGTGGAGAATGTGGTGCCCAAGGATGAAAGAACAAGGCAAACTAGGAGGGTCTTGGAACACAAGACCCTTACTGTCCTCTCCTCTCCTGGGCTAAAGTACACTGCCCAGTCCTTAAGACCCCTATGTCATTCCTTGGACCCTGCTGCATGCTGTAGTCATCACTCTACCCACCCAGTACATCGTCCAATCAGCAATGATCCTTAAGACCCCTATGCCACTCCTTAGACCCTAGCTATAAAAGGAATCAAAGACCCCAGCTTAATGTCGGTTCTCCTTTGGGCCGACCCGCTGTTCTGACAGTGTCAGTTCTCCTTTGAGCCGACCCGCTGTTCTAGCAGCGTCTTCCATGCTAGTTCTCCCTTATGCCAGCCTGCTGTACTGGCAGCGACTCTCCCTTCCCTCACTCTAATAAACTTTACTTTCCCCTCACTCTGCCTCGTGTCTGGAAATTCTTTTCCAACCCGTGTACAGACCTCGACAGAGAAGTCTGGAACACTGTTTAAAGAAGGCTGACTCAGCTGACTCCCCTTTCTTATTTTAGGTGCTTCGAATCAGGGTACGATGGTAGGAGCCCCAGTAGCCATTCTGGACCATGAGGTGGCCTTGAGACTGGAAGCCAAGTATTAATACTAAGGAGGCTAGAGTAGAAAGTTAGGTTATTAAAATATGTATGGCATCAGTATGTATCAGGTTCTGTTCAAAATATTTTTCTTATATGAAATCGTTAAATCCTCAGCTATCCTATGAGATAGGCACTTTTTATTATCCTCGTTTTACAGCTGAGGAAATGAAAGTGTTGAACCTCAATTTGAGACTTAAAGCCAGGGCCCAGACTTAATCAAACCCTGTTTGGGACTTGAACCCACGCGACCAGGACTCGAACCCAGCCTAGACCCTATTTGGGACTTGAACCCACGCGGCCAGGACTCGAACCCAGCCTAGACCCTGTTTGGGACTTGAACCCACGTGGCCGGGACTCGAACCCAGCCTAGACCCTGTTTGGGACTTGAACCCACGCGACCGAGACTCGAACCCAGCCAAAACCCTGGTAATTAAAATCACTCACCCAATGCCTGGACCCACTGAGGTTCAGGTTCTTCATGTTTCAGAGAAGAATTCAGCCAGAGACAAAGTGATAGGTAAGAAATGGATTTATTCAGAGTCAGAGAAAGCACACTCTACAGACAGAGTGTGGGCCATGGCAGAGCGAATCCAGCGGCCCGGAGAGCATGGCGGATTTTTAGCTTTTATAGGCTGGGTAATTCCATATGCTAATGAGTGGGAGGGTTATTCCAGCTCCTTTAGGGAGGGGTGGAACTGTCATCGCGCCTCTGGGTGTGTCATTTGGCTTGCTGACTGAGGATCAAGGTCTGGCCTGCCATCTTGGACCCATTTGATTCTAATGGGTTTACGCTGTGTCCTTGGGCTGTCATTCTTTTCAAAAATTGTGCCCTGCCCCTTTCCCTCCTAACCCTTACAGAAACAGAGAGAAAAGAGAACTTCTTCACAATCTCATGGCCTGAGAAAGATTAAAATCCCGACAGTGTGCCTCTGGAGACCATGCTCCAAGCAGTACCCTGCACTGCCCTGCTTCCCCATGACTGAGGATTCCCGCACCAACCCTGGGCTGCCTCGCTCTGCGTTTCTTTTATGTGAACGAGAAATAAACCTCAAGCTTGCTTAAGCCTTGCTATTTTGAGCTTTCTATTGTCAGCTGCCAAGCCTATGCTACCTGATACATTCTCCAAATTGATTTTCATGCCTCCAGGCGGTTGTTCAAACTTCCTTTTGCCTGGAATGCCCTTTCCCTTGTGCAGGCGTCTGTCAGTGCTTCTCTGATGCAGGACCACAGCGCAGCTCCTTGTTTGTCCATCCTTCTTCCAAGCCACACGGTCACCTTCCAGAGTGTGGGGACAAGTGTCGAAGTATATTCCGCACGCACAAAACTTAACATAGTCTAGCACATAATAAGCGTTTAATAAATGTTTCCTGAAATTAATCAAATCGAGGAAAAACCTGCCAGTTTTACACAAAAGCAGGAGAAAATAGCGCGACATCACATGTTGGCATGCCCTCCTCTCTTCTCCTTGACCAGTGCTGCCAAAAATCGTACTTGCTTCAAAACAGTTTTTTATTCCACAGTGAAATGAAACTTATTTTTAATAAGCCCTCTGGCTATGATGGGCACTTTCCATGTAATTTGATTCTCTGCAGCACTGAAAAGTTTTACAGAAAAGCCCAGAGAGGTCAAGTGGTGCTCCCCAGGCCACACAGCTGTCAAAGAGTACATTTAGATGAACTCAGGAATATTTTATGTCATATACTCATATTCTTATGAACAAGACCCTATTGCTTAAAATACATCACTTGACATCAGGAGAGCTAATCTGGGATTCCACAGGCCTGCTTTCAAATTGAGCCTCTCATCCTTGGGCCTCAGTTCCCTCAGCTATAAATTGTGGGTCGTCCGTGAGAACCCTTCCAGCTTGAATGGTAAATGATACTATTGACTTAAATTTGCACTAAATGTAGGTGATTGAGAGTCTTTTTATATATACAGGAAAGTAAAGAGAGTAAAACAGTACACAAAGGAAACAACTTAAAGGTCAGTTCAGTGCTCACTCTGCTAGACACTGACTCTGCGCGGTCTGCCCGTAGTGTCTCAAAAGTCATCAATCCCATCCCCCCCCATGGCATTCAACGTGGTCATCTTATCTGAGCCAGTGAAAGGACAGCAAGAAAGACATTTGCTGGCAAGAGCCCCAGTCTATAAACAGATCTCTTTCAGCAGAGTCACTGGGAACAGAGCGGGTGGTCCGCACGGGAGGCTGGAAGCTCCTGTGGACCAGTATATATTGATATTCACCGGGGAAGCTCCTACCGCATCAGCAATTCCAGGGAGGCTGTCACCTTGGGAGTCTGGGCAAGGTGTAGTGGCTGTGAGCAAATACAGTGTGCGCTCTTGGAGGGACCAGAGTGCCAGAAGAATCTCTGGGGGCTTCCAAGCACTACGGAATGCTAACTGTACCTGGGTGAGAAGTCAGGCAGGCTCCTGCCTCTCTCGGACCCGTAGCTCTCTACCAGGCCTCCCTGCGCCCCTGCCCTCCCGAGGCCATGAAGCCTGAATCCACATCCAACCTTGATGCCACCTGCCATGTGAACTTAACATTTTTAATCTATTTCTCCAAGTTGCTATTTATTGTACAAACAGAATGAAGTGAAATGATTCTTCTACTCAAATACATCAGCTCTAGTTTGTCACATATATCTAATAATAATCAATACTGACATTTTATGATACTTTATAGCTTATAAATTATTCTCACTTTCATTACCTCATTTGGGCCTCCCTTTAAGCCCTGAGTGTATGAATTGTGTTGAAGCATATGAAATTGCTTGAACATTGCTTCAGCATTGTTTTTGACCTACAAAAATGGCAGTTTCCTGCGGTTCAGCTTAATGTTTGCGCTATCATACTTGTTTTGCAGATGAGGAAACTGAAGCTTTCGTTTGTTGTGTGATTTACCCATGCTCTAATCCAGATGTTGTCTGTTTGTCTCACAGATATTTATCAAGAGCCTGATATATGACAGGTACTTGCTGGATACTAAATACACAGAGAGCAGAGAGTGCCCTTACCATGTCTGATTGCACATGTGTCCAGGGAGTGGGGAGCAGAGGGCAAAGGGCATCTAACTAGCACATTCTAAGTACTCACTGCGCCAGGCCCAAATCCTATTTTATGTTTCTGCTTCTGTCTTATGTACTTATATAGCTATGCTTTATTATTTGTAAACATAATACTAGCATTAATACTTATGTATTAATGAATTCTTACACCAGTCTTACCTATGTTTTAGGTGATGAAATTGAGACACAGAAAGGCTAAGCTAATTGCCCAACGTTAAGTGGCAGAGGCAGAACTAAAGCCTAAGAGTTTGGTTCCAGCTTGAACACACCTGCCTGGGGCCTCTGGACAGGTTTCCTGAAGGTGTCTTCTGAGCTGAGCCCCGAAGGTGGATAGGGCAGCCTTCTTCGGGCAGAGGGAAAAACAGCTGCGGAGGTACAGAAGGCTGAGAAAGAAAGACACACTTTTAAGAATCAGCCCAAATGTTAGGGAAGGAAGTGGTAAGAGACGAGGTACGACACATAGGCAAGGGACAGGTTCTGTAAAGGGTTTATTTTTATTTTACTCATGAGAAATAGGAAGTCATTGTAATCTTACAGGGGGAATGACAGGATTAGAGCAACCTGTTGGCAAGGCCACTTGAATGATAAAACGGGAGACTAGAATAAAATTGGAGGTAGGAGGGAGGCTAGAAGGTATTGTGATTTGGGTGTGGGTTCACTCACAGACCCCTTCTCTAAACCTCCTCGTCACTAATTTTTCATCTAGTTCCTTTCAAATCCCTGGCCATCGGGCCAAACCACTTGCTACTGCTCATGAATCACTTTAGTTGCTTACTTCAGACCCTCTCATCTCATCTGAATAGTGAAAATATACTGCAAAGCCCCGTCCCTGGGAGGCTTGCCCTTTTCGTTGTCCTTCAAGGCTGGTCCTGGGGGCAGTTCTGACCCCACAACAGTCCCTTACGGTGAGATCCCAGAATATTGTACACAGTCTGTAAATCAGACTCAGTCTGTCCTCTGCCGTCAGCAGGTCACAGGGTGCTCTCCTTATAGATGTGTGCCGAGGGCGGGTGGCCGTGGAAAGGAGCAGGTGTGTTGAAGGGAACCCAAATCCAACTGGCTTGTGTCTTCACACCCTGCTTGACCCAGCACCAAATATATTGCTTCCACCTGGTGGTGTGGTGGTGCTGGGCACACTTGTCTCAGCTTATTGGTCAGATCATACCACATTCATGATGGGCAACATGAGTGGCATTGTCCCCTGGCATCTATGTTCTGGTGTACGAACGTGAAACTGTGACTCGCTCAGTCGTGTTCGACTCTTTGTGACCCCATGGACTGTAGCCCATTAGGCTCCTCTGTCCATGGAATTTCCCAGGCAAGAATACTGGATTGGGTAGCCATTGCTTTCTCCAGGGGATCTTCCTGACCTAGGAATCGAACCCCAGTCTCCCGGACTGCAGGAGATTCTTTACTGTCTGAGCCACCAGGAGTTTATGAGTTCTGGTAGAAAGTCAAGAACTGTTTCTTGCATGCAAAAAGATGACATAATTGTTTCAAAATCCCAAGGTCCCCACTGGAATCCTCCCACTGTGTTTTCCGGTGGCTCCACATGGAATCCAGATCTACCACAAATGTTGATCACCACTGGATCTGCTGGTCACAAGAGGCACAGGGCAGAGCTGCTTGCATTGCGACTTGGACCCTCAACAGACACATCCTCACTCTTGGTTTCTTTCACAAGAGGCACAGGGTCAGAGCCCCTGGCTTCCTAAAACGGACTAGAATAAAATTGGAGGTAGGAGGGAGGCTAGAAGGTATGGAGGTGTGGGTTCACCACAGACCCCTTCTCTAAACCTCCTCGTCACTAATTTTTCATCTAGTTCCTTTCAAATCCCTGGCCATCGGGCCAAACCACTTGCTACTGCTCATGAATCACTTTAGTTGCTTACTTCAGACCCTCTCATCTCATCTGAATAGTGAAAATATACTGCAAAGCCCCGTCCCTGGGAGGCTTGCCCTTTTCGTTGTCCTTCAAGGCTGGTCCTGGGGGCAGTTCTGACCCCACAACAGTCCCTTACGGTGAGATCCCAGAATATTGTACACAGTCTGTAAATCAGACTCAGTCTGTCCTCTGCCGTCAGCAGGTCACAGGGTGCTCTCCTTATAGATGTGTGCCGAGGGCGGGTGGCCGTGGAAAGGAGCAGGTGTGTTGAAGGGAACCCAAATCCAACTGGCTTGTGTCTTCACACCCTGCTTGACCCAGCACCAAATATATTGCTTCCACCTGGTGGTGTGGTGGTGCTGGGCACACTTGTCTCAGCTTATTGGTCAGATCATACCACATTCATGATGGGCAACATGAGTGGCATTGTCCCCTGGCATCTATGTTCTGGTGTACGAACGTGAAACTGTGACTCGCTCAGTCGTGTTCGACTCTTTGTGACCCCATGGACTGTAGCCCATTAGGCTCCTCTGTCCATGGAATTTCCCAGGCAAGAATACTGGATTGGGTAGCCATTGCTTTCTCCAGGGGATCTTCCTGACCTAGGAATCGAACCCCAGTCTCCCGGACTGCAGGAGATTCTTTACTGTCTGAGCCACCAGGAGTTTATGAGTTCTGGTAGAAAGTCAAGAACTGTTTCTTGCATGCAAAAAGATGACATAATTGTTTCAAAATCCCAAGGTCCCCACTGGAATCCTCCCACTGTGTTTTCCGGTGGCTCCACATGGAATCCAGATCTACCACAAATGTTGATCACCACTGGATCTGCTGGTCACAAGAGGCACAGGGCAGAGCTGCTTGCATTGCGACTTGGACCCTCAACAGACACATCCCTCACTCTTGGTTTCTTTCAGAGCTGGAAGCCGCTGGTGACTGCATTAATCTCTGCATCCATATGGCTGTGGGAGGGCTCCAGAGCCTCCCATTGGGCCTTCCTGTGGCCACAGTCTTTACTCCATGGATCAGGAGTCAGGGCAGGATTTCTGCCAGTTGCTCAGGTTATTTATTCCAATCGTTTAGTCAGGAACTGAAAAGAAAACAGAGGATGGGCTAAATGCCCCATTTGGTGGGTTTACCATGAAACAGCCTCGAAAATCTATTTATCACCTGACCCCAAAAGCCTCACATTGACCATGGATAAAATGGTAGTCTAGGTCCCCCAGAAGTAATATCAGAGCCAGTGTCTGATAAACCTTGAAAATCTGGATAATCCAGCTACCCTGATCCATACATAATCACCCAGTAAGTGACCACAGATCCCTTCAGAGAAGGCAGTAGATTCTCATGGTGTGGTCACAGAAGCTTTCCTCAAGTGCACTTGATTGTCCCTTTCTTTTCTGTCTGTGAACTGATCTAGTAGTAGGAAAGAAGTGAGGGCCATGATTTTCCATTTTAGCTCAATTTAAGCCCCTATTTGCCAGTCCTGGAATTTGGGGCTGTTAAACGATTAGGCAAGAACGAGAGAGAAGAAAAGGTGCAAACACCTCCCGTCCTCACAGGGAGAGGCTGCCATCTTCCTTCTGTGAGCGCTGCTGCTTGGCAGGTCCTTGAGCCCCGTGTGGGACAGGCACCAAATGCTGGGCTCTAATAAGAGCTCCTAGGGGCCCATGTGGAGACCAGCATCTATATTTTCTGGACCCAGGAGGTTGACACTGGCTTGGCTGACTTCCCCATAACCCCTCAGTCCTCCCCAGATGTACTCAACACTGGCCTCCAGCAGTCGCAGTGACCTTCGTGGGCAGTCAGTCCTCATGTGGGGTCATCCACTAGACACCTCAAGATGAGTCCCCTGGTGCCACGGCCACCCAACTGCTAGGAAACGTGACCACGCCACATGATAGGAGTGTAAGCTTACTGTCCACCTCCACCCTGTGCATGCTGTGGCCCCACCCTCCTTGACGAGGTGTCCTTCCCCTTGCTCAAATCACAAAGCAGACGTCCAGCCAGGACATGAAATGGCAGTCTTCTCTGCTTCCTCTTTACAAGTAATTCTCTTAGAGCATGCTTTTCTGTTCCCTATCCATGACGTGTGAAAGAACAGCATCTCAGCGTAAACACTGTATCTCCTAATGGCTAGCCTGCATCTCTCAGGTATCACTGCATGTTGTGGGGACAATTTTTATGTAAACACTGCATTGGGCAAAAAAAAGGGGGCCCCATTTGGTGGGTTTACCATGCAACAGCCTCGAAAATCTATTTATCACCTGACCCCAAAAGCCTCACATTGACCATGGATAAAATGGTAGTCTAGGTCCCCCAGAAGTAATATCAGAGCCAGTGTCTGATAAACCTTGAAAATCTGGATAATCCAGCTACCCTGATCCATACATAATCACCAGTAAGTGACCACAGATCCCTTCAGAGAAGGCAGTAGATTCTCATGGTGTGGTCACAGAAGCTTTCCTCAAGTGCACTTGATTGTCCCTTTCTTTTCTGTCTGTGAACTGATCTAGTAGTAGGAAAGAAGTGAGGGCCATGATTTTCCATTTTAGCTCAATTTAAGCCCCTATTTGCCAGTCCTGGAATTTGGGGCTGTTAAACGATTAGGCAAGAACGAGAGAGAAGAAAAGGTGCAAACACCTCCCGTCCTCACAGGGAGAGGCTGCCATCTTCCTTCTGTGAGCGCTGCTGCTTGGCAGGTCCTTGAGCCCCGTGTGGGACAGGCACCAAATGCTGGGCTCTAATAAGAGCTCCTAGGGGCCCATGTGGAGACCAGCATCTATATTTTCTGGACCCAGGAGGTTGACACTGGCTTGGCTGACTTCCCCATAACCCCTCAGTCCTCCCCAGATGTACTCAACACTGGCCTCCAGCAGTCGCAGTGACCTTCGTGGGCAGTCAGTCCTCATGTGGGGTCATCCACTAGACACCTCAAGATGAGTCCCCTGGTGCCACGGCCACCCAACTGCTAGGAAACGTGACCACGCCACATGATAGGAGTGTAAGCTTACTGTCCACCTCCACCCTGTGCATGCTGTGGCCCCACCCTCCTTGACGAGGTGTCCTTCCCCTTGCTCAAATCACAAAGCAGACGTCCAGCCAGGACATGAAATGGCAGTCTTCTCTGCTTCCTCTTTACAAGTAATTCTCTTAGAGCATGCTTTTCTGTTCCCTATCCATGACGTGTGAAAGAACAGCATCTCAGCGTAAACACTGTATCTCCTAATGGCTAGCCTGCATCTCTCAGGTATCACTGCATGTTGTGGGGACAGTTAAGGGGGTTGGTGGTGATGGTACTCCTGGCATGTCCTGCATAGAGGTAGGGCAATGACTCTGTGTTTAGAATGTACAATTCTTAGCATCTTCTGTCCTTATCTTTGGCCTTAACTGTAATCCAGGGCAATAGGACATGACCCACTAGACATGTTGGTAAACAGATATTTCTCAAGACAGTGGGGGAAAGTACTGTCTTCTGGGTTCATTCAGAATAAGTGAGCACGTCTCAAATTAATCTATTTCCGCATTTCTATGTTCCCAACTCTCTGCATTCCTTCCTTTTGTCTGAGGAATAAGACATATGGTTCCAGCCTGAACACGCCTGCCTGGGGGCCTCTGGGCAGGCATGTTCAACTCCATTTAGTGGGAGCCAATGTAGAATCCATGCTTCAGCCTACCAAACACAGAATTAGAACCTAGAACTGGTGACATAGGTTAGGACATTCAACTGAGAATTTCCAGATTCAGACAGTCTAATATTGTGTTCTTTTCTTGGTCTTTTCCTCTCATATTTCATTCTCATATGAATTCCTGAGGTTTTCCATGAGCATCATGTCAAATTTTGGGTGGGTACGTTTTCTCCTCCAGAGCTTGAGCATGTAATTAACCACAGCCACCTCCCTCTACCCCCAGCATGCTGGGATCTGCCTCGAATCTTTTTGCTCTCTCTGCAGAGTGTAAGGAGAGATGTGTGAGGTGGGTCAATGCACCAGAGAGTGAGGAGCTACTTTACTAAGTGAGAGGTTCAGGACACTCTGAGTCCCCCAGACTTCCCACATACCCTCACTCCACCAATGTAGGAAAGTGAAGCTTTACTGTCCACCTCCACCCTGTGCATGCTGTGGCCCCACCCTCCTTGACGAGGTGTCCTTCCCCTTGCTCAAATCACAAAGCAGACGTCCAGCCAGGACATGAAATGGCAGTCTTCTCTGCTTCCTCTTTACAAGTAATTCTCTTAGAGCATGCTTTTCTGTTCCCTATCCATGACGTGTGAAAGAACAGCATCTCAGCGTAAACACTGTATCTCCTAATGGCTAGCCTGCATCTCTCAGGTATCACTGCATGTTGTGGGGACAGTTAAGGGGGTTGGTGGTGATGGTACTCCTGGCATGTCCTGCATAGAGGTAGGGCAATGACTCTGTGTTTAGAATGTACAATTCTTAGCATCTTCTGTCCTTATCTTTGGCCTTAACTGTAATCCAGGGCAATAGGACATGACCCACTAGACATGTTGGTAAACAGATATTTCTCAAGACAGTGGGGGAAAGTACTGTCTTCTGGGTTCATTCAGAATAAGTGAGCACGTCTCAAATTAATCTATTTCCGCATTTCTATGTTCCCAACTCTCTGCATTCCTTCCTTTTGTCTGAGGAATAAGACATATGGTTCCAGCCTGAACACGCCTGCCTGGGGGCCTCTGGGCAGGCATGTTCAACTCCATTTAGTGGGAGCCAATGTAGAATCCATGCTTCAGCCTACCAAACACAGAATTAGAACCTAGAACTGGTGACATAGGTTAGGACATTCAACTGAGAATTTCCAGATTCAGACAGTCTAATATTGTGTTCTTTTCTTGGTCTTTTCCTCTCATATTTCATTCTCATATGAATTCCTGAGGTTTTCCATGAGCATCATGTCAAATTTTGGGTGGGTACGTTTTCTCCTCCAGAGCTTGAGCATGTAATTAACCACAGCCACCTCCCTCTACCCCCAGCATGCTGGGATCTGCCTCGAATCTTTTTGCTCTCTCTGCAGAGTGTAAGGAGAGATGTGTGAGGTGGGTCAATGCACCAGAGAGTGAGGAGCTACTTTACTAAGTGAGAGGTTCAGGACACTCTGAGTCCCCCAGACTTCCCACATACCCTCACTCCAGCTTTTGGAGCCCCGCTCTTTGCTAGTCTGTACCCTATTTATCACATTAGAAATGTAATGTGATTTTTTAAAACAAATTTGTCATTTGACACCTGTAGGTTTAAACGTTTTGATCGATTTTGACTATCTCAGTTCTCTGATTTAGCTAGAAAAAAGTCTTTTAGCAAGGTCCTAGAAAGCCCCTGAGTTTCTATAAATGCCTTGGGCTAGAGCTTATGAATTTGGATTTTCCGTTTTCTCCTTAAGTTCCCCAGTGCTAGAGAAGCACCTCTATGGCCACCCCTCTAATTTCTTTTCCACTTCCCGCCCTTTAATTCTGTTCCTTGGTTTAGTTTGGGCTCCCCTGAAACTCACTTTCCCCTGAAAGTGAGTTTGGAAGCAGGTGAGGAAGCAAGGAGGTGAGAGAGAAGAGAGGAAAATCAACAGGGGATGTGTAATGGAGGCGCTGGATGTGATGGGTTTAGGCCCTCTAGGTGTCTTCTTTTTTTTTTTAGAAAAAAAATTTTTAAAGAAAATTTGCCCTCTTTTATTGGCTTTTTATTTATTTTCATCCATCCTTATTCTTTGGCCTGTGTGAGCCTCCCAGTGCAGTGGCCTCTCTCGCTGCAGAGCACCGGCTCTGGGCGTATGCACTCCAGAGCGCTGACTTGCAATTGGACACACCGGTCCAGCTGCTCCACAGCACGTGGAATCTTCCCAGGCCAGGGATCGAAACAGCACCCCTTGCACTGTAAGGTGGACTCTTCACCCACTGAACCACCAGGGAAGCCCTCTGGGCATCTTCTGAAGCACACATGAGGAACCTTTGAATTGTTCTCTGAAGGAAAGGAATGGAACCCCTAACCCACTGCCTCCCATCCCCTTTCGGTTGAGGTTTGCCCTCAGGAATGTTCATTTTTCTCACATTTGGGAGCTGGCTGCCCTGCTGAGAATTTTCCTGTGCCTTTGGAAAAAGCTTTGAGGGAGAAAAGCAGAGACACTGACACACTTAAATGTGACCGCCCCACAGTTGCACCGAAATCTGGATGGCGGGAGACGTGAGGCAGGCACCAGAGCGCCTGCTCTGGAACCCCAGGAGCCCTGTCCGCAGGTGGTGACTTCTGGAACTGTTTTGCTACTTGAGCCACAGGCTGCTAGAGTTCCTGGCTGGATTTCTGCTGCCTTTAGCTCTAACCAAGCCAATTACAAATCCCAGAACTCCATTTCTCCAAAAGTCTGTTTCTAGCCACCTAAGACTCCGGTTTCTATATATGCTAGGGTTCTTGACTGGATATATCAGGACTGACTTAGACTGATGTAATCTGAAAAGGGAATTTATTGCAAAAACTTTGGATAACTCGTAAAATTGCTTACAAGACTTAAGAACCACACTCAAAACAGGCAGGCAAGAAGGCAGTCAGCCCTTGGCCAAGCCAGTCCTCCATTCAGAATTTACTAAGGGTCTCCCAGGTACTGGCCTGGGAATGCTTTACTGAGATCTGGGGACACACATCTAGAAAGAGTTGAGCAACCCAACCACTGAATAGGATTACAGATAGCTTTGTTTATTTGGAGTCCTCAAGGAAGTAGGCATGCCAGGGGGATAGGAGGGGAGTGGAGGCTGCAGCAACCTACCCTGGGTTGTGGTCACCAGAAGACCCCCTCTGGTCACCACAGCTTTGGGTGTTGGGGAGGGTCCTCTCCCTTCTTGGACCCCAAGACATAAGTCCTTACTTCTCATCCTCTCACATACTTCCATTCTAGAGAAGGTCATTAAAATTAATAAGCTCAGCCATTCAGATTGTAAATCTACTTTGCTATGGGAGAGAAAAATCTTTAAAATGTATATGCATTAAATCCAATAATTTATAGGTACCCAGCCTGATCATTGAATCCAGCTTGGAAACCACATAAGTCTGCTTTTCAAAAGTTTAACTTTAATGGCTCCTTGCTCCCTGAAGGCCTTTCTTCCTCATTCTCTAGTGGGTTCCCCAGAGCCTCTAGACCTTCCCCTCTAGCATTTTAGTCTCAGTTGCATTCTCTATTCTGCCTCAGCCTCGGGGACTCCTCCTGGCCTCAGTCATAGAGCAAGTTGAAGGAACCCAGGTGTAATTCACCGGGCCCTGCTCTCACTGCTCAACCTTGTTTGGGTCTTGTTTGTATCCAGGTTCTCATCAAACACCTCCACCTGGGCCTATTCAGTTTCCCGTTTAGAAAACTAGGCAAGAATCCAGGTCCTCCAAAGCCAAGACCCAACCTTACTCCAGGATATGTAATTGCACTATTTTGTCCAGAAATCTTGCCCGCAGCCCGGACGCTGCCAGTCCCCCTTGATGCTGACCACCTGCCCCTTAGCCTCTCCCATGGCTCTTGCCCACAGCACTCCCCCTGCCTCGTACCAAGGTCCAGCACTGCTGGGTCCTTTTTCCCTTTGATAGGCTTTCCTGAGGCCGCCGCCTACACCTTCTGCACACTGAGTTTACTGCCGGTCTGGATCCCCCCCACCACCTAACACTGAGCAGGACTGGACTGTCTATTCTTTCCACTCCTAGTCTCCCCCTCTTCCCCTGTTCCTGAGTTTTAGGCCTCCATTAATAACACTGCTTGTTTCTTTTCTTGAGCCTGCAAGCCCTGGTTAATTGCACTTTTGTGCTGGTGTCCAGAAATGAATAATCCATTGATTTCAGGTAAAGGCTGCTCTCTCTACAAGAGAATGGCTTCAATCAAGGTGTTTATTCTGATGAGAAACAACCTTTTTTCTTGTCCATATGTTATTACATTTTGTTCATTCATATATATTGAGAAATCATTTTTATCAGGCACTGTATTAAGTGCTAATGATATAGGGGCAATTAAGGCATGATTCTTACCCTCAAAGTCTAGAGGAATAATAGAAGTATAAAATATTAAAAGGATATTAAAATATTAAATGTATAAAACAGCAAGTGCTATTTTATTTGAAGCATAAGCAGAATATGATTAATTGTTAAAAACTATTTTAAAAAATTGTAGTGAATAGTTGATTCATGTGTAAAAAGAGTACAGCTGGTTCCTAGGAAGGCTTGAAAATGCCTAGTTTCCAGCCTCCTAGAGAGCACCCAGAGGAAAGGGTTGGGCAGGCACGGTGGGAAGAAAGTTCAGAAACCTCCAGACACAGATGCAAGCTAGACTTGTCGCTAAGTAAAAATAGCCAAGTCCAGGGTATGTCAATCATCATTGTTTAGCACATAAACTCTTGACAGATCACCACTCTGTATGTTAGAAATGCATTTCCTAAGCCCAAAGGGAGAGTCCAAGGAGTGAAGGAAAATAAGCCAGTTCATTCCCTAACATCTTCAAAGAGAGTACAGGATGAAGTAAGCTGCTGGACAAGGCCACGATGATATGCACTATTGTATGTGATACAGACAAGAAAACTAAACAAAGATGAATAAGTAAAAGCTAGACGTCACTGAAAACAAAAATTTAAAAGCCCATCCATTTATTCTTTTTTTAAATAGAATCATAAAGTTTTTAATGAGATACAATTCACATAATGTAAAATTAACTATTTTATTTTATTTAAGTGAAAGTGTTCTCCACAGTTCTCCACAGTGACTGTACCAATTTACATTCCCGACAACAGGGCAAGAGGGTCCCCTTCTCTCCACACCCGCTCCAGCATTTGTTGTCTGTGGATTTTTTGATGATAGCCATCCTGACTAGTGTGAAGTGGTATCTCATTGTAGTTTTACTTTGCATTTCTCTGATAACTAGCGATCTGGAACATCTTTTCATGTGCCTGTTGGCCATCTGGATGTCTTCTTTAGAGAAATGTCTCTTCAGATCTTCTGTTCACTTTCTGAGTGGGTTGTTTGTTTTGATGCTATTGCGTGTCATAAGCAGTTTGTAAGTTTGGGAGACTAATCCCTTATCAGTCACATCATTTGCAAATATTTTCTTCCAGTCTGTGGCTTTTTGTTTTGTTTATTGTTTTCTTTGCTGTACAAAGCTTTTGAGTTTAAGCAGGTCCTCTTTGTTTATCTTTACTTTTATTTACTTTATTCTGGGAGATGGATTAAAAAAGATTTTGCTGTGATTTATGTCGGAGAGTGTTCCGCCTATGTTTTCCTCTATGAGCTTTATAGAGTCTAGTCTGACATTTAGGTCTCTAATCCATTTTGAGCTTTCTGTGTATGGAGTTAAGGGATAACTAATTTCATTCTTTCACATGTGACTGTCCAGTTTTCCCAGCACCATTTATTGAAGAGACTGTCTTTCCAACATTGGGTAGTCTTGCCTCCTTTGTCGTAGATTAATTGACTATAGGTATATGGGCTTATTTCTGGGTTTTCTATCCTGTGTCATTGATCTACATCTCTATTTTTGTGCCAGTACCACATTGTCTTTGTATTGTAGCTTTGTATTATAGTCTGAAGCAAGGGATCTGATTCCTCCAACTCTGCTTTTCTTTTTCAGGATTGCTTTGGCTATTCGGGGTCTTCTGTGTCTCCATACAAATTTTGAGATCTTTTTGGGGATAAGTAAAAGCTAGACGTCACTGAAAACAAAAATTTAAAAGCCCATCCATTTATTCTTTTTTTAAATAGAATCATAAAGTTTTTAATGAGATACAATTCACATAATGTAAAATTAACTATTTTATTTTATTTAAGTGAAAGTGTTCTCCACAGTTCTCCACAGTGACTGTACCAATTTACATTCCCGACAACAGGGCAAGAGGGTCCCCTTCTCTCCACACCCGCTCCAGCATTTGTTGTCTGTGGATTTTTTGATGATAGCCATCCTGACTAGTGTGAAGTGGTATCTCATTGTAGTTTTACTTTGCATTTCTCTGATAACTAGCGATCTGGAACATCTTTTCATGTGCCTGTTGGCCATCTGGATGTCTTCTTTAGAGAAATGTCTCTTCAGATCTTCTGTTCACTTTCTGAGTGGGTTGTTTGTTTTGATGCTATTGCGTGTCATAAGCAGTTTGTAAGTTTGGGAGACTAATCCCTTATCAGTCACATCATTTGCAAATATTTTCTTCCAGTCTGTGGCTTTTTGTTTTGTTTATTGTTTTCTTTGCTGTACAAAGCTTTTGAGTTTAAGCAGGTCCTCTTTGTTTATCTTTACTTTTATTTACTTTATTCTGGGAGATGGATTAAAAAAGATTTTGCTGTGATTTATGTCGGAGAGTGTTCCGCCTATGTTTTCCTCTATGAGCTTTATAGAGTCTAGTCTGACATTTAGGTCTCTA
Source organism: Tragulus kanchil (assembly GCA_022376925.1). Taxonomy (NCBI): domain Eukaryota; kingdom Metazoa; phylum Chordata; class Mammalia; order Artiodactyla; family Tragulidae; genus Tragulus; species Tragulus kanchil. The sequence continues at coordinate 78,416,328 of JAIOJX010000024.1, read as the reverse complement.
ATCCATTTTGAGCTTTCTGTGTATGGAGTTAAGGGATAACTAATTTCATTCTTTCACATGTGACTGTCCAGTTTTCCCAGCACCATTTATTGAAGAGACTGTCTTTCCAACATTGGGTAGTCTTGCCTCCTTTGTCGTAGATTAATTGACTATAGGTATATGGGCTTATTTCTGGGTTTTCTATCCTGTGTCATTGATCTACATCTCTATTTTTGTGCCAGTACCACATTGTCTTTGTATTGTAGCTTTGTATTATAGTCTGAAGCAAGGGATCTGATTCCTCCAACTCTGCTTTTCTTTTTCAGGATTGCTTTGGCTATTCGGGGTCTTCTGTGTCTCCATACAAATTTTGAGATTTTTTTTTTTGTTTTAGTTTTGTGAGAAATGCCATTGGTAATTTGACAGGGATTACGTTGTATCTATAGATTGCCCTGGGGAGTATAGTCATTTTGACAATATTGACTCTTCCAATTCATGAATATGTCTTTCCATCTGTTCATGTCTTTGATTTATTTCATCAGTACCTTATAGTTTTTGAAGTACAGGTCTTTTGTCTTCCTAGCTAAGTTTATCCCTAGGTATTTTATTCTTTTCGATGCAATGGTAAATGGAATTGTTTCTTGAATTTCTCTTTCTGATCTTTCATTATTAGTGTATAGAAATGCAACAGACTTCTGTGTATTAATTTTGTAACCTCAACTTGACTAAATTCATTGATGCCCTCTGGTACTTTTCTGGTAGCATCTGTAGGCTCTTCTAAATATAGTATCATGTCATCTGCAAACAGTGACAGTTTAGCTTGTTCTTTTCCAATTTGGATTCCCTTACTTCTTTATCTTCTCTGCTGTAGCAAGGACTTCCAAAACTATGTTCAAAAAAAGTGGTGAGAGTGGACATCCTTGTCTTCTTCCTGATCTTACAGGGAATGCTTTCAGCTTTTCGCCATTCAGTGTGGTATTAGCTGTAGGTTTGTCACATATGGCTTTTATCATGTTAAGCTACATATGCTCTATGCCTGCTTTCTGGAGAGTTTTTATCATAAATGGGTGCTGAATTTTGTCAAAAGCTTTTTCTGCATCTATTGAGATGATCATATAATATTTGTTAGAATTAAAAAAAAATTTTTTTTGGCCTCTTTTATTGTTTCTTTTTTTTTTTAATTTTCATATATCTTTATTCTTTGGCCTGTGTGGGTCTCCCATTGCAGTGGCCTCTCTCATTGCAGATCACTGGCTCTGGGCACATGCACTCCAGAGCGCTGACTCACAATTGGACACACTGGTCCAGTCACTCTGTGGCATGTGGGGTCTTCTTGGGCCAGGGATCAAACCAGTGCTCCGTGCATTGCAAGGCAGTCTCTTTATCCACTGGACCAAGGGATCTGATTCCTCCAACTCTGCTTTTCTTTTTCAGGATTGCTTTGGCTATTCGGGGTCTTCTGTGTCTCCATACAAATTTTGAGATTTTTTTTTTTGTTTTAGTTTTGTGAGAAATGCCATTGGTAATTTGACAGGGATTACGTTGTATCTATAGATTGCCCTGGGGAGTATAGTCATTTTGACAATATTGACTCTTCCAATTCATGAATATGTCTTTCCATCTGTTCATGTCTTTGATTTATTTCATCAGTACCTTATAGTTTTTGAAGTACAGGTCTTTTGTCTTCCTAGCTAAGTTTATCCCTAGGTATTTTATTCTTTTCGATGCAATGGTAAATGGAATTGTTTCTTGAATTTCTCTTTCTGATCTTTCATTATTAGTGTATAGAAATGCAACAGACTTCTGTGTATTAATTTTGTAACCTCAACTTGACTAAATTCATTGATGCCCTCTGGTACTTTTCTGGTAGCATCTGTAGGCTCTTCTAAATATAGTATCATGTCATCTGCAAACAGTGACAGTTTAGCTTGTTCTTTTCCAATTTGGATTCCCTTACTTCTTTATCTTCTCTGCTGTAGCAAGGACTTCCAAAACTATGTTCAAAAAAAGTGGTGAGAGTGGACATCCTTGTCTTCTTCCTGATCTTACAGGGAATGCTTTCAGCTTTTCGCCATTCAGTGTGGTATTAGCTGTAGGTTTGTCACATATGGCTTTTATCATGTTAAGCTACATATGCTCTATGCCTGCTTTCTGGAGAGTTTTTATCATAAATGGGTGCTGAATTTTGTCAAAAGCTTTTTCTGCATCTATTGAGATGATCATATAATATTTGTTAGAATTAAAAAAAAATTTTTTTTGGCCTCTTTTATTGTTTCTTTTTTTTTTTTTTAATTTTCATATATCTTTATTCTTTGGCCTGTGTGGGTCTCCCATTGCAGTGGCCTCTCTCATTGCAGATCACTGGCTCTGGGCACATGCACTCCAGAGCGCTGACTCACAATTGGACACACTGGTCCAGTCACTCTGTGGCATGTGGGGTCTTCTTGGGCCAGGGATCAAACCAGTGCTCCGTGCATTGCAAGGCAGTCTCTTTATCCACTGGACCACCAGGGAAGCCCCAATTTTTTCTTTTTTTAAAGAAAGCTTCTGTGACTAGACTGAATAGATGTGGTCTTCCTTAGACTAAGGAATCTGTTGATGCTCATCTTTGTTGCTTCCTTTGATAATTTCCCCTCTGTCTTCTTGTAGTTTCTTAAGAAACTTCTATTTATAAAATAAAAAAAAAGAAACTTCTATTTGAAAACTCCAAATCAGACTGTCCAAGAGGGAATAGTGATCAGGGAAAATTTAGGTCAACCTCTAGAGCTTAAGGACTAATGTTTCTCAGTATGGGCATCTTGGTATTTGCAGAGGGAATTCTTCATGGACAGACTATCCCAAGAACTTCAGGATATTTAGCTCAGCCCACAAAATGACTGTAGAGACTCAGTTGCAGTGACAATCAAAACCCCTCCAGACATTGCTCTCTCTCTATTTTTTTTTTAAAGAAAGAGGGGAACAAAACAGTTTACTTTTTACTTATTCGGCCACATCGCAGGCATGTGGGATTCCAGTCCCCCATCCCCACCCCAGGAATGAACCTGTACTCCCCGCACTGGAAGCTCAAAGTTCCAACTGCTGGACTGCCAGGGAAGTCCTCTCCAGACATTTATAAACAGCCCTAGGTGGGAGCAGCACCCTGACGCCCAGGTTGAGAATCCCTGAATGAAAGAAAAACCAAGTGAAGGTGGAAGAGTTTGAGATCTGAGAGAGACTTATGAGAGAGCCCTGAAATTGTCTTTGCTTTCCTCATAGCAGACTTTCTTTAGCACTTTGCAAAGACTCTCTCCCTCTTGAGACTTTTTCTTGATTGTCTTCTCCCCAGACCACTCCAGACCCCGGTTCATTCAGTTCCTAGCTACTTCCTCCCACTCTCCAGTGTGGATCAAAGTTTTCTGATTTTCATTTTCTCAAACATTTTTTTCCCTGCCACTTCCCCCCACAGGCCTCAGGGCTTCCAGGTGTCCTACTGGCTTTTTTGAGCCACCTCACGATTCAGTGTGTGCGTGACGCCCACTTTTCTCCACCTCAAAATAATAGACTGGAGTGTTAACCATGGGTATCAAAGACTCCACCATCAGTTTGCATTGCAAGGCAGTCTCTTTATCCACTGGACCACCAGGGAAGCCCCAATTTTTTCTTTTTTTAAAGAAAGCTTCTGTGACTAGACTGAATAGATGTGGTCTTCCTTAGACTAAGGAATCTGTTGATGCTCATCTTTGTTGCTTCCTTTGATAATTTCCCCTCTGTCTTCTTGTAGTTTCTTAAGAAACTTCTATTTATAAAATAAAAAAAAAGAAACTTCTATTTGAAAACTCCAAATCAGACTGTCCAAGAGGGAATAGTGATCAGGGAAAATTTAGGTCAACCTCTAGAGCTTAAGGACTAATGTTTCTCAGTATGGGCATCTTGGTATTTGCAGAGGGAATTCTTCATGGACAGACTATCCCAAGAACTTCAGGATATTTAGCTCAGCCCACAAAATGACTGTAGAGACTCAGTTGCAGTGACAATCAAAACCCCTCCAGACATTGCTCTCTCTCTATTTTTTTTTTAAAGAAAGAGGGGAACAAAACAGTTTACTTTTTACTTATTCGGCCACATCGCAGGCATGTGGGATTCCAGTCCCCCATCCCCACCCCAGGAATGAACCTGTACTCCCCGCACTGGAAGCTCAAAGTTCCAACTGCTGGACTGCCAGGGAAGTCCTCTCCAGACATTTATAAACAGCCCTAGGTGGGAGCAGCACCCTGACGCCCAGGTTGAGAATCCCTGAATGAAAGAAAAACCAAGTGAAGGTGGAAGAGTTTGAGATCTGAGAGAGACTTATGAGAGAGCCCTGAAATTGTCTTTGCTTTCCTCATAGCAGACTTTCTTTAGCACTTTGCAAAGACTCTCTCCCTCTTGAGACTTTTTCTTGATTGTCTTCTCCCCAGACCACTCCAGACCCCGGTTCATTCAGTTCCTAGCTACTTCCTCCCACTCTCCAGTGTGGATCAAAGTTTTCTGATTTTCATTTTCTCAAACATTTTTTTCCCTGCCACTTCCCCCCACAGGCCTCAGGGCTTCCAGGTGTCCTACTGGCTTGTTTATGTGAGCCACCTCACGATTCAGTGTGTGCGTGACGCCCACTTTTTCTCCACCTCAAAATAATAGACTGGAGTGTTAACCATGGGTATCAAAGACTCCACCAGGTTAGGAGAACAGCCTCAGCAAAGACTGGGTCATGAGGAAGCATGGCATGCTGGAGAGGCAGTGACAGACACCTTGGCTGTAGGCTGTGCGCTGGGAGAGAAGGTGGGAGGGGCAGGCAGGTGGCAAAGGATAATGACCTCACTCAGGCCTCACCTGAATGGGGGGTGGAGGAGAGAGAGTAAAGCCCTTTTGGAGATCTGAATCCCTGGGGAACTGAGGAGAGGAACTGAGTTCGGAGTCAGTGTTGGATGAAAGGAGACGAGGTTAACTTCCTGTCTTCAGTTCTGGGAGTCATTTAGAATTGGATGCTTGACATGACAGTGAGTATGAGGAGATGCTCTTTGGGAAGAGGCCCTCGAGAACAGGCAAGGAGTGGGGCATAATCAAGGAACTCAAGGTGGTTGAGTCATTGGCCAGTGTGTCCATCAACAAACAAAAATTTCTCACCTAGAAAGGTTCTTTTTCACAGGTCAATAAATCATGCTGACTGCATTTACTGATGAATTCAATCAGGCAATTGGTTTGACTATCTCCCAATTACCATTTTCTCTTCATCATAATATGCATTTCCCTTCTTCCCCTAAACATGTTTTAACATTTCTGAAATAAGAATGTCTTAAAATAGATGTGAAAAAAAATTTTAAGTAGCTATTAAATCAATGGTTCATCTTATAATCAATGGCATTTTAGAATCAAGGAAATAGGATAATTACTAGAATTGATTTCTCATTTTGAAGTAGTATAGACAAGAGTATTTTCTGGGCACCTAGAAACACCTGTGCTTACTGATGCATGCAGGACTGGCTGTGGATAACCCAGTAGATGTTACACACACAGCCCCCAGTCCCACCTTTGGGGTACTGGTTTGATGGCTGTGGGTTTGATGCCATCGGACCCCCTGGAAGCACAGAGAAATGCATAATATGTAGAATCGCACCTCTCTTAGAAATATCATGAAGAAATCGGCTGCAGACTGTGTTGCAACTGGTCTCAGAGAGAAGGAGAGGAGTTCTTCTCGGCTTGTTTATGTGAGCCACCTCACGATTCAGTGTGTGCGTGACGCCCACTTTTTCTCCACCTCAAAATAATAGACTGGAGTGTTAACCATGGGTATCAAAGACTCCACCAGGTTAGGAGAACAGCCTCAGCAAAGACTGGGTCATGAGGAAGCATGGCATGCTGGAGAGGCAGTGACAGACACCTTGGCTGTAGGCTGTGCGCTGGGAGAGAAGGTGGGAGGGGCAGGCAGGTGGCAAAGGATAATGACCTCACTCAGGCCTCACCTGAATGGGGGGTGGAGGAGAGAGAGTAAAGCCCTTTTGGAGATCTGAATCCCTGGGGAACTGAGGAGAGGAACTGAGTTCGGAGTCAGTGTTGGATGAAAGGAGACGAGGTTAACTTCCTGTCTTCAGTTCTGGGAGTCATTTAGAATTGGATGCTTGACATGACAGTGAGTATGAGGAGATGCTCTTTGGGAAGAGGCCCTCGAGAACAGGCAAGGAGTGGGGCATAATCAAGGAACTCAAGGTGGTTGAGTCATTGGCCAGTGTGTCCATCAACAAACAAAAATTTCTCACCTAGAAAGGTTCTTTTTCACAGGTCAATAAATCATGCTGACTGCATTTACTGATGAATTCAATCAGGCAATTGGTTTGACTATCTCCCAATTACCATTTTCTCTTCATCATAATATGCATTTCCCTTCTTCCCCTAAACATGTTTTAACATTTCTGAAATAAGAATGTCTTAAAATAGATGAAAAAAAATTTTAAGTAGCTATTAAATCAATGGTTCATCTTATAATCAATGGCATTTTAGAATCAAGGAAATAGGATAATTACTAGAATTGATTTCTCATTTTGAAGTAGTATAGACAAGAGTATTTTCTGGGCACCTAGAAACACCTGTGCTTACTGATGCATGCAGGACTGGCTGTGGATAACCCAGTAGATGTTACACACACAGCCCCCAGTCCCACCTTTGGGGTACTGGTTTGATGGCTGTGGGTTTGATGCCATCGGACCCCCTGGAAGCACAGAGAAATGCATAATATGTAGAATCGCACCTCTCTTAGAAATATCATGAAGAAATCGGCTGCAGACTGTGTTGCAACTGGTCTCAGAGAGAAGGAGAGGAGCTCTTCTCGGCAGGAGACCAGGCCTGGCTGATGAGATTTGGGCAGGCAGACGTAATGTTGCTGCTGACCCCAAAGCACCCGGGGAGCTGAGGTGCTCCTCATCTGGCACATCAGCCCTGGTCCCTTAAGGGGGCTCAGCCACTCTGGTCCACTCTCACTTCCCAGCGTGGCTTGGCCATTCCCCGTCCCTCGTCCTAGGAGAAAGGAGTGATGTGTTTGATGACGTAATCAAGGTTTATTACGAGAAATAGAAGACGGTGGGCGAGTATGCAACCCTACTGGCCAGACCAAGGCAGTGGAGAATGTGAACAAGTGGTCTGATGAAGCATCAGGGCCTCTGCTGGGTATTTCAAAAGTTTCTATCAGGCAAAGTCAATGAGCCATGGTGGACCACTCAGGTGACCAAATTTCTATGTGTCTAAGCCCCAAATAGGTGCCTAAGTATGTTCCCTGCCCCAGAGCCAGGCCTTGAAAAGAGATGTGGTGCCAGTGGGTGAGGGCCTCCTCTTCTCAATCTGAGGCCTCTCAGGTTCTCAAGGAACCTAGGTTCAGGCTATACTGAAAAAAAGAAAGTTCTCTCTTGGCATCATTCCCCAAAGGCCCCTGCCCAGGACACCGCTCCAACCTAAATGTTATGGTCTTGAAGATTCCTAAGATGAAGCAGTTTGTTTCTAACGGCCTCCTCTTTGAGGGTACTACAGGATGGGGCAGGGTGGGGTGGGGTGCAGTGGGAGGGGGCAGGGTTAGAGTGGGTCGAAGATTTGACCATGATTCAAGCCTGCTTGTCTGGCTCCTTCCCTCCTGACCAGGGGTTAGGGAAGCAGACTGAGCAAACCAGGCGCTACAGCTGCTGGTGGGGAAGCAGTGGTCGCCCCACTGAAGGATCTCCCCGCCGCTTCTGCACTGTATATGCAGAGAAACCCCAAGGAGATTGATCAGCCAGCATCTCTGACTTTTAATTTCACTTAATGCTATTAAGGGGCAGTTTGGGTCAGCATCGGATGCATATATGTAGAATCGCACCTCTCTTAGAAATATCATGAAGAAATCGGCTGCAGACTGTGTTGCAACTGGTCTCAGAGAGAAGGAGAGGAGTTCTTCTCGGCAGGAGACCAGGCCTGGCTGATGAGATTTGGGCAGGCAGACGTGATGTTGCTGCTGACCCCAAAGCACCCGGGGAGCTGAGGTGCTCCTCATCTGGCACATCAGCCCTGGTCCCTTAAGGGGGCTCAGCCACTCTGGTCCACTCTCACTTCCCAGCGTGGCTTGGCCATTCCCCGTCCCTCGTCCTAGGAGAAAGGAGTGATGTGTTTGATGACGTAATCAAGGTTTATTACGAGAAATAGAAGACGGTGGGCGAGTATGCAACCCTACTGGCCAGACCAAGGCAGTGGAGAATGTGAACAAGTGGTCTGATGAAGCATCAGGGCCTCTGCTGGGTATTTCAAAAGTTTCTATCAGGCAAAGTCAATGAGCCATGGTGGACCACTCAGGTGACCAAATTTCTATGTGTCTAAGCCCCAAATAGGTGCCTAAGTATGTTCCCTGCCCCAGAGCCAGGCCTTGAAAAGAGATGTGGTGCCAGTGGGTGAGGGCCTCCTCTTCTCAATCTGAGGCCTCTCAGGTTCTCAAGGAACCTAGGTTCAGGCTATACTGAAAAAAAGAAAGTTCTCTCTTGGCATCATTCCCCAAAGGCCCCTGCCCAGGACACCGCTCCAACCTAAATGTTATGGTCTTGAAGATTCCTAAGATGAAGCAGTTTGTTTCTAACGGCCTCCTCTTTGAAGGTACTACCGGAGGGGGCAGGGTGGGGTGGGGTGCAGTGGGAGGGGGCAGGGTTAGAGTGGGTCGAAGATTTGACCATGATTCAAGCCTGCTTGTCTGGCTCCTTCCCTCCTGACCAGGGGTTAGGGAAGCAGACTGAGCAAACCAGGCGCTACAGCTGCTGGTGGGGAAGCAGTGGTCGCCCCACTGAAGGATCTCCCCGCCGCTTCTGCACTGTATATGCAGAGAAACCCCAAGGAGATTGATCAGCCAGCATCTCTGACTTTTAATTTCACTTAATGCTATTAAGGGGGCAGTTTGGGTCATTTGCTGGAGAAGGCGGGCAAGGTTTCAGAATCTTTGGCTAGTGATTCCCTTGTATTAATCTCATTAGTTTCCTATCTGTCACTTTTGACTAGGTCTCTCCATCAATCCCCTCCCAGACCTCAAATCTCTCTTCCCCTGGAGATACATTCCCACTGGGGTAGCCTTGCCCACTGGACTAGTTTTACCAGAAACTTAAAAAGCAGCATGGGCAGTGACTAGGGCAATGCCCTCAGGAGAGTTACAGTCTCAGTTTGAGGAGCACTAAGAAGTCATGGAGATTTTCCCCCTTTTTTCTCTGTGGAGCAGTGGCTAACAATCTTTATGGGCCACACATACAAAATCACCTCAGGATATGCATTTTTAATAACATATTTAACATTCCTATCCAAGTAAGTCTAATTCTTATTTCATATGACCACTTTTCTTATATTTGGACTGAGGCCACATAAGCCTCCATTGTAGGAAAAAGGAATCTTAGTGTAGAGGCATAGAATGTGAGGTTACATTCCTCTTATGCAGGTAACTACCATGCGATTTGGGGCATCCAGCACCCCGTGGATGGCTGGAACCTCCAGTGCTGGCTTTTATAAGTTTGGGAATTCTGGTTTCTAGCAGAAGTTCCATGGTAATATGTAGACTAAGTAATATAGGCTATATATAGAAATATAGTATTATGGCACATTTTTTTGTTAAATATTTTTGGCCACTTCTATTGATCTTTCATTTATTTATCTTTGTTCTTTGGCCTGTGTGGGCCTCCCATTGCAGTGGCCTCTCTCATCACAGAACCCCGACTCTGGGCACATGCACTCCAGAGCTCTGGCTCCGTAGTTGGACACATCAGTCCAACTGCTCCACGACACATGGGATCTTCCCAGGCCAGGGATCGCACCGGTGCCTCTTGCACTGCAAGGCAGTGTCCTTACCCACTGGGCCACCAGGGAAGTCCTAGAATATACTATTATATTATATAAGTAATATATAAGTAACTAGTCTATATCCTGCTTGGAATCTTGTGATTTGGGAAAAATGTAAATGAGTCTCTGTCCTCATTTATGAAATGGAAAAAGTAATGTATTGGGGACTTCTGCATCTGGGACAGTGGAATAGACATCTTTTCCCTGTTTTCTCCTGCTAAGGACATCTAAAAGCCCTGGATGTTACATACAATGCAAATCCAGTTGATGCCTTTGAACTGTGGTGATGGAGAAGATTCTTTAGTGTCCCTTACACTGCAAGCAGATCAGACCAGTCAATCCTAAAGGAAATCAATCCTGAATACTCACTGGAAGGACTGATGCTGAAGCTGAAACTCCATACTTTGGCCACCTGATGCAAAGACACAACTCATTGGAAAAGACCCTCATGTTGGGAAAAATAGAAGGCAAAAAAAAGGAGACAGGGATGACAGAGGATGAGATGGCATCACCAGTTCAATGGACGTGAGTTTGAACAAACTCTGGGAGATGGTGTAGGACAGGGAAGGCTGGTGTGTTGCACTCCATGTGACTGCAAGGAGTTGGACACAACTGAGTGCCTGAACTGAGCTGACTGAAGAAGACACTGAAAGATGGAGAGCCAAAGGCAGACTGACTAGGTACATCAAGACTTGAGAAATTACATGGTAGTGAGGCCCATGGGTCTTTTTTTGGTTTCATACATCCCAGACTTAGAGTTGAAGAAACCAGTGACCCAGAAAAACTAATCGGCACACACAAAAAGAAAAATCTCTAACAAAATCCGGTTGAGTGAAAGGACCAGAAAAGGATCAGCCTAGCAAGACAGAAAATGTTTAGACAATTACTGCTCTACACTAGTCAAACACCACAGAAAAATCCATTGCCCTACCTCCACTCATGCCAGCAAAGGTTGAATGGGAAGCTTAGCTTCCTTTCCTTACTAGACTGTAATGAGGTGCCCCAACACACCCCCCAGAATGCTGTCAGAGGAGGTCAAGTAGGAAGCAGGGGCTTTGATGACTGATAACAAGAAATGCACTGCTGCCCCCCACCATAGTGTCCATGGAGGTTACATGGGAAGCTTGGGCTTACACTCTCATCTAGCAATAGAACCCCCTCCCCTTCTCCACTGGCACGGTGCCAGATGATGAAAGTCAGGAATTTCATCATCAAGGGATAACCAAGTCTCCTTACCACGTGCCAAAGGAGAGCGTGTGGAGGGCTGGGATTCCTACCCTTGGCCAGCAGTCAATAGATGCCAACATCCATATGACAAAGATGTTACAATTACCTGACAAATATTTTTAAGTAGCTATGATAAAATACTTCAACAAGCAATTATGAGCACACTTGCAACAGTGAAAAAAATTCTCAGCAAATAAATAGAAGATAGAAAAGAGAGCCACATGGAAATTGTATAACTTAACAGTACACCACTCAAGATAAAAAGCTCAATGGATGGGTTAAACAGCAGAATGAAGGAGACATTCTTAAACATCAGTGAACTTAAAGATGCGGCAGTAGAAATGACCACATCTTAAATTACTGAAGGAAAAGAGGCAAAGAAGAAAAAGGAAGGAGTCTCAGGGATAGGTAGGACTATAACAAAGGATCTAATATCCATGTGATCAGAGTCCCAGGGGAAGAAGAGAAAGAGGATGGGGAAGAAAAAGTACTCAAAGAAATAATGGCTAGAAACTCCCCATATTCTGAGTCACTCAGCTGTGTACCTGAAACTATCATAACATTTTAAATCAGCTATACTGATGAGACATAAACTTATAGATTCGAGAATCAGAGTGAACCTCAAACAAGATAAAGAAAAATCAAAAGAAATCTACAGCAAACTACATCAAAATTAAGCTTCTGAAAAGTAAAGACAAGCAATCTTGATACAATTCAATAAAAATGGTACTACCTATAGGAGAAAAATAATTTGGATGACAGCAATTTCTCATCAAAGCTATGGAAGCCAGAGAGAAGTGACACCATTTCTTTTAAATGCTAAAAGAACTGTGAACCTGGAATCCTATACCCATGGAAAATAACCATCAAAAGTGAAAAGAATTTAAGACATTCTCAAACAAAGGAGAAGAATTTGTCACCAGCTGATCTACCCTGAAAAACGGCTAAAGGAACATTTTGTAACAGAAAGGAAATAATGAAAGAAGAAAACCTAGAATATCTGAAAGAAAAAAGAACAGAAAGAGTACAAGTATAGGTAAACATAATAAGCTTTACCTCTTGCATTTTCTAAATATTTGACAGTTGAAGGAAAAATTATAACATAGTCTGATGTGGTTCTAAATGCTTATAAAGGAAATGCATCAGGAAATTATATTGTAGACAAGGAGGGTAAAGGGAAATGAGAAATACTGTTTTCTCTAATTACATTCAAACTGATGACATCAGTAGACAATGAAAAATTACTACATATAATGTAATGCCTAAAGCAACCACTGTAAATGCTATACAAAGGGACACACTTAAGAACACTATTGATAAACCAAAATGGCATTCTAAGAAGTGGTTGAGTAGTCCACAAAAGGTTGAAAAAAGAAAATAAAGAAATTACTAACAGGGGAACCAAGCAGAAAACAAAATGGCAGTCTTTAGCCCTAACATATCGATAGTTACATTTAATATGAATGGTCTAGATACACTAATTAAAAGACAGAGATTGCAGGGTGGATTAAAAAACATGATCAGCTATATACTGTCCACAAGAAACTCATTTCAAATATAATAATATAGTCAAGTTGAAGGTAAAAAGATTGGAAAAGATATATCACGCAGACATTAATCAAAAGAATGCTGGTGTACTTATATTGATAGCAGATAAAACTACCAGAGAAAAAGAGGGATGCAATGTTATGTAATGATATATAAGATAAAAAGGTTTGCTATCAAAACAACATAGCAATTCGATGTGTACATACCAAACAACAGAGCTGCAAATTATGTAAACCAAACCTGATAAAGCTAGACAAGCCCAGCTGTAGCTGAAGACATCAGTAGCCCTCTCTCAACAATTGATAGAAAAAGTAGGCCCAAAAATCGGCCTACAATCTTTCCAGCAGGAGTGTAGAGCCTTTGGGGGAAGTGTTTTAATTATTAATTCAATTTTCTCAATAGCTAAAGAGCTACTCAAATGATCTATTTCATATTGAGTCCATTGTGGTAGTTTGGTTTTTCCAGAAGAATTTGTCACCAGCTGATCTACCCTGAAAAACGGCTAAAGGAACATTTTGTAACAGAAAGGAAATAATGAAAGAAGAAAACCTAGAATATCTGAAAGAAAAAAGAACAGAAAGAGTACAAGTATAGGTAAACATAATAAGCTTTACCTCTTGCATTTTCTAAATATTTGACAGTTGAAGGAAAAATTATAACATAGTCTGATGTGGTTCTAAATGCTTATAAAGGAAATGCATCAGGAAATTATATTGTAGACAAGGAGGGTAAAGGGAAATGAGAAATACTGTTTTCTCTAATTACATTCAAACTGATGACATCAGTAGACAATGAAAAATTACTACATATAATGTAATGCCTAAAGCAACCACTGTAAATGCTATACAAAGGGACACACTTAAGAACACTATTGATAAACCAAAATGGCATTCTAAGAAGTGGTTGAGTAGTCCACAAAAGGTTGAAAAAAGAAAATAAAGAAATTACTAACAGGGGAACCAAGCAGAAAACAAAATGGCAGTCTTTAGCCCTAACATATCGATAGTTACATTTAATATGAATGGTCTAGATACACTAATTAAAAGACAGAGATTGCAGGGTGGATTAAAAAACATGATCAGCTATATACTGTCCACAAGAAACTCATTTCAAATATAATAATATAGTCAAGTTGAAGGTAAAAAGATTGGAAAAGATATATCACGCAGACATTAATCAAAAGAATGCTGGTGTACTTATATTGATAGCAGATAAAACTACCAGAGAAAAAGAGGGATGCAATGTTATGTAATGATATATAAGATAAAAAGGTTTGCTATCAAAACAACATAGCAATTCGATGTGTACATACCAAACAACAGAGCTGCAAATTATGTAAACCAAACCTGATAAAGCTAGACAAGCCCAGCTGTAGCTGAAGACATCAGTAGCCCTCTCTCAACAATTGATAGAAAAAGTAGGCCCAAAAATCGGCCTACAATCTTTCCAGCAGGAGTGTAGAGCCTTTGGGGGAAGTGTTTTAATTATTAATTCAATTTTCTCAATAGCTAAAGAGCTACTCAAATGATCTATTTCATATTGAGTCCATTGTGGTAGTTTGGTTTTTTCCAGGAAGTGGTCCATTTCATCGAAGTTGTCAAATACATTTGTATAGACTCATTTGTAATATTCCGTCTTATCCTTCTGATGTCTGCAGAGTTTTCAGTGTTATTCTTGCTTCATTCCTTATACTATATTGATAATTTGTGTCCTCTCTTTTTCTTGCTAGGAGGTTTGTCAATTTTATTGATCTTTTCAAAGAACTGGCTCATTGATTTTCTCCATTGTTTTACTGCTTTCAATTTCATTGATTTCTATTGGTGTCTCTATTATTTTCTCTCTTCTGCTTGCTTTGTGTTTATTTTGCTTCACTTTGTCTAGGTTTATTGACTTGGGAGCTTTTTGCGGATAGTTCAGAACTTATAAGAACCAGCAGAGAGGGGTCCCAACTACTCATAGGATGTGACAGGGAGAGACTGGCTGAACCTCAGTGAGGATATGCCAAAAGACATAGAATCATCTTCTTTCAAAAGGAGGTGATAGGGCACCCCTGGTGGTCCAGTGGGTAAGGATGCTGCCTTGCAGTGTAAGGGGCGTCAGTTCGATCCCTGGTCTGGGAAGATCCCACGTGCTGCGAAGCGGTTGGACCGATGTGTCCAACTACTGAGCCGGAGTTCTGGAGAGCATGCACCCAGAGCCGGTCAGTGCTCTGTGGTGACAGAGGCCACTGTGATGGGAGGCCCACACAGGCCAAAGAACATAGATGAATGAAAGACCAATAGAAGTGGCCAAAAGAGAAACAAACAAACAAACAAAACAAAAGGAGGTGATAATTTCCTCTAAAACATGACAGCTTAATCTCACATACTTATCTGAACTTCCTTCCAATATCTCACTAGAGTAAAATAAAGTCCAGAAACCCTCAAATTCAAACAGGATAAGAGTCAAAGATAGAAAAGAGATGTTTTTTAAAAATTTGAAGCTGAAATGTTGGTGTACAAATAACTGACTTAGCAGATAAGTAAAACTGAACCTTAGGAAAACCAATTAAAAAAAAAAAAAGAAGTTGATCACTACTCCCAGAGCTTTGTAAAGATTTTGGAATTGAAGACACCTGGTATTCCTAAAATGGGAGATGTAAGCTGGGGCTAAAATGATATTGGTTGAAAATCTTTAAAAGAAGCACTTAGATTCCTTAGATCTAATCTCCAACTCCTGGAACTATGTACCTATTTCAATTCCAGTACAATAAAAGAGAAGAGGCTTATTCTCTTCAGAGACTGAACTAGAGGAGCTCTAAACCTGGGAATGGGCGTCCCGGGTAGCTCAGTGGTAAAGAATCTGCTTGTCAATACAGGAGACACAGGTGATGTGGGTTCAGTATCTGGGTGGGGAAGATCCCTTGAAGGAGGAAATGCACATCCACTCCAGTATTCTTGCCTAGAAAGCCCCATGGACAAAGCAGGCTGGCAGGCTATAGTTACCGGGGCTGCAGAGTCAGACATGACTGAGCAACTGAACATGTACCTGGAACTACCAACACAGATGAGCCAAGGGTGAGCAAAAGGGAATTAAATCAAGGCCTATAACCTAAAATACGAGTTTGCTTCCACCCCACTCCTCCTTTTCCCATACTTGGCTCCCAGACCATTGACAGCCAGTCCTACACCTACCTCTCATCCTAGGCAGGAAATTATAAAATTCTTCATGGAGGAAAAAAATAAACAACTTTGTATTTGTTCTATTTCCCCTCAAAAGACAGGATCCTTGCTTGATCAATAATGAAGCCCACTAGTTGATAAGCCTAGCTCAATTTTTAATCAAATGTTACGTCTCTTTCTTAACCTTGAATGGGTAATCATGTATCACCAAACAAGAGGAAAACATCTAGATAAGTCTTCCCCAAAAGAAAACAACAGAGAATAAAGAATAATAAGGAAATACAGAATGGGGAAAAAAAAGAGAAAATTTTAGGAAGTTTAAGTATCTTTAGAGCTATAGGAGAATAAATCACATCCATAAAACAAAACCAGGATTCTATAAAAGAACATTCAGAGAATAAGAAAGTGTTCTCAGAAGTTGTATATTATGTCATTTTTATGCTTTCACGCGGGCTTCCCAGGTGGCAGAAGTGATAAAGAACCCATCTGCCAGTGCAGGAGATGTAAGATATGCAGGTCCAATCCCTGGATAGGGAAGATCCCCTGGAGAAGGTCCTGGTAACCCACTCTAGTATTCTTGATTGGATAATCCCATGGACAGAGGAGCCTGGCAGGCTACAGTCGGTAGAGTCGCAGAGTCGGACATAACTGAAGCAACTTAGCATGCATGCTTTTATATATAAAAATTCAAAAATCAAAAAAGTTTGAGAAATTATTTTAAGGAAATCTTCCAGGAGTTGGAATAAAAAGAATAGGGGGTGAACACAGAAAAGAGAAAGCTAAATGATTAATTTATGAACAACAGGAGTTTGGGACAGTGAGAACAGCAAAAAGGCAGAGAAATTAACAAGTAAATAATATTGAAAAAACTTTCCCAGAACTAAAGGTATATATATATTTCCAGGTTGACAATTTTCATATTGATAGATTTCCTAGTATAAAAAATAAAAAATATCTATACCAGAATTCACTCCTGAGAAATTTCCAGATAATAGAGATAAATAGAAAAATATATATGCTTTCAGAGAAAAAAACAGAGCAGAGAAAAACAACAAAGTTTACATAGAGAGTTTAAGGAAAGAATCCAAAACAGAATGGAGCAATGCTTTTTAAATTTTAAAGCATAGATTGGCCAACGATGGCCCAGCCTGGTTTTCTATGGTCCCTGAATTAAGAATGATATTGAAATTTTTAGTTATAAAAAGAAAAACAAATAATATGGGACAGAGACCATATGTGGCCCCTGAAATCTAAAATATTTACTATTTGCTTCTTTAGAGAAGTTTTATGAAACTCATTCTAAAGAAATTTTTTTCAATCCAGTTAAATTATTTAAAAAGTTTAAGAATATATAAAACTCACTTCCCAATTTATTCTATGTTACTCTGGTCCTAAAACTAAAATTGTCACAGGAATAGTACAGACCAATATATGTTATAAATATAAATGCAAAATACTCAACAAATACAAGCAAACCAAATTTAGCAACATAAAAAAAGGATTACATATACACCTTGTGACCCAAGTGAAATTTGTCCCAAGAGCACAAGGTTGATTTGTCACCAATGTGGCAGAAGTGATAAAGAACCCATCTGCCAGTGCAGGAGATGTAAGATATGCAGGTCCAATCCCTGGATAGGGAAGATCCCCTGGAGAAGGTCCTGGTAACCCACTCTAGTATTCTTGATTGGATAATCCCATGGACAGAGGAGCCTGGCAGGCTACAGTCGGTAGAGTCGCAGAGTCGGACATAACTGAAGCAACTTAGCATGCATGCTTTTATATATAAAAATTCAAAAATCAAAAAAGTTTGAGAAATTATTTTAAGGAAATCTTCCAGGAGTTGGAATAAAAAGAATAGGGGGTGAACACAGAAAAGAGAAAGCTAAATGATTAATTTATGAACAACAGGAGTTTGGGACAGTGAGAACAGCAAAAAGGCAGAGAAATTAACAAGTAAATAATATTGAAAAAACTTTCCCAGAACTAAAGGTATATATATATTTCCAGGTTGACAATTTTCATATTGATAGATTTCCTAGTATAAAAAATAAAAAATATCTATACCAGAATTCACTCCTGAGAAATTTCCAGATAATAGAGATAAATAGAAAAATATATATGCTTTCAGAGAAAAAAACAGAGCAGAGAAAAACAACAAAGTTTACATAGAGAGTTTAAGGAAAGAATCCAAAACAGAATGGAGCAATGCTTTTTAAATTTTAAAGCATAGATTGGCCAACGATGGCCCAGCCTGGTTTTCTATGGTCCCTGAATTAAGAATGATATTGAAATTTTTAGTTATAAAAAGAAAAACAAATAATATGGGACAGAGACCATATGTGGCCCCTGAAATCTAAAATATTTACTATTTGCTTCTTTAGAGAAGTTTTATGAAACTCATTCTAAAGAAATTTTTTTCAATCCAGTTAAATTATTTAAAAAGTTTAAGAATATATAAAACTCACTTCCCAATTTATTCTATGTTACTCTGGTCCTAAAACTAAAATTGTCACAGGAATAGTACAGACCAATATATGTTATAAATATAAATGCAAAAATACTCAACAAATACAAGCAAACCAAATTTAGCAACATAAAAAAAGGATTACATATACACCTTGTGACCCAAGTGAAATTTGTCCCAAGAGCACAAGGTTGATTTGACCTACTGAAATCAACCAATGTGATACACCTTATTAATAGATTAAAGGATAAAAATCACACCATCATCTCACTAGATAATGAAAAAGCATTTGACGAATTCAACACTCTTGTATGATAAAAATACTTATATGGGGCTTCCCTAGTAGCTCAGTGGTAAAGAGTTCGTCTGCCAATGCAGGAGACACAGGTTTGATCCCTGATCTGGGAAGATCCCACATGCTGTGAAGCAACAAAGCCCCTGAGCCACATCTATGGAGCCAGTGCTCTAGAGCCTCAGAGCCACAACTACTGAGCCCACGTGCCACAGCGACTGAAACCCGTGAGCCCTAGAGCCCGAGTTCCACAACAAGAGAAGTCACTGAAACAAGAAGCCTGCTCACCTCAATTAGAGAAGAGCCTACAGCAGCAGTGAAAACCCAGAATAGCCATAAATAAATAGATAAATTTAAAAAAAAAAGACTTATATGTATGGCTGAGTCCTTCACTGTTTACCTGAACAGTGTTCACAGCAATGTTCACAACATTGTTTATTGGCTATACCCCATTACAAAATAAATAGTTCAAAAGGAAAAAAAAATAGGAATAGAAGGGAAGTTACTTGATTGGATAACAGGCATATATGAAAAACCTCTAGATCATATTTAATGGTGGAAGATTAGATGCTTTCACCCTAAGATTAGGCTCAAAGCAAAGAAGTCTGCTCTCATCATTTCTATTCAGTATTGAATGTCTTTTTTTTTTTCCTTTGGCCACTTCTATTGGTCTTTCACTTATCTGTTTTCATCCATCTTTGTTTTTTTGGCCCATGTGGGCCTCCTGTCACAGTGGCCTCTGTCGCTGCAGAGCACCTCTGGGCACATGTGCTCCAGAGCTCTGGCTCCATAGTTGGACACATCAGTCCAGCCGCTCTGCAGCACGTGGGATCTTCCCAGGCCAGAGATCAAGCGCTGACTAGGCAGCCCTCTGGGCAAGCCTTCTATTCAATATTATAAGGCCTAGTTTGCTAAAAATTACAAAAGCAAACCAAATTTAGCAACATAAAAAAAGGATTACATATACACCTTGTGACCCAAGTGAAATTTGTCCCAAGAGCACAAGGTTGATTTGACCTACTGAAATCAACCAATGTGATACACCTTATTAATAGATTAAAGGATAAAAATCACACCATCATCTCACTAGATAATGAAAAAGCATTTGACGAATTCAACACTCTTGTATGATAAAAATACTTATATGGGGCTTCCCTAGTAGCTCAGTGGTAAAGAGTTCGTCTGCCAATGCAGGAGACACAGGTTTGATCCCTGATCTGGGAAGATCCCACATGCTGTGAAGCAACAAAGCCCCTGAGCCACATCTATGGAGCCAGTGCTCTAGAGCCTCAGAGCCACAACTACTGAGCCCACGTGCCACAGCGACTGAAACCCGTGAGCCCTAGAGCCCGAGTTCCACAACAAGAGAAGTCACTGAAACAAGAAGCCTGCTCACCTCAATTAGAGAAGAGCCTACAGCAGCAGTGAAAACCCAGAATAGCCATAAATAAATAGATAAATTTAAAAAAAAAAGACTTATATGTATGGCTGAGTCCTTCACTGTTTACCTGAACAGTGTTCACAGCAATGTTCACAACATTGTTTATTGGCTATACCCCATTACAAAATAAATAGTTCAAAAGGAAAAAAAAATAGGAATAGAAGGGAAGTTACTTGATTGGATAACAGGCATATATGAAAAACCTCTAGATCATATTTAATGGTGGAAGATTAGATGCTTTCACCCTAAGATTAGGCTCAAAGCAAAGAAGTCTGCTCTCATCATTTCTATTCAGTATTGAATGTCTTTTTTTTTTTCCTTTGGCCACTTCTATTGGTCTTTCACTTATCTGTTTTCATCCATCTTTGTTTTTTTGGCCCATGTGGGCCTCCTGTCACAGTGGCCTCTGTCGCTGCAGAGCACCTCTGGGCACATGTGCTCCAGAGCTCTGGCTCCATAGTTGGACACATCAGTCCAGCCGCTCTGCAGCACGTGGGATCTTCCCAGGCCAGAGATCAAACTGGCGCCCCTTGCACTTCTAGGCAGTGTCCTTACTCACTGGACCACCAGGCAAGCCTTCTATTCAATATTATACAGGAAGGGCTAACTAGGTCAATTAGTCAAGAAAAAAACTGAAGTCATCCAAGCTGGAAGATATAAAATGACTAGTAGATGATATGACACTGTATATAGAAAATCCTAAGAAATCCACTAACAGGAAGCATATTTAATAAATGAAATAAACAATGCATCAGGATGTAAGATCACTGTATTAAAAAACCAATTACCTTCCCATATACTAACAATGAACAATCTAAAAATTAATTAATTAAGGCATTAAGGAAATAACTCCATTTACTTTTTTTCTTTAAAAATAATTTATTGTTTTTGGATGACAAAATATAGGGAAAGCACAAGGGTCATGACTGTGATCCCTTGGCTGAACTTTTCCTCCGTCAGTACCTTTTAGAACCTCAGACTCGTGCCGCCCAGCATTCTCTCACAGCCTAACAGCTGCAGGGTATATCATCTGACCATGTGGGAAGCATAAACAGAGGCCCCATAAGCAACGGGGTCCCTTCCAATTAAGTCTTCAGCTCACTTTTGCAAAAAATTGCAATCACACTGGTTGTTCCAACTGTTCATGTCCTAAAACTCTCATGGATGAACAGGCTGCAGACAAATGATGCCGGCACATCCCTTTGCCTACGCTAACAGCCCTTGGCTAACCCAGTCTGCCTGTGGCACCTGCATGGCAGCTCCCGGGAGGGCCCCACATCCTCGGTGTTGATCGCTGAGAACAGGCATATATAAAATTAGAAAGGGGGCTTTCACCCTAAGATTAGGCTCAAAGCAAAGAAGTCTGCTCTCATCATTTCTATTCAGTATTGAATGTCTTTTTTTTTTTCCTTTGGCCACTTCTATTGGTCTTTCACTTATCTGTTTTCATCCATCTTTGTTTTTTTGGCCCATGTGGGCCTCCTGTCACAGTGGCCTCTGTCGCTGCAGAGCACCTCTGGGCACATGTGCTCCAGAGCTCTGGCTCCATAGTTGGACACATCAGTCCAGCCGCTCTGCAGCACGTGGGATCTTCCCAGGCCAGAGATCAAACTGGCGCCCCTTGCACTTCTAGGCAGTGTCCTTACTCACTGGACCACCAGGCAAGCCTTCTATTCAATATTATACAGGAAGGGCTAACTAGGTCAATTAGTCAAGAAAAAAACTGAAGTCATCCAAGCTGGAAGATATAAAATGACTAGTAGATGATATGACACTGTATATAGAAAATCCTAAGAAATCCACTAACAGGAAGCATATTTAATAAATGAAATAAACAATGCATCAGGATGTAAGATCACTGTATTAAAAAACCAATTACCTTCCCATATACTAACAATGAACAATCTAAAAATTAATTAATTAAGGCATTAAGGAAATAACTCCATTTACTTTTTTTCTTTAAAAATAATTTATTGTTTTTGGATGACAAAATATAGGGAAAGCACAAGGGTCATGACTGTGATCCCTTGGCTGAACTTTTCCTCCGTCAGTACCTTTTAGAACCTCAGACTCGTGCCGCCCAGCATTCTCTCACAGCCTAACAGCTGCAGGGTATATCATCTGACCATGTGGGAAGCATAAACAGAGGCCCCATAAGCAACGGGGTCCCTTCCAATTAAGTCTTCAGCTCACTTTTGCAAAAAATTGCAATCACACTGGTTGTTCCAACTGTTCATGTCCTAAAACTCTCATGGATGAACAGGCTGCAGACAAATGATGCCGGCACATCCCTTTGCCTACGCTAACAGCCCTTGGCTAACCCAGTCTGCCTGTGGCACCTGCATGGCAGCTCCCGGGAGGGCCCCCACATCCTCGGGTGTTGATGGAGGAAGGGCAGGCCAGGCCAAGCATGAAGAATGAACAGTCAGTTTTATCAGGCTCAGACTAGGAATTCATCGGTCTTGAGGACCTCTGTGAATTTGTCAGTTTTCTTTTCAACCTGCTTGTGTAGCCTCATAAGCTGCTTCTTTTTCTAGTAATGAATCTTGGCCTTCTCCTTTCTCTTCTCCAGGGTGGCTGTGACCTCCTGGTACTCACAGCCAACCTCATGAGCCAGGTGCCCTGGGCAGGCCAACCTCGTGAGCCAGGAGCCCAAGCAGGCTTCAGACGCACAGCCTTGAGGGCAGCAGGGACCACCAACTGCCCTGTCTCATCGTGGGGTGGTGGGATCCCGTCAAACTCCTGGAGGCGGTCCAGGGCAGCCTGGCCTCACTTGGTCTGGTGGGCAGCATGCCTCGCATGGCCCACCAGAAGATGCGGCTGGGGCTCAGAAGTGTTAGGGGCCATGGGAGGGGTTGGTCTTCCTCAGCTTGTGGAGAACGGCCAGGCACTTCAACTTATTTCTGTAGAAATTGCCAGAAATGTTGATGCTCTCACAGTGCACAACCACCACCTTCCAGCCCAGAAGCACCTGCTTGGCCACAATGGTTGCGAGGCAGCCCAGGAGATGGCCTTGGTCATCCAGCTCCAGGACCTGCCCCTCCAGCATCTTGGCAGCTGCTGGGAACCAATACCATTTATAATCACAGTAATAATAAGAAATTGCTTAGGAATAAACTTAACAAAAGAAATGCACAGCTTGTATACCAACAACTGTGACACATTTTAAACATAAAGATCCAAATAAATGGAAAAGAATACCATGCTTAGAGATGGGAGGAATTAACATTGTCATGATCAATTGTCCTGAAGTTAAACTACAGAGTCATTGCAGATAAACTATCAAAATATTGGATTCTTTTCTGCAAAAATTGATGAGCTAATAGTATATTCGTGCTCTGTGAGAAAAGGGGATCCTTCAGGGGTGCTGTGTGATGGTCGGGAGGGGAGGGAAGGGGGGATATACATGTGACTAATCTGAGAACATGCATGTCTGTGAACAACAAAACTCTGTAAAAGTTAAAAGTAAAATAAAGGTTTAAAAAAAAAAATAGTATATTCATATGGAAATGCAAGAGATCCAGAATTGCCAGCACAATACTGTAAAAGAAGAAATTGGAGGACTTATACTTTCTAATTTAAAGCTGACTACAAAGCTATAGTAATTAAGATAATGTAGTACTAGCATAAAAATGGACACATAGATCAATAGAATAGAATTGAGAGTCCAGAAACAAACCCTCACATATATAGTGTACTGACTTTCAGCAAGAGTGCAAGACAATTCAGCATGGAGAATAATAGTTGGGTTTTTTTTCAGCAAATGATAAGAGAAAACTAGATATCCATATGCAAAAGAATCAAGTTAGACCCTTACTTCAGACCATATGCAAAAATTAATGTCAAGGCTGAATATTGTCACCCTGCTTATTTTATTTTTCATTTTTAGCTTTATTTTTTTAATTATTTATTTGTTTGTTTGTTTTTGGTCATTCTGGGTTTCCACTGCTGCTACAGGCTCTTCTCTAGTTGCAGGGAGTGAGGAATACTCTCTAGTTGAGGTGAGCAGGCTTCTTCTTGCAGTGACTTTTCTTGTTGTGGAACTCAGGCTCTAGGGCTCTCAGGCTTCAGTAGTTGTAGCACATGGCTCAACAGTTGTGACTCCGAGTCTCTAGAGCACAGGCTCAATTGTTGTGGCTCATAGGCTTAGTTGTTCCACAGCAATATGGGATCTTCCTGAATTAGAGATAGAACCCATGTCTCCTGCATTGGCAGGTGAACTCTTTACCACTGAGCTACCAGGGAAGCCGTACCCTGTTTATTTAATTTATATGCAGAGCACACCATGGAAAATGCCGGGCTGGATGAAGCACAAAAACTGGAATCAAGATTGTCAGGAGAAATATCAATAACCTCAGGTATGCAGATGACACCACCCTTATGGCAGAAAGTGAAGAGGAACTACAGAACTTCTTGATGACAGTGAAAGAGAAGAGTGAAAAAGCTGACTTAAAACTCAACATTCGAAAAACTAAGATCATGGCATCTGGTCCCATCACTTCATGGCAAATAGATGGGCAAACAATGGAAAGTGACAGACTTTATCTTGGACCCCTCAAATCATTGTGGATGGTGACTGCAGTCATGAAATTAGAAGACACTTCTCCTTGGAAGAAAAACTATGACAAACCTAGAAAGTATATTCAAAAGCAAAGACATCACTATGCTGACAAAGGTCCATATAGTTAAAGCTATGGTTTTCCTAGTAGTCATGTAGGGATGTGAGAGTTGGACGATAAAGAAGGCTGAGCTGTGAATTGTTGCTTTTGAACTGTGATGATGGAGAAGACTCTTGAGAGTTCTTTGGACTGCAAGGAGATCAAACCAGTCAATCCTAAAGGAAATCAAGCCTGAAATCAACCCTGAATATCCATTGGAACAACTGATGCTGAAGTTGAAGCTCCAGTACTCTGGCCACCTGACTCAAGCGGTTGACTTACTGGAAAAGACCCTGATGCTGGGAAAGATTGAGGGCAGGAGAGTAGGACTCAGAGGACGAGATGGTTGGATGGCATCACTGACTCAATGGACATAAGTCGGAGCAAGCTCTTGGAAATAGTGAAGGACAGGGAAGGCTGGCATGATGCAGTCCACAGGGTCGCAATGAGTTGGACATGACTGAGTGACCGAGCAAAAACAATGAGGTACTGACACATGCCAAAACACGGGTGAATCTTGAAAGATTATGTTAAATTAAGGAAGTCAGTCACAAAAGGCCACCGACGATATGGTTAAATGTCCAGAACTGGCAGATTTATAAAGAGAAGGTAAATTAGCAGCTATCTAGGGTTAAAGTAGGGAGTTTGGGGAAGTGGGGTGAGCAGAAACAGTGAATGAGTGCTAAGGTGGTTTTATATGCAGAGCACACATGCAAAATGCCGGGCTGGATGAAGCACAAAAACTGGAATCAAGATTGTCAGGAGAAATATCAATAACCTCAGGTATGCAGATGACACCACCCTTATGGCAGAAAGTGAAGAGGAACTACAGAACTTCTTGATGACAGTGAAAGAGAAGAGTGAAAAAGCTGACTTAAAACTCAACATTCGAAAAACTAAGATCATGGCATCTGGTCCCATCACTTCATGGCAAATAGATGGGCAAACAATGGAAAGTGACAGACTTTATCTTGGACCCCTCAAATCATTGTGGATGGTGACTGCAGTCATGAAATTAGAAGACACTTCTCCTTGGAAGAAAAACTATGACAAACCTAGAAAGTATATTCAAAAGCAAAGACATCACTATGCTGACAAAGGTCCATATAGTTAAAGCTATGGTTTTCCTAGTAGTCATGTAGGGATGTGAGAGTTGGACGATAAAGAAGGCTGAGCTGTGAATTGTTGCTTTTGAACTGTGATGATGGAGAAGACTCTTGAGAGTTCTTTGGACTGCAAGGAGATCAAACCAGTCAATCCTAAAGGAAATCAAGCCTGAAATCAACCCTGAATATCCATTGGAACAACTGATGCTGAAGTTGAAGCTCCAGTACTCTGGCCACCTGACTCAAGCGGTTGACTTACTGGAAAAGACCCTGATGCTGGGAAAGATTGAGGGCAGGAGAGTAGGACTCAGAGGACGAGATGGTTGGATGGCATCACTGACTCAATGGACATAAGTCGGAGCAAGCTCTTGGAAATAGTGAAGGACAGGGAAGGCTGGCATGATGCAGTCCACAGGGTCGCAATGAGTTGGACATGACTGAGTGACCGAGCAAAAACAATGAGGTACTGACACATGCCAAAACACGGGTGAATCTTGAAAGATTATGTTAAATTAAGGAAGTCAGTCACAAAAGGCCACCGACGATATGGTTAAATGTCCAGAACTGGCAGATTTATAAAGAGAAGGTAAATTAGCAGCTATCTAGGGTTAAAGTAGGGAGTTTGGGGAAGTGGGGTGAGCAGAAACAGTGAATGATTGCTAATGTGGATAAGGTTTCTTTCTGGGGGCATTAAAAATATTCTAACAGTAAGTTGTGATGTTTGTACAACTGTGAATCTATGAAAAACCATTGAACTAACTGTACAGCTTAAGTGGGTGAGTTTTGTGGTATGTGAAATATATCTCAATAAAGCTGTAAAAAATACATAAATACATTTTCAGACATGCAAAGCTTCAAAAATTAACCTCCCACTTATCTTTCACAAGAAGCTACTTGCAGATGTATTCTGCCAAAAAGAGTAAACAAAGAAAGAAGAAAATACAGAATTCAGAAAATAAGAAATTTAACATAAGAGAGAAGCAAAAGAAATTCTCTCATTAATGATGAAGGAAGGCTCATGTTGACAACTGTGCAAGTTTAGATAACTAAAGGTTAGGTATAACAGAAAGAAAAGCAGGTATAGATGAAAAGTCTTTGAGGGGGTAAAGAAGAAAAGAAACAGGCTATTAATAAGTTTATACACATGAGATAATTTTTATTGTTCAGTCATATAAATTACATGGAAAACTAAGCAAGCAAGCAAACAATGAAGCAACTATTAACTCCAGCAAAATATAAGCTGTCCAAAAAATAAAATGCTATTAGTACACTGCCCAGCTATGCAGTGAATTACATTTCCATGACCGTCACATCCACACCACTGAACACTGGTTTCACCTCAAGGTGCCAGTGCTAGAAAGGGAGGACGAGAGAGCGTGCGTGAGTAGCCAGAGTGTAGCAGAGGTTGGCACAGGAGTCAGAAGACTAAACCTGAGATTCCAAGAGAGAGTGGTATAATCCTGCTATTCAGAAATAAGGGGCTGAAAGAAACAGAAGAAATACAGAAGGTGGAAAGAAACAGAAGGCTGGCATGATGCAGTCCACAGGGTCGCAATGAGTTGGACATGACTGAGTGACCGAGCAAAACAATGAGGTACTGACACATGCCAAAACACGGGTGAATCTTGAAAGATTATGTTAAATTAAGGAAGTCAGTCACAAAAGGCCACCGACGATATGGTTAAATGTCCAGAACTGGCAGATTTATAAAGAGAAGGTAAATTAGCAGCTATCTAGGGTTAAAGTAGGGAGTTTGGGGAAGTGGGGTGAGCAGAAACAGTGAATGATTGCTAATGTGGATAAGGTTTCTTTCTGGGGGCATTAAAAATATTCTAACAGTAAGTTGTGATGTTTGTACAACTGTGAATCTATGAAAAACCATTGAACTAACTGTACAGCTTAAGTGGGTGAGTTTTGTGGTATGTGAAATATATCTCAATAAAGCTGTAAAAAATACATAAATACATTTTCAGACATGCAAAGCTTCAAAAATTAACCTCCCACTTATCTTTCACAAGAAGCTACTTGCAGATGTATTCTGCCAAAAAGAGTAAACAAAGAAAGAAGAAAATACAGAATTCAGAAAATAAGAAATTTAACATAAGAGAGAAGCAAAAGAAATTCTCTCATTAATGATGAAGGAAGGCTCATGTTGACAACTGTGCAAGTTTAGATAACTAAAGGTTAGGTATAACAGAAAGAAAAGCAGGTATAGATGAAAAGTCTTTGAGGGGGTAAAGAAGAAAAGAAACAGGCTATTAATAAGTTTATACACATGAGATAATTTTTATTGTTCAGTCATATAAATTACATGGAAA
Source organism: Tragulus kanchil (assembly GCA_022376925.1). Lineage (NCBI taxonomy): Eukaryota > Metazoa > Chordata > Mammalia > Artiodactyla > Tragulidae > Tragulus > Tragulus kanchil. The sequence goes on along the minus strand of JAIOJX010000024.1, from coordinate 78,388,291 downwards.
ACTAAGCAAGCAAGCAAACAATGAAGCAACTATTAACTCCAGCAAAATATAAGCTGTCCAAAAAATAAAATGCTATTAGTACACTGCCCAGCTATGCAGTGAATTACATTTCCATGACCGTCACATCCACACCACTGAACACTGGTTTCACCTCAAGGTGCCAGTGCTAGAAAGGGAGGACGAGAGAGCGTTGCGTGAGTAGCCAGAGTGTAGCAGAGGTTGGCACAGGAGTCAGAAGACTAAACCTGAGATTCCAAGAGAGAGTGGTATAATCCTGCTATTCAGAAATAAGGGGCTGAAAGAAACAGAAGAAATACAGAAGGGAGTTGAGAGAAATATTTTCTAGGAAGCAGGAATGCCAAAATGTAAGGGGGAAAAGATAGCAATTTTTTTTCATTGTAGACTTAGTGGTACTATTGAATTACTTTGACTTTTTTTTTAAAGCATTAATTGTGGGCTTCCCTGGTGGCCCAGTGGGCAAAGACACCACCTTGTTGTGCAAGGGGCGCCGGTTTGATCCCTGGCCTGGTAGGATCCCACATGCCATGGAGGAGCTGGACCGATGTGTCCAACTACTGAGCCAGAGCTCTGGGCGCATGCGCCCAGAACCAATGTTCTGCAACAACAGAGGCCACTGCGATGGGAGGCCCACGCGGGCCAAGGAACAAAGACGGATGAAAATAGATAAATGAAAGACCAATAGAAGTGCCCCCCCTCACAAAAGAGTTAACAGATTATTAAAATAAGGAAAGTAGTGGTACTAGAGTTTCCTCAAAGCAACCAGCTTTTCCAGGGAGCTCGTCGGATGAAGAATTCTCCTTGCTCTTCCTTTTCTTCAGCCTGCATCAGCTTCAGTGACTGACTTCGCCCCTAACCAACTGCTCATGTTTGCCTCTGTACAGTGTGCCTGGGTTTTCCTTTGGTCTCTCATAGTCATGTCTCTGCCAACTTTCTCTTCTGCTTTAGTATCCTGGATGTGAGCTTTGGCCAGCTCTACTCTAAATTTGTCCCCTAGCCAACTTTCTCTTCTGCTTTAAGCTTAGGAAAAGAAACAGGCTATTAAAAACACATGAGATAATTTTTATTGTTCAGTCATATAAATTACATGGAAAACTAAGCAAGCAAGCAAACAATGAAGCAACTATTAACTCCAGCAAAATATAAGCTGTCCAAAAAATAAAATGCTATTAGTACACTGCCCAGCTATGCAGTGAATTACATTTCCATGACCGTCACATCCACACCACTGAACACTGGTTTCACCTCAAGGTGCCAGTGCTAGAAAGGGAGGACGAGAGAGCGTTGCGTGAGTAGCCAGAGTGTAGCAGAGGTTGGCACAGGAGTCAGAAGACTAAACCTGAGATTCCAAGAGAGAGTGGTATAATCCTGCTATTCAGAAATAAGGGGCTGAAAGAAACAGAAGAAATACAGAAGGGAGTTGAGAGAAATATTTTCTAGGAAGCAGGAATGCCAAAATGTAAGGGGGAAAAGATAGCAATTTTTTTTCATTGTAGACTTAGTGGTACTATTGAATTACTTTGACTTTTTTTTTTTTAAAGCATTAATTGTGGGCTTCCCTGGTGGCCCAGTGGGCAAAGACACCACCTTGTTGTGCAAGGGGCGCCGGTTTGATCCCTGGCCTGGTAGGATCCCACATGCCATGGAGGAGCTGGACCGATGTGTCCAACTACTGAGCCAGAGCTCTGGAGCGCATGCGCCCAGAACCAATGTTCTGCAACAACAGAGGCCACTGCGATGGGAGGCCCACGCGGGCCAAGGAACAAAGACGGATGAAAATAGATAAATGAAAGACCAATAGAAGTGCCCCCCCTCACAAAAGAGTTAACAGATTATTAAAATAAGGAAAGTAGTGGTACTAGAGTTTCCTCAAAGCAACCAGCTTTTCCAGGGGAGCTCCTCGGCTGAAGCATTCCCCCTGCTCTTCCTTTTCTTCAGCCTGCATCAGCTTCAGTGACTGACTTCGCCCCTAACCAACTGCTCATGTTTGCCTCTGTACAGTGTGCCTGGGTTTTCCTTTGGTCTCTCATAGTCATGTCTCTGCCAACTTTCTCTTCTGCTTTAGTATCCTGGATGTGAGCTTTGGCCAGCTCTACTCTAAATTTGTCAGCCTCAAGCAATTAGTCTACTCCAGTCTAGTTCTTTTAGCTGCTCCACGAGCCTCGTAAGTACTCTGTATGTCGGCAGCAGCCGTTAGCCTGGCCTCTCCCTGGGGCTAGAGTGGGCAGTACAAAGCATGGCCTCCTGGCGCATGCTGAAGAGCCTACTATGAGCCTGAGACAGAGCAGAACACGCAGGTGCAGTTCCTGCCTTTGTGAAGCTCACATCCTCTCTCAGGGAGGCCGACGGTGCAAATAAATACGTAAGTGTCCTGTGATGGTGGGGGTAATAAAGACAACAGACAAGAGAGGGAGAGAGAGCTGTTTTGCATAGAGGTCAAGGAGGACCGGGGAGGAAGGTAATATTGGATCTGAGGCCTGAGTTCTGCTGTTCATTCAAGTAGAAGTCCACACTCGTCTGCCCACCGGCTCCTGCACCTCTCCGCTTTCTCCAGCAGGCCAGGCCCCACCCTCATCAGGGCCTTTGCTCTAGTTGTCTCCACTCCATGGGATTCTCCTTAGCCTCGTGAAGTCTTTGCTTCAGTCACCTTCTCAGTGAGCCCTGCCCTGACTGTCCCATTTACACCACCACCTCCTTTACTCCTCCCACCCTCTTAAACTCACCTCTGCGTTCCCCATAACACTTACCTCCTTCTGATGTTGGTTTTCTGCTATTGTCCTTCTCTGCTCTCAAGCAGGTAACCCTGACTGGTGTGAGAATTCTCCTGCTTCAGTTCACTCATCCATCCCAAGTGCCTGGAATAACGTACCAGGCCAATGCCTGTAAGTGCTTCAAACATCCACTGTTCATTTGAGTGACTGCCCTGCACCAGGCGCTGCCCTGGGGTGGCAAGAAGTGCCCTTGCGACAGGGACAGGGTGGGAATACTGCCTTACTTCCCTGTGAGCTGTTCTAGGCTAACACTGGGGGAAGGTGGTGTGGTTGGCTTGGGCGTCCCTGGGCTCTGCTCTGGTTCATCTCAGCCCCTGCCCTCTTCACCTCCAAAGAGCACAGAGCCAGGACTTTCTCTGATCAGGAAGCTGGAGAGCCCCCAGTAGGGTAGGCGTGGGATGAAGGACTCGGCCTGCCAGGGTGGCTGAGGCAAGAGGCACAGGGCCTCCTAGAGAAACAGAGGGAGGGGAATCCCTGTCCTTATGGACTCCCTCAGGGACTCTGTAATGAGCCTGGAGACACCATCCCATTTCCACTGTGCAAGGCTCCTGGATCTCTCCACGGGGCGTCTAAGAGAATTAACTGCCTGAATGCCTAATGACAGACAGGGGAGCAGAAAATGCAGCTCTATGTGTGTGAGAGAGAGAGAGAAAGTGTGTGTGTGTGTGTGTGTGTACCTGGCTGAGTGATGGTGGGGAAGAACCAGCGCTTTCTCTCTTTAGAATTATTTGTAACTGAATTGCAGATTTCCATCTTCAGAGCCCAAATCTGCCACGAACTCAGCCACCCCTCCCCACACTGGGACCCTCACTACCACCGCTCTGAGTCTCTGGCCAGGGCACCAACTCCTCTGTTTTCCCAAGCAGGGATTTTCACATGCCTTTTCCTCAAGCTTAGCACTGATGCCCACTGTGCCAGGATGCCCTCCCCTGCTGTGACCACTCCAGGCTGACACGTTCTCTAGGCTCTCAGTCACTTAATGGCCAACGAGCATTCCCTAGGGCTGGTCAGAGTTCAGGCCAGAGTAGCGAATATCTCCTTTGCTTCCTCCAATTCCGAGCTATGAAATTATCCATTGAGCAAATCAATAATTCATCAGATTATCCACATTTAGTCTAAATTAGATCTCACTGCCTCAGGTCAGACTTTGAAGTCCAGCTTTACCTGATTCCACTCCCCAACCAGCTGCCCGACAGAGTCCAGCCAGCTCACCGAACCCCTTCTCTCCACCACACCACCCCCAAGTCGCTGTCTCCTGTTGCCCAAGAATAGCACAGTCTAATCCCCTGGACAGAGACCCATCTATCCTCTTCACTGTAATCCAGCTTGCTCTTCAAGATCTTGTCTTAAATCTAGCTTTCACCATGAACTTCCCAGGGCTTCTGCTGCAGACTGAAATATGCTACAGTCAGAAGCACACAACTGTGCATTGAATTTCCCTCCATTTGTCTCAGTTGCAAATCCTGTCTTCCCCCATAGTTAAGCAACACAAGGGCTGGTCACTCTAACAGGGCCATTACACCCTGCACCACACCAAGCTCAGTACACACAGTGGATGCTGCTGACTGTCCCGCCTTTTCTCCACCCTCCTCTCCAGTGCTCTCTGTCTCTCTCCGAATCCAAACTACCCTTAGCCCCGCTACCCTCAGTCCCCCTTTCCCTTGAGCCTTCAGGGACTAGACAATCCCAGATAGATGGTCAGACTGGATCATAGAGAATCAAGAAGGCTACAAGCCTACTGAAGAGATTAGAAATGGAGCTAGAATGCACAGTTGGAGCTAGTTGCACAGGCCAGTTGGTTGGGCAATTGCAGCGTGTCGGAGGAGAGACAGTGGGAGTCGGCTCAAGGAGCCCCTGATAGAAGTGGAGATGAGTGGATGGATTCAAGAGACTATCTGAGGCTCTTCTGCCTCTTCCACAGCCTTTCAGATGCGTCTCCCTCAACAAGCCATGACAGAGGCTGGGTAGTACACATAATTAGGATCTCAGTCTAGGTGGGGACAGTGAGGTGAGGAGGGCTGGGTGAGTTCACACAGCTGGCCAGGATGAGCTTGGAACTCACATCCAGGTTCTCAGACATCACCTCCCATCCTCTTCCTGGTCTCGTGTCCTGGGGCTCACACTGGAACTGTCATGGGAGGGCCCGGTGTTAAGCTGAAGAACTCTGACTCGGTTACCTGCCTGTGGCTATTTACACAGTTCCGACTGATTTGTAGTAACCTGTAATTATTTTTGCTGATTTTTTTTCACGCTCCATTTGTTTTTCACTCTCCAGCAGACAAGCTACAGGAAAAAGCAGTTTGAAAGGTAAGTGGGAGCAGAGAACTTGTCTGATCCTGGGGAGAAGGTCAGGGGCGCCCAGGGGACAGTCTTCTGCCTGGCTCCCCTCAGCTCCCTCTGCTCCTTCCTCGGGCCCCCTCCTTCCCACAGACCCCTGGGGGATGGGGGGCTCTCGAGCCAGATCTTTCTTCTCTATGTCTCTCAGGCCTGTCTCTGCCAAAGAGGGGAATTCCCCTTGTTACAGTCAGAAGCACACAACTGTGCATTGAATTTCCTCCATTTGTCTCAGTTGCAAATCCTGTCTTCCCCCATAGTTAAGCAACACAAGGGCTGGTCACTCTAACAGGGCCATTACACCCTGCACCACACCAAGCTCAGTACACACAGTGGATGCTGCTGACTGTCCCGCCTTTTCTCCACCCTCCTCTCCAGTGCTCTCTGTCTCTCTCCGAATCCAAACTACCCTTAGCCCCGCTACCCTCAGTCCCCCTTTCCCTTGAGCCTTCAGGGACTAGACAATCCCAGATAGATGGTCAGACTGGATCATAGAGAATCAAGAAGGCTACAAGCCTACTGAAGAGATTAGAAATGGAGCTAGAATGCACAGTTGGAGCTAGTTGCACAGGCCAGTTGGTTGGGCAATTGCAGCGTGTCGGAGGAGAGACAGTGGGAGTCGGCTCAAGGAGCCCCTGATAGAAGTGGAGATGAGTGGATGGATTCAAGAGACTATCTGAGGCTCTTCTGCCTCTTCCACAGCCTTTCAGATGCGTCTCCCTCAACAAGCCATGACAGAGGCTGGGTAGTACACATAATTAGGATCTCAGTCTAGGTGGGGACAGTGAGGTGAGGAGGGCTGGGTGAGTTCACACAGCTGGCCAGGATGAGCTTGGAACTCACATCCAGGTTCTCAGACATCACCTCCCATCCTCTTCCTGGTCTCGTGTCCTGGGGCTCACACTGGAACTGTCATGGGAGGGCCCGGTGTTAAGCTGAAGAACTCTGACTCGGTTACCTGCCTGTGGCTATTTACACAGTTCCGACTGATTTGTAGTAACCTGTAATTATTTTTGCTGATTTTTTTTCACGCTCCATTTGTTTTTCACTCTCCAGCAGACAAGCTACAGGAAAAAGCAGTTTGAAAGGTAAGTGGGAGCAGAGAACTTGTCTGATCCTGGGGAGAAGGTCAGGGGCGCCCAGGGGACAGTCTTCTGCCTGGCTCCCCTCAGCTCCCTCTGCTCCTTCCTCGGGCCCCCTCCTTCCCACAGACCCCTGGGGGATGGGGGGCTCTCGAGCCAGATCTTTCTTCTCTATGTCTCTCAGGCCTGTCTCTGCCAGAGGGGGGAATCTGTCCAGCGTCCCTAACTTCCTCTCTGCTGTGCAACCATTTCCCATTGGCACGTCTCGCAAGTTACAGACTGTTAATTTTCTAAATGAATTATGAGTCTGAGATGCTGCCTAGCTACTTGGTGGATCATCCCACTAGGCTTGGGGTAGCCCTTTGCCCTCTCTCAGGTGGTCTGAGTGTTCAGGATACTCGCTCAATTTGGAGACTAGGGTCTAGTACCTCCATGCCAACTTGACCATAGTTCCCTAGACCCTGCGAGGTTCTGCTGTGTCCTAGGTCGCTGTGTGGGTGTGGAGGGCACATCTCCCCCACTCACAAAAGCTGCTCCTCCCTCTCTCCTCTTCACTGCCCTCTGGAGTTCAAACCACTCCCCCAGCCCCAGCTCCAGTCCAAGCAGCAGTCTCCTTCTCCTCCCACGCAGCCAACTCTTTCAGGCCACAGCTTAGGTAAGGTAGATTTTCTTTTGTTTAATTTTCTTAGAATAGAGACACAAGGAAGCTGTCAACTCCACCCAAGGGTTCAAAAGAGCTTAAACCTTAGTGCTCAAAGCATAGATAATCTTCCTGGTGTAGAATTGGGGTGAAGCTGGAAATAGCTCTCACTCTTTTGTGACATGCCTATAGTCAGGAAAACAGACACGATTAATTTCTCAATCTGGCTGTCTTACCATTCTACCATTTCCCAGGTAATTCATAAGCACAATTTGTGGTCCTCACTATTATTATCTCAAGGTAGCTATTATTAACAACATGTTACATGTGAAGAGACTCAGAGAGATTAAAAAATTTTTAAATTTTTGTTCAAGACCACTCAACTATTAAGTGATGGAGTGGGGATTCAAACCCCAGGCTGGCCAAAGGCTGTTTCCACAACCATAGCTGGGCGGAGCTGAGTTCTCTTCACCAAAGCCATTTGCATCATCAAAGCCCTGGAAAAGCCAAAGAAAGAAATGCCCAAGTAAGTCTTCAGGAGTAAGTGTAGTGGGAAGCTATTGTTTAGAGGCTGTTTCCAGAGTCTCTCCAATGTATACCAAACCAAGCATCAACAGATAAATGAATAAATACGCATAAACAAGTATTGAACTCTAATGCTAAGATGCTGAAATGTTTAGAAGTGCACTGATGTCTGCCACTTACACTGAATTGTGTCCAAAACGTAAGAATGGGCTGGTGAGTGGATAGATGGACAGATGTGTGATGAAACAAATATAGCAAAGTGCTAGTTAGCAAATCTAGGAGGTGGGAGTTTGCTATGCGATTCTTTAAATTCTTCTGGGTGCTTACATTTTTGTAATAATATATTGGAGGGAGGATAAATCACACAGGTGAGTCTCACCCACCTCTTGTCACACATCACCGTGCCTTGAGGGAGCTTGGTCATTAGTCACTGAGCTCTTCCTACGAGAAGAGTCCTAGACTACACACTTGAGAATACAGAATAATGAAAGGATAGGTAGTCCCTGCTTGGTGAAAATTTAAGATACCCGGGAGAAAATAGGACAGTCATAAAATCAACGGTTGTAGCAATCGTAGCTCTTTATTTTCTGCCCGAACAGAAGGGGAACAGGGTTACAAATTGCTTATAACTATGCTTTGTCCAGAAACCTCTTCTGAGTGACTGATGCACAGGACAGCTCACTACAGCTAAACGGGCTATGAGGGGAAATGAGTCACATTTCCCAGGGGATTACAGAGATTCCCACAGTGGAAAACTCACCTCGGGTCCCTCAAGATGTATCAAAGAACAGCAGTGGCTCCTTTGGGTGGCAGACTGGTTTAGAGGAAAGTTCAGCCAGTCCTAATTCTGCCTGTCTACATCAACTTGAATGAGTCACGCTCTCTCCAAAGCTTAATTTCTTCTTCTGATCATGATTCTGAACTATTGCCTGCAGGTCAAATTCTACCTGTCCTTGTTTTTATGGGCCTGAGAATTAGTAATGATCTTTATATTTTTAAATGGTTAAAAGAAACAGAAGAAGAAAGTTTGTGACAGGTGGAAAAGATTGAAATTCAAATTTCTTTGTCATAAGTAAAGTTTACTGGAACAAAGATACTCTTGTTTTATAATGCATAATAGCAAAAAGTCAGTAGCAGTAGACACCATATGACCTTCACAGCCTAAACTACTTACTCTCTAGCCCTCTGCAGAAAAAGTTTGCTGCGTGGGTATGAAATGGTCTGTCCACTTACTTCACTTCTCCATCTAGCTCACTTCACAGAATTACTGTGAAAATTGACATGAGCTTTGGGCTTGGTGAACTATAAGGTTCCATAAGTTGCTATTATCTCATTTATCTCAATATCACCCTAACAAAGGAGGGAGAATCTAGGAGTAAGATTTTATACGGGAAACAGAAGTTGAAACAGGGAGACAGAATGGGCATTCATGAATCAATGCCCCTATTTCACTCACTAGGCTCCTACAGCAAGGACTCCAACTCTGTACCTCTGCAAATCTCTAAGTGTCTCTCAGAAAGGCAGAATGGGGAGGACTGTGTATTTTCCAGAAATTCTATGAGAAAGTTGCTAAAGCACACCCATTACTAAAAGACAAATTACATAAAGTGACAAATAAATGATAAAAAAAAGGTAATAAATAGTCAAAATTCATCACTTCCCAATTATTTTACTACATTTTATTACTATCTCTGCTTTTGAGGTTGATTATATCTAGTGTGTCTGCAATGGTGAAAATACTGTAGAATGGTGAGCTTCTGCACAGCTCTTCCTGCCTTTGCATTCAATAATGTATTGAATTGATACAATTGGACATCTTGAAATTAGCTTTGGTGGGAGAGTCAGCACCTTGGTAATTGGTAAACCCTACAAATCAGCCATTCCCTTCAGCTCAGTGCTGAGCTGAAGTATCTACCTGAGCACTGCTGGGACCAGAGCTTCCAGTTACAGGAGATTTACAAGGGATAGAGCAGGTAAGAGAGTGAAGAATGACGGAGGACAGAGGGTGGATGGCATACGTATAGAAGAAGAAGAGGATCATAATCACCTTTTTCTTGGCTCAAGATGCCTTTGAACTAGAAGAAGAATATTAGGGGGCTTTCCCTGGGGAAGTCTAGAGCCTTAGTATCCGCAACCATGACTGTGATTCACATTCTTTGGTTACACCTCCAGAGTGGTGAGGCCTGAAAGAATCAGATTGCATAGACATGTGGTCACCGAGACTCAGAGATATGAATGACTTGCTAGGAATCAACCAGTGCCTCAGAGCAAGGTCTGGAATCCCCTTCTCCCAGACCAGCTCTTTGTAGGACGGTGATTCTGTTTTACCAGATATCTGCTGATGACAGGAAATGGATGGGGGTAGGGGTAGACCCACATGGCTGTTGTCTTCCTTACTGGGACCTGTCACCCTCCCTTTGGGTCAACAGATGTCTGGGGTCTTTGCCACCCAGGAAAGCCTGACTAGCCATGTCTTCAGCTCATCTGTCCCTCTGCAGCCCTCTTTCTCATAGCCCTTCAGTCATCTCTCTAGATCATTCTCCTAACTCATTAAGGCTCATTAAGAGCACAGGGAGTGCTTAGGACATGAAGTGCTGGACTCATGAGGAGGCTGACTGACTGTGGTTTTGGGAAACTCATGGTAGCTGTCTCGTAGGCAGGCTGTCAAAGGGCGTCTTCAGTCTGGACTCCAGCAGGAGCCCACCAACTGAGAAGGTGCACAGGACGAGCCAAGAGATGGTGTCCAGAAAGTGATCCGGTCTCCAAGCACATGAAATGAGTTTGTCTATCACTTGAACTCCCTCATGTGATACAGGCACTTAGAAAATCATATTTGGAAAGAAGCCAGGAGATCATCATATCTAGTACTTCATTTTAAAAGTGAGGAAAGTGAGGTCAGAGAGAGGAAATGGTAAGAGCAAAGACATTCCTAGTAAGTGATGCTGTTGGATTCAACCCTAGGTCTCTCTGAAGTTTGCTCTTTTCTTAAAACAGAGTTACAATTTGGTCTCTTAACTACAGACACAATTTGAAATTCACAGACCATAACTTTTTAAAAAAGTAATCTAATATATATTTTTGGAAATATGCTGAGCACTGTGAAATGAATTCAATAAACACAGTTTCTGCCATCTACAATCAGGCTTATGGTTTAAGACTGAGAAATGAACTTAGACAGAAAGGGAGGTTTAGACTTAGGCAATGGGTGTGTGAACGATCATAGAAGTAAGTGTGGTACAGAGGGGAAGGCATGGGTTAGAGAAACAACCATCTGAGTTCAAATCCTCTCTTGGCTGTTAGTAGCTGTGTGATCTTGGAGAAGCTACTCAGCTTCGCAAAACCTCAGATTCCTGACTATAAAACTGGGACAGTGATATTTATTTAATGAGGATGTTGTGAGGCTTAAATGAGATGTTTGTAAAGTAGTACAGCACCTGAACTAGAAGAGGAAATGACAACCTACTCCAGTATTCTCACCTGGAGAATCCCATGGACAGAGAAGCCTGGCGGGCTGCAGGCCATGGAGTTGCAAATAGACACGACTAAAACTAACTGAACATGCATGGACGTGTAAGTACCTGGAACTTTACAGATGTTTAAATAATACTGACTAGTATTATTACCTAGTGACAGACAGTGCAAGGTGCAGAGAGTGGGTTGGACCAGAAACATGTGAACTGGAGAAGAAAATGATTCACCTACCTAGAGCTGGTTACAATAATGGCAAAAATTCCCCATATTTGCGTCTCTCTCTCTTTTTAAAATTTTGGCCTCTTTTATTGGTTTTCAATCTATTTATTTTCATCCATCTTTATTCTTTGGCCTGTGTGGGCCTCCCATCTTGCGTCTCTTTTTAATGTACAGACAGTTCTGAGAGACAAAGCACTGTTGGTCTTATTTCCAAGACTGACATACATTCCTTTTTTTCAGTTGAAATGCATTGTCCCAGGCATGTTCTGAATTATGGGGCTTTAGTGATGCAGAAGCAAAGACATTCCTAGTAAGTGATGCTGTTGGATTCAACCCTAGGTCTCTCTGAAGTTTGCTCTTTTCTTAAAACAGAGTTACAATTTGGTCTCTTAACTACAGACACAATTTGAAATTCACAGACCATAACTTTTTAAAAAAGTAATCTAATATATATTTTTGGAAATATGCTGAGCACTGTGAAATGAATTCAATAAACACAGTTTCTGCCATCTACAATCAGGCTTATGGTTTAAGACTGAGAAATGAACTTAGACAGAAAGGGAGGTTTAGACTTAGGCAATGGGTGTGTGAACGATCATAGAAGTAAGTGTGGTACAGGGGGGAAGGCATGGGTTAGAGAAACAACCATCTGAGTTCAAATCCTCTCTTGGCTGTTAGTAGCTGTGTGATCTTGGAGAAGCTACTCAGCTTCGCAAAACCTCAGATTCCTGACTATAAAACTGGGACAGTGATATTTATTTAATGAGGATGTTGTGAGGCTTAAATGAGATGTTTGTAAAGTAGTACAGCACCTGAACTAGAAGAGGAAATGACAACCTACTCCAGTATTCTCACCTGGAGAATCCCATGGACAGAGAAGCCTGGCGGGCTGCAGGCCATGGAGTTGCAAATAGACACGACTAAAACTAACTGAACATGCATGGACGTGTAAGTACCTGGAACTTTACAGATGTTTAAATAATACTGACTAGTATTATTACCTAGTGACAGACAGTGCAAGGTGCAGAGAGTGGGTTGGACCAGAAACATGTGAACTGGAGAAGAAAATGATTCACCTACCTAGAGCTGGTTACAATAATGGCAAAAATTCCCCATATTTGCGTCTCTCTCTCTTTTTAAAATTTTGGCCTCTTTTATTGGTTTTCAATCTATTTATTTTCATCCATCTTTATTCTTTGGCCTGTGTGGGCCTCCCATCTTGCGTCTCTTTTTAATGTACAGACAGTTCTGAGAGACAAAGCACTGTTGGTCTTATTTCCAAGACTGACATACATTCCTTTTTTTCAGTTGAAATGCATTGTCCCAGGCATGTTCTGAATTATGGGGCTTTAGTGATGCAGAAGCAAAGGATAATGGAAAAGGCAGCAGCCAAGACTATGACTTGGATTCTCTAAGCTGCTATCTTTTTCAGGCCCCACTCATTCTTCTTGTCTGGGGAAGGCCAAAAATCCCCCAAATGTCCAATGTCCCCACATACTCTGAAGAAGATAAAAGAGGGCTGGAAAGAGGGAGCCATGTGCTGACTCATGCCATGGCGTTCATGAGCATCAGCAAGGGATGGGGTCACTTTGGAAGCTGCTTTCCTGATGGCCCTTCCAGGTTGGCATGCACCCCTCCCAGGCTCACGGAGCCTCATGCCCACAGGAAGCTGCTTCTGGACGACTGCACTGGGCTCTGTGCCAGGCAGACTCTGGCATTCAACCCAGTCAAAACTGGGGTGTGAGGAACTAAAGGCAGGACAGGTGTTGCATGTCAATGACAGGAGGGAGGTGGAAACAGCTCCCGGCTCTGCTGGTCTGTTGGATGTCGGCTCAGCCTGTGGGAGAGACTGTGACGACCTGGGTGTCCACCTGTGGAACACGGGCAGGCGTCTGAGTGGCCAGGTGTGGTGGGGAACCTAGGGAGTGCTCAGGCACAGTGAAAATGAGAAAGGCATGTGTGTTTATGTGTACGTGAGCGTGTTTGTGGCATGGGTGTTTGAGGGTGTGCTGTGTGCTGTGAGAATGGTGGGTGGGTATGAACATGCATGTGAGCTGTACACAAGAAGTAAACAGACAGCAAAAAGGCTGATGCCACAAGCCACAAAGATTTCGTCAACGAATGCTTGAGGTGTGAGCCGGTATGGGTCATGTGTCCGTGCAGTTTGGGCATGAATATTTGGTCTAGTGTGTTCAAAATTGTGTACAAGTAGATGAGTGAGTGTTGTGTGCGTTTGTACACGAGGCTCAATATGTGAGCACTGAGTGTGTTATGTGTGCATCTGTGCAAGTCTGTGTGTGCTTCTGGGCAGGGCTAAGGATAGGATATTAGTGTAGGACTATGACAAATTCCCATTTTCCAGGACACCCCCATAGTCTGTTACAATTTTTCCATCCTGAGTGAAATCCTAAAAGTTTGGATAAATCTGTTGAGGCTTTGACCCACAAACTCTCACTTGCTGCTCAAACCTAGGCACCCAGAGACACCTCCCTGATAGGTCCCACCAGCAGGAGGAGCATGACTTGATTCTAGGCTAAGGCCCCACTCATTCTTCTTGTCTGGGAAGGCCAAAATCCCCAAATGTCCAATGTCCCCACATACTCTGAAGAAGATAAAAGAGGGCTGGAAAGAGGGAGCCATGTGCTGACTCATGCCATGGCGTTCATGAGCATCAGCAAGGGATGGGGTCACTTTGGAAGCTGCTTTCCTGATGGCCCTTCCAGGTTGGCATGCACCCCTCCCAGGCTCACGGAGCCTCATGCCCACAGGAAGCTGCTTCTGGACGACTGCACTGGGCTCTGTGCCAGGCAGACTCTGGCATTCAACCCAGTCAAAACTGGGGTGTGAGGAACTAAAGGCAGGACAGGTGTTGCATGTCAATGACAGGAGGGAGGTGGAAACAGCTCCCGGCTCTGCTGGTCTGTTGGATGTCGGCTCAGCCTGTGGGAGAGACTGTGACGACCTGGGTGTCCACCTGTGGAACACGGGCAGGCGTCTGAGTGGCCAGGTGTGGTGGGGAACCTAGGGAGTGCTCAGGCACAGTGAAAATGAGAAAGGCATGTGTGTTTATGTGTACGTGAGCGTGTTTGTGGCATGGGTGTTTGAGGGTGTGCTGTGTGCTGTGAGAATGGTGGGTGGGTATGAACATGCATGTGAGCTGTACACAAGAAGTAAACAGACAGCAAAAAGGCTGATGCCACAAGCCACAAAGATTTCGTCAACGAATGCTTGAGGTGTGAGCCGGTATGGGTCATGTGTCCGTGCAGTTTGGGCATGAATATTTGGTCTAGTGTGTTCAAAATTGTGTACAAGTAGATGAGTGAGTGTTGTGTGCGTTTGTACACGAGGCTCAATATGTGAGCACTGAGTGTGTTATGTGTGCATCTGTGCAAGTCTGTGTGTGCTTCTGGGCAGGGCTAAGGATAGGATATTAGTGTAGGACTATGACAAATTCCCATTTTCCAGGACACCCCCATAGTCTGTTACAATTTTTCCATCCTGAGTGAAATCCTAAAAGTTTGGATAAATCTGTTGAGGCTTTGACCCACAAACTCTCACTTGCTGCTCAAACCTAGGCACCCAGAGACACCTCCCTGATAGGTCCCACCAGCAGGAGGAGCCTCTGACCCAATGGCTGAACAATACAACCCTTCTTAGCCTCTGTTCTGTCCCTCAATGAGCAGGGCCTGCAATGAAACCCTGAACAGTCCACCCTGGCCCCACAGAGTACCTTGTGGAAAATGGCACCGTTTCCTACCCAGGACGTAGAGGGGCTGGTTAGAAGGTCAGATCATTTCTTCACTGCCTGCCATCCCTGAAAGCTGCTCGCTCTAACAGCCCCCTCTGCTCTGGGACTGACATTCCTTCTTTGCTCATTTCTCTCTTCTTTTGTCTAATGAGGTACAGGAGGTTGCTGAAACTGACAATAGAATTACCTGGAACGCTAGATCCTGTCAATCTCCATTAGGAGCCCAGTGAGAGAGCAGTCAAAGCACCGAGACACCTTGGTGCTGTTATTGCAATGGCCTCACTGTGAGAGCAAACAAAACAACCCTTCCCCTCAGCGTGCACCGTAGGCCGAGGAATCAATCTGGCTCCCAGTTCAGGTTGCAGCACCCACCTCGTCAGCCACACCAACGAGCCAGCACCTGGGAGAGACATGTACCTCACTGCCGGAGGTTCATTCTTCCCCAGAAGACCTGCCTGAGGTTGACTAGACAATGTTTTCCCACTTTAATGACTTACCAGAAATCCGCAGCCTTAGTATGATTTCCTGCGTAACATTTCCTCCTAATCAACTCTGGTTTTGAGCTGCTGATGGATTGTTTGATTCAAGGACCATCTCTCTGCTCCCTCCTCCATCCTTTTCTAGTTCTCATGTGTGATATTGTGACTTATAATAAGAAATATATATATTATGTGATCTTTATTTCTGGCCGAGGGCTCCTAAAACCCTTGGAATTTTCTTAGTGATAAGAGCAATAAAGGTTTGATAATCACAGGTTCCTTTCAGTCACACCTGAGTTAGTGTCAATGAAACCACCTAAGGATAGGAGCTGATTGCAGGGGGAACTAACCATGTGATTGGAGGGCTGGCAGTTTCAGTCCCACGATCCCGACCTCAAGAAGGGAGTGAGGCTAGAGACTGAATCAGCTGCCAAGAGCCAATGATTTCATCAATCGTGCCTATGTAATAAGGTTTCATTTGAAGACGCAAACGAATGGAGTTCAGAAAACTTTCAGGTTGGAGTTACTGGGACACTGTGCCTTTCCACACACCTGCTCTGCCCATCTCTTCCATCCTGGTATTCCTCTGTATCCTCCATCACATCCTTATATAGTAAACTTAAACACAATATGCAAGCTATTTCTCTGAGTTCTATGAGCCTCTTTAGCAAATTATTTGAACTGAGGAGGGATGGTGGTGATTTAGACTGGCTAGTCTATCAGAAGCACACATAACTGGACTTCTGATTGGCATCTGCAGTGGAGAGGTGCACTCTTATGAGGTTGAGCCCTTAAACTGTGGGATGTGAGTCTGGTTCCAAGTATATGGTATTAGAATTGAGTTAGTTCCTTGGTAGCATTGAAAAAAACACATTGGAATTGGCGGCAAAATTGGACCACCATCTCAATCCATTATGAAACTCAGTTTTTTCCCTCAGTCGACGTAAAAAGACTATTCAAACCTTACTCTTCTCAACATTGCTGCTGAAACAGCTCGCTTACACATATGCACAAAATTGAGTGTTAATCTAGACCTAACACTTTATTTAAAAATTAACTCAAAGTTAGTTTAAAGTGGATCACATGGATCATTTTACATATGGATCATATGTAAAACATAAAATGACAAAACTTGTAGAAGAAAGCATAAGAAAAACTCTGTGACATTAATTAGATAAGGTGTTTTCAGATACAATACCAGAAGTGTGACTTATAATAAGAAATATATATATTATGTGATCTTTATTTCTGGCCGAGGGCTCCTAAAACCCTTGGAATTTTCTTAGTGATAAGAGCAATAAAGGTTTGATAATCACAGGTTCCTTTCAGTCACACCTGAGTTAGTGTCAATGAAACCACCTAAGGATAGGAGCTGATTGCAGGGGGAACTAACCATGTGATTGGAGGGCTGGCAGTTTCAGTCCCACGATCCCGACCTCAAGAAGGGAGTGAGGCTAGAGACTGAATCAGCTGCCAAGAGCCAATGATTTCATCAATCGTGCCTATGTAATAAGGTTTCATTTGAAGACGCAAACGAATGGAGTTCAGAAAACTTTCAGGTTGGAGTTACTGGGACACTGTGCCTTTCCACACACCTGCTCTGCCCATCTCTTCCATCCTGGTATTCCTCTGTATCCTCCATCACATCCTTATATAGTAAACTTAAACACAATATGCAAGCTATTTCTCTGAGTTCTATGAGCCTCTTTAGCAAATTATTTGAACTGAGGAGGGATGGTGGTGATTTAGACTGGCTAGTCTATCAGAAGCACACATAACTGGACTTCTGATTGGCATCTGCAGTGGAGAGGTGCACTCTTATGAGGTTGAGCCCTTAAACTGTGGGATGTGAGTCTGGTTCCAAGTATATGGTATTAGAATTGAGTTAGTTCCTTGGTAGCATTGAAAAAAACACATTGGAATTGGCGGCAAAATTGGACCACCATCTCAATCCATTATGAAACTCAGTTTTTTCCCTCAGTCGACGTAAAAAGACTATTCAAACCTTACTCTTCTCAACATTGCTGCTGAAACAGCTCGCTTACACATATGCACAAAATTGAGTGTTAATCTAGACCTAACACTTTATTTAAAAATTAACTCAAAGTTAGTTTAAAGTGGATCACATGGATCATTTTACATATGGATCATATGTAAAACATAAAATGACAAAACTTGTAGAAGAAAGCATAAGAAAAACTCTGTGACATTAATTAGATAAGGAGTTTTTCAGATACAATACCAGAAGTGTGATTCATAAAATAAAAAATGATAAATTAGATATTATCAAAAGTAAAAACTCGGGCTTCCCTGGTGGTCCAATGGGTAAGGACACCGCCTTGCACTGCAAGGGGAGCTGGTTTGATCCCTGGCCTGGAAGGATCCCACGTGCCGCGGAGCGGCTGGACCGATGTGTCCAATTACCAAGCCGGAGCTCTGGAGCACATGCGCCCAGAGCCGGTGCTCTGCGACAACAGAGGCCACCGCAATGGGAGGCCCACACGTGCCAAAGAACGAAGATGGATGAAAATGGACAAATGAAAGACCAATAGAAGTGGCCCGCCTGCTCCCCTCCCTCCCCACCCCCAAATAAATAAATAAATAAATCTTTAAAAAAAAAAAAAGTAAAACTCCTCTTTTGTAAATTACACTGTTAGTCGAATATAAGCCACAGATTGGGGAAAATGTTTACAAATCACATTTTTGACAAAGGATTTGTATCCCGAATATATAGAGAACCCTCAAGACTCAACAATAAGGCAGCAAACACCAACTGAAAAATGAACATAAGATTACAACAGGCATTTCTCCAGAGAAGATGCAGGGACAGCAAATAAGCTTACGAAAAGATGTTCAGTATCATTAGTCATTAGGGAAATGTTACATTAAAACCTCAATGAGATACCACTACAAACTTGTTAGAATAGCTGGAAAAACATTTTTATACCTGACAATATTACCAAGTGCTGATGTTTGTAGAACAACAGAAATATTGCCAACGATACAGCCACTTTGGAAAACAGTTTGGCAGTTTCATATAAAGTTAAACATACACCTACCATACAACCCGACAATCCCACTTTCCTTGGCTTAAGAGAAATGGAAACATATTCACACTAAAATATGTACATGAATGTTTACAGCAACTTTATTCAAAATCACCAAAAACTAGAACAACCCAAATGTTCTTTAACTGGTAAATGAATAAACAAACTATGGTACCTCCATGGGGGATTCCCAGGTGGCTCGGTGGTAACGAATCCGCCTGCCAATGCAGGAGACACAGGAGACTTGGGCTCCCTCCTTGGGTCGGAAATGTCCCCTGTAAAAGGAAATGGCAACTCACTTCAGTACTTTTGCCAAGAAAATCCCATGGACAGAGTCTGAAGGGTTACTGTCCGTAGTCGGAAAGAGTCTAACGTGGTTGAGTATTCATGCACACACAGTACATCTGTGGAGTGGAATACTACTTGACAATAAAAAGGAACAAACTACTAGCTGGTGTATAACATGGGTCTGTCTTAACTGAACTTTGCTAAGTGCAAGAAGTCAGATTCAAAAGGCTACATATTATATGATTCTATTAAGCGATACTCTGATAAGTGAATGTAACTTTAGAGACAGAAAACAGACAAGTGATTGCCAGGGGTCAGTGCTAGGGAGAGAGACTGATGATGAAGGGGCAGGGCAAAGGAAATCTGGGAGTAATGGAGTTCTATATCGTGTCTGTGGTGGACACAACTCTGCATTTGTTGAGACCTATTGCAATGTACATGAGGAAAAGTGAATGTTACTGAATGCAAATTTTTAAAAAATAACCAGTGTTGGGGGACTCAAAATGGAATATACTAATATATAAAAATTGTATACAAAGGAATCATATACCTACAAGGGGATGGGAAGGAAAGAACTAAGTAACTTTAGAAAACAATTTTGACTGGATACAATAAGACCACAGACCAAAGAGAAAGACCATGCAGGTACAACACTCTAGTCAGGAAATCTGCTTCTCACAGGGCTACACCTTAGCATGTCTGCAGCGACCTCACATGTGGTGTGTACAAGAGTTTAACAAAGTAAATACAATCGCTGCTCATTATCCACAGTAGTTAGGATCTACAAATCACTAAGGATGCGGAATTAGAAAATCCTGAACCATTGCTCCTCCAGAAATACAGGGTTAGCTTCCCGTGAGCCCCTAGTCACAACATCTTTGTCAATCAACACATAACTTCGTGTTATGCATTTTTGATTAAAGACCCCTTATTAATTAGTATTGTTGACTCATTAACAATGATCTCATGGTCACCACCACTACAACTCACGCCTGAAGGAAGCTCATCTAACACTGTGCTCTCCCCATTAGGAGGATCACAGCTTCCACTGCTCATCAACACTAGACTTCAGCACCGTGCTTGGGGACCACTCTAAACAGCAAAGTCCCCAACAAAAAGCGTAAAGACGAGGACAATGTGGCACTAAACAGACCGTGAAAAGGGCACTTGTTTACAGTGGAAGAGTAACAGGCCGAGGGCCGCCTCATTTCACCTCAGCTGGGAACACATGCCTCTGGCAACTCAAATTTTTCTCCACTGTGAGCACTCTGGTGAACGCCTGACACAATGCCCTGAGTATTGACTTGGGGGTGCTGAATCAACTTTAGCGAGAAAGAAAATTTGCAATACAGAATCCACAGTTGTTGTTGTTGTTCAGTTGCTCAGTCATGTTCATCTCGTTGTGACCCCATGAACTGCAGCACACCAGGCTTCCCTGTCCTTCACCATCTCCCGGAGGCTGCTCACATTCATGTCCATTGACTCAGTGATGCCATCCAACCATCTCGGCCTCTGTCATCCCCTTCTCCTTTTGCTTCTATTTTTCCCAACATCAGGGATTTTTTCCAATGAGTCATCTCTTCACATAAGATGGCCAAAGTATTGGAGGTTCAGCTTCAGCATCAGTCCTTTCAGTGAATATTCCAGATTTCCTTCAAGATTGACTGGTTTGACCTTTGCTTTGGGGTTTGACCTTCAGTAACTTTAGAAAACAATTTTGACTGGATACAATAAGACCACAGACCAAAGAGAAAGACCATGCAGGTACAACACTCTAGTCAGGAAATCTGCTTCTCACAGGGCTACACCTTAGCATGTCTGCAGCGACCTCACATGTGGTGTGTACAAGAGTTTAACAAAGTAAATACAATCGCTGCTCATTATCCACAGTAGTTAGGATCTACAAATCACTAAGGATGCGGAATTAGAAAATCCTGAACCATTGCTCCTCCAGAAATACAGGGTTAGCTTCCCGTGAGCCCCTAGTCACAACATCTTTGTCAATCAACACATAACTTCGTGTTATGCATTTTTGATTAAAGACCCCTTATTAATTAGTATTGTTGACTCATTAACAATGATCTCATGGTCACCACCACTACAACTCACGCCTGAAGGAAGCTCATCTAACACTGTGCTCTCCCCATTAGGAGGATCACAGCTTCCACTGCTCATCAACACTAGACTTCAGCACCGTGCTTGGGGACCACTCTAAACAGCAAAGTCCCCAACAAAAAGCGTAAAGACGAGGACAATGTGGCACTAAACAGACCGTGAAAAGGGCACTTGTTTACAGTGGAAGAGTAACCAGGCCGAGGGCCGCCTCATTTCACCTCAGCTGGGAACACATGCCTCTGGCAACTCAAATTTTTCTCCACTGTGAGCACTCTGGTGAACGCCTGACACAATGCCCTGAGTATTGACTTGGGGGTGCTGAATCAACTTTAGCGAGAAAGAAAATTTGCAATACAGAATCCACAGTTGTTGTTGTTGTTCAGTTGCTCAGTCATGTTCATCTCGTTGTGACCCCATGAACTGCAGCACACCAGGCTTCCCTGTCCTTCACCATCTCCCGGAGGCTGCTCACATTCATGTCCATTGACTCAGTGATGCCATCCAACCATCTCGGCCTCTGTCATCCCCTTCTCCTTTTGCTTCTATTTTTCCCAACATCAGGGATTTTTTCCAATGAGTCATCTCTTCACATAAGATGGCCAAAGTATTGGAGGTTCAGCTTCAGCATCAGTCCTTTCAGTGAATATTCAGAATTTTCAGATTTCCTTCAAGATTGACTGGTTTGACCCCTTTGCTGTCCAAGGGCCTCTCAAGAGTCTTCTCCAACAAAGGCATCAATTCTTCAGTGCTCAGCTTTCTCTGTGGTCCAACTGTCATATCTGTACATGAATACTGGAAAACCATAGCTTTGACTATATGGACCTTTGTTGGCAAAGTGCTGTCTCTGGTTTTTAATACACCATCTAGCTTTATAATAGCTTTTCTTTCAAGGAGCAAGCATCTTTTAAGAATCACAGTAAGAGGGATCAACTGGACATTGTAGGTAATGAAGGCCAGATGAGGGGCAGAAGGTATGAACCCAACTGTCTCCCTGGGGTCAGTTAGGTACCCCCAGAGTGCACTAAGCTTTCTGGAGTTAAATTCAGAGAGTTTAAACTGGAAGCACCCTCAAAGACCAAGCACCCACCATGCCTTCTACAGAAGAGAAAGCTGAGGTCTGGGGAAGGAAAGGGACTTGTCCAGGTCAGTTAGCTCTGTCCTGTATCATTCTCATAATGACACTCAGGTGCCTTGGTTCCCACCTCTGAGATCTAAGACCCTGAGAGGTTTGTAGGGGTTGGGGTAGAGGGGAATAGAATGCTTAAATCTAGGCCTCTATTTACTCAGACTGATATGACCAAACTGCCAGAAAGAGCCTCTGAACAGCTAGAGTCTCAAGCTCAGCCTCAGACCCCCCCCCCTCCTTCCCTTCCTAACTCCCCCAGTGATCTCATCCACTCTCATTACTCTACGTACCATCTACATCAGACCTCTTTCCCTGAACCCCAGACTGCTTCCAACTGCCTTCACCACAACCCCACCTGGATATTTAACTGGCATATCAAAAGTAATGTCTATGAAACAGAACTTTTATTCCCTCCTATTCTTTGCTAACCCAATAAACAGTAGCCCCAGTTGCTCAGGCTGAAATCTTGGGCATCATCCTTGAATTCTTTCTCTCATGTTCTATTCCCTTCTCCTTTTGCTTCTATTTTTCCCAACATCAGGGATTTTTTCCAATGAGTCATCTCTTCACATAAGATGGCCAAAGTATTGGAGGTTCAGCTTCAGCATCAGTCCTTTCAGTGAATATTCAGAATTTTCAGATTTCCTTCAAGATTGACTGGTTTGACCCCTTTGCTGTCCAAGGGCCTCTCAAGAGTCTTCTCCAACAAAGGCATCAATTCTTCAGTGCTCAGCTTTCTCTGTGGTCCAACTGTCATATCTGTACATGAATACTGGAAAACCATAGCTTTGACTATATGGACCTTTGTTGGCAAAGTGCTGTCTCTGGTTTTTAATACACCATCTAGCTTTATAATAGCTTTTCTTTCAAGGAGCAAGCATCTTTTAAGAATCACAGTAAGAGGGATCAACTGGACATTGTAGGTAATGAAGGCCAGATGAGGGGCAGAAGGTATGAACCCAACTGTCTCCCTGGGGTCAGTTAGGTACCCCCAGAGTGCACTAAGCTTTCTGGAGTTAAATTCAGAGAGTTTAAACTGGAAGCACCCTCAAAGACCAAGCACCCACCATGCCTTCTACAGAAGAGAAAGCTGAGGTCTGGGGAAGGAAAGGGACTTGTCCAGGTCAGTTAGCTCTGTCCTGTATCATTCTCATAATGACACTCAGGTGCCTTGGTTCCCACCTCTGAGATCTAAGACCCTGAGAGGTTTGTAGGGGTTGGGGTAGAGGGGAATAGAATGCTTAAATCTAGGCCTCTATTTACTCAGACTGATATGACCAAACTGCCAGAAAGAGCCTCTGAACAGCTAGAGTCTCAAGCTCAGCCTCAGACCTCCCTCCCTCCTTCCCTTCCTAACTCCCCCAGTGATCTCATCCACTCTCATTACTCTACGTACCATCTACATCAGACCTCTTTCCCTGAACCCCAGACTGCTTCCAACTGCCTTCACCACAACCCCACCTGGATATTTAACTGGCATATCAAAAGTAATGTCTATGAAACAGAACTTTTATTCCCTCCTATTCTTTGCTAACCCAATAAACAGTAGCCCCAGTTGCTCAGGCTGAAATCTTGGGCATCATCCTTGAATTCTTTCTCTCATGTTCTACATCCCATCCAGCAACCTCTTCTCTTGGCTCCAAGGACTTCCTATCCATAGACATGGCCCTCTGATAGCCCCATTTGCCTCCTGAACAGGGTTCCTTGCTTCTAGTCTTGCCTGCTTCTAGTCTTGTCTACAGACTGCCAAACAGCAGCTGGAATTGTCCTTATGAAAAGTCTTGCCGTGTACTTGTTCTTCTCCCAAGCCCTCCAGTGGCCTCTCTCTAAGAGTGAAATCCAGGACCATCGTGGACACCCAATTGAGCTCCACATCCTTTCTGCCCATGCCCCGCTCTCACCCCGGCTCTAGCCACCAGGCTCCTTGCTTTCCTGATCACCCATACCTTTTATCAGGAAATCTCCCCAGACAGCAGGTGTGCGGACCTTCAGCGCTCTGCTCTTGGATCTGAACTGAAAACCTTTGGGTTGGAATCTTTTGCTTGCTGGCCAGGCCACCTGCCTCCAGTCCCACCACTCACTAGCCATTCTCAATTCTTTACAGGCTTTTTCACTTCCAGGCTGGGTTTTCATCTCCTCTCCCCATGTTTGGAAATTGTCCCCGATCACTGGAGAATCTAATTACCACTGGTTCTAAGTGAGTTCTCTGTCTCTGTTATGCAAATGGAGTTGTAATTGTGGCAGGCAGGTTTTGTTGCTGTTTTATCTTTCCTCCTCTGTGTCTCCCCACCCCCACCCCCAAGCCCTTTCAAAATGGAGTTACATTTCCTTTTATTTTTTACTGTGAAGGCCCCTGAGGTCCCCAGCTCCTGAACCACAGAAATTGTCTTGATTATGCACTCTGGATCCCAGGAGCCATAGCAGGTCTGCCTCAGGGCAGAGAGAAGGAAAAATAAACAGCGTTTAGTGGAATTTATTTTATTTCTTTGGAGATGCAAATCAGAAGGTTCCAGATGAGCTTTGGGAGCATCAGTGCGGGGCGGGAGGAAGTTGGCTGTGGAAGGAGGGAGCAGAGGCTGCGGGAAGACAGGCCCCTCTGCAGCTGCTGGGGCTGTACTGACTCTCAGCAAGGTAGGGGGTTGGGGGGCTGGTGGAGGAGTGGGAAACAGCAGCCAAACCCCAAATTGTCACATTTGCTGTTTTGTCTTATTAAAAGCTCTTGGGCCCTCTCTGAGCAGAGGCTCTTGGGAAGCTCTGGCCCATTTCAGTCAGGCAGTTGTCCACTAGCAGCCTTGGCTGTGCTTCCTAGGTCCCTTGGAGGGGGCGAGTTCTGTCCCCGGGATGCTCCAGGACCACTTCCTTAGCTGCCACCTTCTGTGGACCTTTGGCTTCCCCATAGTGGGCAGACCAAGAGGCAGAGAAATTGTTTAAGGTTCCATTTGTTCATTCATTCACTCATCAACAAACACACCAAGTGCCTACTCTGTGCCAGGCAATATCCCAGGTGCAGGGAATATAGTGGTGAACAAGTTAGTCATGAGCTTCCAGTCTAACGAGGGACAGGACACAAATAGGTGGACATATCATAGCAAGTGGCAATGAGTGTGAAGAAGAAAACCCAGGAAAGAGAGGTGAGAGTGACATGCTCAGTTGCTCAGTCATGTCTGACTCTTTGCGACCCCATGGACTGTAGTCCCTAGGCTCCTTTGTCCATGGGATTTCCCAGGCAAGAGTACTGGAGTGGGTTGCATTTTCCTATTCTAGGGGATCTTCCCAACCCAGGGATCAAACCTGTGTCTTCCAGGTCTCCTACATTGGCAGGCAGACTCTTTACCACTGAGCCATCTGGGAAGCTCCATATGGGAAGGCACAATTTGGAAAAGGTAGTCTGGGAAGAACTCTGATAAAGAGACATTTGAGCAGACCATTTTGCAAAATGTGAGGATGGAAGTTCAGGCCTGACTCCACTGGTCACCCAGATCTTCTCCGTGTCTGGACTCAGGGGTGAAAGTGTTAAAGATCGCAAACCTGCCTGGGGAGCTTGAACTGTATCCAACCAGTTGTGAAACCTGGTGCATGACTGACTCCTAATAATCCACCTGTTAAATAGGATCTAAAGAGTTATTTGGTGATTAAATGATATACTGTGTAAGTGTGTGTGGACTTTAAACCTGTGGGCAGTGTGCTAATTTAAAAGCACCTTCTTAGTGTGAGTCTTGCAGAAGCTATGCTGCCTCCAGTAGGGCATAAAGTTGACTCCTTTCAGGAGGAGGTCGCTTTTGAGTGGAGAAAGCAGTTAGTCCAGGAGAGGGAGAAGTGGCAGCCATGCAGCTGGGGCAGGTGACTGCAGAAACAGAGTGACAGAGGAGCTGGAAGGGCTGAGGCTGCTAGAGAGCCCCAGTCCTCTTCCTCCCGTCAAGAAAGCATAATGACATAAGGGTCACTTTGAATACAGTATCTGTGCATATATAAAAATCATATGCAAATGTGACCATTTGTTATTAGTAACAGATAATTCGTGTGATACTACCCACTGCCTGGACTCTGATGCTCCTTGATGACAGGAACCAGGTTTTTAAATTAATTTTATTATCACTTTTTCATTTCTGGCACTTTCGTGCATTGTAAGTTATCAGGAAATGTTTAATAAACGACTAACTGGTTTGGACACTCTCTTCTTCCCCAATGCTGTGGCACTGGCCAAAGAAGAGGATTCCTTGAGACCAGACAACTTAGGTCTATAACCAGCATGACTCAGCAAAGGATTGAGGCACTTTGGGAGTGGAATCCTCCATACGCGAATTCTGAGCAATGGTAGGATGTTGAAACCCGTGTCCCAAGTTTCCAAGAAGAGGGTGGATGGCAACAGACTTCTCTAAAAGAGAACAGATTCATCTCATCCTTGCCTCTTATCTGGACCCAAACATTAGAGATTAGAGAAGAATGAGTCAACAGTTGTTCTGTACAGGTGTGTGTATGAGCGTGTGCATATATTCACATGCATGTGCACATGTGTGTGTATGTTCATTTAAGTAGTGGTTGTGGAAGGATTTCTGTAAGTTAAGTATTAGCTGAAGCGAAGAGTTTGTGCTCTGTTGGTTTCCATGGTAACTCATCAGCTTCCTTTGCTTTCTTCTCTTCTCCTCCTCTGTAATGGGGATATTCCTTTTCTAAACAAGAGAATCAAGGTGAGTAAAAGAGAGAAGGGATCCTCATCCAACGGCTTTACTGCCCGTGGACACTGCAGCTAAGCAGGTGCTGCTGGAAGTCTGAGGTGTCTGCCTAAGGGGCTCAGAGCTGGTGGAGGGGCAGGATGGGCTCCCTGCTCCAAGGTCACCGGCCCCAGATTCCTGCTCGGGTCCCACCTCACCTGACAGCGAGGCTGGCACTGTAGGCACAGCTGTGACCAGGGACTTAATCACATGCTTGGGATTCTGTTCTCTCCCAGACCAGGTATTAGTTGTTAAAATAGAAGGATGGCAAAGGGTTTGGAGGAAGACAGGAGCTGAGGCAAAGAGAGGAAGAATGACAGACAGATAGGGTCAGAAAAAGAGCATGATAACCTTTGACCTTTTGCTATTCTGAGCCAACAAGAGTCGCCAGAGATTCCTGGTGAAGGAATAGTAAGAAGACAAGGTCTCAGACTCTGAGCAAATGCAGCCTTAGCCCAAACATTTTCCAATTTGCAGGTTACTTATTTTATAATACAAGGCACACGAACCCATGAAAAGTTCCCCTTCCCTCTGCAGTAGGCATATAAATAGGGTACCATCCCTGCTTGCATTTTCTGATACAGTTAGCTTCTTAGATCAAGGAGACACATCCAAAGAATCATAGACTTGAGGCTGTATTTAGACCAGATGACCACATGCCAGGCACCACTCTCATGCCATCACGATGTATTGATTAGCTCATTTCATCCCTACAAAACGCCTTTGACATAGATGCTATTAAGAGCTCTCATTTTACAGAGAGGGAAAGAGAGGCACAGAGAGGTTAAGCAAATTCTGCAAGGTCACACAACAAACACGTGGCAGAGCTAGGATTCAGAATCTGTGCTTCTAATTTCTCTTTTAATGTGGCTAGAAAAGAACTTAAAGAGCATCCATCGTCTTTAACCATCTCCCTTTACCTGGAGTAAGAAAGTGACTTACCCAAGGTCCCACAGCTCCTGATGCCAAGAGCAAGTGCTCAGATAATTAAATTACAACTCCTCTCTCCCCTTCTGAAAAAGATGACCTGGGGCAAAAATCTCCCCAGCTCCTCCCCTAGTTGCCTCCTATCCCAAGGTTCTTAGTTCTCGCTCCTTTCTCTTTGAAGAACCCCTTCCCCAATTCAGGGCCTGGGTCTCACCCCCTGGGTGAACGGAACGAGGCTCTGCCTGGCCCTCTGGCTGAATGACAGCACCACCCACCGCCCTGTCAGCTCTGCCTCGCTCTTCACTGTCGACGCTTCCCAGCTCCCAGCTGTCTGTCAGCAGCTGCTGGGATATAAATAGCCAACCATTGGCAGAGGCGCCCTGGCAGAGAGGGTTGGGGGGGTCGGGGGAGGAAACAGTGGTGACAGGCAGGAAAGAAACCCAGGGTCTCCTCTGGGCTCGAGCTGTTCGTCAGAGGGGCTGGTTGAGACCTGATGGAAGAACAGGAATCGTAGTTTAGCAGGAAGCAACCAAGCAGAGGCCTCGAGCAGGCCAGCTCTGTCGTACCTCACCCAGGTGCCTGGAACAAGCTGCACGACCCCACTTCTCTCTACCACCTGGTTCTTGAAGACATATAAGGGGAACTCCTCTCTCCACAAAATCCATAGGGTGCAAAGATGCTGGTTCTACAAAGAGAAGACACTTCTGGAGAGGAGAAAGCTCCTGAAGCCCGATGAACGCCCAGAGTAAGCGCAGAAATAAGAAGTAAAAGGAAGATTGTGGCAAAATTGAAAGGACAAGAAAATAATTTAAAATTCAACTAGCATTTATCAAACCTCTGCCATATGTTGGGCGCTTCCGTGCACATCACCTCATTTCATCGTCTCTATAATCTCAGGGGTGGGCATTAACTCCATTTTACAGATAAGGCCACTGGGGGCTGATAAGGAGAAGCAAGGAGACTCAGGGCTGGGAGATCATCGGGGGCAGTCCTCACATGCTGCCGAGGAGACACAAGGAAGTTGGTGACCAGCCCAGAGACACAGAGCCAGGCAGGGGCTAGCTGGAAAGAGCTTCACAGCCCCCTCCCAGGCTGCACATGGCAGATTCAGAGTCTCAGGAGCTCAGGTGAAGCGAAGGAAGGGACTCCCAGAGAGGAGATGTTGAACAGGTCGATCTGATGGCTTGATGAAGGCTGCTCTCTGACATCTCGTGGTGCAGGACGGCCTTACACAGGGACGCAGCGGCCACATCTCAGTCACCTGCACAGGTCAACAAGCATGCTGAGTCCCACCCCCGAGTTTCTAGATCAGTCAGTGTATGTTTATGCCTTTTATTTTCTGTATCCTAAGGCGTTTTGTAATCGTGAAAACCTTTCTGGCTGGAGAGAGAGACTTCCTCTCAGGGCTAATCAATTCTCAGAGGTAGCAAAGGGCCCAGCTGGGAGTACATCGCCCTTTGATATGCAAACGAACCAATCCATAGCCAGACTCTTCTAATACTTGGCCAGGGCGCCCCAGGAGGCAGTGCTTCTGGACCTTAATCATCCCAAGGCTGGGTACCAGGGCCACCCCATTGCTCAGAGCCATCAGAATTATGCAAAGTTGCCAGCCCTGCACTGCCTTGCTTTTCCCACGAGGCCCTCCCTCCTGCCCCTTCTACCTCCACACAAGGCTTCCCCATGTGGCCCTCTTATGTGGCAGGCTTCCGGTTTCTAGAAGCTGTGAGTAGAATAAACATGTTTTCCTGAGAGTCTCTGGTGTCTCTTCCTATGGCCACACCTGACTGACCATCACAGTCAATAAAAGAACACAGAATAGGTCTAGGGTGAGCCCTGAGAATTTGAATTTCCTACAAGTTCCCAGCTGATGGTGCTGATCCAGAGACCCCACTTTGAGAAGGTGGCTTCAAAGATAACTGAGGAAAGACTAGACACATCTGCACAGGGCTCAAGAAGCTTCTTGAAAGGGATAGGATTAAGTCACTGATCTCACACTCACTAAGCATTGGTGACCTAGACAAGGGAGAACTGATCCTGAGGAAAGAAGACTCTAGACCAGGCTATGCAGTGTGGGCCCTGGACTGGCATCACATGGGACGAGGGGCCAATGGTTAGGCCCCATCAAAGATCCACTCAGTCAGAATCTCTGAGGTCTGTGCTTCAACAGGCTCTGCAGGAATTCTAATGCACAATAAAATGGGGAAGCACTGGTCTAGACTGATCATCTGACCTTAACGCTGGAGCCCAGGTTACTTTGTGGCAGAGTGGCTGGTACTGCCACAGAGTATGGCCATAGCTAGCAGCTCTCCCAGTCCAGCTACTCAGCTGGTGGCCTTTGGGGATGGAGACTGAGCACACAAATATAAACTCATTTGCAGTATGTCTGGGGCCCAGAAGTGAAGCATCCCTGTACTGGTCTGTGTGAGAATCTGATCAGCAAGGACATCAAGGCAGCAGTGGAAGAGCACTCAGGACCGCGGGAGACCTCGGTCAGAGCATCATTTCATGAGACAGTGATGGCAGCATGGACTGGTCAGGCCTTCCATTATCTGCTCCCCCATCCCTTCCCAGTTCATAAGCCCTTGTTCTTGTCTCACAATTGCAAGGGGCAGGGGCTATGGAGGAAGAAGCGGGCACCAAGAGGTACTAGACTTCCTGCTTAATTGGGCCGATGAATTAGAGGATTAACTTAAATACTAAAACAATCCGGATGGGAATTTTCTTAGAAGCTTCTCTAACAGAGACACCCTTGCTTTTCCCACCCTCCTGCCCCTTCTACCTCCACACAAGGCTTCCCATGTGGCCCTCTTATGTGGCAGGCTTCCGGTTTCTAGAAGCTGTGAGTAGAATAAACATGTTTTCCTGAGAGTCTCTGGTGTCTCTTCCTATGGCCACACCTGACTGACCATCACAGTCAATAAAAGAACACAGAATAGGTCTAGGGTGAGCCCTGAGAATTTGAATTTCCTACAAGTTCCCAGCTGATGGTGCTGATCCAGAGACCCCACTTTGAGAAGGTGGCTTCAAAGATAACTGAGGAAAGACTAGACACATCTGCACAGGGCTCAAGAAGCTTCTTGAAAGGGATAGGATTAAGTCACTGATCTCACACTCACTAAGCATTGGTGACCTAGACAAGGGAGAACTGATCCTGAGGAAAGAAGACTCTAGACCAGGCTATGCAGTGTGGGCCCTGGACTGGCATCACATGGGACGAGGGGCCAATGGTTAGGCCCCATCAAAGATCCACTCAGTCAGAATCTCTGAGGTCTGTGCTTCAACAGGCTCTGCAGGAATTCTAATGCACAATAAAATGGGGAAGCACTGGTCTAGACTGATCATCTGACCTTAACGCTGGAGCCCAGGTTACTTTGTGGCAGAGTGGCTGGTACTGCCACAGAGTATGGCCATAGCTAGCAGCTCTCCCCAGTCCAGCTACTCAGCTGGTGGCCTTTGGGGATGGAGACTGAGCACACAAATATAAACTCATTTGCAGTATGTCTGGGGCCCAGAAGTGAAGCATCCCTGTACTGGTCTGTGTGAGAATCTGATCAGCAAGGACATCAAGGCAGCAGTGGAAGAGCACTCAGGACCGCGGGAGACCTCGGTCAGAGCATCATTTCATGAGACAGTGATGGCAGCATGGACTGGTCAGGCCTTCCATTATCTGCTCCCCCATCCCTTCCCAGTTCATAAGCCCTTGTTCTTGTCTCACAATTGCAAGGGGCAGGGGCTATGGAGGAAGAAGCGGGCACCAAGAGGTACTAGACTTCCTGCTTAATTGGGCCGATGAATGCTTAGAGGATTAACTTAAATACTAAAAAAACAATCTGTGATCTGATTTGTGTCCTAACCTGAAGAAGCACGTCACACTGGTTATCTTTTGATAAACTTCAGAATTTGTTTCTGTCTCTAACAGAGACTGGTTACTGGAACTTGCAAAGTAAAAGAGTTAGTTGCCTAGTTATCTCCAACTCTCTGTAGTTGTAGCCTGCCAGGCAAGAATACGAGTGGGTAGCTCTTCCCTTTCCCAGGGGAGCTTCCCCACCAGGGATTGGATCTTGTCTCCTGCATTGCAGGCAGACTCTTCACCATCTGAGTTAGGAAATCATCTTCAATTGTGTGGACTCTGCAGTCTCTGAGGGCAGGGTAAATAAAATGGGCTGCACCCCACACTTAAGGGGGCCTCCTTCCTTCCCTCACCCTCAGGTTACCATTAGTCAGAACTCTCAGTTGCAAGTACCATCAGTTGCAAGGCCATCTTCAGTACAGGGTGCTGCCCAGCTTCTTCACCCTGTCCTCAGCGGCTGCAGAGTCCACACAACTGAAGATGACTCCATGAAGGTTTGCCGCAAGGACAAGTCCAGGCAAGGAGAAATAAAGACACTCCTGGGCACTAGGACACATCCAGCCCCTTCCTCCCTCTGGCACTCACACCCACCTGCACCATCCAAGCCCCCAGGTTACTCCCACCTATTACCTCTGCTAGGGATGCTCCCCCTTACCGACTGGAAGGTTGTCCTCCACCTCAGAGTGTCTGAGACCTCTTTCAGTACTTGGTTTGAGGACCTTTTCCTAGATTTTCCTGTCCTCTGATGACCATTGCTTGCCAGCCCCCACTGGACCCTGCCCGAACTCTGTCAGAGCACAGACAAGACTTTTTGCCAGGTTGTAAATACCCCAAAGGCAAAGATTACCTTGCCTTTCTCTTTGGGCTCAGCCCCTTGTAAAGTGAACAAGATAGTTATGTCCCAGGTGGAGCTTATAACCTATATGATTTTTACAAAGTTATCCAAATAAAGAATTAAACTGTAAATGATGAACATTAAATACCTGGTATTTTATCAAATAAAGTACCAAGACCTAATCTGCTTAAGAAAGAAACACTCCTTAAACACATGTGTGTGTGTGTGTGTGTGTGTGTGCGTGCTCAGTCATGTCTGACTCTTTGAACCCCATGGAGTGTGGCCCAGCACACTCCCCTGTCCGTGCAATTCTCCTCTGTCCAAGAACACTGGAATGGGTTGCCTTTTCCTCCTCCAGGGGATCTTCCTGACCCAGGGATTGAACTCACTCCTACCTGAAAAGTTCCCAATTTGACGGAGGACCCCCAAATTTGATGGTGGACCTTGCCCTGGGGAATACCAGTCTGGTAGGGGTGATACATCTCTTGCCCTCAGGAAGTTTCCAGTAGTAGTAGAAGTTCCCATATTAGATTCATCTAAATCAGTCAAGACACTGTTACCAACAATTATGAGTTTTTTTTCATGTGATGGGAAAGGTGGTCCCTACAAGTCCAAGGCTATATTACCCTACAGTTCACAGTCCAGAGGAAGAGTTCCATGTCCTAATATCAGCGAAGACACTGTGTGGCCTGGCAGGTGAGGCAGGGTGAAGAGGGGGTTGACTGGTCAGCCCTGCCCACATCCACAGGATGGGTTTGCCATAGGAGAGAGCACTGGTATGGGGCAACAGGCTGGACAGAAAAAAGTGCTGGGCCCGGCTGCCAAGGAGGCAAGACACCCGCCCACCCCCAGCCCAGGACGTAGAAGTGGGCGCGGACAGCAGTGCATGTGCAGACGAATACTCAAGTGTGCTAAATGCTGTGGGGAGCCTGGCCTTTGAGGTCAGGTGGAGTCAAACAGCGAATGAGTACAGGAGGAGATGAATCTTGACTGAGAATTGGAAGAGGACCACAGGTCTTTGGGTCAGAGGTAGTGGAGAGGGTCCTTTCAGATGCCTGGGGGCTGAGAAGAGGTTGGGGGTGAGCACCCTGAGGAGACTAGAGACCGAGATGAAGGAAAGGAACCTCGCTTGGGTCCTTTGGCATATAGGACATGTCCCCTCAGAGCTTGGGACCAAGTCTTGGGAATCTACAATCTCAGAAGGGTTGAAGAGGAAAATGTATAGCTTTACTCCTTCCAGAGGGAGAGGTGGGACCGGCAGGGATTTAAGTCACAGGGAAATTAGGAATAATGGGGGGTGGAGGTGGGGACAGAGAAAGAGAAACTGAGACAGAGAGAGGTTTTTAGCTTGTGAAAGGAGCAGAGTATGGGGTGGGAGCAGAACAGAGGCAAGCCTCACTGTTGTCATGGCAACACAGACAAATCCAACTGTGCCGTAAACACCACTGTCTCTTCCTAAACCCAAGCCCCAGGACAGAAAGGAATGAGGACAGCAGAACCTGGAGTGTAAGGATCACCCCCGAAGAGCTGGCACCTGTCATGGCTGGACCCTCGCTGGGGCCAGGGGTGTGTGGGATCACCTTCCAGGGGTCGGAATGGGGCCTCCCTTCAGAGGTCGCCTCTCCCCTTGGAGCAGACAGAGGGAAGCCCCTCATGCTGAATAGTGTACTCTGTGCACTGGGAGTGGTGGGGCTGTGGGGAGCAGGAGAGAAGTTGCCCATGAGGTGGGCAAGTCCCAGGAAGCCTAGGGCTCATCACCAGGACTAGGGGTCTGGGGAGGCACAGCCCTGCTCCGTCCTCCCTGGGGGGACACAGGCTCCCAGGGTCCCTTCAGCTGGCTGGAGGAGGGGTGGCCGGAGAAATCTCTGCCAAACATCGGAAGCCGAGCTTCCCTCGCTCCCCTGGTCTCTCCTCCTCTTTTATTTTCTGCTCTTGTCCTCTGCATAGCTTCTTTCGGCACTCACTTTCTTTCCTGCTCCCTCTCTCTCCCCACCCACCACGCGGCTGTTCCTCTTCCTCTTCCCTGCTCTGCTCTAGTCTGCCTCTTGTTCCCTTGGTCGCACCTGCCTTCTCTCTATTTAAATCGATACTGAGCCAGAGGAGTAGGTGGAAAAATACTGCGCTGGGGACAGCAGGGAGGAACACTTCAGTGTCAGGCCTTTTCTTCTTGCCACAGTACAAACGGAGACGCGATCCCAGGAGGCATCATCATGGGGATACAGGTCACCCACGCAGCCCACCCCAGCACCGCCCTTCGTGGGCTGGAGGGCAGGAGACCAGCTCAGCGGAGGGGAGAGGGGCCTCGCCCAGCCCCATCTCGTATGTGGACACACTGCAGCTAACTGCGATCTCAGACCCAGAGGAAAACTGGAACTTTCCTAAGAGTGGTTCGCCTTGGGACCAGCCCCACAGAAATCCTAGGCATTCTTTTTTTTTTTTAATATTTTTTTTGGTGGGGGCGGGGTGAGTTGAGGAGGGAGGGGAGCGGGTGGGCCACTTCTCTTGGTCTTTCATTTATCTATTTTCATCCATCTTTGTTCTTTGGCCCGTGTGGGCCTCCAATCACGGTGGCCTCTGTTGCCGCAGAGCACCGGCTCTGGGCGCATGCGCTCCAGAGCTCTGGCTTGGTAATTGGATACATCGGTCCAGCAGCTCCGCGGCATCCTTCCAGGCCAGGGATCAAACCGGCGCCCCTTGCAGTGCAAGGCGGTGTCCTTACCCACTGGGCCACCAGGAAAGCCCCAATCCTAGGCATTCTGCACTGGCCGTTTGGCCAAAGCTGACAGAAAGCCCTGCGTGTAGAGCTGTGGACAGATGAACAGGGACGGGGGGAGGGGGGCTGAGTTTCTGCTGCCGGTGCTCCCAGGGTGGCAGGAACCCCAGGCAAGGCCTCTGTGCTGGAAAACCCCACCCCTGGGAATGGGAGAGAGGATGTGACCGGCCGGACCGTCTGATGTGTGGACAGGTTGGCCAGGAAGACTTTCTCCAGAAAGGTAATTGAAGGTCATTAATGAGGCAGGTCCTTTGATCTTATTCTGCTGAAACAGAAATATTTCTGAAGGGTAAACCCACCCAGTGACACAGTAACTGCTCCTGATGGCCTGTAAACGCACTTCCTGAAGCTTACAGACCCTTATCTTTGGGGGGCAACTACCCATGAAGGAGCCCACCCCTAACTCTGAAAGACTACACGAGATACAGAACAGCCAATGGGTGTCTCAGGATGTTGTCACCCTGGCCCCCATAGAAACTGTTGGCCCAAGAGATACACCCCCTGACTCCTGGTGCCCCATACTGTGTGGAAAGATGGGATCCTGGGTAACATGGCCACCACGGTTGTTCAAGTATCAATCAACAACTTCGGGTGTTTTTATGTGTATGTATGCATGTATATGTGTGTGTGTAAAATGACTAGGTCACATATACCAACTAGAAGGAAAAAAAAGAGATCATAATGTTTGCTGTGGCTGGGAACTCTAGAATGTCTAGAATTCTAGAGCACTTTGACGTTTCAGAGCTCTTTCTCATCTGTTATCTCATCTGATCCTCAAAGCAATTTCACAGGAATCACTTTCCTAAATTCCAAGATAAAAGCTGCATTCAGAGAGGTTAACTGACTTGCCTAAGGTCACACAGCTTATTAGATTTGATAAAGTACTTTCCAGATATTTCTACTGGATCAGAAATGTGTTCTCAAAAATATATGGCACATTACTGGTAGCTCATCAGTCTAAAACACATTGGGCCTAAACATTGGTCTAATACAGCCAGGAATTTGCCCCTCAGACCACCTGGACTTGACCAGGGTGGATTGTGTGGGCAACTGCCCTGCAGGACAAGCAAGTCAAAAAGCGAAAATACCTAGGAAAAAACAGCCCCCATAAGACTTGTGAACTGCCCTCAGTGTTAGTTTGTGTGAATGCAATCCCCCCCCCCGCCCCAACACACACATCACCTGGGACTCTCTCCCTGGGTCTCCTGGGTGTCCCTTCCTGGCCTGTTGGCATCCGGTGGCCCGGCCTGCTGGGGAGCAGATCCCTGATCTAGAAGAGTCAGCGGCCGGTCCCTGCTCTCCAGGCTCCCCTCCTGGGGCTGGCCGTGCACACAGGGATGCGACACCAGCAAAGACGACACACGCAGAGCAATAGCCCAGCTGCAGGAGCTTTACACAGCCATCCTGGGGCAGACGGGGGTGAGCAGAGCACAGAACTGGGGCACCAAGTCCAGGCAGCTGTGTCTGGGGTTCAGGAACACACTGTGAGCGTGAGCTCTACTCCGCAGAAGTCCTGAGGCCCCTTTGCAGGTGGTCTGCCTTGTGCACCGACCTAGTTCCAGGCAGGCCCCGTGTCTGCAGGAACCAGATATCCTCCTGCACCCTGGTGCCCCACCCCTGACTCCTGGTGCCCCATACTGTGTGGAAAGATGGGATCCTGGTAACATGGCCACCACGGTTGTTCAAGTATCAATCAACAACTTCGTGTTTTTATGTGTATGTATGCATGTATATGTGTGTGTGTAAAATGACTAGGTCACATATACCAACTAGAAGGAAAAAAAAGAGATCATAATGTTTGCTGTGGCTGGGAACTCTAGAATGTCTAGAATTCTAGAGCACTTTGACGTTTCAGAGCTCTTTCTCATCTGTTATCTCATCTGATCCTCAAAGCAATTTCACAGGAATCACTTTCCTAAATTCCAAGATAAAAGCTGCATTCAGAGAGGTTAACTGACTTGCCTAAGGTCACACAGCTTATTAGATTTGATAAAGTACTTTCCAGATATTTCTACTGGATCAGAAATGTGTTCTCAAAAATATATGGCACATTACTGGTAGCTCATCAGTCTAAAACACATTGGGCCTAAACATTGGTCTAATACAGCCAGGAATTTGCCCCTCAGACCACCTGGACTTGACCAGGGTGGATTGTGTGGGCAACTGCCCTGCAGGACAAGCAAGTCAAAAAGCGAAAATACCTAGGAAAAAACAGCCCCCATAAGACTTGTGAACTGCCCTCAGTGTTAGTTTGTGTGAATGCAATCCCCCCCCCCGCCCCAACACACACATCACCTGGGACTCTCTCCCTGGGTCTCCTGGGTGTCCCTTCCTGGCCTGTTGGCATCCGGTGGCCCGGCCTGCTGGGGAGCAGATCCCTGATCTAGAAGAGTCAGCGGCCGGTCCCTGCTCTCCAGGCTCCCCTCCTGGGGCTGGCCGTGCACACAGGGATGCGACACCAGCAAAGACGACACACGCAGAGCAATAGCCCAGCTGCAGGAGCTTTACACAGCCATCCTGGGGCAGACGGGGGTGAGCAGAGCACAGAACTGGGGGCACCAAGTCCAGGCAGCTGTGTCTGGGGTTCAGGAACACACTGTGAGCGTGAGCTCTACTCCGTACAGAAGTCCTGAGGCCCCTTTGCAGGTGGTCTGCCTTGTGCACGTTTGGGCGGATGCTTAGACTGCGCCTAGGCTCTGACCCAGGCCTGAGGCTACCACTGGGTCTGGAGAAGGAAGATAAAGCTGCAGGAGACCAGATATCCTCCCTGCCAGGGAGTAGAGAGGGAGCATTTCTTTAGAGGGCTGGACCAGTGACTTCCTGTGGCCCGAGAAGCAGTCTGCTGCCCATCCTGGTCATGTGGACAGTCCATCCTCAGTACCATCTGGGAACTGGGGTTGGGGAGGGAGGGTCCCCTCTCCACCGCAGTAACTGACCTTGTGAACAGGCTGGAAGAGAGGCCACTGTGAGAAGGAGGACACATAAAGGACCCTGCAGGTCACTCTGAACTCCTGGAGGTCAGACATCCCTACTTTCTTCTTGCAGCTCTTCCTCCCCATGCATCTCATCTGAGATCTTCTGGAGGGTGATTTAAATCAAGCTTTACCCCAAATTTCTTACCTTGTATCCCTTGGTTTAGGCTCCCTGGGCTCCAGTTTCCTGCTTGTAATTTGGACCACACTGAAAAGATACAAACATTGCTATGTGTGAAGAGCCCATGAGGAGTCTCAGCAGCTCCTGGGCCCTCTAGTGAGCAGGGAAGGCCCTGGGGGTGGCCGGCACCAGCTCTGCTCCCTGCCTTGCCTGGGGCGGGGATGCTGGGGAGCCATGGAGTCCCGCTCTGCCTGGGGAGCGCCAGGAGACAGGGGAGGCGAGCTCCCTGCAGCACGGCTGTTCTGCAGCTTACAGCCAAGCACCTAATTTATAAGGTGTCCCTTCCTGGCCTGTTGGCATCCGGTGGCCCGGCCTGCTGGGAGCAGATCCTGATCTAGAAGAGTCAGCGGCGGTCCCTGCTCTCAGGCTCCCTCCTGGGGCTGGCCGTGCACACAGGGATGCGACACCAGCAAAGACGACACACGCAGAGCAATAGCCCAGCTGCAGGAGCTTTACACAGCCATCCTGGGGCAGACGGGGTGAGCAGAGCACAGAACTGGGGCACCAAGTCCAGGCAGCTGTGTCTGGGGTTCAGGAACACACTGTGAGCGTGAGCTCTACTCCGTACAGAAGTCCTGAGGCCCCTTTGCAGGTGGTCTGCCTTGTGCACGTTTGGGCGGATGCTTAGACTGCGCCTAGGCTCTGACCCAGGCCTGAGGCTACCACTGGGTCTGGAGAAGGAAGATAAAGCTGCAGGAGACCAGATATCCTCCCTGCCAGGGAGTAGAGAGGGAGCATTTCTTTAGAGGGCTGGACCAGTGACTTCCTGTGGCCCGAGAAGCAGTCTGCTGCCCATCCTGGTCATGTGGACAGTCCATCCTCAGTACCATCTGGGAACTGGGGTTGGGGAGGGAGGGTCCCCTCTCCACCGCAGTAACTGACCTTGTGAACAGGCTGGAAGAGAGGCCACTGTGAGAAGGAGGACACATAAAGGACCCTGCAGGTCACTCTGAACTCCTGGAGGTCAGACATCCCTACTTTCTTCTTGCAGCTCTTCCTCCCCATGCATCTCATCTGAGATCTTCTGGAGGGTGATTTAAATCAAGCTTTACCCCAAATTTCTTACCTTGTATCCCTTGGTTTAGGCTCCCTGGGCTCCAGTTTCCTGCTTGTAATTTGGACCACACTGAAAAGATACAAACATTGCTATGTGTGAAGAGCCCATGAGGAGTCTCAGCAGCTCCTGGGCCCTCTAGTGAGCAGGGAAGGCCCTGGGGGTGGCCGGCACCAGCTCTGCTCCCTGCCTTGCCTGGGGCGGGGATGCTGGGGAGCCATGGAGTCCCGCTCTGCCTGGGGAGCGCCAGGAGACAGGGGAGGCGAGCTCCCTGCAGCACGGCTGTTCTGCAGCTTACAGCCAAGCACCTAATTTATAAGCTGTTTTTACTGCTGTTGTCAAACAGCCACAAACCAGAGAAATAAGTAGCCGGAGGAGCTATGTCTCCCCCCTGCCTGGGCCCTCCCAGCCTGTCTGCTGTGTCAGGGCATCTGTGTGAGGGGCTGGGGAGCTGAAGTACTCGGTGACAGACCCTTCAAAATGAACCCCACCAGGCGCCCGTGAGGAGGGAGACACATTCAAGGTTGGCTCCCTGCTCCGGACACCTCAGGGGAGAGCTCCCAGCCCCTCCAGACACATGAGGATGCACCCAAGCCTGCTGCCTCCTGGCTGAGCCTCCCGGGTCTGCCCTGCATCTTTCTCCCCCGGGCTGCCGGGCAGAGCAGGGAGGTGCCAGGGAGGACGTGCGGCAGAGGGAAGGAGGTGATGACGCTGTCACCCAGGGCCCACCCTGCCTGGGACAGCCCAGCCACGGCTCTGCCCACCAGCAGCCCTCAGGACCGTACGTGACAGCACTTGTTTGTGGGCACTGTCCTCGGGGCAAAGGTGTGTTCCACAAAATGATAGCTTAGACTGCTTTGGGGCCCCCTTCTCATCACATCTGGGCCCATAGAGGGCAGGTGGCCGGCACCTACAGGGATTAGACAGTGTGATTCTGGGAGGGGAAGGGGCCAGAGCAAGTGAAGGCTGAAAGCGCTGAGTGTGACGTGTGGGGGCCACCCAGGAGGAGGGGAGCCATCTAGACAGGCCTGCTGGGCCCCTGGGAGGAGAACTGGGGTGCCGGCCACATCTGAAAGCCACTCTTCTGTGAAGAGTGAAACACAGGTTGTACTTGGTCAGGTATTGAGGCGCCAACCTCTCTCTCCTGCAGAGAGAAGTGTCAAGGCCTGGTCTTTCTCCTTCATCACGCCAGAAGAGCAGAGGAGAAGCACGGTGCCTCCTGGGGTCCCAGGGGTGTATCACCCAGCTGAGTGCTCAAAATGGAGGATCCCGCTGGAGAAGGGGAGACAGCTGTTCAAGCCATGGAAAGCCAGGCAGGCTGTGGTTACTCTTGCCGAAGCCTGTGCGCCATGACTCAGCACAGCCAGCCAGGCCCGACCACAGCCCTGAAGCAAGGCCACTCTCTCTCTACCCGACCCAAACCACAATCACCTCAACCGTTCACAAATCCCTCTCCCTGGAACCCCGGGCCTAAGCAGCTCCGGCCACATCTGCTAACCCTGACTGATGTCGGACGGGAGCCCTTGCTCCTCCGCCCTCCTGCCCCAGCCAGCCTCCCTCTGCTGAGGGCAACCGCACTGGGCTCCACCCAGCTGCCCTCCCGGATCCCTCACTCTTAACCAGCGCCACTCCCCTCCCCTCCTACCCACCTGCCACACCCCATCAATCTAACTTTCATTCAACAACCTGTGTGGTCCTTCTCTGTGAGGAGAATGAGATGCTGGGGAAGGAACCCCAAGGGATACCTTGTCCCTGCCCTTGAGGCTCTCACAGTGGAGGAGAAAATCCTGGCGTGATGGCTGGATAGCTGACAGTCAAGGTCAATACCAAGTAAGTCCCATGTGGCTTCTGACTCAGTGGGGATCACAGTGGGGGATCCTCCCAGTAATCGTGGAAGGCTTCACAGAGGCGGCAGGGACTCCAGATGGGCCCTGAAGGAGGGGATTGTTCACGAAAAATGCAAAGGTAGGAACAGACATTTGAGAAGGTGAATTTGGAATGAACAAAGGCCCAGAGGCAGAATTCGTCTCAGTATGGGGAGGAGCTATTGAGCCCTGGGTTTACATATTATCTTTCCATCCACTCATTCATCCCTTTACTCCTCCAGGTGTTCAATAAATATTTGTTATTGAAGTATAATTTATTTCCAAAGTTGTGTTAATTTCGCCTGTACAGCAAAATATTTCGGTACATATACATATAGTCTTTTCCATTATGCTTATCATGGGATATAGTTCCTTGTGCTATGCAGTGCAAGCCTGGTCACCCAGTTGTGTCTGACTCTTTGTGACCCATGGACTGCAGCCTGCTAGGCTCCTCTGTCCTTGGGATTTTCTAGGCAAGAATAATGAGGGGGTTGCCATTTCCTCCTCCGGAGTATCTTCTCAATCCAGGGACTGAACCTCCATCTCCTGTCTCCTACATTGGCAGGTGCATTCTTCGCTACTGAGCCACCTGGGAAGCCCATGCTAGACAGTAGGACCTTGTTTATCCATTCTATATATACTGGCTTGCATCTGCTACCCCCAAACTTCCAATCCTTCCCTCCTTTCTCCTCTCCCCATTGGTAGCCCCCTGTCTGCTCTCTATGTCTGTGAGTCAGTTTCTTTTTCATAGATAAGTTTCATTTGTGTCACATTTTAGATTTTGCATATAAGTGATACATATGGTATTTGTCTTTCTCTTTCTGGCTTACTTCGCTTAGTATGATAGTCTCTAGCTCCACCCATGCTGCTGCAAAGGGCATTGTTCCTTTTTTACCCTTGGCTGCACTGTGAGGCATGCAGGATCTTGGTTCCCTGACCAGGGATCAAGACAGTGCCCCAAGGAGTGGAAACACAGAGTTTTTGTCACTGGACCACTGGACAAGTGTCTATTTCATTGTTTTAATAGATGAGTAATATTCTATTGAAACTCAATATTAAAAAAAACTAAGATCGGGACTTCCCTGGTGGTCCAGTGGGTAAAGAGTCCACCTTGCAGTGCAAGGGGCACCAGTTCGATCCCTGGCCTGAGAAGATCCTACCTGCCGTGGAGTGACTGGACTAGTTTGTCCAATTACGAACCAGCACTCTGGAGCACACGCGCTCAGAGCCGGTGCTCTGCAATGAGGGAGGCCACTGCAATGGGAGGCCGACACAGGCCAAAGAATAAAAAAGATGGATGAAAATAAATGATGACTTAGAGGCAAAAAAAAAAAAAAAATCCTAAGATCATGGTGCCTGTCCCTTTACTTTATGGCAAATAGAAGGAAAAAAATTTGTTAGTTTTTTTTCGCCTGTACAGCAAAATATTTCGTACATATACATATAGTCTTTTCCATTGCATGGGATATAGTTCCTTGTGCTATGCAGTGCAAGCCTGGTCACCCAGTTGTGTCTGACTCTTTGTGACCCATGGACTGCAGCCTGCTAGGCTCCTCTGTCCTTGGGATTTTCTAGGCAAGAATAATGAGGGGGTTGCCATTTCCTCCTCCGGAGTATCTTCTCAATCCAGGGACTGAACCTCCATCTCCTGTCTCCTACATTGGCAGGTGCATTCTTCGCTACTGAGCCACCTGGGAAGCCCATGCTAGACAGTAGGACCTTGTTTATCCATTCTATATATACTGGCTTGCATCTGCTACCCCCAAACTTCCAATCCTTCCCTCCTTTCTCCTCTCCCCATTGGTAGCCCCCTGTCTGCTCTCTATGTCTGTGAGTCAGTTTCTTTTTCATAGATAAGTTTCATTTGTGTCACATTTTAGATTTTGCATATAAGTGATACATATGGTATTTGTCTTTCTCTTTCTGGCTTACTTCGCTTAGTATGATAGTCTCTAGCTCCACCCATGCTGCTGCAAAGGGCATTGTTCCTTTTTTACCCTTGGCTGCACTGTGAGGCATGCAGGATCTTGGTTCCCTGACCAGGGATCAAGACAGTGCCCCAAGGAGTGGAAACACAGAGTTTTTGTCACTGGACCACTGGACAAGTGTCTATTTCATTGTTTTAATAGATGAGTAATATTCTATTGAAACTCAATATTAAAAAAAACTAAGATCGGGACTTCCCTGGTGGTCCAGTGGGTAAAGAGTCCACCTTGCAGTGCAAGGGGCACCAGTTCGATCCCTGGCCTGAGAAGATCCTACCTGCCGTGGAGTGACTGGACTAGTTTGTCCAATTACGAACCAGCACTCTGGAGCACACGCGCTCAGAGCCGGTGCTCTGCAATGAGGGAGGCCACTGCAATGGGAGGCCGACACAGGCCAAAGAATAAAAAAGATGGATGAAAATAAATGATGACTTAGAGGCAAAAAAAAAAAAAAAATCCTAAGATCATGGTGCCTGTCCCTTTACTTTATGGCAAATAGAAGGAAAAAAAGTGGAAGTAGTGATATATTCTCTTTTTTTCTGGGCTCCAAAATCACTGTGGACAGTGACTGCAGCCATGAAATTAAAAGATGATTGGTCCTTGGAAAGAAAGCTGTGACAAAACTAAATAGCATATTAAAAAGCAGAGACATCACTTTGCCAATAAAGGTCCACATAGTCAAAGCTATGATTTCTCCAGTCGTCATGTATGGGTGTGAGAGTTGGACCATAAAGAAGACTGAGCACCAAAAATTTCACTCTTTAAATCTGTGATGCTGGAGAAGACTCCTGAGAGTGCCTTGGACAACAAGGAGGTCAAACTAGTCAATCCAAAAGGAAATCTGCTCTGAATATTCACTGGAAAGACTGATGAAGATGAAGGTCCAATACTTTGGCCACCTGATGTGAAGAGCCAACTCATTGGAAAAGACCCTGATGCTTGAAAAGACTAAAGGCAAAAGAAGAAGAGGGCAGCAGGGGACGAGATGGTTAGATAGCATCACCAACTCAATAGACATGAATGTGAGCATGTTCTGGTAGATAGTGGAGGACAGAGGAGCCTGAAGTGCTGAAAAGAAGTCAAACACTACTTAGCAACTGAACAACAACAATGTATGAGCCACATCTTCCTTATCCATTCATCTGTTGGTGGTTTCCATGTCTTGGCTATTGTAAACAATGCTGATATGAACATGTGGTTTTTGAATTACAGTTTTGTCCAGATATGTGCCCAGGGGTGGGACTGCTGGATCGTG
This sequence comes from Tragulus kanchil, assembly GCA_022376925.1. Lineage (NCBI taxonomy): Eukaryota > Metazoa > Chordata > Mammalia > Artiodactyla > Tragulidae > Tragulus > Tragulus kanchil. The sequence continues at coordinate 78,344,019 of JAIOJX010000024.1, read as the reverse complement.
TGGCAACTCTATTTCTAGCTTTTTGGATGAACTTCCATATTGTGTCACATAGTAGCTGTGCCAGCTTGCATGCCCACTAACAGCAGAGAAGGGTCCCTTTTCTCCACACCGTCTCCAGCACAACACATATTTCTTGAGCACCTACTCTTTGTTGGGCGTGTGTGCTAAACCTTGGGGATAGAGACTGAACAGAGTGTGTGGATGCTGTTCTCAAATAACAGTCTAGTTGACAAGACTAATAATACAGTGTGAAAATAGTAAGGTACACAAGTTTGCATCTAGGGGATCCAGAGGAGGGGCCCTCCATCCATGCTTGTAGAGTCAGGCAAGATTTCTAGAGGAAGTAGTTTCTAAGCTTAAACATGAGGGACACAAATATAGAATGATTTTTAAAAACATTCATACTCATGATCATCATAATCAGCATTGCCAAAATAACTTATTTATCGAGCCTTCCCTAAGTACCAGAGACTAGACTGAGTACTTTACATATATTCTCTTCCAATGCTCCTGACAATCCCTGAGAGACAGATGCTCTTCATTACCCCTATTTAGAGATGAAGACACATAGGCTAAGAGTGTTTATAAGACTTGCGCAACAGGAAGGAGCAGAGTCAGGATTCAGACTAGGTCAGATGGAGTTTAACCTTTATGTTCCTAACTATGTACCATACCAGAGGTCAGGAAGAAGTATGCTTGAATCCCATGACGCCCCTGTTGCAATCACACGTGTGAGTAGGTATGAGTATTGGGTGGGGAGAGCATGCGTTTAGCCCATTGAGGATGCTTTGAGTCTGCCCACTACACTCCCCAGCATCACTCTGATGGCCCATACCCTTAAGTTCAGTCATCCTGGTTCTGGACTGGGCTGATGCTTCAGTGTTACTTGGTGCTCCAAAGGGCCAGAGCACCAAAGTGTGAAGGAACCTCCAGAGGAGCCAGAGTCATGGCCTCCTTTCTCCTGAGCTTTCCCATCCCTTCGGCCTCTCTGAAAAACTTGCCCCAGGAAAGGGAGGGGATGGAGCACAGAGCCACACAGCTGACTCTGACTTATTTGCCAGGGTAGCTCATGTGAAGTTCCACACTGGTCATCACCAAACTCTCCCAATGAACAAACCAGAACAGTTAGCCAGGAATAAATTTATTAAACTCATTCCCCAAATGATGCAGCATGGTGTCCCATGGTGAGTTGTAGACCAGCTCTGCCATTAACAGCTACAAGGTCTCAGGGTCTTCATCCACAAAATGAGGGGCTTTGTCAAGGCAAGCCTAGACACGAGACAGGAAAGGGGGACATGCACTCCTGGATGATTGCCTGTCTTCCTGGGTGCCCCACAAGATCAGGATGGAAAAGATGAGGGTGGGCCTAGATAAGCAGTAAGGAGATGGCTTGTGATCAAACCAGGGCAAGCCTGTGTCCTTCCTTTCCAGAGACTTAGGGCAGGGAGGGAGAGCAGAACTCCTGGGGCTGTTCACAAGGGGAGGGGCAACGAGGTTAAAGTAAGTCTTAGGATGACTCTTTCAGGGCCCCTACCCCAGGCTTGTCTAGGGCAAGCTACTCTCTGTAATCCATGCCAACAGCAGGTTGGAGCCTTAGATCACCAGGAGTTCGAAGAATGCAGACATGGCCCCCAAATAAAGCAGCAATGGAAACAAGTCCTCTGGTAATTGAATTCAGAATCTTCCTTAAACTTGAAGGTGAAGCTGATTAGGTTTTGAATAATCAAATAAACAAAATATGTTTATACTTCTACTTCACAGGATAGATAATCCACTTAGAATACAATACCCCAAGAGGAGGCACAGACTGGAAATATGCAGAGCTCCCAAACCAGATTATACTGTTTCCAGGGAAAATGGATTCATTGTAGGTTAGAAGGTGAGCTAATGTATTTTAGCCATCTTCCTAATATTTAAGAAAGCCAGCAGAATCTGGTCCTTCCAAACCTATCCTGAACATCAAGCCAGAGATCAAAGACAGCCCAGGGGCTGAGAAAACAGTAATAACAAAGGGTAGAGGTTCTTTTTAAGAAACAAAATAGGCCTTGAAACTTGGTACAATATACAGACCTTACTCAGATTTCACCAATTTTACATGCATGTGTGTGTGTGGTGCAATTTTATCACATGTGTGATAAGTCAATTCAGTCATATCTGACTCTTTGCAATCGTATGGACTTTAGCTCACCAGGCTCCTCTGTCCATGGGGTTCTCCAGGCAAAACTACTGGAGTAGGTTGCTATGCCTTCCTCTGGGGGATCTTCCGAATCAAGAGATCGAACCTGTGTCTCTTATGACTCTTGCATTGGCAGGCAGGTTCTTTACTACTAGTGCCACATGGGAGGTCCAGTATCACATGTGTAGATTTGTGTACCTAATATCACAGTCAAGATGAAGAATTGTTCCATTCACACCTTGTACCACCCTTTATGGTCACATCACACCCCTCTTCTCGTCTTAAGTCACCCCTCCTCCTCATATCCTAGCAACCACTACCCAGCTCTCTGTACAATCTGTACAATTTGTCATTTTGAGAATGTCATATAAACAAAATTGTGCAGCATGTGTCCTTTTGAAATTGGCTTTTTTCACTCAACTCAACACCCTGCAAGCCATCCAAGTAGTTGTATGCATCACTCGTTCATCCCTTTTTGTTGCTGAATCATATTCTATGGTGTGGCTGTACCAGTTTGTGTAACCGTCCATCCATTGAATGACACTTTGGCTGTTTCCACTCTGGGGCTGTTACAAATAAACTTGCTATAAACATTCACTAAGAGGATCTTATGTGAACATAGGCTCTTACCTCTTTGGGATACATATCTAGAAAGATGACTGCAGAATCATATGGTAACTATGCATTTACTTTTTAGGAAACAGCATCTGGGCCAAATAAACAGGCACATCTGGGAAGTGCAGGGGCCTCCGGCACATGGTCAGAGGCATCCACTAAGTCTAGGCCAGGCCCGATAGGGAAAGATCTGATGCTTATCTGGGAAATGCACAAAAGCAATTGAAAGAAAGAGCTGTCTGGGCTCCATAGCTGTTCCAAGTGGTCTGAGAGAACTTAGAAACAAATTGTAAACAGCAAAGTAATACCCGGCCCCTGCAAAATGGGTTGCCCCAAGTATTAACTTTGTCCTATACAGACCTTACTCAGATTTCACCAATTTTACATGCATGTGTGTGTGTGGTGCAATTTTATCACATGTGTGATAAGTCAATTCAGTCATATCTGACTCTTTGCAATCGTATGGACTTTAGCTCACCAGGCTCCTCTGTCCATGGGGTTCTCCAGGCAAAACTACTGGAGTAGGTTGCTATGCCTTCCTCTGGGGGATCTTCCGAATCAAGAGATCGAACCTGTGTCTCTTATGACTCTTGCATTGGCAGGCAGGTTCTTTACTACTAGTGCCACATGGGAGGTCCAGTATCACATGTGTAGATTTGTGTACCTAATATCACAGTCAAGATGAAGAATTGTTCCATTCACACCTTGTACCACCCTTTATGGTCACATCACACCCCTCTTCTCGTCTTAAGTCACCCCTCCTCCTCATATCCTAGCAACCACTACCCAGCTCTCTGTACAATCTGTACAATTTGTCATTTTGAGAATGTCATATAAACAAAATTGTGCAGCATGTGTCCTTTTGAAATTGGCTTTTTTCACTCAACTCAACACCCTGCAAGCCATCCAAGTAGTTGTATGCATCACTCGTTCATCCCTTTTTGTTGCTGAATCATATTCTATGGTGTGGCTGTACCAGTTTGTGTAACCGTCCATCCATTGAATGACACTTTGGCTGTTTCCACTCTGGGGCTGTTACAAATAAACTTGCTATAAACATTCACTAAGAGGATCTTATGTGAACATAGGCTCTTACCTCTTTGGGATACATATCTAGAAAGATGACTGCAGAATCATATGGTAACTATGCATTTACTTTTTAGGAAACAGCATCTGGGCCAAATAAACAGGCACATCTGGGAAGTGCAGGGGCCTCCGGCACATGGTCAGAGGCATCCACTAAGTCTAGGCCAGGCCCGATAGGGAAAGATCTGATGCTTATCTGGGAAATGCACAAAAGCAATTGAAAGAAAGAGCTGTCTGGGCTCCATAGCTGTTCCAAGTGGTCTGGAGAGAACTTAGAAACAAATTGTAAACAGCAAAGTAATACTGGCCTGCAAAAAGCCCCAAAACATGCTAGGAAGATGGGTTGCCCAGATGATTTTCAAGTATTAACTTTGTCCTGGTAAGTTAGAGCCCTGCTCGTAAAGAGCACAATGAGAAGAACTTACTTGTCCATGAAGAAGCTGCATCGTGATCCGGCCCCAACCAGCCCTGGCTCTGCCTCCCTTGACTAGAGGGGCAGCCGAGTGGAAGGCACCAGGCCATTCAGTCACTCTTTCAACAGACACGTGTGGAGCTTACGTGCACAGCTCTTTTGATTCAACCAAAAGAAACCAATAGATGATCAGCATTCAGAGGTGAAACAGGAGAATGTTAAGGGTTGTTCCAAGGTACAGGACCTGTGGAGAAGGCAGAGTGTTGGAAACCTTCGGGACAATGGCTAACTCTCACTGCATTCTGTGGCACTGCCACACATCAGCAGTGCTGAGCACTTGATAAGACAAACTGTTCCTGACTTAACAGTGGTCTGACTAAACGATTTTTTGACTTTATGATGGTGCAAAAGTGATACACCTTCAGTAGAAACCTTTCTTTGCATTTTGGATTTTGATCTTTTCCCAGGCTAGTGACATACAGGCTGATACTCTCTCATGATGCTGGGGAGCAGCAGTGAGCTACAGCTCTGTCAGCCACAAGATCACAGGCGTGACACCCACACATCTACACCCACCCCTTACCAGGCAAGCATTTTGTATTTCACGTTCAGTACAGTTACAATCAACTACATGAGATATTCAACATTTTATTATAAAACAGCTTTGTGGTTATATGATTTTTTTCCAACCAAGGCCAATGTTTAGTGATCTGAGCACATTTATGACAGGCTGGGCTAAGCTATGTTGTTCGATAAGTTATGTAAAATGCATCTTTGAGTTTAGATATTTTCAACTTATGATGGGTTTTATTGGGAGGTAACTCCATTGTAAATTAAGGAAGACCTGGAACTGAATGGTGTAAGATTCACGCAATATATGCTTAATGCATTTCCTCCTACGTGCCTGGATGACCGAAGAAGACACTGATTTCTCAAAATGGGGAGAGGAACTTGAAAGAAAGAGCTGTCTGGGCTCCATAGCTTCCAAGTGGTCTGAGACTTAGAAACAAATTGTAAACAGCAAAGTAATACTGGCCTGCAAAAGCCCCAAAACATGCTAGGAAGATGGGTTGCCCAGATGATTTTCAAGTATTAACTTTGTCCTGGTAAGTTAGAGCCCTGCTCGTAAAGAGCACAATGAGAAGAACTTACTTGTCCATGAAGAAGCTGCATCGTGATCCGGCCCCAACCAGCCCTGGCTCTGCCTCCCTTGACTAGAGGGGCAGCCGAGTGGAAGGCACCAGGCCATTCAGTCACTCTTTCAACAGACACGTGTGGAGCTTACGTGCACAGCTCTTTTGATTCAACCAAAAGAAACCAATAGATGATCAGCATTCAGAGGTGAAACAGGAGAATGTTAAGGGTTGTTCCAAGGTACAGGACCTGTGGAGAAGGCAGAGTGTTGGAAACCTTCGGGACAATGGCTAACTCTCACTGCATTCTGTGGCACTGCCACACATCAGCAGTGCTGAGCACTTGATAAGACAAACTGTTCCTGACTTAACAGTGGTCTGACTAAACGATTTTTTGACTTTATGATGGTGCAAAAGTGATACACCTTCAGTAGAAACCTTTCTTTGCATTTTGGATTTTGATCTTTTCCCAGGCTAGTGACATACAGGCTGATACTCTCTCATGATGCTGGGGAGCAGCAGTGAGCTACAGCTCTGTCAGCCACAAGATCACAGGCGTGACACCCACACATCTACACCCACCCCTTACCAGGCAAGCATTTTGTATTTCACGTTCAGTACAGTTACAATCAACTACATGAGATATTCAACATTTTATTATAAAACAGCTTTGTGGTTATATGATTTTTTTCCAACCAAGGCCAATGTTTAGTGATCTGAGCACATTTATGACAGGCTGGGCTAAGCTATGTTGTTCGATAAGTTATGTAAAATGCATCTTTGAGTTTAGATATTTTCAACTTATGATGGGTTTTATTGGGAGGTAACTCCATTGTAAATTAAGGAAGACCTGGAACTGAATGGTGTAAGATTCACGCAATATATGCTTAATGCATTTCCTCCTACGTGCCTGGATGACCGAAGAAGACACTGATTTCTCAAGATGGGGAGAGGAACTTGGATGAAAGACAAAGGTATCCCCAGATCGTCCCAACCTGGCATGGCTGGTGCTTTTCTGCTTATCCTGTGCTGGATATTTGGGCAGTGACTGATTCTCCAGTGGAGAGGGCTGGGGAAGTTTGATTTCCAATTTGGGATTTACATAGAGATTGAAAAAGCATATTCAAATGATACTATAATTCTGTGTTTGGAAAATTAAAATTATATCATTTTTATAATAAAAATTGCATTAAGTTGGGCTTCATGAAATGACCTCAGCTAGTGCAGATACACGGAACAACAGTAATTCTCAAGGAGGGCAAAATTCTGGGACAAGGTGCTGCAGAATCTCTGAAGGTGTGTGTACAATTTTTATGGTCATCACAAAGAGAATTTGAGTGAAAAGGAAAAAAAACCTGTTATGTTGGTGGCCTACTATATTTACCCTGCCCCTGACCACTTTCTCAAATAGACTCTTTTCCATCCAGAGTCAGAAAGCATGAGCTCTGGACCACCAATTGGGCCTCTGATGGTGACAAGGAGTGACAATGCCCCCTATCCAAGAAGCCCTTGGTGGATGTCAAGTTGTTTCCCTTTTCTGAAGCCTCTACAAGAAAAATGTACCACACATTTAGGAAACTAACTGGAGCTGGCCGTGGCTGAAAACTCCCCTCTGTGGGTGAACTCGTCCGAGGGTCTGTCTGGGTGGTGAGGGTCCTGCCACCTCAAGCTTGCCCTTTGGCAAATCCGGTCATAGGAGGACAGGAAGGCTGGGCAGTGGAGCCTGTAGGGCCTCCATCCTGGAGCACCCACTGAACGCATCTGGCAGCCCCTAGAATGTTCTAAACCTCAGTCAGTGGAAAAGGAGCAAGATCAGCTTCTCTTTGTCCTTAAGAAAAAAAAGATACATTCCAGATAATTTCACCGTGATGAAAGAGGAAGATCCGCTGAAGTAGCAAAGGAAATAAATTAACGCCATCTCAGCTAAAATCACACACAATTAAAACCTGGATCTGAGTGTACTTTCCTGTGCGGAGCGAGCATCTTGAAAATGACATGTATTAGTCATTCGCTCCAACCGCCCTCCTCAGTGTAGGGGATCAGCTCTGACACTGGGGGTCTGGGAGGCAGGAAAGGAGAGGGGCTGGGGGCCCAACCTGGGGCCTCAGCGTTCTGTTCTCCCAGCTGGAGTCTAAAAGCTCCCCTCATAAGGCAGGGGCAACTTCCTCCAGAGGCTGTTTCACCCATCTTCCCTTCTTGAGGGGAGACCCATCCAGCAGAAACAGGGGCCTGTGGTCTGTGAAGGGCTGTGGACCATTAGCCATTGGTACAGAAGAACACAGAAGTGACCCAGGATGCTGAGCTCTCTGTCAGCGTCCTGGCCTGCAAGGAGCCCAGCTCTGGTGGGGCGGGGGGGGGGGGAGGGTCAGCCCCTCAGGTCCTGTCTTCAGGCAGTTTAACCTCCCCCAGCTCAGGAAGAGATGGCACTAATTTACATCCTCAGCTCTCTTCTTTCTCCTACTTTTCTCCTGCTTCCTTTTCTTAAAAATTTTCTTCTCCTGAAAAATAAAAGAAGCCGTCCCCCCTCAGCAAAAGAGATGGGTTCACAGTGCCTGAGGAAAAGATTTCACTGAGCCAAAGGCGTCGGGGTTCCCACAGACAGAGGCTGGTGACCAGTGACAGGCTGTTCTTCATCCCCCCTGAGGTTAAAACGGGAAAAAATGTGGTTTGTGGCAGGAGGAGCAATAAGGATAAAACATAAGGATGAGTTTTCTGACAGGGAAGATTTTAATCCCTTTGACAAGTGGCTCTCTGGGACAGTGGGGTGGGGAGGAAGGGAGCTGCAGAGGGGAAGGAAAGGAAAGAATCACAATAAAAAGACCCAGTAGAGGAGCAGAGGACATGAGGCTGAGTCGGGAACCCATAAGGACGGAGGGAGACCACAACTGATGGCTCTCTGCACAGAATCAGGAGCCTAGGGTCAATTTCATCCAAGTTGCTTATCATGCAGGATAATGCCTCAGGACAGGTGAATGGACCAAGCTGACTTCTGCCTGAAGAAGCACTTAATCTAGGAAAAGGACAGTGCCTTAAGCCCCGCCAAGTGTAGCAAAGGAAATAAATTAACGCCATCTCAGCTAAAATCACACACAATTAAAACCTGGATCTGAGTGTACTTTCCTGTGCGGAGCGAGCATCTTGAAAATGACATGTATTAGTCATTCGCTCCAACCGCCCTCCTCAGTGTAGGGGATCAGCTCTGACACTGGGGGTCTGGGAGGCAGGAAAGGAGAGGGGCTGGGGGCCCAACCTGGGGCCTCAGCGTTCTGTTCTCCCAGCTGGAGTCTAAAAGCTCCCCTCATAAGGCAGGGGCAACTTCCTCCAGAGGCTGTTTCACCCATCTTCCCTTCTTGAGGGGAGACCCATCCAGCAGAAACAGGGGCCTGTGGTCTGTGAAGGGCTGTGGACCATTAGCCATTGGTACAGAAGAACACAGAAGTGACCCAGGATGCTGAGCTCTCTGTCAGCGTCCTGGCCTGCAAGGAGCCCAGCTCTGGTGGGGCGGGGGGGGGGGGAGGGTCAGCCCCTCAGGTCCTGTCTTCAGGCAGTTTAACCTCCCCCAGCTCAGGAAGAGATGGCACTAATTTACATCCTCAGCTCTCTTCTTTCTCCTACTTTTCTCCTGCTTCCTTTTCTTAAAAATTTTCTTCTCCTGAAAAATAAAAGAAGCCGTCCCCTCAGCAAAAGAGATGGGTTCACAGTGCCTGAGGAAAAGATTTCACTGAGCCAAAGGCGTCGGGGTTCCCACAGACAGAGGCTGGTGACCAGTGACAGGCTGTTCTTCATCCCCCCTGAGGTTAAAACGGGAAAAAATGTGGTTTGTGGCAGGAGGAGCAATAAGGATAAAACATAAGGATGAGTTTTCTGACAGGGAAGATTTTAATCCCTTTGACAAGTGGCTCTCTGGGACAGTGGGGTGGGGAGGAAGGGAGCTGCAGAGGGGAAGGAAAGGAAAGAATCACAATAAAAAGACCCAGTAGAGGAGCAGAGGACATGAGGCTGAGTCGGGAACCCATAAGGACGGAGGGAGACCACACACTGATGGCTCTCTGCATAGAATCAGGAGCCTAGGGTCAATTTCATCCAAGTTGCTTATCATGCAGGATAATGCCTCAGGACAGGTGAATGGACCAAGCTGACTTCTGCCTGAAGAAGCACTTAATCTAGGAACAGGACAGTGCCTTAACGCCCTTTCCTCTGTCCATTTTAAGGTTTAAGTGTCAAGACTTAAGAGCCCAGGATGCTTGCTTTAGGCTGCTCAGCAGCTCTGGGGCTAGGCTGAGGAAAGGCACCTAGAACTGAAAGTTAAAGACTTCCAAAGTCCTTCAAGTGTAGGGTCAGCATCCAGGAGTGGGTACTACCTTAAATCTTGTTCCCTAGGCAGCTAGCTTGCCTCATTCTACCTTAGCCTTGCTGCTTAGTCCTCTGCTTTCGCTGTTCAATGTGTTTCTGGACGGGGAGCATATAATAGCCTCTGATGAAGCTACAATCCCAGGGGGGTCATCTAGGCTCATGAGTTTTTACCGATTCACTTCTCCCTAATTCTATGGAGGTGAGATGGAAAGGACAAAGTCAGACAGAGCTGAAATCACCCAATCAATAGTGCTGTTTGATCCAGGGAACGACTCAAACACTTACCCTGCCCTGAGCACTGCAGGGAAGACTACCACCCGAGGGGACAGGGTCTGAGAGGAAGAGCCGCTGAGGCAGCAAAGCACAGCAAACACAGAGAGCCTGTGAGCAGAATGCCATGAGCAAGGTCCTCTGCTGGACACTATTGACAGTGTTCTACCTCGGATTGAGACTTAAACCCAGGGCCCAGACTTGATCAAACCCTGCCTGGGACTTGAACCCATGTGGCTGAGACTTAACCCCAGCCAAAACCCTGCTTGAACCCACATGACAGGGGCTCAGACCTGATCAAACCCTACTTGGGACTTAAACCCACATGGCTAGGACTCAATCTAGCTGAACCCCGGTTTGGGACTTGAACCCACGTGGTCGGGACTTAATCCAAACAAAACCCTAGTCTTGAGCAATCTTTGAATTAAAATCACTCACCTAACATCTGGACCCACAGAGGCTCAGGTTCTTTGTGCCTCAATGCAGAAGGAATTCAGCGAGAGGCAGAGTGATAGGCAAGAAGTGGATTTATTAGGATAGGACGCTTGTAAGAGGTGCAAGCTGGCAGGCAGGAAAGCTCTGCTGCTCTCACGATTGGGTGGGCAGCAATATATATATGGAAGGGTAGAAGACCGCCTTCTTCAAGCAGACGTGGATGCAGACATAAGGCATACATCACTAGCTCCTCCTTCGCTAGCTCTTTATACTTATTCAAGCCTGCTTTATTGAATAAGGAGCAACTTTCTTGAGTTATCGTTAATTTACTGGCCTCCCAACTTTTCCCAGGTTTTACCTTTCCACCTACAGTCCCCTACTAGGACTTTACAACCACCTAACTATTCTATTCTGTCCCTGTCACTCTGGGGAAATTGTAATGAATGATACACGTCCTTGAGAGAGCTAATAATTTAAGTGGATACCCAGACAAAATACCTTTTCAGACAAAGTGCAAATGATTGCAAATAAACATAAAGTGGCATAAATAAGGCCATTCCTATAGAAGGGAAACAGAGGAGAGATCAGAATGAGGAGTGGATGGGAGAGAGCTTCCTGGAAGAAGCTGAATTTTCTCTGTGGTTTATAAATACGTAGTGTTTCTCAAAGCGTGGTCCTCAGAATCACTCAAAGAAATGGTCAAAATAGCCCTCAGGAGCCCCACTTCAGATCTTGGGGTAGGCAGCAAAGCACAGCAAACACAGAGAGCCTGTGAGCAGAATGCCATGAGCAAGGTCCTCTGCTGGACACTATTGACAGTGTTCTACCTCGGATTGAGACTTAAACCCAGGGCCCAGACTTGATCAAACCCTGCCTGGGACTTGAACCCATGTGGCTGAGACTTAACCCCAGCCAAAACCCTGCTTGAACCCACATGACAGGGGCTCAGACCTGATCAAACCCTACTTGGGACTTAAACCCACATGGCTAGGACTCAATCTAGCTGAACCCCGGTTTGGGACTTGAACCCACGTGGTCGGGACTTAATCCAAACAAAACCCTAGTCTTGAGCAATCTTTGAATTAAAATCACTCACCTAACATCTGGACCCACAGAGGCTCAGGTTCTTTGTGCCTCAATGCAGAAGGAATTCAGCGAGAGGCAGAGTGATAGGCAAGAAGTGGATTTATTAGGATAGGACGCTTGTAAGAGGTGCAAGCTGGCAGGCAGGAAAGCTCTGCTGCTCTCACGATTGGGTGGGCAGCAATATATATATGGAAGGGTAGAAGACCGCCTTCTTCAAGCAGACGTGGATGCAGACATAAGGCATACATCACTAGCTCCTCCTTCGCTAGCTCTTTATACTTATTCAAGCCTGCTTTATTGAATAAGGAGCAACTTTCTTGAGTTATCGTTAATTTACTGGCCTCCCAACTTTTCCCAGGTTTTACCTTTCCACCTACAGTCCCCTACTAGGACTTTACAACCACCTAACTATTCTATTCTGTCCCTGTCACTCTGGGGAAATTGTAATGAATGATACACGTCCTTGAGAGAGCTAATAATTTAAGTGGATACCCAGACAAAATACCTTTTCAGACAAAGTGCAAATGATTGCAAATAAACATAAAGTGGCATAAATAAGGCCATTCCTATAGAAGGGAAACAGAGGAGAGATCAGAATGAGGAGTGGATGGGAGAGAGCTTCCTGGAAGAAGCTGAATTTTCTCTGTGGTTTATAAATACGTAGTGTTTCTCAAAGCGTGGTCCTCAGAATCACTCAAAGAAATGGTCAAAATAGCCCTCAGGAGCCCCACTTCAGATCTATGGGTGGGATCCAGGAAGGTGCATTTTAATCACCTTCCAGATGGTTCTTTTGTATGCACAGCTTCCAGTAGCATGAGTTTAGAAAGTGAAAATAGCCCCAGGTGCTGGTTGCTGGGACAGACCTTAGACATGATCTCTGGAGAGCTCTGTGAGCTCTAGGATCTATGTCGGAATTAACTCAAATATTGGAAGTAAGACCATAAAGACTTCCTTCTCTGAGAGGAAATAAGAAAGAAAATACAGGGGTCAGAGACAGAACAAAGAGAAAACGACAGGATTAGGACACGTGGAGTCCCGCTTTCTTCGCCTGGTCGACCACTTCTGAAATAAATGTTCAGAAATGAACGATGTCTGATTGGAAAAGAAAAAAAATCAAAGAAGTCATGCCATGGAAAAAGACTGGATTTGAGTAAATGCTTTATTCTTAACATGTGAGATCCTCATAAGTATTTCATTTGCAGACTTTGGAAATAAACAACCAAGATATGAGAAAGACCCATGGTAAGAAATACATTGAACACCTTGACATAGTACACACATAAGATTACATGAAACTGGAGCAAAAGTATTAATAAAATATATTCTACCCAATTCTATTTCACTTTTTCCAGTCCTTACTGTAACTCACTAATGGGCTTTCATCTGCAGTTTGAAAAACATTGAAATAGATGGGAGGTGGGAAATGACCACCTTGAGACAGTCTTCTTGGCAGTCTATGGGTTACAGTGAGGTGGGTCAAGAATCAAATAAAAAGATCCTTGAGGGTCCCTGGGCGCTGATTTCTCAGGAAGCCTAGACATTCTCCTCTCCTGCCTTCAGGTATCTTCTCAAAAATTTCCTTCTCCAGAAAGTTCTTCCAGATCACTTTCATTCACCCTTCCATATTGAAAGCCCTCTCAAATGCCCTCCCCCCCATTGCTGGCAGCCTGTAGGCAGCCCTTAACTTGTCTTAAGAGACATGCACTTTATAGACGACCAGGTGGACTCACAAATGATGCTCCCTGGTTCGACTCTTCAGATAAACATGGGGCACAAAACCCTTGTCTCCCCAACTTCAGACCTCTGAGAGGCTCCCTCTTACCTAAACAGGTTCAAGCAAGCAGGAAGTGTCTCCAGTCTTCTCTAAGGCTCCCTTCCTCTACCTGCCAAGAGCATTTCTCTCAGGAAACTTCTGAATATATTAAACAGAATGGGATTTGGTTACCATATTGCCCAGTTTAGCTGTTTTATATACTCAAATTCAGTTTAACAAATACAGAATGCAGGTGCATCATTTAGAGTTGATTAAATATGGTGTTTATAGTGTTTACACTTATTCCTATAAAAAGATGGCCATCAAGATCTTGATGAGGACTCTAATTTCCATCATAACATTGTTCCTGGGCAAAAGCAGATTCAACCTACATCATTTAACCTGCAATACCTTTTCCAGGAATAAATTCAAGATAAACTGGAGGACTCCCTCCAGTTTCCACAGACCTGCCTTTGCAGTGCCCTCCTGCCTTGTTGCTTCTCTGTGCTCCAGGACTGTCTATGGATCCTGGGAGCTTCCAGTAGGCAGGGGCCAGGGGAAGACCCAGTTTTTGTGGGGTCCTCTTAATAAAAAGAACAAATACGAGATTAGGCCCAATGGTGATATTTCTTTAGAACTAGAAAGATCCAACCATTTATGTGAACCTTGGAAGTTCAGATCCCTTTCTTCTGATACCTCTTCAGTCAGTTCACCAGAAATGCTTGCATAAAAATGCTTCTGTTTGTAAACAGCCTCTCCTCCCCTCACGTGAACAACCATAAAGCTTAAGCTTCTTTAGTTTCACCGTGAACCCACTCCCCAGCAAGAACCCTGTGTTCTCCTTTCACTGTTGTTCCAATAGCCAGATTATTGGGCTCTGTACCTTCTGAGTCCAGGCTCATCTGTAGTGGTGTGTAATCCCAGCATCCTTCTCCCAAGACACTCTGGTGTCACAGAGTCCCAAGCTTTCTGGCAGGAAGCAATGCACAGCTATGCCTAGAGAGTAAACAACTTGGAGGGAAAAGGGTCACTCGTAGGGCCATTAAATCCTCTGGGTAATTATCTAAAGGCTTCCAAAGGACTGAGTTGAGTAGGAAAGTGTCTGGCTCAGAATGGCAGACATGGAAGATGAGTTGAGAAAGAGAGAGACCACTATTCACCGAGATGTGCTATGTGCCAGATACCACGCTCACTGCCAGACACATGTACCCTCTGCTACATCTCACAGTGATCCTATGAGTCTGAATGAATGCCCTCATTGCCACCCTCATCTTAAAGAGGTGGTGCAGGGTAGTGGTTCAGTGCCTGGACTCCACCGTCAGATAGCCCCGTGTCCAGATATCGGTTCTATTATGTACTAGGTACATAAAGTTAAACCTCTTTGGTCCTCCTATCTCCAGAGTCCTAGGGTTGGCGGAATTTTCAATGAGCCGATGCATACATTTATGCTTTGCATCATGCCTTTCTTGTAGTAGGTGTTATTACTTCAATTAATATTTTTCCCAGACAAGAATGGAAACTCAGAGGAGTTAAGCACTTTTCCTGAAGAAACACAGAGTAAATCACAAGGACAGTTCCAAACCTTGGGCTCTGAAATCTACACTTGGTCCCACTGGATTGTAAGAAATCTGGAATCAGCTCAAGAGATATTCCCCATTCTCTGCCCACAGGCACTGCTTCCCTGGAAACTCAGTGCTAAAGAAACCTCCTGCTGATGCAAGAGACTTGGATTTGATCCTAGGTCAGGAAGATTCCCTTGAGAAAGAAATGGCAACCCACTCCATTATTCTGAGAAATCCCATGGACAGAGGAGGGTGGCAGGCTATAGTCCATGTGGTCACAAAAGAGCTGGGCACACCTCAGAGACTAAACAACAACCAGGTGCTAGTCTTGACTCAATGCCACGGACAAGCATAGTCTTGGCCCTCCAGAAGGTTCCCATCTGGATTGGGAGCTAAGGCAAACTGTGCACCATGCATAGGTGTTGCGGGGCTGGAGCACTGGAGTGTCGCTGAGCCAGGAAAGGGCTGGTAACATTTCCTCCTTTTTACAATCAGTCTGAATACACTGACACTGTCCCTCAGGATGGTGAATCAAAAAGGGACCCCAAAGCTCTTGCTCAAAAGCTAAGAGTCAAGTGTTGACCCCTTTCACTCAATGAGTCAGTGTCAGAGTCCTACCAGGTATTTCTTACAAAGGCCTTACTGCATTTTCTCCCAGTCTTGCTGCTCCCCTCCCCTCTGTTCCTACACTCACCTGCCCCTCATTTTCCAGCTTTTTTTATCCCAAGTCAGTTGGGTTCTGGGCCAAGGCTAACCTGTTCAGCCTGGAAACTTGTGCTCTTCAGTCTGCAGACCCAACATGGTGTTATAGCAAGGGCACTGTGGTTGCAGGAAGAGGTTCAAATTCTGCCTACAGATCTTAAGCTCTGGGAGCCTCCATTCTCCTTCTGTTAAAACGAGAAAGTCAACTCAGAGGATAAAATGAGAGAGATGTGTGAAAATGCCAGGCATCCAATAGTAGCTCTATAAATTCCCTCCCTTGCCCCCCACCTTCCAAGCAGCCCATTCTGCTCTGCTGGTCTCCACTTCCCCGCATTTGCTGGTCCCTGTTTTCTCTGCCAGTTCCTCCTGTCCCTTCATCTGGGCTCAGCTTGAAGCTCAACTCCTCCATAAAGGCCTTCTTGAATAACCCTAACCTGTAACAGCCTTTTCTTTCTGTATTTCTATGGCACTTCCTCTGCCTTGAAATGTTTAAAATTGTTTCATATAGTTCCAACTTGTCTCTCTAAGCTCCCTGAGGCCATTATGCCACACAGCAGGGCTGGAGGGTGGGGGCATGGGAGTGGTTTAGGAGGTACAATGGGAACTTAATATGTGCTTATTGAATACAAGAAGGTGAGAACTCCTTCTGTGCATACAGAACACACAGCCCTTCAAGCTTTGATAAAAGCCTCCAGGCATGGAGTTACCACTGACTGTGCCCTTGGAGAAGGCAGAGTCAGAAAGCTCTGTCCCATGCTAAGCTCAGCTCACAGGAGGCACTGAGCCCAAGCCCTGGATGGAGGAAGGCACACCAGATGCCACCCCTGGCAGGACTCTCCATCCTGCAGGCTCCACCTCACCTGCTCCTCTATGGTCGCTCCTGCAGGCTCTGGCCAGACCCCATGGACCAGAACTTGTCCCTGTCCATTTTGAGTGGTCCAGGCCGAAGGCCCCACTGAGGCATGGGCCTCAAGCAGCTGACTCCACCAGGAGACACATACTCCTAAATTCTGACCAGTGGTGGTGACCTAGCCCTCGTAAGCCACGACATAGCAGCCCAGCACCCACGTTCAGCACCCTGCTCTCCCTTCCCAGTGTCCACATCGTTCAGCTTCCAGGAGTGGGTTTACCAGTTCCTGCCTACGCCTATGGAGATGGACATCTTTGCTAAAGGCCAGAATGGAATTCGTTCAAACCCATGGTGTTATAGCAAGGGCACTGGTTGCAGGAAGAGGTTCAAATTCTGCCTACAGATCTTAAGCTCTGGGAGCCTCCATTCTCCTTCTGTTAAAACGAGAAAGTCAACTCAGAGGATAAAATGAGAGAGATGTGTGAAAATGCCAGGCATCCAATAGTAGCTCTATAAATTCCCTCCCTTGCCCCCCACCTTCCAAGCAGCCCATTCTGCTCTGCTGGTCTCCACTTCCCCGCATTTGCTGGTCCCTGTTTTCTCTGCCAGTTCCTCCTGTCCCTTCATCTGGGCTCAGCTTGAAGCTCAACTCCTCCATAAAGGCCTTCTTGAATAACCCTAACCTGTAACAGCCTTTTCTTTCTGTATTTCTATGGCACTTCCTCTGCCTTGAAATGTTTAAAATTGTTTCATATAGTTCCAACTTGTCTCTCTAAGCTCCCTGAGGCCATTATGCCACACAGCAGGGCTGGAGGGTGGGGGCATGGGAGTGGTTTAGGAGGTACAATGGGAACTTAATATGTGCTTATTGAATACAAGAAGGTGAGAACTCCTTCTGTGCATACAGAACACACAGCCCTTCAAGCTTTGATAAAAGCCTCCAGGCATGGAGTTACCACTGACTGTGCCCTTGGAGAAGGCAGAGTCAGAAAGCTCTGTCCCATGCTAAGCTCAGCTCACAGGAGGCACTGAGCCCAAGCCCTGGATGGAGGAAGGCACACCAGATGCCACCCCTGGCAGGACTCTCCATCCTGCAGGCTCCACCTCACCTGCTCCTCTATGGTCGCTCCTGCAGGCTCTGGCCAGACCCCATGGACCAGAACTTGTCCCTGTCCATTTTGAGTGGTCCAGGCCGAAGGCCCCACTGAGGCATGGGCCTCAAGCAGCTGACTCCACCAGGAGACACATACTCCTAAATTCTGACCAGTGGTGGTGACCTAGCCCTCGTAAGCCACGACATAGCAGCCCAGCACCCACGTTCAGCACCCTGCTCTCCCTTCCCAGTGTCCACATCGTTCAGCTTCCAGGAGTGGGTTTACCAGTTCCTGCCTAACGCCTATGGAGATGGACATCTTTGCTAAAGGCCAGAATGGAATCTTCCAGAATGTCAGAGCTAACCAGCTCAGGGGGCAATACTAGTAGGGTATGAGAACTAGTGGGGGTGGGGTGTATACGCCACACCATTCTTTAGGACGAGAGATGCCTGTGCCCGTGGACAAATTCTAACCCACTCTTTGCATGCCTCAGTCCACTGTTAACCAGCACTACGCAAAGCCAAAATGCTATGCCTTTGAGTCACACCTGTCTTCTAGAAGCTGCTGAATCTCCTCTCTGTCCTCCTTTGCAAGGGAGTGAGAGGCATATCAGAAGAGCCGTCCCCTTCCCGCTCTTAGATCCACACACCGTGTGCCCCCTTCTTCTGGACAAGGCTTGCGTCTAAAGGTACAAGGACCCCACGGCCCCAGATGCCCAAGCCGTGGCATCTGGGCCCACCTCACTCCTCCCTCCGGGGTGCGTGTGTTTGGCAGTGGGGCCTCTGGCCACGCAGGAGTTAAAATGGCAGCGAGAATGGAGGGAGGGGGTGGCGTGGCAGGCAGACGAGGAGGAGGCGACCGGAGTGGGCTGGGGAGGTTGGGAGAGCGGCGGAGCAGCGAGCGAGGAGCCGGGAGGAGGGGCGCGCAGAGGGGCGCGGGGCGCCGCGGGGGCCTGCTCGCTGCACTCGCCAACGGGCGGCGTGCGGAGGAAGCACCCCATCTCGGTCGCCACCCTCCAGCCGGGCGCGCGGGCCCGGCGCGGGTGGGACGGTGGCGGTTCTGCCGGCGCCTGCACCGGGCTCTGCCCCGGGACCACTCCCAGCAAAACTCCGCGGCGGGGAGGCGCCCGCGACCCCGCCCCGGCCTGTGCGGGCGGCGCGCGGAGGGAGGCGCGGACCGGCCTCGCTCAGCCCAGCCCGGGCCGGAGCCGAGCGGCGCGCGGCGGCGCGGGGAGCGGACGGCGGCCCGGGGTGAGTCTGCGGCTCGCGGGCGGACCCCGGGCGGGCTGGGGGCTGGGCGCCGGCGGCCCGGGGGCCGCGGGGGGAGGGGCGCGCTTCCGCCGCGACGCCGCCTGGGGAGCGGGGGTCTTGGGCGGGGAGGCGGCCGCGAGGGGAGAGGGAGGGAGGGAGGGCTGGAGAGTGGAAAGGCTGCCGACCGCGCGGGCTGGACCCGAGGAGGGGGCGTCCGAGCCTGAAACCACCGGGAGAGGCCCGGACCGCCCCAAACTGTTGCTGGGCAGAGCGGGGCCCTGAGAGCTCGGGGAGCCGCGAGGTGGCAGAGAGGTTAGGGCGGGCGTGACAGGGACGGACTCGCCGAGGGGAGCGCTCCAGAGGCTGGGGACTTCCCCTTCCTTGGAGCTCGGGTGTCCAAGGTGGCCTTCGTGATTGTCGTGTACCTGGAACCCGGAGCCTGGCTCGGCCCGGGCGGCCGGCGTCCGCGCGCAGCCTGCGCTGGGACACTCGGCGTGGGGGATGGGCCGGCCCCGGGCGCTGCCTGCGGCCCCCGGAGTGGAAGGCCCGCCGGGCCCACCGCGGCAGCCCGCCGACGGGAGGGGTGGCCAGCCACAGGTGGTGCGTCTGTCCTGCCTGCAGGCGAAGGGCGGCGCAGTCTCCGGCTGCCCAGCCAGCGGGAAGCCGCCGGGGGAGGGGAAACTGAGCTCTATTTGGGGCTAAGCTGAGACTTGGACCTTGCGGTGGGCGCTAGGGGTGTCGCTGTGCTTCCCTTCTGCCCCTGGCCTACCTCCCCCACCAAAGGAACAGGAAGGAAAATGTCAGCTGGGCTTTGTGCTCTGTTCTTCAGGCTGCCGCAGCTCCCATCTGTTGGAGCCAACGCAGCTTCTAATTGGGCAACTGGCAGGGTCGGGAGGGGGTGGGGTGGGCCGGGCGCAGCACTCAGTTGCTAGAGATGGACCGATTGGGCCCTCTACTTGAAGACCCCAGAAGGTGGGTGGTAGAGTAAACAGACCCGCAGGTCAGGGGAGTCCAGGTGGCGCCCTGCCGGCTTGGTCATCACCATGGGGAGATCTGGGTCTCTCCATGCGCCCTGGCAACCGCAGGCCCCCTCTTGGGATGGGCTCTGGCCCAGCATTATTTGGCCCAGGTCCTCTTCCAGAATGAGAAGGCAGGGATCCCCTCCCACCGCCCACTGCTCCTGAAAGTTCCCTCGGACAAGAGTGCGGGGCCTGGGGCGGGCAGGGCTGTGTTCAGGGCACGGAGGCCCCCTTCCCAGTGGGTCCTGTTGCTATTACAATAAAGTCACACGTGGGTGGCCTGACCCACTTTCCTGGATGGCCAGGTGCCCTTGTGGGGAGAAGATGGAAAGAGAGAAAGGTCTGAGCCTTCTGGATGCCTTTTCCTTCCCCAGGGCTGGCTCACCCTGAATCTCCTTCTTCCGGTGATGGGTGGGGAGGGGGCCATCCCTCTAGGCCTGGGGTGAGATCTCATTATTTGGAAAGGATGGAACTCAAGGCCTCAGGCTTTAGGGCTGAGACCTGTCTAGGGTCTGGCAGACACTTGGCATCTAGGGGCACCCCCAACTTTACAGCCTCCCCCTACACAGCCCGACCCAAAGGAGACCCTGAGTGGGTGAGGGTACTCGCAGGTCTGTTAGGACGCCTT
Source organism: Tragulus kanchil (assembly GCA_022376925.1). Classification (NCBI taxonomy): domain Eukaryota; kingdom Metazoa; phylum Chordata; class Mammalia; order Artiodactyla; family Tragulidae; genus Tragulus; species Tragulus kanchil. Next base: position 78,323,595 of record JAIOJX010000024.1, on the reverse strand, counting down.
CCACCCAGGCTGAGACAGCAGATTTCCTCCTCAACTCTCCCCAGTTCCTGCCCACTCCCTGTTCTTTATTTCCTGTGCCTCTCCCCACTCCTTGCTCCTCCTCCCTTTCTCCTTCACTCTTCACTTCCCCTGGAGTGTCTCTTCTTCTCCCTTACCCCTCACTGTGCTCTCCCTCTTCTCCCCCCCTCCTCCTCTCCCCTGACCTCACCCTTCCTCCATGCCAGGTCAGTCTCCACCATTGCCCCTTCGTTTCTGTAACCTGCAGCTTCAGCCAGCAGCCAGCTGTGTGCATCGGCTCCTGGTTCCCAGCTCCTGGGAATCCTGATGGAGGGACACATACGCTGTTGGCTGCGTCCCCTTTATAGAGGAGAACCTGGGTGTCAGGCCTGGCAGCTGATTGCCTGTCGTGACTCCTGCACTGTGCCATTTGCCTCTCCTTACCACCCTCTTTTTTGAATTTAAAAGGGGAAAGAAAACCCATTGCTTTAAAACACACACACACACACACACACACACAACAAAACATTTATTCAACAATTTATTGAGCACCTGCTCTGGTCAGCGATGTTTTAGGAACCAAGGATACAGTTGTTAAATCTTTATATCGCACAGCAGAACTGAATTTGTATCTAGACTTGCCGGTTGATTAGGCCTCTGTGCACTCATCTGTTACGGAGACCCACTACTTGGGTTGCGTCATGGGCTGGGGGTGTGAACAATCCTGGTACTGTCACCTTTATGCTACTGTGTGACCTCTAATGTGACTGGCCCGTCTCTTTACGCTAAGCCAAGTTCTACAAAGCCAACAGAGCCAGGGTCATCCTGTCCTTAAGACATGTCTGACCTCACAGGATGGACCAGTTCATACCTTATCGTTTATCTAGGAGGGCTGAGTAGAGAAGACCAGTGCGATGGAGAAGGGAGAAAGAAACATTAATTATAGAGTGCCCATTAAGCATCAGTGTGTCAGGAGCATTACAAAAATTATCTGATTCGATCCTGCTAATAGCCCTCTAAATTTAGGATTATCATCTACTTTATAACTGAGAAAATTGAGGACCAGAGAGGATAAACCACTTGTCCCAAGTCTCAAAGGTCTCCATTTTGAAATCACTGGCTCTTTGCCATTTATTTGGCACCTGTATCTGTGAAATCTGGTAACTTATACAATTATCTGAAGATTACATTTTAAGTGAACTTTTCAGGAGCATGCCTTGTCTCCTCAGAATATGAATATATATAAGGATTTGCTGAATGGTTGCATGCATAAGCTTTCTCAAGGGATCAGGGGAAAACTTCGGGAGGAGGTGGGACCCTGGGAGAAGAGACAGGGATGGCAGTGGGCCTTCATGATCCCACACAGGTCTGTGACCAGCTGTAGGCAGGCAGTCACACATGCGCACACACAGCATTTAAGTCAAGATCGCTGTTTCCATTCAGGGTCGGTGTGTAGGAGCTTGGTCCACGGCCAGTCTAATGAATCCATGTTGCTGGGGTTCTCAGCCTCCCTGGGCAAGTCTGGATTCTAGAAGAGCTCTGAGGCAAACAATGAGGGCGGGAGGCTTCACGCCTGCAGGAACTATATGGAAGGACAGGGACAATGGATGGAGGCTGAAGGGGACAGGAAAGCGGGAGAGTGACCAAGGGACAAAGGTAGGAAATAAACAGAAACAAAAACCAGAAGGCAGGAGACATGCAGAAAAGACACAGGGGGCAGGACAGACAGCAGTGTGCTATGGGCTTGCTGAGTGAGGGTGAGTAAGAAGGATGGCTTTATCTGATACTGTCCAGAGGGCCTTGATCTCTCTGTCCTCAGCTCAGAGGCTGGAATACTCACCACGTTAGCCTTATGCAGGCATGTGTTACACAGCCAGCCCGTCTTTTCTAAGAACCTGGTGTGCATGCAGCTTCATGCTGGATGCTGAGGACAGAGATGTATCAGGTGTTGCCCCTGCCTTCTAGCAGTTCCAGAGCCACCCAGGGGGACTGAGATGGAGAAGGGAGAAAGAAACATTAATTATAGAGTGCCCATTAAGCATCAGTGTGTCAGGAGCATTACAAAAATTATCTGATTCGATCCTGCTAATAGCCCTCTAAATTTAGGATTATCATCTACTTTATAACTGAGAAAATTGAGGACCAGAGAGGATAAACCACTTGTCCCAAGTCTCAAAGGTCTCCATTTTGAAATCACTGGCTCTTTGCCATTTATTTGGCACCTGTATCTGTGAAATCTGGTAACTTATACAATTATCTGAAGATTACATTTTAAGTGAACTTTTCAGGAGCATGCCTTGTCTCCTCAGAATATGAATATATATAAGGATTTGCTGAATGGTTGCATGCATAAGCTTTCTCAAGGGATCAGGGAAAGCTTCTGGAGGAGGTGGGACCCTGGGAGAAGAGACAGGGATGGCAGTGGGCCTTCATGATCCCACACAGGTCTGTGACCAGCTGTAGGCAGGCAGTCACACATGCGCACACACAGCATTTAAGTCAAGATCGCTGTTTCCATTCAGGGTCGGTGTGTAGGAGCTTGGTCCACGGCCAGTCTAATGAATCCATGTTGCTGGGGTTCTCAGCCTCCCTGGGCAAGTCTGGATTCTAGAAGAGCTCTGAGGCAAACAATGAGGGCGGGAGGCTTCACGCCTGCAGGAACTATATGGAAGGACAGGGACAATGGATGGAGGCTGAAGGGGACAGGAAAGCGGGAGAGTGACCAAGGGACAAAGGTAGGAAATAAACAGAAACAAAAACCAGAAGGCAGGAGACATGCAGAAAAGACACAGGGGGCAGGACAGACAGCAGTGTGCTATGGGCTTGCTGAGTGAGGGTGAGTAAGAAGGATGGCTTTATCTGATACTGTCCAGAGGGCCTTGATCTCTCTGTCCTCAGCTCAGAGGCTGGAATACTCACCACGTTAGCCTTATGCAGGCATGTGTTACACAGCCAGCCCGTCTTTTCTAAGAACCTGGTGTGCATGCAGCTTCATGCTGGATGCTGAGGGACAGAGATGTATCAGGTGTTGCCCCTGCCTTCTAGCAGTTCCAGAGCCACCCAGCTGGGGCTCGGACCCAGGCCCTACCACTTCCAGCTGAGTCACATTGGGTGAGTTGGTTATCTAACGTCTCTGTGCCTTGGTGTGCTCCTGTGTGAATGGGATAATAATAGTACCTACTTCATAGAGCTGTTGTGATGATTAAATGAGTTACTGTATGTCCTGAGTTTAGAACAGTGCCTGGCACAGTAAGTGCCAGATAAATATTTTTCTTGTTATTATTATTAAATGGACTAGTTAGTCTTATAGTAATGAAATAAGTGCTATAATACAGGGATGGCAGGTAAAGAGGTGACTCTGTCTGCTGATTAGGAAATGACCTCAGAGGACATGATAGTGGGGCCATCATGAAAAGGAGTCAGCCAGGCAGAGGGGGTGGGCCTCGGAACCCTGGAGCCAGGAACTGTGTGTGGAGCGGGGTCATGGCGTGTGTGTCTCCTAGCGATTGCAGGAGCACCCTGGACATGTCTTACTTGAGCCTCTTTGTTTCCATTGCTCAGAGCGGAGCTTCCAGTGGGGCTGGCAGGTTCCCAGAACACCCCCACACTCTTTAGCCTAAAACACTTGGCCTTGGGGCAGGGGACTGGTGCTGCTAGGACTGGGCTCGTGATGGTGACCTCCTGAATCTTCTAAGCCATCATCGAGCAATCTCTGTTCCAAATCCAGAGCTGCCACAGCCCTTGTTCTCTGGCTTCTTGCTCTTCCTGGGGACCCAAGAGATACCTTGGCCTGAGGGACCTATCTTTTAGAAGGTTGAGTTGAAGCAGGCTTGGCTTAGAATTCAGTGTCTCTCTGTGCGTTTCTTCCACCCACACCTTCCCTGCTGCTCAGCATTTGATAGACTTCAAGTTCCCAGATGAAGAGCAGGCAGAGGGTTCCTGGGGCACAAACGGTTATTCAGCCTCCACCTCACATGTAATGGCACTAATTAAAGCAGCCGGTGTTTCCTGAGCACTAACTATGTGCCAGGTACTGTGCCATGTGCTTCACCTACATTTTCCCATTAAGTCCTCAAAAAACAGCCCATTGGGTAGGTCCTCTTACTATCTCTAAACACCAGGAAACTGAGACTCAGGTTCAATAACTTGCTCAGGGACATGTAGCTAGAAATAACTGAAGGAGGACTTAACATGCTATCTGACTGCAGGGCTCCTGCTCCGTGAGCCCCACAGAATCCTGTGTCCCTTGGGCCTGGAGGGTGCTCTGGGAGCACCTGCCCATTGTCCCCACCTCCTTCCTACAGTAAGAATCTTCCCAGATCCTGTCCAGGCCAGGGGCTGCCTATTGCCCTTGGGGACCTTCAGAGAGGGTGTCTTTGCTTTTTCCTCCCACAGATCACAGCTCCTGGAGAACCAACATTTTTTCCTTCTGCCCCAGCTAAGTGTCTTGGGACCACATGGAGCCAGTGACCACAGAGAAGCTGGGCCCTAAGAGTCAGTCCCTGGGATGACACAGTAGTGGGGCCAGTGTAAAGGTGACTTCTGGGAGAGGTCTTCTCCCAGTGACTGATGTCCCAGTGACTTCTGGGAGCCAGAGTGCAGACCCCAGACAAGGCAGTGGGAGGTGGGGAAAACTTGGGATTCGCGCTGTTGATGGAGTGTCTCTGACAGGGGAGGTACCTGTGCATTGGGAAGAGCAAGTGCACAAGCTATTTACAAACATCTCACGAGGCAGATCCTTCAGGAGCAAACATGTGGAAGCAGGGCGGTGATTGTTAGGCAGCCAGCGTGGATCCCCCAGGTAAAGCAGGTCTGTCTTCCCTGATCCTTACCAGGGAAGACAAGGGGCAAAGAGAGAAGAAAGGTAGGGAAGGTCATGTTTCTTTACACAGTGTTCTCAGAGTGAGCATCAGAGGCAGGTGACAACAGTGTTTGTCCTGGGAGGATGGGGTGGGGTTGGGCGTGGGGTGAGGCCCAGGAGATGGAGCGACTGCAGAGGGGCAGCTGATGGGCAGGCTAGAAACCTAAAAGCTGTGCGTGTGGAGGGGCGGGACTTGACACTTTACCTCCTGGCACTGACTCCACCCTTCCACGGTCTCCTGCTTGGACAGGCCTCCCAATGGGATAAAGATCACTGGGGCTTTCACAGCTCCAGGCCTCTGAACCTTAGAAGGCACTTACCCAGAGCTGGCCCAGGGGTGGAGTTGTGGAACCCCCCATGTAGGGGGAACGTACAGAATTTCCTGTCCATGGCCCAGCTCTGAGCAGAGCCACGCCTTTACCATCTCAGACCAGGGTGGGGCTGGGGTGTCTTCATTCAGCAAGTGTTTATGAAGCATCTGTGTCAGACACGGGTACAAATGACCATGAGCAACTGGAGATTATCACCTTTATAGATTACACTTTATTATCTGGGATACAGTAAATAAATAGTACAGTTGACCCTGAACAGCTTGGGTTTTAACTGCATGTTTTTTTTCAGTAGTAAACACTGCAGCACTCCATGGTCTCTCACGTGCTTGGCTGAATTTTTGGATATGGAGGAACTGCAGATATAGAGGGTTGACTGTAAATTACACACAGATTTTCAGCTGTGCAGAGAGAGGGTCAGTGCCCCAAGCCCCACATCGTTCAAGAACCAGCTGTGTGTTATTAGGTTGGTGCAAAAGTAATTGCAGTTTTGCATTGTCAGACTTTGCTTTTTGACATTGGAATACAAGCTTAAATAAATGTGGTCATGTGCATTTTAATGCACATTTCTCACTTTATGGTTTTTTTTCCTAATGACCTATTACTTGCTGTTTGTTTTATATTTATTTTAGACTAGGGAAATGATGGTAGACAAAAAGCAAATTTGAGCAATTTTCTTATTTGAGGTCAAAATGGGTCGTAAAGCAGCAGAGACAACTCACAGCATCAACAGTGCGTTTGGCCGAGGAATTGCCTACAGACGTACAGCGCAGTGGTGCGTCAAGAAGTTTTGCAAAGAAGATGAGAAACTTGAAGATCAGGAGCGTAGTGGCTGGCCATAGAAAGTTGACAACAACCAAGAGCCACCATTGAAGCTGATCCTCTTAAAATACACGAGAAGTTGCCAAAGAAGTCAATGCCAAAAATTCTATGGTGGTTTGACATTTGAAGCAAATTGGAAACATGAGAAGGCTTGATAAGTAGGTGCCTTGTGAGCTGACTGCAAATCCAAAAATTCATTGTTTTGAAGTATTATCTCCTCTTATTCTACACAATAACAATGAACCCTTTCTCGATCGGATTGTGACATACAACAAAAAGTGGATTTTATATGACAACTGGCAATGACCAGCTCAGTGGCTGGACTGAGAAGAAGCTTCAGAGCGATTCCCAAACCCAAACTTGCACCAAATAAAGGTCACGGCCACCAATCTGATCCAGTAGAGCTTTCTGAATCCTGGAGAACCATTGTATCTGAGAAGTGTGCTCAGCAAATTGATGAGATACATTGAAAACTGCAATGACTGCAGTCAGCAGTGGTCAACAGGAAGGGCCCAGTTCTTCTCCGTGGCAACTCCTGACCCTGTATCACATAACCAGTGCTTCACAAGTTGAACAAATTGAGCTACAAAGTTTTGCCTCATCCACCATATTTACCTGACCTCTCACCAACCAACTACCATTTCTTCAAGCACCTTGACAACTTTTTGCAGGGAAAACACTTCCACAATCAGCAGGAGGCAGAAACTGCTTTCCAAGAGTTGGTTGAATCCCAAAGCTTGAATTTTTTGGGGAGGTGGGGTGGGGTGTGGGGCGGGTGGGCCACTTCTATTGGTCTTTCATTTATCTATCTTCATCCATCTTTGTTCTTTGGCCCGTATGAGCCTCCCATCATAGTGGCCTCTGTCGTCGCAGCGTGCTGGCTCTGGGCGCGTGTGCTCCAGAGCTCTGGCTCGGCCGCTCCGCGGCATGTAGGATCTTCCCAGGCCGGGGATCGAACTGGCGCCCCTTGCACTGCAAGGTGGTATCCTTACCCACTGGACCACCAGGGAAGCCCCTCAAAGCATGAATTTTTATGCCATTGGAATAAGCAAGCTTATTTCTCGCTGGTAAAATTGTGTTGATTGTAATGGTTCCTTTTTGATTAATAAAGATGTGTTTGAGCCTATTGTTGTTCAGTCTCTAAGTCATGTCCGACTCTTCATGACCCGTGGACTACAGCACACCAGGCTTCCCTGTCCTTCCCTATCTCCCGAAGTTTGTTCAAACTCATATCCATTGAGTCACTGATGCCATCCAACCATCTCGTCTTCTGTCACCCTCTTCTCCTGCCCTCAATCTTTCCCAGCAGTGAGGGTTTTCTCAATGAGTCGGCATCAGCTAGCCAAAGTATTGGAACTTCATCTTTAGCATCAGTCTTTCCAATGAATATTCAGAGCTGATTTCCTTTAGGGCTGACTGGTTTGATCTCCTTGCTATCCAATGGACACTCAAGGATCTTCTCCCACACCACAGTTCGAAGGCATCAGTTCTTCAGTGCTCAGCCTTCTTTATGGTTCAACTCTCATATCCATGCATGACTACTGGAAAGACTATAGTTTTGACTATATGGACCTTTTTTGGCAGAGTGATATCTCTGCTTTTTAATATGCTATCTAAGTTTATAATAGCTTTTCTTCTGAGAACAAAGCATCTTTTAGTTTCGTGGCTGCAGTGGTCTGCAGTGGTTTTGGAGCCCAAGAAAAAGTCTGTCACTGTTTCCACTTATTCCCAATATATTTGCCATGAAGTGATGGGACTGGATGCCATGAGCTTAGTTTTTTGAATGTTGAGTTTCAGATCAGCTTTTTCACCCTTTTCTCTCACTCTCATGAAGAGGCTGTTTAATTCCTCTTTACTTACTGCCATTAGAGTGGTAACATCTGCACATCTGAGGTTTGATATTTCTCCCGGCAATCTTGATTCCAGCTTGTCATTCATCCAGCTCAGAATTTTGTGTGATGTACTCTGCATGTAAGTTAAATAAACAGAGTAACAATATATACCTTTGACGTACTCCTTTCCCAAGTTGGAGCCAGTCTGTTGTTCCGTGTTTGGTTCTAGCTGTTGCTTCCTGACCTGCATACTGCCTCTCAGGAGGCAGGTAAAGTGGTCTGGTATTTCCATCTCTTTCAGAATTTTCCACAGTTTGTTGTGATATACACAGTCAAAGGCTTTAGCATAGTCAATGAAGCAGATTTTTGGGGGGATTCCCTTGGTTTTTCAGTGATCGAGCAGTAAGACCTGGAGCTGACTGTGACTCAGACCGTGAACTCCTTCCTTATTGCAAAATTCAGCCTTAAATTGAAGAAAGTAGAGATAACCATGAGACCATTCAGGTGTGATATAAATCGAATTCCTTTATGATTATACAGTGGAGGTGAGGAGTATAGTCAAGGGATTAGATCTGGTAGACAGAGTGCCTGAACAACTATGGACAGAGGTTCGTAACATTGTACAGGAGGTGGTGACCAAAATCGTCCCCAAGAAAAAGAAACGCAGGAAGGCAAAGTGGTTGCCTGAGGAGGCCTTACAAATAGCTGAGAAAAGAAGAGAAAGGAAAGGCAAAGGAGAAAGAGCAAAGATATACCCAATTGAATGCAAAGTTTCAGAGAATAGCAAGGAGAGATAAGAATAAGAAAGCCTTCTTAGGTGAACAATGAAAGAAATAGAGGAAAACAATAGAATAGGAAAGACTAGACAGCTCTTCAAGGAAATTGGAGCTACCAAGGGAACATTTCATGCAAAGATGGGCACAATAAAGGACAGAAACAGCGAGGACCTAACCGGAGCAGAAGATACTAAGTAAAGGTGACAAGTACACACAGAAGAACTGTTTTAAAAATGTCTTAATGATCTGGATAACAATCACGATGGTGGTCAGTCACCTAAAAGCCTGTCCTGGAGTGTGAAGTCAAGTGGACCTTAGGAAGTATCACCACAAACACATCTAGTGGAGGTGATGGAATTCCAGCTGAGATATTTCAAATCCTGAAGATGATGTTAAAGTGCTACACTCAGTATGTCAGTAAATCTGGAAACATCAGCAGTAACCATGGCAGTGGAAAAGGTAAGTTTTCATTCCAAACCCAAAGAAAGTATTGGAGCCTAATTATAATGATTTAAAAATTCACAGTCCAAAACTGCAATTATGTTTGCACCAGTCTAATAAAGGGTTGACAAGTGCTAAAAAGAAAAATAAAGCCAGGAAAGGGGATAGGAGAGTGTTGTTAGGAAGAGGAGACTGTAGCTTTGTACAGGGCGACCTCACTGAGAAAATGACATGTAAGAGGAAGGTACAGGTACAAGGACTTGAAGGCAAGGCTGGTCCTGGCGGGTCAGACGAGGCTGGGTCTTGGAGAGCCTTGGAGCTGGGGTGAGGAGTTTGTTGTTTTCTCAGAGTGAGGGGAGCTTTTGCAGAGCTTAGGGCAGGGGTTGGTGTGATCTGACCCTTTAACACCCCAAGATTTGGGCCATCCACTTACGTGTTTTACTTAGGTGGGAAGTCAGGAAGTTCGCCAGGCCTTGAAGCTGATTTAGTCCATCTGCGCTGACCCAGCAAGTCCTCTCATGATGGGCATGGCCTCCTAGGCATTGGGAGTTGCGGGGGAGAGAAGAAAAAGAAACATAAGACACAGTCTGTACTGGTAAGGAAACCTTCCAATCAGTTGGAAAGGCAAAACTTAGACTCACAAGAATAAGGAGGGAATAATACCAGACAGTATTTAAAACCAAGTGCTAAACTGTGTGATTTAGACTATAAATGTTATCAGAACTGTGAGCTCTGTGTGGGAGTATATAGGGAACGCTTCCCCAGGGAGGTGCAGCTGGTTCGGGTCTAGAAGCCAGGGTGGGGTTAGGATCTGCACAGCAAGAACTCTCCAGAGGGGAACCTGTGGGCTGGCAGGGGGAAGAGGGACCAGGCCGGGGGAGGGCACATGGGTGGGCGGAAGGCAGCAGGTGTATAAGCTGCAGGGGCAGGTGGCCTTTGTCTCTGGAGTAGCCCTTCCCCGTGACCCTGGTTTCTGGGGTCCTGTTGATTCTCTCAGGGAGCAGGAGGGCAGCCCTTCAGCGCTCTTGGCCTCGCCTTGGCAGAGCCACCTCCCCTCTGCCCGTGAAGCCCTCTTGCTCTTCTCAGTCCCAGTTCCAGCTCTCTGGCTGTTTTCATAGATCTGCTGCCTCCCAATCTGGTGCCATCTGTAAACTCCCCTCAGTCCCCTGATATGTGGGGCTCAGTTCTCTGGAATTCCGTTGAGCTCCATGTTTCTACCCCGTCTGTAGCAGGCTCTGTTTCTCTCACTGTCTGGGCTCCTCTTTGATAGGTTACTCCGAGAACCTTCCAGTTAGTCTCATATTTAGTGAAATGGGGGCTTCCTTGGTGGATCAAGACAGTAAAGAGTTTGCCTGCAATGCAGGAGACCGAGGTTCAATCCCTGGGTCGGGAAGATGCCCCAGAGAAGAGAATGGCTACCCATTTCAGTGATCTTGCCTGGAGAATTCCATGGACATAGTCCATGAGGTCGCAAAGAGTTGAACCCGACTGAGCAACTAGAGCCAAATGTGCCTCCATCTCCTCTTTGCTCTGGAGAGAGGCTCTCTAGGTCCAGGGGGTTGGGCTTCCTTCTGGAGGGTGGATAGATAGCCCTGGGCTGGGGTGGGACCACCCTCCCAGCATAGAGGAGCCAAGAGTCCTGCCGGTGGATCCTTCTGCTCAGTGCTCTGCTGTCCCTCCTCCGGGCAGCTGAGGAAGGGGGTCCCAGCACAGCCACCTCCAGGGAGCAGGTCTGAGCCTGGGGTGTGCCTGAAAGCCAGAGGAGCTGGAGTTAGAGCTATTTAGTGACCCTTCCCTAACTGTATGCCCTTGGGCGTTTTACTTCTCTGAGCCTGAGTTTCCTCATCCGTACATCTGGGTTAAGAGCATCCACCTCATAGGGTTGTTAATGATCAGGAGCTAAGTTGTTGAGTGTTTGTGATGTGCTAAAAGCTTTACTGCATTTATCTTACTTAATCCACATAATGCTGTGAAGTCGATGTTATTTTCTTCCCATTTTCCTGTTGAGGAAACGAAAGCGGGAAACATTAAGTAACTTGCCCAAGGCCACACACAGCTAGCAAACAGCAGAGCCAGAGTTCAGCCTCCAGTCTTTCTGACTCCAGAGCCCAGATTCTCAGCCACTGCATTAAATGAGCTAATCTGTGTAAAGTGCCTTCTACAAAGTAGACGCTCAATAAATGTTTGTTCCTGTTCTCCTCAGTACCCCAAAGAGCCGTTCCTCCAACGAATAGCTTTCCCCTCATGTATCACGTTTCTTCTCCAGGCTCCCCTGGGGCACGTGATAAAAGTAGGAATGGAAGTGAGCCATTGGTTGATACCAATGGGGAAGAAAGGCTGAGAGAGGGCGAATAATTTGCATAAAACACCAGGGCTGTGTTGAATTCCCAGGGCACTTTTCTCATAAGAGGTTACTCAGCCTTACTGGGTCCCAGGCACTGGGCTGAGGGTGTCTTGTAGAGGTGAGAACAGAGGCTGTGCTGTCATGGGAGGAGGGCACGGGGCCACCATCTCCCTAAGGGGCAAGTGTTGATCACCATGGGCCCAGAAATATGCCAGCAGGGAGATTCTGAGACCTTTGCTTTCTGGACTTGGGTACTGTTTCTAGAGTTGATTACAACTAATCTGGGGGCTCCTCTGGTTGGATTTAGGAATGGGGCAGCGTTGAGGGTCACAGTGTGGGAGGGAGGAGTGCTATCTCTCCTTTTTGACTTTCAAGTCAGTAAACCTTCTGCACCCGATACAGTGCTAAGGGATGGGGATGGGTGATGGGAGCAATGGGAACACGGTCTCAAGGACCACCCGGTCTGATGGGGAGGTCAGTCACAGGCATGCATGGAAGCTGCACCTACAGCTCCAGCTGGCCTTACTTGAAAGTCAAAACCAGATCAAGTCGCTGCAAGGTCATCTGAATATGTAGGTGCAGAAGGAGGGGAGAGGAAAGAGTTGAGACTGCTGGATTCCCCAGCGCAGCCCTCCTGCTTTCCTCCCTGAAGACCTCTTTTCTGGTGGACACTCATCCATCCTCTACATACCCCTCCAGGACAGCCTGAGCCTGCCAGCCTCGGCGCTCAATGGGCAGGCCCCAGAGTTCCTCTGCATTTCCTAGTAAGGATCCCCCAGGGGGAAAAGGATGAATCCAGGTCAGAGTATTTAAAACTGATGGCAACTTTGAGTCTTCTGGTCATGTGGCTTCCAAACGTTTCTAGAAACAGACCCATTTTTCAAGACAAAGCTATATGTCAGGTAGGCAGAATAACGGCCCCCCAAGGATGCTCACCTCAGATTCCCGGAACTTGTAACCGTGTTATAGTACAGGGCAGAGGGAGTTAAGGCTGTGACTAAGCTGACCTTAAAATAATGATCCGGGGAAAAGTAGGAATGGAAGTGAGCCATTGGTTGATACCAATGGGGAAGAAAGGCTGAGAGAGGGCGAATAATTTGCATAAAACACCAGGGCTGTGTTGAATTCCCAGGGCACTTTTCTCATAAGAGGTTACTCAGCCTTACTGGGTCCCAGGCACTGGGCTGAGGGTGTCTTGTAGAGGTGAGAACAGAGGCTGTGCTGTCATGGGAGGAGGGCACGGGGCCACCATCTCCCTAAGGGGCAAGTGTTGATCACCATGGGCCCAGAAATATGCCAGCAGGGAGATTCTGAGACCTTTGCTTTCTGGACTTGGGTACTGTTTCTAGAGTTGATTACAACTAATCTGGGGGCTCCTCTGGTTGGATTTAGGAATGGGGCAGCGTTGAGGGTCACAGTGTGGGAGGGAGGAGTGCTATCTCTCCTTTTTGACTTTCAAGTCAGTAAACCTTCTGCACCCGATACAGTGCTAAGGGATGGGGATGGGTGATGGGAGCAATGGGAACACGGTCTCAAGGACCACCCGGTCTGATGGGGAGGTCAGTCACAGGCATGCATGGAAGCTGCACCTACAGCTCCAGCTGGCCTTACTTGAAAGTCAAAACCAGATCAAGTCGCTGCAAGGTCATCTGAATATGTAGGTGCAGAAGGAGGGGAGAGGAAAGAGTTGAGACTGCTGGATTCCCCAGCGCAGCCCTCCTGCTTTCCTCCCTGAAGACCTCTTTTCTGGTGGACACTCATCCATCCTCTACATACCCCTCCAGGACAGCCTGAGCCTGCCAGCCTCGGCGCTCAATGGGCAGGCCCCAGAGTTCCTCTGCATTTCCTAGTAAGGATCCCCCAGGGGGAAAAGGATGAATCCAGGTCAGAGTATTTAAAACTGATGGCAACTTTGAGTCTTCTGGTCATGTGGCTTCCAAACGTTTCTAGAAACAGACCCATTTTTCAAGACAAAGCTATATGTCAGGTAGGCAGAATAACGGCCCCCCAAGGATGCTCACCTCCGGATTCCCGGAACTTGTAACCGTGTTATAGTACAGGGCAGAGGGAGTTAAGGCTGTGACTAAGCTGACCTTAAAATAAATGATTATCCTGGATTATCCAGGTGGGCCCAGTGTTATCACAAGAGTCCTTTAAATGTGGAAGAGGGAGGCAGAAGTCTGTGTCAGAGTGAGGAAGTGTGAGAAAGACTGGCCGCTGCTAGCTCCGAAGATGGAAGGGGCCCTCAGCCAAGGGCGCTGCAGCCTGGAGAGGCTGGAGAAGGCAGGGAAGCAGGCTCTCCCCAGAGCCTCCACGAAGAACACACACCTGCGGACATCTTGACTGTAGCCCAGTGAGACCCATTTTGGGCTCCCCAGGTGGCGCTTGTGGTAAAGAACCTGCCTGCCAATGCAGGAGACAGAAGAGACAGGGTTCAATCCCCGGGTCAGGAAGATCTCCTGGCGGCTGCCATGGCAACCCACTCCAGCAGTCCTACCTGGGAAAGCCTTTGGCAGAGGAGCCCGGAGGGCTACAGTCCATAGGGCCGCACAGAGTCAGACGCGACTGAAGCGACTGAGCACACACGCAGCAGACCCATTTTGAATTTCTGGTCTTTCAAACTGTAGATAGTAAAATAATGTTACTTTAAACCACCAGGCCTGTGGTAGTATGTTACCACAGCAACAGGAAATTCTTAGAGGCGGCTGCCGTTGGAGCAGCGCTGGTGAACCAGACCCCACTATGCGGCTTCCTCCTGACCCGTGACTCGGGAGGAATGGCTTCAGAGCCCAGAGGCTCGGAAGAGCCAGTTTGAGATACACAGTGTCTGAAACACAATCTTGTTATTCTTCCTGATGATGAGTCAAGGCCCAGAGAGAAGTGGCTTTGTCGGAGGTCACCCTGAACTGGGGTTCAGTCCGGGGCCGGCTCCTGTCCTATTGGACACCCTGTTTACTGATCCGCGTCCACACTCATCGACTCATCCATTTGCAGCAGGTGGATGTGTGTGCTCAGCCTGGCGGACGCACGCGTGCGTTCCCCGTTCAGGAAGCCGGGCGAGCGTGGCTGAGCGTAGTCCTGCCCGCAGCCCCTCAGGGGCCTCTTCCTCCAGACCAGGCTCAGGTTGCTGGGGGCTGTTAGCCCGCTCCCCGGGGCTGCTCCCCAGGTGAGCCTTGTCACCGCCACCTGCTCCGGGCAGAGACGCGGCCCTCTGAGGGAGAGGGGGGCTCAGCTTGCGGACCCAGCCGCACTGCCCTCGCGGCACACAGGGCCTCGGGAGGGACAGCGGATGCGGCAGAGCCGGTGCCCACCTGAAGACAGCACCCTGCTCGTGCCGCGTCTTCCCTCTGCGGGGCATTTTGGCTTTCCCAGCTCTACCCACAGCACACCTGAGCCATGGGCTGGCCCCCAGGGCTGCCAGCTCCCCATGTTGGTCTCCATGGCAACCCCACATTTGCCATTCTGGTTTCTAATGACTTATCAGCACGTGTGGTAATTTGCAGAGCTTGGCGGGCAGAGCTGGGGGAACTGGTGGGGGAGATGGAGGGGCCTTGGCAGTGGGGAGTTCAGGAGGGGGTTCAGGTTTGGGATGGTGACAGAGGCATACTTTTCTTCCCACCCCACCCTTCCTGTTCTCTGCTAATTAATATCCGCGGTCAAGGCGCTCCTTGAGGTCCAGGGCTTCCCTTCTCTGAGGAGCATCAGCTCTCACCAGGCCCCTGAGGAAGAGACAGATGGACAGACAGATGCAGAGCACGGCTGCTCACCTGTCAGGCAGCGGCAGGCAGGTGTGGAATGAGCCATGTTCATCTGTGCAGGTCAGACCACTCATGTTCTCTGACGTCTCCTGCTGGCTCCGTGGGCCCTGAAAACAGGGGTCTCTCCTGGACCCAGTGGTCTCCCTACTTTGCGGGGAGGGCCAGGGGTGGGTTATCCCCTGGACAGGTCTTTGCTGTGTCTTGGCCTCTCACATGCTCAGAGAACCAAGCCCGGCAGTGTTGAGTGAGATGCCAGCTTGCCTAGGCAGACGGTGATCCAGTCAAGCAGTCAGAGGAGAACTGAGTGAGGGTCTCTCCACTTCTCTTCAGTAAAGCTTTCCAGCCTCAGAGCCCCTTCCCCAGGGCCAGGCAGCAGGGAGCCTCGCCTTTGTGCTTCACCGGCTTCTACACTTCTCAGCCACCTCCTGTGCTCTGTCTCCATTCTGGCCTCCTTAGGCAAGAGGCAGTCTGGTGTACTGAAAAGAGCACCCTCTTTCAAGCTGGATACACCTGGGCTAGCATCCCAGGGCCACTGTCTACCACTGCTATGACTTTGGACATGTCTCATAACCTCTTTTTGAGCCTCAGTTTTCTTATCTGTAAAATGGGGTTAATACACCCATTCCACAGGGTTGTGGACATGAAAGCAGTGCACGCTTCAATGCTTGGCATACAGTAGGTACCAATAAATATCAAAGAATTTTAAAAGTAATATTTTCTCTGTACCATTAAATAGGAGCAATATGATCAATACACAGTGCTGGTGGGCTCAGTAGTATTCGAGAACAGTCTTCATTTATTCAGTAAATATTTGAGTACTGCTGTGTACAAAGTACTGGGCCAGGTGCTGGTCTTTCCTAATATGAGTAGGGTGTAGTTAGGCTGTCTGCGCATTCTCTAAACATTAGCATCTGGCAGGGAGGGGAGGGGAAGGCTGAGGGTGGCGAGAGAGGGTGGCCCGAGGTCAGTCACACGGCGGATCCTCCGTGGCTCTCCAGGAAGCAGCTGGCCCCAAGAGAATGGTCTGCAGCGTGAGGGCTCTTTCTGGGTCATGTGTTTGGAGACATTCTGCCTGACTCCTCTGAAGTGGTGACTCTGTTTTTAGAACTGGAAAGTCTCTGAAGGAGCCAGGAGGCAGGTTGCCCCTCCTGCTGCTGCTGAGGCTTGAGGGGGCCCATGACCATCCAGCCACAGACAGAAGAGGAGCAGATGCACCTGCCCCTCCGCTGGGCAGCAGAGTGGACCACAGCTGACTCAGCGGGGGCAGGAGTGAGGTGAGGAGAGCAGAGGGAGCTGGGAGCTCACCTTCTGTCTCTGCCAGCACATGGACTTCGTCTGCAGCAGGAGTCTGCCTTCTCCCATCAGCTCCCCAGCCTCTTTCAAGACGGAGTGGCTGAGACGCGCCAGCAGAGCATCAGAGGCGGCTGCGGCCCTGGAGAGTGTCTGGCCCACACGTCTCCACCCTCTCTTCACCCTGTAAACATGAGGACAGCGGCTTGGGGACAATGACGGACCCGAGGGCCAAGGGGTCAATGTTTTAGCACACCTGCAACCTGACTGTGGCTCCCTAACATGGACTGGGGAGCTCTAGCTTAGCGGGTTCCCCAGCCTATTTTTGTTGATGTGACATATGAGGCCCAGGGAGGGGGAAGGACTTGTCCAAGGTCACGCAGCATGTAAGTGGCATCAGGCCAAGGTGTACATTTCCTGACCTATGACCCTGGGCTGTTTCTGTTACCTCTTCTCAAGACAGTTCTGCTTTCTTTTCAGACCTTTCACTCTGGAGAGCATCTTCAGGGTCAAGGGAATGTAATTCCTCTAAGAGACCGTTATTCCCGAATCTCATAAAATCAGGCTGTGTCTCCGCCTCCCCCGTATCATCAACCGCCCTCTCGTTCAGTGAAGCCTTTGGCGTCTCGCCATAGACGTCCTCTCCCGGAGCAAGTCTGTCCATTGTTCTGAGGGAGGTCAGTGACTTGGTGGGCAACGAGTTCTCCCCTAGACCCGTCAGCCCCTTGATGGGCTCCCCTGCCTCAGCTGCTCCCTCCACGGTCACACACTAGATCTTGCCACTCCCTGGAAGTCACCCAATGGAGCGTCCTGCTTTCCCGTCAGCACCTCCTGGTCCCCCAGCTTGTTATCTCAGACTTCCACACAGCCGTTTTTAACCTCAGTGAGACCTTTAGTTCATATGGACGTGGGTCCGCTGGGACCTCTACTTTCTTGCCATCCGTGACCTTCCCCTGCCTTCCCTTCTCTGAATCCAGATAGATTCCATGTTCTATCACTTTAAGAACTCTTCTGCCAATATCCTAAGCTCTCCTGACCCTCTGTCTTTTTATTGTCCCAGTCTGGCAAAGTCCCAGTTCTGGATTCATCACTATCTGCTGCTTTCTGCCTGCATCCAGACAACAAACCTGCTAGAAAAAGACACAAAATGAGGCAGATTGGGACCTCTAAAAATTCTCCATCACTATCCCAGCTTTTTCTTCAAAAGCGCCTGGTGTTCCTATCACATTCCTATGGTTATCTACCTCCCAACTCTCCACAATGACTAGTTCACACCTTCCTCCCCAAAACTCTACCTCCGTCCTCAGTCTCAGCTCAGGACCTCACCTCCTACTTCACAGAGAATAGAAGCCATCAGGAGAACACCCTGAACTCTTCCACCAAACCCCCAAACCCGTGTGCCTGTGCACCGGTCCTCTTCCTTTCCTCCTGCCTGAGCTGAGGGGAGAGAAGTATTCCCATTGCAACCAGGTGCTCCCTCCACTGCGTTCTGCACCCGGTCCTCTGGCCTCAGGAACACCCTTTCCTCATGCCCCTGCTTCTCCCATCTTCAACAAGAAGAGAAACCTTTCTCAAGCCCAACTTCACCGTCTGCTGTACCTTATCTCCTTTCTCCTTAGGGCCACATTTCTTGAACTCGCTTGTTTCTGCACCTCCCTGTCCTCCCTCGGCCCACTTCATCTAGCCGCCTCCTGCAGCACTAAAGCACCTTTCCGTGTCCCTAAGTGCAGGAACAGTTGTTAGCTTCCGGTCTGGTAGGGAGGTCAGTGACTTGGTGGGCAACGAGTTCTCCCTAGACCCGTCAGCCCCTTGATGGGCCCCCCTGCCTCAGCTGCTCCCTCCACGGTCACACACTAGATCTTGCCACTCCCTGGAAGTCACCCAATGGAGCGTCCTGCTTTCCCGTCAGCACCTCCTGGTCCCCCAGCTTGTTATCTCAGACTTCCACACAGCCGTTTTTAACCTCAGTGAGACCTTTAGTTCATATGGACGTGGGTCCGCTGGGACCTCTACTTTCTTGCCATCCGTGACCTTCCCCTGCCTTCCCTTCTCTGAATCCAGATAGATTCCATGTTCTATCACTTTAAGAACTCTTCTGCCAATATCCTAAGCTCTCCTGACCCTCTGTCTTTTTATTGTCCCAGTCTGGCAAAGTCCCAGTTCTGGATTCATCACTATCTGCTGCTTTCTGCCTGCATCCAGACAACAAACCTGCTAAAAAAAGACACAAAATGAGGCAGATTGGGACCTCTAAAAATTCTCCATCACTATCCCAGCTTTTTCTTCAAAAGCGCCTGGTGTTCCTATCACATTCCTATGGTTATCTACCTCCCAACTCTCCACAATGACTAGTTCACACCTTCCTCCCCAAAACTCTACCTCCGTCCTCAGTCTCAGCTCAGGACCTCACCTCCTACTTCACAGAGAATAGAAGCCATCAGGAGAACACCCTGAACTCTTCCACCAAACCCCCAAACCCGTGTGCCTGTGCACCGGTCCTCTTCCTTTCCTCCTGCCTGAGCTGAGGGGAGAGAAGTATTCCCATTGCAACCAGGTGCTCCCTCCACTGCGTTCTGCACCCGGTCCTCTGGCCTCAGGAACACCCTTTCCTCATGCCCCTGCTTCTCCCATCTTCAACAAGAAGAGAAACCTTTCTCAAGCCCAACTTCACCGTCTGCTGTACCTTATCTCCTTTCTCCTTAGGGCCACATTTCTTGAACTCGCTTGTTTCTGCACCTCCCTGTCCTCCCTCGGGCCCACTTCATCTAGCCGCCTCCTGCAGCACTAAAGCACCTTTCCGTGTCCCTAAGTGCAGGAACAGTTGTTAGTTCTCAGAAGCACTGTTCACTTCTTTCTGACGCTTCTTTTCCCTTAGCTTCTTTCTCTGACCCCGTATTCCTGGCTTTTCTGGTTATTCCAGTTCTTCTTTGCTGACTCATCCTTCCCTTCCCTGTCTCTAAACGTCGGCATTGCTTATGGTCTGGCTCAAGGTATCTCTTCTGGCTGGGTGACTGTCCCTAGGCCGCTTCATGACAGGCTTCTGTTTCCAGCTGTGGGCAGGTGCATGCAGCCTGCATCTTTTCCTCCAAGTTCCATATCCCTGTGTCCACCTGCCTAGCTGGCTGAGTGGACTAACCTCAGATGTGGCCTATCTAAACACAGAGTCATGATTCTTCTAAGTCGCTCACTGCCTGCCTGCCCCACCACCCTGCCTGGTCTCCCCACAGCGTTGCCTGGTTTTTGAATGGTACCACCTCAAGCCAGTTCTGTGTACTGGGAGTCACTGTCAGCTCTTCCCTTTACCCTTATGTGTCCCGTCCTTCCACTGGGCCAGTCCCTGGAGCAGCACCATGCCCATCCACTCCTCCCCATCTTCACGGTCTCCACTTCAGACTGCCTCCACCTCTCGCCTCTGACACTGGAATCTCCTTCTCATTCGAGTGTCTACCTCTGCCCTTGCCAATGCAGTCTCCAGATAGCTGCTGGAATGATGTTTAGGACATGGATCTAATCTGGTTGGTCTTCCGTGCTCTCAGAACGGCTCAGTGATGCCAGTGCCCTCCCCACACTCATGCTCCACACTCTTATTCTTTGCCAAGCTCTTTGCCTCATGGTTTTCACGCATGCTCCACCCTGGCCTGTAATCACTCGTCTCATTCCATCCTTCTCCCTCATTTTAGTTAGCTTTCAGATCTCAGCTCAAATAACCTTTCTTTAAGAAAGCTGCTCCAGGGTGCCACCAGAGTTTTATCAGGTCCCTGGATGAAGCCCTGTATGCCTCCTTCATAACACACACCATTCTAATGTTATAATTGGGTGCTTGTCTGTCTCTGCCGCTAGACTGTGGGGGCCCCATTTCCAGGGCCACATTTCTTGAACTCGCTTGTTTCTGCACCTCCCTGTCCTTCATTCTTAGCCGCCTCCTGCAGCACTAAAGCACCTTTCCGTGTCCCTAAGTGCAGGAACAGTTGTTAGTTCTCAGAAGCACTGTTCACTTCTTTCTGACGCTTCTTTTCCCTTAGCTTCTTTCTCTGACCCCGTATTCCTGGCTTTTCTGGTTATTCCAGTTCTTCTTTGCTGACTCATCCTTCCCTTCCCTGTCTCTAAACGTCGGCATTGCTTATGGTCTGGCTCAAGGTATCTCTTCTGGCTGGGTGACTGTCCCTAGGCCGCTTCATGACAGGCTTCTGTTTCCAGCTGTGGGCAGGTGCATGCAGCCTGCATCTTTTCCTCCAAGTTCCATATCCCTGTGTCCACCTGCCTAGCTGGCTGAGTGGACTAACCTCAGATGTGGCCTATCTAAACACAGAGTCATGATTCTTCTAAGTCGCTCACTGCCTGCCTGCCCCACCACCCTGCCTGGTCTCCCCACAGCGTTGCCTGGTTTTTGAATGGTACCACCTCAAGCCAGTTCTGTGTACTGGGAGTCACTGTCAGCTCTTCCCTTTACCCTTATGTGTCCCGTCCTTCCACTGGGCCAGTCCCTGGAGCAGCACCATGCCCATCCACTCCTCCCCATCTTCACGGTCTCCACTTCAGACTGCCTCCACCTCTCGCCTCTGACACTGGAATCTCCTTCTCATTCGAGTGTCTACCTCTGCCCTTGCCAATGCAGTCTCCAGATAGCTGCTGGAATGATGTTTAGGACATGGATCTAATCTGGTTGGTCTTCCGTGCTCTCAGAACGGCTCAGTGATGCCAGTGCCCTCCCCACACTCATGCTCCACACTCTTATTCTTTGCCAAGCTCTTTGCCTCATGGTTTTCACGCATGCTCCACCCTGGCCTGTAATCACTCGTCTCATTCCATCCTTCTCCCTCATTTTAGTTAGCTTTCAGATCTCAGCTCAAATAACCTTTCTTTAAGAAAGCTGCTCCAGGGTGCCACCAGAGTTTTATCAGGTCCCTGTATGAAGCCCTGTATGCCTCCTTCATAACACACACCATGACATCTAATGTTATAATTGGGTGCTTGTCTGTCTCTGCCGCTAGACTGTGACCCCATGAGGGCAGAGTTACTGGCTGTCTAGTTCACTGTTGTAACAGCGGCACACAGTGGGTCTACAAAAAATATTTGAGGATTAAATTAGCTGGTGAAAGATCTTTAAATACAAAAAGAATCTCGTGCAAAAAAGTGAAGGGAAAAGCCACCCCCAAGGAGGGCATTGGTAGGCCAAATGACCACTGCCTGTAAGGCTTCCTTACTTCACCAACTAAAGACTTTGCCCAAAGGAGATTTACTCTGATTTCCAGCCAGAGGTGTAGACTCTTTTTCACCCATAGATTATTAAGGAACAAATACCAGTGATCTTCCACATCTGAACAGTTGTTTGCAACCTACAGAACTCTTGAACGTGTATCACCATGGTGTTCTTTTTTTTTTTTAACCATGGTGTTTTTTAATGTCCTCTGAGCCACCCTAGGAAGAAGCTGGGTATGTGTTAGGATCACCTGTTTCACAGCAGGGGAAACTACTACTCCGATAGGTGCAGTGACTTGTTTACAACCATGGGGCTGGTCAACAAAGAGTTAACCTCAAACCTGGTGCTCTCTGCACTGCTGCACTTTCATGCTCGCAGGAAAGAGGCTGCTGCAAGTTCTGGATTATCCATAGTAGTGGAAGGAGTGGTACCAAAGGAAAACAAACAAACCGCCATGGGTGGGGAGAGTGGAGGTGTGGGAATGTGATGAGCAGTTTGGTTTGTGTAGAGTTACCTTCTGTGCACCATGTGGGCTCTGCAGAGCCTGCACTGGGCCTCTCACTTTTCTCAGGGACTTGAGTCCCTCATTCGGCACAGGACTCTCTGGGTCCCAGGAGCAGAAGTGCCCAGAGAATCCAGAGGAAGTACCAGGTGGCACAGGTGTGGGACCGTGGCCCTCACACTCATGCTCCACACTCTTATTCTTTGCCAAGCTCTTTGCCTCTGGTTTCAGTGCTCCACCCTGGCCTGTAATCACTCGTCTCATTCCATCCTTCTCCCTCATTTTAGTTAGCTTTCAGATCTCAGCTCAAATAACCTTTCTTTAAGAAAGCTGCTCCAGGGTGCCACCAGAGTTTTATCAGGTCCCTGTATGAAGCCCTGTATGCCTCCTTCATAACACACACCATGACATCTAATGTTATAATTGGGTGCTTGTCTGTCTCTGCCGCTAGACTGTGACCCCATGAGGGCAGAGTTACTGGCTGTCTAGTTCACTGTTGTAACAGCGGCACACAGTGGGTCTACAAAAAATATTTGAGGATTAAATTAGCTGGTGAAAGATCTTTAAATACAAAAAGAATCTCGTGCAAAAAAGTGAAGGGAAAAGCCACCCCCAAGGAGGGCATTGGTAGGCCAAATGACCACTGCCTGTAAGGCTTCCTTACTTCACCAACTAAAGACTTTGCCCAAAGGAGATTTACTCTGATTTCCAGCCAGAGGTGTAGACTCTTTTTCACCCATAGATTATTAAGGAACAAATACCAGTGATCTTCCACATCTGAACAGTTGTTTGCAACCTACAGAACTCTTGAACGTGTATCACCATGGTGTTCTTTTTTTTTTTTAACCATGGTGTTTTTTAATGTCCTCTGAGCCACCCTAGGAAGAAGCTGGGTATGTGTTAGGATCACCTGTTTCACAGCAGGGGAAACTACTACTCCGATAGGTGCAGTGACTTGTTTACAACCATGGGGCTGGTCAACAAAGAGTTAACCTCAAACCTGGTGCTCTCTGCACTGCTGCACTTTCATGCTCGCAGGAAAGAGGCTGCTGCAAGTTCTGGATTATCCATAGTAGTGGAAGGAGTGGTACCAAAGGAAAACAAACAAACCGCCATGGGTGGGGAGAGTGGAGGTGTGGGAATGTGATGAGCAGTTTGGTTTGTGTAGAGTTACCTTCTGTGCACCATGTGGGCTCTGCAGAGCCTGCACTGGGCCTCTCACTTTTCTCAGGGACTTGAGTCCCTCATTCGGCACAGGACTCTCTGGGTCCCAGGAGCAGAAGTGCCCAGAGAATCCAGAGGGAAGTACCAGGTGGCCGAGGCAGGTGTGGGACCGTGGCCCCTCACGCCTGCCTCCGGAGGGAGGCTGCTGGGCTCCTGCGCTGTGCAGGTCTCCCTGGCTTGGCTTCTACCTCCTTTACAGCCTCTTTCCCTCTTTCTAGTCTCTGCCTCCTCCGTCCCCGAGTAAAACCAGCTGCCTCTCGGCCTTCTCATGCTGCTCCTCCTGCCCGGGTACCCTTCACACATGCCTCGCCTGGTTGGCTCTCCGCCCTGCTTCACACTCAACTCTGGTGACGTCTCCCCAGGCACCCTTCCCCAAAGCCCAGAGCCCTCCTCCCATGTACTGAGCGCACTCGGCATGCCGTAGTAAACATGTCTTTGCTGCGTCTTCCTGTCCTGTTGGATTGGCAGCCCCTCGAGACAGAGGTCTCTGTGACTCACTGACGTGGGTGCTCCCAGCGACTGGCAGGCAGTGGTAACAACAGGCAGTGGAGGCTTGCTGGGTGCTAGGTGCTGTGTTAAGTGCTCTATGTTAATTCATTGAACCTTAAAAATGACCTTATCCTGTGGGTACTGTATACCCTATTTTTAGAAAAATGTTTTGTTTTGAAATAAGCGTAGATTCACTGGAAGTGCACTTCATCCAGCCTCCCCAACATTAACATCTTGTGAAGCTATAGTTCAATATCAAAATGAGGAGACTGACATTGATAAAATTCAGAGTTTATCCAGTTTCATGTGTGTGTGTGTGTGTGTGTGTGTGTGTAACCACCACCACAGTCAAGATGCTAACCTGCACCGTCCCACGGCTCCCTGGCGCGAACCTTCATGCCTACACGGCCCCACCCCTGACGCCTGGCACACTCTGATTCGTCCTCCATCTCTAGGAGAGTGTTATTTCACAAATGTTACGCACATGGGATCATACAGTCTGTATTTTTGCCGTTGGCTTCTTTTCCATCAGCATAGTTTCCTTGAAGTTCATTGAAGTCATTCCCTGTGTCAGTCCTTTGTTCCTCTTTGTTGCTGAGGGGTGTTTCCTGACAGGGATGTACTGCAGTTTAACTACTCACCCACTGAAGTGTATTTGCATTACTTGTTTTTCGAGTGAGAAAACTAACTTGCTTAGGGTCACACAACTAGTAGGTGGCCTTTAGTCATAGGCACCTAGTCGGTGGCTCTGGTACTAAGCTTAGCTGAGGGCACTTCGTGCTCTTCCCTTAGCGCCCAGCCTGGTGTTCTGTGCACAGTAGGTGCTCAGTAACGTTTGCTGTAAGGATCTGGATGAAGTCACATCTGGGTTTACATGTGCTCCGTCGCTTCAGTCGTGTCCAACTCCGTGTGACCCTCTGAACAGTGGCACGCCAGGCTCCTCTGTCCGTGGGATTCTCCAGGCAAGAGCACAGGTGGCACAGGCGGCAGTGGGGTCCAGCTTCTCTCCGTGTCTACACAATCTCACGAGAGACATGCCTCCATCTTGGTACCTTACATAACTGCACTTTCCATTTTACTGGGAATATTAGAAAAGGAAAATTGGGGCAGTAAATACAATCACATACAGGACTGGTAGTTTATTGCCTACAATGCCCAAGGCTATTGGTTCCAAATTAATATATGCCACATTTGCATGGTACTTTGCATCTAATTTGCAGGTTGCTCATTTTAGCACAATGCAGAGAGGCCCTTCCAGCTCCTGCGTCCTGTCGCCGCCGCCCTCTCAGCTGCTCCCGACTGGCTGTGCTGGTGCAGGCTGCACAGACCATGGGTTGGGGCCTGAAAGTGCCCACCCTCAGCCAAGCAGGCCACCAGGGTGTTGCTGCCTGTTGAAGAGGAGCGGAGTTATTGCCCCTCGGTAGGGGTCTCTGGAGGTTTAATTAAGGAGGATTTGTGGAGCACTGGGAATCCTCAGCCTCAGGTGTGGAGCCAAATGCGATTAAGTGACTGAGAAGGCCCCGCAGGCCGAACTTGGCTTGATCCCAGCACAGCGCCCAGGGAACAGGCTTGCTCAAGCCTCTGTCCCGTCCCTCTGTTTGGAGAGGTGGGGTGGCCAGAGAGCCAGCCCCTCCAGGGGCTTAGTGGGGACAGGTGGGGTCTCAGGGCAGGACTTGTGGAGCAAGTTTGGAAATGTGTCGGGTCTCCAGGCGTCAAGTTCCTCTTTGTTGCTGAGGGTGTTTCCTGACAGGGATGTACTGCAGTTTAACTACTAGAAGTGTATTTGCATTACTTGTTTTCGAGTGAGAAAACTAACTTGCTTAGGGTCACACAACTAGTAGGTGGCCTTTAGTCATAGGCACCTAGTCGGTGGCTCTGGTACTAAGCTTAGCTGAGGGCACTTCGTGCTCTTCCCTTAGCGCCCAGCCTGGTGTTCTGTGCACAGTAGGTGCTCAGTAACGTTTGCTGTAAGGATCTGGATGAAGTCACATCTGGGTTTACATGTGCTCCGTCGCTTCAGTCGTGTCCAACTCCGTGTGACCCTCTGAACAGTGGCACGCCAGGCTCCTCTGTCCGTGGGATTCTCCAGGCAAGAGCACAGGTGGCACAGGCGGCAGTGGGGTCCAGCTTCTCTCCGTGTCTACACAATCTCACGAGAGACATGCCTCCATCTTGGTACCTTACATAACTGCACTTTCCATTTTACTGGGAATATTAGAAAAGGAAAATTGGGGCAGTAAATACAATCACATACAGGACTGGTAGTTTATTGCCTACAATGCCCAAGGCTATTGGTTCCAAATTAATATATGCCACATTTGCATGGTACTTTGCATCTAATTTGCAGGTTGCTCATTTTAGCACAATGCAGAGAGGCCCTTCCAGCTCCTGCGTCCTGTCGCCGCCGCCCTCTCAGCTGCTCCCGACTGGCTGTGCTGGTGCAGGCTGCACAGACCATGGGTTGGGGCCTGAAAGTGCCCACCCTCAGCCAAGCAGGCCACCAGGGTGTTGCTGCCTGTTGAAGAGGAGCGGAGTTATTGCCCCTCGGTAGGGGTCTCTGGAGGTTTAATTAAGGAGGATTTGTGGAGCACTGGGAATCCTCAGCCTCAGGTGTGGAGCCAAATGCGATTAAGTGACTGAGAAGGCCCCGCAGGCCGAACTTGGCTTGATCCCAGCACAGCGCCCAGGGAACAGGCTTGCTCAAGCCTCTGTCCCGTCCCTCTGTTTGGAGAGGTGGGGTGGCCAGAGAGCCAGCCCCTCCAGGGGCTTAGTGGGGACAGGTGGGGTCTCAGGGCAGGACTTTTGTGGAGCAAGTTTGGAAATGTGTCCTGTGGTCTCAGAGGCAGAACCTGTGATTTGAGTCCAGTCAAGGCCTTGCCAAAGGCCACGTGCCAGAGGGTCAGACCAAAAAGGTGAGCCCTGGCCCAGAGGAACTGCTGATGGTGTTGACCCAGCCTCTAAGCAGTTAATTAAACACCCAACTAAATGGTACAGGCCCCAAAGCCAGGACAGTTGGTGGCAAAGAAAGATCGTGTTAATGGGAGAAGGTGTCCTAGAGGAAGTGTGAGTTGACTGGGCACTAAGGGACAGCCCGGGGACCTGCCTCTCGGCGGTGGTAGCTGCTGACCCCGAGGCTCGGGGAGGAAGCACTAGAGGAAAGCAAATTCGGGTCTGCTGTGATGTTCACAGCGGGTCAGACCAAGACTGCAGAGCCATGTGGACCTTTCTACTGGCCGTCTGGGACAGTGTCCTCAGACCCCAGGAAAGCATGACCACTCTCTGTTGTCAGGGACACCGCAAAAGGACAGTTGGCTCATCTCCCTGAGAAGAGTTGAGTGACAGGTGGAGAGACAGAGTGGACCATCCGGAGGATGGGCTTTGAGGAGGCAGGCCCGATACTGGCGTAGAGGGGGCGGCAGGTCTGCTTTGGCCCGGTGTCCTGAGGACTCACGGTGAATCTGGTAGCTTAGGGACTGAATGGAAAGAAGTGATTACAGTGCTTGGTGGTCACTGAGGTGGTGCCACTGGTGTGCCGGGGTACGAGAAGGGCTGCCACGGAAGAGGGGTGAGCCTGCGGGAGAGGAGGGTGGGTGCAGGGGAGCACAGAAGGTGGGCAGAGTTCCCAGAGGGAGGGCTTCTAGCCGTGCTGGATGCCATCACGAGCTCCAGAGGCTGAAAGTGAAGAAAGCGCTGCTGGACTGAGAAGAACGGTCAGACTGAAAAGCAGCTCACAGGGGCCTTTTCTTGCTCACAGAGCAAGAAGGCTCAGTGTTTAGGGGGAGGAGCAGACAAAAAGTGGCATTTTTATTATTGGTTTGAAAGGTGGAGAGAGAGAGCTAGTGAAGGACTTAAGTTTCCTGGAGGTAGGAAGGGATGAGGTTGGTATTTAAAGAGAGAAAACCTCTTTCTTTAAGACAGAGGAAAGGAAGGGAAGACATGCAGCTGGGCAGAGGTGTGGGGACGGGGACTCAGGGCTCCGGAGGTCATGCCTGCCCACCCCACCAGCCCCGCGAGTTGGCGAGGTCTCTTGTCCAGAGGACAGGGAGCAGATGGGGACACAGAGAGAAGCAGGGCTGCAGAGTGTGCCAGGGTGACAGTAAGGGAGGAATAAAGGGACCAGAGCAGAGGGCCTGGGGAGGCTGCTGTCGCGGGCCTGCTGTGTGGCTGGTCTGTTGGCTTCTGTTTTCTTCCTGCAGTGCTCCAGAAAGGAGTGGGGTGGAGTAGGGAAGAATGCTCATCTTTCCTTAAGATAGCATTGGAACCCAACTGCCAGTGCAGGAGACATAAGAGACACAGGTTCTATTCCTGGGTTGGGAAGATCTCCTGGAGGAGACAATGGCAACCCACTCTGCGTGATGGTTCACAGCGGGTCAGACCAAGACTGCAGAGCCATGTGGACCTTTCTACTGGCCGTCTGGGACAGTGTCCTCAGACCCCAGGAAAGCATGACCACTCTCTGTTGTCAGGGACACCGCAAAAGGACAGTTGGCTCATCTCCCTGAGAAGAGTTGAGTGACAGGTGGAGAGACAGAGTGGACCATCCGGAGGATGGGCTTTGAGGAGGCAGGCCCGATACTGGCGTAGAGGGGGCGGCAGGTCTGCTTTGGCCCGGTGTCCTGAGGACTCACGGTGAATCTGGTAGCTTAGGGACTGAATGGAAAGAAGTGATTACAGTGCTTGGTGGTCACTGAGGTGGTGCCACTGGTGTGCCGGGACGAGAAGGGCTGCCACGGAAGAGGGGTGAGCCTGCGGGAGAGGAGGGTGGGTGCAGGGGAGCACAGAAGGTGGGCAGAGTTCCCAGAGGGAGGGCTTCTAGCCGTGCTGGATGCCATCACGAGCTCCAGAGGCTGAAAGTGAAGAAAGCGCTGCTGGACTGAGAAGAACGGTCAGACTGAAAAGCAGCTCACAGGGGCCTTTTCTTGCTCACAGAGCAAGAAGGCTCAGTGTTTAGGGGGAGGAGCAGACAAAAAGTGGCATTTTTATTATTGGTTTGAAAGGTGGAGAGAGAGAGCTAGTGAAGGACTTAAGTTTCCTGGAGGTAGGAAGGGATGAGGTTGGTATTTAAAGAGAGAAAACCTCTTTCTTTAAGACAGGGGAAAAGGGAAAGGGGAAGACATGCAGCTGGGCAGAGGTGTGGGGACGGGGACTCAGGGCTCCGGAGGTCATGCCTGCCCACCCCACCAGCCCCGCGAGTTGGCGAGGTCTCTTGTCCAGAGGACAGGGAGCAGATGGGGACACAGAGAGAAGCAGGGCTGCAGAGTGTGCCAGGGTGACAGTAAGGGAGGAATAAAGGGACCAGAGCAGAGGGCCTGGGGAGGCTGCTGTCGCGGGCCTGCTGTGTGGCTGGTCTGTTGGCTTCTGTTTTCTTCCTGCAGTGCTCCAGAAAGGAGTGGGGTGGAGTAGGGAAGAATGCTCATCTTTCCTTAAGATAGCATTGGAACCCAACTGCCAGTGCAGGAGACATAAGAGACACAGGTTCTATTCCTGGGTTGGGAAGATCTCCTGGAGGAGACAATGGCAACCCACTCCAGTATCCTCGCCTGGGAAATCTCATGGACAGAAGACCCTGGAGGGCTACAGTCTATGGGATCGCAGAGTCGGATGCGACCAAAGCAGCTTGGCACAGCACACCGTGCTGACCCCAGTGATCTGTCTCTTCCTGGGCCTGCGCTCCTAGGACACCCAGCCTTCTCCTGAGAGTCACCCAGCCTAGCCTCCTCCTGTGCCCAGCCCAGCCCCCAGTGGTCCATTCACCTGGCCTTGCATCTGGGAAGCCTTCTGCCTCCCCAAGTGGAGGCCATTTCTTCTGGTCCTGACTTATCAATGGATCTGGTTCTGCAAGAGGCCCATTTGCCGTGGCCGCACTGTGCCCTGTTTTCATTCTCCTCCCCTCCAAAGTCTTGCAACAGCAGCTTAAGAACTCGCTAGAGGGTCAGACGGGGAAGAGGAATGCCGGCCTGAGGGGACCACATCCTGCTCTCCATTAGGGAGTGGATGGAAGAGGGGAGGCAAAGAATGGACGATCCAGGGAAACACGGACAGACACAACAGCACCTTGCAGGCTCATCCAAGCAGCATTTCCCCTGTGCTTGGGGTATGCTGTGATGGCTTGCGGGCGCCAACCAGCTGGGCTAATTAGGTCTGATTTGGAGAGCACTGGTTGCATGACCTAGAGGAAAGGCAGCAGCAAGCAAAGACTGGTTGCTGCGGAGAAGCCCCCAGAGAATAACCCCCGAGTGCCCACACAGGCAGAGTGGAGGGTCCGTGGTGACCCCCCCATGGGAACACGTGGCACCTCCGAGCAGTTCAGATACCAGAGGTCACCCCAGAACACAGTACTCCTCACGTGTTGTGTGTTGACCCCCAGTGGCCAGGTTAACCAGGGAGAATGCCTGCTGTTTACTCTCGCCCTTTTTCCCGGGGCTAACCCTAACCCCCCTCATTGCCCTTCCCTCCCTATCCTCTGCCCCATGCCTCGGAGAAATCATGTTTGGTCGCCATTCTTCAGGCACGAGTGCTTCTGCCACCAGGGACCCAGGGCCTGTGCCACCGCCACTCTCCCTGTCACAGCTCCTGGGACATGCGTTGGCTGTGTACAGATTGCCAGAGTCCAGGCACATTCCCGATGAAATTGGCCAATTTAAGCTACAAATGAAAAGACAAATGAGATGGAAATTGCACAGAACAAGCGTCCTCCTTACCAGTAGGTATCAGTCCTGACACGCTGAGCTGTGCGTCTTGTTCAGGGCCTTCCCTACAGCCGAGGTCAGCGGCACCCTCCCGGTGCTGGCCACACTGGCTCCTTCACACCCAGCCCAGCAGAGGGGCGGCCCCAGAGGCCTTGAGGGGAAGCCAGCCAGGGTGTGAGTGTGTGTGTGGTGGGGGTGTACAGGTAGAAGACACAAAGGAGATCCAGAAATAGGGTGATACAGAAGAGTTCTTTATTCCAAAAAGGAAAAAAATCTGTGAATGTCAGCATGCCCAGCCCTGTGCTAGGTGTTGATACTGTAAAGGTCGAGAAGATCTGCCTTTATGGGGCTCCCAGCCCAGGGGATGACGAGAGGGAAGGCGAGACGATGGGTCAGTGGCAGCAAATGCAAGAGGACCCAACTGAAAGAGGAGGAGGCACTGGGAGTGAGAAGTAGGGATGGACAGGAGAGATGGAGGTCAGTTCACAAGCTGGGACAGGGAAGCCAGAGGTCTCCAGGCACCCGAGGCCATTTCAAGACCAGGGATGTACTGGAGCCGTAGGTACTAGGCAGGGAGGAAGGAATTGGGAGGAGGAGGAGGAGGAGGAGGAGGCCTGCCTGTCCCTCTGGACCAGGACGGGGCAGCCATGAGGACAGTCTGGAAAGGAGGCGCTTGCCAATAGCTTACAGACATCGACTGGTTCTTGGTGAAGTGTCGAGGCACAGGGGTGACGGGAGTAAATGAGGAGAACTAACAAGAGAAATATTTGAATGAAAGTTTGCTTGTTCTTTGTGAAGAGGAGGCAAAGACCCAGGAGTTCTCAGTCCCTGGATCTCTGCCTTATACACTGAGGGCTACCCTAACCCCTCATTGCCCTTCCTCCTATCCTCTGCCCCATGCCTCGGAGAAATCATGTTTGGTCGCCATTCTTCAGGCACGAGTGCTTCTGCCACCAGGGACCCAGGGCCTGTGCCACCGCCACTCTCCCTGTCACAGCTCCTGGGACATGCGTTGGCTGTGTACAGATTGCCAGAGTCCAGGCACATTCCCGATGAAATTGGCCAATTTAAGCTACAAATGAAAAGACAAATGAGATGGAAATTGCACAGAACAAGCGTCCTCCTTACCAGTAGGTATCAGTCCTGACACGCTGAGCTGTGCGTCTTGTTCAGGGCCTTCCCTACAGCCGAGGTCAGCGGCACCCTCCCGGTGCTGGCCACACTGGCTCCTTCACACCCAGCCCAGCAGAGGGGCGGCCCCAGAGGCCTTGAGGGGAAGCCAGCCAGGGTGTGAGTGTGTGTGTGGTGGGGGTGTACAGGTAGAAGACACAAAGGAGATCCAGAAATAGGGTGATACAGAAGAGTTCTTTATTCCAAAAAGGAAAAAAATCTGTGAATGTCAGCATGCCCAGCCCTGTGCTAGGTGTTGATACTGTAAAGGTCGAGAAGATCTGCCTTTATGGGGCTCCCAGCCCAGGGGATGACGAGAGGGAAGGCGAGACGATGGGTCAGTGGCAGCAAATGCAAGAGGACCCAACTGAAAGAGGAGGAGGCACTGGGAGTGAGAAGTAGGGATGGACAGGAGAGATGGAGGTCAGTTCACAAGCTGGGACAGGGAAGCCAGAGGTCTCCAGGCACCCGAGGCCATTTCAAGACCAGGGATGTACTGGAGCCGTAGGTACTAGGCAGGGAGGAAGGAATTGGGAGGAGGAGGAGGAGGAGGAGGAGGCCTGCCTGTCCCTCTGGACCAGGACGGGGCAGCCATGAGGACAGTCTGGAAAGGAGGCGCTTGCCAATAGCTTACAGACATCGACTGGTTCTTGGTGAAGTGTCGAGGCACAGGGGTGACGGGGAGTAAATGAGGAGAACTAACAAGAGAAATATTTGAATGAAAGTTTGCTTGTTCTTTGTGAAGAGGAGGCAAAGACCCAGGAGTTCTCAGTCCCTGGATCTCTGCCTTATACATTTTGAGTTAAGGGCGTTGCAGAGAGGCAGGGAATGCAAATTTGCTTTCTTGTGGATGTGAACTAAATACAACTTTTGTAATAATAACAACAACAGACACTTATAAAGCACTCACCAGGAGCCAGGCTGTTCTAAGCACTTAACTGTAGTAGGTCATTTGCATAGTAAGTACGCTGGAGAGGAGGGGTTCAAAGCCAAATACAAATGATGTTTAAAAACTATCCATTTCCTTTCTTCTTCCCCATTCTGAAAATTGATTAAGAACTGTTGGCCACAGAAAGACCTCTGAACCAACTCTCCCTCGCTTGGGTTAGCACGAAGCACAAGTCCTGGGGCCTGGATTTGGGAGCAGTTCCAGGAACACTCGAACGATCCAGATCATGGGTCAGACAGGCTCATCCTCTACCTCGGCATTCTCTGAGCTGAAATGCTTCAAGCCAGACCCCTGGCTAGGCTGGAGCTAGGTGCTCATGGAGAGAGGAGACCCAGGAGACATCCTGAAGGATGAAGCTGTCCATCAGGGTGAGTGGAGCCAGCTCTGCAGGGACGACACTCTTGTCTGTTACCAGAACCAGAATCCATGTGCATCGCACCACTGTGCGTGACTTTAAGCTTGACTGTCACCAGGGAACTAGTTTCCATAGTGACCGAGGTACACTAGACCCTTGACATTCTCAAGGGAGCCAACATAGCCCATCATGAATCAATGGATTAGAAACTGCCGTATAACTTTCCCCATAAAATGTAGGAACGTATGACTGAGAAATGTAATGAGGATAGCTAGTGAGGACAAACTCACCTCACTCAGCCTGCCCGGAGGCTTCCCTGAGTCAGACTGGGAGCCTGCTGGTCAGCACCATGCACTAGCTCATGTCCGAGCCAGGCTGGTGGTTGCAGTGTAAACCACTTTGTGAGAATGCCAGGTGACCATGGCACAGAGGGACTATGACAGAACGTGGTAGACTGAACACATCCATGTTTCTCTCCACTGCCACATGAAAATGAGGAAAGAAGAAGTGCGTGCCCACAGGACCAGGGAGAGGAGACCAAAGTGAATCAGTGATCTCTAGGCAGTTTTAAAGGCTGAGAAACTGACTTGGCTTAATAGAGAAAGTAGAACCCAGAGATCCCCAGCGGAGAGGCCAGTGAGAGATCCACAGGTTCCTGCCATTGAACCACAGACAGGCTCAGAGATCAGTGACATCTGAGGAGGCTAAGGAGGAGGGCCAGAAACAGAAGAGTGATTCCTCACCCTATGTCACCACCTACTGGCGTCCTGGAGAGAACTTGATTCTCCAGAGAAACTGAACCCAAGAAGTGCTTGCTTGGGAACCTGGGTGTAATTATGAAACAATATATTAAAAAATGGGGATCTGCTGAATGTTTGCAAGCGAAATTGGGGGACCCCTTACCCCTCCTGCCTGTTGGCTCTAGGAATGCTGGTGGCTGGGCAAATAGGGACATTTGGGGAACTCCACTGACACCTCCCATGGTGAGACCCACATACGCACACGGAGATTCCAGTCGACTTCCAAATGCCTCACTCAAAATATGAGCCATTGACCATGCACTAGTAGATGTTTGCAGAAGGCATCCACCATAAAAAAGCATTAGCCAGGGCTTCCCTGGTGGTCCAGTGGGTAAAGAGCCTGCCTTGCAGTGCAAGGAGCAACGGTTTGATTCCTGGCCCGGGAAGATCCCATTAAGAGCCAGCACTCTGGAGTGCATGTGCCCAGAGCCAGAGAGCTGGTGCTCTGCAACAAAAGAGGCCACTGCAATGGGAGGCCTACATGGGCCAAAGAATAAAGATGAATGGAAATAAACCAAAAAATTAAAAAAAAAAAAAAAAAAAGACTGACTTAAAAAAAAAAAAAGCATTAGCCAAAATAAATTGAAACAAATTGAAGACAGTGAACATATGCAGGGAGCAAAAGAAAATGTAACCACCACCGTCACAACTGATATCCTCAGAGAAATCAGAGAGGACTTTTATGCCCAAAGAACAAGGATCCTTTGAAAAAACAGAGAGATATAATTCACATACCATAAAATTGGTCCTTTAAAAAGGACCAGTTTCATGGGTTTCAGTGGTGTCTACAAGGTCAGATCACCACTGTGTTGTTACAGAACGTTTTCATCATCCCCAAAGGAAACCCCATAGCCATAGGTAGTCACTCCCCGTTATCTCGTCCCCAGCCTTGGCAGCCACTCCTCTCCACTCTCTTATATGCAGTCACCTGTTCTGGACATATCGTAAGTGGAATCATACAATATGTGGCTTTTGTGTCTGACTTTGAGAATTCCATGGACAGAGGAGCCTGGTGGACTACAGCCCATTGAGTTGCAGAGTCAGACACAACTGAGTGATTGACATGCTTACTTTCTTTTTTCTTTCACTTAGCATAATGTTTTCAAGATTCATCCGTGTTGTGACATTATCAGTACTTCATTATTTTTTATGGCTGGATAATAATGTATATATTAATATTTCACATTTTATTTATCCATATATGAGTTGATGGACATTTGGGTGATTTGCAGACAGTGAAAATGCAGAGAACAAGAATGAACTCTTAAAAACTTAAAATGTATTCCATATATGCCATATTCCTTAAAGGAAAATGATCACATACTTTCCAGATTGTAAGAATCCATTAGGTGCCCAGCACGAATAGGGACAAAAGACCCTTACAAAGACAAAGGCACATTTTAGAATCTCAAAATCGTGGTGATAAAATGAAGATTCTACAAGTGAAGATTCTATAGGCGTTAGGATGATAGCAGACTTCTAAACAGAACCCTGGCAGCAAGCAGATAATGGAGAGATTCCTCCAGACATATGAGGAAAGGCTTTAAGTCTGAAAGTGTATTTTCAGTCAGCCCGTCGATTAATTATGGAGATTAAATGAAGACATTTTCAAACATGCAAATAGTCAAGAAACCTCTAGTTCAAAAGTAACATGACAGTGTGCTCCACCAAAACAAGAAAGATGATGTGAAGCCCAGGCAAAGGGACAGTGAGACGATTTACCACCATAGGAAAAAGCCTGAAAGGATATGCACCCAAATATTAATACTGCTTAGTTAGAATTAGGAGGTAGAAAAAGAGATTATGTGAATTTTCTTCATGTATTTTTCTCATTTTTCAATAAGCATGCTATATTGTACCTACATGACTACATATATGTTGGCACATGCCGGGAGCCAGAAGCAGGAGTGAGGCTCTCACCTCTGTCCCGCCACTGCAGGGTGCCTGTCTGACACGTCTTGCAGCCCCTGAGGCTACATCAGACCTGCGTCTGTCTGTCTTCTCTTCCAGGCTGAGAACTTCCCCAGGGCAGAGCTGGGTCTTGTCCATCTTGTCTATCCCCAGGGCCAGCAGAGGGCAGGCACAGAGTCAAAGCTCAAATGAATCTGTAGAAAGAGAAAGGAAGGAGGAAAACAGAAAACAAGGGAATAGCAGAGAATTCCTACCAAACGTAGACCAGAATGTGAATGAAACCTGAGAGCAGGGATGCAGTCAGAATTTTCCAGATACCCTGGCTGGGAAATGAGGGAAATTGATTAGAGATCAAGGGCTTCCTCAATCTGGGGCCAATGGCGTCAACTCCTCGAGTGAAGAATTCCCCAGACACAGAACTTTACAGTTGAGAGGGACCAGCGGTCACAGAGCCATGGACTTTAATCTTGCAGATCAGATTCAGAAGCCAAGTTCTGTTGTGTTTCCTGCTCGAGTCCCTTCTTGCTCTGGGCCTTGGTTTCTTCCATTAAAAAGCCAGGAAGTGCCTGGAGGGGTGGGATGAGGGGGATAGACATATGAGTAATCTGGGATCATGCATATCTGTAAACAACAAAATTCTGTAAAAGTAAAAAGTAAAATAAAAATTAAAAAATAAATAAATAAAAAATAAAGTAGATAAACCTAAAACAAACAAAAGCCAGGAAGCAAAATGAGATGACTGAGGTGAGCTCTGACCACCTGAGGTTCCTTCAACATACATCCTGGGAGGCGGAGAACCAGCTCCCCTTGCTTAGGTGTGGAGGCGGCCCAGGCACACACTTCCACGTGAGGGCAGAGGGTGAGTAAAGGCTCCAGCTCCCAATCAGCTCCTTCCACCAGTGGAGGCAACTTCTGAAATGGGTACAGTGCTGGACAGTTTGGGGCCAGCTTCTTCCCCCCAGGAGGCAGACGCTGGCCTGGGACAGCAAGTGTGGACCCAGCTGCCTACATCAAAGGCACCTGCTTAGAAGTGAGTTCATTCTGTAGGCTTCTGGGCTCACCCCGGGCCTGTACAGTCAGGGGCCAGGGGAGTGGCTGGGTATTTGCATGTTAACAGGCACTCCAGCAGATTCTGTAGTGCATTCTGATTTGAGAAATGTTTAATCTGGGGGGCTGGGGATTAGGGATGGGAGGTTCAGTGCTCATAATCGAAATAGCGGCCGTTATCCAGTACCTGCTCCACGTGGGGCACTTTTGACATCTCTAGTCTTTACAACAACCACCCTGCAAAGCAGGTATTACTCTAATTGTACAGAAGAGAAAACTGAGACCCAGAACAATTAACTTGCCAGACATCACTCAGCTAATGAGACAAAGAGCCAGAATGCTAGCCGAGGTCCAGCCCTTCTTTGCTGTCCCACTGACACCTCTGGACCTGCTGCAGGCAATGGGTGGTGAAAGGGCGGGTATGCCCTGACAGGAGCCAGGTGGAGGGTGTGAGGAGCCCCCTGCCCGTCTCTGCTTGTTCCTTTCCCCCTCTTCCCAGGCTTTCTTCAGGCTCCCAGGCACGTTTTGACAGGGCGCTAAGCCATCCATGACCTCTGTCTTCCCTTCTTCCCAGCCTCTTATTGTCTAACTAATTAAAGACGCCTCAAATAATTCCTCCTGCTGTGAGCGGCTGGCAGTGTGCCAGCATCCTGCCCGGGGAAGCAGCAGCAGACACCTGGTACTCTGGCACAAGGAGACACATGGGCACTGGCAGAGGCCAGCTGGGGAAGGCAGCAGAGCAGGGGAGAGAGGAAGCAGCCCCAAGACAGGACTGGAAGGGCCCCGCCGCTGGGAGGAGGGGGTCTGGAAGGAGCCAGTTTGGCACCTCGGGGCAGGCCCACGCCTCACCTAGAATTGCTCAGTCCCCATTCTGAGTGAGAGCCTCCGTAGGTCTATCACTTGCTCCTGCATTTGAAAGGTTGCTTTGAGCAGCAAGTCACCTGAAAGCCCCACCTCAGAGTCTTTGCCCCGGTCCCCTCTGCCTTACAGTGACTAGCCGTTTAGTTTGCTCGGACTGAGGGCTTTTTGAGATTCTGGACTCTAAAGTTGGGAAATGGGAACAAATTGGCCTCCCCCTCCTCGTTCAGGTCTTGGTCCACAGGTCTCTCCTCAGAGAGGCCTTCCTGGAACCCCAGAAGTGCCAGGTCACTCTCCTGTCACTCTGTTTTGCATTGATTTCCTACTGCTGCTGTAACAAATCACCCCAAATTTAGTGGCTTAAACTCACATGCCTTTGTTGTCTTACAGCAAGCAGGTCAGAAGTGCATCTGGGTTGGTTCTCCTGGTGTCTCTGCTTCAGGTTTCAAAAGGCTGAGATCAAGGTGTCAGCCAGCTGGACGCCTCACCTGGAGGCTCTAGGGAGCGTCCACTTCTGAGTTTAGGCGGGTGGCCACTGGAGCCAGCTTCTAGGACAGGTCCCTGGCTGCTTGCTGCCCGTCAGCTTCCGGAGGCCTCTCTTCAGTCCTTGTGTGTAGCCCTTGGCCTCAGGTCTAGCAACAAGACGGCAATCCCTTGCATGCCTGGACTCCTCTCTGCGTCCAGGTAGACAAACTAACAGCCTTTATGTCTCATGTGATGAGGTGTGCCCCCAGGACACTGCCCTCAGAGTCCACAACCATACTTACGTCTGCACTGTCCCTTTGCTGTGGAACAACTTCAGCCGATGGCTCCCAGGCACGTTTTGACAGGGCGCTAAGCCATCCATGCCTCTTTTTTGATTGTCTAACTAATTAAAGACGCCTCAAATAATTCCTCCTGCTGTGAGCGGCTGGCAGTGTGCCAGCATCCTGCCCGGGGAAGCAGCAGCAGACACCTGGTACTCTGGCACAAGGAGACACATGGGCACTGGCAGAGGCCAGCTGGGGAAGGCAGCAGAGCAGGGGAGAGAGGAAGCAGCCCCAAGACAGGACTGGAAGGGCCCCGCCGCTGGGAGGAGGGGGTCTGGAAGGAGCCAGTTTGGCACCTCGGGGCAGGCCCACGCCTCACCTAGAATTGCTCAGTCCCCATTCTGAGTGAGAGCCTCCGTAGGTCTATCACTTGCTCCTGCATTTGAAAGGTTGCTTTGAGCAGCAAGTCACCTGAAAGCCCCACCTCAGAGTCTTTGCCCCGGTCCCCTCTGCCTTACAGTGACTAGCCGTTTAGTTTGCTCGGACTGAGGGCTTTTTGAGATTCTGGACTCTAAAGTTGGGAAATGGGAACAAATTGGCCTCCCCCTCCTCGTTCAGGTCTTGGTCCACAGGTCTCTCCTCAGAGAGGCCTTCCTGGAACCCCAGAAGTGCCAGGTCACTCTCCTGTCACTCTGTTTTGCATTGATTTCCTACTGCTGCTGTA
Source organism: Tragulus kanchil (assembly GCA_022376925.1). NCBI lineage: Eukaryota > Metazoa > Chordata > Mammalia > Artiodactyla > Tragulidae > Tragulus > Tragulus kanchil. The sequence continues at coordinate 78,284,478 of JAIOJX010000024.1, read as the reverse complement.
ACAAATCACCCCAAATTTAGTGGCTTAAACTCACATGCCTTTGTTGTCTTACAGCAAGCAGGTCAGAAGTGCATCTGGGTTGGTTCTCCTGGTGTCTCTGCTTCAGGTTTCAAAAGGCTGAGATCAAGGTGTCAGCCAGCTGGACGCCTCACCTGGAGGCTCTAGGGAGCGTCCACTTCTGAGTTTAGGCGGGTGGCCACTGGAGCCAGCTTCTAGGACAGGTCCCTGGCTGCTTGCTGCCCGTCAGCTTCCGGAGGCCTCTCTTCAGTCCTTGTGTGTAGCCCTTGGCCTCAGGTCTAGCAACAAGACGGCAATCCCTTGCATGCCTGGACTCCCTCTCTGCGTCCAGGTAGACAAACTAACAGCCTTTATGTCTCATGTGATGAGGTGTGCCCCCCAGGACACTGCCCCTCAGAGTCCACAACCATACTTACGTCTGCACTGTCCCTTTTGCTGTGGAACAACTTCAGCCGATGTCGGGGTTAGGGTGTGAGGACTGTCGGTGGGCCGTTCTGCTTCCACATTCCCCCCAGAACCCCAGTCACCGTCAGGTGTTTCATTTGTGCATTTATTATTCTCCATTTATTGTCTGTCCCTCTCCTCCCCGAGCGAGGGGGCGGCGTCTGTATTGTTCACTGCAGCGTCCCGCCCCTTTTTAGTGCTTGGCTATTGGTGTTTGTTGGATGAATGTTACAATAGTTATTGGATGTTCAGTGGAAATGGCAACTTCTGGCAAGCCCCAGAGGCTTCTTAGAGCCCACCCCTCAGCTGAGCAGATGGCAGGCAGTCAGTCAGGGAGACGCCCGGCTACAGCGCCCCCTCCTGGCAACCAGGCTGGAAGCCCTTAGGGGCTGGCTTTTGACCAGAGGCACCTTCTGAGCAGCTGCTTCCCCTGCCTCTCTGCCAATGTTCTGCCCTCCTCCTACCCAGAACCCTCTGATCCCCAGTCTCTCCCTGCCTGAGGATCCCAAAGGGCAGAAGCAGCCTGAGGCTAGGTGGCCACCTGAGGGGTGGTGAAGAACAGAGGACCCTCCAGGAGGAGGCAGGGACTGCGTGCCTCGGCTGGGTTCAAAGTCAATCCACCTGGGACTTCAAACAATTAATTTCCCCAATCTGCAAAACGATCAGCTTCTGAGGGAAAACAATTAGCCCACTGCAAATTGTAATTGTCATCTCACTCCTGATTTTAATTTGAACTAATGAGGGCTAAGTGATTCCAGCTCCTCCGCCTCCCACTGTCCCGTGGTCCTTACCTGCCAGCGGGCATTTAACCCTCGGCTGCCCACTTTGCAGCAGAGACTGTGGGCGTCTGGAGCCTGCACAGGCTGGGGCGGGTGGCCACTGGAGGCTTCCCTGGCTGCTTGCTGCCCGTCAGCTTCGGAGGCCTCTCTTCAGTCCTTGTGTGTAGCCCTTGGCCTCAGGTCTAGCAACAAGACGGCAATCCCTTGCATGCCTGGACTCCTCTCTGCGTCCAGGTAGACAAACTAACAGCCTTTATGTCTCATGTGATGAGGTGTGCCCCCAGGACACTCCCCCTCAGAGTCCACAACCATACTTACGTCTGCACTGTCCTTTTGCTGTGGAACAACTTCAGCCGATGTCGGGGTTAGGGTGTGAGGACTGTCGGTGGGCCGTTCTGCTTCCACATTCCCCCCAGAACCCCAGTCACCGTCAGGTGTTTCATTTGTGCATTTATTATTCTCCATTTATTGTCTGTCCCTCTCCTCCCCGAGCGAGGGGGCGGCGTCTGTATTGTTCACTGCAGCGTCCCGCCCCTTTTTAGTGCTTGGCTATTGGTGTTTGTTGGATGAATGTTACAATAGTTATTGGATGTTCAGTGGAAATGGCAACTTCTGGCAAGCCCCAGAGGCTTCTTAGAGCCCACCCCTCAGCTGAGCAGATGGCAGGCAGTCAGTCAGGGAGACGCCCGGCTACAGCGCCCCCTCCTGGCAACCAGGCTGGAAGCCCTTAGGGGCTGGCTTTTGACCAGAGGCACCTTCTGAGCAGCTGCTTCCCCTGCCTCTCTGCCAATGTTCTGCCCTCCTCCTACCCAGAACCCTCTGATCCCCAGTCTCTCCCTGCCTGAGGATCCCAAAGGGCAGAAGCAGCCTGAGGCTAGGTGGCCACCTGAGGGGTGGTGAAGAACAGAGGACCCTCCAGGAGGAGGCAGGGACTGCGTGCCTCGGCTGGGTTCAAAGTCAATCCACCTGGGACTTCAAACAATTAATTTCCCCAATCTGCAAAACGATCAGCTTCTGAGGGAAAACAATTAGCCCACTGCAAATTGTAATTGTCATCTCACTCCTGATTTTAATTTGAACTAATGAGGGCTAAGTGATTCCAGCTCCCTCCGCCTCCCACTGTCCCGTGGTCCTTACCTGCCAGCGGGCATTTAACCCTCGGCTGCCCACTTTGCAGCAGAGACTGTGGGGCGTCTGGAGCCTGCACAGGCTGGGGCTGGGCTGAGCAGGTGCTGGCAGGAAGGAGAGAGGAAGAGAGTGCCTCAGGCCCACCGGGGAGCTGCCTGTTTGCAAGGCTCCTAGGCAATCAGAGCTTTATTGAATGGAAGTGACTGCTGGCTCGCTCCTCTGTCACAGCCACTTACCTCTGGCTGCGCAGTCTTGGGGGACCCAGCTTCCGGGAGAGTCTGCCTCCCGGGGGCCAGGGTGCCTCTGCCGGGCCTTGCTCCTCCCCACCCTCGCCGCTCGCCTCTAGGGATGGTGTGATCCTCTGCGGCTGGGAGAGAATCCAGCGCCCACCACCCGCCAGTCATGGGGCTGGTGTGAATGACTTTGCATCGTTGAGTTCAGCCCCGCTCCTGCTAACCGAACTAAAGCCTAGAGCAGGAAGGGACTTGCTCAGGGTCGCACAGGGGTCCAGCCTCGGGAGGAGCACGCACCCATCCTGCTTCTTACTGCTCACTTGACCCTCCTCTCCTGGGTGCGTCTCTTGCCCATGGCTTGCCCCCACCACAGTGCCCGGCATCCTCACAGGTGCAGGAAAAGAGGCGCATGCCCAGTCCTGAGTCTGCCAAGCCCCTCCCCCCATTTAGCCTCACACATTGGGCTGGTTTGACTCATTCATTCACACACTCATTCATCCATCACTGTCAGTGTGTGTTGACATGCTAGTACTCGATGACAAACAAGACCCTTCCCTGTCCTCAAGTGTGATCCTCGTGTGTAGAGCTGTTCAGCTGTTCCACCTCCGGTAGATCCCTCTTCAGTGAGAACTGACTCTAATCCTGAGCGGCAGCCTGTGAGGGAGTAGACGCTGGCTCCTGGCCTCCACCCCTGGCTGTGGAGCTCACCTACATCCACTTGAGTGAGGACTTGGGTTTGGAATCAGAAATTTGGAGTCCTTATCCTGGCCTTGCCCCTGGCTCTCTCTGTGGCCTTCCACAATCCCCTCCTCCTCCCTGAAGCAAGGCCCTTGGGCTCTGGTGCCTCCACCAGTGCCTTTGGAGACTCCACAGGAGCTGCCCCTGCTCCACGGGCTCGGGAGGCAGCAGGGCTGGTGGGAGGCTCAGCAGCCGCCTGGCTCCAGGCTGCCCCCATCACTTGGTAACCTGAGTCCACGAGCCTCCCATTCCATGTAGATAAAGCGACCTGGGCAGTACGAGGTCTACAGGTGAAGGTGTGCCCCTCAGCGGGCGATGCGGCGTGCCTTGCATGACCGCTGGTGCCACACGAGAGGCAGAGGGCGTCGTTGGTGTGCCCTGGTGGGAATCACTGAGTGGCATCCTTCAGTTTGGCGGGAGCACTAACTGGAGCACCGTGGGGAGGGGGAGACCTCGTGGAACTGGGAATCGGGAGGGAGAGGGATCTCTCAGGACCTCAGCTTCCCGGCCACTGGGTTGCCTCCTCTCCAGGCTCCCGTGGTGACAGGCAGGTTGGCAGGTGAGATCTATCACCCAGTGAGGGCAGCCTTGAGAGGCCTCAGCTTCATCCGGGCCCTGTCCCAGCCCCTCCGTCACCACCTCCTGAGGGAGACACAGACGGTCGCCCCTGTGTTGTCCCCATTGTCTACCCCCACATCGGGACCAACCAGTCCACCCCGTGTTTCCCCACCGCTCCTCTTGGCTTAGCGGGTCCGCTTGCCTGCTGCCTCACCTGTGTCTGCCTCCATCTGAGCCTGACCTGCGGGAAAGGTGTGGGGAAACCCCTCTGAGGACGCTTAGAGCTCACCACCGCAGGCCTCTCTCATGTTCCTAAAGACAGGGAACCAGCTGGCTCCTCGTCGCAGGACGTTCCTACCGCAGCCCCTGTGGCTTGAGCGTGACCCGTTTGCCCCAGTTACCTGGGAGCCCTCCCTGACGCACAGGGCAGCATGGATGCCAGAAGAGGGATGCGGTGACCCCGGCCCTCCCTTCCCCTTGCGATGCATACCTGCTCCTTCATTTGATGCCCACACATCTCCCGCTTGCCTGCTGATGAGGTTGACAGAAATGCAGCGTGCGCTAGGCTGGGGGTGGGGAGAGTGCTCCCCAACCCGGAAGTGATTACATGACCCTAATGGGATCTCTATCAGTGCTTATCAAAGACCACTTCCAGGGTATCCCTGGTGGTCCAGTGGGTAAGGCACCGCCTTGCAGTGCAAGGGGTGCCAGTTCGATCCCTGACCTGGGAAGATGCCATGACTGACCTAGTGTATCCACTGGAGTCTCCCATTCCATGTAGATAAAGCGACCTGGGCAGTACGAGGTCTACAGGTGAAGGTGTGCCCCTCAGCGGGCGATGCGGCGTGCCTTGCATGACCGCTGGTGCCACACGAGAGGCAGAGGGCGTCGTTGGTGTGCCCTGGTGGGAATCACTGAGTGGCATCCTTCAGTTTGGCGGGAGCACTAACTGGAGCACCGTGGGGAGGGGGAGACCTCGTGGAACTGGGAATCGGGAGGGAGAGGGATCTCTCAGGACCTCAGCTTCCCGGCCACTGGGTTGCCTCCTCTCCAGGCTCCCGTGGTGACAGGCAGGTTGGCAGGTGAGATCTATCACCCAGTGAGGGCAGCCTTGAGAGGCCTCAGCTTCATCCGGGCCCTGTCCCAGCCCCTCCGTCACCACCTCCTGAGGGAGACACAGACGGTCGCCCCTGTGTTGTCCCCATTGTCTACCCCCACATCGGGACCAACCAGTCCACCCCGTGTTTCCCCACCGCTCCTCTTGGCTTAGCGGGTCCGCTTGCCTGCTGCCTCACCTGTGTCTGCCTCCATCTGAGCCTGACCTGCGGGAAAGGTGTGGGAAGCCCCTCTGAGGACGCTTAGAGCTCACCACCGCAGGCCTCTCTCATGTTCCTAAAGACAGGGAACCAGCTGGCTCCTCGTCGCAGGACGTTCCTACCGCAGCCCCTGTGGCTTGAGCGTGACCCGTTTGCCCCAGTTACCTGGGAGCCCTCCCTGACGCACAGGGCAGCATGGATGCCAGAAGAGGGATGCGGTGACCCCGGCCCTCCCTTCCCCTTGCGATGCATACCTGCTCCTTCATTTGATGCCCACACATCTCCCGCTTGCCTGCTGATGAGGTTGACAGAAATGCAGCGTGCGCTAGGCTGGGGGTGGGGAGAGTGCTCCCCAACCCGGAAGTGATTACATGACCCTAATGGGATCTCTATCAGTGCTTATCAAAGACCACTTCCAGGGTATCCCTGGTGGTCCAGTGGGTAAGGCACCGCCTTGCAGTGCAAGGGGTGCCAGTTCGATCCCTGACCTGGGAAGATCCCACGTGCCATGGAGTGGCTGGACCTATGTGTCCAACTACCGAGCTGGAGTTCTGGGGCGCATGCGCCCAGAGCCAGTGCTCTGCGACAACAGAGGCCACTGCAATGGGAGGTCCATACAGGCCAAAGAACAAAGATGGATGAAAATAGATAAATGAAGGTCCAAAAGAAGTGGCCAAACAAAAAAAAAAATTAAAAAGACCACTTCCAGAGTGTGTGAAGCATGCAGGTTTCTGGGTCTCACCTCCAGAGGATCTGAGGCCAGAAGTCTGGGTGGATTATAGGAATCTGCAGGATTAAAAAGCATTCTGAACCCAATTCTGGTTTAAGGGGACCTGGAGCACCCTCTGTGAAAGGCTGCTTGATCTGGATGTGGTAAGACGAGCTCTCTCCTGCTTTTCTAGGCCTTGGAGTTCAGGGTCAGAGAGAGAAACCCTGAGCCCCCAGCCAGTCTTGGTCGGAGTCTAGAGTACTGGCTAGTGCTAGGTCTTCAGGGTGCTGTCAGCAGCCTCTTCCTGCCCTGTTCCCCCTGGTCCTCTCGGCCTTTCTCCTTAGCCCTGCACTGGCCTGGGGTGGTGGGAGCCCAAGGGGAGCCGAAGGGCTGGCTGTGGGCAGCAGCGGGGACCCTGCACCAGCTCTGCAGGAAGGCTCTTAACTTTCCCACAGCAATGCTGTGATGCTCCTGGGTGAAGACTTTAAGACCTCCCCTGCCTTCTTTAGATGCTCTTTATGAGCAAAGCACTTTGAATTCCCCACTTGGGCTCAGTCGGCCAGTCACAGCCTCAGCCCTCACACATGGGTAATGCAGGGGCGTGGGCACAGCCTCCACTGGTCCAGATCTAGCTCAGAGGGGGATGGTGTCTGCCATAAGGCACAGGCACGTCAAGCCCCCCGAGGACGTTGTGGGTACCACCACTGCATCCTCTCCCCTTTAGCCCGTTGCTGCTGCTTGCCACTCACAAAGACTCGGGTGAGAAAGCAGGCGTCGAAGCTGGGTAATTTACACCATGGGTCACAGAGCTTTGGGGTGCACTCAGAGGTCATCTGCCCTCCCTTCATGTTATGCTGAGAAAGCCAGGGTGCCAAGGGCTAATAGTTTCCCAGATTCTCAGAGTGCCAGCTAAGCATGCAGCTAATCAGTGATGAGACTAGGAGAGTGTCCGGTCCTGGCTCCTAGGAATGGGGAGGGGGAGCCTAGAATAAGGCGCGGAGGTGGGGTTTGAACCTACATCTCTCTGAACCACAGTCTATGCTAGCACTCTTCAGTAGAAATAAAATACAAACCACATTTTATATATGGAGTAGACACATTAAGGGCTTCCCAGGTGGCGCAGGGGCGAAGAACCCAGCTGCCAAAGCAAAGAGATATTGGTTCAATCCCTGAGTCAGGAAGAGTATTCTTGCCTGGAAAATTCCATGGCCAGAGGAACCTGGAGGCCACAGTCCTCCAGGTGAAAGAGGAGCCTCGAGGGCTACACTCGTAGAAGAGTCAGACAGCTTAGTGACGAAACAGCAACAGCCGCGTTAAAAAAAAAGTAGAAACGGGTGAAGGTAGTAACCTGTTATTTAACCCAGCGTATCACCCCGTATTATCGTTTCAACACGTAATGAGTATCACAGGTCTGTGAATATGTTGAATTTCTCTGCACACTCGCTCTGTATACGCTGGTGTACAGCTCTCCTCCGCTGGGACTGGCCACGTTTCGTGCGTTCAGTGGGCACACGTGGGGCTGCCGTGTCGGGCAGCGCCGGCCGCGGCTCCTGCAGCGGCTCCGTTCTGCCGGGTCCCACACGGCGACTCAGCAGAGCAGTCCGAGCGTCTCGCGGCCTCTGCCGCCCTCACCGCCTGCTCTTCCCAGGGGGCCGCCCTTCTCTTCTTGGGGCTCTTTCAGGACGGCACTCTTGTTTCCCCGTCACCTGCCCATCTTCCAGTCCACCACTCTCACCCCCTCTCGAGCTCTCTCCTGGAGGACTTGTTGTCAGACGAGAAGCCTTTAAATAAGTGAGACAGGCACGTCAAGCCCCGAGGACGTTGTGGGTACCACATGCATCCCTCCCTTTAGCCCGTTGCTGCTGCTTGCAAAAGAAAAGCAGGCGTCGAAGCTGGGTAATTTACACCATGGGTCACAGAGCTTTGGGGTGCACTCAGAGGTCATCTGCCCTCCCTTCATGTTATGCTGAGAAAGCCAGGGTGCCAAGGGCTAATAGTTTCCCAGATTCTCAGAGTGCCAGCTAAGCATGCAGCTAATCAGTGATGAGACTAGGAGAGTGTCCGGTCCTGGCTCCTAGGAATGGGGAGGGGGAGCCTAGAATAAGGCGCGGAGGTGGGGTTTGAACCTACATCTCTCTGAACCACAGTCTATGCTAGCACTCTTCAGTAGAAATAAAATACAAACCACATTTTATATATGGAGTAGACACATTAAGGGCTTCCCAGGTGGCGCAGGGGCGAAGAACCCAGCTGCCAAAGCAAAGAGATATTGGTTCAATCCCTGAGTCAGGAAGAGTATTCTTGCCTGGAAAATTCCATGGCCAGAGGAACCTGGAGGCCACAGTCCTCCAGGTGAAAGAGGAGCCTCGAGGGCTACACTCGTAGAAGAGTCAGACAGCTTAGTGACGAAACAGCAACAGCCGCGTTAAAAAAAAAGTAGAAACGGGTGAAGGTAGTAACCTGTTATTTAACCCAGCGTATCACCCCGTATTATCGTTTCAACACGTAATGAGTATCACAGGTCTGTGAATATGTTGAATTTCTCTGCACACTCGCTCTGTATACGCTGGTGTACAGCTCTCCTCCGCTGGGACTGGCCACGTTTCGTGCGTTCAGTGGGCACACGTGGGGCTGCCGTGTCGGGCAGCGCCGGCCGCGGCTCCTGCAGCGGCTCCGTTCTGCCGGGTCCCACACGGCGACTCAGCAGAGCAGTCCGAGCGTCTCGCGGCCTCTGCCGCCCTCACCGCCTGCTCTTCCCAGGGGGCCGCCCTTCTCTTCTTGGGGCTCTTTCAGGACGGCACTCTTGTTTCCCCGTCACCTGCCCATCTTCCAGTCCACCACTCTCACCCCCTCTCTCTCGAGCTCTCTCCTGGAGGACTTGTTGTCAGACGAGAAGCCTTTAAATAAGTGAGACAAAGGTGACAGATGTTCCTCATTTACATTGGGTTTCTATCTGGCTTTTTTGGCCCTGTTGAATGGCACCTCTATCAAAACATCTCATTTGGAAATGTCGGTGTGGCTTTTGAGAAGTCATCAGTCACCGTGATGGCGACTGGCAGACGGGAAACGGTGTGGTGGGATCTCCTCCACTGCGGAACCGCTCTTCTGCAGTTGCGTGGTATTTTATTTATTCAGCGTGGCATGAAATCTCTCTTGAAGGAAAGGAACTATTAACCCTGCCACACCAGGCCCCTCGAGCTGTCCTTTCCCCCTTAACTTTCCAGCCACGTTTTTGCCTCCTTGCACCTTTTCTGCCTGGAGTCGGAATCTTGCGGTCCCGCAGGCCCGGTGGCACCTCCCCTCCCCCTCCAGCAGGAGGCAGGCCGGCCGCCCTCGCTGCCCCGCAGGCGCTGGGAAAGCTGCTGGGCTGCTGCAGGGCCCTGCCTCTGAATCCAGGGTTTGCCCGTGACGCTCACCTGGACCTGAAACCGTTTCCGTGTGCAGGGAAAGCTGGCGTTCTTCTCAGCCACTGTTCATTCCTGGTGTGACTGCTGGTCCTCCCTCCTCCTCCCTCAGCATCTCCAGAGTTCCCGAGACTGTGCTGCTCCCAGCTGTTCACTAGCCCAGGTGCCTACAAGCCTGATTCTCTCTCAATTTCAAGAGAAACAAGAGTAGATTTTTGAAAAGGAGCACTGAAATTTTAAGAAAATGATAACACGCATGGCAAAAAAAAAAAAAAAACACACAGAAATCTCAAGATTTTCCAGATCCCATATTTCTGATCAAAAATAAAGGTACTGAACTCTCTGAGATGCGCTGGTTCAGTCCAGGCAGCTGGTCCCCTCATTTCACCCTTCGGCCTGGAGCCCCCCTCTTTTCTCACCGTGGAGGGCTTCCTCCCCCTCCCCACTCATCCTCCCCACCCTTTCGGGGTTGAGACTTTCACCAAGTAGTGCAAGTAATTAACACGGTGGGGTTGAAACAGGTGTGGGCCGGAGCCCCTGGGTAGTGCATCGCTGTGCTGAGAGCCGTTCCCCACGGGGCCCTGGAGATGGTGACACCTGGGCAGAGGCTTTCCTGGTGCCCCTGAACCCAGTGTGAATCCTCTGACCCGCATCCGGACACACGGGGGGACAGGCCATCCAGACCTTCGGCTGTCCCTTCGCTTTATCCTCAGTGGTGATGAGGGAGGAGTGTCACACGGCCGTATGTGTGCACACACACAGTCTTTCCGTGTGAGCCTTTCCTCATGCCTGCTCCCTTGGGTGCTGTGTTATGGTCTGTGCAGAAGACAGCATCTTATAAAGAAAAGAGCTCTGGCTCTAGAGCGGGACCATCCTGGCTTCGGTTTCAGCCCTGTGCAGCCTCTTGCCTGGCTCTGAGCCGGTGGGTCACCCCTGAGCCTCAGTGTCCTCACCTGTGGCGTGAGTGGAGGACGCCAGCCTCACAAGCCCGCCCCAGCACTGCTGGGTTCATGACGGTTCATTCCCTTCCTCCCCTTCCCTTCCTCTTCTTCTTCTGGTGCAGCTACAAGGTAGAGAAGGTTCTGGAGTGGTTGTCAGAAACCCTGTGCCCTAGTCCCATGGCTTGAAATTGGCAAGTGCAGAACCCAAATGGGATGAGCAGATCAGGCTTCTAATTGTCCCTGACCACTTGTCTCATCTCCAGAGTTCCCGAGACTGTGCTGCTCCCAGCTGTTCACTACCCCAGGTGCCAAAAAGCCTGATTCTCTCTCAATTTAAAGAGAAAAAAAAGTAAATTTTTGAAAAGGAACACTGAAATTTTAAGAAAATGAAAACACGCAAGGCAAAAAAAAAAAAAAAAACACACAGAAATCTCAAGATTTTCCAGATCCCATATTTCTGATCAAAAATAAAGGTACTGAACTCTCTGAGATGCGCTGGTTCAGTCCAGGCAGCTGGTCCCCTCATTTCACCCTTCGGCCTGGAGCCCCCCTCTTTTCTCACCGTGGAGGGCTTCCTCCCCCTCCCCACTCATCCTCCCCACCCTTTGGGGGTTGAGACTTTCACCAAGTAGTGCAAGTAATTAACACGGTGGGGTTGAAACAGGTGTGGGCCGGAGCCCCTGGGTAGTGCATCGCTGTGCTGAGAGCCGTTCCCCACGGGGCCCTGGAGATGGTGACACCTGGGCAGAGGCTTTCCTGGTGCCCCTGAACCCAGTGTGAATCCTCTGACCCGCATCCGGACACACGGGGGGACAGGCCATCCAGACCTTCGGCTGTCCCTTCGCTTTATCCTCAGTGGTGATGAGGGAGGAGTGTCACACGGCCGTATGTGTGCACACACACAGTCTTTCCGTGTGAGCCTTTCCTCATGCCTGCTCCCTTGGGTGCTGTGTTATGGTCTGTGCAGAAGACAGCATCTTATAAAGAAAAGAGCTCTGGCTCTAGAGCGGGACCATCCTGGCTTCGGTTTCAGCCCTGTGCAGCCTCTTGCCTGGCTCTGAGCCGGTGGGTCACCCCTGAGCCTCAGTGTCCTCACCTGTGGCGTGAGTGGAGGACGCCAGCCTCACAAGCCCGCCCCAGCACTGCTGGGTTCATGACGGTTCATTCCCTTCCTCCCCTTCCCTTCCTCTTCTTCTTCTGGTGCAGCTACAAGGTAGAGAAGGTTCTGGAGTGGTTGTCAGAAACCCTGTGCCCTAGTCCCATGGCTTGAAATTGGCAAGTGCAGAACCCAAATGGGATGAGCAGATCAGGCTTCTAATTGTCCCTGACCACTTGTCTCATCTAGACACAGGGTTAGACCTACCCCAGCAGGGCGCAGGCTAGCCACCTTTTAATGGGGGACTGCCTCCTTTTCAGGAAGCCTCCCGTTAGGGCAACCCTGCTGCCAGCCATGGGCAGGCACACTGTTCGCTCTCCTACGCCAACCCACGTTCACGGAGCACCCGTCACATGCCAGCCCCCGTGGGAGGCGAAGGGGAAGCCCGGGTAGAGCAGGCCAGCCCTGGTTCTGGGGACGCCCCCGCTCGGGAGGCGGCCGCTCCGTGGCTCCTGCTCAGCCAGGGCTGGTGCTGGGGAGCGAGGGGAAGGAGGGCGGGAACGGTCACAAAGGAGATGGCAGTTGAGCTGGCACTGGACACTAATTAAGAGCTTCCCAAGCAGAGAATGGAAGGGCATTCCAGAACAAGTTGAAAGGCCTGCAAGCACAAAAGGGAACAGCCAGTTCAGGGAACGAGGAGCAGAGGCCCGGGAGAGGTGGGTGGGGATGGATGGATCCAAGGGGTCTGCCCTCTGGGCAAGGAGAGGCGGGGGCCTCCCTCGTCCCAAGGAGAGAGGTGGGGCAGAGTGACTGCGTGACACAGAGGGAGCGGGGCCCCAGCGACCCATGACGGATTGGGAGGTTCAGGTCATTGTGGGCAGAAGTGGCATGTTACCAAGAAGCCATTCTCCCTTGCAGTCCCTTTCTCTGATACTGCAGCAGTGAAGCAGGAGGGTGTAGGTGTGCATGTCCTCCTCATAGAAGACAGCATCTTATAAAGAAAAGAGCTCTGGCTCTAGAGCGGGACCATCCTGGCTTCGGTTTCAGCCCTGTGCAGCCTCTTGCCTGGCTCTGAGCCGGTGGGTCACCCCTGAGCCTCAGTGTCCTCACCTGTGGCGTGAGTGGAGGACGCCAGCCTCACAAGCCCGCCCCAGCACTGCTGGGTTCATGACGGTTCATTCCCTTCCTCCCCTTCCCTTCCTCTTCTTCTTCTGGTGCAGCTACAAGGTAGAGAAGGTTCTGGAGTGGTTGTCAGAAACCCTGTGCCCTAGTCCCATGGCTTGAAATTGGCAAGTGCAGAACCCAAATGGGATGAGCAGATCAGGCTTCTAATTGTCCCTGACCACTTGTCTCATCTAGACACAGGGTTAGACCTACCCCAGCAGGGCGCAGGCTAGCCACCTTTTAATGGGGGACTGCCTCCTTTTCAGGAAGCCTCCCGTTAGGGCAACCCTGCTGCCAGCCATGGGCAGGCACACTGTTCGCTCTCCTACGCCAACCCACGTTCACGGAGCACCCGTCACATGCCAGCCCCCGTGGGAGGCGAAGGGGAAGCCCGGGTAGAGCAGGCCAGCCCTGGTTCTGGGGACGCCCCCGCTCGGGAGGCGGCCGCTCCGTGGCTCCTGCTCAGCCAGGGCTGGTGCTGGGGAGCGAGGGGAAGGAGGGCGGGAACGGTCACAAAGGAGATGGCAGTTGAGCTGGCACTGGACACTAATTAAGAGCTTCCCAAGCAGAGAATGGAAGGGCATTCCAGAACAAGTTGAAAGGCCTGCAAGCACAAAAGGGAACAGCCAGTTCAGGGAACGAGGAGCAGAGGCCCGGGAGAGGTGGGTGGGGATGGATGGATCCAAGGGGTCTGCCCTCTGGGCAAGGAGAGGCGGGGGCCTCCCTCGTCCCAAGGAGAGAGGTGGGGCAGAGTGACTGCGTGACACAGAGGGAGCGGGGCCCCAGCGACCCATGACGGATTGGGAGGTTCAGGTCATTGTGGGCAGAAGTGGCATGTTACCAAGAAGCCATTCTCCCTTGCAGTCCCTTTCTCTGATACTGCAGCAGTGAAGCAGGAGGGTGTAGGTGTGCATGTCCTCCTCATGTCTGCTGGGAGAAAGAACTCGTTTGTTGAGCTCCTGCTGAGCGCCAGCACTGTGCAAGATTTCTTTGTCAGTATTACCTCACTGAATCTACGGTAGTCCTGTGAGAGGTTATTCCCATTTTACAGGTATAGCAACGCTCAGAGAGGTTAAGTAATTTGTTCAAGGTCACACAGTTAGTAAGAAGTAGAAGTAGGATTTGAACTCAGGTCCTTCCTGTTCTAAAAGTTTTGTTCTCTCCACACTGCTGTGTAGAGCATCTGGTCCCCAGCCTCCTGAACCTGTTCTTCCAGCCCCCGGGGTTCTGGAAGGATTTATATGACACTGATGCTGCCTCATCATTAGAAGGCTGTCACTGGGGTGACAGAGAACAGCAGATATGGAACTGTCATGGCAGGAAAAACGAGGTGACGAGGAAGGCACTTCATCACTGCGCGAGATTAGAGGCGGCCGCAGCTCCACCTGCCGAAAGCCTCCCTGTCACAGTCGTGCTTCAGCTGCGTCCCCCGACTTGTCCTAGCCCCCTTCCGCAAGCCGGGCATCAAAATCCACTGCTGGTTTCTGAAAGAGGAAGAGAATTTTGTGGAAAGGGGCCAGTCCATTCTCTTCAGAACTGACCGAGGAGTAGAGCGGTGCTCTTAACATCTGGGGATCACAGACCCCGCGAGGGCTTCCTGGACCTTCTCTCCAGAACAGCGCACCCATAGGCTCACACTTGCACACAATTTCAGCTGTTTTCCAGGCCCTTCAGTCCATCTGTGGGCTCGAGATTAAGTAGGCTTTCTTGCTGGAGATGGCAATCTTGCGACCGTGTTTACCCTGTTCCGTTGCAGCTCCTGGAGGAAGCAAAGGAAATGTAACTCAAATCAAACTTTCATAGGCCCGGGAGAGGTGGTATGGGACAAAGGGGGAAGGAGGCGGGCCTCCCTCGTCCCAAGGAGAGAGGTGGGGCAGAGTGACTGCGTGACACAGAGGGAGCGGGCCCCAGCGACCCATGACGGATTGGGAGGTTCAGGTCATTGTGGGCAGAAGTGGCATGTTACCAAGAAGCCATTCTCCCTTGCAGTCCCTTTCTCTGATACTGCAGCAGTGAAGCAGGAGGGTGTAGGTGTGCATGTCCTCCTCATGTCTGCTGGGAGAAAGAACTCGTTTGTTGAGCTCCTGCTGAGCGCCAGCACTGTGCAAGATTTCTTTGTCAGTATTACCTCACTGAATCTACGGTAGTCCTGTGAGAGGTTATTCCCATTTTACAGGTATAGCAACGCTCAGAGAGGTTAAGTAATTTGTTCAAGGTCACACAGTTAGTAAGAAGTAGAAGTAGGATTTGAACTCAGGTCCTTCCTGTTCTAAAAGTTTTGTTCTCTCCACACTGCTGTGTAGAGCATCTGGTCCCCAGCCTCCTGAACCTGTTCTTCCAGCCCCCGGGGTTCTGGAAGGATTTATATGACACTGATGCTGCCTCATCATTAGAAGGCTGTCACTGGGGTGACAGAGAACAGCAGATATGGAACTGTCATGGCAGGAAAAACGAGGTGACGAGGAAGGCACTTCATCACTGCGCGAGATTAGAGGCGGCCGCAGCTCCACCTGCCGAAAGCCTCCCTGTCACAGTCGTGCTTCAGCTGCGTCCCCCGACTTGTCCTAGCCCCCTTCCGCAAGCCGGGCATCAAAATCCACTGCTGGTTTCTGAAAGAGGAAGAGAATTTTGTGGAAAGGGGCCAGTCCATTCTCTTCAGAACTGACCGAGGAGTAGAGCGGTGCTCTTAACATCTGGGGATCACAGACCCCGCGAGGGCTTCCTGGACCTTCTCTCCAGAACAGCGCACCCATAGGCTCACACTTGCACACAATTTCAGCTGTTTTCCAGGCCCTTCAGTCCATCTGTGGGCTCGAGATTAAGTAGGCTTTCTTGCTGGAGATGGCTGGGGGATGTGTTTATGAAAACACAGTTGCTGACCGTGTTTACCCTTCTGACCCTTTCCTCGTCCTGCAGCTCCTGGAGGAAGCAAAGGAAATGTAACTCAAATCCAATAATTACTTTTCAGGAGTATCTTTGGGGAGGTGAAGCCACAGGCCACGTGAGAGTTCTGTCTTCTCTGTATGTAAATTGCTTGAGGTCCTTCATATCCGTCAAGGACCTCAAGCAATGGGTAGGCTGCCTGGACAGTCAGGAGTGAGCTCTGTGTCTAAAACTCTGTCGGGATGCTGGCGCTCGGGACCGTGGGAGCTCTCCTTGCACTGAATTCGCTGAAGAATGCTTTGGAGGAGAAAGCCACGGCTGCGAGGCCCTGAGGTGCTCTCCTCCCCCTCTCCGCCACCTCGGAAAGTTCCTGTCCCTCCCTGGTGGGAAGCACGTGTGCTCTTAATAGAGCTGCCTAATCACTTGTTTAAACTAGACATTTGGTGCGTAATGACTCCTGGCTGGGTCCAGAAAACCCATCTGCCTTTCTCTGCAGGGACAGGACCTGCTGGATGTGGTTCCATTGGCTGGAGGAACAGAGAGCCGTCCTCCCTAACGCAGTGCCCACTGTGGGCGGGAGCCTGGAGGTGGGAGTACTTCATAAGGTTGGGCAAAGACAGCTGACACCTTGTTCCCTTCTGTACCTGCTCTCCTACCCCTGGGCACAGGATGATCCCGGAATGTGATGTAGCGAGAATGGGGAGAGGGAGCACCCCTGGGGTCGTTTCCCAGCTCTGCTGGTGGCACTCAGAGGGCAGCTTCTGGGACCAGTGAGTCTCCTGTGCTCCTGGCTTGCCACCCGCCTGGCTGGAGGAAACAGGAAATCTGGCAGGACCTAAGGCTTCCCAGGCTCTGGGGTATGACTAGAAAGCCAGCACATTTGCTATTTGTCCAGAGTTTTGGAGATTTGGGGGGAGAGAGAGAGACACTCGAGAAATAGAAGCCACAGCTGTGTTAATTATTATTATTTTTATCATTGTTACAGAGGAGAATGGTCTGCTGTTAATTCTCTGGGAAAACGAGCTGGCATCACTCAGGCCTTGAGCCCAGGAGAGCAAGCAGTGGTGAGGGGGAAAAAAGAAAAAAAACCAGCCTCCATATGCGCTGCACTCCTAGCTGGCTCACCTGGCCAGGCACTGCACCTCTCCTCCACATGTGTGCACACATACAGGCGCACCCAAGCACACACACGTGTGAGGCCCAAGCTGCTACAGCAGCAGGGAGGGGCAGAGCCCCTGGAGCACTTGTTCTCAGGTCAGTGGAAGAAAACTGGCCAGGCTCGAGGGAAGCGTGTGAGAGTCGGGCAGAGGACCCTGCTTTAGTTGTTCTGGAGGTTTCTGCTGGTAACGTGCCTGGCCGGCCCCCCCGGTGAGCTCTGTGTCTAAAACTCTGTCGGGATGCTGGCGCTCGGGACCGTGGGACCCCACTGAATTCGCTGAAGAATGCTTTGGAGGAGAAAGCCACGGCTGCGAGGCCCTGAGGTGCTCTCCTCCCCCTCTCCGCCACCTCGGAAAGTTCCTGTCCCTCCCTGGTGGGAAGCACGTGTGCTCTTAATAGAGCTGCCTAATCACTTGTTTAAACTAGACATTTGGTGCGTAATGACTCCTGGCTGGGTCCAGAAAACCCATCTGCCTTTCTCTGCAGGGACAGGACCTGCTGGATGTGGTTCCATTGGCTGGAGGAACAGAGAGCCGTCCTCCCTAACGCAGTGCCCACTGTGGGCGGGAGCCTGGAGGTGGGAGTACTTCATAAGGTTGGGCAAAGACAGCTGACACCTTGTTCCCTTCTGTACCTGCTCTCCTACCCCTGGGCACAGGATGATCCCGGAATGTGATGTAGCGAGAATGGGGAGAGGAGCACCCCTGGGGTCGTTTCCCAGCTCTGCTGGTGGCACTCAGAGGGCAGCTTCTGGGACCAGTGAGTCTCCTGTGCTCCTGGCTTGCCACCCGCCTGGCTGGAGGAAACAGGAAATCTGGCAGGACCTAAGGCTTCCCAGGCTCTGGGGTATGACTAGAAAGCCAGCACATTTGCTATTTGTCCAGAGTTTTGGAGATTTGGGGGGAGAGAGAGAGACACTCGAGAAATAGAAGCCACAGCTGTGTTAATTATTATTATTTTTATCATTGTTACAGAGGAGAATGGTCTGCTGTTAATTCTCTGGGAAAACGAGCTGGCATCACTCAGGCCTTGAGCCCAGGAGAGCAAGCAGTGGTGAGGGGGAAAAAAGAAAAAAAACCAGCCTCCATATGCGCTGCACTCCTAGCTGGCTCACCTGGCCAGGCACTGCACCTCTCCTCCACATGTGTGCACACATACAGGCGCACCCAAGCACACACACGTGTGAGGCCCAAGCTGCTACAGCAGCAGGGAGGGGCAGAGCCCCTGGAGCACTTGTTCTCAGGTCAGTGGAAGAAAACTGGCCAGGCTCGAGGGAAGCGTGTGAGAGTCGGGCAGAGGACCCTGCTTTAGTTGTTCTGGAGGTTTCTGCTGGTAACGTGCCTGCACCCATCGTCCCAGAGGCTCCTTCACGGCCTGGCAGTTGGTGTGGCCGGGGGTGAGGGCTCAGCATCACACGGTGCTGGACACGCGTCGTGGCTCCTGCGTGAAGCAGCTGTGGGACCTGGGCAGTTGCTTAACTTCTCTGAGCCTCCAGGTCCCCTTCAGTGCGTATTAACTACGGCTCTCAGAGGGTTGTCGTGTGGGTTAGATAAGAAATAAGCTCTGTGAAAGGCCCAGGACAGAGGAAGTATTCAATGAATTGTATCTGCTAAAATTCAGAGCAGATGTGCCTGTTCCCCTTTCACAAGTGAGAAGCAAACTGGGGCTCAGGGAGATTGTCCCAGGTTGTTAAGTGCTGGAGCTGGGATTAGAATGCCGCTGTTTCTCTGGGAGATTTCCATGGTGGCAGTGTGGACCTGGGCACCCATCGAGTTGGCCCTTGGCCTCCCACTGCAGCCAGTTCCGTCGTCCCTGGACTGCCCACACACGTGGCCACCCTTCTGGCGACGTCTCAGAGAGGTGACCCGGATAGACCTGCAGCTGCCGCTCAGTCTCTGCCAGGTGGAGGCGAGGCTGGGGGCACAGGCAGAGACCCCGGAGCCAGACAGAAGTGTCAGGGTCTGATGGGGGCTGGGAGAGGAGAGTAATGGGTGACCAGCAAGGTGGGGGAGGGTGAGGAGCCAGGGAGGGATGAGAAAAGAGATGGAGGCTGGGAGAAGACACAGGCTCCACACACAGCTGGCTCTGTGTCGTTCTGCTGAGACTCCTGAATGCCCCTTCCGAGAGGAGCTTCCTGTTAGGAAATAATACAGCAGCCTTAAACTTGGTTAGAAAGCCAGCTACTAAATTTATTTTTCAAATATGATGTGATTGTGAATTTGTGGCACATGAATTATATCTCAAAGTCATTATTTATATATAATTTTGTAGTAATTGTATATACATGCATATGCATACACATGCATATGTGTAAGTTTACAAATGTATAAAATGGGGTTGTTAAGACCACTGGTTCTTGCCCCTCCCCGGTTGTATGAGCTCGGGCAAGAGGCTTTCTTTGAGCCTCAGTTCCCTCGTCTGCACAATAGGGATACGATAATGGTTGTTCTGAGGGTTTAAAGAGGTCATGAGTTGCACGTCCCTGGCAGAGAAAAAGCCCTTAATGAAGTCAGATAATTGTTCTGCATCTGTTTTGTTGGACAAGGTACGCCACTGCCCCTGGTGTGGCACTGAGGGGAGGGAGTCCAAGAGGACTGTCTGCAGGGCTGAAGGGCAGTCGGTGAGTGTTTGCAGAGTGAAACGTGCTTCGCCCCTGCCTGGCACAGCTCTGGGCAGCTGAGGAGGGCGGCCCTGTGGCCAGAAGCAGACTGGATCCCCAGCAGACAGTGGACCTCCCCAGAGCTGCAGGGCTGGGCTGGACTCCCCTCGACTTGCTCTAGGGCCTCTAGGAGGGACCGTCACAAGTGAGGAGCTGAGGGGGCTGCCAGGGGAGGGCGGCCACAGGGCGGGATCCTTGGCAGGCATGAAAGCCCAAACACCCTTCCCCAGCTGAGGCGGGAACCTGGGTGGGTTCCCACTTGGGGCAGATGAGCTGAAATGCAGTTTCTTGGCAAGTCCTGCCTTCTTAATCTCACCTCTGTCTCATCCAGGAAGTTCTTTCCCACACCCAGCCGCAGCATCCTGTGGTCTTTCATCTGGTTTCCTGACCTGTGATCCTTAAAGGAGATGGACTTGGTTTCAGGTCCCAGCCGGCCAGTTTCCCTGAGGCAAGCAAGAAGACAGGCTGAGGGCTTCCCTGGTGGTCCAGTGGGTAAGGACACCGCCTTGCAGTGCAAGGAGTGCCAGTTCGATACCTGGCCTGGGAAGATCCCATGTGCTGAGGAGCGGCTGGACCGATGTGTTCAATTACCGAACCGGAGCTCTGGAGCGCATGCGCCCAGAGCTGGTGCTCTGCGACAACAGAGGCCACTGCGATGGGAGGCCCACACGGGCCAAAGAACAAAGATGGATGAAAACAGATAAATGAAAGAACAACAGAAGCGGCCCACCTACCCCCCTCCCTCCCCAACCCGCCCCCCCAAAACAAAACAAAACAAAACAAAAATTTAAAAAAAAAAGAAGAAGAAGAAGACAGGTTGAACGCCCTGTATGTGTTGGCGTGGGTGTGACCTTTCATGAGGCACGTTCACTTTGTCTAGGAGTGGTGGGTTAGAAGATCAGGGTCCTGGAGAATCCCTGTTCACACCCCAGCTTCACCCTGGAATTATTTTCCTAGCTGGATGCCTAGAAGGGAACCCATTCTGAAGGCTGAAACAGGAACAATCACCAGCCTTAGCTAGCAGGGGAGCAGTGTTGTGAGCCTTGGGCTCTCCTCTGCATGAGCCTGTCTGGGTTTGCGTCTCTGCTACACATTACTCACAAGATCCTGAGCAAGCTTTGCAACATCCGTAAGCCTCAGTTTCCTTATCTATAGAGTGGCAACACCAGCAGTTCCGTATCCGAGAGTTGGGGGGGTTCAGTGAGGTCCTGCATGGGATGCTGTGTGGATACTGAAGCTCAGGTTGGAGGTCTGGCCCTGAGATATGCTCTGTGAACGGTGATATATGGAGTCAGTACCTCCTGGCAATCGTACCTCCCAGACTGCTGCCTGCAGATTTCATGCCAGAGCCTGACGCTCAGGGGAACAGGCAGTCACAGTTGGGGTCCCCCTGTGTTCAGGGAATGCATTCATGAAGCAGAAGGGAGGCCAGAAAAAAGCAGAGAAAAGAAAGCCCCGCAAATTCTCCTCTGTCCTCCCCACTGCAGTCTGGGGAACTCCTGCACCTGTGATCCTTAAAGGAGATGGACTTGGTTTCAGGTCCCAGCCGGCCAGTTTCCCTGAGGCAAGCAAGAAGACAGGCTGAGGGCTTCCCTGGTGGTCCAGTGGGTAAGGACACCGCCTTGCAGTGCAAGGAGTGCCAGTTCGATACCTGGCCTGGGAAGATCCCATGTGCTGAGGAGCGGCTGGACCGATGTGTTCAATTACCGAACCGGAGCTCTGGAGCGCATGCGCCCAGAGCTGGTGCTCTGCGACAACAGAGGCCACTGCGATGGGAGGCCCACACGGGCCAAAGAACAAAGATGGAT
Organism: Tragulus kanchil; assembly: GCA_022376925.1. Taxonomy (NCBI): domain Eukaryota; kingdom Metazoa; phylum Chordata; class Mammalia; order Artiodactyla; family Tragulidae; genus Tragulus; species Tragulus kanchil. The sequence continues at coordinate 78,263,442 of JAIOJX010000024.1, read as the reverse complement.
GAAAACAGATAAATGAAAGAACAACAGAAGCGGCCCACCTACCCCCCTCCCTCCCCAACCCGCCCCCCCAAAACAAAACAAAACAAAACAAAAATTTAAAAAAAAAAGAAGAAGAAGAAGACAGGTTGAACGCCCTGTATGTGTTGGCGTGGGTGTGACCTTTCATGAGGCACGTTCACTTTGTCTAGGAGTGGTGGGTTAGAAGATCAGGGTCCTGGAGAATCCCTGTTCACACCCCAGCTTCACCCTGGAATTATTTTCCTAGCTGGATGCCTAGAAGGGAACCCATTCTGAAGGCTGAAACAGGAACAATCACCAGCCTTAGCTAGCAGGGGAGCAGTGTTGTGAGCCTTGGGCTCTCCTCTGCATGAGCCTGTCTGGGTTTGCGTCTCTGCTACACATTACTCACAAGATCCTGAGCAAGCTTTGCAACATCCGTAAGCCTCAGTTTCCTTATCTATAGAGTGGCAACACCAGCAGTTCCGTATCCGAGAGTTGGGGGGGTTCAGTGAGGTCCTGCATGGGATGCTGTGTGGATACTGAAGCTCAGGTTGGAGGTCTGGCCCTGAGATATGCTCTGTGAACGGTGATATATGGAGTCAGTACCTCCTGGCAATCGTACCTCCCAGACTGCTGCCTGCAGATTTCATGCCAGAGCCTGACGCTCAGGGGAACAGGCAGTCACAGTTGGGGTCCCCCTGTGTTCAGGGAATGCATTCATGAAGCAGAAGGGAGGCCAGAAAAAAGCAGAGAAAAGAAAGCCCCGCAAATTCTCCTCTGTCCTCCCCCAGCTCTGCAGCTCCTGGGGGAACTGAGCTGCAGAATACAATGGGATTTAATAAAATGCCTTTAACTCACAAAGTTTGTCTGCTGCCAGCTCCTTAATTAAATTGCCTAATGCTGCTTTGCGGTGGCAGCACAAACTCCTGTGTTTAAAGAGCACGGTGTTGCCATGGCGCTTCCCCGACAGGGTGAGCCGGCCGTGGAGGAGCATACAAATGAGGCGTGGGGCCTGGCCCTGCCCGCAGTGTCCGCCTCGACACACACACACACTCACAGACACACACACACACAGATGAGGCGTGGGGCCTGGCCCTGCCCGCAGTGTCCTCCCCAACACACACACACACACACACACACACACACGAGGTGTGGAGCCTGGCCCTGCCTGCAGTGTCCACCCCGACACACACACACAGACACAGATGAGGTGTGGGGCCTGGCCCTGCTCGCAGCATCCACCCACCCACCCACACACACACACACACACACACACACACACGCACACCCCTCCCCACTAGTATACTCTGGTTTTCCTGGGAAAGGATTTAATTCTTGCTACAAACTCTGAGCTGAGGCTTTAGAAAGGGGAGATCTAGGAATATCTGAGCAGGACAGAGCTGGCCAGTCGGTATGCCGGTGGGTCCTGGGCCCAGCCCTGGGTGCTCAGGACAGCCCCGCAAGGCCAAGGTAGCGGGCTGTCTCCCAGTTGCCCACCTGTGCTAGCAGTTGCCTCCCTTTCCCCTGGTGCACCTTCCAAACAGTCGTCTCTGTGCCGAGACCCAAGAAGGGTCGGGAAACTGGTCAAGAGTCTGATCCGTTTGGTGAGAAACGGGGTGTGTTTCTTTACACATGGAGGGTGGAGGAAAGAGAAACTCACTTGCTGTGGATTTTTCCTTTTAGATGCAAACCAGTTGGGTATTTTTCTCCAGTATTTTATTATGAAAAATTTTAAAGGTTGTATGCAGCTAAGTTGAAGGAATTTAAAGTTTGAAAAAGGTTCAAGTTGGGGTCCCCTGTGTTCAGGGAATGCATTCATGAAGCAGAAGGGAGGCCAGAAAAAAGCAGAGAAAAGAAAGCCCCGCAAATTCTCCTCTGTCCTCCCCCAGCTCTGCAGCTCCTGGGGGAACTGAGCTGCAGAATACAATGGGATTTAATAAAATGCCTTTAACTCACAAAGTTTGTCTGCTGCCAGCTCCTTAATTAAATTGCCTAATGCTGCTTTGCGGTGGCAGCACAAACTCCTGTGTTTAAAGAGCACGGTGTTGCCATGGCGCTTCCCCGACAGGGTGAGCCGGCCGTGGAGGAGCATACAAATGAGGCGTGGGGCCTGGCCCTGCCCGCAGTGTCCGCCTCGACACACACACACACTCACAGACACACACACACACAGATGAGGCGTGGGGCCTGGCCCTGCCCGCAGTGTCCTCCCCAACACACACACACACACACACACACACACACACACACACACGAGGTGTGGAGCCTGGCCCTGCCTGCAGTGTCCACCCCGACACACACACACAGACACAGATGAGGTGTGGGGCCTGGCCCTGCTCGCAGCATCCACCCACCCACCCACACACACACACACACACACACACACACACGCACACCCCTCCCCACTAGTATACTCTGGTTTTCCTGGGAAAGGATTTAATTCTTGCTACAAACTCTGAGCTGAGGCTTTAGAAAGGGGAGATCTAGGAATATCTGAGCAGGACAGAGCTGGCCAGTCGGTATGCCGGTGGGTCCTGGGCCCAGCCCTGGGTGCTCAGGACAGCCCCGCAAGGCCAAGGTAGCGGGCTGTCTCCCAGTTGCCCACCTGTGCTAGCAGTTGCCTCCCTTTCCCCTGGTGCACCTTCCAAACAGTCGTCTCTGTGCCGAGACCCAAGAAGGGTCGGGAAACTGGTCAAGAGTCTGATCCGTTTGGTGAGAAACGGGGTGTGTTTCTTTACACATGGAGGGTGGAGGAAAGAGAAACTCACTTGCTGTGGATTTTTCCTTTTAGATGCAAACCAGTTGGGTATTTTTCTCCAGTATTTTATTATGAAAAATTTTAAAGGTTGTATGCAGCTAAGTTGAAGGAATTTAAGCATGAGCAATCATATACCCACTACCTAGATTCTACAATTAACCTTTTCAAGACTTGCTTTATCACATCTCTTCCATCAATCAACTTATCTTATTTATGGTGCATTTCACAATAAATTGCAGACATTAATACATTTCCCCCTAAATACTTCAACAACTGTGGAGTTCAACTTTAATTTATAGATTTATTTTTCTTTTGATATAAAATTTACATACAAGTAAGTTCTGGGGAGTTTTCATTCCATGCCTGTCTTGTACTCCCAGAGATGGCTGTAACTGGTCTAAAGTGAGACGCAGGCATGAGTGTATTTTTAAAGATCCTCATATGAATCTGTGGTGCAGCCGGAGTAGAAAAACAGCGGTAACAGGAGGCAGAGGATTATCATTTTTACTTCCCCCAGGGGGGTAATATGAAGCTGTGGTCGGCCTGTCCCGTGCTTACCCTTCCAGCCCACTTCCCTTCCGCGGGTACTCTGTGTGTGGATCACACGTGCTCATACTCATGAGACTTTTAGGGTCTACGTGTGAATCCACTCATGCTCACGTTGGCCCTGGAGGGTCTCATCAGCTGTATTTCCCAGTGGCAAAACCCGTATCTGTTTCAGATATTGTACAGGTCACAGAGATGACACTTCTGAACAGATTTCCGTGTGATAGTCAGGGGTCTCCTGATGACCAGGACTGTGGTGGAGGATGGCGGGTGATGAGGCTGGTGGAGAGTGCTCACAGTGGGGTGTGGTGATGACCGTGAGTAGGGGTCCTGGTGATCACAGCTCAGGATGGTGACAACAGTGGGTGCTGCTGCAGGTGGAGATGGCGCGCTGCAGGTGGGGTGACCGCCAGGCCGGTGAGCCTCGTGGCTGCATGGTGGTGGCGGTTACCAGGTAAGGCTGCTGACGCTCCCCGCCCTAGGAGGCCTGTAAACAGATGCTCACTCACCACACTGAGACCCAGTTGAGAAGACCATTGGTTTTTGTGTGGCAGGAAGGGTGGGCCCACCGTTGAGAACGCCACTGCTGCGAGGTGCAGCTCCTTCCACAATGCTGAGAGGGCGCGTGAGAACCTCGTCTCCCCGGAGCCCTGGGAAGCCCTGACAGAGCAGCGGGAGCCACACGCTCAGCCGCCCTGTTCTGTCGCGCATTAACAAGACACAGCTCTTGCATTAAGCACAAGTGGATCATTAGAAACATTTATTTAAGATGAGCAGCTCTGAGCCAGCCAGACTTGGGATGCCAGCCATCTCATGATCGATAGAGATTTTATTTGCTGCTTGCTTGGTTTCCTGTTCCTTTCATGCCTGGTGAGCTTGAGGGAGGACAGAGGGAAAGTGCTCTGGGTTCCTCCCTTAACCCAGGCAGTAGGGGGCAAAAGGGTGCAAATCCCCCGCACTCCTGTCTCTCACCACAGCACTTAGCTGGCCCCCCTCTGCATTGTCCTGTGGGGATGAAGATGAATTTGGGATGCTAAGGTGTATTACTTTAAATATGAATATATATATATATATATATCAAATATATATACGTGTATATATATACATATATATATATATATATATATGGGAGCCCAGGGATTGAGTTTGAAAAATATTGTAACATTGTCCAACCTTTTCATTTTACAGATGAGAAAACTAGGGTCAAGTGGGCAACAAATAAAATCCCTGTTGAGAACAACAGTAAAAATGCCCTTTGTGTATACAACATCTCTGATGAAGCAAAGACACCTCATGCCTGTGACCTGATTAGATTTTACACCAGCCCTGTGGGCAATGACCTTCCTTTCCCATTTGACAGATGACTCCTGAGTCATTCCCACATTCTTTCCACTAGCAGTTGAGCTTAGGTGGTATTTGTGTAGCCCTCCCAGCTCATAACATATTTCATGCTCATGATGTTTTCATTAGACTTAAGCCAGATCTCTGACAAAAAGACGGAGGGTGCAGGTCTCCCATTTTCAGAAGTGGTAAGTCAGGCCCATGGAGGTTAGAAAGGGGCGCGCTGCAGGTGGGGTGACCGCCAGGCACTGGGGGGGGACCCAGTCCCTAGGAGGCCTGTAAACAGATGCTCACTCACCACACTGAGACCCAGTTGAGAAGACCATTGGTTTTGTGTGGCAGGAAGGGTGGGCCCACCGTTGAGAACGCCACTGCTGCGAGGTGCAGCTCCTTCCACAATGCTGAGAGGGCGCGTGAGAACCTCGTCTCCCCGGAGCCCTGGGAAGCCCTGACAGAGCAGCGGGAGCCACACGCTCAGCCGCCCTGTTCTGTCGCGCATTAACAAGACACAGCTCTTGCATTAAGCACAAGTGGATCATTAGAAACATTTATTTAAGATGAGCAGCTCTGAGCCAGCCAGACTTGGGATGCCAGCCATCTCATGATCGATAGAGATTTTATTTGCTGCTTGCTTGGTTTCCTGTTCCTTTCATGCCTGGTGAGCTTGAGGGAGGACAGAGGGAAAGTGCTCTGGGTTCCTCCCTTAACCCAGGCAGTAGGGGGCAAAAGGGTGCAAATCCCCCGCACTCCTGTCTCTCACCACAGCACTTAGCTGGCCCCCCTCTGCATTGTCCTGTGGGGATGAAGATGAATTTGGGATGCTAAGGTGTATTACTTTAAATATGAATATATATATATATATATATCAAATATATATACGTGTATATATATACATATATATATATATATATATATGGGAGCCCAGGGATTGAGTTTGAAAAATATTGTAACATTGTCCAACCTTTTCATTTTACAGATGAGAAAACTAGGGTCAAGTGGGCAACAAATAAAATCCCTGTTGAGAACAACAGTAAAAATGCCCTTTGTGTATACAACATCTCTGATGAAGCAAAGACACCTCATGCCTGTGACCTGATTAGATTTTTACACCAGCCCTGTGGGCAATGACCTTCCTTTCCCATTTGACAGATGACTCCTGAGTCATTCCCACATTCTTTCCACTAGCAGTTGAGCTTAGGTGGTATTTGTGTAGCCCTCCCAGCTCATAACATATTTCATGCTCATGATGTTTTCATTAGACTTAAGCCAGATCTCTGACAAAAAGACGGAGGGTGCAGGTCTCCCCATTTTTCAGAAGTGGTAAGTCAGGCCCATGGAGGTTTAGCATCTTGCCAAGCTTGCGCCGTTAGTAAGTAAGTGGTAGAGTGACAACCAGAATCTAGGATCCCGGCATGAGTTTGCTGGGGCTGCCTTGTCAATGTCCTGCAGAGTGGACTGGATGACTTCAACAACAGAAACTTAAGTGCCTCAGGTTCTGAAGGCTAGATGTCTGAGATCAGCGTGTTCGCGGGCGGCTGGGATGTGGTCTTTTCTGAAACCTGGAGCAGAGACGCCTTCCCCGGGGGCGGGTGCTGTCTTCGTCCGTTCACAGCTGCAGCATTTCAGCTGTGTTCTCCATCCACACATTGAATTCTCCCTATGTCTCCATGTCTACGTCCAAATTTCCCTCTTCTTATGAGGACACCAGTATTGGATTATGGCCCACCCTAACCTAGTATAACCTCATCTGTACTTGATTACATCTACAAATACCCTGTGTCCAAGTTAAGGTCACAGGATCTAGCAGTAGGACTTCATTGTATCTTTCGAGGGAGACACAGTTCAATCCAGAGGGTCCCTGACCTACGTCAGTGGGCTTCGGCAATGCCGTTTGCATCCTGTGCTCCATCTCATCTATTTTCTCCTCCACATCTTCTACTACCAAGAACGAGGTGCTTGCCTCTTCTGCAGTGCAGACAGTGGGGCTGGCTGGGATCACTTCTCATCTTCCACTCTTCCCAAATGATTACAAGCTACTAAGGTGGAATCGTGAAATACAGGCAGGCATTTTATCTTTTTATTCCCAGACAGTAAAAATCATTAAATGTCCAACTTTTAAGATGAGAAAACTAGGGTCAAGTGGGCAACAAATAAAATCCCTGTTGAGAACAACAGTAAATGCCCTTTGTGTATACAACATCTCTGATGAAGCAAAGACACCTCATGCCTGTGACCTGATTAGATTTTTACACCAGCCCTGTGGGCAATGACCTTCCTTTCCCATTTGACAGATGACTCCTGAGTCATTCCCACATTCTTTCCACTAGCAGTTGAGCTTAGGTGGTATTTGTGTAGCCCTCCCAGCTCATAACATATTTCATGCTCATGATGTTTTCATTAGACTTAAGCCAGATCTCTGACAAAAAGACGGAGGGTGCAGGTCTCCCCATTTTTCAGAAGTGGTAAGTCAGGCCCATGGAGGTTTAGCATCTTGCCAAGCTTGCGCCGTTAGTAAGTAAGTGGTAGAGTGACAACCAGAATCTAGGATCCCGGCATGAGTTTGCTGGGGCTGCCTTGTCAATGTCCTGCAGAGTGGACTGGATGACTTCAACAACAGAAACTTAAGTGCCTCAGGTTCTGAAGGCTAGATGTCTGAGATCAGCGTGTTCGCGGGCGGCTGGGATGTGGTCTTTTCTGAAACCTGGAGCAGAGACGCCTTCCCGGCGGCGGGTGCTGTCTTCGTCCGTTCACAGCTGCAGCATTTCAGCTGTGTTCTCCATCCACACATTGAATTCTCCCTATGTCTCCATGTCTACGTCCAAATTTCCCTCTTCTTATGAGGACACCAGTATTGGATTATGGCCCACCCTAACCTAGTATAACCTCATCTGTACTTGATTACATCTACAAATACCCTGTGTCCAAGTTAAGGTCACAGGATCTAGCAGTAGGACTTCATTGTATCTTTCGAGGGAGACACAGTTCAATCCAGAGGGTCCCTGACCTACGTCAGTGGGCTTCGGCAATGCCGTTTGCATCCTGTGCTCCATCTCATCTATTTTCTCCTCCACATCTTCTACTACCAAGAACGAGGTGCTTGCCTCTTCTGCAGTGCAGACAGTGGGGCTGGCTGGGATCACTTCTCATCTTCCACTCTTCCCAAATGATTACAAGCTACTAAGGTGGAATCGTGAAATACAGGCAGGCATTTTGTCTTTTTTATTCCCAGACAGTAAAAATCATTAAAGCTTGCTCTTAATTAGTTTCATTTTGAAGCTTCTAAATATTGATTTAACCTACACTCCTTTGTACTTGCTGCAGTCACTGAATTATGCCTGTTATTGATCATGGGATGGGAGCATTTCCATCCACCGGGCTCTGTGCCCTTCCGGCACTGCTTCCCCAGTGGGTGTGTGGGGCTCAGAAGGCATGGCCAGGCCTGGAGGAAAGAAGCCCCCGCCAGATTGGAAAGGACCTTCCCTTAAAGTAGGGCTATTCAGCTTAGGCCAGGGGCCAGTTTCTTTCTCTTGGGTTGGCCCACGCTCAGGGAAATCTGAATAAGAAGAAATCAGCTGGAAATCTCTCATTCCTTTTTGGGCCTGAAGAAACCTGGGCAATGGGAGCTGGAAGAGGGTGATGTGGAGTCAGGGTTTAGAGCGTGAGCACTGGCTACAGCTAGACCTTGTTTGAGTCCTGGCTTTACCAGTTGGTTGTTCTTCAACACAGAACCTATCCTCTCACATCTATGAAATGGGCCTGGTAACCCTTGTGTCTGGCTGTGGTTTTCAGCATTGAATGCAACCAATCATATCAGAGCCCAGCCCACAGCCTGGCTCATAAACAGCCCTCAGTCAATGACTACCATTATTTTTTTAATTTTTATTTATTTATTTTTATTTTTTGGTTATTCTGGGTTTTACTGCTGCCACAGGCTCTTCTCTAGTTGCAGGAAGTGGGGCTACTCTTGAGTTGAGCCCACAGCTGGTAAAACCTCATCTGTACTTGATTACATCTACAAATACCCTGTGTCCAAGTCTTCTACTACCAAGAACGACGGGTCCCTGACCCACGTCAGTGGGCTTCGCAATGCCGTTTGCATCCTGTGCTCCATCTCATCTATTTTCTCCTCCACATCTTCTACTACCAAGAACGAGGTGCTTGCCTCTTCTGCAGTGCAGACAGTGGGGCTGGCTGGGATCACTTCTCATCTTCCACTCTTCCCAAATGATTACAAGCTACTAAGGTGGAATCGTGAAATACAGGCAGGCATTTTGTCTTTTTTATTCCCAGACAGTAAAAATCATTAAAGCTTGCTCTTAATTAGTTTCATTTTGAAGCTTCTAAATATTGATTTAACCTACACTCCTTTGTACTTGCTGCAGTCACTGAATTATGCCTGTTATTGATCATGGGCTGGGAGCAGTTCCATCCACCGGGCTCTGTGCCCTTCCGCACTGTTTCCCCCAGTGGGTGTGTGGGGCTCAGAAGGCATGGCCAGGCCTGGAGGAAAGAAGCCCCCGCCAGATTGGAAAGGACCTTCCCTTAAAGTAGGGCTATTCAGCTTAGGCCAGGGGCCAGTTTCTTTCTCTTGGGTTGGCCCACGCTCAGGGAAATCTGAATAAGAAGAAATCAGCTGGAAATCTCTCATTCCTTTTTGGGCCTGAAGAAACCTGGGCAATGGGAGCTGGAAGAGGGTGATGTGGAGTCAGGGTTTAGAGCGTGAGCACTGGCTACAGCTAGACCTTGTTTGAGTCCTGGCTTTACCAGTTGGTTGTTCTTCAACACAGAACCTATCCTCTCACATCTATGAAATGGGCCTGGTAACCCTTGTGTCTGGCTGTGGTTTTCAGCATTGAATGCAACCAATCATATCAGAGCCCAGCCCACAGCCTGGCTCATAAACAGCCCTCAGTCAATGACTACCATTATTTTTTTAATTTTTATTTATTTATTTTTATTTTTTGGTTATTCTGGGTTTTTACTGCTGCCACAGGCTCTTCTCTAGTTGCAGGAAGTGGGGGCTACTCTTGAGTTGAGGCAAACAATTACTCTCTTGTTGTGGTGACTTTTCTTGTGGAACTTGGGCTCTAGGGCTCACGGGCTTCAATAGCTGTAGCACACGGGCTCAATAGTTGCGGGCTTTATTGCTCCACAGCATGTGGAATCTTCCCGGATCAGGGATCGAACTCATGTCTCCTGCACTGGCAGGTGAACTCTCTGCCACTGAGCTACCAGGAATGCCCCGTAACTACCATTATTAACATTGCAGTCTCACTGGGGTCATCAGTCTGGACTCAGAAGCACACGGTATCTTTTAGCTGTGGTTCCATTGCTTGTTTGCTGTGTGCTATTGGGCAAGTCATTTAATATCCTTTCGATTAAAATGGGAGTAATGACATCTATGACCTTGCAAGCCTATTGTGAGAATCGCACAGGCTCGTGGAGATGGAAGAACGTAGACCTCAAGGTGCATCCTGCCGTAAGCGACCTTACTGACGACTGTCGTCATCGCTGCCAGGGTGCCTTCTCGGCCTCCCTCTGCCTGCAGTATGGTGTCCCTTCCGGCTCCAACCCGCTGCTCCGGCCTCTTCACACCACCTGCACTCTGGGTAAACCAAGCGGGGCCGCTGGGTTCTTGGAGTTCTCTTCATCATTTTATCCCAGGACCTTTGTTCCTGGTGTCCCCAGGATGTACAGAAAGTCTTCCACCATCTGTGCATCTATAACTGACTGATTTAGGCAACACTTCCCTGGGAGGCTTTTTAAAAAAACAAAACCAACTTTATTCAAGTACATTTCATACCTTCAAATCTACACATTTTTGGTGTGTAATTCAATGACTTTTGGAAATTTCCTCAGAATTTTTCCCCAGCTGCCCTCATGAAGCAGAATTATGTTCTCTCCTCTAAACTGTGTCCCTGTTGCCCTTGGTAAGTACTTCTGTGACAACTCCTAACATGATTTAGTAGAGTGGGTTTTAAAATTTTTTTTGAATCTGTGACTCCTACCTGCCCTCCCCATGACCTTGGATCCCTAGGCACTCAGGACTCTTGTCAGTGCTTACTGGACAGAGAATTTCCTTGTGGCCAGGACAGAGAAGGTGAGAGGGATCTGGAATATTCAACTCTTACCTATCAGGATCATGATAAGCTCATCATACACGGAGCTTTAATTAAGTGTTCCTAGCTGGCACTATTGTTTACAGAATTCTAGTCTCAGCTGGAGGGGCCTGGAGATTATCTAGCCCAGGGATTCTCTACCATGGGCACCCAGCAGATGCCCCTGGAGGGCTTGCTCAAGCAGAAGCCCCATCCTCTGAGTTCCTGATTCTGGAGTAGGCTTGAGAATGTGCTTGTCTAACAAGTTTCCAGGTGATGCTGATGCTGCCGGTCCAGCGACCTCAGCTTCAGAACCACTCTCTGGCCCGACCCCCTCATTTCACAGGTGAGGAGCCCAAGGCGTGGAGCAGGAAGAGGTCACATTCCAAGGTCTGGCCAGGCCAGGCCTAGAGCCCAACCCTGTTCTGTCCCAGGACCTCTCCCTCCAGATCCCCTGCCCTGCCCTTTGCTTCCCGCCCTGCCTGCAGAGAAGCTGGATGGGGGCACAGAAGATCACACAGGCTTCTGACAAGTGCTGTCCACAGGCCTGACCCCAGGCTGGGGAGGGGTGCTGGGCATGGGTGCTACTGAGGGACAGGCCGGCGGGACTGAGGAAGCAGGGCAGGTGAAGGCTGGGCAGGCTGGGCCTGGAGGAGACCACAAGGACGGATGGGCCCTTACTGCAGTTGGTTGAGGGGGTGGGGGCTCCCACCGCGGGGCCTCAGCTGCAGCCATTTATCTCGCAGGCCTGCTTGAGACAGCTGACAGAGGGAGAAGGCGGTGAGCCCCACCGAGACCAAGGCTCCTTCCGCCGTGTGATTTATCTCAGAGATTCATCTGGCAAACCTGCTGATGAAACGAGTCTCCTTTTCTCTCCGCCTCATCAATTTTCATTCTGATTTCATTTTCTTTTCCGTTAGAAGAGCTTTGGCCTTTCTCCGTGTTTAACTGGTCTGTTCCTCATTTGCTCTGATCCTACCTCCCCCATGGCCCACTCAGGACTCTTGTCAGTGCTTACTGGACAGAGAATTTCCTTGTGGCCAGACGAAGGTGAGAGGGATCTGGAATATTCAACTCTTACCTATCAGGATCATGATAAGCTCATCATACACGGAGCTTTAATTAAGTGTTCCTAGCTGGCACTATTGTTTACAGAATTCTAGTCTCAGCTGGAGGGGCCTGGAGATTATCTAGCCCAGGGATTCTCTACCATGGGCACCCAGCAGATGCCCCTGGAGGGCTTGCTCAAGCAGAAGCCCCATCCTCTGAGTTCCTGATTCTGGAGTAGGCTTGAGAATGTGCTTGTCTAACAAGTTTCCAGGTGATGCTGATGCTGCCGGTCCAGCGACCTCAGCTTCAGAACCACTCTCTGGCCCGACCCCCTCATTTCACAGGTGAGGAGCCCAAGGCGTGGAGCAGGAAGAGGTCACATTCCAAGGTCTGGCCAGGCCAGGCCTAGAGCCCAACCCTGTTCTGTCCCAGGACCTCTCCCTCCAGATCCCCTGCCCTGCCCTTTGCTTCCCGCCCTGCCTGCAGAGAAGCTGGATGGGGGCACAGAAGATCACACAGGCTTCTGACAAGTGCTGTCCACAGGCCTGACCCCAGGCTGGGGAGGGGTGCTGGGCATGGGTGCTACTGAGGGACAGGCCGGCGGGACTGAGGAAGCAGGGCAGGTGAAGGCTGGGCAGGCTGGGCCTGGAGGAGACCACAAGGACGGATGGGCCCTTACTGCAGTTGGTTGAGGGGGTGGGGGCTCCCACCGCGGGGCCTCAGCTGCAGCCATTTATCTCGCAGGCCTGCTTGAGACAGCTGACAGAGGGAGAAGGCGGTGAGCCCCACCGAGACCAAGGCTCCTTCCGCCGTGTGATTTATCTCAGAGATTCATCTGGCAAACCTGCTGATGAAACGAGTCTCCTTTTCTCTCCGCCTCATCAATTTTCATTCTGATTTCATTTTCTTTTCCGTTAGAAGAGCTTTGGCCTTTCTCCGTGTTTAACTGGTCTGTTCCTCATTTGCTCTGCATCTTTCTCCTCAGCCACCCAAGCCCCAGACCCTCTCCCCGGGCGTCCCTCCCACCCCACCCCCACCGTGCACACCGTGGTGCTTCTCTCCCTGTTAGTTCTGGGCCCGGGAGTCACAGGGCTGCCCTCAAGGGCTCACAGTCTGACAGAGGAGTTGAGCGCCACATTGGATGTGGGTTCTTCAATGGTTCAAGAAAGAGCAAGGGATTAGTTGGGGGTGGGTGGTGGTAATGGAAGACTTCAGAGAGGGACAGCGTGAATTCAGAGAATTCCCAAGGCACACAAGCCGTGACAGGGACTTCTAGGCAACATTCCTCCTCTGTAACTGGGGAGACAGCCTCCCTCGTGGGGGAAATCTGAAAGAGACGCTGCCTGCTAAGTGCCTGGCACTCAGGTGGGGCTCTCTTCCATCTTCCTTAACCTCAGTTTGTATGGGGCACAGTCTCCAGCTTCCAGGCCACCCATGTACCGGGCCGGCACCAGACGGCCTGTCCATGGTGGTCATGTGATGGCCTCTTTGCATGTGCAAAGGAATGGGGGCAGGAAAGAGCATTGCTTGCATCTCTCTGAAGCCTTCCACCTTCCACTGGCACCTACCTCCTAGGGACCCACTGGATCTTTAAGAGCTGCAGGAGGGATCCTTTCAAGAATGCTGAAATGCTGCCCAGCACCCCAGCTGATTCTAGCAAGGGCAGGGGGAATTATAGGGAGGGAGCGGGAGAGGCTGATAGTTCGCAGCTGGGCTTGGCTGCCCCTCTGGCTGTGGCTGGTGCAGTCACGCTGAGACCTTTAGAGCGCTCTCAGCCCTTCCCAGGAGCACCTGGACAAACAGAGGAGCTGCTCACCTAAGCCAAGAAGAGTGAGCTGTTTGTTGGGTGAGAGTGTCAGAAATTGGTGACCTGTAAATGAGCTGAGTTCTAGAGCCTTCTAGAGTCCTGAAGACCAGAGAGAGAACCCTGATTGGAAGTCCTGAGGGGTGCTTAGAGTTGACCCAGGAGAGGGTGACTTGGACAGGAAGGAGTGTCAGCCTGAGATGGAAGAGATTCTGGGAGAGGCTGCCTGCACTAGAGGCCATCACACGACCACGGACAGGCCGTCTGGTGTGGGCCTGGTGCGCGGGTGGCCTGGAAGCTGGAGACTGTGCCTCATACAGACTGAGGAGGATGAAAATGGAAGAGGGTCCATAGATTGTCCCACGCTTACCAGGCATCGTCTCTTCTAGATTTTTCCCTGTGAGGGAGGCTGTCTCCCCAGTTACAGAGGAGGAGCCTGAGTAAGATGCTCAAGGTCACCAGGATTCGTGGGGCATGTTCAAGAAAGAGCAAGGGATTAGTTGGGGTGGGTGGTGGTAATGGAAGACTTCAGAGAGGGACAGCGTGAATTCAGAGAATTCCCAAGGCACACAAGCCGTGACAGGGACTTCTAGGCAACATTCCTCCTCTGTAACTGGGGAGACAGCCTCCCTCGTGGGGGAAATCTGAAAGAGACGCTGCCTGCTAAGTGCCTGGCACTCAGGTGGGGCTCTCTTCCATCTTCCTTAACCTCAGTTTGTATGGGGCACAGTCTCCAGCTTCCAGGCCACCCATGTACCGGGCCGGCACCAGACGGCCTGTCCATGGTGGTCATGTGATGGCCTCTTTGCATGTGCAAAGGAATGGGGGCAGGAAAGAGCATTGATTGCATCTCTCTGAAGCCTTCCACCTTCCACTGGCACCTACCTCCTAGGGACCCACTGGATCTTTAAGAGCTGCAGGAGGGATCCTTTCAAGAATGCTGAAATGCTGCCCAGCACCCCAGCTGATTCTAGCAAGGGCAGGGGGAATTATAGGGAGGGAGCGGGAGAGGCTGATAGTTCGCAGCTGGGCTTGGCTGCCCCTCTGGCTGTGGCTGGTGCAGTCACGCTGAGACCTTTAGAGCGCTCTCAGCCCTTCCCAGGAGCACCTGGACAAACAGAGGAGCTGCTCACCTAAGCCAAGAAGAGTGAGCTGTTTGTTGGGTGAGAGTGTCAGAAATTGGTGACCTGTAAATGAGCTGAGTTCTAGAGCCTTCTAGAGTCCTGAAGACCAGAGAGAGAACCCTGATTGGAAGTCCTGAGGGGTGCTTAGAGTTGACCCAGGAGAGGGTGACTTGGACAGGAAGGAGTGTCAGCCTGAGATGGAAGAGATTCTGGGAGAGGCTGCCTGCACTAGAGGCCATCACACGACCACGGACAGGCCGTCTGGTGTGGGCCTGGTGCGCGGGTGGCCTGGAAGCTGGAGACTGTGCCTCATACAGACTGAGGAGGATGAAAATGGAAGAGGGTCCATAGATTGTCCCACGCTTACCAGGCATCGTCTCTTCTAGATTTTTCCCTGTGAGGGAGGCTGTCTCCCCAGTTACAGAGGAGGAGCCTGAGTAAGATGCTCAAGGTCACCAGGATTCAGGCACAGAGCTGACTCCAAGACCCTCCTTTGAACCACTAACCCTAACCTCAGGTCTCCGAGAGTCCATAGGAATCCAGAGAGGTACCTGGGGGAGCTCCAGAGCAGGAGGATCGTCACAGGATGGAGTCCACAGGCGGAAAGTTGAGTTGGAACTGCCTTCTCCTCTGAGGGAAGAGTTAAGGTGGCCACAGCCCGGGGCAGTGGAGTCAGTGTGTGTGCATAGGAGAAGTGTGCTCTGGGTCTCCTCAGGAGGCCAGGAAGGAGGCAGAATGGGCCTGGGGCCACATTCAGGTCCTCCACCTGGTCCTCAGGAGCTCTGCTCTTGGGCTCTGCCCATCCTCGTCTGTCTGTCTCTCCTCCTGCAGGTGTTTAATGAGATCCTACCATTTGCCAGCTTGTTGGAGCAACTAGGGCACACTTCTTCACCTGAGGGCCTCACAGCCTGGAGGGTGAGACAGACAGACAAGGAAACAGCCAGTGTATGATGGGCGCTGGGACTCCTGGATCCCAGGAGAGGCATGGACAGGTCAGAGGAGGCTTGCTGAGGGTGGGCAGAAGGCTGGCGGCGTGTGGCAGTGGGACTCAGCCCGGCCCTGCTCTCCATTCCGTGAGAGAGCTGGCTCTACACCCTGCAGCCTCCTTTGTGCGGTGCAACCAGACCAAAATGACTGTGTGCTAGCGACTGGCACCCTCCACTCTTAATTAAGAAATAACGAGGCCGGCTCCCTTCCAGGCAGCAGTGTTCCAACACCCTCTGCCCAGGGCCAACCCGGAGACCTGGGAATGGAGATATTTCTTCCTGGGAACAAATCCCGTCCCTCCCAGGCCGGGAGAGGGTTTTTACTGGAACACTGACTCCTCTTCCTGCAGAGGGGAGGGGAGGGCGAGAGTGGAGAAGAGAGCCTCTTTCCTTTCCCGGGAGCTGTGCCCCGCGTTCCTCCCTGCTCTCCTCCACTCTCCCCAGCCGCTTCTGCTCTTGGAGGTCAGCGTCTGGTACCAGAATCACGGAAGCAGAACGGGCTGAGGTGTGAGACACAGGTGGGCTCCCACTCAGACCTGTCCACACTGGAGCTGTGGGGCCCGAACCTGATTGCTTGGCTCCGCTAAGCTGGGGTTTCTGTTCTAGAAAGTACCACTGACAGGGATGTTGAAAGGATGGGATAAGTTGTCTAAAGGGCCAGCAAATAGAAATTCTGCACGTACAAATCACTCAGGGATGTTCCCTCTGACACGGATTTATGTCATCCTTCCAGCGGCATCAACTAGAGGTGAAGGGACTCGCCTCACTTGAAGAGAGGCTCTGCAGACTCATCATTTTCAAGCTTTTATAGCTGTGCCTCA
Organism: Tragulus kanchil; assembly: GCA_022376925.1. NCBI lineage: Eukaryota > Metazoa > Chordata > Mammalia > Artiodactyla > Tragulidae > Tragulus > Tragulus kanchil. The sequence continues at coordinate 78,246,914 of JAIOJX010000024.1, read as the reverse complement.
AGGGCAGAAATGCATGATTTTGCATCATATCTGTCTGTACACAAGTGTATGTGTAAAACAGAAGGAAAACAATTTCTCAAAACACTGCTTAGTCTAGCTACATATAATGCCCTCTATTTTCTGTTTTATTTTTTGATGCATATTGTTACCCACTTTAAACTGTTTTCATGATCCACTAATGACTTGTGATTCATAGTTGACGGTAGCAGAACACCTCCCACCTCTGCCGGGGAGGTCTGCCCTGCAGTCGGCTCTGGGCCTCCTGGATCCCAGGAGAGGCATGGACAGGTCAGAGGAGGCTTGCTGAGGGTGGGCAGAAGGCTGGCGGCGTGTGGCAGTGGGACTCAGCCCGGCCCTGCTCTCCATTCCGTGAGAGAGCTGGCTCTACACCCTGCAGCCTCCTTTGTGCGGTGCAACCAGACCAAAATGACTGTGTGCTAGCGACTGGCACCCTCCACTCTTAATTAAGAAATAACGAGGCCGGCTCCCTTCCAGGCAGCAGTGTTCCAACACCCTCTGCCCAGGGCCAACCCGGAGACCTGGGAATGGAGATATTTCTTCCTGGGAACAAATCCCGTCCCTCCCAGGCCGGGAGAGGGTTTTTACTGGAACACTGACTCCTCTTCCTGCAGAGGGGAGGGGAGGGCGAGAGTGGAGAAGAGAGCCTCTTTCCTTTCCCGGGAGCTGTGCCCCGCGTTCCTCCCTGCTCTCCTCCACTCTCCCCAGCCGCTTCTGCTCTTGGAGGTCAGCGTCTGGTACCAGAATCACGGAAGCAGAACGGGCTGAGGTGTGAGACACAGGTGGGCTCCCACTCAGACCTGTCCACACTGGAGCTGTGGGGCCCGAACCTGATTGCTTGGCTCCGCTAAGCTGGGGTTTCTGTTCTAGAAAGTACCACTGACAGGGATGTTGAAAGGATGGGATAAGTTGTCTAAAGGGCCAGCAAATAGAAATTCTGCACGTACAAATCACTCAGGGATGTTCCCTCTGACACGGATTTATGTCATCCTTCCAGCGGCATCAACTAGAGGTGAAGGGACTCGCCTCACTTGAAGAGAGGCTCTGCAGACTCATCATTTTCAAGCTTTTATAGCTGTGCCTCAAGGGCAGAAATGCATGATTTTGCATCATATCTGTCTGTACACAAGTGTATGTGTAAAACAGAAGGAAAACAATTTCTCAAAACACTGCTTAGTCTAGCTACATATAATGCCCTCTATTTTCTGTTTTATTTTTTGATGCATATTGTTACCCACTTTAAACTGTTTTCATGATCCACTAATGACTTGTGATTCATAGTTGACGGTAGCAGAACACCTCCCACCTCTGCCGGGGAGGTCTGCCCTGCAGTCGGCTCTGAGAAGACAAGAGTCGGCAACAAGCCACGCTTTCCTCCAGAAGCTCACATCCTGGTTGAGAAAACAGGCTCACGGAGCGACAGCAAGATGCCGTTACTGTGGAGCTTGGCTTAGGGTCTCAGGGACCTGCAGTGGGGTGTGACCAGCTTTCTCAGAGGGACTCTGGGGACATGACAGAGGAGGTGGCATTTGGGGTGGGTTTTTATTGCTGGAGAGGAGTTTGAGAGGTGGGGAGTTTGAAGCTGGAAAAAGGTTTTGCTGGTTGAGTGAGAGGCCTAAGGAATGGGAGGAAACAGCTGGTCTAGTCTGGGAGGAGCAGGAGGTGTTTGGGAGCGAGAGGGTCACTCGGGTGAGGAGGAGACACCAAAAGAGGCTATTGTAAGAGTTAAGACAAGCAAAGAGAAGGGAAGGTAAGTGGGAGCACTGTGGCGGGTGGCTGTGAGGTGGGAGAGGAACGGGTCAAGACGGCGGAGATTTCCACTCTTGGAGGCTGGTGGACAGTGGTACCGCCTGAACAGGTTTGGAGGGAGATGCTGGGCTCGGGACAAGTTGGGTGCGAGGAGCCTCTGAAATGGGCAGGTGGAGAGGTCTGGAGCAGTTGGACGGAATCTGGGTCTCTCCTCCCTGGCCACTCCCCCATTTGTCCTCTTACCTGGTGCCCCACTTCTGTGATCAGAATACCTATGGTCTGTCAGCAGAAAGGGGCCATCAGTGCTGCTCCAGGAGGTGGCCAAGACCCAGCAGGGCTTTGGGGAAGGGCTTCCAGTGGTCATGGGGCCAGGAAGTCATCCTGACATCTTCTTGCCTTGAGGCAACATAGTGCTCACAGGCTCAAGTCATAATGGTTCCAACCAGAGGGGACCACAGGATGTAGAGCAATTTCTAGGTATGGGAATTGTAGAACAAGAAAGAGAAATAGAGGAATCAGTCTCCCTTCCTGGAGATCGCTGATTAAGTGTGAGACCCAGAGGAGCTATAACCACTGTGAAGAAGGAGGATGAATTAAGTGAATTTCAAGTCTGAGGTTCTGGAGTTCCCTAAAGCTGAGTCAACTATTCCCAAAGATCCTGATTCCAAGCTGCGATGGAAAGGAAGGGGAATTCTGGGTTTAAAAAATGAAACGGATTGATGGTGATAGAAGTTAGGACGAGGTTAACTCCAGGAAGAGGCTGGATATTGACTGGGAGGGGCCCCATAGGAACCTCAGGAGGGCTGGAAGTACTGGTTGCTTGCTCTGGGGGTGGTTGTACTGGTACTGGTATCTATTAATGTAGGTGCACACTTGGGATTCATCCGTTTAGGTGCTCCTGTATATAAATGGTACCTCAAAAATAGAAAGAAAACGCTTACTGCAAAAGGTGAGAGTTGAGAAGCCGGAGCTAAGTCGGGAGGAGAGGCTGTGCTGATGGGGGCCATGAAGGCAACTGACAGGCAGGTCACAGACCTTGCACCTGCGCTCCTCCAGGCGGTTCTGTGAGAGGGTCTCAGCCTCGTTTCCCTGCTGGGTCGCTGACTTTGCCCAAGGTTGCACTGAACGGTGGAGCCAGACTCAAAACAGTGAGCCCAGGCTCCTTCCGCTCCACCACTCCTCCTTTGCATAAGTTATTCATGGAAGTCAGACTCCGGAAGACTAGATAAACGCTGAGCTCTCTTCCAGCTGAGGCCCTGGTTGTCTGTGATTAAATGAGGGGTGGGACTGAGGGGACCCCAGGAGGAGCCAGGGGTCAGGTGTACAGATGGAGTGCTGGCCTCCCGCACCTCTGCGTCCCCCTGCCCAGCACATATCTGCTGGTGAGGCGGCCGGAGTTTATCAGCACTACACTCAATTATGCTGCCCATCTGTCTCCGCGGCTCAGGGGGGCCTGGCACGAAAACTGCAGCCAAGGCCAGGCCATCCATCACTGCCCGCTGCTCCTCCTCCTGAGGGCTCCCAGCCTAGGGGGCGGGGCGGAGGCTCTGCCTCCACCAGCCGTCTGGAGGAGCTGCTCTGTCTGTGCTGGCAGGAGCCCCGCCTGTGCCAGCAAGGCCAGAGACAGCCAAGGAAGCAGAGCAGTTGGATCTTGACAGCAGCTTCTCTAAAATCCTTCATTTAGTGCTTTGCAAGGGTTGGAGTTTAATGGGAGGTGTACAGACTCAGTTCCATACTTTCTGCTGAATCCAGAGCAGCGGCCTGGAGGAGGTGGGTCCGTCAGGGCTTGCAGAGCCAGCTCTTCCAAGAGGAACTTTGCTGCTCAGGTGGGCAACCCTGCTTCCCTGTCGCTGCAGGTCATGGGCGTAACAGGCTCAGCACAGAGAGCAGCCTCCAGCCCCCAATCCGGAGGCCGGCTGAGGTCTGTGTGCAGCCTGCTGGCTGTTTGTCCCTGTAGCTCCAATCCCAGCCCCGCAGAAGAACAAAGTCTGCCCCGTGTGTCCCCAAGGGAGTCGCTCTAGCCAGAAATCAAAGAATGGTGCCTCAGGTAGCCATGGGGGAGGAAGAGCAGAGGATTCAGGTCATCTCTGAAGGGACTGGCTGCTGAAGCAGGCTTTCTGGGCCACCAGCCTTGCATTCTGCGCCCGTAAGGGAGGCACTGACCTACTAGACAGTGAGCCGTGGCTGGACTGGTGAGGCAGGTTTGAATTCTGACCCTACCACGTCAGAAGCCAGGCAGCCTCTGACATGTCACTTGACTTCTCGGTGCCTCAGTGGCTTCCACTGCAGAATGAGACCGAACAGTCTCTTCCTTCTCTGCCTGGACACGTACTTAATGGAAGACTTACATGTTTCACTGTTGGTACTTCACTCACCAGTACCCTCTGCATGCTCAATCCTACACTTGGGGGCGTGGGGACACAAAACGTGCAAGACACATCCCTGCCGCCGAGAGCGTGAGATGCAGTTGGGGAAAACGTACACGTGATACTCTGAACTCCCGCTCACCCTGGGAGATTATAGATAAAAGACAATTAGGTTTCTGTGCAGCTCCCGGCAGAAACTGCTAATCAAGCCCTGGGCCTGCAGCCCTGGGGAGATCCTATAGATAAAGGACAGCAGGGCTCCCAGCCTAGGGGGCGGGGCGGAGGCTCTGCCTCCACCAGCCGTCTGGAGGAGCTGCTCTGTCTGTGCTGGCAGGAGCCCCGCCTGTGCCAGCAAGGCCAGAGACAGCCAAGGAAGCAGAGCAGTTGGATCTTGACAGCAGCTTCTCTAAAATCCTTCATTTAGTGCTTTGCAAGGGTTGGAGTTTAATGGGAGGTGTACAGACTCAGTTCCATACTTTCTGCTGAATCCAGAGCAGCGGCCTGGAGGAGGTGGGTCCGTCAGGGCTTGCAGAGCCAGCTCTTCCAAGAGGAACTTTGCTGCTCAGGTGGGCAACCCTGCTTCCCTGTCGCTGCAGGTCATGGGCGTAACAGGCTCAGCACAGAGAGCAGCCTCCAGCCCCCAATCCGGAGGCCGGCTGAGGTCTGTGTGCAGCCTGCTGGCTGTTTGTCCCTGTAGCTCCAATCCCAGCCCCGCAGAAGAACAAAGTCTGCCCCGTGTGTCCCCAAGGGAGTCGCTCTAGCCAGAAATCAAAGAATGGTGCCTCAGGTAGCCATGGGGGAGGAAGAGCAGAGGATTCAGGTCATCTCTGAAGGGACTGGCTGCTGAAGCAGGCTTTCTGGGCCACCAGCCTTGCATTCTGCGCCCGTAAGGGAGGCACTGACCTACTAGACAGTGAGCCGTGGCTGGACTGGTGAGGCAGGTTTGAATTCTGACCCTACCACGTCAGAAGCCAGGCAGCCTCTGACATGTCACTTGACTTCTCGGTGCCTCAGTGGCTTCCACTGCAGAATGAGACCGAACAGTCTCTTCCTTCTCTGCCTGGACACGTGCTTAATGGAAGACTTACATGTTTCACTGTTGGTACTTCACTCACCAGTACCCTCTGCATGCTCAATCCTACACTTGGGGGCGTGGGGACACAAAAACGTGCAAGACACATCCCCTGCCGCCGAGAGCGTGAGATGCAGTTGGGGAAAACGTACACGTGATACTCTGAACTCCCGCTCACCCTGGGAGATTATAGATAAAAGACAATTAGCTTTCTGTGCAGCTCCCGGCAGAAACTGCTAATCAAGCCTGCCTGAGTGGGCCATGTGCAAGACAGCCTTAAGTGGTGATGGCAGGTGAGTGGGCAGCTCTGAGTTCTATCCTGGAAGGGGCTGCAAGCTCAGCGGTAAGAGGGGGGACATGTCTAGGCCTTTGCCAAGCACGGGGCCAGAGGTGCTTGTGAACATGAGTCATCCAGCCGCCGCGCCCCTTTCTGGATTCCGAGCCTGACCTGGGCTCCTGGCTGAAGGATTAGAGCTCTAGCTCACTCCCCAGCCCAACCACCTTCTTCTGGTTGCGCATCCGCAGAACAAAGGTGTTAGGACAGAGGCGCTGGGGGAGGGCCCTGGGGCTTGGGCAGTGCCTGAGGGCCATCTCCGCCCACTGCGGCCTTCTCTCCCCTGAGGAACTGTCTCGGGCTCTCCTGAGCATTTTGCATTTCTGGTCCTGCCAGAGTGGCACTCTTGAAGGTGTGGTATTTTATCTAATTCTGTTCACAGCTCCCCACCTACCTATTGACGACACTGAGCCCACCATGGGCAAGCTTAACGGGCTGGTTGAGTCCTAGGATCCTAGGGAGTCCTTCTTCTCCCTAAGAAGTCCTTTAGCTGGGAAGCCTCCCAACCTGGGGCATGCAGAGAACTAAGACTTAGTGAGCTCTCTCTCAGCAGCACACCCAGCTCCTTTCATCCTAATCACAAACTCATCTTACACATAAGGAACAGATGCTCAGAGACGTCAACCGCTTCCCCCAGAGTGCTCTGGTAGGAAGTAGGAAGAAAGAGCAAGATCTCTCTGCTGGTGGGTTCTGCCCTCTTGAGTCAGACCTGGGCATGAAGCAGTGGCCTCTGGTATGATGTGGCAGGACCACAGCACTAGCTCCCTGACAGACCACCCTGCCTGCTCTCCACCCACACAGCTCACTGCAGATGCTCACCCCTCCTTCTGACCACCACTCTCCGACCAGGGTGGCTGTGTTCCCCGGGCTCCCCTCTGCACATGGATGTAGGTCTGCATGCTTGTGTACACGTGTGCTTGTTGGCCCTGAGTTTTACGTGTCAGTGTACACACTCCCCGCCCAACGCAAAACCTCTGTGCATTTTAAGTCATGTTGTTTTTCCCACCTTCAGAAATAGCTGCCGAGGAAAGGTGGGAAGTAGTCAAATGTAAACAGGCGTGCCGCTCCCCTGCTCAAGGGAGCTTCCGACTGCTCCCCTCCCCAGCCCCAGCATCCTGGAAGCGGGATGAGGTAGGCAAAGAGTCTCTCTAGCCAATTGAGAGGCAGCTGCTTGGAAGGTAGTGGGAAACACAGCTCCTAGCTTTCGGTAGCTCCCAGGCAAGTAGTCGTCTCCATGGGGGACACAAACAGGCACCCAGCCAGCTGCTTAAGCAGCCAGTTACAGCTCAAGGTGCACAGGATAGGGTTGGGCCAGATCTGGGGGCAGAGAAGTACTGTGTAGATGACACAGCCTCTGGGTCCCTGACTGCTGTCACTTGCCAGCTGTGTGACTTGAGCCAAATTCTTCCATCTCCTCTGAACCTCAGTTTCTTCATCTGGAAACTGAAAGTATGAATGCTCTTCATGATGGTTAAGTGAAATAAGACACACACTGTCTCAGGTCCTGGCAAATGACAAGTGTTCAGTAACTGTGCGCCCACCTGACTCCTGCAGCTGGCCATCAGACCTTCTCCTGGGAGTCAGATGAGGCCCAGCAGGCCCTTTAGTTCCCCCATCTTGGTTCTAGGCCAGGGCTAGACTTGCCTCTAGGGTGAGGCAGCCTGGCCACGGGCTCTTCTAGACCACCCAGATGGGACTGTCCATACCTGGGAAGGAGGAGAGCAGCTGGCTTGGATTTTAGACGAGGGTAGGGCCCAGCCTCCTGGAGGGAGGAGCCCTGGGACCACAGAGATTGCTTTATATGATAAATGCTCAGTGGGCACTGCCCTGGGCTGTAAGCGTGATGACACGTGAGACAGGTCCCCAGCTGGGCAGACGTTCCCCGTGCCATGACAGAAGAGAGCACAAGCCAGGCCTCTCCGCCGTCCAGGGCTGGAGAAGGTTAGAAGCAGCTTTCTGTAGGAGGTGACTGACTTCAAGCTGAGTTTTGAAGAACGAGGGGGAGTTGTCTAGGGGACAGTGAGGAGGAGACGGGGCTAAGGGGTGAGGGGGATCTTTGACCCAGAAGGTTGCTTTCTGTGAGTCAGTGCCCTGGCAAAAGCTAGGAGAATTGCCAGGGGCCAGATCCCATAGAGTGTTACCTGGAGGACTGAAGCGCTCAGACCCTGGCCTACACCTTCCGCCTCCTCCTGGCAGCTTGACCAGGCTACCTCCAGGTAGGGAAGTTGGCAGAAATGCGGTCCTCCACCCCAGGAGACCTAAGCAGACCCCTGACAACCACCCCACTTCCCCAGACGGTCTGCATAGAGAGTCGGGGTCCATTGCCTTTCAACTTTCAAAGTCCTAGAAGCTTACCCTGGAATTTAGAAGCTACCTTCTACCCACACTGTTCAGAGGGACGCTGGAAAACTATTACTTTATTTCCCATTTACTCAGTGAGCCAAAGAGGAGTGGGAAGAGATGTGAGAAACTACTCCACATCTCTCTGGCTCAGAAGGACTCTGAAGATGACAATTATAACCATCCCATCTCCTCCATACACACATCTTCCCCGAGTTATCCCAGAAGCCTCCAGGCCTCAATCTCTTGCTCCTTCCCTGAAGACTTTCAGTGACTCCCCCAGCAGGATCAAAGAAAAGGCCAGCAAAGCCTAAGGGCTACAGAACAGAACTCAGGAGCCCTGGCTTTGATCTTGTCCACCCCTCTCAGCTCCTCTGACCTCTTGAGTCAAACAGGGGAGACACGGGAGGAGGGAGTAGATTCTGATTCTTTGAACCCTCCTTAACTGCATCCCTTTCTTCCAGGACTACCTTGATGGGGTGTGGTGATGAGTGAGCAGACCCAGCACCAGTGGACAAAGATGGAAAGCTGCATCCCAGAGGGCAAGCAATGATGCCCACCCATCCCCACATAGAATGACTGCCCCGGGAGGGTGGTTCCCTGGGTCCTGGCAGGGGTGCTGACCCTCAGCCTGCAAACCGCCAAGAGCCCAAGGACTCCAGACTCTTCTTGTGGATGGTCCCCTGCCCTGAAGCTCCACCATGAGGCTCCTCGTGGCCCCTCTTTTGCTAGCTTGGGTGGCTGGTGCCACTGCTGCTGTGCCTGTGGTACCTTGGCGTGTGCCCTGCCCGCCTGGGTGTGCCTGCCAGATCCGGCCCTGGTATACACCCCGATCGTCCTACCGGGAGGCCACCACTGTGGACTGCAATGACTTATTCCTGACGGCTGTGCCCCCAGGGCTGCCCACAGGCACACAGACACTGCTGCTACAGAGTAACAGCATCACCCGCATTGACCAGAGTGAGCTCAGCTACCTGGCCAATCTCACAGAGCTGGACCTGTCCCAGAACAGCTTTTCAGACACCCGAGACTGTGACTTCCGTGCCCTGCCCCAGCTGCTGAGCCTGCACTTGGAGGAGAACCAGCTGACCCGGCTGGAGGACCACAGCTTTGCAGGGCTGGCCAGCCTGCAGGAACTCTATCTCAACCACAACCAGCTCTACCACATCGCTCCCAGGGCTTTCTCTGGCCTCAGCAACCTCTTGCGGCTACACCTCAACTCCAACCTGCTGAGGGCCGTTGACAACCGCTGGTTCGAGTTGCTGCCCAGCCTGGAGATCCTCATGATTGGTGGCAACAAGGTGGACGCCATCTTGGACATGAACTTCCGGCCCCTGGCCAACCTGCGCAGCCTGGTGCTCGCGGGCATGAACCTGCGGGAGATCTCCGACTACGCCCTGGAGGGGCTGCAAAGCCTGGAGAGCCTTTCCTTCTATGACAACCGGCTGGCCCATGTGCCCCGGCGGGCGCTGGAGCAGGTGCCTGGGCTCAAGTTCCTAGACCTGAACAAGAACCCGCTCCAGCGGGTGGGGCCCGGCGACTTCGCCAACATGTTGCACCTCAAGGAGCTGGGGCTGAACAACATGGAGGAACTGGTTTCCATCGACAAGTTTGCCCTGGTCAACCTCCCCGAGCTGACCAAGCTAGACATCACCAACAACCCTCGACTCTCCTTCATCCACCCCCGCGCCTTCCACCACCTGCCCCAGATGGAGACCCTCATGCTTAACAACAATGCTCTCAGTGCCTTGCACCAGCAGACGGTGGAGTCCCTGCCCAACCTGCAGGAGGTAGGTCTCCATGGCAACCCGATCCGCTGTGACTGTGTCATCCGCTGGGCCAACGCCACTGGCACCCGCGTCCGCTTCATCGAGCCTCAGTCCACCCTGTGTGCTGAGCCGCCAGAACTTCAGCGGCTCCCAGTGCGCGAGGTGCCCTTCCGGGAGATGACCGATCACTGCCTGCCTCTCATCTCCCCTCGCAGCTTTCCTCCCAGCCTCCAGGTGGCCAGTGGAGAGAGCCTGCTGCTGCACTGCCGGGCGCTGGCCGAGCCCGAGCCCGAGATCTACTGACCAGAGGAGACCCCCAAAGAGCTGGACCTGTCCCAGAACAGTTTTGGAGACTGTGACTTCCGTGCCCTGCCCCAGCTGCTGAGCCTGCATTTGGGGCCAGGGCTGGAGGACCACAGCTTTGCAGGGCTGGCCAGCCTGCAGGAACTCTATCTCAACCACAACCAGCTCTACCACATCGCTCCCAGGGCTTTCTCTGGCCTCAGCAACCTCTTGCGGCTACACCTCAACTCCAACCTGCTGAGGGCCGTTGACAACCGCTGGTTCGAGTTGCTGCCCAGCCTGGAGATCCTCATGATTGGTGGCAACAAGGTGGACGCCATCTTGGACATGAACTTCCGGCCCCTGGCCAACCTGCGCAGCCTGGTGCTCGCGGGCATGAACCTGCGGGAGATCTCCGACTACGCCCTGGAGGGGCTGCAAAGCCTGGAGAGCCTTTCCTTCTATGACAACCGGCTGGCCCATGTGCCCCGGCGGGCGCTGGAGCAGGTGCCTGGGCTCAAGTTCCTAGACCTGAACAAGAACCCGCTCCAGCGGGTGGGGCCCGGCGACTTCGCCAACATGTTGCACCTCAAGGAGCTGGGGCTGAACAACATGGAGGAACTGGTTTCCATCGACAAGTTTGCCCTGGTCAACCTCCCCGAGCTGACCAAGCTAGACATCACCAACAACCCTCGACTCTCCTTCATCCACCCCCGCGCCTTCCACCACCTGCCCCAGATGGAGACCCTCATGCTTAACAACAATGCTCTCAGTGCCTTGCACCAGCAGACGGTGGAGTCCCTGCCCAACCTGCAGGAGGTAGGTCTCCATGGCAACCCGATCCGCTGTGACTGTGTCATCCGCTGGGCCAACGCCACTGGCACCCGCGTCCGCTTCATCGAGCCTCAGTCCACCCTGTGTGCTGAGCCGCCAGAACTTCAGCGGCTCCCAGTGCGCGAGGTGCCCTTCCGGGAGATGACCGATCACTGCCTGCCTCTCATCTCCCCTCGCAGCTTTCCTCCCAGCCTCCAGGTGGCCAGTGGAGAGAGCCTGCTGCTGCACTGCCGGGCGCTGGCCGAGCCCGAGCCCGAGATCTACTGGGTCACTCCAGCTGGGGTGAGACTGACAGCTGCCCGGGCAGGCAGGAAGTACCGGGTATACCCTGAGGGGACCCTGGAGCTGCGGAGGGTGACAGCGGAAGAGGCGGGGCTCTACACATGTGTGGCCCAGAACCTGGTAGGGGCCGATACTAAGACAGTTAGTGTGGTTGTTGGCCGGGCTGCCCTGCGCCCGGGTAGAGGCAAGGGATGGGGGCTGGAGCTCCGGGTTCAAGAGACGCACCCCTATCACATCCTGCTGTCTTGGGTCTCTCCACCCAACACAGTCTCCACCAACCTCACCTGGTCCAGCGCCTCCGCCCTCCAGGGCCACAGGGCCGCTGCTTTGGCCCGCCTGCCACGGGGTACCCACAGCTACAATATCACCCGCCTCCTTCAGGCCACGGATTATTGGGCCTGCCTGCAAGTGGCCTTTGCTGATGCCCACACCCAGCTGGCATGTGTATGGGCCAGGACTAAAGAGGCCGCTCCTTGTCGCAGAGGCTTAGGGGACCGACCTGGGCTCATAGCCATCCTGGCTCTTGCCATCTTCCTGCTGGCGACTGGGCTGGCAGCCTGCTGTGGCACTGGCCAGCCCAAGCGGGGAGTGGGTGGGCGGCCCCTCCTTCCAGTCTGGGCTTTCTGGGGCTGGGGTGCCCCTTCAGCCCGAGTGGTGTCTGCACCCCTTGTTCTGCACTGGAATCCAGGGAGGAAGTGGTCCAGGTCCTCGGATGGGGAGACTCTCATGCTTAACAACAATGCTCTCAGTGCCTTGCACCAGCACGGTGGAGGCCCTGCCCAACCTGCAGGAGGTAGGTCTCCATGGCAACCCGATCCGCTGTGACTGTGTCATCCGCTGGGCCAACGCCACTGGCACCCGCGTCCGCTTCATCGAGCCTCAGTCCACCCTGTGTGCTGAGCCGCCAGAACTTCAGCGGCTCCCAGTGCGCGAGGTGCCCTTCCGGGAGATGACCGATCACTGCCTGCCTCTCATCTCCCCTCGCAGCTTTCCTCCCAGCCTCCAGGTGGCCAGTGGAGAGAGCCTGCTGCTGCACTGCCGGGCGCTGGCCGAGCCCGAGCCCGAGATCTACTGGGTCACTCCAGCTGGGGTGAGACTGACAGCTGCCCGGGCAGGCAGGAAGTACCGGGTATACCCTGAGGGGACCCTGGAGCTGCGGAGGGTGACAGCGGAAGAGGCGGGGCTCTACACATGTGTGGCCCAGAACCTGGTAGGGGCCGATACTAAGACAGTTAGTGTGGTTGTTGGCCGGGCTGCCCTGCGCCCGGGTAGAGGCAAGGGATGGGGGCTGGAGCTCCGGGTTCAAGAGACGCACCCCTATCACATCCTGCTGTCTTGGGTCTCTCCACCCAACACAGTCTCCACCAACCTCACCTGGTCCAGCGCCTCCGCCCTCCAGGGCCACAGGGCCGCTGCTTTGGCCCGCCTGCCACGGGGTACCCACAGCTACAATATCACCCGCCTCCTTCAGGCCACGGATTATTGGGCCTGCCTGCAAGTGGCCTTTGCTGATGCCCACACCCAGCTGGCATGTGTATGGGCCAGGACTAAAGAGGCCGCTCCTTGTCGCAGAGGCTTAGGGGACCGACCTGGGCTCATAGCCATCCTGGCTCTTGCCATCTTCCTGCTGGCGACTGGGCTGGCAGCCTGCTGTGGCACTGGCCAGCCCAAGCGGGGAGTGGGTGGGCGGCCCCTCCTTCCAGTCTGGGCTTTCTGGGGCTGGGGTGCCCCTTCAGCCCGAGTGGTGTCTGCACCCCTTGTTCTGCACTGGAATCCAGGGAGGAAGTGGTCCAGGTCCTCGGATGGGGAGACTCTGTCAGCACCATTGTCACAGAATTCCTGAAGCTCAGCCTGTTCTCAGCGGTCGAGAAATAACTAGGACTACTTTTTACCGAAAGGGAAGCAGTCTTGGCCAGATGCCCTTCTAGGAGACTGACGTGGACCCACGGGCTGGAGGCCTGGCAGCTGGACCAAGGGAGCCAGCTTTGTGGCCCCAGTGGGTGCTCTTGCAGCCTCCAGAGACCGCTCTTACCTTCTGGGGGCACCTCTGCTGCCTTGGAGCATGTCCAAGGAACAGGACGGACTCTGGCTAGAGCCTCCCCAGTTGTCTTTGCGCCCAGAAGTTCCTGGGCCTCTGCCTGGATGTCCCCTGCCTGTGTCCCCAGGCCCTCGGCCCGCAGGATGCGCCCCCTCCTTTTCTCTGTCTCTGTACTGTCTCAGTTGCTTGCTCTTTCCCCTCCTGTGCAAGGGCGGAAGAAGGCCTCTCCTCCCACCTGCGGGGAGCTGCTCCCCAAGCGAGCCCCGCCTCCGCTGGATCAAAAGGACACATGGAAGAGGGATGCCCAGGAACGCCTCTGCTCAGCAGCCGGCTTGCACTCTGACATTGACTTTCTATAGGCAGTTTTGTACCTTCGTGGAGAAATGTGTCATCTCCCCTCAACCCAATTTTTCTCCTGTTTTGTAAAAAATAAAAATAAATAAGAATAAGAGTAATAAGGGAGAGGGAGGAAACAAAAGAAAAATAACCATCTGAATACTGAGTGTAACTAAAGAGCTCTCAGCTTTGGATCTCTTCAGAGCTTCAGGGTGACAGAGGGGCTGGGATGGGGGAGGAGGGAGGAGAGGGAGGACTTGGTCTGAGAGGTACAGTTCCTTCAGGTCTGAATTCTGACCTGCAGGCACCTCTGGAGCCCTGTTACCAGGCAGGAGATCTGGGGAAGAGGGACAACAAGCAGGATAAGCTGACAAGAGAGGAAAGAAGTAGAATCAAGGAGCGAGGAGGAGAGAAAAATGGAGGAGAAGCTGGAGATGGAGATAGGAGTGGAAATTTCCATCACCCAGCATTGTCACCCCTTCTCTTTCTGTGATAAGCAATTAACATGCCAGTGCCTAGGAAGCACTTCCCAGCCTATTTCTAATTAAACAAACCCAAGAGGCAACATCATGCAGAGAATTGCAGATCATCAAGACAGCAAGAACTTTGGCTCACTGGGGCAGGAGGGGCTTGTGGGGGTGATGGAGGATCTGAGGAGGGGAGGGCTGTGGGAGACTGCTGCATTTGTCTTTTCGGGTCGTTTCAGTATAATCTGAAATGAGCTTGGTTTGCTTTTGCAGTGTGTTTTTTTTTAATGGATAGGCTTCTTAGGACCAAATGTGAAGAGAAACATCTGTTGGAAAAGCAGAAGAGCCAAGGAGGCGGCTGCTGTGGCCAGCCAGCGGGGATTCCAGAGCAAGAGGCCACTGGCCGCTCTCGTTTCTGAGATGGGCAAACTTACCTGTTTTTTAGGGGAGGAAGCTGGGAAAGCTTTGGGACTGTCACAGCCAAGTTCGGGGTAGCGTATTCACCCTCAGAAAGGGTTCATCCCCCATAATCCAGAAGCTCAGTGGGGAAGAGGTAGAGCAGGGCCTATGAGCCCCAAGCACCCCTGGATCAAAAGGACACATGGAAGAGGGATGCCCAGGAACGCCTCTGCTCAGCAGCCGGCTTGCACTCTGACATTGACTTTCTATAGGCAGTTTTGTACCTTCGTGGAGAAATGTGTCATCTCCCCTCAACCCAATTTTTCTCCTGTTTTGTAAAAAATAAAAATAAATAAGAATAAGAGTAATAAGGGAGAGGGAGGAAACAAAAGAAAAATAACCATCTGAATACTGAGTGTAACTAAAGAGCTCTCAGCTTTGGATCTCTTCAGAGCTTCAGGGTGACAGAGGGGCTGGGATGGGGGAGGAGGGAGGAGAGGGAGGACTTGGTCTGAGAGGTACAGTTCCTTCAGGTCTGAATTCTGACCTGCAGGCACCTCTGGAGCCCTGTTACCAGGCAGGAGATCTGGGGAAGAGGGACAACAAGCAGGATAAGCTGACAAGAGAGGAAAGAAGTAGAATCAAGGAGCGAGGAGGAGAGAAAAATGGAGGAGAAGCTGGAGATGGAGATAGGAGTGGAAATTTCCATCACCCAGCATTGTCACCCCTTCTCTTTCTGTGATAAGCAATTAACATGCCAGTGCCTAGGAAGCACTTCCCAGCCTATTTCTAATTAAACAAACCCAAGAGGCAACATCATGCAGAGAATTGCAGATCATCAAGACAGCAAGAACTTTGGCTCACTGGGGCAGGAGGGGCTTGTGGGGGTGATGGAGGATCTGAGGAGGGGAGGGCTGTGGGAGACTGCTGCATTTGTCTTTTCGGGTCGTTTCAGTATAATCTGAAATGAGCTTGGTTTGCTTTTGCAGTGTGTTTTTTTTTAATGGATAGGCTTCTTAGGACCAAATGTGAAGAGAAACATCTGTTGGAAAAGCAGAAGAGCCAAGGAGGCGGCTGCTGTGGCCAGCCAGCGGGGATTCCAGAGCAAGAGGCCACTGGCCGCTCTCGTTTCTGAGATGGGCAAACTTACCTGTTTTTTAGGGGAGGAAGCTGGGAAAGCTTTGGGACTGTCACAGCCAAGTTCGGGGTAGCGTATTCACCCTCAGAAAGGGTTCATCCCCCATAATCCAGAAGCTCAGTGGGGAAGAGGTAGAGCAGGGCCTATGCTGAAGTCAGAAACCAACACCACCTCCCCTGTCTAGGATGAAGGATGGGTGCTGCCTCTCTTGATGGGCCCCCGTGGCAAGGAGAAGCTGGTCCTACATATAAGCGTAATCTCACCCTGAGTCCTGCGAGCTCTGCAGCCCTCCTCCTCAGCACCTCCCCTGCCACCTTAGGACTCCCACCTAGAACTCCCCTAAGAGCTCAGGGCTCCCACCCAAAAAGTGACCCCAGCACACCTTAGATCTTGCAAGTGTGAAATATTTGTAAATGTGCCTGGGGTTGGAGGATGGAAAGGCTGGAAGATGAAAGACGTTTTTGCTGCCTTCCTTCCCCAAAGACTCTTCAGTTACAGGCAGGGAGCCCTGAGGGAAAGGGGTGTCGCACTGGTTCCTAGTCTCCATGTCCTTGGGGGCCCCCTGCACTGAGTCCTTGAAAATGAATCACTTCTGGGGGTAGGGGTGGAAAGGCAGTTATGGTGATTTAGCCCGAGTCTCAACTGAATCTGGTGCTGAGCATGTGGCGGCCCCAGAGACGCTGGTGAGCTAGAGGAGAGGATGGGAGTGAGGGGCCTCTTTTCTTCTGGAGGGAGAGCCAGTTTGGGAGGGGAGGGTGAGGGGAAGGGAGGTCCTTTAGGGTGGCTGTGTCCTGCAGCAGCTAGAAACTGAGCAGATGAGAGCACGCAGCCTCTCCCCTGGTACGGAGCCGGGCACGTGGCCCAGGTGTGCTGCGACCAGGTGGGAGAACAGGGCTCCACACCCTGTATGTGGATTAATGCAACCTGAGTGGCGTTCAGTTGCTAGGCTCCGTATGTGGGCCACTAGACATGTTCGGGGGATGGATAGGCTTCTTAGGACCAAATGTGAGAGAACCAAACGAAGAGCCAAGGAGGCGGCTGCTGTGGCCAGCCAGCGGGGATTCCAGAGCAAGAGGCCACTGGCCGCTCTCGTTTCTGAGATGGGCAAACTTACCTGTTTTTTAGGGGAGGAAGCTGGGAAAGCTTTGGGACTGTCACAGCCAAGTTCGGGGTAGCGTATTCACCCTCAGAAAGGGTTCATCCCCCATAATCCAGAAGCTCAGTGGGGAAGAGGTAGAGCAGGGCCTATGCTGAAGTCAGAAACCAACACCACCTCCCCTGTCTAGGATGAAGGATGGGTGCTGCCTCTCTTGATGGGCCCCCGTGGCAAGGAGAAGCTGGTCCTACATATAAGCGTAATCTCACCCTGAGTCCTGCGAGCTCTGCAGCCCTCCTCCTCAGCACCTCCCCTGCCACCTTAGGACTCCCACCTAGAACTCCCCTAAGAGCTCAGGGCTCCCACCCAAAAAGTGACCCCAGCACACCTTAGATCTTGCAAGTGTGAAATATTTGTAAATGTGCCTGGGGTTGGAGGATGGAAAGGCTGGAAGATGAAAGACGTTTTTGCTGCCTTCCTTCCCCAAAGACTCTTCAGTTACAGGCAGGGAGCCCTGAGGGAAAGGGGTGTCGCACTGGTTCCTAGTCTCCATGTCCTTGGGGGCCCCCTGCACTGAGTCCTTGAAAATGAATCACTTCTGGGGGTAGGGGTGGAAAGGCAGTTATGGTGATTTAGCCCGAGTCTCAACTGAATCTGGTGCTGAGCATGTGGCGGCCCCAGAGACGCTGGTGAGCTAGAGGAGAGGATGGGAGTGAGGGGCCTCTTTTCTTCTGGAGGGAGAGCCAGTTTGGGAGGGGAGGGTGAGGGGAAGGGAGGTCCTTTAGGGTGGCTGTGTCCTGCAGCAGCTAGAAACTGAGCAGATGAGAGCACGCAGCCTCTCCCCTGGTACGGAGCCGGGCACGTGGCCCAGGTGTGCTGCGACCAGGTGGGAGAACAGGGCTCCACACCCTGTATGTGGATTAATGCAACCTGAGTGGCGTTCAGTCTTCGCTCTCAAACTAGGCTCCGTATGTGGGCCACTAGACATGCTGGGGTCAAGACAAACATAACGGCTCTTTAGCCTGGTGTCTTCTGTACATTTAAGAATGCTTTTTAAAAAATGCTAAATAGAAAGCAATATTTGTCACTGTTTGAATTTTATGTTGTTACATTGGGCCTATCATTTCCATCCATTGAGATGATTTCAAAACTCAGCCCAGACCTGTTGGCAGTGTGAGTCGTCCCTGGGTAGAGCACACCACTGCAGGGGCCTA
The DNA here is from genome assembly GCA_022376925.1 of Tragulus kanchil. Taxonomy (NCBI): domain Eukaryota; kingdom Metazoa; phylum Chordata; class Mammalia; order Artiodactyla; family Tragulidae; genus Tragulus; species Tragulus kanchil. The sequence continues at coordinate 78,229,180 of JAIOJX010000024.1, read as the reverse complement.
CCCTGCTGCCTTCTCTGTCCTCAGCAGCAGCCCAAACAGATTGTGGAGCAGACGTGGGCGAGGACACGGTGCTGCGGCTCCACAGCTGCCTTCCCACCAGCCTGACACGGGCCCACCAAGCAACATGTCTGAGATGGCTCTTCAGCCAACTTCAAACCACTTAAGTACACACTCTTGCAGCCCACGTTCCTGTGTTCTCCCATGAGGCAGACTTCATGCTAGGCTTTGCCAGCCTTAGGGGAGAGTGAGTGTGAGGCAGTCCTGGGAGCTCTCAGACCATCCCCCATGTTGCAGAAGTCAGCGAGGTTGGCTGATCTATCGAAGCATGATGCCCAGCTGGGTCTTTCCTCGCCTCAGCACTGCAAGTCCTTTGTCCCAAGAACTCTCTCCATCCTGGGAGCCCTGGGATGGTTGGCCACCCCAGTTTAGTGACCTCTTTCTAAGTGTACCAGCCACCTTCCTTCCTCCTGTTCTCCGTTCTGCCTTCCAGTCAACAAAACATTTAATGAACATGATTGTGCTGAGCATGTGGCGGCCCCAGAGACGCTGGTGAGCTAGGGGAGAGGATGGGAGTGAGGGGCCTCTTTTCTTCTGGAGGGAGAGCCAGTTTGGGAGGGGAGGGTGAGGGGAAGGGAGGTCCTTTAGGGTGGCTGTGTCCTGCAGCAGCTAGAAACTGAGCAGATGAGAGCACGCAGCCTCTCCCCTGGTACGGAGCCGGGCACGTGGCCCAGGTGTGCTGCGACCAGGTGGGAGAACAGGGCTCCACACCCTGTATGTGGATTAATGCAACCTGAGTGGCGTTCAGTCTTCGCTCTCAAACTAGGCTCCGTATGTGGGCCACTAGACATGCTGGGGTCAAGACAAACATAACGGCTCTTTAGCCTGGTGTCTTCTGTACATTTAAGAATGCTTTTTAAAAAATGCTAAATAGAAAGCAATATTTGTCACTGTTTGAATTTTATGTTGTTACATTGGGCCTATCATTTCCATCCATTGAGATGATTTCAAAACTCAGCCCAGACCTGTTGGCAGTGTGAGTCGTCCCTGGGTAGAGCACACCACTGCAGGGGCCTACCCTGCTGCCTTCTCTGTCCTCAGCAGCAGCCCAAACAGATTGTGGAGCAGACGTGGGCGAGGACACGGTGCTGCGGCTCCACAGCTGCCTTCCCACCAGCCTGACACGGGCCCACCAAGCAACATGTCTGAGATGGCTCTTCAGCCAACTTCAAACCACTTAAGTACACACTCTTGCAGCCCACGTTCCTGTGTTCTCCCATGAGGCAGACTTCATGCTAGGCTTTGCCAGCCTTAGGGGAGAGTGAGTGTGAGGCAGTCCTGGGAGCTCTCAGACCATCCCCCATGTTGCAGAAGTCAGCGAGGTTGGCTGATCTATCGAAGCATGATGCCCAGCTGGGTCTTTCCTCGCCTCAGCACTGCAAGTCCTTTGTCCCAAGAACTCTCTCCATCCTGGGAGCCCTGGGATGGTTGGCCACCCCAGTTTAGTGACCTCTTTCTAAGTGTACCAGCCACCTTCCTTCCTCCTGTTCTCCGTTCTGCCTTCCAGTCAACAAAACATTTAATGAACATGATTGTGCAGTTGGCACAGTTCTAGGAACTGGGGATGCAGATAAAAATCTCTGAGCCCATAAAGCTTGCATTTTACTGAATGATGGAAGTTGATGCACAGGACAAATAAGAAAGAATATATAGCCTTTGGGGAGGTAGGGATACCATGGAGAAAAACACAAGTCAGGGAAGAGAGTGAGTCAGGGTGGGAAGGTTACAATGGAGGGCTCAGGAAAGGCCTTGTAGAGAAGCTGGCGTTTGAGAAGTGCCCAGCAGGGAGGGAATCTGCGGGCGAAGTGATCTTAACAGAGAGTAAGGGGAAAAGCCCAGAGCAAGGAGGAAGGCGGCAGGGAGAGGAACTGTGAGGCAGGGAGAGGAACCTGAGGGCTGAGAAGTAGCCAGGTGATGGTGCCAGGCCTCGAGGCCACTGGAAGTACTCAGATTTTTCCTTCCAGGAAGAGGGGAGACCCTGGAGGGTCCTGAGCAGACATGGGATAATTAAACTTAAGCAGATCCCTTAGAGCCTAGGCATGTAGGGAGCTGAAGGCCGAGCTGGAGAGGCCAGATGGGAGACACGATGGTGATCATCTCAGCCTAACCATCGCTTCTGGAACTTTGCCAGGGATGCACATCAAGTGTGCCTCTGTTTCCTAAATCTATCCTTTCCCCTGTTTTTGAGACTCCAAGCCGCGTTCTCTTTCGCAGACTCCTGACCCCTCTCACTCTCCCTGTGATTTTCGAGGCAGCTCACGTAGATCAAGGCTCCACCATCAAGTCTACTAGCTGTGCCATCGCCTACACACAACAGAACCTGGAGCTTACGTGAGGTAGTGAGGGATGAGCTCACTGACCTCTAATTCCGTCTTAATTGTGCCTGTCATTCAAGCACGTCAGTCATTCCAAGGGAGGAACAGCAGTGGCAGGAGTCCTGGTCCTGCCCCATTCCCGACAGCACATTGCCCTGGAGCATTGCAGAAACAATGCAGGTGCAGTGTGATGACAACCCGCAGGCTGCTCCAGGCCTGATGTCTACCTGCGAACTCTCTCCATCCTGGGAGCCCTGGGATGGTTGGCCACCCCAGTTTAGTGACCTCTTTCTAAGTGTACCAGCCACCTTCCTTCCTCCTGTTCTCCGTTCTGCCTTCCAGTCAACAAAACATTTAATGAACATGATTGTGCAGTTGGCACAGTTCTAGGAACTGGGGATGCAGATAAAAATCTCTGAGCCCATAAAGCTTGCATTTTACTGAATGATGGAAGTTGATGCACAGGACAAATAAGAAAGAATATATAGCCTTTGGGGAGGTAGGGATACCATGGAGAAAAACACAAGTCAGGGAAGAGAGTGAGTCAGGGTGGGAAGGTTACAATGGAGGGCTCAGGAAAGGCCTTGTAGAGAAGCTGGCGTTTGAGAAGTGCCCAGCAGGGAGGGAATCTGCGGGCGAAGTGATCTTAACAGAGAGTAAGGGGAAAAGCCCAGAGCAAGGAGGAAGGCGGCAGGGAGAGGAACTGTGAGGCAGGGAGAGGAACCTGAGGGCTGAGAAGTAGCCAGGTGATGGTGCCAGGCCTCGAGGCCACTGGAAGTACTCAGATTTTTCCTTCCAGGAAGAGGGGAGACCCTGGAGGGTCCTGAGCAGACATGGGATAATTAAACTTAAGCAGATCCCTTAGAGCCTAGGCATGTAGGGAGCTGAAGGCCGAGCTGGAGAGGCCAGATGGGAGACACGATGGTGATCATCTCAGCCTAACCATCGCTTCTGGAACTTTGCCAGGGATGCACATCAAGTGTGCCTCTGTTTCCTAAATCTATCCTTTCCCCTGTTTTTGAGACTCCAAGCCGCGTTCTCTTTCGCAGACTCCTGACCCCTCTCACTCTCCCTGTGATTTTCGAGGCAGCTCACGTAGATCAAGGCTCCACCATCAAGTCTACTAGCTGTGCCATCGCCTACACACAACAGAACCTGGAGCTTACGTGAGGTAGTGAGGGATGAGCTCACTGACCTCTAATTCCGTCTTAATTGTGCCTGTCATTCAAGCACGTCAGTCATTCCAAGGGAGGAACAGCAGTGGCAGGAGTCCTGGTCCTGCCCCATTCCCGACAGCACATTGCCCTGGAGCATTGCAGAAACAATGCAGGTGCAGTGTGATGACAACCCGCAGGCTGCTCCAGGCCTGATGTCTACCTGCCTTCCTGATGATTTTACCAGAACCCTGTGTCTTCCTCATAGGCTTCACACACATCCTTAGCCTTCTTGTACGATTGTCCCCTCTTTGGGCTATCCTTTAGCATGCCCTGTGGTCCAGAGCAGCTCCTTGTGTTTTTTTACACAAAGGTAACAATGGCTAACGTCAAGCATTTACCATATGCCAGCCACTCTAGTAGTGATTTCATATGCGCCACTTCATTTCAGTCAGAACTCCCTTATGTAGTGGCTCCAGGACTTCCCTAGTGGTTCAATGATTAGGAATCCACTTGCCAATGCAGGTGGAGAAGGAAATGGCAACCCACTCCAGTGTTCTTGCCTGAAGAATTCCATGAATGGAGAAGCCTGGTGACCTAGAGTCCATAGCGTCTCAAATATATCTATATAGGGCTTTCCTGATGGCTCAGTGGTAAAGAATCTGTCTGCAATGCAGGAGACATGGGTTTGATCCCTGGGTCGGAAGATCTCCTGGAGAAGGAAATGGCAACCCACTCCAGTATTCTTGCCTGGAGAATTCCATGGACAGAGGAGCCTGGCAGGATGCAGTCCATGGGGTCACACAGAGTCAGACACTACTCAGGTGACTAAGTAGCACCAGCCAATGCAGAGGACATGAGTTCAGTCCCTGGTTCAAGAATATCCCACATGCTGTAGGGCAACTAAGCCCCCTGGACCACAACTACTGAAGTTGTGGGCACAAGCCTCAACTACTGAGCCAGAACAGCGTAGAGCCCATGCTCCACAACAAGAGAAGCCATGGCAGTAAAAAGCCCCCACTCCCAGCTAGAGAAAGCTCTTGCACAGTAGCAAAGACCCAGTGCAGCCAAAGATAAAATTTAAATGAATATTTAAATAAATAAAGTGAGTATTCAGTGTTAAGACACCAACTTTCCCAGTGGCTCAGACGGTAAAGAGTCTGCCTGCCATGCGGGAAGCCCAGGTTCGATCCCTGTGTCGGGATGACTCTCTGGAGAAGGAAACACACTCTAGTACTCTTGTCTGGAGAGTTCCATGGACAGAGGAGTCTGGTGGGCGACATGCTCCATAACAAGAGAAGCCACCGCAGTAAGGAGGCCCCACTCCACAACTAGAAACTGTTGGTCACACAGTAATGAAGACCCAGGGAAGCCAAAAGAAAAGGATAAATATTTAAACAAAGTGAATAGAATTATCCCCACTTTACAAATTTAGATATCAGAGCTCAAAAACACTAAAGGATTTATCCAAGGTCACTCAGAAGGTGGCACAGTTAGGCTTCAAATGCTGTCTGATTCCAAAAGCTCTGTCTTAACTACTTCTCTGCTATATTCAAATGTGTCTCCTTTAAAAGTATGTCAATGGAGTTCCAGAAGAGGAGAACGTCTCAACTCCGTGTGCAGATCTGAGAGCACTCCCTGCACAGCCACATTTATTTTTAGATGTTGCCCTCTTTCTTTTTTTTTTTTTAAACTCAGGATAATTTGTGGCTTTGTTGTCAGGCCTTCAGTTTTAAAACCTCTTGAACTATATTCTCTGGAGAATCAATCACAGTTTATAATTCTTTTCTCTGAATTTTTGCAATGTGCTTTTTAGAAGTCTGGGTGTCTGATTTTGCCTCCTCACCCTTCGCTTCCTTCAATACTGTGAGCTCTGGAAGTCCACAGTGGCTTCCTCTGGAGGTTCTGATCTCTTGCCTCATCAGTAAGTTCTCTGTTGATGAGAATCACATCCAGAGCAGCCTTTGCCCATGAGCTTCCTTTTCTTCTGAGCCCAGATGTCAGCTGGCCAAGTCAGGAGCTAATTGGAGCCTCTACATTGAGCCAAGCGATATGCAAGCAAACGCCTGGATGACAGAAGTCCTAGTACTGTTTCCTCTGGCCTTTGTAACCTCTTTCAGTTAGAAAATGTGGTCGCCATGGCCTACTTCTGACCCAGTGACCTGTGTCACCTCATACCACAGTGTCCCCTGAGCCATTCTCCTTTTATCTTCATCCAGAAGCTGGCCTGCTCCTTGTGACCTTCCACCATCCTGCTGCAGCTGCCAGTCACTATCCCCGCCATCCGTCTCCACCAGATGCTCCAAACCACTCTGCACCTCCAGGCTGCCTTTCTTGCAGTCCCCAGCCAAGGAGCCCCGAGTCCCCCTCGGCCATATTCCCCACCCCTACTGTGCACAGAAGACACCTGCTTGTCTTGCTCATGGATGTCTTAGAGTGGAAGAGCCCATGTTGGAAATGGCAACTCCCGTGACAACAAGAAAACAAGTCAGTTGAGAAAGTGTTAAGGAGCTACCCCTCATCCCTTCATTGCTACCCTCAGAAATCAGAAAGCATCAGGCTTTCAGCCTATGAGGAGGAAAAAAACCCAGACTGAAACACATGGTAAGAATAAGGTGCAGGGGCTTCCCTGGTGGTCCAGTGGGTAAGGACACGACCTTGCAGTGCAAGGGGCGCCGGTTCGATCCCTGGCCTGGGAGGATCCCACGTGCCAATGTGTCCAACTACCAAGCTGGAGCTCTGGAGCGCAGGCTCCCAGAGCCCGTGCTCTGCAGTGACAGAGGTGGCTGCGATGGGAGGCCCACACAAGCCAAAAGAACAAAGATGGATGAAAATGGATGGATGAAAGACCAATAGAAGTGGCCAAAAAAAAGAAAAAAGAATAAGGTGCAGTACGTTGTGGCTCATTGATATTTACTTTTCCTGTTGCTCTTAGTAATAATGAGTTATGCTCATTATTATGCTGTACAGATATGATTATTATTCCCATTTTACAGGTAAGGAGACTAAGGCTTGGAAAACTTAAACTTTACACCAAGGTCACACAACCAATAAAAGGAGAACTGGAATTTGAGCCCCAGTCTTCTAATTCTGCATCTCTATGCTCTGTTCATCTACCCACACCATGATCTACATCACAAACAGGGAGTGAGAGGCATAGGCTGCTCCCAGGGCGGGGGTGGGGGTGAAGCTGGATGGAGATAGCCCAGTACTGATGAAAACAGAGAGGAGATGGAGCCCCCGTACTGTTCAGGGCCACAGGAACTAGGCACGTGCTGGGCAGGAGCAAGAGCCCACAGGCGGCCTCCAGGACAGAGGGGAATCCTGCTGCTCTTTTTTTGGGGGACCTTCCACCATCCTGCTGCAGCTGCCAGTCACTATCCCGCCATCCGTCTCCACCAGATGCTCCAAACCACTCTGCACCTCCAGGCTGCCTTTCTTGCAGTCCCCAGCCAAGGAGCCCCGAGTCCCCCTCGGCCATATTCCCCACCCCTACTGTGCACAGAAGACACCTGCTTGTCTTGCTCATGGATGTCTTAGAGTGGAAGAGCCCATGTTGGAAATGGCAACTCCCGTGACAACAAGAAAACAAGTCAGTTGAGAAAGTGTTAAGGAGCTACCCCTCATCCCTTCATTGCTACCCTCAGAAATCAGAAAGCATCAGGCTTTCAGCCTATGAGGAGGAAAAAAACCCAGACTGAAACACATGGTAAGAATAAGGTGCAGGGGCTTCCCTGGTGGTCCAGTGGGTAAGGACACGACCTTGCAGTGCAAGGGGCGCCGGTTCGATCCCTGGCCTGGGAGGATCCCACGTGCCAATGTGTCCAACTACCAAGCTGGAGCTCTGGAGCGCAGGCTCCCAGAGCCCGTGCTCTGCAGTGACAGAGGTGGCTGCGATGGGAGGCCCACACAAGCCAAAAGAACAAAGATGGATGAAAATGGATGGATGAAAGACCAATAGAAGTGGCCAAAAAAAAGAAAAAAGAATAAGGTGCAGTACGTTGTGGCTCATTGATATTTACTTTTCCTGTTGCTCTTAGTAATAATGAGTTATGCTCATTATTATGCTGTACAGATATGATTATTATTCCCATTTTACAGGTAAGGAGACTAAGGCTTGGAAAACTTAAACTTTACACCAAGGTCACACAACCAATAAAAGGAGAACTGGAATTTGAGCCCCAGTCTTCTAATTCTGCATCTCTATGCTCTGTTCATCTACCCACACCATGATCTACATCACAAACAGGGAGTGAGAGGCATAGGCTGCTCCCAGGGCGGGGGTGGGGGTGAAGCTGGATGGAGATAGCCCAGTACTGATGAAAACAGAGAGGAGATGGAGCCCCCGTACTGTTCAGGGCCACAGGAACTAGGCACGTGCTGGGCAGGAGCAAGAGCCCACAGGCGGCCTCCAGGACAGAGGAGCCGCGGCTGAGAAGGCTGAGCAGCAGCAGCGCCTCACAAAGGGCTCAGTGGCCAGTGTTTGGTGAAGTCCCACCTCTCACAGCTGAAGCCAGCCTCACTGAGTCACGCGGTTTAGTCCCTGCCTTCTGATGACCTCATTATCTCTGCTGATTTCACAGTGCAAGGAGGAGGGGAATAAGAAGCCTCATCTCTCTGCGCAGGGTGGAGCTGGACTAAGTCACTGGGAGACGGATGGCCATTCTCCTCGGTGCCCTCCATCAGAGCCAGTCATTCCAAGAGGGAGAGTTCACAGGCCACTGTGGATGGTGGGCAAATTTTTCTGTGCACATGCATATGTGATAGTTTCTATGGAAAGGGCACCTTGGATTTAGTAAGGCTGAAACGGGCTCAGACTCAGAAAGATCAAGAATTACTGCATCAGAAGATCCTAGAGTCCCACTCACAGCTCTAGGACCTAAGACTGTAGTTGGTAGTTACCATGGGAAACAGAGCTACCCACAATTTGTGGGTCTGTCCAGGAGGATTAGGTTGATGAACATCCACCATCTCTGTATCTAAATGGATTCAGATTTCCTTATAAAGACACTAAAAGAAATGTCTATGAGGAATGTATGAGGAAGATGAATTCTGTGTTTTCATTTGCAGAACATTGTCTGCCCCTAACCAATCAAAGGTTCAAGCTTTCAGCCCATCAAAACTTGTAAGTGCCCTGGAACACCACAGCACCCCCCACTTCAGCTCCATGGGTCCCCCAGCCCTAGAGCCCCATGAGAGCTCACTCAGTCACTGAACAACATCCATCTGACAAGCATGTGCCCAGGAGAGCAAAGGAACTGGAATTTGAGCCCCAGTCTTCTAATTCTGCATCTCTATGCTCTGTTCATCTCCCCACCCCATGATCTACATCACAAACGGGGGGTGAGAGGCATAGGCTGCTCCCAGGGGGGGGGTGGGGGTGAAGCTGGATGGAGATAGCCCAGTACTGATGAAAACAGAGAGGAGATGGAGCCCCCGTACTGTTCAGGGCCACAGGAACTAGGCACGTGCTGGGCAGGAGCAAGAGCCCACAGGCGGCCTCCAGGACAGAGGAGCGCGGCTGAGAAGGCTGAGCAGCAGCAGCCTCACAAAGGGCTCAGTGGCCAGTGTTTGGTGAAGTCCCACCTCTCACAGCTGAAGCCAGCCTCACTGAGTCACGCGGTTTAGTCCCTGCCTTCTGATGACCTCATTATCTCTGCTGATTTCACAGTGCAAGGAGGAGGGGAATAAGAAGCCTCATCTCTCTGCGCAGGGTGGAGCTGGACTAAGTCACTGGGAGACGGATGGCCATTCTCCTCGGTGCCCTCCATCAGAGCCAGTCATTCCAAGAGGGAGAGTTCACAGGCCACTGTGGATGGTGGGCAAATTTTTCTGTGCACATGCATATGTGATAGTTTCTATGGAAAGGGCACCTTGGATTTAGTAAGGCTGAAACGGGCTCAGACTCAGAAAGATCAAGAATTACTGCATCAGAAGATCCTAGAGTCCCACTCACAGCTCTAGGACCTAAGACTGTAGTTGGTAGTTACCATGGGAAACAGAGCTACCCACAATTTGTGGGTCTGTCCAGGAGGATTAGGTTGATGAACATCCACCATCTCTGTATCTAAATGGATTCAGATTTCCTTATAAAGACACTAAAAGAAATGTCTATGAGGAATGTATGAGGAAGATGAATTCTGTGTTTTCATTTGCAGAACATTGTCTGCCCCTAACCAATCAAAGGTTCAAGCTTTCAGCCCATCAAAACTTGTAAGTGCCCTGGAACACCACAGCACCCCCCACTTCAGCTCCATGGGTCCCCCAGCCCTAGAGCCCCATGAGAGCTCACTCAGTCACTGAACAACATCCATCTGACAAGCATGTGCCCAGGGAGAGCAAAGGATTCACCCGAGTGCCCTGGGAAGTCCAGCCTCAAGCCTTTCTCTTTAAAATTGAGTAGACCAGGATCATCCATCCTTTTCTATTTCTCCTTTACTCCCCTTTCCCAGTTCCTGAACTCCTCTGACCTCTGTGCACACACACAAGCTGTGTGCACACGCACATGTCCATGTGTTTGCACAAACACACACCACTTTGTAAATGTCATTTGCAGCTCTGTTCCAGTCCCCATTCCACACGCCATCTGCCAGAAGCTATTTTAAGTGCCTAATAAAACTGTTTTAGAATTAATCCTGAGATGTTCTGCCCTTCGCTTCGCCAGGACAAGAGCAGTTGGGCTCCAGATGGAGCTATGTGTTGGCACCAAGCAAAGAGGAGAAAGAAAAATCAACTCAGGGCCAGCAAGAGATTCCAGTCACCTCCCCGCAGCAGAGTGGTATGTCTACACAGACATACACCTGGATTTAAATCCTTGCCATGGGGACTTCCCTCGTGGTCCAGTGGTTAAGAATTTGCCTTCCATTGCAGGGGATGCAGGTTCAATCTCTAGTCAAGGAACTAAGATCCCATGTGCCACAAGGCAACTGAGCTCATGTGACAACTGGAGAGAAGCCCGTGCACCGCAAGGAAGAGCCTGCGTGCCCCAACTAAGATCCAATGCACCCAAATAAATAAAAATAAACCCTGTGTGATCTCCACCATGCCTGAGACCTTGGGCCTCTCACTGCACCTGTCTGCCTCATCTGTGGATGAGGGCGGCCGGCACCCATGTGATCCTTAGCCTGGAGCACACATCAGTCACCTGGGGGGCAATAGAAACCCAAACTGTTGGGCTCAACCTCAAATCTCAAGGGGAGCTTGAGAATTTGCATTTCTAACACAAGTTCTCAAGAGGGTGCCGCTGCTCCAGGAGAAGCAGTGGCCTAACTTGCAGGTTCTTGTGAGGACTGAATGAGAAAATAGATGTAAATCAGCTGGCACTTAGTAAGACAGTGTCTCTCAAGCCTTGAATCAGCCAGGGAGCTTTGAAACCTCCGTGCCCAGCACCGCAGACCAATTAAATCAGCGTCTCTAGAGGTGCGATACAGACATTCCTACTTTTAAAAAGATCCCAGGTGACTTGAACACAGTCAAGGTTGAGAGCCACTGCAGCAGGAGCTCGCAGTTGCCCAGCCATCCCTCTTTCACAGCCTCTATCTTTCCTCAGGGCCCCGTCACCCACTCTGGGTCGACTGGGAAGGACGGTGGGAAAACTGAACCTTGGCTTTGACCACTGGAAGGGCCAGGTGCTGAAGACCATTTGGAAGATGAGAACTGGTTCCTTCATTCAAGACACCCAGTTAGACAGTCATTCATTTACTAATCATCAACCAAGTTGGACATGAGGATGAACAGACTCCAATCCTGTCCACAGGACTTTGTGCCATAGCACAAAAGAGGTGGAATGATCGCCTTTCAGATCTGGAATTGCTCTCACCTCACCTCCCACCCGCCTGAGCGGCTCTCTCCACAACCACCCCAGTGTTACATGCTAGCTTTAACACTAAGAGACAGAGAGCGTCTTACCTGGCAAGGCGGCCCATCCATCCAGTTTAACAATTTTATCTTTTAAAATGTTTTTCCTTAGACTGAACTGAAACATAGCCCTGTGGCTCCCACTCATTAGCTCTAAACTGAGGACCAGACCTCTCCGCCCACATGCAGACTCAGCTGTGTAGAGCTGCCTCCCATGCTGGGGGTGGACCTGGCTATTACAACTGCTAATTGAGATGCTTTCCTAATTACCACCATGTGTCCGAAGGGCACTACAGAGGTTCTTGTTAACTGAGCATTAACTCGCCGGCCTTTACAGGCTGTGCCAGGACACAACAGTCGTCCTAAAACAAAAACACTTACAAGGGCTTCCCTGGTGGTCAAATGGGTAAAGAGTCCGCCTTGCAGTGCAAGGGGTGCCAGTTAGATCCCTGCTGGGAAGATCCCACATGCCATGGAGCGGCTGGACCGGCGTGTCCAATTATGAGCCAGGGCTCTGGAGTATGCGCCCAGAGCAGGTGCTCTGCAACAAGAGAGGCCACTGCAGTGGGAAGCCCACTGCAGGCCACAGAACAAAGATGGATGAAAATAAATAAAAATGAAAGACCAATAAAAGTGGCCAAAATTTAAAAACCAAAAAAATCCACTTACTAATGAACACTCTAACCTTAACCCCTCACTCAGTTTGGATCTGCAGTATCAGATTGACCTAACCCCTGTGTCAAAGCGCTTTATCTGGCTCTGCTGACTCAGAGCAGTTAGCACAAAACAGTAAGACACAAGCCCATTGCAAAGTAAAATAGCACTTCTTGCCACCCCCAGAATGCAGATTTTAATGCTGTTGACTAACTCTAAATCATTGTTAGAGTAATATTTAAATCAACCACAAAGCCCGTGAAAAAATAAGGCTAGGGTGGGAATACCAATCAACAACTAAAGAAGAGAAAATCATCAAGGATCATAAACAGTAGTCACCTCGAAAGTAAATGATTTGAATACCTGAACTTGAGAGGCCCAGGGAAAATGGAGGAAGCTCTGTACTATTTTATTTTTTGGCCACTTCTATTGGTCTTTCATTTATTTCCATCTTTGTTCTCTGGCCTGTGTGGGCCTCTCATCGCAGTGGCCTCTCTCTTTGCAGAGCACCGGCTCTGGGCGCGTACACTCCAGAGTTGCAGTTAGGTAGTTGGACACATTGGTCCAGCTGCTCTGCAGCACATGGGATCTTCACAGGCCAGGGATCGAACCAGCACCCCCTTGCGCTGCAAGGCAGTATCCTTACCCCTGGACCATCAGGGAAGCCCCTACTCTGTAATATTTTTACAAAATGAAGACACTCTTTAAGATCATGCTGAAAAAGTGAAGAAATAGAGTGTTTCTCTCTATAAGAATCTACCACTTGGTTGAGAAGTCAAGTCTTAGCCAGTAAAAGAATTTATATTATGCCAGTAAGACATGGCAGTGATGATCAAGAGTTGGATCAAGGGGAACACAGATTCTGGGTGCAAGAGAGGAGAATCAGTGGAGACTGGAGAGGCCAGTGAAGGCTTTTCCAGGAAAAGGTTTGTTTTCCAAGAAAAACATACACACACCACTAGCCTTCCTTCCTGACACCTCTGTGGATACTTACCACATCCTAGTCAAGAGGTTAAAAAGCTTAGGAAAGATCAAAACAACTAGCTTACCCATCACACCTCAGTGTTTCTGGTCAAGATTCCAGGAACTTGAGCATACAAACAGTTCAGTTCAATTGAGTCGATCAGTCCACTTACTAATGAACACTCTAACCTTAACCCCTCACTCAGTTTGGATCTGCAGTATCAGATTGACCTAACCCCTGTGTCAAAGCGCTTTATCTGGCTCTGCTGACTCAGAGCAGTTAGCACAAAACAGTAAGACACAAGCCCATTGCAAAGTAAAATAGCACTTCTTGCCACCCCCAGAATGCAGATTTTAATGCTGTTGACTAACTCTAAATCATTGTTAGAGTAATATTTAAATCAACCACAAAGCCCGTGAAAAAATAAGGCTAGGGTGGGAATACCAATCAACAACTAAAGAAGAGAAAATCATCAAGGATCATAAACAGTAGTCACCTCGAAAGTAAATGATTTGAATACCTGAACTTGAGAGGCCCAGGGAAAATGGAGGAAGCTCTGTACTATTTTATTTTTTGGCCACTTCTATTGGTCTTTCATTTATTTCCATCTTTGTTCTTTGGCCTGTGTGGGCCTCTCATCGCAGTGGCATCTCTCACTGCAGAGCACCGGCTCTGGGCACATGCGCTTCAGAGCTCCAGCTCGGTAGTTGGACGCATCGGTCCAGCTGCTCTGCAGCACATGGGATCCTCCCAGGCCAGGGATCGAACCAGCACCCCTTGCGCTGCAAGGCAGTATCCTTACCCCTGGACCATCAGGGAAGCCCCTACTCTGTAATATTTTTACAAAATGAAGACACTCTTTAAGATCATGCTGAAAAAGTGAAGAAATAGAGTGTTTCTCTCTATAAGAATCTACCACTTGGTTGAGAAGTCAAGTCTTAGCCAGTAAAAGAATTTATATTATGCCAGTAAGACATGGCAGTGATGATCAAGAGTTGGATCAAGGGGAACACAGATTCTGGGTGCAAGAGAGGAGAATCAGTGGAGACTGGAGAGGCCAGTGAAGGCTTTTCCAGGAAAAGGTTTGTTTTCCAAGAAAAACATACACACACCACTAGCCTTCCTTCCTGACACCTCTGTGGATACTTACCACATCCTAGTCAAGAGGTTAAAAAGCTTAGGAAAGATCAAAACAACTAGCTTACCCATCACACCTCAGTGTTTCTGGTCAAGATTCCAGGAACTTGAGCATACAAACAGTTCAGTTCAATTGAGTCGATCAGTCACATTTAACTCTTTGTGACTCTATGTGATAGAAACAGAGTAGAATACGTAGGTGGTTGTAGAGTCCTAGTAGGGGACAATAGGTAGAAAGGTGAATCTTGAGAAAGGTTGGGAGACCAGTGAGTTGACGATAACTCAGGAGAGCTGCTCCTTGTTCAGTAAAGCAGGCTCGACTGGGTATAAACAGCTGATGAAGGAGGAGCTGGCGTAGAAGGAACTAATGATGTATGCCTTGCATCTGTGTCTACTTGAGAGGGGCGGTCTTCTACCATCCTATATATATTGCTGCCCACTCAATGGAAGGGAGAGCAGAGCAGAGCTTTCCTGCTTGCCTGCCTACACCACTTACAAGTACCCTATCCTAATAAATCCTCTTCTTGTCTATCACTCTGCTTCTCACTGAATTCCTTCTGCGTTGAGCAACGAAGAACCTGAGCCTCAGTGGGTCCAGACATTGGGTGAGTGCTGGATTAAGTCCCAGACGCGTAGGTTCAAGTCCCAGACAGGGTTTTGGCCGGGATCGAGTCCTGACTACATGGATTCAAGTCCCAAGCAGGGTTTTGGCTGGGTGTAAGCCTTAGCCACGTGGGTTTGAGTCCCAAACCAGGTTTTGGTTAGGTTCAAGCCCCAGTCATATGGGTTCAAGTCCCAAACAGAGTTTTGGCTGGGTTCAAGTCCCAGCCACGTGGGTTTGAGTCCCAAACAGGGTTTTGGCTGAAATTCAAGCTCCAGCCACGTGGGTTCAAGTCCCAAGCAGGGTTAGATCCAGTCTGGGCTCTGGGTTTAAGTCTCAAATTGAGGTAAAACCCTTTCACATGGACTGCAGCACACCAGGCTTCCCTGTCCTTCACTATCTCCCAGAGCTTGCTCAAATTCATGGCCATTGAGTTGGTGATGCCATCCAACCATCTCATCCTCTATCATCCCCCTTCTCCTTTCTGTATTTCCCAGCATCAGCATCTTTTCCAGTGGGTTGTCCCTTCACGTCAGGTGCCAAAGCATTGCCACGTAGGGCCGCCCAAGATGGACAGGTCATGGTAGAGAATTATCACAAAACATGGCCCACTGGAGAAGGGAGTGGCAAACCACTTCCACACTCTTACCTTGAGAACCCCATGAAACACACAATGGACCAAATCAAGTGGCAGAGGAAGGCAAAGAGCTGGAGGAACCTGTGAGGTGGTGGAGGAAACACTCAAGGCCCTGGGTGACCTCAGTCCACCCCGCCTGGGTGTGCTGCCAACAGCAGGCTCCTAGCACTGCAGTGAGTCCAGGTGCTTTGGCAGGAGGTGTGAAGAAGGCAATGGCACATCGGAGCCAGGGGAAATCAGTGGCAGCTTCCCCTCTGCGCTGCTTTCCCTCTGTGGGTGAAAAGAGCTTCCCATTTACCAGCCCATCCAACTTCAGCCTCCAGCTAAACCTCAGCCACAGTTTTCTGGAGAAACAGAGCAATTGCTTCTCAGCCTTTTTGCTAAGGTCAAGTAGAGAGACAGAGCGGGTAGCAGAAACAGGGAGGCAGAGACACTTCTAGATGGTGCGGAACCAAGGTAACTTCATGTGTCCAACTCCAGCCTCCCTACTGTATTTACAGAGAAGAAGTAAGCTAAGCCTAATACCAAGGGCAAGATAAGTTGAAAATACGTACTCAGAGCAGACACAGTGTGTGTGTGTGTGTGTGTGTCGGCGGTGCAATAGGGGAAATAGCAGCTGTGACCTTGGCCTTTTGGGTATCAGCTCAAATACTTTTTCTCCTGCTGCCTCATGTCCTCACCAACCCCGTGAGGGCAAGGGGACCTCTGGGAGTCCAGTGTCCTTACCTGGGGCTGCACAGGAAGGAGTCAGAATCTAGGCTGACCTCTCACTTCTCACTGCCCTCAGAAAGGGGGAGCTGTTTATACCCCCATACCTCTCTTTTGCTTTTATTTTTAACTTAAATCATCTGATTTTTAAAATATAGAAAACACACAACAGGGCTTTCCTGGTGGTCCATTGGGTAAAGTGTCCGCCTTGCAGTGCAAGGGGCACCAGTTTGATCCCTGGCCCAGGAGGATCCCACATGCCCCAGAGCAGCTGGGCCGGTGTGTCCAATTATGTGCCAGCACTTTGGAGCGCATGAGCCCAGAACGGATGCTCTGCAACAAGAGAGGCCACTGAAATGGGAGGCCCATGCATGACAAAAGAATAAAGATGAATGAAAATAAATAAAGAGGCCTATAAAATAAAACACACACACACACAACATAAAATATAGCATTGTAACCAATTCTAAGGACTTCCCAGGTGGCACTAGTGGTAAAAAGAACCTGGCTGCCAGTACAGGAGACTTAAGAAACATGGGTTTGATCCCTGGGTTGGGAAGATCCCCTGGAGGAGGGCATGGCAACCTACTCCAGTATTCTTGCCTGGAGAATCCCATGGGTGGGGGAGCCGGGTGGATTATAGTCTGTGGGCTGGCTAAGAGTCAGACCCGACTGAAGCGACTTAGCATGCAAGCACAATCAGTTCTAAGAAACGTTCAAGGTATTCACACTGTTGTATGACCACCTCCACAACTTTCTCATCTTGAAAAACAGAAACTCGATCCCCTTTAAGTAATGACTCCTTGGGCTTTCCTGGTGGTCCAGTGATTAAGAATTGCCTTGCAATGCAAGGGATGCTGTTCAATCCCTGGTCCAAGAAGTTCCCATGTGCTGCAGAGCAGCTAAGCTGGTGTGCCACAACTACAGAGCACTCTAAACCCCATAAACCACATCTACTGATCCCAGGAATTGCAACTACTGAAGCCCATGTGCCTAGAGCCTATGTTCTGCAACAAGAGAAGCCACCGCAATGAGAAGCCCGCACAACACAATAAAGAATAGCCCTCCTCCCCAAATAGAGGAAGTCTGCATGTGTCCTTACCTGGGGCTGCACAGGAAGGAGTCAGAATCTAGGCTGACCTCTCACTTCTCACTGCCCTCAGAAAGGGGGAGCTGTTTATACCCCCATACCTCTCTTTTGCTTTTATTTTTAACTTAAATCATCTGATTTTTAAAATATAGAAAACACACAACAGGGCTTTCCTGGTGGTCCATTGGGTAAAGTGTCCGCCTTGCAGTGAAAGGGGGCACCAGTTTGATCCCTGGCCCAGGAGGATCCCACATGCCCCAGAGCAGCTGGGCCGGTGTGTCCAATTATGTGCCAGCACTTTGGAGCGCATGAGCCCAGAACGGATGCTCTGCAACAAGAGAGGCCACTGAAATGGGAGGCCCATGCATGACAAAAGAATAAAGATGAATGAAAATAAATAAAGAGGCCTATAAAATAAAACACACACACACACAACATAAAATATAGCATTGTAACCAATTCTAAGGACTTCCCAGGTGGCACTAGTGGTAAAAAGAACCTGGCTGCCAGTACAGGAGACTTAAGAAACATGGGTTTGATCCCTGGGTTGGGAAGATCCCCTGGAGGAGGGCATGGCAACCTACTCCAGTATTCTTGCCTGGAGAATCCCATGGGTGGGGGAGCCGGGTGGATTATAGTCTGTGGGCTGGCTAAGAGTCAGACCCGACTGAAGCGACTTAGCATGCAAGCACAATCAGTTCTAAGAAACGTTCAAGGTATTCACACTGTTGTATGACCACCTCCACAACTTTCTCATCTTGAAAAACAGAAACTCGATCCCCTTTAAGTAATGACTCCTTGGGCTTTCCTGGTGGTCCAGTGATTAAGAATTGCCTTGCAATGCAAGGGATGCTGTTCAATCCCTGGTCCAAGAAGTTCCCATGTGCTGCAGAGCAGCTAAGCTGGTGTGCCACAACTACAGAGCACTCTAAACCCCATAAACCACATCTACTGATCCCAGGAATTGCAACTACTGAAGCCCATGTGCCTAGAGCCTATGTTCTGCAACAAGAGAAGCCACCGCAATGAGAAGCCCGCACAACACAATAAAGAATAGCCCTCCACTCACCACAACTAGAGGAAGTCTGCATGCAGCAACAAAGACCCACCTCAGCCAAAACATAAAATAAATAAATCCTTTTCTTTAAAAAAAAAAAAGACAGGCAGTGACTCCTCATTTCCCCCTCCCCATGACCCTGTAAACCAGCACTGCCTATTCTGCCTACCGCAGCAAGACAGTCTTCCGTTGGGTTTCCCAGGTGGTGCTAGTGGTAAAGAACCTACCTGCTAATTCACAAGATGTTAAGAAATGCAGGTTTGATTCCTGGATTGGGATGATCTGCTGGGGAAGGACAACCCACTCCAGTATTCCTGCCTGGAGAATCCCTTGGACAGGGGATTTCACAGAGCTTGGCATGCTACAGTCCATAGGGTCACAAAGAGTCAGACACAACTGAAGCAACTTAGCATGCATTCACATTTCATTTACATAATATCCTCAAAGTTCATCCACGTGTTGCATGTGTCAGATCTTCCTATTGAAGGCTGTGTGATACTTCATCGCATGTACACACCACATTGGTTTATCCAGTCATCCACTGGTGGACATTTGTTTGGCTTCCACCTTTTGTATTATTTTGTAAATAATACTGCTGTGCAAATATCTCCTTGAGATCCTGCTTTTGGTTCTTTTCTATATATACTCAGAAGTGAGATTACAGGATCATACGACAATTCTATTTATAACATTTTTGAGGTATTGCTGTGCTGTTTTCCACAGCAGCTGCACCATTTACATTCCACCCATAGTGTACAAGTGTTCCAGTCTCTCCATCCTGCTTTGCTGTTAAGAAGTCACTGAGAATGAGGGCTCCCAGAATCTCTGGACTTGAAATGAGAATCTAGAACCTCAGAAATTTTTGAAACTTTGCCTTGGGCTTTCCTGGTGGTCCAGTGATTAAGAATTGCCTTGCAATGCAAGGGATGCTGTTCAATCCCTGGTCCAAGAAGTTCCCATGTGCTGCAGAGCAGCTAAGCTGGTGTGCCACAACTACAGAGCACTCTAAACCCCATAAACCACATCTACTGATCCCAGGAATTGCAACTACTGAAGCCCATGTGCCTAGAGCCTATGTTCTGCAACAAGAGAAGCCACCGCAATGAGAAGCCCGCACAACACAATAAAGAATAGCCCTCCACTCACCACAACTAGAGGAAGTCTGCATGCAGCAACAAAGACCCACCTCAGCCAAAACATAAAATAAATAAATCCTTTTCTTTAAAAAAAAAAGACAGGCAGTGACTCCTCATTTCCCCCTCCCCATGACCCTGTAAACCAGCACTGCCTATTCTGCCTACCGCAGCAAGACAGTCTTCCGTTGGGTTTCCCAGGTGGTGCTAGTGGTAAAGAACCTACCTGCTAATTCACAAGATGTTAAGAAATGCAGGTTTGATTCCTGGATTGGGATGATCTGCTGGGGAAGGACAACCCACTCCAGTATTCCTGCCTGGAGAATCCCTTGGACAGGGGATTTCACAGAGCTTGGCATGCTACAGTCCATAGGGTCACAAAGAGTCAGACACAACTGAAGCAACTTAGCATGCATTCACATTTCATTTACATAATATCCTCAAAGTTCATCCACGTGTTGCATGTGTCAGATCTTCCTATTGAAGGCTGTGTGATACTTCATCGCATGTACACACCACATTGGTTTATCCAGTCATCCACTGGTGGACATTTGTTTGGCTTCCACCTTTTGTATTATTTTGTAAATAATACTGCTGTGCAAATATCTCCTTGAGATCCTGCTTTTGGTTCTTTTCTATATATACTCAGAAGTGAGATTACAGGATCATACGACAATTCTATTTATAACATTTTTGAGGTATTGCTGTGCTGTTTTCCACAGCAGCTGCACCATTTACATTCCCACCCATAGTGTACAAGTGTTCCAGTCTCTCCATCCTGCTTTGCTGTTAAGAAGTCACTGAGAATGAGGGGCTCCCCAGAATCTCTGGACTTGAAATGAGAATCTAGAACCTCAGAATGCTTTCTGCCCTGCCCTTTCTGGCCTTATCCTCAGAAGTCTCCTGGTCACCCTTCAGCCCCTCCCCTCTAGCAGGTGGGGAGGAACAAAGAAAAATCTTCTCAGGTAGTGAGCAAAACAAATGCCTGAGAGCAATGGTGCTCAAGTCACAGGAGCGCTCAGCAATGGGGTGGATCTGGGCGAGGACACCAATGGGCTACTGTCCCCCACCCTGAGCTGCGTGCATGGCAAATAGAGCCCAGGGCAAGGGTGATAGAGGAGAAGCTGACTGGGGAGTCCCTCATTCTCAGTGAACGTGGAAGTCCAGACTGCTATCAACTCTCCCCTAAACACTCCATGACAGACTGCAATCTGGTCCCCCTGCCTCCCTTCTTTCATGGAGGGGGTGGTAATCAGCTGCCAAAGAGCTCTTTTGAAAACTCAAATCCAATCCTCTCACTTCCCTACTGAACATGTCTCAGTGCCCCTACTGCCCTTAGACTAAACTCCTTGACACACAAGCACCGCCCGCCACGACCCAGCTCTACCTAGCTCTTGGTACATCTGCTGTGTCGCTCCCTCCTACTCTGAGATCCAGCCATACGATTGTGTTCCAACTGCTAGAACGTACCACACTCCCTGTCTGTGCTGGGCCTTTGTACACAGTGTTCTCTCCGCTTAAAACAGTCTCCCCCACAACACCCTCCTGACTCTCTTCATCTAACTAGTTCTAGGCATCCTCCAGGTCTCAGCTTAGACGTCACTTCCTCCAGGAAGCCTCCCATGGCCCCCAGGATTCCAAGTATTACCAGCGGCCTCTGCCACTGGTGTGTTCCCTGGTAACTCGGCCATGCTCGTAGGACCCCAGTTCTGTGAGCAGAGTCTGGTTCATGTTTTATTCCAGCACCTAGAACATCGCCTGGCTCAGCGTAGGTGCTCGTTACAGGGTTTTTTTTGTTTTTTTTTTTTTAAGATTTATTTATTTATTTATTTTTGGGCGGGGATCGGGTTGGGGAGGGAGGGGAGCAGGTGGGCCACTTCTATTGGTCTTTCGTTTCTCTATGTTCATCCATCTTTGTTCTTTGGCTCCTGTGGGCCTCCCATCATGGTGGCGTCTGTCGTTGCAGAGCGCCGGCTCTGGGCGCACGCACTCCAGAGCTCTGGCTCGGTAATTGGACACATCAGTCCAGCCGCTCTGCGGCACGTGGGATCTTCCCAGGCCAGGGCTCGAACCAGCGCCCCTTGCACTGGAAGGCGGTGTCCTTACCCACTGGACCACCAGGGGAAGCCCTCGTCACAGGTTTTTGATGAGTGGATGAATGTGGGCGTATGAACGCTTGAATTGGAATGCTGATGAGACACGGGAGGTGCAGGGGGCCGGCTTCCTTCCACCTTCTAACCTCATCCTGGTCTTCTGGCCTTTAGTTTCCCTCATAGTTATGGAAAAATGAGGATAGGCCAAAAGGGGGAACGGACCGTGCAAATGAAACACAATCCCTGCAGTTCCTTGGGAAGCTGTTTCAAAGCTCTGGAATATCAGGATATTTGAGTTTATCTGGCTGTCCCCTACCCGTGATGCAGCAAAATGAATAGTTATGGTTTCTTCCACCTTCCCTGACTTCCCAGCTTCTGCCCAGTGACCACGTTCTGTCCCCTCTGTCTCTATCCCCATTTCTAGGAGACAGCTATGATCTATGGCCATTTGCTTAGGGGCCACCCTGGCCAAGCAGCCCAAGAGCCCAACTACAAAAGTGATGAACTTATCAGAGCTGGACTGTAACTGGCCATTCCCCATGGAGTATAGAGATTTAGCAAGACGAAAGTCTCCCCTACAGCATCTTTCCCCCACAGCTGATAAACAGCAAGCCCCAGAACCTGGAACTTTCAGAAAGAAAGGGCAGCAATTCAGGGGAAAAGAGGGCAGACAGGGGTCCATCCCCGATGCCTGGGCTCTCCCCAAGGCCCCCGGAGTGGCCGTCCTGCAACACAAGCGTTAGGGACGTCTGTGTCCATTATAACCTGTCATTACCACAGAGCCCATGCCATTCTGCTCCCCAGTGCCATCCGCTCATGTGGCAGGTGGGTGAAATGTCGTCCTTAGTTTGTCAAGCAGCTAACCAAGGGCACTGTGCCAAGGGCCAGCAGAGCCATACCAGCCTTTCCTCAGGCCCCCGGGCACCCTGGTTTCCTGACTGTTACCCATTTTGGGGAGTTGGGAGGGTCAGATAGTGTGTCCAAGACCTCTCACCTTATTCTATTCTGCGCATCGGGAGCCACATTCCATCTGTGTGTGTGTGTGTGAGCACGCGTGTGTGTGTGTCTGGCTGCACCGGGCCTTTGTTGCTGCACATGGGCTTTCTCCAGTTGTGAGGAGCGGGGTTACCCTCTCTGGTGTACAGGCTTCTCATTGCCATGGCTGGTCCTGTTGCGGACCACAGGCTCTAAGGGCATGGGCTCAGTAGCTGTAGTTCATGGGCTTTGTTACCTCCCAGCATGTGGAATCTTCCTCAGCTAGGGAGTCCCCTGCATTGTCAGGAGGATACTTAACCATTGGACTATGGGATAAGTCTATATTATATCATAATTAGGAGGAAATCTGAGGCGGTTAGCATGAGGTCCCCTGCAAGGAGCATATTAACAGAGAGTGACAACCATCTCCACACAGGCCGAGTCCCCTGCAGTCAGAGTTATGGTTTCTTCCACCTTCCCTGACTTCCCAGCTTCTGCCCAGTGACCACGTTCTGTCCCCTCTGTCTCTATCCCCATTTCTAGGAGACAGCTATGATCTATGGCCATTTGCTTAGGGGCCACCCTGGCCAACAGCCCAAGAGCCCAACTACAAAAGTGATGAACTTATCAGAGCTGGACTGTAACTGGCCATTCCCCATGGAGTATAGAGATTTAGCAAGACGAAAGTCTCCCCTACAGCATCTTTCCCCCACAGCTGATAAACAGCAAGCCCCAGAACCTGGAACTTTCAGAAAGAAAGGGCAGCAATTCAGGGGAAAAGAGGGCAGACAGGGGTCCATCCCCGATGCCTGGGCTCTCCCCAAGGCCCCCGGAGTGGCCGTCCTGCAACACAAGCGTTAGGGACGTCTGTGTCCATTATAACCTGTCATTACCACAGAGCCCATGCCATTCTGCTCCCCAGTGCCATCCGCTCATGTGGCAGGTGGGTGAAATGTCGTCCTTAGTTTGTCAAGCAGCTAACCAAGGGCACTGTGCCAAGGGCCAGCAGAGCCATACCAGCCTTTCCTCAGGCCCCCGGGCACCCTGGTTTCCTGACTGTTACCCATTTTGGGGAGTTGGGAGGGTCAGATAGTGTGTCCAAGACCTCTCACCTTATTCTATTCTGCGCATCGGGAGCCACATTCCATCTGTGTGTGTGTGTGTGAGCACGCGTGTGTGTGTGTCTGGCTGCACCGGGCCTTTGTTGCTGCACATGGGCTTTCTCCAGTTGTGAGGAGCGGGGTTACCCTCTCTGGTGTACAGGCTTCTCATTGCCATGGCTGGTCCTGTTGCGGACCACAGGCTCTAAGGGCATGGGCTCAGTAGCTGTAGTTCATGGGCTTTGTTACCCCCCAGCATGTGGAATCTTCCTCAGCTAGGGAGTCCCCTGCATTGTCAGGAGGATACTTAACCATTGGACTATGGGATAAGTCTATATTATATCATAATTAGGAGGAAATCTGAGGCGGTTAGCATGAGGTCCCCTGCAAGGAGCATATTAACAGAGAGTGACAACCATCTCCACACACAGGTGTCCCAGAGCACTCCACCTGGGCTCGTGTGAAGCTGTAGTCAGCCAATGCCTGGTACCCTGGGCCCTCCTCGGTTCCACGCAAATGCAGTCTCCTTGGCTATCTTTGCCCTGGGGACTGGTGGGTTGGAGGGGGTGGTGCAAAGGCCACTTCACGTTCAGAGCTCAGCTCAGCCTGGAAGGAGGTTTTTCCAGTGAAATGAGATTCACTTACACCCAAGGTGAGAAAGGAAAGGTCCAGGTTGGTGAGGTTAAGACATGCACTTGGCAGCTGTTCTAGAAGATGACTTTGCTACATCACACATAAACAAATGTGTACACACACACACCCCCCACAGCTGCACTCCAGAAGAGACAGTTGTTAAGCATCACCAGACAAACCCAGAACTGCCAGCTCACAGGCAGCCTTCCCTGCCTCCCTCTCTGCCCAGGACTCAGATCCAGAGATGAGAATCACAGATGACTCAGGCCAGACCCAGGGGGCTTGCAGCTCTGGCCCTCTCATAATAGTTCCTGCTTTGAGCTAAGCTCCACAGTAATTCAGTCATGCAGACCAGAGCAGTGGAAGAATTTCTCTTGCCAAAAAAGCTAATGGGAGGTGAAATGGCACTAATAACAGTACAGTGTCTAGACAGGAGGCAATGGTCTGGAAACTCTCTGCCCTGCTCAGTCCTCTGCTGGTTCAGCCTGAGAGTCCCACGCAGAGGCCCTTGGTAAGCCTGGGCCCCCTTCGGTGAGGGCTCTAGAAAGTGGACTGGAGTCTAGAAGACTGCCTTCCCCGCTGCAGCCTGTACAAACCATCTTCAGATGGCTGCAAGTGGAGGACAATGGTGGTCAGCAGGCTCAGGAGGGACACTCAGAACAAGGCCTATGAGTTCCAGGGAGGTACTCAAAGGAAAAAATCTTCTAACAGTCCAAGCTGGCTAATGAGAGTGCAGTCACGTTGGGATGTGGTGGGCGTTCTGTCACAATATGTACTCAGACAGCACAGCATAGTGTTTAGGAGCTTAAGCTACTGAGTCAGATATGTCCGACTTCAATTCGTTATTGGAATTTACTGTGTGACTTGGAGGAAGTTACTTGAAACTGTGTGTTCATTGGTACACAAGTATAATAATTACCTCCTCAAATTCTGAGGCGTATGTGAGGTTAGTGCACATCAAGTAGAGGCCCTGACAATAGTAACCACTCAATACATTTTGACTAGAACTGTTCTTACATATAATAACAACCAAAACCGAGGTGGCTGCCAGCTGGGGGCTGTCAACACAGAGAGTCTCAGCATGATTGGAGATGGGAGTAGACAATCTCTGAGATCCTTTCCAACTCAAAGGGTATACAAAGCCACTCATTCATTTTTTTTTCTTTTCTTTTTTTCTCATTCAACAAATGAAACCACTCCATGACGGAAATTATGCTAGACTCTGACTAGACAAAGGATCAGAGGCTGCCTCACACTCCTCCTCCCCTCTGAGAGCTCTTTAATCATGTTTTGCCTTAAAGCCCTTGCTGGCTGATCAGAAGGATGAGATGCTGGCAGGCAACACACACATACCCACCACCACAGCGCTTGGCCCTCAACCACATGGCAAACGCTGAGCCCTGCACAAAGCATAGATGTTTCTACAGTTGACTTTTCAATCCTACAGCTCGCTCTGTCTGGCTTATACCCCAGGTCGCAGGCCGTCTCTGGACTCTCCTGATGACCCAGTCATAGTGGTAAGATCTCTCGTCCGCAACCTGCTTCACTAGATACCTATTCCCTAGGTAAACAAACTCAGGGCTGCAGACTCCACCACTACAAAAATGACCCTGGTTAGCAGGGGCCCTCACTACACTAGGAATAAGTGTCTGTTACAGCAGAACAGACCGTGACCCCTCCATGGATCAGGAGCCCCATTACATCTCAATTAGAAGGAAATTTGAGGCAATTATCTGAATTAACCAACCTAGCCTAAAGCAGCCGACAGGTCCCTCTAGGTTATGGTACAAGTCAGGAGCTCAGGGTTGGTTCCTGCTTTTAGAATGCTGGGTATTTAACAATGGCAATGATCAACTGAGTTTGGGTGAGATGATGCAGCTGAACATGCCAAGTCCTCAGCCTGGTCACTGTGGCCACTATGTTCACAAATCCACTGGACAAACACTAAAGGGTGCTAAGGGAGAAAGTCGACCATCTTGTCTACATGAACTACCACTAGGAGCTTGGTATGGAACACAAATATTTTCATATTCTGGGTGCATTCTAAGAGGCCCAGCCAAACCCTGACAATAGTAACCACTCAATACATTTTGACTAGAACTGTTCTTACATATAATAACAACCAAAACCGAGGTGGCTGCCAGCTGGGGGCTGTCAACACAGAGAGTCTCAGCATGATTGGAGATGGGAGTAGACAATCTCTGAGATCCTTTCCAACTCAAAGGGTATACAAAGCCACTCATTCATTTTTTTTTCTTTTCTTTTTTTCTCATTCAACAAATGAAACCACTCCATGACGGAAATTATGCTAGACTCTGACTAGACAAAGGATCAGAGGCTGCCTCACACTCCTCCTCCCCTCTGAGAGCTCTTTAATCATGTTTTGCCTTAAAGCCCTTGCTGGCTGATCAGAAGGATGAGATGCTGGCAGGCAACACACACACATACCCACCACCACAGCGCTTGGCCCTCAACCACATGGCAAACGCTGAGCCCTGCACAAAGCATAGATGTTTCTACAGTTGACTTTTCAATCCTACAGCTCGCTCTGTCTGGCTTATACCCCAGGTCGCAGGCCGTCTCTGGACTCTCCTGATGACCCAGTCATAGTGGTAAGATCTCTCGTCCGCAACCTGCTTCACTAGATACCTATTCCCTAGGTAAACAAACTCAGGGCTGCAGACTCCACCACTACAAAAATGACCCTGGTTAGCAGGGGCCCTCACTACACTAGGAATAAGTGTCTGTTACAGCAGAACAGACCGTGACCCCTCCATGGATCAGGAGCCCCATTACATCTCAATTAGAAGGAAATTTGAGGCAATTATCTGAATTAACCAACCTAGCCTAAAGCAGCCGACAGGTCCCTCTAGGTTATGGTACAAGTCAGGAGCTCAGGGTTGGTTCCTGCTTTTAGAATGCTGGGTATTTAACAATGGCAATGATCAACTGAGTTTGGGTGAGATGATGCAGCTGAACATGCCAAGTCCTCAGCCTGGTCACTGTGGCCACTATGTTCACAAATCCACTGGACAAACACTAAAGGGTGCTAAGGGAGAAAGTCGACCATCTTGTCTACATGAACTACCACTAGGAGCTTGGTATGGAACACAAATATTTTCATATTCTGGGTGCATTCTAAGAGGCCCAGCCACATGTCTTTTTTTCTAAACTTCCTTTCTTGTCACCAATACTTGAATCTTACCCCTACCAAGTTCACAACCATCTGGCCAAACCATTAGTAAAGCACATGAATTAATGAGAGTCTTACCTCAGGCCATCTCTCCTTCCATGTGTCCTGCTCAAAGCACTCCCCCAGATGGCATCTGTTCCCCACTTGAGGGGCACTCCAGAATGAGCTGCAGTCCGAGGGGGGTCCCTTCGGGTAGGTGTCAGCATATGAGGAAGAGGTCCTCAGAGCAATCCGAGCTCTTCTCCACCTCAGTCACCTCCCTGGGAGGCCACAGGTGTCAGCTGAAGATGTGCCAGAGCAGCAGGAGTGGATGCCCTTAGGGCCTGAGCAACTTGCCCGAGAGCATAGGTGAGCCACTGGTATTGCTCAGTCCAGTCCCACTGATACCACCTGCACCTGGTTCTGGAGTGCTGCTGGGTAGGCCTGAATTTATGGCTTGTCAACTGTGATGAGAAACTTTGGTTTGCAAGGTCATGTGTTTCCACGTGGTCAGAGATGTAGCCTATCAGGACCAACAACAAGCCAAAACTATTTCTCAAAAGAATGGTGAGCTCATAAAAGATGTTGGTTCCCAAAGCCTCAGGACCTCCACAGGGTCACGCTGCTGCATTCACCACAGATTCCACAGAGCATCCCAAAGTTGGTCTCCAAAATCCAGAGACCAACTTTGAATCCAGATGAAGCAACAAGGGCATGATTTACCCTCACACCTAAAGCAACCAAACACCAGACCAAATATATGAAACAACTGTTTGTAAAACATGGCACACACACACACAAAACACATGGCATACCAGGCAAGGAAGGGCAATGATCCTTTTGAAATGGGAAATAGATAAGGTCCTCTCTGTGATTGCCTCAGCTTGCCACCTTGTGCCTCCAGGCCACATAGGAGGACGGAAACCAGATGGAGCCTGATGGGCTTGTTGAGTCAAGGAAATGATGCTGAGGGTGCTGGGCAGGTTGAATTCGCAGGACAGAAAACTGGAAAGAAAAGATCTGGAGATCTAGAGAGCATCCCTTCTGGGGACTCAGCTGAGTCCTGATCATCCAGTACAGGTGAGGAACCTGTGAGGTTGGGGGAGGACAGCGCTCAGTGGTAGTTCCTAGAGGCCAGACTGGAAAAGCCCGTGACTCAGGAGCGTTGATGAGAGCATGTAAAGGGGCTTGCCTCAGGATCTGGAGGACGATTTCTCAGTTTTCTCAGCCGACGTTTGGATTGATAGTGCTTTATTGTACAATTCTCAACATTATGTGCCTTATATCAGAGCTTCAAAACACGTGAAGCAAAAACTAATAGAACTGTATGGAGAAACTGACAAATCCACAATCAGGCAGAGATTTTAATACCCCCTCTTAATAAGTGATAAAACAAGTAGTCAGAAAATAAGCAAGGATATCGGAGATTTGAACAACCCTATCAACCAATTTGACCTAATCCACAATTAGAGAACATTCCACCCAAGCCTAGCCAAGAATGTGTCATTTCAAGCTAACAGGAAGCTGTTCTCAAAAGAGACTGTCTTCTGGCCCATGAATAAAACTCAATACATTTTAAAGGATTTAAGTCATACCAACTATGGTCTCTGACCTCACTAGAAATAAACTAGAAATCAATACAGGAAGATACTTAGAAAATCCCTAAACATTTGAAAACTAAATAACACACCTCTAAATAATCTGCGGGCCAATGAAAAGAAAAACTAGAAAGTATTTTGAATTGAATAAAAAAAAAAAAACAAACATAGCAAAATCATAGATTTGGGCATAGTGGGACTTACATGATTTTTCCCCCCATACCAACCTAGTCTCTGGCTATCACCTGGGTGTCCTACAATCTACAATCTATTCTTTTTTTATTTTTTATTTTTAATTTTTATTTATTTATTTATTTTTTGCTTTTCAGTTCTGCAGCCAGCTTTCTGTGCTCTGTTGCTTTATTTATTTATTTGCCACTTCTATTGATCTTTCATTTATTTATGTTTATTCTTTGGCTTGTGTGGGCCTCCCATCGCAGTGGCCTCTCTTGTCTCAGAGAACCGGCTCCGGGCACATGCACTGCAGAGCTCCAGCTTGGTAGTTGGACACATCGGTCCAGCTACTCCGTGGCACATGGGATCTTCCCAGGCCAGGGATCGAACCAGGGCCCCTTGCACTGCAAGGCGGTATCCTTACCCACTGGACTACCAGAGAAGCCCTCTAAAATCTATTCTGACACTAACTAGCTGGAGTGAATGCAGATTCCCACATGTGGGGCTTGCCTCAGGATCTGGAGGACGATTTCTCAGTTTTCTCAGCCGACGTTTGGATTGATAGTGCTTTATTGTACAATTCTCAACATTATGTGCCTTATATCAGAGCTTCAAAACACGTGAAGCAAAAACTAATAGAACTGTATGGAGAAACTGACAAATCCACAATCAGGCAGAGATTTTAATACCCCCTCTTAATAAGTGATAAAACAAGTAGTCAGAAAATAAGCAAGGATATCGGAGATTTGAACAACCCTATCAACCAATTTGACCTAATCCACAATTAGAGAACATTCCACCCAAGCCTAGCCAAGAATGTGTCATTTCAAGCTAACAGGAAGCTGTTCTCAAAAGAGACTGTCTTCTGGCCCATGAATAAAACTCAATACATTTTAAAGGATTTAAGTCATACCAACTATGGTCTCTGACCTCACTAGAAATAAACTAGAAATCAATACAGGAAGATACTTAGAAAATCCCTAAACATTTGAAAACTAAATAACACACCTCTAAATAATCTGCGTGCCAATGAAAAGAAAAACTAGAAAGTATTTTGAATTGAATAAAAAAAAAAAAACAAACATAGCAAAATCATAGATTTGGGCATAGTGGGACTTACATGATTTTTCCCCCCATACCAACCTAGTCTCTGGCTATCACCTGGGTGTCCTACAATCTACAATCTATTCTTTTTTTATTTTTTATTTTTAATTTTTATTTATTTATTTATTTTTTGCTTTTCAGTTCTGCAGCCAGCTTTCTGTGCTCTGTTGCTTTATTTATTTATTTGCCACTTCTATTGATCTTTCATTTATTTATGTTTATTCTTTGGCTTGTGTGGGCCTCCCATCGCAGTGGCCTCTCTTGTCTCAGAGAACCGGCTCCGGGCACATGCACTGCAGAGCTCCAGCTTGGTAGTTGGACACATCGGTCCAGCTACTCCGTGGCACATGGGATCTTCCCAGGCCAGGGATCGAACCAGGGCCCCTTGCACTGCAAGGCGGTATCCTTACCCACTGGACTACCAGAGAAGCCCTCTAAAATCTATTCTGACACTAACTAGCTGGAGTGAATGCAGATTCCCACATGTTGTCAGCTTGGTCCAATTTTCTTTTATTTATTTTGATTTTTTTATTTTTGGTTACACCATTTGCAGGATCTTAGTTTCCTGGCCAAGGATCAAACCCACCAAGTTCTAACCACTGGACCATCTGAGAATTCCTGGGCTCAGTCCCCTGTTAGATGCCCATCATAAGTCTGGGCCTCCCAACACATAATTTTTATTATTACTCATAACAACTAAAATTTGTTGAGCAATTAATTTTATGTGTCAGGCCTATGCAAAATTTTACATATATTATCTCACTTCATAAAATTCCATATGAATCGAGTACTCTTATTATTCCCATTTTGTACATAAAGAAACAGAAGCTTAGAGAAACTTAAAATAGTCACTGGGATGCTGCCAAAACAGTACTGTGCAAATTTAAAGCACTAAACACATGGCTTAGAAAAGGATGGTTTTAAACCCATGCTCCAAGGTCACCTCTGTCATCATCCTACTCCTGTCATGTGACCTGCCTGTATTGGCCCCACACGAGTAGGTGATCTGAGGGCTGTATCTATGGTGGATCCATCCTTAGTCTACCGACCCCAAGACAGAGACTGCTGGCCTCCGGAAATGTGACCTCCAGAGATATAACCAGAGGCCCATGCTCACTGGCCTCCCTGTCACTGGAGCCAGGAGAACACCTCTGGACCTAGGCCTTCTGTTCCATTCCATCTGGAATAAACAGAATTCTGGGATGTGGGGGACTAGGAGAGGGGGCAAGTAGGGAGGGTGACAGCGGTATTCATATGACTGATCTGGGAACATACATGTATGTGAACAACAAAAAATATAAAAATATATATAATATAAAAATATATAAAATGTAAAAATATTTAAAAGTTAAAAAATTAATGAAAGAAAAAAAACAATAAAAGAGGCAAAAATTAAAAAAAAAAAAAAAAAGAATTCTGGCCCCATAACAAGACCCTGGGAGTCTGTGAGGACTGGCCGTGGGCCCACTCCCAAGCCCAGTCTGTGAGGGACGACAAAGCCAGCCACCCCGACCCTTGAGAATCCACCAAATTCTTTCCCACCTTGTAGCTTTTGTATCTGTGTCCCCTCTTCCCCCAGCTCTTCGGTGTCTGGCTCTTTCTCATTGTTTTGGTTTCAGCTCATTTCTTCAAAGGGCCTTCTGTGCCCCTCCTGTGTCACTGGGGTTTTGCTTGGATAACCACCTTCCCCCAGAGGATCCAGTCCTGGTGAATCTGTCAGCCAAGGTGCCCTGGTCTCCCCTGGTGAGAGAGCTGTGGACCTTCTGTTCTTGGGCTGTGACTCCTGAGCTGAGTGTCCCAACAATGGAATACTGCCTGAGGACCTTTCTCCCAAAGTATAAATAACCCTCCTTCCTGTGTCTTTCTTGTTCTCTCTCTCTTTTATTCTGTCCTTTGAGCCCATGAACTCCTCTTATCCTTTCAGAAATTTCCTTTGGCTGAGTCAGCTTCTTTTGCTTACAATAAAGAGTCCTGATACTAGTGTCCCATCTTCAGTCATTGTTCATTTTTCCAAATCCAAAATGATTTTATAAAATGTGCTGACATGTTTACTGTCTGTCTCTACCACCAGAACCTAAGTCCTGTGTTAGGAGGAGACTCCCTGCTGTCCTGACCCAAGGCTGAGGCTGGTGCAGACAAGGCTGCATACGCAGGCAGGGCCACACTGTGGCCAGTGCCTCACTGCCAGGCCGTCTGCCTGGAACGCCCGCTCAGGCTGTAGGAGCGGGCACTGGGAATGAGAGTGAGCTCCTGCCTTTGCTTCGGATTCCAAGCAACAGATTCCAAGACCAGATCTCTCTTCCCCTTCCCCTTTGATCTCTACCAATCCTTGGTAAATCTCAAGCAGTGTCTTCTAAATCTTTAATTACAAGAAAATTGCAACCCAAACAGTGAACACATGAACAGTGTTGATAAATATTTAAAACTGCTACAGCAGCAGATCTGAAGGGATTAAGAAAAGATATATTGCAGTGACAGTTATTAAACACTAAATCCCAGTAAATGTTACCGAGCAGATAAATAATGCAAACTCCTGACACCTGTTCTGTTGCTGACAAGACAGGAGAGACATCTACTAGGGAACATGGCATTGGGTGAGGGAGAGGCCCTCTCTGCTGTGTCAAGGGTGTCGGGGGAGGGGACAGCATGGACATAGCTCCCTCGGTGCCACTGTGTCCATGGAGGCGCAGTGCATGGTGGCTTGAAAGACAGAGAGAGAAGTCTCCAGCATAGCTGCCTTTCAAGCTGCCCATCCTTGACTTCCTGAGGCTCTGAGACTGGACCATTTGGGTTGCACTACCACACAATTCTGAGAAAGAAAGGAAGCCTGCACCCTTTCGTGCATTCAAATCTCCCCAGTCGGGGTTTCCTGGGTGGCTCAGTGGTAAAGAATCTGCCTGCATTGCAAATCTCCCCAACCACTGATTGATCATTCACCTATCCCTCCAATATTTCCCTAATGGAATCATTCATTCATTCATATATCACTAGTTCAAACTCCAGCACCACTGCACTCATTTTACATGCTAGCAAGGTAATGCTCAAAATCCTCCAAGCTAGGCTTCAACAGTACGTGAACTAAGACCTTCTAGATATACAAGCTGAATTTAGAAAAGGCAGAGAAACCAGAGATCAAATTGCCAACATCCAGTGGATCATAGAAAGAGCAAGGGAATTCCAGAAAAACACCTATTTCTGCTTCATTAACTATGCTAAAGTCTTTGTGTGGATCACAACAAACTGTGGAAAATTCTGAAAGAAATTGGAATATCAGATCACCTTACCTGTCTCCTATGAAGCCTGTATACAGGACAAGAAGCAACAGTTAGAAGTGGACATGGAACAGTAGACTGGTTCCAAATTGGGAAAGGAGTATGTCAGGGCTGTATATTGTCACCCTGTATTTTTAGTGTATATGCAGAGTACATCATGTGAAATGCCAGTCTGGATGAAGTACAAGCTGGAATCAAGATTGTCAGGCAACGTCAGAATGGCCATCATCCACAAATCGACAGACAATCAATGCTGGAAAGGCTGTGGAGAAAAGGGAACACTCCTGCATTGCTGGTGGGAGTGTAAATTGATACAGCCTCTATGGAAGACAGTCTGGAGATTTCTTAAAAAACTAAAAATAGAAGCACCATATGACCCAGCAATCCCACTCTTAGGCTTATACCCTGACGAAATCAAAACTGAAAGAAGCACCTGTACCCCAATGTTCATTGCAGCTCTCTATACAATAGCTAGAACATGGAAGCAACCTAGATGCCCATCAACTCACCAATGGATCCAAAAGCTCTGGGACATATATACAATGGAATACTACACAGCTGTAAAGAGAAATGCAGAAGAATCAACCCTAATGAGGTGGCTGGATCTAGAACGTATCATCAAAAGTGAAGTCAGTCAAAAAGAGAAGGACAAATACTGTATATTAACACATATATATGGAATCTAGTAGGATGGTGATGATGGCACATGCAGTGAAGCGACAGAAAGACAGACATGGACAGTGGACATATGGACATTGTGGAGAAGGAACAGTGGGTGAGAGGCGTAAAGGAAGTAGCATGAAGGCCTGTGCTATCATAAGTGAAGAAAATAGCTCTAGTCATTGCTCTGTGAGAAAAGGGGATCCTTCAGGGGTGCTGTGTGATGGTCAGGAGGGCGGGATGGGGGGATGGGATATACATATGACTAATCTGGGATTATACAGATCTGTAAACAACAAAACTTTTATGTAGGCAGAGAAACCAGAGATCAAATTGCCAACATCCAGTGGATCATAGAAAGAGCAAGGGAATTCCAGAAAAACACCTATTTCTGCTTCATTAACTATGCTAAAGTCTTTGTGTGGATCACAACAAACTGTGGAAAATTCTGAAAGAAATTGGAATATCAGATCACCTTACCTGTCTCCTATGAAGCCTGTATACAGGACAAGAAGCAACAGTTAGAAGTGGACATGGAACAGTAGACTGGTTCCAAATTGGGAAAGGAGTATGTCAGGGCTGTATATTGTCACCCTGTATTTTTAGTGTATATGCAGAGTACATCATGTGAAATGCCAGTCTGGATGAAGTACAAGCTGGAATCAAGATTGTCAGGCAACGTCAGAATGGCCATCATCCACAAATCGACAGACAATCAATGCTGGAAAGGCTGTGGAGAAAAGGGAACACTCCTGCATTGCTGGTGGGAGTGTAAATTGATACAGCCTCTATGGAAGACAGTCTGGAGATTTCTTAAAAAACTAAAAATAGAAGCACCATATGACCCAGCAATCCCACTCTTAGGCTTATACCCTGACGAAATCAAAACTGAAAGAAGCACCTGTACCCCAATGTTCATTGCAGCTCTCTATACAATAGCTAGAACATGGAAGCAACCTAGATGCCCATCAACGAACGAATGGATCCAAAAGCTCTGGGACATATATACAATGGAATACTACACAGCTGTAAAGAGAAATGCAGAAGAATCAACCCTAATGAGGTGGCTGGATCTAGAACGTATCATCAAAAGTGAAGTCAGTCAAAAAGAGAAGGACAAATACTGTATATTAACACATATATATGGAATCTAGTAGGATGGTGATGATGGCACATGCAGTGAAGCGACAGAAAGACAGACATGGACAGTGGACATATGGACATTGTGGAGAAGGAACAGTGGGTGAGAGGCGTAAAGGAAGTAGCATGAAGGCCTGTGCTATCATAAGTGAAGAAAATAGCTCTAGTCATTGCTCTGTGAGAAAAGGGGATCCTTCAGGGGTGCTGTGTGATGGTCAGGAGGGGAGGGAAGGGGGGGATATACATATGACTAATCTGAGAACATACATATCTGTAAACAACAAAACTCTGTAAAAGTTTAAAGTAAAATAAAGGTTTAAAAAAAAAAAAGACAGACCAAAGAGAAAAAAATTTTTAAAAAATAATAAAAAAAAAGATTGTTGGGCGAAATATCAGTAACTTCAGGTATGCAGGCATGTGGGCTGAAAACAAAGAGGAATTAAAGAGCCTCTTGATGAAGGTGAAAGAGGAGAGTGAAAAATCTGGCCTAAAACCCAACATTCAAAAAATGAAGATGATGGCATCTTGTTCCATCACTCCATGGCAAATAAATGGGCAAACAATGGAAACAGTGACAGACTTTACTTTCTTGGGCTGCAAAATCACTGCAGATATTGACTGCAGCCATGAAATTAATTATGCTTTCTCCTTGGAAGAAAAGCTATGACAAACCTAGGCAGTGTGTTCCAAAGCAGAGACATCATTTTGCCAACAAAAGTCTGTATAGTCAAAGCTATGGTTTTTCCCGTAGTCATGTATGAATGTGAAAAAGTTGGACCATAAAGAAGGCTGAGTGCCAAAGAATTGATCCTTTTTTTTTTTTTTTTTTTTGATATTGTAATAATGGGGATTTTCCTTTTTTTTTTTCTCCTTTATTTTAAAGATTTTACAGAGTTTTGTTGTTCACCAACATGTATGTTCCCAGATCATTCATATGCATATCCCTGGACCCTCCCCCCACCCGGTTCCCCCCCTCCCACCCCTCCAGACCATCGCCCCAAGTGGTTGTAGGTACTCCTATTCCCTCAGCACAATGACAATAGTTATCTTGTCCACACATGACAGTATAGGTTTCGATGTTACTCCCTCCATGCCTCCCTCCCACTGTTCGGTCTCTACAATGTCTTTATGTCTATTTTCTGTTTTTTCATGAGTTCACTGTGTGTGTTATCATGACCATCTTACTAGATCCCATATATATGAGTTAGTATACTGTACTTGTCTTTCTCTTTTTGACTTCACTTTTTATGATAGGTTCTAGAGCCAGCCACCTCATTAGTACTGAGTCTTCTGCATTTCTTTTAACAGCTGAGTAGTATTCCATTGTATATATGTATCAGAGCTTCGGTATCCATTCATTTGTCGTTGGACATCTAGGTTGCTTCCATGTTCTGGCTATTGTATAGAGAGCTGCAATGAACATTGGGGTACAGGTGCCTCTTTCATTTTTGATTTCATCAGGATATAGGACTAATAGTGGGATTGCTGGGCCATAGAGTGCTTCTATTTTTAGTTTTTTAAGGAATCTCCATATTGTCTTCCATAGAGGTTGCATCAATTTACATTCCCACCAGCAATGCAAGAGGGTTCCCTTTCCTCCGCACCCTCTCCAGCATTTGTTGTCTGTCGATTTGTTGATGATGGCCATTCTGATGGGTGTGAGGTGGTATCTCATTGTGGTTTTAATTTGCATTTCTCTAATGATAAGCGAGGTTGAGCATTGTTTCATGTACTTTTGGGCCATCTGTATGTCCTCTTTGGAGAGTCATCTCTTTAGATCTTTTTCCCATTTTTGGATTGGGTTGTTCGTTTTTTCCTGTGCTGAGTTGTATGAGCTGCTTGTAGATTTTGGAGATTAATTCTTTGTCTGTTGTTTCATTTGCTATGATTTTCTCCCACTCTGTGGGCTGTCTGTTCAGCTTTTTCGTAATTTCTTTAGCTGTACAAAAGCTTTTACGTTTCATGAGGTCCCATGTGTTCACTTTTCTTTTCAGTTCCACTATTTTAGTAGGTGGGTCAGAGAAGATCTTGCTTTGATTTATGTACTTGAGGGTTTTGCCTATTTTCTCCTCTAAGAGTTTGATGGTTTCTGGTCTTCCATTTAGGTATTTAATCCATTTTGAGTTGATCTTTGTGTATGGTGTCAGGGAATGTTCCAACTTCATTTTTTGCATGTAGCTGTCCAATTTTCCCAGCACCATTTGTTGAAGAGGCTGTCTTTGTCCCATTTTATAGTTTTCTTCAAAGATAACGTACCCATAGGTGCATGGGTTAGTATACTGTACTTGTCTTTCTCTTTTTGACTTCACTTTTTATGATAGGTTCTAGAGCCAGCCACCTCATTAGTACTGAGTCTTCTGCATTTCTTTTAACAGCTGAGTAGTATTCCATTGTATATATGTATCAGAGCTTCGGTATCCATTCATTTGTCGTTGGACATCTAGGTTGCTTCCATGTTCTGGCTATTGTATAGAGAGCTGCAATGAACATTGGGGTACAGGTGCCTCTTTCAATTTTGATTTCATCAGGATATAGGACTAATAGTGGGATTGCTGGGCCATAGAGTGCTTCTATTTTTAGTTTTTTAAGGAATCTCCATATTGTCTTCCATAGAGGTTGCATCAATTTACATTCCCACCAGCAATGCAAGAGGGTTCCCTTTCCTCCGCACCCTCTCCAGCATTTGTTGTCTGTCGATTTGTTGATGATGGCCATTCTGATGGGTGTGAGGTGGTATCTCATTGTGGTTTTAATTTGCATTTCTCTAATGATAAGCGAGGTTGAGCATTGTTTCATGTACTTTTGGGCCATCTGTATGTCCTCTTTGGAGAGTCATCTCTTTAGATCTTTTTCCCATTTTTGGATTGGGTTGTTCGTTTTTTCCTGTGCTGAGTTGTATGAGCTGCTTGTAGATTTTGGAGATTAATTCTTTGTCTGTTGTTTCATTTGCTATGATTTTCTCCCACTCTGTGGGCTGTCTGTTCAGCTTTTTCGTAATTTCTTTAGCTGTACAAAAGCTTTTACGTTTCATGAGGTCCCATGTGTTCACTTTTCTTTTCAGTTCCACTATTTTAGTAGGTGGGTCAGAGAAGATCTTGCTTTGATTTATGTACTTGAGGGTTTTGCCTATTTTCTCCTCTAAGAGTTTGATGGTTTCTGGTCTTCCATTTAGGTATTTAATCCATTTTGAGTTGATCTTTGTGTATGGTGTCAGGGAATGTTCCAACTTCATTTTTTGCATGTAGCTGTCCAATTTTCCCAGCACCATTTGTTGAAGAGGCTGTCTTTGTCCCATTTTATAGTTTCTCCTCCTTTGTCAAAGATAACGTACCCATAGGTGCATGGGTTTATCTCTGGGTTCTCTGCCTTGTTCCATTGGTCTATAGTTCTGTTTTTGTGCCAGTATCATACTGTCTTGATGACTGTTGCTTTGTAGTATAGTCTGAAGTTAGGGAGGCTGATCCCTCCAACTCCATTTTTCTTTCTCAGGATTGCTTTGGCTATTCAAGGTCTTTTGTGTTTCCATATGAACTGTGTTATTATTTGGTCTAGTTCTGTGAATAATGTCAATGGTAGTTGGATAGGTATTGCATTGAATCTGTAGATGATATTTGGTAGTATAGTCATTTTCACAATATTGATTCTTCCAACCCAGGAACATGGAATATCTCTCCATCTGTTTAAGTCTTCTTTAATTTCTCTCATGAGTGTCTTGTAATTTTCATAGTACAGTTCTTTTGTTTCTTTGGGTAGGTTTATTTCTAGATATTTGATTCTTTTGGTTGCAATAGTGAAGGGGATTGCCTCTTCGATTTCGTCTTCTGATTTTTCATTGTTTGTGTATAGGAATGCCAGTGATCTCTGTGTGTTGACTTTGTATCCTGCGACTTTGCTGAATTCACTGATTAGCTCTAGTAGCTTTGTAACCGTGTCTTTGGGATTTTCTATGTATAATATCATGTCGTCTGCAAAAAGAGAGAGCTTGACTTCTTCCTTTCCAATCTGGATTCCTTTGATTTCTTTCTCTTCTCTTATTGCTGTTGCTAGCACTTCCAGGACTATGTTGAATAGTAGTGGTGAAAGTGGGCACCCCTGTCTTGTTCCTGATCTTAGAGGGTATGCTTTCAGTTTTTCACCATTAACAATAATGTTCGCTGTAGGCTTCTCATAGATGGCTTTTATTATGTTGAGATAGGTTCCTTCTATGCCCATTTTCTGAAGAGTTTTTTTTATCATACATGGATGTTGTACTTTGTCGAAGGCTTTTTCTGCATCTATTGAGATTATCATGTGGTTTTTGTCTTTCAATTTGTTGATATGGTGTATCACATTGATTTGTAGATGTGGAAGAAGCCTTGCATGCCTGGGATGAACCCGACTTGATCGTGATGTATGAGTTTTTTGATGTGTCATTGAATTCTGTTTGCTAGGATTTTGTTGAGGAAATTGGCATCTAAGTTCATCAGTGAAATTGGCCTATAGTTTTCCTTTTTTGTGTTGTCTTTGCCTGGTTTGGGTATCAGGGTGATGGTGGCCTTGTAGAATGTGTTTGGAAGTGTTCCTTCCTGTGCAATTTTTTGGAAGAGTTTTAGAAGGACAGGCATTAGCTCTTCTTTAAATGTTTGGTAGAATTTGGCTGTGAAGCCATCTGGCCATGGGTTTTTATTTTGGGGTAGATTTTTAATCACAAAGTCAATTTCTGAGCTTGTGATTGGGTTGTTCAAAGTTTCTGTTTCTTCCTGGTTGAGTCTTGGGAGATTAATCCTCTCCAAGAAACTGTCCATTTCTCCCAGGTTGTCCAGTTTGTTGCCATATATTTGTTCACAGTAATCTCTTAGAATCCTTTGGATTTCTGCATTATCTGTTGTAATCTCTCCTTTTTCGTTTTTGATTTTGCTTATCTGGTTCTTCTCTCTCTTTTTCTTAATGAGTCTGGCCAGTGGCTTGTCAATTTTGTTTACCTTTTCAAAGAACCAGCTTTTTGTTTTATTTATCTTTACTATTGTTTCTTTTGTTTCTTTCTCATTTATTTCTGCTCTGATCTTTATGATTTCTCTTCTTCTGCTGGCTTTGGGGTGTTTTTGCTCTTCTTTCTCCAATTGTTTTAAGCGGAGGGTTAAGTCATCTGCTTCATATTTTCCTAGTTTCTTGAGGTGGGATTGTATTGCTATAAATTTCCCTCTTAGGACTGCTTTTGCGGTATCCCATAGGTTTTGCACTGTCATGTGTTCATTGTCATTTTCTTCTAGGAACTGTTTAATTGCTCCTTTGATTTCCTCAATGATCAGTTGGTTTTTTAGGTATGTATTGTTTAATCTCCACGTATTTGTGTTTTTAGGGTTTTTTTTCTGGTAGTTGATCTCTAGTCTCATTGCATTGTGGTCCAAGAAGATGGTTGATATAATTTCGGTTT
Source organism: Tragulus kanchil (assembly GCA_022376925.1). NCBI lineage: Eukaryota > Metazoa > Chordata > Mammalia > Artiodactyla > Tragulidae > Tragulus > Tragulus kanchil. The sequence continues at coordinate 78,188,482 of JAIOJX010000024.1, read as the reverse complement.
TCTTGAACTGACTGAGGTTTGATTTGTGGCCCAAGATGTGGTCTATCCTGGAGAATGTTCTGTGAGCACTTGAGAAGAAAGTGTATTCTTCTGCTTTTGGATGGAACGTCCTAAAGATATCGATGAGGTCCATCTTTTCCAGTGTGGCATTTAAGGCTTGTGTCATCTTTTAGTTTTTGATGTGTCATCGAATTCTGATTGCTTGTATTTTGTTGAGGAAATTGGCATCTAAGTTCATCAGTGAAATTGGCCTATAGTTTTCCTTTTTTGTGTTGTCTTTGCCTGGTTTGGGTATCAGGGTGATGGTGGCCTTGTAGAATGTGTTTGGAAGTGTTCCTTCCTGTGCAATTTTTTGGAAGAGTTTTAGAAGGACAGGCATTAGCTCTTCTTTAAATGTTTGGTAGAATTTGGCTGTGAAGCCATCTGGCCATGGGTTTTTATTTTGGGGTAGATTTTTAATCACAAAGTCAATTTCTGAGCTTGTGATTGGGTTGTTCAAAGTTTCTGTTTCTTCCTGGTTGAGTCTTGGGAGATTAATCCTCTCCAAGAAACTGTCCATTTCTCCCAGGTTGTCCAGTTTGTTGCCATATATTTGTTCACAGTAATCTCTTAGAATCCTTTGGATTTCTGCATTATCTGTTGTAATCTCTCCTTTTTCGTTTTTGATTTTGCTTATCTGGTTCTTCTCTCTCTTTTTCTTAATGAGTCTGGCCAGTGGCTTGTCAATTTTGTTTACCTTTTCAAAGAACCAGCTTTTTGTTTTATTTATCTTTACTATTGTTTCTTTTGTTTCTTTCTCATTTATTTCTGCTCTGATCTTTATGATTTCTCTTCTTCTGCTGGCTTTGGGGTGTTTTTGCTCTTCTTTCTCCAATTGTTTTAAGCGGAGGGTTAAGTCATCTGCTTCATATTTTCCTAGTTTCTTGAGGTGGGATTGTATTGCTATAAATTTCCCTCTTAGGACTGCTTTTGCGGTATCCCATAGGTTTTGCACTGTCATGTGTTCATTGTCATTTTCTTCTAGGAACTGTTTAATTGCTCCTTTGATTTCCTCAATGATCAGTTGGTTTTTTAGGTATGTATTGTTTAATCTCCACGTATTTGTGTTTTTAGGGTTTTTTTTCTGGTAGTTGATCTCTAGTCTCATTGCATTGTGGTCCAAGAAGATGGTTGATATAATTTCGGTTTTCTTGAACTGACTGAGGTTTGATTTGTGGCCCAAGATGTGGTCTATCCTGGAGAATGTTCTGTGAGCACTTGAGAAGAAAGTGTATTCTTCTGCTTTTGGATGGAACGTCCTAAAGATATCGATGAGGTCCATCTTTTCCAGTGTGGCATTTAAGGCTTGTGTTTCTTTATTAATTTTCTGTTTGGATGATCTATCCATTGGTGTGAGAGGAGTGTTAAAGTCTCCTACTATTATTGTGTTATTATTGATTTCTTCTTTTAAGTCTGAAAGTATCTGTCTTATGTATTGAGGTGCCCCTGTGTTGGGTGCGTAGATATTCATGACTGTTATGTCTTCCTCTTGGATGGATCCCTTAATCATGATGTAGTGACCTGCCTTGTCTCTTAGAATCTTCTTTACTTTAAAGTCTATTTTGTCTGATATGAGGATTGCTACTCCAGCTTTCTTTTGATTTCCATTTGCATGGACTATCTTTTTCCAGCCTCTCACTTTCAATCTATGAGTGTCTCTAGGTCTGAAGTGGGTCTCTTGTAAACAGCATATATATGGGTCTTGCTTCTGGATCCATTCAGCCAGCCTGTGTCGTTTGGTTGGAGCATTTAGTCCATTTGTATTCAAAGTAATTATTGATACGAATGTTCCTATTGTCATCTTCTTAGAAATTTTGGGTTTGATTTGTAAGGCTTCTCCTACTCTATTTATTGGCTATATCAGGCCCTTTAACACTTGTTGTAGGGCTGGTTTTGTGGTACAGAATTCTTTTAGTTTTTGCTTGTCTGTGAAGCTTTTTTTTTTTTTAACATTTATTTTTTATTTATTTATCTTTTTGGGGGGTGGGTTGGGGAGGGAGGGGTATGGGCAGGCCACTTCTATTGGTCTTTCATTTCTCTATTTTCATCCATCTTTGTTTTTTGGCTCCTGTGGGCCTCCCATCGTGGTGGCCTCTGTCATCACAGAGTGCCGGCTCTGGGCGCATGCGCCCCAGAGCTCTGGCTCGGTAATTGGACACATCAGACCAGCCGCTCCATGGCGTGTGAGATCTTCCCAGGCCAGGGATTGGACCGGCGCCCCTTGCACTGCAAGGCAGTGTCCTTACCCACTGGACCACCAGGGGAAGCCCATCTGTGAAGCTTTTGATTTCACCATCAATTCTGAATGAGATTCTTGCTGGGTAGAGAATTCTTGGTTGGAGGTTATTCTCTTTTAGCTGTTTAAATGTGTCTTGCCATTCTCTTCTGGCCTGTAGGGTTTCTGTTGAAAGATCCGCAGTTAAACGTATGGGGTTTCCTTTATATGTTATTTGTTGTTTGCTCCTAGCAGCTTTTAGTAATCTGTCTTATATTTAGTCTGCGTTAGTTTGATTAGAATATGCCTTGGTGTGTTTCTTCTGGGGTTTCTCCTGTATGGAACTCTTTGTGCTTCTTGGACTTGGTTGACTATTTCCTTTCCCATGCTGGGGAAGTTTTCAACTATAACCTCTTCAAGAATTTTTTCATAGTCTTTCTTGCCCTCTTCTTCTTCTGGAACTCCTATAACTCTAATGTTGGTGCATTTGATATTGTCCCATAGGTCTCTAAGGCTATCCTCAGTTCTTTTAATTCTTTCTGCTTTGTTCTGTTCCTCAGCACTTATTTCCACCATTCTGTCTTCCAGCTCACTTATCCGTTCTTCAGCCTCTGATACTCTACTGTTGAGACCTTCTATAGTATTTTTGAGTTCAGCAATTGAGTTGTTTGTCTCTATTTGCTTATTTTTCATTTCTTGCATGTCTCTTCTCAATGCACTAATTTCCTCAAATATTCTGTTTTCAGTGTTTTGCATCCTCATTAGTATAGCTTTTCTGAATTCTCTTTCCAATAATTTGTCTATCTCCTCCTCTGTCATTTGAAGATGTGTTTCTCTAGCTTGGTCCTTCATTTGTGCAGTGTTTCTCTGACGTTTCGTTATTAGGTTAGTTTTTGTTTCTTTGTGTGTGTCTGTGTGTATGGAGTTCTTTTTCCCACCAGGCTTCTTGGTTGAATTCTCCCTTCCTTTGGGTTTCTTTCCTTGTAGAAGGGTTCAGTGGTTTGTGTCTTGGGTGGTGTTAGGCCTTGTTTACAGGTGAATAATCTGTAGTGTTGCATGTTCTTTGATAGTGTGGGGTCTTAGAATCAGGGCTTCCACTCCGAGGATCCTTGGTTTGATGATTGGTCAAGGGGTGTAGGCTCTATGTCTGGTTTGCTATGGTGTTCTGTGATATTAGTTCACATACTAGCATCTGAGGAACAAGAGGTGCATCCCTGATGGGTGACAGTCATAAAAGCATGCAGATGTTTTCTAACATAATCGTAAGATATACATACATACACAGCAATCCCCACAACTGACCAGTTTTACAGAGGTAAGGCACAGGAAATCTTTCTGGCAATTCATGCAATCACAGATGATACTTTACCGTTAAGCTTTGAATTAATTAAAATAGTGCCTGAATAAATAGATCCAGCACAAGGTCCTGGCTTGGCTAATTACAATGAGAGCAATTTGTAATTAGGACATGTGTTGGGGGTGACGAGGAGGATAGTCTATAGGTAATAAAAAGGAAAAGATTCGCCTTGGAAGGATTTTATAGGATTAGGTAGCAAAGATTAGTGTGTGTATTGTTTAGTGTATTTGGAAGAGAATAGTGGAGACAGGAAGATAGGAAATAATTTATCTAGAGGATATTGGTAGATAGGAAAATGTTTTACATTTAGAACATAGAGGGAGAAAGCAGTGGGAAAGAGGAAAGAGAATTAGAGGTTTTCAAGAATTAAAATTAAAATAAAAAAAATACAATTAAATAAAAGTCAAAAAAAATTAAAAATTAAAAAGGGCAGAAAAAATTAATAAGAGACCAAAAAAACAAACAAAAAACACAAAAAACAAAACAAACAAATGAAAACAACAACAACAACAACAACAAAATAACCAGAATAAACAAACTAATAAACCCCATACCAGACCAATCAATTGAATAAGCAAAATAGTCCACCACAAATAAACAAGCAGAAGGAAAAAAAAGTTAAATACTGTCCCTGGTTTTTATCTTCTCATCTGCCTGTTGGAAACCAATCTGCTCTTGGTGTCTTGATGGCATAGTCTTTCCCTTATAGCACCGGTTTCTATGGTTTCTATTTTTGTGTTCAGCAAAATGAGGGCTTTGCTGCCATACTGGGTGCTGGCCGGGGCGGTGGGCTGATCCCAGTCAATCGGACGGAGGCCGCGGTGCGCGCAGCCCCGTGTTGGAGGGGGGCGCCCCGGCTCTACCGCGCACCCTCCAGTAGTCTCCAATTCCTGCTCTTTCCCCGGCTTCCTCCGCTGCTGCTGCAGCTCTAGGGGTGTGCAGGCTCCTCCGCCACTGGCACACGTGCACTTCCGGTTACGTGTCTAAGTCCCAAAGGCAGACGCGAGCTTTCCCGTCTAACTCGTGCCCGGTCCCTGGTCAGCAACCCGTGGGCGACTTCCCCTCTCCATTCAGCAAGCCCTCCAGTTGGAGTGGCTGAACTTACCCGCGCTCGCGGCTCCCCGCTGCAGTGGCGGGTTCCGGCGGCTCCTCGAATTGATCCTTTTGAATTATGGTGTTGGAGAAGACTCTTGAGAATCCCTTGGGCTGCAAGAAGATCAAACCAGTCAATCCTAAAGGAAATCAACCCTGAATATTCATTGGAAGCAATGATGCTGAAGCTGAAGCTTAAATACTTTGGCCACCTGATGTTGGGAAAAAGATGGCAAAAGGAGAAAGGGATGACAGAGGATGAGATGATTGGATGGCATCTCTGAATCAATGGACATGAGCTTGAGCTAGTTCTGGGAGATGATGAAGGAAAGGGAAGCCTGGTCGCAAGGAGTCAGACACGACTGAGTGACTGAACTGAACTGAACTGAACTGAGTGTATGCATTCTTTCACACATTTATTCAGTTATGCATGTGCTAATTTACTTATTAGTTACTCACTCACGGGTTAAACATTTACGGAGCTGAGCAAGACCTAGCCCTCACCCTCAAGATCTGAAAGCCTAGGGGTGAGGGCAGAGTGGAGAACAGAAAGACGAAAATACGGCAATCTAGCAGACTCTTGGCATTTTCAGATTCCATACTTGAAGTCTGACAAAGGTCTGTGATGGTCAGAGATGAGCAGTGTAGCTGAGACATGGATTTGAACTATATGTGCACTGAGACTGGTGTGTGGGAATGAGGAAGATACCCATATGGTCTGGAGAGGCAAGCAGGGAAGCAGGATGGTGTTTGGTACCACCTGTATGTTAGGCAGTTGGCTGTATGGCTCTTTTTCTTTTCATAACAATTTCCCAATCGATTTTCAAGATTAGGAGATCAGAGACAGCTTGTCCAAAGTCACAATGGTAGTGACAGCCTGTGTAAAACTAGAAAAGGAGACTGCATGACTCCAAAGCCAGTGCACTTCCTACAGCACTACACTGACTGCTTTCCAGGGGGCCAGCCAGTTACCCATCTCCAGTGATGAAGAGTGGGAAAATTTTCCTCTGAGAACAGCAAGGCAAGGTTATTTTGCCTATTTATTTGAGATATAATTTATGTTCAGTAAAATGCACAGATCTTGAGTGTACAGTTTAATAAATTTAAACAAATGTATGCAATCATGTAACCAGTATCTAAATTAAAACATAAAACATTCCCAACCCCCCCAGAAAGTTCCTACAGGAGGCAACCACCCTTCTAATTTCTACCACCATAAATTGGGTTTGCCAATTCTTGAACTTCACATAGACTTCCATGTATAAACGGTTTATTTCCCTTAACAAGAGAAAGTTTTAAAGGGGTATTTTTATTTAAAAGAAGTTAAGGAAATCCTCAGTATCCCCTGGAAGTTGTGAACTTGAGCTAGTTCTGGGAGATGATGAAGGAAAGGGAAGCCTGGTCGCAAGGAGTCAGACACGACTGAGTGACTGAACTGAACTGAACTGAACTGAGTGTATGCATTCTTTCACACATTTATTCAGTTATGCATGTGCTAATTTACTTATTAGTTACTCACTCACGGGTTAAACATTTACGGAGCTGAGCAAGACCTAGCCCTCACCCTCAAGATCTGAAAGCCTAGGGGTGAGGGCAGAGTGGAGAACAGAAAGACGAAAATACGGCAATCTAGCAGACTCTTGGCATTTTCAGATTCCATACTTGAAGTCTGACAAAGGTCTGTGATGGTCAGAGATGAGCAGTGTAGCTGAGACATGGATTTGAACTATATGTGCACTGAGACTGGTGTGTGGGAATGAGGAAGATACCCATATGGTCTGGAGAGGCAAGCAGGGAAGCAGGATGGTGTTTGGTACCACCTGTATGTTAGGCAGTTGGCTGTATGGCTCTTTTACTTTTCATAACAATTTCCCAATCGATTTTCAAGATTAGGAGATCAGAGACAGCTTGTCCAAAGTCACAATGGTAGTGACAGCCTGTGTAAAACTAGAAAAGGAGACTGCATGACTCCAAAGCCAGTGCACTTCCTACAGCACTACACTGACTGCTTTCCAGGGGGCCAGCCAGTTACCCATCTCCAGTGATGAAGAGTGGGAAAATTTTCCTCTGAGAACAGCAAGGCAAGGTTATTTTGCCTATTTATTTGAGATATAATTTATGTTCAGTAAAATGCACAGATCTTGAGTGTACAGTTTAATAAATTTAAACAAATGTATGCAATCATGTAACCAGTATCTAAATTAAAACATAAAACATTCCCAACCCCCCCAGAAAGTTCCTACAGGAGGCAACCACCCTTCTAATTTCTACCACCATAAATTGGGTTTGCCAATTCTTGAACTTCACATAGACTTCCATGTATAAACGGTTTATTTCCCTTAACAAGAGAAAGTTTTAAAGGGGTATTTTTATTTAAAAAGAAGTTAAGGGGAAATCCCTCAGAAATATCCAACACAATGAAGTGACGTATTACCAAGCTCTGACTGAACTGTGAGAAAGGCTAGATTGATCGGCATGGCCCAGGCCACTCAGGATCCCTAGTTCCATCTGCTCATCCAGCCGTCTAGGGAGTGGGTCCAGGGAACTCCACAGAAGCTCAGAGGTCAGCCCTCTCCATTCTGGGTCTGGGGAGCCTTTCTCTTGGGCCTGTCCTCTTAGCTCTTCTCAAGGTGTCAGCACCGGGGGCACACATGGGCTGTTCTGGCCATCTGCTCTCCTTCTGCCCTGGGCCTCAAGAGCCACCCCAGCCTCCTGTGTAAGGAGGCTTATTCCCATCTCGTCTCCAGATTCCTCCCTGTATTTTAGGCTGTCCTCCACCTGCCTGGCCACGCCTTCCTCATGTCTCCAGGAAGCAGGAATCCAGATTGTTTCCGGCATTTCCACCCTTTCCCTGGAGATTCTAGCCACCATCTTGGCTTTGGTTCTCTAGGTGGCCAGCAGCCTCCGCACTGGACACTGTCTTCTCAGGGGGCTTCTGGCTTCAGATCAGCTTCTCTGTGGGTCGGGACCTGCTCTGTGCCTCTTGTCTCTATCCAAGCTGTGTTCTCTTTCTAGAGGCCCCCCAAGTCCCTGTTTGCCGTATGCACTGTGCCTCTCTTAAAGAGCAGGGACCACAGAAATGACTTCATTCATGGAAAGAACAAGCTAGCTCAGGGAACCAGTCCTGTCTCTTGCAGGTGTGACATGCAGGTGTTCCACAGGGAGGAGCAGAACATTCCCCAACACTGCTCAATTATATTTTCACCATCTGGGGAATTACTTTATATATGGCCAACTGGATAGCAAATGCTTATGCATTTAATAAATTTAAACAAATGTAACCAGTTAAAACATAACACATTCCCAACCCCCCCAGAAAGTTCCTACAGGAGGCAACCACCCTTCTAATTTCTACCACCATAAATTGGGTTTGCCAATTCTTGAACTTCACATAGACTTCCATGTATAAACGGTTTATTTCCCTTAACAAGAGAAAGTTTTAAAGGGGTATTTTTATTTAAAAAGAAGTTAAGGGGAAATCCCTCAGAAATATCCAACACAATGAAGTGACGTATTACCAAGCTCTGACTGAACTGTGAGAAAGGCTAGATTGATCGGCATGGCCCAGGCCACTCAGGATCCCTAGTTCCATCTGCTCATCCAGCCGTCTAGGGAGTGGGTCCAGGGAACTCCACAGAAGCTCAGAGGTCAGCCCTCTCCATTCTGGGTCTGGGGAGCCTTTCTCTTGGGCCTGTCCTCTTAGCTCTTCTCAAGGTGTCAGCACCGGGGGCACACATGGGCTGTTCTGGCCATCTGCTCTCCTTCTGCCCTGGGCCTCAAGAGCCACCCCAGCCTCCTGTGTAAGGAGGCTTATTCCCATCTCGTCTCCAGATTCCTCCCTGTATTTTAGGCTGTCCTCCACCTGCCTGGCCACGCCTTCCTCATGTCTCCAGGAAGCAGGAATCCAGATTGTTTCCGGCATTTCCACCCTTTCCCTGGAGATTCTAGCCACCATCTTGGCTTTGGTTCTCTAGGTGGCCAGCAGCCTCCGCACTGGACACTGTCTTCTCAGGGGGCTTCTGGCTTCAGATCAGCTTCTCTGTGGGTCGGGACCTGCTCTGTGCCTCTTGTCTCTATCCAAGCTGTGTTCTCTTTCTAGAGGCCCCCCAAGTCCCTGTTTGCCGTATGCACTGTGCCTCTCTTAAAGAGCAGGGACCACAGAAATGACTTCATTCATGGAAAGAACAAGCTAGCTCAGGGAACCAGTCCTGTCTCTTGCAGGTGTGACATGCAGGTGTTCCACAGGGAGGAGCAGAACATTCCCCAACACTGCTCAATTATATTTTCACCATCTGGGGGAATTACTTTTATATATGGCCAACTGGATAGCAAAATTTTCTGGCACAGGGTGACTAGGGAAGGTAGGGGAGGGTTGGGAGGAAGGATTCCCCAAGCTTCTGCAACTACAGAGAGCCCAAATGTGGTCAGGGCTGGGTCAGATGAGGAACAGGGGCAATGACCTTGGGGCCGCTTGGCTGCTCCACTGTCTTCCCCTAAAAGAGCTGTGGCTGAGCCAGATGACTGATTGAATGTTTTTAATTGATGTCCTAGACATCTCAGCAGTAATTATCTCCAGCTTAGGCTGTCTCTACCCGAGGCAGCTCCGTACTAATGTGCCCTGTGGCAGCCTTCCAACAGCCCCTCACAAAGAACTCAGGCTTTGTCCTGCCAATTATCTGCCTGTGCCGCTCATCCCAGAAGGAAGGAGGGACTGGGACAGAATAATGTCTCTCTTCCGGAATCTGTTCATCAGTCACTCAGTAAGCACTGAGGAGCCCTTCCGAGGCAAATGCCTGTTTCATTCACTCTAATCTTTAACCACCTGCTCTCTCATACTATTTCCTAGTTGTCTCCTTCTCTTTCTCTCTGATGTAGTCATTCATTCAACAACGATGTAAAGTACTTGAGAGGCAGTCCAGTGTGGTAAAGGACACTGACTTTGGGGCCAGATTTTCTCGGTGTGACCTGAACTCTTCCATTTCTAGTTCTGTGATCTTAGGCAAACTTGTGCCTCAGCCTCAATAACTGATAGAGTTATTGCAGAGAGCAGGTGAGTTAAATATGTTACCTGCTTTGGAGGGTTTCTCGCAGATGGTACTATAGATGTATTTACTGTTAAAATAATAATCATTACTGTGTTCAAAGTGTACCACAAGTTCTGGAGATAAACAGTGACCAAAGAAATTCCACCTGCCCTCATGGACCTGACATCTTAGCAGAGAGCTGCATCTTATGACTGTGACAAGCGAAGAGAAGTAGAAACACACAGGCTGTGAAAGATGTAAGTGGGGGTCACCTGAGCTGAGCTCCCCCAGGAGAAAGCCACACAGAGTTGACCTCAGTGGACAGTGGGAGTTGGCTAGACCAACAGCTGAGGGAGAAGGGAGAGCAGGTGAGGCCTGAAGAGGCGAGGAGCCTCTGAGGAAGTGAAAGGCCTATGTTAATGAGTCTTCAAGGTGCCAGACAGGAAGGAGATGAAGAACCCGGGGGAGTCTGGAGACTCTGGTGTGGTCCACATGAATTAGAGACAACATGACAGGCATGAGCCATGAAAGCAGTTATTGATAAGCTGGGAACTTAATGAAAAATATAAACTTCTGCCCTGTGAAAGACATGTCAAGAGAATGAGAAGACAAGCTACAAAGTGGAAGAAATTATTTGCAAGATATATCTGGTAATGGACTGTTATCCAAAACATACAAAGAACTCTTAAAACTCAATTAAAACATAATTAAGAAAATAACCTAATGAATAATACGAACAGACACCAAAGAAGATATATAGAAGGAAAATAAGTACACTGAAAGATATTATAGGGAATTCCCTGGTGGTGCAGTGGTTAAGACTCAGGACGTCCACTGCAGTGGGTTCAATCCCTGGTCAGAGAATGACGATCCTATATGCTGGGCCACATGGCCAAATAAATAAAATTTTTAAAAAAGATAACCTATGTCATATGTCATCAGGAAAATGCTAATTAAAACAATGAAATATCACTATATGTGACACATTAGAATGGGAAAAAAAAATCCAAAATACTGACAACACCAAATGCTGGCAAGGATACAAAACAATAGGAACTCTGCTTCATTGCTGGCAGGAATGCGAAAATGGGGTAGGCACTTTGGTAGACCATTTGGCAGTTTCTTACAAAACTAAATTCTTACCATGTGGTCTAGCGATTGCATTACTTGGTACCCAAAGGAGTTAAAACTTTATAGTCACACAGAGACTTGCACACTGATGTTTATAGCAGTTTTATTCATAATTGCCCAAACTTGGATGCAAACAAGATGACCTTCAATAGGCAAATGGATAAATTGTGATATATCCAGATACTGGACTGGTAGGGGTAGCCTGCAGGCATTTAAGTTTTTGACTCTGTAAACAGCAAGATCCTACTGTGTAGCACTGAGAACTATTCAGTATCCTATGATAAACCATAATGGAAAATAATATATTTTTAAAAGGATGTCTATATTAACATATGTATAACTGAATCACTTTGCTGTACAGCAGAAATAAACACAACACTGTACATCAATTATACTTCAATTTAAAAGCTTTTAAAAATTAAGAAGTAATGGCTCTGAAGTTCAGAGATGAGGGAGGCATCCACATATAAAAGACGGTTTAAGCCAGGAGACTGGAAAGATTGCCCAGGACAACATGAAAAGACAGAGAAACAGCAGGCCTGGGTTCTGCGAAGGTGACATGTGGTCCTTTGGGTGTGCCCTGGCCACATCCTGAGTCCCAGAGTGGTGCCTCTTACCATCAGAGTTGATGGTTCCTCCCCCTTGAGGAAAAAAACCTGACCAGACTTCAGGGCCCAAAGTTTAGGTGACATGGGCTTAGCAGACTGAGAGAGGGGATGGAGGAGGGAGATGCTTGAGAGACAAAAAAATGCGCCTCCAGCTGGGAGGGAGGGAGGCGAACAAACAGGAAGGGAAAGAGGTGGGTGAGGGGGAAGAGGCAAGACCACACCAACCCAGTGTAAACAGCAAAAAAAAAAAAAAAAAAAAAAATCTCCTGGAAGCTAGCATTTACCTACAGTGGGAAAGGGAGCTTCTTTTTCTTTTTTTTGAAAGGGAGCTTCTTAACAAACATATCAATGCAGAAGTGAGTGTAAGTGTATAGGTATGGACAGCGGTGGACATAGACGGATGTGGATGCAGGTGTAAACAGAGGCCTCTGGATGCAGCCCGCAGCTTGGTAGGGAACAGAGAAATGGGGAAACAGGCTAAAACTCAGCAAACGGCCCATCTACTGCCTTCACAAATCTGTTTTCCTTTCCTTTCCTTTCCTTTTTTCTTTCCTTTCTTTTCCTTTCCTTGTCTGTATGAAGGAAAGATTTTACTTCCCTGAAATCCTTTTTTTTTTTTAATAATAATTATTTTTATTTTACTTAATTTTTTAAAATTTTATTTTACTTTTTACTTTTACAGAGTTTTATTGTTTACAGATATGCATAATCCCAGATTAGTCATATGTATATCCCCCCCATCCCACACCTCCAGGCCTTCACATGGCGGCGGCAGCACTGCAGGATCCCCTATTCCCACAACATAATGATAATAGCTATCTTTCTCACATATGATAGTATAGGTTTCCATGTTACTTCCTCTATGCCTCCCACCCACTGTTCATTCCCCTCAATGTCCATATGTCTGTTATCCATGTCTGTTTTTCCATTGCTTCACTGAGTGTGTTATCATTACCATCTTACTAGATTCCATATATATGTGCTAGTATACTGTACTGGTCTTTCTCTTTTTGACTTACTTCACTTTGTATAATAGGTTCTAGATTCATCCACTTCATTAGGACTGATTCTTCTGCATTTCTCTTTACAGCTGTGTAGTATTCCATTGTATATATGTACCAGAGCTTTTGGATCCATTCGTTCATCGATGGGCATCTAGGTTGCTTCCATGTTCTAGCTATTGTATAGAGAGCTGCAATGAACATTGGGGTACAGGTGCTTCTTTCAGATTTGATGTCATCAGGGTATAAGCCTAAGAGTGGGATTGCTGGGTCATAGGGTGCTTCTGTTTTTAGTTTTTTAAGGAATCTCCAGACTGTCTTCCATAGAGGCTGTATCAATCTACATTCCCACCAGCAATGCAAGAGTGTTCCCTTTTCTCTGCACCCTCTCCAGCATTTATTGTCTGTTGATTTGTGGATGATGGCCATTCTGATGGGTGTGAGGTGATGTCTCACTGTAGTTTTGATTTGCATTTCTCTAATTATAAGCGAACTTGAGCATTGTTTCATGTGGTTTTGGGCCATCTGTATGTCGTCTTTGGAGAGGTGTCTGTTTAGGTCCTTTTCCCATTTTTTGGTTGGGTTGTTCATTTTTCCGGTGCTGAGTTGCCTGAGTTGCTTGTAGATTTTGGAGATTAATTCTTTGTCTGTTGTTTCATTTGCTATGATTTTCTCCCACTCTGTGGGCTGTCTGTTCAGCTTTTTTGTAACTTCTTTAGCTGTACAAAAGCTTTTACGTTTCATGAGGTCCCACGTGTTCACTTTTCTTTTCAGTTCCACTATTTTAGTAGGTGGGTCAGAGAAGATCTTGCTTTGATTTATGTACTTGAGGGTTTTGCCTATTTTCTCTAAGAGTTTGATGGTTTCTGGCCTTACATTTAGGTATTTAATCCATTTTGAGTTGATCTTTGTGTATGGTGTCAGGGAATGTTCCAACTTCATTTTTTGCATGTAGCTGTCCAATTTTCCCAGCACCATTTGTTGAAGAGGCTGTCTTTGTCCCATTTTATATGTTCGCCTCCTTTGTCAAAAATAACGTACCCATAGGTGTGTGGGTTTATCTCTGGGTTCTCTATCTTGTTCCATTGGTCTATAGTTCTGTTTTTGTGCCAATACCAAACTGTCTTGATGACTGTTGCTTTGTAGTATAGTCTGAAGTTGGGGAGGTTGATCCCTCCAGCTCCATTCTTCTTCCTCAGGATTGCTTTGGCTATTCAAGGTCTTTTGCGTTTCCATATGAATTGTGTTATTCTTTGGTCCAGTTCTGTGAAGAATGTCATTGGTAGTTTGATAGGGATCACGTTGAATCTATAGATGACATTTGGTAGTATAGTCATTTTCACAATATTGATTCTTCTGACCCAGGAACACAGAACATCTCTCCATCTGTTTAAGTCTTCTTTAATTTCTCTCATGAGTGTCTTGTAATTTTCATAGTACAGTTCTTTTGTTTCTTTGAATATGTTTATTCCTAGAATTGTCCCCATGTTTGGTTGATTGGGGGCCATTCTGATGGGTGTGAGGTGATGTCTCACTGTAGTTTTGATTTGCATTTCTCTAATTATAAGCGAACTTGAGCATTGTTTCATGTGGTTTTGGGCCATCTGTATGTCGTCTTTGGAGAGGTGTCTGTTTAGGTCCTTTTCCCATTTTTTGGTTGGGTTGTTCATTTTTCCGGTGCTGAGTTGCCTGAGTTGCTTGTAGATTTTGGAGATTAATTCTTTGTCTGTTGTTTCATTTGCTATGATTTTCTCCCACTCTGTGGGCTGTCTGTTCAGCTTTTTTGTAACTTCTTTAGCTGTACAAAAGCTTTTACGTTTCATGAGGTCCCACGTGTTCACTTTTCTTTTCAGTTCCACTATTTTAGTAGGTGGGTCAGAGAAGATCTTGCTTTGATTTATGTACTTGAGGGTTTTGCCTATTTTCTCTAAGAGTTTGATGGTTTCTGGCCTTACATTTAGGTATTTAATCCATTTTGAGTTGATCTTTGTGTATGGTGTCAGGGAATGTTCCAACTTCATTTTTTGCATGTAGCTGTCCAATTTTCCCAGCACCATTTGTTGAAGAGGCTGTCTTTGTCCCATTTTATATGTTCGCCTCCTTTGTCAAAAATAACGTACCCATAGGTGTGTGGGTTTATCTCTGGGTTCTCTATCTTGTTCCATTGGTCTATAGTTCTGTTTTTGTGCCAATACCAAACTGTCTTGATGACTGTTGCTTTGTAGTATAGTCTGAAGTTGGGGAGGTTGATCCCTCCAGCTCCATTCTTCTTCCTCAGGATTGCTTTGGCTATTCAAGGTCTTTTGCGTTTCCATATGAATTGTGTTATTCTTTGGTCCAGTTCTGTGAAGAATGTCATTGGTAGTTTGATAGGGATCACGTTGAATCTATAGATGACATTTGGTAGTATAGTCATTTTCACAATATTGATTCTTCTGACCCAGGAACACAGAACATCTCTCCATCTGTTTAAGTCTTCTTTAATTTCTCTCATGAGTGTCTTGTAATTTTCATAGTACAGTTCTTTTGTTTCTTTGAATATGTTTATTCCTAGATATTCAATTCTTTTGGTTGCAATGGTGAATGAAATTGCATCTTTGATTTCATTTTCTGATTTTTCATTGTTTGTATATAGGAAGGCGAGTGATTTCTGTGAATTGATTTTGTATCCTGTGACACTGCTGAATTCGCTGATTAGTTCTAGTAGTTTTGTAATAGTGTCTTTGCGGTTTTCTATATATAATATCATGTCATCTGCAGATAGAGTTTTACTTCTTCTTTTCCAACCTGGATTCCTTTTATTCTTTTCCTTCTCTTATTGCTATTGCTAGAGCTTCCAGGACAATGTTGAATAAGAGTGGTGAAAGTGGACACCCTTGTCTTGTTCCTGATCTTAGAGAGAATGCTTTCAGTTTTTCACCATTGAGAACAGTGTTCACTGTGGGCTTCTCATATATGGCTTTCACTATGTTGAGGTCGGTTCCTTCTATGCCCATTTTTTGAAGAGTTTTTACCATAAATGTTGTACTTTGTCAAAGACTTTTTCTGCATCTATTGAGATTATCATGTGATTTTTGTCTCTCAGTTGATATGGTGTATCACATTGATTGACTGATTTACAGATATTGAAGAATCCTTGTATGCCTGGGATAAACCCAACTTGATCATGATGTATGAGCTTTTTGATGTGTTGTTGAATTCTGTTTGCTAGGATTTTTGTGTCTAAATTCATCAGTGAAATTGGCCTACAATTTTCTTTTTTTGTGGTGTCTTTGCCTGGCTTTGGTATCAGGGTGATGGTGGCCTCACAGAATTTGTTTCGAAGTGTTCCTTCTTGTGCAATTTTTTGGATGAGTTTTACAAGGACAGGCATTAGCTCTTCTTTAAATGTTTGGTAGAATTCACTTATGAAGCCAACTGGCCCTGGGCTTTTGTTTTTGGGTAGATTTTTGATCACAAAGTCGACTTCTGAGCTTGTGATTGGATTGTTCATAGTTTCTATTTCTTCCTGGTTGGAAGAAATAATCTTGGGAGATTAATCTTCTCTAAGAAACTGTCCATTTCTTCCAGGTTGTCCAGTTTGTTGCCATATAGTTGTTCACAATAATCTCTTATAATCCTTTGGATTTCTGCATTATCTGTTGTAATCTCTCCTTTTTCGTTTCTAATTTTGTTGTTCTGGTTCTTCTCTCTTTTTTTCTTGATGAGTCTGGCTAGTGGTTTTTTGATTTTATTTATCTTTTCAAAGAACCAGCTTTTCAATTTATTTATCTTTACTATTGTTACTTTCATTTCTTTTTCATTTACTTCTGCTCTGATCTTTATGATTTCTCTTCTTCTGCTTACTTTGGGTTTTTGGAGGTTTTTTGTTCTTCTTTCTCCAGTTGTTTTAAGTGTAGAGTTAGGTTGTCTATTTGACATTTTTCTTCTTTCTTGATGTAGGACTGAATTGCTATAAAATTCCCTCTTAGAACTGCTTTTGCAGTATCCCATAGGTTTTGCACTGTTGTGTGTTCATTGTGGTTTCTTCTAGGAATTTTAAAATTTCTCCTTTGATTTGCTCAGTAATCAGTTGGTTTTTTTAGGTATGTGTTGTTTAATCTCCATGTGTTTGTGTTTTTAGCAGTTTTTTCCCCCTGTAGTTGATATCTAGTCTCATTGCATTGTTGTCAGAGAAGATGGTTGATACAATTTCAATTTTCTTGAATTGACTGAGGTTTGATTTGTTGCCCGAGATGTGGTCAATCCTGAGAATGTTCCATGAGCACTTGAGAAGAAAGTGTATTCTTCTGCTTTTGGATGGAAAGTCCTAAAGATATCCATGAGGTCCATCTCTTCTAGTGTGTCATTTAAGCCTTGTGTTTCCTTATTAATTTTCTATTTTGATGATTTTTCCATTGGTGTAAAAGGAGTGTTAAAGTCTCCTACTATTATTGTGTTATTGTCGATGTCTTCTTTTATGTCTGAAAGTGTTTGTCTTATGTATTGGGGTGCTCCTGTGGTGGGTGCATAGATATTTATGATTGTTATGTCCTCTTCTTTGATCGATCCCTTGATCATTATGTAGTGTTCTGCCTTGTCTCTTCTAATCTTCTTTATTTTGAGATTTATTTTGTCTGATATGAGGATTGCTACTCCAGCTTTCTTTTGATTTCCATTTGCATGGAATATATTTTTCCATCCTTTCAGTTTCAGTCTGTAATTGTCTTTAGATCTGAAGCGGATTTCTTGTAGGCAGCATATATATGAGTCTTGCTTTTGTATCCATTCGGCCAGTCTGTATCTTTTGGTTAGGGCATTTAGCC
The DNA here is from genome assembly GCA_022376925.1 of Tragulus kanchil. Classification (NCBI taxonomy): domain Eukaryota; kingdom Metazoa; phylum Chordata; class Mammalia; order Artiodactyla; family Tragulidae; genus Tragulus; species Tragulus kanchil. The sequence continues at coordinate 78,171,210 of JAIOJX010000024.1, read as the reverse complement.
CATTTACATTTAGGGCAATTATTGATACAAATTATCCTATTGTTAGCTTCTTAAATAGTATGATTGGTTAGTTTTGTAGGTTTTTTACTCCTGTGTTTGTTGTCTATATAGGTCCCTTTAACACTTGTTGTAAAGTTGGTTTGGTGGTACTGAATTCTCTTAGTTTTGCTTGTATATAAAGCTTTTGATTTCTCCATCAATTGTGAATGAGATCCTTGATGGGTAGAGTATTCTCGGTTGTAAGTTTTTCTCTTTCAGTGCTTTAAAAATGTCTTTTGCCATTCTCTTCTGCCTTGCAGGGTTTCTGCTGAGAGGTCAGCAGTTAAATGTACAGAATTTCCCTTGTATGTTACTTGTTGTTTGTCCCTTGCTGCTCTAAGTATTTTGTCTTTGTGTTTAGTCAGTGTTAGCTTGATTAGTATGTGTCTTGGAGTGTTTCTCCTAGGATTTATCCTATATGGGACTCTTTGTGCTTCTTGGACTTGACTATTTTCTTTCCCATGTTGAGGAAGCTTTCAACTATAATCTCTTCAAAAAAACTTCATATCCTTTCTTTTTCTCTTCTTCTTCTGAGATCCCTATTATTCGAATGTTGGTGCATTTGATATTGCCCCAGAGGTCTCTGAGACTGTCCTCTGTTCTTTTCATTCTTTGCTCTTTTTCTGTTCTTTAGCCGTTATTTCCATCAATCTGTCTTTCAGTTTAATTATCCATTCTTCTGCCTCAGATACTCTATTATTGAGTCTTTCCACAGTATTTTTAAGTTTAGCAATTGAGTTGTTTGTCTCTATTTGTTGTTTTGTAAGTTCATCAACTGAGCTGTTTGTCTCTTTTAGTTGTTTCTTAATTTCCTGCATGTCTTTCTCCAGTGTGTCTATTCTATTATTCTGTTTTCAAAGTTTTGAATCATTCTTACTATCACTCTTCTGAATTCTCTTTCTGATAGTTTGTCTGTGTCTTCTTCGGTCATTTGGATCTGTATGTTTCTAGTTCGTTCTTTCATTTGTGGGGTGTTTCTCTGTCTTTTCATTATTATGGTTTTGATATTTTATTTGTTTGAGTTCTGAAGCGGATTTCTTGTAGGCAGCATATATATGAGTCTTGCTTTTGTATCCATTCGGCCAGTCTGTATCTTTTGGTTAGGGCATTTAGCCCATTTACATTTAGGGCAATTATTGATACAAATTATCCTATTGTTAGCTTCTTAAATAGTATGATTGGTTAGTTTTGTAGGTTTTTTACTCCTGTGTTTGTTGTCTATATAGGTCCCTTTAACACTTGTTGTAAAGTTGGTTTGGTGGTACTGAATTCTCTTAGTTTTGCTTGTATATAAAGCTTTTGATTTCTCCATCAATTGTGAATGAGATCCTTGATGGGTAGAGTATTCTCGGTTGTAAGTTTTTCTCTTTCAGTGCTTTAAAAATGTCTTTTGCCATTCTCTTCTGCCTTGCAGGGTTTCTGCTGAGAGGTCAGCAGTTAAATGTACAGAATTTCCCTTGTATGTTACTTGTTGTTTGTCCCTTGCTGCTCTAAGTATTTTGTCTTTGTGTTTAGTCAGTGTTAGCTTGATTAGTATGTGTCTTGGAGTGTTTCTCCTAGGATTTATCCTATATGGGACTCTTTGTGCTTCTTGGACTTGACTATTTTCTTTCCCATGTTGAGGAAGCTTTCAACTATAATCTCTTCAAAAAAACTTCATATCCTTTCTTTTTCTCTTCTTCTTCTGAGATCCCTATTATTCGAATGTTGGTGCATTTGATATTGCCCCAGAGGTCTCTGAGACTGTCCTCTGTTCTTTTCATTCTTTGCTCTTTTTCTGTTCTTTAGCCGTTATTTCCATCAATCTGTCTTTCAGTTTAATTATCCATTCTTCTGCCTCAGATACTCTATTATTGAGTCTTTCCACAGTATTTTTAAGTTTAGCAATTGAGTTGTTTGTCTCTATTTGTTGTTTTGTAAGTTCATCAACTGAGCTGTTTGTCTCTTTTAGTTGTTTCTTAATTTCCTGCATGTCTTTCTCCAGTGTGTCTATTCTATTATTCTGTTTTCAAAGTTTTGAATCATTCTTACTATCACTCTTCTGAATTCTCTTTCTGATAGTTTGTCTGTGTCTTCTTCGGTCATTTGGATCTGTATGTTTCTAGTTCGTTCTTTCATTTGTGGGGTGTTTCTCTGTCTTTTCATTATTATGGTTTTTGATATTTTATGTTTGAGTCTTAGCATTGGTATTTTCTCTCTGGGATTCCTAGGATTGATCTTTGGCCAGTGTGTGGAGATTGCACCTGTGCTTTGTTATGGTATTTAGTGGTATTAGTCCAAATAAAAATGTATGAGAGACTAAAGGTGTATCCTTGATAATTGGCAATTATAAAATCATGCCACTATTATCTAACATAATGGAAAGACATACATACATTTGTACCCATAACTAAATCCAAACAGACTAAAAGGGATAACATACAGGAGATTATTCTGGCAAATAATGCAACCAAAGCTGATACCCAACTGTTAAGATCTAAGCTAACTGAAATACCTCCTGGCTAACCAAACTAGAACAATATCCTGACTGGAAAAATGTTAATTAAAGCAGTTGTTCACTAGCAAATATAGTGGGGAAAGGAAGGAGGAGGATGGATAGGTAATTAGGAGAAATGGGGTCATGTTGCAGGGTTATGCAGGAAAAGATAGAGAAGATTTGGTATGGCAAGGAGAAAGCAGTGGATAAATCAAGGAAAGGAATAGTTATAAAGAGATTAGCAGTAGGTATTATAATTTATAAGAGTTAATGTGAAGAGAGAGAGAGCTGTGGTTAATAATAATAAATAAATAAACAAACCATAAGTATAAAACAGGACAAAGGCAAAAATGAAAAAAGAAAAAAACAAACATATTGAAACAAAGCAAAAACAAACAAACAAACAACTGTTCCTGGTTCTCATTTGTGACCTTATCTTCTTTCTGTGTGGATCATCGGCTAGTGTTTGATTCTGAAGCCATCCTAGACGGCTTGATTCTGTCTTATCAGGGGCTGATTGTGGAGGTGTAGCAGCTGCTTATATTTCAGGTTTCAGTGCGAGCCATACATCATATTTCTAATGGGTGGGGGGGAGGTCTTTGCAGAACCAGTTTCTCTGGTTTCTCCACTGTGTCTATCTGTGCGCCACGTTGCTCTCAGCACTCCAGGTATTACCTTGCCCCGGCACTCTGCCTTTCTGCCACACGGTCTCGGTGATCCGCCTCCTCCCTATAATCTTAATGAAGACAAAATTCTATCTTCTGTTCTCCCCGTCACATACACACACTTGAGAGGCAAGCTTCTCTGTAGTCGTCTGCCTGGGCCAAATGTGTTAGATTCCAAGTCATGAGAGTCGACTACCAGTAGAGGGAGCAAAGTCAGCAAAGTTGTGGACCCCAGAAAGCAGATTCCTCTCTAGTCATCCCAGTCCTCCCACCCCACCCCAGCCTGGACCCAGCTCTTTGAGTTTCTCCATCCTTCCTCCTTGGAGTGCCTAACCGTCCCCCCTGCAAGGCTCCAGTCACTGACTCCTCCCCAGCATCTGAGCTCACTGGCAGGTTTTCCACAGCTGATGGACCCTTGGCATTCCCTGCTCTGAGCTGCTGGGAGAGCAAAGGGCTAGGACTCTGCCATGTTTCACATGAACACTTTTCCAAGTCACGTGCAATCTGTGTGGTCTCAACTTCACCCACTGCAGGTCCTCTACCCAGCCATTGCCTTAGGTTGAAAATACTGGAGAATTACTTTAAAAATTAGGAGGGAAAATTAGGGGGAGGGTTTTCCCCTTGGAAGTGTCCCTAGAGCCTGAGAGGTGAGGAGGGGTTCGCTTCTCCGGACCCTTGGTCAGTTAAGTCCTAGAACTGGCTGCTCTGCTGAGACTCAGAGACAGAGGGGTTGATTCGTGTCCTGCCTTACCCAACCTACTTCCCTGTAGCCCCAGGGGAAGTGTGGGTCCCAATCCCAGGGACACATGGGCCACCACTGCTGGATGTGCCATGCTGTTCTGTAGCATGCCTCAGGATCCTCCCTTCTCTGGTCACCGTGAGGATCCTAAGACCCAGTCATTTTCTCCTCCTCTCTCAGCCCAACCCTGGGCTTGGTGCCCAGCACATCATGATGTGAGTACACCGAGTGAACATGTGCTTTCTGCCAGGCACAGGTAAGTTACACACATTAATAACATGACAAGTGAGAAGCCACTAGCGTGCCCATTTTACAGATGCTGAGACTGAAGCCCAGAGAGGTTAATTAACGCGCCCACAGTTATATGGGTAAGAGAGGTTCAACTCATTTTCAGGCTCCTGAGTTCCTAGTGCAACTTCTCTGAAATGTTCATAGACCAGCAGAAATCTGGAGTCAGCTCCAGGACTGGGAGGGATGGCTCAGGAGAAACACTGCCCCTGGCTCTGCCTCTATTGAACAGTAGATGGTCTCAGAGGATTTAGAATTTCCCCAGAGGTAGAGTAACAATCAATACTTTCCTTACAATAAGACTTGCACGGCTTTTGAAAGCACTTTACCATCAGATGTCTTCTTAGGCGCCATAAAGAAGGCAGGGAGGTGGCCTTTCTACTTCTGTAAAGAACTCGAAGCCCTGAGAGAGGTGCCTTATTCAAGGTCCCAGCACAGTGAGGGCAGGAATGGCGTCTGTGAGCTGGAAAGGCTTTCAGAATCGGATGGAGTTCATCTTTACCTGGAGAGGAAGCCCTCCTTCTGCCATTTGCCAGTGTCTCGAGGCACCCGAGGGTGATGCCTCTGTGCTCAGGGCCCGTGTCTCATGCCCAGCGCCACCCGTGCACCAGCCTATTCCTTTCTTGGAGGCAGAGGCTGAATGGCTAGCAGTCAGAACAGTGTCCATATGGTTCAGGCCTCTCGTTCCTCAGTGGCAACACTCCACAAGGCCAGCTTTAAGAAGGAGGACCAGCAGTGTTCTCCCACCCAAAACACTGTTATGGACATGCAAGCACCAGCTTCTAACGTGGGCTCGCTGGACTGGACCTGCCTGAGTAACTCTGAGAGTCGGTCATGGAGGAATTGGCCCCTCTGCCCAGAATGTGGCTGAAACCAGATTCACAGCAGCCTCATCACCACGCCTGGAAGGCCAGGTTGAGCTGAGAGGGGGCACCAAAGGAGACAGACAGTCCCTGCCCTCTCGGGAACGTGTGCAGCTGTGGAGTCTGCACTGTTCAGTCCCCACCAGCGGTAGGGAAGTCCCAGAGGGCCAGCAGCCCAGCAGTTTCTTTTCTAGAAACTGGTTATAGTGAGACTCCCAGTTTTGCATTGAGTTGGTTTCAGTCACTTGCAACTAATACAGAGTTAATATAATACAATTCAGTTGTTCTCAACCAGGGGTGATCCTATTCTTCAAGGGACATTAGCAATATTTGGATATATTTTTGGTTATCATAACTGCAGTCACACATCCTATAGTGCACAGGACAGCTCCCACAACAAAGAGTTTTTCAGCAAAAATGTCTACAGTACTAAGGTAAGCTGTGACTGAAGGTATCACGTATGTCTCAGGCAAGAGCATTATCATATAAAAGTAAATTCTGTGTTTCAGTTCCTCTTGAGCTAAGACTATTTTATATTAAATGATAATATTTCTGGTGGTGAGAATTCTCAGGCCTTGAGAGTGAGAGGAGTGTGGCTTAATGAGACGTCTCTGAAGAATCATTTAACAACATGTATATCAACGTCCTTAAAATGTTCATGCTTAGATCTAGCAAATTGACTTTGTATAACTTATTCATCACAGAAAATATTAATACAGGAATATATATACATGGAGATTTATGCAGGAAGAATGTCCGTTGCATCTTTATAATGGTGAAAGATGGATACAACTTAAATATCCAACCATTGCATTTTGTTTACATAAATTATGACACATTCATCTCACAGAATAATGTATGTAGCACTGAAAATTATGTTTGTGAATATTATTTAATAACAGGGAAATGCTCATTATGTTAACTGAAAAAAAGAATTCAAAAATTTTGAAATATATAAAAGTACAGTAAAAAAGGTTGCAAGTAAATACATCAAAGCATTAATCATGGCTAGATCGAAAGAGTAGGATCATAGTTTTTTCTTTCTTAGTTTTAAGAAATACTTTCCAATTTTTCTACAATGAAGCATGTGTTGCTTTTTTAAAAAATAGTTAATTGTTTAATTGACTGTGCTGGGTCTTTGTTGCTTCGTGAGGGCTTTCTCCAGTTGCAGTGCAAAGGGCTTCTTGTTGGGGTGGCTTCTCTCTTTCAGAGGACAGGCTCTATGGTGCTACAAGAGCTTCAGTAGTTGCTCCCTTCGGGCTCAAGAGCACGGGCCCCATAGTTGTGGCTCATGGGTTTAGTTGCTCCTCAGAATGTGGGATCTTCCTGGACCAGGAATCGAACCGGAGTCCCCTGCATTGGCAGGCAGATTCTTAACCACTGGGCTACCAAGAAAATCCCTAGAAATATTGTATTATTTTTATAATTAGAAAAAATTAATACTAAAAGTGAGTCCTAAAGTCAGAATTGAGGATAGTGTGGATTTATTCATTTATCCAAAAATAAATAGCCCCATCAAGAACCTTCCATGTAGCAGACCTCATGAACAAAAGACAAGAGCTCTGCCTTCATGGGTTTCTGGTCAAGAAGAGGAAACACTCTGTAGTTGTCAACCACTTCCAAATTCAGTTTCATAGAAATTCTCTGAAAAGACTTTATTATCAATAGTTAAGTAGATACCATTTATTGAAAGTTTGTTGTAGAGGTACTAGATGCCTTACAATTTGGATCTCATGATCTTTGCACGACACTCCAGAGAAGCACTGTCAAGTCTGGATCAAGGTCACATGGCTGTTGGTGGCTTAAAAAATTTCCTTACATTTGGATCTCAGACAGATAATTAAGGAGATTTATGCAGGAAGAATGTCCGTTGCATTTTTATAATGGTGAAAGATGGATACAACTTAAATATCCAACCATTGCATTTTGTTTACATAAATTATGACACATTCATCTCACAGAATAATGTATGTAGCACTGAAAATTATGTTTGTGAATATTATTTAATAACAGGGAAATGCTCATTATGTTAACTGAAAAAAAGAATTCAAAAATTTTGAAATATATAAAAGTACAGTAAAAAAGGTTGCAAGTAAATACATCAAAGCATTAATCATGGCTAGATCGAAAGAGTAGGATCATAGTTTTTTCTTTCTTAGTTTTAAGAAATACTTTCCAATTTTTCTACAATGAAGCATGTGTTGCTTTTTTAAAAAATAGTTAATTGTTTAATTGACTGTGCTGGGTCTTTGTTGCTTCGTGAGGGCTTTCTCCAGTTGCAGTGCAAAGGGCTTCTTGTTGGGGTGGCTTCTCTCTTTCAGAGGACAGGCTCTATGGTGCTACAAGAGCTTCAGTAGTTGCTCCCTTCGGGCTCAAGAGCACGGGCCCCATAGTTGTGGCTCATGGGTTTAGTTGCTCCTCAGAATGTGGGATCTTCCTGGACCAGGAATCGAACCGGAGTCCCCTGCATTGGCAGGCAGATTCTTAACCACTGGGCTACCAAGAAAATCCCTAGAAATATTGTATTATTTTTATAATTAGAAAAAATTAATACTAAAAGTGAGTCCTAAAGTCAGAATTGAGGATAGTGTGGATTTATTCATTTATCCAAAAATAAATAGCCCCATCAAGAACCTTCCATGTAGCAGACCTCATGAACAAAAGACAAGAGCTCTGCCTTCATGGGTTTCTGGTCAAGAAGAGGAAACACTCTGTAGTTGTCAACCACTTCCAAATTCAGTTTCATAGAAATTCTCTGAAAAGACTTTATTATCAATAGTTAAGTAGATACCATTTATTGAAAGTTTGTTGTAGAGGTACTAGATGCCTTACAATTTGGATCTCATGATCTTTGCACGACACTCCAGAGAAGCACTGTCAAGTCTGGATCAAGGTCACATGGCTGTTGGTGGCCAGGATTCAAACCAGATCCATTTATGCTGTGAATCCATTACCTGTCTACTCTGCTCCCTGCCTCAGTGACTGAGTGCTTGTGAGCCTGAACCACATGAGGTGGCAAACAGGGACCATCAAGAAAGAGTTTACAGGGATATGCATATGACTGATCTGGGAGCATACATGTTGGTGAACAACAGAACTCTGTAGAGTCTTTAAAATAAAGAATAATAATAATAATAAAAAGTGATGGTGAAATCAAAAAAAAGAAAGAGTTTAGACATGAAGGGGGCAGGGTTAGTCCGGGTACCAGGCTAAAGGGCCAGGGTCAGTTGTTTGTCGTGTCAAGAAAGACAGCAGGGCCAGGGGTTGGTGGCACGGTCACAGCGGTGCTCAGAGGATCCTATGGGAAGGAAGGATGAGAGCAACAGAAAGTCTCCTGCATCCTTGGTGACAAAAATGCCCAAGACAGCTGTGTGCAGGGACCAGGAAACTGCCGCAGTGAAGCTGCCGGCTTGTGATCTCCAGATTAACTTTGAGAAGTAAGTTAAGTAACAAGAGGGCATGCCTGGAATGGAGCAACTCAGGCAGTTAGTGCCCAGCTGCACTTCCAACTGCTGGCTGACCAGCTAAAACACTCCCCTCAAAGCCCAGGTCACTGAAGTTGACCGGGACATCCTGGCCCCTTCAGTGGCATAGCCAGAAGCTTGTCAGTGAAGAAACGCCAGGCAACTTCAGCTGACTTCTACTCACAATCTGATTCTTTGCTTTGGTTCAGGTATTTTGTCCTGAGAGGCAAAGAAACTTCCAAGGAAAAGGCTCAGGCTAGGGGCCCAGAGGCCTGAGTGTGGGTCCCAAGTGGACCGCATGTCACAGGACAGCTTGTCACATAACGCCCAGAGCTCCCATGTCCTCAACCACAGAGACTCACAGCGCCCTCCCCGCCCCTCCCAGAGAAGTCAGTTCTCCAGGACTCAACGTCCTCTTCCACACCAGAGGTGATAAGAGCGCCTCCTTTTCCTGTAGTGACACCCCCTCTCTAGAAAAAGGTTGGCACAGAACGAGTTTGCTGCTTCTGCTGTTTTTAGGCTACTTTGAGATAACAGCTGTGGAAGTACTTTGAGGCACACAAAGCACTCCACGTTCAAATACAAGGTGCTATTTCCATTCTTCCTTCTTCCCACCTAGGTCTCCAAAGCGCCCCTCTCCATGCCAGGCAGCTGCCATACTGACCTGTACTATCACCCCCCAAACCTGCTGGACTTTCCCCTCTCCTCCCCCATGTCCCCCGGTCTGACCACCCCTTCACCTGCTTCACTCTGAACCCTGCTTTCAGCTGGCTCTCACACCACCTCCACCTGGCTGCCTCTGCACCCTCTTCCCAGCTGGCTCGGAGCCCTGTCACTTGGTTGACCAGCTCCTATCTGGCCCACAATGCCCTGCTCTGTTTCCTCGGCCATGGAAGTCTTCTGTGATACCCCTAGACTGGGCCAGGGGCTCCTCCTCTGGCACTTTGCCAGAACCTGTGCTGACTCCTAGCTGCACAGGTTACAGTGATCTGTTTTCAGCTTTTGTTTTTTTTTTTTTTTTCAGGTTCTTGCCCTCACCCGTTCCCCTACCTCCCCCTCCACATCCCTGCCATTATGAGCTCCCTGTGCACAGACAAATATCCAATGCGTCTTTGTTTCCCTGAAATCTGCTGAGATCTAAGCATATGATTGTAGGCCCAGCAAATGTGTATGATTTGAGTGAATGGGTAAATAAGGCAATATATATGAAATCACTTTTGACAGTCTTAAGAATGATCATTTTTAGAGCTCAGTCCTCAAACATGCATTGAGCACCTGCTACTCTTTTCAAGGCCTCTGCAAGGTGCCATAGACAATGCACATGAGTCCCTGCCCTCAGGTATTTCCGAGAGGGCTTCCAAGGAAAAGGCTCAGGCTAGGGGCCCAGAGGCCTGAGTGTGGGTCCCAAGTGGACCGCATGTCACAGGACAGCTTGTCACATAACGCCCAGAGCTCCCATGTCCTCAACCACAGAGACTCACAGCGCCTCCCGCCTCCCAGAGAGTCAGTTCTCCAGGACTCAACGTCCTCTTCCACACCAGAGGTGATAAGAGCGCCTCCTTTTCCTGTAGTGACACCCCCTCTCTAGAAAAAGGTTGGCACAGAACGAGTTTGCTGCTTCTGCTGTTTTTAGGCTACTTTGAGATAACAGCTGTGGAAGTACTTTGAGGCACACAAAGCACTCCACGTTCAAATACAAGGTGCTATTTCCATTCTTCCTTCTTCCCACCTAGGTCTCCAAAGCGCCCCTCTCCATGCCAGGCAGCTGCCATACTGACCTGTACTATCACCCCCCAAACCTGCTGGACTTTCCCCTCTCCTCCCCCATGTCCCCCGGTCTGACCACCCCTTCACCTGCTTCACTCTGAACCCTGCTTTCAGCTGGCTCTCACACCACCTCCACCTGGCTGCCTCTGCACCCTCTTCCCAGCTGGCTCGGAGCCCTGTCACTTGGTTGACCAGCTCCTATCTGGCCCACAATGCCCTGCTCTGTTTCCTCGGCCATGGAAGTCTTCTGTGATACCCCTAGACTGGGCCAGGGGCTCCTCCTCTGGCACTTTGCCAGAACCTGTGCTGACTCCTAGCTGCACAGGTTACAGTGATCTGTTTTCAGCTTTTGTTTTTTTTTTTTTTTTCAGGTTCTTGCCCTCACCCGTTCCCCTACCTCCCCCTCCACATCCCTGCCATTATGAGCTCCCTGTGCACAGACAAATATCCAATGCGTCTTTGTTTCCCTGAAATCTGCTGAGATCTAAGCATATGATTGTAGGCCCAGCAAATGTGTATGATTTGAGTGAATGGGTAAATAAGGCAATATATATGAAATCACTTTTGACAGTCTTAAGAATGATCATTTTTAGAGCTCAGTCCACAAACATTCATTGATCACCTGCTACTCTTTTCAAGGCCTCTGCAAGGTGCCATAGACAATGCACATGAGTCCCTGCCCTCAAGGAGTTTGCAGGCGAGTGTGGGAGAAGCTGCAGTGTAACTTTATTCCCTACAAACTACAATAGCATAAACATATTACCATAAAGATGTGCTAAGAAAGGCCCAGGCGATGTGGGTGTACAGTGAGCAGTGGCTCTGCCAGGGCTTTGCAAGGCTTTCAGAAGGTGGGGGTGGCTTGAGTGCTGCCTGTCAAGAAAAGAAAGAGTGCTAGGTGCTCAGACATGTCTGACTCTTTGTGACTCTGTGAACTGTAGCTCACCAGGTTCCTTTGTCCACAGAGTTCTTCAGGTAAGGATACTGGAGTGGGTAGCCATTCCCTTCTCCAGGGGATTTTCCTGACTCAGGAACTGAACCCAGGTCTCCTGCACTGCAGGCAGATTCCTTACAGTCTGAACCACCAGGGAAGCCCAAGGAGTTTCCTGGAGGAGCCAGCCCTCCGCCCCCCAGCCCTGACCCATTCAATCTCACAGCCCTGCTCCACCTCCCTGAGGGCAGAAGTCAACCCAGGGCCACAGGGAGCCAGCCCTTGCAGCACCCTCTCTGGCCAGGGCATCAAGGCCAGCAGAGGCAGAAAGTGAAGGCATAAGGCTGTGGAGACACCAAGCATGGCCCTGCCACTGGTTTATAGTCACTGCCGTATAGCCTGACATCTTGACATCATCCAAGGCATCTCCTCGTGCCTGAAGTGAAGACAACAATTGTGACTGGTGAGGTAGTGACACAGATGAAATAGTACAAATGGAGAAGCTAGAACATTCAACAAAAACGTAATAAATGGAACCTCTTTTTACCTCTAGGACCATTAAAATGCAGTGCTCCCCAAACAGCATGGGTCTCAGGCCTAATAAGTGTGTCGCTCAGACATCTAACAGGCCTCAACCCTTTCTCTGGTCTTCATATTTTTCCTGGGATCCCAGAAAAATGCTACATGTTTTTAAAGTCCAGACCTTCTCAAATGTATAGGTTCATTTAAGAATCTCTCCCTCAAAAATAAAAAAAATGAATGAAAATAAAAGATAAAAAATAAAAATTAAAAAAAAAATAAAAAAAAGAATCTCTCCCTCAGCTGGGTCAAGAATTAGCCTGTAATGAAACTGCAGATATGTGAAAGGAGAGAATGGTCCCATTTTATCCTCTGACGCCATGAAGCACAAGGGCAGGGGTAGTTACCCCAGAGGAGGACACCAAGCCTGCAAAGGGAAAGCAACTTGCCCAGGGTCACACAGGGAGCTGGCAGCAGAGTCCAGACCATAGCTACTCCTGCCTCTACCATGCAGAGACCGTGCTTGATGCCAGGGCTGAAGGCCCAGTGATCAGAACTCACACTGAGAGCCAGCCTATGTAACACAGGAATCTGTCAGATCTGGGGGAGATACCTCTGGAATCTGACTGGAAATATCTAAAATCTTCAGCCAATACATCTGGCTCTTAGCTCTGCAACTTAAATCTCCTAGACCTTGAACCTGTGCCTTTCCCTCTCTTGGTCTTCCCTTCTTCCTTGTGGAAAGAGGCAATCTTCCTTGAAGTCTCCAAGGTGCCTTGTCGTCTGATTCTCAGGAGCTCCCAGCCATTCAGCAGAGGGGGTGTAAGACCGAATCTCTGGCTAGGACCTCATTGTCTTTCATAGGACACCGGTCTTAGGGCTATCGAACCCTGCCCCACCCACTCCCCTCGCCTCCTGCTTCCCAGATGAACCTGTCCAGTCCTCTGGCTGTCAGTGCCGCAGCTGGTTGGCAGGGAAAGAAAGAAGAGGCCAGATCTGTAACAGCCTTTCCCATGTCTACCAAGGGTGTCAACCCGCAGGCTCCAATTCCATCTGCTCCACTCACTCTGCACCTGTATCATCTCCAGTCACCCCTCTCCTCCCTGCACCCTACACCCCAACTACAGAGCCTAATAGATTCTGAGGTCAACATCTCCTCGCAACTGGACCCTTTGCTAGGGAGATGGGTGCCCTCAGACCTGGGCATCTCAGGGAGAAGATGACTCGGGCCTCTGCTTACTGGGTCTCCTCTCTGTTCCATTTGTCCTTCTGCACAGGGTGGAGAGGACCAGTCCCAAGTCACCCTACCTGACACATTAAGGATGATGCCGATGTTCAGGAAGGTTCAATGGCTTGCTCAAGTTCACAGCAGCACCAGGAGGAGGAAGTCACTTACTCAGTGCCTGGTAGGCACTTGGCCAGGACACCAGGCTCCCCTTCCCCCACCCTCACCCCCTCCACAGCTGCACTCAGTATGATGGTATGGTGGTTAGGTAGATACGGGGAAGGAAAAATCGTTCTGTCATGTCCAACTCTTTGTGACCTCATGAACTGTAGCCTGCTAGGCTCCTCTTTCTGTGGAATTTTCCAGGCAAGAATATTGGAGTGGGTTGCCATTTTCTTCTCCAGGGGATCTTCTTGACCCAGGGATCAAACCCAGGTCTCCTGCATGGCAGGCAGATTCTTTACTATCTGAGCCACCAGGGAAACCTGGGGAGAGAGAAACTCTTGTCTTCTGAACTCAAATTTTAAGACTGGGATGGGACTTCCTGGTTGTCCATTGGCTAAGAATCTCTCTTGCCACACAGGGCACACAGATTCAATCCCTGATCCAGGAAGATCCCACATGGCACGGAGCAACTAAGCCAGGGTGCCCAAAGTACTGACCCCATGCTCTACATTCATGCTGTCACTTCAGTCGTGTCCAATCTTTGCGATCCTATGGACTGCAGCCTGCCAGGCACCTCTGTTCATGGGATTCTCCAGACAAGAACACTGGAGTGGGCTGCCATTTCCTTTTCAGGGGATCTTCTGGACCCAGGGATCTAACTCATGTCTCTTGTGTCTCCTACATTGGTAGTGGATTCTTTCCCACTATTGCCACCTGGGAAGTCCTGAACCCATGCTCTAGGGCCTGTGAGCCTTAACTACTGAGCCCACACACTGCAACTACGGCAGCCCATGTGCCTAGAGCCTGTTTACCTAGAGCCTGTGCTCTACATCAAGAAAAGCCACTGCAAGAAGCCCACACACTACAATGAAGAGTAGCCCCAACTTGCTACAACTAGAGAAAGCCCACACACAGCAACAAAGACACACCACAGCCCCAAAATAAAAATATTTATAAATAAATTAAAAGAAAATAATTCTCTCTAGCAATGTCAGGAATGTGGATTCATTCCTTGGTCAAAAAACTAGGATTTCCCATGTCTCAGAACAACTAAGCCTACATGCTTTAGCCCATGTGCCACAAGGAAAGAGGCCTGGTGAGGCAATGAAGACCCCACATGACCTGAGGAAGTCAAAAAAAAGGGCTGACAGTGAAGAGTGATGAAGGAGGGAAAAAAATCAAAGGCCATGTCCCATAAAGAAAGGAGGTCTCCCATCCACTGAATAAAATCGTTCGCAGGCCTCATGAACTGTAGCCTGCTAGGCTCCTCTTTCTGTGGAATTTTCCAGGCAAGAATATTGGAGTGGGTTGCCATTTTCTTCTCCAGGGGATCTTCTTGACCCAGGGATCAAACCCAGGTCTCCTGCATGGAAGGCAGATTCTTTACTATCTGAGCCACCAGGGAAACCTGGGGAGAGAAACTCTTGTCTTCTGAACTCAAATTTTAAGACTGGGATGGGACTTCCTGGTTGTCCATTGGCTAAGAATCTCTCTTGCCACACAGGGCACACAGATTCAATCCCTGATCCAGGAAGATCCCACATGGCACGGAGCAACTAAGCCAGGGTGCCCAAAGTACTGACCCCATGCTCTACATTCATGGCTGTCACTTCAGTCGTGTCCAATCTTTGCGATCCTATGGACTGCAGCCTGCCAGGCACCTCTGTTCATGGGATTCTCCAGACAAGAACACTGGAGTGGGCTGCCATTTCCTTTTCAGGGGATCTTCTGGACCCAGGGATCTAACTCATGTCTCTTGTGTCTCCTACATTGGTAGTGGATTCTTTCCCACTATTGCCACCTGGGAAGTCCTGAACCCATGCTCTAGGGCCTGTGAGCCTTAACTACTGAGCCCACACACTGCAACTACGGCAGCCCATGTGCCTAGAGCCTGTTTACCTAGAGCCTGTGCTCTACATCAAGAAAAGCCACTGCAAGAAGCCCACACACTACAATGAAGAGTAGCCCCAACTTGCTACAACTAGAGAAAGCCCACACACAGCAACAAAGACACACCACAGCCCCAAAATAAAAATATTTATAAATAAATTAAAAGAAAATAATTCTCTCTAGCAATGTCAGGAATGTGGATTCATTCCTTGGTCAAAAAACTAGGATTTCCCATGTCTCAGAACAACTAAGCCTACATGCTTTAGCCCATGTGCCACAAGGAAAGAGGCCTGGTGAGGCAATGAAGACCCCACATGACCTGAGGAAGTCAAAAAAAAGGGCTGACAGTGAAGAGTGATGAAGGAGGGAAAAAAATCAAAGGCCATGTCCCATAAAGAAAGGAGGTCTCCCATCCACTGACCCCTTCTCGCCCCCTTGCCAGCACCCAGTGCCCGGCACAGCTCCCACTCCTACTGAATCTTTAAAGAACCAGACATACATAGGGACGGGTGTTGAGCCACAAACAGACAAAAGAACAGATGAGGAAAGAGAGGAGAGAGAGGGAGTGCTGGCCAAGGAGGGCACAGGCCCCAGGCCACCGTTGTTCCCTTGTGTCTCTCCTCATTCCTGGCCTCCATGAGGAGACCCTTGGTGTCCTCAGGAGGCAGGGAGCCCAAATGGACTCAAATGGACCTGACCCAAATGAAAATCCCTTCTGCAACTGCCTTCCATCTCTGTCCCCAAGAACTTACAACCTCTCCTGACCAGCCCCCTTCTCTTTCAGGCTTCCCTGCCTTTCTGACTGCTGCTTCATCAGCCCAGACTGTGCCTGGGTTGGGTTTCGGTCACTTGCATCAAAAGAGTCTAACATAGGCAAATGCTCGCCTGGGGACGGGGAGGGGAACACAGAATGGATGGCTGGTAAGTGTGTGGATTTTGGAAGAAAATTGCTAGGTTCAAATCCTGGTGCCACCATTTGCTAGCTGCATGACCCTGGGCAAGTCATTTAGCTGCTCTGTGCCTCAGTTTCCTCACTTTTCAGAGGAACAGGTTTCCTAAATCAGGGTTGAGGTTGTAACAGGACCTAAATCACAGAGCTGTTGCTGATGAGCTCGTCTCTGTAACTATCTGCCCGGAAAGGGTACGCCATGTGAGCACAGGCTTTATCACAGCTGTGACCACATCCCACTGGACTGGCCCGGAAGAGTGCTCCTCATTTAGCAATTCTTCCTTCAGCCACGTGGGCCTGGTTCTGTAACCGGGAGCATCCCCTTGGCCACTGGCCTCCAAGGCCACCTCTGAGAGTGGGGGGATTGCACCATTGATGCTGGAGGGGTTAAGGGGGAGAGGACTGTGGAGGGAGAGCGGGGGAGCTGGGGAATGGAGTATGCACATGAAACATCTCAGAAGCCATCCTTCTCCGTGTGGCGCCAGGAAAGGGACACCATGGGATCTGCAGAGGGCGGGGCTCTGGTCTTCTGCAAGTGGACTGCTAGCCCTCTGAACAGGGCCTCCTATCCCCATAGCAGCTGGCTTCCTCCCAAGAGGCATTAACTCAAATATACCTCACCACCAGGTTAATAACATCTTCAAAGTTCCCATTCCCATTCCTCCAGCTCTCATAGCTTTACTCTGTCTCACCAGAACTCAGACTCCTGGCTTTATTTTGCAAATAGACCATTTGTCCCTGGGGGCCTGCAATGCGGGAGACCTGGGTTCGAACTCTGGGTCGGGAAGATCTGAATGGTAACCCACTCCAGTATTCGTGCCTAGAGAACCCCCATGGACAGAGAAACCCGTCGGGCTACAGTTCATGGGGTTGCAAAGAGTTGGCCACAAATGAGCAACTAAGCACACCCCCATCCTTCACCTTACAAATTGCTTACAAACTTGCTCCTCAGATTGAGCAAAAACATTTAATATTTTCTGTATAGGAGAGTAGGGAGGCAAGTGGGGGATGGGGGGTGAGGTGGGGGATAATTAAATAAATTCTGCGACAGCATGAAAGAAGGAATAGCATAAAGCATTTTTAAGGTGCTGTTCTTCCCAGTGAATTAACACAAACAATCCCTCCCTTTTATCTGGTATCAGTAAATTTTTGTTGAATGAATGTCTGTTCTGTCTTTCTTGCTCTGATAGGTTACAAAGTCCTTGCAGCCAAGTCAGCTAAGCCTAGTTTATACACAGTTTTGTTTGGGGATGCTGGCCAAGGCAGAGAAGATACTTCGGGAGCCCAGGCCAAGGCTGAAGAGAAGTGAGAATGTTCATTCACTGTGCTCTATAGGGGAGGGTTTACCTGGCTTGGTGTTGGAACTGGAGGGTGGCTTCCCACACCTCCAAATGCAGCTCTCTTGTTTCCAGATAAGCCAGGGTTAGGCTACCATCCCATGTGGGGACCCCACAGGCAGCTCCAGTGAATGACCACCAAGTGCGACCTCATAGCTTTCTTGCTGAGCCCAAAAGTGCAGGAAAGAGGGGGTGATTCATGCAGGACAGGCTCTGTCTGGCTCAGCTGGGCCCTGCCTTACTCGTCACAGACATTTCAGGTTGTCCTGAGTGCTGTGACGGGTCTGCTGTCCTTGGTTCCACGGGGGACTCACATGCAGATCCGGGCTACTACCTGTATGCCGAGCATGCTGGGAGATTCTAGCGACAATAATTCTGGAGAAAATTACCTAAGTGCAGAAGGGTTTACCACGGGAGCCCGGGGAGCACAGAGCAGGGACAGGAGGTGAGAATAAGTGACTTGTACATTAATCATAAAGCAATCACGGGGTGACAGGAGCCGTGGAGTCACTGGGTCTGTCCAGCTGGACTTGACGGAGGGAAAGGCCACATTTGCCCCATGCATCACCAAGACACCCCGTGACCCGGCTTCCCAGAGCCCAGGCCTCCTGCCCTCTGGCTCAGCAGAGATGCTGGCCTGACCTGGCTCGTCACCCCTCCTCCTCTGACCGTTCCAGCCTCACCGGCCTCGCCAAACCTGCACGGGCCATAAGATCTTCTTGGCCAGGCCAGGGCAGAGTGGGATGTGGCTCTGGTCAGTTACCCTTTGGGAAGCTGTTTCGTGGCTTGGCCATCCTCAGCCCTCAAGGTCTGCAGTCTCCTCGTCCTACATCCTGTGTCTTCCTGGTTGTCACACGCCAGGGAGAGAGGGCAGAGTGAACACTGCTCACCCCTCAGCTTCCTCCTTGTCCTGTCAGGTCGGCTTCCCCCTCAACTCAGTTCCTTGGAGCATAGAGGACCCTACTGAGGAAGTCCCCCTCCTCCTTTCGCCCTCCCAACCGCCCTGCCCCTCTCTGCGTGGGTGTGTGCTCTTGCTCCAGTCATGCTCGACTCTGTGCAGCCCTGGGGACTGCAGCCCGCCAGGCTCCTCTGTCCATGGGATTCTCCAGACAAGAAGACTGCAGTGGGTTGCTGTGCCCTCCTCCAGGGGGTCTTCCAGACCCAGAGACTGAACCTGTGTCTCTTACATCAACTGCACTGGCAGGCGGGATCTTTACCACTAGTGCTACCTGGGAAGCCCCCTGCTCCTCTCGGCTGTGCTCCAACCTCTCTGTCAAGACCTGTTCCCACACTCAGATCAATTTGTTTCTGACATGGCAAGTGTGTTAGGCCTTAAAGGGCTGCTCATTTTAATAGGAGCACTGTCTCTGCCCACGGGTAACACGTGGCAGTGGACCTCAGCCGTGGTGATGGCTTTGGGGAAGGCCACAGTCTTGACTAGAGAGGGCTGCTTCACAGCTCAGATCCACAGCTCAGAACTCAGACCCGAGATTTCAGTCTGGCACAATCTCCTAACTGTACAGCCTTGGGCCAGTCATTTAACCTCTTCTAGTTCCTCACCAGTAACAGGGACATTTCTTCCTTGCAAACCTGAGGAAAGAATTTAATAGTATATATTTTAAGAACCTGGTACAAGGTCGAAAGTATTTCCCATTGCATGGTAAGGGTGGTGTTTTGGGCATGGGAGAAGGGGTAAAGGGAAGGGAATCACACTGTCCTCTGCAGGGGCCTCCCTGGTGGTGCAGTGGATAGGAATCTGCCTGCCAATGCAAGGGACACGGGTTTGATCCCAGACTAGGAAGATCCCACCTGCTGAGGAGCTGCTAGGCCTAAGAGCGACAACTACCGAGACCATGCACCACCACTAGAAACCTGCGCACCCGAGAGGCCACGCTCTGCAACAAAACTCACCAAAATGAGAAGCCTCAATGAAAAGCCGTCCCAGCTCACCACTAGAGAAAACCAGCATGAAGCAACGAAGACCCCACACAGTCAAAAATAATAATATCTCTTTAAAAAAATTGTCCTCTGCAGCTGAATGTCAGCAGGGCAGATTATTTTAGAGGCGCTTGGCCCCAAATACCTATCACCCAACATCCCTCTGGTCACCATTATGGTCATTCTTCCAGGTAAGCACTGCTGTTCCCTGAGGGTCCTCTTTTGACATGTGAAAATCCCTGGGAAGTCAAAGTCACTAATACTGTGAATGAGAAGATTAAGCAAGAGATTTTGTTTGTGAAAACACTGGTGCCCTGGGACTCAGAATCCAGAAGCAACTAGGACTGTCCCAGCTATGGAAGGCACATAAGTGCCAGGTCCTGGGTCACGCCTCGCTTACCCATGACCTCATTCCATCCACGACAACCCTCAGAGGTAGTTATTGTGAAACAATACATTTTCAAAGGTAAAACATTAAGCCCATGCAGTTATGGCTAAGGGCTCTAAATAGGAGCACTGTCTCTGCCCACGGGTAACACGTGGCAGTGGACCTCAGCCGTGGTGATGGCTTTGGGGAAGGCCACAGTCTTGACTAGAGAGGGCTGCTTCACAGCTCAGATCCACAGCTCAGAACTCAGACCCGAGATTTCAGTCTGGCACAATCTCCTAACTGTACAGCCTTGGGCCAGTCATTTAACCTCTTCTAGTTCCTCACCAGTAACAGGGACATTTCTTCCTTGCAAACCTGAGGAAAGAATTTAATAGTATATATTTTAAGAACCTGGTACAAGGTCGAAAGTATTTCCCATTGCATGGTAAGGGTGGTGTTTTGGGCATGGGAGAAGGGGTAAAGGGAAGGGAATCACACTGTCCTCTGCAGGGGCCTCCCTGGTGGTGCAGTGGATAGGAATCTGCCTGCCAATGCAAGGGACACGGGTTTGATCCCAGACTAGGAAGATCCCACCTGCTGAGGAGCTGCTAGGCCTAAGAGCGACAACTACCGAGACCATGCACCACCACTAGAAACCTGCGCACCCGAGAGGCCACGCTCTGCAACAAAACTCACCAAAATGAGAAGCCTCAATGAAAAGCCGTCCCAGCTCACCACTAGAGAAAACCAGCATGAAGCAACGAAGACCCCACACAGTCAAAAATAATAATATCTCTTTAAAAAAATTGTCCTCTGCAGCTGAATGTCAGCAGGGCAGATTATTTTAGAGGCGCTTGGCCCCAAATACCTATCACCCAACATCCCTCTGGTCACCATTATGGTCATTCTTCCAGGTAAGCACTGCTGTTCCCTGAGGGTCCTCTTTTGACATGTGAAAATCCCTGGGAAGTCAAAGTCACTAATACTGTGAATGAGAAGATTAAGCAAGAGATTTTGTTTGTGAAAACACTGGTGCCCTGGGACTCAGAATCCAGAAGCAACTAGGACTGTCCCAGCTATGGAAGGCACATAACGTCCCAGGTCCTGGGTCACGCCTCGCTTACCCATGACCTCATTCCATCCACACGACAACCCTCAGAGGTAGTTATTGTGAAACAATACATTTTTCAAAGGTAACATCAAGACAATTGCATAAATGCAAAATCAACACATGTCAATGATACTATTTAACTCATCAATTAATGAGGGATCTAGTAAGATGTTACAACTACCCAAAAGACAATCCAAAGAGCAGATATATATAAGTCAGCAGAAATGCTGCAATTAGTTTATTTCATAGATGCAACAGTGGTCAATATCCATAGGGCAATAACTGACTGTATCTCCACTGGATAGAGTTCGCACTTTTATTGGCAAAGTCCTTTACACTATGATCAGTTTTCTACAATCTACAGAACGGTAAAATAGCTCTAAGATGGGGAAAGGCAAAGAGAATCCAAAGGGAACAGGACACCCAGTAATGACCTTTTTTGCCCATTTCAAAGTCTTTGGCAACTTTTCCTAGCGTGACAAAGAAGAAACAATGGAGACAACAGAGGCAGGCACGGAAGGTGGGAAGGGAAATGCTATCTAGTGTCAGCCTCATTGGAGTGCTGATGAAGACCACGACAAAGATGTCATTTATGGGATAAAATCAGGAAAATAAGAAAGAGAGAACTTTCTCCACAAAGCTATAAGATTTCTGTCAAAGGACTGTCCTTACTAGGAATTATCTCCTTCCCATACTTGTGGCATTAAAGTGTCCTTTCCTTTATAGTAATAGATAGTAGCAGCAATCACTCTTTTTAAAATGTACTTGTTGGGTGAAAAAAAGGCTGATAAGTAAGTCCCTGTCTTTAAAAAAATATATGTCAATTTATTGTGTTTTGTAATTTTTAATTCCATGCTTCTGTGACAGCCAAAAGTCCAGAAATGTTGATCCTATTAACAATTCTGAAGTTTTGTGCTGCACGTAAATTCCACAAAGGATGATTCCTGAGCAATACTTCTGAGCTCCCCTAGCCCATGAGTTCTCCTTGTATTGGAGGACAGAAAGCTGGCTTGGACAGGGCATCCAGATATGAAGCTAAACAGGGAAAGAAGAAGAAAATTATGTCTGATGCTCGAGGGAAGTTGAGGCGGAATAGAGCCAGAAGGTCACCTTCCCCATTGCTGGCCACAGAATTGTGCTGTTCATTGTGCTGCCTGTCAGCAGCCTTTCCCTACACTGTCCTCCTTGTCTGTAGCAGAGAAGTTTCTGAGGATCCATAAAACCTGGCCCATGCTTGGATGTGGCCCAAGAAGGACAGGCAAGAGGGCTTGGGATCACCTCCCTTCTGAGGGCCCATCTAGGGCCCAGGGTATAAGGATGCAAGCAAAGCCAGGAAAGAGAGGAGTTACAGACTTCTGAAGCCCATGACTGACTAGACCTGGAGTACTGGAACACAGATACACTGGCATGCTTGATGTTAGTATTTGCAGCCTGGTTCTCAATGCCTCCGCATCAGGAGTGTGGTTGGCAAGTCCTGCAGCCTCCCCAACACTGGCTGCCCGACTGCTGTAAGTCGGAAACAGCAGAGGCACTGCTTTAAAAGGCCCAGTGCTGACAGCCCAGAGGCCACACTGGCAGCCCCGCCCCAGAGACCAGCGACAGCAGGTGCCCTGAAGTCTGGGGTTTCAATTCCCATCATGGCGCAGAGGGGAAGGCGGGTTGAGCCTGAGAGAGGATCCACAGCACCAACATTCCATGTGTCCAGCACGGTTCTTCTGGGTGCCTCCTTTCTGCTGGATGCACGGCACAGAAAAGGAACAGGCGGGAGGAGACAGCTCCCAAAGGTTTTCTTAAAAATTGCATTCAAACCTAAGCCTATGGCACACTGAACAGTTGGGCTGGAAAACTGGTGGTTTAGCTCTGTAGTTGGCGTCCAGGCCCCTGGCTGAGAGAGGATAAGAGCTGTTTGTAAACTGCCTGCGCTGTGAACAAGGCAGAGGACCTCTAGGGAGCAGAGACTCAGCCGCCTCTTCTCCTCATTTCTGCATAGGAAGGGGAATGACAGCACTGAGCTAAGGAACCACTGCCAGGGGCCTGGGCTCTCGAGTTCTCCTGCTCCCACCTCTGCCTTTGAGGAACCACAGGCCCAGGATCCCAGAATCTCTGAATGGGAGGGGCCCAGAGAGTGCACAGGAATGCCCGCTTCAGCTCCTCAGACAGATCATCCTCTGGCCTCTGTAGAGCCAGGCGTCCCAGGGAATGCTCACAGCTCCTCTGCAGGTTCTCCTGCTGTTTGCCAGCTCAGATGGGCAGTGTTGAAACCCATGTCCTTTCCACCAACTAGCACAGTGGGCATATTCCTTAAATGGGAATGGCCCCTCAGATGCCCTGATCAACAGGTCATGGATTATCCAAATTCACCTGCAGGCCTTTTTTTCTTGGCCTGACTAATGTTTAAAACTCTTCTTTTTGAACCCAGTATTTACTCCAGCCCCAGTACTCCCTGTTGTCCCCTGGCCCAGTCACAGTCCTGGAGCTGGCCTCCAGAGGTATGCGTCTGTGAAGACAGACCTGTTCATCCTCCGAGTTTTAGCAGTGACCATGTACAAAGGGTTTTTTTTTTACTACACTGCCCAGGTTTCTCCCTGTTGTCCCCTGGCCTTCATTACTGGCTGCCCGACTGCTGTAAGTCGGAAACAGCAGAGGCACTGCTTTAAAAGGCCCAGTGCTGACAGCCCAGAGGCCACACTGGCAGCCCCGCCCCAGAGACCAGCGACAGCAGGTGCCCTGAAGTCTGGGGTTTCAATTCCCATCATGGCGCAGAGGGGAAGGCGGGTTGAGCCTGAGAGAGGATCCACAGCACCAACATTCCATGTGTCCAGCACGGTTCTTCTGGGTGCCTCCTTTCTGCTGGATGCACGGCACAGAAAAGGAACAGGCGGGAGGAGACAGCTCCCAAAGGTTTTCTTAAAAATTGCATTCAAACCTAAGCCTATGGCACACTGAACAGTTGGGCTGGAAAACTGGTGGTTTAGCTCTGTAGTTGGCGTCCAGGCCCCTGGCTGAGAGAGGATAAGAGCTGTTTGTAAACTGCCTGCGCTGTGAACAAGGCAGAGGACCTCTAGGGAGCAGAGACTCAGCCGCCTCTTCTCCTCATTTCTGCATAGGAAGGGGAATGACAGCACTGAGCTAAGGAACCACTGCCAGGGGCCTGGGCTCTCGAGTTCTCCTGCTCCCACCTCTGCCTTTGAGGAACCACAGGCCCAGGATCCCAGAATCTCTGAATGGGAGGGGCCCAGAGAGTGCACAGGAATGCCCGCTTCAGCTCCTCAGACAGATCATCCTCTGGCCTCTGTAGAGCCAGGCGTCCCAGGGAATGCTCACAGCTCCTCTGCAGGTTCTCCTGCTGTTTGCCAGCTCAGATGGGCAGTGTTGAAACCCATGTCCTTTCCACCAACTAGCACAGTGGGCATATTCCTTAAATGGGAATGGCCCCTCAGATGCCCTGATCAACAGGTCATGGATTATCCAAATTCACCTGCAGGCCTTTTTTTCTTGGCCTGACTAATGTTTAAAACTCTTCTTTTTGAACCCAGTATTTACTCCAGCCCCAGTACTCCCTGTTGTCCCCTGGCCCAGTCACAGTCCTGGAGCTGGCCTCCAGAGGTATGAGTCTGTGAAGCCAGACCTGTTCATCCTCCGAGTTTTAGCAGTGACCATGTACAAAGAGCCTCCTGGGTTCCTCCCTTCCTTTATAATTTAGCCTCTTCCCTTCGAGAGCTACACTGGCCACAGGGGTTTCCTTCCTCTTGTCCTGCTCTCTCCCTCTTGCGACCTTTTCATTATAAAACCATGTCTACCTCTCATTTTCTTGTGCACATGCACTTAAGTCAGTGGTTCCAACCAGCAGCAATATCACCTCTATTCTGCCTTCTGGGATTTGGAAAAACTGAAGTAGTTATCATAGTGACTGAGGCTATTAACACTTAGTGAAAGAGATGCTATCCTGTTGTGCAAAGGATAGTTCCATTAAAAAAACAACAACAACAACGGCATTAACCCTCATGAGGGCTTCCCAGGTGGCTCAGCTGTAAAGAAACCAACTGCCAATAGGAGAGACACAGGTTCATTCAGTCCCTGGGTTGGGAAGAGCCTCTGGAGAAGGAAGTGGCTACCCACTCCAGTATTCTTACCTGGGAAATCCCATGGACAGAGGAGCCTGGGGGGCTGCAATCCCTGGGGTTCAAAGAGTCAGGCATGACCTAGCTACTAAACAACGGCAACCAACCCTCATGGAGAAATGCTGACTTAAATGCAACTGCCTTAACTTTTTTTCCCTATATCTTTTATTTAACTTCTTTCTCTATGCCTCCTTAAAATGGGAATAACATATTTCATTCACAGAATACTACATTTCTTTCATAGGGTTATAGTGACGATGACACAAGATAAAACAGCTGCTTGACACATGAGCACATAGTAAATGTTAGTGGTGATGGCTGATTTAAAAAATCAAATGGTGAGACAAGAACTGGTGTGTCTGCCCATGGATCTGAAGTCTAGTCCTGTTAGAATTGCTAGTCTTCCATTAGCCAACCTTGTAACTCTGACCAGGGCATTCCTCCTCTCTAAACAATGAAGGGTTGTACTAGATTTCTGGAGACCTGTTCTTCCCAGAGTCTTTGATTCTGTGTTACAAGCTACATGACACACCCTTTTGATTTTTTCTCAGGCTTTCCTTGTCTGGGCCAGCATGCCCATGAACACTGTTGAAAGCTGACCTGTGGCTGTATTTCCTCCTACATCTGATTAAAGGACAAAGAAGGCAGGGAAAGAAGAAACAGTGTGTACACAACAGATACACGCTGGATATCATTTTTTCCCTATTGCCTGTGATGTGTTGTGGGAGGCTGTAAGTGGCCCGTGGCCTCACCTTTTTCCAGTGGTCTGCCTTCCTTAACCAGAGATTAAGTTTTCTCCCTAGAGCACACATCCTATGATCGGTATCTGCCAATCACTAGACTGTCCCCATAAAGGGATTCAGGGAAGCAGCTTCTGAGGCTCAGCAGTGAAACAGAGGCTCAAAAATACATCCTCACCCTCCCTTCCTGCCTGCTGGAAGGAAGACTGGCCATGATTGAGGGCAAGAAGGGGACAGCTGTACATCAAAAGGAAAAAAACCCCAGCAAGTCATCTCATTTAAATAAACCAGGAAGAAAAGAATGACAATAGCTTATTATTGAGAGAATAATTTGTAACTAGGTTACAGATAGTTTTAGGGTATGGAGAATGAATGGTAGAAATGGACAAAATAAAAAACAAAAATATAATCTTCTTTGTGCCTGGTGTGGAGTTAGAATACCATTTAGTCCAAACTTCCTACTCCAGATTTCCCTCCTGGATATTTGAGAAGTGTTACAAATGATTCCTCCAAGCACCAAGAAGAAGAATATTTAAATAAAGACTTGAACCTAGAGGGTTATCCTCAGGCAGATTCAAGTACACTATTTTAATGGCAAAGCAACCTTCCTCTTAGATTTCATAGATTGCTGGGGCCCTCTGGTGGAAGATAAAGGTTACATCTGCTGGTGAGAGGTCACAGATTAGATTGATTGCTCATGTGTGAGGAGGCTCTAAGGTGGGCAAGAGGAAGAGGCGATGCCAGGTACTAAGTATCCTGCACGCATTACTTCATTTGTCCCTCAGCGCTCCGTTTTCCAGGTCAGGAAGCAGAGGCTCAGAGACATTAAGTCAGTTGCCTAAGGTCACTCGCTAAGTAGCTAACTGGCAGTCCCAATTCAGTGCCAAGGATTCCAGAAATACAGACACACACACACACACTTGCAGCAGATTGCAGAGGCCATTATCCCCAGAATGTGTCCCATATTTAGGCAACAGCTTTATCCAGTTTTAAACAGTGTACTTTGCTGGAGTTTAATTAAGGTTTTTCAACATCGGACACCCAAAGTTTCATGTTTCTTTAAATTGATTTGAATATATGGCTTTTTTCCCACTTTTTCTTTTAAAGTTCATGGTGGAGGGAAAAGAGCCACAGAGGGGAAGGAAGCAAGATGGGGCTACTCAGGTCAAATGTTTTAATTAGCCAAGGAATGTTTCTTATCACTTCCCCTTTTTGCAAAGTAAGGGTGTTTAAGAAAATGATCTTTAGCAGCATGTTAACCTAAAAGGTTTTCTTGGCATATCTTGCCATAAACCTGAAATGAGTGCTCACCCTTTCTCCCTTCTTTCCTGAAAGGTTTTGTTGGTGTGGAGCGGAGGGCAGAAACATTTGAGTATCTAACTAAAATCTAGGAAAAATGACAAAAAAAGGGCTTATTATTGAGAGAATAATTTGTAACTAGGTTACAGATAGTTTTAGGGTATGGAGAATGAATGGTAGAAATGGACAAAATAAAAAACAAAAATATAATCTTCTTTGTGCCTGGTGTGGAGTTAGAATACCATTTAGTCCAAACTTCCTACTCCAGATTTCCCTCCTGGATATTTGAGAAGTGTTACAAATGATTCCTCCAAGCACCAAGAAGAAGAATATTTAAATAAAGACTTGAACCTAGAGGGTTATCCTCAGGCAGATTCAAGTACACTATTTTAATGGCAAAGCAACCTTCCTCTTAGATTTCATAGATTGCTGGGGCCCTCTGGTGGAAGATAAAGGTTACATCTGCTGGTGAGAGGTCACAGATTAGATTGATTGCTCATGTGTGAGGAGGCTCTAAGGTGGGCAAGAGGAAGAGGCGATGCCAGGTACTAAGTATCCTGCACGCATTACTTCATTTGTCCCTCAGCGCTCCGTTTTCCAGGTCAGGAAGCAGAGGCTCAGAGACATTAAGTCAGTTGCCTAAGGTCACTCGCTAAGTAGCTAACTGGCAGTCCCAATTCAGTGCCAAGGATTCCAGAAATACAGACACACACACACACACTTGCAGCAGATTGCAGAGGCCATTATCCCCAGAATGTGTCCCATATTTAGGCAACAGCTTTATCCAGTTTTAAACAGTGTACTTTGCTGGAGTTTAATTAAGGTTTTTCAACATCGGACACCCAAAGTTTCATGTTTCTTTAAATTGATTTGAATATATGGCTTTTTTCCCACTTTTTCTTTTAAAGTTCATGGTGGAGGGAAAAGAGCCACAGAGGGGAAGGAAGCAAGATGGGGCTACTCAGGTCAAATGTTTTAATTAGCCAAGGAATGTTTCTTATCACTTCCCCTTTTTGCAAAGTAAGGGTGTTTAAGAAAATGATCTTTAGCAGCATGTTAACCTAAAAGGTTTTCTTGGCATATCTTGCCCTAAACCTGAAATGAGTGCTCACTCCTTTCTCCCTTCTTTCCTGAAAGGTTTTGTTGGTGTGGAGCGGAGGGGAGCAGAAACATTTGAGTATCTAACTAAAATCTAGGAGTCTGGTAGGACAAAGCAAAAATTCATTCTTCTCATGAACAATTTTCCATTGCTCCTTGCCCTTCCAAAACTTTCTACTGTAATTAGACTAGAGAAGCGATCTTAGAACGTGGTTCCTAGACCAGCATCACCTGGGAACCACAGGGCAATGCAGACACTTGGGCCCATTGACACTGCTCAAAACCTCTGGAATGAGTCTAGCAAAGCCCTCCAGGTGGTTCTGATGCTTGCTAATTTTTGAGAGCTACTGCTCGAGAACAAGGACTTCCCTGGTGGCTCAGTGGTAAAGAATCTGCCTGCAATGCAGGTGATGCAGGTTCAATACCTGGGCCAGGAAGATTCCCTGGAGGAGGGCATGGCAATGCACCCCAGTACTCTTGCCTGGAGAATCCCATGGCGACAGTCCATAGGGCCAGAAAGAGCTGGACACAACTGAAGTGAATCAGCATGCACACCCACAGTCCTTGAGAACTGGGTTCTTAACCTAGGGCCCACAGAGGACGTTAGGGAGTCCAAAAGTTCCTTGGGTCTGCATATAAAATTTTATGTATGTATTTACCCTTTCTCTGGATCCAGAGCAGCCACCTCTTGACCCACTATGAAATACTTTGTTGTTGTTTAGTTACTAAGTCCTGTTGGGCTGACTCCTTGCAACCCGACGGATGGTAGCCCACCAGACTCCTCTGTCTATGGAATTTTTCAGGCAAGAATACCAGAGTGGGTTGTCATTTCCTTCTCCAGGGAATCTTCCCAACTCAGGCATTGAATCCACATCTCCTGCATTACAGATTCTTTACCTCTGAGCCACCTGGGAAGCCTCCTACGAATGACTTACGACTCTATAATTCTGTTTCTTGGTAAACGCCCCCTTGCTTGCACCCACAGACTCTTCTTTCTTCCACGTCTTTACCTGAAAAGTAAGGGTGTTTAAGAAAATGATTTTAGCACTGTTAACCTAAAAGGTTTTCTTGGCATATCTTGCCCTAAACCTGAAATGAGTGCTCACTCCTTTCTCCCTTCTTTCCTGAAAGGTTTTGTTGGTGTGGAGCGGAGGGGAGCAGAAACATTTGAGTATCTAACTAAAATCTAGGAGTCTGGTAGGACAAAGCAAAAATTCATTCTTCTCATGAACAATTTTCCATTGCTCCTTGCCCTTCCAAAACTTTCTACTGTAATTAGACTAGAGAAGCGATCTTAGAACGTGGTTCCTAGACCAGCATCACCTGGGAACCACAGGGCAATGCAGACACTTGGGCCCATTGACACTGCTCAAAACCTCTGGAATGAGTCTAGCAAAGCCCTCCAGGTGGTTCTGATGCTTGCTAATTTTTGAGAGCTACTGCTCGAGAACAAGGACTTCCCTGGTGGCTCAGTGGTAAAGAATCTGCCTGCAATGCAGGTGATGCAGGTTCAATACCTGGGCCAGGAAGATTCCCCTGGAGGAGGGCATGGCAATGCACCCCAGTACTCTTGCCTGGAGAATCCCATGGCGACAGTCCATAGGGCCAGAAAGAGCTGGACACAACTGAAGTGAATCAGCATGCACACCCCACAGTCCTTGAGAACTGGGTTCTTAACCTAGGGCCCACAGAGGACGTTAGGGAGTCCAAAAGTTCCTTGGGTCTGCATATAAAATTTTATGTATGTATTTACCCTTTCTCTGGATCCAGAGCAGCCACCTCTTGACCCACTATGAAATACTTTGTTGTTGTTTAGTTACTAAGTCCTGTTGGGCTGACTCCTTGCAACCCGACGGATGGTAGCCCACCAGACTCCTCTGTCTATGGAATTTTTCAGGCAAGAATACCAGAGTGGGTTGTCATTTCCTTCTCCAGGGAATCTTCCCAACTCAGGCATTGAATCCACATCTCCTGCATTACAGATTCTTTACCTCTGAGCCACCTGGGAAGCCTCCTACGAATGACTTACGACTCTATAATTCTGTTTCTTGGTAAACGCCCCCTTGCTTGCACCCACAGACTCTTCTTTCTTCCACGTCTTTACCTGAAAAGAGAGATGGCTTTCCTCCGAAGAATCTTAGTGCTCATCATCTCCCACCCCTCACCCGCCTTCGGTACAGGAGCTGGGCCTCCCCAACTGCAGCCCATCATCCCTCTGCACATAAGCCTCTGCACTTCGGAGACTTTCAGGTACTCTTCTCTTCGCTCCTCCTTTATTGTGTCATCTGCTGACCTTCCAGATACCTCCTCTCATTCACTATAGACCTAGGCTTCCTACAGTCCTACCATCACCTTGGGTGACATCAATGTCATATCCGTGGCTTATCCAACACCCCAGCCTCACAGGATTGCCACTGAAATTTCAACATCAAAGAATTTCACCTCCATAACACTTCAACCACTCACTCTGTGCCATGCCTGAGGCTTGCCCTAACCCGGAATTACACCAGATGGTAAGGCTGTTGCAGTGGCTTCCAATGTTTCTCTGCCCACTGCAGGACAACTGCGTCTCTGCTTCCTGTTCCTGTCAGTCTTGGAGCCAGGCTGATGGAGCAGCCTTCATTCTGGGGGGCACGAGCCTTGTGCTGAGAGAAAGAAGAGACTGGCTTCTGCAGTGGTCCCTCAGTGTGCTCAGAACGCTTCATTCCCACTCCCATTCCACTGATAAGCCTGCTGTGAGAGGGGAGGGAGGCAGAGTTTTCTCTAAACCTGGTGGAGGGAAGAGGCCGATGTCTTTGATGTCTTACTAGACCATCAATCTCTCAAAATGTAAGGACCTATCCCTTCTGTTCTCGGTCTCTTCTTTTAATTTTGTTAAGGCTTTGCATTTCCTATCTGCCCTCCCTGGGAACAGGGCGAGTAGATACCCTGAACAGTTAGTAAGTGCTGACTCGACCTCTATTATCTCATGAGGTACTGTGGGACCAGTTACATACCTGTCTTCACTCTCTTCCCTTCGTTGTTTTCTGGATTAGAGCCATCACTTCCACTATCACTGAAGCCAAAGGACCAGGAAGAACTGTAAGCCCAGGTCAGGCACATGGCTGTGTAGCGACAGCAGTCTTGCTGTGTCACTTTCCTCTAGAAGCACTCAGCGGCTGGACCTACTGGTTCTCAACCAGGGAAATTCTCTCCTTGAGGGGCATTTGCCAATGTCTGGAGCCATTTTTTGATTATCATCATCAGTTAGGTGGAGAGTGCTGGCTGGTGAATAGAGGCCAAGGAAGCTGTTCAGCATCCTACAGCGCACAGAACACCCCTCCACCCAGCAAAGAATCTTCCAGCCTAAAGTGTCAGTAGTGCTGAGACTGAGAAATCCAGGTCTAAATGTACGGTGCATGGTAAGTCACTCCAGTCACGTCCCACTCCTTGCCCTCGCTGGACCGTAGCCTGCTAGGCTCCTCTGTCCGTGGAATTCTCCGGGCAAGAGTCTGGAGTGGGATGCCATGCCTCCTCCAGGGGCCTTGATCCTCACCCTCACGTGTTTCCTCTTACCTGTAGCTTTCCTCCCACCTCTTCAAACTCCTATCCTGCCTGTAGATCTGCTTCTCATTTCTTCAAGGTAGTTGCTCCTAAACCCTTGACTAATTGAGGCCCGCCTCTAGATTTCGAATAGCAGCATGTATTTGCCCAACATAGCTCTTCACTGCACAAACAGTATTTGCTTAACCAGTTAAGTTTCCTAAGCCAGGGTCCACATTCATCACCCACCACTCTATTCCCAGTACCTAGAAAGTATAGGATACATAATAGATACTTGATATTTACAGCGGTGAGGGAAGAGGCCGGAGGTTCTCTAAACCTGGTGGAGGGAAGAGGCCGATGTCTTTGATGTCTTACTAGACCATCAATCTCTCAAAATGTAAGGACCTATCCCTTCTGTTCTCGGTCTCTTCTTTTAATTTTGTTAAGGCTTTGCATTTCCTATCTGCCCTCCCTGGGAACAGGGCGAGTAGATACCCTGAACAGTTAGTAAGTGCTGACTCGACCTCTATTATCTCATGAGGTACTGTGGGACCAGTTACATACCTGTCTTCACTCTCTTCCCTTCGTTGTTTTCTGGATTAGAGCCATCACTTCCACTATCACTGAAGCCAAAGGACCAGGAAGAACTGTAAGCCCAGGTCAGGCACATGGCTGTGTAGCGACAGCAGTCTTGCTGTGTCACTTTCCTCTAGAAGCACTCAGCGGCTGGACCTACTGGTTCTCAACCAGGGAAATTCTCTCCTTGAGGGGCATTTGCCAATGTCTGGAGCCATTTTTTGATTATCATCATCAGTTAGGTGGAGAGTGCTGGCTGGTGAATAGAGGCCAAGGAAGCTGTTCAGCATCCTACAGCGCACAGAACACCCCTCCACCCAGCAAAGAATCTTCCAGCCTAAAGTGTCAGTAGTGCTGAGACTGAGAAATCCAGGTCTAAATGTACGGTGCATGGTAAGTCACTCCAGTCACGTCCCACTCCTTGCCCTCGCTGGACCGTAGCCTGCTAGGCTCCTCTGTCCGTGGAATTCTCCGGGCAAGAGTCTGGAGTGGGATGCCATGCCTCCTCCAGGGGCCTTGATCCTCACCCTCACGTGTTTCCTCTTACCTGTAGCTTTCCTCCCACCTCTTCAAACTCCTATCCTGCCTGTAGATCTGCTTCTCATTTCTTCAAGGTAGTTGCTCCTAAACCCTTGACTAATTGAGGCCCGCCTCTAGATTTCGAATAGCAGCATGTATTTGCCCAACATAGCTCTTCACTGCACAAACAGTATTTGCTTAACCAGTTAAGTTTCCTAAGCCAGGGTCCACATTCATCACCCACCACTCTATTCCCAGTACCTAGAAAGTATAGGATACATAATAGATACTTGATATTTACAGCCTAGGTGTTCCTGAACTCCATTTCCACTTGAATCTCCTTATACGCCCCCAATCAACACATCTAACACATGATTTTTTTCCTACCTCATCACCACCAGCAAAAACCCTCTACTCTTACCCATATATTTTTTTTTTTTACAGCTTTCTCAGATCTTTGTTTATTCACCAGTGCCTCATACAGAAAAATCAGATATGATTACGACTTAAGTCCATACATAGCCACTTACGATACTTAAGATGATGAGCACGGGGCAGTCATGACAGTCGCTTTTCCTCAGACACTGCATTGCTAAAAATAAAGATCTGTGAAACTGCACTGCAATGTCAAGGCTTCATCTTCCCTGACCCTCCCCCATGGAATCAAATGAATATCCCCTGAAAGATGGACTCCTGTCGTTAACCATTTCAGCCTTTTTCATTCACGTTTACGCTTCAATCCAGGGACTTTTGCTTGGATTTTAGCCATAGCATCTTTAACATTCTTATTTGCAAGTCCTAGATAATGATCTATTTGTGCCTGATGCCGTTCATAAATAACAGGAACACTGAAGAGTGAAATCAGAGCCAAAATTAGTAGAGTCAGACCATTGAACAAGGCACCAACATAGGTAAATACCCACATCTGCACTGCAAACTTCAGAGAATCAGCTGAGTCATCAACTAAGACGAGGCGTCTGGGTTCTTTTAGTGTGAAGCTCACATGACCAAGAGCAGAATTACTGCACTTCTGAACCAACTCCTCAGATACAGCCACGTCAGATTCCAAATATGCTCTGAATGGGTGGCCTTCATCAGACTTCTGGATAGCTTGGATCACACCCGCATACACCCTAAAGCTGACTGTCACAAAGAGCAGGGCCAAGGCAACATAGGCCGTTACACTCACAGTGCTGAGTACTGTCAGTGAGAGCAGTGGGAAGGAGGCCCACAGCTTGGTTTCTTCATGGTTCCCCAGATTATCTCAGCAGCACGGGCCTGGTACTCACTCTCTGCTTCAAGCAGTTTATGCCTCTGGCCACACTGCTCTGACGTCAGACCAAAGGGCTGGTGCCTCCATGTGTTCTCAGCCCCAGGAGCTGTCCTGAGGGTTGCCCCATCCTGAGCATCCTCACTGCCTAGCTTCAGGTTTAGCCAGCTGGAGGTGGGAGAAATGGGCAGGGAGTTCTTCCTCCCTCCCTCCCTGCTCTGGGGCCCTGTCTCTGGAGGCCCTTCCTTCCACAGCTGCAGCCACAGTTCAACTAGATCACAGACTTCCATCTTCCCTTTGCCCCTTGACCTTATGGAAGCAATGACACCCCCTGATGTGAGTCTCCAAGTATCTTAACATTCCGTGATCTGTCCCCTCTACCCACATTCTTAATCTCAATGAACGGCACCCCTTCTACCAACTGTTCAAGCCATCCTTGACACCTTCCCTTCGCTCATATCCACACTCATTCACAAAGTCTGTCACTCCCGTGTTGATTTCTCTCAAATCCATGCCCTTCTCTTGGGCTTTTGTCTCAGATGCAATGGTTTTAACTGCCGCTCTTCAATTCTTGCTTGCCTTGGACAGATGAGTTTTGCTAAGCCTTAAATACCTTGTGGAAAAGTAGATGCCAAGTCAGCACATCCTAAGAGCTCAGTAAGTATCACCTATTATCTTTCTTCCTAGGTCCACTGCCATTAGCTTAGGAGCACCATTATCTCCAGCCCAGACTGCCGCCCTGGCCTAGCTGTTCTCCCTGGCCTCGGATCAAGCCAGCACTCCAGTCTCATATTAACAGTGCAGCCAGAATGATCTTTCAAAATTGCAAATGAGATCCTGTCACACTCATTAGAATCCTTTGAAAGTTCTCCACTGCCTCCAGGACAAGGCTCAAACTTGCCAGCTTGGCTTATCACACCTTTATGACCCAGCCCCTCCAACACTCCAGTCCCATCTTTTACTCCAGATTTGTCAAACAACTTTCTGTCCCCCCAAAGCCATTCTCTTACCTGTGGTTCTTTCATTACTGCCTCCATGGTCCAGGTGGACTGTCTAATGTCCCTAACTCAACTGCTAGACTGTTAAGGCAACTTGAAAGAGACTCCTTAGTCACTGTGGTATTCTCAGTTCCAGTTTTTATTTATCTCAGCAGCACGGGCCTGGTACTCACTCTCTGCTTCAAGCAGTTTATGCCTCTGGCCACACTGCTCTGACGTCAGACCAAAGGGCTG
Organism: Tragulus kanchil; assembly: GCA_022376925.1. NCBI lineage: Eukaryota > Metazoa > Chordata > Mammalia > Artiodactyla > Tragulidae > Tragulus > Tragulus kanchil. The sequence continues at coordinate 78,136,097 of JAIOJX010000024.1, read as the reverse complement.
GTGCCTCCATGTGTTCTCAGCCCCAGGAGCTGTCCTGAGGGTTGCCCCATCCTGAGCATCCTCACTGCCTAGCTTCAGGTTTAGCCAGCTGGAGGTGGGAGAAATGGGCAGGGAGTTCTTCCTCCCTCCCTCCCTGCTCTGGGGCCCTGTCTCTGGAGGCCCTTCCTTCCACAGCTGCAGCCACAGTTCAACTAGATCACAGACTTCCATCTTCCCTTTGCCCCTTGACCTTATGGAAGCAATGACACCCCCTGATGTGAGTCTCCAAGTATCTTAACATTCCGTATCTGTCCCCTCTACCCACATTCTTAATCTCAATGAACGGCACCCCTTCTACCAACTGTTCAAGCCATCCTTGACACCTTCCCTTCGCTCATATCCACACTCATTCACAAAGTCTGTCACTCCCGTGTTGATTTCTCTCAAATCCATGCCCTTCTCTTGGGCTTTTGTCTCAGATGCAATGGTTTTAACTGCCGCTCTTCAATTCTTGCTTGCCTTGGACAGATGAGTTTTGCTAAGCCTTAAATACCTTGTGGAAAAGTAGATGCCAAGTCAGCACATCCTAAGAGCTCAGTAAGTATCACCTATTATCTTTCTTCCTAGGTCCACTGCCATTAGCTTAGGAGCACCATTATCTCCAGCCCAGACTGCCGCCCTGGCCTAGCTGTTCTCCCTGGCCTCGGATCAAGCCAGCACTCCAGTCTCATATTAACAGTGCAGCCAGAATGATCTTTCAAAATTGCAAATGAGATCCTGTCACACTCATTAGAATCCTTTGAAAGTTCTCCACTGCCTCCAGGACAAGGCTCAAACTTGCCAGCTTGGCTTATCACACCTTTATGACCCAGCCCCTCCAACACTCCAGTCCCATCTTTTACTCCAGATTTGTCAAACAACTTTCTGTCCCCCCAAAGCCATTCTCTTACCTGTGGTTCTTTCATTACTGCCTCCATGGTCCAGGTGGACTGTCTAATGTCCCTAACTCAACTGCTAGACTGTTAAGGCAACTTGAAAGAGACTCCTTAGTCACTGTGGTATTCTCAGTTCAGGCTCATTCAGGCTCTGGCTCATATTAAAGCTTAATAACTGTTTATTGAATGAACTTAACTCTTTCTTTATTTTGAAGAGGAAGCAAAAGGAAAATATTAATCAAATGAATTTAGGGTTTGGGATATACATAGCAAGATTATCCCTGTATCCCCGAACATGTAACAACCTGAAATCTTTCTAATAATACTAGTACTTTTTATATCCTGTAGAGGGTGGATTCAAGCATATCGTAGCAAACGAGTGCTGCCTAAGCATTTGTCTGCTAACCACTGTTCAGCTCAGTTACTCCTTTCAGCCAGCCATCTTCTAGCCTCAAAACTACATTAGGTAAGGATGATAAATCTGTAATACCAGGAATCAAGTTGAGTAGGATATAGAATCCAGGGAACAAAACATGGTTTGCGGTTATTAAAAAGTAACTTGGGGGACTTCCCTGGTGGTCCAGTGGTTAAGACTCTGTGTTCCCAATGAAGGGGGCCTGGGTTTGATCCCTGGTCAGGGAACTAGATCCCACATGTCACAATTAAGACCCAGTGTAGTCAAATAAATAAATAATTTAAAAAATAATAATTAAAAAAACAAACAAACAAAAAAAGTAACTTGGGCTTCCCTGGTGGTCCAGTGGGTGGAGAGTCTGCCTTGCAGTGCAGGGGGCGCCGGTTCGATCCCTGGCCTGGGAGGATCCCACGTGCCATGGAGCGGCTGGATGGGTGTGTCCAATTATAAGCACTCTGGAGCACATGTGCCCAGAGCCAATGTTCTGCAATAGAAGAGGCCACTGCAATGGGAGGCCCATACAGGCTGAAGAGTGAAGATAGATGAAAATAAATAAATATATAAATAAATGTTTGGTTTCTTTTAAAGTAACTTTACGGGCTTCCCTGGTGGTCCAGTGGGTAGAGTCCACCTTGCAGTGCAAGTGGCAGCAGTTCGATCCCTGGCCTGGGGAGATCTCACGACTGTGGAGCAGCTGGACTGGTGTGTCCAATTAGGAGCCAGCACTCTGAAGTGAGAGAGGCCACTGCAATGGGAGCCCCACACATGCCAAAGAATAAAAGGATGGATGAAAATAAATATAAATAAAAGAGGCATGATGGGGAAATGAAAAAAAAAGTAACTTTCTAGAGGTCACAAAATACGGGAATAGTTGTGTGAACACAGAAGCTGGCCTCATCCTTGTCTCTAAGGTTCTTGTGCTTGGCTTTCATTTTTATTTTTTAAAAACTGCTTATTTGGTATACGTAGGATCTAGTTTCCTGACCAGGGATTGAACCCAGGACCCCAGCAATGGGAGTGCAGCGCCTTAGCCACCGAACCACTAGGGAAGTCCCAATTTCATCTTCAAAGTGCCACCCCTACTATTGATCGTTATCACTCCTGCCCCACCCCCAGGCGTTCCTCACTCAAGTGTATGCTACCTCTCTAGAGGAGATCATTTGTGTGGTAGCCTATGAACAGTGCTCTCCAAAGTTGTGCAGTGAGTGCCAATCTGTGCCAGCTACATGACGGCTGTGAGCTCAGGACAACTGGGGTTTGCCACATGCTGGTTCACTTTTCTTTGATATACGGTCCAGTGGTTAAGACTCTGTATTCCCAATGAAGGGGGCCTGGGTTTGATCCCTGGTCAGGGAACTAGATCCCACATGTCACAATTAAGACCCAGTGTAGTCAAATAAATAAATAATTTAAAAAATAATAATTAAAAAAACAAACAAACAAAAAAAGTAACTTGGGCTTCCCTGGTGGTCCAGTGGGTGGAGAGTCTGCCTTGCAGTGCAGGGGGCGCCGGTTCGATCCCTGGCCTGGGAGGATCCCACGTGCCATGGAGCGGCTGGATGGGTGTGTCCAATTATAAGCACTCTGGAGCACATGTGCCCAGAGCCAATGTTCTGCAATAGAAGAGGCCACTGCAATGGGAGGCCCATACAGGCTGAAGAGTGAAGATAGATGAAAATAAATAAATATATAAATAAATGTTTGGTTTCTTTTAAAGTAACTTTACGGGCTTCCCTGGTGGTCCAGTGGGTAGAGTCCACCTTGCAGTGCAAGTGGCAGCAGTTCGATCCCTGGCCTGGGGAGATCTCACGTACTGTGGAGCAGCTGGACTGGTGTGTCCAATTAGGAGCCAGCACTCTGAAGTGAGAGAGGCCACTGCAATGGGAGCCCCACACATGCCAAAGAATAAAAGGATGGATGAAAATAAATATAAATAAAAGAGGCATGATGGGGAAATGAAAAAAAAAGTAACTTTCTAGAGGTCACAAAATACGGGAATAGTTGTGTGAACACAGAAGCTGGCCTCATCCTTGTCTCTAAGGTTCTTGTGCTTGGCTTTCATTTTTATTTTTTAAAAACTGCTTATTTGGTATACGTAGGATCTAGTTTCCTGACCAGGGATTGAACCCAGGACCCCAGCAATGGGAGTGCAGCGCCTTAGCCACCGAACCACTAGGGAAGTCCCAATTTCATCTTCAAAGTGCCACCCCTACTATTGATCGTTATCACTCCTGCCCCACCCCCAGGCGTTCCTCACTCAAGTGTATGCTACCTCTCTCTAGAGGAGATCATTTGTGTGGTAGCCTATGAACAGTGCTCTCCAAAGTTGTGCAGTGAGTGCCAATCTGTGCCAGCTACATGACGGCTGTGAGCTCAGGACAACTGACCGGATGCTTCACCCACCTTTAAGGCCTTAGTATGTGGGCTAACTCTTTATGGACTGGTTCACTTTTCTTTGATATACCTCCAAAGAACAGAACCCGAGGGTCACAGACCAGTTTCAATGAAGCTCCTGAAAATACACGTGAAATGTACTTTTATCAAGAGATTTCATAAGTTTCATTAGCTTTTCATGGAGCACTGCAATTCCCAAAAGTTTAGGATCCCTGCATACCAGTGAATACTTTGTGACAAGCCCTCTCACACCAGCCCTAATACAAAAGCACAATGAAATAGGATCCTGCACGTGGTGCTTTTTCATAAACTCAAGGGCAAATCTCACCACTTGAAATCCTTTCAGTAACAAAGAGGGTGGTGGACTGTTGACATATTCGTGGGTTCAGCAGAGTAAGGCAGTCCTGGGCCGGGAGAGGCTTGACTCAGACCACTTGAGACAGCCCGTGCCACAGGCGCTCCAGTGCTCAAGGGCTCTAGCGGGGGAATCTCCACAGCTCACTGCCTTAGTCAATGCTATTAATAAAGAAATACTCTGCAAATTTTGGGGTTTCAAGATAGGGAACCTAAAATTTAAATACAACACTTAATAATTATGTGTATGATTGGGAGTGGGGGAGATTACAAGTTAAGTACAATAACTTCTATTGTAAAAGCTGTTCTGTTTATTCCTATCAAACCAAAGACTATAATGACAGAAAACAAGATTTTCCTCAATACAAAATGTTGCATATTTTCCCCATGACACCACAAAATGGAAAATATTTAATACACAAGGCACAACAGAGTCAAATACATAGTGCAAACACCAAAAAGATACAGAGCTATCAACTTAGTGGTCCTTGTAAGGTTAGGCAAGAATTCATAATGCTCTGGGCTGGTTACTATTCAAAGTTATTTTAAACTTCCTTTTTCTTCCCATTTTATGAAACCAGATGCGTTACTTCTATTAATTATGACTACCTAACTAGATGCGATGTGGAAAACTGCAGGCTTTCTGTATACTGGTTGCATTTTATGCCACCTACTCAAGTGCATGTAAGACAGAATTTTTTACACCAAGACCACAGCAAGGCAGCTGTAGCTACTGTCCAGATTTACACATACACCTTTCTCAGAACCTCATGGCAGAACTCTTTTAGACACGAGCTCACTGAAGAAAAAGCAAAAGGTATCTGAGCTACAGGCATGGGTGAAAGGAAGCAATGCAGGCTCTGCTAGGCAGGCACCAAAGGGAGCTCAGCTTCCAGGACACAAGGCATGCTGAATACATACCCAGTGCTTGGTTTACCAAAAGCGTAACAATTTCTAGTATCTTACTCAAGGCAATTAGAGGTTCTATACTCCCCCACACTTAATCCCCACAATTAGGTAGAAAGAGTAGTAAGGTGAACTCATTTTACAGATAAGAAAAACTGAGGCTTAAGAAGGTCAAGATTAGGGCTCAAGATAGTGGAGTAATTTTATTCCATATCTCTATTCAAGAGACACTTAACAGTGGCTAGCTACAGACTAGAAGAGTATCCTATTTAAGAGGCTGCCTTGCCAGGGGCTGAAGAGGCCAGAAACATTTAATTCCTCCTTTAAAACATTTTCTATAACTTTCTAAAGTGGAAAAGAATAAAAGCCAAAGGAGACACTTTGATTCTTTATGAAAAAGGAGTGGAAAAATTGAGGCAAATGGTGCATGTCGAGGGGAAGGCGGGGCTGGGGGGGGGGGCGCGATGTACACACTGTTACATTTGAAATGGATAACCAATAAGTTCCCAGGGGAACTCTACTCAATATTAACTGGCAGTCTGGATGGAAGGGACTTTGGGGAGAGAATCGATACATGTACCTGGATAGCTGTACACCTAAAACTACCACAACACTTTTAATCAGCTATATTCTAACATAAAATAAAGTAAAAGTAAAATCAAATGAACTCTGCTCAATATTATGTAACAACCTAAATGGGGAAAGACTTTGAAAAAGAAGAGATATATGCATAACTTTGCTGTACATCTGAAACTAACACATTATTGATCACCTATACTCCAATACACTAATGAAACAGACAGCTAAAAAGAAAAAGTATTCCCGTAGGAAGAAGACAGGCTGGCCTGAATTTCTGAATGCTAAGACAATAGAACGAAATCCCCTGTTGCTCCATCCTATACACAGACCTTCTAACTACAGTCGTTTGCTACCAGATAGTAGCTCTGGTGTCCTGTGTTTCCTGCTTACTGCTGGACGCCACCACCTAATTCTGCAAGAGAAATATTCCCCAGGATGGACTGGCAAAGAGGTGCATTACCTAAAGACACTGCAGTTACAACTATCCAAGGCGGACACAGGAAGGCCTATGGTATAAAAGCACTATCCAGAAGGAGATAATTTTGAATCCCAAGGGAAAAACACAGGGAGTAAGGAAGGGGAAATGTCTGACATCAAAGTACTTTGTTTAAAAACAAAAGCAAAAAGCCTTGGGGCAAGAAATTAGATGTTCTGATAAACTGTTAATAATACCAGCTTTCAGTAAAGCATTTACCAAACACAGAAACTACAGCAAGTATTTACCAAACTACAGCAACTGAGGAAGGAACTGCTCTGACAACACTATTTGGCCCTTTTTAGGATCTTTGACCCATCATGTCACAAGAAATGAGGACTTCTGCTTGCTGTGCTACGCTCCTAGATGGCATTTAATGAAGATTCCCAATGAAGAAAAACTACCTGCAAAAGCAGCATCTTAGGTTTCAGGCAAACTACCAAGAAACAGTAACTACTCTTTCTCTGTAACATTTCACTCAAAAAGGCCCTTAAAAGGCTCTTGAGACAAGTACAGTGAACCCCAAGTGTAGGTTTATTATAATGTGCAAAATAATTATATTTTACCAATGCCACATTTGCCATAGTGGCTTTATTTCGTATTGCACATTCACTGCATTAGAAGATCTCAAAATGCTAATACAACATTCTCCCACAGGAGAGAAAGATCTGGTGGCTCCTAAAGACAGACTACAGCGATGGCGAACGAGGAAAACTCTATCAACAGAACAAGTATCTCAAGGCCATCTGGAAAAACTGTTCCCAGATTAGGTCTGGGGAGTCACTTGAACCACAACCTCAAATAATTCCCATTTCCAGTTTAGCTTTAGGGTCCTCAGTATTTCTCCTCATATGCAAAACTGCATCTCAGCTAAACACAAATCTGGGAAATTTCAGTAAAGTGACCCCAACATGCCCTATGGGAGTGCAAAATTCTAGACATTTGTAAACACTGTACATGGCACTCTTGGCACAGGGGAGAGTGTGCAAGTTCCTCTAGCTTTCAAGTGCAGATTCTAAATACACCTAGTCTATAGCCATTTTTAGCAAAAGCGTTACCAGTTTTGATAGTGTATGTGCATACATGTACAACCCTGAATGGGAGAGCTGTCAAAATGAATTCTTCCTTTAGAAAGAACATGTAAAACCAGAAGGAGATAATTTTGAATCCCAAGGGAAAAACACAGGGAGTAAGGAAGGGGAAATGTCTGACATCAAAGTACTTTGTTTAAAAACAAAAGCAAAAAGCCTTGGGGCAAGAAATTAGATGTTCTGATAAACTGTTAATAATACCAGCTTTCAGTAAAGCATTTACCAAACACAGAAACTACAGCAAGTATTTACCAAACTACAGCAACTGAGGAAGGAACTGCTCTGACAACACTATTTGGCCCTTTTTAGGATCTTTGACCCATCATGTCACAAGAAATGAGGACTTCTGCTTGCTGTGCTACGCTCCTAGATGGCATTTAATGAAGATTCCCAATGAAGAAAAACTACCTGCAAAAGCAGCATCTTAGGTTTCAGGCAAACTACCAAGAAACAGTAACTACTCTTTCTCTGTAACATTTCACTCAAAAAGGCCCTTAAAAGGCTCTTGAGACAAGTACAGTGAACCCCAAGTGTAGGTTTATTATAATGTGCAAAATAATTATATTTTACCAATGCCACATTTGCCATAGTGGCTTTATTTCGTATTGCACATTCACTGCATTAGAAGATCTCAAAATGCTAATACAACATTCTCCCACAGGAGAGAAAGATCTGGTGGCTCCTAAAGACAGACTACAGCGATGGCGAACGAGGAAAACTCTATCAACAGAACAAGTATCTCAAGGCCATCTGGAAAAACTGTTCCCAGATTAGGTCTGGGGAGTCACTTGAACCACAACCTCAAATAATTCCCATTTCCAGTTTAGCTTTAGGGTCCTCAGTATTTCTCCTCATATGCAAAACTGCATCTCAGCTAAACACAAATCTGGGAAATTTCAGTAAAGTGACCCCAACATGCCCTATGGGAGTGCAAAATTCTAGACATTTGTAAACACTGTACATGGCACTCTTGGCACAGGGGAGAGTGTGCAAGTTCCTCTAGCTTTCAAGTGCAGATTCTAAATACACCTAGTCTATAGCCATTTTTAGCAAAAGCGTTACCAGTTTTGATAGTGTATGTGCATACATGTACAACCCTGAATGGGAGAGCTGTCAAAATGAATTCTCCTTTAGGACATGAACAATTTAAACAGGTATTTGGCTAAATAGAAAACAAAAGATTCACAGTATCTAAAATCATACACTTTGGTGGTCTTCCCTGGCAGTGGTTAAGACTCTGTGCTTCCAGTGCAGGAGGCACGGGTTCAATTCCTGGCTGGAAAAGTTCCACAGGCCATGCAGTGTGGTCAAAAAAAAAAGAAAAACAAATCATATACTTTCAGAAGCTCATATAACTGTCTGTGGGAAAAACCAAACAGCTGGTTAACAAGTTTTCTCTTTTCTAAAGACCACCAAGAGGTAACACTGCAATAGCTGTGTAGAGTGTGAGATCTAATGTTCACAAATTTCTCTTTAGCAACTGTCAAAGAAGTCAACATTGCACTGAAATAACATTAAAAAAGAAGTATAACTGATCCTGACCTTTAAAAATAAGTTCTTCCAAACAAAATAACGTCCCACAAAGCATTACATACACCTATATATACATAAATTATTATTAAAACACAACTGAATATTTCAAATGCTTGGCAGTGATTCAATCTTAGACAAGTTCATGGCAGTTTAGAAGCTGGTCTGGCTGGATGTTGATCCATTGTTCAAGCCTAGGATTGAGAATCAATGATATACCATACATGAACTCTGAAGAAATGTTAATATCAACTTAAAGCCTTGATCTTAGATTTTTTATAAAATCTGATTTAAGTATTAAATACAAGAGCATACCCTATAAGTACAAGTTGAACGAGTTAACAATAAGACACAGGAGAGATTTTTAGTTATAGTCTAGAAATTCATTGCTTTTGTAAGAATTTGTCATTTTTGCTCTTAACATTTTATCTGGGATAAAAGGGTCATAAATATTAATTTAAATAACTAAAATAAATTTGATGCTAATGTGGGATGCTTTCATTAATCACTCTGGGAAATTTCAGTAAAGTGACCCCAACATGCCCTATGGGAGTGCAAAATTCTAGACATTTGTAAACACTGTACATGGCACTCTTGGCACAGGGGAGAGTGTGCAAGTTCCTCTAGCTTTCAAGTGCAGATTCTAAATACACCTAGTCTATAGCCATTTTTAGCAAAAGCGTTACCAGTTTTGATAGTGTATGTGCATACATGTACAACCCTGAATGGGAGAGCTGTCAAAATGAATTCTCCTTTAGGACATGAACAATTTAAACAGGTATTTGGCTAAATAGAAAACAAAAGATTCACAGTATCTAAAATCATACACTTTGGTGGTCTTCCCTGGCAGTGGTTAAGACTCTGTGCTTCCAGTGCAGGAGGCACGGGTTCAATTCCTGGCTGGAAAAGTTCCACAGGCCATGCAGTGTGGTCAAAAAAAAAAGAAAAACAAATCATATACTTTCAGAAGCTCATATAACTGTCTGTGGGAAAAACCAAACAGCTGGTTAACAAGTTTTCTCTTTTCTAAAGACCACCAAGAGGTAACACTGCAATAGCTGTGTAGAGTGTGAGATCTAATGTTCACAAATTTCTCTTTAGCAACTGTCAAAGAAGTCAACATTGCACTGAAATAACATTAAAAAAGAAGTATAACTGATCCTGACCTTTAAAAATAAGTTCTTCCAAACAAAATAACGTCCCACAAAGCATTACATACACCTATATATACATAAATTATTATTAAAACACAACTGAATATTTCAAATGCTTGGCAGTGATTCAATCTTAGACAAGTTCATGGCAGTTTAGAAGCTGGTCTGGCTGGATGTTGATCCATTGTTCAAGCCTAGGATTGAGAATCAATGATATACCATACATGAACTCTGAAGAAATGTTAATATCAACTTAAAGCCTTGATCTTAGATTTTTTATAAAATCTGATTTAAGTATTAAATACAAGAGCATACCCTATAAGTACAAGTTGAACGAGTTAACAATAAGACACAGGAGAGATTTTTAGTTATAGTCTAGAAATTCATTGCTTTTGTAAGAATTTGTCATTTTTGCTCTTAACATTTTATCTGGGATAAAAGGGTCATAAATATTAATTTAAATAACTAAAATAAATTTGATGCTAATGTGGGATGCTTTCATTAATCACAAGTCCATGGTGCTATGTGGAGGAAATAATAAACTCCACTGACAGCTATTTCAATAGATCCTTTCCACACAAATCAAGATTTCAAGCCAAGCATGCTATTTAATGTCCAAAAGACATCTGACACTAAAAAGGGAAAGAGAGAGACACAGAGAGGCAAACTGCATAAGATGTTGAAAAACAGGAGTAAACTGGCCCTGTCTCCAGAAAGCCAGAGTATTTAATCATCCAAAGTACAAACTAAATGTCAGCATTTGGAAGTCAAGTGTTTTATCATTTGATAGCAGTAAACCATGAAATCTTAACATACAAACCATGTCTTGCTTATCTGTACCACAGTGACATTGAAAAAAAAAGAACAAAATCAAAAATAGACCAAGAAGATGACTTAAAAATTATTTCAGATAAAGAATTATTCTGATAGTTCTACTTGACCCTTTCTAGGATCCCTGACCCCCTCATACCCCAAGAAATAAGAAGGCACCCTACCTGCTGTGCTATGCTCCCGAACAAGATCCTGGGGGAAAAAAGATCCCGGGGAATGGACGGTATTCCATGGAAATGGAAATCAAAAGACAGCTGGAATAGCAATACTTATATCAGACAAAATAGACCGTAAACACTGATAAGTTCCCAGGTGACACAAGTAGTAAAGAATCCACCTAACCAATGCAAGAGACACAGGAGATGCAGGTTTGATCCCTGGGTTGGGAAGATCCCTAGGAGGAAGGTATGGCAACCCACTCCAGTACTCTTGCCTGGGGAATCCCATGGACAGAGGAGCCGGGTGGGCTATAATCTATATGGCCACAAAGAGCTGGATATGACTAAAGTGACTTAGCACACAGACCACATAAGAGACAACACTACATAATGATTAGGGGTCTATCCAAGAAGACATAACTATTGTAAATATATATGTGCCAAATACAGAAACACCTCCACATATAAGATAAATACTAAGAGCCATAAAGGGAGAACAGACAGGAATATATAACACTGGTACACTTTAATATCCCACAGAAAATTAAACAAAAGGCCTTAAATGACACAATAGACCAGATGGATTTCATTGCTATTCACAGAGCATTCCATCCAAAAGCAGAACACACATTCTTCTCAAGTGCACATGGAACATTCTCCAGGAGTGACTCCCATGCTGGGCCACAAGGTGAGCCTTGGTAAACTTAAGAAAATTGAAATCATTATTAAGCTTCTCTTCTGATCATGCTATTAGACTAGAAATAAATTATGAGAAAAAACTATAAAAAACAAACACGTGGAGGCTAAACAATATGCTACTAAACAACCAATGGGTCACTGAAGAAATCAAAGAGAAAATAAATACCTAGAGACAAATGAAAATGAAAGCACAACAATCCAAAAACTATGAAATGCAGCAAAAGCAGTTCTAAGAGGACAGTTTACAGAAGTTTCCTCAGGAAACAAGATAAATCTCAAATAATCTAACCTTACACCTAAAGCAGCCAGAGAAAGAACAACAAACTAAATCCAAAATTAGAAGGAAAAAAATCGTAATGATCAGAGCAGAAATTAATGGAATAGAGAAAAAGAAAACAATAGCAAAGATAAATGAAACTAAAAGCTGGTTCTTTGAAAAAATAAAATTAATAAAACCTTCAGTCAGACTCATCAAAAAAAAAGAAGGGAGAGGACTCAAATCAATAAAATTAGAAATTAAAAAGGGGAAGTTACAACTGATACCACAGAAATACAAAGGATCACAAGAGACTACTACAAGTAACTGTATGCCAATAAAATACACAACATGGACATAATGGATAAATTCTTAAGAAAGCTACAACCTTCCAAGACTGAACAAGAAAGCAGAAAATATGAACAGACAATCACAAGCACTGAAACTGTGATTTAAAAATCCCCAACAAACAGGCTTCACAGGCAAAAATCTATCAAATACTTATTAACAGACGAGTTCATACCTATCCTTCTGAAACTCTTTCAAAAAACTGCAGAGCATACATATGACTAATATGGGATTATACATATCTGTAAACAACAAAATTCTGTAAAAGTAAAATAAAATTTTAAAAAATCACATTCTGGGGAAAAAAAAAAAAAAAAACTGCAGAGGAAGGAAAATCCCTGACATCAAAACCAAAGATACCACAAAAGGGAAAATTACAAGCCCACACCAATGATGAGCACAGATGTCAAAATCCTCAAGAAAGTTAGCAATGTGTATCCAACAGTTCATTAAAAGGGTCATACACCATGATCGAGAGGAATTCATCCCAGTCATGCAAGGATTCTTTGATATTCACAAATCACTCAGTGTGATACACTGTATTAACAAACTGCATAAAAACCACACGATCAATAGATGCAGGAAAAGGTTCTGACAAAATTCAGCATCCATTTATGATAAAAACTCTTCAGAAAGTGGAGAGGGAACATACCTCAACATAATAAATGCCATATTCATCAAACCTACAGGATAAACAATATGCTACTAAACAACCAATGGGTCAGTGCAGAAATCATAGAAGAAATCAAGACATACCTAGAGACAAATGAAAATGAAAACACAACAATCCAAAAACTATGAAATGCAGCAAAAGCAGTTCTAAGAGGACAGTTTACAGAAGTTTCCTCAGGAAACAAGATAAATCTCAAATAATCTAACCTTACACCTAAAGCAGCCAGAGAAAGAACAACAAACTAAATCCAAAATTAGAAGGAAAAAAATCGTAATGATCAGAGCAGAAATTAATGGAATAGAGAAAAAGAAAACAATAGCAAAGATAAATGAAACTAAAAGCTGGTTCTTTGAAAAAATAAAATTAATAAAACCTTCAGTCAGACTCATCAAAAAAAAAGAAGGGAGAGGACTCAAATCAATAAAATTAGAAATTAAAAAGGGGAAGTTACAACTGATACCACAGAAATACAAAGGATCACAAGAGACTACTACAAGTAACTGTATGCCAATAAAATACACAACATGGACATAATGGATAAATTCTTAAGAAAGCTACAACCTTCCAAGACTGAACAAGAAAGCAGAAAATATGAACAGACAATCACAAGCACTGAAACTGTGATTTAAAAATCCCCAACAAACAGGCTTCACAGGCAAAAATCTATCAAATACTTATTAACAGACGAGTTCATACCTATCCTTCTGAAACTCTTTCAAAAAACTGCAGAGCATACATATGACTAATATGGGATTATACATATCTGTAAACAACAAAATTCTGTAAAAGTAAAATAAAATTTTAAAAAATCACATTCTGGGGAAAAAAAAAAAAAAAAACTGCAGAGGAAGGAAAATCCCTGACATCAAAACCAAAGATACCACAAAAGGGAAAATTACAAGCCCACACCAATGATGAGCACAGATGTCAAAATCCTCAAGAAAGTTAGCAATGTGTATCCAACAGTTCATTAAAAGGGTCATACACCATGATCGAGAGGAATTCATCCCAGTCATGCAAGGATTCTTTGATATTCACAAATCACTCAGTGTGATACACTGTATTAACAAACTGCATAAAAACCACACGATCAATAGATGCAGGAAAAGGTTCTGACAAAATTCAGCATCCATTTATGATAAAAACTCTTCAGAAAGTGGAGAGGGAACATACCTCAACATAATAAATGCCATATTCATCAAACCTACAGTTAACATTATACTCAGTGATGAAAAGCTGAAAGAAAGCATTTCCTCTAAGGCCAGGAGCAAGACAAGAGTGTTCATTCTCCCACTTTTATTCAGCATAGTTTTGGAAGTCCAAGCTACGGCAATCAGAGAAGAAAAAGAAATAAAAGGAATCCAAACTGGAAAAGAAGTTTGAACAGTCACTGCTTGCAGATGACACTATCCTATACATAGAAAACCCTAAAGACACTACCAGAAAACTATTAGAGATCATTAATGAATCCTGTAAAGTTGCAGGTTACAAAATTAAATCCACAGAAATCTCTTGTATTTCTATAGGCTAACAACAACAGATTAGAGATTTAAGAAATAATTCCACTTACCACTGTATCAAAAAGAATAAAATATCTTAGGAACAACCTACTTAAGGAGACAAAAGACCTATATAATCTGAAAACTGTAAGAAGCTGATGAAGTCAAAGACACAAACAAATAGAAAGATAAACCACATTTGTCCACTGGAAGAATCAACAGAATCAAAATGACTACACTACCCAAGGCAATCTACAGATTCAACATAGTCCTTAACAAATAACCAACAGCATTCTTCACAGAACTAGAACAAAAAAAATCTTAAAATCTGTATGAAGACACAAAAGACCCTGAATAGCCAAAGCAATCCTTGACTTCACAACATTGTTAATCAACTACAATCCAATATAAAATTAACAAGCTTTAAAAAACAAATAAATAAAGGAAGGACAGTCTGAACAAATGCTGCTGGAACAATGGGCATCATGGGCAAAAAAAAAAAAAATCATCTAATTATCACAACTTATACAAAAAATTAAACCAAGATGAATCACAGATTTAAATGCAAAATATCAGACTACAAACTGTTATGGGGAAAAAAGGAGAAAATATTCCAAATTTTGGGCTAGACAAAGAATTTTTAGACTTGACAATAAAAGCACAAAATATATAAGGAAAAAATGATAAACTGAACTTTTTCAAAACTAAAAATGTTTTCTCTGAGAAAGATCCTCTTAAAGAGATAAAAAAGACCAACTACATAGGGAGAAAATATTTACAAACCCCTACACAGCAAAGGACTAATATCTAGAATATAAAAAGAACTCTCAAAACTCAAACAGTAAGAAAACAGTTCAATTAGAAAATGGACAGAAGACATAAACACTTCACCAAAGAGGATGCACATATGGCATATAAGCAATTAAAAGATTCGGTTACTAGGAATAGGAACACTGTAATTAAAACTACAATGGGAAATCATCACATATCTATCAGAAATACTAAAATTAAAAACACATGTATCCTAATGCAACATTATAAATCAACTATACTTCAATAAAAAAGAAAACAAACACATATGGTGAAAGCACCAAACTCTTAGTGATTATGCAGAGAAGTGGATCATTCTTAAATTGCTGGTGAGACTCTGAAATGGCACAGACATTAAGGAGAAAGCATCTGGCAGTTTCTTAAAAGCTAAAATTCATTTGCCATATTTTCTATCAATTATAACTACTAAGCACTTACCCCAGAGAAATTAAAACTTAGTTTTGTACAAAAACATGTAGACAAATGCTTATAGCAGCTT
The DNA here is from genome assembly GCA_022376925.1 of Tragulus kanchil. Taxonomy (NCBI): domain Eukaryota; kingdom Metazoa; phylum Chordata; class Mammalia; order Artiodactyla; family Tragulidae; genus Tragulus; species Tragulus kanchil. Next base: position 78,120,512 of record JAIOJX010000024.1, on the reverse strand, counting down.
TTCTGATAGTGGCACAAATTAGAAAGATAAATTTAGATGTCATTCAATGAGTGAATAATGATTAAACAAGCTGTAATATAGCCATACCTTAAAATACTGCCCAGCAATTGAGAATAAATTATTTATATCCATAACTCATATGTATCTCCAAATAATTAGGCTGAAAAACATCCAATTCCAAAAGGTTGCATACCATATGATTTTATGTGTATAATATTTTTAAAATGACAGCATCACAGAAATGGAAAACACAGTAATAATTACTAGGGCTAACAGGGGATAGGGCTCTAAAGAGGGAAGTCAGAGGGCTATGAAAGGTCAGTCAGAGGGATTCTAGCAGCGATGGAAACGTTCTCTATCCTGACAGTATCAACATCAACCTCCTGGTTGTGATGTTACACTACCATTTTTCAAAATGTTATTACTTGGGGAAATGAATAGAAATTACAAGGCATCTCTCTGTATTGTTTCCTACAGTTGCATGTGAATCTACAATTATCTTAAAATAAAAGTTCAATTAAAAGTAACAAAAAAGGGCATTAAAATAGACCTAAATAAATAAACCTAAATAGACATTTCTCAAAAGAATATAGATGGCTCAAAGGCACATGAAAAGGTGTTTAACACTGGTAATTACTAGAGAAATACAGATCAAAACTACAATGAGGTATCACCTCACACCAGTCAAAATGGCCATTATAAAAAAAAATCTACAAACAATAAATACTGGAGAGGGTGTGGAGAGAAGGGAACACTCTTACACTGTTTGTGAGAATGTAAATTGTTACAGTCGTTACAGAAAACAGTATGGAGGTTTCCTTAAAACAAACTAAAAATAGAGCTACTGTATGACCCTCCAATCCCACTCCTGGGTATGTATCTGGAGAAAAACACAGTCAGAAAGGGCATGCATTCCAATGTCCACTGCAGCACTATTTACAATAACCAAGAAATGGAAGCAACCTAAACTCCCATCGACAGAGAAATGGATAAGGAAGATGTGGTGTACACATACAATGGAGATTACTCAGCCATTAAAAAGAATGAAATGTCACCTGAAGCAACACGGATGAACCCAGAGATTGTCATACTGAATGAAGACAGAGAAAGAGGAATATTGTATGATATCCTTTATATGCATAATTGCAAAAGAAATTACACAAAGGAACTTAATTACAAAACAGAAACAAACAAACAAAAACAGAAACAAACTCACAGTCTTACAGACCTTAAAGTTACCAATGGGGAAGGGTAGGGCGAAGGGATAGTTAAGATTTGAGTTTGAGATCAACATATACACACTGCTATATTTAAAATGGATAACCAAAAAGGATCTACTGTTATGCGCAAAGAACTCTGTTCAAGGTTATATGGCAGGCTGGATAGGAGGGAAGTTTTGGGGAGAACGAATACATGTATATGTATGACTGAGTCATTCTTCCGTGCACCTAAAACTATCCTAACATTCAACCTCCTGGTTGTGATGTTACACTACCATTTTTCAAAATGTTATTACTTGGGGAAATGAATAGAAATTACAAGGCATCTCTCTGTATTGTTTCCTACAGTTGCATGTGAATCTACAATTATCTTAAAATAAAAGTTCAATTAAAAGTAACAAAAAAGGGCATTAAAATAGACCTAAATAAATAAACCTAAATAGACATTTCTCAAAAGAATATAGATGGCTCAAAGGCACATGAAAAGGTGTTTAACACTGGTAATTACTAGAGAAATACAGATCAAAACTACAATGAGGTATCACCTCACACCAGTCAAAATGGCCATTATAAAAAAAAATCTACAAACAATAAATACTGGAGAGGGTGTGGAGAGAAGGGAACACTCTTACACTGTTTGTGAGAATGTAAATTGTTACAGTCGTTACAGAAAACAGTATGGAGGTTTCCTTAAAACAAACTAAAAATAGAGCTACTGTATGACCCTCCAATCCCACTCCTGGGTATGTATCTGGAGAAAAACACAGTCAGAAAGGGCATGCATTCCAATGTCCACTGCAGCACTATTTACAATAACCAAGAAATGGAAGCAACCTAAACTCCCATCGACAGAGAAATGGATAAGGAAGATGTGGTGTACACATACAATGGAGATTACTCAGCCATTAAAAAGAATGAAATGTCACCTGAAGCAACACGGATGAACCCAGAGATTGTCATACTGAATGAAGACAGAGAAAGAGGAATATTGTATGATATCCTTTATATGCATAATTGCAAAAGAAATTACACAAAGGAACTTAATTACAAAACAGAAACAAACAAACAAAAACAGAAACAAACTCACAGTCTTACAGACCTTAAAGTTACCAATGGGGAAGGGTAGGGCGAAGGGATAGTTAAGATTTGAGTTTGAGATCAACATATACACACTGCTATATTTAAAATGGATAACCAAAAAGGATCTACTGTTATGCGCAAAGAACTCTGTTCAAGGTTATATGGCAGGCTGGATAGGAGGGAAGTTTTGGGGAGAACGAATACATGTATATGTATGACTGAGTCATTCTTCCGTGCACCTAAAACTATCCTAACATTGCTAATTGGCTCCATTCTGATATAAAGGAAAAAGTTAAAAAATAAATAAGATAGGGCTTCCCTGTGGTAAAGAGTTCACTTGCCAAGGCAGAAGACCTGGGTTCAATCCCCGATCCAGGAAGATCCCACATAGCGCAGAGCAACTACGTCCATGAGCCACAACTATTCAGCCTGTGCTCTAGAGCCTTGGAGCCACAACTATTGAGCCCATGGGCCGCAACTACTGAAGCCTGTGTGCCCTGGAACCTGAGCTCCACAACAAGAGAGGTCACTGCAACAACAAGTCTGCTCACGGGGTTCCCCTGGTGGTCCAGTGGATAAGGACACCGCCTTGCAGTGCAAGGGGTACCGGTTGGATCCCTGGCCTGGGAAGATCCCACGTGCCGCAGAGCGGCTGGATTGATGTGTCCAATCAGCTAGCCGGAGCTCTGGAGCGCATGCGCCCAGAGCTGGTGCTCTGCGACAACAGATGCCACCACGATGGGAGACCCACACGGGCCAAAGAACAAAGACGGATGAAACTAGACAAATGAAAGACGAGTGAAAGTGGCCTGCCCACCCTCTTCCCTCCCCACCCCCGCCAAAAAAAAAAAAAGTCTGCTCACCTCAACTAGAGAGTAGCCCCACCTCCCTGCAACTAGAGAAGAGCTTGCAGCAGCAGTGCAAGAAGAGCCAAAAATAAATAAAAAAAACAAAACATTTAAGTGCATCAAACCATCATGGGTGCATCCTAACTCACATAGACATATGTCGATTACATCTCATGAAGCTGGGGGGAAAGAGAATGGTGTGTATATATATATATATATATATATATATATATATAAGACAAATATCTTGGATGATGAAAACAAACTGCAGAAGCACCATCTTGGGTTTCAGACAAGCTACAAAAGAAATATTAACTATCTCTTTCTGCAGATACACATCTTCGCAATATTTCACTGATTCAAAAGGCTCCTGATAGAGGTATAGTAAACTCAAGTGTCCATTTGTTGAAGGATTTTCAGCTCAAATAGCCAAGTTTAAGATCCTCTAAGCAAAGTACTTACTGCTTTACTTACTGCTAAGTAAAAGGCCAGGTGATCTAAGAGGAAAAGAGGTTAAGTAGTGTTAAGAGGCTTCTGTGTGAGGCAAGGAGGCACCAAATTAACATCAAAGATCTTACATACACAGAGATCTTTAGAACCAGAGAGTACTCGTGCAGATCCTGGCTCTCTCTGCTTCTATTACTTGTAAAAGCAATTCACTGGAAAAATTAAAACAAAATCAATATCTACCAAACTCGTATGAAGAGATTAGCGAAGGGGTGAGAATAGGGTATAAAGTTATTTAACTTTCTAAATCCTTAGAGCACTTACCACAGTCTAACAAACCACTGAACTGATTCTAAAAGAAAAACATCTGTGCTTCAATCCCCAGGAAGGAAAAATACTGGGTAAAGAGTTCAGGTTCCTCTGCTGTCTTTACTTGTCTTTCCAGTGGGAGGGTAACTTATCTGATTATGTAAGAGAACCTGACATTTACTGTACCTTTTCTCTTTTAGGAGAAAGGGTTAAAAAGTCTCTATTCTCCCTGAAGTCCTAGTTTGGCTACGGCCCATATTCTTCAGTATTTTAAGGCTATCAGTTGTTACAAATTCAGTAAGCACCACCATTTAAATATTTAACAAATAATGAGAAGAAAGAAAAGTATGGTTTTAAAGATTTACTGTGAGACTTGTAGCTCAGAAATACTCTAGCAGTAGGTGCGACTTGCAACAGTCATTTATCCTTTTAGCCTCATGTGCAAAAGAGAAGAGGCTGAGCATATAACTGCGTGCTAGGTAACTTCTGTGAGTTTAACAAAATTTCTCCAGAGGTTAAACACGATGCTACATAAAGGGATTTTGTTCTACATCCTGTACCTGAAAAAACCATTCATTCTAGGGTAATTCAAGGCTCCCAAAAGTCTTATCTGTGAACCACTTGCACCAGTTTTCAGAAACATTTGCTCAAATGGAAATCTCTAACCCAGATCTCAGGGATCAAAAGTCTGTGTGTTCAGAACCACATTTCAATGCTCCAAAATAGAGGTATAGTAAACTCAAGTGTCCATTTGTTGAAGGATTTTCAGCTCAAATAGCCAAGTTTAAGATCCTCTAAGCAAAGTACTTACTGCTTTACTTACTGCTAAGTAAAAGGCCAGGTGATCTAAGAGGAAAAGAGGTTAAGTAGTGTTAAGAGGCTTCTGTGTGAGGCAAGGAGGCACCAAATTAACATCAAAGATCTTACATACACAGAGATCTTTAGAACCAGAGAGTACTCGTGCAGATCCTGGCTCTCTCTGCTTCTATTACTTGTAAAAGCAATTCACTGGAAAAATTAAAACAAAATCAATATCTACCAAACTCGTATGAAGAGATTAGCGAAGGGGTGAGAATAGGGTATAAAGTTATTTAACTTTCTAAATCCTTAGAGCACTTACCACAGTCTAACAAACCACTGAACTGATTCTAAAAGAAAAACATCTGTGCTTCAATCCCCAGGAAGGAAAAATACTGGGTAAAGAGTTCAGGTTCCTCTGCTGTCTTTACTTGTCTTTCCAGTGGGAGGGTAACTTATCTGATTATGTAAGAGAACCTGACATTTACTGTACCTTTTCTCTTTGAGGAGAAAGGGTTAAAAAAAAGTCTCTATTCTCCCTGAAGTCCTAGTTTGGCTACGGCCCATATTCTTCAGTATTTTAAGGCTATCAGTTGTTACAAATTCAGTAAGCACCACCATTTAAATATTTAACAAATAATGAGAAGAAAGAAAAGTATGGTTTTAAAGATTTACTGTGAGACTTGTAGCTCAGAAATACTCTAGCAGTAGGTGCGACTTGCAACAGTCATTTATCCTTTTAGCCTCATGTGCAAAAGAGAAGAGGCTGAGCATATAACTGCGTGCTAGGTAACTTCTGTGAGTTTAACAAAATTTCTCCAGAGGTTAAACACGATGCTACATAAAGGGATTTTGTTCTACATCCTGTACCTGAAAAAACCATTCATTCTAGGGTAATTCAAGGCTCCCAAAAGTCTTATCTGTGAACCACTTGCACCAGTTTTCAGAAACATTTGCTCAAATGGAAATCTCTAACCCAGATCTCAGGGATCAAAAAGTCTGTGTGTACACCAGCTCCTATGAATGTGTGCGTGTTCATGTCAGGGCTGAACTGGGCTTATAACAAGCAACCCAGGTGATTCTTATGATCCTAAAATGTATTAATTCTAGGACCTTGGTCTTCAAAACGGCCATACTCACACCCCTGAGCATACACCAAAACCTTTTCCATAGGGAAAGCAGATAGGAATATCTATAAGGAAAGCAACTTAAAGATCTTCAATTTCACTAAAAACAGAAGGACCATATGATCCAGCAACCCCACTATTAGGCTTATACCCTGATGAAATCAAAACTGAAAGGAGCACTTGTACTCCAATGTTCATTGCAGCTCTCTATACAATAGCTAGAACGTGGAAGCAACCTAGATGTTCATTCACAAACGAATTGATAAAGCTCTGGTACATATATACAATGGAGTACCTCTCACTGTAAAAAGAAATATAAAAAAATCAGTCCTAATGAGGTGGCTGGATCTAGAACCTATTATACAAAGTGAAGTAAGTCAAAAAGGGAAAGACAAGTACAGTATACTAACACATATATATGGAATCTAGTAATATGGTAATGATAACACATGCAGTGAAGCGATGGAAAAACAGACATGGAGAACAGACATATGGACACTGTAGGGAATGAACAGTGGGTGGGAAGCATAGAGGGAGTAACATGAAAACTTACACCATCATATATGAAAAAGATAGCTATTGTCATTGCGCTATGGGAACAGGGGATCCTACAGGGGTGCTGTGCGATGGCCTGGAGGGGTGGAGAGAGAGGTACTGGGAGCGGCCCAGGGATATACATATGACCAATTTGGGATTATACATATCTGTAAACAACAAAACTCTGTAAAAATAAAAAGTGAAAAAAAAAGATGGCAATAAAGAAATAGACAAATCAATAATAAAAAAAAAATCTTCAATTTCCGTATGTACTATCCTAGAGTTACATGCTCAGATAAGGCCTCTCCAGAGCTATCTTTACATACTTTCCTTTTTACAACTATCATACTCCCTTATTCTCAGAAGAAAAGCTGCCTCTCACCCACCGAGAATCTTACTATGGTGCATTGCTTCAGAATGTTAAAAAAAGAAGGAAAAAAAAAGAACCTCTATAGGCATGGAACAAAAAGACAAAAACCTCTAACAGGCTCCCAGGAGAAAAGGAGGACAGAGTAAAGCAAAGAGAGCTTTGGTTAAAATCTCTGTGCCTTATCTTTCTTAGAACTGTCACTGAGAAGGTTGTGCCAAAGATGTGTGTAATACATTTAACTGAATGAAAATAAAGTCAAACAGGGACCTCCCTGGCAGTCCAGGGTCAAGACTCCACACTCCTGGGGCACAGGACATGAGTCTGATTGCTGGTCAGGGATCTCAAATGCTGTACAGTGTGGTCAAAAGATAAATTAATATAAAGCGAAACATTTCAACTGAAAATGATGTCTGATTTGGCTGATGAGTTTTATAATGAGAATAGGCTTTGCCAGTTTATATAATAGGACATTTTCTGTAAATATAACCAGCTAAATCTGCAGCTCTAAGGTTTTGGCAAAAATAGTTTTAAAGCACCTCTACAATATATTGGATGATACATCCTCTTTTGAGTGTTTATATTTACCTTAAAAATTTAGAAGTAAAATTTAACATGTGCAAATAAAAATTAATCAATTCAGAAGAAGGGAACACTTTACTCTTTCCTGATTATACCTCAGTTTTTAAAATGTGCAAAAAGTCTTATCTATTTTTTCAAAATTCTTTTTGAGGTACGTAAGCGAAAATGTTTGATACCGCTATTCTAGGCACTTTACAAAAATAATGGTTCCTCTGAATCATGCAACATAATCTACTTTATACATAAACTACTTACATGTTTTCATTTTAGCCTTCATATTTTTTAATAACAACCATGGATGTTTTTGCCCAAGAATATTTCCTACCAGAAAAGAACAGTAAGAAATAATGAAATGGGGCTTCCCTGGTGGTCCAGCGGGTAAAGAGTCTGCCTTGCAGTGTAGGGGGCACCAGTTCTATCCTTGGCCCAGGAAGATCCCACGTGCCGCGGAGGGGCTGGACAGGTGTGTCCAATTACGAGCCAGTGCTCTGAAGCGCATGCGCCCAGAGCCTGGGCTCTGCAACGAGAGGCCACTGCAATGGGAGGCCCACACAGGTCAAAGCATAAAGGTAGATGAAAAATAAATAAATTTTGAAGAAAAAAAGGGAAAGAAATGATTTCTCTTCAAATAATTTGGTAAATGAAAGAATGGATTTCTATCTGTACCGGCAGTTGCTCCCTCCCAGATCCTCATCTTTGTAGACAAGAGTGTTAATAAGTCTCCAAACTGATAGTCTAATTATAAAGAACTTATTCTCAAATTCTGTATAAGTTTATAAGCAAAAACATACTAGAACAACAATGTTTACATGAGCAAATGAAAGAATGAAATGGGTCAACCTGCATAGATCTCTATGCATCTGCTCAATACTGATATTTTGATATACGACCAGGCTCTGTTAATATCTGTCTGTAATTCACTGACTCAGTTATGCTATAAAAACCTTAATAACCAACTGAATCTCTTTCTTGCAAATAGGACATGAGGCCCCAGCCTTCTTCAGTCTTCTGGCACAATGAAAACAAGTGACAAGATGGCCTGTCCTCCCATGAATAATGTTTCCATTTCGTGGTCTTTTCTCACAAAGACTACATGGCTTCAAGAGATTCTGGCAATCCTCCACGTTTTCTGTATCTTTTCTCTGTTCAAAAAGGTTATCTGATTGTTCTCCCATGCTTGATAGGGTCTCTTGGCTTTCAGAACTGTGAGCCAAATCCAAAAATTCCACAGAGTTGCAAGGATCAAAATGTTTGGCATTTTCTTCCTTTATGTATATATCTTTAGGTCTAACAACTGGTGCGGATACAGTTCTTCTGCAGTCAGGGACATCAATTCCTTCATTTTCTTGCTTCTCAGGTATGGCAGTGATGTCAGATGTGGAGAGAGAATGGGTTAACTTAGAACAATCCGAATACCAATCCTTCCTCAAGGCCCAGCAACGAAAACAGTACCTCTTGCTAGGAGAGTTAAATTTCTTGCACTCAGTACACTGCCACTCATCCTACAAAAACAAATGCAGCCAATTAATACTTACTCAGTGGGACACTGAGAGAAATGGATAGCAGGCCAAATTCTCATCACCTCACATGAAGATAGTTAAGAATCCAGGCATTTCACACCAGACATTCAAGTTCTAGCTTAGAACTTAAATGAAGTCTACAGCTACATGTGAGAACATCTTGAGAAGTTTCACAGTGATAGTGACACATTATCCATCTCAAGCCAAAATGTGATGCAGCTGTCTTTAACTGTTCTAGCTTCCCATTTAGTCTAGGTACAAATTGTGTTGTTTGCTTTTCCCCACTGCCTCTTTTTAGGTCACCTTTGTGCAACTTACTCTTTCATTGAGCAAGAGGCTTAAGAATGAAGAAAAGATAGAATGAAGAAAAGATAATACTCAATATGTCATTCTTTCCTACTAATTAAAAAATGTATAGTTTGTCAAAAAGAAAGGCAAAATTAAAATGGTATTTGAAAAGTATTACATTTATTTATTTTCTCTGTCTGCTTTCAGGATCATAGGTAGGTAATTGTATGCCTAAATCACATTCTCTGAAAAATGAATGTTCTTGTCCTTGACTGCCAAGTAATTTTTTTTCCCCACTTTTCATATTCAAATTAGGAGATACCAGAGCGCAATGAATTTTAAATTCCTTGCTTAATTCAAAGGTAGCTACCTGGAACAAGTCAAGGGTATTTAATGTGGATAATTGCCTGGTTCTAACAGGATCAATGATTTTGACACATGCTGACTTGATTACTTTCAGAATGAAGGCCAAGCGCTTCAAGTTTGGAAGTCATAACTCAACTGCCTATACTGAGAGGCAGGGATACGACCATTTGTTAAACTGGGATGTCCTCCAGAGAGTCTCAGTACATTCTTGCCAGTTTTAAGATCCTCAGATCTAATCTGAAATGCTATACAAATACTCAAAGGAACTTCATAAAGATTTTGGAATTCATAACTGATGGTATGTCAGAGTCTAAGTGGCATCACTCTTCTTTTTAGTAGTACAAAAAAAAACGAAAATGCTGGGGTTTCTTGCACTCAGTACACTGCCACTCATCCTACAAAAACAAATGCAGCCAATTAATACTTACTCAGTGGGACACTGAGAGAAATGGATAGCAGGCCAAATTCTCATCACCTCATATGAAGATAGTTAAGAATCCAGGCATTTAACTCCAGCCATTCCAGTTCTAGCTTAGAACTTAAATGAAGTCTACAGCTACATGTGAGAACATCTTGAGAAGTTTCACAGTGATAGTGACACATTATCCATCTCAAGCCAAAATGTGATGCAGCTGTCTTTAACTGTTCTAGCTTCCCATTTAGTCTAGGTACAAATTGTGTTGTTTGCTTTTCCCCACTGCCTCTTTTTAGGTCACCTTTGTGCAACTTACTCTTTCATTGAGCAAGAGGCTTAAGAATGAAGAAAAGATAGAATGAAGAAAAGATAATACTCAATATGTCATTCTTTCCTACTAATTAAAAAATGTATAGTTTGTCAAAAAGAAAGGCAAAATTAAAATGGTATTTGAAAAGTATTACATTTATTTATTTTCTCTGTCTGCTTTCAGGATCATAGGTAGGTAATTGTATGCCTAAATCACATTCTCTGAAAAATGAATGTTCTTGTCCTTGACTGCCAAGTAATTTTTTTCCCTACTTTTTCATATTCAAATTAGGAGATACCAGAGCGCAATGAATTTTAAATTCCTTGCTTAATTCAAAGGTAGCTACCTGGAACAAGTCAAGGGTATTTAATGTGGATAATTGCCTGGTTCTAACAGGATCAATGATTTTGACACATGCTGACTTGATTACTTTCAGAATGAAGGCCAAGCGCTTCAAGTTTGGAAGTCATAACTCAACTGCCTATACTGAGAGGCAGGGATACGACCATTTGTTAAACTGGGATGTCCTCCAGAGAGTCTCAGTACATTCTTGCCAGTTTTAAGATCCTCAGATCTAATCTGAAATGCTATACAAATACTCAAAGGAACTTCATAAAGATTTTGGAATTCATAACTGATGGTATGTCAGAGTCTAAGTGGCATCACTCTTCTTTTTTAGTAGTACATAAAATAATAGGGTTTATTAACTTCTATGGCAGCTCTGAACTGATGAAATATAGTCTATTTGCTTAATAGGTTTTCTGGGCCCAAACAGCCTCAAATGTCTGATTAAGATGGAAACACTTATCTCTGTTATTTGTATTATGATCAAGAACACTTAATGAACCAATATACCCCACCCTATCACTCAGCTATGCACAGACAAATTTGCTATGAATTACCGTAATGATCAGCAGTAACGGGGTGGGAGCTGGGGAATAGATCAGCACTAGAGACAACCTAAGATTTTTATATCCCCAAGTAGCAAATTGTAAAATCCCCTCCTTATCCTTATCCACCACATTTCTTCCCAAAATCAGTTAGCTGAAAGAAGTGCTAAAGGGCAAAGGGGGAACTAGCATAAAAAGAGAAGAGCAAGACACACATCTTAGTCTAAACGTGAGTTGCCAACTGATGACAAATCTATACCTCTCACCTAACAGCTTAACACTCAATATTCATTTATAAACCCTCTTTAGTATAAACCTATGTGGAAATCAAGCCATTTTCCATTTGCTTCTATTGAAGAAAGCATTGAAAAGTATTACACTTGACAAGAAATTTTAGACAGCTTATAAGCCTATCTTTGGGACTACCAAGAGGCGTTCAGTGGGAATAATAGGACTACTTTGAATCTGTGTATCCAATGCATAATTTCCACAGAGTCTTGACAGCAGGGAGAAAGGCCCACAGAGAGGTATTTAAGTCATCCCTTTTCAAGGCAGGGAAAGCATTAGATCAACTCATCCTCTCCTCTTCTCAAACGCCAATAAAATATAACAAAATGTAAAGAAACCAGCATCTCTTAACATCTAGGAAAAGTAAGTAGAAATGGAGGGAAATGGAGTTCTTTCAACACAAGTAAACTTGGAAATACGACCATTTGTTAAACTGGGATGTCCTCCAGAGAGTCTCAGTACATTCTTGCCAGTTTTAAGATCCTCAGATCTAATCTGAAATGCTATACAAATACTCAAAGGAACTTCATAAAGATTTTGGAATTCATAACTGATGGTATGTCAGAGTCTAAGTGGCATCACTCTTCTTTTTTAGTAGTACATAAAATAATAGGGTTTATTAACTTCTATGGCAGCTCTGAACTGATGAAATATAGTCTATTTGCTTAATAGGTTTTCTGGGCCCAAACAGCCTCAAATGTCTGATTAAGATGGAAACACTTATCTCTGTTATTTGTATTATGATCAAGAACACTTAATGAACCAATATACCCCACCCTATCACTCAGCTATGCACAGACAAATTTGCTATGAATTACCGTAATGATCAGCAGTAACGGGGTGGGAGCTGGGGAATAGATCAGCACTAGAGACAACCTAAGATTTTTATATCCCCAAGTAGCAAATTGTAAAATCCCCTCCTTATCCTTATCCACCACATTTCTTCCCAAAATCAGTTAGCTGAAAGAAGTGCTAAAGGGCAAAGGGGGAACTAGCATAAAAAGAGAAGAGCAAGACACACATCTTAGTCTAAACGTGAGTTGCCAACTGATGACAAATCTATACCTCTCACCTAACAGCTTAACACTCAATATTCATTTATAAACCCTCTTTAGTATAAACCTATGTGGAAATCAAGCCATTTTCCATTTGCTTCTATTGAAGAAAGCATTGAAAAGTATTACACTTGACAAGAAATTTTAGACAGCTTATAAGCCTATCTTTGGGACTACCAAGAGGCGTTCAGTGGGAATAATAGGACTACTTTGAATCTGTGTATCCAATGCATAATTTCCACAGAGTCTTGACAGCAGGGAGAAAGGCCCACAGAGAGGTATTTAAGTCATCCCTTTTCAAGGCAGGGAAAGCATTAGATCAACTCATCCTCTCCTCTTCTCAAACGCCAATAAAATATAACAAAATGTAAAGAAACCAGCATCTCTTAACATCTAGGAAAAGTAAGTAGAAATGGAGGGAAATGGAGTTCTTTCAACACAAGTAAACTACTGGGAGATTAACATCTGAAGACAGGGGTGGTGTAAACCAGCTTCCTGCTGCAAATTCATACCTCAGAGGTTACTTCTATATCAGTATCATCACTTAGAGACTTAGGGTCTTCAAGGTCATCATTTTTTCCCACTTCAATCACCTGGGGAAGCAAAGACATCTCATTAGCAAGGTTTACGTATTTCAGATGAGGTTATCACCTGAGAGCAAAAGGAACAGAAGAGCTTCAGTTTGAAGCTAACATTTTTCCCTCACCACAAACATTTAAAGGAGACAGCTTAGATGTGAGACCAAAAACATGATCCTGTACATACCTAGCTGACATGTCCGTAGAATTACTGAAAAGCACCCAGAAGGGTTACCACATAACTTTAGCCTTCAGAAGGGAGAGGGTTCCCACATTTATGTATTTAAATAAACTATGAGAGTACAAATTATTAAATCTAGAAATGTTTCATCTTGAGAACTAGGAAGGCATTCACAAAAACAAATAGAATTACATGAGAAAAATGGAAGTAAAAAGTATCATGTAAAATAAGAATGAAAACAAAAATACTGTAAAATTTTACTTTTCATATTCAAAAGTGTAACTAGTTATGTGATATTCTGCCTGTCCTATAAAAAAGGACAGAAAACAACAACAAAAATCAAGAAATGTGGGAAGTGTCTTCTAAGTTTTAAAATCTGAAAATTAAAACTTCAGTTTTGTGATCCAGTGCATGGAACAAAACCAGTGATGACAGAATTATGAACCATAGTATAGCAACTTTCTCACAGAAGTTCAAGGGTCCCACCTGTCTCTACAGATTTTTCCAAATGCTACCTGACTTCATTCTAACACTATTGAAAAATAACCAGTTCAACAAAACACAAGCATCTACCTGCCTCCCACAAACAAACTATGATATCCTCCAGGGACCCAAATTACTATGAAAATCTTTTAAGATAAAAGAAAGAGCCAGGGCTTCCCTGGTAGCTCAGGATAATGAAATCCACCTGCAGATGCAGAAGACATGGGTTCCATCCCTGATTCAGGAAGATCCCACACACTTCAGAGCAACTAAGCCTGTGCGCCACAACTACTTGGCCTGTGTTCTAGAGCCCGAGGGCCACAACCACCCCATGTGCCACAACTAATGAAGCCACAGAGCTTCTCTGCAACAAGAGAAGTCAATGCAGTGAGACGCTCATGTATTGCAACTAGAGAACAGCCCCTGCTCATCACAACCAGAGAAAGCCCACACACAAATACATGAATTAATATTTTTTAAAGTTAAAAAAAAAAAAAGAGGGCTTCCCTGGTGGTCCAGCGGGTAAGGACACCACCTTGCAGTACAAGGAGTGCCAGTTCGATCCCTGGCCTGGGAAGATCCCATGTGCCGCGAAGCGGTTGGACCCATGTGTCCAATGACCGAGCCGGAGCTCTGGGGCGCATGCGCCCAGAGCCGGTGCTCTGTGACAACAGAGGCCACCGTGATGGGAGGCCCACAAGGGCCAAAGAACAAAAAAAAGATAGATGAAAATAGATAAATGAAAGGCCAATAGAAGTGGCCCACCCGCCCTTGTCCCTCCCCAACCTGCCCCCTCCAAAAAAAAAAAAAAGAATAACCCAACGAGACCTACATTGTATTTACTCAAAGAGTATTACTCAGAGTCTCCTCTGTGTCAGCACTGCATTTGCTGCCGAGTACCTGTTGAGACCTGAGCATGCGCCTATATGACTAACTCTTGAGCCTGGTGCACACGCCATGTGTACGATGAATTCTAACTCTCTTCTTTCCCCTTCCCTATTTAAACTCTACAATGTATAGGAAGAGCTCATCTGTCAAGTTCCATATACATATAAAATGGGTACAGAAACCACTGAGAAGTCTAAGAAATAAAGATTTTTCTCCCTGGAGGGCTGTTGTGGACATTTAGAACTTTGCCTGATTAGCAAAGCAAGGTCTCTAGAAGAAACAACTTCACAATGAGACTGGACAAGCTGGAAAAGTAGCTTATTGCTCCTAACAAACTGGTTTTATTCACGAAGTCCTATTCTAGTTTTAAGACAGGTCTGGTAAACTTAATGTGAATCTTAAAACTGGACGTAGGAAAGTATTAAAAAATGAAAAGGGGAGATAATACGGGTCATTTGCTGTACAGAGCAGCATATGGTCAGGTCACCAGACCTGAAGAGATTATACTTTTACATACAACCAATGTGAAATACAATCAATGTGAAATTTTTCCACAACATACCTTTTTGTCTCTCACCTTCCCTACTTCTTCGCTTGCTTGTTCAGGATCAGCAGCTTCCACTTTTATTCCAACACCAAACTGCTCTGGTACTGATTCATTCAAAAACCACAAGTCATCTGTCGTGTCTGAAACAATGGCAGTGCCTACATCCTGAGAGAAGAAAACACGAGCTTCTGTAGTCAGAGGTTTCTTAGAGGTGTCGAACCAAAGTAGATAAACCTAAAACTCAATGTCTTCACACATCTCAAAAGAATGCCTAACCTTTCTTCTACAGAAATCTATTAATTCAACTTGTACCTTATTTGGCACTGACTACGTATAAACTAATGGGTGGATATAACAGTACTCAGCAAGGAATCTTCTATTTAACAGTAACAGTGGAGAATTAGCACTAAAGTGCTTAAAAGCTAAAAACTCTGAGTCGCTCAACTAAATAAAATCCATTCTCTGTATTCCTTTTCATAGGTGGCACTCTGAGGACCTAGAAAACATTCTGTTAATTTTCACACGCTCTTTCCTGTAGTAGTAAATGATGTTTATTAATGAAATATGAGGAATACTGATGATAAATCAAACCTCTGTCCTTTTTTCCCAAAATTTTTTTATTGAGGTAAAGTTAGCATATAACACTTCTTTCTTAATTCTTAAACAACTATAAATGTAACTTTATTTCTACATTCAGCTATGCACACTTTATGACATATTTTTCTACAATACTCAAATTTTAAGAAAGAAAAAAATTATTATTTGGGTATATATGTCACAAATTTGCCTGATTAGCAAAGCAAGGTCTCTAGAAGAAACAACTTCACAATGAGACTGGACAAGCTGGAAAAGTAGCTTATTGCTCCTAACAAACTGGTTTTATTCACGAAGTCCTATTCTAGTTTTAAGACAGGTCTGGTAAACTTAATGTGAATCTTAAAACTGGACGTAGGAAAGTATTAAAAAATGAAAAGGGGAGATAATACGGGTCATTTGCTGTACAGAGCAGCATATGGTCAGGTCACCAGACCTGAAGAGATTATACTTTTACATACAACCAATGTGAAATACAATCAATGTGAAATTTTTCCACAACATACCTTTTTGTCTCTCACCTTCCCTACTTCTTCGCTTGCTTGTTCAGGATCAGCAGCTTCCACTTTTATTCCAACACCAAACTGCTCTGGTACTGATTCATTCAAAAACCACAAGTCATCTGTCGTGTCTGAAACAATGGCAGTGCCTACATCCTGAGAGAAGAAAACACGAGCTTCTGTAGTCAGAGGTTTCTTAGAGGTGTCGAACCAAAGTAGATAAACCTAAAACTCAATGTCTTCACACATCTCAAAAGAATGCCTAACCTTTCTTCTACAGAAATCTATTAATTCAACTTGTACCTTATTTGGCACTGACTACGTATAAACTAATGGGTGGATATAACAGTACTCAGCAAGGAATCTTCTATTTAACAGTAACAGTGGAGAATTAGCACTAAAGTGCTTAAAAGCTAAAAACTCTGAGTCGCTCAACTAAATAAAATCCATTCTCTGTATTCCTTTTCATAGGTGGCACTCTGAGGACCTAGAAAACATTCTGTTAATTTTCACACGCTCTTTCCTGTAGTAGTAAATGATGTTTATTAATGAAATATGAGGAATACTGATGATAAATCAAACCTCTGTCCTTTTTCCAAAATTTTTTTTATTGAGGTAAAGTTAGCATATAACACTTCTTTCTTAATTCTTAAACAACTATAAATGTAACTTTATTTCTACATTCAGCTATGCACACTTTATGACATATTTTTCTACAATACTCATAAGAGACAATTATTATTTGGGTATTTTTATATGTCCATTCATTTACTGAACAAATACTGTTTATCATGTGTCCAAATTACTAAGCAATAGACTACAGTGGTCAATAAAAAGCCCTGAAGTTATTTCAATGGGATCTAACAGACAGATACAGAAACAAAATACAATAATGTTACAAAGTAAGAAATGTAATGGAGAGGGCTTCCCCTGGTGGTCCAGTGGGTAGGGACACCGCCTTGCAGTGCAAGGGGCGCCGGTTTGAGCCCTGGCCTGGGAAGATCCCACGTGCCGCGGAGCGGCTGGACCGATGTGTCCAATTACCGGGCAGGAGCTCTGGAGCGCATGCGCCCAGAGCCGGTGCTCTTCGACGACAGACGCCACCGCGATGGGAGACCCACACGGGCCGGAGAGCAAAGATGGATGAAAATGGAGACATGAAAGACCAATAGAAGTGGCCCGCCCGCTCCCCTCCCTCCCCAACCCCATCCCCGCCCAAAATAAAATAAATAAATAAATCTTTAAAAAAAAAAAAAAAAGAAATGTAATGGAGAATATAAAAGAGCTGAATGGTGATGAATCAGGCCATGACAGTGGAAGCAAAAAAAGTGGTTAGATTTCAGGCATATTTTAGAAAGAGTTGATAACCTGAATATGGCATATGACAGAGAAAGAAATCAATAAAATCTCTAAACACTTGGCTGCAATAACTGAATAGGAGGCAGACTTAAGGAAAAACCACTCCACTGAATAGCACTGCTGGTTTAAAAAAAGTCAGAGGGACTTCCCTGCTGGTCCAGTGGCTGAGACTCAGTGCTCCCAGTGCGGGGGATCCAAGTTCAATCCCTGGTTAGGGAACAAGATCCTTTCTGGTGCAACTAAGAGTTTACACACTGCAACTAAAGATCCCACATGCTGTAGCTAAGACTCAGCAGTCAAATAAACAAATAATAAATGGTAAGAAAAATATCAAGAGTTCTGTTCTGAGGGTTTTTTCTTAATTTTATTTATTTATTTGGCTACGCCAAGTCGTAGTTATGGCATACAGGGATCATTAGCTGCAGCAGGCAAACTGTCAGACACTTTTTATGAAAAAAAAACTGATGATAAATCAAACCTCTGTCCTTTTCCAAAAAACAATACTCTTTTTTTAAAAAATGTAACTTTATTTCTACATTCAGCTATGCACACTTTATGACATATTTTTCTACAATACTCATAAGAGACAATTATTATTTGGGTATTTTTATATGTCCATTCATTTACTGAACAAATACTGTTTATCATGTGTCCAAATTACTAAGCAATAGACTACAGTGGTCAATAAAAAGCCCTGAAGTTATTTCAATGGGATCTAACAGACAGATACAGAAACAAAATACAATAATGTTACAAAGTAAGAAATGTAATGGAGAGGGCTTCCCCTGGTGGTCCAGTGGGTAGGGACACCGCCTTGCAGTGCAAGGGGCGCCGGTTTGAGCCCTGGCCTGGGAAGATCCCACGTGCCGCGGAGCGGCTGGACCGATGTGTCCAATTACCGGGCAGGAGCTCTGGAGCGCATGCGCCCAGAGCCGGTGCTCTTCGACGACAGACGCCACCGCGATGGGAGACCCACACGGGCCGGAGAGCAAAGATGGATGAAAATGGAGACATGAAAGACCAATAGAAGTGGCCCGCCCGCTCCCCTCCCTCCCCAACCCGATCCCCGCCCAAAATAAAATAAATAAATAAATCTTTAAAAAAAAAAAAAAAAGAAATGTAATGGAGAATATAAAAGAGCTGAATGGTGATGAATCAGGCCATGACAGTGGAAGCAAAAAAAGTGGTTAGATTTCAGGCATATTTTAGAAAGAGTTGATAACCTGAATATGGCATATGACAGAGAAAGAAATCAATAAAATCTCTAAACACTTGGCTGCAATAACTGAATAGGAGGCAGACTTAAGGAAAAACCACTCCACTGAATAGCACTGCTGGTTTAAAAAAAAAAAAGTCAGAGGGACTTCCCTGCTGGTCCAGTGGCTGAGACTCAGTGCTCCCAGTGCGGGGGATCCAAGTTCAATCCCTGGTTAGGGAACAAGATCCTTTCTGGTGCAACTAAGAGTTTACACACTGCAACTAAAGATCCCACATGCTGTAGCTAAGACTCAGCAGTCAAATAAACAAATAATAAATGGTAAGAAAAATATCAAGAGTTCTGTTCTGAGGGTTTTTTCTTAATTTTATTTATTTATTTGGCTACGCCAAGTCGTAGTTATGGCATACAGGGATCATTAGCTGCAGCAGGCAAACTGTCAGTCACAGCATGTGGGATCTAATTTCCTAACCAGGGATCAAGCGCAGGCCCCCTACACTGGGGGCCCAGAATCTCAGACACAAATTACCAGGGAAGTCCAAAGAGCTCTGTTTTGAACATGTTAAATGTCAGACCATCCAGTATTGAGCAGGCAGCTAGATATGGAAGCTGTGCATCTAGGAGAGAAGTCAGGGCTGAAGATACAGATTTGGGCATCAGGTGCAAACAGATGGTACTTAAAAGTCACAGCACTGAATGGGAATTCTCAGACAATGTCATGTACGGTTCAAGAGTAACCAAGAATGTTAACTCTTTCAAAAGAAAAAGAAGTTCCTCTTCAAATGTGAAATTTACCTGATTTGTCTGTAAATCAGTTGAGCCATTACTTCTAGGTGTATAGTTATTTCTCAAGTTTCCTAAAAACCACCAAGGCAAGCCAGCTACATCCCACTCCTCAAACTCAAGGTCCAGTCTTGACGTCTCATCTTGGGTTAAATTCTCCACCAAGTCTTCATCTATAAAGGTCAAATGAAAAAGATGACAACTATGTACACAACACTTCAGAATCAAGACTTTCCTCACAATGTTTTTAATTTCTTGTATAAGGCAAGTAAAAAGAAATTCCTCTTCCCAGTTAAGAAAGAATCAGAAATCAAATACCTGTATCAGTTGCAGAGCCCAAATCTCCTTCCTCTGTTTTAGATTTCATTACCAGGTAATGACACTTGAGATCATTCATCAAAAAAAGAAACACAGGGCTTCCTTGGTGGTCCAGTGGGTGGGAACACCGCCTTGCAGTGCAAGGGATGCCGGTTCGATCCCTGGTCTGGGAAGATCCCACGTGCCGCGGAGCGGCTGGACCGATGTGTCCAATTACTGAGCCAGAGCTCCGGGGCACGTTCGCCCAGAGCCGATGCTCTGCGACAACAGAGGCCACTGCGATGGGAGGCCCACACAGGCCAAAGAACAGAGATGGATGAAAGTAGATAAATGAAAGACCAACAGAAGTGGCCCGCACGCCCTCCTCCTTCCCCAACCCGCCCCTCCCCCCACCAAAAAAAAAAAAAAAGAAACATAAACTCTGAAAGCATCCAAACAATGACATTTTTCTAAAAGGATTTCTGAATGGTCATTTAGTGACATTTAGTAACTAAAACATGACTTGCTCTGGTACATGATACCTGACAATGACTTGATTCAGTGGACGGCAAGTGGTGATGGCATAGTGGCCCAACCCTTGAGACAGAAGCAAGGTGGTCCAGACCATACCGGGCAATCACAAGGCTGCCAAGGCAGCCTCACTGGTGCCACATACTTTTAGACAATTCTCAATAATTCATGTTTTGATAAGTAACAACCACTATGCAACACTGAACTCTAGGTTGTCCAAATAAATACACATATGTGTCCTTTCTGGATCAACAGACTCTTTTAGAGTTAAGATATCTAAAAGCTAGAAATACTGCAAATCCAGAGCATATTAAGGGCCCATGTGTTCTAAATAAAAGATCCCGTGTTGTACATCTAAATGATATTCAAGAGTTACTAACATAAGCTTGTTGCTACCACATGAAATTCTTTTCCTTCTTTCCCACTGTCCCATCTTTTCTGTTGTCCTTTCTTTCTTAATCTTCCCAATGCACTAGGCATGCCAACAGCAAGCAAAGGTATTTAAATGTGCTAAGACACATAAGTATAAAAATTGTCTGCAATAAATGGATCCCTGTCAGAACAAACAGTTATCCTATCTACCTACAAATTATGTTGTTCTTGTCTATTAAAAGGCATACCTGTGCTGAGGGAAACTTTAACTACCTTTTAATTACTGCTGAAATTATGTGAAACCCAATTCCTGAGATGGTACCACATTAAAATTATCTTCAACTATTCAAGCACTATAAATTCTTGTGAAGGGAATGAAAAAAGGCCATTCTATCCATATATAAAAACTCTGTCCTTTCTACTTGTAGATATTCCTGAGGATACTAAGCAATTAAACCTCAAAATTTACATCATAAACTACATAGTCTCTTGGCGACAGCCTTTTGAGCAGAAAATAAGGGCTTGTATTTAAAGAAACAAAATTATACATTTAAGTAACATACAGACTGGACTAAGCTCCAAGGTAACTAGCTAGCCCCAAACTAAGTTTATATTCAAATACAATTTGAAAATAATCCAACATGATAGACTAAATTTTATCATTTAGAACAATTTCAGCAGCATATTTTCTGGGATGGTGCTAGAGGTCTAATGTGCTACTTTTGCAAATGTGAACCAGGTACCTACCATCAGGCCATAAAATACCTTTGAGGAATTGACGATTTTACATTATCTTTGCAGGAATACATTTAGGAAATACTTTATAAGGTAGGGCAGCCTCACTGGTGCCACATACTTTTAGACAATTCTCAATAATTCATGTTTTGATAAGTAACAACCACTATGCAACACTGAACTCTAGGTTGTCCAAATAAATACACATATGTGTCCTTTCTGGATCAACAGACTCTTTTAGAGTTAAGATATCTAAAAGCTAGAAATACTGCAAATCCAGAGCATATTAAGGGCCCATGTGTTCTAAATAAAAGATCCCGTGTTGTACATCTAAATGATATTCAAGAGTTACTAACATAAGCTTGTTGCTACCACATGAAATTCTTTTCCTTCTTTCCCACTGTCCCATCTTTTCTGTTGTCCTTTCTTTCTTAATCTTCCCAATGCACTAGGCATGCCAACAGCAAGCAAAGGTATTTAAATGTGCTAAGACACATAAGTATAAAAATTGTCTGCAATAAATGGATCCCTGTCAGAACAAACAGTTATCCTATCTACCTACAAATTATGTTGTTCTTGTCTATTAAAAGGCATACCTGTGCTGAGGGAAACTTTAACTACCTTTTAATTACTGCTGAAATTATGTGAAACCCAATTCCTGAGATGGTACCACATTAAAATTATCTTCAACTATTCAAGCACTATAAATTCTTGTGAAGGGAATGAAAAAAGGCCATTCTATCCATATATAAAAACTCTGTCCTTTCTACTTGTAGATATTCCTGAGGATACTAAGCAATTAAACCTCAAAATTTACATCATAAACTACATAGTCTCTTGGCGACAGCCTTTGAGCAGAAAATAAGGGCTTGTATTTAAAGAAACAAAATTATACATTTAAGTAACATACAGACTGGACTAAGCTCCAAGGTAACTAGCTAGCCCCAAACTAAGTTTATATTCAAATACAATTTGAAAATAATCCAACATGATAGACTAAATTTTATCATTTAGAACAATTTCAGCAGCATATTTTCTGGGATGGTGCTAGAGGTCTAATGTGCTACTTTTGCAAATGTGAACCAGGTACCTACCATCAGGCCATAAAATACCTTTGAGGAATTGACGATTTTACATTATCTTTGCAGGAATACATTTAGGAAATACTTTATAAGGTAGGGCTTGGGAAAACTTCCAAAATCTTGATCAACTCACTTAACCTGACTATACTGTATCTAATATGAATGGCAAAGATCTAATGACTACCATCCAAGGGCAAAGGAACTACTAGTCTTCTTATGTCTCACTCTTGGCACTGAGACATTCAGTCCATTCTACCACCTTTGCAAACTTCAAAAATATATGGAAATTAGCCTTTGCCCAGGCAGACAAATAAAAAAAAAAATCCTAACCGTATCAAATATATATAGGGTGGCAAGATTTTAAAAGGCCAAGGCAGGTGAGTGACCAGGTGGCGGACTGATAAACGCATGGGCATCTTCTATGAGAATGCTAGCTAAAGATGGTAGTGCTCCACCCCATTCACCATGTGGTGCTAAAGGAGAACTACCATCGTCTTCAAAGTTAACAGTGGTTAAGTAGGATGAAAAAAAAGGTTTTCAGAAAAGAGTGAAAAATAAATATGACATATGCTCCAGCCATGTCACATATGAAGGGACAGCATCATTATTATTAATTTTTTTTGAAGAATAAACAGTCAATTTTATTGGGCTTAGACTAGGAATCCATGGGTCTTGAGGACCTCTGTGAATTTGTCAATTTTCTTCTCGATGTTCTTTTCAGCTTGCTTCCATAGCCTCATGACTTGCTTCTTTTTCCAGTAATGGATCTTGGCCTTCTCCTTTCTCTTCTCCAGGGTGGCTGTGATCACCCGGTACCCAACGGCCAACCTTGTGAGCCAGGAGCCCAAGCAGGCTTCAGACGCACAGCCTTGAGGGCAGCAGGAACCACCAACCGCCCTGTCTCATCGTGGGGTGGTGGGATCCCGTCAAACACCTGGAGGCGGTCCAGGGCAGCCGAGTCTCGCTTGGTCTGGTGGGCAGCATGCCTCGCACGGTCCACCAGAAGATGTGGCTGGGGTCAGAAGTGTTAGGGGCCACGGGAGGGGTTGGTCTTCATCCGCTTGTGGAGAAAGGCCAGGTACTTCAACTTATTTCTGTAGAAATTGCCAGAAATGTTGATGCCCTCACAGCGCACAACCACCACCTTCTGTCCCAGAAGCACCTGCTTGGCCACAATGGCCGCGAGGCAGCCCAGGAGATGGCCTCGGTCATCCAGCTTCAGGACCTGTCCCTCTGGCATCTTCGGCAGCTGCCTGGGGAAGCCATTATTTTTTGAGTTCTCTATATAATGGTCTTAATTATTGCTAGTGCTTAATATGGATAGATGTCACTTCTAGAAGTCACCACTGGGACTTCCTTTGTGGTCCAGAGGCTGACTCTGTGCTCCTAATGCAGGGGGCCCAGGTTTCATCCCTGATCGGGGAACTAGATCCCATATGCCATGACTAAGAGTTACATACTATAATTAAAGATTCTGTATGCTGCAACTTAAAGATCCCGCATGCCTCAACTAAGACCTGGTGCAGACAAATAAATAAATTAAAAAAAAAAAAGGTCACCACCAAAATAAGGAGAGAGAGAAAGAAAAGTCTTTATGGTCTTAATCTAAAACTCACCTTTTATACATATGACTAATCTGAGAACATACATATCTGTAAACAACAAAACTCTGTAAAGTTAAAAGTAAAATAAAAGTTTAAAAAAATAAAAATAAATAAAAAATAAAATTCACCTTCTCCAGAATTTCTGCATTTATACTGTGAGGTAGGCAGTGTGGGAATATTGCTTTCTTCCGTTCTTTTCCTGGAACTGGAACTTCCCTCTACATTTTGCTGAAAGGAAGGGAAAGGTATCCATCAGTGCAGCAGAAATGACTGCGACCAGGGGATGTAGCAGTTCCATTCTGGCTCACCAGTTAGTGTGCGACACAATGGGTTACGCACAAAAAAGGAAAACTCTAGAGTTCACAACAGTCATCAAACACAGGCAACCTTTCCTCAATCCACTGTGGAAAAAAAAATCTGCACAAAAAGGCCAAAATCTACTGTTAAAAACAGGCTACCAATATAAAGCCTCTAGCCTACAAAGTAGGCACAATGCAGAAAACACATACCACGTAGATCATATAGTTTTCACAGGTTTAGGGAAGCTTTAAGAAATGGCCTGACATGAATGAACTTAACTGCAACAAGCCTGTTAAAAATCTAATAAAGCAATTTCCTCAAACACCTACGCACATACACCATCACACACACAGGCACACACAAACCGCAAGAAAACTCAACTGGAAGAACTGAAGATCGGAAGTGCTACATCCCAAATAAAGGTTCAGAGACTGGAACTCTGTTATGGGCAGAACAGAGAAGGTTCACTCTGTCCCTAGTCTTTGAACTCCCAAGAACCTTTATTAAATTTTTACCACATTTAGGAAAGGTCTTGGGAGTCCAAGATCATAGGTACAGAGAAGGGGCCACTCTGTACAACAAAAGAAGTCACCGTGTGGTGATTTTACCTTCAGCTGGTCTTGACCTGGAATATCCATACTGTGCTCCTGTGCGATAGCGAGAGTCTGAGCAGCATCTGGATAGCAAGTAAAACAAAAGGAAAACCTTCCCTGGTAATAGCCATTCTTCCACACCAAAAGGACCTCAGCCAACAACCCTGAAGCCAGGTTCGGTCCCTAAAGATGACTGTGACTGGCCAAGGCTCTCATCCAAAAGGAAAGGAAAAAAAAAATCAAAACCAGTAAAAATGGCATAGACCAAAAGAGGCTATATTTGAAGGATATTACCAAAATATCATCTGAAGAAAAATGAAAAATGACTAAAAAATGTTCTTCCATAGCACGCTTTCAAATATAATACAAAAAGTGACTCCAAGCAGGGAATAATGCAGAGTATTTTACCATCTATTCCTATAGGTGCAGCTCCAAATTTGCCTAACTTTTTAAAACAATAAAAAAAAAATTGACTTTTTAAATTTAATTTTTATTTTCAAGTATTACAGCTATATAGAAATATGCAATTTAAAACCTAGGATTTTCCCCACTGGCTCTATGACAAATAGTTTCCTCATGTAAAGCTTACATTCTAAGTGTCAAGGATGATTTCACAGTTTAAACTCTCATCACCTGAATATACTTCTTTTAATCAATTTATATCTTATTTTTCCCAGTTCCTGTAAGCATTTCCTAAGGCAGAAGAAGACAAAATTCCTCTCAAGGCCAATAAAAAGAAGTGAAGGAAATAACCTGAAAGAACTGCTTACATAGTCACACAGAAATGTATTTCAAGGTCTTGAAAGTTTTTCAACAAGAGAAGATACAAACTTAGCCACAGGAAAAGATGCAGAAAACTTAACCTGAACCACTCATTACATGAGGCTATCTGCAACTGCATGTGCTCAAGTAAGTCTATCATGGATTGGGTTCATCAGCTACTATTCAGTCCAGAAAGAAGTTAAAACACCTAATGCAAAACATCGCCCTTATCCAGTAAAGACTGCCAGAGAAAGGATACAGATCCTACAGCTGGTCTGATAAGTCAATTGCTTGGCACAAAGCAAACATTTTCAAAACTGTAATTATAAACAGCATTATTTCTAGAAGCATCTTTATAGATAAAATGGACACACGGAGAGTTTCAAGAGCCAGCATTTTCTGACACAGCAGTTTTTAAAGATCAACTAACAAACAATGCAGTGAAGCATTTATTTAATAAAGTAATTTGATTATTATCATTTCTAGTTCTAAATACTTATTTACTCAGGTTAAAACAAATAGAAACAGAAAAGAAATTATGAGAGAAAACTACAATGTAAAATGAAATTTCAAAATAAATACAAAATTTGTCATATAAACTTCATTAATATAATGAATACATGTGGGAATTTGGAGAAATGATTTAAAAAGAACCACCTCGGGCTTTCCTGGTGGTCCAGTGGTAAGGACAACGCTTTCAAATATAATACAAAAAGTGACTCCAAGCAGGGAATAATGCAGAGTATTTTACCATCTATTCCTATAGGTGCAGCTCCAAATTTGCCTAACTTTTTAAAACAATAAAAAAAAAATTGACTTTTTAAATTTAATTTTTATTTTCAAGTATTACAGCTATATAGAAATATGCAATTTAAAACCTAGGATTTTCCCCACTGGCTCTATGACAAATAGTTTCCTCATGTAAAGCTTACATTCTAAGTGTCAAGGATGATTTCACAGTTTAAACTCTCATCACCTGAATATACTTCTTTTAATCAATTTATATCTTATTTTTCCCAGTTCCTGTAAGCATTTCCTAAGGCAGAAGAAGACAAAATTCCTCTCAAGGCCAATAAAAAGAAGTGAAGGAAATAACCTGAAAGAACTGCTTACATAGTCACACAGAAATGTATTTCAAGGTCTTGAAAGTTTTTCAACAAGAGAAGATACAAACTTAGCCACAGGAAAAGATGCAGAAAACTTAACCTGAACCACTCATTACATGAGGCTATCTGCAACTGCATGTGCTCAAGTAAGTCTATCATGGATTGGGTTCATCAGCTACTATTCAGTCCAGAAAGAAGTTAAAACACCTAATGCAAAACATCGCCCTTATCCAGTAAAGACTGCCAGAGAAAGGATACAGATCCTACAGCTGGTCTGATAAGTCAATTGCTTGGCACAAAGCAAACATTTTCAAAACTGTAATTATAAACAGCATTATTTCTAGAAGCATCTTTATAGATAAAATGGACACACGGAGAGTTTCAAGAGCCAGCATTTTCTGACACAGCAGTTTTTAAAGATCAACTAACAAACAATGCAGTGAAGCATTTATTTAATAAAGTAATTTGATTATTATCATTTCTAGTTCTAAATACTTATTTACTCAGGTTAAAACAAATAGAAACAGAAAAGAAATTATGAGAGAAAACTACAATGTAAAATGAAATTTCAAAATAAATACAAAATTTGTCATATAAACTTCATTAATATAATGAATACATGTGGGAATTTGGAGAAATGATTTAAAAAGAACCACCTCGGGCTTTCCCTGGTGGTCCAGTGGGTAAGGACAACGCCTTGCAGTGCAAGGGATGCCGGTTCGATCCCTGGCCTGGGAAGATCCCACGTGCTGCGGAGCAGCTGGACCGATGTGTCCAATTACCGAGCGAGAGCTCTGGAGCGCATGCACCCAGAGCCGGTGCTCTGCGACGACAGATGCCACCACGATGGGAGGCCCACAGGAGCCAAAAGAACAAAGACAGATGAAAATAGAGAAATGAAAGAGCAATAGAAGTGGCCCGCCTGCTCCCCTCCCTCCCCAACCTGACCCCCGCCCAAAAATAAATAAATAAAAATAAATCTTTAAAAAAATAAATAAATAAAAAGAACCACCTCCATTTCTTCAACCATCAAAATAAAAGGTTTACTTCATTTGCAAAGGTACAGAATAGCTGATAGGAAAAGTAGTTTTCTCATTTGTCCTTTCAAATAAAAGAACACACAACCCAATTTATAAAGATCAACAAAGATGGCCAACCATAAGCACTAATGCAAGCTGAAGTTCAGAACAGACAACCAAAATTACTTTGGGGCAATTCCCTGGTTTTGATCATTGTTTGATAGTTATATAAAACGTTACCGTTTGGGGAATCTGGGTAGAAAGTATGCTGAACTCTTTTTTAATATCTTTGTAACATTTTTGTAAATGAAATTATTTCAAAGTGACAAAGAACAAAGAATGTTTTAAAGATTTAATATTAATATTTTTTTTAATGTGCTAAAAAAAATAATTACGGCAATTTTTGTTACAAGCAGGGATTAAAGAGACTTTATTGTGTGGCACAAAGGAAGAACAAGGACTGGACAGTTACTCATTCTATCTAAAAAAAAAAAAACCTCAAAATTCCTCAGTTTCTTCATCACAGGGTTGTGAGGATAAAGTGAAATGTCTGTTATAGAAGCATTCATTTCATACAGGGCATGTTAAATTCTGCTGAGGAAGTACAAGAAAGAGAATGAGAGAAAAAGTGAGAATTATATCCTCTCTAGATATTTAGAGAACAGATCAACCATAAAGCAAATTTTGCTGAAAGAATAGATCAGCAAATATAAAATTATCTGTATTTCAAGCCGGTAGTGACTATCCCAGTAAAACCATACTATTTCACAAGTGAGTGAACTTCAAAAAAGGGCCCTATCATCTGCAAGGCTTTCCCTCTCAAACAGAAATTTACAGCTGGGTGAAGTGGACAAATGACTCCGTGAAACCAACAGGCCTAGAAGTGCAATTTCAGTTCAAACTTACATGTCAATATGAGAGCAAAGTCTCTGCTCTCACTGTAAAGACCTTTGTTAGGGATGGATTATTTTTTTCAACCTATCTGTTTCAGTAAACTACCGAAAAAATAGCCATAAAGGGATTACAAACTTGCACTTTCTTCAAAGAACATCACCTACAATCTAATCTGAAACTCACAAAAGGGCTTCATGTAGGAATAGAGACAGAAAAATGTTTCATTATTTGGAAATGAGTGAGTTACATTTTAGTTGTATACAATTTATTCACTTATCCCTAACACAGCATACTTCAGACCCTAAAGCAGGCAGTTTCCTGCACATTACTAATATATTAAACTCAAAGGGCAGTATTTAAAAGATGAGGTATCAAGCAAAAGGTTAGACAAATTGGCATTCAAGTAACAGAAAGCTAAAGTCTTTAGGCAAAAGGTTCTTGGGGGGTGGGAGAAACCTTTATAACAGATGGATCAAGGTAACACCAAGTAAGCCCACAAACATTAACACCACTTAAAAAGTGACATGTAGACCTTACATGGCTCTGATGTGATGCCACAGATGTATAAAGCACTACCTACGAAATCTTCCTGAAAAAAATTTAACCTTGAATCTATCCAAGCACTATTTGTTCACCAAAAATAGAAGAGATAAAGAAACATGTTAAACAACATCACAAGGATACAATCCATAAACTAGAATGTGGGAAATTCAACAAGACAAATGATCCATTTCTTCAAAAAATAAATAACATAATGAAAAGAGGGCTAAGTTTCATAGACTAAAAATACATAACAAGACATATCAACCAAATGTAAAATGTGAACTTTGTTTGGATCCTGATTTGAATAAGCCAAATATAAAAGATACTTCTGAAATAACCAGGGCTAACCTTACAAGAACTGGCTATTGGAAAGTACTATGGAGTTACTATTTTGTTTATTATTATTAATTCTGTTGAATGTAATAATGGCAGCATAGTTATGTTTGAAGGAAAAAAGTCCTTATCTGTCAGAGACTTTTAAAGCCTGTGTAGATGAAGCAAATATGGCAGAACACTAACAATTACTAAGTCTAAGAAGTGGGAATTAATTATACTAATCTCTATTTTTAGTGTATTCAAAAATTTTCACAGTGAAAAGTCAAATAAATAGTAGTAACACCCTGTGTGATAGTTAAAAAATGAGAGCAAAGTCTCTGCTCTCACTGTAAAGACCTTTGTTAGGATGGATTATTTTTTTCAACCTATCTGTTTCAGTAAACTACCGAAAAAATAGCCATAAAGGGATTACAAACTTGCACTTTCTTCAAAGAACATCACCTACAATCTAATCTGAAACTCACAAAAGGGCTTCATGTAGGAATAGAGACAGAAAAATGTTTCATTATTTGGAAATGAGTGAGTTACATTTTAGTTGTATACAATTTATTCACTTATCCCTAACACAGCATACTTCAGACCCTAAAGCAGGCAGTTTCCTGCACATTACTAATATATTAAACTCAAAGGGCAGTATTTAAAAGATGAGGTATCAAGCAAAAGGTTAGACAAATTGGCATTCAAGTAACAGAAAGCTAAAGTCTTTAGGCAAAAGGTTCTTGGGGGGTGGGAGAAACCTTTATAACAGATGGATCAAGGTAACACCAAGTAAGCCCACAAACATTAACACCACTTAAAAAGTGACATGTAGACCTTACATGGCTCTGATGTGATGCCACAGATGTATAAAGCACTACCTACGAAATCTTCCTGAAAAAAATTTAACCTTGAATCTATCCAAGCACTATTTGTTCACCAAAAATAGAAGAGATAAAGAAACATGTTAAACAACATCACAAGGATACAATCCATAAACTAGAATGTGGGAAATTCAACAAGACAAATGATCCATTTCTTCAAAAAATAAATAACATAATGAAAAGAGGGCTAAGTTTCATAGACTAAAAATACATAACAAGACATATCAACCAAATGTAAAATGTGAACTTTGTTTGGATCCTGATTTGAATAAGCCAAATATAAAAGATACTTCTGAAATAACCAGGGCTAACCTTACAAGAACTGGCTATTGGAAAGTACTATGGAGTTACTATTTTGTTTATTATTATTAATTCTGTTGAATGTAATAATGGCAGCATAGTTATGTTTGAAGGAAAAAAGTCCTTATCTGTCAGAGACTTTTAAAGCCTGTGTAGATGAAGCAAATATGGCAGAACACTAACAATTACTAAGTCTAAGAAGTGGGAATTAATTATACTAATCTCTATTTTTAGTGTATTCAAAAATTTTCACAGTGAAAAGTCAAATAAATAGTAGTAACACCCTGTGTGATAGCCATCTCCCTGTCACGCCAACACAGCATTTACTTTCCATCTTGATCCTCTCTATTTTCCCATGATTTCCCTCCTTAAAGTTAAAATTGTGATAAGGACTGAAGAAATATGACGTGACATACCTGTCGTAGTAGAAGCTAATGTGACAAGATTCTTCCTTAGCATATCATAGAGAGGGCTATAAAAGAGATAAAATAAAAAATTAATAATCACATGGTTTTCCATTAATACATTAAGCATATTTCTGATATGCTATATCCCAACATTCTCTGTAACATATAAAGAGACAGAATACTTCCCCCAGAATAATTTTTTTTAAGTTATTAAGTAGCAACATGTTAGTATCCAAGCCCTTGTATCACTCTGCCCTGATAAATAAAAAAACTGATTAACGTTTTATTTCATAAACTAACAGCAATCCAAGTAGGGAGATTTCCTTTTAAGATTACTCCTTCCTTATAAAGGTTAAGTTTTACACTTTATGTAAAAAAAGGGAGTCTTGGAAGAAACTGATCTCAAAGCTATAAAGAGAAAGAGAACACTGGCTTCTCGGTTACTAATTAGCTGTTGAGTGTCTAAGTGAACACTCACATACCCATGCAGCTGGAGAATGCCACACGACAAATCAGACAGCTCTAGTGTGATGAAGCCATCACTAACCTCAAACTGCCCAGCGAGTCTATGTTTCTCTCATCAGCTCACTCCTCCTCTCTCCGTAACTACTGTTTCACAACATTTTAACCTAGCCATGTCAAGTTTCCTCTTACCTAGGCCTTTACACACAATGTTCAATCTGCCAGAAGCTCTCCTTCAACCAGCTTCCTGTTACTATTTAATTATTCTTCAGCTCTCAATTCAAATATCACTTCCTCAAGGAACCTTTCCTCAACTCCTAAGACCCTGAATCCCACCCCCCAATACAGTCTCCCACTTTAATGTAACACATAACTATACTATGTTTTGATGTGATAATTCAATTAAGATGGGGAAGTGTCTATTGTTCACTACTCTTTTAAACTCCATAAATTAGACATTGGGTTGGTCACTATTATGTTCTCAGTGCCTCACAGTCACCCAATATATGCAAACCCAACAAATAATTTGTGAACTAAAGGATTAAACAACCATGAATAACCAATGGCTCTTAAGTGGTTAGGTATAAGCACCCCGAAAGAAAAACAAACCTTCACTGTTTTTACCTTGGGTCCTTCACAGAGAAGCTCTGACGACCTAGTAGTTCTCCCAATAGATCTCCACCACAATACACCATGTGCTGCTCCTGCTGGTCATAAAGCTGCTTCACCATTATATACTGGCCTAGATAATGCATGACCTACATGGGAATAGAACACCATCAAGAGATCTGTCTACCTCCAGCCCAAAATACGTATTAAATGAGGAGATAAGGTAAGCTGGCTTGCTAAAGAAAGCGGTAACATATTATGAATGTGACTATCAGTGCCTGTGTAAGGGGTCCTACAACAGGACAGTTGCCCCCAATTACTAAGTAGTAATTACTAATTACTTACTATCATTCTGGACCCTTACTTTTTAGAAATGTATTGATCTGATAATGAGAACAAGTGGTGAATTTACCTAGCAACCCCTTAAAAATGTTCATGCAGGCACAGTCACATCCACAGGACTTTGAGACCCTATGGACTATAGCCCCTGGGCTCCTCTGTCCATGGATTCTCCAGGCAAGAATACTGGAGTGGGTTGCCATGCCGTCCACCAGGGGATCTTTCCGACCCAGGGATTGAACTCGTGTCTCTTACGTCTCCTGCACTGGCAGGGGGGTTCTCTACCACCAGCACCACCTAGGAAGCCCTAAAAATGTACTCACCAGTCCAAATAAAGCGGTCTGTTCTATTATTAGAAATTATAAACTTGGGCTTCCCCTGGTAGTCCAGTGGGTAAGGACACCGCCTTGCAGTGCAAGGGGCGCTGGTTCGAGCCCTGGCCTGGGAAGATCCCACGTGCCGCGGAGCGGCTGGACAGATGTGTCCAATCACCGAGCCGGAACTCCGGAGCACATGAGCCCAGAGCCGGTGCTCTGCAACAACAGACGCCACCGCAATGGGAGGCCCACGGGAGCCAAGGAACAAAGACGGATGAAAATGGAGAAATGAAAGACCAATAGAAGTGGCCCGCCTGCTCCCCTCCCTCCCCAACCCAACCCCTGCCCAAAGTAAATAAATAAATAAATCTTTAAAAAAAAAAAAGAAATTATAAACTTTAAATTTGCCTGGATCATGAAAATGTTCAAGTCCAGGTGCACATAACTACTATAGGCTTTGATGTCTGTTCTCTTAAGTCTTTCCGGCAAATGAAGTACAATGGTTAACAAGCCATCAGCAATGTAAGTGCATAGAACAGAATTTAAGTGCTTATCAAATAAAAATTTAATCTATCTGACCTTTTTCACAGTTAAAAAAAATGGAAGGTAAAACACAAAATTTCGTGATACCAATTTTTAAATTATCTAATTTTCCAAATGTTTCCTCCAGGTGATAGATTTCTTTTTTAAATAGTATGTGGGTAGTGTGTGTGTGAATGTACACTCAGTTGTATCCGACTCTGCTACCCCATGGACTATAGTCCGCCAGGTCCCTCTGTCCATAGAATTCTCCAGGCAACTAGAATGGGTTGCTATTTCCTTCTCCAGAGGATCTTCCCAACTAAGGGATCAAACCAGCGTCTCTTGCACATCCTGCAATAGCCGCCGGATTCTTTACCACAGAACCACCTTTTTACCACAGAAATCCCCCCTTTTTTTCTATAACTGCTTAAGTTAAGTTCACCTGATAATAGTAAGAATTTTATCACAGATCACAAAACAGATCAAAGCAGTCCTTATCTTTAGTCCCTGACTTCCCAAGAATTATCAGATATTTGCAGAAAAAATTTCCCAGTATTGTTTTCATTATATTGGAGCAATGATGCTCTTAGGCGCTCCTCCATCCCGGGCAACAAGTTCCAATATTAACAGAGCTATCATATCTTATCAAGTATCCAGAGAAAAATAAAATGAGAAAGAACATCTACTGCAAGAAAAAGGAAGCTTTGGGCTTCCCCTGGTGGTCCAGTGGGTAAGGACACCGCCTTGCAGTGCAAGGGGCGCCGGTTCGATCCCTGGCCTGGGAAGATCCCACGTTCCACGGAGCGGCTGGACTGATGTGTCCAATTGCCCAGAGCCGGCACTCTGCGCTCTGCGACGACAGATGCCAACGCGATGGGAGGCCCACAGGAGCCAAAGAACAAAGACGGATGAAAATAGAGAAATGAAAGACCAATAGAAGTGGCCCGCCCATCCCCCTCCCTCCCCACCCCATCCCCCAAAATATAAATAAATAAAATAAATGTTTAAAAAAAAAGAGAAAGCTTTATATTTAGGTCTATCCAACTTCCAGAAAAAAAATAAATCCACTCTACGTAAACAAAATAAGATCTTTGAAAACACTGCTCTGAATCTGTACATACTACTATTCTCATTATATTCTACGGCCTCAATGCACATATTGAGAACCAATACTGAGAACCAATACTTAAAAATAGAAACAAGGAAACTCCTCCTTATGCACTGAGTAGTATCGAGATTCATAATAAAGAGCTTGTTGTGTAAACTGACTCTATCCAACTTTTCCCCCTTAAAACAGTTTCCCTGAACCATATATAATTAATTCTGTCTTACCTCAGGCAAATTCTGCCATGCTATTGAAGGAGCCTGCATAATGAATTGTAACAACTTCACTGATCTAAGAATCTACTTTTGAATAGGAGTTTGGAAAAAAGTTTTATCAGAATTTTAAACATAAATTTCAAAATGATACATTTAATTTAAAATGACGACAAAAAATTAGTATTCTAGAAAACATGAAATTCCTCCAGATTTGTTTCCCAGAGAGGTAGAATGACTCAATAGGTGTTAAGCTTGTGTGTGTGTGTGTGTGCGCGCGCGCGCGCGCTCAGTTGTGTCCAACTCTTCAAAACCCTATAGACTGCAGCCTGCAAGGCTCCTCTGTCCATAGAATTTTCCAGGCAAGAATACTGGAATGGGTTATTATCTCTTTCTCCAAAGGATCCTCCCAACCCAGGGATCAAACATGGGTCTCTGTACCTTCTGCTTTAGCAGGCAGATTCTTTACCACTGTGCCTCCTGAAACACCCTGTTAAATTTTTACAAAAAGTAAAAAAAAAGCCTGAAAATTTTGTCCCCTGTTTAAGAAAGGTTTAGATATTTACTCTACTAAATCCAAGCAGTTCAAAGAGATTAATGTTTCAACAGTCTTTTCCACTTAAAGAACTCAATTTGTTTTTTTGTTAAAGATTTATTTATTTGTTTTGGAGGCGGGGTGGGGAGGGAGGGGAGCAGGCGGGCCACTTCTATTGGTCTTTCATTTCTCTATTTTCATCTATCTTTGTTCTTTGGCCCGTGTGGGCCTCCCATAGCGATGGCCTCTGTTGTCACAGAGCACCAGCTCTGGGCGCATGCACTCCAGAGCTCCGGCTCGGTAACTGGACACATAGGTCCAGCCGCTCTGCGGCACGTGGGATCTTCCCAGGCCAGGGATCGAACCGGCATCCCTTGCACTGCAAGGCGGTGTCCTTACCCACTGGCCACCAGGGGAAGTACCATCAATTTGTTTTTGTGTTTAAAAAAAAGCAGGGATTCAGGAAGAAAGGGACAAATGTATACCTACGGCGGATGTGGGTCAATGTGTGGCAGTAAACAACAAAATTCTGTAAGAATAATAATAATGATAAATAAAATCTGTAAGGAATAAAAAAAAACTTTAGAAACTAAGCTATTTAAATACATAAGTGTTTAAAATAACTTACAGTGTGCAGAAGAGTATCTGACACATTTATAACGAAAAACTAATGCATTTAATTCCTGCCTACAGTATATCTTGTATTTAATTAAAATGATTTTTGACGAAAAATTAGTATTCTAGAAAACATGAAATTCCTCCAGATTTGTTTCCCAGAGAGGTAGAATGACTCAATAGGTGTTAAGCTTGTGTGTGTGTGTGTGTGCGCGCGCGCGCGCGCTCAGTTGTGTCCAACTCTTCAAAACCCTATAGACTGCAGCCTGCAAGGCTCCTCTGTCCATAGAATTTTCCAGGCAAGAATACTGGAATGGGTTATTATCTCTTTCTCCAAAGGATCCTCCCAACCCAGGGATCAAACATGGGTCTCTGTACCTTCTGCTTTAGCAGGCAGATTCTTTACCACTGTGCCTCCTGAAACACCCTGTTAAATTTTTACAAAAAGTAAAAAAAAAGCCTGAAAATTTTGTCCCCTGTTTAAGAAAGGTTTAGATATTTACTCTACTAAATCCAAGCAGTTCAAAGAGATTAATGTTTCAACAGTCTTTTCCACTTAAAGAACTCAATTTGTTTTTTTGTTAAAGATTTATTTATTTGTTTTGGAGGCGGGGTGGGGAGGGAGGGGAGCAGGCGGGCCACTTCTATTGGTCTTTCATTTCTCTATTTTCATCTATCTTTGTTCTTTGGCCCGTGTGGGCCTCCCATAGCGATGGCCTCTGTTGTCACAGAGCACCAGCTCTGGGCGCATGCACTCCAGAGCTCCGGCTCGGTAACTGGACACATAGGTCCAGCCGCTCTGCGGCACGTGGGATCTTCCCAGGCCAGGGATCGAACCGGCATCCCTTGCACTGCAAGGCGGTGTCCTTACCCACTGGCCACCAGGGGAAGTACCATCAATTTGTTTTTGTGTTTAAAAAAAAGCAGGGATTCAGGAAGAAAGGGACAAATGTATACCTACGGCGGATGTGGGTCAATGTGTGGCAGTAAACAACAAAATTCTGTAAGAATAATAATAATGATAAATAAAATCTGTAAGGAATAAAAAAAAACTTTAGAAACTAAGCTATTTAAATACATAAGTGTTTAAAATAACTTACAGTGTGCAGAAGAGTATCTGACACATTTATAACGAAAAACTAATGCATTTAATTCCTGCCTACAGTATATCTTGTAAATCATGGACACTGTCATTTTCAAAAAATGTTTTAGGAGGTTTCCCTGGTGGTCCAGTGGGTACAGTCCTACTTGCAGTGCAAGGGGCACTGGTTTGATCCCTGGCCCGGGAAGATCCCACGTGACGCAGAGCAGCTGGACGGGTATGTTCAATTACAAGCCAGCGCTCTGGAGCGCATGCGCCCAGAGCTGACACTCTGCAGTGAGAGAGGCCACTGCAATGGGAGGCCCACACATGTCAAAGAATAAAAAGATGGATGGAAATAAATATAAATAAAAGAGGCATGATGGGGAAAAGAAGGAAAAAAAAGTTTTTGGTTATGCTGAATGGCTTGCTGGATCTTAGGTTTCCCAACCAGGGATCAAACCTGTGCCCCCAGCAGTGGAAGTGCCAGGGACTTTCCTCAGTGATCTTTAAAACAGAATGAAAGTTGCCTCTTTAGTACCACAGTAATAGAACTTCCTTTCTTAGGCCTGATTTCAGAACTACACATTCACAGGCTTCTATTTCTCACCTTTTCTTTAAACTGAGTATTTTCTTTGATACCCTACCTGTTTTTCCCTTGGCTGCACTGTGCAGCTTGCAGTATTCTAGTACCCTGACCAGGGATTGAACCCACACCCCCATGCACTGGAAGCCAAAGTCTTAACCACTGGACCACCAGGGAAGTCCCCACTTACCTCTTTAACAGTGAACATTTCACCTTGTGCACCTGCTGCTTGCAGAATCTTCAGAAGTGGCAGTTTTGGTCGTACCTGACACAAACATACAATAAGCTTGCTACTTATATTTCAATCAAAGCGGTTTCTGAATTGCAAGAGCAAAACAAACCTTCAATGTTTTTGTTTTTTTTTTTTAACAAACTCTGGTAGACATTTAGCATCAAATAACTACAGATGATCAGACTATTACTTGTTAACTTCCTGAAAATTCACATTTTCAAAAGTCGGCACATTCATACCCACTAGAAGGTTATAATAAAAGGAAAAAGAGGGCTTCCCTGGTGGTCCAGTGGGTAAGGACACTGCCTTGTAGTGCAAGCGGCGCCGGTTCGATCCCTGGCCTGGGAGGATCCCACGTGCCGCGGAGCAGCTAGACTGATGTGTCCAATCACCGAGCCGGAGCTCTGGAGCGCATGTGCCCAGAGCTGGTGCTCTGCGACAACAGAGGCCACCACGATGGGAGGCCCACATGGGCCAAAGAACAAAGATGGATGAAAATGGACAAATGAAAGACCAATAGAAGTGACCCACAGGTTCCCCTCCCGCCCCACCCCAGCCAAAATAAAGAAATAAATAAATCTTTTAAAAAAAAAAGGAAAAAGAAAAGAAAAATATCAGCATTGAAGAGATACAAAGAAACTGGAACCCTTATGCACAGCTAATGGGAGTGTAAAATGGCGCAGCTATTGTGAAAAACATGTTGGCAGTTACTCAAAAAGTTAAACACAGAACTACCATATGACCCAGCAGCTCAATTTCTAGGTATATATTCAAAAGAACTGAAAGAAGGGAGTCAAGTGACTATCTGTACACCACTATTCACAGCAGCTTAGTCATAACAGCCAAAAGATGGAAACAACCTGAATACCACTGACAGATGAATGGATAAACAAGGCGCTGTATATATATATAAAAGGAACAGTGACTTTGCCACCTCTTGAGTCTGACTGTGGAGCCTGTTTTTAGTCTAACAATTTAGTTCCTTTCACTTTATATGATCAAGTTTGTCTCTCTTATAGCCTCCTTGGTTTTGTCTTAAGGTTGCTCCTATTCTAAGTTTCACAATATTTTCTAAATTTTCTTCTGATATTTTTTATCATTTCACTTTTACAAAATTTTTTTTCATTTTTAATGATCTTCCAAGGAAAGTGGCTTAGTTTTGGTTTCGTACCTGACACAAACATACAATAAGCTTGCTACTTATATTTCAATCAAAGCGGTTTCTGAATTGCAAGAGCAAAACAAACCTTCAATGTTTTTGTTTTTTTTTTTTAACAAACTCTGGTAGACATTTAGCATCAAATAACTACAGATGATCAGACTATTACTTGTTAACTTCCTGAAAATTCACATTTTCAAAAGTCGGCACATTCATACCCACTAGAAGGTTATAATAAAAGGAAAAAGAGGGCTTCCCTGGTGGTCCAGTGGGTAAGGACACTGCCTTGTAGTGCAAGCGGCGCCGGTTCGATCCCTGGCCTGGGAGGATCCCACGTGCCGCGGAGCAGCTAGACTGATGTGTCCAATCACCGAGCCGGAGCTCTGGAGCGCATGTGCCCAGAGCTGGTGCTCTGCGACAACAGAGGCCACCACGATGGGAGGCCCACATGGGCCAAAGAACAAAGATGGATGAAAATGGACAAATGAAAGACCAATAGAAGTGACCCACAGGTTCCCCTCCCTCCCCACCCCACCCCCACCAAAATAAATAAATAAATAAATCTTTTTAAAAAAAAAGGAAAAAGAAAAGAAAAATATCAGCATTGAAGAGATACAAAGAAACTGGAACCCTTATGCACAGCTAATGGGAGTGTAAAATGGCGCAGCTATTGTGAAAAACATGTTGGCAGTTACTCAAAAAGTTAAACACAGAACTACCATATGACCCAGCAGCTCAATTTCTAGGTATATATTCAAAAGAACTGAAAGAAGGGAGTCAAGTGACTATCTGTACACCACTATTCACAGCAGCTTAGTCATAACAGCCAAAAGATGGAAACAACCTGAATACCACTGACAGATGAATGGATAAACAAGGCGCTGTATATATATATAAAAGGAACAGTGACTTTGCCACCTCTTGAGTCTGACTGTGGAGCCTGTTTTTAGTCTAACAATTTAGTTCCTTTCACTTTATATGATCAAGTTTGTCTCTCTTATAGCCTCCTTGGTTTTGTCTTAAGGTTGCTCCTATTCTAAGTTTCACAATATTTTCTAAATTTTCTTCTGATATTTTTTATCATTTCACTTTTTACATTTAAATATTTATTTCTCTGGAATTTATTTTTGTATAAGTTTTGAGGTCTTCCTTTGCCTCCTTCTAGAGATGGCCAATTACGAAAAATCATTTATTACATAAGCCGTATTTTCCCATACCAAATCCAAATTCCACCTTTATCATAAACTAAGGTACATAATACTATATATGGCACAATGCTTATTAAACAAAATTAAGTATTTTTTATGTTAGAGGAAAACATCTGGAACAAGACACACCAAATTGATCATAGTGCTATCTTAGGGGGCGAGGACTTTGAGGGAAAAAGGGAAGAGATGATCAAAGGAATCTCTACAGATAAATATTTTATAGATAAATACATAATAAAGTTTGAGTTTTTTATAATACACTTGCCAACTTTACAATTTAAAACTGATTTTTAAAGAAAACAAACTAGTTACCATGAAGTGAGAAAGAAGACAATGTATGTAACTTGGTCCCAATTTCTCCAATAGTCAGTAACATCCTAAAACAGGGCGATGCTTAAAATGTGCCATTTTGAGCAATCTTTAACCTCTAAATAGTTATTTAATCAACAATCAAGTCAAATTTAGGAGCATCAATGCTATTTACTAGTTTCCCTAGTATGATATTTAAAAAATCATCTTTTCTGCTCTGTGTAAAATCCTACAGTCAGTGAAGTCATACCCCAGTTTAATTTTCAAAAACTTAAAAGAAAAATAGGAATGCCTAAAAATAGTTTACCTGATTGGTTTGTTCTGGAGAGATCCTGCAAGCACTGTCAGATGCTGAACACTGGGCAGAGGTGGAAAACGACGTCATTTTTGGCAGTGAAGTGACGTGAAGTCTGCTAATAAGTCTAAAAGAAAAAAAATTATAAAATCTCTTTAAAACAGAAAATAGTCTCTTCAGGATTTACAACAACAAAAATCAGCCAGAAGAAGAAAGAAAAGACACATGTGTCAGAGCACCCCACACAAGTGCTGTATCTCCATGCTGAGGTTGTTCTGTCACTCTCTAGTTCAGAGTCTGCAAAAAAGAAGAGCATGATCAAGGGTAAGACCCACCTACACATCCCTCAACTGAAGTCTGCAGGAGAAACAGGTTCAGGCATGCTCCAACCTCAAGACTGAGGAGGATGAATGAGTAAACTGTTTCTTATGACAGTGAAATCTACAATAACCACCTCCCCTGTAGCTCACACAGTTCTCTTTATCTCCTCCTCTTTTGGACAGTGCTCAAGAGCACCCCCTAGGAGACAGATGCAGGGCTGGGGGAATTGCCAAGATTAAGTAACAGGGTTAAAAGAGTCCAAGAGCACGCCTAGGAAAACCTCTGCAACATGTTGAAACATGTCTTGGCAAAAGACCACAGGGAAGTGAGAGTCAAAATATTCCAAATCAGTTAAAACAGCTTTTAAAATGTGCCAAGCCCAGAGTATAGCAATGAAATACCTATAAAATGGGTTAAACCACAGTGGACATACATCATCAAAGGAGAGAGACATGAATTGAAAATAGCATGAGGAGGTTTAAGTATTTTTTCACCTTTTACCTTTTGTCCTTTAAAACAAAACAACAACAACAAAACCTATAGGGGTTCCCTGAGGATCCAGGGGTTAAGAATCCACCTCGCAATACAGAGAACATGGGTTTGAGCTCTCATCAAGAAAGATCCCACAGCCGCAGAGTAACCCTGCCTGTGCACCACAACCTCCTGAGCCACATGCTGCCACCGCTGAAGCCTGCGCTCCACAGGCCCAGGCTCCCCAACCAGAGACACCACTGCAGTGAGGAAGCCCTCCCATCACAACTGAGCGACTGCCCCCGCTTGCTGCAGCTAGAGAAAACCTGCAGGCAGCAACAAAGCCCTACCATAGCCATATATAAATAAAGAGATAATTAATTAATTAATAACAGATTTTTATTTTAAAAAAAGTACAGAAAAGGAAAATAATTTTTCAATGAACTTGAGTCTACTTTCAGAACTTTTTATAGTAAAAGGCTGACAAAAGTTGGTGAAATTTGTAAATTAAAAAAAATAAACAGTCTGGTTTACAGCTAACAAGAGTCCTCACTCTTGTGAGAAGACTTATTAAAGACAACAAAATATAAATTCAATCCTCAGGACTTCCCTGGTGGTCCGATGGTTAAGAACCTGCCTTCCAACACAGGGGACACGGGTTTGATCCCTGGTCAGCAAACTAAGATCCCTCATGCTGCGGGACTCTGGAGCCCACGCCCCACAACCAGAGTGGAGCCCATGCACCGCAACAAAGAGCCCATGCCACACTGGAAAAGCCCACGACTAAGACTCGACACAGCCAAAGATAAATAAATATAATTTTGTAACTGATGTCTTAAATTAAGTAAATTCAATAGAGGATGACAGAGGAGCTTAGAAGGGTACAGTCCATGGAGTCACAAAGAGTTGGACACGATTAAGTGACTAGTGATACACCACAAATATATCCACAGAGCCTAAACTGTCAATTATACACCGAGCAGAACACCATGGTGACTATAATTCGAGCGGTTTACAAAAATGACCCCCAAGTGGCTGTTTTACTGGAGACCACACAGAAAGGCCTCTCCTGTGGCTTTTCTGTGTGGTCTCCAGTAGAACAGCCAAGGAGACTTATTCTTATTGTTCATCCATACATGGTCCACTTTTACCTTTATTTTTTTTCTGATTTTTTATATAATGCAATAAGCATCCACAAACGAGAACTCTGACAACAATCTATATTTAACCATAAGATTCTCTCCTCTCATTCCCCGCCTCCTCCCAACAATCATCCTGAATCGTGTTTTGATTTTCTTTTAAGCACTTTACTGCAACAAAATGGAATCCTAAAACGTCATATATTTTTGGTTCAGTTGCTTTCAATTTACAAAAAAGGAAGTACGTTACATACAATTTTAGGAATTTTCCCAAATAGGTATGGGCTTGGTTTATAGTTCCTTGATCACTAATGGTGTTATCGCTGTATGCTTATCAGTCATATGCACTTCCTCTTCTGTGAAATGTGCTGTCTTTTACACACTTTGGTAATTGCTTTTGTCAATCAATTTTAACAGTTCTTTACATATTTTTACTATTAACCTTTTATCAATAGGACATCCTGTAAATATCTTCTCCTAATTTTAATGTCCTTTCCATTTTGTAGAAGGTGGAAAAAACTTAATGAGCAAAAACTTAATTTTAATGAACTCAAATTTATATCTTTCAATCTTCTCTTTGTTAGTCTACTCTCTGGCTCTTCAAGGTCTCATTTTCACCTATATAAGGATGGCCATTTTTTTCCCCTGCTCTATCTAGTGAATACTTTCTTCATTGACAGCTATCTTTGTCATTTATCAACATGTATGGGTGTTTACAGGTTCTCTATTCTAGTCCACTGGATGATCTGTCTACACAATTCAACACTATCTTGACACTCTTGCATCTTGTCAGGAATCTTGCTATCACATAGGGCAAGTCTTCCTCTCCCATTCCTTTTTAGAAGCAACAAGCTTTATTGCCCCTTAACTCTTCCATATAAAATTTAGCGTCATCAAGCTCCATGAAAATCCCTGCTGAGTAAACTGTCAATTATACACCGAGCAGAACACCATGGTGACTATAATTCGAGCGGTTTACAAAAATGACCCCCAAGTGGCTGTTTTACTGGAGACCACACAGAAAGGCCTCTCCTGTGGCTTTTCTGTGTGGTCTCCAGTAGAACAGCCAAGGAGACTTATTCTTATTGTTCATCCATACATGGTCCACTTTTACCTTTATTTTTTTTCTGATTTTTTATATAATGCAATAAGCATCCACAAACGAGAACTCTGACAACAATCTATATTTAACCATAAGATTCTCTCCTCTCATTCCCCGCCTCCTCCCAACAATCATCCTGAATCGTGTTTTGATTTTCTTTTAAGCACTTTACTGCAACAAAATGGAATCCTAAAACGTACATATTTTTAGTTCAGTTGCTTTCAATTTACAAAAAAGGAAGTACGTTACATACAATTTTAGGAATTTTCCCAAATAGGTATGGGCTTGGTTTATAGTTCCTTGATCACTAATGGTGTTATCGCTGTATGCTTATCAGTCATATGCACTTCCTCTTCTGTGAAATGTGCTGTCTTTTACACACTTTGGTAATTGCTTTTGTCAATCAATTTTAACAGTTCTTTACATATTTTTACTATTAACCTTTTATCAATAGGACATCCTGTAAATATCTTCTCCTAATTTTAATGTCCTTTCCATTTTGTAGAAGGTGGAAAAAACTTAATGAGCAAAAACTTAATTT
This sequence comes from Tragulus kanchil, assembly GCA_022376925.1. NCBI lineage: Eukaryota > Metazoa > Chordata > Mammalia > Artiodactyla > Tragulidae > Tragulus > Tragulus kanchil. Next base: position 78,076,035 of record JAIOJX010000024.1, on the reverse strand, counting down.
TAATGAACTCAAATTTATATCTTTCAATCTTCTCTTTGTTAGTCTACTCTCTGGCTCTTCAAGGTCTCATTTTCACCTATATAAGGATGGCCATTTTTTTCCCCTGCTCTATCTAGTGAATACTTTCTTCATTGACAGCTATCTTTGTCATTTATCAACATGTATGGGTGTTTACAGGTTCTCTATTCTAGTCCACTGGATGATCTGTCTACACAATTCAACACTATCTTGACACTCTTGCATCTTGTCAGGAATCTTGCTATCACATAGGGCAAGTCTTCCTCTCCCATTCCTTTTTAGAAGCAACAAGCTTTATTGCCCCTTAACTCTTCCATATAAAATTTAGCGTCATCAAGCTCCATGAAAATCCCTGCTGAGATTATGGATGAAATCACTTTTAATATATAGATCAAACTGTTTTCAAATTCATTAACATGACACATTCCTTTATTAACCTCTCTTAGTAAAGTCAAACAATTTTTCCTTTAGAGGCCTAGCATATTTTGTTTTAAACTGATTTCTAAAGCTGATATATATTAATGCGATGTCTTCTCTTTCGTTGTTTTCTAGTGGCTTTTACATATGCACAGAAATACAAATGACTTTCAATAACCATATACCTAGTCACTGTACTAAACTTATGTCAGTGGATTCTTCTGTTTTCTATGTAAATGACCATATCACCCATAGATAAAATTCTATTTCCTCCTTTCCAATTTTTGTGCCTCTAATTTCTTCTACTTGTCTTACATTACAGCTTAGGACTGTCAACACAATACTGAATATACACCATATGAAGCATCTTTGTCTCTGATTTTAAAGGGAGTGTTTCTAATGCTTCCCTATTTAACAAGTTGTCTCTATTTTTTTTGTAATAGTTATTGTTTATTGGCTTGGAAGGGTTCTTTTTCTTCCTTATTAAGAATATATCAAAGAAAAAAAAAGAACATATTATGGACAAACATGCTACTATATATAAAACAGATAACCAACAAGGACCTTCTATATACCACAGAGAATTATATTCAGTATTTTGTGATAACCTGTCAGGGAAAAGAACCTGAAAAAGAGTATACATGTGTATGTATGTGTGCATATACATATACACACACACGTAAAACTGAATCACTGTATTACATACCTGAAACTAACACAACATTGCAAATCAACTATACTTCAATAAAATCAAAAAGAATATATCATGGAAGACTGATTTAGAAAATGCTTTTACTGTACCTATTGAAATGATCATGAGGGGTTTTTTGGGGGGGAGGGGGGGTGGGGAAGCAAGAAGGGCAGGCGGGCCATTTCTATTGGTTTTTCATTTGTCCATTTTCATCCATCTTTGTTCTTTGGCCTGTGCCGGCCTCCCATCGCAGTGGCCTCTGTTGTTGCAGAGCACCGGCTCTGGGCACATGCGCTCAGAGCTCCAGCTCGGTAATTTGGCCAGCCTGAAAGGCCGGCAACTGGCACCTTGCACTGAAAATCCCTGCTGCGATTATGGATGAAATCACTTTTAATATATAGATCAAACTGTTTTCAAATTCATTAACATGACACATTCCTTTATTAACCTCTCTTAGTAAAGTCAAACAATTTTTCCTTTAGAGGCCTAGCATATTTTGTTTTAAACTGATTTCTAAAGCTGATATATATTAATGCGATGTCTTCTCTTTCGTTGTTTTCTAGTGGCTTTTACATATGCACAGAAATACAAATGACTTTCAATAACCATATACCTAGTCACTGTACTAAACTTATGTCAGTGGATTCTTCTGTTTTCTATGTAAATGACCATATCACCCATAGATAAAATTCTATTTCCCCCTTTTCCCAAATTTTTTGTGCCTCTAATTTCTTCTACTTGTCTTACATTACAGCTTAGGACTGTCAACACAATACTGAATATACACCATATGAAGCATCTTTGTCTCTGATTTTAAAGGGAGTGTTTCTAATGCTTCCCTATTTAACAAGTTGTCTCTATTTTTTTTGTAATAGTTATTGTTTATTGGCTTGGAAGGGTTCTTTTTCTTCCTTATTAAGAATATATCAAAGAAAAAAAAAGAACATATTATGGACAAACATGCTACTATATATAAAACAGATAACCAACAAGGACCTTCTATATACCACAGAGAATTATATTCAGTATTTTGTGATAACCTGTCAGGGAAAAGAACCTGAAAAAGAGTATACATGTGTGTATGTATGTGTGCATATACATATACACACACACGTAAAACTGAATCACTGTATTACATACCTGAAACTAACACAACATTGCAAATCAACTATACTTCAATAAAATCAAAAAGAATATATCATGGAAGACTGATTTAGAAAATGCTTTTACTGTACCTATTGAAATGATCATGAGGGGTTTTTTGGGGGGGAGGGCGGGTTGGGAAGCAAGAAGGGCAGGCGGGCCATTTCTATTGGTTTTTCATTTGTCCATTTTCATCCATCTTTGTTCTTTGGCCTGTGCCGGCCTCCCATCGCAGTGGCCTCTGTTGTTGCAGAGCACCGGCTCTGGGCACATGCGCTCCAGAGCTCCAGCTCGGTAATTGGACACATCGGTCCAGCCGCTCCGCAGAACATGGGATCTTCCCAGGCCAGGGATGAACTGGCACCCCTTGCACTGCAAGGCAGTGTCCTTACCCACTGGACCACCAGGGATGGGCTTCTCTTCTTTGTTGTGATACACACGTCTCTTCTCACTGCAGTGGTTTCTCCTGATGCAGAGCACAAGCTCTAGGCAAGCAGGCTTCAGCAGTTGTGGCTCCTTCAGTTATTGTGGCTTATGGGCTCTAGAGGACAGACTCAGTAGTTGTGGTGCACAGGCATGTGGAATCCCTGCAGCATGTGGAATCTTCCTGGACCAGGTACCCTGCAGATTCTTAACCACTGGACCACCAGAGGAGTCCTACTGTAAGGATTTATAATCAGGGGCATTCATACTTTAAATTGCTGTATCTCTTGGTGAGCTCTCAATATATAGTGATTATCACTATACAGTGATTGTTTTGTCTTTGGTGAATTTAGTCCATTTATGGTAATGGATACATATAAACCTGTCTCTATCATCTTAATTTAGTATTCCATTTGTCCTTTCTCTTACCTTTCTTAAAATGCATCTCTGTTCTCATGCTATTAAGATATAAACTTATCTCCTCAAAAAATCACCAACAGATGCTAAAACCATTTAAGTCAAAGTTTGGGGAAAGGGGAAACTTTTAAACCCACTGAACAGATGTACAGAATTTGACCCACTGACCAAATTTATCTCAAAAACAGGGCCATATACACATCATGTACTTCCTGTGTGAAGCAACAGAAGGCAGTCAGTACCTCCTATAAAGTATTCTTGACCCCCCCCAACCCCAAATCCAAATCTAATCAATTCTCTAGATCTAACTACTACTTATCTGTAGTGGAAAAAATAGAGGATGGAGGAAACAGTACTAAAAGGAGGCAATTAGCCAAATCCAGGAAGTTCTACAGCGTCTTGGCTACAGTATTACTGCTAAAGTGGCAGACTGTTACAGGGACTTAAAAACATTACGCTAATACAATGGGTGGACTTTGCTGATGTCCTGAACCAAAAGGCAGAGCACCGGCTCTGGGCACATGCGCAGAGCTCCAGCTCGGTAATTGGACACATCGGTCCAGCCGCTCCAGAACATGGGATCTTCCCAGGCCAGGGATGAACTGGCACCCCTTGCACTGCAAGGCAGTGTCCTTCCCCACTGGACCACCAGGGATGGGCTTCTCTTCTTTGTTGTGATACACACGTCTCTTCTCACTGCAGTGGTTTCTCCTGATGCAGAGCACAAGCTCTAGGCAAGCAGGCTTCAGCAGTTGTGGCTCCTTCAGTTATTGTGGCTTATGGGCTCTAGAGGACAGACTCAGTAGTTGTGGTGCACAGGCATGTGGAATCCCTGCAGCATGTGGAATCTTCCTGGACCAGGTACCCTGCAGATTCTTAACCACTGGACCACCAGAGGAGTCCTACTGTAAGGATTTATAATCAGGGGCATTCATACTTTAAATTGCTGTATCTCTTGGTGAGCTCTCAATATATAGTGATTATCACTATACAGTGATTGTTTTGTCTTTGGTGAATTTAGTCCATTTATGGTAATGGATACATATAAACCTGTCTCTATCATCTTAATTTAGTATTCCATTTGTCCTTTCTCTTACCTTTCTTAAAATGCATCTCTGTTCTCATGCTATTAAGATATAAACTTATCTCCTCAAAAAATCACCAACAGATGCTAAAACCATTTAAGTCAAAGTTTGGGGAAAGGGGAAACTTTTAAACCCACTGAACAGATGTACAGAATTTGACCCACTGACCAAATTTATCTCAAAAACAGGGCCATATACACATCATGTACTTCCTGTGTGAAGCAACAGAAGGCAGTCAGTACCTCCTATAAAGTATTCTTGACCCCCCCCAACCCCAAATCCAAATCTAATCAATTCTCTAGATCTAACTACTACTTATCTGTAGTGGAAAAAATAGAGGATGGAGGAAACAGTACTAAAAGGAGGCAATTAGCCAAATCCAGGAAGTTCTACAGCGTCTTGGCTACAGTATTACTGCTAAAGTGGCAGACTGTTACAGGGACTTAAAAACATTACGCTAATACAATGGGTGGACTTTGCTGATGTCCTGAACCAAAAAGGTCATCTGTAAAGCAACATTTTTCTCCTAAACAATCAAGAAATTCTGAATTATGTACTAGGTATTAGATACTATTAAGACATCATTAATGGTAGTAAAAAGGCACTGTGGTAGTTTTTTTAAAAACTGCTAAATGGGAGCTTCCCTGGTAGCTCAGTGGTAAAGATCTCACTTGCCAATGTAGGAGACACGAGTTCCATCCCTGATCTAGAAAGATCCCACCTGCTGCAGTGGAGTTAAGACAGTGAGCTACAACTATTGAGCCTGACCTCTAGAGCCTCGGAGCCACAACTATGGAGCCCATGTGCCACAACGAATGAAGTCCGTGTGCCCTGGAACCCGAGTTCCACAACAAAAGAAGTCACTGCAACAAGAAGCCTGCTTACCTCAACTAGAGAGTAGCCCCCTACAGCACCAGTGAAAACTCAGAATAGCCAAAAATAAATAAATAAACAAACAAAATGCATTGCTTTAAAAAAAAACAACAACTGCTAAACGGCAAGTTTGGCCTTGGAGTACAAAATGAACCAGGCCAATGGTTAACAGAGCTCTGCCAAGGGAACACACTGGTCATAGCATACACCCTCTTCCAACATCACAAAAAAACAACTTCTATGCATGGACATCACCAGATGTCAATACCAAAATCAAACTGATTATATCCTTTGCAGCAAAAGATGGAGAACCTCTATACAGTCGGCAAAAACAATACCTGGAGTTGACTATGGCTCCGATTGCAAATTTCAGGCTCCTTCTTTCAAAACTCAGGCTCAAACTGAAGAAAGTAGAAAACTAAACTACAGGGCCATATACACATCATGTACTTCCTGTGTGAAGCAACAGAAGGCAGTCAGTACCTCCTATAAAGTATTCTTGACCCCCAACCCCAAATCCAAATCTAATCAATTCTCTAGATCTAACTACTACTTATCTGTAGGGGAAAAAAATAGAGGATGGAGGAAACAGTACTAAAAGGAGGCAATTAGCCAAATCCAGGAAGTTCTACAGCGTCTTGGCTACAGTATTACTGCTAAAGTGGCAGACTGTTACAGGGACTTAAAAACATTACGCTAATACAATGGGTGGACTTTGCTGATGTCCTGAACCAAAAAGGTCATCTGTAAAGCAACATTTTTCTCCTAAACAATCAAGAAATTCTGAATTATGTACTAGGTATTAGATACTATTAAGACATCATTAATGGTAGTAAAAAGGCACTGTGGTAGTTTTTTTAAAAACTGCTAAATGGGAGCTTCCCTGGTAGCTCAGTGGTAAAGATCTCACTTGCCAATGTAGGAGACACGAGTTCCATCCCTGATCTAGAAAGATCCCACCTGCTGCAGTGGAGTTAAGACAGTGAGCTACAACTATTGAGCCTGACCTCTAGAGCCTCGGAGCCACAACTATGGAGCCCATGTGCCACAACGAATGAAGTCCGTGTGCCCTGGAACCCGAGTTCCACAACAAAAGAAGTCACTGCAACAAGAAGCCTGCTTACCTCAACTAGAGAGTAGCCCCCTACAGCACCAGTGAAAACTCAGAATAGCCAAAAATAAATAAATAAACAAACAAAATGCATTGCTTTAAAAAAAAACAACAACTGCTAAACGGCAAGTTTGGCCTTGGAGTACAAAATGAACCAGGCCAATGGTTAACAGAGCTCTGCCAAGGGAACACACTGGTCATAGCATACACCCTCTTCCAACATCACAAAAAAACAACTTCTATGCATGGACATCACCAGATGTCAATACCAAAATCAAACTGATTATATCCTTTGCAGCAAAAGATGGAGAACCTCTATACAGTCGGCAAAAACAATACCTGGAGTTGACTATGGCTCCGATTGCAAATTTCAGGCTCCTTCTTTCAAAACTCAGGCTCAAACTGAAGAAAGTAGAGAAAACTACTAGGCCACTTAGATATGACCTAAATCAAATCCCTTACGATTATACACTGGAGATGACAAATACATTCAAGGGATTAGAGCTGGTAGACAGAGTACGTGAAGTACACTATACAGGAGGCAATGACCAAAACCATCCCCACAAAGAGAAATGTAAGAAGGTAAAGTGGTTGTCTGAGGAGGCCTGACAAATAGCTGAGAGAAGAAGAGAAGCAATAGGCAAAGGAGAAAGGGAATGATATACCTAACTGAACGCAAAGTTCCAAAAAATTGCAAGGAGAGATTAAAAAGCCTTCTTAAGTAAACGATGCAAAGAAATAGAGGAAAACATTAGAATGGGAAAGACTAGAGATCCTTTCATGAAAATTAGAGATACCAAGGAAAGATTTCATGCAAAGATGGGCACAATAAAGAAAAGAAATGACAAGGACCTAACAGAAGCAGAAGGGATTAAGAAGAGGTGGCAAGAATACACAGAAGAACTGTATGAAAAAGGTTTTAATACCTGGATAATCATGATGGTGTGGTCACTCACGGAGAGCCAGACACCCTGGAGTGTGAAGTCAAGTGGGTCTTAGGAAGCATTACTACGAACGAAGCTAGTGGAGTTGATGGAATTCCAGCTGAGCTATTTCAAATCCCAAAAGATGATGCTCTTAAAGTGCTGCACTCAACATGCCAGCAAACTTGGAAGACTCAGCAGTGGCCACAGAACTGGAAAAGGTCAGTTTTCATTTCAATCTCAAAGCAGGACAATGTCAAAGAATGTTCAAACAACTGCATCACTGCACTCATTTCACATGCTAGAAAGGTAATGCTCACAATCCTTCAAGCTAGGCTTCAGCAGTACATGAATCCACAGCTTCCAGATGTACAAAATGGATTTAGAAAAGGCAGAAAAGGGCTTCCCCTGGTGGTCCAGTGGGTAAAAGACACCGCCTTGCAGTGCAAGGGGCGCCGGTTGGATCCCTGGCCTGGGAGGATCCCACGTGCCGCGGAGCAGCTGGACCGATGCGTCCAATTACCAAGCTGCAGCTCTGGAGCGCATGCGCCCAGAGCCAGTGCTCTGCGACAACAGAAGCCACCGCGATGGGAGGCCGGCACGGGCCAAAGAACAAAGATGGATGAAAATGGACGAATGAAAGACCAATAGAAGTGGCCCGCCTGCTCCCCTCCCTCGCCACTCCACCCCCCTCAAAAATAAATAATAAATAAATAAATAAATCTTTTGGAAAAAAAAAAAGGCAGAGAAACCAGAGATCAAAACGCCAACATCTGGGCTTCCCCTGGTGGTCCAGTGGGTAAGGACACCGCCTTGCAGTGCAAGGGGCGCCGGTTCGAGCCCTGGCCTGGGAAGATCCCACGTGCAGCGGAGCGGCTGGACTGATGTGTCCAATTACCGAGCCAGAGCTCTGGAGCGCATGCGCCCAGAGCCGGTGCTCTGCAACGACAGATGCCACCGCAATGGGAGGCCCACAGGAGTCAAAGAACAAAGACGGATGAACAGAGAGAAATGAAAAGACCAATAGAAGTGGCCCGCCTGCTCCCCTCCCTCCCCAACCCGACCCCCACCCAAAATAAATAAATAAATAAATAAATAAATAAATCTAAAAAAAAAAACGCCAACATCTGCTGGATCAAAGAAAAAACAAAGGAATTCCAAAAATACTGTGCTTCTTTGACTACACTAAATCCTTTCACTGTTTGGATCAAAATGCCTGGCTGGATGATTCACAAGCTGGAATCAAGGGAGAAGTATCAACATCACATATGCAGATGATACCACTTTAACAGCAGGAAGCAAAGAGGAACTAAAGAGTCTCTTGATGAAAGTAAAAGAGGAAAGTAAAAAAGCTCACTTAAAACTCAGCATTCAAAAAACAAAGATCATGGATGGCATCTGGTCCCATCACATCAAGTCGACAGATGGGGATAAAGCAGAAACAGTCAGAGATATTTTCTTGAGCTCCAAAACCACTCCAGATGGTAACTTCAGTCATGACATTAAAAGACACTTGCTCCTTGGGAAAAAACCTATGACAAACCTAGACAGCATATTAAAAAGCAGAGATACCAGTTCGCCACCAAACGTCCATACAGTCAAACTATGGTTTTTCCAGCAGTCATAGATGGATGTGAGAGTTGGACCATAAAGAAAGCTGAAAGCCAAAGAATTGTTTCTGAACTGTGGTTCTGGAGAAGACTCTTGAGAGCCCCACAGACTGCAAGGAGATCAAACCCGGTCAATCCTAAAGGAAGTCAAGATTCAGGAATATTCACTTCAAGGGTTGATGCTGAAGATGAAGCTCCAATACGCTGGCTACCTGATGCAGAAAGGCAACTCACTGGAAAAACCCTGATGCTGGGGAAAACAGAAGGCCAAAGGAGAAGGGGATGACAGAGGAGGAGATGGTAGGATGGCATGACTGAGTCAACATACGTGAGTTTGAGCAAACTCCGGGAGATGGCAAAGGACAGGGAAGCCTGGTGTGCTGCAGTTCATGGGGTGGCAAAGAGTAAGACATGACTTAGTGACTGAACAACAACCTGATGAGAGGTAAGTCGTGACATATTTAAAGGTAAAGATCGTGAAAAATTCATAAAAATTGGGAAGAAGCTGGGGCCCGCCTGCTCCCTCCCTCCCCAACCCGACCCCACCCAAAATAAATAAATAAATAAAAAAATAAATAAATAAAAACGCCAACATCTGCTGGATCAAAGAAAAAACAAAGGAATTCCAAAAATACTGTGCTTCTTTGACTACACTAAATCCTTTCACTGTTTGGATCAAAATGCCTGGCTGGATGATTCACAAGCTGGAATCAAGGGAGAAGTATCAACATCACATATGCAGATGATACCACTTTAACAGCAGGAAGCAAAGAGGAACTAAAGAGTCTCTTGATGAAAGTAAAAGAGGAAAGTAAAAAAGCTCACTTAAAACTCAGCATTCAAAAAACAAAGATCATGGATGGCATCTGGTCCCATCACATCAAGTCGACAGATGGGGATAAAGCAGAAACAGTCAGAGATATTTTCTTGAGCTCCAAAACCACTCCAGATGGTAACTTCAGTCATGACATTAAAAGACACTTGCTCCTTGGGAAAAAACCTATGACAAACCTAGACAGCATATTAAAAAGCAGAGATACCAGTTCGCCACCAAACGTCCATACAGTCAAACTATGGTTTTTCCAGCAGTCATAGATGGATGTGAGAGTTGGACCATAAAGAAAGCTGAAAGCCAAAGAATTGTTTCTGAACTGTGGTTCTGGAGAAGACTCTTGAGAGCCCCACAGACTGCAAGGAGATCAAACCCGGTCAATCCTAAAGGAAGTCAAGATTCAGGAATATTCACTTCAAGGGTTGATGCTGAAGATGAAGCTCCAATACGCTGGCTACCTGATGCAGAAAGGCAACTCACTGGAAAAACCCTGATGCTGGGGAAAACAGAAGGCCAAAGGAGAAGGGGATGACAGAGGAGGAGATGGTAGGATGGCATGACTGAGTCAACATACGTGAGTTTGAGCAAACTCCGGGAGATGGCAAAGGACAGGGAAGCCTGGTGTGCTGCAGTTCATGGGGTGGCAAAGAGTAAGACATGACTTAGTGACTGAACAACAACCTGATGAGAGGTAAGTCGTGACATATTTAAAGGTAAATAAAATGACACATCTGTGATATTTCAAAATATTTCACTAAAACATTGGGAAAATAGAAAAAGCAATACTGAATTAAAAGAATGGGTTTTAATTACCTCGTTGAATGGTACACAGGCAATGTATAACAAATCACAAAATCCCATGTGTTTATCTATTGTATCTTGAAAACACTAGTAATCTTGAAAATACTATTTAGTCACCTTCTCAGTCAGGCTTTTCTGACTCCCCAAAGGAGGCCGATGAGCTGGGAGCACCTCTATTTAAAAACCCACAATGCTGTATTTTTGCTTCTATGTGTGTCCCCTACTGGACTGAAGTCACAGAACGCAAGACAACGAAGAGTGGATTTTACCCTACACAGAGTCCAAGAGATTCTTATACCTCATCCTTGAATCTCTACCTTTGAAGACAACTATACATATAACTTAAAGACCAATTAAAAGTTTCTTATCAGAAGTTAGCAAGCTTCCCTGATGATCCAGTGGGTAAGGACACTGCCTTGTAGTGCAAGGGACACCGGTTCAATCCCTGGCCTGGGAAGATCCCACATGCTGCGAAGCGACTAGACCAGTGTGTCCAACTACCCAGCCAGAGCTCTGGAGCACATGCACCCAGAGTCGGTGCTCTGCAACAAGAGGGGTCACACAGGCCAAAGAACAAAGATAGAAATCAATGAAAGATCAAAAATAGAAGTGACCAAAAGAAAAAAAGTCAGCAAAACTAAATATTCCTATCAATTCTTTAAAACCCTAAAAACCTCTACTAAATACTACTCTCTGATTCTCTTTCAACTAAATAAATAGATATCTATAGATATAGATACATGTTTTTTCTTTAAAAAGGAAAACCATTTTTTTCCCTAAAAAACAAAAAAACAAAAAAACACACACTACCATTCAGATATTGTTTTAGTCCTTACCAGGTCTGTTACACACCTAAAAAGGTGAAATGTGTAGGAAGAGTATACTCCAGCAGAGTTTGTAAAATAAACAATATTCTTCAGGAAGACAACCTAAAACCCCCTGAAGAAAATTTTGTACAACTCTATAATGCAATACGACACAAGTCCTTAAAAGAAAATATTATACATACACTTTATGGAAAACTTTCACTGATGTTGCTACTGAGAAAATTAAGGTGCAGAACAATAGATACAAACGCCCCCACTGTTGTTTAAAAATATGAATATGTGTAGGAAAAGTCAGGAAGGACATAATATCAGGCAGTTAAGAACAGCTAGCTTGAGGAGGGGTAGGTTAAGCAGTCAGTTAATTTTACACACTTCTATACTGTGTGCTTTTTTTCTTTTTAACAACAGGCAAGTACTATTTTGGTTTTTTTAAAAAAATCTTATGAAACAAAAAGCTGTGATCCTGACTATCCCGTGAAACAAAATATTCTGAAGTAAATACTTCTAAATTAACTCTTCGTAGCAGAAATGTATGAGGAGTGCGTGCTTGCAGGTTAAATCGCTTCTGTCATATTTGACCCTTTGCGAGCCTATGGACTGTAGTCCACAGGCTCCTCTATCGACGGAACCTGCCAGGAAAGAATACTGGAATGGGTTGCCCTGCCCTCCTCCAGGGAATCTTCCCACCCCAGGGATCGAACCTGTGTCTCCTATACTGCAGGTGGATTCTTTACCGCTGAGCCACCGGGGAATCCCACGCACAAGGAAGGGAAGGAGGTACTCAATCCAAACTGAGATGCAAAGCACCAAGGACCTGTTTCCCACGCCAACATCCCAAGGCATGGAGGAGCTTCCTAACAGATCTTCCCAGATGAAGTAAAAGAAAAGCAGCCCCACAAAAGGCCAAAGAACAAAGATAGAAATCAATGAAAGATCAAAAATAGAAGTGACCAAAAGAAAAAAAGTCAGCAAAACTAAATATTCCTATCAATTCTTTAACACCCTAAAAACCTCTACTAAATACTACTCTCTGATTCTCTTTCAACTAAATAAATAGATATCTATAGATATAGATACATGTTTTTTCTTTAAAAAGGAAAACCATTTTTTTCCCTAAAAAACAAAAAAACAAAAAAACACACACTACCATTCAGATATTGTTTTAGTCCTTACCAGGTCTGTTACACACCTAAAAAGGTGAAATGTGTAGGAAGAGTATACTCCAGCAGAGTTTGTAAAATAAACAATATTCTTCAGGAAGACAACCTAAAACCCCCTGAAGAAAATTTTGTACAACTCTATAATGCAATACGACACAAGTCCTTAAAAGAAAATATTATACATACACTTTATGGAAAACTTTCACTGATGTTGCTACTGAGAAAATTAAGGTGCAGAACAATAGATACAAACGCCCCCACTGTTGTTTAAAAATATGAATATGTGTAGGAAAAGTCAGGAAGGACATAATATCAGGCAGTTAAGAACAGCTAGCTTGAGGAGGGGTAGGTTAAGCAGTCAGTTAATTTTACACACTTCTATACTGTGTGCTTTTTTTCTTTTTAACAACAGGCAAGTACTATTTTGGTTTTTTTAAAAAAATCTTATGAAACAAAAAGCTGTGATCCTGACTATCCCGTGAAACAAAATATTCTGAAGTAAATACTTCTAAATTAACTCTTCGTAGCAGAAATGTATGAGGAGTGCGTGCTTGCAGGTTAAATCGCTTCTGTCATATTTGACCCTTTGCGAGCCTATGGACTGTAGTCCACAGGCTCCTCTATCGACGGAACCTGCCAGGAAAGAATACTGGAATGGGTTGCCCTGCCCTCCTCCAGGGAATCTTCCCACCCCAGGGATCGAACCTGTGTCTCCTATACTGCAGGTGGATTCTTTACCGCTGAGCCACCGGGGAATCCCACGCACAAGGAAGGGAAGGAGGTACTCAATCCAAACTGAGATGCAAAGCACCAAGGACCTGTTTCCCACGCCAACATCCCAAGGCATGGAGGAGCTTCCTAACAGATCTTCCCAGATGAAGTAAAAGAAAAGCAGCATTTCCTCTGGGTGTCCGTTTAAAACAATGGTTTTCAAACTTAGGGGGCTGTGTAAGAATCAAACGGAAAACGCGCTGATTAAAAACACGTTTTCCCGAGTCCCAGCTCGAGATTCTGTTAAGGGAAGTATGGGTGTGGCCCCCAAATAAGCAGTCTTCAAATTACTCAAGTACCGCCTCTGAAACAGACGATCCGCAGCCCTGAACATCACTACCATAAAATCCTGAAGACATCTCGATGTCACTCTCTCTTCCTTTCCCACCTTTGCTCACAAGAGTCTGAGCCGTCCTCACGTTTTGCGTCTAATAAGCATCGTCAATCTATTTCGATTTTAGGTTTGTGACCTCTTGGCCGATCTGCCAAGACCTGTCACTCCACCTCCCTTTCTGTCCTCAGCGAATTCTCATCTTATATCCCTTCCCCCACCAGCCCTGCTTCCGCCCAGTGCGACCGTCCCCACGCCGCCACCCACTCCTCTAGCTCCTCCCGCCGGCTACCGCTGCTTCGGGGCCTGCAGAACCGGCGCGCCGCGCCCGCTTCCCACTCTCCACTTCCCACTCCTGGCCTGCCGGCTCCCCGCCGACGAAATCCAAAAGCCACACCTTATAACTGCTCCATGAGTTGGTTTCCGCCGAGCCCGGGGATGACGGAGCGTCAGTCACTGTCTCTAAGGCCTTAGCAGCATTTTGAAGCGGCGAATAGTGAAGGCGCAACTTCCGGCCGCCCGAACCCATCTCCAATAAGAGCTTCCGGCGAGGCCTCCGGAAACCATAGATGGGCCAACTATGGACTGTAGTCCACAGGCTCCTCTATCGACGGAACCTGCCAGGAAAGAATACTGGAATGGGTTGCCCTGCCCTCCTCCAGGGAATCTTCCCACCCCAGGGATCGAACCTGTGTCTCCTATACTGCAGGTGGATTCTTTACCGCTGAGCCACCGGGGAATCCCACGCACAAGGAAGGGAAGGAGGTACTCAATCCAAACTGAGATGCAAAGCACCAAGGACCTGTTTCCCACGCCAACATCCCAAGGCATGGAGGAGCTTCCTAACAGATCTTCCCAGATGAAGTAAAAGAAAAGCAGCATTTCCTCTGGGTGTCCGTTTAAAACAATGGTTTTCAAACTTAGGGGGCTGTGTAAGAATCAAACGGAAAACGCGCTGATTAAAAACACGTTTTCCCGAGTCCCAGCTCGAGATTCTGTTAAGGGAAGTATGGGTGTGGCCCCCAAATAAGCAGTCTTCAAATTACTCAAGTACCGCCTCTGAAACAGACGATCCGCAGCCCTGAACATCACTACCATAAAATCCTGAAGACATCTCGATGTCACTCTCTCTTCCTTTCCCACCTTTGCTCACAAGAGTCTGAGCCGTCCTCACGTTTTGCGTCTAATAAGCATCGTCAATCTATTTCGATTTTAGGTTTGTGACCTCTTGGCCGATCTGCCAAGACCTGTCACTCCACCTCCCTTTCTGTCCTCAGCGAATTCTCATCTTATATCCCTTCCCCCACCAGCCCTGCTTCCGCCCAGTGCGACCGTCCCCACGCCGCCACCCACTCCTCTAGCTCCTCCCGCCGGCTACCGCTGCTTCGGGGCCTGCAGAACCGGCGCGCCGCGCCCGCTTCCCACTCTCCACTTCCCACTCCTGGCCTGCCGGCTCCCCGCCGACGAAATCCAAAAGCCACACCTTATAACTGCTCCATGAGTTGGTTTCCGCCGAGCCCGGGGATGACGGAGCGTCAGTCACTGTCTCTAAGGCCTTAGCAGCATTTTGAAGCGGCGAATAGTGAAGGCGCAACTTCCGGCCGCCCGAACCCATCTCCAATAAGAGCTTCCGGCGAGGCCTCCGGAAACCATAGATGGGCCAACTGGGCGGCTAGAGAGCTAGAAGGCCGAGCCGTCCCTACCATAGAGGAGATCCCTATCCGGGGAAAGAGAGTCGCCGGACCTGGACGATTAAGAGTTCTGAGGGCATTTGAGAAATTCGCAGGGTCTTAGGTTCCGTACAGATGTGTCCTGGGATATTAAAAAACAGGGAGGGAAGAAAGCTAAAAACATCATCCGAGGCACCTTTTCAACTCTTTGGAAAGCTGGAAAGCCACCCCCTCTGCTCCTGAGTGTTAGCCTGTTCATTCTTACTCCCCAGAGGTGGTTGGAGCCGAGAAGCAGCGTCCTAGTGTTGTCGCTAATTGGGTGAGGATAATAAGACTAGCATATACACAGATCATCACAAAGCATGTGGTAGATGCTAAAGGAGACATGCAAAGGACTATGAGGTGGAGTTTTATTGGATCACACAGTCAGGTCATCTAGCCTGCTCTTTCCCAATACCAAAGTATCTTCAAACTTCTCAGGCATTCTGTCGTCAACCTCTGCGAGTGCCAAATGCCATGACTTCTCCCAAATACTTCATTTTGTTTATTTTAGGATAATTCTAGATATTAGAGGAATTTCTGAGCTGAACTATTTTGTCATTTCTGTTGGTTTTAGTTCTGCACTGGAGAAGAGTGAGACTTCATTCTTTCTAATAAAAGTACTTTTTATTTTTTGGTAGACAGCTGCCATGTCCCATCTCTAAACTTTTGTTTTTCTGTAGGCTGAAAATCCCCTCAGAACCTTCAGTTACTTATCCCCTATGCTTCAAGCCCCCTTCCGACCCTTCTAAACAAGTACTTGTTTGTCCTATTTAAAATGTGGCCCCCAGAAGCAGATACACAGCTATGCATAACAAAATGAGGCAATGACCTCTCTTAATTTGCACATTGCACCTTGCTCTATTTCTGGCATAACTTCTGGCTTAGGTGGAGATGCAGAGTTCTGTAAATGAGCTGAAGAATTGATTGCTTTTTCACGGTTGCTCCCAGAGAGGTTTTTTTTTTTTTTTTTTTTAGGTGAACTGTTAACTATTTCTCCCCTCTTTTTCTGCAAATAATTTTAACGTAAAAAAAAATCCCAGGACTTCCCTGGTGGTGCAATGGGAAAGGACACCAACTCGCAGTGCAAGGGGCGCCAGTTAAATCCCTGCCCTGGGAAGATCCCACGTGCCGCGGATCCCCTGGACCGATGTGTCCAACTACCAAGCCAGCGTTCCGGAGCGCATGTGCCCAGAGCCGGTGCTCTGCTAGGAGAGAGGCCACTGCAATGGGAGGCCCACACAAGCCAAAGAACAAAGATGGAAATAAATGAAAGATCAATAGAAGTGGCCAGAAAAAATAAAATCCCAGACAGGAAATTGTTTTGTGTTTCTTAGTACCTGGTTATTTAATGTTCTTTGTATTGTCTGTTGGACTCTTGGAGTTATGATCCTGTTATGTAATTCAGTTTAAGGTCCACAAGTATTTGTTGATCACCTGCTATGTGCCAAGCACCAATTTAGAGGATTCTAAAACTAGTGACGCCTGGCATCTGTCTGGAGATGTCAGAATGATGTCAGGTAAACTGAATATGGTTAAGTGCAATGTTAGCCTTGCCTGGAGAGTCAGGAGAGATGAGCTCTTTCATATTGCATTTTGCTTATTGTTGATTAACATATGCAACTTATTTTAATTTTCATAAATATGTTGAGTAAGGAAATGATTAAGAATAGAGCTGGGGAAGAAGGGGCTGGCCTTTGAGCAACAGTGACGCAAGATGGCAGCCACCACGGGCTCGGACAATTTATGAAAACCGAATATACAGCCTTAAAATAGAATGTGGACCTAAATACCCAGAAGCACCCCCCTTTGTAAGATTTGTAACAAAAATTAATATGAATGGAGTTAATAGTTCTAACGGAGTGGTGGACCCAAGAGCCATATCAGTGCTAGCAAAATGGCAGAATTGTTTGTCCTATTTAAAATGTGGCCCCCAGAAGCAGATACACAGCTATGCATAACAAAATGAGGCAATGACCTCTCTTAATTTGCACATTGCACCTTGCTCTATTTCTGGCATAACTTCTGGCTTAGGTGGAGATGCAGAGTTCTGTAAATGAGCTGAAGAATTGATTGCTTTTTCACGGTTGCTCCCAGAGAGGTTTTTTTTTTTTTTTTTTTTTAGGTGAACTGTTAACTATTTCTCCCCTCTTTTTCTGCAAATAATTTTAACGTAAAAAAAAATCCCAGGACTTCCCTGGTGGTGCAATGGGAAAGGACACCAACTCGCAGTGCAAGGGGCGCCAGTTAAATCCCTGCCCTGGGAAGATCCCACGTGCCGCGGATCCCCTGGACCGATGTGTCCAACTACCAAGCCAGCGTTCCGGAGCGCATGTGCCCAGAGCCGGTGCTCTGCTAGGAGAGAGGCCACTGCAATGGGAGGCCCACACAAGCCAAAGAACAAAGATGGAAATAAATGAAAGATCAATAGAAGTGGCCAGAAAAAATAAAATCCCAGACAGGAAATTGTTTTGTGTTTCTTAGTACCTGGTTATTTAATGTTCTTTGTATTGTCTGTTGGACTCTTGGAGTTATGATCCTGTTATGTAATTCAGTTTAAGGTCCACAAGTATTTGTTGATCACCTGCTATGTGCCAAGCACCAATTTAGAGGATTCTAAAACTAGTGACGCCTGGCATCTGTCTGGAGATGTCAGAATGATGTCAGGTAAACTGAATATGGTTAAGTGCAATGTTAGCCTTGCCTGGAGAGTCAGGAGAGATGAGCTCTTTCATATTGCATTTTGCTTATTGTTGATTAACATATGCAACTTATTTTAATTTTCATAAATATGTTGAGTAAGGAAATGATTAAGAATAGAGCTGGGGAAGAAGGGGCTGGCCTTTGAGCAACAGTGACGCAAGATGGCAGCCACCACGGGCTCGGACAATTTATGAAAACCGAATATACAGCCTTAAAATAGAATGTGGACCTAAATACCCAGAAGCACCCCCCTTTGTAAGATTTGTAACAAAAATTAATATGAATGGAGTTAATAGTTCTAACGGAGTGGTGGACCCAAGAGCCATATCAGTGCTAGCAAAATGGCAGAATTCATATAGCATCAAAGTTGTCCTGCAAGAGCTTCGGTGCCTAATGATGTCTAAAGAAAATATGAAGCTCCCCCAGCCTCCCGAAGGACAGTGTTACAGCAATTAATCAAAAAGAAAAACCACAGGCCCTCCCCTTCCCCCATTCGATTTAAGTAGTCTTCATTTTCCACAATAGTAAATTTTCTAGATACGTCTTGTAGACCTCAAAGTACTGGAAAGAAAGTTCCCATTCAAAGGCAGTTTATCTTAAGATACTGTAAATGATACTAATTTTTTTGGTCCATTTGAAATATATCAATTGTGCTATAACAAATCATCCTGTCACGTGTAACCACTGTCCACATAGTTGAACTTCTGGGATCAAGAAAGTATATTTAAATTGATTCCCATTCTCACCGGTGGGGCACATCTAACTCAACTGTGAAAAGACACATCACACAATCACCTTGCTGCTGAGTCCGTTGCCTGGGGTCTCTGCCTTCTGTCCCTTCCCCTCCCCTGCCTCCCCCCGCCCTCTCTGCATCAGTCCTCCAGCTAGGGGCGGCTTGTTAGAGTAGACTGAAGGGTTCAGGTCACAGCCTGTGGGACTGCTGCTGGGTGTGGGGTGCTTCGTCCGCATCCCTGGTCTCTCTCTGAGTCTTAAACCAGGCCCCCTTCCAAGCCATCGTCCGTTTCCGACGGTCCACCGCACCCTTGGCCGAGGCATAGATTGTAACCCCCTCTGCTCCCCTCTGAAATTGGCCTTTGGTGAGGATTTCAGGGCTTTCCCCACCTCTTCTCCCGCCACCTTAATCGAGGGGTGCTGCCCTCCCTCCCTCCTCCTCAAGCCCCTTTCTGCACCACCACCTCCCAGCACGCTCCATGACACCGCCTCGCTTTGGCCAGACGCCATCAGCCAAGGTTGGAAAGAGCCTCTGACCTCCTCCCTCACTGAGTCTTGGAATCACACTTTATTTCCTCTGCACCAGCCTGGGGAATGAATTTGGGGTCCTCAGCCCTGCCACCCTCTGCTGCCATCGTCCGCTGTTGCATTTTTTTTAGCTCAGGTTTTGATAAGGTGAACAGAACGGTCACCAGGTGACTCAGACCTGCCAGCTCGCAGAGTCCTTGGTGTTAAACTCAGAGAAAGGCCACAGAGGACACCTGTGAGCACCCACAATCCCTCTTGAATGAATTGTTCTCTCTTCCTGTAATGGCTTTTGCTTTAAAAAAAAAAAAAAAAGGAAGTTCTACACAGGGCTCTCGTTTGGCCATCCTTGCAGTCCCTGTGGGTCTGGCTTGGAAGCTGACAACTGGAACAAACAGAACCTCGAGGTCGGTGCAGACTGGTTTTGGTGCTGCTGCTTCTCTCAGTCCTCAGCAGGGATTAAGAAAGACCTCGGTGTGCACGGCTGATCCCCGAAGCTCCTGGCAAACCACGGCGGTTTCCACTCTTCTGTTCAGGACCACTAAATGCTGAGATGTGGATGCATACCGGAATAAAAGCAGTTCTCGGTGTCTGGGGGCTTTTAGTGTCTGTACAGCAGCCTTTCAAAGCAGCAACTCTCAAGTCTGAAAAGCGATTGATGTTTCCATTCATCTTTTTCTGGGGAAAACCTTAGTTCTAAGGGTTTAACATCCTGTAAGTAAAGTTTAACATAACAGTATTCCATAAGCAGCCTTTTTATTGTCAGACCGTTGCCTGATTTTAATATAATAAAAAGAAGTGTGCGTTACGAAAAAAAAAGAATAGAGCTGGGGTTTCCATGGTGGCTCAGTGGTAAAAGAATCTACCTCCAAATGGAGAAGACACAGATTTAATCCATGGTCCAGGAAAATCCCACATGCCAAAGAACAACTAAGCCTGTGTACCATGACTAGGGAGCCTGTGCTCTAGAGACCAGGAGCAGCAACTACTGAGCCTGTGTGCCGCAACTAATGACGCCCACAGGACCTAGAGCCCTTGGTTCACAGTAAGAGAAACCTCCACAGTGTGAAGCCCACAGACCACTAGTAGAGAGTAGCCTCCAGTCTCTGCAATTAGAGAAAAAGCCAACACAGCAGTGAAAGCCTAGCACAGCCAAAAATAAATAAAATTATGTAAAGAAAAAGCATAGAGCTTCCCCTTCATGGTTGATTCAGATTCACAATTAATTATTCCTCTTCCAAGGTTATTCTTAAACCAATTATCCCAGCTAATAGAGGCCAACATCTGGCAACATTTCTTTATCCTTTCCCAAGGAGTCCATCAAATGATTTGCTATAGTGAAAACAAACCATAAGCATTGTATTTCTTCTACCAGTCAAGTAATATTGCAAAAAAGAAGACGAAATTGACTTAACAGGATCAAAACTGATTCAGTGATCACCACTTCCTTCTCTCAGAACTGTGCTCACAAACCGTTTATTTAATAAAGAAACAGGAAATCTGGGTTGAGTCTAGCTATTCTAGAAACCAGAAAATTACACAAGTCTTCAGTTTCCTAATCTGTAACATAAAATGGCTGAATCAAATAACTTTTCTAAGGCCCATTGCAGCTTTAAAGGGAATTAGAAACCAATGTCATTGGTCTATAGCCTTTCTTAAAAGCTGTAAGGAACTACTTCAGATATACAAAAAAGTAATTTTCCCCACAATTCTTCGTAAAGAACAGTACATTACCTGTACAAAAAAGTTCCCCACAGATCTAGTAAGATGGTCATAACACACGCAGTGAACTCATGAAAAGACAGAGAATAAACATAAAGACATTGTGGAGTCCGAACAGTGGGAGGGAGGAACATGGAAACCTATACTGTCATGTGTGGAAAAGATAGCTATTGTCATTGTGCTAGGGGAATAGGAGTACCTACAACCACTTGGGGCGATAGTCTGGAGGGATGGGAGAGGGGGAACTGGGTGGGGGGAGGGTCCAGGGATATGCATATGAATGATCTGGGAACATACATGTTGCTGAACAACAAAACTCTGAAAAATCTTTAAAATAAAGGAAAAAAAAAAAGTTCCCCACAGCCTTCTCCAATGGCGTCTCCCTGCTTCACTTTCCGAGGGAACCGTTATCCATTTGGAATTTACCCCTGAAATGAATTTCTTTAGTCTTTTGTGATTTATACCTGATTATATTCCTTTCAAATATTTTATGCTTTAAAATTTTTAAAAATTTCTCTCTGTGTTTACCCTCCTGTCTGTTGCACATTGTGTGTGTCCTAATCTCCTTTTTTCATAAGGACACTGACCATACTGGATTAGGGCCCACCTGTATGACCTCATTTTCTCTTACCCAACTCTATGTGAAGGCCTGTTTGCAAATAGAGTCTCATTCTGAGCTACTGGGGCTTAGAACTTTAAAATATGAATTTTGAGAGGACACAGTTCAACCCATAGAAGTAATGAATGTACCAGTTTTTTTTTTCAATTCCCATCTCTTCCTTTGACAAATATTTAAATCTTTCCAATTGTCTGCTCTACAACATTCTTGTACTTGTCTCCATGTGTATTTTAGGGAGTAGAATTATGGGGTCATATACACATTATCACCTCTATTAGATCATGATAAAGTGCTTTCCAAAGTGATTGTAGAAGTATACACTCCTGAAAGGAGTATGTAAGGATTCGGTATATAAGGAGTATATAAAGATTCTGTTGCTTCACATTTTTGCCAGTCCTTGTGATTATCAGATTGAAAAGGTAGATGTGAAGTGATTTCTTGTGGTGGTTTGATTTATATGTCCATGATTATTAATAAGGTTAAGCATTATTTCGTATTTATTGATTATGGTTGATTATTGATTACTCATCTATGAATTGTCCATTTCTTTTCTATTGGTTTGTCTTTTTCTTATTGATGTATGAGTTCCCTATAATTTGAATATTAATCCTTAATTATTTGTATTAGAAATGACATCTTCAAATCCATACCTTATTTTCACTTTTTAAATGCTGGCCTTTGAGGAGAAATTTTTAAAATGATGTCAAATTTATTGATTATTTTTATGATAGCTTTTTAAATTGATTTTTATTTAAGACATTATTTCCCATATATGCATCATGAAGACATTTTGTATATTTTCCCTTAAAAATTCTAAATATTTGCTTTACATATTTTAAGGTTTTAACTCATTTGCAATGAATTTTTGTGCATGTTATAATGCAGAGATCTCATTTTAACTTTTCAATTATAAATTGAACAAGAAATGTGTCTCTATTATTGAATTTATACACTGTAAATGTACAGATTCTTGACTTAATCCTACTTCCCATTTGACATAATCATAAGATTTTGTAGAAGAATGGTGCCTTTAAAGAATGAGTAGGATTTCAAGAGGCAGAGATGGGAGAAGTCACTTGAAGAAATATGGCATAAATAATGAGGAGAGAGAGGAAGAATTAAAAGACTGAAAACCAGAGAAAGAGTCTCTTTTGACTGAAGTGTTGATTACTATGTAGAAGATTGACGTTGTATTGAATTACACTGTCCAGTACAACAGTCATCAACCACATATACTTGAAATGTGACTAGTCCAAATGGAGATGTGCTGTAAGTGTTAAATGCACATCAGATTTGAAAGACTTAGTAGGAAAACATAATAGAAAATATCTTATTAATAGTATTTTGAATTGATTACATGCCAAAATATTTTGGTTATATTGAGTTGAACACAATATATCATTACAATTCATTTTACCTGATTCTTTTTACTTTTTAATGTGGCTACTAGAAAATTTTCATTGTATATATGTTTTGCAGTGTGTTTCTGTTAAATGGCACTGGCATGGAATAGTAGCAAAGTAGGCTGGATTTTGGATTTTGGATACTGCTGTAAAACATTTCGTAGGTCATTCAATAAGTAGCAGGGAAGAATCAGTTTTGAGCAAATAAAAGGCAATTTAATATTCCTCATTTGGTGATTCAGCATCCCATCTGCATGAAGCCACTTTCAAAAACTATTCTACCGTAAACCCTGTGTGGAGAATTGGCCCTGTCATGTAATTACTTTAGAGAATGCTTAGTCTGTAAGTCCTTGTTATTGTTCTTTTTTTCCTTTGGCCACTTCTATTGGTCTTTCATTTATCTATTTTCATCTATCTTTGTTCTTTGGCCTGTGCAGACCTCCCATCACAGTGACCTCTGTCACTACAGAGTACTGACTCTGGGCGCATGGGCTCCAGAGCGCTAGCTCGGTGTAGCTGCTCCGCGGCACATGGGATCCTCCCAGGCCAGGGATCGAACTGGCGCCCCTTGCACTACAAGGCGGTGTCCTTACCCACTGGACCACCAGGGAAGTCCCCTTATTGTTTTTAATATAACAACGGTGGAGCAAATCTAATGTGTGTTCCTTGAGTGAGAAATTGGAACATTAATAAGCCAATATTTACTAGTTTCCATTGCTTAGCAGATAAAGGTATTCTTTGAAATTAACTTAATATTGTCAGCTTTCCAAATTCTCTACATCTTCCTCTACTCCAGGCAAATATATGTTAAGCCTTAAATCGAAGCAACATTTACTTAGGTCATCTCCCAAGGCAATAGAAGTAAAAACAAAAATAAACAAATGGAACCTAATCAAACTCACAAGCTTTTGACTGAAGTGTTGATTACTATGTAGAAGATTGACGTTGTATTGAATTACACTGTCCAGTACAACAGTCATCAACCACATATACTTGAAATGTGACTAGTCCAAATGGAGATGTGCTGTAAGTGTTAAATGCACATCAGATTTGAAAGACTTAGTAGGAAAACATAATAGAAAATATCTTATTAATAGTATTTTGAATTGATTACATGCCAAAATATTTTGGTTATATTGAGTTGAACACAATATATCATTACAATTCATTTTACCTGATTCTTTTTACTTTTTAATGTGGCTACTAGAAAATTTTCATTGTATATATGTTTTGCAGTGTGTTTCTGTTAAATGGCACTGGCATGGAATAGTAGCAAAGTAGGCTGGATTTTGGATTTTGGATACTGCTGTAAAACATTTCGTAGGTCATTCAATAAGTAGCAGGGAAGAATCAGTTTTGAGCAAATAAAAGGCAATTTAATATTCCTCATTTGGTGATTCAGCATCCCATCTGCATGAAGCCACTTTCAAAAACTATTCTACCGTAAACCCTGTGTGGAGAATTGGCCCTGTCATGTAATTACTTTAGAGAATGCTTAGTCTGTAAGTCCTTGTTATTGTTCTTTTTTTCCTTTGGCCACTTCTATTGGTCTTTCATTTATCTATTTTCATCTATCTTTGTTCTTTGGCCTGTGCAGACCTCCCATCACAGTGACCTCTGTCACTACAGAGTACTGACTCTGGGCGCATGGGCTCCAGAGCGCTAGCTCGGTGTAGCTGCTCCGCGGCACATGGGATCCTCCCAGGCCAGGGATCGAACTGGCGCCCCTTGCACTACAAGGCGGTGTCCTTACCCACTGGACCACCAGGGAAGTCCCCTTATTGTTTTTAATATAACAACGGTGGAGCAAATCTAATGTGTGTTCCTTGAGTGAGAAATTGGAACATTAATAAGCCAATATTTACTAGTTTCCATTGCTTAGCAGATAAAGGTATTCTTTGAAATTAACTTAATATTGTCAGCTTTCCAAATTCTCTACATCTTCCTCTACTCCAGGCAAATATATGTTAAGCCTTAAATCGAAGCAACATTTACTTAGGTCATCTCCCAAGGCAATAGAAGTAAAAACAAAAATAAACAAATGGAACCTAATCAAACTCACAAGCTTTTGCACAGCAAGGAATATCATGAATAAAGCAAAAAGATAGTCTACAGACTAGGAGAAAACATTTGGCAATGATGAGATTGACCAGGGATTAATTTCCAAAATGTACAAACAACTCATACAACTCAATAACAGAAAAACAAACAATTCAATCAAGAATACGCAGAAGACCTAAACAGACATTTCTCCAAAGACATACAGATGGCCAATAGACACATGAAAAGATGCTCAGTTTTGCTAATTACTAGAGAAATGCAAATCAAAACCTACAATGAGGTATAAATCTCACATCAGTCAGAATGGCCATCATCAAAAATCTATAAATAAGTGCTGATGAGGGTTTAGAGGAAAGAGAACTTTCCTACATTGTTGGTGGGAATGTAAATTGGTGCAAGCACTACAGAAAATAATATGGAGGGAGGTTCCTCAGAAAAACTAAAAATGGAGTTGCTACTAACTCCCAGAGATAGAGAAGGACAGGGAACCCTGGTGTGTTGCAGTCCATGGGGTCACAAGGAGTTGGACACAGTTGAGCGAATGAACAACAATCCAACAATCTCACTCCAGGATATACATCCAGAGAAAACCATAATTTGAAAAGATACATGCACCCCAGTGTTCATAGTGATAGGCGATAGACGACAGTAGGT
Organism: Tragulus kanchil; assembly: GCA_022376925.1. Lineage (NCBI taxonomy): Eukaryota > Metazoa > Chordata > Mammalia > Artiodactyla > Tragulidae > Tragulus > Tragulus kanchil. The sequence continues at coordinate 78,050,474 of JAIOJX010000024.1, read as the reverse complement.
TACCATAACAGTGTCGGATTCTTTTTATTTTTAAGATTTATTTATTTATTTATTTTGGGCGGGGGTCGGGTTGGGGAGGGAGGGGAGCGGGCGGGCCACTTCCATTGGTCGTTCACTTGTCTGTTTTCATCCGTCTTTGTTCTTTGGCCCGTGTGGGCCTCCCATCGCGGTGGCGTCTGTCATTGCAGAGCGCCGGCCCTGTGCGCATGTGCTCCAGAGCTCCGGCTCGGTGATTGTACACATCTCTAGCTCCGCGGCACGTGGGATCTTCCCAGGCCAGGGATCCAACCGGCACCCCTTGCAGTGCAAGGCGGTGTCCTTACCCACTGAACCACCAGGAGAAGCCCAGTGTCGGATTCTTAATCTCCAATGGAGAAGAATTCACATTGGGATCAAAAGACTCGGCGATGGTCACTCAGAGCTTGGTGCAGTGAAAAGTTTAGTAAAGTAAGAAAGAACAGGGAGGAGCTTCCAGCATAGACACTGGAAGAGGAGTAGAAGAGTACCCCTGCGAAGCCACTTTAGGCTTGGCATTTTATAGTTTTTCAGTTGGTTATTAACAGTAGTTTAAAAGAATATTGAGGCAATAAAAGTCTTACCAGACCCACACCCACAACATACATCTTTAGATAATGTAGGTACAAGTTAAGAGGAGAAACATGTCCTCCAGCAAAATATATTGTTATACACCTTAGCTCTGGGCTTAAAAGAACGTCTTGGGCAAAATGGATTATTGTCATAGGCATGGCAATTAAAGTGAAGGCACCTTGGCTAAATATGTTTGTTCCTCCCCCTCCTCCTCCTTGTCCTTGGAACCTGCTGACTTCCTTACCAAATCTGCCTATGAACTCCTTTCAATAGCAACACCGTTTAGCATAACCAAGACAGAGAAGCAACCTAAATGTCTCCACTGACAGATGAATGGATAAGAAGATGTGATACAAATGTTCAATGGAATACTACTTACCCATGAAAAGAACGAAAGGACGCCAGTTGCAGCAGCATGGGTGAACCTAGAGATGATCATACTAAGTGAAGACAGAGAAAGACAAGTAGCAGATGATACCATTTATACGCAGAATCTAAAATGCAAATAACAGTGAACTTATTTACAAAAAAGAAACAGATGCACAGACATAGAAAGCAAACTTATGATTATTAAGGGGGAAGGAGAGGAGAAGGAATAAATTAGGAGTTTGGGATGAGCAGGTACAAACTACTACATGTAAAATAGATAAACAAGGTCCTCCTGTATACCACAGGGAAATATACTTAGCATCCTGTAATAAGCCATAATGGAAAACAACATGAAAAAGAATGTGTATGTGTATCTGAATCACTTTTCTACATACCAAAAACTAACACAATGTGGCAAATCAAGTCATCTTCAAAAAAAAAAAAAAAAACGTGTTAAACGTTATATACAGTATGACTATAGTTACTAATACTGTCCTACATGTTTGTATTGCTAAGAGAATAGATCTTGAAAGTTATAACTAGTGTGGTGACAAATGTTAGCTAGACTTAGGGTGATTGTTTTGCAATGTATACAAATATTAAATCGTTAGGTTGTGCACCTGAAACATAATGTTAAATGTCAATTTTCTCTCAATAAAAAATACGTTAAGGGTGGAGCTAAGATGGCGGCGTAGAAGGATGTGCACTCATCTCTCCTGCAAAATTGCCTGAATTGCGACGAGTTCCTGGGAAACCATCGACAAAAGGAGGTTGGATCTGATCACAGAGAGGACACCCCACATCGAAGAACAAAGGAGAAGCCGCATCAAGACGGTAGGAGGGGCGCAATCGCACTTTTAAAAGTCAAACCTCATACCTGCCAGAGAGGCTGGGCGGGCCAAAGGCGCAAAGCCTGTTGCAGATCAAAACCCGGGAGAGGAGCACTGACACCCACAAGGGACTGAGCCAGACCTGCTTTGGAGGGTCCAGGTGCCCCCTTGAGCTAGAAGTACCCTTGAGCAGGCCTCGGAAGGGCGGCACTCAGTTCCCTTTGGAGGAGGTTACCATTAACCCGATCACAGAGTCGCCGAAGAGGACTGGAAAGTCTCTGCGCACTGTGATCCCGGAGAGAGGAATAGCGATCCTGCATGAGACTGAGCCAGACTCACCTCTGAGTAACCTGACGTCTCCCGCGGTGGCGGGGGTTGACGGTGGCCTGCAGCAGGGTCGGGGTCACTGCGGAAGTGCTTCCCATAGAGCGTGTGGGAATAAATCCTCTGTGAGACAGACGCCATTTTCCCTACTGTAGTTTGGCTGCTGGTCAAACTGCAGGGCTGCTGGTCAGGCTACAGGGAGGGAATTTAGCTCCACCCAGCAAGAAAAGGGATTTGAATTAAGAAACTCCCAGGGCCAGCCTGGGCGGGCCTTTTAATTCTGGAATAGGCCTAAATTAAACAAGCAGTCAAAGAGGTCTTCAGATCCAACCACTGCCAGAGGCAAGAAAAAGACTGATAATTCCTGAATAGTCAGCAAGAGACAGAAGAACATAAACACTATTTTCACGTTTTGTCTGAAGCTGGAGTTACTGCTGGACTTTAAAATTTCATTTTTTGTATTATATTACTTTGTTTCAATTTTTTTTTTTCTCTCTTTTTTCCAAACCCATTCAGTGCACCCAATGCTTTTTTTTTTTTTTTTCTTTTCTTGGGGGTGTGTGTGAGAGAGACAGTGGGTGTGTTCATTTCCTTCACTGAATTCTATTGAAGCTACTAATCTTATCAGTAAGACTGAATATATTCAAGTTTACAAAATTTTTTTTTTTCCTTTTAAACCACACATTTTATTTTGGCATAAACTTCTGGTTCCCCATTGGCCTTTTAAGGTTCTGTGGGGGTTTTGTTTGTTTTTATTATTTTTGCTTTGTTTTTCTATATTTTTCTATAAAATTTAGATCTTTTAATTTTTAATATTTTTTCATTTGTACTACTACTTCCTCTATAATTCTTTGCTTTCTCTGAAGCTCCTTTCCTATAGCACTAAATTCTAATACATACAAATCTTTATCTCCCTATATTTAACTTTGCAATATTATTCTATATTTCTCTTCTATCCTCCCTTTCTCTTTTTCCCTTTCCCCACCATATTTCTTAGTCTGTTCTGTCCTCATTGCCTTATCCCCAACGGGGATCCTGCTCTAGCATTATTCTCCAATTGGTGCTCTACTTAGTTTGCTTATTAACTGGTGGATATCATTCTTGGATTTCTCTATTTGCCGTGCTAACGTATTGTACTATATTTTTGATTGGAATGCTTGGGTTATGTTATAGCTGTATAAGTTTATGTATATAATTCAATATGCTAGATTGTACTTGCATTAATTTTTAAATTGCCATTTGTCAAAGGTATACCTTCTGTTTCTCATTTGCATATATATGTTTTAATATCATTTAATGTCATAACAAACCAGCCGTGAAATCTTCATACCCTGGTCAGGCAACAAGACCCCAGGGTTTTAAGGAGGTGCACTGACTCAAAATCAATACTAGAGAACTCCCAGGGCCAGCCTGGGCGGGCCTTTTAATTCTGGAATAGGCCTAAATTAAACAAGCAGTCAAAGAGGTCTTCAGATCCAACCACTGCCAGAGGCAAGAAAAAGACTGATAATTCCTGAATAGTCAGCAAGAGACAGAAGAACATAAACACTATTTTCACGTTTTGTCTGAAGCTGGAGTTACTGCTGGACTTTAAAATTTCATTTTTTGTATTATATTACTTTGTTTCAATTTTTTTTTTTCTCTCTTTTTTCCAAACCCATTCAGTGCACCCAATGCTTTTTTTTTTTTTTTTCTTTTCTTGGGGGTGTGTGTGAGAGAGACAGTGGGTGTGTTCATTTCCTTCACTGAATTCTATTGAAGCTACTAATCTTATCAGTAAGACTGAATATATTCAAGTTTACAAAATTTTTTTTTTTCCTTTTAAACCACACATTTTATTTTGGCATAAACTTCTGGTTCCCCATTGGCCTTTTAAGGTTCTGTGGGGGTTTTGTTTGTTTTTATTATTTTTGCTTTGTTTTTCTATATTTTTCTATAAAATTTAGATCTTTTAATTTTTAATATTTTTTCATTTGTACTACTACTTCCTCTATAATTCTTTGCTTTCTCTGAAGCTCCTTTCCTATAGCACTAAATTCTAATACATACAAATCTTTATCTCCCTATATTTAACTTTGCAATATTATTCTATATTTCTCTTCTATCCTCCCTTTCTCTTTTTCCCTTTCCCCACCATATTTCTTAGTCTGTTCTGTCCTCATTGCCTTATCCCCAACGGGGATCCTGCTCTAGCATTATTCTCCAATTGGTGCTCTACTTAGTTTGCTTATTAACTGGTGGATATCATTCTTGGATTTCTCTATTTGCCGTGCTAACGTATTGTACTATATTTTTGATTGGAATGCTTGGGTTATGTTATAGCTGTATAAGTTTATGTATATAATTCAATATGCTAGATTGTACTTGCATTAATTTTTAAATTGCCATTTGTCAAAGGTATACCTTCTGTTTCTCATTTGCATATATATGTTTTAATATCATTTAATGTCATAACAAACCAGCCGTGAAATCTTCATACCCTGGTCAGGCAACAAGCCCCCAGGGTTTTAAGGAGGGTGCACTGACTCCAAAACTCTACAATACTAGAGAACGCCTAACACTAAAGAGCAGTATACAAGTGAGAACGCCAACAAAGGTAATCACTTGTATGCAAGTCCTGACATCACCCAATCACCAGCATCACCTAGAATAGAAGCCCCATCCAAACAACAAACACCAACAGACGTAACTCAAAGTCTGGGAAAAGGAAACCCCAAACAGAGTCAGTTTTAAAAAATTAATAATAACAATGAAACGGCAGAGAAATACCACACAAGTGAAGGAACAATCCACAAACACACAAGATCAAATTAATGAAGAGAATTTGGACAAATTTTCTGAAAGTGATTTCAGAAGAATGATAGTAAAGATGATCAAAGACACTGAAAACAGAATTTCAGAGAAATTGCAAGATACAACTAACACACTGAATAAAGAAATACAAGAACTTACCAAAAAAGTAACAGAGACAAACAACTCAATTGCTGAACTGAAAAACATTGTAGAAGGAATCAAGAGCAGAGTATCTGAGACAGAAGACCGGATAAGTGAGTTGAAAGATAAAATGGTGGAAGTAACTGCTGAAAAACACTCTAGCTCAAAGAATGAAAAGAGCAGAGGACAGCCTCAGAGACCTCTGGGATAATATCAAACGCACCAATATTCGAATTATAGGGGTTCCAGAAGAAGAAGAAAAAAAGAAAGGCTATGAGAAAATTTTTGAAGACATTATAGTTGAAAATTTCCCCAACATGGGAAAAGAAATAGTCAATCAAGTCCAAGAAGCACAAAGAGTACCATACAGAATCAATCCGAGAAGAAACACACCAAGACACATATTAATGAAGTTAACACAAATTAAACACAAAGATAGAATTCTCAAAGCAGCAAGGGAAAAGCAACTAGTGACATACAAGGGAAAGCCCATCCGTTTAACAGCTGATCTTTCAACAGAAACTCTGCAAGCCAGAAGGGAATGGCAGGACACATTTAAATGGCTGAAAGAGAATAATCTGCAACCAAGAATCCTCTACCCTGCAAGGATCTCATTCAAAATTGATGGAGAAATCAAAAGCTTTACAGACAAGCAAAAATTAAAAGAATTTAGTCACACCAAACCAGCCTTACAGCAAGTGTTAAAGGGACTTATATAGACAACAAGTATAAAAGGAGAAGATCCACGAAACAAACCCATCATAACATCTAAGAAGATGACAATAGGATCATTTGTATCAATAATTACTTTGAATGTCAATGGACTAAACGCCCCAACCAAAAGACACAGAGTGGCTGAATGGATCCAAAAACACGACCCATACATATGCTGCCTCCAGGAAACTCATTTCAGACCTAGAGACACTCATAGACTGAAAGTGAGAGGCTGGAAAAAGATATTCCATGCAAATGGAAATCAAAAGAAAGCTGGAGTAGCAATCCTCATATCAGACAAAATAGATTTTAAAGTAAAGAAGATTTTAAGAGACAAGGCAGGTCACTACATCATGATTAAGGGATCCATCCAAGAAGAAGACATAACAATCATAAATATCTATGCTCCCAATGCAGGAGCACCCCAATACATAAGACAAACACTTTCAGACATAAAAGAAGACATTGACAGCAACACAATCATAGTAGGAGACTTTAACACTCCTCTCACACCAATGGACAGATCATCCAAACAGAAAATTAATAAAGAAACACAAGCCTTAAATGCCACACTAGAAGAAATAGACCTCATTGATATCTTTAGGACTTTCCATCCAAAAGCAGAAGAATACACTTTCTTTTCAAGTGCTCACAGAACATTCTCCAGGATAGACCACATCTTGGGCCACAAATCAATGCTCAGTCAATTCAAGAAAACTGAAATTCTATCAACCATTTTTCATGAGACAGAGTCAGTCAATCAAGTCCAAGAAGCACAAAGAGTACCATACAGAATCAATCCGAGAAGAAACACACCAAGACACATATTAATGAAGTTAACACAAATTAAACACAAAGATAGAATTCTCAAAGCAGCAAGGGAAAAGCAACTAGTGACATACAAGGGAAAGCCCATCCGTTTAACAGCTGATCTTTCAACAGAAACTCTGCAAGCCAGAAGGGAATGGCAGGACACATTTAAATGGCTGAAAGAGAATAATCTGCAACCAAGAATCCTCTACCCTGCAAGGATCTCATTCAAAATTGATGGAGAAATCAAAAGCTTTACAGACAAGCAAAAATTAAAAGAATTTAGTCACACCAAACCAGCCTTACAGCAAGTGTTAAAGGGACTTATATAGACAACAAGTATAAAAGGAGAAGATCCACGAAACAAACCCATCATAACATCTAAGAAGATGACAATAGGATCATTTGTATCAATAATTACTTTGAATGTCAATGGACTAAACGCCCCAACCAAAAGACACAGAGTGGCTGAATGGATCCAAAAACACGACCCATACATATGCTGCCTCCAGGAAACTCATTTCAGACCTAGAGACACTCATAGACTGAAAGTGAGAGGCTGGAAAAAGATATTCCATGCAAATGGAAATCAAAAGAAAGCTGGAGTAGCAATCCTCATATCAGACAAAATAGATTTTAAAGTAAAGAAGATTTTAAGAGACAAGGCAGGTCACTACATCATGATTAAGGGATCCATCCAAGAAGAAGACATAACAATCATAAATATCTATGCTCCCAATGCAGGAGCACCCCAATACATAAGACAAACACTTTCAGACATAAAAGAAGACATTGACAGCAACACAATCATAGTAGGAGACTTTAACACTCCTCTCACACCAATGGACAGATCATCCAAACAGAAAATTAATAAAGAAACACAAGCCTTAAATGCCACACTAGAAGAAATAGACCTCATTGATATCTTTAGGACTTTCCATCCAAAAGCAGAAGAATACACTTTCTTTTCAAGTGCTCACAGAACATTCTCCAGGATAGACCACATCTTGGGCCACAAATCAATGCTCAGTCAATTCAAGAAAACTGAAATTCTATCAACCATCTTCTCGGACCACAATGCAGTGAGACTAGAGATCAGCTACAGGAAAAAAACTGCTAAAAACACAAACACATGGAGATTAAACAACACATACCTAAAAAACCAACTGATCATTGAGGAAATCAAAGGAGAAATCAAAAAATTCCTAGAAGAAAATGACAATGAACACACGACAGTGCAAAACCTATGGGATACCGCAAAAGCAGTTCTAAGAGGGAAGTTTAAAGCAATTCAATCCCACCTCAAGAAACTAGGAAAATCTCAAACAGACGACCTTACCTTACGCTTAAAACAACTGGAGAAAGAAGAACAAAAACACCCCAAAGCCAGCAGAAGAAGGGAAATCATAAAGATCAGAGCAGAAATAAATGAAAAAGAAACGAAAGAAGCAATAGTAAAGATAAATAAAACAAAAAGCTGGTTCTTCGAAAAAGTCAATAAAATCAACACACCACTGGCCAGACTCATCAAGAAAAAGAGAAGAACCAGATCACCAAAATCAAAAATGAAAAAGGAGAGATTACAACAGATAATGCAGAAATCCAAAGGATTCTAAGAGACTATTATGAACAACTCTATGGCAACAAACTGGACAACCTGGAAGAAATGGACAGTTTCTTAGAGAAGATTAATCTCCCAAGACTCAACCAGGAAGAAATAGAAACTATGAACAAGCCAATCACAAGCTCAGAAATTGACCTTGTGATCAAAAATCTACCCAAAAATAAAATCCCAGGGCCAGATGGTTTCACAAGTGAATTCTACCAAACATTTAAAGAAGAGCTAATGCCTGTCCTTCTAAAACTCTTCCAAACAATTGCACAGGAAGGAACACTTCCAAACACATTCTACGAGGCCACCATCACTCTGATACCAAAGCCAGGCAAAGACATCACAAAAAAAGAAAATTATAGGCCAATTTCACTGATGAATCTAGATGCCAAAATCCTCAACAAAATCCTAGCAAACAGAATTCAGCAACACATCAAAAAGCTCATTCATCACAATCAAGTTGGGTTCATCCCAGGCATGCAAGGATTCTTCAACATCCGCAAATCAATCAATGTGATACACCATATCAACAAATTGAAAGACAAAAATCACATGATCATCTCAATAGATGCAGAAAAAGCCTTTGACAAAGTACAGCATCCATTTATGATAAAAACTCTTCACAAAATGGGCATAGAAGGAACTTATCTTAACATAGTGAAAGCCATATATGAGAAGCCCACAGCGAACATTATCCTCAATGGTGAAAAACTCAAAGCATTCCCTCTAAGATCAGGAACAAGACAAGGGTGTCCACTTTCACCACTCTTATTCAACATAGTCCTGGAAGTTCTAGCAACAACAATAAGAGAAGAGAAAGAAATCAAAGGAATCCAGATTGGAAAAGAAGAAGTCAAACTCTATTTGCAGATGACATGATATTATACATAGAAAATCCCAAAGACACTATTACAAAACTACTAGAGTTAATCAGTGAATTCAGCAAAGTCACAGGATACAAAATCAATATACAGAAATCACTGGCATTCCTATACACAAACAATGAAAAATCAGAAAATGAAATCAAAGAGGCAATCCCCTTCACCATTGCAACCAAAAGAATCAAATATCTAGGAATAAACCTACCCAAAGAAACAAAAGAACTGTACACAGAAAATTACAAGACATTCATGAGAGACATTAAAGAAGAGTTAAACAGATGGAGAAATATTCCATGTTCCTGGGTCGGAAGAATCAATATTGTGAAAATGACCATACTACCAAATGTCATCTATAGATTCAATGCAATCCCTATCAAACTTCCAATAACATTCTTCACAGAACTAGACCCAGGAATAACACAGTTCATATGGAAACACAAAAGACCTCGAATAGCCAAAGCAGTCCTCAGGAAGAAGAATGGAGCTGGGGGGATCAGCCTCCCCAACTTCAGACTCTACTACAAAGCAACAGTCATCAAGACAGTATGGTACTGGCACAAAAACAGAAATATCGACCAATGGAACAAGATCGAGAACCCAGAGATAAAGCCACGCACCTATGGGTACCTTATTTTTGACAAAGGAGGTGAACATATAAAATGGGACAAAGACAGCCTCTTCAACAAATGGTGCTGGGAAAATTGGACAGCTACATGCAAGAAAATGAAGTTGGAACATTCCCTGACACCATACACTAAGATCAACTCAAAATGGATTAAAGACTTAAATGTAAGGCCAGAAACCATCAAACTCTTAGAGGAGAATATAGGCAAAACCCTCAAGGACATCAATCAAAGCAAGATCTTCTCTGACCCACCTACTAGAATAGTGGAACTAAAAAGACAAATGAACATGTGGGACCTCATGAAACTTAAAAGCTTTTGTACAGCTAAAGAAATTACAAAAAAGCTGAACAGACAGCCCACAGAGTGGGAGAAAATCATAGCAAATGAAACAACAGACAAAGAATTAATCTCCAAAATCTACAAGCAACTCAGACAACTCAGCACTGGAAAAACGAACAACCCAATCAAAAAATGGGAAAAGGACCTAAACAGACACCTCTCCAACGATGACATACAGATGGCCCAAAAATACATGAAACGATGCTCAACTTCACTAATAATTAGAGAAATGCAAATCAAAACTACAATGAGATATCACCTCACACCCGTCAGAATGGCCATCATCCACAAATTGACAGACAATAAATGCTGGAGAGGCTGCGGAGAAAAGGGAACACTCCTGCATTGCTGGTGGGAGTGTAAATTGATACAGCCTCTATGGAAGACAGTCTGGAGATTTCTTAAAAAACTAAAAATAGAAGCACCATAATTAACATTTTCCATGTTCCTGGGTCGGAAGAATCAATATTGTGAAAATGACCATACTACCAAATGTCATCTATAGATTCAATGCAATCCCTATCAAACTTCCAATAACATTCTTCACAGAACTAGACCCAGGAATAACACAGTTCATATGGAAACACAAAAGACCTCGAATAGCCAAAGCAGTCCTCAGGAAGAAGAATGGAGCTGGGGGGATCAGCCTCCCCAACTTCAGACTCTACTACAAAGCAACAGTCATCAAGACAGTATGGTACTGGCACAAAAACAGAAATATCGACCAATGGAACAAGATCGAGAACCCAGAGATAAAGCCACGCACCTATGGGTACCTTATTTTTGACAAAGGAGGTGAACATATAAAATGGGACAAAGACAGCCTCTTCAACAAATGGTGCTGGGAAAATTGGACAGCTACATGCAAGAAAATGAAGTTGGAACATTCCCTGACACCATACACTAAGATCAACTCAAAATGGATTAAAGACTTAAATGTAAGGCCAGAAACCATCAAACTCTTAGAGGAGAATATAGGCAAAACCCTCAAGGACATCAATCAAAGCAAGATCTTCTCTGACCCACCTACTAGAATAGTGGAACTAAAAAGACAAATGAACATGTGGGACCTCATGAAACTTAAAAGCTTTTGTACAGCTAAAGAAATTACAAAAAAGCTGAACAGACAGCCCACAGAGTGGGAGAAAATCATAGCAAATGAAACAACAGACAAAGAATTAATCTCCAAAATCTACAAGCAACTCAGACAACTCAGCACTGGAAAAACGAACAACCCAATCAAAAAATGGGAAAAGGACCTAAACAGACACCTCTCCAACGATGACATACAGATGGCCCAAAAATACATGAAACGATGCTCAACTTCACTAATAATTAGAGAAATGCAAATCAAAACTACAATGAGATATCACCTCACACCCGTCAGAATGGCCATCATCCACAAATTGACAGACAATAAATGCTGGAGAGGCTGCGGAGAAAAGGGAACACTCCTGCATTGCTGGTGGGAGTGTAAATTGATACAGCCTCTATGGAAGACAGTCTGGAGATTTCTTAAAAAACTAAAAATAGAAGCACCATATGACCCAGCAATCCCACTCTTAGGCTTATACCCTGATGAAATCAAATCTGAAAGAAGCACCTGTACCCCAATGTTCATTGCAGCTCTCTATACAGTAGCTAGAACATGGAAGGAACCTAGATGCCCATCAACAAACGAATGGATCCAAAATCTCTGGTACATATATACAATGGAATACTACACAGCTGTAAAGAGAAATGCAGAAGAATCAACCCTAATGAGGTGGCTGGATCTAGAACGTATCATCAAAAGTGAAGTCAGTCAGAAAGAGAAGGACAAATACAGTATATTAACACATATATATGGAATCTAGTAGGATGGTGATGATGGCACACGCAGTGAAGCAACAGAAAGACAGACATGGACAGTGAACATATGGACATTGTGGGGAAGGAACAGTGGGTGAGAGGTGTAAAGGAAGTAGCGTGAAGGCCTGTACTATCATAAGTGAAGAAAATAGCTCTAGTCATTGCTCTGTGAGAAAAGGGGATCCTTCAGGGGTGCTGTGTGATGGTCGGGAGGGGAGGGAAGGGGGGATATACATATGACTAATCTGAGAACATACATATCTGTAAACAACAAAACTCTGTAAAAGTTAAAAGTAAAATAAAGGTTTTAAAAAAAAATATGTTAAGCATCTTTTGAAGGTTGAAGGTTGGTCAGAGAACTGTTTCTATGGAGTTTTATCTTGTATCTTTATGTAACTTCATGAAAGATTATTACATGTCAGACACTATTCTAAGCAATTTACATAAACAATCTTATTTAAATCTTGCAATCATTTTATTGTTCTGAGACAGAAATAGCTTACTCTAGACCACATAGTGGTAGTAAGGTTTCAAAAAGGGGCACCTGACTTCGGAACCCAGGCTTTATGTACCTTTCAATTTTTCAAGGTACTTATACGCACCCTTCAAAACCTTTCAAATTGTAGTTGATATACAATGTTATATTAGTTTCAGGTGAACAGAATTGTTATGCAGTGTTTTTAGAGATATTACTCTGTTAAAAGTTATTACAAAATATGATAACACGCAGTGAAGCGATGGAAAAACAGACATGCAGAATAGACACATGGACTTTGTGGGGAGTAAACAGCAGGTGAGAGGCGTAAAGGAAGTAGCATGAAAACCTATACTATGATAAGTGAAAAAAATAGCTATTGTCATTGCGCTGTGAGAAAAGGGGATCCTGCAGGGCTCTGTGCGGCGGCCTGGAGGGGTGGGATGGGGGCCATATACGTATGACTAATCTGGGATCATACATATCTGTAAACAACAAAAGTCTGTAAAAGTAAAATAAAAAATTTTAAAAAGTTATTACAAAGTAATTACTGTAATTTCCTGTGCTGTACAATATATCTTTTTTGCTTAAAGGTTTTATATGAAATATTGTCTAATTTAATATTTTACAGTAATTCCCAAATTGTGTTCTTTTACTACATGATTATTAATGGCTGCATATCATTCCTTATTAAGGCCATACCATAATTCATATAGCCACTAATGTCATTTACAGTTTTTTTCAATTAAAATGCCATGATGCTCTTTTCTCTCCTGTAGTCAAGTCTTTTTGCATATCCCTGATTATTTCTTTAGGACAAATTCCTAAGAGTATTATTGCTGGACCAAGGCAATCACTAATGAAACACTAATGTCTCATTCTAAGCCCCACTGAGGGTAATGCTCCACGCCAACCCTGTAGCAGAGGACCGTGCTCAGAATACTGGCTGTTGTGGAAGAGAAGAGCCTCCAATTCTCAGATCAATAAAATGTCTTTCCGCTAGTATGTTCAGCTTTCCACTCTGGATTCCTAGGATTTCTGCCCTGAAGGTTTTACTTTTTCAGAAAAAAAACTTAAATTTCTAAGCAATTTACATAAACAATCTTATTTAAATCTTGCAATCATTTTATTGTTCTGAGACAGAAATAGCTTACTCTAGACCACATAGTGGTAGTAAGGTTTCAAAAAGGGGCACCTGACTTCGGAACCCAGGCTTTATGTACCTTTCAATTTTTCAAGGTACTTATACGCACCCTTCAAAACCTTTCAAATTGTAGTTGATATACAATGTTATATTAGTTTCAGGTGAACAGAATTGTTATGCAGTGTTTTTAGAGATATTACTCTGTTAAAAGTTATTACAAAATATGATAACACGCAGTGAAGCGATGGAAAAACAGACATGCAGAATAGACACATGGACTTTGTGGGGAGTAAACAGCAGGTGAGAGGCGTAAAGGAAGTAGCATGAAAACCTATACTATGATAAGTGAAAAAAATAGCTATTGTCATTGCGCTGTGAGAAAAGGGGATCCTGCAGGGCTCTGTGGCGGCCTGGAGGGGTGGGATGGGGGCCATATACGTATGACTAATCTGGGATCATACATATCTGTAAACAACAAAAGTCTGTAAAAGTAAAATAAAAAATTTTAAAAAGTTATTACAAAGTAATTACTGTAATTTCCTGTGCTGTACAATATATCTTTTTTGCTTAAAGGTTTTATATGAAATATTGTCTAATTTAATATTTTACAGTAATTCCCAAATTGTGTTCTTTTACTACATGATTATTAATGGCTGCATATCATTCCTTATTAAGGCCATACCATAATTCATATAGCCACTAATGTCATTTACAGTTTTTTTCAATTAAAATGCCATGATGCTCTTTTCTCTCCTGTAGTCAAGTCTTTTTGCATATCCCTGATTATTTCTTTAGGACAAATTCCTAAGAGTATTATTGCTGGACCAAGGCAATCACTAATGAAACACTAATGTCTCATTCTAAGCCCCACTGAGGGTAATGCTCCACGCCAACCCTGTAGCAGAGGACCGTGCTCAGAATACTGGCTGTTGTGGAAGAGAAGAGCCTCCAATTCTCAGATCAATAAAATGTCTTTCCGCTAGTATGTTCAGCTTTCCACTCTGGATTCCTAGGATTTCTGCCCTGAAGGTCACTGGGGTTACCTACTCCAGGGTTTGTGTCGCGTAACACTATTACTTGGACTCCATTAAGGGACGGACAGGACAATCTCACTATCCCGCCACAGGATCCTTTCTCCCACTTGATATTACACAGTTCAATCCAGTAGCTTCAGAACAGCGCATCTGTATTCTCTCTTAGAGAGATTCATTTTTTTGTTATTAGTATCGGGTACGTTTTAGATACCCACCCTATCATCAAGAGTGTGATGAATCTGATGTCACTACAGCTCTTCAAGTGACATACATCAGCGCTCTAGTAATCCTAGACCTGCTAGATTACAAATCAAAGAAGTTTACCTAGTAATGGTTATTGGGCACATAAGCGTCTAGCAATCTTATTTTACTTTTACAGAGTTTTGTTGTTTACAAATATGCGTAATCCCAGATATGTCATATGTATATCCCTGGCTCCCTCCCTCCCCACCCCACTCCCAGTCCCTGCCCCCACCCCCCTTCACCCCCACACCCTCCCGTTTGCAATTTTGAATAACTGGTAATGCTAGTGAAAAGTCCATGATTTACGTCTTGTTTTTCTTGGCGCGTGAATCCAGAGCTTTATGGGGTTTAGAACAGTTTCACAAAATGCCGGCGGAGGGAGGCGATTACCCAAGGTCCCTCATTCTTAAGCAAAGCACTGCAGCACCAGCTTGTTTTCGCGAGAGCCCGGATAGCTCAGTCGGTAGAGCATCAGACTTTTAATCTGAGGGTCCAGGGTTCAAGTCCCTGTTCGGGCGCGCTAGAGTTTTAACATTCGTTGTGTTTTCTATCTCAGTTCTTAGAAATCTGAAGTGAAAAAAATTCCTTCCAGCCAGGACATTACCTTGCAAATTCTTCGTACACATCAAGAAATTAAGTAATATTGCGTGGCCGCTTTTATTTCTTCCTTGAGAATATGTTAGAGTACTCTGAAATCAATGAAAAATGAAATTGATTCTATTAAAAGTAGAAGTGGACTTAACAACTAAATAGTAACAACACGGAGACATTGGGATTTTCCTATGACGTGTTGTACCTTTAGAAACGAACAAAAAATCACAAGTCGTGACAACTAAACAGTGACAACACGGAAGCATTGGGATTTCCCTACGAAATGTCTTATCCTTACAAAGGAACAAAAGCTTGTTAGCCGCCCGCACAGGGACTTGAACCCTGGACCCTCAGATTAAAAGTCTGATGCTCTACCGACTGAGCTATCCGGGCACTCTCACAACACACATTCTCCTCTGTTTACTTGATAATATTCTAATAAATTGGTTCTCAAATCTAGATTTAAATTAGTATTAAAGTATCTTTCTGGTAAGGTAGAGAAACATAAGCATTCATTTTTCTATATTTTTCTCCATTTACTTGATACATATTTTCTTCAAGTTCTTTCGTGTTTGATGAATTTCCAATATTCACTTAGGAATCTAAAACTAAGTAGCAGTAAATTACAGAAAAATGGGCAACCAAGATGAACATTAAAAATTCAGACAGCTGCAGCCTCTTTCTACGAAAGTTCTTCTGTTTTCCATATACTGCTTCCTTGATAGAACTTCTTAACTTTAGTTATATTCTATGGAACCATATTACAGTATTTTTTCCCGTATTTTAAATGAATAATATATTTCCATTCAATAGATGATGTAGATGTTAAATAAGTACTCCTTAGCACAAAAGAATGAAAGGCACATTTGATTCATAAAGAGGAGCTACTATTGGAAATGAGAAGTGGCTATGAAAAGGTAGATCTGAATTTAGGCTGAAAGAAAGGAAATTTAGACCTTTAATTTAGATTTTGACTGAATTTTTGCCTTTCTCCCTCTTCCATGCAGGTCGCAGTTTTCAAATCAGACTCCCAAGGCAAATCCTTCTAAAGCAGTTATTAGTGTGTACCCGTGGAAGCAGCATAGAATACTAACAATAAAAACCTCCAGATCAGTCTAGTCTTTTCTAAAATCAGCTTCATCCACCCTGATGCATAGGGTGAGGAACACAGGACTATGAAATTTCAAGACCGATAAGGGAATTCATTTTTGTTTCTGGGAACATGAGGCTACTGACACAAAGAACAAAATCGCCTGCTCTCAGTTGTAGGAATTTGTTTCCTACTATTGTCTGATTCTTTTAAAACAAAGACCAACAAACTGTGTGATCCCAAACAGGCCTGGGTTTCCACATCTGTAAAATGAGGAAAATTGATTAGATGACCTTTAAGATATTTTCTGAATCTAAAACTTTTACCGCCCTTGTTACTTTTTCCACTGTGAATAAGATCAGAAGGAACAGACTCAGACGCAATAGGAATAATGTAACTGAACGAACATTTATTGATCATAGATTGATATTATGGCTTAGGTTCTGTGCTGACTCTTAAAGTCAGAGATATTTGGGATACAGATCCTGTTTACCATCTAGGAAAGAAGGCAGACATTTAAGCAATTAATTTTAACGAAGTAATACATACAGTAATAAGAATTCAAGTACAAGAAGTGGCAGTAGATGAGAAAGGACAGAAAGGGGGTACAAAATGAGGGCAAGGAGTCCTTAAGTTTTCAGCAAGGAAAACACAGGATCAGAGTTGAGTTTCAACAAGTAACTGTCAGAGGTTGCAGAGGTATTGTAATGAGCCAGACAGACATTTATCTATTCAGGTATTTCTTGAGCACTCGTGTTCAGTAAGGGAAACTGTTTGAGATGTGGAAATATATTATGCTTAACTTTTTTTTTTAAGGAAGGGAAATAGTGGCTGTCCAGTGTCTCTAAAAGGCCAAAAATAAAGTGTTTTTTTTTTTACCTGCCCAATAGTTTCATTGATGACATCATATTCCCTATTTTCCAGGTCTATTTAAATAGACTGAGATTTTAAATAGACTGTTTAAATAGACTGAGATTAACTCATGAATTGCTTACTGAGCACCTACTATTCCCACAGTAATAAGCTGGGCATAGAGGGAAGGAAAACAGTAAGTCTGGAAGGAAAATTGTGTTTGGGGAATGGTGAATAAATTAATCTGGCTGTAAGGAAGGCAGGTAGAAGGGGAATCCATGCCAGATTGGAGACAAGTAATGGGGTTTATTTCAGGCTAAAGGTGAATAATTTTATCATAACGGCAATGGCACAGTTTGAAAGTCTAATAGAAAGTTTGGTTTGTTAACATTGTTGAAATCTAGCCTGAGGTCACGTGAAGTGAATCTGCTTTTTCTATATTGGGTTACAAACTGCCACCAGTAGTGCTTTTTCCTTTTTAAGCATGAACTCTTCTGGAATGCCTCATCAAGCTTCTCATTCACATTGACTGTTGAACTTAATTCTCCCACTAGACGGCAGTCTAAACCCACAAATTCTATATTTGGGGACCAACCTCCCCTCTCCTACCTTCTCAAGCTGAAAATCGTCTCCACTAATTATTAAATACGTGTTCTTTCCTCTTCTTCTCATTAGATGCATCGGTTTTTGAAAATCACCATAATTCCTGTATCAGAGT
Organism: Tragulus kanchil; assembly: GCA_022376925.1. Taxonomy (NCBI): domain Eukaryota; kingdom Metazoa; phylum Chordata; class Mammalia; order Artiodactyla; family Tragulidae; genus Tragulus; species Tragulus kanchil. The sequence goes on along the minus strand of JAIOJX010000024.1, from coordinate 78,032,449 downwards.
TATGGATGAAGAAAAATTTCCCCAAAACAATGCCTAATGTAACTGCCCACTTCAAGTCCTCGTAGTTCACCAACACTGTACAGACTCTGAAGATGCGTGGTACAGAGAAGTTGTTCTGAAGAGTTCCTTTTGTGGATTTGGCCTAATAACTCCAAAAAGAGCAGTGTGGGTTTCTGGTGGGCTCCAGGCTCTCTCCCATCACCCTCCTCTCTGAGAAGACAGAAAGACTAGCAACTTCAGAAACTCCCCCAGCCTCTGGAGCTCACTGACTTCCTTGTCAGTCCATTGGCCCTTTTCAGCCCTGCCCTCCCAGATGTCTCCCTGCTCTTGTGTTCCCATCCCTCTTTCCTGATACATTCTCTCCTCTTCCATTCTAATACTCGGGAATCTCATTCTGCCTGCTATCAACCTGGCTGTTTGCTCTTGATTTCTTTTTCAAGGCCTCTTCTTTCCTCTATATGCCCACTTGGATGCTCTCATAAATGCCTGTAGCTTTGTTTATCCGCTATGAATGGAAGAGTCCAGAACTGATATCACTTGTCCACACCTCTACTTATAATTTAGTTTCATAAATCCAAAGTCTACTAGACATCCCCACCTAAACACTCCAGAGACACTGCAAGTCCAAATTTAATGTCCAAAGTAAAGGCATAATTGCTCCCCCAACACCTGGGCCCTACTTAACTATAGTCCCTCACTTAGTAAATGCACCACCTGCCACCAATTCCTAAGACATTCCTTTGCCTCCCTGATGATCCCTACATTCAACATATTATCAAATGCTATTAGAGTGCCTGACTCTCTTCTACTTGTCCTTTCCTTCCTTCCCACCCTTCTGCCCCTGCTTTGAGATTCCCTGATCTTGCACTCTGAATGAAACCTATTTAAAGCCCATGCTTTTTTTTTAAGCATGAACTCTTCTGGAATGCCTCATCAAGCTTCTCATTCACATTGACTGTTGAACTTAATTCTCCCACTAGACGGCAGTCTAAACCCACAAATTCTATATTTGGGGACCAACCTCCCCTCTCCTACCTTCTCAAGCTGAAAATCGTCTCCACTAATTATTAAATACGTGTTCTTTCCTCTTCTTCTCATTAGATGCATCGGTTTTTGAAAATCACCATAATTCCTGTATCAGAGTTATGGATGAAGAAAAATTTCCCCAAAACAATGCCTAATGTAACTGCCCACTTCAAGTCCTCGTAGTTCACCAACACTGTACAGACTCTGAAGATGCGTGGTACAGAGAAGTTGTTCTGAAGAGTTCCTTTTGTGGATTTGGCCTAATAACTCCAAAAAGAGCAGTGTGGGTTTCTGGTGGGCTCCAGGCTCTCTCCCATCACCCTCCTCTCTGAGAAGACAGAAAGACTAGCAACTTCAGAAACTCCCCCAGCCTCTGGAGCTCACTGACTTCCTTGTCAGTCCATTGGCCCTTTTCAGCCCTGCCCTCCCAGATGTCTCCCTGCTCTTGTGTTCCCATCCCTCTTTCCTGATACATTCTCTCCTCTTCCATTCTAATACTCGGGAATCTCATTCTGCCTGCTATCAACCTGGCTGTTTGCTCTTGATTTCTTTTTCAAGGCCTCTTCTTTCCTCTATATGCCCACTTGGATGCTCTCATAAATGCCTGTAGCTTTGTTTATCCGCTATGAATGGAAGAGTCCAGAACTGATATCACTTGTCCACACCTCTACTTATAATTTAGTTTCATAAATCCAAAGTCTACTAGACATCCCCACCTAAACACTCCAGAGACACTGCAAGTCCAAATTTAATGTCCAAAGTAAAGGCATAATTGCTCCCCCAACACCTGGGCCCTACTTAACTATAGTCCCTCACTTAGTAAATGCACCACCTGCCACCAATTCCTAAGACATTCCTTTGCCTCCCTGATGATCCCTACATTCAACATATTATCAAATGCTATTAGAGTGCCTGACTCTCTTCTACTTGTCCTTTCCTTCCTTCCCACCCTTCTGCCCCTGCTTTGAGATTCCCTGATCTTGCACTCTGAATGAAGTCATGGCCTTCTGGTTGAACTCCCAACTGGTACTCCTAACCTAGCAGCACACAAATGGCACACTCAAATTTGAAGAAACAATTTACAAAGGGCCAGCAGGGTGTAGGAAAATCACAAGAAACAATGTGCAGTACCCTGGGGCCAGTGAAACGGAAGTTTTGACTCTTTGGCTTGAAAGTGGAAGGAAGGGAGTGAGTGATTCTCTAAATTAAAAGAGAAGAGGGAAGGGGAGAGGGAGGGAAAGGAGTTGAGGGAGGGGGAAGCCCCTGGAGGGAAGCCATGATCTTTGTTGAGGGTGGCAGCCAGCCCACAGTGACCGCAAAGAGAAGGATCCTATGGAAGAAATATCCTGACCTCTTTGATCTCCCTCCTCCGACTCTTCTGTGGAGGCTCCCCACTGGCCCACACCCGTTCTAGGAAACCAGAGGGCCGAGAGTGGACCTCCAGGGGCAAAGAGAAGCCATGCAGTGTGTATTCCACATCCTCCTGTGTAATAGGCCACATCACTGATCACACTCCCAGGCTGCACTGTGGGTTCTCTGCTGCCTATAGGACAGCCTAAACTTTTGGACATGCCGGGTTTCTCTTATAACACAAAATCTTCTCCCTACCAAAACACATTATAAAGCCTTTAATATGACCCTCAGCCCAGTGACCCAGGCAGGCCCTTTCCTGTTAGCTCTTCCTGAAAACTTTTCACTTCAGCAACATTGGACCATGGATGGCCCTGTACCACTCTGTCCTCTCAGGCTTCCGAGCTTAAGGCCTGTAATCCAAAGTCTACTAGACATCCCCACCTAAACACTCCAGAGACACTGCAAGTCCAAATTTAATGTCCAAAGTAAAGGCATAATTGCTCCCCCAACACCTGGGCCCTACTTAACTATAGTCCCTCACTTAGTAAATGCACCACCTGCCACCAATTCCTAAGACATTCCTTTGCCTCCCTGATGATCCCTACATTCAACATATTATCAAATGCTATTAGAGTGCCTGACTCTCTTCTACTTGTCCTTTCCTTCCTTCCCACCCTTCTGCCCCTGCTTTGAGATTCCCTGATCTTGCACTCTGAATGAAGTCATGGCCTTCTGGTTGAACTCCCAACTGGTACTCCTAACCTAGCAGCACACAAATGGCACACTCAAATTTGAAGAAACAATTTACAAAGGGCCAGCAGGGTGTAGGAAAATCACAAGAAACAATGTGCAGTACCCTGGGGCCAGTGAAACGGAAGTTTTGACTCTTTGGCTTGAAAGTGGAAGGAAGGGAGTGAGTGATTCTCTAAATTAAAAGAGAAGAGGGAAGGGGAGAGGGAGGGAAAGGAGTTGAGGGAGGGGGAAGCCCCTGGAGGGAAGCCATGATCTTTGTTGAGGGTGGCAGCCAGCCCACAGTGACCGCAAAGAGAAGGATCCTATGGAAGAAATATCCTGACCTCTTTGATCTCCCTCCTCCGACTCTTCTGTGGAGGCTCCCCACTGGCCCACACCCGTTCTAGGAAACCAGAGGGCCGAGAGTGGACCTCCAGGGGCAAAGAGAAGCCATGCAGTGTGTATTCCACATCCTCCTGTGTAATAGGCCACATCACTGATCACACTCCCAGGCTGCACTGTGGGTTCTCTGCTGCCTATAGGACAGCCTAAACTTTTGGACATGCCGGGTTTCTCTTATAACACAAAATCTTCTCCCTACCAAAACACATTATAAAGCCTTTAATATGACCCTCAGCCCAGTGACCCAGGCAGGCCCCTTTCCTGTTAGCTCTTCCCTGAAAACTTTTCACTTCAGCAACATTGGACCATGGATGGCCCCTGTACCACTCTGTCCTCTCAGGCTTCCGAGCTTAACCTGATGACAGGCACACAGTAAGCTGTCATAAGTATCTGTGGTGTGACTGAGCAGCAAGTGAGTGAATAAATGCATACTTTTATCCCCTGAGGTTCCTGAGGATGAGAAATAGCACCATACATACATCAGAATATGTACAGAGCACACTGCCTGTGCTCCTCAGAATGGTCCGTTACAGTCTTTCCTTGGATCTTCACAACAGCCCAGAGTAGGAAGCAACGCTGATAGAACTGTTGGTGCTCAGAGGGTGAAAGCGCTGACCCAAGGTAGTGAGTAGAAAAGGAACACAGGTCTCTGTCATGTCTCCTTTCAGGAGCTTCTTCTCCCAATGTCTCACTCAAGGTTACCTGTAATAATGTTCCTTTGCATCTGCCCAGATTTCACCTTACATGAGAACAAAGCAATATCCCAAGAGATGTATCCAAATCATGAACACACTTTTCACATTGCTTTCTCCCTCCACATAGGGCTTCATCCAGTTATTCAATTTCCTTGCCAACAGATAGTCATCCTTCTTTGAGCTCTGGAGTCACTTCCATTTCTATACATGTTGGATATGTTGAAGTTTAATATTAATGAGAAATCTTAAAAAGGACCCTTATTTTTTTAAAAAAAGGTTTTTCTGACATCTTAAAAACAAGACAACAGCAACAGAAATCTCCAATGAATCCAAAACAGACTGGAAGAGTAGCACTTTAACAAACCTTTCCTGAGACCAGAGAAGGCACAGGTTTGCAGATGTTTCCGGGCATCTGACCTGAGGCTGGGAGGACTAAGCCTTTCACACCTGAAGGGCAGTGCAGGGGAGGGAGGCTGAGAACCAGGTGCTGGTCATAGTCTGGCAAGAAAGGAGGGCCCTCACGGAGAACAAGATTCAAGTTTCGAGGAAAACATACTTTGAGATCAGAGATATTTTGCAAGCCAAATGCAAATGAGGAGCTGGCCAACTATTGGTTTCTTTGGGTGGAGCCCTTAGGAAAATTCTTCAAGAGGCCACTGCTCAAATTTTTAAATATAATGTATTAAAAATCTTTTCCCTGCATAGGTTGGGCTGGCAGAATTACCACCACCCTTCCCCCTCCAGTTGCAGATTGCTTTTTGCTGGGGCTCGGGCCACCCTACCCACTAGGGCGAACAGAAAACCAAATGAGGTTGAAAGTGCAAAGCTCGGAGACAGCTTCCCCTCACCGTCTCCTCCGTCCTCAAGGTAGGAACTCTTTCGGGTATCGCTATCTTAATGATGGTGGGGGAAATTCTTAACCTCAAAACTCTGGACCTCAAAGGTCTGTCATTTCCAGTAGAATGATTTGGCATTCGACTGACACACAGCAAAGGGGTCCCAGCAAGGAAAAGTAACGACCATCTGTAAAAACCCTCACGCGAGGGGGAAGTGGAAACCTTGGCTCTTGGGTCCCCGAAGGACAACTTGACGCCGGCGCTTTTCTCTTCCCTCACGCAAAGGCGAGAGAGGGGGGGAGGGAAGGAGGAAGAGAGGGAGGGGAGTGGAGGGGTGGGTGGCCGGGGCTCCAGCACCCGCCCCGCCCTGCCGCTCGCCGCGCTCTGGGCTCTGCGGGCTGGAGCTGCGGCCTGTGGCTGCCTGTCCTGGCCGCGTCTGGCCGAGCCTCACGTCGCCGTGCAGTGCGCCGGGTGTCCGGGAGATGGCTTCTCCCCTTTCGTTCGCTGCTCCAGCTATTGTCTCACGCGAGGTTGCCTGACTCTGCGGGCTCGCGCACGCTCTCGCCTGAGAGGACTCCCCCAGCTGCGATCAGGTTCTTGCGCCCTCTTCTGCCTCTCCGCTGCCCTGGGACCCGGGACCGGCGCCCGCCGCGTGCAGCTCGGAGAGGAGCGGCCCGCGAGGAGGCGGTGCGCGGCGGCTCGCGCGGGTGCCGGAGCTGCCCGAAGCCAACGGCCCAGGTCTCGGAGCACACGATCGTCGGGTCTTGCAGGAAATCCACAGAGAACACCCCGGTGTAAAAAGCGGGGGGGGCCGGTGGGAGGGGGAGTGGCCCTAAAAAATTGGGTTTCAATATTGCGAAAGTGAGGAGCTGGCCAACTATTGGTTTCTTTGGGTGGAGCCCTTAGGAAAATTCTTCAAGAGGCCACTGCTCAAATTTTTAAATATAATGTATTAAAAATCTTTTCCCTGCATAGGTTGGGCTGGCAGAATTACCACCACCCTTCCCCCTCCAGTTGCAGATTGCTTTTTGCTGGGGCTCGGGCCACCCTACCCACTAGGGCGAACAGAAAACCAAATGAGGTTGAAAGTGCAAAGCTCGGAGACAGCTTCCCCTCACCGTCTCCTCCGTCCTCAAGGTAGGAACTCTTTCGGGTATCGCTATCTTAATGATGGTGGGGGAAATTCTTAACCTCAAAACTCTGGACCTCAAAGGTCTGTCATTTCCAGTAGAATGATTTGGCATTCGACTGACACACAGCAAAGGGGTCCCAGCAAGGAAAAGTAACGACCATCTGTAAAAACCCTCACGCGAGGGGGAAGTGGAAACCTTGGCTCTTGGGTCCCCGAAGGACAACTTGACGCCGGCGCTTTTCTCTTCCCTCACGCAAAGGCGAGAGAGGGAGGGAGGGAAGGAGGAAGAGAGGGAGGGGAGTGGAGGGGTGGGTGGCCGGGGCTCCAGCACCCGCCCCGCCCTGCCGCTCGCCGCGCTCTGGGCTCTGCGGGCTGGAGCTGCGGCCTGTGGCTGCCTGTCCTGGCCGCGTCTGGCCGAGCCTCACGTCGCCGTGCAGTGCGCCGGGTGTCCGGGAGATGGCTTCTCCCCTTTCGTTCGCTGCTCCAGCTATTGTCTCACGCGAGGTTGCCTGACTCTGCGGGCTAGCGCACGCTCTCGCCTGAGAGGACTCCCCCAGCTGCGATCAGGTTCTTGCGCCCTCTTCTGCCTCTCCGCTGCCCCGGGGACCCCGGGACCGGCGCCCGCCGCGTGCAGCTCGGAGAGGGAGCGGCCCGCGAGGAGGCGGTGCGCGGCGGCTCGCGCGGGTGCCGGAGCTGCCCGAAGCCAACGGCCCAGGTCTCGGAGCACACGATCGTCGGGTCTTGCAGGAAATCCACAGAGAACACAGGTAAGGCGCGTAGCCAGCTGGGAGCACCGGGCAGCGTCTGCTGATTACCCGCGGAACCGAAAGAGCGGAGGTCGGGGGGCTCTCCCTCCAACATGGCAACAGCAGAGGTGCAACAATGGAAGGAGCCGTGGGTTCCCCGTGGCGGGCTGAGCCGCGGGTGCAGTGGGAGCTGAGCTCCAGTCCCTGCACCGAGCTCGTGGCCGACCCCCATTGCCTCCCTGCTCCAGCGGTCTCGGAGCGTCTCGGACCCCAGGCACCTCTTCCCCACCCCTTTCTCTCTAAACACGCTTCCTGGCTCCCTGCTTCAAGGCGACATGAATCAGCCAGTGGTTTTGGTGTTTGTTTGTTTAAGATGAGAAATAAAAGCAAAACCTGCCCCGGAGTGAGAGCGGTGGGGGCGGTGCTTTCTCTTGCAATAGGTGAAAAGTCACCATCTGGCCTAGGAAATATACATACATTTTTTAGCCAGACAGTAAAATTAGTTTCTCCCTTATAAGGATACTGCAGCAAAAGGAGAAAGCTTGGGAGAGGGAGAGGGGCCCTGCAGCCCGAGTTCCCGGTCCTTGGGGGAGGCACTGCGCTCCTGTCCTGTACTTGCCTCTCATTTTCGGCTCCCTACAGCTGTGGCTTTGATGTTGGAGAGCAATGGTAGCTGCGTGAAGCCCAAGGGAGGCTGCCGAGCCGGGCTGGGGTGGGGTGGGGTAGGGTAGGGTGGGAAGCCCAGGGGCTTGGCAGGCTCCTGGGTTGTGGGAAGAGGTTACCAAATGTGTGAGGTTAGCGCACACAGCCTGGTTGGCTGAGGGGTGTGTGTGAAGAATCTGCCATTGCTCCCGCTCCTTCAGGCCAACCTTCTTTCTTTCCGTCTCCACCCCTTTGTGGGGTCTTTGTGACTTCCCTGCCCCAGTCCCACCAGCCTGGCTGGGATGGAATCTCTATTGTCTCTGCCGCCCTGATGGTTTTTTCTCAGTTCGTTTAGAGAATTTTGTACTCTGGGCAGCTGGTCCCAGCATGGCACCAGATTCCTTAGCACACAACTATCCAGGCTTCCAGAAGTGGGCCAAAATTCCCCTCCTTCTCTGTCTAAACTACCTGACTTGTATGGGTTGTGGCCAAGCAGATGTAAGTAATTTGCACTGAATTCCAACCCTGTATCAGTCGCTGAATTAAAACTTACTCTATTGCCTCACCAGGCCTTAGAAAGATATTGGAAGAGAAATGGTCCTGAGGGTGGCAACCCTCTCTGACTCCTCTTGTGGATCCCAGAACGGAGACGTTCTGAGGCTTCGGAGCTGCAGCTCCGCCAGAGCCTGGCGGTCCCATCTGGGGCTGTGTCCATGGAAAAATTAAGTGGAGGCACATTTTATAGCCCTGCCTGGCAGCCAGCTTCTGAGGAGAAACACGCTTCCTGGCTCCCTGCTTCAAGGCGACATGAATCAGCCAGTGGTTTTGGTGTTTGTTTGTTTAAGATGAGAAATAAAAGCAAAACCTGCCCCGGAGTGAGAGCGGTGGGGGCGGTGCTTTCTCTTGCAATAGGTGAAAAGTCACCATCTGGCCTAGGAAATATACATACATTTTTTAGCCAGACAGTAAAATTAGTTTCTCCCTTATAAGGATACTGCAGCAAAAGGAGAAAGCTTGGGAGAGGGAGAGGGGCCCTGCAGCCCGAGTTCCCGGTCCTTGGGGGAGGCACTGCGCTCCTGTCCTGTACTTGCCTCTCATTTTCGGCTCCCTACAGCTGTGGCTTTGATGTTGGAGAGCAATGGTAGCTGCGTGAAGCCCAAGGGAGGCTGCCGAGCCGGGCTGGGGTGGGGTGGGGTAGGGTAGGGTGGGAAGCCCAGGGGCTTGGCAGGCTCCTGGGTTGTGGGAAGAGGTTACCAAATGTGTGAGGTTAGCGCACACAGCCTGGTTGGCTGAGGGGTGTGTGTGAAGAATCTGCCATTGCTCCCGCTCCTTCAGGCCAACCTTCTTTCTTTCCGTCTCCACCCCTTTGTGGGGTCTTTGTGACTTCCCTGCCCCAGTCCCACCAGCCTGGCTGGGATGGAATCTCTATTGTCTCTGCCGCCCTGATGGTTTTTTCTCAGTTCGTTTAGAGAATTTTGTACTCTGGGCAGCTGGTCCCAGCATGGCACCAGATTCCTTAGCACACAACTATCCAGGCTTCCAGAAGTGGGCCAAAATTCCCCTCCTTCTCTGTCTAAACTACCTGACTTGTATGGGTTGTGGCCAAGCAGATGTAAGTAATTTGCACTGAATTCCAACCCTGTATCAGTCGCTGAATTAAAACTTACTCTATTGCCTCACCAGGCCTTAGAAAGATATTGGAAGAGAAATGGTCCTGAGGGTGGCAACCCTCTCTGACTCCTCTTGTGGATCCCAGAACGGAGACGTTCTGAGGCTTCGGAGCTGCAGCTCCGCCAGAGCCTGGCGGTCCCATCTGGGGCTGTGTCCATGGAAAAATTAAGTCGAGGCACATTTTATAGCCCTGCCTGGCAGCCAGCTTCTGAGGAGATGGTGGCTCTGAGCTGGAGCCTGGATTGAAGCTGTGGCCTTTGGGAGAGAGCTTAAGCTTTGATTTCCATGGCTCTGAATTTACTGCTGAGTGTGCATGGGTGTGTGTCTGAATCTGATCAAACTCTCAGCCCTGGCCAGAAGGGAGCTTGTCCCTTTCCCTCTCCCTGGAAGCATTGGTGAGGGAGGCTCAGTTTATCTGGGTCCTCTGGCTTTTCCTGGAGTGCTCCTTTGGGATTGTCCAGTGACCTGAAATCTAGGTGGCCTTGGTCATGATGTAGTGATGCTCTGGCAGATGCCGCACACCCTCCTGGGCCTTGGGTCTCCTCTCTGTGGTTTCCCCACCCCACCTAGGCCAGCACTTTGCAAATATCTCGTGTGTATGGTCATTCAGCCTGGACAGCCCTGCTGGAAATAAAATGAGAGAACTGTTCTCTCTGGAGGTTTGTAACTGGCCCTAAACTTCAGGCTCCTCATGCTCTCAGGATGTGAACTTGGATGTGATGATGCAGTGTAGCAGTGGTAGTTGCTCAGTCGTGTCCAATTCTTTGTGACCCCATCAACTGGAGCCCTCCAGGCCTCTCTGTCCAGCAAGAATACTGGAATGGGTTGCCATTCCCTTCTCCATACCTTCCTGATCTAGGGATTGAACCTGGGTCTCTTGCATTGCAGGCAGATTCTTTACCATCAGAGCTATAGTAAACCCCCCCATGGCTGTCTAATGGTTTTCTCAGTTCGTTTAGAGAATTTTGTACCTGACTGTACCATTTTGGGCTTCCAGAAGTGGGCCAAAATTCCCTCCTTCTCTGTCTAAACTACCTGACTTGTATGGGTTGTGGCCAAGCAGATGTAAGTAATTTGCACTGAATTCCAACCCTGTATCAGTCGCTGAATTAAAACTTACTCTATTGCCTCACCAGGCCTTAGAAAGATATTGGAAGAGAAATGGTCCTGAGGGTGGCAACCCTCTCTGACTCCTCTTGTGGATCCCAGAACGGAGACGTTCTGAGGCTTCGGAGCTGCAGCTCCGCCAGAGCCTGGCGGTCCCATCTGGGGCTGTGTCCATGGAAAAATTAAGTCGAGGCACATTTTATAGCCCTGCCTGGCAGCCAGCTTCTGAGGAGATGGTGGCTCTGAGCTGGAGCCTGGATTGAAGCTGTGGCCTTTGGGAGAGAGCTTAAGCTTTGATTTCCATGGCTCTGAATTTACTGCTGAGTGTGCATGGGTGTGTGTCTGAATCTGATCAAACTCTCAGCCCTGGCCAGAAGGGAGCTTGTCCCTTTCCCTCTCCCTGGAAGCATTGGTGAGGGAGGCTCAGTTTATCTGGGTCCTCTGGCTTTTCCCTGGAGTGCTCCTTTGGGATTGTCCAGTGACCTGAAATCTAGGTGGCCTTGGTCATGATGTAGTGATGCTCTGGCAGATGCCGCACACCCTCCTGGGCCTTGGGTCTCCTCTCTGTGGTTTCCCCACCCCACCTAGGCCAGCACTTTGCAAATATCTCGTGTGTATGGTCATTCAGCCTGGACAGCCCTGCTGGAAATAAAATGAGAGAACTGTTCTCTCTGGAGGTTTGTAACTGGCCCTAAACTTCAGGCTCCTCATGCTCTCAGGATGTGAACTTGGATGTGATGATGCAGTGTAGCAGTGGTAGTTGCTCAGTCGTGTCCAATTCTTTGTGACCCCATCAACTGGAGCCCTCCAGGCCTCTCTGTCCAGCAAGAATACTGGAATGGGTTGCCATTCCCTTCTCCATACCTTCCTGATCTAGGGATTGAACCTGGGTCTCTTGCATTGCAGGCAGATTCTTTACCATCAGAGCTATAGTAAAGAGAAGAGTAAGTGGGTTCAGTGTCAGGAGGCGTTTCTTTCTAGCTGCGTGAGTATGGACAACTTGTGAACTCAGTTTGCATATCTGTAAAACGGGGAAAATACCTTTGGCTCATAGGATTGTTTTAAGGATGAAATATACTGCTTACCATGAACTGAACAAAATCATGGAAGTAAAGAGCATTCTGAAAACTGCAGAGTACTATGCAAATGTAGGTTATTTATCCTGAGTTTAGTCTCAGTAATGAGGGAGGGAGAGCTGATGGTCATGGGGGGCGGAGTGGGAGAAAGAGATATGAACTAGAGAACCTTTCTTTTCTTGCTAAGGAAAAAGTGATGTGACAGTGCCAACGTAAGTGTTCTTTGGGTGTTTCTCTTTAGAAAGGGTTGATGGAATGGAAACTGGGAGAGAAGGAAAGTTCGCTTAAAGATATTTGTAGGGAATTGGGGGATATGTACACTTCCAAAAGTTGACGGCTGTCTACGGGCAGGCTAGTACTGAGCTGGTAGATAGTATAGTAGCTGACACTTACTGATGTCAGCCAGCTAGGAAATGACAGGGGAGGGATTCGAAGAGGGCAGTCCCACTCCAGACCTTGTGCTCCTAACTTGGGTGCCCCTCACTTGGGTGCCCCTCTCAGGGAGAAACTGGGTCTTGGGAAGAATGAAAAGGGGCAGCAGAGTTAAAGAATTCATTCCTACCGGATTCCTTGATTTGAATGCCTGTGAGATGTTACCAGACGGGGGAATATCTTAGGTAACAAATTTCTCAAGGACAGAGGTCTTGAAGGACAGATTTCCTCCAGCCAGCCCTAGTCCAGCAGAGCCCTCCTTCATTCTTGCATTTCCTAGGATCACATATGGCTTTAGAATTGCAGAGAAATGACTCTCCTAAGATCACATGATTATTAACAATGCTGGAACTTGATCCACAGATCATTTTACTACCAATGAAAGGACCTATCGTTTAGCACTTTGGAATGTACCTATCAGTCGATCTTATCATTGTTGGGAAATTCTCTTCTCTCAGGATATTGGTGAAACAATTCACTGTCCTCAGATCTTCATGCTGTTAAAGAGATTAAGGACGCAGGACATCTTTTAAGCTCTGCGGCAAAAGCCCACAAGATATGGAGAAGGAAGAGGAGAGAGATTCCTGATAGTCTTGAGGCAGAATATAGAATCTGTGACAAGGGATCTTTAGCAATTCATCCTTCCTCTTCTTGAGAACTTACTGTAGGAAGTCTCACCTGACAGACACTCCATCGTGTTTCAACGAGAAGCCAAGTATCATTTGCCTCTTTGGAAACTTTTCCTTTCTCCTTAACTTTTGTACATGCCACTCTTCTTTCTTGAAAAGATTCTTCACCTCCCTACATCCCGGACCTTTCTCTTCTAACCATAGACAATCCTAGACACTGTGAGACTAGTCTTCTGGGTAGGGGCTTCTTTCTCCCTGGAAATTCTTCCCACTGTGCTTTGTGCCTTATTCTAAATCTCTGCCCCGTGGATTCTGTATTAGAGATTAGCTTCTGTTTCTGCGTCCTCCCCATAGTGGAGGTGGGTGCCAGCCGTGAGAGCCTGGTTCCCCAGGCCCACCGGGAATAAGCCTGCAGAGAGGCCTCCTCTCCTGCCAGGTTTATCTCTCTTTCTATATTAGTCTCTTTGGTACCCTTGACAGCAAACCAGAAGGCACAGAGTGAGGGAAAAGGAATAGAGAGCCAAGGAGATTCCATTTTGAGAGAACAGTGCTGTTTGCCTTGCCAGGGCAAAGAAATAGACATGAGCTCTTCTCATCTCAGGTCCAAAGTGACCTAGAACCCAGATAGGAGTGATGATGGAGCCCTGCCACTGTCCGGACCTTTCTGAGAGCCCCATGTTTCTGAAAGCAGAGTGCTTGCCACATCCCTACTTGCCATCACTTGTGTCTTCCAGAGGGTAGAAGAAGTTAAAGTACTAGGAGCCCTTTTGGCTCTCTGAGCTCTACCATGGCGGTCGGCAAGAACAAGCGCCTTATGAAAGGAGGCAAAAAGGGAGCCAAGAAGAAAGTGATTGACCCATTTTCTAAAAAAGTTTGGTATGATGTGAAAGCACCGGCTATGTTTAATATAAGGAATATTGGGAAAACATTGGTCACGAGAACTCAAGGAACCAAAATCGTATCTGATGGCCTCAAGGGTCGTGTTTTTGAAGTGAGTCTTGCTGATCTGCAGAATGATGAAGTAGCATTTAGAAAATTCAAGCTGATTACTGAGGATGTTCAGGGCAAAAACTGCCTGACTAATTTCCATGGCATGGATCTTACCCGTGACAAAATGTGCTCAATGTTCAAAAAATGGCAGACCATGATTGAAGCTCATGTTGATGTCAAGACTACCGATGGTTACTTGCTTCGTCTGTTCTGTGTGGGTTTTACTAAAAAACGCAACAATCAGATTCGGAAGACCTCTTATGCCCAGCACCAGCAGGTTCGCCAGATTCGCAAGAAGATGATGGAAATTATGACCCAAGAGGTGCAGACAAATGGCTTGAAAGAGGTGGTCAGTAAATTGATTCCAGATAGCACTGGAAAAGACATAGAAAAGGCTTGTCAATCTATTTATCCACTCCATGATGTCTTTGTTAGAAAAGTAAAAATGCTGAAGAAGCCCAAGTTTGAATTGGGAAAACTCATGGAGCTACATGGAGAAAGCAGTAGTTCTGGAAAAGCTACTGGGACAAGACAGGTGCTAAAGTTATATTAGTCTCTTTGGTACCCTTGACAGCAAACCAGAAGGCACAGAGTGAGGGAAAAGGAATAGAGAGCCAAGGAGATTCCATTTTGAGAGAACAGTGCTGTTTGCCTTGCCAGGGCAAAGAAATAGACATGAGCTCTTCTCATCTCAGGTCCAAAGTGACCTAGAACCCAGATAGGAGTGATGATGGAGCCCTGCCACTGTCCGGACCTTTCTGAGAGCCCCATGTTTCTGAAAGCAGAGTGCTTGCCACATCCCTACTTGCCATCACTTGTGTCTTCCAGAGGGTAGAAGAAGTTAAAGTACTAGGAGCCCTTTTGGCTCTCTGAGCTCTACCATGGCGGTCGGCAAGAACAAGCGCCTTATGAAAGGAGGCAAAAAGGGAGCCAAGAAGAAAGTGGTTGACCCATTTTCTAAAAAAGATTGGTATGATGTGAAAGCACCAGCTATGTTCAATATAAGGAATATTGGGAAAACATTGGTCACGAGAACTCAAGGAACCAAAATCGCGTCTGATGGCCTCAAAGGTCGTGTTTTTGAAGTGAGTCTTGCTGATCTGCAGAATGATGAAGTAGCATTTAGAAAATTCAAGCTAATTACTGAGGATGTTCAGGGCAAAAACTGCCTGACTAATTTTCATGGTATGGATCTTACCCGTGACAAAATGTGCTCCATGGTCAAAAAATGGCAGACCATGATTGAAGCTCACGTTGATGTCAAGACTACAGATGGTTACTTGCTTCGTCTGTTCTGTGTGGGTTTTACTAAAAAGCGCAACAATCAGATCCGGAAGACCTCTTACGCCCAGCACCAGCAGGTGCGCCAGATCCGTAAGAAGATGATGGAGATCATGACCCAAGAGGTGCAGACAAATGGCTTGAAAGAGGTGGTCAGTAAATTGATTCCAGATAGCACTGGAAAAGACATAGAAAAGGCTTGTCAATCTATTTATCCACTCCATGATGTCTTTGTTAGAAAAGTAAAAATGCTGAAGAAGCCCAAGTTTGAATTGGGAAAACTCATGGAGCTACATGGAGAAAGCAGTAGTTCTGGAAAAGCTACTGGGAACGAGACAGGTGCTAAAGTTGAGCGAGCTGATGGATATGAGCCACCAGTCCAAGGATCTGTTTAAAATGCAGACTTTTGATGGTGACAAATAAAAGAGCTTATTTGTGCTTAAAAAAAAAAAAAAAAAAAGTACTAGGAACACTAGAGGACTCATTTACTTCTGACTCCAAATAGCAAGATTGTTTGCAAATCGGATATTTTGGGAACCAGGGAGAAGGCAACTATATTTTTCCCCCAAATATTGTTATCAGGATGTCAGATTTACACTTTAGAATTCAGGAAAACAGATTTCTTTCTTTCTTTTAAATTAAGATAAAAGATGGATACAGGGCTTCCCTGGTGGTCCAGTGGGTAAGGACACCGCCTTGCAGTGCAAGGGGCGCCAATTCGAGCCCTGGCCTGGGAAGATCCCACGTGCCGCGGAGTAGCTGGACCGATGTGTCCAATGACCAAGCCGGAGCTCTGGGGCGCATGCGCCCAGAGCTGGTGCTCTGCGACAAGAGAGGCCACAGCGATGGGAGGCCCACGCCAGCCAAAGAACAAAGATGGATGAAAACAGATAAATGAAAGACCAATAGAAGTGGCCCGCGCGGCCCCTCCCTCCCGCCTCCCCCCTCCAAAATAAATAAAATATATTAACGAAAAAACAAAAAAAGGTTTTTCGTTGTTTTTTTTTTTTTTAAAAGATGGATACAGTTCCCTGACAAGAGATTTTGAAAGAGTGGTTCCAAAGAGTTGGTAGTTCTCTGAAGTGCAATTTTGGTTATGCTATTGTAACATAGGAAGCAAGCAGGAGCCGTGTGAGAAAAAGTTCAAATACCAAGCAAGGCAGACGCTCCATCGTGTTTCAATGAGGAGCCAAATATCTATAAAGTGCTTTGTAACTATAAAGCACCTACATGGATATTTGTTGTTGTTTTTAGTCGCTAAGTCATGTCTGAGTCTTTGCGATCCCGTGGACTGTAGCCCACCAGGTTCTTCTGTCCCAGGCAAGAATACTGGAGTGGGTTGCCATTTCCGACTTCCTGACTCAGAGATGGAACCTGCATCTCCTGCATTGGCAGGCAGATTCTTTACCGCTGAGGCACTGGAGAAGCCCCACCTACATGGATAGGTTATTTTTATTCTGATCACCAGTGGGGTAATACAAAACAATATGAATATAGTGGGATACATTAAAAATTTTACAGATATTCGAAAGAGAACAAAGCCACTTTCAGTCATAGGAACTGAAAGAAGGCTCTAACATAGAGCTGGTTTTTGTAGAGGCAAGCCAAAGAGTGTTCCAGAGGGTACTAGCACAAGTGAGGGTCTGTGAGAGAACACAGGGCCTGGAGAATGGTTAATAACCATCAGCATTTTGAGGGGCATGCAGAGGACTGGGACTCAGGGTTGGCGGCTTGAGTACCTGATAAGGAAGGGGAGGAACAGTTTTCACTGGAAGAATGACATGGTCAGAGCTGTGCCCAGGCCTGGCACTGGAGTGCAGATCCTTCAAGGGGCTGGCAGGGGAGACAGAGAGGTTGGTTAGGACGCTGTTTTAAAGGGAATAATAATTTCTTGGTGCCTAAGATGTGTTTTCTATAGGTATTTCACTTAATGAAAGTAATCAGAAGCTTGAGAAGGAACGGACCAGTTTGAAAACGGTTAGAACAGGAAGGCTGAGGAACTTTCCTCCCTGGAGGATTTGGGAATGAATAAGATAGACTGATTGTGGTTTAGTCTGGAAAGAGCGCGGGAGTGGGAGTCCGAGACCTGCTTCTAGGGCCACTTCTGCCACCGATGCCCTGTGACTTCAGACAAGCCCTTTCTCCCTTGTTGGATAGGTTCTTTGGTTCTCTTATCTGCACCACTGTGGGTTTTAGGGTTTGTCTGTTTTTAGGGTTTGCTTGTTTATTTGCTTGTTTTTTCAGTGACTTGAGACAATGACAAAATATGTTGGGGTGTGTGGAGAGAGCTTGGGCATGCACCAGCATAGTCACCAATATCAGCCTGAATGGTAAAATGTGGTACACCTGGGTCTGCATAACAGGATGGGGAAAAGGCCTCAAACAAGATTCAGTTTAGCTTTTCCTTATTAATTTTATTATTTACGTATTGACGTATAGTTGTATTTGTAACAATTTGACACAGTCTCTTTTATTACTTGTGTGACCTTGGGCCAATTACTCAATTCCTTTCCTGTTTTCATAAAGTAAAAATAATAATATGCACATTTAAGGATTGTTATGAGGATTAAACAAAACAATGTCTGGCAGAGAATGCCAGATGGGGAAAAAGGTCTGTTTCCTTCCTTCTATTTCTGCGGTGCTCATATTCACTTGTTGAGGCTAGGGTCATGCTTGGGTCTTGGGGGCTGCCTCAGTGTGCTGCAGTCCTCGAGGAGTAACTGCAGACCTTGTTCTCTGGCTGTGGCCCTTATGGCATAATCAATCACCGGGTTAGGGACATGTATCGGATTGACTTACACGACTGTTAGATTGATTAACGTCCACAACTCAGAGGGATGGTATTAGCTATTTGTTTAGGAGTCCTGTGCTACAGGAGTGTGTAGAAGCTGTTGAGCCCTGGAGGAGGGCACGACAACCCACTCTGGTATTCTTGCCTGGAGAATCCTCCGGACTAAAGAGCCTGGTGGGCTGCAGTCTGTAGGGTTGCACAGAGTTGGACACGACAGAAGTGACTTAGCATGCACTGTCGTCACTTAGCTTCCCTCTCTGTAGCTTCCTTGTCCTCCCACTTTCTCTTTATTTTCACCAAAACAAAGTGTGATACCCTCACTGCAGGCATGACAGTGTGCATATCCTTGGGGTACTGATTTGACAGACTTGTAATGGTGTTTACATGCACTGCTGTGGTATTTCAGCAAGGTAGCTACGGATGGTTAGCTCCATTATGCCTGCACATGCAGTCACATTCTGGCTACTCTTACCCAGCTGCAGGCATGCAGCTAATCCCTGCTGAGAATAGCCTCTGACTATTGCTACCCTATCGTAGGCCCAAGTGAGGGTCACATGGGCCAGGGCCCAGGAGGGTGGGGCCAGTGGGATGTGAGTGTGCTCCTTTGAGCTGGGTGGGCAACTGAGTGTGGCCGTGCTGGGTAGAGACTTAGGCTCGGTCTCCCATGGACCTTCCTGTGCAAGGTGGGTCACAGGAGGTAGGAGAAAGGCATCGGGGCGTGTGCAGAGAGAGCAACACCGAAACTGACAGGACTCCTCGTCTGCTCCCCCACCCCCAGGTTCCTTCCTAAAATAAACCTTCTTGACCCCTCCGTGCGCAGAGATGCAAAACAGTTGCTTTAACACCATCTAAGGCAGATGTGTTGTTCTTGTGCCCCAGACACCAGGACCCCCATTTTAATCAGTCATGCCATGTATACAGCATCTGAATGTTTAGAAGACACAGAGAGTGCAAGAGGAGAGTTTGAAACAGTTGACCAGGGAAGGTTTCTAAAGATCTTGAGTTGGAGTGGAAAGAGGAGAGAGAAAGCAAGGGAAAAGGGCCTCCAGCTCCACCCATGGCTTTTGAGGCCCTAAGATTCAGGTGGGGAGTCTGGACCAGGCACTGGAACGACCTCTGTGACAGCTGCAGGTGGAACCAGGTTGCGGGGAGCCTTGGCTGGGATCCCCTGTGATCCAGCACTGGCAGGACCACTGCTCCTTCCCATCCCCTGTCTGGTATCTTCTGCCCTGGAGGAGGGCACGACAACCCACTCTGGTATTCTTGCCTGGAGAATCCTCCGGACTAAAGAGCCTGGTGGGCTGCAGTCTGTAGGGTTGCACAGAGTTGGACACGACAGAAGTGACTTAGCATGCACTGTCGTCACTTAGCTTCCCTCTCTGTAGCTTCCTTGTCCTCCCACTTTCTCTTTATTTTCACCAAAACAAAGTGTGATACCCTCACTGCAGGCATGACAGTGTGCATATCCTTGGGGTACTGATTTGACAGACTTGTAATGGTGTTTACATGCACTGCTGTGGTATTTCAGCAAGGTAGCTACGGATGGTTAGCTCCATTATGCCTGCACATGCAGTCACATTCTGGCTACTCTTACCCAGCTGCAGGCATGCAGCTAATCCCTGCTGAGAATAGCCTCTGACTATTGCTACCCTATCGTAGGCCCAAGTGAGGGTCACATGGGCCAGGGCCCAGGAGGGTGGGGCCAGTGGGATGTGAGTGTGCTCCTTTGAGCTGGGTGGGCAACTGAGTGTGGCCGTGCTGGGTAGAGACTTAGGCTCGGTCTCCCATGGACCTTCCTGTGCAAGGTGGGTCACAGGAGGTAGGAGAAAGGCATCGGGGCGTGTGCAGAGAGAGCAACACCGAAACTGACAGGACTCCTCGTCTGCTCCCCCACCCCCAGGTTCCTTCCTAAAATAAACCTTCTTGACCCCTCCGTGCGCAGAGATGCAAAACAGTTGCTTTAACACCATCTAAGGCAGATGTGTTGTTCTTGTGCCCCAGACACCAGGACCCCCATTTTAATCAGTCATGCCATGTATACAGCATCTGAATGTTTAGAAGACACAGAGAGTGCAAGAGGAGAGTTTGAAACAGTTGACCAGGGAAGGTTTCTAAAGATCTTGAGTTGGAGTGGAAAGAGGAGAGAGAAAGCAAGGGAAAAGGGCCTCCAGCTCCACCCATGGCTTTTGAGGCCCTAAGATTCAGGTGGGGAGTCTGGACCAGGCACTGGAACGACCTCTGTGACAGCTGCAGGTGGAACCAGGTTGCGGGGAGCCTTGGCTGGGATCCCCTGTGATCCAGCACTGGCAGGACCACTGCTCCCTTCCCATCCCCCTGTCTGGTATCTTCTGCCCTGTGATCTGGAGACTCTGGACCCTGAGAGGCCATCTTGAGGCAGATCTCATTTCTCAGTTCCCTCTACGGGCCTGCGTTCCAAGTGGGGTTTCTCCTTTGACCTTGGTGAGATAGAATTCTTGGTTACTGCCTGGGTTCAGTGTCCTTGGCTGACGCAGAGCAGGGTATCCTTCCGGTTTGCTACCAGAAAGAGTGGAGTGGTACTTTGTGGCGAGGGATGAGGCCAGGCTAACTCCAGCCAAGGCTAAGGGTTGAGGGGTCAGTGACTTAAAAGGTCAAGCTGCCTCAAGGGCAGTGCTTGGCAGAACTTGTGTCCTAGAGAGGTGCAAGAGGCTCCTGGCTCAGGAACTGGGAGCAGGGGAAGCCCGTGCCAGAGGTCCATGTCTGCCACCTTTTAGTGGGTCCTTTCTTACCGTGCCACTAGAAATTCCCTCAGCACTTCCAGATCCCCTTAGGTTGAGCACCCTGCCCCTCAGACTCTGCCTTCTAAAGACAGATGTCCCTCTAACACCCCTGTGTAAGATCAGATCTTTGGTGATGGTTTGCTTGTGTGTGTGTGTGTGTGTGTGTGTGTGTGTGTGTATTTCTGGTGTGAAAGAAGGGGGCAGCTTGAGAACTGATAGGCCTTTCCTTTCCAGTCCTAGTTTGTAAGGACTCCAGGCTTCTCCACTCTGCCCTGATTTGGGGAATAACTGGCTGCCACTGAAGCTGAGCGGATGATGTTTGGGCAAAGGTGCTACTGGGCTCTTGTGTCTAGAGTCTCCTTCCTCAGCCTCTCCCTTGTGGCTGGCCCGGTCTGGCCCCACAGGCTGGACCATGGACAGGGAAGGCCCTGCGCTGCTCCTGGAACCTAGGAGTCTGTTTCCCTTTTTCTTCTGGTTCAACTTTCTGTCTGCCTTTCTCAGGCTTCTTTGCCAGTGGCACTAAAGCTGTCACCTCACGGTGGCTCTAGGCCAGTGTCTTCTTCTGCCCTCGGGAGCTGATGAGGGAGTGCTGGAGGGGCGTGTGGTGGGGGAGGGAGTGCAGGCTGTGGGAAGGCGTGCAGTGGGTGTGATTACTGTGGCTTTGGGCCTCACCGGAGGGCGTGACTGTTGCCTGTCAGGGTGTTGACTTGCGGAGCAGCACTCCCTGAAGCTACCCAGACAGCGTGTCCAGATTGCTGGTTCAGGGACTGTGGTGGCAGAGGGACAGTGAACAGGCTTGTGGACAGTGGTGCAGAGCCTCCCCACAGGAGGGAGGGAAGGAGCTCCTCTGGGGGTGGTGCGGGGGCTCGTATTCACGCCTCCAAGGTTCCCATGGACGACTGGCTCCGTCTTTTTCAGCTTGACTTCCTTTTACCCTCCTCCGAGCCAGAAAGGTGGCAGTCAGTTGCCCACACGACCTGTGCTTGCCCCCTGGCTCCTGAGCCCAGGCTTCTAGGCAGCAGCCCTCACCCTTCCCACAGGCAGCACCACTGCGTGGGGGCTGCGGGCTGCTTCTCTACCCTGTAGAATCGTTCTGGGGACCAAGTCCCCGGTCCTTCTCATCTCAGGCTCTGGCCATCAGTGCCAATTGTGTACCCGTGGGCAGGAGCCCAGGGCTGGTCCAGGCTTGTTTCGGAGGACCAGCACCATGTGCGCAACCTCCCACGTTGGGTCCTGGGCCCTTCCTGATGCTGCTCTGGCTCCACCGTGAAAGTCAGGGTCGAGTTGCTGACCCTTTGTGGGTCTCACGCTACTCAGGTCTGTTAAGACAGGAGGTTGCTGTCATGAAGATGACGCTTTTCAGGTGTCTAAGAAAGGTGCTACCGGAAGACAACTGAAGAATTGTTATAACTGCGTGAGCTGGAGACACTCCCTGCAGATCAGAGTGTTGGTCCCCAGTAAGGATATCATTCTTTTGGAGGACAGTCTCATTGGCCTTATTTGGTAGACTCGGCTACTCTGATGCCTCAGTGGTTACCCTGGGGTACCTCCCCATGCCTTTGCCGTGGGGTTGGGCCATAATTTGAAATGCTGCTCAGCTCTGCCTTCTCCCTCCTACACACTCTGATGGGTTGGCCCTGCCCAGCTCGTGAGGACTTGAGGCTGGACTGGAGCCCTGGGGGCAGCGGCGCCACCTCTCATCCCTCCCCTCCGGTGAGTCCTCCAGGCAGAGCTTCGCCTCTTCCATCCCTGACTCTCCAGATGGCCCTTGCTGGCATGTTGTGTCCTCACTTTGGCGCCTTGGCTGGATGGGAGCAGCTGTGACCTCCTTTCTGGCTTCTATGTAATGGGCTGGCCTCCTCTAGGGAGTTTTCCCAGCCCACGCAGGAATCCTGGAGAACTGGATTTCGGAGGGCACGAGCTGGGGAAGCTAGACTGGAGGTTCAGCTGGAGGTGACCGGCCACGTCTCATCCTCGCAGGAGTGTCGGTTTGCCGCAGGCAAATGGTGCCACGAAGGGTTGTGAGTCCCCCTCCCCTCGACCGCCCACTTTCTTAGATCCTCCTCCCCCAGGGGCTTCCTTTATGCTCCAGGGGCCTTCAGAGGAGCTGAGGTTTCCTAGATGTTGCTGTTTGGAAATGTTAGGTTGTTTTTCTTATGTAGGTGGGCTGGTGTGCACTTTATCTGTAAAGAAATTTCCTCAGGAGTCCTCTCAAGGATTTGGAGGCCAAGACTGTTAAGGCAAGGCTGTCCCATCCACCTCCTTTCTCTGGAGGGCCGAGGACCTGGCAGAGTAATTCTTAACCACATGCGCCTTGGCCAGAACCCCGCTGACCGGAATTAGCAGGACTGGATCCTGGGGCTGCTGCGCCTGAGGGCAGGCGGAAGAGAAAGCGGTAGGAAGTGTGGATCAGACAGAGGGGAGATATGGCTGCTCTGGCTCCTGGGATGGTTCCTGGATGGTTTAGAAACTCACATGCTGCCAAGACCTTGCTTTCCTTTTTGCCAAATGTTCCATTCAGCTTGTTGCCAGCTCCTGGTGCTGAACCCTGCCATGTAAAACACCAGCTCTTGGAAAGTTTAAGAGGAGCCATAGCTGCCTCACCTCTTCCATCCCCAGCTTTCCTCATACCCAGATCCCACACCTACAGGGTGTGTCCTGGGAGCTGTGATCTCCAGGGACTCATGTCTGCGTGCCTGTGTGTGTTTTGAGCAGCACCACCTGCACAGATGGTTTCTGAGCAGGGACCCAGGACTCAGGACTCTGAATACAAGCCTGACTGATGTAACTGTGTCACAAACCTCCTGTCCCTCTGCTCTCTTTGGACCCAGAGAGCCCTTTATGAACTCTTGTGTCCACTTTGGTTCGGATTTCAGGGAAGAAAAAGATGGAAAGTCTGTCCAGTAGCAAAGACTGAACTACACGGGGCTGCTTTAATTTGGCGAAGAGGACACTAGAGAGGGACTGTGAGGGACTTATACTCAGCCTTTTCACATCTGGAACTACGTGAGAACCGCCCAGAGAGAACAGAGTTAAATCAGAGAAAGACTTTGTTGGCGTGTATGACTCAATGATGGGCCTGACATCAAAGAAGCTTGTAGAGCTGTATAAAACCTATCGGTTTTCAATACGGAAGAAGGGATCGGCTGCATATGTTTGAGGCAGAGAGCTGACCTACTTGACTTCTCCTGATACCTTCCTGCTGGTGGAGTCGGATTCCTGGCACAGGGCATGCTGGCTTCCCAGCTGGATCCGGGGCTGTGAGCGGAGAGAGGTGGAGCAGGGTAGCAGGGTATGGATTGAGTGATGGGAGATGGGTCCCTGGCTACAAAACCAGTAGGATTTGGGGTCTGGATAAGTGTGGATGTTGGGGGTGGGTAGGGGAAGGGTCCTCTCAGAAGAGAAAACCTGGGAGCCAAGGGGATTCAGTCCTTACTGGCCTCCAACCCTTGACACATTCTGTCCTGAGGGGTGGTACAGAAGGCCCCTTCCTAGGGCAGCCCTGGAGCTGAGTCGTCTTGTCTTAGTGAGTGGAGATGGGGCTTGAGACTCCACATTCGTCACCACCTTCCTGACAGCTCTCTGTTGAACCAAGATGGACCAAGATGTGCAGGTGTCCCTGTTTTGTGCCTGAAAGGGGGGATTGAATTATTTGTGATGCATCTATCACCTTTGCTAGACCTAAGCTTCCTGGAATTGTGCCATGGTCACCTGAACCCTGGGGTCTAGGTGGCGCCTGGCTCACTGCTGGTTCTCAGCGCCCATTAGCGGGAAGCTCCGTGGCTTAGGATGTGGGGAGATGACCCAGACCCATTAATCTGTGCCAAACAGGGCCATTCTGATACGGTGCCCGCCAGCAAGATGACCCACCACTGGTGTCACTGCTGGCCCCTGGGGCCCCTCCCTTTTGGCCCAGGCACTGAGCAGTCAGCCCACTGGAGGGAGTGGCCTCTCCTTTCTCCCCACCCTTTGACTCTGGACCATTGTGTGGCTCTGCCCTGACCAGCCTCCTCCCCTGCTGACCTCCAGCCATCTGTGGGCAGCTGAGTTTGGTGCCTGGTGCAGCCTAGACCCTGGCACTGACCTGCTTGGCCATAAGCATGCCCTCTCCCTTCACCAGCTGACTGCCTGCTGCTCTTCGGGGTCCCTTTCCCCAGTTCCCTTCTGTCTTCCTGGTAGTTCTGAAACCCCAGTCTTTGGTGTCAAACCTGAACATCTGAGTTGCCTGAGGGGCTTTGAAAAATGTGCAGAATCCAAGGACTCACCCCACTGAATCGGACCCTCCAGGAGAGGGGGCCAGGAATTTATATGTTTGAAAAACTTCCCAGATGACAATTACAAACATTCAGATGTGGGCCCTATATTAGATAGTATTATTGGGTCAATGTGAAATTTTGTGGATATGCTAATTGGTATTATGTTTACCCTGGAGAATGTCCTAGTTCTATAGTTCCAGGCTAAAGTATTTAGAAGTGAAGTGCTTGCATCTTACTTTCAGATGTTAAGCAGAGAAAGAGAAAGTGTGTTCAAATGTGGGGGAATGTTGACAATTAGTGCATGCAGGTGAAAGGAAACTGGCTGAAAATGATCTTTCAGGTGGTTTCCATCTACTTTCTAGAGATGGATACTGGAAGAGAACATAGCTGGGGCCACCAAGGCGCCAACTCCAGGGGCCGCCACTCTCTTTGTTGTGGTAGAGTGTCACTCACACAGAGGACAACGTCTGGGTGCTCCCTGGAGTCGTGTGACAGAGTGGTACTGGCCCCTGCCTTTCTTCCCGATGAGCTGCAAAGTGGCAAAGACCCTGGTCCTCATCTGCCACAACTCTTTGTTGGGACCTACATGAGGAATATCTCTTTCTTTCTTTCTATTTTTCTTAATTTACAGAATCCCTAGAAGGATTCTGGGAACTGAGGACTGGGGAAATAGAGAATTTTTCAACCCAGCAGAGCCTGGCTGGGAGGGAACTGAATTGGGGAAGAGAATGGGGGAGGCAAGAAATAAGAGATGCTGATTCCTAAAATACTTTGTGTATCCCCACCCCTCCTGGAAGATGAAATTCAGGAATAAGTTCTCAGTGGAAGCCAGCTCCTCCCAGCCACCCCCTGTGGGCAGCTGAGTTTGGTGCCTGGTGCAGCCTAGACCCTGGCACTGACCTGCTTGGCCATAAGCATGCCCTCTCCCTTCACCAGCTGACTGCCTGCTGCTCTTCGGGGTCCCTTTCCCCAGTTCCCTTCTGTCTTCCTGGTAGTTCTGAAACCCCAGTCTTTGGTGTCAAACCTGAACATCTGAGTTGCCTGAGGGGCTTTGAAGAATGTGCAGAATCCAAGGACTCACCCCACTGAATCGGACCCTCCAGGAGAGGGGGCCAGGAATTTATATGTTTGAAAAACTTCCCAGATGACAATTACAAACATTCAGATGTGGGCCCTATATTAGATAGTATTATTGGGTCAATGTGAAATTTTGTGGATATGCTAATTGGTATTATGTTTACCCTGGAGAATGTCCTAGTTCTATAGTTCCAGGCTAAAGTATTTAGAAGTGAAGTGCTTGCATCTTACTTTCAGATGTTAAGCAGAGAAAGAGAAAGTGTGTTCAAATGTGGGGGAATGTTGACAATTAGTGCATGCAGGTGAAAGGAAACTGGCTGAAAATGATCTTTCAGGTGGTTTCCATCTACTTTCTAGAGATGGATACTGGAAGAGAACATAGCTGGGGCCACCAAGGCGCCAACTCCAGGGGCCGCCACTCTCTTTGTTGTGGTAGAGTGTCACTCACACAGAGGACAACGTCTGGGTGCTCCCTGGAGTCGTGTGACAGAGTGGTACTGGCCCCTGCCTTTCTTCCCGATGAGCTGCAAAGTGGCAAAGACCCTGGTCCTCATCTGCCACAACTCTTTGTTGGGACCTACATGAGGAATATCTCTTTCTTTCTTTCTATTTTTCTTAATTTACAGAATCCCTAGAAGGGATTCTGGGAACTGAGGACTGGGGAAATAGAGAATTTTTCAACCCAGCAGAGCCTGGCTGGGAGGGAACTGAATTGGGGAAGAGAATGGGGGAGGCAAGAAATAAGAGATGCTGATTCCTAAAATACTTTGTGTATCCCCACCCCTCCTGGAAGATGAAATTCAGGAATAAGTTCTCAGTGGAAGCCAGCTCCCTCTAGCTCCAGGTGGTTGGGATCCTGCCTTCCTTCATTCCCTCTCTGGATTTCCCCTGTGCCTGGCTGCAGCTCTGAACCTTCTCCACCTGAAGGGATGGCTCTCCTGGTCTTGCCTACTTACCGTGGGCCCCTATGCAGTAGAGCGAGTAGAGCTGTTTGCTGTTGAAAGGCAGCTGCCGGAATGGCCCTGGACATGAGACTTGTCAACGTCCTTCTCTGCCTGGCCTGGTGACATCCTGGCAGGGAGCCATGGGGCCAGTGGTTAGAGAGGACTAGCTCAGCTTTCTGCGTTTGAATTCCAGTCTGGAAACAGCCTCAGGAGCTGGGTCTGCTGGATCTCTCTCAAGCTTTTTTTCTTTTCCCCACCTTGGCCACACCACATGGCTTCTGGGATCTTAGTTTCCTGACCAGAAATGGGCCCTCAGCCGTGAAAGCGCCAAGTGCTATGGACTGCCAGGAAATTTCCCCCTTGGGGTTTTCTTCTCTTTCCTCCCAGGGCTAACTTTAGAATCCTCTGAGAAATCAGTAGGGGCTGAAGAGAATCAATAGGCCAGAATCAAAGAATCCCGGGGCTGGAGGGCACTTTGGGTGGTGGGCTTGTCCATTTGCCTACCTGCATTTACAGATGCTAAACGTGGTGGTTTTAGTTGAAACCCAGTCCTACCTTTGACAGATCATCAAGGAAGGACATCATCTGCATCCCGGCCACCCATTTCATGTCTGAAAATTCTTACTGTCAGAAAGCTGTCCCCTTATATCCCAGTTCAAGTACGTTTTTCTCAGTAAATGAGGTGATTTTGGAACTCGAGCTTAGTGGGGGTGACAGAATCATACACATTTCATTTTGAATATTTTAAGACAATGTTTGAGGTATATACAGGTTGCTTCCCAGGTGGCACTAGTGGTAAAGAACGTGCCTGTCAATGCAGGAAATACAAGTTCGACCTCTGGGTTGAGAAGATCCCTTGGAGGAGGGAATGGTAACCCACTCCAGTATTCTCGCCTGGAGAATCCCTTGGACAGAGGAACCTGGCAGGGGACAGTCCTGATTCCTAAAATACTTTGTGTATCCCCACCCTCCTGGAAGATGAAATTCAGGAATAAGTTCTCAGTGGAAGCCAGCTCCTCTAGCTCCAGGTGGTTGGGATCCTGCCTTCCTTCATTCCCTCTCTGGATTTCCCCTGTGCCTGGCTGCAGCTCTGAACCTTCTCCACCTGAAGGGATGGCTCTCCTGGTCTTGCCTACTTACCGTGGGCCCCTATGCAGTAGAGCGAGTAGAGCTGTTTGCTGTTGAAAGGCAGCTGCCGGAATGGCCCTGGACATGAGACTTGTCAACGTCCTTCTCTGCCTGGCCTGGTGACATCCTGGCAGGGAGCCATGGGGCCAGTGGTTAGAGAGGACTAGCTCAGCTTTCTGCGTTTGAATTCCAGTCTGGAAACAGCCTCAGGAGCTGGGTCTGCTGGATCTCTCTCAAGCTTTTTTTCTTTTCCCCACCTTGGCCACACCACATGGCTTCTGGGATCTTAGTTTCCTGACCAGAAATGGGCCCTCAGCCGTGAAAGCGCCAAGTGCTATGGACTGCCAGGAAATTTCCCCCTTGGGGTTTTCTTCTCTTTCCTCCCAGGGCTAACTTTAGAATCCTCTGAGAAATCAGTAGGGGCTGAAGAGAATCAATAGGCCAGAATCAAAGAATCCCGGGGCTGGAGGGCACTTTGGGTGGTGGGCTTGTCCATTTGCCTACCTGCATTTACAGATGCTAAACGTGGTGGTTTTAGTTGAAACCCAGTCCTACCTTTGACAGATCATCAAGGAAGGACATCATCTGCATCCCGGCCACCCATTTCATGTCTGAAAATTCTTACTGTCAGAAAGCTGTCCCCTTATATCCCAGTTCAAGTACGTTTTTCTCAGTAAATGAGGTGATTTTGGAACTCGAGCTTAGTGGGGGTGACAGAATCATACACATTTCATTTTGAATATTTTAAGACAATGTTTGAGGTATATACAGGTTGCTTCCCAGGTGGCACTAGTGGTAAAGAACGTGCCTGTCAATGCAGGAAATACAAGTTCGACCTCTGGGTTGAGAAGATCCCTTGGAGGAGGGAATGGTAACCCACTCCAGTATTCTCGCCTGGAGAATCCCTTGGACAGAGGAACCTGGCAGGGGACAGTCCATAAGGTCGCAAAGAGTCAGACACGACTGAAGTGACTTTAGCTTATTGAGAACATGAGGATGGGGCCCTTAATTCAGCCTGGGGTTCCAGAGAAGGCTTCTTGAAGAACTTGGTATCTGAGCAAAGTCTGAGCAGTTCAGAATCTCACAGGTGAAGAGCACGGGCAGTTGGGAAGGGTGTGCCCTGGGGCAGGGAGATACTGCACAGAATCACAGAGGTATTAAATAGGTAGTAACGAATGGCTGGAGATGGGAGGGAGATGCGTGCCGGTGATAAAGGCCTGGTAAAGGAATCAAATAGAAAGCCTTTGAAGGGGTTTAAGCAGAGAGTGAGATGATCAGATATGTGCTTTAGAAAGAGCCCTACAGCCACTTTGGGGAGCAAAGTGTCTTTTTTGCCTCCAAGTCATCGTTTACTTCTCATCCATCTTTATTCTTTTGGCCTGTGTGAGCCTCCCATCACAGTGACCTCTCTCTGCCGAGCACTGGCTCTGGGTGAATGCGCTTCAGAGTGCTGGCTCATAATTGGACACACTGGTCCAGCGGCTCCGCAGTACGTGGGATCTTCCCAGGCCAGGGATCGAACCAGAGCCCCTTGCACTGTAGGGCAGACTCTTTACCCACTGGACCACCAGCGAAGCCCTTGGGGAGTGAGCTTTAAAGAGGGAAAGGTTGGAAGGCTATAGTAACAGCCCAAATGGGAGAAGATATGGGCCTAACTAGGATGACAGCATTTAGGATAGAAGGAAGGACTAGATTGGGAAGAATTAAGGGGAGAAGTTGCCATGCCTTGGTGATTGGATATGGGGTACAAGGAAGGAGGAATCCAGGATGATTTTTAGCTGTCTAGCTTTGGTGACTGGATGGTGCACCAGGAAGGAGAAGGTTGTGGGAAGGGAATAAGAATGTGAGAGTTCACTGTGGATATCTGGGGTTTGAGATACGGGTGGCTGTAACCACTTGCAGGGAGAGGGACACATTTGGGATTGTCCGCACACACGTTGTGTGAGTGGGAGAATAGACGAAGCTGCACAGCAGGGTGTCACATCAGCAGAGGCTGAGAATGGCGTCCTGAGCCAACGCCAGCATTTCAGGGGTGAAAAAGGAAGAGGAGGAAACCGATGGAGGTGGAGAACAAGAAAAAGTGTTGTGGAAGCCAGAGAGTAGAGGATATAAGGAAGAAGGGATGATCTGAGAGCCAAGTATAAGGAAGAAGGGATGATCTGAGAGCCAAGTGCAGCAGCAGTGTCTGGACAGATAGGAATGCCTATGGAACTGGGCAGCCTGGGCATTGTTGCTGGGCCATTCTAGTGGAATGCTGGGGGCAGAAGTCAAATTACAGTGAGCTGAAGAGTAAATAATGGAGAAACAGGGCGGGGATGATTAGGGGTTTAAGGGTTCAGAGAGTGAGATGATCAGATATGTGCTTTAGAAAGAGCCCTACAGCCACTTTGGGGAGCAAAGTGTCTTTTTTGCCTCCAAGTCATCGTTTACTTCTCATCCATCTTTATTCTTTTGGCCTGTGTGAGCCTCCCATCACAGTGACCTCTCTCTGCCGAGCACTGGCTCTGGGTGAATGCGCTTCAGAGTGCTGGCTCATAATTGGACACACTGGTCCAGCGGCTCCGCAGTACGTGGGATCTTCCCAGGCCAGGGATCGAACCAGAGCCCCTTGCACTGTAGGGCAGACTCTTTACCCACTGGACCACCAGCGAAGCCCTTGGGGAGTGAGCTTTAAAGAGGGAAAGGTTGGAAGGCTATAGTAACAGCCCAAATGGGAGAAGATATGGGCCTAACTAGGATGACAGCATTTAGGATAGAAGGAAGGACTAGATTGGGAAGAATTAAGGGGAGAAGTTGCCATGCCTTGGTGATTGGATATGGGGTACAAGGAAGGAGGAATCCAGGATGATTTTTAGCTGTCTAGCTTTGGTGACTGGATGGTGCACCAGGAAGGAGAAGGTTGTGGGAAGGGAATAAGAATGTGAGAGTTCACTGTGGATATCTGGGGTTTGAGATACGGGTGGCTGTAACCACTTGCAGGGAGAGGGACACATTTGGGATTGTCCGCACACACGTTGTGTGAGTGGGAGAATAGACGAAGCTGCACAGCAGGGTGTCACATCAGCAGAGGCTGAGAATGGCGTCCTGAGCCAACGCCAGCATTTCAGGGGTGAAAAAGGAAGAGGAGGAAACCGATGGAGGTGGAGAACAAGAAAAAGTGTTGTGGAAGCCAGAGAGTAGAGGATATAAGGAAGAAGGGATGATCTGAGAGCCAAGTATAAGGAAGAAGGGATGATCTGAGAGCCAAGTGCAGCAGCAGTGTCTGGACAGATAGGAATGCCTATGGAACTGGGCAGCCTGGGCATTGTTGCTGGGCCATTCTAGTGGAATGCTGGGGGCAGAAGTCAAATTACAGTGAGCTGAAGAGTAAATAATGGAGAAACAGCGTGTGTCTTCTGCTCTTGGCTGGGATGGAAAGGAAGAGCTGGGAGGGTGTGAACTGAAGGACAAGAAGTCAGGAGATGGTGATTAGGGTGTGGGCTTCTGTTTTTTTGTTTCTTTTTCTTTTTAAGACTAGGAGAAGCCTGAACATGTTTAAGTGTGGAAGAGAGCACCCCAGTTAAGGAGAAGAGGTGAAGGTAAAGGAGAGGGAAGGGGAGTTTGTAGAGCACCATCCTGGAGGAGATTCAGTGGGTGGGCAAGCGCCCAGGAAAAGTGTACCTCAGAGGGAGGGGGGGCCTGCTTCCCCTGAGACCAAAAGGAAGGAAAGGAGGCTGAATGTAAGTGTGAATAAGTTAGTTAGTGCAGAAGAGAGGCAAGCAGTCTAGAGAGATTATTTCCAGTGGCCTCAGTTGTTCCCTTCACAGAGGTACCTGGCAAAGGTGTCTCACTACTATGCTTGTTCCAACCTGGGGCTAAAAATACGGTCATTCTCTGGAGTAAAAAACTTAGGCTCAGTTCAGCTTTGAGCATTTGTCTATTGTCTCCCATTGAAAGCACTAGGCCCTTCTTTTCCTGGGCCCAGTTTCCCACCTCTGGGCAGCCAAGTTCTGGGTATCTCCATCTGCTCATCTAATTCCTTTGTATTTTAAATAGCAAGACTATCTCTTTTCCACTTTGGATCAAAAGTAATCTTTAAAGAGGTGCTGAAGGGTGGAGAAACTTAACAGGCAGAGAGCCACTATATATCCTGAGTGGGCTTGGACTGTTCCTTTTTGGGGGAAATAGATCCTGAGACTCAACTGAGCCAGGCCGTGCCTGCAGGATGCACTAGGATCCGGGGTGGGGTGGGGCACCTCATATAAGGAGTGGTCTTGTCCTAACTTGTTTGGGATCTGATGGAACTTGTCATCGTGGATCTATCTGAACTTTCTTCCTATGGATGTTTTCAATTTTCTTATCACAAAGAAGGACTGCTTCGTGTGTTTGTTACCTACAGGGCAAAGCAATGCAATAAAATGAAAGATTTTTGAAAATTTTAGAAATCGTGAACTCAGCTGCTGGTGAGAAGCATCAGAAGTGACTTACTTTACAGTCACCTGTCCCAACCTAATGTGAAACACACATACACACACAGGATTGGGGTTCTCTGCTTCAGCTACAGACTAGAGTCTCCTGGAGACTTTTAAAAAATACCTCTGCCTTACTGCAGACCAGTTAAGCCAGAATATCTTGAAAGTACCTGGCTTTAGTACTTTTAAAAATTCCCCCAGTGTTTCTAATGTGTAGCCAGGGTTGAGAACGTCTGGGCCAGGCTAACCTTGTCATTATAACCAAACCTTCAGTGCCTTTTGACGTCACAGCTTCTAGAGGAGAAGGAGGCCAACGCTGGAGTAAATGAACGAGGCTGCTCACGGACAGAGGCAGCTGGCCAGGTGTGTGTGTGCACGTGTGTGACTTTCCTGTCTGGCTTCCTGAGGGCTGAGTGGAATCAAGATTTTGGCATACCTTCAGTTCATCAGACACCTGGGTCTTACCTGTTGGCAAACTTCATTTTATTGGTTGGTTGTATTCATGTATTTTGAGAGGATCTCAGTGCAGTCTGAGTAGTTGTTTCATAGGGCTTTATTGTACTTTTCCTTTATTGTTTTATTGAGCTATAATGGACATAAAATAAATTGCACGTATTTAAAGTGGGCAACTTCATAAATGTTGATGTGTGTGTATATACGGCCCAATGGTAGAGAGTCTGCCTGCTCAATGCATTTTCCGGGGCCCAGTTTCCCACCTCTGGGCAGCCAAGTTCTGGGTATCTCCATCTGCTCATCTAATTCCTTTGTATTTTAAATAGCAAGACTATCTCTTTTCCACTTTGGATCAAAAGTAATCTTTAAAGAGGTGCTGAAGGGTGGAGAAACTTAACAGGCAGAGAGCCACTATATATCCTGAGTGGGCTTGGACTGTTCCTTTTTGGGGGAAATAGATCCTGAGACTCAACTGAGCCAGGCCGTGCCTGCAGGATGCACTAGGATCCGGGGTGGGGTGGGGCACCTCATATAAGGAGTGGTCTTGTCCTAACTTGTTTGGGATCTGATGGAACTTGTCATCGTGGATCTATCTGAACTTTCTTCCTATGGATGTTTTCAATTTTCTTATCACAAAGAAGGACTGCTTCGTGTGTTTGTTACCTACAGGGCAAAGCAATGCAATAAAATGAAAGATTTTTGAAAATTTTAGAAATCGTGAACTCAGCTGCTGGTGAGAAGCATCAGAAGTGACTTACTTTACAGTCACCTGTCCCAACCTAATGTGAAACACACATACACACACAGGATTGGGGTTCTCTGCTTCAGCTACAGACTAGAGTCTCCTGGAGACTTTTAAAAAATACCTCTGCCTTACTGCAGACCAGTTAAGCCAGAATATCTTGAAAGTACCTGGCTTTAGTACTTTTAAAAATTCCCCCAGTGTTTCTAATGTGTAGCCAGGGTTGAGAACGTCTGGGCCAGGCTAACCTTGTCATTATAACCAAACCTTCAGTGCCTTTTGACGTCACAGCTTCTAGAGGAGAAGGAGGCCAACGCTGGAGTAAATGAACGAGGCTGCTCACGGACAGAGGCAGCTGGCCAGGTGTGTGTGTGCACGTGTGTGACTTTCCTGTCTGGCTTCCTGAGGGCTGAGTGGAATCAAGATTTTGGCATACCTTCAGTTCATCAGACACCTGGGTCTTACCTGTTGGCAAACTTCATTTTATTGGTTGGTTGTATTCATGTATTTTGAGAGGATCTCAGTGCAGTCTGAGTAGTTGTTTCATAGGGCTTTATTGTACTTTTCCTTTATTGTTTTATTGAGCTATAATGGACATAAAATAAATTGCACGTATTTAAAGTGGGCAACTTCATAAATGTTGATGTGTGTGTATATACGGCCCAATGGTAGAGAGTCTGCCTGCCAATGCAGGAGATGCAGGTTCTATTCCTGTGTCAGGAAGATTTCCTAGAGAAGGAAATGGCAACCCACTCCAGTATTCTTGCCAGGAAAATCTCATCTACAGAGGATCCTGACAGGCTCCAGTCCAGGGGGCTTCCAAAGGGCCGGACACAACTTAGTGACTCAATAGCAACAACAATATACCCTTGAAACTGTTGCCACTGTCAAGACAGTGAACATTTTCATCATCCCCAACAGTTTCCTCATGCTCCTCTGTAACCTTTTCCATCCCTTCCCAGAAAGCAACTGATCTACTTTCTGTCACTGTAGATTTCCTGGTGGCTTACACGGTAAAGAATCAGCCTGCAATACAGGAGACCTGGATTCTATCCTTAGGTGGGGAAGATTGCTGGAGGAGGAGATGCCAACACACTCTAGTACTCCTGCCTGGAGAATTCCATGGACAGGGGAGCCTGGTGGGCGGCAGTCCATGCGGTTGCCCAGAGCCCTGCAACTGAGTGACTAACACTTTCACTTTCACTCTTAGACTAGTTTTCATTTCCAGAATTTTATATAAATAGAATACTACATAGTGATAATCTTTTGTGTAACTTCTCAGCATAGTCATTTTGAGATTCATCCATGTTATTGCATGTATCAATAATTAATTCCTTTTTGTTGCTGAGTAGTATTCTAGTCTCCCCACAGGAAGGGCTGCCGAACCACTCTATGTCCAGTTGTCTGGACGTATCACATTTTTTTTTCTAATTTTTTTTTTTTAATTTTGGCCTCTCTTATTGGTTTTTTGTTTATTTTATTTTCATCTGTCTTTATTCTCTAGCCTGTGTGGGCCTCCCATTGCAGTGGCCTCTCTCTTGTTGCAGAGCACTGCCTCTGGGCACATGTGCTTTAGAGCGCTGGCTCCCAATTGGACACACTGGTCCAGCCACTCCACGGCATGTGGGATCTTCCCAGGCCGGAGATCAAACCAGTACCCCTTGCACTGCAAGGTGGACTCTTTACCCACTGGACCACCAGGGAAGCCCTATATCACATTTTTTTAAGCCACTCACTGGCTCATGGGCATTGGGTTGTTTCCAGTTTTTGATGCATCTGTTAATCCCGAACTCCTAAACCTTCCCCCCCACCACCACCCCGTCTGGCAACCACAGGTTGGTTTTCTGTTTCGTAGATATGTTCATTTGTGTCATATTTTATATTCCACATGTACGTGATATCATTAGGAGTTTGTCTCTCTCTGTCTGACTTACTTTGCTTAGTGTGATCATCTCTAGGTCCATTCATGGTGGAGCGTTGTCCTCTTTAAAGTGACAGAAGCGCCCCTGCTTCTTTGCTGGAACACGGTGCCTCCTTCTTTCCTTGGGGTACCTGTGTGTGAGAGGAGGATGGGACTGAGGGCCTAGAGATGGAAACATGGACAGATGAATGGAAGGTGGGATGGAGGTCATAGATACACAAAGTTGTGTTGGTATTTCTGTTTTTCTCCATCTTTCTGTTTCTTTCTGTTTGTTGTAGGCACTCAAGAAACAGGCAGTGGCCCAGGTCGTGTCACCCGATCAGATTATTGGCGCATCTCTTTTTGTGACTGAGTGATATTTCTACCCCTTCCTTGCAGGTGCCCAGACACCATGTCACAACCCTGCAGAGCTGACATTGCCATGAAGTAGAAGACTTCCTTGTCTCCTCTGTCCCCCATCCTCACCATGTCTTCGACTCAGGGCAATGGGGAACATTGGAAGTCCCTAGAGTCAGTGGGCATCAGCCGCAAAGAGCTGGCCATGGCTGAAGCCTTGCAGATGGAGTATGATGCTCTTTCCCGACTTCGGCATGACAAGGAGGAAAGCAGGGTCAAGCAGAACCCAGACCCCTCTCTGATCAGCTGGGATGAGCCAGTCCTAGACTTCTACAGCAAGCCAGCAGGAAAGCGGAAAGAGCTCAAGCTCTTACGTGGTCTTTCTGGCTCAGATCCAACCCTCAATTACAACTCAGTCTCCCCACAGGAAGGGCTGCCCAACCACTCTACCTCCCAGGTCTCCCAGCCTGGCCAAGATCCCTGGCCCAAAGGCTCTCTGCCTGAAGACTATCTCTACATTTTTGATGATTCAGATGGGGAGCTCTCTTTGTCCCCAGGACCAGGGGACAGAGATGATTCTTCTAAGAAACTGTCCCCACCTCCTCTGCCTCCCCGAGTCTCTATCTGGGACACTCCTCCCCTGCCTCCCAGAAAGGGGTCCCCCTCCTCTTCCAAGATATCCCAGCCCAGTGACATCAACACTTTTCCTTTGGTTGAACAACCTCCAAGCAAACTGCTGAGGCACCGAATCCTTGAAGAGGAAGAGGAGCCGGGAGGTGGGAGTCCGGGGCGACTTCTGGGGCCCATGGACTATGATGGTATCAATGATGCCATTACACGGCTCAACCTGAAGTCAACCTATGACACCGAGATGCTGCGGGATGCGACTCGGGGCTGGAAGGAGGGCCGGGGGCCCCTGGACTTTGGCAAGGACACTCCTGGAAAACCCGTGGCCCGGAGCAAGACCATGCCCCCGCAGGTGCCCCCCCGCACATACACCTCTCGCTATGCCAACCGAAAAAACGCAACCCCTGGCAAGAACCGCCGGATTTCGGCAGCTCCGGTGAGGACCTTGTTGTGTTTCTTCTTCTTTTTTTAAAAATTATTTATTTACTTATTTATTGCGGGGGTGGAGGGGGAAGGGAGAGGGGAGGGCAGGCCACTTCTATTGGTCTTTCATTTGTCTATTTTCGTCCATCTTTGTTGTTTGGCCCATGTGGGCCTCCCATCGTGGTGGCCTCTGTTGTCGCAGAGCACCGGCTCTGGGCGCATGCGCTCCAGAGCTCCGACTCGGCAATTGGACACATTAGTCCAGCCGCTCCACTGCACGTGGGATCTTCCCCAGCCAGGGATCGAACCAGCGCCCCTTGCACTGCAAGGCGGTGTGCTTGCCCACTGGTCCACCAGGGAAGCCCCTTGTTGTGTTTCTTCTGTCCCCTTTCCCCTTGTCATTGAGAAACAAAGAACAGTCCTTCTTCTTTGCTGCCCAAATCCAGATGTGCTCCACACTCGCCCCTTCAGTCCTCTCCTGCACTCTGCTTCTGACATTGGCCCCCAGGCCAGAGTCAGGAAGGGAGGAGGGACACCAGTAGAGGCAGCTGCTTTTCAAGGCCAAGTTTGTGTATCTTGACCAAACAGCCCTTCTGGGGGCAGGTGTTCTTGAACGCTCACTTCGTGATATAAGGAGGGAACTGGGGTGAGGAGAGGCAGTGTTGACCTCCTGGCCAAAAGACCTTGTGCAGTGGGATTAGTTGCTTCTGCTTTCTGCTTGGCCAAAAATGCTGCCTGATGATGCAGTTCAATCATGAGACTAACCGACGTTTGTGTTCACTGTGTCCCAGACCCATCTTGCCTGCTGATCCTCCATGCACAACCCTGTGTGTCCATCCCAGAGCTCCATTGTCTTGCTTGCTCTCTCCGTGTTTCTCGATCTGTCTCTCCCCCACTTCTCTCGCTGTCTGTCTCTCTGCTCCTCTGTCTGTCTCCTCCCTGCCCTCCTGTGTATGTGTGCGAACCTCTCTCTCATTGGGATAAAATATATATACCATAAAATTTCCTATCTTGACCCATTGTAACTATACAATTCAGGGGCATTAAGTACATTCACATTGTTGCCCATCATCACCATCATCCATCTCATTTTACTGTGAAAATATTTAGAAAAAAGTATGCAGTATGACAATAATCATTTCACTTCTATCAGTACATAGTATCAAATAGCGAAGTACCTGCACAGGAGCAGCACAGGTTAGGTTCTGGAGCAGCTTTGATCTTTTTCTGGTTTAAAAAGAGTCAGCAGCATCTCCTTCAGGGCGGGACCGGAAGCCTGCTTTGTGTTTCACCCTTGGGCCCTGGAAACCCTGGCCCCAGAGGAGTCAGGAGGCATTCCCTCGGCTGATGACTTCTGTGCTAACAGCTTTCTGCTTCATTCCATCCCGGCTTCCTCCTTATCCATTGTCTACCGGACACAGGGGCTTTCCCGCCAGTTACTGGGATCCTTCACTTCTGTGGAAAAGCCACGTGGTCCTTCCTTCCTGTGTTTCTGCTAAGAGAATACCCCAAACAGAAGCGGCTCCTGGGATAAGTCACAGCTCGAGAGTGCAGGGCTTTTTAAAGGCCTTGCTGGGAGAGGAGGGGCTGTTCCTGCTATTTATAGGGACCGGGAGAGTCTGTTCCGCACAGCTGGGCCTGCTCACACTGAGTCAGGCCACCCTGGTAGGTGGTCGCCCCTGTGGCTCCCTCTCCTGCCCCCTCACCCCCGACTCCCTCACCCTCCCTACATTCCCTGTGTGGTATCAGAGTTTTGGGGGGAAACTTGGTCCAGAGTTTCCTTGAAGAAGCTAGGGCAGAGCAAGAAGCACTTGCCGGTTCTTAGAGGGGAATGCGGTCTTCCCCACCCCAGCTTGGTGCGGGGGCTCATCCCACTGGCAGGGGGGGGCCCTCAGGCCCTCGGCCAATACCACCTCCTCGCCTTCGCCGGGCTTCCAGCCAGAGGGACCCTCCTTATCCCAGGCCTGCGGAGCCAGCTAAGGAGATGGTTGGCTCCAAATGCCAGTCCGGTACCC
Source organism: Tragulus kanchil (assembly GCA_022376925.1). Taxonomy (NCBI): domain Eukaryota; kingdom Metazoa; phylum Chordata; class Mammalia; order Artiodactyla; family Tragulidae; genus Tragulus; species Tragulus kanchil. The sequence continues at coordinate 77,993,776 of JAIOJX010000024.1, read as the reverse complement.
CTGCTGCCAGCCTCTGCCCTGCAGACCCCCCCAGCCAGCACCGGGCGATGCCACCAGGGCCGGCCAGCAGGGCAAACGTAAGTGGCTTTTTTGTTGTTTTCTTATGGGGCCAGTGAGTGGTACTGAAAGGGCATGAAAATGGCCCTCAGTTGCCCCTCTGTTCTCTACCCCTGGCCTTCCCCTCCTCTCCCAGTCTCTGTCGCTCTCTGTCTCGGTCACTCTATCGCTCTCACTTTTGTGGGTTAGTTGCTGACAGTGGTACTATTGTTTTGACTGGGACACAGGCACGAACTTGGCAGAGCCAGGGCCACCCATGCCAACTGCCCCCATGGCTGCCCTCTCTTCTCTGCGCCCCCTCCACGCTCATCCAGCGAAGTAAGGCCAAAGAGGGAGGGTCACTCAGAGGAAATAATCTGGATATTCAAATGAGCTCACTTGCAGCCATGTGCCCCAAGGGGTAGGGAGGACCGGAGAACAGATGGGGGGACATGCAGGGGCGGTGAGAGGTGAGGCGTTGCGTTGCATGTGCAGACGAGCTCAAGCTCGGCTACCCGGAAGCAGCCACTTTTACCGGATGCAGGCAGGCTCACCGAGCGTTATTGAAAAGCCTGTGGGGGCCGGGTTTCTGCTAAGAGAATACCCCAAACAGAAGCGGCTCCTGGGTAAGCACAGCTGAGTGCAGCTTAAGGCTTCCTTTGCTATTTATAGGGACCGGGAGAGTCTGTTCACAGCTGGGCCTGCTCACACTGAGTCAGGCCACCCTGGTAGGTGGTCGCCCCTGTGGCTCCCTCTCCTGCCCCCTCACCCCCGACTCCCTCACCCTCCCTACATTCCCTGTGTGGTATCAGAGTTTTGGGGGGAAACTTGGTCCAGAGTTTCCTTGAAGAAGCTAGGGCAGAGCAAGAAGCACTTGCCGGTTCTTAGAGGGGAATGCGGTCTTCCCACCCCAGCTTGGTGCGGGGGCTCATCCCACTGGCAGGGGGGGGCCCTCAGGCCCTCGGCCAATACCACCTCCTCGCCTTCGCCGGGCTTCCAGCCAGAGGGACCCTCCTTATCCCAGGCCTGCGGAGCCAGCTAAGGAGATGGTTGGCTCCAAATGCCAGTCCGGTACCCCTGCTGCCAGCCTCTGCCCTGCAGACCCCCCCAGCCAGCACCGGGCGATGCCACCAGGGCCGGCCAGCAGGGCAAACGTAAGTGGCTTTTTTGTTGTTTTCTTATGGGGCCAGTGAGTGGTACTGAAAGGGCATGAAAATGGCCCTCAGTTGCCCCTCTGTTCTCTACCCCTGGCCTTCCCCTCCTCTCCCAGTCTCTGTCGCTCTCTGTCTCGGTCACTCTATCGCTCTCACTTTTGTGGGTTAGTTGCTGACAGTGGTACTATTGTTTTGACTGGGACACAGGCACGAACTTGGCAGAGCCAGGGCCACCCATGCCAACTGCCCCCATGGCTGCCCTCTCTTCTCTGCGCCCCCTCCACGCTCATCCAGCGAAGTAAGGCCAAAGAGGGAGGGTCACTCAGAGGAAATAATCTGGATATTCAAATGAGCTCACTTGCAGCCATGTGCCCCAAGGGGTAGGGAGGACCGGAGAACAGATGGGGGGACATGCAGGGGCGGTGAGAGGTGAGGCGTTGCGTTGCATGTGCAGACGAGCTCAAGCTCGGCTACCCGGAAGCAGCCACTTTTACCGGATGCAGGCAGGCACTCCATCCGAGCGTTATTCCCTTGGGGTGGCCTCCCCTGGGGCTCTGGGCAGGTCTGTCAGGCGAGACCTGCCGTGCACCAGCTCCTCCTCCACTTCCTCCTCCCCGGGCTTGCTGCAGGCCTCGCTGGAGGGCTGCTTTAGAACTCTTCACGGGTGACTGAAAGCAGCTCTGTGGTGGGAGGTCCAGTCCGTGAGAATCCCCACCAGCACACACATGTTCTTGGACAGGAAGTGGGGCTCAGCCAGGCTCCCTGACATTCCAGCTGTTGGGGACCGGAAGACTCAAGAGCCAGGAGGAGCTAATCCTTTTACCAGGTCCTTTCCTGCCCAGAAAGCTGCTTTGACACTTTATTCCTCAAATAGCATCGACTGGGAAGGCACGTGTGTCTGAGTCATCCCCTCCATCTACAGTTTCTCAGTGTCTCTCTGTGTTGGGTCCCTGGGGCTTGCTATGGATGTTGAAGCTTTGCCCAGGATCCAGCTTCCTTGGGGACTGTGTGAGCAACCTGTTTGCCCTGGCTTCAGTGGTAGGGCAGGGAAAAACAGCTGCCTGCTCAGCTTCCCGCCAGGCCTCTGGGAGCATCCTCCAGAAAGTCGGCCCCAGGGCCCAGCAAGCCAGGCACGGCCTGACCTGCAGGCTTGTGCTTTTTAGACACTGGCACTTCTGGAAGGAGGTTGGGCTACACTGGTGTCCGCCTTACCCAGGCTTCCAGATGCAGCCAAGCCTTCAAGTACTTTTTCAACTTGGCTCTTAGTCTCCCAGGACAGCAGATACATGTATTTCTGAATTTCCCATATTTTCTTATGCCCTTCCACTGGGAAGTCTTCACACCTAGAGTTGAAAAGTTTGGATCCAAGAGCGCCCTGCGGGAAAGGGGAGGCCTCACGAGGGAAACGGCACTGAGCCAGCTCCTCTTTTCTTGAAGGTGGGCTCCCGGCCCCATACCGTCGCCAATGGCCATGAGCTGTTTGAGGTCTCAGAGGAGAGAGATGAGGAAGTTGCTGCTTTTTGCCACATGCTGGATGTGTAAGAGTTAAAGACTGGGAGTTTGGGGAGGGTGGTGGGAGCTGGGGAGGAGAGTCACTCTGAGAACTTTCTGGGGAGGAAGAAGAGCCATATGTAATAGATCTCGGTTATAACTATGGGACGCTTCCTGTACCCGGTGTTTGTAGGCTTTTTTAGAAGTTTTGCATTCTGGACAAAATTCACGAGAGCTTGCTCTGACAAATTATTCCAGTCACTTCAGGCACAGTTGCCCGTAGGAGAAATGTACCTCAGATGGAGATAAGAGTGTAATCTTATCTGGAGCTAAAAGAGAAAGGAAATGGATTCAGAAAAATTTTCCATGGAACTTATTATGGAAAGCTGTGTTGTTTTAGAACCGTCCCTCATGTTCAACTCAGCTCGGGAAACATTCTGCAATTGTAACAAATGTGTCAAGAACTCGGTTTCCCCAGAACTGCCTCCCCATCATCCCCTTCCCAGCCCTGCAGACCTGGAGGGCCGCAGGCGGAGCTGGGGCGGAGGGGCCCTGCGGCCTCAGTGGGGGAGCTCTCAGCCGGCCTGTTGTCCACCGCTCTGTTCCGAAGGCACAGCGAGGGTCCTTCTCCCTCTCTTCCTGCACAGCCTCCGGTCTGGCTCTGATGTCCAGGACTACTCCCTCACCGGGTATGTCTGGAGCGCCGTCACTCCAAGCCCGGAGCACCTCGGGGATGAGGTTAACCTGAAGGTGACTGTGCTATGTGACAGCCTGCGGGAGCCACTTACCTTTACCTGCAACTGTGAGTCGGTGGGGAGGCGGTGCGAACATCCCTAGAGGTAGGGCAGGGGGGAATGGGTTAAACCCCAGACTGTGTGTTTGCCTGCTTAATTTATTGGCTGGTAATGGCCCTGGCGATGGTGATGGACAGAGAAGCCTGGCATGCCGTAGTCCGTGGGGTTGCAAAGACTGAGTGCCCGAACTGAACTGACAGACGGGCCCTGCAGTGTTGGGGTAGGGGGAGTCAGGGTGAGCCCCACCTGCCACAGTGACCTGCCCTCATTGCCCCCCTGCCTCACGCCTTACAGGCTCCTCCACTGTAGACCTGCTCATTTATCAGACCCTGTGCTACACCCAAGATGACCTGAGGGATGTCGACGTGGGAGACTTTGTGCTGAAGCCCTGTGGGCTAGAAGAGTTCCTGCAGAAGTGAGTGATCTGGTAGGGACGAGTGGCAGGAAGTGGCACCTGCCTTCTGGGCAGTAGGATTGTGAGAGGGCTTCACAGGGGCGGTGCTGGGCTCAAGGCCTGGGGCTGGCAGCTCCCCGCCAGTCCCACATACTTTCTGGGTCCCAGAACTCCTGCTTTCTGGGCATAGTCTCAGCCACGTTGCACTTTCCCCAGGAGCTCGGTCTTCCAGCGGGGTTGGCTGGCTTCCTGAGACAAATCTGCTGTGGAAAGAGCTTGGAACTTATTATGGAAAGCTGTGTTGTTTTAGAACCGTCCCTCATGTTCAACTCAGCTCGGGAAACATTCTGCAATTGTAACAAATGTGTCAAGAACTCGGTTTCCCCAGAACTGCCTCCCCATCATCCCCTTCCCAGCCCTGCAGACCTGGAGGGCCGCAGGCGGAGCTGGGGCGGAGGGGCCCTGCGGCCTCAGTGGGGGAGCTCTCAGCCGGCCTGTTGTCCACCGCTCTGTTCCGAAGGCACAGCGAGGGTCCTTCTCCCTCTCTTCCTGCACAGCCTCCGGTCTGGCTCTGATGTCCAGGACTACTCCCTCACCGGGTATGTCTGGAGCGCCGTCACTCCAAGCCCGGAGCACCTCGGGGATGAGGTTAACCTGAAGGTGACTGTGCTATGTGACAGCCTGCGGGAGCCACTTACCTTTACCTGCAACTGTGAGTCGGTGGGGAGGCGGTGCGAACATCCCTAGAGGTAGGGCAGGGGGGAATGGGTTAAACCCCAGACTGTGTGTTTGCCTGCTTAATTTATTGGCTGGTAATGGCCCTGGCGATGGTGATGGACAGAGAAGCCTGGCATGCCGTAGTCCGTGGGGTTGCAAAGACTGAGTGCCCGAACTGAACTGACAGACGGGCCCTGCAGTGTTGGGGTAGGGGGAGTCAGGGTGAGCCCCACCTGCCACAGTGACCTGCCCTCATTGCCCCCCTGCCTCACGCCTTACAGGCTCCTCCACTGTAGACCTGCTCATTTATCAGACCCTGTGCTACACCCAAGATGACCTGAGGGATGTCGACGTGGGAGACTTTGTGCTGAAGCCCTGTGGGCTAGAAGAGTTCCTGCAGAAGTGAGTGATCTGGTAGGGACGAGTGGCAGGAAGTGGCACCTGCCTTCTGGGCAGTAGGATTGTGAGAGGGCTTCACAGGGGCGGTGCTGGGCTCAAGGCCTGGGGCTGGCAGCTCCCCGCCAGTCCCACATACTTTCTGGGTCCCAGAACTCCTGCTTTCTGGGCATAGTCTCAGCCACGTTGCACTTTCCCCAGGAGCTCGGTCTTCCAGCGGGGTTGGCTGGCTTCCTGAGACAAATCTGCTGTGGAAAGAGCTTGGAACTGGGATTAGGCAAAGACTAGATCGTATCTGCTTGCAGACTTCCACATGAGGAGAGATGTGTGCATAGGGGCAGGGGCACTGTGGAGAGTTACTTCTCTCCCCCTAGATTAAGTGTGGTGTCTTCATGGCCAGGGGCAGGAGAACTGGGCAGAGCGCTCTCTGGAATCAGGGGTAAAAATCACAGCTGCTCTCCTCCCCCTTCGTCTGCCCACAAGCCTTTCCCCTGCTGGCATGTGCAGCTGGTTATCCTCCTTACCAAAGGCACGGCTCCAGCTCCCATCCACCCAGTGCCCTCTGCGGCAAGCAGCCTCCCTGGAAAGTCCCCTTCCCACTGCCCTGGGCTCTGGAGTGCTAGACTGGAGGGGAGGCAGTTATACCCTCAGGTGGCACAGCTGTGTGGTAGGCTGTAGACTTAGCCAGAGGACAGCAGATCAGGGAATAAAGACATCTGCTTTCCTCTTCAAGCTTCCAGTCACCTACCGCCCTTGTCCCTGGCCACCTAGGGGAGCAGATGTTGGGAATGGGGAAGGAGAGGCTGGTATCTCAGGAAGGCCCCAGGAAGACCACCACTTGCTCTTTCTCTTGCATGCAGGTCGAGATGCAGGGATGCTTGAACTATGGCTAGAGCAGTTGGCCGTTTCTTGAATGTTAGGGATATTGTGGCCCTTCCTGGTCTCTGTGCCCACAACAGGAAAACAGAGAGAAAAAACGAGGGCAGGGCCCCATGTGGCACAGCTCCAGAGCACAGTTCAACAGGCACGAGCAGTGTCCAAGCCCTGTGGGCTAGAAGAGTTCCTGCAGAAGTGAGTGATCTGGGGACGAGTGGCAGGAAGTGGCACCTGCCTTCTGGGCAGTAGGATTGTGAGAGGGCTTCACAGGGCGGTGCTGGGCTCAAGGCCTGGGGCTGGCAGCTCCCCGCCAGTCCCACATACTTTCTGGGTCCCAGAACTCCTGCTTTCTGGGCATAGTCTCAGCCACGTTGCACTTTCCCCAGGAGCTCGGTCTTCCAGCGGGGTTGGCTGGCTTCCTGAGACAAATCTGCTGTGGAAAGAGCTTGGAACTGGGATTAGGCAAAGACTAGATCGTATCTGCTTGCAGACTTCCACATGAGGAGAGATGTGTGCATAGGGGCAGGGGCACTGTGGAGAGTTACTTCTCTCCCCCTAGATTAAGTGTGGTGTCTTCATGGCCAGGGGCAGGAGAACTGGGCAGAGCGCTCTCTGGAATCAGGGGTAAAAATCACAGCTGCTCTCCTCCCCCTTCGTCTGCCCACAAGCCTTTCCCCTGCTGGCATGTGCAGCTGGTTATCCTCCTTACCAAAGGCACGGCTCCAGCTCCCATCCACCCAGTGCCCTCTGCGGCAAGCAGCCTCCCTGGAAAGTCCCCTTCCCACTGCCCTGGGCTCTGGAGTGCTAGACTGGAGGGGAGGCAGTTATACCCTCAGGTGGCACAGCTGTGTGGTAGGCTGTAGACTTAGCCAGAGGACAGCAGATCAGGGAATAAAGACATCTGCTTTCCTCTTCAAGCTTCCAGTCACCTACCGCCCTTGTCCCTGGCCACCTAGGGGAGCAGATGTTGGGAATGGGGAAGGAGAGGCTGGTATCTCAGGAAGGCCCCAGGAAGACCACCACTTGCTCTTTCTCTTGCATGCAGGTCGAGATGCAGGGATGCTTGAACTATGGCTAGAGCAGTTGGCCGTTTCTTGAATGTTAGGGATATTGTGGCCCTTCCTGGTCTCTGTGCCCACAACAGGAAAACAGAGAGAAAAAACGAGGGCAGGGCCCCATGTGGCACAGCTCCAGGGAGCACAGTTCAAATGTGCACTGGCTTTCCCCAGAAGAATAAAAGGGGCCCCAGCCTCAGAGGCTCCTGGCAGAGGGCCCCCTGCCACTGCTGTAAGGAGCAGTGGGCACAGTGGGTCACATCAGCACAGCTGGCTTGGGTTCTGGCTGCCTCTCACTAGCTGTGGAGCTCTGACCCTCAGCTTCTTCTGTAAAATGTAGCAAGGGCTATATATGAATGACTCGATGTGTAGTCTCTAAAAATGTTCCCAGACTGATCCAAAGCGAGGCCTGGATCAGGTGGGTTCTGTTATTTCCCTTACAGCCTCCTCCTAGTCCTTGAGCCCCCAAGTACAGAGGTGGTCAATAAGCTGGCAGGTTCTGACTTCTGGCCGAGACGCAGGTGGAGGGTCCCAGGCAAGGCTGAGCAGGATGTTTGGTCCTAGGATTGTGCCTCTCCCACTCTAACCTGAATGCACACAGAGGAAGGCCCTCTTGAAGAAAGGCAAGCAAGTTCCCAGGGAACTTGTGTCCATTACTCTTGGTTCAGAAGCCCTCTCCTCCACTAAGGCTCTTTTCTTCCTTCTCTTGCAACAGACAAGCCCAGACCCCTCGGCACAAAATAGCTGCCTCGGGTGGTGGTGGAAAAGACCTTTCAAGGGTTCCAGAAAGCTGGTAGCTCTCAAGGAGGCCCTGTGCTTCCTACTGTAGCCGACAAAAGGGGCTGGCACTGAGGGGGAGTGGCAGGTCCAGGATGCAGGCTGCCCTCAGATAAGGACCTTGAGACAGGCCCAGGGGAGGGTTCAGCTTCCTGCCACCTCCACTACCTTCTCTACACTCTTCCTTCCTTCCAGGGCACTCCCACCTGACCCACCCCACAGCCCAGCCTCTCCCACCCGCAGGTTTTGGCTGCAGCTCAGTCGTAGCAGGTTGGAGCCTAGTTCAGAGTCTTGGCCCCTCTGGATGTAGAAACCCCAGTTAAGTCCTAGCTGGCCTGGACTGGCCATGGGCCCGGGCACCTCTTTCGGCTTCTGCACAGAGCCCTCTGCTTTGCTCCCCTCCTCTCCTCTCTGTTTCTGGCCTAGATCCCCAGCTCTGCTGAGGAAGGAAGTCCCTTTCCGGCTTCTGTTACCCAGCTTCTGGGACCTGGCCCAGGCCTGCAGATCTGGCCTGTGGGTGGGACTCAGTCTTCCCCTTCTCCTGGGCTTTTTTTCTGACTAAGGCTTAATTTGGGGCTGGATCACTGAGGGACTACCTAGGTCTCCTTTTCTGAAACGTGGGATGGGAAGAGTGACAGAGGTCTCGTGTACTGTCCACTGAGTGGTGGGACCAGCATGCAGGTAGTCCATAGAGATATATATTGTTATTCACAATCGCAGGTCTCACAGAGGGAAGTGAGAAGCAGAACTTTGATTGACTGGGAGTAACAGACCTGGACTCTTGATGGGTTTGCTTGGTTGGTCACTGCACCCCAGTTGGTAATAGTGAGACTTAAGACCACAGTGTGTGTGTGTCAGGAGGTAGGGGAGCTTAAGACCACCTGTGCTCAGGCTGGCTTTGGGTATGTCCTGTACACCTAACCTGGGCTTCCCTGGTGGTTCAGTTGGCATTGAATCTGCCTGCAATACAGGAGACCCAGGCTCCATCCATGGGTAGAGAAGATCTCTTGGAAGAGGGCATGGCAACCCATTCCAGTATTCTTGCCTGGAGAATCCCATGGACAGAGGGGCCTGGCGGGCTACAGTCAATGGAATCGCAACGAGTCGGACACGACTCAGTAACTAACACACACATATATCAAAAGACAAGAGGATGGAGTTTAAACACTGCCCCCGAGAAATCTCTCCAATCTCCACTTTCCCCAGAAGTTACCATGCCTAGAGTGAACCAATGATAACGCTAATAAATACCTAGGAAAGTCAGTGTTTGTACAGACCAAGGGTTAGATGTATTAGGTGACTTTTCTTTAAGTAGACCTCTGTTTCTTTCCCTGAGCTCTACCATGACATTTCCCAGGAGCCAAGGTAGGGGGTACAACACAGGTATGCCACCCTTTACCAGCTCCTCTTCCTCCGTTTCTTGCCCCTGGACTAAGGTATGCATTTCCCTTGAAAGTCCTGCTGAGTCTCTAGGATGCTAATGGCCTTGTCCTCCTGTCCCACCAGCAAGCATGCCCTGGGGAGCCACGAGTACATCCAGTACTGTCGGAAGTTTGACATCGATATTCAGCTACAGCTGATGGAGCGGAAAGCTGTGCGCAGTGACCTGGCCCGGACGGTTCGTGTGTGGCGGGAGGTGGATGGTTCCACAGGAGTAGGGAGGTAGTGGGCGGAAGGTGATATGGAACGTGCTGGGTGGGCTTGGGGGAGCACTGGCTGTGATACAGGCAGCACTGTAGAGGGGACTTCTTACACAGGTGAATGATGACCAGAGCCCCTCCACCTTGAACTACCTCGTCCATCTGCAAGAGAGGCCAGTCAAGCAGACCATCAGCAGGTGAGTGTGGGGACATCTTGGATGTAGCCCAAGCAGGAACCATGGGAGGACCCCAGCAGACACCCTTGCTTGCCTTTCTGCCAGGGCCAGGGGTTCTTGCCCGTGTTGGGGATGGGCTCCAAGAGTCTTGCAGGAGAAGATCGCTGTTCCAGACTATGTTACATATCTTCCCTCTAGTACTTCAGCATGTTCTCCAAGTAAGAGGTGACCAACAGAAAGGACTCTTGCCTTCAGTCTTTAGAGACATATGGGAAGAAGGGAAATCCCTGTAAACCAGAGTCTGATGCCTGAATTATTGAAAAGGAGGGAGAAAAGGGGGTTTTCCAGTACACTGGGTCTGTCCTGACCTCTCCTCTGTCCTTTCCCTGTGCCCAACTCCCAGGCAGGCCCTGAGTCTTCTGTTCGACACTTACCACAATGAAGTGGACGCCTTCCTGTTGGCTGACGTGAGTACAAATTCTGGAGCTGGCCTAGTTGCCTACGCTCCCCCGTCCTCCAGGGATCAGCTCGCACTAAAGGGATCTGGAGCAGACACTGAAGATCTAGTAGCAGAGCACTTGTTTTCATTCCTCTAGCATGTGGAGAAACCAAGTCTGCCAGCTGTTGGGCCACTGGCACGTGTGTAGAGAAGGGTTCTGCTTCTCTGTAGGAGCAGGTCAGGAACCATCCTCTGATCTTTCTCTCAAGTAGGGCATCTCCAAAGCTAAAAGATGAAGAGTTATCGGCCTGCTGCTGAACTTGAATGTCCTGTGAGCAAGGCCCAGGAACCTCTGATTTGCAAGGTTCTGATGTGCTGTGTCACAGACAGAAAACCACCAGGAGGTAGAGGATCCCAAAGGTAGGGAAGGGCCAGGACTCTCCTTACTCGGATTCACATGGAGTTTTAAACCTCAAAACCATGAGAATAAACACTTGCCCCCCAAAGTGTGAAGCTGAAAATCAAATCTTCAAAAACAATCCCTGGCTAATGGATCCTGTTTAAACGTGGTCGCCCTTTTTAGGGAGCTAGAGAGAGCTTTGTATCTAGCTCACGCCTCCACCGACTGCCAGCATCCCTCCTCTGGCAGCTTCTCCTGGGACATTGACTGAGATGAGAGGGGAGTTCTCTGAACAGCTTTTTTTGTACTTGTTTGGCCTTATGTTATGGCTGCTGTGGGTAGAGAAGCATAAGACTTGTGTCAGGCTTCAGGGAGCCTGTGTTCCTACCAGGAAAATGGAATAGTAATCTAGGTTATTAGTAGATAGAGCATGTTGGTACTGAGTAATCAAGGGCTCTTGGAGAGTGATATAGAAGGGGACTGGTAGGGAAGGCTTTGGGAGGGAGGTGAGAATTTAGCTGGTCTGAGATTTGCATTTACTTAAGTAGTCAGGACAGAGCAGGTGAAGGGACTCCAAGTGAGAAAACAGGAGCCATAGTGCAGAGGGCAAAGCCCAGTCGTGGTTCTGAGATGAGAGCTATCTGGATGTTCTTGTTACTAGTGGGATCAACAAGGCTGCGAGGGCAAATGGGCCCTCACTGTGGTCTCTTTGGTCCCCTTGCTCTTCTCTGTGGATTGATTTTATTAAAACTGCATGTCACACGGTGAGACCCTGCCTGTGTTTGTGTAGTATAAGCAGACTAACAGACAGAGGGAAGTGTGAAGCAAGAGGTTACATGAGGATGGCTGAAAGCATTGGGGAACGTGGGCGTGGCTCCTTTAATTCAGCAGGAGTTGTGTGTGGTTCGCTATGTGGGCTGTTTGAAAATAAAGCGAGGATGACACTGGTTACTCTTGAGGGGCATGAGCCCTCCTCCTCCCAACCCATTCCTTCAGCATGTGGGCGCTGAGGCTGCAGCACTCACCCTCCAGCCTCACGGCGCTGCCTCCCACAGGGGGACTTTCCACTGAAGGCCGACAGGGTGGTCCAGTCCGTCAAGGCCATTTGCAATGCCCTAGCCGCTGTGGAGACCCCTGAGATCACCAACACACTCAACCAGCTGCCTCCCTGCCCTTCCCGAGTGAAGCCTAAAATTCAGAAGGTAATGGACCCAGAGCGCTAGCCTGGGGAAGGAGGAGAGGAATGTTCCTCAGGAGCTAGGTGACCAGGGGTCCGCTTACTGAAAGGCTCTTCTCTCCACCTCCATCTTTTATGCTTGAACATTTCATCACAGAGTCCTTGGGAAATGGATGCCACGTGTGTCAGCTCTTCTCAGGTCTGAGAGTGGGCTGGGTCTGCCACCATGACGGATAACCAGGAGCCCAGGCCCGCAAATGCCTTCACAGTCACTGAGGCACAGCCTGGCAGTTTGCATACCCATCAGGGTTCAAGACCAAAACCTCCCTGAGCCAGGGACTCGGGGATACAGGAATAGTAATCTAGGTTATTAGTAGATAGAGCATGTTGGTACTGAGTAATCAAGGGCTCTTGGAGAGTGATATAGAAGGGGACTGGTAGGGAAGGCTTTGGGAGGGAGGTGAGAATTTAGCTGGTCTGAGATTTGCATTTACTTAAGTAGTCAGGACAGAGCAGGTGAAGGGACTCCAAGTGAGAAAACAGGAGCCATAGTGCAGAGGGCAAAGCCCAGTCGTGGTTCTGAGATGAGAGCTATCTGGATGTTCTTGTTACTAGTGGGATCAACAAGGCTGCGAGGGCAAATGGGCCCTCACTGTGGTCTCTTTGGTCCCCTTGCTCTTCTCTGTGGATTGATTTTATTAAAACTGCATGTCACACGGTGAGACCCTGCCTGTGTTTGTGTAGTATAAGCAGACTAACAGACAGAGGGAAGTGTGAAGCAAGAGGTTACATGAGGATGGCTGAAAGCATTGGGGAACGTGGGCGTGGCTCCTTTAATTCAGCAGGAGTTGTGTGTGGTTCGCTATGTGGGCTGTTTGAAAATAAAGCGAGGATGACACTGGTTACTCTTGAGGGGCATGAGCCCTCCTCCTCCCAACCCATTCCTTCAGCATGTGGGCGCTGAGGCTGCAGCACTCACCCTCCAGCCTCACGGCGCTGCCTCCCACAGGGGGACTTTCCACTGAAGGCCGACAGGGTGGTCCAGTCCGTCAAGGCCATTTGCAATGCCCTAGCCGCTGTGGAGACCCCTGAGATCACCAACGCTCTCAACCAGCTGCCTCCCTGCCCTTCCCGAGTGAAGCCTAAAATTCAGAAGGTAATGGACCCAGAGCGCTAGCCTGGGGAAGGAGGAGAGGAATGTTCCTCAGGAGCTAGGTGACCAGGGGTCCGCTTACTGAAAGGCTCTTCTCTCCACCTCCATCTTTTATGCTTGAACATTTCATCACAGAGTCCTTGGGAAATGGATGCCACGTGTGTCAGCTCTTCTCAGGTCTGAGAGTGGGCTGGGTCTGCCACCATGACGGATAACCAGGAGCCCAGGCCCGCAAATGCCTTCACAGTCACTGAGGCACAGCCTGGCAGTTTGCATACCCATCAGGGTTCAAGACCAAAACCTCCCCTGAGCCAGGGACTCGGACCGCCCCCGCAGAGGCTGTGTGCTGAGCAGCAGGGCTGGTCGGCGTCCAAGGCACTGGAGTGGCCTGAGGGCTGCACGGTCTCATTCAAGTGGACGCAGTGATTGTATCCTTGGTCTAGCTCGCTGTCAGTCTCACGAATCTGGTGCAAACTATGACTCTATCCTCCCCGGGGAACCTCTGCTTCTCAAATTTCGGTCCAGTCTGATCCAGATGAGCGCAGCTGTGAAAAGCTATGACGGACAAGACTGTGGCTCTGAAGCTTCCCCCTCTCTCCTTTTCCCCAATAGGATCCCACCGTCTTGGCTGTGAGGGAAAACCGAGGTAAGGGAGCGGCTCTCTTCATCCAGAAGGGACAATTGAAAACTGCGATCTCTGCCCAGATTCCTTTTTCTCCCCGGTCCCTTGATTTATGGCTCCAGGTCTGCCTCTGTCTGTGTGTGTGTTTTCGTATATGAGGCATGGACACAGCTGGAGAGCACATTTCTTTCCACAAAATGTTTTCGCATTATTTTTACTAGTTATTCCTATGGTGTCCCTGGGAGATGGTGATGAGATTGTGTAAGTGTGAGGGTGGGCCTGGTTGGGAGTTAACCCTGGCTTCCAGGCGGGTGAACGTTCACTTGGGTGGGTTGTAAGCTCATAACCCCTGTGTTTCCAGCTTAGCAGGGGACTGGGGAGACAGTGTAAAGAATCTTCCCCTGGGATTTCCTCTTAAGTCTTTCAAGAAGAATGACCTGTAACCTAGAAATATGTTGCTCATATCTCTAGGATTCTTGGCCAATAATTCCCAATCTTTCAGAATTTGTGGACTAAAACTATTATTCTGGGGACCAGCATAGAATTGTCAGTTTTAATTTTGCTTCTTTTGTTTTCTGAGAAGCTCATGACATGCTCCTGCTTTCGCCCCATTTCATCACAGACGGGTGACTGGCTCATGGGGACAATTGCCCTAGCCAGTGCCATGACACAGGATGGGGCTTATTGAAGCCTCCCTCCACTTCCTTCTGTCCTTTCCTTTCACAGAGAAGGTCGTGGAAGCCCTGACAGCTGCCATCTTGGACCTAGTGGAGCTGTACTGCAACACGTTCAATGCAGACTTCCAGACAGCGGTGCACGGGAGCCACAAGCATGATCTGGTCCAGGAGGCCTGCCATTTTCCTGGGTCCCTGGCCTTCACGGTCTATGCCACCCACCGCATCCCCATCATCTGGGCCACTAGGTGAGCCCAGGGCTGCAGGGCTTCTAGGAAGCAAGCGGAGTTGGACCTCAGAGGGCTTTTTCTGTCTGAATGTGACCCCACTGTCCTGAATTTAGGGTCTGTGGCATGGTGACTGAGGGGATGAGCACCCTGAGAGGGAGATAGAAAAGGAACCTCCCAGAGGAGGGAGAGCAGGCAGCAGTGGTCAGATCTTGCCTTTCCCTCTCAGCGCTGGCTGCATAGGCATCCCTGCCCCCTCCTGTCCAAGCCCAGCTAATGGGACAGGCTGGCGGCAACAGATGGAGGCTTCCCCTATCCGAGTGCACAGCCTGCAGGCCAGTGACTGCAGCCCCTGCAGAGGCACAATGGGAGAGGGCAGGGAGGTGGGAGATGACCCTTTGTCTGGACTTCCCCAGGCCTGCAATGGTGGGTGGAGGAGGACGTTAACTTGGTAATCCTCAGCTCCTGTCTGGGTCCCCCAGCCTCCTTGGCCCGAGGGGAATAAGGCCTCTGGCTCAACCCCATCCCAGCCCCATCCTCCGGGACCCCTCCCCCTCTCTTGCCCTTCTCTCTTTGTTTCTCACTTAATGTATTCCTCTGGGCGATTGGCAGAGAACAAAGGAGGCAGTCTGGGAAACCAGGGCCTTCTCTGACCTCTTCTGTCAGGCACCTGTCACGAGCCGCAGGGATCCCCATGTGTTGGCATTCATTTCAGCATATGTTGGTTTTTTTCATCCCCTACGCTTCTCACCTGCGCATGCGTGTATCCTCAAATCGCACCCGGACATCCAATGGGCTGGAGCTGGCTCTAAGGAGGAGGCTGCGTGGCGGCTTCCCAATAAAGAAGGGAGAAAAACCAAGGACTCAGCATGGAACCTGAAACTGGGCAAAGGGATCCAGATTGCGTTGCTTTTCCCGGAGCACACTTCCTTAAGTCCATTTGGCTGTCCAGTCCCTTGATCCCATGTTTCAGTCCCGGAGATCAAGAGGAGTTTTACGCCAGGGAAATGGAGTCTGGCGTAGTTCCGGGTGCCTGAAATCGGGTGTGGGAACTGAGTATCCTGACGTGCATCCTTTTTCTTGTAGCTACGAAGAGTTCTACCTCTCCTGCTCCCTCAGCCACGGCGGCAAGGAGCTGTGCAGCCCCCTGCAGACCCGAAGGGTTCACTTCTCCAAGTACCTCTTAGGGCTGAGGTCAGATCTCTGCTGACCCCACTGTCCTGAATTTAGGGTCTGTGGCATGGTGACTGAGGGGATGAGCACCCTGAGAGGGAGATAGAAAGGAACCTCCCAGAGGAGGGAGAGCAGGCAGCAGTGGTCAGATCTTGCCTTTCCCTCTCAGCTGGCTGCATAGGCATCCCTGCCCCTCCTGTCCAAGCCCAGCTAATGGGACAGGCTGGCGGCAACAGATGGAGGCTTCCCTATCCGAGTGCACAGCCTGCAGGCCAGTGACTGCAGCCCTGCAGAGGCACAATGGGAGAGGGCAGGAGGTGGGAGATGACCCTTTGTCTGGACTTCCCCAGGCCTGCAATGGTGGGTGGAGGAGGACGTTAACTTGGTAATCCTCAGCTCCTGTCTGGGTCCCCCAGCCTCCTTGGCCCGAGGGGAATAAGGCCTCTGGCTCAACCCCATCCCAGCCCCATCCTCCGGGACCCCTCCCCCTCTCTTGCCCTTCTCTCTTTGTTTCTCACTTAATGTATTCCTCTGGGCGATTGGCAGAGAACAAAGGAGGCAGTCTGGGAAACCAGGGCCTTCTCTGACCTCTTCTGTCAGGCACCTGTCACGAGCCGCAGGGATCCCCATGTGTTGGCATTCATTTCAGCATATGTTGGTTTTTTTCATCCCCTACGCTTCTCACCTGCGCATGCGTGTATCCTCAAATACGCACCCGGACATCCAATGGGCTGGAGCTGGCTCTAAGGAGGAGGCTGCGTGGCGGCTTCCCAATAAAGAAGGGAGAAAAACCAAGGACTCAGCATGGAACCTGAAACTGGGCAAAGGGATCCAGATTGCGTTGCTTTTCCCGGAGCACACTTCCTTAAGTCCATTTGGCTGTCCAGTCCCTTGATCCCATGTTTCAGTCCCGGAGATCAAGAGGAGTTTTACGCCAGGGAAATGGAGTCTGGCGTAGTTCCGGGTGCCTGAAATCGGGTGTGGGAACTGAGTATCCTGACGTGCATCCTTTTTCTTGTAGCTACGAAGAGTTCTACCTCTCCTGCTCCCTCAGCCACGGCGGCAAGGAGCTGTGCAGCCCCCTGCAGACCCGAAGGGTTCACTTCTCCAAGTACCTCTTCCACCTCATCATCTGGGACCAGCAGTAAGCATCCCTCCTCCCGCTCAGTGCCCACTGAGACGCTCTCAGCTTCCTGAACACCCAGAGTAAAGCAGGCTCTGTCACTAACCAACCAGAAGAACCATTCAGATGCTTGAGTCTCCACTTCCCTAACTCTTTCATGAGGACAAGCGTAATTTCTGCCTTTCAAGTGGCTATGAGTCACCAATGAGAAGTAACCATAAAAGCTTGTTGAAAACCATGAACGACCATATAAACATTAGTTTTAATAATAATCCATCATTTTGATCTTGTTTCCCTTAAAAGGTTTAACTAGTCGGATAGAGTCTCATCTTCCTTCTTCCTAAATTTTCTGTAGAAGAGGGACACGGGACTGTGTGCTTTCTATCTTCTGTATTAAGGAGGGAAGGCTGCCTATGGGGCAGAATAATGGACTTGGAGCCATAGGAATAAGGCTGTGCTTCTAGCTCTGTCTCTAGTCCTAGATTCTCTGTGGCTTCTTAGGGCCTCCGTTTCTCAGAGTGTAAAGTGGGGACATTTATTTAACTCAGAGGCAGTTGTGGCACTGAAATGAGGCAGACAGGTTATAAGTATAAACATGAAGCTGCAAGCACAGGATGGTACCCACTGCTGTATGGACAGTAATTTGCTGTCAGGAAGGGAGGCATTAGCCAAGCAAAACCGGAAAGGGGAGGTGAGGGTGTCTTGATGGTGACATCGCAGAAGTTTGTGTGTCTTGTGCCTTTGCTGGGCTGAGCGCCATCCTTCCAGAGTCAGGGGTTTGTTCGCTCCCAGCAGCTTCACTCTCAGACTTACCTCTGAGTCCTTATGTGCAAAGCAGAAGATTTACCAGACTGAGGAGGGTCCTCGGGGAGGCCAGGGGTGCTGAAATAGGTGGATGGAGAGTCTGTGGAAATCCTGGGAAAGGTCGGCCATTTTTACCAATGGCCAATGGGGGAGGCAGTCCCTATTTCCTGTCTTCACACTTTTGTGACTCTTAGAACAGTCAAGGTATAAATAAAGTTCTTCAATTAAACAACCAGGGTAGGAGAGACTCCTTGGAGGCAGAGGGTACCTGCATTCAATGGCTCCTGAATTCTGCTATCCCCATGGGATTCTCTGACCTCAGAGACGGGTGCTTCTCAATGCTCCGGCCCAGGCAGACTCCACAGTGAACCATTCCCTGTGGAGTATCCGGGTGTGGAAGCGGCCCAGCCTGTCCTGCCTTGGGCTGCCTTCTCTGTGGCCTCATTCTGCTCCCCGTCTGAGTCTCTGCCTCAAATCCCATAGGGATGGTCTCCTGCCTAGAGCCGTGTGGAGGGCATCACCTCAGTGCTGCCCTCCAGATGCCTCGTGGCTGCCTTCGTGATCAAGACCAAGGCGTGTGGGAGGAGGGGCTACAGGGTAGGGTTCAAGGCACAGGCTTTGGGTGCCTTCATCCTTTCCTGCCTGCGGGTGCCACCTTGGATAGGTCC
Source organism: Tragulus kanchil (assembly GCA_022376925.1). Taxonomy (NCBI): domain Eukaryota; kingdom Metazoa; phylum Chordata; class Mammalia; order Artiodactyla; family Tragulidae; genus Tragulus; species Tragulus kanchil. The sequence continues at coordinate 77,975,810 of JAIOJX010000024.1, read as the reverse complement.
TTCCGTCTGAGACGGAGGTGGTAATAGGGCCTGCCTACCCCATAAGGTTGGCTGAGAGTAGTTGAGACTTTGTAAGTAAAGTACTTGGTACAGTATCTTGCACATGATGAATGTTCTCTTCTTCATCATTTGTGTCTTGTTTTTGGCTGGGGAGCCCTCTCAGTTCCGGTTTCTCTGTTCTCAGTGACTGACACATGAGGGTGTTGGAGCATGAAAGCACTAACTGTGTAGCCCAGTTCTAGGGCAGTAACCACAGTGCCACATAGATAAAAGCACACAGTATACGACGCATCACACACTCCCCTTTTTACTGATAAGGAAACTGAGGCACAGAGGCATGAGTAGTTGCCCAGGGTTGGGAGAGGCAGAACCACAACGGGAACTGGCACATCCTGGGAACACTGCCTGGAGGAGCTGCCCCTGTGATGTGCTGTTGAGGAATGGGTTGCAGCAGGGAGGAGGTTCAGGGCTACAGCTAACCTCCAGGTTGTCCTACCTGACCCCTGGTAAAGGTCCACGGAGGAGATTTTAGAATACCAGATATACCCAAGGGTGGAGGAGAAAATTCTAGGTTTTACGGTGTCGTTTAGAAAGTGTCCTCACCTTTTCCGCTGGATGCCCAGCTAGAAGCCTCTTTCTGGGTGAAGAGAAAGGGATCAGGACTAGGTCCGTCTGCTCTTTGCTGTGGAGCCAGCTGATTCTCTCCCCACTGCAGTGTGGGGATCAGCTAACTCTCAAAATAGGCCCGGCAGCCTGGCTCTGCCCCTTAGCCTGCCCTGGCATGTGTGCTGGCTACTGGAGGGGTCCTAATTATAGCTGTGGGCCCCCAGGGGAGAGGCAGCTGGGACCGAGCAGGGCGCTGCGTGTCTTGCAGGAAGGAAGGAGGGGTTCATTTCAGTGGAGATTCCCTTGGAGGAGTGAGGGGCGTTGGTGAAGAGAGGCTGCCTGATCAGGAAATTGCTAAGCTTGGGGGTGGCTGCCCTACCTCTGTGCCCTCTGGCATAGAAGCTGCTGGGCCTTGGGCCGGCCAGAAGGGTGTGACAGTATGGACTTTGGCCCAGGGACAGCTTCCCTGAAAGGTAATGTGGGTCCTCCCTCTTCCCACAGCTCCCCTCCCCTGTCCACCTCACCCTAGCCCTGTTCTTATCCTGAACTTGGAGGGAGCGGCTGGGTGTGGTGTGATTCGGGCATGGGAACAGGCAGAGACCATCTGGGCTTGGGTACCGGCTAAGGCTTTGTGTCTAAGTTCTTTGGGCCCTGCCAGTTTGCTTTCTAACTCCCCAGGGACTTGAAGGAGCCCCTTCTTTTTATCCCTTTGGCTTCGAAAACGTTTAGGGGTGAGAACAAACTATTTGTGCCCAGTGGGTTAGGAGAACAGGGATGTGGGAAAGGACAGACAGGTTCCGGTAGGGTTGTGGGGGAGGGTGAGCTGAAGGGAAAGATCCTGCTGCCGCTTCCTGGTTGCTCCCAGCAGCAGGAGGTAGGGGGAGGGTTGGAGATTTCTTAGTGGAAAAGGATGGTCAAAACAAAGCAGTTTTGTGGGAACCCTCTGCAGAAATCCTGAAACGTGGCAGGAGTGTGTGACGGTTTGGGGCATGTAGTCACCTGAACTCTAGATGGCTCTGGCTAAGAGTGTTCTGTCTGGTCACCGTGGGGAGCCTCAGTCAGAGGATGTTTGCCTCGCTGTACTGAGAGGCTGCAGAGACTGGGGACTGTGCTCCTGAATCATTGAGGGGAGGTTTTGCCTGCAGTGTGGGATCTGCCCTGATTCTGCAGGAAGGCTTACCCGGGGAGCCTGTCTAGAGTCCTCCGCCTCAGCTTGACTTCCTGGCCCTCTGGCTCTGGAAGCCACAGAGGGACACTTCCTGATCTGGCTTCCTGTCCTCCCTAGGATCTGCTTCCCTGTGCAGGTGAACTGGCTGCCTCGGGAGACCCTGCTGTGTGCCACTCTCTATGCCCTGCCCGTCCCCCAGCCTGGGAGCTCCTCGGAAGCCAACAAGCAGCGGCGGGTGCCCGAAGCCCTGGGCTGGGTCACTGCCCCGCTCTTCAACTTCAGACAGTAAGAGGGCTCAGGGCAACAGCTTGGCCTTGGGAGGGAGGGGGACCTCGGGAGAGATGTAACCAAGAGCCACGGGGCAGGACTGGTGGGCAGGGGCACGGAAATGCACGCTCAGGTGATGTCATCTGGTCTTGTCATTGGAAGGACCTTAGAGGTCATCCAGTCCAGCTCTCCACCTCACGAAGTTCTCCACGCCTGTCATCCAGCCCAGGGTGTGGTGAGCCTAGAAAGGCTTCCTGGAGGGGTGGGGCTTTCTAGGGCCTGAGAGAAAGAAAAGGCTGTGGTCTGGGCAGAGAATGAGAGAGAGGAGTTGGCCACTGGCTTCAAGCAAAAAAGGCAGGCTTTTGGATAGGGGAAACAGGTGGAAGACCATGTCCTTAGCTACTGGGTTTGCTGGCTCATCCCATCTTTCATCCTCCCCTAGAGTCCTAACCTGTGGCCGGAAGCTTCTGGGCTTATGGCCAGCAACCCAGGAAAGTCCCAGTGCCCGCTGGAGTGCACCTAACTTCCATCAGCCAGATAGTGTCATCCTGCAGGTGAGACACCAGCCTCGCCCTCTCTTTAGGACCACTCCAGACTTGGCACCAGGTTTCCCCCTTGACGTTTGGGCTGGGGCAGTGGGAGGAAGGCATGGAACTTTGGGCTTGGGGTGATGTGACTGAAGCGGCTAGGTGAATGTGGTTAGAGCAGGGTGGAACGGCTCAGGCTTCTGTGGAGTCTATCTCACTCCTGGAGGTTAGCGGATTTCAAGGAGCCTGCAGCAGGATCTGAGGCCCTTGCCAGCCAGGGCTCAGCCCCTCAGAGTCCCTTATAATGAGCCCTGATGTAGGTAATCTGAGCCATCCCCTCCTGGGGCCCGTGAGGAAGCCCTTCCCACAGCCACCCAGAGTGAGTGACCCACCCGCTGGAGAGTGGGGTGAACCCATTCTCTGGAGAAAGGAGGAGAGCAGGTCAGGTCCAAGGTCTAGTTACTGGTTTCCAGTTCCCTTTTCCTGTGGTCATGAGATGCTTTGGTATGGAATATCAAAATGTATACAGATTGAAAGCACCAAGAGGCAGGCGCTTTTTAAAAATATATTTTTTAATTTATTTATCTATTTACTTTGGCTGTGCTAGGTTTTCATGACTGTGTGAACTTTTCTCTAGTTTCAGTGAGCAGGGGGCTACTCTCTAGCTTCAGTGCACCGGCCTCTAATTGCAGTGGCTTCTCGTTGTGAGGCATGGGCTCTAGGGTGCTTGGGTCTCTGTAGTTTTGGTCTGTGGGCTCAGTAGTTGCAGCACATGGGCTTAGTTGCTTCACGGCGTGTGGTATCTTCCCAGACCAGGGATTGAACCCATATCTCCTGCATTGGTAGGTGGATTCTTTACCACGGAGCCACTAGGGAGGCCTGAGGCAGACATTTTTTTGTTGTCTGTTTAGTTTTTGGCCACTTTTATTGGTCTTTCATTTATTTATTTTCATCTATCTTTGTTCCTTGGCCTGTACGGGCCTCCCACTGCAGTGGCCTCTCCTGCAGCAAAGCACCAGCTCTGGGCGCATGTGCTCCAGAGCGCTGGCTCGCAATTGGACACACCTGCTCCACAGCATGTGGGACCTTCCTGTGCCAGGGATCGAACCGGCACCCCTTGCAGTGCAAGGCAGACTCTTTACCCATTGGACCACCAGGGAAGCCCACAGGCAGCCATCTGTCTTATTTACTACTCTGTACCCAGGCCCCAGAATAATGCTTGGTATATATTAGAGTTCATTAAACATTTCTTGAATGAAAGAATGTGGAACTCCCTTTGAGAACTGACTCCCTGAGCTCTGACATCCATTACAGGAGGATGAACATGGCAGAAGAGAGCCAGGGGACCCAGCATTGCAGGCTCAGAGTTGGCAGGGCCCTCACCTGGCATGTGGTCCTACCTTCCATCAGGTGACCACACTGGAGGGTCCCCAGCCTTGGCATGGAGGCTCCCAGTGGCTCAGCCTAATGACACAATGGTTCAGAGTTCTGGCCTGGGGTCAGTCCCCTCACCCAGATGCATCTCAGCCCAACCTCTTCCTCACTTGAACATTTTCCTTTCTATCTCTTTGTTTCCTTCTGATTTTTTTTTGCTGGAAGTTATTACTGGAAGGCACTGTAGGGATCATTAAGTCCAACAAGGTTACTTTGCAGACAAAGAACCTGAGGGGGAGGGAGGGAGGGGGGAAGGCAGGAACGCTGGTAGGTAAGAGTTGGAGACCCAGGTGAGTGGCCACCCCACCCAGCTGCCTGTTCTCTCTCCTTACTTCCCTGATGTCACATTCCAGATCGACTTTCCCACCTCAGCCTTTGACATCAAGTTCACCAGCCCTGTAGGAGACAAGTTCAGCCCCTGCTATGAGTTCGGCAGCCTCCGGGAGGAAGACCAACATGTGCTTAAAAACATCATGCACAAGGAGTCCCTGTACTGGTGAGGGCATGTCCCGCCTGTGACTCAGGCCTCCACTGAATCCTCGCCTTTTAGCTGACCTCCCAGCAGGTCCCTTGTCCTCCTGCCCTTGGGACTCGAGTTGGGATGGGGTGGGTACTGATTGCCACCTAGGCAGGAAGTGGTAGAGAGAGGGCTCTGCAGCCCCTGGAGCTTTTCCATGAGCTGACCTTAGGCAACGTGGAGAGCTCAGGCTCCGGATATGAGATCTGGGAACACCCGTCCCCACCATGGGGACTTGGCTCAGAATCAGCTTGCCAAGAGAACCAGAGCTTTACCCCACCCCAGATAAGCTGTCTGCGGTTTGCTGTCCATCGGGGCCGCTGGGCTCTGGGCTCACCATCCTGCCTCCACTCCTGCCCCTACTATACCCATGGCCTTGCATTTCTCTGGCCCTGACACTTTCCAAAAAGGATCAGGTGTCAAGGCACACTGGCAGCACTCAGGGGTTAGGAAGTCCAAGCTGATCTCATCCTTGGGGCTGCTTTGCTCCCCAGGTTTGGAGAAACTGGAGGAGCTGGTGGGACCTGGGCTTTCCCTGGCCTGTCCTCTCTCATCCTTTGTGGCTGCTGTGTGGCCCTTGCACGTGCCAGCTGGGGAAGTGTGGTGGGGCTCGTCCCTCTCCCCCGTGTCCCATCCAGGGCAGCCAGAATCGCTGAGTGACTCCCCTGTTCGCACTCTCTGCTGGCCCCTTGCTTCATTACCCGCTCAGCTCCCTTCTCCCATTAGACACCTGATCTCAGGCAAGGCCCAATTAGCTGCAGGTCTTGTAAAACCTCCAGCTGGCCCCAGGAAGCCCCAGGAGGCCTCTCAGCCCCGCAGACCCTGACACGGGGACCACTGCCCTCTGGTGGCTCCTCCTGGGAGCGGTGTCCTAAGTGCATCCTCAGGGGAGGTAGCTGACTTGATGCCCTTGGCCCCTGCATTCTGCCTTGGCCTGAGATGTCCCTGAGTCAGGGTCAAAGATGAGATTTGGACTCTGGCTCCCAAAGTCTGCTTCACACAGTGCAATGTGCTTAAAACATCATGCACAAGGAGTCCCTGTACTGGTGAGGGCATGTCCCGCCTGTGACTCAGGCCTCCACTGAATCCTCCCCTTTTTAGCTGACCTCCCAGCAGGTCCCTTGTCCTCCTGCCCTTGGGACTCGAGTTGGGATGGGGTGGGTACTGATTGCCACCTAGGCAGGAAGTGGTAGAGAGAGGGCTCTGCAGCCCCTGGAGCTTTTCCATGAGCTGACCTTAGGCAACGTGGAGAGCTCAGGCTCCGGATATGAGATCTGGGAACACCCGTCCCCACCATGGGGACTTGGCTCAGAATCAGCTTGCCAAGAGAACCAGAGCTTTACCCCACCCCAGATAAGCTGTCTGCGGTTTGCTGTCCATCGGGGCCGCTGGGCTCTGGGCTCACCATCCTGCCTCCACTCCTGCCCCTACTATACCCATGGCCTTGCATTTCTCTGGCCCTGACACTTTCCAAAAAGGATCAGGTGTCAAGGCACACTGGCAGCACTCAGGGGTTAGGAAGTCCAAGCTGATCTCATCCTTGGGGCTGCTTTGCTCCCCAGGTTTGGAGAAACTGGAGGAGCTGGTGGGACCTGGGCTTTCCCTGGCCTGTCCTCTCTCATCCTTTGTGGCTGCTGTGTGGCCCTTGCACGTGCCAGCTGGGGAAGTGTGGTGGGGCTCGTCCCTCTCCCCCGTGTCCCATCCAGGGCAGCCAGAATCGCTGAGTGACTCCCCTGTTCGCACTCTCTGCTGGCCCCTTGCTTCATTACCCGCTCAGCTCCCTTCTCCCATTAGACACCTGATCTCAGGCAAGGCCCAATTAGCTGCAGGTCTTGTAAAACCTCCAGCTGGCCCCAGGAAGCCCCAGGAGGCCTCTCAGCCCCGCAGACCCTGACACGGGGACCACTGCCCTCTGGTGGCTCCTCCTGGGAGCGGTGTCCTAAGTGCATCCTCAGGGGAGGTAGCTGACTTGATGCCCTTGGCCCCTGCATTCTGCCTTGGCCTGAGATGTCCCTGAGTCAGGGTCAAAGATGAGATTTGGACTCTGGCTCCCAAAGTCTGCTTCACACAGTGCAATCACTTAGGGCTATTTTTAAAATACTGACGTCTGCCTTTCCGGTTCTGACTTATTTGCCCTCCGGTGTAGCCTGGACTAGAGGCATTTACAGAGCTCCTCAGGTGACTGTAATGTGCAGCACAGTTGGGAAACTACCGCATCTGGGTGTGTAGCATTCTCTTGGAGGGTAAGTACCTTACTCTCTAGCTGACTCTGCTCTCTCTCTGCTCCTCCTTCCACGTTGCCCCCTAGGCTCACTGATGCTGACAAAAAGCGCCTGTGGGAGAAACGGTATTACTGCCACTCAGAGGTGAGCTCGCTCCCCCTGGTGCTTGCTAGCGCCCCCAGCTGGGAGTGGGCTTGCCTTCCTGACATCTATGCGCTCCTGAAGCAGTGGACCCACATGAACCACCAGGATGCCCTGGGGCTCCTGCATGCCACGTGAGTTGTAACACCCAGCTTTCCCGACCACGAGTCCTTCCGGAAGGCCCGGCGTGCTACTGACAGGAGCGAGGCCTGGGGAGGATGGTCAAATGGGCATGGAAATTCAGGGCGTCTCCACTTCTTTTTCTTTTTATTTTATACCACCCCTAGCCCTTCATGTTATATTACAAACATGCTTCAAACATACAACAAAACTGAAAATGTAATAGTGAACATCCATATTTCCACCACCCTGATTCCAATCATTAGTACTTGTTATATTTGCTTTATTGCACATGTACTGTATCTTATTTTTATATGCATTTTGAAGTGAACTGAGACATCATGATTCCTTCCTTTAGGAAGCATATCATTAACTAGAGCTCAATGTTTGTTTACATTTTTTTCTTTTGAGACAAAATTTACATATAAATAAATGCCCGAACCTGAACCTTACATTGGCTGAGATTTGACATGTGCGTACACTTATTTAACCCAAACCGTACTGCTTCGCTCCACTGTCCTCTCTTCCTTCTTTCCTCTGGGGACACAGGATCTCTGTCTCAAACCCCTAGCTGGTACCCAGTGTTCTTGGCTTGTTTTCTACCACTCTTAGTAATTAAAATGTATCTGATCCATGTGTTTTGCCTTCAGGACTTTTTGAGGCCTCGGTTTTGCTAACCTCTGCTAAACTGATTCTTGCTAGATACACTGGCTTATATATGATTCTGTGATCTATTATTCACCAGGCAAGCTTTGCATTAAAGGATGGTGCCCAGGAATGATAATGCTTCGACTCTCGTGAGGGCTGTTGGATGATGGGAATTTCTGGCAAGCGGGAGTTAAGGAAGAGATCTTTGGGAGTGGGCTTGAAGGCTTTGTCCCATTTTATTTAGCTCACACAGAGAATAAGAGTGTCTTCCATGGCCTGAGGCTGACCCTAACTGGGGGCTGGGCCTTTCTCAAGGATTACAATCTGGAAAAGGTACTTAGGACTCCTCCTGGCTTTGGCAGACAAAGCTGGGGACAATGCCTTTTCTCCACCCGTGCCTCTGAGGCCTGGGCACTTGCTTCCTCCTGGGCCTCAGACCCTGTGGCTGGATTGTCAGTGTTTTGGGCTCGATTTTGCAGGTTCCCAGACCAGGAGGTGCGTCGCATGGCTGTTCAGTGGATCGGCTCCCTTTCTGATGCCGAGCTGCTGGACTACTTGCCCCAGCTTGTGCAGGTAAGCGGGCTGGCCTTCCCTCCAGGTCCAGTTCCGTCCACCCCCAGAACCCCAAGACAGACTGCATGCTGCAGAAATAGCAGTTGGTATAGATGCAGACAATCAACACAGCCTGCTGTTCCCTGTCTCCTACCCAGGCCTTGAAGTACGAGTGCTACCTGGACAGCCCCTTGGTGCGCTTCCTCCTGAAACGAGCCGTCTCTGACTTGAGAGTGACTCACTACTTCTTCTGGTAAAGCCGTGTGCAGCACGGGGAGGGGGAGAACGTTTCCCTCACATGGGAGTATTTACTCCAAGCCTGCAGGGTGGGGAACTGAGCCCTCTGGGTTGCAGTATGTTGCTGACTTACCGGGTGGCCTTGGACCAGCACCTTTGCCTCAGGGGGTTTTAGCCCGCCCCTTTGGGCTGTAAGCACAGTGGGGGCCATCCCTGCCCTCTCCTTCACCCTTGTGCGGCAGAAATGTAAAGGAGAAACCAGACGCATGAGGGCTTCGAGCTCTACTTAGAGGTAGCACAGGCAGACTGAGATATGGATGAAAGTTTTACATCCAGAGTCTTTTTTTCTTCCCAAGTTTGGGGTGGGTTTTCCAGGGAGTTTGAGTTGGCTCTGACCACTACTCACCTGCCTTGGCTGTGATCCCTTGGGTGTCCTGACTCCCGGACTTCCCTTTGCCGTGCAGGTTGCTGAAGGACGGCCTCAAGGACTCTCAGTTCAGCATCCGCTACCAGTACCTGCTGGCTGCCCTGCTCTGCTGCTATTTAGCTCACACAGAGAATAAGAGTGTCTTCCATGGCCTGAGGCTGACCCTAACTGGGGGCTGGGCCTTTCTCAAGGATTACAATCTGGAAAAGGTACTTAGGACTCCTCCTGGCTTTGGCAGACAAAGCTGGGGACAATGCCTTTTCTCCACCCGTGCCTCTGAGGCCTGGGCACTTGCTTCCTCCTGGGCCTCAGACCCTGTGGCTGGATTGTCAGTGTTTTGGGCTCGATTTTGCAGGTTCCCAGACCAGGAGGTGCGTCGCATGGCTGTTCAGTGGATCGGCTCCCTTTCTGATGCCGAGCTGCTGGACTACTTGCCCCAGCTTGTGCAGGTAAGCGGGCTGGCCTTCCCTCCAGGTCCAGTTCCGTCCACCCCCAGAACCCCAAGACAGACTGCATGCTGCAGAAATAGCAGTTGGTATAGATGCAGACAATCAACACAGCCTGCTGTTCCCTGTCTCCTACCCAGGCCTTGAAGTACGAGTGCTACCTGGACAGCCCCTTGGTGCGCTTCCTCCTGAAACGAGCCGTCTCTGACTTGAGAGTGACTCACTACTTCTTCTGGTAAAGCCGTGTGCAGCACGGGGAGGGGGAGAACGTTTCCCTCACATGGGAGTATTTACTCCAAGCCTGCAGGGTGGGGAACTGAGCCCTCTGGGTTGCAGTATGTTGCTGACTTACCGGGTGGCCTTGGACCAGCACCTTTGCCTCAGGGGGTTTTAGCCCGCCCCTTTGGGCTGTAAGCACAGTGGGGGCCATCCCTGCCCTCTCCTTCACCCTTGTGCGGCAGAAATGTAAAGGAGAAACCAGACGCATGAGGGCTTCGAGCTCTACTTAGAGGTAGCACAGGCAGACTGAGATATGGATGAAAGTTTTACATCCAGAGTCTTTTTTTCTTCCCAAGTTTGGGGTGGGTTTTCCAGGGAGTTTGAGTTGGCTCTGACCACTACTCACCTGCCTTGGCTGTGATCCCTTGGGTGTCCTGACTCCCGGACTTCCCTTTGCCGTGCAGGTTGCTGAAGGACGGCCTCAAGGACTCTCAGTTCAGCATCCGCTACCAGTACCTGCTGGCTGCCCTGCTCTGCTGCTGCGGCAAGGGGCTGAGAGAGGAGTTTAACCGCCAGTGCTGGCTTGTTAACACCCTGGCCAAGCTGGCCCAGCAGGTCCGGGAGGCGGCCCCGTCTGCACGGCAGGTGAGCGGGGTGAGTCTGCCTCTGGCCATGTCTAGTTCTGGCCCTCTGCAGGCAGTCAGTAACTTCTAAAGATTTATTTATTTATTTATTTTTGGGGGTGAGGCAGGGGTGGGGTGGGGAGGGGGGGGGGTGGGCCATTTCTATTGGTCTTTCATTTATCTATTTTCATCCATCTTTGTTCTTTGGCCCGTGTGGGCCTCCCATCACGGTGGCCTCTCTTGTCGCAGAGCACCGGCTCTGGGCGCATGCGCTCCAGAGCTCCGGCTCGGTAATTGGACACATCAGTCCAGCCGCTCCGCGGCACGTGGGATCTTCCCAGGCCAGGGCTCGAACCGGCGCCGCTTGCACTGCAAGGCGGTGTCCTTACCCACTGGACCACCAGGGAAGCCCAGTCAGTAACTTCTTAGGCATTCTGACCAGCAGGGCAGCACTTCACTATCTCTAGTGAGGGGCTGGGAAGAGGCCACTCTCTAATCTACAGGCTACAGACCATGGGTGTGTTTCCTTTAGCTTGCTAAGTATTGACATTTTTGTTCTACTGTTTGCCTTAAAGGCACAGCCCAATTGTATAAGTGGTTCATTGCACAACAGCACCCAGCTGGAGGGGCCAAGTGAGGGCGAAAATCCAGTCATACTTTGTTTAGTGTGCTCTGAGCTGCGGCTCAGGGCCGCTACTGCCAGAGAGGCAGGACGGCCTGTATTAGGCCAGAATTAGGGATCCTCGTTGCTAACATTTACAAACTGGGAGATTGTAGTCTAGATTATTGACTGTTTTTTTTTGGCAAAGGCCCAAGGGCAACTCCTGCTTAATCTGCAGCCCCTCCTCTGCGTTCACCATATTTTAGCATGCTCTGCCATCCACCCAGTCGCTATAGGTATTTGGGCTGTGGCTCCTACCCTGGCCCAAGCATGGGGGGTGGCCTCCACTGGACCGGCGGTTGCTGAAGCTGGACTCTCAGTTCAGCATCCGCTACCAGTACCTGCTGGCTGCCCTGCTCTGCTGCTGCGGCAAGGGGCTGAGAGAGGAGTTTAACCGCCAGTGCTGGCTTGTTAACACCCTGGCCAAGCTGGCCCAGCAGGTCCGGGAGGCGGCCCCGTCTGCACGGCAGGTGAGCGGGGTGAGTCTGCCTCTGGCCATGTCTAGTTCTGGCCCTCTGCAGGCAGTCAGTAACTTCTAAAGATTTATTTATTTATTTATTTTTGGGGGTGAGGCAGGGGTGGGGTGGGGAGAGAGGGGGCGGGTGGGCCATTTCTATTGGTCTTTCATTTATCTATTTTCATCCATCTTTGTTCTTTGGCCCGTGTGGGCCTCCCAGCACAATGGCCTCTCTCACCGCAGAGCACCGGCTCTGGGCTCATGTGCTCCAGAGCTCCGGCTCGGTAATTGGACACATCAGTCCAGCCGCTCCGCGGCACGTGGGATCTTCCCAGGCCAGGGCTCGAACCGGCGCCGCTTGCACTGCAAGGCGGTGTCCTTACCCACTGGACCACCAGGGAAGCCCAGTCAGTAACTTCTTAGGCATTCTGACCAGCAGGGCAGCACTTCACTATCTCTAGTGAGGGGCTGGGAAGAGGCCACTCTCTAATCTACAGGCTACAGACCATGGGTGTGTTTCCTTTAGCTTGCTAAGTATTGACATTTTTGTTCTACTGTTTGCCTTAAAGGCACAGCCCAATTGTATAAGTGGTTCATTGCACAACAGCACCCAGCTGGAGGGGCCAAGTGAGGGCGAAAATCCAGTCATACTTTGTTTAGTGTGCTCTGAGCTGCGGCTCAGGGCCGCTACTGCCAGAGAGGCAGGACGGCCTGTATTAGGCCAGAATTAGGGATCCTCGTTGCTAACATTTACAAACTGGGAGATTGTAGTCTAGATTATTGACTGTTTTTTTTTTTTGGCAAAGGCCCAAGGGGCAACTCCTGCTTAATCTGCAGCCCCTCCTCTGCGTTCACCATATTTTAGCATGCTCTGCCATCCACCCAGTCGCTCTAGGTATTTGGGCTGTGGCTCCTACCCTGGCCCAAGCAGGGGTGTGGGCGAGGTGGCTTTCCGTCATCACAGTCTCAAGCAGACTGTCCACTCCTCCCTGGTGATTGTTTCCATACCAGCCACTACTGGGCACCTGCCCATGGGAGAGGCCTGGCTCCAAGTGGGGCCTCTGGGCCCTTCCCCCTACCCTTGCTCTCCTCCCTCCACCAGGGGATTCTCCGCACAGGCCTGGAGGAGGTGGAGCAGTTCTTTGCCCTCAATGGCTCCTGCCGCCTGCCGCTTAGCCCCAGTCTGCTGGTTAAGGGCATCGTGCCCAGGGTAAGTGACTGGTGGGTTTGGGGAGGGCTTGGTGGAAGCAGAGTCCTCACTGACCTGGTTATTGAGAGCGATGAGGAAAAAAGGCCTGTGTGGAGGCTCCTCCCAGCCGTGACGTGTATGGACTTTCACCTGGCAGCCGTGAGGCGTGGAGGAATTGAGTTGGGGCTGGGTGAGTGTCTCTGCTGATCATGGTGAGGTTGAAGTCCAGTTGATGGTGCTCTCGCCTGTCATTTGTCAAGCACGTTCTCTGTGCCCAGCACTGTTGTAAGTGCTTCCCTTTGGTTATCACATCTCATCCTTCCAACTCTTACAAAGTCTGTACTGTGAGCCCCATTTTACAGAGGAGTAGACTGAGTTGTAGTTGGAACACATGAGTTGGCCACATGTCACACAAACAACTACTGGGTTGTGTGTAGAATGAATGGATGGGAGGAGCGATCAGGTGCGGGAGCTGAAGTCATAACACACTAACCCGGGATGAGCTTGAAGTATTGACATTTTGTTCTACTTTTGCAAGCAAGCCCAATTGTATAAGTGGTTCATTGCACAACAGCACCCAGCTGGAGGGGCCAAGTGAGGGCGAAAATCCAGTCATACTTTGTTTAGTGTGCTCTGAGCTGCGGCTCAGGGCCGCTACTGCCAGAGAGGCAGGACGGCCTGTATTAGGCCAGAATTAGGGATCCTCGTTGCTAACATTTACAAACTGGGAGATTGTAGTCTAGATTATTGACTGTTTTTTTGTTTGGGAAAGGCCCAAGGGGCAACTCCTGCTTAATCTGCAGCCCCTCCTCTGCGTTCACCATATTTTAGCATGCTCTGCCATCCACCCAGTCGCTCTAGGTATTTGGGCTGTGGCTCCTACCCTGGCCCAAGCAGGGGTGTGGGCGAGGTGGCTTTCCGTCATCACAGTCTCAAGCAGACTGTCCACTCCTCCCTGGTGATTGTTTCCATACCAGCCACTACTGGGCACCTGCCCATGGGAGAGGCCTGGCTCCAAGTGGGGCCTCTGGGCCCTTCCCCCTACCCTTGCTCTCCTCCCTCCACCAGGGGATTCTCCGCACAGGCCTGGAGGAGGTGGAGCAGTTCTTTGCCCTCAATGGCTCCTGCCGCCTGCCGCTTAGCCCCAGTCTGCTGGTTAAGGGCATCGTGCCCAGGGTAAGTGACTGGTGGGTTTGGGGAGGGCTTGGTGGAAGCAGAGTCCTCACTGACCTGGTTATTGAGAGCGATGAGGAAAAAAGGCCTGTGTGGAGGCTCCTCCCAGCCGTGACGTGTATGGACTTTCACCTGGCAGCCGTGAGGCGTGGAGGAATTGAGTTGGGGCTGGGTGAGTGTCTCTGCTGATCATGGTGAGGTTGAAGTCCAGTTGATGGTGCTCTCGCCTGTCATTTGTCAAGCACGTTCTCTGTGCCCAGCACTGTTGTAAGTGCTTCCCTTTGGTTATCACATCTCATCCTTCCAACTCTTACAAAGTCTGTACTGTGAGCCCCATTTTACAGAGGAGTAGACTGAGTTGTAGTTGGAACACATGAGTTGGCCACATGTCACACAAACAACTACTGGGTTGTGTGTAGAATGAATGGATGGGAGGAGCGATCAGGTGCGGGAGCTGAAGTCATAACACACTAACCCGGGATGAGGGCAGTAGGGAGGGAAGGAAGGAAGGTGGGCTCTGCAGAAGTCTGGAAGAAACAGTGAGCAGCAGCGGGGGAGAGGCCATGTTCCTTCCTGTGCCTGGGCCACCCTGACCCTCGTGACTTCCCTCTCAACTGTGGCAGGACTGTTCCTACTTCAACTCCAATGCAGTTCCCCTCAAGCTGTCCTTCCAAAATGTGGACCCGCTGGGTGAGAACATCCGTGTCATCTTCAAGGTGAGCACACCTCCCTCAAGTCCAGCGGGATGTAGGTGGAAGAGAGAAGAGGAGGGTGCACACAGGGGTGGCGGAAGCAGAGTCGTGGCCACTGTCTTCCTGCTGGTCCAGACTCAGGCTGCTGCTTCATTGTGGGAAAGACTCCCGGGTGAACAAGGAAACGGATGAACTTGGTGTGGCCCCAGAGCGCTAGGAACAGAGTCTTGGAGTGTATGGGGAGGCAACTGGCAGCCCAGTGTCAGAAGTGCTTTCTAGGATGCCAGAACAGAATGGCCAAGATGCTGACTTGCTTGTCCCTGGGGTACTCAAGCTGAAGCACAATGACAGGCATGCTGAAGAGGAAGGTCACGTATCAGGTGCAGGCTGGACTTAGATGAATCTTAAGGTCCCTCTAACTGGTACATCCATGATCCTGAGGAATAAGCATGGTCTCCAAGCATATACTCCGGAGGGGGCAATGAATGAGTATGACGGAGTAACATATATGTGCTGTATGCAAGTTCCAAATCCACAGTGTAGACACTCGCCTTTGATGGTCAGGAGGGCTGCGTGAAAAAGAGGACACAGACTTCAGTTCAGATGGGGGTGGGATTGGGGAAAGACCCATAATGCCACATGGGTAAAATGTCATTGCTGGCCCATCTCTGGTAGAGGATAGACTGAGTGTAGTTGGACACATCTTACAAAGTCTGTACTGTGAGCCCCATTTTACAGAGGAGTAGACTGAGTTGTAGTTGGAACACATGAGTTGGCCACATGTCACACAAACAACTACTGGGTTGTGTGTAGAATGAATGGATGGGAGGAGCGATCAGGTGCGGGAGCTGAAGTCATAACACACTAACCCGGGATGAGGGCAGTAGGGAGGGAAGGAAGGAAGGTGGGCTCTGCAGAAGTCTGGAAGAAACAGTGAGCAGCAGCGGGGGAGAGGCCATGTTCCTTCCTGTGCCTGGGCCACCCTGACCCTCGTGACTTCCCTCTCAACTGTGGCAGGACTGTTCCTACTTCAACTCCAATGCAGTTCCCCTCAAGCTGTCCTTCCAAAATGTGGACCCGCTGGGTGAGAACATCCGTGTCATCTTCAAGGTGAGCACACCTCCCTCAAGTCCAGCGGGATGTAGGTGGAAGAGAGAAGAGGAGGGTGCACACAGGGGTGGCGGAAGCAGAGTCGTGGCCACTGTCTTCCTGCTGGTCCAGACTCAGGCTGCTGCTTCATTGTGGGAAAGACTCCCGGGTGAACAAGGAAACGGATGAACTTGGTGTGGCCCCAGAGCGCTAGGAACAGAGTCTTGGAGTGTATGGGGAGGCAACTGGCAGCCCAGTGTCAGAAGTGCTTTCTAGGATGCCAGAACAGAATGGCCAAGATGCTGACTTGCTTGTCCCTGGGGTACTCAAGCTGAAGCACAATGACAGGCATGCTGAAGAGGAAGGTCACGTATCAGGTGCAGGCTGGACTTAGATGAATCTTAAGGTCCCTCTAACTGGTACATCCATGATCCTGAGGAATAAGCATGGTCTCCAAGCATATACTCCGGAGGGGGCAATGAATGAGTATGACGGAGTAACATATATGTGCTGTATGCAAGTTCCAAATCCACAGTGTAGACACTCGCCTTTGATGGTCAGGAGGGCTGCGTGAAAAAGAGGACACAGACTTCAGTTCAGATGGGGGTGTGGGATTGGGGAAAGACCCATAATGCCACATGGGTAAAATGTCATTGCTGGCCCATCTCTGGTATTGGACCGGATATGAGCTGGGTGAGCAGGTCCCAGCATGAGGTGGAGAATGGGCAGTCCCTGGTCACTGCAGTTTGGGCCAACGTTGCCCTCCTGGGGGGTCTGGGAGCAGGTGTGAGCTGGGGGAGGTGATCGAGGTGGTTCTGGTCACTGTCTTCCTTCATCCAGTGCGGGGATGACCTTCGCCAGGACATGCTGACCCTGCAGATGATTCGCATCATGAGCAAGATCTGGGTCCAGGAGGGGCTGGACATGCGCATGGTCATCTTCCGCTGCTTCTCCACTGGCCGGGGGAGAGGTCAGTCAGGGGTCAGCAGGGTGACGACTGGGCAGCTGGTGTGGGGAGCATAGCATCTCTGATTAATACCCTGCTGCCATTCCCTAACATGAACTTTGTGTTTCTTCAGAAAAATGAAAAGGACAAGAAGTTATAGAATGGCATAAAAAAAGAAGGCAGTATGGAGAAGGGAATGGCAACCCACTCCAGTATTCTTGCCTGGGAAATCCCATGCACAGAGGAACCTGATATAATTATCTTTATATCAAATTGGTTTTCCAAAAAGAAACAGATTTGTCAATTCAGAGTAACTGTTATATATCTCTTAAAAGAGCTTCCCTGCATGTTTGCTCTGTGAAATGGATCAACATCAAAATGGAATTTCAGTGTAATGTGATTACTTCGTATCTCCAAGTCACTCTGGGGAGAGCTGGGGTGTATTTGATATCATAGTTGTGTATGTATGTGTCTTTCTCACTGCCCTTTTTTTCTGTGACTTCTGAAAAGAAAAAAAAGGGTTAAAAAAAAAGAAGGCAGGGAAGAGAGACTGCTATAAAAGAAAGCAGACTTGGAGGGCTTCCCCTGGTGGTCCAGTGGGTAAGGACACCACCTTGCAGTGTAAGGGGCGCTGGTTCGATCCCTGGCCTGGGAAGATCCCGCATGCTGCGGAGCGGCCGGACCGATGTGTCCAATTACCGAGCCAGAGCTCTGGAGTGCATGGGAGGCCCACAGGAGCCAAAGAACAAAGACGTATGAAAATAGAGAAATGAAAGACCAGTGGGAGGTGGCCCGCCTGCTCCCCTCCCTCCCCAACCCGACCCCCTCCCAAAATAAATAAATAAATCTTAAAAAAAAAAAAAAAAGGAAAGCAGACTTGGAGACATAGCAACCATGCATACTGTGTGGATTTTGGATTGTGATTCTAAGAAGCCAACTGTAGAAAGATTTTTTTTTGAGACAATTTGGGAAATTTTGCATATAGATTGAATTAGATCAGATCGGATTAAAGAATTAAAGAATGATTGTTACCTGGAAGTAGGAAGTAATAATGGCATAGTAATCATATCCTTGTTAGTTATACTCATAATACTTATAAGTGAAATGACATGTATGGGATTTGCTTAAAAATACTCCAGGTGGGAATGGGGCAGAAGGAGAGTAGAGGATAGGATGAGGGAGCAGGACTGGGTGAGTGAAACAGATCAAACAAGATTGCAAAGTGTTGATAATTTTCAAAACTGGGTGATGCTTATGTGTAAGTTCATGATACCATTTCTTTATTCTTATATGTAGTTGAAAATTCCATAATAAAAATTAAAATAAGAAAAGACTATGCCTAAGAGCTGGAGAGAGGACAGAGTCACAGTGTAGAATATGAAACTCCCTTCACATGTATATATATGTATATATTTTAGTTTGGGGCCTCTTCTATTGGCTTTTTAAAAAATTTTATTTATTTATTATTATTATTTTTTATTTATTTATCTTTTGAGGGGTGGGGTGGGGAGGGAGGGGGACAGGTGGGCTACTTCTATTGGTCTTTCATTTCTCTATTTTCATCCGTCTTTGTTCTTTGGCTCTTGTGGGCCTCCCATCGCGCCGGCTCTGGGCGCATGCGCCCCAGAGCTCCGGCTTGGTAATTGGACACATCAGTCCAGCCGCTCCGCGGCACGTGGGATCTTCCCAGGCCAGGGATCCAACCCGCGCCCCTTGCACTGCAAGGCAGTGTCCTTACCCACTGGACCACCAGGGGAAGCCCTTCTGTTGGCTTTTTACTTATTTATTTTCATCCATCTTAATTCTTTGGCCTATGTGGACCTCCCATTGCAGTGGCCTCTCGTTGAGCCAAAGAACAAAGACGTATGAAAATAGAGAAATGAAAGACCAGTGGGAGGTGGCCCGCCTGCTCCCCTCCCTCCCCAACCCGACCCCCTCCCAAAATAAATAAATAAATCTTAAAAAAAAAAAAAAAAGGAAAGCAGACTTGGAGACATAGCAACCATGCATACTGTGTGGATTTTGGATTGTGATTCTAAGAAGCCAACTGTAGAAAGATTTTTTTTTGAGACAATTTGGGAAATTTTGCATATAGATTGAATTAGATCAGATCGGATTAAAGAATTAAAGAATGATTGTTACCTGGAAGTAGGAAGTAATAATGGCATAGTAATCATATCCTTGTTAGTTATACTCATAATACTTATAAGTGAAATGACATGTATGGGATTTGCTTAAAAATACTCCAGGTGGGAATGGGGCAGAAGGAGAGTAGAGGATAGGATGAGGGAGCAGGACTGGGTGAGTGAAACAGATCAAACAAGATTGCAAAGTGTTGATAATTTTCAAAACTGGGTGATGCTTATGTGTAAGTTCATGATACCATTTCTTTATTCTTATATGTAGTTGAAAATTCCATAATAAAAATTAAAATAAGAAAAGACTATGCCTAAGAGCTGGAGAGAGGACAGAGTCACAGTGTAGAATATGAAACTCCCTTCACATGTATATATATGTATATATTTTAGTTTGGGGCCTCTTCTATTGGCTTTTTAAAAAATTTTATTTATTTATTATTATTATTTTTTATTTATTTATCTTTTGAGGGTGGGGGGGGGAGGGAGGGGGACAGGTGGGCTACTTCTATTGGTCTTTCATTTCTCTATTTTCATCCGTCTTTGTTCTTTGGCTCTTGTGGGCCTCCCATCGCGCCGGCTCTGGGCGCATGCGCCCCAGAGCTCCGGCTTGGTAATTGGACACATCAGTCCAGCCGCTCCGCGGCACGTGGGATCTTCCCAGGCCAGGGATCCAACCCGCGCCCCTTGCACTGCAAGGCAGTGTCCTTACCCACTGGACCACCAGGGGAAGCCCTTCTGTTGGCTTTTTACTTATTTATTTTCATCCATCTTAATTCTTTGGCCTATGTGGACCTCCCATTGCAGTGGCCTCTCTCGTTGCAGAGCACCAGCTCTAGGCACATGTGCTCCAGGGCGCTGGCTCGTAAATGGACACACCAGCCCAGCCGCTCCGCAGCACATGGGATCTTCCCAGGCCAGGGATCGAACCGGTGACCCTTGCACTGCAAGGTGGACTCTTTACCTACTGGATCACCAGGGAAGCCCTATATACATATATATATGTGTGTGTGTGTGTATGTATGTATATGTGTGTGTGTATATATATATATATATATATATATATATATATATATATATATATGTATGTATGAATGTATTTATATATCTTTAATTGAGCTATAGTTGCTCCACAATGCTATGCCAGCTTCTGCTGTACAACAAAGTGGACCAGCCACATGTATACACATATCCCCTCTCTTTTGGACCTCCCTCCAACCCCTCCCCATCGCCCCTCTAGGTCACCACAGAGCAGGAGCTGAGCTCTCTGCTGTACAGCAGCTTCCCACTCGCTCTGTTTTACACATGGCAGTACACCTATGCCGGGCCAAGTCTCCCAGCTGGTCCCCTGCCGCCTCCATTCTCTACATCTGCATGTATTCCTGCCCTGTAAATAGGTTGATCTGTACCACCTTTCTAGGTTCCACAAGCATGCATTAATATACAGTATTTGTTTTTCTCTTTCTGACTTATTTCGTTCTATATGACAGACACTAGGTCCATCCACATGTCTACAAATGACCCAGTTTCATTTCTTATTACGGTTGAGCAGCATTCCATTGTGTATATGTACCACAGTTTCTTTATCTGTTCATCTGTTGATGGACATTTAGGTTGCTTCCATGTCCTGATTATTGTGAATAGTGCTACAGTGAACATGGGGGTACATGTGTCTTTTTGAATTATGGTTTTCTCAGGTCACATGTTGGGTAGTGGGATTACTGAGTCATATTGGGACCTCCATAATGTTCTCCATGATGGTTGTATGAACTTACATCCCCACCAACAGTGTAGGAGGATTCGCTTTTTTTCCATACCCTCTCCAGCATTGACTGTAATTTTTTTGATCTTTGACTGGTGTGAGATACCTCATTCTAGTTTTGATCCGCATTTCTCTAATAATTAGTGATACTGAGCATCTTTTCATGTGCCTCTTGACCGTCTCTATGCCTTCTTTGGAGAAATGCCTATTTCTGCCCATTTTTGATTGGGCTGTTTGGTTTTTTTTTTTGATATTGTGTTGTATGAGCTGTTTGTATATTTTAGATTAATAGATTGTCAGTTGCTTTGTTTGCAAATCTTTTTTTTTCTTCTCTGCTTGCCATGGCTAGGACTTCCAAAACTATGCCGAATAGTAGTGGCAAGAGTAGACATCCTTGTCTTGTTTCTGACCTTAGAGGAAATGCTTTCAGCTTTTCACTGTTGAGAATGATGTTTGTTGTGGGTTTGTCATATATGGCCTTTATTATATTGTGTTATGTTCCCTCCCCGCCCACTTTCTGAAGGGTGTTTTTTTTTTTTTTATCATAAATCAGTGTTGAATTTTGTCCAAAAGCCTTTTCTGCATCTATTGAGATGATCATATGGTTTTTATTCTTTGTTAATATGGTGTAACATGCACATTGCTTGGTTTCTGTATATTGAAAAAATCCTTACTTTCCTGAGATAAATCCCACTTGATCACAGTGTGTGATCCTTTTAGCATGTTGTTGAATTCTGTTTGGTAGTATTTATTGAGGATTTTTGTGTCTATGTTCATTAGTGATATTGGTTTGTAGTTTTCTTTTTTATAGATATCTTTGTCTGATTTGGGTATCAGGATGATGGTGGCCTCATAGAATGAGCTTGGAAGTGTTCCTTTCTCCCCAGTGTTTTGGAAGAGTTTGAAAAGGATGGGTGTTAGCTCTTCTCTAAATGTTTAATAGAATTTGCCTGTGAAGCCATCTGGTCCTGGAGTTTTGTTAAAAGATCTTTAAATTGCAGTTTTAATTTCATTACTTATGACCGATCTGTTTGTATTTTCTACTTCTTCCTGATTTAGTCTTGGAAGGCTGTAGCATGTTGTCTATTATTGTGAATTCATGGGGTACATGTGTCTTTTGAATTATGGTTTTCTCAGGTCACATGTTGGGTAGTGGGATTACTGAGTCATATTGGGACCTCCATAATGTTCTCCATGATGGTTGTATGAACTTACATCCCCACCAACAGTGTAGGAGGATTCGCTTTTTTTCCATACCCTCTCCAGCATTGACTGTAATTTTTTTGATCTTTGACTGGTGTGAGATACCTCATTCTAGTTTTGATCCGCATTTCTCTAATAATTAGTGATACTGAGCATCTTTTCATGTGCCTCTTGACCGTCTCTATGCCTTCTTTGGAGAAATGCCTATTTCTGCCCATTTTTGATTGGGCTGTTTGGTTTTTTTTTTTGATATTGTGTTGTATGAGCTGTTTGTATATTTTAGATTAATAGATTGTCAGTTGCTTTGTTTGCAAATCTTTTTTTTTCTTCTCTGCTTGCCATGGCTAGGACTTCCAAAACTATGCCGAATAGTAGTGGCAAGAGTAGACATCCTTGTCTTGTTTCTGACCTTAGAGGAAATGCTTTCAGCTTTTCACTGTTGAGAATGATGTTTGTTGTGGGTTTGTCATATATGGCCTTTATTATATTGTGTTATGTTCCCTCCCCGCCCACTTTCTGAAGGGTGTTTTTTTTTTTTTTATCATAAATCAGTGTTGAATTTTGTCCAAAAGCCTTTTCTGCATCTATTGAGATGATCATATGGTTTTTATTCTTTGTTAATATGGTGTAACATGCACATTGCTTGGTTTCTGTATATTGAAAAAATCCTTACTTTCCTGAGATAAATCCCACTTGATCACAGTGTGTG
Organism: Tragulus kanchil; assembly: GCA_022376925.1. NCBI lineage: Eukaryota > Metazoa > Chordata > Mammalia > Artiodactyla > Tragulidae > Tragulus > Tragulus kanchil. Next base: position 77,953,640 of record JAIOJX010000024.1, on the reverse strand, counting down.
ATCCTTTTAGCATGTTGTTGAATTCTGTTTGGTAGTATTTATTGAGGATTTTTGTGTCTATGTTCATTAGTGATATTGGTTTGTAGTTTTCTTTTTTATAGATATCTTTGTCTGATTTGGGTATCAGGATGATGGTGGCCTCATAGAATGAGCTTGGAAGTGTTCCTTTCTCCCCAGTGTTTTGGAAGAGTTTGAAAAGGATGGGTGTTAGCTCTTCTCTAAATGTTTAATAGAATTTGCCTGTGAAGCCATCTGGTCCTGGAGTTTTGTTAAAAGATCTTTAAATTGCAGTTTTAATTTCATTACTTATGACCGATCTGTTTGTATTTTCTACTTCTTCCTGATTTAGTCTTGGAAGGCTGTACTTTTCTAAGAATTTGTCCATTTCTTCCAGGTTTTCCATTTTATTGGTATATAGTTGCTTGTAGTAGTCTCTTATGATGTGTTGTATTTCTGTGGCATCAGTTGTAATTTTTCCTTTTTCATTTCTAATTTTACTGATTGAATCCTCTCACTTTTTTCCTTTATGAGTCCGACTAAAGATTTAACAATTTTGCTTGTCTTCTCAAAGAACCAGCCTTTGGTTTCATTGATTTTTGCTATTGTTATCTTGGTTTCTATTTTATTTATATCCTTCCTGGTTTTGTGATTTCCTTCTTTCTACTAACTGTGGGTTTTATTTGTTCTTTCTCTAGTTCCTTCAGGTGTAAGGTTGATCTTTTCACTTATTCTCAGTGTTTCTCCAAATGTCCTAGAGCTTAATTTATCCAGCAAAGCTCTTTTAGTCCTCTCCTGACAGACATCTTCTGTCTGCTCTGAAGAGTGACTCAATGTCTCCCCTCACAGGGATGGTAGAGATGATCCCCAACTCTGAGACACTGCGGAAGATCCAGGTGGAGCACGGGGTGACCGGTTCCTTCAAGGACCGGCCTCTTGCCGACTGGCTGCAGAAGCACAACCCTGGGGAGGACGAGTATGAGAAGGTAGGATTGAAGGGAGGGGGTAACGCTGGGGTGGGCGACGCTGGGGTGGGCAACGTGTGGCTCTGGTCACTGCTGTGTCCCCACAAGGCCTGCGTGTGCACAGAGAAGACAGCCCAGCTGTGCTGGGAGGAGAGGAAGCCCTCTTGGTTGACTGGTGCCTCCACATGTCTAGAGGTGGGTCACATGACAGTTGTAAGCTGACCGAGAACATCCTCTGGTATCCAGCTGGGAAGCCCTCGCTGAGCTCCTCAGGTGGAGTGGGTTTGGAGGAGGAGGGCCCTCTTAGTCATGGAGCCTATCCAGGTCCTCCTGTGCCTTCTGAGGAGTCCAAGGGGGCTTTGTAGAACGAGAGTTGGAAGAGATGTTAAAGATCATTTTATCCAACTCCTCTTTTCATAGATGTGCATTAAGATTCATTTAGTTGTTCCCAGTTACGGAGATGGTTTGTGGCCTGCTTGTAAGTGGAAGCCAGGGGACTGAGGGGAGATACGACACAAAGATGGTAGGAAAGGTAGCTGACTTTCCTCAGGAGGGACTTTGTGGGCGGCAGGGCCTTGCTCACCTGCTGTGTGCTGTGGCTGGTCCACAGCTCCATGGCTTTTGCCTCTGGGTTAAACAGGTTCAAGGGAAAGAATAAATCATGATAGCCAAGCTTGTAAGAGAATGACCGTAAACCAGAAGGCTAATTTATGTTCATGTGACTTCCAAGGGGATCCATATACCAACTTTTATTAATCAATGCCTTTTATCCCTGAGGGTGAACTTACATGGGCAGCCAAGCTATAATCAGAATATTGTTTAGTGAAACATCTTCTGAGGCCTTAAATGTCTGCATTCCCCAGGGTTTAGGGCTGATCTTCTTGAGGTCCTAGCGCTTAATTTATCCAGCAAAGCTCTTTTAGTCCTCTCCTGACAGACATCTTCTGTCTGCTCTGAAGAGTGACTCAATGTCTCCCCTCACAGGGATGGTAGAGATGATCCCCAACTCTGAGACACTGCGGAAGATCCAGGTGGAGCACGGGGTGACCGGTTCCTTCAAGGACCGGCCTCTTGCCGACTGGCTGCAGAAGCACAACCCTGGGGAGGACGAGTATGAGAAGGTAGGATTGAAGGGAGGGGGTAACGCTGGGGTGGGCGACGCTGGGGTGGGCAACGTGTGGCTCTGGTCACTGCTGTGTCCCCACAAGGCCTGCGTGTGCACAGAGAAGACAGCCCAGCTGTGCTGGGAGGAGAGGAAGCCCTCTTGGTTGACTGGTGCCTCCACATGTCTAGAGGTGGGTCACATGACAGTTGTAAGCTGACCGAGAACATCCTCTGGTATCCAGCTGGGAAGCCCTCGCTGAGCTCCTCAGGTGGAGTGGGTTTGGAGGAGGAGGGCCCTCTTAGTCATGGAGCCTATCCAGGTCCTCCTGTGCCTTCTGAGGAGTCCAAGGGGGCTTTGTAGAACGAGAGTTGGAAGAGATGTTAAAGATCATTTTATCCAACTCCTCTTTTCATAGATGTGCATTAAGATTCATTTAGTTGTTCCCAGTTACGGAGATGGTTTGTGGCCTGCTTGTAAGTGGAAGCCAGGGGACTGAGGGGAGATACGACACAAAGATGGTAGGAAAGGTAGCTGACTTTCCTCAGGAGGGACTTTGTGGGCGGCAGGGCCTTGCTCACCTGCTGTGTGCTGTGGCTGGTCCACAGCTCCATGGCTTTTGCCTCTGGGTTAAACAGGTTCAAGGGAAAGAATAAATCATGATAGCCAAGCTTGTAAGAGAATGACCGTAAACCAGAAGGCTAATTTATGTTCATGTGACTTCCAAGGGGATCCATATACCAACTTTTATTAATCAATGCCTTTTATCCCTGAGGGTGAACTTACATGGGCAGCCAAGCTATAATCAGAATATTGTTTAGTGAGCATGTAACTAGCTGATCTTCTGAGGCCTTAAATGTCTGCATTCCCCAGGGTTTAATTCCTGGCCTGCTGTGCTCTTGGCACTCTTCTTGTGCCAGTTTGTCATCTCTTATTGCATTACCCCACTTGCTGGTGACTTCCAGAGCCATTCCCTCTTCCCTGTCTCACTACCCAGTTGCTGGACCTCTCTGCTTGTATTGACCTGTACGTCAAACTCAAGTCAAAACCAAGCTTTGTGTCTCACTTTGTCCTCTCGAACCCTCTTTTTGTGTGTTTCCTGAATGGTATAAATCTCTGTGTGGTCACCCAAGACAGAGCCGTGGGTCTTCTTTTTAAATTTTATTTCATTTTATGCAGCGCTGGGTCTTCATTGCTGTGCGTTGGCTTCTCCTTGTGGTGGCTTATCCTATTGTGGCGTACAGGCTCTAGAGCTCATGGCCTTCCCTAGTTGCAACACACAGGCTCTGATGCTCAGGTTCGATAGTTGTGGCACTTGGGCTTAGTTGTCCTTTGGCAGGTGGAATCTTCCCAGATCTGGCATCGAATCTGTGTCCCCAGCATTGGCAGGTGAATTCTTGACCATTGGACCACCAGGGAAGTCTGAGCCAGAGTCTTCTTGATGCTTCCACTCTGCTTTGCCAAGCCCTATTGATTCTGTTCCGCAGATGCCTCTTGAATCTGTCTTACTTCTTACCGTTTCTTTTGGCCATTGGCTGTCTATCCCCTGAACCACAGGCATGCCTCTCCTCCTCCCATTTCCATTCTCTGCTTGATTTCAGAGTCTTTTAAAATAAAGTGCTGAGTGCTTGTATCACTCCTTTGCTCTCAATTCTTCAAAGACTCCTTGTATCCTAAAAGATGAGTTCATCATCCATGGCATTGCTGCCGAGACTTTGGTCGTCCAACCCCACTGACCCCTGCGCTCTCCTCCACTATACTTCCTCGTCTACTGTCACTTATATCACAGCTTATGGAGCTACTTGCATTTCCTTGATACCTTTAGACAGCAGTATATCGTTTGCCTGGAAAGCCCTTCTCCATCCCTCCAAACCCACCTCCTTTCTGTTGCAGACGTTGCTCTACCCTTGGGAAGGAATGATATTGTTTCCTCCCTCCCTCAATCCCATATATTAGTTATACTAACATCTGTTTTTCAGATATTAAACAGCCACCATACAGTGGTGCCAGAGTTGTAATTACTCTTTGTCAAAGTAATAAAGAGTCATAATAAATATTATGGAAGTCTGTGTAATGAGAATACACACAGAAACTAACTCAGTATCTCAGTATTTAATGTCAGTCTTTCCAAGATGGCTCTCAGCTCTTCCAGCTTTTCTACTAGAATTATGCTGGTGGTTTCTTACTGTGCCTTCTGGGAGGAAAGAACTAGATATTTGTCTCTTGGCTGCCTCCTTAGGAAATAGAGTACCCCTGTCCTACATGCGAAACCCCTTAAATCAGGAGAGCTCTCTGTACAGTGAGGCTTCCTGCCAGGAAGCAGCTAACACCCTGCGTAACTCAGTGATGAGACTTTAGTCATTTACTCTGTAACGTAGTATAGGCATACAGCAGCTTTGTAAGTCAATAGAGGGTACTTTTCAGCTAGCAAGAGTGCCTGGGACCAGAAGACAGGCTGATGGAGATGGTCAGGACTGAGAGTTGGTGGGTTGTACTTGCTGAGCGGTTTCTTTTCAGTTGTGTATTTCCCTATCATAAAAGTCATCCTTTTCTTGCAGAAAATATATTCTATGAATTCTTCACAAATATTCTATTCTTAACTTCCTAGGGATTAGTCATCTGGTTTAATTTAACACATTACTGAGGGATTTCTGTGTTTTGAAGTAGGCGTGTAGAACAGCCAAGAGGCTGCTGGGATGTAAGATCACTGAACCCTGGGAAAGTAAGAATGCTAAGCCCTGAGTGATTGTTGGTGCCTGTAGGGGGTATGTGGGGAGGAGCCAGTGTGGGCTGGGAAGGTCTGGGAAAACCCCAAAAAAGCTCCTTGAAGGCTGGGTGGAAATTCACAGAGGGAGCTGGGAAAGGCATATTCTATAGCTGGGAAACTTTCTCTCATTCCCAGCTTTCCTCCTTTGCTCTGACAACTGCTGATGGTGCCTCTGCTGATGAGTCTGTCTTGAGTTCTTGGGAACTTGATAAACCTCACAAAGAGGGCTTGGAGGATGAAAGAAACCCATTCACTAATTCCATACATTTTTACTGGAAAGACAGATAAAGGGGGAGATACTGATCACCGTCTCCTTCCTCCTTGCCCTCCTGCTTTAAACTCAAAAATAACTCTGACACATTTTACCAGCTAGAGACGTCTGATTTTCAAGTGGAAAACACCCTCTAGAAGTGTTAAACTGCCTCAGTTCTTCCTTGGAGTGAAGTGACTATAATTAAATTAGGCTGTATCAGTTACCAAGAACACGGGAAATGGGAGCCGTATTGGGGGCAAGGAAAAAGACAGAAGAATTCTAAGCAGGATCAGACAGGGATCTTTAAGTCTGCTGCCTCAGTGCTGTGCTTGAGTTATGGTCCCCACAACTAGCTGGGAAAGTTGTAAACATTAAGTTTACCTGATTCTGAGCTGGTCAAGTCTGGGCTTCCAGATCAGTCCATTGTCTTTCCAACCAGTTTCCCAAGGAGAAGGAAAGGTGAGCTAATTCTTTTCATTTACTCTGTAACGTAGTATAGGCATACAGCAGCTTTGTAAGTCAATAGAGGGTACTTTTCAGCTAGCAAGAGTGCCTGGGACCAGAAGACAGGCTGATGGAGATGGTCAGGACTGAGAGTTGGTGGGTTGTACTTGCTGAGCGGTTTCTTTTCAGTTGTGTATTTCCCTATCATAAAAGTCATCCTTTTCTTGCAGAAAATATATTCTATGAATTCTTCACAAATATTCTATTCTTAACTTCCTAGGGATTAGTCATCTGGTTTAATTTAACACATTACTGAGGGATTTCTGTGTTTTGAAGTAGGCGTGTAGAACAGCCAAGAGGCTGCTGGGATGTAAGATCACTGAACCCTGGGAAAGTAAGAATGCTAAGCCCTGAGTGATTGTTGGTGCCTGTAGGGGGTATGTGGGGAGGAGCCAGTGTGGGCTGGGAAGGTCTGGAAACCCAAGAAAGCTCCTTGAAGGCTGGGTGGAAATTCACAGAGGGAGCTGGGAAAGGCATATTCTATAGCTGGGAAACTTTCTCTCATTCCCAGCTTTCCTCCTTTGCTCTGACAACTGCTGATGGTGCCTCTGCTGATGAGTCTGTCTTGAGTTCTTGGGAACTTGATAAACCTCACAAAGAGGGCTTGGAGGATGAAAGAAACCCATTCACTAATTCCATACATTTTTACTGGAAAGACAGATAAAGGGGGAGATACTGATCACCGTCTCCTTCCTCCTTGCCCTCCTGCTTTAAACTCAAAAATAACTCTGACACATTTTACCAGCTAGAGACGTCTGATTTTCAAGTGGAAAACACCCTCTAGAAGTGTTAAACTGCCTCAGTTCTTCCTTGGAGTGAAGTGACTATAATTAAATTAGGCTGTATCAGTTACCAAGAACACGGGAAATGGGAGCCGTATTGGGGGCAAGGAAAAAGACAGAAGAATTCTAAGCAGGATCAGACAGGGATCTTTAAGTCTGCTGCCTCAGTGCTGTGCTTGAGTTATGGTCCCCACAACTAGCTGGGAAAGTTGTAAACATTAAGTTTACCTGATTCTGAGCTGGTCAAGTCTGGGCTTCCAGATCAGTCCATTGTCTTTCCAACCAGTTTCCCAAGGAGAAGGAAAGGTGCAGAAGGCGGTGAATCGCAGATAAGGTGATGAATATATACATATAAGTCTTCCATCTCCTTTTTGCCCCATAAGATAAGTTTCTGAGTGTATCAGTGTGTATGTTAGTATGTGATGAAGGCTGAACTGACTCTTGGACTCATGTGAGAGGGTCAGGGTGGGCTCATTTCAGTCTGGCTTTGCCCCTGGGGTCCCTGCACTCCAGCTTTGTTTCCTCTCCTCCCCTCTGTCTTCCTTACTCCCAGGCTGTAGAGAACTTCATTTATTCCTGTGCTGGCTGCTGTGTGGCCACGTATGTCTTGGGCATCTGTGACCGACACAATGACAACATCATGCTGAAGACGACTGGCCATATGTTCCACATAGATTTTGGCCGCTTCCTGGGCCATGCCCAGATGTTTGGCAACATTAAGCGGTAAGTGGTCTCTCGAAGCCAGGATGTGTGTGTAGGCCTGGGAGGTCAGCAGAAATGGTTCAGAGCTGGAGCACAAGCCCATGATGGGAGAAGCCACCCACACTGTGGAGTGTGGTCCCTGGGTTGAGCAGCTTTGGAAAAGAGAAGACTGAGAAAGAGGTCAAGTCCCTGCAGGACCTTGCAGAAGAGGGCAGGGACCAGCCCTTCTCCCTCCCTGCTGAGGACTGAGCAGAGGGAAATGAGCCCAAACCACAGCAAAAGGGAATATAACTAGACACCCAGGGAAACCATCACTAGCTGACAGACAAGAGACCAATGAACAATGTGTCTGGTGATCACTTAAGGTTAAGGTATGAAAAGAAAAATGAAACTGTTAGAGGAGCCCCATGTATCCAGTGTCCTACAGGTGTTGAGGGATGAGGGGATGTACCCTCAGACACAACCCACAGAGTGAGCTTCCTCCTCCGTGTTGACCTTCTACCTGTATGTTCCCCTTGGCTCAGGGACCGTGCCCCCTTTGTCTTCACCTCGGACATGGCGTATGTCATCAACGGGGGTGACAAGCCTTCCAGCCGCTTCCATGATTTTGTTGACCTTTGCTGCCAAGCCTACAACCTCATTCGCAAGCACACCCACCTCTTCCTCAACCTTCTGGGCCTGGTAGGAGCTCCGTCCCTCCTGACCCCCTCCTTCTTATAGTCTGGCACCATCTTTAAGACTCCCTGTCTTGCCCTAGAGGATTCCTGGAGGTCTACTTCTCCGAGACCTAGATAAAGGCAGGGTCCTGACCGCTTGGGGACAGTGGTATCTGTGGGTATCTGACTTTCTGCTGCAGCCCCCCAGTTCCTGCAGCCTGCCAGCCACTGCCCACAGCATTGGTCTACCACCCTCTCGAAGGGTTAGGGAGCCTAGCTCTAGAAACGTTTGCCTTATGGTGAGGAAAAAGCAAGAATTCCTGGTCACTCCAGACACCCTGTCGTCTTTGCTCTTCCAGATGTTGTCCTGTGGTATCCCTGAACTCTCAGACCTGGAAGACCTCAAGTATGTGTATGATGCCCTGAGGCCTCAGGACACAGAGGCCAATGCCACTACCTACTTCACCAGGTAAAACTCTCCACGCAAACAGTGCTCCCCACGCTGGGTAGTTAATTTCCAGGCGGCCTACTTGGGAGGAGCTGGGCTAGGGAAACGGAAGGGGCTTTGCTCTGGTGGCAGAGTTGAGAGTTGACAACATGGGTCAGATATGCCAACTTTATCTGACTTGGGTAAATGTCTTACTTCTCTTACACTCAGTCTCCCACCTGCACTTGATTGCAATCCCCTTCCTGCATTCTCACAGGATCTCGATCAAGGACGTTGTCTGTGGGATGCCGCATAATAGGGATTCTGTAATAGTTTTTAGTTCTCTGGATCAGACCCTGACCCCTTGTCAAAGCATGGCCTTTCCCCATATTTGATGTTTCTAGACATATTATGTGTGAAAGCAGGGAAGTGTCTGTGTACTAATGTGTATGGCTTGTCCATTTTTTATGCACCCTTTTGGGAACTAAGCAAGTTACATTTTCTCTGTTGGGGCTAATACAGTAGCTTTCCTTCTGAACTGAAATCTCTGTATTGAATTTTGTTTGGTGAGGATCCCTTGTGCTGAAGCTTGAAACTAGGTTTGACAACAGTATTTAGACAGTTACATGATGACCCCACAGTGGCAGCCCCAATTCCTCTCTACTTTGGTTTAACCGTCCTTGGCCCAGGTGGGCAGGGAGGGAGATAAGACCCCGAGGTTCACAGGAATACCTCGTATTTAGATCATTGTGTACAGTTGTGTGCTCTAGGAGGATGTCACAGAGGGAAAATGACCTCATCTAAGCTGCGTGGGTATCTCGGGTGTCCGGGGATATTCCTTGAGACACAGCTCTGTCTCGGCAGTGGGGCCTCAATGTCCACAGTTACTGCCTTTTCTTCCCATCCTCCTGCAGGTTGATTGAGTCCAGCCTTGGCAGTGTAGCCACGAAGCTCAATTTTTTCATCCATAACCTGGCTCAGATGAAGTTTTTAGGCTCAGATGATCGGCTGACCCTTTCTTTTGCTCCCCGGACACACACTCTCAAGAGCTCTGGCCGCATAAGTGATGTGTTTCTCTGTCGCCATGAGAAGATTTTCCACCCCAACAAGGGCTACGTAAGTGTCTGTTCCCATCTGACCCTCTCTTGCTTTCCTCCATCCAGCTTATTGCGGGTTTTACTGTTCTTTCCTTCCGCACTGTGGGTGCTGGAGTTGACCGAGCACCCTGTGTTGAGAGCAGCTGCAGACCCTTCCTCCTCCCCTGCCCAAGTGGCCTGCCTGCTGTCAGGGAGCCGGGCTGGGTGGCTGTTCCCTCTGGGCCAGGGGTCTTGTGAAATAAGCATTCTTGTGGATCTTTGCTTTCATTTTCCTGCATATGTGTACTCCCTTTGTCTCTGTTGGAGACATTTTATCCTCTTTCTTCTGGAAAGCATAACTCGTCCAACACCCACCCACGCATGCACACATACACGCCCCATTCTGTCCCCTCACCTACCGGCTTCATCAGGTGCAGGCGGTTTGGCAGGGAGTATTCGCTAAGGTTTGGACTTTGCAGATTTACGTGGTAAAGGTGATGCGAGAGAATGCTCACGAGGCCACTTATATCCAGCGGACATTTGAGGAGTTCCAGGAATTGCACAATAAGCTGCGGCTGCTCTTCCCTTCTTCCCTCTTGCCCAGGTACCTGCTCCCGCTCTGCACTGAGGGCTGCTGGGGAGGAACTGCTGGAGGGAGAAACTGCCCTCTGGGGTAAAGACCTCCGTCCTGGGTTTTCCTGTACTGGCAATGTGGGGGGTGGCAAGTGCTCCCCCTGCTGGCCGCACGGTCTTCCTCCAGCCTTGAAGATAAGCTTGGGTCCTCCTACCACCGGAGCAAACTGGGTCTAAAGGCAAGGGGATTGACTGCATCTTAAGATGTTTTGAAGTTCCTGATTTTCTAAAGAGTAAACGTAGTTTTCAAATAGATAAACCAAATGTGGTGTAAAATGGACTATTACTATACTGTATGATTCCACTTATATGAAGTACTTAGTCAAATTCAGCAAGCAGAGAGTAGAATGGTGGTTGCCAGTGGGTAGGAGCAAATGCGAAGTTGTTTACAATTTCAGTTTTGCAAGATGAAAACACTGGAGATGGGGATCATGACAAGTGTACTTAATTCTGAACTGTACACCTAACAACGGTTAAGATGGTAGATTTTATGTTACATGTATTTCACAACGATTTGAAAAAGCGATTTTCCAAATGAATGTTTACCTTGATGGGGCAAACGGGCAGCTCCAGAGCTGCCGAAGCAATTCTGGGGAGCTGTAATACACTGCCCAACGGTTTGGTTTCTCTTGGAATTGGTATCCCTGGAATTGTCCGATGTGAGATGCTGCGCGGGTGTCCTTGACACAGAGCTGGAGGAGACATGTGGTGGGCGAAAGGTCCCTGAGTAGGGAGGCTGATGAGAAATGCGGATCAGGTGACTGAAAATGCAAGTGAAATGTGACTAAAGGCGGTTGCTTCTTCATTTTCTTTACCCATCTAACCCCCTTCTCTGTCCCCACCGCCCACCTGCCACCAGCTTCCCCAGTCGCTTTGTGATTGGCCGCTCGCGAGGGGAGGCCGTGGCCGAGCGACGGAGGGAGGAGTTAAACGGCTACATCTGGCACTTGATCCACGCAGCCCCGGAGGTGGCCGAGGTGGGTCGATGCCTCTCTTCCTGGCTGTCCCTGGCACTGGTGGGGGATGGGGGATGCGAATGGAAGTGGGTGGCAATCGTGCAAGGGACCTGGGTCTGCCCGACTGTGGAGGAGGGAGGTGGGCAGGCCATGGCTCCAGCCGCACCGAGCTATGCACAGAAACATGAAACACAAACATGCAGTGGGTCACACAGAGACGTATCCATGTCAGTTGCCTTCACAGAGTGCTTGTACTAGCAAGAGCCTGAGGACGTGCAAAGTTTTTGAACAAGTTGAGTGTGTACCACCTAGATTTTTCTTTTAAACAAGTAGTATTATAATTTGATGTCATAATGGGCATAAAGGCAAATCAGGAGTCCCATCACCCTAGAGAAAAAATCTGGCCCCATTTCCATGTTCCCTTCCTATTTGTCCGTATATAAATGGGACTTTTATAGTGGTCATAGTTCAAATATAATGCTATAATCTGGTTATTTGTTTTTACTTAAGTGTATATAGTTAGCATAACTTCAAATATCTTACCAAGTTAATACACTGGCTTGCAATACCAAAATCTCTTTAACCATTCGCCTTTTGTAAGATATTTAAAACATGGCCCTCCCCTCTTTTTACTATTAATGCTAGAGTGGGTATTTTCGCACATTTTAGTTTTTTGTGCCCTAATTGTTTAGGAAACGTTCTTAAAAGTGAGATTCATAGTCTTTGTCCAAGGCTGGCTTAGGCTAGGACTTTAAACCATGACCTGGCAGTGAAAGCACCAGGTCCTGACTGCTTGCCTGCCATGGATTCCAAGAACAGACTGCTTTTGACCTGATGTGACCTACTTTTATTTGCTTTTTCCCCTTTTCAAAACTTTTTTTTATTATGAGAACTTTCAAACATACAGAAAAATAGAGAAACAGTATAATGAATGCCTATGTATTCATCACCTAAAGTGTTATTATTTTGCCATGTTTGCTTCATCTGTTTCTTATGAAATATTTTAAAGTAAATCACAGATATCATGACATTCTACCCCTAAATACTTACTCTGCATCTCTAAAAAACAAGGACATAATTTTATATAACTACACAGTTGTTACAGCACCTAGTTCATAATCCATATTCAAAATTTCCCTGTCATCTCCAAAATTCTTGTAACAATAGATTTTTTTGAGCTATGACCTAAATAAGAATTGCATATTACATTTGGTTGTCACATTCTGTAAGTCTCTTTTAATGTTGAAGGCTTCCTTTCCTTTTTTCATTGTATCTTGAGGGACGACCCTGTTTTCTGATTCCATTCCAGTGTGATTTGGTGTATACCTTCTTCCACCCCCTGCCCCGGGATGAGAAGACTGCAGGCACCAGCCTTGCTCCCAAGTCCTCAGGTACAGTGCTGTCTCTGTGACATTTCCACCAACTTTTCTGTTGTTGATGTTCAGTCACTCAGTTCTGTCTGACTCCCGACTCCATGGACTACAGCAGGCCAGGATTACCGTCCTTTACTGTCTCCCAGAGTTTGCTCAAATTCATGTCCATTGAGTCAGTGACGCCATCCAACCATCTCATTCTCTGTGACCTGCTTCTCCTCCTGCCCTCAGTCTTTCCCAGCATCAGGGTCTTTTCTTTTTTTTTTTTTTTAACTTTTTTTTACTTTTAACTTTCACAGAGTTTTGTTGTTTACAGATATGTATGCTCCTAGATTAGTCATATGTATATCCCCCCCATCCCCCCCGTCCAGACCGTCACACAGCACCCCTCTAATAAGTCATCTCTTCACGTCAGACTGTCAAATTATTAGAGCTTCAGCTTCAGCATCAGGCCTTCCAATGAATACTCAGGGTTGATTTCCTTTAGGATTGACTGGTTGATTTCCCTGTAGTCCAAGGGACTCTCAAGAGTCTTCTCCAGCACCATAGTTCAAAAGCATCTGTTCTTTAGCGCTCAGCCTTCTTTGTGGTCCAACTGTCACATCCATACATGCTACTGAAACAACCAAAGCTTTGACTATATGGCCTTTGTTTGCGAAGTGATGTCTCTGCTTTTTAGTACCCTGTCTAGGTTGGTCACAGCTTTTCTTCCAAGGAGCAAGTGTCTTTTTATTTCATGTTTGCAGTCACTATCCACAGTGATTCTGGAGCCCAAGGAAATAATATCTGTCACTGTTTGCTTTCTCTCCAGCTATTTGCCATGAAGTGATGGGACCAGACACTCTGATCTTAGTTTTTTGAATGTTGAATTTTGAGTCAGCTTTTTCACTCTTCCTCTTTCACCTTCATCAAGAGGCTTGTTAGTTCTCCCTCTTCACTTTCTGCTATTTAAGGTGGTGTCATCTGCGTATTTGATGTTGATATTTTTCCCAGAAATCTTGATTCCAGCTTGGTGTTGCTCATGATGTACTCTGCATTTAAGTTAAATAAGTAGGGTGACAATATACAACCTTGATGTACTTCTTTCCCAATTTGGAACCAGTCCATTGTTCCATGTCCAGTTCTAACTGTTGCTTCTTGACCTGCATACGGGTTTCTCAGGAGACGGGTAAGGTGGTCTGGTATTCCCATTTAAGAATTTTCCACAGTTTGCTCTGATCCATACAGTCAAAGGCTTTAGCATATTCAGTGAAGAAGAAGTAAATATTTTTCTGGAATTCTCTTTCTTTCTTTCTTTTTTTTTTTTTTTAAAGATTTATTTATTTTTGGGTGGGGGTTGGGTTGGGGAGGGAGGGGAGCTTGGTCTTTCATTTCTCTCTGTTCATCCGTCTTTGTTCTTTGGCTCCTGTGGGCCTCCCATCGCAGCGGCGTCTGTCGTTGCAGAGCACCGGCTCTGGGCGCATGCGCTCCAGAGCTCTGGCTCGGTAATTGGACACATCAGTCCAGCCACTCTGCGGCACGTGGGATCTTCCCAGGCCGGGGCTCGAACCGGCGCCCCTTGCACTGCAAGGTGGTGTCCTTACCCACTGGACCACCAGGGGAAGCCCTCTCTTGCTTTCTTTATGATCCAATGGATGTTAGCAATGTAATATCTGGTTCCTCTGCCTTTTCTAAATCCAGCTTGTACATCTGGAAGTTCTCTGTTCACATACTGTTGAAATGGAGCTTGAAGGATTTTGAGTGTGACCTCGTTAGCATGTGAAACGATTGCAGTTGTGCCACAGCTGAACATGTTTTGGCACTGCCCTTCTTTGGGATTGGAATGAAAAGTGACCCCTTCCAGTCCTGTGGCTACTGCTGAGTTTTTCAAATTTGCTGGGATATTCAGTGCAGCACTTTATCAGCATCATTGTTTAGGATTTGACATAGCTCAGCTGGAATTCCATCACCTCCACTAGCTCTGTTCGTAGTAATACTTCCTAAGGTCCACTTAACTTCATGTTCCAGAATATCTGGCTCTAGGTGAGTGATCACACCATTGTTGTTATCTGGGTCACTAAGACCTTTTTTGTACAGTTCTTCTGTGTATTCTTTCCACCTCTTCTTAATCTCCTATTTCTGTTAGGGCCATATCATTTTTGTCCTTTCTTGTGCCTATCTTTGCATGAAAGTATTCCTAATATTCTTGAAGAAACCTCTAGTTTTTCCCATTCTGTTGTTTTGTTCTGTTTTTTTGCACCTTGTTCACCTACAAAGGCCTTTTTATCTCTCCTTGCTATTCTCTGAAACTGTGCATTCAGTTGAGTATACCTTTCCTTTTCCTTTTTTTTTCTTTTTAATACCTTTCCTTTTCTGCTTTGCCTTTCTCATCTCTTCTTTCTCAGCTATTTGTAAGGCCTCCTCAGACAACCAGTTTGCCTTTTTGCATTTCTTTTTCTTGGGGATGGTTTTGATTACTGCCTCCTGTACCATGTTAGGAACTTCTGTCCATAGTTCTTCAGGCACACTATCAGATCCAACCCCTTGACTCTATTTGTCACTTTCACTGTATAATTTTATGGAATTTGGTTCAGGTTATATCTGGTCTAGTGGTTTTCCTTACATTCTTCTTCCAAAGGTAATTTTTTCCACCCTTGTTTCTTCCCAGGTCGTCTTCTTTTTTATTTTTATTTTTTAAACTTTTATTTTACTTTTAACTTTTATAGAGTTTTGTTGTTTATAGATATGTATGTTCTCAGATTAGTCATATGTATATCTCCCCCATCCCACCCCTCCTGACCGTCATACTTCCCAGGTCTCCTTTGCTTACTGGCTAGAGAATCTTTGGGTCCACAGCTTCATGAGAAGATTCCTCAGGGACTGGATATGCTTACACTCTGAAATTACATAGACTTATCCCCAACTCAACTGTAACTCACATTTGCAGATAGCCTATGGCAGAACCTTGATGGGATATCAGGAATCTAACATGGAGATACTGGCAAGGGGTCAAAAGTAAACAGAAGAGGGCTTCCCTGGTGGTCCAGTGGGTAGAGTCCACCTTGCAGTAAGTGATAGCTATGCTTGTGCCTATTCTTTACCCATAATACTTCCTAAGGTCCACTTAACTTCATGTTCCAGAATATCTGGCTCTAGGTGAGTGATCACACCATTGTTGTTATCTGGGTCACTAAGACCTTTTTTGTACAGTTCTTCTGTGTATTCTTTCCACCTCTTCTTAATCTCCTATTTCTGTTAGGGCCATATCATTTTTGTCCTTTCTTGTGCCTATCTTTGCATGAAAGTATTCCTAATATTCTTGAAGAAACCTCTAGTTTTTCCCATTCTGTTGTTTTGTTCTGTTTTTTTGCACCTTGTTCACCTACAAAGGCCTTTTTATCTCTCCTTGCTATTCTCTGAAACTGTGCATTCAGTTGAGTATACCTTTCCTTTTCCTTTTTTTTTCTTTTTAATACCTTTCCTTTTCTGCTTTGCCTTTCTCATCTCTTCTTTCTCAGCTATTTGTAAGGCCTCCTCAGACAACCAGTTTGCCTTTTTGCATTTCTTTTTCTTGGGGATGGTTTTGATTACTGCCTCCTGTACCATGTTAGGAACTTCTGTCCATAGTTCTTCAGGCACACTATCAGATCCAACCCCTTGACTCTATTTGTCACTTTCACTGTATAATTTTATGGAATTTGGTTCAGGTTATATCTGGTCTAGTGGTTTTCCTTACATTCTTCTTCCAAAGGTAATTTTTTCCACCCTTGTTTCTTCCCAGGTCGTCTTCTTTTTTATTTTTATTTTTTAAACTTTTATTTTACTTTTAACTTTTATAGAGTTTTGTTGTTTATAGATATGTATGTTCTCAGATTAGTCATATGTATATCTCCCCCATCCCACCCCTCCTGACCGTCATACTTCCCAGGTCTCCTTTGCTTACTGGCTAGAGAATCTTTGGGTCCACAGCTTCATGAGAAGATTCCTCAGGGACTGGATATGCTTACACTCTGAAATTACATAGACTTATCCCCAACTCAACTGTAACTCACATTTGCAGATAGCCTATGGCAGAACCTTGATGGGATATCAGGAATCTAACATGGAGATACTGGCAAGGGGTCAAAAGTAAACAGAAGAGGGCTTCCCTGGTGGTCCAGTGGGTAAAGAGTCCACCTTGCAGTGCAAGGGGCACCAGTTCGATCCCTGGCCCGAGCAGGTCCCACATGCCGTGAAACGACTGGACCAATGTGTCCAATTACAGGCCAGCGCTCTGGAGCACATGTGCCCAGAGCTGGTGCTCTGCAACAAGAGAGGCCGCTGCAATGGGAGGCCCACCCAGGCCAAAGAATAAAGATGGATGAAAATAAATAAACGAAAAACCAATAAAGGAGGCCATAATTAAAAAAAAAAAAAAAAAAGTCACTTAAAAAAAAAAAAGCAAACAGAAACATCTACCTTGTTCCAGATGGGGACAGGGCTGACCTCATGACCTTTCTCCATTTCCTTTGTTCCTACAGATGGCACATGGGCCCGGCCAGTCGGGAAGGTGGGGGGAGAGGTGAAACTGTCCATCTCCTATAAAAACAATAAACTCTTCATCATGGTGATGCATATTCGGGGCTTGGTAAGTGCATACACAGTCCTTATTTGGATCTTCATCTTCCTTCTGGTACTTTTTGGACTAATCACACCTTTTGTATCCCTGCTCTCATGAAAATAATCACAGAAGTTACTGAATGAATACCCAGTGGGCCTGCTGCCATGCTAGGTCTATGGTATGACCAAGCAGTGCTAGACACAGCTTCTTACTACCTGTGGTCTTTGGCAAATAGCCCAGTTACTCTTAGCCTCATTAAAATGAGGATAATGTTAGCATTGTCTCATAGGGTTGTTATAGGGGTTAAATGAGATAATGAATGTTGAGACCTTAACATAGTGCCTTTTTTTTTTAGGGGGGCCTCAGGGCTTATTTCCTGATTATATTGAGTGTCGTTCCCCATCCCACCCCTCCTGACCGCCATACTTCCCAGGTCTCCTTTGCTTACTGGCTAGAGAATCTTTGGGTCCACAGCTTCATGAGAAGATTCCTCAGGGACTGGATATGCTTACACTCTGAAATTACATAGACTTATCCCCAACTCAACTGTAACTCACATTTGCAGATAGCCTATGGCAGAACCTTGATGGGATATCAGGAATCTAACATGGAGATACTGGCAAGGGGTCAAAAGTAAACAGAAGAGGGCTTCCCTGGTGGTCCAGTGGGTAAAGAGTCCACCTTGCAGTGCAAGGGGCACCAGTTCGATCCCTGGCCCGAGCAGGTCCCACATGCCGTGAAACGACTGGACCAATGTGTCCAATTACAGGCCAGCGCTCTGGAGCACATGTGCCCAGAGCTGGTGCTCTGCAACAAGAGAGGCCGCTGCAATGGGAGGCCCACCCAGGCCAAAGAATAAAGATGGATGAAAATAAATAAACGAAAAACCAATAAAGGAGGCCATAATTAAAAAAAAAAAAAGTCACTTAAAAAAAAAAAAGCAAACAGAAACATCTACCTTGTTCCAGATGGGGACAGGGCTGACCTCATGACCTTTCTCCATTTCCTTTGTTCCTACAGATGGCACATGGGCCCGGCCAGTCGGGAAGGTGGGG
Source organism: Tragulus kanchil (assembly GCA_022376925.1). Taxonomy (NCBI): domain Eukaryota; kingdom Metazoa; phylum Chordata; class Mammalia; order Artiodactyla; family Tragulidae; genus Tragulus; species Tragulus kanchil. Next base: position 77,935,813 of record JAIOJX010000024.1, on the reverse strand, counting down.
GGAGAGGTGAAACTGTCCATCTCCTATAAAAACAATAAACTCTTCATCATGGTGATGCATATTCGGGGCTTGGTAAGTGCATACACAGTCCTTATTTGGATCTTCATCTTCCTTCTGGTACTTTTTGGACTAATCACACCTTTTGTATCCCTGCTCTCATGAAAATAATCACAGAAGTTACTGAATGAATACCCAGTGGGCCTGCTGCCATGCTAGGTCTATGGTATGACCAAGCAGTGCTAGACACAGCTTCTTACTACCTGTGGTCTTTGGCAAATAGCCCAGTTACTCTTAGCCTCATTAAAATGAGGATAATGTTAGCATTGTCTCATAGGGTTGTTATAGGGGTTAAATGAGATAATGAATGTTGAGACCTTAACATAGTGCCTGGTTTTATTATTATGGTGATTATTATAAGGGAGTGGCCTCAGGGGCTTATTTCCTGATTATAAAGTTGAGGCAGCCATATGACATCCTATCTAATAAAGACTGTGTGTAATTACTAAGTTTTTGGTATGATTCTAAGAACCCTGTGAGTGGAAGAGGAAGGGAGCTCATAGAATACCTACAGAGTGCTGGCTTTGTGCAGGTTGGGGCGTCAGTATGTGGCAGGAGGCCATGTGAGCCTTGGAATCGGAGGTGACTTGGGCTTCACTCTCACAGTGTCATTTATTCATGTTAGTCAACAAATCTTCATCAGTTCCTTACTGTGGGCCAGGCACTGGCACATTAGCTTTGGATACAAGGGTAAACCAAATAAAATCTCTATCCTCAGGGAGCTTACATTCTAGTAGGAAGAGGCAAACAGACAAATTGTTAAGTAAAATATATGACAAGTCAGACTGTGGCAAGTATTCTGGTGAAAACTGAAGCAGAGGAGAGGAGGAATGCTGGGGTAGAAGGAGGGGAGCCGCAGCTTTGCACAGTGGCCAGGGACACCTTCATGGATGAGGAGGTATTTGGGCAAAGGTGGAAGGAGGAAAGGGAGGGAGGATTGTTCCAGGCAGAAGGGGCAGTTAAAGCCCTGTCAGGAGCCTGCCTGATGGATGTCAGGACCTGCCAGAGGAGGCCAGGGTGGCTGAAACCACTGGAACAAAGGGGAGAATAGTGGATGGCGAGGTTGGGGAGGGCAGACCAGAGCCTTGGTCCTGCCTTCAGGAATATGGCTTTTCCTTGAGTGAGATGGGAGCCATTGGAGGGTCAGAGGCATGACAAGATCTGACTTAAGTTTTAAAAGGATGAGGCTGAGTGAGTCACTGATTGGCTGACCTTGAACAAGCGACTTAATCTCTCTGACTCATTTTTCTACTCATTTCTCATCAGGGATTACTTGGATCAAATGACAAAATAGAGACGGTGGGCAAAGCTATCTGGGGATGTTATGAAATAGCCCAGTTACTCTTAGCCTCATTAAAATGAGGATAATGTTAGCATTGTCTCATAGGGTTGTTATAGGGGTTAAATGAGATAATGAATGTTGAGACCTTAACATAGTGCCTGGTTTTATTATTATGGTGATTATTATAAGGGAGTGGCCTCAGGGGCTTATTTCCTGATTATAAAGTTGAGGCAGCCATATGACATCCTATCTAATAAAGACTGTGTGTAATTACTAAGTTTTTGGTATGATTCTAAGAACCCTGTGAGTGGAAGAGGAAGGGAGCTCATAGAATACCTACAGAGTGCTGGCTTTGTGCAGGTTGGGGCGTCAGTATGTGGCAGGAGGCCATGTGAGCCTTGGAATCGGAGGTGACTTGGGCTTCACTCTCACAGTGTCATTTATTCATGTTAGTCAACAAATCTTCATCAGTTCCTTACTGTGGGCCAGGCACTGGCACATTAGCTTTGGATACAAGGGTAAACCAAATAAAATCTCTATCCTCAGGGAGCTTACATTCTAGTAGGAAGAGGCAAACAGACAAATTGTTAAGTAAAATATATGACAAGTCAGACTGTGGCAAGTATTCTGGTGAAAACTGAAGCAGAGGAGAGGAGGAATGCTGGGGTAGAAGGAGGGGAGCCGCAGCTTTGCACAGTGGCCAGGGACACCTTCATGGATGAGGAGGTATTTGGGCAAAGGTGGAAGGAGGAAAGGGAGGGAGGATTGTTCCAGGCAGAAGGGGCAGTTAAAGCCCTGTCAGGAGCCTGCCTGATGGATGTCAGGACCTGCCAGAGGAGGCCAGGGTGGCTGAAACCACTGGAACAAAGGGGAGAATAGTGGATGGCGAGGTTGGGGAGGGCAGACCAGAGCCTTGGTCCTGCCTTCAGGAATATGGCTTTTCCTTGAGTGAGATGGGAGCCATTGGAGGGTCAGAGGCATGACAAGATCTGACTTAAGTTTTAAAAGGATGAGGCTGAGTGAGTCACTGATTGGCTGACCTTGAACAAGCGACTTAATCTCTCTGACTCATTTTTCTACTCATTTCTCATCAGGGATTACTTGGATCAAATGACAAAATAGAGACGGTGGGCAAAGCTATCTGGGGATGTTATGGTTCATTTAGAATAGACCAAGTTATGGTGTACCCTGAGCATTTGTATCCAAGTATAAACTGGATATCATGGGTGACCTGATTGGTATTTTAGGAGGACATCTACTGTTAACCACGGTAGGTGTTTCTGGCAGAATGCAGTAGGCTGGGAAACATAAATTATTGTGCACTGCAGGAAGCCAGGTGTGGGAGAAGAGAAACTGGATCAGGCAGTGATCACAGGAATGGTGATATAGAGGCAGATAGAAGGTTTGGTTTTTCATTCCCTTTCTAGCAACTGCTCCAGGATGGGAATGATCCCGACCCCTATGTCAAGATTTACCTCCTTCCTGACCCTCAGAAAACCACTAAAAAGAAAACCAAAGTGGCCCGGAAAACCTGCAACCCCACCTACAATGAGATGGTATGTGGGGAAGGTGCTGGGTGGGGCTGGAGTTGGCAAAAGCTATGTCTAAGTGAAGCTGCATAGGGACATGGCCTTTCCTGTTTGCTTAAGTCTCGTGCGTGGCTTCTTTCATGTTGTAGCAGCTGGGGCGAGTAATTGTGACACAGACCAAACTGTATGTCCTACAAAGCCGAATATATTTCCTCTTTGTCCCTTTATGTAGTAAAGTTTGCTGATACTTAGGGTAGGGCTTCCACAGCTGGGCGTGGTCTGTGGGAGGAGGAGGAGGGTAAAGCCTTTGCTGGATACTTCCAGGCAGAAGGGGCAGTTAAAGCCCTGTCAGGAGCCTGCCTGATGGATGTCAGGACCTGCCAGAGGAGGCCAGGGTGGCTGAAACCACTGGAACAAAGGGGAGAATAGTGGATGGCGAGGTTGGGGAGGGCAGACCAGAGCCTTGGTCCTGCCTTCAGGAATATGGCTTTTCCTTGAGTGAGATGGGAGCCATTGGAGGGTCAGAGGCATGACAAGATCTGACTTAAGTTTTAAAAGGATGAGGCTGAGTGAGTCACTGATTGGCTGACCTTGAACAAGCGACTTAATCTCTCTGACTCATTTTTCTACTCATTTCTCATCAGGGATTACTTGGATCAAATGACAAAATAGAGACGGTGGGCAAAGCTATCTGGGGATGTTATGGTTCATTTAGAATAGACCAAGTTATGGTGTACCCTGAGCATTTGTATCCAAGTATAAACTGGATATCATGGGTGACCTGATTGGTATTTTAGGAGGACATCTACTGTTAACCACGGTAGGTGTTTCTGGCAGAATGCAGTAGGCTGGGAAACATAAATTATTGTGCACTGCAGGAAGCCAGGTGTGGGAGAAGAGAAACTGGATCAGGCAGTGATCACAGGAATGGTGATATAGAGGCAGATAGAAGGTTTGGTTTTTCATTCCCTTTCTAGCAACTGCTCCAGGATGGGAATGATCCCGACCCCTATGTCAAGATTTACCTCCTTCCTGACCCTCAGAAAACCACTAAAAAGAAAACCAAAGTGGCCCGGAAAACCTGCAACCCCACCTACAATGAGATGGTATGTGGGGAAGGTGCTGGGTGGGGCTGGAGTTGGCAAAAGCTATGTCTAAGTGAAGCTGCATAGGGACATGGCCTTTCCTGTTTGCTTAAGTCTCGTGCGTGGCTTCTTTCATGTTGTAGCAGCTGGGGCGAGTAATTGTGACACAGACCAAACTGTATGTCCTACAAAGCCGAATATATTTCCTCTTTGTCCCTTTATGTAGTAAAGTTTGCTGATACTTAGGGTAGGGCTTCCACAGCTGGGCGTGGTCTGTGGGGAGGAGGAGGAGCCTGCTGGTCCTTTGATAATGGACAAGCCTTCATTTGCTGGAACTCCGAGCTTACAAACAGGGTTCTCTGAAGGTTCCTTTGGGTTCTGTATTTGTCTTCTCTGTTCCCTTAGACTCTGGTTGAGGGGGGAGGTAAAGCGATCTAACGCTCAGCCACATCAAACCACCACAAAGTATTTTCTTTTTTTTTAACCAGAACATTTTTTCTTTTATTAACTTGTTTCCCCATATCCCATATTTATTTATTTATTTCGTTGTGCTCGTTCTTAGTTGTAGCACACAGGGTCTTCCATCTTTATTGAGCCATGTGGGATCTTTAGTTTGTGGCATGTGGAATCTAGTTCCCTGACCAAGGATTGAACCTGGACCCCCTGCATTGGGAGCATGGAGTCTCCGCCCCTGGGTCACCAGGGAAGTCCCTAAACCACCCTAGACTTGAGCATCTCCCCTGTCCGTGTTCCTTCTCTCACTGCTCCCCTCTCTTCCTAATTTTGGGTTTGCAGCTGGTATATGATGGAATCCCCAAGGGGGATCTGCAGCAGCGGGAGCTACAGCTGAGTGTGCTGAGTGAGCAGGGATTCTGGGAGAACGTCCTCCTCGGGGAAGTGCACATCCGTCTGCAGAGCTGGACCTGGCCCAGGAGAAGACTGGCTGGTTTGCACTGGGATCACGGAGTCATGAGACCTCATGAGCACGGCGGAGCCCTGGCCCAGGACCCTAGGCTCACCTGGGGAGAGCACTCTCCCTGCCTGACTTGTCCTGAGGGGTAGGGCCCTCAGTGGGCCTTCTTGCGGTCCCGGCTGATTGGGCCTCCATGGTAGGAGGCTGGGGGAGTAAAGATGCTCTCTGCTGTCCCCTCCTCTGCAGACTGCATTTGAGTTGGTTGTGATGCCCAGCCCCTTGGAGGCTGTGAGATTGCAGCAAAGTTTTAAGTTTACCTTGTGTCAAGGGAGCAATGCCTGGTTTGAGGTATGTGAGGTGGGCTGTAGAAATAGCATTTGGAGGGGCGGGTGTGAATATCTTTATTTTTATTTTTAAAAAATGAAATAGTAATGTTGTCCTGACTGGACAGGAAGCCTTGTGAGAAGGGACTTACACGTGCCTCGGAAGGCAAAAGAGGAAGACTATTTGGACTTTTTGTATAATTAAGGTTCTTAATGGACTTTCCCCTAGGTTTTTGTTGGTTGTTTTTGTATTTCTATCTATAGGAATTACTTGGGGAGGCCCAGTGGGCTCGGTCCGCGCCATCCCTCGCTGCGGCAGGACAGTAGGGACAGAGCTGCATGCTTGACTGAGGCCTGCGTGCTGGGCCTTTCTGATTTCGCCTCCAAAGGAGAGCAGTGTGACACCTGTGTGTGAGAGGAAGGGCCTTCTGGACGGACTTCTGCCGAGGACCTGTGTTCTGGGACCTGGGCTCTTCTGGGGGAGTCTCCTCTGGTCTTCCCTGCTTCTTAGTTGTAGCACACAGGGTCTTCCATCTTTATTGAGCCATGTGGGATCTTTAGTTTGTGGCATGTGGAATCTAGTTCCCTGACCAAGGATTGAACCTGGACCCCCTGCATTGGGAGCATGGAGTCTCCGCCCCTGGGTCACCAGGGAAGTCCCTAAACCACCCTAGACTTGAGCATCTCCCCTGTCCGTGTTCCTTCTCTCACTGCTCCCCTCTCTTCCTAATTTTGGGTTTGCAGCTGGTATATGATGGAATCCCCAAGGGGGATCTGCAGCAGCGGGAGCTACAGCTGAGTGTGCTGAGTGAGCAGGGATTCTGGGAGAACGTCCTCCTCGGGGAAGTGCACATCCGTCTGCGAGAGCTGGACCTGGCCCAGGAGAAGACTGGCTGGTTTGCACTGGGATCACGGAGTCATGAGACCTCATGAGCACGGCGGAGCCCTGGCCCAGGACCCTAGGCTCACCTGGGGAGAGCACTCTCCCTGCCTGACTTGTCCTGAGGGGTAGGGCCCTCAGTGGGCCTTCTTGCGGTCCCGGCTGATTGGGCCTCCATGGTAGGAGGCTGGGGGAGTAAAGATGCTCTCTGCTGTCCCCTCCTCTGCAGACTGCATTTGAGTTGGTTGTGATGCCCAGCCCCTTGGAGGCTGTGAGATTGCAGCAAAGTTTTAAGTTTACCTTGTGTCAAGGGAGCAATGCCTGGTTTGAGGTATGTGAGGTGGGCTGTAGAAATAGCATTTGGAGGGGCGGGTGTGAATATCTTTATTTTTATTTTTAAAAAATGAAATAGTAATGTTGTCCTGACTGGACAGGAAGCCTTGTGAGAAGGGACTTACACGTGCCTCGGAAGGCAAAAGAGGAAGACTATTTGGACTTTTTGTATAATTAAGGTTCTTAATGGACTTTCCCCTAGGTTTTTGTTGGTTGTTTTTGTATTTCTATCTATAGGAATTACTTGGGGAGGGCCCAGTGGGCCCTCGGTCAGCGCCCTCCCTCGCTGCGGCAGGACAGGAGGGACAGAGCTGCATGCTTGACTGAGGCCTGCGTGCTGGGCCTTTCTGATTTCGCCTCCAAAGGAGAGCAGTGTGACACCTGTGTGTGAGAGGAAGGGCCTTCTGGACGGACTTCTGCCGAGGACCTGTGTTCTGGGACCTGGGCTCTTCTGGGGGAGTCTCCTCTGGTCTTCCCCTGCTTGGCTAGGACATGCCGTTAATACAGCCTTCTACCCCTCCCAGGCAGCCCTTCCAAGGGCCGTGTTGTCCCTGTGAATACGCTGGGGGTGCTCCCCCATAGCGCTCTCCCTTCACTTGCCTCTGGTGGGATAAACTGCTGCCTTGGCCCTTAAGTTTGGTTTTAGGGCATCGTGGCCCTGGGAGGGGCCTCTGGGCTGCACATGGCAGGGTGGCTGCCTGCTGGCTGGTTTGTAGGAAGCGTTCCTCATCACCTGCCACTCGTTTCTTTTTGCTGCTTCTCTCCCAGACTCCATTTCTGTCACGTTTTTTAATAAGAATTTCCCTCATTCCTTGGGGCCATAAACCTGTTTCGTCTGGAGCCAAAGGGATGCCCTAACTGAAGTAAAGGGGTGCGGGTGGGGGATCCCATCAAAGTTGTTTTTTTCCAGTGATTATCTTTGGCTGTGAGGAGGCTGGATTGAGCTGAGCTGGGAGGGAGGAACTGGGTCTCTGGTCTCTTAATACTCTTCATTCCCTACCGAATGGGTTTGAAATTTACGCGTGCGCTTTACTCCAAAGGGTTGTTGTCCTTGAAAAAAAGAGGGAAGGACTTTGAATTTGATATTAACTTTTTAAACTGGTGGCTGTGCCCAGGGATTGGGGAGTGGAATTAAATGGGGATACTCTGTGGACTGTCCTCCCCAGCTCCAACAAGGATCAGAACTTTCCCCTTTTGCTAACTCATTCCGTAACTAGAGAAAGAAGCTCCATTGAGCCACAGAGCAACAAGGAAACTATAAACTTTAAAAATAAACATGCCGAGGATAAAGCTGGCTGCTGTGTGCAGGGGATTAGGGAGTGGGAACAGACTCTTCTCCGGATGAATGGACCAGAGATGTGTTACTGGCTATTTGCCTGTAGCTCATTTTACTTTAACGCTCTATGCCCTGGATGTTAGATGGACCAGTGTGTTCTGGTACTGGCTATTTCGCCTCAAAGGACGGGCCTGTGTGAGAGGAAGGGCCTTCTGGACGGACTTCTGCCGAGGACCTGTGTTCTGGGACCTGGGCTCTTCTGGGGGAGTCTCCTCTGGTCTTCCCCTGCTTGGCTAGGACATGCCGTTAATACAGCCTTCTACCCCTCCCAGGCAGCCCTTCCAAGGGCCGTGTTGTCCCTGTGAATACGCTGGGGGTGCTCCCCCATAGCGCTCTCCCTTCACTTGCCTCTGGTGGGATAAACTGCTGCCTTGGCCCTTAAGTTTGGTTTTAGGGCATCGTGGCCCTGGGAGGGGCCTCTGGGCTGCACATGGCAGGGTGGCTGCCTGCTGGCTGGTTTGTAGGAAGCGTTCCTCATCACCTGCCACTCGTTTCTTTTTGCTGCTTCTCTCCCAGACTCCATTTCTGTCACGTTTTTTAATAAGAATTTCCCTCATTCCTTGGGGCCATAAACCTGTTTCGTCTGGAGCCAAAGGGATGCCCTAACTGAAGTAAAGGGGTGCGGGTGGGGGATCCCATCAAAGTTGTTTTTTTCCAGTGATTATCTTTGGCTGTGAGGAGGCTGGATTGAGCTGAGCTGGGAGGGAGGAACTGGGTCTCTGGTCTCTTAATACTCTTCATTCCCTACCGAATGGGTTTGAAATTTACGCGTGCGCTTTACTCCAAAGGGTTGTTGTCCTTGAAAAAAAGAGGGAAGGACTTTGAATTTGATATTAACTTTTTAAACTGGTGGCTGTGCCCAGGGATTGGGGAGTGGAATTAAATGGGGATACTCTGTGGACTGTCCTCCCCAGCTCCAACAAGGATCAGAACTTTCCCCTTTTGCTAACTCATTCCGTAACTAGAGAAAGAAGCTCCATTGAGCCACAGAGCAACAAGGAAACTATAAACTTTAAAAATAAACATGCCGAGGATAAAGCTGGCTGCTGTGTGCAGGGGTTTAGGGGAGTGGGGAACAGACTCTTCTCCGGATGAATGGACCAGAGATGTGTTACTGGCTATTTGCCTGTAGCTCATTTTACTTTAACGCTCTATGCCCCTGATTTAGAGAGGTCTGTGTACTGTACCTACTTCCCAGATGTCCTTGTATCTCCTACTTTCTCTGGAATTGTATTTTCTAATAAATGATGTTTAGAAAAACAAAACTATCACTTTCAAGATGTGTTCATGTTTAAATGTTTAGGATATCTGACAGATGAAGATAATAATGATAGTAGTTGTTCTACAAATGATAACTTTTATATGCATGTGTCAGTGGAATCTTTCCTTACGACAATTTGATAAGGTGAATAGTAGTATTCCCGAGTTTACAGATGGACAAACTGAAGCCTCGAGAGGTTATGTAATTTACCTAAGGACATAGCCAGTCAGGCTTGGCTCTAGAATCTGAACCCAGGTTTCACTTCAAACCTATGCTACTTTTTCTACTTTTTTACCCAGGTAGTGTTTAATACAATCCTTTAAGTTGGTATATAATACTTGATAGTTTTGAAGTGTTTTAATATACATGGTATAATTTTTCATTACAACTACACCAGGAAGTAGATACATGGCTCACTTGTTAACTGTCACAAACATTTCCTGTGCTCACCAGTGCTACCTGGTGGCCTGCCTCCATCCCAACGAATACAGTCCCTGGAGCTGCGTACTGGGCCCTCTCTACCAGGTAGCCAGTCATGGATTACAAAGATAAATGAAGATAGTTCTCTGCCTTTAAGAAGTTTACTGCCTAGTGATATTTAACCAAGCCTATTTCATAAGAGAGAAAACAACCTCTGAGATGCTGCACAACGATTAAGTTGTTCGAGCAGAACTGACACCCAGAACTGAACCCAAATGAATGCTGGAGGTGAGGTGACCCTTGTTCAAGCATTAACCTTTGAACCCCCATATTACATGCTAAGAAAGGTTTGTTTGGGCCCTGGCTCAGCTCCAACAAGGATGATTTTTGTAACTCATTCCGTAACTAGAGAAAGAAGCTCCATTGAGCCACAGAGCAACAAGGAAACTATAAACTTTAAAAATAAACATGCCGAGGATAAAGCTGGCTGCTGTGTGCAGGGGTTTAGGGGAGTGGGGAACAGACTCTTCTCCGGATGAATGGACCAGAGATGTGTTACTGGCTATTTGCCTGTAGCTCATTTTACTTTAACGCTCTATGCCCCTGATTTAGAGAGGTCTGTGTACTGTACCTACTTCCCAGATGTCCTTGTATCTCCTACTTTCTCTGGAATTGTATTTTCTAATAAATGATGTTTAGAAAAACAAAACTATCACTTTCAAGATGTGTTCATGTTTAAATGTTTAGGATATCTGACAGATGAAGATAATAATGATAGTAGTTGTTCTACAAATGATAACTTTTATATGCATGTGTCAGTGGAATCTTTCCTTACGACAATTTGATAAGGTGAATAGTAGTATTCCCGAGTTTACAGATGGACAAACTGAAGCCTCGAGAGGTTATGTAATTTACCTAAGGACATAGCCAGTCAGGCTTGGCTCTAGAATCTGAACCCAGGTTTCACTTCAAACCTATGCTACTTTTTCTACTTTTTTACCCAGGTAGTGTTTAATACAATCCTTTAAGTTGGTATATAATACTTGATAGTTTTGAAGTGTTTTAATATACATGGTATAATTTTTCATTACAACTACACCAGGAAGTAGATACATGGCTCACTTGTTAACTGTCACAAACATTTCCTGTGCTCACCAGTGCTACCTGGTGGCCTGCCTCCATCCCAACGAATACAGTCCCTGGAGCTGCGTACTGGGCCCTCTCTACCAGGTAGCCAGTCATGGATTACAAAGATAAATGAAGATAGTTCTCTGCCTTTAAGAAGTTTACTGCCTAGTGATATTTAACCAAGCCTATTTCATAAGAGAGAAAACAACCTCTGAGATGCTGCACAACGATTAAGTTGTTCGAGCAGAACTGACACCCAGAACTGAACCCAAATGAATGCTGGAGGTGAGGTGACCCTTGTTCAAGCATTATACCCAGAAGTTTTCAGAACTCTCCAGAGTGAACTCATATTACATGCTAAGAAAGTTTGTGGGGCTTCCAAGGGACTTTTTAGTAATAACAGTAGTAAGTGAACCACTACCTGCTGTGTTTCTAAGTGACTTTGAGGTGTCACTGCTGTTTTAGGCAAGTCCCAATGGACCATTTAAAAGTTAGTACTTGAATCTGGCAAGAGTCTTAGTTAAGGAAATTTCTTGGCCAAAAGGGGTAGAAATCTGAACCACCCAGAGGGAGTGGGAATGAGAGAACTGGGGGGTGTGGGGAGAGGGGGTGCCCAGGGAGAAGAGAAACAAAAGAAGCCCAGGAGACTGGATTTTCTGAGTTCAAACAGAGGTGGTAAAAATGAAGTAACTGGACTTGTTAGGGCTTGGGAGGTAAAGGCTAGATTGAACTTGAAAGTTCAAAAGTGAGGCAGCATTTAAATTGGGCTTAATTACCATTCTGGTGCCTAGTGTTGTGTCTATCCACAGCACTGATGGCTTCTCTGGGTCAAATGGGCACCAGGCACTGTGGCTAAGATGACAAAGGTACGGAGCCTGTCCTCCAGGAGCTCAGAGTCCAGCTAGGGAAGCAGACATGGAAACAAGCGATCATAGTGCCAAGTCTCAGGGACAAGGTGGAAAAGTGGAGGGGTCAGGCAGGCAGAATAGGCACCACAAGGAAATATTTCAATCAAGTCTTAAAGTCCATCAGAACTCTAGATTTCATTCTTAGTGTGATGGAGATGCCATTACAAGGTTTTGAGAAAAGAACTATAGCATTCTAATTTACATTTACAAAGATCATTCTGTTTGCTCTTTGAAGCAAGAATGGAAGCAGTAGTCTAGGAAAGGAATGACGTAGAATGCGGGTGGTTAAAAGTACTTAAATTCTGGATATATTTTGAAGGTAGAGCTGGGCCCCGGACTTCCCTAGGTGGTTAAGAAGTTTACTGCCTAGTGATATTTAACCAAGCCTATTTCATAAGAGAGAAACAACCTCTGAGATGCTGCACAACGATTAAGTTGTTCGAGCAGAACTGACACCCAGAACTGAACCCAAATGAATGCTGGAGGTGAGGTGACCCTTGTTCAAGCATTATACCCAGAAGTTTTCAGAACTCTCCAGAGTGAACTCATATTACATGCTAAGAAAGTTTGTGGGGCTTCCAAGGGACTTTTTAGTAATAACAGTAGTAAGTGAACCACTACCTGCTGTGTTTCTAAGTGACTTTGAGGTGTCACTGCTGTTTTAGGCAAGTCCCAATGGACCATTTAAAAGTTAGTACTTGAATCTGGCAAGAGTCTTAGTTAAGGAAATTTCTTGGCCAAAAGGGGTAGAAATCTGAACCACCCAGAGGGAGTGGGAATGAGAGAACTGGGGGTGTGGGAGAGGGGTGCCCAGGGAGAAGAGAAACAAAAGAAGCCCAGGAGACTGGATTTTCTGAGTTCAAACAGAGGTGGTAAAAATGAAGTAACTGGACTTGTTAGGGCTTGGGAGGTAAAGGCTAGATTGAACTTGAAAGTTCAAAAGTGAGGCAGCATTTAAATTGGGCTTAATTACCATTCTGGTGCCTAGTGTTGTGTCTATCCACAGCACTGATGGCTTCTCTGGGTCAAATGGGCACCAGGCACTGTGGCTAAGATGACAAAGGTACGGAGCCTGTCCTCCAGGAGCTCAGAGTCCAGCTAGGGAAGCAGACATGGAAACAAGCGATCATAGTGCCAAGTCTCAGGGACAAGGTGGAAAAGTGGAGGGGTCAGGCAGGCAGAATAGGCACCACAAGGAAATATTTCAATCAAGTCTTAAAGTCCATCAGAACTCTAGATTTCATTCTTAGTGTGATGGAGATGCCATTACAAGGTTTTGAGAAAAGAACTATAGCATTCTAATTTACATTTACAAAGATCATTCTGTTTGCTCTTTGAAGCAAGAATGGAAGCAGTAGTCTAGGAAAGGAATGACGTAGAATGCGGGTGGTTAAAAGTACTTAAATTCTGGATATATTTTGAAGGTAGAGCTGACAGGACTTCCCTAGTGGTTCAGCAGTAAAAAATCTGCCTGCTGATGCAGGGGATATGGGTTTGACTCCTGGGTTGGGAAGATCCCCTGGAGGAGGGCATGGAAACCCACTCCAGTATTATTGTCTGAAGAATCCCCATTGGCAGAGAAGCCTAGCTTACTATTAGTCCATAGGGTCACGAAGAGTTGGACATAAGTGAAGCAACTTAGCACCTACGTTTAGGGATTTGGCCACTGGGTGAAAAGTACTGTGGGGGCATTATGGGAAGGGGAAGCTGGGCTTGGCAGATCTCAAGAGTTTTGTTTTGGTCATGGTAAGTTTGAGATGTCTGGACATCCAAGTGGAGAAGTAGGATGGAATCCGAAGTCCAAGGGAAGGGTCAGTCTGGAGTTTACAAGTGCAAGTCAGCATTTAGTTGGCATTTAGTGCCATGGAACTAGATGAGATCACCTAGATTGGAGAGGCTTAAAAAAAAAAAAAAAGAAAAGACACGGGTGACTGCACTCTGATGCAGGCCAATGTTTAGAGGAAGAGAAAGAGACCCTGGAGTTGTAGGGAGAGCAAGATAGTGACGTCATGAGAGTCCGAAGAAAAGAACTACCAATATCCTAGGGCTACTGTAACAAGGGACCACAGACTGGGTGGCTTAAACAACAGAAAGTAATCTCACAGTTCTGGAGGCCTGAAGTCCAAGGTCCAGGTGGTATCAGGATAGGTTCCTTCTGAGAGTTGAGAAAGAGGATCTGTTGCATGCCTTTTCCTAGCCTCTGGTGATTTGCTGGCAGTCTTTTGCATCCTTGGCTTGTAGATATATCAGCCCCGTCTCTACTTTCATGTTTGTGTGGTTTTCTCCCCGTATGTGTGCATGTGTGTCTCTGTCCAAATTTTCCCACTGTATAAGGACACAGTTATGCTGGATTTGGGCCCACCCTAATGATGTCATCTTAACATACAGGGACCATATTTCTAAATAAGGTCATATTCACAGGTTCTGGGGGATTAAGGCTTCAGGGAAGTCTTTTAGGGAGGCACACATCAGTGTACAAGTAAGAGAATTAGATTTGTCAAAATCTTCTTGGTGATCTAGATAAGAGGTTTTTTTTTTTTTTTTTTTTTTGCTACACTCACTGTTTGTTGTGGCTAGTACACTATTCTCTTACAGTGCATGGGCTCACTAGTTGAGATGTGTGTGGGCTTAGTGGGCCTACGGCATATGGGATCTTAGTTCCCTACCCAGGAATGGAACTCGTGTCCCCTGAATTGAAAGGAAGCTTCTTAACCACTGGACCACCAGGAGTATCTTGATAAGAGCTGTTTTAATGAGTGCTGGGGATGAGAGCCACATTGGAGTAGCCTGAAAACAGACTAAGGGCAGAGAAAGTAGAGACCACGAGAGTAGACAACTCTTGAGAAATGTTTGCTGTAGTGGTGTAGAAACTTGGGAGATGCAAGTACCTAGGGAGAGGTGATGTGCTGTTGTTGTGTTTGTTTTAAGATAGGTGCTATTAACCCATGTTAATATGAGTATTCAACTAGCTTAAGAGAGAAAATTATATGTTTCAGGAAAGAGGAGATAAAGGGGCCAGATTCCTCAAGTTAGACATGAAGGGATTATCTTTGCTCTCAGTGGCATCAAAAGCAGAGTATGTGGCTCTAGTCGCAGGTAGATTGGTGGATTTGGTGGTGAAAAAAATGAAGTTGTTTATGTTCAATTGTATCTATCTTCTCAGAGAAGTATGAGGTGTGTCCATAAGCTGAGAATGAGTATGGGAATGCTGGAAATTTGAATAAACATTGTGAAACAGTCTTAGTGTAGGAGACTAGAAGCTGTGAAAGAAGTATCTAAGGGGACCTCTCTGGTGGTCCAGTGGTTAAGATTCTGCACCACTGCAGGGGGCATGGGTTCAATTACTGGTTGGGAAACTAAGATCCTATATACCTTCGCAAAAAAATAAAATAAAAATGAACTATCCAGGAGTGCCTGGCATGGATGAGATTTGTCATCACAAATAGGAAGTAGTCAGTCTGCACGTTTGAATGCTTTTCTCAAGCTCTGCAAGACTTTGGCTCAGAATAAGTGGATAGTTGGATTTCACTAGGGTCAGAATTTGGCCAGAAAAGGATTATTGGAGAAGAGCATGAGAATGAAGGGTTTTTGCATGGGGGTAGTTTTCATACTGGATCATGAGGTTCATGCTCTGGGTAAGGCAGGACGTGAAGGAAGAGGATGAATCACAAAGTGGTAATGGCAATGGTTTGGAGGTTTGCCGGGGTCAGTGATAGCTGAATAGGGATTCCAAGGCAGCGAGCCGGAAACATAGGAGGTGGTCTCCAGAATGTGAGATATTTGAAAAACAATGTTGGAGGTCATACTGACTGAAAAATGAAGGGAAAAGGTAAATATACCCTCTACTTTAGGCCCTGTAAAATCTTTTTTTAAAAAAAGTTATTTATTGGGATATAGTTGATTTACAATGCTGCATTAGTTTCAGGTGTCCAGCGAAGTTATTGTTGTATGTCTTTTACAGAGTTCTATTGTTTACAGCTATACACAATCCCAAATCAGTCATAGGTATATCCCTGCCCTCTCCCACCTGAGCCCCCCTCCCCGAACCCGTCCCACCCCTCTAGGTTGTTGCAATAGCCCCCATGTAAATTCCCTTAATCTTATAGCATATTCACAATGGTTATCTCTTTTACATATGATAGTGTAGGTTACCATGTTCCTCTATCCATACCTCTCACCCAGTTTTCCCTCCCACAATGGCCATAGGTTTGTTCTTTATGTCTGTTTCTCCATGCGGCTCTGTGTGTGTATTTATCAGTACCATTTTCCTAGATTCCACATATATGTTAGTATACTATATTTGTCTTTCTCTTTTTGACTTACTTCACTTTGTATAATAGGTTCTAGGTTCATCTACCTTATTAGGACTGATTCTTCTGAATTTCTCTTTACAGGTGAGAAATATTCCATTGTATATATGTACCATAGCTTCTTTATCCATTTATTTGTTGATGGACACCTAGGTTGTTTCCATGTTCTAGCTATTGTGAAGAGTGCTGCAATGAACACTGGGGTACATGTGTCTCTTTCAGTTTTTATTTCATTAGGGTATAAACCTAATAGGTTGCTGGGTCATATGGTGCTTCTATTCTTAGTTTTCTAATGAATCTCCATACTGTCTTCCATTGTGGCTGTATCAATTTACATTCCCACCAGTAATGCAAGAGTGTTCCCTTTTCTCCACATCCTCTCCAGCATTTATTGTCTGTAGATTCTTTGGTGATGGCCATTCTGACTGGTGTGAGGTGATATCTCATTGTAGTTTTTATTTGCATCTCTCTGATAATGAGTGACATTGAGCATTTTTTCATGTGTTTTTTGGCCAGCTGTATGTCTTCTTCGGAGAGGTGTCTATCTAGGTCTTTCCTTTATTTATTTATTTATTTTTGGCCCATTTTTTGATTGGGTTGTTTGTTTTTTCAGTGTTGAGTTGTCCGAGGTGTTTGTAAATCCTGGAAATTAATTATTTGTCAGTTGTTTCATTTGCTATTATTTTCTCTCATTCCTGCAAAATCTTTTAACATAAACGTAACTGAGGTTTAAATTCTCTTCTGCCAAAGTGCCAGTCAGCTTGTTCATCTGAGGACTCTTGTCTCCACCAGCATGCACACAGCCCTGGCCGCCTGGTGCTATCTCTGTGTGCACAGCTGCCCTCCCTCTGCTGCCTGCTCGATAGCGGGCTTCAGGAGGTAGCTCAGTTTAGTTTCCTGCTGAGACTGACATGGCAAAGTCACGTATTTTTATAGTTTCCCAGTCCTTTATGATTGCACTGTTTCCCTTTAGAACAACTTCCAAGGTAAGGAAAGTAAAGATTATTTATCCAATGACTAGACAGGGAAGGAAAGGCCCATTCAAGATGTTCTAAGGAGGGCTTCCCTGGTGGTCCAATGGGTAAAGAGTCTGCCTTGCAGTGGTTCGATCCCTGGCCTGGGAAGATCCCACATGCCGAGGAATGGCTGGGCCGGTGTGTCCAATTATGAACCAGCTCTCTCGAGCACATGCGCCCAAAGCCAGTGCTCTGCAACGAGAGAGGCCACTGCAATGGGAAGCCCACACAGGCCAAGGAATAAAGATGAATGAAATAAAAAAGTGATGACTTAGAGACAAAAGAAAAAAGAAAGGAAGATGTTTTACGGAATATTCGGGGGGAGGTGGTGTTAGTGACAAAGTTGAGAGTGGATTGATTGTAAGAGGCTTGGCCATGAGGAAGATGCTACTATTTTAAGGTACTATTACTTTTCCATTCATTCAACAGACATTTATTGGTCACCTATTATGTGCCCGCCAACATGCCAGGTCAGTGGTTCATAAACTTTTTAGCCTCAGGATCCCTTCCTTTTACACTCTTAAGAATTGTTGAGGACCCCAAAGAACTTTCGTTTTTGTAGATTATATCTATTGATAATTGTGGTTTTAGAATTCAAACCTGAGGAATTTAAAAAATATTTATTAATTAAAAAATACAAACCCACTACATGTTAACATAAATAATGGTGAAAATTTATTTTTTTAATTTATTTTTATTTTTTTAAATTTTATTTATTTATTTATTTTGGGCGGGGGTTGGGTTGCGGAGGGAGGGGAGCGGGCGGGCCACTTCTATTGGTCTTTCATTTCTCCATTTTCATCCGTCTTTGGTCTTTGGCTCCTGTGGGCCTCCCATCGCGGTGGCGTCTGTTGTCACAGAGCGCCGGCTCTGGGCACATGCGCCCCAGAGCTCCGGCTCAGTCATTGGACACATCAGTCCAGCCGCTCCGCGGCATGTGGGATCTTCCCAGGCCAGGGATCGAACTGGCGCCCCTTGCACTGCAAGGCGGTGTCCTTACCCACTGGACCACCAGGGGAAGCCCGAAAAATTATTTTTTTGAAACAAAAAAACCTAGCAAAAAGAGTGGCATTGTTTTACATTTTTTTTCCAAATGTCTTACTAGTATCTGGTTTACTAGTAGACATCTGGGATCTCATATCTGCTTTGGCATTCAGCCAGTTGCCAGATCAGATATCATGTATCTTCTAGAAGATACATGTCCACTATATACTAATGAAAAAATAGGAGTTAAAAAGGAAAAATAGCAGTTTAGTATTATTAAGAAAATAATTTTGACCTTGAGGATCCTTTGAAAGGGTCTGAAAAATGGGATTCCCCAAGGGTGCCCAGATCATACTTTGGGAACCACTGTGCTAGGTATTGGCATACAGTCTCAAGGAGCTGAGATCAGCAGGAGAGAACATTTACAGACATATACACAGAGTAGTATGTTAAGTACTCTAACAGAGCATAGGAATATAATTCTGACTGGGAAGGTCATCAAAGACTTCAAGAATGTTGACATGGGTGATGGATCATGAAGCATGAGTAGATATATAACAGAGGAGGTGAGGGCTTTCTTGGATGAGAAACTGAATAGTGGCATGAAACAAGCCCAATGTTTCTAGAATTTAACCAGCATGAAGGGAAGTTACTGAAGAGAAGTCTAGAACGGTAGAGTGAAAGGACAGGCTGTATAGAGCCTTTATTTGGCAGATGATGGGAAAAAATCGTTAGTGGATACACAACAAATATTAACTGATGTTTGTGCCTCAGCTTTATCTAGGATAGGAACAGTAGAAATTTAGTTCACTCATCAACCCATTGAGCTTTGAGTATTTAATTTACATACTTGGATATCTTGTTTGTTATTAAACTTGCTCCCATTATTAATATATTTTTTCCAACGTTCTTAGGATTGTAAATGAGATATTTCCAGAGATATAAGTAATAAGATAAAAAGGGATAAACCACAGAAGTTATGGAACTCTTAGTTTCCTAGAAAGCAGTGGCTGTTCTTTGAAGAGTCTCAACAAAGCAAGAAGAGCAGCTGGCTTCCTCTCTGTTCCTAAAAGATCTTACTGCTGTCTCCAGGGCTTGAAACTGCTCCACTCCCTCTGAAACAAACACTTGACTTCAGAGGTGTGATAAAAAAACCTTTTAGCAGAAATAAAGAAATGAACTAAGAAAAAACTCACAAGAGAGAATCAAATGTAGCAACTAAGATTATTTTATTATCTTATACAGACTTTGCCAACAAAAGTCTGTCTAGTCAAACCTATGATTTTCCCAGTAGTCATGTATGGATGTGAGAGCTGAACCATAAAGAAGGCTTTGTGCCGAGGAGTTGACAGTGCCTTTGAATTGTGGTGCTGGAGAAGACTCTTGAGAGTCCCTTGGACTGCAAGGAGATCAAACCCAGTCAGTCCTAAAGGAAATCAACCCTGAATATTCGTGGAAGGACTGATGCTTAAGTTGAAGCTCCAATACTTCGGCCACCTGATGTAAAGGTACTGATACTGGGAAAGACAGAAGGCAGAATGAGAAGGGGATGACAGAGGATGAGATGGTTGGATAGCATCACTGAATCAGTGGACATGAGTTTGAGCATGCTCTGGGAGACGGTGAAGGACAGGGAAGCTTGGTGTGCTGCAGTCCATGGGATTGCAAAGAGTTGGACACGACTGAGCGACTGAACTGAACTGAGATTATCAGACATAATTTTTTCAAAGAATAATACTCTGTGCTTCCTTCTTTGAGTGTTGTATCCCATGGTTCTAGGGGCTCAGGTGTATAGAGCCTTTATTTGGCAGATGATGGGAAAAATCGTTAGTGGATACACAACAAATATTAACTGATGTTTGTGCCTCAGCTTTATCTAGGATAGGAACAGTAGAAATTTAGTTCACTCATCAACCCATTGAGCTTTGAGTATTTAATTTACATACTTGGATATCTTGTTTGTTATTAAACTTGCTCCCATTATTAATATATTTTTTCCAACGTTCTTAGGATTGTAAATGAGATATTTCCAGAGATATAAGTAATAAGATAAAAAGGGATAAACCACAGAAGTTATGGAACTCTTAGTTTCCTAGAAAGCAGTGGCTGTTCTTTGAAGAGTCTCAACAAAGCAAGAAGAGCAGCTGGCTTCCTCTCTGTTCCTAAAAGATCTTACTGCTGTCTCCAGGGCTTGAAACTGCTCCACTCCCTCTGAAACAAACACTTGACTTCAGAGGTGTGATAAAAAAACCTTTTAGCAGAAATAAAGAAATGAACTAAGAAAAAACTCACAAGAGAGAATCAAATGTAGCAACTAAGATTATTTTATTATCTTATACAGACTTTGCCAACAAAAGTCTGTCTAGTCAAACCTATGATTTTCCCAGTAGTCATGTATGGATGTGAGAGCTGAACCATAAAGAAGGCTTTGTGCCGAGGAGTTGACAGTGCCTTTGAATTGTGGTGCTGGAGAAGACTCTTGAGAGTCCCTTGGACTGCAAGGAGATCAAACCCAGTCAGTCCTAAAGGAAATCAACCCTGAATATTCGTTGGAAGGACTGATGCTTAAGTTGAAGCTCCAATACTTCGGCCACCTGATGTAAAGGTACTGATACTGGGAAAGACAGAAGGCAGAATGAGAAGGGGATGACAGAGGATGAGATGGTTGGATAGCATCACTGAATCAGTGGACATGAGTTTGAGCATGCTCTGGGAGACGGTGAAGGACAGGGAAGCTTGGTGTGCTGCAGTCCATGGGATTGCAAAGAGTTGGACACGACTGAGCGACTGAACTGAACTGAGATTATCAGACATAATTTTTTCAAAGAATAATACTCTGTGCTTCCTTCTTTGAGTGTTGTATCCCATGGTTCTAGGGGCTCAGGATACAAATATGACTTGAATGGGAAGCAAAGACAAGAGTAAATGGTTCTGGGGCTCCTTTCCTTTCCTCCTCTGTGACTTCAGTTTGCCCCATTGAGGGAACTAACAAGGAACACCGCCTGAGAAAGTTTCAGTTTTTTTATGAGAGACTTATGTGGGTTGGACGCTGAAAGATCTCAGAACTGGATCCTAGTTAAAACTAAACTGCTATGCAGAAGCCCTAAAACAGAGGGGTCAGGAATGCATAATGATTCATTTTTCACCTAAGACTTATTAATCACGCCCCATTATTAGTATTTTTTGACACCAGATAGGTTTTATTGGGGTTAAATCTTAGGCTGATGATCTACTTAGCACTCAGCAACACTGGAACCATAGTGTTGCACAGATATATGCAAATCTAAGGCATCTGTACACACTTGGACACTAGCGTAGGTATTAGGCCATTAAAAGAGTTACGGGGGTGGGGGGTAAGGGCCCTTCTCTGGTAGTTCAGTGGGTAAAAGTCCGCCTTGCAGGGCAAGGGACACCGATTTGATCCCTGGCCAGGGAAGATTCCTTGTGCTGCGGGGCTGCTGGGCCGGTGTGTCCATTTGCGAGCAGAGCGCATGCGCCCAGAGCCGGTGCTCTGCAGCGAGAGAGGCTACTGCAATGAGAGGCCCACACAGGCCAAGAATAAAAAAGATGGATGAAAATAAATGAATGATGACTTAGAGGCAAAAAAAGAAAAAAAGCGCGCCACCTCTCGAAGCTGCTCTCTTAAGCGCAGAGAACCGGGGGTGGGCGGTGCTGGAGCGGGCGGTTTCCTAGGCGACCACTGAGTGGCAAGTGCGCACGCGTAGAGCCTGGGTCCGTCTGGCTGATGCAATCTTCCGTGCGCGACCTGGGTCTACCGAGAGTAAGGAAGCCGACAGGGACCTGGGCGAGGCCAATCGGCGGCCACGGGGAAGAGTGCGGAAAGGCCCGCCCCGCCCCCGGGGCCCTGCGAATGACATTGGGCGGCCCGGGGTTGGTGGCGTAGCCGGCCGCCATCCTTCGTCCTGTCCGCTTGCCTGGAGGTGTCCTGCTTCGGAGCTCGCCCTGCGGCCATTTTGAGCTTTGCTCCCGCCCACCCTCCGGGACCAGCCCTTCCGGGGTCGCTCTGCTGAGGGGCATTTCCACGATCCGTCCCTCCTGGCGAGTCGCCGCCGCCGCCGCCGCGGAAGGGCCCCTGTCTGTGGTGGAGAGGCCCGGCGCGGACTAGGACACCGCCTTTCCGCCAGGATGGATGTCGCCTTGGCCGCCGCGTCCTGTGCCCGCCGTTCCGGACTGCGGTCTGCTGCCCGCGGCCGAAGCCGCTCTCCTCTTTGGCTCTTCTGCTGGCCCGGGGATCGGCCTGGGGCCCCGACTCCGCCGCTGGGTAAGGCCGAAACTGTGTAGGCCTCTCGAAGCCCCGCCGGGCCGCCCGCCGCTCGAGCCCCGCGTGCCTCCTTGCCCGAGAGACTGCGGAGAACGGGGGGATGGAGCCCGCAGCAGACGGCTCGCGGGAACTGGCCGCCCCGCAGGCGGACTCCCGCTTCCGGCTGCCCTTTTTCTTCTCTCGGCGCTCGCGACCAGCCATTTCCAAGTTTCCCGCACCTCCTGCTCCTCAGCCCTCCGGGGACCCCAACTGGCTTCCCGTTCCCCTCCCGAGTCTCGGAGCAGCTCCTGGCTGCAGCTGCTTTCCCAGCTCTTCGCGCCGCTCCCCGGCTTGCTTCAGAAGCTGCTGATCTGGAGCCAGCTTTTCGGTGGGATGATTCCGACCCGATGGCTAGATTTTGCTGCAGGCTACAGCCTGCTGAGAGCCCTGAGGGCCCGGGAGGAGCCTGTAGCCCCCACGGCGCCGAAATCTGTGAGCTCGCGGCGGCTCGACCCCTCGGCGGCCGCCGGTCCCCTTGATTGGCTAGAGGAGGGCCTCCACTGGCCGTGCTCGGGCCCGGATCTGGAAGTGGAGCTTAACGCCAAGGGAAGAGCCTTGGACTCGCGCCGTGCCTTAAGGAAGCCGACAGGGACCTGGGCGAGGCCAATCGGCGGCCACGGGAAGAGTGCGGAAAGGCCCGCCCCGCCCCCGGGGCCCTGCGAATGACATTGGGCGGCCCGGGGTTGGTGGCGTAGCCGGCCGCCATCCTTCGTCCTGTCCGCTTGCCTGGAGGTGTCCTGCTTCGGAGCTCGCCCTGCGGCCATTTTGAGCTTTGCTCCCGCCCACCCTCCGGGACCAGCCCTTCCGGGGTCGCTCTGCTGAGGGGCATTTCCACGATCCGTCCCTCCTGGCGAGTCGCCGCCGCCGCCGCCGCGGAAGGGCCCCTGTCTGTGGTGGAGAGGCCCGGCGCGGACTAGGACACCGCCTTTCCGCCAGGATGGATGTCGCCTTGGCCGCCGCGTCCTGTGCCCGCCGTTCCGGACTGCGGTCTGCTGCCCGCGGCCGAAGCCGCTCTCCTCTTTGGCTCTTCTGCTGGCCCGGGGATCGGCCTGGGGCCCCGACTCCGCCGCTGGGTAAGGCCGAAACTGTGTAGGCCTCTCGAAGCCCCGCCGGGCCGCCCGCCGCTCGAGCCCCGCGTGCCTCCTTGCCCGAGAGACTGCGGAGAACGGGGGGATGGAGCCCGCAGCAGACGGCTCGCGGGAACTGGCCGCCCCGCAGGCGGACTCCCGCTTCCGGCTGCCCTTTTTCTTCTCTCGGCGCTCGCGACCAGCCATTTCCAAGTTTCCCGCACCTCCTGCTCCTCAGCCCTCCGGGGACCCCCAACTGGCTTCCCGTTCCCCTCCCGAGTCTCGGAGCAGCTCCTGGCTGCAGCTGCTTTCCCAGCTCTTCGCGCCGCTCCCCGGCTTGCTTCAGAAGCTGCTGATCTGGAGCCAGCTTTTCGGTGGGATGATTCCGACCCGATGGCTAGATTTTGCTGCAGGCTACAGCCTGCTGAGAGCCCTGAGGGCCCGGGAGGAGCCTGTAGCCCCCACGGCGCCGAAATCTGTGAGCTCGCGGCGGCTCGACCCCTCGGCGGCCGCCGGTCCCCTTGATTGGCTAGAGGAGGGCCTCCACTGGCCGTGCTCGGGCCCGGATCTGGAAGTGGAGCTTAACGCCAAGGGAAGAGCCTTGGACTCCGCTGCCCGTGCCTTTCTCCTGGAGCAGCAGCTGTGGGGAGTTGAACTGGTGCCGGGGAACCTCCAAGCCCGTCTGTTTTCCGAGCGGGAACTTGGCCCTTCGCCCTCTGGGCCGCTCAGCGTTAAGCCCTTAAGCAATGTCAGTGTCGTCTCCTGTTTGCTGAATCCCTCCTATCTGGACTGCCTGCCCCGGGTAGAGCTGAGCTATCAGAGCGACGTCGGAATTAGTGAGCTGGTCGGTTTCCAGGCGCTCAGCCCAGAGAGCGGCTGCTTGGATGAAGCCACAGCTTACCCCCAGCCGCTCGACGCAGAGCTGGCTAGCGCCTCGTGGCAGGGCTGCCCTCCCCTGTCTAGAGAAGGGCTGCCCGAAATCCACCATCTCCGCATGAAGCGGCTGGAATTCCTTCAGCAGGCCAGCAA
Source organism: Tragulus kanchil (assembly GCA_022376925.1). Lineage (NCBI taxonomy): Eukaryota > Metazoa > Chordata > Mammalia > Artiodactyla > Tragulidae > Tragulus > Tragulus kanchil. The sequence continues at coordinate 77,911,631 of JAIOJX010000024.1, read as the reverse complement.
GGGCCAAGCATTACCCACCCCTGACCAAGACCATGGCTACCACAGCCTGGAGGAGGAGCACAACCTGCTCCGGCTGGATCTGCAGGGCCGCGGAGATAGCCCGACACAGTGTGTGCCTGCTGCTGGAGCCCTTCCCGGATCTGCCCAGGAGCCCACCGAGGAGAAAACCGACTCGTTGACTAAAGAGGTTCCCTTGGGTTTGGAAAGACAGGGCCCCTCGGAAGGCAGCCCTTCCTGTGAGGTTGCACAGGAGACCGGAGAGGACCAAACAAGTGTAGTTGACTCCTCAGACATAGACGATGACCTTCCCATTTCTGCCAGCCCAGCCTGTAGTAACAGACTGATAGATTACATTTTGGGAGGCACAGCACACGGGTTCTGATTCAGAGGATGGGGGGGACGAGGATGAGCGATAGGCTACAGCCTGCTGAGAGCCCTGAGCCAGCTTTTCGGTGGGATGATTCCGACCCGATGGCTAGATTTTGCTGCAGGCTACAGCCTGCTGAGAGCCCTGAGGGCCCGGAGGAGCCTGTAGCCCCCACGGCGCCGAAATCTGTGAGCTCGCGGCGGCTCGACCCCTCGGCGGCCGCCGGTCCCCTTGATTGGCTAGAGGAGGGCCTCCACTGGCCGTGCTCGGGCCCGGATCTGGAAGTGGAGCTTAACGCCAAGGGAAGAGCCTTGGACTCCGCTGCCCGTGCCTTTCTCCTGGAGCAGCAGCTGTGGGGAGTTGAACTGGTGCCGGGGAACCTCCAAGCCCGTCTGTTTTCCGAGCGGGAACTTGGCCCTTCGCCCTCTGGGCCGCTCAGCGTTAAGCCCTTAAGCAATGTCAGTGTCGTCTCCTGTTTGCTGAATCCCTCCTATCTGGACTGCCTGCCCCGGGTAGAGCTGAGCTATCAGAGCGACGTCGGAATTAGTGAGCTGGTCGGTTTCCAGGCGCTCAGCCCAGAGAGCGGCTGCTTGGATGAAGCCACAGCTTACCCCCAGCCGCTCGACGCAGAGCTGGCTAGCGCCTCGTGGCAGGGCTGCCCTCCCCTGTCTAGAGAAGGGCTGCCCGAAATCCACCATCTCCGCATGAAGCGGCTGGAATTCCTTCAGCAGGCCAGCAAGGGCCAAGCATTACCCACCCCTGACCAAGACCATGGCTACCACAGCCTGGAGGAGGAGCACAACCTGCTCCGGCTGGATCTGCAGGGCCGCGGAGATAGCCCGACACAGTGTGTGCCTGCTGCTGGAGCCCTTCCCGGATCTGCCCAGGAGCCCACCGAGGAGAAAACCGACTCGTTGACTAAAGAGGTTCCCTTGGGTTTGGAAAGACAGGGCCCCTCGGAAGGCAGCCCTTCCTGTGAGGTTGCACAGGAGACCGGAGAGGACCAAACAAGTGTAGTTGACTCCTCAGACATAGACGATGACCTTCCCATTTCTGCCAGACCAGCCTGTAGTAACAGACTGATAGATTACATTTTGGGAGGCACAGCCAGTGACCTGGAAACGGGTTCTGATTCAGAGGATGAGGACTGGGATGAAGACGCGGAGGATGACGGCTTCGATAGCGATAGCTCATTCTCAGAATCAGACCTTGAACAGGACTCAGAAGGGCTCCACCTTTGGAACTCCTTCTATAGTGTGGATCCTTATAATCCTCAGAACTTCACAGCAACAATTCAGACTGCTGCCAGAATTCTTCCTGGAAACCCTTCGGATTCAGAGAAGGATTTGTCTGACAAGTCTGATCTAGAAAATTTGCCCCAGACTGGAAGTCTTCCCGAGTCTCCTGACTGTAATTCTGGAGAAGATGATGACTGGGAATCTAGTGCAGATGAAGCAGAGAGCCTCAGACTGTGGAATTCTTTCTGTAATTCTGATGACCCGTACAACCTTCTAAATTTTAAGGCTCCCTTTCAAACATCAGGGAAAAATTGGAAAAGCTGTTGTGACTCAGAGAGGCCATCTGAGACCATTTCTGAGTGCCACACCTTACTTTCCTGTAAGGTGGAACTGTTAGGGAGCCAAAAAAGTGATAGTCCAGATTTGGTACAGGGTGCGTTTCTTTCTGGAGAAAGACACACACGAATCCGGAGGAAAAAGGTTTGTTTCTTTTAACATGCCTGATGGTTTGTACTTTCTTTTCTGAGGTGGAAAAGCATGACTTTCCTGGAGTGATAGTAGTGCATATTTTTTAGGAAAGACTCCAAACTCTGATATTTGGATTGAGAAATGACCATCCCTCCCTCCTGTAGAGGGTGTTCCTACCTTTAGTTGATAGATGCCTACCACAGCCTGGAGGAGGAGCACAACCTGCTCCGGCTGGATCTGCAGGGCCGCGGAGATAGCCCGACACAGTGTGTGCCTGCTGCTGGAGCCCTTCCCGGATCTGCCCAGGAGCCCACCGAGGAGAAAACCGACTCGTTGACTAAAGAGGTTCCCTTGGGTTTGGAAAGACAGGGCCCCTCGGAAGGCAGCCCTTCCTGTGAGGTTGCACAGGAGACCGGAGAGGACCAAACAAGTGTAGTTGACTCCTCAGACATAGACGATGACCTTCCCATTTCTGCCAGACCAGCCTGTAGTAACAGACTGATAGATTACATTTTGGGAGGCACAGCCAGTGACCTGGAAACGGGTTCTGATTCAGAGGATGAGGACTGGGATGAAGACGCGGAGGATGACGGCTTCGATAGCGATAGCTCATTCTCAGAATCAGACCTTGAACAGGACTCAGAAGGGCTCCACCTTTGGAACTCCTTCTATAGTGTGGATCCTTATAATCCTCAGAACTTCACAGCAACAATTCAGACTGCTGCCAGAATTCTTCCTGGAAACCCTTCGGATTCAGAGAAGGATTTGTCTGACAAGTCTGATCTAGAAAATTTGCCCCAGACTGGAAGTCTTCCCGAGTCTCCTGACTGTAATTCTGGAGAAGATGATGACTGGGAATCTAGTGCAGATGAAGCAGAGAGCCTCAGACTGTGGAATTCTTTCTGTAATTCTGATGACCCGTACAACCTTCTAAATTTTAAGGCTCCCTTTCAAACATCAGGGAAAAATTGGAAAAGCTGTTGTGACTCAGAGAGGCCATCTGAGACCATTTCTGAGTGCCACACCTTACTTTCCTGTAAGGTGGAACTGTTAGGGAGCCAAAAAAGTGATAGTCCAGATTTGGTACAGGGTGCGTTTCTTTCTGGAGAAAGACACACACGAATCCGGAGGAAAAAGGTTTGTTTCTTTTAACATGCCTGATGGTTTGTACTTTCTTTTCTGAGGTGGAAAAGCATGACTTTCCTGGAGTGATAGTAGTGCATATTTTTTAGGAAAGACTCCAAACTCTGATATTTGGATTGAGAAATGACCATCCCTCCCTCCTGTAGAGGGTGTTCCTACCTGAGTTGAAGATGCCTGTGTATAGATGTTCCCTCGATGCTGCTGTTTTGGGTTGGCAGCTCTGGGCAGTTTCCTGCTGTTTCAACTCTTCACTTTTGTTAAGAAACAAAAATTAAACTTTGGGTATACACAGTTTAATTCTAGAGACTGAGAAAGCGCTATTACAGCCGTAGAGTTTTGTGGTATTAAATGTGGTACGTCATTTGCTCCAGTTTCAGGATAGCATTCCTCTCTGTTAGAACCCAAAGAGATGATGGTACCAAGTAGCAAGTCATATTTGTCTGGTTGTTTGCCATGAAAGAAAATACTAATTTCAGTATTAAAAACATTTGAACGTTTGGGATTTTGACTGACAAAAACTGCAGAAAATAGTATTGCCTTAAGAAAGCAGTCCAGCGGCCTGGAGGGGTGGGATGGGGGGAACTGGGAGTGGGTAGGGGGAGGGAAGGGGACAGGGATATGCATAGGACTGGTCTGGGAACATATATGTATGTGAACAACAAAACTCTGTAAAAATATAAAAAACAAATTAATGAGGGGGAAAAAAGAGAAAACAGTCCAAGTTATCATTGGCCTACTATAGTTCATTTATAACTCATTTATAACTATGGTGGTCACTTAGTTATTTTCTTGAGTACTTGTTTCTTATTACCAGGCTAGTCTTAAAATTTCATGGAGCATTTTATTTTACTCTTTCAACACATTATCAAGATAACCTTATTTTGGGAATCTTTTGAATTGGCTCTTTTTTTCTATTGTTTATTCAGCTAAAGTTATTAATTGTAGAGAAATCACACAGGGTATCTTTTACTGTGGAGCAAAAGTTTATTTAGTTACCTTTATTTGGAAACAGAAAGGCATAGGTAAATTATTATTGACCTTAGATTCTGCATCATTAGAGTTTCAAGTGGAAAAAATCAGTCCACTGGCTCGAAATGACCAGCTTAACACTTTGAAACTCTCCCTGGAGTAGAAATGTCCCTAAATGGTGGTAATCTTATGTCTTAGCTGTAGAAGCAGAATAAGGCATATTAAAATCAGATTTTAGTTCACACTTTTGTTAATGCTGTCATAAACATTTTCTCTGTATAAAGGGTCCCTGACAAAATGACCTGGTTAGTGAATAGATAAGAAACAGAGTGAGGCAATGGAATGGCACTCTGCATTTTGCTTTCAACTCTTCACTTTTGTTAAGAAACAAAAATTAAACTTTGGGTATACACAGTTTAATTCTAGAGACTGAGAAAGCGCTATTACAGCCGTAGAGTTTTGTGGTATTAAATGTGGTACGTCATTTGCTCCAGTTTCAGGATAGCATTCCTCTCTGTTAGAACCCAAAGAGATGATGGTACCAAGTAGCAAGTCATATTTGTCTGGTTGTTTGCCATGAAAGAAAATACTAATTTCAGTATTAAAAACATTTGAACGTTTGGGATTTTGACTGACAAAAACTGCAGAAAATAGTATTGCCTTAAGAAAGCAGTCCAGCGGCCTGGAGGGGTGGGATGGGGGGAACTGGGAGTGGGTAGGGGGAGGGAAGGGGACAGGGATATGCATAGGACTGGTCTGGGAACATATATGTATGTGAACAACAAAACTCTGTAAAAATATAAAAAACAAATTAATGAGGGGGAAAAAAGAGAAAACAGTCCAAGTTATCATTGGCCTACTATAGTTCATTTATAACTCATTTATAACTATGGTGGTCACTTAGTTATTTTCTTGAGTACTTGTTTCTTATTACCAGGCTAGTCTTAAAATTTCATGGAGCATTTTATTTTACTCTTTCAACACATTATCAAGATAACCTTATTTTGGGAATCTTTTGAATTGGCTCTTTTTTTCTATTGTTTATTCAGCTAAAGTTATTAATTGTAGAGAAATCACACAGGGTATCTTTTACTGTGGAGCAAAAGTTTATTTAGTTACCTTTATTTGGAAACAGAAAGGCATAGGTAAATTATTATTGACCTTAGATTCTGCATCATTAGAGTTTCAAGTGGAAAAAATCAGTCCACTGGCTCGAAATGACCAGCTTAACACTTTGAAACTCTCCCTGGAGTAGAAATGTCCCTAAATGGTGGTAATCTTATGTCTTAGCTGTAGAAGCAGAATAAGGCATATTAAAAATCAGATTTTAGTTCACACTTTTGTTAATGCTGTCATAAACATTTTTCTCTGTATAAAGGGTCCCTGACAAAATGACCTGGTTAGTGAATAGATAAGAAACAGAGTGAGGCAATGGAATGAGCACTTGACATCTAGAGACCCGGTGCTCCCTATTTGCAAGTGGTTAGGGCCAGCAGATTTGGGAAACTGCTAGAGCTGGGAAGTAACTTGACCTCTCATGGCTTTGATTCATGTACTTAAATCTTAAGGTAATAGTATTAATAATGGCTATTATATGACTTATTGCACGATTTAAATGAGATGAGTAGATAAAACTCATAGTTGCCTTGCCTTTAAATGGCAACTTTCTTTTTTTTACATTTTATTTATTTATTTGTTTTTGGCTATTCTGAGTTTTCACTGCTGCCACAGGCTCTTCTCTAGTTGCAGGGAGTGGGTGCTACTCTCTGATTGAGGTGAGCAGGCTTCTTGTTGCAGTGACTTCTCTTGTGGAACTCGGGTTCCAGGGCACACAGGCTTCAATAGCAGTGGCACACGGGCTCAATAGTTGCGGCTCTGAGACTCTAGAGCACAGGCTCAATAGTTGTGGCTCACAGGTTTAGTTGTTCTGCAGCATGTGGGGTCTTTCCATATCGGGGATCGAACCCGTGTCTCCCACATTGGCGGCAAACTTTTTACCACTGAGCTACCAGGGAAGCCCTAAATGGCAACTTTTTTTAGGAACCTCAGCCCAGTCTCATGTCTCATTTTAGCTTGCTCACTGAGTGAAAAATGAGATGAGTCACGTAGATGTGAGGCTATTAGTATGGACTAGTAGCAACATTTATAAAAGATCATGTTTACAGTATGGTAAAATTATTTACAGTCTTTGACTCCATGCCATTCTTTAGGTATATGGGAAAAATGGATAATGCCTGATTCTTAGATTGAAACTTTCAGATCTGGGAATGGTTTGTGAAATGACAAATATGGCACAGATTGTGGAGCTGGGCTGAGTTGAGATCCTGATTGTACCCATGGAAGCTGTGTGATTTGAATGAGTCAGTTAACCTATTTAGGTTTCCTTATCTGTACAAGCAGAATAAGGCATATTAAAAATCAGATTTTAGTTCACACTTTTGTTAATGCTGTCATAAACATTTTTCTCTGTATAAAGGGTCCCTGACAAAATGACCTGGTTAGTGAATAGATAAGAAACAGAGTGAGGCAATGGAATGAGCACTTGACATCTAGAGACCCGGTGCTCCCTATTTGCAAGTGGTTAGGGCCAGCAGATTTGGGAAACTGCTAGAGCTGGGAAGTAACTTGACCTCTCATGGCTTTGATTCATGTACTTAAATCTTAAGGTAATAGTATTAATAATGGCTATTATATGACTTATTGCACGATTTAAATGAGATGAGTAGATAAAACTCATAGTTGCCTTGCCTTTAAATGGCAACTTTCTTTTTTTTACATTTTATTTATTTATTTGTTTTTGGCTATTCTGAGTTTTCACTGCTGCCACAGGCTCTTCTCTAGTTGCAGGGAGTGGGTGCTACTCTCTGATTGAGGTGAGCAGGCTTCTTGTTGCAGTGACTTCTCTTGTGGAACTCGGGTTCCAGGGCACACAGGCTTCAATAGCAGTGGCACACGGGCTCAATAGTTGCGGCTCTGAGACTCTAGAGCACAGGCTCAATAGTTGTGGCTCACAGGTTTAGTTGTTCTGCAGCATGTGGGGTCTTTCCATATCGGGGATCGAACCCGTGTCTCCCACATTGGCGGCAAACTTTTACCACTGAGCTACCAGGAAGCCCTAAATGGCAACTTTTTTTAGGAACCTCAGCCCAGTCTCATGTCTCATTTTAGCTTGCTCACTGAGTGAAAAATGAGATGAGTCACGTAGATGTGAGGCTATTAGTATGGACTAGTAGCAACATTTATAAAAGATCATGTTTACAGTATGGTAAAATTATTTACAGTCTTTGACTCCATGCCATTCTTTAGGTATATGGGAAAAATGGATAATGCCTGATTCTTAGATTGAAACTTTCAGATCTGGGAATGGTTTGTGAAATGACAAATATGGCACAGATTGTGGAGCTGGGCTGAGTTGAGATCCTGATTGTACCCATGGAAGCTGTGTGATTTGAATGAGTCAGTTAACCTATTTAGGTTTCCTTATCTGTACAATTGAGATGCTGATGATAAATACATACTTTATATGGTATGTATTATTAAGTGAGATGAAAATTCTTAAGTACTTGGAAAAGAGCCTGGCCTATGGTAACCACTATATGAATGTTTATTATTAATCTTGGTGACACAATGAATGAGTAACGCTAGAATGCAATATCTAGTAAGGTGTTACACACCTACTAATTGTCCTCGGGGGCATTCCTTGGCCTGATGTAAAGGGAATGAAAGCAGCAGGCCAGTGGGATTAGCTGATGTAAGTACTGAATGTACTTTTAAACGAGGTTTGACTTCTGCTGTTTGATATCATAAAAAGAAACTTCTGTATTAGAAATTAAATAGGAATTAAAAGAGACTGTCACTCTTACATGTGATCATGTATATTGCAGTAGTCACAATGTCATGTATATATGGTGATAGCATATTGAGGAGGAATACAAAGAGGGTTTTTATTTTAACTACTAAGTCTCTTCGAGTAACATAACCATAAAGATACGGTAATTTTGATGTAGTTTATCTGCTAAGTAACTTTCTTTTCTCTATTCTGATTATGAAAGTAACAACATGAACATAATACTACATATTTATAATTCAAGAATTGGAGAACACTGAAAAATAGCTTTTTTGGAAAAAGGAAGAATAGAAGTGAAGGTCGTTGAAAGTTTTTGTGCTGTAATAAAAGTATTCAGGAATGTATTTCTTAACTGTTTTGCTTGGAAACATTTGTTGTTTTGGAAGAGTGTACAGGTTTGTTTCTTTCTTTACTTCTGTTATGTTTGAGATTACAATGTCATGTCTTTATAGGTAACCTTCCTTGAAGAAGTTACTGAGTATTACATAAGTGGTGATGAGGAACGAAAAGGACCATGGGAAGAATTTGCACGGGATGGATGCAGGTTCCAGAAACGAATTCAGGAAACAGAAGACGCTATTGCATACTGCTTGACATTTGAGCACAGAGAAAAAGTGTTTAATAGACTTCAGCAAACATATTTTGAAGGACTTAATGCTTTCAAGCAAGATTAAGATGATTTGACAGCCTCTGGCCCTAGCATACACTACCTCTTAGTTGAGAGGTTTCTTTTAAAAACAAAAATTGGCAGCTGTCCTTCGACTTTTTTCTTAGAGGATATGTAACTTGGATCCAATGACCTAGTATAATATTTTTTTGCAAATATTAGAAATGTCCAGCTTTGAAGCCAGGCCCTGAAAATGAAGAATGAGATGGTGTGGTTTCTGATCCTCCCTTTTTTGTTTAGTTGAATTTGTTGTAAAATGTTGTTTGCTTGCTCAAGTGCAAAGGGGACTTCTTAAGGTGTAGTTTTGCACTTTGGAAACTTATTTTCTTGGGAAATAATATTTATAGGGTTCAAAGCCCATTTCCCATTCTAATTTAAATTATGTATACCTGTCTTAAAAACTCTGGGCTCTCTCCTCCCCGAAACATTCTGAAATTAATGGGCTGTTTTGTTTTCTATGTATATTTTTATTTCAGTAATTTTTGGCCCTTATACTTCAAGGCTAAGAAAATAATTTTGTATATGGTACCAACTTAAAGTACATTGTTTTGTCTTTTTTTTTTTTTTCCCTAAAAATGACTGATTGAAAATGTGTGGTTGGTTTTTATTTCTCGGTTAAGCTGTACCTAGGGAATGTTTCCAAGGACTACCAAAAAAACCTATGTGTGCAGTACTTTGCTACTGTGGGAAAGCTGTATATTTCTGCCAAGTTTTACCATCTGATATATTTAATTTCTCTTGTAAACTCTTTTGGGGAGGGCTCTGTGTATGTTATTGTAGTTCCCACTTGGGTCTTCCAGTCACCGGTTGTGTGAGTCCCCATTGTGTCTTTACCAGAAATTGTTGTAAAAGAGTCCAGAAGGATTGTGGTATAGTTGCTTTTAAATTTAAATGCTTAGAATTGTCTTAGGAAGAAGAATAGGAAATAGAGCAGTTTGGTTTTGTTGTGTATGCTCTCAAAAGAAAACCAGTATTATTAATATCACGCCTCAGCACTGTCACTTTTAAAACTTGTCAGGGTGACACTGTAAACTTGGAAATGGGCAGTGCTGAATTTTCCAGTTTGAAATGTAAAATACAGCCTTCAGTCAGTATCCAGGTTTATCGTGTTCTTCTTTTTTAACAGAGAAGTAGTGACAAGGCCTATAATTTCTGGAAAGAACTGTACAGATTTAGCAGATTGAAAGTTTTAATACCTGCATCCTAAAGCTTACGTTTGAATTGAAGTTTCTGCAGTGACTGATTATGTTTGGTTTATTTAGTTAGTGCTACATGATGTATATTTCTTAGGTTGAGGAAATATTAACCAACAACTTACAGGTCTATTTTTACTTCATGTGCCTCCCGTCAAAATCATGGAAAACATGAGCAGAATAGATGACCTTAATTTTGAAATTGTTTCATTCAGAGTGGGAACAAATTTTTCATCAGAAGTGCTTGCAGGATTACTACCTCAGTTTATAACCTACCTGGTTATTATTTTCTTTCTGTTTGGTTTGTTCTGAGAGGACAACAGCATAAAGGTTGGTCAGATTTTTGCAGAGCCCTTCTGCAGTGTGCTTTGTGCCCCTCCACTTAGCACAGTCATAGGGAATGCATTCATAGAGTCTGGTATAACACCAGGGAAATGCTAAGTTTCAAGCAGCAGCTCTGTTGGTTGAAAAGATGGTATCACTTGCCTTGAAAAGAAACCTTTGAAAATGTATAGGCATTCTTTTAAAACCAGACTGAAGTGTACTATTTTATTTCAGAGATTTTGGTTGTGTTTTGTGTTTCTAAAATCTTGCACCTCTGCATGTATGAAATGAATGGGAAATCTTTACATTTACTGGACTTCCTTGGTGGATCAGATGGTAAAGAATCCAACTGCAATGCAGGAGACCCAGGTTTGATCCCTGGGTTGGGAAGATCCCTTAGAGTAAAGGAATGGCTACCCCCTCCAGTAGTCTCGTCTGGAGAATTCTGTGGACAGAGAAGCCTGGTGGGCTACAGTCCATGACTAAGTGATTAACGCTTTACATTTACTGAATTTTGTAGAATTCCTCCCTTCAGGTTCCAGCCTCACTACCAAACATGTAAAAGCTTGGAGGAGAGCTCTTCCATTCACTCCCCTCCTTTAAAAGAAATGATCAGTGATGAGAAGGACAAAAGGGACCATTTTAAACTTGGACAAGGGAAAAACAATTCTTACCAGTTTTGTCCAGATTGTGTAGTTGTTAGAATGAAGTTAAACCTTCAGTCTTAAAAAGAAAATCCTTGTAGGTTTGAATTGAACATTTTACACACTGAAGTCTTGCAATGGTGCTTTACGTATCAATGTAGCATATGAAAGTCTTCGTGCAGACAAGTAAAATTTCCTTTTCTGAGTGTTGAAATGTGATAACACCATCTTGTCGTTAACTTGAAATTGAAACTATCAGATTTTATTTTTTTATAATTTAGGGAAGGTGAAGTTAGGGGACTAGAGAAATTCTAAATTGGCTTCTTCAAGCCCAGTGATTTAAATGTAACCAGTTTTTGTTGGGATTTTATAAAATTATATTGTATATATAACTTAACTAATCTGTAAATTATAATAAATATATTTGCAGTTATTAAATGTTACATGATATTTTGGTTCAGCTTTATATTGTGTTTTACATTGTCTTTGGAATTACTGAGCAGGAGTTTCAGAATTAAGGCAGGTGTTTTTGTTGAAGCATTATAAACTTTAAAAAGTGCTGCACAGATTTATGTGGTTAAAAAGTTATGTGACATGGCAATTGCACTTCAGTCAACTGAAGAGGAGGGAATGGTGAGGGGATAAATATAATTGCAAACCACATTTCGGTATTAGTAAAGAGGAGTTGGTTCTTGAGAGTATGAAATGCCCTTCCTAGAGACTGGGGATTTGATTTTAAAATTACCCACTTGGTATAACACCAGGGAAATGCTAAGTTTCAAGCAGCAGCTCTGTTGGTTGAAAAGATGGTATCACTTGCCTTGAAAAGAAACCTTTGAAAATGTATAGGCATTCTTTTAAAACCAGACTGAAGTGTACTATTTTATTTCAGAGATTTTGGTTGTGTTTTGTGTTTCTAAAATCTTGCACCTCTGCATGTATGAAATGAATGGGAAATCTTTACATTTACTGGACTTCCTTGGTGGATCAGATGGTAAAGAATCCAACTGCAATGCAGGAGACCCAGGTTTGATCCCTGGGTTGGGAAGATCCCTTAGAGTAAAGGAATGGCTACCCCCTCCAGTAGTCTCGTCTGGAGAATTCTGTGGACAGAGAAGCCTGGTGGGCTACAGTCCATGACTAAGTGATTAACGCTTTACATTTACTGAATTTTGTAGAATTCCTCCCTTCAGGTTCCAGCCTCACTACCAAACATGTAAAAGCTTGGAGGAGAGCTCTTCCATTCACTCCCCTCCTTTAAAAGAAATGATCAGTGATGAGAAGGACAAAAGGGACCATTTTAAACTTGGACAAGGGAAAAACAATTCTTACCAGTTTTGTCCAGATTGTGTAGTTGTTAGAATGAAGTTAAACCTTCAGTCTTAAAAAGAAAATCCTTGTAGGTTTGAATTGAACATTTTACACACTGAAGTCTTGCAATGGTGCTTTACGTATCAATGTAGCATATGAAAGTCTTCGTGCAGACAAGTAAAATTTCCTTTTCTGAGTGTTGAAATGTGATAACACCATCTTGTCGTTAACTTGAAATTGAAACTATCAGATTTTATTTTTTTATAATTTAGGGAAGGTGAAGTTAGGGGACTAGAGAAATTCTAAATTGGCTTCTTCAAGCCCAGTGATTTAAATGTAACCAGTTTTTGTTGGGATTTTATAAAATTATATTGTATATATAACTTAACTAATCTGTAAATTATAATAAATATATTTGCAGTTATTAAATGTTACATGATATTTTGGTTCAGCTTTATATTGTGTTTTACATTGTCTTTGGAATTACTGAGCAGGAGTTTCAGAATTAAGGCAGGTGTTTTTGTTGAAGCATTATAAACTTTAAAAAGTGCTGCACAGATTTATGTGGTTAAAAAGTTATGTGACATGGCAATTGCACTTCAGTCAACTGAAGAGGAGGGAATGGTGAGGGGATAAATATAATTGCAAACCACATTTCGGTATTAGTAAAGAGGAGTTGGTTCTTGAGAGTATGAAATGCCCTTCCTAGAGACTGGGGATTTGATTTTAAAATTAGCCTCAGCTGTGTACTAATACTGGAAAGAAAATAGTAAAGTAGTATTCACAGAAGCAGTAAATTAACATGCTGGGGTTAGCATAGTGTTTCTCCTAAGTAGCAGGGAAGTGTGCTGCTTTATTATATGCATTATGATTATTGATAACTGTGAAACTAATTCAGGATGTTCTCCCATTTACAGTATTGAATAGTGTGATGGTAACATCAGGAAAAACAAACTCCTTATCTTCAATAAAATACATTTGGACTATAGCAAGCCTATTAATGGGATAGCATTCTTAATTTAGGCATTTAGGTCTTACTAGCTAATGAAAAATTAATATAAAGTTTTATTTCTTAAATGGAAGGAAAAAAACATTTGTTTGCAGATAAATCAGCGTTAAGTACAAACTGAATTGACAGTCTAGGTATACTTCTATTACCATCTTAGGGTTAATTCTAGGATTTTTGGCCGTCTCTCCCCAGGAGATGTATGAAAATAATGTTCACATCAAGCCAGGTTTGTTATGACTATCCTGGTATTCCTAAAGAAGTCGTGGTGTGTTTTTGTTGTTGTTGTTCTACTTTATAGAAAGTTTAAAGCAAAAATTTAATTATAGATCTCAGAAAGTTTGTCTCATGTGGTGACTTTCTTTGGACCCTCCTTTGCATACCTTTTAAGAATGAAAATACATTCATTTTTTTCTCATGTTACTTATAAATATATCTAATACAGAGATGCACAAAGACATCCTGGATTAAAAATGTAGCATGCCATTAGTAAGATTTCTAAATTGGCTTCTTCAAGCCCAGTGATTTAAATGTAACCAGTTTTTGTTGGGATTTTATAAAATTATATTGTATATATAACTTAACTAATCTGTAAATTATAATAAATATATTTGCAGTTATTAAATGTTACATGATATTTTGGTTCAGCTTTATATTGTGTTTTACATTGTCTTTGGAATTACTGAGCAGGAGTTTCAGAATTAAGGCAGGTGTTTTTGTTGAAGCATTATAAACTTTAAAAAGTGCTGCACAGATTTATGTGGTTAAAAAGTTATGTGACATGGCAATTGCACTTCAGTCAACTGAAGAGGAGGGAATGGTGAGGGGATAAATATAATTGCAAACCACATTTCGGTATTAGTAAAGAGGAGTTGGTTCTTGAGAGTATGAAATGCCCTTCCTAGAGACTGGGGATTTGATTTTAAAATTAGCCTCAGCTGTGTACTAATACTGGAAAGAAAATAGTAAAGTAGTATTCACAGAAGCAGTAAATTAACATGCTGGGGTTAGCATAGTGTTTCTCCTAAGTAGCAGGGAAGTGTGCTGCTTTATTATATGCATTATGATTATTGATAACTGTGAAACTAATTCAGGATGTTCTCCCATTTACAGTATTGAATAGTGTGATGGTAACATCAGGAAAAACAAACTCCTTATCTTAAAAAAAATACATTTGGACTATAGCAAGCCTATTAATGGGATAGCATTCTTAATTTAGGCATTTAGGTCTTACTAGCTAATGAAAAATTAATATAAAGTTTTATTTCTTAAATGGAAGGAAAAAAACATTTGTTTGCAGATAAATCAGCGTTAAGTACAAACTGAATTGACAGTCTAGGTATACTTCTATTACCATCTTAGGGTTAATTCTAGGATTTTTGGCCGTCTCTCCCCCAGGGAGATGTATGAAAATAATGTTCACATCAAGCCAGGTTTGTTATGACTATCCTGGTATTCCTAAAGAAGTCGTGGTGTGTTTTTGTTGTTGTTGTTCTACTTTATAGAAAGTTTAAAGCAAAAATTTAATTATAGATCTCAGAAAGTTTGTCTCATGTGGTGACTTTCTTTGGACCCTCCTTTGCATACCTTTTAAGAATGAAAATACATTCATTTTTTTCTCATGTTACTTATAAATATATCTAATACAGAGATGCACAAAGACATCCTGGTACATTCTAAAAAGTAAGTTGTCCAGCATGCCTTATTGAGCTGAGAGAATTTCTTTTTGTTTGTATGAAGAGGTTTTGATATTTCTTCTTTTAACTGATTATGACACAGATGTTGACTCTTTCGAATGTTCTTACATTGGAAATTAGGATTCTTAAGGACTTGGTTGAATTCTTTGGTCAGTGTAAGATACCAATCTTTTTCTCCCTGGATTTGCTCATTGAGACTATGTTTTTATTGAGCAAAATGGCTCAGTAGTTAAAAGAATTCACTTGTGATGCAGGAAACAGAAGATACAGGTTCAATCCTGGATTGAAAAGATCGCCTGGAGGAAGAAATGGCAACCCACTCCAGTATTCTTTTTTTTTTAAGACATGCATTTTAATTTATTTATTTTGGCTATTCTGCATTTTTACTGCTGCTGCAGGCTCTTCTCTAGTTGCTGGGAGTGGGGGCTACTCTCTAGCTGAGGTGAGCAGGTTTCTTGTTGTGGTGACTTCTCTTGTGGAACTCGAGCTCTAGGGCACATGGGCTACAATAGTTGTGGCACATGGGCTCAATAGTTGTGTCTCTGAGACCCTAGAGCACAGGCTCAATAGTTGTAACTCACGGACTTAGTTGCTCTGCAGCATGTGGAATCTTCCCTGATCAGGGATCGAACTCGTGTCTCCTGAATTGGCAGGCAAACTCTTTACCGCTAAGCTACCAGTGAAGCCCTCACTCCAGTGTTCTTGCCTGGGAAATTCCATGGACAAAGGAGCCTGGCGGACTATAGTGCATGGGGTTGGGTCAAATAGTAGGCCATGACTCAACACATGGCACATGACTTTGAAATAAAAAGACAGTATGAAATTAAGCTCTGCAACAATAGGTATAATAAGTAGGATAAATGGATCTAACCCTGTTCACTTGGAGGATTCATAGAACTATAATGCGTTCAATTAATGCATACTAGACAGGTTTGACAACAGGGAAGTTAGAAATCATTTTACATGTGGAATTATGAAATAGAGCAGGCAGGGTGGAGTTTGGGGTATGTATTGATGTGTGACAATTTGAGTCACGTTAGTGTTTTACCATTGGCAGACTCAATCTCATTTGGGGAAACAGATTTGTAGAAATCAGATTGCTTGACCCATGGAGAGGATATCATAGGGATTTTAAAATTATTATTATTTATTTATTTGGCTGGTCTTGGTCTTAGTTGCAGCATATGGAATCTAGTTCCCTGACCAGGGATCAAACCCAGGCCGCAGCATTGGGAGCCCAGAGTCTTAACCCCTGGACCACCAGGAAAGTCCCTACCATAGGGATTTAATAAAAACAAGGTCTAGAAAGCTGAACTATAAGAAAAGACCCTTTGGAACGATTTTTCAGGTTTTGTTCTTTTATTTCATTACCTTTCCCTTTGTCTCAGTACTATCCTTTTCTTCTGGTTTCCTCACACTTTTCTTTGCTGAACATTTTGTTTTCTCTACTGTTTTATAGATCTTACCTAGAAGAAGAGGGATGAGGACCTTCATAACAAAAGCACTGCAAAATTGCCAGAGGTGTGCTCATTAGCGGTATTATCCATTAAGATGACAATTCCCACACATTGCCCCACCAAAATGTTAGATTAACGTATGCACTGAGATGGGATTAACTCAGAAATAGCCCAAAGAGGTTCAAGGTCAGAGAAAGAGGTGGTAGTAAAGCTGGATTATGCAGGTTTGGGATAAGCCTGTTTTTCTTAAAGCAGAAACCAGAGAGGCGTCCTGAAACAGTTTTTTAAAAGATTCATCTGGCTATATCTGGAATGATTGTTTTTAAAAACAAATTTTATCTTGAGAAGACTTGTTTCCTCTTTGGATCTCACGTATCACCTTCAAGAGATGTCTGACAACCCTATGCTCCAATCCTGCCCTTCCCATTATCTTTAACCTTTTGTAAAATTGTCACCTCATCCTAACATTTTTAGTTGTTTCTTACCTACCTCCACCCTCTAAACTCTGTAAGAATAGGGATCTTGTTCTGTATCTTGTTTACTGTATGGGCACATGGCCTAGGACTCTGCTCGGCACGTTGTGGTCAACAGATACTTGTTGAATGAGTTAATAACTCCTGCAGTAGGTTCCCATATAGCCTTTACTGAGATCTCATCAGCACAGCCATGTATGATTAGATTCCAGTGTGCCTCAGCCGTAGACAATACAGAATCACAGAACTGAAAGGTCCTTAGGGAGAGGCTGTAGCAAAGCTCTAAATTTTTAAAATGTAATTATAAATTATAATCGTAATAGAAATTTGTTCTAGGAATAACTCATCAATTAATTTGAGTGTCATTAACAAAGTACATGTTAATTTATGAAGTTAATATGTGACTAAATCAGCTGAGACCTTTCTTTTCCAGAATTAAAGAGTACTAAAGCATTGTGTGAGCGTGCTAAGTCGCTTCAGTCATGTCCAACTCTTTGCAGCCCTATGGAGTGTTGCCTGCCAGGCTCCTCTGTCCACGGGATTCTCCAGACAAGTGGGTTGCGGTGCCCTCCTCCAGGGGATCTTCCTGACCCAGGGATGAAACCTGCGTCTCTTCAGTCTCCTACACTGGCAGGCAGGTTCTTTACTACAGCCACCTGTATTGAAGAACTGAAAGTATTTTCCCCACCACATGAGAGGTTTCATTTCTTTTTTTTTTGAACATTTATGTATTTGGCTGTACTGGGTCTTAGTTGCAGTACGTGGGATCTAGCTCCCTGTCCAGGGATCGAGCCCAGGCCCCCTACTTTGGGAGCCTGTAGTCTTAGCCACCGGACCACCAGAGAAGCCTCAGAAGTTTCATTTCTATTCCTCCTTTTCAGCAAACAATTGGCTTTGAGTTTCTAGAAATGCTCAGTTGACTCCACCAGATGGCGTGACTTGCCATCTCAGAATGCCTGACAGGTTCCTGATAGTGCTGATCTGAAGGCTGTTGCTTCCCTTACTGTGTAAACAAGCTGGCAAAAGGCTCTGCCCTACCCATTCTAAGCCTGTCTGGCTCATTGTGACTTCACCTTTTTGCGGTAACTGCTCGTCAGGAGGGGCTGTTTCTTATGGGGGAATCAAAATTTATTATTTGAACACAAATAAATGAATTGATTTCTTCATGATTTCTATGGAGGGATAATAAAATGAATATGAGGTGAGATATAAGAGGCTGATGTACAGATATTTGCTGGGTTTTTGTATTAGGGTTTTTCTCATTAGGGCTTTATCTCACTTAGTTATTTGTTCAGCATTCAACTTTCTGTTGCATTCCTGTGTATCAGAGCAGTCATTCTCAATGAGAGGAGAGCCATGTTGCTTGGGGCATGGGAACTCGCTGTGCCTGATTACAGCTAGCGAGGAAGGCTCTTCTTAGTAGCCAAGGCCAGGTTCCAGGACTGCTCTTGGTAGGTTACAAATTTGATTTAAAAATTGTTAATTTATGAAGTTAATATGTGACTAAATCAGCTGAGACCTTTCTTTTCCAGAATTAAAGAGTACTAAAGCATTGTGTGAGCGTGCTAAGTCGCTTCAGTCATGTCCAACTCTTTGCAGCCCTATGGAGTGTTGCCTGCCAGGCTCCTCTGTCCACGGGATTCTCCAGACAAGTGGGTTGCGGTGCCCTCCTCCAGGGATCTTCCTGACCCAGGGATGAAACCTGCGTCTCTTCAGTCTCCTACACTGGCAGGCAGGTTCTTTACTACAGCCACCTGTATTGAAGAACTGAAAGTATTTTCCCCACCACATGAGAGGTTTCATTTCTTTTTTTTTTGAACATTTATGTATTTGGCTGTACTGGGTCTTAGTTGCAGTACGTGGGATCTAGCTCCCTGTCCAGGGATCGAGCCCAGGCCCCCTACTTTGGGAGCCTGTAGTCTTAGCCACCGGACCACCAGAGAAGCCTCAGAAGTTTCATTTCTATTCCTCCTTTTCAGCAAACAATTGGCTTTGAGTTTCTAGAAATGCTCAGTTGACTCCACCAGATGGCGTGACTTGCCATCTCAGAATGCCTGACAGGTTCCTGATAGTGCTGATCTGAAGGCTGTTGCTTCCCTTACTGTGTAAACAAGCTGGCAAAAGGCTCTGCCCTACCCATTCTAAGCCTGTCTGGCTCATTGTGACTTCACCTTTTTGCGGTAACTGCTCGTCAGGAGGGGCTGTTTCTTATGGGGGAATCAAAATTTATTATTTGAACACAAATAAATGAATTGATTTCTTCATGATTTCTATGGAGGGATAATAAAATGAATATGAGGTGAGATATAAGAGGCTGATGTACAGATATTTGCTGGGTTTTTGTATTAGGGTTTTTCTCATTAGGGCTTTATCTCACTTAGTTATTTGTTCAGCATTCAACTTTCTGTTGCATTCCTGTGTATCAGAGCAGTCATTCTCAATGAGAGGAGAGCCATGTTGCTTGGGGCATGGGAACTCGCTGTGCCTGATTACAGCTAGCGAGGAAGGCTCTTCTTAGTAGCCAAGGCCAGGTGGATATCCAGGACTGCTCTTTGGTAGGTTTGCATTGGCTCCAAGAGGTCACTCTGATCTCCTTCCAAGTGTACAGAACAGAGGGCATTACATGTTTGCCTACCATTTTCCTGTGCCTGCAGTGAGAGCTGTACCTTTCAGCTGTGTTGTTGTGGCGCTTTTCCTTTCTTTTGTTTCTGCTTGATCTGACTGTGTAGGGAGCTAGACATGTTTCTGTACCTTCAGGAATTTCCATGGGAGTTCTTTGTTTTTTACTTCTGATTGCCACATTTTCTAGATAGTCACCTCTGAACAGATCTCCCTTCCCCAGGACAACCTGCTGAAAGTCACAGCCTGATTGGTTTGGCGGGATTAACCCAGGACTGCCTGACAGCTGGCGGTACTGTTAGAACAATATTGAATGACAGAAGAAAAGTCGGTGGGGATGAAAGTGAAAGTGTTAGTCGTGTGGACTCTGCAACCTCCTCTGTCCATGGAATTCTCCAGGCAGGTATACTGCAGTGGTTTGCCATTTCCTTCTCCGGGGGATCTTCCTAATCCAGGGATCAAACCCTAGTCTCCTGCGTTGCAGGCAGATTCTTTACCATTGAGCCACCAGGGAAGCCCCCATAGCATGAAGCAGGTACATATTCCTGTAAATTAATTTCCCAGGTTGTTTCAGACAGAATGACAGTTACATTAGCCTGTGACCCTTCTTTTTCCTTTTCCTCATGCAGTTGTTAAAAAAATTAAACTAAAAAATATCATTGTGACTTCACCTTTTTGCGGTAACTGCTCGTCAGGAGGGGCTGTTTCTTATGGGGGAATCAAAATTTATTATTTGAACACAAATAAATGAATTGATTTCTTCATGATTTCTATGGAGGGATAATAAAATGAATATGAGGTGAGATATAAGAGGCTGATGTACAGATATTTGCTGGGTTTTTGTATTAGGGTTTTTCTCATTAGGGCTTTATCTCACTTAGTTATTTGTTCAGCATTCAACTTTCTGTTGCATTCCTGTGTATCAGAGCAGTCATTCTCAATGAGAGGAGAGCCATGTTGCTTGGGGCATGGGAACTCGCTGTGCCTGATTACAGCTAGCGAGGAAGGCTCTTCTTAGTAGCCAAGGCCAGGTGGATATCCAGGACTGCTCTTTGGTAGGTTTGCATTGGCTCCAAGAGGTCACTCTGATCTCCTTCCAAGTGTACAGAACAGAGGGCATTACATGTTTGCCTACCATTTTCCTGTGCCTGCAGTGAGAGCTGTACCTTTCAGCTGTGTTGTTGTGGCGCTTTTCCTTTCTTTTGTTTCTGCTTGATCTGACTGTGTAGGGAGCTAGACATGTTTCTGTACCTTCAGGAATTTCCATGGGAGTTCTTTGTTTTTTACTTCTGATTGCCACATTTTCTAGATAGTCACCTCTGAACAGATCTCCCTTCCCCAGGACAACCTGCTGAAAGTCACAGCCTGATTGGTTTGGCGGGATTAACCCAGGACTGCCTGACAGCTGGCGGTACTGTTAGAACAATATTGAATGACAGAAGAAAAGTCGGTGGGGATGAAAGTGAAAGTGTTAGTCGTGTGGACTCTGCAACCCTCCTCTGTCCATGGAATTCTCCAGGCAGGTATACTGCAGTGGTTTGCCATTTCCTTCTCCGGGGGATCTTCCTAATCCAGGGATCAAACCCTAGTCTCCTGCGTTGCAGGCAGATTCTTTACCATTGAGCCACCAGGGAAGCCCCCATAGCATGAAGCAGGTACATATTCCTGTAAATTAATTTCCCAGGTTGTTTCAGACAGAATGACAGTTACATTAGCCTGTGACCCTTCTTTTTCCTTTTCCTCATGCAGTTGTTAAAAAAATTAAACTAAAAAAAAATATCAGTTCACACGTTTCTCCCTTCCTCATCCTATTCTCTGGCAGTCATCAATCTGTTATCTGTATCTTAGAGCTTGTTTTATTTGTTCGGTTTTTATTGATGTTGTTGTTTTTTAAGATTTCACATACAAGAAAGGGCATACAATATTTGTCTTTGACTTATTTATCTTAATGCCTACTATGTCCGTCCAGGTTGTCACGAATGGCAGAATTTCATTCTTTCCAATATCCCTTCTTATCTCTCTCATTTAGGATAGAATCCCTCTCAGGGTTCCTTGGAAATATTTACCTTCTGTGACCAGGCTTTATCTGCCCTCTAAAGGCTTCCTTGATGTCTCCAGCTCTATATCCTCAGAGCTTATTATCATGTTTCCATTGTTACAGTGCCCTGTACATGTTCTTATCACTTTCCATTGCATTGAATTGTAATTATGTTTGCAATTCCATTTCTTCCTGTTGACTGTCACATGTTTGGTGAGGGGTCCTCAGCACAGGGACCACATGTCTTAGGTATACAATACACTTCTTTTTAACTCAAGTGACAATTTCCATAGCCTCCTTCTCCCAATGGATAAGCTCCTTACCCTGCACAACAGTTGAGCAATTGATTAATTCATGTATTTCAAAGAAGCAATTACATACATGAAAAGGTTTGTCTTCAATATAAACAGAATTTTTATTTTTAGTGCTTGAGATATTTTTGAGAAGCTAGTATTATAGTGATGACGTACACCTAAGGTTTTAAATCAGTTGATGTATGTCTTCATTACTCATCTTTCAAGTGATACCATGAGGTTTATTGAAATTTGATCAGTATTATGAAAGTCACTTCTTCATTAGGCAGGATATCATATCCAATTTTCCTAGTTAAGGACTTTTTTATTTTTGGCGGGGAGTCTGGTTTGCCATTTCCTTCTCCGGGGATCTTCCTAATCCAGGGATCAAACCCTAGTCTCCTGCGTTGCAGGCAGATTCTTTACCATTGAGCCACCAGGGAAGCCCCATAGCATGAAGCAGGTACATATTCCTGTAAATTAATTTCCCAGGTTGTTTCAGACAGAATGACAGTTACATTAGCCTGTGACCCTTCTTTTTCCTTTTCCTCATGCAGTTGTTAAAAAAATTAAACTAAAAAAAAATATCAGTTCACACGTTTCTCCCTTCCTCATCCTATTCTCTGGCAGTCATCAATCTGTTATCTGTATCTTAGAGCTTGTTTTATTTGTTCGGTTTTTATTGATGTTGTTGTTTTTTAAGATTTCACATACAAGAAAGGGCATACAATATTTGTCTTTGACTTATTTATCTTAATGCCTACTATGTCCGTCCAGGTTGTCACGAATGGCAGAATTTCATTCTTTCCAATATCCCTTCTTATCTCTCTCATTTAGGATAGAATCCCTCTCAGGGTTCCTTGGAAATATTTACCTTCTGTGACCAGGCTTTATCTGCCCTCTAAAGGCTTCCTTGATGTCTCCAGCTCTATATCCTCAGAGCTTATTATCATGTTTCCATTGTTACAGTGCCCTGTACATGTTCTTATCACTTTCCATTGCATTGAATTGTAATTATGTTTGCAATTCCATTTCTTCCTGTTGACTGTCACATGTTTGGTGAGGGGTCCTCAGCACAGGGACCACATGTCTTAGGTATACAATACACTTCTTTTTAACTCAAGTGACAATTTCCATAGCCTCCTTCTCCCAATGGATAAGCTCCTTACCCTGCACAACAGTTGAGCAATTGATTAATTCATGTATTTCAAAGAAGCAATTACATACATGAAAAGGTTTGTCTTCAATATAAACAGAATTTTTATTTTTAGTGCTTGAGATATTTTTGAGAAGCTAGTATTATAGTGATGACGTACACCTAAGGTTTTAAATCAGTTGATGTATGTCTTCATTACTCATCTTTCAAGTGATACCATGAGGTTTATTGAAATTTGATCAGTATTATGAAAGTCACTTCTTCATTAGGCAGGATATCATATCCAATTTTCCTAGTTAAGGACTTTTTTTTATTTTTTGGCTGTGCTGGGTCTTCATTGCAGCATACAGCCTTCTTGCTGTGGCATGCAGCCTTAGCTGCCCTGCAGCATGTGGGATCTTTGTTCCCCCACCAGGGATCGAACCGGAGTCCCCTGCTTTGGAAGGCAGATCCTTAAACACTGGACTATAGGGGAAGTTGCCCTTAAGGACTTTTTTTTTTTTAATTTTTATTTTACTTTTAACTTTTACAGAGTTTTGTTGTTTACAGATATGTATGTTCCCTTTAAGGACTTTTTTAAATCAGCTTTTTGAGGTATAGTTTACATACAATAAAATTCACCGATTTTAAGTGTAAAATTCAATAAATTTTGAGATATGTGTATAGTCATGTAAGCACTGCCACAATAAAAACATAGAGCATTTCCATCACTCCAGAAAGTTGCCTTAGGATTTCTGTCCAACCATCTCCCCAACCTCCAACTTTTGGGAGCCATCGATCTGCTTTTTTATCATGATTTCACCTTTTCTAGAATTTTGTAAAATTGGTGTCATATATACAGTGTGTACCATTTTGTCTTTGGCCTTTTTTACTAGTGTAATGCTTTTTTTTGTTCTTTTTTAGGTAAGAAATGGATTCAAAGGAAAGCACGCTCCACAGACAGTGTGGGCCATCGCAGAGGAAATCCAGTAGCCCAGTGTAATGCTTTGAGATTCATAAGTGCTGTTGAGTATATCATCAATTCATTCCCTTTTGTTGCTGAGTAGTATTCCGTTGTATGATTATACCACAATTTATTTATTCATTCAGTAGTTGGTTTGTTTATAGTTTGTCACTACTGTGATTAAAGTTGCTATGAACATTTGCGTGTAAGTATTTCTGTGGATGTACATTTTCATTCCTTTTGGATAAATTTAAGAATGATATGCTAGATAAAATGATAAGTATACACACATATGTTTAACTTTATAAGAAAACTCCCAGTTTTCCAAAGTGGCTGTTCCACTTGTCAGCAAAGTATGAGAGATCCAGTTGTTTCATGCTCTCCCCAGCACTTGGTATGGAAAATCTTTTTAAGTTTAATTATTCTAGTGGGTTTATAGTGACATCTTATTTTAGTGTGAATTTTTATTGCCTTGATGTTTAATGATATGGAGAAGTATGTGTTCAAATCTTTTGTCCATTTTTTAGGCCAAGTTGTATGTGTGTATGTATAAAATATTTTCTCCTAGTCAGTAGCTTGCCTTTTCATTTTCTTAATGTTATTTGAAGAGCAAAGGTTTTTTTTGTTTCTTTTTTTTTTTTTTTTTAAGATTTATTTATTTATTTATTTACTTACTTTGGGCAGGGGTCGGGTTGGGGAGGGAGGGGAGCGGGCGGGACACTTCTATTGGTCTTTCATTTCTCTATTTTCATCCGTCTTTGTTCTTTGGCTCCTGTGGGCCTCCCATCGCGGCGGCGTCTGTCGTCTCAGAGCGCCGGCTCTGGGCGCATGCGCTCCAGAGCTCCGGCTCGGTGATTGGACACATCAGTCCAGCCGCTCTGCGGCACATGGGATCTTCCCAGGCCAGGGATCGAACCGGCGCCCCTTGCACTGCAAGGCGGTGTCCTTACCCACTGGACCACCAGGGGAAGCCCCAAAGTTTTTAATGTTAGAGGAATCTATAGTTTATCAGTTTTTTCTTCTATGATCTATACTTTTTTATTGCCCTACCTCATAAATCTTTCTCTAATGCAAAGTCATATTTAATTTTGCTTATTTCTTTTCTGGATGTTTTATGGTTCAAAATTTTTTTTTTTTTAATCTTGGCCTCTTTTTAATTGGTTATTTATTTTCATCCATCTTTATTCTTTGGCTTGTGTGGACATCCCATTGAAGTGGCCTCTCTTGCTGCAGAGCACCGGCTCTGGGTGCATGCACTCCAGAGTGCAGGCTTCTAATTGGACACACTGGTCTAGCCGCTCTGTGGCACGTGAAACCCCTTCCTGGCCAGGGATTGAAACCTTGCACTGCAAGGTGGACTCTACCCACTGGACCAGATTAAAGTTGCTAGATATGTAAGTATACACACATATGTTTAACTTTATAAGAAAACTCCCAGTTTTCCAAAGTGGCTGTTCCACTTGTCAGCAAAGTATGAGAGATCCAGTTGTTTCATGCTCTCCCCAGCACTTGGTATGGAAAATCTTTTTAAGTTTAATTATTCTAGTGGGTTTATAGTGACATCTTATTTTAGTGTGAATTTTTATTGCCTTGATGTTTAATGATATGGAGAAGTATGTGTTCAAATCTTTTGTCCATTTTTTAGGCCAAGTTGTATGTGTGTATGTATAAAATATTTTCTCCTAGTCAGTAGCTTGCCTTTTCATTTTCTTAATGTTATTTGAAGAGCAAAGGTTTTTTTTGTTTCTTTTTTTTTTTTTTTTTAAGATTTATTTATTTATTTATTTACTTACTTTGGGCAGGGGTCGGGTTGGGGAGGGAGGGGAGCGGGCGGGACACTTCTATTGGTCTTTCATTTCTCTATTTTCATCCGTCTTTGTTCTTTGGCTCCTGTGGGCCTCCCATCGCGGCGGCGTCTGTCGTCTCAGAGCGCCGGCTCTGGGCGCATGCGCTCCAGAGCTCCGGCTCGGTGATTGGACACATCAGTCCAGCCGCTCTGCGGCACATGGGATCTTCCCAGGCCAGGGATCGAACCGGCGCCCCTTGCACTGCAAGGCGGTGTCCTTACCCACTGGACCACCAGGGGAAGCCCCAAAGTTTTTAATGTTAGAGGAATCTATAGTTTATCAGTTTTTTCTTCTATGATCTATACTTTTTTATTGCCCTACCTCATAAATCTTTCTCTAATGCAAAGTCATATTTAATTTTGCTTATTTCTTTTCTGGATGTTTTATGGTTCAAAATTTTTTTTTTTTTAATCTTGGCCTCTTTTTAATTGGTTATTTATTTTCATCCATCTTTATTCTTTGGCTTGTGTGGACATCCCATTGAAGTGGCCTCTCTTGCTGCAGAGCACCGGCTCTGGGTGCATGCACTCCAGAGTGCAGGCTTCTAATTGGACACACTGGTCTAGCCGCTCTGTGGCACGTGAAACCCCTTCCTGGCCAGGGATTGAACCAGTGCCCCTTGCACTGCAAGGTGGACTCTACCCACTGGACTATCATGGAAGCCCTATGGTTTAAATTTTGGCATTTAAATCAGTGATCCATTTTGAGTTAACTTTTGTATATGATACGAAGGGATGAGATTCATGTTTTTGCACACAGATAATGAATTGTTTAAAAGTCAGTTGACTAGATTAGGATTTCCCTTGCAGTCCTGTGGTTGAGATTCCATGCTTCCAGGGAGTAACATGGAAACCTATACTGTTATGTGTGGAAAAGATAGCTAGTGTCATTGTGCTAAGGGAATAGGAGTGCTTACAATGGCTTGGGGCGATGGTCTGGAGGGGTGGGATTGGGGGAACTGGGGGGGTGGGGACCATGGATATGCATATGACTGAGCTGGGAACATACATGTCTGTGAACAACAAAACTCTGTAAAACCTTTAAAATAAAGAATAATAAAAAAAAAAAAAAAAAAAAGATTCCATTCTTCCAATGCAGGGGGCATGGGTTGCATCCCTGCTCAGGGAACTAAGATCCCCACATGCCATATGGCCAAAAAAGAAAAATCAATAGACTATATATATACTACCCTCTATTCTATTTCAGTGATCTGTATCTCTGTCCTTACATAAGTGCTACACTGTCCTAATTACTGTTAACTTTATAGTAAGTCTTGAAATCACTTTGTTCTTTTACAACAGTTTTGGCTCTTCTAGGTCCTTTGTATTTCTCTTTGAATCTTAGAAGCTAGTAATTAACTCTACAAAAAATACTTAACTAAGATATTAAATGGAATTGCATTGACTTTATAGACTGACTTTCGAGCATTGACCTCTTAGCAATATTGAGTCTTCTGATAAATAAACACAGTACATTTCTCTATTTATTTCAGCTTTAAAATTTTTCTGTCACCAATGTTTCATAGTTTTTCATATACATGTATTTATTTTGATATTTTGATCTCATATCCTATGACCTTACACTGTTTTACATAGATGACCATATCTTTGAATAATAACAGTATATACCTTTTATTTCTTTTTTCTTATCTCACTATACTGGTTAGGATATTCAGTGCATTTTTGAACAGAAGTTGCAAGGACAAGCATCCTTGCCTGGTCATTAGCATCTGTGGTGTCTTTTCTGTCATTCCCAATGTTGGTAATTTAAATCTTTTCTTTTAGTCTGTTAAGAGATGTATCAATTTTATTGATCTTTAAAAGGAAACAGAAAAAAATTAGATTTCTTCCCCCTGTTGTTTTGGTTGTACTTCCTCTCTGTTTTGTGTTCTAGTCCACTGATTTCTGATTTGTAGCCTATTTCCTTCTTTTACATTCTTCAAGTTTAATGGTCTCTTTCAAATTTCTTAAGGTGGAACTTAAACCACTGCCACAGCACATCAGCCGGCTGCATAGAGAATAGTGGGTGCGGCGATACATTAAGAAACACACACACACATAGACAGAGAGAAAGGATGGGAAGGAGTGGAGGGGGGCTCAGGACCTCTTGGGTCAAGGCCCTGAACACATTTACCAGTCCACTTTTATTGAGAGCTTAAGCATCCAGGTGTTTACAGGGAATCTTATTAGCATGGGCTGGTACCCACTCACATCCCTGATCAATAATTATCCTCGTGACTCTAAGTTGCTTATGTTATCTCCTTAACGAAAAGTGTTCACTACAGCTGGAGGCCAGCAAGACAGGCAAGAAGTTAAGGAGTCTGTTCTCTGTGCGCACGCAGTGCTCTAACGTGCACTGACCTGGCGTTCCAAAGTCCCTGGCAGATCTCCCACCTGTAGCTGGTCAGTGTGACCCCTGCTAATGAGCTCACATGAATCGAGTCAACTTGTTTTTGCCTTAGTTCTTTCATTTCCAAAATGTTTTTCTCCTGGCTCGGCCAAAGCTGCAAAAACCTTCACTAGTTTGTTTCCTCACAAACCACTGATTCAAAATCTTTCTTTTCTTCTAATGTAAGTACCCAATGCTATAAATTTTGCTATAAGTACTGCTTTAGCTGCTTCCCAAATATGTTTACATATTGTGTGTTCATCTTCATACAGTTTCAGATATTTTCTAATCCCTCATGACAAAGATTTATCCAGCCCCAAATGTTATGTTCTGAGGTTGAAAAATCCACTGCCTTTAATACTTTTATATCCAAAGCTCTAGCAGTTTTTTAAGAATAAATACTTCTCATATTGGGGGATCCACCTTTGGTTCATTTCCAGAGCCCCTGAGATGTTTTTCTTGGCAATTTTGTCCAGTATTATGTTTGCTTTTGGTGGAGAGGATTTGAAAGTTTCTTTATGCCGCTGTAGCTGTAGGCTTGACCATACTTTTAACCTGTCTTTGTATTTAAAGTAGGTTTCTTGTAGACAGCATATGGCTGCTTTTTGTTATTTCGTTGCTCAGTCGTGTCCATCTCTTTGCAGCCCTATGGACTGTAGCCTGCCAGGAATTTCCTTGGCAAGAAAACTCCAGTAGGTTGCCGTTTCCTTCTCTAGGGGATCTATTCAACTCGGGGATCGAACCCCCTTCTGCATGGCAGGTAGATTCTTTAGTGCTGAGCCACTGGGGAAACCTGTTATGGTTGCTTTAAATTTTTTTTTAAATTTTGGGTCTTTTTTGCTTCATGTGGGCTTTCTGTAGCTATGGCGAGAGGGGCTCTTAGTGTGGTGCTCAGGCTTCTCACTGCAGTGGTTTCTCCTGTTGTGGAGCACAGGCTCTAGATATGTGGACCTCAGTAGTTGCAGCATGTGGGTGCAGTAGTTGTGGCACATGGAGTTAGTTGTGCCTGCGGCATGTGGAATCCTCCTGGACCAGGGATTGAACCTACGTCACCTGCATTAGCAGGTGGATTCCTGTCCACTGTGCAAGCAGGGAAGTCCATACAGTTGTATTTTAAAACCCAATATGATAATGTCTGTCTTTTAATTGGGAGTATTTAGACAGCTAGTCTATGTTTCTTCTCAACTCACAAACCACTGTTTTATTCAAAATCTCCTGGCTCGGCCAAAGCTGCAAAACCTTCACTAGTTTGTTTCCTCACAAACCACTGATTCAAAATCTTTCTTTTCTTCTAATGTAAGTACCCAATGCTATAAATTTTGCTATAAGTACTGCTTTAGCTGCTTCCCAAATATGTTTACATATTGTGTGTTCATCTTCATACAGTTTCAGATATTTTCTAATCCCTCATGACAAAGATTTATCCAGCCCCAAATGTTATGTTCTGAGGTTGAAAAATCCACTGCCTTTAATACTTTTATATCCAAAGCTCTAGCAGTTTTTTAAGAATAAATACTTCTCATATTGGGGGATCCACCTTTGGTTCATTTCCAGAGCCCCTGAGATGTTTTTCTTGGCAATTTTGTCCAGTATTATGTTTGCTTTTGGTGGAGAGGATTTGAAAGTTTCTTTATGCCGCTGTAGCTGTAGGCTTGACCATACTTTTAACCTGTCTTTGTATTTAAAGTAGGTTTCTTGTAGACAGCATATGGCTGCTTTTTGTTATTTCGTTGCTCAGTCGTGTCCATCTCTTTGCAGCCCTATGGACTGTAGCCTGCCAGGAATTTCCTTGGCAAGAAAACTCCAGTAGGTTGCCGTTTCCTTCTCTAGGGGATCTATTCAACTCGGGGATCGAACCCCCTTCTGCATGGCAGGTAGATTCTTTAGTGCTGAGCCACTGGGGAAACCTGTTATGGTTGCTTTAAATTTTTTTTTAAATTTTGGGTCTTTTTTGCTTCATGTGGGCTTTCTGTAGCTATGGCGAGAGGGGCTCTTAGTGTGGTGCTCAGGCTTCTCACTGCAGTGGTTTCTCCTGTTGTGGAGCACAGGCTCTAGATATGTGGACCTCAGTAGTTGCAGCATGTGGGTGCAGTAGTTGTGGCACATGGAGTTAGTTGTGCCTGCGGCATGTGGAATCCTCCTGGACCAGGGATTGAACCTACGTCACCTGCATTAGCAGG
Source organism: Tragulus kanchil (assembly GCA_022376925.1). Taxonomy (NCBI): domain Eukaryota; kingdom Metazoa; phylum Chordata; class Mammalia; order Artiodactyla; family Tragulidae; genus Tragulus; species Tragulus kanchil. The sequence goes on along the minus strand of JAIOJX010000024.1, from coordinate 77,881,363 downwards.
TGGATTCCTGTCCACTGTGCAAGCAGGGAAGTCCATACAGTTGTATTTTAAAACCCAATATGATAATGTCTGTCTTTTAATTGGGAGTATTTAGACCACTTATATTTAATGTAATTATTGATAGAGTTGAGTTTAAGTCTACTATCTTGCTTTTTGTTTTCTTTATGGCTCATCTGATTTCATTTTTTCCTCTCTTTTCTTACCTTCTTTAGGATTGAGTATTTTTTTGTGATTCCATTTTATCTTCACTATTGACCTATCAGCTATACCTCTTTGATTTCATTTTTGTGGTTATTGTAATGTGGTTATTGTAATATATAGGTTAACTCATCACAGTAGATCTTTAAATAATACTATACCATTTCATGTGTGTATACACACACATACATACACCTTACAAAATGTTCTATCATGTCTTCTGTCCCTTACGCTACTGTTGTAATACCTCTGCCTTATATGAAAGTTATAAACCTACAATGCACAGTGATTATCTTTGTTTTAAAGGGTCATTCATATTTTAAAGGGTTGGAAAGATCCCCTGGAGAAGGGAATGGCAACCCTCTCCAGTATTCTTGCCTGGACAACTCCATGGACAGAGGAGCCTGGCAGCCTACAGACCATGGGGTGGTAAAGAATCAGACATGACTGAGTGAGTAACACGCATATATTGTAAGGTGATTGAAAATTGGAAAGAAGTTTAGATTTATTATGTATTTACCATTTCCAGTGCTTTGTGTAGATATACATTTCTATCAAATACAATTTCCGCTCTGTTGGAAGAATGTACGTAACATTTCTTGTCATGCAAATTTGCCAATGATTTGCCTTCTGATTTTGTTTATCTGAAACAAAGTCGTTGCTTCCCTTCATTAAAAAGATTATGTATTTGTTTATTTTTGGCCACGCTAGGTCTGCATTGCTGCATGTGGACTTTCTGTGGTTGCAGCAAGTGGAGGCTCCTCTGTGGTTGTGGGGCTCAGGCTCCTCACTGTGGTTGCCTCTCGTTGCAGAGCACAGGCTCCAGGGCGTGTTCAGGCTTCAGTGGTTGTGGCTCACAGGCTCTAGAGTGCAGTCTAACCTTAAGAAAGACGTTTTCACTAGCCAGAGAATTCTAGGTTAATTTTTGATTCTGTTTTGGCACTTTAAAGATGTCACTCCATTGTCTCATCCAGCTCTTAAATTCTTTCAGTCCCTGATTTTGTGCTAGGTCCCTTGGAGTTAAAATGTCAGACAGCATTTGTCTCCTCAGGGTAACAGTTTCAGTTTACTTTTTTCCAGCAACCATTCTTATATTGCTATTGGGTCTATAACCTGATATTGCTATTGAGATCATAACCATGTGGAATGTATCTAGTTACTTCTTTTCACTTGAGAGGTTACATCCTGGCTTATCATCTTTCTTTGACTCTGACCCTAATGTTACTTCCTCATGGTTCTGTGTTTCTCTGTACTCCTTTCACAGCACGCCTTCTCCTCTGCCTTTTCTATCTAACAGGAAGTTTAAAGAGTCAGTTCTCTCCAGTTTCCTTTCCAGGGCTTTTTCCAGTGCTACGAAGAGAACCTAGGCATTGACCCAAACAGATTTGAATTCCAGTTTTCCATGTCTACCAGCTGTGTGTCCTTGAGGAAATGACTTTGAACCCTCTCCAGTATTCTTGCCTGGACAACTCCATGGACAGAGGAGCCTGGCAGCCTACAGACCATGGGGTGGTAAAGAATCAGACATGACTGAGTGAGTAACACGCATATATTGTAAGGTGATTGAAAATTGGAAAGAAGTTTAGATTTATTATGTATTTACCATTTCCAGTGCTTTGTGTAGATATACATTTCTATCAAATACAATTTCCGCTCTGTTGGAAGAATGTACGTAACATTTCTTGTCATGCAAATTTGCCAATGATTTGCCTTCTGATTTTGTTTATCTGAAACAAAGTCGTTGCTTCCCTTCATTAAAAAGATTATGTATTTGTTTATTTTTGGCCACGCTAGGTCTGCATTGCTGCATGTGGACTTTCTGTGGTTGCAGCAAGTGGAGGCTCCTCTGTGGTTGTGGGGCTCAGGCTCCTCACTGTGGTTGCCTCTCGTTGCAGAGCACAGGCTCCAGGGCGTGTTCAGGCTTCAGTGGTTGTGGCTCACAGGCTCTAGAGTGCAGTCTAACCTTAAGAAAGACGTTTTCACTAGCCAGAGAATTCTAGGTTAATTTTTGATTCTGTTTTGGCACTTTAAAGATGTCACTCCATTGTCTCATCCAGCTCTTAAATTCTTTCAGTCCCTGATTTTGTGCTAGGTCCCTTGGAGTTAAAATGTCAGACAGCATTTGTCTCCTCAGGGTAACAGTTTCAGTTTACTTTTTTCCAGCAACCATTCTTATATTGCTATTGGGTCTATAACCTGATATTGCTATTGAGATCATAACCATGTGGAATGTATCTAGTTACTTCTTTTCACTTGAGAGGTTACATCCTGGCTTATCATCTTTCTTTGACTCTGACCCTAATGTTACTTCCTCATGGTTCTGTGTTTCTCTGTACTCCTTTCACAGCACGCCTTCTCCTCTGCCTTTTCTATCTAACAGGAAGTTTAAAGAGTCAGTTCTCTCCAGTTTCCTTTCCAGGGCTTTTTCCAGTGCTACGAAGAGAACCTAGGCATTGACCCAAACAGATTTGAATTCCAGTTTTCCATGTCTACCAGCTGTGTGTCCTTGAGGAAATGACTTGAATATTAAGAAGTTATACCTAAAGTTTGAATTAACAATACCTCTCAGAGAAGTTGGAAGGACTAAATTAGATAACATAAGAAAAGTTCTTAGTACCGCATTTGACACGTAATAATAATACCAAACACTCGCATAGTGTGTATGGTGTGATATGTGTGTATATCTCCTAATTTACAGATAAGGGACATGACACAAAGCAACCTATCCAAGGTTATGCAACTAGGGGAAGGCACAGAGTGGGGAGCTAAACCCTGATTGGTTCCAGAGTCTATGATGCTTTAACTATGATGCTTCATTCCATCTCTTAGTAATATTAATAGAAATGGGGTTGGAGTTTGAAAAATAAGTACTCTTGATCAGGTGAATGTTATAAATAGGGAAGTTAAAATATAGGGAGGTAAAGGACACTTCAGGTAGAAAAAATGGGTCTTGAGAAAAAGTAGAAATGGAAGAATATAAAAGCATGTTAGAGAAATGACTAATAAGCTGGTCAAGCTGTGTGTAGGTTCAGGAGGATGAGATTTGCTATGTAGGATCTGAATAATAGAGTACTTTGAAAGTCATGCTAAGAAATTTGGTCTGTTTCATTCTCTATAAAGTGTCAAGCCAGAAAGGCAGTGACATAGACTGGCTCTTTTTTTAATAGCTCTTGGGATGGATTGAACTGAGCAGAAGCCAGAATACAGAGATCAAGTAGAATGTTCTTATACAAGTACAGATATGAAGTAATGAACTCAGCCAGAGAGATGGCTAGACTGGAAAGGGGGCGTCATGAAGGTACTATGAGTCCTGTTTGCAGGACCCGGTAACTGATCAGATGAAGGAGGAGGAGAAATTACAGTGGGTAGGCTTTACTATGTTTGGTGATAAGGAGGAAGGTGATGTTTAATAAGCATCTCAAACTTAATACACCTTTAAGTCAGTTTTCCCTGAGTCTGCTTTATCTCATAACATGGCACAATTAACAGTCATCCCATTTCGTGGTTCCCCCCACAAACCTAGGAGTAGTATGACCAACTGTCCTGATTTGTCTGGGATCCTTGGTTGAGGAAGATCCTTTGAAGAAGGAAATGGCTACCCACTCCTGTATTCTTTCCTGGAGAATTCCGGGGTCAGAGAAGCCTGGCAGGCTGCAGTCCATGGGGTCACAATGAGTCAGACAGGACTGAGCAATTATCGCTTTCACTTTTGTCCTGTTTTTAGCTCTGGAAACTTCATGCCTCAGGAAACTCCTCCATCTGAGGCAAACAAAGGTTATTGGTCATCCTGACCTAAAAATCACCCTAGATTTTTTCTATTCCTCACGTTCTAGATTCAATCAACTGGATTTCCCTCCCTCTAGATATACCTTCTTTCCACCTCCACTGCAGCTGATTCAAGACTCCATCCTGTCCCACTTAGAAGAAGTAAATTGGATATGTACATCTGAAGCCCAAGAGAGAGATCAGATTCAAACAGAAATTTGAGAGCCAGCAGCAAGTAGATGATATTTAAAACAATGGAGAAAGGACTTCCCGTGGCTCAGTGGTGAAGAATCTACCTTGCAGTGCAGGGGGACATGGGTTTGATCCCTTGTTGAGAGGTTGGGGAACTAAGGTTGCACATGCTGTGGGGCAACTGCGCCTGCACACCACAACTAGAGAACATACAGGCCACAACTAGAGAACCTGCACACCACAACTAGAGAGCCCGTACACCACATCTAGAGAACCCATGAACCACAACTAGAGAGCCCGCGCGCCACAGCCAAGACTGAATGCAGCCAAATAAATAAGTAAACATTAAAAAAATAAAGTGATAGAGAAGTTTGCATAGGGAGAGTATGTAGAGAGAGAACAGAAGTAGGCCAGAGTGAAGTTTGGTGTAGCTTGGCTATGTTGTAACCCAAGAGATAAGTAATAACCAGCGAAGTGGGAGATAAACCAGGGGAATGTGGTGTCATGGAGGCCAGAAGGAAAAAAAAAAGCTCCAGACAGGTTGTGGTGGCCAGTTGGGTCAAGTGCTGGACACTTAATACACCTTTAAGTCAGTTTTCCCTGAGTCTGCTTTATCTCATAACATGGCACAATTAACAGTCATCCCATTTCGTGGTTCCCCCCACAAACCTAGGAGTAGTATGACCAACTGTCCTGATTTGTCTGGGATCCTTGGTTGAGGAAGATCCTTTGAAGAAGGAAATGGCTACCCACTCCTGTATTCTTTCCTGGAGAATTCCGGGGTCAGAGAAGCCTGGCAGGCTGCAGTCCATGGGGTCACAATGAGTCAGACAGGACTGAGCAATTATCGCTTTCACTTTTGTCCTGTTTTTAGCTCTGGAAACTTCATGCCTCAGGAAACTCCTCCATCTGAGGCAAACAAAGGTTATTGGTCATCCTGACCTAAAAATCACCCTAGATTTTTTCTATTCCTCACGTTCTAGATTCAATCAACTGGATTTCCCTCCCTCTAGATATACCTTCTTTCCACCTCCACTGCAGCTGATTCAAGACTCCATCCTGTCCCACTTAGAAGAAGTAAATTGGATATGTACATCTGAAGCCCAAGAGAGAGATCAGATTCAAACAGAAATTTGAGAGCCAGCAGCAAGTAGATGATATTTAAAACAATGGAGAAAGGACTTCCCGTGGCTCAGTGGTGAAGAATCTACCTTGCAGTGCAGGGGGACATGGGTTTGATCCCTTGTTGAGAGGTTGGGGAACTAAGGTTGCACATGCTGTGGGGCAACTGCGCCTGCACACCACAACTAGAGAACATACAGGCCACAACTAGAGAACCTGCACACCACAACTAGAGAGCCCGTACACCACATCTAGAGAACCCGCGCACCACAACTAGAGAGCCCGCGCGCCACAGCCAAGACTGAATGCAGCCAAATAAATAAGTAAACATTAAAAAAATAAAGTGATAGAGAAGTTTGCATAGGGAGAGTATGTAGAGAGAGAACAGAAGTAGGCCAGAGTGAAGTTTGGTGTAGCTTGGCTATGTTGTAACCCAAGAGATAAGTAATAACCAGCGAAGTGGGAGATAAACCAGGGGAATGTGGTGTCATGGAGGCCAGAAGGAAAAAAAAAAGCTCCAGACAGGTTGTGGTGGCCAGTTGGGTCAAGTGCTGGACAAACAACTAGATCTGAAAGAGAGTCCCTGTTGCCACGGAGTTTCAATCTGTAGGGAAACGGAGAAGTGACCTCCCTTACACAATGAGTAAGTGACACCCACAGACACGGGGCCGGAGCAGAGGGCTTCTTCCTGGACTGCGTTTGGAAGGCCAATTGAAGGAGAAACGAGTGAAGGGTTCTTCAAGTCAAGAGGGCCACGGGCCCAAAGAGTCATCAACTGTAGGGGGTTCAGGATAGTGGGGTGCAGAGAGTGAACCAATCAGGAGACGGGAGGGCAGGGCTGTCGTCAGGAGGATCACCTAAGGTGAGACCGAAAAGGGTCTGTCGGATTTGGCAACCTGGAAGTAAGCATTTATTTTTGTCAGAATAGTTCTCGCCATTTTCAAGAAATGAAGGAAACAGAAACCAGATTGTGAGAAACTGGGAGTAAGGGCTTAGACACACCAAACACACAGGTCATTCCTTTAAGAAGCTTGTAGCGAAAGGAAAGAGAGAGTGGTGATAAGATAGTCGGGGTGGGGCGGGCACAGGGCTGGGTTGTTTTATGGCAGAATTCTTGAACTTCATCAAAGGCTTTATGGAAAGAACTGGAAGGTGGGGTGAGCTGGAAAATTTCGGGGAGACAAGATGATAGGTGTTGAGGAGGATTTCTGAGGAGCAGGTAAGAATGAGAACATGAAAGTGTAGCTTTGGATAGGAGGAAAGAGACAGACGTGTAGACATGTAGACAAGATTGTGACAGTGGGCAGAGAGGGCCTGCAGCGGAGCTGTTCTGGGTTAAGACTGGCCTTTCTTATGGCCTTATCTCCTCTTGGAATAATGATAGTCTGCTGCTGAGAGTGACGATAGACCCAGCAAGAGGCCTGGGGAAGGCTGGAGAGTGTGAATGATAGGGGTATCGATTTATTTAATTCTGCCATGGCTTGGTATGATATTTTTCTGGGCATTGGAGCAGAAAAGGCGGGCACATTGATCCTGAGGGGAGTTTTCAGTAGGGGTACAGCAGAGGACATGTGGACTAGAATATTGGTTAGTGAGGGGATAAAAGTGACAGGCCATGAATGTGGGCTGAGCAGTGCAGGAAGAGAAACAGGCTTCTTTCATTGATAGATTAGGAGGACATTCAAGAGGCTAAAGGTGCCATAGAAAGGCATGGAACAGGTGTAAAGGGAAGAAAGGAAAGGAGGTATTAAAAGAATTAAAACTGCGGTCAGGGGCTTTCCTGGTAGCTCAGTGGTAAAGAGTTTGCCTGCCAATGCAGGAGACACAGGTTCCATCCCTGATCCAGGAAGATCCCACATGCTTAGCTCACTAAGCCCGTGAGCTGCAACTATGGAGCCTGTGCTTTAGAGCCTCAGAGCTGCAACTGTTGAGCCCATGTGCTGCAACTACTGAAATCTATGTGTCCTAGAGACTGAGTGCTACAACAAGAAGCCTGCTCACCTTAGCTGGAGAGTAGCCCCCACTCCCTGCAACTGGAGAAGAGCCTGTGGCAGCAGTGAAAACCCAGAATAGCCAAAACTAAATAAATAAATAAAAAGAATGAACTATAAAAACAAACAAAAACAAAAAAACACTGTGGTCAGAAAGTAGGATGTTAGAGCTCTTGTCTTCCAGACGGGAGTAAATCTGAGTCGTGAGAAAGTCTAAGGAATGGCCCTGGGTGTGAGTAACTTACTGGAGTAGGGGTGAATGTCCCGGAGTTGCAGAGATTAAGGTGTTGTGAGGTTAAGGCTTTAAACGGATTGTTCACATCAGCACTGAAATTGCCCAGAGTGACAGGGAGATAGGGCTGGAAACGATGATGTAAACCAGGAGCCTGTGTAGAAGACTGACCAGCAGGTTGGTGGGTGGTAGAAACAGAAAGAGAAAAACTGCTTGGCTGAAGGCTGGAACAGTTTCAGAGGCAGAGACATAATGGTGCCTTGAACTAAACTGAATCGAAGTGCTGTAATAGTTTGAGGAAATGCCAAAGTCAGCACTAGCTACCATTTTCTAGAGAAACCCAGTTCAGACGTTAAAGTCAGTGCAGGAGGAGCACTGCCTAAGCTGTAGATCCAGGAAGAGACCCAGAGAGGAAATAGAAACAGTGTCCACTGGCTCAACGACTTCTCCAGGCTCCACCTGCCCGTATCTTGCCTTGAGCTGATGATTGACTATTTCACTCTGTCACCCCGCCCCACTCACCGCTGCGCACTGCTCCCCGCCAGCTCGGAGAAGCTGCCAGTGCTGGTTCTTTGCTCCACGACACAGTCCTGGCAGGAGAAGTCAAACAGCCATCTTGGGTTGGCCTCATTCCCAGGAGAAGTCAGTGCAGAGACTGTGAGAGATGCCGCTGAAGGAAGCACATTTCAGGCGCTCCTCTCTACTGTGAGCAAGGGCTCATTAGCTAAAACGATCATCTTCCCAGGGCCCTTCTCAGACCAACTTAAAAATAACCTGAGCTTTCTCTCCACACTCTCACAGGAGTGCAAGTCTCTTCCTGCTCAGACAGAACCCATCCTAACCTCAGCCCTTCTAGAACCCAGGCACCGTTTGCACATTCCTCCTCCTTGGAAGTGATGTGAATGCACTCAAGGCCCACTTCCAGGACACTATGCTCTCTTGTTCTCCTCCTACTTCATTAGCCACTTGTTATTGAGTCTTCTGTTCAGGTTCGTTCTCATTAACAGGACCTCTAATAAAAGGTCGTGTGTTCTGGGCCTCAGTCCCTGATCGCTGCCTTCTCCCTACTTACACTCATTTCCTTTGTGATCTCAACCTTCTTCATGGTATTAATACCATCTAATCAGTGAAACACACCAAATATCTCTACTCTGAGACAGGCTCAAATCTCAACTACCCAGTCATCCCCTTGGCACCTCTACTTGGATCTCTTGTAGGCGTCTCCAGCATAGCATGTCAGGGTTGAACTGGTTTCCCCACTCTGCCCTGCCACGCCTGCTCTTCCTGCAGCTTACTCCACCTCAGTCAGTGGCAACTCTGTCCTTTCAAGTGCTCGGGCCAAATACCTTGTAGTCAGGTACCAGGGAACCTTGGACGCGAGCCTTGAGAGAGTAGTCTCACACGAGGGAATGGAATGTGCAGATCGTGCTTGTGTTCTCTTTCTCTCACAGTCCAATTACAATCTTTAGGAAATTTCTGTCAGTTCTACCTTTAAAAGATACCCAGAATATGACTTTCTCATGGCTTCTGCCCCTCAACACCACACAGCACACTGTCATTGTGTCTTGTTGGATTACTGCAGTCGCCTCATAACTGGAATCTGTTTCTACGCTATTCCCAGTAGCAGTCATAATGATCCTCCGAAAGAGTCATTAAGTCATAATGATTGTATCGCTGCTACACTCAAACCTCCAGCAGTTCCCCATCTCATGTAGAATAACAGTTGATCTTCTTACAGTAGCCTGGAATGATATGGCTTCTCCCACTGGCTCCCGCCCCCACTAGGCCTCATCTCTTACTCTTCACCTCATTGCCTATGGTCCAGCCATGCTGGCCTCATTATTTCACAAACACTCCAAGGATATTCCTGCCTCAGGCCCTTTGCACTTATTATTTTCTCTCCTTGGAACATGTTTCCCCAAGGCCGTGTTGTCTGCTCTCTCACTCCCTTCAAGTCTTTGTTCAAATGTCCTTCTCCTTAATGAGGCCTTTCCTGCCACCCCTCTATGAAATCTATGGAATATAAGATAGAAGCATCCACTGCTCTCCTATCTTTTACTCTTCCCATTTTTCTCCACAGACTCATTGTCCTCCAAGACCATGTATTTATTAAATATAAACTCTATGTGAACAAGGACTTCCTGTTTTGTTCACTCTTGGATCCTCTGTACCTAGAATACTGGGTAAAGTACTCAGTAAACATCTGTGGAAAGTGCTGGTCTGAGGCAGAGCTGCATCGAAATTCTTCATGGTATTAATACCATCTAATCAGTGAAACACACCAAATCTCTCTACACTTAGACAGGCTCAAATCTCAACTACCCAGTCATCCCCTTGGCACCTCTACTTGGATCTCTTGTAGGCGTCTCCAGCATAGCATGTCAGGGTTGAACTGGTTTCCCACTCTGCCCTGCCACGCCTGCTCTTCCTGCAGCTTACTCCACCTCAGTCAGTGGCAACTCTGTCCTTTCAAGTGCTCGGGCCAAATACCTTGTAGTCAGGTACCAGGGAACCTTGGACGCGAGCCTTGAGAGAGTAGTCTCACACGAGGGAATGGAATGTGCAGATCGTGCTTGTGTTCTCTTTCTCTCACAGTCCAATTACAATCTTTAGGAAATTTCTGTCAGTTCTACCTTTAAAAGATACCCAGAATATGACTTTCTCATGGCTTCTGCCCCTCAACACCACACAGCACACTGTCATTGTGTCTTGTTGGATTACTGCAGTCGCCTCATAACTGGAATCTGTTTCTACGCTATTCCCAGTAGCAGTCATAATGATCCTCCGAAAGAGTCATTAAGTCATAATGATTGTATCGCTGCTACACTCAAACCTCCAGCAGTTCCCCATCTCATGTAGAATAACAGTTGATCTTCTTACAGTAGCCTGGAATGATATGGCTTCTCCCACTGGCTCCCGCCCCCACTAGGCCTCATCTCTTACTCTTCACCTCATTGCCTATGGTCCAGCCATGCTGGCCTCATTATTTCACAAACACTCCAAGGATATTCCTGCCTCAGGCCCTTTGCACTTATTATTTTCTCTCCTTGGAACATGTTTCCCCAAGGCCGTGTTGTCTGCTCTCTCACTCCCTTCAAGTCTTTGTTCAAATGTCCTTCTCCTTAATGAGGCCTTTCCTGCCACCCCTCTATGAAATCTATGGAATATAAGATAGAAGCATCCACTGCTCTCCTATCTTTTACTCTTCCCATTTTTCTCCACAGACTCATTGTCCTCCAAGACCATGTATTTATTAAATATAAACTCTATGTGAACAAGGACTTCCTGTTTTGTTCACTCTTGGATCCTCTGTACCTAGAATACTGGGATCACAGAAGGTACTCAGTAAACATCTGTGGAAAGTGCTGGTCTGAGGCAGAGCTGGTTACCCCCTGGCCAGTCCTTACCTGCTTTTGCCCTCTGTGCCCTGGAGGCCCTCCTGCCCCACTCCTGGCTTTGTGGTATCATGTAGAATATTGCTTCCTGACTCCTCCTTCTCATCACCCTGAAGACCAACTTAGTGAGTCTTTCCTGCCAGCTTTAAGGCAGAGTTCACCGAGCAGTGAGGGGTGCAGGTGTTATTGGACTCATCTGATCTACTTTATCTCCAGCTGAGGACTCAAAGGATAGGGGGGCTTGGGGAACTGGTAGTGCTTCTCCTGATTGGCTCGGGAGTTGCTCTCTAGCTCCTGTCACCCCAGACTGGCTCTGGGTCCTTCCGCCTTTTCACTTCTTCCAACTCCCGCTTGAATGTGAAAGCCCTTTTCCTAGCAGGCAATGTTTAAAGTACCCTTAGAGTGGGTGTTAGGGGTGTGTCCAGTTGGAGTGAGCAGCCCATGCCTCTCAGGAACAGACCCCTGAGGGTCGGGTTTCCCTGATGCAACCTGGACCAGTCCCCATCTTTGCTTTCTGCTTCTCTCCTCTCCATCAGCCTCTCCATTCCTTGAAGCCCCTTGGTCCTGATAAAAATTAAAGCCATTGAGAGTGGGTGCTACAGTGCCTGGCACAGTGCGGGCCTTAATAAAGCATTTGCTAAATACACAAAAGAACAAACAAACAGACAAATCTGTGGAATAAATGTAACTCAGTTCAATGGGCTGTAGAGAAACGAGGATTCCATAATCCTCTGATTACCAGCACTGGTTCAACAGTTTTTTTTATAACAAAAACTTGCCACTCAGGATTTCCCCAGTGGTCCGGTAGTTAAGAATTGCTTTGCGATACAGGGGAGGAGGATCTGATCCTAAGTTGGGGAACTAGGATTCCATGTGCCAAGGAGCGGCTGGGCCTTCAGGCCTGGGTACTGCAGTTATTGGGGCCTGCGTGCATGTTGCACCTACATGACACTAGACCTGACACAGCAGTCAAATGAGTATATAGTAAATACTAAAAAAAAAAAAAAAAAAAAAACACTTCTCTCAAACCCTTATCAAATCATGACTTTAATCAAGCAATTAGTTTGGGCTCTTGCATGTTTATGTTTATGTACATGTATTTATATTTATATTTATATTTATATTTATATACATGTATATATATTTAAGTTCCAGCAGAGAAATCACCTTGATTTCTTTTCCTTTGCCTCCTAGTTCATGTAAAATAATGAACAGTGGCTGGTGACCTAGCCTTCTGGTTAACATAGGTATTAAATATCAGCACTCAATAAAAATCACTTGTGATTATTCTTTAGTAGGGCAGAGGAATCGGTTATCATCATCTTTCTTTTTTTTTTATCATCATCTTATAGCTGTGAATCTCTTGGGCAAATAAATATGCTTACATGATAAAGCAAATACCTTGAAATGTGGTGATCTACTGATCAGGTTTTCAGGAGGTCTGAGTTGTGGTCCTAACTCTCCTGAGGAATTGCCACAACTCTGGGCACTACTCCTGAGTTCCTTAGTACCCTTTAGAGGAAAATTATGGACTTTGACTAGACGGTCACTAAAGACCTTTTCTTGATTTAAAATTGTAGCTTTATTGAAAGAGTTTACATTCTCAAGTCATTAGAAATGCAGATGGTTATCTTGTTGGCTTTCCCAAAGAAACATTGGTTACAACAAAGAAACAAGGCCATAAGACACGTTTGTACAGGCTAGGACTTTTTCAGTTGTTAGGGACAGAAACTGGTTGAAGCAAAGAAGAGTGTTCATTGGCACCTACGGTTGAAGTTCCAGGAACAGAGCCTCTTCTGGTAAGCTGGGTCCCAGGCTCGTAGGAGATGAGGACGCAGTGTGTCTTCATCTTCTGACCTCATTCCCTCCTGTATTGGCTTCACTCTCAGCACACTTTCCCCACATAAAGACCCCAGCAACACCAAAGTGATCCCTGCCAGCTTCAAATCCAAGAGACAGAGGGCTTCTTTCCAAGAATTTTGGGGTCTTCCTAAAACTAAATCTCTTTGGTCTGGTCTAAATCATGTGTCCTTTCCTAAACCAAAGGAGCTGGGGTGAGGGTCGGGGAACCTTAATCCAACCCACTTGGACTAACAGTAGCAAAGGGTTAGATGTCAAAAGAAAACTCCAGGGCCTATTAACAGAAGAAAGGAGACTGGATATTAGACTCAGCTACAGTGACTCAGACAGTAAAGAATCTGCCTGCAATGCAAGAGACCGGGGTTCAGTCCCTGGGTCAGGACGATCTCCTGGAGAAGGGTATGGCAACCCACTCCAGGATGCTTGCCTGGAAAGTCCCCTGGACAGTGAAGCCTGGTGGGCTCTGTCCATGGGGTCACAGAGTCAGACATGACTGACTCACAAGTAGAAATAATGGACAATTATTTTGGTCCTCCTTAAGATTTTCTTATATGTACTGTTAATTTACCATACTGCTATAACCAATTACCTCAAACTGGTTTAAAACAACAGAACTTTATTTTCTCATAGTTCCGGATTCCAGAAGGCTGAAAGTGAGGTGCGGACAGGGCCACACGCCTCTGCAGGCTTTGGGGGAGAGTTCCTTCTTTGCCTCTTTCAGTTTCTGGTGAATGTCGCCGCTCCTTGATGTGTGGTGGCATCACTCCAGCCTCTGCCTCTGTAGTCACATGGCTTCCTCTTTTCTGTCTAAAATCTCCCACTGCCTTTCTCGTATAAGGACGTGTGTCATTGAATTTAGAGCCCACCCGAATAATCTGGGATAATCTCCTCATCTCCAGATCCGTGTCTTAATTACATCCAAGTAAGGTCACATTCATGGGCTCCAGGGATTTGACATGGACAGTTCTGGGGGGCTATTTCTCAGCCTATCACTGGAACCAAGCCAGAAGCACAATACATTCAAGTGACTGATTTAAACTCTCAAAATATATGAGAGACTCAGAATCATTTCTAATTACTGATATATGTTATCCACGTACTTTGTTGCTTTTAAAGAGATATCACCCTCCTGCCTTCTTCCAGGTAATTGTTGAACCGATACCTATATTTATTTGAGTTTTCTACTGTCTTTCTGTGTTTTCAGTTTCTTTGCTAAAGAAAGTTTCTTGCTGAGCACTATCAGTCCTGATCATAATTGATAAATAAGAACTAGAATGTAAAGAGTCACTGGAGAGAATACACCACAGTCAGGAAGCATTTTCAAACCTGATTTCTTTTCTTATTCTGAATGAGTAAAAAACATTCAAAATCTCAACCACGACCACTTGCTTTTTTTTGGTCTAGGCAAATGTTCCGAGGAACCCCAGGCTAGATTAGAGATAAATAAGACAAAAATCTCGTGAAGAAATCCCCAGGAGCCCTTACTCCTCCAGGAAGACAGTGGTGTAATACATGTTTTCAAAAATACGTCATTTTGTCCCTACTTCCACCCACCTTCAGCCTGAGAAGCCGCTCTTACTGGTTGCTCAGGTTGGACCGGGGAGTGCACTGGCTGCTGGTATTTTCCCTAGAGGCATCTTGGCAGCAGTTCCAGTGGTTCAGATCCTCTCTGATATCAAGGGGTGGGCAGGTGGCTCTGGGCTTTATCAGCGGGATGAGGCTTAATAGGTGTTTCACAAGGTTGGGGATGGGGGATTGGTGAGGAGTTTGATCCCTTGGCCTTCCCCCCCAATTCAGGAACTACAAAGGGGCATGCATTCTCGTCTGTGATTCTCAGGTGCAGCTTAGCTTTACTGTCAAATGTGGCTTTCTTTACTAGAACCATGTAGGATCTGAGAAGGGAGTTGGGTATATTGGTTTTTGCTTCTGGAGAATGGACTCAAACCTGACACCAAGAATGATCAGCCGGTCTATGCTGGCCGAGTGAATTTCCAGTGTTGGAGATGGAATCTTGTAACGGAAAGAGTTCTAGCCTGGACATTAGTAGGCAGAACCTTGCTCAGTGACCTGGACCTTCCCTTCACTTCTTTGCTCTTCTGCTTCCTATATTTAAGACGAGAGGCTAGGATGAGACGTTCTCCAAGGCATCTTGTGGCTTCAGTGTCTATCAGACATATACACGTTACATCGAGGTGGAGTATTTAGGATTCTTGGGAAGCCTCACTGGTTGTGTCTTTTTCCAGAAAGCTCCCCTCCGCCACACACACACTGTGACGTTGCCAGTGGTTATATTTATTCAGGCCTCTACACAGGGTCCAAAAATACAGGACTGTGGTTAGAGTTAAGAGCCATTTCTAGGTAGGACAGTGTCAGCCACTCATCAAATATAAATTGGGTGCCCTGATAGGTGCTGGGGCCACAAAGACAAATGGAGCCCCTTTTCCAAGGGGCACACAGATAAGGGGCACTCTCTGAAGGAGACAGATAAGCAAACCAAAGATTGCACTAAAGTGTGATAAGCTCCAGTACAGGGCTATTGGTAAGTTACAAGACATGGGGGATAGACATATACATCTGCCTGGAGTAGAATCAAGGAAGGCTTTCTGGAGGAGGTGGCACGTAGTTTGATACCAAAGGGATGAGTAGGAACCTCCTAGGCAGAACAGGCATCATGTCCCTTAGAATACTTACAGTAAGTCTGCTCATCTAACAGATCCTTGCCAACAGCCAAGCGACACACTGCTTCCTCTAAAGAGAGGTGTCTAGTCATTCCCTTGGGTCTGACACATGGATTAGGAAGTGTTTACCTAATGCGAGCCTCAGGGGCAGGCCCTCAGTAAGCTGGGAAAGCTGACTGGAGTCCAGCTTTGAGGCAGACTAGAGACAGCAGTCTGTGGGCTCCAGCAACACCGTTTTTGATATACTAGTAATGAATGCTTGCAATCTGTATTCTGTACATAGAATGTATTTCCTCCTTTCTCTTTTTTCCTTTCCTTTTCCTTTCTTTTTCTGGCACAAATTAGGGAAAGGGGATATAAAAGCTGTTGGTTTCTGAGTATGTTTGAAGGTCTCTTATTCTTACTTAGTCATGGCAGGCTTCTTGGAGGAAGTGCTCAGAAAGCCAGGTAAGCACCAGCCTGACTAATTAGGTTGTCGTTTCCGCAAGAAGGGGCCCCTTGCTGCCCACACCGGTGCCACCCTTCCCTGCATTTGACCTTTGTCCCTCTACGAACCTCCCTCCAAGCAGAACCAGGTTTGATTACTTCCTCCTTTCCGGTCAGTGGCTGGACATGTCCCTCAGGCTCCTGATTCAAAGCGCTGTCAGCTAAACGGGCTCCCCCGAGCCCGGTGTCAGGACTCGGGGGCCCGCCGGGCCGCGGCGAGCTCCCCGGCTGTGAATTGCCCTCGGAGCGGCCGCTGGGCTCCGCCTTCCGCTCGCCGGGCCGGCGGCAGAGTGCGGGCGCGGAGCTGGGAGCCTGCAGGCAACACCCTCGCCCGCGCCGCGCGGCAGCCCGCTCCCTTCAGGGAGGGATCCTCCGGCCGGGCTGCCGCTCGCTCGGCCCCGTCGGCGGCCGGGTGCAGGGGGCACGGGGACCGAGCCCTCGGCGCTGCCCGTTAGCAGTCCCGGCGAGAGGAGAGGCAGAATTACTCATGCGCTAATTGCCCGTCATTAAGTTAAGGAGACGTCGGGAGGGGAGCGCCGACTCCGGAGGCAGGAGGTGTCTGGGGCCGGCCCCGCGCGCACGCCGAGCTCGCTCAGCCCGGCCAGGGTTAAGTCTTCCGCTCGCTGCTGCCCGGCTGGCGGCCAGCTGCCTTCAGCGAGAGGCCGGAGTGCCTGCCAGGGACCTGGGAGGTGCACCGGGGGCTGGGCTGGGCCGCCTCGGACCCCCTCCCCCTCCTCGCCTCGAGGAGGAGCAGCAAGTGGGGGTGTGCCGCAGGCCCCCGCCCCCAGCCCGGCGTCCGGGTGGGCAGAGAGCGAGAGGGGCTGTGGGACATCGAGATGGCCGATGAGATTGACTGGCTGGACTTGCCCGGCCGGTGGACCTACGGAGTGGACCGCGGTGGCAGAGTCTTCTTCATCAAGTATGTGAGTCTCTGTCTCATTTTCTCTCCCTCTCTGCCTTTTCTTTAAAGTTGTCCAACTTGAAAGGCAGCGGGGCTGGGGGCCAGCGGGAGAGGGTGGGGGGAAGCGGTGGCTGCAACAACAGGCATGACTAATAAGTTTATCACTATGCCTGTTTGAATGTGCCTCCCGCCTTTTCCTTCTCCCAGTGGGTCAAAGTCCAGCAGAGGTTCAGCACTGCCTGTACCTGGAAAGGCGGGGCAGGGGCTGGCCTTCCCCTCCCCCCTGGTCGCAGGCAGAATGCGGACCCCGAGGAGAACGGCTGGACCTGGTGCCCAGCTTGCAGTTCAGTTTTGACCACTGACGAGGCGAGGGGAGGGTCCTTTCTTTCTTGTGCCCATCCCCCCTTTCCTCCCAGAAGACTTGGGCTAAGGGACCACCAACCAAGGAGACTGCCTCGGCCCCTGGTTCCCTGCGTTCCCTCACCCCAGGATTCGGGTTTCCCCAGAGGGCAGCCTCTCTCCTTCCAGCATCCCTGCATCTTTACAGGGCTGTGGTCAGGGGGAGGAAGGTGCTCACGGTACATCTGGCATTCTTGAGAGAGCGAGACTCTGCTGCTCTCAATAATATATTAGCGCTGTTGTATTAATTTCATAACCAAAATGGCTCAGGGATAATCTCATTATAACAGAGTGACTCCGCTGACACTATTTTGGCCTGCTCCTACTATAGGCATATTTTGCCAGGATAGAAATCTCCTGATAATATAGCGAGTCTAGAAGCACACCATTTGAACT
The DNA here is from genome assembly GCA_022376925.1 of Tragulus kanchil. NCBI lineage: Eukaryota > Metazoa > Chordata > Mammalia > Artiodactyla > Tragulidae > Tragulus > Tragulus kanchil. Next base: position 77,863,748 of record JAIOJX010000024.1, on the reverse strand, counting down.
GTTCCCCACACATGATGGGTTTTCCCTTTCACAAGACAGCCACTCACAGAACATTAGAGCAGAAAGGAGGCTTGGATGCAATCCGGCATGTTTCAGACGGGAAGTGAGCTCTGTGGAGATTGAGAGTACTTGTCTGAGATGAAACCACTTGTTAATCGGAGCTCCCACCAAGCCCAGGCCCCACTGAATTGAGTGCATTGCTTTCCCTGTGTACCAAAGTGTCTTTGCAAGAGTGCAGGCAGCCAGTGGTTTTCTTGTTGGGGTTACTGTTTCCACATTTGCTGTAGGCTTTTCTTCTGTAGTTATTACTGTGATCAAAATTGATGCTGTAATTATGCTATCTTAACCATTAACTCCACTAAAGTTCTTGACTCTAGGTCAGATTCTTAAACAACAGAACTTCCAGTATTAAAACAACAGTCCTGGGGATTCCCTGGTGGTCCAGTGGGTAAGGACACCGCCTTGCAGTGCAAGGCGCTGGTTCGATCCTGGCCTGGGTCAAAGTCCAGCAGAGGTTCAGCACTGCCTGTACCTGGAAAGGCGGGGCAGGGGCTGGCCTTCCCCTCCCCCCTGGTCGCAGGCAGAATGCGGACCCCGAGGAGAACGGCTGGACCTGGTGCCCAGCTTGCAGTTCAGTTTTGACCACTGACGAGGCGAGGGGAGGGTCCTTTCTTTCTTGTGCCCATCCCCCCTTTCCTCCCAGAAGACTTGGGCTAAGGGACCACCAACCAAGGAGACTGCCTCGGCCCCTGGTTCCCTGCGTTCCCTCACCCCAGGATTCGGGTTTCCCCAGAGGGCAGCCTCTCTCCTTCCAGCATCCCTGCATCTTTACAGGGCTGTGGTCAGGGGGAGGAAGGTGCTCACGGTACATCTGGCATTCTTGAGAGAGCGAGACTCTGCTGCTCTCAATAATATATTAGCGCTGTTGTATTAATTTCATAACCAAAATGGCTCAGGGATAATCTCATTATAACAGAGTGACTCCGCTGACACTATTTTGGCCTGCTCCTACTATAGGCATATTTTGCCAGGATAGAAATCTCCTGATAATATAGCGAGTCTAGAAGCACACCATTTGAACTGTTCCCCACACATGATGGGTTTTCCCTTTCACAAGACAGCCACTCACAGAACATTAGAGCAGAAAGGAGGCTTGGATGCAATCCGGCATGTTTCAGACGGGAAGTGAGCTCTGTGGAGATTGAGAGTACTTGTCTGAGATGAAACCACTTGTTAATCGGAGCTCCCACCAAGCCCAGGCCCCACTGAATTGAGTGCATTGCTTTCCCTGTGTACCAAAGTGTCTTTGCAAGAGTGCAGGCAGCCAGTGGTTTTCTTGTTGGGGTTACTGTTTCCACATTTGCTGTAGGCTTTTCTTCTGTAGTTATTACTGTGATCAAAATTGATGCTGTAATTATGCTATCTTAACCATTAACTCCACTAAAGTTCTTGACTCTAGGTCAGATTCTTAAACAACAGAACTTCTCCAGTATTAAAACAACAGTCCTGGGGGATTCCCTGGTGGTCCAGTGGGTAAGGACACCGCCTTGCAGTGCAAGGGGCGCTGGTTCGATCCCTGGCCTGGGAAGATCCCACGTGCTGCGGAGCGGCTGGACCGATGTGTCCAATCACCGAGCCGGAGCTCTGGAGCACATGTGCCCAGAGCCGACGCTCTGCGACAACAGATGCCACTGCGATGGGAGGCCCACAGGAGCCAAAGAACAAAGATGGATGAAACTAGACAAACGAAAGACCAGTGGAAGTGGCCCACCCACCCCACTCCCTCCCCACCCCCGCCAAAATAAATACATAAATAAATGTTTTAAAAAAAACCAAACCAAAACAACGGTCCTTTTGGTTAGTTATTTGAGACTTTAGAATCCATAAGAACCACCTGAGGAAATTTGTTTAAAAGTCCGATTCCCAATCCCTGCCTCCAAAGATGCTGTCGGAGTCAGAAGATCTAGGGGGGCCTTGGAATCTGGATTTCCACAAGCTCCTCAGAGATTCTGATGAAGTGGTTAATTTGGCTTTTCCCATCTTTCTTCTCAGTTTCTTACTTGCCTCCCAACTTCTTTTTGTTGTTTATTCCATAGATATTTGTTGAATATCTCCTATTTGTTTGCTGAAGTGTCAGGCATTGAGATAAAAAACAAGTTTTTTCTTGAAGGTGGTAGAGAGTAAATGCAAGCAAATGCTTATGAAGTAACAAGATACATTCCAGAGGTTATTGCATGATGTTGTCGGAACACAAGGAAGAAAGAACTACTGCTCTGAAAGAGTTGAAGGAGGGCTTCCTGGAGGAGGAACCATTTCAGCTGATTCTGGAGGAGAGAGACCAGAGTGAAAGGGGCACTGAGGTAGAGGCCTGTGGGATGGAGGGTGCCTGTGGCTGCTGGAGCCCAATTTGTCTGAACACTCTGAGAGATTCAGCAGAGAGGGGATGGGGCAGCCGGGGTGATGTAAAAGCCAAGGTAAAATAGGGAGGAGGTGGCAACTCCAGAGAGGCTTTTCGATTAGACTGAGGGGTTTGAACCTGATCCTGTAGGTGATAGGAGACCAAAGGAGATTTCAAACAGAGGGGCGACGTAGTTAGAACTGTGTTTTAGGAGGATCTCTCTGGCAGCTGCATGGATGATGATTTGAGGGCTGAGTGGGGAGGCACAGGGAGAAAATTGAGGTATGGAGAGCAGTTAGGAGGCAGTCACCAAAGTCTGTGTGTGAGTGCTCAGTTGCTCAGTTGTATTTGACTCTTTGTGACTCCGTGCACTATAGCTCACCAGGCTCTTCTGTCCGTGGAGTTTTCTAAATAAGAATATTGGAGTGGGTTGCCATTTCCTCCTCCAGGGAATCTTCCTGACCCGAGGATGGAACCCAAGTCTGTTTGTCTCCTGCATTGGCAGGTGGATTCTTTACCATTGCACCACCTGGGAAGCCCCACAAAAATCCAGAAGAGGCCAGGAGATTTGAATGAAAGATTTCTCCCCCTAAAGGTGGGAAAACTGTTTCAATGTAGAATTGAGAGTTTCCATTTACTTCCTGAATGTTGAGGAATTCCCCCCAGAGGGGAAAGAGACACAGGTAAATCTCAGAATTTTTGGCTGCACTGGGTCTTCACTGCTGTATGCTGGCTTTCTGTAGTTGCTTTGACTGGGGGCTACTCTTCGTTGTGTTGCTTTGGCTTCTCAGTTGCCTTTGGACTCCAGAGCTCGGACTTTAGTAGTTGTAGGGCATTGAGATAAAAACAAGTTTTTTCTTGAAGGTGGTAGAGAGTAAATGCAAGCAAATGCTTATGAAGTAACAAGATACATTCCAGAGGTTATTGCATGATGTTGTCGGAACACAAGGAAGAAAGAACTACTGCTCTGAAAGAGTTGAAGGAGGGCTTCCTGGAGGAGGAACCATTTCAGCTGATTCTGGAGGAGAGAGACCAGAGTGAAAGGGGCACTGAGGTAGAGGCCTGTGGGATGGAGGGTGCCTGTGGCTGCTGGAGCCCAATTTGTCTGAACACTCTGAGAGATTCAGCAGAGAGGGGATGGGGCAGCCGGGGTGATGTAAAAGCCAAGGTAAAATAGGGAGGAGGTGGCAACTCCAGAGAGGCTTTTCGATTAGACTGAGGGGTTTGAACCTGATCCTGTAGGTGATAGGAGACCAAAGGAGATTTCAAACAGAGGTGCGACGTAGTTAGAACTGTGTTTTAGGAGGATCTCTCTGGCAGCTGCATGGATGATGATTTGAGGGCTGAGTGGGGAGGCACAGGGAGAAAATTGAGGTATGGAGAGCAGTTAGGAGGCAGTCACCAAAGTCTGTGTGTGAGTGCTCAGTTGCTCAGTTGTATTTGACTCTTTGTGACTCCGTGCACTATAGCTCACCAGGCTCTTCTGTCCGTGGAGTTTTCTAAATAAGAATATTGGAGTGGGTTGCCATTTCCTCCTCCAGGGAATCTTCCTGACCCGAGGATGGAACCCAAGTCTGTTTGTCTCCTGCATTGGCAGGTGGATTCTTTACCATTGCACCACCTGGGAAGCCCCACAAAAATCCAGAAGAGGCCAGGAGATTTGAATGAAAGATTTCTCCCCCTAAAGGTGGGAAAACTGTTTCAATGTAGAATTGAGAGTTTCCATTTACTTCCTGAATGTTGAGGAATTCCCGCCAGATTGGAAAGAGACACAGGTAAATCTCAGAATTTTTGGCTGCACTGGGTCTTCACTGCTGTATGCTGGCTTTCTGTAGTTGCTTTGACTGGGGGCTACTCTTCGTTGTGTTGCTTTGGCTTCTCACTGTGGTGGCTTCTCTTGTCATGGAGCATGTGCTCCAGAGCTCGGACTTTAGTAGTTGTAGGGCTTGGGCTTAGTTGCCCTGCGGCATGTGAGGTGGATCAAACTTGTGACCCCTACACTGGCTGGCAGATTCTTAACCACTGGACAACCAGGGAAGTCCTAAATCTTAGAATTTTTAACTTGAATTTGATAGAAATCAGGGGTTTGAGAAGAGGAACAAATTTTAGGGAAGGTACAGGTTCAGCCAGGAATTACTGAAGGTTCCCATGGGACAGTCGGAAAGTGATGTCCCCCAGGCAACTTGGTGTACAGGAGAGCAGTTGAAGAGAAAGAGGTTGGAGAGTCATTATGTAGAGCTGGGACGGCCCAGGAGTGTGTGAGGAAGACGACAGGAGGGTCTCAGGCAGCACCACATTTAAGGAGAGGACAGAGAAAGAGAGGCCAGATGGAGGGGAGCCAGGGTGTGGAGGTGGGGGACACCAGGGTCAGAGTAGCTTGACCCCCAGATGGCGAGGAGGAGGGATGTTAAGTAGGAAGTGATGGTCAACTGTGGGAAGCCAAGGAAAGCGTTTACTGGATTTAGGAACTGGGGGACCTTTAATGACCTCTAGGAGAGTGGTTTCAGGGGAGGGCTAGGAACAGAAACCAGATTGCAGAGGTTGGAAGTGGGGACAGTTAGACGGAACTAGTTTATAACAGAGATGTTTGATTGGAAGTGGGGACAAAAGGTTGGGAAAAAGATTGGAGTGGGTTGCCATTTCCTCCTCCAGGGAATCTTCCTGACCCGAGGATGGAACCCAAGTCTGTTTGTCTCCTGCATTGGCAGGTGGATTCTTTACCATTGCACCACCTGGGAAGCCCCACAAAATCCAGAAGAGGCCAGGAGATTTGAATGAAAGATTTCTCCCCCTAAAGGTGGGAAAACTGTTTCAATGTAGAATTGAGAGTTTCCATTTACTTCCTGAATGTTGAGGAATTCCCCCCAGAGGGGAAAGAGACACAGGTAAATCTCAGAATTTTTGGCTGCACTGGGTCTTCACTGCTGTATGCTGGCTTTCTGTAGTTGCTTTGACTGGGGGCTACTCTTCGTTGTGTTGCTTTGGCTTCTCACTGTGGTGGCTTCTCTTGTCATGGAGCATGTGCTCCAGAGCTCGGACTTTAGTAGTTGTAGGGCTTGGGCTTAGTTGCCCTGCGGCATGTGAGGTGGATCAAACTTGTGACCCCTACACTGGCTGGCAGATTCTTAACCACTGGACAACCAGGGAAGTCCTAAATCTTAGAATTTTTAACTTGAATTTGATAGAAATCAGGGGTTTGAGAAGAGGAACAAATTTTAGGGAAGGTACAGGTTCAGCCAGGAATTACTGAAGGTTCCCATGGGACAGTCGGAAAGTGATGTCCCCCAGGCAACTTGGTGTACAGGAGAGCAGTTGAAGAGAAAGAGGTTGGAGAGTCATTATGTAGAGCTGGGACGGCCCAGGAGTGTGTGAGGAAGACGACAGGAGGGTCTCAGGCAGCACCACATTTAAGGAGAGGACAGAGAAAGAGAGGCCAGATGGAGGGGAGCCAGGGTGTGGAGGTGGGGGACACCAGGGTCAGAGTAGCTTGACCCCCAGATGGCGAGGAGGAGGGATGTTAAGTAGGAAGTGATGGTCAACTGTGGGAAGCCAAGGAAAGCGTTTACTGGATTTAGGAACTGGGGGACCTTTAATGACCTCTAGGAGAGTGGTTTCAGGGGAGGGCTAGGAACAGAAACCAGATTGCAGAGGTTGGAAGTGGGGACAGTTAGACGGAACTAGTTTATAACAGAGATGTTTGATCAGTAAGAAGAAAAGCATGAGAAGGAATCTGGAAAGGGAGGCATTAAGAGAGAGACAGAAGATTCAGGGGAAGACACAAACAGGAATCGGGGCTAAAGTGATGGGCCCCAGAGGGAGAGAGAAGTTGAATATACAAGCCTGCAATGTTTAACAAAGTCAAGGTTTAGAAAAGATGGGAGATGATGGGGACTATGACCCATGACCCACTCTTCAATGGGATGCCCCCTTTTCTCCAGTGTAGAGACAAGTATTACAGGATAGGTGGAAATAGGGAAAGTGTTGGAGGGAGGCTGAGTGTACTGAGGAAGCTCCTACCTAGTGGTTTCTATTTCTGTTGAGAGATGAGATTATCCATTGAGAATGGGGGAGAGGAAAGGGAGGAAGGCAGGTCTGGGACTTGAGGTTGGTGGGAAAGCCTTAGAAACACTCAACGAATGGGGCCCCTGAAGAAAATTCTAGCTGGTAGATTTGCAAAGACCCCAGTCCTCCTAGTTCTACAGTTTACCCAGCAGCCCAAAGTCTAGCTGTGACTACATTGTTGTCGGCCAGGAGCTGACAAGGGGAGTGCTGGGGGTGGGTGGGGGAGAGGAAGTTGTGGCCCTCTGTGACCCTTTGATTGTCTGTGACATCCATTTGGGGGTGGAGCTAGACATGAAATCTGAAGGATCCGATTATGTGAGAGAAGGAAGGGTGAGGGCCAGAAATCTCAGGGCAGCTTTAGAGGAGGTGTAAGGGCTGAATTTCCCCTTGCTCTGCTTCCTCTCCTGCCTCCTAGGACCAAAGCCCAGACCACAGGTGATCTCTGATGGTGCACATGGCTCCAGGGCCCCAGCTTTAGAGGGACTTTGATTCTCCAGGGTGTGGAGGTGGGGGACACCAGGGTCAGAGTAGCTTGACCCCCAGATGGCGAGGAGGAGGGATGTTAAGTAGGAAGTGATGGTCAACTGTGGGAAGCCAAGGAAAGCGTTTACTGGATTTAGGAACTGGGGGACCTTTAATGACCTCTAGGAGAGTGGTTTCAGGGGAGGGCTAGGAACAGAAACCAGATTGCAGAGGTTGGAAGTGGGGACAGTTAGACGGAACTAGTTTATAACAGAGATGTTTGATCAGTAAGAAGAAAAGCATGAGAAGGAATCTGGAAAGGGAGGCATTAAGAGAGAGACAGAAGATTCAGGGGAAGACACAAACAGGAATCGGGGCTAAAGTGATGGGCCCCAGAGGGAGAGAGAAGTTGAATATACAAGCCTGCAATGTTTAACAAAGTCAAGGTTTAGAAAAGATGGGAGATGATGGGGACTATGACCCATGACCCACTCTTCAATGGGATGCCCCCTTTTCTCCAGTGTAGAGACAAGTATTACAGGATAGGTGGAAATAGGGAAAGTGTTGGAGGGAGGCTGAGTGTACTGAGGAAGCTCCTACCTAGTGGTTTCTATTTCTGTTGAGAGATGAGATTATCCATTGAGAATGGGGGAGAGGAAAGGGAGGAAGGCAGGTCTGGGACTTGAGGTTGGTGGGAAAGCCTTAGAAACACTCAACGAATGGGGCCCCTGAAGAAAATTCTAGCTGGTAGATTTGCAAAGACCCCAGTCCTCCTAGTTCTACAGTTTACCCAGCAGCCCAAAGTCTAGCTGTGACTACATTGTTGTCGGCCAGGAGCTGACAAGGGGAGTGCTGGGGGTGGGTGGGGGAGAGGAAGTTGTGGCCCTCTGTGACCCTTTGATTGTCTGTGACATCCATTTGGGGGTGGAGCTAGACATGAAATCTGAAGGATCCGATTATGTGAGAGAAGGAAGGGGTGAGGGCCAGAAATCTCAGGGCAGCTTTAGAGGAGGTGTAAGGGGCTGAATTTCCCCTTGCTCTGCTTCCTCTCCTGCCTCCTAGGACCAAAGCCCAGACCACAGGTGATCTCTGATGGTGCACATGGCTCCAGGGCCCCATGACTTTGTTTCTTAGTCAGAGGGGTGAGTTATCTGGGAATGCTGTTCATGCAGCTGGTGTTAAAACTCAGAGGAAAAGTAGTGGAGTTGAGAGAAAAGAAAGCATGACTCCTCACAAAGACTTGGACATGAGCCTTCCAAGCAGCTTTATTTGTAATGGCCCAAACTGAAAACGTTCCAACATCCCTGTCAGTGGGTGAGTGGATGAGCACACGAACAACAGAATGAACTCTAACACATGCCAACACATGGGAGAAAGACAGGAAGGAAAGAAGTCAGACAGAGAAGTCTAGTTTGTATGATTCTACCTGTATGAAACTCTAGGAACTCTCGAAAATGCAAATGAGTCTATAAAAATAGGAAATAGATCAGTTGCTGCGGGGGACGGGGGTCGATAGTGAGAGCCAGCCGGTAGGAGACAGGAATTACAAAGGGGCACAAAGAAAATTTGGGAGGCTCACATCTTGATTTTGGGCATAGTTCACAGGTGTACACATATGTCAAAACTTATTAAATTGTATACTTTAAATACTGCTGCTTAGTCACTTCAGTCATGTCTGACTCTGTGTGACCCCATAGACTCCTGCCCATCAGGCTCCTCTGTCCATGGAATTCTCTAAGCAAGAATACTGGAGTGGGTTGCCATACCCTCCTCCAGGGGGATCTTCCCAACTCAGGGATAGAACCCAGGTCTCCTGCATTGGAGTTGATTCCGCACCACTGAGCCATCAGGGAAGCCACATATCTATATCTATATCTATATCTGTATCTATATAGATACATATCTATATATATTTGAGACCCTATGGACTGTAGCTCACCAGGCTTCTCTGTACATGGAATTTTCCAGGCCAGAATTTGGGAGTGGATTTTCATTCCCATATGTGCAGTTTATTTGGGGTGGAGCTAGACATGAAATCTGAAGGCTCCGATTATGTGAGAGAAGGAAGGGGTGAGGGCCAGAAATCTCAGGGCAGCTTTAGAGGAGGTGTAAGGGGCTGAATTTCCCCTTGCTCTGCTTCCTCTCCTGCCTCCTAGGACCAAAGCCCAGACCACAGGTGATCTCTGATGGTGCACATGGCTCCAGGGCCCCATGACTTTGTTTCTTAGTCAGAGGGGTGAGTTATCTGGGAATGCTGTTCATGCAGCTGGTGTTAAAACTCAGAGGAAAAGTAGTGGAGTTGAGAGAAAAGAAAGCATGACTCCTCACAAAGACTTGGACATGAGCCTTCCAAGCAGCTTTATTTGTAATGGCCCAAACTGAAAACGTTCCAACATCCCTGTCAGTGGGTGAGTGGATGAGCACACGAACAACAGAATGAACTCTAACACATGCCAACACATGGGAGAAAGACAGGAAGGAAAGAAGTCAGACAGAGAAGTCTAGTTTGTATGATTCTACCTGTATGAAACTCTAGGAACTCTCGAAAATGCAAATGAGTCTATAAAAATAGGAAATAGATCAGTTGCTGCGGGGGACGGGGGTCGATAGTGAGAGCCAGCCGGTAGGAGACAGGAATTACAAAGGGGCACAAAGAAAATTTGGGAGGCTCACATCTTGATTTTGGGCATAGTTCACAGGTGTACACATATGTCAAAACTTATTAAATTGTATACTTTAAATACTGCTGCTTAGTCACTTCAGTCATGTCTGACTCTGTGTGACCCCATAGACTCCTGCCCATCAGGCTCCTCTGTCCATGGAATTCTCTAAGCAAGAATACTGGAGTGGGTTGCCATACCCTCCTCCAGGGGGATCTTCCCAACTCAGGGATAGAACCCAGGTCTCCTGCATTGGAGTTGATTCCGCACCACTGAGCCATCAGGGAAGCCACATATCTATATCTATATCTATATCTGTATCTATATAGATACATATCTATATATATTTGAGACCCTATGGACTGTAGCTCACCAGGCTTCTCTGTACATGGAATTTTCCAGGCCAGAATTTGGGAGTGGATTTTCATTCCCATATGTGCAGTTTATTGTGTCTTACTTTAGTAGAAATTTAGTGGCACCTGCTTAGTAGGCTTTATTATATTAAATAAGGTATTAATTATTGACTAGAGTCCTATTCTGGTCCAAGGCCACTTGCCTAAAGCCTGGGTGATATGGTGGTCTGGGAGTTCTCTCCTCCATTACATCTGGCTCAGGAAATATTGCTATCCTTGGTTGGTAGGGAGTTGAAAAAAGGTTTGTGGACTCACCTGCCATGGCATCTAGAGCTCAGAGGCTCTGCACCGTTGGGGAGCCTCCTTGTTGGGACTGAGATTTTAGGAAGAGCTTGGGTTTTAAGGGGGATGCATCTAGGGCTGAATCCTGGCTTCATCACTTATTGATTGTGTGACTTTGGGCAAATGACTTAGCCTCTCTGAACCTTAAATTTATAATCTCTAAGTGCTGTGAATGACAGTATATGGCACTGCAGACACTCGAGGACTGTTGGTTCACCTAGCATCTTCTCTTATCCATCGAGACGCTGCCACTAAGAACCTTCTGTGTGCTTCCCCACTCACCTTGAATGCCACCTCTTTCATGAAGCCTTCGTGCCGTTGCCCCTCCTTAACTCCATCCAGAGCGCCCATCTCTGACTGTAATGCTCCCTCTGCATAGCTGTGCTAGGCAGTAGAGCTGCTATCATACCGTATTCCAGATTATCTTCTTACACGTCTGTTTCCCAGGTGGGTTATACGAAGGTTATACATTCTTTGAGGTCAGGGATCTGGGATGATTCATCTCTGCATCCTCAGAGTCTGCTCAGTAAATGCCCTGTGAATACGAGTAAAGGAAGGCAGCCTGGGTCCCCCCGTGTCAGGTGTCTGAGATTGATTGGACAGTCAGTACTGACTTGAATGTGGACATGGCTGTCCTGTTCAGGGAAGTTTCTTTTGTATCTGATGTCTTCTTTTTTGGGCTTTAGTGATGAGGAAAAGTCAACCAGCTGGATGCACCCTGGTACAGCGTCACCCATCCAGAGTGGACACTCCTCCAGCCCAGGTAAGGATCTCGTCTGTCCCTGCCTTTGCAGTCCATGAGCAGGGGATGCTTTGTGGTGGCTGTGGGAACCCCCTGCCCTGACTTTGCTTTTGATGTTGGCCTTCTGCATTGATGGACTCAGCTGGGCATTTGGCCCACCACTGGGAGCATATGACAGGAGGGCGGATGCTCACTTTGGGGTCTTTTCAAGCTTCCCATCCTTGGAGGACAAAGAGTCAACTCTTCTCTCATCCTGCTTCCCAGTCTGAAAATCCCCTCCATCCTGAGAGCTTCCTCCCAGGTTAGTGGGAAAGATGGGACCTATCCAAGCAAAGATGCTTTAATTCTTAATTGACGGGGTGGAAACACCAAGGGTCAGAAGGCCTGGGGTACTTCAAGTGAACAGCCCATCACTCTTTCAGGATGCCACTGTAGACCATAAGGGGAGGGGTCGGAGTGACAGTGTAGGACCTCCCCTCAACCTTCCAGCTGTCACCCAGCCATGCAGAGTCCCTGTCACCTCCACGTGGCAGGGCTAGTGCTTGGGTGAATCCTGGCTTCATCATGTATATCCTGCAGCCTCAAACCCCTAGCATCTTCTCTTATCCATCGAGACGCTGCCACTAAGAACCTTCTGTGTGCTTCCCCACTCACCTTGAATGCCACCTCTTTCATGAAGCCTTCGTGCCGTTGCCCCTCCTTAACTCCATCCAGAGCGCCCATCTCTGACTGTAATGCTCCCTCTGCATAGCTGTGCTAGGCAGTAGAGCTGCTATCATACCGTATTCCAGATTATCTTCTTACACGTCTGTTTCCCAGGTGGGTTATACGAAGGTTATACATTCTTTGAGGTCAGGGATCTGGGATGATTCATCTCTGCATCCTCAGAGTCTGCTCAGTAAATGCCCTGTGAATACGAGTAAAGGAAGGCAGCCTGGGTCCCCCCGTGTCAGGTGTCTGAGATTGATTGGACAGTCAGTACTGACTTGAATGTGGACATGGCTGTCCTGTTCAGGGAAGTTTCTTTTGTATCTGATGTGTTCTTTTTGGTCTTTAGTGATGAGGAAAAGTCAACCAGCTGGATGCACCCTGGTACAGCGTCACCCATCCAGAGTGGACACTCCTCCAGCCCAGGTAAGGATCTCGTCTGTCCCTGCCTTTGCAGTCCATGAGCAGGGGATGCTTTGTGGTGGCTGTGGGAACCCCCTGCCCTGACTTTGCTTTTGATGTTGGCCTTCTGCATTGATGGACTCAGCTGGGCATTTGGCCCACCACTGGGAGCATATGACAGGAGGGCGGATGCTCACTTTGGGGTCTTTTCAAGCTTCCCATCCTTGGAGGACAAAGAGTCAACTCTTCTCTCATCCTGCTTCCCAGTCTGAAAATCCCCTCCATCCTGAGAGCTTCCTCCCAGGTTAGTGGGAAAGATGGGACCTATCCAAGCAAAGATGCTTTAATTCTTAATTGACGGGGTGGAAACACCAAGGGTCAGAAGGCCTGGGGTACTTCAAGTGAACAGCCCATCACTCTTTCAGGATGCCACTGTAGACCATAAGGGGAGGGGTCGGAGTGACAGTGTAGGACCTCCCCTCAACCTTCCAGCTGTCACCCAGCCATGCAGAGTCCCTGTCACCCGTGGGCACAGCAGCATGGCTGGATGTGCTGGGTCAAGGTGTTGACTTGCCCCGAACCTACTTTATTTTTGATTCGGAACTGGGCTTGTGGTTCTAGACCCAAAAAAGACTTCAGGGATCATGGAGCCCACTCCTTCCTTTTAAAGGAAAGGAAATGGAAGAACAGAGGGGAAGTGCCTGGCTGAAGGCCACTCAACTAGTGAGCAAAGCAGCGTCGGGGTTAAATACTTAAGTTCTAGAGACAGAGAAACCTAAGCTCAAGTCTCGGCTTGACTTTTTTTTTTTTTGGCCACTGCTATTGGTCTTTCATTTATTTATTTTCATCCATCTTTGTTCTTTGGCCCGTGTGGGCCTCCCATCGCAGTGACCTCTGTTGTCGCAGAGCACCGGCTCTGGGCGCATGCGCTCCAGTTCTGTAATTGGACACATTGGTCCAGCCGCTCCGCGGCATGTGGGATCTTCCCAGGCCAGGGATCGAACTGGCGCCCCTTGCACTGCAAGGTGGTGCCCTTACTCACTGGACCACCAGGGATGCCCTCGGCTTGATTTTTTATTAGTGTGGCTTTGAGCAAGTGGTTTAATTCTTCTGGGACTTAGCTTCTTTGTAAAATTGGGTTAGGATTATGAACCTCACAAAACTGTAGCACAGAGAGTCACCATCAGCAGAGGGACCGCTACTGTTTCTGCCTCCATTGTATTTTCAACTTGAAGTGAAGCCTCAGGATCCCAAGGCTGGGGCGATCTTCTTCTTTTGGGTTGGCGTTGCCACCTTCCGCGTTTCGGCTGTTCACAGTTAGAGTCCATCCATCTCACCGTGGCCCCAGGTAAGGCTAGAGGATGAATACAAACCTGTGAGCCAATCCTGTCATTTTTGGCAGCGGACGACTGGTTGTCCAAGGTAGGGAAGGGGTTAAGATGCCCCTGAAGCTTGCTGGAAGGGCAGCTGCCTTAGCGGGCACTCCGCCTAGACAGGAATATAAGCACTCTTGGTGTTGCCTGGGCAGAGAGGGCAGTGTGGAGGGAAGTTGCTGGAAGAGGCAGGGGACATAATCCATGCTGGCCTCTTTCCCAGGCACATCACAGTGGAGGATTATTTATGATTCTGACCCAATGGGGATCCTTCTACATGAAGAGCCTGCCAACCCACGCCCTTCTGAATGGGAACATCCTCACACAGGGATAGAGAGGAACAAGTAGCATTTATGGGGCAACACAGAGGAAAGAATGTGAGCTTTGGAGGCAGCAGACCAGACTCATATCCTGGTCCACACACTTCCTGTGTGACCTTTAGCAAGTTGATTGACCTCTCTGGGCCTCAGTTTCCTCATCTGTAAAAATGTTCGGGATGATGCCTGTTGTATAATGTTGCTGTGCAGACCACTACTAGCATATTTTAAAGTATGCTAGAGGTGGTGAAATGTGTACCTTAGAGGAAGAAGGCTCTCACTAAGTGGTGGCTGGTGTTGTGATTTTAATGGACCAAGTCCTGAGAGAGAGATGGGCCTGCTGGCTGCCTTGCTGCACTGAAGCAGCAGCAGCAGCACAATCAGCAGCAACTATGGAAATAGAAACCCTTGACACGCAGTGGTGAGTGAAACGAATGCACAGAACCTGAGGCCACCACTCTGTGGAACCCAGGCTCCACTGTCCAGCAGCTTGTGTCTGAAAACAGCTGGTAACATGGCAGGAGAGATTCAGATCAGCACTGAATAGCAGTCTTTAGTAAAGTCTCTTACACCAGGCAGGTGTTTGAACAGATCAGAGAAGGGGCAGTGGCTGTCTGTTGAGAGACTCTGCATCCGTTTCCTAATGAGTCAGCCACAGGGCTCTGGCAGCTCCAAAGGAAGTCTCTACCAACGCGCTGCCTGTCTGCACCTCATACTGGATTCGCTCAGGTTTCTCGGAAAACTGTTCCTCCTCTGCCTCGGTTGGAGGCGTCCTGTTTGAGAGGCAGGACTCTGCCGGGGTGGCTGTCTGGGGAGGGTGGCCGAGGCGGGGGCGAAGGAGGCGCCGGTCCTCTCTGGAGCTGTCCAGCAGGGGCTGTGCCGCCCGGAGAATGGCCTACCTGCCTCGGAGCCAAGATCAGCTTCCTTGGCTACTCAGTCCTCTGTCGTTTTGTGAGTCGTTGATTCTCCAATTTCATTTTCATGGATTTTTGTTTTTCAGAGGTGCTATTAAAACAATTAAAAAAAAAAAAAAAACTTCATTTTTTTCTGGGACTGATTTCCCAAGTTTTTGAGGTCTCGTTCAGAAGCAACAGAGTCTGGAGGTGAGGCCTGCCAACCCACGCCCTTCTGAATGGGAACATCCTCACACAGGGATAGAGAGGAACAAGTAGCATTTATGGGGCAACACAGAGGAAAGAATGTGAGCTTTGGAGGCAGCAGACCAGACTCATATCCTGGTCCACACACTTCCTGTGTGACCTTTAGCAAGTTGATTGACCTCTCTGGGCCTCAGTTTCCTCATCTGTAAAAATGTTCGGGATGATGCCTGTTGTATAATGTTGCTGTGCAGACCACTACTAGCATATTTTAAAGTATGCTAGAGGTGGTGAAATGTGTACCTTAGAGGAAGAAGGCTCTCACTAAGTGGTGGCTGGTGTTGTGATTTTAATGGACCAAGTCCTGAGAGAGAGATGGGCCTGCTGGCTGCCTTGCTGCACTGAAGCAGCAGCAGCAGCACAATCAGCAGCAACTATGGAAATAGAAACCCTTGACACGCAGTGGTGAGTGAAACGAATGCACAGAACCTGAGGCCACCACTCTGTGGAACCCAGGCTCCACTGTCCAGCAGCTTGTGTCTGAAAACAGCTGGTAACATGGCAGGAGAGATTCAGATCAGCACTGAATAGCAGTCTTTAGTAAAGTCTCTTACACCAGGCAGGTGTTTGAACAGATCAGAGAAGGGGCAGTGGCTGTCTGTTGAGAGACTCTGCATCCGTTTCCTAATGAGTCAGCCACAGGGCTCTGGCAGCTCCAAAGGAAGTCTCTACCAACGCGCTGCCTGTCTGCACCTCATACTGGATTCGCTCAGGTTTCTCGGAAAACTGTTCCTCCTCTGCCTCGGTTGGAGGCGTCCTGTTTGAGAGGCAGGACTCTGCCGGGGTGGCTGTCTGGGGAGGGTGGCCGAGGCGGGGGCGAAGGAGGCGCCGGTCCTCTCTGGAGCTGTCCAGCAGGGGCTGTGCCGCCCGGAGAATGGCCTACCTGCCTCGGAGCCAAGATCAGCTTCCTTGGCTACTCAGTCCTCTGTCGTTTTGTGAGTCGTTGATTCTCCAATTTCATTTTCATGGATTTTTGTTTTTCAGAGGTGCTATTAAAACAATTAAAAAAAAAAAAAAAACTTCATTTTTTTCTGGGACTGATTTCCCAAGTTCTTGATGTCTCGTTCAGAAGCAACAGAGTCTGGAGGTGAGGACCCCGGCCTGGGATTTGAAGACTTGTGTGTGCTGTGCTGAGTCGCATCAGTCGTGTCCAACTCTTTGCGACCCCGTAGACTGTAGCCCGCCAGGCTCCTTTGTCCGTGGGACCCTCCTGGCAAGAATACTGGGATGGGTTGCCTGCCCTCCCCCAGGGGGTCTTCCTGACTCAGGGATCGAACCTGCATCTTCTGCATTGGCAGGCAGGTTCTTTACAGCTAGCACCACCTGGGAAGCCCTGGAAGGCTTGGGTCCTGGCCTTATCTTAGGTGCTCATTATCCGTGAGATCTGGCGCAAGTGACCCGCCTTGGCTCCAGCTTCTGCTTCTGTGATATAAACAGGGATGATCTGAGGACCTTCCAGGGCAGTCATATGTGCTTCGCTGGTACATCCCTGAGGGCTGGCACAGTAACTGTTTGTGAATGAATGGGTGAAGCCTGCAAAGCCGTGATCTATTTTGTCACTTCACTGCTCATTGATGGGGAACATTCCATCCACTGCCACCTCTCCCTTTGTTTGCTGGAAACAGATGGATAGAAACAGTGGGTGGCAAAGGCTGAAGTTGTTGAACGCTGCTGACTTATCTGTGAATTGTCCTAGTTCTCCTGGCCCCCGTTCCTCCTGAGTGTAGACTGGGCTTGTGGAAGAGAGGGTGATTTGTGATTTTGCTTCCTCACAGGTCTGCCCAAGGGCTGGGAGATGGATTCCACCCAGGAAGGAGCTGTGTATTTCATCAAGTGAGTAGGATGGAGTTTATTTCTGGTCTTGCTGTTAGTTCTACTTTTGTGCTTGTGCCTGCTGCCTCCTTGGGTGTGGAGACAGTTAAAGGGTCTCCCTAGAGGCCCTGCTGGGGTCTGTGAATGGCCAGGAGATGTCATGATTCCAAGTGAGCACTGTAGATAAAGCCCAGTGTGTGTGTGTTGTGTGTGTGTGTGTGTGTGTGTGTGTGTGTGTGTGTGTGTGTCAGTCATGGGGAGTTTTCTGGGATGGGTGCGGTGGGGTGGGGGTGGTGTGAATGGAGCTCTGGGCTGGGCCGAGCAGAGCAGAGAGAGAAGCTGTTCTAGACTCTTGGATCGGAGGTTGGAGGAAGGAGATGGAGCAGGGGTGTCATGAGAGGTGGAGGGAAGTGGAGCCAGTTGGAGGGAAGGTGTGAGTGGGTCACAGACAGGCAGGTCAGGTGTTGGCAAGGTAGACAGCGCGTCACTCTTGCCCTCCTGGATGGGGACACTTGGCATCTTGGGGGTGGCAGGAGCGTGTCTGGTTCTGTGTCCCCCTCAGGGGTTGGTCAGGGCCCTCTGTTGGCTGGGGTTCTTGGAAGCAGCGGGCAGCTCTGTAGGCTGGGGTGCTCCACATCTACCCAGCTGGGCTTGTCTTCCTCTGCCGTGGCCTGGGTCTTTCCACCTCCCAGCTCGGGTGGGTCCTGGCTGTGTTCCCTCATTCCCACGGGTGAGGCGGGCATGCTCAGGCTGGCAGGAGAGCGGCTGCACAAACAGCTGGGGCTCAGGCACCGGCAGAGGGAGACCCGCCCAGACTGCAAGGGAGAAGCTGCTGCTCATTTCCTCCCCTCTCCCTTCCTCCTCACTGTGCTAGGAAAGAGGTTTCCATCTCTGCCTTGAGACCCGTCAGCACTTACATCAGCTTGTCTGTTAACCGTATTCTTGCTTAGTCATGTCCGACTCTGCGACTTCATGGACTGTAGCCCTCCAGGGTCCCCTGTCTATGGGATTCTCCAGGCCAGAATATTGGAATGGGTAGTCGTTCCCTTCTCCAGGGAATCTTTCAGACCCAGGGATGGAACCTGGGTCTCCTGTATTGTAGTAGGATTCTTTATCAGCCGAACCACCAAGGAACAAAAGCAACAGGAAAAAATGGACAAATGATCTGTGGTTTTTTTTTTTCTTTCTTTCTTTCTTTCTTTTTTTAATTTTGGCCTCTTTTATTGGTCCTTCATTTATTTATTTTCATCCATCTTAAGTTTTTGGCCTGTGTGGGCCTCACATCACAGTGGCCTCACTCATTGCAGAGCACCGGCTCTGGGCGCATGTGCTCCAGAGCTCTGGCTCATAATTGGACACACCAGTCCAGCCGCTCCACGGCATGTAGGATCTTCCTGTCCCAGGGATTGAACCAGTGCCCTTTGTACTGCAAAGCAGACTCTTTACCCACTGCTGAAGGGATGGAGAGGGGGTGTCATGAGAGGTGGAGGAAGTGGAGCCAGTTGGAGGGAAGGTGTGAGTGGGTCACAGACAGGCAGGTCAGGTGTTGGCAAGGTAGACAGCGCGTCACTCTTGCCCTCCTGGATGGGGACACTTGGCATTTTGGGGGGTGGCAGGAGCGTGTCTGGTTCTGTGTCCCCCTCAGGGGTTGGTCAGGGCCCTCTGTTGGCTGGGGTTCTTGGAAGCAGCGGGCAGCTCTGTAGGCTGGGGTGCTCCACATCTACCCAGCTGGGCTTGTCTTCCTCTGCCGTGGCCTGGGTCTTTCCACCTCCCAGCTCGGGTGGGTCCTGGCTGTGTTCCCTCATTCCCACGGGTGAGGCGGGCATGCTCAGGCTGGCAGGAGAGCGGCTGCACAAACAGCTGGGGCTCAGGCACCGGCAGAGGGAGACCCGCCCAGACTGCAAGGGAGAAGCTGCTGCTCATTTCCTCCCCTCTCCCTTCCTCCTCACTGTGCTAGGAAAGAGGTTTCCATCTCTGCCTTGAGACCCGTCAGCACTTACATCAGCTTGTCTGTTAACCGTATTCTTGCTTAGTCATGTCCGACTCTGCGACTTCATGGACTGTAGCCCTCCAGGGTCCCCTGTCTATGGGATTCTCCAGGCCAGAATATTGGAATGGGTAGTCGTTCCCTTCTCCAGGGAATCTTTCAGACCCAGGGATGGAACCTGGGTCTCCTGTATTGTAGTAGGATTCTTTATCAGCCGAACCACCAAGGAACAAAAGCAACAGGAAAAAATGGACAAATGATCTGTGGTTTTTTTTTTTCTTTCTTTCTTTCTTTCTTTTTTTAATTTTGGCCTCTTTTATTGGTCCTTCATTTATTTATTTTCATCCATCTTAAGTTTTTGGCCTGTGTGGGCCTCACATCACAGTGGCCTCACTCATTGCAGAGCACCGGCTCTGGGCGCATGTGCTCCAGAGCTCTGGCTCATAATTGGACACACCAGTCCAGCCGCTCCACGGCATGTAGGATCTTCCTGTCCCAGGGATTGAACCAGTGCCCTTTGTACTGCAAAGCAGACTCTTTACCCACTGGACCACCAGGGAAGTCCTGTGGTTTGTTTTTTTTTTTTTGGCCACTTCTGTTGGTTCATTTGTTTGTCATGTTCTTTGGCCTGTGTGGACCTCCCATCGCAGTGGCTTCTCTTGTTGCAGAGCACCGGCTCTGGTCGCATGCGCTCCAGAGCTCTGGCTCAGTAGTTAGACATATCGTGTCTCGCCACTCGGAGTGGCAGAGTTAGCCGCTCCATGGCACGTGGGATCTTCCCAGGCTAGGGATCGAACTGGTGCCCCTTGCATTGCAAGGTGGTGTCCTTACCCACTGGACCACCAGGGAAGCACCAAATGATCTGTTTTGAAAATTGTTTTGATATGACGTGACTTGTATAGCCTGAACTTTTCCTGAAATTGAGCCAAACTCCTTGCTTCAGTTAAGACTTACTCCTTTTCTCCTGGAAGGTAGCACCTTAGCATTCTTTTATGTACCCCTGGTTCTTGAGGTCACTTATGGAGCACTTTCAGAGGTATTTAAAGAAATTTTTTGGCTACATGTCATGTGAGATCTTAGTTCCCTGACCAGGAAGGAACCCGTACCCTCTGAGTGGATCTGTTGTAACCACTGGACCAACAGGGAAGTCCTGCACTTTCACATGTATTACTTCCTCTCACCAGCCTTTAAAAACTCACCACCTCCTACAGTCCAGCTTTGTCCCCCTCACTGCCCTCATCTCCCACAGCCGGGCAGCTGGGCTGATTTTCAGCTTTCTCCTCCATCAGGCCAAACTGATTTCTACTGCAGGACCTTTGCATGTGCTGTTCTCGCTGCCTTCCTTGGCACACTTTTCTCCTATTTTTGCACATCTGGCTCTTACTCAATGTTTAGCTCAAGTGACGCCCTCTCAGCAGGGCTTTCCTGACCACCTCGTCTGAAGTCCCCCCCCACTCCTCCTTGGTCCCTTTTACTTTTCTTCACTTCACTTATCAGCATCTACTGATACCTGAAAGGTTTTTGTTTATTATTTTATTATTGGTGCCCCTCACTGCAGTATCACAGCCCCTAGAGCAGATTCTGGCTATTTTGTGTTCCACTCTGTCCTAGAACCCTTCTGACACATGATAGAAACCCAGTATGTGGTGAAATGAATGAATGAATGAATGAAACATGTTTGGAGATAGAGGCATAATTAACTCCTGTTTGGCTACCACCCCAGAGCATTCTCCTGAGCACCCCATTCAGCATGTTCAGTCGTGAACCCACTACCTTCGCATCCCCCCTTAGCGAAGCCAACCCAGAGCTCTGGCTCAGTAGTTAGACATATCGTGTCTCGCCACTCGGAGTGGCAGAGTTAGCCGCTCCATGGCACGTGGGATCTTCCCAGGCTAGGATCGAACTGGTGCCCTTGCATTGCAAGGTGGTGTCCTTACCCACTGGACCACCAGGAAGCACCAAATGATCTGTTTTGAAAATTGTTTTGATATGACGTGACTTGTATAGCCTGAACTTTTCCTGAAATTGAGCCAAACTCCTTGCTTCAGTTAAGACTTACTCCTTTTCTCCTGGAAGGTAGCACCTTAGCATTCTTTTATGTACCCCTGGTTCTTGAGGTCACTTATGGAGCACTTTCAGAGGTATTTAAAGAAATTTTTTGGCTACATGTCATGTGAGATCTTAGTTCCCTGACCAGGAAGGAACCCGTACCCTCTGAGTGGATCTGTTGTAACCACTGGACCAACAGGGAAGTCCTGCACTTTCACATGTATTACTTCCTCTCACCAGCCTTTAAAAACTCACCACCTCCTACAGTCCAGCTTTGTCCCCCTCACTGCCCTCATCTCCCACAGCCGGGCAGCTGGGCTGATTTTCAGCTTTCTCCTCCATCAGGCCAAACTGATTTCTACTGCAGGACCTTTGCATGTGCTGTTCTCGCTGCCTTCCTTGGCACACTTTTCTCCTATTTTTGCACATCTGGCTCTTACTCAATGTTTAGCTCAAGTGACGTCTTCTCAGCAGGGCTTTCCTGACCACCTCGTCTGAAGTCCCCCCCCACTCCTCCTTGGTCCCTTTTACTTTTCTTCACTTCACTTATCAGCATCTACTGATACCTGAAAGGTTTTTGTTTATTATTTTATTATTGGTGCCCCTCACTGCAGTATCACAGCCCCTAGAGCAGATTCTGGCTATTTTGTGTTCCACTCTGTCCTAGAACCCTTCTGACACATGATAGAAACCCAGTATGTGGTGAAATGAATGAATGAATGAATGAAACATGTTTGGAGATAGAGGCATAATTAACTCCTGTTTGGCTACCACCCCAGAGCATTCTCCTGAGCACCCCATTCAGCATGTTCAGTCGTGAACCCACTACCTTCGCATCACCAGCACATTCCATTATTGTCAGAAATGCCAACCCAGAGCCCTCAGGCGCCTCCTCCAGAGGTCCTGTCAATTGTCCTCTGAAATATCCCTCAGCACCTCCACTTCTCATCATCTCTGTGGCCCCTTCCAAGTTCGTACCCACCTGGCCTCTCACCTGAGTCATTCTAGCAGCTTTCCAACTTATTCTCCTGCCTCCAGGCCATACTGCTGCAAGAGTACTTTTTTCTATGCAAGTTTGGTGATATCATTCTCCATTAGAAACCTTTCATGCGTCCCATCAGTTATAGGATAAAATCTAAATTCCTTACTCAGGCACTTGAAAGAGCTTTTTAATCTGGCTCCTTCCCTCCTCCTCCAGCCTGTCCCTACATCGTATTTTGCCAGACTAAGTCTCTTGTGGTTCCCTCCACACACACCTCCCTTCCATTCCCCCAACTTTTCTGAGTGGAGTCCCTCCTCTGACATGGCTTGTGTCCTCCTGTGAACATGTGCTCTTCCTTCAAGACTCTGCTCGTGGCATCACTTCTTCAGGAGAGCCCACCTCTGTTATAATTGTTTGTTTATGTGAGTGTCACTTTCCCTAGATCAGTGGTTCACCAACTTGAGTGTGCAAAAGAATCACCTGGAGCGCTGGTCGAAACAGATGGCTTGGCCCCAGCCATAGAGTTTCTGATTCAGAAAGTCTGAGAATTTGCATTTCTAACAGGTTCCCAGGTTCTGCTGCTGCTCTGGGGTCCACACTTTGAGAACTGCTGATCTAGACTGAAAACTCACGAAGGCTGGAGGTGACCCAATGTGACTGTAAAGTCTGGAAACAGAGACAATATAATTTCATTAGGTTTTGTGATGAAATGTCAACTATCATGCATTTGTGTTATTCCCAGACTTGGTGGCTACGGGGTACACCAGGAGCAGCTGTGGCCACTCTAAGCACTGAGAGCTTTACGGCATTTACAGCTCGTTCAGTCGTTGAACAGCTTCACGAGGGAGGAATTGTCATTTCTAACTATTTGAGAAAATGAGAAAAGACAAACCAGAACTTAGTGAGTAGCTTGTTCAATATCATGAAGCTTGTAGAAAGCAAAGCTCGAATTCAGCCCTATATCTGCCTGATTTCATAGTCTAGGCTCTTAGCACAATGCCACAGCTGTCTCCAGCCTCCTCTGTGCCTCTCTTGGACAAGGGAGGCATCAATAAACTCGGACTGAATGAGTGAGTGAGTGAGTGAATGACTGGCCTACTCTCCTTATTATTCACAGTTCCCTACATAGTCAGTTCCCTACAAAGGTTTATGACATTTGGTTGGTGGGTGTCTTGGTACCCACAGACATGGATACCAAGAGGTAATAATAAACGGCAGATATACAAATAACCTGGGAATCTGGGTTTTCTTCTTTTAGGGTGGTTGAGCCAAATTTCAATGAAGAAATACTGACATTTGGCCAGAATCAGATAAATATGATAATTGTGTGTCAGTAAATCCTTTCCTTCACGGTGCTTGGGAAGTGATTCTCATGGCGTTGCACAACTGATGTCATTGCTCAAGTGTGCCTGCAGTTTTAAAGGTGTCATTTAACAGAAAGAGTGTGCAGGGAGAGGACAGAGGACAACAGAGGATGAGATGGTTGGGTGGCATCATTGAGTCAATGGACTTGAGTTTGAGCAAGTTCCAGGAGATGGTGCAGGACAGGGAGGCCTGGTGTGCTGCAGTCCATGGGGTCACAAAGAGCTGGACACGACTGAGCGACTGAATTGAACTGAACTGAACTGTACTGAACTGTGTAGGGAGAGGAGAAACCTTTGCAAGTCTGTATGCATGTACCACACAAATCCACTAGAGGGCGCCAAAGGATACACGACTGGCCCCACTAAGGCCTTTAAAGAGTTGACTCAGTGTTGCCTCCTCAGGCTAGTAGGGTGGGGCCTTCCTGAGCTGATAGGGCGATCTTGACCATCCTCTGCCACATCGCAACCCCTCTGGGTCTGGTAGACTTTCTGATGCTTAAAGATCTTGCTATGTAAAACCCATACCTGAACTTTCTTCTGCTAAAGGCCCTGGATTTACAGCTCGTTCAGTCGTTGAACAGCTTCACGAGGGAGGAATTGTCATTTCTAACTATTTGAGAAAATGAGAAAAGACAAACCAGAACTTAGTGAGTAGCTTGTTCAATATCATGAAGCTTGTAGAAAGCAAAGCTCGAATTCAGCCCTATATCTGCCTGATTTCATAGTCTAGGCTCTTAGCACAATGCCACAGCTGTCTCCAGCCTCCTCTGTGCCTCTCTTGGACAAGGGAGGCATCAATAAACTCGGACTGAATGAGTGAGTGAGTGAGTGAATGACTGGCCTACTCTCCTTATTATTCACAGTTCCCTACATAGTCAGTTCCCTACAAAGGTTTATGACATTTGGTTGGAGGGTGTCTTGGTACCCACAGACATGGATACCAAGAGGTAATAATAAACGGCAGATATACAAATAACCTGGGAATCTGGGTTTTCTTCTTTTAGGGTGGTTGAGCCAAATTTCAATGAAGAAATACTGACATTTGGCCAGAATCAGATAAATATGATAATTGTGTGTCAGTAAATCCTTTCCTTCACGGTGCTTGGGAAGTGATTCTCATGGCGTTGCACAACTGATGTCATTGCTCAAGTGTGCCTGCAGTTTTAAAGGTGTCATTTAACAGAAAGAGTGTGCAGGGAGAGGACAGAGGACAACAGAGGATGAGATGGTTGGGTGGCATCATTGAGTCAATGGACTTGAGTTTGAGCAAGTTCCAGGAGATGGTGCAGGACAGGGAGGCCTGGTGTGCTGCAGTCCATGGGGTCACAAAGAGCTGGACACGACTGAGCGACTGAATTGAACTGAACTGAACTGTACTGAACTGTGTAGGGAGAGGAGAAACCTTTGCAAGTCTGTATGCATGTACCACACAAATCCACTAGAGGGCGCCAAAGGATACACGACTGGCCCCACTAAGGCCTTTAAAGAGTTGACTCAGTGTTGCCTCCTCAGGCTAGTAGGGTGGGGCCTTCCTGAGCTGATAGGGCGATCTTGACCATCCTCTGCCACATCGCAACCCCTCTGGGTCTGGTAGACTTTCTGATGCTTAAAGATCTTGCTATGTAAAACCCATACCTGATCTTCTCTGGCCCCTAACACCTTCCCCTGCTTCCTGCTAAAGCAGCCGGCTGTGGAGCTTGCCAATTCTGTCTCCAAGAGTGCGTCTCACTTCTGTTAACAAAGAGAACACACCCCTGTTAACCCTTGTTCCCAGCCTGGGCCCTGCTGCTCCTCCCCTACTGGCACGCAGCCCCCATGGGCCACGCCAGCCTGCTGGCGCCTCCTCCATCCCAGGGCGTCCCACCCAGACGCAGTCACTTCCTTGTTCTGATCTGAATACTTCCTCCAAGACGAGCCAGAATGGGCTCTCTGCACCTGTGCCTCTGGCTCAGTCAGGAGCGGCTCAGCGCTGTGCCAGGGGCCGTGCGGTGCGGGGGCCAGGGGTGCAGGAGCTCAGGGCTCTGTTCCCAGGACTCAAGGGAATCATCAATAAAGAGCTCAACCTGGGGGACCCCTGAGGAGGCGCTGTCCCAGGAAGTACGATGGAGCCTCAGAGGGCAGACGAGACAAAGGGGAGCAGTCCAAGGGCAGCAGATCTGCTAATTAGTCACCCGACTAGCCCTGTTCTCAGAAAGGCAATAACACCCGAGAGCAGTAAAGCATGAGACAGGTGAGCAGAAGAGAGATGCATGGTACGGGGCTCACAGCAGAGAAGCCCCATCTGCAGATGAGGAAAACTGAGGCTCAACTGTCAGGTAACTTGTTCAGAGCCCCTCAGTTGGTAGGGGACGGAACCAGGGCTCAATCTCAGGTAGGTCCTAAGAGAGAATTCATCGTATGGGCTCCTTTATCTGCTCCTCATTCGTTACATTCTGGCAGGGAGATCCCCATCTGGACGCGGCCTGGTGAGGAAAGAGCAGAGCACATCTGAGGGGCAATGAATCAATTAGTTTAGTGGTCACAAGACCGTGCTGTGGGGTGTGTTGATGACCCTCGAAAGGCAGGGAGGATGACTGTGTTCAGAAACTGAATCCATGACAGAGTTCTTATCCTCTTAAGTGCCGGGAACTGATTGCAATTATTTTGGCATCCTCCTCAGGCTAGTAGGGTGGGGCCTTCCTGAGCTGATAGGGCGATCTTGACCATCCTCTGCCACATCGCAACCCCTCTGGGTCTGGTAGACTTTCTGATGCTTAAAGATCTTGCTATGTAAAACCCATACCTGATCTTCTCTGGCCCCTAACACCTTCCCCTGCTTCCTGCTAAAGCAGCCGGCTGTGGAGCTTGCCAATTCTGTCTCCAAGAGTGCGTCTCACTTCTGTTAACAAAGAGAACACACCCCTGTTAACCCTTGTTCCCAGCCTGGGCCCTGCTGCTCCTCCCCTACTGGCACGCAGCCCCCATGGGCCACGCCAGCCTGCTGGCGCCTCCTCCATCCCAGGGCGTCCCACCCAGACGCAGTCACTTCCTTGTTCTGATCTGAATACTTCCTCCAAGACGAGCCAGAATGGGCTCTCTGCACCTGTGCCTCTGGCTCAGTCAGGAGCGGCTCAGCGCTGTGCCAGGGGCCGTGCGGTGCGGGGGCCAGGGTGCAGGAGCTCAGGGCTCTGTCCCCAGGACTCAAGGGAATCATCAATAAAGAGCTCAACCTGGGGGACCCCTGAGGAGGCGCTGTCCCAGGAAGTACGATGGAGCCTCAGAGGGCAGACGAGACAAAGGGGAGCAGTCCAAGGGCAGCAGATCTGCTAATTAGTCACCCGACTAGCCCTGTTCTCAGAAAGGCAATAACACCCGAGAGCAGTAAAGCATGAGACAGGTGAGCAGAAGAGAGATGCATGGTACGGGGCTCACAGCAGAGAAGCCCCATCTGCAGATGAGGAAAACTGAGGCTCAACTGTCAGGTAACTTGTTCAGAGCCCCTCAGTTGGTAGGGGACGGAACCAGGGCTCAATCTCAGGTAGGTCCTAAGAGAGAATTCATCGTATGGGCTCCTTTATCTGCTCCTCATTCGTTACATTCTGGCAGGGAGATCCCCATCTGGACGCGGCCTGGTGAGGAAAGAGCAGAGCACATCTGAGGGGCAATGAATCAATTAGTTTAGTGGTCACAAGACCGTGCTGTGGGGTGTGTTGATGACCCTCGAAAGGCAGGGAGGATGACTGTGTTCAGAAACTGAATCCATGACAGAGTTCTTATCCTCTTTTAAGTGCCGGGAACTGTGGATTCCAAAGCAGAGAGTGGAGGGAGTCCAGGAGACACTTTCTTTGGCATATTCTCCCTTCTACCCCCGCCTTACTTCCTTTCAACCTGAGTCTTTCAGATGAGCCTTGCTTCTCCTCCGCTGGGTGAGCAGGAAGAGAATTTAGATTTGGCGAAGGTGGATTCTTTCCTTGGCTCCACCTCCCCATCCCTGTTGGACCTTGAAGGCTCTGCTGCTGAGGTGTCTCTCCCACCTCGCTCCCCAGCGCGAAGGCCCTGCTCCCCCAGCAATCCTCCCTGGCCCGTCTCGCCCCACAGCCACCCAGACCCCCAGCAGCATCTGTGCTCTGGCTCAGCCTCTCTGCGATCCAAGGGGCTGGTCTGCAGCCCTTGCCCTCCGTCTGCCAGAGAGAAAACCCTCCCAGCAGGCCCGTCTGTCTGCCTCCTGCCCTTTCCAGCTGTCTGAGGATTTTGTGGAATGGTGGCTGGGGTCCTTGTCCCCTTTCCCATCCTGTCCATTCCCTCTTGGATGCTATAACCTCGGGTTCCAGCCTCACTTTGCTCCACTGGCTCCTCGAGGCCAGAGACCCCCCAGGGCCCCTCATCTTTGGCTGGCTGGGAGCCGGCTCTCCCCCAGCCAGTACTGGGCAGCCTTGCCAAGTCCTAGAGAGCGTGGGCAGGTGAGTTGGGCTTAATCAGTGCTGCCTGCATGGGGCCTACATCTAGGACGTCTCTGTCCCTTCAGCTGAGTGGCTCCCCCCTTGCTGATGACCTCAGTGTCTCAGTCGTTGGTGGGGGTGCCCTTCCCCACTGCAGCCACAGGCAGGTACAGGCTGCTCAAACCTGGGACCCTTGGCTCCAGCCTGGATCTGCTTTGGGATGGGAAGGGCAACACTTCCAGTAGCATTCTCTAGGGTGTGTAGGAGTGGGGTGTGGATCAGATCCCCTCAACCCTCTCCTGGACTCTGGGAGGAGGTGTGTGCTTCTGCCCTTTTTGTAGTAGATTCTTTTTAAAGGTAAAGGTTGTAAAAGTGATGCTTACACTCCGATCACATTAAAGAGACCCATGGAAAAGGAAATTGTTGTATTTAAGTGGGGAGAAGCTTATTAAAAAAAAAAATTAAGGTGATTCGAATAAACATTTAGAAAAGATGTAATTATCATGTGAGTGGGTGCTGGTAGCTGCTTTTTCTCCATCCTCTGTATGCTGAGATATTCCTTTATTCAGAAGTAACTCTAAGAACTCATCTGGGGTCTCCAACTGTGGGGTCTCCAACTTCGAGGTCTCAGGGGCAGATGGGACTGAGACCTGGTGAGCCTGCTTGGAAGTTCAGGTGGGAATACTCTCGTTTTCTTTCCATCTTCCTGATCTTGGCTGGGAAACTCAGTATCTCTCCTGCACTTCATTATTGTCACAGAGAATCTTTCCCCAGCACCCACAGAAATGTGAAGAGAAGGAAACCGAGGCTGTGGTGGGGAGAGAGAAAGACAGAGAGAGACAGAGAGGAGAGAACTCTGAATGGTACGGGCTATTCTACAGCAGAAGCGAGGCTGAAGCCCTACTGTCTTAAGCCTTCCTTTCTGCCTCTGACCCTCAATAATACAAAACACAGGTACTGTCAGCTCAGCTAGCATCCTTGCCTGAGGTCATTGCGGACCAATTTGGGCTGGGGACCTAGAAGGTTCCGGCATCTTGTAATGGAGTGTAATCAGCTCCAAACATTATTTCTTCACATTCACTGGGTGGAAAGGGGGAGCCACAGCCTCCTGACACCCAGACACATGCCTGCCTCTCGGGTGGCAGCCGTAGAGACAAAAGGCAGCCACAGGCAGGCCTGGGGAGGCCCCAGGATGCTAGATGCTGGGCAGCTTCTGGCTCCCTGCACTCTGGTGGGAGGACTGCAGAATGCAGTTGGCACAGATGGTGGCCCAGATGCCCTTTGGGGGGCAGCCTCGTCCCAGCAGTGGAAGGCCAGGAAGGCTGGGCTGAGGTGCTCTGTTCTCACCCAGGCAAGCAGCATGGGTGCTTAACAGCTTGTCGCTGGTGTGGATGGAGTTAAACCTTTCCGGGGACTATTTACTCCTGATCCTAAGTGACAGCTTGGAGGGAGAGTCACGTGGCCCTGAAATCCCTGGGAGGAGGTGTGTGCTTCTGCCCTTTTGTAGTAGATTCTTTTTAAAGGTAAAGGTTGTAAAAGTGATGCTTACACTCCGTTAAAGACCCATGGAAAAGGAAATTGTTGTATTTAAGTGGGAGAAGCTTATAAAAAAAAAAAATTAAGGTGATTCGAATAAACATTTAGAAAAGATGTAATTATCATGTGAGTGGGTGCTGGTAGCTGCTTTTTCTCCATCCTCTGTATGCTGAGATATTCCTTTATTCAGAAGTAACTCTAAGAACTCATCTGGGGTCTCCAACTGTGGGGTCTCCAACTTCGAGGTCTCAGGGGCAGATGGGACTGAGACCTGGTGAGCCTGCTTGGAAGTTCAGGTGGGAATACTCTCGTTTTCTTTCCATCTTCCTGATCTTGGCTGGGAAACTCAGTATCTCTCCTGCACTTCATTATTGTCACAGAGAATCTTTCCCCAGCACCCACAGAAATGTGAAGAGAAGGAAACCGAGGCTGTGGTGGGGAGAGAGAAAGACAGAGAGAGACAGAGAGGAGAGAACTCTGAATGGTACGGGCTATTCTACAGCAGAAGCGAGGCTGAAGCCCTACTGTCTTAAGCCTTCCTTTCTGCCTCTGACCCTCAATAATACAAAACACAGGTACTGTCAGCTCAGCTAGCATCCTTGCCTGAGGTCATTGCGGACCAATTTGGGCTGGGGACCTAGAAGGTTCCGGCATCTTGTAATGGAGTGTAATCAGCTCCAAACATTATTTCTTCACATTCACTGGGTGGAAAGGGGGAGCCACAGCCTCCTGACACCCAGACACATGCCTGCCTCTCGGGTGGCAGCCGTAGAGACAAAAGGCAGCCACAGGCAGGCCTGGGGAGGCCCCAGGATGCTAGATGCTGGGCAGCTTCTGGCTCCCTGCACTCTGGTGGGAGGACTGCAGAATGCAGTTGGCACAGATGGTGGCCCAGATGCCCTTTGGGGGGCAGCCTCGTCCCAGCAGTGGAAGGCCAGGAAGGCTGGGCTGAGGTGCTCTGTTCTCACCCAGGCAAGCAGCATGGGTGCTTAACAGCTTGTCGCTGGTGTGGATGGAGTTAAACCTTTCCGGGGACTATTTACTCCTGATCCTAAGTGACAGCTTGGGGAGGGAGAGTCACGTGGCCCTGAAATCCCCTGGGAGCCGATGGAGCATGCCCAGCTGCTTCTGCCTGGGAAAGATGCTGGAGCCTGCAGTCACCGCGACAGCATCCTCTCCCTGCGCCAGGGACCTGCCAGCGGAGAGATGACTGATTAGACCCGATCAGATCCAGCCCTGCTCCTCAGAGGGGCCCCAGGGGCGGGGAGCAGGACCCTGGCTGGCCTGAGCTGGGGGGAAGGGTGCCTGGGGGCTTGGAGAGTTAGAGCTGTTCAGCGTGGGGCTCGCACCTCCTCAGCCGGTGAGTCTGTTTGGATGCGTCCTGTGGATGAGGTGGGAGGAGGAAGCTTGGGCTCTGGTCAGGGCTGGCAGCTGCCCGCCCGCCGTGTGAGGCTGGGCTGCCGGCACTGCGGAGCCTCTGCCTTCCCCATCCCTCATTCTTGGCAGCGATACTTAAGGATCATGGATGCTGAGAATGCTAATTATATCCCTCTCTGTGCCCCCACCCCCACCTCCAGAATCCCTGGTAAAGGCTAACGTTGTCTGAATTTATTACGTTTGAACCGTATCTCCAGAGTGAGGCCAGCCCTGGGACTGCCAGCTTCCTAGGGTCTAGCCTGGCTGGAGCAAAGAGGCCAGCCCCGCGCTGCCTCTAGTCTTGCCAGAGGAGTGAGTTCGAGGCCAGCAGGGAGGAGAGGTGGGGGTTTAGGGGGACAGACTCAGGTCAGCCCCAGGCACCCATCTTCCCCAGTGTGGGAGGGGTCAGGGCATGTCTTTTATGGGTCAGAGTTGGAGCATGGAGCTGCTGGGCTCTTGAATTCCTAGGGGGCATCTGACTGCTGGGGTCTCAGATTTTGTGGGGACCTCCTGAAAGAGCTGGAGCCTGATACGCGGGCATAGGGGGATGGGTTTATAATCTGGGCAGCTTGGGTGAGGTGGGCCAGCCAGATCCGTCCCACCCCAGTGGAAGGCCAGGAAGGCTGGGCTGAGGTGCTCTGTTCTCACCCAGGCAAGCAGCATGGGTGCTTAACAGCTTGTCGCTGGTGTGGATGGAGTTAAACCTTTCCGGGGACTATTTACTCCTGATCCTAAGTGACAGCTTGGGGAGGGAGAGTCACGTGGCCCTGAAATCCCCTGGGAGCCGATGGAGCATGCCCAGCTGCTTCTGCCTGGGAAAGATGCTGGAGCCTGCAGTCACCGCGACAGCATCCTCTCCCTGCGCCAGGGACCTGCCAGCGGAGAGATGACTGATTAGACCCGATCAGATCCAGCCCTGCTCCTCAGAGGGGCCCCAGGGGCGGGGAGCAGGACCCTGGCTGGCCTGAGCTGGGGGGAAGGGTGCCTGGGGGCTTGGAGAGTTAGAGCTGTTCAGCGTGGGGCTCGCACCTCCTCAGCCGGTGAGTCTGTTTGGATGCGTCCTGTGGATGAGGTGGGAGGAGGAAGCTTGGGCTCTGGTCAGGGCTGGCAGCTGCCCGCCCGCCGTGTGAGGCTGGGCTGCCGGCACTGCGGAGCCTCTGCCTTCCCCATCCCTCATTCTTGGCAGCGATACTTAAGGATCATGGATGCTGAGAATGCTAATTATATCCCTCTCTGTGCCCCCACCCCCACCTCCAGAATCCCTGGTAAAGGCTAACGTTGTCTGAATTTATTACGTTTGAACCGTATCTCCAGAGTGAGGCCAGCCCTGGGACTGCCAGCTTCCTAGGGTCTAGCCTGGCTGGAGCAAAGAGGCCAGCCCCGCGCTGCCTCTAGTCTTGCCAGAGGAGTGAGTTCGAGGCCAGCAGGGAGGAGAGGTGGGGGTTTAGGGGGACAGACTCAGGTCAGCCCCAGGCACCCATCTTCCCCAGTGTGGGAGGGGTCAGGGCATGTCTTTTATGGGTCAGAGTTGGAGCATGGAGCTGCTGGGCTCTTGAATTCCTAGGGGGCATCTGACTGCTGGGGTCTCAGATTTTGTGGGGACCTCCTGAAAGAGCTGGAGCCTGATACGCGGGCATAGGGGGATGGGTTTATAATGGTGGGTCCAGACTGCAGCTAGCAGAGCCTCGAGCTTATTGTGTGAGGTCTGGGCAAAGGCTGGGGTGATGAGAGGTAGGGTCACCGGGCGGAAGGGGAGAGGTAGACAGAACAGGTGTAGGAGAACGTGGGAGGAGAGGCTAGGGAGATTTTCCTTCTTGCAACCATGGGCAAGCAGGGGAAGGAAAGAGAGGGGCTGGAGCCTGGAACCCGGGAAGGCCAGAGAGAGCCAGGAGGAAGCCAGCCCTAGGGCACAAGGCTGGGGGCAGTGCTGAGCTCCAGGGCGGGAGGGTGGGTCTGTGTGTGTGTGTGTGTGTGTCTGTGTCTGTGTGTGGGGGGTGGGGGGTCAGGGGTTGGTGTGGTCTGTGAAGGTGGTAGGAGGAGGGTGGGCTCAGAGTCAAAGCAGGTCACGGTCTTCAGAGCAAAGCTGTTCCTCCCCTGTCCCTCTAGGCCCCTCACCCTCAGTCTGGCTCCCAGGTGTGTCTCCTGCACATCGGGGTAGGAGCCCTGGTTGGAACGTCTCTGCCTGAACCTGCTGTCCACACAGCCCTGGGCTCCTTGTGGGTACCTGCCTGACAAATCTCTCAAATCTGGCTTCCAGACCCCTCTGGAAGAGCACAGAGCAGGGGGCATCCTGTGGGCTCCAGAGGCCCAACCCCTCTCCCCCATGGCGCCGTCTCCCGGAGGAGCAGACGGTGGCCGGAGGCCGGAGCCATCTCCAGGTGGGCTGGCCACGGGGTGAGCCTGGCACTGCCTCGGGGCTTGCCTGGCAGAAAACAAGGGCTCTCTGTGTCCTCACCAGGGTGCAGAGTGCTGGGCTGCAGATATGAATTATTAAAAGTCCTTGGCTTTCCAGTCAGAAGCGAGGTGCTAAATGTGTTAGCGCTGCTGTGTAATTAATCCTGGCGCTGCCGCACAGGCTTGAGACAATGGGGGCCTTTTTTTCCCCCCGGGTTCAGCTTCTTCTCCTTCTTCACAGGAAGGTGATGGTGCAGGACGCATTACACAGATAATTACTTTTAACGTGTCTGCCTGGATTATTGAGTTGGATTCTTTCCGCTCAGTGTAAATGAAATAATTACTGAGGAAGTCAGTGAACAGGCAGCCCCATGGTCGGGCTGACACCTAGCCGGGTTCCTCTGTCTTCCTCCATGGCTGCAGGCCTGAGAGGATCTGGGCAAAGGCTGGGGTGATGAGGGGGTCCGGGGAAGGGAGAGGTAGACAGAACAGGTGGAGAACGTGGGAGGAGAGGCTAGGGAGATTTTCCTTCTTGCAACCATGGGCAAGCAGGGGAAGGAAAGAGAGGGGCTGGAGCCTGGAACCCGGGAAGGCCAGAGAGAGCCAGGAGGAAGCCAGCCCTAGGGCACAAGGCTGGGGGCAGTGCTGAGCTCCAGGGCGGGAGGGTGGGTCTGTGTGTGTGTGTGTGTGTGTCTGTGTCTGTGTGTGGGGGGTGGGGGGTCAGGGGTTGGTGTGGTCTGTGAAGGTGGTAGGAGGAGGGTGGGCTCAGAGTCAAAGCAGGTCACGGTCTTCAGAGCAAAGCTGTTCCTCCCCTGTCCCTCTAGGCCCCTCACCCTCAGTCTGGCTCCCAGGTGTGTCTCCTGCACATCGGGGTAGGAGCCCTGGTTGGAACGTCTCTGCCTGAACCTGCTGTCCACACAGCCCTGGGCTCCTTGTGGGTACCTGCCTGACAAATCTCTCAAATCTGGCTTCCAGACCCCTCTGGAAGAGCACAGAGCAGGGGGCATCCTGTGGGCTCCAGAGGCCCAACCCCTCTCCCCCATGGCGCCCGTCTCCCGGAGGAGCAGACGGTGGCCGGAGGCCGGAGCCATCTCCAGGTGGGCTGGCCACGGGGTGAGCCTGGCACTGCCTCGGGGCTTGCCTGGCAGAAAACAAGGGCTCTCTGTGTCCTCACCAGGGTGCAGAGTGCTGGGCTGCAGATATGAATTATTAAAAGTCCTTGGCTTTCCAGTCAGAAGCGAGGTGCTAAATGTGTTAGCGCTGCTGTGTAATTAATCCTGGCGCTGCCGCACAGGCTTGAGACAATGGGGGCCTTTTTTTCCCCCCGGGTTCAGCTTCTTCTCCTTCTTCACAGGAAGGTGATGGTGCAGGACGCATTACACAGATAATTACTTTTAACGTGTCTGCCTGGATTATTGAGTTGGATTCTTTCCGCTCAGTGTAAATGAAATAATTACTGAGGAAGTCAGTGAACAGGCAGCCCCATGGTCGGGGCTGACACCTAGCCGGGTTCCTCTGTCTTCCTCCATGGCTGCAGTGGGTTCCCTCAGGCCTTGACACTGAGCCTGGGCCCCCAGAGGCAAGTCAAGAGGAGGAAGCTTGCAGCGGGGGAGAGCTTGCTGAGAGGTGGGGCTGCGGTTGCAGCAGTGGGTCCTGGCTTGGAGAGGTTTTGCTCCTTGGGCTCTGGACTGAGGGATAGACATCAATCAGCCTGTTAGTGAGATGACTATGGCAGGCCATCTCCAGTCGGTTAAAAAAAAGCCCCATGTATTTAGAGAGGAAAGAACCACATTTTGGGAAACATTTAGAATAAATGGTGAATAGAGAGGAAGCTCATTGAGGGTAGGCTGAGTCACAAAGGGCATGGACTGTGACTCCAGACCCCTTTCCTGCAGTCACAGTCCAGGTGGGCTCCTGCTCTGCACCCACAGCTCCAGACACCCCTCAAGGCCAGATGAGCCCTCTGCAGCCTCCTTGAGGGGAGTCCCATCCTTGTCTGGGTACTTCCAGTGACAGGCAGCTCATTACCTCACCAGGCAGCCCGCTCCAAGGTTAGAACGTACTTCTATACTGAATCAAAATCTGCCCACTTCTAAGTTCCACCTTTTGGTTTTAATTCTTTGAAGCTGCAGAGAAGTCAGCTCTCTTCCCCACAGTGATAAATATGGTTTTCTTCTTATTAAAATAGTGTGGAATAGCCTTTGGACATGATGTATTTTATGTAATCATATTCGTATTGAACACTTAGTTACCCTTATTTTCTTTCTATAAATAACACAACGTGATAGTTTTAGTGCATAGGGTTTTTCTTTCTTTCTTTCTTTCTTTTTTGTTAGTTGCGACTCACGGGCTTAGTTGCTCCACAGCGTGTGGGATCTGCCCGACTCAGGGATCGAATCTGTGTCTCCTGCGTTGGCAGGCGAACTCTTTACCACTGAGCTACCAGGGAAGCTCCTGTGCATAAAGGTTTTTCTATATTTTGGATTACTTTCTTGGGATAAATGCCAAGACATAGAATTAATGTGATAGAGGGTATACATTAAAAAAATTGCTATTCTGTAAGTATAAAAGTAATACATAGTCATTAAAATGCAGAATAACCCATAAAGAAAAGATTAAAGGGTTCCTCTGTCTTCCTCCATGGCTGCAGTGGGTTCCCTCAGGCCTTGACACTGAGCCTGGGCCCCCAGAGGCAAGTCAAGAGGAGGAAGCTTGCAGCGGGGGAGAGCTTGCTGAGAGGTGGGGCTGCGGTTGCAGCAGTGGGTCCTGGCTTGGAGAGGTTTTGCTCCTTGGGCTCTGGACTGAGGGATAGACATCAATCAGCCTGTTAGTGAGATGACTATGGCAGGCCATCTCCAGTCGGTTAAAAAAAAGCCCCATGTATTTAGAGAGGAAAGAACCACATTTTGGGAAACATTTAGAATAAATGGTGAATAGAGAGGAAGCTCATTGAGGGTAGGCTGAGTCACAAAGGGCATGGACTGTGACTCCAGACCCCTTTCCTGCAGTCACAGTCCAGGTGGGCTCCTGCTCTGCACCCACAGCTCCAGACACCCCTCAAGGCCAGATGAGCCCTCTGCAGCCTCCTTGAGGGGAGTCCCATCCTTGTCTGGGTACTTCCAGTGACAGGCAGCTCATTACCTCACCAGGCAGCCCGCTCCAAGGTTAGAACGTACTTCTATACTGAATCAAAATCTGCCCACTTCTAAGTTCCACCTTTTGGTTTTAATTCTTTGAAGCTGCAGAGAAGTCAGCTCTCTTCCCCACAGTGATAAATATGGTTTTCTTCTTATTAAAATAGTGTGGAATAGCCTTTGGACATGATGTATTTTATGTAATCATATTCGTATTGAACACTTAGTTACCCTTATTTTCTTTCTATAAATAACACAACGTGATAGTTTTAGTGCATAGGGTTTTTCTTTCTTTCTTTCTTTCTTTTTTGTTAGTTGCGACTCACGGGCTTAGTTGCTCCACAGCGTGTGGGATCTGCCCGACTCAGGGATCGAATCTGTGTCTCCTGCGTTGGCAGGCGAACTCTTTACCACTGAGCTACCAGGGAAGCTCCTGTGCATAAAGGTTTTTCTATATTTTGGATTACTTTCTTGGGATAAATGCCAAGACATAGAATTAATGTGATAGAGGGTATACATTAAAAAAATTGCTATTCTGTAAGTATAAAAGTAATACATAGTCATTAAAATGCAGAATAACCCATAAAGAAAAGATTAAAATTATGTGTAATTCTCTCAGAGATTTAGTATATGATTTGAATGTTTTCGTGTATATATATATTTTTTTTATGAATTCATGCCAAGACATATGACTATGTTTATTATCAAAGTACACATATATACTGTTAAAAATTGACCAAGTATATATTCTTGTCGCTTAAATAAAAAGCATTTTTCCATGTCATTAAGTATTCTTTTAGAATGTCATTTTTTGGTGACTGGTAGTTCACTATATACCTATCTATTTATTTGTTTGTTTAACTGGCCCCTATGTTAAACTATGTGTTTCCAGTTTTCAGTTTTATAAATAATGCTACAATGAACATATAGATATCTGAACATATAAGTAATTTTACACATATTAGTGACTTTTTCCTGTAGGCTACATTTCTAGAAATGAAATTCCTACATTTTGAAATGTTTTGACATATTTTGCCAATTCCTTGCTAGAAAGTACTAATTTATATTCCAGGAACTGTGTGTAAGAATGCATTTTGTTGTATGAGCATCAGCATTGACTGTTACAGCTTTTTCCACTGTTTAATTCATTGTTTCTTGCATGGATTAACACTTGTCTATTTGTGAGTTTTAACATTTTACAAGAGGTTTTAAAGTATGAAGCGGTCATCTGTGGTCATTTGTTTGTTCAAGTCTGGCTTTTTTTTTTTCCCTGGCTTTCCTTAAAAAACAATTTAGTGCAATTGTTAAGATCTCAGTTATGGGGCCAAACGCAGGTTGACTCTGGGTTCTGCCACTTACCAGGGATTTGAGCTTGACCATGACTTAATTGCTTTGCGCCCCAGTTTTTCCATCTGTAAATTGAAGATGATAATATACCTTATCTCATAGACTATTTTGTGAAGATAAATGAGGTCACGTATGTAAAGCACACAGAGTCATGCTAGAAGAGGAAGTAATCAATGTGTTTGCTAACTATTGTGGATTTGCCTGAGAGACAGATGCCAGCATCATGATTTCCCTCGCTGAGTCCCCCAAGCCTCCTAGGCATTTGAGGCTGGAAGCTCCAGTGACCACCTTCCCCTTCCTCAAGTTCTCCTGGTGCCTCCCCCAGGTCTGGTCTCACCAGCACAGAGCGCAGTGAGGCAACCACTCCCCATGCCCAGAGCAGCTCCCCGGAATATCACACGTCTGTGGCTTCTTCTAGCAGGTGCTCGGACAAGGGAGTTTGGCTCCTCCAGTGTCTTCTGGCTAACAGGACATTGCACTGGAGTCCCCTCCTCCAGCTGCCCCGTCCCCCTGCCCAGCCCTCACACACTGCCAGGCAGATGGTGTCCAGGGTGACTGTCAAATCCTTCCAGGTCACTTAATCTCTCTAAAGGGTTGCTCCTTACTGTGTGGACCCAGGGTACAGTGGTGGGCAAGTCAACACTGATATGACAAACGTGGATGGATGCTGAAGCTTCCCTCCTGCATGAGGGAGGTGAGGCCCCTCCCTAGCTCTGACATCACCATGTCCACTCGATCTGGCCCACCATTACCTGAGAACGTGCGTCTATGATTGCAGGTGCCAGTTCCCTTTTAATTAGCCTAATGCTTGCAATTAGCTTGTTAAAATCAACCTAACCTCTGGTGATAAGGTCGTTTTTTTCTGATTTTGCTTGGTTCCTGGGTTCTGATTAGCATCAATGGGCTATCCACAGGCTGCAAGCCAGCCTGCTTGTCTCACCTGAAGCAGCAGCTTCTAGCTGGGGAATTGAAGAGGTCATAGCAGGGAAGGAAGACCTGCTTTTGGTGAGAAGGATGGTGAGGTGGGAGTGTCCTGATGGAAACATAGTTAGATTCATTGGAATCACAATTGACGTCTAGTTCCTTCCTTCTAATCCCGTTTCTTTCCATCTGAACCTCAGTTTCCCCGTCTCTAAAATGGAAGTAATAACTATTTGCCTGCTTGCATCACTGAGGTTCAAATGAGTTAATGTAGGAAATGGCTATGAACGTAAAGCAACATGAACTTGCTTTATCAATGTGAGAGTTCTTTAGAATTAGACAAATGGTCCTAGTGTCCCTGGACACTAATTTCTCGACATTTCAGTTGCTAGAAGCCCAGGCATTTGAGGCTGGAACTCCAGTGCCACCTTCCTTCCTCAATGTTTCCCCTCCTGGTCCCTCCCCAGGCATTTGAGGCGGGAAAGCTCCAGTGACCACTCCCCTTCCTCAAGTTCTCCTGGTGCCTCCCCCAGGTCTGGTCTCACCAGCACAGAGCGCAGTGAGGCAACCACTCCCCATGCCCAGAGCAGCTCCCCGGAATATCACACGTCTGTGGCTTCTTCTAGCAGGTGCTCGGACAAGGGAGTTTGGCTCCTCCAGTGTCTTCTGGCTAACAGGACATTGCACTGGAGTCCCTCCTCCAGCTGCCCGTCCCCTGCCCAGCCCTCACACACTGCCAGGCAGATGGTGTCCAGGGTGACTGTCAAATCCTTCCAGGTCACTTAATCTCTCTAAAGGGTTGCTCCTTACTGTGTGGACCCAGGGTACAGTGGTGGGCAAGTCAACACTGATATGACAAACGTGGATGGATGCTGAAGCTTCCCTCCTGCATGAGGGAGGTGAGGCCCCTCCCTAGCTCTGACATCACCATGTCCACTCGATCTGGCCCACCATTACCTGAGAACGTGCGTCTATGATTGCAGGTGCCAGTTCCCTTTTAATTAGCCTAATGCTTGCAATTAGCTTGTTAAAATCAACCTAACCTCTGGTGATAAGGTCGTTTTTTTCTGATTTTGCTTGGTTCCTGGGTTCTGATTAGCATCAATGGGCTATCCACAGGCTGCAAGCCAGCCTGCTTGTCTCACCTGAAGCAGCAGCTTCTAGCTGGGGAATTGAAGAGGTCATAGCAGGGAAGGAAGACCTGCTTTTGGTGAGAAGGATGGTGAGGTGGGAGTGTCCTGATGGAAACATAGTTAGATTCATTGGAATCACAATTGACGTCTAGTTCCTTCCTTCTAATCCCGTTTCTTTCCATCTGAACCTCAGTTTCCCCGTCTCTAAAATGGAAGTAATAACTATTTGCCTGCTTGCATCACTGAGGTTCAAATGAGTTAATGTAGGAAATGGCTATGAACGTAAAGCAACATGAACTTGCTTTATCAATGTGAGAGTTCTTTAGAATTAGACAAATGGTCCTAGTGTCCCTGGACACTAATTTCTCGACATTTCAGTTGCTTCTTATGTTGTCTCATAATTCTTGATTCCATTGTCTTCTTCTTCTTCTTTTTTTTAAATTTTTGCCTCTTTTTTATTGGTCTTTCATTTATTTATTTTCATCCATCTTTGTTCTTTGGCTTGTGTGGGCCTCCCATTGCAGTGACCTTTCCCATTGCAGAGCACGGGTTCTGGGCACATGTGCTCCAGAGCACTGGCTCATAATTGGACACATCCGTCCATCCGCTCTGTGGCACGTGGGATCTTCCCAGGCCAGGGATTGAACTGGCGCCCCTTGCACTGCAAGGCAGACTCTTTACCCACTGGACCACCAGGGAAGCTGTCTTGTCTTCTTATCTTGTTCATTGACCGCCCCCACCCCCACCCAAACCATGGGTGATTTAAAGGCACTAGCACATAGCAGGTGCTCCATAAATCTTGGTTGGATAAAGATTTGGATGGGAAGAAGCATGGTCCAAGGGATAGGCATAGGGAGACAGTTATGTTTAAGTCTTCAATGACAGTGGTGGGGGGCATTTACTTCCCGTCCTCCTCAGCCATGCTCCCCACTTCACTCCACTGGGCTGCTTCAAGGCAAGAATGGGTCTTTCTTGTTTTTGTGATGTTCTGCATGGAGTCAGGCACATAGCAATTGTTTGATAACTGCTTTATGACTGACTCAAGGAGTGAGACAGGGTAATGTGGTAGAGAGAGCATAGAACCGAGTCAGGTGACCAGGATTTGGAATCTTGGCGCCACTGCTTTCTTTAAGCAAACATTTACCATGTGCTCATTATGGACCAGGTACTAGGTTGTGAAAATGGATTTTTAAAGTCACCATCTAGTAAAGGAGCAGACGTATGCAAAGATTGTCCTGTATATGATAGAGGCATATGTTGTGTTTGTCGGTGGCCAAGAAAGAGACTCTCCCTAGAGAGTCAGAAAAGGATTCCTGAGGAAGGGCCTGAAGCCGGCCTCATCAGTTTGGGAAAGTTGCTTAACTTTCCTAAGTTTCCTGAACTATTGTGTGAGAAGACTAAAACGTCCTTCATGGAGGTGAGGGTGAAATGAAATAAAATAATATGAACAAAACATCTGGCACCAGATAATCTTTCAATACATGTTAAAAGTGATTTTTTAAATCCAGGCCACATACTTGCTTGGTGGAGGAGGGGCACTAGCCAAGGACTCAAGGAATTTCAAAAACCGATTTGTATGGCTTCATTTTACCTCCGCTAGTCAATACCTTTGTGACCTTAAACCGGTTCCTTTTTCAAGTCTCAGTTGCTACACCTACAAAACAGGGATCACTAGTTTGTTATCTGGATCGATGGAAGGACTTCAGGCTAGGTATTTAGAACCTGCTTGGCACAAAGTAAATGCTAGAAATAGTAGCTCTTCCTTGTTATTATTACCAGTGTATTTCATGGAGAGGCTACTGCATTCTGATGCACATGTTGCTTGTATGCTGACTCCCAGACATGCTCAGAAAGGAAAGAGAGTGAGGGGTTAGGCTGGGTGACAGCCAGCTCATGCTGAGAAACTTTCCTCAAGGTAAGGTGATCAGAGTTCTGTTGAAAAGTCTGGAGGCTCCCAGGCTTGAGTGAACTGGTGAGGCTTGCTGTAGCTTCTGTCCCCAGGTGGGAGAGCCTGCCTCGTGGGAAACTAAGAGGTAGCCCCCGACGGCAGGAATTTAATTCCCTCAGGCACGTAGGCCCCTTGGCCTGGGCCATTCCTGCCAGCAACATCCTAGTGGCTCTGTCCCCGGCTGGTCCCCTGACCTTCCTAAGCAAAGCAGCCTGGCGGCCATGCTGGGTTGCCATGGTAGCTGGCAGCCTCCCAGCTGGGTTGCCCCGGTAACCAGTAGCTGGTATTGGGGGAGGGGGATGGTGAGCTGGGGGGAATCAGCCTCAAAAGAGGCAGGGAAGGACAAGGGTGGGACCAAGAGGAAGACAAATCCCAGACGACCCCAGCATAGCTCTCTTCTCTCTCCCTCGTGGGAAATCCAGAGAAAGGCAGGTAGGAAAGGGTGTTGTTTCCTACCCTGTGTGTATGTGTGTGTGTTGTGGTATGAGTCATCTTGGGCAAGGCAGGATGTCTGGAAGCAGCGCAGGAGCGCTCTCAGGCCGTGACAAAAGGCGCGAGAGGGAGCCTCGGCCTCTATTCTGGGTGCACCGCTCCGGGCCAGCTTATCCTCTTGAGCTCCAGTTTCCTCATCTGTAAAATGTTAACACAGATCTTCAGGAACATTGGGGACAGTGCCTGGTGCTGTCAGTGGTGGTTCCCTCTGTAATTTCCTCGCCGATTTTCTATTCAGTAGATGCTTTCCAGCCCGTGAACAGGCCCACCCTGGTCTGGGCCCAGCACAGTGGGGGAACGAGGTGGGAGAGTGGGAGTTCTCGGGAACCTGAGGTGTGGCGCTCAGCCTCAGGGAGTTTACCATCTCAGTCTTCTGAGGGCAGGAAGCAAGTGTATACAGGTGGGAACATCTGCAAGAAAGTTTTCAGAGTAGGACCTAATTGAAGTTTTTGACTGCCGCCAGCAGAAGTACATTGTTCATCACAACCCAGCAAGCGTGTGTGATGCCCTGACTGTGTGTCACATACATCAGGTCATATTTGAGTCTAGGTTGGTCTGTTTTGTTTCCAAAAAAAAGATATGTTGACCCTTCAGCTTGATTTCACATCCACCTGTGGGTCACTGCCTTCAGTTTGAGAAACTGGGAGAGGACCTGAATTAAAAGCTCCTCCAGGTGTATAGGACCTTGGGCTCCTTCCCCTTCCACGTGTGAGGTTGTTGGGTTGGGTCTTCACAATTGCAGTGTGTGCGCTGGCTGAGGCTCAGGGGTCACAGGACTTGCCCAGGCCTTGGTTCCTTTTGTTTGTTGGGCATCGAGGCTGAGCTTGAAGCGTCTGGGGCTCCCTCTGGGTCTGTGAACAGCAAGGGAAGGAGAGAAGGAGGGCTGGGCCTAGCTGCACTGAAATTGACCCCCCATGAACTTTCCTGGGCACTGAGCCTGTGTCAGCGTCCTGGCGCTGCCTATCGGTCCCAGGCTCCGGGAAGACTTTCTGATAGGACAGCCTTAAGCCAGGCCCGGGGAAAGCCAGTTTTTTAATTGTCTATTCGCAGTGCAATGAAGGAAGTGAAAGCAGGAGGCCGGCCAGGTACAGTCTTGACCTCAGGATAGGCTTAGCTGGGGGAGCACTTAGTCCCCAGAGATGAGGAGAGCTGGACCCCAAGAGCCCTGCCTGGGAATACTTGTGACAGATTCAAGGTCAAGGCCAGAGTAAGAATCAGAGTGTGTGGAGGAGTTACAGGGCTCAGTCCTGCTTTCGACTGTGAGAACATGTCTGTTTCTTCTCTCTCAAACCTTGGTCTCTTGTCCTGGAGCTCAACAGAG
This sequence comes from Tragulus kanchil, assembly GCA_022376925.1. Lineage (NCBI taxonomy): Eukaryota > Metazoa > Chordata > Mammalia > Artiodactyla > Tragulidae > Tragulus > Tragulus kanchil. Next base: position 77,820,518 of record JAIOJX010000024.1, on the reverse strand, counting down.
GGACTGGCCCTCCTTTCCAGCGTGGACTTTGCCCTTTGCAAACAGCAGAGCAAGGCGCTCACAGCTGAGCCCCTAACGGGAACGAGGTGGGAGAGTGGGAGTTCTCGGGAACCTGAGGTGTGGCGCTCAGCCTCAGGGAGTTTACCATCTCAGTCTTCTGAGGGCAGGAAGCAAGTGTATACAGGTGGGAACATCTGCAAGAAAGTTTTCAGAGTAGGACCTAATTGAATTTTTTGACTGCCGCCAGCAGAAGTACATTGTTCATCACAACCCAGCAAGCGTGTGTGATGCCCTGACTGTGTGTCACATACATCAGGTCATATTTGAGTCTAGGTTGGTCTGTTTTGTTTCCAAAAAAAAGATATGTTGACCCTTCAGCTTGATTTCACATCCACCTGTGGGTCACTGCCTTCAGTTTGAGAAACTGGGAGAGGACCTGAATTAAAAGCTCCTCCAGGTGTATAGGACCTTGGGCTCCTTCCCCTTCCACGTGTGAGGTTGTTGGGTTGGGTCTTCACAATTGCAGTGTGTGCGCTGGCTGAGGCTCAGGGGTCACAGGACTTGCCCAGGCCTTGGTTCCTTTTGTTTGTTGGGCATCGAGGCTGAGCTTGAAGCGTCTGGGGCTCCCTCTGGGTCTGTGAACAGCAAGGGAAGGAGAGAAGGAGGGCTGGGCCTAGCTGCACTGAAATTGACCCCCCATGAACTTTCCTGGGCACTGAGCCTGTGTCAGCGTCCTGGCGCTGCCTATCGGTCCCAGGCTCCGGGAAGACTTTCTGATAGGACAGCCTTAAGCCAGGCCCGGGGAAAGCCAGTTTTTTAATTGTCTATTCGCAGTGCAATGAAGGAAGTGAAAGCAGGAGGCCGGCCAGGTACAGTCTTGACCTCAGGATAGGCTTAGCTGGGGGAGCACTTAGTCCCCAGAGATGAGGAGAGCTGGACCCCAAGAGCCCTGCCTGGGAATACTTGTGACAGATTCAAGGTCAAGGCCAGAGTAAGAATCAGAGTGTGTGGAGGAGTTACAGGGCTCAGTCCTGCTTTCGACTGTGAGAACATGTCTGTTTCTTCTCTCTCAAACCTTGGTCTCTTGTCCTGGAGCTCAACAGAGGGACTGGCCCTCCTTTTCCAGCGTGGACTTTGCCCTTTGCAAACAGCAGAGCAAGGCGCTCACAGCTGAGCACTTAACTACTTAATTTTCATTTGGGTGTGTTCCCTGCGCAGAGTCTACACCTGCCTGGCCCTGAAGGGAGGCCCAGGGAGCAGCCGTGGGGCTGCAGTTGTGAGTAGAGAGGGCTCGCTTCAGCCTCTAGCCTGGGCCTCTAGGCTTCGTGCTAGCTGCTCCGCAGCCAATGTGATGAGCATCCACGGCCCCAGCTCCTCAGGGCCTGACTGCTCAGTTCAGGCCTTTGGGCCAGGGCGGTGGGTGCGTGATAAGGAATTCTGCTAGGGCTCAGGTGGGGGTGTGCTCCCATCTGAGGCTGAGAGATGGGGGGTTTCTAGGAAGGAGAATCAGTGCTTTGGGATCAACTGAAGAGACTGTGTTTAGTGCTTGAAGAGGAACCGACTCACATGGGAGTAGATGAAGAGACCCCTGTCTCTGCTCCCGTGTATTCTGCATGTGCCGAGTATGCTCTTCCTTTCAGCTTGTCTGGGGTGACTTGATTACCACTTTTTATTTATGAAGAATCTAATATTTCTGAGATGATAGGACACTCATCCAAGACCACGGTGACAAGTGGGTGATATTTATGCCCCTCATGTGACCCAAGTTTGAATATGTGCATATTAGCCAGAGATGACGGAGATGAGGGTGGGGGTGGGGGAGATGAGATTATTTGCCTCTGCTTTGTTATGACACCCGCAGTAGTCACGGCTCTTTTCAGCGGCTCAGGGCTGCCCCCTGGTCTCTCCTGAGGTGTCCAGACCCTATGTCCTGGGAGAGGCAGGTGGTAAGTGCTGCCCCCTCTGGAGGAGGAAGGTGTGTGCATGTGTTGCTTGTGTGTTCACCTGTATGTAGGAAGGGGCTGCCAGAAGCTGCGGGAGCCCTTCCGATTGTGTAGAAAGTCACAGAGATGCTGGGACGAAGGCTTGGAGGCAGAGCTGAGCTGCAGAGGGACCAGGAACCATATGCAGTGCGGTCCTTACAGCTCCCTCGGCCCATGTAGTGCTGGAGGAGGGAATTGTCTGATCAGGCTGCAGTTCCTCCAGGAGCCACAGCTCCTTTAGCAGTGCAGGCCTTCTCTGAATCCAGAAACCAAGGTCCTCATTCAGCCCACTTAGCCCTCTGGTGGAGCCGGCAGGGTGGGCTTAACTCATTCTCTTCTTTCCTCTGTACTCCACTCCCATGTGTTTCTGCCCTTCCCCAACATCCCCCTCATTATAGTTACTTAGTATGTGTGCGTAGATGTGAGTGTTGGGAGAGATAGGGGAAGCTGAGTGAGCTGACTTTCCCCAGTGTCTCTGATCCCACTCTTGAGGTCAAATGGTTCAGCACAGAAAGGAGGGTTTGTGTGGGGGACCGACTGTAGGGGCAGGGAGTGTGGGGTAGGAGAAGAGGAAGCAGGAGGGTCACAGTTGATCCGCCGTCTTGCTCAGGGCGATGCTTGTCAGACCCTGGTCACATCCATCGACTTTCAAGGGCTGGTGCTGTGGGTGGGCTGCACCCAGGGCAGCATGCACGTGGCTTCTGAGGGGACAAAGGGGGCGATCTCACAGGTCTGCTCTTGGCGGCAGATCCCAGAAGTGAGAAACAGGAAGAAGAGGGAGAAACTGAGGCCTCTGGCCCAGTGGCGATGAGGACAGTGGCGAGGGTTGTCACTGGGAAGAAGCCTTGAGGAGAAAGAAGTCCAGGTCTGAGGAAGGAGGCCTGGCTCCGCATGGACAGGGCCAGTGTCTGTTGGTGGAGTGCCGTTAGTCAGTTGTTCTGGAGGCAGGATGGCAGCACATGACAACTTAGAGAGAGTGTAGACCCTAGAAAGGACTTCACCCGCAGTAGTCACGGCTCTTTTCAGCGGCTCAGGCTCTTCTCCCGAGGGCCGCCCTTGTCCTGGGAGGTGGCCTAGTGGGAGTGCTGCCCCTCTGGAGGAGGAAGGTGTGTGCATGTGTTGCTTGTGTGTTCACCTGTATGTAGGAAGGGGCTGCCAGAAGCTGCGGGAGCCCTTCCGATTGTGTAGAAAGTCACAGAGATGCTGGGACGAAGGCTTGGAGGCAGAGCTGAGCTGCAGAGGGACCAGGAACCATATGCAGTGCGGTCCTTACAGCTCCCTCGGCCCATGTAGTGCTGGAGGAGGGAATTGTCTGATCAGGCTGCAGTTCCTCCAGGAGCCACAGCTCCTTTAGCAGTGCAGGCCTTCTCTGAATCCAGAAACCAAGGTCCTCATTCAGCCCACTTAGCCCTCTGGTGGAGCCGGCAGGGTGGGCTTAACTCATTCTCTTCTTTCCTCTGTACTCCACTCCCATGTGTTTCTGCCCTTCCCCAACATCCCCCTCATTATAGTTACTTAGTATGTGTGCGTAGATGTGAGTGTTGGGAGAGATAGGGGAAGCTGAGTGAGCTGACTTTCCCCAGTGTCTCTGATCCCACTCTTGAGGTCAAATGGTTCAGCACAGAAAGGAGGGTTTGTGTGGGGGACCGACTGTAGGGGCAGGGAGTGTGGGGTAGGAGAAGAGGAAGCAGGAGGGTCACAGTTGATCCGCCGTCTTGCTCAGGGCGATGCTTGTCAGACCCTGGTCACATCCATCGACTTTCAAGGGCTGGTGCTGTGGGTGGGCTGCACCCAGGGCAGCATGCACGTGGCTTCTGAGGGGACAAAGGGGGCGATCTCACAGGTCTGCTCTTGGCGGCAGATCCCAGATGTGGAGAAAACAGGAAGAAGAGGGAGAAACTGAGGCCTCTGGCCCAGTGGCGATGAGGACAGTGGCGAGGGTTGTCACTGGGAAGAAGCCTTGAGGAGAAAGAAGTCCAGGTCTGAGGAAGGAGGCCTGGCTCCGCATGGACAGGGCCAGTGTCTGTTGGTGGAGTGCCGTTAGTCAGTTGTTCTGGAGGCAGGATGGCAGCACATGACAACTTAGAGAGAGTGTAGACCCTAGAAAGGACTTTCCTAAATCTAAATGGAATGCATCCTGATCAGACCCAACGTCTTTCAAATCTGGCGTTGTCAGAGCCAAGGGCCAGCCACCGACACTTGTACTGACTGAGTTATATTTTTAAAAGTGTCCTTTTCTTGGCTGAAGAAGCCAGTTGGAAATAGAAGTTACTCTGAAACATTTTCTTTCACAGATGTCTTTTCGATAAATTTATGTCTCCTCTCAGTAATTAGCATAGTGTCTTGAAATAGTTGGTGCTGGATACATACCTTCCCCTGCCTTCCCTGGGTCTATGCTTGGGGTGGGGCCACCTGCAGGCGAGGGAGACAGGAAGCTGCTCTCAGCCCAAGTCTCAGCCTGTGGGCTGAGTGTTCAGATGACTTCTCCTGGTTTAGAGCCAGTCATTGGCTGAAGTTTTGCAAGGTGGAGTTTGATTGTATTTCACCTGTGTTTCTCTGCCTTTTTTCTTGGAGATATGGCTTTGTCACTCACTTCTTGGGTACTCAGATGTAAATAAAGTGCTGACCTACAGTATAATTCGAGTAGGAAGCACTGAACCTGTTTCATACTTTGTGATGACTGTCTATATTCTTAGTATCTCTTTGGGAAGGAGTGAGCTATTTTCAGCCAGTTTAGAAGAGTTTATCACTCCCATAAGAACCTCCTGAGGTAACAGGTCAGAGGAAGGAGGTGTCAGCAGAAGCTCATTTGGATATTTCCCATAATCCTTCCTTTGGCTCAATTTACAGGCTTCTTAGGCGAACTGGAGTCTGGGCCTTGCTGTCACTTTTCTCTCCAACACATACAGCAGAATCTGTGGGCAAGTCTGGGCTGAATGTAGCTCATTATAAACACTGTGCTCGAATGTCAGAGCCTGTTTTTCAGATGGAGAGACCAAGACAGGAGAGGAACCTAGAATCTCAGCCTTGAAGCAACCAACCTTCTGCACCCTAGACAGGTGCTCACTTGAATCTCCAGTGACCAGAATCTGTTGTTGGTCAGCCCTTCAACTCACATATGGACAGGGCCAGTGTCTGTTGGTGGAGTGCCGTTAGTCAGTTGTTCTGGAGGCAGGATGGCAGCACATGACAACTTAGAGAGAGTGTAGACCCTAGAAAGGACTTTCCTAAATCTAAATGGAATGCATCCTGATCAGACCCAACGTCTTTCAAATCTGGCGTTGTCAGAGCCAAGGGCCAGCCACCGACACTTGTACTGACTGAGTTATATTTTTAAAAGTGTCCTTTTCTTGGCTGAAGAAGCCAGTTGGAAATAGAAGTTACTCTGAAACATTTTCTTTCACAGATGTCTTTTCGATAAATTTATGTCTCCTCTCAGTAATTAGCATAGTGTCTTGAAATAGTTGGTGCTGGATACATACCTTCCCCTGCCTTCCCTGGGTCTATGCTTGGGGTGGGGCCACCTGCAGGCGAGGGAGACAGGAAGCTGCTCTCAGCCCAAGTCTCAGCCTGTGGGCTGAGTGTTCAGATGACTTCTCCTGGTTTAGAGCCAGTCATTGGCTGAAGTTTTGCAAGGTGGAGTTTGATTGTATTTCACCTGTGTTTCTCTGCCTTTTTTCTTGGAGATATGGCTTTGTCACTCACTTCTTGGGTACTCAGATGTAAATAAAGTGCTGACCTACAGTATAATTCGAGTAGGAAGCACTGAACCTGTTTCATACTTTGTGATGACTGTCTATATTCTTAGTATCTCTTTGGGAAGGAGTGAGCTATTTTCAGCCAGTTTAGAAGAGTTTATCACTCCCATAAGAACCTCCTGAGGTAACAGGTCAGAGGAAGGAGGTGTCAGCAGAAGCTCATTTGGATATTTCCCATAATCCTTCCTTTGGCTCAATTTACAGGCTTCTTAGGCGAACTGGAGTCTGGGCCTTGCTGTCACTTTTCTCTCCAACACATACAGCAGAATCTGTGGGCAAGTCTGGGCTGAATGTAGCTCATTATAAACACTGTGCTCGAATGTCAGAGCCTGTTTTTCAGATGGAGAGACCAAGACAGGAGAGGAACCTAGAATCTCAGCCTTGGAAGCAACCAACCTTCTGCACCCTAGACAGGTGCTCACTTGAATCTCCAGTGACCAGGAGCACTGCTCTGTTGTTGGTCAGCTTCAACTCACATCCTTCCTTGATGTTGAACTCAAACTTTTCTTCTTCTACCATCCATTCTTTTATTCTAGCTCAGCATCTGGCCATCCTGACATTCTCTACTGAACTCACTGGTTTGTCCTCATTTTAGCAGTCAGACCAGTGTTACAAGGCAGTAAGACATGATGGGGAAACATAGTCTCCAGGGTTCATTTGTCTGAGTTTGCACCTTCATACTCATCAGCTGTGTGACGCTGGTTATAATCCCAACCTCTTCAAATCTCAGTTCATCCATCTGTAAAATATGGATAATGATGATACTTATCTCATAGGGTTGCTGAGAGCACTAAATGCATTAACATGTAAAAAAGGCTAGAATGGGGCCTGGCAACTACAGACCATTTTGTGCAGAAACAAGCTTTTTATCTTCTCTTAAATTGTCTAGAATTGGACACAGTATTCCAGATGTAGTCTGTTCAGTGGGACTCTGATGCCCTCTGCTAGACCATCTCTTTCTATTGTGTCCGACTCAGTTTGAAATCACTGGTGTTTACATTGTGCTCATTGTGCTGAGATCCTTGTGTTATTTTCCTATGGATAGTTGTTAGGTTTAGATCTCCCCTCTTCCACATAAAAGATGTGATCTGCTTTAAAGCAAAGGCCAGTGTCAAGGGGAGCCCAGAGTGTCCCTCCACATTGGTTCCAAACACACATGAAACCTCACTGAGGCAGTCTGGCCGTTCTACACTACTACTGTACATCTGCCTTTCTACTTGCAAAATACCTTGACCCACACTTGTCTGAAATAAAAACTCCCCTCCCCAAGGGTCTTTTCTCTCTCGGTGGGCCTCTTTCACTCTTTTCTGCTTATCTGAGGCACACCTGCTACCAAGTGAGCTGAGTATGTAGTGCAACCTCCAAATTCAGCTTCTGCACTTCTGAGTCCCCAGGCTATAGGGGAAGAGACATCAATCCCCCCAAACATATTCAGAGTGCCTCGTTTCACAGGTAAACCTCTCAGACCCTCTAAATCCTTGTTCTCTGTACCCTAGACAGGTGCTCACTTGAATCTCCAGTGACCAGGAGCACTGCTCTGTTGTTGGTCAGCTTCAACTCACATCCTTCCTTGATGTTGAACTCAAACTTTTCTTCTTCTACCATCCATTCTTTTATTCTAGCTCAGCATCTGGCCATCCTGACATTCTCTACTGAACTCACTGGTTTGTCCTCATTTTAGCAGTCAGACCAGTGTTACAAGGCAGTAAGACATGATGGGGAAACATAGTCTCCAGGGTTCATTTGTCTGAGTTTGCACCTTCATACTCATCAGCTGTGTGACGCTGGTTATAATCCCAACCTCTTCAAATCTCAGTTCATCCATCTGTAAAATATGGATAATGATGATACTTATCTCATAGGGTTGCTGAGAGCACTAAATGCATTAACATGTAAAAAAGGCTAGAATGGGGCCTGGCAACTACAGACCATTTTGTGCAGAAACAAGCTTTTATCTTCTCTTAAATTGTCTAGAATTGGACACAGTATTCCAGATGTAGTCTGTTCAGTGGGACTCTGATGCCCTCTGCTAGACCATCTCTTTCTATTGTGTCCGACTCAGTTTGAAATCACTGGTGTTTACATTGTGCTCATTGTGCTGAGATCCTTGTGTTATTTTCCTATGGATAGTTGTTAGGTTTAGATCTCCCCTCTTCCACATAAAAGATGTGATCTGCTTTAAAGCAAAGGCCAGTGTCAAGGGGAGCCCAGAGTGTCCCTCCACATTGGTTCCAAACACACATGAAACCTCACTGAGGCAGTCTGGCCGTTCTACACTACTACTGTACATCTGCCTTTCTACTTGCAAAATACCTTGACCCACACTTGTCTGAAATAAAAACTCCCCTCCCCAAGGGTCTTTTCTCTCTCGGTGGGCCTCTTTCACTCTTTTCTGCTTATCTGAGGCACACCTGCTACCAAGTGAGCTGAGTATGTAGTGCAACCTCCAAATTCAGCTTCTGCACTTCTGAGTCCCCAGGCTATAGGGGAAGAGACATCAATCCCCCCAAACATATTCAGAGTGCCTCGTTTCACAGGTAAACCTCTCAGACCCTCTAAATCCTTGTTCTCTGTAAGCCAGCAGTCTCCACATCATCTGGGAGCTTGTTAGAAATATAGAATTTCAGGCTTCACTCCTGACCTACAGAATGAGCATCTGAATTTAATAAGATTCTGTATGAGTTTCATATGTACATTAACATTTGAGAGGTACTGTTCTGCACTATTTAGTTTGGGTTAGAAATGAGGTTGAGATGGGGAAAATTCTGTCTCCCAAGATCTTACTGAGTCACTGAAATCAGTCTTACTGACAAGGCTCCTAGGGACAGACATAAAAGTATTTCTAGGTAATTTGATCACTAACTGTCCGCATGCCCTGTTTTTTCTCACACTGCTAATAATAAGATTTTTATAAAAATACCCATGCAAAAAAAAAATACCCATGCATTAAAAAAAAAAAGAAGTAGATTGTATTTGAGTTTTCCCATGTATTAGTAACAAGCTCTTGAGCATATTTCAAAGCTTTGAATTATATGGACAATTGTAATCTCTTAAGTGGTAAGTGTAGGGTTTTACATTTATGGTATATTTCATTTTGTCCCTGTTGGGCCGCTGTTACAGTACGTGGAATCTTTGAGTCTGCTGTACATGTGTTAGCCGCCCCTCCTGGCCTTTTCAGGAGCTAATCTGGTAGCCTCGCCTTCTGGATCTTTATGCAAATTGTGGATGAACTGGTGGAACACAGCAGGATCTTGGACAGACCCCTGTGGTGCTCATACAATCGTTCAGCCAGGCTTGCTGAGCACAGAGCTGCACCCTGCGATCTGATGAGCAGCTTTGAGCTCTGGCTCTGCTCCCTACTGCTCTGGTCACCTTTAGCAAGGTATTACCACCACAGACTCCTGCGTCTTCATCTGTAATTGAGGAAATTGGAGTAGTCAGCAGAATCTCCCAGGTGCATTAAAGACATGCATGTGCCTGGGCCTCCTTCCCTCCCTACAGAGCTCCTGATCTAATTCGTCTGTGTTGGTACCCAGGTATTAGTATTTTTAAAAAGCTCCCTAGCTCCCTAGCCAGGATTGAGACCCCCTGAGCCAGAAGTCTCTCCTGCACAGTCTGTTGCCCTGGTCTGAGAGGCTCCCTGGCAGCCTGATAGGCATCTTCTGGGGCCCTGGCTCCACAGCCTGAGCAATACCGGCTGGGTCTGATTTGCCGGTGCAGGACAGTGGCCCAGTGCTGGACAGGTCGTGCAGAACTGCAGGGTGTCCTTGTCTTCCCCAGATCCCTGGGAGATGACGTGGGAAACCTCCCATCAGCCACCTGCTCTCCTGCGCTTCTCCTCTGGACAAAAGAATCCTCTTTGACTTCTCTGACCTTAGGTTCTTTTCTGTGTTTTGGAGCTGGCTGGGTGTGAGTCAGGTTCAGCATCAGCCAGACAAGATGGCTGCCTGTCTGAGTCCTCTTTTTGTCCTCTGTTTCTGTGCCCCTGTGACTTAGGAGGGGACAGCCCCTCTGAGGCCTTCTCTTACAGGTCTTTCCCCTCATGGACTCCCACAGGCCAAAAGCCACCCCCGTGGCAGCTCCTGGGGACCTTGATGGCAGCACATGGATGCACACACACTCCTCTGACGTGGCATTGGGAGGGGGTATAAAAGCATCCTCTTGCCTAACTTGGCACATGTGGGGGAAGACTGGCCTCTACCCTAGGATTCAGGATGTCCCTTTGAGCACCCCTCCCCTGCTTCTGGGGTAGGAGTGCGCTCAAGATCTGTGTCATTTTGTCTCATCTCCTTTTCCCCACAGTCGCCGCTGGGTACCACTGCTGGATATGGGCAGTGTCTCTGCAGTGGGCTTGGTAATTGGCACTTCAGCTGGCTGATTGACTCTAATGCGGGCAAACATTATTTACCCCTGCAGCCGCCTCTCAGACAGCCGTTAATTGCAGGCACAAGAGAGACAATAATTATGGGATAATGGGTGGTTTTTGTGGGAGTCCTTCTCCTTGCACTGTGTCAGCAAACACGGAGCATTTGTTTCCTAACATTCAGCTCCCCTGTGGAGGAGACGTCACAGCCCGTCCCACTCTCCCCTTCTTGTCATCCATCCTCCCAGCCCTTCAGGGCTTTACGCACATCCCCTGGGTAACATCTTACAAAATATCATCTCCTAATTCCCAGGCAGTCATAACCCTATTTTTAGGATTTGTAAGGTTGAACTGGTGCTTTTTAGAAGGTAGCACTTAATTAATTGCTGAAAACAAAGGTAAGTAAATACAAAACTATGTGCTTTATTCTATGGGCCCTTCTGATCTTTGTTAATATTTTTATATAGCTGTAATTAGTGTATAAATCTTGGCCCATGTCATGCATTTTTGTTTTGTTTTGTTTCATGTTATTTTATTCAAACACTTCCAGGTATGATGATGGTTTTTAAAATTTTCATTTTAAATAGCTATAAATAATTCTGTCATATTACTCCATTACTGTATTGGTTTCTCTTATTACTGGGAATCTGGGTTGTTTCCAGTTTGTTGCTGTTATGAATAGCTCTGCTATAAACATCTTTATATGTCACTGATTTTTTCTCTCAGTTATTTCCCAGGGGGTAAATTGAATTATGAGTTAATATTGATCTGGCATCATGTTGGGAAGAGTTGAGGGGAAGGGGAGGTGGAGACTCCTGGAGAGTTTGACCTGTTCCTTTGCTGCCCTCTCTTCTCACCTCTTTGCCCATCCATTTCTAGTAGGATTCTTGCTCTAAATTTCCCAGTCATTGCTCAGCCTAGTGAAGAAGAGACTTGGCTGAGAACTGCTTGCAAGAACTGCTGCAGACTAGATCATCCCAAAATGCAGTGACTCAGCACATCAGACTTGCTCCCTCAGGCTTCTCTGGGCTTCCGGGGCTCAGCAAGGTGCTTGCATATGTGGCTTGTCTCGGTCCTTGCGGTCATCTGCAGTCTGCACTGGGCCAGGCAGCCAAGGTGACTCCTCACGTGTCCTCTGGGAACTCAGCTGGGGCTGTCAACCTGAGCACCTGCACTTGGCCTCTCCATGTGGCCTGGGCTCCCCTCAGTGTGGCAATTGGTGCCCAGAGGGAGTGTCTCAAGACAGAATATTCTAAGAGACTTTGGAAGCTTTGGTGGAAGCTTTAAGGCTTCTTATGCCGCAACCTCAAAAAAGTTTTTTATTAACAAATGTCACCTTCAGGGCTTTACGCACATCCCCTGGGTAACATCTTACAAAATATCATCTCCTAATTCCCAGGCAGTCATAACCCTATTTTTAGGATTTGTAAGGTTGAACTGGTGCTTTTTAGAAGGTAGCACTTAATTAATTGCTGAAAACAAAGGTAAGTAAATACAAAACTATGTGCTTTATTCTATGGGCCCTTCTGATCTTTGTTAATATTTTTATATAGCTGTAATTAGTGTATAAATCTTGGCCCATGTCATGCATTTTTGTTTTGTTTTGTTTCATGTTATTTTATTCAAACACTTCCAGGTATGATGATGGTTTTTAAAATTTTCATTTTAAATAGCTATAAATAATTCTGTCATATTACTCCATTACTGTATTGGTTTTCTCTTATTACTGGGAATCTGGGTTGTTTCCAGTTTGTTGCTGTTATGAATAGCTCTGCTATAAACATCTTTATATGTCACTGATTTTTTCTCTCAGTTATTTCCCAGGGGGTAAATTGAATTATGAGTTAATATTGATCTGGCATCATGTTGGGAAGAGTTGAGGGGAAGGGGAGGTGGAGACTCCTGGAGAGTTTGACCTGTTCCTTTGCTGCCCTCTCTTCTCACCTCTTTGCCCATCCATTTCTAGTAGGATTCTTGCTCTAAATTTCCCAGTCATTGCTCAGCCTAGTGAAGAAGAGACTTGGCTGAGAACTGCTTGCAAGAACTGCTGCAGACTAGATCATCCCAAAATGCAGTGACTCAGCACATCAGACTTGCTCCCTCAGGCTTCTCTGGGCTTCCGGGGCTCAGCAAGGTGCTTGCATATGTGGCTTGTCTCGGTCCTTGCGGTCATCTGCAGTCTGCACTGGGCCAGGCAGCCAAGGTGACTCCTCACGTGTCCTCTGGGAACTCAGCTGGGGCTGTCAACCTGAGCACCTGCACTTGGCCTCTCCATGTGGCCTGGGCTCCCCTCAGTGTGGCAATTGGTGCCCAGAGGGAGTGTCTCAAGACAGAATATTCTAAGAGACTTTGGAAGCTTTGGTGGAAGCTTTAAGGCTTCTTATGCCGCAACCTCAGAAGTCATACAATGTCACTTCTATTATATTCTATTGGTCAAACCAAATCATCGGTCCACCCAGATGCAAGGGAAGGGAGAGCAGACTCTATCCCTCAATTTGCAGCCATCTTTGGTCCTTCAAGATGGAAAGAAAGCATGTATTGATTCCTGTTAGCTTCTGCCTTCAGAGAGGCCATATGAGAGACCTACCCCTTGGTTTCCACTCTAAATCCTGCCTCTTCTTGGGCTTAGGAGTCATGCTATCTCTCCTCGGCCTTCCCTGTTGGCCCAAAGGACTCATATCTCTCTTCTTGGTCCCTCCTCTCCTCCCTTTCTAAACTCCCAAGGCTCTGTATCTTTGTCTGCCCTTGTCTTACATAGCTCTTATCACACATAGCATTCAGTTGTTTATGGGCTTGACTTGTTAGGTTGTAAACTCCTGCTCAAAGGCAGGACTCTGTAACCTCCACACCTTACCCTAAGTGCCTGGCATGGAAAAAAGAGCTTCCAAAATACCGTCCCCTCCTGCCTTTCACACATTGGACACTCCACTGTCTATTGAATGAATGAATAAATTATCTTAATGGAAGGAGAGTGTTGGTAGAGGAGAAAGACTGACTGAACACTTATTGTGCGGAGCTTTATATAAATTATTTTATTTAATTTTTACTATTTTTACAAATGTTAAAGCTGAGGTTCAGAAGTATTCAATAATATGTCCAAGGTGATAATCACTGGGTCCTAGAGTTAGAACATTGTGAAGCCGAGGTCCCTGGGAACCTGGGGGCAAATGTTCTCTCCTGTACACTTAACCTCTTAGAACCTCCTTTATCTACAAAATGGGGAGGATAGCACTTAGCTCATAGGGTTGTTTTGGATGAAAGAAGACATGCCAGACATCCAGTGTTTGGTATAGATTAGGCATTCGCTCCATGTTGCCTATCGGGATGTGCCTTCTTGTTTGTGAGGGCTTGGTAAGCTCTCTCTATGTTTGGGATGCCTTTACGGCTAGCAGAGTAGTCGATGGCACTGCCCCGTTAACACCTTTGGGTGCTTGCATTGTCCACCAGCACAGACATAACTGCTCTGGAACTCACTTCCCCATTGCTCCATCCCTCAGGCACTTGGGAGCCATTTCCCCTGGGTTGTCTTCCCGTGTGCAGCCTCCCACCTTCTTTGTAAACGCAGTGCTGGCAGCCGGGGCTCCAGACGCCCAGGCGGCTTCCCCTAGAGCAGCTGAGCCTGGAGAGCCCGCTTTCCCACATTGATTGCTTTTGTTTGGTCTTTGAAAATTAATTCCAGCAAGAGCTTTTTAATTTTCTTTATTTCTCTGCATCCTTATGTTCACCTCTTCTCATCACCTCTCTGTCCTTATTCCCGTTTTTGATCTCTCTGTCTCGTCACCTATAAGTATCCCATTCAGGATGGTCATGTAGTAATGATGTTTCACTGAGTGAATTATGATACGGGCTTGAAAGGAGATTGCAGTACTGTGGGCGGTGGGGTGGGGTCGGGGGGGGGGGAATGGTCCTGGGTAGGGCTGGGACAGCAATAATTTATATCTCTCCTTCCCTGAGGCCCTTCCCTCTTACTGCTTTGGCTCTGGCCTCAGTCTTCTCTGGCTGGAGATGCTGCCTGGGAAGGGAGGAGCTGACTCGTCCAGGCGTCCATTAGTCTGGTCTGCTCTCTGTCCCTTCATTCCCAGCTCTGTTTCATCTCCCACTCCCCTGCCTGGCCACTGATATATAGCATTGAGTTGCCAGAATCAGACGGCAGAGGAAGTTGGATTTTTTTTTCTTAACTCTTCTCATACCCTTTCCTCCAAAGGTTCAAACTGAAAACTCTGGAAGTCCAGAGAGATGAGAGTTCCTTAAAATTCTTTCCTCTGTGCTTCCTGTTCTTCTTTCCTCTTGATGCTAGGTGTTTGGTAGGGCTGCAGGGCTCAGGGAGGGAAAATGGAAACCCTGCTGGCAAACCATGCCGCAGGAGCTGTGGAGGAGGCCTCTTCAGACCCTGCTCTTTTCATCACTCTGGTCCAGCACCAGCAGGAGACTCGTCACAGGCAGTTGCCAGCTTTTGTACTTCCGTGTGGCGCCATCAGCCACTCCGCCAGCCATAAAGGTTATGCCTTTAGGCTGGCACTTCCCGGGCATTGTCCACCAGCACAGACATAACTGCTCTGGAACTCACTTCCCATTGCTCCATCCTCAGGCACTTGGGAGCCATTTCCTGGGTTGTCTTCCGTGTGAAGCCTCCCACCTTCTTTGTAAACGCAGTGCTGGCAGCCGGGGCTCCAGACGCCCAGGCGGCTTCCCCTAGAGCAGCTGAGCCTGGAGAGCCCGCTTTCCCACATTGATTGCTTTTGTTTGGTCTTTGAAAATTAATTCCAGCAAGAGCTTTTTAATTTTCTTTATTTCTCTGCATCCTTATGTTCACCTCTTCTCATCACCTCTCTGTCCTTATTCCCGTTTTTGATCTCTCTGTCTCGTCACCTATAAGTATCCCATTCAGGATGGTCATGTAGTAATGATGTTTCACTGAGTGAATTATGATACGGGCTTGAAAGGAGATTGCAGTACTGTGGGCGGTGGGGTGGGGTCGGGGGAATGGTCCTGGGTAGGGCTGGGACAGCAATAATTTATATCTCTCCTTCCCTGAGGCCCTTCCCTCTTACTGCTTTGGCTCTGGCCTCAGTCTTCTCTGGCTGGAGATGCTGCCTGGGAAGGGAGGAGCTGACTCGTCCAGGCGTCCATTAGTCTGGTCTGCTCTCTGTCCCTTCATTCCCAGCTCTGTTTCATCTCCCACTCCCCTGCCTGGCCACTGATATATAGCATTGAGTTGCCAGAATCAGACGGCAGAGGAAGTTGGATTTTTTTTTCTTAACTCTTCTCATACCCTTTCCTCCAAAGGTTCAAACTGAAAACTCTGGAAGTCCAGAGAGATGAGAGTTCCTTAAAATTCTTTCCTCTGTGCTTCCTGTTCTTCTTTCCTCTTGATGCTAGGTGTTTGGTAGGGCTGCAGGGCTCAGGGAGGGAAAATGGAAACCCTGCTGGCAAACCATGCCGCAGGAGCTGTGGAGGAGGCCTCTTCAGACCCTGCTCTTTTCATCACTCTGGTCCAGCACCAGCAGGAGACTCGTCACAGGCAGTTGCCAGCTTTTGTACTTCCGTGTGGCGCCATCAGCCACTCCGCCAGCCATAAAGGCATCCCAAACTGTCCCATTCTGTTTCTGGAGGCCTGGAATCTGACAGATGTTCCAGTGCAAAAAAGCATCTCCTGCATCCACGCAGATGTCCTTTGTGCTTACAAACCCATGGCTGTGGTGGTGGTAGTAGGTAGGGGGTGAAGTAAGGAAGAGGAGGGCAGATCAGGTACGAGCTTAACTGTAGTGTAATTCTCAATAATGCCTTCCACTACCCCCGCCCCTCCACACACACACTCTCTTTCCATGAAGTCTGACCTGACCACCTTAGCCAGAAGTGATCTCTCCTTCCACTGGACACCATGGCTTTTAACACTTATATGAAATCTGTGCTTCTGGTTGTAGAGTAGAAGTAGATCATTTTGAACAAATTGGGGCTGGATTTTATAAGACCTTGCATTTTGAGCTAAGAAGTTTAGCTTCTATCCAACAGTCAGTAGTCAGGAGAGATACATTGGAGATTTATGAGCTAGGACATGAGTGAATTATTATTTGAAAAAGGGAGGGGAGTGTGGGTAGTAGGGGGTGGGAGTAGGGGAGACCAGATTCAGAGGCACTCTTTCATCTCCAGAGTGATGGAGCTGGGGATTATATAGTTCAGGTGGGTTTCTAGGTCATGTTTAGTCTTTAAAGACCACATCGTGGACAGGGAGGACTGGTTGGTAACGGGAGTTTCTGATAACAAACTGAGCTATTTCATGGGCCTAGGGGGTGAGGTTGGAAATCCAAGTCTTAGGATAAATTTGGATTGGTGAGTGGACACAGGAGGGTTAGGGTTAAGGCTAGAGTTAGGGCATATGGGACCAGATTGGGAGGTTAGGTGCAGGATGCCTTGGAAAGCTCCTCTGGTACTAGAGGGGTTTTTACTAGGTACCCTCACGTGGAGGAAATTTTGCCCTGGGCTCTGGGTTCTAGTCATTTGTTAGAACAGTAGGACTCAGGAAAGGTGAACTCTCAGGAGAGGACTCAGAGGTTCCCTTGGAACACTTTAGAGGCACCTCTGTGACCCACCAAGATTGTTTCCTGGCCGTGAAAGCTCAGGGGCCCTGCCCGCCAGCTGTGGAGGAGGCTCTTCAGACCCTGCTCTTTTCATCACTCTGGTCCAGCACCAGCAGGAGACTCCACAGGCAGTTGCCAGCTTTTGTACTTCCGTGTGGCGCCATCAGCCACTCCGCCAGCCATAAAGGTTTCCCTTGGAGGCCTGGAATCTGACAGATGTTCCAGTGCAAAAGCATCTCCTGCATCCACGCAGATGTCCTTTGTGCTTACAAACCCATGGCTGTGGTGGTGGTAGTAGGTAGGGGTGAAGTAAGGAAGAGGAGGGCAGATCAGGTACGAGCTTAACTGTAGTGTAATTCTCAATAATGCCTTCCACTCCCCCCGCCCCTCCACACACACACTCTCTTTCCATGAAGTCTGACCTGACCACCTTAGCCAGAAGTGATCTCTCCTTCCACTGGACACCATGGCTTTTAACACTTATATGAAATCTGTGCTTCTGGTTGTAGAGTAGAAGTAGATCATTTTGAACAAATTGGGGCTGGATTTTATAAGACCTTGCATTTTGAGCTAAGAAGTTTAGCTTCTATCCAACAGTCAGTAGTCAGGAGAGATACATTGGAGATTTATGAGCTAGGACATGAGTGAATTATTATTTGAAAAAGGGAGGGGAGTGTGGGTAGTAGGGGGTGGGAGTAGGGGAGACCAGATTCAGAGGCACTCTTTCATCTCCAGAGTGATGGAGCTGGGGATTATATAGTTCAGGTGGGTTTCTAGGTCATGTTTAGTCTTTAAAGACCACATCGTGGACAGGGAGGACTGGTTGGTAACGGGAGTTTCTGATAACAAACTGAGCTATTTCATGGGCCTAGGGGGTGAGGTTGGAAATCCAAGTCTTAGGATAAATTTGGATTGGTGAGTGGACACAGGAGGGTTAGGGTTAAGGCTAGAGTTAGGGCATATGGGACCAGATTGGGAGGTTAGGTGCAGGATGCCTTGGAAAGCTCCTCTGGTACTAGAGGGGTTTTTACTAGGTACCCTCACGTGGAGGAAATTTTGCCCTGGGCTCTGGGTTCTAGTCATTTGTTAGAACAGTAGGACTCA
Source organism: Tragulus kanchil (assembly GCA_022376925.1). Classification (NCBI taxonomy): domain Eukaryota; kingdom Metazoa; phylum Chordata; class Mammalia; order Artiodactyla; family Tragulidae; genus Tragulus; species Tragulus kanchil. The sequence goes on along the minus strand of JAIOJX010000024.1, from coordinate 77,802,733 downwards.
GGAAAGGTGAACTCTCAGGAGAGGACTCAGAGGTTCCCTTGGAACACTTTAGAGGCACCTCTTAAAGTGACCCACCAAGATTGTTTCCTGGCCGTGAAAGTAGCTGAGGTGAGGTGACAGCGGACTGCGGCAGAGCAGTGGCTCGGGGTGTGGGAGACTGAGGAGGAAGTGCAGGTATGCCCATGTCACGTATGTGCCATCATGCCCCTTTTATGGCTAAGAACATCTGGGCCTTCTGTCCCCACTTCCTACCGACACAGAGAAGGGGAAGGCGGGGGTGGGGTGGGGGAAGGGCAGTGACATGGCTCCTATCTGTCAGCTTTCTTCCAGGGTCATTTTTGTCTCCACTCGTCCACACTGGCACCATCTTTCTGGCAAGGCCATCCCTAGAGCTTGGGGCTACCCAGTGTTTCCTGAGCGTCTTCTTGCCTTAATCCAGTTGCTCTGACAGAGCTCAGAGGAGGGGGTAGCTGCTCACCGCAGCCTCAAAGATGCATTGGACAGAGGGAATCCTGAAAAACAGCCCCTCTCTCCCTACTTCCTCCCCCAAGAGGGGCCTTCTCTAGAGCCTTTCTCTGGTGGGGAAGGAAGGGAGGAGCTTGGTTCAAGGGGCCCAGCCTGGGTGTCTATACATTGAGTAAACTTGTCTGCTGGGCTGGGCTGAGGCCAAGCTAAACATCCCCCATCCCCAACACACACCCCAGCGGCCCCAACCATCCTGCTTTCCTAGCCTGGCTGGGAAGGGGGTGGGGGTGGGGGGGGGGGTCTGTTGGTTAACTCTTGGGAGGCCAAGAGGATAGAAAGAGTCCAGGAGGAAAGTGTCTCCGTCTTTTTCCTAGACAGAAATCTAGAAATATAGACTGGCAGGCCCAGAGCCTTTCTCCAATGGTGACTTTACAGGGAATGCCAATATGTTTCATGGATAATTAGAAATGTATGGAGGGTCGGGCTCTTTTATCAACTCTTTCTTTTAGTTCAAAGATTTAAGATTTCATGGAGTAGGATGCACAGGGGACTTTGCTTCCAACTCACCCTATTGCCTCCACTCCTTGGCTTCTCTCTGAGATGGGGAGTTATGCTCTCTGTCTTACTCCCCTGCCTAGATGCACGATTGCCTCATGGGAGGAAATTTTGCCCTGGGCTCTGGGTTCTCTTTGGAAAAACGGTGAATCGGGGTGGGCTTGGAACACTTTAGAGGCACCTCTTAAAGTGACCCACCAAGATTGTTTCCTGGCCGTGAAAGTAGCTGAGGTGAGGTGACAGCGGACTGCGGCAGAGCAGTGGCTCGGGGTGTGGGAGACTGAGGAGGAAGTGCAGGTATGCCCATGTCACGTATGTGCCATCATGCCCCTTTTATGGCTAAGAACATCTGGGCCTTCTGCCCCCACTTCCTACCGACACAGAGAGGGGGAGGGGGGGGGTGGGGTGGGGGAAGGGCAGTGACATGGCTCCTATCTGTCAGCTTTCTTCCAGGGTCATTTTTGTCTCCACTCGTCCACACTGGCACCATCTTTCTGGCAAGGCCATCCCTAGAGCTTGGGGCTACCCAGTGTTTCCTGAGCGTCTTCTTGCCTTAATCCAGTTGCTCTGACAGAGCTCAGAGGAGGGGGTAGCTGCTCACCGCAGCCTCAAAGATGCATTGGACAGAGGGAATCCTGAAAACAGCCCTCTCTCCCTACTTCCTCCCCAAGAGGGGCCTTTTTAGAGCCTTTCTCTGGTGGGGAAGGAAGGGAGGAGCTTGGTTCAAGGGGCCCAGCCTGGGTGTCTATACATTGAGTAAACTTGTCTGCTGGGCTGGGCTGAGGCCAAGCTAAACATCCCCATCCCCAACACACACCCCAGCGGCCCCAACCATCCTGCTTTCCTAGCCTGGCTGGGAAGGGGGTGGGGGGTGGGTGGTCTGTTGGTTAACTCTTGGGAGGCCAAGAGGATAGAAAGAGTCCAGGAGGAAAGTGTCTCCGTCTTTTTCCTAGACAGAAATCTAGAAATATAGACTGGCAGGCCCAGAGCCTTTCTCCAATGGTGACTTTACAGGGAATGCCAATATGTTTCATGGATAATTAGAAATGTATGGAGGGTCGGGCTCTTTTATCAACTCTTTCTTTTAGTTCAAAGATTTAAGATTTCATGGAGTAGGATGCACAGGGGACTTTGCTTCCAACTCACCCTATTGCCTCCACTCCTTGGCTTCTCTCTGAGATGGGGAGTTATGCTCTCTGTCTTACTCCCCTGCCTAGATGCACGATTGCCTCATGGGAGTTCTTTTGCCCCTGAGCTGAGGCATGTCTAGTCCATACTGCCTGCTTCACTCCATCCCAGACCTGCTCCCAGGGAAGGTTCTAGAGATAGGGGATTCTTGTCTTCCTCCACCTCTGCCATGATTAACACCCTATTACTCTTGCCTGTTTGTATTTAGGCCTGGGAAGAAATGGCCCAAGGCTGGACCTCTCAGAACTCACAACCTCAGAGGGACTTTGTAATTTTGAATAGGCTGAGGAAGAATTTATTGTTGATCAGGAGCAAGATGAGTGGACATTTCTTAAACTTTTAAGGGAATTTGTTGCCATCAAAACCTTGAACTTGTCATAGAACAGCCTGCCTTTAGCCCCAGAGGCCCCCGAACTTGCCCGATCTGGATTGCTAGGTGGCTAACCCTTGGCCAAGGTAGCTCTTCAAGGGAGTGCTCCCCAGAGCGGCTGTAGAGCAGGACCGGGGGGATCCATCCAGAGAACAGGACTTACGGTCTCCATGTTGAGTGTTTATCCTTCCCCTGAAGGTGAGGCCTACGAGGCAGAGATGGGTGTCCTGTCCTGCCTTTGGCAGTTCCCTAAGATGTGTGACTTCAGATCACTCACTCTCCCCTCTGAGCCCCAGCTGCTAAATCAGTGGAGGAATCGGGCTGACAGTGTAAGGCTTGGCTCCTGTGGGTTATGTGAAGCTCCAACTGGGAAACCATCCACGTGTGTGAAGAGCAGTGTGCAAGTGTCAGAGGTTATTAGTCACAGTATTGTTCTTAGGCAAGGCAAAAAGCCTTTGGAGTCCTGGGTTTGAGCCCCAGTTCCATGTGGAAGTTCCTGCAGCTCTCAACTTCCTCCCTGGCAGAGTCAAGGAGAAGCAACCCTTGGGGTATGAATTGCCTGCTCCTGTAAGTCAACCTGCTTTCAGGGCTCGAGGCTGATGGTTACAGAAACCCTGGCCAGCCCACAGATACCAATCCCAGGGCCAGATCATGCTGCCCTGGACCGTCCCTTGCTTGCCTTCCTTCTGACTCTCCTGTGGCTGCATTTTCCTGTCAAGATTAGCAATCCAGGGACTTCCATTAGCCTTTGCCCCTGGGGGGCTCTGTCTTACTCCTGCCTAGATGCACGATTGCCTCATGGGAGTTCTTTTGCCCCTGAGCTGAGGCATGTCTAGTCCATACTGCCTGCTTCACTCCATCCCAGACCTGCTCCCAGGGAAGGTTCTAGAGATAGGGGATTCTTGTCTTCCTCCACCTCTGCCATGATTAACACCCTATTACTCTTGCCTGTTTGTATTTAGGCCTGGGAAGAAATGGCCCAAGGCTGGACCTCTCAGAACTCACAACCTCAGAGGGACTTTGTAATTTTGAATAGGCTGAGGAAGAATTTATTGTTGATCAGGAGCAAGATGAGTGGACATTTCTTAAACTTTTAAGGGAATTTGTTGCCATCAAAACCTTGAACTTGTCATAGAACAGCCTGCCTTTAGCCCCAGAGGCCCCCGAACTTGCCCGATCTGGATTGCTAGGTGGCTAACCCTTGGCCAAGGTAGCTCTTCAAGGAGTGCTCCCAGAGCGGCTGTAGAGCAGGACCGGGGGGATCCATCCAGAGAACAGGACTTACGGTCTCCATGTTGAGTGTTTATCCTTCCCCTGAAGGTGAGGCCTACGAGGCAGAGATGGGTGTCCTGTCCTGCCTTTGGCAGTTCCCTAAGATGTGTGACTTCAGATCACTCACTCTCCCCTCTGAGCCCCAGCTGCTAAATCAGTGGAGGAATCGGGCTGACAGTGTAAGGCTTGGCTCCTGTGGGTTATGTGAAGCTCCAACTGGGAAACCATCCACGTGTGTGAAGAGCAGTGTGCAAGTGTCAGAGGTTATTAGTCACAGTATTGTTCTTAGGCAAGGCAAAAAGCCTTTGGAGTCCTGGGTTTGAGCCCCAGTTCCATGTGGAAGTTCCTGCAGCTCTCAACTTCCTCCCTGGCAGAGTCAAGGAGAAGCAACCCTTGGGGTATGAATTGCCTGCTCCTGTAAGTCAACCTGCTTTCAGGGCTCGAGGCTGATGGTTACAGAAACCCTGGCCAGCCCACAGATACCAATCCCAGGGCCAGATCATGCTGCCCTGGACCGTCCCTTGCTTGCCTTCCTTCTGACTCTCCTGTGGCTGCATTTTCCTTCTGATGACGGGGGGACCTCTGTTCTCCTGCGAAGGGTGTTGGGGCCTGGGGCCTCAGTGTTCTCTGGCTTGGTGTGTTGTTCGCCTTATCTTTCTTTGGGATGGCATTGCAGAGCCTGACAGAAACCTGCCTCCTCCTTCCTAGGTGTGGCTAAGACTGTTTATGGTAATGATACCTCACATTTATAGAGCGTCGCTTCCTCTACACGCCCAGAGCTCTTGTCCATCCATACATGCTCCCATTGCCCTGCAGGTGCAGGCAGAGCCAAAGGGTCATGGTGACTTTATGCCGAAGACTTGGAGCTGTTCAGTGACTTGCCTTAGGTTGCAGCCAGCCACGGGCAGAGTCAGGATTTGAGTTTCAGTCAGCACTGCCTCCAGGGTTGCTTAAGAGGCCCCTCAGCTCTCAGTGGGGGACTTGCGGTCCTCTTCCTCAGGGCCTGAAGGGTGAGGATAGATGCCTGCTTCCTAGGCTCTGGTGGGGCTGGCACCATGGTAACTTCGGGTCTTGTGGCCCCTGAAGGTCAGTGAGCATGAGGAGGTGGGAGGCAGCTGTCTCGTGACTGCCCGGCGTGGCCATGAATATGGAACAGGCACCTTGGAGCAGCACTGAGTTGATCCTGTGTCCCCTTCCGCAGTGTGCCCCAAAAGGGCGGGCTCTGGCAGGCTCCCTTGATTGGCCACTTGGCCTAAGGTGGAGCCTGCCCTGGTACTCCACTCCCCAGGAGGCCGGTGGGTCAGTCTGCCGTCTCTCCAGGAGCAGGCTGCTGGGAGGTAGGAGAGGACCAAGGGGCCACGAGGTGTGTCGGAGAGCCGGCTCCTGAACGCCCATCCTGGCCAGTGAGGCAGGAGCTCTCTCTGAGCACATGTCTGGGAATGGCTGCTTGGGCGCTGGAGCTGTGGCCGTGGGAGTGGGGTTGGCGGGTGGCGGACGCCTGGTTCTGGATAGGTGGTCCTGGGGCCTCTGAAACCTTCCCCACCCCATGTCTCTCACCTCCCCCCTTACTGCTGCCCTCTTTGGAGAAGCAACCCTGGGGTATGAATTGCCTGCTCCTGTAAGTCAACCTGCTTTCAGGGCTCGAGGCTGATGGTTACAGAAACCCTGGCCAGCCCACAGATACCAATCCCAGGGCCAGATCATGCTGCCCTGGACCGTCCCTTGCTTGCCTTCCTTCTGACTCTCCTGTGGCTGCATTTTCCTTCTGATGACGGGGGGACCTCTGTTCTCCTGCGAAGGGTGTTGGGGCCTGGGGCCTCAGTGTTCTCTGGCTTGGTGTGTTGTTCGCCTTATCTTTCTTTGGGATGGCATTGCAGAGCCTGACAGAAACCTGCCTCCTCCTTCCTAGGTGTGGCTAAGACTGTTTATGGTAATGATACCTCACATTTATAGAGCGTCGCTTCCTCTACACGCCCAGAGCTCTTGTCCATCCATACATGCTCCCATTGCCCTGCAGGTGCAGGCAGAGCCAAAGGGTCATGGTGACTTTATGCCGAAGACTTGGAGCTGTTCAGTGACTTGCCTTAGGTTGCAGCCAGCCACGGGCAGAGTCAGGATTTGAGTTTCAGTCAGCACTGCCTCCAGGGTTGCTTAAGAGGCCCCTCAGCTCTCAGTGGGGGACTTGCGGTCCTCTTCCTCAGGGCCTGAAGGGTGAGGATAGATGCCTGCTTCCTAGGCTCTGGTGGGGCTGGCACCATGGTAACTTCGGGTCTTGTGGCCCCTGAAGGTCAGTGAGCATGAGGAGGTGGGAGGCAGCTGTCTCGTGACTGCCCGGCGTGGCCATGAATATGGAACAGGCACCTTGGAGCAGCACTGAGTTGATCCTGTGTCCCCTTCCGCAGTGTGCCCCAAAAGGGCGGGCTCTGGCAGGCTCCCTTGATTGGCCACTTGGCCTAAGGTGGAGCCTGCCCTGGTACTCCACTCCCCAGGAGGCCGGTGGGTCAGTCTGCCGTCTCTCCAGGAGCAGGCTGCTGGGAGGTAGGAGAGGACCAAGGGGCCACGAGGTGTGTCGGAGAGCCGGCTCCTGAACGCCCATCCTGGCCAGTGAGGCAGGAGCTCTCTCTGAGCACATGTCTGGGAATGGCTGCTTGGGCGCTGGAGCTGTGGCCGTGGGAGTGGGGTTGGCGGGTGGCGGACGCCTGGTTCTGGATAGGTGGTCCTGGGGCCTCTGAAACCTTCCCCACCCCATGTCTCTCACCTCCCTCCTTACTGCTGCCCTCTTTCTCCTTTGCTGTCTTATCTCTTCTCTCCCTTTTACTCAGTTATTGCCTCAGGAAATCCGAGTTCTGAAATGTTTAGTTCTGGTGCTCACCCCTCCACTTCCTCCCTTCTGAAGGCTTCCTCAGACACCCCGGAATGTCCCATCCCTTCCCGTCTGAATTCTCTGTCCCCTGTCCCCAGTCTGTCTCCTGTCTCGGGAGCTCTGTGGGCTGCAGCACCAGGAAGTGCTGGGGAGGACCAGCCTGGGTGGTGGCAGCTGTTTGCCCAGGGTGGGGTTGGCCTCAGCCTGGGTCCCTGGGTTGGGCTGCAGAGTGGGCTGGGGCTCCAGGCTCTGCTGCAGCCTGTCCTCCCCAGCCCTTCCTCTTCCTTTCTCCTCTGTTTCCTCATCATCGAGGTGGTTTGACCCAGCTGCGGCAGATGCTGCTTTGCGGGAGTGCCGGCTCTTTTTCAGACCCCAGGGTAGTAGGAGAGGCTCAATTCAGAATGGGACTGGGAAAGCTGTTCATTTTCAGCTCTGAGCCAGGATGGTCTGAGGAAAAGCTTGAGGGTGGCATTCCACTTCCGGAGATGTAATGGGGCTCCATTGCTGCCTCGTGGCAGGACCTTGGGAGAGTTGCTTTCTCTTCGGTAGCACTGGTGCCACCTCTGTCAAAGGCCCAAGGGGATCTAGCTGTCAGAGGTGGTAAGTCATTGCGGTGCTAGTACTGGCAAGGGAAAGGCAGCCTGGGGGGTCTCTCCCATCATTCTCAAGGGCAGCAGAACAGAGGTCAGAGTCAGTGGTTTGGCTAGTTTGGAGGAGTTTATTATTTCGCTGGGCTTCCCCAGATGGTTAAGGGTCTGCCTGTAATGTAGGAGACCTGGGATTGGTCCCTGGGTCAGGAAGATCCCTTGGAGAAGGGAAAGGCTACTCACCCCAGTGTTCTTGCCTGGGTAATCCCATGGACAGAGGACCCCAGCAGGCTACAGTGCATGGGGTTGCTAAGACTCGGACAGGACTGAGCACCTAACACACACACACACACACACACACACACACACACACACATATTATTGCACTGTGCTTATATCACTACAGTGATGATCATGGAGAGTCTGATTTTCACTCTAAAAACTTTTTTTTTTATCATAGAAAACTCTAAACATACAAAAAAATAGAGAGAACAGTGTGAGAGCCCTTGTATAGTCAAGCTTCCGTAGTTTTGGAGTCTTCTAACAGCCCATGTTGTCTTAGGTACACTCCCAGTCCTTCCTGCCCTCTGATTATTTTGAAGTGAATTCTAGACAGCTTATCACTTTATTTCTAAAGACAGGGACTCTGAAAAACTCATTGTCACACCTAAACAAAATGAATACTTCCTTACTATAACCATCTATCCAGTTAGTGTTCCAATTTCTTTGATTATTATAAAATTTATTTTCTAATTTTCTTTATTTTTAAGATTTTATTTATTCATTTATTTTTGGCTATTCTGGGTTTTCACTGCTGCTACAGGCTCTTCTCTAGTTGCAGGGAGTGAGGGCTACTCTCTAGTTGAGGTGAGCAGGCTTCTTGTTGCAGTGACATCTCTTGTTGTAGAACTTGGGCTCTAGGGCACACGGGCTTCAATAGTTGCCATTCTGAGGCTCTAGAGCACAGGCTCAATAGTTGTGGCTCACGAACTTAGTTGCTCTGCAGCACATGGGATATTTTCGGGTCAGGAATCGAACTCGTGTCTGCCTCCTGCACTGGCGGGTGAAGTCTTCACCACTGAGCCCTCTAATTTTCTTTTTAATTTGGCTCCAAAGAAGTCCATGCATTGTGATTGGTTGCTACAGCCAAGGGTCACTCTTAATCTATGGTATTCCTTTTCTTTCTCATGCACTGTTTGGCTGAAGAAACTGGGTCATCAGTCTTGTAGAGTTCTTCACGTTTTGGATTTGGCCAACTGTACCCCTATCACGTCACTTAACGTGTTCCACTGTCCCTGTATTTCCCATACATATACTTAGATTGAAGGCTTGGTCAAACTCAGGTCTATTTAATTTATTTACACGAGGGGCCATAATTCCTTGGTTGTGGGGTGTACATCTGTCAGGAGGCGCACAATGTCTGGTTGTCTCCCCTTCTGTGATATTAGTCGCCTTGATGATTATTGCCTAGCCGAGATTCATTTATTCATTACAGTTAATTGCCTATAAATGACTCTTTTTAATTAGACGTTTCTTCTTTCATCCCACAGTAAGTGATCTCTTACTTTGGAAAGAAGCCTCCTTCTCTGGGAGGTGTTGCTGTGGAGACTGAGACCACACGGCAGCAGGGTGGCCCACCGCCACCCATTCTGTGTCTCTCTGAATTGGTTAAGACAGATGTCTTATAAATGCCAGGTTTGGAGTCTTGGAAAGAGTCTTTTGTATATCTCTGGTGTTCAGTCAGATTTCATGTCTTCGGGTTGATGGAGGGAGGATATTCCCAGCCCAGGATATTCCAAATAACTTTTCCAATTAGCTTTGAAATACAGTTCATCTTTAATCAGATTTTAATGCTCAGACACAAACCTCTTCTGACTATCTCCTATACCCGCCCCCTGGCTCATACTACTATCCTTGACCTGATAATAACTCCTGATATTTGTATAATTGTTTGCAAAGTGCATCATTCGTGTGCATGCACACACATACACATATGAGAGGTTTAGATGCAAGCGCTGAGATCAGCTTGCCTGAGTGTGGATTTTGATCCAACAATTCTAGCTACTTGGCCTTGGGCAAGTCAGCTAACTTCTCTATGCATTAGTGTCTTCACCTACCTTACAGGGATGTTAAAGGAGACAGTGTAAACAAAGGACTGAGCACAGCACCTGACACAGAGTAAGTGTTAGCTGTTGTCTTCAGTGATCTGCCCAGAGGAGTCCGATCTCTCACTGTGAGATCTGCAGACACTCTACAAGGACAGAGCAGCGGCAGACTATTGAAAGCTAACTGCATGTGACAGATGTAGGATTGTATGCTAGGTGTTCCAGGAGTCACCAGCAAGGAGGTCCAAGCAGCACTTGGGAGCAGTTTTTGTTTCTTTCTGGCTTAGCCAGAGTCATCAGAAAGTAGCCTGGGGCTTCAGTCCAAAGTATAAGACTGATGAAATTGTATCCAAAAACGTCAGGGAACTCGCTTTCAGAAACACAGCAAGTCAGAGGATGTGTTTTTACGGGCCATACTGGTTTTTCATCTGTCAGGAGGCCAATGTCTGGTTGTCTCCCCTTCTGTGATATTAGTCGCCTTGATGATTATTGCCTAGCCGAGATTCATTTATTCATTACAGTTAATTGCCTATAAATGACTCTTTTTAATTAGACGTTTCTTCTTTCATCCCACAGTAAGTGATCTCTTACTTTGGAAAGAAGCCTCCTTCTCTGGGAGGTGTTGCTGTGGAGACTGAGACCACACGGCAGCAGGGTGGCCCACCGCCACCCATTCTGTGTCTCTCTGAATTGGTTAAGACAGATGTCTTATAAATGCCAGGTTTGGAGTCTTGGAAAGAGTCTTTTGTATATCTCTGGTGTTCAGTCAGATTTCATGTCTTCGGGTTGATGGAGGGAGGATATTCCCAGCCCAGGATATTCCAAATAACTTTTCCAATTAGCTTTGAAATACAGTTCATCTTTAATCAGATTTTAATGCTCAGACACAAACCTCTTCTGACTATCTCCTATACCCGCCCCCTGGCTCATACTACTATCCTTGACCTGATAATAACTCCTGATATTTGTATAATTGTTTGCAAAGTGCATCATTCGTGTGCATGCACACACATACACATATGAGAGGTTTAGATGCAAGCGCTGAGATCAGCTTGCCTGAGTGTGGATTTTGATCCAACAATTCTAGCTACTTGGCCTTGGGCAAGTCAGCTAACTTCTCTATGCATTAGTGTCTTCACCTACCTTACAGGGATGTTAAAGGAGACAGTGTAAACAAAGGACTGAGCACAGCACCTGACACAGAGTAAGTGTTAGCTGTTGTCTTCAGTGATCTGCCCAGAGGAGTCCGATCTCTCACTGTGAGATCTGCAGACACTCTACAAGGACAGAGCAGCGGCAGACTATTGAAAGCTAACTGCATGTGACAGATGTAGGATTGTATGCTAGGTGTTCCAGGAGTCACCAGCAAGGAGGTCCAAGCAGCACTTGGGAGCAGTTTTTGTTTCTTTCTGGCTTAGCCAGAGTCATCAGAAAGTAGCCTGGGGCTTCAGTCCAAAGTATAAGACTGATGAAATTGTATCCAAAAACGTCAGGGAACTCGCTGTCAGAAACACAGCAAGTCAGAGGATGTGCCTCAGGTGGGGAAAGTGATCTGCTCACCCTGGCTTCCTGACACCTGCTCTGTCCCTTCCTTAGGAATGGGAGCAAGAGGGGAGGGAGTGCGAGGCCAGGGGTTTGGCTTAGACCTGTACTTGTATTTTTCCCTTTTGGAGGCCTGTCTGTTTCTTACCCTTGAGGAGGTCCCCTGAGGCCTTGGGCCTAGAGAGCCAGGTGGACAGTCCTTCTCCCTGGGAGCTTACAGTCCCTTGGCGCCTGGCACAGCTGCTGGCCCATCTGCCCATTGCAGATTAGAGATAGAAGTCTGCAGTTAAACAATCAGACACAGCAGCCTGCCTGGGCAGAGGAGGAAACCTGCTTACCAAGTGCCAATCAAGCACGGGACTCCCAGTGTTCTCCTCGGCCTAAGTGGGCCAGAGGCTCCACGCTGCAAAGGGCTCTGGCAACGAGGCTCATGGAAAGAGGCTCGTAGGTACCAGGCTCGTTTGCTCTGTATGAGCTCCTTATCACTGGCTGTTTCCTATAGCTCTTAAGTGTTGGGCTGTGTAGACAAAAGGACCCCATTTGTGGGCCTTGAGAGAGACATAGAAAGGGCTGAGGTGAATAGGAAGTGAGGATGAATAGTGGGAAGGCCAGGTAGGAAGGTGCGGCAGGCAGTAAGCCCTGCACTGCTTTCTTTGGTACCAAAAAAGTAAGACTGGCACTGAAAGAACAAAATAGATGGTTACATTTCTGTTTTGCTGGCTCCAGCCTGTTGTATCCTTGAGCTACTTCTTTTGCTAGGAGCTCAGCCTTGTGACTGAAGCATGTGAGCAGAGAGAGGCAGAGTTTCCATCCCAGGCAGAGGAGAAAGTGGGAGGGGAGAGACTAGGGCGAGGCAGAAACCCAAGTAGCCGCTTTGTCCATAATTTCAGACTACAGAGGCTACTGTTTGGAGCTGGCTTCTGCCTGGACCAGTTCTAAGCAAAGGGCCCCAGATTCCAGGAGTCACCAGCAAGGAGGTCCAAGCAGCACTTGGGAGCAGTTTTTGTTTCTTTCTGGCTTAGCCAGAGTCATCAGAAAGTAGCCTGGGGCTTCAGTCCAAAGTATAAGACTGATGAAATTGTATCCAAAAACGTCAGGGAACTCGCTGTCAGAAACACAGCAAGTCAGAGGATGTGCCTCAGGTGGGGAAAGTGATCTGCTCACCCTGGCTTCCTGACACCTGCTCTGTCCCTTCCTTAGGAATGGGAGCAAGAGGGGAGGGAGTGCGAGGCCAGGGGTTTGGCTTAGACCTGTACTTGTATTTTTCCCTTTTGGAGGCCTGTCTGTTTCTTACCCTTGAGGAGGTCCCCTGAGGCCTTGGGCCTAGAGAGCCAGGTGGACAGTCCTTCTCCCTGGGAGCTTACAGTCCCTTGGCGCCTGGCACAGCTGCTGGCCCATCTGCCCATTGCAGATTAGAGATAGAAGTCTGCAGTTAAACAATCAGACACAGCAGCCTGCCTGGGCAGAGGAGGAAACCTGCTTACCAAGTGCCAATCAAGCACGGGACTCCCAGTGTTCTCCTCGGCCTAAGTGGGCCAGAGGCTCCACGCTGCAAAGGGCTCTGGCAACGAGGCTCATGGAAAGAGGCTCGTAGGTACCAGGCTCGTTTGCTCTGTATGAGCTCCTTATCACTGGCTGTTTCCTATAGCTCTTAAGTGTTGGGCTGTGTAGACAAAAGGACCCCATTTGTGGGCCTTGAGAGAGACATAGAAAGGGCTGAGGTGAATAGGAAGTGAGGATGAATAGTGGGAAGGCCAGGTAGGAAGGTGCGGCAGGCAGTAAGCCCTGCACTGCTTTCTTTGGTACCAAAAAAGTAAGACTGGCACTGAAAGAACAAAATAGATGGTTACATTTCTGTTTTGCTGGCTCCAGCCTGTTGTATCCTTGAGCTACTTCTTTTGCTAGGAGCTCAGCCTTGTGACTGAAGCATGTGAGCAGAGAGAGGCAGAGTTTCCATCCCAGGCAGAGGAGAAAGTGGGAGGGGAGAGACTAGGGCGAGGCAGAAACCCAAGTAGCCGCTTTGTCCATAATTTCAGACTACAGAGGCTACTGTTTGGAGCTGGCTTCTGCCTGGACCAGTTCTAAGCAAAGGGCCCCAGAGTTGGGCAGTAAGCAGAGTTCAAGGGCGCAGAGCCATGAACATTTGGATGATATAACTGGAATGAGGTTGGATTAAACTTTCCACCAGAGTCCTAATGCCTAGCTCTATGCTGGCACATCAAAGGCACTCATGAAATATGAATTGAGTGAGTGAATGGATGGATGAATGAATGAATGAATGAATGAACTAGTCAAGGAGAAAGAAAAGGGATTTGATTACATTTCTCCTTAGATCCTTTAGAAATTCTCTAGCTTGTACGTAGCGGCTATGCAGCGGCCTGGAGGGGTGGGATGGTGGGGAATGGGATATACACGTGACTAATCTGGAATTATGCATATCTGTAAACAACAAAACTCTGTAAAAGAAAAAAGCAAAATTTAAAAAAAAAGGAAAAAAAATCTCTAGCTTGATCCTTAGGGTTTGGACTTGAGTCTCAAAATGATTGTTTGTGGGGAATGTTTTGTAAGTTGAGGCAAAGCTTAATTATCCCACAGAGCACTGCTTCGTGAATTAACCAGGATATGGGCTTCTCTTCTTTCCCTTTTACCTCCAGGTCTGTGTGTCTGCTCACTTGGGTGGGTGTGTGGAGACCAGAGTGGGGGGCAGCCATACTTAGAATCTTAGAGTGAGAGCTGGGAAAAATCTGTAGCTTTCAGCTCCCTGAGCCCTTTATCCCTCCTTAGGTTCTGAGTCGGGGTCTCAACTGCCTGTTTCTTTCCCAGTGCTTTGCATGTAGTGGGTGCTGATAGGACATTTGCTGAATTAAAAAATGACTAAATTGGCAGAGGCAGGGGGGAAAAGCTTTTCCATCCTAGCTTCTTAGGCCCTGTTCCTTCTTCCTGGCCTTAGAATGGAGCAGACTGCCTTTAAAGGGCAGAGGAGCTGAGTATCCAGTCATGCCCTCTGGTCTCCATGAACTCAGGGGCCCAGCTGGAGCCTGGGCTCTATTTCAGCTGGCAGAAGGCATGGAACTGGAGCCTGCCCTCGGCCGTAGAGAAATTCTGCTGCAGCAGGACTGGGCACGTTGAGTACTCAGCAACCTACCCTACAAAGCAGCTTAGGGGGAAATTATGTAGATTCAAAGCCAGGGGAAGCTCACTTCACGGCACTGGGCTCCTTAGGGAGGACGCTGGGCAGGGTGAGGAGCAGGGGACATTGTCCCTTTTGGGGGGCTCTGTCCAGTCTGTAAGTTAATGGCCGCTCAACTGTGGTTGGCACTGGCAGCCTGGAAATGGCTGCTACTGCCTCTCCCCCTGTCCATCCTTCAGTCTTGCTTGCCCTGACCACTGAGATCTTTGCAGGATGAAGTGACCTCTGGGGACAACCAGGAAACTGATTCCTGCTCCGGATCCTCCTCTTGGATTTGATCGCTGGCTACTCTAAGAAATCACCAAGAAGCAACTTTTTCAGGATGCAGGGTCCTGAGCAGCTTCAGTCATTTGTTAGCTGATTTTCAAGCTTAAAAGGCAAACCTATCCAGGTCTTCTGATGGAACCAAGGCTCAATGAGGCCAGGATGTGCCCAAAGGCTCACTGGGAGGCATCTGGGTACTTGACCTCCCAACTCTGGGACCTGACCTCTCAATATTTCTGAGCATCAGGATTCCGCCTGATGCTCAGGGTTCTTTGCCAAACCAGAGGCTTTTTTAACATGTAAATCCTTCATTAGGGTGGCCAGTTTGTCCCGATTTGTCTCTGTTTCAGCACGGAAAGTCCAGCATTCTGGGAACCCTTCATCACTGGCAAACTGGAACAGTTGGCCACCAATCCCTGAGGAATTGGTCTCTGTCAGTGCTCTGACCCTGGTTTATATTTCTCCACACTGCTTAAATCTCAGGGAACATTTTTTTCCCACCATTTGGTTTCTGTGGGCTGACCCTAGAGATCTAAAGTCACAGATACTGAGCAGAGATGTCACCTACCCAAGGTGCATGAGGCACTCCTTCCCCATCTCTCAGGAGCTTTAAGACAATCCAAATCAGGTGCTCCTCTCTGCTTGCAATTGGAGCAGCTGAAGCACAGCCTAGAGGTGGCTCCTGCCTGTCTGTCGCCGAGAGCTCGGACCAGATCTCACATTTCTGCATCTCTTCTCCTCTGAATAGCTCCAAGCATCCTCTGGCCTCCTGTACCCTAACATGCAACCTACCCCCTTAGGGGGAAATTATGTAGATTCAAAGCCAGGGGAAGCTCACTTCACGGCACTGGGCTCCTTAGGGAGGACGCTGGGCAGGGTGAGGAGCAGGGGACATTGTCCCTTTTGGGGGGCTCTGTCCAGTCTGTAAGTTAATGGCCGCTCAACTGTGGTTGGCACTGGCAGCCTGGAAATGGCTGCTACTGCCTCTCCCCCTGTCCATCCTTCAGTCTTGCTTGCCCTGACCACTGAGATCTTTGCAGGATGAAGTGACCTCTGGGGACAACCAGGAAACTGATTCCTGCTCCGGATCCTCCTCTTGGATTTGATCGCTGGCTACTCTAAGAAATCACCAAGAAGCAACTTTTTCAGGATGCAGGGTCCTGAGCAGCTTCAGTCATTTGTTAGCTGATTTTCAAGCTTAAAAGGCAAACCTATCCAGGTCTTCTGATGGAACCAAGGCTCAATGAGGCCAGGATGTGCCCAAAGGCTCACTGGGAGGCATCTGGGTACTTGACCTCCCAACTCTGGGACCTGACCTCTCAATATTTCTGAGCATCAGGATTCCGCCTGATGCTCAGGGTTCTTTGCCAAACCAGAGGCTTTTTTAACATGTAAATCCTTCATTAGGGTGGCCAGTTTGTCCCGATTTGTCTCTGTTTCAGCACGGAAAGTCCAGCATTCTGGGAACCCTTCATCACTGGCAAACTGGAACAGTTGGCCACCAATCCCTGAGGAATTGGTCTCTGTCAGTGCTCTGACCCTGGTTTATATTTCTCCACACTGCTTAAATCTCAGGGAACATTTTTTTCCCACCATTTGGTTTCTGTGGGCTGACCCTAGAGATCTAAAGTCACAGATACTGAGCAGAGATGTCACCTACCCAAGGTGCATGAGGCACTCCTTCCCCATCTCTCAGGAGCTTTAAGACAATCCAAATCAGGTGCTCCTCTCTGCTTGCAATTGGAGCAGCTGAAGCACAGCCTAGAGGTGGCTCCTGCCTGTCTGTCGCCGAGAGCTCGGACCAGATCTCACATTTCTGCATCTCTTCTCCTCTGAATAGCTCCAAGCATCCTCTGGCCTCCTGTACCCTAACATGCTTCCTATGCCAGAGGACAAAGAGTGTGCAGGTGACACAGCACCCTCTTAGTAACTAGAGGAGCTGAGGTCTGGGGAAGGTTTAGTAAGCTTTGACCCAGGATCACAAAGAAGCGCTAAAATCAGGATCAGCTTATAATTCAGCACCTTTAAGCATAAATCTTCAGCATTTGTGATTTCTGAAATGGTCTTTCCTGCATCATATCCTTTCTTCTGAATCTCATCCCTTCGAGTTAAGATTTTGTCAGAGAAACACAGCCTCGAAGAAGATTGTTTCTACATTCTCTCTCTTTGCACCCTGTTCCTGTCTTGTTGGTGGTGAGACTTTTCCTAAGTGTCAGCCTCCATTCTGATGGGGGCCAAAAATAGCCAGAGCTGGAGTTGCCTAGCTCTGTCCTTCCCAACCCCTCCCATAAAGGAGTTATTCACTGAGGCCTCTCTTTCGCCTATTTATAAATCTTTCCAGAATGTCTTTGTCCCAGTGACAAACACTACTCTACCCTCCTTAACTCTGTCCTGTACTTTGGCCTTGATGGAGATGCTAGAAATTTCCTCTTAGGGCACCCTGCTCTTCACCATGCATAGCCCCGCTTCTTACCCAGTCTGTTTGGTGATCAAGTCAGAGAGGAGAGCTGCTCTTTGGGGGACAGACCCATGGGTCATGGCAGAACTCTGGGATGTAGACATTGGAGAGGACTCATGATGTCCTTGTGCAGCTGAACATACCCTCCACCCCGACCCCGGACTGGATTTTTATTACACTTCATTACAGTGGTGGGGGGTGGGGTGGGGGGTGTGACTCACGCAGAGCCTTGGGGCCCAGGACAGAAGTGTGACTTCAGGCTTCACTCAGCACTTATCAGAACACTCACTCAGTGTGCTCGTAATGGGGATTGAGTGAGTATCATGGACGGCAGGAGCACATGACCTGCACTTGGCTTACGGTCAAGAGCACAGCTCTGGAGTCAGTCTGACCAGGTTCTATCCAGGTCCTGCCACTCTGGGTATTTGCCTCATTGTGTCTCATCTGTAAAAGGGAGATGGCAGGAACCATCCCAAAAGATTGCTATGAAGATGACGTGAGTTGCATTTAGGATTGTGCCTGACACAAAGTGTGCTCTCAGATAGCTGTTGTTATTAGCTAGCTCATACCCTCTGCCATTTGCCTCTCGCAAATTGTTCATTCATTTGAAAGATATACACCAGGAATATACAAATTAACTTCTTCAGAGTTTCCAGCTACACAAGCATTTTCTAAGGCCTTCTTTTTTGCTTTAGCTTCTTTCTTTCTCAAGATCCATTGGCAACAACAGATGTTGAGAAATGGGTCATCACTCAGGTCCCATCTAGCTCATTTTCCTTTGTTTTTTGTAATTGAAGGATAATCACTTTACAAAGTTTTGTTGTTTACTGTCACACATCAACATGAATCAGCCATAGGTGCACATATGTCTCCTCCCTCTTGAACTTCCCTCCCATCTCCCTCCCCACCCCACCCCTCCAGGTTGCTACACAGACCCTGTTTGAATTTGGAGTCTTACAGCAGATTCCCATTTGTTATCTATTTTACATGTGGCAGTGTAAGTTTCCATGTTACTCTTTCCAGACATCTCACTCTCTCCTCCCTCCACTCATGTCCATAAGTCTGTTCTCTATGCCTGTTTCTCCATTGCTGCCCTGCAAATAAATTCATCAGTACCATCTTTCTAGATTCCATATATATGTGTCAGTATATAATATTTATCTTTCTCTTTCTAACTTACTTCATTCTGTATAATAGATTCTAGGTTCATCCACCTCATTAGAACTGACTCAAATGCATTTCATTTTATGACTGAGTAATATTCCATTGTATATATATACCACAGCTTCTTTATCCATTCATCTTTCGATGGACATCTAGGTTGCTTCCATGTTCTAGCTATTGTAAACAATGCTACAATGAACAGTGGGGTACGTGTGTCTCTTTCAATGTTGGTTTCCTCAGGATATAAGCCTAGTAGTAGGATTGCTGAGTCATATGGTGGTTCTATTCCTAGTTTTTTTTAAGGAATTTCCATACTGTCTTCCATAGAGGCTGTATCAGTTTGCATGCCCACCAACAGTGCAAGAGGATTCCCTTTTCTCCATACCCTTTCCAGCATTTATTGTTTGTAGACTTTTTGATGATGGCCATTCTGGCTGGTGTGAGGTGATATCTCATTGTAGTTTTCATTTGCATTTTTCTAATAATGAGTGATGTTGAGCATCTTTTCATGTGTTTGTTGGCCATCTATATGTCTTCTTTGGAGAGATGTCTGCTTAGGTCTTTTTTCCACTTTTTGATTAGGTTGTTTGTGTTTTTTGGTATTGAGTTATATGACCTGCTTGTATATTTTGGAAATTAATCCTTTGTCCGTTGTTTCATTTGCTGTTATTTTCTTCCATTGTGAAGTCTGTCTTTTCACCTTGTTTATAGTTTCCTTTGCTGTGAAAAAGCTTTTAAGTTTAATTAGGTTCCATTTTTTATATTTTTGTTTTTATTTCCATTACTCTAGGAGTAATGGAAGATCTTGTTTTGATTTATGTCATCAAGTGTTCTGCCTATGTTTTCCTCCAAGAGTTTTATGGTTTCTGGCCTTACATTTAGGCCTTTAATCCATTTTGAGTTTATCATTGTGTATACTGTTAGGAAGTGTTCCAACTTCATTCTTTTACATATAGTTGTCCAGTTCTCCCAGCACCATTTATTGAAGAGGCTGTCTTTGCCCCCATTGTATCTTCTTGCCTCCTTTGTTCCATTGGCCTATATTTCTGTTTTTGTGCCAGTACCATATTGTCTTAATGACTGTTGCTTTGTAGTATAGTCTAAAGTCAGGAAGGTTGATTCCTCCAGCTCCATTCTTCTTTCTCAAGACTGCTTTGACTGTCTGGGGTCTTTTATGTTTCCATATGAATGTGATATTTTTTGTTCTAGTTTTGTGAAAAATCCCATTGGTAATTTTATTAGGGATCATATTGAATCTGTAGATTACATTTGGAAGTATAGGCATTTTGATGATATTGATTCTTCCAACCCAGGAACATGGGATAGCTCTCCATTTGTTTATGTCTTCTATGATTTCTTTTCATCAGTGTCTTATAATTTTCTCTATGTAGTTCTTTTTTCTCCTTGGGCAGGTTTATTTCTAGATATTTTGTTCTTCCTGTTGCAAGGGTGAATGGGATTGATTCCTTGATATCTCTTTCTGATTTTTCCTTTTTATTATATAGGAATGTGAGTGATTTCTGTGTATTGATTTTGTATCCCATGACTTTGATTAGCTGTAGTAATTTTCTGATAGTACCTTTAGGGTTTTCTATGTATAGTATCATGTCATCTGCAAACAGTGAGAGTTTTACTTCTTCTTTTCCAATCTGGATTCCTTTTATTTCTTTTTCTTCTCTAATGACTGTAGCTAGCACTTAGAAGACTATGTTGAATAATAGTGGTGAGACTGGACACCCCTGTCTTATTCCTGATCTTAGAGGGAATGTTTTCAGTTTTTCACCATTAAGAATAATGTTTGGTATGGGCTTATATGGTTTCACTATGTTGAGGTAGGTTTCTTCTATGCCCATATTTGAAGAGGGTACTGGATTTTGTCAAAGGCTTTTTCTGCATCATTGAGATTATCATAAGGTTTTTATTTTTCAGTTTGTTAATATGGTGTATCACGTTTATCGATTTGCAGATATTGAAGAAATCTGCATGCTGGAATAAACCAGACTTGATCACGGTGTATGAGCTTTTGATGCATTGCTGAATTCTGTTTGTTAGAATTTTGTTGAGAATTTTTGCATCTATGTTCATCAGTAATATTGGCCTGTAATTTTCTTTTTTTGTGCTGTCTTTGCCTAGTTTTGATATCAGGGTGATGGTGGCCTTGTAGAATGAGTTTGAAAGTGTTCCTTCCTGTGAAATTTTTTGAAGAAGTTTTAGAAGGACTGGCATTAGCTTATAGAATTCACTTGTGAAGTCATCAGCCCTGGGCTTTTATTTTGGGGGAGATTTTGATCACAGTTTCTATTTCAGTGCTTGTAATTGGATTGTTCATAATTTCTATTTCTTCTTGGTCCAGTCTTGGAAGATTGAACTTTTATAAGAATCTGTAGATTACATTTGGAAGTATAGGCATTTTGATGATATTGATTCTTCCAACCCAGGAACATGGGATAGCTCTCCATTTGTTTATGTCTTCTATGATTTCTTTTCATCAGTGTCTTAAAATTTTTCTCTATGTAGTTCTTTTTTCTCCTTGGGCAGGTTTATTTCTAGATATTTTGTTCTTCCTGTTGCAAGGGTGAATGGGATTGATTCCTTGATATCTCTTTCTGATTTTTCCTTTTTATTATATAGGAATGTGAGTGATTTCTGTGTATTGATTTTGTATCCCATGACTTTGATTAGCTGTAGTAATTTTCTGATAGTACCTTTAGGGTTTTCTATGTATAGTATCATGTCATCTGCAAACAGTGAGAGTTTTACTTCTTCTTTTCCAATCTGGATTCCTTTTATTTCTTTTTCTTCTCTAATGACTGTAGCTAGCACTTAGAAGACTATGTTGAATAATAGTGGTGAGACTGGACACCCCTGTCTTATTCCTGATCTTAGAGGGAATGTTTTCAGTTTTTCACCATTAAGAATAATGTTTGGTATGGGCTTATATGGTTTCACTATGTTGAGGTAGGTTTCTTCTATGCCCATATTTGAAGAGGGTACTGGATTTTGTCAAAGGCTTTTTCTGCATCATTGAGATTATCATAAGGTTTTTATTTTTCAGTTTGTTAATATGGTGTATCACGTTTATCGATTTGCAGATATTGAAGAAATCTGCATGCTGGAATAAACCAGACTTGATCACGGTGTATGAGCTTTTTAATGTGTTGTTGAATTCTGTTTGTTAGAATTTTGTTGAGAATTTTTGCATCTATGTTCATCAGTAATATTGGCCTGTAATTTTCTTTTTTTGTGCTGTCTTTGCCTAGTTTTGATATCAGGGTGATGGTGGCCTTGTAGAATGAGTTTGAAAGTGTTCCTTCCTGTGAAATTTTTTGAAGAAGTTTTAGAAGGACTGGCATTAGCTTATAGAATTCACTTGTGAAGTCATCAGCCCTGGGCTTTTATTTTGGGGGAGATTTTGATCACAGTTTCTATTTCAGTGCTTGTAATTGGATTGTTCATAATTTCTATTTCTTCTTGGTCCAGTCTTGGAAGATTGAACTTTTATAAGAATCTGTCCATTTCTTCCAGGTTGTCCATTTTATTGCTATATAGTTGTTCAGAATATTCTCTTATAATTCTTTGTATTTTTGCATTGTCTGTTGAAATCTCTCCTTTTTCATTTCTAATTTTGTTGTTTGATTCTTCTCTCTTTTTTTCTTGATGAGTCTGGCTAAAGGTTTGTCATTTTTGTTTATCTTTTCAAAGAACCAGCTTTTGAATTTATTAATCTTTTATTTCTTTCATTTCTTTTTCATTTGTTTCTGCTCTGATCTTTATGATTTCTTTTCTTCTGCTAACTGTGGGGTTTTTCTGTTCTTCTTTTTCCAGCTGTTTTAAGTATAAAGTTGTTTTAAGTATTAAGTATTAAGTATTTTAAATGTTTTAAGTATTAAGTATAAAGTTAGGTAGTCTATTTGATGCTTTTCTTGTTCCTTGAAGTAGGATTGTATTGCTATAAGTTTCCCTCTTAGAACTGCTTTTGCTGCATCCCATAGGTTTTGAGTTGCTGTGTTTTCATTGTCATTTGCTCCTAGGAATTTTTTAATTTCCCTTTTGATTTTTTTGATAATATGTTCATTATTTAGAAACATTGTTTAATCTCCATGTATTTGTGTTTTTACAGCTTCTTTCTTGTAATTGATGTCTAGTCTCATAACATTGTGGTCAGAAAATATGGTTGAGTGGGAGGAGGGTCCAGGGATATGCATATAAGTGATCTGGGAACATACATGTTGGTGAACAACAAAACTCTGTAGAATCTTTAAAATAAAGAATTAAAAAAAAAAAAAAAGAAAATATGGTTGATATGATTTCAACTTTCTTAAATTTACTGAGGTTTGATTTGTGACCCGAGGTGTGGTCTATCCTGGAGAATATTCTGTATGCACTTGAGAAGAAAGTGTGTTCTTCTTCATTTGGATGGAATGTCTTGAAGATAACAACAAGATCCATCTTGTCTAATGTGTCATTTAAGGCTTGTGTTTCTTTATTAACTTTCTGTTTTAATGATTTGTCGATTGGTGTAAGTGGGGTGTTAAAGTATACTATTATTGTATTACTGTCAATTTCTTTTATTATGTCTGTTAGTGTTTACCTTATGTATTGAGCTGCTCCTATGTTGGGTGCATAGATATTTATAATTGTTATATCTTCCTCTTGGATTGATCCCTTGATCATTATGTAGTGTCCTTCCTTATCTCTTACAATATTGTTTATTTTCAGGTTTATTTTGTCTGATATGAGGATGGCTACTCCCATCTAGCTCTTGACAATCCTTTTATGCATGTTGTGGGGCAAAATTTGGTGCATGGATCACTTGCCTTGGGAGTCAGAGGACCTGAATACTATGAATGAACTGGCTAGTAACCAGGTCATATCAACCAGGTGACCTTGAACAGGTCACTTTATCTTCCTGGGCTTCAGTGTGCCCTTCTTTCAAATGGAGTAATAATATCTTTCAACTTTACCTTGTATGGATGCTTTGCTAATAAAATGAGATCATGGATGCCAAAGTACTTGCAAAAGTAAAAGCTCCATGTGAATGACAGGTGCAAGGAAAACAAAGACAAGACAGCTTCCAGAGAGCTCCCAATCTAAGGGCAGAGGTGTACCTATTGTTTTTTTTTCCTTTGTAATTTTTTTTGATTTTTGATAATATGTTCATTATTTAGAAACATTGTTTAATCTCCATGTATTTGTGTTTTTACAGCTTCTTTCTTGTAATTGATGTCTAGTCTCATAACATTGTGGTCAGAAAATATGGTTGAGTGGGAGGAGGGTCCAGGGATATGCATATAAGTGATCTGGGAACATACATGTTGGTGAACAACAAAACTCTGTAGAATCTTTAAAATAAAGAATTAAAAAAAAAAAAAAAGAAAATATGGTTGATATGATTTCAACTTTCTTAAATTTACTGAGGTTTGATTTGTGACCCGAGGTGTGGTCTATCCTGGAGAATATTCTGTATGCACTTGAGAAGAAAGTGTGTTCTTCTTCATTTGGATGGAATGTCTTGAAGATAACAACAAGATCCATCTTGTCTAATGTGTCATTTAAGGCTTGTGTTTCTTTATTAACTTTCTGTTTTAATGATTTGTCGATTGGTGTAAGTGGGGTGTTAAAGTATACTATTATTGTATTACTGTCAATTTCTTTTATTATGTCTGTTAGTGTTTACCTTATGTATTGAGCTGCTCCTATGTTGGGTGCATAGATATTTATAATTGTTATATCTTCCTCTTGGATTGATCCCTTGATCATTATGTAGTGTCCTTCCTTATCTCTTACAATATTGTTTATTTTCAGGTTTATTTTGTCTGATATGAGGATGGCTACTCCCATCTAGCTCTTGACAATCCTTTTATGCATGTTGTGGGGCAAAATTTGGTGCATGGATCACTTGCCTTGGGAGTCAGAGGACCTGAATACTATGAATGAACTGGCTAGTAACCAGGTCATATCAACCAGGTGACCTTGAACAGGTCACTTTATCTTCCTGGGCTTCAGTGTGCCCTTCTTTCAAATGGAGTAATAATATCTTTCAACTTTACCTTGTATGGATGCTTTGCTAATAAAATGAGATCATGGATGCCAAAGTACTTGCAAAAGTAAAAGCTCCATGTGAATGACAGGTGCAAGGAAAACAAAGACAAGACAGCTTCCAGAGAGCTCCCAATCTAAGGGCAGAGGTGTACCTCCTGCAAGGAGGGGCCTGAAGGTCATTAACAGCAGGGCAAGAAGCTCCTGGAGGGCACTGAATGTCCAGTGTTTAGCAGAGAGCATGGCACATAGCAGACACACAATCAATGCCAGGCACATAGTTGCAGGCCCTTCGTAAATGTTTGTCAAATGAATGACTCTAACAAGTTGCTCTATCCAATGTAACTGCGGCGAGGATATTAAGTTCTGAGGAAATACAGAATGAAGGCAAGACTGGTGTTGGGACTGTGACAAGGGTGAAATCACACAGTTTAGATCCTTGCTTTATTAGTAATACATCATGATTTCCTCCTTTAAAGAGAAGTCTGGCTGTACACAGGCGCTCATATGTTTGTGTATCTGAGCTGGGCAGCATAAGAGTTAGCGCAATGAATTGTCAGACTGACCTGAGGTCCCATCTAAGCTCTGCGGCTTACGTGTGACCTGGAGAGGTTTCCTCAGCCTATCAGGACTATTCTGAAAGAGATGATTTAGATTTAGGATGGGAAGAAGGAGAAGAACTTGCATCAGTGAAATGGCACTGCATGAGACAGGAAAGGCATTTGCAAGGTCCCCAGCGCCAGTTAACTTGGCTTGAGTTGGCATGTGGGTGACCTGGTGGGGGTCACAGAAGAAGTGAAAGGAATCAGGGATGTTGGGGAAAAGCCCTTAAAATCCAGGCAGAGGAGTTTTTCTGTGCAGTAGTTCCAACTGGATTTTGAGAGAGAAAAGTACCAGGCAGGGGAATGTGGCGGAGCATGCTTGAGAAGTTGATTGTGGCTGGTGGGGGACAGACCACAGGCGGCCTGTTATCTGCTGTTTCCCCATCACTGGCAGAATCCTGGTGGTTGATAGCTCTGGGTAGTAGAACAGTGGTTGAAGCTTCAGGACCGCCACCCAGTAGATGCTAAGGACGCTCTGGGGGTGGGAAAAGCCAGATGGCAGCACTCTGCCATGCAACCCCACTGACTTCCCTAGGCTGGGCGGGGAGCTGGCCTGGCTTGTTAGTTTGGGAATCTTCTGTTGCAGTGGAATAAAAGAACGCTAATAGTCCAGGAAGTTAGCTCCCAATCTAAGGGCAGAGGTGTACCTCCTGCAAGGAGGGGCCTGAAGGTCATTAACAGCAGGGCAAGAAGCTCCTGGAGGGCACTGAATGTCCAGTGTTTAGCAGAGAGCATGGCACATAGCAGACACACAATCAATGCCAGGCACATAGTTGCAGGCCCTTCGTAAATGTTTGTCAAATGAATGACTCTAACAAGTTGCTCTATCCAATGTAACTGGGGAGGATATTAAGTTCTGAGGAAATACAGAATGAAGGCAAGACTGGTGTTGGGACTGTGACAAGGGTGAAATCACACAGTTTAGATCCTTGCTTTATTAGTAATACATCATGATTTCCTCCTTTAAAGAGAAGTCTGGCTGTACACAGGCGCTCATATGTTTGTGTATCTGAGCTGGGCAGCATAAGAGTTAGCGCAATGAATTGTCAGACTGACCTGAGGTCCCATCTAAGCTCTGCGGCTTACGTGTGACCTGGAGAGGTTTCCTCAGCCTATCAGGACTATTCTGAAAGAGATGATTTAGATTTAGGATGGGAAGAAGGAGAAGAACTTGCATCAGTGAAATGGCACTGCATGAGACAGGAAAGGCATTTGCAAGGTCCCCAGCGCCAGTTAACTTGGCTTGAGTTGGCATGTGGGTGACCTGGTGGGGGTCACAGAAGAAGTGAAAGGAATCAGGGATGTTGGGGAAAAGCCCTTAAAATCCAGGCAGAGGAGTTTTTCTGTGCAGTAGTTCCAACTGGATTTTGAGAGAGAAAAGTACCAGGCAGGGGAATGTGGCGGAGCATGCTTGAGAAGTTGATTGTGGCTGGTGGGGGACAGACCACAGGCGGCCTGTTATCTGCTGTTTCCCCATCACTGGCAGAATCCTGGTGGTTGATAGCTCTGGGTAGTAGAACAGTGGTTGAAGCTTCAGGGACCGCCACCCAGTAGATGCTAACGACGCTCTGAGGGTGGGAAAAGCCAGATGGCAGCACTCTGCCATGCAACCCCACTGACTTCCCTAGGCTGGGCGGGGAGCTGGCCTGGCTTGTTAGTTTGGGAATCTTCTGTTGCAGTGGAAAGGAAAGGAATAGAGAATTTCCAGCATGCCCCCTGGAAAGATAGGACTAAAGTCTCACAGTTTAGAGCCTTGCATTATTAAGAACAGATCATTATTCCCTCCTTTAAGAAAAGAAGTCTGTACACACACAGGTGCTCATTTGCTTGCATATTTAAAGTGGGCAGCATGAAGCTAAGGGCAAGGAATGGTCAAACCAATCTGAGGTCCTATCTAAGCTTTGCTACCTGCTATGTGACCTTGAGCAGATTTCTTATGCTCTCTGAGCATCACTTTTCTCATCCACAAAGGCCTTTGTCAGAGAATTAATTTGAGGATTGAAAAAAAATTGTGTGTCTAAAGTACTGAGAGCAGTGCCTCCGTAGTATGTAGTGAAATTCTCAGGCCGAGTCGTGGGTTATGCTTTCAGTTTCTCCTGCTAAGGGAGAGGAGGCAGAGCGGGCACTGCAGAGTCCAAGGGACAGCTCCTGGCACCTGCTTTTCCTGGCTCTGCTGCACGCTGGGCTCTGTACCCACACTGTCCTATGCACCGGCGACCCCAGACCTGAGTCTGCCTTTCTCTCCTCGGTGTCCTGGTATCTCACGGGATCCTGGTGCATAACAGACATTCACTGAGTGTTTGTTGAATGGATGATGAATTTTACATGGTCCTTGAAAGTTCATAGCCTAGCAGGGGAGAAAGACTTGTAAACAAAGAATCGAGAAAAATAAGATAAAATGCATGGAGCGCTTTGTAAACACAGAGGAAGGAAGACCACCTGAATGAAAGTCAGGAGCAGGGGTAGGGGGCAGGTTTGGGCTCAACCTTAAAGCATGGGTGAGTGGGTGGAAGGGGTTCAGCTCCGGCAGAAGGAACAGCATGCTAAGAGCTGCACAAGGCAGCATGGGAACTGGAAAAACATCCGCATGCTCAGGGCTGAAGCACAGAGAACGCTTCAGGGATCTTGGAGTCGGAAGCTAGAAGGTGGCTTGTAAAGATCTTTGGCAACTCTGCCCAGGAGGTTGGATTTAACCCTCTAAGGGTTTGAGGAGACATGAGGCACAGTTTGCTTCCTCTTTTTTTCTTGTCCTCGTCCTTCTGGCCCTGCCCAGATGAGATCCTCTCTGAGGATCCGAGAGGCTCGTGGCCTGCCTGAGAGCACACAGCATGTCATCTGTAGGATCAGTGCCGTTGGCTTCCACTAGCTGATGGACTGTTAAACAGTGGACTGTCGTGGCTGTCACCCCGGGCCAACAGGGTGGCTGCGGCCTCTGTCTAACACTGTCCCACATTCTACCTCGCAACCACCTCATCCATTCAGAGAGCCTAGTGTGGTTGAGCCTGGACCCCAAGGAGAAGCCCCAAGATCCACTGGAATAACTTCCTGCTTCTTTTCTAGGTGCCTGGCTGCCTGGCATGTGCCCGATTTGCCTTGAGGACTTGTTTTTCAAAAGAGATTGGGCAGGATTTTCAGAGTGTGATGGCAATTTTTAAACTTCCTGCTTTCAGTTTCTCCTGCTAAGGGAGAGGAGGCAGAGCGGGCACTGCAGAGTCCAAGGGACAGCTCCTGGCACCTGCTTTTCCTGGCTCTGCTGCACGCTGGGCTCTGTACCCACACTGTCCTATGCACCGGCGACCCCAGACCTGAGTCTGCCTTTCTCTCCTCGGTGTCCTGGTATCTCACGGGATCCTGGTGCATAACAGACATTCACTGAGTGTTTGTTGAATGGATGATGAATTTTACATGGTCCTTGAAAGTTCATAGCCTAGCAGGGGAGAAAGACTTGTAAACAAAGAATCGAGAAAAATAAGATAAAATGCATGGAGCGCTTTGTAAACACAGAGGAAGGAAGACCACCTGAATGAAAGTCAGGAGCAGGGGTAGGGGGCAGGTTTGGGCTCAACCTTAAAGCATGGGTGAGTGGGTGGAAGGGGTTCAGCTCCGGCAGAAGGAACAGCATGCTAAGAGCTGCACAAGGCAGCATGGGAACTGGAAAAACATCCGCATGCTCAGGGCTGAAGCACAGAGAACGCTTCAGGGATCTTGGAGTCGGAAGCTAGAAGGTGGCTTGTAAAGATCTTTGGCAACTCTGCCCAGGAGGTTGGATTTAACCCTCTAAGGGTTTGAGGAGACATGAGGCACAGTTTGCTTCCTCTTTTTTTCTTGTCCTCGTCCTTCTGGCCCTGCCCAGATGAGATCCTCTCTGAGGATCCGAGAGGCTCGTGGCCTGCCTGAGAGCACACAGCATGTCATCTGTAGGATCAGTGCCGTTGGCTTCCACTAGCTGATGGACTGTTAAACAGTGGACTGTCGTGGCTGTCACCAGGGCCAACAGGGTGGCTGCGGCCTCTGTCTAACACTGTCCCACATTCTACCTCGCAACCACCTCATCCATTCAGAGAGCCTAGTGTGGTTGAGCCTGGACCCCAAGGAGAAGCCCCAAGATCCACTGGAATAACTTCCTGCTTCTTTTCTAGGTGCCTGGCTGCCTGGCATGTGCCCGATTTGCCTTGAGGACTTGTTTTTCAAAAGAGATTGGGCAGGATTTTCAGAGTGTGATGGCATTATTCTGTGTTTTTCTGGAGAAAGCTAAGAACCCTCCTCTGCCCTTACCTACCCCACCTACTGCCCCTGCCCTGGGGACCCGTGTGCCTTGCAGATAAGAGGTCTCCACAGACTCTATGGAGTGAGCAATGAACCATGTGGGAAGGGGTCGGGGACCTGGTACTTTCCAGAAAAGCAGGAGGAGCAGTGGGAGCCTCACAGGGGCTCAGGCTGAGCAAGAAGTGTCCTTACCTCCTCGCCCCAGGGAAACTCCAGAGAGAAGCCAACTTGTTGAGTTCTGGTTTCGTAGGAGCCAAGCCTGTTCAGGAGCCCCTTCCCACAGGTACTGCCCCCTTCCCAACTCAGGGAGGTGGGGTGACTGTGGTGAATCCGGGCAGAGCACGTGGTTTCTTCCGCAGGTTCTTGTGGAGCCAGGTCCTCACCTGGGAAGCACTCCTGAAAGGCTCACCCCACCTCTGGGGCTGGGCATCCAGTGGCGGGGTCTCCCCAGCTTGTATTGAAGGCTCCCCTTCCCCTGAATCCACCCCCCATCATCCAGGGCAGGAAGGAGTCTCCATTTAACAGGTGGGCACCACAAGGCATGGGGACAGTGCAGCGCAGGAGCGCCTGAGAAGGAACAGCCGGCCCCCCTCACTTTCTGCAGATAGGAAAGGAGAGAAGGAGGCCAGTGGCGTCCTGGGACCCTGCCGGCTGGGCCTGCTTGATAGCTGAAGGCCACCCCATTGCAAGTGCTCCTTCATTATGTCCTAGACGGGCTCTGGGGGGTACAGCCTGTGTCTGTGCATCCCAGTTAGACTTAGATCAAACAAGAGTCATGTGCCACTATCCGGCACTACTGACTTGAGGTGACATACTCTCCCAGGACCTGCTGACCCCTCCTCCCCACTTGTTCCTGCCTGCCTTCTTGCTGGCTCCCTTTCCTTCCCTCTCCCTTCTGGTCCTCCCTCCCTTCCATATCTCTCTTTCCTCCCTCTTTCTTTATCCATCCCACCTTCCCTGCCTTCCCACCCTTTCTTTGCCAGATTTGCCTTGAGGACTTGTTTTTCAAAAGAGATTGGGCAGGATTTTCAGAGTGTGATGGCATTATTCTGTGTTTTTCTGGAGAAAGCTAAGAACCCTCCTCTGCCCTTACCTACCCCACCTACTGCCCCTGCCCTGGGGACCCGTGTGCCTTGCAGATAAGAGGTCTCCACAGACTCTATGGAGTGAGCAATGAACCATGTGGGAAGGGGTCGGGGACCTGGTACTTTCCAGAAAAGCAGGAGGAGCAGTGGGAGCCTCACAGGGGCTCAGGCTGAGCAAGAAGTGTCCTTACCTCCTCGCCCCAGGGAAACTCCAGAGAGAAGCCAACTTGTTGAGTTCTGGTTTCAGAGGAGCCAAGCCTGTTCAGGAGCCCCTTCCCACAGGTACTGCCCCCTTCCCAACTCAGGGAGGTGGGGTGACTGTGGTGAATCCGGGCAGAGCACGTGGTTTCTTCCGCAGGTTCTTGTGGAGCCAGGTCCTCACCTGGGAAGCACTCCTGAAAGGCTCACCCCACCTCTGGGGCTGGGCATCCAGTGGCGGGGTCTCCCCAGCTTGTATTGAAGGCTCCCCTTCCCCTGAATCCACCCCCCATCATCCAGGGCAGGAAGGAGTCTCCATTTAACAGGTGGGCACCACAAGGCATGGGGACAGTGCAGCGCAGGAGCGCCTGAGAAGGAACAGCCGGCCCCCCTCACTTTCTGCAGATAGGAAAGGAGAGAAGGAGGCCAGTGGCGTCCTGGGACCCTGCCGGCTGGGCCTGCTTGATAGCTGAAGGCCACCCCATTGCAAGTGCTCCTTCATTATGTCCTAGACGGGCTCTGGGGGGTACAGCCTGTGTCTGTGCATCCCAGTTAGACTTAGATCAAACAAGAGTCATGTGCCACTATCCGGCACTACTGACTTGAGGTGACATACTCTCCCAGGACCTGCTGACCCCTCCTCCCCCACTTGTTCCTGCCTGCCTTCTTGCTGGCTCCCCTTTCCTTCCCCTCTCCCTTCTGGTCCTCCCTCCCCTTCCATATCTCTCTTTCCTCCCCTCTTTCTTTATCCATCCCACCTTCCCTGCCTTCCCACCCTTTCTTTGCCAGACATTTATTAAGAAATCATTAGATGCCAGATACCAGAAATGCAAATATGAACAAGACACGGTCACTGCTCTCAAGGAACAGAGTACCATGTGGGAGACAGACACATAAACAGATCATCACAACGTGGGATGACAGCATAACTCAGAAACACCTGAGCCGGAGAGGGAGCAGGCCCCTCCACTGGAGTGGGAGTGGGGGTTTGATAGGAGAAGAGAAGTTCCCACCAGCTTCAATAGGAGCCTGGACTTCCTGGGGCCTGCCCCTCATTTATATTCACCAAGTCTATGACCAGGAGCAAGCCCTTAACCTCTCTGGACCTCAGCCCCCCCACCCTTTTTAGGAGTGTTTGAGGCTTACTATAGAATGAAAGACACAAACAAAATGGTGGGTTTTGCCTTGTGGTAGGTGATGATCGCCAGCTCTTGTTGGAGAGGACCGTGAACGAGAATGCTGGGAATTTCAGAGGAAATGGCCCATTAAGCTGGTGGGAGCCTCGCAACTGCTCCTCCTCTTGCTCCAAGCTCTGTCTTCAGCAAGTGGAGGACAGTGGGCGGACCCGTGGAAAGAAGCGGCTTCATTCACAATTACAGTCATATCATCCTCTTTCATCTCTTCCCTTTTCTTCCCACCGGAAGTGGGTCTCATGAAGCCTGTGGTTGGTTTCAGAGATAAACCGAGTGTCCTGTGTTAGAGGGAGTTTGCATCCGTGTCAAGGTGGGACGCGATCAAGGACAGACTGGAGAGCCAGGTGCCACCAGACACTTTGTGACGGAGGGGCCTTGACCCGTTCTTTTCCTGTCTACCAGGAACCTTTCCACTCTCTGCTGAGCGCCCACTCAAGTGACCTTGGGCAAGACTGGCAAACAGTAGGATCTTGCCCTTCCTGGCATCTCTGGACCAGAGAAGGTAAAATGACACATAACTAGAAAGAACCTGAATCTTATAGAATAAAGGGTGTGAGAGAGTTTAATACCTTCTAGCCAAGCTTATACTGCTCGGACTGAGTGGTTATGAGCCCGGCTTACCAACCTCATTCCCTCCAACTATTGAAGTAGAACTCTCTGGACTCTATGATGGGACCCTGGGAGTGCTGTTTCCTGAACTTAAACCCTTAGAAAATCAAATTGCTTGACTTTGAGGTGAGTGCAGATGAAGCATCCCTCTCATAGAGCCAGTCTCCTCCAGGGCTGAAACTGCTTCGGTCTGACTTCCCTTTCACGTGCCAGAAGGCGCCATCAAAGTGAAGCAGACAGGGTAATATATATAATGGTAGAAGATCAGGCTTGGGAGTCAGCGTTCAAATTCAGAGCTGTGTGGCAACTTAACCTCTCTGTGCTGTTTCATGACTTGGAAGATGGGAGTGGTAATATTGCCCCATAGGGTAGTATTGAATTAAATGAGTTAATTTGGAAAGCGTTTAACATAGTGCTCTCAGATGTTGGTACTCACCCTGCTCAGGCTTGTATTCCTCAAATCGTTGTTGTTGTTGTCGATAAGTTGTATCTGAATCTTTTTGACCCCATGAACTGTAGCCCACCAGGCTCCTCTGTCCATGGAATTTCCCAGGCAAGAATATTGGCGTGGGTTGCCATTTCCGTCTCCAGGGGATCTTCCAATCCAGGGAGCAGGCAGATTCCTTGCCACCGAGTCACAAGGAAAACCCAACTTTAAATTACATAAGCCTTTTTCCCTAAAGCTGTGTGTACAAACACTTAGGAACCTCTGAGACTTGGGAATCTGTCTATAAGTATATATTTTCGTTAGCTTCTCCTACAGCAGTGGATTTCTGTCTTTCCCTCCACCCTACAAAGAGATAAAGTAAGCACCCACCACGTAAGCACACACACACACACACACACACACACACACACACACGTCTATAATTAACAGTTATGCCAAGCACCTTTCCAAATGCTTTATGTGACTAATATAACCCTCATAACAACCTTATGAGATGGACACTATCAGGGTCCTCCTTTTAAAGAGGAAGACAGAAACATAGAAAGACAAGTGACTGAGTCAAGATTGAAACACTGCGTATGTGCGTGTTACAGGTTTGAAAAGTATCACAAAATAATACTCTTACCAAGTGCATGCTGATATTTTCTGTTCTATTCCATTATATTTTAAAAGTGTTAATCTTAATTTACTAAATTGATTTCACAACTTGCTGACGAGTCAAAGATTACATTGTACAAGTCCTACGAAATGTGCTCAGAAAAAGCCAGGAGGGTAATGAGGGGAAACTTCTGAGGGGAAGGAGTACAAAGACATGGCAGCTTTGTGTCGCCTTTTTCTAGAAATGAGGGAACTCGTGCTGGGAGCGCTGGCGCTCTGAGACTGGGACGGGACCTTGTGCGTCCAGATGGGGACTCAAGAGCTCAGACCCTTGGACGTGGCTCGGCGGGGCTCAGGATGTCACTCTTGTTATCGTATCCCTTCCCAGACTCGGATTCAAGCAAGCCTTCCAGCCCAGAGCCCCTGCCTGCAGCCCGGGACACAGGCTTGGTTGCAGAGCTCCCTGGGCTTCGTCATGAACCGGCTGATGTTCTATCAACAGGACCCTGTGTTTTGTTTTTAGGTTTAGCTTGTGAAACCCTCCTCTATTTATCAAGTTACTTTATTCTCACAAGAGCTAAACGGAGGGAGTGTAGGTTTGGTTCCATCCACAGGCGAAGGAGGCACAGAGATGTTCCGTGTCTGGCCGGGGCGCGGGGAGCCTGGAATGCAGCCTCTGGGCTTCTGGTGCTGGTTGCTCTGGCTGCAGATGACAGGGACGGGGGTGGACTGCACGCCAGCCATGGAGGTGATTAAGGAGGCGGATACACAGAGCCCGCTTCACCCGTCTAGGTCCCTTACCTGTGCTCTGCTGCGCGTCAGCCCCAGGGGCCTCCAGGTGAAATATGGAAGGCACCCTGACCCCAGGACATCCGGGCACAGGGGCCACAGGCACCAAAACAGGCTGTGGATGGCTTCTGTTGGCCTATGGGGTCAGTCTCATCAGGGTGAGTTTGATATCTATGCTGGCTTCCCCCGGTGGAGGATGGCTTAAATTTCAGCCTGCCAGGTAAAGGATAACCCAAACCTGGGAGGCTAGAGAAGGTGGACGCTGGGGGAAGCTGTGACCTTTTAGAAAGGGACCTCCGTCTGCCTGGAACAGGGCAGTGGAGATACTGCCCCCTGGAGCAGGAGGAAGTGGCGAGATGGGTTCCGGAGGCCCTGCCCGCTCTGGGGCGCGCTGCCCCGCACGTCTAGCCTGCAGTGGGGACTGTCGGGGGTTGGGACCGCTCGGCTGACCCGCCGGAGCCCGTTCCCCAGGGTCCCTATTCTGAGCGCCCTGCAGCTGTCTTTCAGGGCCGCTCTCCTTCCAGGCCTCGCTCAGGTTTCTGGTGGGGACGCTGCTCTCACACCCACTCCCACATCCTGTGTCAGGAAAGCCAGACTCTCACCCAGCCAGCACCTCCCCTCCCCTCAGCTGTCCTGGTATAGCTTTTAGTTGTTTAAAAAGTTAGGAAAATATGTTTCAGAGCTGTGGTTGCTTCTGAAGGAGTCTGCTTCCTGCTGCTGGCACTGAGGCTTTCAAAGATCATTTTATCTGTTGATCAGTGAGAATGTATTTATTGAGCAGGAGCCACTTGGTGCCTGGTGGGCTCCACAACCTGGTCCCCAGCCCTAGTTACTTCTGAGGGAGCAACAGGGTCTAAATATGCAGCGGTGAGCACAATAGTAAACAAGATGCACGTTCCTTCTTGTGTTATTCTTACCTCTTGGCCTGGAGGGAGACCTAGGCAAGGGACTGGTGTGTTCCACCCTCTTCCCTGTGGCTCTCTTTCCAGAAGGCCTGCCTTGGGTCCCTGAGAGGCTGTCGTCTCCATGTGGCTACCACCCTGACCATCTCTCCACTCTGCCTTCACACTGCCCTCATCATGGGCTGCCTTTGAGAGGAGGGCGATTTGGGAGGTTTGGTTCATCTGTGTCCAGGACGAACGAGACTGGAGTTTCTCGAGTGCGGGAACCCCCTTTCAAAGTCCAAAGACTGAGAAGTTTTCAGCCCTGCGGATGCACCGGATGGCCATGGAATGAATGACCAACATATGCCCGTGCCTGCACGTGGGAGAAGGCCTTCTGTGGGCTGGGCGTGTTTGGTAGAGACTTTCTGGGAATGGTGGCATTGGAGCTCAGCCTCAAAGCCGTGTCCACCTGCCCTGGGAGACCTGGCTTCAACAGGCATCTGGGATGGAGTCTGGAAATCCGTTTCTTAGAGAAGGTCCTCGAGTCATCAGGAGATCAGTGTGGTTAAGCTCTGCTGCTGAGGCTGGCCTGCTGTGGCGAGTGGGGAAGCGTAGGGCATCCTGGGTAGGGGAGGGGCATGGTCCAAAGCAGAGACCCTGAGGGCTTTGGGGTAAAATACTGGGGAGCTCTGGCTGGACGAGAGGTTTTCTGCATGGAGCTGTGGAATGGGGTTCTTCAAGGATGAATGGGGATGGCCTGTGGTGGGGCCTCAGTGCTGGAAGACAAGGTGCTGGGCCTCTGTGTAGCGGTGGGGAGAGGGCAGTCAGCGGAGATTTCTGAGGAAGAAAGTAGCCTGAGGAAAGCAGGCATTAAACCATACCCCACAGGGGACACTAGCTCTAGTTTTAAAGCACAAAGGTGGAGTCCTAAATGTTCCCTTATCACTCATTCCAGGTGCTTCTTGGTGTCTAACCTAAATCTGTCTTGCTGCACCCAAAGTACAATTTGTCTCCTAGGAACTGGAAAACACCTGGACAGAAAAGTCATTCTCCCATTTCTGTCAGCGAGAACCCACATATCTCAGTGGAGCAAGTAAGTGTGCCAGGGTTGTGGGCCAAGTTGGCAGAGCCCTGGGGCATAGGAGGGCACTGTGCCCAACACTGATACAAGCGCCCACCTCTAGCGGTGGGGGTAGGGTCGTCGGTGCCCCCGTGAGTTTAGAAACCCTGGATTGGTCTTTTGGGTGCTCTGCCCACTGCCCGCCCCCAGTGCTGGCATGAGCACTGCCCTTTGGAAAAGCTAGCGGGCATAGAGACAGGCACCCAACCCTCCTGCTCCATTGTGAAGGTAAGAGATGTGGCTGCTAAAGGTCTCAGGCCAGGAGAGAAGGACACAGGAGAGGAAGGAGGGAGGGGCACAGGGAAGAGGCTGGGGGATCTCACCCCTGCTTGTCAGGGTGCCCATCTGACACCAGAGAGGAGACTGCCAGGAGGCAGGAGGCTGCGGTATCTGTTCCCTTCCAGTCTCCAGCTTAGGCCAGCCCCAGGCTCGGGGGTGAGGCTCGAGTCTGAGCCTGTCTTGTCCTCCCAGGGTCCTCCTCTGCCGCCGCTCTCACCCCCTCCTCACCTGCTTCCTGCAGCAGTATCAGATGGAATCCCAGACATGCCAGTCTCCAAAAATGAAAACTTTTCTTGAACAGGGACTCCCTCTCCCCTCCCCCCGGCTCCCAGGGTAAATGGAACGTCCCATTTAAAGGGTGAACCAGGAACAGGTGAGCGTCCAGTGCAGCAAAGAGAGAGGACTCAGAGACCCAGGCGGGAGGCGTGCGGCTGAGCCAGCCCCTGCCCACCTCCACTCTGCCACCTTTCTACCCGGCTGCTGGAGGCTCCTTGCTTCCTCAGCCCAGACCCCCACATGGGGGGGACACCTAAAGAGGCCAGGTAGGCAGACACCCTCTCAGAAGACCCTGTCCTTTGCCCTGGGGACTTGGACTTTCCCACCCACCTGGGGCTGTTGTGTCCCACAGTTCTAGGGGCACCGCTCACACTGTGCACCATGTGTATGGCACCCTTGGGGTGTGCCGAGTCTGGGAAGTCAGTGCCAGCAGATAAGGAGGAGGGCAGAATCAGACACTTTTCTGTGTTCCAGGTGAACAATAGAGACCTTCCAGGAAGCTGGGGGGAGGGCGTTGCCTGTAAGAGGATCCCCAAGTGGATGCTCTGTGAGGTGGCTTGAACAGGTTTTTGCATTTGCTGCTGATCGCTTAATTAGACACCTTCGTAGTGCTCTCTGCTAATGACCATGTCTCCCAGGGAGATGACAGATAAAAGGGTGGGTGGCATCCGAGGCCAGGTGGAGGTCTCAAGGACAGTCACCTGAGAATGGGGGCAAGGGAGGTAGAACCGTTTGGCATTTCCTTGGGCCGGTACAGACTACTGACCGTCAGAGAGAATGGGTGCTTTCTCTCCAGGGACTGAGGAGAGAAGCAGGGTTTGGGGCCCATTTCTGTCTCCAGTTTTCACATACGGTGTGGGCTCCAAACTTGTTGCCTTCTTTAAAAATGGGGAGGGCCATGCCCAGTGCCCAGGAAGTCACTGAGGCCAGATAAGCCCAGGCCTGTGCATGTTTCTGGAGATAGGTGGTTTGCAGTGCAGAGCAGCCAAGTGGTTTTCCAGGCACCTGGGTGTTACGTTGGAAAGGGAGCCGGGTGGGGAGCTCTGATGATTGCCTGGAGGACGGTATCGCTCAGCGTTGAGAACTCCAGCTGGACAATCAAGAACTTTTCTGGGACCTGAAGCTGTTTCGATAATGGGCTAGGAGCCTCACCGCAGATGTTTCAGAGTGGCTCAGAGGGTGTGTGAGAGGCAAGGTGATGCTAGTAATTTTCTGCTGATGACTGGGAACTGGCTGGATGTGAGTGTTTGTGATTCTTCCTGCCTCTCCCAGTCCTCTATGGCACATCTTCCTAAAACTGTGGTTTTCAGGATTGGGGCAAAGCGGCCTCAGCCTTTTTTTTTTTTTTCACTTTTTTCCCGGGTGAAAGTGAAAGTGTTAGTAGCTCAGTTGTGTCTGACTCTTTGTGACCCCATGGATTGTAGCCCACCAGGCTCCTCTGTCCATGGAATTCTCCAGGCAAGAATACTGGAGTGGGGTGAGACAGCCAAGTATTTACCAAAAGCAGGGCTGCGGAGGAAAGGTGCCAGGATCCAGGTCAATGTTGTGTTTGTGCTACCCAAACAATACCATGCTTCACATGCTCCTGAGTGCCACAGCCCTGTTGGGAGGCCTGAGCCAGGCCCCTGTGAAGGCTGGCTGTGTAGGGAGATGACAGAAAAAGAGGAGGGTGGCTTCGGAGGCCAGGTGGAGCAAGGACCCCGGAGCAGCCGGGTAGGAAGGTGGCAGAGTGAAGGTGGGGAGTGGGGGGCTCAGCCCTCCCTCCTGGCTCAGTCCCACAGGACTGTGCCCCACGAGTGAGCCAGAAGACACCATTCCTGCTTCTGCCCTGAGTGTCTCTGGGGCGCTGGCATCCAGGTGTGGCTTGTCTTTGGTCTCCCTTCCTCCATGCCGGGAAGGCTGAACACCTCAGAAGGGTGGACTCTGATGACAGAGAAGCAGGGTTTGGGCCTTTGTGGGCTCCAAACTTGTTGCCTTCTTTAAAAATGGGGAGGGCCATGCCCAGTGCCCAGGAAGTCACTGAGGCCAGATAAGCCCAGGCCTGTGCATGTTTCTGGAGATAGGTGGTTTGCAGTGCAGAGCAGCCAAGTGGTTTTCCAGGCACCTGGGTGTTACGTTGGAAAGGGAGCCGGGTGGGGAGCTCTGATGATTGCCTGGAGGACGGTATCGCTCAGCGTTGAGAACTCCAGCTGGACAATCAAGAACTTTTCTGGGACCTGAAGCTGTTTCGATAATGGGCTAGGAGCCTCACCGCAGATGTTTCAGAGTGGCTCAGAGGGTGTGTGAGAGGCAAGGTGATGCTAGTAATTTTCTGCTGATGACTGGGAACTGGCTGGATGTGAGTGTTTGTGATTCTTCCTGCCTCTCCCCAGTCCTCTATGGCACATCTTCCTAAAACTGTGGTTTTCAGGATTGGGGCAAAGCGGCCTCAGCCTTTTTTTTTTTTTTTTCACTTTTTCCTGGGTGAAAGTGAAAGTGTTAGTAGCTCAGTTGTGTCTGACTCTTTGTGACCCCATGGATTGTAGCCCACCAGGCTCCTCTGTCCATGGAATTCTCCAGGCAAGAATACTGGAGTGGGGTGAGACAGCCAAGTATTTACCAAAAGCAGGGCTGCGGAGGAAAGGTGCCAGGATCCAGGTCAATGTTGTGTTTGTGCTACCCAAACAATACCATGCTTCACATGCTCCTGAGTGCCACAGCCCTGTTGGGAGGCCTGAGCCAGGCCCCTGTGAAGGCTGGCTGTGTAGGGAGATGACAGAAAAAGAGGAGGGTGGCTTCGGAGGCCAGGTGGAGCAAGGACCCCGGAGCAGCCGGGTAGGAAGGTGGCAGAGTGAAGGTGGGGAGTGGGGGGCTCAGCCCTCCCTCCTGGCTCAGTCCCACAGGACTGTGCCCCACGAGTGAGCCAGAAGACACCATTCCCGTTCTGCCCTGAGTGTCTCTGGGGCGCTGGCATCCAGGTGTGGCTTGTCTTTGGTCTCCCTTCCTCCATGCCGGGAAGGCTGAACACCTCAGAAGGGTGGACTCTGATGACGTACTTCTGGCGGCTGTATGCTTCTGATGGAAGTTACCGTTCCAAAGACAGGATGGGGTGGGCAGAGATGATCCAGTGTCATGAATTCTGAGGCTAGGCAGACCTAGCTTTGAATTTTGGCATTATTGCTTCTTGTGTGTCTTAGGGCCAGGTCGTTAGCTAACGCCTCCAGTTCCTGTCGCCTAACATGAGATTTCAGAACCCGAGGGCCACAGTGACTGTGATGATTCCTCCTGTAAGGAAATAAAGCAGTCTGTTCTACAGCACAGCCCTGAAGGCTTTCATGTTGGGAAGCAGGGGCTTTAGTTTTACTCCATAAGCATTTAAGAAATGTCTGTCTGTTCGTCTAGCTGCGTCGTGTCTCGGTTGCGACCCTCGGGACCGTCCCTGCCCAGGCTCTTGTGTGTCGTGTCGGCTCAGCAGTTGCAGGCCTCGGGCTCGGGCTCGGCGGCTTCTCCTCGGCTGCACGTAGGGTCTTAATTTCTCAACCAGGTATCAAACCTGCACCGCTCTGCACTGCATGGCAAATTCTTAGCCACTGGACTACCACGGAAGTCTCTCCCATAAACATTTTTTGGCAAAGATAATTCTAATTCCAAAGAGTTGATTTTAGGTCTGAAAAGAATATCTTGGAAGGAAGAAGTATTCAAAAATTCCATTATATTTGGCATTTATCATCAGTTTTCTTCTTCTTCTTTTTTTTTTAACCTGCTCAGGAAACCTTTGTTTAGTTCAATGTTGTGTTTGTGCTACCCAAACAATACCATGCTTCACATGCTCCTGAGTGCCACAGCCCTGTTGGGAGGCCTGAGCCAGGCCCCTGTGAAGGCTGGCTGTGTAGGGAGATGACAGAAAAAGAGGAGGGTGGCTTCGGAGGCCAGGTGGAGCAAGGACCCCGGAGCAGCCGGGTAGGAAGGTGGCAGAGTGAAGGTGGGGAGTGGGGGGCTCAGCCCTCCCTCCTGGCTCAGTCCCACAGGACTGTGCCCCACGAGTGAGCCAGAAGACACCATTCCCGTTCTGCCCTGAGTGTCTCTGGGGCGCTGGCATCCAGGTGTGGCTTGTCTTTGGTCTCCCTTCCTCCATGCCGGGAAGGCTGAACACCTCAGAAGGGTGGACTCTGATGACGTACTTCTGGCGGCTGTATGCTTCTGATGGAAGTTACCGTTCCAAAGACAGGATGGGGTGGGCAGAGATGATCCAGTGTCATGAATTCTGAGGCTAGGCAGACCTAGCTTTGAATTTTGGCATTATTGCTTCTTGTGTGTCTTAGGGCCAGGTCGTTAGCTAACGCCTCCAGTTCCTGTCGCCTAACATGAGATTTCAGAACCCGCAGGGCCACAGTGACTGTGATGATTCCTCCTGTAAGGAAATAAAGCAGTCTGTTCTACAGCACAGCCCTGAAGGCTTTCATGTTGGGAAGCAGGGGCTTTAGTTTTACTCCATAAGCATTTAAGAAATGTCTGTCTGTTCGTCTAGCTGCGTCGTGTCTCGGTTGCGACCCTCGGGACCGTCCCTGCCCAGGCTCTTGTGTGTCGTGTCGGCTCAGCAGTTGCAGGCCTCGGGCTCGGGCTCGGCGGCTTCTCCTCGGCTGCACGTAGGGTCTTAATTTCTCAACCAGGTATCAAACCTGCACCGCTCTGCACTGCATGGCAAATTCTTAGCCACTGGACTACCACGGAAGTCTCTCCCATAAACATTTTTTGGCAAAGATAATTCTAATTCCAAAGAGTTGATTTTAGGTCTGAAAAGAATATCTTGGAAGGAAGAAGTATTCAAAAATTCCATTATATTTGGCATTTATCATCAGTTTTCTTCTTCTTCTTTTTTTTTTAACCTGCTCAGGAAACCTTTGTTTAGTTCAATGGGTGGAGGCAGAAAGCATGCTGATGTTACTTGTCAGTGGTGGGGTAGGCCGCCTTCACAGGTAGGGAGTGCGGGAGCTCCTGCGGGAGTTCCCACGGCACGTTTGTCTTTCCCAAGCGCTGGAGACCGCTCTTCCTCCTCCGGGTGGGCAGGCAGGCTGCTTTGTGCTGAGATTGCTCCTAAATGTGGAAGGCTCTGATTCTGGGATCGCCACCGTTCTCAGGTAAGGACGGGAGTTTCCCTTCACTACCAGGTGACTGTAGGAGAGACCGGCGTTAGGGGCATTTCTCCTGGAGCTTCCGATGGCCTTCTCCAAAGCAGGGCCCTTTGCATTTGGCTCAAACCTTGACGCACGTTCTTTACTACCATCACAGGCTTTGAGCTTGTGTATGCTCTTGCCTCGCTGCATGGCTCAGAACGAGCTTCTGTCCTGGGTGGACCTTCTCTCTGTATTCCAAACTGTCTCTAGCAGAACGGAAGGTCAGCAGTCAAGCAGCCATCTGTGGCATTCCCACTAGGGGCAGGACACTGGTGGGCAGAAGAGGGAAGGCAAGGTCTTGTCCCAGTCCTTAAAAAGCTCCAGTCTCTCTCTTGGAAATGAGCTTTACCCAGGTACAAGACTGTACGAGACGACTGCCGAGTGGTAAAAACAATAGCAGGGGTAGATGGGGGAGTAGCAGGTTAGCTAGTCCTGGGCTGAGGCACTTGGTGAACTGGGCTGGTGGATTTTGATTACTGTTGGTTTGAGAGACTGGGATGGGAGAGAGTCAAAGCTGTAGCTATGAGCCTGGTTGCCTGGGACAGTTAATATTGACAGAGTAAGATAGCTTATATGGGGAGCCCATTAATAATTGACTGTTTTTATTTTTAATTTTTTACCACGTGTAGGTTACTCTTTTCAAATGGAACAGAATAGTATTCCATGAAAAGCTTCCCTCCTACCCCGTCTCGGATTTAGCCTCAGCTTCCTCCTTGGAGGTGACCTTCCTGAGATGCTCTAAGCCAGTCTAGGCTGAGACCCAGGGACCACATCTGGCTCCCCACCTAATTTTGTATGAAGCATGAGACAGTGGTGATAGTTACATTTAAATGACGAAAAGAATTAAGAAGAATAATAGTGGTTTGTGACACAGGAAAGTTGTATGAAATGTGTTTGTGTTCACACGCAAGGTGTGTAACACGGCCACAGTCATTTGTTCATGCATTGTCTGTGGCTGCATTTGTGTTATAACGGCAGACTGAGTATTTGCAGCAGAGACTGTAAGGCCCATGAAGCTGAAAGTTTTTACCCATCTAACCCTTTAGATACGTATTTTCTAGGCTACCATCAACAGGTGACTGTAGGAGAGACCGCGTTAGGGCATTTCTCCTGAGCTTCCGATGGCCTTCTCCAAAGCAGGGCCCTTTGCATTTGGCTCAAACCTTGACGCACGTTCTTTACTACCATCACAGGCTTTGAGCTTGTGTATGCTCTTGCCTCGCTGCATGGCTCAGAACGAGCTTCTGTCCTGGGTGGACCTTCTCTCTGTATTCCAAACTGTCTCTAGCAGAACGGAAGGTCAGCAGTCAAGCAGCCATCTGTGGCATTCCCACTAGGGGCAGGACACTGGTGGGCAGAAGAGGGAAGGCAAGGTCTTGTCCCAGTCCTTAAAAAGCTCCAGTCTCTCTCTTGGAAATGAGCTTTACCCAGGTACAAGACTGTACGAGACGACTGCCGAGTGGTAAAAACAATAGCAGGGGTAGATGGGGGAGTAGCAGGTTAGCTAGTCCTGGGCTGAGGCACTTGGTGAACTGGGCTGGTGGATTTTGATTACTGTTGGTTTGAGAGACTGGGATGGGAGAGAGTCAAAGCTGTAGCTATGAGCCTGGTTGCCTGGGACAGTTAATATTGACAGAGTAAGATAGCTTATATGGGGAGCCCATTAATAATTGACTGTTT
Source organism: Tragulus kanchil (assembly GCA_022376925.1). Lineage (NCBI taxonomy): Eukaryota > Metazoa > Chordata > Mammalia > Artiodactyla > Tragulidae > Tragulus > Tragulus kanchil. The sequence continues at coordinate 77,759,492 of JAIOJX010000024.1, read as the reverse complement.
TTATTTTTAATTTTTTACCACGTGTAGGTTACTCTTTTCAAATGGAACAGAATAGTATTCCATGAAAAGCTTCCCTCCTACCCCGTCTCGGATTTAGCCTCAGCTTCCTCCTTGGAGGTGACCTTCCTGAGATGCTCTAAGCCAGTCTAGGCTGAGACCCAGGGACCACATCTGGCTCCCCACCTAATTTTGTATGAAGCATGAGACAGTGGTGATAGTTACATTTAAATGACGAAAAGAATTAAGAAGAATAATAGTGGTTTGTGACACAGGAAAGTTGTATGAAATTTGTTTGTGTTCACACGTACAGGTGTGTAACACGGCCACAGTCATTTGTTCATGCATTGTCTGTGGCTGCATTTGTGTTATAACGGCAGACTGAGTATTTGCAGCAGAGACTGTAAGGCCCATGAAGCTGAAAGTTTTTACCCATCTAACCCTTTAGATACGTATTTTCTGACCTCTGCTCTAGGCAAATATATATAGGTAGATATGAATCATTTCTTAACCCAAAGGGTAGCATATGAAGCTGAATGCTCGACCCCTCACTATCTTCATTTGCTATATCTTGGAGATTGTTCCATATCAATACAATAGTATAGTCAGTGGGTGAAAAGTGAAGGTGTTAGTCACTCAGTCCTGTCTCACTCTTCGTGGTCCCATGGACTGTAGCCGCCAGGCTCCTCTGTCCATGGGATTTCCCAGGCAAGAATCCTGGAGTGGTTTGCCATTTCCTTCTCCAGGGAGTCTTCCTGCCTCAGGTTGGAACCTGTGTCTCCTGTGTCTCCTGCATGGCAGGCAGGTTCTTTACACACCAAACCATTGAGGAAACCAGCAGCTGGTGAATCTTACTTTGATTTTAGACGTGTGAATTTAAGACCAAGAACAGTTACCTTGGGGAAATGCTTCATGTGCAGTTGGGCTGCAGCTTGGAGCCTGGAGGTGGAGATGCAGTGACATCTGGTGGGAGGGCTTCAACGCAAAGCTCTCACCTTGGCCTGTAGATCAAAGATTTTCTTTTACCGATATGAAGCATTGTGTGCTGAGCACTGTTGAAAGTAAACTCTGAGAGCTAATAGGTTGACATAAAGACAATGAATTGGAAACATTAAGCCAACACCTGGAGGGACAGTAAAGGCCATTCAAGCCGGCCGATAAAAGCTGGTGATCAGTTGCAGACAAAGGGCCAGCAATGGATCTTTACTGAATGCCTCTTGTGTGCCGACTGCACACATGTTGCTGGAATCGTTACCCCAAGATTCATGAGAGATTTTACCTATTTGTATGAAGCATGAGACAGTGGTTTTTGATAGTTAACATTTAAATGACGAAAAGAATTAAGAAGAATAATAGTGGTTTGTGACACAGGAAAGTTGTATGAAATTTGTTTGTGTTCACACGAAGGTGTGTAACACGGCCACAGTCATTTGTTCATGCATTGTCTGTGGCTGCATTTGTGTTATAACGGCAGACTGAGTATTTGCAGCAGAGACTGTAAGGCCCATGAAGCTGAAAGTTTTTACCCATCTAACCCTTTAGATACGTATTTTCTGACCTCTGCTCTAGGCAAATATATATAGGTAGATATGAATCATTTCTTAACCCAAAGGGTAGCATATGAAGCTGAATGCTCGACCCCTCACTATCTTCATTTGCTATATCTTGGAGATTGTTCCATATCAATACAATAGTATAGTCAGTGGGTGAAAAGTGAAGGTGTTAGTCACTCAGTCCTGTCTCACTCTTCGTGGTCCCATGGACTGTAGCCGCCAGGCTCCTCTGTCCATGGGATTTCCCAGGCAAGAATCCTGGAGTGGTTTGCCATTTCCTTCTCCAGGGAGTCTTCCTGCCTCAGGTTGGAACCTGTGTCTCCTGTGTCTCCTGCATGGCAGGCAGGTTCTTTACACACCAAACCATTGAGGAAACCAGCAGCTGGTGAATCTTACTTTGATTTTAGACGTGTGAATTTAAGACCAAGAACAGTTACCTTGGGGAAATGCTTCATGTGCAGTTGGGCTGAAGCTTGGAGCCTGGAGGTGGAGATGCGAGTGACATCTGCTGGGAGGGCTTCAACGCAAAGCTCTCACCTTGGCCTGTAGATCAAAGATTTTCTTTTACCGATATGAAGCATTGTGTGCTGAGCACTGTTGAAAGTAAACTCTGAGAGCTAATAGGTTGACATAAAGACAATGAATTGGAAACATTAAGCCAACACCTGGAGGGACAGTAAAGGCCATTCAAGCCGGCCGATAAAAGCTGGTGATCAGTTGCAGACGAAAGGGCCAGCAATGGATCTTTACTGAATGCCTCTTGTGTGCCGACTGCACACATGTTGCCTATGGAATCGTTACTCCTCCAGTGGGATTATTTGCCTCATTTACAAATGAGAGTAAGGCGAAGAGAGGTTAAGTGATTTCTCTCACAATTAGTGGTTCAACTGAGTGTCAGGTTGTGTGAGAGCATGATACCATCTGACTTTTAAAGCCATGTCTTTCCATTCTGCTACCCAAGATGCCAGATCTGGCTGGGAGTGTTGCCTCGCTTTGACAAGCCATTTCATCTTCTTGGCTTCAGCTCCCTCATCTATCTGTTAAATGAGCCAGTTGTCTCCAGATTTCCCTTCACTCTCACCTGGCTTGATTCTATGACAGGTGAAACATAGGGAAAGGTGTGACTCTGTAAGGCCGGATGTAAAAACTTGGAAGAGGGAGGAAGGTGTGGTTAGCAGCTAGTATATGCCAGACCAGTTACTGGAAGCTGATCCTCAGGAGAGCAGTATTCCTTGATATGGAGGAGGTCTCTGGGAATCTTTGCTCCTAGACGGGGACCCTCACTGCTGTGACCCTAAGTATCACTTGAAGCACCTAGACTTGAAACAACTGGAGGGGCTTGTGCTCGGGAGCCTGTGGACAGCACCCGGCGTTGCCTCTGGGCCTGCGTGGCTCGGCTCTGCTCTCCTCGCAGGCGCCTGGCAGAGCTGCAGCAAGAGGGCTGTCTGTTGTTACCAAGCTGCAGGCTGGGTGGGGAGGGAGGAGAGCGCGAGGGCGGGTAAGCCATCAGGCCCGAGGAGCCGGGGGTGTGAGTGTATTTATATAGGACTGAGCCAACCTGCAGTTTCAGATTTCAGACTCCACTTTATCGGAGAATTTCCCCTGGTTTTCAGTCAATGCTGTAGCAGAGAGAGAGCTGACACCAGAGCCTTCCTGGAAGGCTGGGGAAATTCTGGATTCCCGGGCCCTCTCCTTGTCTCCTTCCTTCTCATGGGAGCTTCATCAGCCACCCTTGGATCTGGAGTATTCTTAGGATTCCTTCCCAATCAGCAGCCTGCGTCTTCCAGCTGGGTCCTGACTGCCAGCATGGAAGGTAATAGCTGGGGTCCTGGGCACTTGGGCTAGCAAGAACTGGGGCTACCCAAATCTTCAGGGGAGAGGACTGGGGGAGGATGTTCATGTTGGCAAGGAGGAGTACTTCACAGTGAGAGAGATGACAGAGAGAGAGGAGTGTCTGGGGGCGGGGGAGGGAGTGTGTGTATGTGTATGTTGGGAGCACTTCTATTGTGTTTGGAAAGCAAATCTTCTTTTACATGTTCTCTTTATTATCTTCTCTTTATCTCCTAATATGTAACAGTGTTCCATGGATGTTCATCTTCCTTGAGGCTCTCCTGTCAAAAAGTTAGAGAAATTTTCTAACTTCCTAGAATGTGAATATTTTCTTTACTTATGGGTAGGGGGGTTGCAGAGGGAGCTTAGGGACATGAAGGTATGTGTCCAGAGGACTAATGTCCCTAGCTTTTGCAGGCACTTGGAAACACTCCTGGTGAAGCTAACTGTAAGTCTGCGTGGTGAGAAGGTGTAACCAGAACAGATTCCAGCATGGTCTCCATGTGGAATTAGCTTGAATCAGCTGAATGAGATCAAAGCTATGAGCGACAAGTGCCATGATCACTTTCTTCTCAGAGCCTCAGCACTGGGCAGGACGGAGGCCGGTGCCTGGGGTGGGCGTGGGCTAGGGGCTTGGCGCTGTTCCTCAAAGTGCACATTTGGATGGAGGGGTGATTGGTGAGTCAGGCTGGCTGAATGTGGTTCTGTCTTCCCAGGGTTTGCATGGTGTTTCTCTGGCCAGAAACAGAGATCAGAGACCTCCTCGTACAGGAGCTGGTGGGCGGGCAGCCTGGTCCAGCTGCCAAGGCCTGTCTGTGCAGTCATGCCCCTCGGGCAGCACATGCTGTGAGGCAGGGTCCGACAGGAATGGCGGAAGGCCAGGCCAGGTGTGATTTGGCAAGGAGCTGGAGGTGGCTTTTGAAAAATGGACTTGGGGTGGTGAGATGAGCATTGGAAGAGGGGTGTGGGGCAGTCTGCTGGAGGCGGAACATGGAGTGGATGGAAAGGATCCAGGAGAGGGGACCAGGGAGTCTTGAGTTCTGATACAGCCCAAGGCTGTAGCCAGCCAGGGACCTCAGCTCTCAACACACATGTAACCTGAAATGAGTGAGAGAACTAGCGTTTGCCTACTAACTTCTGAATATAGTGAGACAGATGGATGAGAGGCAATGAGGGCTGTGCTGCTGTGGTCCAGTCCAACTCTGTGCGACTGCATGGTCTGTAGTCCACCAGGCTCCTCTGTCTATGGGATTCTCCAGGCAAGAATACTGGAGTGGGTTGCCATGCCCTCCTCCAGGGGATGAGAGCTGGGCAAGTACATTAAATAAAAACACATTTTTATCTTGAGGAATTATATACTGCAGTTGAGTCTGGAGGCAATCACACAGTTATTTATTAAGCATAATTAATAGGTTGTATCATCTGGTTATTTTTGAAACTATGGGCATTTTTAAAAATACATTTTTTGTTTATATCACCAGCTACTTCCAAATAGAATTTTAGCGTCTTTGTATATTTAGTAGATGGTGCAATGTATCGGTTTGGCCAACAGATAATAATAACCTTTCATTCCATTCAGTTGTGTGTACTTTTCCAACTTGGAGACACACTGTGGCTCAGTTTGGTAGCTGTTTACCAAGCCCTGTTCTTCTCTCTCAGGCACTCTGTTAGAGACTGGGTATACAGACACAGATAAGACCTGGTTCCCCCATCAAGGATCTCACAGTCTGACTGTAGTCCTATCAGGAAGACAGAATATCATTCCTATAATACAGATGAGGAAACTGGGGCCAAACGGTGCTGAAGGACTCATGGTTAGTGAGCAGAAGGAGAAGGATTAGGGTCAAGATCCAACTCCTAACCCAGTGCTCTTTTGTGATTTCCCCACCCCACAGTACTGTCTCAACTTCCCTCCACGTCTACATCCCCCCCACTGTCTCAGAGTAATGAGCAAGCAGGGGTCGTCCGTGGAGAGCAGCATGGAACAGCTGCTCCCTGGAATGGCGTCAACCTTCTCTAGGCTCCTACTTGTGCAACTAAAATGGAATCAGTGGGTCTGTGTCTATGTTATTGCTGATCTGAGACTCTCCATCACTCCCCAATGTCTGCCTTTATCTCTATTCTTTTTTATTTGTTTCTTTTTGGTTGCTCTGGGTCTTCATTGCTGCACATGGACTTTCTCGAGTTGCAGCGAGCAGGGGCTCCTCTTTGTTGCAGTGCTCAGGCTTCTCATTGCAGTGGCTTCTCTTTGCAGTGGCTTCTGTTGTTGTGGAGCACCGACTCTAGGCACACAGGCTTCAGTACTTGTGACTCACAGGGTTAGTTGCTCCTCGGCACAGGAATCTTCCAGGACCAGGGATCGACTCCTGTCTCCTGCCCTAGCAGGCAGACTCCTACCCACTGTACCACCAGGGAAGTCCTCTCTTAGGTAATTCTTGACTTTGGGCAGATGGTCTTCCTCTCTCTTCTTCTTGGATTGTCTGGACAAGAGGAAGTAAAATCCCGGGACTCATGGAAACCTGGGAGGCTCCATAAGGAGGTAGATGCTCACTGAACACCAGGTTTATCTTTGTAGTTGGCAGTATGTGTTCACATGAGCAAAGAACAGTATGCTTGATTCTCCCTCCCTTTCATGCTTGCCAGCTCTGGTTTCCTGAAAAGGTCTGAATTACCAATGCTTAGACTTGTTCTCTTCATTTGCAGGCTTAAGCCAAAAAGGACATGGAGAGGTCATCTGTCCCAGTGATTATCAAATTTTGGTTTATGACAAGAGTTTTCACCAGTCTGAAATGAAATGAGAGAAAAAGGGAAAACATACTGAATTTCTTTCTTTTCTTTTCTTTTTTTTCGGAAAACAAAGTGTATTCAGTTTAAAGGATGCCTTTTGGGGGCAGGAGATGTACTCAGATATTTATTCTGAGGTTATGGCTTGCTTATTCTTTTCAAGAACTGATGATGAGAGTAGATGGTAGCTATGCTTTTTAAATATCCTTATTTGGCAAAATAAGAAGTTGGCAGCTTTTTAGTGGTTCCTTAAATTTCATTTTTTGAAAAATAACTAGTCCATGTAATCAAAAAATCTTGCTTCCAGGCAAAATCTTCTTCAAAGCGATGAGATTCTGTCTCCCTGATAAGGGCTCTTGGGCTGGATTTCTGAAAGCTTGGATTCTGATCTCGTCACTACTGTTCTTTCCCTGTGGGTGCTTGGACTGTAATCAACACACACACAGTCTCAGTTTCCTCATTTTTCCACTGTGGAGGTTTCTGCCTCTAGGACAAGGTCACTGGCAGACGAAAGTGTTCTCTCTTCCTCTTGCCCTTGGTCAGAGAGTCAGAGACTCTCACTTCTCTGAGGGGCTCTGGACTCAGGCCTTGCTGATTCCTATTCCTATAATTATTTTCTAGAAATGATGGAAATCATCTCCTATGCTTGGAAAAGAAGAAGAGAATTTGAAATATGGGAGCAGCATGAGTTGTGTTTTACATTTGAGGTCTTGGTGTCCAATGTTAATCATTTGGAAATACCTTTGTAACTAGGTGGCTAAGAGGCAAGGAGATTGAAAAGATCTTGTCATTAGTTTTTAAAATGGTAAACCTTGAGTTCTCAAGAATATCAGCTGGGACTTTTCTAAATCTGGAGGCTCCTGGAGGCCTTAGACTGTCTGAGTCTTCTACCTTCTGGAGAGTTAGGCCTGGAATAGCAACAAATATGTGGGAATCCCCAGGCAGCCCCTGCTGCTAGACTGAGACATGTGGTTGGGTGTGCACATGTGTGCAGTCTTAAAGGAGAGAAAGCATTTAGAGGATAAGCAGTTTGAAATCACCCTGGAAATTGAACGAAATGCTCTTTTTGAGTTTTGTTCTAGGACTTTCTTTTCTTTCTTTTTTCTGGAAGCCCAGGAACTTTTTTATAGGAGAGAATTTTTTCATTTTCTACCCTAATTTTATGTTCTGAAACAAGAGCCCTCCTAATCTAAGAAAGCAGTGGAGATTGGACTTAGGTTGTTGAGTGTGAGGGAGGGGGTAGCAGACTCACCTCAAGCTTTCGTGGGAACAGAGAGATGTAAGACAAACTACGAAAGGCCACAGGAGAGCCATAGGCTCTGAGCTGGAAGACTAAGCCTAGGGGCATGGAATTCTCCTCTCTCAAAAGTTTCTGGATGGTGATGGGGCAGTAGAATAGTACAACCCTCTAAGAATAGTGTTATGAGAAAGCCTGAACGTGTAACTGATGGTGGACACCAAAGACTTATTTAAACCAATGGTGAGGGAAAGACAAAGTGAAAAGGATCAAAGAAGAGCAGATGAAAGCTGTCTGCCATCTGAGGAGGTCCTGTGCAGGAGAGCTCTCCACAGCCCCTCTGATGGCTCCACCCAGGTTTGGGGCAGTGGTTCTCTTAGCTCTCAGCTAGGGGCCCACTTGGCAGAAAAAGTCCCCCCAGAGACTCTCACTTCTCTGAGGGGCTCTGGACTCAGGCCTTGCTGATTCCTATTCCTATAATTATTTTCTAGAAATGATGGAAATCATCTCCTATGCTTGGAAAAGAAGAAGAGAATTTGAAATATGGGAGCAGCATGAGTTGTGTTTTACATTTGAGGTCTTGGTGTCCAATGTTAATCATTTGGAAATACCTTTGTAACTAGGTGGCTAAGAGGCAAGGAGATTGAAAAGATCTTGTCATTAGTTTTTAAAATGGTAAACCTTGAGTTCTCAAGAATATCAGCTGGGACTTTTCTAAATCTGGAGGCTCCTGGAGGCCTTAGACTGTCTGAGTCTTCTACCTTCTGGAGAGTTAGGCCTGGAATAGCAACAAATATGTGGGAATCCCCAGGCAGCCCCTGCTGCTAGACTGAGACATGTGGTTGGGTGTGCACATGTGTGCAGTCTTAAAGGAGAGAAAGCATTTAGAGGATAAGCAGTTTGAAATCACCCTGGAAATTGAACGAAATGCTCTTTTTGAGTTTTGTTCTAGGACTTTCTTTTCTTTCTTTTTTCTGGAAGCCCAGGAACTTTTTTATAGGAGAGAATTTTTTCATTTTCTACCCTAATTTTATGTTCTGAAACAAGAGCCCTCCTAATCTAAGAAAGCAGTGGAGATTGGACTTAGGTTGTTGAGTGTGAGGGAGGGGGTAGCAGACTCACCTCAAGCTTTCGTGGGAACAGAGAGATGTAAGACAAACTACGAAAGGCCACAGGAGAGCCATAGGCTCTGAGCTGGAAGACTAAGCCTAGGGGCATGGAATTCTCCTCTCTCAAAAGTTTCTGGATGGTGATGGGGCAGTAGAATAGTACAACCCTCTAAGAATAGTGTTATGAGAAAGCCTGAACGTGTAACTGATGGTGGACACCAAAGACTTATTTAAACCAATGGTGAGGGAAAGACAAAGTGAAAAGGATCAAAGAAGAGCAGATGAAAGCTGTCTGCCATCTGAGGAGGTCCTGTGCAGGAGAGCTCTCCACAGCCCCTCTGATGGCTCCACCCAGGTTTGGGGCAGTGGTTCTCTTAGCTCTCAGCTAGGCCACCAGTGATAGAGACTTTCCCTAAGAAGGCTTTAATGAGGATTTTTGTCCTAACTTTGGGTAGACTGGGACACAGAGTCAAGGAATGCTTTGAAATTCTTGGAGATTAGGATCTCTTCTGCGATGTTCAAGAGAAAGGTAAGAGCCATTCAGCATGCCTTTTTCTGACAGTAAACGTCAACAGGCGTGTAACTGGAACCTCAAAGATGTCCCCATCCTGTCACAGGCGATAGAAAGAAATACTTAAACTCCAGGGCTACCTTTGTCTTCAACTGGCTGTATGATCTTGGGCAATGAAGTCCCTTTCTGGGCCTCAGATTTCTCATCTGTGAAGTGAGGGGCTGAATTTGATCGCCACCATTCTATGCAATTCTACATGCCTCAACTCTTCTTCTGACCAATAGGCCTACTCACTCTGAGAGCTTTCTCCGAGGTGAAGGTCTGCTGTCCGGCAATTGCAGGTCTGTTGGAAAAGTGGCTTGTGGTGGCAGGATAAGACGGGTACTCTCAGGGTCAGAACTGAGATGCCCACTTGGACGATGGTGCATCAGGACAGGTTAAGTCCTTCAGAGTTATCAGTAAGTCCCTGAAATATATGGCTAGAGCCAAGGGAGCTGAGAATAACAATTGCCCGATACTACTCACCTTTTGGGCCAGGGTTCTTTCCTGTTTTAAAAGCCTCCTGGGGTCATGAAACAGCATTAGGAGAAACATGCCAAACTTGTTCCACTGTGGGTCAGGTATTTGTTTCTCATCCAGAATGTCCATCTTCATCATTTCTCCCACACTCCGCATCTTTTCTTTCTCTAGCCCAGTTCCCCACACACTTTGTCCCCCTCAACCCTTCGTATTCCCCGAGGCTCTGTCATTTCTTCCCCTGGGAATGCATTTAGGGAGTAGGTAGCAGAGGTGAAGCTGTGGGGCGGTGGTAGAGTGGAGACAGCGCTAGAAGCCCAGTGAGGTGGGAAGCCAGAGGCATATTTGGAATATTCAGGCATGTCTATACCTGAAGCCAATCAAAGAACAACACACTGCCTCTGCCAGCTCTGTTGGGGTGGAAAAGCAGCGGATTCTTATGGGCTGATGGGTTGGTCTTTGGATCCTTTCCCCTGCCCATGCCAAGTCGTGTTTCAGGACGCTGGCTCCCGGCTGCAGGAACCCAGGGACCCAGGAGAGATTCCGATTGTGGCAAGGCGAATGCATCAGTGTTTGTCCACATCTTTAGTTAAATAACCCTGGTGGCGTTCCTGAAACCCCTGACTTCCTGGAGGAGGAGCTCGGATAGCTCCACGACTCATCCTCTGAAATGCCCGGCCGGGTTGTGGCCAAAGATGTCCCCATCCTGTCACAGGCGATAGAAAGAAATACTTAAACTCCAGGGCTACCTTTGTCTTCAACTGGCTGTATGATCTTGGGCAATGAAGTCCCTTTCTGGGCCTCAGATTTCTCATCTGTGAAGTGAGGGGCTGAATTTGATCGCCACCATTCTATGCAATTCTACATGCCTCAACTCTTCTTCTGACCAATAGGCCTACTCACTCTGAGAGCTTTCTCCGAGGTGAAGGTCTGCTGTCCGGCAATTGCAGGTCTGTTGGAAAAGTGGCTTGTGGTGGCAGGATAAGACGGGTACTCTCAGGGTCAGAACTGAGATGCCCACTTGGACGATGGTGCATCAGGACAGGTTAAGTCCTTCAGAGTTATCAGTAAGTCCCTGAAATATATGGCTAGAGCCAAGGGAGCTGAGAATAACAATTGCCCGATACTACTCACCTTTTGGGCCAGGGTTCTTTCCTGTTTTAAAAGCCTCCTGGGGTCATGAAACAGCATTAGGAGAAACATGCCAAACTTGTTCCACTGTGGGTCAGGTATTTGTTTCTCATCCAGAATGTCCATCTTCATCATTTCTCCCACACTCCGCATCTTTTCTTTCTCTAGCCCAGTTCCCCACACACTTTGTCCCCCTCAACCCTTCGTATTCCCCGAGGCTCTGTCATTTCTTCCCCTGGGAATGCATTTAGGGAGTAGGTAGCAGAGGTGAAGCTGTGGGGCGGTGGTAGAGTGGAGACAGCGCTAGAAGCCCAGTGAGGTGGGAAGCCAGAGGCATATTTGGAATATTCAGGCATGTCTATACCTGAAGCCAATCAAAGAACAACACACTGCCTCTGCCAGCTCTGTTGGGGTGGAAAAGCAGCGGATTCTTATGGGCTGATGGGTTGGTCTTTGGATCCTTTCCCCTGCCCATGCCAAGTCGTGTTTCAGGACGCTGGCTCCCGGCTGCAGGAACCCAGGGACCCAGGAGAGATTCCGATTGTGGCAAGGCGAATGCATCAGTGTTTGTCCACATCTTTAGTTAAATAACCCTGGTGGCGTTCCTGAAACCCCTGACTTCAGGGGCTGGAGGAGGAGCTCGGATAGCTCCACGACTCATCCTCTGAAATGCCCGGGGCCTGTGGATTTCAGAATGGTACATGATGCACACACTGTATTACATAAAAACATCCAGCAGAGTCTGGAGCAGCTCCAAGATCACACATACTAATACCTCTGCAGCAAGATGTGTCTAAAGAGTCACACAAGTGGGATAAGAAACAGGCTAAAAAGAGTCTCACGCCAGTTCAAGTGGTGCTTTGCTACCAATGGTCAGGTTGGGTTCTGCCATCAATTGAGTTAGAAAAAACTTTAAATATTCAGATATTTGTGGATTTGGGAATGTAATTAAGGCGCTGTAGCTCTATAGTGCCTCATATAATCCCATCAAGTGGAATTAGCAGTCCCAGTTTACAGATGAAGAAACTCGGATTCAGAGAGCTTCAGTAACTTGTCTAATGCCATTCAGCTAATGAGTGGATTCCAATCCAAGCTGAGCTTTGATTCCAAACCAGGCCTGTTTGTCTCCAGAGCCAAGCTGTTTCCTCTGAGGCATGGACAGAGGAGCTTGTCGGGCTACAGTCCAGAGGGTCGCCCAGAGTTGGACGCAATGGAAGCAAACACACACCCGCACACACACGCCACAGTTTATGTTTAGGGGTGACTGAAGGAGAGCTGAGGGTGGGGTGGGGAGCACTGGCTTTGGCACCTTCCCTGAGTAGGAAGGCACTTCCTGCACATCTGATAGGGATCATTTATTGGCTTGTTCTTATTTATACTTGGACTTCTGGGATCCCAGTAAGCTAAAGTCTCAGAAGAGAAGAAGCTAAAATTCCATTAACTTTGTGGCTTACAAGGAGAATCCAGCTGGCTTCACAGGGGCTGTGAGAGCCAAGAACAAATGGGGTCAAGTTGGGTTTAGAGGGAGATGCATCATCCGCAGAGGAAACAACCCTGTGCAGAACCAGTGGAGGTCGCAGTGCTTCCTGCTTCCCCACCACCCGCTGCAGAAGGCTCGCCTTGGGTAGGGACCCATGCTGAGAGGAGGACTGTCTGGAAGGATAACAAACTCCAGATGAGAGTGAAAGTGGTATGCAGCTGGAAATAGGGAGAATTCAATTAGGAGGGTCTCACTGGTCTTCATTAGTGACATGAAAAAGGTCAAAGGAAGAGCTAATTCAATTGTTGAAGATAGACCACGTGCTGTTTTAACACTTCATTGGAGAAATGGATGTTGGTCTGTTATCTGGGTGGTGATACAGGTAACCTCCCTCCTCTGACCTTCTAATTGCTGTCAGATGGTGACTGCTATTTCTGGGTCCTCTCTAGGTCAAGTAAGATTTGAATTCGTATTAAGCAGGCACACAGGAGTCCACAGTGTCCCGTGCTGTCAGGAGCCTTCTGCCTGTGAACTCTAAGCAGCACACGGGTCAGCAGCCTTGGTTGGGGAGTGGCCTGTGCTGTGTGTGTCCTTCACTAGGAAACTATCCATTAGGCAGGGTGGTAGGTTCATTGCCATAGGAACAAGGAACCTCTGCTCTAGCCAACTAGAGAACGGAGGAGGGGAAGATATTCTTAAAGGACCCATTAGCTCAGGCCGTTGGTACCAGGGAAGTGGGTTTTTCTAAAGAAAACCTGAGGGGCAGATCAGACCCCTTAGTCTGAGAGAACTGTGAGGCTCTAAGGTGGCACTTTCCCCATTTGCTTTGGAAAGTGCAGGGAAAAGGATATAAGATTTTCTTTTCTCCTGAGTAATAGATGTCCTCTAGGAAGATGCTCATTAGCTTGTGGGCTCCAAGCTCCCTGGCCCATCCATCAGCAGTGCTGGTCTACCACCTTCATTAGGGACTTCATTCACTCATATGGCCCCCAATTCTCCTGTTGCTGGCTCCCTAAACATCCTAGGAGCTTTCCTAAACTGGGAGGCAGCAAATTCATCTGCTTTCTCCGACTCCTACTTCCACCCTGTCCTCTTCGACGGCCTCTAGGCCAGCCAAGGTCTTACAGCACTGTTTTCTGCTGCCCTTGGGCACATTTCCCTGTCCTTTTCCTTCCTCTTCTTTCACCTTCCTTTTCTTCCTCATGCCAGCCATGTCTGCAGAGTTTAGGTGTTGAGTCCTCCAGAATTTACCTTGCCCCTCTTCCTGATAATAGTTAGGTATATTACTGGAACTGCTTCAAAGAACCTTACGCCCCAAATGGGATTTTGTTGTAAAGGCCAAAAAAATGGGTGGACTTTAGGAACAAACTAGAATCAAGAAGCTGAATGCTGCAAGTATGGTCTTTCTCGTTGTTCCTCTTCATGTGTCAGCTTCAGTCTCTTCTCTTTGCCGAGTTCTCCCAGCTCCTGTCAGTCTACAAGGTAGAGAAGATGTGGTTCCAGCAGCTCCCTTGTGTACATGTCACCTGAAGAAGGACTGACCTTTTTTTTTTTTTCCTCAATTTCAATTCCCATCCCTGGAAAGTGTGTTATCTGAACTAGAGTCAGACAACACACCTGTAAAGGCCAGAGAAATGGGTGGACTTCCTGTAACCAAGAAAGTGGCATCAGGTTTTAGGAACATGGCTATTACCACTGTGACTCTGTGGCGTCGGGGCATAGGGGCAGCTTCTAGAAAGGGATGAGTACTTTCTATCACCATTAGCCTTCCCTGAACCTTCTGGAGACCTCCTGGAACCCCTCAAGAGGAGCTTGACTTGGAGAGTTTGTACACCCCAACATCCTTTGTCCACCTCTTTCCCAACCTGTCTATGAGGCTGCCAAGGCCTAGTAAACAGGTGGAGCAGCAGTGTGATTGAGGGAGCCCGGCATGGCTGTGGAGCCCTTAAAATGGTTGGCCCCCCGGGAACACTCTATCCTTTTGAGTAATGGATGTCCTCTAGGAAGATGCTCATTAGCTTGTGGGCTCCAAGCTCTGGCCCATCCATCAGGGGTTCTACCACCTTCATTAGGGACTTCATTCACTCATATGGCCCAATTCTCCTGTTGCTGGCTCCTAAACATCCTAGGAGCTTTCCTAAACTGGGAGGCAGCAAATTCATCTGCTTTCTCCGACTCCTACTTCCACCCTGTCCTCTTCGACGGCCTCTAGGCCAGCCAAGGTCTTACAGCACTGTTTTCTGCTGCCCTTGGGCACATTTCCCTGTCCTTTTCCTTCCTCTTCTTTCACCTTCCTTTTCTTCCTCATGCCAGCCATGTCTGCAGAGTTTAGGTGTTGAGTCCTCCAGAATTTACCTTGCCCCTCTTCCTGATAATAGTTAGGTATATTACTGGAACTGCTTCAAAGAACCTTACGCCCCAAATGGGATTTTGTTGTAAAGGCCAAAAAAATGGGTGGACTTTAGGAACAAACTAGAATCAAGAAGCTGAATGCTGCAAGTATGGTCTTTCTCGTTGTTCCTCTTCATGTGTCAGCTTCAGTCTCTTCTCTTTGCCGAGTTCTCCCAGCTCCTGTCAGTCTACAAGGTAGAGAAGATGTGGTTCCAGCAGCTCCCTTGTGTACATGTCACCTGAAGAAGGACTGACCTTTTTTTTTTTTTCCTCAATTTCAATTCCCATCCCTGGAAAGTGTGTTATCTGAACTAGAGTCAGACAACACACCTGTAAAGGCCAGAGAAATGGGTGGACTTCCTGTAACCAAGAAAGTGGCATCAGGTTTTAGGAACATGGCTATTACCACTGTGACTCTGTGGCGTCGGGGCATAGGGGCAGCTTCTAGAAAGGGATGAGTACTTTCTATCACCATTAGCCTTCCCTGAACCTTCTGGAGACCTCCTGGAACCCCTCAAGAGGAGCTTGACTTGGAGAGTTTGTACACCCCAACATCCTTTGTCCACCTCTTTCCCAACCTGTCTATGAGGCTGCCAAGGCCTAGTAAACAGGTGGAGCAGCAGTGTGATTGAGGGAGCCCGGGCATGGCTGTGGAGCCCTTACTGTTGCCCGTGGGTGGGAAAGACGTGGGACCCGAATCTTGAAGGCCATGCAGGCCCCCACCCTCCCCAGAGGTAACACTCTATCCTTTTAGCAAAGTCCTTCATGAAAGATTTTATTGCTCCATCAGACACTAGGGAATCAAGATCTAAAAGCCTCACATCCAAAAGCTCGTCGCTGTGTCTAAATTCAGTCTTTCATCATGTTGTTGAGTCCAGTGTCTCCCACTCTGCCTTTGGCTTGTGAGGAGGACCTATGCCATCTTGTCTGGCTCAGGATTGATCCAGTGACCATGAAGTCATGCCTGGCCTGAGATGACAGGGACTTGGGCCAGGGTATAGGGGATTTGGAACCATTTCTGTCTGGCTGCTGCCCTTCATCCAAAGGAACTGCAGAGAAGAGACGAGAAACACAGTGAGGGGTCAGGTTGTCTCAGCATTTCATGGAGCTGTCCCCCCTCATGCCTTCCTCTGCCAGAACTCTTACCTCCATCCACTGTAACGGCAGACACGCCAGAAGCGCGGGGGCTGGAATGGATGGGAGTGGGGGAGGCAGGCCCCACTTGGCTCTGCTCCTGGAGGGGTGGGGGGCGGGCAGTGGAGAACTGAGCCCTTCCCTCTGCTTTTGCCTAAATCCCCTGAAGCCTGTGAGGTGGGGGTGTCTGCATGGAGGAGAGGGAGGGCCTGCAGGGGCCCAGGAGCAGAGCTATTTCTGTAACATAGAACACATCTGCAGCAGCCTCAGAGGTCAAACTCTGGGCGTAGGGCTGGAATGCAGGGCCAGGCGGCGGGGGCAGGGGCTGTGGTTCACCCCTCTTGGCAGCTCAGAGGCCCTTGCTGTGCCCTCTGGGGAAGGTGGGGCTACCCGTAACAAAGTGCGTGAGGTGAGACCTGGTGGCAGTGGGGCTGGTGCCGTGCCTTGGAGGCGGTCTGGGGAGTGGTACAAAATCCAAATATCCATTGCACTGAGGTGACTAGGAATTTAATTCCAGGGTGTGGGGGCTTGATTTCATCCTGTCCGCCATGAAAAAAACCAGGTCAGGCAAAGCTCCATGTGAGGGGAAAGAGAAATCGTGCTGAGGCTGGGGCAGGAGGCTCGGACAGACAGAGGTATGTGAGCTGTGCCAGTGCTCAGAGATACAGACAGAGAGACAGACAGACAGATGTGGGGGCCAGTTTACCGAGAAGCGATCAGCTTAGTGTCAGCCTCCCGCTGGCACCAGCCCCATCCGAGGCCACGTCTGTTGTATGCGTAGTCATTTTCTTCGGGAGAACTGCTCACATTGTATAGATTTCAGGCCCCTCAGGTCTGCGTCCTCAGGTACCACACACGCTCACCTTCCTTCCTTCCCTTGCTGCTACTTCACAAGGCCTTTCTTCTACACACCCCGCCCCCTGTCCTCCAGGCTTTACCCGGTCCTCACACATGCCTGTGTGTGGTTTGGGGCTTCTTGAGTTTCTGTTTATAGTCAGAAAATTGCCCTGCTCCAGCTCAGCCCTTTTTGGCTAAATCTGACCGCTATGTGACCTTTGGGCACCTTGCCCTTGCTCTGTCCCTCTTCAGCCCCCTAGATGCATAATCTGTTGGTCTGTTTTCCTTCTCATGCTGTGGAATCCCTCAGTTGGAGGACCCTAAAATAGGAAGAGGGCTCCAGAGGAGCTTAGCCTCTCTTGGACCATTAGCCTTTCACAGCCCGACCTTCTGTGTTCAGTTCTTTCCTGAAGTGCTCAGGACTCAGTGGGCTCTTGTATCCCCTCATTAACTCTATGGGCAAGGTGATTCCCTGCTCAGTTCCCATGGGCCCCGAGGGGCAAGCACTTGTACAGCTGGATGGGTGTAGTAAAAGCACTAGAACTTGAGTCTTCTCAGACAACCCCTTCAGCCCAGTGATGTAGCCCCTAAAACTCACTTGATTTTTAACTTCCAAGTGTGACATAACAGAGAAAAACAAAATTCCCCTCCTAGTTCAAAGTATGGTGGGACAGGTCTGCCTTCTCTTTAAGATTCTTAGGTGTTGATCGTGCGCCTCCTAAGGGTAAGGGATCTGCCTCAAATGACTGCAAGTGATCTGAAGTGAGTGGTGGCTGAAAGGCATTACTAACTAGACTGAGAGTGTCTAAAATGCTATCTTGATGAATAACTTCTTTAGGAGCAATTATTAAGCAGTCATCTTCATGTGTCAAAGTGCTGAAGGGTTTAATACTCAAAAAGAAGGCCATTGCTTCCTGTGAGTCAATGATCTGAGGCAGAGGCAGACAGACAGTAATGATTTCTGGCATTTATTGAAGATTACAAGGTGCCAGGGTCTCCCTTAAATTCTCTGCTTGTATAATCTCATTTAATCCTATGGCAAGTACACGAGGCAGGAGTTTTTATTAGCCCTGTTTACAGATTGAGAAACGGAAGCACAGAAAGGTTGCCACTCACTCCAAGCCCCTTAGGTAACAACTGGTGGAGTCCGATTGGAGCTGGGCAGTCTGACTTCAGAGCCAAAAACCTCAAGGCCAATGCAGATTCAACTCAGCAAAAATAAACGAAAGGATTAGTTTGTAGGATGATGCATGAGAAGGGAATTTCAAGTTGCACAATGAACTGGAAGTGGGAAAAGAACTGACTTTGGGTAGTGTCCTGGGCTCTCATCCCAGCTTTCCCACATCCAAACTGTGTAGCCTTGAGCTGCTTGCCTGCCCGCTCAGGATCCTTCTCTGTAGGTATAGGACAGTAGTACCAACCTCAGGAGGTTAAGCAGAGAATGTGCTAGTTTCATGGCTTGGGTAGGTATTAGTATCCTTTCTTTTCTGTGCCAGTTGTCAAGTCTTCTTGGAGCAGGTGAGGAGTGATTTGGGAATTCAAGGTTAATTCTTTTGGGAGAAAAAAATGTCTAACCAGCCCTCCAAGCTCTCAACTCTTCCGGACAAGACTTCCTGCCATCACCAGTTTCTACTGGTTCCTCTTGGGACTGCCTGGAATTGGGGGAAAGAGAGGCTGGAGAGAGAGGTGTTTGGCTTAATATGTAGCTCCCAAGGAGCTGTCACCCTCTGACCCTTACTACTTTATTATCTCTTTTCCTTTTAAGAACAAGCATATTCTCTTGCATAAACACAGTACTATCAACAAATTCAGGAACTCAACATGGATATGATACTGTTATCTAACAGACAGTCCATATTCAGTTTGTAGCCCACTCTGAAATAACTAAGAACTGAGAGTGTCTAAAATGCTATCTTGATGAATAACTTCTTTAGGAGCAATTATTAAGCAGTCATCTTCATGTGTCAAAGTGCTGAAGGGTTTAATACTCAAAAAGAAGGCCATTGCTTCCTGTGAGTCAATGATCTGAGGCAGAGGCAGACAGACAGTAATGATTTCTGGCATTTATTGAAGATTACAAGGTGCCAGGGTCTCCCTTAAATTCTCTGCTTGTATAATCTCATTTAATCCTATGGCAAGTACACGAGGCAGGAGTTTTTATTAGCCCTGTTTACAGATTGAGAAACGGAAGCACAGAAAGGTTGCCACTCACTCCAAGCCCCTTAGGTAACAACTGGTGGAGTCCGATTGGAGCTGGGCAGTCTGACTTCAGAGCCAAAAACCTCAAGGCCAATGCAGATTCAACTCAGCAAAAATAAACGAAAGGATTAGTTTGTAGGATGATGCATGAGAAGGGAATTTCAAGTTGCACAATGAACTGGAAGTGGGAAAAGAACTGACTTTGGGTAGTGTCCTGGGCTCTCATCCCAGCTTTCCCACATCCAAACTGTGTAGCCTTGAGCTGCTTGCCTGCCCGCTCAGGATCCTTCTCTGTAGGTATAGGACAGTAGTACCAACCTCAGGAGGTTAAGCAGAGAATGTGCTAGTTTCATGGCTTGGGTAGGTATTAGTATCCTTTCTTTTCTGTGCCAGTTGTCAAGTCTTCTTGGAGCAGGTGAGGAGTGATTTGGGAATTCAAGGTTAATTCTTTTGGGAGAAAAAAATGTCTAACCAGCCCTCCAAGCTCTCAACTCTTCCGGACAAGACTTCCTGCCATCACCAGTTTCTACTGGTTCCTCTTGGGACTGCCTGGAATTGGGGGAAAGAGAGGCTGGAGAGAGAGGTGTTTGGCTTAATATGTAGCTCCCAAGGAGCTGTCACCCTCTGACCCTTACTACTTTATTATCTCTTTTCCTTTTAAGAACAAGCATATTCTCTTGCATAAACACAGTACTATCAACAAATTCAGGAACTCAACATGGATATGATACTGTTATCTAACAGACAGTCCATATTCAGTTTTACCAGTTGCCTAATAATGTCATTGGAATCTAATCCAAGAGGATGTCTCTACTTCTCTTTAATCTGGAATAATTCCTCTGCCTTTCTTTGTTTCTCATACATAGAGGTTTTTTTGTGTTTTTTTTGGTTTTTTTTTTGAAGAGTTCAGACCTCTCCCGAACCTTTCTGGGCCTTGTCCAGTCTCCCCCTCTCCCTCCCAGTCTCTCTAGTCTTATGCCTGAGCAGGGCTGAGTAGGGTGAGGGGTTGAGGCAATTTCTTTAGCCACAACGTTTAAGAGGATGCCAAAAAACTCAGTAATCAAGATAAATAGCATTTATTGCAATATTAAAAAAAATCAAAATCTGTGAAAATTTCATGAAGGACAAAATATCAACATTTTCAACAGGATTAGTAACAGTGCCACTTTAAGCCATGTTTGGAGCCTCAGGAGAAAAGGAAATTGTGTAATACTGATCTGATCTTTATTTAAAATATTCCACACATCATGGACTTTCTGCACTAATTTTTATTCCAGAAAATTTTATATTACAATATCATCAAACTTGATCATTGAGCTTTTAGACGCCTCTTAGGTTTTGTGCCCGTGAGTCCTGCAGGGTGGGTTTCCTCCCTTCTGCCATCCTGTCCTCAGAACAAGGGAGAGAGGAAGGTGGGGCTTCCAGCAGCCCTTGGCCAGGGCAGAGCGGGAGGGAGGGTGGGGACAGAAGAGGAGGGAAAGGAGGGTGCAGAGGCCTGGAGCCCTCTAACAGCTTCCAGCTGCTTCCACACCCACCAGACTTCCTGCCTTGGGAGCCGCGTTTGGTTGGTTTCCCTGATGTTTTCTCATCAGATATGTGGTCTGATTAGATCCTCAGATCCCCTCGTCGCCCCCACGCTCGCCTGTTGCAGCACTCCGTTGAGCCTAGTAGGATCCAAGATCTGCTCCTGTTTTCGTCCATCCTAGGATCCTTCTGGGTCTGTCACCTGTGCTATACAAGAGCATCCGCTCTGTGTGGGGTGAGCACCGTGAAGCTGATCCGCGTTCCACAGCTCTGGGAGCTGAGCCAGGACTGAGGGACAGGCGGGAGTGGCAGCCAGGCTGTGGGCAGATCGCGTGTTAACAGACAGAGGTTAAGAGACTCTGGGTTTAACCTTGCCTCCCATGCTGGAGGTGGCTTATCTTAGTCAAGACCCTGTACCTCTTTGAGCCTCAGGCTTTCTTTTTGTTTGTTTGTTTGTTTTGTAAAATGAGAGTGCTAATTTTTTTTTGCCTGCCTCACAGAACCATAAAAGAATCAAGTGAGATAATGAGGGGAGGACTTTGTAAACTGTACAGGGTTTTATTGGATATCTTCCCTTCTGTCCTAAAACAAGTAATTCTTTTATGAAGACAATATTCAGGCCTGCCACAATATTTGACTTAAATCCAGGAGAGAAGTCCAGGCTTATCCATAAATCAAAAGGAGCCAAAATATCAACATTTTCAACAGGATTAGTAACAGTGCCACTTTAAGCCATGTTTGGAGCCTCAGGAGAAAAGGAAATTGTGTAATACTGATCTGATCTTTATTTAAAATATTCCACACATCATGGACTTTCTGCACTAATTTTTATTCCAGAAAATTTTATATTACAATATCATCAAACTTGATCATTGAGCTTTTAGACGCCTCTTAGGTTTTGTGCCCGTGAGTCCTGCAGGGTGGGTTTCCTCCCTTCTGCCATCCTGTCCTCAGAACAAGGGAGAGAGGAAGGTGGGGCTTCCAGCAGCCCTTGGCCAGGGCAGAGCGGGAGGGAGGGTGGGGACAGAAGAGGAGGGAAAGGAGGGTGCAGAGGCCTGGAGCCCTCTAACAGCTTCCAGCTGCTTCCACACCCACCAGACTTCCTGCCTTGGGAGCCGCGTTTGGTTGGTTTCCCTGATGTTTTCTCATCAGATATGTGGTCTGATTAGATCCTCAGATCCCCTCGTCGCCCCCACGCTCGCCTGTTGCAGCACTCCGTTGAGCCTAGTAGGATCCAAGATCTGCTCCTGTTTTCGTCCATCCTAGGATCCTTCTGGGTCTGTCACCTGTGCTATACAAGAGCATCCGCTCTGTGTGGGGTGAGCACCGTGAAGCTGATCCGCGTTCCACAGCTCTGGGAGCTGAGCCAGGACTGAGGGACAGGCGGGAGTGGCAGCCAGGCTGTGGGCAGATCGCGTGTTAACAGACAGAGGTTAAGAGACTCTGGGTTTAACCTTGCCTCCCATGCTGGAGGTGGCTTATCTTAGTCAAGACCCTGTACCTCTTTGAGCCTCAGGCTTTCTTTTTGTTTGTTTGTTTGTTTTGTAAAATGAGAGTGCTAATTTTTTTCTGCCTGCCTCACAGAACCATAAAAGAATCAAGTGAGATAATGAGGGGAGGACTTTGTAAACTGTACAGGGTTTTATTGGATATCTTCCCTTCTGTCCTAAAACAAGTAATTCTTTTTATGAAGACAATATTCAGGCCTGCCACAATATTTGACTTAAATCCAGGAGAGAAGTCCAGGCTTATCCAAGGCTATGTCCATCCTAGTCTTTAACCAGCAGCCTAAAGCAGGTCACTAGGAAAAGCTGGACTCCTTCCCTCCTCCCCCTGCCCTCCACCCCACCACGTCCCTACCTGAGCATATGCATCACAGCATAAAACAGAATGGATGAGGCCCTGGAGTAGGTATTGCGTGGTTTTTTTAAATTTTTTTTTTAATGTCTCATCTGAAGACTTTTCTTTTTAATAGCTTTATAGAGGTACAATTGATTTATGATAAACTATTTAAGGGGTCAAATTTGATGCATATTTTGAAACTGTAACTACAATTAAAATAGTATACCAAAGTTTCTTCCTGTCTTATTGAAATCACTCTAATCTGCCCCATCCCCATACAAATTCTGATCTGCTTTCTACCACTATTAATTAGTTTACCTTTGTAAGGATTTTGTAGAATGGAGTCATACAGTATACATTTTTTTATTTGCCCGGAGGGAGTTTGGCTTCTTTCACTGAATACAATTATTTTGAGATGCATCCATGTTGTTATGTATATCAATAATTCATTTATTTTTATTGTTGAGTCATCTTCCATTGTGTGGATGGTACATGGACATTTGAGTTTCTTGCAGTGTGGGGCTCTTACAAGCAAGCTTCTATGAACATTTGTGTTCAAGTCTCTGTGTGGACATATACTTGCATTTCTTTTGGGTAAATATCTAGTGATCAGTGGGTCGTGTGTTAAACCATATGGAAAAGTTTGACAGCTTCTTAAAAGATTAAACAAAGTGGATGTACCATTTACAGTCTTATCAGCAGGGTATGACTTCCAGTTCATTTACATTTTTGTCAACATTTGCTACGATTAGACTTAATTTTAGCAGTTATGGTGGGTGTGTGTAGTGTTAGCTCATTGTGGATTCAGTTTGCATTTCCCTAATGACTAATGATGTTGAGCATGCTTTCATGTACTTTATTTGACATAGTGTATCTTCTTTGGTGCAGTGGCTGTTGAATTCTTTTGCTCACAATTTTTAATTGTATTGTTTGCTGTCTTAATATTTAGTTTTAAGAGTTCTTTATATATTCTAGTTTTAAAAGTCTTATGTCACATGTTTTGCAAATATTTTCTCCAGTTTATGGCTTACCTTTTTATTTTTCTAACAGCATGTTTTGAAAAGTAAAGCTTTTTATTTCAATAAAGTTCGATTTCTTGATATTTGGTTTAAAGTTGGTATGTTTTATGTCTTATTTGAGAAATTTGCCAAACCAAAGATCACTTAAGATTTTTTTCCTATGTTTTCTTCCAGAAATCTTACAGTTTAAACTTTTATATTTTAGGCCTTGGTCCATTTTGAGTTAATTATTAATGGTAAGGTCAAGAGATTTTGTTTTTGATGTATGGATCTCTCGTTTTTCCAACATCATGTACCAAAAGAGCTGTCATCCGCCCCCCGCCCCCCGCAATGAATTGCCTTCATACATTTATGGAAAACCAATTGACAAATGCATGGTTTTATTCCTAGACACTCTATTCTGTTCAATTTATCTGAACATGTATCTTCATACAGTTACCATGTTGTCCTGACTATAGATTATATCCTTGAAGTCAGGTAATCTAAGACTTCTAACTTGATTCTTTGAAAATTTTGGGGGTTATTATAGATCCTTTTAATATCTATATGGATTTCAGAGTCACTTTGTCAGTTTTTACAAGGAACTTGTTGGGATTGTGTTGACTCAATAGGAAAAGTAGTGGAGAATTGATATCCTAATAATTATTTGATTTCCTTTCGCTTAATTTTCTTTCATTTATTTAATTTCATTTCATTTAAGGATATATCTCCTTTTATTTAGACTTTATTTTTCTTGGTAGTATTTTGGTGTATAGGTCTTGCACATCTGTTCTCAAATTTATTCTGAAATATCTCATATTTTTTACCCTCTTGTGTGTAGGGTTTTTTTTTTTTTTTGGCCACTCTATTGGTATTTTTCATTTATTTCCATCTTTGTTCTTTGGCCTTTGTGGGCCTCCCATCTCAGTGGCTTCTCTCGCTGCAGAGCACCGGCTCTGGGTGCATGCGCTCCAGAGCTCCGGCTCCATAGTTGTTCACATCGGTCCAGCCATTCCAGATCCCTGGTGGGATCTTCCCAGGCCAGGGATGGAACCGGCGCCCCTTGCACTGCAAGGCGGTGTCCTTACCCACTGGACCACCAGAGAAGCCCTATTGTGTGTAGTATTTTTAAAATTTCAAATTTTCATCATTTGCTACTTACTAGTATATAAAAGTAAATCATGACTGATTTTTCTGTTGACTTTGCATCCTGAGCCCTTCTCCCCCTTTGAAACTCCGTTTCACAGAGTGGGAACCTGTAAACACTGAGGTGCAGGGCTTTTACATAATATGATGAGCATCTAAAATAGCATGTAAAGACATCAGCATCCTTCCTCTATTTGAGTGAATAAATCACGTCTAGCAGCCGTGCAGACAGCTGTGGCTGTAGAGGATGTGAGGTGGGGCGCCTGGTGAGCCTGACCCTCCACAGCCAGTGCAGCCCTAGGTTTCTGGGGGCATTCTTGAGGGTGAAGGGAGCGGGTGGAAATGTATGCAGCCCCTTTAAGTGACCTCGGCCAACCAGCCCTCAGGCCACTGGGAAGGCAGCCCAGGAGATAAGATAAGGCCCCTGGCAGATTTAAGCCAGGGTCTTGAGCCACAGTGACTAGACTACTGACAGATAAGACCCAGGGTTGGTGAGAGGAGGCACAGCTACTAGACCAGGCTGGCACGAGGGGAGCAGCCTGCTCACTCACTGGGACCTGAAGGGAAAAGCAGGTATTAACTATGGGTGAGGAGGGAGAGGGCACTTACATTCTCCTGTATAACCTGTCCTGTTTATGATTATGGTTTTGAAACCCTGCTAGACTGTACTTCAAGGCTTTATATGTGATAAATCTTTAATAAACATATTTATTAAGTCCCGTATGCTACTTCTACTGACTTTCTTAAGTGTAGTGAGATGCTCTGTGATAGCGTTTGGACACTACCTAATTTCTTGCTCAAACTAGAAAAATCCTGGCAAAGACTTACTCTGAAAAGCCTGGAACTCTTCATTTGCACATATCTGCATAGATTTGCATGTGTCCTACATGTAGATACTTTTATGCTGGATTTAGATTTTCCCAAATCAGTTGCCTATTTTGAAGGGATAAAGAGGTGATTTGTCTCTACTCATTCCAGCCCACCTTTCTTTTGCATCCTTCAAAGATGCAGAAATGATTTCTGCAACTTGGATATATAAAGAAGACTACCTGTGCCCCGCAGCTTGTCCAGATACAAGCAATCCCTTGCCTGTCAAGTTATGTTCCTTCTTCGTTTCTATTACAGTTCCTAGTTCTTAACTCCTCGGTGACTCAGGGAATTATTAGGGCAAAGAAGCCCTCTAGCTAAACAGCCAGGAGCTGAGATGGCTTACAAGCCTTCCAGGATTCTGCCTGGTGCCTGGACAGAGAGGCTCAACTTCCCCTGACCTGAAGACCGCCTTCCCGCTGTTTCCTGGCCCAGGGCTAGGGATGCCATGACTACCTTTGTCTGTTCTCCCTCCTCCAGGAATAAATAAAAATACCATCCCCTCCCCACCATCCTGGCTCCTCCATTGGCCTGTTAGGCAAATATTTCATAATGTGGGCTCATCCAATTGGGCATCGTGCCAGAGCTGAGCGCCTCAGGTTGCCAGTGTGCTCCAATCAGGCAGGGCAGCCTGGGTGGGACTAGGGGCTCCTGCTCTCCACATGGGAGGCAGAGGCATTACTCAGGTGGATGGCATCAAGGCAGGAGTTACTGCTTTTTCAGAGCTGGGAAGAGGGGACAGGGCTGTCCATCAGCCAGCTGGAGGCAACCGGCACTGAAGGGGTTAAAGCCAGTCAGCATGTGTAGCTGTTAATGATTGCTACCCACCAGGGACCTGGTAAGTGTTAAAGGAGAACCTTTTCCCTATTCCTGAGTGTGAAAGGAGTCAGGGCGAGAGCAGAGGGACCACAGAGAAGCACTGGTAAGTGAGTGGGTATCTGTCTGCTTGTTTGTCTGGGTGGCTCTGGAGCACCAGTATTCCCATTCCATCAGCTAGAGTGGGCTTTTGTTACAGCTGGATGGTGATTCTCAGCTCGGGGCCAGTTACCAACATCACTCCTATTTATTAGAAAGAAATCTTCAGGGTTATCTTAGTCCAAGAGGCTGAACTACTTGGCACAGAAGCCAGAAATACAAATCACTGTCTGTCCTGATGCAGAGACAATGGTTTTGTGTGACCACCCTGCACACAAAGCTGGAGCCCTGCTCTTCCCTGATCCCCGAGCCATTGTCTCCAACTTGGATATATAAAGAAGACTACCTGTGCCTCGCAGCTTGTCCAGATACAAGCAATCCCTTGCCTGTCAAGTTATGTTCCTTCTTCGTTTCTATTACAGTTCCTAGTTCTTAACTCCTCGGTGACTCAGGGAATTATTAGGGCAAAGAAGCCCTCTAGCTAAACAGCCAGGAGCTGAGATGGCTTACAAGCCTTCCAGGATTCTGCCTGGTGCCTGGACAGAGAGGCTCAACTTCCCCTGACCTGAAGACCGCCTTCCCGCTGTTTCCTGGCCCAGGGCTAGGGATGCCATGACTACCTTTGTCTGTTCTCCCTCCTCCAGGAATAAATAAAAATACCATCCCCTCCCCACCATCCTGGCTCCTCCATTGGCCTGTTAGGCAAATATTTCATAATGTGGGCTCATCCAATTGGGCATCGTGCCAGAGCTGAGCGCCTCAGGTTGCCAGTGTGCTCCAATCAGGCAGGGCAGCCTGGGTGGGACTAGGGGCTCCTGCCTCCACATGGGAGGCAGAGGCATTACTCAGGTGGATGGCATCAAGGCAGGAGTTACTGCTTTTTCAGAGCTGGGAAGAGGGGACAGGGCTGTCCATCAGCCAGCTGGAGGCAACCGGCACTGAAGGGGTTAAAGCCAGTCAGCATGTGTAGCTGTTAATGATTGCTACCCACCAGGGACCTGGTAAGTGTTAAAGGAGAACCTTTTCCCTATTCCTGAGTGTGAAAGGAGTCAGGGCGAGAGCAGAGGGGACCACAGAGAAGCACTGGTAAGTGAGTGGGTATCTGTCTGCTTGTTTGTCTGGGTGGCTCTGGAGCACCAGTATTCCCATTCCATCAGCTAGAGTGGGCTTTTGTTACAGCTGGATGGTGATTCTCAGCTCGGGGCCAGTTACCAACATCACTCCTATTTATTAGAAAGAAATCTTCAGGGTTATCTTAGTCCAAGAGGCTGAACTACTTGGCACAGAAGCCAGAAATACAAATCACTGTCTGTCCTGATGCAGAGACAATGGTTTTGTGTGACCACCCTGCACACAAAGCTGGAGCCCTGCTCTTCCCTGATCCCCGAGCCATTGTCTCCAGAGAGGGGCTCAGGAGCTCTGGGCAGAAGCGCCATCCACCTCGCCCCAGCCCTTTCCTGGGACCAGCCCTAAAGGAAGGCAGTAAGGGCACAGCTGAAGGAGGCTGGCATAGCTGTGCCTTGTCTTTTATCCTTTTTACTTCGTCAAGTTTGGAG
The DNA here is from genome assembly GCA_022376925.1 of Tragulus kanchil. Taxonomy (NCBI): domain Eukaryota; kingdom Metazoa; phylum Chordata; class Mammalia; order Artiodactyla; family Tragulidae; genus Tragulus; species Tragulus kanchil. Next base: position 77,731,935 of record JAIOJX010000024.1, on the reverse strand, counting down.
AGGTGGGAGGCAGGATGCAAGGAGTGGGGGTGGAGTAGAGAGTTGGCAGGGGATTCAACTCATTAGAAGACAAAGTTTGTCATTTGGGAACAAAACAAATCCAGGAAGAGAGAGGGAGCCAGTCTTTGGGTTTAGGTTTCTGTTGTCCCCTTTCCCCCAAGTGCCAACTCAGGACCCTCATTCCTTTGAAATATTTGGGCTCTTTGACTCAGGTACCTTCTCATGACAAGTCAGATGTGTGTGGGGAACGTGGACAAGAGTTTCTTAGCTTTGTTGGAGGAGGTGCTAAGACGGATTGTCTCAGCTGATAGTGGGGTGTGTGTGTGTGTGTGTGTGTGTGTGTGTGTGTATACTCATGCATGTACAAAAAAATGAAAGCCTGATTTGTCTCCAGAGCAGACATGTTGACTTTACCCCCCTCTTAGCCAGGAGCCCTTTTGTCCCCTGCTCCTTTCTTGGGAGGAAAAAGGTTCGATGACATAATGGTAATGGTAGGCAGCCCTGGCGGGTCTGTTGGGTAGGAACAGAGTGCTGCCTGTGCCGGTCTTGAAGGCAGGTTTGAGAGATAAGGCAAGCCCAACCCGCGGCTTTCAGCCGTGGTGCTTCCTCCAGCTAAGCTGCCCACAGGCAAACAGAAACCAGGCACAAGAGGGGGGAGGTGCCAGCTACCAGACCCAGCTGGGCAGGAGCAAAAGCAGCCATATTTCTGGGCATTTAAGCCAAGAGGGGGAAGGAGGGACTGGGAGAGGCCACATTTTGTGTTCTGCCTTTGTACTAAGAGTTAGCCACAACTTTGACTAGCCACCCTCTGACCTTGTCTTTCCAGGAGGAGCAACACAGAGGAACTGTATTCTAGGCAGGACAGTCTTTGCGGGCATATAGCCCGTGCAGCTGTCATGCATCCTCAGAAGTGCTTGGCTTCATGTTCTCCTGTCACTATCATGAACTTCTTAATTTTTGAGCAAGGAGCCCTGCCTTTTATTTAGCTCTGGGCCCTGCGAATTACATAGCTGCGCTATTCCCAGGATGGCCACTAGGGGCGGCAGCAGGAGTGTGTTCATATGCTCCAACAGTAGAGGCTGACTCACCTGTCACTTGGGTGTCACTTACCAAGACTGGCTTCTGTCCTGACCAGGACCAGCACAGCATCCCTTTCCCTTTTTTCCTCTTTACTCTCTTCTAAAGCGTCTGTTTCTTCTTGTTTCAGCATCCCCTAGTCCTGTTTTAAGGCTACTGCATGGTAGGCGAGGGGTCAGCAGTATCCTTTACTGGGTTCCCCCATCCACTTTCCTTTTCTTCCCAAGCTCCTCTTTCCCTTATCTGGGCTCCAGGCCGGGTGTAGGCCTGGGAACACCTCTTCCGTTCCTCTGAGTTCTTCTCCACAGTTATCAATGGACACAGTCTGACACCTGCTTCAGCTACTACTTGTTTAAGAACAGATTGTATCCCTGGGACTCCCAGAGGCTCCAGGCCGAGTGGGGACATGGGAGGTGCGAGGAAAGGAAGGCTTCTGAACCTGCTGTCCTCAGTGGCGGCTCCTCTTCCCTTATCTTCCCCTTTGCGCTGGCTCCTCTCACTGGGGACTGTGGAACCTCGCAGACTGTGCAGGGGACCTGTCTGTCTTGCTCCCCTAAGTCTTACCAGAAGCTGGCCAGTCTAAGAAGGAAAGGGAGGCAGGAAGGAAGGATAGGTCCTTGTTCTTTTCCATTGCCAACCTCCACGATCCTCTCGGAAACCTTTCCCAATTGCCTCCCCCAGGGCCTGCCCCCAATCAGGGATATTGTATTAGTAGCAATATTTTCAAACTCTGGAGGGGTGTCTTAGTGCATATATTTTAAAATGATAGATTATCCAAATTAATTTTTATAATTGGTCTTTGGGATATATCCTTTGATTTTAGATTTTTAACTTTCTTGTTGTTGGCAGCAAATTTCTTTTTTTCCCACCCTTTTTACTTAGTTTAGGACTGTAAGAGGACTTGAATTCCCCTGTGACACTGAGCCCACATCAGCTGGTGGAAGGACCAGCTGAATATGTTTTATAGAATCCAAAATTATTGTAACTCGAAGGTGTCTTAAAGAACATCCAGCGCCATGCTGTCCAACAGAATATTTCGCAGTGGTAGAACATCCTCAGCTTTCCTGTCCAGTGTGGTGGCCTCCAGCCATGGGGCTCTCAAGCCACCACAGGAAGTGACTTGCCTGATTAAGGAACTGAAATTTTAATGTTTAAATTTTAATTAATGAAAATGTAAATAGCTGCATATGACTAGAGCTGCTAAAATGGATGGGATGGTGCCCCTTGTTTTATTGTATTCCTTTATCTTATTAATGACCGTCAGCCACTGACTGAGCCACTGTCATGTGCCAAGCCTTCTCCTAAGTGTGTTAAATATGGAATCTTGTCTAATCCTCCCAGCAACTCTGTTACTCTGTGTTACAGATAGGAAAACAGACCCAGAAAAGTTAAGAGGGCAGCACTGGTCGGCCGCAGCCATGTGCTGGCTCTTCTTTGTTTTCATGGGACAACTGTCTTAAAGATTCTCTAGTTCTTTCCCTTCCAGGTCTCACTTGGTCTCTTGGGGGTGTCAGGGGAACACACGACGACTTTTCTCAGTGCCCAGAGGTGGAGCCAGCAGTGATTCTCTCCAGGCACAGCCATGTTTTGGCTGGTTCCACTGGTGGCCCTTGTCCCCAAGCTCTTTTTGGATCTTTTCTGTAGCAGACAGCAGTCCAGGAGGTTCCTCTGTCCTCTGAGCTCTTAGCAGGCTCCTCAAGTACATGAGAAGCTCAGATTCCTTATTCCTGGCAGAGGGAGGTGTTTAAAATTTCCCTGACACCCCTAGTCCAGGAGAGCCAAGCGGCTGAGCCCTCCCAGGGGGCGAGTGAGGAGTGGTGCTCATTCTAGAGCTTTGCTGCCACCCCACCAGCTTTTGCCTCCGCACCCCAAGTAGCCCTCTGATGGGGGAGCCTCCTTCCACCCAAAGAAGTCACCCAGGCCCTGCCCTCCCGTTCCCATTGATTTATTGCTCTCTTCACCAGAGAAAGCCTCTGATCAGTAGACTCCGATCAGAGTCTTTCTGGCCAGTAGGAAGGGAGAGGGGAGAGGAGAGGCCACGGAGCAGATTAGAGCCTGCCCCTCGGATTCCCTGTTGAGGCTTTGAGGCTGAGCTCTCCTGCCTCACTCTCAACTCAACATCCCAGAGCAGAATAGCACACCCCTCCCCGCAATGTGGTCAGACCACTGGCCTGCCTCTCAGCCACTCTGCCCACCAGCCATTCCATTCTAGGGTGTGAGGTGCCGGCCAGGGCACAGGGTCCCAGAAGGTCCACGCTGTGAGCAGTTTGTGTGTGGCTGCCTCTCCACACCTCTGCACCTAGGCAGGTGTTGTGAGACTAGCACTTTTGGGTACCTCCCACCCCAAGTCACACACAATCCCCAAAGGCTAGCAGCAAAAGGGCCTTGTGGAGCTGGGGTCCTCCCCCGAATCATGAAGCTCTCTCCCTCTTCTCTCCTGAAGATGAGGAGCTCCGGTTGGAGAAGTGGCAGAGACTGGGGACAGCAAGGAGACTGGAACTTGGTCTTGTCTTCCTGTCACTGCAGCTGGGGCAGTGAAACTCAGCTCCCCTGACCTGTGTGGGCCTTGCTTTCCTCCCAGTCCAAGGACCAGAGATCATGCGCGTTTGTTTTCCCTGTGCTCACCCTTCCGGAGCATCGTCACCTTTATTCCTCGGCTGTCTAGTCCAGTAGGAAATTTGTGTTGTCTGCTCAACAGGTCTCCACTTACTACTACTGTTTCATTCTTAAAATGAGGAACTGAGGCGTGGAACAGCTTTACCCTTGTATATTGCTGGCCTGGGAGCCAAGGAGGCATTTGTAGCTTTTGAGGGTGCGGCAGGAGGGGTACCAGCCCAGCTGTATGACTCTCCAAACACTTACTTTGTACAGTTCCTTCCCTTGGGGTGGGTGGGGTTACTGCTCTCTGTGGGACGTCAGGGCCAAATCTGCTGAGCTAGGAATGGGGAAGACTGGCCCCAACGAGACCTTCCAGTGGACCTGGAAGCAGACAGCTGGGCGGCCTCAGTAGCTGAAGAGCGGGGGTTTGGGATTCAGCTGAGAGCTTGCTGGGAGGAGGTAATTAATGATTGCCCTGCCTGTTACCTCCTGGGACTCTTCTGCCAGTGGCTGACTGTCGGGGGAGAGCAGCTTGGAGGCTGGGGGAGGAGGGCAGAGCCCCTTTCCCTCTGCTTCTCTCGGGCTTAGCTGGGGCCACTGAGGGGAAGGTTGAGAGAAGGAAAATGTGAGCTGGAGCCAGAGGCAGTCCCTTGTGCTCCTCTCATGTCTTTTTCCTCTTAGCAGGGACAGCACAGAAGCACGAGCACAGGCATGTGAGGAGTCCAGGGAGCTGGTTGTCCCGGCTCTCAAATGCGATCAGGTTGTAAGGAGCGAGAGGGCCTCCCCATCTGCCTGAGACAGCTTCTGCTTTAAATCTTTTATTATTTAATTATTTGTAGTTGATTTACAAGGTTGTTAATTCCTGCTATACAGCAAAGTGATTTGGTTACATATATACATATATATATACACATTCTTCTTTTAATACTCTTTTCTACTATGGTTTATCATTTTCTTTTAATTGGAGGATAAATTGCTTTACGATGTTATGCTGAGACAGCATCTCAGACCAGAATCATCATTTTTAACACCTGGAAGGGCTGTCAGTGTTCAGACGGTGAAGGAATGGTCATCTCAGGAAAGACATTCAATAATTTATCAACCAGAAAGGACACTGTCCTGGAGTCCTGGGAGGCACTAAGATATCTCTGGATCACGTAGAGGAGGGGAGGGCCAGTTATTGAAATACTGAAATTTTCACCTACTAATATGGGTGAATTTCAATGTTTTAATAAATGGCATGGTTGTGCTGAATATCCAACCTATTTATTTCTCAGAAGACAAATGGCATTCCATAAAGTAAAATAAGCAGCTTGAAGATGATAATCCAAGTTAGGGTAGAAAATCAGCGTGAAGATTCCCTATGAACTTCCCCTGAGTGGAATTTGTGCTCTCCTCATCTGCCACACACACACTCACATGTACACACACTCACACACACAGGCATGCACTCACATACACATAGTGGAGCTTTACCTGGCTGAAGAGTACCCAAGACCTTCCTACCTCTACCTGCAGTCATAGGCTTTCCTGCCTCCTATTCTTGGAGTAACAGGAATGGCCAGGCCCAGGCGATTATACAGAGGAGACTAGGGAAGGACATCCACATAGGAGGGAAGGGAGGAAGCCTCGACCCAGAGCCCTGATTTGTGATTTCCATCCCCTGGCTACTAAGCCAAATTTTCTGCTTTCTACCTGAGGTAGGGGCCAAGCTCAGGGGAAGACTCCCCCAGGGTTCCATGTCTGATCATAACAGGCAAGGCAAGGTGTTTCGCTCTTGGGGCAGTGAAGGGGCTGTGAGGATAAGCAGAGTTAAACGTCCAAGAGAGCAAGCCTGGGTCGTATTGCCTTGCTACTTACTCAGTCCAGTAGCCAGCATTCTGCTATATTCCACGCTTACTTGGGGAAGACACTCTAACCTTGACATTTTGGAGATGACTGTGCATAGGAGGAAGGCTGGAGGGAGAGCCGGGAGGAGAGAAGAGAGCAAGTGCAATCCAGGCTGACAGCCGGGTCCCTAGAGGCTGGAGGACTGGTCTTTTGATCTGTTGGCAGCATTTGGAAAAGACACAGTATCTTGTGGAGGGACCTTTCCCACTTGCAAATACCTCGCCACCATGCCTGACCCCCTTCGGCCTCTCATCGTGTGGCTGCAGCAGGCGGGACAGCAGAGGGATTTGGGTGGGGAGAACTTGGCTAGGGAAGTGTATTTCTTCCTGGAATGACGGGGGTGGGTGGGAGAGGGGAGCTTTAGGAGTCAGGCACATCAGGGCTTTTGGGAATGTAAACCAAGTTGGCTTTTAATTGGGACAGAAATGTGGAGCCCATAAACTCCTTGAAAATGATGATGAGATCCAGAGGGGAGGTGGAGAGCAGGAGCCAAAACTCTCCTGACCTTCGCCTCCTTTGTTGGCTGCAGAAATCCTTCTTGTGTGTGGGCAGTCTCAGCTTGGAATTTGCTAGCTGGGGGAAGGAGGAAGTGGGAGGGATGGGCCATGGCAGCCCTCCTTTCCATTCACCTCACAGTCCTCTCTCCATCTAATGAGCTGTAATTTCAAAAGCCAAAACCTTGTCAGTTTGGAAAAGCCTGACTGGAGCTGATTCTCAGCTTGGTGTCTTGCAGATAACCAAGAGGAGCCCAAGGTGACAGGAGTTGAATGTATCTCTCTAGTTACACAGTATTTAATCATGATGGAGCTCTCCATCCTGACTGTGTGTATGTGTGTGTGTGTGCACACATGTGTGAACACGCATGTCTGTAGAGGGTCATGAATACCTGGGCTGACGTTGCTGCTTTTGGCTGAATAGAGCTGGGTAGCACTCCAGAGAGCTGCTGAGCCTCGGGGAGGACGTTTGGAGATCAGTCAGTGTGCAGTTGGCTCAGCGGTGATGCCGTCACTAGCGCCTGCATGTAGAGGCTGCAGGTGTCTCTTGAACTGGAGAAGCCCAAACTAGACGAAGGGACAAATGCTTAGAAAACAGAGAGGCTATACCTCTTTCTAATTTATTGGTTTTGACACTTCCAGAATGCCAGGTTCCAGCCCCTGCTCCATTCACAGCCATCTTAAGCCTAAGACTGTATTTCATTTTCTAGCTATAATGCTTAGCATATATGTGGATTTATTTTTTTTTTAATTTTGGCCTCTTTTGTTGGTTTTTTATTTATTTATTTTCATCCATTTTTATTCTTTGGCCTATGTGGGCCTCCATCACAATGGCCTCTGTTGTCACAGAGGACCAGCTCTGGGCACATGCACTCCAGAGCGCTGACTCATAATTGGATGTACTGGTCCAGCTACTCTGTGGCACGTGGGATCTTCCCAGGCCAGGGACTGAACTGGTGCTCCTTGCACGGCAAGGCGGACTCTTTACCCATTGGACCACTAGGGGAGCTGTGTGGCTTTCTTTTTAAGCAGAATAATCATAGCCATTATCCCTTGTGCATAAAACGTTTCACATGTTGAAAGTTTCCAGCTATTATTTCACAGAATTAGAAAGTACTTTATTTGCACTTGAGAAAACTAAGGGCTGGAGAAGTCAAGTCTCTCTCACATTGGATCTTGGATGGAAAGATCGGACCTGCTGATTCTCTTTCCACTGATGCCACTGCCATGTATAGTTCCACTGGTAGAGAATCTGCCCACATGTGTTTGGTCAGCCTCTTGGATCCCAGAATACTACCAGCATAACAAATGCTAAGCTAACATATACAATCCTCAAGAAGAGTTGTATCAATTTGACTCTAGAAAGCAAGATGTTAAAAAAAAAAAAAAAAGCAAGGTGCAAGTATTTTGGCTAAATTTTATGTGTCAATTTGGCTAGGCTATGGTGCCCAATTGTTTGGTCAAACAGTAATCTAAATATTGTGATGTTGCTGTGAAGATATCTTGTACTTGTGTTTAACATTTACAATCAATAAAGGAAATTACCTTTGGGAAAAAAAAAAAGAATCCGCCCACAACACAATAGATCCCGGTTCAATTCCTGAGTCTGGAAGATCCAGGAGTTGAATCTTCCCAGGGGAAGATCCCCTGCAGGCTATCCACTCTAGTATTCTTGGGCTTCCCTGGTGGCTCAGAGGGTAATCCAGGAGACCCTGGTTCAATTTCTGGGTCAGGAAGATCCTCTGGAGAAGGGAAAGGCATTCTAGTATTCTTGTCTGGAGAATCCATGGCTCATCTGTGGATTGCAATGAGTTGGACACGACTGAGCGACTTTTCTTTTTGGGGTGGTGGGGGGTAAGGTCACCATCTAGTGGGGCAACTTGGGTGTTTAGGGATGCTCCTGCCTTTATAGCAAGATCTCCTTTACTGCTTGGGATACCCCTTCCCTTGGGTGGAATTCGAGAAGTCCATTTGGAGATAGATTCATAACCAATTGTCCTTGAGAAATGGAAGACTTTGACTTTCCAAAAGAAAGGGAAAAGGAGAGAAAAAAAGCTGATTACCTGTCTCTATTTCCCTTTTTTATTGTTCAGTACTTGGTAGGTTCCTCCAGGTGTCTAACCTAATGAAAACCTATCGCTGGAGTTTTGAAAAGCAAATACAGTCTTGCAAGGCGGATTTTAAACCACTAGGGAGCTGTGTGGCTTTTTTAAGCAGAATAATCATACCTTCCTTAAAACCACTGTTGAAAGTTTCCAGCTATTATTTCACAGAATTAGAAAGTACTTTATTTGCACTTGAGAAAACTAAGGGCTGGAGAAGTCAAGTCTCTCTCACATTGGATCTTGGATGGAAAGATCGGACCTGCTGATTCTCTTTCCACTGATGCCACTGCCATGTATAGTTCCACTGGTAGAGAATCTGCCCACATGTGTTTGGTCAGCCTCTTGGATCCCAGAATACTACCAGCATAACAAATGCTAAGCTAACATATACAATCCTCAAGAAGAGTTGTATCAATTTGACTCTAGAAAGCAAGATGTTAAAAAAAAAAAAAAAAGCAAGGTGCAAGTATTTTGGCTAAATTTTATGTGTCAATTTGGCTAGGCTATGGTGCCCAATTGTTTGGTCAAACAGTAATCTAAATATTGTGATGTTGCTGTGAAGATATCTTGTACTTGTGTTTAACATTTACAATCAATAAAGGAAATTACCTTTGGGAAAAAAAAAAAGAATCCGCCCACAACACAATAGATCCCGGTTCAATTCCTGAGTCTGGAAGATCCAGGAGTTGAATCTTCCCAGGGGAAGATCCCCTGCAGGCTATCCACTCTAGTATTCTTGGGCTTCCCTGGTGGCTCAGAGGGTAATCCAGGAGACCCTGGTTCAATTTCTGGGTCAGGAAGATCCTCTGGAGAAGGGAAAGGCATTCTAGTATTCTTGTCTGGAGAATCCATGGCTCATCTGTGGATTGCAATGAGTTGGACACGACTGAGCGACTTTTCTTTTTGGGGTGGTGGGGGGTAAGGTCACCATCTAGTGGGGCAACTTGGGTGTTTAGGGATGCTCCTGCCTTTATAGCAAGATCTCCTTTACTGCTTGGGATACCCCTTCCCTTGGGTGGAATTCGAGAAGTCCATTTGGAGATAGATTCATAACCAATTGTCCTTGAGAAATGGAAGACTTTGACTTTCCAAAAGAAAGGGAAAAGGAGAGAAAAAAAGCTGATTACCTGTCTCTATTTCCCTTTTTTATTGTTCAGTACTTGGTAGGTTCCTCCAGGTGTCTAACCTAATGAAAACCTATCGTCTGTGCAGTTTAATGGCAAAGAGCAAATACAGTCAGGTAATTCTGTGTGCTCACTTAATCCTGAGGATTACAGAGCTCTCAATAAGCAGGGGAAACCCTTGAGCCTCTGTTCCTCCTCCTGTGCTATCTTCACTAGGCATGGGAGAAGGAATTTAACTTGCAAAGTTAAGCAAAGGCTGTGGGAGGCCCCTGAGCTCAACTTGAAGGGAAAAGGGATATTTTTGCCTTCTAGCGGTAGAAAACTCATTTCCCAATGCACCTCAGCCCCTCCTTCTGTGCAGATGAGCTTAATTTTCTTCCCCTCCTAATGAAGATGGATCAAAGCCAAGCTATATAGTCAAGGGGGAGCCAGGCAGGGGAGCTGAGTGAAGGGCTGAGGGGGCAGAAGCAGAGCTGTTCTCATGGAGAGGAAGTAATTAATTTTAAGAGAGAGCAAAGATAGGGAAGCCCTTGGTAATAGAATGTCAGCCTCCAAATGCAGGTGTCTAAAAATTAAATCAGAGCATAGGGAGCTTCTTTTGTTCATTCATTCATTCACTTTTTCGTTCAACAGATATTTATTGGGCACCTACTGTGCATGGGCAGAGATCCCAAGCTGCCTGCAGAGATCTCCAGGCATCAGGAGAAGGCCCAACTCCCATAACCACAGCAGGGCTCCAGTAACTGGATTAGGGGCAGGAAGAGATAGATCTGGAAAGTGAAGCCACTTGTCATCAGGATAAAGCATTTGCAGAAGGACCACTAGATGGCTGAATATATTGACCTTTTGTATTTAGGATTAGTTGCTTAAATATCAACCACTGTTGACCCCGGCTATATCCAACCAGCTTGTCTCATCACGGGTTAAATAAAAATGTTGTCCTTTTCTACTCACTGATTGCATTGTTCTCCGGCTGGATTCTGTCCTCAAACCAAAAAATTAGATTAGCTCCTCCCTTTCAGTATCTGTTGACATCATGAAATTGCTGTAACAACAGACTATGATGTCAACAGAATGCCTGGTGCTGCTGAAAGCAACCATGTTGATAAGAAAGGATTCTGTCCTCTGAAGATAAAAATGAAACAGTATCAAAAGCCAGAGAAACTAAAATTTGATATCAAAAAAGAACATCTCGGCAGTATAAGATAACAGTGGGTCTGGAGCTCCCTTCACCGACAACCAAGGCACTCACTGAGACTGATGGGAGAGCAGGCTTGCCTGTGAGAGGGACTTGGAAGAGATGACCTTCAGAAGCTCCTTGCGTGGAGGGCTCTTGCGCCCTAAGACTTGGAGGACATTAGGAAAAGAGGAGATGTGACCCTCTTCAGTCTCCGGAGAGTTCAGAGTAGCTAACGACAAAGCAAACCTCCTTACCCCAAGCAGATCTGACAGTCTCCAGCTGGAATTTGTCATATTGCATCTGGACAGATTTACAAAAATAAACATATGATGACCCTCCCTCTGAGTCCCCATTGCTACCCTCTCCCTCTTAAGATTTGGGAGGAAGCTTTTCTCCCGTTTCAGCCGAGTAAAGAAGTCAGTCCTCCTATGGGCTCTGGCTCCACGACTCCCACCCCCATACCCACGTGCTGGGCCGCCCCAGATGGAGAGTGAGCAACCTGTGTGACCACCTGGGGCTGTCTCAAGGGATCTGGTAGGGGGACGCCATAGGGAAGCCTTGTTCATCAGCTCCTGTCCATACAGAAGAAGGCTGGGCAAGCTGAGAGGAGAGAGGAGGTTCAATCCATCTCCGCTTCCAGCTCCGGCAGCAGCACAATAGAGCACGTGAAACTGGAGCTTCAGTTAACCCTGTGCCCTCGGGTTCAGAAGGGCTTTCTGAAGCAAGTGAATTTCAGCCCAAGGGTCTGTGTTCTGGGCTGGGAGTTGGGGAGGCAGGGAGGGCTGTCTTCTGCAGGCTGGGCTGGCGTGGGTTTCTGCCGTGCAGATGGGAATGCAGCCCCAGACTCCTCCGCCTGCCCAGCGACTCTGTGTCCTTAGCTCGGCGAGGTCGGACTACCTGCACGTTGTGCACCTGCTCTGTGTGTCTCTCCATTTTCGCATTTTCTCTTTGGGGACCTGAACTGAGAATATCATCCTCCACTCACTTTTCCTGCCTCCGGCACTCTGCCGGGCAGCATTCTGACTGAATGCTGAGAAGCCACAGGCCTCCTAGGGCACCTGGGCACTCCTGCCACCCCAGAGAGGGGCCCTCCCCCTTCCTGGTGCTGGAGCCAGGAGGAGGGAGCCAGCAGAACCTGCTGCCGCCACGCGCGCCTGGAGCTCCGCCACAGTGCCGCGAGCGGGACTGAGGACTTACTTCTCAGAGGGATGGTACGAGCTGGGCGGCTGCCGGGTCCTCGGAGGCTGCCACACAGGGGACAGAGCTGCCAAAACGATGTTGAAGTTTCGAGCTGATCGTCGGGTCAGGTAGGGATTTCGCCAGTGGACTGTGTGCGTCAAGTGAAGGGAGAGCTGAGTGAGCAGGTCCCTGGATCCAGAGGCCTCCCGGTGAGGGGCCCGCCCGCTGTGACCTGGAGGTTGAGAGTAGTTAGGTCAATGGTTGCTGCATTGCAGTGCTTGTGAAGGGGAAGCTGTTTTGAAATTGGTAGCGCCAGGATGGAGTGAGGACGTCATTTGGAGGGGTTGCTGGGTAGGCGAGTCTAGGCCAGGGAGAAATTTCGTGTCCTCTGAAAGACTTGTGCCAGGTGACGGCAGACTATGTGTGGCTCTGGGTGTGTGTGTGTGTCTGTCTGTCTCTGTCTGTTCATCTGTACCAGTGCCTGCAGGAAACACTCCAACAGAGTTAGCACAGGAAATGTGTATGGCAGAATGGGCCAGAGGGGATGGACTGAGGGGAGGGGGCTGGGGGCAGGTGACCTGTGCCCAGAAATAGCAGAGACCTTGGTGCCTCAAGGGTCTTAGTTGTCTCAGACTGTCTGCCCCGCCCCCCCTCCCCCCCACCAATAGGGCAGAACCAGGAATGAGGGTGAGTGAAAACAGCTTCTCTTCCTTGCAGAGATCCCCTGTGGTGAAGCTGAGGAGAGCATCCTTACTAGGCCTGGACTGAAGAGGGGAATAGCGTCTGAGAAGCAGAGAGTGGGTTGTCAGTGTGCTAGAGCTAGAATCCAGGGCAAGTAGACTCTGGCCAGATTTAGGGTCCTGGCCCATCAGCCCGGGCTGCAAAACCCAGATTTCCACATTGGCTGTAGCCACTGCCCACTGGGCTTCTATCTACCTCACGTCTTTGGCTTTGACCTGAACACGACTGGTTTGGAAGCCGGCAAAAACACCCTGTGATATTACCTTTAGCTTCGGCAAAGGGCTGGGAAGTGTCCAGACTGTGGAAAACAGCTCTCCAGAAGGTTATTTTACTTCTTTCCTGCAGCTGAGGGGACACGCTGAGGTCTCTTTCCTCTGGTGCTTGCTGACCTGCCACTTGCTAAGCAGAGCGCTGGGCCTTCGTGCTGGGCGTGCGTGGTGCCCGGGTATTAAGACACACGAGCCACAGTGCAGCCTCGGCAGGCTCTGTGCAGGCACCAGCTTCTGCGCGTGGACGGAACATGCTCTGAGCTCTCATAATATCGCTCAAGAGCTGAGTGCCCGGATTCATGCTTGACTCTCATTTTCATGACCTGGAGGTTGAGAGTAGTTAGGTCAATGGTTGCTGCATTGCAGTGCTTGTGAAGGGGAAGCTGTTTTGAAATTGGTAGCGCCAGGATGGAGTGAGGACGTCATTTGGAGGGGTTGCTGGGTAGGCGAGTCTAGGCCAGGGAGAAATTTCGTGTCCTCTGAAAGACTTGTGCCAGGTGACGGCAGACTATGTGTGGCTCTGGGTGTGTGTGTGTGTCTGTCTGTCTCTGTCTGTTCATCTGTACCAGTGCCTGCAGGAAACACTCCAACAGAGTTAGCACAGGAAATGTGTATGGCAGAATGGGCCAGAGGGGATGGACTGAGGGGAGGGGGCTGGGGGCAGGTGACCTGTGCCCAGAAATAGCAGAGACCTTGGTGCCTCAAGGGTCTTAGTTGTCTCAGACTGTCTGCCCCCCCCTCCCCCCCACCAATAGGGCAGAACCAGGAATGAGGGTGAGTGAAAACAGCTTCTCTTCCTTGCAGAGATCCCCTGTGGTGAAGCTGAGGAGAGCATCCTTACTAGGCCTGGACTGAAGAGGGGAATAGCGTCTGAGAAGCAGAGAGTGGGTTGTCAGTGTGCTAGAGCTAGAATCCAGGGCAAGTAGACTCTGGCCAGATTTAGGGTCCTGGCCCATCAGCCCGGCTGCAAAACCCAGATTTCCACATTGGCTGTAGCCACTGCCCACTGGGCTTCTATCTACCTCACGTCTTTGGCTTTGACCTGAACACGACTGGTTTGGAAGCCGGCAAAAACACCCTGTGATATTACCTTTAGCTTCGGCAAAGGGCTGGGAAGTGTCCAGACTGTGGAAAACAGCTCTCCAGAAGGTTATTTTACTTCTTTCCTGCAGCTGAGGGGACACGCTGAGGTCTCTTTCCTCTGGTGCTTGCTGACCTGCCACTTGCTAAGCAGAGCGCTGGGCCTTCGTGCTGGGCGTGCGTGGTGCCCGGGTATTAAGACACACGAGCCACAGTGCAGCCTCGGCAGGCTCTGTGCAGGCACCAGCTTCTGCGCGTGGACGGAACATGCTCTGAGCTCTCATAATATCGCTCAAGAGCGGTGGATGAAGATGATCTTAAAATTCTCCGAGACCCTTGCTGGCTGCATGCTTGAATCTCATACAGCTTTCTTACTAGGTGGTCCTCTGCTTGCAGAACCCATCTCAGATGAGTGCTATTTATGGCTTAGACCCTCTGCACAAGCCCCTCCTTAAGTTCTGTCTGCTGTCCTTCCTCCCCTGTCTCTCTGCAGGGCCACCAGGGAACTAGCTGACAGCCAATCAGAAGAGCCGCAGCAGGGACTACTAAAGGAGCCTCCACGATGCTGCTCCATCTGCTTCTGCACAGCCCCTACCCCTGGTCCTCGTTCCCCCTGCTTCCTGGCAGGCTGTCCTCACAACACCCACTCTCTGGCCATAGCATCCCTTAATTAGATCCACCTCAATGCTGGACCACTCCTGAGGTCTCAGCTACATCAGGTACTCCCTACCCTGGGAGGCTCTGGACTTAAGAGTATGAGTGGGGCCCAGCCCCAGACCAAGAATGGAACTTCTTCTTTTTCTTTTTTAATTTTTGGTCTCTTTTATTGGTCCTTCAGTTATTTATTTTCATCCATCTTAATTCTTTGGCCTATGAGGGCCTCCCATCGCAGTGGCCTCTCTTGTTACAGAACACTGGCTCTAGGCACATGTGCTCCAGAGCCCTGGCTTGTAATTGGACACACTGGTCCAGCTGCCCCGTGGCATGGGGGATCTTCCCATGCTAGGGGTCGAATCGGTGTCCCTTGCACTGCAAGGTGGACTCTGTACCCACTGAACCACCAGGGGAGCCTCCAGAATGGAACTTCTATGTCTCTCATTTCATTTGAAGAAAGAGGCAGAACAGGCGAGAAAGAGGTCCAAGGTCATAAGAGAATTCTTTTAGCAAATAATGAGTGAGCAGTTTTCTGCAGAGTCCTGGCAGGAGTTGTCTTGGGGAAGGAGGCTGCCAAATGCCAAGTCTTGACTATTGGAGCCCTTCCCCTTCCCCCATAGACATGTCCCGAATGACCACCAAAAGAGTTAAGTGGGGCTTCTTTCCAACCCAGGGATCTCTAGTAAGTAGTTAACACTGTTGGAAAGATGGCTTCCCCTCCCTCCCAACTGACCCTCTGCAGCCTCAGCTTCTACAGCCCTGCCCTCATCTTGTCACTTACGATCCTGCTGGAAGACAGAGTTACAAGATCCTGTGAGGCCACCGTCCCTGCCCAGGGCTTGACACCCTTTGGCCAGTGTCTCTGCCTTCTTTGTCTTGACCACAGCTTCTCTCTCTTGTCTCCACAGCCATAATGAAAGACGGAACACGTTTCTACACCCACTGACTGGCCAGGTCCCGGAGGAAAACAAAAAGTTTGACTTGAAAATGTATGTTCACTCCCTACCTGCTGTTTGGCCTTTCTATCTTTGACCACCGTTCTCCCGCTGCCTCTGTGCAGTAGGGAAGCAGAGGGAAGGGGGGCAGAGAGGAGAACAGAGGGCTTTAAGGTTGCTCACCTCAGTTAGGAGGGCTGGAAACTTTTGAGGCCCATCTGGCTTGACACCCTTACCACTTTTCCTTGGATCTCCCAGGTCCCAGGTTGATGCATCCCATGGGCTAAGCTCAAGGAGTCAGGCAGGTCTGAGATGGACGTGTCCATCACTCAGGGCGTCTGAGGGGTAGTGAGATCTGCTGGTACCATGAGCTCGGTAAAAGAAAGAAAGAAAGAAAAAGATAATATTAAATGTCTCTCAAAGTCCACTGGGCTACTGTGTCTTTTAAATTAGAAAGAAATGGAGTTCCAGAGTCCTTGGATCTAGGCTTTTAAAATAAATTTGCAGGAAAGTAGAAGGTGTAGGATTACTGGTATAGTCTCGGAAGAACAGTGGGAGTAGCTGAGATGTGCTCTTGGGAGCACTACAGGGCCCTAATTTGTGCTGAATGCTGGAACAGTTGAGTGGCAAGGTTGGGAAAAGAGATGGGCAGCAGCCATTGTTTCTAGGTTCTTACTAGTCTCTTTCTTCTTTTCTGGTCACCTTGAAATCAGATCGGCCTTGGACATGTCCAATAAAGCAGGTGGGAAACGCTCAACTACCACCAACAGTGACCTAACCAACCACAACATGGTGTCTGAGGTCCCTCCAGAGCGGCCCAGTGTCCGGGTAAGCCTAGTCCCCCATAAAAGCCAAGGAACAGGAATCCTAGGAAATGTATCAGGGTACCTATTTGTTTCTACAGGTTCCAAAGAGCAGGTGATGGGATGCAGAGAGTAGAAAGCAGGGAGGGAAGAGGACTCAGACCAGAGCCATATAGAAGACCAACATCTCAACCAGGAGGTCTCAACCTCAGCACTGTTAGCACTGGGGGCTGGATAATTCTTTGCCATGTGGAACCACCCTTTCAGTGTAAGGATATTGAGCAGCATCCCTGGCCTCTACCTACCAGATGCCTAGTACCTATCCTGTGACAACCAAAAATATCTCTAGACATTGTTAAATGCCCCCTATGGGACAAAATTGTCCTACCCTCCCTGAGAACCACTGATCTAGGGGTATAACCAAAGAAGAATAACTAATGAAGGACTTGGCAACTGGTGCTCAGAAAAGGAGGAGGAAGGAAGACAGCTTCGGGAGAAACAAGCAATCAGAGAAGAATGTTGCAAAGAGGTCCAGTAAGATAAGGGCTGAAAGTGTCCATGGGTTTAGTAACACTGTGGTAACTGGGGGCCCTGACAAGAGTAGTTCCAGTGGTGTGCTGAGAGCAGGAGACAAGATCAAGGCGGAGAGGGCTTATGAGGAAATGGGAGGGCAGATACAGGACACCGAGGAGTAGAAGCTAGAGAGTAGATGGAGGTGGTCATGCAGTGGAGGACTCTAGTCCAGGGACGGGAGCTAGGTGTGTAACCAGGCTAAATCTTAACAATATTGAGTAAAAAAACAAGTTGTAAACTATGAAAACTATAGTATCATTTATGTGAATTGTACAAACATGAAAAGTAGTTCATAGATAAGCTTGCAGTACAAACACAAAACCATGGAGGAAGAAGAGAATGAGATCAGGGAGCGGCTCAAAAGGAGTTTCAGGTCTATTTATCATGTTTTATTAGGAAAGAAGACAACACGTAGTGGTCATTTAGCCCCTACTTTGAAATCAGATCGCCTTGGACATGTCCAATAAAGCAGGTGGGAAACGCTCAACTACCACCAACAGTGACCTAACCAACCACAACATGGTGTCTGAGGTCCCTCCAGAGCGCCCAGTGTCCGGGTAAGCCTAGTCCCCATAAAAGCCAAGGAACAGGAATCCTAGGAAATGTATCGGGGTACCTATTTGTTTCTACAGGTTCCAAAGAGCAGGTGATGGGATGCAGAGAGTAGAAAGCAGGGAGGGAAGAGGACTCAGACCAGAGCCATATAGAAGACCAACATCTCAACCAGGAGGTCTCAACCTCAGCACTGTTAGCACTGGGGGCTGGATAATTCTTTGCCATGTGGAACCACCCTTTCAGTGTAAGGATATTGAGCAGCATCCCTGGCCTCTACCTACCAGATGCCTAGTACCTATCCTGTGACAACCAAAATATCTCTAGACATTGTTAAATGCCCCCTATGGGACAAAATTGTCCTACCCTCCCTGAGAACCACTGATCTAGGGGTATAACCAAAGAAGAATAACTAATGAAGGACTTGGCAACTGGTGCTCAGAAAAGGAGGAGGAAGGAAGACAGCTTCGGGAGAAACAAGCAATCAGAGAAGAATGTTGCAAAGAGGTCCAGTAAGATAAGGGCTGAAAGTGTCCATGGGTTTAGTAACACTGTGGTAACTGGGGGCCCTGACAAGAGTAGTTCCAGTGGTGTGCTGAGAGCAGGAGACAAGATCAAGGCGGAGAGGGCTTATGAGGAAATGGGAGGGCAGATACAGGACACCGAGGAGTAGAAGCTAGAGAGTAGATGGAGGTGGTCATGCAGTGGAGGACTCTAGTCCAGGGACGGGAGCTAGGTGTGTAACCAGGCTAAATCTTAACAATATTGAGTAAAAAAACAAGTTGTAAACTATGAAAACTATAGTATCATTTATGTGAATTGTACAAACATGAAAAGTAGTTCATAGATAAGCTTGCAGTACAAACACAAAACCATGGAGGAAGAAGAGAATGAGATCAGGGAGCGGCTCAAAAGGAGTTTCAGGTCTATTTATCATGTTTTATTAGGAAAGAAGACAACACGTAGTGGTCATTTAGCCCCTACTTTTCTGAGATGCTTGAAATATTAAAAAAAAAAAAAAATGTTTCTAAAGAGACTTGACTATAAAGGGTGTTGTGAGGCATGCTCAGTGAAGCACCCAACTCTGCTCGTGGTGGATGAAAAAGAGGTTTATTAGGCTGACTTTACACCAGTGGGTCCAAGGCCTTCATTTAGCCAAGGATCCCGAGCAAAACTTGTGGCTCACGTTTATACCTAAAGCCTACGTGTACAAACCCATCTCCCCAACTTCTAAGGCTGCCTAGGAGATGTTAAGAAAAAAAGTATGATTTGGTAACAATCACAACAGTACAATTGAAAATCATCTAAGCATATCGCTTAGCCTGTCTATAACATAAATTGATTAATAAAATCACAAATGGCAATTTATCTTGTGACGGATATTTCATTTTCATGGCCAAGGGGAGGCTTGGGTACAAGGTCTTCCTGGTCAGGTTCTCACCAGCCCTGGAGGCCTAGGTGACAGTTAATTTTTCATCTCCATGGCTACCCAGTCCAAACAATGTCCAGAGTTCACTGAAAGTGTAACATGGAGTCTTCTTCTTCAAGATGGAGTCAGTTCAGTCAGGGCAGCCAGCTTCTTTCTTCCTTCACCAGTACAGGTTACATTCAGTAAAGACTAACAGGGAATAATCAATACTGACAGGGAGTAATTCAGTTTAACAAGTATATCACTTTTAAAAATTTATTTATTTATTTATTTTGGTGGGGGTGGGGTGGGGAGGGAGGGGAGCAGGGGGGCCACTTTTATTGGTCATTCATTTGTCCGTTTTCATCCATCTTTCTTCTTTTGGCCTGTGTGGGCCTCCCATTGCGGTGGCCTCTGTTGTCGCAGAGCACTGGCTCTGGGCGCATGCGCTCCAGAGCTCCGGCTCAGCAATTGGACACATCAGTCCAGCTGTTCCGCGGCACGTGGAATCTTCCCAGGCCAGGGATCGAACCAGCGCCCCTTGTACTGCAAGGCGGTGTCTTTACCCACTGGACCACCAGGGAAGCCCTCACTTTTAGATAATGATCTTACAATCACTTACAGGTAAATCTAAGTAAATTATTTCATATTATATGTCCCCTTTTACAAGGGAAATGAGGGGTAGAGGGCAGCAGCTATGAGATGTGCAAGGCAGAGGGAGCTTTTTGTTGTTTGTTTTGTTTTGTTTCAAAATGTTAAGGGCAATGGGGCATGACCAAGAAGGTAGTTTCGGGAGAAAGGGCTTAGCCAGTAAGTCATGCTTCTGTAGAGATAGGATTCAGTTCCAGAGGTGCTGTTAGCCTGGATAGAGGTGCCGCCCTCTTCCCAAGGCTGCATAAAAAAGGTATGTGAAGCTTGGGGTGGGCTAGGAAGTTTAAGACAATCCCAGCTGATGTTTTCGATTTTTGCAGGAAAAGTCGGCAGGAGGGTGTTTTGCTAAGAGCCGGGGTAGGCAGAGAGACATTGGGGGCGGGGTTTCAGAATAAGTCCAAGGCTCAGCAGTCAACAAGGGACATTTGGAATATTGCCTGATAGTGTGGAAGGGTCACCTGAGGTCAGAGATGGGATCTGTTGCCTCTGACTCACAGATGTGTAAGATTTTCCTCCAGCAATACTATCGCTTGAGAGATAGTTGCATCGCTTGAGGGTTGCTGGGAAGTTGTGGCAGAGAGATAAAGAGGCCAGGGTGTTACTGAGGGGGAGTGGCTGAAGTGGTGAAGTACAGGAAACAGCTTTTAGGCTGCAGAGAGCAGGTGAAACTATGCCAGATATCAGACTGGAAGAAAAACGAAAGACTTAAGTATTTATATATTCTGAGAGTGATCGATAACTTCTTCAGATGGCTGATCTCTCTCACGATATGTGGGTTTTTACAAGTAAAGTACAGAAAATAGTTTCATTCCCAGCTTGGGAAGTACTTTATGATAAACACCAGTTTCTTCGTTCCTTCCTTCCACAAGTAATTACTAAGTGCTGATAATTACTAATTACTAATAATTACTAATTACTAAGTTCTAATAATTACTAATTACTAAGTGCTGGACACTAGGCTCTGGTGATGATGAGATGGACAAAACAAAGTTTCTCCCTACAAAGAGCTCATAGCCTAGGAGGGAGATGGAAAGCCCACGGTTGTGTTGTAGCCTGACAGGATCTGGACTATGAGATCCACTGAGAAGAGGGAGCAGCCACTACTCTGGGAGAGCAAGGAGGTTTTGTGGACTTTGGGGGCACTACGCGAGGCTGTAAAGGATGGACAAGAGAAGTGGGGTTCTCCCACCGTCTGGGGGGAGCAGGTGAGAAAAGACCTAGGGGAATGGGAGAGAGCCCCTCAGAGTCTGGCATGACTAGTGGTGGTGCCTGTCTGGTGGAGTGGCGAAAGGGGGCGATGGCCCGGCACGATCTTGGGGACCTGTTCTTGTGTGCTGCGCCAAGGATTGGCACTCTCTTGTAAGTGATGAGGTAGTGAGACGTTTTAAGCAAAAGCGTACGGTAATAAAGTGTGCGTTCATTACAGAGGGTAGACAGTAAGTAGAGATGACAACTTATGAGGCAACAACAGTGGCATTTGAGAGGAAAGAATGGACTTAAAAGCCATTAAGAGGATGGGCTCCCCGGCCCTGTGTAAAGGATTGTGAGGAGGAGTGGAGGGAGGAGGGAGACGCTGTGAGCCGGCTCTCAGTTCTAGTCGAGGCCGCTGAGTGGAGTGTGGCCCAGCCACTGGGATGAGAAATACAGAAGAAGAGATACAAGAGAATGCGCTTCGTTAGAATGAGGATGATTTGGATTTGCTCGTATTTAATTAACCCTAGTTGGACAACGAGTGAGCAAATGGACTGGATGTAGATATGGATCAGGGAGTTATCAGCATGGGGCTGGTCATTGAGGCAGTGAGTGTGGCTGAGACGACACAGGCACAGTGTACGATGAGGAGATGGGGGCAAGCTTGAGGTCCACCAGCACTTAGAGTGGACGTGGAGACTGAGGACTGGCCATGGACGGAAGTGTTGAAAAGTGAGGAACCGTGTCCTGGAAACCAGAAGACGAGGAGGACAGAAAGGTTCAGTGTCGGGTTTTAGAAAATCAGGGACTGAGTGGCCTGAGTTCAGTGACATAGCAGGCACCATTCAGAAAAGAGGAGGAGGAGGTTTATCAGGAAAGAGAGGAGAGGAAGTCAGGGCTCTTCCCAGAAGTCTGTCTCTGAGGAGAAAGAGAGAGAGGGAGGGACGGTGTTACCTGACAGTGGCCAGTGGGTGGAGGGCGGTCAGGCATGTGTGGGTGAGGCAGTGAGGAGAGCAAGGAGGTTTTGTGGACTTTGGGGGCACTACGCGAGGCTGTAAAGGATGGACAAGAGAAGTGGGGTTCTCCCACCGTCTGGGGAGCAGGTGAGAAAAGACCTAGGGGAATGGGAGAGAGCCCCTCAGAGTCTGGCATGACTAGTGGTGGTGCCTGTCTGGTGGAGTGGCGAAAGGGGGCGATGGCCCGGCACGATCTTGGGGACCTGTTCTTGTGTGCTGCGCCAAGGATTGGCACTCTCTTGTAAGTGATGAGGTAGTGAGACGTTTTAAGCAAAAGCGTACGGTAATAAAGTGTGCGTTCATTACAGAGGGTAGACAGTAAGTAGAGATGACAACTTATGAGGCAACAACAGTGGCATTTGAGAGGAAAGAATGGACTTAAAAGCCATTAAGAGGATGGGCTCCCCGGCCCTGTGTAAAGGATTGTGAGGAGGAGTGGAGGGAGGAGGGAGACGCTGTGAGCCGGCTCTCAGTTCTAGTCGAGGCCGCTGAGTGGAGTGTGGCCCAGCCACTGGGATGAGAAATACAGAAGAAGAGATACAAGAGAATGCGCTTCGTTAGAATGAGGATGATTTGGATTTGCTCGTATTTAATTAACCCTAGTTGGACAACGAGTGAGCAAATGGACTGGATGTAGATATGGATCAGGGAGTTATCAGCATGGGGCTGGTCATTGAGGCAGTGAGTGTGGCTGAGACGACACAGGCACAGTGTACGATGAGGAGATGGGGGCAAGCTTGAGGTCCACCAGCACTTAGAGTGGACGTGGAGACTGAGGACTGGCCATGGACGGAAGTGTTGAAAAGTGAGGAACCGTGTCCTGGAAACCAGAAGACGAGGAGGACAGAAAGGTTCAGTGTCGGGTTTTAGAAAATCAGGGACTGAGTGGCCTGAGTTCAGTGACATAGCAGGCACCATTCAGAAAAGAGGAGGAGGAGGTTTATCAGGAAAGAGAGGAGAGGAAGTCAGGGCTCTTCCCAGAAGTCTGTCTCTGAGGAGAAAGAGAGAGAGGGAGGGACGGTGTTACCTGACAGTGGCCAGTGGGTGGAGGGCGGTCAGGCATGTGTGGGTGTGCGAGAGGCAGTGAGAAGGAGGAGAGACAGACAGACAGATGCTTTAAGATAGAGACCTGAGCATGTTTGCTGAGAAGACAAAGCCAATGCAGGAGGAGAAAATGAAGACAGATTTGAGAGATTATGAATGAAGCAAGTCTCGGAGGAGACAGCTGGCTAGGCTCAATAGCTTTGGAAAAAAGGAAAATGCCTCTTCTCTTGACATTGAAGGGAAAGGGACAAGGAGAGTGGTAAGGGCAGTCATTTCCTAGGTAAAAGGGTGTGAAATTGAGGAAGTGTATGTCTGACAACCACAATTTTCTCTGTGAGAGAGGATCCAGGCCACAGTGGGGAAGGCAGGTGGACTGGTCACCCAGCTCAGGAGAGAGGTGAGGGTGTGCTTTGGAGAACAGGGGCCATGGGGGCCATGGCAGCTTTGTCTTTACTGTGGTGTGATTATTCTCCAGCCTCCCTGCAATCAGCTGCGAGTGCAGGGGGCAGATAATCTGATTAATCTGTGATTTAGAGTTCCAGAGAAGATCAAGGAAAGGCACTGGATGGGCTGTTGGAGTGTGGCTAGTCTACCCTGCTGGGAAGCATAGGCTTTGCTGGAAAACAACGAATACCAGGAGGTGCCTGATGGATCCAGGAAAAAAGGGAGAAAGATTGAGGAGTTGGGGATGCCGTGGAAGAGAAAAGCTGATATAGTTGAGGGAGGGAGGGAGACAGCCCAGAGGATGGGGTGCTGTGACTGAAAGATGGGAACGTGGGAACCGACGGTGCTGGTCATGAAGAAGCTCGGTAGCTGGCCGGCTCTAAGATGTTGCTGTGATGGTGAGTGGCTGGGGTGGAAGTGGAGTATTTTGGACTTGAGGAATCAGAGTGACTGAAGTCAGGCCGCTGGAAGGGCCATGAAATGGTCACAGGGTGATGACAAGACTTGGAACAAAGTGGATGACTGGTAACAGAATCCTTAGTCTCTGAAAGAATGATCTAGGAGCTGATGGTGGTAAGAAGGGCTCAACAGCGAAAGATCAGTGATAGTGCAAGAGAGATGGTTGCCAGAAGGTGGGGAAGAATGGCAGTGTCCCTGAGGCAGTAAGCAGCTAGGAGAACACCTGTACATCTTCTCTGCTCTGTGGTGTGTTGGACGTTCAAAAATGAATAGGGGGCTCCCCTGGTGGTCCAGTGGGTAAGGACAGCACCTTGCAGTGCAAGGGGCGCCAGTTCGATCCCTGGCCTGGGAAGATCCTGCGTGCCACAGAGCAGCTGGACTGATGTGTCTAACTACCGAGCCAGAGCTCTGGAGCGCATGTGCCAAGAGCCGATGCTCTGCGGCTAGAGAGGCCACTGCTATGGAGAGGCCACTGCTATGGGAGGCCCACACAGGCCAAAGAATAAAGATGGATGAAAACAGATAAGTGAAGGACCAATAGAAGTGCTCCCCCCATGCCCCCCCCAAAAAAAGAATGAATAGGTCTCAGAGAGGGTGATGATGTGGGGAATTTACTTCCATTTGAATGGGGTCTGAGAAGACAGTATGAGAGGGAAGGAGTAAGGCCAGTAGAAGAGGGATAGGTCGGAAATTAAATGAAAAATAAATCTTATTTTCTCCTTAAGAAAAACCAAAAAACCCACAGAGCTGTGAGAGAGGTAGGACTATTACTTTGAGCCCCACTTTAGAGACAAGAAAAAGAGCCATAGAGTTGAATGGCTGTGCCCTGAGTTAGTAACAGATCCAAGTTTCTCACCTGGGCTCTTAGAGGGCCCCAGGTAGCTCTGAGGGGACCCTCCCGCCTAGGTAGCTCCCTTGTGGGTGGAGCAAAGAAGGCAGAGAGTCATGCTCTGGCCTGTGACTGAAAGATGGGAACGTGGGAACCGACGGTGCTGGTCATGAAGAAGCTCGGTAGCTGGCCGGCTCTAAGATGTTGCTGTGATGGTGAGTGGCTGGGGTGGAAGTGGAGTATTTTGGACTTGAGGAATCAGAGTGACTGAAGTCAGGCCGCTGGAAGGGCCATGAAATGGTCACAGGGTGATGACAAGACTTGGAACAAAGTGGATGACTGGTAACAGAATCCTTAGTCTCTGAAAGAATGATCTAGGAGCTGATGGTGGTAAGAAGGGCTCAACAGCGAAAGATCAGTGATAGTGCAAGAGAGATGGTTGCCAGAAGGTGGGGAAGAATGGCAGTGTCCCTGAGGCAGTAAGCAGCTAGGAGAACACCTGTACATCTTCTCTGCTCTGTGGTGTGTTGGACGTTCAAAAATGAATAGGGGGCTCCCCTGGTGGTCCAGTGGGTAAGGACAGCACCTTGCAGTGCAAGGGGCGCCAGTTCGATCCCTGGCCTGGGAAGATCCTGCGTGCCACAGAGCAGCTGGACTGATGTGTCTAACTACCGAGCCAGAGCTCTGGAGCGCATGTGCCAAGAGCCGATGCTCTGCGGCTAGAGAGGCCACTGCTATGGAGAGGCCACTGCTATGGGAGGCCCACACAGGCCAAAGAATAAAGATGGATGAAAACAGATAAGTGAAGGACCAATAGAAGTGCTCCCCCCATGCCCCCCCCAAAAAAAGAATGAATAGGTCTCAGAGAGGGTGATGATGTGGGGAATTTACTTCCATTTGAATGGGGTCTGAGAAGACAGTATGAGAGGGAAGGAGTAAGGCCAGTAGAAGAGGGATAGGTCGGAAATTAAATGAAAAATAAATCTTATTTTCTCCTTAAGAAAAACCAAAAAACCCACAGAGCTGTGAGAGAGGTAGGACTATTACTTTGAGCCCCACTTTAGAGACAAGAAAAAGAGCCATAGAGTTGAATGGCTGTGCCCTGAGTTAGTAACAGATCCAAGTTTCTCACCTGGGCCTCTTAACCCGAGGGCCCCCAGGGGTAGCTCTGGAGGGGGACCCTCCCGCCTAGGGTAGCTCCCCTTGTGGGTGGAGCAGGAAGGAGGGAGGCAGAGAGTCATGCTGGCTGCTGTCCGCCTCCGCAGGCCACCCGGACATCCCGCAAGGCCATCGCTTTCGGCAAGCGCTCGCACTCCATGAAGCGGAACCCCAGTGCTCCTGTCACCAAGGCAGGCTGGCTCTTCAAGCAGGTGAGGCCTCCTCTGCCCTTCTGCCCATCACAGCGCTGCTTTCTCTTCATAGCTCTGTAATTCCTCTGTAGTGAGACGAGCCCATGAATATGTTTTCGTGTCCTTCCGGGTTCTATTTTGGTATATTTCTGTGAACAAATCTCCTAATTTTATCAGGCTCAGAGAGGTTGAGTATCTTCCTCAAGTCACAGAGAAATAAGCATCATGTTGGGAGTCCAGCCAGGTCTCCTGACGGGCAGACGCAGTGACTTTGAAACACGCTGGGTCTCCCACCCAACCAGAACAGTCAGGGGCTCAGCCGTCAGGCCCTCTCGCTATGAAGGGAGGGCTTCCGCCTCTAAGTCTAGGGTCCAGCTCTCCTTGTTGACCTTGCCACTACCCCTGCCGCCCTTCTGCTCACTCACTCTGGCTCATCGCTACCCCGCTAATCTTCCCTGGGAAAGATGCTGAGATACACATTCTGACCCAAATGAAAGAAGCGGAAGGTCACAGGCAATACTGTCGTGTCATTCCCTGCCTCTGAGGGCTCTCGGGGGTCGCTGCCGCTTCTTAGTGACAGAGTTGCAACCGGAGCAGAGTGTGCTTAACATGAGTACAGCCCTCTTCCACTGCCCTTCCCCCCCTCCCCACACCCAGCTCACGGAGCCTCCTGTCCATTCCTCTGTGTCCTGCAGGCCAGCTCCGGGGTTAAGCAATGGAATAAGCGCTGGTTCGTCCTGGTGGATCGTTGCCTCTTCTACTATAAAGGTGAGCTTGTGCCTGGTGCTGGCAGGGAATGCAGAGATCCAGCATCTGCTCTTTCTCATTCTGTCCTGTCATAGGGGTCAGCTTCTGATAGATGTTGGTGGACAGGGGTGCAGAGACCCCCTTCGTGGTCTCTGGCACCAATGAGGTGTCACGGTGAAATAAAGATGGAACTCGCCTGCTTACACCGTCGCTCACTCCTTTCATGTTCAACAATATGTACAAACTGCCTACTAGGTGTCAGGCAGAGTTCTCAGCTCTGATGGTGGCGTGGTGCATGAACAGACAGTCAGATGACAGAGGGTGACATCTGGGAGAGGGTGTGGGCAGGAGAGGAAAAGGAGGAAGAAGAGAAGGTCCCTCGTCACTCTGGCAGGTCACCTACTATCAGACCTTGTATGCTGAACTTCCTCCTGGCCCACTGGGCTGCATGATCCCATCTGTGCGGGCAGAAGTTTTGGGGTCCACCTTGTTCCCTGCTGTATCCAAAGTACCAGAAACAGCACCTGGCACAGAGTGGGTGCTCTGCATTGTGGAATATGTGATTGCCCCCAGCTTCTGCCCTCTGTGCCCACCCCAACCCTCCTCTCCCCCCCTCCCCCAGAAAGGAGGGGAACGCTCTTAGAACTTTCCAGCGTCCGTCCACCTCTAAGAAGTTATTTTTCAAGCATGTACAGCAGCAGTATGTCCAGGAGGGCAGGGAGGGAGCCAGTGAGGGCTGATGACAGCGGCGGGCCTGTCGCTGTGATGCGGCGCTGGGAGGCCCGGGGGCTGAGGAGAGAGAGGGCGAGATGACCTAGAGCAGGAGTCGCTTTTCCTTTTCCTCCAGGCCCTGCGAATGGCAGAGCTCTGAGTTCTCCGGGCCTCCTGGGAGCACTTCAGTGAATCATTAACTTTGGCAACAAAGGTTGTAGGCAGTGACTCCTCCCTGCCCCCCCCACCACCAAGAACACCGTCCCCGTGCCCTGAGGCACCTGAATCCCAGAGAGATCAGGGAGGGGCTGCATGCACAGGGTCTGATCGCAGAGGAAACCCCGAGACTGAGGGAGCCGCAGGACGCAGGGCCACACTGGAGCCAGAGTGTGGCAAAAGCTGGAGGAAAGCCATGGGCCACTCTGGGTGGGCCTGGTGTGAAGGGAGAACCTTAAAAAGCTCTGAACTCAAAGGGTACAGAGATGGGGGTCAGCCTCCACCTCTTAGGAGACCCCTAAGCCTTGGTCTGGACTCAGCCTAGGAGGGGCCCTCTTCTTCCTGCAAGGATGACCTCTGCCTTCCGGGTCCCAGCCCCTTGTTCCTCTGCCCTAGCCCTTCCTGGGTACTGTGCCCAGATCTGCACAGGGAGCTTGACCTTGGGCCAAGGATCTTGGGCAGTGATGAGTAACGGGCCAGGGAGCCAGTGAAGTCTAACCCCTCTGAGAGCTCTTCTGAGCCCTGGCCAAGGGATCCATAGGGTCTCCAGCCCCAGAAATACAGTGCTCTCCAGGTGAATGGGAGGGGCTTGCCACGACCTCATATAGTCCCTACCTCACGGTCCCCACAGAGCACCCCTGTCCTTTTGACTCTTGTTTGGAGAGACACTGAGGATGGGAGGCAGGTCAAGAATGCCAACTTGAAAGCCAGACTTCTTGGGTTAAAGACCCATCTACTACTTTCTACTTAACTAACCTTGGACAAATTACTTAGCCTTTCAGTGTCTCAGCTTCCTTACCCACATAGAAATGGAGGTCATATGGTACTGTTTACAGGATTGCTGGGCGAGTTAAACCCATAAGGCTTTAACTGAGCACGCTGCCTGACATATTGCAAGCACTCCAAAATGTTGGCCCTTATGTGCTTGTTTGTTGCTCCTGGGAACGTCGCATTCACGCCCACAGTCCCGAGTCTAGAACAGTGTCTGCAGGGCTGCCGTGCTCCCCAGCTCCAGGGAGCGCCCTCTTGTTCTGCGGAGCATTCCCTGTGTGGTTGTGTGATGGCCCAAGTGCCTGACAGGTAGTAGACAGGGAACAGATATTTGTTGCTATTTATCAGAATAGGGCTAATACACTCCATCCCGCTGCCCCACCCCCTGCACCCATGGGCACACATGCATCTCACTGGTGCCTCTGTTTCTTCAACAGATGACAAGGAGGAGAGCATCCTGGGCAGCATCCCCCTCCTGAGCTTCCGGGTGGCTGCAGTGCAGCCCTCAGACAACATCAGCCGAAAGTACACCTTTAAGGTCAGTTGGCCTTCCCCTGCCAGGTCAGGTAGGGGAGGGAGGCAGCTCTCCTAGATCCCACAGGAATGGAGCAGGATCACGAGCTACCTCCTTTAGGAATTCCAAGTACTGGTGCTGCAGGAGCAGGCAGTGGCCCCTGGACTCACTGTTGGCTATCGCCAGGTGCACAGGAGGCTGTGCGGGGCCCCTCCCTCTTCTCCCCCAGAGTGGCCTGTGGAGATGAGCTTCAGTGGCACCACAGTCTTTCCTGGGGCTAATAGACCCTCTTCCCAGAGGTCTGGCACTGAGGAAATCCGTTCAGCAGAGGCAGGAGATGTGGAGAGGTGGCTTTCTAAGATCTGTTCTGGAAAGTCTTCTTCCTTACCTTGAGCCCAGGGAACTAGACCCCCAGTCTAGCTTATTTAACGGGTCACAGATGTAGGTTGTTCACTCCTGTTCAGTGTACAGCATGCTCCCACCAGGCCATACGAGGGCTCTCAATTTGTCATTTGTTCTCACTTTCCTTTTTTCCCTTTGCCCTTAAACCCTGCTGCCTGCCCTCTGTCTGCTCCACAACCCTTGCCCTGGGCCAGCACTGTATTTGTAACCTTGCAGAATGGGTTTTGTAGGCCTCTGTGTCTTAGATTCCATAAACAATGTGATCTAATTGAAAAGAAAAAAAAGTTTGGAGAAAATTAGGAATTGAATTTCATGGTGACTCAGCGGTAAAGAATCTGCCTGCCATCTTCTGCCTGCCATCTTCCGCCTGCAAGAGACCTGGGTTTGACCTCTGGGTCGGGAAGATCCCTTGGAGAAGGGATGGGATAGTTCCCCACTCTAGTATTCTTGCCTGGAGAGTCCCATGGTCAGAGGTGCCTGGAGGGCTATAGTCTGTAGGGTTGCAAAGAGCCAGATACAATGAGCAACTAACTGGGCACAATCATATAGAGTCATAGAGACACAATTTGAAGGAGTAAGGGCCCAGGGAAATGGGCCTTGCCTGCCTGCTCTGAGCAGTATTGCTTCTCAGAACCCATGAGGGATCCACCCATCAAAGACAGGCTTGCAGCTGTCTCCTCTAGGTCAGTGTTTTTCCACATTTAAAAATTCATGGCCCATTTAAAATGATAAAAAAAAAAAAAAAATTCCACGTTCTTTTTGTATTTTATGATGTAAAGATCATAGGTTCTTTTTCATTTTCCAGATATAAAATTATGATACTGACCATGTCTTTTCTTAGTACAAAGCCCTCTCCCCCATAGTTGAGAATTGCTGTCTAAGACCCTGAAGACTCACAGGTTACTTGAGGACAGCATCCTAGTGCCTGGGCCCAGGACTCTGCCCTTTCTGTCCTTCAGCTCTGGTCACCCGGCCACAGAGTGGGCAGATGCTCAGGTGCTGCTCCAGGGGACAAGGAGGGGCTTCTTAGGTGCATAGTTAGTTTCCAGCCTCCAAGGGTCCTGTCTGCAGAATGAGCAGTCAATAAAGCTCTGGCTCTGGGAACCAGATTTTAGCTGGGGAAATAGGAACAGGCTGTTTAACCAACAACAAACAGGCCTGCTCTACACAGACACGAGCAGCCACCCACCCGGACCGCCTGTCGCAGCCTCCCCTCCAGACCTGTGCACACACAGGCACACTCCAGCCCCAGCCCTGCGGTAGCCGCAACAGAAAAACATCCCTGGTGACTGACCGCCTGCTCCAGAAAGCCCACGTCTCTAAGCCCCCTCTCCTCCTCCTCCTTCCTCTGAGTGCACTGCCTCCTTACAACCCAGATCTGTGGGCTGTGCTCAGGGACCCACAAAAGGGTCTGATTGTGGCTATTCAGTAGCCTTTCCCCAGGGAAGGGAGGAGAGATGAGACAGATGGGAGGCTTGTCCTGCTGCAGCCAGCAAGCCAAACCCCCGGATGGCCTGTGATGAGCCAACACTGTCCCGCCCATCCTGCTACTGAAGGCTGAGCAGCCCCGTGGGGGCTCTGGGGGCTCCCCCGCAGAGCACCTCTCTCATCCTCTGGTCCCCGGTCATGCTTCCAGGCTGGTGCCCCCTCCCAGCTCCGCATTGACTGCCCTATCTGTTCCCAGGCTGTCTGCCTTCCCATCACAAGCTGTCCTTCCCGTGCCTTTGCACTCTCCTGTGTCCCCATAGGCATGTTTTGTCCTCCGGCTGGACTGCGAGCTCTTCAAGTGCAAAGCGCGTGTCCGTGCTCTCCCTGTGACGGGTGCCCAGAGCAGAGCGTGTACGCCCAGGGCGCTCACTGGATGCCTAGCACATTGATTATTTCCTGCCACTCCCGCCAGCACAGGGCACCCCACTCACCCCTGTGTCAGCCTCCTCTCAGTACCACTCAGTCATCCACCCCACGGGGCCTACCTGGGTAGTTTCAACCCCCAGATGCGTCTTTACAGCTTCACTGGCCTTTCGGCAGCACCTCCCTGCCTCTGCCTACCTGCTGGGCAGCCACGCTGGAGGGTGCAGACTGGCAGGATCCAGAGGAAGGAGGCCCATCTCTGTCCTTGGAGAAGTAGGATGCTCCCTTGCTGGACTGTGGCTCCTGTGGAGAGACGTGCTGTCCTGGGGAAGGTGCTGAGGGAGAGTGAAGCCTGTGTAGGGAAGCTCTCGGAGGCGTGGTTCAGTGTTGCTGCTTGGGAGCGCCTTGGTCAGAACAACCCTGTCTTCTCTCCTCTCAGTCCCAGAGACCCGGGAGTTAGCACCTGGGGAGTCAGAGGACAAAGGGCAGTTCACATCTGAAACTCTCAGTCGCTTTGGGATCCCTCATGACGTTGGGATGGATGAGGTCAGCTGCTTTGGCCGGGAGACAATAGGTCTCACCTGGGGAGTGTTGTCAGCTCCCAGGAAGAACCAAGCACTGGAGCGTCTTTTCCTTGCGGACCCTGCCCATCCAACAGGTGCCTCAGTTAAGGCCAGAGCAGAATGGCAGGTTGTTTGCAGTGGACACTGCTAGGATTGGCACTGGGCTGCTTTCTCTCCTCCACCAGCCCAGGCTCTCTGGCTGCGAGCTCTTCCCCACTGCTCCTGCTGGGTGGAGCTGGGCCTTGCTGGGTGCCGTGGTCCCAGTGCTGATGCTGAGTAGGAGAGGCTCGTCGGAATAGCTCCCCACTCCCCTGCTCCTCAGCACTCCTGTCACATCATCTTCTGTCTCTCCCTCTGGTGACTGACCTGTTCTCTGCTTCTCCTTCTTCTGGCCGTGAGGACCCCTCCTCTGGACAGGAGCTCTTCTGGGTTCCCCTGCCACGCCTGCTTGCAGCCACCAACTAGGTAGTGTGCCCTGTCTGTGCATGCCCTGTGCCGTGCTGCCCTCTGCAGGGAAGAGAGCGCCAGTGTTTCCCAGGCTGGGCTGGGGCCAGGCTTGGGGCTGGGGGCATCTCTCCCAGGCATGGGGTAATTGCCCTTCCAGTCACACATGGGAATTCTTGGGAACGTGGGCCCCAGTCATCCACCCCACGGGGCCTACCTGGGTAGTTTCAACCCCCAGATGCGTCTTTACAGCTTCACTGGCCTTTCGGCAGCACCTCCCTGCCTCTGCCTACCTGCTGGGCAGCCACGCTGGAGGGTGCAGACTGGCAGGATCCAGAGGAAGGAGGCCCATCTCTGTCCTTGGAGAAGTAGGATGCTCCCTTGCTGGACTGTGGCTCCTGTGGAGAGACGTGCTGTCCTGGGGAAGGTGCTGAGGGAGAGTGAAGCCTGTGTAGGGAAGCTCTCGGAGGCGTGGTTCAGTGTTGCTGCTTGGGAGCGCCTTGGTCAGAACAACCCTGTCTTCTCTCCTCTCAGTCCCAGAGACCCGGGAGTTAGCACCTGGGGAGTCAGAGGACAAAGGGCAGTTCACATCTGAAACTCTCAGTCGCTTTGGGATCCCTCATGACGTTGGGATGGATGAGGTCAGCTGCTTTGGCCGGGAGACAATAGGTCTCACCTGGGGAGTGTTGTCAGCTCCCAGGAAGAACCAAGCACTGGAGCGTCTTTTCCTTGCGGACCCTGCCCATCCAACAGGTGCCTCAGTTAAGGCCAGAGCAGAATGGCAGGTTGTTTGCAGTGGACACTGCTAGGATTGGCACTGGGCTGCTTTCTCTCCTCCACCAGCCCAGGCTCTCTGGCTGCGAGCTCTTCCCCACTGCTCCTGCTGGGTGGAGCTGGGCCTTGCTGGGTGCCGTGGTCCCAGTGCTGATGCTGAGTAGGAGAGGCTCGTCGGAATAGCTCCCCACTCCCCTGCTCCTCAGCACTCCTGTCACATCATCTTCTGTCTCTCCCTCTGGTGACTGACCTGTTCTCTGCTTCTCCTTCTTCTGGCCGCGTGAGGACCCCTCCTCTGGACAGGAGCTCTCTTCTGGGTTCCCGCCTGCCACGCCTGCTTGCAGCCACCAACTAGGTAGTGTGCCCTGTCTGTGCATGCCCCGTGTGCCGTGCTGCCCCTCTGCAGGGAAGAGAGCGCCAGCGTTTCCGAGGCTGGGCTGGGGCCAGGCTTGGGGCTGGGGGGCATCTCTCCCAGGCATGGGGGTAATTGCCCTTCCAGTCACACATGGGAATTCTTGGGAACGTGGGCAAGGTCATGGTCCCTCCTGCTTATACTCACTTCAGGTGCAGCAGCCTACCCGGCTGACGGGCTGCCTGGGGGTGTCCAGGGGGCTGGGCAAAGGCAGAGACGCGGATCCCAGCAGGAGCTTGTGGAAGAGCTGTGGCCTCTTCACCTGCCCTGAGCTCTGTATGGGGCCAAGAGCTGCAGGTCAGGGGAATGACCTGCCTGACCACCCCTCTGTGGGCTTGGGTGTCTTCTCCCCACAGGTGACTGTGTGCTGGGTGGACGAGGCTGGGGCCAGGCCCACGCACTGCCTCTCCCCACAGGCTGAGCATGCCGGGGTCCGCACCTACTTCTTCAGTGCTGAGAGCCCTGAGGAGCAGGAGGCCTGGATCCAGGCCATGGGAGAGGCTGCCCGAGTACAGATCCCCCCAGCCCAGAAGTCGGTGCCCCAAGCTGCGCGTCACAAGTGAGTGAGGGGACCGAGCATGGTGTGGGGAACGCTGTCTGAGAGAGAGTAGGGTTGAAGAGGCGCCTTTGCTCTGGAGTGCTGAGCCTAGCACATGGACTTGAGCCCCTGAGAACAGGCGAACAAGCTCCTTGTCTCCCGGCAGGGGGCGTAACTCAGTGATACCAGAGCCATAGTCTCTTTTCTGCTGGTCAGCTCCTCCTCTTCTCTGAGCTAGTGGAGGCCTAGAGAAAAGCCAGGTTCAATCAGGGCCTGGCCAGGAGCCAGGCCAAGATCATTTGCTCATTTTGTTAAGCACACAACCTTTGTGGGACTCACGTTCGAATCCAGTGCTGATGCTGAGTAGGAGAGGCTGCGGAATAGCTCCCCACTCCCCTGCTCCTCAGCACTCCTGTCACATCATCTTCTGTCTCTCCCTCTGGTGACTGACCTGTTCTCTGCTTCTCCTTCTTCTGGCCGCGTGAGGACCCCTCCTCTGGACAGGAGCTCTCTTCTGGGTTCCCGCCTGCCACGCCTGCTTGCAGCCACCAACTAGGTAGTGTGCCCTGTCTGTGCATGCCCCGTGTGCCGTGCTGCCCCTCTGCAGGGAAGAGAGCGCCAGCGTTTCCGAGGCTGGGCTGGGGCCAGGCTTGGGGCTGGGGGGCATCTCTCCCAGGCATGGGGGTAATTGCCCTTCCAGTCACACATGGGAATTCTTGGGAACGTGGGCAAGGTCATGGTCCCTCCTGCTTATACTCACTTCAGGTGCAGCAGCCTACCCGGCTGACGGGCTGCCTGGGGGTGTCCAGGGGGCTGGGCAAAGGCAGAGACGCGGATCCCAGCAGGAGCTTGTGGAAGAGCTGTGGCCTCTTCACCTGCCCTGAGCTCTGTATGGGGCCAAGAGCTGCAGGTCAGGGGAATGACCTGCCTGACCACCCCTCTGTGGGCTTGGGTGTCTTCTCCCCACAGGTGACTGTGTGCTGGGTGGACGAGGCTGGGGCCAGGCCCACGCACTGCCTCTCCCCACAGGCTGAGCATGCCGGGGTCCGCACCTACTTCTTCAGTGCTGAGAGCCCTGAGGAGCAGGAGGCCTGGATCCAGGCCATGGGAGAGGCTGCCCGAGTACAGATCCCCCCAGCCCAGAAGTCGGTGCCCCAAGCTGCGCGTCACAAGTGAGTGAGGGGACCGAGCATGGTGTGGGGAACGCTGTCTGAGAGAGAGTAGGGTTGAAGAGGCGCCTTTGCTCTGGAGTGCTGAGCCTAGCACATGGACTTGAGCCCCTGAGAACAGGCGAACAAGCTCCTTGTCTCCCGGCAGGGGGCGTAACTCAGTGATACCAGAGCCATAGTCTCTTTTCTGCTGGTCAGCTCCTCCTCTTCTCTCTGAGCTAGTGGAGGCCTAGA
Source organism: Tragulus kanchil (assembly GCA_022376925.1). Lineage (NCBI taxonomy): Eukaryota > Metazoa > Chordata > Mammalia > Artiodactyla > Tragulidae > Tragulus > Tragulus kanchil. The sequence goes on along the minus strand of JAIOJX010000024.1, from coordinate 77,696,944 downwards.
GAAAAGCCAGGTTCAATCAGGGCCTGGCCAGGAGCCAGGCCAAGATCATTTGCTCATTTTGTTAAGCACACAACCTTTGTGGGACTCACGTTCGAATCCCAACTTGGTCACTTGCCCACTGTGTGACCTGAGTGTAAGTTTCTTAACCTCTGACCCCCACAGACAGCAAGTGTAATCCTGTCTCACTGAGTTGTTGTGAGGACAGTGTGGTGTGTGTGAAATGCTTGGACACACAGCAAGCACTCAGTGTGCGAGTCCGTTTATCCTGGAGTCCCAGCACCTGGCTCTGCTTGGTCTTGAGTCTAAGTTAGCTGTTAATAGGGATCCAGCAGAAGGAGGTTTTATGGTATAGACGCTAAATCTCTGTGCCTGTCTTGGAACTGTTTACCAAATGACATCTCAACAAGGATGTTTGACTATGTTGAATTAGAGAAGGTGTGGAGAGAATATCGTCATGAGATTTCATCTCTGCTTTTACCAAGGGGTGAAATTCCAGAAGTTCACTGAGTCTTTTCATAAATATTTACCTTAAACAGAAATGTGTGCAGAGTGCTAGGAAAACAAGGTAGAAAAGGCCTGACAAGCTTCTGCCTCATGGAGTTCATATTCTCAAAGGAAGTTAGTCCTGGAAGAAGCTTGTTTGGAAAAGGGGAAGCAGACTACTCCAAGTCTGAGGTGGCAGCTTTGGCCCTGGTGTGCCAGCCATGCTTGACGTCACACGGTCCTATTCACCCTGCCTGTGAGGAGCCCGAGACTAAGTCACTTTCTATAGGAGAGAGGGCTGACCTGTCACACGCCTCTGTGGCTGAGACATCTATGGTGGTTTCTGTTGTGTGTGGAGTACAGTGTGTACCAAGTGAGAGGGCTGGAGCAGGGACAGACTGCAGGGGAGACCTGAGAGAGGGGCGCCTTTGCTCTGGAGTGCTGAGCCTAGCACATGGACTCCCTGAGAACAGGCGAACAAGCTCCTTGTCTCCCGGCAGGGGCGTAACTCAGTGATACCAGAGCCATAGTCTCTTTTCTGCTGGTCAGCTCCTCCTCTTCTCTCTGAGCTAGTGGAGGCCTAGAGAAAAGCCAGGTTCAATCAGGGCCTGGCCAGGAGCCAGGCCAAGATCATTTGCTCATTTTGTTAAGCACACAACCTTTGTGGGACTCACGTTCGAATCCCAACTTGGTCACTTGCCCACTGTGTGACCTGAGTGTAAGTTTCTTAACCTCTGACCCCCACAGACAGCAAGTGTAATCCTGTCTCACTGAGTTGTTGTGAGGACAGTGTGGTGTGTGTGAAATGCTTGGACACACAGCAAGCACTCAGTGTGCGAGTCCGTTTATCCTGGAGTCCCAGCACCTGGCTCTGCTTGGTCTTGAGTCTAAGTTAGCTGTTAATAGGGATCCAGCAGAAGGAGGTTTTATGGTATAGACGCTAAATCTCTGTGCCTGTCTTGGAACTGTTTACCAAATGACATCTCAACAAGGATGTTTGACTATGTTGAATTAGAGAAGGTGTGGAGAGAATATCGTCATGAGATTTCATCTCTGCTTTTACCAAGGGGTGAAATTCCAGAAGTTCACTGAGTCTTTTCATAAATATTTACCTTAAACAGAAATGTGTGCAGAGTGCTAGGAAAACAAGGTAGAAAAGGCCTGACAAGCTTCTGCCTCATGGAGTTCATATTCTCAAAGGAAGTTAGTCCTGGAAGAAGCTTGTTTGGAAAAGGGGAAGCAGACTACTCCAAGTCTGAGGTGGCAGCTTTGGCCCTGGTGTGCCAGCCATGCTTGACGTCACACGGTCCTATTCACCCTGCCTGTGAGGAGCCCGAGACTAAGTCACTTTCTATAGGAGAGAGGGCTGACCTGTCACACGCCTCTGTGGCTGAGACATCTATGGTGGTTTCTGTTGTGTGTGGAGTACAGTGTGTACCAAGTGAGAGGGCTGGAGCAGGGACAGACTGCAGGGGAGACCTAGTCTGGGGGAGGCTTGTCTTGGCCATAGCTTGAAGGCTGGACTCGAGGCGGGTCAGTGGAAGGGTGGCCTGTGGGGAGGACTGGGAGGGCTGGATGAGCACACGTGCACAGGTAACCTCGGATTATGCTTTCTAATTGAAGATAAAAAGGTAGGATTAAAGAAACAGAATTGGAATGCATTGAATCCTGTTTCCGCTGCTGCCCTCTTGCCCACCCCTCTCCATTCCTTTTCTCCTTCTCAGTTTTCCCCCACCTGAACTCCATGTTCGGCTGGAGTCACTTACAACATCTCCCTTGGCATCCCACAGCCAGGAGAAGCCAGACTCAGAGAACATCCCGCCCGGCAAACACCATCACCAGCTCCCCCACAACAGCCTCCCCAAGCCTGAACCAGAGGCCAAGACTCGAGGGGAGGGTGACGGCCGAGGCTGCGAGAAGGCAGAGAGGAGGCCAGAGAGGCCTGAAGTCAAGAGCGAGCCTCTGGTGAAGGCCAATGGCGTCCATGTCGGGCAAGAACCAGCCTCAGGGCCTGGCAGCCCTTACCCTGAGGGCCCAAGGGTCCCAGGAGGTGGGGAGCGGCCCGCCCAGCCCAATGGCTGGCAGTATAGCTCCCCAAGCAGGCCGGGCAGCACAGCTTTTCCACCTCAGGACTCCGAGAGTGGGGGGGACCGGCGGAGCTTGCCCCCACGGGCCACCCCTGACAGAATCGCCCAGCGCAAGAGCTCCATGAGCCAGCTCCAGCAGTGGGTGAACCTGCGCCGAGGGGCGCCGCCTCCTGACCGTCTTCGGAGGTGAGGCCTGCTGGGCTGCGGCAGCCGCGGGGTGGTGTTCCGGCGGGGCTGGGGGCTGTGACACCGAGGCATGTTCTGTTGGAAACCTTCCAGAACCCAGGCTGAATTGGGAAACCAGGGAAACTGGATTCCCTGCTTACCCAAGTCTTTCGTGCTGCATGGTTCTAGCTGTAGACTTTGCCTCCAGCCTGAAGAAGGGACAGAGTATCCAGTGCCTCTCACAGGACACTGGGCAGCCTGAAATATGCAGGCAGTCACAGCAAGAGGCCCTTACAGCTGTTCCAGCAGACGCCCCGCCCTGCTTCCCGCCCTTGTACAACGCCCAGTGTTTCTACCAATGCTGGGACTCACTAACTGCCATGTAGCTCACTCTGATTTTGAATGGCTCTGGGTGTTTCAAAGCCATTATTCATAAGCACGTTTTAAAAAAGAGAAGTGTGGCCACTCATTGGCTCCAGTTCTGCCCTCTAGACCAATTTACTTCTTTATCTAGTGACTGACTTTCAAATATTTGAAGGCATTTATTGGACCTGATTATGCTCATCAGGCAAGAGGGGTGACTGCTCCTTGCCTGGGGCTCTAGACAGCCCCAGGGACTGCAGGTGGTCACTGCAGGGGCTCACTGTGGTGGTCTGCCTTGCCCTGAGGAGAGCACCTCACTTGGGTTGAGTCCCAGGAGCTGACTGGTTGAGTTCTTGACAGGATTGTAAAATCTGGGAAGGCACCCCTTTGTCTGTCCTCCGCTGTGCACCTCCAGGGACCTGGTACACTCCAGTTCTTCCTGCTCTTAGCCTCTCTGGAAAGAATCTGAGAAATTGGTTGATGCTGAGATGGAGTTGGCTAATAAGGCTTAAAGTTTCTCCCCGGGGTATTTCATTTTAAAGAGACAAAGATGGACGCTCTGAGTAGTAAAATTTCTAGCCTTGGGGAGTTGGTTGAGGGAGGGAGCTTTGAGCACTGGTCTTTCCTTGCATCTCTGGAAACAACCTCAGTGCCCGGGCAGTGGGCGCCACTGTGTGCAGGCAAGGTCAGCCTAGGGCACATCCACCTGGTCAGAACCTGCTGTGGGCTGGAGGACAGGGAGGAGGGGCTGGGGCATGGGCAGGTGGCTGGGAACATGCCCATTTTGTCTGGCTTCCTTACAAAGCCCTCTCTCTCTCAGCCCCTCTAGGTTCTACCCTGTGTCCCGTAGAGTCCCTGAGTATTACACCCCCTACTCCTCCCAGTACCCTGATGATTACCAGTACTACCCGCCAGGGGTGCGACCAGACAGCATCTGCTCCATGCCAGCCTATGATCGGATCAGCCCACCCTGGGCCCTGGAGGACAAGCGGCACTCCTTCCGGAATGGAGGCGGCCCTGCCTTCCAGCTGCGTGAGTGGAAGGAGCCTGCCGGCTATGGGCGGCAGGACGGCACCATCTGGATCCCCAGCCCCTCCCGGCAGCCTGTCTATTACGATGAGCTGGATGCCGCCTCTGGCTCCCTGCGCCGCCTGTCCTTGCAACCCCGTTCCCACTCGGTGCCCCGCTCGCCCAGCCAGGGCTCCTATGTCCGCACCCGCATTTACTCCCCCGTCCGCTCGCCCAGTGCCCGTTTTGAGCGGCTGCCACCTCGCAGCGAGGACATCTATGCTGATCCTGCTGCCTACGTGATGAGGCGATCCATCAGCTCCCCCAAGGTGAGCCACCAGCTTTCCCCTCCTTCCTCAGTCCCTGAGAGCCCCCAGAAGCCCAAGACCGTCTGCTCAGAAGACATGGAGATGCAAGGGCATCTGGGGACTTGGGGTCCCTCAGCTGTGTGAGCAGGACCAGAGATACTTTCCGGGGCGTGGGCCGCTGACCCTGCAGTTCTGTCCACATGAGAGCTGCCTTGGAGGATTTGCCTTGGCTCGGCATAGGAACACTCTTAGCCTCTCTGGAAAGAATCTGAGAAATTGGTTGATGCTGAGATGGAGTTGGCTAATAAGGCTTAAAGTTTCTCCCCGGGGTATTTCATTTTAAAGAGACAAAGATGGACGCTCTGAGTAGTAAAATTTCTAGCCTTGGGGAGTTGGTTGAGGGAGGGAGCTTTGAGCACTGGTCTTTCCTTGCATCTCTGGAAACAACCTCAGTGCCCGGGCAGTGGGCGCCACTGTGTGCAGGCAAGGTCAGCCTAGGGCACATCCACCTGGTCAGAACCTGCTGTGGGCTGGAGGACAGGGAGGAGGGGCTGGGGCATGGGCAGGTGGCTGGGAACATGCCCATTTTGTCTGGCTTCCTTACAAAGCCCTCTCTCTCTCAGCCCCTCTAGGTTCTACCCTGTGTCCCGTAGAGTCCCTGAGTATTACACCCCCTACTCCTCCCAGTACCCTGATGATTACCAGTACTACCCGCCAGGGGTGCGACCAGACAGCATCTGCTCCATGCCAGCCTATGATCGGATCAGCCCACCCTGGGCCCTGGAGGACAAGCGGCACTCCTTCCGGAATGGAGGCGGCCCTGCCTTCCAGCTGCGTGAGTGGAAGGAGCCTGCCGGCTATGGGCGGCAGGACGGCACCATCTGGATCCCCAGCCCCTCCCGGCAGCCTGTCTATTACGATGAGCTGGATGCCGCCTCTGGCTCCCTGCGCCGCCTGTCCTTGCAACCCCGTTCCCACTCGGTGCCCCGCTCGCCCAGCCAGGGCTCCTATGTCCGCACCCGCATTTACTCCCCCGTCCGCTCGCCCAGTGCCCGTTTTGAGCGGCTGCCACCTCGCAGCGAGGACATCTATGCTGATCCTGCTGCCTACGTGATGAGGCGATCCATCAGCTCCCCCAAGGTGAGCCACCAGCTTTCCCCTCCTTCCTCAGTCCCTGAGAGCCCCCAGAAGCCCAAGACCGTCTGCTCAGAAGACATGGAGATGCAAGGGCATCTGGGGACTTGGGGTCCCTCAGCTGTGTGAGCAGGACCAGAGATACTTTCCGGGGCGTGGGCCGCTGACCCTGCAGTTCTGTCCACATGAGAGCTGCCTTGGAGGATTTGCCTTGGCTCGGCATAGGAACACTGCTCTCTGTGCCCATCCCCAGGCTATGCCAGGAGCCCTAATTCTCTATAAGAGGACGAGGACCTGGGCAGGTCATTGCAAGCGCAATATGCAGTGGAGGAATGCTGTCCATTTTCATTTGAAATCTGCTTTGGAACAGGATACAGGCATCCCAAACCTGAACTTCAGTTGGTGGGAAAGTTTATGTCCCAGCCAAACCTTTCACCTCTCCAATCCCCTTTCTCTTCCAGTATGATTACCTGGGAGACAGGAGGCCAGTCCCTGCAGGACTGTTCCCCTACAACTACCCACCATCCCCCACGGTCCACGATAAGATGGTACGTCCTCTCCTCCCACTCCACTTGCCCTCAGGACCTCTCCTCTCAGGGGAGGAAGGATGTTTATGCCCAATGTCTGGACCGTCTGGTCTTTGGGAGCCTCTGGATACCTCCTCCCTCCGGCTTGGACTCTAACCCCAATACAGAGTGTGGTGCCAGTTACCCCTTCTCCTCTCTGACACAGGGCAGAGGAGCAGGAACAAACTCTTGAAGTGTGAAATGTCCCCATCCTCTCCATCTAAGAGCACCCCCTCTCTAGTATGCAGAGAGGCCTGGACAGGGGGCTAGGCTCTGAGCTGGAGAGGAAAGTTAGGCTTTTTTACTACCCAAACAGCCATGATATTCTAGTCTTCTTCCCCCCTAAGCATACTTGCTTCCAGCTTCTCCTTGCTTGGAATGTCACTTTGGGAGAAAGAGATAAGAGGTAGGACTGAGGAAGAAAATATATTCTATATTGTGTCTTCTATTTTCTCCCTTTCTACTTGCCTCTTTCTGGAATTTGTTCTCCTGAGAATTTTGTCTCTACCTGGAGAACTTGATACAGATGCTCCACTTGGGAGAGCCTCTGTAACCAACAGGCAGAGTTCTTGTTCCCAAAGGCCTGTTACTGGCCGCTCTGAGTCTCCTCTGCCAGTGTTCCCCTTTGGGGAACCCAATTGGTGGATCAACTCTCGGTAGCTGTGTGAGCAGGACCAGAATTTGGCGGGGACCCTGCAGTTCTGTCCACATGAGAGCTGCCTTGGAGGATTTGCCTTGGCTCGGCATAGGAACACTGCTCTCTGTGCCCATCCCCAGGCTATGCCAGGAGCCCTAATTCTCTATAAGAGGACGAGGACCTGGGCAGGTCATTGCAAGCGCAATATGCAGTGGAGGAATGCTGTCCATTTTCATTTGAAATCTGCTTTGGAACAGGATACAGGCATCCCAAACCTGAACTTCAGTTGGTGGGAAAGTTTATGTCCCAGCCAAACCTTTCACCTCTCCAATCCCCTTTCTCTTCCAGTATGATTACCTGGGAGACAGGAGGCCAGTCCCTGCAGGACTGTTCCCCTACAACTACCCACCATCCCCCACGGTCCACGATAAGATGGTACGTCCTCTCCTCCCACTCCACTTGCCCTCAGGACCTCTCCTCTCAGGGGAGGAAGGATGTTTATGCCCAATGTCTGGACCGTCTGGTCTTTGGGAGCCTCTGGATACCTCCTCCCTCCGGCTTGGACTCTAACCCCAATACAGAGTGTGGTGCCAGTTACCCCTTCTCCTCTCTGACACAGGGCAGAGGAGCAGGAACAAACTCTTGAAGTGTGAAATGTCCCCATCCTCTCCATCTAAGAGCACCCCCTCTCTAGTATGCAGAGAGGCCTGGACAGGGGGCTAGGCTCTGAGCTGGAGAGGAAAGTTAGGCTTTTTTACTACCCAAACAGCCATGATATTCTAGTCTTCTTCCCCCCTAAGCATACTTGCTTCCAGCTTCTCCTTGCTTGGAATGTCACTTTGGGAGAAAGAGATAAGAGGTAGGACTGAGGAAGAAAATATATTCTATATTGTGTCTTCTATTTTCTCTCCCCTTTCTACTTGCGTCTCTTTCTGGAATTTGTTCTCCTGAGAATTTTGTCTCTACCTGGAGAACTTGATACAGATGCTCCACTTGGGGAGAGCCTCTGTAACCAACAGGCAGAGTTCTTGTTCCCAAAGGCCTGTTACTGGCCGCTCTGAGTCTCCTCTGCCAGTGTCCAAACTCTATAGCCTTGGCACATAGCAAATGCATCTATGCAGAGACAGTGGATTTTCCCAGAAATCAGAGCTGCTAGAAAGTGCTGGCTGACTGGCTGCATTGGTGCTTCCCTCTCCCAGAGGAGGGCCAGGCTGACCCAGGAGTCCCGGGAGTGTGCCCCTCCTCCCTCTGGGCTTGTCTAGCAGGCAATCTCTGTGGCTGCCCCCACCCCTTCTCCCTTCCCTAGACTCCTCATGGCCGGAGAGGCCTCTCTCTGCCACTGCCGAGCTAACTCTTAACTGCTTTGCTTCCTTTTTATTGTTTTCTTTTGTCGTGTTTCTGTTTGTTTGTGTTGCTGTTGGGCCTCGGGCTCCGGGTAGGATGAACTTTTAGACCTTCAATTGCAAAGAAACCTAGAGTATTTGGATCAGCAGGTAGGCAGAGCTGGTGCCCCCGCCATCCCCTGCCCTCTCACCATGTTTCTGTGCTTCTCCCCACCTCCTCATCCTCCATCCATTTGACAACCTTTGTTGGCACAATCAGGACACAACAAAGTGACTTATATTTTGGTTTGCAGCTTCACAGCCCTTCTCTGCAAAGCCCTTTAGGGCAGTTGGGAGTCTCCTGGGGAAAGGAGAATAACAAATGACCACGTGAATAATTGATGCCACTGCCTATTTGCTGGCCCAGATGGAACTCCCCTCAGGGGGCAGACGGGAATTTGCATTTTTGTCGGAGAGAGTTACAGAGACAGGAGCTCCAAAACAGGAGTTTCCGCTAAGGCTAAACTAAATCCTAAAGCTAAGGCTGTAATTCAGTCGGAATCTGGGAAATTAGCCTCTCCTATTCCACAGATTGTGGTTAAACTCCATTATTTGTAAACAAAGGACCACAGACTTGGACTCGGAGGACTTTTTAAATGAAGTTAATTCAGTAGAATTGTTAATTCCTCTGCAAAGTTATTTTGCGTACACAGCTCCTGTTTTCCTGAGAGTTCAATGCTGTAGACAGAATGTTACCAACACAGGGTTACAGATGAGCATCCTCAAGAGGCAATGAGTGTCCTTGTAGATGGAAGTAATCAGCTGCCTCAGCTCTCACTTTTGGGTACCTTGCCTTTTGAGGATAATGAGGCTGTGATACTGGGTTTGGATAGGCCAGGGGCCCATATGCTGGGCATTTATATGGACACATACTCATATTCATATCTGTACTACAAATCAGGTGGAGATGACCTGAACTAGTGGAAATAATAATGATAGTAATAGTAGTAAGGGCAGAGTTACCATAATTGAATGCTTCCTTTATGCCCCATACTATTTATAAACACTTTACAGATCCTAACTCATTTCATGTTTATAACAACCCTGAAAGGTGGGTACTGTTATTCTCCCCATTTTGTAGGGGATATGATAAAACTAAGGGTTTCCCTCATGGCTCAGTGGTAGAGAATCCACCTACCAATGCTGGAGATATGGGTTCGATCCCTGGGTCAGGAGGGTCCCCTGGAGAAGGAAATGGCAACCTGAATATTCTTGCCTGGGAAATCCCATGGACAGAGACGCCTGACAGGCTACAGTCCATGGGGGTCACGAAAAGTCAGACACAATTTGACAGCTAAACAACAATGATGATAATGATGAAACTAAAGCCCAGAGAGATTAAATAACCTGCCATGGACCACAGCCATTGAACACAGACTGGAAATAACTGAGCTTATAACTCAGTTTATAGCTGAGGAAACATCTAGCATATGAAGCTGGGGTTGAACCTCATCAGGCTAATTTTGTGCTCCTAATATTGTAGAGACAGGAGCTCCAAAACAGGAGTTTCCGCTAAGGCTAAACTAAATCCTAAAGCTAAGGCTGTAATTCAGTCGGAATCTGGGAAATTAGCCTCTCCTATTCCACAGATTGTGGTTAAACTCCATTATTTGTAAACAAAGGACCACAGACTTGGACTCGGAGGACTTTTTAAATGAAGTTAATTCAGTAGAATTGTTAATTCCTCTGCAAAGTTATTTTGCTACACAGCTCCTGTTTTCCTGAGAGTTCAATGCTGTAGACAGAATGTTACCAACACAGGGTTACAGATGAGCATCCTCAAGAGGCAATGAGTGTCCTTGTAGATGGAAGTAATCAGCTGCCTCAGCTCTCACTTTTGGGTACCTTGCCTTTTGAGGATAATGAGGCTGTGATACTGGGTTTGGATAGGCCAGGGGCCCATATGCTGGGCATTTATATGGACACATACTCATATTCATATCTGTACTACAAATCAGGTGGAGATGACCTGAACTAGTGGAAATAATAATGATAGTAATAGTAGTAAGGGCAGAGTTACCATAATTGAATGCTTCCTTTATGCCCCATACTATTTATAAACACTTTACAGATCCTAACTCATTTCATGTTTATAACAACCCTGAAAGGTGGGTACTGTTATTCTCCCATTTTGTAGGGGATATGATAAAACTAAGGGTTTCCCTCATGGCTCAGTGGTAGAGAATCCACCTACCAATGCTGGAGATATGGGTTCGATCCCTGGGTCAGGAGGGTCCCCTGGAGAAGGAAATGGCAACCTGAATATTCTTGCCTGGGAAATCCCATGGACAGAGACGCCTGACAGGCTACAGTCCATGGGGGTCACGAAAAGTCAGACACAATTTGACAGCTAAACAACAATGATGATAATGATGAAACTAAAGCCCAGAGAGATTAAATAACCTGCCATGGACCACAGCCATTGAACACAGACTGGAAATAACTGAGCTTATAACTCAGTTTATAGCTGAGGAAACATCTAGCATATGAAGCTGGGGTTGAACCTCATCAGGCTAATTTTGTGCTCCTAATATTGTAGAGACAACCATAAACGTGATATCAGAGGACATGGCTATAACTGCTGGTGGTTCTAGTCCCAAGACACATGACTCTCATCTCACAGGATCTGAGTGTCTCAGTGAGGCCAGCCTCATGGGAGACCTTGGACACTGGGAAGCACAATAAACACATTTCAATCAGCAGCGTTGACTCCAAGCCCTCAGCAACATGACATTTTAGTCCCAGAAGGAGCATATGATGTTGATATTATAAGCCTTCTAGTCTGTGTGCTGGTGAGCCTCAAGATGCTGACCAGAGCACGGGGCTGGGAAGCACTGGCAGGAAGCAGGGTCTGCAGGGGTGTGGGGTGGTGAGTAGCAGGGCCCCTGGGCAGGCCTTCCTCCCTGCAGCCCGTTCATATGGCTGGCCATCCCATTCAGTGCATATGTCAGGGCCCCTTCCTGGGGCTTCTACCCTCACGGAGGGGCTTCAGGCTTCAGGAATAACCTTTCAGAGGACTTCTTCCTAGATAAAGGATAATATTCTTAAAAGACGGTTTTGTATAATGAGAAGAGTCCAGAATGTAGGCAGACACTCTAGTTCCAATTTACAGGGGCCATTTACAGGGACTTTACAGGGACTTTCATTACCATTTACAGGAACTTTCTTTAAACCTTGGAAATATCCCTTGGTCTCTCTGGATCTCTGTTTTCTCAATTATGAGATGGACTTTTTAGGACCTGCCCTTTCTACTTCACAGACTTATTGAAAGAGTCTGGTGAGAATGTATATGAGAGCAGTCTGGCAGATACTGATGAGGGTAGTCATTGCTACTAGGATCATTTTTTGTTTTCTTCCAAAAGTCAAAAATATTAATTGACCACCCTGACCCCAGTTCTCTGTATTAATATAAGGTACTGGGATAGGTGTTTTCAAACTAAATTTCTCTAACATTTGGGAGAGACAGAAGGTGAGACACAGGAATCCCCCTAGAGGCAAGGCCCACATGGACTAAACAATCCTGAAAGTCACAGTGTGTGTGGTGGAGGGGAGCAAGTCAGGGTGAGAATGCTCCTGCTTTGTTAATTGTTTTAGATCCACTGGTTGGGGGAGAAATGAGATCTGTGGGTGGCCAGGAAAAGCCTGGGCCTCCCTTGCCCTCTCAAAGCCTGATATGCTAGAAGATATGTTGTCCTGCATGTATATACATGGGACACAGGCATGACACATAGGCAGCAAGCATAAAGACACACACAATATACAATCACGCTTATACCTCACAGGCACACCTCATATACAACAAACACAATCTTATATACACACACATGCATGCACAGGCTCTAAGAAGATTCAGTTCAGATCCTTATAGAATGTGTGGTAGATGTCCTGTTGACTTTCCACCTCACATTATAGTTGTTTTTTTTGAAAGCCTTTTATTTATTTAATTTTTTTAAATCATGCTTTATATCATAGAAAGGAGCTCCCAACTGGGCTAAAAAAGTAGAACTATCAGGTCCTAGGAAAGCCCTTTAATATGCTGTTGAGAATGGGGTTGGAAGGGTGCCCCTCGCTCTGCCTACAGCCCACAGAAGCATGGTTGCCTTTGGGCTGCCACCTAAACCAGATAGGAGGGAAATATGTGTGGGTCAAACAAAGACTGGGAAGACCAGGGCCAAAAAACCAAGGGAGTCCCCTGAACTGTGACCCCAAAAGACCTGCCCTAAGGTGGCTCTATCCCTTCCCTTACGTGCTTCCCCTCCACAGGAAGCTTCTCCTGCACAACTCCCCTCTGCCTTCTGCCACCTTCTCCTGGAGATCAATAGAGTTAAAGGGACATAGCCAAGGCCATGCCCTAATATGTTCATATTTGATGCTATCACACTGGAACCAGTGGGGAAAATGAAGGACTTCCTGGTTGGTTTGGTTGGCTCATCCTCCCTTCCACCGTTTCATTCTCCTTCACCCTTCCTTCCTCTCTTTCTTTTTCATTTGACGAATAGTCTTTCCCCCTTCATGTTCCTAATGATCTTTGAGGCATAAAGATTACATGTTGGGAGAGCAGTGTCCCTTTAACATGGCTTGCTTGCTTTGGAGAGACAGAAGGTGAGACACAGGAATCCCCCTAGAGGCAAGGCCCACATGGACTAAACAATCCTGAAAGTCACAGTGTGTGTGGTGGAGGGGAGCAAGTCAGGGTGAGAATGCTCCTGCTTTGTTAATTGTTTTAGATCCACTGGTTGGGGGAGAAATGAGATCTGTGGGTGGCCAGGAAAAGCCTGGGCCTCCCTTGCCCTCTCAAAGCCTGATATGCTAGAAGATATGTTGTCCTGCATGTATATACATGGGACACAGGCATGACACATAGGCAGCAAGCATAAAGACACACACAATATACAATCACGCTTATACCTCACAGGCACACCTCATATACAACAAACACAATCTTATATACACACACATGCATGCACAGGCTCTAAGAAGATTCAGTTCAGATCCTTATAGAATGTGTGGTAGATGTCCTGTTGACTTTCCACCTCACATTATAGTTGTTTTTTTTGAAAGCCTTTTATTTATTTAAATTTTTTTAAATCATGCTTTATATCATAGAAAGGAGCTCCCAACTGGGCTAAAAAAGTAGAACTATCAGGTCCTAGGAAAGCCCTTTAATATGCTGTTGAGAATGGGGTTGGAAGGGTGCCCCTCGCTCTGCCTACAGCCCACAGAAGCATGGTTGCCTTTGGGCTGCCACCTAAACCAGATAGGAGGGAAATATGTGTGGGTCAAACAAAGACTGGGAAGACCAGGGCCAAAAAACCAAGGGAGTCCCCTGAACTGTGACCCCAAAAGACCTGCCCTAAGGTGGCTCTATCCCTTCCCTTACGTGCTTCCCCTCCACAGGAAGCTTCTCCTGCACAACTCCCCTCTGCCTTCTGCCACCTTCTCCTGGAGATCAATAGAGTTAAAGGGACATAGCCAAGGCCATGCCCTAATATGTTCATATTTGATGCTATCACACTGGAACCAGTGGGGAAAATGAAGGACTTCCTGGTTGGTTTGGTTGGCTCATCCTCCCTTCCACCGTTTCATTCTCCTTCACCCTTCCTTCCTCTCTTTCTTTTTCATTTGACGAATAGTCTTTCCCCCTTCATGTTCCTAATGATCTTTGAGGCATAAAGATTACATGTTGGGAGAGCAGTGTCCCTTTAACATGGCTTGCTTGCTTTGGCCTCCTTATTTGCTCCCTGGCACCATCCAAAATCAGCATGGATGCTACTAGCCCAGCTCTGGAAACCGTGTTTAGCAATCCTTTCTACTCTAGAGAGAAGTGGGCAGGGCTTAGGCAGAGAGACCTATGCCTGCCCAACATGTAGGCCCATCCAAAGAGCAGGCCACGTTGTCTTTAAAGTTGTTTCATTTAGTTCAAATCTGGGGCAATCACCCTTTCCAACTGCCTGTGTGGTCTTTAACCAAGCCAGTATGAGGAATGAGAGCTGGGCCAGTGGGGCGAGGCCCACAGCACCCAGGTACCTGAGGGAGGTGTCACTGGGCCGGGGCTTCTTCAGAGCCGTGAGTAAGGGCACAGCGGCCTCCAGCTTGTGGCCGGTCGTCAAGAGCAGCTTCAGTGTGGGTCCTGAAATAGAGTTCACAAGGGGTGAGTGATGGGCAAGACCAGACAGGGTGCTGGAGGCCTCAGGAGGATCCATCCTTCCCTGTTTCCTGAAGCACAGGCAGGCATGGGGAGATTCCTCTGTGTGGATCTGAGTTTGAATCATCCGTTCCTTCCTCTGCTGCAGATGAGTGAGAGCGAGACTCTCATCAGTATGGTGAACCACATGGTGGAGAACTCCTCCCCCAAGGCCCAACTCTTCATGCAAGTAAGACCTCTGCCTGGCAGCATGGTCCCTGTCAACACCATTTCAGCTGCTTGTGCATGGTCGAGTCCACCCCTCAGGGATGGGGCTTGCTGCAGCCCACCTGCTCACCTGCCAGGCCTTATCGTCTGGGCTCACTGAGCCTGGCCTCCCTCCTTAACTCCATGGTGTCTCCTCCATTCTTCATGTTCATGGGTGAACCCAGACCCATTTCCCAAACCATCAAAATAGCAAGCGCTGACATCTCATGCCATGCCAGGGATCACAAATTTGCTTCTGAATATCCAGGATTTCTTTTTCGTGTTTGGTATCTTCTTAACAGTCACTGGGGTGAAGAGCATGACAGGAGTAACCCAGAACCATCCATTGACAAAGTTGTGCGAATGTGCTGTGGTTGCTGCATGTGTCAGCCCAGTGGCAGGCGCCTTTGCTGGGCTGAGAGAGCCCGGTTTAGGCACAAACTCTGGGGCTGGTACTCCATCTTCCAAGGCAGTCGTTCTCAAACGCTTCTCATGCTCATTCTGGTCTCCCAGGTCTAGTGCTCAGAACTAGCTGTTGTTCTCATGGTTATTACGAATGAACCATTTAAGAGCTACCTGGCCCTGGAGCCCTCTTGGCAGTAGATTGTAGACGTTATGGGAGAGGAGATACAGAGCACAAGTGAGCAACATCTCTACCTCCAGAATCAGCCCAGAACAATTGAGACAGAGCTCAGGCCGGGCCGTCCCATGCTTTCCAGCCACGGGCCAGAGTACTAGCTCAGCTCAGGTCCCCGGAATGGACGCTACCTGAAGTGAAAGACTGGTTGCCAGCAGGAAGGAGAGTGTCAGCCCTCCTGTCCCTGCACGCCTTGCCCTGGCTGGCCTCTGCTACGGTAATTGGCCTCCTATTCCTGCAGGTCCCTCCGTACTCAGAAGTGTTCCGGGACAGCCTCCACACCTACAAGCTAAACGAGCAAGACACAGATGTAAGAGCAGCTCTCCCGTTCCCTCTGTCCACTCCAGCCTTGCCGCTGCCCTCCTTGTTCATGCTGTCCTCTGCGGGGGCTTTTCCTCTGCCCACCTCTCATCTTCTGTACCCCTTCATGCATTTGATCCATGTCCCCTCTCACTGCAAAGACAGCATTCTGCCTGAACCTCCTCGTCCCTCTCTTCTCATTCTCACCAGTCACCCCTACCTTTCATCTTGGCTGTGTGTTTCTCCACTGAGCACGAGGTCCTCTTGTCTACAAAGGTGGCTTGTGCTTATTTCCGGAACACAGTCTTTGTTAGGAGGTAGAGCATGTAGACCCTAGGTACCTGGAAAGAAGAATGCAGCCCCGCCCCAGCCTCAGGGAGCTTGCCAGGCCCAGGTCTCAGCAGGTGGCAGCAGGGGATTCATAGGCTGAGCAAACCTGTCACAGGGTCTGCAGGAGTGTGGGTCAGGGCACCGTGTGGGCTGATGGGACAAAAACAGGTGGCATATGAGCCAGGTCTTGAAGTAAAAGACCCAGAGGACAAGATTTGGTCCCATAGAAAGGAGCCAAGGGGGTACTGGAGAAATGGCACAAATAAAGGTGGGGATACAGGAAAGCACAAGTCTTCTCAGAAGACAAGTTTGACTTAACCTGCCTCTTCCCATGGGCCTTGCCTGGGTGGCAAATCTGCCCATCAGGCAGGGACAGGCCTAAGAGGGACCCAAGCGTCAGCCATCCTGAGACTCTGGAGGGAGGAGAGGAGATCAGTGTCTTGTGGGAGTGGGAGCCAGTTCCCATTGTTCACTGGTTTTGCTAAGACTGCTGTTCAGAAATCCCTGGCATACCCTCTCAACAATCCATATAAACCTGGAGGCCTAGGAAGTGAGGCCCTGTTACCTCCTCAACTCCTTGGGAAAATGGACCCCCAAAAGGAGGGGAGAGCAGGAGCTTAGCATTTAGCTCTCAGCCTTCTCCCACATCAAGCTGACTTTCTTCCTCAGAGAACAAATTCATCTCCTCTCCCAATGGGTCTTTAGGGAGTTCCCCAAGGTGAAGGCCATTTTGCTATTCCCAGGAGCCACCAAGGTCAAGGTGAAGGCTCAGGGTTCCTCAGCAGGGGAGAGGAAGTGGTATCCATAGGCCAGGCCCTATTAATCCAATTCCCAGGTCCCCCTCAAACCATGTCCTTCACTCCGTTCTCTTTTCCTCCCTTCCCCCGGGGGACCCCAGAAGCTGCTGGGCAAGTTGTGTGAGCAGAACAAGGTGGTGAGGGAGCAGGAACGGCTGGTGCAGCAGCTCCGAGCTGAGAAGGTGAGAGCATGGGGTGGCCCTGAGTAGGGCACATGGAGGGCTGGCCCAGAAAAGGTGTAGGTTGCTACTCCATCCTAAGTTGGTGAAGCTTTGTCCGTCCTTAAACTTCTGTCATGCCCTTAATCAGACCCACTGAAGCTCTTCTGGGGACCTTAACCAGTGTGAGGGAAACCTTCACTAAGCCGCCTGGCTGAATCCCTATGGCTCCAGCCTCAGAGAGGAGCAATCAGGGCTGCTCATAGCATTCCCCTGCCTTTCCTCAGGAGAGCCTGGAAAGTGCCTTGATGGGGACCCACCAGGAACTGGAGATGTTTGGGAGCCAGCCCACCTACCCGGAGAAACTGCTGCACAAGAAGGAATCGCTGCAGAACCAGCTCA
Organism: Tragulus kanchil; assembly: GCA_022376925.1. NCBI lineage: Eukaryota > Metazoa > Chordata > Mammalia > Artiodactyla > Tragulidae > Tragulus > Tragulus kanchil. The sequence goes on along the minus strand of JAIOJX010000024.1, from coordinate 77,679,796 downwards.
TCAACATCCGGGTGGAGCTGTCTCAGGCCACCACGGTAACCTGGGAGCTGGGTCTGTGCTCCTACCCTGGTTAGCACTCAGACAGGAGAACCACTCCCAGCCTGGGTTCGCCTAATCCCCATTCTTCTCTGAGGGCAAGAGCAGGGTGTCCAGGAGGGGCATAAACAAAGACCTTAACACCACCTTGCAAAACGGCAACAAGTGTGCCAGCCTCCTCGTCCCATGGAGTCTCCACCAGGGAGATTGGCTTGCTTCCCACAGGTCACATCTGTACCAGGATTTGTTTAAGACAAATCCTGCCCACCCTTTCTCTCTGCTCCCTGGAGAACTAGGACACTGGCAACATGCCACCCGGATTATTTCCCAGTAGGCACAGGGCAGACTCTCCAACACAGCAGCAGCAAAAACCTCAGAAAACTGAAGCCCAGAGGGAAGAAGTTCCCTGACTTCCAGAAAGTAGACCCCTCTGACTCTTTCCTTTACTCTCTGTCACCCAAACTGGAAAGAGCATGAAAAGTGTAGAGTGAGATCAACTCCTTTTGGCCTGCCTGCCATCTGGAGAGGATTCTGTTTCTTTTCTGGGATGCTGCACCTCCTATAAGGCCAGTGTTTGGCTGTCAGCAGAGTCTCAGCCCTGTGCCATCTCCCACCCCTATGCCCGCTCCCCTGACCTGCCAGAGCCGGAGTCCCCAGCCCCAGGCCCTAAGGCAGGATGAGGAGGGCTATTTGACCATTGTGGCTTCTTCATAAGCCCTCCCCTTGCAGGCCCTGGCGAACAGCACTGTGGAGTACGAGAGCCTGGAGGCAGAGGTCTCGGCCCTGCACGAGGAGCTCTGGGAGCAGCTCAGCCTGGACCTCCAGGTGAAGGGGCCCCCAGGCAGGCGGGGCTCCTGCTCTTTTGTCTGAAAGAGACCACCGTGGCTTTCTTTCACGCTCTAGAGATTTCAGTCTTAAAACCAGGAGTTGGTCTTGAAATGAAACACAAGGTTCAGGGCCTCTTAAAACAGATTGAGTTTCAGGCTGAAGATAATGTGGGAAGTTTTTTTAGCTCCATCAAGTCATGGAAAATGAAGAAAAGTTGAAGATGTTTGGGAGCCACCACCTACCCGGAGAAACTGCTGCACAAGAAGGAATCGCTGCAGACCCCTTGGTCTCAGGCCACCACGGTAACCTGGGAGCTGGGTCTGTGCTCCTACCCTGGTTAGCACTCAGACAGGAGAACCACTCCCAGCCTGGGTTCGCCTAATCCCCATTCTTCTCTGAGGGCAAGAGCAGGGTGTCCAGGAGGGGCATAAACAAAGACCTTAACACCACCTTGCAAAACGGCAACAAGTGTGCCAGCCTCCTCGTCCCATGGAGTCTCCACCAGGGAGATTGGCTTGCTTCCCACAGGTCACATCTGTACCAGGATTTGTTTAAGACAAATCCTGCCCACCCTTTCTCTCTGCTCCCTGGAGAACTAGGACACTGGCAACATGCCACCCGGATTATTTCCCAGTAGGCACAGGGCAGACTCTCCAACACAGCAGCAGCAAAAACCTCAGAAAACTGAAGCCCAGAGGGAAGAAGTTCCCTGACTTCCAGAAAGTAGACCCCTCTGACTCTTTCCTTTACTCTCTGTCACCCAAACTGGAAAGAGCATGAAAAGTGTAGAGTGAGATCAACTCCTTTTGGCCTGCCTGCCATCTGGAGAGGATTCTGTTTCTTTTCTGGGATGCTGCACCTCCTATAAGGCCAGTGTTTGGCTGTCAGCAGAGTCTCAGCCCTGTGCCATCTCCCACCCCTATGCCCGCTCCCCTGACCTGCCAGAGCCGGAGTCCCCAGCCCCAGGCCCTAAGGCAGGATGAGGAGGGCTATTTGACCATTGTGGCTTCTTCATAAGCCCTCCCCTTGCAGGCCCTGGCGAACAGCACTGTGGAGTACGAGAGCCTGGAGGCAGAGGTCTCGGCCCTGCACGAGGAGCTCTGGGAGCAGCTCAGCCTGGACCTCCAGGTGAAGGGGCCCCCAGGCAGGCGGGGCTCCTGCTCTTTTGTCTGAAAGAGACCACCGTGGCTTTCTTTCACGCTCTAGAGATTTCAGTCTTAAAACCAGGAGTTGGTCTTGAAATGAAACACAAGGTTCAGGGCCTCTTAAAACAGATTGAGTTTCAGGCTGAAGATAATGTGGGAAGTTTTTTTAGCTCCATCAAGTCATGGAAAATGAAGAAAAGTTGAAGCATGGGAGACTTTAACAGACATATACATGTAAACAACAGGGAGTCTTTAGATGAGAAAGAGGCCTTCCTTTCTGGGATGGGTCAAGAACACCTGCTTGGAGGCAGGAGGATGGATACTCCCTGAGCATTTTCTTTTCTTCCCTCTGTCTTTCCTCTCCCCAGGCTCCCCCCCTTCTTTAGTTCCCTTTGTAAGTCCTGTCTCTTTGATGCAGTTAACACCCTGGTTTCCCCCATTTTCCTCCCGCTTCCCTCCTGATAGCAAAACTTACCAATCAATCTTGCAACTGTTTAGGTGGGTGGGGTGAGGGCCCTCTGGTGCAGAGGCCACAAATGCCCAGCAGGTCCTGTGGGCAAGGCTCACTTTCAACATGAACATTTGGGAGATAGGAGACCATTGTGGTCAAGGCGCCAGCTCATGAAACAAATAGACCCAGACTCAGATGGTGGCTACACTGCTTACAGCAGATGGCCTTGGATGTGAGCCTCTTCATCTCTGAAGTGGGGACAACTGCTGTTCTTGCCTCATGGAGAAACCATGCAGCTGCAGGGAGTTCATGTGTGTAAAGCCCTCAGCATAGCACCTGGTATGGAGGGAGAAGAGGGGATGCTAAGTAACAGGTAGCTATTATTTTTCAAAGAGTGGACACTGTAATTGAGTAGAATTCATGGTATGTAAGCATACATTGGGTGTGGGCATTGCAAAAGGGCTGTTTGGCTGTGAACCAAGACAGCAAACCAGAAGCTCTTGCCCCTGGAAGACAGGCCACCATTAAGGGTCCACCCAGAGGGGTGTTCACGCCATGACCATCCTGAGCTCCCCTGGGTTGGGGGCAGAATCAGAGCTGGACAGGTCCACACTCTTGGTTCGAAGGCCACACATTTACCTGAGAGGGTTCTTCGCTGTGATGGCAGAATCGTCTCCTGCAGTTCTGGAAGCTGAAGAGGCAGAGGCTGCCTTTGAGGAAGATGCGTGTGCTGGAGGGATTTGTGTGTGCATGAGTGTGGGAATGCTCCGAGGGCACTCCTGGTGGCCACCTCCTTTGACCTCCTCTCTGGCTTTTTCAGAATGAGATGCTCAACCGGCAAATCCAGAAGGACTGGGGTTTTCTGAGGAAGAATAACCCTGTAAACAACAGGAGTCTTTAGATGAGAAAGAGGCCTTCCTTTCTGGGATGGGTCAAGAACACCTGCTTGGAGGCAGGAGGATGGATACTCCCTGAGCATTTTCTTTTCTTCCCTCTGTCTTTCCTCTCCCCAGGCTCCCCCCCTTCTTTAGTTCCCTTTGTAAGTCCTGTCTCTTTGATGCAGTTAACACCCTGGTTTCCCCCATTTTCCTCCCGCTTCCCTCCTGATAGCAAAACTTACCAATCAATCTTGCAACTGTTTAGGTGGGTGGGGTGAGGGCCCTCTGGTGCAGAGGCCACAAATGCCCAGCAGGTCCTGTGGGCAAGGCTCACTTTCAACATGAACATTTGGGAGATAGGAGACCATTGTGGTCAAGGCGCCAGCTCATGAAACAAATAGACCCAGACTCAGATGGTGGCTACACTGCTTACAGCAGATGGCCTTGGATGTGAGCCTCTTCATCTCTGAAGTGGGGACAACTGCTGTTCTTGCCTCATGGAGAAACCATGCAGCTGCAGGGAGTTCATGTGTGTAAAGCCCTCAGCATAGCACCTGGTATGGAGGGAGAAGAGGGGATGCTAAGTAACAGGTAGCTATTATTTTTCAAAGAGTGGACACTGTAATTGAGTAGAATTCATGGTATGTAAGCATACATTGGGTGTGGGCATTGCAAAAGGGCTGTTTGGCTGTGAACCAAGACAGCAAACCAGAAGCTCTTGCCCCTGGAAGACAGGCCACCATTAAGGGTCCACCCAGAGGGGTGTTCACGCCATGACCATCCTGAGCTCCCCTGGGTTGGGGGCAGAATCAGAGCTGGACAGGTCCACACTCTTGGTTCGAAGGCCACACATTTACCTGAGAGGGTTCTTCGCTGTGATGGCAGAATCGTCTCCTGCAGTTCTGGAAGCTGAAGAGGCAGAGGCTGCCTTTGAGGAAGATGCGTGTGCTGGAGGGATTTGTGTGTGCATGAGTGTGGGAATGCTCCCGCAGGGCACTCCTGGTGGCCACCTCCTTTGACCTCCTCTCTGGCTTTTTCAGAATGAGATGCTCAACCGGCAAATCCAGAAGGAGATCTGGAGGATCCAAGATGTGATGGAGGGGCTGAGGAAGAATAACCCCTCCCGGGGCACAGATACCGCCAAGCACAGAGGTGGGGGCCTTCTCCACTCGCCTCCTGGGCTCCTGGCCTCATGGGAAAAGCTCCAGTGTCTCTGGTCTCCATCCCACAGCTCCCAACTCATGCCTCTCTAGGCCCTCACACTGTGCTCAGAGCCAGTCAGGGCCTTCTCAGGGCTCCAAAAATTTCCCCCACCCAGATCAGAGCAGATACACTAAAGGTGCTGTGGCCCTGATACTCGAGGTTGCTCCCTGGAACAGGACAAAGTGCGCCTGCGCTTCCCCAGGCCTAAGCATATGGGCCAGTAGGTGGTTTGAGACCACTTTCTGAGTGTCTTCCTTCAGCCCAGAGGCCTTGGACTGGTCATCTGTGACACCTTGGAGACAGTGGTGTCATTTGCATCCATTATCTTTTCCTGCCCAGCTCACCTCTTGACAGCCAGCCTGCCACCCAGCCTGGTAGAATTCCCTTCAGCAGGTCCAGGTGGCCCTGAGACCTTAAATCCTCCCTGCCTTCTCTACCTCCAGAGCCAAGCCACGCTCTAGGCCACACCCCTACCCCTTTCTTCATCTCTCTCCTCTTCTATTTCCCTCAAGGTGGACTTGGCCCCTCAGGCACCTACAGCTCCAACAGCCCCGCCAGCCCTCTCAGCTCCGCCAGCCTCACCAGTCCCCTGAGCCCCTTTTCACTGGTGTCTGGCTCTCAGGGGTCCCCTACCAAGCCCGGGTCCAATGAGGTAAGCTGGGATTGTCGAGTAGAAGGTGGGTGGGGGAGGGAGGACCCCATCCTCATTTGCTGGAAACTGTACAAATTCTGTGCCTGTTCCCCAGAGGCCTCTGGTGCTTCATCTCTCTAAGTAGTCATTCTCATTCCCAGTTTGTGACTTTCCCTCCAGATTTCTCCTTTAACTATTCTAATCTCCAACTGTCATTTTTAGTTGCCCTTTAGGGCAGTCTTCCTGAGCTCCAGGTTGGTTAGCAAAGATACCAAACATTTAACAGAAATTTAAATCTAGAATTGCTCCAAGGGTAAGAGAACTGAGGGTCGGTATGGGGAGCATTTTCTGCATCAGTCAATCAGCAGGTCTTTCTGAGACTGAGCAACGGACAGCATGAGACCCTCGCAAAGATGCCTGAGGGTCTTCACCCCATTCCATTCTCAGTGAACAACCCTCCTCTGGAACGTGGTGGTATATGTCTCAATGTTGGGCCACATGGTTCAGATTGTAAGTGCTCTAGTGTTCCAAAGAGAAGGTGGAACTTAAACTGGGCCATGATGCACTGGGACAGATGCAGGAACAAGGGGAGGGCATGATCGACAGGAGAGATGGCAGAAGCAAAGGTACGGGGGCGGGTGTGCCCAGCGTGGTGGTGGTGATGTGCAGGGAGCTCTGCAGGAAGTGACGGGGCTCAGCAGAGGAGGGCCTTCTAGGCAGGCAGGGCTGGCTCTGCAGCTGGAGCTCCGCCCAGGCCCGGGTGGGAGGTGGGTGACCTGGGCCCAGAAGTGTCGTGGTCACCTCTGCTAACGCTCTTCTCTTCTGCTCTCACAGTGGCTGCTCTTGCTCCTCCTAATGCTCTGGCTTCTCTCTGCCTCAGGAGCCCGGCCCGCCGAGGCCGCCCCTCCCCAAAGCCTACGTCCCCCTGGAGTCTCCTCCCACCGTGCCTCCACTCCCTAGCGAGAGCCGCTTCTGGCCATACCCCAGCTCCCCTTCCTGGCACCGCGGTGGCGAGACAGCCAGGGGTCAGGTACCCAGAACCCTTGGGTCCCCAAGGGCAAGGACAGAGGGGACAGGTTCCAGCAGGAGACCAAGTCATTGTCTCCATCCAGTACCGTCTTTCCCACAGCTCAGCTTTGCTGGCCCTCTGTCTAGTCAGACTCTGGGGTATGCAAAGGGATGGCTGAGACCCTCATACTGGCCTTCTCCCTTTTGCTGGAAACTGTACAAATTCTGTGCCTGTTCCCCAGAGGCCTCTGGTGCTTCATCTCTCTAAGTAGTCATTCTCATTCCCAGTTTGTGACTTTCCCTCCAGATTTCTCCTTTAACTATTCTAATCTCCAACTGTCATTTTTAGTTGCCCTTTAGGGCAGTCTTCCTGAGCTCCAGGTTGGTTAGCAAAGATACCAAACATTTAACAGAAATTTAAATCTAGAATTGCTCCAAGGGTAAGAGAACTGAGGGTCGGTATGGGGAGCATTTTCTGCATCAGTCAATCAGCAGGTCTTTCTGAGACTGAGCAACGGACAGCATGAGACCCTCGCAAAGATGCCTGAGGGTCTTCACCCCATTCCATTCTCAGTGAACAACCCTCCTCTGGAACGTGGTGGTATATGTCTCAATGTTGGGCCACATGGTTCAGATTGTAAGTGCTCTAGTGTTCCAAAGAGAAGGTGGAACTTAAACTGGGCCATGATGCACTGGGACAGATGCAGGAACAAGGGGAGGGCATGATCGACAGGAGAGATGGCAGAAGCAAAGGTACGGGGGCGGGTGTGCCCAGCGTGGTGGTGGTGATGTGCAGGGAGCTCTGCAGGAAGTGACGGGGCTCAGCAGAGGAGGGCCTTCTAGGCAGGCAGGGCTGGCTCTGCAGCTGGAGCTCCGCCCAGGCCCGGGTGGGAGGTGGGTGACCTGGGCCCAGAAGTGTCGTGGTCACCTCTGCTAACGCTCTTCTCTTCTGCTCTCACAGTGGCTGCTCTTGCTCCTCCTAATGCTCTGGCTTCTCTCTGCCTCAGGAGCCCGGCCCGCCGAGGCCGCCCCTCCCCAAAGCCTACGTCCCCCTGGAGTCTCCTCCCACCGTGCCTCCACTCCCTAGCGAGAGCCGCTTCTGGCCATACCCCAGCTCCCCTTCCTGGCACCGCGGTGGCGAGACAGCCAGGGGTCAGGTACCCAGAACCCTTGGGTCCCCAAGGGCAAGGACAGAGGGGACAGGTTCCAGCAGGAGACCAAGTCATTGTCTCCATCCAGTACCGTCTTTCCCACAGCTCAGCTTTGCTGGCCCTCTGTCTAGTCAGACTCTGGGGTATGCAAAGGGATGGCTGAGACCCTCATACTGGCCTTCTCCCCTTTTTGCTTCCTGTGGACAATGGAAAAATGAGTTGCTGCCCTACCCTATGGCAGCCCCTGGCTGTGGGTGGTGGGTTAGGCCTTCTCCCTAAATCCAGTGTCACCCACATCCCCACCAGTGCCGTTCCAGTCTCTTCCTGCCTTGGTCCACCTCAGCCCCCAGTCCTCCCATGTTCTTCCTCTCCCTTGCCTGTGTCTCTGCCTTGTCTATGTCCTCTGGGTGTCATCAGCCCCTGGAGCATAAGGATACAGACCTTTTCTCCCCTGTTCTGGATCCTTCTTTCACACGAATCACTAGTCAAGATTCAGGAGAAATGTGCACTTAGGCTTATGTGGTGAGTAGAAAGAGTCCTAAAATAGGCTCAGCTACTTCCCGGTAATACGCACAACCCTTGAGGTGGGTGGAACAGGCATCATTACTTCAGTTTTACAGAAAGACGGGTGGTAGGACTTACCCGTGCTCAGGAGTTGGGCCAGAGCTAGAGTTTCCAACCTCTGATAGAGTCACATGATTCTGTGAGTCCACAGCCCAAATGTCCTGTCCTTCCCACAAAACTCCTCTGGTTTTTGTTGTTATTCTCCTGGTAGAATCCTCAAAGATCCTCGACCTTGTAGTGCCCTCTTCCCGCCCTTCCTTCTCTGGGTCACAGCAAGTCTGCTTTTTATGTTTACCAGGAGGACTGACAGGGCTAAGGGCTTTCTCTTGATGGGCCACAACTGAGGGCTTGCTGGAGGTCCTAAGACCTCATTCCACATGAGGGGCCCATACTGGCCGGTCATAAGATGGCTTGGGTGGGAGGCTCAAGTGCATCCTTGCCCGCTTGCCAGTGAGTACACACAGTTTCCCTGCTTCATGTTTTTTTCAAAGGTTTGCACTCCAACCATTGCAAAACAAAGGATCACCACCAGGGGCCAAATTCTCAGAGGTTACCCTAGTGCACATGCGCGCACACACACACACACACACACACACACACACCCCATCCATCTTCTCATCCTTTCTCCCTAGCCCAAGGCAAGCTACGAGCAAAGCAAGACAGATCCCCACCAGACATCACCGCTGGACACCACCAGAGACATCAGCCTTGTGCCCACCAAGCAAGAGGTGGAGGCAGAGAAGCAGGCAGCTCTCAACAAAGGTACGAATCCTTCCAATCCGATCCTTCCCTAGAAGTGAGTCTTAACATCAGTGGGGCAGCCAGAGAGGTGTTCACTCACATCCAAGAAAGTGCGCCCCAACCTGGGCCTCTCACCTCCGCAGAAGGTGGGACTGAGTTTCTCTGAGAAGTAGGCTTGCCCTGTGTCCCTCTTTGTGGGGCCCACTGGCTACCATGTCTCCCCGCAGTTGGCATTGTACCCCCACGGACCAAGTCACCCACTGATGAAGAAGTGACGCCATCGAGGGTGGTGAGGAGGAGTGCCAACGGTCTCACCAATGGACTGTCCTCCCGGGTGAGTGCACTCCCACAGGCCCTGAGAGCTTGCTGGGCCTGAGCTGGGCTGGGAGCCCCAGGGCCTCTGCGTGTCCACCTGTCTGTCACTGTTCAAAAAGCCCAGGGCTAGAGGAGGAAAGTAGAGCAAGAAGGAATAAGGCTAACAGAGGAGTCCTTCCAGGAGACATGTGGGGATGAATAATAAAGATATACAAATAGTTAGCAAAATTATTATAATGTGTCAGTAATGAAACACAAATGCAAATAGCTCTGTAGTGCCCTCTTCCCCCCGCCCTTCCTTCCCCTGGGTCACAGCAAGTCTGCTTTTTATGTTTACCAGGAGGACTGACAGGGCTAAGGGCTTTCTCTTGATGGGCCACAACTGAGGGCTTGCTGGAGGTCCTAAGACCTCATTCCACATGAGGGGCCCATACTGGCCGGTCATAAGATGGCTTGGGTGGGAGGCTCAAGTGCATCCTTGCCCGCTTGCCAGTGAGTACACACAGTTTCCCTGCTTCATGTTTTTTTCAAAGGTTTGCACTCCAACCATTGCAAAACAAAGGATCACCACCAGGGGCCAAATTCTCAGAGGTTACCCTAGTGCACATGCGCGCACACACACACACACACACACACACACACACCCCATCCATCTTCTCATCCTTTCTCCCTAGCCCAAGGCAAGCTACGAGCAAAGCAAGACAGATCCCCACCAGACATCACCGCTGGACACCACCAGAGACATCAGCCTTGTGCCCACCAAGCAAGAGGTGGAGGCAGAGAAGCAGGCAGCTCTCAACAAAGGTACGAATCCTTCCAATCCGATCCTTCCCTAGAAGTGAGTCTTAACATCAGTGGGGCAGCCAGAGAGGTGTTCACTCACATCCAAGAAAGTGCGCCCCAACCTGGGCCTCTCACCTCCGCAGAAGGTGGGACTGAGTTTCTCTGAGAAGTAGGCTTGCCCTGTGTCCCTCTTTGTGGGGCCCACTGGCTACCATGTCTCCCCGCAGTTGGCATTGTACCCCCACGGACCAAGTCACCCACTGATGAAGAAGTGACGCCATCGAGGGTGGTGAGGAGGAGTGCCAACGGTCTCACCAATGGACTGTCCTCCCGGGTGAGTGCACTCCCACAGGCCCTGAGAGCTTGCTGGGCCTGAGCTGGGCTGGGAGCCCCAGGGCCTCTGCGTGTCCACCTGTCTGTCACTGTTCAAAAAGCCCAGGGCTAGAGGAGGAAAGTAGAGCAAGAAGGAATAAGGCTAACAGAGGAGTCCTTCCAGGAGACATGTCATGGGACAAGGAAGCTATGAATAATAAAGATATACAAATAGTTAGCAAAATTATTATAATGTGTCAGTAATGAAACACAAATGCAAAAGTCAGTGGTTGGAGTCCCATGTGCTGCTCAGAGGTACTGTGTTAGTTTCCTAGGTAGTTAACAAAATGCCACAGACACGTTGACTGAAAACAACACCATTACAGAGATCAGTGTCCAGAATCAAGGTGTCCGCTCTTTCTGGAGGCTGAGGGAGCACCCATTCCATGCCTCTCTCCTGGCTTCCAGTTGTTGCTGGCAACCTTTGCCTTTTTTTGGCTGGTAGACATACCACCCCAACCTCTGCCTCCACCTTCACATCACCTTCTACTTTATGTGTCTTCTTTTTTTCTGTTTCTTATGAGGATACCCATTATTCAATTTAGGACTCACCCTAATTAAAGATGATCTCATCTTGAACTCCTTAATTGCATCTGCAAAAATCCTTTTTCCAAACAAGGTCACATGCACAGACACTGTGGTTAGCACTTAGGTGTACCTTTTGGGGTTTACTACTCAACGCATTACAGGCAGGCTTCCCTGAGAAGGGAAATTCTAAGGGGTTAGGGCAGATAAAAATCTGGGCAGAGGGGCAAGGCAACACTCAGAACCCCATTCTTGGGGCTTCCCTGGTAGCTCGGTGGTGAAGAGCTTGCCTGCCAGTACAGGAGACACGGGTTCGATCCCTGATCTGGGAAGATCCCACGTGCTGTGGAGCAACTAAGCCCGTGAGCCACAACTATTGAGCCCATGTGCCCCAACTGTTGAAGCCCGTGTGCCCTAGAGCCCGAGTTCCATCAACTAGAGAAGTCACCGCAACAAGAAGCCTGCTCACCTCAGCTAGAGAGTAGCCCCTACTCCCTGCAACTAGAGAAGAACCTACAGCAGCAGTGAAAACCCAGAATAGCCAAAAATAAATAAATTTTAAAAAGAGCCCCGTTCTCCCACTGCAGCAGGAGCGGCCCAAGAGTGCTGTGTTTCCTGGCGAGGGCAAGGTCAAGATGAGTGTGGAGGAGCAGATCGACCGCATGCGGCGACACCAGAGCGGCTCTATGAAGGATAAGCGGAGGAGCCTACAGCTCCCGGCCAGCCCAGCCCCCGACCCCAGTGCCCGGCCGGCCTACAAAGTGGTAAAGTCTTTCTACCCTCTACACACGTGGCCTGGCATCTGCCATCACTGCCTACTCCTGGGTGTGGCCAGCCTGAGCTGGAGGGGTCCAGGAAAGAGGGAGGTTTTAGGCAAGGAGGGACCAGAAAGGACCCAAGCTGGGCAACTGGGAGACCTGGGGGAAGCTTCTCCCACAGTGGGCAGAAGAGATACTGCAGCAGCTGTTTGCTTTTTCAGTTTAAAGAAAAATAACTCACAAAAAGGAATGCTTGATTATTTTAATTGAAATGAATTATACAAAATTCAGTTAATAGAGAACAGTATAGAATCCACCACCTAGAAGTAGTCATCACATGTACATGTTTCTAGAGCATTTTCTATGTGCTTAACACTGGGCTGAGATTACTGAAGGTAATCATCATGGCTTACCAACACATGGTGCAATCCAAGTCACAATCCCTTTCATTCATTTCATTTCAGGTATACTGGGTTAGCACTTAGGTGTACCTTTTGGGGTTTACTACTCAACGCATTACAGGCAGGCTTCCCTGAGAAGGGAAATTCTAAGGGGTTAGGGCAGATAAAAATCTGGGCAGAGGGGCAAGGCAACACTCAGAACCCCATTCTTGGGGCTTCCCTGGTAGCTCGGTGGTGAAGAGCTTGCCTGCCAGTACAGGAGACACGGGTTCGATCCCTGATCTGGGAAGATCCCACGTGCTGTGGAGCAACTAAGCCCGTGAGCCACAACTATTGAGCCCATGTGCCCCAACTGTTGAAGCCCGTGTGCCCTAGAGCCCGAGTTCCATCAACTAGAGAAGTCACCGCAACAAGAAGCCTGCTCACCTCAGCTAGAGAGTAGCCCCTACTCCCTGCAACTAGAGAAGAACCTACAGCAGCAGTGAAAACCCAGAATAGCCAAAAATAAATAAATTTTAAAAAGAGCCCCGTTCTCCCACTGCAGCAGGAGCGGCCCAAGAGTGCTGTGTTTCCTGGCGAGGGCAAGGTCAAGATGAGTGTGGAGGAGCAGATCGACCGCATGCGGCGACACCAGAGCGGCTCTATGAAGGATAAGCGGAGGAGCCTACAGCTCCCGGCCAGCCCAGCCCCCGACCCCAGTGCCCGGCCGGCCTACAAAGTGGTAAAGTCTTTCTACCCTCTACACACGTGGCCTGGCATCTGCCATCACTGCCTACTCCTGGGTGTGGCCAGCCTGAGCTGGAGGGGTCCAGGAAAGAGGGAGGTTTTAGGCAAGGAGGGACCAGAAAGGACCCAAGCTGGGCAACTGGGAGACCTGGGGGAAGCTTCTCCCACAGTGGGCAGAAGAGATACTGCAGCAGCTGTTTGCTTTTTCAGTTTAAAGAAAAATAACTCACAAAAAGGAATGCTTGATTATTTTAATTGAAATGAATTATACAAAATTCAGTTAATAGAGAACAGTATAGAATCCACCACCTAGAAGTAGTCATCACATGTACATGTTTCTAGAGCATTTTCTATGTGCTTAACACTGGGCTGAGATTACTGAAGGTAATCATCATGGCTTACCAACACATGGTGCAATCCAAGTCACAATCCCTTTCATGTTATCTCATTTAGTCATTTCAGGTATACTGGGTTAGGAAGTATGTTGTTGTTGCTGTTCAGTCGCTAAGTTGTGTCCAGCTCTGTGACCCCATGGACTGCAGCACACCAGGTTTCCCTACCCTTCACTATCTCCCAGAGCTTGTTCAAACTCATGTTCATTGAATCACTGATGGTATCTAACCATCTCATCCTCTACTGCCCTCTTCTCCTTTTTCCTTCAATCTTTCCCAGCATCAGGGTCCTTTCCAATGAGTCAGCTCTTCGAATCAGGTGGCCAAAGTATTGGAGCCTCAGCTTCAGCATCAGTCCTTCCAGTGAACATTCAGGGTTGATTTCCTTTAGGCTGGACTGCTTTGATCTCCTTATAGTCCAAGGGACTCTGAAGAGTCTTCCCCAGCACCACAATTTAAAAGGATCACTTCTTTGGTGCTGAGCCTTCTTTATGGTCCCATTCTCACATCCATACATGGCTACTGGAAAAATCATAGCTTTGACTATACAGAACTTTGTCCCCATTTTAGGACAAAGTCATGAGAAATTACGGGATCTCTGGGATGCACAGCTATTAAGTGCAAGCTGAGAGGAGCCTAAACTCTGGGCCTAATTTTTCTTTCCACTAAATTTCAGAAATACAGGAGAATTATGCCTTAAGCAGTTCCCATTTTAGTTGGCAGACTGGAATTTCTTTTACATGAGATGATTAGAGATCAATGTAAGACACACTGATCCAGTTATTCAAAATATCTGGCACAGGACGTGAACACAGGTGTGGCAGGTGCATCACACCTGTATGGAGAGAGACAAGTACTGACAGGACAGTGATGAGATCTTTCCTCTGGGCTCTTACAGGTGAGCAGACTTTAGACAAGCACCATGGAAGGAGGACAGCTTTGCAGTGAGGGCGGTAGATGCAGTGGGTAGTGGCCAGGTCAGGCATGCTGGCCAGGGACAGTGAGGAGACTGACACAGTCAGGGCTGCCCGGAGGTGCTGCTGGTCGAGGGACAAAGGCCCTGTATGGTTGTGATGGTGCCGCCCCCTAGGTACGCCGTCACCGAAGCATCCATGAGGTGGACATCTCCAACCTGGAGGCAGCGCTGCGAGCAGAAGAGCCTTGTGGGCAGGCCTACGAGACACCGCGGGAGGAAATTGCCCGGCTCCGCAAAATGGAGCTGGAGCCCCAGCATTATGATGTAGATATCAACAAGGAGGTGAGCAGAGTCCAGGAAGGGCAGTGCTGGGAACCCCAGGAGGGAGTGGAGGCAGTGACCTCGGTTCCTCCACAGCTCTCCACCCCAGATAAAGTCCTCATCCCTGAACGGTACATTGACCTGGAGCCTGACACTCCCCTGAGCCCGGAGGAGCTGAAGGAGAAGCAGAGGAAGGTGGAGAGGATCAAGACGCTCATTGCCAAGTCCAGGTAATGGGCCAAGGGTGAACCCTACTTCCCCTGCCCACCCTGGCGCGTGGAACACCCAGGGCACTAGGGTGACTGAATCCAGTGCCCAGACCTATGTGTGTGGGTTTCCCAAGCCTCCCAGGGGAGAGCAAATGGAAGAAGTGGTTTGAGGCAGTAGACCGGGCCCAGGCCCGAGGCAGGGTCGGCGATGTACAATCGGTGCCCCAAGACCTCCTGGGCTCATGCACTTGCTCTTGTCAAGACAAATGGATGGGCTGCCTCCTGGTGATTCTTTTCCCATCAACGCTGCCCTGAACGTTCACTTGAATCTTCTAGTTCACTTTTAAAGGTTGCAGATAGGGATCCCAACATGCGTTTTGTCAGGGTCCTACTCACCCCAGGGGACGTTCTTGCTAGGAACCAGAGCCTGCACTTTTGCAGGCCCCTGGAGCCCCACCAACCTGTCAGCAGGCCCCCCAAGCCAGTTGGACCATCCTGTCCCCCCTCCATGTCTGTGTGTCTGTGCCTCTTCAGTATGCAGAACGTGGTGCCCATCGGCGAGGGGGACCTTGTGGACGTGCCCCAGGACTCAGAGAGCCAGCTGCAGGAGCAGGAGAAGCGGATTGAAATCTCCTGTGCCCTGGCGACCGAGGCCTCCCGCAGAGGCCGCATGCTGTCTGGTGAGAGGGTCTGGGCCTCACTCCGCCAGGGAGACCAGCTGACCAGGAGTAGGGGAGGCAGTGCAGTATGTCAGGGGGCCAGGGATAGAACAGAGAGATGTTCCTTGAGGTCAGGAGGAGCACTTATTGAGCACCAGAGACTGTGCTCGGCTCAGAGAGTGCAAAGGGACCAGAGTTGCTGAGGTCTGGGAGCTCAGAGCCACAGTGATCTGCCTAGCTTCTGGATGGAGGATCACAGGGAGCCATTCTGCATAGGAAGTCCGGGAGAGGCCCAGAGAAGAGGTGAAAACTGTGCTTGATTGGAAAATATACAAGAATATTCATATTTTCCAATCAAGCACAGTTTAAGAATCAAGTGGTGGAGTGATGGCCAGGCATTCCAGGGTATTCTCTGATCCATTCATGCTGCATGCAAATAGCAGGAATGAAAAGGGAGAATGGTTCAGGCAGCCAATATGGTCGCCACCTTGGCTACTGACCCAAACCCACATTCCTGGTAAGAAGAGATGAGTAGAAAACTCTGACCTCACACTGATACAAAGGCTAGTGGGCGTAGTGGACGCTATGGAGTTATAGCAGTAGAAATAACTTATCTTAAGCCTGAAGGGAAGCACCCCGAAATACAGGATGTAATTGGAAATGGAATGTAATCGGAAAGACACTATGAATGGGAAGCTTTCAGGTGGAGGAAGTGGTTAAGTCATGAAACCTGCGAGACAAACTATTCCCTCCTCCTCAACACAGAAGATCCTTTGGGCAGAGAGGGAAAGCCCCAAAGACCAGTCAAGATGAAAGCCTTGGTGGATGCCAGGCTCGTGGTGACTTTGGTTGAGGGGGCAGAGAGAGGTGGTGCCAGCCAGAATTAGGGTGAGGGTCAGATTAGGGTCATGGCTAGACACACAGAGGAAGGAAAGGCATTTCATGTTAATGACATAGAGGTTTTCAGTTCTAGCTTCTTGAGGCTCCATTTCTTCATCTGTAAAATCTAAATAAAAATACCTGTCTGGTGGTATGAGGACAGAAACAAGATGTGTTCAGCACCGAGAACCATGCCTGGCCGTCAGGGACTGCTCAATAAATGCTCACCTGCTGTAAGATAGTCCTGAGGCTGGTGGTAGTGTTACTAATAGATACAGTAGAAATAGGAACCTTTTGTGGCTTTTCTAGCTAGCTTAAATATGGATATTTTCAGAAACCAGAGGGTTTTAAGAAACAGTGAAAGGGATTTAAGTAAGCTTTAAGGGAGAACCTCCTAGCAGTTAGGATATAAATGGACATTAGAAAGGGTAGCCAGGGAAAACCCTTGGAGATATTTCAGAAACTAGTTGAGGGGAAGAGAAGTGATGGGCTTCAGAGAGCCCCGTCCTGCAGCTCAAAGGCAACAGAGCCAGTTTGGCTACAAGGAAGCTTCTGCGAACCGCCCTGTGGTTTAGCTACGAATTGAACTTGAACCATCCAAAGATCAAATGGCCACATGCCTGGTCAAAAGGCAACTTCCTATTTCAAGGATTAGAACATACAGCACTGTGAAAACTTGCCTCTGCCCCTCGCCAGCCTCGCCAAAGGTGCCATGAAAACAAAACCCACCCTGGCTTTTCAGACTCCCCCTCACATGGGCTTAAACGTTTCAGAGTCTGTGTGCTGAAAGCAAATGGTCGCCTTGCTTTTGCCAAAACCTCAACTATTTAAAAAACAGCTGAGGCCCAGCAAGACCTCGGACTCAGTCTGCGGTCCCCACCACCACTGGCCTATGGCTCAGATTCCCAGACGCTGTGTGGGGAGAGTACTGAACCGGGGGTGTGAGCAAGGTGCAGTGGGCAAGGGATGCAGTTAGTGCTTGAATGGAGCGTGTGGCATGAATGCTGAGGTGGGCGGCGAGCTTATGGCAACTGTTAGTGTTCCTGGTGTGCATTATATGGGAAGATGTGGCAATATTAAGTTTGTACGTGTGGCATGATGTCACTGCAGTGTCTGTATTGGGTAATGGTTGTAGCTTCACATTGTGTGTGTGTATTCACATGTGGCGTGTATGGTGGAGGGAATGTTTGAGTGCAAATATAGGAGTGTCTGTGTGTGTGCAAATTTTCTATGGGTGTGCTGCAGAGACCCATTATTTGTAAGTGCAGGTGGTATTTGGGAAGCTGTTATTGTGAGTGTACAATATGTGAGTGGGGGTAGTGCTTACAAATGCACATATTAACGTGTGATGGACTTTCTCTGGGTATTTGTGTATATGTTGTACACAGTGTGTGTGTGGCACATTTGTGAAGACACGCCAATGTGTGCAGAATGGAGAGAGCACACACAGCTCATGAATGTGAATACAGGTGACTGATTATTTATATGTGCAGATGTGAATTATTATTATCTATATCATTACATATAAATAACAGTGCATTATTTATATGCACTTGTGACCACACAGCCCCTTCCCTCTGATCTCTCATGGGCACATTGTCCAGTGCCTATGCATGACACATATCTGTTTTGATGGATATAGTCATAATCTGTGTTGAGTATTTTTCTGATTTCTTAGAGTTTATATTTAACATAATTAATCTTTCTTGTCCTCACTCATTTAGTATCATTACACATACATAAATGCTAAGTCGCTTTAGTCCTGTCCCACTCTTTGTGACCCCGTGCACTGTAGCCCGCCAGGCGCCTCTGTCCATGGGATTTTCCAGGCAAGAATACTGGAGTGAGTTGTCATGCCCTCTTGCAGGGAATCCTCCTGACCCTGGGTCTCCTGCATTGGCAAGTGGATTCTTTACCATTAAAGTATCATATAAATGTCCTTATTTTCCCATCCCTGCAGAAGGGATGTCCTTGGGACTGTAATCCATGCAGATCTATTTGTAGCCCTGTTTAACACTCCCAAACTGTTAAGGTTTTAGAGTTGCTGTGTCTTCTTTTTACAGAAGGTTTTCTCTCTTCAGTTGTGCCTCAGTGGGCCTCTCAATTCCTCTCTCTCTCTCTTCCTTTCCTAATTTTCCTGTTTCTAATCTCTCATGGACTAGAAACCCAGCAAGTCAACACCTATCATAATTATTTATAAATAAGAGTAACTGGACTCCAAGGAACTCTTCAATAAATACATTGTAAGAGCTTTATAGCATGTACATTATAACATCTATCTGGCTTCTTTGAGATCTTCCTCACTTAGGTTTTGGTTTTTTGACTCTTTGGAAGTTGAAGTTACCAGACAGCTAAACATTGGACCTATGGTATGGATGTGTACACAAGTGTGCGTTTCAAAGGTATTTATGAATGTATTTGTATGGGAAAGTTACAGGTGTGTTGGGTTGTGGCCAGGGCACAGGTTCATTGGTGCCCACACACACGTATCTGAGTTGTGTGTGCTGAGTAGATAAGTGTGATGTTGCTGGAGCCGTGCACAGACTGTAGATCACTTCCTGTCAGGGAGAGCACTGCGTGTCTTCTGTACGTATGGGGGTATGTGTACATATGTGATGGACTGTGTCAGCCCTTTCTCATGTGTGGAGGTCAGAGAAGGTGATGCGGTCCCAGGTAGAGTGGAGCAAGGGGCTGGGAAGTTCAATGCCACGATCCCTGTCTTGAGGGAAACACAGTGTGACCCTGGCCAAGGTCTGGTTCTTCTCTGAGCCTGAGTGAGGCCGTTCGCACCAGGGCTGCACGAGGGTCTGGAGACTGCAGAGCTTGTTCCTAACAGTACGACTCCCCTTTCCTTGTCCTTCACTCTGCTGTTCTCAACATGGAATCATAATGATAATAGAGTAAAATCTCATTAACTCAAATGTCACCACTTTCAGGCTTATAATGATCTGTTTAGAGGTGGATTGAAGTTTGCCTTTCCTAGACTGATGAAAACAGATCTCAAGTGACAGTGGGGAATCATTTCAGAACTTCCAGTCTAAGTTAATGGGCTGGTTGAGGCCTGTCAGAAGCCTCTGTCTTCATGGAATTGATAAACATGGTAATCCCTTCACTTGGACCGAGTCACTGAATGAGGGCCTGACGATTTGGGTTGGTGTGATTTTACTGCACTATTAATCATTATCATTGGCGATATCACTGCTGGGGAGGTGCCATCCCTCACCCTGCTCCACAGTCATGGGAGGTGTGTGCATCTCCCCACTACACAGACAGAAGGGGAGCCCTGGGCTCAGAGGGGCCAGCCTCGCCCACAGTCACACTGCTGCGCAGCAGAGCCTGGATTCGGCCAGGTCTCCTTAGGGCCCCATGCTCTCCTTCATGGCGACCCTGGAACCTGGCCAGCTCTGCCTCAGCTTGAACAAATTCCCAAACTCAGCTCTCCTCTCTGCTTGCCTCCTGCCTTGCTCCTGCGCATGGAGGAGGGCCTCGCTTGCTCTGGGCGCCCAACCTCCTCCCTTTTCCTTCCTGCCCCTCAACCCCTATTCACTGCCCTGTTCATTTCTGTTTCCAGTGCAATGTGCCACCCCAAGCCCTCCCACCTCCCCTGCCTCCCCGGCTCCACCAGCCAACCCCCTAACGTCTGAATCCCCACGGGGCGCCGACAGCAGCCATGCCATGCGGGTCTGAGCTCTGACGTAAGCATTTTTCTACTGTATTTCATCCAGCCTAGGGAGCGGGATCCCTTCCCTCGCCCCCACTGAACCATCTGCACCCTCTCATTCCTTCCATCATTGCTTCTCCCCTCACCGCCATGTCCCTTGCCGCTCTTTCCCTTCCATCCATCTGCTTGAGCCCGCCAGCGTCTCTGCGCAGTGCTGGGCTAGCGCAAGCCCGCAGGGCCACTTCCTGGATGCTGCAATGCCGGTGGCTTTGCGTCTTCCAGAAGCAGACGGGAACAGAGCTGAGGCCTCTCCTGTCCTCTGTCAGAGGGACTGCCCTGACGCCCCGCCCCTGCACCTCCCCTTAGCTAACAACCTGCCATCTGTTGAGATACACGGCGCCCTGCCTCACACACCCCCAGAAGCTGCTTCTCCCAGATCTTATTTCTTCCAGATCCTGCCCAGATCTTTTGTAAATTACAATAGCCCTATACAGCTCTAGGCAAAGGCTGTGTCCCTTCCCCCTAGCACACAGCCACTCAACATCAGGCAACTAAACAAAAATTGACTTCTATTCGTTTGCTCCCTTCTCTCAGGGTTGAGGGGGTGGGCGGGGTTCCACAGAAGTCTGCAGGCTGAGATGTCTTCCTGGGGAGGGTGGGCTGGAGGGTCCGCCCCTCTGCAGTGTGTTTCTCACCCCCATCTCTCTCCTGCAGTGCAAGCCCTGGCTGAGGCCAACGCCGTGAAGCTCCACAGAGCCCCGTTCTGAAGCCCACCTCTGCCCACCCTGGCCCCCTGGCCCCCAGCCCCTGCGCTCCCAAGGAAATGCCGCAGGAAGCCAGGCTGGGGGTTGGGTTGAGGCCGAGAGGAGCACAGACAGCTCAGTGTCCACATCCCCGTGGCGCCAGCCCTGAAATCCTCACTACTCAGACACTGGTCCTAGGCCAGGGCGTGAGATGGCGGAGTGTGGAGCGCCATCCTGCCTGAGGCCCTCAGGACAGCGAGCCTAGGTCTGGCTCTGGCTGGGGTTGTGATGGCCTGACTGGAACATTCCCTGATGGGGAAGAGGTCCTGGTGGGGAACACACCCTGGGCTATCTTAGGTTAGGCCTTGTCCCTCAATGCCGAGCAGCATCTGACGTCATCCCCTTCCCCCATCAACCCCACCCTGCTGCCCAGGGTCTTGGCACATCTCTGCTTGTTGGGTGCTCCCTTGGGGTCCAGTGGAGACCATCCTGCCTGAGCCAAAGAGGAGAAGATGAGAGATGGGGAGAGGCTCCTTGGGTCTCAGAAGAAAGTGCTGGCTGTGGATAGAAAGCAGCAGGTCTGTGCAGTGTCTGAGGGCAGGTTGAGAGGGGGTAGCAGAGAGAGAGGGAGAGGTCTCAGGAGGACAGAAGGAAAGAGAACCACAGGACACATGTGCAAGTAGGCGGAGGAAGACGGAGATGAGAAGGGTATGGGATTGGTTTCCCCAGGGTGGAGCCTTAGGTGAGTGCCAAGTGCAGTGCCAGCTGTTGGCTCTGCTCCTCCCACCTTGTCCCAGGATCTGTGGGACTGCCAGCTCGAGGACCCCCATCAGGCACTCCTCTGTGGGGATGGAGATGTGAGCTGAGGGGCTGGCAGCAGCGGGCTGGCGACGGCTCTTTCTAGGTCTGGGCCTGGTATTGGCCTCCCTGTCCTGGGGTCAGGAGCAAAGAGAAGGACCTGTCTTATGGAGGGTGTGGTCAGCCTCGAGCCTTCCCTAAACATTTCTGTGACATTATCTTATCTCCCTTCACCCTGGAATGTGCGGTGGGCTGGAGGGTCCGCCTCTGCAGTGTGTTTCTCACCCCCATCTCTCTCCTGCAGTGCAAGCCCTGGCTGAGGCCAACGCCGTGAAGCTCCACAGAGCCCCGTTCTGAAGCCCACCTCTGCCCACCCTGGCCCCCTGGCCCCCAGCCCCTGCGCTCCCAAGGAAATGCCGCAGGAAGCCAGGCTGGGGGTTGGGTTGAGGCCGAGAGGAGCACAGACAGCTCAGTGTCCACATCCCCGTGGCGCCAGCCCTGAAATCCTCACTACTCAGACACTGGTCCTAGGCCAGGGCGTGAGATGGCGGAGTGTGGAGCGCCATCCTGCCTGAGGCCCTCAGGACAGCGAGCCTAGGTCTGGCTCTGGCTGGGGTTGTGATGGCCTGACTGGAACATTCCCTGATGGGGAAGAGGTCCTGGTGGGGAACACACCCTGGGCTATCTTAGGTTAGGCCTTGTCCCTCAATGCCGAGCAGCATCTGACGTCATCCCCTTCCCCCATCAACCCCACCCTGCTGCCCAGGGTCTTGGCACATCTCTGCTTGTTGGGTGCTCCCTTGGGGTCCAGTGGAGACCATCCTGCCTGAGCCAAAGAGGAGAAGATGAGAGATGGGGAGAGGCTCCTTGGGTCTCAGAAGAAAGTGCTGGCTGTGGATAGAAAGCAGCAGGTCTGTGCAGTGTCTGAGGGCAGGTTGAGAGGGGGTAGCAGAGAGAGAGGGAGAGGTCTCAGGAGGACAGAAGGAAAGAGAACCACAGGACACATGTGCAAGTAGGCGGAGGAAGACGGAGATGAGAAGGGTATGGGATTGGTTTCCCCAGGGTGGAGCCTTAGGTGAGTGCCAAGTGCAGTGCCAGCTGTTGGCTCTGCTCCTCCCACCTTGTCCCAGGATCTGTGGGACTGCCAGCTCGAGGACCCCCATCAGGCACTCCTCTGTGGGGATGGAGATGTGAGCTGAGGGGCTGGCAGCAGCGGGCTGGCGACGGCTCTTTCTAGGTCTGGGCCTGGTATTGGCCTCCCTGTCCTGGGGTCAGGAGCAAAGAGAAGGACCTGTCTTATGGAGGGTGTGGTCAGCCTCGGAGCCTTCCCTAAACATTTCTGTGACATTATCTTATCTCCCTTCACCCTGGAATGTGCGGTGGGCCAGTTGAGAGTGTGCCCCAGGAGAGGGAGTGTAGCCTTCACCTGGTAGGCCAGAGTCTGGAGCCCCGCTCTGCATCCCACATGAGGACAAGTTGAAGCTGTTGCAGAGTCCTTCCTAGCCTGGCTCACTTACAACCTCCTTACCCAGGGGATCAGTGGTGGATAAACAGAAGCAAAGCCTTTCTGCCTCTGCTCCACCCACCTTCAGATGAATGTAGCCAGAGAGGATGGAGGAGAGAGAGTGACGCTGAAAAACCTTGACCCGGAGGCCTTCTGTTTGCCAGAGTTCCTTCCCAGAGACTTGATTCTGACCTCCAGCGACCCCAAGAACAATGACTTCATCTCCCAGCAATTCCTCTCCACCCTCTCCAGGCTGGGACAGTTATGGTTCATATGCAAGTAAATCTGACAATTCACTTGACAGATGTGCACTGAGCACCTTCTATGTACCAGGCACTGTTCTAGGTGCTTAGGATATTCTCGTGCTTCTGAGGGTTCACAGACTGAAGGATTCTGCTTACCGTCACATCTAGCAGGGTTTTGTTTTTTTTTTTTTTTTTTCATGACCCTTGGCTGCATGTCCCATCTTCCGCACAGCTCAAGCACCCCAAACCTCTCTTCCCCCACAGACTGGCAGGTGGAATTGGCTCCCAGGTCACCCTCTCTCGCTTCTCCATGTTTTCCCACACCTTGTCCACCCATAACATTTTTCAGGTCCTTCCATGCCTTCCCCTTTCTTTGTCTGTCTTTTTTATTTAAATGATATTTTTAGAAATACGTGTAAAATACCAAGGATTAATGTTTGCCCCTCTGCGACCTCTCTTTCACCTCTTTTTCATAAAGCTGGCTCTTTATGTTGCTTTACATGCCTTAATATATGTTTTATGAAGATTATACATATTATAGATGTATATGTAATATATATATATATATATTTGTTTGGACATCTGATCTTTTCCTAGAACTCCTGCCCAGGCCCTTTTCTCTCCTTTACTTTCCACGTCATTCCTAGCACGCCATGGCCATACCCCATACCTTTTGATCCAAAGAAGGGGAGAGGAAGACTTATTTTAAGACAGATCTATTTTATGCTTTTGTTATAAAAGCAAATCTATTTTCAAAATGTGCAATGTCTGAATGGAATTGGCAGATGATGTGAGGAGACTGGGGTGGCTGCCTCTTGGTCCAGCCCTCGGCCCTTCCCTCCTCAGCAGCTTCTTTCTTCCCGTTCCCCAGTCCGCTAAGGGCTGATCCCCACCCAGAGAGAATCTTGCCAGGGCAGGACATTCTCTTACAGTCCTGGTCTAAGGACTTGATTACACTGTCCACTTTGGATGATTCTCTAGGGTTATTGGATGTGAACCCTCTTGAAGGAAATGTTTACAGTTGTGTGCACAGAAGTCTGCCCTTGCGGGCACACACACCCTGGACGTGCTCCTGGACCACCACCTTGGTCAGCCTGCTGGAAGGGCAGCCTATGCCAAACAGCATTGAGAATGTCTGCTCTTTGATGGACCGAGGATACGGTGCAATGGCCAGTGGAAACAGCTGGGCATCCCTGATCCTTCAGACAGACACATGCGAGTTCCTTGACTTCTCACATTCCTTTTCACTTGATCCCTCTCTGGTCTAGGTGACATCTATGGCATCTGAACTTTCTTCTGGGGCCATTGTTAAGGGGATGGTACCCCAGTCTGGCACCCAGACTATGAAGTCAGCCTAGAGGGTCCCAAGGACAAGATACAGCTCAACCTTGCCAAGGATTTTCCTGCTGGAGCCCTGAACTAAGCCAGCTCAGCCTTCCAAACTGCTTATCGACTACTGAAGTGGGCAAAGGGGCTCTTGCCTTGCAAGGATGTCAGTGGAATGAACTCTTGTCCAGATCCGGAATCAAGTGTTTGGGAACCTAGCACAGAGCTCCTGGCCAGCGTCTGAAGCCTGGCTTCCCACTTTGACATATACTGGCACCCTATTCCCAGCCTAAAGCATCTTGCTAGGAATGAAGGGGGCCGAGA
The DNA here is from genome assembly GCA_022376925.1 of Tragulus kanchil. Lineage (NCBI taxonomy): Eukaryota > Metazoa > Chordata > Mammalia > Artiodactyla > Tragulidae > Tragulus > Tragulus kanchil. The sequence goes on along the minus strand of JAIOJX010000024.1, from coordinate 77,655,303 downwards.
TGGAGGCCCAGGGCGAAGTAACCCACCTGGGGACAGCCCTCCCTACTAATCTAGGACCTTCCCATGTAGCACATGACCTCCCTCATCAATAACCAGGAGGCTGTATCAAATACTAATACTGTCACTTTGGAGATTTTCTGAGGTTGCAAGCTGTGCACACTTGCTCACCTGCTGTGGTGAGAGGGGTGCCCTTGGAGCAGGGCTGACTAGAGCAAGACAGAATTAATTCCTTTCCTTTTAGGTACCCCCTCACTTGGCAGCTCTTAAAACTAAGGAAAATATGAAATATACATAGATATATATATATATATACATATACCTATTTATGCACATATTGGGGCCAATTTGATTTGCTAGTATTAGACAATAAACTATTCAAGGAAATTCATGATCTCAGTGTCTTTATTTAGTATAAAAGTGACCTTAGAAGAAGAATTAAGGTTAGATAAACAGCATCTCTTGTCAGGGGACCAAACAGCTGTAGCACCCCCTTAGCATCTTTATAGCCAACAAGCCCCTCCCCAGGGAGGAGCCATCCTGATGGACAGGTGAGAGCTTGCTTCCTTCTCAGCAGCATTCTTTTTAGATATAGATACTGAAGCACCCTGTGAACTCTGCATTTGTATCTTGCAAGTTTGTATAAACCCAATACAGGAAATAAATGGTTTGTACAAGTGGTGTGTCTCTGGCAGTCTGTGTCCATGTCTGCCTGTGCCTGGACTTGGGGTCAATGGCAGTTTACCTGCTTGGTAGAAAGGAGGAGGAGGCCTTGGGGCCAGGCCTTCCCTAAGAGAACTGGGTTCAAAGCATATACCTCTCACTCCCCCATGCCTTGGGCTGTACACTTTGGCCTCCCTCCCAGGCAGGAATCCCAGAGTTCTCAGAAGCGTGCCACCTCCCCACAATCTAGGGATGACGGTTTATTGTCACACCACTGTGATCACATCCATGTGATTCCGAATCTAGGCTTGTCCCAAGAACCTGAAAAGTGGAAGTATCAGATGCTTCAGGCCCTGGAACCTTCCACTGAAGTCAGGCTGAGGGTTAGTATCAGAAATGGGCTTGTCACTTGGCAACGATCTGAATGTATCAGAGGCCCAGGGCGAAGTAACCCACCTGGGGACAGCCCTCCCTACTAATCTAGGACCTTCCCATGTAGCACATGACCTCCCTCATCAATAACCAGGAGGCTGTATCAAATACTAATACTGTCACTTTGGAGATTTTCTGAGGTTGCAAGCTGTGCACACTTGCTCACCTGCTGTGGTGAGAGGGGTGCCCTTGGAGCAGGGCTGACTAGAGCAAGACAGAATTAATTCCTTTCCTTTTAGGTACCCCCTCACTTGGCAGCTCTTAAAACTAAGGAAAATATGAAATATACATAGATATATATATATATATACATATACCTATTTATGCACATATTGGGGCCAATTTGATTTGCTAGTATTAGACAATAAACTATTCAAGGAAATTCATGATCTCAGTGTCTTTATTTAGTATAAAAGTGACCTTAGAAGAAGAATTAAGGTTAGATAAACAGCATCTCTTGTCAGGGGACCAAACAGCTGTAGCACCCCCTTAGCATCTTTATAGCCAACAAGCCCCTCCCCAGGGAGGAGCCATCCTGATGGACAGGTGAGAGCTTGCTTCCTTCTCAGCAGCATTCTTTTTAGATATAGATACTGAAGCACCCTGTGAACTCTGCATTTGTATCTTGCAAGTTTGTATAAACCCAATACAGGAAATAAATGGTTTGTACAAGTGGTGTGTCTCTGGCAGTCTGTGTCCATGTCTGCCTGTGCCTGGACTTGGGGTCAATGGCAGTTTACCTGCTTGGTAGAAAGGAGGAGGAGGCCTTGGGGCCAGGCCTTCCCTAAGAGAACTGGGTTCAAAGCATATACCTCTCACTCCCCCATGCCTTGGGCTGTACACTTTGGCCTCCCTCCCAGGCAGGAATCCCAGAGTTCTCAGAAGCGTGCCACCTCCCCACAATCTAGGGATGACGGTTTATTGTCACACCACTGTGATCACATCCATGTGATTCCGAATCTAGGCTTGTCCCAAGAACCTGAAAAGTGGAAGTATCAGATGCTTCAGGCCCTGGAACCTTCCACTGAAGTCAGGCTGAGGGTTAGTATCAGAAATGGCTGCCTGAATCATCTAGCTTCAGTGCTTTGGGGTCACATTTCTTGGCAGGTACTCAGTGGTTATCCCTTATTGATACTGAGTGTGAAGGACTTTACAAGACCTGCTCAATTTGAAATTGGTTTGTGAGGAGTGAGAATCCAGAAGCCCTGTGAAATTTATGGAGTGGGGGTGAAGAGAGAACATGAGCCCAGGACAGTGGCAGGCTTTGCTGGACTTTGAGGATGTCGGGGAGAGGAGGAGGCATTCATGGTTCAAGAAAGAGGACATACGAAGGCAAATTTCAGTGATTCCTGATTAGCTTCAGTCTGATTCTAATGGCTGATTTTGAATTCTGGACACCTCATCCCTAAACGGCTGTGTTTTTTACATATATACACATATAATATGTTATACATGATATAGGCTATATATAATATAAATAATATATAATATATGTTATATATGTTGATATATATAATACATATATCATGCATATATAATACATGTTGTAAGTATATATTATATAAAATATATTGTATACTGCATATAATATTATATATTATACCATATATGTAATATATAGTGTATATATGTGTGATATGTATAAAATATAATATATGGAATATAATATATATAACATAAAAATATATTATACATATGACATGTATGATATATATCATATATTAATAAGTATCATATATAGATATACATAATATATATAATATGTATATCATATATTCTGTGTATATAAAATATACCATATATATTATAATTATGATACATTTATATAAACTATATAATCTATAATATATCTCATATATATTATATCTATTATGTATGACAGATATCATATGTATATAATATATAATATGAACATCATATATATTATAAATATGATATACATATATAATATGTACTATATATATGTAGAATATAATGTACATACATATTATATATTATATATGTAATATACAATATGTATATATTGTATACATGATATACATATGTATATAATATATATAACATATATGTTTTATTGTATATCATATTATAATATATAATATGTATTATGCATGTTATATATTATAATATATATGATAGATATCATATATATATGATATGTGTGTATGATATATATCATATATTATGTATGTTATATATAGCATTTTTGATATACAATATATATAATATGTAATGTGTACTATATATCATATACATAATGTGATATATATTATGTGTATGATATATAATATGTATAACATATATACCATATATAATATAAAATATGTATAATACATATTATATGATTTTTTTAAAATGATTTATTTATTTATTTACCTTGGGCAGGGGTCGGGTTGGGGAGGGAGGGGAGTGGGCGGGCCACTTCTATTGGTCTTTCATTTGTCTATTTTCATTCGTCTTCGTTCTTTGGCTCCTGTGGGCCTCCCATCGCAGTGGCCTCTGTTGTTGCAGAGCACCGGCTCTGGGCACGTGTGATCCAGAGCGCTGGCTCATAATTGGACACACTGGTCCAGCCATTCCGCCACACATGGAATCTTCCTGGGTCAGGGATTGAACTGGTACCCCTTGCACTGCAAGGCAGACTCTTTACCCACTGGACCACCAGGGAAGCCCTAGGTTTCTTTCTTTCTTCTTTTTTTTTTTTTTAACTTTTATTTTACTTTTAACTTTTACAAAGTCTAAATTTCTTTCTTAAAATAAGTTTTCTGAATAATTCAGTAAGTTGGCTATTATGGAGGAGACACTTAAATGGAATAAAGACATCATCTCAAAATTATTGAATCCTACAAGGGATCGATGCTACAGCCTGGAGGGGTGAGATGACGGGGGCTGGGAGGTGGGAGGAGACTAAGGATATGTATATGACTGATCTGGGAACATACATGTCTGTGAACAACAAAACTCTGTAGAAAACTTTTTTAAAAAAATAAAATTTTAAAAAATTATTGAATAATCCTCTCCAAGGATTGTCTATACAATGGATTCTAACACTGCTAATACTGTATTCTTGGTTCCAATGCAGTAGTCTTACTGAATAAGCAAAGAGGCTGATTGCAAACAGTTACCAAAGGAGCTCTGAGAGAACCAAACATCATTAAAGCAAAAATTCTTGGCATGCAAGGCGTCTCCTTGGATCTCCTTAATACGTGTCTTTAGAAATTATTTCACATTACAGTATTGCCTCCTTTATATTTTTTAAGTTTTTACAGCCCAAAGATGAACATCTATATTGTAACAATTTCACATGAAAATGTGTTGGGGAATCGCTTGTTGTTTATTTTTCTGTGATACTGGCCCAGGGGTCTACCTTCAATTTACTCTAAACAGCTTATATCATCACTTCTCTTTCCAATCACTCCTGTCTTCCCCATTGCCCATTGGTAATATATCCCACAGAAGTTTGCCTCAACACACAATGGCGTTTCAAAACACAGATCTATGGCGATGTCCCTGGCCTTTGCAGTAATTAAGACTTCACCTTCCAATGCAGGCCGGTGTGAGTTTAATCCCTGGTTGGGAAGCTAAGGCCCTAAGTGTACTACAGCCAAAAAGCCAAAAAACATTAAAAACAAAGAACAGAAGCAATATTGTAACAAATTTAACAAAGACTGTAAAAGTAGTGCACATAAGGGAATAGGGATTCGCTGGGGCACTGTGCGAGGTGCGACGGCCTGGAGGGGTGGGATGGGGGGACTCGGGGAGGAGGAGGAGGAGGGAGGGGGACAGGGCTATGCAATGACTGATCTGGGAATATACATGTGTGTGAACAATGAAACTCTGTAAAAATATTTTTAAAAATTTAAAAATTAATGAAAAAAAAAGTCCACATAAAAAAATCCCAAAGTGGGCTTCCCTGGTAGCTCAGTGGTAAAGAATTAGCCTGCCAATTCAGGAGATATGGGTTTGATCTCTGATCCAGGAAGATCCCATATGCTGCAGAGCAACCAAGCCCCTGAGCCACAACTATTGAGCCTGTGCTCTAGAGCCTCGGAGCCACAGCTATTAAGCCCAAGTGCCATAATTACTGAAGCCCATGTGTCCTGGAGCCCGAGTTCCATAACAAGAGAAGTCACAGCAACGAGAAGCCTGCTACCTCAACTAGAGAGTAGCCCCCACTCCCTGCAACTAGCTAATACTGTATTCTTGGTTCCAATGCAGTAGTCTTAGAAAGGCTGATTGCAAACAGTTACCAAAGGAGCTCTGAGAGAACCAAACATCATTAAAGCAAAAATTCTTGGCATGCAAGGCGTCTCCTTGGATCTCCTTAATACGTGTCTTTAGAAATTATTTCACATTACAGTATTGCCTCCTTTATATTTTTAAGTTTTTACAGCCCAAAGATGAACATCTATATTGTAACAATTTCACATGAAAATGTGTTGGGGAATCGCTTGTTGTTTATTTTTCTGTGATACTGGCCCAGGGGTCTACCTTCAATTTACTCTAAACAGCTTATATCATCACTTCTCTTTCCAATCACTCCTGTCTTCCCCATTGCCCATTGGTAATATATCCCACAGAAGTTTGCCTCAACACACAATGGCGTTTCAAAACACAGATCTATGGCGATGTCCCTGGCCTTTGCAGTAATTAAGACTTCACCTTCCAATGCAGGCCGGTGTGAGTTTAATCCCTGGTTGGGAAGCTAAGGCCCTAAGTGTACTACAGCCAAAAAGCCAAAAAACATTAAAAACAAAGAACAGAAGCAATATTGTAACAAATTTAACAAAGACTGTAAAAGTAGTGCACATAAGGGAATAGGGGATTCCGCTGGGGCACTGTGCGAGGTGCGACGGCCTGGAGGGGTGGGATGGGGGGGACTCGGGGAGGAGGAGGAGGAGGGAGGGGGACAGGGCTATGCAATGACTGATCTGGGAATATACATGTGTGTGAACAATGAAACTCTGTAAAAATATTTTTAAAAATTTAAAAATTAATGAAAAAAAAAGTCCACATAAAAAAATCCCAAAGTGGGCTTCCCTGGTAGCTCAGTGGTAAAGAATTAGCCTGCCAATTCAGGAGATATGGGTTTGATCTCTGATCCAGGAAGATCCCATATGCTGCAGAGCAACCAAGCCCCTGAGCCACAACTATTGAGCCTGTGCTCTAGAGCCTCGGAGCCACAGCTATTAAGCCCAAGTGCCATAATTACTGAAGCCCATGTGTCCTGGAGCCCGAGTTCCATAACAAGAGAAGTCACAGCAACGAGAAGCCTGCTACCTCAACTAGAGAGTAGCCCCCACTCCCTGCAACTAGAGAAGAGCCTGCAGCAGCAGTGAAAACCCAGAATAGCCAAAAATAAATTAATAAATAAAATTTTTTTTAAAAAGATACAATACTTAAAAAAAAATTAAAAGTAAAACACAGCTCTTTGTGTCTGTGACATGTTACCACTGCCTGATCCTATGTGGTAACATGGGGAGCTATTTTTAACAACACACATCAAATCCAGTTTGTGGTTTGCAGGGCAGGTTGTGCCTGCACAGCATGCCTTGCAGAATTTCAGTTCCCTGACCAGGGAGCCTGGGCCATGGCAGGGAAAGGCCTAATCCTACCCGCTAGACTACCAGGGAGCTCTCTCTGTTCGTTTGCGCTCACATTGTATTTCCTTAGTTTCCTCCCTTTGCATTTCTGACTTGCTTTGCTATGTCATCTCTACTTCAGTGAAGGTTGTTTCCCTCAGTTTTTTTTTTATATGCGAAGACCTGTGGTTTGCTTTTACCTACCTAACAGTTTTTATCCTAGTGCTCACTCCCTACTGCCCTTTGATTCTCTCGTATATAGAGAGGGGCTATTTGGGGTTATTTGGGGGTATTTGGAGGTGTGGTAGTATATTATGGCCTAAGTCTTCTATTTCTCTTAAATTCAAACTTATTACAATTAGGTGCAAATCATCTGCCTATTTTATGTCTTCTGTTAAGCTGAACACTTATACACTGAGACATTGTGTCTTAACGTAATATTTATTTTCTTCTTTGTTATAATTATGTTTGAGGTGTTTTAAATAGTGGATATGGACTGCTTATATCATCTATGAAATTGCATTGCAGGATAGAGGGAACATTGCAGAGGGGGTGCTGTCTCTAACGGGACTGAGAACCACTGCTCTACAGAAGTGTGTTAGGAACTATCCAGTCCCCCCTCTTTTTTTTTTTTTCAGACCCACAGGAGGAGGAAGGGATGCAGCCACATCTACACAACAGGTGGTGGTCTAGAACCAGGCCTCCTGAATCCAGTCTTACCCTAAGCCTAATTCATCTTTCAAATTCCACTGCTCAGCCTCACAGTCCAAAGCTGGACAACGCTGGGGGAAAAGGAGGTCGAAGCTCTGCGTGTCTGCCTCCCTTGGGACATTTCTGCCCTAGATTCAACCAAATCAGGTACTCTCCCAAGGCTGCCAGCAACAGGTTTTACTCAGTTGCTCTTGGCCCCCTAGCGTCTAGCATGGGTACTAGCACAAAGCGAACAAAGCACTTACAAGACGAATTGATTAGTAGTTCTTTTCCAAAGAGAAAAGGAGTTCTAAGGAGAACGTGCTAAGGAAGTCCTATGAGAGCAACTCTCTCCACATGGTCCACCAAACCATGTAAGGCACCTAGGTAGTCCTAATTTCAGTTCTTCCATAAACACTGTAAAGTTTACGAAAGAGATGGAAACAGCTGAACTGAGCCTCAGTTTCTCTTTATTATTCCTTAGTTTCCTCCCTTTGCATTTCTGACTTGCTTTGCTATGTCATCTCTACTTCAGTGAAGGTTGTTTCCCTCAGTTTTTTTTTTATATGCGAAGACCTGTGGTTTGCTTTTACCTACCTAACAGTTTTTATCCTAGTGCTCACTCCCTACTGCCCTTTGATTCTCTCGTATATAGAGAGGGGCTATTTGGGGTTATTTGGGGGTATTTGGAGGTGTGGTAGTATATTATGGCCTAAGTCTTCTATTTCTCTTAAATTCAAACTTATTACAATTAGGTGCAAATCATCTGCCTATTTTATGTCTTCTGTTAAGCTGAACACTTATACACTGAGACATTGTGTCTTAACGTAATATTTATTTTCTTCTTTGTTATAATTATGTTTGAGGTGTTTTAAATAGTGGATATGGACTGCTTATATCATCTATGAAATTGCATTGCAGGATAGAGGGAACATTGCAGAGGGGGTGCTGTCTCTAACGGGACTGAGAACCACTGCTCTACAGAAGTGTGTTAGGAACTATCCAGTCCCCCCTCTTTTTTTTTTTTTTCAGACCCACAGGAGGAGGAAGGGATGCAGCCACATCTACACAACAGGTGGTGGTCTAGAACCAGGCCTCCTGAATCCAGTCTTACCCTAAGCCTAATTCATCTTTCAAATTCCACTGCTCAGCCTCACAGTCCAAAGCTGGACAACGCTGGGGGAAAAGGAGGTCGAAGCTCTGCGTGTCTGCCTCCCTTGGGACATTTCTGCCCTAGATTCAACCAAATCAGGTACTCTCCCAAGGCTGCCAGCAACAGGTTTTACTCAGTTGCTCTTGGCCCCCTAGCGTCTAGCATGGGTACTAGCACAAAGCGAACAAAGCACTTACAAGACGAATTGATTAGTAGTTCTTTTCCAAAGAGAAAAGGAGTTCTAAGGAGAACGTGCTAAGGAAGTCCTATGAGAGCAACTCTCTCCACATGGTCCACCAAACCATGTAAGGCACCTAGGTAGTCCTAATTTCAGTTCTTCCATAAACACTGTAAAGTTTACGAAAGAGATGGAAACAGCTGAACTGAGCCTCAGGGCATGGGTTGGAGGGAAATGCAAGAGTCAGATGGCCGAGGGCTTCTCCAGTGGGCAAAGCCTGTGGGAGGGAGCAGAGACCTCTGGGAAGAACCAGGAGAGAGACTGTGACTGTAAGTAGCCCCGTATGTGAGTGTATGTGGGTGACTGTGTGTGTGTGCGTGTAGGTGTGTGTATATATTGAGGGAGTTAATGATTTACCAGAGGCTTATTTCACAATTTACCAAGGGTCAGCTTCCCTTGAGCATGTGCCAGTTCGGTCCTCAGGGCTCCTAGCCCCTGTCAGCTTCCACCTGGAAGGCCCCCCCAGGCAGCCCTCAACATGATCTCCATCAGCGAATGGCAGAGTGAGTGAGAGGGCCGGGTGGTGCTGTCGAGGGGGCTGGGCTGGACTCAGGCATCTCGGCTAGGGTGAGTGGAGATGCAGCCCCTCCCAGCCAGGCCAGTTCCCTGGGAGCCTGCAAGGTGACCTCTGGAGCCAGTGGCTGGAATCTGCCGTGTTGGCATCCTCCAGGCCACAAAGCTGGGGCTGCTGAGGCTGCTTGTTATTCCCAGTTTCCAGGGGGTGGGCGGTTGCTCAGGGCTCTCAGGTCGCCAGAGGCTGGTGCCTGGAGGAACTGGCAAGTTCACCACTTAGACTCAGCCTAATTCATCTTTCAAATTCCACTGCTCAGCCTCACAGTCCAAAGCTGGACAACGCTGGGGGAAAAGGAGGTCGAAGCTCTGCGTGTCTGCCTCCCTTGGGACATTTCTGCCCTAGATTCAACCAAATCAGGTACTCTCCCAAGGCTGCCAGCAACAGGTTTTACTCAGTTGCTCTTGGCCCCCTAGCGTCTAGCATGGGTACTAGCACAAAGCGAACAAAGCACTTACAAGACGAATTGATTAGTAGTTCTTTTCCAAAGAGAAAAGGAGTTCTAAGGAGAACGTGCTAAGGAAGTCCTATGAGAGCAACTCTCTCCACATGGTCCACCAAACCATGTAAGGCACCTAGGTAGTCCTAATTTCAGTTCTTCCATAAACACTGTAAAGTTTACGAAAGAGATGGAAACAGCTGAACTGAGCCTCAGGGCATGGGTTGGAGGGAAATGCAAGAGTCAGATGGCCGAGGGCTTCTCCAGTGGGCAAAGCCTGTGGGAGGGAGCAGAGACCTCTGGGAAGAACCAGGAGAGAGACTGTGACTGTAAGTAGCCCCGTATGTGAGTGTATGTGGGTGACTGTGTGTGTGTGCGTGTAGGTGTGTGTATATATTGAGGGAGTTAATGATTTACCAGAGGCTTATTTCACAATTTACCAAGGGTCAGCTTCCCTTGAGCATGTGCCAGTTCGGTCCTCAGGGCTCCTAGCCCCTGTCAGCTTCCACCTGGAAGGCCCCCCCAGGCAGCCCTCAACATGATCTCCATCAGCGAATGGCAGAGTGAGTGAGAGGGCCGGGTGGTGCTGTCGAGGGGGCTGGGCTGGACTCAGGCATCTCGGCTAGGGTGAGTGGAGATGCAGCCCCTCCCAGCCAGGCCAGTTCCCTGGGGAGCCTGCAAGGTGACCTCTGGAGCCAGTGGCTGGAATCTGCCGTGTTGGCATCCTCCAGGCCACAAAGCTGGGGCTGCTGAGGCTGCTTGTTATTCCCAGTTTCCAGGGGGTGGGCGGTTGCTCAGGGCTCTCAGGTCGCCAGAGGCTGGTGCCTGGAGGAACTGGCAAGTTCACCACTTAGACTGATCCCTTCTCCATTTAAGATTCTTGGGATACTGCCAGGGTGGACCTGGAAGGCCTCTGCCTATTCAGACATCTTTCCCCCACAAACTCTTAAGGTCACCTGTAGCACCTTCTTGGCACCTTCTTATCAGAAACTAAACTCAAATCCTCTCCCCACATCACCCTGTCCTCACTCCCAAATACCTTTCCCCTTTCTTCCGGGAGAGGGCAGGGAGGTAGTCCTCAGGTCTGGGAAAAGAGAAGAGAACTCTGGCTCTATGAGTTTCATTTGGCGAGTTACTTAAAGCCAGTGTATCATCTGTGAACTGGAGATAGTATTCATTCATTCACCGAACCAATCTGTCTCCTCTATGTGCCAAGCACTGTGTTGGACACAGTGAATGAAACAGACTTACTTCCCTGTTTATGCTCCAGAATGAGGAAACAGGTAAGTTGCACATGAAGAGGTCAGTATGCAGTATGCCAGGTAGCAATACATCCTCTGAACAACAAGTGAACAGGGTAAAGAGTTCTGTGGTTCCCAGGCCACAGTCCCCGGGTTTGCAAAGGGTCAGACACGACTGAGTGACTGAGCACAAAGAGGCTTGGGGAAGGAGGGGTTACTGTTTTGTATAGAGTGTTCGCTAAGCTTCCCTGGGAAAGTGCTTTTGATACTGAGACGCATAGGAAGTAAAGGCAGCGAAGCCGTGCAGCTGTCAGGACGGGAAGATATTCTTGGGAGAGGGGACCCCAGTGCAAAAGGCCTGAGGCTATTAGCATACTTGGCGTGTTTGAAACACTAAGAGGCTGTGTGGGTGGAGCCGAGTGAGGAAAGGGGAGGGCAGTAGGAGGTTGGTTAGGGAAGTCACTCAGCAGCCAGGCTGTGTAAGGATTTGGGTTTTATCTCCATAAAATGGGAAACCATTAGGTTTTAGATGAGATTTTTCTTTTTTTTTTGGAGGGTGGGGTGGGGAGGGAGGGGATGGGCGGGCCACTTCTGTTCATCTTTCATTTCTCTATTTTCATCCTTCTTTGTTCTTTGGCTCCTGTGGGCCTCCCATCGTGGTGGCCACTGTTGTCGCGGAGCACCGGCTCTGGGCGCACGCACGCCAGAGCTCCGGCTCGTCATCTGCTTCTGTTTTTAAAAGATCCCTCTGAGTGCTGGATTGAGAGTAGACAGACTGTGGAGGGGTGGAGTCAGCAACAGAGAGTTCAGTTATGAGGCAGGAGCAGATGGTGGAGGAGACTCGTTCTGGGGAGAGAGACGTGGAGGAGGCCTGGGTGGTAGCGTCAGACTGGTGGGAAGTGGTCAGTGCTGGGTCTGCACAGAGGAAACTGCTGAAAGGGTTTGCTGATAGATTGGATGTGGGTGTGAGAGAAAAAACTCAAGAACGTATCCAGTATTTCCAGCCTGAGTAATTACAAGAGTTGAGTAAGGGGGAAGCAGGGTTGGGTGTTAGACATGTTGAGTCTGATGTCAAGTAGGTAGTCAGGAATAAGTCTGGAATGGAGAGAAATTTAAGAATTGAGAGCATACAGACAGTATTTAAAACCATAAGATCCCCTGGGGCACAGTTTCCCAGCCTCTCCACTACTGACATTTGCCAGCAAGGGAGGTCTTTGTGTTGGGGGTCTGCCTTTCCATTAAAAGATGCGAACCGCATCCCTGGCCTCTGTCCACTAGAGGGCAGTAGCACACTCTCACTCCCAGCTGTGACCATCAAAATGTCTTCATAAGTTACCAAATGTCCCCTGGGGAACAGAATTGTCCTCCCCCTGCCCGCCAAGTTGAGAAACACGGACCTAGGGGGAGAAACAGAGGAAAGACGGCTGAGGCCTGAGCCCAGGGGCAAGCCTACATTTTATTAAACCGAAATGTGCTAAGTTCTAAGGAGAACGTGCTAAGGAAGTCCTATGAGAGCAAAAAAGGAGGCAACCATGTTAAGTCAGGAATGGAGAGACGACCAGATTTCCCTGAGAAACTGAGACCTGAGGAGTGTATGTTGGGCAGATAAGTGGGAAGAGATGGTGTGTACAGAGGCCCTGAGGCAGGAAGGCCCATCAGGGAAACAGTGTGTTTGGAACATGGCAGGCAAGGACGATAGGAACAGGAGATGAAGTTGGACAGCAATCCTAGGCCCCGTCATGTGGGGCCTAAAGCCAAGGCACAGCTGGAAGGACTCTGTTTTATTCTAAGCCCACGGACAGCCACGACGGATTGAATGCTGTGGTAATATGAGCAAATGGCATGTTTTCCGAGATCTCTGATTGCTATGAGGAGACGAAATAACAGAATGAAGCAAGAGACTAACTAGGGAATGTCACAGAGTCCGGAAAATCGATAACGGTGGTTTAGAACTAAGTCATAAGTCTGGAGAGAAATGGACAGCTTCCAAGATACATTTGGGAGGAAGAAGCAAAGCTTAACTGTGGAGTGAATGGGGAAGGGGTGGCTGGGCCATGAGGGAGACTCAGTGATGGCTACTGGGCTTCTGCCTTGAGCTGCTGGGTGGGTGGTGGTGACATTTCATTCATCTGGGGAAAACCAAGCAAGGTACAGGTTTCAGGAAGGAAAAGCAAGAGCTCAGTTTGCACCTGCTGAGTTCAAGGTGTCCTGGAGAGAGAAAAACAGGCAGATAGGCCAAGTAGGTAGCTGGATAGGAGCTTGGAAGTTCAAAAGAGGCATGAGCTAGAAAGATAAATATCAGCATTGTGAGCACACAAGAAAGAGTTATGCGGCGGTCCATGTGAAACTAGCATGAGAAGTGAGCTGGAGCTGAAGCGCTGAGTAATTCAAACCCCAGAGGAAGAGAGAGGAGGAGGAACTGGCAAAGAAGACTTGGGAAGAGCAGCCAGAACAGCAGGAAGAAAACAAGAGTACGGTGTCATGGAACCCACTAGGGGATATTGTGAGAAGGGAGTGGTCAGCTGCTGACAGTGAGGACCGACGTGGGCACCATGGGAGGCCCAGACCAGAGCAGTTTCTGCAGAGGGGCTAGGAGCCGAAGTGGGCTGATATAGTTGGCTAAAGTCATGTTTTCTAGAGTCAGTCTACTGGGTTCACAGCCTGGCTCTGCCAGTTGATGGCTGTGCACCTCTGGGCACAGGTTAAGACCACTTAGGCTTCAGTTTTGTTTGTGGAATGGGGTGAATAGCCCTACCTCAGGGAAACAGTGTGTTTGGAACATGGCAGGCAAGGACGATAGGAACAGGAGATGAAGTTGGACAGCAATCCTAGGCCCCGTCATGTGGGGCCTAAAGCCAAGGCACAGCTGGAAGGACTCTGTTTTATTCTAAGCCCACGGACAGCCACGACGGATTGAATGCTGTGGTAATATGAGCAAATGGCATGTTTTCCGAGATCTCTGATTGCTATGAGGAGACGAAATAACAGAATGAAGCAAGAGACTAACTAGGGAATGTCACAGAGTCCGGAAAATCGATAACGGTGGTTTAGAACTAAGTCATAAGTCTGGAGAGAAATGGACAGCTTCCAAGATACATTTGGGAGGAAGAAGCAAAGCTTAACTGTGGAGTGAATGGGGAAGGGGTGGCTGGGCCATGAGGGAGACTCAGTGATGGCTACTGGGCTTCTGCCTTGAGCTGCTGGGTGGGTGGTGGTGACATTTCATTCATCTGGGGAAAACCAAGCAAGGTACAGGTTTCAGGAAGGAAAAGCAAGAGCTCAGTTTGCACCTGCTGAGTTCAAGGTGTCCTGGAGAGAGAAAAACAGGCAGATAGGCCAAGTAGGTAGCTGGATAGGAGCTTGGAAGTTCAAAAGAGGCATGAGCTAGAAAGATAAATATCAGCATTGTGAGCACACAAGAAAGAGTTATGCGGCGGTCCATGTGAAACTAGCATGAGAAGTGAGCTGGAGCTGAAGCGCTGAGTAATTCAAACCCCCAGAGGAAGAGAGAGGAGGAGGAACTGGCAAAGAAGACTTGGGAAGAGCAGCCAGAACAGCAGGAAGAAAACAAGAGTACGGTGTCATGGAACCCACTAGGGGATATTGTGAGAAGGGAGTGGTCAGCTGCTGACAGTGAGGACCGACGTGGGCACCATGGGAGGCCCAGACCAGAGCAGTTTCTGCAGAGGGGCTAGGAGCCGAAGTGGGCTGATATAGTTGGCTAAAGTCATGTTTTCTAGAGTCAGTCTACTGGGTTCACAGCCTGGCTCTGCCAGTTGATGGCTGTGCACCTCTGGGCACAGGTTAAGACCACTTAGGCTTCAGTTTTGTTTGTGGAATGGGGTGAAAGCATACCTACCACATAGGCAGTTATGGAAATGAAACAAGTTAATACCCATACAGTGCTTAGACTGCCAGGCACCATATGCTCACTAACAATTATTACTATTAATCACTGTTGTTAATTTTGTAAAGAGAAACAAGACTCTTTCCCTTCTTCCTCTTCCTGAACAATTCAGTCCTAAAGCCACGCAGTGGAAGGTGGGCGGTGCCCAGGGCAGGGGTCAGAGCCCTCACCAGGTTAGAGGGCTCACACTGGGGTTTGCCTGGTGCCAGGCTAAGACGGGGGGCATCCTGGCAGGGCTGGGGTGGGTGCTGGAGAGTAACTTTATGGTGGAGGCCTACAGACTCCACCTTAATGAAGTACTTAGAAAACGTCATCAGTAATGGGTCAAATTGGAATTGTGCCTCACCTAATAGATGCAGTGAGAAGAACACAGCATCACTACTTGTTGAAATGTCTGCAAAACCTGAATCTAGTCACGAGGAAACATCAGACAAACCCAAACAGAGGGGCAGCTAAGGGCTAACTGGCTTAGGTCTTCCAAGTGTCAAGGTCATGTCAAGTTCAGACGTAACAGTCTGAAGAGATATGGCAACCATATACCACATGTGGCTCTGCACTGGATCTTTTCTCCGTGAATATTCTTGGACAATCACTGAAACTTGAATGGGGCCTGAGGGTTGGTTGGTAGTAACGTGTCAGTGTTAATATCCTGACTTTGTCGCTTGTGTCCTGACTGTATAGGAGAATAAAGGAAGCTAGAGCCAGGGATAGTATTGTTACTATGCTTGCGATTTTTCTGTCTGTTTGATATTGATTTTAAAAAGAGAGAGAGAGAAAGTGAGTGGTGTCTGAGACTCTCTTGCACAGCCTCTGGTCAGAGGGACCCATCTCCCTACTCCAGGAGATTCTGCTTTCCTTGGAGCTGGAGCTGCTCTTCGGAGCAAGAAAGACATTGAACCCAACTTCAGTTAGTGCGAGCTGCAGAGTGGGGGCTTGGGGCAGCCTGACATCTGCATCCAGCTGCAGCAGCTGCTTGGGAACTGTAGTTCAGCAGGTTAAGACCACTTAGGCTTCAGTTTTGTTTGTGGAATGGGGTGAAAGCATACCTACCACATAGGCAGTTATGGAAATGAAACAAGTTAATACCCATACAGTGCTTAGACTGCCAGGCACCATATGCTCACTAACAATTATTACTATTAATCACTGTTGTTAATTTTGTAAAGAGAAACAAGACTCTTTCCCTTCTTCCTCTTCCTGAACAATTCAGTCCTAAAGCCACGCAGTGGAAGGTGGGCGGTGCCCAGGGCAGGGGTCAGAGCCCTCACCAGGTTAGAGGGCTCACACTGGGGTTTGCCTGGTGCCAGGCTAAGACGGGGGGCATCCTGGCAGGGCTGGGGTGGGTGCTGGAGAGTAACTTTATGGTGGAGGCCTACAGACTCCACCTTAATGAAGTACTTAGAAAACGTCATCAGTAATGGGTCAAATTGGAATTGTGCCTCACCTAATAGATGCAGTGAGAAGAACACAGCATCACTACTTGTTGAAATGTCTGCAAAACCTGAATCTAGTCACGAGGAAACATCAGACAAACCCAAACAGAGGGGCAGCTAAGGGCTAACTGGCTTAGGTCTTCCAAGTGTCAAGGTCATGTCAAGTTCAGGCGTAACAGTCTGAAGAGATATGGCAACCATATACCACATGTGGCTCTGCACTGGATCTTTTCTCCGTGAATATTCTTGGACAATCACTGAAACTTGAATGGGGCCTGAGGGTTGGTTGGTAGTAACGTGTCAGTGTTAATATCCTGACTTTGTCGCTTGTGTCCTGACTGTATAGGAGAATAAAGGAAGCTAGAGCCAGGGATAGTATTGTTACTATGCTTGCGATTTTTCTGTCTGTTTGATATTGATTTTAAAAAGAGAGAGAGAGAAAGTGAGTGGTGTCTGAGACTCTCTTGCACAGCCTCTGGTCAGAGGGACCCATCTCCCTACTCCAGGAGATTCTGCTTTCCTTGGAGCTGGAGCTGCTCTTCGGAGCAAGAAAGACATTGAACCCAACTTCAGTTAGTGCGAGCTGCAGAGTGGGGGCTTGGGGCAGCCTGACATCTGCATCCAGCTGCAGCAGCTGCTTGGGAACTGTAGTTCAGTTCAGTCGCTCAGTCATGTCCGACTCTGTGACTCCATGAACTGCAGCATGCCAGCCTTCCCTGTCCCTCACCATCTCCCAGAGCTTGCTCAAATTCATGTCCATAGTGTCGGTGATGCCATCCATCCATCTCATCCTCTGTCGTCCCTTTCTCCTTCTGCCTTCTATTTTTCCCAGCGTCAGGGTCTTTTCCAATGAGTCAGTTCTTCGCATCAGGTGGCCAAAGTATTGGAGCTTCAGCTTTAGCATCAGTTGTTCCAATGACTATTCGGGGTTGATTTCCTTTAGGATTGACTGGTTTGATCTCCTTGCAATCCAAGGGACTCTCAAGAACTGCAAGGCAGGAGCTAAACAGGCCTCTGGGGCAGCCATCAGCCTGGTCATTCTCCGAGGTTTGGGGAGGGCCCCATTTCTCACCAGGTGGCGCTCTAGAGAGCTAGGCCTCTGGAGAGTTCTGTGAGCCTTCCGGCTGTTCTCTGCCCTGGAGCCCTGGGTGACCTCAGCAAGGGGTGTGCTGACTCAACTATCAGCAACCTGGGGGTGGTGGGCTGCAGACATTTCTTTTGCTTCTGGTGAGATGCCCCATCCCTCACCCTCTCTGCCATGTTTTCTGCCCAGAGAACTTCAGTGGCAGCCCCTGACTGGTAATTCGACTGAAATCCCTCAGCTACTCCATTAGAGAGAACTAGAGAAATGTCTGAGGCTTGTGTGTAAGAAACACTGCTTCTGACCCTTTTCTATAGGGCTTTGTGTTCATGGTGCAGTTTTTCCATTGAACAGTAGAAGTACTAAGCGTGGCCCATAAAGAAGGCTGTCTCCATTGCAGGAAAATTCTGGAAATTTGCCAGCCTTTGAAGGCCAGTGTGAAACAAGTTGGGAAAGTAATAACTATGCAAGCCAGGAAATTACTGTTGCAGAAAAAATATAATAAAGGAGAGAAGAGCTGAAGTATGAACGTGAGAATCATCTGCTAGTTGTACCAAAAGAGAAGGCTGAATTTCAGGATAAGCATATGGATATTTTAACACAGCAAAATGAAAACCCAAGAAAACATCCACGTTGTATTTCCACACAAAAACATCTCCTAAAAGAGATAGAGGGGAAGGGTGTATTGTCAACTGAAATCAGTGACCTCATTTTATAGTGAGTATAAGCTAATAAGAGATTTTTATAACAGGCATAAACACTTAAAACCTTTTTGTCATTCAAATTAAAGAAATGCGGTTGTGGTCTTCCACCACAATATCTTGGCCTGTGTAAAATGATCCCAACAAAGTAGAAGTACTTCTTGATCCTCCATTTATTGTCTCTGCATGCATGCTTAGTTGCTTCAGTCCTGGCCCACTCTTTGTCACCCATACAACCCCAGGTGGGTCAGTATGCTGTGAGAAATGGTGTACTGGGTTCCAAGCAAATCCAGTTCCGTCAAAAAGGAGAACTAGTTAGATGGGCATTTTTTTGGAATATAAGTTGAATGAGGTTTCAGTCCAAATCTCATTTCTGTATTTTTAAGAATTTTTTAAAAGAAGACCTTTAGCCTCTTTCTGTACTGGAACAGATCCTAATCCTCTTAAGATCTGTATAATAACAATTTGTTATTAGTATATAGTTGCTGTTGTGTCCGACTCTTTTGGGCCCCCAAAGACTATAATCCACCAGGCTCCTCTGTTCATGAGATGTCCCACTCGAGAACACTGGAGTGAGTTACCACTTCCTTCTTCAAGAAATCTTTTCCACCCAAGAATCAAACCTGTGTCTCCTGCATTTCCGGCAGACTCTTTAATGACTGAGCCAAAAGGAAAGGTTAATTACCTGAAAGATGATTGTGTTTCATTTTCTTTCAGTCGTAAATGTAACTTAGCCAGTGAACCTAGTCTTCATAATTTTGTTTTTGTTTTGTTTTTATAGTTCTACCTCTTAACAACCAAGCTTTTAAGAACGTTTTATAGTTCTTTATGGAAACATGGCAGGTTCAATCCCTGGGTTGAGAAGATCCTCTGGAGTAGGAAATGGCAACCCAACTCCAGTGGAAAATTTTCCTCTCTTGCCTGGAAAATCCCGTGGACAGAGGAACCAGGTGGGCTACAGTCCATAGGGTTGCAAAGAGTCAACATGACTGAGCAACTCAGCACACACACACATAGAGACATGGCAATAATACCAATTTCACAGATAGTAAGGATCAATTCTAAGATGTTAGTTAACAAATCCAGTAAAATGTTCTCTTTAAAATTTACCTACGTGTTTTCTTTTTAAAAATTAAACCATTTAATTTTTTTTGACATTTAATTTAAAATGTAGTTTAAAAAGACACTCTAGCCCTATTTATATTCATCATATGAAAGTGAAGTGAAAGTGAAAGTTGCTTAGTCAAGTCCGACTCTTTGAGATCCTATGGATAAGGTATGGAATGCGGCTCCATGGTGGAGCCATGGCTGACCCATGGAACTCTCCAGGCAAGAATACTGGAGTGGGTATCTCTTCCCTTCTCCAGGGGACATTCCCAGTCCAGGAATCAAACCAGGGTCTTCTGCATTGCAGGCAGATTCTTTACCAGATGAGCTACCAGGGAAGACCATTCGTCGTGTAATTTACAATGGAAAGGATATTAGGTATTTTAGCTATATTAAATAAATAAAGCGAGTTGCAAAACAATATAAGCAATAGCACATAAAATTTTACCTCACCAGTAATTAAAAAAATTTTTTTGGCCTCGCTTATCGCTTAATTTATTTATTTTCATCCATCTTTATTCTTTGGCCGGTGTGGGCCTCCCATCGCAGTGGCCTCTCGTTCCAGAGCACTGGCTCTGGGTGCACGTGCTCCAGAGCGCTGGCTCGTAATTGAACACACCAGTCCAGCCACTCTGCAACATGTGGGATCTTCCCTGACTGGGGATCGAACTGGTGCCCCTTGCACTGCAAGGTGGACTCTTTATCCATTGGACCGCCAGGGAAGCCTCACTGGTAATTTTTTAAAAGAAAGCAACAATTGCATTTACCATGGCATCAAAAAGAATATGATACTTAGGAATAAATCTAATTAAGGAGGCGAAAGTCTTGTACCCTGTAAAC
Organism: Tragulus kanchil; assembly: GCA_022376925.1. NCBI lineage: Eukaryota > Metazoa > Chordata > Mammalia > Artiodactyla > Tragulidae > Tragulus > Tragulus kanchil. Next base: position 77,635,228 of record JAIOJX010000024.1, on the reverse strand, counting down.
AACAAAATGTTGCTGAAAGACATTTTATTTTTTTTATTTATTTATTTATTTTTAAGTACTTAATAACTTTAGTTTTCTTATTTAGTATGAATAATTTAAAAGAAGACTCAAATAATTCATCCTTGACAATAATACACAAATTATAGTCCAATACAGAATAAAAACCTCAATGTTAATTTAATGCAGCAGGCTCTCTGAAGGGAACATGTAAATCATTTTACCTTTGAGAAGACACTGAGGAAAAATGTGAGCCTTTTCAAAAGACAACAAGCAGCACTCTGATCATAAAGACAAGTTAACCACTCAGGGAAGAATCACAAAGCTATGACCATCAGAAAGGGTCATGGTCTTTAATTTTGGGAGGCTTCCATGGTGGCTCAGCAGTAAAAAGAATCTGTCTTCAATGTAGGAGAGGAAGGTACAGTCCCTGGGTGGGGAAGATCTCCTTGAGAAGAAAATGGCAACCTACTCCAGTATTCTTGCCTGGGGAATCCCATGGACAGAGGAGCCTGCAGGGCTACAGTCCATGAGGTCACAAAAGAGTCCCGTATTTGTGAATTGAAAGGCTTGATATTAAGATGTCAATACTAAAGCCGTCTACAGAGTCAATGCAACAATCTATCACAATCCCAATGACATTTTTTGCAGAAATAGAAAAATTCATCCTAAAATTCATATGGAATCACAAGGGAGCTTGACTATCTAAAGCAATCTTGAAAAAGAAGAACAAAGCTGAAGGTTTCAAACTTTCTGATTTTAAGACTTATTACAAAGCTACAGTAAGCAAAACAGTGCGGGATTGGCAGGAAGACAAACACAGAGACCAATGGAATGTAAAAGAGAGCCCAGAGATAAACCCTGGCACATACGGCCACACAGTTTTCAACCAGGGTGCCGAGACCATTCAGTGGAGAAAGGATAGTCTTTTCAACAAATGGTGCTGGGAAAATTGGATATTCACAGGCAAAAGAATGAAGTTGGACCCTTATCTTACACCACATGTAAAAATTAACTTAAAGTTCATTTCAGGTCTAAGTAAGATCTAAAACTCTTAGAAGAAAACATAAGAGAAAAGCTTCATGATGCTGGATTTGGCAATCACTTTTCTGGTGTGGTACCAACTGCTCAGGCAACTAAAGAGAAAAAAAATACATTGAACTATACAAAAATTTAAAACTTCTGTACATCAAAGGACACAAACAAGAGAGTGAAAAGGCAACCTAGAGAAAAGGAGATATTTACAGATAATATATCTGATAAGGAGTTGTTATCCAACTATACAAACAACTCCTACAACTGAACAACCAAAAAATCCAAACAACTTGTTTTAAAAATGAGCAAAGAACTTGCATAGACACTTCTCCAAAAAAAAAGATATACCAATGACCAACAAGCACGTGAAAGATTCTCAACATCACTAATCATCAAGGAAATGCAAATCAAAACTTCAGTGAGATACCACCTCACACCTTTCAGGATGGATGCTATCATAAACAAAACAAAGTGTGGGTGAGGATATAGAGAAGTTGGAGACCCTTGTGCATCACTACTACTAACGGAAAGTGGTGTAACTTTTGTGAGGAATGGTATGGCGGTTTCTCAAAAAATTAAAAATAGAATTACCATATCACTCAACAATTCCACTTCTGGGTATGTACCCAAAAGAAGTGAAGGTAGATAATTTTTCCTCAGTGCACACAGCAGCATTATTTACAACAGCCAAAAGGTAGAAGCGACCCAAGTCTACCCACAGATGAATAAACAAAATATAGCATATGTGCACAATAGAGTATTATTCAGCCTTAAAAAGGAAGGAAATCCTGACACATGTTACAACATGGATAAACCTTGATGAAATTATGCTAAGTGAAATAAGCCAGTCACACAAAGACAAGCAGTCTATGATTCCAATCGAATGAGTTTCAGACCTAGACTAAGTCAGAATCATAGAAACAGAAAGCATACAGAATGGTGGTCGCCAGAGCAAGGCAGGCATGGGTACAGAGTTTCAGTTTTGTACGACGAAAAGTGTTCTGGATGTGGGTGGAGGTGATAGCACAGAGTAAATGTACTTCATACCATGAACTGTATACCTAAAAATGGTTTGGATGGTAAATTTTACATATTTTATTATAATTTAAGATTAAGTTTTCAACTTGATTCAATTTTAAATGAAGCAACACAACGAACTGTCATTTTTTAACTACAAGAGTGGCACAGATGAAGTAAATGAACAATTCTGTGTGATGGAGAGGATTTAAGAGGACACAAACCTTCATATTCTAAATACCCTTCACATCTGTGTTGGACTCCCTGTATTGGGCTCTGAGTCAGCTCCTGAAGTTTGAAGAACAAGCAGACCCAAAGTTAAAGGCACACTTCTGCTGGGGCCCATGTGGCCGTGAACAGCCCGGCCACTGTGGCTGAAGTTAGGGCACTGGAGCACCGTTGGGCATGGGCACCCAGTTTTCTGACTGTGGTGTGGACTCCCAGGTGATGAGCACATTTCTGTTTGGTTTTTTTTTTTTTAATTGTTATTTTACTTTTTACTTTTACAGAGTTTTGTTGTTTACAGATATGTATGTTCCCAGATTAGTCATATGTATATCCCCCCCATTCACCCCTCCAGACCATCACACAGCACCCCTGCAGGATCCCCTTTTCTCACAGCGCAATGACAATAGCTAATGTTTTCACATATGATAGTACAGGTTTTCATGCTACTTCCTTTACGCTTCCCACCCACTGTTCATTCCCCACAGTGTCCATATGTCTATTCTCCATGTCTGTTTTTTCATCGCTTCACTGTGTGTTATCATTACCATTCTACTAGATTCCATATATATGTGTATATTGTAGTTGTCTTTCTCTTTTTGACTTACTTCACTTTTTTTTTCCTCAATGATTAAAACATTTTAATGAGCTCATTTTGATCCTAAGGAAGTGATTCATTCAGTATACTAAATTCAGAATCATAGTATAATTTTTAGAAAATACTGTTGATTCTCAAATTCACAATGAAAGGACATTATTAAAAGAGAAATAGAAACTTTTTGTAAATTTATATTTATTTTCCTTTTATAGTGTTTTGTTGTTTAATGCAATACATAAACCTAAAGCAGTCATAGATATACACTGGATCCCTCCCCAACTTGAACTTCCCTCCCATCTCCCTCCCCAACCCACTCCTGCAGGTGGTTGCATAGCCCCTGTGTAAGTTCCCTTAGGATTCTAGAACATTCACAGTGACTGTCTCTTTTACATACGGTAATGTAACTTTCCATGTCACCTAGGAAATAGGAACTTTTATTGGGCTATAAAACATGAGAGAAGTACAGGGAAAAAGCATTATATGAAAACATTATTCTCAAAGACACTTAATTGCAAAATAAAACTCAACAAAAATATGCCTACAGAAGCTCCAGAAAGAATCCTATGTTCATTTGGAAGCTCAGAATTTGATAATATCGCCATTTTAAGTAACTAGGAAATTGATAGCTTGAAAAGACGAGGAAAATATATTCCTATTATTTCAAACTGGCCACTTTCTGGGACTTCCCTGGTTGCCTAGTGGCTGGGGATTCTGTACTCCGAGTGCGGGGTCTGGTTTCAATCTGAGATAGGGAACTGGATCCCAAAGCTTCAACAAGGATTACACATGCCACAACAAACTTTGAAGATCTCCTGAGTCACAGCTGAGGCCCGGCCCAGTAAAAAGGCAAACGAGTAAAGATTCTGCAAAAATTAAACAAACATAAATAGACTGGCTACTCTCTTCATTCTGAAAAACAAAAAAAAAAAACTATTGCCAAATAAGTTTTCTTTTTTTTTTCTTGATCAAAGGTATTTTATTTTTTAATTTTTATTTTACTTTTTACTTTTACAGAGTTTTGTTGTTTATAGATATGTATGATCCCAGATTAGTCATATGTATATCCCCCCCATCCCACCCCTCCATGCCGTCGCACAGCACCCTTGCAGGATCCCCTTTTCTCACAGCGCAATGACAGTAGCTATTTTTTTCACATATGATAGTATAGATTTTCATGCTACTTCCTTTACGCCTCCCACCCACTGTTCATTCCCCACAGTGTCCATATGTCTATTCTCCATGTCTGTTTTTTCATCGCTTCACTGTGTGTTATCATTACCATCCAATGTTGGTAACAATGTTACCAATGTTATCATTACCATATAGATTCCATATATATGTGTTAGTGTGTTGTACTTGTCTCTTTTTGACTTACTTCACTTTTTATGATAGGTTCTAGATCCAGCCACCTCAATAGGACTGATTCTTCTGCATTGCTTTTTACAGCTGTGCAGTATTCCATTGTATATATGTAAAGGAGCCTTTTTATCCATTCATTCGTTGATGGACATCTAGGTTGCTCCCATGTTCTAACTATTGTATAGAGAGTTTCAATGAACATTGGGGTACAGGTGCCTCTTTCAGATTTGATTTCATCAGGCTATAAGCCTAATAGTGGAATTGCTGGGTCATATGGTGCTTCTATTTTTAGTTTTTTAAGAAATCTCCAGACTGTCTTCCATAGAGGCTGTATCAATTTACATTCCCACCAGCAATGCAAGAGGGTTCCCTTTTCTCTGCACCCTCTCCAGCATTTATTGTCTGTTGATTTGTGGATGATGGCCATTCTGACAGATGTGAGGTGATATCTCATTGTAGTTTTGATTTGCATTTCGCTAATTATAAGTGAAGTTGAGCATCGTTTCATGTGTTTTTGGGCCATCTGTTTGTCTTCTCTGGAGAGGTGTCTGTTTAGGTCTTTTTCCCATTTTTTGATTGGGTTGTTGATTTTTCCAGTGTTGAGTTGTCTGAGTTGCTTGTAGATTTTGGAGATTAATTCTTTGTCTGTTGTTTCATTTGCTATGATTTTCTCCCATTCTGTGGGTTCTCTGTTCACCTTTTTATAATTTCTTTTGTTGTTCAAAATCTTTTAAGTTTCATTAGGTCCCACATGTTCATTTTTTGTTTCAGTTTCGCTATTCTAGTAGGTGTGTCAGAGAAGATCTTGCTTTGATTTATGTCCTTGAGGGTTTTGCCTATATTCTCCTCCAAGAGTTTGATGACTTCTGATCTTACATTTAGGTCTTTAATCCATTTTGAGTTGATCTTTGTGTCAGGGAATGTTCCAACTTCATTTTTTTGCATGTAGCTGTCCAATTTTCCCAGCACCATTTGTTGAAGAGGCTGTCTTTGTCCCATTTTAGATTTTTGCCTCCTTTCTTAAAAATAAGGTGCCCATAGGTGCGTGAGCTTATCTCTGGGTTCTCTACCTTGTTCCATTGGTCTATAGTTTTGTGCCAGTACCATACTGTCTTGATGACTGTTGCTTTGTAGTATAGTCTGAAGTTAGAGAGGCTGATCCCTCCAGCTCCATTCTTCTTCCTCAGGATTGCTTTGGCTATTTGAGGTCTTTTGTGTTTCCATATGAACTGTGTGATTCTTTGGTCTAGTTCTGTGAAGAATGTCATTGGTAATTTGATAGAGATCACATTGAATCTGTAGATGACATTTGGTAGTACAGCCATTTTCACAATATTCATTCTTCCGACCCAGGAACATGGAATATCTCTCCATCTATTTAAGTCTTCTTTAATTTCTCTCATGAGTGTCTTGTAATTTTCAATGTATAGTTCTTTTGTTTCTTTGGGTAGGTTTATTCTGAGATATTTTATTCTTTTGGTTGCGATGGTGAATGGCATTACATCTTTGATTTTGTTTTCTGATTTTTTCATTGTTTATGTATAGGAATGCGAGTGGTTTCTGTGTATTGATTTTGCATCCTGAGGTTTTGCTGGATTCGCTGATTAACTCTAGTAGTTTTGTAATAGTGTCTTTGGGATTTTCTATGTATAATATCATGTTGTCTGCAAATAGAGAGAGTTTTACTTCTTTTCCAATCTAGATTCATTTTATTTTTTTCTCTTCTCTTATTGCCGTTGCTAGAACTTCCAGGATTATGTTGAATAATAGTGGTGAAAATGGACAACCCAGTCTTGTTCCTGATCTTAGAGAGAATGCTTTCATTTTTTCACCATTGAGGATAATGTTCACTGTGGGCTTCTCATATATGGCTTTTGCTATGTTGAGGTAGGATCCTTCTATGCCCACTTTTTGAAGTTTTTTTTTTTATCATAAATGGATGCTGTACTTTGTCAAAGGCTTTTTCTGCATCTATTGAGATGATCATGTGGTTTTTGTCTCTCAGTTTTTTGATATGGTGTATCACATTGATTGATTTGCAGATATTGAAGAATCCCTGTATGCCTGGGATGAACTCAACTTGATCATGATGTACGAGTTTTTTGATGTGTTGTTGAATTCTTTTTGCTAGGATTTTGTTGAAGATTTTGGTGTCTAAATTCATCAGTGAAATTGGCCTATAATTTTCTTTTTTTGTGTTGTCTTTGCCTGGTTTTGGTATCAGGGTGATGGTGGCCTCACAGAATGTATTTGGAAGTGTTCCTTCCTGTGCAATCTTTTGGAAGAGTTTTAGAAGGCATTAGCTCTTCTTTAAATGTTTGGTAGAATTCACCTGTGAAGCCATCTGGCCCTAGGCTTTTATATTTGGGTAGATTTTTATTCACAAATTCAATTTCTGAGCTTGTGATTGGATTGTTCATAGTTTCTATTTCTTCCTGGTTCAGTCTTCGGAGATTAGTCTTCTCTAAGAAACTGTCCATTTCCTCCAGGTTGTCGAGTTTGTTGCCATAGAGTTGTTCATAATAGTCTCTTATAATCTTTTGTATTTCTGCATTATCTGTTGTAATCTCTCCTTTTTCATTTTTGATGAAACACACATGATTTTGTGGATCTGCTTCTTCTCTTTTTTTCTTGATGGGTCTGGCCAGACGTTTGTCAATTTTGTTTACCTTTTCAAAGAACCAGCTTTTTGTTTTATTTATCTTCACTATTGTTTCTTTCCTTTCTTTTTCATTTATTTCTGCTCTGATCTTTATGATTTCTCTTCTTCTGCTAACTTTGGGGGTTTTTTGCTCTTCTTTCTCCTATTGTTTTAAGCGTAGGGTTAGGCCATCCGTTTGATATTTTCTTGTTTCTTGAGGTAGGATTGTATCGCTATAAACTTCCCTCTTAGAGCTGCTTTTTGTGTTATCCCATAGATTTTGCACTGTCATGTGTTCATCGTCATTTTGTTCTAGGAATTTTTTATTTCTCCTTTGATTTGTTCAGTAATCAGTTTGTTTTTGATATGGTGTATCACATTGATTGATTTGCAGATATTGAAGAATCCCTGTATGCCTGGGATGAACTCAACTTGATCATGATGTACGAGTTTTTTGATGTGTTGTTGAATTCTTTTTGCTAGGATTTTGTTGAAGATTTTGGTGTCTAAATTCATCAGTGAAATTGGCCTATAATTTTCTTTTTTTGTGTTGTCTTTGCCTGGTTTTGGTATCAGGGTGATGGTGGCCTCACAGAATGTATTTGGAAGTGTTCCTTCCTGTGCAATCTTTTGGAAGAGTTTTAGAAGGCATTAGCTCTTCTTTAAATGTTTGGTAGAATTCACCTGTGAAGCCATCTGGCCCTAGGCTTTTATATTTGGGTAGATTTTTATTCACAAATTCAATTTCTGAGCTTGTGATTGGATTGTTCATAGTTTCTATTTCTTCCTGGTTCAGTCTTCGGAGATTAGTCTTCTCTAAGAAACTGTCCATTTCCTCCAGGTTGTCGAGTTTGTTGCCATAGAGTTGTTCATAATAGTCTCTTATAATCTTTTGTATTTCTGCATTATCTGTTGTAATCTCTCCTTTTTCATTTTTGATGAAACACACATGATTTTGTGGATCTGCTTCTTCTCTTTTTTTCTTGATGGGTCTGGCCAGACGTTTGTCAATTTTGTTTACCTTTTCAAAGAACCAGCTTTTTGTTTTATTTATCTTCACTATTGTTTCTTTCCTTTCTTTTTCATTTATTTCTGCTCTGATCTTTATGATTTCTCTTCTTCTGCTAACTTTGGGGGTTTTTTGCTCTTCTTTCTCCTATTGTTTTAAGCGTAGGGTTAGGCCATCCGTTTGATATTTTCTTGTTTCTTGAGGTAGGATTGTATCGCTATAAACTTCCCTCTTAGAGCTGCTTTTTGTGTTATCCCATAGATTTTGCACTGTCATGTGTTCATCGTCATTTTGTTCTAGGAATTTTTTATTTCTCCTTTGATTTGTTCAGTAATCAGTTTGTTTTTTAGGTATGTGTTGTTTCATCTCCATGGCACATTTCTGTTTAATCACTTCTTTCCCTGTCAAGTCTGAGGGGTCATTATTGGAAAGCTGGGGAAAGGAACGGTTTAGAGAAGAAAGGAAACACTGTGATGAATTATTCAGGAAGGCAAGCATCCTGAGAAACAGGGAAGGCCAGCTGGGTAGTTCTGAGACCCTCAGGGGCTGTGGATGTGAGGTTTTGATGGTGCACTTTGGCCCTGGTATGAGCTGACATCAAGTGGCTCCCAACTACAAGAAGACGTGAACAGAGCAGGCAGAAAGCTGTGTTCAGTCAGAGACACAGCCCTGATAATGATGTAGCAGACAAGACGAAATCTTGAAGATCTTGAAGACAAGAGGAAACTGAGGATGGGAAGCAGTCAGGGTGGCCCGGCGCCCTGTAGAGCTGCCGTGAGGGCAGGAGGCCAGATGCACAGAAGTGACCAGAAGTTTCCAGGTGCTAAGCATAGATCCCTGCTTATCCCTCCCTTCCCATCATTCTCTGAGAGCATGGAAGCCAAGATTCCTGGAGGACAACAGAGCCACCCCATCCACCCCCACCCCAGAAGGCACCTGTCCAGGGACAATGGAGGGGGGTTAGGGGGAGTCCCAGCATCCCAACCTGTTTCCCAAAACCCATCCCACCACAACTGCCTTGCCCATTGCAGAGATCGGTGTGGGCACCATCGGCTTCGGCATCTTCTTTATCCTCTTTGGAATGCTCCTGTACTTTGATTCGGTGCTCCTGGCCTTCGGAAATGTGAGTCTTCCAGCCCTGTGAACTTACCTAAGGTCTCTATTGTTGGGAGGGTCAGCCCCACGTTTATTCAGATTATGCCTATCCAAGTGTTGGGCACCACCTGCGTTAGGCAGGCAAGGATGGTGGCTGGGGTTGGACAAGGCCTACTGGGCCCAGAGAACCTGAGGACCTGGATTCTCATGCCAAGCTCTGGATGAGGCCTTGGTGGGGGAGGGTATTAAGATGAATCAGATGCTGTTCCTACCATCAAAATCCCACTGCCTAGGGACAGGAATGTCACATCAGCATACATGGCTGGGGCGGAAGGCAGGGGTAGTTGTTAAGTCAGTGTAAGACAAACACATCTAATATGAAGAGGTGCTTGGAGGAAAGGAAACATACACAATGGGAAAATGATGAAAAAGCATTTAGGAAAAAATCCAAGAGTCTGGGGAGGATGAAGCACTTCCAGATGGATGGAACAAGAGAAGAGGTATGGAGAATGTAAGGGAAAGCATGGAATATGCTGGAAGAAAGCCAGAGAGTTAAGTTTCACAGGAGCCCAGGCACTCTCAGGGGCTTGTTAGGAGCCAAGCTGAAGGGGAGGGCCTGGAGCTCTGGCGGTTCCCTGTGGCTCTGGGTGTGGTTGCCTAACCTATTTAGGCCTCAGCCTTCACCTCTGTAAAATGGACTCTCACTATCTCTTCCATCTTACTTGGGAGATGTGATGAGAAATGATATCATATATGAAGAAGTGCTTGGGATCCAGGAAATCAAGCTGAATTGGGTGACAAGCTAGAGACCCTCAAAGGTCTCCTGGTCACCCCTGCCTCTGGGTGCTTCTGTTCCTAACCAGTTCAAATTACTCAAGGCCCTGGGCTCTCAGTCTCCCACATCCTCAGTCCTTGAGGAGGCAGCAAGTCCTGCCCCACGTCCTGTGCACAGCTCCAGGCCTGGCCCCTAACTCTGGAGGGAGTGGAGCGAGCCAGAGTGTTGGTTCTCACCCCACCTCCACCTTTGCTCCCTCTCCCACAGCTGCTGTTCCTGACCGGCCTCTCCCTCATCATCGGCCTGAGGAAGACATTTTCCTTCTTCTTCCAGAGGCACAAGCTCAAGGGGACCAGCTTCTTCCTGGGGGGCGTGGTCATTGTGCTCCTCGCTGGCCTCTCCTGGGCATGCTCCTGGAAACCTATGGCTTTTTAAATCTCTTCAAGTGAGTGCAGGTCCCTTTCCTCTGGATGGGCCCACCAGGACATCTGAGCAGCTAGGTCAGGTTAGGGCAGGTTCGGGCAGCGTGACCAGCAGGGCATACAGAAGCTGGACTTTATCCTGTAAGAAACGGAGCCTTGGAAGGGCTGAAAATTGGATATGGGGATGGGCATCTGGTGGACCCTCCAACAGTAGGTTAAAGGATCAGTTGGAAGAATCAGCCCATCTATCAGCAAACCCAGCATAAGTGGGAAGACAGAAAAACATCTAATATGAAGAGGTGCTTGGAGGAAAGGAAACATACACAATGGGAAAATGATGAAAAAGCATTTAGGAAAAAATCCAAGAGTCTGGGGAGGATGAAGCACTTCCAGATGGATGGAACAAGAGAAGAGGTATGGAGAATGTAAGGGAAAGCATGGAATATGCTGGAAGAAAGCCAGAGAGTTAAGTTTCACAGGAGCCCAGGCACTCTCAGGGGCTTGTTAGGAGCCAAGCTGAAGGGGAGGGCCTGGAGCTCTGGCGGTTCCCTGTGGCTCTGGGTGTGGTTGCCTAACCTATTTAGGCCTCAGCCTTCACCTCTGTAAAATGGACTCTCACTATCTCTTCCATCTTACTTGGGAGATGTGATGAGAAATGATATCATATATGAAGAAGTGCTTGGGATCCAGGAAATCAAGCTGAATTGGGTGACAAGCTAGAGACCCTCAAAGGTCTCCTGGTCACCCCTGCCTCTGGGTGCTTCTGTTCCTAACCAGTTCAAATTACTCAAGGCCCTGGGCTCTCAGTCTCCCACATCCTCAGTCCTTGAGGAGGCAGCAAGTCCTGCCCCACGTCCTGTGCACAGCTCCAGGCCTGGCCCCTAACTCTGGAGGGAGTGGAGCGAGCCAGAGTGTTGGTTCTCACCCCACCTCCACCTTTGCTCCCTCTCCCACAGCTGCTGTTCCTGACCGGCCTCTCCCTCATCATCGGCCTGAGGAAGACATTTTCCTTCTTCTTCCAGAGGCACAAGCTCAAGGGGACCAGCTTCTTCCTGGGGGGCGTGGTCATTGTGCTCCTGCGCTGGCCTCTCCTGGGCATGCTCCTGGAAACCTATGGCTTTTTAAATCTCTTCAAGTGAGTGCAGGTCCCTTTCCTCTGGATGGGCCCACCAGGACATCTGAGCAGCTAGGTCAGGTTAGGGCAGGTTCGGGCAGCGTGACCAGCAGGGCATACAGAAGCTGGACTTTATCCTGTAAGAAACGGGAGCCTTGGAAGGGCTGAAAATTGGATATGGGGATGGGCATCTGGTGGACCCTCCAACAGTAGGTTAAAGGATCAGTTGGAAGAATCAGCCCATCTATCAGCAAACATGGGGTACCTGCTGTGTACCTATCATTGTGTCGGTCACCAGGAAGGGTATACAAAGCCTGCTCTCAAGTCCAGCAACCAGATGGTGGGGGGGGTGGGGCAGGGAACTAACAGCTGCTAAGCCCCTACACACACCGAGCATGCTCACAATCATCCTCTCGTTTCTTCAGCTCCAGAACCCACTGTAGGACTGTCCTCCTCTGGCAGATGAGGAAACAAGTGCTCAGGGAGGCTACCCCTGCCTGAGCTCTCACAAGTCATATGCAAAGGACCTGAACTTGATCTAAGTGTCTCCAGCTCATGTTCCCACACCCCTCAGCCTCTTTAGTGTCACTCTGGGCCTGGTGAGAAACGAGGTGGACCTCAGGGAAGGTGTGTGGCCCCCACCAGGACCTGGAAGGTATCCTAGAGGAAGCAGAACCTGACGCAGGCCTTGAGGGGTGGGTAGGGTGTCAGAGAAGACTGAAGGTCCTTTAAGAGAAGAAAGAAAAGGGCATGGGAGAAAATCATCTCTAAGGCACTGTGGAGAGGACAGGGGTGGGGTGGGGATGCCAGGTTCTAGAAGAATCATGGCTTAGGGACTCATGAGAAGGAGCTGGGGATCAGGAACCCTATGCCAGCTGGAGCTATCAGCTTGCTCAAGGCAGCCTCGAGAGCACCTGATTGGCCTGGGTGCCCTAGACATCAGAGACATCATGCAATGTGGCTGCAGGAAACGAAATTCACTCACACCTGTTTGGCCATCCCTTATTCAATACTCGACTATGTCATTATTCAAGCAGTCATCCCTTCAAATAGTTAGATATATAAAAAGTACCTACTACGTTGCAAATACAGGGCTCGGTGCGCTAAATGAGGAGAAACTTCCTGTGGAACTTGCAATGAACTCTGACAACAGTAACCATTTATGGAGGGTTTAAGCACGTGAGTGGGGCCACCACAGACTCAGCAGTTCTAACTCAAGTAAACCTTGATAAAGACACCTTGCAGCAGCCCTGAAGGGGGACAAACCAGAGCTCTAAGAGACTTCAGAGACACAAGCGAACAGCAGGGAGCTGAGGCCCAAGGAAAGGAAGTAGCTCAGCCAGAACTCGGATTTCCACTCCCCTTCCCCCACCAATCTCTGTGCCTCCAAGCCCTTTGAAGGGTCACCCATCCTTTCCAGGGCGGGTGTGGTAGTGGTGGGCTTCAGGGGAAGAATGAAGTGAGCACAGCCTCCCACAGTGATCCACGCCTGGAGCCCCGGAAGCCTGTGGCAGGCAGCGCATGCCCAGTCTAGGGAGAGAAGACAGTAACAAAAATAAATATTCTCCAAACATTTCTTTGTGTAGATGTATATACCACTATTACTGACCCTATTTTACAACTGGAAACAGATTCAGAGATGTTAAGGAATTTGCCCAAGTTTATACAGGGCCAGTGAGCGGTAGAGGCAAAATTTGAAACCCACGGAGTCTGGCCCCAAGGCCCTAACTACTCCACCGCACTGCCTCTCAAAAACAGGGGTACAGAACCATGCCTACCCCAGTGTCCAGGCGCCTGCTCTCTTGGGAGCCAAAGTTGGAACGTTTAGGGAGGCCTTAGCCTCACTCTGTCATCCTTCCCTCTGGGTCCATCCCTGATCCCTCCCTCCGCCTCTCTGTTCCTAGGGGCTTTTTCCCTGTCGCCTTTGGCTTCCTAGGCAATACCTCCAGCATCCCCTTCCTGAGCACGGTAAGTGAATTAAGTGTGTAGCTTGGTGGTGGTCCTTGGGGTGGGGGGAGCTCCTGGGGTTTGTAAAACTGATGTCCCAGGTGCAGTGGACCATTCTCCATCTCCTCTCAAAGCCCCTGCCCTAGGTTGGTCAGTCTCAGCTCTTCCTCCCCTCCCTCCATTTGACAAGAGCAGATGAGATGAGGGGGCCTGTGAGCAGCTGTGCCAAAGATGTGGGCGCAGAGAATGGTGTTTGTCAATAGCTCTCTATTAGAGCCTTAGGGAGTCTCAGTGACCCAGCAGAAAGTGCCAGATTTCTGGAGAACTTGTTGAATCTGGGTTCCAAGCAAAGAGAAGATGCGTGATACCCCACAACAGCAGGAAAAGCAGGTGGTAGATTTTGTCCTGTCCATGAGGCAAGCGGTGGTCCCCAGCCCCTGCCCCACCCTTTCTCTGAAGCACCTGACAGAATACAAGCTCTCTGAGAAGCCCAGGGCGGCCCCAGGCCAGCCCCTTGACACGCCCCCGCAGCCCCCTCTCCTCATCTGTGCCTGGCACTGCTCCTGGCTCTCAAGGTCAGCTTCATAATAACCTAGATATTGAGTCTGCTCCCCATTCTTTGTCTAGAGTAATGATTCTTGGCTCCCACAGCTGTTCCAGAGGCTTCAAGGCACCACTTCAATGGTCTGAACAGCAGAGACGCACTCCTTGAGCTTGGATCATCGGTTGAGGGGGCTGGAAAGAAAATGAGGACCATCTCCTCAGGCCCCCACTCCACACTGACTCATCGTCCCGTCATACCCAGACCTCTCCAAGTCCAGAAGAAAGGACGGAGCGGAGGGACTGACCTCAAATCCCCAAGTCAATGCAAGAAGCTGTCAGGACTGTTGGGAGCAGAGACCCAGGCCCATGGAGAGGAAAAGCCAAGATTAAATCCCCAACTCTGGGGGTGTCTGAGATGCCGTGTCTCTAGACCAGGAAGTCCATTCTCTGACTCAGGGCTGGCCCACACATCACATGAGGAGAGGCAGGCCTACTCACATGGCCTGTCATTTTTACCCTGGTGTTTACTAGTCCTAATGAGTGAGATAATATGTTTGCAAGCCCCTGTTACCATTAACTATTAAACAAGTGTTGAATATTAATCCCCAATATGGTGGCAAGTGCTTCTCAGCTACTATGTGCAGGTCAGCACAGTGCACCTACCAGGTAGCCTCTGAGCTGGGGTAGAGACACAGCCCCCAACTCCCAAGATCCCCAGGCTCTGTGCTGGGAGGCCCCTCATCATTCTTGCAGACTAGAGAGAGAGACAGGAGTCCCCTGCAATGAGTACATGTAGTAAGTTTCCGTGAGGGCCACTATGTCTATACGGAGCAAAGGAGTGGGAGCTGAGGGGCAAAGGGAAGGAGATCTGCCCCACTTGGAAACAGAGGCTCACAGCAGTTATAAGACGGTGTGATGGTGGCGCCACCGGACACGGCAGCAGGGATCCAGGAGGTGCGCCTCTGGACACACTGCACCTGGAGGCGCTCCTCGGGGTGCCCTTAGCACTTCCCAGGCACACCCACTTTCTAGAACTGCCATTCTGTGCTGCTTTCTTAGCTGGCTGCTCACACACCTTTCTTACTCATCTCACCATGACATGTTCACCCCCATACCCTGTGCTACGCTCAGGAACCTCTTGGGGAAAGAAGAGAAGAAGAAAGGAAAAAAAGAGGCAGTCCCTCTGCCAAGTCCCAGCCCCCAGCCCCCAGCCCAGGAACCACTTTCTGGTCAGAGACCCCCAGCTGAGCGGCGGAGCTGGGAGTAGGTAGGGCTGGCAGAGGGTGCTGCCTCCTCCCTCTTCTGCCCCTGCACCCCTCACTTGTCTGAAGGGGAACGAGCAGGCGCTAGCACTCTCCTGTTCCTCAAACAGTCCATTTCCATGTTGTTTGGGGCAGAATGGCTCTCTGAGTGGGTCTGGGGAGAAGTGGGTGAGGAGGCTGCAGGAATCAGAAAGCCGGCCTTGGAAGATTTCTGGAGAGGGAGGGAAAGGTTGATTTTAGTCACGAGAACCAGGAGGCGGGAGGCAGCTGTGGGGAGCAGGAGTGCTGCACTCTGGAGGGGGACTGAGGAGGAGGTGGGGCGGCAGATGTGGGCCCTGTGCCTGGAGACGTCACCCTGAGCTTTATAAGAGGGATGCGATCAGGGACGTGGTGAGAGTGAGCCCAGGAGCCCAGCTCCCTCCCTCCAGGCGTGCGCTCCCTCAAGCAGTGTCATCCCTGGGAGACCCCCTCAGGACACAGCCAAGGCAAGGTAGGTGTCCTGCACCACCCACACCAGGGCAGGGGTGTGGTGGGACCCAGGCAGGCTCCTGAGGTGGGAGCAGGCTTGTGTCCCAGGCAGGCAAACGAGGTGCTGATCTTCCCTGATTCCTGGGCTGGCCAGATTATTCTGAGATGTCCGAGTAAATACTTTGACTTGCTCTTTATGAAAGCAGGACTGTGGGGCTGACCTTTTGTGAAAGGAGTGAATGCAGTGAATGAACTCTCTGTGGCTGGGAGGAGAGGCCACAGAGGCTCCTGGCGGGATCTGGGGACAGCTCGGGCTCACAGGCTCAACTGGACTCCTCTGGGCAGCTGCCTGATGTGTGGATGGCAAACACAGATGTAAACAGAGAGCTCCTGAGTGTCCTGCCAGCCCCGGCACTAGGAGAGGGGGTCACCCCAGAAGGAAGCCTCCCCACTCCAAGAGCTTTCCAAACAAGCCTGGAATTTCTGTTACTCTCTAGGCACAAAACCCCTTGGGACAGGGGGACCACAAAATTGCCTTGTTCAAAACAGGGCAGCCACTTTTGGCCCCTTGAAGCCAATCGTTCTTTTCCAAACCATTCAGTTCTACCATGTGTTAAAAGCCCGTGTGCTGGGCAGTTAACCAAGAGTTGGGGGAGGGTGTGTGTGAGTGTGTGTGTGTGTATTGGGGACAGGCAGTGGGGAAAAACCAAAGTTCTCATTTGGTGCCCATGGTAAACACTTAGTCTAATGGGATGGTATGGGGAATGCAATACAGGGGAGAGGAGTCTGAAGAAGGACCACCACCTGCTAATCACACAGCCTGCCCACGGCTCTCTTCCTCATGCAGCATCATGCTTTGAAGAGCAGCCTGAAATTCTCCATCTGAAGTGCTTATCCACACACACTCCCCTCTGGCACACACTGCTGCAGGATGAAGCTCCTGGGCTGCAGGATGAAGCTCATGGTAGCTCCTTTCCCTGTCTCATCACTCACTCTCTCTCCAGCAAAGCTCCAACCTCCTGGCAGGCTGGACGGCCCACACTTCCCTCCACTTCCAGCTTTAGCTCACTTGCTGGACTGCCTTCAATGAACCTTCATTCATTTGGCTGACCTGTGCTCAGAAACAGCTCAGGCGCCACCCTTTGCAGACAATCTGCCTGGACCCTCTAGGTTAGGCGGGGTGGGGACCCAGCAGCTCTGAGGTGGGTTCCCCTGATCTTCCCTGATTCCTGGGCTGGCCAGATTATTCTGAGATGTCCGAGTAAATACTTTGACTTGCTCTTTATGAAAGCAGGACTGTGGGGCTGACCTTTTGTGAAAGGAGTGAATGCAGTGAATGAACTCTCTGTGGCTGGGAGGAGAGGCCACAGAGGCTCCTGGCGGGATCTGGGGACAGCTCGGGCTCACAGGCTCAACTGGACTCCTCTGGGCAGCTGCCTGATGTGTGGATGGCAAACACAGATGTAAACAGAGAGCTCCTGAGTGTCCTGCCAGCCCCGGCACTAGGAGAGGGGGTCACCCCAGAAGGAAGCCTCCCCACTCCAAGAGCTTTCCAAACAAGCCTGGAATTTCTGTTACTCTCTAGGCACAAAACCCCTTGGGACAGGGGGACCACAAAATTGCCTTGTTCAAAACAGGGCAGCCACTTTTGGCCCCTTGAAGCCAATCGTTCTTTTCCAAACCATTCAGTTCTACCATGTGTTAAAAGCCCGTGTGCTGGGCAGTTAACCAAGAGTTGGGGGAGGGTGTGTGTGAGTGTGTGTGTGTGTATTGGGGACAGGCAGTGGGGAAAAACCAAAGTTCTCATTTGGTGCCCATGGTAAACACTTAGTCTAATGGGATGGTATG
Organism: Tragulus kanchil; assembly: GCA_022376925.1. Lineage (NCBI taxonomy): Eukaryota > Metazoa > Chordata > Mammalia > Artiodactyla > Tragulidae > Tragulus > Tragulus kanchil. The sequence goes on along the minus strand of JAIOJX010000024.1, from coordinate 77,617,873 downwards.
GGGAATGCAATACAGGGGAGAGGAGTCTGAAGAAGGACCACCACCTGCTAATCACACAGCCTGCCCACGGCTCTCTTCCTCATGCAGCATCATGCTTTGAAGAGCAGCCTGAAATTCTCCATCTGAAGTGCTTATCCACACACACTCCCCTCTGGCACACACTGCTGCAGGATGAAGCTCCTGGGCTGCAGGATGAAGCTCATGGTAGCTCCTTTCCCTGTCTCATCACTCACTCTCTCTCCAGCAAAGCTCCAACCTCCTGGCAGGCTGGACGGCCCACACTTCCCTCCACTTCCAGCTTTAGCTCACTTGCTGGACTGCCTTCAATGAACCTTCATTCATTTGGCTGACCTGTGCTCAGAAACAGCTCAGGCGCCACCCTTTGCAGACAATCTGCCTGGACCCTCTAGGTTAGGCTCCCACGGGCTTTGGCACGTCCCCAGCCTCCTTCCACCCTTCCTGTGTACTCAAAAGCCTTAACTACTTTTTTTTTTTTTTTTTGGCCACTTCTATTGATCTTTCATTTACTTATCTTTGTTCTTTGGCCTCCCATCACAGTGGCCTCTGTCGTTGCAGAGCACCAGCTCTGGGCGCATGCGCTCCAGAGCTCGGGCTCGGTAGTTGGACACATCGGTCCAGCCGCTCCGTGGCACGTGGGATCTCCCAGGCCAGGGATCGAACTGGCGCCCCTCGCACTTCCAGGCAGGGTCCTTACCACTGGACCACCAGGGAAGCCCAACCACATTGTTTTGAGATGGTCTGCTGATGACTCAATTTCTTGTGCTCACTTGCAGGGGAAGGCTTGGGGGAAGCAGCCCTGTGCAACACCTGGCTGCTGCTATCAGGAATGATTTCTGAACTAACCTGGACCCTGTGCACCCAGGGTCTGCAGCGGCAAAAGAAACGGTTTAACACTGTTCTCTCTAGAGGACTGATCCCGTCTCCACTCCATACCCTGCCCCAGACTGTGAGGCAGGTGCAGAAAGCAGTGGTCTGCATTTCAGGGTATCACAGAGTCAAAGTCTGCAAGGATAAGTGACCACCTGAGGGCACAGTTTGTGGCCAGTCTGCTTCAATGCTCTTATTTCACACAGCCAGCAATACAGAGATGGGGTGGACTTGTTCTTGTCTCACAGGAGGAAGAAGCTGCAGCCAGAGTAGAGTCCTCCTGATCCCATTCTTGCTCTACCCCAGGCTTGCGTCCTGGCTGAAGCAGGGAGGGGAACAAGAAGTGGGAACAAGAACAGAGGGATGGATGGGGCTGAGCAGCCATTAGAAGCTGACGGGCACAAATGCGAATCCCTCCCACCCACTTGCCCCCCGACCCCACAGGGAGGTCCCAGTCTTTAGATCTGGCACCCATCCCCTTTCTGCTCAGCCTGTGGTGCTGCCTAGCTCTCCACCAATTTGTCTTTCATCATGTTTGTTGGACTGCCTCAAAGTGCCTGATGACTATTTCAAAGAGAAATCGGACTTGGGGGCTGGAACAGGTGGAGGAGGGCAGGGGAGGATGAGAAGGGAGAGGAATGAAAAGGGTCAGAGTACAGAGCTCCCACCTAAACAGCCAAGATCATGAAGTCAATTAAATTCATATCCTCTCATTTACTTATCTTTGTTCTTTGGCCTCCCATCACAGTGGCCTCTGTCGTTGCAGAGCACCAGCTCTGGGCGCATGCGCTCCAGAGCTCGGGCTCGGTAGTTGGACACATCGGTCCAGCCGCTCCGTGGCACGTGGGATCTCCCAGGCCAGGGATCGAACTGGCGCCCCTCGCACTTCCAGGCAGGGTCCTTACCACTGGACCACCAGGGAAGCCCAACCACATTGTTTTGAGATGGTCTGCTGATGACTCAATTTCTTGTGCTCACTTGCAGGGGAAGGCTTGGGGGAAGCAGCCCTGTGCAACACCTGGCTGCTGCTATCAGGAATGATTTCTGAACTAACCTGGACCCTGTGCACCCAGGGTCTGCAGCGGCAAAAGAAACGGTTTAACACTGTTCTCTCTAGAGGACTGATCCCGTCTCCACTCCATACCCTGCCCCAGACTGTGAGGCAGGTGCAGAAAGCAGTGGTCTGCATTTCAGGGTATCACAGAGTCAAAGTCTGCAAGGATAAGTGACCACCTGAGGGCACAGTTTGTGGCCAGTCTGCTTCAATGCTCTTATTTCACACAGCCAGCAATACAGAGATGGGGGGTGGACTTGTTCTTGTCTCACAGGAGGAAGAAGCTGCAGCCAGAGTAGAGTCCTCCTGATCCCATTCTTGCTCTACCCCAGGCTTGCGTCCTGGCTGAAGCAGGGAGGGGAACAAGAAGTGGGAACAAGAACAGAGGGATGGATGGGGCTGAGCAGCCATTAGAAGCTGACGGGCACAAATGCGAATCCCTCCCACCCACTTGCCCCCCGACCCCACAGGGAGGTCCCAGTCTTTAGATCTGGCACCCATCCCCTTTCTGCTCAGCCTGTGGTGCTGCCTAGCTCTCCACCAATTTGTCTTTCATCATGTTTGTTGGACTGCCTCAAAGTGCCTGATGACTATTTCAAAGAGAAATCGGACTTGGGGGCTGGAACAGGTGGAGGAGGGCAGGGGAGGATGAGAAGGGAGAGGGAATGAAAAAGGGGTCAGAGTACAGAGCTCCCACCTAAACAGCCAAGATCATGAAGTCAATTAAATTCATATCCTCTCAGGGCCCACAGAGAATAGAACATGGAGACAATTGACCTGATAAATCAGGGAAAGGCTTTTTCTCTTTCCTGAATTACAGGCAATAAGACAATTTAATGACGGTTTTCAAGGCTATGAAGGGTTATGAGAGCAAGCAAGATGATTGCCTCTTTCTTTCTTTTTCTTGAAAATGGAAAAGAATGGAGCTCCTATTATAGTAAGAGGAACTGGGCCAGGCTCGGGAAGGCACATTCTAGTGGGGAGAGAGTACAGACTTGAGGCTTATGCAGAGCCTAGCACAGAGGCAAGCAGTGCCTGCTCCCGGGCTCCAGGGAGAAAGCTGGGAGCTCCTCATCCTTTGTTCAGGGGAGCTCCTGCCCCACTTCACTCAACCCCTCCCTGCTCACAGCCACAATGCATCTCACTCCTTGTCTTTCCAGCATTCCTCTCAAGCAAACCTGAATTTCAGAATCCTAGCCATTTTCCAACCTGAGCAGTCCTGCCCCTTCCCTATGATAGGGATCCTTCCTCCCTCCCTTCTTACCTTCCTAACCTTACTGGCCTCACCTGGCAGGAAGCCCTTCCTGAGGGATCCTCATCTAGCACAAGTTCAGCTTCAACTATATGGCGCAGGTGGTCTCAGCCCCATTTCCATGCTCTGTGTTCAGCCACAAGCAGGGGCTGCCTTCCAGGGTGCCTGCTTCACACTGGACTCTGCCCCAGAGCCTAGCCCAGGCAGCAAGCCTAACCTAGTTCCTCCTCCCTCTCTCTGTCTTCGCCTCAGGACACTTACAGGACCTGCATCTTTTCACCAAGATGAACTCACTGGTTTCCTGGCAGCTGATGCTTTTCCTTGCGCCACCTCCTCCAGGGAGAAGTGGCCCCCCCCAGCCTGTTTGAGCTCTCCACCAATTTGTCTTTCATCATGTTTGTTGGACTGCCTCAAAGTGCCTGATGACTATTTCAAAGAGAAATCGGACTTGGGGGCTGGAACAGGTGGAGGAGGGCAGGGGAGGATGAGAAGGGAGAGGGAATGAAAAAGGGGTCAGAGTACAGAGCTCCCACCTAAACAGCCAAGATCATGAAGTCAATTAAATTCATATCCTCTCAGGGCCCACAGAGAATAGAACATGGAGACAATTGACCTGATAAATCAGGGAAAGGCTTTTTCTCTTTCCTGAATTACAGGCAATAAGACAATTTAATGACGGTTTTCAAGGCTATGAAGGGTTATGAGAGCAAGCAAGATGATTGCCTCTTTCTTTCTTTTTTCTTGAAAATGGAAAAGAATGGAGCTCCTATTATAGTAAGAGGGAACTGGGCCAGGCTCGGGAAGGCACATTCTAGTGGGGAGAGAGTACAGACTTGAGGCTTATGCAGAGCCTAGCACAGAGGCAAGCAGTGCCTGCTCCCGGGCTCCAGGGAGAAAGCTGGGAGCTCCTCATCCTTTGTTCAGGGGAGCTCCTGCCCCACTTCACTCAACCCCTCCCTGCTCACAGCCACAATGCATCTCACTCCTTGTCTTTCCAGCATTCCTCTCAAGCAAACCTGAATTTCAGAATCCTAGCCATTTTCCAACCTGAGCAGTCCTGCCCCTTCCCTATGATAGGGATCCTTCCTCCCTCCCTTCTTACCTTCCTAACCTTACTGGCCTCACCTGGCAGGAAGCCCTTCCTGAGGGATCCTCATCTAGCACAAGTTCAGCTTCAACTATATGGCGCAGGTGGTCTCAGCCCCATTTCCATGCTCTGTGTTCAGCCACAAGCAGGGGCTGCCTTCCAGGGTGCCTGCTTCACACTGGACTCTGCCCCAGAGCCTAGCCCAGGCAGCAAGCCTAACCTAGTTCCTCCTCCCTCTCTCTGTCTTCGCCTCAGGACACTTACAGGACCTGCATCTTTTCACCAAGATGAACTCACTGGTTTCCTGGCAGCTGATGCTTTTCCTTTGCGCCACCTCCTCCAGGGAGACATTAGAAAAGGTGGCGCCCGTGGAGAATCCTAGAACCACAGGTAGGAGTTGTCTGGGAAGAAGGCTGGGAGGCAGCAAGCGAGTTGATGCGAAAATGAGAGGTGCCATATTTTTCAGATATAGCTAATCTGTTGATATGAGTCTGAAGTTTAATAATGGAAACCTGTTCCTTTACGGGGAATTTGAAAAAAAAATTTAAAAAGAACCTGCACAAAAGGATAGATCTTTAGTATCTGTTATCTTAGGAGTTCACTGTGGAACTGATGACCTGGAGAAACTGAGGCCCAAAGAGGTAAAGAAATCTTCCCAAAGTCACTTGATCCAATGCTGCAGAAGCCTAGCAGATGCCCAGCTGCCCTCTATAGGACATGAGCTAGGACAGTGCTTATCCCCAAGTCAGGAGCCCAGGTTTAACACTGCTAGGTGATCAACTTGGCCTTTTAGGACCCCCGTTCCTCTACAGCTTTGGAACCTTTCTATACAGAAGATACTGTGCCCATAAGATAGTCCAAAGCAGGCTTTACTGTTGACTCCGTGGTAAAGAATCTACCTGCCAATGCAGGAGGCACAGGCTTGATCTCTGATCTAGGAAGATTCCACAAGCCACAGAGCAACTAAGCCTGGGGAACCACAACTACTGAGCCTGTGTTTTAGATCCTGAGAACCACAATTACTGAAGCCCCGACACCTGAGAGCTCATGCTCCACAGCAATAGAAGCCCACCTGCCGCAACCAGCGAGTAGCTCCTGCTCGCTGCAGCTAGAGAAAGCACATGTGCAGCATCGAAGACCCAAAAATCAAATAAAAAGATATCCCAAAGCACAGAGATCATGGCCCCAAGCATCCTTTGCCAAGAATGTCTTCTCTCCTAGGATCAGGTGCTCTTTCTGGGTGAGGGAGGATCCCCTGGAGAATAACTTCATCACTGTCCTGGGGACACTAAGCTCTTGGCTCTTTTTGGCAAAAGTGCTAGGTGACGCTAAAAACGAGAGCCTACGCAGTGGTCCTACTGCTGGGATGACAGCTGAGACTGGAAAAGAAGCCATTGTCTCTCCATCTCAGCCAGGCCCAGGGCCGACTATCCCTAACTCTGGACCAGGCCCACCCACGCTCCTCTTCTCCAGAGTAGGCCAGGCCACTGAAGAGCAGGGCTCAACGTCAGTGACCCCCGGCCAACACACACTCACTCACACCCCAGGCCTCATTTCCACCCACCTCTTGTCACAACTGGCTGGGGTCATTGTCTCCTGAGAGCTCACTACACTATTTTACTGCTACAAATGATAATGAATTTAATGAGCCTTGCATGTGAAGTGCCTTCCAAGTTAGCCTCATTAACCCTCAGTATGAAGGGGAAAGATTGTATGTGGAGTCGGGGTGGTGAGCTGGTTGAGGTGACCCAATCCCCCTTCTTTGTTGAAGGTTTTATATAGCTTATCAGAGGGTCACATTTGTTGAGGATGTGGGAGCACAGTGGTCTTCGCTTCAGTTTCTTCGTTTCTATAAGTACAAGCCTTTCATTAGCTTTTATATATTTAAGAAACCTTTTTGAAGTCCTACTACGAGCAAGGCACTGTTTTCAAAACTCAGAGATGAAGTAACACAGCCCCAACCACCCCAAGGAGTTCAGTCTAGTGGGAGCTTGAAGCAGTGCAGGGGTAGAGGACCAGCCAGCCAGCCAGCCAGCCACAGGGAGAAGCGAAATTTGATTAGTTCCAAGCTCTACTCTGCCTGCTTCCTGAAAAATAACAAAAACAAAAACTGAATTCAATATAAAAGACATTCAAGACAGTTCTGTGAAATATTTGAAATCAAAGCTATGTTGGGGCTTCCCTGGTGGCCCAGTGAGTAAAGAGTCAGCCTTGCTGTGCAGGGGGCACCGATTCAATCCCTGTCCCGGGAAGATCCCATGTGCCACGGAGCGGCTGGACCAGGGTGTCCCATTATGAGCCAGCGCTCTGGAACCCATGCGCCCAGAGCCGGTTCTCTGCAACGGGAGAGGCCACTGTGACAGGAGGCCCACGCAGGCCAAAGAATAAAGATTAATGAAAATAAAAGATAAAATAAAAGAGGCCAAATTAAAAAAAAAAAAAGAAAAGAAAAAAGCTATCTTGTTAGGAGAGAAGAGCAAATGGATTAACTACCCAAGCTAAGGTGCTGCTGGTTCCCAGCATGGAGCTCTGAGCTTCCTTGGGGTCAAGGAACAAAGGGGAAGCAGACGATGGGGATGTGAGTAAGAGTTCCAAAGCCGTCTCCCCTGGGCCCCAGCCTCACGTGAGCCTCTCCCTGTGGCTCTGTCCTAGGCCCGCGGCTCGGACCCCCGACGCTCCTGGCCCCGTGGGAGCAGATCTGCGCTGAGAGGAAGCCCACAGCCGCCAGGCCTAGGCCCCGGCGGGCCTCGCTGTGCCCGCCTCCAGAGAGCTCCGCGGGCCTCCAGAGTCCGGGTCTGTGCGTCCCCCGCAGTCGCCTGATCCCAGCCCCGCGGGGCGGGGTGCTGGTGCAGCGGGAGAAGGACCTGTCCGCCTACAACTGGAACTCCTTCGGCCTGCGCTACGGCAAGCGGCAGGCCGCACGGCCCGCGAGCCGACGCGCTGGGCGGGGCTGAGCGGAGGTGCGGGCCTTGACCTTCGAACCCCGGCCGCAGGTCCAAGCTGGGAGGGAGCGGGGGAGGAGCGAGACGGTGGCGGCGGGTGGAGCGGGGCGCTGTCGAGCTGCAGTTTCTGCCCAGAAACAATAAAGGAAATGCTGCGTGTGACTCACCTACGTGTGACCTGTGGCTAATTTTTACAAGTGGCGCAGATGAGATTGTTCCCCTTGTTTCTCAATTGGATCTTTAGCTGGTTTTAAGATGACTTCAGTGTTATCAAGGTCCTTGCTTTTAACTAAAAAGAAGTCCCGTTTTGGATGCTGCTTGGGTGGTGTGACAGCAGTATTGCATGACTATAAACATTTCTGAAGATGTTCTCTCAATTCCTAGACGTTTTAAAAAATATTTTTATTTATTTATTTATTTTTGGCTATTCTGGGTTTTCACTGCTGCTGCAGGCTCTTCTCGAGTTGCAGGGAGGGGGGCTACTCTGTAGTTGAGGTAGCAGGCTTCTCGTTGCTGTGACTTCTCTTGTTATGGAACTCAGGCTCCAGGACACATGGGCTTCGGTAATTAAGGCACTTGAGCTTAATAGCTGTGGCTCCGAGGCTCTAGAGCACAGGCTCCATAGTTGTGGCTCAGGGGCGTAGTTGCTCCGCAGCATGTGGGATCGTCCTGGTTCAGGGATCAAACCCATGTCTCCTGCATTGGCAGGTGACCTCTTTGCCACTGAGCTACCAGGGAAGCCCCTCAATTCCTAGACTTATGTCACTGCAGATGGGTAACAAGCATTCTGCAGAGCACCCTGAGCCCAGCGTCCACACTTTGAGTAGCTCCGATCTAGGCAGGAGAAGGCAGCTGGCTTAAGTGCCTTTCCCTTTCCCAGCCTGATCTACTGAGGTTTAACTATCACCCTACCTCCACAGACCTCCCCTGGGGTGCCGGGCCACCGCTCACAGCAAAAGCCCCACTCCATTGGCAGGAAATGTCAGCAGTGGACTGGGCCTTGCATGTGCCACCACAACCCCCACCCCCTGGAAACGCTGAATGAGCCGTGCTTTATGTGCACCATTTCTCTGCATCCTTGGAGCCACCCAGGGGCTTAGCATGTACTGACCCTGTTTTCACAAGTGACTACCTTGAGGTTTCAAAAGAAAAATAACCGGGATTTCCCTGGTGGTCTGGTGGGTAAAGAGTCCACCTTGCAGTGCAAGGGGTGCTGGTTCAGTCCCTGGCAGTAAGATCCACATGCCACGGAGTGGCTGGACCGGCGTGTCCAATTAGGAGCCAGCGCTCTGCAGCGAGAGAGGCCACTGTGATGGGAGGCCCACACAGGCCAAAGAATTAAGATGGATGAAAATAAATAAATGAAGGACCAATAAAAAGGAGGCCAAAAGAATTAAAAAAAAAAAATAGATGTCAAGACACACAGCACACAGTCAACAAGTGGCAGGCCATTTCAGGCTCCTGATACCAGAGTCTGTCTTCCCCACTGCTCTGGCACACTTCTCTGACGTGGCAGGTTTCTGTTTGAGTAAGCTCTCATGGACATTAGAAAAGGTCAGTCTTGTCGGTGAACAACAAAACTCTGTAAAACATTTAAAATAAAGAATTAAAAAAAAAAAAAGGAAAGAAAAGGTCAGTCTGCTTTGTGGGGACACCCCGAAAGCCTGGGAGTTTGAAATGCTGTAGGAAGGAGAGAGTAGTTAGGCAACTCCAGGAAATCTAGGCTTCTACCCACAGAGAAATCCAGCCTTATTTGACAGCCTCAGGCTATCCCTACCCTGTTTGGTCTAGAATGGAAATGTTCTTTTCCAGAAGGATTGTAGGGTCCACCACCATTCTGTGAAACACCAGTGTTCCATCCGTTACAGAAACCAGGGCTTCACAGAACAGGGACAGAATCATGTTACTATGGCAATGTGCTAGGTTGCCATGGAAACAGGACCACCTGCCCCACCTCATCTCTACCCTGACACCATCCTCCAGCATCTCTCTAATGACTGATACTGCTGTGAGCTCAGGTTCTAGCGAGGCGTGACAGGGTGATGCTGTTGATATTTCATCCCCCAAACAGTCTGGAATATACCTGTACTTCTAGGGGAGGAATCATAAACTCAACACTTATTCTGTTAAATGAGATATTTTCCAGTTCCCTGGACGAGTCCTTTCTCTGATGAAGTCTAGGGGTAGGAAGAAGATAATGGGTCTCTAATATCTGCTCTTAACTGCCTAATTTTATAAAATTTCCTGTGATTCCCCCTAATCTCTCCTCATGACCTTACGTCTAAGCAGATAGGACACAGGTAGGTGTGTGTGTGTGTGTGTGTGTGTGTGTGTGTACGTGTGTGTATTGACTCGAGGGCAGAAGAGTGAAGTATGTTCTCTGGTATAAGAAGCAGACCTGTGTAGGCGAGTGTGTGTGAGAGGCAGGGGTAGATGTGAGAAACTTGTGTTTGTGAGACTCTGTGTGTGGTGTGGCCCCTCTAACTATACTTCAGGCCTTATTAGCTCTGCCTGCAGCCCAGTTCTCCAGGATCTCTTTTCTGTCTGCTTCAGTGGGAAGCAGAGGAGAGCTGGGTCTGCCTGTCCTGTCTTCTCTCGCAGGACTGTGCCTTGTGAGACTCCAGGCTTTGCAGTGCTTGGTCCCATGTACAGTGAAGGGATGGGGGTCTCCTTAGGATGAAGGGGTTTTTGACTTCATGAGACTCACAGCCTGACTCTGAACAGATTGGAGGTAATGTGCAGAGCACATTGGAGGCAGTGAGGCACCCCAGGGACTCCCATCCACCTCCTGAGACTTTTGGGTGGGCTCAGAAGGTTAGGGCACCAGAGGCCAAAGACTTGGGGCGAGGGCTGCCTAGGGGTTCTCAAACACACTCCTTCCTGAGGACTCTGTACAGTTCCAAAGGGACAAGAAACCAGGGAGGCCTGGGCATCCTTCCCTGGGGAAGGGGAAGTGGGAGGATCTCTTTCCATGTCCCTCCCTGTTTGGTAAGTCTGTTGCACTAGAAGGGAGGTGGTGTCATGCCCTGAAGCATGTGGGTGGTAGGGATGGGAGGGATACAGGAGGATTTCTGCCTCTAGTATCACTCTTAATATATTAACAAGCAGTTTTTTAGAAACTATACCGTGCCCCTAAGCGGCTCACTGGTAGAGAGTTCGCTTGCAATGCAGGAGCTTCAGAAGAAGAGGGTTTGATACCTAAAATGGGAATATCCCCTGGAGAAGGAAATGGAAACCCACTCCAATATTCTTGCCTGGAAAATCCCATGGACAGAGGCGCCTGGTGGGCTACAGTCCATGGAATCGCAGAGTTAGACATAACTGAACGACTGAGCACACATATTGTGCCAAGCACAGGCTACTCCATTTCAACCTCACAACAACTGCATGAGGTGGGCAATGCTCCAGGAAAGGTTAAGTGACGTGCCCAGGGTCACATGGCTGGCAAGTTAAAGGGCCCAGAGTAAGACTTGTACATTCTAATCCCAAGTATCATAATCTTCCTACATCCTACACTCTTTCCTTTCTCTCTGGCCCTGCTGTGTGGCAGAGCAGCCCTCTTTCTGAATGATTTGTCTTGAGTAGCAAGTCTCTGACAATCAGCGTTAACTTGATCCTAATCCCTCTCTGACTTCTTTAATAACAACACAGATAAGGTCACCAGTTCCCAAAGAAATCCTGTGCCCCAAGACCCCTCATAGGGATCAGATTTTGTGCCCCCCCAAGACCCCTCCAGTGGAAAGCAGAGTTGCGCTGGGTCTGCCTGTCCTGTCTTCTCTCGCAGGACTGTGCCTTGTGAGACTCCAGGCTTTGCAGTGCTTGGTCCCATGTACAGTGAAGGGATGGGGGTCTCCTTAGGATGAAGGGGTTTTTGACTTCATGAGACTCACAGCCTGACTCTGAACAGATTGGAGGTAATGTGCAGAGCACATTGGAGGCAGTGAGGCACCCCAGGGACTCCCATCCACCTCCTGAGACTTTTGGGTGGGCTCAGAAGGTTAGGGCACCAGAGGCCAAAGACTTGGGGCGAGGGCTGCCTAGGGGTTCTCAAACACACTCCTTCCTGAGGACTCTGTACAGTTCCAAAGGGACAAGAAACCAGGGAGGCCTGGGCATCCTTCCCTGGGGAAGGGGAAGTGGGAGGATCTCTTTCCATGTCCCTCCCTGTTTGGTAAGTCTGTTGCACTAGAAGGGAGGTGGTGTCATGCCCTGAAGCATGTGGGTGGTAGGGATGGGAGGGATACAGGAGGATTTCTGCCTCTAGTATCACTCTTAATATATTAACAAGCAGTTTTTTAGAAACTATACCGTGCCCCTAAGCGGCTCACTGGTAGAGAGTTCGCTTGCAATGCAGGAGCTTCAGAAGAAGAGGGTTTGATACCTAAAATGGGAATATCCCCTGGAGAAGGAAATGGAAACCCACTCCAATATTCTTGCCTGGAAAATCCCATGGACAGAGGCGCCTGGTGGGCTACAGTCCATGGAATCGCAGAGTTAGACATAACTGAACGACTGAGCACACATATTGTGCCAAGCACAGGCTACTCCATTTCAACCTCACAACAACTGCATGAGGTGGGCAATGCTCCAGGAAAGGTTAAGTGACGTGCCCAGGGTCACATGGCTGGCAAGTTAAAGGGCCCAGAGTAAGACTTGTACATTCTAATCCCAAGTATCATAATCTTCCTACATCCTACACTCTTTCCTTTCTCTCTGGCCCTGCTGTGTGGCAGAGCAGCCCTCTTTCTGAATGATTTGTCTTGAGTAGCAAGTCTCTGACAATCAGCGTTAACTTGATCCTAATCCCTCTCTGACTTCTTTAATAACAACACAGATAAGGTCACCAGTTCCCAAAGAAAGCCGCTCCTGTGCCCCAAGACCCCTCATAGGGATCAGGGATTTTGTCCCTGTCCATCTCCTCCCTTCTCTGGAAGCAGCTTCCCCAGGTCCAGACTTGGTCACAGGCAGGCGAAGATGTCCAGTTCCAGGGGAGGTAGTGTGCCCTCCCTTGCCTTCAGTGCCTTCTTCCATTTTAAACCATCAGAACCCAACAGCCTTCCATACGCAGCTCAGGGGAGAGAGCCTGGAGGCCAGCAAGACAACAAAGAGCTGCCAGAAGACAACAAAGAGCTGCTAGTTTCATCCTCTTGGGCTCTGCTTGCCTATATTTTCTCTATTATTTGTCCAATATAATGTTTTTTTCCTTTAATCTCTACGATTTTTTTAAACAATTTTTTTGGCCTCTTTTATTGATTTTTTTTATCCATTTGTTTTCATCCATCTTTGTTCTTTGGCCTGTGTGGGCCTCCCATCACAGTGACCTCTCTCACTGCAGAGCACTGGTTCTAGGCACATGCGCTCCAGAGCACTGGCCTGTAATTGGACACACCAGTCCAGCCGCTCTGCAGCACATGGGATCTTCTTGGGCTAGAGATGGAACAGGTGCCCCTTGCACTGCAAGGCAGACTCTTTAACCACTGGACCACTAGGGAAGCCCCAATATAGTCTTTTCTGTAATTCTATTTATTTTTAATCGAAGAATAATTGCTTTACAGTGTTGTGTTGGCTTCTGCCATAATTAACATGAGTCAGCCATAGGTGTGCATATGTCCCCTCCCTCTTGAACCTCCCTCCCACCCCACCCCTCTAGGCTGTCACAGAGCACTGAGTTCAGCTTCCTGTGTCATACAGCACACTCCCACTGGCTATCTGTTTTACATATGGTAATGCGTATGCTTCAGTCCTGCTCTCTCAATTGTCCCACCCTCTCCTTCCCCTGCTGGGCCCATGGTTCTCTATGTCTGTGTCTCTATTCCTGCCATGGAAATCAGTTCATCAGTACCGTTTTTTCTAGACCTCATGCATCTACATTACTATATGATACTTGTTTTTCTCTTTCTGACTTACTTCACTCTGTATAAGAGGTTCTAGGTTCATCCACCTCACTAGAACTGACTCAGATTCGTTCCTTGTTATGGCTAATATCCCATGGTAAATATGTGCCACAACTTCTTTATCTGTTCATCTATTGGTGGACCTCTAGGCTGCTTCCATCTATGGCAGTGCTCCAGGGGAAAGCCTTCTCTAGAGTGCGGTACACCAGCTGTGAACCTTGCCCCTGCCCACTGAGTTTCTAGACCCCTCAACCTGTTCATCTTAACCATGAATGGAGAGCCAAGTTGTCCCAGAAGCTTGAATGAAACCATATTTGGAAGAGAGGACCAAAACAAACACAGAGAAACCAGAGACATCATGAGAAAATGAACCTGTAATTAATATCCTCAGAAGACTAAGTGAAAACTTTACACGCATAAAACAAATAGTGGATGCAATAAAGTCGGAATAATCAAAGAATCAGAAAAGTCCTTCAGAAGTTAAAATCAAAGGAAATGATTTTTTTAAGAAATAAAAACTGGAACATCAAATTAAAGAAATCTCACAGAAGGTAAAACAAAAAAATGTAAGAAACTTAGGAATCAAACAGAAGTTGCAATATCCTACTAACGTGAACTCCAAAAGTGAGAAAAGAGAAAATGGAAAGGAAGAAATGACCAAAATATTAATGCAGATGATTTCCCAGAATGCAAGGACATGAATTCCCAGGCTGAGGGTACCCACTGAGTGCTCAGCACATGAATGGAAAAACACCCACTCCAGGGACAGGGAAGCAGGTGAAACTCCCTAAAGATCAAACCATAGAAGAGTCTGGAATCAGAGTTGTACCAGATTTGTTACAATTAGAAGATACTGGAAAAACAACTTCCAATTTCAGAGGGGAAATAAGTTTCAACCTAGAATTTTATTTACACTTTCTAAGAGTAAGGGCTGAGTGGAAACATTTTTAGACATGCTAGGACCAGAAGTGTTTACTTCTGCACCTTTTCTCCGCAAGCTTTGATACACCCTCTGCTTAAACACAAGTGTCAACTGAGAGAGAAGAAAGCCCGGAGCCTGGACACAGGGAGCCACAGACCGGAGCAGCAAAGAGATCCCCCAGACAGTGGCGTGCAGCAGACCTAGGAGCACAGAGTTCCCAGGAGAAAATCTCACTGGTGCATTATCTGGGCGTCACAGGAGGGCCTGTGGAGCAGCTGGGCACAGAAAAACCAGGAGTGGCAAAGGGGTGAGAGCAATGATGAACTTAATGAAAAGCAAAAAAATCACACGAAGAAATAAATGTAATTGTAATATACATGAACGCTAGTTTAATTATAATAATTAAGTGCTGACTTTTGATTTTGCCGAAGTTGGAGGGACAGAGTATAAGTAAGAGAAATCCTTTGTCACGAAAGAAGAAATAATGAATAAAACTAAAAAATTTAGAAAAGGCAGTTTACACATAATCTTTAGGAATATGTGTGACCAATAACAGCAAAGTAGCCAAGAGAGTCGACAGGTGTTGCCTGGACAGAGCAGGGCTAGTTATGGGGGCTGGAAGCAGGACTGGAATTGCTGGCTGTCCGTAAAAGCCTTGAGTTCTATTGGACTTGAAAACTAGAACACTTATTTTTCTGATTGAAAAAAGGAAAGAGAGAAGAAAGTAAGGACGGGGCCCATTTTCTGGGAAATGTTCTTGGGATGCCTCCACTTCCCTGTACTTCTGTTAGTGATACTAGCGATGAACCTCTAGCACAGTCCCGTCGGAACCACTGGCCTGGTGTCACCGCCACCCACACCGGGCAGGCACACACGGACACCCTCCACCGAGCAGCTCCACTGGTACCCCTCCTCTGGAAAAGTCACCTTCTTCTAGCTTAAGGGGGTGGAAACTCCCTAAAGATCAAACCATAGAAGAGTCTGGAATCAGAGTTGTACCAGATTTGTTACAATTAGAAGATACTGGAAAAACAACTTCCAATTTCAGAGGGGAAATAAGTTTCAACCTAGAATTTTATTTACACTTTCTAAGAGTAAGGGCTGAGTGGAAACATTTTTAGACATGCAGGACCAGAAGTGTTTACTTCTGCACCTTTTCTCCGCAAGCTTTGATACACCCTCTGCTTAAACACAAGTGTCAACTGAGAGAGAAGAAAGCCCGGAGCCTGGACACAGGGAGCCACAGACCGGAGCAGCAAAGAGATCCCCCAGACAGTGGCGTGCAGCAGACCTAGGAGCACAGAGTTCCCAGGAGAAAATCTCACTGGTGCATTATCTGGGCGTCACAGGAGGGCCTGTGGAGCAGCTGGGCACAGAAAAACCAGGAGTGGCAAAGGGGTGAGAGCAATGATGAACTTAATGAAAAGCAAAAAAATCACACGAAGAAATAAATGTAATTGTAATATACATGAACGCTAGTTTAATTATAATAATTAAGTGCTGACTTTTGATTTTGCCGAAGTTGGAGGGACAGAGTATAAGTAAGAGAAATCCTTTGTCACGAAAGAAGAAATAATGAATAAAACTAAAAAATTTAGAAAAGGCAGTTTACACATAATCTTTAGGAATATGTGTGACCAATAACAGCAAAGTAGCCAAGAGAGTCGACAGGTGTTGCCTGGACAGAGCAGGGCTAGTTATGGGGGCTGGAAGCAGGACTGGAATTGCTGGCTGTCCGTAAAAGCCTTGAGTTCTATTGGACTTGAAAACTAGAACACTTATTTTTCTGATTGAAAAAAGGAAAGAGAGAAGAAAGTAAGGACGGGGCCCATTTTCTGGGAAATGTTCTTGGGATGCCTCCACTTCCCTGTACTTCTGTTAGTGATACTAGCGATGAACCTCTAGCACAGTCCCGTCGGAACCACTGGCCTGGTGTCACCGCCACCCACACCGGGCAGGCACACACGGACACCCTCCACCGAGCAGCTCCACTGGTACCCCTCCTCTGGAAAAGTCACCTTCTTCTAGCTTAAGTTTTTACTGATAATGAAACAGACCCCCAGTGCCATTTGGGGAAAAGTCGTGCCTCAAGATACAGGGTCCGGTCCCACTACACTGGCTGCGTCTCATTTCAGGAGCATTCCTTTGACCAGGCTCTCCCTCCACGCCATCAGCCCCCTTGCCGATACTATCTTCCCCCCAGGCCCCTGCAGCTCCCAAGACCTGGGTGACCTGCCTTCAATTTTCTCGGCCATCACTCGAGCAGGCCTCAAGTTAAGATCACCTCAACCCTGTCGCTGAATTCCTGTTCCTCCAAGGTCCCCAGAACAAACAGCTAAGGACACTGGGTCCTCTGCATCCCCACCCCCCATTCCAAGGTGCTCCTGGTCCCAGCCCCAGGGCCTTCCAAGTAATTATTTCCTCTCCACCCACACAAGGCAGCCCTGGCTGATTATTAAACTCCAGTCTGGGTCTCTCTTTTCTGCTCAAGGCCCCAGCTGATCATCTCTGCAGCTTCAGTGCTTGCGTCTGATTGAAAAATTCCTCTGAGGAAGCACCTGGGCCCTCCGGAGATGGGAAGTTAAGTGTGGCGTGAGAAGGAGGACAGGTCAAGAAAAGAAGTGTCCATTTTATCCTTTCTCCTGCTTCCACATTTGCTTTTTATGCATAGAAGGGAGGACCAGCCACAGATATTTAACTCCCCAATCCCAAGCCTCGGTGACTTCCACCTCTGCCACCTTCCCCAGGACAGTAGCCATGGCAAGAGTTACACATATTTTGAAGGAAAGAGAGAAGAAAGGATTAGGCTACGGCTGTGCCGTCAAAAGCCTTGAGTTCTATTGGACTTGAAAACTAGAACACTTATTTTTCTGATTGAAAAAGGAAAGAGAGAAGAAAGAAGGACGGGGCCCATTTTCTGGGAAATGTTCTTGGGATGCCTCCACTTCCCTGTACTTCTGTTAGTGATACTAGCGATGAACCTCTAGCACAGTCCCGTCGGAACCACTGGCCTGGTGTCACCGCCACCCACACCGGGCAGGCACACACGGACACCCTCCACCGAGCAGCTCCACTGGTACCCCTCCTCTGGAAAAGTCACCTTCTTCTAGCTTAAGTTTTTACTGATAATGAAACAGACCCCCAGTGCCATTTGGGGAAAAGTCGTGCCTCAAGATACAGGGTCCGGTCCCACTACACTGGCTGCGTCTCATTTCAGGAGCATTCCTTTGACCAGGCTCTCCCTCCACGCCATCAGCCCCCTTGCCGATACTATCTTCCCCCCAGGCCCCTGCAGCTCCCAAGACCTGGGTGACCTGCCTTCAATTTTCTCGGCCATCACTCGAGCAGGCCTCAAGTTAAGATCACCTCAACCCTGTCGCTGAATTCCTGTTCCTCCAAGGTCCCCAGAACAAACAGCTAAGGACACTGGGTCCTCTGCATCCCCACCCCCCATTCCAAGGTGCTCCTGGTCCCAGCCCCAGGGCCTTCCAAGTAATTATTTCCTCTCCACCCACACAAGGCAGCCCTGGCTGATTATTAAACTCCAGTCTGGGTCTCTCTTTTCTGCTCAAGGCCCCAGCTGATCATCTCTGCAGCTTCAGTGCTTGCGTCTGATTGAAAAATTCCTCTGAGGAAGCACCTGGGCCCTCCGGAGATGGGAAGTTAAGTGTGGCGTGAGAAGGAGGACAGGTCAAGAAAAGAAGTGTCCATTTTATCCTTTCTCCTGCTTCCACATTTGCTTTTTATGCATAGAAGGGAGGACCAGCCACAGATATTTAACTCCCCAATCCCAAGCCTCGGTGACTTCCACCTCTGCCACCTTCCCCAGGACAGTAGCCATGGCAAGAGCTAATCTAACGTAACCCTGGTGGAAATAAACCCGTGTTCCTTTCAAACGGGCACACACCAGGCTCTTTGTTCCACTTGACCTCCTCCCTCCTCCACCCTTCATCTCTGTTGGTCCTCCCATCCTTGATCACAATCCTAAATCTCCTTAGAGTGATTATCCTAGAGCAAAGTGGGACTTGGGGCCATTTTTAGAGAATCCCTGAGTACTACTGTCTCCTGAGAGAGCTGTAGAACCTCAACCCCCCCTGCGAAAGCCCCTGCCCGCACTCTACACCCAGCGTGGGATCTGAAGAGCGGGGAGGGGACCTGCTCAGACAGAATTTATGCTTTTCCGGACTGGTTCTCACGTCACAGGGCTGCCCCAGGGGAAAGGGCAGGTCCCACATAGCCCTTCCCTCTGCCTCCAGCTCCGCTTCCCGACCTTCAGGTGACGCAGCCTGGGACCTTGACGTGGGACCCTGCGGGGGCTTCTGTGAGAAACACTGGACCCCGGAGCTGATGGGGCTTGCTAGATAACCCAGCGTGAGAAAGGTCCCTACCCATGCTCTTCCTTCCCACGGCCTAGGGCACTGGCAGGCCCAAGTTCAGAAGGAGACTCTCATGGTGGCTCCAGCCACCTTCCGGATCAGCCCCACTCAACCCTGGAGATGGGGAGTCATAGGCCGGGCCACCCGGCAGGGAGTCAGGACACAGAGAATCCTTAAACGACCAGGGCTGACGGTCCCAGGGCTGGGGTGACCCACACAGGGCATCTGTGCTCCCTGGACAGTATTGCCTGCTCTTCCTTAGAACAGAACTAAAACCAGATTCCTCTCTGCAGCTTCAGTGCTTGCGTCTGATTGAAAAATTCCTCTGAGGAAGCAGCTGGGCCCTCCGGAGATGGGAAGTTAAGTGTGGCGTGAGAAGGAGGACAGGTCAAGAAAAGAAGTGTCCATTTTATCCTTTCTCCTGCTTCCACATTTGCTTTTTATGCATAAAAGGGGAGGACCAGCCACAGATATTTAACTCCCCAATCCCAAGCCTCGGTGACTTCCACCTCTGCCACCTTCCCCAGGACAGTAGCCATGGCAAGAGCTAATCTAACGTAACCCTGGTGGAAATAAACCCGTGTTCCTTTCAAACGGGCACACACCAGGCTCTTTGTTCCACTTGACCTCCTCCCTCCTCCACCCTTCATCTCTGTTGGTCCTCCCATCCTTGATCACAATCCTAAATCTCCTTAGAGTGATTATCCTAGAGCAAAGTGGGACTTGGGGCCATTTTTAGAGAATCCCTGAGTACTACTGTCTCCTGAGAGAGCTGTAGAACCTCAACCCCCCCTGCGAAAGCCCCTGCCCGCACTCTACACCCAGCGTGGGATCTGAAGAGCGGGGAGGGGACCTGCTCAGACAGAATTTATGCTTTTCCGGACTGGTTCTCACGTCACAGGGCTGCCCCAGGGGAAAGGGCAGGTCCCACATAGCCCTTCCCTCTGCCTCCAGCTCCGCTTCCCGACCTTCAGGTGACGCAGCCTGGGACCTTGACGTGGGACCCTGCGGGGGCTTCTGTGAGAAACACTGGACCCCGGAGCTGATGGGGCTTGCTAGATAACCCAGCGTGAGAAAGGTCCCTACCCATGCTCTTCCTTCCCACGGCCTAGGGCACTGGCAGGCCCAAGTTCAGAAGGAGACTCTCATGGTGGCTCCAGCCACCTTCCGGATCAGCCCCACTCAACCCTGGAGATGGGGAGTCATAGGCCGGGCCACCCGGCAGGGAGTCAGGACACAGAGAATCCTTAAACGACCAGGGCTGACGGTCCCAGGGCTGGGGGTGACCCCACACAGGGCATCTGTGCTCCCTGGACAGTATTGCCTGCTCTTCCTTAGAACAGAACTAAAACCAGATTCCTTCTCCCTGTCACCCTTCACAGGCCTCAGCTCTGTACAATGAGGCTAAAACAAACACGTCTGGTTCCAAGTTCTGTGGAAGAACTTTCCCGGGCGTTATGTTCCCTGGGCTTCTCTCTCCCAGCTAAGCTTCTGAGGAGCCCTCCAATGGACCTACAGGTCTTTTTTTTTTTTTTTTAAGATTTTTTTATCTATTTATTTTGGGGGGGTGGGGTGGAGAGGGAGGGAAGCAGGCGGGCCACTTCTATTGGTCTTTCATTTGTCTATTTTCATCCATCTTTGTTCTTTGGCTCCTGTGGGCCTCCCATCGCAATGGCCTCTGTTGTCGCAGAGCACCGGCTCTGGGCGCATGCGCTCCAGAGCTCCGGCTCGGTGATTGGACACATTGGTCCAGCCGCTCCGCGGCATGTGGGATCTTCCCAGGCCAGGGATCGAACCGGCGCCCCTTGCACTGCAAGGCGGTGTCCTTACCCACTGGACCACCAGGGAAGCCCAGCCTACAGGTCTTGATTTCTGGATTCCTGCGGACTCCAGGCCACAGACAGTCTTTCTGGGATGTGGTACCTGTTGTGAGGCACGCTCAGTGAAGCACCCAACTCTGCTCGTGGTGGATGAAAAAGAGAGGTTTATTAGGCTGGCTTTACACTGGTGGGTCCAAGGCCTTCATTTAGCCAAGGACCCCGAGCAAAACTTGTGGCTCACATTTATACCCAAAGCCTACGTGTATAAACCCATATCCCAAACTCCTGAGGTTGTCTAGGAGACGTTAAAGAAAAAAAACATGATTTGGTTGCCATCACAAAGGTACAATCGAAAATCACCTAAGCATATTGCTTAGCTTGTCTACCAAGAATTGATTAACTAAAATCACAAATGGTAATTTGTCTTGTGACAGATATTTCATTATCATGGCCGAGGGGAGGCTTGGATACGAGGTTTCCCTGTTCGGGTTCTCGTCAGCCCAGGAGGCCTAGTTGACAGTTAATTCTTCATCTCCATGGCTACCCAGTCCAAACACTGTCCAGAGTTCACTGGAAGTGTAAGATGGCGTCCTCTTCCTCAAGATGGAGTCAGTTCAGTCAGGGCAGCCAGCTTCTTTCTTACAGGTTACATTCAGTAAGGATTAACAGGGAATAATCAATGCTAACAGGGAATAATTCAGTTTAACAAGTAAGTCACTTTTAGATAATGATCTTACAATCACTTACAGGTAAATCTAAGTACATTATTTCATATTATATGTCCCCTTTTACAGTACCCAGTGGCTGGTCTCAGGATCTGGGTCCCACAGCAGCTGAACGTGGGGTCTGTGGAGAGGAGTCGGTCAAAAGATCAAGGAACAGCCCCTCCCAGTCTCTGAGCCAGATCATATGAGGAATTAGAGCCTATGGTGTCTGGGCCCTGTTATCCTCTCAGAGGCTGGTTGCCTTGCCTCCCCTCTGGTCCCTGCAACTGTGATCTATAGTTGGACTGTATGTGTCTCTCTTATGGAGGTTATTCACTCTTCTTATGCACACTTGTACCCAGGGCCAGCACTCACAGGGATGTGGGCAGGAAGGGTGTTTTTGGTTGGAGAGTGTAAGGGTCCACAGAGAGCTTGCCTGTCTGGTGGGACCCTCCCCCAGCCCTGCCTTTGCCATAGAAGAGTCTTGAGTGCTGACCTGGAACACAGGTGAGGGTCCCTGCTGCACTGTGCCTGGCACCTAAATTGCAATGAGGCTGGGACTTCAAAGAGCATCCTGTTCCCCACAGAAAGCTCTGTGGGCTCAGCCACAGCCCAGCACCTGTCTCCTTTGTGTCCCATTGGCGGCCATCTGTGACACCTACAGCCCTAGAGAGGAGCCTACAGTCACAGGGCAAAGCACTCGGCTTTTCCTTCCCTAAGTTCTCTGAAGTCTCAGCTTCCTGTCTGAGCAGTGGCAATAGGGGTCCCCACTTTCCAGGGCTGCAGAGAAGGAATGGTGTTTGTTTCTATCACCATGGCAACTCTGCATCTAGAAAAGTCTTTGATACATAAGAAATGATCAGTGGCTATTTACTCAAGAAAATGAAAAAAGCACTAAGACCTACAGGAATGCTTAATAATATTTATTCATTCTGACAAGACAGAGGTTCCCACTAAGAAGTTCTCCCTTGCCCTCAAATGCTTCCCTCAATGCCAACCACGATGCCTGAAAATTCTCTAGTGAGAGTTTGTACCAAGAAACAGCAATTTCTCCCATCCTTTGTTAAGGGTTTTATGATATCAGAGATCCAAAAGCATTAATTAGTCAACACATTGGTAACAGCGATGAGCTTCTCTGGGTAAGTTCTTTCCACCCACAAGTGCAGAGAGCACCACCCTGAAGACATAGGACTTGAACACTAGAATGTCTGTCTACACAGGAGGGCACCTGGGGGCCACCCAGCGTCTGCTTCATCATACCAAGTGGGGGACTGAAGTCCAGGGAGGGGAGGGGGCTCCCGTGGAACACAGCAAAGTTGGTGGCAGGGTCAGAACAAGAAGCCAGGACACTGACAGCGATGTTGGCTCCTCGCCCTGCCCACCACAGCTCACTGGGCGCTCACTGGATGAGTAGCAAGCACCTGGGTGAGAGGCAGAGGGACACGCACCAAACTAATTCCAGGAGAGGACAGTGGAGGTCTGGGCTCTGACAGAAAGCTCGTGTCTGCCCTGGGGAGCCCTCAGCAGCGACGGTCAGTTCCAGGCTGGGTCCACGTCTGCTTCCTGGAGGAGATTATGATATGGGGAGTGGGCCCTGAAGAGCGAGCAGGAAGGAGCCAGGAGAGGATGTCCTGGGCTGAATGCGCAGCATCCACCCTGGGATTTGGGGTCCAGGCAAATGTGTGGTGAGTCGCTCCTAACTGCTTGTAAACTATAAGGGGAAGGGAAGGAGGCAGAGACGGGGCTCAGGGAGGAATTAGGGAGAAGCAGAGAGAGGAGGAGGAAGAGGAAGAGGAGGAGGAGGAGAAGGAGGAGGGGTTGAAAGACCAGCTGGTCCACCTCGCTCTTTGGCAGAAGCCTCCACAGATCCGCAGGGCAGTCCTTCCCTTGCACCAATACAGGTCAACGGAAGATGGGCACCTGCCCCCTGCCCCCAGTGCCTCGCTTTCGGAGGAGACTGTGCTGCACTTTCGCTTAAACAGCCACCGCTGACATGGACTTGGAGGGAGGCGGTGCGGAAGCCCCTGGGTCTGGCTTGGTCAGGGAACCAGCTGGGAGGATCTCCCTTATTCCAGATGGGAACACTGAGATGCAGCCTAGGAGAAGCCAGTCAGGGCCACGGCCAAGGTTCACACACAGGAAGGGAGATGCTGTTGGGGGACTGGCATGGGGGCTGGAAACCTGGGTTCTCTCTGCTTGCCCCAGCCCTGATTTTGTTCCCTCACAGTGCTATTTCTTATCGGCCTCTCTCTTGCCCGAGAGGTCACAAGGCCAGGCCAAGACAGAGCTGCTGGCGTCACAGGGCACAGCCGTGCTTTCCCACAGCCCTCCTTCCTCTGGCTCCCCTGCTCCCGTCAGAAACCTGATCACCCCTCCCTGCTTAGCTCAGTCCCATGGAGGGATTTATTGCTGCCTGCCCTGCCATCTGCCCTGCGGTAGTAAATTAGGGCAGAGCAGAATCGCAGGCATCCCAAGGGTGGAGTGTATAAAAGGAGAGGGTTCTACACAGTGTATCCCAGAGCCAGCTGGGGACCCAGGCCAAGCGTGGACCAGTGGAGCAGAATGCCTCGCTGGGGACTCCTGCTGGTGCTCTGGGGCTCCGGCACCTTCAGCCTCCTGCGGACACCAGCGCCTTTAGACGGTAACCTAAACCTAACCGTAACCGGGAGAGAGGGTGGTGGGGAGAAGGATCGTCACCTTCCCAACACCCAGGGTTTCAAATAAGGAGTATCACCCAGTCCTCGCAACCAGCAGGACATTGGTCCCATTTAGAGGCAAATGTGTGGTGAGTCGCTCCTAACTGCTTGTAAACTATAAGGGGAAGGGAAGGAGGCAGAGACGGGGCTCAGGGAGGAATTAGGGAGAAGCAGAGAGAGGAGGAGGAAGAGGAAGAGGAGGAGGAGGAGAAGGAGGAGGGGTTGAAAGACCAGCTGGTCCACCTCGCTCTTTGGCAGAAGCCTCCACAGATCCGCAGGGCAGTCCTTCCCTTGCACCAATACAGGTCAACGGAAGATGGGCACCTGCCCCCTGCCCCCAGTGCCTCGCTTTCGGAGGAGACTGTGCTGCACTTTCGCTTAAACAGCCACCGCTGACATGGACTTGGAGGGAGGCGGTGCGGAAGCCCCTGGGTCTGGCTTGGTCAGGGAACCAGCTGGGAGGATCTCCCTTATTCCAGATGGGAACACTGAGATGCAGCCTAGGAGAAGCCAGTCAGGGCCACGGCCAAGGTTCACACACAGGAAGGGAGATGCTGTTGGGGGACTGGCATGGGGGCTGGAAACCTGGGTTCTCTCTGCTTGCCCCAGCCCCTGATTTTGTTCCCTCACAGTGCTATTTCTTATCGGCCTCTCTCTTGCCCGAGAGGTCACAAGGCCAGGCCAAGACAGAGCTGCTGGCGTCACAGGGCACAGCCGTGCTTTCCCACAGCCCTCCTTCCTCTGGCTCCCCTGCTCCCGTCAGAAACCTGATCACCCCTCCCTGCTTAGCTCAGTCCCATGGAGGGATTTATTGCTGCCTGCCCTGCCATCTGCCCTGCGGTAGTAAATTAGGGCAGAGCAGAATCGCAGGCATCCCAAGGGTGGAGTGTATAAAAGGAGAGGGTTCTACACAGTGTATCCCAGAGCCAGCTGGGGACCCAGGCCAAGCGTGGACCAGTGGAGCAGAATGCCTCGCTGGGGACTCCTGCTGGTGCTCTGGGGCTCCTGCACCTTCAGCCTCCCTGCGGACACCAGCGCCTTTAGACGGTAACCTAAACCTAACCGTAACCGGGAGAGAGGGTGGTGGGGAGAAGGATCGTCACCTTCCCAACACCCAGGGTTTCAAATAAGGAGTATCACCCAGTCCTCGCAACCAGCAGGACAGGGAGGTTTATGGTCCCATTTAGAGAGGTCAGGTGACTTACCTAATGTCACGCAGCCCACAGCGGCACTAGTTGGGCCTGGAAGCAGTATCTTTTGACCCCAGCCCAGAGATTACAGCTCCCGCACAGATCACCACGCTAGGTGCTGTGGGGGGACACATGATTGACACACTCTGCCCCTTGGGAGCTCAGAAACTGATTACTAAGAAGGGTGTGGTGTGGTTAAGCCTAGCAGGGAAGCAGGGCAGCACAGTGGGTAAATGCAAGGCTTCTAGAACTGAATAGTCCTGGTTTAAATTCTGCTCCGCTAACAGACCCAACTAGCTCTAGAACCATGGGCAAGACACTGAACCTCTCTAGGTCTAAGTATACCATTTTTATTTTTTTAATACATCTTTGGTTTTTTAAAACAATTTATTTATTTCTTTATTTATTTTTGGCTATTCTGGGTTTTCGCTGCTGCCATAGGCTCTTCTCTAGTTGCAGGGAGTGGGGACTACGCTCTAGTTAAGATGAGCAGGCTTATTGTTGCAGTGACTTCTCTTGTTGTGGAACTTGGGCTCTAGGGCACACGGGCTTCAGCAGTTGTGGCACATGGCTCCATAGTTGTGGCTCTGAGGCTCTAGAGCACAGGCTCCATAGTTGTGGCTTGTGGGCTTAGTTGCTCCGCAGCATGTGGGATCTTCCCAGCTCAGGATCGAATCTGTGTCTCCTGCATTGGCAGATGAACTCTTCACCACTGAGCTACCAGGGAAGCCCACACAGGTTTTAATAATAGTGATAGTTGCTAGGTCTTTAAAATGCTGATGATTTCACAGGATTGTTTCCCATATCTCGTGTCAGATCATCCTCCGAACAACTCCACAGTCCCATTTTACAACTGGGGAGATTGAGGCTCAAGGAAGTCACATATAAGAGGCTCAGCCTGGGCACACACTGCATCTTGTGTTTCCAAAGCCTCTTTCTTTTTCCTGCTCCAAGACTCCTGGAGAGTAGCTGCTGGGTTAGGGGTGTGGTGTGAGAGACTGGGGCTTCTCAGGAGCAGCGTGTGCCTGCCCTTCCACAGCCAGGGTTTCAACCGGGAGAGAGGTGGGAGAAGGATCGTCACCTTCCCAACACCCAGGGGTGCAAATAAGGAGTATCACCCAGTCCTCGCAACCAGCAGGACAGGGAGGTTTATGGTCCCATTTAGAGAGGTCAGGTGACTTACCTAATGTCACGCAGCCCACAGCGGCACTAGTTGGGCCTGGAAGCAGTATCTTTTGACCCCAGCCCAGAGATTACAGCTCCCGCACAGATCACCACGCTAGGTGCTGTGGGGGGACACATGATTGACACACTCTGCCCCTTGGGAGCTCAGAAACTGATTACTAAGAAGGGTGTGGTGTGGTTAAGCCTAGCAGGGAAGCAGGGCAGCACAGTGGGTAAATGCAAGGCTTCTAGAACTGAATAGTCCTGGTTTAAATTCTGCTCCGCTAACAGACCCAACTAGCTCTAGAACCATGGGCAAGACACTGAACCTCTCTAGGTCTAAGTATACCATTTTTATTTTTTTAATACATCTTTGGTTTTTTAAAACAATTTATTTATTTCTTTATTTATTTTTGGCTATTCTGGGTTTTCGCTGCTGCCATAGGCTCTTCTCTAGTTGCAGGGAGTGGGGACTACGCTCTAGTTAAGATGAGCAGGCTTATTGTTGCAGTGACTTCTCTTGTTGTGGAACTTGGGCTCTAGGGCACACGGGCTTCAGCAGTTGTGGCACATGGCTCCATAGTTGTGGCTCTGAGGCTCTAGAGCACAGGCTCCATAGTTGTGGCTTGTGGGCTTAGTTGCTCCGCAGCATGTGGGATCTTCCCAGCTCAGGATCGAATCTGTGTCTCCTGCATTGGCAGATGAACTCTTCACCACTGAGCTACCAGGGAAGCCCACACAGGTTTTAATAATAGTGATAGTTGCTAGGTCTTTAAAATGCTGATGATTTCACAGGATTGTTTCCCATATCTCGTGTCAGATCATCCTCCGAACAACTCCACAGTCCCATTTTACAACTGGGGAGATTGAGGCTCAAGGAAGTCACATATAAGAGGCTCAGCCTGGGCACACACTGCATCTTGTGTTTCCAAAGCCTCTTTCTTTTTCCTGCTCCAAGACTCCTGGAGAGTAGCTGCTGGGTTAGGGGTGTGGTGTGAGAGACTGGGGGCTTCTCAGGAGCAGCGTGTGCCTGCCCCTTCCACAGGATTAAAAAGGGGAAAGCTTAAATCGTTCTCCCTTGTCTCTTCAGAAAGAAAAGAAGAACCAAATTGGGCCAGGGCAAAAAGGCAGGCAGGCTTTCAGAACATACTTACAGGAATCTTGCTGCCTGACGTGAGCAGGGCACAATGCAAGGCTCTTTGGGAGCTCTGAATGGTGGACCCCATTCTCAAGGTGCTGTTATTGCCTTTCACACACAGAAATATCATTTACATGTACTGAGCACTGGGGCAAGAAAGTGCTGGGGTGGAGGAGGGAAAAGGAGAAGGAAAAGACTTTCTAAAAGGCAAAAGGTAAAAGGAAAGGTCCAGAGCTGAGGCTGTTCATAGTAAATAGTGCGAAATGAGCCCTGTTTGGCGTCAATCCTTCTCTGCCCCTTCATTTTCCCATCTGTAAAATGATTAATAGTAAAATTTCTCACCTCATGTGATGACTGAGAATCAAATAAGATCATAATTCTGAAAATATTTTGTTGAAGAACAGACTATATTATGAATATGGGGAGTCATTTCAATTAAAATATTACACCAACAGGCATGAAAGTTACCTTCATGTTTGTGGGCAAAATGGAGTCCACTTCATGTGTGCACGGGGTGTGAGAAGGAAAGGACAGCGCAAGAACAGGAGGAGAAGCAAGGACACTCCAGACATCGGGCAACAGCTCAGGACAGCTTTGGCTCACAGTCTTTCCGTCACAGCCCAGGGAACCCTCTGTGGGCCAATCATGCTTCCCCTGAATCCCCGCTCCGTCTACTTCTGAGTCACCTCATCCCTTGTTATAAAGTGAGGACAGCCCGCTTGCAGGACTGTAACGGGGGTTACCCAGGTGGGGGCAGCACGTACAGTTTGGGGCACTCTATGGTGGCAGCTCAAGATGATGGGAGCTTCCCAACTCTCAGCAATTCTGCCTCTCAAAGGTGATAGGGAAACATCCAGTCATTGTCCCATTTTACAACTGGGAGATTGAGGCTCAAGGAAGTCACATATAAGAGGCTCAGCCTGGGCACACACTGCATCTTGTGTTTCCAAAGCCTCTTTCTTTTTCCTGCTCCAAGACTCCTGGAGAGTAGCTGCTGGGTTAGGGGTGTGGTGTGAGAGACTGGGGCTTCTCAGGAGCAGCGTGTGCCTGCCCCTTCCACAGGATTAAAAAGGGGAAAGCTTAAATCGTTCTCCCTTGTCTCTTCAGAAAGAAAAGAAGAACCAAATTGGGCCAGGGCAAAAAGGCAGGCAGGCTTTCAGAACATACTTACAGGAATCTTGCTGCCTGACGTGAGCAGGGCACAATGCAAGGCTCTTTGGGAGCTCTGAATGGTGGACCCCATTCTCAAGGTGCTGTTATTGCCTTTCACACACAGAAATATCATTTACATGTACTGAGCACTGGGGCAAGAAAGTGCTGGGGTGGAGGAGGGAAAAGGAGAAGGAAAAGACTTTCTAAAAGGCAAAAGGTAAAAGGAAAGGTCCAGAGCTGAGGCTGTTCATAGTAAATAGTGCGAAATGAGCCCTGTTTGGCGTCAATCCTTCTCTGCCCCTTCATTTTCCCATCTGTAAAATGATTAATAGTAAAATTTCTCACCTCATGTGATGACTGAGAATCAAATAAGATCATAATTCTGAAAATATTTTGTTGAAGAACAGACTATATTATGAATATGGGGAGTCATTTCAATTAAAATATTACACCAACAGGCATGAAAGTTACCTTCATGTTTGTGGGCAAAATGGAGTCCACTTCATGTGTGCACGGGGTGTGAGAAGGAAAGGACAGCGCAAGAACAGGAGGAGAAGCAAGGACACTCCAGACATCGGGCAACAGCTCAGGACAGCTTTGGCTCACAGTCTTTCCGTCACAGCCCAGGGAACCCTCTGTGGGCCAATCATGCTTCCCCTGAATCCCCGCTCCGTCTACTTCTGAGTCACCTCATCCCTTGTTATAAAGTGAGGACAGCCCGCTTGCAGGACTGTAACGGGGGTTACCCAGGTGGGGGCAGCACGTACAGTTTGGGGCACTCTATGGTGGCAGCTCAAGATGATGGGAGCTTCCCAACTCTCAGCAATTCTGCCTCTCAAAGGTGATAGGGAAACATCAGAACAAAGAGGAGGGACTGGGACTTCAGCTCGAGAAGGCACACCTTTCCAAGGACAGGCTGCACGGGCACTCTGGAGATGCCCACCTCTTTTCCATCCCACCCAGTTCAGTGGGTCCACTCCACCCAGGGCCTGGGCTGGGCGCCTGCCCGCTCACGCTGGAGCCCCCACAGGTCGCATTGGGCATCTGCTGCCACCTGCAGGTCCCACATGGCATGCCTCCTCCTGCCCAACCTGGAGGAGGGCTCTCAGCCTGCCTCTCCTTAGAGGGGAAGGCAATGTTTTCTCCTTCAAGTCTTCTGACTTGCTGGACCTTCTTGAAGGAAGTGATGGTTTCTTTTTCTCTAGCATTCAGTGTGGTGCAGGCACAGAGTAGGTGTTCAACCTGTGATTATGGAATGAATGAAGGAACAAATGGCCTTAAAAATGATAAGGTGCACGGTTTCCCTGGTGGTCCAGTGGGTAAGGACACTGCCTTGCAGTGCAAGGGGCATCGGTTCGATCCCTGGCCTGGGAAGATCCCACGTGCCACGGAGTGGCTGGACCGATGTGTCCAATTACCGAGCCAGAGCTCTGGAGCGCATGCACCCAGAGCCGGCGCTCTGTAACAACAGAGGCCACCAGGATGGGAGGCCCACACGGGCCAAAGAACAAAGATGGATGAAAATAGAGAAACGAAAGACAGATAGAAGTGGCCCAACCTGGGCTTCCCCTGGTGGTCCAGTGGGTAAGGACACCGCCTTGCAGTGCAAGGGGCGCCGGTTCGAGCCCTGGCCTGGGAAGATCCCACGTGCCGCGGAGCGGCTGGACTGATGTGTCCAATCACCGAGCCGGAGCTCTGGAGGGCATGTGCCCAGAGCCACCGCTCTGCAACAGACGCCACCGTGATGGGAGGCCCACAGGAGCCAAAGAACAAAGACGGATGAAAACAGAGAAATGAAAGACCAATAGAAGTGGCCCACCCACTCCCCTCCCTCCTCAACCCGACCCCCGCCCAAAGTAAATAAAATTAAAAAAAAAAAAAAAGAAGTGGCCCAACCACCCCCCCTCCCTTCCCAACCTCCCCCCGAAAAAAAATTATTTAAAAAAAAAAAAGGATAAGGTGCAGGACTAGACAACAGGAGGGAGTTACTTGAGGGTTATTTAATACCAACCTAGGTAACCATGGAGGTTTATAAAGTCTCCTTCGGAAACCAAAGGGCTCAAGGGTGATTCTAGGTGCCTGCAATCAGGTGAGGGGTAATTTTATTAGAAGCTTCCAGAACTCTACCATTATTATGCGAGAGGACAGAGCTCTTCTACTTTTTCTTTCTGTTGTGGGCCAGGATCCTCCTCAAGAAAATGCCCTCAATCCGAGAAAGCCTGAAGGAGCAAGGTGTGGACATGACCAGGCTGGGTGCCGAGTGGAGCCAGCTGACCAAGGCACTCTCCTTTGGCAACCGCACCTCCCCCGTGGTCCTCACCAACTACCTGGATGTGAGTGCCCAGCTTGCTTCCCTGCTCCCTCCCCCTCACTCTCTCCTTTTTCTCTTAGGTCTCATGAAATACCCATTTCACAGCTGGAAAGGTTGTGAAAGGCTTACAGGTGAGGCACAGAGGGCAGGAAGCACCCAGTGGTAGGGTCAGGTCTGGAACTCAGGAAACCAGGTGGGCAGGGCGGGGGTGGGGGTGGCTGCAGATGTACATTTCTGTGACCAGGCTCAGTGCAGCTTGAATACTTCCTGCCTCTATGTCTCCTTAGGGCTTGGGACACCTTCCTGCTTCATTTGCAATATCTTTATTTCGCCCTCTTGTCTTACCAAGTCTCCCACTTCCTGGCAGGTCGTAAGACAGTGCTAAGTCTCCTACTCCATCTGCGCTGAAAATGGAAGCCCAGAGAGGCTACATGATCTGCCTCATCTTGGCCCAAGTGCCAAGGAGGGTATCTGGCAAGATCCCAAGACCCAAGGTTCCCCAAACCCCTCAAGCCACCTCTTTGCTTTCACCCCTACAGACCCAGTACTATGGCGAGATCAACATTGGCACCCCACCACAGACCTTCAAAGTCGTCTTCGACACGGGCTCAGCCAACCTCTGGGTGCCTTCCAGCAAGTGCGGCCCTCTCTACACAGCCTGTGGTAAGACCAAGGACCTGGGATACTTCCCCAAAGCCCCTACCCTGACAGGCCCGGGCAGTCCTGCCTCAGGCCCTGCTAGATCCCTCCTGCTCCCACTTGAACTGCTTCCTGGGTGCCTCTGCTTCCACTGCCCCTAAGAGAAGAGAAGAAAGTGTCCACTATCTTTCTGATGTGCCACCAAGGTGAAAAAGCATGCTCCGGAAGGACTGAATTCTCAGACCCATTCCAGAAGCCTGGGCTCTGTCATCCTTTACCTCAGTGAACCTACTGAGTGCTTACTGTGGTCAGTCTCTTCTCCCCATCATAGGGTTAGCAATTACCTTAAGATACTTCATTTGAGCCAAAATTCTCAGAGATGTGAGCACAGTACAGGGGCCCAAGAAATATAGTCCTTGATTGATGAAACATATTTTTCAAGCCTCCAAGCTCGGGACCACTCTGTGCACTCAGGGCTCAACACATGGGCCATACCCAGCACCTGCCCCCAAACCCCTTTCCAGGGCCTCGCTAAGCCCTGAGCCTATGTCTCCCTGACAGGGATTCACAACCGCTACAACTCCTTGGAATCCTCCAGCTATGTGGAGAATGGGATGGAATTCACCATCCAGTATGGAACCGGGAAGATCAAAGGCTTCCTGAGCCAGGACCTGGTGACTGTAAGTGAGGCCGTCCCTGGTCATCTGACCTCCTGCCCTTCTTGTCCCTAGACCTCCTCTGCCACCCTTGGGCCCGTGGTTGGGAAGGTGCAGCCCAGCTCCCCTCAGAGCCCAGGGAGCTGAGGAGCACCCTCCTCTGCTATTTCTGTCTGGAGCCGCAAGGCACCTGGGGCAGGTAGACCTGAGCTTCTGGCTCAACCTGGGTGACCTGTGGAGGTTTTGGCTTTTAATGTATTTGTAGGGCTCATCCCAAGCCCCACAGCCTCCAATCGAGTCACCTGCTTGAGGCATCCTGCTCTGATCAGGTTCTTAACCACACCCTAGACTGAAATCCAGAGTCAGAGTTAGGGTGAGCCATATGGCCAGCATCTCTTTTGGAGTTAGGCATCTGTCTTCAGGTCATAATTGAATTTAGAGTTTGGGATTAAGGTCAATCCTGGTTTTTATTGTCGCCTGCCTGTGTCTGGCCCACCTCTGTTTCTAGGTTTCTCATCACTGCTCTGACAGAGCTATGGGATGGGACACATGGGGCAGAGAGGGAATCCGTGTGAGCTCTTACCCTTGTCCATGAAACTAGGGGGGAAAGAGCATGAAGGCCAGGACTGGCTGGACTGGAGAAATCCCTGCTCCATCCCGGGGACCAAAACCCAGTCCTGCCGATGTGAACACTGGGCCACCGGGGAGCTCCTGACATCCTGTCTCCACTGTTTGACAGTGCCCCCTTCTCCACCTTCACCCCTCTTCCATCCCTCTGCATCCCACAGCCTAGCTGTGCATTAGGAGAGCCAATATGCATGTGGGGCTGATGAAATGACCTTACCCCAAATTGTCACATCCTGGGCTCTAGCGGGGAAGCTCAGACCAGACTTCAGCCAGGGGCCAGGCCATGGGATTGGTCTCCTCTGGTCCTTCCTCCCACAGGTGGGCGGAATCACAGTCACACAGACATTTGGAGAGGTCACGGAGTTGTCTGTGATGCCCTTCATGATGGCCAAGTTTGATGGCGTTCTGGGCATGGGCTTCCCTGCGCAGGCTGTCGCTGGGGTCACCCCTGTCTTTGACCACATCCTCTCCCAGAGGGTGCTGAAGGAGGAGGTCTTCTCTGTCTACTACAGCAGGTAGGCCTGGACTCCAGGGGCAGAGGCGGGGAAGGGAAGGAGGCAGGAGAGCTGGGAAAGGAGGTGGAGCATTTGGATTTTGATGTGCTCAGGATCGGGAGGTCTTCAGTGCATATCTAGAATTACACTATCCAATATGGAAGCCAACACTTAAATGAAAATTAGATCCAATTAGGTATTCAAATCCTGGGTCATACTACATCTTTCAAGTACTCAGTAGCAGAAGCGACTAGTGGCTGCCGCATTGGGTAGTACAGGTATAGCACATTTCTCTCTTTATAGAAGATTCTTTTACTCCCAGTTCAGTTCAGCACTGCTCTAGAACAGGAGAAGAATGCAGGGTGGGGGTGACGGGAAGTGAGGCGCTATCATGACAGGGGGCCCTCCCTGTGAGGGCACTGGCTCCTCTCACATGGACCGCTGACTTCACTCATTAGTCCCTTCATTTATCTGCTCATTCACTGATTCAGCAAGTAAACTGGATGCTGATGTGACAAGCACTGTGCGAGGCTCTGGGGGTGCAGTCATGAGCAGAGTCCCTGCCCTCACAGAGCTTACAGCCCAGCAGGGAAGACAAAAAACATTACAATATGACAAACAACAACACAGGACATGAGGTTGAAACCCCATGCTTTCAACTCTAGGTTGAGCTTATGGGCAGCACAGCCGGCCTTGGAGAAGCTGCTTATAGGCTGTTGAGCAGGGCTGTGATCTGCTCTGAGCTGCTGGGTATGAGCTGGAGACATAAGGTCATAAGGGTGAGAACAGAAGTCCAGCAACAGTGAGGACAGAGGGGCGAATCACCGAGATAAAATGGAAGGGAGTGACAGGTTTGGTGAGAGAAAGACAGGGATTGAGAAAAGGCCACCAATGTGCTGACAGGGGCCACTTCGGGAAGAGCTGTCTCTGAGGCCAGGCAAGGGCAGATAGCAACCAACGAACAGGTGGATGGGGATGTCAGGAAGAGAAAGGCAGATGTAGCCTGCCCTGAGAAGTTCGACAGGAAAGGGGGTAGCAGACACAGCTGCACAGAGAAGGAAAAGAAGGGTGGGTGTTTTGAAATGGAGGGTGCCTGAGTATGCTTGCAGGTGGAGGAAGAAGCCAGTGGAAAATGAGAGATTAAAAATGTCGGGGGAAAAGAGGAGATAAGTGAGGCTGTAGGAGCCAGGAGACCGTGGAAGGGGGGAAAATGAGGAGGTGGAGCATTTGGATTTTGATGTGCAGGATCGGGAGGTCTTCAGTGCATATCTAGAATTACACTATCCAATATGGAAGCCAACACTTAAATGAAAATTAGATCCAATTAGGTATTCAAATCCTGGGTCATACTACATCTTTCAAGTACTCAGTAGCAGAAGCGACTAGTGGCTGCCGCATTGGGTAGTACAGGTATAGCACATTTCTCTCTTTATAGAAGATTCTTTTACTCCCAGTTCAGTTCAGCACTGCTCTAGAACAGGAGAAGAATGCAGGGTGGGGGTGACGGGAAGTGAGGCGCTATCATGACAGGGGGCCCTCCCTGTGAGGGCACTGGCTCCTCTCACATGGACCGCTGACTTCACTCATTAGTCCCTTCATTTATCTGCTCATTCACTGATTCAGCAAGTAAACTGGATGCTGATGTGACAAGCACTGTGCGAGGCTCTGGGGGTGCAGTCATGAGCAGAGTCCCTGCCCTCACAGAGCTTACAGCCCAGCAGGGAAGACAAAAAACATTACAATATGACAAACAACAACACAGGACATGAGGTTGAAACCCCATGCTTTCAACTCTAGGTTGAGCTTATGGGCAGCACAGCCGGCCTTGGAGAAGCTGCTTATAGGCTGTTGAGCAGGGCTGTGATCTGCTCTGAGCTGCTGGGTATGAGCTGGAGACATAAGGTCATAAGGGTGAGAACAGAAGTCCAGCAACAGTGAGGACAGAGGGGCGAATCACCGAGATAAAATGGAAGGGAGTGACAGGTTTGGTGAGAGAAAGACAGGGATTGAGAAAAGGCCACCAATGTGCTGACAGGGGCCACTTCGGGAAGAGCTGTCTCTGAGGCCAGGCAAGGGCAGATAGCAACCAACGAACAGGTGGATGGGGATGTCAGGAAGAGAAAGGCAGATGTAGCCTGCCCTGAGAAGTTCGACAGGAAAGGGGGTAGCAGACACAGCTGCACAGAGAAGGAAAAGAAGGGTGGGTGTTTTGAAATGGAGGGTGCCTGAGTATGCTTGCAGGTGGAGGAAGAAGCCAGTGGAAAATGAGAGATTAAAAATGTCGGGGGAAAAGAGGAGATAAGTGAGGCTGTAGGAGCCAGGAGACCGTGGAAGGGAGGAGAGTCCCAGCACACAGGCCTTGTGGAGGAGAAGCCTGCCTCCTGCTTTACGCTGGGAGGAGACGAGGGAGCTTCCAGAGCGACCTTGATGTGCTGGGAGACCGGTGGAGGAAATGCCCTAGCCTGGATTTATAACAGTGCAGCTAGTCACGTGCACCCATAACGTGGGCCACCTACAGCCTACACATGCACACACACCTGCTTCCCACCAAGAGTGCTGGAAAACCCCGTCTCTCTCTTACACACACACACACACACATGCACACACACAGGAAAGACCAGCCCTCAGGTAGACCCCGAGCTATGGGAAGCATCATGCCATCCGGCGGAGAGGCAAACAAGGGGCATCAGCTTTGGATGGGGCACCAGGAGCCCTGGCTCCCGTCGCCCACTCACTGCCTGGGTGACTTCAGGCATGTGACTTACCTGCTGGGGACTCTACTCCTGTAGAGTAAAAAGAGCACCACACCACCTTGCCCAGCCACCACTGGTGGGGCCCACCTGAAACAAAAGCTTCCTCCTTTCTGTTGTGTCTCTTTCTCTGCAGAAGCTCCAAGTAAGGAGACATAAACCTCCTACTGATCCTCCAGAGTACCTGGTCCACATGCCACCTGTTCCAAACTCACCTCAGCAGGCCCAGGCTCCACTAGATGCCCAAGTTTTCCACCCCTCCTCCCTGCTCTCCTCAAGGCACTGCCCACCCCACCCCACCCAACAGCTCCCAGAGGCCCGTCCCAGGTCCCATGCACCTGCTGAGCCCCCAGCTACCCAAACCCAAGTGAGGGTGGGGCCTATTTGCATCTTGTTTGCATTTTACTTGCTGTCCTTGTGCCTATTCCTCCTCTGTGACCTCTCTAGGGCCGTTTATTGGGTGCAGCTGGACTATCCTGGACCATCTCTGACTGGGCTTGGGGAGCGGCAAGAGAGGTGGAGAAGCAGCCTGTTGTGCAGCTCCCCAGCCTTGCCATCCGTCCCTGCTGCCTCTGCCCCACCGTGCACCTGTGCTCAACTTCCCTGGTTTCTGGGGTTACTGAGTCTCAAGAGTTTTGGGGTCTCCAAGAGCCTCTGATCTTCCCTTTAGGAATTCCCACCTGCTGGGGGGAGAGATTGTGCTGGGAGGCAGCGACCCCCAGTACTATCAAGACAGTTTCCACTATGTCAGCCTCAGCAAGACTGGCTCCTGGCAGATCAAAATGAAAGGGTCAGGAATCCTCAACCCTCTTCTCTCTCTGAAAACACTGCTGCTGCCAGGGGTGGGCCTGGAAGGGGCGGGGTTTCTGTCCTGCCCTCTCTCCTAGAGCAGTTGCTTCTTAAGACCCTGCCATTTGCTCTCTGCCTGCTTTGTCCAGGGATGAAGGGCACTGAGATGTGTGGGCCAGAGGGGAGGGGGCCTCCTGAGAGGAGGCGGAGGGTCGCTAAGCCACGTGCTGAGGGAGTGGGAAGCACCTTTCCTGCGCCAGCTCACACGTTACCCAGCCTTCACTGTGTCACTGGACCGTGGGCATGGCCTCCCATCACCTGCCCTCACTCAGGAAAACTACGCGGCTTGGTGGGGCCCATCAGCCTTCTGTTCTCTCTCTGATGGTGTGGCCACTCCCAGGCTGTCTGTGGGGTCGACTACCTTGCTCTGCCAGGAAGGCTGCATGGTAGTGGTGGATACTGGTGCGTCTTACATCTCGGGTCCCACCAGCTCCCTAAGGCTGCTCATGGAGACCCTGGGGGCCAAGGAGATAACCACAGATGACGTAAGGAGCTGGGGGGAGGGTGCTTTTGGTCCCTGGGGGGAGGGACTGGGAAGCTGGGGACTGCCCATCCCTCTCCATCAGAGGGGCCGGGCCACAGGCCCAGGGATGCATCTGCGAGAGGACCTCTCACACTCAGAGGGGCTCCTTTGACTCTCCTCACTGCCAGTATGTCATGAACTGTAACCAAGTGTCCACACTCCCGGACATCTCCTTCCACCTCGGAGGCAAAGCCTACACACTCACCAGTGCCGACTACGTGCTACAGGTGAGGTTCCACTCTGCCCTTCGGTGACAAGGGAGAAAGGGTGGTCAGGGCCCTCAAAAAGAGACCTGCCTCTGCCCCACTGATGCTTCCCTGGTTTCTGGGGTTACTGAGTCTCAAGAGTTTTGGGGTCTCCAAGAGCCTCTGATCTTCCCTTTAGGAATTCCCACCTGCTGGGGGGAGAGATTGTGCTGGGAGGCAGCGACCCCCAGTACTATCAAGACAGTTTCCACTATGTCAGCCTCAGCAAGACTGGCTCCTGGCAGATCAAAATGAAAGGGTCAGGAATCCTCAACCCTCTTCTCTCTCTGAAAACACTGCTGCTGCCAGGGGTGGGCCTGGAAGGGGCGGGGTTTCTGTCCTGCCCTCTCTCCTAGAGCAGTTGCTTCTTAAGACCCTGCCATTTGCTCTCTGCCTGCTTTGTCCAGGGATGAAGGGCACTGAGATGTGTGGGCCAGAGGGGAGGGGGCCTCCTGAGAGGAGGCGGAGGGTCGCTAAGCCACGTGCTGAGGGAGTGGGAAGCACCTTTCCTGCGCCAGCTCACACGTTACCCAGCCTTCACTGTGTCACTGGACCGTGGGCATGGCCTCCCATCACCTGCCCTCACTCAGGAAAACTACGCGGCTTGGTGGGGCCCATCAGCCTTCTGTTCGTCTCTCTGATGGTGTGGCCTCTCCCAGGCTGTCTGTGGGGTCGACTACCTTGCTCTGCCAGGAAGGCTGCATGGTAGTGGTGGATACTGGTGCGTCTTACATCTCGGGTCCCACCAGCTCCCTAAGGCTGCTCATGGAGACCCTGGGGGCCAAGGAGATAACCACAGATGACGTAAGGAGCTGGGGGGAGGGTGCTTTTGGTCCCTGGGGGGAGGGACTGGGAAGCTGGGGACTGCCCATCCCTCTCCATCAGAGGGGCCGGGCCACAGGCCCAGGGATGCATCTGCGAGAGGACCTCTCACACTCAGAGGGGCTCCTTTGACTCTCCTCACTGCCAGTATGTCATGAACTGTAACCAAGTGTCCACACTCCCGGACATCTCCTTCCACCTCGGAGGCAAAGCCTACACACTCACCAGTGCCGACTACGTGCTACAGGTGAGGTTCCACTCTGCCCTTCGGTGACAAGGGAGAAAGGGTGGTCAGGGCCCTCAAAAAGAGACCTGCCATTATGCACAGATCACCTGCTAGACCAGCCGTTCTCAAACTTGGCCACACGTTAGGGTCCTCTGGGAGCTTTTAAAAATCCCACATTGATACCTACTGATACCTCTGGGGGTGGTAACTAGGCATCGATGCTTTCAAAACGTGCAGGCAAATTTGGGAATCACTGCGCTCATCTCCTGATCTCCATTCTCATCAAATGCCCCCGGTAATGCTATGCTCCTTTGCTCTTATCTGCTTTTATCTTGGTGGGTTTAGAGGTGTTACATACCCTGTCCAGGACCAGAAGCTCTGTGGGCTGTCAGTTCCTGAAGGCAGCGCTGTGCCTGACGCATCGTCAGCAGCATCTAGCTTAGTAACTACCTCTGGGGTAGGGTGTGAGCCATGAAGGCTCATGTGATGGAGGCCTAGTGTGGGGGGACTGGTGGGGAGAGGCTGCTGAGGAGTCAGGCGAGGTGGCTCTGTGCAAAGCACTGAGGGAACCCTCTTGCTTCCTGCCAGGACCCCTACAACGATGATGATCTGTGCAAACTGGCCTTCCAGTGTAAGGACGTTCCACCGCCCACTGGACCAGTCTGGGTCCTGGGTACCAGCTTCATCCGCAAGTACTACACGGAGTTTGATCGGCGCAACAATCGCATTGGCTTTGCTCTGGCCCTCTGAGGCCCTCTGCTGCCCTGCCCTAGCCCAGAGTTAGAGCACTCTCTGGGACCCCCAGACCCCTCATCCGTGCTTGGGCCCTCACTCGGGGGCATGGAGCACCTCCTGGATGTGTGTCCTTCCCCCAGCACTGACTCTTCCCTTCTTTGATGACAACAGAATAAAGTCTTCATATTCACAACCCCACTGCACCTGGGTTCTCAAGGATTTGGAACAGGGAAGTAGTGTGTGATCATGTGCAGACAGGAACGTGACAGAATGACAAACTACACATTCACTCCCAAGCACAGGTTCTTGAGTGCAGGGCTGCGGGGTTCAAGTGGAGCTGTTTACATGGCCTTGGGTGGGACGTTTGCAGAGAGCCAGCCTCTGGATAACCAGGGCTGACACTGTGACAATGCACTTCCAAGCTCATGGAAGTCAGCCTCGACCTCAGGCTCTGTGTCTCGGCAACCCCCACCTCACAGAGCCATTTAACATACCGTCTAAGGTACCAACACCTAGAAACATAGAACACCAGAGATCTGAATGATACTCCCTTTCTACACATGGAGAAACCAAGGCACAGAGAATGAAGGCATTTGGCCAAGACTGCTCAGTGAGGTGTGAAAAATTAGAACTTGAGGGCTGACCATCTGACTCAGATCTTGGGAGTTTCCCACCTTACCGGGCTATCTTCAGGTAGACCTCACAGGTACCTTACCAGTGTACCATCACAGATTCAGAGCCTTAGCCATCCTGGCACCCAGGTGCACAAGCGCATCTTTGATGGATGCACTGCTGTCTTCCGTATCACACGACCTGTGACTTGGGCCAAAATCTTCTCCCACTCTGACCCCTGAACTGTCTGCAGGAGCTGTGTAGCCTGGGGAATAAGAGGCATTATCTACCTGAATGCAGCCACTGACACTGTCCCTCCTCATGACAGATGCTCACCTCTCTTTTGACAGAAAAAGATGAGGCCCTGAGTGGCCCACCCAGGCCCCAGCAAACCTCAGACCTCTAGAATTACAACCTCCTGGGATTGTATAGAACCCCAGGACCTCCATAAGGCAGCATTCTCACATCTGTTAACAGCCCTGTGCAGAGCCAAGAGCATGACTCTCCGAGTGTTTTTGCCTGTTTAGCTTTATTTCTTCACTGCAGGAAGGGTTGGAGTCAGTGTTCTTTTCAGCTCATCATTCTGAGGCTCCAAAACCTTAAGTAGGCACTTCCCCCTATCATCTCCTATCCTGTTCAATAATATAGCCATACATGGCTATTTACATTAAATATAAAATTTAACTAAACGTCACACTAGCTGCATCACAGCTGCTGGACAGTCACATTGGCTGGTGGCCACAGCACTGGACAACACAGATATAGAATGCTTCTGTCATTACAGAAGCTCCGCTGGGCACAGCTGCATTCTGGACAGCAATCGCGACCGAGCCTTGTGGCTGGGAGGTTCCTGAATAGGTGAAAGGAGCAAGGTGGGGAAACAGGCACCTTTCTGGGTGGCACAGTGAGAGTTCTCCCTCACGGGCTGGTGACTAGTGAGGTCCCCACGGGCACATTCGCCTCCAAAAGGCAGTTCCCGAAGTTCCCTCCCTATCCGAAAAAGCCTGTTCCCGCGGAGCCTCTTCCAGGAGTCCAGGACTCGGGTGCAGGAAACTGGAGCTCAGGTGGTCCATCCCAAGCTGACCTCTCGAGAGCGGCGGAATCTCCAGGCTCCAGGATGGAGCGAGGGCGCGGGAAGAGCCTTCCCCCGGCCCTGCGCCAGGTTACTCAGAGAGAGCGGCCTCAGCCGAAGTGCGAGGGAGGAGACCACCTCACAGCCTCAGAAGCTGGGGCACGAACCTGGGGCTGCCCGCCCGAGACCCGGGTTGGGGCGGAGCCCCCGCCCCGGCCCCGCCCCGGCCCCGCCCCCTGCGTCACGGCCCCCGGGGGCGTCACCCCGCCCGGCGCTCCAGGTAGCCGCGGCGGAGGCGTCGGCTGTGGGAGGAGGCGCTATCCCGGCGGCTAGAGGGCCGGGCAGGGCCGGGGCGGGGCGGGGCGGGGCGGGGGCGTTGCCGCGGCCCCAGCCCGCGGCCCGCTTCCAGTGATGTCACAATCGCGGCCGGCTCCGACGATCCCGGGTCGGCTTCGGGCGCCCGGCTGCGAGGCGGCGATTGAAGCGGGCCGCGGGCTCCTGAGTCATGGACTTCCCCTGGCCCCTCCTCTACCACTCCCACTCCCGCGCCGGGCCCCCCCGCGGGGGCTAGCGTCCGCGCCGCGGCTCCGAGGGGGTGGGGCTGCGGGGAATGGCTGTGCCCCCTTCGGCTCCCCTGCCGTGCTCGCCCTTTTACCTGAGGAGGCAGGCGCCATCCCCGCAGTGCTCATGGGGCATGGAGGAGAAGGCGGCGGCCGGCGCGAGCTGCCGGGAGCCGCCGGGCCCCCCGAGGGCCGCCGCCGTCCCGTGCTTCGGCAT
Organism: Tragulus kanchil; assembly: GCA_022376925.1. Classification (NCBI taxonomy): domain Eukaryota; kingdom Metazoa; phylum Chordata; class Mammalia; order Artiodactyla; family Tragulidae; genus Tragulus; species Tragulus kanchil. The sequence goes on along the minus strand of JAIOJX010000024.1, from coordinate 77,576,256 downwards.
ATCCGTGGACCAGGACGACATCCTCCCGGGTGCCCTGCGCCTCATCCGGGAGCTGCGACCGCACTGGAAGCCCGAGCAAGTTCAGACCAAGGTAGCCGAGCGGGTGCAGGGCCAGGGATGGGGCCCCGCGGGGGCTGGAACTGGGATGCGTGGACGTCTGTCCGTGCATCCTTCCGGCCGTCGGTCTCAGGGGCGCGCTGCTGCTGCACGCGAGAGCGTTGAAATGGTGGTTTGCGTTTGTATTTCTTTCTCTATTTTGGTTCCTAAGCAAAGCTAAGCTCCCACCTCTCTAGGCCCTCTGCACACACCCCTCCTCTCGGGGCTCTCTGGCATGCTGGAGGTCCCACCTGCCCACTGTCAGCAGGTTGCGCGTGTGGGCCCCACCCCCTGTCGCTGTGCGCTGGTGCCCCTCGCTGCCCAGAAGCGGGTGCCCATCTGGCTCTGAAACCTGCGGAGGCAGGAACTTTTATGGGCACCCCCACACGCACACACACATCAGTGACCCCTCTCTCCACACCACAGCGGGAGCAAAGCCTCCGGGCTCTGAGCTGCTCTTGCTGGTCACAGGAGCCACCCTGTAGAATTCCAGCTAGCCCCCAGCCCCAGGCTGGATGGAAAGCCTCTCTGCCGCCCTGGGCTCTGACGCAGTACTCCCTACACAGGGCACCTCGCTCTGCTGGGCACAGTCCTCGGGACACAGATGTGGGCAGAGTCTCTCCCTGAGGAACCCCAGGCTGACCCCCCAGCAGACCTCTGGAGAGGATCTTGGGCTGCTCCATCCCCTCTAGCTGCCTGTGGAGGCTGTGGCCCTGAGTGGGCACCTGCAGCTTCTGCTGAAGTAGGAGGGGCTCTATGCTGGTGGGCCTTCTGGTTGGGGAAAAGTGATGTTCAAGACATGGGAAGACTTACCGATCCCTTTGGGGGAAAAGGTGAGTGGGTAACATTTTCACGATAAAAGATCACCTTGGTGTAAAACTGTCCGGGCATCAAGCAGACCTGAAGTTAGTCCTAGCACTGGCCTTACATGCTGTCTTCCAGTCCCTCCTCTCTCTGGGCCACCATTTCCCCACCTTTTATTGCTTCAGATGACCCCTTCCAACTCTCTCGTACTGCCCATAAATTCCATGGTTCATTCCTCCTTGTCACCCTACTCGGAGAACCTGCTCTCCCAGGGTCCACTGTCTCTGTCTCTTCTGGCCATAAGGAGCAGTGATCACCGGGCCCTGGGGTGGGTGCTCATCTCAGTACCCTCCTGTACCTCCGCTGCTGGGTTGGCAAGAGGAACGGCGGTGAGAGGCAAGTTGGGTCAGGCTGTACCATCCTAGGCAACTCCCGGCCTTTCTCTGTGGCATTCTAGTCCATGGAGCCTTCTTTCAGGGCCTGATGGGACAGTGGCGGTGGTGGAGGGTGGGGCTCCTACCCACCAAGTGGGATGAGAATTCCTCTGCTGCGAAATCTCTTCCACTCGCGGCAGACCCAGGAGAGGTGTGCCTGGGCTGAGCCCAAGCTACTGTTTTTTTCTTGAACTCTCTGGTCTGGCTCAAGCATTGGGAGAGGGTGGAGGGTTAGGAGCCATGCTGAGCCCTTTACTAAATGAGAGGCCTAAAGGACAGGAGTGCTGTGTGGTTGTGCTGAACATTCAGCACAGGCAGCCGGTGCTGGAGCTGAGGCATCACTGGGGCAAGAGCAGTGTCCCTGTCCCACACATCCCTGCCCTGCCCTCTCCCCCATGCCAGCGCTTCACTGATGGCATCACCAACAAGCTGGTGGCCTGCTACGTGGAGGAGGACCTGAGGGACTGTGTACTGGTCCGAGTGTATGGGGAGCGGACAGAGCTGCTGGTGGACCGGGAGAATGAGGTCAGGAACTTCCAGCTGCTGCGAGCACACGGCTGTGCCCCGAAGCTCTACTGCACCTTCCAGAATGGTTTGTGCTACGAGTACATGAGGGGCGTGGCTCTGGGCCCAGAACACATTCGTGAGCCCCGGCTCTTCAGGTAAGGAGGCCACCCAGGGTACCACTCACCTCCATGATTCCACAGCCCTGGGCTTTGAAGCTGTTGGCTAGCTTTCCTGCTGGAGTGGAATCCATGAATGGGAGTCTTTTAAGACCTATGAACTCTGAAATCTCATGAAAAATGTGTGTGTGTTTATATGCCTTGCTTTGCGGAGAGCAGCTACAGCTTTGTGTAGATTTTCGGTGAGCTCTGCTGAAAGGATGTTTTCCTGAGGAGGCAAGTGAGAATTTTGGTGAACAGGGGACCAAAGAGGAATCGGCTGCCTGGCCCATGCCTCAGTCCACCCAAAATCTGACCTGGAAACATCTCGGAGCCTTGGAAGTGAAATCTGAGCCAAATCCCCAGAGTGCTCAAGGTTTCCTGCTCTTCCCTTCCTGCCAAGAGCTCAGGCATTCCTGGAGAATGGGCTTCATCCAGGGTGAGCTTGGTTGTACCAGCCCAGAAGATGCCATTTCTCTCCCCGTAGGAGCTCTTACTGGGCTTCCCGACAAGCTGGGAGCCTAAGTTTGGGGAACTGCTGAGGCTTCCTCCCAAAGACTCATAGGGACCTATGACGCCCTAAGGAGAAGTTCCAGCAGGGGGGGGGAGCCCAAGCTACTGTTTTTTTCTTGAACTCTCTGGTCTGGCTCAAGCATTGGGAGAGGGTGGAGGGTTAGGAGCCATGCTGAGCCCTTTACTAAATGAGAGGCCTAAAGGACAGGAGTGCTGTGTGGTTGTGCTGAACATTCAGCACAGGCAGCCGGTGCTGGAGCTGAGGCATCACTGGGGCAAGAGCAGTGTCCCTGTCCCACACATCCCTGCCCTGCCCTCTCCCCCATGCCAGCGCTTCACTGATGGCATCACCAACAAGCTGGTGGCCTGCTACGTGGAGGAGGACCTGAGGGACTGTGTACTGGTCCGAGTGTATGGGGAGCGGACAGAGCTGCTGGTGGACCGGGAGAATGAGGTCAGGAACTTCCAGCTGCTGCGAGCACACGGCTGTGCCCCGAAGCTCTACTGCACCTTCCAGAATGGTTTGTGCTACGAGTACATGAGGGCGTGGCTCTGGGCCCAGAACACATTCGTGAGCCCCGGCTCTTCAGGTAAGGAGGCCACCCAGGGTACCACTCACCTCCATGATTCCACAGCCCTGGGCTTTGAAGCTGTTGGCTAGCTTTCCTGCTGGAGTGGAATCCATGAATGGGAGTCTTTTAAGACCTATGAACTCTGAAATCTCATGAAAAATGTGTGTGTGTTTATATGCCTTGCTTTGCGGAGAGCAGCTACAGCTTTGTGTAGATTTTCGGTGAGCTCTGCTGAAAGGATGTTTTCCTGAGGAGGCAAGTGAGAATTTTGGTGAACAGGGGACCAAAGAGGAATCGGCTGCCTGGCCCATGCCTCAGTCCACCCAAAATCTGACCTGGAAACATCTCGGAGCCTTGGAAGTGAAATCTGAGCCAAATCCCCAGAGTGCTCAAGGTTTCCTGCTCTTCCCTTCCTGCCAAGAGCTCAGGCATTCCTGGAGAATGGGCTTCATCCAGGGTGAGCTTGGTTGTACCAGCCCAGAAGATGCCATTTCTCTCCCCGTAGGAGCTCTTACTGGGCTTCCCGACAAGCTGGGAGCCTAAGTTTGGGGAACTGCTGAGGCTTCCTCCCAAAGACTCATAGGGACCTATGACGCCCTAAGGGAGAAGCTCCTATTAAATGCTAGGACACATAAGAACCAGGAAATAGACTTAACCTTTAAGCCTTGTGGATGCCTCTGTGAGGGTCTGGAAGGAGGAGAACAAAAGAAGAGCCATATTATGCTGTCTTCCAACCATGCTGAGCAGGGATGTCAGGAAGGATCCTTCCTTCCCACAATGCCATGCCCACAGGCAGGGCACTCAGACTATAGTGAGGCTTGAGGCAAGCTGAAGTTTACCCCCCCACACCAGGAGCAGAAGTACAGGGGTCTGCTTGAGACCCTTGGGATCTTTCCTGTGCCAATTAAGGGGGAGAAGCCTTTCAAATCTTGAGGGGAAACAGGAAAGCCCATGTAGGGCGTAGACCAAGAAGCATCTTTGCTCTGTCATCTGCCACCCAGCTAACCTCAGGCTGGTGCCCCTGCCCTATTTGCAGAGAACCCCTTGCAGGCCCTCTGGGGACTTAGAAGAAGGAAATCTGAGAGCACTGCCTATCTGGCAGGTTGGGCCCCAGGATATTCACGTGGAGCTGTATGTTGTAGCTGTGTGTGTGTGTGTGTGTGTGTGTGTGCGTGTGTGTGTCTGGGGTGAGGGTGGGACAGGCAGCCCTGTGAGAGGGTCTTCTCAGGCTCCAGGTGATAGTTCCACATGCACCCAGCTGGAGACGGGAGGTCAGCACAGGGTTGATGCGGGGGCCCTGTCCTGACCTCTCCCACAGGACCCCTCCCAGCTCCCCCTCAGTCATGTGCCGAATATCGGCAGGTCCTCACCACTCCCGTTCTGTCCTCCTCTCCTGTAAACACTTCCATTTTCAGGAAGATTGAAGATGGATTTAGGTTTGATGAGAACTTTACAACTGGAGGAGAGCCAGAAATTGGGAGAGATATAGGAAGTAGACCCTTCCTCGACAACTTTCCCAGGATAGAGCAGTATCTTCCTGGGGTGGAGGTGGATCTCTGAGGGAAAGGCAGGGAGGAAAGGCCTCAGGATCACCGCCCCAGGTTTCCCTGAGCCTCACCTCCCAACCTCTGCTTGATGCTTTTATGCTTTACAGCATAAAAGTGCTGAGTGTTGAGGTTACTTTCTTTACTATTCCAGACAGCAACCGTATTGATATTCAAGAAAACTCTGTTTAGGCTCTTTTCTGAATCTTCCTTTGGTGGGGTGGCAGCGGAGTGGTGGAGCCAAGCATCTCTTCTCTGCCTGGCATTTCCACCCTCTGATTCCTGGGTGCCCTGCGGCAGGTTTCAGGTCTGCTTCTCCGCCTTGCCCAAGCCCTGGCAGGCTCCCTCCTGCCCTAGGGCCTCTCGCCTCTGAAAGCACGGCCTTCATCTGTCATCTGCTTGGTTGCTACTACACTACCTGCCTCCTCTGCCCTTTACGATGTGAGAGCCTCGGGGGATTCTGGGGGAGCCCCTAGTCCGCCCCGCTATCCTGTTGGGTGATGGCTGCCCCTTCCCAGGACCTGGCGAGTGGAGGGGTTTGTCCCTAGAACAGCTCAGTAACAACGTTTCAAACAGCCAGTGCCTTTGTTGTCTTCCCCAGTGATTATTATTCGAGCAACAGGCAGAGGCGAAGGAAGCTTGAATGCTGGAGGCTTGGCAGCTGGGTAGGGGGTTGGGGCTCCAGAGGGAGGGCTGGCAGAGGACTAGGGGAGCCCAGCTGGGACCCAGGGCCTCAGATGCTGGGTCCTTATCAGGGCCTTCCCTCTCTGACCGGTCAGTCCTCTGCCCACCCCCGCCCTCTCCCAGCAGCCTTCCTGGCTCTGCTTTTTCCCCTCCCACCACCCCCTCCCTCTCTCCCAGGACCTTGGATAATGTCCACAGGAGGACTTGAAAATAGAACACTGGTTTGTTTTGCGTCCTTGGCACCCCGCCGCCAGCATCAACTCCCTGCTGCAGAGGAAGGGGCTGCCCTGGGCCGCCTGCCTCCCTCCCCGCCTTGGCCAGGCTGATAAGAGCCAAGCACTTCTTCTCTGCCTGGCGTTACCACCCTCTGATTCTTGGGTGCCCTTTGTTAACCTCACCCTGATGACGTGGGTCTGAGCCCAAGCGGAGCGGGGTGGGGAGGGTTCCCCCTCCGTCTCCCGAGGAGCCCTCTGTCCTCAGGGGTTGCTGTAGGTTCTCCACCTTGGGGCGGGGCAGGGTCCTGGACCTGTGGCAACAGCCCACTGCTTTGCCTTTTTGCTTCCTGAAGCTGTGCTGGCTCTCTTCTGGAAGGGGAGCTGCTGGGCTGAAGGCCTTGGCTCATTTTCACGTCTTCTGCTGAGACCTTCCTTCTTTAGAACCGAGAGCTCCTATCAGATTAGTAATAATCCTACACTTGACCCCAGTGGAGCCTGTAGGACCATTTCTTTATGGTCAGGAGGGGCTGAGCTGGGGGGCAGGGGGCCTGCCCCACTCTCATACTGTGCTCTTCCTGTTTTCTGCTGTAGGCTAATCGCCTTAGAAATGGCAAAGATTCACACCATCCATGCCAACGGCAGCCTGCCCAAGCCCACCCTCTGGCACAAGATGCACAATTACTTCACCCTTGTGAAGAACGAGATCAACCCCAGGTACAAAGGTCTGAGAGGGTTGGAGGCTACTGCTGTGACTGCTGCCTTAACATGACCTCCCCTCCCCCAGCCTGCCTGACAGAAGGCTCAGCGGCTTCAGTCCTGACTCCTGAGCCTCTGTCTCCATGCAGAGTTGAGCCAGTCGATGAAAGCTCAGAAATTTGTTTATTCGGTTTTGTACTTAAGTGCTTATTTCTCCTTCAGTTTTTGGTTGTGGCAGGTACTAGGGTTGAGGACATTTTCCCGTGTCACTTGAAGGATACTGACCTCAGAGACTTTATAAACTTTGCCCAATGTCACAGGGCTCGTCGGAGGCAGAGCTTTTGTTTCTACCCAGGCCCTTTCTACCTGAGCTGGTTTCTGAGCGCTGAGGTGGGATGGCCTGGCTTTGAGACTCATGTGGGGCCTTAGCTCATCTGCTGAGAAGCCCTTGGGACTTCAAGAGTCCTGCTACGTGTCTGGGTGTCTCTTGTCCCCACATGACTCCGGGGCTCAGTGCCCTACCTTGTTCAAACTGACAGCTTCCTCCCTCTTTTCCCAGGGAGGGTGTGCTCCGCTGAGGCTGACACCGCCTTTCCCCAGGTCTGATGCAGTTCCCTGGACCTTTGCTTGTGCTCTCTGGCAGGCAGCCTGAGAGCCTTCTTTCTTTCAGATAACTGACTCTCCAGTAGACTCTTGAGTGCTGAGAAAAGGATCATGATATGGAGGAAAAATTAAGATCATCCCTGCCCCCTAAAAGGCCATAGTGAGTCTCCAATCCTTCCATGTTCCCCATTGGGGTTGAACGTCACTCTTTTCCAAATATTCATGAGAACAGGGCACAAAAGAGGTTTTGGGGAAGGGCACCTTCTTTCCCCTCTTAAGACAATAATTAACCATCCTGATGGTATGTCTCTGTCACATGCACGCACACGTGACTTTATCTGGTTCCTCCCTCTCCCTGATTATTAAGTACCATGTTGGGACTATTTGTTTAGGACAGCCCATGTGCAGACCTCCATTGTCAAATGCTCTGGGACAAGGACTGCCTTCCCCCTGTTCTAGGACTTGAACAGTGCACATGGAGAGCAAGACCCTCTGATCTTCCAGCCCACCACTTTCACCCACTTGACAGATGGAGAAACTGAGGCCCAGAGGAGGAACGGGACTTGTCCATGGTTATTACTGATCAGTGGCAGTTCAAGGACTAGAGTCCAGTCCTTATGCTCAGGCAGGACTCTTGTTCCTGCAGCTTCTTTTGACTCTTCTGTCACTGTGTAATCTTAAAGGAGGGGGGGCCTTGTCAGGAAGGGAGGGCTCTCTGAAGAAGAGCTGGCCAACATCCTTTTCTGTCACACCTTTGACCTTGGGCAAATCAAGTTGCTTAAGGTGAACCTCTTGAGGGGATGATGTTTGCCCTGAACTGTCTGACCTACCACAAGCAGGACAGCAATGAGCAGTCGCTTAGATGAGATGCAGCCCTTGAGTTCCCCTCATTGCCTGATAACCCTGATTTAGAATTGCCTTCATTTCACAAACACTGATTGATTGGAATTTAAAACAATAAAAAAACCTTGAAGGTGAAGTGGCCCTACCCTCAAGGAGCTTGGAAACCATGCATGTAAATAGGAACTGCTGTGCCCGGCATGTGATGTGTGCATGCGTGTGAGCACCAGGAAGGTGTTCTCAGCAGAGGTAGCAAGGCAGAGATGAGAAGGGCAGCCTCGGCTGGAGGAAGGTTTGCTAGTGGATGATGACATGGCTGGAGCCCGTCTTCACGAGGGGCTGGGGAACAGGTTGTGGGAGATGGGGCTGCAGAGGTGCGTTGGAGCTAGATTGTTAAAGAGCCCAGGTGAATTTAGCAGGGGCCAGGGGGATGTCCCCATGGGACGTCACTCTTCCAAATATTCATGAGAACAGGGCACAAAAGAGGTTTTGGGGAAGGGCACCTTCTTTCCCCTCTTAAGACAATAATTAACCATCCTGATGGTATGTCTCTGTCACATGCACGCACACGTGACTTTATCTGGTTCCTCCCTCTCCCTGATTATTAAGTACCATGTTGGGACTATTTGTTTAGGACAGCCCATGTGCAGACCTCCATTGTCAAATGCTCTGGGACAAGGACTGCCTTCCCCCTGTTCTAGGACTTGAACAGTGCACATGGAGAGCAAGACCCTCTGATCTTCCAGCCCACCACTTTCACCCACTTGACAGATGGAGAAACTGAGGCCCAGAGGAGGAACGGGACTTGTCCATGGTTATTACTGATCAGTGGCAGTTCAAGGACTAGAGTCCAGTCCTTATGCTCAGGCAGGACTCTTGTTCCTGCAGCTTCTTTTGACTCTTCTGTCACTGTGTAATCTTAAAGGAGGGGTGGCCTTGTCAGGAAGGGAGGGCTCTCTGAAGAAGAGCTGGCCAACATCCTTTTCTGTCACACCTTTGACCTTGGGCAAATCAAGTTGCTTAAGGTGAACCTCTTGAGGGGATGATGTTTGCCCTGAACTGTCTGACCTACCACAAGCAGGACAGCAATGAGCAGTCGCTTAGATGAGATGCAGCCCTTGAGTTCCCCTCATTGCCTGATAACCCTGATTTAGAATTGCCTTCATTTCACAAACACTGATTGATTGGAATTTAAAACAATAAAAAAACCTTGAAGGTGAAGTGGCCCTACCCTCAAGGAGCTTGGAAACCATGCATGTAAATAGGAACTGCTGTGCCCGGCATGTGATGTGTGCATGCGTGTGAGCACCAGGAAGGTGTTCTCAGCAGAGGTAGCAAGGCAGAGATGAGAAGGGCAGCCTCGGCTGGAGGAAGGTTTGCTAGTGGATGATGACATGGCTGGAGCCCGTCTTCACGAGGGGCTGGGGAACAGGTTGTGGGAGATGGGGCTGCAGAGGTGCGTTGGAGCTAGATTGTTAAAGAGCCCAGGTGAATTTAGCAGGCAGTGGAGAGTCCATGTGAGGCTGTTAGACACCTTGACATTGGGAGGAGCTCATTGTTAAAGGATAGACGTGGGTGGGAATTGGGGACTTTGAGGCACGAAGACCAGGTAGGGGAGTGTTGTAATTCGATGGGCAACATCTAGGTGTAGGGTTCCCAAATTGGAGCGTGAATTTCTCCTGGGTGCCTGTGAAGTGCAGATTCCGAGCCTAACCCTGGATTGGAAGTCTTGCATTAGACCCTGGAACTCTGCATGCTGACTGGCTCCGCCAGTGATTCCAAGGCTGGGCATTGAGGAACCACGTTCTGCCACATTTCCCTGTAGCAGCTCCATGGAGGGATGGAGAACAGGGGGATGAGGCAGACCTGGAGGGAGTGGATTTGGTAGTCTTCGTGCTGGGTGGGGCACAGAGGAACCCGGGGTGGCTGGAGAAAGGTGGAGTTCATAACTGCTTCAGGCGCATCAAGAGGAGATTCAGATGGGCTGACTGGTATGGGGGTAAAGGCGGTAAGTCAGTAGGTTTGAACACTTAAGCCCTTTTCTCCATGGGATGGTGCCCCCCTCCCTCCGCCGCCCCCCACACTGTGCCTGGATCCTGAGAGCTAAGTGGACTAAGAGCTAAACTCAGGCTTCCCTGAGGATGGCACCAGCCCCTTTACCCCCTCCTGCTGCCTCCAGAGGAGTGGGAGGAGCTGTTCAGCTTGGAATGTGGCAGTTTCTGTGATGTGGTGGTTACTATTCTGGCATCTCTGCTTGAGCTGGTGTGGAGCCTTCATTTCACAAACACTGATTGATTGGAATTTAAAACAATAAAAAAACCTTGAAGGTGAAGTGGCCCTACCCTCAAGGAGCTTGGAAACCATGCATGTAAATAGGAACTGCTGTGCCCGGCATGTGATGTGTGCATGCGTGTGAGCACCAGGAAGGTGTTCTCAGCAGAGGTAGCAAGGCAGAGATGAGAAGGGCAGCCTCGGCTGGAGGAAGGTTTGCTAGTGGATGATGACATGGCTGGAGCCCGTCTTCACGAGGGGCTGGGGAACAGGTTGTGGGAGATGGGGCTGCAGAGGTGCGTTGGAGCTAGATTGTTAAAGAGCCCAGGTGAATTTAGCAGGCAGTGGAGAGTCCATGTGAGGCTGTTAGACACCTTGACATTGGGAGGAGCTCATTGTTAAAGGATAGACGTGGGTGGGAATTGGGGACTTTGAGGCACGAAGACCAGGTAGGGGAGTGTTGTAATTCGATGGGCAACATCTAGGTGTAGGGTTCCCAAATTGGAGCGTGAATTTCTCCTGGGTGCCTGTGAAGTGCAGATTCCGAGCCTAACCCTGGATTGGAAGTCTTGCATTAGACCCTGGAACTCTGCATGCTGACTGGCTCCGCCAGTGATTCCAAGGCTGGGCATTGAGGAACCACGTTCTGCCACATTTCCCTGTAGCAGCTCCATGGAGGGATGGAGAACAGGGGGATGAGGCAGACCTGGAGGGAGTGGATTTGGTAGTCTTCGTGCTGGGTGGGGCACAGAGGAACCCGGGGTGGCTGGAGAAAGGTGGAGTTCATAACTGCTTCAGGCGCATCAAGAGGAGATTCAGATGGGCTGACTGGTATGGGGGTAAAGGCGGTAAGTCAGTAGGTTTGAACACTTAAGCCCTTTTCTCCATGGGATGGTGCCCCCCTCCCTCCGCCGCCCCCCACACTGTGCCTGGATCCTGAGAGCTAAGTGGACTAAGAGCTAAACTCAGGCTTCCCTGAGGATGGCACCAGCCCCTTTACCCCCTCCTGCTGCCTCCAGAGGAGTGGGAGGAGCTGTTCAGCTTGGAATGTGGCAGTTTCTGTGATGTGGTGGTTACTATTCTGGCATCCTCTCAGCCTTGAGTCAATGGATGTCAGGGCTGAAGGTAGCAAAGCTGGTAATGTTTCATTCCTTCAGGGGAGGGCAGCAGGGCAGCAGAGGGAGGCTTCCCAGGGAGGCAGAAGGCCCAGACTGTTCCCGCAGTAACCAGCTGCATGGCCTTGGTTGGTGTAGGGGTAAGACGGAGTTCAGGGCCTGGGCAACAGTGATCTTGGATGTCAAAGACATGTTTTTCAGGCTAAGACCTGGGCAAACTAAAGGAAGCCTCCTAATTCTTATCTTTGGATGGTCTTAGTTCAGTGGGATCAGGGTGAAGTATCCTAAAAGAAAAGGGAGCTTCTTACAGAAAGCCAAGACTGAAATGCATCTTATGCAGATCTGTCAACACAGGTAAATTTCTGTGAGGGTGAGGGGTGGCCTGCCCCATCCCACCCCTAATAGACGTGCAGGCTCAGAGTGGCCTGTGAAGAGCCTCTGAGGGGCACTGGAACCCCCTCATTTCAGAGGCTTGGCTGGATTTGGGGTTCTTAAACAGGCCTAGGACTGCTTTCCTTATAAGGGCGAGGGAGTGGAGTAGCCAGCTGTGGAAGACACACCTGGAGGCAGGAAGAAGCCTCTGCCCTGAGCCTCAGTTTCCTCATGGGGTTGGACTGGAGACCTGAAATGCTGTTTAGCTTTGACCTTCTCAAAGCCTGGAGGGGGCTTACTGCTCATCCTTTTACAGGGGCATGTGGAGATGTCTTAATAGCTGCATACTCTTCCCTGTGTTCTGGCTTCTGGGCTGGGCAGGGCCCGTGGGGCATCCTGTGGGAGAGTCTACGAGGTCAGTCTCATTCTCCTCCTCCTCCTCCATGTACCCCACTGCCCTGGACAGGAAAGCAAACAGGAGTCACATGAATGGAGATAAAGTCCCGGAACCACCAATGGGTGAGGGGGAGGAGGCTAGGTTTTAAGAGCTCTGCTAACTATTTGGTTTTTCAGTGTACACAGACCTGTGCGCTTCCTGGGACCAAAGTTCAGAGCACTGGAACACACGACAGCCTCATCAGCTCCCCAGGGAGGGCTTTGTTCAGGAGTGGGAGGAGCTGTTCAGCTTGGAATGTGGCAGTTTCTGTGATGTGGTGGTTACTATTCTGGCATCCTCTCAGCCTTGAGTCAATGGATGTCAGGGCTGAAGGTAGCAAAGCTGGTAATGTTTCATTCCTTCAGGGGAGGGCAGCAGGGCAGCAGAGGGAGGCTTCCCAGGGAGGCAGAAGGCCCAGACTGTTCCCGCAGTAACCAGCTGCATGGCCTTGGTTGGTGTAGGGGTAAGACGGAGTTCAGGGCCTGGGCAACAGTGATCTTGGATGTCAAAGACATGTTTTTCAGGCTAAGACCTGGGCAAACTAAAGGAAGCCTCCTAATTCTTATCTTTGGATGGTCTTAGTTCAGTGGGATCAGGGTGAAGTATCCTAAAAGAAAAGGGAGCTTCTTACAGAAAGCCAAGACTGAAATGCATCTTATGCAGATCTGTCAACACAGGTAAATTTCTGTGAGGGTGAGGGGTGGCCTGCCCCATCCCACCCCTAATAGACGTGCAGGCTCAGAGTGGCCTGTGAAGAGCCTCTGAGGGGCACTGGAACCCCCTCATTTCAGAGGCTTGGCTGGATTTGGGGTTCTTAAACAGGCCTAGGACTGCTTTCCTTATAAGGGCGAGGGAGTGGAGTAGCCAGCTGTGGAAGACACACCTGGAGGCAGGAAGAAGCCTCTGCCCTGAGCCTCAGTTTCCTCATGGGGTTGGACTGGAGACCTGAAATGCTGTTTAGCTTTGACCTTCTCAAAGCCTGGAGGGGGCTTACTGCTCATCCTTTTACAGGGGCATGTGGAGATGTCTTAATAGCTGCATACTCTTCCCTGTGTTCTGGCTTCTGGGCTGGGCAGGGCCCGTGGGGCATCCTGTGGGAGAGTCTACGAGGTCAGTCTCATTCTCCTCCTCCTCCTCCATGTACCCCACTGCCCTGGACAGGAAAGCAAACAGGAGTCACATGAATGGAGATAAAGTCCCGGAACCACCAATGGGTGAGGGGGAGGAGGCTAGGTTTTAAGAGCTCTGCTAACTATTTGGTTTTTCAGTGTACACAGACCTGTGCGCTTCCTGGGACCAAAGTTCAGAGCACTGGAACACACGACAGCCTCATCAGCTCCCCAGGGCCTCTGAGAACCTCGTTCATCCACATGTACTCTTAGCAGAGATGCCTGCCACGGGCCACAGGCTGGAGTGGGCTGCGGGACAGGGGGATCACGCATCCACGGACAGGCGTCTTTGTTCCTGCCCTGGAGTTGCCCCACACAAGCAGGGGTCAGGACAGGGAGACACGCCCATGGTTCAAGGGGGAGGAACTGAGTTATTGAGGCACGAGAGAACAAGTGCTTTTCTATCGAAAGGCCCTTGGCCTTGTAGACATGGGCTTAAGAAACTTTTCTCTTTTTTTCTTTTTTGCTTTCTTGTGTGGACCTGAGCGGTCTCTGTGCAATGGGAAGCTAGTCAAAAGGATCTCTGGTCCTTTCCAACCATGTCTCCAGCCAGGGCAGGAGGGAGACATGCCTGGATGTCCCTCTGCCTTCTCGAGAGGGCGCCAGTGCTCCCGGCACCCCCAGGGCTCTGTCACCGTCACACTGGAGGAGCTCTGGGGTCTTAAGAGAGCTACATCTCCCACCTAGGAATTGTTCTGAGGTCTGTTTGTATCCTTCCGCTGCTGCGCTTCTTTTCCTTTCTGGAATAACTGAGTTGGACATTCGTTCTCTGTTCCCTGACACCTCCTGATGCCTCCATCCTTATTTCCTGCTCCCTTTCATGAAGTAGCAGGATGCTGTTCAGTCAGGGACGTGAATGCTTTGCAAAATGCTTTTAAGCCCATGTTTGAATCAGCTTCTTTGAGTAACCACAGGAAGTCAGAAGGACAGGGAAACGTTGGTGCCATCTTATGTGCAACAAAAGTGAGGGCATGGGCTTCCCCTGGTGGTCCGGTGGGTAAAGACACCGCCTTGCAGTGCAAGGGGCGCCGGTTCGATCCCTGGCCTGGGAAGATCCCACGTGCCGCGGAGCGGCTGGACCGATGTGTCCAATTACCGAGCCGGAGCTCTGGAGCGCATGCACCCAGAGCTGGCGCTCTGCAACGACAGACGCCACCGCGATGGGAGGCCCACAGGAGCCAAGGAACAAAGACGGATGAAAACAGACAAATGAAAGACCAATAGAAGTGGCCCGCCCGCTCCCCTCCCTCCCCAACCCAACCCCCGCCCCAAATAAAAAAATAAATAAATCTTTAAAAAAAAAAAAAGTGAGGGCATAAAAGGCCGTGTGTCCAAGGCCCCTCTGCCATAAGAGGCAGAGATGAGGCCAGAGCCCAGGGCTTTTGAGAGCGAGCACCAGCCTGTCTGCTCTCGGCCCTCCCTCCACCAGCCGCCTTTCTTTCCACTGTCCAGCCTTTCTGCAGATGTCCCAAAGGTCGAGGTATTGGAACAGGTCCAAACAGCCACAGGGCTTTTGAGAGCGCAGTGCACTTAAGAAACTTTTCTTTTTTCTTTTTTGCTTTCTTGTGTGGACCTGAGCGGTCTCTGTGCAATGGGAAGCTAGTCAAAAGGATCTCTGGTCCTTTCCAACCATGTCTCCAGCCAGGGCAGGAGGGAGACATGCCTGGATGTCCCTCTGCCTTCTCGAGAGGGCGCCAGTGCTCCCGGCACCCCCAGGGCTCTGTCACCGTCACACTGGAGGAGCTCTGGGGTCTTAAGAGAGCTACATCTCCCACCTAGGAATTGTTCTGAGGTCTGTTTGTATCCTTCCGCTGCTGCGCTTCTTTTCCTTTCTGGAATAACTGAGTTGGACATTCGTTCTCTGTTCCCTGACACCTCCTGATGCCTCCATCCTTATTTCCTGCTCCCTTTCATGAAGTAGCAGGATGCTGTTCAGTCAGGGACGTGAATGCTTTGCAAAATGCTTTTAAGCCCATGTTTGAATCAGCTTCTTTGAGTAACCACAGGAAGTCAGAAGGACAGGGAAACGTTGGTGCCATCTTATGTGCAACAAAAGTGAGGGCATGGGCTTCCCCTGGTGGTCCGGTGGGTAAAGACACCGCCTTGCAGTGCAAGGGGCGCCGGTTCGATCCCTGGCCTGGGAAGATCCCACGTGCCGCGGAGCGGCTGGACCGATGTGTCCAATTACCGAGCCGGAGCTCTGGAGCGCATGCACCCAGAGCTGGCGCTCTGCAACGACAGACGCCACCGCGATGGGAGGCCCACAGGAGCCAAGGAACAAAGACGGATGAAAACAGACAAATGAAAGACCAATAGAAGTGGCCCGCCCGCTCCCCTCCCTCCCCAACCCAACCCCCACCCAAAATAAATAAATAAATAAATCTTTAAAAAAAAAAAAAAGTGAGGGCATAAAAGGCCGTGTGTCCAAGGCCCCTCTGCCATAAGAGGCAGAGATGAGGCCAGAGCCCAGGGCTTTTGAGAGCGAGCACCAGCCTGTCTGCTCTCGGCCCTCCCTCCACCAGCCGCCTTTCTTTCCACTGTCCAGCCTTTCTGCAGATGTCCCAAAGGTCGAGGTATTGGAACAGGAGCTGACTTGGCTGAAGGAGCACCTGCCGCAGCTGGACTCCCCCGTGGTATTTTGTCACAATGACCTGCTCTGCAAGAACATCATCTATGACAGCGCCAAAGGTGCACTTCCCTGGCCCCGGCCAGCAGCAGCAGGGCTCAGCCTGCCGGATCGGCTGGCTTCAGGGTTTTACTCCTCAGGCTGCTACTTAGCAAGCAAAGTGAGACCTTCTGGTGTAGGTCTCAAGTTAATTTGTAGGAGCAAGATAAAAAAGAAACAAATTCCTACTTAGAGAAACTTTACGAAGAAACAGCTTAAAATCATGGTCTGAGGAGCCATTCTCCCTGACGATGAGAATGTCTAGGCTGCCCCGAGCCTTCAGAGAAAGGTCTTCCCTGTGTTCTGGATGGCAGCTTCACTCTCACTGAGAAATTAGCCTTATTTTCTGGTCCTCAGCCATGCTGAGGACCTTGTCTTCGGATACGGAGAGCTTGAGGGCCTAGCTGCGTGAGAGGGATAGCTGGAGCTGGGGACAGGGCACACAGACAGACAGACTGAAGGAAGCAGCTTAGCAGGTTGCCACTGAGAAGCTGGATTAGGCTGGCTTGCTACAGAGACCAGTGAGAGTTAGCGGGTGCGTCCCTAAGGCCTGTGAACACCTGACCAAGTCGTATTTCCAGTTTTGGGGCCAACCCTCACTGCTCCTCCTCTTCTTCATAGGTCATGTGCGGTTCATCGACTATGAATATGCCGGCTACAACTACCAAGCTTTTGACATTGGCAACCATTTCAATGAGTTTGCAGGTGAGAAGGCGTTACTCTTAGTCCAAGATACCCTCCTTGTGAGGGAGGGCCAGGTCCGAGGGAAGGGTGGGAGGGGTTCTGTGCATGGGGAATGGAGGCTGGACACTCCCGTGCTCAAGATATCACGGCCTGCTTGAGAAAGCGCCAGGTCTTCAGACGGGGTGGGAGCAGGTGGACGCACATACACAGAGCACACCTCTGCGGACCCCTATGGCACTTTGGTACAAATTTGGAAAATGTGCCCCCTGTAGGATCCCTGTAAGACCCTCAGCTCGGCATGTAGGTTCGAAAGAGATCCCCTCCTCTGGGCAGACACAGCCCACACCAGCTGTACCAGCATAGCTCAGAGTCAGCCTCCACTCGCTCCCTGTTCAGGCTCCTTTTTGCCCAGTACAGCCCGTGTGCATAGGGGCCCTGCAGGCAGATAAAGGGCAGAACAAGCTGCAAGTAGCTCTTTGTCGGGTGGCTTGATGAGATTAACCACGGTGGAACTTGTGCAAAGTGTGTGCTCTGCAACTTGACTCCGCAAGTTCACTGGCTTTGTTGCTTACTAGCTGTGTGAGCCTTGGGGCAGGTTCCTTACATTCTTTGTGCCCCTGTAAGATGGAGACGGTAACAGGGCCTGCTTCACGGTGGCGTGTATACACCCACCAGCACGGCCCATACGAAGCCCCAAGTTGCTATTTGCTGCTGACAACAGGCAGGGGAGCTTTTCTGCCTCCACGGGAGGCTGGAGCACCTCGGAAGAGGTTGAATGAGGGGGTGTGCCCTGACATAGGCTGTCCTTCCAAAAGGCAGGTGTGTACAAGAGAATCCTTTGTATAAAGGAAGCAGGGCAGGTTTTTCCAGCTTGAGGGCTCGATTGTTAAACAGTTCAACGGGGCTAGAGAGGCAACGGGTGAATGGAAATAGACACTGGGGCTGGGGAGACATCCTCAGGCTGGTAGTGTGGGGCACGCAGGGTGATGTGACCAGTCCCCGTGGCTTAGGATAGGTGAGTCATGCCTAGGCCAACTGTAGAGCTGGCACCTGGCTCAGCCTCTGGTACTCCCCAGGCCAACCTGGTCAATTCTGTCCTTTCTGGCATCCCAGGTGACCAGGGCTGTTAAGCACTGCTTGTCCCTGAGGGTATGACTCCCCGGGTGGCCACCAGCTGCATCCAGGAGCCCAAGGGACAGATGGGGCCTCAGCTGGACAGAGCAGCTGAGTGGGGTGTGGCCTGGAGCAGAGTATGGAACGCAGAGCACTGGGCCTGTGGCTGCTCAGTTGCCAGACCCACTGGCCTTTCCAGAAGGGGTAATTGCCAAGCATTTTAAGTCCTTCTCACCCACAACACAGAGCAAAGTCCAGCTGGAATTTCTCTGAGACGGCAGACTGTATCTTGCCTTCAAGTTGAGAATGAAGGAGGAGGAACCCAGCACTGGGGAAGGAGGAGACAGTAGAGGAGAGAGGTCCCTCCTGGGTTCCCAGGAGCAAGGAGACCCTGATAGGAACAGAGAGCTGAGAACCAGTCTCTAACTGGCTATGTGACCTTGAACAACTTTATTCTCTCTGGGCATCTGCATCTGTGCCAGCAGCTTCTTCTCCAGCTAGACTCTTGGAGACCTAGAAGACTGTGTTTCTCCAGGGACAAAGGGAAGCTTGGGAAAGATAGGAGAAAAGAAGAGGGAAGAAGAGACAAGGGAAGGTAGCCCAGTCCTGGTCCTGTCTTTAATAAACTGCTTCTTTTTTTACCAGCTCTGAAGCCAGGCTCTCTGCCACCATGCCCAGGATGTGGCTAGTGGACATTGCATTGGTAGCCTGTCTGTTCTCAAGAAAGGGAGAGACTAGAGGAGTTGAGGACACTTAGCTCAGGGTTCCAAGCCTGGCTGCATTTCCGAATCATCTGGAGAGCTGGACAGGCTGGGGTTCCTGGCAGTCATATCTTTGCCAAGCATTCCAGGTGATGTTTTGGGGTAACCAGTTCAGCACTGGTCCAGGAAGCAGTGGTGGAGGTATTGATACATGACATCCAGCTCCCTTGCTTTACAAATGAGATCTCGGTCAGTGAAAGGAAAGGGCTGGTTCAAAGTTAACTGGAGGTTAGCATCAGATCCAAGACAGACAAAGAAGCTCCTGATTCAGGGCTTTGACCCAGCCCTCCTATCTGACATGGGTATGTACAGTGCTCAGGGTACAGTGGTGCTGTCTTAGGCGGATCCCGTCACTTCCAGGACAGTGCCTTGCCCCTCATCGAGTCGGCTTCCCTCTCTACTTTGCTCCAACTCAGCCCACCGGAAGCAGTGCCTTCAGCCGGGACTCTCCACTCATTAAAGTTTGTTGGTCAAAGGCACTGCTTTCTTTGGCACAGTCCCACAGGGAAGAGGGGATGGAGGTCCGGGATGGAGGGGATGGAGGAACCCCTACTGAGATGGAGGAGACCCCCAGGTGGGCCCGTCTCCCAGCAGGTCTGTGCGGCTGCCTCCTCCTCAGGTGTGAACGAGGTGGATTACAGCCAGTACCCGGCGCGGGAGACCCAGCTGCAGTGGCTGCACTACTACCTGCAGGCCCAGAAGGGATCGGCTGTGAGCCCCAGGGAGGTGGAAAGGCTCTACGTGCAAGTCAACAAGTTTGCCCTGGTGAGCGAGTGTGACTGAAGAGGGCAGGGGAAGGAGGAGCCTGGAGGAGGGCTCACCCCTGGCTCCTGCTGGGGGAGGAAGCAGGCCCAGAATCAGGGCTGAGGTCCTAGGGAGCCCCATCCTATGCTCCTGAACCCCAACCTTGCGGGAGTGCCTGGAAAGAGCCATCCTGAACATCTTCTTGATACAAAGGTGCCCTTTCTCTGCTTTCCTTCTGTTCTACCAAATACAGGTTCTTTCCTTCCTAGAGAACTATTTCCAAGGAAGATCCCTGGTTCCTGTTTTAGCAATTCTCTCATTTGGACAAGTTCTTTCTAGTGTCTAACCTTAGCCTTTCATGCTACAGTTAAACACATCCCTTTTTTTTTTGCCTTTGGAAAAGGTAACGTCAGTTCTAATCCTCCTTGTTAATGGTCTTCACTGGCACACGCAGAACTCTGTGTATGCCTTTCCCATCAGGCTCTTTCTTCTCAAATCACTGTGCTGTCTGTTCTCAATTTTGAGTGCTACTTACATCCTTCATGCCAGGTCTTCACTGGTATGAGCCAAGGGGATTGCTAACTAGTCTTATGAATGTCAGTCATGCATAAGCAAGAAGACAAATCAACTGGCCTGGGTTTCACAGTACATTATAGAGCTTACATAAAATCTTTAAATGCTGTAATTTTGAATTGCCTATTCTGTTTTCCTCATTAGTGTAAAACGGATTCTCAGCTTCTTCCTCTTCTTTAAAAAAATTAATTTTATTGAAGCATAGTTGATTTTACAATGTTATGTTAATTTCTGCTGTACAGCCAAGTGATTCTTTTTAAGATTCTTCCTCATAACCTCCCATACCTTCCTTTCACTAAACTTTTAGTAACCATTCCTACTTGCTAATTGATCTTTGCCCCTTTGAAGTCATGAGAAAGGAGGAAAATGGGCGAGGTACTGTAGAGCCAGCCCCAGAGTGAGCAGGACGTGGGGTGGGGTGGAACGGGAAGTGCATGGGAGTGGAGACCTTGGCCTGGGGTCACTGGGCAGCAGGAACCACAGTGCTCTGGCTTCTTGAACCTGGGGTGGCCTGGGCCCTGGGGGCATCTAGCCCTGGGGAGGGTCAGCGGCCTGGCTTATATCTGTTTATTTTCTAACCTCATGATAGAAAAGAGAGACAGGGGTGAAGGAGGTCAGTTTAGAGGTCTTCAGTGACTGGACCCCTGAGGCCCATGTGGTCAGGACACTGTGGACGGGGTGCCAGGCCTCCGCTAGTGGCCAGGCCTGAGCTCTGCCTTGGGGATTTCTCTACCTTGGGATTCTCCTGGGTAGGGGAGGGGCCAGGGCTGGAGTTCAGGTCTGGGTCAAGCTGGGCACAAGCTCAGAGTCTGCTTACGCCTGAAGCAGGCAGAACCTCTTCTGCTTGTCTTTGCTCCAAAGAGTGGAGTCCTCAAATACTTGACATGACCTCTGGAATATCCCCCACCCGTGAGGTGGGGGGAGTCCCCATGGTGTCTCTGCTAATGTCCTAGTTCTGTGTCTTCCACAGTGACCATGGCACTCCAGCTATTGAGGTCCATGACGGGTTTGGGGGGCTTATCCCATTGATCTTCTCTGACCTGTTTTCAGGCATCTCACTTCTTATGGGCACTGTGGGCCCTCATCCAGAACCAGTTCTCCACCATCGACTTTGATTTCCTCAGGTGAGTGCAGAGAGCATGTTGGGAGTCAGTGGGGGCAAGGTAGGGGGTGGAGGAAAGGAAGAGCTTTGAGCCTGGGATGTGGGGTAAAAGACACCCCAAACAGAAGGTGCAGACTCCATTCCTCTGCTCTGCTCCCCGCCCCTATTCCCGCCAGCCAACACAAGGAGAGCCACTGTCCAGGGACGCCTGGGCAAGCACATGTGTCTAGGACCCCTCTCTGAAGGGGTCCTCACAGCTGCCTCCTGCCTAGTTGGTTCCTCTATCCCTATTATAGCCTGCGGTCTGCTCCCCTGGCTGGCACCTCTGCATGCACTCTTCCCCACACAGCCTGGTGCTGAAGAGAATTGCTGGAAACTGGTCTGAAGAGTCATGAGTCCAGCCCTCATTTGATAGCAGAGGGAACAGAGTTAGCAGAGGTAGAGCGTTAGCACAGTTAGAGAGATAGCAGAGGGTGGGATCACTGGCTGAGGTCACTTGGTGGTTAGCTGCTCCTTTCGTGGCCACT
The DNA here is from genome assembly GCA_022376925.1 of Tragulus kanchil. Lineage (NCBI taxonomy): Eukaryota > Metazoa > Chordata > Mammalia > Artiodactyla > Tragulidae > Tragulus > Tragulus kanchil. The sequence goes on along the minus strand of JAIOJX010000024.1, from coordinate 77,555,061 downwards.
AGTGACCTAGTGGCAGACACACGTGCCCCTAAAGGACCAGGAATCATGTCATCTTCGATTCTGGTCCAGTCTCTGTCTTTATCCTCCCTACTCACCCTCAGCTGGAAAGGAATCACTATGCTGGCTTCAAAGTGTTCACAAAAATTAGAAAAATGCAAGTCAAACCCCTAATCACACCCACCTCACACCCATTAGGATGGCTGCTTTTAAATAAGCAGAAAATTGCAAGCGTTGGAGAGGACATAAAGAAGTGGGAACCCTCGTGCACTGCTGTTGGGAATGTGAAATGGTGTAACTTCTGTGACTGCTTCCTCAGAAAGTTAACATAGAATTACTGTATGATCCAGCAATCTCCCTGCTGGGGCTGTATACTCAAAAGACTCGAAAGCAGGGTCTTCAAACAGATACTTGCACCGCCATGTTCCTAGCAGCATCATTCACAATAGCCAAGAGGTGGAAGCCACCCAGGTGTCCACTGATGGGTGAATGGATAAGCAAAACATGGTCTGTGCACACGGGGAATGTTATCCAGCCTCTGAAAAGGAAGCAAATTATGCTATGACATGCTACAACATGGATGGACCTTAAGAACATCGTGCTTAGTGAAATAAGCCATTCTCCAAAAAGGCAAATACTGTATGATCCCCCTTAGATGAGGTAACTAAAGTAGCCAAACCCATAGAGACAGAAAGTAGAACTGTGGGTGCTGGTGGGAGACGGGGTCCAGTTGTATAAAATGAAAAAGCCCAACAAGGAGACCATACTGACCACACTGAGCTGTGAAGAATCAACAGACAAACATGTTTGGGGAAAAGTTGTTCCAGTCTGATCTAAGAAAAATAGTCAAAATGGAATGAATGAAAAACGCCAACCTGGGTTAAGGTCCATCAGACCTAGATGGGCTAGGCTGGTGAGAAACTTCCCTCATAGTGTGAGTGCCCCTAGCAGGGCTCACCTGGCTTTCCTTCTCACCCTCAGTTCCCTTTCCTGTGTTCTGGCAGGTATGCAGTGATCCGATTCAACCAGTATTTCAAGGTGAAGCCTCAAGTGTCAGCCTTGGAGATGCCAAAGTGACCAGCTGTCCCGTTCCTCCCCTCCCATCTGCCTGGCCCAATCTGTTCTCCAGGGCTTGATTCTGCTCTGGGGTCCGCACCTTTGGACAAGGTGGGCAAGGGGACAGGTGGGTGTCCCGAGAGAGGGCTCTACGCCTGTTCCCAGCCCCGAGTTGATGCTTCTGGTGACCATTCTTGTTTGGAGGGGCTGCTAGGACCCAGCTCTGGAGGTCCTCTTCACCTTGCCAGACTTGGTGGCAGGGAGTGCCTGCAGCCAGCCCGGGCTCGGACCACAAGCACCCTGGAAAGCCCTGCATCCCATCCCCAGGCCATCCTGGAATCTGGGCTGCCTTAGATGTAACTTTGACATTCCTGGCTTGGGGGAGGGGGAAGGTGGGAGGTCTCCTTTCTACCTCCAGTGCCCTGGGCCTCCGGCCTGTCTACCCCTGCATGCCCTATGTGAGAGGTGCTAAGCCCAAACAAGCATCCTGCCAACTCTGACAGGTGGCTATACATATCTTCAAGGAGGGGTCTAGAATCAGGTTTGATGGATCCCCTAGCAGGTGCCTCATCTGAGATCCATCCCTTTCTCCAAACCAGATCCAGTCAAGTAAGCCCTTTCCAGTCCTAGCCTAAGGACATGTGCTCTCCTCCAGTGCCCTTTCAGCTCCAGCGTCCCTTTGTCCTTCTGCCTCCTGCTGGGAGGAAAGCCAAGGGAATGGGCCACCAAAGGTTGGCTTAGCTTCATGCTATGGCTTGGCCAGGGGGGACATAGCCAAGGGTTGGGCAGCTGGACAGTACCCAGCAGCCTCCTGCCTTGTTCCCTCCCTCCTTGCCCTCCAGGTCCTCACTTCCAATGAACAGTCCCTCCATGTCCACCTTCTGTCCTGAAGTTGACCCAAGGTCTCCCCACTGGGGAATGACTAGTGGGGGTCAAAGGGCAGGGGCCAGAGGCTGCCAGGGTTTGCCCAGCGTGCAGGAGTCTGGGTGGGATCGATTGTGGGTGCTGAAGGAGCTCTTGTCCCAACTCTCAATGGCCTCCACCTCCTTTCTGCCCTCACGGGTCCTCCTGGCTCTGGCCTATAAAATTATTCATTTGTAAATTATGATTTTCTGCATTAAAATGGTCATTTATGGACCGCTTTGTCTGAGTGCCACTGGAAAGGACTTAACTTGGGATCCTGTGATTGCTCTTGGTGAGGGTGGAGGGATACTCCAGCCTGCCTCTCTGGAGCTCCTTCGAGCTGACACTTTGCACCATGCCCTGGTTCCCGGCTTGGGGAAGAGCCGGTGGAGTTCCAGCTCCTCTGCTGTTGAAGTTGGTTCTGAGAGTTCAGAGCCTAGAGGGAACTAGGCAGTGGATTCCAAAAACTGGGCCTGCCCAGGTGATGGCCAGTAGGACCCCAAGTGGAAGTGCTCAGGACTTCCTTGGTCCTTGCTGGCCCCCAGCTGCTAGAGTTGAGCGGGGAGTTGCTGTGCCTGAGAGCAGGCAAGGGTGATTTCTAGACCCAACCTGTCACCTTCTCAGAAGGCCAGAGCGGAGTGGGGCACCCTCCCAGCAGCAGCCCAGGCTGCACTCCCAAAGGGGCCCAAACCCCAGGGCTGCAGCTGCCTCCAGGGCCCCAGAAGGTGCCCAGTGCCCTTAGTAGCAGCAATGCCAGCAGCTGCCTTTCAGGTGGACTCTGGCTCTATGGCTTGTGCCTTCAAAAATACCAGGGAGCCGTGACAACCTCTGGAGTGGAGCTGGCACTGGAAGCTGAGGTCTTGTTCAAGGTCATGGTGATCCAGTGTGGCCAGGCCCGATGGGTAGCAGTATCACACCTAGGAGGGGTGTTGGTGGGGGCTCTGGGGGAAAGGTCTGCCCCAGCAGAGGGAGGGTGCCGAGGCTGTGCATCTAGGACCCTTGAAGGTCATCTCTGGGGCCAGGTGGTCATGGGCACTGCCTTCCTGTGACTGCATCGAAGTGCCCACCCTCCAGATCCACATTGGAGCTGAGGGCACCACTATGAAGGCAGCTCTGTTTCCAGACTCCTGTCACCTTGGTGTCAGCTTCCCAGATGGCTCAGTGGTAAAGAATCCACTTGCCAGTCTGGGTGGGATCGATTGTGGGTGCTGAAGGAGCTCTTGTCCCAACTCTCAATGGCCTCCACCTCCTTTCTGCCCTCACGGGTCCTCCTGGCTCTGGCCTATAAAATTATTCATTTGTAAATTATGATTTTCTGCATTAAAATGGTCATTTATGGACCGCTTTGTCTGAGTGCCACTGGAAAGGACTTAACTTGGGATCCTGTGATTGCTCTTGGTGAGGGTGGAGGGATACTCCAGCCTGCCTCTCTGGAGCTCCTTCGAGCTGACACTTTGCACCATGCCCTGGTTCCCGGCTTGGGGAAGAGCCGGTGGAGTTCCAGCTCCTCTGCTGTTGAAGTTGGTTCTGAGAGTTCAGAGCCTAGAGGGAACTAGGCAGTGGATTCCAAAAACTGGGCCTGCCCAGGTGATGGCCAGTAGGACCCCAAGTGGAAGTGCTCAGGACTTCCTTGGTCCTTGCTGGCCCCCAGCTGCTAGAGTTGAGCGGGGAGTTGCTGTGCCTGAGAGCAGGCAAGGGTGATTTCTAGACCCAACCTGTCACCTTCTCAGAAGGCCAGAGCGGAGTGGGGCACCCTCCCAGCAGCAGCCCAGGCTGCACTCCAAGGGCCAACCTCAGGGCTGCAGCTGCCTCCAGGGCCCCAGAAGGTGCCCAGTGCCCTTAGTAGCAGCAATGCCAGCAGCTGCCTTTCAGGTGGACTCTGGCTCTATGGCTTGTGCCTTCAAAAATACCAGGGAGCCGTGACAACCTCTGGAGTGGAGCTGGCACTGGAAGCTGAGGTCTTGTTCAAGGTCATGGTGATCCAGTGTGGCCAGGCCCGATGGGTAGCAGTATCACACCTAGGAGGGGTGTTGGTGGGGGCTCTGGGGGAAAGGTCTGCCCCAGCAGAGGGAGGGTGCCGAGGCTGTGCATCTAGGACCCTTGAAGGTCATCTCTGGGGCCAGGTGGTCATGGGCACTGCCTTCCTGTGACTGCATCGAAGTGCCCACCCTCCAGATCCACATTGGAGCTGAGGGCACCACTATGAAGGCAGCTCTGTTTCCAGACTCCTGTCACCTTGGTGTCAGCTTCCCAGATGGCTCAGTGGTAAAGAATCCACTTGCCAGTGCAGGAGACACAGGAGATGTGGGTTTGATCCCTGGGTCAGGAAGATCTTCTGGAGTAGGAAATGGCAAGCCATTCCAGAATTCTTGCTGGGAAATGCCATGGACAGAGGAGTCTGCAGTGTATGGGCTCACAAAGAGTTGGACACAACTGAGTCACTGAGTACAGAGCACCTTGATGTCACACAATGAAATGGTGGTACCGTGGTGAGCAGGGAATGGATGGGCCAGGGCCCTCAAGTATCCTGTGCTCCCCAAAGCTTGGCCACCACCTGCACAAAGAGCAGGACCATCCACTACAGCCTTGGAGAAATGATCCTCTTTCCTCCAGTCCTCTTGAGGCTGCGCAGGTAGAGGCAGGGTGGGAGGTGGGAGGTGTGGGCACACCCCTCGCAAACAAAGCCTAGAGTTCACCGTCTTCTTCTCACTGCTACTCAGCGCTAACCAGCACCCGCTGCCCGTCGGGCTCAGCACCAGGCCTTCGGACTTCAGTTCTGGCCTTGCCTCTACTCCCTCAGGCCCCTTCTTGACACTTAGCAGGGGTTCCGGGCAAAGCACTCCCAGGCACAGGTTCAGCTCTGCTGGGCTCTGACCCTTTGCCTCCAGAGGGGCACAAAGAGGGCAGAGACCCAGTTCGAGCCTGCCCCCCCCCCCCCCCCGCCTTCCTATTTCAGTCCAGGACACCCTGTTCCTGGCCTTTCAACCCGCCTGACCCTGCCCTGCCTCTCCTGGCGCTGGGGGTGGGGCAGGGCACCAACCACAGGTTCCCGGGCACAGTTTTTCCTGCCCTAACAGGACGCAGGGCACGTGATTCTCTCAGCACTTGGGATGAGGAGGCAGGACAAGGGTTGCTAGAGAGGGAGCTGAGCAGTACTGGCCTCAGGCTTCCCTGGGAATGAGGAAGTGAGGGGACCTCGGGACTGGCGGGGTAAGGGGGAGTCTAGCCAGGCGTGTCATGACCAGACTGCCCAGATGGCTCAGTGGTAAAGAATCCACTTGCCAGTGCAGGAGACACAGGAGATGTGGGTTTGATCCCTGGGTCAGGAAGATCTTCTGGAGTAGGAAATGGCAAGCCATTCCAGAATTCTTGCTGGGAAATGCCATGGACAGAGGAGTCTGCAGTGTATGGGCTCACAAAGAGTTGGACACAACTGAGTCACTGAGTACAGAGCACCTTGATGTCACACAATGAAATGGTGGTACCGTGGTGAGCAGGGAATGGATGGGCCAGGGCCCTCAAGTATCCTGTGCTCCCCAAAGCTTGGCCACCACCTGCACAAAGAGCAGGACCATCCACTACAGCCTTGGAGAAATGATCCTCTTTCCTCCAGTCCTCTTGAGGCTGCGCAGGTAGAGGCAGGGTGGGAGGTGGGAGGTGTGGGCACACCCCTCGCAAACAAAGCCTAGAGTTCACCGTCTTCTTCTCACTGCTACTCAGCGCTAACCAGCACCCGCTGCCCGTCGGGCTCAGCACCAGGCCTTCGGACTTCAGTTCTGGCCTTGCCTCTACTCCCTCAGGCCCCTTCTTGACACTTAGCAGGGGTTCCGGGCAAAGCACTCCCAGGCACAGGTTCAGCTCTGCTGGGCTCTGACCCTTTGCCTCCAGAGGGGCACAAAGAGGGCAGAGACCCAGTTCGAGCCTGCCCCCCCGCCTTCCTATTTCAGTCCAGGACACCCTGTTCCTGGCCTTTCAACCCGCCTGACCCTGCCCTGCCTCTCCTGGCGCTGGGGGTGGGGCAGGGCACCAACCACAGGTTCCCGGGCACAGTTTTTCCTGCCCTAACAGGACGCAGGGCACGTGATTCTCTCAGCACTTGGGATGAGGAGGCAGGACAAGGGTTGCTAGAGAGGGAGCTGAGCAGTACTGGCCTCAGGCTTCCCTGGGAATGAGGAAGTGAGGGGACCTCGGGACTGGCGGGGTAAGGGGGAGTCTAGCCAGGCGTGTCATGACCAGACTGCCCAGATCTGGTTTGGAATCCAGTGAAGGGAGATGGTGGGGACGGGAGGATTGTAGAAATGGTCAATGAGGTTGAAATGAGCAACTCCCCCCATGTGACCACTAGAGTGCAGGTGCCAGTCAGCCAAGCCTCTTCCCAAGATCTGCTTGCCACTGCCCTGCTTGTGACCTGGGGTGGGGAGGGCAGAGAAAGGAGGCACAGCGCCCTGGCAGGTCGGGCTGGGAAAAACCAGCAAACACTGGCAGCCAGGATACTCCCTAGATCAAAAAACGGGGCCCCTAATTCTTGGGTTTGTCTTTACTCCCATGTTTGTGGCCCTGGAATCGACCGTACCTACCTTCTCTCACCACTATCATCTCTAACTTAGAGATCCATTTTCCAGCATTCAGGAGCAAATACTTCCTGCGTTGGGAAGCTCACTACCACTTTTGGCCATCTTTGTCAAAAAGCTGTCTATGTTAAGCTCAAAGCATTGACCCCTGAGACTTGCATCTAAATGCCAGATGCTAGTGCTACCTCATGAGTGACATCAAATAGCTGTGATACCCACCCGACAGCTGTGAAGAAGGCTTCTCCTTGCTGCAATACCCTAACCTCGTTCCTGGACCGAATGTCCCTGGCCCTCTTGGTCATTCCTTGAAGGTCATGTCCGTCCACTGGGCTTCCTCTAGTCCTCTGTACAGGATGCCTGCCTCTGGGCACCTCCCTTGTCCACACACACTTCTGTGAATCCAACTCGTCTAATTGACACAGTACTGTTTAACTTTGTTGCCTTGATTTCATACTAATTTTTCAGCTACAAGAGTTGTTTTTTTTTTTATCAACTCTTCTTGCATTTTGAGAATTTCCGTCATCCAGCTCTTTGAGGTCAATGGGACTATCATTCTCCTCATTGTGATACGTAGGTCTTTGAAATCCTCATTTCAAAGTATAAGGTCACAGAGCCCTGAAGTATATAAAGAGACCCCATGCTTCATTAATCACTATCCTGGGGGGCTCGTTAAACGGCCTTGTGGTGTCTCTGTGGTCCCTTTTCTGGAAGGAGAGTCCACAGCTTTCGTTAAATTTTCAAATGGCTTCTTCAAAAGAGGATAAGAGTCATGGCTAAGGCATAACCTCCCTGTTTTCAGATGAGGATAATGAGGCCCAAAGGGGAGACCCGACAACCCCTGCCCAACATACCCACGAGGCCATGTGGCTAGTTCCAAGGAGAACCCAAGCGTCCTGAGGCTTACTATGGTGCTGTGAACGCTGCTTTCTGTCTTAGGACCTGATGGGCACTTTGTGGTGAGGTCTGGCTCTCGTCCTTGAAGCAGGGATGGTGTCTTACCTAAGTGTTGGCTCTGGGGGTGGCATCTAGCCTGGGCTCCTCTGCCTAGGACTTTTCCTCCTAGGCACCATGCCTGAAGTTCCATGGAACTGCCACCAGGGGGCAGTGGTGCCTGGGCTGGTGGCACATTTAGGAATTCTGGCCTTGGGCCAGCCTCTCCTCCCTATCCCCTCCCAGCAAGGGCCAGATTCTGAAATGGTCACGTCTTTATTACATCAACAGAAAACAAAAAAATTCCCCCAAATGTAAACAGGAGAAATGCGCTGGTTAAGTTACTAATCATTACCTTATTATTAACAAAATAAAGCACTATCTATGTTTACAAGTCATAAAAAAAAAAGAAACAGCCTGGAGAAAAGCTGGGCTTGGGGAAGTAGAAGGGGAGAAGATGAGGAAACAGACACAAATTCCACATCTGTCCCTGTGGGATTTGGGGTTCCCTTTCCATCCTGCCCCAGGGCTGTTCTGGATCTTTGGAGTCAGGTGCCAGCAGGATTTGATTTTTTTAGGGAAAGACCTTGTGAAAGGGACCAGGAACTGACGTAAGTTCCTGGTGTACAGCAGGGGAGGGGAGAGGTCGGGCAGGTGGAGGGGCTGAGCGGGGAGAGGATGAAGCCTCCCGGAAAGGGGGAGCCCTCCGGCCTCCTGCTGAAGAGGGAGGGGTAGAGATCAGTTGCCCCCAGAGCCCCCTCTCCAGGGCTTCTGTCACTTACAGAAGGGGGTACCACCAGTCCTCCTGCTGCCACTGTTGGCACTCAGGTTGGGACCAGGGCTGGGGCCCCAGGACAGAGCCCTCTGGAGGCTGAGCACATTCCCAGGCTGCTGGGAACTAAATTTCAATGGTTCTTCAAAAGAGGATAAGAGTCATGGCTAAGGCATAACCTCCCTGTTTTCAGATGAGGATAATGAGGCCCAAAGGGGAGACCCGACAACCCCTGCCCAACATACCCACGAGGCCATGTGGCTAGTTCCAAGGAGAACCCAAGCGTCCTGAGGCTTACTATGGTGCTGTGAACGCTGCTTTCTGTCTTAGGACCTGATGGGCACTTTGTGGTGAGGTCTGGCTCTCGTCCTTGAAGCAGGGATGGTGTCTTACCTAAGTGTTGGCTCTGGGGTGGCATCTAGCCTGGGCTCCTCTGCCTAGGACTTTTCCTCCTAGGCACCATGCCTGAAGTTCCATGGAACTGCCACCAGGGGGCAGTGGTGCCTGGGCTGGTGGCACATTTAGGAATTCTGGCCTTGGGCCAGCCTCTCCTCCCTATCCCCTCCCAGCAAGGGCCAGATTCTGAAATGGTCACGTCTTTATTACATCAACAGAAAACAAAAAAATTCCCCCAAATGTAAACAGGAGAAATGCGCTGGTTAAGTTACTAATCATTACCTTATTATTAACAAAATAAAGCACTATCTATGTTTACAAGTCATAAAAAAAAAAGAAACAGCCTGGAGAAAAGCTGGGCTTGGGGAAGTAGAAGGGGAGAAGATGAGGAAACAGACACAAATTCCACATCTGTCCCTGTGGGATTTGGGGTTCCCTTTCCATCCTGCCCCAGGGCTGTTCTGGATCTTTGGAGTCAGGTGCCAGCAGGATTTGATTTTTTTAGGGAAAGACCTTGTGAAAGGGACCAGGAACTGACGTAAGTTCCTGGTGTACAGCAGGGGAGGGGAGAGGTCGGGCAGGTGGAGGGGCTGAGCGGGGAGAGGATGAAGCCTCCCGGAAAGGGGGAGCCCTCCGGCCTCCTGCTGAAGAGGGAGGGGTAGAGATCAGTTGCCCCCAGAGCCCCCTCTCCAGGGCTTCTGTCACTTACAGAAGGGGGTACCACCAGTCCTCCTGCTGCCACTGTTGGCACTCAGGTTGGGACCAGGGGCTGGGGCCCCAGGACAGAGCCCTCTGGAGGCTGAGCACATTCCCAGGCTGCTGGGAACTAAAAATGGCTCCATGGGAACTTAGAAGCAGAGTCAGGGAGGGAGTGAAGGGGCAGGTAGAATAGGTCAGGATGGCTAGGGGCCCAGGGCAGACAGGGGCCTGCAGAGACCTGGTGGGTGTCAAAGGAGAGAGGGCAGACACTGAGGAAGGGAGCGACACCAAGGCCGGCCCTGCAGAGAGGTAAGGACAGAGAAATACACCAAGAACACACAGACCTGAGACACCCAGACTGACAGAGAGGTAGCAATTTGGGGACAAAGAGAAGAACACAAAGAGCCCCCCAGAGAAGCAAGAATGGCATCCAGAGATGCACCCACGGGACTCAGCGTCAGGCCGGGGCACTCAATAAATACCTGTGCAATGAAAGAACAGAGGAAAACACACGTGCATGTACGCACACACACAGCGGCCAGAGGCACGAGAGGCGGCAGAAGATAAAGATAGCACGGACAGCCAGACTTTTCTGCACAAAGTATAAAGTGATCCCGGTGGCTGAAGGAGTGATCGGGGCACTGTGGGTGGGGGTGCGTATTGGTCCCAAGGTGGCTGGTCCAGCCAGAACAAAAATGCAGATAAAAACCTCAGCCCCAGGGGAATAGGTCTGCAGCTGCCATTCCCCCAGGATGGGCAGATCCACAGGAGGGGAGGGTCATACAGGGTCCCCTGGCCACGAGCCCCAGGAGCCACTAGGGGCTCAGCCCACTCACCCTGTCACCACGATGAGGACCCACCTGGGCCATCAACTCCCCGGGTGTGCCCACGGGTGGCGTAGGGAGGTACTGTCTCCCATCGTGAATGTCTCTACACATGCTCAGCAGTGCCATCTCGCAGGCATGCCCAAGGCCAAGTACCAGTGGGTGGAGTGGCTGTGCCCCAGGTCTTCCCCAGGGAGGAGGCCAGGCCCATGCAGCCGGGATCAGTCCGTGAGCACCACCAGCTCCCCGTCGCTCTTCTCCTCGCCTCCGAGTCCTCATCTTCACTGTACCGGTATATCTCACCGTCGGCCACCTGAGCCGCCGTTGGCACTGTTGGGACCAGGGGCTGGGGCCCCAGGACAGAGCCCTCGGGAGGCTGAGCACATTCCCAGGCTGCTGGGAACTAAAAATGGCTCCATGGGAACTTAGAAGCAGAGTCAGGGAGGGAGTGAAGGGGCAGGTAGAATAGGTCAGGATGGCTAGGGGCCCAGGGCAGACAGGGGCCTGCAGAGACCTGGTGGGTGTCAAAGGAGAGAGGGCAGACACTGAGGAAGGGAGCGACACCAAGGCCGGCCCTGCAGAGAGGTAAGGACAGAGAAATACACCAAGAACACACAGACCTGAGACACCCAGACTGACAGAGAGGTAGCAATTTGGGGACAAAGAGAAGAACACAAAGAGCCCCCCAGAGAAGCAAGAATGGCATCCAGAGATGCACCCACGGGACTCAGCGTCAGGCCGGGGCACTCAATAAATACCTGTGCAATGAAAGAACAGAGGAAAACACACGTGCATGTACGCACACACACAGCGGCCAGAGGCACGAGAGGCGGCAGAAGATAAAGATAGCACGGACAGCCAGACTTTTCTGCACAAAGTATAAAGTGATCCCGGTGGCTGAAGGAGTGATCGGGGCACTGTGGGTGGGGGTGCGTATTGGTCCCAAGGTGGCTGGTCCAGCCAGAACAAAAATGCAGATAAAAACCTCAGCCCCAGGGGAATAGGTCTGCAGCTGCCATTCCCCCAGGATGGGCAGATCCACAGGAGGGGAGGGTCATACAGGGTCCCCTGGCCACGAGCCCCAGGAGCCACTAGGGGCTCAGCCCACTCACCCTGTCACCACGATGAGGACCCACCTGGGCCATCAACTCCCCGGGTGTGCCCACGGGTGGCGTAGGGAGGTACTGTCTCCCATCGTGAATGTCTCTACACATGCTCAGCAGTGCCATCTCGCAGGCATGCCCAAGGCCAAGTACCAGTGGGTGGAGTGGCTGTGCCCCAGGTCTTCCCCAGGGAGGAGGCCAGGCCCATGCAGCCGGGATCAGTCCGTGAGCACCACCAGCTCCCCGTCGCTCTTCTCCTCGCCCTCCGAGTCCTCATCTTCACTGTACCGGTATATCTCACCGTCGGCCACCGACTGCCTGTCCTCTGAGCCCTCGCCCTCCTCCCGGAGGCTGCAGGTGTTGACGATGACAGGCATGTTTGGGTCCAGGCTGCGGGGCGCATAGTGCTCCACCAGGGGCTGTGCCAAGGGCACGCTTGTCACCCGAGGATACAGGACATCTGAGGGGCTCATCTGCACCTGGCCGGGCTGTGAGCTGTGAGGCAGAGAACAGGCATGGTGAGAGATGCATCCTCGCTTCGCCCCGGACCCCGCTCTTCCCTGGGCCTCCTTAGAGCATTCCCTCCCACCTCCCACCCTCTGGCTCCAAGGCACACACACCCTGCTCCCTGGCTGTTCTCTGATGGCAGGTTCACTGTCGGCCACAGACATGCCCCTCCAACATGCAACCCCAGGGCCACATGTTCAGATAGTCCCAGAGGATCACGGGTAAATTCAGTTTGGGGAAATTGTATATTTCATATGCCCAGGGAGATTCCCGTTTCACACACACAGAGACACACACACACAGAGTTGCAGTGGTTGGGGAGGCCTGCTCACGGGGTTGCATAGCTCTGGCGGGCATCCTGACGCCGGGTCCTCATCAGAGCCTTGTACTCGCCCACCCGCAGCCGCTTGCCCTCCACGATGCAGGTGCGCTTCGGCCGCGGCTTGTACTTGTAGTCGGGGTACTTCTCCAGGTGCTGCCGGCTCAGCCTGGCCTGCTCCTCGTAGTAAGGCTGCTTCTCCTGGTTGGTCATGGACTTCCAGCGGGAGCCTGGCCCAGACCCCAGGGGCAAGGGGTCAGCGCTGGGCTCTGCTGACGCTCCCAGCCCCCTGCAAGTCCTGGAGGCCCCAAGAAAGTTTCGGATCCCAGATATCTGTGCGATCATATATACACAGCAAAGGCCTGGCCCAGTGTGGATGCTCCATGGATGCTGAGCAAACGAATGAGATTGGCATGGACGTGTACTAGCTTAAGACACGGCACCCACCCATGTACCAAACTACCCAGCAACTCTGGGAAGCCTCTGGTCTGTGTGATTTGCATAAACAAAAGAGCAGCCACCCAGGCCCCCAACAATGCCCAGAGGTTCCCTGTTGAGGACAGAGTACCTGGTGTTTTAGATGACAAGAACCCTAAATTGGAGGAGATGAGGCTTGAAAACAACTGCTTGTTCTAGCCCCCCTCACCCTGCCTACATTTCTCCATGGCCCCCAGTGAAGATGTATAATTTCAGAACCCCTTCTACTGATGGCATGTCCACACATACGCTCTATATCCCCTCCTCCAAGTTCCTGGGTGCCTAATAGTCCTACAATGGTACGAGACTCTAGGACCCAGCTGCCCTGTATCCTGCCTGATTCCCAAACTCTGGCAGATTTCACTGGAGTTCACCATGGTGTGAACTGGCTCACCCAGGAAGCCCCAGTTAGACCCAGCTGACTCCTGCAACCAGATCCTGCTGGACTCTGGCTCCTGGAGCCCCCGTAGCCCCCCAAGATCCCAGCGGCCCTCACCAAGGATCTTGCTGATGCTGGAGTTGTGCATGTCTGGGAAAGCTTGGAGGATCTTCCTCCTCTCGTCCTTGGCCCACACCATGAAGGCATTCATGGGCCTCTTGATGTGGCTGGTGTTCCGGGACTCAGGGAAGTGGCGGGAGCCTGGGGGGCAGGGGAGGAATCAGCCTGGCAGGGCGGCCTGTGTGGGGTAAGGAGAGTCCTCCAGGGCAGGCAGAAAGACATCCCCTACTTGACCACCAGGGGGCACTGGGAGGCTACTGCAGCAGCCAGGGCAGACCAGCAGGGGCCCAGCCAGGGACGGAAAGGCATAGACACGTACACGTACGACTCCACAAACAGACTAAGGGAGAGAAGGGGCAGATACAACTGACACCCCCTGGCCCTGGTAAGAAGCAGAGGTGGACCCAGAGCGCTTACCATCCATGTCACAGCCCAGCATGGCTTCTTCCAGCGGGTGCACACAGCTCTCCTCCAGCCGTTCCTTGGCTGGGGATGTGTCCAGGCTAATGAGGTCCTGGGTAGACAAGGCCACTCGTGCATCAACCCCCTCTGCAGTACCCCTCCCCTCCCCTCCTCTTCCCTTTGGTAGTCTCAGAGTCTGTGTCTTCTACCACTGGCCACCCAGGTGCAGGGAGTGGAAGCCCATACCTTACGGAAGGGAGTGTTGGGGGAACTTTCTAAGGCCCCGCCGTGGCCGTGCAGCAGCTGTCTGGCATCCTGGATGGCTTTGGTGACAGCGTCCCCTTCACCAAGGAACCCTATGGGAGACGGGGAGGAAAGGAAAAGAGGTGTGACTGAGGGAAGGCCATCGAGTTTGAGGGAGCGCCATCATGGGTTCATGCCTTGTCACCCTGGGGTGCACTCCACCCTCCGCTCTGTTGCACGGCATATCCTCAAGGGGGCGCCGTTTACACTGGAGTCGTGGTGCCAGTAGACTGGAATGGCCTGATTCCCTGACTGGAGGAGGGCTGGGGCAGGGTTGGGGGGATGGATGGGGAGAGGAGGAAGGGGATCCTCTGAGTGCTGAAACTCAAAGAGGCTGAAAAGAGCAAATCTAATCCCTTGTCAAAAGCACTGTCGCCCACAGAGGAGAAGGGACACGTTCACCCTGTCCTCTTAGCTTTCCCTATAAGAGGGCTGAAGGGAAAGGCATGAGGCGCTTACCCAAAGGCAGGCTTGGGGGGCTGGCCTGCAGGTCCCGTGTGGGGGCCCCATGGCTGGGGGGACGGGGTCCACAGCTACTCATCTTCAGGTTAGGGGAGCTGGAGGCGTTAGGCAGCTCGGAGGCCTTGGGCTTGGCCGTGAGGTTCAGCGGTTGGGAGGGCTCCTGAGGGAGACCCAGAGGGTAAGAAACACAGGAGGACAGCTCCGCAGAGGGACGGGGGGACATGTGGTGGCAGAGGGACAGGAGACGAGCACTCCCAGGAGAGACCAGGAGGCAGGAAAAGAAGACAGAAGACACAAGGGAACAAGAACGAAGGACCACCATCCCCAAGGCGGGCAGCCAGTCTCCGCGGGCGGGGAGCCCCAGGCCAGTGGGGTGGGGGCGGTACCTGGAGGGGGTGGTGGGCAGACAAGGCCCCGGGCCTCTTCACCACGGGGGCAGGGGGACTGTGCAGCAGCTGCAGCGGATACTCCACTGTGGGAAAGGCGGCAAGGAGAAAAGTCCTGGATGAGCACAGAACAGCAGACACCCTGCTTGACGAGGGCCCAGCAGCACAAAGTGGGCAGAGGCTCAGCGCTGGCCCAGCTTGCTTCCGACCGCTGCCGGCCAGTCCCAGAGCACTGCTGTGGGCCTCCTGCGCCCTTGTCCCCCACTGCATCTTCACCTGGTCCCTGCCCTTCGCAACCCACTGACTACCCAGTTCCCGCCCAATGGCGAGATGAGATCTACTCTTGTGGGGCCTGCCATCCAATGCAGGAGACTCAAGAGGCGCAGGTTTGATTCCCTGGGGTGCACTCCTCGTTTCACGGCATATCCTCAAGGGGCGCCGTTTACACTGGAGTCGTGGTGCCAGTAGACTGGAATGGCCTGATTCCTGACTGGAGGAGGGCTGGGGCAGGGTTGGGGGGATGGATGGGGAGAGGAGGAAGGGGATCCTCTGAGTGCTGAAACTCAAAGAGGCTGAAAAGAGCAAATCTAATCCCTTGTCAAAAGCACTGTCGCCCACAGAGGAGAAGGGACACGTTCACCCTGTCCTCTTAGCTTTCCCTATAAGAGGGCTGAAGGGAAAGGCATGAGGCGCTTACCCAAAGGCAGGCTTGGGGGGCTGGCCTGCAGGTCCCGTGTGGGGGCCCCATGGCTGGGGGGACGGGGTCCACAGCTACTCATCTTCAGGTTAGGGGAGCTGGAGGCGTTAGGCAGCTCGGAGGCCTTGGGCTTGGCCGTGAGGTTCAGCGGTTGGGAGGGCTCCTGAGGGAGACCCAGAGGGTAAGAAACACAGGAGGACAGCTCCGCAGAGGGACGGGGGGACATGTGGTGGCAGAGGGACAGGAGACGAGCACTCCCAGGAGAGACCAGGAGGCAGGAAAAGAAGACAGAAGACACAAGGGAACAAGAACGAAGGACCACCATCCCCAAGGCGGGCAGCCAGTCTCCGCGGGCGGGGAGCCCCAGGCCAGTGGGGTGGGGGCGGTACCTGGAGGGGGTGGTGGGCAGACAAGGCCCCGGGCCTCTTCACCACGGGGGCAGGGGGACTGTGCAGCAGCTGCAGCGGATACTCCACTGTGGGAAAGGCGGCAAGGAGAAAAGTCCTGGATGAGCACAGAACAGCAGACACCCTGCTTGACGAGGGCCCAGCAGCACAAAGTGGGCAGAGGCTCAGCGCTGGCCCAGCTTGCTTCCGACCGCTGCCGGCCAGTCCCAGAGCACTGCTGTGGGCCTCCTGCGCCCTTGTCCCCCACTGCATCTTCACCTGGTCCCTGCCCTTCGCAACCCACTGACTACCCAGTTCCCGCCCAATGGCGAGATGAGATCTACTCTTGTGGGGCCTGCCATCCAATGCAGGAGACTCAAGAGGCGCAGGTTTGATTCCTAGATTGGGAAGATCCCTTGGAGGAGAAAATGGCAACCCACTCCAGTATCCCTGCCTGGAAAACTCCATGGACAGAGGAGCCTGGTGGGCCATCATCCATAGGGTTGCAAAGAGCTGGTCACAACTGAAGTGACTTAGCACACATGCACGCACATGCAGGGTACCAAAGCAGCTACCTGGTGTGTAGCCTGTCTTATGTGCATTGCCAAGATAATCCCTAGCGTGTGTCATATTAATAGGTTCTCAGTTTGCATCATCCCACTTTACAGATAATGAAACTGAGACCAGGAGTAAAGACATGGGTGCCCATACAGCCAATGAATGGGAGCACTAGGATCTGAACACTGACCTTTCCCCTCTTCACACGCTAGCTGTCTTCCTCCTAGCTGGACTCATCCCCCTCAAGGAAGCCCAGCATCACAGACTTGACAATTGAGGTGGAGAGACAAGCCATGTAGACAAACCACTGACCACATGACTGGTGGTCATAGAGGCTGCGTGGGTGGCCTGCCAGAGAACTCTGTTCAGCTGGGCTGACTGGGGCAGGCGTTCTAGGGGAGGGGATGGGTGAGCAGGCAGCAGGTGGAATGGAATCGGCAGGTGTGACAGGAGAAGTGGAGAGGTGGGGCTGGCAGCCATGGACCAGTGGGGCCCGTGAAGGCCGAGCCTGGGAGTCTGTCCCTATGTCATAGGCAACAGGGCACCACTTAAGGCTTGTAAGCTGGGGAGAGATGTTATTCACACTCAGCCTGGGGGCGGACACATCTGGCAGCCACAGGCTCCCTGCTTACGAGGATTTGGGAGCAAACAAAGCAGGTGACAGCCTGCCCAGCCCAGGCCTTCCGAAACTTATTCCGTGTCCCCCTTGTCCAGCAAGGGTGTGGCCCCATCCCCACCACCAGGCCCCTGCCCTCCTTGCCCCTGTCGTCCTTACCCCCGCAGCTCAGCCCTTGAACACCTGGAGGCGCTAGTGGGGTGCAGCCTGCCCTCCCTCTTCAGCCTCACCAGGCCCAGTCCTCACTCCTTCACCCCAAGCTGGAAACTGCCCTCAAAGTAGGACCTTACTTTCTCAGGCCTTTATGTTTTCCCTTCCTCCACCCTGGGGTCAGCGGGGCTGACCCACGAACTCTGCCCACGAGCCCAGAGGCCTTGCTGGTGGACCCACAGGAAGGAACTCACCTAGCTAGATTTCCCGTCTTCTCTCACACATAGAACAGGGAACACCCGCCAAAGGGAGCTGACTTAAAACTGTTCCCCTGCTGGATCAGTTAAGGACAGCCCTTCTGTCCTGTCCCCAGAGCCTCTCATAAGGAATTATTGATCACAGTCTAACAATTTCATCTCCACCCCACCCTCACTGCATTCATTCAGGCTGTCATCCACGTATCTCTAGAATCGCCTGCAAGGCCCCTATGCCATCATACCTCTACCCGGTACCTTCCCTGCTCCCTACCAGTGTGACGACACAGCCTTCCAGAGAATGTTCAGGTGCACCCCACATTCTACAGACTAAATTCCACAGTCCGTGCTCAGCACCCACGGCCCTCCCCAGGCATCTCCCACGGGCTGCATGCTTTCCTCTCAACTCTGACATCCCATGGGCTTCCTGCCTCAGGATCCAGGCTCCTGTCCTCCAATTCCCAGCTTCATCCTCACAAGTCTGCTCTCCCACGACCGAAGCAAGCACCGCCTCCTCAAGGAGTCTTCCCAGATTCCCTTTTGGTATCCTCCTGTCTCCCTCTCTGGACCATAAATTCCTTGAGCTCAACAACCAGTCAGCACCTGACGCGTGGCAGGTCCTCGGTCTGTGGTCACTGAGTCTCAGTGACGGGGCAGAAGGTAGCAATGCCAATGGTCAGGGCAGAGAAGGAGCATGAATTCAGGAGTCATATCAGTT
The DNA here is from genome assembly GCA_022376925.1 of Tragulus kanchil. Lineage (NCBI taxonomy): Eukaryota > Metazoa > Chordata > Mammalia > Artiodactyla > Tragulidae > Tragulus > Tragulus kanchil. The sequence continues at coordinate 77,537,076 of JAIOJX010000024.1, read as the reverse complement.
AGCGTTCAAAATATTAATATTCAGGTACTAGAAGTGGGGGGATGAACTTAGATGTGCAACATCCTCTTAGGTCTGGAAAGCACTTTATGGTTTTCAATGTGCTTTTTCTTTTCATTCACCCAGTGAAATTCAGAATGAAGGGATTATTTTTTGACTAGACACACTGCAAATGGATGGATGACAGTGGTTTCTGGCTCCTTTCTTGACCTCAGGTCAGCTCTCCCTTCCCATACTCACCTGGCTTGCATGGGTGAATGGGCAAGGTACTGCCCTCAGAGTAGGACCTTACTTTCTCAGGCCTTTATGTTTTCCCTTCCTCCACCCTGGGGTCAGCGGGGCTGACCCACGAACTCTGCCCACGAGCCCAGAGGCCTTGCTGGTGGACCCACAGGAAGGAACTCACCTAGCTAGATTTCCCGTCTTCTCTCACACATAGAACAGGGAACACCCGCCAAAGGGAGCTGACTTAAAACTGTTCCCCTGCTGGATCAGTTAAGGACAGCCCTTCTGTCCTGTCCCCAGAGCCTCTCATAAGGAATTATTGATCACAGTCTAACAATTTCATCTCCACCCCACCCTCACTGCATTCATTCAGGCTGTCATCCACGTATCTCTAGAATCGCCTGCAAGGCCCCTATGCCATCATACCTCTACCCGGTACCTTCCCTGCTCCCTACCAGTGTGACGACACAGCCTTCCAGAGAATGTTCAGGTGCACCCCACATTCTACAGACTAAATTCCACAGTCCGTGCTCAGCACCCACGGCCCTCCCCAGGCATCTCCCACGGGCTGCATGCTTTCCTCTCAACTCTGACATCCCATGGGCTTCCTGCCTCAGGATCCAGGCTCCTGTCCTCCAATTCCCAGCTTCATCCTCACAAGTCTGCTCTCCCACGACCGAAGCAAGCACCGCCTCCTCAAGGAGTCTTCCCAGATTCCCTTTTGGTATCCTCCTGTCTCCCTCTCTGGACCATAAATTCCTTGAGCTCAACAACCAGTCAGCACCTGACGCGTGGCAGGTCCTCGGTCTGTGGTCACTGAGTCTCAGTGACGGGGCAGAAGGTAGCAATGCCAATGGTCAGGGCAGAGAAGGAGCATGAATTCAGGAGTCATATCAGTTAGCGTTCAAAATATTAATATTCAGGTACTAGAAGTGGGGGGATGAACTTAGATGTGCAACATCCTCTTAGGTCTGGAAAGCACTTTATGGTTTTCAATGTGCTTTTTCTTTTCATTCACCCAGTGAAATTCAGAATGAAGGGATTATTTTTTGACTAGACACACTGCAAATGGATGGATGACAGTGGTTTCTGGCTCCTTTCTTGACCTCAGGTCAGCTCTCCCTTCCCATACTCACCTGGCTTGCAGGGGATGGGCTGAATGGGCAAGGCCAGCTGGGAGTCGGGGGTGACAGGCAGAGGCTGGTGGCTTGGGGGGAAGGCTGGAATCATGACGTAAGGCATGTTGACCTGCTGAGGGCAAAGAAACCGGGGTAAGTCCCTGGCAGTCACAACAAGTTGCCAGCTGCGGTCAGCCCTGGCTGGACACAGAGGATAGATCCAGGGATGAAAGACACAGGCCTGGGGTAGTTTTCAAAAGGATCCGTCTGACCTAGACCCCCTCCATGGGTTACTGTCCTCATTCTCTCAGGTCCAGCTAGGAGGAAGATACTCTGGGCCCTGCCCTTGAAATGGGAGACAAAGACAAAGGACGGGGTTGGAACAGAAACGAGCCCCGCTCCTGAGGGCCATGCTCGAGTGGTTCTGCTTAGTCCACGTTCCCGGTCCACAGTGACTCTCCTCTCTGACATCAACAAACCTCCTGCTCTCCCAGAGCCCAGCATGCCCCTCTTTTTACCTGAATCTGCTGCTGAAGGAGGTTGATCTTATGCTGCTGCTGAATCAGCTGTTGCTGCTGCTTAGCGATCTGGCAGAAGGAAAGAAAAGGCAATCGGAGTGTGGACATTAGACCCCAGGACCCCACTTCCCATAAGCCTTTGCAGCTTCATGCACACATTGCCTTCCATGCTAGTGGATGGACAGGGTAAGAAATCAAACAGCCAGCCTTCAGGATTTATTCTCCTTTTCCGGAGAGCTCACTCGTCTCTTAAACACCAGAGATGTGGGGTGGGCAGGAAGCAGCCAGATGCTTTCACTCAGAGCCCCGCAGCATGCTCCACTCCTGCCCCGTCGTAAGGGCTGATGAATCGCCAGCGGTGGGAATACTCAGCCCCTCTCCGGGCCCCCTCCGCACCTGCCCCAGGCCTCAGCCTGCACCAGCTGGGCCTGCCCCGACCATGCTCCCTCTATGCCCTGACAGATTCCCCATCTCTGGAAAGAAAGCCAGACCCAGAGCAGGGCCTACCTGCTCCTGCTGCTGCCGGGCCAGCTCCATCTGCTGCTGCTGCTTCTCAAAGAGCATGGCAGCCATGTTCTTCTGCTCTGAGTGGGCCGTCAGGAGCTGGTCCCGCAGAGTGGACAGTTGATGGATCATGACCAGAAGCTGGAGCTCCTTCTCTGCCAGGCTCTCCTGGGTCCCTGCTCCACAAGGAAACAACCACTGTTGAGAATTTCTGTTCGTTCATCTTGTCCACCCATGCATCTTCATAACGCTGAGCAACTGCTATGCCGCAGGCAGCGCGCTGTCAGGGACTGGACCACAGAGATGGCTGAAACATGGTCCTTACCTGGAGGGGCTCCTCGTCTTGTCACCTGACACTAGTTGCTCTAGAAGTTCCCCACCATCAGCCGCTGATTCTAGGCCCTGGAAATGCTGATGGTGGACATCTCAGCCCTGGCCCACCTCTGACGTCCTTAAGAGCCTGGCATCACTGGGTCAAGTGGATAACTGTCCCACAGGAGAGCCCAGAAGGACACGCTCAGGCTTTGGAGCAAGGCAGAGCTGGGTTTAAACTCCCCCTTTAACCCATTCCTCCTGGGAGCTGTTGGGCAGGCGACAAACTTCTCTGCACTTAATAGTTTTCTGAATCTATAAATGAGCACGATGATGGTCACTTCACAGGGCTGCGGTAAGGGTAAGAGGAGCTGAACATAAAGCTTAGTCCTGGATCTGGCACAAGGCCCTCAACGAGCCAGGTTTAACTTATCTCCAACCGAACTACCAGAGAAATGTAGTGGGATGGACAGGGTAAGAAATCAAACAGCCAGCCTTCAGGATTTATTCTCCTTTTCCGGAGAGCTCACTGTCTCTTAAACACCAGAGATGTGGGGTGGGCAGGAAGCAGCCAGATGCTTTCACTCAGAGCCCCGCAGCATGCTCCACTCCTGCCCCGTCGTAAGGGCTGATGAATCGCCAGCGGTGGGAATACTCAGCCCCTCTCCGGGCCCCCTCCGCACCTGCCCCAGGCCTCAGCCTGCACCAGCTGGGCCTGCCCCGACCATGCTCCCTCTATGCCCTGACAGATTCCCCATCTCTGGAAAGAAAGCCAGACCCAGAGCAGGGCCTACCTGCTCCTGCTGCTGCCGGGCCAGCTCCATCTGCTGCTGCTGCTTCTCAAAGAGCATGGCAGCCATGTTCTTCTGCTCTGAGTGGGCCGTCAGGAGCTGGTCCCGCAGAGTGGACAGTTGATGGATCATGACCAGAAGCTGGAGCTCCTTCTCTGCCAGGCTCTCCTGGGTCCCTGCTCCACAAGGAAACAACCACTGTTGAGAATTTCTGTTCGTTCATCTTGTCCACCCATGCATCTTCATAACGCTGAGCAACTGCTATGCCGCAGGCAGCGCGCTGTCAGGGACTGGACCACAGAGATGGCTGAAACATGGTCCTTACCTGGAGGGGCTCCTCGTCTTGTCACCTGACACTAGTTGCTCTAGAAGTTCCCCACCATCAGCCGCTGATTCTAGGCCCTGGAAATGCTGATGGTGGACATCTCAGCCCTGGCCCACCTCTGGACGTCCTTAAGAGCCTGGCATCACTGGGTCAAGTGGATAACTGTCCCACAGGAGAGCCCAGAAGGACACGCTCAGGCTTTGGAGCAAGGCAGAGCTGGGTTTAAACTCCCCCTTTAACCCATTCCTCCTGGGAGCTGTTGGGCAGGCGACAAACTTCTCTGCACTTAATAGTTTTCTGAATCTATAAATGAGCACGATGATGGTCACTTCACAGGGCTGCGGTAAGGGTAAGAGGAGCTGAACATAAAGCTTAGTCCTGGATCTGGCACAAGGCCCTCAACGAGCCAGGTTTAACTTATCTCCAACCTAGTTCATGTCAGATGCAGCAGTTACTCCTAAGTGCCAGGGTGCAGACCATTTACATCAGAATTACTCAGGGACCTGTGAAATATACAGATGCCTAGGCCCCATCCTCTGGGGTTCTGATTCAAGAGATGGGGGTGGACCCTGGCATCTGCATTATTTTGAAGTTTCCTCTAGGAAACTTATTTTAAACACCATACTGGAAAACTTACCACTCTAGTGAACTCAAGCAACCACACTTTAATTTACTTAGTGACGTCCTGATGGTCTAGGATTAATTTCCAGCAGTGAAAGGGAACGTTCATTTTATAGTGAGATCTGAGAAGTAGCAATGACATGCCCAACATCACAAGGGTCCCAGGGGATTTGATTTCCACCAGGCCTCTGCTGCATGAGCCTGAGCCTAGTGCTTGGGCCTCCAGGTGAGGAACAGGGCTGACCCCTAGGGCCAGCGGGGCCAGAGTGGCTCAGGTCAGGTGTGAGGGTACCAAGAACCACAGAGAGTGCCATACAGGTCTAGACTGCATGGCCAGGACTGGAGAAGGGAAGGGGGTTCAGGCATCTGTCTCTTGCCCACCCACCAGGGCCTTCACCTTTGACATCTTTGGCTTCCATGGAGCTCCTTCCCAGAAACTTCTCCTTCCAATCACTGGACAGCAGCTTCTCGATGGCTGGCACAACTGGAAGACACCAAAAGGCTGAGGAACACCATCCTAACCACTCCACCCAGGCCCCAATTTCTAGCTAGGGCAGATCTTGTACCTTCTTTTAAATTCTGGTTGAAGTCCAGCTTCTCCTGGCTTCCAGAAGCAGCCTCAGAGCCTCCTGGTCTCCTGGGTTCTGGGGACCCACTGTTTTCCAGGGAGCCGCTGTCCTGAGAGACACACTGAGTGTCACTGTCACTCCCAAGAGAAGAGGGGCAAAGTGCGGGGGTGGGGGCTGAATACCCCAGGGATTTGTATCCTAGGGGAGCTCGGAAGCTAGCCAGCTCCCACCCTCAGCCGGGTCCTCCCTCCCCACCTTCTGACCTTTGGTCTGACTTGGCTTAATAGATTTGGTGAAGAGAACAAAAGGTTTTAAGACAAGAGACCTGGGCTCAGTGACTCACAATGTGCTTGATCCCATGAGTCCCTGAACTTCTATGAACCTGACCTCCCTCTTCTGAAAATGAAAATAGATACCGCCCCTTGCCACAAGGATTGTAGTTGGGATCAACTGAGTTAACGCATGTGAATGAGGTTTGCCACTGCGTAGTCAGAGGCCACAAGCCAGCTCTTAACTATTACTCCCTTGCATACACTTACCGTAACACCAGCCTGGGGGATTACTCTCAGGGCCCCCACCCCTACCCTCTTCAAGACATTGTTCCTTCTCTCCTCTTCTCATCTGAGTCCTCTCCATTCTTTTTATTTTATTTTACTTTTACAGAGTTTTGTTGTTTACAGATATGTATGACCCCAGATTAGTCCTCTTCATTCTTTAAGGCTCAGCTCAAAGCCTTACTCCTCCAGGAAGTCTTCCTTGATTCACCACTCCTACCTCTAGCCCCCTTTCACCTACTCCTCCTGGCTGGATCCCTCCTCAGAGCCCTAAAACTGGTCATTTTCACTCATTTGGCTTTTGATGACGTATTTCCTTTTACATCTCTTGCATGGAATCACGGACCTTTTAAGAGCTGCAAGAATCCTCACCACTCATATAGCTCAGCTCCCTCATCTTAAAGATGAGGAACTGTATTGTCTTTAATAGTGATTTAAATTCTGGTTTAGGTAATAAGGCTGATTTTCTCAAATCGTGAAAAAGCAGTAGATTATCTTTAAGCCGGACCGTGAGCGTGTGTATCCTATAGCTCAACTAGTCCTCAAGGGTAAGGGCCAGACACACACAGAGCAGTTAGTAGGTGAGTGAGGACAGGAGTGAGTCCACGTCCTGCTCAGATGGGTAGCCTGACCGGCCCACCCACCTGTCTTGCCCCAGAGAACACTTCTTCCTGCCCCTCTGCCCTGCTAGGCTGCTGGGCGCCTGCTCCCTCCACCAGGGGGAGGGCACATGCACAGGAGCTACAGCGGCAGCCTGGGGACACTGACCCAGGAGCCCGGAGGAGAGTGCTGGGCACCTGGGCTGGAGCTTGAGGGTCAGCACCATCCTGGGGGGGCCGGGCTGGGTCTCCAGGCTGGGGTTCAGCTGCCGTGGCTGAGCCTTGGGGGGGCTCGTAGCAGGGCTCCTTCTTCCCCTCTGACTTGACAGTACAGTTCACCATGGTGCCGACGTCATCCAGGGTCAGCTGGGCAGAGCCCGGGCTCCTCATGGACATCCTAAGAGAGGAGGGGCAGAGGGAGGGAGGTGAGTCTGAACTCAGAGGCAATGACTGCTGCCCCAGCTCCAAATAGGCACACTCATGCAGAAGACGAGCGTCATCTGGAACCCAGTGTGACAAACTAGAAAAGATTCTCTTCCCTCTTTTTTTTTTCTTTTTTAATAGAAAGGTCTAGAGGAAGACTGGGCCAACATTTGCCATGCCCTGCCTGTTGGAATGTTGGAACTAGTGGGCAGAGGGGTCCATGTGAGAAGACTAGAAATGGTTAACTGGCTGTTTCTGAGCCCAATAAAACCAAGATCATATGTACAGTACCTGTCTGTGTCTGTACTATTTATAATTAGTTACCAAAATTTAGAAATCAAGAGATACCACACAAAAGTCACGATCTGAACTCTCTTCAAGTTGGTTTTTGGCGGTGACTCGTTGGGCTTGAGTAGCAGCTTCTCTATGAACAAGCCAGACTGCTTCGCTCTCCCGCAAAGGGAAACCAAGTATCGACTACCCTATGCACTTACAGTTCTCCTTACAGTACAGGTGAGATAAAAAAGTGAACTATTTGGAACTATTCCTTATACCCATGTGTCTATCTATCAAAAGTGAGGGCTGAAGCAAGCTAAGAGATGAGGAGCTTTCAGTACATTATTTTCTTATATCTAGTTAGAGTCTCTCAGTTAGTGTCTGGCCCCCTCTGGGCCTCTGCAATCCCTGGTGTGATGAAAGCAGGCTGCATCCCCTCTTCTGTTGCTGACACCAGGCTGCATGGGAGGGGATCGCCAAGCGGCTGAGCAGGATCCTGGGAGGAGTGTTCAGTGGTCATGCCAGGCTCAGGGCCAGAGCAGCAGATGCCCAGAGCTCACCTGCTCACCCTCCAGAGTCACTGAGACAAGAATAGTGGGGGCACACAGCGGCTTCTGAGTAGACATGGGTCTTGCCTCGGTTACTCCACTTGCTGCTGAGTGAGCCTGGGCAAGTTATTTAACCTTTCCATACCTGTTTTCTCACATGTAAAACAGGCAGTGTGAATTGATGAATTGATATTTACAAGGAGTTCAGAATAATGCTTGGTACTAGTACGCACTGAAGTTGCCTTGTTAAAGCCCAGCTGGTTGGAAACAAGGACCACCACCTCGGTATAGCCTGGGGGCTTGTATGAAAGGTGAAGCCCCGGGTCATTCACAAATCAGAGTTCGTGTGGGTGAGGTCATTAATCTGTTTTAGCAAGACCTCCTGGTGATTCTGATCCATACTAGTTTGAAAAGCTTTGTTAAATAAAAAATTTTTAAATATTTGTTTGGGAGGAGAGTGAGGCAGAAATTATAGTAAAACATCCCTTACATTGCAGGTGCAGTATAATATTTGTATATTACATCAATGCTGTATAATAAAATATTTCTTACAATGAATGATGCAATGTGCTGCATAGGTAGGTGTACACAGCTGTATACACGGACAGTATTTTACCTGAAATAACTGAAAGAGCACTCTAGTTGAGTAAGATGTATACGCATGATTTGACGCCACCCTACAGATCAGACCAGACTAGACTCTCCCGCCACTTTCAAAGCGCAGGGTGCCCTGGGCGCCAGTGCGGGATCCTGGAAGGGCACTGCAGGGGGAGGCGACAGGGACATACCTCAGTCCTGGGGAAAAGAAGACTGCCAGCCTGGCTAACCCTGCGGCTTTGGGTGCAGCTCTGGGTCCCTCCCACCACCACCCTGGGACCTGGAGAGCAGCCAGGAAGCAGGCGCTCGGCCCATCCGGGCACAGGGAGGGGCACAGAGCCAGGCCCCGAGCAGGGGGGGCGCGCATGGGGGAGGGGAAGTCGGGGAGGGGTATTATCCTGAAGCTGAGGGCAGCAATTACATAACAAACAAACCCGGGGCTCAAGCTGTGAATTAATCAAACCGCTGAAAATAAAACCTTCCTCTCAGGAACTTCAGACAAAAGAAATGAAAACAACCAGGCTGGCTGGAAAATAAAAGACAGCAGTGCTGAAAGGGGGACAAAAGGAAATCAGACAATAGGGTGTTGGACAAAGGCAATAAAGCCAAAGGAAGTGTGACAGGCGAACAATGCGGGCCTGTGGGCTTCTGATCCCCGGCCGGCTCCGCGCCGCGGGCCCACACCCACCGCGCCACCATGCCGGGCAGGCCGCCGGGTGGCCTCCCCGCTCAGGCCTGGGGTCCTGAGGGCTTTCTCCTCCCGGCGGTCCCAACCTCGTGGCCTTCCGGCGCCTACCTCAAAGCCTTCTTCCCCACTGCAGCCCAGAGACCCTGGCAGCAGCCGCAGGGCGAGTAACCTTGTAACCTCGCAGGGCTTCGGTAACCTCGGGGCACTGTGCTGGGCCCCCCCCCAGAGCTGCGGTCCAGTGGTGCATCACCCTCACCCCGCCCCGCAGCTGAAGGCAGGGGCAGAGGAGGTGCTGATCCGTCCTAGTGAATCAGGACCGAGCTGCCCAGTCCTGTGGCCACGCGGCCGCTAAGCACCTGCACCACAGCTGATCCCAGTGGAAACCTGCTGAGTACAAACCACATCCCTGTTTTGGAAGGGTTAGTACAAAAACATAATATAAAACAGCTCATTAATAATTGGGTACTGATTACATGTTGAAATTATAAGGGTTTGGATACTCTTGGGTTAAATAAAACATTGTTAAAATTCATCTCACCTGTTTCTCTTTGCACTCCTCACTGCAGCTAGGAGGAAGCATAGCATGTGTGGCTGGCATTTCATTTCAGTTGGACCCTGCTGCACTAGCACATCTCCCTACTTTGATCTTGGCGGCTTTTCTGGTCTTAACTCCCAAGAGTACACCCAAGTGGTACTAGAATTATTGTCTAAAATTCAGCTCGGGACCTGGAGGCAGCCAGGAAGCAGGCGCTCAGCCCATCCGGGCACAGGGAGGGGCACAGAGCCAGGCCCCGAGCAGGGGCGCGCATGGGGGAGGGGAAGTCGGGGAGGGGTATTATCCTGAAGCTGAGGGCAGCAATTACATAACAAACAAACCCGGGGCTCAAGCTGTGAATTAATCAAACCGCTGAAAATAAAACCTTCCTCTCAGGAACTTCAGACAAAAGAAATGAAAACAACCAGGCTGGCTGGAAAATAAAAGACAGCAGTGCTGAAAGGGGGACAAAAGGAAATCAGACAATAGGGTGTTGGACAAAGGCAATAAAGCCAAAGGAAGTGTGACAGGCGAACAATGCGGGCCTGTGGGCTTCTGATCCCCGGCCGGCTCCGCGCCGCGGGCCCACACCCACCGCGCCACCATGCCGGGCAGGCCGCCGGGTGGCCTCCCCGCTCAGGCCTGGGGTCCTGAGGGCTTTCTCCTCCCGGCGGTCCCAACCTCGTGGCCTTCCGGCGCCTACCTCAAAGCCTTCTTCCCCACTGCAGCCCAGAGACCCTGGCAGCAGCCGCAGGGCGAGTAACCTTGTAACCTCGCAGGGCTTCGGTAACCTCGGGGCACTGTGCTGGGCCCCCCCCCAGAGCTGCGGTCCAGTGGTGCATCACCCTCACCCCGCCCCGCAGCTGAAGGCAGGGGCAGAGGAGGTGCTGATCCGTCCTAGTGAATCAGGACCGAGCTGCCCAGTCCTGTGGCCACGCGGCCGCTAAGCACCTGCACCACAGCTGATCCCAGTGGAAACCTGCTGAGTACAAACCACATCCCTGTTTTGGAAGGGTTAGTACAAAAACATAATATAAAACAGCTCATTAATAATTGGGTACTGATTACATGTTGAAATTATAAGGGTTTGGATACTCTTGGGTTAAATAAAACATTGTTAAAATTCATCTCACCTGTTTCTCTTTGCACTCCTCACTGCAGCTAGGAGGAAGCATAGCATGTGTGGCTGGCATTTCATTTCAGTTGGACCCTGCTGCACTAGCACATCTCCCTACTTTGATCTTGGCGGCTTTTCTGCTAGTCTTAACTCCCAAGAGTACACCCAAGTGGTACTAGAATTATTGTCATTTTCAGGGGCTCCCAAAAGCTCATTCCAGCTTCTGGCCTAGCGCCCGGTAACAAAGAAAATGGTTCCTGGTGACCAGCCAAGCTAGCTTGGAGGTGTCTGTCTGGTCACCAGGGTGTGGCACCCACCAGATAACCCTGCCAGCTCCTGCTAACAGCCCAGACCAGGGCCCTTCATTCCCACGAGCGTCCGGCTCCACTTCAGGCACTGGCACTGGCTCTCTCTTTGGTCCCCTTCTCTGGATCCACTGGTTTATGGAGAAGTAACAGCCCAGGGTTGATTCTGAGTGCTGGCTTTGGGGTTTAACAATCTGGCTTCAAATCCCTCCCCTGCCATCAGCTGACTGGTGTTACCTTGGGAAGTTAATTAACTCTGAGCCTCCACATCCTAATCCATATAATGGGTATAATAATCCCTCTCTCACAGGCGTCCATGGAGATTAAATAATACAGGGCAAATATCCATTAAGTTGTCACATAGCCCAAGATGCTTCTACAGCCAGGTGGTTGAGAGAAAAGCCTCTGGAGTTAGACAGACCTGAGTCCATTTGAATCCTAAGTTTGCTTAATTAATTGCTGTAACCACAGGCAAGTGACACAGCCTCTCTAAACCCAGGTTCCTCCTCAGTGAAATGGGAATAAAGCCTCCAATATGAAGTGATCAGCCTTCGATTACACTCCAGGGACTATAAGATGCACCTTTTTACATTCTCTTGGCACCCGAACTTGGCCCTCAAAGCACTCTTCACAGTTGGTAATGATACCTTCACATGTTTCATTTCTGACTAATCCAGTAGCCTGAGAACCCATCCAACCCCACACTGTGAAAATAGGCTTGATCATTATTGCCCCAGAATCTAGCACAGAGCCTGGAATATACAGGTGTTCGGTAACATCTGTAGAACAAAGAGAGTGTCAGTAGCATAGAAAGCGGCAGATCTGAACACGTGACAGCTATTATCACCGTTATTAGACAGACGCTGCCCTCTGTGCCTTATTTCCCATACCCCTACCTCCCACACCCCTACCTCCCACACCCGATTATCCTCAGCTACATTTTCCTTGCATCTAAGCTCTTCTATGAATGACCCAAATCCCCCAGGGGCAAGTCCATTTCCTTTCGTTCCTACCTTGGGACAGTAAGAAACATTTTCCACACTTTTTGCATTTAAAGATCCTGTTGGAGCTTTCCCTTAAGTCTCTTCCACAGGCTTAAAATAAAAATTCCCTTCCCTACAAAGCATGCTCCAAGCTTCAGTCACATACACGATTTTTTCAGGAAATTTTAAGGTCACATCCTCCCCTCTCCCCAGATGCCCAGAGCTCAAAGACTCTTTTAGAACACAGGAGATGTGAAATCCTGGGCTCCCCTAGTTTCCACTCAGGTCCTGGTCAGAGGCCACAAGTCCACTGGACACTCCTGGGGACTCTCACTCAGACAGAAGCGCTTCCAGGACCCGGTCTCCTCCCTCTCACCCAGCCTCACTCATATTTCATCAGTGGAGAAACTGAGGCCCTGAAAGGTCAGTTCACCTGGCTTTGGGGGGCAGTACTGATTTAGAAATTGAATCAGAGGACCTTCAACCAGCTGGGACGCGGAACAGCATTCCTGCTCGGCCTTCCTTCCTTTCCCTTCCCTTCCCTTCCGAGGAAGCTATTCCACAGACCCTCTGCTGCCTTCTCCTCCTTGGCTTTTCCTCACCTGAGCATCTGTGAGAAGCGAAGTCCCCTAGTGGGAAAGGGCTCCAGCAAGCCTCACCCTGGATGCCGCAGAGTCTTGAGTCTCTGAGCAGATGTCCGTGCAGCCATGGGTCCCCACATCCCGTGCCTAGGTCAAGGTATAGAGAGACGCCTGCCCTCCGCAATGGTTCAGAAAACAGTTCTTATGCAACCAAGCCAACTACAGGTGCTGATCTCCTTTTCCTCCTCCCTACAATCAGCGTTCTCCCAGCCCCTCTGACCCCCAGCCACCCTAGGCACACACAAACTAAGCCTCTTTCTAACCCACACAAATCACCAGCCACTTCCTCTCCCAATCAGACAACAACCAGACCAGCTGGATTGGAATCAAAGGACTTTTTACTCTCAGACCTTCCATCCTCCATAACGACAGCCCTCCCCTCCCCCCAAATCTAGATACAGATAAAGATAGAGATAAATTCCAGTCATCAGAGCATGACGGATGACTCAGACCCGGGGGACAGGAAGACAGCTTGAACAGACGGGCAGACCCTCCTGGGAGGCCCAGTGACGACATGCTCCCACTGGACACACACGGAACCCCTCTAATGAGCCTCCCACCCCCAAGCTGGCCCTGAGTAGGTGGTGCTGAGGGGCAATGCCAGGGACAGAACCATGTGGCAGAGAGGGGCAGGGCCTGAGTCCCAGGGGAATGTCACATCCTTTCAATGCTCCAGAGAGCTGAGAGCCTTAGGCAGTCCTAAACAATAGCCCGAGGCGTGGGTGCCCGAACAGTGCCCCGGTGCCACATCCTGCCATTCTTCTCCCAGGCCGCACCCTGCCACCCTTCCTGGCTACACCCGATCCTATCTCTGCTGTTTACTCAGAGCTGGGAGCTGAGCTGGCTGCAGGCTTGGAACAAAGCTTCTCTAAGAGGCCCCCTCACCCTCTTTGGCCTCTGTGGGCCCCGAAAGTGTCAGATTTATGCTGTGACCCTGTCTCATCTAGCCCAGCTCAGGCGGAGGCCACAGTCAACACCCCCAGTCCCTGGGCTGTTTCCGGGCTGACCAAGGTGATAGAGTCACCTGGCAGCGTAGCCAAGATCAGCTAGAATGAGGTTCACTGAATCCCCAACAGCTCCTGTCCTAGCCTGTAAGAGGAGGCAGCCCCCTTGCGTCTCTGGCACAGAAGCCCCACTCCAGACAGAGCTTTGGCAGCTGCCAAGATTGAGCTGACCCCCAGCCCGAGGGCACAAAGGACTTAAGAAGCCGGAAGAGACCTGCTGTGTTGTTCCCATCCACAGCCTCATCTGAATCTTCTCTTCCTGGAGAATCCAGAAAGAGGCAGAAGGGGCAGCGTGGAACGGCAGTGTGGAAGGGCTGCTGAGGTTCCCGGCAGGACAGGTGCCTACCCCACCAGCCCACGTAAAACTGAGGTGGTCAGCGGTGTTTCCTGGTGTCCCTTCTCTGGGAGCCCTCCTGCCTTCAGGGCCTGACTCCATCACACCCATCAGCACTCCACCCACAGTGCTAGGGGAAGCTGCAGTCCTATCCTTACCTCCCGGTGGCCAGGTCCAAGCCTATGTCCTGGATTAGGAAGCGTCTGTTCTTTTGCGCAAGCAGAGTCCAGAGCCAGCACACAGCCGAAGTGGTGCAGCCAGGGCCGCCTGGCCTTGTCAAAGGCCTGCCTTTTGGGATAGCCCTGAACATTAACCAAAGGAAAAGGAGGGAAAAAAGCATGCGGTCACAGACCACCCATGTGGCTGAGCACACTGGGCAAGGGGCTCGTCTCTCATTTCTCCAACTCTCCCAAGGCCCAATGGAGGCATCTGAACTCAGGCTTCACTGATGCCCAAGTCCACGTCTTCTCATCTCTTGACTGGTGCCCTGGCTGGTCTTCCTTTTAGATAACGGGATCCGGTCCCGCAAAGAGAGATCTTCCACTCTCTTTGCTGCTTACAGGATTCTAGCCTTTCTTCACTTGAGTCATGGCCAAGGAGGAATTAATTAAAACAAAAACAAAACAAAACAACCAAGGTCACTTGGAGAAAAGATTCAATCTCTCAAAACTTTAGTTTCTCCACATGTAAAATAGAGATTCCAATACCTACTTTGTGATTAGAAGGCAATCATAAGCTTAGAGAATCTGGTATAGAATATATGTTCACGGAAGTGTTGACAGGATACGGTCTTGACTCACAAAGTCAGCATGCAAATAATCAGAAAATACACCTGGTTCCAACCTCTCCTCCCTGGGATGTACCTCCCTGTGAAAAAAGTGAAAGTCGCTCAGTTGTGTCCCATTCTTTGTGACCCTGTGGACTGTAGCCCAACAGGCGCCTATGTCCATGGGATTCTCCCAGCAAGAATACTGGAGTGGGTTGCCATTCCCTTCTCCAGGGGATCTTCCTAACCCAGGGATCGAACCAGGGTTTCCCTCACTGGAGCAGATTTCTTACTATCTGAGCTACCAGGGAAGCCCCTGTACCTCCCTGGTGCCTACCCCACCAGCCCACGTAAAACTGAGGTGGTCAGCGGTGTTTCCTGGTGTCCCTTCTCTGGGAGCCCTCCTGCCTTCAGGGCCTGACTCCATCACACCCATCAGCACTCCACCCACAGTGCTAGGGGAAGCTGCAGTCCTATCCTTACCTCCCGGTGGCCAGGTCCAAGCCTATGTCCTGGATTAGGAAGCGTCTGTTCTTTTGCGCAAGCAGAGTCCAGAGCCAGCACACAGCCGAAGTGGTGCAGCCAGGGCCGCCTGGCCTTGTCAAAGGCCTGCCTTTTGGGATAGCCCTGAACATTAACCAAAGGAAAAGGAGGGAAAAAAGCATGCGGTCACAGACCACCCATGTGGCTGAGCACACTGGGCAAGGGGCTCGTCTCTCATTTCTCCAACTCTCCCAAGGCCCAATGGAGGCATCTGAACTCAGGCTTCACTGATGCCCAAGTCCACGTCTTCTCATCTCTTGACTGGTGCCCTGGCTGGTCTTCCTTTTAGATAACGGGATCCGGTCCCGCAAAGAGAGATCTTCCACTCTCTTTGCTGCTTACAGGATTCTAGCCTTTCTTCACTTGAGTCATGGCCAAGGAGGAATTAATTAAAACAAAAACAAAACAAAACAACCAAGGTCACTTGGAGAAAAGATTCAATCTCTCAAAACTTTAGTTTCTCCACATGTAAAATAGAGATTCCAATACCTACTTTGTGATTAGAAGGCAATCATAAGCTTAGAGAATCTGGTATAGAATATATGTTCACGGAAGTGTTGACAGGATACGGTCTTGACTCACAAAGTCAGCATGCAAATAATCAGAAAATACACCTGGTTCCAACCTCTCCTCCCTGGGATGTACCTCCCTGTGAAAAAAGTGAAAGTCGCTCAGTTGTGTCCCATTCTTTGTGACCCTGTGGACTGTAGCCCAACAGGCGCCTATGTCCATGGGATTCTCCCAGCAAGAATACTGGAGTGGGTTGCCATTCCCTTCTCCAGGGGATCTTCCTAACCCAGGGATCGAACCAGGGTTTCCCTCACTGGAGCAGATTTCTTACTATCTGAGCTACCAGGGAAGCCCCTGTACCTCCCTAAGGCTGGGAGAGAAGGCCTGGGGGCTGCCAGAGGTGTTCGAGCATCCATCTCCCCAGCTTGGGCAGACAACGGAGGAGCAAGATGGCCGGCAGCACCGCAGCCACGGTGGTTGTGGCTCAGGGGCTGAACCAGGATGCACTAGACTCATCTTTGGGAACCCTGCTCAGGTTTGCTGCTTCCCCTACCACCTCTTCCACAACCCCAGGGTTTCTGGGTGGGACACCACCTGTGCCTTGAGAAAACCTAATCACCAGCATCTCTCCAAAGACAATCTCGCTCATCGGAAACCCTAATTGAGCAGCTCTTTCTCCAGCAGCGTTTATTCTTCTAGTGAACAAAGTGTTCCATTCTGTTTCTCCACAAAGGTGGTGTTTCCTCTCCCATTATCTACCCCGCCAAGAATGCCGCAAAAGATTTCTTCTTTTCGTTACTTTCATGGTCCCCTTTATTTATGAGTGGCTGTCTTTTTTCTTGGCTTTGGCTCCTTTTCAAAAGGGCAGGGGAGCAAGGAGAAGTGAACAGTTTCAAGTCTGATTTCATCTAACATGTTCACCAAACAATCCCCAAAGCAGCCAGCCTGTATCCCAGTCTGCCTGGAACCCCAACTTCCAGCACCAGCACACCTTGGACACTGCAGCAAGATCATTTCAACTAAGAAAGAGATAGATCTGGCAAAGGGGAGGGATGATGTATGGTTCTGTGAGGGATCGCGACACCTGAAGCCCAAATTGGTCATAAGACGACAACAGTGACACTCAAAGTGCTTAAGAGCCGAATGACGGGCACTCGCCTGCGAGATGGCACTTGAGGGACAACCAGAGGAGTTGGCTGATGCCAGACACACACAGCTGTTGCCACTCTGATCATAGTTAACATTTTCTAAGTATTGGCCATGTGCAGAGCATTACTTGACTCACTTTTATTTATATTAATTTATTTCATCTTCACAATAACTATAGGAGATAGTTGGTATTAGGATCTTCATTTTGCAGACGGAGAAACTGAGGTACAGAGGTGATTGGGGTCCAGGTGGTCTAGTTCAGAATCTTCCTCTCAACAGCCAGACAACAGGAATCAGGCACATCAAACCATCAAACAAATCAGGCACATCAAACAGTAAGCTAAGGGCCATCCACAGGCATTAGCTTTCAATACTTTTCAGAGCGCTGTGAAATAGCTACAATTATCATCTCTGTTTTGCTGATGAGGACACAAAGGCTGAAGGAGGCTAAGCAACTGCCCAAGGTCATGGTCAGTGACTATGAGCAAAACACTGACCCAGAGACTGGCTATCGAGGACCTTCTTTTAAGCATTGGATTGTACTGGCTTCTCTTCCACTTGTTTGAGGTCCCAAGAGCCATGGAAAACCACCTGCTGGAGCCTGAATCACCTGCCTCTTAGTCCCAACCTCCGGAGGGCCACTGCTGCACTCGTGACGGGGGTCAAGGGACCCAGGCACATGCTAGCTCTGTTGAAGTGAGAAAAGTCAAAGGCAAATGCCACAAGCAGACATCAAATGATTCAAGACCAGGTCCTAACGTAGTGAGTTCAGGGCAGCACTGGAGGGTGCAGGGCTGCCTGACTCCCGGACCTCGTCTATTTCTTGGCCACCCTTGCTCTTGACCCCTACACCTCCATACCCACTGACTCAGAGAATGTGTACTCACTATATAATACAACATATGAAAAAATTAGAATGACATAAAGAAGGCAAAAAAAAAAAATTAAAAGTCACCCACTTCACATTAATCCAGAGGTGGCAACTGATTACAGTCTGGCATATTTCCATTAAATCTTTTTTCCTATGTCTAGTTTTCTTTTTCATCATTCAGCTCATAAGCAAGCTTTATACGATTCCCCGCCATACACATTTAACAGTATATCAGGGGAAATTTCCACATTACTAAAAACTGGAAATTACTTAAAATTCTTTAGGGGATTCCCTAGTGGTCCAGTGGTTAGGATTCTGTGCTCTGACTGCCAACGGCCTGGGTTGGATCCCTGGTTCGGGAACTAAAATCCTACCAGGCATGTAATGCAGCAAAAACAAAGAAAATTCTTTCTGAAGTCATTTGTAATTGTTGCACACCTCTTCAGTGGCTGTGCCATAATTTATCCATGCCCATGGTGAAAACAATTCAACTCTTGAAACCTCCTATCACTGAAACCTCCTCCTCATCCCCTAGGTCATTCGCCCTACAAACAGTTGATGGGCCAGGGCCCCTCTGCATCTCTGACGGATGCACCGCTGAAGGAAAGGGCCCTGTCAATCAGCAGAAAGAGCAAGGGAGAAGAAAAACCTCACCTGCTTCCTCTTTTTATTTAATTTTTAATTTTTTAAACTGAACTATTCGTTGATTTACAATGCTGTGTTAGTTTCAGGTGTCCAGCAAAGTGATTCAGTTATATATATGCATATATAGGCTTTTTCAGATTCTTTTCCCTTATAGGTTATTACAAAATACTGAGTACAGTTCTCTGTGCTATTTAGTAGGTTCTTGTTGGTTATCTATTTTATATATACTAGAGTGTATCTGTTGATCTCAGACGCCTAATCTACACCCGCTCCCCTCATCTGCCTCCTCTTGATGGAACAAGCCTGTAGCACAAGGAGTACAGGGTGCAGGTTGTGACAGAGACCCAGGCATGTGGGCCCAGGGCCTGCCTGCTTCTGCAATGGGGAGGACTTGTCTTAGTATTTCCGGGGGCCTGACTTCCCCTCAGAAATACGGAGAACCACAATGAGATGCCACTTCACACCCATTATGATGGTTATTATTTTAAAAGGAAAGCAAAATAAAAAAAGAAGTGTTGGCAAGGATGCAGAGAATTCAGGTGGGAATGTAAAATGATACAGTGAATACAGAAAACAATATGGTGGCTTCTCAAAAACTGAAACATAGACTAACCATAGGACCCAGCAATCCCCCTGCTGCGTGTGTAAGCAAAGGATGTGAAAGTAGGGCCTTAAAGACATGATGCTCACCCATGCATACACAGCATTATCCATAACAGCCAAAAGGTGGAAACAACCCAAGAATGAATGGACAAAATAAAACAGAATATTATCAGCCTTAAAAAGAAAGGAAATTCTGATACATGCTACAATATGGATGAAACTTGAAAATGTATGTTAAGTGAAAGAAACCTAAGTGAAATAACAAAAAGACTACCATATCTTGATTCTGTTTGTATGAGGTCCTTACCGTAGTTAAATCTGTAGAGAAAGTGAAGTAGAGGTTACTAGGGTTGGAGAGAGAGGCAGCGGGGGAGTTACTGTTGAACAAACAGAGTCTGAGTGGAACGAGGCAAACCTCTGGAGCTGGACAGCAGTGACCGCTGCACAATGCTTAATGCTTCCAAACTAGGCCACTAAAAATTATTAAAATGGTAAATTTCACTGTTATATACATCACCACACACAAAAAGATGGAGAATATGAAACTGCTAATAACTGACAGCTTTATAGCACCTTTAATCTTGCAGACAGGTAGAACACACACTCACAGACGGGGCTTGTGTCAGGCCAGGCGTCAGGGAGCACGCCTTCGGAGCACCTCTGGCTCACAAAGCCATCATTAACATCCCTAACTGAAGTGTCTAAAAGGCAAGAGCCAGACAGTGCGAGACCTGCCCTTCCAGTTAGAAGGCCTTCCCTTCAGTGCCTCCCTCACCTCTAGGAACAATTAGAGGCTTTTACCTGTCCTGCAGAGACAGGTGTATTTAGGATTCCTTAGTGGGGAGGGAAAGGATATGGGGCAGGAAACTGGAGATAAAGGAAGTGAGCAAAGTCGCTTCCTCTAAGTCAGTTCCTTACTTTCCTGGAAATCCTTTCCTCAACTTAGTCCTTCCTAGGTGGTGGTTTCAAGGAAAGTGCTGGACTGACTCCTGGCTTCCAGAACAGTTCTCTCCCCAGCCCCAACTTGCTGAGCAACCCTGGGCAGCTGCTCTACAGTTCCGGACCTCCTTGAGGTCCATCTGGCGAGGATTCAGGGATCTAAGGTAGATCTGAGCTAACAGAGCAGGTGACTGGGGTGGGGGCCACCTGGGAAGCGAAAAGGGAATTGCAGCAGCCTTCCCAGTTTTCAGAGTCACCCGCTTATTTCACAGACACTTGTTTCTGCAGGCCACCCGAATCATCCTTTTCCTCTTCAGTGAATGACAGGCTGGGACAAAGTCCCATCTAGCCATAAGGCTCGTTTGATAGTTCCATTCTCTAATACTGGTGGCTCTACAGGCAAAAAACGATCCCAGTTCCCACTTACCCAAGAACACATCACAGGATTTCCAGTGTCTCTAAGAGCTGTCAGGGTCCCACGGCCTGCCTGATGAGGAGTACAGGCCATGCTGACTGCCCTCCACCACAAGAGAACCTTAGGGATTTTCTATGGAAACTGAAAACAGCCACTGACATCTCTGTTCATCTTTGTCCAAAGAAGATGAGAAATGAGAGGCCCCTCCCCTGCCCTTGCCTCCCCAGGCTCTCCCTGTGCCCCCACTGGGCCATTAGAGCCGCTCTGCTTCCCCTCCCCCACAGCCCTCGCCCTGACCCCGGGGGTGAGGGTCAGTGATGGGGTCACTAGAGGTGCCCAGCTCAAAACCTGCTGCCGCTTCGGAAGGATTTTAACCCTCTCCCTTCTGGCTCACGACTCTTCACCTAACAGATCTACCTGTTTGGAGGGAGAAGTTATTGAAGAGAGAATCACACAGAGCCACATGATAATTCTGAGTGCACAGTGGAAATAAGCCCCGGATTTGGAGGGAGGAGGTCTGCATTTGAGCCCCAGCTCTGTCACAAAATCAAGGTATAATCCTGAGCAAGTTCTAATTCTCTGGGCCTCAGTTTTCCTATCTATAAATTAGGAGTCAAAATATATACCACCAAATGTTAGCTAATTCGCTTCCTCTAAGTCAGTTCCTTACTTTCCTGGAAATCCTTTCCTCAACTTAGTCCTTCCTAGGTGGTGGTTTCAAGGAAAGTGCTGGACTGACTCCTGGCTTCCAGAACAGTTCTCCCCAGCCCCAACTTGCTGAGCAACCCTGGGCAGCTGCTCTACAGTTCCGGACCTCCTTGAGGTCCATCTGGCGAGGATTCAGGGATCTAAGGTAGATCTGAGCTAACAGAGCAGGTGACTGGGGTGGGGGCCACCTGGGAAGCGAAAAGGGAATTGCAGCAGCCTTCCCAGTTTTCAGAGTCACCCGCTTATTTCACAGACACTTGTTTCTGCAGGCCACCCGAATCATCCTTTTCCTCTTCAGTGAATGACAGGCTGGGACAAAGTCCCATCTAGCCATAAGGCTCGTTTGATAGTTCCATTCTCTAATACTGGTGGCTCTACAGGCAAAAAACGATCCCAGTTCCCACTTACCCAAGAACACATCACAGGATTTCCAGTGTCTCTAAGAGCTGTCAGGGTCCCACGGCCTGCCTGATGAGGAGTACAGGCCATGCTGACTGCCCTCCACCACAAGAGAACCTTAGGGATTTTCTATGGAAACTGAAAACAGCCACTGACATCTCTGTTCATCTTTGTCCAAAGAAGATGAGAAATGAGAGGCCCCTCCCCTGCCCTTGCCTCCCCAGGCTCTCCCTGTGCCCCCACTGGGCCATTAGAGCCGCTCTGCTTCCCCTCCCCCACAGCCCTCGCCCTGACCCCGGGGGTGAGGGTCAGTGATGGGGTCACTAGAGGTGCCCAGCTCAAAACCTGCTGCCGCTTCGGAAGGATTTTAACCCTCTCCCTTCTGGCTCACGACTCTTCACCTAACAGATCTACCTGTTTGGAGGGAGAAGTTATTGAAGAGAGAATCACACAGAGCCACATGATAATTCTGAGTGCACAGTGGAAATAAGCCCCGGATTTGGAGGGAGGAGGTCTGCATTTGAGCCCCAGCTCTGTCACAAAATCAAGGTATAATCCTGAGCAAGTTCTAATTCTCTGGGCCTCAGTTTTCCTATCTATAAATTAGGAGTCAAAATATATACCACCAAATTGCTTAGAGCTTCACCATAGTGGTTTTCTAAATGTCAAAATGTTTCACACTTGATGGTTTAGAAAGCCCCCATACAAGTGAAAAGGGTTCGGACACCTGGAACTCACTGTGGGGCCTGGGACACATCACCCAAATGTGCAAGGTCTCAGTTTTTCCATTTGCACATGGGATAAATGACTTCTTTTCTCGGAGATAAAATTTTAAGTCAGGGAGAGTTCTAGGGTCTTGGATGCTGCAGAAATACAAGTGCTGCTAAGGCCTGGTTTCTACCTTCACTCAGCAGCCCACATCAACAGAAAGATAGAGACAGAACCTGCCAGTTTTTGAGTGAGCTCAATAAGCTAAGTACCTAACAAAACCCATTCGACAGCAACAAAACCAATTTTATAATTCAGGCACCTGAGCTAAAGGGTGGAAGAAAAATTCCACTGAAGGTCCACCTGACTCCAAGTCCAAAACTACCACACAAGGACTTTGGAGAAAAGGAAACTTCCCTGCAGGCGCTCCCAACTCAATTAGCCCTCTGCTGTGGGGCTGGGTGTCAGGGGACAGCCTCCACTTCCTGCTGGGTTCCTGTAGGCAGCTCCTGAGCATCCAGAGTCCAAAGTTTAGTAAAAGGCTGTCTATTACTATGAATTCTTAAAATCCACCAGCAGTTGGGTTTGGTGAACGCAGTGGTTTCATGCTTTCAAGCGATCCCAACTTGCACGTGAATTTCACCATTTCGCAAAAATCCATTCTACTTGGTGCAGAACTGCCCCCCTTAGGGACCAGCTTAAGAGATAATACTGGATAAAGGACAAAAGGCAGTGCACTCTCAGCCAAACTTCCATTTCTGCTATACCTGGTAACAGTACGCCTGCAGCTTGTGTGTCAGAAAGTTCACCCCCTTTTCTGGGCTGCTCTCTAGTTCCAGCACAGTGGGCTCCCAAACTGGGGTCCACACCTCAGCCCACCTCTGCCCCACACCCTACCCTTGCTCCCAGCTCCTGGAACACCTGGGGCAGCAGCTCTTGCCCTTGTTTCTTGAGGACATGCGTCACTCCCGCAACCAAATAACCACTGCAATAATAACAGCAGCAAATGCCTGGATAAGAAACTACCCCCCACCGCCGCCACCACCATAGCAGACGGAGTCTGAACTCGCATGTAACCCTTTTTATTTAATCCTCTTAGTGCCAGGTATGATAGTCAGTGGCAATTTACAATTCCAGAAGCTGAAGCACAGACTGGCTAAGTAACTTGGCCAAGGTCGTGTGGCACAGCTGTGTGCCACATCTGAAGGAAGAATGTGACAGAAGCTGTGTGCAATGTGAGAGTTCTAGGGTCTTGGATGCTGCAGAAATACAAGTGCTGCTAAGGCCTGGTTTCTACCTTCACTCAGCAGCCCACATCAACAGAAAGATAGAGACAGAACCTGCCAGTTTTTGAGTGAGCTCAATAAGCTAAGTACCTAACAAAACCCATTCGACAGCAACAAAACCAATTTTATAATTCAGGCACCTGAGCTAAAGGGTGGAAGAAAAATTCCACTGAAGGTCCACCTGACTCCAAGTCCAAAACTACCACACAAGGACTTTGGAGAAAAGGAAACTTCCCTGCAGGCGCTCCCAACTCAATTAGCCCTCTGCTGTGGGGCTGGGTGTCAGGGGACAGCCTCCACTTCCTGCTGGGTTCCTGTAGGCAGCTCCTGAGCATCCAAAGTCCAAAGTTTAGTAAAGGCTGTCTATTACTATGAATTCTTAAAATCCACCAGCAGTTGGGTTTGGTGAACGCAGTGGTTTCATGCTTTCAAGCGATCCCAACTTGCACGTGAATTTCACCATTTCGCAAAAATCCATTCTACTTGGTGCAGAACTGCCCCCCTTAGGGACCAGCTTAAGAGATAATACTGGATAAAGGACAAAAGGCAGTGCACTCTCAGCCAAACTTCCATTTCTGCTATACCTGGTAACAGTACGCCTGCAGCTTGTGTGTCAGAAAGTTCACCCCCTTTTCTGGGCTGCTCTCTAGTTCCAGCACAGTGGGCTCCCAAACTGGGGTCCACACCTCAGCCCACCTCTGCCCCACACCCTACCCTTGCTCCCAGCTCCTGGAACACCTGGGGCAGCAGCTCTTGCCCTTGTTTCTTGAGGACATGCGTCACTCCCGCAACCAAATAACCACTGCAATAATAACAGCAGCAAATGCCTGGATAAGAAACTACCCCCCACCGCCGCCACCACCATAGCAGACGGAGTCTGAACTCGCATGTAACCCTTTTTATTTAATCCTCTTAGTGCCAGGTATGATAGTCAGTGGCAATTTACAATTCCAGAAGCTGAAGCACAGACTGGCTAAGTAACTTGGCCAAGGTCGTGTGGCACAGCTGTGTGCCACATCTGAAGGAAGAATTTGACAGAAGGCTAAGAGAGGTGTCCGGACCAACAGTCTGTACACCACACTCTAGAGAGGTGCTCCGCCCCTTCCCAAATCCCACAGAGACCATGCACATGGCCCAGGGGAGGAGCCGCCCCACATTCAGACAGGCCTCAGGAGAGCTGCACCACCACACCCCAGCACGAGCCCCAGCAACCCCCGACAATGGCATGGCTCCCACCGACTGGAATCTGGTATACTCCAGACACTGTGATATATACATCATTTCACTGAACCCTTTTAAACTTGGGAGGTAGGCATTATTCTTTTCCTACTTTGCAGGTGAAAAAACTAGGCTCTAAGAAAGTTCAAGTATTTGCCGGAGAGCTTCCAGCTCAGAAGCAGCAGAGCTAGGACACAAACAGGGATCTAACTCTACCTTGCATCCAGCCTCTGAAACCAAGCCCGTGGAGACAAAAAAGCATCTCCTAGAGTCCAGACATGGGACTTTCCTGGTGGTCCAGTGGCTAAGACTCCAAGCTCTCAATGCAGGTGGCCCAGGTTCAATCTCTGGCCAGGGAGCTAGATCCCACATGCTACAACCAAAACCCAGAGCAGCCAAGTAAATAAATAGATAAAATTTTAAAACGAAAATCCAAAAAGAAGTCCTGGTGCCCAGGCCAACTCAGCTGCAAGGCTCTGCTCTCACAATGCAGCTGTTTCCCATGATCCTGTCTCACCTCCCCAGATTACCGCTTCCCTGTGGGCAGGGTCTGGTCTCCTCCCCACCCCTCACCCAGCGCCTTCACATAATGAGGTATGGGTAAAGCGCATCCATCCCTTGAGTACCCTTTCTGTCAAAAAATACATCAAATGATTGCCTTTAGAAAAAACATCTAGAGATTAATATTCATTAATCCTAAACAAAATAAGTTTGCTCATTTATCGAGAAATGGCACGTCTCGGGAAAGCTGGCCACACTCACTCACTTGAGCCCACATGGGACTGAAGCCAGGTGAGGGTGGTCAGGGCAGACCAGGAAAAAGAACATTCCCTTTGCAGGCTGCCAGGCTTGTTCCCACACCCTGGAAGCCCAAAGCCGCCCTGCAGGAGGAGGAAAGTTGTCTCAATTACCAGATGGTTCAGCATGATTTGAAGGCAGCAAAAATGTCTTTGAACGGAAAGAAAAAAGCACAGGGTTCTGCTGGAATTTTGCTGCGGAACAATGAGAGAGAAGTTTTGGCTTGAATGAATGAGCCACCCATTCTGAAAGTTCTCTAAGACATTCTCTGGTTCCTTATTGTCAAGTCCTGGCTCCTTGGCCTGCATTCAAGACTCTCTCTGACCTTGAAGATCTCTTCCTAGCTGCTCTCTAAGCTGACACCCACCGCCACAGACCCGTTTCTACCCCAGCAAGGCTCTTCGGCCTCTCAGCCGGTAGCTTGGTCACCACTGTTCCTTGCAGCACCTGGAACAGAGGCGTCCTACTAATGTTGATCTTAGTAGGACACAGGGGTTGCTTGTGGAGCCCCGAGTCTTATGCTTGGCCCAGAATGCATGTTCCATACACACCTAACAAACTTATCCATGCTGGATCAAAATCTTGGAGTTCATCCTTTCGTGAACTCCTGGCAAGAGCCTTGAGCTAGAGGAAAAGAGGATGTCAACCCACAGAAGAGAGCACAGGAAACCCGCCTCACGACTGAGTGGCCATCAGCTGTGTGAGGATAATAATAAGATAATAGTCCAATCCTCACAGCTGGAAACCAGGCCCATTCTCTCACTGCCAGCATCTCTCTCCCTCACTACTCAACACATCGCATTCTCTCCCTTGGCTCTTTCCAGAGTCCCACAAAAGCGTCTTATCCTTCCAGCGAGCAATGGCAGCAAGCTTAGAGACTTGCTGCCGTTGGATGTGAAAAATGGCTACTTGAGTGATTTCACTCTTTGCAAAGTAGACTGGGCTCCTCCCAGCCACGAAGCAGAGGCCGGGGATCAGACACCACTGTCTGTAACCCTGAGAAATTCCCCACCATGGATGCTGACACCTTGAAGCGCGGCTAAGTAGCTACTTCTAGTCAAAGTCAAATAGTTGGGAAAAGAATGAGGGGAAATCACAGGAAGAATGAAACCAACTTACACGCGAAGTGGATGGAAAAGGGGGGCTTGCCTCCAGGAATGGGGATGGGTGATGAATCCAGTGAAGCATGGTGGCCAACCTGGTGGAGGGGGCGCCATGGGTGCTGCTCCTGCCCTCTCCATTGTCTTCCGGGACCCCACACAACAACCTGCACACACACAGCCCAGGCGCCCGCAGAGCTCTATCTACTGCCCCGATCTCGCGGCCGCTGAGCTAAATTCCACCAGCTCAGCTCTTTTGCAGAAAGGGGGTTGTTTTGCTTGTGCACCATTCTTTCCACAAGGGTGGTCATCTTGCCTGCTCCCCCTCTTCCGGGGTCTTCTCGCACATAGCTGCTCTCCTTTCTCTGTAGGAGTCCTCCCAGGCTCTGCCATCTCAAGAAACTCTACAGTGACTCTGCTTTGATCACTGCCCCGACCCCATTTCACAGAAAGCAATCAGCAGCCCAAGGTCCAATGGGCCAATATGGGAGGGGAGCTCATCCCACTTGTAGGAGCCATTTGGGTTCACACAGGAAGGCCACGCCATCCAGAAACGCATTTCCCCACACAGGGCTGGGCTCAAACTGGCTCCGTGCTAAAGCTGCCCCTAGCACAGGCCAAGGCACCGCATGGGAAGTCACAAACCTGCTGACCTGGTTGTCTTTCCTGTCTAGCCTCCTGCAATGGCCTTACGAGTCTCCCCTAACACTGGAGAACAGAATGTGCTTGGCTGCAGACCTGGCCGTCATAAATCGCTAATAACAGACTCTCAATCTGAAAAACAAAAGAAGAGGCGGCCTGGCGCTTCCTTTTCACTCCTCTCATCCTCACCACTATTTCCCCCCTGTAAAGCCAAGAAGAGAAAGAAAAGCCTCCTTTGGCCACAGGGGAGAAAGCTACTCCTCAGAGGCTCACTTCTCCCCAACAGCCTTGCCTTTCACAGGCAAAAAATATGGACCCTAAGGAGTCTGGACAGGGTATGTCTGTGTTTTCCAAGGTTCCTCCTTGTCACTAACCTCGAATTATCCTCAGATTTATTGAGCACCTGCTAAGTGCTAACCTCTGTGCACCTAAGTGAGAAAGTGGATGGAAAAGGCTTAGCTCTCTAGTCAAAGTCAAATAGTTGGGAAAGAATGAGGGAAATCACAGGAAGAATGAAACCAACTTACGTGGATGGAAAAGGGGCTTGCCTCCAGGAATGGGGATGGGTGATGAATCCAGTGAAGCATGGTGGCCAACCTGGTGGGCGCCATGGGTGCTGCTCCTGCCCTCTCCATTGTCTTCCGGGACCCCACACAACAACCTGCACACACACAGCCCAGGCGCCCGCAGAGCTCTATCTACTGCCCGATCTCGCGGCCGCTGAGCTAAATTCCACCAGCTCAGCTCTTTTGCAGAAAGGGGGTTGTTTTGCTTGTGCACCATTCTTTCCACAAGGGTGGTCATCTTGCCTGCTCCCCCTCTTCCGGGGTCTTCTCGCACATAGCTGCTCTCCTTTCTCTGTAGGAGTCCTCCCAGGCTCTGCCATCTCAAGAAACTCTACAGTGACTCTGCTTTGATCACTGCCCCGACCCCATTTCACAGAAAGCAATCAGCAGCCCAAGGTCCAATGGGCCAATATGGGAGGGGAGCTCATCCCACTTGTAGGAGCCATTTGGGTTCACACAGGAAGGCCACGCCATCCAGAAACGCATTTCCCCACACAGGGCTGGGCTCAAACTGGCTCCGTGCTAAAGCTGCCCCTAGCACAGGCCAAGGCACCGCATGGGAAGTCACAAACCTGCTGACCTGGTTGTCTTTCCTGTCTAGCCTCCTGCAATGGCCTTACGAGTCTCCCCTAACACTGGAGAACAGAATGTGCTTGGCTGCAGACCTGGCCGTCATAAATCGCTAATAACAGACTCTCAATCTGAAAAACAAAAGAAGAGGCGGCCTGGCGCTTCCTTTTCACTCCTCTCATCCTCACCACTATTTCCCCCCTGTAAAGCCAAGAAGAGAAAGAAAAGCCTCCTTTGGCCACAGGGGAGAAAGCTACTCCTCAGAGGCTCACTTCTCCCCAACAGCCTTGCCTTTCACAGGCAAAAAATATGGACCCTAAGGAGTCTGGACAGGGTATGTCTGTGTTTTCCAAGGTTCCTCCTTGTCACTAACCTCGAATTATCCTCAGATTTATTGAGCACCTGCTAAGTGCTAACCTCTGTGCACCTAAGTGAGAAAGTGCCCTGAGCCACATTCACAGGTGAGGGGGCCGCTGGGGAGCAGAGGGGAGGCTGGGCCTGTGTGTTCAATGACACGGGGCTACCCTCTGGGCTCACCCCAGGGAGGCCAGTGGCCAGCAAGGCTGGCCTGAAGTTGACCCTCTGTCCCCTTCCCCCAACATCACCTGCCCTCGGTGAAGGACTTGGGGAGAACAGAACAGGAGTAAGGCCAGATGGAGCAAAAAGTCAGGAGCAGCCATCTTTGAAAAGAACAACGGTAAAAGGCAAATCTGAATGTGTCTAAGGATAGATTATAAAATTGTGTTCAGCGTATTGGTTACATGCAAATTACATGTAAATATGCACACAGCCTTTCAAAAAATCCAAGTGTCACTACTACTCTCTGTCTCTCTCTGAGGCCACTTCCAGGGTTACCTAGGAGGTTACCTGGCCAGGGGACCCCAGAGTACTCTCCCAGTCCCATCTTCCAGCATTCACCTTCATATCAGCTTCTCCCCTTGACCACACCTCTCTAGGAAGGCTACCTGAGAAATGTAAGTACAGAGGAGGAAGAGACACTGGGGTTATGCCCATGCTGGGCATGGCCAAGTTAGCAAATGAGGGAGGAGAGAAGGCTGGTGGCCTCTGCCAAGGCAAATATCCTGCCAGATCTGGACGCAGGACGGGCTTCCTGTCACTGTGGGGAGACCGACACTCTAGGGATTCCCTGATGCCCCTAGTCCTTCCCATCACCAATTCCTCAAAACCAGTGGCAGCACACCAGGGCAGGAGGCCAGGGGGTCCTGCAGCAAGAGTCCTGAGTGGGTTCCCACTTGGGCTGCCATGTTGTCCGACGTGCCACGTGGACCAGCCTCATTCCTTCAGACCCACAGTCAGTGAGGAACTAACAGGCTGCCACCCTGTTCTAAATCTCAGTCTCCTCACCCTCACAGAGAGCGGTTAGATGCTCTCTGCCCTTCCTAACTGACAAGGTTTCGTGAGGCATCCCTGAGATGAACCATGGGGAAGGCACCACCAAGTTCCGACGCTGAATTGTGACTAACCGTCTAATTCCACAACTGGATTCTGAAACTGCAGCAAAAATGACCAGGTCATCATCCTCATCTGACTCTACTGCTACAGCAACACACGTTCCCATTCTACCCCGGGAGGGGCCCAGATGGTCCTTCCCAAGTTGCAGGTGGGAAAAGTGAGGGTCCAAGAGGTAAAGAGATATGCCTGAGGACCCACAGTTTAGAACTGGTCTCCTCTGGTGCCCCTTGGACTTGACTGCTCACTGACCCCCAAAACACCAGCAGCGCAGTTGTTAGAGGAACCCTGGAGGGTTTCACTCCGGACCCCCAAAACACCAGCAGCGCAGTTGTTGAGGAACCCTGGAGGGTTTCACTCCTGTGGGAAAGGCAGGGACGGGAGGCCCACTGGCTGCTGCACAGAGGGCAGCGACTGGCCAGACTGGCAGAGGGCAGCTCCCTCCACTCAGTCCACCATGCCCAGCTGGTGCCCTGGGAAGTCTGCTGCTGGGTGATCCTTCTGGGTCCAGGTCTTGGACCTGATCCAGAAAATGGGCAGCCTGGCCCATGACCAATTGGAAAATCACAAAAGAAAGTAGACAGACCACTATTTCCCCCTTGAAATATGGAAACCGAGGCCCAGGAAGGTTGATGGCACTGGCCAGACCAAGCAGAGGGCAGCCCTAACAGCTGCCAGGCAGCTCCTGGGCAACTGCTGTACCTCAGCACTTCGCTCCAATGTCTACAATAACTGCCAGAAAGGAGAGCGCACAGCCTCAGTTTATGCATAAGGAAAAGGCAGCTCAGAGAATTTAGGTAAATGGCCCGACATCAAGATTCAAAATCCAAAAGCTTCCAGTCCAGAACTTCCTGACTCTAAGACTCCATGATGTTTTTACCAAACCATCCTGCTTCTTTATTATAAGTTGAGGAGCATTCCAGAGTGGGACTGGGTGGTTCATAATGTATTGGTGTGGGGAGGAGGAAGAAAGACAGCTGACGCTGGAGCAGGCTAGGGATGAGCCTAAACCCTTCTGCCTGCTGCAAAGGCCCTTTGTAGCCTGGTCGGGCTGCCCTCCAGCTGTCAGGCTCACAGACCCTAATGTAGGTGTGAACAGGTGCCTTCACACCTCAGGGCGGCAGCTCACATAGTGCCCCTGCTAGAAAGGCCCTCCTTACATTTTTGACCAGAAAACTCCTATACCTCACTCAAAGCCCAGTTCAAATGCTGCTCCTCCGTGGACTTCCCTGGTGGCACAGTGGCTACGAATCTACCTGCCAATGCAGGGTACGCAGGACTCCCTGCTCTGGGAAGATATCACATGCCATGAAGCAACTAAGCTGGTGCACAACCACCACTGAGGCCATGCTCTAAAGCCTGTGCTCGGCTCTGCAGGAAGAGAGGCCACCTCAACCAGAAGCCCCTGCACCACAAAAGAGTAGCCCCTGCCCACTAGAGAAAGCCTGTGCAGCCAAAACAAACAAACAAAAAAGAAATTAATTCATCAAAAATTGCTGCCCCTCCTTTATGAATCACTCCCTAGTGATCCTAGAAGAGCTGATTGTTCCTCCAGGGCATTCCAGAGTCCTGGGACAATCTCTAGTCTCTAGCACTTGACTGGACTGTAATTATTTGTTTACCTGTCTGCTTCCCTCACTCTGGGGAGATCTGAATCCCTGATACCCTCTCAGGGACAAAGACGATAAGAGGACAATAACGGCCTTCTCAAGCGCCTCCCTTACTAGATGGTAGGCATCATACCAGGCATTGCTCCACACATCTAACCAACACCACAGCCCCACGAGGCGGCAGCTTTCATCACCCCTGTGTTACAGATGAGGAAACCCAGAGCCCTGCGAGACGAAGCTACTTGCCCAAGGCCACCCAGGCAGTCGGGCTCCAGAATCCGCCTGTCCAGGCGGGTACTGTGATTCTTCCTTGCTTTCCCCATCCCTAACGCAGTGCCTGGCACATGGCATGTGTTCAGTAAACATTTGTCTCATTAAGGGGCATGGAGGGAAGAGGGTGTCGCTGCACCCAAGGCACCTCCACTCCAAATCCTCCTGGAGTCTCTGTCCCAGCTCTCCCTACTTCTCACTCCAGCTTCCATCTCTCCTGACACGCGCTGTCTTTCCTCCAAAAAGTTCCATGCCCTTTTCTTCCCTCCCATCCATTTCTCCCTTCAGTGCCCCAGCAGTAGTGAGGGCCTTTCTGTCTTTCCAGTGGGAAACTGAGACCCACAGAGGCCTCAAGGCCAGTAGATCTGTTCAGAGGCAGGTGTTCTGCCCCAAGGGCTAGTGCTTCACAGGGATTGGTTTTACCTCTGCCTCAAGTCAAAAAAAAAAAAAAAAAATCCACCACCAAGATGCAGGGGAGTCTGGAGGTCAGCACCTGCCCCTCCCTCGTTCCCAGCACCCCTGGCTGACCCTGGCTCAGGGCTGGGCCTGAGAGCGGGAGGGCTGCTCCTGGGGCCAAGCTTGTGTCACATGCCATGAAGCAACTAAGCTGGTGCACAACCACCACTGAGGCCATGCTCTAAAGCCTGTGCTCGGCTCTGCAGGAAGAGAGGCCACCTCAACCAGAAGCCCCTGCACCACAAAAGAGTAGCCCCTGCCCACTAGAGAAAGCCTGTGCAGCCAAAACAAACAAACAAAAAAGAAATTAATTCATCAAAAATTGCTGCCCCTCCTTTATGAATCACTCCCTAGTGATCCTAGAAGAGCTGATTGTTCCTCCAGGGCATTCCAGAGTCCTGGGACAATCTCTAGTCTCTAGCACTTGACTGGACTGTAATTATTTGTTTACCTGTCTGCTTCCCTCACTCTGGGGAGATCTGAATCCCTGATACCCTCTCAGGGACAAAGACGATAAGAGGACAATAACGGCCTTCTCAAGCGCCTCCCTTACTAGATGGTAGGCATCATACCAGGCATTGCTCACACATCTAACCAACACCACAGCCCCACGAGGCGGCAGCTTTCATCACCCCTGTGTTACAGATGAGGAAACCCAGAGCCCTGCGAGACGAAGCTACTTGCCCAAGGCCACCCAGGCAGTCGGGCTCCAGAATCCGCCTGTCCAGGCGGGTACTGTGATTCTTCCTTGCTTTCCCCATCCCTAACGCAGTGCCTGGCACATGGCATGTGTTCAGTAAACATTTGTCTCATTAAGGGGCATGGAGGGAAGAGGGTGTCGCTGCACCCAAGGCACCTCCACTCCAAATCCTCCTGGAGTCTCTGTCCCAGCTCTCCCTACTTCTCACTCCAGCTTCCATCTCTCCTGACACGCGCTGTCTTTCCTCCAAAAAGTTCCATGCCCTTTTCTTCCCTCCCATCCATTTCTCCCTTCAGTGCCCCAGCAGTAGTGAGGGCCTTTCTGTCTTTCCAGTGGGAAACTGAGACCCACAGAGGCCTCAAGGCCAGTAGATCTGTTCAGAGGCAGGTGTTCTGCCCCAAGGGCTAGTGCTTCACAGGGATTGGTTTTACCTCTGCCTCAAGTCAAAAAAAAAAAAAAAAAAATCCACCACCAAGATGCAGGGGAGTCTGGAGGTCAGCACCTGCCCCTCCCTCGTTCCCAGCACCCCCTGGCTGACCTGGCCGCTGGCTCAGGGCTGGGCCTGAGAGCGGGGAGGGGCTGCTCCCTGGGGCCAGGAGGAGGAGACAAGAGGCCTTTTGTGTCTGCAATGCTCCAGAGACACCTGTTCTCCCTCCTGCCCGCCTGCGGCCTCCCTCCCTCCAGGCCAGCCTGTGTGAGGCCTTGTTTATCCTGCAGCCCTGGCAGCCAGACCCAGCCTGCTCCCAGCATGGGGCTCAGCAGCCCCTGCCAGCACCTGCCCGGCCCTGGCAGCCCCGGAGGCTGCCGGCCAAGCACAGTCACCCCGCTGTTGACACAGTTGTTGATTTTCAGGAAGGCAGGGAGGGATGGGCGGGGAGAGGCAGCGGAGGCATTTAGCACCAGCCCAGCTAATTTGCAGTTGGTCCTAGCAATCCTGCACCCCATACCTCGTCCACCCCCCAGCCCCCTTGCCCCCACAGCTGCCTGGGAGAAGTCTGGGCTTCCAATTCCTGGGTCCCTTGGGCCACACCACAGGAAGCCCTCACACATTCCATGTATATTAGTCCACCTCAAAACCCATGCTCCCCCATGCTGCCACACACAATCCATAGCCAGACAAGGCTGACAGGAGCCCCAAGCCATCCTGTCTTCTAGTGCTCACCAATCACCTTCCCCTGCAAAGTCATGATGTCCCAGGGTCCTTGGTGAACCGACAGGATATCTGATATGCCCTTGGAGACCAGATGGGGCACCTGGAAGATGGGGGGATCCACCCTTACCACCCTCTCTTCTCTCTGACTTGTTCTCAACAAGCTATCTCCTCCTCACCTTCCAGATCACTGTGCTCCCTGTCACAGGGGGCCTTTCTTGACTGCCCAGGTCTGGCTGTGATGCCCCTCCCTGATGCCATGACGTCCTACAGCCCTCTCCCTGCACCTCCCTATCTTCATTTCTGCCAGTCAGTACCTAATCTTTCCCTTTCTCAAATCTCCACTCCACAAATGGCCACTCGGTCTCTCAGCCCCAGTGTTCAGGGCACAGCTTTGAGGCAGTGCTCCCCTCCTACCTACTGGGCAATGGAGGGACCCCCTCAGGTCCAAACACCCAACCCACCTCCACCCCAGGTTCCCACTTTGACAGTCACCTCTTGGACTGATAAGGCCTGGTGGCCAGTTAAAAGTCTCAGGAATTACCTGTTAAGTTGCCCCCAGCACATGCATTTAGATTGGTAAATCTGATTAGCCAGTCATCTCAGAGATCAAAGAGCAGGATCTTGAAGGACAAGGGACGAGTGAGTTTGATGACTGGAGAGGGAAAGAGGAAGGCAGGGACATAAAAATCACCCAGTGGGTCTAAGACCAGCAAAAGCACCTGGGAGAGAGGGTCCTGTCGGGAGGCAGGACCCTTCCCTCCTCCCCACTTGCCTGCCCCATCTGAGAGCTTCTAAACCCAGTTAGCCTTGACTCAGGAATCAGGAAATTCACTGCACCCTGTGGCTAATTATCCAAACAGGACTCACACTCCTGATTCCACGAGAAGGGTGACAGAAGCTGAACTCTCAGAAAATGCCGAGTACACCCATGGCCATGCTCAAATGCAAACCCTTTCTTCCATTCAGGTTCCCCTAACTCCAAGTCAGTCAACAATCAGAAAGAGGAGACACCTATCTAAACATCACCTCCAACTTGGGAGTCTCAAATTGAGGAGTATGGGTCTAAGGGAAGGCAGAGCTGGTAGAAGAAAAACGAACTACATTGTGAAAATCACAGGTACCTGAAGCTCTAAACCAGTTCCCCAAGGGCCGGCCTGTCTAGCTGTGCAGGCCGAGAACCCCATTCACTCCGACTCTATATTTGTATTCCAATCCCTGACTTCCTTAGACACCAAAGAGAAAACCACTTCCCTTTACCCCAAGCAAGATGTGCCAGATCCCCTTTCTCTGTTCTCTGTCCTGTTTTTTGGCTTGGGTACCTGTGACAGTTGCCCTCGCCATCCCACTAAGAGGAGAGGCCTCCCACCCCTTGCCCCACCAGCCCTAGCTAGGGGCCCCCACTGACTCTTCAGGAGCTCTTCCCTGCCCCACACCCAGGCCTGGCGGGGGTGGGGATGGGGTGGAGCTTCAGTCCCATGCTCATAATGACACAGGAAGGGACGGTCCCTGTAGAGAGGGAAAGGAGAGTGGAGGGTGATCACCCACTGCCCCGCCCTCCCTGGCAGACTAGAACTGAACCCCCAATCTGTGTGGGGCACCAGAAGCCCTGAAGCTCAGGGAGGAGGGATGTGTCGAGGCTTCGCTCTGTGCTCCTGAGCACCACTCCTGCTGGACGCTCTCCACCTTCAGTTCACTCTCCCCTCACCTCCCTGACATTGGTCTAATGTCTCCACTGTAATGTCGCGGGGGCTTTTGGAGGTACTGCCTGGCTCCTGCGGCCAGCCGAGGTCTTTGGAGTACAGGCTCCGCCTGGCCGCTTACACTGGCTTTCTCGGTCTTTCACACACCTTCCATCTCCACGAGCCCTGGAAATGGGAATCAAGCAAGTCAGAGAAATGACAGGGGCTGAAAGGGTCCCTCCCTTTTGCTTTCAACAGCCCCTCATTCATGCTCACTCCCCACTGGCTCCCCACTCTCGTTACCTTGCTGGCCTCAGACAGCCCAGCTGTACCTGCAAAGAGGCTTCCTTGCAGCCCCTCCCCACTAACCTTTTATTCGTCCTTCCTTCTCCACCCCACCCCACCCCACCCTTCAAGGGACAGGCCTGGAACCAAAGCCTCACAAGAACAGTGAATGACTTCAGTCTCCCTCGGGGGTGGGGAAGCAAGGTTGGGTCAGAACTTCAGACCTCACCCAGAGACAGAAAACTACTCACTCTCCACTGGAGTACATGGGGCCTGCCTAATGTGGCCAGGTAGGAGTTAATTCTTTTGAGTCAGCATGAGGGCAGCTTAAGTCTCAGCTCACTCCCTTTCCTGCCTCCTCCCAGGTGCCAGAAGGAAGAGGCCTATGGGTCCAGTGCCTGGATAGCCCACTCCAGCCCAGAGCCCACCAGGGGGTCCGTGGGCTTGTGCAGTGGTCATTGTAAAAGGGTACCAGTCCAGTGTTACAGGCTTCTTACATTCCCAACTATTGCCCTTTCTACCAGGGACCCCTCTTTCTGCAGAGGATTCTACTGTTGGTCAAGCCTTGTGTTATGTTAGTCATTCAGTTGTGTCTCACTCTCTGGGACCCCGTGGACTGTAGCCCTGTTGGTTAAGCCTTGATCTTCAGTCTTCCAGAGAGGAAACACAGACTACTTTTTCTGTTTCACTGTCTGGCAATTCTACATATGTTTTAAATCCTCTCTATTCTGATGACAACAGTAATACACATTGTTGTACTACTTTTGGAAACTACAGAAATATAGCAGTAAGAAAATATAAGCATGATTAAAACAGAAGTCAAGAAAGCTGATGGAGGTCTGGGGTAGGCCGCCCCCAGCTATGGGAGCTAGGGATGGGTCCGCTTGGCTTGCTATTCACTTTGACTCTCATTGGCCACTGACCCTCATCTTGGACTCATAAGGAAATCCCACCTTGGCTGCCCCTTCAAAAGGCTGGACCTAGGTCCCCATGGCATCCACCTCCGCGCCCACTCAGCACAGGGTCTGAGGTTGGAGGGGGGCACCTCCAGCCCTGCCAAGGTGCTTTCAGTCCTGAGGCTCCTCTCCCCTTTGTGGGGGAAGGGAAGGGGCCGGGGACCAAGGCCCTCTGGGTACGAGCTCCCACCCCATCCTGTTCCACAGGCTGCACATTCCATTCTGAGTCAAGCAGTGGGCGGGCCCCGGGGAGGTAAGACTGAGTGGAGGAGAACAGTCTGGCCTCTGGGGAAGATCCCCCAGAGAGTTCCAGGCTTGGCAGAGATTACAGACGTAAGCCACCAGGGGAGAAGCCTGAGTGTGCCTGCCCCGTTGGGGGCCCCTTCCTGTTCTCCTCTCCTCCAGCCAAAACACGGACACTACCTCGGACATGTCCTCAGAAGACACTGAGGGACGAGATGGGCAGTAACACGAAACCCTCCCCCAACCTGACCACAGGCCCTGGAGCTGCTTGTGGGGCTTCGCGCCAAGGCCATGTAAATGTGAAGGCCACTGGAGGTGGGAGGCGAGTCTGCTGTGTGTATCAAGAGAACGGACTTGAGATTTGATGGCATGTGTCAGGCTTCCCCAAGTGACCAAACGAGTGTAGGCAGTGATGCTATTTAAGGGAAAAGGTGGCAGCTAGAGATACTGTTCCCTCTTCTTCCTTCCTCTCCTCCATCACCCGACCCCATGAAAACACTCCAGGCTCGTGTCTTCAACCTTCGGGTAAAGCCTCAGGGCCTGCTGCTCTCGTCCCCACGTGCACACTCCACAACGCGGGGCCTTGGCATCACAGCAGCATATCCTAAGCGGTGCCCAGGTTTTGGACCTTGGGAGCAGGCAGCGGACACTCTGGCCACCTCCTCCTCACCTCTCAGCCTCTCAGAGTTCTGACCACTGTCATTCCGGACAGAAATCTATTCCTAGCGGAGCCACAGGACCTTTAGCATCATGAGACCTGAGCACAGCCAGTCTCAGGGGTCTCCAGCTAGGCCCATGGGTGTAACAGACACTAGGACTGAACTGAATGCCCCATCGACCCCACCCACCCCTCTCTGAGGAGGGAACTACCATATCACTGCTGCTTAGGGAAAGTATTTGAAGTTTTAGCAGGAAGAGTCACTCCTGATCAGAGAGTGAACGTGGCCCTGCTGAACTGGCCTATAACAAATCTCCAAATCTTTCCAAGGAGCTGAAGGGAAGGCCGAGGAAGGGGCAGTCAAAACTTCCTGGCTAACATACCAGAGTTCCAGGAAAAGGACTAACAGTGGGTGAGGATCACAGCGAGTTCAGGCAGGAATGAGTCCTCTTAAGCAAACACAGAGCACAAAAATAATTCCCATTCAAAGCACGATTTACTGTGGGCTTGGCCAGGCCTTCCCAGCACAGAGCCCTTTTCAGACTCAGCTTCACCCCTGAATAAGGCTGAGGAAGGGGGCGTGATGGCACCGCTTCATTTGAATTCCACTTTTTCCACTTGCATCAGCTTCCTAGTGACCTACTCAGGGAGCTGCCCAATTAGGGTGAGTCTGAAAGCACCCTCAGGGAGGAGTAAACCTACACAGAATCAGGGATTGGCCCTTCAGGACAGTAACACCTAGATCCTCTGTAGGAGCAGGCCTTGGTCAAGCAAACCCTTGTCTGGCAACAGCAAACCCAGACCCTTACAATTCATGGACCACCTGCAGACTCAGATGTGAGCCTCCCAAATTCTAACAGGGAAGTCCTGCTGTCGTCCCATTTCACAGATGGGGAAATGGAGGCTCAGAGATGTTACCTGACAAGCAGCTTTGCTGGCTCTAAATCCTTCCATCTGTATATATATCACGTTGCCCTGAGGCAGCTAATTATCACAGTAGCAAAATGTTCAGGAGGGGGTCCTCCCTATTAGGACAAAAGATGGGAATAAAGATGTGGACGAATCCCAGGATATTTGCAAAGCCAAGGCAGCCCTGGAAACTCTCTATTTCTGATTCCAGCACTCCTGATTACAAAAATCTGAGGTGGGGGTGGCATGCCCTCTCAAGACAAGAGCATTGTGTTAGGCGATGGTGTGCTAGTGAGACTCACTGGCTCTACCTCTAGAATGATCTCCCACAAGCCACCTTTAAGTCATCTCAACTCAGAATCAGTCTGCTAGCCATTCCTGCTCCCCTTCAAACTAGTCTTTACTTAGTAACCAAAGTGATGCCTCATTTTCACAATTTTCCCCACTGGTAAAAATAATTCATGACTATTGTAGAAGGTTGGAAAAATCAACAGAAGATAAAGGAGAAAATAAAGTTCACCCATATGTCTGGGGTCCAAAATTAACCTCTGCAAAGATAAGGTAGCTATCCAGTCCTCCATCTGTGTGTGTGCGTGATGCACATAGCACACAACTGGTACTATGGCATACACTTTTAGATTGTTTTTTTACTTTTTATCATATACATTTTCCAGGCTTACGCTGTATTTTTTAACTATACTTTTAGAT
Organism: Tragulus kanchil; assembly: GCA_022376925.1. NCBI lineage: Eukaryota > Metazoa > Chordata > Mammalia > Artiodactyla > Tragulidae > Tragulus > Tragulus kanchil. The sequence continues at coordinate 77,497,959 of JAIOJX010000024.1, read as the reverse complement.
TTTGAGTATTTTTTTGGCATAGTGGATACACGCACATGGTACTATGGATACGTTCAGAAAGGACAAAAGAGCCCATAGTGAAAACACCTTTTCTTCCTTCATGCCATCCCTCAGTCACCATTTTTCTCTCCTGGGGCAACTCAGATTACCAAATAAGCTTTTTTTGTGTACCAAATAATCTTTTAAAATAATGAATCAGATCATGTCGCTCCCCTACTTAAAACTCTCCAAAGGCTTCCCACGGCCAACCATTCGGTACCTAGAGTGGGCAGGCCTTGGTCAAGCAAACCCTTGTCTGGCAACAGCAAACCCAGACCCTTACAATTCATGGACCACCTGCAGACTCAGATGTGAGCCTCCCAAATTCTAACAGGGAAGTCCTGCTGTCGTCCCATTTCACAGATGGGGAAATGGAGGCTCAGAGATGTTACCTGACAAGCAGCTTTGCTGGCTCTAAATCCTTCCATCTGTATATATATCACGTTGCCCTGAGGCAGCTAATTATCACAGTAGCAAAATGTTCAGGAGGGGGTCCTCCCTATTAGGACAAAAGATGGGAATAAAGATGTGGGCGAATCCCAGGATATTTGCAAAGCCAAGGCAGCCCTGGAAACTCTCTATTTCTGATTCCAGCACTCCTGATTACAAAAATCTGAGGTGGGGGTGGCATGCCCTCTCAAGACAAGAGCATTGTGTTAGGCGATGGTGTGCTAGTGAGACTCACTGGCTCTACCTCTAGAATGATCTCCCACAAGCCACCTTTAAGTCATCTCAACTCAGAATCAGTCTGCTAGCCATTCCTGCTCCCCTTCAAACTAGTCTTTACTTAGTAACCAAAGTGATGCCTCATTTTCACAATTTTCCCCACTGGTAAAAATAATTCATGACTATTGTAGAAGGTTGGAAAAATCAACAGAAGATAAAGGAGAAAATAAAGTTCACCCATATGTCTGGGGTCCAAAATTAACCTCTGCAAAGATAAGGTAGCTATCCAGTCCTCCATCTGTGTGTGTGCGTGATGCACATAGCACACAACTGGTACTATGGCATACACTTTTAGATTGTTTTTTTACTTTTTATCATATACATTTTCCAGGCTTACGCTGTATTTTTTAACTATACTTTTAGATTTTGAGTATTTTTTTGGCATAGTGGATACACGCACATGGTACTATGGATACGTTCAGAAAGGACAAAAGAGCCCATAGTGAAAACACCTTTTCTTCCTTCATGCCATCCCTCAGTCACCATTTTTCTCTCCTGGGGCAACTCAGATTACCAAATAAGCTTTTTTTGTGTACCAAATAATCTTTTAAAATAATGAATCAGATCATGTCGCTCCCCTACTTAAAACTCTCCAAAGGCTTCCCACGGCCAACCAGGTCCCGTGCGACCAGGCTCTGGCCCTCCTGGCTTCCCAGGTGTCCCTCTCAGATGCACCGCGGCTGCAAGCCCTGTTCTGGCTGCAGGGCTTTTTCTTTTGCTGCCCTGTCCGCCTGGAATCCCCTTCTTTCAGGTCATTGTGCAGCCAGCTCCTTCAACCCTTTAGGCCTCCACTCTAGTCTTTCCCCAAGGCAGCTTTCACTGGCCTCCCCTGCCTGTCCCCCAACATACATTGTCCATCACACACCGTGCTGTATTTCTGAACATCGCATAGGATCTAATATGGTTGTGGCTACTTATTTCAAGTTATTTATTGCTTCCCTCTACAAAGAAGGCTCTCCAAAGGCAGGCACACTACCTGCCTTGTTCACCCCTGAAGCCCACTGCACTGGGTCCGGCAGATAAGAGGAGCTCAACAAATTTCTGCTCAAGGGATGAATAAGGGGACCACAAGAATGGTTCTCACTGCTGAGAGGCCTCTGCAGGATCTCCAAGAACCAACCTTCTGGCCTTCCTCTCCCAGGACTAGGGAGGAGGTTAGAGGGTCAGAGAAGGAAGAAAGGGGAGCCTATTGTCCAAGCCAGTGTGGGTGGGCAGTGGCCTTGCTCTTCCTGTTTCTCAGCTCACCCCTTACGTGTGCTGTGCATTTGCAGGGTCCAGAATCAGATGAGGAGCTTATGACAAACCCAAATTTCTAGTAAACACTCCAACTGCAAGTGGAAAGTTGAAGGTGAAACCGTTGCCCCTTACTTACCCCAAATCCCACATGCAGTCTGCCCAGGCAGCTGGGATATTTGAGGTTCCCAAGTGAGCCCCAGAAGCAGGCGACACAGATGGCACCTTGGGAGCAGAGCTCCCCCAAGAACAGCCTGAGCCCATCTCACCTGACTCTTCCCTGGGGCCCCAGACACCTGGGCTCCTCTCTCCAGAAATTCACCAAGCCCCAGAGATACAAATGCGCATCCAATCCTGCGACAGCAGCCCAGGCCAGGGCACTCAGGGGTCCTCCCTTCCTGGGGCCTCAATTTCCACTGAGAGAACACTGCCTTGGGCTATGAGCGATTTTTAAGAATGAGGAAAAGGAGGGAATAAAATGTCTTTCACAAAAAAAATTGTGAAGGGAGAGACGGAAGGAGGAAGGGAGAGGGGAGGGAGGAGGAAAAGAAAGAAAAAAAAAGCAAAAAGACTTCACAAGATGAAACTATATAAGGAGTATTGTTCTTCGATCACTCTGTCATGTCTGACTCTTTATGACCCCATGGTCTGTAGCCCACCAGGCTCCTCTGTCCATGGGGATTTTCCACTGGAGTGAGTTACCATTTCCTTCTACAGGGGATCTTCCAGGACCAGGGATCGATCCTGCATCCTTTGCATCGGCAGGGGGACTGTTTACCACTGAGCCACCAGGAAAGTGCACACAGGAATAGGGAAATGCTAAAGTCAGGAAAAGGTGTGAAGAAATGTGAGGTTTGTTTCCTTCCCAGAAAAGGACAATAATTATTATAGATTAAATAAGCACAATCCCAAAATGCTCTTCTGGCGTTCTTTGTTTACAAAGTCAAGTATCCTGGGCTCGCAGGATCTAGAACCAACCTTCTGGCCTTCCTCTCCCAGGACTAGGGAGGAGGTTAGAGGTCAGAGAAGGAAGAAAGGGGAGCCTATTGTCCAAGCCAGTGTGGGTGGGCAGTGGCCTTGCTCTTCCTGTTTCTCAGCTCACCCCTTACGTGTGCTGTGCATTTGCAGGGTCCAGAATCAGATGAGGAGCTTATGACAAACCCAAATTTCTAGTAAACACTCCAACTGCAAGTGGAAAGTTGAAGGTGAAACCGTTGCCCCTTACTTACCCCAAATCCCACATGCAGTCTGCCCAGGCAGCTGGGATATTTGAGGTTCCCAAGTGAGCCCCAGAAGCAGGCGACACAGATGGCACCTTGGGAGCAGAGCTCCCCCAAGAACAGCCTGAGCCCATCTCACCTGACTCTTCCCTGGGGCCCCAGACACCTGGGCTCCTCTCTCCAGAAATTCACCAAGCCCCAGAGATACAAATGCGCATCCAATCCTGCGACAGCAGCCCAGGCCAGGGCACTCAGGGGTCCTCCCTTCCTGGGGCCTCAATTTCCACTGAGAGAACACTGCCTTGGGCTATGAGCGATTTTTAAGAATGAGGAAAAGGGGGGAATAAAATGTCTTTCACAAAAAATTGTGAAGGGAGAGACGGAAGGAGGAAGGGAGAGGGAGGAGGAGGAAAAGAAAGAAAAAAGCAAAAGACTTCACAAGATGAAACTATATAAGGAGTATTGTTCTTCGATCACTCTGTCATGTCTGACTCTTTATGACCCCATGGTCTGTAGCCCACCAGGCTCCTCTGTCCATGGGGATTTTCCACTGGAGTGAGTTACCATTTCCTTCTACAGGGGATCTTCCAGGACCAGGGATCGATCCTGCATCCTTTGCATCGGCAGGGGGACTGTTTACCACTGAGCCACCAGGAAAGTGCACACAGGAATAGGGAAATGCTAAAGTCAGGAAAAGGTGTGAAGAAATGTGAGGTTTGTTTCCTTCCCAGAAAAGGACAATAATTATTATAGATTAAATAAGCACAATCCCAAAATGCTCTTCTGGGTTCTGTACAAAGTCAGTTAAGCAATAATGGTAATAACAAAGTCACATTTCTCCAGCACTTACTATGTGCCAGGTAGTATTGTATGAACTTCACTTTTGTACAACTTAATCCTCAAGACAACCCCACGAAGTACTACTGTCCATATTAAACCCATTTTACAGATGAGCAAACGGATACAGGCTAAAACTTCTCTAGATCATGTCTCCAGTGGCAGTATCTGGAATCCAACTCCAGAGCCCTATCTCTTAACCACTGAGCCAGGCTTTCAATGGTCCACCTACCATCTTGGAGTTCATATCTTCCAAACTAGTATCCTTTAACCTGATCATTAGACACCAGTTTCAAAGATGTGTGCATAACTCCGCCCATTTTGCATGTGGGAAAATCCAGAAAAGTTAAAGGACTCGACCAAGCTCACGCTGTCCATAAGTGAGGGCTTAGTAGCCTAGCATCTCCTGCGCCACTTCCCACCGGAGCACAGTAGAAAGCAGGGTCTCAAAACTCCGCCCTGAGCAGCAGCATCTTCTTTGGCAGTCTTTCGCCAGAGCCCTTCACCAGCGCCAGCGCCAAAGCTCCCTGCCCGGAAATTCCCACAGAGTCAAAGCAAACTTCCCAGGAAAGCTCCTCGGCTTCCTCCTAGCCCCTGTCACGGAGGAGGCTGCCAAGAGCGCCGCTGGAGTCCTTGCAGCTGCCGTCGGCCCTCCAGGGCGGGAAGCCGCTGCTTGTGTTCTCGGGGTCCTCCCAGAAAGGTCGGGGCTGAAGTTCAGAATTCACTTCCCGCCTAGGCCCGGCTCGCGGCTCTGACCTGGATTCTCCAGCAACCCCCACGTCTCTTGCCTTCCTCAGCTCCAGTTGAGTAATGGAGCACCTCCAGCCTGGAAGACCAGGCGGGCAGATGGGAGAATCCCGCGGGCAATCCCTGGGCGTCTGGGGACTCAAGCAGCCGACGCGCACACGTGTGTGTGTGTGTGTGTGTGTGTGTGTGACTCGAAGAAGCCGGCGCGCACACGTGTGTGTGTGTGTGTGTGTGTGTGTGTGTGACTCGAAGAAGCCGGCGCGCACACGTGTGTGTGTGTGTGTGTGTGTGTGTGTGTGTGTGTGTGTGTGTGTGTGTGTGTGTGTGTGTGTGTGTTTATGTACAGAACGCGCGAGGTGGGAAAACAATGGCGAGGCGCTGGGAACTGAGCGTCAGGCCCCCCTTCCCAACCCACTACCTTCAAGCACGATTTGCTTTTGCAGTGAAATAGGGATGAAAAGATTCACCTCCGACATCCAAAGGCGGGAGGTGGTGGGTGGTAAGAAGGCTAGGATGGGAGGGGAAAGAGGGTGAAACAAGCAGCTGGGGCAGAAAACAAACAGGATGCAGCGCTCAGCCGGTTCTCTGGGAAACGAACCTGGAAGGGTGAGAGGGGTTGCGGGGCTGCCCACCACACGACCAGGACAGAGGAAGACCTGGGCTTCAGTGAGGGCACCGGAGTCCTACGCCGAGCGCTCACTGGTCGCTTCGGTTTCCCGCTGGGAAATCCTTGAACTGGGCGTATAGATGGGCTGGTGAAAAAGACCTAGTGTCCGCGGCCAGTCGGTGAGAAGGGGGCGAAGATTGGGCACCCCAAGCCCGGCTCGTGTGATGTGCTCACAGACATACAGCCACCCATGGCCTTACCAGGCTTCCACCCCCTCTCCACAAGAACCCAAGTCTGCCTGCGAATATCCGCCACTGACGGCGGGGGTGCTGGGGGGTAGATGGGGGCTCGTTCCTTTTTCAAAAACTTTGCAAAGGATGGAAACTCGCAGTGAAAAGAGCCAGCGTGTGCTTAGAAACGCCGGGTCGCGAGTGTCAAAACTTCCGAGGGCTGGAGAGAGGGGCGCGGCGGCGCGCTCCGGGCACAGAGGGGGCGCACTTACTACTCAGCCGGGCGCCGGGCTCTCGGCTCTGCGCTCCTGCTCCTCCTCCGTCCAGGTCCTTGCGGCTGGCAGCCGGAGCTTCCCGTTCACATGCCCCAGCGACGCTGCGGCCAGGAGCGTGGGGCTGGGGTTGCTGGGCTGGGAGGAGGCACGCCCCCCGCTGTCGGCCGGGGACTCGCTTGGGACTCGTGGCCACCCCGGGTCCGCACCCCACCGCGGGCCGCCGTTCCGGGCAGAGAGCTCGGTTCCGGCCGGGCGGCGCCCTCCGCCGAGCCAGGCCGCTCTCTGCACTCTGCCCTCTGCCCTCAGCTCGCAGCCGTCTCCCTGCCTCCCGCGGTCCTGCTCTCTGACTCGCCGGTTGCTGCGCCGGCCCGCCCGGCTCTCCTACTCGGCGCTCCACGCCTCGGCTCGGTCCCAAATCAGGGCCTCGGAGGCTGATCGCCGCGCCCCAGGCTCAGACCGGGGCTCACCGCTCCGGGGCCAGGATTCCAGGACCCGCACAGTTCAGCTCCAAACTGGGATCGGGAGCGGAGCGCTGGTTGCTGGTTGCTTGCAGCTGCGAGGCGACTCTACAGGCTCAGAGGAGAAAGAGGGAGGGAGACCGAGAGCGGGCTGGGGTTGGAGGAGGGAAGAAGGGTGGGGAGATGGAGAAGGAGGGAGGGACAGAGAGTTCCCTCCTCCTCCCTGCAGCCAGGTCCCTCGAGGCATCAACAGCTGGAAACCCCCACTGGAAAGGGAAGAGCTAAGGTTCCTGGGCGGCGGGAATGAGTGGAGGTGGAGTGAAGGGATGGAGAGAACAGAAGAAAGAAGTGGATTCCTCTCACTCTCACTGCCCAGGTATGAGGTCGGTACAGAGGATCTCTGCTCCTAGAGCAACACCCAAGAAGTTGTCGATCCAACTCCCAGTCTCCTAACCCTTCTAGACAGATAACCTGGACTTAGGGTTTCTTAAAAACCCTGTTTCAGAACCTCCCTTAGGAACACAATACCACGTGCAGCTGGACTGCTTCTTAATGTGTCAGACCACTCCCCAGCCCTGTCATTTTACACTCTCTCAAGCCCTTTATTTTCCCCCCTGACCTTTACTGTGAGGGAGGGAAGGATGGATTCATTTAAATCAAGGTACTTATTAAATGCCTTTGCCAGGAGGGACTGAGTGCAAGGGACACCAGGATGAATGAGAAAGGGCCCTTGTCCTTTCCAGAGGAGACCGATGAGTGAACACAGGATTACAGTGAAGTGCTGAGCTTAGCCAGGCGCCTGGAACTTGGCCCCCTCTGAGAGTGAAGGTAGAGCAGGTTAAAGGGGTAGCAACTCTGGATCGCAAATAACAGAGTGTCACAGTGCAGGTGGCCAGTATGTCAGCAGGTGATGGTCAGCCAGACTCTAGGACTTTCAAAGGCTTTGAATTTCATCATTCTTCATCACCTTCCTTGGATAACTTCTCTTATTCATCTTTTAGGTCTCAGCCCAGATATGTACTCTTCAAGAGCCTTCTTGATGGGCAAGTTTGGGTCAGGTACCCCTTCTTTGCATGGGCTTGGAAAGTTCCCCCCTCCCCAGTCATCCATAGTATGATAGCTGTTCATTTGCCTGACTCCCCTGTAAGCACCACAGGGCAGGCATATGTCTCTCTGGCTCACTGTTAGATCCCTTGTGTTTAGCAGGTCTTGGCAAAGAGCAGGCCCTTGATAAATATTCATCGATCAATTGGTTAGACAGTCACTAAGGAACTCCAAGCAGGCCTCTGGTAAGATCAGTCCACTGAAGGCAGGGAGGCCCGTGACCAGACAATGGCGGTAACCAGGGCAATAATTATGTGCACCTGAGCTAAGCTAGGGGTAAAGAGAATGGAAAGGAGGAAACAGGTGGGGTTCAGGAGATGAGAGAAGTCAAAATGAATTCTTCAGAGATTGGTTTTTGGGCAACTGTGGATAAAGCCATTTCAGAAACGATAAAAGTCACTCAGGCGTCAGCAAACCTCTCCTCCTCCCATCCAGCATGCCAGGGTTTTCCACATATCAGACTGTTTTCTCTGATCCCTAATGAACTTCAATGGGCAGCCTCATTAGGAATCCCTCCTTGTAGCTATCCTTAGCTTTGGCAAATTGAGACAGGAAGAAAGGAGAGGTAGGAAGTGGGCTCTCCAACACCCACACTCTGTGTATCTCACTTCATTGGTGTCCGTTCTTCCCAGCCGCTTGAATTGGGATCTTTCTAGTATCTGCCTACCGTGTCTCAGGCACGGTACTATATTCATATATACTATCTATTTGTACCTCATGCCAGTTCTGTGAGGGTAGTGTCATGATTCCCATTTAGATAAGAAAGATGAAGCTCAAGGTCATAGCTACCAAGTGATGGGAGGAAGTTATTTGACTTTGAAGATTTTAGGCCTTTCTATACTACCACACTATCCACTATCTCCTGGGAGCACCATTCTTGCCTGTTTAACCCCATTTGACCACTCCCTCCTTAAAACACTTACTTCCAGGTTCCACACTCTTCCTGAACAGCTTCTGACCTCACTGGTTGCCCTTTCTCAGCCTCCCTTGTGTCTTCCTCCACCCTTGTCTCCAGGTGAGTGTGCTCTTCAAGAGCCTTCTTGATGGGCAAGTTTGGGTCAGGTACCCCTTCTTTGCATGGGCTTGGAAAGTTCCCCCCTCCCCAGTCATCCATAGTATGATAGCTGTTCATTTGCCTGACTCCCCTGTAAGCACCACAGGGCAGGCATATGTCTCTCTGGCTCACTGTTAGATCCCTTGTGTTTAGCAGGTCTTGGCAAAGAGCAGGCCCTTGATAAATATTCATCGATCAATTGGTTAGACAGTCACTAAGGAACTCCAAGCAGGCCTCTGGTAAGATCAGTCCACTGAAGGCAGGGAGGCCCGTGACCAGACAATGGCGGTAACCAGGGCAATAATTATGTGCACCTGAGCTAAGCTAGGGGTAAAGAGAATGGAAAGGAGGAAACAGGTGGGGTTCAGGAGATGAGAGAAGTCAAAATGAATTCTTCAGAGATTGGTTTTTGGGCAACTGTGGATAAAGCCATTTCAGAAACGATAAAAGTCACTCAGGCGTCAGCAAACCTCTCCTCCTCCCATCCAGCATGCCAGGGTTTTCCACATATCAGACTGTTTTCTCTGATCCCTAATGAACTTCAATGGGCAGCCTCATTAGGAATCCCTCCTTGTAGCTATCCTTAGCTTTGGCAAATTGAGACAGGAAGAAAGGAGAGGTAGGAAGTGGGCTCTCCAACACCCACACTCTGTGTATCTCACTTCATTGGTGTCCGTTCTTCCCAGCCGCTTGAATTGGGATCTTTCTAGTATCTGCCTACCGTGTCTCAGGCACGGTACTATATTCATATATACTATCTATTTGTACCTCATGCCAGTTCTGTGAGGGTAGTGTCATGATTCCCATTTAGATAAGAAAGATGAAGCTCAAGGTCATAGCTACCAAGTGATGGGAGGAAGTTATTTGACTTTGAAGATTTTAGGCCTTTCTATACTACCACACTATCCACTATCTCCTGGGAGCACCATTCTTGCCTGTTTAACCCCATTTGACCACTCCCTCCTTAAAACACTTACTTCCAGGTTCCACACTCTTCCTGAACAGCTTCTGACCTCACTGGTTGCCCTTTCTCAGCCTCCCTTGTGTCTTCCTCCACCCTTGTCTCCAGGTGAGTGTGTCCTGTGGGTTCTCCTGCACTCCATTTTCCTTTCTGTCTATTGTCTCTCTCTAAACGAAATTTTAACTGTTCCCATAACTTTCAATACCAATGAGGCACTAATGATTCTCCCAATTTTTAATTTAAATCTCTAGGACTATCTAACATACTTTGGGCTCATGTATTCAACCACACTCTCAACTTTTCTACGCAGAAACTCAGACATTCTAAGCTTAATGTGTTCAAAACTGAGCCTATAGCAACCCCCTGAGCCTATTTATACCCTGTACCATCTTCCCCATCTCAGTAAATGGTCCCCACCACCTACTCAGTGGCTTGAGCCTAAAACTTAAGAGTCACCTTTGATTCCTTCTCTCTGATCTAATATAATTAGTGAGTGCTGTTGATCTCTCTCCAAAAATATATTACAGTTCATCTACTTCTCTGTCTTCACGGTCCTCACCTTAGAAAGGCCATCATCATCTCTCAGCTAGACAGCCACAAATTCACTGCTTCTGAAAACACTTGGGGGACACATAATTTCAATAAGGCTACTTACATTGACATGAGTTTAATATTTGTTCCAGAAATTTCTTGCCCGGGAAGATAAGACCGTACACCAGTAAATAACTTCATTATTTGCTTCAGGAACTTGCTGAAAATCAATTTATCTGAACAATAGACTGCTCAGACAGCCCCCTTCTCAGGACAATAGTTTGTGTAACCTGGCAAACCACTAGCTTATCAAACAATTGTTTATTTTTTCAAGACTCTCCCCTTGCTGTGGCCTCTAATCCTGAGCTGTTATCTCACAAAATTTGCCCAGTCCCAATCAGATCTCCATATTAAAGGATCAGCCTTAAACCAGACCTCAAGCCCTATAAATACCTCTTTACCTGGAAAGTGCCTCCCCAAACTCTGCTCTTCCCAGAATGGCTCCTTTCATTCTCTGGTCTCAACACAAATGTCCCTTCTTTTGTCTTTCCTCCTCCCACACCTGCAGTCCTCTCCCACCCTCATCTCCCACCTTTATTCCTCTAGACCCCATTTGCCTCCTTCATATCACAACAACTGATGCTCATTTTATTGGTTTTCTGTTTTCTTGACACTTTTCTGTCTACCTTTAGACTGTAGGCTCTGTGAGAAAATAAACTTATTTGCTCTACTTTCTGCTTTTTTTTTCATTGATTTTTTTTTTTTTTTTTTGGCCACTTCTATTGGCCTTTCATTTATTTATTTTCATCCATCTTTGTTCTTTGGCCTGTGTGGGTCTCTCATCGCAGCGGCCTCTCGTCGCAGAGCACCGGCTCTGGGCGCATGCGCTCCAGAGCTCTGGCTCGGTAGTTGGACACATTGGTCCAACCTCTCTGCGGCACGTGGGATCCTCCCAGACCAGGAATTGGACCGGTGCTCCTTGCACTGCAAGGTGGTGTCCTTACTCACTGGACCACCAGGGAAGCCCCATAGTTTCCGCTTAATTGCCAGAGCCCATAGGAGATGCTCAAAAAGTATTTGCCAAAGGAATGACTTTGATTGACTTCAGTGAATGTGGTCTCCAGTGCACTTCATGAGGCCAGCTTCTGAGATGGGGGTGCGGAGTGGGGCAGTGTCCAGGTATACTGAGGGTCCCCACACTGCCTTCACCTCCAAGGTTAGAGACAAAGTGTAAAATGCAAATGCATGTGGGAGAGGTAATAAAAGGATTAAATTTGTAGAATGGTGTGAATTGCTTTCCTCACTGTTAAAGAAGCAGGGCCCGCTCCAGGAGAGGAAGTGAGCTGAGTGCACACAGAAAGCCCTGTCTCGCAGCCTGAAACCCTTCCTCCTTCCCACAGACCACCTGCACCACCTGAGGGCCATTTTTGCCGTGCAGCCTAGAGGAGGGACCTGGGGTCAGGTCAGGGTAGGCTTAGGCTAGCAAAGCTAGTTTAGTACCAGCTCTTCCTCCCACTGACCAAGGAAGTGCTTTTCTAGATCCCTGGAGTCAGGAGGGGGGTCAGGAGGGCCCTGGTGGTGCCTGGTTGGGCCTCAGCTTTCAGAGCAAGGGCTCCTTTCCAGCTGATGCTGGTGGGCCTCTACCGGGTTCTGTCCGAGTTTCTCCAGAGGGTCAGCCTCAGTCTAGTTACTGTGGAAGCTAATCAAGAGGATAACAAGTGGATTCATAGAATGTTTCATTTGCCTATCGGAACCTGAGAATGTAAGATCTGGAAGGAATCAACCTTCTAGAACCATGTCCTCCAGCTCCTCTCTTTGTGCACAGAAAGGAGAGGTGTCTTGCCCAAGTCTGGTACTTTATACATGCAATCTCCTTTAATTTCTCAACAGCTCTGTCAAGATGGGGACAGTTCCATTTTGCGGATGAGGAATGATGCTCAGAGAGGGGAACGGAAGTTTCCAAGACTGCATAGTGAAGGGTCAAGAGCTGACATTTGAATCCAGGTTTTGAATCTAGGTTTTGAATGCTTTTTCACCCTGTTCCACTTCTTAGGGGGTCGTTATACCCTGAACCATATAAACTAACACTTGAATATTATTTAACAGCCTAGATTCTAGCTTAGACCCCAGAAGTAGAAACAGCTCTTTGCTTCGTTTGTGACAGTCGACCTCCTGTGCCCCATCTGGAGGACTTTGTCCCACCAAAGGACAGAGGTCTCAACCCACACCACGGTCACTTGACAGACACAGGGACCCCACTCAATGCATATGCTCTTGAGTGCACTAATGCTGATGGCTTTGTAAGGGACAGGGAAAGGGGCAGGGCACAATTTTTGAAATGAATGACACGCCCAAAGGCTCCAGTGACAGTTTCCACCCCTTCCCTAAAAGAGCTGGAATAATCCTCCCACTCATTAGCAAATAGAGTTACCCAGCCCATAAAAGATAAGAAAGCCATGTTTTCAGGGCCGCTGGATTTGCTCTGCAATGGCCCACATTCTGTCTGTGGAATGTGCTTTCTCTGAATCTGAATAAATCCATTTCTTACCTATCACTTTGTCTCTCGCTGAATTCTTCTCTGCAAAGAGACATAAAGAACCTGAACCTCAGTGGGTCCAGACATGGGGTGAGTGATTTTTTTTTTTTTTAAAGATTTATTTATTTACTTATTTTGGTGGGGGTGGGGTGGGGAGGGAGGGGACCAGGCGGGTCACTTCTATTGGTCTTTCATTTGTCCATTTTCATCCATCTTTGTTCTTTGGCCCATGTGAGCCTCCCATCGCGGTGGCCTCTGTTGTCGCACAGCACCCGCTCTGGGCGCATGCGCTCCAGAACCCGGGCTTGGTAATTGGACACATGGGTCCAGCCGCTCCGCGGCACGTGGGATCTTCCCAGGCCAGGGATTGAACCGGTGCCCCTTGCACTACAAGGCGGTGTCCTTACCCACTGGACCACCAGGGAAGCCCGTGAGTGATTTTAATTACCAGGGTTTTGGCTGGTTCGAGTCCTGGCTGCGTGGGTTCAAGTCCCAAACAGGGTTTGGGCTGGGTTCGAGTCCCAGCCGCGTGGGTTCAAGTCCCAGACAGGTTTGGTTACGTCTGGGCTCTGGGTTTAAGTCTCAAATTGAGGTTGAACACTTTCAGCTTGAGTCGTTTTTATACACATGCACACTCATACGCTCGTGGCGTTTGTTCTTCCCATGTGTATGTATGCTTAAAAGTCATTGTGGCATTTTTTCCCAAAACACCACAGTCGACCTCCTGTGCCCCATCTGGAGGACTTTGTCCCACCAAAGGACAGAGGTCTCAACCCACACCACGGTCACTTGACAGACACAGGGACCCCACTCAATGCATATGCTCTTGAGTGCACTAATGCTGATGGCTTTGTAAGGGACAGGGAAAGGGGCAGGGCACAATTTTGAAATGAATGACACGCCCAAAGGCTCCAGTGACAGTTTCCACCCCTTCCCTAAAAGAGCTGGAATAATCCTCCCACTCATTAGCAAATAGAGTTACCCAGCCCATAAAAGATAAGAAAGCCATGTTTTCAGGGCCGCTGGATTTGCTCTGCAATGGCCCACATTCTGTCTGTGGAATGTGCTTTCTCTGAATCTGAATAAATCCATTTCTTACCTATCACTTTGTCTCTCGCTGAATTCTTCTCTGCAAAGAGACATAAAGAACCTGAACCTCAGTGGGTCCAGACATGGGGTGAGTGATTTTTTTTTTTTTTAAAGATTTATTTATTTACTTATTTTGGTGGGGGTGGGGTGGGGAGGGAGGGGACCAGGCGGGTCACTTCTATTGGTCTTTCATTTGTCCATTTTCATCCATCTTTGTTCTTTGGCCCATGTGAGCCTCCCATCGCGGTGGCCTCTGTTGTCGCACAGCACCCGCTCTGGGCGCATGCGCTCCAGAACCCGGGCTTGGTAATTGGACACATGGGTCCAGCCGCTCCGCGGCACGTGGGATCTTCCCAGGCCAGGGATTGAACCGGTGCCCCTTGCACTACAAGGCGGTGTCCTTACCCACTGGACCACCAGGGAAGCCCGTGAGTGATTTTAATTACCAGGGTTTTGGCTGGTTCGAGTCCTGGCTGCGTGGGTTCAAGTCCCAAACAGGGTTTGGGCTGGGTTCGAGTCCCAGCCGCGTGGGTTCAAGTCCCAGACAGGTTTGGTTACGTCTGGGCTCTGGGTTTAAGTCTCAAATTGAGGTTGAACACTTTCAGCTTGAGTCGTTTTTATACACATGCACACTCATACGCTCGTGCGTGTCTCTAAAAGTTCTTTGCACCGTTCTTCCCATGTGTATGTATGCATGTATGGGGAATCAAGCAGGGGGAGGAGGGCTAGAGTGGTCCTTCTCATCTCCAGAACTAGCAGCATTCTCTCTGTAAGCTTAATCACTAGTAGCCCTAAAGGCTGGGGATAAAAGTCAAGCCTCCTGTCTCACTGGTCATCTTGGAATGGGTGCAGTGCAAAGACAGCCACCTCCCTCTGAGAGAGTCCCTGCTCCCCCCACCCTCAACACTAGTGCGCACATGTGCACATACACACATTTTTTTTCTCTCTCTTTCTAGTCTTTCCTATCCCTTCTCACAGACAGGGAACCATTGGGTCTCACCTGAAAAGGCAGTTGAATGGGGGACTGAGGGAAAGAGGGTGTTCCCATCCCAGAAGCCTGGGCAATTCAGAAAATCCTGCTGCCACCTTCTCCTCTTTTCCACCCCACCACCTGGTTTATAGTGCCCCACCCCCACCACCTAACTTTTTTCAACTCTCTTTCCTGTCTTGTGGAGACCTAGATCCTCATCCTGGGAGGGACTGGCAACAATTAACAAAGGCACCATGGAGTAAAGACAATTAACAATCCAGAAAAGAGGGGAAAGAAGAGGCTTTGTTCTGGTCTCCATGGCAACGGCGGGGGTGGGGGCGGAAGGAGGAGGAGGAGGAGAAGGGCCATCCAGAGAGGCTGATACTTTCACTTTCCTTTCATCCCTCCCCTCTCCCGCCCCCTCTGGGTTTCTGCCAAGCCCTCCCCCTCAGGAAGACTGAAGGGATTTTGAAGGGAACAGGGCTGGGACAGGCCAAGTCTGCGGGCTGGAGATTCGAGGTGGGTGACGGAGGCACATGCCCCAGCCGAGGACTCCCTGAGGAGTGGAGGCCAGAGCCACAGCCTTGGCCCTGGAGCAAAGGCGCCCCCTTCTTCCTCCTCCTGTTCTGAAGGGCTTATCTTGTACTAAGAACTGTACCCAAAGTCTGTGCTCCAGACAGCCTGTGGCTTAGTAGAGCTTGATGGCCTGTGCTTCCTTCTTCATCAGAGCACAGTGGGAAGTGGGGGCGAGGGGCAACAGAGCCCATTGCAAATGACATGTGGCACCTTTGTGTCAAATCATTAAGAATTCAAGATGGCCACAGCAGAGCATTAAATCAAGCACAGGGCCATTCTGAGCGCAAAGCCCTGCATAGCTACACAGGTTGAAGGCCCCAGAAAACTGGCCCTGTCAGAAGGCTGCCTGGGGGCTGGGCTCTGCCGGCCTGCTCAGTGTGTGTGTGTGTGTCTGCGTCTGTGTCTGGGAGAGGGAGGGAACACTTTGGAGCAAGTCTTTCCTTCCTGGATTTCTATTTCCTCAACTATTAACGAGGAGATTGAATCAGGTGATCTGGGCTAGATGATCTGAGTCAGGGGCTTCCTCTTCTCCAGGAGAATGTTCAGTCTTCTCTTGCTGCACACGGTTCTGAGCTCCACCTCAGAGAGAAACTAAGAGCAGAACACTCATTCCTAAGAGTGAGATGTTCCAGTACCCAGCTCTCCTTGGGGAAGGCAGAAGACAATGATGTACAAGCACCAGAACCCGGCTGGAAATCATGCTGTGGGTTTGCAGAAAATTTGAAGACACCTTCGATCTCTCAAGGTGTTTGTAGTCAGAGCAGAAGTGTCTTGGCAGGAGAAGCCAGGCACGCCAGCCGGTCTCATGGTTGGACTTCTCTGTTAGGCACAGGAGAGTGGCTGCCAGGACATTTCTTGCTCCCAGCCACGCTAAAGTCAGGAGGGAAAATGGGTCACAGACTTCAGAGCCTTATCCTTCTCGGACTCAGCCTTACTGCCCTGTGGGTCCAAGAGAAATGAAGAATATTAATCAGAAACCGAATCAAGTAGAAAAAAAAATCCATCTCCATCAGAGGCCCCAACCGAGGCAAAAGGTTGAAGGATCTGCTCTCTGCTTTTATTTCTGTACCTGGGGGATATCCTCCCAGGAACTCCTTATAGGGTTGCTGTTACAGGCTCTTTCCCCAAATTTGTATATCCTAACTCCTAATACTTCAGAATGTAACTATATTTGGAGACAGGGTCTTTACAGAGGCAATTAAGTTAAATGGACTAATTAGGGTGAGCCCAATCTGATAGAACTATTGTCTTTATCTATTGGAAGGGGTAATTTGCATACAGATATATGGAGGAAAGACACCAGGAGAAGATGGCCATCTCCAAAAAGAGAAGACTGAGATGGATCTTCCCTTTGTGGCCCTCAGAAGGAACCAACCCTTCCAACACCTCCACTGTAGACTTCTAGACTCTGCTCTTTAAGCCTCCCAGTTTGTGGTACTTTGTTAGAGCAACTCCAGCAAATTATTATGGATGCAATGTAATGCTGTGGGTGCTCAGTGCTATGCTGGGAGGTCTGCACAACCTTGAGACTGCCTGAACTCAGTGAACAAGTCCGCATGGAGGGGAAGGCTTTTGCACTTGCATTGCAGCATTATTTTAACTTGAAACAAAATTGATCTATTACTCTCTTCTTTCAGAGCCCAGTCTTTTCATTTCTTTGCTCTTTTTTGGTATCAGTTTAACACATTTTATTGTTTTAATCCCTTTAGTCTTTTATTTTCTGGTTTTAATGATTTTACTTATCTCAGTCATATTTAATCTCAGTTTTTTCTTTCTTCCAGCTATTTTATACTATTTTCTTTTATCTCATCTTATCTTCTAGATTTATTGTTATTGTATGATCTTTTTATTTCCCATTCTTTATTTCTAACCTTTGGCTTATCATGTCTTTGTTCCATCTTTTAATTTCTTTTTAGTTTACTTGGTTTATTTTTAGTTCATATTATCACTTTGCTGCTGTTCTTTTTTTTTAAACTGGTCTTACTATCTTTTTATTTCCTCTTAGTTTATCTTTCTGTTGACTGTTGTATTATCTTCCATATTTTACTGTTTTCAATTCTTTCAGCTTATTAAATGCAGAGGCTGGAAACAGTCCCCAGGGCAGAAGTGGGAGGCTAGTCCAGCCCCCACGCTGAGGATGCAGGAGGCCCTATCTTCCTGAGCTGACCCTCCCAGCAACTCCCAGTAGATGCCCCATTTGCTCCAAAGCTGTCCTCTCCCATCTGTAAGATTAATCACATCATATGCCGTCAGACTGCTCCATGTGCACTGTGTCCTCGAACACTTAACCATCACTAGATGTCAGACCAGAAGTATTAAAAAAAAAAAAAAAATCACATGTTATTTATAAGGGTGGCTATGGTGAGTAGGATGTTTTGCTTTGTGAAGGAATTCCGGCATACCTTCTCAGGCTTAAATTTGGCAAGAAACCAAGTACTCTGGATCCTTACAACAACAGTCCTTGGGAAGAGGCACAATGGAGAATCTTCTGAATCTTTACATCTTAGCTGCCTCTCATTCATTCAGGTATTTGATAAATATTGAGAACCTACTATGTGCCTGAACTGTGCTAGGCAGAGATGATAAAGCGAAGAACAAAAAGAGCTAGGCTCTTTGCCATCATAAAGTTTATAGTCTAATAAAAAGATCTTTAGCTACAACTAATCTGATCTGTGCTCCTTCCATGCAAGATTACAAAGGGTTATCGTGTCAGAGACTGCTAGTTGTCCCGCAAAATTACCTTTAGAGTAATACAAATTTTAGTCGAAAAACTGACTACCAATCAAAAGACTGCATTTCCTAGCCTCTCTTGCAGCTAAACATGGTCATGCACCTAAGTTCTACCCTATAGGACCTAAGCAGTCCTAGTGATAATACAGCTTCCTAATTCTGCCCTATAAGACCTACACAAAGTATTACTAATACATGCAACTCCCTGGTCATGTTTTTAACAAGAAAGAAAGTATTCTGTCCATTTTTTGTCCCTTTTGCTGGCTAGAATGTGGATACGGTGGTAGGAGCTCTAGTAGGCATTTCAGGCCATGAGATGGGGCGTTAAAAAAGGAGTCTGGGTCTCTGATACTACAGAACCCCCATGAAGCCCTATACAACTTAGTTTTGAGCAATTACAGCAGAACTGACACCTTGGGTAGCTACTGTGATGTTGGTCTTTGCTATAGCAGCTGAATCAGTTCTCTTTAGCATGTATGTCTCCCTCAAAGTTTCCCTTCTTTTGAAGCGAGCCTGGAATGATGTTATTCTGAGCAGTTTTAGAGAAGAGTTAGATATATCCCTGCTGAGTTGCTCCTGTTGTTAAGAAAGAGAACTCTTCCTTGTCGGCATGTGCATGAAAGTGGATGCAATGCCACATTTCATGACAATACAAGCCTCTTTGCTGCATCTTGTTCTCTTGAGTCTGGAAAAGGAAGCTAGGTCTTAACTCTTGTTCCCTCTTTAAAAAATCTTTTCATGACAAAATGATTCATGTAAACAGAAGAACCTGTCCTGTTAAAAACAGTCTTTGATAAGAGGAATCTATACCGATGACCATACTGACCCCACCCCTCTATCAGCAATGTGATTTCTCTCTAAATTTTCTACTGTTGGCTTAGAAGTCCAAGTTGGCCCTTAAAATGTTTACTTTCCTGCTCCCTAGTCACATTTCCATTCCTTCCTCAGCTGTTAAAGGCTCCCTGCCATCAGCCTGGCCCCTCTGCAGACTAGCTGCTGTGAAAGCCTGCAGATCCTTCCACCACTGAAGCTCAGTAGAATCCTAACACTGTGAATTTAGTCTTGTTTCTACTCTATCAGGTGACAGTAGCTCCTTATAATTATTTGAGTGGGCTACTGTAACAAGATGCTATAGACTGGGTGGCCTAAACAATAGAAATTCACTTCTCATAGATCTGGAGACTAGAAGTCCAAGATCTAGGTGCCAGATGATTGAATCTCTGACTTGGTGAAAAGAGAGAACTCTCTTCTCTGTTCTTCTTCTTATAAGAACATTAATTACAAAAAAAAAAAAAAAAGCACTAATTCCCATCATGGGGGCCTATCCTCATTGTGTCATCTAGACCTAATTACCTCTCAAAGGTCTCCTATCAAAATACCATCACACTGGGGGGTTAGGGCTTCAGCATGTGGACTTTGGGAGGACACAAACATTCAGTCCATAAAACTCTTCATGCCCACTCCTGTCTGTCCTTAGCCCTTAAACAAATTGGGTCATATATCTTGCATAATTCTAAACTATCGAAGGCTAATAGTTACATCCTTCCAGAAGATTCCTTAAAGTTGCCTCCTGATAGGTAGTTCTCTGTAGATAACCATCTAAGGTAGTTCTCCCAACATGGAGCTGGGTAGGGTTCTCAGTAAAAAACCTATACTACCTTTTTTTTCCTTCCAGTTTTATTGAGTTACAATTGACTACTGCATTTATAAGTTCAAGATGCACAGCATGATGACTTGGCCTACATATGTCATGAAATGATTACCTCAAAGTTTAGTGAACATCCATCATCTCCTTTAGACACAAAATTAAAGAAGTAGAAAAAAAATTTTTTTCTTGTGAAGAGAACTCAAGATTTACTCTCAATAATTTCATATGTAACATAGAACAACACTGGTTTCATTTATTATGTTGTGCATTACATCCCTAATATTTATTTATTTTATAAAGTGAAAGTTCATCTCTATTGACTACTTTCATTCAATTCCCCTTCTAGCCACCCCTGTCTCTGGTAACCACAAATCTGATCTTTCTTCCCATGAATTTGTTACTTAAAAAAATTATAGTGTAGTATAGTTGATTCCCAATGTTGTCTTAGTTTCAGATATATAGCAAAGTGTTCATATACATATATATTCACTCTTTTTTAGATTCTTTTCCCATATAGGCCATTAAGAGTATTAGGTCAAGTTCCCTGTGCTATGATGCTTCTGTCTATGGGATTTTTTTAAGCAAGAATACTGGAGTGGGTTGCCATTTCCTCCTCCAGGGAATTTCTCGACCCAGGGATCCAGCCTGAAGTTTCTGGGTCTCCTGCACTGCAGACAGATTCTTTAGTGCTGAACCTTTGGGAAAGTTCCTCTATAGTAGGTTCTTACTAGTTATTTATTTTATTTCTAGTAGTGTGTACATGTGCGCTAAATCACATTAGTTGGGTCTCTTTGTGACCCTATGGACTGTAGTCCACCAGGCTCCTCTGTCCGTGAAATTCTCTAAGCAACAATACTGGAATGGCTTGCCATGCCCTCCTCCAGGGGATCTTCCTGACCCAGGGATCAAAACTGTGTCTCCCGAATCCCCTTCATTGGTGGGTGGATTCTTTACCACTAATGCCACCTGGGAAGCCTAGTAATGTATATGTCTCAATCCCAATCTCTCAATTTATCTTTCTTCCCCACCCCCCACTTTTTTTCTGAAGTTTAATTGGCCTTTGGTACTGTTAGTTCCTGTGACACAACATAGTGATGTAGTATTTCTATACATTTCAAAATGATCATCGCAATAAACCTAGTTATGATATGTTACTATACAAAGATAATTCATAGTCATTTGTTACATCCCCCACACTGTACAGAGCAATCTATCTCTCTATCTATGCACGTGTGTGTGATTTAAGTTGCTAATCTCTTAAATTCAAACGCATTTTAATAACCCTGCATTTCTACTCCTCCCACCCTCATCACATTTAATGTTTTGGACATCACATTTTACATCTTTTTGTCCTGTGTGTCCCTTCACTACTTGTTGCTGATTTTACTGGTTTTGTCTTTTAACCTCCCTACTAACTTTACACATGACTGATTTACTGCATTTCCTTTAAATTAGCCTTTACCAATGAGATTGTTCCATTTGTAATTTTTATGTTTCTTGTGGCCTTTTCATTTTTGGTTAGAGAAGTCCCTTTAACATTTTTTGTGAAGCTGATTTGGTAGTGCTAAACTCTTTTAGCTTTTGCTTGTCTGTAAAACTTTAGGTCTCCCCACCAAATCTGAATGAAAGTCCTTCCAGGTAGAGCATTCTTGGTTGTAGATATTTCCCTTTCATCACATCCTCGTCAGTATAATGGTGAGTGTCCTTATCTGTCATGTGGGAGACTGGGGTTGAATTTATGGAGGCAACATGCCCTTTGACTTCCAAAGTGGCACCAGTGATAAAGTATCTGCCACTTTCAGGCAATGCAGGAGACATAAGTTTGATCCCTGGGTGACGAAGATCCCCAGAGTAGGAAATAGCAACCCACTCCAGTATTCTTGCCTGGAGAATTCCATGAACAGAGGAGCCCATGGACAGGCGATCTGTAGTCCACAGGGTCACAAACAGTTGGACTTGGCTGAGCATGTGTGCATGTGACCACTCTCTTCTAACCTGCAGAGTTTCTGCTAAAATGTCACCTGATAGTCACCCTTATATGTGATTCGTTGCTTTTTTCTACCCATGCTTAATGTTCTCTCTTATCTTTTTTTTTTTTAAATTCCAATGTATCTTGGTGTTGTCCTTTTTGGGTTGATCCTATTTGAGACACTCTGTGTCTTCCTAGGCCTGGATATCTATTTCTTTTTCCAGATCAGTTTTCAGCTATTATGTCTTCAAATGTGCCCCTTTGTCTCTCTCTTCTCTTTCTGGGATCCCTATAATGTGAATATTAGTTTGCTGATGTTGTTCTAGAGGTGTCATAAACTCTCTTCATTTCTTTTTTATTCTTTTTTCTGTTCAGCTTCAATGATTTCCACTACTGGGTCTTCCAGCTTGCTGATCTGCTCCTCTGTATCATTTAATCTATTGTTGATTAAATGTTTTTTTTAAAAATATATTATTTATTTATTTGGTTACATCGGGTCTTAGCTGCAGCATTTAGGATGCACTCAGTAGTTGAGGCGTGGGCTTAGATGCCCTCTGGCATGTGGATCTTAGTTCCCCGACCAGGGATGGAACCTGTGTCCCTTGTATTGGAAGGCAGACTCTTAATAACAAGACCACCAGGGAGTCTTGTATTTTTCATTTCAGTTATTGTAGTCTTCATCTCTGTTTGGTTCCTTTTTAGGGGGAGGGGTGGGGAGGGAGGGGGGCGGGCGGGCCACTTCTATTGGTCTTTCATTTATCTATTTCCATCCATCTGTGTTCTTTGGCCCATGTGTGCCTCCCATCGCAGTGGCCTCTGTTGTCGCAGAGCGCCAGCTCTGGGTGCATGCACTCCAGAGCTCCAGCTTGGTAATTGGACACATCGGTAAAGCTGCTCCATGGCACGTGGGATCTTCCCAGGCCAGGGATTGAACCGGCACCCCTTGCACTGCAAGGCAGTGTCCTTACCGACTGGACCACCAGGGAAGTCCCTGTTTGGTTCTTTTTATATTTTCTAACTCTCTTAAAAACTTCTCACTCTGTTCATACATTTTTCTCCCAAGTTCTTTGACCTCTTTGAGATTACTACCTTGAACTCTGTACTGAGTAGACTGCCTATTTCCACTACACTAGTTCTCCTTCAGGGGATTATCTTGTTCTTTCATTTGGAAGATACTCCTCTGTCATCTCTAATTTGCTGTTTTTATTTCTATGTATCTGGGAGGTTGGCTACCTTTCTCCACCTTGGGGAAATGGCCTTTGGAAGATGCTGCAGTCCCAGCAGTGCTGTCCCTTCTGGTCACCAGAGCTCTATGTTCTAATGGACACCCCATATTTGTGCTGCCTAGGTCGTCCTGTGGTGACAGGCTGACTACTATGGGCCATTTGATAAGCATGACTGGACTCTGGTCTTTTGGTTGCCGGGCCCTGTTTTGTGCAGAAACTGCTGGCTACTGTTTGGCAGGGCCCGGTCACAGGCCTGCTAGCTGCAGGACCCTGAGGGATCCTGGGGCTAGTGCTAGCCGGCTGGTGGGGGAGCTGTATTTCGCAGTGGGTGGTTGTGAGTACTGAGGGTGTCCCAGATCTAGTGTCAGTGTGCTGGTGGGCAGGGCCAGTTCCTGACCCGACTGGCTGCAGGGTCCAGGGTGTTGGTCGGCTGGTGAGTGGGGCTGGATACTGCGGTGGCTGACTGAGGGTCCACAGTGTCTTGAGACTGGTATGGGCCTACTGGTGAGTGGAGTTTAGGGGGTCCTGGAGTTGCTGCTGGCCTGCTTGTGAGTGGGCTGCACCCTGGATCAGGAAGCTGCAGGGTTGTGGTAGTCCTAGGGCTGGTGTCTGCTGGTGGTGGGTGGGCCAGGGTCTATGGGATACTGGGGCTGCTGCCTTTCCACTGAAGACTGAGGCTTGGTCCTAGGTCTAGTAATAACCCACTGGTGGGCAGAGCTGAATCCTGTGGTGTTTGATGTAGGTCCCTAGGGATCCTAGGGATAGTGCCAGTTAACTGGTGTTTGGAGTTGGGCCTGAGCCATCTGGGGCCTTCTCAGGATTGCTATGGGTTCAGGGAGTTTTGAGGCATTCAGTCTGCTGGTGGATGCGGTTGTGACTCTGCCCAGGCAGTTGCATGGACTAAAACATCCCAGTATGGAACCCATGGCGTGGTGGGTAGTGCTGAGTCCCAGCCCTAATAGGCTAGAGGAGGATTCCAAAGTGGCACTTATAAGTGCCAGTGTCCTCATGGTAGAATGAACTCCCCCAAATGGCTACTGCCAGTGTTTGGTCCTCAGGTTGAGTTCATTTTCTCCTGCCTCTGCAGGAGGCTCTGCAAGATCAATAGATAGGTCTAACCAGTCTCCTTTCAAATCACTGCTTCTGCCCTGGGTCCCAGAGCAGGTGAAACTTTGTGTGTGCCCTTTAAGAGTGAGGTTCTCAGTTCCCATAGTCCCCTGGCTCTTGCCCCAAATGAGTTCCATTGGCCTTCAATGCTAAATATTCTAGGGGTTCATCTTTCTGGTGCAAGAAACCCTAGACTGGGGAGCCTGGTATGGAGTTCAGATCACTTACTCCTCAGGGAGAGCTTCTGCAACTGTGATTAGCCTCCTATTCATGAACTGCCCACCAGGGGTATGGGTCTTCATGATACCACACCTCTGTCCTCCTACCTGTCTTGTTATTTAGTTCAGTCTCTCAGTTATGTGTGACTCTTTGCAATTCCATGGACTGCAGCACACCAGGCTTCCCTGTCCCTCACCATCTCCTAGAGCTTGCTCAAGCTCTTGTCCATCTTGCTGTAATTCCATCTTTATACCTTTAGTTACAGAAGCTGTTTTCTGCTAGTCTTCCAGTTTTTCTCATCAATAGTTTCTTTGTAAATAGTTGCAATTTTGGTGTGCCCAGGGGAGAAGATGAGCTCAAAGTCTTCCTGTGCCACTATATTGGCCCTAAACTCCTAGTATGTTTTCTTTTAGAATGTGATAGTATAATATCTATAAAGAGAAGATTTATAAAATAATTTCATTTCTAAGAATTAGGTTCTATGTGGAAAATGAGGCAAAAATGAATTGGCTATTTCATTTTCAAAGTCACTAAGCTTCCAAGCTCTTAAAATGTAGTCAGTCTGTGAGGATATCTGTGGGAATAAGCCTCCAAGATGGATTCCCAGTGATCCCCATCTCTAGTTCTTCATGCCCTTGTCCTATTGTAATCCTTTCCACTGAGTTTGAGCTGAGCTAGATTTAGTGACTCACACTTAGTGACAGCAAATCTCCAACATGGGAATGGCTCATGAGATCGACTTCTTGATGCAAAAGAATCAGGAGGATCCATGGCAGCATTTCCAAGGCCTGTGGATAGGAGACTCAGTATGAAAACCCTTATCCAGTTGTCCCATCTCTTCTTTTTCTCCAACCCCCCCCCCGGTTTTACATTTCTTTAAATAAACTCAATCACATATATTGCAGAAGCAATTCCACTAGTCAGCAATCTCTACTCTATTTTATTAAGTCAAAAGACAAACTTAGTCAAAAAGTAGTCTAGGAATAGAATGTGTTTGCTAAGGGCTGGTCCCTTTTTTTTTAGCATGCTAAATATTCATTTTGGTGCAAGAAACCCTAGACTGGGGAGCCTGGTATGGAGTTCAGATCACTTACTCCTCAGGGAGAGCTTCTGCAACTGTGATTAGCCTCCTATTCATGAACTGCCCACCAGGGGTATGGGTCTTCATGATACCACACCTCTGTCCTCCTACCTGTCTTGTTATTTAGTTCAGTCTCTCAGTTATGTGTGACTCTTTGCAATTCCATGGACTGCAGCACACCAGGCTTCCCTGTCCCTCACCATCTCCTAGAGCTTGCTCAAGCTCTTGTCCATCTTGCTGTAATTCCATCTTTATACCTTTAGTTACAGAAGCTGTTTTCTGCTAGTCTTCCAGTTTTTCTCATCAATAGTTTCTTTGTAAATAGTTGCAATTTTGGTGTGCCCAGGGGAGAAGATGAGCTCAAAGTCTTCCTGTGCCACTATATTGGCCCTAAACTCCTAGTATGTTTTCTTTTAGAATGTGATAGTATAATATCTATAAAGAGAAGATTTATAAAATAATTTCATTTCTAAGAATTAGGTTCTATGTGGAAAATGAGGCAAAAATGAATTGGCTATTTCATTTTCAAAGTCACTAAGCTTCCAAGCTCTTAAAATGTAGTCAGTCTGTGAGGATATCTGTGGGAATAAGCCTCCAAGATGGATTCCCAGTGATCCCCATCTCTAGTTCTTCATGCCCTTGTCCTATTGTAATCCTTTCCACTGAGTTTGAGCTGAGCTAGATTTAGTGACTCACACTTAGTGACAGCAAATCTCCAACATGGGAATGGCTCATGAGATCGACTTCTTGATGCAAAAGAATCAGGAGGATCCATGGCAGCATTTCCAAGGCCTGTGGATAGGAGACTCAGTATGAAAACCCTTATCCAGTTGTCCCATCTCTTCTTTTTCTCCAACCCCCCCCCCGTTTTTACATTTCTTAAAATAAACTCAATCACATATATGGAAGAAGCAATTCCACTAGTCAGCAATCTCTACTCTATTTTATTAAGTCAAAAGACAAACTTAGTCAAAAAGTAGTCTAGGAATAGAATGTGTTTGCTAAGGGCTGGTGCTGGGAGTAGGGGGATCGGAAGTTACTGTTTAATGAGTACAGAGTTTTCAGTTTGGGAAGATGAAAAAGTTCTGGAGATGAATGGTGGGGATACTTGCACAACAGTAAGAATGTACTTAGTGTCATTGAACCACACACTTAACATGGTAAATTTTATGTTTTGTTTAACTTTTTAAAAAGTGGGGGAAAAAAAGGTCTTATCTGAAGTCTTTACTGACCATCCCCAACCTCCACCCTTATCTTCATACCAGCCACCCATGGCACTCTGTTGCAGCATTCGGCACTGTTTAGTAATTGTCTGATTACTTCTTATCTCCATCATTAGGCTGGGAGATTTTTGAAGGTAGAGATTGACTTATTCAACTTTGTTCTTAGAACAAAACACTCTCTGACTTATAGTGCTAGATCAACAAATATATTTTACAAGGATGAACAAGGATATACTAATGGGGATTTCCCTGGCAGTCCAGTGGTTAAAACTTTACCTTCCAACACAGGAAGCACAGGTTCGATCCCTGGTTGAGAAACTTGGATCCCACATGCCTTGCAGCCAAAAAAACTAAAGCAATATTGTAATAAATTCAATAAAGGCTAAAAAATTTTGAAGACTATATTAATGAAGGGATGAATAAATAAATGAATAAATGAGTTGACCTTGGAAGAAAACTAAGTGACTTGAGGGAAATTACTTCCCCCTCAGATTTCTGTTCACCAATAAAATTGAAGGGCTGGACAAGTTTATGACCAAGATCTCTTTCCATTCAGACCTTTCATGATTTATGATTGAAGATGCCCGTCTATGACCTTCAAAAGGCAAAGTTAGAAAAGAAAATAATAAATATAAGAGTGGAAATTAGTGAAATAGGAAACAGACCAACAATAAAAAAATTATTGAAAGCAAAGCCTGGTTCTTCAAAAAGATCAGTAAAATTGATAAACTCCTGGTTAGACTGATCAAAAAAGAGGAAAGAAACAAATTTTTAAAAAGACATGAAAAAATACCAAGATCAGGATGAAAGAGAGGGAGTATCACTTCATATCTAATAAATATTACAAGGATAAGAAAGGAGTTTTGTTTTTTTTTTACTATCAGAAACCTGCTTTTATTTATTTATTTTTATATTTTTACAGAGTTTCATTGTTCACAGACATGTATGTTCCCAGATCAGTCATATGCATATCCCTGTCCCCCTCCCACCTCCTTCCCCATCCCTGTTCCCCCTATCCTATGCCTTCAGGATGAAGCACAGTGCCCCTGCAGGATCCCCTATTACCAAAGCGCAATGACAATAGCTATCTTTTTCACATATGATAGTATAGGTTTCCAGGTTATTCCCTCTATGCCTCCCACCCACTGTTCATTCCCCTCAGTGTCCATATGTCTGTTCTCTTTGCTTGTTTTTCCATCGCTTCACTGCATGTGTTATTATTAACATCTTACTAGATTTCATATATATGCGTTAGTATATTGTACTTGTCCTTCTCTTTTTGACTGACTTCACTTTTTATAATAGGTTCTAGATCCATCCACCTCATAAGGGCTGATTCTTCTGCATTTCTTTTTACAGCTGAGAAGTACTCCATTGTATATATGTACCAGAGTTTTTTATCCATTCATTCATTGATGAACATCTAGGTTGTTTCCATGTTCTAGCTATTGCATAGAGAGCTGCAATGAACATTGAGGTACAGATGTTTCTTTCAATTTTGATTTCATCAGGGTATAAGCCTAGTAGTGAGATTTCTGGGTTGTGTGGTGTTTCTATTTTTAGTTTTTTTAAGGAATGTCCATACTGTCTTCCATAGTGGCTGTATCAATTTACATTCCCACCAGCAATGCAAGAGTGTTCCCTTTTCTCTGCACCCTCTCCAGCATTTATTGTCTGTCGATTTGTGGATGATGGCCATTCTGACGGGTGTGAGGTCATATCTCATTGTAGTTTTGATTTGTATTTCTCTAATAATAAGTGAGGTTGAGCATCTTTTCATGTGTTTTTTGGCCATCTGTATGTCTTCTTTGGTGAGATGTCTCTTTAGGTATTTTTCCCATTTTTTGATTGGGTTGTTCATTTTTCATGTGTTGAGTTGTCTGAGTTGCTTGTAGATTTTGGAGATTAAAGAAGGGAGTATTATTAACAATTTTTTAGAATAAATTTGGCAATTTACATAAAATGCACAAATTACTTGAAATACACATTAGAAAAACTAGCCCAATAAGAAATAGAAAATTTGAATAACCTTCTATCTATTAAAGATGGGTTCATAATTTTTCAAGAAACTGGCAAAATACTCTCAGTCATTTAAGGATGAAATAATGCCAATACTACATTAATTGTTTCAGAAAATAAAGGGAAAAGAAACATTTCTGAAAATGTTTCCAAAACTCATTTTATGAGTCCAGCATTACCCTGATGCCACAATAAAAGATATTACAAGGAAAGAAAACTGCAGAGTAATATCTCTCGAACATAGACAGAAAACCTTAACAAAATTTTTGCATTATACAAAAGGATAACACACAGGACCAAGTGGGATAGTCTACAAGTACAGGGCATACAGGGTATAAGAAAAGAAATAAAGCTGACTTTATTCACAGCTAAAATGGTATGTGTGTATAAAACTAATGAATTTACCAAAAAATTGCTTGGAATAATGTCAGTTGATCGGGGTAGCAGAATACGAGGTCAGAATACAAAAATAAGGGCTTCCCTGATGGTCCAGGAAGATCCCACATGCCGCGGAGCAGCTGGACCAATGCGTCCAACTACTGAGCTGGAGCTCTGGAGCGCATGCGCCCGGAGCCAGTGCTCTGCAGCGAGAGAGGCCACTGAGATGGGAGGCCCACATATGCCAAAGAACAAAGATAAATAAAAAGACCAATATAGAGAAGTGGCCAAAAAAAAAAAAAAGCTTAAAAAAGAATACAGGGCTTCCCTTGCAATTTACATTCCCACCAGCAATGCAAGAGTGTTCCCTTTTCTCTGCACCCTCTCCAGCATTTATTGTCTGTCGATTTGTGGATGATGGCCATTCTGACGGGTGTGAGGTCATATCTCATTGTAGTTTTGATTTGTATTTCTCTAATAATAAGTGAGGTTGAGCATCTTTTCATGTGTTTTTTGGCCATCTGTATGTCTTCTTTGGTGAGATGTCTCTTTAGGTATTTTTCCCATTTTTTGATTGGGTTGTTCATTTTTCATGTGTTGAGTTGTCTGAGTTGCTTGTAGATTTTGGAGATTAAAGAAGGGAGTATTATTAACAATTTTTTAGAATAAATTTGGCAATTTACATAAAATGCACAAATTACTTGAAATACACATTAGAAAAACTAGCCCAATAAGAAATAGAAAATTTGAATAACCTTCTATCTATTAAAGATGGGTTCATAATTTTTCAAGAAACTGGCAAAATACTCTCAGTCATTTAAGGATGAAATAATGCCAATACTACATTAATTGTTTCAGAAAATAAAGGGAAAAGAAACATTTCTGAAAATGTTTCCAAAACTCATTTTATGAGTCCAGCATTACCCTGATGCCACAATAAAAGATATTACAAGGAAAGAAAACTGCAGAGTAATATCTCTCGAACATAGACAGAAAACCTTAACAAAATTTTTGCATTATACAAAAGGATAACACACAGGACCAAGTGGGATAGTCTACAAGTACAGGGCATACAGGGTATAAGAAAAGAAATAAAGCTGACTTTATTCACAGCTAAAATGGTATGTGTGTATAAAACTAATGAATTTACCAAAAAATTGCTTGGAATAATGTCAGTTGATCGGGGTAGCAGAATACGAGGTCAGAATACAAAAATAAGGGCTTCCCTGATGGTCCAGGAAGATCCCACATGCCGCGGAGCAGCTGGACCAATGCGTCCAACTACTGAGCTGGAGCTCTGGAGCGCATGCGCCCGGAGCCAGTGCTCTGCAGCGAGAGAGGCCACTGAGATGGGAGGCCCACATATGCCAAAGAACAAAGATAAATAAAAAGACCAATATAGAGAAGTGGCCAAAAAAAAAAAAAAGCTTAAAAAAGAATACAGGGCTTCCCTTGTGGCTCAGTGGATAAGAACCCGTCTGCCAATGCAGGAGACACAGGTTTGATCCCTGATCCGGGAAGATTCCACATACCGCAGAGCAGCTAAACCCACACATCAACAAAGACCCAGCACAGCCAAAAATAAAAGGTTTTTTTTTTAAAAAAAAAGAATACAGGGCTTCCCCTGGTGGTCCAGTGGATAAGGACACCGCCTTGCAGTGCAGGGGGCGCCAGTTCGATCCCTGGCCTGGGAGGATCCCACGTGCCGCGGAGTGGCTGGACTGATGTGTCCAATCGCTGAGCCGGAGCTCTGGAGCGCATGTGCCCAGAGCTGGCGCTCTCGACAACGGACGCCACCGCGATGGGAGGCCCACAGGAGCCAAAGAACAAAGACGGATGAAAACAGAGAAATGAAAGACCAATAGAAGTGGCCCGCCCGCTCCCCTCCCTCCCCAACCCGACCCCCGCCCAAAATAAATTAAAAAAAAGAATACAAAAATAAGTCATATTTCTGTATACTTGTAACAAAGTATTGGAATATGAAATGAAAAGACACCACTTACAGTAGCATCAACAAACGTAATACTTAGAGATAAATTTAATGAAAGTTGTGTAAAAGACTTACATGGAAAACTACAAAACATTGCTGAGAGAAGTTGAAAGATCTAAACAAAGAGAGACACAGTGATCATGGACAAGAAGACTCAATATTGTTAAAATGTTAATACTCCCCAAATCAACCTATAGATTCTACACAATCCCAGTCAATAAATCCAGATCAAAACTGCAATGAGATATCATTTCACACCAGTCAGAATGGCTATCATCATAAAATCTACAGACAATAAATGCTGAAGAGGGTGTGGAGAAAAGGGAATGTAAGCTGGTACAGCCGCTATGGGAGACAGTATGGAGATTCCTTAAGAAACTAGGACTAGAACCATCAATCCCACTACTAGGCATATACCCTGAGGAAATCAAAACTGAAAGAGACACATGTATCCCATTGTTTATTGCAGCATTTTTTACAGTAGTTAGAACATGGAAACAACCTAGATGTCCATCAACAAATGAATGAATAAAGAAGTTGTGGTACATGTATACAATGGAATATTTCTTGGCTGTAAAAAGAAATGCATTTGAGTCAGTCCTTATGAGGTGGATGAACTTAGAACTTATTATACAAAGTGAAGTAAGTCAGAAAGAGAAGGATAAATACAGTATACTAACACAAACATATGGAATCTAGAAAGATGGTACTGATAAATGTATATGCAGAGCAGCAGTGGAGAAACTGACATAGAGAACAGTGGGCGAGAGGTATGGAAAGAGTAACATGAAACTTACATTACCATATGTAAAAGAGACAACCAATGTGAATATGCTGTAAGACTAAGGGAACTTGCACAGGGGCTGTACAACAACCTGGAGGGGTGGGATGGGGAGTGAGATAGGAGGGAAGTTCAAGTGAGAGGGGTCAAGGGTATACCTATGACTGATTTGGGTTTATGTATAGCAGTAAACAACAAAACTATGTAAAAGTAAAATAAAAATAAATTAAAAAAGAAAAATCACTGCTAAGAACTGAATGTGCCCCTCCTCTCCAGATTCATGTGTTGAAATCCCAATGTGATTGCATTAGGAAATAAAGCCTTTGGGAGGTGGCTAGGTCATGAGGGCAGAACTTTCACAAGAGGGATTAGTACCCTTATAAAAAATCCCGAGAGAGAGCCCTTGTCCCTTCTGCTATGTCAGGAGACGGTGAAAAGATGGCCGTCTATGAACCAGGAAGCAGGCGCTCCCCATACATTGAATCTGCTGCTAGGCTCTTGATCTCGGACTGCCCAGTTTCCAGAACTGAGAAATAAGCTTCTGTTATTTAACCCTATGGTATTCTGATATAACAGCCCAAGGGACTAAGATAATCACCCAGTAATTTTTGCAGAAATTGACAAGCTTATTCTAAAATTTACATGGAGGGACTTCCCTATAGTCTGGTGGTTAAGAGTCTGCCTGCCAATGCAGGGGACACAGGATTGATCTCTACTCTGGGACGATTCCACATGCTGCAGGGCAACTAAGATCATCTGCAACTACTGATCCCTGGGTGCCCACAAGTCCACAAGAGAAGCCACCACAATAAGAAGCCCATGCACTGCAGGGAAGAGTATCCTCTGCTCGCTGCAACTAGAGAAAGCCTGAGTGCAGCCACAAAGACCCAGCAAAGCCAAAAATAAATGAATAAAAATGGAAAAAAAAAGAAAACCCGACTTTTAAAATTTTCATGGCAATTTAAAGGACCTAGAATATCCAAAACTATCTTCAAAAAGAAGAGCAAAGTAGGATATATTACTTGACTTCAAGTCATACTCTAAAGCTATAGTCAGTATGGTATTGATGTAAAGATGGACGTATAGATAGGTGAAACATAGTAGAGTCCATAAACAGATCTACACATATTTTGTCAGTTGATTTTGACGTGAGTGCTACAATAATTTAAAGAGGAAAGGATATTGTTTCAACAGATGCAACTAGAACAAATGCTGGGTAAGTCACTCAGTCATGTCCAACACTTTACAATCTCATAGACTATAGCCCTACAATAATTTAAAGAGGAAAGGATATTGTTTCAACAGATGCAGCTAGAACAAATGCTGGGTAAGTCACTCAGTCGTGTCCAACACTTTACAATCTCATAGACTGTAGCCCTCTAGGCATTTCTGTCCACAGAATTCTCCAGGCAAGAATACTGGAGTGGGGTGCCATTTCCTGCTCCAGGGGATCTTCTTGACCCAGGAATCAAACCTGGGTCTCCTGCCATGCAGGCAGATTCTTTACTGTCTGAGACACCAGGGAAGCCCAGAACAATTGTATAGTCTCATGGAAAAATAAAATACCTTGACCGCAACCTGAAAACACATACAAAAATAAACTAGAAATGGATCATTGACCTAAACATAAAAGAAAACATAAAAGAAAATCTTTGTGACCTTGGAATTATTAAAAATTTCTAAGAGCATAAAAAAAGACAATAAATTTGACTCCAATGAAATTAGAAATATCTACTTTTCAAAGGACTTTGTTTTTGTTAGGAAACAAAGAAGGGAAGTCGCAGGCCAAAAAGGAAGTAAATGCTACTGAAAAAAGTATTTACAATACAGGTATCTGACAAAAGACTTTTGTTCAGAATATATAAAGAATTCTTACATTTCAATAAGAAGGCAAACAACCCAATTTTTAAAAATGGACACTGGGCTTCCTTGGTGGCTCAGTGGTAAAGAATCTACCTGCCAGTGCAGGAGATACAGATTTGATCCCCGATTTGGGAGGATCCCACATGCCGTACAGCAACTAAGCCTGGGTGCCATCAACCATTGAATTCCTGGACCTAGAATATCCAAAACTATCTTCAAAAAGAAGAGCAAAGTAGGATATATTACTTGACTTCAAGTCATACTCTAAAGCTATAGTCAGTATGGTATTGATGTAAAGATGGACGTATAGATAGGTGAAACATAGTAGAGTCCATAAACAGATCTACACATATTTTGTCAGTTGATTTTGACGTGAGTGCTACAATAATTTAAAGAGGAAAGGATATTGTTTCAACAGATGCAACTAGAACAAATGCTGGGTAAGTCACTCAGTCATGTCCAACACTTTACAATCTCATAGACTATAGCCCTACAATAATTTAAAGAGGAAAGGATATTGTTTCAACAGATGCAGCTAGAACAAATGCTGGGTAAGTCACTCAGTCGTGTCCAACACTTTACAATCTCATAGACTGTAGCCCTCTAGGCATTTCTGTCCACAGAATTCTCCAGGCAAGAATACTGGAGTGGGGTGCCATTTCCTGCTCCAGGGGATCTTCTTGACCCAGGAATCAAACCTGGGTCTCCTGCCATGCAGGCAGATTCTTTACTGTCTGAGACACCAGGGAAGCCCAGAACAATTGTATAGTCTCATGGAAAAATAAAATACCTTGACCGCAACCTGAAAACACATACAAAAATAAACTAGAAATGGATCATTGACCTAAACATAAAAGAAAACATAAAAGAAAATCTTTGTGACCTTGGAATTATTAAAAATTTCTAAGAGCATAAAAAAAGACAATAAATTTGACTCCAATGAAATTAGAAATATCTACTTTTCAAAGGACTTTGTTTTTGTTAGGAAACAAAGAAGGGAAGTCGCAGGCCAAAAAGGAAGTAAATGCTACTGAAAAAAGTATTTACAATACAGGTATCTGACAAAAGACTTTTGTTCAGAATATATAAAGAATTCTTACATTTCAATAAGAAGGCAAACAACCCAATTTTTAAAAATGGACACTGGGCTTCCTTGGTGGCTCAGTGGTAAAGAATCTACCTGCCAGTGCAGGAGATACAGATTTGATCCCCGATTTGGGAGGATCCCACATGCCGTACAGCAACTAAGCCTGGGTGCCATCAACCATTGAACCTGTGCTCTAGAGGCAGGAAGTCACAGCTACTGAAGCCCATAAGCGGTAGAGTCCATGCTCTGCAATAAGAGAAGTCATCCCAGCGAGAGGGCTGCACACCCACAACTAGAGAGTAGCCCCCACTTGGCCTAACTCGAGAAAAGCCGCCTTAGCAATGAAGACCCAGCACAGCCAAAAATAAATAAATAAAATTATAAAAACAAATGGACAAACTATTTGAACAATCACTTCCCTGAAGAAAATCTGTGAATGGCCAATAGGGCATATTCATCATCAGTTATTAAGGAAATGTAAATGAAAACTGCAATGAGATTTTATTACACTCCTATCAGAATGGCTAAAGGAAAAAGATGGACAGTGCTAAGTGTAAGCAAGGATGCAGAGCAACTGGAACATTCACATTGCTGATGGGTGCATAAAATGTTATCACCTCCTTGGAAAAGATTTTGACTGATTTCTCATAAAATTAACATATACTTACCATATGATCCTACTAAACATATATCCAATTCACCTACTAGATAAATACCCAAGAGAAATGAAAATATAGAGCCACAAAGACTTTTATATTAATACTGAACGAAGTTGTATTCATAATAGCCCCAAAGAGGAGATAATCCACTTGTCCATGAACAAGTATAAATAAGTAAATTGCAGTGAAGTCACACAATGCAATACTACTTGGCAATGAAAAGAGAAACTACTGGTTCATGCAACAATTGGAAGAAGCCAGATATAAGAGCCTATGGTTCTGTTTATATGAAAATCTTGAATTTTCAAAGATAGTCTATGGTGACAGAAAACAAGTCACGGGACTTACCCTGGTGGTCCAGTGGGTAAGGACACTGCCTTACAGTGCAAGGGGCGCCGGTTCGATCCCTGGTCTGGGAAGATCCCATGTGCTGTGGAGCAGCTGGACCGATGTGTCCAACTACTGAGCCGGAGCTCTGGAGTTCATATGCCCAGAGCCGGTGCTCTGCAGCGAGAGAGGCCACTACGACGGGAGGCCCACACAGGCCAAAAGGACAAAGATGGATGAAAACAGATTAATGAAAGAGACCAATATAAGTGGCCCCAAAAAAACCCCAACAAGTCAGTAGTTGCCAGACACCAGTGAAAGTGAAACTGTCAGTCACATCTGAGTCTTTGCGACCCATGGACTGAAGCCCAGCCAGCCCCTTGTCCATGGAATTCTCCAGGCAAGAATACTAGAGTGGGTCACCATGCCCTCCTCCAGGGTATCTTCCCAACCCAGGGATCGAACCAGGTGTTCTGCACTGCAGGCAGATGTTTTACTAGCTGAGCCACCAGGGACACCTGGGGACGATAGAAATGTTCTGTATCTTAATTGTGGTGGTGCTTACAGAGGTTTGAAAATTTGTCAAAACTCATTAAACTGTACACTTAAAAATGGTATGTTTACTTTCAGTAAATTATACCTCAATACAATTAATTTAAAAAGAAAAAAGGCAATGTTGGCAAAATCCTACATGGAAAGAGTAAAACTTGAGGCTGGTCTTCCCATACCATTCAGCATATTTCCAGCATTTTTACCCCAAAGTCATCCCACAACAGTGACTCCTTTCTCTGGGAAATATCTTTCCCAGAATGTCCTCCCCACCTGTCACCTCCAGTCGGGCCTTTCCTCATTCACCTCCACAATCCAGAATCTCCTGTACCCTGGACCAGCTGGCTTTGAAGATAAACTGTGCGTGTTTCCGCAGGTAAGGGCTTGGGTCCAAAGCTGAACAGTCTTAGCAAATTGCATTCAGCTGATGCAGAGTTAGCTCTTGGCTAAACACATCAGCCTCACCTGCTCTTCTGGGCACTGGCAAAGGTGAGAAATTGCACACAGAGTCTCTGGCACCTCTGCCTGCAGACCTCAACACTTCTTATCCTGTGGAGCACACGGGCCTGGCTCTCTGGCCTGTGCATGAAGTTCCTGACCTAAGCTTCCTGGGCTCTTCTCCACCTGAGTCTCATCCCCTTTTTTGGATCCTAGCTCCCTCTGTCCCAGGTGACAGGAGAAGTTCTGTCACTTAGACATCATTCTACCTGGGAGATCCCAAATAGAACTGCTAAAAAGAAATCACAGAGAGGAGCCCTCGACGGATGCCCACGAGCCGGAGCTCTGCCAAAGCGAGAGAGGCCACTACGACGGGAGGCCCACACAGGCCAAAAGGACAAAGATGGATGAAAACAGATTAATGAAAGAGACCAATATAAGTGGCCCCAAAAAAACCCCAACAAGTCAGTAGTTGCCAGACACCAGTGAAAGTGAAACTGTCAGTCACATCTGAGTCTTTGCGACCCATGGACTGAAGCCCAGCCAGCCCTTGTCCATGGAATTCTCCAGGCAAGAATACTAGAGTGGGTCACCATGCCCTCCTCCAGGGTATCTTCCCAACCCAGGGATCGAACCAGGTGTTCTGCACTGCAGGCAGATGTTTTACTAGCTGAGCCACCAGGGACACCTGGGGACGATAGAAATGTTCTGTATCTTAATTGTGGTGGTGCTTACAGAGGTTTGAAAATTTGTCAAAACTCATTAAACTGTACACTTAAAAATGGTATGTTTACTTTCAGTAAATTATACCTCAATACAATTAATTTAAAAAGAAAAAAGGCAATGTTGGCAAAATCCTACATGGAAAGAGTAAAACTTGAGGCTGGTCTTCCCATACCATTCAGCATATTTCCAGCATTTTTACCCCAAAGTCATCCCACAACAGTGACTCCTTTCTCTGGGAAATATCTTTCCCAGAATGTCCTCCCCACCTGTCACCTCCAGTCGGGCCTTTCCTCATTCACCTCCACAATCCAGAATCTCCTGTACCCTGGACCAGCTGGCTTTGAAGATAAACTGTGCGTGTTTCCGCAGGTAAGGGCTTGGGTCCAAAGCTGAACAGTCTTAGCAAATTGCATTCAGCTGATGCAGAGTTAGCTCTTGGCTAAACACATCAGCCTCACCTGCTCTTCTGGGCACTGGCAAAGGTGAGAAATTGCACACAGAGTCTCTGGCACCTCTGCCTGCAGACCTCAACACTTCTTATCCTGTGGAGCACACGGGCCTGGCTCTCTGGCCTGTGCATGAAGTTCCTGACCTAAGCTTCCTGGGCTCTTCTCCACCTGAGTCTCATCCCCTTTTTTGGATCCTAGCTCCCTCTGTCCCAGGTGACAGGAGAAGTTCTGTCACTTAGACATCATTCTACCTGGGAGATCCCAAATAGAACTGTTTAAAAGAAATCCAGGCTGGCAGTGATTGTGGCTTAGGGCACCACTGGTGATCCGTTAGAATCCAAAAAACAGCCTGAGCTGACTAGTGTTCCTCCCCACCAGGCAAATGACTCTCTGGAAAGCTGGATGACCTTGCTGCTTACAATATTCATGGGCTCTGCCACCATTCACCCTCCCCTCCCCTGGGGACATCAGAAATAGTCCTAACTAAACACGTAAAAAGGGTGTCTGGAGGACTGAAAAGCTTGGTTAGGGGTTCTGTCCTGCATTTGCTTCTATAGTCTTCTATACACCCCTGTTCCAGGGAGAGGCTAAAGCATGGAATTCAGGTGGGCAGCAGGGACCACAGACCTCCTGGCCAGAGACAGTGGGCATTTGGGCAATAGCATCCTTAAGGGAATTATGGCTCTTTGCCCTCAACCCCTTGTCTCCCTCCTACTTTTGGACGGCAGAGAGGATGCAGTTACCCTGGTCATGGGAATGGCTAGACCCGTCCGACTTGAAGACAATGACTTGGCCAGAGCACGTGGGCGAGCCCAGGAGACTGGCTCGGGTCTGCGGCTTCCTGGGAGGAAGTGAGCCATTGTTTCAGAGGCCGTGTGGGCCCTTTGGAACTCTGCACAATTCAGGGATCAGTGGGTGCCAGGTCCAGCCCACCAACAATCGGGAACTTGTTTATTGCTTTAATGACCCCACAGTGGATCCACCTGGAAACAGACCTGCTAATGAGCGGAGACAGAGCTGGCACAGCCCCAAGGGAAGCCTGTCGGTCCAGCTCCCCTGGAGGCACTAAGGGTGTGTGGTCTAAGACTGGGAGAGCTGGGAAGTAGAGACCTGGCTTCTGTCTGGGAAAACCACAGGGAGATCTCATGCTTCTTCATCCCTATCTGCTTCCTGTTATGGAGTCATAAGAAGGCAGAGAGAGGCGGGGGTGCTGCGAGGTTGAGACTGGGAGGCATAACTGGGTTTCCCATTCTAGTCTCTGCTCCAAACTGCTGGCCTTGACCAAGCTGAGCTTTCTGGGCCTCAGTGTCCCATCTTTCAGGAAGGGATACCAGAATCCTTCCGGCTGTGTCTCTACTTTCCCAGGGTGTTGGGAGGACAAGGTGAGATCAGACACAGCAACTGCTTTGAACTCCTTGGAAGAAAAATACCTTTTAGACATCAAGGCTTTACACCATTTGCTTCTTTCTCCTGTGGTTGGAACCCAGGAACTTGGGGAGTTATACTGTCTGGGACCTAGTTTTCCTAAATTGTTCACCAGACACCTGCCAGAGAAATTGAGACATAATTAAAAACTGCCCCTGAGTCAAGGACAACTGGGAGTCATGGTTGGGCAGCATAGGAGGGAGCCAGCCTATACCAGCTCATGAGAGCCAAGTGTTCAGTATTCAGAGAATCAAATCCTTTGGTTGCTTGCAACCAGCTGATGCAGGGGGTTTTATACCACTGCAGTCAGAAATCTCTACAGATCAGGTTTTTTTTTTTTTTTTTGGAGCTGTTTTTCAAGACAACTTGAAGTGAGCTTGTGGAAGGCTCACTCAGTGCTATTCTGACCCCACTGCTCTCCCTACCCAGGTCTCACCAAGCAGGGATGGCTCATTTGCCCTCTGGACAGAGGCCCCTGGAGACTGGAGGCCTGGCCAGTAATGGCTGCATCCAGGCAGTAGTGGAGCAGGAGTGGCCAGTGAGATGTAGGTTACTGGACTCAGTGCTGCAGCTAGGAGAAGAGTTGTCTCTTCTATGTCATGCTGAATTCTGAGGGTCTGGGAGCCCAGCCAAATCTCCAGTTGGGTACTGAGGACAACTTCTGCTCTAGGCACTCTTTGGCCTGGTTCAAACACACAAGGATTAGGGATGGGGTTGGGAGACTACATACGTTGAATGTAACAGGCATCTATGAGGAGACTTATAGAAGGATAACTCAGAGATCTCATTATTTGTTTGAGGACTTCCCTGGTGGTACAGTGGATAAAAATCCACCTGTCAACACAGGGGAAACAAATTGGATCCCTGG
Source organism: Tragulus kanchil (assembly GCA_022376925.1). Classification (NCBI taxonomy): domain Eukaryota; kingdom Metazoa; phylum Chordata; class Mammalia; order Artiodactyla; family Tragulidae; genus Tragulus; species Tragulus kanchil. The sequence continues at coordinate 77,458,004 of JAIOJX010000024.1, read as the reverse complement.
TCCAGGAAGGTTCCACATGCTGCGAGGTTGAGACTGGGAGGCATAACTGGGTTTCCCATTCTAGTCTCTGCTCCAAACTGCTGGCCTTGACCAAGCTGAGCTTTCTGGGCCTCAGTGTCCCATCTTTCAGGAAGGGATACCAGAATCCTTCCGGCTGTGTCTCTACTTTCCCAGGGTGTTGGGAGGACAAGGTGAGATCAGACACAGCAACTGCTTTGAACTCCTTGGAAGAAAAATACCTTTTAGACATCAAGGCTTTACACCATTTGCTTCTTTCTCCTGTGGTTGGAACCCAGGAACTTGGGGAGTTATACTGTCTGGGACCTAGTTTTCCTAAATTGTTCACCAGACACCTGCCAGAGAAATTGAGACATAATTAAAAACTGCCCCTGAGTCAAGGACAACTGGGAGTCATGGTTGGGCAGCATAGGAGGGAGCCAGCCTATACCAGCTCATGAGAGCCAAGTGTTCAGTATTCAGAGAATCAAATCCTTTGGTTGCTTGCAACCAGCTGATGCAGGGGGTTTTATACCACTGCAGTCAGAAATCTCTACAGATCAGGTTTTTTTTTTTTTGGAGCTGTTTTTCAAGACAACTTGAAGTGAGCTTGTGGAAGGCTCACTCAGTGCTATTCTGACCCCACTGCTCTCCCTACCCAGGTCTCACCAAGCAGGGATGGCTCATTTGCCCTCTGGACAGAGGCCCCTGGAGACTGGAGGCCTGGCCAGTAATGGCTGCATCCAGGCAGTAGTGGAGCAGGAGTGGCCAGTGAGATGTAGGTTACTGGACTCAGTGCTGCAGCTAGGAGAAGAGTTGTCTCTTCTATGTCATGCTGAATTCTGAGGGTCTGGGAGCCCAGCCAAATCTCCAGTTGGGTACTGAGGACAACTTCTGCTCTAGGCACTCTTTGGCCTGGTTCAAACACACAAGGATTAGGGATGGGGTTGGGAGACTACATACGTTGAATGTAACAGGCATCTATGAGGAGACTTATAGAAGGATAACTCAGAGATCTCATTATTTGTTTGAGGACTTCCCTGGTGGTACAGTGGATAAAAATCCACCTGTCAACACAGGGGAAACAAATTGGATCCCTGGTCCAGGAAGGTTCCACATGCTGCAGAGCACTATGCCTGTGTGCCGCAATTACTTAGCTCGAGGTCTTAAGAAGCTGCGAGCCACAACTACTGAACCAATGTTCTGCAGCGATTGGAGCCTATATGCCTACAGACTGTGTTCTACAACAAGAGAAGCCACTATAATGAGTGCCATGCACTGCAACTAGAGAGTAGCTCTTATATAGCTACAAAGACCCACGAAAAAGATAACTATGAAGAATTGTTTGTTTGCTTGACTTTTTTTTTAATTGGAAGATAATTGCTTTACAATATTATGTTTCTTCCATGTAACATGAATCAGCCATAAGCATACAAATGTTCCCTCCATTTGAACCCCTCCCCCTCGACCCATCCGGCCCCTCTGGGTTGTCACAGAGCACTGAATCAAGCTTCCTGTGTTATACAGCAACATCCCATAAGCTATCTGTTTTACATATGACAATGTATATGTTTCAATGCTCCTCTCTCAATTGGTCCCACCCTCTCCTTCCCCCACTGTGTCCAAAGTCTGTTCTCTATGTCTATGTCTCCATTCCTGGCCTGCAAATAGGTTCATCAGTACCATGTTCCCATATTCCATATATATGTGTTAATATATGAAATTTGTTTTCTCTTTCTGATTTACTTCACTCTGTATAACAGGCTCCAGGTTCGTCCACCTCACTAGAACTGACTCAAAGTCATTTCTTTTATGGCTGAGTAATATTCCATTGTATATGGCTGTGTAATATTCCACAATTTCTTTTCCATTTATCTGTCAGTGGACATTTAGGTTGCTTTCATATTCTAGCTATTGTAAATAGTGCTGCTATGAACAGTGGGGTCATGCAGGTCTTTTTCGGTTACGGTTGTCTCAGGCTATATGTCTAGTAGTAGGATTGATGTGTCGTATGGTAGTTTTATTCCTAGTTTTTTACAGATTCTCCATACTCTGGAGTAGCTGTATCAATTTACATTCCCACCAAAAGCACAGTAGACTTCTCTTTTCCCCATACCCTCTCTAGCATTTATTGTTGGTAGTTCCTTTGATGAAGATCATTCTGACTGGTGTGAGGTAATACTCACTGTAGTTTTGGTTTGCATTTCTCTAATAATGAATGATGTTGAGCATCTTTTCATGTGTTTGTTGGCCATGTGTATGTCTTCTTTGGAGAAATATCTGTTTAGAGCTTACTGTCATTTTTTGATTGGGTTCTTGTTTTTCTGGTATTGCGCTTGCATGTGTTACTTATACATTTTGGAGATTAATCCTTTGCCAGTTGTTTTATTTCCAACTATTTTCTCACTCTGAAGGTTGTCTTTTCATTTTGTTTATAGTTTCCTTTGCTGCAAAATTTTTTTAATTGGAAGATAATTGCTTTACAATTATGTTTCTTCCATGTAACATGAATCAGCCATAAGCATACAAATGTTCCCTCCATTTGAACCCCTCCCCCTCGACCCATCCGGCCCCTCTGGGTTGTCACAGAGCACTGAATCAAGCTTCCTGTGTTATACAGCAACATCCCATAAGCTATCTGTTTTACATATGACAATGTATATGTTTCAATGCTCCTCTCTCAATTGGTCCCACCCTCTCCTTCCCCCACTGTGTCCAAAGTCTGTTCTCTATGTCTATGTCTCCATTCCTGGCCTGCAAATAGGTTCATCAGTACCATGTTCCCATATTCCATATATATGTGTTAATATATTTGTTTTTCTCTTTCTGATTTACTTCACTCTGTATAACAGGCTCCAGGTTCGTCCACCTCACTAGAACTGACTCAAAGTCATTTCTTTTATGGCTGAGTAATATTCCATTGTATATGGCTGTGTAATATTCCACAATTTCTTTTCCATTTATCTGTCAGTGGACATTTAGGTTGCTTTCATATTCTAGCTATTGTAAATAGTGCTGCTATGAACAGTGGGGTCATGCAGGTCTTTTTCGGTTACGGTTGTCTCAGGCTATATGTCTAGTAGTAGGATTGATGTGTCGTATGGTAGTTTTATTCCTAGTTTTTTACAGATTCTCCATACTCTGGAGTAGCTGTATCAATTTACATTCCCACCAAAAGCACAGTAGACTTCTCTTTTCCCCATACCCTCTCTAGCATTTATTGTTGGTAGTTCCTTTGATGAAGATCATTCTGACTGGTGTGAGGTAATACTCACTGTAGTTTTGGTTTGCATTTCTCTAATAATGAATGATGTTGAGCATCTTTTCATGTGTTTGTTGGCCATGTGTATGTCTTCTTTGGAGAAATATCTGTTTAGAGCTTACTGTCATTTTTTGATTGGGTTCTTGTTTTTCTGGTATTGCGCTTGCATGTGTTACTTATACATTTTGGAGATTAATCCTTTGCCAGTTGTTTTATTTCCAACTATTTTCTCACTCTGAAGGTTGTCTTTTCATTTTGTTTATAGTTTCCTTTGCTGAGCAAATGTTTTTAAGCTTGATTAGGTCCCACTTGTTTATTTTTGCTTTTATTTCCATTACACTAGAAGGTGGGTCAAAGAGGATATTGCTGTGATTCATGTCAAAGTGTGCTTTGCCTATGTTTTCCTCTAAGAGTTTTATAGTTTCTGGGATTACACTTAGGTCTTTAACTTATTTTGAGTTTATTTTTGTGTGTGGTATTAGGAAGGGTTCTAAAGAGATTCTTTTATATGTGGTTGTCCAATTTTCCCAGCTCCATTTGTTGAAGAGTCTGTCTTTTCTCCATTGTATATTCTTGCCTCTTTTGTCAAAGATAAGGTGCCCATATATGTATGGGTTTATCTCTGAACTTTCTATCTTGTTCCATTGATCCATATGTCTGTTTTTGTGCCAGTACTATACTGTCTTGATTACTGTAGCTTTGTGGGATAGTCTGAAGTCAGGAAGGTTGATTCTTGCAGCTCAATTTTTTCTTTCTCAAGATTTCATTGGGTATTTGGGATCTTTCGAGTTCCACACAAATTGTGAAATTTTTTGTTATACTTCTGTGAAAAATGCCATTGGTGATTTGATAGGGATTGCACTGAATCTGTAGATTGCTTTGAGCAGTATAGTGATCTTCACAATATTGATTCTTCTAATCCAAGGACATGATATATCTCTCCAGCTGTGTCAGCTTTTATTTCTTTCATCAGTGTCTTACAGGTTTTTTTTTTTTTAATTTTGGCCTCTTTTTATTGATTTTTAAATTTATTTTTCATCCATCTTTATTCTTTTGGCCTGTGTGGACCTCCCATCACCGTGGTCTCTCTCGTCGCAGAGCACTGGCTCTGGGCACACGCACCCCAGAGCGCCAGCTCATAACTGGACACACGGGTCCAGCTGTTCCTTGGCATGTGGGATCTTCCTGGGCCAGGGATCAAACTGGTGCCCCCTGCACTGCAAGGCAGACTCTTTACCCACTGGACCACCAAGGAAGCCCCTGTCTTACAGTTTTGTGTATGCAGGTCTTTTGTCTCCTTAGGTAGGCTTATTCCTAGGTATTTTATTCTTTTCATTGTGATGAATGGGATTGTTTCCCTAGTTTATCTTTTTGATTTTCTGTTGTTAATGTATAGGAATGCCAGGAATTTTTTTTGTATTAATTTCATATCCTGCAACTTTATTAAATTCATTGATTAGCATCTTTACAGTTTTGTCTGTGTGCAGTATCAGACAGTGAAACTTTCACTTCTTCTTTTCCAATCTGCCATCCTTTTTTTTCTTTTTTCTTCTCTGATTGCTGTGGCTAGGACTTCCAAAACTGTATTGAATAAAAGTTGTGAAAGTGGGCACCCTTGTCTTGTTCCTGATCTGAGAGGAAATGTTTTTCATTTTTTCACTATTGAGAATAATGCTTGCTTTGGGTTTGTTATATATGGCCTTTATTATATCGAGGTAGGTTCTTTCTATGTCCATTTTCTGGAGAGATTTTTTACCATAATTGGGTGTTGAATTTGGCAAAAGCTTTTTCTGTATATGTTGAGATAATCATATATTTTTTATGTTTCAATTTGTTTTTATGGTGTATCATATTGATCAATTTGCATATATTGAAGAATCCTTGTATCTCTGGGATAAACCCCACTTGATCCTGGTGGTGTATAATCCTTTTAATATGTTTTTGTATTCTGTTTGCTAGAATTTTGTTGAGGATTTTGACATCTATGTTCATCAGTATACTGGCCTGTAATATTTTTTCCCTTTTTTTTTTATTTGTGACATCTTTGTCTGGTTTTGGTATCAGGGTAATGGTGGCCTTGTAGAATTTTGGCCTCTTTTTATTGATTTTTAAATTTATTTTTCATCCATCTTTATTCTTTTGGCCTGTGTGGACCTCCCATCACCGTGGTCTCTCTCGTCGCAGAGCACTGGCTCTGGGCACACGCACCCCAGAGCGCCAGCTCATAACTGGACACACGGGTCCAGCTGTTCCTTGGCATGTGGGATCTTCCTGGGCCAGGGATCAAACTGGTGCCCCCTGCACTGCAAGGCAGACTCTTTACCCACTGGACCACCAAGGAAGCCCCTGTCTTACAGTTTTGTGTATGCAGGTCTTTTGTCTCCTTAGGTAGGCTTATTCCTAGGTATTTTATTCTTTTCATTGTGATGAATGGGATTGTTTCCCTAGTTTATCTTTTTGATTTTCTGTTGTTAATGTATAGGAATGCCAGGAATTTTTTTTGTATTAATTTCATATCCTGCAACTTTATTAAATTCATTGATTAGCATCTTTACAGTTTTGTCTGTGTGCAGTATCAGACAGTGAAACTTTCACTTCTTCTTTTCCAATCTGCCATCCTTTTTTTTCTTTTTTCTTCTCTGATTGCTGTGGCTAGGACTTCCAAAACTGTATTGAATAAAAGTTGTGAAAGTGGGCACCCTTGTCTTGTTCCTGATCTGAGAGGAAATGTTTTTCATTTTTTCACTATTGAGAATAATGCTTGCTTTGGGTTTGTTATATATGGCCTTTATTATATCGAGGTAGGTTCTTTCTATGTCCATTTTCTGGAGAGATTTTTTACCATAATTGGGTGTTGAATTTGGCAAAAGCTTTTTCTGTATATGTTGAGATAATCATATATTTTTTATGTTTCAATTTGTTTTTATGGTGTATCATATTGATCAATTTGCATATATTGAAGAATCCTTGTATCTCTGGGATAAACCCCACTTGATCCTGGTGGTGTATAATCCTTTTAATATGTTTTTGTATTCTGTTTGCTAGAATTTTGTTGAGGATTTTGACATCTATGTTCATCAGTATACTGGCCTGTAATATTTTTTCCTTTTTTTTTTATTTGTGACATCTTTGTCTGGTTTTGGTATCAGGGTAATGGTGGCCTTGTAGAATGAGTTTGGGAGTATTCCTCCTACTGCAACATTTTGGAAGAGTTTGAGAAGGATAGGTGTTAGTTCTTCTTTAAATCCTTGATAGAGTTCACCTGTTTGTTGGAATATTTTTTTAATTACAGTTTCAATTTTGGTGCTTGTGATTGGCCTGTTCATGATTTCTCTTGCTGATTCAGTTCTGGAAGGTTGTAGTTTACTAAGAACTTGTCCATTTCTTCCAGGTTATCCATATTATTGGCTATAGTTACTCATAGCAGTCTCTTATGATCCTTTGCATTTCTGCATAATCTATTGAAACTTCTGCTTTTTCATTTCTAATTTTATTAATTTGAGTTTTCTGCATTTTTTCCTTGATGAGTCTGGGTAGCAGTTTGTTAATTTTGTTTATTTTCTCAAAGATTCAGCTTTTCATTTAATTGATCTTTGCTATTGTGTCCTTCATTTCCTTTTCATTTTGATCTTTAGGATTTCTTTCCTTTTACTAACTTTGAGGTTTGCTATTCTTCTTTTTCCAGTTGCTTTAAGTGTAAGGTTAGGTATGTGATGTTTTCCTCATTTCTTGAAGTAGGCTCGTATTGCTATAAACATTCCTCTTACAACTACTTTTACTGCATCCTATAGGTTTTGGGTCATTGTATTTGTTGTCATTTGTTTTTAGGTATTCTTAATTTCCTTTTTGAAGTCTTCAGTGACCTCATAGTTATTTAGAAGCTTATTATTTAGCCTCTGTGTGTTTGTGTTAGCCTCTGTGTTTTTACAATCTCTTCCCTGTCCCCTCTCCGCCATAACTGATATCTAGTCTCATAGCATTGTGGTCAGAAAAGATGCCTCGTATGATTTCAATTTTCTTAAATTTACCGAGCCTTGATTTGTGACCCACAATGTGATCTGTCCTGGAGAATGTTCCATATGCAGTTGAGAAAAAGTTTATTCTGCTGTTTTGGGTTGGAGTGTCATAAAGATATCAGTTAGGTCCATTTCGTCTAATGCGTGATTTAAGGCTTGTGTTTCCTTATTAATTTTCTGCATGGATCATCTGTCTATTGGTGTAAGTTGGATATTAAAGTCCTGCACTATTATTGTGTTACTGTCAATTTTCACTTTAATGGTTGTTAGCATTTGCCTTATGTATTTGTTTTTCTTTCATTTTCCTTCCTTTTATTGATGAAGAAGCTGAGACTCTGGGGCTTGAAGTATATTGCCTTACATACTGACTTCCCAGGTGGCACTACTGGTAAAGAACCTACCTGCCAATGCAAGAGATGTAAGAGACATGGGTTTAATCTCTGGGTTGGGAAGAACCCCTGGAGGAAGGCATGGCAACCCACTCCAGTATTCTTGCCTGGAGAATCCCATGGACAGAGGAGCCTGGAGGACTATGGTCCATAAGGTCGCAAAGAGTCAGACAAGCCTGAAACAACTTAACATGCATGCACACATGTTTCGTGCACAAATATTTAGAATTGTTATGACTTCTTCTTGGATTGAGCCCTTGATCGTTAATACTGTGTTTATCTCTTGTAATAGTTTTTTCCTAAAGGATATGTGTATTGCTACTCCCATTTTTATTTGATTCCCATTTACATGGAATATCTTTTTCAATCCCCTGACTCTCAGTGTGCATGTATCCTAAGGTCTGCGATGAGTGTCTTCTGGGCAGCATATACACAGGTCTTGTTTCTGTATCCACTCATCCACTCTGTATCTTTTGGTTGGGGCATTTACTCCATTTACATTTAAGGTGATTGTCCATAGGTATGTTCCTATTGCCATTTTCTTAATTGTTTAGGGTTTGTTCTGTGGGACTTTTTCTTATCTTGTGTTTCCTGCAAAAGAAGTTTCTTTAGCATTTATTTTAAAGTTGGTTTGGTGGTGCTGAATTCACTTAGTTTTGTTTGTCTATAAAGCTTTTGATTTCACCATTAACTCTGGATGAGATCCTTTCTGGCTAGAGCAATCTTGATTGTAGGTTTTTCTCTTCCCTCATTTTAAATCTATCCTACCATTCCCTTCTGACTTGCAGAGTTTCTGCTGAAAAATCAGCTCTTAGCCTTAAGAAAATTCCTTTTTTGCTTTTCTCTTGCTGGCTTTAATATTTTTTTCTTTGTGTTTAATTTTTGTTAGTTTGATTAATATGTGTCTTGGTGTATTTCTCTTTGGATTTATCCTATATGGGACTCTCTGCACTCCCTGGACTTGAGTGGCTATTTCCTTTCTCATTTTAGGGACATTCGCAACTATAATTTCCTCAACTGTTTTCTCATACCCTTTCTTTTTCTCTTCTTTTTCTGGAATCCTGTAATTCGAATGTCGGTACATTTAATACCAACAGAGGTCTCTGAGACTGTCCTCAATTATTTTTATTACTTTTTCTTTGTCCTGTTTTGCTTCAGTTATTTCTACCAGTCTATCTTCCAGCTCACTTATCCATTCTTCTGCCTGAGTTATCTGCTATCAATTCATTCTAAAGTATTTTTAATTTCAGTGACTATGTTGTTCATCACTGTTTACTCTTTATTTCTTTTAGGTATTTGTTAAATGTGTTAAATGTTTCTTGCATTTTCTCATTTCTATTTTCAATACTTTGAAATTGTACTATTGCTACTCTAAATTCTTTTTCAGATAGGTTGCCTTTTACCTCTTCATTTCTTTGGTCTTTAGCTTTTTATTTACTCCTATTCTCTAACATTTTTTTTGTTGTTTTGTTCTTTATTTTTGGATGGTTAAGACTGTGTTTCTGTCTTACAAGCTGTTTGGTCTGTGGTTTCCAGCAGTGGAGTTTGCAGGCAGTTGGATAGAGCTGGGTCTTGGTGTTGAGATGTGGACTTCTGGGATACTTCACTCCAATTAATATCCCCTGGGGCCTGATGTTCTCTGTTGTTCTATATCAGTTCAGGCTCAGTGATTCCTTCACAGGGGCTCAGGCCTGATATCTGGCCTATAAGATTCCACAAGCCATGAGGTGCCTGGAAAAAAAAGGAGGGGGCTTCCCTTGTGGCTCAGTGGATGGGAACCCGGCTGCCAATGCAGGAGACACAGGTTCAAGCCCTGATCCGGGAGGATCCCACATACCACAGAGCACCTAAACCCACACATCAACAAAGACCCAGCATAGCCAAAAATAAATAAATAAAAGTTGTTTTTTTTAAAAAAAAAAGGAGGGGGAGGGGAAAATGCAGAATAATAACAAAGAATAAAAAAGGTAATAAATGTAGAATAGTAACAGATATATTAGAAAAAATAAGAGTATATTTGAAATGATCCCTGGAGGGTAAAACTGGATTCTAATAGCAAAGAGAGAGAAGAATAAAAAAACCCTATGTTTATATAGATTGATAGATATACAGGAAAAAATACAAATAGGAGAGAGCAGAATAATAACAAAAAGTGAAAAATAAGTTTAGAAAACTAATATAAATAGTAGAAAAAATAATATGTGTATGAAGGTAAAACTGAACTTCACTGACAAATAGTAAACAAAACAAAATAAACATCCCCTACCCCGCTCCCCACACCAACACCAGCCAAAAAAGCCAAAACAATCATCAACAAAAGAGGCAGAGAAAAAACTTTGGGTGTAAAGGACGGGGCTTAAGTGGGGAAGGGCTTAGGTGGTGACGGTATATAGGTACAGGTGAGATTTAGTCAGGGGCAGGATCTTGAGTCAGGACCCATGTCTCCAGCCAAAGGCTCTAGGTAGGGGTAGTGGCTGACCTGGGCTTCACCAAAGGGGCCTCTGCAGTGCTTCTGGCTTCAGGATGCAGAGAATCATGCTGGGGTCCTCAGGAGGCTCCCTGGGACCAAGTGGGTAGGGGAGCACCAGATAGTTTCCCTGCTCCTCCATGTCCAGAATGATTCTGCCCTGCCAGCCCTGCTCTGTCTCACTTCTGTCCTGAACCTTCAGGACATTCATGGGCAGAGGGTGCCCTGGGAAGGGGCTTCGGAGGACAGAGGGGCCCCAGAGGCAAGAGGTGGGTCCCTGGAGAGTGGTGAACTTTGCCTAGAGGGAGAAGGGGGATTCTGGAGGATGGAAGGGGCCCCTGGATGGAGGAGGGAACTGAAGGGTAGAGGAGGGTCCTGGAGGGTAGTGAACCCAGTCCAGAGGCAGAAGGGGCTTCAGAGGTGTGAGGGTGGCCCCAGAGGACAGCGCTCTGGAGGGAGGAGAAAACCAGAGAGTGGACAGAGCCCACAGAGTGTGGTGGGGGCCTTCTGATGACAGAGGACTTGGCTTGGAGGACTGAGGGGGCCCTGGAGGGTAGGTAGATGGACCAGAGGATGGACAGGGATCGCCAGAGGGATGAGGAGAACACAGGATGCCCCCTCAAAGGGAGAAGGAAACTGGAGGGCAGAGGACAGCCTCAAGGGTGGAGGGGTCCTGGAGGGCCTCGGGAGGCTTCCCAGGGCCGAGTTGGCCAGGGAATACCAGGCAGTTCCCTGCTCTTGGAGGAACCTTCTTCAGCCAGCCCTCCTTTTTCTCCCCCTCCCACATCCACATGACCAACCCCAGATGAGTGGGCCCCAAGGACAGAGAGGGCCCAGAGGACTGAGGGGGTCCTGGAATGCAGAGGAGGTCCCAGAAGGCAGAGGACTTGGCCCAGGACCTCAGGAATTCCTCGGGGCCTAATGGGAGGGGAAACCCCAGGCAGTTGCCACACCTCAAATCCCAAAGGATGCTGTTTTGAAAGCCTGGCATTTTTTTCCTCTCCCTTCCCTACCACGCCTGCAGGGCTTATGATGGGGGGGGGGGATCCCTGAAGAGAGTAGAGTGCCTTGGAGGGCCGGGGACTCAGACAGGAGGGTAGAGAGGACCCCACAAGTCAGCAGGAGCCCCAGAGGGCAGAGGCCCAAGCTGGGGCCCCAGGAGGATTCTCAGGGGCTTTCTCTAAAGGATCCTCGATCCCCAAGGACTTCTCCCCTATCCCCCACCCCAAGAAACCCACTGTTGTTGGGACCCAAACTGCTCCCCCTCCTCTAGTAGCTCTTCTGTTGCACAGGTCCCCCAGCCTCGACACTTCCCCTACCTAGCACCTGGTACCCTCCCTATACCAGCTCCTTGCATCAGTGCCTGGTGAGTATCCTAGGATGGGAGACATAGACTCAGTGTCTTCTCTTTCCGTCATCTTGGCTCTGCCTTGGAGTTTGCTTTTAGTGCAGGAAGTTTCTTTATAAACTGAAAATGGGTGATAATTATAGACCATCTGACATAGAAGGCAGTGGAAGATAAAATTATGATGCTGAAGGAAGCAGCTGCCAATGACCCGGGATGAGTCAAGGGGACAGCTCTGGGCCTGGAAAACCAGGACACCCAGGCCTGCTTCTGGCAAATCTCGCTCTTTGGACCTCCATTTTCTCATCTGTCCTCTGCAGTACATCTTTCACAGATAAAAAGGTATTTGTTCTAGAGCCCATGAAGTCCTGGGCTTAAATCTTGGCTTTTGCCTCTTACTAGTTGTGTGACCTAGGGAAGGGTGACATCTCTGATCCCATGAGAGTTACCCAGAGTTACTAGAAGAATTAAGTAGGCTAATTCATGTGAACTCTTGGATAGACCTTGTCACAAGTGGGAGTGCAGTAATGAATGATAGCTGTGGTCAGTCATTCATCTTGAGGAGTTGCTTGCCTGAATGCTAAGTCTCTTCAGTTGTGTTCAGCTCTTTGCAACTGCATGGACCATAGGTCCACAAGGATCTTTTGTCCATGGAATTCTCCAGGCAAGGATACTGGAGTGGGTTGTCAGACCCTCCCCCAGGAGATCTTCCTGATTCAGGGATTGAACCTGCATCTCTTAAGTCTCCTGCATTGACAGGTGCTTTACCACTAGTGCCACCTGGGAAGCCCTCTGAGGGCTACCACTCTCTGGAACAAGATGACATGGGGCACGGGTGGGGGCCCAGGAAGAACCTGACACTTAAAAGGAAGCAGGAGATCTTGAATCCCATGTCAGGTAAAGCTCTGCATCTCCTACCACGAGATTTCAACCCAGCAAGTGAAAGTCACAACCTCCCAGGGCAGGCCCCCATATTGTCACAAGGAAATTGCATAATTGATCTGAAGCAGAGAGGCTGGAAACTCTGGTGTTGACTTGGGCAAGTCCACTAGCTGCTCTTGTTCCTGGTTCTCTCGTTTAGAGCATGGAGTTCCTCTCTGCCTGCCTCATCACTCCAGACAAATGATGTCATGCTGGTGAACAGAATGAAATCAGTAAAAATATTTTAGAAAACTCTATGAAGTGTATTATTATCACAAATAATAATGTAATTAATTTCCTTGACCAAGAACAGCCCTTGGAGGTTTATGATGCTGAAGGAAGCAGCTGCCAATGACCCGGGATGAGTCAAGGGGACAGCTCTGGGCCTGGAAAACCAGGACACCCAGGCCTGCTTCTGGCAAATCTCGCTCTTTGGACCTCCATTTTCTCATCTGTCCTCTGCAGTACATCTTTCACAGATAAAAAGGTATTTGTTCTAGAGCCCATGAAGTCCTGGGCTTAAATCTTGGCTTTTGCCTCTTACTAGTTGTGTGACCTAGGGAAGGGTGACATCTCTGATCCCATGAGAGTTACCCAGAGTTACTAGAAGAATTAAGTAGGCTAATTCATGTGAACTCTTGGATAGACCTTGTCACAAGTGGGAGTGCAGTAATGAATGATAGCTGTGGTCAGTCATTCATCTTGAGGAGTTGCTTGCCTGAATGCTAAGTCTCTTCAGTTGTGTTCAGCTCTTTGCAACTGCATGGACCATAGGTCCACAAGGATCTTTTGTCCATGGAATTCTCCAGGCAAGGATACTGGAGTGGGTTGTCAGACCCTCCCCCAGGAGATCTTCCTGATTCAGGGATTGAACCTGCATCTCTTAAGTCTCCTGCATTGACAGGTGCTTTACCACTAGTGCCACCTGGGAAGCCCTCTGAGGGCTACCACTCTCTGGAACAAGATGACATGGGGCACGGGTGGGGGCCCAGGAAGAACCTGACACTTAAAAGGAAGCAGGAGATCTTGAATCCCATGTCAGGTAAAGCTCTGCATCTCCTACCACGAGATTTCAACCCAGCAAGTGAAAGTCACAACCTCCCAGGGCAGGCCCCCATATTGTCACAAGGAAATTGCATAATTGATCTGAAGCAGAGAGGCTGGAAACTCTGGTGTTGACTTGGGCAAGTCCACTAGCTGCTCTTGTTCCTGGTTCTCTCGTTTAGAGCATGGAGTTCCTCTCTGCCTGCCTCATCACTCCAGACAAATGATGTCATGCTGGTGAACAGAATGAAATCAGTAAAAATATTTTAGAAAACTCTATGAAGTGTATTATTATCACAAATAATAATGTAATTAATCTCCTTGACCAAGAACAGCCCTTGGAGATTTATTTTTGGATAGAATAATTTTTCTCTTTTTCCATTGTTTTCCAAGCAGGACTTTTTTTTTTTTTTTTTTTAAGATTTCTTTCTTTCTTTATTTTGGGCGGGGGTTGGGTTGGGGAGGGAGGGGAGCGGGCAGGCCACTTCTATTGGTCTTTCATTTATCCATTTTCATCCGTCTTTGTTCTTTGGCTCCTGTGGGCCTCCCATCGCGGTGGTGTCTGTCCTTGCAGAGAGCAGGCTCTGGGCGCATGCGCTCCAGACCTCCCGCTCGGTAATTGGACACACCGGTCCAGCCGCTCCGCGGCACATGGGATCTTCCCAGGTCAGGGAACGAACCGGTGCCCCTTGCACTGCAAAGCGGTGTCCTTATCCACTGGACCACCAGGGGAAGCCCGAAGACCAGTTATGACCTAATCTTCCAGTCCATTCCAAAGGCTCGGGGGTGGGTCTTTTCCTCTTGTCCTTCCTGGTTTAATTATCTGAAAAGTCTTTGGACTTTGAGCGACTCAAAAGAGAAAGAAGATCTGCAAATAATTAAGCCAGAGAATAGTCTTTACCCAAGAGGTGTCTGTGAGTATGGGGGTTGGGAGGGTGGGGAGAAGACTTTGCAGGTCCCCTTTGGTGCATCTGTGTGGTTTGGTTGTGGGGTAGGGACGGAGACTGGAGAAGAAGGAAAGAGGCAGTTGGGGCCAACAAGAGCTCCGGGGCCAGGAAGAAAATGAGAGAGGAGTCTTTTTTCTCTTCTCAGTAAGGCAGATACTTTGGGATATCTGTGCTCTGTGGAGCTCTCATAGCCAGGCATTCTTTATACTGTTCATGGTTCCTTTTCAAATACTACAGTTGTTGGTAGAGTCCTCGAAAGGATTGACATAACCCAAACAACACTAAACCAGTCAGTTTAATTGTTGCACTCACACTGCAGTCCATGTTGACTCAGAGTCTAGGTAAGCATCTGCCATCATCTTCTACTCACCCCTACTTTTCACCACTGGGGTCGTCTCTCTCTCTGACACCATCCTGCCATAGTTCTTGCGTGTTCAGCAAAGTCTTTTGCCCCTTCCCGGCGATAGGCCTGGTACCATCTCCCACAGCTTGACCCTGGTACCAGACCCACATTCTGCATGACATCGATCACTGTGTGACATACATGTGTAGCCAGAGCAGCAGAAGAGATCAGTTTCACACATGACTGAAAGATGTGAAGGAATCACAGCACACAGGTCACACATTCCTGCTAGGATTTGATCTGGGCCCACTGGTTTTCCTTAGAGGAGTTTTGGGGTTGCAATTCACTTGGCCTGGTTTCTTCATTTCTGATACAGGTATCCATAAAGGCCATGATGATAAAGGTATCCATAATGGGATTTTTTTTAATCTCCATCATGTTTGCCCCTAGATTTCTGAGTAACCCCTTTAGAATCACAACCTATTAGCACCTGAAAGAACAGTAGAGGTCTCCAAATCCATTTTACAGATAAGGAAACTGAGTGTTCTTTCCTAACCTAAAGCTGCCTGTCTGGACTTTGCTTTCCAAAGGACTTTTCACAGTGGGTTTTGTGAGGCAGCTATATCTTTATCATGGCAGCTTTACACGTGCCCCATGCCATATGGTTTATTAATGTGATGACGGAGGCTCACTCTGGATTAAACTGTGTCCCTAAGCAACTCACTGTGGAGTCACGACACAACTTGCCTCTGCACATGAGCCCCATGCCTTCCTCAACCATTGAGGCTCTACTGAGTTTTTAAATTACCTTGATATACTTACACATTAAAGTTCTTTTCTATTTTAAAAATGCTTTACGGAGATAAAAAGGGCAGTTGGCCAACAAGAGCTCCGGGGCCAGGAAGAAAATGAGAGAGGAGTCTTTTTTCTCTTCTCAGTAAGGCAGATACTTTGGGATATCTGTGCTCTGTGGAGCTCTCATAGCCAGGCATTCTTTATACTGTTCATGGTTCCTTTTCAAATACTACAGTTGTTGGTAGAGTCCTCGAAAGGATTGACATAACCCAAACAACACTAAACCAGTCAGTTTAATTGTTGCACTCACACTGCAGTCCATGTTGACTCAGAGTCTAGGTAAGCATCTGCCATCATCTTCTACTCACCCCTACTTTTCACCACTGGGGTCGTCTCTCTCTGACACCATCCTGCCATAGTTCTTGCGTGTTCAGCAAAGTCTTTTCCCCCTTCCGGCGATAGGCCTGGTACCATCTCCCACAGCTTGACCCTGGTACCAGACCCACATTCTGCATGACATCGATCACTGTGTGACATACATGTGTAGCCAGAGCAGCAGAAGAGATCAGTTTCACACATGACTGAAAGATGTGAAGGAATCACAGCACACAGGTCACACATTCCTGCTAGGATTTGATCTGGGCCCACTGGTTTTCCTTAGAGGAGTTTTGGGGTTGCAATTCACTTGGCCTGGTTTCTTCATTTCTGATACAGGTATCCATAAAGGCCATGATGATAAAGGTATCCATAATGGGATTTTTTTTAATCTCCATCATGTTTGCCCCTAGATTTCTGAGTAACCCCTTTAGAATCACAACCTATTAGCACCTGAAAGAACAGTAGAGGTCTCCAAATCCATTTTACAGATAAGGAAACTGAGTGTTCTTTCCTAACCTAAAGCTGCCTGTCTGGACTTTGCTTTCCAAAGGACTTTTCACAGTGGGTTTTGTGAGGCAGCTATATCTTTATCATGGCAGCTTTACACGTGCCCCATGCCATATGGTTTATTAATGTGATGACGGAGGCTCACTCTGGATTAAACTGTGTCCCTAAGCAACTCACTGTGGAGTCACGACACAACTTGCCTCTGCACATGAGCCCCATGCCTTCCTCAACCATTGAGGCTCTACTGAGTTTTTAAATTACCTTGATATACTTACACATTAAAGTTCTTTTCTATTTTAAAAATGCTTTCCCATTGTGTTTTGGCTCACTGGGGCAATGTTGTTCTCCTGGTTGTACCAATAGGCTTTTCAATCAAAAACAAGAAAAAAAAAATCCACATTTTTCTGTTCCTTTATATAACTCTGCTTTTTCAGGAAAATAAATATTTGTTGAACTGAAGTGGAAAAATTTGTTGAGAAAAATGTTTTTGTATCTTGTGTGTTTTGCTGTTATTGTTCTTAAATAAGTGCTTTCGGTGACAGGGCTTTTGTTCTGAGAAAGGGCTTTTTATGTTAGGGTTGAGAGGAATGTTGTGCATCCATGGGGCTATTAGCAGTTTCAAAGTGGGAGAGACTTGAATCATCCAAGTCAGCAGTGGCCCCTCTTCTCCCTCACTTTGTTTCTGCCTAATTCATGTCTTCCCTTCTATTACCAATACCATCAATGTCCTGGCCTTCCAATCATTATGTGGTGGTTGAGCAGGGAACAGGGTAATATAGTCTGCTAGTTCACTGAGGTCCCAGGACCATTGGAAGCTCCACAGAAACCATCTGATCCAGAGTGGGGGTGTGGGTAGGTGAAGCAGCAACATCCCACCTTGGAGCTTGAGTGCCTGGCCACTGAGGTCACTCCTTTGCCCACCCCCAGGGATATTTTCAATGCTCATAATTCACTTGGCTCCCTCATAGATCATTTCACACAGTGAGTTTCACTTAGGTTGAGTGAGGCCCTAGCAGGGGCAAAGACACAATGTGGGTGCACGGCAATGTCAGCTGTGCACCCACATTGTGTACAGTAAGGCAGCAAGACTTTTCTCTCTTTTATGATTCATCTTTTCTCTTGTCAAATGCTCAGTGAGTACTGCCACAGACTCAGCACTTTGTTGGACCCCTGGCAATGCAATGGCAACAGAAATACTGTCAAGGTCCTTCATAGTTCCACATCTTGCAGGACACAGACACTGAGACATTTGATCACTCCTTTTTTTTTTTTTAAACCTTTATTTTGCTTTTAACTTTTACAGAGTTTTGTTGTTTACAAATATGTATGTTCCCAGATTAGTCATATGTATATCCCCCTCTTCCCACCCCTCCCAACCATCACACAGCACCCCTGAAAGATCCCCTTTTCTCACAGAGCAATGACTAGAGCTCTTTTCTTCACTTATGATAGTACAGGCCTTCATGCTACTTCCTTTACACCTTCCACTCTCTGTTCCTTCCCCACAATGTCCATATGTCCACTGTCCATGTCTGTCTTTCCGTCGCTTCACTGCGTGTGCCATCATCACCATCCTACTAGATTCCATATATATGTGTTAATATACTGTATTTGTCCTTCTCTTTCTGACTGACTTCACTTTTGATGATACGTTCTAGATCCAGCCACCTCATTAGGGCTGATTCTTCTGCATTTCTCTTTACAGCTGTGTGGTATTCCATTGTATATATGTACCAGAGCTTTTGGATCCATTCGATCATCGATGGGCATCTACGTTGCTTCCATGTTCTAGCTATTGTATAGAGAGCTGCAATGGACATTGGGGTACAGGTGCTTCTTTCAGATTTGATTTCATCAGGGTATAAGCCTAATAGTGGAATTGCTGGGTCATATGGTGCTTCTATTTTTAGTTTTTTAAGAAATCTCCAGACTGTCTTCCTTAGAGGCTGTATCAATTTACACTCACACCAGCAATGCAGGAGTGTTCCCTTTTCTCCACAGCCTCTCCAGCATTTGTCTGTCGATTTGTGGATGACGGCCATTCTGACGGGTGTGAGGTGATATCTCATTGTAGTTTTGATTTGCATTTCTCTAATTATTAGTGAAGTTGAGCATCGTTTCATGTGCTTTTGGGCCATCTGTATGTCATCGTTGGAGAGGTGTCTGTTTAGGTCCTTTTCCCATTTTTTGATTGGGTTGTTCGTTTTTCCAGTGCTGAGTTGTCTGAGTTGCTTGTAGATTTTGGAGATTAATTCTTTGTCTGTTGTTTCATTTGCTATGATTTTCTCCCACTCTGTGGGCTGTCTGTTCAGCTTTTTTGTAATTTCTTTAGCTGTACAAAAGCTTTTAAGTTTCATTAGGTCCCACATGTTCATTTGTCTTTTTAGTTCCGCTATTCTAGTAGGTGGGTCATGGAAGATCTTGCTTTGATTGATGTCCTTGAGGGTTTTGCCTATATTCTCCTCTAAGAGTTTGATGGTTTCTGGCCTTACATTTAAGTCTTTAATCCATTTTGAGTTGATCTTTGTGTATGGTGTCAGGGTATGTTCCAACTTCATTTTTTTGCATGTAGCTGTCCAATTTTCCCAGCACCATTTGTTGAAGAGGCTGTCTTTGTCCCATTTTATAGTTTCACCTCCTTTGTCAAAAATAAGGTATCCATAGGTGCGTGGGTTTATCTCTGGGTTCTCAACCTTGTTCCATTGGTCGATATTTCTGTTTTTGTGCTAGTACCATACTGTCTTGAGGACTCTTGCTTTGTAGGAGAGTCTGAAGTTGGGGAGGCTGATCCCTCCAGCTCCATTCTTCTTCCTCAGGATTCCTTTGGGTATTCGAGGTCTTTTGTGTTTCCGTATGAACTGTGCTATTCTTTGGTATAGTTCTGTGAAGAATGTCATTGGTAGTTTGATAGGGATCGCATTGAATCTATAGAGGACATTTGGTAGTATGGTCATTTTCACAATATTGATTCTTCCGACCCAGGAACATGGAATATCTCTCCATCTGTTTAAGTCTTCTTTAATTTCTCTCATGAGTGTCTTGTAATTTTCATTGTACAGTTCTTTTGTTTCTTTGGGTAGGTTTATTCCTAGATATTTGATTCTTTTGGTTGCAATGGTGAAGAGGATTGTCTCTTTGATTTCATTTTTTGATTTTTCATTGTTTGTGTATAGGAATGCCAGTGATTCCTGTATATTGATTTTATATCCTGTGACTTTGCTGAATTCGCTGATTAGCTCTAGTAGTTTTGTAACCGTGTCTTTGGGATTTTCTATGTATAATATCATGTCATCTGCAAATAGAGAGAGTTTGACTTCTTCCTTTCCAATCTGGATTCCTTTGATTTCTTTCTCTTTTCTTATTGCTATTGCTAGAACTTCCAGGACTATGTTGAATAAGAGTGGTGAAAGTGGACACCCTTGTCTTGTTCCTGATCTTAGAGGGAATGCTTTGAGTTTTTCACCATTGAGGATAATGTTCGCTGTGGGCTTTTCATACATGGCTTTCACTATGTTAAGATAAGTTCCTTCTATGCCCATTTTTTGAAGAGTTTTTATCATAAATGGATGCTGTACTTTGTCAAAGGCTTTTTCTACATCTATTGAGATGATCATGTGATTTTTGTGTCTCAGTTTGTTGATATGGTGTATCACATTGATTGATTTGCGGATATTGAAGAATCCTTGCATGCCTGGGATGAACCCAACTTGATCGTAATGTATGAGCTTTTTGATGTGTTGTTGAATTCTGTTTGCTAGGATTTTGTTGAGGATTTTGGCGTCTAGATTCATCAGTGAAATTGGCCTATAATTTTCTTTTTTTGTATTGTCTTTGCCTGGCTTTGGTATCAGGGTGATGGTGGCCTTGTAGAATGTGTTTGGAAGTGTTCCTTCCTGTGCAATTGTTTGGAAGAGTTTTAGAAGGACAGGCATTAGCTCTTCTTTAAATGTTTGGTAGAATTCACTTGTGAAACCAACTGGCCCTGGGCTTTTATTATTGGGCGGATTTTTGATCACAAGGTCAATTTCTGAGCTTGTGATTGGCTTGTTCATAGTTTCTATTTCTTCCTGGTTGAGTCTTGGGAGATTAATCTTCTCTAAGAAACTGTCCATTTCTTCCAGGTTGTCCAGTTTGTTGCCATAGAGTTGTTCATAATAGTCTCTTAGAATCCTTTGGATTTCTGCATTCTCTGTTGTAATCTCTCCTTTTTCATTTTTGATTATGGTGATCTGGTTCTTCTCTCTCTTTTTTCTAGATGAGTCTGGCCAGTGGTGTGTCGATTTTATTGACCTTTTCGAAGAACCAGCTTTTCGTTTTATTTATCTTTACTATTGTTTCTTTCATTTCTTTTTCATTTATTTCTGCTCTGATCTTTATGATTTCCCTTCTTCTGCTGGCTTTGGGGTGTTTTTGTTCTTCTTTCTCCAGTTGTTTTAAGCATAAGGTAAGGTCGTCTGTTTGAGATTTTCCTAGTTTCTTGAGGTGGGATTGAATTGCTATAAACTTCCCTCTTAGAACTGCTTTTGTGGTATCCCATAGGCTTTGCACTGTCGTGTGTTCATTGTCGTTTTCTTCTAGGAATTCTTTTATTTCTCCTTTGATTTCCTCAATGATCAGTTGGTTTTTTAGGTACGTGTTGTTTAATCTCCATGTGTTTGTGTTTTTAGCGGTTTTTTTCCTGTAGTTGATCTCTAGTCTCACTGCATTGTGGTCTGAGAAGATGGTTGATAGAATTTCAGTTTTCTTGAATTGACTGAGGATTGATTTGTGGCCCAAGATGTGGTCTATCCTGGAGAATGTTCCATGAGCACTTGAGAAGAAAGTGTATTCTTCTGCTTTTGGGTGGAAAGTCCTAAAGATATCAATGAGGTCCATTTCTTCTAGTGTGGCATTTAAGGCTTGTGTTTCTTTATTGATTTTCTGTTTGGATGATCTGTCCATTGGTGTGAGAGGAGTGTTAAAGTCTCCTACTATAATTGTGTTACTGTCAATGTCTTCTTTTATGTCTGAAAGTGTTTGTCTTATGTATTGGGGTGCTCCTGCATTGGGTGCATAGATATTTATGATTGTTATGTCTTCTTCTTGGATTGATCCCTTAATCATGATGCAGTGACCTGCCTTGTCTCTTAGAATCTTCTTTACTTTAAAATCTATTTTGTCTGATATGAGGATTGCTACTCCAGCTTTCTTTTGATTTCCATTTGCATGGAATATCTTTTTCCAGCCTCTCACTTTCAGTCTATGAGTGTCTCTAGGTCTGAAATGAGTTTCCTGGAGGCAGCATATGTATGGGTCGTGTTTTTGGATCCATTTAGCCACTCTGTGTCTTTTGGTTGGGGCATTTAGTCCATTGACGTTCAAAGTAATTATTGATACATATGATCCTATTGTCATCTTCTTAGATGTTATGATGGGTTTATTTCATGAATCTTCTCCTTTTATACTTGTTGTCTATATAAGTCCCTTTAACACTTGTTGAAAGGCTGGTTTGGTGTGACTAAATTCTTTTAATTTTTGCTTGTCTGTAAAGCTTTTGATTTCTCCATCAATTTTGAAGGAGATCCTTGCAGGGTAGAGGATTCTTGGTTGCAGATTAGTCTCTTTTAGTTGTTTAAATGTGTCCTGCCATTCCCTTCTGGCCTGCAGAGTTTCTGTTGAAAGATCAGCTGTTAAATGTATGGGCTTTCCCTTGTATGTCACTCGTTGCTTTCAGTTTCTTTTATTTCTCCTTTGATTTCCTCAATGATCAGTTGGTTTTTTAGGTACGTGTTGTTTAATCTCCATGTGTTTGTGTTTTTAGCGGTTTTTTTCCTGTAGTTGATCTCTAGTCTCACTGCATTGTGGTCTGAGAAGATGGTTGATAGAATTTCAGTTTTCTTGAATTGACTGAGGATTGATTTGTGGCCCAAGATGTGGTCTATCCTGGAGAATGTTCCATGAGCACTTGAGAAGAAAGTGTATTCTTCTGCTTTTGGGTGGAAAGTCCTAAAGATATCAATGAGGTCCATTTCTTCTAGTGTGGCATTTAAGGCTTGTGTTTCTTTATTGATTTTCTGTTTGGATGATCTGTCCATTGGTGTGAGAGGAGTGTTAAAGTCTCCTACTATAATTGTGTTACTGTCAATGTCTTCTTTTATGTCTGAAAGTGTTTGTCTTATGTATTGGGGTGCTCCTGCATTGGGTGCATAGATATTTATGATTGTTATGTCTTCTTCTTGGATTGATCCCTTAATCATGATGCAGTGACCTGCCTTGTCTCTTAGAATCTTCTTTACTTTAAAATCTATTTTGTCTGATATGAGGATTGCTACTCCAGCTTTCTTTTGATTTCCATTTGCATGGAATATCTTTTTCCAGCCTCTCACTTTCAGTCTATGAGTGTCTCTAGGTCTGAAATGAGTTTCCTGGAGGCAGCATATGTATGGGTCGTGCTTTGGATCCATTTAGCCACTCTGTGTCTTTTGGTTGGGGCATTTAGTCCATTGACGTTCAAAGTAATTATTGATACATATGATCCTATTGTCATCTTCTTAGATGTTATGATGGGTTTATTTCATGAATCTTCTCCTTTTATACTTGTTGTCTATATAAGTCCCTTTAACACTTGTTGAAAGGCTGGTTTGGTGTGACTAAATTCTTTTAATTTTTGCTTGTCTGTAAAGCTTTTGATTTCTCCATCAATTTTGAAGGAGATCCTTGCAGGGTAGAGGATTCTTGGTTGCAGATTAGTCTCTTTTAGTTGTTTAAATGTGTCCTGCCATTCCCTTCTGGCCTGCAGAGTTTCTGTTGAAAGATCAGCTGTTAAATGTATGGGCTTTCCCTTGTATGTCACTAGTTGCTTTTCTCTTGCTGCTTTGAGAATTCTATCTTTGTGTTTAATTTGTGTTAACTTCATTAATATGTGTCTTGGTGTGTTTCTTCTCGGATTGGTTCTGTATGGTACTCTTTGTGCTTCTTGGACTTGACTGACTATTTCTTTTCCCATGGTGGGGAAATTTTCAACTATAATCTCTTCAAAAATTTTCTCATAGCCTTTCTTTTTTTCTTCTTCTTCTGGAACCCCTATAATTCAAATATTGGTGCGTTTGATATTATCCCAGAGGTCTCTGAGGCTATTCTCTGCTCTTTTCATTCTCTGAGTTAGAGTGTTTTTCAGCAGTTACTTCCACCATTCTATCTTCCAGCTCACTTATCCGGTCTTCTGTCTCAGATACTCTGCTCTTGATTCCTTCTACAATGTTTTTCAGTTCAGCAATTGAGTTGTTTGTCTCTGTTACTTTTTTGGTAGTTCTTGTATTTCTTTATTCAGTGTGTTAGTTGTGTCTTGCAATTTCTCTGAAATTCTGTTTTCAGTGTCTTTGATCATCTTTACTATCATTCTTCTGAAATCGCTTTCAGAAAGTTTGTCCAAATTCTCTTCATTAATTTGATCTTGTGTCATCAAATTAATTGTGGATTGTTCCTTCACTTGTGTGGTATTTCTCTGCTGTTTCATTGTTATTATTAATTTTTTAACTGACTCTGTTTGGGTTTTCCTTTTCCCAGACTTTGAGTTACGTCTGTTGATGTTTGTTGTTTGGATGGGGCTTCTTATTCTGGGTGATGCTGGTGATTGGGTGATGTCAGGACTTGCATACAAGTGATGACCTTTGTTGGCGTTCTCACTTGTATACTGCTCTTTAGTGTTAGGCGTTCTCTGATATTGTAGAGTTTTGGAGTCAGTGCTCCCTCCCTAAAGCCCCGGGGCTTGTTGCCTGACCAGGGGATGAAGATTCCACGGCTGGTTTGTTATGGCATTAAATGATATTAAAACATATATATGCAAATGAGAAACAGAAGGTATACCTTTGACAAATGGCAATTAAAAAATTATGCAAATACTATCTAGCGTATTGGATTATACACATAAATATATACAGCTGTAACATAACCCAAGCATTCCAACCAAAAATACAGTACAATACATTAGCATGGCGAATAGAGAAAACCAAGAATGATATCCACCAGTTAATGACCAAACTAAGTAGAGCACCAATTGGAGAATAATGCTAGAGCAGGGTCCCCATTGGGGATAAGGCAATGAGGACAGAACAGACTAAGAAATATAGTGGGGAAAGGGAAAAAGAGAAAGGGAGGATAGAAGAGAAATATAGAATAATATTGCAAAGTTAAATATAGGGAGGAAACGATTTGTATGTATTAGAATTTAGTGCTATAGGAAAGGCGCTTCAGAGAAAGCAAAGAATTATAGAGGAAGTAGTAGTACAAATGAAAAATTTTTAAAAATTAAAAGAGCTAATTATATAGAAAAATATAGAAAAACAAAGCAAAAATAATAAAAACAAACAAAACCCCCAAAGAACCTTAAAAGGCCAATGGGGAACCAGAAGTTTATGCCAAAATAAAATGTGTGGTTTAAAAGGAAAAAGAAAAAAAAAATTATGTAAACTTGAATATATTCAGTCTTACTGTTAAGATTAGTTACTTCAATAGAATTCAGTGAAGGAAATGAACACACCCACTCACACACATACACACACACCCCCCCCCAAAAAAAGCGGGGGGTGCACTGAGTGGGTTTGGAAAAAAGAGAGAAAAAAAATTGAAACAAAGTGATACAATACAAAAAATGAAATTTTAAAGTTCAGACAAAACGTGAAAATAGTGTTTATGTTCTTCTGTCTCTTGCTGACTATTCAGGAATTATCAGTCTTTTTCTTGCCTCTGGCAGTGGTTGGATCTGAAGACCTCTTAGACTGCTTGTTTATTTCGGCCTATTCCAGAATTAAAAGGCCCGCCCAGGCTGGCCCTGGGAGTTTCTTAATCCAAATCCCTTTTCTTGCTGGGTGGAGCTAAATTCCCTCCCTGTAGCTTGCCCAGCAGCCAAACTACAGTAGGGAAAATGGCGTCTGTCTCACAAAGGATTTATTCCCACATGCTCTATGGGAAGCACTTCCGCAGTGACCCCGACCCTGCTGCAGGCCACCGTCAACCCCCGCCACCGTGGGAGACGTCAGGTTACTCAGGTGAGTCTGGCTCAGTCTCTTGCAGGATCGCTATTCCCTCTCCCGGATCACCGTTTCCAGTCCTCCTCGGCAACTCTGTGATCGGGTTAATGGTAACCTCCTCCAAAGGAAACTGAGTGCCGTCCTTCCGAGGCCTGCTCAAGAGCACTTCTAGCTCAGGGGGGCACCTGGACCCTCCAAAGCAGGTCTGGCTCAGTCCCTTGTGGGTGTCACTGCTCCTTTCCCGGGTTTTGATCTGCAACAGGCTTTGCGCCTTTGGCCCACCCAGCCTCTCTGGCAGGTATGAGGTTTGACTTTTAAAAGTGCGATTGTGCCCCTCCTACCGTCTTGATGCGGCTTCTCCTTTGTTCTTCGATGTGGGGTATCCTCTCTGTGATCAGATCCAACCTCCTTTCGTCTATGGTTTCCCAGGAACTCATAGCAATTCAGGCAATTTTGCAGGAGAGATGAGTGCACATCCTTCTACGCCGCCATCTTAGCGCCACCCCCCTTGATCACAGATGGATGGCAAATGTTAGGGTGAAGAAAGTTCTGAATGCTATGGGGGTACTCAGGTGGGACACCTGCCTCAAGTGGCTGAACTTTCTTAAATGATGTGTACGGAAAAGTGAAAGTAAGGTCGCTCAGTCATGTCTGACTCCTTGCAATCCATGGACAAGCCATGGAATTCTCCAGGGAAGAATACTGGAGTGGATGGCCTTCTTCAGGGGATCTTCCCAACCCAGGGATTGAACCCAGGTCTCCTGCATTGCAGGCAGATTCTTGACCCGATGTATACGTTTTCGTCAATTGATGAGAAAGGGAAAAGACATTCTAGGAGAAAAGAACAATGTATGAAACAGAATGACTGAAAAGAAACATCAAGTAGTTCTGTTTGGTCAAACAGGAGGGATGGCTGTAGAGAAGTGCTGGCAGGAAATGAGACCAGACAGGATTCATTTATTTATGCCAAGCACTGTTTTGCAACTGGCTCCCTGCTTTCATGGGGTTTCTATTATAGTGGGGAGACAAATAGTAAAACCAAGCAAACAAACCTGTCGGAGTGATAAATGGCAAACAGAGAATCACTGCAGGAATCACATGAATGAGTGACAGAGGCACTACTTTGACTTGGGCAGCTAAAGAGCCTTTCTGGTGAATGCTGAATAAGACAGTTGGCCTTGTGAAAATAAGGCACCCCAGGCAGCAGAAGGTAACTGAGTGCCGTCCTTCCGAGGCCTGCTCAAGAGCACTTCTAGCTCAGGGGGGCACCTGGACCCTCCAAAGCAGGTCTGGCTCAGTCCCTTGTGGGTGTCACTGCTCCTTTCCCGGGTTTTGATCTGCAACAGGCTTTGCGCCTTTGGCCCACCCAGCCTCTCTGGCGGGTATGAGGTTTGACTTTTAAAAGTGCGATTGTGCCCCTCCTACCGTCTTGATGCGGCGTCTCCTTTGTTCTTCGATGGGGGGCGTCCTCTCTGTGATCAGATCCAACCTCCTTTCGTCTATGGTTTCCCAGGAACTCATAGCAATTCAGGCAATTTTGCAGGAGAGATGAGTGCACATCCTTCTACGCCGCCATCTTAGCGCCACCCCCCTTGATCACAGATGGATGGCAAATGTTAGGGTGAAGAAAGTTCTGAATGCTATGGGGGTACTCAGGTGGGACACCTGCCTCAAGTGGCTGAACTTTCTTAAATGATGTGTACGGAAAAGTGAAAGTAAGGTCGCTCAGTCATGTCTGACTCCTTGCAATCCATGGACAAGCCATGGAATTCTCCAGGGAAGAATACTGGAGTGGATGGCCTTCTTCAGGGGATCTTCCCAACCCAGGGATTGAACCCAGGTCTCCTGCATTGCAGGCAGATTCTTGACCCGATGTATACGTTTTCGTCAATTGATGAGAAAGGGAAAAGACATTCTAGGAGAAAAGAACAATGTATGAAACAGAATGACTGAAAAGAAACATCAAGTAGTTCTGTTTGGTCAAACAGGAGGGATGGCTGTAGAGAAGTGCTGGCAGGAAATGAGACCAGACAGGATTCATTTATTTATGCCAAGCACTGTTTTGCAACTGGCTCCCTGCTTTCATGGGGTTTCTATTATAGTGGGGGAGACAAATAGTAAAAACCAAGCAAACAAACCTGTCGGAGTGATAAATGGCAAACAGAGAATCACTGCAGGGAATCACATGAATGAGTGACAGAGGCACTACTTTGACTTGGGCAGCTAAAAGAGCCTTTCTGGTGAATGCTGAATAAGACAGTTGGCCTTGTGAAAATAAGGCACCCCAGGCAGCAGAAGGAGCCTACAATGAGGCTCCAGTCAACAGAACTCTTTGCAGACATTGAGTTCAGTCGCTCAGTCACGTCTGTCTCTTTGCAACCCCGTGGACTGAAGCATGCCATCTCTATCCATCACCATCTCCTGGAGCTTGCTCAAACTCATGTCCATTGACTCAGTGATTCCATCCAACCGCCTCATCCTCTGCTGTCTCCTTCTCCCTCTACCTCCTATTCTTCTCAGCATCAGGGTCTTTTCAAATGAATTGTCTCTTTGCATCAGGTGGCCAACGTACTGGAGCTTCAGCTTCAGCATCAGTCCTCCCATTGAATATTCAGTGCCGATTTCCTTTAGGATTGACTGGTTTCATCTGCTTGCAGTCCAAGGGACTCTTCTCCAACACCACAGTTCAAAAGCATCAATTCTTTAGCACTCAGTCTTCTTTATGTTCCAGCTCTCACATCCATACATGGCTACTGGGAAAACCATAGCTTTGACAATATGGACTTTTGTCAGTAAAGTAATATCTCTGCTTTTTAATATGCTGTCTAAGTTTGTCATAGCTTTTCTTTCAAGGAGCAAGCGTCTTTTAATTTCATGACTACAGTCACCATCCACAGTGATTTTGAGCCCAAGAAAATAAAGTCTGTCACTATTTCCATTGTTCGTCCATCTATTTGCCATGAAGTGATGGGATCAGATGCCATGATCTTAGGTTTTTTTAGAAATGCATTGTATTTATTTTTGGGTACACTGAGTTGTAAGGATCCTTGACCCGATGTATACGTTTCTTCAATCGATGAGAAAGGGAAAAGACATTCTAGGAGAAAAGAACAATGTATGAAACAGAATGACTGAAAAGAAACATCAAGTAGTTCTGTTTGGTCAAACAGGAGGGATGGCTGTAGAGAAGTGCTGGCAGGAAATGAGACCAGACAGGATTCATTTATTTATGCCAAGCACTGTTTTGCAACTGGCTCCCTGCTTTCATGGGGTTTCTATTATAGTGGGGGAGACAAATAGTAAAACCAAGCAAACAAACCTGTCGGAGTGATAAATGGCAAACAGAGAATCACTGCAGGGAATCACATGAATGAGTGACAGAGGCACTACTTTGACTTGGGCAGCTAAAAGAGCCTTTCTGGTGAATGCTGAATAAGACAGTTGGCCTTGTGAAAATAAGGCACCCCAGGCAGCAGAAGGAGCCTACAATGAGGCTCCAGTCAACAGAACTCTTTGCAGACATTGAGTTCAGTCGCTCAGTCACGTCTGTCTCTTTGCAACCCCGTGGACTGAAGCATGCCATCTCTATCCATCACCATCTCCTGGAGCTTGCTCAAACTCATGTCCATTGACTCAGTGATTCCATCCAACCGCCTCATCCTCTGCTGTCTCCTTCTCCCTCTACCTCCTATTCTTCTCAGCATCAGGGTCTTTTCAAATGAATTGTCTCTTTGCATCAGGTGGCCAACGTACTGGAGCTTCAGCTTCAGCATCAGTCCTCCCATTGAATATTCAGTGCCGATTTCCTTTAGGATTGACTGGTTTCATCTGCTTGCAGTCCAAGGGACTCTTCTCCAACACCACAGTTCAAAAGCATCAATTCTTTAGCACTCAGTCTTCTTTATGTTCCAGCTCTCACATCCATACATGGCTACTGGGAAAACCATAGCTTTGACAATATGGACTTTTGTCAGTAAAGTAATATCTCTGCTTTTTAATATGCTGTCTAAGTTTGTCATAGCTTTTCTTTCAAGGAGCAAGCGTCTTTTAATTTCATGACTACAGTCACCATCCACAGTGATTTTGAGCCCAAGAAAATAAAGTCTGTCACTATTTCCATTGTTCGTCCATCTATTTGCCATGAAGTGATGGGATCAGATGCCATGATCTTAGGTTTTTTTTTTTAGAAATGCATTGTATTTATTTTTGGGTACACTGAGTTGTCACTGCTGCCACAGGCTCTTCTTTAGTGGGGAATACCCTCTAATTGAGATGAACAGGCTTCTTGTTGCAGTGACTTCTCTTGTTGTGAAACTCAGGCTCTAGAGTACAGGCTCACTACCTGTGGCTCCTGGTCTTAGTTGCTCCAGTATGCGGGACCTTCCCAGGATCTAATCCATCTCTCCTGCATACGCAGACAAACTCTTTACCACTGAGATACCAGGGAAGCCCCATAATCTTAGTTCTTTTGAATGTTGAGTTTTAGGCCAGCTTTTTCACTCTCCTCTTTCGCCTTCATAAAGAAACTCTTTAGTCCCTCTTCGTTTCCTGCCATAAGGGTGGTGTCATCTGCATACCTGAGGTCATTGATATTTCTCCCAGCAATCTTGATTCCAGTGTGTGCTTCATCCAGACTGGCATTTCACATGACATACTCTGTATGTAAGTTAAATAAGCCGGGTGACAATATACAGCCTTGACATACTCCTTTCCCAATTTGGAACCAGTCCTTTGTTCCATGTGCGGTTCTAACTTGCTTCTTGTCCTGCACACAGGTTTCTCAGAAGGCAGGCAAGGTGGTCTAGTATTCCAATCCCTTTCAGAATTTTCCACAGTTTGTTGTGATTCACACGGTCAAAGGTTTTAGCGTAGTCAGTGAAGCAGAGAGAGATACATTGCAGATATTGGAACAGTAGGATTGCTTTAAATGATTGCCTCACCCCTACCTCACTAACCTCTTGAAATAGTTATTACTGCACAATAAATTATCCCAGAAATTAGGGATATAAAACAATGAACATATTATCTTACATAGTTTCTTAGGATTGGGATTCTGGAAGCAACTTAGGTGGGTGTTTATGGCCCAGGGTCTCTCTTCCTCATCCTGTGGAGAAAAAAATTATCCCAGGATTGATCAGCTGTCTAAGTTTGTCATAGCTTTTCTTTCAAGGAGCAAGCGTCTTTTAATTTCATGACTACAGTCACCATCCACAGTGATTTTGAGCCCAAGAAAATAAAGTCTGTCACTATTTCCATTGTTCGTCCATCTATTTGCCATGAAGTGATGGGATCAGATGCCATGATCTTAGGTTTTTTTTTTTAGAAATGCATTGTATTTATTTTTGGGTACACTGAGTTGTCACTGCTGCCACAGGCTCTTCTTTAGTGGGGAATACCCTCTAATTGAGATGAACAGGCTTCTTGTTGCAGTGACTTCTCTTGTTGTGAAACTCAGGCTCTAGAGTACAGGCTCACTACCTGTGGCTCCTGGTCTTAGTTGCTCCGCAGTATGCGGGACCTTCCCAGGATCTAATCCATCTCTCCTGCATACGCAGACAAACTCTTTACCACTGAGATACCAGGGAAGCCCCATAATCTTAGTTCTTTTGAATGTTGAGTTTTAGGCCAGCTTTTTCACTCTCCTCTTTCGCCTTCATAAAGAAACTCTTTAGTCCCTCTTCGTTTCCTGCCATAAGGGTGGTGTCATCTGCATACCTGAGGTCATTGATATTTCTCCCAGCAATCTTGATTCCAGTGTGTGCTTCATCCAGACTGGCATTTCACATGACATACTCTGTATGTAAGTTAAATAAGCCGGGTGACAATATACAGCCTTGACATACTCCTTTCCCAATTTGGAACCAGTCCTTTGTTCCATGTGCGGTTCTAACTTGCTTCTTGTCCTGCACACAGGTTTCTCAGAAGGCAGGCAAGGTGGTCTAGTATTCCAATCCCTTTCAGAATTTTCCACAGTTTGTTGTGATTCACACGGTCAAAGGTTTTAGCGTAGTCAGTGAAGCAGAGAGAGA
Source organism: Tragulus kanchil (assembly GCA_022376925.1). Taxonomy (NCBI): domain Eukaryota; kingdom Metazoa; phylum Chordata; class Mammalia; order Artiodactyla; family Tragulidae; genus Tragulus; species Tragulus kanchil. The sequence goes on along the minus strand of JAIOJX010000024.1, from coordinate 77,426,556 downwards.
TACATTGCAGATATTGGAACAGTAGGATTGCTTTAAATGATTGCCTCACCCCTACCTCACTAACCTCTTGAAATAGTTATTACTGCACAATAAATTATCCCAGAAATTAGGGATATAAAACAATGAACATATTATCTTACATAGTTTCTTAGGATTGGGATTCTGGAAGCAACTTAGGTGGGTGTTTATGGCCCAGGGTCTCTCTTCCTCATCCTGTGGAGCAATTTGTAGAACTACTCCCAACATGGTGGCTTACTTCACCCAGAATGAGTAATCCAAGACAGATATAGAGAGAGACAGAGAGAAAGATAGCACACCCCAAACAATGGCCACAGTCTTTGATAAGTTATCTCCAAAGTGGCATGTCATCACTTTTATGTTAGTGGTGCAATGTACAAGGGACTACACAAAGGTGTGACTATCAGGAAACCAGGATCACTGGGGACCATTGTGGAGGCTGTCTATCTCTGCCTTCTGGCCACTAGTGTTCACATCCTTCCCACATGCAAAATACACTCACTCGTCCCTCAAGGACTTCCCTGGTGGCTCAGATGGTAAAGAATCTGCCTGTGATGCAGGAGACTCAGGGCCAATCCCCAGGTGGGGAAGGGCCTCTGGAGAAGTATCAGCTGTATTTCATCACCTAAATCAACCTCAGGTGCAGATAAGGCTCCTCTGGTTCCTTCAGAACAGCTGCCATGAAAGGTTCCTCTTGACCAGTTAAACAAAGAAATGACCGCCACCCCTCCCCTCAACCATATACCCAATATACAATCGGGGCATGCTATAGTTATTCAGAAAGGGAGAAAGTGGTCCCACAGCAATTCTGAAATCCAGCAAAGACTTCAATTCTGAAATCTTCATGGCTTATGGCTTTCCCTTCTGAGCACTTGGTTCTGACTTCTGTATCATCCTTCCTTTTTCATGAAAGCTAGCATGTGTTTGCAGCTGAGTAGTTTTATCAACTTGCTTCCTACCAGTAGAATTTTGGGAATCCAAAGACTTCTTTTCATTTTGTATTGTTGTATAGTATAAGGGAAAAAAAAGAGAGTCTTGAGCCTAAACTACAAAAATGGTGAATGGTAGTGATTATTACTGAAGGAAAGAATCTATCTGAGTGTGGTAGAATAATGATGCCCTAAAGATGTTTATATTGTAATTTCTGGAAACTGACTATGTTACTTAAGTGGCAAAAGGGACTTTTCAGATATAATTAAATTAGGGATAATGAGATGGGAAGATAATCTTGGATTATTCAGGTAGGTCCAAAGTAATCCAAAACATTCTTCTAAGTAAAACAGTGAAATGACATTAAAAAAAATTATTTGGCTGCACCATGTGGAAACTTTAGTTATAGCGTGTAAACTCTTGGTTGCGACATATGGGATCCAGTTCTCTGACTAGGGATCAAACCTGGTTCCCCTGTATGGGGGGCATGGAGTCTTAGCCACGGCATCACCAGGGAAGTTGGAAACAAGATTTTTGAAAGAGATGGGATGATAGACACAGAGGTTGTGTGTGTGCCTGCTAAGTTGCTTTAGTCATTTCTAACTCTGTGCAAGCCTGGGGACTGCAGCCAGCCAGGATCCTCTGTCTATGGGATTCTTCAGGCAGGAATACTGGAATGAGTTGCTGTGCCCTCCCAGGGGATCTTCCTGACCCAAGGATTGAACCCATGTTTCTTACGTCTAACACACATTGCCAGGTGGGTTCTTTGCCACTAGAGCCACTTGGGAAGCCCAGATACAGAGGTTTAGGTAATACAATTCCTAGCACTGAAGAGGCCACAAGCCAAAGAATGAAGGTGGCCTCTGGAAGCCAGAATAAGCAAAGAAATGGGTTTTCCTCTAGAGCCTCCAAAAGAATTGCAGCTCTTTCCAGCACCTTGATTTTAGCCTAGGGAGAGCCATTTTGAATTTTTGATCTCCAGAACTATAAGATAATAGATGTATGATGCTATAAGCCACTAGATTTGTGGTAATCTCAACAGCAACAGGAGTTAATTTAGTGGGTATTGGTATCATTAAGACATGAAGGGGTAGGAGAAGATTTGGGGACAAGAAAAATGTATGTTTTGAATATGTAAAGCTTATAGAACCCAGGCGCAGATGTGAAAGAAACAGCTGCCTACTTGAAGCTGGAGCTTAGGAGGGATATCTGGGGGAAAACCTGGGGTTCTTAACTAAAGGTGAATAGAATCAAAAATTTTGAGTGTGGTAGAATAATGATGCCCTAAAGATGTTTATATTGTAATTTCTGGAAACTGACTATGTTACTTAAGTGGCAAAAGGGACTTTTCAGATATAATTAAATTAGGGATAATGAGATGGGAAGATAATCTTGGATTATTCAGGTAGGTCCAAAGTAATCCAAAACATTCTTCTAAGTAAAACAGTGAAATGACATTAAAAAAAATTATTTGGCTGCACCATGTGGAAACTTTAGTTATAGCGTGTAAACTCTTGGTTGCGACATATGGGATCCAGTTCTCTGACTAGGGATCAAACCTGGTTCCCCTGTATGGGGGGCATGGAGTCTTAGCCACGGCATCACCAGGGAAGTTGGAAACAAGATTTTTGAAAGAGATGGGATGATAGACACAGAGGTTGTGTGTGTGCCTGCTAAGTTGCTTTAGTCATTTCTAACTCTGTGCAAGCCTGGGGACTGCAGCCAGCCAGGATCCTCTGTCTATGGGATTCTTCAGGCAGGAATACTGGAATGAGTTGCTGTGCCCTCCCAGGGGATCTTCCTGACCCAAGGATTGAACCCATGTTTCTTACGTCTAACACACATTGCCAGGTGGGTTCTTTGCCACTAGAGCCACTTGGGAAGCCCAGATACAGAGGTTTAGGTAATACAATTCCTAGCACTGAAGAGGCCACAAGCCAAAGAATGAAGGTGGCCTCTGGAAGCCAGAATAAGCAAAGAAATGGGTTTTCCTCTAGAGCCTCCAAAAGAATTGCAGCTCTTTCCAGCACCTTGATTTTAGCCTAGGGAGAGCCATTTTGAATTTTTGATCTCCAGAACTATAAGATAATAGATGTATGATGCTATAAGCCACTAGATTTGTGGTAATCTCAACAGCAACAGGAGTTAATTTAGTGGGTATTGGTATCATTAAGACATGAAGGGGTAGGAGAAGATTTGGGGACAAGAAAAATGTATGTTTTGAATATGTAAAGCTTATAGAACCCAGGCGCAGATGTGAAAGAAACAGCTGCCTACTTGAAGCTGGAGCTTAGGAGGGATATCTGGGCTGGGGAAAGAAGCCTGGGGTTTCAGAAGATTTGAAAGTCATAAGTGAATAAAGGATGAGAGTGAGAAGAATAGAGGATGGAGGTTCTTTGGAGGACAGGGCAAGAAGGAAAAGCAGAGGAACCCTTGAAAGAGAGAGAAGGAACGATTAGCAAGGGGTTTAACACCACCTCACAAAGGCAGTGAAGTGCTAAACGCAATGAAGACTCTTGTTTCACTTCTTGATCCCTGAGGCTCATTCTTTATTTCCTGCGTTGCCTGAATCCCCAGAGTTTGTCTGAAAAACCTCATGAGATGGACTCTCATTGCTCCCTGGATACATGAGAGGTGGGCTGAGGGAGCAATAGGCAAAAGCATGCCTCCGCAGCAGCTGTGTCATCAACCTGGGAGTGAGATCCAAGACCTGGCTGATGTCTCAGGAGCACATGTGCAATCCTCAGAGAACGGGGGACAGAGGGACCATCAGGGTGAAACAGTCTTTTTCACTTCTTTGGCATTCAGCCCAGGGGTCTAGATTTATTCTGTGCTGAGTGAACAATATAGGGCCCTTCACTTGGGAATTGATGAGGCAAACATGGGGCTGCTGAGCATAGCTAAAAGGTCCAGGTCTTGCTGGAGAGAAGTCCTTCTGGATATTTCCCTTCTTCGTTTGAGTGTTGAACTGACTCACCTCTTGCTATGCTGTGCTCAGTTGTGGCTGACTCTTTGTGACCCCATGGACTGTAGCTTGCCAGGCTCCTCTGTCCATGGAATTTTCCAGGCAAGAATACTGAAGGGAATTGCCATTTCTTTCTCCAGGGGAACTTCTCAACCCAGGGATCAAACCCAGGTCTCTAGCATAGCAGGTAGGAGGGGTTCCTTTAACCGTCCTTCCTTTGAAAACATCCAGATATAAGTTTATCACTTAGGAATACGCTTCAATAACAAGAAACAGAAAAGCTAACTCATAAGGGCTTAAACAAATTGGGATTTATTTTTCTTACTGGAGGTTGTCAGTAGCTGGCGTTGGTTTAGGGCACTAGAATATTAGGGATAACATCTTATATTTTTCTTGACCTTTTTCTTAGAGTCACAATAAGTTTGCTATGGCTCCAGGTATCATATCTCCATTCAAGGTGGACAATGGAGGGAAAGAATGGTGCCAGATATAACTATCCCACTTATTAAAAACAAGGGTTTCCCAAAACCCAAAAAGCTTTTTGCTTATGTCTAATGGGCCAGGACATTGTCAAAAGTCACCTACAGCTATAGAAGGTAAACAGGTGGTTTTAGTTTTTCCAGTCTCTAGAGTGGAAACTGGTCAGGGAATGAGGTTTGGAATGGGTGTAGGATAAGCTATTCAAATTGCCTCTTAGAATCAATTGAGTAATTAATTTTCACTTACTTTTGGCAGCTCTGGGTCTTCCTCACTACACACGGGCTTTCTCTAGTTGCAGCAAGCACAGGCTACTCTCTAGTTGAGGTGTGAGGTCTTCCCATTGTGGTGGGTTCTCTTGCTGGGGAGCTCCGGCTCTAGGGCACGAAGGCTTCAGTAGCTGAGGTGCCTGGGCTTATCTGCTCTGTGGCATTGGCAAGGGCCTTCACTTGCCGAAAAATCAGGGTGAAACAGTCTTTTCACTTCTTTGGCATTCAGCCCAGGGGTCTAGATTTATTCTGTGCTGAGTGAACAATATAGGGCCCTTCACTTGGGAATTGATGAGGCAAACATGGGGCTGCTGAGCATAGCTAAAAGGTCCAGGTCTTGCTGGAGAGAAGTCCTTCTGGATATTTCCCTTCTTCGTTTGAGTGTTGAACTGACTCACCTCTTGCTATGCTGTGCTCAGTTGTGGCTGACTCTTTGTGACCCCATGGACTGTAGCTTGCCAGGCTCCTCTGTCCATGGAATTTTCCAGGCAAGAATACTGAAGGGAATTGCCATTTCTTTCTCCAGGGGAACTTCTCAACCCAGGGATCAAACCCAGGTCTCTAGCATAGCAGGTAGGAGGGGTTCCTTTAACCGTCCTTCCTTTGAAAACATCCAGATATAAGTTTATCACTTAGGAATACGCTTCAATAACAAGAAACAGAAAAGCTAACTCATAAGGGCTTAAACAAATTGGGATTTATTTTTCTTACTGGAGGTTGTCAGTAGCTGGCGTTGGTTTAGGGCACTAGAATATTAGGGATAACATCTTATATTTTTCTTGACCTTTTTCTTAGAGTCACAATAAGTTTGCTATGGCTCCAGGTATCATATCTCCATTCAAGGTGGACAATGGAGGGAAAGAATGGTGCCAGATATAACTATCCCACTTATTAAAAACAAGGGTTTCCCAAAACCCAAAAAGCTTTTTGCTTATGTCTAATGGGCCAGGACATTGTCAAAAGTCACCTACAGCTATAGAAGGTAAACAGGTGGTTTTAGTTTTTCCAGTCTCTAGAGTGGAAACTGGTCAGGGAATGAGGTTTGGAATGGGTGTAGGATAAGCTATTCAAATTGCCTCTTAGAATCAATTGAGTAATTAATTTTCACTTACTTTTGGCAGCTCTGGGTCTTCCTCACTACACACGGGCTTTCTCTAGTTGCAGCAAGCACAGGCTACTCTCTAGTTGAGGTGTGAGGTCTTCCCATTGTGGTGGGTTCTCTTGCTGGGGAGCTCCGGCTCTAGGGCACGAAGGCTTCAGTAGCTGAGGTGCCTGGGCTTATCTGCTCTGTGGCATGTGGAATCTCTGCAGAGCAGTGATTGAACCTGTGTCCCTTGCACCGGCAGGTGGATTCTCGAGCACTGGGCCTTCAGGGAAATTCTCAAATTGCCTCTTTCTAAAGGAGGCCTTTTGATCCTTGACAGCAGCTGGGGTCTAATGTGCCTCTCGCCCTGTCAAGGACCCCTCACCTGCCACAACAGGCAGACCCTAGATGATCTATCCAGGTACCTGGCACCATGGCCCACTAACTTCTCTCTCTCTGGGGTTCCTGTTTCACAGAGCCACACCATTGCCGAAGATGAAGTTGGTCTTAACTTCCAATTAATGAAGCTTAGAGCTGTGTTTGACCATGCCATGTGGCTTGTGGGATCGTCCCTGACCAGTGAGTGCCCCCTGAAGTGGAAGCAAGACTCTTAACCACTAAACCACCAGATTAAGTCCCAGGACTGTTTTTTGAGGTCTAAGATACATTTTCAGTTACCTCATAAGGGAAGTAGTCAAACCAGTTGTCTGGGATGGCCACTGATTCTCACCTTTCCACCAGCCACTAGGCCTTGATGAGACAGCTGGTCTCCAGGTCTGAGGGTACGTGAAGGCTGCGCTCCAGCCAGCTCTGTCCCTTCCCTTGCCTCATCCCTGGCTCTACTGCCACCTAGTCCCACCTGGTAGCTACACCTTAGCGGCCCCTCAATCCCTGACAACCAGTCTCCTTCCTGCCCTCACTATCGGTGCCAGATATAACTATCCCACTTATTAAAAACAAGGGTTTCCCAAAACCCAAAAAGCTTTTTGCTTATGTCTAATGGGCCAGGACATTGTCAAAAGTCACCTACAGCTATAGAAGGTAAACAGGTGGTTTTAGTTTTTCCAGTCTCTAGAGTGGAAACTGGTCAGGGAATGAGGTTTGGAATGGGTGTAGGATAAGCTATTCAAATTGCCTCTTAGAATCAATTGAGTAATTAATTTTCACTTACTTTTGGCAGCTCTGGGTCTTCCTCACTACACACGGGCTTTCTCTAGTTGCAGCAAGCACAGGCTACTCTCTAGTTGAGGTGTGAGGTCTTCCCATTGTGGTGGGTTCTCTTGCTGGGGAGCTCCGGCTCTAGGGCACGAAGGCTTCAGTAGCTGAGGTGCCTGGGCTTATCTGCTCTGTGGCATGTGGAATCTCTGCAGAGCAGTGATTGAACCTGTGTCCCTTGCACCGGCAGGTGGATTCTCGAGCACTGGGCCTTCAGGGAAATTCTCAAATTGCCTCTTTCTAAAGGAGGCCTTTTGATCCTTGACAGCAGCTGGGGTCTAATGTGCCTCTCGCCCTGTCAAGGACCCCTCACCTGCCACAACAGGCAGACCCTAGATGATCTATCCAGGTACCTGGCACCATGGCCCACTAACTTCTCTCTCTCTGGGGTTCCTGTTTCACAGAGCCACACCATTGCCGAAGATGAAGTTGGTCTTAACTTCCAATTAATGAAGCTTAGAGCTGTGTTTGACCATGCCATGTGGCTTGTGGGATCGTCCCTGACCAGTGAGTGCCCCCTGAAGTGGAAGCAAGACTCTTAACCACTAAACCACCAGATTAAGTCCCAGGACTGTTTTTTGAGGTCTAAGATACATTTTCAGTTACCTCATAAGGGAAGTAGTCAAACCAGTTGTCTGGGATGGCCACTGATTCTCACCTTTCCACCAGCCACTAGGCCTTGATGAGACAGCTGGTCTCCAGGTCTGAGGGTACGTGAAGGCTGCGCTCCAGCCAGCTCTGTCCCTTCCCTTTCGCCTCATCCCTGGCTCTACTGCCACCTAGTCCCACCTGGTAGCTACACCTTAGCTTGGGCCACCCTCTCATTGGCAGATGGAGTATCTCTGAAACTGACAATGTTGACAACCAGTCTCCTTCCTGCTCACCCACTCACTGCCTACTCCACTGTGGCAGGCTGGCTGGAGACCAGCATCCTAACCACAGTCCCAGACTGGGCTCGCCCATGCTACTGGTAACATTCCCCAGAGCAGTGCAATGTTATCAGATGTGGTGGGAGAGTGTGGAGAAGGCTCTGCCTGTTTCAGCTGGGAAAGGGTTAGTATTTGGGAGAAAAGCCAGATGGACCTTCATGTGTGATTTATACTTGGTGCTCAGTAGATGTTTGCCCATATGAAGAAGAAGATAGGCACTTGTCTATTCTCAAGCATGCCTAGGGCTTTCCTCCTGAGCTAAAGACTCCTCAGCACATGCTTAAGGAGCTCAACTTCCTAGGAAATAGCATACAGCCTGCCTGGGGTGGAGCCAGAGCAGGGGCATTGCCCAGCAAGAACATGTAGCTCCTGTGATTAGTGGACAAGCCCTCACTTCAGTTGCATTTCCTGAATCCAAACAACCTGGCAAAGGAGTGGCGAGGGGTGCAGGGAAGGGACAGACTGATACAGAAAGAATCTCAGAAGGTCTGGTTTAGACTCTCCGCTGTGCTGGTAAGGGTGTGGATGAAGATGTTGATAGGACTACAAATTGGCCTAGTGGTTTTGAGGAGACAATTTGACATTTCTACCAAATTGTTGCTAGTGGTAAAAGATCCACCTGCCAATGTAGGAGATATGCATGGGGTGCATTGGGAAGATCCCCTAGAGGAGGGCATGGCAATCCACTCTAGTATTCTTGCCTGGAGAATCCCATGGACAGAGGAGCCTGGAAGGCTATGGTCCATAGGGTCGCAAAGACTCAGATGTGACTGAGTGACTGAGTACGCACACCACATTTTAAATGAGCATGTGCATATGCCAAAGATTTATTTGCACGCATATGTTAACAAAGTTACTCTGAGTCTGAAGCAGGATTTGGGGGAGTTAGTGGACAAACATTTCTTTAATTCATATCCTTTTGTATTTCGCATTTCTTGATAATGAACAACTATTACCTTCCTATTAATAATTATAAACACAGTAAGAGCTACTATCATCTCCTTAGTTCAGGGGTGTTATCGGTAAAGGTATCATTATCACCCGGGGGAGGAATTCTGGCCTGAGGGCTTCTGAATTCCACATTAGAAGTTTTAAAGAAAATGCAGGGGTAACTGGGGACAAGATGCATCTAGTAAGGAGACTTGAGGGTCCAGTGAGAGAGGGGAGAGTGTCCAGCCTTCTTTGCTTGGGCTGCCTCACAGTTCTTATCTGGGGCCTGGGACCCCAGCATCCAATTTATTAAACTGAAGAAATACAAAAGAAAATATTATATTATTATCAGTTCATTAAAAAATAAAGTACATTAAAAGAAATAGATTATTAAAATGACATAAAAAGTAGTGTGCAACTAAATGATGAACTAAAAATAGCCCCCAACTTAGACCACAGCTCTCCAACAGCTTTCAGGCCTGAGGCTGCTGTGTAGACCATGGAGCCTCTGTGGTCCCAATGGCAGTGAGCCGGAGCATCAGCTGGCAATGCGGGTCTGCCCGCTACTGCTCTGTCCTGTGTGAGGACACAGGCAGACTCCTAACTGCTCACAGCTGAGCTGGAGTCTGGTGGGACTATCCAGATAAAACCTGCATGAAGGATTGGGACCCTTGGAAAGGCACTGGGATGTGGAGAAAGGCACAATAATAAACCAGTTATAAGCAAGGACACCCCAGCTGCATTCTCAGCCCCTTCTCTGCTCCCTGGGCCTACCTTCGACTTCCTGCAGTTGGAGGATGTCTTATTCTTGGAACTCCAAAGCACTTTCAGGCCCGCTTTTCCCAGGTCTCACTCTTGGGGTGCCACCTGAGTAGGTCGGTCATGGAAGACCTAGAGGAGGGCATGGCAATCCACTCTAGTATTCTTGCCTGGAGAATCCCATGGACAGAGGAGCCTGGAAGGCTATGGTCCATAGGGTCGCAAAGAGTCGGACGTGACTGAGTGACTGAGCACACCACATTTTAAATGAGCATGTGCATATGCCAAAGATTTATTTGCACGCATATGTTAACAAAGTTACTCTGAGTCTGAAGCAGGATTTGGGGGAGTTAGTGGACAAACATTTCTTTAATTCATATCCTTTTGTATTTCGCATTTCTTGATAATGAACAACTATTACCTTCCTATTAATAATTATAAACACAGTAAGAGCTACTATCATCTCCTTAGTTCAGGGGTGTTATCGGTAAAGGTATCATTATCACCCGGGGGAGGAATTCTGGCCTGAGGGCTTCTGAATTCCACATTAGAAGTTTTAAAGAAAATGCAGGGGTAACTGGGGACAAGATGCATCTAGTAAGGAGACTTGAGGGTCCAGTGAGAGAGGGGAGAGTGTCCAGCCTTCTTTGCTTGGGCTGCCTCACAGTTCTTATCTGGGGCCTGGGACCCCAGCATCCAATTTATTAAACTGAAGAAATACAAAAGAAAATATTATATTATTATCAGTTCATTAAAAAATAAAGTACATTAAAAGAAATAGATTATTAAAATGACATAAAAAGTAGTGTGCAACTAAATGATGAACTAAAAATAGCCCCCAACTTAGACCACAGCTCTCCAACAGCTTTCAGGCCTGAGGCTGCTGTGTAGACCATGCGGAGCCTCTGTGGTCCCAATGGCAGTGAGCCGGAGCATCAGCTGGCAATGCGGGTCTGCCCGCTACTGCTCTGTCCTGTGTGAGGACACAGGCAGACTCCTAACTGCTCACAGCTGAGCTGGAGTCTGGTGGGACTATCCAGATAAAACCTGCATGAAGGATTGGGACCCTTGGAAAGGCACTGGGATGTGGAGAAAGGCACAATAATAAACCAGTTATAAGCAAGGACACCCCAGCTGCATTCTCAGCCCCTTCTCTGCTCCCTGGGCCTACCTTCGACTTCCTGCAGTTGGAGGATGTCTTATTCTTGGAACTCCAAAGCACTTTCAGGCCCGCTTTTCCCAGGTCTCACTCTTGGGGTGACTGACCAAATGTACATCCCTTTGGGACAAAAGAACTAACCTAGGACTTGGCCTGGCTCTGAGCGTTTAACTAGCCTCTCTCCCCATTTCCTACATTTCTGAGATTTGGAGTCTTCAGTCTGGCATAACCCCTTGAGAAGACTTCAACATTCTCCCTGGGTGAGTCGAAGGTTATCTCAGCCTGGCTGTTCAAGGGCACCTCTGCCAGGTGGGGGGAATATAGTGCCCAGGTCTCCTTCTGGTAGCTTCTCTCTGTGCCTTTATATGGCAATAGCTAGAAAGGGCCACACTGTCACTCATCTCTGATTTATAGGAACAACACCTTCCACAGCCCTACAGAGAAGAGATACTGGCAACTTGGGGAAAGATTAAACACACACTGCTGCACCCTCAGCTCATGAAAGGAGGATGGGTACCGGTATGTGGAGACAGTGAAAGGTATCTATGCCAGTGTACTGAATTTCAGGGTTTGGTTTCCCAGAGCAAAGAAATATCTGTCCAGAAATAAATCTCCACCACTTAGAACAGCTTCCTGCTTTGAGACCAGCTGCTTTCCAAAGCTTCAAAAGTCTTAGGACCAACTCTGTTAAGATATCAGTGTAAATTCTGAGGGCTCCTTGCCACCTAGAAATCTCAAGGAAAGAAATTTTCCTGGGTACAGAGCATTCTTGGCTTCAAGGAAGGGACAGGGGATAAATTATCACTGCTTGCTCTTCCAAACCCAGGGGTCTTTTCCCCACCACTAAGAAAATAGAATAATAACAATCGAAATGAGAAGATAAGATAAGATGAAAGAATATAATATGAAATTATAAAGGACAAAATAGAGATGAGGAATGATCAAGATAAGTAAAACAGAAATAGAGGACTAACAAATTAAAAGAATAAAAGAAAGAAATGAGCTTTAAAACTGCACACAAAATATGATCAGCAATTTATAAGGTTAGGAGCTTTTATAAAAACAAAGAAGGTTTACAGTGTTCACACAGACCGAGGCAGCCAGGGGTAACGGCTAGCAGGAGTCCTCCCCGCCTCTCACAGAGTCAGGGTTTGAACCACATTTAGCCATCCTGACAACCCTTCTAAATTGCATCTTATCAACATCATTGGGATTTTGTCCTGATTCTTGCTGATAGCCACAGGGTGATAACCAATTTATTTTTATGCCAGGGTTTTCCAAAGCAAATTTTATTGGAAACTAGTAAAGGTTCACAATGCCCAGTTCTCAATTCTGATATTCAAAAAGCTGTGAAAACCAGGAATATTTTCTTTTCTTATTTGGGGCCGTAACCTGATCTGGCCAGAATTCATCTGGTGGCAAAACCCAACCTGAAAGGAAGTGAAGCTATTTCTATGAGAAATATTCATGTATTTCCTTGCAGAGGCATTGATATGTTTGATTACAGGGGTACTGCAGCGCTTGCATGGGGGAGTTGTGTAATGTTGATTGTTACGTACCTTACTGTCCTTCTAAAATTCTGAAACACATCTGGCCCCAGTGTTTCAGATAAGAGACTGTGAAGCTGAATTGAAGTCCTCCATCAGAGGACAGAAGAATTGATATACAAACAGTGATGTGTTTACACAGTGGAATATTATACAGCAATAACAATGGCTTATCTACTCTACATGCAACATCATGTTGATAGAGGCTTCCCTGGTGGTTTTGTGGGTAAAGAGTCTGCCTTGCAGTGTGAGGGGCACCAGTTCAATCCCTGGCCCGGGAAGATCCCACATGCTGCAGAGCGGCTGAACCCATGCATCCAATTATGAGCCAGCACTCTGAAGCGCATGTGCCCAGAGCCGGTGCTCTGTAGCAAGACAGGCCACTGCGATGGGAGGCCCACACAGGTCAAAGAATAAAGGTGAATGAAAAATAAATCAATAAATAAAAACAATAAAAGCGGTCAAACTTAAACAAAAAAAAAGAAATTATACTAACATCATGTTGATAGAACAAAGCCAGACTCAAAAACTTATCTGTTGGAAAGTTCAAGACCACATTGCTTTTCTTTGTTCATCTTGGCTGAGGAATTCTGCAATGCAGAAAACCAGGAGACTCAGGTTTGATCCATGGGTCAGAAAGATCACGTGGAGGAGGAAATGGCAACCAACTCCAGTATTCTTGCCTGGAAAATTCCATGGACAGAGGAAAGGCTACAGTTTATGGGATCGGAAAGAGTCAGAAACAACTGAGCACACACACAAGCACGCACACAAAAACGCATATAGTTCCACAAGACATATAATCAAGTAGGATTTTTTCAGCAAAAACAAGCCAGGACCCTGATTACCTCTTCTCCCTCTGAGCCTCGGCTGACCTCCACGGGGAATGCATGGCGTTGTTCCCCCAGGCTTTCAGTCCTGCCCCAGTACTGTGTTCCCTCCCTTTCTACCTTCCTCTCTCAGCCTTTGTCTCCAGAGCCTTTTTTCTTTCCCTGGGGTGGAGTGACTCATGGATGGCAGCAATCTTGTTTTTTTCATGCTTTGTCCCAACTCCATTTGGGGTCCTTTCCCACCCTCTTCCCTAGCCATTGACATAATTCACATAGGTGTTTTATCTTCCTTCATTCTCTCTCCTCCTTGGGTTGATGGGGCTGCTGATCCCCATGCAGCCTGTTCTCTTCCTGTCCTTCTGTCTCCACTGTCTGATCCTTGGAATAGGTTGGTTTTAGGCTTTTGTTTGGGCCGCAGGGCTTTCTCTCTGTCTTTGCCTCTCTCTCCCACCACCCTCCCTTCCTTCTCCCTCATCTTGATGTCCTTTGTGCGATGCGCACTTTTATCTTCCTTTGATTTGCTCTCTCCTCTTTGTAAAGGGAGAATGAAAGGCTCAGCTAATTGTAGCAGGAGGGCAGTGACGCCCTGTCCCCCTTCCCAGCATCTTCCCCACCAGGCCGAGCAGGAAGGGAAATGAGGGCAATTCGACTCTCACCTGCTCCCTGGTCAGCTCTAAATCTCTCTCCCATGTGGGCTTTTCTTCTCCAGTCTTCTAAGTGGAGATAAAACAGTCCCAGAGCCCCTCACCACCACCTCCACGAAGACTCTCTGGAACCACCACTCACTCAGTTAGGTATTCACTGTACACTGGTATGTGGCAGCTATTATGGAAGGCGCAGGGCACAGGGTAAATCAGACAGATGTGTATTCTCTGTGTTCACAAGTTACAACAGTAAAGTGGGTCAAAGATATGATAGGGAAATTATAGTAATACCTCCAACAGAAGACCTGAACTCAGAATGGGGCAGTAGTCATCACTGATGAAGTAATGTCTAAGCTGGGAACTGAACTGGGGGAGTTAGGTGAGAGAGGGGAAGAACACAGGTCCTAAACAGAGACAACATTCAGTCTAATGGGGGGAGAGCATGATGATATGAATGTATTATGTGAATTTATAGAGCATAAGTGCTGAGGGGCTGGAAATGGAGTTTTGTAAGGAGCCTGGAGTTTATCCAAATACTGAATGTTGGGATGTTGTGCAGACACTATCTGTGTTTGGGGTATGTGGAGAATAGACTAGAGGACAGTGAGACTGGAAGGAGGATTAGGATGCTTTTTCACTTCCTACCACTTTAGTAACAAATGACCACAAATCTGGTGGCTTCAAACAATAAAACTGTATTATTTTACAGTGCTGGAGGTCAGAAGTCCAAAGTCAAACTCAATGGGCTAAAACTGAGATGTTGGCAGAATATTTCCTTCTGGAGGTTTAAAAGGAAAATCCATATTCGAGGGGCATCATGGATCTCTGTTTCCATTGTCACATTCCCTCTCCATGTCTGACCTTCGCACCTCTCTCTTATAAGGACCCATGTGAACACTTTGGGGCCATTCAGATAATTCAGGATAATCTACCCATTTCAAGGTCCTAATTTAGTCACATTTTCAAAGTCCTTTTTGTCATATAAAATGGCACATTCATGGCTTCTGGCGATTAGAACATGGACGTTTTTGAGGGCCCTTCTTCCTCTTACCACATAAGGCTATTATGGAATTTCAGGCAGGACAGCATGAAAGCTTAAATTGAGTAGCATCAATGGAGATGGAGCCAAGAGGACAGATTTGAGATAATGTTGGGAAGTACATTAATTGTTGGCTAATTTGATGTGGGAGATGAGGGAGGATGAGCAGGGACCATTTCTAACTTTTAGATTCCAGGAACTAAACAAATAGGGATAGCTGTCATTTACAAGATAGAGAACACAAGAGAAATTCCATATGTGGCAATGAAAAAATACAGGGAGAAATGAGTTAAAGCTAAGAAGAAACAGCCAGAGGGCAGGTGGACATGAACTTGAAGCCCAGAAGAAGGTTCTGAAGAGGGCAGTATAAGTTCGAGGTGATCCTACTTTGGTAGAGTAGACCCGAGAAACCCAGCATTCAAGGAACAGAATGATACAAGGAACCACAGAAAAATACTGACAGTGAGTAGACAACCAGGAGAATTATCCTGCTGCAGAGGACAAGCATGACAATTTTAAATCATGTCCACAAATTTGTTGATACTGTAGGGGATCAGACTATGTCACCCCAAAATACGTCACTTTGTCATAAAGATTGTTGTTGTTCAGTCACTGAGTCAAGTCTGACACTTTGCGACTCCATGACCCAGGCTTCTCTGGACACCAGGCTTCTCTGTCCATCACTATCTTCCACAGTTTGCTCAAACTCATGTCCATTGAGTCAGTGATACCATCCAGCCATCTTGTCCTGCTTCACCCCATTTTCCTCCTTCCCTCAGTCTTTCCAGGCATCAGGTCTTTTCCAATGAGTCAGCTCTTCACATCAAGTGGCCAAAGTATTGGAGCTTAAGCTTCAGCATCATTGGAAGAATATTCCAATGAATATTCTTACTGTCCAAGGAACTCTCAAGAGTCTTCTCCAACACCAGGCATAAAGACTACGTTGAACTAAAGACAACTGACGAACAGCAAACACCAGAAACAAAAAGAAAGGTCTCAGTCTCCCCTGACCATGTGGCTAAAAACAGGCTTGAATTCTTAATTACCAGAGGCTCTTAGTATTAATTGCCAGAGACTTGTTGCTGTCTCTTAATTGCCCAGAAATAGCACTGAAAGGACTCTACATAACAAAACTTACCGAAACAAACCTTTCTTCCATTCATTTTCTGAATGTATTTACCTTCCCACAGTTTGCCATTCTTGAAAGCTTGAAACCCTTTTCCTTTGTTTTGTCACTTCTCTATAAATTTAATATTTTGTTTATGTGTTTTGGTTAAGATGCTACAAACCCCTTTGAGTTACTCATCACTGTTTTCCTGGATATATGAGCTCTGCAAGTAATAATAAACTCTGTCTCTCTTTTGTTACTGTCTTCTGTCCATCTTATTTTCAAGGCTCCACACAATCACCCTTCCATATGTGGCAATGAAAAAATACAGGGAGAAATGAGTTAAAGCTAAGAAGAAACAGCCAGAGGGCAGGTGGACATGAACTTGAAGCCCAGAAGAAGGTTCTGAAGAGGGCAGTATAAGTTCGAGGTGATCCTACTTTGGTAGAGTAGACCCGAGAAACCCAGCATTCAAGGAACAGAATGATACAAGGAACCACAGAAAAATACTGACAGTGAGTAGACAACCAGGAGAATTATCCTGCTGCAGAGGACAAGCATGACAATTTTAAATCATGTCCACAAATTTGTTGATACTGTAGGGGATCAGACTATGTCACCCCAAAATACGTCACTTTGTCATAAAGATTGTTGTTGTTCAGTCACTGAGTCAAGTCTGACACTTTGCGACTCCATGACCCAGGCTTCTCTGGACACCAGGCTTCTCTGTCCATCACTATCTTCCACAGTTTGCTCAAACTCATGTCCATTGAGTCAGTGATACCATCCAGCCATCTTGTCCTGCTTCACCCCATTTTCCTCCTTCCCTCAGTCTTTCCCGGCATCAGGGCTTTTTCCAATGAGTCAGCTCTTCACATCAAGTGGCCAAAGTATTGGAGCTTAAGCTTCAGCATCATTGGAAGAATATTCCAATGAATATTCTTACTGTCCAAGGAACTCTCAAGAGTCTTCTCCAACACCAGGCATAAAGACTACGTTGAACTAAAGACAACTGACGAACAGCAAACACCAGAAACAAAAAGAAAGGTCTCAGTCTCCCCTGACCATGTGGCTAAAAACAGGCTTGAATTCTTAATTACCAGAGGCTCTTAGTATTAATTGCCAGAGACTTGTTGCTGTCTCTTAATTGCCCAGAAATAGCACTGAAAGGACTCTACATAACAAAACTTACCGAAACAAACCTTTCTTCCATTCATTTTCTGAATGTATTTACCTTCCCACAGTTTGCCATTCTTGAAAGCTTGAAACCCTTTTCCTTTGTTTTGTCACTTCTCTATAAATTTAATATTTTGTTTATGTGTTTTGGTTAAGATGCTACAAACCCCTTTGAGTTACTCATCACTGTTTTCCTGGATATATGAGCTCTGCAAGTAATAATAAACTCTGTCTCTCTTTTGTTACTGTCTTTTGTCCATCTTATTTTCAAGGCTCCACACAATCACCCTGAGGGGGTGGAGAAAGAAAGTTTATTTTCTTCTTTATCATAGTCTTTCCTTTAGAAGGTGAAGTTTAGGAATCCACCTGTCCAGTGACTGGAACTCCACATGTCCACTGCAATGGGTGAGGATTTGATCCTTGGTTGGGGAACTAAGATCCCACAAATCTCATGTTGCATCTTGAATGATGTGCAGCATGGCTAAAAAGTTCAAAAATTTAAAAAGTAAAAGGTGGGGTGTAATCCTTATTGCATTGAG
Organism: Tragulus kanchil; assembly: GCA_022376925.1. Classification (NCBI taxonomy): domain Eukaryota; kingdom Metazoa; phylum Chordata; class Mammalia; order Artiodactyla; family Tragulidae; genus Tragulus; species Tragulus kanchil. The sequence continues at coordinate 77,408,938 of JAIOJX010000024.1, read as the reverse complement.
TGGAGGCTAGACTTACTGATAGGAAATAGAATAAAGTGGAAGTGACAGTGTGTGAACTTGGAGGTGAAGTCATCAAAGGACTGCAAATTCCTCTTCTTACTTTCTGGTGTAAGTTATGTCATGGTATAAGGACACATGAACTGCTTATGAAATCATCCACATGATGAAGGACTGAACTTTCCAGCTGAGAACCAGAAAGGAACTGGGGTCCCTGACAAAAGCAGATGAATGGGCCACCTACGTGAATACCCAGCCCTAGTCTAGCCTTTGGGTAACTGCAGCCTTGGCCAACATCCTAACCATAATTACACAGGAGACTTGAGAGTCCCTAGGACTGGAAGGCGATCAAAGCAGTCAATCCTAAGGGAACTCAACCCTGAATATTCATTGGAAGGATTGATGCTGAAGCTGAAGCTACAATACTTTGGCCACCTGATGAGAAGAGCTGACTCATTGGAAAAGACCCTGATGCTGGGAAAGACTGAAGTCAGGAGGAGAATGGGATGACAGAAAATGAGATGGTTGGATGGCATCAGTGAGTCAATGGACATGAATTGGAGCAAACTCTGGGAGACAGTGAAAGACAGGAAGCCTGGTATCCTGCATTCCATGAGGTTACAAAGAGTCAGAGACAACAACCTGGGTGGAGTCTCTAGTTCCTACAGAAAACTCAGAGATATTGTTTTATAAGAAAAAGGAAATTCCCCTTGTTTCTCATCACTGTTTTCCTGGATGTATGAGCTCTGCAAGTAATAATAAACTCTGTCTCTTTTGTTACTGTCTTTTGTCCATCTTATTTTCAAGGCTCCACACAATCACCCTGAGGGGGTGGAGAAAGAAAGTTTATTTTCTTCTTTATCATAGTCTTTCCTTTAGAAGGTGAAGTTTAGGAATCCACCTGTCCAGTGACTGGAACTCCACATGTCCACTGCAATGGGTGAGGATTTGATCCTTGGTTGGGGAACTAAGATCCCACAAATCTCATGTTGCATCTTGAATGATGTGCAGCATGGCTAAAAAGTTCAAAAATTTAAAAAGTAAAAGGTGGGGTGTAATCCTTATTGCATTGAGTGGAGGCTAGACTTACTGATAGGAAATAGAATAAAGTGGAAGTGACAGTGTGTGAACTTGGAGGTGAAGTCATCAAAGGACTGCAAATTCCTCTTCTTACTTTCTGGTGTAAGTTATGTCATGGTATAAGGACACATGAACTGCTTATGAAATCATCCACATGATGAAGGACTGAACTTTCCAGCTGAGAACCAGAAAGGAACTGGGGTCCCTGACAAAAGCAGATGAATGGGCCACCTACGTGAATACCCAGCCCTAGTCTAGCCTTTGGGTAACTGCAGCCTTGGCCAACATCCTAACCATAATTACACAGGAGACTTGAGAGTCCCTAGGACTGGAAGGCGATCAAAGCAGTCAATCCTAAGGGAACTCAACCCTGAATATTCATTGGAAGGATTGATGCTGAAGCTGAAGCTACAATACTTTGGCCACCTGATGAGAAGAGCTGACTCATTGGAAAAGACCCTGATGCTGGGAAAGACTGAAGTCAGGAGGAGAATGGGATGACAGAAAATGAGATGGTTGGATGGCATCAGTGAGTCAATGGACATGAATTGGAGCAAACTCTGGGAGACAGTGAAAGACAGGGAAGCCTGGTATCCTGCATTCCATGAGGTTACAAAGAGTCAGAGACAACAACCTGGGTGGAGTCTCTAGTTCCTACAGAAAAACTCAGAGATATTGTTATGTATATACCTTGAGGAAAAACCAGGACTTTGCTTTCTGGTACACTATTGTTTCTTAATTGCTCCTCCTTTGTTTCTGCAATACCTCACTTCCCTAATTAGCAACTGTTTGGATCTGCCCTTTGGAACTCCTGGAGTGTCAGGGAGGCTGTAAGAAGCCTTTTTCTTACAAATCAAAACAAGGGACAAAGAAAGGATTTGTACCTGGAAGGGCTCCATAGGATCCTGCTCAGTTTTATCTTGACCAGGATGAGTTCACCCTGCTTATTTAACTTATATTCGAGTACATCATGGGAAAGGCTGGGCTTGATGAAGTGCAAGCTGGAATCAAGATTGCTGGGAGAGGGCTTCCCCTGCTGGTCCAGTGGATAAGGACACCGCCTTGCAGTGCAAGGGGCGCTGGTTCGAGCCCTGGCCTGGGAAGATCCCACGTGCCGCGGAGCGGCTGGACTGATGTGTCCAATCACCGAGCCGGAGCTCTGGAGCGCATGCGCCCAGAGCTGGCGCTCTGCGACAACAGACGCCGCCGCGATGGGAGGCCCGCAGGAGCCAAAGAACAAAGACGGATGAAAAATAGAGAAATGGAAGACCAATAGAAGTAGCCTGCCTGCTTCCCCTCCCTCCCCAACCCGACCCCCGCCCAAAATAAATAAATAAATAAATCTTTTAAAAAAAAAAAAAAGATTGCTGGGAGAAATATCAGCAAGCTCAGATATGCAGATGATACAACTCTAAATGGTAGAAAGTGAAGGGGAATTAAAAACCCTCTTGATGAGGGTGAAAGAGGAGAGTGGAAAAAGCTGACTTAAAACTCAACATTCAAAAAAATGAAGATCATGACATCTGGTCCCATCATTTCATGGCAAATAGATGGGAAAAAGTGGAAACAGTGGCAGATTTTATTTTCTTGGGGTCCAAAATGACTATGGATAGTGACTGCAGCCATGGAATATAAAAGACACTTGTTCCTTGGAAGAAAAGCTGTGACAAATTTAGATAGCATATTAACAAGCAGAGATGTCACTTTGCCACCAAAGGTCCATAGAGTCAAAGCTATAGTTTTTCCAGTAGTCATGTACTGATGTGAGGGTTGGACCGTAAAGAAAGCTGAGCACTGAAGAATTGATGCTTCTGAACAATGATGCTGAAGAAGACTCCTGAGAGTCACTTGAACTGCAAGCACCAATCAATCCTACAGGAAAACAACCCTGGATATTCACTGCAAGAACCGATGCTGAAGCTGAAGCTCCAATACTTTGGGCACCTGATGCAAAGAGCCAACTCATTGGAAAAGACCATGATGCTGAGAAAGATCAAGGACAGACAAATAAGTGGGCAACAGAGGATAAGAGGTTTGGATGGCATCACTGACTCAATGGACATGAGTTTGAGCAAACTCTGGGAAATAGTGAAGGGATGGAGAAGCCTGGCTTGTTGTAGTCCATAGGGTTGCAAAGAGTCAAAAACAACAGTGATTTAACAACAAAAGGATTATTCAACTGTGTGAAACTCACAGACATTTGTTTTTTCACTAATGTATTGCTGGAAGGGAGGAAAAGAAAGGAGAATCTGAAGGCTGGTCTAGTGTCAGTCCACACTTATAAGATGGTTTTGATCCACCACAATGTGAATTTGGGAAGAGTTTTTTTTTTTTTTTTTTTTAAGATTTATTTATTTGTTTTGGGCGGGGGTCGGGTTGGGGAGGGAGGGGAGCGGGCGGGCCACCTCTATCGGTCCTTCACTTCTCCATTTTCATCCGTCTTTGTTCTTTGGCTCCTGTGGGCCTCCCATCGCGGTGGCCTCTGTTGTCGCAGAGCACCGGCTCTGGGCGCATGCGCTCCAGAGCTCCGGCTCCGCGATTGGACACATGGGTCCAACCGCTCCGCGGCACGTGGGATCTTCCCAGGCCAGGGATCGAACCAGCGCCCCTTGCACTGCAAGGCGGTGTCCTTACCCACTGGACCACCAGGGAAGCCCGGAAGAGTTTTATTTTTAAGAAAAGGTACCAACTTACAAGTCCACCCAGTGCCTTTGGACCGAAGTTTATAGAGCAAAACCAAATAAATAAAATTTCTCTGTTATCTCTGAATTCCTCTGGGTGATGTCAAGACATTTGTTGATGGTTTTATTATTTTCAGTAAATGAACCAAGTGACTTGTACTTTAGTCAAATACTTGACTGCCCAGCTCCAATCACTATTGGGGCTACCTAAAATGGCTTCTGAACAATGATGCTGAAGAAGACTCCTGAGAGTCACTTGAACTGCAAGCACCAATCAATCCTACAGGAAAACAACCCTGGATATTCACTGCAAGAACCGATGCTGAAGCTGAAGCTCCAATACTTTGGGCACCTGATGCAAAGAGCCAACTCATTGGAAAAGACCATGATGCTGAGAAAGATCAAGGACAGACAAATAAGTGGGCAACAGAGGATAAGAGGTTTGGATGGCATCACTGACTCAATGGACATGAGTTTGAGCAAACTCTGGGAAATAGTGAAGGGATGGAGAAGCCTGGCTTGTTGTAGTCCATAGGGTTGCAAAGAGTCAAAAACAACAGTGATTTAACAACAAAAGGATTATTCAACTGTGTGAAACTCACAGACATTTGTTTTTCACTAATGTATTGCTGGAAGGGAGGAAAAGAAAGGAGAATCTGAAGGCTGGTCTAGTGTCAGTCCACACTTATAAGATGGTTTTGATCCACCACAATGTGAATTTGGGAAGAGTTTTTTTTTTTTTTTTTTTAAGATTTATTTATTTGTTTTGGGCGGGGGTCGGGTTGGGGAGGGAGGGGAGTGGGCGGGCCACCTCTATCGGTCCTTCACTTCTCCATTTTCATCCGTCTTTGTTCTTTGGCTCCTGTGGGCCTCCCATCGCGGTGGCCTCTGTTGTCGCAGAGCACCGGCTCTGGGCGCATGCGCTCCAGAGCTCCGGCTCCGCGATTGGACACATGGGTCCAACCGCTCCGCGGCACGTGGGATCTTCCCAGGCCAGGGATCGAACCAGCGCCCCTTGCACTGCAAGGCGGTGTCCTTACCCACTGGACCACCAGGGGAAGCCCGGAAGAGTTTTATTTTTTAAGAAAAGGTACCAACTTACAAGTCCACCCAGTGCCTTTGGACCGGAAGTTTATAGAGCAAAACCAAATAAATAAAATTTCTCTGTTATCTCTGAATTCCTCTGGGTGATGTCAAGACATTTGTTGATGGTTTTATTATTTTCAGTAAATGAACCAAAGTGACTTGTACTTTAGTCAAATACTTGACTGCCCAGCTCCTGAAGAGAAAACTGCCCCAGAAATCTGACTTAAGTTTCTACCTTTCACCTAAAACTTGTCCCTACTTGGGTTCAATCCCTGATCCAGGAAGATCACACATGCTGTTGAGCAACTAAGCCTGGTGAGTCACAACTGTTGAGTCTGTGCTCTAGAGCCTCAGAGCCACAACTACTGAGTCCACGTGCTGCAACTATTGAAGCCCATGTGCTCTAGAGCCTGAGTTCCACAACAAGAGCAGTCACTGCAACAAGAAGCCTGCTCACCTTAACTAGAGAGTAGCCCCATTCCCTGCAACTAGAGAAGAACCTGTGGCAGCAGTGAAAACCCAGAATAGTCAAAAATAAATAAATAAAATAAAAATTTTTTAAATCACAGGACTCTATGTCTAATAGACTAATCTTTTCTCAGTTGCATGCTTTTTGACACAGATTAACCAGTTTGGTGAAAGAATTAAACCATACTACTCTAGGCATGCACTGCGTGCAATGAATTAACTTTTTTCCTTTGCATTCAAATTATACTAGCTGTATACCATCCTTGGGAGAAGTGAGAAAATCATTACTCAGTTTTCTGTGTTCTGGAGTTAGATGAGAAACCCTGGTTGAGAAAGATACTCACATAGGTACAATGGACTTTATGGTTGCTTCAGCTTGAATTCTGGTTGACTTAGCAAACATAAGATTGCTACCTTAGTTCTGAATACTTCATATTTAGACATATTTACTATGGGGTCTTTCTTTGCTATTTACATTTTATTTCCATTATTTTTTTCTTTTAAAAGTTATTTGGTCCTTTTAATCATTAGTTTTAATCATTTAACTTGAAATGATTTGCCACAGTTTACTTATTCTGAATGTGCTTTGTCTTTCCTTACTGTTTTATACCTCTCCTACTTTCATTTAAATTTTTTATTCTCAATTATGATTTTTGTTCCTATTTATCACTTTTAACTTTATGGTTATGTTGCAGGAAGAAGAACCCCTTCCAGGGCCCAGAAATAGGCTCTTGTTCTTAATTGTCTGAGGTAATGAAGACAATCTCTTTCAAATGAACCAAAGTGACTTGTACTTTAGTCAAATACTTGACTGCCCAGCTCCTGAAGAGAAACTGCCCCAGAAATCTGACTTAAGTTTCTACCTTTCACCTAAAACTTGTCCCTACTTGGGTTCAATCCCTGATCCAGGAAGATCACACATGCTGTTGAGCAACTAAGCCTGGTGAGTCACAACTGTTGAGTCTGTGCTCTAGAGCCTCAGAGCCACAACTACTGAGTCCACGTGCTGCAACTATTGAAGCCCATGTGCTCTAGAGCCTGAGTTCCACAACAAGAGCAGTCACTGCAACAAGAAGCCTGCTCACCTTAACTAGAGAGTAGCCCCATTCCTGCAACTAGAGAAGAACCTGTGGCAGCAGTGAAAACCCAGAATAGTCAAAAATAAATAAATAAAATAAAAATTTTTTAAATCACAGGACTCTATGTCTAATAGACTAATCTTTTCTCAGTTGCATGCTTTTTGACACAGATTAACCAGTTTGGTGAAAGAATTAAACCATACTACTCTAGGCATGCACTGCGTGCAATGAATTAACTTTTTTCCTTTGCATTCAAATTATACTAGCTGTATACCATCCTTGGGAGAAGTGAGAAAATCATTACTCAGTTTTCTGTGTTCTGGAGTTAGATGAGAAACCCTGGTTGAGAAAGATACTCACATAGGTACAATGGACTTTATGGTTGCTTCAGCTTGAATTCTGGTTGACTTAGCAAACATAAGATTGCTACCTTAGTTCTGAATACTTCATATTTAGACATATTTACTATGGGGTCTTTCTTTGCTATTTACATTTTATTTCCATTATTTTTTTCTTTTAAAAGTTATTTGGTCCTTTTAATCATTAGTTTTAATCATTTAACTTGAAATGATTTGCCACAGTTTACTTATTCTGAATGTGCTTTGTCTTTCCTTACTGTTTTATACCTCTCCTACTTTCATTTAAATTTTTTATTCTCAATTATGATTTTTGTTCCTATTTATCACTTTTAACTTTATGGTTATGTTGCAGGAAGAAGAACCCCTTCCAGGGCCCAGAAATAGGCTCTTGTCTAACACTTGGAAATGAATTGTCTGAGGTAACATGAGAATTGACAATCTCTTTCAGAGATTTTATTGGGAAGGGCACCTGGGTGGAGAGCAGTAAGGTAGGGAACCCAAGAGAACTGCTCTTTTCATGGCTTGCAGTCTCGGGTTTTATGGTGATGGGATTACTTTCCTGGTTGTCTTTGGTCAATCACTCATAGTCCTTCCTTGTGGCCTATGCATTCCTCAGCCAGCAAGGAGGATTCTGGGAGGTAGTTAGATACATGATGCCTCCTTTTGACCTTTCCCGAACTCGTCTAGTTGGTGATGGCTTATTAGTTCTGTGCTTCTTACTAGGACTTCCTATTATAAAACAGCTCATGCAAATAGTTACTATGGTGCCTGACCAGGGTGGGCAGTTGCTGTCAGTGTGCTTTCCCTAATAGTTCTCTCTTTACCTTATATTTTATTAAGATTATAATTTTTCACTTATTTCTTTTTTATTTATCTCTTTTTGCTTTTTTTCTTTTTTTCTTTTGGCTTTTTTTCTTTTTTTCTTTTGCTTTTTTTCTTTTGGCTATACCACGCGTCCTACAGGATCTTAGTTTCCCAACCAGGGTTTGAACTCATGCCTCCTGCCTAGGGAGCATGGAGTCTTAACCTCTGGACTGCCAGTGGAAGTTATAAACACAGTTCTAAAATGAGCTGTGTTATACATGACTTATACCATAAACTAAGAGGTGTGGAACATTTCCACCCTCTAGTTTACCCTTCTGGCTTGCTTTAATGGGCCCAAAATGCCCTAAAAAACTTTAGTTTGATTGATATAGAATACCCCCAGCCAGAAGTTCCCCCAGGATCAGGTAGAATTCTAACATGGTGCTTAAGATTCCCATCCCCCGGAGTATATGTCCTGTATAATCCCCTGCCCTTCTGCTAGCCAAAATATGGAAATCTGAGTTATACAACTGCAAGGAAATTAACTCTGACAACGACCTGAGGGAGCTTGAGACTGTACTTTCCCAGAGCTACACCTCCAGATGAGGACAAGCCAGATGACATTTTGATTTCAGCCTGTGAGGCTGTGAGCAGAGGATGCAGCTAAAACATGCCAGACTCCTGACCCACAGAAACTATGAGATGACAACTGTTGTTTTAAGCCACTAAACATATGGTCATTTGATTCATATCAATAAACACTAATATATCATATGATGTCAAACTAATAACTTTTTCAATGCTTAAAGGGAGCAGTTTGTTCATATTATACTGTCAAGTTTCTCTCTAGGGGTATTTTACAACCTTCATCCTCTGAACCATTCTTCACACTTGCTAAATTGCTTCAATCACGTCTGATTCTTTGCAACCCCATGGACTCTAGCCCACCAGGCTCCTCTGTCCAAGGGATTCTCCAGGCAAGAATACTGGAGTGGGTTGCCATGCCCCCCTCCAGGGGTTCTTTCCAACCCTGGGATCAAACCCATGTCTCTCATGTCTCCTGCATTGGAGGCAGATTCTAAACCAGTAGTACCATCTGGGATACCCTAAACCATTCTGATATTAGGCAAACCATTTACACACATTACCACAAATCAAGAGAGGGAGTTAGGTAAGAAGTTTCATTTGCGAAAGCATCCTAAACATTTGTTTTTGTTGTTTAGTCACTCAGTCCTGTATGACTCTTTGTGACCCCATGGACTGTAACACACCAGTCTTCTCTGTCCTTCACCATCTCCCTAACTTTGCTCAAATTCATGCCCATTAAATCGATGATGCCATCCAACCATCTCATCCTCTGTCACTCGCTCTTTAGGAAAGCATGAGGGTCTTTTCCAGTGAATCAGCTCTTCAAATCAGACGGCCAAAGTATTGAAACTTCACCTCGGTATCAGTCTTTTTAATTTATATTCAGGGTTGATTTCCTTTAGGATTGACTGGTTTGATCTTGCAGTCCAAGGGACTCTGCAGTAGCACAATTTAAAAACATCAGTTCTTTGGCACTCAGACTTCTTTATGACTACTGGGAAAAAACCATAGCTTTGACTCTATGGATCTTTGTCAGCAAAAGCCAACTGCAAGGAAATTAACTCTGACAACGACCTGATTGAGACTGTACTTTCCCAGAGCTACACCTCCAGATGAGGACAAGCCAGATGACATTTTGATTTCAGCCTGTGAGGCTGTGAGCAGAGGATGCAGCTAAAACATGCCAGACTCCTGACCCACAGAAACTATGAGATGACAACTGTTGTTTTAAGCCACTAAACATATGGTCATTTGATTCATATCAATAAACACTAATATATCATATGATGTCAAACTAATAACTTTTTCAATGCTTAAAGGGAGCAGTTTGTTCATATTATACTGTCAAGTTTCTCTCTAGGGGTATTTTACAACCTTCATCCTCTGAACCATTCTTCACACTTGCTAAATTGCTTCAATCACGTCTGATTCTTTGCAACCCCATGGACTCTAGCCCACCAGGCTCCTCTGTCCAAGGGATTCTCCAGGCAAGAATACTGGAGTGGGTTGCCATGCCCCCCTCCAGGGGTTCTTTCCAACCCTGGGATCAAACCCATGTCTCTCATGTCTCCTGCATTGGAGGCAGATTCTAAACCAGTAGTACCATCTGGGATACCCTAAACCATTCTGATATTAGGCAAACCATTTACACACATTACCACAAATCAAGAGAGGGAGTTAGGTAAGAAGTTTCATTTGCGAAAGCATCCTAAACATTTGTTTTTGTTGTTTAGTCACTCAGTCCTGTATGACTCTTTGTGACCCCATGGACTGTAACACACCAGTCTTCTCTGTCCTTCACCATCTCCCTAACTTTGCTCAAATTCATGCCCATTAAATCGATGATGCCATCCAACCATCTCATCCTCTGTCACTCGCTCTTTAGGAAAGCATGAGGGTCTTTTCCAGTGAATCAGCTCTTCAAATCAGACGGCCAAAGTATTGAAACTTCACCTCGGTATCAGTCTTTTTAATTTATATTCAGGGTTGATTTCCTTTAGGATTGACTGGTTTGATCTTGCAGTCCAAGGGACTCTGCAGTAGCACAATTTAAAAACATCAGTTCTTTGGCACTCAGACTTCTTTATGACTACTGGGAAAAAACCATAGCTTTGACTCTATGGATCTTTGTCAGCAAAGAGTTGTTTCTGATTTTTAATTCATTGTCTAGGCTTGTAATAGCTTTTCTTCCAAAAAGAAAATGTCTTTTCAATTTCATGGCTGTAGTCACCATCTACAGTGATTTCGGAGATCAACAAAATGAAGTCTGTCAGTGTTTCCATTGTTTTCCCATCTATTTGCCATGAAGTGATGGGACCTGGTACCATGATCTTTGGTTTTTTTTAACATTTATTTATTTATTTATTTATTTTTGGGGGGATGGGGAGGGAGGGGGACAGGTGGGCCACTTCTATTGGTCTTTTCATTTGTCTGTTTTCATCCATCTTTGTTCTTTGGCCTGTGTGGGCCTCTCATTGCAGCGGCCTCTGTTGTCGCAGGGCGCCGACTCTGGGCGCATGCGCTCCAGAGCTCCTGCACGGTAGTTGGACACATCGGTCCAGCCGCTCCGCGGCACGTGGGATCTTCCCAGGCCAGGGATCGAACCGGCACCCCTTGCACTGCAAGGCGGTGTCCTTACCCACTGAACCACCAGGGGAAGCCCCGATCTTTGTTTTTTGAATGTTGAGTTTTAAGTCAGCTTTTTCGCTTTCCTCTTTCATTTTCATCAAGAGGTTGTTTAGTTCCTCTTCACTTTCTTCCTTTTTTTTAAAAGATTTATTTATTTATTTATTTTGGCGGGGGTGCGGAGGGAGGGGGGGCAGGCGGGCCACTTCCACTGGTCTTCCATTTGTCTAATTTCATCTATCTTTGTTCTTTGGCCCGTGTGGGCCTCTCATTGCAGCGGCCTCTGTTGTCGCAGGGCGCCGACTCTGGGCGCATGCGCTCCAGAGCTCCTGCACGGTAGTTGGACACATCGGTCCAGCCGCTCCGCGGCACGTGGGATCTTCCCAGGCCAGGGATCGAACCGGCACCCCTTGCACTGCAAGGCGGTGTCCTTACCCACTGAACCACCAGGGGAAGCCCCGATCTTTGTTTTTTGAATGTTGAGTTTTAAGTCAGCTTTTTCGCTTTCCTCTTTCATTTTCATCAAGAGGTTGTTTAGTTCCTCTTCACTTTCTTCCTTTTTTTTAAAAGATTTATTTATTTATTTATTTTGGCGGGGGTGCGGAGGGAGGGGGGGCAGGCGGGCCACTTCCACTGGTCTTCCATTTGTCTAATTTCATCTATCTTTGTTCTTTGGCCCGTGTGGGCCTCTCATCGCGGTGGCGTCTGTTGTCGCAGAGCACCAGCTCTGGGCGCATGTGCTCCAGACCTCGGGCTTGGTAATTGGACACGTCGGTCCAGCTGCTCCAGGCACGTGGGATCTTCCCTGGCCAGGGATCGAACCGGTGCCCCTTGCACTGTAAGGCGGTGTCCTTATCCATTGGGCCACCAGGGAAGCCCTCCTCTTCACTTTCTGCCATTAAGGTGGTGTCATCTACATATCTGAGGTTGTTGATATTTCTCCCAGCAATCTGGACTTCAGGCTGTGTTTAATCCATCGCAGCATTTCACAACGTGTTCTACATGTAAGTTAAATAAGCAGGATCCCAATATGCAGCTGTGATGTACTCCTTTCCCAACTTTGAACCTGTCCATTTTTCCAAGTGTTGTTCTTACTGATGCTTCTTGACATAGGTTTCTCAGGATGAAGGTAAGGTGGTCTTGTATTCCCATCTCTTTCAGAATTTTCCATAGTTTGTTGTAACCCACGCAAAGGCTTTAGTGTAGTCAATGATGCAGAAGTAGATGTTTTTCCAGGAATTCCTTTGCTTTTTCTATGATCCAACGGATGTTGCGATTTAATCTCTGGTTCCTCTGACTTTTCTAAATCCAATTTGTACATCTGGAAGTTTGAAACCTAGTTGGAGGATTTTAAGCATTACCTAGCGAGCATATGAAATGAGTACAATTGTGCGGTAGTTTGAACATTCTTTGGCATTGCCCTTCTTTGGAACTGGAATGAAAACTGACCTTTTCCAGTCCTGTAGCCAATGCTGAGCTTTTAAAACTTGCTGGCATATTGAGTGCAGAACTTTAACAGCGTCATCTCTTAGGATTTGAAATAAGTTCAACTGGAATTCCACCACACCCGCTAGCTTTGTTTGTAGTAACGCTTCCCAAGGCCCACTAGACTTCACTCTAAAATGTCTGGGTCTAGGCGAGTGATCACACCAACATGGCTGTCTGGGTCATTAAGGTTTTTTTTGTATAGTGCTTCTGTGCATTCTTGTCATGCCTTCTTAATATCTTCTGTTTCTATTAGATTCATAGTTTCTGTCCTTTATTGTGCCCTTCTTTGAATGAAATACTCCCTTGGTATCTGTAATTTTCTTGAAGGGATCTCTCATTTTGTTGTTTTCCTCTGTTTCTTTGCATTGTTTACTCAAGAAGGTTTATTCTCTCTTCTTACTGTTCTTTTGAATTCTGTATTCAGATGGGTAATGTCTTTCCTTTTTCCTTTTCCTTTCACCTCTCTACCTTTCTCAGCTATTTGTAAGGCCTCCTCCAACAACCATTTTGCCTTTTTGCATTTCTGTTTCTTGAGGATGGTGTTGGTCACTGAATCCTGTACAATGTTATAAACCTCTGCTCATAGTTCTTCCGGTATTCTGTCTATCAGATCTAATGCCTAGAGTCTATTTGTCATTTCTACTGTATAATCAAAAGAAATTTGATTTAGCTTGTACCTGAATGGCATAATGGTTCTCTCAATTTTCTTTCATTTAAGTCTGAATTTTGCAATAAGGAGCTCATAATCTGAGACACAATCAGCTCCCTGTCCTGTTTTTGATGAGTGTATAGAGCTTCTCTGTCTTCAGCTGCAAAGAATATTATCAATCCGATTCTGGTATTGACCATTTAGTGATGTTCATGTGTAGAGTCATCTCTTGTGTTGTTGGAAGAGTGTGCTTCCTGTGACCAGTGTGTTTTCCTGGCAAAATGGAGAGCTACTCCATTTCTTACATCTGGAAGTTTGAAACCTAGTTGGAGGATTTTAAGCATTACCTAGCGAGCATATGAAATGAGTACAATTGTGCGGTAGTTTGAACATTCTTTGGCATTGCCCTTCTTTGGAACTGGAATGAAAACTGACCTTTTCCAGTCCTGTAGCCAATGCTGAGCTTTTAAAACTTGCTGGCATATTGAGTGCAGAACTTTAACAGCGTCATCTCTTAGGATTTGAAATAAGTTCAACTGGAATTCCACCACACCCGCTAGCTTTGTTTGTAGTAACGCTTCCCAAGGCCCACTAGACTTCACTCTAAAATGTCTGGGTCTAGGCGAGTGATCACACCAACATGGCTGTCTGGGTCATTAAGGTTTTTTTTGTATAGTGCTTCTGTGCATTCTTGTCATGCCTTCTTAATATCTTCTGTTTCTATTAGATTCATAGTTTCTGTCCTTTATTGTGCCCTTCTTTGAATGAAATACTCCCGTGGTATCTGTAATTTTCTTGAAGGGATCTCTCATTTTGTTGTTTTCCTCTGTTTCTTTGCATTGTTTACTCAAGAAGGTTTATTCTCTCTTCTTACTGTTCTTTTGAATTCTGTATTCAGATGGGTAATGTCTTTCCTTTTTCCTTTTCCTTTCACCTCTCTACCTTTCTCAGCTATTTGTAAGGCCTCCTCCAACAACCATTTTGCCTTTTTGCATTTCTGTTTCTTGAGGATGGTGTTGGTCACTGAATCCTGTACAATGTTATAAACCTCTGCTCATAGTTCTTCCGGTATTCTGTCTATCAGATCTAATGCCTAGAGTCTATTTGTCATTTCTACTGTATAATCAAAAGAAATTTGATTTAGCTTGTACCTGAATGGCATAATGGTTCTCTCAATTTTCTTTCATTTAAGTCTGAATTTTGCAATAAGGAGCTCATAATCTGAGACACAATCAGCTCCCTGTCCTGTTTTTGATGAGTGTATAGAGCTTCTCTGTCTTCAGCTGCAAAGAATATTATCAATCCGATTCTGGTATTGACCATTTAGTGATGTTCATGTGTAGAGTCATCTCTTGTGTTGTTGGAAGAGTGTGCTTCCTGTGACCAGTGTGTTTTCCTGGCAAAATGGAGAGCTACTCCATTTCTTCTGAGGGTTTCTTGCCCACAGTAGTAAATTTAATGGTCATCTGAATTAAATGTGCCTGTTCCTATTCATTTTAGTTCACTGATTCCTAAAATATTGGTGTTTACTCTTGCCAAGGTGGTTAAAGTTACTAATAAGATGGGGTCTTGAGTTTTCCAAAAAACTTCTTGGAAGCAAGACCCCAACCTTGGTCTCACAATTATATATTCCCCAAGTGGGCAAAATAGTATTGCTCATCACACACAATCATCTTATAAAGGGTCTTTGACATTTCTTCCATTGAACAGTAGTTTTCATGTCCTCTTCATCTGTACTAGGCATACATGTGACAGAAATAACACTCTGACTTCCAAGGTGAAATCACCTGCACACTCATTCTAGAAATTTTCAGCCACCATGAAAATCACCATTCTGATTCTCGCAGCTACCATGCTGGGAGCAACCTGAAATCAACCCAAACAAGGAGGCTACATGGAAACGCCCTCTATGACTCCCTTGAGAGAGCGAGATGCCTTGGCAGCACAAATTGTTTCGATCTTACTGTTTCAGCTCTAGTCAGTTGGCTGCAATTAGATAAGACTTGATCCCAAGCCAGCACTGGTCAGCCAAACTGTACTCAAACTCCTGACTCACAGAAATTATGAGAGGACATTACATGCAATTATTATATTATAATTATATTATAAGCACAATAAAGGACAGAAACGGTATGAATCAAATAGAATCAGAAGATATTAAGAAGAGGTGATAAGAATACACAGAAGAACTGTACAAAAAGGATCTAATGAGCTGAATGATCATGATTGTGTGATCATTCATCTAGAGTCAGACATCCTGGAGTGTGAAGTCAAGTGGGCCTTGGGAACCATTACTACAAACAAAGCTAGCGGGTGTGGTGGAATTCCAGTTGAACTTATTTCAAATCCTAAGAGATGATGCTGTTAAAGTGCTGCACTCAATATGCCAGCAAATTTGGAAAACTCAGCAGTGGCCACAGGACTGGAAAAGGTCAGTTTTCATTCCAATCCCAAAGAAGGGCAATGCCAAAAAATGTTCCAACTACTGCACTACTGCACTCATTTCACACACTACCAAAATAATGCTCATAATCCTCCAAGCTAGGTTTCAACAGAATGTAAGCTGAGAACTTCCAGATGCACAAGCTGAATTCAGAAAAATAAGAGGAATCAGAGATCATATTGTCACCATCCATTGGACCATATAAAAAAACAAGAGAATTCCAGAAAAGCATCTTCTTCTGCTTCACTGACTACACTAAAGCCTTTGACTGTGTGGATTACAAGAAACTGTGGAAAACTCTGAAAGAGATGGGAGTACAAGCCCACCCAATCTGCCTCTTGTGAAACCTGTATGTAGGTCAAGAAGCAACAGTTAGAACCACAGGTGAAACAATGGACAGGTTCAAAGTTGAGAAAGGAGTACATCAAGGCTGTATGTTGTCACCCTGCTGTTTTAACCTGTATGCAATGTACACCATGTGAAATGCTGGTCTTGATGAAGCACAAGCTGGAATCAAGATAGCCAGGAGAAATATCAATAACTTCAGATATGCAGATGACACTACCTTAATGGCAGAAAGTAAAGAGGAACTAAAGAGCCTCTTCATGTAGGTAAAAGTGGAGTGAAAAGCCTGACTCAATATTCAAAACCGAAGATCATGGCATCTGGTCAGCCAAACTGTACTCAAACTCCTGACTCACAGAAATTATGAGAGGACATTACATGCAATTATTATATTATAATTATATTATAAGCACAATAAAGGACAGAAACGGTATGAATCAAATAGAATCAGAAGATATTAAGAAGAGGTGATAAGAATACACAGAAGAACTGTACAAAAAGGATCTAATGAGCTGAATGATCATGATTGTGTGATCATTCATCTAGAGTCAGACATCCTGGAGTGTGAAGTCAAGTGGGCCTTGGGAACCATTACTACAAACAAAGCTAGCGGGTGTGGTGGAATTCCAGTTGAACTTATTTCAAATCCTAAGAGATGATGCTGTTAAAGTGCTGCACTCAATATGCCAGCAAATTTGGAAAACTCAGCAGTGGCCACAGGACTGGAAAAGGTCAGTTTTCATTCCAATCCCAAAGAAGGGCAATGCCAAAAAATGTTCCAACTACTGCACTACTGCACTCATTTCACACACTACCAAAATAATGCTCATAATCCTCCAAGCTAGGTTTCAACAGAATGTAAGCTGAGAACTTCCAGATGCACAAGCTGAATTCAGAAAAATAAGAGGAATCAGAGATCATATTGTCACCATCCATTGGACCATATAAAAAAACAAGAGAATTCCAGAAAAGCATCTTCTTCTGCTTCACTGACTACACTAAAGCCTTTGACTGTGTGGATTACAAGAAACTGTGGAAAACTCTGAAAGAGATGGGAGTACAAGCCCACCCAATCTGCCTCTTGTGAAACCTGTATGTAGGTCAAGAAGCAACAGTTAGAACCACAGGTGAAACAATGGACAGGTTCAAAGTTGAGAAAGGAGTACATCAAGGCTGTATGTTGTCACCCTGCTGTTTTAACCTGTATGCAATGTACACCATGTGAAATGCTGGTCTTGATGAAGCACAAGCTGGAATCAAGATAGCCAGGAGAAATATCAATAACTTCAGATATGCAGATGACACTACCTTAATGGCAGAAAGTAAAGAGGAACTAAAGAGCCTCTTCATGTAGGTAAAAGTGGAGAGTGAAAAGCCTGACTCAATATTCAAAAACCGAAGATCATGGCATCTGGTCCCATCACTTCATGGCAGATAGATGGGAAAACAATAGAAACAGTGGCAGACTTTCTTTTCTTTTTTTTTTTTTTTTGGACTTTATTTTCTTGTTCTCCAAAATCACTGTATATGGTGACTGCAGCCATAAAATTAAAAGATGTTTGCTCCTTCGAAGAAAAGTTGTGACACACCTAGACAGCATACTAAAAAGAGATACATCATTTTACTAACAAAAGTCCATATCATCAATGCTATTATTTTCCCAGCCGTCATGTATGGAGGTGAGAGTTGGACCATAAAGAAGTCTGAGCACTGAAGCATTGATGAATTTGAACTGTGGTGTTGGAGAAGACTCTTGAGAGTCCCTTGGGCTGCAAAGAGATCAAATGAGTCAATCCTAAAGGAAATCAACCCTGAATATTGATTACGAGGTCTGATACTGAGGCTGAAGCTACAATACTTGACCATCTGATGTAAAGAGATGACTCTTTGGAAACAACTCTCATGCTGAGAAAAACAGAAGGCAGAAGGAGAAGTGGATAACAGAGTACAAGATGTTTGGATGGCATCACTGAGTCAATGGACATGAGTTTGAGCAAGTTCCAGGAGATGGTGATGGACATGGAAGCCTGGCATGCCACAGTCCATGGGGACGCAAAAGAGTCAGATGCAACTGAGCGACTGAACTGAACTGAATTCAATAAAACAATTCCTGTGGTTTTAAGTCATTAAATTTTAGGATAATTTGTTACATAGCAACACACTAGCTAAACACTTGAGTTTGAAATATTTACTTTGATCAATCTGCTTTCTGCATGGTTCTAAGTCTTGAGTGGCCTCCTTTCTACTCTTACCTTCTCAAGACTTGGTCTTCCTAATCTTCTTCAGCAAGATTATGTACAGTCTTCTTGGTGTGTAAATTGCCTCAATCCTCTTCCTCTGTTTTGAGATTTAGGAGTGTTTGTGTAATGTTGGGACTATTCTCGATGGCTCTTCTAGTTGTGAATCATTTCTGCTTTGGGTGGGTTAACTGAAAGATGAGAAAACCACGCAAATAATGTATACTGAAAACAGAGGGCAAGATATATGAAGTATGACACTGAGTTCAAAGAATTTACAGCCTATTTAGTGTTTTTCAAAAGTCAAACAGGGCTTCCCTTTGTGGCTCAGTTGGTAAAGAATTCACCTGCAATAAGAGAGACTTGGGTTTTGTCTCTGGGTTGGGAAGTTCCCGGAGAAGAGAAAGGTTATCCACTCCAGTATTTTGATCTCTGGGTTGGGAACCGAAAAAAGTTGTAAAAACACACCTAGAAAGCATACTAAAAAGAGATACATCATTTTACTAACAAAAGTCCATATCATCAATGCTATTATTTTCCCAGCCGTCATGTATGGAGGTGAGAGTTGGACCATAAAGAAGTCTGAGCACTGAAGCATTGATGAATTTGAACTGTGGTGTTGGAGAAGACTCTTGAGAGTCCCTTGGGCTGCAAAGAGATCAAATGAGTCAATCCTAAAGGAAATCAACCCTGAATATTGATTACGAGGTCTGATACTGAGGCTGAAGCTACAATACTTGACCATCTGATGTAAAGAGATGACTCTTTGGAAACAACTCTCATGCTGAGAAAAACAGAAGGCAGAAGGAGAAGTGGATAACAGAGTACAAGATGTTTGGATGGCATCACTGAGTCAATGGACATGAGTTTGAGCAAGTTCCAGGAGATGGTGATGGACATGGAAGCCTGGCATGCCACAGTCCATGGGGACGCAAAAGAGTCAGATGCAACTGAGCGACTGAACTGAACTGAATTCAATAAAACAATTCCTGTGGTTTTAAGTCATTAAATTTTAGGATAATTTGTTACATAGCAACACACTAGCTAAACACTTGAGTTTGAAATATTTACTTTGATCAATCTGCTTTCTGCATGGTTCTAAGTCTTGAGTGGCCTCCTTTCTACTCTTACCTTCTCAAGACTTGGTCTTCCTAATCTTCTTCAGCAAGATTATGTACAGTCTTCTTGGTGTGTAAATTGCCTCAATCCTCTTCCTCTGTTTTGAGATTTAGGAGTGTTTGTGTAATGTTGGGACTATTCTCGATGGCTCTTCTAGTTGTGAATCATTTCTGCTTTGGGTGGGTTAACTGAAAGATGAGAAAACCACGCAAATAATGTATACTGAAAACAGAGGGCAAGATATATGAAGTATGACACTGAGTTCAAAGAATTTACAGCCTATTTAGTGTTTTTCAAAAGTCAAACAGGGCTTCCCTTTGTGGCTCAGTTGGTAAAGAATTCACCTGCAATAAGAGAGACTTGGGTTTTGTCTCTGGGTTGGGAAGTTCCCCGGAGAAGAGAAAGGTTATCCACTCCAGTATTCCTGCCTGGTGAATTCCAAGGCTTGTCCATGGGTTGTAAAAAGTTGGACACGACCGAACAACTTCACAAAACAAAACAAAACAAACAAAAAAAGAAAAAAATATCAATGATGAATACTCTGTTCAGAAAACTCCAGTGACTCCATGTGGCTCTAAGTAGAATGATCATTTATTACCCAAGTCAACAGTGTTGAAAGTGAAAGGGGGCACTATTACTAGCTGCCTTGACAAGGCAGTCATCAACCTAGGGGATTTTTCAGAAACAAGAACATGTATTCCTAACAGCTATGGGAACATCTTGAAGGAGAGACATGACACCTCTTACTGTCATGCTCAGCCAAACCACAACTTCATCTAAACCCAGCTCTCCTATTACTCTGTGGCTACTTCCATGCAGTTGAATATGGCTAGGAACATCACACAGCTATGTGACCTGGTCTGCTTTAAACTTATGAGCATTCATCTCACATGACTGTTAATGCTGCATGGCAATCATGCCATACTTCCCACTCTCCTGGACAACACTTCCACATCTCCTCCTCTGTACTTTAAAATGCCAACACCACCTCCTCCATCCTTATTCTGAGTTAAAGGCCTTACCCCGCGTCTACTCACATCCCCGCTCCTGTGCCTACTTGCTTTGCCTCTTCCTCTGCTGTTGTGTATACACTATTTATCCTTCTTGATGAGGACAGCCCCTCCAGTCATATCCAGATTTTATTTACTCTCATCTACTCAATAGTTTGCCCCTGTAATTTTCCCTTTTGTATCCTCTGTTCCATTAGTGTTTCCTCTCGTTTCCTTAGCCCATAAATATGCTGTTATATCTCCCATCTTTTTTAAAAGACTCCATTTGCCCCTTCGGTAATGACCCTAATTCCCTTCCTTTCTTTACACAAAATTATTTGAAAGAGTATTCAGTCTCTAATTTCTCTTCTTTTATTCTATCTTCAACTCACTTCAAAAAGGATTTTGCCTCCATCATTCCATCAGAACTACTCTGGTCATGGTAGTGGATGCCCTCTACATGTTAGGATACTATACTCACTTGGCTTGATTCCTACTTCTCTGGCCACCTTTTCACAGTCCTCTTTGCTGGTTCCACAATCCCCACCTTCCCATACTAAAAGCTGGAATGTCCCAAGCTTAGTCTTTGGGTCTCACAACTTGTTGGTTGCATCTACTCCTTAAGGGATTTTATCCAATCTCAGATCTTTAAACTCTGTCTACATCTGACAGTTCCTCAACTTGCATCTCTAAGCTGAACTTCTTACCAGAGCACCAGTCTTAATGATCCAGTTGTTTACATCTCTGCTTTGATACCTAACAAGCATTTCAAAGTTAGCATGTCTAAAAGTAAATGGTTGCTGTTTACCCTAACACTGCTCCCTCTTCAGCCTTGCCAAGCAC
The DNA here is from genome assembly GCA_022376925.1 of Tragulus kanchil. Lineage (NCBI taxonomy): Eukaryota > Metazoa > Chordata > Mammalia > Artiodactyla > Tragulidae > Tragulus > Tragulus kanchil. The sequence continues at coordinate 77,388,058 of JAIOJX010000024.1, read as the reverse complement.
AGACAAATGACAACTCTGTTTTTTCAGTTACTTGACAAAAAATGTGGCATCATCTTTGACTTTTCTTCAGCTCATATTCCATAGCCAACTCATCAGCAAATTCTGTCTGTTCTACCTTCAGCATGTTTCCAGAATTGGTTCACCATTATTTCTCAGCCTCCTAACATGTCTTCCTGTTCCTGCCTTTGCTTTTCTTTAGTCTGTTCTTAACACAGCTATCAGATATATTTTGTTTAGTTTTAAGTCAGATCTTATGACTTCCTGACTCAAAACTTGTATCACACGGTAAAGATGAAAGCATTCCTCCTATCACCTCTTTGACATCTTCTCTTCCTCTCCTTCTCATTCATTCTACCTAGCTCACCGCCTCTTTGACATCGTTTTTACTCTCATCTACTCAATAGTTTGCCCCTGTAATTTTCCCTTTTGTATCCTCTGTTCCATTAGTGTTTCCTCTCGTTTCCTTAGCCCATAAATATGCTGTTATATCTCCCATCTTTTTTAAAAGACTCCATTTGCCCCTTCGGTAATGACCCTAATTCCCTTCCTTTCTTTACACAAAATTATTTGAAAGAGTATTCAGTCTCTAATTTCTCTTCTTTTATTCTATCTTCAACTCACTTCAAAAAGGATTTTGCCTCCATCATTCCATCAGAACTACTCTGGTCATGGTAGTGGATGCCCTCTACATGTTAGGATACTATACTCACTTGGCTTGATTCCTACTTCTCTGGCCACCTTTTCACAGTCCTCTTTGCTGGTTCCACAATCCCCACCTTCCCATACTAAAAGCTGGAATGTCCCAAGCTTAGTCTTTGGGTCTCACAACTTGTTGGTTGCATCTACTCCTTAAGGGATTTTATCCAATCTCAGATCTTTAAACTCTGTCTACATCTGACAGTTCCTCAACTTGCATCTCTAAGCTGAACTTCTTACCAGAGCACCAGTCTTAATGATCCAGTTGTTTACATCTCTGCTTTGATACCTAACAAGCATTTCAAAGTTAGCATGTCTAAAAGTAAATGGTTGCTGTTTACCCTAACACTGCTCCCTCTTCAGCCTTGCCAAGCACAGACAAATGACAACTCTGTTTTTTCAGTTACTTGACAAAAAATGTGGCATCATCTTTGACTTTTCTTCAGCTCATATTCCATAGCCAACTCATCAGCAAATTCTGTCTGTTCTACCTTCAGCATGTTTCCAGAATTGGTTCACCATTATTTCTCAGCCTCCTAACATGTCTTCCTGTTCCTGCCTTTGCTTTTCTTTAGTCTGTTCTTAACACAGCTATCAGATATATTTTGTTTAGTTTTAAGTCAGATCTTATGACTTCCTGACTCAAAACTTGTATCACACGGTAAAGATGAAAGCATTCCTCTCCCTATCACCTCTTTGACATCTTCTCTTCCTCTCCTTCTCATTCATTCTACCCTAGCTCACCGCCCCTTACTGTCCTTCAGGCACACTAGGTACGTATGTTTGATCATGCTCTTCCATCTGCATAGAAGGAACTTCCCGCACACATCTTAATGGCCATCTCCTGAACTTCCCTCAAAATTAATCCAGGGATTTCCTTTGGGGACCAGTGGTTAAAACTCCACATTCCTGATGCAAGGGATGAGGTTTGATTCCTGGTTGGGGACTAAGATTTCACATGCTGTGGGCCAGTTATGCCTGCACACTACAACTAAAGAGCCATTTCTTCCACAGCGAAGACCCAATGCAGCCAAAATTAAAAAATAAGTAAATAAAGTCATCCAAAGATCATTTTTCGTAACCAGCCTCCAACGTGGCCCCCAGTGATTCCCACATCTTGATATTCCTATTCTTCTGTTGTTCTTTTGTCCCTTCCCACATTGTACCAGGGTTGGTTTGCCACTTGAAATTAGGTTATAAAAGTCTGCAACTTCTATCTTGAGCATATGATCTCTCTCTTGAATCATTCTTTCTGAGGTAAGCAAGCTGCTATGTCATGAGCAGTCCTACAGAGAGGTGAGGAACTGAGGCCTCTTGCCAATGGCCATGTGACTTGAGCATGGAAGATCATAGTCAGTACCTTGATTGCAATTTCATAAGAGGTCTTGAGCCAGAACCACTCCTGTCAAGTCATTTTGTATTCCTAATCTTAGAAGCTATGTGAGACAGTAAATGTCTATTGTCTTCAGCTTAATTGGTCATATAGTAATAAATAATACAGACACCTTATCCAAACTCATCCCCTGGCACATCACATTGACTTTTCTGCTTTATTTTTTTCTTCTTAACAATAATTATTGTCTAACATACTATATATTTTATTTATGTATTTTGTTTTTGTCTTCCTCCTTAATTAAGATGTCAACTTCTGGAGGGCAGGTATTTTTGTCTGTTTCGCTCACTGCCATGTCCCCAGAACTTAGAACAGAGTCTGGAAGATAGTTTGCACTCAAAATATTTGTTAAATAAATGGATGAATCATGAATTCATGCAATAAGTGCATGAATTTCAACGAATTTCAACGTTCCCCACTCACCTTTTTTTTTGACATCTTCTCTTCCTCTCCTTCTCATTCATTCTACCCTAGCTCACCGCCCTTACTGTCCTTCAGGCACACTAGGTACGTATGTTTGATCATGCTCTTCCATCTGCATAGAAGGAACTTCCCGCACACATCTTAATGGCCATCTCCTGAACTTCCCTCAAAATTAATCCAGGGATTTCCTTTGGGGACCAGTGGTTAAAACTCCACATTCCTGATGCAAGGGATGAGGTTTGATTCCTGGTTGGGGACTAAGATTTCACATGCTGTGGGCCAGTTATGCCTGCACACTACAACTAAAGAGCCATTTCTTCCACAGCGAAGACCCAATGCAGCCAAAATTAAAAAATAAGTAAATAAAGTCATCCAAAGATCATTTTTCGTAACCAGCCTCCAACGTGGCCCCCAGTGATTCCCACATCTTGATATTCCTATTCTTCTGTTGTTCTTTTGTCCCTTCCCACATTGTACCAGGGTTGGTTTGCCACTTGAAATTAGGTTATAAAAGTCTGCAACTTCTATCTTGAGCATATGATCTCTCTCTTGAATCATTCTTTCTGAGGTAAGCAAGCTGCTATGTCATGAGCAGTCCTACAGAGAGGTGAGGAACTGAGGCCTCTTGCCAATGGCCATGTGACTTGAGCATGGAAGATCATAGTCAGTACCTTGATTGCAATTTCATAAGAGGTCTTGAGCCAGAACCACTCCTGTCAAGTCATTTTGTATTCCTAATCTTAGAAGCTATGTGAGACAGTAAATGTCTATTGTCTTCAGCTTAATTGGTCATATAGTAATAAATAATACAGACACCTTATCCAAACTCATCCCCTGGCACATCACATTGACTTTTCTGCTTTATTTTTTTCTTCTTAACAATAATTATTGTCTAACATACTATATATTTTATTTATGTATTTTGTTTTTGTCTTCCTCCTTAATTAAGATGTCAACTTCTGGAGGGCAGGTATTTTTGTCTGTTTCGCTCACTGCCATGTCCCCAGAACTTAGAACAGAGTCTGGAAGATAGTTTGCACTCAAAAATATTTGTTAAATAAATGGATGAATCATGAATTCATGCAATAAGTGCATGAATTTCAACGTTCTGTTTAAAAATTATCCTACATAAATTTAGTTATAATCCTAATCTTGCTCACAGTTCTCCAGGAATCACTAGTATTCCAAAACCTGTGGGGTCATTTCTGCCATAACATATGTGCTCCTAAAAATCACATCACTATGCAAATGCCATGCAATAAAAACCCCATGGGGAAAATGGGGCTAGAGGTCACAAAACTTAAATACACTTTAACTTTGTCAGCAATAGCAACAAAAACCACAAGAACCTAACAAAATGGTAGCACAATTTATACATATTAAGTGGCTAAGAAATATATGACCATTACAATAAATAGGGCACATACCTTGAAATGGACTCAAATTTTGCATATGAAAGTGGGTGCAGGTTATGAGTTCTCAGTAGTGGGAGGGGATATCTGACATTGGAAAGAAAGTTACAAGTGGTAGAAATTTGAGGGGTGTGCTTGTGTACATTTTGTGTATTTCTACCTTGTTTGGAGCAGTTAAGAGCATTATTGTCCATTCACTTAATGTTTCTCAGAGTAAGATCAAGCATAAGAAAATCCAAGATTTACATTATGCTCAAATATCTTCCTAATACATGAACCAGGTTGGAACAAATTCATGTTTCCAGAATAAGCCTTAGACCTGTTGCCATGCTTATCCCCCATCCCTGGTCCTACCCCACTGTGGGTTCTCCCACAGTGGGCACTCCCCATGGTGGGGGGCAAGCAGGTGCCTTGCCAGGGGGGCTGTGCTGCCCTCTCACTGTGCGACTGCCCTTCCCCTGACCTCCCCTTCAACCGGGTGGGTTCGGATGGTGCAGATGCACTGTTGGTGGGTTGTGCCCTAGGCCCCAGGGATTTTTCCTTATTTTTGACAAAGAAGGCAAGAATATACAATGGGGCAAAGTGGTGCTTCAATAAGTGGTGCTGGGAAAACTGGACAGCTACACGTAAAAGAATGAAGTTGGAATACTTCCTCACACCATACACAAAGATAAACTGAAAATGGATTAAAGGCCTAAATGTAAGACCAGAAATGATAAGATTGTTAGAGGAAAACATAGGCAGAACACTCAATTACATAAATCAAAGCAACATCTTCTATGATCCGCCTCCCATAGTAAAGGAAACAAAGACAAAAATAAACAAATGGGACCTAATGAAACTTAAAAGTTTTTGCACAGCAAAGGAAACTATAAACAAGCCCTCAGAATGGAAGAAAATAATAGCAAATGAAACAATGGACAAAGGATTAATTTCCAAAATACACAAGTAGCTTATATAACTCAGTACCAAGAAAACAATCCAACCAAAAAGTGGGACAGATATTTCTCCAAAGAAGACAATACAGATGGCCAACAGGCACATGAAAAGATGTTCAGCATTGCTCATTATTAGAGAAATGAAAATCAAAACTATAATGAGATATTACTTCATACCAATCATAATGGCCATCATCAAAAAGTCTGAAAACAATAAATGCTGGAGAAGGTGTGGAAAAAGGGAGCCCTCTTGTACTGTTGGTGGGAATGTAAACTGATACAGCCACTATGGAAGACAGTATGGACATTCCTTTAAAAACTAGGAATAGAACCACCATACGACCCAGCAATCCCACTACTAGGCATGTACCCTGAGGAAACCAAAATTGAAAAAGAAACATGTACCCATTGCTCATAGCTATTTACAGTAGCTAGAACATGGAAGCAATCTAGATGTCCACTGGCAGATGAATGGATAAAGAAGTGTATATGTAGTGGAATATATAAAAAGAAATGCTTTTGAGTCAGTTCTAATGAGGTGGATGAACCTAGAGCTTACTATACAGAGTGAAGTAAGTCAGAAAGAGACAGATAAAGATCATATACTAACGCGTATATATGGAATCTAGAAAGATGGTACTGATGAATGTATATGCAGGGCAACAATGGAGAAACACATAGAGAACAGACCTATGGACATTGTCGGGTGGGAAGAGAGATGAGACGTCTGGAAAGAGTAACATGAAAACTTACATTACCATATGTAAAATAGATAACCTGTGGGAATCTGCTGTAAGACTCGGGGAATTCAAACAGGGGCTGTGTAACAACCTAGAGGGGTGGGATTGGAAGGGAGATGGGAGGGAAGTTTAAGAGGGGGGATAGATATGTATACCTATGGCTGATTTATGTTGATGTTTGGCAGTAAACAACAAAACTTTATAAAGCTATTGTCTTTCAATTTAAAAAATAAATTAATCAAAGAAAAAAACCCACTTACTGTTATATTGTTTCCTACAGTCACAATGTCTTGGGCCCAAAATTTTTCAGAAAAATGGAAGAAAATAATAGCAAATGAAACAATGGACAAAGGATTAATTTCCAAAATACACAAGTAGCTTATATAACTCAGTACCAAGAAAACAATCCAACCAAAAAGTGGGACAGATATTTCTCCAAAGAAGACAATACAGATGGCCAACAGGCACATGAAAAGATGTTCAGCATTGCTCATTATTAGAGAAATGAAAATCAAAACTATAATGAGATATTACTTCATACCAATCATAATGGCCATCATCAAAAAGTCTGAAAACAATAAATGCTGGAGAAGGTGTGGAAAAAGGGAGCCCTCTTGTACTGTTGGTGGGAATGTAAACTGATACAGCCACTATGGAAGACAGTATGGACATTCCTTTAAAAACTAGGAATAGAACCACCATACGACCCAGCAATCCCACTACTAGGCATGTACCCTGAGGAAACCAAAATTGAAAAAGAAACATGTACCCATTGCTCATAGCTATTTACAGTAGCTAGAACATGGAAGCAATCTAGATGTCCACTGGCAGATGAATGGATAAAGAAGTGTATATGTAGTGGAATATATAAAAAGAAATGCTTTTGAGTCAGTTCTAATGAGGTGGATGAACCTAGAGCTTACTATACAGAGTGAAGTAAGTCAGAAAGAGACAGATAAAGATCATATACTAACGCGTATATATGGAATCTAGAAAGATGGTACTGATGAATGTATATGCAGGGCAACAATGGAGAAACACATAGAGAACAGACCTATGGACATTGTCGGGTGGGAAGAGAGATGAGACGTCTGGAAAGAGTAACATGAAAACTTACATTACCATATGTAAAATAGATAACCTGTGGGAATCTGCTGTAAGACTCGGGGAATTCAAACAGGGGCTGTGTAACAACCTAGAGGGGTGGGATTGGAAGGGAGATGGGAGGGAAGTTTAAGAGGGGGGATAGATATGTATACCTATGGCTGATTTATGTTGATGTTTGGCAGTAAACAACAAAACTTTATAAAGCTATTGTCTTTCAATTTAAAAAATAAATTAATCAAAGAAAAAAACCCACTTACTGTATCTTTGTTTATATTGTTTCCTACAGTCACAATGGTCTTCTTTCTCCTTTTTTGCCTGGCCAATTTCACCTTTACTTCAAGAGTTATTTTTCATTGCTCACCACTCCCCCTTACTCCCATTTTTTTTTTTTTTTTTTTTTTACCTACATAGACTTTATCTTTGAATGTTCTTCTGTTTCCCTCTCACTTTTATTGTTATCTTGAAATCTCGTATCAGTTCACTTTACATGTATTTATGTCTCTCTCTCTAACTAGCTAGAAACTACTTAAGGGCTAGAGTAGCTTCCAACTCCTTGTATCTCTTTTCTCATCTTCTACTATTCCTGTTAGGACTGTGCCTTATATATGGTGACTATTTAAAAGTATTTGCTGATTTGATTTTGATCCTGAGGCAGGATTAGATAAGGCCATTCATCTCATGGCTCAGCCCCTAATGTTAGCAGCAGAATCACTCAAGGAGAAATCTCAGACCAAGAACAAGGACCAGAAACCAAAACCTCAGAGTGAAGATGAATGCAGCGCTAAGTAGGTAATGAGTCCCAAGAAAGGGGCAGTGTTCATACTCTGGTCAGTTTGATCAGGATTTTGTCCTAGAATGAATAAGTTTTGAATGACATTTTGAAGAAAAAAAGGATAATTTTGGTTCATAATTTAAAATTTCTTGCCTGGAAGGAAAGTAGTCCTTAGTATTAGACATCTAGTTCACCATCACAGCCTAAACTAATATCTCCTAAAAAGTAAAGGATGGGCTGCCATGACACTTCTCTCCAAAGACAGCAAGCAGAACCACAAAAGGGGTGTTAAGAGCAATCTAGGCACCAAAGGCTATGCTTTGGGGAAGGAAGTGGGGTGACTTTGGTGCTTTACTTATGGAACATCGATTTGAAAAGCAAAAATGGGTCAGGCCACATCATTGCTCCTTCCAGGAGGCATCATTCATATGGCAGTCTTTGTGAACCTCTTGTGTGCCAACTTGAAATGAGTCTTTAAAAGGGAGACTAACAACCCACATGCTTCTAGACGTGTATCAGGTGTGCAGAGCTCATGTAAACAACAAAACTTTATAAAGCTATTGTCTTTCAATTTAAAAAATAAATTAATCAAAGAAAAAAACCCACTTACTGTATCTTTGTTTATATTGTTTCCTACAGTCACAATGGTCTTCTTTCTCCTTTTTTGCCTGGCCAATTTCACCTTTACTTCAAGAGTTATTTTTCATTGCTCACCACTCCCCCTTACTCCCATTTTTTTTTTTTTTTTTTTTTTACCTACATAGACTTTATCTTTGAATGTTCTTCTGTTTCCCTCTCACTTTTATTGTTATCTTGAAATCTCGTATCAGTTCACTTTACATGTATTTATGTCTCTCTCTCTAACTAGCTAGAAACTACTTAAGGGCTAGAGTAGCTTCCAACTCCTTGTATCTCTTTTCTCATCTTCTACTATTCCTGTTAGGACTGTGCCTTATATATGGTGACTATTTAAAAGTATTTGCTGATTTGATTTTGATCCTGAGGCAGGATTAGATAAGGCCATTCATCTCATGGCTCAGCCCCTAATGTTAGCAGCAGAATCACTCAAGGAGAAATCTCAGACCAAGAACAAGGACCAGAAACCAAAACCTCAGAGTGAAGATGAATGCAGCGCTAAGTAGGTAATGAGTCCCAAGAAAGGGGCAGTGTTCATACTCTGGTCAGTTTGATCAGGATTTTGTCCTAGAATGAATAAGTTTTGAATGACATTTTGAAGAAAAAAAGGATAATTTTGGTTCATAATTTAAAATTTCTTGCCTGGAAGGAAAGTAGTCCTTAGTATTAGACATCTAGTTCACCATCACAGCCTAAACTAATATCTCCTAAAAAGTAAAGGATGGGCTGCCATGACACTTCTCTCCAAAGACAGCAAGCAGAACCACAAAAGGGGTGTTAAGAGCAATCTAGGCACCAAAGGCTATGCTTTGGGGAAGGAAGTGGGGTGACTTTGGTGCTTTACTTATGGAACATCGATTTGAAAAGCAAAAATGGGTCAGGCCACATCATTGCTCCTTCCAGGAGGCATCATTCATATGGCAGTCTTTGTGAACCTCTTGTGTGCCAACTTGAAATGAGTCTTTAAAAGGGAGACTAACAACCCACATGCTTCTAGACGTGTATCAGGTGTGCAGAGCTCATGTGGGACAAGGGTGTTATAGATTATATATAGTGCTGGAACTCACTTTAAGGGTCCAATAAGGGTTTATGGCAAAACAAACAAACAAAACCCTGCATTATTAACTCAAAAATAAGAGCTCAAGTTTATAGTCATTTTCTATGTGCCTTATGTATTCATCAGCAGAAGCTGAAATCCCTTCTTCACTTTCTACAACTCAAAAGATTTTCTTTTTTTTGTAGATACATCCTCCCATCATCAACAACAATAAAAAGTGACTAAGAGGGCTTCCCCTGGTGGTCCAGTGGGTAAGGACACTGCCTTGCAGTGCAAGGGGCGCCGGTTCGATCCCTGGCCTGGGAAGATCCCACGTGCCGCGGAGCGGCTGGACTGATGTGTCCAATTACCCAACCGGAGCTCTGGGGTGCATGCGCCCAGAGCCGGTGCTCTGCAACGACAGACGCCACCGCGATGGGAGGCCCACAGGAGCCAAAGAACAAAGACGAATGAAAATAGAGAAATGAAAGACCAATAGAAGTGACCCGCCCGCTCCCCTCCCTCCTCAACCCCCGCCCAAAAATAAATAAATAAATAAATCTTTAAAAAAAAACAAAAGTGACTAAGAAGAGGTGGCAAGGGACTTCTCTGGTGGCCCAATGGCTAAGACCCCTGGCTTCCAATGCAGGAGGCCTGGGTTCGAGCCCTGGTCAGGGAGCTAGATCCCACGTACTGCAACTAAGACCCAGCACAGTCAAAGATATAAATATTAAAAAAAAAAAAAGAAAAGGTGGCAAGAATATACAGAATAACTATACAAAAAAGGTCTTAATGATCCAGATAGCCACAATGGTGTGTGGTCACTCGGCTAGTGTCAGACATCCTGGAGTATAAAGTCAAGTGGGCCTTAGAAAGCATTACTATGAAGAAATCTAGTGGAGGTGATGGAATTCCAGTTGAACTATTTCAAATCCTAAAAGATGATGTTAAAGTGCTGCACTCAATATGTTAGCAAATTTGCAAAACTCAGCAGTGGCCACAGGAATGGAAAAGACCAGTTTTCATTCCAATCCCAAGGAAAGACAGTGCCAAAGGATGTTTTTTCTGCACAAAAAGAGTTTATATGTTGTGGAACATTTTTCCTACTTTAAGGGTCCAATAAGGGTTTATGGCAAAACAAACAAACAAAACCCTGCATTATTAACTCAAAAATAAGAGCTCAAGTTTATAGTCATTTTCTATGTGCCTTATGTATTCATCAGCAGAAGCTGAAATCCCTTCTTCACTTTCTACAACTCAAAAGATTTTCTTTTTTTTGTAGATACATCCTCCCATCATCAACAACAATAAAAAGTGACTAAGAGGGCTTCCCCTGGTGGTCCAGTGGGTAAGGACACTGCCTTGCAGTGCAAGGGGCGCCGGTTCGATCCCTGGCCTGGGAAGATCCCACGTGCCGCGGAGCGGCTGGACTGATGTGTCCAATTACCCAACCGGAGCTCTGGGGTGCATGCGCCCAGAGCCGGTGCTCTGCAACGACAGACGCCACCGCGATGGGAGGCCCACAGGAGCCAAAGAACAAAGACGAATGAAAATAGAGAAATGAAAGACCAATAGAAGTGACCCGCCCGCTCCCCTCCCTCCTCAACCCCCGCCCAAAAATAAATAAATAAATAAATCTTTAAAAAAAAACAAAAGTGACTAAGAAGAGGTGGCAAGGGACTTCTCTGGTGGCCCAATGGCTAAGACCCCTGGCTTCCAATGCAGGAGGCCTGGGTTCGAGCCCTGGTCAGGGAGCTAGATCCCACGTACTGCAACTAAGACCCAGCACAGTCAAAGATATAAATATTAAAAAAAAAAAAAGAAAAGGTGGCAAGAATATACAGAATAACTATACAAAAAAGGTCTTAATGATCCAGATAGCCACAATGGTGTGTGGTCACTCGGCTAGTGTCAGACATCCTGGAGTATAAAGTCAAGTGGGCCTTAGAAAGCATTACTATGAAGAAATCTAGTGGAGGTGATGGAATTCCAGTTGAACTATTTCAAATCCTAAAAGATGATGTTAAAGTGCTGCACTCAATATGTTAGCAAATTTGCAAAACTCAGCAGTGGCCACAGGAATGGAAAAGACCAGTTTTCATTCCAATCCCAAGGAAAGACAGTGCCAAAGGATGTTCAAACTACCACACAATTGTACTCATTTCACATGCCAGCAAGGTAATGTTCAAAATCCTGCAAACTAGGTTTCAACAGTATGTGAACAGAAAATTTCCAGATGTACAAACTGGATTTAGAAAATGTAAAGGAACCAGAGATCAAATTGCCAACATCCATTGGATCAGAGATCGAATTGCCAACATCCATTGGATCATGGAGAAAGCAAGGGAATTCAAGAAAACTATCTACTTCGGCTTCATTGACTGAGTGAAAGCCTTTGTGTGGATCACAACAAATTGTGGAAAATTTTTTAAGAGATGGGAATACCAGACCACCTTACCTGCCTCCTGAGAAATCTGTATGTGGGTCAAGAAGCAATAATCAGAACCGGATTTGGAGCAACTGACTGTTTCAAAATCAGGAAAGGAGTATGTCAAGACTGGATATTGTCACCCTGCTTATTTAACTTATATGCAGAATACAGCATGTAAAATGCCAGGCTGGATGAAACACAAGCTGGAATGAAGCTTGCTGGGAGAAATATCAACAACCCCAGATATGCAGATAATACAACTCTAATGGCAGAAAGTGAAGATGAGCTAAAGAGCCTTTTGATGAGTATGAAGGAGGAGAGTGAAAAAGCTGGCTTAAAACTCAACATTCAAAAAAACTGAGATTGTGGTACCTGGTCCCATCACTTCATGGCAAATAGATGGTGAAAGAGTGGAATTTTATTTTCTTGGGCTCCAAAATTACTATGGATGGTGACTGCAGCCATGAAATTTAAGAGACCCTTGCTCTTTGGAAGAAAAGCTACGACAAAACTAGATAGCATATTAAAAAACAGAGACATCCCTTTGCCAACAAATATCCATACAGTCTGAGCTGCAGTTTATCCAGTAGTCATGTACAAATATGAGAGCTGGACCATAAAGAAGGCTGAACACTGAAGAATTGATGTTTTGAAACTATGATACTGGAGAAGACTCTTGAGAGTCCTTTGGACAACAAGGAGATCAAATCAGTCAATCTTAAAGGAAATCAAACTTAAATATAAATTGGAAGGACTGATATTGAAGCTCCAATGCTTTGGCCACCTGATGCAAAGAGCCATCTTATTAGAAAAGACCCTGATACTGGGAGAGTGAGGGCTGGAGGAGAAAGGTGAGGCAGAGGGTGAGTTGGTTAGATAGCATCACTGACTCCATGGACATGAATCTGAGTAAACGCCAGGAGATTTTTGGACAGAGCAACCTAGAGTGCTGCAGTTCATGAGGCTGCAGAGTGTTGGATGTGACTTAGGGACTGAATAACAACAACAACAAGAACAACAACAAGCCTCCCTATTATGTCTCTAAGGGCCCCAGAGGCCCTGGCATTTCCCTAACATAGGAGAGGAAAAATTGTTTTCCTTCTGCTCATTTTAGGTTCATTTCCTGGGGCCTTGTAAATTAGACTGATAAAAGATAGATTAACAAGAGAAAACAGAAGTGCATAAACATAATGAATGGTACACACACAGGAGAATCCTTTATGTGAGTAACTCAAAGAGGTGGTTAGAATTTGGGCTTATATAGTATCTTAACAATAAATTTTTGGAGAAGTGACAAGGTAGAGGAAAAGGGTCTTGAACTTTAAGGTAGAAATTAGTGGAAGGTAAATATTAATATGTGGAAGAACTAATGGATGGAAAGAGTTGTTTCAGGAAAAGTTTGTGATGTAGATCTCTCTGGTGCCATCTCTGGGCTGATAAGGGTCTAGAGTTGTGATTTACCTCTGTCCTTCTTGAGCAGGGAGTATAGACACCTTTACAAATTTATGTTCTGCTTTTAGTCAGATTAACGGAGGGCAGAGAGGTTTTCTTGTGTTGGCTTCTCAGTTGCCTTCAGCTCAAAATAATTCTTATGCCAATGCAGTATATTTGAGGTCAGCACATTCTGCTACCCTTCATTAGCTCTATGAGTAGGCTTCCCAGCTCCCCATTCTGGGTCCCCTCTATAGTAACTTAATTTCTACTTTATTGAACATTTCTGTGGACTGAGAGTCATCGCATAGCCCAGCTGCCTTGATCACACAGGATTTCCAGACTTTGGAAGATGCTGACACCCTCCGTGTCCATACTCACATATATCAGATGTAGCTGCTCTGGAAGGAAAAGCATAAAATTGATTAGAAAAGGACCCTGATATTGAAGCTCCAATGCTTTGGCCACCTGATGCAAAGAGCCATCTTATTAGAAAAGACCCTGATACTGGGAGAGTGAGGGCTGGAGGAGAAAGGTGAGGCAGAGGGTGAGTTGGTTAGATAGCATCACTGACTCCATGGACATGAATCTGAGTAAACGCCAGGAGATTTTTGGACAGAGCAACCTAGAGTGCTGCAGTTCATGAGGCTGCAGAGTGTTGGATGTGACTTAGGGACTGAATAACAACAACAACAAGAACAACAACAAGCCTCCCTATTATGTCTCTAAGGGCCCCAGAGGCCCTGGCATTTCCCTAACATAGGAGAGGAAAAATTGTTTTCCTTCTGCTCATTTTAGGTTCATTTCCTGGGGCCTTGTAAATTAGACTGATAAAAGATAGATTAACAAGAGAAAACAGAAGTGCATAAACATAATGAATGGTACACACACAGGAGAATCCTTTATGTGAGTAACTCAAAGAGGTGGTTAGAATTTGGGCTTATATAGTATCTTAACAATAAATTTTTGGAGAAGTGACAAGGTAGAGGAAAAGGGTCTTGAACTTTAAGGTAGAAATTAGTGGAAGGTAAATATTAATATGTGGAAGAACTAATGGATGGAAAGAGTTGTTTCAGGAAAAGTTTGTGATGTAGATCTCTCTGGTGCCATCTCTGGGCTGATAAGGGTCTAGAGTTGTGATTTACCTCTGTCCTTCTTGAGCAGGGAGTATAGACACCTTTACAAATTTATGTTCTGCTTTTAGTCAGATTAACGGAGGGCAGAGAGGTTTTCTTGTGTTGGCTTCTCAGTTGCCTTCAGCTCAAAATAATTCTTATGCCAATGCAGTATATTTGAGGTCAGCACATTCTGCTACCCTTCATTAGCTCTATGAGTAGGCTTCCCAGCTCCCCATTCTGGGTCCCCTCTATAGTAACTTAATTTCTACTTTATTGAACATTTCTGTGGACTGAGAGTCATCGCATAGCCCAGCTGCCTTGATCACACAGGATTTCCAGACTTTGGAAGATGCTGACACCCTCCGTGTCCATACTCACATATATCAGATGTAGCTGCTCTGGAATGGTCAGATCACATCAGAAGATTCACATGAACAGGCAGAAGAAGGGAGAAAGCACCTGGGGCTTATCCAGTCCTACCTGATCGCTGTACTGTGTGCATTAGGAGAGCTAGAACATGGCTGCTGTTGAAGTTGCTGCTGTTTGCTGTGTTGAAGGAAAAAAAAAAAAAGATCACACCTCTATTCCTGTCCTCTGTTGCTGAGAATTCAGAACTAATTATAAATATGCTCAATGGTAGATTATCCCAAACCTTTATATTTTTTCTCTTTTCTGCCCTACCCTAATCTAGGGAGAGGGAGTGGAGGACATCTGAGATAAATGGCCTAGGAGGGATCAAGAGGAAACTGCTGAAAAGCAGATTTTCCAGTTTGGCTGGGCAGTAGATTGCCAGCCCCAACCATTCTCCCCTCCTCCCAAAACTTGACTGCCTTTAGATCAGAAATTACATTGTTATTCATTTCATTGGAGGGAGCTCACTGGTTTGGTGGAGAAAGACTCTAATAAACCTTTGGCAATGGTTTATAAATTTGTTTAGATTGGTTGAATACATAGGAGTAATGATGATCCTCATAGAAGGTGATGAAATTTTATACAAGGATTAAAACAACTATATGAATAAAGCTTTTTATAAGTAGATGCCAACAAAAGAGTTTTTTTCCCCCTAACCTATGAGAGAAAAAAATTGTAAAAAATTAACTTTTGTTCCTTTTTAACTTTCTACAAATTGAGAAAATAGCACCATTGCCTGAACAACAGCAGCAAAAATTTTCAGTCTAAGAATAGAGTTTTGAATTCAGATAATCATAAGGGTTTTTTTTTTTTGAATTTATTCATTCATTTTTGGCTGTGCTGGCCTTTCTTGCTGTCCAGGCTTTTCCGTAGTTGTGGTGAGTGGGGGCTACTCTCTAGTTGCTGTGCGCCAGCTTTTCATTGTGGTGGCTTTCTTATTGCAGAACACAGACTCTAGGGATGCAGGCTTTAGTAGCTGTGGTTCCCAAGCTCTAGAGCACAGACTCGGTATTTGTGGCCCAGGGGCTTAGTTGCTCCAAAAAAAGTGGGGTCTTCCCAGATCAGGGATCAAACCTGTGTCTTCTGCACTGGCAGGTGGAGTCTTTATCACTGAACCACCAGAGAAGCCCAATCATAAGGGTTTTGAAGGTTTATCCCTGCCTGGGAATTGCTTTGACTGTAGAACACACAGCAGACCCAAGTGGTTCACTTTTCTATTGTTTTGTTTGCTCTGAAGACATCAGAGGAAAGGAGGAGATGTTACCACACTGCTTCGGAGAAATGATGAAATTCTCTTTGTCCTTTGTCCTTGAGTCCACATTGTGCAGACCTTGAGACCTCTTCTTTCACCCATCAGTGGAGATTGCATTAATCAGCTCAGGCTGCCATAAACAAAATACTATAGGATGGGTGGCTTAGACAAATGTATTTTCTCATAGTTCTGAAGGCTGAGAAGTTCCAGATCAAGGTCCAGCAGGGTCAATTTCTGATAAGACTCTCTTCCTGGTTTGTAAATGGTTGCCTTCTCATTGTGTCCTCACAGGGTGGGGAGAGAGAGTAAGTTCTCTCGTGTTTCCTATTATATGAGTTCCACTTTTACAACCTCATTTAACTTTAGTTATATTATTACTCTAAATATAGTCACACTGGGAGTTAGGGCTTCAACGTATGAATTTGGGGGGCACAATTTGACTCCACAGCATTTCATTCTTAGCCCCCCCAATTCATGCCTTATTGCCTGAAAAATACACTTTCTTCATTCTAATAACCCACAAGTCTTAACTTATTCCAGTATCAAACCTGAAGTTTAAAGTCTTAGCTAAATAACATAGGTCTGTATAATCAAAGCTATGGTTTCCCCAGTAGTCATGTACAGATGTGAGAATTGGACCATAAAAGAAAGATGAGCACCGAAGAATTGATGGTTTTGAACTGTAGAGCTGAAGTAGACTCTTGAGAGTCCCTTGGACTGGAAGATCAAACCAGTCAATACAAAGGAAATCGACCTTGAATATTCATTGAAGAACACAGACTCTAGGGATGCAGGCTTTAGTAGCTGTGGTTCCCAAGCTCTAGAGCACAGACTCGGTATTTGTGGCCCAGGGGCTTAGTTGCTCCAAAAAAAGTGGGGTCTTCCCAGATCAGGGATCAAACCTGTGTCTTCTGCACTGGCAGGTGGAGTCTTTATCACTGAACCACCAGAGAAGCCCAATCATAAGGGTTTTGAAGGTTTATCCCTGCCTGGGAATTGCTTTGACTGTAGAACACACAGCAGACCCAAGTGGTTCACTTTTCTATTGTTTTGTTTGCTCTGAAGACATCAGAGGAAAGGAGGAGATGTTACCACACTGCTTCGGAGAAATGATGAAATTCTCTTTGTCCTTTGTCCTTGAGTCCACATTGTGCAGACCTTGAGACCTCTTCTTTCACCCATCAGTGGAGATTGCATTAATCAGCTCAGGCTGCCATAAACAAAATACTATAGGATGGGTGGCTTAGACAAATGTATTTTCTCATAGTTCTGAAGGCTGAGAAGTTCCAGATCAAGGTCCAGCAGGGTCAATTTCTGATAAGACTCTCTTCCTGGTTTGTAAATGGTTGCCTTCTCATTGTGTCCTCACAGGGTGGGGAGAGAGAGTAAGTTCTCTCGTGTTTCCTATTATATGAGTTCCACTTTTACAACCTCATTTAACTTTAGTTATATTATTACTCTAAATATAGTCACACTGGGAGTTAGGGCTTCAACGTATGAATTTGGGGGGCACAATTTGACTCCACAGCATTTCATTCTTAGCCCCCCCAATTCATGCCTTATTGCCTGAAAAATACACTTTCTTCATTCTAATAACCCACAAGTCTTAACTTATTCCAGTATCAAACCTGAAGTTTAAAGTCTTAGCTAAATAACATAGGTCTGTATAATCAAAGCTATGGTTTCCCCAGTAGTCATGTACAGATGTGAGAATTGGACCATAAAAGAAAGATGAGCACCGAAGAATTGATGGTTTTGAACTGTAGAGCTGAAGTAGACTCTTGAGAGTCCCTTGGACTGGAAGATCAAACCAGTCAATACAAAGGAAATCGACCTTGAATATTCATTGGAAGCACTGATGCTGAAGCTGAAGCTCCAATACTTTGGCCATCTGATGCAAAGAGCTGACTCATTGGAAAAGACCCTGATGCTGGGAAAGATTGAAGGCAGGAGGAGAAGGGGATGGCAGAGGACAAGATGGTTGGATGGCATCATCAAATCAATGGACATTAATTTGAAGAAACTCCAGGAGATGGTGAAGTACTCGGAAACATGGATGCTACAGTCCGTGTGGTTGCAAAGAATCAGGCATTACTAACAAGAATATCATCTAAAGCAGGCATGTGTGGCACCTGATGGATCTAATCATCCTAAGGCAAAATTCCCCAGCTGTGATCCTGGGAAACCAGACAAATTGCATACTTCCAAAATACAATGCTGGGCAAGCATACAATATATACTCCTATTCCAAATGGGAGAACGGAAGAAATGGTTGATGAGTCCCAAGCAAAGTAAATTTTATTAGCTCTTAAGGTTTGCAAGTAATCCTCTTTGGCTCAATGCCTGCCTACTAGACCCAGTGGAATCCTACCTTCAGGACTCACTGGAGCAGTGGTTCCACCTCCACAGCTCTGACCCTGTGGCTCTGGGCAGCTTCACTCTGGAGGTTGTTTGTTCTGTTGAAACCAGGACAGTGGCCCCACCCTGTGAAACTAAGGAGGCAGTCCTAAAAATCTCCGAATTACCTGTGGCGTCATCCCTCCCTTTTTTTTTTTTTTTAAAGATTTATTTATTTATTTATTTTGGGCGGGGGTCGGGTTGGGGAGGGAGGGGAGCAGGCGGGCCACTTCTATTGGTCTTTCGTTTCTCTATGTTCATCCGTCTTTGTTCTTTGGCTCCTGTGGGCCTCCCATCGCGGTGGCGTCTGTCGTTGTAGAGCGCCGGCTCTGGGCACATGCGCTCCAGAGCTCCGGCTCGGTGATTGGACACATCAGTCCAGTTGCTCCGCGGTACGTGGGATCTTCCCAGGCCAGGGATCGAACCGGCGCCCCTTGCACTGCAAGGCGGTGTCCTTACCCACTGGACCACCACGGGAAGCCCCATCCCTCCCTTTTTATCGAAGAATAGGAGACATTTACAGTCTACCAATTCTATGGTCCTATTCTTTTTTTTTTTTTTTTTTTAAAGATTTATTTATTTATTTATTTTGGGCGGGGGTCGGGTTGGGGAGGGAGGGGAGCGGGCGGGCCACTTCTATTGGTCTTCCATTTCTCTATTTTTCATCCGTCTTTGTTCTTTGGCTCCTATGGGCCTCCCATCGTGGTGGCGTCTGTTGTCACAGAGAGCGAGCTCTGGGCGCATGCGCTCCAGAGCTCCGGCTTAGTGATTAGACACATCAGTCCAGCCGCTCCGCGGCACGTGGGATCTTCCCAGGCCAGGGATCGAACCGGCGGGCGCCCCTTGCACTGCAAGGCGGTGTCCTTATCCACTGGACCACCAGGGGAAGCCCGGTTCTATTCTTAAAATATAAAAAATCCAACAGCCATCCTTCATTTTGTTTCATTTTTTTCTGACCTTTTTAGTTCACATTTGACAGTGTCTTTCTGGATACAATCACATCTATATTTTTGGCTTCTGCTGAGGTGACTGATTAAGTCCATGAGTTGCACCCATGATCTCTTTATCAAATGTTTGTTCACATACCTTTGGTGTTCCCATCAGAGCAAAGTTTCTCTCTCTCTCTCTCTCTTTTAATAATATGAATAGTCTGATAATTCTCCAAATCTTCAAGTTCTGGTTCTTTTTTGCTTTGGAAGCAGAGCAGTGATGCAGCGATCCCACCTCCAAAGCTCTAATGCTAGGGTTCTTCAACTCATCTCTCTCCTAAATTTTACTATAAGTTAGGAGGACTCAAGCCACTCCTTCAATACATTGTTTGAGAATCTCCTCAGTTAAATATCCAACTTTATAGTTTATAAGTCCTACCTTCCACAAAACATCAAGGCAGAAGTTTGGTCAAGCTCTTTGTCACTTTATAACATGGATATCCTTTCCTCTAATTTCCAATAACGTGTTCCTCATTTCCATCGAAATCTCACCAGAATTGCCTTTAAATTCTAATCCAAGTCCAAAGGCCTGAGAACAAGGAGACTTGATAGAGTAAATTTCAGTTGAAAACCTGGCAAGCTTGAGACCAAAGAAGAGCTGATGTTTCAGTTCAAGTTCAAAGACAGGAGAACTCCCAACTCAGGCTGTCAGGAAAAATGAGTTTCCTCTTATTCAGCATTTTGTTCTATTCAAGTCTTCAACTGATTGGATGAGGCCCACTCACATTAGGGAAGACAATCTGCTTTACTTCATCTATCAATTCAAATGTTTCATCCAGAAACAAACTCACAGACACAAATAACGTTTGACCAAATGTCTGGGTCAAGTTGACCCAACTCACAGTCAAGCTGATCCATAAAATTACGTACCACAGAGATGACCCAGGAAGGTCATGCATGCATGTGTGCTAAGTTGCTTCCATCATGTCTGACTCTTTGCAACCCACGGATTATAGCCTGCCAGGCTCCTCTATCCATGAGATTCTGTAGGCAAGAATACTGGAGTGGGCTGCCATGCCTTCCTCCAGGGGATCTTTCTGACCAAGGGATCAAACCGGCATATTTTATGTCTCCTGCAATGGCAGGTTGGTTCTTTACCACTAATGGCATCTGGAAAGCCACCAGGGAGGTCATAATGGACTTTTTTTTTAATTGAAGGATAATAGCTTTATAGAGTTTTGTTGTTTACTGCCAAACATCAACATAAATCAGCCATAGGTATACATTTGTCTCCTCCCTCTTGAACTTCCCTCCCATCTCCTTCCCCATACCATCCCTCCAGGTTGTAACAGAGCCCCTGTTTGAATTCCCCGAGTCTTAGAGCAGATTCCCACAGGTTATCTATTTTACATATGGTAATGTAAGTTTCCATGTTACTCTTTCCAGACATCTCACCCTCTCCTCCCACCCTACAGTGTCCATAGGTCTGTTCTCTGTGTGTTTCTCCATTGTTGCCCTGCATATACATTCATCAGTACCATCTTTCTAGATTCCATATATACGCGTTAGTATATGATCTTTATCTGTCTCTTTCTGACTTACTTCACTCTGTATAGTAAGCTCTAGGTTCATCCACCTCATTAGAACTGACTCAAAAGCATTCTTTTTATATATTCCACTATATATACAGCTTTTTCAAAAACGTGTTCCTCATTTCCATCGAAATCTCACCAGAATTGCCTTTAAATTCTAATCCAAGTCCAAAGGCCTGAGAACAAGGAGACTTGATAGAGTAAATTTCAGTTGAAAACCTGGCAAGCTTGAGACCAAAGAAGAGCTGATGTTTCAGTTCAAGTTCAAAGACAGGAGAACTCCCAACTCAGGCTGTCAGGAAAAATGAGTTTCCTCTTATTCAGCATTTTGTTCTATTCAAGTCTTCAACTGATTGGATGAGGCCCACTCACATTAGGGAAGACAATCTGCTTTACTTCATCTATCAATTCAAATGTTTCATCCAGAAACAAACTCACAGACACAAATAACGTTTGACCAAATGTCTGGGTCAAGTTGACCCAACTCACAGTCAAGCTGATCCATAAAATTACGTACCACAGAGATGACCCAGGAAGGTCATGCATGCATGTGTGCTAAGTTGCTTCCATCATGTCTGACTCTTTGCAACCCACGGATTATAGCCTGCCAGGCTCCTCTATCCATGAGATTCTGTAGGCAAGAATACTGGAGTGGGCTGCCATGCCTTCCTCCAGGGGATCTTTCTGACCAAGGGATCAAACCGGCATATTTTATGTCTCCTGCAATGGCAGGTTGGTTCTTTACCACTAATGGCATCTGGAAAGCCACCAGGGAGGTCATAATGGACTTTTTTTTTAATTGAAGGATAATAGCTTTATAGAGTTTTGTTGTTTACTGCCAAACATCAACATAAATCAGCCATAGGTATACATTTGTCTCCTCCCTCTTGAACTTCCCTCCCATCTCCTTCCCCATACCATCCCTCCAGGTTGTAACAGAGCCCCTGTTTGAATTCCCTGAGTCTTAGAGCAGATTCCCACAGGTTATCTATTTTACATATGGTAATGTAAGTTTCCATGTTACTCTTTCCAGACATCTCACCCTCTCCTCCCACCCTACAGTGTCCATAGGTCTGTTCTCTGTGTGTTTCTCCATTGTTGCCCTGCATATACATTCATCAGTACCATCTTTCTAGATTCCATATATACGCGTTAGTATATGATCTTTATCTGTCTCTTTCTGACTTACTTCACTCTGTATAGTAAGCTCTAGGTTCATCCACCTCATTAGAACTGACTCAAAAGCATTCTTTTTATATATTCCACTATATATACAGCTTCTTTTTTTTAACTTTTATTTTACTTTTAACTTTTACAGAGTTTTGCTGTTTACAGATATGTATGTTCCCACATTAGTCATATGTATATCCCCCCTCCCAGCCCTCCCGACCATCACACAGCACCCCTGAAGGATCTCCTTTTCTCACAGAACAATTACTATAGCTATTTTCTTCACTTATGATAGTACAGGCCTTTGTGCTACTTCCTTTACGCCTCCCACCCTCTGTTCCTTCCCCATAATGTCCATATGTCCACTGTCCATGTCTGTCTTTCCGTTGCTTCACTGAATGTGCCATCATCATCATTCTACTAGATTCCATATATATATGTTAATATACTGTATTTGTCCTTCTTTTTCTGACTGACTTCACTTTTTATGATACGTTCTAGATCCAGCCACCTCATTAGGGCTGATTCTTCTGCATTTCTCTTTACAGCTGTGTAGTATTCCATTGTATATATGTACTAGAGCTTTTATATCCATTGGTTCATCGATGGGCATCTAGGTTGCTTCCATGTTCTAGCTATTGTATATACAGCTTCTTTATCCACTCATCTGCTGGTGGACATCTAGATTGCTTTCATATTCTATTGTAAATAGTGCTGCAATGAGCAATGGGTACGTGTGTCTTTTTCAATTTTGGTTTCCTCAGGGTACATGCCTAGTAGTGGGATTGCTGGGTCATATGGTGGTTCTATTCCTAGTTTTTAAAGGAATGTCCATACTGTCTTCCATAGTGGCTGTATCAGTTTACATCCCCACCAATAGTACAAGAGGGTTTCCTTTTTCCACACCTTCTCCAGCATTTATTGTTTTCAGACTTTTTAAAATATGTATTTTAAAATTCTTATTTATTTATTTATTGGCTATTCTGGGTCTTCTCTGCTGCCACAGACTCTTTCCTAGTTGCAGGGAGTGGGGCCTACTTTCTAGTTCAGGTGAGCAAGCTCCTTGTTGTGGTGACTTTCCTTGTTGTGGAACTCAGGCACTAGGGCACATGGGCTTCAGTAGTTGTGGCGCATGGGCTCTTGTGGCTCCGAGGCCCTAGAACACAGGTTCAATAATTCTGGCTCACAGGCTTAGTTGCTCTACAGCATGTGGGATATTTCTGGATCAGGGATCGGACCCGTGTCTCCTGCATTGGCAGGCGAATTCTTTACCACGGAGCTACCAGGGAAGCCCTGTTCATAGACTTTTTGATGATGGCCATTCTGATTGGTATGAGGTGATATCTCATTATAGTTTTGATTTACATTTCTCTAATAATGCAACATTGAGCCATCTTTCCATATGTCTGTTGGCCATCTGTATGTCTTCTTTGGAGAGATGTCTGTTTAGGTCTTTTTCCCAGTTTTTGGTTGGATTGTTTGCTTTCTTGGTACTGAGTTGTATGAGCTTCTTGTATATTTTGGAAATTAATCCTTTGTTCATTGTTTGATTTGCTATTGTTTTCTTCCATTCTGAGGGCTGTCTTTTCACCTTGTTTATAGTTTCCTTTGCTGTGCAAAAGCTTTTAAGTTTCATTAGGTCCCATTTGTTTATTTTTGTCTTTATTTCCATTACTCTGGGAGACAGGTCATAGAAGATGTTGTTTTGAATTATGTCATCAAGTGTTCTGCCTATGTTTTCCTCTATGAGTCTTATCATTTCTGGTCTTACATTTAGGTCTTTAATCCATTTGAGTATATCTTTGTGTATGGTGTTAGGTAGTGTTCCAACTTCTTTCTTTTACATGTAGCTGTCCAGTTTTCACAGCACTGCTTATTGAAGAGGCTGTCTTTGCCCCATTATATCTTCTTGCCTCCTCTGTCAAAAATAAGGTACCCATAAGTGTGTGGGTTTATCTCTGGGCTCTCTATCTTGTTCCATTGGTCTATATTTCTGTTTTTGTGCCAGTACCATACTGTCTTGATGATTGTCACTTTGTAGTATAGTCTGAAATCAGGAAAGTTGATTCCTCCAGCTCCATTTTTCTTTCTCACAACTGTTTTGGCTATCTGGGCTTCTTTGTGTTTCCATTTGAACTGTGAGCTATTCTTTGTTCAGGTGAGCAAGCTCCTTGTTGTGGTGACTTTCCTTGTTGTGGAACTCAGGCACTAGGGCACATGGGCTTCAGTAGTTGTGGCGCATGGGCTCTTGTGGCTCCGAGGCCCTAGAACACAGGTTCAATAATTCTGGCTCACAGGCTTAGTTGCTCTACAGCATGTGGGATATTTCTGGATCAGGGATCGGACCCGTGTCTCCTGCATTGGCAGGCGAATTCTTTACCACGGAGCTACCAGGAAGCCCTGTTCATAGACTTTTTGATGATGGCCATTCTGATTGGTATGAGGTGATATCTCATTATAGTTTTGATTTACATTTCTCTAATAATGCAACATTGAGCCATCTTTCCATATGTCTGTTGGCCATCTGTATGTCTTCTTTGGAGAGATGTCTGTTTAGGTCTTTTTCCCAGTTTTTGGTTGGATTGTTTGCTTTCTTGGTACTGAGTTGTATGAGCTTCTTGTATATTTTGGAAATTAATCCTTTGTTCATTGTTTGATTTGCTATTGTTTTCTTCCATTCTGAGGGCTGTCTTTTCACCTTGTTTATAGTTTCCTTTGCTGTGCAAAAGCTTTTAAGTTTCATTAGGTCCCATTTGTTTATTTTTGTCTTTATTTCCATTACTCTGGGAGACAGGTCATAGAAGATGTTGTTTTGAATTATGTCATCAAGTGTTCTGCCTATGTTTTCCTCTATGAGTCTTATCATTTCTGGTCTTACATTTAGGTCTTTAATCCATTTGAGTATATCTTTGTGTATGGTGTTAGGTAGTGTTCCAACTTCTTTCTTTTACATGTAGCTGTCCAGTTTTCACAGCACTGCTTATTGAAGAGGCTGTCTTTGCCCCATTATATCTTCTTGCCTCCTCTGTCAAAAATAAGGTACCCATAAGTGTGTGGGTTTATCTCTGGGCTCTCTATCTTGTTCCATTGGTCTATATTTCTGTTTTTGTGCCAGTACCATACTGTCTTGATGATTGTCACTTTGTAGTATAGTCTGAAATCAGGAAAGTTGATTCCTCCAGCTCCATTTTTCTTTCTCACAACTGTTTTGGCTATCTGGGCTTCTTTGTGTTTCCATTTGAACTGTGATATTTTTTGTTCTAGTTCTGTGAAAGATGCCATTGGTAATTTGATAGAGATTGCATTGAATCTGTAGATTACATAATAGACTTTTTTTTTTTTTTAAAGATTTATTTATTTATTTACTTTGGGCGGGTGTCAGGTTGGGGAGGGAGGGGAGCGGGCGGGCCACTTCTACTGATCTTTCACTTCTCTATTTTCATTCGTCTTCGTTCTTTGGCTCCTATGGGCCTCCCCTCGCGGTGGCATCTGTCGTTGCAGAGCACTGGCTCTGGGCGCATGTGCTCCAGAGCTCTGGTTCGGTGATTGGACACATCAATCCAGCCTCTCCACGGCACGTGGGATCTTCCCAGGCCAGGGCTCGAACTGGCGCCCCTTGCACTGCAAGGCGGTGTCCTTACCCACTGGACCACCAGGGGAAGCCCCATAATAGACTTTTAAAACATTTTCCTTAACAAGCTTTCACTGAGGGACTTCCCTGATAGTCCAGTGGTTGTAACTACTGAGCCCATGCACTCTGGAGCGCTTGTACCATGACTAGAGAGCCTGCATACTGCAGTGAATTTTCCTTGTGCTGCAACTAAGACCTGATGCAGCCAAAAAGAAAAATAACTAATTAATTAAAAACAAACACACAAAACCTTTGACCAAGCATATTCTAGGGAAAAAGTCCCACTCCTAAGACCTGATTCCAAGTGGACTGATTGTTACCACAGTTGGTAAGTTTATCTGTATTGTATGGCATGGTGTAACTCACAATTCCAGTGATTGTAGGTTATAGATAGCAGTACTGCTATGAAAAGGGCAGCAGTTGTGAGAAGGCAAGGAAGAAGCTGTGCTAGACCAGTGCTTCTCAAGGAATATATGAAGCACTTTGGTAGCCTATCAAAATGTAGATTCTGATTCAGCAGTTTTGAGGTACAGCTTCAGAGTCTTCATTTCTAATAAACTCCCAAGTGATGCTAACCTTGCTGGTCTAGGGGTCTAGGGATGACATTTTGTGTGTGTGTGTGTGTGGTAATTTTATTTATTTAAAAAATTTTGGCCTCTTTTATTGTTTTATTTATTTATTTATTTTCATCCATCTTTAGTTTTTGACCTATGTGGGCCTCCCATTGCAGTGGCCTCTCTTGTTGCAGAGTACCGGCTCTGGGCACACGTGTTCCAGGGCACTGGCTCGTAATTGGACACACTGGTCCAGCCACTCCATGGCATGTGGGCTCTTCCTGGGCTAGGGATCAAACTGGTGCCCCTTGCACTGCAAAGTGGACTCTTTACCCACCGGACCACCAGGCCCTACAGATCACATTTTTTAATAGCAAGGTACTGAATGAGTTTTTTTATTTATTTATTTGGTGGGGAGGGGCTGGTTGGGGAGGGAGGGGGCAGGCGGGCCACTTCTATTGTTTTTTTTTTTCATTTATCTATTTTCATCCATCTTCGTTCTTTGGCCCATGTGGGCCTCCCATCGCGGTGGCCTCTGTTGTCGCAGAGCACCGGCTCTGGGTGCATGCGCTCCAGAGCTCCAGCTCGGTAATTGGACACATTGGTCCAGCTGCTCCATGGCACGTGGGATCTTCCCAGGCCAGGGATCGAACCGGCACCCCTTGCACTGCAAGGTGGTGTCCTTACGCATTGGACCACCAGGGAAGCCCCGACTGAATGAGTTTTAAGGTCCCTTCTGATTCTCAAAATTTGATTCAATTCAGCAAGTGCTCACTGAGAACTTATTGTGTGCCATGATGCTATGAAGTAGTCAATAGAGGTATAAAATGTGTATTTCCTGCCTTCAAAGTGCTACAACACTTTGAGGCATCTGAACAAATAGCCACAGTCTCACAAATTAAGCAATGGCTCAAATTTCTGGATCCACCTCTGGGTGTCTGGACTCTTAGGAAGGCATTCTTCCTGAGTTTGGCTCAAGTGTTTATCTGTATTGTATGGCATGGTGTAACTCACAATTCCAGTGATTGTAGGTTATAGATAGCAGTACTGCTATGAAAAGGGCAGCAGTTGTGAGAAGGCAAGGAAGAAGCTGTGCTAGACCAGTGCTTCTCAAGGAATATATGAAGCACTTTGGTAGCCTATCAAAATGTAGATTCTGATTCAGCAGTTTTGAGGTACAGCTTCAGAGTCTTCATTTCTAATAAACTCCCAAGTGATGCTAACCTTGCTGGTCTAGGGGTCTAGGGATGACATTTTGTGTGTGTGTGTGTGTGGTAATTTTATTTATTTAAAAAATTTTGGCCTCTTTTATTGTTTTATTTATTTATTTATTTTCATCCATCTTTAGTTTTTGACCTATGTGGGCCTCCCATTGCAGTGGCCTCTCTTGTTGCAGAGTACCGGCTCTGGGCACACGTGTTCCAGGGCACTGGCTCGTAATTGGACACACTGGTCCAGCCACTCCATGGCATGTGGGCTCTTCCTGGGCTAGGGATCAAACTGGTGCCCCTTGCACTGCAAAGTGGACTCTTTACCCACCGGACCACCAGGCCCTACAGATCACATTTTTGAATAGCAAGGTACTGAATGAGTTTTTTTATTTATTTATTTGGTGGGGAGGGGCTGGTTGGGGAGGGAGGGGGCAGGCGGGCCACTTCTATTGTTTTTTTTTTTCATTTATCTATTTTCATCCATCTTCGTTCTTTGGCCCATGTGGGCCTCCCATCGCGGTGGCCTCTGTTGTCGCAGAGCACCGGCTCTGGGTGCATGCGCTCCAGAGCTCCAGCTCGGTAATTGGACACATTGGTCCAGCTGCTCCATGGCACGTGGGATCTTCCCAGGCCAGGGATCGAACCGGCACCCCTTGCACTGCAAGGTGGTGTCCTTACGCATTGGACCACCAGGGAAGCCCCGACTGAATGAGTTTTAAGGTCCCTTCTGATTCTCAAAATTTGATTCAATTCAGCAAGTGCTCACTGAGAACTTATTGTGTGCCATGATGCTATGAAGTAGTCAATAGAGGTATAAAATGTGTATTTCCTGCCTTCAAAGTGCTACAACACTTTGAGGCATCTGAACAAATAGCCACAGTCTCACAAATTAAGCAATGGCTCAAATTTCTGGATCCACCTCTGGGTGTCTGGACTCTTAGGAAGGCATTCTTCCTGAAGTTTGGTCTCAGTTTTTTGTGGTAGAAAGGAATCTGAAACATAGTAGTTTAGCAACCTAAAAACCTAACCTGAATAGATGAATAAGAACAAGAAGAAAATCAATTCAATGAAAAAATGTAGAGTTCTTTCTAATCCCACAAGGTCAATTGTACTGAGTTACAACCCTGAGAAAGCTAAGCGTACACAGCCTTATGCACAATGAATGTCTGGTAAAGGACATCCCTGACCCAGGAGTCTAGGGTTAGAGTTCTCCCAAGAAGGAATGGAGAATACTTAGCTGGGAATGGCTAACACTGTGGATCATGTGCACTATGATGGGAATGGTCGTGGTGCCCAGAGAAGGGCCAGTATTATCAAGTAGTCTTTCAAGCTAAGGAGTTTGATACCTTAGGTTCAACTCAGAGTGGCAAAGGTTTGGGAGGGAAGAGTTGAGAGGTAGTAAATAAACTGGTAAAACTATAAACAAAGATGGGGGAAGGCAATGATAAGAGGGGTGGGGTGGAAAACTTTGCTGGCTCAGGGGAGAAGGCAGCAGATGGACCAGGTGATACCCCTTATGGCATTGGCTTGAAGTGAACACAACAAGGAAAACACTTACTGAGTAGGCCCTTTTCCAGTGAATAGCTCATCTAGTCTCATGATTGTTGGTGAAAATAAAATTCACTTCCCTGAACAATTGTTCCCCCCACTTCAGTTCTCCAGTCCCTGCCGGCCCAGCCCTAATCTCTACTCTCTTCTCTCTGTGCTGGTCTTGGTAAGGTTGAGGGTACCTGGGAAACCTGATAGATTTTTCCTGAAGGCTCTTTGGTCCTCGACACACACACACACACACACACACACAAGTGCACAAGCTCTCCTAACCAAGTCAGTGAATTGAGTTCAGAATGCTTGAGCTGGTGGGGATTTCAAAAGGGGGAAGGGCGAGGGAAGGAAGAGGAGTTTTTTAGAATGCTTTTGAAAGCTGGTGGGGATTCAGGAACAACACTTTGAGGCATCTGAACAAATAGCCACAGTCTCACAAATTAAGCAATGGCTCAAATTTCTGGATCCACCTCTGGGTGTCTGGACTCTTAGGAAGGCATTCTTCCTGAAGTTTGGTCTCAGTTTTTTGTGGTAGAAAGGAATCTGAAACATAGTAGTTTAGCAACCTAAAAACCTAACCTGAATAGATGAATAAGAACAAGAAGAAAATCAATTCAATGAAAAAATGTAGAGTTCTTTCTAATCCCACAAGGTCAATTGTACTGAGTTACAACCCTGAGAAAGCTAAGCGTACACAGCCTTATGCACAATGAATGTCTGGTAAAGGACATCCCTGACCCAGGAGTCTAGGGTTAGAGTTCTCCCAAGAAGGAATGGAGAATACTTAGCTGGGAATGGCTAACACTGTGGATCATGTGCACTATGATGGGAATGGTCGTGGTGCCCAGAGAAGGGCCAGTATTATCAAGTAGTCTTTCAAGCTAAGGAGTTTGATACCTTAGGTTCAACTCAGAGTGGCAAAGGTTTGGGAGGGAAGAGTTGAGAGGTAGTAAATAAACTGGTAAAACTATAAACAAAGATGGGGGAAGGCAATGATAAGAGGGGTGGGGTGGAAAACTTTGCTGGCTCAGGGGAGAAGGCAGCAGATGGACCAGGTGATACCCCTTATGGCATTGGCTTGAAGTGAACACAACAAGGAAAACACTTACTGAGTAGGCCCTTTTCCAGTGAATAGCTCATCTAGTCTCATGATTGTTGGTGAAAATAAAATTCACTTCCCTGAACAATTGTTCCCCCCACTTCAGTTCTCCAGTCCCTGCCGGCCCAGCCCTAATCTCTACTCTCTTCTCTCTGTGCTGGTCTTGGTAAGGTTGAGGGTACCTGGGAAACCTGATAGATTTTTCCTGAAGGCTCTTTGGTCCTCGACACACACACACACACACACACACACACAAGTGCACAAGCTCTCCTAACCAAGTCAGTGAATTGAGTTCAGAATGCTTGAGCTGGTGGGGATTTCAAAAGGGGGAAGGGCGAGGGAAGGAAGAGGAGAATCAAACAGAAACCTTCTCATCTTTCTATCAGCAGCCATGCAAGGAATATTGTTCAGCATGGCACAAAAGCGGCACTGAAAATAGCTGCAGCCAGAGCGGGGCTGCCAACCACTGCCTGAGATAACGTCTACTCGGAGACACTGGTGTCTTTGTGGTGCTGTCAGTGTCCCTATTGTTCCCAAGCCTATTGCCTGGGGAATATTGTTCCCAGCTTTTGTCTCCCCCAGTTCACTTTTGTTTGCCTTTACTTACCATTTTATTCCTTGCTCCCTTTGTGCTCTCCCATTCCCTCCTTTGTCTCTCCTTGTCTAAGCCTGCCTGTGGCTGTGGATTGGTGCCCAGGGAGACAATAAGCCCTGCCCGCTCCCAATCTATGGCCCCACCCTGAACCAGCCATACTCCGCAGTTCCACTCCATTTCTCCCTCTCCTAAGTGGCACACAAGATGTCCCAAAGATGGGAAATGACTCCCCTCCTGGTAATAGCAAGGAAAGGCCCATGGGATATTTGGTTCCAGGAGAAAGACTGAATCCCTAAGGTGGGTCCCTGCCTCTTTCTGGACCTCTTTCGTTTTTTTTAAAGTAGGTTTTGAGTCCAGTCAAAGAAATAGGACATGCTTGCACTCCACCTCCCCCAAACCCTCTCTCAATTGCCCTGCCTGCACGTCTTTGACCGGGGCACTCAGTTTTCTACCCCCTCCCTCTCAGCCTCGTGGATCAAAGCGACTTCTGTTTATTTGCACATTCAAATCCAGACTGCCTCCAGTAACCTGATCCAGTCAGGCGCCAGGATGGTGCAAAAAAAGCCCTGCCTGCACCCCTTCCCCCATCTAACAGCCCTTTTGGCAGAGCTGGGTAAGGAAAGGGACAGGGGTCTCCTAGGGTCAGAGCTGGGAGTGGAAGAGAGGCTGGCAGTAAGATAAAACTGCCGATTCCTTTAGAATGGCCTGTGGTCCTCTCACTTCAATGACAGTGAAAATTCAGACATCAAAAGAGACTTAGAAAATACACAAGCAAGGCCCTGAGTTTGCCTGCCAACTCCCAGTATGCTCAGGTGTCCAACAAACACCCTGCCCTGTGGACAGACTCCTTAGTTCCAGCTAAGAGAGGACAGGCCCCAGGTTGCACTTAAGGGGCTGGCACTGACTTTATGCTTCAGAAGCAGCTGATAGAAAGTGCTTTTTGTCTACCTCCCCCAACTTCCTACCTCTGTACTGTGATTGGAGAGTTGAGGAAATTTTTACTTTGGGGGAAGGTTAAGAGTAGGACTTAGCCTGAAGCCAGAGAGGAGCCTCTACTCTCATTGTTCTAGTTCCGAGGACAATGGAAATAGTCTCCAGAGAGTCATTGTTTCAAAAGCTGGAAATTGGGTAGGGGATTTCCTGAAAGTTTGAATGGAAGCCAAGCTTGGCTGAGAGGAGACAGGAGGAGGAGGAAGAGGAGGAGGAAGGGGAAAAGGAACGGGAGGGGGAAGTCTGGGGTTAGGGGTAACTACTACTGGGCCCTGAGGAGCAATTTGCCCTCCTGATTTCATTACTTTCAATCCAAGACTGCCCTTTTCCGTTCTGATTTTGCTCGCCTTTCTCCCCTCTCCCCTTTTCCATGGGAAATTATCTCTAAATTCTTAATAGTCTACAGCATAAAGAGAAGCAAACATAATTTTCCCTGCCTTAAGAGAAATAATTGAGTCTGTTCCACTATTGTAAGGTAAAGTACACTGTAGAGCCACCAAAAGTGATTGTGTACCAGGCAATATATTCAATTTATTTGAGACTAAAATATTTCCCTTGTAGCTAGGGATGACCAATAAAACATAAGTGGAAGAGGTGTTGGTACTGCCAAAATCTTGGCCTTCTCTGCCCACTGAAGCCAAATAAAAAAATAGAGACAGAGTTTGGAGGAAATAGAAAGGTGGCTTTAATCCTCAGCCAGCAAAGGGGGAAGACATGGTGGGCTCATGCCTCAAAACTGTGCCCCCACCCCAACCCCTATAAGGCATCTGAGTGATTACATAAGTGGAGAGCTTGAAGTCAGGGGTAAGTGTGATGAGGTACAAAGGTATAAGGATCTTGCTTTGTGCCAAAAACAGTCTGGCATCCAGTAATTGGTTCTGGCGGTCTGGCAGCTCAGTAGGTGGGTCCATTGTCCTTTGTGTATTGTACTTCGGCCTTTTTTCTATTTGCAAAAAACACCACTTAGCCTGCCAATGCAGGAGACATGAGTTCGATCCCTGATCCAGGAAGACTCTACATACTGAGGAGCAGCTAAACACATGAGTCACAACTATAGAGCCTGTGCTCTAGAGCCTTGGAGCCACAACTATTGAGGAAATTTTTACTTTGGGGGAAGGTTAAGAGTAGGACTTAGCCTGAAGCCAGAGAGGAGCCTCTACTCTCATTGTTCTAGTTCCGAGGACAATGGAAATAGTCTCCAGAGAGTCATTGTTTCAAAAGCTGGAAATTGGGTAGGGGATTTCCTGAAAGTTTGAATGGAAGCCAAGCTTGGCTGAGAGGAGACAGGAGGAGGAGGAAGAGGAGGAGGAAGGGGAAAAGGAACGGGAGGGGGAAGTCTGGGGTTAGGGGTAACTACTACTGGGCCCTGAGGAGCAATTTGCCCTCCTGATTTCATTACTTTCAATCCAAGACTGCCCTTTTCCGTTCTGATTTTGCTCGCCTTTCTCCCCTCTCCCCTTTTCCATGGGAAATTATCTCTAAATTCTTAATAGTCTACAGCATAAAGAGAAGCAAACATAATTTTCCCTGCCTTAAGAGAAATAATTGAGTCTGTTCCACTATTGTAAGGTAAAGTACACTGTAGAGCCACCAAAAGTGATTGTGTACCAGGCAATATATTCAATTTATTTGAGACTAAAATATTTCCCTTGTAGCTAGGGATGACCAATAAAACATAAGTGGAAGAGGTGTTGGTACTGCCAAAATCTTGGCCTTCTCTGCCCACTGAAGCCAAATAAAAAAATAGAGACAGAGTTTGGAGGAAATAGAAAGGTGGCTTTAATCCTCAGCCAGCAAAGGGGGAAGACATGGTGGGCTCATGCCTCAAAACTGTGCCCCCACCCCAACCCCTATAAGGCATCTGAGTGATTACATAAGTGGAGAGCTTGAAGTCAGGGGTAAGTGTGATGAGGTACAAAGGTATAAGGATCTTGCTTTGTGCCAAAAACAGTCTGGCATCCAGTAATTGGTTCTGGCGGTCTGGCAGCTCAGTAGGTGGGTCCATTGTCCTTTGTGTATTGTACTTCGGCCTTTTTTCTATTTGCAAAAAACACCACTTAGCCTGCCAATGCAGGAGACATGAGTTCGATCCCTGATCCAGGAAGACTCTACATACTGAGGAGCAGCTAAACACATGAGTCACAACTATAGAGCCTGTGCTCTAGAGCCTTGGAGCCACAACTATTGAGCCCATGTGCTGCAATTACTGAAACCCATATGCCCTAGAGCCCAAGTTCCACAACAAGAGAAGTCACTGCAACAAGAAGCCTGCCCACCTGAACTAGAGAGTAGTCCCCACTCCCTGCAACTAGAAAAGAGCCCATGACAGCAGTGAAAACCCAGAATAGTCAGAAGTAAATAAACAAAAAAAATTTAAAAAGAAAAGAAAGAAAGAACTACTATAATGGGTTGTCCCCAAAGAGTGCTGTAAAGGTGAGCACCAGATGTAGGATGAAATTACCATAGTGTCAAAGGATATTAGGTGCAAAATGTCAGAAAAGCAAATTTAGTTATAGACTACAGATTAGGAACAATTAAAGTAAAAACTAGGAGCCATCAGTACTGCTCACTGTTCTCTTCTTTGTTATCTTCTTTGTTCTCAAGAAAGAAAAGAAAAACTCATTCCTTTCTTTTTCACTGCAATAGTGAGGTACATGGGAACGTTACCTAAAGGGGCATAACTTTTTGCCCTTTTCCACTTTCCTCTTTGTATTTATTCATTTATTTTTTAATTGAAGGATAATTGCTTTACTAAATTTTGTTATTTTCTGCCAAATATCAGCATGAATCAGCCATAGGTATACATACGTCCCCTCCCTCTTGACCCTCCCTCCCATCTCCTGTCTCCCTCCCCATCCTACCCCTCCAGGTTGTTACAGAGCCCCCATTTGGGTTCCCTGAGTCTTACAGCAAATTCCCATTGAATTGGAAACTTTCATGTTTTTTTAAATTTTAAAATAATTGTGTATTTATTTATTTACTTTGGACTGTTCTGGGTTTTCATTGCTGCACAGGCTTTTTTGGTTGTGGTGGGCAGGAATGACTCTCTAGTTGCAGTCTGCGGGCCTCTCAAGGCAGTGGCTTTTTTCTCTATTGAGGTACAAAGGTATAAGGATCTTGCTTTGTGCCAAAAACAGTCTGGCATCCAGTAATTGGTTCTGGCGGTCTGGCAGCTCAGTAGGTGGGTCCATTGTCCTTTGTGTATTGTACTTCGGCCTTTTTTCTATTTGCAAAAAACACCACTTAGCCTGCCAATGCAGGAGACATGAGTTCGATCCCTGATCCAGGAAGACTCTACATACTGAGGAGCAGCTAAACACATGAGTCACAACTATAGAGCCTGTGCTCTAGAGCCTTGGAGCCACAACTATTGAGCCCATGTGCTGCAATTACTGAAACCCATATGCCCTAGAGCCCAAGTTCCACAACAAGAGAAGTCACTGCAACAAGAAGCCTGCCCACCTGAACTAGAGAGTAGTCCCCACTCCCTGCAACTAGAAAAGAGCCCATGACAGCAGTGAAAACCCAGAATAGTCAGAAGTAAATAAACAAAAAAAATTTAAAAAGAAAAGAAAGAAAGAACTACTATAATGGGTTGTCCCCAAAGAGTGCTGTAAAGGTGAGCACCAGATGTAGGATGAAATTACCATAGTGTCAAAGGATATTAGGTGCAAAATGTCAGAAAAGCAAATTTAGTTATAGACTACAGATTAGGAACAATTAAAGTAAAAACTAGGAGCCATCAGTACTGCTCACTGTTCTCTTCTTTGTTATCTTCTTTGTTCTCAAGAAAGAAAAGAAAAACTCATTCCTTTCTTTTTCACTGCAATAGTGAGGTACATGGGAACGTTACCTAAAGGGGCATAACTTTTTGCCCTTTTCCACTTTCCTCTTTGTATTTATTCATTTATTTTTTAATTGAAGGATAATTGCTTTACTAAATTTTGTTATTTTCTGCCAAATATCAGCATGAATCAGCCATAGGTATACATACGTCCCTCCTCTTGACCCTCCCTCCCATCTCCTGTCTCCCTCCCCATCCTACCCCTCCAGGTTGTTACAGAGCCCCCATTTGGGTTCCCTGAGTCTTACAGCAAATTCCCATTGAATTGGAAACTTTCATGTTTTTTTAAATTTTAAAATAATTGTGTATTTATTTATTTACTTTGGACTGTTCTGGGTTTTCATTGCTGCACAGGCTTTTTTGGTTGTGGTGGGCAGGAATGACTCTCTAGTTGCAGTCTGCGGGCCTCTCAAGGCAGTGGCTTCTCTTGGTGTGGAGCATCAGCTCTAGGTGTGTGGGCTTCAGTCGATGTGGCATGAGGGCTCTAGAGCACAGGCTCAATAGTTGTAGCACACAGGTTTAGTTGCTCTGGGCATGTGGGATCCTCTTAGACCAAAAATGGAACCCATGTCTCCTGAACTGGCAGGTAGATTCTTTTCCACTGAGTCACCAGGGAAGCCTCTCACCTCCCTCTTTGACCTGGCTGGAATATGGCTGAGATGACTGGAGACCTAGCAGCCATCTTGATACCACAAAGGGACAATGAAGGGAGTTTGAAAGTTTCCTGGTAAGAAAAGACAAACAGAAAAATAGAAAGTGTTTGGGTCTGTGATGACTAAAGAACTGCAATATTAGCCTCAAACTTCCTACGTATGAGGTTTATTTATGTGGGGGCAAAAAAGCATTTGTTTGGTTAAGATCTTTAATTCAGGCCATTATTATTAGGACTCAGACACAAATTTCACTAATATACTAGCATGATTTGTATTAACAAGGGGAGAAATTTCTGTCATTTATATCTGTTTGCTGAACTCCTAAGAAAAAGAAAAGAAGTCAAAAGAGATATCCCATTGTGTATGTGAATAATACAGTAGGCTTTCAAAGTGAAGTCGCAAGCTGAGTTTGGAGGCAGAGGCTAGAGAGAACACAATTGCTCTGTACAGTAAAGTAGAAGAAATCATTCTGAGGTGGCTGGGGAGAAGTGAAGAGGCCGAGCAACATTCAGAAGATTGCTATGGCTGCTTACAGGAACATTAGAATGAAGTGGCAACTGAGAGCCTAAAAGAAGAGAAGAGGGGGAAAATCTCTAAAAGAAGACAGAAGAACTAAAAAGACACAATTTATTACTATTAATCAGGCTTTTGCAACATCATGTAAAAATAGACAATTCAAAATGATGAGTATGTGTCATCAAAACAAATTCACACCATTTAATAATGAAAGAGCCACATTCTGGGTCACCAGGGCAGGAAAAACTGCTGAAACCTCCTCTTTCTTCTCTGTATACAGAAAATGAAAGAGAAAATAGATTTAAAAACTCATAGCCACACTTCAAAACAAGAAAGGGAAATATTAAGAGCTATCAAAGAAGCAAAACAGATTATTTAACAAGAAAGAAGGATCAGTTAGATACCAGACTTTCTCATATTTAACAGCAGATGCCCCCCAAAAGTAATAAAATCATCAAAATAGTGAGACAAAACAATGTTAAATATAAAATTCTATGCCAAAAGAGACTATTATTCCAGAGTAAAGGTAAAGACAGGTTCAGGCATCACAGTCTCACCAAAATGCTTCAACAGGAAGAAAAAGTGAATCTTAAAAAAAAGAAAATGTAGGACATAAAGTTTAACAGAAGATTTTCATATAGCATGTATAATTTGGCACACTTTTTTTCTTTTTCTTTTCTTTTGTTGTACTTTTTTTAGATTCCACAAATATTATGATATTCATTCGACTTTACTGAGTATAACTATCTTTAGGTACATTTATATTGTTGCAAATTGAATTATTTCATTCTTTTTTTTTTTTTTCCATTATGTAGATGTATTACATCTCTGTACCATTCTGTCAATGGACATTTAGGCTGCTGCCATGTCTTAGGAAAACATCTACTTCTGTTTCATTGACTATGCTAAAGCTTTTGACTATGTGGATTTCAACAAACTGTGGAATATTCTTAAAGAGATGGGAATACCAGACCACCCTATCTGCTGCCTGAGAAACTTGACTGCAGGACAAGAAGCAACAGTTAGAAATGGACGTGGAACAATGGACTGGTTCAAAACTGGGAAAGGAGTACGTCAAGGCCGGATGTTTTCACACTGCTTATTTAGCTTATATGTAGAATAGATCATGCAAAATGCAAGGCTAAATGAATCACAAGCTGGAATCAAGATTGTTGGGAGAAATATCAACAACCTCAGATATGCAGATAATACCACTTTAATGGCAGAAAGTAAAGAGGAACTAATGAGTCACTTGATGAAGGTGAAAGAGGAAAGTGAAGAAGCTCACTGAAAACTCAATATTCAAAAAACTAAGATTATGACTTCTGGTCCTGTCTCTTCATGGCAAACTGATGGGGAAAAAATTAGAAACAATGACAGATTTTATTTTGGGGGGCTCCAAAATCACTGCAGATGGTTACTGCAGCCATGAAATAAAAAGACATTTGCTCCTTGGAAGAATAGCTATGTCAAACCTAGACAGTGTTCTAAAAAGCAGAGAAATCATATTGCCAACAAAGGTTCATAGAGCCAAAGCTATAAGCCATAACAGTCATGTATGGATGTGAGAGTTAGACCATAAAGTAGACTGAGCACTGAAGAATTGATGCATTTGCTTGAACTGTGGTTCTGGAGAAGACTCTTGAGAGTCCCTAGAACTTGAAGATCAAACCAGTCAATCCCAAAAGGAATCAACCCTGAATATTCATTGCAAGAACTGATACTGAAGCTGAAGCTCCAATACTTTGTCCATCTTATATGAAAAGCTGACTCATTGGCAAAGACCGTGATGCTGGGAAAGAGTGAGGGTAAGAGGAGAATGGGGTGACAGATAATGAGATGGTTGGATGGCATCACTGTCTTAATGAACATGAGTTTGAGCAAACTTAGGAAAATAGTGATGGACAGGGAAGCTTGGCACGCTGCAGTTCTTGGAGTTGCAAAGACTTAGTGACTAACAACATCAATGTCTTGGCTATTATAAATAGTTCTTCAGTGAACATTGGAGTGCATGTATCTTTTTGAATTATACTTTTCTTCAGTATATGCCTAAGAGTGTGATTGCTAAATCATATGGTAATTCTATACCTAGTTTTCATAAAACCTCCATACTGTTCTCCATAAAGTGTAGGAGGATTCCTTTTCTCATCACTCTATCCATTATTTATTGTTTGTGGATTTTTGATGATGGTTATTCTGAACCAAAAATTATTTCATTGTTGGGAGAAATATCAACAACCTCAGATATGCAGATAATACCACTTTAATGGCAGAAAGTAAAGAGGAACTAATGAGTCACTTGATGAAGGTGAAAGAGGAAAGTGAAGAAGCTCACTGAAAACTCAATATTCAAAAAACTAAGATTATGACTTCTGGTCCTGTCTCTTCATGGCAAACTGATGGGGAAAAAATTAGAAACAATGACAGATTTTATTTTGGGGGGCTCCAAAATCACTGCAGATGGTTACTGCAGCCATGAAATAAAAAGACATTTGCTCCTTGGAAGAATAGCTATGTCAAACCTAGACAGTGTTCTAAAAAGCAGAGAAATCATATTGCCAACAAAGGTTCATAGAGCCAAAGCTATAAGCCATAACAGTCATGTATGGATGTGAGAGTTAGACCATAAAGTAGACTGAGCACTGAAGAATTGATGCATTTGCTTGAACTGTGGTTCTGGAGAAGACTCTTGAGAGTCCCTAGAACTTGAAGATCAAACCAGTCAATCCCAAAAGGAATCAACCCTGAATATTCATTGCAAGAACTGATACTGAAGCTGAAGCTCCAATACTTTGTCCATCTTATATGAAAAGCTGACTCATTGGCAAAGACCGTGATGCTGGGAAAGAGTGAGGGTAAGAGGAGAATGGGGTGACAGATAATGAGATGGTTGGATGGCATCACTGTCTTAATGAACATGAGTTTGAGCAAACTTAGGAAAATAGTGATGGACAGGGAAGCTTGGCACGCTGCAGTTCTTGGAGTTGCAAAGACTTAGTGACTAACAACATCAATGTCTTGGCTATTATAAATAGTTCTTCAGTGAACATTGGAGTGCATGTATCTTTTTGAATTATACTTTTCTTCAGTATATGCCTAAGAGTGTGATTGCTAAATCATATGGTAATTCTATACCTAGTTTTTCATAAAACCTCCATACTGTTCTCCATAAAGTGTAGGAGGATTCCTTTTTCTCATCACTCTATCCATTATTTATTGTTTGTGGATTTTTTGATGATGGTTATTCTGAACAGTGTGCGGGGATATTTAAATGTAGTTTTGATTTGCATTTCTCTAAGGATTAGTGATGTTGAGCACCTTTTAATGTGCTTTTTGGCTATCTGTATGTCTTTAGAGAAATGTCTGTTTAGATCTTCTGCCTGTTTTAAAAATTGTATTTATTTATTTTTATTTTTGGCTGAACTGGGTCTTTGTTGCTGCATGTGGGTTTTTCTCTAGTTGCAGTGAGTGGAAGCTGCTCTCTAGTTGCAATGTGCAGGCTTCTCATTGCAGTGGCTTCTCTCCTTGCAGAGCATGGCCTCTAGAGTGTGCATGCTTCAGTAGCTGTGGTGCATGGGCTTAGTTGCCCACAGCATGTGGAATCTTCACAGAGCATGAATTGAACCAGTATTCCCTGCACTGACAGATAAATTTTTGGCCACCAGACCACCAGGGAAGTTCCTTCTGCCTGTTTTTTTTTTTTTTTTTTTTTTAAAGATTTATTTATTTATTTACTTTGGGCGAGGGTCGGGTTGGGGAGGGAGGGGAGTGTGGGCGGGCCACTTCTATTGGTCTCTCATTTCTCCATTTTCATTCGTCTTCGTTCTTTGGCTCCTGTGGGCCTCCCATCGCGGTGGCATCTGTTGTTGCAGAGCACCAGCTCTGGGCGCATGCGCTCCAGAGCTGCGGCTCGGTGACTGGACACATCAGTCCAGCCGCTCCGCGGCACGTGGGATCCTCCCAGGCCAGGGCTCGAACCGGCGCCCCTTGCACTGCAAGGCGGTGTCCTTACCCACTGGACCACCAGGGGAAGCCCCTCTGCCTGTTTTTTGAGTTGCTTGTTGTTTTGATATTGAGCTGCATGAGCTGTTTTTATATTTTGGGGATTAATCTCTTATCAGTCACTTTATTTGCAAATATTTTCTCCCATTCTGTGGAATGTATTTCATTTTGTTGATGATTTCCTTTGTTGTGCAAAAATCTTTTAAGTTTAATTAGGTCCAATTGATTTATTTTTGTTTTTATTTTCATTACTTCAGGAGGATCCAAAAAGATATTGCTGTGGTTTATGTCAGGAAGTGTTCTGCTTATGTTTTCCTCTAAGAGTTTTATAGTGTCCAGTTTTGTATTTAGGTCTTGAAAGCATTTTGAGTTTATCTGTCTTGTTTTCCCAGTGCCACTTATTGAAAAGATTATATTGTATATTCATGCCTCCTTTGTCACAGATTAGTTGAGCATAAGCGTGTGCCATTTATCTCTGAACTTTAAAAAATTCTGTTCCATTCATTTATATATCTGACTTTTTGTGCCAGTACCAAGCTGTTTTGATTACTGTAGTTTTGTAAGATAATCTGAAGTCAGGGAGCCTGATTCCGCCAGCTCTATTTTTATTTCTCAAGATTGCTTTGGCTATTCCAGATCATTTATATTTTTGCACTCTGTGGAAATTTCTGGTCTGGGAGCCATGGCTCTGGTGCTGGTGAAGGGATCTGGTGAAAGATAGTCAGAGAAGATGTTGCTCTGGGTGGAGTTTCCAGAGACCCTGCTTTCTACTGTGTTCACTTGGGAAGTGACTGGAGATGCCATGGTCCTCATTTCCCACCTATGGACAGTAAGAGCTTGGCCAAGTCCCTTAACTTTTCTAAAGTTTCCCCAAGCAAAATGGGCAGAGTTGAGAGAGCTAATTCTTTGGCAGGTTGAAAGGAAGACCAGTGGATTCCAAGAAGGAGGAGGAGGAGGGGGAACACTTTAGCCTACATGCCTTCACCTTGGTTCCCACACCTACATGCCTTCACCTTGGCTGCCAAGGCAACAATCTATTTTGCCTAAGACTTTCTTTAACCCCAGAGCTAATGATTATAACAATAATGCATTTTGCTCAAGGACATGTTTCTCCTTCTTAACAGGGATGCTAATTATCTCAAGATGTATGTTGTGGGTGTGGGTCTAATAAGACCTTTACAACATTGAGATGTTCTTCTGATCTATTGTTAATAATCAACTGAAAAAATGTATAATCCCTGCCTAACAAAGCTGGTACTCTCCTACATCCTTCCAGTGCTTTTTTCTGGAAGCTTTCTCTGTTCCTTTTTCCTTTTTTTTTTTTTTTTTTTTAACTTTTTTGGCCTCTTTTTCATTGATTTTCCATCCATTTATTTTCATTCATCTTTATTCTCTGGCCCGTGTGGGCCTCCCATTGCAGTGGCCTTTCCCTTTGCAGAGCACTGGTTCTGGGCACATGTGCTCCAGAGCCCTGGCTCATAATTGGACACACTGGTCTAGCCGCTCCTTGGCATGTGGGATCTTCCCGGGCCAGGGATCGAACTGGTGCCCCTTGTACTACAAGGCAGTCTCTTTACCCACTGTGAAAGTGTTCAACCTTAATTTGAGACTTAAACCCAGGGCCCAGACTTAATCAAACCTGTTTGGGACTTGAACCCACGCAGCTGGAACTTGAACCCAGCCTAAACCCTGTTTGGGACTTGAATCCACACGGCTGGGACACGAACCCAGCCAAAAGCCTGTTTGGGACTTGAACGCACGTGACCGGGACTTGAACCCAGCCAAAACCCTGGTAATTAAAGTCACTCACCCAATGTCTGGACCCACTGAGGTTCAGGTTCTTCATGTCTCTTTGCAGAGAAGAATTCAGCGAGAGACAAAGTGATAAGTAAGAAATGAATTTATTCAGATTCAGAGAAAGCACACTCCACAGACAGAGTGTGGTCCATGGCAGAGCAAATCCAATGGCTCCAAAAACATGGTGTTCTTAGCTTTTATAGGCTGGGTAATTCCATATGCTAATGAGTGGGAGGATTATTCCAGCTTTTATGGAAGTGGTGGAACTATCATGGCACCTCTGGGTGTGTCATTTAGCTT
This sequence comes from Tragulus kanchil, assembly GCA_022376925.1. Lineage (NCBI taxonomy): Eukaryota > Metazoa > Chordata > Mammalia > Artiodactyla > Tragulidae > Tragulus > Tragulus kanchil. The sequence continues at coordinate 77,345,440 of JAIOJX010000024.1, read as the reverse complement.
GCTGACTGAGGATCAATGTCTGGTCTGCCATCTTGGACCCATTTGATTCTAATGGGTTTATGCTGTGTCCTTGGGCTGTCATTCTTTTCAAAAATTGTGCCCTGCCCCTTTCCCTCCTAATGCTTACAACTGGACCACCAGGGAAGCCCTCTTTACTTTAATAAAAATTTTGCTGCATGAAACTCTGAATGACTGAAGCTACATCTTTTGGTCCCAAAGTAAAATTTTCTCCTTCGGAGGTCATGAATCCAGCATTGTTCACATAAGCTATCAGAGTTATGCACACAGCTTTAAATCTGGTATCTAATAATCAGGTAAGGGATGTTGTTTGAAAGGTATAAACTCTAAAAGGGTAGTTGGACCACTGAAAGTCTACCTCAGTGGTTAGGAGACAGGGCTCTGGAGTTGGATCCCAGATAGTGCCACTGGAGACATGATCTTAAGAAGTTGTATCTGCTTGTTCATCTGTAAAGTGGGTTTTAAATGGACAGTACATACTTCATGGGGCTGTCTTAAAGATTAAGTCTTACAAAAGAGAAGCTCATCCAATGGTACATAGCACATAGTAAGTGCTGGAGTAACGTGACTTGTTATTGCCATTATTATTTAACTGACTTTGTACATAAGCCCAGAAGCATTTTGGGATTGTGCTCACTTAATAAATTATAATAATTGTCCACTTCTGAGAAGGAAAGACCTCACACTTCTTCCCACCCTTTCCTAATTTGAGCACCTGCCTACTCCTTGTGTGAGCTTCTCTGGTGACTCAGTGGTAAAGAATTTGCCTGCTAATGCAAGAGATCCAGGTTTGATTTCTGGTCTGGGAAGATGCCCTGTAGAAGGAAATGACAACCCACTCCAGTATTCTTGCTTGAAAAACCCCATGGACAGAGGGGCCTTGTGGGCTACAGTCCATGGGATTGAAATGATTCAGATACGCCTTAATGGCTGAACAGCTACAACATACTGTAAATTTTTTTGTCCTAATTCTGTGAAAAATGCCATTGATGGGTATTACATTGTATCTGTTGATGGCTTTCTATAATATAATCACTTTGACAATATTGATTCTTTCAATCTAAGAACGTGGTATATCTCTCCATCTGTTTGTGTCATCTTTGATTTCTTTCATCAATACCTTATCTAAGCACACGTCTTTTGCCTCCTTGGGTCAGTTTGGCTGTGTGTGTGCTCAGTCACTCAGTCATGTCCAACTCTGTGAAATCCATGGACTGTAGCTTGCCAAGCTCTTCTGTTCATGGAATTTTCCAGGCAAGAATACTGCAATGGGTTGTCATTTCCTACTCCAGGGAATCTTTCATCTTTCTTTCTTTTTAGCATATAATATTTATTTCAATGACACACTAGCCATTTACCATAATTTTAGAAATCAGCAGATCCCACATCTTGCATTTGTGCATGCTCAGTCTCTTCAGTTGTGTCCAACTCTTTGCAACCCTGGAGGGCTACAGTCCCTACTGTCCATGGGGATTCTCTGGGCAAGAATACTGGAGCAGGTTGCTATTTCTTACTCTGCAGAGGATCTTTCTGACCCAGAGATCAAATTCATGTTTCCTGTGTCTCCTGCATTGGTAGGCAGATTCTTTACCACTATACCACCTGGGAAAGAGAAGCTCATCCAATGGTACATAGCACATAGTAAGTGCTGGAGTAACGTGACTTGTTATTGCCATTATTATTTAACTGACTTTGTACATAAGCCCAGAAGCATTTTGGGATTGTGCTCACTTAATAAATTATAATAATTGTCCACTTCTGAGAAGGAAAGACCTCACACTTCTTCCCACCCTTTCCTAATTTGAGCACCTGCCTACTCCTTGTGTGAGCTTCTCTGGTGACTCAGTGGTAAAGAATTTGCCTGCTAATGCAAGAGATCCAGGTTTGATTTCTGGTCTGGGAAGATGCCCTGTAGAAGGAAATGACAACCCACTCCAGTATTCTTGCTTGAAAAACCCCATGGACAGAGGGGCCTTGTGGGCTACAGTCCATGGGATTGAAATGATTCAGATACGCCTTAATGGCTGAACAGCTACAACATACTGTAAATTTTTTTGTCCTAATTCTGTGAAAAATGCCATTGATGGGTATTACATTGTATCTGTTGATGGCTTTCTATAATATAATCACTTTGACAATATTGATTCTTTCAATCTAAGAACGTGGTATATCTCTCCATCTGTTTGTGTCATCTTTGATTTCTTTCATCAATACCTTATCTAAGCACACGTCTTTTGCCTCCTTGGGTCAGTTTGGCTGTGTGTGTGCTCAGTCACTCAGTCATGTCCAACTCTGTGAAATCCATGGACTGTAGCTTGCCAAGCTCTTCTGTTCATGGAATTTTCCAGGCAAGAATACTGCAATGGGTTGTCATTTCCTACTCCAGGGAATCTTTCATCTTTCTTTCTTTTTAGCATATAATATTTATTTCAATGACACACTAGCCATTTACCATAATTTTAGAAATCAGCAGATCCCACATCTTGCATTTGTGCATGCTCAGTCTCTTCAGTTGTGTCCAACTCTTTGCAACCCTGGAGGGCTACAGTCCCTACTGTCCATGGGGATTCTCTGGGCAAGAATACTGGAGCAGGTTGCTATTTCTTACTCTGCAGAGGATCTTTCTGACCCAGAGATCAAATTCATGTTTCCTGTGTCTCCTGCATTGGTAGGCAGATTCTTTACCACTATACCACCTGGGAAGTCCTTAGATAGGTTCATTCCTAGGTATTTCATTCTTTTTGTAGCAATAGTAAATGGGATTGTTTCCTTAATTTCTCAATGTTAAGAATCTTTCAGGGCTTCCGCGGTGGTCCAGTGGGTAAGGACACCACCTTGCAGTGCAAGGGGCACCGGTTCGATCCCTGGCCTGGGAAGATCCCACGTGCTGCGGAGTGGCTGGACCGATGTGTCCAACTACTGAGCCGGAGCTCTGGAGTGCATACACCCAGAGCTGGTGCTCTGCGACAACAGAGGCCACTTTGATGGGAGGCCCACATGGGCCAAGGAGCAAAGATGGATGAAAGTGGATAAATGAAAGACCAATAGAAGTGGCCCGCCTGCCCCTCTCCCTCCTCAACCCACCCCCCACCCCTCAAAAAGAATCTTTCATTGTTAAGATATAAGAATGCAAGAGATTTCTGTGTGCTAATTTTGTATCCTGAAACTTTACCAAGTTCATCGATTAACTCTAGTAGTTTTCTGGTGGCATCGTTACGATTTTCTATGTATAGCATCATGTTGTCTGCAAACAGTGACAGTTTTGTTTCTTCTTTTCCAACCTGGAATCTTTTTATTTCTTTTTCTTCTTTGATTGCTATGGATAGAATTTCTAAAACTATATTGAATAAAAGTTGCAAGAGTGGAAATCCTTGTCCTCTGATTTTAGAGGAAATACTGTTAGTTTTTCCCAGTTGAGAATTATGTTAGCTCTGGATGTGTCATATGTGGCCTTTAATATGTTGAAGTAGGTTCCCTCTATGCCCACTTTCTGGAGATATTTTACCAAAAATTGGTGTTGAATTTTGTCCAGTTTTTTCTGCATCTATTGAGAAGATCATATGGTTTTTATTCTTCAGGTTTTTTTTTTTTTTTAATTAACTATTTTTTTGGCTGTGTTGGATCATCATTGCTGCGTGGGCTTTTCTCTACTTGTGGCCAAGTGAGGGTTACTCTCTAGTTGCGTTGTGTGGGTTTCTTATTGTGGTGATATCTCTTTGCTTCATCTAGGGTGTGTGGGCTTCAGTAGTTGTAATGCAAGGGCTCAATAATTGTAGTTCCTATACTCTAGAATACAGGCTCACTAGTTATCATGCATGGACTTAGTTGTTCCTCAGCATGTAAAATCTCCTTGGAGTAGGGATTTAACATGTGTCTCCAGCTGAATTCTTTACCACTGAGCCACCAGGGAAGCCTTATTTTTCAGTTTGTTAATGTGGTTATTATATTGGTTGATTTGTATTTGCATCCCTAGGAGAACATGTAATTTTTTAAAAAGGAAATCATCATAGATAGGTGATGCTACAGTAATGAACAGTATTCCCAAATTTCAATGGCTTATAATCCAAAAGATTCATTTCCTATTCAGGTCAGCTCAGTTGCATGTCAGTTAGGGTTCTACTCTATATGACTTCTTTATTCTGAAATTTAAAAGGTAGCAAAATTTCTATTGGGAATGTCAAGTCAGTTCTTCAAGATGTCAAGTTGGTTCTTCTTCCTCAGTTCTTATCTTGTAGTAAAAAATGGAAATGACAGACCAGTTATAACTCAAGCAGGCAAGATTTATTGGGTAAACAGTAGGCAGTATACTCTTGAGGCATAAGAGTGTATCAATCCTTGTAGGAATGGCCCTGTCCCATTTTGGGTTTCTTCTTTTATATAACTTATTCCTTCTCCTGAGTGGGTTCCTGGGGCCTGATTAGTTTTTTCCTATGCAAAAAGAGGATTGTACTATTCCTGAGGCCTAACTGGTTATGCCCTATACAAACAAGAGGATTGTATCTGGGTGTGCCCAAGACCAGTCAGGGAAGGGTAAGTGTTTTTCCACCAGAGGTTCCCACTACCATTCATGACTTCCCCTTTTTGTGAGTTTTTCATTTTTTTCTAGTCATGGCTTCCTCTGATCACCATATTGGATCTTATTTCTCCATTCTAACTACCTAACTTTTCCTTTGTCTAGAAATGGGAGGCCCAATTCTTTAGGAATAGGTGCATTGAGTTCCCTCTGGCTGGGACAGCAAGGAGTGTTGGACCTCCCCCTCTTGCTATCTTTAGGTCTGGGGGTCCTTATGGTGATGTTTGTCTAAGGCCAAGCAGTAGACTCCATCAGTAGTTATCCAACCCTACCAAACTGTCCATGGGTTTTTGTTGCTCCTCTAGAGTGGATACCATTACTTCTCATCCTTGTTGCATCTGAGCGAGATATTTAATACTGGTCTCTGTAGGAGAGCGATTCCCACAAACCAAAATAGCTCTCCAGCTATAGAATGTCCTATCCACCATCCTTCCAGAGTGAGATTATCATGAACATATCCTCCCATATTGGTTGGTAAGAGGAGAAGGAGTGCCTGTGCCTATATGAGGCTTTTTCCAATGCCTGTTCTAAGAATGAATCCACATTGCACATCACCTTTGAGGTTGCTCCAAGTTGTTTAGCTGTAAGGAACCAGGTTCTCAGAACAGCCGGATCTATCATGCAGACCCAGTACCACTGGGCTGGTAGGATGAGGTATAGATTCTTCCCACAAAGGAAATAACATCCCATTCCCACCAAAAAGAATTTTCCCCTAGGTGTGGGCTGACCTAAGATGTCATCTTTAGCCCTGGTTGGGTGAGGAGTCACCCTGTACATAGGATGGGGTCTTGGGCCAGATAAGGATATTTGTATCTGGTGTATTGGCAGTGATTTTTTGCATGTAAGATATATTGTTGTCTTTTTACAAATGATGCTTTGAAAGACAAGTGAAATAATATTTCCAGGGTAGTGTATGGACAGGTTATAGAGTGGCAACATTTTTCTGTGTGCCCAGCTTCACAGTCTTGGTCAGAGTTGCTGGATTAGTTACCCACACATCCTCAGATCCTTCCCCAGTCTCAACTCAGACAGAGCTGTATATATATATCTGTGAACCATCAGGGAACCCACCTGATGAATGTTCCATCATTATTTGGAGGGAAACTGTTAGTGTTGTTGTAGGCCACAAAATAATACGTGTATGTATGATTTTTTACATCTCCCCTGATAAGGGATGCCCATTCCCAGCTCCAGGGATTGATGGTTTGGTTTTGGTACTAATTGATTCTTTTGATTCCTATCCATCCATCTGAGGTGAACACTTTGAGGGCTTGAGTCCTTGTTTTGGTGTTTCTGAACCTGGAATGCTAGAGTTGGGAGAGTTCCCTATCGCCACAGTCCAGTTACAGTGGATGGAGAAGCTAAGCACCCCAGTGAAGAGATTGCGAGGAACCTTCATAAGTGGTTTTCCATTTTGCCAAGGGTGACCCATAAAGCATTCAGGGGAACACCAGACATTGTTTCAACTTTTCTCACCTTTAGGATACTATCTCTTTTTGAGTGAATGGAACTTAGTCACTCACTTAGCTTCCTTTGAGCTGTGCCAGGTCAGCAAGGGGTACAGGGATGGCCACTAAGAGTATTCAAGTAAGTCAGCATGTTGTATCATCACATATTTGATGGCTGGATCAGGGCACACCCAACAGTCAGATTGAGGGACTTGGAGACTTGTGATGGCCAGGCTCAAAGGGAATACATTTGAGTAGCCTAAACCAGCAAGGCAGACCAGAAAGAGATACCACATCATGTCATCTAGGATATAGGGCTTATGGAATATGAGTATAACAAACATGGAAAGAGTTTCCCTGAAATAAGCAAACTAAAAGGGTGCTAATAATAAAGTATAGGCAGAGAAGTAGGCTTAACACAAGAAATTCAATTCCCTTGATGTTCATCAGAATGGCACTTATCTGTAGATTTGAATAGGTTTGCAGGTGTACTGGCATCCTCTCCTTTCTCCTTCCATGGCTTGACTTGAGAGTGGTGTATTCCAGAGTTGCGTCCTGGTACCTTGACTGCTGTTGGGGTAGAAAGTATCACAGGGTATGTGCCCTTCCATTTGGGATGGAATTGAGCCTTGGGGAGCCATCTTTCTATACCTAGGGTCCATGGGGACATACAGTGGCAGTCCCTCAGAACTCTTTTGAGTCCTGGTTGACACCCCAAAAGCACATTTCTTGTTGGAATTGTCCAATGGCCATAGTGTAAAATTGGAGAGCCTGAGTCTCTGGATCTAAAAAGAGGTCATTGACATAGACAAAAGGTCTCCAAATTGCACATGAGGTCTGAGACTGACCTGTTTTTCAGGCGCAAGTTGATTCTTTTGATTCCTATCCATCCATCTGAGGTGAACACTTTGAGGGCTTGAGTCCTTGTTTTGGTGTTTCTGAACCTGGAATGCTAGAGTTGGGAGAGTTCCCTATCGCCACAGTCCAGTTACAGTGGATGGAGAAGCTAAGCACCCCAGTGAAGAGATTGCGAGGAACCTTCATAAGTGGTTTTCCATTTTGCCAAGGGTGACCCATAAAGCATTCAGGGGAACACCAGACATTGTTTCAACTTTTCTCACCTTTAGGATACTATCTCTTTTTGAGTGAATGGAACTTAGTCACTCACTTAGCTTCCTTTGAGCTGTGCCAGGTCAGCAAGGGGTACAGGGATGGCCACTAAGAGTATTCAAGTAAGTCAGCATGTTGTATCATCACATATTTGATGGCTGGATCAGGGCACACCCAACAGTCAGATTGAGGGACTTGGAGACTTGTGATGGCCAGGCTCAAAGGGAATACATTTGAGTAGCCTAAACCAGCAAGGCAGACCAGAAAGAGATACCACATCATGTCATCTAGGATATAGGGCTTATGGAATATGAGTATAACAAACATGGAAAGAGTTTCCCTGAAATAAGCAAACTAAAAGGGTGCTAATAATAAAGTATAGGCAGAGAAGTAGGCTTAACACAAGAAATTCAATTCCCTTGATGTTCATCAGAATGGCACTTATCTGTAGATTTGAATAGGTTTGCAGGTGTACTGGCATCCTCTCCTTTCTCCTTCCATGGCTTGACTTGAGAGTGGTGTATTCCAGAGTTGCGTCCTGGTACCTTGACTGCTGTTGGGGTAGAAAGTATCACAGGGTATGTGCCCTTCCATTTGGGATGGAATTGAGCCTTGGGGAGCCATCTTTCTATACCTAGGGTCCATGGGGACATACAGTGGCAGTCCCTCAGAACTCTTTTGAGTCCTGGTTGACACCCCAAAAGCACATTTCTTGTTGGAATTGTCCAATGGCCATAGTGTAAAATTGGAGAGCCTGAGTCTCTGGATCTAAAAAGAGGTCATTGACATAGACAAAAGGTCTCCAAATTGCATCTCATGAGGTCTGAGACTGACCTGTTTTTCAGGCGCAAGTTGAGTGTGGAGGAGGGCTGTTGACAGAGCCTCTTTCCTTCTGAGGGAGGTTTCCTGGGTTATCTTTTTTTTTTTTTTTAATTTTGGCCTCTTTTATTGGTTTTCCATTCATCTATTTTCATCCATCTCTATTCTTTGGACTATGTGGGCCTCCCACCTCAGCGGCCTCTCTCGGTCCAGAAAACCGGCTCTGGGTCCATATGCTTCAGAGCACTGGCTTGCAACCAGACACACCGGTCCAGCCACTCCATGGCACATGGGATCCTCCTGGGGCCAGGAATCAAATCGGCGCCACCTGCACCACAAGGTGGACTCCCTATCCACTGGACCACCAGGGAAGCCCCCTGGGTTGCCTTTTTTATTGTTGATTTTAAAAATTGGTTGACTCTCTACTTTTCCTGAAGACTGAGGTGAAGGTGATAGGTAATGCCCACTTCTCTGGAAACCCCTTGCGTGGCTTTAGAAATAAATCATGTCCCATTGTCACTTTGTAGTGCCTTGGGTAGACCAAATCTTGGAATAATTTCATAGAGCAGCTTTTTGACTACCCTTTCAGTCCAGATGGAAAAACCTTCAATCCACCCTGTTAAAGGTATCCATCATGACCAGTAGGTACCTATATCCTTGAGAGGCTGGCACCTAGGTGAAGTCTATCTGCCAGTCCTCTCCTGCTTGAGTATGTCCCCCGCTGCTGAATGGGTTGGGGCAATCTTGGTTTTCGAGGTCCTTAGAGGTTGCGAGGTTGCCTTAGTTGGCAAATGAGACACAAGGAGACCATCTGCCTTATGGTCATGTGGAGACTCATTCCCCTGAAGGACCATTCCAATAATCTTTGAAGACTTCTGTCCCCTGGATGAGTGGTGGCATGTAGGGAGTTAACCAACTTCCATTGGAGGTCCACAGGCAGAAAAAACTGTCCCTCTTTTTGAAACCACCCCATATAGTCTTGTTGGAAACCCTCACTTATAGTCACACCTTTGGTATATTAAGGAGTTTCTGGCGAGGTAGCCTGTGCAATGAGGGTGGTAGCACTTAATAGGTCATTGCTTTGCAGTACTGCTCTCTTAGCTGCCTGATGGGCAGCTTGGTTCCCTTATGTCACTTCTGTATTCCCTTTTTTGGTGTCCTCTACATCCCATTCCAGTATTCTTGCCTGAAGAATTCCATAGACAGAGGAACCTAGCAGGCTACTGTCCATGGGGTCACAAAGACTCAGGTACAACTGACTGATTAACACTTTCACTTTCACAGTGGGAGACTGAAACCTCAGTGGAAGTGGGGCTGCCTCCAAGAGCCTAAGGATTTAATCACCATACTTGATTGAGGATCCACAGATAGTTAGGTGGCCCCTTTCTTTCCAAATGGCAGCATGTGTGTGTAGCACCAGAAAGGTGTACTCAAAGTCAGTGTAAATAGCTACTGTCTTCCCTTTCCCCAGTTCTAAAGCTCAGAGCTATGAATTCAGCCAATTGGGCTAAAGTTGTTGGTGGCAGAGGTTTAGCCTTTCCATGGAGATATAGCATACTCTGCTCTTCATTTCCCACTTAAAGCTGCTTCCATCAGGATTTCCTTAGAATTGGTCAGAGGTTCTTTCAATAATCTTTCTCAGAGCTTTGTCCAATGTTCTAAAGTTTCTGGATGAGAGTTAAAGGTGAGAGACTCTTCTGGCAGGAGTAGGAGAGTAGCAGAATTGAGTGTCCCACATGAGACTATGGCCAATCCCGGGTTTTCCTTAGCATTGCTTGATATCTGAGGATCCTTTGATCAGACATCCATAAGTGGCCTTTTCCACTTAGAAGTTGTACTCGTAAGCGCAGTCTCTTGTACTTGTTTCACTTGGTAGCTGGTAAAAATAGCTCATCTCCTAGTAAAAGCTTTAAGGCATCTTCAATTAAGACTGCTATGGCCACTAGGTTTCAAAGGCAGAGAAGCCAGCCTCAGGCAGTTGGGTCAAGCCTCTTAGACAGGTAAGCCACTAGCTGGGGTTCAGGTCCTAGCTTTTGAGTTAACACTCCTTTTCTCTCATGAACATTCAGTTGGAATGGTTTCTCTGGATCCAGCAGCATTAATGTAGGTGCCCAGATTAAGGCCTGCTTTAGAGCAGCTTCAACCTTCTTTTGAGGATGTCACCATGCCAATGGAATTGAATCGTCCCATCCATTTAGACTTTCCTATGAGGGCTGAGTGACCAGGTCATAGTTGGGCATCCAGATTCTGCAATACCTAGTTAACCTCAGGAAGGCCCACAATTGCTTTCAAGTCAGGGGGCAGACAGCTGGATAATCCCTTGTATTCAGTTGGAGGACAGTTGTAATTTGACCTCCCATGTGTAATTTGAACTCCCAGATAAATAAGCTGTGTCTGGACATCTGTGTTTTGGTGCGAGAGACTTTACAGTGCCACTCTATTAAAAAATTTAGGACCTGAATTACACACTTCAGAGTTAATTCTGTCTTCCCATGGTCCCTGGTACCTTCTTATTGGAGGGGCTGTTGTGAGCTCCTCCAAGTGTAATTAGGAGCTGTAGAGCCGTGGGAGCTGAAAAGTCCCCCATTGTAAGGGTGGCTCCCAGTTTGGTGAGTATGTCCCTTCCCAATAGAGGAGTGGGGCACTCAGGAACCACCAGGGACTGGTGGGGAAATATTTGACCATCTCAGCAACAGAGATGTTCCCGGGTGAATCTTTTTGTAACTGTTTTTTCTATGGTACTCCAACTGGCATAAGTTTGAGGGGGAGAAGGCTCCAGAATAGGAGCTCAGGACAGAGTAGGAAGCATCTGTGTCAATGAAAAAATTTCAGACCTACTTGCCACATCCAGTTACACCCTTGGCTCCAGCCCTGTGATGGTTATCTGTGACATGGGGGATGGCTGGAGCAGGCTGCTTCAGTCCTGATGGACTATCAAGGGGAGGACTTGGGGTTTGACTCTGGAACTTTGGGTCCCCAAAGGCAGAGTGCTGCTCAGTGCCTTGATTGGTGGCATTTGTGGCAGGTTGTTTTAGGATACATGACACAATTCAGACATTGCTTAGCCAATGCCCTGACTGTCTGCAAATAGGCATTTGTCTCATGTCTTTTCCTTCAAGGACTCAGAGTTGACTGCTGGGAAGCCAGCACTTGGGCATGCCTTGTCTCCGTCCTTCTTTCCCTCTCATGTTCATTATTATAAAAGGTATGGGTTGCCATCTGGACTATCTCATCCAGGGAGACCATAGAGTCTTGTTCTGTAATTTTATTCTTATATCTGAGGCACACTGGGACAAGAATTTATCCTTTAATATCACCTGTCCCACCTAAGAATCTAAGTCCAGATTGGTGAAATTTTGGAGAGCCTTTTTTAGTCTTTCTAGAAAGCTGTGGAGTTTTCACTGGGCTCCTGAGTCACTGTTGAGACTCAAGCATAGCTGATCACTTTCTGTTGAGCTGCTTTTAGTCTTGCCTTTATGCAGATTAGGGAATAGTCTCTTTCCCAAGTCTGATCAGGTCCATTATAATTCCAACTGAGATCTGAGGTGGGAACTGTTGCTCCCCTCGCTGAATACTCACTGCTTGACATATATAAGCCCTGTAGCACATTCTCAGGTCTCCCTTATGATCCTAGCATTCTTGAGGTCAGATAAGGTTTTATTAAATATGACCATGACACTTTTTCATGTTAGGTCAAAGGCCAAGGTGATATCTATATATTTATCTGGGTCATTCATGCAGCTTCTCGAATCAAGGTGGGGGTTTCTTTTTCTTGGTTGTCTGCATCCAGGTTCTCACTCAGTCCTGCAGTCAAGGCAAAGTTGCTTTGTGTCTCTTAATTGGAAGAAAATTTTTTCTTTCCCTACAGAACAGATCTAATAGCTTGAAGGAAGGCTCCAGAATAGGAGCTCAGGACAGAGTAGGAAGCATCTGTGTCAATGAAAAAATTTCAGACCTACTTGCCACATCCAGTTACACCCTTGGCTCCAGCCCTGTGATGGTTATCTGTGACATGGGGGATGGCTGGAGCAGGCTGCTTCAGTCCTGATGGACTATCAAGGGGAGGACTTGGGGTTTGACTCTGGAACTTTGGGTCCCCAAAGGCAGAGTGCTGCTCAGTGCCTTGATTGGTGGCATTTGTGGCAGGTTGTTTTAGGATACATGACACAATTCAGACATTGCTTAGCCAATGCCCTGACTGTCTGCAAATAGGCATTTGTCTCATGTCTTTTCCTTCAAGGACTCAGAGTTGACTGCTGGGAAGCCAGCACTTGGGCATGCCTTGTCTCCGTCCTTCTTTCCCTCTCATGTTCATTATTATAAAAGGTATGGGTTGCCATCTGGACTATCTCATCCAGGGAGACCATAGAGTCTTGTTCTGTAATTTTATTCTTATATCTGAGGCACACTGGGACAAGAATTTATCCTTTAATATCACCTGTCCCACCTAAGAATCTAAGTCCAGATTGGTGAAATTTTGGAGAGCCTTTTTTAGTCTTTCTAGAAAGCTGTGGAGTTTTCACTGGGCTCCTGAGTCACTGTTGAGACTCAAGCATAGCTGATCACTTTCTGTTGAGCTGCTTTTAGTCTTGCCTTTATGCAGATTAGGGAATAGTCTCTTTCCCAAGTCTGATCAGGTCCATTATAATTCCAACTGAGATCTGAGGTGGGAACTGTTGCTCCCTCGCTGAATACTCACTGCTTGACATATATAAGCCCTGTAGCACATTCTCAGGTCTCCCTTATGATCCTAGCATTCTTGAGGTCAGATAAGGTTTTATTAAATATGACCATGACACTTTTTCATGTTAGGTCAAAGGCCAAGGTGATATCTATATATTTATCTGGGTCATTCATGCAGCTTCTCGAATCAAGGTGGGGGTTTCTTTTTCTTGGTTGTCTGCATCCAGGTTCTCACTCAGTCCTGCAGTCAAGGCAAAGTTGCTTTGTGTCTCTTAATTGGAAGAAAATTTGAACATAGGGGATCTCTACCCTCTTTCCTTGTCCCTTACAGAACAGATCTAATAGCAGGATGGTATTGTAATTTGAGCCCTTGGTTGGGTAAGAAGTGGGGCTGTCCAGTCATGATAGTACAAATGACATGATACAGAGCCACCCAAGATAGAATGGGAGGTGAGCCTGGAGGTCCCCTCTTAACCATATCATGAGGATCCCAAACTCACCATAGTAGCAGGACAAAATATTTCCTATAGTGAGATTATCCCTTTTATGTGTCCATGTTAGTTGATAACAGAAATAGCAATATAAAAGTGATTTGTTGATTCACTTAAAGACATGAAAATTGCTTCCACCCTCAGTTGGTTAAAGGGTCCCCCTCTGCAAAGCATGTATGTCCAAGGCCACAAGAAGGGCAACAGTAAAACTCTTAGAGACCAAGGGGAAAGGAATTTACTCAAAAGGAGTATGAGAAGTACTCTGGAGGTTTGAAGTTGGGAGGCAACATTCCTGTATAGGGGGAATTTCATCAGATTGGACCTAGATGGTACATATTCAGAGTTCCCAAAGTGGTCAGGGCTACTTGGATAAGCAGAGTTGCTCCTGAGCGAGGCTGTCAGTAGATGAAATTCTAGAATGACTTGTGTGCCTGTGGACCGTTTGGATTTACAGAGTGGCTTATGTTATGCTCTCAGGTGTCTTAAGAGACGTGAGAGGTGAGGAGTCATTCAACCCATTGGGAATGGCAGAGACTCTGATGCCTAGGGTAAATTTTCTCAGATGAGGTGGGAACTGTTGCTCCCTCGCTGAATACTCACTGCTTGACATATATAAGCCCTGTAGCACATTCTCAGGTCTCCCTTATGATCCTAGCATTCTTGAGGTCAGATAAGGTTTTATTAAATATGACCATGACACTTTTTCATGTTAGGTCAAAGGCCAAGGTGATATCTATATATTTATCTGGGTCATTCATGCAGCTTCTCGAATCAAGGTGGGGGTTTCTTTTTCTTGGTTGTCTGCATCCAGGTTCTCACTCAGTCCTGCAGTCAAGGCAAAGTTGCTTTGTGTCTCTTAATTGGAAGAAAATTTGAACATAGGGGATCTCTACCCTCTTTCCTTGTCCCTTACAGAACAGATCTAATAGCAGGATGGTATTGTAATTTGAGCCCTTGGTTGGGTAAGAAGTGGGGCTGTCCAGTCATGATAGTACAAATGACATGATACAGAGCCACCCAAGATAGAATGGGAGGTGAGCCTGGAGGTCCCCTCTTAACCATATCATGAGGATCCCAAACTCACCATAGTAGCAGGACAAAATATTTCCTATAGTGAGATTATCCCTTTTATGTGTCCATGTTAGTTGATAACAGAAATAGCAATATAAAAGTGATTTGTTGATTCACTTAAAGACATGAAAATTGCTTCCACCCTCAGTTGGTTAAAGGGTCCCCCTCTGCAAAGCATGTATGTCCAAGGCCACAAGAAGGGCAACAGTAAAACTCTTAGAGACCAAGGGGAAAGGAATTTACTCAAAAGGAGTATGAGAAGTACTCTGGAGGTTTGAAGTTGGGAGGCAACATTCCTGTATAGGGGGAATTTCATCAGATTGGACCTAGATGGTACATATTCAGAGTTCCCAAAGTGGTCAGGGCTACTTGGATAAGCAGAGTTGCTCCTGAGCGAGGCTGTCAGTAGATGAAATTCTAGAATGACTTGTGTGCCTGTGGACCGTTTGGATTTACAGAGTGGCTTATGTTATGCTCTCAGGTGTCTTAAGAGACGTGAGAGGTGAGGAGTCATTCAACCCATTGGGAATGGCAGAGACTCTGATGCCTAGGGTAAATTTTCTCAGATGAGGTCTCCCAGGGTCACCTATCCAATTGACCTCCAAGGAAGCAACATGCATTTCCACAAACCTCCCAGAATATACAGATCTTTAGGAAAAGAGTTGTGCCCAACCTCCCCAAAGTCACTTGCAACATAGCATAGATGCAAGAAGGAGCAGGGGGAGCAGGGGGACAAGACAGGTTGCACAGCAAGTCAGACCAGGTAGGAAAAAGAAAAGGAGGACTCCACCTCATAGCCCTACCAGGACGGGGGCAGCCAAGGGGAAGTGGGCTAAGTGTTTTGCTTGTACCAATATGTGCCTGAGTTGTATGGAAGTTGTCTTGCTGAGGGTGGGCATTAAATGTCTGATCTGTTCCATGACTCCCTTATCCTCTCATAGGAGTCTTAAAGTGACAGGTGCCCTAATAGTTTTCAAATGCCCAGACTGTGCCCACACAACTGCAATTGTCCTAGTCCTTCCTTAGTTTAAAGAAGAAAGAGGAAAGAGGAAAGAAGAACCCTCACACAGTTAAGAAGCAGCTACTGGAACACAGTGGGAAGTGGGACCTTTACAGCACATCCAGGAGCAACCCTGGACAGAGGTTCCACAGTTGCTTCCACTGCCACTCACCTGTTCACAGAAGATTTGAGGAGACAAAAGACTTTGGATGAGGCCTTAGAGGCAGCAGCCCTTCTGGTGCGTTGCATAGAGCAGTATGGAAGGGGGACAATTGAAGGAAAGGAGGTTAAAGCCTTTCCAGAGTAGAGGCAAGGACCCTTACTTTGCTGACACAAGGAAGTTAATCCAAGTCATGGCATAAAATGTCAGATGGATTCGTCTTTTTTTTGGCGGGGTGGTGGGGAAGGAAGGGGGCAGGCAGGCCATTTCTATTGGTCTTCCATTTATCTCTTTTCATCCATCTTTGTTCTTTTGGCCTGTGTGGGCCTCCCATTGTAGTGGCCTCTGTTGTCATAGATCTCTGGCTCCAGGCGCATGCACTCCAGAGCTCTGGCTCGGTAATTGGACACATCCATCCAGCAGGTCCGTGGCACGTGGGATCCTCCCAGGCCAGGGATTGAACTGGCGCCCAGTGTCCTTGCCCACTGGACCACCAGGGAAGCCCTCGATTTGTCTTTAAGATGTCAGATTGGTTCTTCTTCTTCAGTTGTTGTCTCATCATTGCAAAGAATTGAAATAACAGACCAGTTATAGCTCAGCAGGCAAAACTTACTGGGTAAACAGCAGTATATTTTTGAGACATGAGAGCAGACCAACCCCTGCAGGAGTGGCCCTTTCTCATTTTGGCTTCTTTTATATTCCTGTTCCCTCCTCTGAGCAGGTTCCTGGAGCCTGATTTGTTACTCACTATGCATATGTACTTGCATATGCCCAAGAGCAATCAGCAAAGAGGACATATTTTCCCACCAGAGGTTCCCACTGCAGTCTGTGGCTTCCATGTTTTGCAGGCTTTTAATTTTTTTTTTTTTTCCTAATTGTGGTTTCCTCTGACCACCATCTTGGACCCTGTATCCTTATTTCTAACTACCTAACAAGAAGAAAATCGTTTCTCAGCAGAAACGTGCATGTTATTAAAACATCAGCTAGGAATTAACACATAGGCTTTAACCCACAAAAGAAGTCAGGTGGCCACGCCTGCCATGCATGGAATGTGTTCTGAAACTCATGTGGCAATGGGAGGGGGTACACATAATTCTCTGAGGATAGGGGAGTGAATTGTTTACAACAGGAAAAAAGATTAGAAAAACATGGTTGTTAACAACTACGAATTCTGAAGAGGAAAATATAGGTAATTGTATTCTGCACTTTTTTAGGTTCTCAAAATGAAAAAAGAAGATGAAAGAAAAAGTTTGGATTCACTAGAATAAACACTTGTATCCTGTTATTTAAAGTTTAATGTTAATTTTGTGAGTAGAGAGAAGGGAAAAAAACTATCTCTTGCTAGGGCCCTGGGAATTAAACTGACAAAAGACAGATTAACTATGCAAAAACAGTTTATTAACATGTGCAGAGTGCATACACAAGGGGGAAATTCAGTGGTGAGTAACTCACAGGAGTGGTTAAAAGTTGGGGCTTGTATTGCATTTTAACAAAGAATAATAAATTTGTAGAGACATGACAAGACAAAGGAAAATTTGATTTTAGGGTGACAAACTGTGGGGAGGTAAATACACACAGAAAGGAAATGGAAGATAAGTGTTATTTCAATACACTTTGTTTGCAGACCTATCTCAGATTCAGGGAGAAAACCAATTCTGATCCCATGTTGAAAACTGACTCTTTGACTTGCCTTCCTTTGCTATTATTACTATAGTCATACTTAATGGCTTGCCTAGAGGACCCTGCCCCTCTGCCTGACTTTTAAAGTAAAATGTCTTTGTTCAGAATCCTGTCCACCTGTAGAAGGAGAGAAGAGAGAAGTTAACACATCCCCTGACCAAGGCTTGCCATTCTAGAAGATGTTTGCAAGATTAATAGCTGTTTTGCTTTGCTTTCTCACTTCCCCCCACCTCTGATCTATAAAATAATCTGGCATCCAAATCCCAATAAGATGGTTTATTTTAAGGTGCTAACCTGCTATCTTCTCCATCAGCTGCTCTTTGAATAAAGTTGTTTTCCTTGCCTTAACACCTCATCTCTCGGATTCATTGGCCTGTTGAGTGGTGGGCAGAGCAAGCTTGGATTCAGTGACATCAGTGCTGACTTTTTCATCTTCTTTATGCTGTGAAACTCTCCCAGAAGAGATTTACAGCAGTCCTCATTTCTCAAAAGTATCTTCTTTTAGTCAGTATAGAAAGTTCTAAGAAGGTTTTTTTTCTGCATCTGTTTATTGTCACTTGCCTCCAGCTGAAAATAATCATTATGCCAAAGAGTCATACCCTTGGGTGGCATATTCTAATCTCCTGCAAGAGTATTTGTTCATATTGTTGCAGGAAGGAGGACCCCTACCAGGTCCTGAAAATGGGCTGTTTTGTAGCACTCTGAAATGAATTGTCCAGGAAGACACATGTGCAGATAAAGTAAGAGGTTTTATTGGAAAGGGCATCAGGGCAGAGAGCAGTAGGGTAAGGGAACCCAGGAGAACTGTTCTGCCTTCTGTCTTGGGTATTATGGTGATGGAATTAGTTTCCTAGTTATCCTCAGCCAATCATTCTGGCTCAGAGTCCCTCCTGGTGGTGCATGCATTGTGCAACCAAGATGGATGCCAGCAAGAAGGATTCTGGGAGGTGGTTGGGCATGTGGTTTCTCCTTTTAATCTTTCCTGAACTCTTCTGGTTGTTAGTCGTGTTTATTAGTCCTGTATTTCTCACTAGGACCTCCTGTTGTAAAGCAACTCATGCAAATCGTTACTATGGTGCCTGGTCAGGGTGGGTGGTTTCAGTCAGTGTGCTTCTCCTAACAATATCACTAATAGTCTTCTCCGTTTATATTAATAGTTTTTTTTCTTTAGATGCAAAGATCTTATACGGCTTAGAAAAATAAAAATAGACGGGGCGATAGAATTTGGGGGCTTACAAGGATACCGTTTATGCACACTTCCCAAGGAATCTGGATACCTGATGTTTTATTATGTGTAATTATGCTTCTGGGTGCCATATAACTTTAAATAATGAAATGTAAAACTTTATTTTGAAAAATGAAGTTTCTGGCTCAGGAATAACTCAGTTCTCTTTGTACTTGCCAGATGAATGTTTGCTTCTGATTGAACCAAAAGGTGAAGGATTCCTCCTATAAACCTCCATCTTCAGGGAAAAGATGAGAGAGCTTCTCCCGCCAGAGCACCAAGATCACAACTAGTGGCTGAAAAACCAGCAGCAAAAGAAAAAAAACACTGGTTTACAGCAGTCCTCATTTCTCAAAAGTATCTTCTTTTAGTCAGTATAGAAAGTTCTAAGAAGGTTTTTTTTCTGCATCTGTTTATTGTCACTTGCCTCCAGCTGAAAATAATCATTATGCCAAAGAGTCATACCCTTGGGTGGCATATTCTAATCTCCTGCAAGAGTATTTGTTCATATTGTTGCAGGAAGGAGGACCCCTACCAGGTCCTGAAAATGGGCTGTTTTGTAGCACTCTGAAATGAATTGTCCAGGAAGACACATGTGCAGATAAAGTAAGAGGTTTTATTGGAAAGGGCATCAGGGCAGAGAGCAGTAGGGTAAGGGAACCCAGGAGAACTGTTCTGCCTTCTGTCTTGGGTATTATGGTGATGGAATTAGTTTCCTAGTTATCCTCAGCCAATCATTCTGGCTCAGAGTCCCTCCTGGTGGTGCATGCATTGTGCAACCAAGATGGATGCCAGCAAGAAGGATTCTGGGAGGTGGTTGGGCATGTGGTTTCTCCTTTTAATCTTTCCTGAACTCTTCTGGTTGTTAGTCGTGTTTATTAGTCCTGTATTTCTCACTAGGACCTCCTGTTGTAAAGCAACTCATGCAAATCGTTACTATGGTGCCTGGTCAGGGTGGGTGGTTTCAGTCAGTGTGCTTCTCCTAACAATATCACTAATAGTCTTCTCCGTTTATATTAATAGTTTTTTTTCTTTAGATGCAAAGATCTTATACGGCTTAGAAAAATAAAAATAGACGGGGCGATAGAATTTGGGGGCTTACAAGGATACCGTTTATGCACACTTCCCAAGGAATCTGGATACCTGATGTTTTATTATGTGTAATTATGCTTCTGGGTGCCATATAACTTTAAATAATGAAATGTAAAACTTTATTTTGAAAAATGAAGTTTCTGGCTCAGGAATAACTCAGTTCTCTTTGTACTTGCCAGATGAATGTTTGCTTCTGATTGAACCAAAAGGTGAAGGATTCCTCCTATAAACCTCCATCTTCAGGGAAAAGATGAGAGAGCTTCTCCCGCCAGAGCACCAAGATCACAACTAGTGGCTGAAAAAACAGCAGCAAGAAGACACTGGAACCCACCAAAAAAAGATACCCCACATCCAAAGATAAAGGAGAAGCCACAACGAAATGGTAGGAGGGGCATAATTGTGATAAAAATCAAATCCTATGCCTGCCAGGTGAGGGACTCACAAGGTAGAGAACGATACCACCAAAGAAGTTCTCACACTGTTGTTAAGGTCCTAGGCCCCCACATCAGGTTCCCCAGCCTCAGGATTTGGCCAAAGGATGGGAAATCCCCAGGGAATCTGACTTTGAAGGTCATCGGGATTTGATTTCAGAGCTTCCATAAAACTGGGGGAAACAGTCCTTGGAGGGCACAAATAAAATATTCTGTTCCCCAGGATCCATGGGAAAAGAGTAGTGACCCCACAAGAGACTAAGCCAGACCTACCTATGAGTGTTTGAGGGTCTCCCACAGAGGTGTGAGTCAGCAGTGGTCTGCCACAGGGAAGGGAGCACTGACGGCAAAAGTACTCAGAGTTGTGTCATGGCATGGGCCCTCTTGGAGGTCACCCAACCATGGAAGCCTATAGACTCCAGGACTGAGTGGCCAAACAAGCAACAGTGAGGGAGTACAGTCCCATACAACAGCAGATTAGTTTTACTGAGCACAGTCCTGCCCAACACAGCAAGACCCAGTTTCCCTCACAGTCCGCCCTTCCCATTAGGAAACTTGCATAAGAATTCTCATCCATAGGCAGACAGAAGAAATAAAAACTACAATCCCATCAGCCTTCAGAACTCACACCACAATCATAGAAAGATACCCAAGAAGAAAAGAAATCAGATCATGTCCCAAAGGAACAAGATAATCCCTAGAAAAAACAACTAATGAAGTAGAAACAGGCAACCTCTTAGAAAGAGAATTCAGAATTTCGATAGTGAAGATGATGAAGTATATTAGAAACAGAATGGAGAAGATGCAAGAAATGTTTTCCAAGGACCTAGAAGAACTAAAGAACAAGCAAACAGAGATAAACAATAAGCTAGAAGGAAGCAATAGCAGAATAACTGAGGCAGAAGAACACAAAAGTGACCTGGAAGACAGAATGGTGGAAATCAATGCTACAAAACAGAATATAGAAAAAGGAATAGAAAGAAATGAAGACAGCCTAAAAGACCTCTGAGACAACATTAAATGCACCAATATTCACATTATAGGGGTCCCAGAAGGAGAAAACTGACAGAAAGTGTGGTGCCCAAGGATGAAAGAATAAGGCAAATAAGAAGGGTCTTGGAATGCAAGAAGAGACAAATCAGATCCTTATTATCCTTCCCTCCCCCTGACTGTAGTACACTGCCCAATTCTTAAGAGCCCTATGCCACTCCTTAGACCCTAGCTATGAAAAGGATCAAAAGACCCTTGCTTAGGGTTGGTTATCCTTTGAGCTGACCTGCTGTACTAGCAATGTCTTCCACTTTAACAGTGTTGGTTCTCCCTTCCCCCTGCTCTAATAAACTTGACTTTCCTCTCACTCTGCCTCGTGTCTGGAAATTCTTTTCCAACCCACTCACAGACCTCGACAGAAAGGACCCAAGAAAATATTTGAAAAGATAATAGCTGAAAACGTCGCTAATATGGGAAAGGAACTAGTCAACCAGGTCCAGGAAGCACAGAGGGTTCCAGGCAGGATAAATCCCATGAGAAATACACAGAAACACATGGTAATCAAACTGACAAAAATTAAAGACAACGATAATTTATTAAAAGCAACAAGAGAAAAAAGACAACATGAAAAGGAAAACCCATAAAGTTATCAGTTGATTTTTCAACAGAAACTATAAGCCAGAAGGGGATGGCACGATATATTCCAAGTGATGAAAGGGAAGAATCTACAGCCAAAAATACTCTACCCAGCAAGACTCTCATTCAGATTTGATGGAAAAATCAAAAGCTTTCCAGACAAGCAAAAGTTAAAAGAATTCAGCACCATTTTACAACAAATGCTAAAGGATCTTCTCTAGTCAGGAAACACAAGAGAAGGAAAATATCTACTAAAAATAACTCAAAACAAGTAACAAAATGGTGATAGGATCATACATATCAATAATTACCTTAAATGTAAGTGGATTAAATGCACCAACTAAAGACTGGCTGAATGGATACAAAAACAAGACCCATATATATGTTGTATACAAGAGACCCATTTCATACCCAGTGACAATTAGATGGAAAGTAATGGGATGGAAGAAGGTATTTCACACCAATGGAAATGATAAGAAAGCTGAGTAGCAATACTCATATCAGACAAAATAGGCTTTAAAACAAAGGCTGTTATAGGAGACAAAGAAGGACACTACATAATGATCAAGGGTTCAATACAAGAAGATATAACAATTTCAAATATATATGCACCCAACATAGGAACACCTCAATATGTAAGGCAAATAGTAACAAATATAAAAGGAGAAATCCACAGTAACACAAAATAGTGAGGGACTTTAATACCCCACATTCATCAATAAGGAAATCCAGGTCTTAAATGACACTTTAGATGAGTTTGATTAAGTTGATATTTATAGAGCATTCCATGCCAAAGCAGAAGACTACACATTTTTCTCAAGTGCACATGAAACATTCTCCAGGACTGACTTAAGTTGATATTTATAGATGCATTCCATGCCAAGTGAAAAGATAATAGCTAAAACGTCGCTATGGGAAAGGAACTAGTCAACCAGGTCCAGGAAGCACAGAGGGTTCCAGGCAGGATAAATCCCGTGAGAAATACAAAAAAACACATGGTAATCAAACGAACAAAAAATAAAGACAACGATAATTTATTAAAAGCAACAAGAGAAAAAAGACAACATGAAAAGGAAAACCCATAAAGTTATCAGTTGATTTTTCAACAGAAACTATAAGCCAGAAGGGGATGGCACGATATATTCCAAGTGATGAAAGGGAAGAATCGACAGCCAAAAATACTCTACCCAGCAAGACTCTCATTCAGATTTGATGGAAAAATCAAAAGCTTTCCAGACAAGCAAAAGTTAAAAGAATTCAGCACCATTTTACAACAAATGCTAAAGGATCTTCTCTAGTCAGGAAACACAAGAGAAGGAAAATATCTACTAAAAATAACTCAAAACAAGTAACAAAATGGTGATAGGATCATACATATCAATAATTACCTTAAATGTAAGTGGATTAAATGCACCAACTAAAGACTGGCTGAATGGATACAAAAACAAGACCCATATATATGTTGTATACAAGAGACCCATTTCATACCCAGTGACAATTAGATGGAAAGTAATGGGATGGAAGAAGGTATTTCACACCAATGGAAATGATAAGAAAGCTGAGTAGCAATACTCATATCAGACAAAATAGGCTTTAAAACAAAGGCTGTTATAGGAGACAAAGAAGGACACTACATAATGATCAAGGGTTCAATACAAGAAGATATAACAATTTCAAATATATATGCACCCAACATAGGAACACCTCAATATGTAAGGCAAATAGTAACAAATATAAAAGGAGAAATCCACAGTAACACAAAATAGTGAGGGACTTTAATACCCCACATTCATCAATAAGGAAATCCAGGTCTTAAATGACACTTTAGATGAGTTTGATTAAGTTGATATTTATAGAGCATTCCATGCCAAAGCAGAAGACTACACATTTTTCTCAAGTGCACATGAAACATTCTCCAGGACTGACTACATGCTGCATCACAAGGTGAGCCTTGGTAAATCTAAGAAAATCGAGATAATATCAAGCATCTTTTCTGATCACAATGCTGTGAAATTAGGAATAAACTACAAGAAAAAAATTCTAAGAAACACAAACGTGATGGCTAAACAATATGTTACTAAACAACCGATGGATCACTGAAGAAATCAAAAAAGAAACAAAAATACCTAGAGACAAATGAAAATGAAACCACAATGGGATGCAGTAAAAGCAGTTCTAAGAGGTAACCTTATACCGATACAATCATATCTCAAGAAACAAGAAAACTCTCAAATAAATAACCTAACTTTACACCTAAAATAGCTAGAGAAAGAAGAACAAACAAAACCTAAGGCTGGTAGAAGGAAGGAAATCATCGAGATCAGAGCAGAAATCGATGAAATAGACACAAAGGAAACAATTGCAGAGATCAATCAAACTAAAAGCTGGTTCTTTGAAAGGATAAACAAGACTGATAAACCTTTAGCCAGGCTCATCAAGAAAAAAATGGGGATGACTCATATTAGTAAAATTGGAAATGAAACAGGAAAACTTACAACTGACTCCACAGAAATACCAAGAATTGTACGAGAATACTATGAACAACTGTACACCAATAAAACAGACAACCTGGAAAAAATGGACAACTTCTTAGAAAAGTACAGCCTCCCTCAAGTGAACCAAGAAGAAATAGAAAACATGAACAGACTAATCACAATCACTGAAACTGAAACCGTGATTAAAAAACTCCCAACAAACAGAAGTCCAGGACCTGATGGCTTCACAGGCAAATTTTATCAAACATTTACAGAAGAGTTAACACCTATCCTTTGGAAACTGTTCCAAAAAGTGACAGAGGAAGGATAAGTTCCCAACTCTTTTTATGAAGCCATAATCACATTTATACCAAAACCAGACAGATACCACAAAAAAAGAAAATAACAGGCCAATATCATTAATGAACATAGGTACAAAACTCCTCAACGAAATACTAGCAATCTGTATCCAACAACACATTAAAAAGATCGTACACCACAATCAAGTGGGATTCATCCCAGGGATGCAAGGTTTTTTCAACATTCACAAATCAATTAGTGTGATGCACCACATCAACAAACTGAAGAATAAAAACCATAGGATCTTCTCAATAGATGCAGAAAAGGCTTGTGATAAAATTCACCACCCATTTATGATAAAAGCTCTCCAAAAAGTGGTCATAGAGGGTATGTTCCTCAACATGGTAAAGGCCATATATGACAAACCTACAGTTAGCATTACACTCAGTGGTGAAACACTGAAAGCATTCCTTCTAAGACCAGGAACGGGACAAGGATGTCCATTCTCACCACTTTTATTTGGCTTAGTTCTGGAAGTCTTAGCTCCAGCAATCAGAGAAGAGAAAGAAGTAAAGGGAATCCAAACTGGAAAAGAAGTCAAACTGTCATTGTTTTCAGATGACATAATACTATACACAAAAGATCCCAAAGATGCTACCAAAAAATCACTAAAACTCATCAATGAATTTATTAAGGTTGCAGGTTACAACGTTAATACACAGAAGTCTGTTGCACTTCTCTACACTAACAATGAAAGGTCAGAAAGAGAAATTCAGGAAGCAATTCCATTTACCATTGCATCAAAAAGAATAAACCTGCCTAGGGAGACAAAAAAGCTGTACTCTGATAACTACAAGGCACGGATGAAAGAAATCAAAGAAGACATAAACAGATGGAAAGATATACCCTGTTCATGGACTGGAAGAATCAATATTGTTAAAATGACTGTGGTGCCCAAGGACAAAAGAACAAGGCAAACTAGGAGGGTCTTGGAATGTAAGACACTTATTGTCCTCCCCTCCCCCAGGCTATAGTACATCGCCTAATCCTTAAGACCCTGGTGCCACTCCTTGGACTCTACTGCATGCTGTAGTCATCACTCTACCCACCCAGTACATCGTCCAATCAGCAATGATCCTTAAGACCCCTATGCTACTCCTTAGACCCTAGCTATAAAAGGAATCAAAGACCCCAGCTTAACGTCGGTTCTCTTTGAGCCGACCTGTTGTTCTGATAGTGCCGGTTCTTCTTTGAGCTGACCCCGCTGTTCTAGCAGCGTCTTCCATGCTGATTCTTCCTTAAACTGGCCTGCTATACTGGCAGTGACTCTCCCTTCCCCTACTCTAATAAACTTTACTTTCCTCTCACTCTGCCTTGTATCTGGAAATTCTTTTCCAACCTGCTCACGGACCTCGACAAAGAATATACTACACAAGCAATCTACATTCTCAATGCAATCCCTATCAAACTACCAATGACATTTTTCACAGATCTAGAACAAAAAAAAATCTCAGAATTTGTATGGAGACACAAAAGACCTCGAATAGATAAATCAATCTTGAAAAAGGAAAATGGAGCTGGAAGAATCAGGCTCCATGACCTGAGACTATACTACAAAGCTACAATCATCAAGACAGTTGTGGCAACAACAAGAAAGAAAGAATGAAACAAACAAATATAGAAATATCAATCAATGGAACTGGATAGAAAACCCAGAAATAAGCCCATATACCTATCGTCAAATTAAAAAAACCCATGTTGTATTTTACAGGTTACAACGTTAATACACAGAAGTCTGTTGCACTTCTCTACACTAACAATGAAAGGTCAGAAAGAGAAATTCAGGAAGCAATTCCATTTACCATTGCATCAAAAAGAATAAACCTGCCTAGGGAGACAAAAAAGCTGTACTCTGATAACTACAAGGCACGGATGAAAGAAATCAAAGAAGACATAAACAGATGGAAAGATATACCCTGTTCATGGACTGGAAGAATCAATATTGTTAAAATGACTGTGGTGCCCAAGGACAAAAGAACAAGGCAAACTAGGAGGGTCTTGGAATGTAAGACACTTATTGTCCTCCCCTCCCCCAGGCTATAGTACATCGCCTAATCCTTAAGACCCTGGTGCCACTCCTTGGACTCTACTGCATGCTGTAGTCATCACTCTACCCACCCAGTACATCGTCCAATCAGCAATGATCCTTAAGACCCCTATGCTACTCCTTAGACCCTAGCTATAAAAGGAATCAAAGACCCCAGCTTAACGTCGGTTCTCTTTGAGCCGACCTGTTGTTCTGATAGTGCCGGTTCTTCTTTGAGCTGACCCCGCTGTTCTAGCAGCGTCTTCCATGCTGATTCTTCCTTAAACTGGCCTGCTATACTGGCAGTGACTCTCCCTTCCCCTACTCTAATAAACTTTACTTTCCTCTCACTCTGCCTTGTATCTGGAAATTCTTTTCCAACCTGCTCACGGACCTCGACAAAGAATATACTACACAAGCAATCTACATTCTCAATGCAATCCCTATCAAACTACCAATGACATTTTTCACAGATCTAGAACAAAAAAAAATCTCAGAATTTGTATGGAGACACAAAAGACCTCGAATAGATAAATCAATCTTGAAAAAGGAAAATGGAGCTGGAAGAATCAGGCTCCATGACCTGAGACTATACTACAAAGCTACAATCATCAAGACAGTTGTGGCAACAACAAGAAAGAAAGAATGAAACAAACAAATATAGAAATATCAATCAATGGAACTGGATAGAAAACCCAGAAATAAGCCCATATACCTATCGTCAATTAACCTATGACAAGGGAGGCAAGACTACACAATGTTGTAAAGGCCATCTCTTTGACAAATGGTGCTGGGAAAATTGGACAGCCACATGTACAAGAATGAAATTAGATCATTCCTTAACTCTGCACACAAAAATAAGTTCAACATGGATTAACGATCTGAGTGTTAGATCAGATACTTTAAAACTCTTAGAGAAAAACATCGGCAGAATACTCTCTGACATAAATCACAGCAAGATCTTTTTTAATCCATATCACAGAATAATGGAAATAAAAGCAAAAATAAATAAGTGGGACCTACTTAAACTCAAAAGCTTTTGTACAGCAAAGGAAACAATCAATAAAACAAAGAGACAGCCCACAGTTTGGGAGAAAAATACTTGCAAATGATGTGACTGATAAGGGATTAGTCTCCAAAATTTGCAAACAGCTTATGACACTGAACAGCATCAAAATAAACAAACAACCTACTCAAAAAGTAGACAGAAGACCTGAATAGACATTTCTCTAAAGAGGGCATGCAGATGACCAACAGGC
This sequence comes from Tragulus kanchil, assembly GCA_022376925.1. NCBI lineage: Eukaryota > Metazoa > Chordata > Mammalia > Artiodactyla > Tragulidae > Tragulus > Tragulus kanchil. The sequence goes on along the minus strand of JAIOJX010000024.1, from coordinate 77,317,894 downwards.
ACATAAAAAGGTGTTCAAAGTTGCTAGTTATTAGAGAAATTCAAATTAAAACTACAATAAGATACCATTTCACACCTGTCAGGATGGCTATCATCAAAGATTCCACAAACAGCAAATGCTGGAAAGGGTGTAAAGAGAAGGGAATCCTGCACTGTTGGTGGGAATGTAAACTGATACAGCCACTATGGAGAACTCTATGGAGGTTCCTTAAAAAACTAAACATAGAGCTACCATATGACCCTGCAATCCCACTCCTGGGCATATATCCAGAGAAAAACATGGCCTGAAGAAGTACATGCTCCCCAATGTTCGTTGCAGCACTGTTTACTATAGCCAAGACATGAAAACAACCTAAATGTCCATCAACAGAAGAATAAATAAAAAAGATGTGGTTATATAGATAGATAGATAGATAGATAGATATAATGCAGTATTACTCAGCCATTAGAAAGAATGAAATAAGGCCATTTGCAGCAATATGGAGGGCCTAGAGAGTGGCATACTGAATGAAGTAAGTCAGATAGTGAAGCAGAAACATAAATATCCTCCCTTTTATGTCATTCCTAAAAAGCAACGATACAAATGAACTTATTTACAAAACAAAAAAAGACTCAGACTTAGAAAACAAATTTTTGGTTGCAAAGGTGAGGGGAAGGTTTGTGACTTTGCAAAAATCAAATATATATTTCCATGTCTGAAATGAATAACCAACAAAAATCTATTGAGCACATGGAATTCTGCTTAATGTTATGTACCAGCCTGGTTGTGAGAGGGGTTTTGAGGAGAATGGATACATGTGCATGTCTGGCCAAGCTCCCTCACTGAAACTATCACAAAATTGTTAATGGGCTGTACCTCAATAAAATGGTTTTGGTGTTAAAAAAAAGTAAATTAAAAAAATTAAAAATGATAAGGCACCAAAATAATATTAAGGACATAATAATATTGAGAGTGAGAAAACCATGAAGAAATGTGTTTACCAACAACGTGGGTATTTTTGGTTCTCAGAAAAAATTTTAAATGAATTAAAGCATTAACTGGATGTATTCAGTTGAAAACTATATCTAGAGCACATCCATCTGGATTATCTGGTTCTTTGAAAGGAGTTTGCAACTCAGAAGACCTGAATAGACATTTCTCTAAAATCATACAAAGATAAAAAGGTGTTCAAAGTTGCTAGTTATTAGAGAAATTCAAATTAAAACTACAATAAGATACCATTTCACACCTGTCAGGATGGCTATCATCAAAGATTCCACAAACAGCAAATGCTGGAAAGGGTGTAAAGAGAAGGGAATCCTGCACTGTTGGTGGGAATGTAAACTGATACAGCCACTATGGAGAACTCTATGGAGGTTCCTTAAAAAACTAAACATAGAGCTACCATATGACCCTGCAATCCCACTCCTGGGCATATATCCAGAGAAAAACATGGCCTGAAGAAGTACATGCTCCCCAATGTTCGTTGCAGCACTGTTTACTATAGCCAAGACATGAAAACAACCTAAATGTCCATCAACAGAAGAATAAATAAAAAAGATGTGGTTATATAGATAGATAGATAGATAGATAGATATAATGCAGTATTACTCAGCCATTAGAAAGAATGAAATAAGGCCATTTGCAGCAATATGGAGGGCCTAGAGAGTGGCATACTGAATGAAGTAAGTCAGATAGTGAAGCAGAAACATAAATATCCTCCCTTTTATGTCATTCCTAAAAAGCAACGATACAAATGAACTTATTTACAAAACAAAAAAAGACTCAGACTTAGAAAACAAATTTTTGGTTGCAAAGGTGAGGGGAAGGTTTGTGACTTTGCAAAAATCAAATATATATTTCCATGTCTGAAATGAATAACCAACAAAAATCTATTGAGCACATGGAATTCTGCTTAATGTTATGTACCAGCCTGGTTGTGAGAGGGGTTTTGAGGAGAATGGATACATGTGCATGTCTGGCCAAGCTCCCTCACTGAAACTATCACAAAATTGTTAATGGGCTGTACCTCAATAAAATGGTTTTGGTGTTAAAAAAAAGTAAATTAAAAAAATTAAAAATGATAAGGCACCAAAATAATATTAAGGACATAATAATATTGGAGAGTGAGAAAACCATGAAGAAATGTGTTTACCAACAACGTGGGTATTTTTGGTTCTCAGAAAAAATTTTAAATGAATTAAAGCATTAACTGGATGTATTCAGTTGAAAACTATATCTAGAGCACATCCATCTGGATTATCTGGTTCTTTGAAAGGAGTTTGCAACTTTCATTGTCTTTGAGCTGTTTTACAATAATGTAAGTTGCTGATAACATAGTAATGTAAATAAATCTGTCTTACACACTTGCAAATTAATCTTTTTTTTTTTTTTTAGTGATTTATTGTTTTTATTGACAAGGTTTATAGGAACAAATTAAATATTTAAAACCAAAGGCCAGTTCTCAAGTCTCATTTAGTTGTTTATTCTGTTCATTTGTATTAACTGTACCTTTCTCTAATGTCATAATAACTTTATCAAGAAACAAGTCAGACCTGTGAAAATACCTGTTAACATGTTTATATATTTCTGTTCTATGATGCAAAGGTTTTAAACACTCAGTGGTTTATCAAAGGCCTAATTCTCACATAAGCAGCAGTTTTATTTTTAAATTCAGAGATTCCTTAATAAACTGATTAAGACAGTCAATTTGAAAGACCAAATTAGTCTCACTGAGGAGTGGTCCATGTGCTGATCACCCAGAATTCCGATTGGCTATAATTTCCAGTGTTACTAACACCTCCTGATTCCATGTTAGAAACCAGTCTGTCACTTTTGAGAAACACTTTGTCAGAGGCCCGCTACTGTCTACTGTCTAAACATACACACTGTCGTCTTCTGGCATTGTAACTGGCACGTTTTAACCATAGTTAGAAGGTGGCCAGGGTTCCTGTAAACACCAGCATTTCACATGGGCAAAAGGCGTTCATAATAAAAATCAGCTCGTTTATTTGAAGCCAAATTTCCCCAACTTTTGAAGTTTTGATGTGTTGAAAAAATCAGATACTTGGTGACACTTGAGGAGAATGGATACATGTGCATGTCTGGCCAAGCTCCTAACTGAAAATAACACAAAATTGTTAATGGGCTGTAACTCAATAAAATGGTTTTGGTGTTAAAAAAAAGTAAATTAAAAAAATTAAAAATGATAAGGCACCAAAATAATATTAAGGACATAATAATATTGGAGAGTGAGAAAACCATGAAGAAATGTGTTTACCAACAACGTGGGTATTTTTGGTTCTCAGAAAAAATTTTAAATGAATTAAAGCATTAACTGGATGTATTCAGTTGAAAACTATATCTAGAGCACATCCATCTGGATTATCTGGTTCTTTGAAAGGAGTTTGCAACTTTCATTGTCTTTGAGCTGTTTTACAATAATGTAAGTTGCTGATAACATAGTAATGTAAATAAATCTGTCTTACACACTTGCAAATTAATCTTTTTTTTTTTTTTTAGTGATTTATTGTTTTTATTGACAAGGTTTATAGGAACAAATTAAATATTTAAAACCAAAGGCCAGTTCTCAAGTCTCATTTAGTTGTTTATTCTGTTCATTTGTATTAACTGTACCTTTCTCTAATGTCATAATAACTTTATCAAGAAACAAGTCAGACCTGTGAAAATACCTGTTAACATGTTTATATATTTCTGTTCTATGATGCAAAGGTTTTAAACACTCAGTGGTTTATCAAAGGCCTAATTCTCACATAAGCAGCAGTTTTATTTTTAAATTCAGAGATTCCTTAATAAACTGATTAAGACAGTCAATTTGAAAGACCAAATTAGTCTCACTGAGGAGTGGTCCATGTGCTGATCACCCAGAATTCCGATTGGCTATAATTTCCAGTGTTACTAACACCTCCTGATTCCATGTTAGAAACCAGTCTGTCACTTTTGAGAAACACTTTGTCAGAGGCCCGCTACTGTCTACTGTCTAAACATACACACTGTCGTCTTCTGGCATTGTAACTGGCACGTTTTAACCATAGTTAGAAGGTGGCCAGGGTTCCTGTAAACACCAGCATTTCACATGGGCAAAAGGCGTTCATAATAAAAATCAGCTCGTTTATTTGAAGCCAAATTTCCCCAACTTTTGAAGTTTTGATGTGTTGATTTTGGTCTATACTTAATATAAAATCTATCTACAGATACTTGCAGTTAACACTAAAACTATAAACTGATGACACTTGGAGGCAAAGCAGAGAACATCGGATGCTTCACTGTTTTCTCCACTGAACTCTGACTGTCACTGTGCCATCATACCATCCGGTTGAACACTGACACCCCGTTCGTAGTTGGAACAGTAAAGATACCTACTTACAGGAGTTTAAAAATTGATCAGCACAAAGGAAATAAAAAAACTTTATATACAACAAATTCGTTTTTAAAAATACAAAAATAACATCTGTCACTCTTGTCATGCTGACAATTTGACATATATACACATGCAGAAGAGTTCCGGTTTAGTCATCTGGGCAGCCGAAGCTCGTGTATTTTAAATACGATGAACACACTGCCACTGGGTTTCACACTGACGGATGTGTATTCAAAGTATTTCATCTACTAAATACTGCAATAGTCTCCGCATGTATAAATGCCAGTTACCATAGTTTCTGTTCTACTTGATTAAAAGTATGACTTTAGCTAATATGGCGCACATACACTAAAAACTACAACAGTTTCAAGAATCTAGTCCTCATATAAAGAAATTCAGAATGTACAAAATACAACTATAAAAGCAAAAAGACAATCACTGTAGCCATGCAAAAGTTTCAACTAAAAACTGCAGAAAAAATGCAATTTAAAAACGGCAAATGCAAATTCACCTAACACTCAAGATAAAAAGGTCAGCGGGAAGTTCTACCAACACAATGCTTGCAAAGGTTTAGAAAAGGAAATACATTCTCTTTGCTGGTATAATGGTATAAATCAGATCTTTAGCTCCATGGGCACAGGTCATCTCTCTCTGTCCTCTTTCTCAAGAAATTAGCTCTTTAACGGTTGTTTTTATGAATTCTTTCCGTTCAGTTAAGTCATAAGCAGGATAATTTTCATATACCTCTTTGCAAATCTGCTTCATGGTGACTTCCTCCAGGTTAGCACTGGCCAATAATTTCTTTACTGTTTCCTTTAACTCTTCATCTGTAGGAGGTTTCTTCAGTTTTTTAATTAAAGGCTCATCATCTGAACTATCCTCAGATTCACTTTCTTTTTTGGAACTATTTTGATTCTTCTTGGTAGTGCTGCTATCTGCCTTCTTAACATTAGCACCTTTTACAGATTTTTTACTTTTAGGAGTGGCTTTCTGTTTGGGTTTTTCTCTTTTGGATGTCTTTTTTGGTGGCTGCTCCTCTTCACTTTCTTTGTCGTCTTCATCTGATGACTCTTCTTTGTTTTTCTTTTCTTCTTCACTGCTAGATTCATCTGACAGGATTTCAGGACATTTGGTTCGCTTAGCCTTCCTGGCCATTCCAGAACTGTTCCGCTCCTTTTTGTTGCCTTTGCTGGAACTTTTTTTAGATTTTGGCAATGGTTTGCCAGAAGGCTTTGGATGCATTAAGAAATTCAAGATCCTTTTCACCAGTCCTATTTAAAATACAAAATAACATCTGTCACTCTTGTCATGCTGACAATTTGACATATATACACCTGCAGAAGAGTTCGGTTTAGTCATCTGGGCAGCAAGCTCGTGTATTTTAAATACGATGAACACACTGCCACTGGGTTTCACACTGACGGATGTGTATTCAAAGTATTTCATCTACTAAATACTGCAATAGTCTCCGCATGTATAAATGCCAGTTACCATAGTTTCTGTTCTACTTGATTAAAAGTATGACTTTAGCTAATATGGCGCACATACACTAAAAACTACAACAGTTTCAAGAATCTAGTCCTCATATAAAGAAATTCAGAATGTACAAAATACAACTATAAAAGCAAAAAGACAATCACTGTAGCCATGCAAAAGTTTCAACTAAAAACTGCAGAAAAAATGCAATTTAAAAACGGCAAATGCAAATTCACCTAACACTCAAGATAAAAAGGTCAGCGGAAAGTTCTACCAACACAATGCTTGCAAAGGTTTAGAAAAGGAAATACATTCTCTTTGCTGGTATAATGGTATAAATCAGATCTTTAGCTCCATGGGCACAGGTCATCTCTCTCTGTCCTCTTTCTCAAGAAATTAGCTCTTTAACGGTTGTTTTTATGAATTCTTTCCGTTCAGTTAAGTCATAAGCAGGATAATTTTCATATACCTCTTTGCAAATCTGCTTCATGGTGACTTCCTCCAGGTTAGCACTGGCCAATAATTTCTTTACTGTTTCCTTTAACTCTTCATCTGTAGGAGGTTTCTTCAGTTTTTTAATTAAAGGCTCATCATCTGAACTATCCTCAGATTCACTTTCTTTTTTGGAACTATTTTGATTCTTCTTGGTAGTGCTGCTATCTGCCTTCTTAACATTAGCACCTTTTACAGATTTTTTACTTTTAGGAGTGGCTTTCTGTTTGGGTTTTTCTCTTTTGGATGTCTTTTTTGGTGGCTGCTCCTCTTCACTTTCTTTGTCGTCTTCATCTGATGACTCTTCTTTGTTTTTCTTTTCTTCTTCACTGCTAGATTCATCTGACAGGATTTCAGGACATTTGGTTCGCTTAGCCTTCCTGGCCATTCCAGAACTGTTCCGCTCCTTTTTGTTGCCTTTGCTGGAACTTTTTTTAGATTTTGGCAATGGTTTGCCAGAAGGCTTTGGATGCATTAAGAAATTCAAGATCCTTTTCACCAGTTCACTATTTACACCCGATCTCTCCAAATCAAGGACCTCGCAGATGCTCTTTAACATGGCATTTCTATATTTTTTCAACATTTCTTCCTTCTTTTTATACTGGATACTTCCTTTTTCAAACGGAAAGCCACTGAACTGACCCACATTCTTCTTTAATGAGGACACAATGCCTGGTCTGTTGTAAAGCAGTTTATGGAGATTTCTAAGTTCATCTGTTTTCTTCTTACTCAAAAAAAAAAAATGTATCCTTTCAATTTCACAAAGTTTCTGTCCCTTTCCTTGTGCAATTGTAAACGGCTCTCTTTGTAAGGAAGAGACTTGCATCGTCAACCTCTCTACTTTTTTCTTTTCCCGCTTGCCTTCCACGATGAGACTCTTTTCTTTCTCTTCCTCCTCCTCCTCGTCGTCGTCCCCCGTCCTCGTCTTCACTCTCCTCCTCCTTCGGGCCGGGCAAGTCGGGCTCCTTCTCGGATGCGGGCTCTGCGGGGGCGCCCTCTCCCTCCGCGGCGGGCCCCGAGGAGGACATGCTGTGGACTGCAAATGAATCTTGTCTAGTGAAGGGACAATTGATCTCCTACTCAACCAAAAGAAAAACCAACTAATTTTGTATCTATTTGTAGATTCATTTTAGGGCCTGCCTATATGTCTGGTCTTTGAATTCTCCTTCAAACTTGTTGAAACATTACATCATTACTGAGTTAAATGAAATCTTTGACATGTGTTCATTTTATATTTGTAAAAGCATCACTGATTTTATCCTTAAAAAATTTATTTTGTAACAGTGAATATTGCACTAAAATTTTTTTGTTATGAATATTTGCTAGGAGTCAGTGTCTAATGCTATATGTCTTTGCAAATGTGTAGTATCTTTTGGATGTCTTTTTTGGTGGCTGCTCCTCTTCACTTTCTTTGTCGTCTTCATCTGATGACTCTTCTTTGTTTTTCTTTTCTTCTTCACTGCTAGATTCATCTGACAGGATTTCAGGACATTTGGTTCGCTTAGCCTTCCTGGCCATTCCAGAACTGTTCCGCTCCTTTTTGTTGCCTTTGCTGGAACTTTTTTTAGATTTTGGCAATGGTTTGCCAGAAGGCTTTGGATGCATTAAGAAATTCAAGATCCTTTTCACCAGTTCACTATTTACACCCGATCTCTCCAAATCAAGGACCTCGCAGATGCTCTTTAACATGGCATTTCTATATTTTTTCAACATTTCTTCCTTCTTTTTATACTGGATACTTCCTTTTTCAAACGGAAAGCCACTGAACTGACCCACATTCTTCTTTAATGAGGACACAATGCCTGGTCTGTTGTAAAGCAGTTTATGGAGATTTCTAAGTTCATCTGTTTTCTTCTTACTCAAAAAAAAAAAATGTATCCTTTCAATTTCACAAAGTTTCTGTCCCTTTCCTTGTGCAATTGTAAACGGCTCTCTTTGTAAGGAAGAGACTTGCATCGTCAACCTCTCTACTTTTTTCTTTTCCCGCTTGCCTTCCACGATGAGACTCTTTTCTTTCTCTTCCTCCTCCTCCTCGTCGTCGTCCTCGTCCTCGTCTTCACTCTCCTCCTCCTTCGGGCCGGGCAAGTCGGGCTCCTTCTCGGATGCGGGCTCTGCGGGGGCGCCCTCTCCCTCCGCGGCGGGCCCCGAGGAGGACATGCTGTGGACTGCAAATGAATCTTGTCTAGTGAAGGGACAATTGATCTCCTACTCAACCAAAAGAAAAACCAACTAATTTTGTATCTATTTGTAGATTCATTTTAGGGCCTGCCTATATGTCTGGTCTTTGAATTCTCCTTCAAACTTGTTGAAACATTACATCATTACTGAGTTAAATGAAATCTTTGACATGTGTTCATTTTATATTTGTAAAAGCATCACTGATTTTATCCTTAAAAAATTTATTTTGTAACAGTGAATATTGCACTAAAATTTTTTTGTTATGAATATTTGCTAGGAGTCAGTGTCTAATGCTATATGTCTTTGCAAATGTGTAGTATGAAATAATATTTTTACCTGTTAACTGTTGCCTTTTCCCCATTTTCCCCCCTTGACTCACACCTCATTAGGTCCAAGCTTGCTCCATCAGATTCTCTCTCTTAGTAAAGCAATTTCAAAGACATCTGTGAGTTCTGAGGCTGGTGGTGAGGTGGTTTCTACTTGGTACTGTTGAGGCCACCAGCTCCATGGGATCATGGATGAAGAAGCAATAGAAGAGACATGCTGATGAGATTGAGAAGGCAGCCATGCCCAGAGCGTAATTCCAGACTGCTGCCTTCTTCTTGACTCTCCTGGCAATCTTTGATTTCTGAAAATTATCCAGAATTCTTCCAAAAAATTTTCTGTTTTGCTTTACCTAATGTGAGATGATATGTGTTATTTACAATTTGATTAACTTTAATGAAGGGGCTTCCCCTGGTGGTCCGGTGGGTGGGGACACCACCTTGCAGTGCAAGGGGCGCCGGTTCGAGCCCTGGCCTGGGAAGATCCCACGTGCCGCGGAGCGACTGGACTGATGTGTCCAATCACCGAGCCGGAGCTCTAGAGCGCATGCGCCCAGAGCCGGTGCTCTGCAATGACAGATGCCGCCGCGATTGGAGGCCCACAGGAGCCAAGGAACGAAGACAAATGAAGGTGGAGAAATGAAAGACCAATTGAAGTGGCCCGCCCACTCCCTTCCCTCCCCAACCCGACCCTCGCCCAAAGGTAAATAAATAAATAAATCTTTAAAAATAAAAATAAAATAAAATAAATAAAAAACTTTAATGAAAACAAAGTAGCATTAAGAAAGAGGACATAAAACCATTACCTTGGTTAAATTCAACTCTCTGCCTGAATCTTCGTGGCTAGAGACAAAAAACACCCAATATTACAGACTTATTCTCACTTTAAATTCATGATTATCAGTCTCAGCGAATCTTCAGCTGTCGAGCAATCATCCTTTACTTTCCTAATTTGTTTCCTCTCTCACACTCTCCTCATATTCCTCATATTTCCAATAGTCCCAATAGTCCCAATACATCCTCTCATATCCCTACCCTGGGCAGTGAACCTGGGGGAACTCTGGGCAGTGAACCTTCCTTATCAAGAAAACTGAAACTGTTATGAAAACACTTCTACAGATTATCATCACTTCTACTCACCTGGCATCTGGGAAGCATGGTGTGTCAGCTTCCTTTTAGGTCACAGATTCCTCCTTCTCAGTTTGCTTTGTTAGCCTCTTCCAGACCTCTAAATCTGCATTGCCCAACTTCATAGCCTCTAGTCTCATGGGGCTACAGAACACTAAAAGTGTGGCCAGCCTGAATGAAGACTGCTGTAAACATGCACACGTAAGATTTCAATGACTTAGGTGATATAAAAGGTGATATAAAAGATTTCATTAATAATTTTTATAGTGATCACATGTTGAAATAATAACATTTTGGATATTTTCGGTCAAGTAAAATATAGTTTAAAGTTATAATACTTTGACCTGTTTCTTTTTCTTTTTCTAAATGTGCAGTACTAGAAAACTTATACCTGATGTGACTCATTCTGTATTTCTATCATCAGTACTGCTCCAAATTTTGGAGTGCTCAAGACTCAGTCTTTAGTCCTGTAGTCTTTCTCTGTTCAGTGGCTCTCATTCAGTTTCAGGCTTTGAATACTTTTTATATGCCAACAGCTGTCAGATCCCTCTCCTAAGCCCCTGACTGTATATCCAACTGCTTGCTCAACTTCCCCACCTGGAAATCTAATATACATCTCAAACCTGACTTTCTCCCCTCAGCTGATGGCAACTCTGTTCATTTGTTCAAGAGAGAACCTTAGAGTCATCTTTGACTTATTTCTTTTTCTCAAATTCCATGTCTGTTTCTTCCAGTGGGCTTATATTCAAAGTGTATCCAGAATCTAACCACCTACATTATGATGAGGCTTAGGACTCACTATTCCAAATTATGATATATGGACATATTGAATATTTTAAGCTGAAGGAGTTTGAGAGAACAGCAGCAGAAGGAAGGTCCCTCTGACTTTCCCAGCCTTTTCCCCCTGAAGCAGGGCCCAAGACCCTCATGTGAGAAGTGCTCTTGTGTAAAATAGGAAATGATAAAGAAAGGAATGTCCTTATACCCAAGAAAATGCACTTGGGCATGAAGAAGAATCTGCATGAACAAGGTTTGTTGAATTTTCTCCAGGTTATGCACAGCTCAGACTCTTTGTCCTAGCATGTTGTTCCATGACTTTGCACTGCTCATCAAACCTAGCATTAAAAGCATTCAGGTTTAACCATTTCTTTTTCAGATCTTCATTTCCGTATGAAGGCTCTGCTCTCATATAATAAAATATGTATGATTTTCTTCTGTTAATCTTTATCAGTTTAACTTTCAGAGTCAACCAAGGGACCCAAAAAGTGTCAAGGGAAACTTTTTTCTTCCCTACAGCTACTACCCCAGGTACCATCTTATTTTGCCTAGATAACTGGGATACTAAGGAACATATCTCCTGGTTTCTGTTGCATCTTTACAGTCTGTTATTAACATAGCATCTGAGGGATTCTTTAACTCCTCTGTTAAAAATCCTGTCAGGGGCTTCCCTGGTGGCCCAGTGGGTAAAGAGTCCAACTTGCATTGCAAAGGGCACCAGTTTGATCCCTGGCCAGGGAAGATTCCACCTGTCATGGAGCAGCTGGGCCAGTGTGTCCAATTATGAGCCAGCGCTGTGGAGCCCATGCACCCAGAGCCAGTGCTCTGCATCAAGAGAGGTGGCAACGATGGGAGACCCACACATGCCAAAGAACAAAGATGGATGAAAAATTTTTAAATGATGACTTAGAGACAAAAATTCACCTGGAAATCTAATATACATCTCAAACCTGACTTTCTCCCCTCAGCTGATGGCAACTCTGTTCATTTGTTCAAGAGAGAACCTTAGAGTCATCTTTGACTTATTTCTTTTTCTCAAATTCCATGTCTGTTTCTTCCAGTGGGCTTATATTCAAAGTGTATCCAGAATCTAACCACCTACATTATGATGAGGCTTAGGACTCACTATTCCAAATTATGATATATGGACATATTGAATATTTTAAGCTGAAGGAGTTTGAGAGAACAGCAGCAGAAGGAAGGTCCCTCTGACTTTCCCAGCCTTTTCCCCCTGAAGCAGGGCCCAAGACCCTCATGTGAGAAGTGCTCTTGTGTAAAATAGGAAATGATAAAGAAAGGAATGTCCTTATACCCAAGAAAATGCACTTGGGCATGAAGAAGAATCTGCATGAACAAGGTTTGTTGAATTTTCTCCAGGTTATGCACAGCTCAGACTCTTTGTCCTAGCATGTTGTTCCATGACTTTGCACTGCTCATCAAACCTAGCATTAAAAGCATTCAGGTTTAACCATTTCTTTTTCAGATCTTCATTTCCGTATGAAGGCTCTGCTCTCATATAATAAAATATGTATGATTTTCTTCTGTTAATCTTTATCAGTTTAACTTTCAGAGTCAACCAAGGGACCCAAAAAGTGTCAAGGGAAACTTTTTTCTTCCCTACAGCTACTACCCCAGGTACCATCTTATTTTGCCTAGATAACTGGGATACTAAGGAACATATCTCCTGGTTTCTGTTGCATCTTTACAGTCTGTTATTAACATAGCATCTGAGGGATTCTTTAACTCCTCTGTTAAAAATCCTGTCAGGGGCTTCCCTGGTGGCCCAGTGGGTAAAGAGTCCAACTTGCATTGCAAAGGGCACCAGTTTGATCCCTGGCCAGGGAAGATTCCACCTGTCATGGAGCAGCTGGGCCAGTGTGTCCAATTATGAGCCAGCGCTGTGGAGCCCATGCACCCAGAGCCAGTGCTCTGCATCAAGAGAGGTGGCAACGATGGGAGACCCACACATGCCAAAGAACAAAGATGGATGAAAAATTTTTAAATGATGACTTAGAGACAAAAAATTAAACAAACAAACAAACAAAAAACAACAAAAAAAACTTCCTTTCTTTACAACTCTGTGCAAACCATGGTCATTTCTCTTCTAGATTATAGCAGTGACCTCCTAACTGACCTCTTCCCTGGCCTCCTCTTGCTTTGATCTATTCTCAATAAAATAGCCATCGTATTTAAAAAAAAAATCCTGTCAGAATAAAAATCAGTCCTTACAGTAGCTAACCATCCTGCATGATATGGTCCCCATCATATCCATGGCCTACTGACTCACATTCTCCCTGTTCCAACCACACAGCTATTTCTTAACAGGCCACAGATGATCTTGCCTTATGGCCTTAGTATTGGTTGCTCCCTCTGCCTGAAATACTCTGCTCTAGAATTCACATGGCTGAATATTGAATTCAACTCCTTCAGTTTTTGGTTGAGATGTCCCATTCTAAAGAAGTTCTTCTGTTTAAACTTGTAATCTACTGGGATTTCCCCGGTATCTCAGCGGTAAAGAGTTCACCTGAATGAGTTTGATCCCTGATCTGGCAAGATTCCAAATGCTGCGGAGCAACTAAGCCCAGTGAGTCACAACTGTTGAGCCTGTGCTCTAGAGCTCTGAGCCACAACTATTGAGCCCATGTGCCACAGCTACTGAAGCCCGAGTGCCCTACAGCCTGAGTTCCACAACAAGAGATGTCACCGCAACAAGAAGCCTGCTCACCTCAACTAGAGTGTAGCCCCCACTCCCTGCACCTGCGGACGAGCCTGCAGCAGCAGTGAAAGCCCAGAAGAACCAAAAATAAATAAAAAGAATTGTTAAAAAAAAATTGTAATCTACTTCCGCTCACTCCAATTTTTATTCCCATCTACTTTTTCTTTTTTCCAAAGTACTTACTTATCAGCTTCCCATATTCCATAACATTACTTATTTATTTATTTTATTTTTGGGCGGGGGTCGGGTTGGGGAGGGAGGGGAGCAGGCGGGCCACTTCTATTGGTTTTTCATTTGTCTAGTTTCATCCATCTTTGTTCTTTGGCTCCTGTGGGCCTCCCATCACGGTGGTGTCTGTCGTTGCAGAGCGCCGGCTCTGGGCGCATGCGCTCCAGAGCTCTGGCTCGGCAATTGGACACCTGGGTCCAGCCGCTCCGCGGCACGTGGGATCTTCCCAGGCCAGGGATCGAACCGGCACCGCCTGCACTGCAAGGCGGTGTCCTTACCCACTGGACCACCAGGGGAAGCCCAACTTTACTAATTTATTATGTTTATTTTTAATTTTTATCCCATACACCATCCATGCCCTGCGAGTAGAAGCTCCTGTAAGGACAAAGAACTTGTATCTCTTTTGTTTTCTGATGCATTCCAAGTACTTACATCAGTGTCTGACACATGGAAGACATATCAATATATATCTGCTGAATGAACATTAGGCTAATCAGAGGAAGCTGATTATTCTTACTAGATACAATAAGACAAATTCCAGTTCCAGGTGGCCAATCCCAAGGTACAAAAGGAAATCAAAACCAGAAATCAGATTCTGAAATCCAGAAAAGAAATGAATTACTTGCCAGGTTCAAATACAGCTAACCAAAAGGTCTGATTTTCTCTTTTGTTTTCCTTTTTTGTCTTTGTTTGTTTGGAGAGATGGAAATAGGATCTTTCAGGATCTCACTGGGAATAAGGAGAAAGGACCAATAATTGCTGGAGCCCTAAACAGCCTGTTTTTATGCATACCTTTGCTGAAAGAGGGATCCCATTCCAAGGCAAGGAATGGAATGCAGTTGTGGGGCAAAGGCAACATTCCCGGGGAGATTAGAGAAGACAGGTTCAGTGCAGCCTCATGTAGCCCCACTCCCTGCACCTGGGACGAGCCTGCAGCAGCAGTGAAAGCCCAGAAGAACCAAAAATAAATAAAAAGAATTGTTAAAAAAAAATTGTAATCTACTTCCGCTCACTCCAATTTTTATTCCCATCTACTTTTTCTTTTTTCCAAAGTACTTACTTATCAGCTTCCCATATTCCATAACATTACTTATTTATTTATTTTATTTTTGGGCGGGGGTCGGGTTGGGGAGGGAGGGGAGCAGGCGGGCCACTTCTATTGGTTTTTCATTTGTCTAGTTTCATCCATCTTTGTTCTTTGGCTCCTGTGGGCCTCCCATCACGGTGGTGTCTGTCGTTGCAGAGCGCCGGCTCTGGGCGCATGCGCTCCAGAGCTCTGGCTCGGCAATTGGACACCTGGGTCCAGCCGCTCCGCGGCACGTGGGATCTTCCCAGGCCAGGGATCGAACCGGCACCGCCTGCACTGCAAGGCGGTGTCCTTACCCACTGGACCACCAGGGGAAGCCCAACTTTACTAATTTATTATGTTTATTTTTAATTTTTATCCCATACACCATCCATGCCCTGCGAGTAGAAGCTCCTGTAAGGACAAAGAACTTGTATCTCTTTTGTTTTCTGATGCATTCCAAGTACTTACATCAGTGTCTGACACATGGAAGACATATCAATATATATCTGCTGAATGAACATTAGGCTAATCAGAGGAAGCTGATTATTCTTACTAGATACAATAAGACAAATTCCAGTTCCAGGTGGCCAATCCCAAGGTACAAAAGGAAATCAAAACCAGAAATCAGATTCTGAAATCCAGAAAAGAAATGAATTACTTGCCAGGTTCAAATACAGCTAACCAAAAGGTCTGATTTTCTCTTTTGTTTTCCTTTTTTGTCTTTGTTTGTTTGGAGAGATGGAAATAGGATCTTTCAGGATCTCACTGGGAATAAGGAGAAAGGACCAATAATTGCTGGAGCCCTAAACAGCCTGTTTTTATGCATACCTTTGCTGAAAGAGGGATCCCATTCCAAGGCAAGGAATGGAATGCAGTTGTGGGGCAAAGGCAACATTCCCGGGGAGATTAGAGAAGACAGGTTCAGTGCAGCCTCCTTTGTACCTCTTTGTTCTGTTCTCTTTGTCTAAGCCTGGAGGCTAGGGCCATTAAGCAGATAACAGTTGGGGATGGTGAGAAATGGAAGAAATGGAAGATCCATGACTGGTTTTTCAGTTCAGTAGGGATGGAAGTACATGTGACAACAATGTCATTAATGTTCTTTCATTTATAAACAAGTGTTTATTGGATTGCTATTATGCACCAGGTGGGCTTCCCTGGTTACTCAATGGTAAAGAATCTGCCTGCCAATGCAGAAGATGTGGCTTTGATCCAGGATCCCCTGGAGTAGGAAATGACCACTCATTCCAGTATTCTTGCCTGGGAAATCCCATGGACAGAGGAATCTGGCAGGTTACAGTCCATGGGGTCACGAAAGAGTTTAACACAACTTAATGACTGTAAACAACAAACAGTTATGTGCCAGACACATTCTTGGCCTTAAGGAAACAGGTCGCTGTTTAATTAATATAAAGTTTCTGCCTTCATGGAGCTTATGCTGTGTCTGGTGTTGACTAAAAAAAAAAAAAAATTCACAGGCTAAAAGTTGAGAGTTATGTTTTATTCAGTGGAAATTTTTAGGACTTTAAGCCTGGCAGGCAGCATCTCAAGTAACTCTGAGAGAACTGCTTGGTAGAAGCAAGGGGAGATCCGAGATGTATGGTTTTGCAACTAAGGGCAAGTTGTCAGAACTCAAAAAATTATTATTAATTAAATAAAATCAGATATCTCAAATAATTTAGTGCTTTTCTATGTATGGAAGATGCATTCTTTTGATATGTATCTCAGCTATCTGGGACCAGTATCCTGTTTTTACTTCCTGAGTCCCCTCAGGGTTCAGCAGCTCACCATTATTGGCAGGGGCTGCAATCACTGATGACTACAGCATTCTTTATTTACTGATATGGCAGACAATATTCTGTTTCTTAGTTCGTCCTCTTGGTCTAAAATTTGACCAGTATTTGGGAGACATTTCACAACCAATTTTTGTCCCACAGAGCTGGGAGGTCTATTCCAGATCAGGCAAAACTTCTTTGTTAATGTGCCTCTCCAGGCGCTGATTTCTTGACTAGGTTCTCTACATACTTAAAGATTCTCTAGATCGTCTGTCTTACCAGGCTGTTGTGATTCAGGAGATGTTTTGCCTGGTTGCTTCTTCTCATACCTAGAATCATAGTATTACAATTATTCTATGTAAGGCTATACATGTAACAAAATCCCTCAAGATGGGTACTATAGAGGCAGGAGATAGATGGGTTCCAAACTATGAATTTACAATAGCCTCTCATTTACATTTCCTGAGGAAGAAGGCAGGTGGGCTTGAGGCTAGATGTTTGCAACAGACTCCTATTTGCCTTTCAAAACAGAAGTTACAACAGAAACAGGGTAGTCAGTCTCTGTCTCCTAAGGACACTTAAATATAACAGCTATGGCAGAAACTGAGGGGGATTAAACCTTGTTTGAGTAAAAGATCAAGAGGCCACATATTTTCCATCCTGGGGGAAAGGGAGACAGTACACATATGCAGAAAGACTCCTGGGCATCAAAAAGGAAGGAGGGGGCACTGCCCCATATCATGTGATGCCCCCTCTATAGGCCTCTGGGCTGAAATCCATCTTGGAAAAAGTTGCACATACATGTTGGGGAGGGTCCTAGGACAAGTCAGGTGTGGAAAAAGACACCAGATAATAGGTCAAAAGTAAACAAAGACCCAGAAGAAGTGCATTATATAAATGACTTAATTGCCTTTTTACTGTACTCCTCATTAGGGGGATAGGCACACCCTTCTCTCCAGACGTGTCTCTCTGCCTTGCTTCTGTTTTAACTAAACAAACTGTTTCTCTTGTGATCTCCCACTTGTCGTGTTTTGTCTCTAATAATAAATTTTGTACCAGTTTTTACTGTTTTTGCCTCCTTGAGAAATGCATTTTTCAGTCGGAGCACAGGCCAAGGGAATTTTACTTCTAGCCTTTAGCCTCTGGTGGATTAGCAGCTAGATCCCCGGTTTTTATCTAGGCTATTCAGGTTCACTTCCTGAGCAGGGAACTCAGATTTTGCTTCAAGCACTGCTCACTGTTGCCTTTCTGAGATCACACTTTTATAAGAGACAATAATCTTACAAAATAGATAGTATGTAAGTAATTCAGTTAGTAACATTGATAAAGTCATAGTGTATCAGGGAAACACGAATCATAAACAATTTGAAAACAAAGAACAAATTAAAACCATGATTAGTATAAGTAGTTGTAATCCAGTTGTACCAAACTATCAAGTGCACAGTAACACCAGCTGGAGAAGTCAAATTCTGGAACAATCAGGTAGAGAGAAAAAGATAAGGCATGTCATCTTTGTTTAGAAAGATATACTTTATCAACTTGTAGCTTAATAAGAAACGTTTTTCTGGAAAACAAAGATTAAAGGTAGCATATTTCTCCAAAAGTCATAGAGTAAGAATCATATCAGTTCATTCAGCCTCATGTAATTAATTCCTACTGATCTGGAGAAAGTCATCAGGTTTTTCATTAGGGTTTTGTCATTTGTTACTGAATTCTCTGGTATTATCTACTAATAAAAGCTATCAGAAAGTCATTGTTGTTCAGTTGCCTGGTCGTGTCCAACTTTTCAAGACCCATGGACTGCATCATGCCAGGCCTCACCATGCCTCACTATCTCTTGGAGCTTACTCAAACTCACGTCCATTGCATCAGAGATGCCATCCAACCATCTCATCCGTGTCACCTCCTTTTATAAAGCTTAAAGTCTTTCTCAGCATCAGAGTCTTTTCTAATGAGTCATCAGGTGGCCAGAGTATTGGAGTTTCAGTTTCAGCATCAGTCCTTCCTTTGAGTATTCAGAGTTGATTTCCTTTAGGATTGACTGGTTTGACATCTTTGCACTCCAAAGGACTCTCAAGAGTCTTTTCCAACACCAGAGTTTGAAGGCATCACTTCTTTGGCACTCAGCCTTCTTTATGATCCAACTCTCATATCCCCATGTGACTAAAAGGAAAACAATAGCTTTGGCTATATGAACCGTTGTCAGCAAAATTATGTCTGCTTTTTAATATGCTGTTTAGGTTTGTCATAGCTTTTCTTCCAAGGAACCAATTGTCTTCCAATTTTATGGCTGCAGTCACCATCCACACTGATTTTGGAGCCCAAGAAAAGAAAGTCTGTTACTATTTCCATTGTTTCCCCATCTATTTGCCATGGAGTGATGGGACTGGATGCCATGGTCTTCATTTTTTGAATGTTGAGCTTTAAGCCAGCTTTTTCAGTCTCTTCTTTCACCTTTATTAAGAGGATCTTTAGTTCCTCTTTGCTTTCTTCCATAATTGTGGTGTCATCTGCATAACTGAGGTTTATTGGTATTTCTCCTCAAAATCTTGTTTCCAGCTTGTGCTTCATCCAGCCTGGCATTTCACATGACATACTTTGTATGTAGGTTAAGTAAGCAGGGTGACAATATAGAATCTTGCCATACTCCTTTCCCAGTTCTAACTGTTGCTTCTTGACCTGCATACAGGTTTCACGGAAGGCAGGTAAGGTGGTCTGGTATTCCCCTCTCCTTCAGAATTTTCCACAGTTTGTTGTAGTCTACACAGTCGAATGCTTTAGTGTAGTTAATGAAGCAGAAGTAGATTTTTTTTTTCTGAAATTCTCTAGCTTTTTCTATGATTCAACAGATGTTGACAATTTGTACAGCTGGAAGTTCTTAGTTCACATACTATTGAAGCCTAGCTTCAAGGATTTTGAGCATTACTTTGCTAGCATGTGAAATGCGTGCAATTGTGCAGTAGTGTGAACATCCTTTGGTATAGCCCTTCTTTGGGATCAGAATGAAAACTGACCTTCTCCAGTCTTGTGGCTACTCCAGAGCTTTCCAAATTTGCTGGCATACTGAGTGTAGCACTTTAATAGCATCATCTTTTAGGATTATAAATAGCTCAGCTGGATTCCATCACCTTCACTAGGTGTGTTCATAGCGATGCTTTCTAAGGCCCACTGACTTCACACCCCAAGATATCTGGCTCTAGGTGAGTGATCACACCATCGTGGTTATCTGGGTCATTAAGATTATTTTTGTATAGTGTGCAGGGTGTTGTGGCCATCTCTTCTTAATATTTTCTGCTTCTGTTAGGTCCACTGCATTTCTGTCCTTTATTGTGCCCATCTTTGTATATTTCTTTGGCATCTCTAATTTGCTTGAAGAGATCTCTAATCTTTCCTATTGTATTATCTTCATCTATTTCTTTGCATCATTCAGTTAAAAAGGCTTTCTTATCTCACCTCGCTATTCTCTGGAACTCTGCGTTCAGCTGGCTATGTCTTTCCTTTCTCCTTTGCCTTTTGCTTTTCTTCTTTCCTGATCTATTTGTAAGGTGTCCTCTGACAGCCATTTTGCATTTCTTTTTCTTGGGGGTGGTTTTGATCATCGTCTCCTGTACAATGCTACAAATCTCTGCCCATAGTTCTTTAGGCACATTAGATCTGTCTATCAGATCTAATGCCTTGAATCTATTTGTCATTTCTGCTATATAACCATAAAGGATTTGATTTAGGTCATATCTGAATAGTCTACTTGTTTTGTCTATATTCTTCAATTTAAATTTTACAATAAGGAACTCATGATCTGAGCCACAGTCAGCTCTTGGTCTTGTTTTGCTGATTGTATAGAGCTTCTCTATCTTTGACTACAAAGAAAATAATCAATCTGATATCAGTATTGACCATCTGGTGATGTTCATGTGTAGAGTCGTCTCTTGTGTTGTTGGAAGTGGGTGTTTGCTCTGACAAGTGCATTCTCTTGGAAAAACTCTGTTTTGTCCTCTAAGGCCAAACTTGCCTGTTACCCCAGCTATCTCTTGACTTCCTACTTTTAGATTCTAATCCCCTATGATGAAAAGGACTTTTTTTTTTTTTTGGTGTTAGTTCTAGAAGATCTTATAGGTCTTCATAGAACTGTTCAACTTCCTCTTCTACAGCATTAGAGGTAGGGACATAGACTTGGATTACTGTGATATTTAATGGTTTGCCTTGGAAATGAACCAGGATCTTTCTGTCATTTTTGAGACTGAACCCAAGTACTTCATTTCAGACTCTTTAATTGACTATGTGGGCTACTCCATTTCTTCTAAGTGATCCTTGCCTACAGTAGTAGATATAATGGTCCTCTGAATTAAATTTACCCATTCCTGCCCATTGGTTATCTGGTCATGTTTTTTGTATAGTGTGCAGGGTGTTGTGGCCATCTCTTCTTAATATTTTCTGCTTCTGTTAGGTCCACTGCATTTCTGTCCTTTATTGTGCCCATCTTTGTATATTTCTTTGGCATCTCTAATTTGCTTGAAGAGATCTCTAATCTTTCCTATTGTATTATCTTCATCTATTTCTTTGCATCATTCAGTTAAAAAGGCTTTCTTATCTCACCTCGCTATTCTCTGGAACTCTGCGTTCAGCTGGCTATGTCTTTCCTTTCTCCTTTGCCTTTTGCTTTTCTTCTTTCCTGATCTATTTGTAAGGTGTCCTCTGACAGCCATTTTGCATTTCTTTTTCTTGGGGGTGGTTTTGATCATCGTCTCCTGTACAATGCTACAAATCTCTGCCCATAGTTCTTTAGGCACATTAGATCTGTCTATCAGATCTAATGCCTTGAATCTATTTGTCATTTCTGCTATATAACCATAAAGGATTTGATTTAGGTCATATCTGAATAGTCTACTTGTTTTGTCTATATTCTTCAATTTAAATTTTACAATAAGGAACTCATGATCTGAGCCACAGTCAGCTCTTGGTCTTGTTTTGCTGATTGTATAGAGCTTCTCTATCTTTGACTACAAAGAAAATAATCAATCTGATATCAGTATTGACCATCTGGTGATGTTCATGTGTAGAGTCGTCTCTTGTGTTGTTGGAAGTGGGTGTTTGCTCTGACAAGTGCATTCTCTTTGAAATCCTCTGTTTTGTCCTCTAAGGCCAAACTTGCCTGTTACCCCAGCTATCTCTTGACTTCCTACTTTTAGATTCTAATCCCCTATGATGAAAAGGACTTTTTTTTTTTTTTGGTGTTAGTTCTAGAAGATCTTATAGGTCTTCATAGAACTGTTCAACTTCCTCTTCTACAGCATTAGAGGTAGGGACATAGACTTGGATTACTGTGATATTTAATGGTTTGCCTTGGAAATGAACCAGGATCTTTCTGTCATTTTTGAGACTGAACCCAAGTACTTCATTTCAGACTCTTTAATTGACTATGTGGGCTACTCCATTTCTTCTAAGTGATCCTTGCCTACAGTAGTAGATATAATGGTCCTCTGAATTAAATTTACCCATTCCTGCCCATTTTAGTTCATTTAGTGCTCAATCTTGCATCTCCTGTTTGTCCACTTCTAATTTACCTTGACTCATGGAACTAATATTCCCGGTTCCTATGTGATATTGTTCTTTACAGCATCAGACTTGACTTTCTCCACTAGGCACATCCACCTCTGGGCATTGTTTCCACTTTGGCTCAGTCTTTTCATTCCTTCTGGAGCTATGTCTCAGCTCTTCTGTAGTAGCATATTGTGAATCTACTGACCTGGGGAGTTCATCTTTCAGTGTCGTATCTTTTTGCCTTTTCATACTGTTCATGGGGTTCTCAAGGTCAGAAAGCTGAAATGGTTTGCCATTCCCTTCTCCACTGGATTATGTTTTGTCAGAACTCTCCACCATGATCAATCCATTTTGGGTGGCCCTACACCGCATGGTTCATAATTTCATTGAGTTAGAAAATATTGTGGTCCATGTGATCAGTTTGGTTAGTTTTCTGTGACTGTGGTTTTCACTTCTGATGGATGAGGATAAGAGGCTTGTGCAAGCTCCCTCATGTGACAGACTGACTGTGGGGAAAGCTGGGTCTTACTTTGGGGGGCAAGGCCATTTTCAGGGCTTTAATCCTATTTTACGCTGATGGGTGGGTGTGTTCCCTCCCTATAGTTTGGCTTTAAGCCAGACTATGGTGGGGCAATGGTGGTAATGGCGACCTCCTTCAAAAGCACTTATGCCAGTACTCCAGGCAGCTCAGGACTGTTGTGGTCAGTGCCCCCTGAGCCCATGGCAGGCCACTGTTGACCCACACCTCTGCCAGAGACTCCAAAGCACACACAGGCAAGTCTGGTTCAGTCTCTTTTGGGGTCTTTGCTCCTTTCTTCTGGGTCATGGTGCACACAAGGTTTTGTTTGTGCCCTCCAAGAGTCTCTATTTCCTCAGTCCTGTGGAAGTTCTGTAATAAAATCCTGCTGACCTTGAAGTCAGATTACCTGGGGACACTCAGTACCTTTGCCAGATCCCCAGGTTGGGAAGTCTGTTTTGGGGCTGAAAACTTTCACAGCAGTGTGAGAACTTCTTTGGTATAATTGTTCTTCATTTTGTGAGTTGCCTGCCAGGTGGCTGTATAGTGGGGCTTATGGTGACCACCTTCAAGAGGGCTTACGCCACAGGTTGCGCCTCCCAAGACTGTCCTTGCCAGAGTCTCTGTTCCCCCAAGAGGCCACTGCTTACTTGTGCCTCTGCAGGAGACCCTCAGACACTCGAAAGCAGGTCTGGCTGAGACTCTTGTGGGGATCACTATTGCTTTCCCTCAGTCCTGGTGCACAAAAGATTTTGTTTGTGCCTCCCAAGTGTCTCTGGCAGGTAAAAGGGTTGATTTTAAACACAATTGCTCCCCTTCTACAATCTTGTTGCAGTTTTTCCTTTGCCCTTGGTCATGGGGTATCCTTTTCGGGTGGGTTCCAGCATTCTCTCCTCAATGGCTGGTTAGTAGCTAGTTGTTATTTGGTGTTCCCACAGGAGAAGCTGAGCACATATCCTTCTACTCTGCCATCTTCAAGGTGAACACTTTTGACGCATTGAACATGAGGTAGTGTAATATTGAAACTTTGTATTCTAACTACATAAATGTTCATTTTATTTATCCCATTTTAAATAACCATCTAAAGATTTCTTTATTCATTTGAAATAAGTAGTTTTAAAATTTTCTATCTTGTTGGCAAAAGTACCTAGATTTTTCTTACAAGATTTTTCCTGTTGACATTAATTATTCTAATGTTTTGGGACTTCCTTCAAAAGCACTTATGCCAGTACTCCAGGCAGCTCAGGACTGTTGTGGTCAGTGCCCCCTGAGCCCATGGCAGGCCACTGTTGACCCACACCTCTGCCAGAGACTCCAAAGCACACACAGGCAAGTCTGGTTCAGTCTCTTTTGGGGTCTTTGCTCCTTTCTTCTGGGTCATGGTGCACACAAGGTTTTGTTTGTGCCCTCCAAGAGTCTCTATTTCCTCAGTCCTGTGGAAGTTCTGTAATAAAATCCTGCTGACCTTGAAGTCAGATTACCTGGGGACACTCAGTACCTTTGCCAGATCCCCAGGTTGGGAAGTCTGTTTTGGGGCTGAAAACTTTCACAGCAGTGTGAGAACTTCTTTGGTATAATTGTTCTTCATTTTGTGAGTTGCCTGCCAGGTGGCTGTATAGTGGGGCTTATGGTGACCACCTTCAAGAGGGCTTACGCCACAGGTTGCGCCTCCCAAGACTGTCCTTGCCAGAGTCTCTGTTCCCCCAAGAGGCCACTGCTTACTTGTGCCTCTGCAGGAGACCCTCAGACACTCGAAAGCAGGTCTGGCTGAGACTCTTGTGGGGATCACTATTGCTTTCCCTCAGTCCTGGTGCACAAAAGATTTTGTTTGTGCCTCCCAAGTGTCTCTGGCAGGTAAAAGGGTTGATTTTAAACACAATTGCTCCCCTTCTACAATCTTGTTGCAGTTTTTCCTTTGCCCTTGGTCATGGGGTATCCTTTTCGGGTGGGTTCCAGCATTCTCTCCTCAATGGCTGGTTAGTAGCTAGTTGTTATTTGGTGTTCCCACAGGAGAAGCTGAGCACATATCCTTCTACTCTGCCATCTTCAAGGTGAACACTTTTGACGCATTGAACATGAGGTAGTGTAATATTGAAACTTTGTATTCTAACTACATAAATGTTCATTTTATTTATCCCATTTTAAATAACCATCTAAAGATTTCTTTATTCATTTGAAATAAGTAGTTTTAAAATTTTCTATCTTGTTGGCAAAAGTACCTAGATTTTTCTTACAACATTTTTTCCTGTTGACATTAATTATTCTAATGTTTTGGGACTTCTCTGGTTGTCTAGTGGTAACAAATTTACCTTCCAATATAAGGGATGTAGTTTTGATCCCTGGGCAAATAGATGGCAAACAATGGAAACAGTGACCTACTTT
The DNA here is from genome assembly GCA_022376925.1 of Tragulus kanchil. NCBI lineage: Eukaryota > Metazoa > Chordata > Mammalia > Artiodactyla > Tragulidae > Tragulus > Tragulus kanchil. The sequence continues at coordinate 77,292,938 of JAIOJX010000024.1, read as the reverse complement.
ATTTTCTTGGGCTCCAAAATCACCGCAGGTGGTTTCTACAGTCATGAAATTAAAAGACACTTGCTCCTTGGAAGAAAAGCTATGAAAAACCAGTGTATTAAATAGCAGAGACATCACTTTGCCAACAAAAGTCCATATAATCAAAGCTATGGCTTTCCCAGTAGTCATGTATGAGTATGAAAGTTGGACCATAAAGAAGGCTGAGCACCAAAGAACTGATGCATTTGAATGGTGGTGTTGGAGAAGACTCTTGGGAGTCCCTTGAACAGTCAACCCTAAATGAAATCAGTCCTGAATATTCATTGGAAGGACTGATGTTGAAGGTGAAGCTCCAATACTTTGGCCACCTGATGTGAAGAGATGACTCTTTGGAAAAGACCCTGATGCTCGGAAAGACAGAAGACAGAAGAAAGGGACAACAGAGCATGAGTTGGTTGGATGGTATGTCTAAGTCAATGGACATGAGTTTGAACAAGTTCTGGGTAATGATGAGGGACAGGGAAACCTGGAGTGCTGCAGTCCATGGGATCACAAAGGGTCAGACACAACTGAGAGACTGAACTGACTGAACTGAACATGGAACTAAGATCCCATATGCTGTGGGTCAACTAAGCCCATGCCTTGCTACTAGAGAGCCCACACACCACAACTAGAGAAGTCTGAATACTATAACAGGGAATCTGTGTGCTTCAGTGAATACCTAGCTCAGCCAAAATTTTAAAATAAAATTATTCTAATCTTTTCATTAGCAGCCAATGCTATATTGTGAGCAGGTGTGGGTTGCTACCCATATCTTTCTGGGAGCCTGAGCAGCTTAACTCTGCCAAGGGTCTCACAACCCAGGGCCAACTCAGGGAAGCTGAGGACCTTCCTCAGACTATGGCAACCTCCCACAGATCAGGGTCATGGCGGCCACTCCTGACACACTCCAGCTGGGTCTGACTTGCCACCCACCTTCTCACTATGAGCAAGTGAGACCTAAAAAGTGGTTACTTTTCACCCTCTTGTGTCTGGGAGGAGAACAGATACTGGAGAGTGACCTACAAGCAGAGGCAGATCCCAAACTAAGATGGAACACCATGCTTCCCTGGTGGTTCAGTGGGTAAGGACACCGCCTTGCAGTGCAAGGGGCACCTGTTTGATCCCTGGCCTGGGAAGATCCCACGTGCGGTGGAGCGGCTGGACCGGTGTATCCAACTACTGAGCCGGAACTCTGGAGCGCATGCGCCTTGGAGCCAATGCTCTGCGACAAGAGAGGCCACTGCGATGGGAGGCCCACACAGGCCAAAGAACAAAGATGGATGAAAATAAATAGATGAAAGACCAATAAAAGTGCCCCCCACCACACCAAAAAAAAGCGAAACACCAGGGGATCTCATGAGTAAGGAAGAAAAGAGGAAATTACTCCTGCAGCAGCAGGTGTGGCAGATTGAATCTCCACAATTAGACTGAGACTATGGGCTTCAGAGGCAACTGTAGACTTTGAGAACAAGTACAAGCTGGAGGAAGGCTAGATCTGAGCCTGAGCTGATCCTACACTGTCCACAACAGGTCCAGAGTTCTTCCTAGATATATTGGAAGATGTTGTGAGCAGGCAAATCGACTGGAGTAGGAAAACAGAAGAATCACAAAGACATTTTACTCACTATCACTCTCTCTATATTAATATTTATCTCTTTTTCCATATTGTTCTAATGTTCTTTATTATTCTTTCAATTTTTATTTATTTTTAAAAACTTTGGCTACTTTTTGTTTTGTTTTGTTTTCTATAATTTTTTTTCTCATCCATCTTTATTCTTTGGCCTCTGTGGGCCTACTATTGCAGTGGCCTCTCCCCATGCAGAGCACCAGCTCTGGGCACGTGTGCTCCAGAGCACTAGCTTGTAATTGGGCACACCTGTCCAGCCACTTCCCAGCAGGTGGGATCTTCCTAGGCCACGGATTGAACCGGCACCCACAGCATTGCAAGTGGACTCTCCACCCACTGGACCATGTGGGAAGCCCTAATTTTTATTTTATTTTTTAACTTTTTGGCCACTTCTGTTGATCTTTCACGTATTTGTCTTTGTTTTTTGGCCTGTATGGGCCTCCCACTGCAGTGGCCTCTCCACTGCAGAGCACTGGCTCAGGGCACATGTGCTCTAGAGCTCCGACTCCGTAGGTGGACACATTGGTCCAGCTGCCCTGCAGCACGTGGGATCTCTCCAGACCAGGGATCAAACCAGTGCCCCTTGCACTGCAAGGCAGTTTCCTTACCCACTGGACCACCAGGGAAGCCCCCCTAATTTTCATTTTTTTATAATCTACTTTTTACTTTTTTAAAAAACACCTAATTTAAAAATTAATTTATTTTATTTTTCTATTTTTACATCACTGCTTAGTTATACTGCATTCTCCCCCATGTTTCTGATTTTGTATTTTTGTGAGTTTAATTTTTAGTATTCATTTTCACTTACAAGTTTGATTATTGGCTTGATTGCTCTCTTCTTTTTCAATAACCAGGGATCTCATGAGTAAGGAAGAAAAGAGGAAATTACTCCTGCAGCAGCAGGTGTGGCAGATTGAATCTCCACAATTAGACTGAGACTATGGGCTTCAGAGGCAACTGTAGACTTTGAGAACAAGTACAAGCTGGAGGAAGGCTAGATCTGAGCCTGAGCTGATCCTACACTGTCCACAACAGGTCCAGAGTTCTTCCTAGATATATTGGAAGATGTTGTGAGCAGGCAAATCGACTGGAGTAGGAAAACAGAAGAATCACAAAGACATTTTACTCACTATCACTCTCTCTATATTAATATTTATCTCTTTTTCCATATTGTTCTAATGTTCTTTATTATTCTTTCAATTTTTATTTATTTTTAAAAACTTTGGCTACTTTTTGTTTTGTTTTGTTTTCTATAATTTTTTTTCTCATCCATCTTTATTCTTTGGCCTCTGTGGGCCTACTATTGCAGTGGCCTCTCCCCATGCAGAGCACCAGCTCTGGGCACGTGTGCTCCAGAGCACTAGCTTGTAATTGGGCACACCTGTCCAGCCACTTCCCAGCAGGTGGGATCTTCCTAGGCCACGGATTGAACCGGCACCCACAGCATTGCAAGTGGACTCTCCACCCACTGGACCATGTGGGAAGCCCTAATTTTTATTTTATTTTTTAACTTTTTGGCCACTTCTGTTGATCTTTCACGTATTTGTCTTTGTTTTTTGGCCTGTATGGGCCTCCCACTGCAGTGGCCTCTCCACTGCAGAGCACTGGCTCAGGGCACATGTGCTCTAGAGCTCCGACTCCGTAGGTGGACACATTGGTCCAGCTGCCCTGCAGCACGTGGGATCTCTCCAGACCAGGGATCAAACCAGTGCCCCTTGCACTGCAAGGCAGTTTCCTTACCCACTGGACCACCAGGGAAGCCCCCCTAATTTTCATTTTTTTATAATCTACTTTTTACTTTTTTAAAAAACACCTAATTTAAAAATTAATTTATTTTATTTTTCTATTTTTACATCACTGCTTAGTTATACTGCATTCTCCCCCATGTTTCTGATTTTGTATTTTTGTGAGTTTAATTTTTAGTATTCATTTTCACTTACAAGTTTGATTATTGGCTTGATTGCTCTCTTCTTTTTCAATAATTGTTTTTATCCTTTTACCTTCTTTTTTCCGTCTCTTTTCCTTGTGAGTGTGTGAGCCTTTTTGGGTGTTCCTGGCTGTTGAATGTTGTTTCATCATTAGTCTTGGAGTTTTACCTTTTGTGCTTTGTGGTTTGTGAAGTCTTGGTGCTACAGTAAGGGTTTGGGCTAGAATTCCTTAGGAGGGAGACCCAAGTCTAGGATTTTGGACCATCAGAGAACTCTTCACTCCATGGAACATAAGTAGACAAGAGCACCCCCTCCAAAGGTCTCCGTCTCAACACTAACACCAAGTCCTACCCAAAGGCCAGGAAGCTCCAGTGTCAGATGCCTCATACCAAACCTTTACTAAAACAAGAACACCACCCTGCCCAGAAATGCTGAAAGGCTTCCCAAAGCCATACTTAGCCCATAGATACTCCAAAACACACTGCTGGTCATGGCATTGCCTTTCAGAGAGACAGAATCCAGCTCTATCCACCAGTACACAGGCACAAGACCCTCCAACCTGGACACCTTCACAACCCCAATCATGGTAGGCAGACACCACAATTAAGAGGAACTATGACCTTCCAGCCTGCACTCAGGAGATTGCAAACACAGTAAATTAAACAAAATGCAAAGACAGAGAAACTTGCAGTAGATGAAGGAAGATGGTAAAAACTCACAAGACCAAACAAAATGAGGAGGAAATAAGCAGTCTACATGAAAAAGAATTCAGAATAATATTAGTAAAGATGATCCAAAATTTTGTAAATAAAATGAAAGCACAGATAAATAAACTGGAGGAATAGATTAAGAAGATACAAGAAGTGTTTAACAAGGAACTAGGAGAATTAAAAAAGAACAAATTGGTAATGAACAACACAATAATTTAGATTAAAATACATTAGAGGGAATCAATAGCAGACTACTGAAGCAGAAGAACAAGCTCAATATAGAAAGGTAGAAATAACTGAAGCAGAGCAGAAAAAGAAAAAGGAATAAAAAGAAATGATGACAGTCTCAGAGACCTCTGGGACAACACTAAGTGCACCAATATTCAAATCACAGGACTCCCAGAAGAAGACAAAAGGAAAAAAAGTGTATAAGAAAATATTTCAGGAGATTATAATTGAAAACTTCCCTAAAATGGGAAAAGAAATAGCCACCCAAGTACAGGAAGCCCAGAGAATCCCATAAAGGATAAATCCAAGCACAAACACACCAAGACACATATTAATTAAGTTAACAAAAATTAAATGCAAAGAACAGATATTAAAAGCAGCAAGAGAAAGGCAAAAAATAACACACAAGGGTATCTGCCTAAGGTAACAGCTGATCTTTCAATAGATGTCTTACTAGGGACCATATCTTTGCTTAAGGCCCAAAGCATGTAGCTTTGCTTTGTAGAAGAGCAAGCTGCAATGTCTTGACATAAGCTGTAGGTCATCTGTCAAAGTCAAAATATAAGGTGGCTTAAGACTTAAAGCCTCTTGCAGAAGCTAAAAGCTATGTACACAACTGTGAAAACCCCCCTGGCATAATACGACCTCTTAAGTTGCTACAATAAAAACATGTTCAATATACTCTAAAGTTCAAAGACATGCACTTAAGCTCACCACAAAGCCTCTTTGTGTATATATTTTGTCATTCAGAATTTAACTTCCTATTTGTTTACCAATAGTTGTGGGCTCAGTTTCTCAGTTATGTCCAACTCTTTGGGATACCATGCACAGTAGCCCACCAGGTCCTCTGTCCATGGAATTTTTCAGGCAAGAATAGTAAAGTGGATTGCCATTTCCTACTCTGGAGATCTTCCTGATCCAGGAAGACGGAACCCACTTCTCCTGCACTGCAGGTAGGTTCTCACCACTGAGCCACCTAGGAAGCCCTACTGGTTGATGGACACCCAATAGTTATAGCCCATTTCAGATGCTGGGGTCTTTGATGTTGCACCTCAAAAATGTGAGCTTCCTTACAATATAGGAGACACAAAAGATTCATGTTTGATCCCTGGGTCAGGAAGATCCCTTGGAATAGCAACCCACTCCAGAATTATTGCCTAGAAAATTCCAGGGACAGAGGAGCTTGACTGACTATAGTTTGTGGGGTTTCAAAGAGTCTGACACAACTGCACACCTGAGCACAGACACAGATTTCTATAGAGGCAAGACTTGCCCCTGTATCTTACAGCATGGAAGAGAATACCAGCAGTTTCTACTCTCTGTAAGCAAGCCAGCTTCCTACATGAAGACATTAAACTACTCATGCCCATTTTTTTTCAAACTCATTACTCAGGTAGGCCTCCCTCCAGGAAAGAGTATGGGGGACTACCTGAATCTTAAATGCTTATTTTAAAAATACTCTATGTGAAAAATGAGAAGTAAGTATAACACACTTTATCTAGTGAAGTACTGTTATCAAGTCCACGTTCATACTGCTCACCACATGACAGGTGAATAAATTGAAAGGTAAGAATAGAGACTTTATTTACAAAGCTGGCATACTGAGAAGATGGTGGACTAATGTTCCACACAGCCATCTTACCTGGATTATAATTCAGGATACTCTTATACTGAAAGGGGAAGGGCTGTGACTGGTTGTTGCAGACTTCTTGGTGCTGGCCAGCCCCCAGAGGGGACGTGATAATCCTTCTTTTCTTGCAGTTATCCACATGTGACTGGTCAAGATGCTCCTATAAACCTCCAACAAGATAAATTATTGTCTTCTCTGCAAATTTTTATCTCTATATAAATGAAAAAGTATTGTGGCTTTAAAGATCAAGCCTAGGAGGAAGAGTCTTGTGAAAGACTTAGGCAACATCCTTTTACCAAGGTGGACAGACAGCATGACTGAGCACAGGCAACAGAGCACAAAGGTGCTAAAGAAATAGATCCAACATGGAATTGGGCTTGTCCTTTTCTGTTAGAGTATGATTGCTGTCTCAACAAAAAAGCATTTGTGGGATTGAGCCATTAACTGAACTAGCCATGTTTTCCTGTATCACCATTTACTTGAAAGAAGGACTGACAAACCATTGGTATAGACTTGGGTATTGCCAGACATTTCTTGAAAATGAACAAAACAGGAGTATTGACAGTATTTGTTGCTAATAAAAAACTTTGAGATTTGAAATGAAAATGTTAGAGAAGCTGTGACTGGCACTTTGAGCTCAGACCCTTAATACTTAAAGGCTTTTCTGATACCAGTGCTAATGTAAATTAAAGTGATTTTCTATATATTGTTTAATTAAATATGTTAATAGTTGGAAGATACACATAACTCAGGGAGCCAATATTTCCAAATGACCAAATGCATGATGTTACAAAATTATAACAGATAAAAATTCATTCAAAGTGAAAAATAGGTCAATGGATTCTAATTTAACAGACTATGAATGATTCAATGAAATGATTTTAGGTTTCATGATGTAATTAACCTTTAGGTAACTACCATTAGTTGAATTTTGGTATAGTGTCACAGAAGAGTATCTTGAATTACCTGAAAATGTTATTAAAATACTTCTTCATTTTCCATATTTTTGTATTTGTGTGAGGCCAGATTTTCTTTATGTTTTCCAACCACTACAACATATCACAACAGACTGAGTGCAGAAATGAATGAGCGATCTTCTATTAAACTAGACGTAAAACGGATTTACAAAACACTCTTTTTGAGGTGGGGGGAGGGGGTGTGGGCCAGCCACTTCTATTGGTCTTTCATTTATTCATTTTCATCCAACTTTGTTCTTTGGCCCGTGTGGGCCTCCCATCACAGTGGCCTCTGTTGTCGCAGAGCACCGGCTCTGGGTGCATGTGCTCCAGAGCTCCGGCTCGGTAATTGGACACATCGGTCCAGCTGCTCCGCGGCACGTAGGATCTTCCCAGGCCAGGGATCGATCCCGCGCCCCTTGCACCGCAAGGCCGTGTTCTTAACCGCTGAATCACCAGGGAAGCTCCCAAACAGTATTTTTATCCAAACAAAACAATGTTCGTGGGTGAAGACAACAAAACAGTATTCTCAGATATGCAAGGACTCCACAAATAGAATTCTTACTTGCCCTTCATAAAAGAAATCACTTGAAGATTTACTTCTGCCATTCAAGGTATGAATAATTATGACTATAAGAATGGAGAAATTGGGTGATAAAAGGATTGTTATTTATAAATTGCCTCCAAATTACTTGTACTATGACTGAAAAAGAGCAGTACCTTAAAAAGGGGAAGGAAAGTTTGAAAAAAACTAGAAATTAACACATCATCTTGTCAGTTTCTGTTCAGAACCTTCTCTCCCTCTATGCTCATCTTAATCCTATTTATATTTCAGGACAGAGCTCAGGGACCATATAAGATCTATAGAATCTTGGTACTGGAAGGAAGCAGGAGAGAGGAAAATAATTTATACTGAGATTTATGTACCTATCTGCCTATTTGAAATCTATTCACAGTTAATCCTTATAGAAAATCAGAATAATAGGTTTTGATATCTCCATTTTACAGACAAGGAAATAAAAATTCAGAGAAGTTAAATCACTTGTCCACTGTCATCTTACTAGCTAGTATACTGGGGACTCAATCCCAGATATATTTTACTTTGAAGTCCATGCCCTCTGCATTTCACTATACTACCTGAAAGTTCATTTACTCTAAATAAACCCTACTGATCTGTTGCTTAAATTCTGGACATGAGTTTGAGCAAGCTCTGGGAGATGGACAAGGACAGGGAAACCTGGTGTGCTGCAGTCCATGGGATCATAGAGTCAGGCATGACTAAGTGACTGAACTGAACTGAACTGAAGACATACTCATGAATGGTTATCAATTCAGTCTCCTCCAGGGACAAAGAATTCCACACATTTTAATACAGTCCTACTGCATTAAATCATCTCTACTAGTAGTATTAAAGTTTGTCTCAATATTAAGCTGATGTAGTTTTTCTGAGATCCTTACCCATAAATCCTAACAATGCCTTATGGAGTTATGCAAATAAGCTGATAGGAATATGTTAGTGGAGTATCTGTTCTTTTCTGCTTACAAGGGAATAGGACTTCACCTCACCATGGAGGCAGATGTACCACAAAACCAGTGACGCCACAGGTTGAAGCTTCACTTGCCTGAGCACTAGTGACTGCTGGCAGCTGCTGGGAGTTGTGAAGTGCTCTAAATGAAGAAGAGCATGGCAATTAGAAAGCGAGTCTAGAAAACTGGCTAGAGAGATCTCAGAAAAAAGGGACCAGAAGAAAGGGACCCCACAAATCCAAACTGATTTGATCTATAGCAGTTCTACTAAAATATATTTTCAATACTGTATTTATATCCTGGTATTTACATGAGAAAATTTAATTTCTACCTCAGTTAACCCATTGTTATTTTGGATCTTTATCACACTATGCAGACCAATAGAATGTTTAATTTTTTTTTGAGAATGTTTAATTTTTATTGTGCCATGTGATATACTACCACCACCATACCACACTCCAGAGTCAGCAGGTCCAGGAAGAGGGGTGACTCAGGCCAGACTAGTACTTTCTTGTCCATGAGTTTCAAGATGTGTCTGTTAAGCGAGTCAGTCTCTTTGTTTACTTGCATTTAAAGCCATGTCAGAAAACTAAGATCATGGCATCTGGTTCCATCACTTTACGACAAATAGATGGGGAAAAAATGGAAGCAGTGACAGACTATTTTCTCGGGCTCCAAAATCACTGCAGACAGTGATTGCAGCCGTGAAATTAAGACACCTGCTCCTTGGAAGAAAAGCTATGACAAAGCAAGAAACAGTGTATTAAAAAGCAGAGACATCACTCTGCAAGCAAAGGTCTGGGTAGTTAAAGCTATGATTTTCCCGATGGTCGTGTACAGATGTGAGAGCTGGACCATAAAGAAGACAGAGCACTGAAAATTGATGCTCTCAAACTGTGATGCTGGAGAAGACTCTTGAGAGTCCCTTGGACAGCAACAAGATCAAATCAGTCAATCCTAAAGGAAATCAACCCTGAATATTCATTGGAAGGACTGGTGCTAAAGCTGAAGCTCCAATACTTTGACTACCTGATGCGAAGAACTGACTCACTGGAAAAGACCCTGATGCTGGAAAAGACTGAAGGTAGGAGGAGAAGATGACGACAGAGGATGAGGTGTTTGGATGGCATCACTGACTCAATGGACATGAGTTTGAGCAAACTCTGGGAGAGAGTGAAGGACATGGAAGCCAGGCATGCAGCAGTCGATGGGGTTGCAAAGAACTGGACATGACTGAGAAACTATACAACAACAAAAGTCATGTAGCGTCGAATTACCTGACATTTGTGTCGCTTTACAATCATGCCTTATTACTTTCATATGGAGGAAGCCATAGGCATTAAGAGAACATAAGGAAAAGAGAAGAAGGGATTAAAACTATGGAAGTGTGCATTTTCAGTTGTTCCATTAGCCTAGATGCATTTTTGCCCCTCTTGTAGCTTGATTCATCAATTCTTCTTTGACGATGAAATTATACCAATATACTTCTAATAAATTCCTGGTTTTCTCCCAAAATAATTAAATAGATTTTCTGTCTCTTGCAACCAGGTTCAATTCAGTTCAGTCCTGTCCAACTCTTTGCGACTCCATGGATTGCAGCATACCATACTTCTCTATGCTTCACCATTTTCTGGAGTTTCCTCAAAGTCATGTCCATTGAATCAGTGATGCTAACTATCTCATCCTCTGTTGTCCCCTTCTCCTTCTCCCTTATATTTTTCCCAACATCAGGGCCTTTTCCATGTCAGAAAACTAAGATCATGGCATCTGGTTCCATCACTTTACGACAAATAGATGGGGAAAAAATGGAAGCAGTGACAGACTATTTTCTCGGGCTCCAAAATCACTGCAGACAGTGATTGCAGCCGTGAAATTAAGACACCTGCTCCTTGGAAGAAAAGCTATGACAAAGCAAGAAACAGTGTTTTAACTAAGCAGAGACATCACTCTGCAAGCAAAGGTCTGGGTAGTTAAAGCTATGATTTTCCCGATGGTCGTGTACAGATGTGAGAGCTGGACCATAAAGAAGACAGAGCACTGAAAATTGATGCTCTCAAACTGTGATGCTGGAGAAGACTCTTGAGAGTCCCTTGGACAGCAACAAGATCAAATCAGTCAATCCTAAAGGAAATCAACCCTGAATATTCATTGGAAGGACTGGTGCTAAAGCTGAAGCTCCAATACTTTGACTACCTGATGCGAAGAACTGACTCACTGGAAAAGACCCTGATGCTGGAAAAGACTGAAGGTAGGAGGAGAAGATGACGACAGAGGATGAGGTGTTTGGATGGCATCACTGACTCAATGGACATGAGTTTGAGCAAACTCTGGGAGAGAGTGAAGGACATGGAAGCCAGGCATGCAGCAGTCGATGGGGTTGCAAAGAACTGGACATGACTGAGAAACTATACAACAACAAAAGTCATGTAGCGTCGAATTACCTGACATTTGTGTCGCTTTACAATCATGCCTTATTACTTTCATATGGAGGAAGCCATAGGCATTAAGAGAACATAAGGAAAAGAGAAGAAGGGATTAAAACTATGGAAGTGTGCATTTTCAGTTGTTCCATTAGCCTAGATGCATTTTTGCCCCTCTTGTAGCTTGATTCATCAATTCTTCTTTGACGATGAAATTATACCAATATACTTCTAATAAATTCCTGGTTTTCTCCAAGATAATTAAATAGATTTTCTGTCTCTTGCAACCAGGTTCAATTCAGTTCAGTCCTGTCCAACTCTTTGCGACTCCATGGATTGCAGCATACCATACTTCTCTATGCTTCACCATTTTCTGGAGTTTCCTCAAAGTCATGTCCATTGAATCAGTGATGCTAACTATCTCATCCTCTGTTGTCCCCTTCTCCTTCTCCCTTATATTTTTCCCAACATCAGGGCCTTTTCCAATGAGTCGTTTCTTCACATTAGATGGCCAAAGTATTGGAGCTTCAGTTTCAGCATCAGTCCTTGCAATGAATGTTCAGGATTGATTTCCTTTAGGATTGACTGGTTTGATCTCTTTGCAGTCCAAGGGACTCTCAAGAGTCTTCTCCAACATCACAGTTCAAAGGAATCAATTCTTTGGTGCTCAGCCTTCTTTATGGTCCCATTCATATATTCATACATGACTACTGGGAAAACCATAGCTTTTACTATACGGACTTTTGTTGGCAAAGTGATGTCTCTGCCTTTTAATATGTTGTCTAGGTTTCACATAGCTTTTCTTCCAAGAATCAAGAGTTTCTTTTAATTTCATGGCTGCAGTCACCATCTGCAGTGATTTTAGAGTCCAAGAAAATAAACTGTTTCTATTGTTTCCCTATCTATTTGCCATGAAGTGATGGGACCAGATGCCATGATCTGTTTTTTGAATGTTGAGTTTTGGGCCAGCTTTTTCACACTCCTCTTTCACCTTCATCAAGAGGTTCTTTAGTTTCTCTTCACTTTCTGCCATAAGGGTGGTGTCATCTGCATACCTGAGGTTATTGATATTTCTCTTGGCAATCTTGACTCTAGCTTGTGCTTCATCCAGACTGGCACTGTGCATGATTTACTCTGCATGTAAGTTAAAATAGCAGGGTGACAATATCCAGCTTTGATGTACTCCTTTTCCAATTTGGAATCAGTTCATTGTTCCATGTCTGGTTCTAACTGTTGCTTCTTGACCTGTATACAGATTTCACAGGAGGCAGGTAAAGTCATCAGGTATTCCCATTTCTTTCAGCATTTTCCACAGTTTGTTGTGATTCACACAGTCAAAGGCCACTACAATCAATGAAGCAGTAGTAGATGCAACAAAGAGACCTTCTTTTTAAGTTCATTATGCATTCTCATAAGGCATACATAAAGCAAGTCAGGAAATTCCTATCCTGTGCCTTTTCATGTTAGCACTTTGTCTATGACTATATCTTCTGAGCTCATATATCCATAGATCCAGTTGCCTAACTGACAGGATATCACAGTCACCTCAAACTCACTATCACCTCTCCTCTCAAACTTCTGCCTCCAGGGTTCTCTATCACGGTAAATGGCATCACACTCAAGTCACAAAGTTGAATGAGGTACATGCCTTATAAAACCCATCACGCCATGGGCCTTGCTTTCCTCTCTAGTTAAAACATACACTGTTTCTGCCTCCATTCTCTAACCTCCACCCCCACTAATTTATCTAAAATTAATGAGGTTGTTGTTGGAGGTGGTGGTTTATTTGCTAAGTCATGTCCAAATCTTGCAACCCTATAGACTATAGCCCTCCAGGTTCTTCTGTCCATAGAATTTCCCATGCAACAATTGTGGAGTGGGTTGCCATTTCCTTCTCCAATTAATGAGGCAAATTTCTTTTTCTCCCAGTGTTCTCAACCATTCCCATTTTGAATGGAACTTTCCTGTGCAAAACCTTACCTCCAATGCAAAGTATTATATTTAAAGTAAAGAATTATAGTAGTCCCTACCCCCACAGGCTCCATCCACTTTCCCTAGATTTTGTCTCAGAGATAAGAGCATCCTGATTCTCACACATCTAAGAGTCTGAAACAAATGAGGTAGAAACAGGAAAAGCTACAGAGGTCATAGTTTTTTCAGTGCTACTAGTCAAGGGTCTTACTGATTTAGTTTTACATGGATTGACATAGGACTCAATCTCACTTAACAAATTAAGGTTTGGACCTCTGCTGCCACTTTGGCAAGAAATTTTTTTTAAATAATTAATCTGTTTTTGGTTGTGTTGGATCTTCATTGCTGCAAGGCTTCAACAGAGAGTCTAGTTGTAGCGAACAGAGTCTCCTCTTTGTTGAAGTGCATGGGTTTCTCATTGCAGTGGCTTCTCTTGTTGCAGTCTGTGGTACACGGACTTAGTTGCTCTATGGCATGTGGGATCTTCCCAGACCAGGGATCAAACTCTTGTCCCTTGCATTGGCAAGTGGATTCATATCCACTGAACTGCCAGGGAAGTTTCTAGTAAGAAAATTGATCCTGCATGTTCCTTGTTTTCTCATCCTGCTTTCTTCATCATCAAAATATCTCACAGAAGCATCTGATTATTGGGCCTGCTTTCATTCCTATGCCATAGCTACAAGTGACACTAAGACAGAGAGAAACTGGCTTCTCTTCTGAGGAGATAGGACTCATAAATGGCAGAAAACCCTGAACAAGGGAAAGGTGATCAAAAGATGTTGGGCAACCTCAAAGCACAAGTAACCCTTCCTTGCTGCTTAACATAGTCAGTTCATGACATTCTTCTGGCCATGGAAATTGCTTCATGATAAGCATCTGACCCATTTCAGGTCAAGGAGACAATGGGGGTGTGGGCTTGGGGGTTATTGTAAAAGAAGATCTCTCACTTTTAAACTCCATTGGAAGTTAGCCCTCCTCCTTTCTGGACAGTGTAGTTTAGGAATGTAAGACCTGGAATTATTGCAGCAATTTTGTCACCATCAGAAAAGCTATGCCCAAGATAAAGCTATGCCCAAGATAAAGCTAGCATAGCATGATGCAGAGTGGAGATACAGGAAGATGATGAGAAACTAGATTTTACTGATCCTGAAGCCTGCGCATTCTACCTCTGAATCTTACAATTAATTGTGTGAGCTTATTTGTCATTTAAGCTAGCTTGAAGTTTTAATTTTCTAAAAAGACCCACATCTGACAAAGGACTTTTACCATAATATATAAATAACTCTCAAAGCTCAATAAGAACTAAATCGATTAAGAAAATGCACAAAAGATTTGATGAGATACTTCATCAGAGAAGATATGTAGATGGCAAATAAGCACAAGAAAAAATGATTAACATTAGCTATTAGGAGCAAATTAAACTACAGTGAGAAACTACTACACATTTCTCAGAATGGCTAAAATTAAAAATCAGTACCAAATGTTGACACAGATATATACCAAATAGAACTCTGACACATGCTGATGGGAATAAAAAATGGAACAGCAACTTTGGGAAACAGTTTGACAGCTTCTTTCATCTTTTTATTCTTAGAACAATTTTTAAATTGACATAATTACTTTTCAAGTTAAATATGCTCTATGGCATGTTCTTCCAGACCAGGGATCAAACTCTTGTCCCTTGCATTGGCAAGTGGATTCATATCCACTGAACTGCCAGGGAAGTTTCTAGTAAGAAAATTGATCCTGCATGTTCCTTGTTTTCTCATCCTGCTTTCTTCATCATCAAAATATCTCACAGAAGCATCTGATTATTGGGCCTGCTTTCATTCCTATGCCATAGCTACAAGTGACACTAAGACAGAGAGAAACTGGCTTCTCTTCTGAGGAGATAGGACTCATAAATGGCAGAAAACCCTGAACAAGGGAAAGGTGATCAAAAGATGTTGGGCAACCTCAAAGCACAAGTAACCCTTCCTTGCTGCTTAACATAGTCAGTTCATGACATTCTTCTGGCCATGGAAATTGCTTCATGATAAGCATCTGACCCATTTCAGGTCAAGGAGACAATGGGGGTGTGGGCTTGGGGGTTATTGTAAAAGAAGATCTCTCACTTTTAAACTCCATTGGAAGTTAGCCCTCCTCCTTTCTGGACAGTGTAGTTTAGGAATGTAAGACCTGGAATTATTGCAGCAATTTTGTCACCATCAGAAAAGCTATGCCCAAGATAAAGCTATGCCCAAGATAAAGCTAGCATAGCATGATGCAGAGTGGAGATACAGGAAGATGATGAGAAACTAGATTTTACTGATCCTGAAGCCTGCGCATTATACCTCTGAATCTTACAATTAATTGTGTGAGCTTATTTGTCATTTAAGCTAGCTTGAAGTTTTAATTTTCTAAAAAGACCCACATCTGACAAAGGACTTTTACCATAATATATAAATAACTCTCAAAGCTCAATAAGAACTAAATCGATTAAGAAAATGCACAAAAGATTTGATGAGATACTTCATCAGAGAAGATATGTAGATGGCAAATAAGCACAAGAAAAAATGATTAACATTAGCTATTAGGAGCAAATTAAACTACAGTGAGAAACTACTACACATTTCTCAGAATGGCTAAAATTAAAAATCAGTACCAAATGTTGACACAGATATATACCAAATAGAACTCTGACACATGCTGATGGGAATAAAAAATGGAACAGCAACTTTGGGAAACAGTTTGACAGCTTCTTTCATCTTTTTATTCTTAGAACAATTTTTAAATTGACATAATTACTTTTCAAGTTAAATATACCATTCCCATGTGACCCATCAATCCCACTCCTATGTATTTAACCAAGAGAATCAAAAACTTATGTGCACATAAAACTTGTAATAAATGTTCATGGTGGCTTTATTCATTGTCAAAAAAAGAAAAAAAAAACTGGTGACAACCTAAATATCTTTCAACTGTTGACATAATAATCAAATTATGACATATCCATGGAATGGAATATTATTCAGCAATAGAAAAGGAACAGACCACTGACACATGTAATTGCATGGATGGATCTCAAGGGCATTGTGATAACTGAAAGAATAAAAAGGCTACATATGTGTGATTTCACTTACATCACATCTGGAAAAAACAGAATTATAGGGATAGAAGAAAAATCAGTAATTGCCAGGGACTGAGGGTGGAGGTGGGGTGGGAGAGATTGATGACCAAAGGGTGGCATGAAGGGATTTGTGAGGAGGGAGCAAACTGATATATATCTTGGTTACAGTGGGATTTACATAACTGCATACATTTGTCAAGACTTAAAGACCTGTACTCATGAAAACAGCAAATTTTATTATATGTGACATTTTTAAAGTGAATAATTTTTAAGCTCTGCCTCTATGCATGCATGCTCAATTGCCTCAGTAGTGTCTCATTCCTTGCTGCCCCACTGATGGGCAGTGCCTGCCAGGTGCCTCTGTCCATGGGATCTTTCCAGGAAGAATACTAGAGTGAATTGCCATTTCCTCCTCCAGGAGATCTTCTTGACCCAGAGACTGAACCTGCTTCTCCTGCATCTCCTTCACTGCAGGAGGATTCCTTACCACCAAGCCACCGGTGAGGACCCTGCCTCTATAGTGACCTTCAATCCAGTGGATAAAATAAAGTTTCAATCATCAGGAAACGTTAATGTAACTGATAAATAAAAGTGCCTGATTTAAGTGCCTGACATGAGATGCACACACCTAAACACATATCTAAGATAGACAAGTACGAATGCGTGCAACTTCAAAAATTAGCACATATAAATATTGAAATAAATATAACAAGGTAAAATTAATACAAGAATGCTCCCTGGACAGGATAAGCAGTAGTTATAAGAATAAAATCTTGAAATGATCTGAAAAACACTTTGCAAAGTATGAATATGTATAAAAATGCAGATTTCATAATTTTCCTACAATCTTTACAAGGTTTAGCATAATATTGTACATATTGCTGGTGTCTGGTAAATAATTTTTGTTTAGTCTTGTTTTTACATAAGAGTCATAAACAAAATGAATTGTTCAAAGGAGTATAAACTCAAAGGTGGGTGTCCGGAAGAAGTTCCTATGTATCCACTCCAGAGTTGGCTCAGATCCCAAGGGCTCTTCTTGTTATGGGCAAAGTTTAGAGTTGGCCATCTTGTAATGTCTTTATTCAGGATAATGGAGGTCCAGCATGGCATGCAGTTTGAGTCACTAGTATCTAACTTGTGCTCTCTGCTCTACCTAAAGATACAGGCTCTGATAGGTGTAAGAACAGAAGCACCCCCCTGCCCGGGTGGGCATCCTTCCTGCACAACCTCCGGTGCTCGCCTTCTCTCTCCTGCTTGGTTTGTTCTGCACAGACCAGCCTTGATGGTATCTTGTTTCCCAAACCTGTGAGGGCCAACCCAGGTGCAGACTGGTGACGTGACAATTAACCTTCAAAGTGGCCTAATCCCAGGTTGGAGGCACACAGCATCAACCACCTCCGGAAAGTCAGCATCTTGTGAACCCACTGGTGTCCCACAAATCCGGTGCTGCTGTGATTTGCCAGATGAAAGAAAACTGTTTAATTAACCACCTTTACTCACCTCACCAGGGCCCTAGAAAGCCTTAATTTCACTCCATCAAAACAGTACCTTTCTCAAACTATAGGCTAGATAGTATAAAGAATTAGTTTTATTCAAGTAGATCCTATAATTCCCCTCATTTAGATCGCCTCCTAGCTGACACTTCCACTGGACACTGAACTCTTAACTTTTTTGGTCCAGTTTTTCTTCATTTTCAACTCTGAAATCTTATTCATGAAAACATCTTACTCCTACTTCACTATTATTTTGGTTTGGGTTCTCTGATATTACTAGGTTGGAACTTCTTAAGTACACCTATCTCACAGATGGACTTAATGTCATAGAAGACATTGGCATCAGAGTCACTGGCTCTGATGTTACAAAGTGGACCCTAGCTGTGCATGATTTTTAAAGTAACAAATGTATAACATAGAGAGGAAAACAAAGTCTAGTGAAAAATATTCACAACTTTCCCTCTAGCAAAGGTTTAGCATAATATTGTACATATTGCTGGTGTCTGGTAAATAATTTTTGTTTAGTCTTGTTTTTACATAAGAGTCATAAACAAAATGAATTGTTCAAAGGAGTATAAACTCAAAGGTGGGTGTCCGGAAGAAGTTCCTATGTATCCACTCCAGAGTTGGCTCAGATCCCAAGGGCTCTTCTTGTTATGGGCAAAGTTTAGAGTTGGCCATCTTGTAATGTCTTTATTCAGGATAATGGAGGTCCAGCATGGCATGCAGTTTGAGTCACTAGTATCTAACTTGTGCTCTCTGCTCTACCTAAAGATACAGGCTCTGATAGGTGTAAGAACAGAAGCACCCCCCTGCCCGGGTGGGCATCCTTCCTGCACAACCTCCGGTGCTCGCCTTCTCTCTCCTGCTTGGTTTGTTCTGCACAGACCAGCCTTGATGGTATCTTGTTTCCCAAACCTGTGAGGGCCAACCCAGGTGCAGACTGGTGACGTGACAATTAACCTTCAAAGTGGCCTAATCCCAGGTTGGAGGCACACAGCATCAACCACCTCCGGAAAGTCAGCATCTTGTGAACCCACTGGTGTCCCACAAATCCGGTGCTGCTGTGATTTGCCAGATGAAAGAAAACTGTTTAATTAACCACCTTTACTCACCTCACCAGGGCCCTAGAAAGCCTTAATTTCACTCCATCAAAACAGTACCTTTCTCAAACTATAGGCTAGATAGTATAAAGAATTAGTTTTATTCAAGTAGATCCTATAATTCCCCTCATTTAGATCGCCTCCTAGCTGACACTTCCACTGGACACTGAACTCTTAACTTTTTTGGTCCAGTTTTTCTTCATTTTCAACTCTGAAATCTTATTCATGAAAACATCTTACTCCTACTTCACTATTATTTTGGTTTGGGTTCTCTGATATTACTAGGTTGGAACTTCTTAAGTACACCTATCTCACAGATGGACTTAATGTCATAGAAGACATTGGCATCAGAGTCACTGGCTCTGATGTTACAAAGTGGACCCTAGCTGTGCATGATTTTTAAAGTAACAAATGTATAACATAGAGAGGAAAACAAAGTCTAGTGAAAAATATTCACAACTTGCCCTCTAGCAAATCCCTTCCTGCATATAAGGCAAGAGAAGAGGATTTCATGAGTCACCATGAAGTTTAGAGACTGAAAGTCACCTGTTCTCTTTCAAAAGATTTTCTGGATACATTTTTAAAATGCAACAAGACAAAAGACTTGCTTTCATCTCTTTTCCCTGTTTTACATATTCAGAACTACAAGAGTCCCAAACAAAGAATTCATAAATAAGCCATTTCACATATATTTATAATACATTATATATTTTAATTATAAGGTATATTTCACAGTCAGTGGCAAAATATAGACACTAATCTTACTATCTCATACACACACAGCACACTCTCCTCTCCTTTTCTCATGGTAAGCAGGCAATGTCCAATGCCTGACTCCACTGATGTTTGCTTTACTCCAGTTCTTTCAACAGGGCTCAGTTGCCCTATAAGCTTCATCATTCTGGCTGTGATCAGACCTGGGAGATCATTTCCCAAAGGCAGAAAGTACCATGGAAGCCTCAGGATTATCCATACCCACCTCACAGATGTTTGGAAGCACCCACAGAGCAATCTGTGGGCCTTAAGTTTGTGAGTCCTAAGTGAAGGTGGCCACCCAGAGGAGGTCTCCCCAGGTGACTCAGTCACAAACCACAGAATGGCTACCATGCCAGAGGAGACTGGTGAGAATTTTCTAGCTAATCGACTTTCACCCAGGGCCTTGGGGAAAAGCCTCTGAGAAGGAGGTTTTAGAACCAAATGGGGGGAATGCAAGGCAGCACCTGGATCAAGCAGAACAAGCAGGAAGAACAAGCAAGCCATCCCTCAGTGGGGCTAAGTAGGGCTCCTCACAACAGTGAGGATGCATAAGTTAACACTGCAAGTTGTGACTACTCAGTTCACACAAACCTAACACATCAAGGCATTAAGAAAAGCCAGAGCGCAGATAACCCATGACCTGTTTAAAATGATGGGGATAGGAACGTTTCAAGTTGTTATCAATGCTGTTGTAACATTCTTGAGGCAAGGTACCATGAACCTTGGGGCCTCCATATCTTCCAGGACAACAGGAATGTCCCAGACAACAGATACAGGGCATAAGTGCTCTAGATTTAAAATTTTTAGTTCCCTGTGCCTGTGAAAGGTAAGTTATTCTAACTTCATAGAATATGAAGTTATTGATAAAGTTGTTTACTCATCCTTCAGATAGGTTTTACATGTAACTCTCTTATTTAATCCTCACGATAGCATTGTGAAATAGTGACTTTTTTCCATTTTATAGATGAAGAAACTAAGGTTTACAGAGGTTAAAGCTTATGGGGATGTAATAAATTAACCCCAGCAGCACAGTAACAACTCTGGTCTTTAGATGTCCCATCTGGTGTTCTTTGTATTACCCGGCAGTTTTCAAACTCGGTTTTTCAACAGTTCCATGGAGAAGTGTGTGAGATTTTGTGGAACTTCTTAAAACAAATAGCACTGGCATATATACACTATCGTGTGTAAAATAGATAGACAGTCAGTGAGAAGCTGTGCATGGGCATAGGAAGCTCAGCCTGGAGCTCTGTGACAACTCAGAAGGGTGGGATAGGGTGTGATATGGGGGTGTTCAGGAGGAAGGGGACATATGTATACTTGTGGCTGATTAGCATTGTTGCATGACAGAAAGCAACACAATATTGTAAGGCAATTATCCTCCAATTAAAAATAAAATTAAAAACTTTTTAAAATAATTTCTACTCAGGAATGCCTGACTTTGATATAGCCCTTTGCTTTCAAGTACATTTGATTCCTTCAGCAATTGTCAGAGTGTTGTTAGGACTTACTTTCCCTTGATGCTGCAATGATTAAGAAGGATAAATAATACACAGATAGGGCCCTGGGTGCCTTGAAAGCAAGTCTTGCTTCTGTAAGAATCCCAGGCTCACGGGGCTGTGGCAAGGCAAGAAGGCAAAGCAGAAGGAAGTCTGTTACTGATACTTTGTGCCATCAAGTGATAATGCAACCGTCCCTCTTCCTGTTGAAGAGTTTGAAGTGCTCTCAGTTATGAATGAAATTCTCTCAGGTTTTTTTTTTTTTTAATTCCTTTAAAACACCTAGCTTTTAAATGAGTTATAGTAGCTTCCTGCCTCAGCAACTGCTCGGATGTAACTGCTCAGATGTTCCTTGTGTTTATGGCTGCCTGTCATCTGACCTTGGGGTTTTGACTCGGGAAACAGTAATGCAGAGAAAGATGCAGGGAAACAGAATTTATTCTAGCAATTGCTAGAATATACCATTTCTATGCCAGGATGGCAGGCAATATCCAGTGCTTGCAGCAAGAAAGGTTTCATCAGACTGGCTCCATGACATGATTTTGACAGTGGTTGTGGCTCCCTCCCTCCTCTTTATTTGTATGTCCATTTTCAGAACTTGAGTCTTCAAGAAATTCTATGAAGTATCCAGCTCTTCTGTCCAGGGTTTGGGTTTCCCAGGCTCAAACTTTGGAGATGTGTTTGAGTCCTCTTTGTAAACCTATGTCT
The DNA here is from genome assembly GCA_022376925.1 of Tragulus kanchil. Taxonomy (NCBI): domain Eukaryota; kingdom Metazoa; phylum Chordata; class Mammalia; order Artiodactyla; family Tragulidae; genus Tragulus; species Tragulus kanchil. The sequence goes on along the minus strand of JAIOJX010000024.1, from coordinate 77,271,255 downwards.
AATTCATTAGGAAATTCTGAAAATGGTCTGCCTCCTCCACTGGTACCCACTGGCCCCAGCCACCATTATCTCTCAGTGGATTACAGCCTCTTAATTGGCTTTCCTGCTTTCATCTTTGTTCCCATATAGTCCTTTCTCCATATAGTAGTCAGCGATCTTTTAAAATCTTAAGTCAGGGGACTTCCCTGGTGGTCCAGTGGCTAAGACTCCCAGTTCCCAATGCAGGGGCCTGGGGTTTCATCTTTTGTCAGGGAACTAGACTCCACATATCTCAACAAAGATTGAAGATTTATGTGCTACAACTAAGATATAGTACTGCCAAATAAATATATTTTAAAAAAAAATCTGGGGCATCCCTGGTGGTCCAGTGAGTGAAGAGTCCGCCTTGCAGTGAAAGGGGCATTGGTTCGATTCCTGGCCTGGAAAGATACCATGTGCCATGGAGCGGCTGGACTGGTGTGTCCAATTGCAAGCCAGTGCTCTGGAGCACATGCACCCAGAGCTGGTGCTCTGCAGTGAGAGAGGCCACTGCAATGGGAGGCCCACACAAGTGAAAGAATGAAAAAGATGGATGAAAACAAATATAAATAAAAGAGGCATGATGGGGGGGGGGGAATCTCTCGACAAACCAGAGATGCACATTATGATTAAAGACAGGATGGGTATGAGTGATTTAAAATTAAAAAATAATAATAAAAGAATAAAAAATCTTAAGTCAGATCCTGTTCTCCTCCAATCAAAACCAACCCATATTTCTGATCTTTACTCAAAATAAATTTCAAAATGCATATCGAGACCTAGATGATTGACTGGTTGCTTGCTACCTTTCTAAACTTATTTCCCTTCTCTTTCTCCCTTGCTCAGCTTTGGCTGCACAAGCCTCGCTGCTATACTTCAAAATGCTGAGCACACTCCTCATGCCAGACCGTTAGCCTTGCTCTTTCTTCTGAGCACTTTTCTCCAGGATGCCAATGTGACTTACTTCTGCACTCAGTCAGGTCTCTACTTAAATGTTATTTTATAAGATAGACCACTTTGACCACCTATTCAAGATAACACTTTTTTCCTCTGCCAGATCTTTTCCTCTGTCAGAGAGCTCTATATTTTTCTTTTCTAAATGTAAATCATTCCTCTTCATTTTTCTTCTTTCGTATCTAATATACAATGCATATATGCATTGGTTTATTATTTATCTTTCCCACTACAATGTAAATTCCTTGAGAATAGGAACTTTGTTTTCTACTATATTCCCAGGGCCTAAAAACGTTCTTGGAACTTAGTGAGCCCTCAAGAAATATACATTAAATAGATATGTTGATCGAATAAATCCCATTTCTGCTTAGATCAACTACAGTTGGTTTCTATTTCTTACAACATAAACTCCTAAGAACCTTATCTGATAGACATAATGTAGGGCTCAATACAACCAATTCAATTCAGTTGCTCAGTCATGTCTGACTCTTTGAGACCCCATGGACTGCAGCACGCCAGGCTTCGCTGTTCTTCACCATCTCCCAGAGCTTGGAAAAGTCATGTTCATTGACTCAGTGATGCCATCCAACCATCTCATCCTCTGTCATCCCCTTCTTCTTCTCCCTTCTATTTTTCCCAATGTCAGGGCCTTTTCCAATGAGTCATCTCTTTGCATCAGGTGACCAAAGTATTGGAGCTTCAGCTTCAGCATGAGTCCTTCCAATGAATGTTTAGGGTTGATTTCCTTTAGGATTAACTAGTTTGATCTCCTAGCAATCCAAGGGACTCTCAAGAGTCTTCTCCAACATCACAATTCAAAGGCATCAGTTCTTCAGTGCTCATTCCTCTTTATGGCCCAACTCTCACATCCATACAAGATTGCTGAGAAAACCAAAGCTTTTACTATATGGACTTTTGTCAGCAAAGTGATGTCTCTGCTTTTTTTTTTTTTTTTTTAAGATTTATTTATTTATTTACTTTGGGGTTGGGGAAGGAGGGGAGTAGGCGGGCCACTTCTATTGGTCTTTCTTTTATCTATTTTCATTCGTCTTCGTTCTTTGGCTCCTATGGGCCTCCCATCGCGGTAGTCTGTCGTTGCAGAGCACCGGCTCTGGGCGCATGCGCTCCAGAGCTCCGGCTCGGTGATTGGACACATCAGTCCAGCCGCTCCGCGGCACGTGGGATCTTCCCAGGCCAGGGCTCGAACCGGCGCCCCTTGCACTGCAAGGCGGTGTCTTTACCCACTGGACCACCAGGGAAGCCCTCTGCTTTTTTTTAATTTCAATGATTTATTTATTTATTTTTAGCTGTGCTGGGTCTTCATTGCTGTGTGGGCCTTACTGTAGTTGTGGTGCACAGGCTCAGTTGTTCCACAGCATGTGGGATCTCCCAGGATCCACTATCAAACCTGTGTCTCCTGCACTGGCAGTAGGATTCTTTACCACTGAGCCACCAGGGAAGTCACTGATGTCTCTGCTTTTTAATATGCTATCTAGTTTTGTCATAGTTTTTCTCCCAAGGAGCAAGTGTCTTTTAATTTCATGACTGCAGTCACCATCTGCAGTGATTTTGGCACCCAAGAAAATAAAGTCTGTCACTTTTCCATTGTTTCCGCATCTATTTACCATGAAGTGATGGGACTGGATGCCATGATCTTCATTTTGTAAATGCTGAGGTTTAAGCTCGCTTTTTCACTCTCCTCTTTCACCTTCATCAAGAGGCTCTTTGGTTACTCTTTACTTTCTACTGTAAGGGCGGTGTCATCTGAATACCTGAGGTACTGATATTTTTGCCAGCAATCTTGACTCCAGCTTGTTTTTTTTTTTTTTTTTTTTTTAACATTTATTTATTTATTTTTGGCGGGGGTGGGGAGGGAGGAGGGTGGGCGGGCCACTTCCACTGGTCTTTCATTTGTCTAGTTTCATCCATCTTTGTTCTTTGGCCCATGTTGGCCTCCCATCGCGGTGGCCTCTGTTGTCGCAGAGCACAGGCTCTGGGCGCATGCGCTCCAGAGCTCGGGCTCGGTAATTGGACACATTGGTCCAGCCACTCCGCAGCACGTGGGATATTCCCAGGCCAGGGATCGAACTGGCGCCCCTTGCACTGCAAGGCGGTGTCCCTACCCACTGGACCACCAAGGAAGCCCCCAGTTTGTGTTTTATCCAGCCTAGCATTTTGCATGATGTACTCTGCATATAAGTTCAATAAGCAGGGTGACAATATACAGCCTTGAAATACTCCTGGAACCAGTTCATTGTTCCATGTCTGGTTCTAACTGTTGCTTCTTGACGTGCATACAGGTTTCTCAGGAAGCAGGTAAGGTGGTCTCGTATTTCCGTCTCTCAGAATTTTCCACAGTTTGTTACGACCGCACAGTCAAAGACCTTTAGCATAGTCAATGAAGCAGAAGTAGATGTTTTTCTGGAAACAGTTTTCTGCCTTTTTTTTTTTTTTTTTTTTTTTTGAGAGTCTGACGTGACTTAGTGACTAAACAACAACAATAAAATGCTAAGAAGTTCAGAGCAAGGGAAAGTAGTCATGAACGGAGTTGAAGGATGCAGGTTTCCCTGGTGGTCCAGTGGGTAAGGAGTCTACCTTGCAGTGCAAGGTGCACAGGTTTGATCACTGGCCAGGGAAGATCCCACATGCCATGGAGTGACCGGACCAGTGTGCCCAATTACAAGCCAGTGCTCTAGAGAGCATGTGCCCAGGGCCGGCGGGCTCTGCAATGAGAGAAGCCACTGCAATGGGAGGCCCACACTGGCCGAAGAATAAAGATGGATGAAAATAAATAAATAAAATATCAATAAAAGAGGCCAAAATTAAAAAAAAAATGTTACAGAGTTGAGGGATGTGTGGGACTGGATGTAGGCTGGAATGAGAGATAGAATTAAGGTGATCATGGACTTGGCTGGTGGTCCAGTGGCTAAGACTCTATGCTCCCAATGTAGGGGATCCAGGTTCTATCCCTGCTCAGGGAATTAGACTCCACATGTCACAACTAAAGATCCGCATAGCACAACCAAGACAGAAGATCCCCTGTGCCACAATTAACAACTGCTGTGTTCAAATAAATATATAAATTTTTTTCAAAAAGAGATGATCAGGGGCTTCCCTGGTGCTCCAGTGGGTAAGGACACCACCTTGCAGTGCAATCTGGGCGCATGCGCTCCAGAGCTCGGGCTCGGTAATTGGACACATTGGTCCAGCCACTCCGCAGCACGTGGGATATTCCCAGGCCAGGGATCGAACTGGCGCCCCTTGCACTGCAAGGCGGTGTCCCTACCCACTGGACCACCAAGGAAGCCCCCAGTTTGTGTTTTATCCAGCCTAGCATTTTGCATGATGTACTCTGCATATAAGTTCAATAAGCAGGGTGACAATATACAGCCTTGAAATACTCCTGGAACCAGTTCATTGTTCCATGTCTGGTTCTAACTGTTGCTTCTTGACGTGCATACAGGTTTCTCAGGAAGCAGGTAAGGTGGTCTCGTATTTCCGTCTCTCAGAATTTTCCACAGTTTGTTACGACCGCACAGTCAAAGACCTTTAGCATAGTCAATGAAGCAGAAGTAGATGTTTTTCTGGAAACAGTTTTCTGCCTTTTTTTTTTTTTTTTTTTTTTTTGAGAGTCTGACGTGACTTAGTGACTAAACAACAACAATAAAATGCTAAGAAGTTCAGAGCAAGGGAAAGTAGTCATGAACGGAGTTGAAGGATGCAGGTTTCCCTGGTGGTCCAGTGGGTAAGGAGTCTACCTTGCAGTGCAAGGTGCACAGGTTTGATCACTGGCCAGGGAAGATCCCACATGCCATGGAGTGACCGGACCAGTGTGCCCAATTACAAGCCAGTGCTCTAGAGAGCATGTGCCCAGGGCCGGCGGGCTCTGCAATGAGAGAAGCCACTGCAATGGGAGGCCCACACTGGCCGAAGAATAAAGATGGATGAAAATAAATAAATAAAATATCAATAAAAGAGGCCAAAATTAAAAAAAAAATGTTACAGAGTTGAGGGATGTGTGGGACTGGATGTAGGCTGGAATGAGAGATAGAATTAAGGTGATCATGGACTTGGCTGGTGGTCCAGTGGCTAAGACTCTATGCTCCCAATGTAGGGGATCCAGGTTCTATCCCTGCTCAGGGAATTAGACTCCACATGTCACAACTAAAGATCCCGCATAGCACAACCAAGACAGAAGATCCCCTGTGCCACAATTAACAACTGCTGTGTTCAAATAAATATATAAATTTTTTTCAAAAAGAGATGATCAGGGGCTTCCCTGGTGCTCCAGTGGGTAGGGACACCACCTTGCAGTGCAAGAGGCGCCGGTTCAATCCCTGGCCTGGGAGGATCCCGCATGCCATGGAGCAGCTGGACCGATGTGTCCAGTGGCCGAGCCAGAGCTCTGGAGCACATGTGCCCAGAGCCGGTGCTCTGCGACAACAGAGGCCCACACGGGGCAAAGGAGCACAGATGGATGAAAATGGATAGATGAAGGACCAATAGAGGTGGCCCGCCCACCTCCCTCCCTCCCCAACCTGCCTCACCCAAAACAAAACAAAACAAAAATAATAAAATTAAAAAAAAAAAGAGGTGATCAGAGGGGAAAGGTGGTCTACAGACACTTCATACACGTGACAACAGCACTGCAGGTACATGATAAGGAGGTGGAAACATAAGAAGCAAGCAAGGTCTAGTTTAGTAGAGGTTCCCTCAAGCTATGCATTAGTTTTTCTTAATTTCTAGGAAAAGATTTAGATCTCACAGCTTAAAGCTGTGTTTCAGGTCTTTTTCTAAATTGTACTGTATCTACATCCTCAACCAATCTTGCTTTCTCCATCATATTTATTTGTTTTTGGCTGCACTGCCTCTTCATTGATGTTTGAGGGTTTTCTCTAGTTGTGGTGAGTGGAGGATACTCCTTGTTGCAGTGGGCAAACTTTTCATGCAGGTGGCTTTTCATTGCCCAGGACAGGCTATAGTGGGTGGGGCCTTCAGTAGTTGCAGCAAGTGATCTCAGTGGTTGTAGCTCAGGAGCTCTAGAGCATGGACACAGTAGTTGTGGTACACAGGCTTAGTTGCTCTGAGGTATGTAGAATCTTCCTGGACCAGGGATCAAACTCATGCCCCTTGCACTGGAAGAAGGATTCCTATCGATTGCAAAACCAGGAAAGTCTCCTCCACCGTCTTACAATCAAAGATCATATAAACAATCATTTTTTAAAGTTCCTTTGCATCATTCATTGGTTTTGAAAAGGTCAGACTTTTTTCTCTTGAACTGCTATCAAATCAAATTTTTCCCTTCCTATACTTATTATATATATTTAATATATATACTAGACTTTCCAATTACTCCTGTAAATTTTTATCTTTCAGCCCATCATTATAGCTTGTTGCTTAGCATTTGGAATCCTAACTCTCCAGGTCAATACAGTATAGTTTCTGTCACTTGATTTCATACAAATATTTCTCATAGATCTTTATCCAAGTTGCTGAGGAAAATGTTGAGTGAAGTAAGGCCTGGAACCTTAAAGATTTCTTATCAAGTTGAAGTTGATCTTATCAGTGCTTGGGTTTAACTTTTCAATCAACAATAAATAAATTCACCCAACTATTTTTGCAGGGAAGAGATTGAGGTTTGTTTAGTATGTGGACTGAGATTGCTATGAACATGATTCTGACACAAACTTTGCCAGTGACTGTCAAGTTAAATAACTTCTTTTGGATTTTTCCCAAATGAGTAGTGCTCAAAATCCTTCAAGCTAGGCTTCAACAGTATGTGAACCAAAGGCTACATTAAACTCATTTACTATTCCAAAATTCAGAGATTTTATCATCCAGTCTGTATTTCCCCATGAAAAGAGAATATTTTACTATATTTTTCAGTAGCTATTTTCTCTCTCAAAGAGCAATAATACTTCTCTTTGGCTTAATTAATGATATTTCAGCAAAATTGAGTTTCACTGTGTTGCCAAGAATAGACAGTGTAATTGCCATCAATTTCAGAAAACTTTGTTGGGTGCATGCATACAGTGCTAGGCTTTGTACTAAGGGGCTTCTAAAATAAAGTACCAACAGTAAAAACTAAGTTAACTACCAAATAAACCCTACATTCCCAAATTGTGTTCTGTTGCTTATTGATTTTGGATCTTTGTAGAACTATGGAACTAAGTCTCAGACTCTTCCATTGACACTGGCCATGTTGTTTCCACAGTGCCCGTCCTTACTCATTTCATTAGAAGAACTGTATTTTGTGCCTGAATTCCTTGAGATGTTCTCTCATTCTCTCAGAGGCTTTGTGTGATTAATCATTTTCTTCATTTGGTTTTCCAGTGTTCCTTCTGGGACATTTAAGGAAATGGAAATTATATCAGTTAGGATTTGAAAAGGTCAGACTTTTTTCTCTTGAACTGCTATCAAATCAAATTTTTCCCTTCCTATACTTATTATATATATTTAATATATATACTAGACTTTCCAATTACTCCTGTAAATTTTTATCTTTCAGCCCATCATTATAGCTTGTTGCTTAGCATTTGGAATCCTAACTCTCCAGGTCAATACAGTATAGTTTCTGTCACTTGATTTCATACAAATATTTCTCATAGATCTTTATCCAAGTTGCTGAGGAAAATGTTGAGTGAAGTAAGGCCTGGAACCTTAAAGATTTCTTATCAAGTTGAAGTTGATCTTATCAGTGCTTGGGTTTAACTTTTCAATCAACAATAAATAAATTCACCCAACTATTTTTGCAGGGAAGAGATTGAGGTTTGTTTAGTATGTGGACTGAGATTGCTATGAACATGATTCTGACACAAACTTTGCCAGTGACTGTCAAGTTAAATAACTTCTTTTGGATTTTTCCCAAATGAGTAGTGCTCAAAATCCTTCAAGCTAGGCTTCAACAGTATGTGAACCAAAGGCTACATTAAACTCATTTACTATTCCAAAATTCAGAGATTTTATCATCCAGTCTGTATTTCCCCATGAAAAGAGAATATTTTACTATATTTTTCAGTAGCTATTTTCTCTCTCAAAGAGCAATAATACTTCTCTTTGGCTTAATTAATGATATTTCAGCAAAATTGAGTTTCACTGTGTTGCCAAGAATAGACAGTGTAATTGCCATCAATTTCAGAAAACTTTGTTGGGTGCATGCATACAGTGCTAGGCTTTGTACTAAGGGGCTTCTAAAATAAAGTACCAACAGTAAAAACTAAGTTAACTACCAAATAAACCCTACATTCCCAAATTGTGTTCTGTTGCTTATTGATTTTGGATCTTTGTAGAACTATGGAACTAAGTCTCAGACTCTTCCATTGACACTGGCCATGTTGTTTCCACAGTGCCCGTCCTTACTCATTTCATTAGAAGAACTGTATTTTGTGCCTGAATTCCTTGAGATGTTCTCTCATTCTCTCAGAGGCTTTGTGTGATTAATCATTTTCTTCATTTGGTTTTTCCAGTGTTCCTTCTGGGACATTTAAGGAAATGGAAATTATATCAGTTAGGATTTGATTAGGGATGAAGACTGTTAGGTGTGAGAGAGAATAAAGAATTTATTATGGGGATTGTGTCTTTGCAATGCCAGGAGTCAGTTGAACAGTCTGCGTAAGTCTGTTGCTTCTGTATCCAGTGCTGGGCCTGAAGTCAGCAAGGCCAGCAGCTGGAAGAGGGAGACAGACAAGATGTGGGAGATACAAAAGACAAAGCACAACCTGTGATAACAAAATGGAACTGTATGAGTCTTCCTCATTCCTAGTCTAAAAGCTAGTTTTCCTTAGCACACATGAAAATTTCCTGTATATGCACATGGCCCAGGATTTAGAGAGAATAAAGAAGGCTATCCCATGGAAGATGATACCTGCCACAAACAAACAAAATGGGCCAGTAGATAATGTATGATATGTGAGCTACATAACTGCTTTGCCCTAATTGTCTACTACTTCCCTTTTACCTTCAAAATCTCACGCAAATTGATGAACGAATGGATCCAAAAGCTCTGGTACATATATACAATGGAATACTACACAGCTGTAAAGAGAAATGCAGAAGAATCAGTCTTAATGAGGTGGCTGGATCTAGAACATATCATAAAAAGTGAAGTTAATCAGAAAGAGAAGGACGAGTATAATATACTAACACATATATATGGAATCTAGTAGGATGGTGATGATGGTACATGCAGTGAAGCAATGGAGAAACAGACATGGACAGTGGACATATGGACACTGTGGGGAAGGAACAGTAGGTGGGAGGCATAAAGGAAGTAGCATGAAGGCCTGTACTATCATATGTGGAAAAAATAGCTATTGTCATTGCTCTATGAGAAAAGGGGATCCTTCAGGGGTGCTGTGTGATGATCTGGAGGGGTGGAATGGTGGGGATATACATATGACTAATGTGGGAACATACATATCTGTAAACAACAAAACTCTTGTAAGAGGGTGAAGAATGGTGGGGATTACTAACGTGCCTGAATTCCTTGAGATGTTCTCTCATTCTCTCAGAGGCTTTGTGTGATTAATCATTTTCTTCATTTGGTTTTTCCAGTGTTCCTTCTGGGACATTTAAGGAAATGGAAATTATATCAGTTAGGATTTGATTAGGGATGAAGACTGTTAGGTGTGAGAGAGAATAAAGAATTTATTATGGGGATTGTGTCTTTGCAATGCCAGGAGTCAGTTGAACAGTCTGCGTAAGTCTGTTGCTTCTGTATCCAGTGCTGGGCCTGAAGTCAGCAAGGCCAGCAGCTGGAAGAGGGAGACAGACAAGATGTGGGAGATACAAAAGACAAAGCACAACCTGTGATAACAAAATGGAACTGTATGAGTCTTCCTCATTCCTAGTCTAAAAGCTAGTTTTCCTTAGCACACATGAAAATTTCCTGTATATGCACATGGCCCAGGATTTAGAGAGAATAAAGAAGGCTATCCCATGGAAGATGATACCTGCCACAAACAAACAAAATGGGCCAGTAGATAATGTATGATATGTGAGCTACATAACTGCTTTGCCCTAATTGTCTACTACTTCCCTTTTACCTTCAAAATCTCACGCAAATTGATGAACGAATGGATCCAAAAGCTCTGGTACATATATACAATGGAATACTACACAGCTGTAAAGAGAAATGCAGAAGAATCAGTCTTAATGAGGTGGCTGGATCTAGAACATATCATAAAAAGTGAAGTTAATCAGAAAGAGAAGGACGAGTATAATATACTAACACATATATATGGAATCTAGTAGGATGGTGATGATGGTACATGCAGTGAAGCAATGGAGAAACAGACATGGACAGTGGACATATGGACACTGTGGGGAAGGAACAGTAGGTGGGAGGCATAAAGGAAGTAGCATGAAGGCCTGTACTATCATATGTGGAAAAAATAGCTATTGTCATTGCTCTATGAGAAAAGGGGATCCTTCAGGGGTGCTGTGTGATGATCTGGAGGGGTGGAATGGTGGGGATATACATATGACTAATGTGGGAACATACATATCTGTAAACAACAAAACTCTGTAAAAGTTAAAAGTAAAATAAAGGCTTAAAAAAAAATCTCATGCAAACTTCTCTTCTGGACAGTTCTAAACACTAAGCTCTCAGGGAAGGAAATTATGGGAAATGTAGCTCTAGCTTAGCTCCTGTTGACACAGTACAAAGCCATCATAGGAATCAAAATACAGCTGGAAAGCTCTTACATACTTTTCCTCTTTTATTCTTTAGAAGCTTTTGAATTACTCATTCCCAAGGTCCATGCTGCTGTAGGCTGGTGCGGGGATGGGGAGTACCTACTGAAAAAAAAAATCTTCAAAAAATCTTACAGAGGAAATTCTAAAACTTCCTTCAAAGTATAAAATAAAATCAAATAGAAAGCATACTATGTTCATAGATATAAAACTTCAATATTAAAGTTAATAAGAAAATAAGTTAGGACCAGACTAATCTAAAAATTTTATAAGATTCCAGACAAGATCCCCAAAGGCTTGTTTTGTAGCACTCATACTACAAACAAAGCTAGTGGAGGTGACAGAGTTCCAGCTGAGCTATTTCAAATCCTTAAAGATTATGCTGTTAAAATGCCGCACTCAATATGCTAGCAAATTTGGAAAACTCAGCAGTGGCCACAGGACTGGAATAGATAAGTTTTCATTCCAGTCCCAAAGGAGTGCAATGTCAAGGAATGTTCAGACTACCATACAATTGCATTCATTTCACATGCTAGTAAGGTAATGCTAAAAAACATTCTTCAAACAAGGATTCAATAGTAAATGAACCAAAACTTCCAGCTATACAAACTGGATTTAGATAAGGCATAAGATCAAATTGTCAGCATCTGTTGGGTCATAAAGAAAGCAAGGGAATTCTAGAAAAACATCCACTTCTGCTTCATTGACTAACACTAAAGCCTTTGACTGTGGATCGCAACAAACTGGAAAATTCTGAAAGAGATGGGAATACCAGACCACCTTATCTGCCTCCTGAGAAACCTGTATGCAGGTCAAGAATCAACAGCTAGAAACATACATGAAGAAATGGACTTGTTCAAAACTGGGAAAGCAGACATTATATTAAAAGGGGATCCTGGGCTGTGTGATGATCTGGAGGGGTGGAATGGTGGGGATATACATATGACTAATGTGGGAACATACATATCTGTAAACAACAAAACTCTGTAAAAGTTAAAAGTAAAATAAAGGCTTAAAAAAAAATCTCATGCAAACTTCTCTTCTGGACAGTTCTAAACACTAAGCTCTCAGGGAAGGAAATTATGGGAAATGTAGCTCTAGCTTAGCTCCTGTTGACACAGTACAAAGCCATCATAGGAATCAAAATACAGCTGGAAAGCTCTTACATACTTTTCCTCTTTTATTCTTTAGAAGCTTTTGAATTACTCATTCCCAAGGTCCATGCTGCTGTAGGCTGGTGCGGGGATGGGGAGTACCTACTGAAAAAAAAAATCTTCAAAAAATCTTACAGAGGAAATTCTAAAACTTCCTTCAAAGTATAAAATAAAATCAAATAGAAAGCATACTATGTTCATAGATATAAAACTTCAATATTAAAGTTAATAAGAAAATAAGTTAGGACCAGACTAATCTAAAAATTTTATAAGATTCCAGACAAGATCCCCAAAGGCTTGTTTTGTAGCACTCATACTACAAACAAAGCTAGTGGAGGTGACAGAGTTCCAGCTGAGCTATTTCAAATCCTTAAAGATTATGCTGTTAAAATGCCGCACTCAATATGCTAGCAAATTTGGAAAACTCAGCAGTGGCCACAGGACTGGAATAGATAAGTTTTCATTCCAGTCCCAAAGGAGTGCAATGTCAAGGAATGTTCAGACTACCATACAATTGCATTCATTTCACATGCTAGTAAGGTAATGCTAAAAAACATTCTTCAAACAAGGATTCAATAGTAAATGAACCAAAACTTCCAGCTATACAAACTGGATTTAGATAAGGCATAAGATCAAATTGTCAGCATCTGTTGGGTCATAAAGAAAGCAAGGGAATTCTAGAAAAACATCCACTTCTGCTTCATTGACTAACACTAAAGCCTTTGACTGTGGATCGCAACAAACTGGAAAATTCTGAAAGAGATGGGAATACCAGACCACCTTATCTGCCTCCTGAGAAACCTGTATGCAGGTCAAGAATCAACAGCTAGAAACATACATGAAGAAATGGACTTGTTCAAAACTGGGAAAGGAACACGACAAGGTTGTATATTGTCACTCTGCTTATTTAACTTATATGCAGAGTACAACATGCAAAATGCCAGGCTAGATGAACCACAAGCTGGAATCAAGATTGCCAGGAGAAATATTGACAGCCTCAGATACTCAGATGACCTCACACTAATGGCAGAAAGTGAAGAGGAACTAAAGAGTCTCTTGATGAGGTTGAAAGAGAATGATGAAAAGGCTGACTTAAAACTCTACATTCAAAGAACTAGTCATGGTATCCAGTCCCATCACTTCATGGGAAATAGATGGAGAAAAATGGAAACAGTGGCAGATTTTATTTTCTTGGGCTCCATAATCATTGCAGACTGTGACTGCAGCCATGAAATTAAGATGCTTGCTCCTTGGAGGAAAAGCTATGACAAATCTAGACAGTGTATTAAAAAGTGGTTGAGATCACTTCAGACTGGTTGAGACTGGTTAAGACCAGTTTAGTACAAGTTCAGTCCAGAATTGACAAGTTCGGACTGCTTTAGACTGGTTCAGACTGGTACAGACCTGTTGAGACAGGAATACACTGGATCAGACTCTTTTTGACTTGTTTAGATTCATACATTGGTTCAGACTGTTAAGACTAGTTTAGAGTGGGTCAGTACAGTTTAGACATATTTAGACCAGTTTAGACCTGGCAAGACTGATTTGGACCAGATCATACCAAACGAGATCAGTTTAGACCAGTTCAGACCATGAAGATCGGTTTAGACAGTTCAGTACTGTTTAGGCTGGTTTAGACCAGTTCAAACATGGTAAGACCAGTATAGAATGGATCATACTGGCTAAAACTGGTTTAGACCCATTCATACTGATTCAGACCATTTTAGGCTGGTTCAGACCTGTTAAAACCAGTTTAGACCAGTTCAGATAGAAATAGAAGGGATCAGACTGGTTTAGACTGGTCCAGACCAGTTTAGACCTGTTCAGACTGCTTTAGATCAGTTCTGACTGATTCAGATTGGTTTAGACCAGTTCAGACCTATTCAGACTGGTTTAGACCTTTTCTGACTGCTTAAGACCAGTTTAAACTGGTTCAGACCAGAATAGATTGGTTCAGACTGGCTTAGACTAGATCAGACCAGTTTAGGATAGTTCAGACATGTTTTGTTTTGTTTTGTTTTAGTTTTATTTGTTTATTAATTTTTGGCTATTCTTGGTTTTCACTGCTGCCACAGGCTCTTCTCTAGTTGCAGGGAGTGGGGGTTCCTCTCTAGTTGAGGTGAGCAGGCTTCTTGCTGCAGTGACTTCTCTTGTTGTGGAACACAGGCTCTAGGGCACACAGGCTTTGGTAGTTGCAGCACATGGGCTCAACAGTTGTGGCTCTGAGGCTCTAGAGCATAGATTCAACAGTTGTGGCTTGTGGGCTTAGTTGCTCTGCAGCATGTGGGATCTTCTCAGATCAGAGATCCATTACATGTCTCCTGCATTGGTAGGTGAACTCTTCACCACTGAACTACCAGGGAAGCCCTAGTTCGGACATGTTAATACCAATTTAGACAAGTCCAGAATGGTTAAAACCAGTTTAGATTGGTTTGAAATGGAGCAGACTGGTTTAGACTACTTTAGTCTGGGTTAGATTGATTTAGAATGGTTTAGGCTACTTCAGACTGACTTAGACTGGTCAGACAAGTTTAGAGTGATTTAGATTTGTTCAAACTGGTTAAGGCCAATTTGTATGGGTTCAAACTAGTTCAAACTGTTTTAGATTGGCTTAGAAGTGTTCAGACCAGTTCAGAATGGTTGAAACCAGTTTTGAATCATTCAGACCAGAATACCCTGGTTCAGACTAGTTTAGACCTGATCAGATGAGTTTACACTGGACTAGATAGGTTAAGAGTGATTTAGACCTGTTCGGATCAGAATAGATTGGTTGAGACTGGTTCAGAACTGTGAAAACCAGTTCAGGCCATTTCAGACTGGTAAAAACTGGTTTAGACCAGTTTGGAATGAAATAGACTGATTCAGACCAATTAACACCATTTGATACTGTTTCAGAGGCGTTCATATGGTACAGTCTGGATCAGATCAGTTGAAACTGGTTTCAATCAGTTCACAACAGAATAAACTGGTTCGGACTGGTTTAGATCTGATCAGACCAGTTTAGAGAGGTTCAGACAGGTTAAGAGTGGTTTAGTCCAGGACTTCCCTGGTGGTCCAGTGGGTAAAGACACCGCCTTGCAGCACAAGGACCATCAGTTCCATCCCTGGACTGGGAAGATCCCACGTGCTGCGGAGTGGCTGGACCGATGTGTCCAACTACCTAGCCAGAACTTTGGAGCGCATGTGCCGAGAGCCGGTGCTCTGCAGCGAGAGAGGCTGCTGCAGTGGGAGGACCGCACAGGCCAAAGAACCAAGATAAATAAATGAAGGATCAATAGAAGCAGCCAAAAAAAAAAAAAAGAGTGGTTTAGTCCAGTTCAGACCAAAATAGACCAGTTCAGAACAGTTTAGACTGATTAAGAATGGTTTAGACTGGTTTAGACGAGACTAGAAGATCAGACTGGCTTTAGACAGTTGAGACCTGTTCAGACTGGTTAAAACACATTTAGACTGGTTCAGGTTGGATTGGACTAGTTAAGACAGATTCAGATCAGTTCAAACTGGTGCATATTGGCTCACACCAGAATAGACTGGTTCAGACTGGTTTAGACCGGGTCAGACAGGCTTGGAATGGTTCAGACCTTTTCAGACAAATGGACCACTTCAGATTGGCACAGACCAGTGCAGGCTGGTTTAGACTGCTTCAGAATGATTAACACCGGTTTAGATCCATTCAGTTTGGAATAAAATGGTTCAGACCTATTGAGACTGGGTCAGACCGGTTTGGACTGATTTAGACTGGGTCAAAGCAGTTTAGACTGTTTCAGACTGGTTTAGACCTGCTAAAACCGGTTTAGACCTGTTCAGATGAGAATAGAATGTATTGGATTGGTTTAGATCGGTTCAGACTGATTTTGACCAGTACAGACCAAAATAGCCTTGGATAAGACCTGTTTAGACTGGATCAGACCAGGTAAGACTGGCTTACATTGGTTCAGACTGGAATAGACTGCATCAAACCAGTTGAGACCAGTTCACGCAGATTAAGAACTGATTAGACTGGATCTGACTGGAATAGACTATTTCTGACTGGTTTGCTCTGGCTTAGACTGGTTGAGACCACTTCATATCAGTTGAGACCAGTTCAGACTGGTTTTGACCAGAACAGCCTGGCTAAGACCTGGATAGACTGGTTTAGAGGGGTAAGACTGGTTTACACAGGTTCTGACTGGAATAGACTCACACTGGTTTAGCCTGGTTCAGACGGGTTAGAAACTCTTTGGACCAGATCAGATTACAATAGAATGTTTCAGATCGGTTTAGACTCGCTCAGATCAGTTACACCAGTTTAGACTTGCTCAAACCAGTTAAGACTAGTTTAGACTAGTTAAAACCGGTTTATACAGGGTCAGGTCAGAATAGACTGATTCTGACTGGTTTAGACCAGTTCAAATCAGTTCAGACCAGAATAAACTGGTTTAAATAATTTCAGACCAGTTCAGATTGGCTGGGACAGACTCAGATTGGTTTAAACCAGTTCAGGCCTGATAAGACTGACTTAGATCAGTTTAGACACAAATAGACTGAATCAGACCAGTTGAGGCCAATTCTGACTGCTTAACACCGGTTTAGACCAGTTCAGACTATAATAGACAGGTTCAGACTGGCTTAAAATGGTTTAGACTGGTTCAGATCTGTTTAGACAGGAATGGACAGGATCAGACCAATTTAGACCAGTTCAGGCCAATTCGGACTGGTTTATACAGGAATATATCAGATCAGAACACTTTAGAATGGTTCAGTCTGGCTAAGACAGGTTGAGACTGGATCAGACCTGAATAGGCCAGAACAGACAATTTTAGTCCGATTTAGTCTGGTTCAGACCTGTTTAGACTGTTTCAGACCAGTTAAGACCAGGTTTGATTGGAATAGACTGGAATAGAGCAGATCAGATCCATTTAGAATGGTTCAGACCAGTTAAGACTGTATCAGACCAGTTGAGATTGATTGAGACCAGTTAAGACTGGTTTAGACCAGGTCAGAACAGTTAAGCATGGTTTATACTGGCTCAGACCGGAAAAGACCAGGTCAGACTAGTTTAGACCAATTGAGACTGGTTTATACTGGGTTCAGATCAGTTCCAACTAGTTCAGTCCAGTTTAGACTGGTTCAGACCTGTAGCTACACTGACCAGGTGAAATTGCCGTGATAGACGGTGTTCCAGCAAGGAGTTGAAAGTAGCCTGTTTCTTGTGGAAAACTCCATTGTTCGAACAAAAATGTTGCAACGAATATAAGAGAAGCAACCAGTGTGTTCTTCTGGCAGCTTTTAGGGCTAAACCATCTAGCAATCACAGGGAGAATGTGATGCTCTTTGTCAGCAGGCCTGTAGCACGTTTGCCTGCAGTTTCTAGGCAGTGGAAAGACACACCGAGATCACACAGCCCCTTTACGAGAAAAATGTGTTTAGGGAGAGTGTTCTGTGAGTGTTGTGTGTCATACCTGTTGTTTTCCTGATGGGTTAAAACTGTACTCTGAAATGCCCTCCTAGTAAGGGTTTGCAAGCAGGCAGTTTCTTTCAGAAGTCCCAACTGTTTGATCAAAAATGTTACTGCAGTGCATAGAACTGATTCTGACTGGTTTAGACCAGTTCAAATCAGTTCAGACCAGAATAAACTGGTTTAAATAATTTCAGACCAGTTCAGATTGGCTGGGACAGACTCAGATTGGTTTAAACCAGTTCAGGCCTGATAAGACTGACTTAGATCAGTTTAGACACAAATAGACTGAATCAGACCAGTTGAGGCCAATTCTGACTGCTTAACACCGGTTTAGACCAGTTCAGACTATAATAGACAGGTTCAGACTGGCTTAAAATGGTTTAGACTGGTTCAGATCTGTTTAGACAGGAATGGACAGGATCAGACCAATTTAGACCAGTTCAGGCCAATTCGGACTGGTTTATACAGGAATATATCAGATCAGAACACTTTAGAATGGTTCAGTCTGGCTAAGACAGGTTGAGACTGGATCAGACCTGAATAGGCCAGAACAGACAATTTTAGTCCGATTTAGTCTGGTTCAGACCTGTTTAGACTGTTTCAGACCAGTTAAGACCAGGTTTGATTGGAATAGACTGGAATAGAGCAGATCAGATCCATTTAGAATGGTTCAGACCAGTTAAGACTGTATCAGACCAGTTGAGATTGATTGAGACCAGTTAAGACTGGTTTAGACCAGGTCAGAACAGTTAAGCATGGTTTATACTGGCTCAGACCGGAAAAGACCAGGTCAGACTAGTTTAGACCAATTGAGACTGGTTTATACTGGGTTCAGATCAGTTCCAACTAGTTCAGTCCAGTTTAGACTGGTTCAGACCTGTAGCTACACTGACCAGGTGAAATTGCCGTGATAGACGGTGTTCCAGCAAGGAGTTGAAAGTAGCCTGTTTCTTGTGGAAAACTCCATTGTTCGAACAAAAATGTTGCAACGAATATAAGAGAAGCAACCAGTGTGTTCTTCTGGCAGCTTTTAGGGCTAAACCATCTAGCAATCACAGGGAGAATGTGATGCTCTTTGTCAGCAGGCCTGTAGCACGTTTGCCTGCAGTTTCTAGGCAGTGGAAAGACACACCGAGATCACACAGCCCCTTTACGAGAAAAATGTGTTTAGGGAGAGTGTTCTGTGAGTGTTGTGTGTCATACCTGTTGTTTTCCTGATGGGTTAAAACTGTACTCTGAAATGCCCTCCTAGTAAGGGTTTGCAAGCAGGCAGTTTCTTTCAGAAGTCCCAACTGTTTGATCAAAAATGTTACTGCAGTGCATAGAACTAAACCAACCAGAGTGTTTTTCAGCCATCTTTCAGGCCCCCATTTCTGGGTTCACAAACACATGTTTCCCAGACACTTCTGAGCTGTATAGAAGACACACCTGGACACACTGCACCCTTCCACGTGAAAAGATGTCTGAGGAGAATGTTCTACGACTGTTGAGAGCCACACCTGTGGTTACACTGATTGGGTGAAACTGTACTGTTAGATCATTTCTCAGCAAGGAGTTTCCAGCAGTCTGTTTCTTTCATAAAACTCTATTGTTTGAGTTAAAATGTTGCTGCAATTAATTGAAGAAAAGCCATCAGAGTGTTCCTCAGGCACCTTTTAGGTGAAACCAACCAGCAGTCACAGGGAGAATTGCTGTTGCCAGCAGGACCCAATTCCCAGGTCCTCACAGAGCACATTTCCCTGCAGTTTCTGGGCAGTGCAAAAACATTCCTAGAATACACTGCCCCCTTTCGTGAGAAAACTGGTTTGGGGAGAGTGTTCTGTGAGTGTTGTGCATCATACCTGTTGTTACCCTGATTATCCTACCAAGGATTTACAGACTTGCTCTTTCTTTGAGAATACTCAACCGTTTAATCAAAAAACTTATTTCAATGCATAGAACTGAACCAACCAGAATGTTTCCAGGCATCGTTTAGGCTACCGCTGTCACAGAGGGAAAGTACTACTTTTGTCAGTAGGCTCAGACTTTCCGTAAGTTCACACAGCATGCTTCTCTGCAGTTTCCAAGGAGCGAAGCAGGTAAACATAGCATTAAGTATGTTTCTGGATGTCAGATACTCACCAGTAGAATGAAAAATAGGGTGCTTGAGGTAGCCAGCCTCCAAAACAGGTCCCAATATCCCTTGCTCCTGATACTTACATACTTGCATTGTTCTTTCGCACATTACACTAGGGTTGGTCAGTATGATCAGTAACATATACAGCAAAAGCGATAGCACATCATTTGGGAAATTAGGTTTTAAAGATATGCTTCCATTTTGATTCTTCCCTCCTTCTTTTATCATTTGTTCTGTGAGGAGCCACCTGCCATGTTATGAACAGCCCTTCTAAGAGGGGCTTATGGTAAGGAACAAGGCCTCCACCAACCAAGTCACCAAGGCCTTTTGACAACAGCCACTGAATGAACTTGGAAACAAACTTGCAACACCTGCCCTTCTGTGTCAAGCCTACCAAAGGCTGAAGCTACCTGGCTACAGTAGACTGTTGCCTCCTGACCCAGCCTATGTAAGTGATGCCCAGCTCATCGGGGATAGACGTATGACTGGGAATTATGTATAGCTGTAAACAAGAAAGCTCTGTAAAAGACGTATAACAATAGCTTTGCCGTACACCTGAAACTGATGCAACATTGCAAAACAAAATACCATCCCCAGATTCCTGACACAAAATTGATTGATACAATAATGTTTGCTATTCAAGCTGCTAAATTTATCTTGCAAATTGATTTAAAAGACAAACATAAACAAACCAAAACTTGAAAGCAGAACTGAATAAACAAAAATAAAAGGAAGGATAAAATTTTTAAAAAAAGAAAATGAGGTAAACCAAGCATAACAATTAAAATTATTGTAAACAGTTGAAATCTTGCATTAGAAGGCAAAACAGCATAAATTATTAAAAAAATAAATTAAACAGTATGTTAATTGCTGTTGTTGCTTAGTCTCTTAAGTCATATCTGACCCTTCTTGTGACCCCATGGACCGTAGCCCACCAGGCTCCTCTGTCCAGGGGATACTCTAGGCCAAAATACTGGAGTGGATTGCCATTTCCTTCTTCAGGATCTTCCCAACCCAGGGATCATACCCACATCTCTTGCATCTCCTGCACTGGCAGGCAGATTCTTTACCACCGAGCAACCAGTGCACTTAAAAGCCAAATGATCTAGGAAGGGTAACTATCAGAGAATTGCCAAGGATAAACTAAACTGATAAAATAGGAAAGCAATGATAGCAATATTCATGTCAAGATAGAGTAGAACTTAGAGTAAAAAAAAGCACTTAATTCAGGTGGAGTTATTGTATATGAGAAAAGGTAGTCAATAATGAAAATATAATAATAAAGAACTTATATGGATCAATATGGCATATCAACACAAGTCTATCAAATAGATTATAATGAGAATATAATAAAAATACAATTGTGGTGAGAGATTTTAATACTTAAATATCACTGACAGACTAAGCTAATAATATATCCCTTTGCATGGAAGATCCAAAATACTCATAATGTAGAACATTATTTCACATTTTATTTTCTACAGTAATGGCTACACATGTTCATGTATAGAAACTGAGAATCATGGGTCATGAAGAAAGTTTTCATTAAAGGTGATAAAGGAAAATATTTTATGGGCTAGACTGTCTGTCCACAAATGAACAGTAGCATCATGTGTTTTCTTATAAATAGTCTCCAATCATCTGTAAAATGAGCATATAGCCACAAATAAGAACTTGGACAAAAAGAAAGGGAAAACATAAAATGAGAGTGCATAGAGTATAAAAGTGGATGGCAAATATTAGTAAATTTTATTAGTTACTATTTTTAAAAAATAAGGAAATGCAAATTGTTTAAATCTTTGTGGTCAATCAAAGCACATTTGAAGGAAAATATAGAGTTTTAAATATATTATTGTATGTTTGTTGTTAAGGTTTTATTTCCCCCATTATGCCTCTTTTTAATTTTTTTTTTATATTTATTTTCATCCATCTTTTATTCTTTGGCATGTCTGAGCCTCCCATTGCAGTGGCCTCTCTCATCTCAGAGCACCGGCTCTAGGGACACGCACTCCAGAACGGTGGCGCATAATTGGACACACTGGTCCAGCTGCTCCGTGGCACATGGGATCTTCCCGGGCCAGGGGTCAAACCTTTTCACTGCAAGGTGGACTCTACCCACTGGACCACCAGGGAAGCCCTAAATATATTATCGTATTTTGACACAGAGAAAATATTGTATAAAAAGCAACAATAAGCTCCTCAAAGGTAAATAAGGAGAATGGGAACAATTAAGACAAAAGAAAATTATTGAAAAATAAAAATACTGTCATTATGTAAACATTATGAAATAGACAAGCCTCTGGCAAATCTAATCAGTAAGAGAGAATATATACACAAAATGTTATAAATGAGATAATACACAAACATGCCAAATTTTTTCCTGTCCTAAAGAAGAAATGCTTTCTTTTTCTATAGTTCTTTCTCTCTTCTTTTTAAAGACTCTTATCTTATACTAACTGAAGGAGCTCTTTAGATTTATTCATCTATTTTTATCATATATTACTCTTGGACATACATAAAAATAAAATATTAATATTATAATTAATTGTTATGCCTAAAACTTCCCAATTAATCTTACTTTTCTACACAATCAATGTTCTGTGACATCAAGAACCTTGGTGATGTACTACTGTATAAGATAATCTTTAAAAGAATGAGAAACCACTGATGCCAGACTCTTAAGACTGAGTCTGCAACCATGCAGTAATAACTCGCTTTTAGGGATTCCCGGGTGGCTCAGTGGCAAAGAATCCATCTCACAATGCAAGAGATGCAGGACACTCAGGTGTCACAGGTTCAATCCCTGGGTCAGAAAGATGCCCTGGAGGAGGAAATGGCAACCCATGAATTCAAAAAAAAAAATTAGTAAATTTTATTTAGTTACTATTTTTAAAAAATAAGGAAATGCAAATTGTTTAAATCTTTGTGGTCAATCAAAGCACATTTGAAGGAAAATATAGAGTTTTAAATATATTATTGTATGTTTGTTGTTAAGGTTTTATTTCCCCCATTATGCCTCTTTTTAATTTTTTTTTTATATTTATTTTCATCCATCTTTTATTCTTTGGCATGTCTGAGCCTCCCATTGCAGTGGCCTCTCTCATCTCAGAGCACCGGCTCTAGGGACACGCACTCCAGAACGGTGGCGCATAATTGGACACACTGGTCCAGCTGCTCCGTGGCACATGGGATCTTCCCGGGCCAGGGGTCAAACCTTTTCACTGCAAGGTGGACTCTACCCACTGGACCACCAGGGAAGCCCTAAATATATTATCGTATTTTGACACAGAGAAAATATTGTATAAAAAGCAACAATAAGCTCCTCAAAGGTAAATAAGGAGAATGGGAACAATTAAGACAAAAGAAAATTATTGAAAAATAAAAATACTGTCATTATGTAAACATTATGAAATAGACAAGCCTCTGGCAAATCTAATCAGTAAGAGAGAATATATACACAAAATGTTATAAATGAGATAATACACAAACATGCCAAATTTTTTCCTGTCCTAAAGAAGAAATGCTTTCTTTTTCTATAGTTCTTTCTCTCTTCTTTTTAAAGACTCTTATCTTATACTAACTGAAGGAGCTCTTTAGATTTATTCATCTATTTTTATCATATATTACTCTTGGACATACATAAAAATAAAATATTAATATTATAATTAATTGTTATGCCTAAAACTTCCCAATTAATCTTACTTTTCTACACAATCAATGTTCTGTGACATCAAGAACCTTGGTGATGTACTACTGTATAAGATAATCTTTAAAAGAATGAGAAACCACTGATGCCAGACTCTTAAGACTGAGTCTGCAACCATGCAGTAATAACTCGCTTTTAGGGATTCCCGGGTGGCTCAGTGGCAAAGAATCCATCTCACAATGCAAGAGATGCAGGACACTCAGGTGTCACAGGTTCAATCCCTGGGTCAGAAAGATGCCCTGGAGGAGGAAATGGCAACCCATGACAGCATTCTTTCTGAGAGAATCCCATGGACAGAGGAGCCTGCCAGGCTATGGTCCCAGAGGGTCACAATGAGTCAGACATGACTGAGCAGGCAGGAAACTTAACTTTTGACTTATGTTTCAGGAATGTCACTGAATATGTCTGGTTCACTAGGAGGACAGCTTCTCTCTGCAGATATTGATCCCTTGGGGTTAAAATGTGGTTCACTATCAGTCTCAAGATTTTCTCCTAAGCCATGGGTGTTTATCCTGAAAGTTTTGATACTTCAATTTTTATATTCATGCACACATAAAAAATATATTTATCTATGTTATGCCTGGCCCTGGCTGACCATGATCATAGGATGTCATCAATTTAAGAAATATACTAATTGCAGAGATTTTAAAATGTGAAATAATGTGTATTTTGAATCCTGAAATACGATAAACTGAGAATGAGGTGAAATAAGGAAGACAGCTAGCAAAACTGGGAAAGTTTAAGTTAAATATTTATAGTGTTGCATGACATGCAAGTTAGAAATCACAGCCTAGGAGCATTTAAAATAGGCACTCTCAATTTAGGAGGTTCTTCTCCAGCCACTCCCTCCACCCAGTGCAAACGTGTCCTCCCAGTGTGAGACAAATTAGGAATTATTCATTTCCCTACCACAACTATCATCACCAGGAGACTACAACAAAAATTGCTCATCTCAATATCCTGTGCAAGTTGGGAAGAAGAGGAGATTATATTCCATAAGAATTTATAACCACAAGAGAACTTTAATGCAAGTTTGCAGCCCAAACACTTATTTTCTTATTTTTTATTTTTTAATTTAATTTTATTTTTTAACTTTTATTTTACTTTTAACTTTTACAGAGTTTCGTTGTTTACAGATATGCATGTTCTCAGATAAGTCATATGTATATCCCCCCCATCCCACCCCTCCCGACCATCACACAGCACCCCTGAAGGATCTCCATTTCTCACAGAGCAATGACTAGCTATTTTCTTCACTTATGATAGTACAGGCCTTCATGCTACTTCTTTTATGCCTCCCACCCTCTGTTCCTTCCCCACAATGTCCATATGTCCACTGTCCATGTCTGTCTTTCCATTGCTTCACTGCATGTGCCATCTTCACCATCCTACTAGATTCCATATATATGCGTTAATAAATTGTATTTGTCCTTCTCTTTCTGACTGACTTCACTTTTTATGATAGGTTCTTGATCCAGCCACCTCATTAGGACTGATTCTCCTGCATTTCTCTTTACAGCTGTGTAGTATTCCATTGTATATATGTGCCAGAGCTTTTGTATCCATTTGCTCATTGATGGGCATCTAGGTTGCGTCCATGTTCTAGCTATTGTATAGAAAGCTGCAATGAACATAGGGGTACAGGTGCTTCTTTCAGTTTTGATTTCATCAGGATATAACCCTGCTGAATGACATGGATGTCATCAATTTAAGAAATATACTAATTGCAGAGATTTTAAAATGTGAAATAATGTGTATTTTGAATCCTGAAATACGATAAACTGAGAATGAGGTGAAATAAGGAAGACAGCTAGCAAAACTGGGAAAGTTTAAGTTAAATATTTATAGTGTTGCATGACATGCAAGTTAGAAATCACAGCCTAGGAGCATTTAAAATAGGCACTCTCAATTTAGGAGGTTCTTCTCCAGCCACTCCCTCCACCCAGTGCAAACGTGTCCTCCCAGTGTGAGACAAATTAGGAATTATTCATTTCCCTACCACAACTATCATCACCAGGAGACTACAACAAAAATTGCTCATCTCAATATCCTGTGCAAGTTGGGAAGAAGAGGAGATTATATTCCATAAGAATTTATAACCACAAGAGAACTTTAATGCAAGTTTGCAGCCCAAACACTTATTTTCTTATTTTTTATTTTTTAATTTAATTTTATTTTTTAACTTTTATTTTACTTTTAACTTTTACAGAGTTTCGTTGTTTACAGATATGCATGTTCTCAGATAAGTCATATGTATATCCCCCCCATCCCACCCCTCCCGACCATCACACAGCACCCCTGAAGGATCTCCATTTCTCACAGAGCAATGACTAGCTATTTTCTTCACTTATGATAGTACAGGCCTTCATGCTACTTCTTTTATGCCTCCCACCCTCTGTTCCTTCCCCACAATGTCCATATGTCCACTGTCCATGTCTGTCTTTCCATTGCTTCACTGCATGTGCCATCTTCACCATCCTACTAGATTCCATATATATGCGTTAATAAATTGTATTTGTCCTTCTCTTTCTGACTGACTTCACTTTTTATGATAGGTTCTTGATCCAGCCACCTCATTAGGACTGATTCTCCTGCATTTCTCTTTACAGCTGTGTAGTATTCCATTGTATATATGTGCCAGAGCTTTTGTATCCATTTGCTCATTGATGGGCATCTAGGTTGCGTCCATGTTCTAGCTATTGTATAGAAAGCTGCAATGAACATAGGGGTACAGGTGCTTCTTTCAGTTTTGATTTCATCAGGATATAAGCCTAATAGTGGGATTGCTGGGTCATAGGGTGCTTCTATTTTTAGTTTTTTAAGGAATCTCCATACTGTCTTCCATAGAGGCCATATCAGTTTACATTCCCACCAGCAATGCAAGAGGGTTCCCTTTTCTCCGCAGCGTCTCCAGCATTTATTGTCTGCGGATTTTTCGAAGATGGCCATTCTGATGGGTTTGAGGTGATATCTCATTGTCGTTTTGATTTGCATTTCTCCAATTATAAGTGAAGTTGAGCATCGTTTCGTGTGTTTTGGGGCCATCTGTATGTCATCTTTGGAGAGGTGTCTGTTTAGGTCCTTTCCTATTTTTTGATTGGGTTGTTCATTATTCCAGTGCTGAGTTGTCTGACTTGCTTGTAGCTTTTGGAGATTAATTCTTTGTCTTTTGGTTTCATTTGCTATGATTTTCTCCCATTCTGTGGGTTGTCTGTTCAGCTTTATTGTAATTTCTTTTGCTGTACAAAAGCTTTTAAGTTTCATTAGGTCCCACGTGTTCATTTTTGTTTTTAGCTCCGCTATGCTAGTAGGTGGGTGAGAGAAGATCTTGCTTTGATTGATGTCCTTGAGGGTTTTGCCTATATTCTCCTCTAAGAGTTTGATGGTTTCTGGTCTTCCATTTAGGTCTTTAATCCATTTTGAGTTGATCTTTGTGCCTGGTGTCAGGGAATGTTCCAACTTCATTTTTTTGCATGTAGCTGTCCAGTGTTCCCAGCACCACTTGTTGAAGAGGCTGTCTTTGTCCCATGCCCCAAATTCTGTTCCTTCCCCACAATGTCCATATGTATTCCATGTCTGTCTTTCCATTGCTTCACTATCCCCCCGTTAATAAATTGTATTTGTCCTTCTCTTTCTGACTGACTTCACTTTTTATGATAGGTTCTTGATCCAGCCACCTCATTAGGACTGATTCTCCTGCATTTCTCTTTACAGCTGTGTAGTATTCCATTGTATATATGTGCCAGAGCTTTTGTATCCATTTGCTCATTGATGGGCATCTAGGTTGCGTCCATGTTCTAGCTATTGTATAGAAAGCTGCAATGAACATAGGGGTACAGGTGCTTCTTTCAGTTTTGATTTCATCAGGATATAAGCCTAATAGTGGGATTGCTGGGTCATAGGGTGCTTCTATTTTTAGTTTTTTAAGGAATCTCCATACTGTCTTCCATAGAGGCCATATCAGTTTACATTCCCACCAGCAATGCAAGAGGGTTCCCTTTTCTCCGCAGCGTCTCCAGCATTTATTGTCTGCGGATTTTTCGAAGATGGCCATTCTGATGGGTTTGAGGTGATATCTCATTGTCGTTTTGATTTGCATTTCTCCAATTATAAGTGAAGTTGAGCATCGTTTCGTGTGTTTTGGGGCCATCTGTATGTCATCTTTGGAGAGGTGTCTGTTTAGGTCCTTTCCTATTTTTTGATTGGGTTGTTCATTATTCCAGTGCTGAGTTGTCTGACTTGCTTGTAGCTTTTGGAGATTAATTCTTTGTCTTTTGGTTTCATTTGCTATGATTTTCTCCCATTCTGTGGGTTGTCTGTTCAGCTTTATTGTAATTTCTTTTGCTGTACAAAAGCTTTTAAGTTTCATTAGGTCCCACGTGTTCATTTTTGTTTTTAGCTCCGCTATGCTAGTAGGTGGGTGAGAGAAGATCTTGCTTTGATTGATGTCCTTGAGGGTTTTGCCTATATTCTCCTCTAAGAGTTTGATGGTTTCTGGTCTTCCATTTAGGTCTTTAATCCATTTTGAGTTGATCTTTGTGCCTGGTGTCAGGGAATGTTCCAACTTCATTTTTTTGCATGTAGCTGTCCAGTGTTCCCAGCACCACTTGTTGAAGAGGCTGTCTTTGTCCCATTTTATAGTTTCACCTCCTTTGTCAAAAATAAGAGACCCATAGGTGCATGGGTTTATCTCTGGGTTCTCTATCTTGTTCCATTGATCTATAGTTCTGTTTTTGTGCCAGTACCATACTGTCTTGATGACTGTTGCTTTGTAGTAGAGTCTGAAGTTGGAGAGGCTGATCCCTCCAGCTCCGTTCTTCTTCCTCAGGATTGCTTTGGCTATTTGGGGTCTTTTTCATTTCCATATGAACTGTGTTGTTCTTTGGTCTAATTCTGTGAAGAATGTCATTGGTAGTTTGATAGGGATCGCATTGACATTTGGTAGTATGGTCATTTTCACAATATTGATTCTTCCGATCCAGGAACATGGAATATCTCTCCATCTGTTTAAGTCTTCTTTAATTTCTCTCATGAGTCTCTTGTAATTTTTATTGTACAGTTCTTTTGTTTCTTTGGGTAGGTTTATTCCTAGATATTTGATTCTTTTGGTTGCAATGGTGAAGGGGATTGCCTTTTTGATTTCATTTTCTGATTTTTCATTGTTTGTGTATAGGAATGCCAGTGATTTCTGCCCAAACACCTACTTTCTAAATACTTTAAAAATCTAAAGCCAGGGATTAGATTTAAAGTAATGATGCCCTCAGGTGCCACCCCAAAACAAAAGCAAATCCCTTTAAAGGAATTCATCTTTATTTCAGGTTTTAAAAACTTACCCAAAGATGTTGTATTTTTAAAAATCAGTTCATAGTAAAACAAAACAAAAAGTGAATCACAAAGCCATCAGGAAACAAAGTATAATCAGCAAGAGCCAGCAGAAATGACAGAAAAATCTTTTGTTTTTGTCTAAAAGCTTTTAAGTTTTTCATTAGGTCCCACGTGTTCATTTTTGTTTTTAGCTCCGCTATGCTAGTAGGTGGGTGAGAGAAGATCTTGCTTTGATTGATGTCCTTGAGGGTTTTGCCTATATTCTCCTCTAAGAGTTTGATGGTTTCTGGTCTTCCATTTAGGTCTTTAATCCATTTTGAGTTGATCTTTGTGCCTGGTGTCAGGGAATGTTCCAACTTCATTTTTTTGCATGTAGCTGTCCAGTGTTCCCAGCACCACTTGTTGAAGAGGCTGTCTTTGTCCCATTTTATAGTTTCACCTCCTTTGTCAAAAATAAGAGACCCATAGGTGCATGGGTTTATCTCTGGGTTCTCTATCTTGTTCCATTGATCTATAGTTCTGTTTTTGTGCCAGTACCATACTGTCTTGATGACTGTTGCTTTGTAGTAGAGTCTGAAGTTGGAGAGGCTGATCCCTCCAGCTCCGTTCTTCTTCCTCAGGATTGCTTTGGCTATTTGGGGTCTTTTTCATTTCCATATGAACTGTGTTGTTCTTTGGTCTAATTCTGTGAAGAATGTCATTGGTAGTTTGATAGGGATCGCATTGACATTTGGTAGTATGGTCATTTTCACAATATTGATTCTTCCGATCCAGGAACATGGAATATCTCTCCATCTGTTTAAGTCTTCTTTAATTTCTCTCATGAGTCTCTTGTAATTTTTATTGTACAGTTCTTTTGTTTCTTTGGGTAGGTTTATTCCTAGATATTTGATTCTTTTGGTTGCAATGGTGAAGGGGATTGCCTTTTTGATTTCATTTTCTGATTTTTCATTGTTTGTGTATAGGAATGCCAGTGATTTCTGCCCAAACACCTACTTTCTAAATACTTTAAAAATCTAAAGCCAGGGATTAGATTTAAAGTAATGATGCCCTCAGGTGCCACCCCAAAACAAAAGCAAATCCCTTTAAAGGAATTCATCTTTATTTCAGGTTTTAAAAACTTACCCAAAGATGTTGTATTTTTAAAAATCAGTTCATAGTAAAACAAAACAAAAAGTGAATCACAAAGCCATCAGGAAACAAAGTATAATCAGCAAGAGCCAGCAGAAATGACAGAAAAATCAGAACTGCAAAGACATCAGATACTGGAATTATCATACATCAAATAGGAAATTTTTGAAGTATATTTAATAAATTTCTAAAAATAAAAAGGAATGGTGAAAATATAGTTAAAAGCCAACATAAATGAAAATAAACAGAAAAAGATACCTTTAAAAGATAATATATAAATTTTTAAATTTCTGAATGGGTTTAAATTTTCTAGATGTATTTTTTCAAAGTCAAAAATAGTATACTAGAAGATACATCTGAAAAAAGTATATAAGAGAGAAAAGATGATAAATATGAAAAAATATAATGGAGGATATATTTTAAGTATATAACAAATGACTATTCAAATCTCCAAAAGGAGGAAAGAGAAAAATGAGGGCAGAGGCTTTAATTGAAGAAATAGTGGCTAACAATGTTTAGAACTAAAAATGAAAGCAATTCATTAATTCAAGAAATCCAGTGAAAGCCAAGTAAAACAAGTAAAAAGAAATTATACCCAGACCTACAACAGAGAAACTATAGAATTAAAAAAAAAAAAGACATATTTGAGGCAGTCATTATAAAAGACCAATTACTCCATGTGTCACAATTAGAATGACATACTTATGAATTATATACAGCAACAATGGATGCTACTGAAGCTAGAAACTAGTAAAGTAATATTCTTAAATAACTCAGTGTGCTGAAAGGAATAACTGTCAACATGAAACACTATGACTAGTGAAAGCATCTTTTAAGAAAAAAGATGGATCCCTACCCCAGCTCCTGTTCTGGAATTCCTCAACTAGCTTTTATTACTAATTGGGCATGCCTTTTTGATTTCATTTTCTGATTTTTCATTGTTTGTGTATAGGAATGCCAGTGATTTCTGCCCAAACACCTACTTTCTAAATACTTTAAAAATCTAAAGCCAGGGATTAGATTTAAAGTAATGATGCCCTCAGGTGCCACCCCAAAACAAAAGCAAATCCCTTTAAAGGAATTCATCTTTATTTCAGGTTTTAAAAACTTACCCAAAGATGTTGTATTTTTAAAAATCAGTTCATAGTAAAACAAAACAAAAAGTGAATCACAAAGCCATCAGGAAACAAAGTATAATCAGCAAGAGCCAGCAGAAATGACAGAAAAATCAGAACTGCAAAGACATCAGATACTGGAATTATCATACATCAAATAGGAAATTTTTGAAGTATATTTAATAAATTTCTAAAAATAAAAAGGAATGGTGAAAATATAGTTAAAAGCCAACATAAATGAAAATAAACAGAAAAAGATACCTTTAAAAGATAATATATAAATTTTTAAATTTCTGAATGGGTTTAAATTTTCTAGATGTATTTTTTCAAAGTAAAAAATAGTATACTAGAAGATACATCTGAAAAAAGTATATAAGAGAGAAAAGATGATAAATATGAAAAAATATAATGGAGGATATATTTTAAGTATATAACAAATGACTATTCAAATCTCCAAAAGGAGGAAAGAGAAAAATGAGGGCAGAGGCTTTAATTGAAGAAATAGTGGCTAACAATGTTTAGAACTAAAAATGAAAGCAATTCATTAATTCAAGAAATCCAGTGAAAGCCAAGTAAAACAAGTAAAAAGAAATTATACCCAGACCTACAACAGAGAAACTATAGAATTAAAAAAAAAAAAGACATATTTGAGGCAGTCATTATAAAAGACCAATTACTCCATGTGTCACAATTAGAATGACATACTTATGAATTATATACAGCAACAATGGATGCTACTGAAGCTAGAAACTAGTAAAGTAATATTCTTAAATAACTCAGTGTGCTGAAAGGAATAACTGTCAACATGAAACACTATGACTAGTGAAAGCATCTTTTAAGAAAAAAGATGGATCCCTACCCCAGCTCCTGTTCTGGAATTCCTCAACTAGCTTTTATTACTAATTGGGCAGGAAGAAGGTCATGGTTCCCTTTCTTTTTTGCTCTTTTTTTCTTCTTCCCTAATTAAAAGAAAGGTTACCTCAGTTTTCACTCCTTAGACACTGATGAAGCTACCTTTTTATTGTATGTTGTTAGTATTTTAAGCAATCGTGATGGGTTAGGCATATACTTGGTGTGGAAAGAGTATGACTTTGCCATGTGATTTGAAAGTGGGGTGAAAAGCTACTGTGAGTGTGTGTTTTATTTTTTAATTTACACTATAGAGTGATTCCCCCACCCCAATGTCAAGTTTTTACCTTGCATGTACTGGAGTATTTGTTTCATATATAAAATGTTGTTTCTCAGAGGAATAAAAATAAAAGAATAAAACCTGGGGCTTCCCTGATGGTCTACTGTGTAAAGAGTCCACCTTGCAGTGCAAGGGGCACAGGTTCAATCCCTGGTCTGGGAAGGTCTCCCGTGCTGCAGAGAGGCTGGACTGGTGTGTCCAATTATGAACCAGTGCTCTGGAGCACATGTGCCCAGAGCCAGTGCTCTGCAATGAGAGAGGCCACTGTGATGGGAGGCTGAGACATGCCAAAGAATAAAGATGGATGAAAACAAATGATGACTTAGAGATAAAAAAAGAAAAGAAAAAGGATGAAAGCTTTAAGACATTTTTTAAACAGAAACTTTGTTACTACAGATCTTCGTAAAAGGAAATTCTAGAATGTTTAGGTCAAAAGAAAGTGATCCGGGCTTCCCTGATGGCCCAGTGGGTAAGGACACCGCCTTGCAGTGCAAGGGGCGCCGGTTCGATCCCTGGCCTGGGAAGATCCCACGTGCCGTGGAGCGGCTGGACCAATGTGTCCAATTACCGAGCCAGAGCTCTGGAGCGCGTGCGCCCAGAGCCGGTGCTCTGCGACAGCAGAGGCCACCACGATGGGAGGCCCACAGGAGCCAAAGAACAAAGATGGATGAAAATGGACAAATGAAAGACCAATAGAAGTGGCCCGCCTGCTCCTTCCCTCCCCACCCCACCCCCTCAAATAAATTAAAAAAAAAAAAGGAAAGTGATCCTACTCGGATGGTGTAAGATGAAAGAATATAATAAAGAATAAAATAGCAAATATGTAGATAAATTCAAACATTAGCCACAAAAATAATAACAATGCTTTCAGAAATTTTAAAAATCAGATTAAAATTAAAATACACAGAAATATTAGCATATAAGTCCAGAAGGAAATGGAGTTGAAATTCTAGGTATTTTTGGATTATTGAAAAGGAGTTTAAAGATTCTGATTCACCTTAAATTTTCCATTTATCTCTTCGTATTACCTTCTTTCAAATTCTTGAGTCTACTTAAAATAACTTTATACTGTGTAACTAATTCCATCATTCCTGTCATTTCTGGTTCTGTTTCTATTGACCAACTTCTAGTATGGCTCACATTTTCCTTCTTCTTTGCAAACTACTGTTTGTTTGTTTGTTTGTTTAATTGAATGGTAGACATAGTGAATGCTTCAGTGTTGAGTGATGGATTTTATTCCTTGTTTTTAAAGAGTGTTGATTTGTTTTTAGCTAACGGTCAAATTTATGGATCCTTTCATGACTTGTTTTCAAGCTACGACTGGTTTAGTCCTGGAGTCTCTGCTAAAT
Source organism: Tragulus kanchil (assembly GCA_022376925.1). NCBI lineage: Eukaryota > Metazoa > Chordata > Mammalia > Artiodactyla > Tragulidae > Tragulus > Tragulus kanchil. The sequence continues at coordinate 77,238,065 of JAIOJX010000024.1, read as the reverse complement.
GCCTCCCGTATTTAAAAAGTTTTCTCCTCTCTGGCTGGTTGAAATTCAAATATCTTCCAACTTCAAGCATTCTCTGGAATTGTTCATGCTATTGTCTCTCATTAGTTCTTTGCTCAGCCTCAAGGAGTTTTACTCTATCTATTCAAAGATTGGTATTCAGTCAAAAAAAAGGAAAAAATCAAGGGACTCTGGCCTAGATTTCCAGAACCCTTTCTTTAAGTAACCACCTCTTCTCTGGTGATCTGCTAAATAATTCTAACTACCTTGGCTTCTCCAGACTCTAACCTCTGTCTCTTTAACTCAACCACTGTATCCTGATTGGGCTCTCAGTCCCTATCCCATTTTCCAGAAAATGCCTCCAAACTGAAAGCCAGAATAGTCCACAGGACTAACTTTGTTCCATTCTTTCAAGGATCATAATCCTTTACTTCCTACTGATCACTGTCTAAAAAGTTATCTTATGTTTTGTTCAGTTTTCCAATCATTTATGGTATATGAAGGGAACTAACCAGTACTAGTTACTCTGTCATGGCTAGAATCTGATTCACTTTAGATTATGAGAAATTAGGCTTCTCTTGGGGCTCAGTGGTAAAGAATCTGCCTGCAATGCAGGAGATGCAGGTTTGATCCTTGGATCAGGAAGATTCCCCTGGAGGAGGGCATGCCAACCTACTCCAATATTTTTGCCTGGGAAGTCCCATGGACTGCGGAGCCTGGCGGGCTACAGTCAATAAGGTTGCAAAGTGTTGGACACAATTGAAGCAACTAAGCACACACACACAAGTTAACATTTCTAGGGCAATTTCTAAAACAAGAAGAGATAGCACATATTCATGGTAGATTGCAAAAATGGCCACAAATTCTTCCCAATCTGAAAGGAGGTGCAGTCTATTTCTCTATTCCTTAAATCCAGGTTGGCCATATTATTTTTCTTTGAACTTCAGCAAACAAAAAATAAATGGAATAATAAAGTTTTTCTGCAGTGGAACTTAATTATTTCATGCTCTTTGAATTTCAGGCTGCCACTAAAAGATGTCTGAGTGAGACTGATGGGTAACAAGAGACATGTGACCCTGTCAATAATCATCCTTACTGATCTGGCTAACAGTCTGCCAACCACCAGATGCATGAGTAATGTCATCCTAGACCATCCAACTGCCAACCAATCTGCCAAATGGCCACAGATTCAGAGATCCACCTAGACCAGACTACTACTCTTAAGCAACATGCCCAGGAGACATAAATAATTGGGCCTGAATTCTTCTTTCACTTTTATTGAGATAAATTGACTTACAGCACTATATGTTTTAGATGTACAATGTAATGATCTGACATATATCATTAATGATTGTCACAATAAGCTTAGTGAGCACTGTTAGTCACTTAGTTGTGTCTGACTCTTTGCAACTCCATGGACTGTAACTCCCCAGACTCTTCTGTCCATGGAATTCTCCAGGCAGGAATACTAGAATGAGTAGCCATTCCCTTCTCAAGAGGGTCTTCCTGATTCAGGATCAAACCCAGGTCTCCTGAATTAATAGGCAGACTATTTTACCCTCTGAGGCTCCAATGAAGTCCTGGTGAGTACCCATCATCTCAAATAAATATAGCATTAAAAGAGAGAAAAAATATTTTTCCTTGTCATGATAACTCAGACTTTATTCTCTTAACAGCTGTCATATATAATGTACAAACTCCTTATTGTAAAATTCAGACTTAAATTGAAGAAATGGCCTAGTGAGGCCATTCAGATATGACCTAAATCAAATTCCTTATGATTATACAGTGGAAATGACAAATAGATTCAAGGGATTAGATCTGATGGAGAGCCTGAAGAACTATGGATGGAGGTTTGTAACATTGTACAGGAGGCAGTGTTCAAAACCATCTCCAAGAAAAAGAAATGCAAAAAGGCAAAAATGGTTCTTTAAGGAGGCCTTACAAATACCTGAGAAAAGAAGAGAAGCAAAAGGCAAAGGCCAAAAGGAAAGAGATACCCAACGGAATGCAGAGTTCTAGATAATAGCAAGGTGAAATAAGAAAGCCCTTTCAACTGAACAATGAAAAGAAATAGAGGAAAACAATAGAATGGAAAAGATTAGAGATCTCTTCAAGAAAATTAGAAATGCCAAGGAAACATTTCATGCAAAGATGGACATGATAAAGGACAGAATTGGTATGGCTCTAAACAGAAGCAGAAGCTATTAAGAAGAGGTGCAGAGAATACACAGAAGAACCACACACAAAAGATCTTAATGACCCAGATAACCACAATGGTGTGATCACTCACCTAGAGCCAAACATCCTGGAGGGAAGTCAAGTGGGCCTTAGTAAGTATCACTATGAACAAAGTTAGAGGAGGTGATGGAGTTCTAGCTGAGCTATTACAAATATTAAAAGATGATGCTGTTAAAATGCTAAACTCAATATGCCAGCAAATTTGGAAAACTCAATAGTGGCCACAGGACTAGAAAATGTCAATTTTCATTCCAATCCCAAAGGGGAAAATGCCAAAGAATGCTCAAACTACCATACAATTGCACTCATTTCACATTCTAGCAAAGGAATACTCAAAATCCTCCAATCTAGGCCCAGAGATCAAATTGCCAACATCCATTGGCTCATAGAAAAGGCAAGAGAATTCCAGAAAAACATCTCCTGCTTCAATGACTATGCTAAAGCCTTTGACTGTGTGGATCACAGCAAAATGAGAAACCTGTATGCAGGTCAGGAGGCAAGTTAGAACTAGACATGGAACAATGAACTGGTTCCAAATTAGAAAAGGAGTGTGTCAAGGCTGTATACTGTTCAAATTCCTTATGATTATACAGTGGAAATGACAAATAGATTCAAGGGATTAGATCTGATGGAGAGCCTGAAGAACTATGGATGGAGGTTTGTAACATTGTACAGGAGGCAGTGTTCAAAACCATCTCCAAGAAAAAGAAATGCAAAAAGGCAAAAATGGTTCTTTAAGGAGGCCTTACAAATACCTGAGAAAAGAAGAGAAGCAAAAGGCAAAGGCCAAAAGGAAAGAGATACCCAACGGAATGCAGAGTTCTAGATAATAGCAAGGTGAAATAAGAAAGCCCTTTCAACTGAACAATGAAAAGAAATAGAGGAAAACAATAGAATGGAAAAGATTAGAGATCTCTTCAAGAAAATTAGAAATGCCAAGGAAACATTTCATGCAAAGATGGACATGATAAAGGACAGAATTGGTATGGCTCTAAACAGAAGCAGAAGCTATTAAGAAGAGGTGCAGAGAATACACAGAAGAACCACACACAAAAGATCTTAATGACCCAGATAACCACAATGGTGTGATCACTCACCTAGAGCCAAACATCCTGGAGGGAAGTCAAGTGGGCCTTAGTAAGTATCACTATGAACAAAGTTAGAGGAGGTGATGGAGTTCTAGCTGAGCTATTACAAATATTAAAAGATGATGCTGTTAAAATGCTAAACTCAATATGCCAGCAAATTTGGAAAACTCAATAGTGGCCACAGGACTAGAAAATGTCAATTTTCATTCCAATCCCAAAGGGGAAAATGCCAAAGAATGCTCAAACTACCATACAATTGCACTCATTTCACATTCTAGCAAAGGAATACTCAAAATCCTCCAATCTAGGCCCAGAGATCAAATTGCCAACATCCATTGGCTCATAGAAAAGGCAAGAGAATTCCAGAAAAACATCTCCTGCTTCAATGACTATGCTAAAGCCTTTGACTGTGTGGATCACAGCAAAATGAGAAACCTGTATGCAGGTCAGGAGGCAAGTTAGAACTAGACATGGAACAATGAACTGGTTCCAAATTAGAAAAGGAGTGTGTCAAGGCTGTATACTGTCACTCTACTTATTTAACTTATATGAAGAGTACATCAGGCAGAATGCTGGTCTGGATAAAGCACAAGCTGTAATCAAGAAGGCCAGGAGAAATATCAATAACCTCAGATATGCAAATGTCACCACCATTACGGCAGAAAGTAAAGAGGAACAAAAGAGCCTCTTGATGAAGGTGAAATAAGAGAGTGAAAAACCTGGCTTAGGGACTTCCCTGGTGGTCCAGTGGTTAAGACAAGTGAAAGACCAACAGAAGTGGCCTGCCTGCTCCCCTCCCTCCCCAACCCGACCCCAGCCCAAAATAAATATATAAATCTTTAAAAAAAAAAAAAAAAAAAACCTCACATTCAAAAAGCGAAGATTATGGCATCTGGTACCATTGCTTTATGACAAATAAATGGGCAGACAATGGCAACAGTGACAGAGTTTATTTTCTTGGGCTTGAAAATCACTGTAGACGGAGACTATAGCCATGAAATTAAAAGACGATTGCTCTTTGGAAGAAAAGCCATGGCAAACCTAGACAGCATATTCAAAAGCAGACATATCACTTTGCTCACAATGGTCTACATAGTCAAAGCTATGCTTTTCTAGCAGTCGTGTATGGATGTGAGAGATAGACTATTTAAATGCTAATCACTAAAGAATTGCTGCCTTTGAACTGTAGTGTTGGAGAAGACTCTTGAGAGTCCCTTGGACTGCAAGGAGAAAAGCCAGTCAATCCTAAAGGAAATCAATGTGCCAGCAAATTTGGAAAACTCAATAGTGGCCACAGGACTAGAAAATGTCAATTTTCATTCCAATCCCAAAGGGGAAAATGCCAAAGAATGCTCAAACTACCATACAATTGCACTCATTTCACATTCTAGCAAAGGAATACTCAAAATCCTCCAATCTAGGCCCAGAGATCAAATTGCCAACATCCATTGGCTCATAGAAAAGGCAAGAGAATTCCAGAAAAACATCTCCTGCTTCAATGACTATGCTAAAGCCTTTGACTGTGTGGATCACAGCAAAATGAGAAACCTGTATGCAGGTCAGGAGGCAAGTTAGAACTAGACATGGAACAATGAACTGGTTCCAAATTAGAAAAGGAGTGTGTCAAGGCTGTATACTGTCACTCTACTTATTTAACTTATATGAAGAGTACATCAGGCAGAATGCTGGTCTGGATAAAGCACAAGCTGTAATCAAGAAGGCCAGGAGAAATATCAATAACCTCAGATATGCAAATGTCACCACCATTACGGCAGAAAGTAAAGAGGAACAAAAGAGCCTCTTGATGAAGGTGAAATAAGAGAGTGAAAAACCTGGCTTAGGGACTTCCCTGGTGGTCCAGTGGTTAAGACAAGTGAAAGACCAACAGAAGTGGCCTGCCTGCTCCCCTCCCTCCCCAACCCGACCCCAGCCCAAAATAAATATATAAAAATTTAAAAAAAAAAAAAAAAACCTCACATTCAAAAAGCGAAGATTATGGCATCTGGTACCATTGCTTTATGACAAATAAATGGGCAGACAATGGCAACAGTGACAGAGTTTATTTTCTTGGGCTTGAAAATCACTGTAGACGGAGACTATAGCCATGAAATTAAAAGACGATTGCTCTTTGGAAGAAAAGCCATGGCAAACCTAGACAGCATATTCAAAAGCAGACATATCACTTTGCTCACAATGGTCTACATAGTCAAAGCTATGCTTTTCTAGCAGTCGTGTATGGATGTGAGAGATAGACTATTTAAATGCTAATCACTAAAGAATTGCTGCCTTTGAACTGTAGTGTTGGAGAAGACTCTTGAGAGTCCCTTGGACTGCAAGGAGAAAAAGCCAGTCAATCCTAAAGGAAATCAATCCAGAATATTCATTGGAACGCCTGGTGCTGAAGCTCCAATACTTTGGCTATCTGATGCAAAGAGATGACTCATTGGTTAAGATCCTGATGCTGGGAAAAATAGGAGGGAAAAGGAGGGGGGGAAATGACAGAGGTCGAAATGGTTGGATGGCATCACTGAGTCAATGAACATGAGTTTGAGCAAGTTCTGGGAGATGGTAAAGGACAGGGATGCCTGGCGGTCTGTAGTTTATGGGGTCATAAAGAGTTGGACACTTCTGAGCAACTCAACTGAACTGATGCAGTATTGCCAAGTAGGAAGGCTCACCTGAGACTTCAGTGCCTAGAATTTTTATTAGGGTTCAATCACCTACTGCCCACATGGCTGACCCTTTGTATCAGTTCCTCCCAAGACTAGCATTGGTTCCGCTAGAAGTTGGAACTAATTGTGTGGCCCAAAGCCCATATCATAAATCACATTGTGAAACTATTTGGTCATCAAAGCCCCCAGCAAACAAAGAAACTTCTATCAGGCAGGATATACCTATCAGTCAGGAGTTAGAGATCTCCTTCCCAGTGTTGAAGCACAAAGGCTAGACATCTGTTGGATAAGGATAATCCTTTGCTATATAATCTTTTTTTTTTTTTTTTAAAACCTTTATTTTACTTTTAACTTTTACAGAGTTTTGTTGTTCACAGACATGCATGTTCTCAGATTAGTCACATGTATATCCCCCCCCTTCCCTCCCCTCCCGACCATCACACAGCACCCCTGAAGGATCCCCTTTTCTCACAGAGCAATGACTAGAGCTATTTTCTTCACTTATGATAGTACAGGCCTTCATGCTACTTCCCTTACGCCTCTCACCCACTGTTCCTTCCCCAAAATGTCCATATGTCCACTGTCCATGTCTGTCTTTCTGTCGCTTCACTGCATGTGCCATCATCACCATCCTACTAGATTCCATATATATGTGTTAATATACTGTATTTGTCCTTCTCTTTCTGACTGACTTCACTTTTTAGGATACGTTCTAGATCCAGCCACCTCATGAGGGCTGATTCTTCTGCATTTCTCTTTACAGCTGTGTAGTATTCCATTGTATATATGTACCAGAGCTTTTGGATCCATTCGTTCGTCGATGGGCATCTAGGTTCCTTCCATGTTCTAGCTATTGTATAGAGAGCTGCAATGAACATTGGGGTACAGGTGCTTCTTTCAGTTTTGATTTCATCAGGGTATAAGCCTAAGAGTGGGATTGCTGGGTCATATGGTGCTTCTATTTTTAGTTTTTTAAGAAATCTCCAGACTGTCTTCCTTAGAGGCTGTATCAATTTACACTCACACCAGCAATGCAGGAGTGTTCCCTTTTCTCCGCAGCCTCTCCAGCATTTATTGTCTGTCGATTTGTGGTTGATGGCCATTCTGACGGGTGTGAGGTGATATCTCATTGTAGTTTTGATTTGCATTTCTCTAATTATTAGTGGGTAAGCGGTCGGGGTTAATTTCAAAGAGTTGGACACTTCTGAGCAACTCAACTGAACTGATGCAGTATTGCCAAGTAGGAAGGCTCACCTGAGACTTCAGTGCCTAGAATTTTATTAGGGTTCAATCACCTACTGCCCACATGGCTGACCCTTTGTATCAGTTCCTCCCAAGACTAGCATTGGTTCCGCTAGAAGTTGGAACTAATTGTGTGGCCCAAAGCCCATATCATAAATCACATTGTGAAACTATTTGGTCATCAAAGCCCCCAGCAAACAAAGAAACTTCTATCAGGCAGGATATACCTATCAGTCAGGAGTTAGAGATCTCCTTCCCAGTGTTGAAGCACAAAGGCTAGACATCTGTTGGATAAGGATAATCCTTTGCTATATAATCTTTTTTTTTTTTTTTTAAAACCTTTATTTTACTTTTAACTTTTACAGAGTTTTGTTGTTCACAGACATGCATGTTCTCAGATTAGTCACATGTATATCCCCCCCCTTCCCTCCCCTCCCGACCATCACACAGCACCACTGAAGGATCCCCTTTTCTCACAGAGCAATGACTAGAGCTATTTTCTTCACTTATGATAGTACAGGCCTTCATGCTACTTCCCTTACGCCTCTCACCCACTGTTCCTTCCCCAAAATGTCCATATGTCCACTGTCCATGTCTGTCTTTCTGTCGCTTCACTGCATGTGCCATCATCACCATCCTACTAGATTCCATATATATGTGTTAATATACTGTATTTGTCCTTCTCTTTCTGACTGACTTCACTTTTTAGGATACGTTCTAGATCCAGCCACCTCATGAGGGCTGATTCTTCTGCATTTCTCTTTACAGCTGTGTAGTATTCCATTGTATATATGTACCAGAGCTTTTGGATCCATTCGTTCGTCGATGGGCATCTAGGTTCCTTCCATGTTCTAGCTATTGTATAGAGAGCTGCAATGAACATTGGGGTACAGGTGCTTCTTTCAGTTTTGATTTCATCAGGGTATAAGCCTAAGAGTGGGATTGCTGGGTCATATGGTGCTTCTATTTTTAGTTTTTTAAGAAATCTCCAGACTGTCTTCCTTAGAGGCTGTATCAATTTACACTCACACCAGCAATGCAGGAGTGTTCCCTTTTCTCCGCAGCCTCTCCAGCATTTATTGTCTGTCGATTTGTGGTTGATGGCCATTCTGACGGGTGTGAGGTGATATCTCATTGTAGTTTTGATTTGCATTTCTCTAATTATTAGTGAAGTTGAGCATCGTTTCATGTGCTTTTGGGCCATCTGTATGTCATCGTTGGAGAGGTGTCTGTTTAGGTCCTTTTCCCATTTTTTGATTGGGTTGTTCGTTTTTCCAGTGCTGAGTTGTCTGAGTTGCTTGTAGATTTTGGAGATTAATTCTTTGTCTGTTGTTTCATTTGCTATGATTTTCTCCCACTCTGTGGGCTGTCTGTTCAGCTTTTTTGTAATTTCTTTAGCTGTACAAAAGCTTTTAAGTTTCATTAGGTCCCACATGTTCATTTGTCTTTTTAGTTCCACTATTCTAGTAGGTGGGTGAGAGAAGATCTTGCTTTGATTGATGTCCTTGAGGGTTTTGCCTATATTCTCCTCTAAGAGTTTGATGGTTTCTGGCCTTACATTTAAGTCTTTAATCCATTTTGAGTTGATCTTTGTGTATGGTGTCAGGGTATGTTCCAACTTCATTTTCTTGCATGTAGCTGTCCAATTTTCCCAGCACCATTTGTTGAAGAGGCTGTCTTTGTCCCATTTTATATGTTCGCCTCCTTTGTCAAAAATAAGGTACCCATAGGTGTGTGGCTTTATCTCTGGGTTCTCGATCTTGTTCCATTGGTCGATATTTCTGTTTTTGTGCCAGTACCATACTGTCTTGATGACTGTTGCTTTGTAGTAGAGTCTGAAGTTGGGGAGGCTGATCCCCCCAGCTCCATTCTTCTTCCTGAGGATTGCTTTGGCTATTCGAGGTCTTTTGTGTTTCCATATGAACTGTGTTATTCGTTGGTCTAGTTCTGTGAAGAATGTTATTGGAAGTTTGATAGGGATCGCATTGAATCTATAGATGACATTTGGTAGTATGGTCATTTTCACAATATTGATTCTCCCGACCCAGGAACACGGAATATTTCTCCATCTGTTTAACTCTTCTTTAATGTCTCTCATGAGTGTCTTGTAATTTTCTGTGTACAGTTCTTTTGTTTCTTTGGGTAGGTTTATTCCTAGATATTTGATTCTTTTGGTTGCGATGGTATAGGGGGCTGTATATTAAACCACTCCACACAAAAAAGCAATGCAGGAGTGTTCCCTTTTCTCCGCAGCCTCTCCAGCATTTATTGTCTGTCGATTTGTGGTTGATGGCCATTCTGACGGGTGTGAGGTGATATCTCATTGTAGTTTTGATTTGCATTTCTCTAATTATTAGTGAAGTTGAGCATCGTTTCATGTGCTTTTGGGCCATCTGTATGTCATCGTTGGAGAGGTGTCTGTTTAGGTCCTTTTCCCATTTTTTGATTGGGTTGTTCGTTTTCAAGTGCTGAGTTGTCTGAGTTGCTTGTAGATTTTGGAGATTAATTCTTTGTCTGTTGTTTCATTTGCTATGATTTTCTCCCACTCTGTGGGCTGTCTGTTCAGCTTTTTGTAATTTCTTTAGCTGTACAAAAGCTTTTAAGTTTCATTAGGTCCCACATGTTCATTTGTCTTTTTAGTTCCACTATTCTAGTAGGTGGGTGAGAGAAGATCTTGCTTTGATTGATGTCCTTGAGGGTTTTGCCTATATTCTCCTCTAAGAGTTTGATGGTTTCTGGCCTTACATTTAAGTCTTTAATCCATTTTGAGTTGATCTTTGTGTATGGTGTCAGGGTATGTTCCAACTTCATTTTCTTGCATGTAGCTGTCCAATTTTCCCAGCACCATTTGTTGAAGAGGCTGTCTTTGTCCCATTTTATATGTTCGCCTCCTTTGTCAAAAATAAGGTACCCATAGGTGTGTGGCTTTATCTCTGGGTTCTCGATCTTGTTCCATTGGTCGATATTTCTGTTTTTGTGCCAGTACCATACTGTCTTGATGACTGTTGCTTTGTAGTAGAGTCTGAAGTTGGGGAGGCTGATCCCCCCAGCTCCATTCTTCTTCCTGAGGATTGCTTTGGCTATTCGAGGTCTTTTGTGTTTCCATATGAACTGTGTTATTCGTTGGTCTAGTTCTGTGAAGAATGTTATTGGAAGTTTGATAGGGATCGCATTGAATCTATAGATGACATTTGGTAGTATGGTCATTTTCACAATATTGATTCTCCCGACCCAGGAACACGGAATATTTCTCCATCTGTTTAACTCTTCTTTAATGTCTCTCATGAGTGTCTTGTAATTTTCTGTGTACAGTTCTTTTGTTTCTTTGGGTAGGTTTATTCCTAGATATTTGATTCTTTTGGTTGCGATGGTGAAGGGGATTGCCTCTTTAATTTCATTTTCTGATTTTTCATTGTTTGTGTATAGGAATGCCAGTGATTTCTGTATATTGATTTTGTATCCTGCAACTTTGCTGAATTCGCTGATTAACTCTAGTAGTTTTGTAATAGTGTCTTTGGGATTTTCTATGTATAATATCATGTCATCTGCAAATAGAGAGAGTTTGACTTCTTCTTTTCCAATCTGGATTCCTTTGATTTCTTTCTCTTCTCTTATTGCTATTGCTAGAACTTCCAGGACTATGTTGAATAGTAGTGGTGAAAGTGGACACCCTTGTCTTGTTCCTGATCTTAGAGGGAATGCTTTGAGTTTTTCACCATTGAGGATAATGTTCGCTGTGGGCTTCTCATATATGGCTTTCACTATGTTAAGATAAGTTCCTTCTATGCCCATTTTTTGAAGAGTTTTTATCATAAATGGATGCTGTACTTTGTCAAAGGCTTTTTCTGCATCTATTGAGATGATCATGTGATTTTTGTCTCTCAGTTTGTTGATATGGTGTATCACATTGATTGATTTGCGGATGTTGAAGAATCCTTGCATGCCTGGGATGAACCCAACTTGATCGTGATGAATGAGCTTTTTGATGTGTTGCTGAATTCTGTTTGCTAGGATTTTGTTGAGGATTTTGGCATCTAGATTCATCAGTGAAATTGGCCTATAATTTTCTTTTTTTGTGATGTCTTTGCCTGGCTTTGGTATCAGGGTGATGGTGGCCTCATAGAATGTGTTTGGAAGTGTTCCTTCCTGGGCAATTTTTTGGAAGAGTTTTAGAAGGACAGGCATTAGCTCTTCTTTAAATGTTTGGTAGAATTCACTTGTGAAACCATCTGGCCCTGGGCTTTTATTTTTGGGTAGATTTTTGATCACAAGGTCGATTTCTGAGCTTGTGATTGGCTTGTTTACAGTTTCTATTTCTTCCTGGTTGAGTCTTGGGAGATTAATCTTCTCTAAGAAACTGTCCATTTCTTCCAGGTTGTCCAGTTTGTTGCCATAGAGTTGTTCATAATAGTCTCTTATAATCCTTTGGATTTCTGCATTATCCGTTGTAATCTCTCCTTTTTCATTTTTGATTTTGGTGATCTGGTTCTTCTCTCTCTTTTTCTTAATGAGTCTGGCCAGTGGTGTGTCGATTTTATTGACTTTTTCGAAGAACCAGCTTTTTGTTTTATTTATCTTTACTATTGTTTCTTTTGTTTCTTTTTCATTTATTTCTGCTTGGATCTTTATGATTTCCCTTCTTCTGCTGGCTTTGGGGTGTTTTTGTTCTTCTTTCTCCAGTTGTTTTAAGCGTAAGGTAAGGTCGTCTGTTTGAGATTTTCCTAGTTTCTTGAGGTGGGATTGTAATGCTATAAACTTCCCTCTTAGAACTGCTTTTGCAGTATCCCATAGGTTTTGCACTGTCGTGTGTTCATTGTCATTTTCTTCTAGGAATTTTTTTATTTCTCCTTTGATTTCCTCAATGATCAGTTGGTTTTTTAGGTACGTGTTGTTTAATCTCCATGTGTTTGTGTTTTTAGCGGTTTTTTTCCTGTAGTTGATCTCTAGTCTCACTGCATTGTGGTCTGAGAAGATGGTTGATAGAATTTCAGTTTTCTTGAATTGACTGAGGATTGATTTGTGGCCCAAGATGTGGTCTATCCTGGAGAATGTTCCGTGAGCACTTGAGAAGAAAGTGTATTCTTCTGCTTTTGGGTGGAAAGTCCTAAAGATATCAATGAGGTTCATTTCTTCTAGTGTGGCATTTAAGGCTTGTGTTTCTTTATTAATTTTCTGTTTGGAAGATCTGTCCATTGGTGTGAGAGGAGTGTTAAAGTCTCCTACTATGATTGTGTTGCTGTCAATGTCTTCTTTTATGTCTGAAAGTGTTTGTCTTATGTATTGGGGTGCTCCTGTGTTGGGAGCATAGATATTTATGATTGTTATGTCTTCTTCTTGGATCGATCCCTTAATCATGACGTAGTGACCTGCCTTGTCTCTTAGAATCTTCTTTACTTTAAAATCTATTTTATCTGATATGAGGATTGCTACTCCAGCTTTCTTTTGATTTCCATTTGCATGGAATATCTTTTTCCAGCCTCTCACTTTCAGTCTATGAGTGTCTCTAGGTCTGAAATGAGTTTCCTGGAGGCAGCATATGTATGGGTCGTGTTTTTGGATCCATTCAGCCACTCTGTGTCTTTTGGTTGGGGCGTTTAGTCCATTGACATTCAAAGTAATTATTGATACAAATGATCCTATTGTCATCTTCTTAGATGTTATGATGGGTTTGTTTCGTGGATCTTCTCCTTTTATACTTGTTGTCTATATAAGTCCCTTTAACATTTGTTGTAAGGCTGGTTTGGTGTGACTAAATTCTTTTAATTTTTGCTTGTCTGTAAAGCTTTTGATTTCTCCATCAATTTTGAAGGAGATCCTTGCAGGGTAGAGGATTCTTGGTTGCAGATTATTCTCTTTCAGCCGTTTAAATGTGTCCTGCCATTCCCTTCTGGCCTGCAGAGTTTCTGTTGAAAGATCAGCTGTTAAACGGATGGGCTTTCCCTTGTATGTCACTAGTTGCTTTTCCCTTGCTGCTTTGAGAATTCTATCTTTGTGTTTAATTTGTGTTAACTTCATTAATATGTGTCTTGGTGTGTTTCTTCTTGAATTGACTGAGGTTTGATTTGTGGCCCAAGATGTGGTCTATCCTGGAGAATGTTCCGTGAGCACTTGAGAAGAGAGTGTATTCTTCTGCTTTTGGGTGGCAAGTCCTAAAGATATCAATGAGGTTCATTTCTTCTAGTGTGGCATTTAAGGCTTGTGTTTCTTTATTCATTTTCTGTTTGGATGATCTGTCCATTGGTGTGAGAGGAGTGTTAAAGTCTCCTACTATGATTGTGTTGCTGTCAATGTCTTCTTTTATGTCTGAAAGTGTTTGTCTTATGTATTGGGGTGCTCCTGTGTTGGGAGCATAGATATTTATGATTGTTATGTCTTCTTCTTGGATCGATCCCTTAATCATGACGTAGTGACCTGCCTTGTCTCTTAGAATCTTCTTTACTTTAAAATCTATTTTATCTGATATGAGGATTGCTACTCCAGCTTTCTTTTGATTTCCATTTGCATGGAATATCTTTTTCCAGCCTCTCACTTTCAGTCTATGAGTGTCTCTAGGTCTGAAATGAGTTTCCTGGAGGCAGCATATGTATGGGTCGTGATTTTGGATCCATTCAGCCACTCTGTGTCTTTTGGTTGGGGCGTTTAGTCCATTGACATTCAAAGTAATTATTGATACAAATGATCCTATTGTCATCTTCTTAGATGTTATGATGGGTTTGTTTCGTGGATCTTCTCCTTTTATACTTGTTGTCTATATAAGTCCCTTTAACATTTGTTGTAAGGCTGGTTTGGTGTGACTAAATTCTTTTAATTTTTGCTTGTCTGTAAAGCTTTTGATTTCTCCATCAATTTTGAAGGAGATCCTTGCAGGGTAGAGGATTCTTGGTTGCAGATTATTCTCTTTCAGCCGTTTAAATGTGTCCTGCCATTCCCTTCTGGCCTGCAGAGTTTCTGTTGAAAGATCAGCTGTTAAACGGATGGGCTTTCCTTGTATGTCACTAGTTGCTTTTCCCTTGCTGCTTTGAGAATTCTATCTTTGTGTTTAATTTGTGTTAACTTCATTAATATGTGTCTTGGTGTGTTTCTTCTCGGATTGATTCTGTTAGGTACTCTGTGTGCTTCTTGGACTTGATTGACTATTTCTTTTCCCATGGTGGGGAAATTTTCAACTATAATCTCTTCAAAAATTTTCTCATAGCCTTTCTTTTTTTCTTCTTCTTCTGGAACCCCTATAATTCGAATATTGGTGCGTTTGATATTATCCCAGAGGTCTCTGAGGCTGTCCTCTGCTCTTTTCATTCTTTGAGCTAGAGTCTGTTTTTCAGCAGTTACTTCCACCATTTTATCTTCCAGCTCACTTATCTGGTCTTCTGTCTCAGATACTCTGCTCTTGATTCCTTCTACAGTGTTTTTCAGTTCAGCAATTGAGTTGTTTGTCTCTGTTACTTTTTTGGTAAGTTCTTGTATTTCTTTATTCAGTGTGTTAGTTGTATCTTGCAATTTCTCTGAAATTCTGTTTTCAGTGTCTTTGATCATCTTTACTATCATTCTTCTGAAATCACTTTCAGAAAGTTTGTCCAAATTCTCTTCATTCATTTGATCTTGTGTGTTTTTGGATTGTTCCTTCACTTGTGTGGTATTTCTCTGCCGTTTCATTGTTATTATTAATTTTTTAAAACTGATTCTGTTTGGGATTTCCTTTTCCCAGACTTTGAGTTACGTCTGTTGGTGTTTGTTGTTTGGATGGGGCTTCTATTCTGGGTGATGCTGGTGATTGGGTGATGTCAGGACTTGTATACAAGTGATTACCTTTGCTGGCGTTCTCACTTGTATACTGCTATTTAGTGTTATGCATTCTCTAGTATTGTAGTTTTGGAGTCAGTGCACCCTCAAAACCCCGGGGCTTGTTGCCTGACCAGGGAATGAAGATTTCACGGCTGGTTTGTTATGGCATTAAATGATATTAAAACATATATATGCAAGTGAGAAACAGAAGGTATACCTTTGACAAATGGCAATTTAAAAATTATGCAAGTACTATCTAGCGTATTGAATTATACTCATGAACATATACAGCTATAACATAACCCAAGCATTCCAATCAAAAATACATTACAATACGTTAGCACGGCGAATAGAGAAATCCAAGAATGATATCCACAAGTTAATAAGCAAACTAAGTAGAGTACCAATTGGAGAATAATGCTAGAGCAGGATCCCCATTGGGGATAAGGCAATGAGGACAGAACAGACTAAGAAATATAGTGGGGAAAGGAAAAAAGAGAAAGGGAGGATAGAAGAGAAATATAGAATAATATTGCAAAGTTAAATATAGGGAGATAAAGATTTGTATGTATTAGAATTTAGTGCTATAGGAAAGGAGCTTCAGAGAAAGCAAAGAATTATAGAGGAGGTAGTAGTACAAATGAAAAATTATTAAAATTAAAAGATCTAAATTTTATAGAAAAATATAGAAAAACAAAGCAAAAGTAATAAAAACAAACAAAACCCCCACAGAACCTTAAAAGGCCAATGGGGAACCAGAAGTTTATACCAAAATAAAATCTGATCCTTACAGTGTCAGTTCTTGACAATCTTACTTTTCAGTGTGTTAGTTGTATCTTGCAATTTCTCTGAAATTCTGTTTTCAGTGTCTTTGATCATCTTTACTATCATTCTTCTGAAATCACTTTCAGAAAGTTTGTCCAAATTCTCTTCATTCATTTGATCTTGTGTGTTTTTGGATTGTTCCTTCACTTGTGTGGTATTTCTCTGCCGTTTCATTGTTATTATTAATTTTTTAAAACTGATTCTGTTTGGGATTTCCTTTTCCCAGACTTTGAGTTACGTCTGTTGGTGTTTGTTGTTTGGATGGGGCTTCTATTCTGGGTGATGCTGGTGATTGGGTGATGTCAGGACTTGTATACAAGTGATTACCTTTGCTGGCGTTCTCACTTGTATACTGCTATTTAGTGTTATGCATTCTCTAGTATTGTAGTTTTGGAGTCAGTGCACCCTCAAAACCCCGGGGCTTGTTGCCTGACCAGGGAATGAAGATTTCACGGCTGGTTTGTTATGGCATTAAATGATATTAAAACATATATATGCAAGTGAGAAACAGAAGGTATACCTTTGACAAATGGCAATTTAAAAATTATGCAAGTACTATCTAGCGTATTGAATTATACTCATGAACATATACAGCTATAACATAACCCAAGCATTCCAATCAAAAATACATTACAATACGTTAGCACGGCGAATAGAGAAATCCAAGAATGATATCCACAAGTTAATAAGCAAACTAAGTAGAGTACCAATTGGAGAATAATGCTAGAGCAGGATCCCCATTGGGGATAAGGCAATGAGGACAGAACAGACTAAGAAATATAGTGGGGAAAGGGAAAAAGAGAAAGGGAGGATAGAAGAGAAATATAGAATAATATTGCAAAGTTAAATATAGGGAGATAAAGATTTGTATGTATTAGAATTTAGTGCTATAGGAAAGGAGCTTCAGAGAAAGCAAAGAATTATAGAGGAGGTAGTAGTACAAATGAAAAAATTATTAAAAATTAAAAGATCTAAATTTTATAGAAAAATATAGAAAAACAAAGCAAAAGTAATAAAAACAAACAAAACCCCCACAGAACCTTAAAAGGCCAATGGGGAACCAGAAGTTTATACCAAAATAAAATGTGTGGTTTAAAAGGAAAAAGAGAAAAAAAAAAAAAATTTATGTAAACTTGAATATATTCAGTCTTACTGATAAGATTAGTAGCTTCAATAGAATTCAGTGAAGGAAATGAACACACCCACCCTCTCTCACAAACACCCCCAAGAAAAGAAAAAAAAAAAAAGCGGTGGGTGCACTGAGTGGGTTTGGAAAAAAGAGAAAAAAAATTGAAACAAAGTAATACAATACAAAAAATGAAATTTTAAAGTCCAGCAGTAACTCCAGCTTCAGACAAAACGTGAAAATAGTGTTTATGTTCTTCTGTCTCTTGCTGACTATTCAGGAACTATCAGTCTTTTTCTTGCCTCTGGCAGTGGTTGGATCTGAAGACCTCTTTGACTGCTTGTTTTGGCCTATTCCAGAATTAAAAGGCCCGCCCAGGCTGGCCCTGGGAGTTTCTTAATCCAAATCCCTTTTCTTGCTGGGTGGAGCTAAATTCCCTCCCTGTAGCTTGACCAGCAGCCCTGCAGTTTGACCAGCAGCCAAACTACAGTAGGGAAAATGGCGTCTGTCTCACAGAGGATCTATTCCCACACGCTCTATGGGAAGTACTTCCACAGTGCCCCCGACCCTGCTGCAGGCCACCATCGACCCCCGCCACCGCGGGAGACGTCAGGTTACTCAGAGGTGAGTCTGGCTCGGTCACATGCAGGATCGCT
The DNA here is from genome assembly GCA_022376925.1 of Tragulus kanchil. NCBI lineage: Eukaryota > Metazoa > Chordata > Mammalia > Artiodactyla > Tragulidae > Tragulus > Tragulus kanchil. The sequence continues at coordinate 77,220,436 of JAIOJX010000024.1, read as the reverse complement.
GTTCCTCTCTCCCGGATCACAGTGCGCAGAGACTTTCCAGTCCTCCTCGGCGGCTCTGTGATCGGGTTAATGGTAACCTCCTCCAAAGGGAACTGAGTGCCGCCCTTCCGAGGCCTGCTCAAGGGCACTTCTAGCTCAAGGGGCACCTGGACCCTTCAAAGCAGGTCTGGCTCAGTCCCTTGTGGGTGTTAGTGCTCCTCACCGGGTTTTGATCTGCAACAGGCTTTGCGGCTTTGGCCCGCCCAGCCTCTCCGGCGGGTATGAGGTTTGACTTTTAAAAGTGCGATTGCACCCCTCCTACCGTCTTGATGCGGCTTCTCCTTTGTTCTTCGATGTGGGGTGTCCTCTCTGTGATCAGATCCAACCTCCTTTCGTCGATGGTTTCCCAGGAACTCGTCGCAATTCAGGCGATTTTGCAGGAGAGATGAGTGCACGTCCTTCTACGCCGCCATCTTAGCTCCACCCCCGCTATATAATCTTAATCTTAAAACGTATATTTCAAATCATGAGCCAATATTCTTATTCAGTCACTCCATCATGTCCTACTCTTTACAACCCCAGGGATTGCAGCACTCCAGGCTTCCCTGTCCTTCACCATCTCCTGGAGCTTGCTCAAACTCATATCTATTGAATTGGTGATGCCATCCAACCATCTTGTCCTCTGTCATCCCCTTCTCCTCCTGCCTTCATCATCAGTCTTTTCCAATGAGTTGGCTCCTTGCATCAGACAGCCAAAATATTAAATATTCTACTTAATAAAAGCTAGATAAAAGTTAGAGATACTCTCTTCCAAAACTGGGACATACTTAGTGGCCTTGTGGCTAAGACTGTACTCCCAATGCAGGGGACCCTAGTTCAATTCCTAATCAGGGAACTACTTACTACATGATGCAGCTAAAAGATCCTACATGTAGCAATTAAAATGGAAAATTCCATGAGCAGCAACTAAGACTCCCACGGCCAAATAAACAAATAAATATAAATACTTTTTTTAAAATAGAAAAACAATGAAGAACTATCTCTTTAAAAAATTAATTTAAATGTCTAAAACTTCTGCCCAAAGATTGAGTATTTGAAAAAATGTATGTATATATATTTATTTCTAGTAATGATAGTCTAGGTCATTTGGATTGACCCTATCTCCCACCAGGGATGTCAGACTTAACAAATGACAGACTTAACAAGATGCCAATTAAATCTGAATTTCAGACTTATTCATACAAAAACTGTTTTTCTGAATTCCAAATTAAATTGGTATCCTGTATTTTATTAGGCAATTCCACCCACTTCAACTGTGAACAACTCAAAATGCTGGAGACATACACACAAACATGTTCAAGTATGCATCTACATACATAACTTTTTTAAAAGCATCAAGGCATTAAAAGATAAAAAGGAATAAGGAGGTGGGATGGCTTTGTTTTGTATCAAGGAAGAGTGTAACATTAATATACTCAGAGATAAGAAAATGTTACAAATTCATATAAGAGGCAAAGAATTTTCTCATGCAGACACAGAAGCTTTAGTTCTATAATGGCAGCTATTGTTACTTACTCAGTTGTGTTCAGCTGTTTGTGACCCCATAGACTGTAACCCCCACCAGACTTCTCTGTCCATGAAATTCTCCAAGCAAGAATACTAGAGTGGGTTGCCATTCCCTTCTCCAGGGGATCTTCCTGACCCAGGAATTGAACTTGGGTCTCCTGCATCACAGGCAGATTGTTTACCATCTGAGCCACAAGGGTAGCCTGGTGAGGCATTTAATCTTCATCTAAATTGCCATGAGGCATTTGATCTTCATCTAAAGATAAATCACAGCAATAGATTTAGAAACAAGCAACTTCTTAATAATTCAATTAATCTTTACAATTATGTAGCATAATTGGACAATAAGAATCTATCTGGGAGGTGAATACACACCTCAGTTAATAGAACCAAAATTTGATACCCATTGAAACAGAATATTTTTCTGTCTAAAATCATCTGCATTTTAACCAAATATAGCCAAATTACAACTTATTTGACTGTAAATTAAATCTGATTAAATAAACTTGTGATTGTATCCCCTTCATGTGTCATTGCCATTCATGTGTCATGTGTCATTGTCAGTGCCATTGTCATTGCCCATTGCCAAGCCTTGTCATGGCAATAGGCCTTGCATAACTCAAAGAAGCTATGAGCCATGCCATGTAGGGCCACTCAAGACAGGTCATAGTAAAGAGTTCTTACAAAATGTGGTCCACTAGAGGAGGGAATGGCAAACCATTTGAGTATTCCTGCCCCGAGAACCCCGTGAACATTATGAAAAGGCAAAAATATATGACATCAGAATAGGAGCCCCTTGGGTCAGAAGGTGTCCAATATATTATAGAGGAAGAGTGGAGGTCAATTACTAATAGTTACAATAAGAATGATGTGGCTGGGTCAAAGCAAAAATGATCCTCAGTTGTGGAGGTGTCTGGTGGTGAAAGTAAAGTCTGATGCTATAAAGAACAATATTGTATAGGAACCTGAAATGCTAAGTTCATGAATCAAGGTAAACTGGACGTGGTCAAGCAGGAGGTGGCAAGAATGAACATCAGAATCTTAGGAGTGAGTAAACTAATACATATCTAAATGGATAAATTTAATTCAGGTGATCATTGTATCTACTACTGTGGGAAATGAGATAATTAACATGATCAAATGTGTTCAGCTGTTTGTGACCCCATAGACTGTAACCCCCACCAGACTTCTCTGTCCATGAAATTCTCCAAGCAAGAATACTAGAGTGGGTTGCCATTCCCTTCTCCAGGGGATCTTCCTGACCCAGGAATTGAACTTGGGTCTCCTGCATCACAGGCAGATTGTTTACCATCTGAGCCACAAGGGTAGCCTGGTGAGGCATTTAATCTTCATCTAAATTGCCATGAGGCATTTGATCTTCATCTAAAGATAAATCACAGCAATAGATTTAGAAACAAGCAACTTCTTAATAATTCAATTAATCTTTACAATTATGTAGCATAATTGGACAATAAGAATCTATCTGGGAGGTGAATACACACCTCAGTTAATAGAACCAAAATTTGATACCCATTGAAACAGAATATTTTTCTGTCTAAAATCATCTGCATTTTAACCAAATATAGCCAAATTACAACTTATTTGACTGTAAATTAAATCTGATTAAATAAACTTGTGATTGTATCCCCTTCATGTGTCATTGCCATTCATGTGTCATGTGTCATTGTCAGTGCCATTGTCATTGCCCATTGCCAAGCCTTGTCATGGCAATAGGCCTTGCATAACTCAAAGAAGCTATGAGCCATGCCATGTAGGGCCACTCAAGACAGGTCATAGTAAAGAGTTCTTACAAAATGTGGTCCACTAGAGGAGGGAATGGCAAACCATTTGAGTATTCCTGCCCCGAGAACCCCGTGAACATTATGAAAAGGCAAAAATATATGACATCAGAATAGGAGCCCCTTGGGTCAGAAGGTGTCCAATATATTATAGAGGAAGAGTGGAGGTCAATTACTAATAGTTACAATAAGAATGATGTGGCTGGGTCAAAGCAAAAATGATCCTCAGTTGTGGAGGTGTCTGGTGGTGAAAGTAAAGTCTGATGCTATAAAGAACAATATTGTATAGGAACCTGAAATGCTAAGTTCATGAATCAAGGTAAACTGGACGTGGTCAAGCAGGAGGTGGCAAGAATGAACATCAGAATCTTAGGAGTGAGTAAACTAATACATATCTAAATGGATAAATTTAATTCAGGTGATCATTGTATCTACTACTGTGGGGAAGAATACCATAGAGATAATGGAGTAGCCTTCACAGTCAACAAAAGACTCCAAAATGCAGTACTTAGGTGCAATCTCAAAAATGGTAGAATGATCTCTGTTCATTTCCAAGGCAAACCATTCAACATCACAGCTATCAAAGTCTATGCCACAACCACTAAAGCTGAAGAAGCTAAAGTTGACCGGTTCTCTAAAGACCTCTAAGACTTTCTAGAACTAATACCAAAAAAAGATGGAATGCAAAAGTATGAAGTCAAGGGATACCTAGGGTAACAGGCAAGTTTGGCCTTGGAGTACAAAATGAAGTAGGGCAAATGCTAACAGAGCTTTGTCAAGAAAACACACTGGTCTTAGTAAACATCCTCTTCCAACAACAAGAGATAACTCTACACATGGACATCACCAGATGGTCAATACTGAAACCAGATTGATTATATTCTTTGCAGCTGGATATGAAGAAACTATAAAGTCAGCAAAAACAAAATCTGGAGCTGACAGTGGCTTAGATCATGAGGTTTTTATTGCAAAATTCAGTCTTAAATGGACGAAAGTAGGGAAAACTACTAGGCCATTTAGGTATGACCTAAATCAAATCCTTTATGCTTATACAATGGAAGTGATGAATATATTCAAGAGATTAGATCTGGTAGACTGAGTGCTCAAAGAAGGTTCATAACATTGTACAAGAGGCAGTGACCAAAACCATCTCCAAGAAAAAGAAATGCAAGAAGGTAAAGTGGCTGTCTAAAGAGGCTTTGCAAATAGGTGAGGAAAGAAGAGAAGTGAAAGGCAAAGGAGAAAAGGAAATATATACCACCTGAATGCAGAGTTCCAGTGAATAGCAAGGACAGATAAGAAAGCCTTCTTAAGTGAACAATGCCAGGAAATAGAGAAAAACAATAGAATGGGAAAGACTAGAAACCTCTTCAAGAAAATTGGAGATATCAAGGGTCCATTTCATACAAAGACAGGAATGATAAATGACAGAAATGGTAAGGACGTAACAGAAGCAGAAGATATGGAGAAGAGGTGGCAAGAATACACAGAAGAACTACATACAAAAAGTCTTAATGGATAACCATGATGGTGTGGTCACTCACTTAACTCCTTTCCCAATTTTGAACCAGTCCTTTGTTCCACGTCCAGTTCTAACTGTTGCTTCTTGACTTGCATACAGATTTCTCAGGAGATAGGTAAGATGGACTGGTATTCTCATCTCTTTCAGAATTCTCCATGGTTTGTTGTGATCCACACAAATGCTTTATCATAATCAATGAAGCAGAAGTAGATGTTTTTCTGCTTTCTCTTGTTTTTTCTACGATCCAGTGGATGTTGCCAACTTAATCTCTTGTTCCTCTGCCTTTTCTCAATCCAGAACTATTTCTCCCAGTTCTGTAGGAGAAATCAAATCCTTCTGGCCTTCAAGGTCAGATTCCCCAAGGATTCCCAGTCCTGTTATCAGATTCCCCAGGCTGGGAAGCCTGACATGGGGTTCAGAATCTTCACACCAGTGGAAGAACTTCTTTGATATTATTGTTCTCCTGTTTGTGGGTATGGGATTTGATTTTATCATGATTGCACCTCTCCAACCACATCTCTGCAGCTTCGTGTTTGTCTTTGGATGTGGGGTATTTTTTCTTGGTGGGTTCCAGTATCCTCCTGTCGATAGGTGTTGAACAACTAGTTGTGACTTTGGTGCTCTTGCAGGAGATGAGTGCATTCTTCTCCTCTGCCATCTTGAACCAGAAGCCTGTCATGCACTTTCACTTCTACTTTTACTTTTCCCTTCAGATAAAAACTTTCATTCTATTGGTGTCATATGTTTTTACTTCTTCATATATTATAGGACCATGGTTAATTTTATTACTTTTTTCTTTAAGCAGTACAGTTTATCCTTGAACAAAGTGGAGGTTGGGGTATTCTCCATCCACCATTGCAGAGTCAAAAATCTACATGTAATTTTATAGCTGGTTCTCCAAATATGTGGTTCTACATCCATGGAACCCATGGAGTCAATCAGTTGTGGATTATGCAGTACTATAGTATGTATGTATTGAAAAAAAAAATCCATGTATAAGTGGACCTCTAAATTCAAACCTGTGCTGTTATTTCATACAAAGACAGGAATGATAAATGACAGAAATGGTAAGGACGTAACAGAAGCAGAAGATATGGAGAAGAGGTGGCAAGAATACACAGAAGAACTACATACAAAAAGTCTTAATGGATAACCATGATGGTGTGGTCACTCACTTAACTCCTTTCCCAATTTTGAACCAGTCCTTTGTTCCACGTCCAGTTCTAACTGTTGCTTCTTGACTTGCATACAGATTTCTCAGGAGATAGGTAAGATGGACTGGTATTCTCATCTCTTTCAGAATTCTCCATGGTTTGTTGTGATCCACACAAATGCTTTATCATAATCAATGAAGCAGAAGTAGATGTTTTTCTGCTTTCTCTTGTTTTTTCTACGATCCAGTGGATGTTGCCAACTTAATCTCTTGTTCCTCTGCCTTTTCTCAATCCAGAACTATTTCTCCCAGTTCTGTAGGAGAAATCAAATCCTTCTGGCCTTCAAGGTCAGATTCCCCAAGGATTCCCAGTCCTGTTATCAGATTCCCCAGGCTGGGAAGCCTGACATGGGGTTCAGAATCTTCACACCAGTGGAAGAACTTCTTTGATATTATTGTTCTCCTGTTTGTGGGTATGGGATTTGATTTTATCATGATTGCACCTCTCCAACCACATCTCTGCAGCTTCTTTTTTGTCTTTGGATGTGGGGTATTTTTTCTTGGTGGGTTCCAGTATCCTCCTGTCGATAGGTGTTGAACAACTAGTTGTGACTTTGGTGCTCTTGCAGGAGATGAGTGCATTCTTCTCCTCTGCCATCTTGAACCAGAAGCCTGTCATGCACTTTCACTTCTACTTTTACTTTTCCCTTCAGATAAAAACTTTCATTCTATTGGTGTCATATGTTTTTACTTCTTCATATATTATAGGACCATGGTTAATTTTATTACTTTTTTCTTTAAGCAGTACAGTTTATCCTTGAACAAAGTGGAGGTTGGGGTATTCTCCATCCACCATTGCAGAGTCAAAAATCTACATGTAATTTTATAGCTGGTTCTCCAAATATGTGGTTCTACATCCATGGAACCCATGGAGTCAATCAGTTGTGGATTATGCAGTACTATAGTATGTATGTATTGAAAAAAAAAATCCATGTATAAGTGGACCTCTAAATTCAAACCTGTGCTGTTAAAGAGTTAACTGTATCTGTCTTTTAAAGAAAACTTTTACTCTTCCTTTCTTTGTGTAGCTCCAAATTCCCATCTGGTATCTTGGCCCTTATTTCTGAAAGACATCCTTTAATACTTATATAGTATGAGCCTACTGGTGATGAATTATTTGAACTTTTGTATGTCTGAAGTGATCTATTTTACCACAGGTTTTTTTTTTTTTAACCACAGGTTTTGAAAGATATTTTTGCTGGGTATAGAACTCAAGGTTTTGTGTGATGTGTGTGTTTTCAGTACTTAAAAGATATTACTCCACTGTTTTCACACTTCCATTGTATCTTATGAAAATTATGCTGTCACCTTTGTTTCTCTATGTTTTGTGGATTTTGCCCCACCTTTAGTACTTTCTTAATCGCTGGTTTGAGGAAATGTTTTTGTCCTTGGTATCCAGGAAGATTCTTGGAACCATGGTCTTATAGTTGTCATCAACTTTGAAATTTTTTTTGGTCATTAAGTATTTCTTCAAATAATTTTTGGTCCTGTACTCTGCTATCCTTTGGGGACTCCAATTACACATGTATTAGATAATTTGAAACTGTCCTACAGTTCCACAGTTCACTGTAGAGCTCTTCATTCTTTTCAGTATAGTAAAGTTCCCTACATATGAACAAGTTCATTTCAAGAGCACATTCACAAGTCTAATTTGTTTGTAAGCCCAACAGACGTACTAACAAAATCAGTTATATAGTACCGTACTATAATAGGTTTATAATACATTTCACATATATAATACATAACAAAAAATAGACAAAATTTAATCTTACAATACAGTCCCTTGGAAAGTATAGTAGAATAGTACAACAGCTGGCATAACATTCTATTGGTGTCATATGTTTTTACTTCTTCATATATTATAGGACCATGGTTAATTTTATTACTTTTTTCTTTAAGCAGTACAGTTTATCCTTGAACAAAGTGGAGGTTGGGGTATTCTCCATCCACCATTGCAGAGTCAAAAATCTACATGTAATTTTATAGCTGGTTCTCCAAATATGTGGTTCTACATCCATGGAACCCATGGAGTCAATCAGTTGTGGATTATGCAGTACTATAGTATGTATGTATTGAAAAAAAAAATCCATGTATAAGTGGACCTCTAAATTCAAACCTGTGCTGTTAAAGAGTTAACTGTATCTGTCTTTTAAAGAAAACTTTTACTCTTCCTTTCTTTGTGTAGCTCCAAATTCCCATCTGGTATCTTGGCCCTTATTTCTGAAAGACATCCTTTAATACTTATATAGTATGAGCCTACTGGTGATGAATTATTTGAACTTTTGTATGTCTGAAGTGATCTATTTTACCACAGGTTTTTTTTTTTTTTTTTTTTTAACCACAGGTTTTGAAAGATATTTTTGCTGGGTATAGAACTCAAGGTTTTGTGTGATGTGTGTGTTTTCAGTACTTAAAAGATATTACTCCACTGTTTTCACACTTCCATTGTATCTTATGAAAATTATGCTGTCACCTTTGTTTCTCTATGTTTTGTGGATTTTGCCCCACCTTTAGTACTTTCTTAATCGCTGGTTTGAGGAAATGTTTTTGTCCTTGGTATCCAGGAAGATTCTTGGAACCATGGTCTTATAGTTGTCATCAACTTTGAAATTTTTTTTGGTCATTAAGTATTTCTTCAAATAATTTTTGGTCCTGTACTCTGCTATCCTTTGGGGACTCCAATTACACATGTATTAGATAATTTGAAACTGTCCTACAGTTCCACAGTTCACTGTAGAGCTCTTCATTCTTTTCAGTATAGTAAAGTTCCCTACATATGAACAAGTTCATTTCAAGAGCACATTCACAAGTCTAATTTGTTTGTAAGCCCAACAGACGTACTAACAAAATCAGTTATATAGTACCGTACTATAATAGGTTTATAATACATTTCACATATATAATACATAACAAAAAATAGACAAAATTTAATCTTACAATACAGTCCCTTGGAAAGTATAGTAGAATAGTACAACAGCTGGCACAGAGGGGCTGGCATCAAGTGGACAGGCAAGAAGAGTTACTTGAGAAAAGAAGGAGAGGAGGAAATAGTAGAGCTGAAGTATCAGCAGCAATAGGAAATGGAGGGCAAGTTGCAATTTCTTTTATGCATGATGCTAATGGCACAGGTTGTGGTTCTTAGCAACCCTCTCGAAAAATCCAGTGATGTTCGGATAGTATGTTTTGTTTTGTTTTGTTTTGTTTTGTTTTCTTGTCATAGAGGACACAGTTACACTGGACTTCATTCTGGACAGCTACTGCCAGCCTCATGTACTGCTCTACATTCAGGTCTCCTGCCTCACATCCAATCTAATGCTGTACCAACTACATCACTGCTGCTTTTAGGTTTGCTTCTGGACATCCTGGGCTTGAATTAAAGACACTGTTAATACTGTGTTTTCTATACAGTATTGTAAAGTACATAAAAGCAGAACCACTTGCAGAGGCTGCACACATGTGACAGTGTTAGTTTCACATGAACTAACTTATGTGATTGGACATGTGAATGCATGTTTACATCTTTGAAACATTGCAACTTGATGATCTGTATGTAGGAAACTTTATTCTTTAATCTTTCAATGTTCAAGCATTTCTCTACTTCTTTGAACATATAGAACACAATGTCTTTGTAAGCTGAATTCTATCATGTGTTACTTCCAAGTGTGTTGCTACTGATTTTCTCACTATGGGTTGCATTTTCTTTTTCTTTTGCACAACTGATAATTTCCAGCTGGTTATCAGACATTATGAACTTTATTTTGTGTTCCAGATAGTTTTTCTTTCTTGTAATATTCTTGAAGTTTGTTCTGGGATCCACATAAGTTCCTTAGAAATAAGTAACTTTCAAAGTTTAACTTTTATTTTATTACTTTTATTTGTTAATAAGTTCATTTAATTTTCATTAGGTGACACCGGAGCAATCTTAATTTAGGGCTAATTTTGTCTATGATGCCCTGTGAGGTATGAGGCCTTTCTCTGAGGCTGGTGGGATTATAAAATATTCCCAGCTTTGTGCGAGATATGTGGAATGTTTGCCCTGTTCCATTTTGGTATTTATTCCCTTACCTTGGGTTATCTTACAAGCCTTCAGAAAAGTCTGCATATCTCCAGCTCTCTCTTCTTGAGTATTTTGTCCTAAAAACCACTTATTTACCTTGGTTTATCCAGGTTCTTGTCTCCACCTCCTCATCTTGGACTCCACCTGGGTACTTGCCCACTGCACTTGAAATCTCTCCAGAGAGTGTGGTCAATTATATGGCTCACTCATTTGGTTTTCCTCTCCCTCACAGATCATTATCCTGGAACACCTGATGTGTTCCAGGTGAACACATCACCAAGTGAAATCTATTGCTTCATATAAATTTTGTCTAGATTTTTTGTTGTTTCTGGTGAAAAGACAAATGCAGTCCTTCTTATTCCATCTTGATAAGAAGCCTAGTGAATTTCTTTTTCCAGCTATAATTATGAAACTATTATGAGGGCACAAATTCCTCTGTAACTCTAATGTATTAACTGCATTCCTCTAAAAAATGTGTTCCTCCCTACTTAAAATATAATTGTAGAGAAGTTCATTGGCTTGTGTAGCTTTTTTAAAATTTTTGGTAATGATGATCTGTATGTAGGAAACTTTATTCTTTAATCTTTCAATGTTCAAGCATTTCTCTACTTCTTTGAACATATAGAACACAATGTCTTTGTAAGCTGAATTCTATCATGTGTTACTTCCAAGTGTGTTGCTACTGATTTTCTCACTATGGGTTGCATTTTCTTTTTCTTTTGCACAACTGATAATTTCCAGCTGGTTATCAGACATTATGAACTTTATTTTGTGTTCCAGATAGTTTTTCTTTCTTGTAATATTCTTGAAGTTTGTTCTGGGATCCACATAAGTTCCTTAGAAATAAGTAACTTTCAAAGTTTAACTTTTATTTTATTACTTTTATTTGTTAATAAGTTCATTTAATTTTCATTAGGTGACACCGGAGCAATCTTAATTTAGGGCTAATTTTGTCTATGATGCCCTGTGAGGTATGAGGCCTTTCTCTGAGGCTGGTGGGATTATAAAATATTCCCAGCTTTGTGCGAGATATGTGGAATGTTTGCCCTGTTCCATTTTGGTATTTATTCCCTTACCTTGGGTTATCTTACAAGCCTTCAGAAAAGTCTGCATATCTCCAGCTCTCTCTTCTTGAGTATTTTGTCCTAAAAACCACTTATTTACCTTGGTTTATCCAGGTTCTTGTCTCCACCTCCTCATCTTGGACTCCACCTGGGTACTTGCCCACTGCACTTGAAATCTCTCCAGAGAGTGTGGTCAATTATATGGCTCACTCATTTGGTTTTCCTCTCCCTCACAGATCATTATCCTGGAACACCTGATGTGTTCCAGGTGAACACATCACCAAGTGAAATCTATTGCTTCATATAAATTTTGTCTAGATTTTTTGTTGTTTCTGGTGAAAAGACAAATGCAGTCCTTCTTATTCCATCTTGATAAGAAGCCTAGTGAATTTCTTTTTCCAGCTATAATTATGAAACTATTATGAGGGCACAAATTCCTCTGTAACTCTAATGTATTAACTGCATTCCTCTAAAAAATGTGTTCCTCCCTACTTAAAATATAATTGTAGAGAAGTTCATTGGCTTGTGTAGCTAATATTGGGAATAGGATATAAATGTTTAAAATCTTGATTTAGTGTGGTATATGTATTCCTTCTGAATTTTAAGTTACCTTTCTGTTAATTCTGTCCTCTTCATTTTAATATTAAATCAGTTTTGTTTCATTAATTTATCCATTTTATTTTTCAACCTTCATATTTATTCTTTTTAAAAAAATATCTTCTTGGATTACAGACTGAAAGCAGAAAGCACAGCAATGTCGTGATAACTGTGTACTCAGTTCATACTTTAAATGGGTAATAGTCGCTTTCAAGCAATAAACTTTGTCAGTGCTCACCTTCTTCTTCCAACAAGTTAGTTCTGCATTAGCCTTTCAGGATTTCTTTCCTATATTCCCAACACCCAAACCTCTAAAGTCAATAATTCTATAAAGCTACCATTTTTTCTGTATTTACAACACTGTAGAGCACTTGCAGAAACAAGTGCTTTAAACTTATGTTACATACAATCTAGGCTAGTGCTGCCTAACAGAAATAGAAGTCATAAATTAAAGCTGCCTAAGTAGTGAAAAAAATCAAAAAGGGAAATTAATCTTAATAATGTATTTTATTTAATCCATTTATCCAAAACATTAACATGTAATAAATATAAAAACTTACCATTTAAATGTTTTACTTCATTTTAGGGGTAATTAGTTATCAAAATCTGATGGGTATTTTACACCCATAGTACATTCAATATGTATGTAGAAAACAGAATTGATTCTCATCAATAATACTTGATACGTATTGAGTTTTCATTAAATGTTTAGCTGAAAAAGTAGATTTCCAGAGCAAAGTTGTTCCATTTATACATGAAAGTTTTCTAAATTAAACATTTGATTCTTATAAAGTCACTCTGTCATGTCTGACTCTGTGATCCCTGTAAACTGTAGCCCACCAGGCGTCTCTGTCCATGGAACTTTCCAGGCAAGAATACTAGAGTGGGTAGCCACCCCCTTCGCCAGGGATCTTCCTGAGCCAGGGATCAAACCTGGGTCTCCTGCACTGCAGGCAGATTCTTTACCCTCAGAGTCACCAGGTTCTTAACAGCCACATTTCAGATGTTCAAGAGCCACCTGTACTGCACAGCACAGGTCTTGGAGCTTTATGAGGAGCTGCATATCATGTAATTCCCAATAGTATTTATACATGTACTCTTTTTGTCTCACCAAAAGCATTGGTGAAGTTCTCATAAAAAGACTTCACAACAGGAAATGACCATACTACCAAATATTATCTAATAGTTCAACCTTCATATTTATTCTTTTTAAAAAAATATCTTCTTGGATTACAGACTGAAAGCAGAAAGCACAGCAATGTCGTGATAACTGTGTACTCAGTTCATACTTTAAATGGGTAATAGTCGCTTTCAAGCAATAAACTTTGTCAGTGCTCACCTTCTTCTTCCAACAAGTTAGTTCTGCATTAGCCTTTCAGGATTTCTTTCCTATATTCCCAACACCCAAACCTCTAAAGTCAATAATTCTATAAAGCTACCATTTTTTCTGTATTTACAACACTGTAGAGCACTTGCAGAAACAAGTGCTTTAAACTTATGTTACATACAATCTAGGCTAGTGCTGCCTAACAGAAATAGAAGTCATAAATTAAAGCTGCCTAAGTAGTGAAAAAAATCAAAAAGGGAAATTAATCTTAATAATGTATTTTATTTAATCCATTTATCCAAAACATTAACATGTAATAAATAAAAAAACTTACCATTTAAATGTTTTACTTCATTTTAGGGGTAATTAGTTATCAAAATCTGATGGGTATTTTACACCCATAGTACATTCAATATGTATGTAGAAAACAGAATTGATTCTCATCAATAATACTTGATACGTATTGAGTTTTCATTAAATGTTTAGCTGAAAAAGTAGATTTCCAGAGCAAAGTTGTTCCATTTATACATGAAAGTTTTCTAAATTAAACATTTGATTCTTATAAAGTCACTCTGTCATGTCTGACTCTGTGATCCCTGTAAACTGTAGCCCACCAGGCGTCTCTGTCCATGGAACTTTCCAGGCAAGAATACTAGAGTGGGTAGCCACCCCCTTCGCCAGGGATCTTCCTGAGCCAGGGATCAAACCTGGGTCTCCTGCACTGCAGGCAGATTCTTTACCCTCAGAGTCACCAGGTTCTTAACAGCCACATTTCAGATGTTCAAGAGCCACCTGTACTGCACAGCACAGGTCTTGGAGCTTTATGAGGAGCTGCATATCATGTAATTCCCAATAGTATTTATACATGTACTCTTTTTGTCTCACCAAAAGCATTGGTGAAGTTCTCATAAAAAGACTTCACAACAGGAAATGACCATACTACCAAATATTATCTATAGATTCAATGTGATCCCTATCCAACTACCAATGACATTCTTCACAGAACTAGACCAAAGAACAACACAGTTCATATGGAAACACAAAAGACCTCGAATAGCCAAAGCAATCCTGAGGAAGAAGAACGGAGCTGGAGGGATCAGCCTCCCCAACTTCAGACTCTACTACAAAGCAACAGTCATCAAGACAGTATGGTACTGGCACAAAAACAGAACTATAGGTCAATGGAACAAGATAGAGAACCCAGAGATAAAGCCACACACCTATGGGTCTCTTATTTTTGACAAAGGAGGCGAACATATAAAATGGGACAAAGACAGCCTCTTCAACAAGTGGTGCTGGGAACACTGGACAGCTACATGCAAACAAATGAAGTTGGAACATTCCCTGACACCAGGCACAAAGATCAACTCAAAATGGATTAAAGACCTAAATGGAAGACCAGAAACCATCAAACTCTTAGAGGAGAATATAGGCAAAACCCTCAAGGACATCAATCAAAGCAAGATCTTCTCTCACCCACCTACTAGAATAGTGGAACTAAAAAGAAAAATGAACACGTGGGACCTAATGAAACTTAAAAGCTTTTGTACAGCAAAAGAAATTACAATAAAGCTGAACAGACAACCCACAGAATGGGAGAAAAACATAGCAAATGAAACCAAAAGACAAAGAATTAATCTCCAAAAGCTACAAGCAAGTCAGACAACTCAGCACTGGAAAAATGAACAACCCAATCAAAAAACAGGAAAAAGATCTAAAGAGATACCTCTCCAAAGAGGACATACAGATGGCCCCAAAGCACATGAAATGATACTCAACCCCGCTTATCATTAGAGAAATGCAAATTAAAACCACAATGAAATACCACCTCACACCCATCAGAATGGCCATCATCAACAAATCGACAGACAATAAATGCTGGAGAGGGTGCAGAGAAAGGGGAACCCTCTTGCATTGCTGGTGGGAATGTAAACTGATATGGCCTCTATGGAAGACAGTATGGAGATTCCTTAAAAAACTAAAAATAGAAGCACCCTATGACCCAGCAATCCCACTATTAGGCTTATATCCTGATGAAATCAAAACTGAAAGAAGCACCTGTACCCCGATGTTCATTGCAGCTCTCCATACAATAACCAGAACATGGAAGCAACCTAGATGTCCATCGATGAATGAATGGATACAGAAGCTCTGGTACATATATACAATGGAATACTACTCAGCTGTTAAAAGAAATGCAGAAGACTCAGTCCTAATGAGGTGGCTGGAGCTAGAACCTATCATAAAAAGTGAAGTAAGTCAAAAGGAGAAAGACAAGTATAGTATCCTAACACATATATATGGAATCTAGTAGGATGGTCATGATAACACACGCAGTGAACTCATGGAAAAACAGACAGAGAATAGGCATATCGACATTGTGGGGAAGGAACAGTGGGTGGGAGGCACGGAGGAAGTAACATAGAAACCTATACTGTCATGTGTGAAAAAGATAGCTATTGTCGTTGTGCTAAGGGAATAGGAGTGCTTACAATGACTTGATGCGATGGCCTGGAGGGGTGGGGTGGGGGGACCTGGGAGCAGGGAGGGGATCAGGGATATGCATATGACTGATCTGGGAACATGCATGTCTATGAAAAACAAAACTCTGTAAAACCTTTAAAATAAAGAATTAAAAAAAAGAAAAAAAGATTTCACAACAGGAAGGCCTAGGTCAGCTGAGGGCTTCCCTGGTAGCTCAGTGGTGAAGAATTCACCTGCCAGTGCGGAGACACGGGTTCGATCTCTGATCCGGGAAGATCCCACATGCTGCAGAGCAACTAAGCACACAAGCCACAAGTGTTGAGCCTGTGCTCGAGAGTCTTGGAGCCGCAACTATTGAGCCCATATGCCGCAACTACTGAAGCCCGTGTGCCCTAGAGCCTGAGTTTCACGACAAGAGAAGTCACCACAATAAGAAGCCTGCTCACCTCAACTAGAGAGGAATCCCCACTCCCTGCAATGAGAGAAGAGCCTGTGGCAGCAGTGAAGACCCAGAATAGCCAAAAATAAATAGATAAATAATTTAAAAATATACACAAAAGAAAACGAGAAAGGAATTTTTAATTTTCACTACTAAAAAAATCAACTAAACAGGATGGCAGGAAATTAAGGACAAAAAATTATAACTCATATAGAAAACAAATAGCAAAATAACAGAAGTAAGTCCTTTATTACCAGTAATCACCTTAAGAGTTAGCTGTATTAATATCAGATAAACAGACTTTAAACCAAAAAAGTTATGAGAGAGAAGGGAGATAACATACATTAATAATTAATAACATTTAGGCACCTAAAAACACATTAGCAAAATATATGAAGCAAAAACAGAGTTGAAAGGAAAAATAGACAGCTCTACTATAATAGTTGAAGACTTCAATATCTCACTCTCCATTATGAATAGAACAACCAGACAGAAAATAAATTAGAAAAGAGAAGACTTAAACAACATAATAAACCAAATAGATCTAAGACACATACAGAATACTTTACCCAACAAGAGCAGCATACACATTGTGGGAAGGAACAGTGGGTGGGAGGCACGGAGGAAGTAACATAGAAACCTATACTGTCATGTGTGAAAAAGATAGCTATTGTCGTTGTGCTAAGGGAATAGGAGTGCTTACAATGACTTGATGCGATGGCCTGGAGGGGTGGGGTGGGGACCTGGGAGCAGGGAGGGGATCAGGGATATGCATATGACTGATCTGGGAACATGCATGTCTATGAAAAACAAAACTCTGTAAAACCTTTAAAATAAAGAATTAAAAAAAAGAAAAAAAGATTTCACAACAGGATGCCCTAGGTCATCTGTGGGTTTCCCTGGTAGCTCAGTGGTGAAGAATTCACCTGCCAGTGCGGAGACACGGGTTCGATCTCTGATCCGGGAAGATCCCACATGCTGCAGAGCAACTAAGCACACAAGCCACAAGTGTTGAGCCTGTGCTCGAGAGTCTTGGAGCCGCAACTATTGAGCCCATATGCCGCAACTACTGAAGCCCGTGTGCCCTAGAGCCTGAGTTTCACGACAAGAGAAGTCACCACAATAAGAAGCCTGCTCACCTCAACTAGAGAGGAATCCCCACTCCCTGCAATGAGAGAAGAGCCTGTGGCAGCAGTGAAGACCCAGAATAGCCAAAAATAAATAGATAAATAATTTAAAAATATACACAAAAGAAAACGAGAAAGGAATTTTTAATTTTCACTACTAAAAAAATCAACTAAACAGGATGGCAGGAAATTAAGGACAAAAAATTATAACTCATATAGAAAACAAATAGCAAAATAACAGAAGTAAGTCCTTTATTACCAGTAATCACCTTAAGAGTTAGCTGTATTAATATCAGATAAACAGACTTTAAACCAAAAAAGTTATGAGAGAGAAGGGAGATAACATACATTAATAATTAATAACATTTAGGCACCTAAAAACACATTAGCAAAATATATGAAGCAAAAACAGAGTTGAAAGGAAAAATAGACAGCTCTACTATAATAGTTGAAGACTTCAATATCTCACTCTCCATTATGAATAGAACAACCAGACAGAAAATAAATTAGAAAAGAGAAGACTTAAACAACATAATAAACCAAATAGATCTAAGACACATACAGAATACTTTACCCAACAAGAGCAGCATACACATTCTTGTCAAGTACACAAAGGACATTTTATAGGAAGGACTACACATTAGACCTCGAATTAAGTCTCAAGAGATTTAAAAAGATAAATGTCATACAAAGTTATCTTCTACCATAATAAGACAAAGCTGGAAATCAATGAGAAATAAAATTGGGAAATTTATAAATTTCTGGAAGTAACAACCAATGAATCAACGAAGAGATCACAAGGGAAATTAAACAACAGAGATAAATGAAAACAAAAAAACAGCTTATCACAACTTTTGTGACAAAGTAAAAGCAATAGGAAAATGTGTAACTATAAAATACTTACATTAAAATAAATCTGATATCAACAACTTAACTTTACAACTTAAGGAACTGAAATCAAATCTACTGGAAAAAAGGAAATAATAGAGATTAGGGAAGAAAACAATGAAACATAACAGAAAAACAATAGAGACAAATCAAGGAAACCCAAAAGTTAGTTCTTTGAAAAATTCAACAAAATTTATACAACTTTAACTAGATGAACTAAGAAGAAGGAAGACTCAAAATGACTAAAAATAGGGATTCCCTGGTGGTTCAGTGGCTAAGATGCTGAGCTCCCAATGCAAGGGGCCTGGGTTTGATTCCTGGTCAAAGAACTAGATTCTACATGCTGCAACTAAGACCTGGTGGAACAAAACAAATAAAAAAAACAGGATGGCAGAAATAAAAAATTATAACTCATATAGAAAACAAATAGCAAAATAACAGAAGTAAGTCCTTTATTACCAGTAATCACCTTAAGAGTTAGCTGTATTAATATCAGATAAACAGACTTTAAACCAAAAAAGTTATGAGAGAGAAGGGAGATAACATACATTAATAATTAATAACATTTAGGCACCTAAAAACACATTAGCAAAATATATGAAGCAAAAACAGAGTTGAAAGGAAAAATAGACAGCTCTACTATAATAGTTGAAGACTTCAATATCTCACTCTCCATTATGAATAGAACAACCAGACAGAAAATAAATTAGAAAAGAGAAGACTTAAACAACATAATAAACCAAATAGATCTAAGACACATACAGAATACTTTACCCAACAAGAGCAGCATACACATTCTTGTCAAGTACACAAAGGACATTTTATAGGAAGGACTACACATTAGACCTCGAATTAAGTCTCAAGAGATTTAAAAAGATAAATGTCATACAAAGTTATCTTCTACCATAATAAGACAAAGCTGGAAATCAATGAGAAATAAAATTGGGAAATTTATAAATTTCTGGAAGTAACAACCAATGAATCAACGAAGAGATCACAAGGGAAATTAAACAACAGAGATAAATGAAAACAAAAAAACAGCTTATCACAACTTTTGTGACAAAGTAAAAGCAATAGGAAAATGTGTAACTATAAAATACTTACATTAAAATAAATCTGATATCAACAACTTAACTTTACAACTTAAGGAACTGAAATCAAATCTACTGGAAAAAAGGAAATAATAGAGATTAGGGAAGAAAACAATGAAACATAACAGAAAAACAATAGAGACAAATCAAGGAAACCCAAAAGTTAGTTCTTTGAAAAATTCAACAAAATTTATACAACTTTAACTAGATGAACTAAGAAGAAGGAAGACTCAAAATGACTAAAAATAGGGATTCCCTGGTGGTTCAGTGGCTAAGATGCTGAGCTCCCAATGCAAGGGGCCTGGGTTTGATTCCTGGTCAAAGAACTAGATTCTACATGCTGCAACTAAGACCTGGTGGAACAAAACAAATAAATATTAAAAAAAAAAAAAGATAAAATGGAAATGAAAGTGGGGACATTGCTAGTGATTCTACAAAGATAAAAAGGATTAACAAATTATTATGGGGATGCAGCATATAAAATCTTACCTTCAGAAACAAGAAGTATCTCAAATAAACAACCTAACTTTATACCTAAAACAACTAGAAAAAGAAGAACAAACCTAAAGTAGGAGAAGGAAGGAAATCATAAAGATCAAAGCAGAAATAAATGAAACAAGAGAAAAAGAAAACAATGGCAAAGATAAAAAAGATAAACACAATTGATAAACTTTTAGCCAGATTCATCAAGAAAAAAAGGGAAAGAACTTAAATCAATAAAATTAGGGAATGAGGGGCTTCCCTGGTGGTACAGTGAGTAGGGAGTCCACCTTGCAGTGCAAGGGGTACCAGTCTGATCCCTGGTCCAGGAAGATCCCATATGCTGAGGAACGGCTGGGCTGGTGTGTCCAATTATGAGCCAGCACTCTGTAGCGTATGCACCGAGAATCAGTGCTCTACAATGAGAGAGAGGCCGCTGCAATGGGAGGCCCATCCATGCCAAAAGAATAAAGATGGATGAAAAATAAACGATGACTTAAAAAAAAAAATAGAATACAATGAAGTACATTTAAAAAAAAATGAAAAAGGAGAAATTACAACTGACTCCATAGAAATATCAAAGATCGTAATCAAGTACTATGAATTTTCTATTATTATTAACAATTGTACACCAATAAAATGGATAACCTGGAAGAATCTTAGAAAGGTACAGTTCTCCTAGACTGAACCAAGAAGAAATAGAAAATACGAACAGACCAATCACAAGCACTGAAATTGAAACAGTGATTAGAAACCTCCCAACAAACCAAAGTCCAGGACCTGATGACTTCAAAAGAGAATTTTATCACTTATTGAAGAGTTAACACCTATCCTTATGAAATTGTTCCAAAAAACTGCAAGGCAAAGGAAGGAAAACATCCAAATTCATTTTAGGAGGCCATCATCACCCTCATACCAAAACCAGACAAATATATCACACAAAAAAGAAAAGAAACAAAAATTATAGGCCAACATGACTAATGAACAGATACAAAATTGCTCAACAAAATACTACTAACTGTATCAAACAAAACACTACCAATCTGTATCCAACAATACATTAAAAAGATCATACACCATGATCAAGTGGGATTCACCCCAGAGATGCAAGGGTTTTTCAACATCCCCAAATCAATCAATGTAAAACATATCAACAAAGTGAAGAATAAAAACCATATGATCATCTCAATAGATGCAGAAAAGCTTTCGACAAAATTCAGTACCCATTTATGATAAAAATAAAAATTCTCCAGAAAGTGGGCACAGAGGGTACATACCTCAACATAATAAAGGCCATATACAATAGACTTACAACTAGCATCATACTTGATGATAAAAAGCTGAAAATATTCCCTCTAAGATCAGGAACAAGACAAGGATGTTCACTCTCAGCAATTTTATTCAACATAGTTTTCAACGTCTTAGCTACAGCAAGTACAAAAGAAAAAGAAATACAGGGAATCCAAATTGGAAAAGATGTTCAACTATCACTGTTTTCAGATGACACAACACTATACCTAGAAGAACCTTAAGATGCTATCAAAAAACTACTGGAACTCATCAATGAATCTGGTAAATTTGCAGATTACAAAATTAATACACAGTAGCATTTCTATACACTAACAATGAAAGATCAGAAATAGAACTTCAAGAAGCAATTCCATTTACCACTGCATCAAAAAGAATAAGATTCCTAGGAATAAACCTACCTAAGGAGACAAAAGACCTATATTCTGAAATCTTTAAGATGTTGAAAGAAATGAAACAAGACATAAACAGATGAAAAGACATACCATGTTAATGGATTGGAAGAATCAATATTGTCAAAATGATTATACCTACCTGAGGCAATCTACATATTCAGTGCAATCCCTATCAAGTTACCAACGGCATTTTTCACAGTACTAAATTTTTAAAAAATCTCAAAATTTATATAGAGACACAAAAGACCCTGAATAGCCAAAGCAATCTTGAAAAAGAAAAATGGAGCCTGAGAAATCAGGTTCCCTGACTTCAGACTATACTGCAAAGTGACAGTCATCAAAACATTATGGTACTGGCACAAAAATAGAAATACAGATCAATGGAACAAGCAGAAAGCCCAGAAATAAGTCCATGCACCTATGGTCAATTAATCTATGACAAAGGAGGCAAGACCAAACACTGTTGAAAAGGCAGTCTCTTCAACAAATGGTGCTGGGAAAACTGGACAGTCACACGTAAAAAAGAAAAAAAAAATCAGATTATTCTTAAACTTCATTCACAAAAATAAGCTCAAACTGGATTAAAGATCTAAATGTTAGACTGGACACTATAAAACTCCAAGAGGAAAACATAGGCAGCACACTCTCTGACATAAATCATAGCAACATCTCTTTCAATCCATCTCCCAGAAAAATGGAAATAAACACAAAAATAAACAAATGGGACCTACTTAAACTCAAAGATATTGCACAGCAAAGGAAATAATAAAAACAAAACACAGACTGAGAAAACACCTTTGCAAATGATATGATCAATAAGGGATTAGATTACAAATTTTATTAACAGTTTATGATGCTTAATAGCATTAGAACAACTCACTTAAAAAATATGCAGGGCTTCACTGGTGGTCCAGTGGGTAAGGACACCGCCTTGCAGTGCAAGGGGCGCCGGTTCGATCCCTGTGCTGGGAAGATCCCACGTGCCACGGAGCAGCTGGACCGATGTGTCCAATCACCGAGCCGGAGCTCTGGAGCGCATGCGCCCAGAGCCAGTGCTCTGCGAGGACAGAGGCCACTGCAATGGGAGGCCCACATGGGCCAAAGAACAAAGATGGATGAAAAATAGATAAATGAAAGACCAATAGAAGTGGCCCGCCCACCCCTCTCCCTCCCTAACCACCCCGCCCCAAATAAAGAGACCCAGAACAGCCAAAAATAAAGAAGATTATTTAAAAAAAAAATATGCAGAAGATCTGAAAAGAGATTCCTCCAAAGAGGACATACAGATGGCAAACAGGCACATGAAAGGATGTGCAACATCACTAGTCACTAGAGAAATGCAAATTAAAACTACAATGAGATACCACTTCACACTGGTCAGAATGGTTATCATCAAAAAATCCACGAACAACAAATGTTGGAGAGGGTATGGAGAGAAGGGAACCCTTCTGCACTGTTGGTGGGAATGTAAATTGGTACAGCCACTTTGGAGAACAGTATGGAGGTTCCTTTAAAAAACTAGAGCATAGACCCTACAATCCCACTCCTGGGCATAAATTTGGAGAAAAACATGATCCAAAAAGATACATACACTCCATTGTTCACTGAAGGATTGTTTACAATAGCCAAGACTTGGAAGCAACCTAAATGTTCACTGACAGATGAATAGATAAAAGATGCAGTAAATATATACAATGGAATATAACTCAGCCATTAAAAAGAATGAAATAACACCAGAGAATCATACTGAGTGAAGTCAGACAAAGAAGCAGAAATATCACATAACATCCCTTATATATGGAATCTAAAAAGAAATGATATGAATGAACTTACAAAAGAGAAAGAGACTGAGACTTTGAAAACAAACTTATGGCTGCCAGGGGAAGGGAGAGTCAGGGAGTTTGGAAAGATCACGTACATGCTGCTATATTCAAAATGGATAATCAACAAGGACCTATTGTATAGCACATGGTACTCTACTCAGTGCTGTGTTCGAGCCTAGATGGGAGGACGGTTTGGTATGTATCTGTAAGTCCCTTCACTATTCACCTGAAACTATCATAATACTGCAAATTGGCTATTTCCCAAATCAAAATAAAACGTTTGAAGTATGAAGAGAAAAAAAAGAGAGAAAAAGAAATGTCCGTGGTGACCTTCTCTCCAGTCTTTCCTGCTGCTACTTCCTATGGGAGGCCCACAGGAGCCAAAGAACAAAGACGGATGAAAATAGATAAATGAAAGACCAATAGAAGTGGCCCACCCGCTCCCCTCCCGCCCCAAATAAAGAGACCCAGAACAGCCAAAAATAAAGAAGATTATTTAAAAAAAAAATATGCAGAAGATCTGAAAAGAGATTCCTCCAAAGAGGACATACAGATGGCAAACAGGCACATGAAAGGATGTGCAACATCACTAGTCACTAGAGAAATGCAAATTAAAACTACAATGAGATACCACTTCACACTGGTCAGAATGGTTATCATCAAAAAATCCACGAACAACAAATGTTGGAGAGGGTATGGAGAGAAGGGAACCCTTCTGCACTGTTGGTGGGAATGTAAATTGGTACAGCCACTTTGGAGAACAGTATGGAGGTTCCTTTAAAAAACTAGAGCATAGACCCTACAATCCCACTCCTGGGCATAAATTTGGAGAAAAACATGATCCAAAAAGATACATACACTCCATTGTTCACTGAAGGATTGTTTACAATAGCCAAGACTTGGAAGCAACCTAAATGTTCACTGACAGATGAATAGATAAAAGATGCAGTAAATATATACAATGGAATATAACTCAGCCATTAAAAAGAATGAAATAACACCAGAGAATCATACTGAGTGAAGTCAGACAAAGAAGCAGAAATATCACATAACATCCCTTATATATGGAATCTAAAAAGAAATGATATGAATGAACTTACAAAAGAGAAAGAGACTGAGACTTTGAAAACAAACTTATGGCTGCCAGGGGAAGGGAGAGTCAGGGAGTTTGGAAAGATCACGTACATGCTGCTATATTCAAAATGGATAATCAACAAGGACCTATTGTATAGCACATGGTACTCTACTCAGTGCTGTGTTCGAGCCTAGATGGGAGGACGGTTTGGTATGTATCTGTAAGTCCCTTCACTATTCACCTGAAACTATCATAATACTGCAAATTGGCTATTTCCCAAATCAAAATAAAACGTTTGAAGTATGAAGAGAAAAAAAAGAGAGAAAAAGAAATGTCCGTGGTGACCTTCTCTCCAGTCTTTCCTGCTGCTACTTCCCTAACATTAAACCCTAACCAAAACTCTAAAAGAGGGCCTTATACAGAAATGGATTCAGCACCCAAGTTTCCTCTAAGCGGAGGTGGGAAGGTTATGTACGAAAAGATCTTATGTTGAAGCCAAGAAAAAGATCCATCGGGTGAAAAACACACACACACACACACACCTCAGGTTTACATTTTTTAAAATTGATATGACAGAAAAGATGGAACTTCCCAACCAGATATGTACATACACATAAGTGAATCTTGCTACTCACTCCCTAATGATACCAAAAATATACTGAAAAATTTAACACATCTAAAAGTACGACAAAAAGAGCATGAGCAATGTTAGGAATAAGGTTCTTACACCATACATGAAGCAGTAAAGTACTATTGAAGGCAAACTATATGTATACTGCTCAGCATAACTAATTTATTTTCTAAACCTTTATTTTGCTTTTAACTTTTACAGAGTTTTGTTGTTTACAGATATGTATGTTCCCAGATTAGTCATATGTATATCTCCCCCTTCCCACTGCTCCCAACCATCACACAGCACCCCTGAAGGATCCCCTTTTCTCACAGAGAGCATCACTAATTAATATGGAAATTCAAATCAAAACCAGGACCTCACAACCATCATGATGATTGCTATCAAAAACAAGTTTTGCCTTTTTGAGAAAAATTGATAAGGTAGCAAAAGTGGAGTAGAAGCAAGCAGACCTTTTGCAATTTGTTTTACAAGGAGCTGGTAACAGCTGTACAGCACCCAGTAACTGCTGAACCAGGCCTGGCAAGGAAGCAACACTTCCTGCTAAAGCACCTATACAAGGCCTAGGAGGCTCGGCCCAAGAAGCCTGAGGTGGTAAAGATGCACCTGCAGGACATGAGCATCCCACCCAAGATAGGCATCATGCTGGGCATCTATAAGGGCAAGACCTTCAAAGAGGTGAAGTCAAGTCTGAGTTCTCAATCACCTACACAGCCAGGTCAGCATCGGGACTACTCCTCTGGCTTCATCTCCTTCAAGTAGTCTGCTTGATCAATAAACTCAGACTTCTCTTTAAAAAAATAAGTGTTTTCCAAGGATGTAAAGAAATTGGAAACTTTGTGCCTGATGATGAGAAAGTAAAAAAACTTGTGAGCATATGCTCAAAAGAACTGAAAGTAGGATCTTGAAGATTCACAGCCTTATTTACAATAGTCAAAAAGTGGAGGGGTGTCCAGTGGGTAAGGTCACCGCCTTGCAGTGCAAGGGGTGCCGGTTCGATCCCTGGCCTGGGAAGATCCCATGTGCCGCGGAGCGGCTGGACCAATGTGTCCAATTACGGAGCTGGAGCTCTGGAGCGCACGCGCCCAGAGCCGGTGCTCTGCAACAACAGAGGCCACCGCGATGGGAGGCCCACACGGGCCAAAGAACAAAGACGGATGAAAATAGACAAATGAAAGACCAATAGAAGTAGCCCGCCTGCTCCCCTCCCTCCCCACCCCTCCGAAAATAAATAAATAAATAAATCTTAAAAAAAAAAAAAAAAAGGTGGAAGCAACCCAAATGTCTACTGACAGTTAAGTGTATAAACAAAATGTGGCATATATACATGCAATATTATTCATCCTTAGAAAGGAAATCCTGACACATTTTATAACATGGATAAACCCTGTGGACATTACGCTAAGTGATGTCAGTCAGTCACAAAAAGACAAATACTGTAGAATTTTATTTTTATGAGGTGCCTAGAGTAATCAAACTCAGAAATAGAAAAAAGGGGCTGAGAGGAAGAGATACTTTTAAGTTATTGTTGAATGGGTCCAGTTTGTTTTTTTGCAATATAAAAACGTTCTATAGATTGGGTGCATAATGATGTGAATATACTTAACGCTATTAAGTTGTACACTTTGGAAAACACTGATAGAGAAAAGAGGGACTTGTTTTCTGCTCTGCATCTTTTTTTTTTTTTAAAGATTTATTTATTTATTTGGGGGGTGGGGAGGGAGGGGGCAGGTGGGCTACTTCTATTGGTCTTTCATTTGTCTATTTTCATCCATCTTTGTTCTTTGGCTCCTGTGGGCCTCCCATCGCGGTGGCCTCTGTTGTCGCAGAGCACCGGCTCTGGGCGCATGCGCTCCAGAGCTCCGGCTCCGTAATTGGACACATTGGTCCAGCCGCTCCGCGGTACATGGGATCTTCCCAGGCCAGGGATCGAACCGGCACCCCTTGCACTGCAAGGCGGTGTCCTTAACCACTGGACCACCAGGGGAAGCCCTCTATATAGTTTTTTAAAAAATTCCACTGGATATAACTTTTTTCCTTTTCTTCTTATGTGTGGTTATGATTAGTCCTAATACGAACAATAAATTAGGGAACAATTAACAAAGAAAAAGATCCTATGTCAACCTGTTAACATGAGATGGTGCTATTAGGTTTGCCCCCAGGAAATGCCTGTGGTATTTCCTGGCGAGTAATGCCTTACTTAGTCCAAATCAGAGACCCACTCTCTAATCCTGAAACTGACAAATGTGACACAGTAACAGTTGGTGCCTGCTTACACAAAATTGCAATGTTTTCAAATTATTCTTATTTCCCCTACTTACTACCACAGAAGACCAGGCCCGAATCAGCAGTTGCTGTCTCAGATGCTATTCTTCCACCCTTCACTTCAAGAATGTTACAAGAGAGTTTGTGAGTGGTAAGACCCCTTCAGAAACCAACAGCCATTCCAGAAAAATACCTGTTCAAATACCAGCACATGCAACAACAGCAGCTTCCCAGCAGCACGTTTAATAACTTTAACGAAGCAGAGAGCAATGCCTCCTATAATACAAATTCTGGTTGGAAGAAAAGATCTACAGATTGTAGAAAAGTACAACTTAAAAAGCAAATAGCACAGACACCAGTACAGCAGGAAAGCAAGCAGAACTTTCTAAATACAGAGCTCAATTTTAAGAGTTTACAGTATCTTATTTCTCACTATCATCATTTGTTCTGTCAAAAATAGGCACTTCCATGTCTTGATCCATTCAGAATAAGCCACAGCAGGAACAGTTTTGCTTACATAGGGCAGGCAGGTCAGAAAGGCAGCCCAGGGAAATGGAAAAAGCAGCCAGCAGGTTTTCTTAGGGATTATACTGCTCCAGCTTTTATCCTTCTTCCCAGCTATTTTGGTACCAAGAAAGCTGCAGGGAGGTCTTTGCTCTGCTCTTAAAAAAGCTTTTCACCTGGAAAAAAGGCTGGAGCAGGCTCAGGGCTGTAACTCCCTCTGCTGGCCAATGTTTTCTTTGCATGCTACAGCAGGTTCGATCAAATTTCAAACTCAAATACGTTAAAAGAGGTATACCAGCCCTTTATTTAAAAAATATGATCAAAAAGGCACAAGTTCAAATAGAGTAGGACAGTTAAAATGCCAAGTTCTATGCTGGACTGATTTCTACACCGACCTACAAATCTTCTCTACCTCAGAGATTCTTTTCCACAGTTTAAAGAAAAGTTCTGTATCACCCTCACAGGCACTTGGAAAAGCAGGAACTGGACTTTCTGGTTCTTCCTTACCTACCCTTAATACAGACCATGACCAGAATATAAGGTGGGCCGTATTCATCTTTCAAGACTCAAATAACACTTAGCATCTGGTGCTGAGGCTATTTGTCATTCTGTTTCACTGCATGTAGTCAACTAGAAACAGATGCTCAATAAACATTTAACAGAAAAATTCTAACAACCCTGAGACATGAGGGAAGGACCTGAGGACCCAATTCAATTAGGAAATAAGCAGTTACTGGGGGAGGAACCAAAATCCCTGGAGATAAGAGTAAGCGAGGTGTTTCTTCAACCTATATACTATTATTCTGCCTAACAATAATTAACCAGTGTTTCCTGTGGGTCTTTTTCAGGCTATCAATCTCACAAAGTCTCTTTCTGGTTAACTCTTAACACAGCTCCTTTTAAATTAACCTTCATTCTTTGTCTATATCCAAATATTTCTCACTTTCTGATCTTAGTGATAAAAGAATTCACAAGACCTCACATAGCAACTCTAACAGAGTGCTAAGCAAATACTGAATCACTAACAATGTCCCCAACATATTGTGGTTAGAAGTCCAGAATTAGAACTGATGATGAAGACATTGTGAACACTCCTGTACTGCACCAACCCAGTATCAGAAGCTCACATGTCAGGTAGAATTCCTACTCTTTGCCTTAAGAATCTACAAATACCAGTTTGTGAAAAAGAAATGCCCAGGGTAATAATGCCATCCTTCAGAAAATTTAAAAATAAACACTAACAGCTAATAGTGACATTGTGTAAAAACTCTGTAACTGGATAGAAAGAAGCAGGGTAAATATTTTGATAAAAACAGGTCCACAGCATTTATTGTCATCTGGTAATAATATAAGCATGAGCAAAACAACACGAACACGTTTAAGAACTACATTACTAACATCACCACCTGAAAACCCAACTATATTGCTAAACGATTTTTCACTTCATTGATCATTTCTAGCTGGAGACACTTTGAAGCAGAGTAATGTTATCTCCTTTTAGCATGATCCGACCTGCAACACAAAATTAAAAAAGAAAAAAGGCCATTAGTAATCTCTCAGAAAACCATGTACCTTTTAGCCTCAGAATTGTTCGAGTGATTCTGACAATGCTTTTTCATCTGTGAAATTATGGGACATTTTCCAATACTCACATATTGAAAAGTTGTGCACATCAGACCATACACACTTTTCCAAAAATAATCTAATGAAGGCAGAGATATGTTATTTTATGAACAGTAAAGTTTCCATAGACTAAGTCAAGTATCCCAACATTTTCTAACGCTCTCTTGAGATTAAGCTGGGAAATGAGTTTTTAGGCAATGTAGCATACTATAATCTTATCCTTAAGAGTTCTTAATAAAGATTTCATCCTGTGATGCACAAACTTGTGTAAGTTTTACCTAACACTGTCTGAATCTATTTGAGCAGAGGATACTTTTATCCTGAGAAATACCTATAAATATCTTCAGGAACACTTGTGTTCAATAAAACAGTTTGAGAAATACTAATCAACATGAATAGTAATTCCACAACAATATTAACTTGTTCTACAGGGTGAATATTACCATAGAAAATCAATACTTTACAAATAATTTATAAATAATGTCAGTAAAGTTAGCTTGCCTTTCCTGATGAGACATGTTTAAATTTGAAAAATCCAGGCCTTCATAAAAATAGCCTTAAGCAAGAAAAAGCTAAGCTAAGTAAAACATTATACCACTTCTCAAAATGTTCTTTCCACATAGCTGGGAAAGGCTCAAGAGAATCCTCAGGGACTGAAAAAAGGAGACCTATCACTGATAAAAATACTAGTGACCAAAAAAAAATACTAGTGAGCTGTCAATTGGGGCATTAAACAGTTAAAGACAAAATGCCTAAATAAACCTCAATTTAATGGAATTTTAACAAATTATTTAGGTTTTGAGGAAGCCATAAATCCTAAATAATATGGGTTAAGAAACTGCTTTCATTGTTCAAATATTTTAAAATTTCTATTGTGTGGCATGCACTGAGCATATTAGGAAGCAAAACACAAAGGACTCATGCAGTAACAGTAAGCAGTCAAGCAGCCAATAATCCTCAGATCATTTCTAGCTGGAGACACTTTGAAGCAGAGTAATGTTATCTCCTTTTAGCATGATCCGACCTGCAACACAAAATTAAAAAAGAAAAAAGGCCATTAGTAATCTCTCAGAAAACCATGTACCTTTTAGCCTCAGAATTGTTCGAGTGATTCTGACAATGCTTTTTCATCTGTGAAATTATGGGACATTTTCCAATACTCACATATTGAAAAGTTGTGCACATCAGACCATACACACTTTTCCAAAAATAATCTAATGAAGGCAGAGATATGTTATTTTATGAACAGTAAAGTTTCCATAGACTAAGTCAAGTATCCCAACATTTTCTAACGCTCTCTTGAGATTAAGCTGGGAAATGAGTTTTTAGGCAATGTAGCATACTATAATCTTATCCTTAAGAGTTCTTAATAAAGATTTCATCCTGTGATGCACAAACTTGTGTAAGTTTTACCTAACACTGTCTGAATCTATTTGAGCAGAGGATACTTTTATCCTGAGAAATACCTATAAATATCTTCAGGAACACTTGTGTTCAATAAAACAGTTTGAGAAATACTAATCAACATGAATAGTAATTCCACAACAATATTAACTTGTTCTACAGGGTGAATATTACCATAGAAAATCAATACTTTACAAATAATTTATAAATAATGTCAGTAAAGTTAGCTTGCCTTTCCTGATGAGACATGTTTAAATTTGAAAAATCCAGGCCTTCATAAAAATAGCCTTAAGCAAGAAAAAGCTAAGCTAAGTAAAACATTATACCACTTCTCAAAATGTTCTTTCCACATAGCTGGGAAAGGCTCAAGAGAATCCTCAGGGACTGAAAAAAGGAGACCTATCACTGATAAAAATACTAGTGACCAAAAAAAAAATACTAGTGAGCTGTCAATTGGGGCATTAAACAGTTAAAGACAAAATGCCTAAATAAACCTCAATTTAATGGAATTTTAACAAATTATTTAGGTTTTGAGGAAGCCATAAATCCTAAATAATATGGGTTAAGAAACTGCTTTCATTGTTCAAATATTTTAAAATTTCTATTGTGTGGCATGCACTGAGCATATTAGGAAGCAAAACACAAAGGACTCATGCAGTAACAGAGCATCAAGCGCAGTGGCAGACGTTAACAGTCCCAATAATAATGTTTTACCACAAATTCAACACAGCATACCCTACCCCTCAGTTTCCATTCCAAGCAAAACCAAACCAAACCCTAGCAGGAAGTGATATCTGATCTATGTCCCAAAGACACAGGGGACAGCATATACAAAGATCTGTGATGAGGCAAATGTGTAGATTCCAAGAATTGAAAGACATGTGCATGATGCTCAGAAAACGGAAGTAGAGAGTGACACAAAGTGAGCAGAGGGAGAGTAAGTCAGATCATGAAGGACTCTAAAGGACACAGTAAAGATCTGCTTATCCTACGAGCAATAGGAAGCCACTGAAGGATTTCAAGCAAGGATATGACAAATTCAGGCTGGTGTTTTACAAATACGACTGGAGCCTGCAGAGCAAACTGGAGGGGGGGCTGAGGTGGTCACCGAGAAATGTATTAGTAAACTGAACAGAACTCTTCCCTTTCACTATGGCAGAGAACACGAAAATAGCTCTAAACAGTGAGGGATTGGAATGGAGTTTGATTTCTGATATACTAATTTTGAGACGCCTTTGAGACATCAAGCAGAAATACTGAATAGGTTCAGAGAGGTCTAGGGCTACAAATGAATTTGGAAATTAACATATAAATGTAATTGAAAGTGAAGTCTTGAGCACCTAGGAAAATAGTATTGAGTGATAGGAGGACTTAGACTAAGACTTAATCAACTCAATACATTTACACTGGGTCCCCAAGG
Organism: Tragulus kanchil; assembly: GCA_022376925.1. Lineage (NCBI taxonomy): Eukaryota > Metazoa > Chordata > Mammalia > Artiodactyla > Tragulidae > Tragulus > Tragulus kanchil. The sequence continues at coordinate 77,188,355 of JAIOJX010000024.1, read as the reverse complement.
GTGAATATATGAAAGTCTCAAAAGGAACAATTAGTAATGAAAAGTAAAAGCCTGACTATAGTATCACAGAGCGAAATGTGGTTTAGAACTCAATAAAATAAGGACCATTCGATTGAACTGTCAATTGGGGCATTAAACAGTTAAAGACAAAATCAAATCCTCAATTTAATGGAATTTTAACAAATTATTTAGGTTTTGAGGAAGCCATAAATCCTAAATAATATGGGTTAAGAAACTGCTTTCATTGTTCAAATATTTTAAAATTTCTATTGTGTGGCATGCACTGAGCATATTAGGAAGCAAAACACAAAGGACTCATGCAGTAACAGAGCATCAAGCGCAGTGGCAGACGTTAACAGTCCCAATAATAATGTTTTACCACAAATTCAACACAGCATACCCTACCCCTCAGTTTCCATTCCAAGCAAAACCAAACCAAACCCTAGCAGGAAGTGATATCTGATCTATGTCCCAAAGACACAGGGGACAGCATATACAAAGATCTGTGATGAGGCAAATGTGTAGATTCCAAGAATTGAAAGACATGTGCATGATGCTCAGAAAACGGAAGTAGAGAGTGACACAAAGTGAGCAGAGGGAGAGTAAGTCAGATCATGAAGGACTCTAAAGGACACAGTAAAGATCTGCTTATCCTACGAGCAATAGGAAGCCACTGAAGGATTTCAAGCAAGGATATGACAAATTCAGGCTGGTGTTTTACAAATACGACTGGAGCCTGCAGAGCAAACTGGAGGGGGGGCTGAGGTGGTCACCGAGAAATGTATTAGTAAACTGAACAGAACTCTTCCCTTTCACTATGGCAGAGAACACGAAAATAGCTCTAAACAGTGAGGGATTGGAATGGAGTTTGATTTCTGATATACTAATTTTGAGACGCCTTTGAGACATCAAGCAGAAATACTGAATAGGTTCAGAGAGGTCTAGGGCTACAAATGAATTTGGAAATTAACATATAAATGTAATTGAAAGTGAAGTCTTGAGCACCTAGGAAAATAGTATTGAGTGATAGGAGGACTTAGACTAAGACTTAAGCAACTCAATACATTTACCGGCTGGGTCCCCAAGGGTGAATATATGAAAGTCTCAAAAAGGAACAATTAGTAATGAAAAGTAAAAGCCTGACTATAGTATCACAGAGCGAAATGTGGTTTAGAACTCAATAAAATAAGGACCATTCGATTGAACACCAGTAGTCTCTGGTAACCTTGATGACAGCTCTCTGGGTAGAGAAACAGAAGCAGAAACAGAGTGGGATAAAGGTAAGTGGGGCGCTTCCCCTGGTGGTCCAGTGGATAAGGACACCGCCCTGCAGTGCAAGCGGCGACGGTTCGATCTCTGGCCTGGGAAGATCCCACGTGCCGCGGAGCGGCTGGACTGATGTGTGTAATTACCGAGCCAGAGCTCTGGAGCACATGCGCCCAGAGCCGGTGCTCTGCGACGACAGGCGCCACCGCGATGGGAGGCCCACGGGAGCCAAAGAACAAAGACAGATGAGAACAGAGAAATGAAAGACCAATGGAAGTGGCCCGCCCACTCCCCTCCCTCCCCAACCCGACCCCCGCCCAAAATAAATAAATAAATAAATAAATCTTTAAAAAAAAAAAAAAAGGTAAGTGGGGGCTTAGCTCAGTGGTAAAGAGTTCACCTGCCAATGCAGGATTCCTGATCTGGGAAGATCCCACAGGCTGTGGAGCAACTAAGCCCGTGAACCACAACTGTTGAGCCTGTGCTCCACAGCCTCAGAGCTGCAACTATTGAGCCCACGTGCCACAGCTATTGAAGTCCGTGTGCCCTAAAGCCCGAGTTTCACAAAAGAAGTCACCACAAGAAGCCTGCTCACCTAAACTAGAGAGTAGCCCCCACTCCCTGCAACTAAAGAGTCTGTGGCAGCAGTGAAGACCCAGAATATTCAAAATAAATTTAAAAAGGTAAGAGATGATTTCAAGAATATACTACTCTCCCGAATAATACCTCAAATGAAAATTTAATCATGAAATGAGTTGCAACTCCTTCAATTCTGCAACGCCTTTGAGACATCAAGCAGAAATACTGAATGTTCAAAATAGGAAAGTTAAAACTAAAGAAAAACTTGAGCACCTAGGAAAATAGTATTGAGTGATAGGAGGACTTAGACTAAGACTTAAGCAACTCAATACATTTACTGGGTCCCCAAGGGTGAATATATGAAAGTCTCAAAAAGGAACAATTAGTAATGAAAAGTAAAAGCCTGACTATAGTATCACAGAGCGAAATGTGGTTTAGAACTCAATAAAATAAGGACCATTCGATTGAACACCAGTAGTCTCTGGTAACCTTGATGACAGCTCTCTGGGTAGAGAAACAGAAGCAGAAACAGAGTGGGATAAAGGTAAGTGGGGCGCTTCCCCTGGTGGTCCAGTGGATAAGGACACCGCCCTGCAGTGCAAGCGGCGACGGTTCGATCTCTGGCCTGGGAAGATCCCACGTGCCGCGGAGCGGCTGGACTGATGTGTGTAATTACCGAGCCAGAGCTCTGGAGCACATGCGCCCAGAGCCGGTGCTCTGCGACGACAGGCGCCACCGCGATGGGAGGCCCACGGGAGCCAAAGAACAAAGACAGATGAGAACAGAGAAATGAAAGACCAATGGAAGTGGCCCGCCCACTCCCCTCCCTCCCCAACCCGACCCCCGCCCAAAATAAATAAATAAATAAATAAATCTTTAAAAAAAAAAAAAAAGGTAAGTGGGGGCTTAGCTCAGTGGTAAAGAGTTCACCTGCCAATGCAGGATTCCTGATCTGGGAAGATCCCACAGGCTGTGGAGCAACTAAGCCCGTGAACCACAACTGTTGAGCCTGTGCTCCACAGCCTCAGAGCTGCAACTATTGAGCCCACGTGCCACAGCTATTGAAGTCCGTGTGCCCTAAAGCCCGAGTTTCACAAAAGAAGTCACCACAAGAAGCCTGCTCACCTAAACTAGAGAGTAGCCCCCACTCCCTGCAACTAAAGAGTCTGTGGCAGCAGTGAAGACCCAGAATATTCAAAAATAAATTTAAAAAAGGTAAGAGATGATTTCAAGAATATACTACTCTCCCAAATAATACCTCAAATGAAAATTTAATCATGAAATGAGTTGCAACTCCTTCAATTCTGCAAGTGAATAAAAGTTTCTATAATTCTTTGAGGCCATTTATGTACTTACCCAGTTGTTTTCTTGACTTTGTTTTAGAATGAATCTCTTCTGCATCATCTAATACAAGGTTCATATACTCATCAAAACCCTAGAAAAACAAGACAACTGACTGTTATCTTTATGCTAAATCATTTCCAGACCATTCTAAATGAATATGACAATATATTAAAATGCCAACTTCAGAAATTCACCTCACCACTGATCTAGCTGAAACACCACCTCCTCATCCTAAGTCTCTTCTCTTTTTTGTAGGGGGGAGGGGGGCATCCCACGCAACTTGCAGGATCTTAGTTCCTCGACCAGGGACTGAACTCGGGCCATGCCAGTCAAAGTCTGGAATGCTGACCACTTGGCCACTAGGAAATTCCCTGAGCCTCTTTTTAAATAAGAAAGAGAATGCACTTCAATTTACTTTGGGGACTTTAGATTTCATTAACTATGCCAGAATCATCCCCCTATCTTTTATAACCCACTCAATACAGTGTGTGTACATACATGAATTAACTTTTCCCATGTTCTCCACAGAAACACTATCACTACCAACCACCAAGTTTGTCTGCCAACTAATAAACAGGGAAGGGGAGATTACTGATGGAATCTACTGCAATGTCTAAAAGAAATACCAGACTATTAGCGAAACACTTCCACCCATATTTGCTTTTTTAAAACATTATTTTAAGTTATTCTGCCATTCTGGACATCTTATTTAAAACTTGATGGAAAAATTCTACAAAAACTGTTGAGCCTGTGCTCCACAGCCTGAGCTGCAACTATTGAGCCCACGTGCCACAGCTATTGAAGTCCGTGTGCCCTAAAGCCCGAGTTTCACAAAAGAAGTCACCACAAGAAGCCTGCTCACCTAAACTAGAGAGTAGCCCCCACTCCCTGCAACTAAAGAGTCTGTGGCAGCAGTGAAGACCCAGAATATTCAAAAATAAATTTAAAAAAGGTAAGAGATGATTTCAAGAATATACTACTCTCCCAAATAATACCTCAAATGAAAATTTAATCATGAAATGAGTTGCAACTCCTTCAATTCTGCAAGTGAATAAAAGTTTCTATAATTCTTTGAGGCCATTTATGTACTTACCCAGTTGTTTTCTTGACTTTGTTTTAGAATGAATCTCTTCTGCATCATCTAATACAAGGTTCATATACTCATCAAAACCCTAGAAAAACAAGACAACTGACTGTTATCTTTATGCTAAATCATTTCCAGACCATTCTAAATGAATATGACAATATATTAAAATGCCAACTTCAGAAATTCACCTCACCACTGATCTAGCTGAAACACCACCTCCTCATCCTAAGTCTCTTCTCTTTTTTGTAGGGGGGAGGGGGGCATCCCACGCAACTTGCAGGATCTTAGTTCCTCGACCAGGGACTGAACTCGGGCCATGCCAGTCAAAGTCTGGAATGCTGACCACTTGGCCACTAGGAAATTCCCTGAGCCTCTTTTTAAATAAGAAAGAGAATGCACTTCAATTTACTTTGGGGACTTTAGATTTCATTAACTATGCCAGAATCATCCCCCTATCTTTTATAACCCACTCAATACAGTGTGTGTACATACATGAATTAACTTTTCCCATGTTCTCCACAGAAACACTATCACTACCAACCACCAAGTTTGTCTGCCAACTAATAAACAGGGAAGGGGAGATTACTGATGGAATCTACTGCAATGTCTAAAAGAAATACCAGACTATTAGCGAAACACTTCCACCCATATTTGCTTTTTTAAAACATTATTTTAAGTTATTCTGCCATTCTGGACATCTTATTTAACCAACCCACCCAGTTCTATTCAGATATCACCTGACCCAGAATACTCCATTAATTCTCATCTTTCTCCCTCCCCACTTTCTTCTTTCAATCCCTCCATTAAAAACTAATACTGTTGCTTAAATATTTTTAAAAGTTAGTTTTCCTTCTCTTTTATCAATTACCTAATCCCTATCGAGCAGAACAATGATTAAAGATTGTGGGTCCCAAAGGATTTTCCATGAGTTGGGCCTTTGACTTTTTGTATATTGCTCTGCTGGCCATCTCTTAGGAATTTTTCTTTAAATAAAATGCTCTGAGGTAAAACATCCTGGGTACTCACAATGATACAGCCCTCTATCCGCATATTCACTTGCTCATAAAGCCACACCTGAATCCGAGATCTCTGAAATAATCATAAAATAGAAATGTTAAGAAGTAAGTAAATGAAATCCAACCACTCTGGTCAAAAAGACAAATATGGCTCCTAAAAAACTAACAAATAAAAGCCAAGACTAGTTACTTATCAAGAAACATTCTCAGGGCTTCCCTGGTGGTCCAGTGGGTAAGGACACCACCTTGCAGGGCAAGGGGCGCCAGTTCGATCCCTGGCCCGGGAAGATCTCACGTGCCGCGGAGCGGCTGGACCAATGTGTCCAATTACCAAGCCGGAGCTCTGGGGCGCATGCGCCCAGAGCCCGCGCTCTGCGACCACAGAGGCCGCCACGATGGGAGGCCCACAGAACAAAGATGGATGAAAATGGACAAATTAAAGACCAATAGAAGTGGCCCGCCTGCTCCCCTCTCTCCCCACCCCACCCCCCCTCAAATAAATAAATCTTTAAAAAAAAAAAAGAAAAAGAAACATTCTCACTTAATGTTACATTGGAACTAACAACATTCCTGTGATCTTGAGACTCAATCATATTTCTGTTGCTTCTAGTCTCTATACATTTAGTGAAAATTTGTGACAAGATAGCAAAAAGTGCTTCTTTCTTATAGGCTACAGCAAACTCCAGTTCCAAGATAGCCTTCTCAGTTTTCCACATCTTACACCTAATAACCCTGAGTGTGCACCTGCATGGTTAAGTCAAGCCCAACTCTTTCCAGCCCCATGGACTGTAGCCTGCCAGACTATCCAGGGGATATCCAAGGGATTCTCCAGGCAAGAATATTGGAGTGGACTGCCATGCCCTCCTCCAGGGGATCTTCCCAACCCATGGATCAAACCTGAGTTTCTTTTTGTCTCCTGAGTCGGCAGGCAGGTTCTTTACCACTAGCACCACTGGGAAAGCCCTAATAACCAGGAGGGGGACCCTTAACTCCTGTGATTGAAAATTACAATGGCCTAAAACTTACCTGTTTTTCAATTAAGTTGTCAGATACTAAAATTTGTCAGAACCACAGGAAACATATTTTCTTTCAAAAATAATATAAATACTCTGCTCTGCCAAGTAAAATTCTGAGTTGTTAAAAATCCCTCCAAAAGAAAGAAGGTTGCCACTAAATCCTCTGAACCTATCACTCGTATCTTCCTTTTTCAAAGTCTTTTTTCTATAGGCAAGTGTGTCCCCCACCCTCCAAGGTGCTTGACACACCACCTTACGACCTAGTAAATGCTGACTTGACTCTTTCTTCCAGTGTCTCATCCTAGAGGGAAGGGGGAAAGGTTCCAATACTCTGGCCATAATCACTACAAAGAAAGTGCCCATATCCAAGTGCCACAGTCATGTCAGACAACAACTACTATTTGAAATTAGTAATTATGGTCTTGCAAAGTAATGACAACACCATTCTTTGCATGCTTGGAGAAGGCATGGCTGTGTTAGTGGCTCAGTCATGTCTGGCTCTTTGCAACCCCATGGACTGCAGCCCCCCAGTTTCCCCTGCCCGTGGAATTCTCCAGGCAAGAATACTGGAGTGGGTTGCCATTCCATTCTCCAGGGACCTTCTTGACCGCGACATGGAACCCGGGTCTCCCCTATTGCAGATTCTTTACCGTCTGTGTCACCAAGGAAGCTCACGGCATGGCTTCATACCATTTTATCACATCAGAGCTTTCCTGGCACTCCCCTTCTAATGCCCTCCCAACCTCCAGTTTCATTTTTTACCTACAGAACAATGATCAAACAAGATGACACAAACAGCCAAATAAATTCGCCTTTAACTTAAAAATAACGAAAGAGCTAACAAACTTACGTTTTGCAAGTATCTGAAGATGAGATTCTGCAGCCGTGGTTAAGAAAAAACCCAAAAACCCAAAGTTCCCTGGAAATGGTCAAACCTACCCACGTCTCACTTTTCTGAATGCGAACTCTGTGCCTGGAAAATGAAAAATGCCCAACTAGACACCCATTGTTGCTGTTTAGTCGCTAAGTCCTATCCCAGTATCTTGTGACCCTACGGACTGCAGCCCACCAGGCTTCCCCGTCCACGGGCCTTCGCAGGCAAGAACACTGGAGTGGGTTGCCATTTACCTCGCCAGAGGGGATCTTTTCCACCCACGAATGGAAATCCCGTCTCCTGCACTAACAGACGGAGTCTTTACTGTCTGAGCCACCTGGGACGCCCAGGTACCCAACCTAAATACTATCCCTTCCCACTCTCATTTTCCCGGAGTTTCTTCCGCGACGACGTCTTCTTCCTGCTGCAGACATAACTCCCACTTTCAATCAGTACATAAAGTTAGTTTTTCATCGCTCACGCCCAACTTTCCCGCATTTCCCCCCAAAGGGGTCGGCCCAAGCCCACCTTCCACCCATAGCTACTTCAACTACCCGCGCTTTCTCCTCGTCCCAGCCGCCCCACGGACTTATGGGATGTGGGGCCGCACTCCGCTCCCTCTGGCCTACTATCTCCTTCTTCACCCCGCCATTTCCTGGCCCCAAACTCCTAATTCTCACATCTCGAGTAGGATACGATAGGCTGCACCATCACCTTCTGCACCTTCTGGCCCTGGCCCCGGTACGCCATGGTGGAAGTTCACAAAGACCACACTACTCCGCACACCACCTCAAAAAGCAACTTCCGGAATAAAGAGCCGGAACAGGAAGTGCGTGTGGCGGCGAGAGGCGACGTGGGCGGTTCCTGGGAACTACCTCTCTAGCCACAGGAGTCGGTTTATTTCGGTGCTCTGTAGCATCCAGGGGAGGCCAAACTGCGGCGACTATTGGAACGTGAGTTGGTTCTGCAGCGCCACCTGGAGGGAGGCTGGAAGAGGAGCCCCGCGGCCCCCGGGGTGCGGCGGCTGGGCCTGAGAAGCGGTGGATAAAGCCGCCGGTGGTGACTTCGTATTTGGGTCGGTTTTAAGAGCCATATCGTTTCACTGCCTACCTCTGTCTGAAATGGTTTGGTTTAGTGGTTTTCTAAGGTCTGTTTCCCTGGAATTTAGGCTTGGTAGAAGCGTTGTGTTGTACAGGGTAGGGTAGGAAGGAGGCCAAACTCAGGGCTTCCAAAGCTGACGCACGCTTCGGCCACTGCCAATACGAATTCAAAAGCAAGATGCTGTGATTTGCTCTAGTAACTGATTCAACTTTCAGCTTCTTGAAGAGTCACTGTAAAGTGGCAGCGGAGGATCTGTATAGCATGAAAACCCTAAAATGCGATTTCTAGGCTTAAATCCAGCACGCTTATAGTGTGACGGAGAATGTTACTCACCCTTGCCATGTCTTGGCTTAGTTATTACCAAAATGGAGACAAAAATGTTTGTCTTCATGGGGTTAAAGATTCAGTGAAGTAGTAGTGTACATGTATACACATTAAGGATTTAATGTTTGAACGTACCATTTCCTAAGTAACACGGCTGGAAGAGGAGGAGTTGGAATTTGTCAGGTTATATAAGGGGCTGTGGGCTGGCAGAAATTCATGTAATTTCAATACCCATTTTATACATGAGGAAACTGAAACTCAAGAGTTGAAGGGACTCAGCTAAGAGGACATCACTTTTGGCAAGTATCAGAATCGTAACTGTTTAACTGAAATTGTTACCAAACCAAATATGGGTCTACTCTGTGTAAGAGCAGTAAAGCCAAGTTGTTGACACTGGTTGAGGTGAAGGAAAGCCAGGGGAACAGGCCGCTCACACTCAAAAGACCCAGACTCCCCAGTGGTTTTTAGGAAAGGAGTTGTAAAGACAAAGGGAGAGTGTTGCAGGTATGATCAGCTCATGCACAATTCTCTGACTGGGTGGGGAGGCAAGTCAAGTGCGGTCACAGGGGTCAGCATTAAGAATCCTCAGGCTCCAGCCAGTCTGAAGGCTATGTGTTCATGGTCACAATACACTTAGCTTTTTGTATCTGGTAGCAGTTTTAATATCTGCAGAATAACTCAAGGATATGGCTCAGGATATTATCTATAGTCCTTGACTGTTTTATGGCTAAACTACTGTTATTTTGTCTTGTTTGACTGTTTTCCTTTGTGCCTGCATTTTCTCATGTCTCTAAATTTACTCTTAGAAACTCAGGGAAGGCCTAGGAGGTTAAAGTTTTTCTATAAAAGGAAACAGATACTAAGGGGTCTGTGGCCTGGAAGGCTTCACAGAGTCTTGCTCAGTTTCAAGGTATTCTGTTTAAAAAGAATTATTGTAATGGTAACCTTTTAAAAATGTGAAATCCAAAAATCACTGAGCATGGTGACTGTAGCCATGAAACTAAAAAACACTTGCACCTTGGAAGAAAAGTTATGACAAACCTAGACAGCAAATTCAAAAGCAGAGATATCACTTTGCTGACAAAAGTCCATGTAGTCAAAGTTATTGGTTTCCCAGTAGTCATGTATGGATGTGAGAGCTGGACCATAAAGAAGTGTGAGCACCAAAAAATTGATGCTTTCAAATTGTGATGCTGGAGAAGATAATCTTGAGAGTCCCTCGGGACAGCAAGATCAAACCAGTCAGTCCTAAACGAAATCAATCATGAATACTCATTGGAAGGACTGTTCTGAAGCTGAGGCTCCAATATTTTGGCCACCTGATGCAAAAACACAACTCATTGGAAAAAGCCCTGATGTTAGGGAAAATAGAACGCAAAAGAAGAACAGGATGACAAAGGACAAGATGGTTGAATGACATCACTGAGTCAATGGACATGAATTAGAGCAAGCTCTGGGACATGGTGAAGGACAGGGTAGCCTGGAATGCTGCAGTCCATGGGGTCGCAAGAATTCAGACGTAAATGAGCAACTGAACTGAACTAAATAGTAATGACAACCTTATAAAAATGTGAAATCAAAGGACATGAAAGTGATTTTTTTTTAAAGAAGACACATGGAAAAGTTGGGATTTGCTGAATTTGAAAACAGTGTGAGTAGGAAACATCAGTATAACCTGTTTCATCTCAGATGCAGTGATGCTTAGCTACTTGTTCTTACATTTTCCTATTTCTGAAGGCATGATTCCTCAACTTTTAAGGGTTAATCTCTACAACCAATCATTTTACTCATACAAAATTTACTTTTTCGTAATGACTTTACCGTTTTCATTTAAATCTTTGATCAATATAGAATTTGTCCCAGTATATTCTAGAACTGATATAAAAGAGTAACCTTTTGTTCCTCATTCAGTTTTCAATGCCACACTTATAATCTACCAAATGTATATGTAGGTATGTTTTTTTTTTTTTTTTAAGATCTTATTTATTTATTGGCGAGGGGCGGGTTGGGGAGGGAGGGCCACTTCTCTTGGTCTTTCATTTATCTAGTTTTCATCCATCTTTGTTGTTTGGCCCGTGTGGACTTCCCATCGCGGTGGCCTCTGTTGTCACAGAGCCCCGGCTCGGCAATTGGGCACATCGGTCCAGCCGCTCCACGGCACGTGGGATCTTCCCAAGCCAGGGATCGAACTGGCGCCCCTTGCACTGCGAGGTGGTGTCCTTACCCACTGGACCACCAGGGAAGCCCGGTATGTGTTTTTATGTATAAAGTTTCCTTTCCTCATTGCTTTTTTTAAAAATTGGGATATATTTGTTTTACAATGTTGTATTTGCTTCAGGTGTACAGTGAGGTTGTTGTTATATGCTTTTACAGTGTTTTCTTAGAGTTTATATTTTGTTCAGTTGATCTTAGTATCCATTTATAGGCTAGTATCACTATCATTCTTATTTGTCAGGATGAAAAGTTTTCCTAGCTACTACTTTTGTTTTTCCTTAAAAATTTAGAATAAACTTATCTAACTTAAAAAGTCCTGTTGGTATTCTTACTGTGATTACATTAAACTTAGAACAACTTAGAATTAATTTTTTAAATCTATGCACATATTGACTTTCTATTTGTTCAAATTCTGAGAAATTTTTAGTTTTCTTTGCTTCCCTGGAAACTGCCTGCAATGTAGGAGACCTGGGTTCAATCCCTGGGTGGGGAAGATCCCCTAAAGGAGGAAATGACAACCCACTCCAATATTCTTGCCTGGAAAATCCCATGGACAGAAGAGCTGGCAGACTCAAAGAGTCAAGAGACAATTGAGTACATAGGCATTAGTTTTCTTTAGTTTTAATTTTTTTCTGGTTCATCTAGTTTAATCACAGACATTTTAATCTCTCTTGTTCTGAAAATTTGTCTTTTACTCAGTTGTATTCTCTGCCTGGTTTTTTTATTCAATGATATAAAAATTATATAGGGCTTTCCTGGTAGTTCAGTGGTAAAGAGTTTGCCTGCCAGTGCAGGAGACACGGGTTTGATCCCTGATCTGGGCACCTAAGCCCATGAGCCATAACTATGGAGCCTGTGCTCTAGAGCCTCAGAGCCACCACTATTGAGCCCATGTGCCACAACTACTCAAGCCCATATGCCCTAGCGGTTGAGTTCCACAACAAGAAAAGTCACCACAACAAGAAGCCTGCTCACCTCAACTAGAGAGCAGCCCCCACTCCCTGCAACTAGAGAAGAGCCCGTGGCAGCAGTGAAAAACCTAGAAGAGCCAAAAAGAAAAAATAAACAAAATACATTTCTTTAAATGGCTTAAAACAACACTCTTTTTTTTTTTTTTAATTTGTGACAGTGGGACAAGAATTTGGACAGGGCTTTGCTGGGTGATTTTTCTGCTTCAGAAGATGCATCTAAGACTTGGGCATGTGTATTTGGAAGGCTCCACCTGAGTCAGTCTCCATGTCTATGTAGCCTCAGGGTCTCACCACCTGGTCTCTCTGGCAGTGGAGTATGCTTTTTTTATGGGGGCTCAGAGCTCTAAGAAGTCAAAGCTGAAGATAACAGTACACTAAAATGCCAGGTTGAGTAGTATAATGTTCACCCACCAGGCCAGACTCAAGGGCTGGAAAAGCAGAGCCCATCTCTCCTCTCTCTCTTTTTTGCCTGTGCTAGTCTTAGTTGTGGCATGTGGGATCTAGTTCCCGACCAGGGATCAAACCCAGGGCCCTGCATTGGCAGCTGAGAGTCAGCCACTGGACCACCAGGGAAGTCCCCAGAGCCCACTTTAAAGTTGTGTTAAAGAATTTGCAGCCATTTCTAATCTAACACAAAGACCCAAAATAAAAATTGGCAGTGGATATGAGCAGTGTTACAGCAAATACAAATTCAAACATATGAAAAGAGTTCAACTTCACTCATTGGCTAAATAGTTTAAATTTTCTAGTTTTTTGTTCATCTAGTTTAATCACAGACATTTTAATCTCTCTTGTTCTGAAAATTTGTCTTTTACTCAGTTGTATTCTCTGCCTGGTTTTTTTATTCAATGATATAAAAATTATATAGGGCTTTCCTGGTAGTTCAGTGGTAAAGAGTTTGCCTGCCAGTGCAGGAGACACGGGTTTGATCCCTGATCTGGGCACCTAAGCCCATGAGCCATAACTATGGAGCCTGTGCTCTAGAGCCTCAGAGCCACCACTATTGAGCCCATGTGCCACAACTACTCAAGCCCATATGCCCTAGCGGTTGAGTTCCACAACAAGAAAAGTCACCACAACAAGAAGCCTGCTCACCTCAACTAGAGAGCAGCCCCCACTCCCTGCAACTAGAGAAGAGCCCGTGGCAGCAGTGAAAAACCTAGAAGAGCCAAAAAGAAAAAATAAACAAAATACATTTCTTTAAATGGCTTAAAACAACACTCTTTTTTTTTTTTTTAATTTGTGACAGTGGGACAAGAATTTGGACAGGGCTTTGCTGGGTGATTTTTCTGCTTCAGAAGATGCATCTAAGACTTGGGCATGTGTATTTGGAAGGCTCCACCTGAGTCAGTCTCCATGTCTATGTAGCCTCAGGGTCTCACCACCTGGTCTCTCTGGCAGTGGAGTATGCTTTTTTTATGGGGGCTCAGAGCTCTAAGAAGTCAAAGCTGAAGATAACAGTACACTAAAATGCCAGGTTGAGTAGTATAATGTTCACCCACCAGGCCAGACTCAAGGGCTGGAAAAGCAGAGCCCATCTCCTCTCTCTCTTTTTTGCCTGTGCTAGTCTTAGTTGTGGCATGTGGGATCTAGTTCCCGACCAGGGATCAAACCCAGGGCCCTGCATTGGCAGCTGAGAGTCAGCCACTGGACCACCAGGGAAGTCCCCAGAGCCCACTTTAAAGTTGTGTTAAAGAATTTGCAGCCATTTCTAATCTAACACAAAGACCCAAAATAAAAATTGGCAGTGGATATGAGCAGTGTTACAGCAAATACAAATTCAAACATATGAAAAGAGGTTCAACTTCACTCATTATAAAAGAAATGCAAACTAAACTACACTGAGAAATCATTTTCCCTGACTAGGCTGGCAAAGATCAAAAAGTGGTCATAATATAAATTATTAAGCTCCACTTCTAGACATTAATCATAAAAATAAACTTACATGCATGATATAACCAGTGCAGCATTGTTTAAAATACCAAGATGGGAAGCAACCCTAAATGTCAATCAATAGAAACTAGCTCAATCATTCCATGTTTATATAGTGTAATACTATGTGTGCAATTATGATAAAAATTGAAGATCTGATATGTAATATTGTGTCCTGATATGAAAATATATCCAATATACAGTAAGAGTAAAAGTAAGTTATGATGTATCTGAGATTTACTTCAAAGTAATATAATGGAGCCAGCAGAGCTGGGGCAAGCCTAAGGAGTGAAATTTAAGACATCACACTTGTATGTGCAGGTACAACTCTGAGAGTGAGCACTTCCTTAAATTATGCCCATTTTGCCTGCCTAGCCCTAGTCCTGGGGCCAGAATAGGGGATGGATAGCTGGTACAGGTATAGGTGAAACAAGATTTGCCATCAATTTGCATTTTATAATTTAAAATTGTTCATAGCATAATAAAAAGCAAGGTGATATTATTTTATATATAATTTTATATAGGAATGTTTGCTTATATGAGCCTAAACTATCTCTAGAATACCTGAGAATGAGAACATTGGTTTTGGAGAACTAGAGAGCGGGGGCAGGAGGAAGAGGGAAAAACTTTTACTGTATACCCTTATATACATTTTGAATTTTGAAACTTGTGAATGCATATATCACTGGTTCAATGAATTTATCAGTGAAAAGTTCAATGGCACATTTGTTTCCTTTGTTGTGTGTTCCAACTAGTCACGTTCTTACAAAATTAGAGGTTTTCATGACATTCCCAAGGTATCTGCAAATCACTGGTTCACAGAGACATACCACGAGAATCACTGGTCCAAAGAGACATATCCTGAGAAGAGTCACCTTCAGGCCAACTGAATGTTGAAGACTATCCTTCCTCTCAGTTTAAAGTTCTTGCAGTCAACCAGAAGCTTCACAGCTCGCTGAATGAAACATGACAAAGAATGGGGTTGGGAAGAGACAGGGACAGTCTAGCAAAGATCAATGGCCCCTGAGATAGATCGATAACTTTTTCATTCATTCAGCAAGTATTCATTGAATACTTGGTTATGACCTTAAGTGTGGCCCCCAAAATTCATGTATTGAAGCTCTAAACCCCAGTATCTCTAGAATGTGACTACTATAGGCCCTTGAAAATGGAAATTAAGCTATGGGGAAACTAAAATTTTCTATCAATAGAAACTAGCTCAATCATTCCATGTTTATATAGTGTAATACTATGTGTGCAATTATGATAAAAATTGAAGATCTGATATGTAATATTGTGTCCTGATATGAAAATATATCCAATATACAGTAAGAGTAAAAGTAAGTTATGATGTATCTGAGATTTACTTCAAAGTAATATAATGGAGCCAGCAGAGCTGGGGCAAGCCTAAGGAGTGAAATTTAAGACATCACACTTGTATGTGCAGGTACAACTCTGAGAGTGAGCACTTCCTTAAATTATGCCCATTTTGCCTGCCTAGCCCTAGTCCTGGGGCCAGAATAGGGGATGGATAGCTGGTACAGGTATAGGTGAAACAAGATTTGCCATCAATTTGCATTTTATAATTTAAAATTGTTCATAGCATAATAAAAAGCAAGGTGATATTATTTTATATATAATTTTATATAGGAATGTTTGCTTATATGAGCCTAAACTATCTCTAGAATACCTGAGAATGAGAACATTGGTTTTGGAGAACTAGAGAGCGGGGGCAGGAGGAAGAGGGAAAAACTTTTACTGTATACCCTTATATACATTTTGAATTTTGAAACTTGTGAATGCATATATCACTGGTTCAATGAATTTATCAGTGAAAAGTTCAATGGCACATTTGTTTCCTTTGTTGTGTGTTCCAACTAGTCACGTTCTTACAAAATTAGAGGTTTTCATGACATTCCCAAGGTATCTGCAAATCACTGGTTCACAGAGACATACCACGAGAATCACTGGTCCAAAGAGACATATCCTGAGAAGAGTCACCTTCAGGCCAACTGAATGTTGAAGACTATCCTTCCTCTCAGTTTAAAGTTCTTGCAGTCAACCAGAAGCTTCACAGCTCGCTGAATGAAACATGACAAAGAATGGGGTTGGGAAGAGACAGGGACAGTCTAGCAAAGATCAATGGCCCCTGAGATAGATCGATAACTTTTTCATTCATTCAGCAAGTATTCATTGAATACTTGGTTATGACCTTAAGTGTGGCCCCCAAAATTCATGTATTGAAGCTCTAAACCCCAGTATCTCTAGAATGTGACTACTATAGGCCCTTGAAAATGGAAATTAAGCTATGTGAAGTCTTGTGGGTGGACTCTAATCCAGCGTGACTAGTATCCTTCTACAGAGAGGTTAAAACAAACATGTGGGACTTCCCTGATGGTCCAGTGGTTACAAATCTGCCTGCCAATGCAGGGGACAGGGATTTGATCTCTGGGTTGGGAAGGCTCCACATGCCATAACTAAGACCACGTGCCATAACTACGGAAGCCTGCAGGCTCTAGAGCCAAAGCTCTGCAACAAGAGAAGCTACTTCAATGAGAAGCCCTCGTACTGAAACTGGAGAGTAGCCCCTGCTTGTTGCAGCTAGAGAAAGCTCACACATAGTAACAAAGACCCAGGACAGCCATAAATAAATATTTTGAAAAGAAAAAGTCACAGACATGTGCATACAGACAGAAGACTATGGCTCATATGAGGGCATAGTGAGAAAGGGACCAAACCAGAGAGAAAGGCCTCAGAAGAAACCTAGCTAACACCATGATTGTGGAATTCTAGCTTCCATGACTCTGAAAAAATACCTTTCTGTTGTCCCCAGGCTGTGGCATTCCTTCCATGTGCCAGAGCTGTACTAGGTGCTGAGAATATATAGCTTAGTAAGAATCTCTATCTGAAGGAGTTTATATTCTGCCGAGGAAGGTGGACAGGTAGAGTCTCAAAACAGTAAGTATACATCTAGTAGTCAGGCACCAGCCCCCAGTGTGTGGTGAGGGAGAACAGGGTTTTGGGAGAGGTAAGCTGGACGCCATGTAGTACGTAGGAGTTAGCTAAAAAAAAGACTGAGAAAGAGACCCCTAGGTAGAAGACAGCATTGACAAAGACAAATAGTGAGATCAGTGTACAAGGGAAGTCAACTGCTAGTAGTTTTGCTAGTGTAGAGCATGAAGAGTGGAGTGAATGGGAGAGGCTTCTACAACAGGGTCTTACATGCCAAGCTAAGGGACTTGAGTTTAATTTTGGAGGGAAAGGGAAGCATGGGACAATTTTCTGAGGTAAAGCAACTCAGACTCATATTTATAATAGATCCGTCTTTCTTTTTAAAATATTAGTTTATTCCTTAGCCAAGAACAATTGACAGTGGTCTGAGCAAGAATAAGACACTCAAACTACCTTTGGGATGGTCAGAGGTCATTCAAACCAAACATTAGCTGCTCAACTTGGCTTTGTTTGCAGCCCGAATCATCTCCTTTACTGAGCTACACAAAATTCCAGATCTCATACCTCAAGGAAACCTCCTGACCAGTTTTGACTTCACTGATTTCTCACCATCCTCTCTATATAGATGTGTTTTTGTGTGTGTGCTGGGTTGCTCAGTCATGTCCAACTCTTTCTGACCATATGGATTGTAGCCTGCCAGGCTCCTGTGTCCAGGGAATTTCCCAGGCAAAAGTACTGAAACAGGTTACCATTTCCTACTCCCGAGAATCTTCCCACCCTAGGGACTGAACCCATGTCTCTTGCATCTCCTACTCTAGTAGGTAGATTCTTCACCACTGTTCCACCTGGGAAGCATCTTTACATAGCATTATCTTTTTTAATACTCATGCCTATTTCACTCCTGTTACTTTTTTCTCAAAAGGATTTCAAAGGCTGGGGTTTGTTTTATAATCCTCTACCCCTAGTGGCCAGCAGTGTTGGTGGTTAGAATTCATGTTCTAATTTGAGCCTCTTCAACAGAAGGTAGTCCAAGCTACTGCTGTGGCAGTTATCGTGTCCTTCCCAGGCTGTGGCATTCCTTCCATGTGCCAGAGCTGTACTAGGTGCTGAGAATATATAGCTTAGTAAGAATCTCTATCTGAAGGAGTTTATATTCTGCCGAGGAAGGTGGACAGGTAGAGTCTCAAAACAGTAAGTATACATCTAGTAGTCAGGCACCAGCCCCCAGTGTGTGGTGAGGGAGAACAGGGTTTTGGGAGAGGTAAGCTGGACGCCATGTAGTACGTAGGAGTTAGCTAAAAAAAAGACTGAGAAAGAGACCCCTAGGTAGAAGACAGCATTGACAAAGACAAATAGTGAGATCAGTGTACAAGGGAAGTCAACTGCTAGTAGTTTTGCTAGTGTAGAGCATGAAGAGTGGAGTGAATGGGAGAGGCTTCTACAACAGGGTCTTACATGCCAAGCTAAGGGACTTGAGTTTAATTTTGGAGGGAAAGGGAAGCATGGGACAATTTTCTGAGGTAAAGCAACTCAGACTCATATTTATAATAGATCCGTCTTTCTTTTTAAAATATTAGTTTATTCCTTAGCCAAGAACAATTGACAGTGGTCTGAGCAAGAATAAGACACTCAAACTACCTTTGGGATGGTCAGAGGTCATTCAAACCAAACATTAGCTGCTCAACTTGGCTTTGTTTGCAGCCCGAATCATCTCCTTTACTGAGCTACACAAAATTCCAGATCTCATACCTCAAGGAAACCTCCTGACCAGTTTTGACTTCACTGATTTCTCACCATCCTCTCTATATAGATGTGTTTTTGTGTGTGTGCTGGGTTGCTCAGTCATGTCCAACTCTTTCTGACCATATGGATTGTAGCCTGCCAGGCTCCTGTGTCCAGGGAATTTCCCAGGCAAAAGTACTGAAACAGGTTACCATTTCCTACTCCCGAGAATCTTCCCACCCTAGGGACTGAACCCATGTCTCTTGCATCTCCTACTCTAGTAGGTAGATTCTTCACCACTGTTCCACCTGGGAAGCATCTTTACATAGCATTATCTTTTTTAATACTCATGCCTATTTCACTCCTGTTACTTTTTTCTCAAAAGGATTTCAAAGGCTGGGGTTTGTTTTATAATCCTCTACCCCTAGTGGCCAGCAGTGTTGGTGGTTAGAATTCATGTTCTAATTTGAGCCTCTTCAACAGAAGGTAGTCCAAGCTACTGCTGTGGCAGTTATGCCAATGTATTTCTTTCACATTTTCTCTTTTTTCTAAACTTGACTGCCTTCCTTGACCTCTCAAGTCAAGTAAATGGCATCATTAATAAATACACCTACTAGGGAAGAGGTCCTTCTATTTAGCTTATTCCTCTTCAAACTTCTCCTCCTCCTTTGAGTATTTTTGATCCATCCAATGCCCTATCTCAGTCATTTGTCTGTTCAGTGAACAGTAGCTTTTTTTTTTTTTTTTTGGCCGTGGCATGCAGAATCTTAGTTCCCTGACTAGGGATCAAGCCTGTGCCTCCTACAGTGGAAGCATGCAGTCTCAACCACTGGACCACAAGGGGGGTCCTACATCATCTTTTACTTAAACATTCTTCCCCATCTGCATTCTCAATAACAGGCGAGTTACCCTTCCTCTTAACAAGCTGTTGGTTTATTCCTATCTGTAGACCAGTCAGTCAGAGAATCTAAAGACCAAAAAGCCTAGGAATAGACATTACCAAGTTTTAGTCTACTGCTTTTTGCTCATCCCCACTGACTTAGATGCTGCAATACCTTCCCAGTTATACCTAACCAAACTTTAGGACTTTAGTGGACTCTAATAGGTCCACTTGTGTTGTCAGTCGTTCAGTCATGTCCACCTCTTTGTGACCCTATGGCCTGCCAGGTTCCTCTGTCCATGGGATTCTCCAGACAAGAATACTGGAGTGAGTTGCCATTCCCTTCTCCAGGGGCTAGCCAGTTATACCCCAACATAAAATAAAAAGTTTATTTATTTTGGCCTGTGTGGGTCTCCCATTACAGTGGCCTCTCTTCATTGCAGAGCACTGGCTCTGGGTGCATGCGCTTCAGAGCACTGGCTGGTAATTGGGCACACCAGTCCAGCTGCTCCCCAGCACGTGGATCATCCCAGGCCAGGGATCAAACCGGCATCGCCTGCACTGCAAGGTGGACTCTTTACCCACTGGACCACCAGAAAAGCCCCTAAAATAAAGTTTAAAAGTATATATATACCAAAATGTTAATAACCTCATAGTGTTCTATAGGAAAATCAATAAAGATAACAATCTGTCTGGAGGAAAAAAAGTTTCTGGCATTACAAATTTAAAATGCAAGTTTGATACATGAATTCAGTAAGGAATACATTTAAATCTTACAATGCCACATAATCTGTTTGGCGGAAAACAATAAACATTCTGTACTTTTTAAATATGTATACATCAAAACTGAAAGTTTAATTTTTACTTTGTCCTTTATTGGCAACTTTGCATGCATTTTTAGGTTCTGGCTCCCAGACAGCATGTTTTACAAATCTTGAAGCCACACGCCTGTCTAGCTTGTCAGCCTTAGGCCCACTTAGTGATTCCTAATTTTGTGATTCCTATTTTTTAAAAATACATAAATTCTTTTTTAATTTTTAACCTGAAAAAAATGGAACCACCTTTGGCTTTTGTTTGCCTATTTGGGTAAAAATGGATAAATTCTTTCTTGTTGTTTGTTTGGATAAATTCTTAATTGCTGGTTCTTATTTTGTGCCATTGTTTATACTGTCACTAATTTTATTGTAAAATGTTAAGAAAATGGTCAAGTATTTTGCATTGATGCCTCTAGCATTATTTTGCAAATTCAAAGAATCTAGAGAATAAATTAATACAGATGTATAACCTGTGGTACTTCCACAGATTTGCTGAGCAGCTTTCAAAAATGTGACTTAAGTGTGCTTAAAAGGTTCAATGAATCAAACCCAACTGCACAGAAAAATATACTTTCTGTTATATCTGATCATATTGATTTTGACACTACAGTGGAGATAAAAAGCAGTACTCTTCTAATGCAGTGTCGGATTTAGTGTTAAAATGGTATGTGAACTAAGAAGCCCTATATTTTTTGGTGGTTAGTTTAAAGTGGTGTTACATAGCAACTGAAGACCACACAGTTGTCGGTTCCTGACAAACTCAAAGCAAATGATGTAAAGCACACAGAAATATCCTGGCAAAATGAGGCCACAATTTTAGAAGGATCATAAAACTTTGAACAATATCCCCAAGGTAAAAGGGAAAAAACCCCTAAAATAAAGTTTAAAAGTATATATATACCAAAATGTTAATAACCTCATAGTGTTCTATAGGAAAATCAATAAAGATAACAATCTGTCTGGAGGAAAAAAGTTTCTGGCATTACAAATTTAAAATGCAAGTTTGATACATGAATTCAGTAAGGAATACATTTAAATCTTACAATGCCACATAATCTGTTTGGCGGAAAACAATAAACATTCTGTACTTTTTAAATATGTATACATCAAAACTGAAAGTTTAATTTTACTTTGTCCTTTATTGGCAACTTTGCATGCATTTTTAGGTTCTGGCTCCCAGACAGCATGTTTTACAAATCTTGAAGCCACACGCCTGTCTAGCTTGTCAGCCTTAGGCCCACTTAGTGATTCCTAATTTTGTGATTCCTATTTTTTAAAAATACATAAATTCTTTTTTAATTTTTAACCTGAAAAAAATGGAACCACCTTTGGCTTTTGTTTGCCTATTTGGGTAAAAATGGATAAATTCTTTCTTGTTGTTTGTTTGGATAAATTCTTAATTGCTGGTTCTTATTTTGTGCCATTGTTTATACTGTCACTAATTTTATTGTAAAATGTTAAGAAAATGGTCAAGTATTTTGCATTGATGCCTCTAGCATTATTTTGCAAATTCAAAGAATCTAGAGAATAAATTAATACAGATGTATAACCTGTGGTACTTCCACAGATTTGCTGAGCAGCTTTCAAAAATGTGACTTAAGTGTGCTTAAAAGGTTCAATGAATCAAACCCAACTGCACAGAAAAATATACTTTCTGTTATATCTGATCATATTGATTTTGACACTACAGTGGAGATAAAAAGCAGTACTCTTCTAATGCAGTGTCGGATTTAGTGTTAAAATGGTATGTGAACTAAGAAGCCCTATATTTTTTGGTGGTTAGTTTAAAGTGGTGTTACATAGCAACTGAAGACCACACAGTTGTCGGTTCCTGACAAACTCAAAGCAAATGATGTAAAGCACACAGAAATATCCTGGCAAAATGAGGCCACAATTTTAGAAGGATCATAAAACTTTGAACAATATAGAGAACATGGTTTATCTCTAAAACTGTAAGTAAACTCTGACCAAGACTTGCCGCAATGAACATAAACTATGTTCTGGCCATATGAGAGAGGATCCACTGGAATTTGAGTGTGGGATCATTTAAACTGAGACAAACACATGAGCTGCAGATTATCTTGAAATCTCTGGCTATGGCCAAGTTCTATATTTGGGCCCTTTTCCTGTTAAAGTTGAAAACCATCGTCAACTGAATATACAATGTTTTTCACTGAAAATTGTGAAAAGTTAATTCAACATGTTGAGGACTAC
The DNA here is from genome assembly GCA_022376925.1 of Tragulus kanchil. NCBI lineage: Eukaryota > Metazoa > Chordata > Mammalia > Artiodactyla > Tragulidae > Tragulus > Tragulus kanchil. Next base: position 77,166,048 of record JAIOJX010000024.1, on the reverse strand, counting down.
TTTTAGACTATTTGGAATAATCTGTATTCTTTGTGGGCATGTGCTCAGTCATGCCTGACTCTGCAATCCTGTGGACTGCAGCCCATCACGCTCCTCTGTCCATGGAATTTTTCAGACAAGAATACTGGAGTGGGTTGTCATCTCCTATTCCAAGGGATCATCCCCAGCTAGGACTGAACCCACACCTGTTGCATCTCTTGTACTGGAAGGCAGATTATTTACCACTGCGCCATCTAGGAAGCCCTGTATTTTTTGGAAGTTAACAAATTTATATTCCCGTAACAAAATATTCCCATAACAAAAACCCATACTTTCCTGAACTGAAAATTTACATGCCTTCATGCCTGAAAATTCTAAATTGTTGAAGCCAACACTTCTAAACACCTCTCTCCTTTCAAAAAAATTAATGACATTACTTGAGTTACAATGATAATGGCTAAGTATCACTGCCAGAAAAAAATCCTCACATACAATATTTAAGCAACTAAAACTGAGCATACTTGTGGGGAAGTTTGACAGTATGTCCTTGTACAAGGTTTATGAAGACAAACAGAAACCATGAAATTGGATCACTTACACAAAAGTCCAACATCATTCTCTGGGCCTCTATTGAGGCAGATTACAGCCTGAAGTGATGTATGACTACTTAACTCACATCATTAAGACTTTCCTACGCCAGTTTTATTTAAAACACAAGTAAGTATTTATCTTTCTGTAATGGCAAATGGTTCAAATAATGCTGGACATAAATCATTGACTAACACAGGGTTTTAAATATGAAACAAAATTGTTATTTAAAAAGCAAAAGAATAAAGGCTATATACAAAAGGGACCTGGAATCTACAAGCTGATTCCAAAAATGAAATGAGTAGAAAATCTGTGGTGAAACCAGAACATTCCACCGCTGCTTTGGAGAAGGGCTATTAGACAACGTTCAGTCAGCTGAAGATGGACTGGTAGATAAGTGTCTGTACATAAATTTCAAGTCATTTTTGCTTGTGTAGAATCATCCAGATCTTCCCAAGACTGAACTGGGCATTCCTGTGGCTTTCTTCCTTTTCCATATTCCCAACAAGATTACATGAAGTTCAACTCTTGATGAGCCGCTTACAACAGCAGTTCCTTAGGAGCCAACATGATAGGTGGGTCAGATTTCCCTAAAAGAAACAAAACTGGCCACCTGTAGCAAAATATCCAAATGGGCAGTCCTTTCCTCTTCCTTCTGATTATGTACAATAGATCTCCTTTCAAGACTATTATCCCCATCACACTTGTTCCTTACAAGCCTAAACCTTGAGGTGATATGAAGGAGATCAACATCAAAAGAAAATTCACTTCAGAAACGAAGAAAACTGGAAGGTATACAATACACCCCCAGAGCATCTCGATATCCCCTGCTACAGTACCATTCAGTGTACTGCTATCATCCATAGATAAATAATGGCAGCCTGAATGAGCTCATTCTCCCTGCTTAGGTGGCTAAGGGGCACCGAATAAATACTGGGCAAGAGGAGTTTGCTAGGAGAATTAGAAATAAAAAAATTAACCAATTTTTATCCCTGTGATAATTCAACACTTGTAAGGAAGCAAGTACTGAAGAAGAGAAGGGACAAACTTTCTTGCTAAAAAATAAATTCCTGTAATCATTACGTCACCATCTCTTATTAAGGATCCAGGGAACCCCAGAAATAGAAAATTAATTTCAGAGGATCCCTGAGGCACTTCAAAGCCTTAAAAAGTTACAGTAATAATAAATTAGCTATTGCTCTTCAGAGGCTTACAGAGCAGCATAAGCATGAAAATCAGGTCCAAAAAATTATGTCCAGATTACAGGTTACCTGAGCTGCTCAGCTGTTTCTAAAAGCTCAGTTGAATTCTCCAAATACCTTTAAAAAGACATACAATTTAACACAGAGTGAGTGGATTTTTTTTGTTTAGTGGTGGCGTGAAATTTGGTCCTTAATGGTAGCAGCTGTCTTCACCCTTTTTGAACTCAGGTTAACAATAGGTACATTAAGACAAAAATACAAGCTGATTCCAAAATGAAATGAGAAAATCTGTGGTGAAACCAGAACATTCCACCGCTGCTTTGGAGAAGGGCTATTAGACAACGTTCAGTCAGCTGAAGATGGACTGGTAGATAAGTGTCTGTACATAAATTTCAAGTCATTTTTGCTTGTGTAGAATCATCCAGATCTTCCCAAGACTGAACTGGGCATTCCTGTGGCTTTCTTCCTTTTCCATATTCCCAACAAGATTACATGAAGTTCAACTCTTGATGAGCCGCTTACAACAGCAGTTCCTTAGGAGCCAACATGATAGGTGGGTCAGATTTCCCTAAAAGAAACAAAACTGGCCACCTGTAGCAAAATATCCAAATGGGCAGTCCTTTCCTCTTCCTTCTGATTATGTACAATAGATCTCCTTTCAAGACTATTATCCCCATCACACTTGTTCCTTACAAGCCTAAACCTTGAGGTGATATGAAGGAGATCAACATCAAAAGAAAATTCACTTCAGAAACGAAGAAAACTGGAAGGTATACAATACACCCCCAGAGCATCTCGATATCCCCTGCTACAGTACCATTCAGTGTACTGCTATCATCCATAGATAAATAATGGCAGCCTGAATGAGCTCATTCTCCCTGCTTAGGTGGCTAAGGGGCACCGAATAAATACTGGGCAAGAGGAGTTTGCTAGGAGAATTAGAAATAAAAAAATTAACCAATTTTTATCCCTGTGATAATTCAACACTTGTAAGGAAGCAAGTACTGAAGAAGAGAAGGGACAAACTTTCTTGCTAAAAAATAAATTCCTGTAATCATTACGTCACCATCTCTTATTAAGGATCCAGGGAACCCCAGAAATAGAAAATTAATTTCAGAGGATCCCTGAGGCACTTCAAAGCCTTAAAAAGTTACAGTAATAATAAATTAGCTATTGCTCTTCAGAGGCTTACAGAGCAGCATAAGCATGAAAATCAGGTCCAAAAAGTTATGTCCAGATTACAGGTTACCTGAGCTGCTCAGCTGTTTCTAAAAGCTCAGTTGAATTCTCCAAATACCTTTAAAAAGACATACAATTTAACACAGAGTGAGTGGATTTTTTTTGTTTAGTGGTGGCGTGAAATTTGGTCCTTAATGGTAGCAGCTGTCTTCATCCTTTTCAAAATCAGGTAACAATGGGTACATTAAGACAGTACATAAAAGAAATAACACAATGAAGGGGGACAAAAAAGCCAAAACTGACAAACACCTCAAGGAGTCACTAAGTTTTCTTGTACCTTTTCACTTAGGTCTCCCGCTCAGTCTTTTTGTGGAGAGAGTGGTTAAGACAGAACTATTTTCTCAAAGATGCTTAACAATGGCATCAAATGGACAAAATGATTACCAAGGGACTTAAAAAAATCTGACCCCAAGGAATCTAGGACACATGTGGATAATTCAGAGGTACACTTCTGATTTGGGGCAAATCCTAGACTAAAGAAATCATCATTTTAGATAAATGTTATAATAGATGAAACTCAGTCCAGTTTTTTGGTGAGTTTTTTTTTTGTTGTTGTTGTTTTGCTTTAAATGTTCTACTACCACCTTCAGCTATCAATCATTTCTGACAGCTCAAGCAGAAGATCATCTTCATCTTTCCCAGGATCCAGGTCAATCTCAGCTTCTAATTTGCCTCCTGAAATCTCCCATATTAGTTTCTCAAAATCATCTTCCATCGAGTGGGGGCTTTCCTGTTGAGGCAGAACTGAGTCGGCGAGTTTTTGTTGCCATCTGGGATGAGGAAGGGCCAGATACTTCTGGTGGGGAAGGGTCTGAAGAGGATTCAGTTGGAGGCAGCACAAAACTGTAAGAAAAAAACCCCCAAAGATTATTAGTTAACGGCCCTTTGTCAATGGTTGGCTGCTCAGACTACTCAGTCCCAGGTACACAAAGAATTTCAGCAAAAGTTGTTTTGAGAAAACACATTAACGAAGACTAAAAATAAATTCCTGTACTTAGAAAAGGATCCAGGGAACCCCAGAAATAGAAAATTAATTTCAGAGGATCCCTGAGGCACTTCAAAGCCTTAAAAAGTTACAGTAATAATAAATTAGCTATTGCTCTTCAGAGGCTTACAGAGCAGCATAAGCATGAAAATCAGGTCCAAAAAGTTATGTCCAGATTACAGGTTACCTGAGCTGCTCAGCTGTTTCTAAAAGCTCAGTTGAATTCTCCAAATACCTTTAAAAAGACATACAATTTAACACAGAGTGAGTGGATTTTTTTTGTTTAGTGGTGGCGTGAAATTTGGTCCTTAATGGTAGCAGCTGTCTTCATCCTTTTCAAAATCAGGTAACAATGGGTACATTAAGACAGTACATAAAAGAAATAACACAATGAAGGGGGACAAAAAAGCCAAAACTGACAAACACCTCAAGGAGTCACTAAGTTTTCTTGTACCTTTTCACTTAGGTCTCCCGCTCAGTCTTTTTGTGGAGAGAGTGGTTAAGACAGAACTATTTTCTCAAAGATGCTTAACAATGGCATCAAATGGACAAAATGATTACCAAGGGACTTAAAAAAATCTGACCCCAAGGAATCTAGGACACATGTGGATAATTCAGAGGTACACTTCTGATTTGGGGCAAATCCTAGACTAAAGAAATCATCATTTTAGATAAATGTTATAATAGATGAAACTCAGTCCAGTTTTTTGGTGAGTTTTTTTTTTGTTGTTGTTGTTTTGCTTTAAATGTTCTACTACCACCTTCAGCTATCAATCATTTCTGACAGCTCAAGCAGAAGATCATCTTCATCTTTCCCAGGATCCAGGTCAATCTCAGCTTCTAATTTGCCTCCTGAAATCTCCCATATTAGTTTCTCAAAATCATCTTCCATCGAGAGTGGGGGCTTTCCTGTTGAGGCAGAACTGAGTCGGCGAGTTTTTGTTGCCATCTGGGATGAGGAAGGGCCAGATACTTCTGGTGGGGAAGGGTCTGAAGAGGATTCAGTTGGAGGCAGCACAAAACTGTAAGAAAAAAACCCCCAAAGATTATTAGTTAACGGCCCTTTGTCAATGGTTGGCTGCTCAGACTACTCAGTCCCAGGTACACAAAGAATTTCAGCAAAAAGTTGTTTTTGAGAAAACACATTAACGAAGACTTGTTTTACTGACTTGGGGATGAAGCAGTTTCATTCTTTAAAGGAGAATTCAGATAGGTGTTTAAAAACTTGTTTTTAATAACACAGGCAAAATATTAACAACAGGGTCAAAAGAGAATAGAAATCATGAACATCAGGTTTTCTTGCAGTTAATTTCAAGTTTAACAGATTTATTTAAATGTGGCTGAACTGTAAATGTTTCAAATTGTTTAGCAGTATTAATCTCTAGAGAGCATAAACAGTAGTCTAAAATGTGGTTAAAAAAAATTGCAAGGTATTTACCTGTCACTAGGTTTTTCTGTTTCAGGCACTGTGACTGATTTGTCCTCAGAGAGAAGTGGGACAACAGCCTACAAAAGTGAGAGTAAGGTAATTCAGTGGGAGAGGCAGGCTTTTAAATTTGAGCAGATTTATTTTCTTCACTGCCTTCTTAGAATCCTTGGGTTGCAAAGAGATGGACACGACAGAGCGACTTTCACTTTTTTTCACTAGAATCATGGCTACCATTCTTTAAGCCTAGGAATCTAAGAATCAATCCAAGAATCAATAATCCAAAGAAAGAATGTACAAATAAGCAAAATATTATTAATTAGGCTTAAAAAAAAATTTATCCACCTAAGCTGTAAATACAAAGTAACTAAAAAAACAATACTCAGGAATTGACAGAAAATATTACACATAATACAAAGAGCTTTCCTCTCACACAGACTAAAGCACCCAAGGTGGTCAACTTCTTACCACAGCTGTCTTTTTGACAGGGCTTTCCTGTAGGATACTGCTGGAGCTGAGTGGCTTCACAGCTGCAACAGCAGGGTGAACCTCCACTGCCTTACGTTTTGGGGCCAATTTGGGTGATGACACAACTTTAACCACAGATGGCTTCACATTCACTTTAGGTTTAGCTACAAGACAGAAAATATCTGATTAAAAGCTAAAATAATCCCCTTTTTACAATAACTTGGAATATCAAAATTCCTTCTCAGCCACAGAAATAGCACAAATAAATTAAAAACCAACTAACCAAACAAGAAAACCAGACTGAAAATAACTCATCAGCAATATGCACTACACACAGCCATAAACCCACACACAAATGTATGTATATATTTAATGTGTGTGTGTGTGTATGTGTATACTCAAACAATCTCTTTCAGTGGCTCTTGAATTGGCTATTGCTTTTTGTTTCCTCCGTGTTTTTCTTCTTCAAAACCACAGAAAAAATGCACCATGGAAAATTTTAGATAAAGTTTCATAAACATCAATTTTAAATTGTGTGAAAGGAACTCATCTAGTCTTTTTAAAACAGAATGGTCAGAAATATCACTATCCACCTGTGTGACCAGTATACAAAGACAAATGAAATTCACCCCAATTATTGCCAGGCAGTCACTGAAACTTGGTAATTTTGAAATTCTAAAGAAAGATACACTAGAGAAAAACACTCACCTTTGCCCCTTTTTTCCAAGGTCTGTGTTGCACTTTCCACATTCAATATTGAGTCATCAGTCCCTGAGGTGTCTACCTTTGCCTTCTGGGATGACTTTGAAGGAAGCCGTTTAGTCAGGTGCCGTGTGATGTCTAGCATGCTAGTGAGCACTGGTTTCTCTGCTAACTCGGTACTGTAAGAGTAAATCTCCCGAAGCCTAGGAATCTAAGAATCAATCCAAGAATCAATAATCCAAAGAAAGAATGTACAAATAAGCAAAATATTATTAATTAGGCTTAAAAAAAAATTTATCCACCTAAGCTGTAAATACAAAGTAACTAAAAAAACAATACTCAGGAATTGACAGAAAATATTACACATAATACAAAGAGCTTTCCTCTCACACAGACTAAAGCACCCAAGGTGGTCAACTTCTTACCACAGCTGTCTTTTTGACAGGGCTTTCCTGTAGGATACTGCTGGAGCTGAGTGGCTTCACAGCTGCAACAGCAGGGTGAACCTCCACTGCCTTACGTTTTGGGGCCAATTTGGGTGATGACACAACTTTAACCACAGATGGCTTCACATTCACTTTAGGTTTAGCTACAAGACAGAAAATATCTGATTAAAAGCTAAAATAATCCCCTTTTTACAATAACTTGGAATATCAAAATTCCTTCTCAGCCACAGAAATAGCACAAATAAATTAAAAACCAACTAACCAAACAAGAAAACCAGACTGAAAATAACTCATCAGCAATATGCACTACACAGCCATAAACCCACACACAAATGTATGTATATATTTAATGTGTGTGTGTGTGTATGTGTATACTCAAACAATCTCTTTCAGTGGCTCTTGAATTGGCTATTGCTTTTTGTTTCCTCCGTGTTTTTCTTCTTCAAAACCACAGAAAAAATGCACCATGGAAAATTTTAGATAAAGTTTCATAAACATCAATTTTAAATTGTGTGAAAGGAACTCATCTAGTCTTTTTAAAACAGAATGGTCAGAAATATCACTATCCACCTGTGTGACCAGTATACAAAGACAAATGAAATTCACCCCAATTATTGCCAGGCAGTCACTGAAACTTGGTAATTTTGAAATTCTAAAGAAAGATACACTAGAGAAAAACACTCACCTTTGCCCCTTTTTTCCAAGGTCTGTGTTGCACTTTCCACATTCAATATTGAGTCATCAGTCCCTGAGGTGTCTACCTTTGCCTTCTGGGATGACTTTGAAGGAAGCCGTTTAGTCAGGTGCCGTGTGATGTCTAGCATGCTAGTGAGCACTGGTTTCTCTGCTAACTCGGTACTGTAAGAGAGTAAATCTCCCCGAAGGGGTGTCAAAATTGATTTTTCCTTCTGTGAGGTCCCCTTCTCTGGCAGTTTCGGCACATACTTTTCTCTCATTGTCTTACATCTCTTGACTTGAATTTTAGAGATGCCAATCATTGCAGTCTCATCTGAAGCCTATGGATAAATTTAAATGACAGAATTAAAATTCAGAACCTCAAAAACATAAAAAAATAAAATCCAGCACCTCTAATAATCTGTACAATAATAATTATTTGTAAGTTACCAGGCTAACATCTAAGTCAAGCAGAGTTTCTAGACATGATCTAGAACACAAGAGTTTTCACTTTTTATTTTATATTAAATAAAGATACAATATTAAAAATGTGTGGAACAATAAAAACGCAAAGTCTCTAAGTTGGACGATCACAACGATAAGTCTAACACAAAATGTTTCCTAATCAGACATGTGCATGTTTATGTACAAAGATGTTCATTATCTTAATTGTGTAAAACAAAACCTCATCTGGGGCGGGGTGGGAGGAAAAAAAATCCTCATCCAGAAACAGACTATACTTGTGTGACAGGAAACTAAAAGGCCAGAAAAAGCAATCATCTTAAAGAATTATTAATATAGTAGAAGGCTGCAAAATGATACATTGTAGAGTTCTCAATTATGTTCTAAATATGAATTAAACACTGAACACATTCACACGCATAAATACATAAAGAAAAGCCTTGACAGACTTCCCTGGTGGCCCAATGGTTAAGAAGAATCTGCCTTACAATGTAAGGGATGTGGGTTCAATTCCTGGTCGGGGAAGTAAGAGCCCATGTTGTGGGGGGCCAGCTGAGCCCAAGCCCACAACTACTGAAACTAGTGAGTCCCAGTGCTCTGGGGCCTATGCACCACAACTACAGAGAAGTCCATTCAAAAATGCCAAAAGATAAAAGCCTGCACCACTGAAATGAAGTTGCACTTTCCACATTCAATATTGAGTCATCAGTCCCTGAGGTGTCTACCTTTGCCTTCTGGGATGACTTTGAAGGAAGCCGTTTAGTCAGGTGCCGTGTGATGTCTAGCATGCTAGTGAGCACTGGTTTCTCTGCTAACTCGGTACTGTAAGAGAGTAAATCTCCCCGAAGGGGTGTCAAAATTGATTTTTCCTTCTGTGAGGTCCCCTTCTCTGGCAGTTTCGGCACATACTTTTCTCTCATTGTCTTACATCTCTTGACTTGAATTTTAGAGATGCCAATCATTGCAGTCTCATCTGAAGCCTATGGATAAATTTAAATGACAGAATTAAAATTCAGAACCTCAAAAACATAAAAAAATAAAATCCAGCACCTCTAATAATCTGTACAATAATAATTATTTGTAAGTTACCAGGCTAACATCTAAGTCAAGCAGAGTTTCTAGACATGATCTAGAACACAAGAGTTTTCACTTTTTATTTTATATTAAATAAAGATACAATATTAAAAATGTGTGGAACAATAAAAACGCAAAGTCTCTAAGTTGGACGATCACAACGATAAGTCTAACACAAAATGTTTCCTAATCAGACATGTGCATGTTTATGTACAAAGATGTTCATTATCTTAATTGTGTAAAACAAAACCTCATCTGGGGGCGGGGGTGGGGAGGAAAAAAAAAAAAACCTCATCCAGAAACAGACTATACTTGTGTGACAGGAAACTAAAAGGCCAGAAAAAGCAATCATCTTAAAGAATTATTAATATAGTAGAAGGCTGCAAAATGATACATTGTAGAGTTCTCAATTATGTTCTAAATATGAATTAAACACTGAACACATTCACACGCATAAATACATAAAGAAAAGCCTTGACAGACTTCCCTGGTGGCCCAATGGTTAAGAAGAATCTGCCTTACAATGTAAGGGATGTGGGTTCAATTCCTGGTCGGGGAAGTAAGAGCCCATGTTGTGGGGGGCCAGCTGAGCCCAAGCCCACAACTACTGAAACTAGTGAGTCCCAGTGCTCTGGGGCCTATGCACCACAACTACAGAGAAGTCCATTCACTGCAGATAAAAGCCTGCACACTGAAATGAAGACCTTGCATGCCACAACTAAGACCTGAGGCAGCCAAAAAGGTAAGTATTTTTTTATATAAAAGGAAACGGCTTGAAAGAAATGCATTAAAAAATTGTGGTTACATCTGGACTGTAGAATTTACAGGGCTCCTCATTCTTAACAACAACAAAATTCCCTAAGCATTACTCTGAAAGGCAGGAGAAAAATTTGCTTTAAAAAATAGTAATGGACATTAAAAACAACTTAAAAAGGGCAGAAAATACTGATGTACATGAAAGTATAGAAAACACTCAAAGAAAACTATAAGCATAGTAAAAGACTGCTTATATCAGTGAAGTGTTAAACAGAAGCTTAAAAGAACATTGACTATTCATTAATCTTTGCTTGCCATAGACAAAACTATAAATCCTTGTAAATAAACCCACCTTTTTAGCCTCTGTTCTAGAAACACTGCTCTGAGAAGCAATGTCACTTTCTTCTTGAAGTTTCTTCTCTTCTTTTATACCTAGATTCACAAACATACCATTATTAATTTTATTCATGCCGCAGCTTCATAACAGATGAAATTAAATAAAATTTTTCTTCAAAGTCATGAGGGCTCCCCTCGTGGTCCAGTGGTTAAGAATTAGCCTGCCAATGTAGGAGATACAGGTCTGATTCCTGGTCGGGGCAAGATTCCACATACCGCAGAGCGACTAAGCCCGTGAGACATGACTACTGAGGCTAAGCACCACAACTAATGAAGTCTGAGTGCCCTAGTGTCTGTGCTCTGCAACAAGAGACCACAAGCAGCAAAACACCACAACTAGGGCTTCCCCTGGTGGTCCAGTGGGTAAAGACACCACCTTGCAGTGCAAGGGGTGCCGGTTCAATCCCTGGCCTGGGAAGATCCCACGTGCCGCGGAGTGGCTGGATCGATGTGTCCAATTACCGAGCCGGAGCTCTGGAGTGCATGCGCCCAGAGCTGGCGCTCTGAAACAACAGATGCGATGGGAGGCCCACATGAACCAAAGAACCAAAGAACCAAAGAACAAGGACGGATGAAAATAGAGAAATGAAAGACCAACAGAAGTGGCCCGCCTGCTCCCTTCCCTCCCCAATCCGACCCCCGCCCAAAATAAATAAATAAATCTTAAAAAAAACAAACAAAAAAACCATACAACTAGAGTAGCCCCTAATAGCCACAACTAAAGAAAGCCTGTGTATAGCAACAAAGACCCAGCAGAGTTAAAAAATAAATAAATAATAATTAAAAAAAAGAATAAACAAGATAGACAAAATGAAACTGTAGACAAAATTTATTTAGTCCTCATATAGACTCAAAAGGCACATTAAGATATCAAAGCTCCAAAAAAAAAAAAGGTATCAAAGCTCTATTTAATGGCGCTGTAAAGAAACAGCTTCACTTCTTTTGGGGGGAGCGGGGGGGAGGAGAAGGGGGGTCCCACTCAGCTTGCAGAATCTTACTTCCCCAATCACGGATGGAACCTGTGCCTCCTTACAGTGGAAGCAGAGCCCTAACCCCTGGACCAGTATAATTTCTTTTAATCCAGTGGTTTTCAAAGTTATCTGAACAAAGAGTTTTCTCTCACAGAATTCCTATGAATACTCTGTGGAATACTGCCCTTTGAAATAGTATCTGGAGAAGTGGTGCTACAGATCAAGTTCTTCTGTTACCTGTTTTCTTAGTGATCCGGAGAACCCGTCTAGTCCCTGGGGTAGCCTCAGGCTGAGGCTGGGAGCTGGTGCTGCTCTCAGAACTCTGCTGCACCCTGAGAGCCTTCTCCAGTTTAATTTCCTCCAGTGTCTTGATATGCACTTCCTGCATAGACTTTGCTCTACCTGCAGGTTCCTCAGACTGTCCCCTGCTGGCTACACTGGGTGGCAAAATCACTGTTTTTTTCGTTTCATTATCAGTTGTTAGCTTGATACAGGTTGTGTCCTTTTTGCCTTTTTGTCTCTCTGCTTCCTGCTGCCGATGTTTCTTTTCAGCCAAGACCTCAGAGAATGTTTTGATTCGGATAGTGGAGGAGGTTCTTGTTCCTGATGTAGAATCATCAACTTTTGAAGGTCCTTCTGTCTTGAGTTTAGTTTGCAATTCTCCACGTTTCTGACTGGCTCTTTCAAGAAGAATTTCTTCTAATGTCTTCACATGGATCTCACCAACTTTAGTAACTTTCTCTGTTTTCACGGAAGAAAAACAAACCTCTGTATTTGGTGTTCATCTCTTAAGGACTTATAATCTCTCTGTTCTTGAATAAGGACAGAGTCCAATAGAATAGTATCATTTAGGCAGGCAAGTAACAGAAGTACATTAGTTTCAAACTCAGTTTTAGATAGTGGTCCTCTAAAGGAAAACATGTAGGAGGTAAAAATGACTGATTTGGATTCTAGTCACAGGTTTATTGAGGATCCTGAAATCCTTTTACTAGTTGGAGAAGGCTGCCATTATAAATCTTACTAATAAAAAGGAGTAAATCAGTCCTTCCATTCAAGGATATACAAACATCTACTAGACACTATTGATAGAAATACAACAGTAAGCAAAACACTAACTGCCCACATGTAATCTGCAGTCTAACAGGCCAATAAATAAGCAACCCAGAGTATGCTAATAACAGCTTTCATAAAAGAAGTACAGTTGGCCCTGAACAATGCGGGGGTTGGGGGTGGGATGTCTGGGCACTGAATCCTGTGCAGCTGAAAACCCCCATACAAAACTTTACAATTGGGCTCCTCATCCACGGTTCTGCATCTGTGGAGTCAACCAACCAACCACAGATCATGTAGTACTATAGAGAGTACTACCTGAAAAAAAAAAAAAGCATAACCGAGAAACCATGCAGTCCAAACCCGCATTGTTCAAGGGTCGACTGTATAATGCTATGTAGGAGTATACAGTAAGAACACTAATCAGGGTCTAGAGATGGGTTAAGGGAAGCTTTTCAGAGTAAGTAATATTTAGATGATATTTAAAGAATAAAAAAGAGATAAAACAGGTGACAAGACAGAAGAAAAATGTCCAGAAATTGGTGTGCCACTGAAGAGTTATTTTTAATGATACAGTACTCATTCTTTATTTGTTTAAACTAAAGAACACATTTCACTCTTGGCATGGGTTAAAGAAATAATGAAGCAATGTAAGAAAAATATGAACAAATTTGGAGATTATACAACACACACACACATTTAATCACTAAATAAGTTTCTGACTGGCTCTTTCAAGAAGAATTTCTTCTAATGTCTTCACATGGATCTCACCAACTTTAGTAACTTTCTCTGTTTTCACGGAAGAAAAACAAACCTCTGTATTTGGTGTTCATCTCTTAAGGACTTATAATCTCTCTGTTCTTGAATAAGGACAGAGTCCAATAGAATAGTATCATTTAGGCAGGCAAGTAACAGAAGTACATTAGTTTCAAACTCAGTTTTAGATAGTGGTCCTCTAAAGGAAAACATGTAGGAGGTAAAAATGACTGATTTGGATTCTAGTCACAGGTTTATTGAGGATCCTGAAATCCTTTTACTAGTTGGAGAAGGCTGCCATTATAAATCTTACTAATAAAAAGGAGTAAATCAGTCCTTCCATTCAAGGATATACAAACATCTACTAGACACTATTGATAGAAATACAACAGTAAGCAAAACACTAACTGCCCACATGTAATCTGCAGTCTAACAGGCCAATAAATAAGCAACCCAGAGTATGCTAATAACAGCTTTCATAAAAGAAGTACAGTTGGCCCTGAACAATGCGGGGGTTGGGGGTGGGATGTCTGGGCACTGAATCCTGTGCAGCTGAAAACCCCCATACAAAACTTTACAATTGGGCTCCTCATCCACGGTTCTGCATCTGTGGAGTCAACCAACCAACCACAGATCATGTAGTACTATAGAGAGTACTACCTGAAAAAAAAAAAAAGCATAACCGAGAAACCATGCAGTCCAAACCCGCATTGTTCAAGGGTCGACTGTATAATGCTATGTAGGAGTATACAGTAAGAACACTAATCAGGGTCTAGAGATGGGTTAAGGGAAGCTTTTCAGAGTAAGTAATATTTAGATGATATTTAAAGAATAAAAAAGAGATAAAACAGGTGACAAGACAGAAGAAAAATGTCCAGAAATTGGTGTGCCACTGAAGAGTTATTTTTAATGATACAGTACTCATTCTTTATTTGTTTAAACTAAAGAACACATTTCACTCTTGGCATGGGTTAAAGAAATAATGAAGCAATGTAAGAAAAATATGAACAAATTTGGAGATTATACACACACACACACACATTTAATCACTAAATAACACCTTTTAATGAAATATCAAAAATATATCTTTTACAACCTTAAACATATTCCATTTTGTCTCATCTTCTAAATCTTTGAAAATGCTGTCCCTTCTACATGGAGTATTCCCCACTGGCCGCATGTTTCCTGCTGCCTAGTTTGTTTAAAGTGGCTTCAGCTTAGAACCTGACACTCTCCAGTCTAGTCTGTTTCTCTGATCATAGTACTGATCACACTGTTACATTAACTGCATATATTTCTAACCATACTAGATATTTCATGAGAATAATGAGTATATTTTAGTACCTGTTATATAGGAAGTGCTCATTTACTGATTTTCTTTTTTTTATTTAAAGATTCTTCCATTTCAGATGGTAGTCTGATCTCAAAATTGCCACTTTATAGAAGTATGTGAATGGTGATAGAGATCCCATTTCCCAACACAAGAAAGTTTCACTGAAGCAGCAGAGAAGACATTAAAAGAATAAACCATGCAGTAGCAATGGAAAACAAGGATGCCAGTGGCAGAACGTAAATCTTGAGGAATATGATACAGAAAGACGTCTGAAATTACAGAAACAGAAAACGAATACACAACACTATAGGAGTAAGATCTGTTTTTTCCCAAAGGGACAAAAACCTGCCGAAGTAGCAAGAAAACTAACAGTGGTAGAAATGAAGGGTAGTTTACTGAACAGTCAGGTCAGCGCAGACCTTCCCTTAAGAACTGCTCCCTAAAAAAGAGGAGCCTGGTGGAGAAGGAAGCACACTATAACAATACTGGGGCTGAAGATACACCACTTGGTGTACGCTCTCTCACTCAGGCAGATAGGTCTCCCAGCCAGGAAAGAGGAATACTTGTGAAAAGACTGTTAAGAATCACAGACAAAACGTACGCCTGGTACTTACAACTATGAAAAATCAACATTAAAAATGAAACAAAATAGGGGCTTCCCTGGTAGCTCAATGGTGAAGAATTCATCTGCCAATGTAGGAGACGCAGGTTCGATCCCTGATCCTCGAAGATCCCACATGCTGAGGAGCAACTAAGCCCATGAACCACAACAATTAAGCCCGTGCTCTAGAGTTTCAGAGTCGCCAACTACTGAGCCTGTGTGCCATAACTAGTGAAGTCCATGTGCCCTTAGAGCCCAAGTTCAGCAACAAGAGAAGTCACCACAACAAGAAGCCTGCTCACCTCAACCAGAGAGTTGCCCCTACTCCCTGCAACTAGAGAAGAGCCTGTGGCAGCAGTGAAAACCCAGAATAGCCAAAAAATAAATATGTAAATATATAAATTAAAAACAAACATACAAAATGAAGAGAAGCAATGAGGAAGACAAAGTAACACATATGCCCATTAAAAAAAAAAGTGTCAAATTAGAAACCCAATCAATAAAACAGAATAGATAAACCAGAAATAAATCTACATACCTATGGTCAACTAATCTTCAGAAAACGAGGCAAGAATATACAATGGAGAAAACACAGTCTCTTCAGCAAGTGGTGCTGGGAAAGTTGGACAGCTGCATGCAAATCAATGAAGTCAGAACACACCCACATATCACATAACAAAGAAAAACTCAATATAGCTTAAAGGTTTACATGTAAGACAGGACACCATAAAAAGGAGCACAGGCAAAACATTCTCTGACATAAACTGTACCAAAGTTTACCTAGGTTGGTCTCCCAAGGCAAGAGAAATAAAAGTAAACAAAAACACCAAACGGAACCTAATCAAACTAAGCATCTGTACAACGGAAGCAACCATAAACAAAACAGAAAGAAAACCTACAGACTGGGAGAAAAATATCTGCAAACAATGTAAGCAACAGGGCTTAATTTCCAAAATATACAAACTGAGCGCAGACCTTCCCTTAAGAACTGCTCCCTAAAAGAGGAGCCTGGTGGAGAAGGAAGCACACTATAACAATACTGGGGCTGAAGATACACCACTTGGTGTACGCTCTCTCACTCAGGCAGATAGGTCTCCCAGCCAGGAAAGAGGAATACTTGTGAAAAGACTGTTAAGAATCACAGACAAAACGTACGCCTGGTACTTACAACTATGAAAAATCAACATTAAAAATGAAACAAAATAGGGGCTTCCCTGGTAGCTCAATGGTGAAGAATTCATCTGCCAATGTAGGAGACGCAGGTTCGATCCCTGATCCTCGAAGATCCCACATGCTGAGGAGCAACTAAGCCCATGAACCACAACAATTAAGCCCGTGCTCTAGAGTTTCAGAGTCGCCAACTACTGAGCCTGTGTGCCATAACTAGTGAAGTCCATGTGCCCTTAGAGCCCAAGTTCAGCAACAAGAGAAGTCACCACAACAAGAAGCCTGCTCACCTCAACCAGAGAGTTGCCCCTACTCCCTGCAACTAGAGAAGAGCCTGTGGCAGCAGTGAAAACCCAGAATAGCCAAAAAATAAATATGTAAATATATAAATTAAAAACAAACATACAAAATGAAGAGAAGCAATGAGGAAGACAAAGTAACACATATGCCCATTAAAAAAAAAGTGTCAAATTAGAAACCCAATCAATAAAACAGAATAGATAAACCAGAAATAAATCTACATACCTATGGTCAACTAATCTTCAGAAAACGAGGCAAGAATATACAATGGAGAAAACACAGTCTCTTCAGCAAGTGGTGCTGGGAAAGTTGGACAGCTGCATGCAAATCAATGAAGTCAGAACACACCCACATATCACATAACAAAGAAAAACTCAATATAGCTTAAAGGTTTACATGTAAGACAGGACACCATAAAAAGGAGCACAGGCAAAACATTCTCTGACATAAACTGTACCAAAGTTTACCTAGGTTGGTCTCCCAAGGCAAGAGAAATAAAAGTAAACAAAAACACCAAACGGAACCTAATCAAACTAAGCATCTGTACAACGGAAGCAACCATAAACAAAACAGAAAGAAAACCTACAGACTGGGAGAAAAATATCTGCAAACAATGTAAGCAACAGGGCTTAATTTCCAAAATATACAAACTGTTCATACAACTTAACAACAAAAAAACCCGAACAACCCAACTGAAAAATGGGGAGAAGATCTAAACAGACATTTCTTCAGAGAAGACACAGAGATGGCCAATAGGTACATGAAAAGATGCTCAACCTTAATAATTATTAGAGAAATCCAGGGGCTTCCCTTACAATGCAGGAGACACAAGTCTGATCCCTGATCAGGGAATATCCCACATGCTGCGGAGCAACTAAGCCTGTGAGCACAACAACTGAGCCTGTGCTCTAGAGCCTTGGAGGAGCCACAACTATTGAGCCCATGTGCCTCAACTACTGAAGCCTGTGTGCCCTAAAGCCTGAGTTCCACAACAAGAGAAGTCACTCAACAAGAAGTCTGCTCACCTCAACTAGAGAGTAGCCCCCATTCCCTACAACTAGAGAAGAGCCTGTGGCAGCAGTGAAAACCCAGAATAGCCAAAATAAATAAATAAATTAAAAATTATTAGAATAATCCAAATCAAAACTACAGTAAGGCACTATAATACCTCACACTGGTCAAAATGGCCATCATCAAAAAGTCTACAAACGGGCTTCCCTGGTGGTCCAGTGGGTAAGAACACCGCCTTGCAGTGCAAGGGGCGCCGGTTCAATCCCCGGCCTGGGAAGATCCCACATGCCACAGAGCAGATGGACCGATGTGTCCAATTACTGAGCCGGAGCTCTGGAGCGCGTGCGCCCAGAGCCGGTGCTCTGTGACAACAGAGGCCACTGGGATAGGAGGCCCACATGGGCCAAAGAACAAAGATGGATGAAAATAGATACATGAAAGACCAATAGAAGTGGCCCGCCCGCCCACTCCCTCCCCAACCTGCCCCCCCACCCCCAAAAGTCTACAAATAACAAATGCTGTAGAGAGTATGGAGAAGAGGGAACCCTCCTACACTGCTGGTACAAGTACTATGCAAAACAGTATGGAGCGTCCTAAAAAAAAAACTGAACTAAAAAATAAAGAGCTGCAATCCCACTCCTGGGCATATGCATGGAGAAAACTGCAATTCTGAAACATAAATGCACCCCCAAATTCATTAGAACAGCCAAAATATACAAACTGTTCATACAACTTAACAACAAAAAAACCCGAACAACCCAACTGAAAAATGGGGAGAAGATCTAAACAGACATTTCTTCAGAGAAGACACAGAGATGGCCAATAGGTACATGAAAAGATGCTCAACCTTAATAATTATTAGAGAAATCCAGGGGCTTCCCTTACAATGCAGGAGACACAAGTCTGATCCCTGATCAGGGAATATCCCACATGCTGCGGAGCAACTAAGCCTGTGAGCACAACAACTGAGCCTGTGCTCTAGAGCCTTGGAGGAGCCACAACTATTGAGCCCATGTGCCTCAACTACTGAAGCCTGTGTGCCCTAAAGCCTGAGTTCCACAACAAGAGAAGTCACTCAACAAGAAGTCTGCTCACCTCAACTAGAGAGTAGCCCCCATTCCCTACAACTAGAGAAGAGCCTGTGGCAGCAGTGAAAACCCAGAATAGCCAAAAATAAATAAATAAATTAAAAATTATTAGAATAATCCAAATCAAAACTACAGTAAGGCACTATAATACCTCACACTGGTCAAAATGGCCATCATCAAAAAGTCTACAAACGGGCTTCCCTGGTGGTCCAGTGGGTAAGAACACCGCCTTGCAGTGCAAGGGGCGCCGGTTCAATCCCCGGCCTGGGAAGATCCCACATGCCACAGAGCAGATGGACCGATGTGTCCAATTACTGAGCCGGAGCTCTGGAGCGCGTGCGCCCAGAGCCGGTGCTCTGTGACAACAGAGGCCACTGGGATAGGAGGCCCACATGGGCCAAAGAACAAAGATGGATGAAAATAGATACATGAAAGACCAATAGAAGTGGCCCGCCCGCCCACTCCCTCCCCAACCTGCCCCCCCACCCCCAAAAGTCTACAAATAACAAATGCTGTAGAGAGTATGGAGAAGAGGGAACCCTCCTACACTGCTGGTACAAGTACTATGCAAAACAGTATGGAGCGTCCTAAAAAAAAAACTGAACTAAAAAATAAAGAGCTGCAATCCCACTCCTGGGCATATGCATGGAGAAAACTGCAATTCTGAAACATAAATGCACCCCCAAATTCATTGCAGCACTACTTCCAACAGCCAAGACATGGAAAGAACTTAAAAGTAGACACATGGATAAAGAAAATGTGATACATAGCTACAGTGGACTACTACTCAGTCATAAAATAGAATGAAATAATGCCATTTATAGCAACACGGATGGACCTAGAGATTATTATACTAAGTGAAGTAAGCCAGAAAGACAAATACTATATATTATTATTTATGTATGTAATCTAATATATGACACAAATGAACTTCTCTACATAACAGAAACAGACTCATAGACGTAGAAAACAGACTTGTGGTTACCAAAGGAGGGGGTGTGAGGAGGAGGGGTGGACAGAGGAGGGATGGATTGGGAGTTACTACACATAGAATGGATAAATAACAAAGTCCTTCCTACAGTGTAGCACAGGGAACTATATTCAATATGCTGTGATAAACCACAATAGAAAAAAACATGAAAAAGGATGTGCATATATATATATAACTAAATCACTTTGCTATACAGTAGAAATTAATGCAACACTGTAAACCAACTATATTCAACAAATTATATATTAAAATAAATTCATTAAATACATTTTACTATTCAAATAAATTAATTTATATTATATTCAACAAATTTATATTCAAATAAATTTTAAAAAAACCCAGATTTGTGTGATATGCTGTACAAAAGGACAAATCAGAGAACTAAAAAAGGTTTCTGAAATATAAAAACTCAAGTAACAAACAAGTCTAACCTAATTTTAAAAAAGACAGGGCTAGTCATCTAGAACAGATCAGCAAACAAATCCGGCCATCGTCTATGTTTTATAAAAAAAAAGCTTCACTGGAACACAGCAACACTGCAAGTGGCTGCCTTCACACTACAGCAGCAGAGTAACTGCAACAAGAAACTGTGGATTGAATCTGGAAAGACGGTACTGATGAAATTATTTGCAGAGCAACAATGGAGACACAGAGAGCTGACGAATGGACATGGGGTTGGGGGCTGAAGAAGCAGGTGGGATGTATGGAGAGAGTCCCACAGCAACTTACACTACCACATATGTAAAATAGATAGCCAATATGCTGTATGACTCAGGGAACCCAAACCAAGGCTCTGGGCTCTGTAACAACCTAGAGGTGTAGGAGGGGGAGGAAGGTGGGAGGGAGATTCAAGAAGGAGGGGACATATGCATGCCTATGGCTGGATTCATGTTGATGAATGGCAGTATAACACAACTCTTTAATGTAATTATCTTTCAATTAAAATTTTTTTTTAATTGAAAAAGAGACTGTATTTACCATACATCCAATCCTTCACAGAAAACGTACATCAATTCCTAACCTAGAAAATAGCCAAGCAAAAATAATAGAAAATGAGGCAAAAAAACAAAGGAATGGAAAGCCTGAAAGCAAGGTTAAGACACGTGGAGCACATGTCCAAACGTTCTAACATCTAGTAACAATTTCATAAAGAGAAAACAAAAAGAAGGATTAGGAGGACATACTCAGAGAAGGTGAAGGAGTATTTTCTACAAATAAGAAAGTTAAGTCCTTAGATTCCATGCTCCCACTGAACAATGAGCATAATGAACAAAAAGATCCATGTTTAGATTTATCATACTGAAGTTCCAGCGTAACAGAAGAAAGAGAAAATCCTCGAAGTTTCTGAAGAGCTAATACAGGTTGCTCACAAAAGAATAAATACGTTAGACATCAGATTCCCTTATTTGTAGATAAGAATAGGACAAAAAGGAGAAGTATAGACCAATGCCATTCACATATACAGATTAAAAAGAGTGTAAATGCATTAAACTTGAATCCACCAATAAAATTTAATAAAAAAGGCTGGATGGTTAAGTATCGAAATGTTTATTATTCTTTAAAAGTATACACAGGGAGACTTCCCTGGTGGTGGTCCAGTGGCCGACTCCACACTCCCAAGGCAGGGGGCCCAGGTTCCATCTTTGGTCAGGAACAAGATCCCACATGCCACAAAGAGTTCACAGGCTGCAACTAAAGATCCCACATTCTGGTTGGCTCAGCCGACTTGCTGTTCTAGCAGCGTCTTCCACTTTAACAACGCTGGTTCTCTCTCTTTTTATATTATTATTATTACTTTATGGGAGGGGGGAAGCGGGTTGGGGAGGGAGGGCGGGCGGGCCACTTCTATTGGTCTTTCATTTATCTGTTTTTTTCATCCATCTTTGTTCTTTGGCCCGTGTGGGCCTCCCATCTCAGCGGCCTCTGTTGTTGCAGAGTACCAGCTCTGGGCACATGCACTCCAGAGCTCCAGCTCGGTAGTTGGACACACTGGTCCAGCCACTGCACAAGGGATCTTCCCAGGCCAGGGATCGAACCGCACCCTTGCACTGTAAGGCGGTGTCCTTACCCAACAACTCTTTAATGTAATTATCTTTCAATTAAAATTTTTTTTTAATTGAAAAAGAGACTGTATTTACCATACATCCAATCCTTCACAGAAAACGTACATCAATTCCTAACCTAGAAAATAGCCAAGCAAAAATAATAGAAAATGAGGCAAAAAAACAAAGGAATGGAAAGCCTGAAAGCAAGGTTAAGACACGTGGAGCACATGTCCAAACGTTCTAACATCTAGTAACAATTTCATAAAGAGAAAACAAAAAGAAGGATTAGGAGGACATACTCAGAGAAGGTGAAGGAGTATTTTCTACAAATAAGAAAGTTAAGTCCTTAGATTCCATGCTCCCACTGAACAATGAGCATAATGAACAAAAAGATCCATGTTTAGATTTATCATACTGAAGTTCCAGCGTAACAGAAGAAAGAGAAAATCCTCGAAGTTTCTGAAGAGCTAATACAGGTTGCTCACAAAAGAATAAATACGTTAGACATCAGATTCCCTTATTTGTAGATAAGAATAGGACAAAAAGGAGAAGTATAGACCAATGCCATTCACATATACAGATTAAAAAGAGTGTAAATGCATTAAACTTGAATCCACCAATAAAATTTAATAAAAAAGGCTGGATGGTTAAGTATCGAAATGTTTATTATTCTTTAAAAGTATACACAGGGAGACTTCCCTGGTGGTGGTCCAGTGGCCGACTCCACACTCCCAAGGCAGGGGGCCCAGGTTCCATCTTTGGTCAGGAACAAGATCCCACATGCCACAAAGAGTTCACAGGCTGCAACTAAAGATCCCACATTCTGGTTGGCTCAGCCGACTTGCTGTTCTAGCAGCGTCTTCCACTTTAACAACGCTGGTTCTCTCTCTTTATATTATTATTATTACTTTATGGGAGGAAGCGGGTTGGGGAGGGAGGGGAGCGGGCGGGCCACTTCTATTGGTCTTTCATTTATCTGTTTTTTTCATCCATCTTTGTTCTTTGGCCCGTGTGGGCCTCCCATCTCAGCGGCCTCTGTTGTTGCAGAGTACCAGCTCTGGGCACATGCACTCCAGAGCTCCAGCTCGGTAGTTGGACACACTGGTCCAGCCACTCGCGGCACAAGGGATCTTCCCAGGCCAGGGATCGAACCGGCACCCCTTGCACTGTAAGGCGGTGTCCTTACCCACTGGACCACCAGGGAAGCCCAACGCTGGTTCTCTCTTAAGCCGACCCACTGTACTGGCAGTGACTCTCCCTTACTGCACTCTACTTTACTCTCAAAAATAAAAAAAAAAAAGAAAAAAACCACATTCCACATTCCTCAAACAAGACCTGGCACTACCAGACAAATAATTTTTTTCTTTTTTTTTTTTTAAAGTTTGTCCTTACATCCAGGTTGCTTGGTGTTTACATGTCTTGCTAATCACAGTGGCCTCAACTTTTTAAAAGAGAGCCTGAACCTCTTTAAAGAAATTGTACACAGGTATGGGACTTCCCTGGTGGTCCAGTGCTTAAGAATCTACCCTCTAATATAAGGAATGTAGGTTTGATCCTTGGTCAAGGAGCTAAGATTCCACCTGCTCCAGAGCAGCTAGGCCCCTGAGGCACAACGAAGATGCCACGTATTGCAACTAAGACCCAGAGCAGTCAAATAAATTGTTAAAAAAAAAATTGTACACAGGTATATACACTTAGTTATATCTCATAATTTAAAAAGTCTTGGATCATGGAGGAAGCAAAGGAGCTCCAGAAAACCATCCACTTCTTTACTGACTACACTAAAGCCTTTGACAATGTGGATCACAACAAACTGGAAAATTCTTAAAGAGATAGGAATAACAGACCACCTTACCTACCTCCTGAGAAACCTGTACGCAGGTCAAGAAGCCAACAGTTACAACTGGACATGGTTCAATCGACTGATTCAAAATCGGGAAAGGAGTATGACAGGGTATATATTGTCAACCTGCTTATTTAACTCATATGTAGAGTGCATCATGCGAAATACCGGGCTGGATGAAATCACAAGCTAGAACCAAGACTGCTGGGACAAATATCAACAACCTTAGATATGCAAATGATACCACTCTAATAGCATAAAGTGAAGAGGAACTAAAGATGAGGGAGAAAGAGAACTGAAAAGGCTGGCTTTAAAACTCAACATACAAAAAACACAAAGGTTATTGCATCTGGTCCCATTACTTCATGGCAAATAAAAGAGGAAAATCTAGAAATAGTGACATATTTTACTTTTGGGGGCTCCATAATTACTGTGGATGGAAAGCTATGACAAACTAGACAGCGTATTAGAAAGCAGACATCACTTTGTTGACAAAGGTACAAGCTATGCTTTTTCCCACTAGTCATGTATGCACATAAGAGTTGGACCATAAAGAAGGGTGAGAGCCAAAGAATTGATGCATTCAAATTGTAATGCTGGAGAAGACTCTTAAGAGTACCTTGGACTGCAAGGACATCAATCCAATTAATCCTAAAGGAAATCAACCCTGAATCTTCACTGGAAAGACTGATGCTGAAGTTAAAGCTCCAGTACTTCAGCCAACTGGATGGAAGAGCCAACTAATAAGAAAAGATTTTGATCCCAGGAAAGACTGAAGGCAAAAAGAGAATGCGGCAGAGGGTGAGATTGTAAGATAGCATCACTGACTTAATGAACAGAATTTGAAGGCAAACTCCGGAGAAAGTGAAGGACACAGACGCCTGGTGTGCTGCAGTCTGTGGGGTCACAAAGAGTTGGGCATGATTTAGCAACTGAACAACAGTAACAAAAATTAGCGTACAGGAGGAATATAATGAAGGAAACTTAAATTGCTTAAAAAGTTCAACACCCAGCTAAAAATCAGTCTTAATACTTGGTGTAGTTTTTTCTAGGCATTTAGTTTTATTTTTGTAAAACTGAAAATCATCTCATATATATAGACATTTTCCTGAGCAATATGTTTGTATAACAAGAAAATAAACTTTATCACTCACCTCTCATCAAAAAAAGTTTAAGCTGCTCTAAGTCAAAAGTGCTGTGTGTTCTTTCATAACCTTTCTGCATTCAACACAAGGGTATAGGTTTCCCATATCATTATTGTTCAGAACATGACTTTTCATGACAGCAACTATTTTAGCACATAACTATCTTAATTCCTTTTTGTTGAATATTTCATTATTTCTAATTTCCAGTTATTAATGCTATCATAAAAAATCATATGTTATCTTTAACCACAAAAAGAGAAGTCATACCAGTGAGAAAACAAAATCAAGAAACAAATCCACAAAACAAAAAAACACAACCCCCAACCTAACTCAAATGTTTAAATGGAGAAAAAATAAAGATTCTCAGAATGAGGAAAAATTACCAAGAGCTGGCATTAGCATTTACCTACCTGCTGCTTCCTCATTTGGACCAGCCGACATACCTAATCGTTCTTTCAGAGACTTGGAAACTTGGACTGTTTAAATAAAAAAAAGTTAAAAAGTTAGATTTCTTATAGATCAAAAACCTTTCTCAAAAGATTACAAGTTAGATTTATACTTGTTTTCTAAGTAAAGTGCTTTTGAAATATCTCTTTAGGTCTTAAAACTTTTCTTCTTCACAGCAAAAAGAGATTTATAGGAATCATGGATTCTCTAGAGCACTGTGGAAACCTCAAAAAAAAACCCCCAAACTCCCCTCTTTACATCTGAATAGCAAAAACTACTCAACTTTAGGGAGTAGTTTTGCTATTTACAATATTTAAAATCTTACTGGCATCAAAAGGTATCCTGTCTTTTGAAATATACTCTTTAGTTATGAGTCTTCAATATGATTGATAGGCAATGGGGAAGGAAAGATTACAAAGAAAAAGAGTAACTTCTGTTTACAGGTCTGAAAATACACGAAAGTCCCTGAACAAGAACATCTATTTATCAAAGCCTCTTGTGCTAGGGAAGACATGGAAGGAAGTTTCTTATCTTCAGGAGAATTTAAAACTAAACACGAGATGGAAAATAACATCTGTTATGTAAAATTTTTTTATCACTAAAAGCCTGAGCAATATGTTTGTATAACAAGAAAATAAACTTTATCACTCACCTCTCATCAAAAAAAGTTTAAGCTGCTCTAAGTCAAAAGTGCTGTGTGTTCTTTCATAACCTTTCTGCATTCAACACAAGGGTATAGGTTTCCCATATCATTATTGTTCAGAACATGACTTTTCATGACAGCAACTATTTTAGCACATAACTATCTTAATTCCTTTTTGTTGAATATTTCATTATTTCTAATTTCCAGTTATTAATGCTATCATAAAAAATCATATGTTATCTTTAACCACAAAAAGAGAAGTCATACCAGTGAGAAAACAAAATCAAGAAACAAATCCACAAAACAAAAAAACACAACCCCCAACCTAACTCAAATGTTTAAATGGAGAAAAAATAAAGATTCTCAGAATGAGGAAAAATTACCAAGAGCTGGCATTAGCATTTACCTACCTGCTGCTTCCTCATTTGGACCAGCCGACATACCTAATCGTTCTTTCAGAGACTTGGAAACTTGGACTGTTTAAATAAAAAAAAGTTAAAAAGTTAGATTTCTTATAGATAAAAAACCTTTCTCAAAAGATTACAAGTTAGATTTATACTTGTTTTCTAAGTAAAGTGCTTTTGAAATATCTCTTTAGGTCTTAAAACTTTTCTTCTTCACAGCAAAAAGAGATTTATAGGAATCATGGATTCTCTAGAGCACTGTGGAAACCTCAAAAAAAAACCCCCAAACTCCCCTCTTTACATCTGAATAGCAAAAACTACTCAACTTTAGGGAGTAGTTTTGCTATTTACAATATTTAAAATCTTACTGGCATCAAAAGGTATCCTGTCTTTTGAAATATACTCTTTAGTTATGAGTCTTCAATATGATTGATAGGCAATGGGGAAGGAAAGATTACAAAGAAAAAGAGTAACTTCTGTTTACAGGTCTGAAAATACACGAAAGTCCCTGAACAAGAACATCTATTTATCAAAGCCTCTTGTGCTAGGGAAGACATGGAAGGAAGTTTCTTATCTTCAGGAGAATTTAAAACTAAACACGAGATGGAAAAAATAACATCTTGGTTTTTTTTTTTTTAAGTAATTAACACCACTGTTTCAAATGCAAGTCATACAAAGGGAGAAAAAAAAAAAATCCAACCACTTACTTCTTTCTATAAATAAAAATTTCAACTATAAAATCATTCTAACTTCCAAACAGGTCTCAAATTAGTCCGCACCTCTTCATATTAACTAGAACACTAAATCTATGCCACTACCTCTTCTTGCCTGGATAATTTTGACAGCCTGCTAACTCATTCCTGGAGAGCACTCTTAACTATTTTCTCCATATTTTAAATGGGGTGGCAGTTTCAAAATGCCAATCTGGGCACTCTGATTCCTGGTTAATAACCTTCCCATTGTTTGCCACTATCTTAGAATAATCCCAAACTCTCTTCATATGGCTTAAAAGATTCTATATGACCAGTCCCTTGTTCCTCTCCAGTTACCATGCTCGTCATCCCAATTGGATTCAGTCAGTGAGTCCCTTGAGCTCTGTGCCTTGTATGGATTCTTGGCCTCTAATCCTTCAACTTTACCAGGCTAAATCATGATTCAGGTCTAAGCTTCAACATCATTTCCTCTGGGATCCCTTCCCTGACAGATGGTGAGATTAGGTGTCCTTCCTATGTGCTCCCGTAACACTGTGTACTTTCTCTGTCACAGAGTTTAACGCAACATGTGTAAGTATTCCTATCTGCCATTATATTACAAGCTCCTGAGGACTACCACAGTGTCTATTTTACCCAGTGGTGACCAGAATCCAGCAGAGTAAACACTCAAATGTCTGCTGAATGAAATACAAAATAGACAAGAGAAGATATAATCTAATTTACTTGAGCAAAAAGAATGACAAACCATACCTGTTAACATTACAAGAGACAAGCATCAAGATTACATACACAAAAACAAAGGTACCTTTCTTTGCTGTTTTCTCAGTGTTTGTCTCTGAAGCCTCAATCTTCTTCCCTAGCCTTTGTGCAAGGCTACGCCTTAACGGAGGATCACTGTCACTGCCTAAAAACAGAGGGGACTCAGGTTAAGATTTCAGGTCAACCTTCAGCAAAGGCAGGAAACACAACACAGAATAACTGTTAAGTTCTCTGCATTTATATGCTGTGTTCACTTACTAGCTTCCTTATAATTCAATGTTAGAGAAAGAATAAAAATGTCCAGAAAAAAAGAGATAAGAAAGACAAAAAACTAGAATATATAAATTAACATTTACCAAATAACTAAAACTAAAAAAGGAGGATATAAACCCTGATTAAAGTTGAAACTTCAAGATTCAGAAAAATGTTAACAAAAATATTTAACTGGGAAACTGGTGAATTCTAGGTAGATCTGTGATTAAATGCAACTGGGATGATTAGGAGGACAGCAAAACAACCACAAAAATTTTAAATTTCCTGTGATGAAGACTCCAAAGGCCAAAAAGCCCCTTTCTTCAATTCCAGGTAAGAAGTCTAAGGTTATGAAAGATGCTCTATCTTACCAACAAGCTATCAGTTAGTGATAGAGCCAGGACCTAAACCAAGCTTCCTGATTCCTGCTTTACTACATTACACTGGTCAATACCAGCTATTTAAAGGTCACAAGTTTTTAAAAACTATTCTTTGAATCACTTAACTGAAGATTAACCTTAACAGGCTTCCATCAAAACTTTAAAAACCCTACATAGAGGCTAATTTTTCTCCTATTATTTACAATTTAAATATACAAATCAAAAATCACAAAGTTTACACATATGCTGATATTAAAATAGACCAGTTCCATATTTTTTTACCTAAAATTTCTCAAGCAGCGAGAATGGTATGAAACAAAACACAAAACATGTAAGATTTCATATGCATAAATGTACTTGCTGAATGAAATACAAAATAGACAAGAGAAGATATAATCTAATTTACTTGAGCAAAAAGAATGACAAACCATACCTGTTAACATTACAAGAGACAAGCATCAAGATTACATACACAAAAACAAAGGTACCTTTCTTTGCTGTTTTCTCAGTGTTTGTCTCTGAAGCCTCAATCTTCTTCCCTAGCCTTTGTGCAAGGCTACGCCTTAACGGAGGATCACTGTCACTGCCTAAAAACAGAGGGGACTCAGGTTAAGATTTCAGGTCAACCTTCAGCAAAGGCAGGAAACACAACACAGAATAACTGTTAAGTTCTCTGCATTTATATGCTGTGTTCACTTACTAGCTTCCTTATAATTCAATGTTAGAGAAAGAATAAAAATGTCCAGAAAAAAAGAGATAAGAAAGACAAAAAACTAGAATATATAAATTAACATTTACCAAATAACTAAAACTAAAAATGGAGGATATAAACCCTGATTAAAGTTGAAACTTCAAGATTCAGAAAAATGTTAACAAAAATATTTAACTGGGAAACTGGTGAATTCTAGGTAGATCTGTGATTAAATGCAACTGGGATGATTAGGAGGACAGCAAAACAACCACAAAAATTTTAAATTTCCTGTGATGAAGACTCCAAAGGCCAAAAAGCCCCTTTCTTCAATTCCAGGTAAGAAGTCTAAGGTTATGAAAGATGCTCTATCTTACCAACAAGCTATCAGTTAGTGATAGAGCCAGGACCTAAACCAAGCTTCCTGATTCCTGCTTTACTACATTACACTGGTCAATACCAGCTATTTAAAGGTCACAAGTTTTTAAAAACTATTCTTTGAATCACTTAACTGAAGATTAACCTTAACAGGCTTCCATCAAAACTTTAAAAACCCTACATAGAGGCTAATTTTTCTCCTATTATTTACAATTTAAATATACAAATCAAAAATCACAAAGTTTACACATATGCTGATATTAAAATAGACCAGTTCCATATTTTTTTACCTAAAATTTCTCAAGCAGCGAGAATGGTATGAAACAAAACACAAAACATGTAAGATTTCATATGCATAATCACATTTTTAAAAAAGAGTATGAAAGAAGCCCTCAAGTCAGATTAATATTTTCAAAATAACTCTTTTGAAACAGACACACTAGGGTCAGTACACAGCAATTTAGTTACATGGTAAAAATACTTCCGTAAGTATAAAACTTCCCTGGTGGCCCAACTTGTGAAGAACCCACCTGCCAATGCAGAAGACCCAAGTTTGATCCCTGGGCCAGGAGATCCCTTGGAGAAGGGAATGACAACCCTCTCTAGTATTCTTGTCTGGAGAATCCCATGGACAGAGAAGTCCACGGGGTCGCAGAGTCGGACACGACTAAACAACTAACACTTTCAAATATAAAACAACACTAATAAATTCAAGAACTGAATTTCAAATTTGTATGTCTAAAATACACATGTCAAAAACATAAAAAAAACTTTATACATGCTTGCAGCCAAAAATACAAGGGAGTCAATATCAATACTGATAAGGCATTTGTATAAAGAAAATTTTGGAGACAATATCATGTAATGCACAAGCAAGGAGATGACAAAGTATATGCACAAAACTTATCTCACCTACTGAAAACTTTCGTTTCCCCAGTCTGTCGGTTAGACTCAATCTTACCAAAGGTTCTTCTCCTAAAATGGCAAAAACAGAATTTCTCTACCACAGTCAATTTTTCTGTTTTAGGTAACTACTAATGAATACAAAGTATGCTCTGATATTAAGAAAGTTCTTGGAAATCAGATCTCAGTCTTGAGAAAGACTACAGACATTTAAACGAAAAAAAAACCCCTATTAAATAATAATTTAAATGAACAAACGAATAGCTCAAAGGGAAAAAAGTAACAGTCCTAATTATTAACAGTAACCAAGTACACAAAGACAAGCTGTATTTAACCAACTGGTTATAAAACCGAAGATATATTTTTGCTTCTGCACTTACATATGTTAAATGAAATCATACTTTACTCCACTGCTAACTCTTCTCTATATAACCTTCCTTGATTACTCCAGCAAGAAGTGAGTTCTTTTTTGATATTTTTTGTTGTCTGAATGACACAAATGTTTAAATGTATCTGCATACTATAATTATTTCTGTCACATTTCTTATTAGACTTAAAACTATTAAAAGACTTTTACATTTTTCTCTAACTGAAAGGGTTTATTATAGTTCTTGACCTACAATGGGCAGTCAATGAATCTGCTGAATAACATAAACACTAAGTGTAGAAATTAAACATATAAATGTAAAAGCTGCACAATTAAGAATTTCAATCTTTTAAACAGTTGAGTCAAAAGGACTAATTTTTCATCCTTCTATCTAATCCAACACTCAAAATCTCCTTGCAAATCCACCGATACATCAAACCCATGGAATTCTACTCCAACTTAAAAGTAGTAACTTAACCACTCTTAAAATCTACCTGTACCTCACCTTGTTTGTTGGACAGAGTTACTGTTCTAACCACAGTCCGGACATTTTCTTTTTCGGGACCTGGCATGGACTGTGATTGAAGTAAAAGACTGGAAACTCCCGAAGAAGCTTCTAGATAAAGAGAGTCAAAGAACAGTAAATAATTTATGGAAAATAAAGCTATAATAAGTAAGTCTAATATAGACCACTTAACTACAAGCCAATCAATCTATCTGTTCCTGTCTGCTTACATTGAAATGGAGTAGGGAAAGGGGAGATAATCTTATTTCTTATCTACCTTTGGCAAGATGTGAAAAATTGTTCTGGGTTACTCAGGCACTCAATCTACTTTTATTTACTTACAAGTAAGGCTAACATTATTCTAAAATTAACCTCAGAAGCACATCAGCTATTAGGTGTGTCAATCTTTTCCATCTATACTCAATCATGTACAAAACTCCAAAGTTGCTACAGAACAAGTTTTAACAAGGGACCTAGAACCAATCATCTGATTCCTTCTAAATACATTTCATACTATATCTCTTAGGTTAATACAAATGTAATTGCAGTTTCAGACCCTGAATTTTAAATCATAAAATCTAGGCTCAAACACATCTTTATCAAAATAGGAACCATTATAATCAACACATTTTTGCCAATGACACTGCTAACTCTTCTCTATATAACCTTCCTTGATTACTCCAGCAAGAAGTGAGTTCTTTTTTGATATTTTTTGTTGTCTGAATGACACAAATGTTTAAATGTATCTGCATACTATAATTATTTCTGTCACATTTCTTATTAGACTTAAAACTATTAAAAGACTTTTACATTTTTCTCTAACTGAAAGGGTTTATTATAGTTCTTGACCTACAATGGGCAGTCAATGAATCTGCTGAATAACATAAACACTAAGTGTAGAAATTAAACATATAAATGTAAAAGCTGCACAATTAAGAATTTCAATCTTTTAAACAGTTGAGTCAAAAGGACTAATTTTTCATCCTTCTATCTAATCCAACACTCAAAATCTCCTTGCAAATCCACCGATACATCAAACCCATGGAATTCTACTCTCCAACTTAAAAGTAGTAACTTAACAACTCTTAAAATCTACCTGTACCTCACCTTGTTTGTTGGACAGAGTTACTGTTCTAACCACAGTCCGGACATTTTCTTTTTCGGGACCTGGCATGGACTGTGATTGAAGTAAAAGACTGGAAACTCCCGAAGAAGCTTCTAGATAAAGAGAGTCAAAGAACAGTAAATAATTTATGGAAAATAAAGCTATAATAAGTAAGTCTAATATAGACCACTTAACTACAAGCCAATCAATCTATCTGTTCCTGTCTGCTTACATTGAAATGGAGTAGGGAAAGGGGAGATAATCTTATTTCTTATCTACCTTTGGCAAGATGTGAAAAATTGTTCTGGGTTACTCAGGCACTCAATCTACTTTTATTTACTTACAAGTAAGGCTAACATTATTCTAAAATTAACCTCAGAAGCACATCAGCTATTAGGTGTGTCAATCTTTTCCATCTATACTCAATCATGTACAAAACTCCAAAGTTGCTACAGAACAAGTTTTAACAAGGGACCTAGAACCAATCATCTGATTCCTTCTAAATACATTTCATACTATATCTCTTAGGTTAATACAAATGTAATTGCAGTTTCAGACCCTGAATTTTAAATCATAAAATCTAGGCTCAAACACATCTTTATCAAAATAGGAACCATTATAATCAACACATTTTTGCCAATGACAAATAAGTTTTATCTTTGTAGTGTAAAAATCCGTGCTTTAGGAGTCAATGAAGTCTTGGAAAGCATTTTCTTCATCCTGCTGGATATGAAAGCATTTTCCCCACAAAAAGTTGCCAAGATGCCTGAAGAAGGAATAGTCAGTTGGCGAGACGTCAACAGAATATGGTACATAAGGCAAAACTTCATAGCCCAATTTGTTCAACTTCTGGAGTGTTGGTTGTGTGATGTGTGGTCAGGCATTGTAAAGAACTGGGACCTTTATGTTGACCAATGCTGGCTGCAGGCATTGGAGTTTTCAGTGTATCTCACTGACTTGCTGAGCATACTTCTCAGATTTAATGGTTTCACCAGGATTCAGAAAATTGTAGTGGATCAGACCAGCGGCAGACAACAAAGGAGTGACGGTAAATGGTTTTTGGAAGTTCCTTTCAGTCCAACCACTGAACTGGTCATTGCTGGTTGTCATGTACAATACACTTTTTGTGGCATGTTACAATCCAATTGAGAAATGATTCGCTGTTGTTGTACACAATAAGAGAAGACGGTATTTCAAAATAACAATTTTTTCGATTTTCGGTCGGCTCATAAGGCTCCCACTTTTCAAGCTTTTTCACCTTTCCAGTTTGCTTCAAATGCCGAACAAGCACAGAATGATCAATGTTGACTTCTTTGGCAACTTTTCATGTAGTTCTAAGAGGATCAGCTTTGATGACTGCTCTCAGCTAGTCGTTGTCAACTTCTGATAGCCAACCACTAGGCTTTTCATGTTCAAGGCTCCTTTCCAAAACTTCTTGAACTACCAACCACTGCACTGTATGTATGTTTTCAGTTCCTGGGCCAAATGCGTTGCTGATACTGTAAGTTGTCCCTGCTGCTTTACAACCCATTTTGAACTTGAAGAAGAAAATCCCTCAAATTTACTTGTTGTCTGCTAACATCATTTCCCTAGTCTAAAATAAACCTAAGATACACAGCAAGTTAACATGTCATTAGCAGAAAAAAAAAAAAAGTGAGACATGCATATTAACAATGTATAATATAACCAAATTTAAGAATGTATTCCAATATCAAACAGTAAAGTTCAACAATGTTAAACTATAATTACTTCTGCACTAACCTAATTTTTATATTTAGAAATACAGATCCCTGTCAGGCTAAGGCAAGCACCAGAAGAAAAGCCTAGCAGCTTCTGAGGAAGAATTTGTCTACTAGAAAATAAACTTATTCCTCTTCCAATAATAGTTTAGAGAATCCCTTGGCAGTTCAATGGTTACTGCTCTGAGCTTCCACTGCAGGGTGCATGGGTTCAATCCTGGTCAGGGAACTAAGATCCCGCAATTATGCAATGTGGTCAAAAAAGTTTATATACTAATTCTCTAGAGTTATATTTCTTAAAATAAACACATTCTTTCAGGTTCTTTATTGTACATGCTTAGCTCTGAATAGTCTGGGACTGAAGTATAGCTGCCATAGTTTAAAGAAAGCAACTATGATTTAAATAACACTATGTTTTAACGCACACAAGTCACAAAAATCACAATCTATCTGCTCATTTTGGTTGGTGCTATCATTATCACATGTGCCCTTAAGTTTTCTCTAGCATATTCAATCCTCCAGGTCAAAACTCCAGAAAACTCACCACCTTGCTTCTTGGACTTTTCCTTCATTTTCTTTGATTTAATTTCTTCAAGAGTTTTTATTCCAAAATTCAAAGTTTCACCTAGGAATGCAAATAGGAATCACATGAAGAACTAGCACTGTTTTACCCTTGCATTTTATTTGTACATATATTCGGGCATTCCAATTTTCTTTGATTAATCTTCAGTATCAAGTCGTTCTTGATAGCCAACCACTAGGCTTTTCATGTTCAAGGCTCCTTTCCAAAACTTCTTGAACTACCAACCACTGCACTGTATGTATGTTTTCAGTTCCTGGGCCAAATGCGTTGCTGATACTGTAAGTTGTCCCTGCTGCTTTACAACCCATTTTGAACTTGAAGAAGAAAATCCCTCAAATTTACTTGTTGTCTGCTAACATCATTTCCCTAGTCTAAAATAAACCTAAGATACACAGCAAGTTAACATGTCATTAGCAGAAAAAAAAAAAAAGTGAGACATGCATATTAACAATGTATAATATAACCAAATTTAAGAATGTATTCCAATATCAAACAGTAAAGTTCAACAATGTTAAACTATAATTACTTCTGCACTAACCTAATTTTTATATTTAGAAATACAGATCCCTGTCAGGCTAAGGCAAGCACCAGAAGAAAAGCCTAGCAGCTTCTGAGGAAGAATTTGTCTACTAGAAAATAAACTTATTCCTCTTCCAATAATAGTTTAGAGAATCCCTTGGCAGTTCAATGGTTACTGCTCTGAGCTTCCACTGCAGGGTGCATGGGTTCAATCCTGGTCAGGGAACTAAGACCCCGCAATTATGCAATGTGGTCAAAAAAGTTTATATACTAATTCTCTAGAGTTATATTTCTTAAAATAAACACATTCTTTCAGGTTCTTTATTGTACATGCTTAGCTCTGAATAGTCTGGGACTGAAGTATAGCTGCCATAGTTTAAAGAAAGCAACTATGATTTAAATAACACTATGTTTTAACGCACACAAGTCACAAAAATCACAATCTATCTGCTCATTTTGGTTGGTGCTATCATTATCACATGTGCCCTTAAGTTTTCTCTAGCATATTCAATCCTCCAGGTCAAAACTCCAGAAAACTCACCACCTTGCTTCTTGGACTTTTCCTTCATTTTCTTTGATTTAATTTCTTCAAGAGTTTTTATTCCAAAATTCAAAGTTTCACCTAGGAATGCAAATAGGAATCACATGAAGAACTAGCACTGTTTTACCCTTGCATTTTATTTGTACATATATTGCGGGCATTCCAATGTTTTCTCAGTGAGTAAAAGAAAGTATAGATATGTACGTGTGTGTGTGAGTGAGTACAATGGATGCAAGGAAATGGGAGATGGTGTTAATCATGAACTGAACTTCAAAGGTATTTAAACAGTCTGGATATATTCAAGAGCACTATAAAATTCATGAGCAGAAACTAGCCTCAAAATAGCCCCTTCTTACCTTGTTTTAAACTGACCCCAGGTTTCCGGGCAGAAGTCATTCGTAATCCATTATGAACTTCGAGAGTTGGTTGCAGGGTAGGTGTTTTGGTTTCATCACCTTCCTCAGAAAACTGATCTATATTGTCAATATTTAAGACAAAATTTCCAATTAAAAAACAGGTCGAGAGTTTCAAGTATGATTGTGTCTAATTCACTAAGTTATCCGATCATTTACTTGTCTTAAAAAAGAGCTAAATCTTACCATCATCATCTTCATCATCATCTGCAGCATTGATTACCACTGGTGGATGTGTAGGACTAGGAACATTTTCTGAACTTTCTACTTTCATAACACTTCGCAGCTGAGGAGAGGGATTAGACTGGACAGATAATTTGCTCTGTTGAACTGAGAGCTGGCTAGCCTTCACCTCCTCTTCTTGTGAATCAGGCACAGTGGGCAACACAGCTAGACATAAAAAGGTAGTCATACATTAAAAAAAAAAAGCCAGTGCCAATTCATCTAAAAATCTCCAACCATTCAGAATAAATTTGGTGATGTTCTTTGAGCACTGTCTTTCTAAAATTATGTCTTTTTATTAAAATTTTAATTTTTAATTTCCCCATTTTCCCAATTATGTTCTAAACTTCCAGAGGGAAAATGTGGCTTCTAGCTAAATTCACTGCATGTAAACACACTCAAAGTGGGCACTCAGGGAATAAAAGCTAGATGCACAGTAACTATTTATACATTCTAGACATTAATTTTAATATTGAAATTCTAGGCTTTCTGATCAGGAAGTAGCTTTTAAAAAGATAGTGGGTAATGCTTTTGAATCAAACCAGAAAGGAGTGAGCTTTTTCCCCTTAAAGAAGATAAAAATGCACAGCCATCAGGTTTTAATCACATAGCAGACGTGGCTTTTAAATGGCTCATTACTCCACTAGGAAATTACTTTAAAACAAACTTTAGAAGTAAATACTAGCTTTTGGCAGACTGTAAGTTTTAAATTACATGCTAGATCAGGGCAAGCAAATATTTTTCTGTAAAGAAGTATGTAGTAAGTATTTTAGACCTTGTAGATCTGTGTCTCAACTATTCAACTCTGAAGCAGGAGCACAAATCGAGCCACAGAAAATATGTAAACAAATGGGCAGGGCTTCATTTCAATAAAATTTTACTTTGTAATAGAGGTAAAAGACCAGGTTTGCCAACCTCTGGCCTGAAGAACATAGTTTCTTTTGAAAATCTCTATAGTTATGATAAGAAAATGGGAAATTCATAAACTAAAGTAATCTAAACTGTCAAACCAAGAAACATTTATGAAGCAGCATTGCTTCTGGCAACGAAGTTTTAATCAAGACTGCTATTTTGGGCTTCCCCTGGTAGTCCAGTGGGTAAGGACACCGCCTTGAAGTGCAAGGGGCGCCGGTTCGATCCCTGGCCTGGGAAGATCCCACGTGCCGCGGAGCAGCTGGACTGATGTGTCCAATCACCGAGCCGGAGCTCTGGAGCGCATGCGCCCAGAGCTAGCGCTCTGCAACGACAGACGCCACCGCGATGGGAGGCCCACAGGAGCCAAAGAACAAAGACGGATGAAAATAGAGAAATGAAAGACCAATAGAAGTGGCCTGCCCGCTCCCCACCCTCCCCAACCCGACCCCTCGCCCAAAAAATAAAGATAAATAAATAGATCTTTAAAAAAAAAAAACTGCTATTTTACTGGCTTATGACTGTGTACAAGTCATTTAACTTTAATAAAGTTCAGTTTCCTCATCTGTAGTGGAAGTAATACTGCTCTCTCACAAGACTACAAAGACGGCAATGTTTAAAGTACTTCATACAGTGTGCATGTAGGTGTTCATTATATAGCAACTAGCCTTAAAAACTAAAAACAAAACTTACTTTTGCTTGGAGGTAGGAAAAGGCCATCAACATAACGTCCTCTATTGTGATGGAAAGCACAGTTTAGTTTCTGACAACCCATTGGCTGATTTTCCCAATAACAAGGAATTTCACTGCGTTTTTTCTGTGAGAGGAAAAATACATCAGTGTGACCTGTATTAATTTAGTCATGTTTTCTGGACAAAGTTCATACAAGACTTAAAAACCTGAGGCACAAGAAATGATTTTGAGTATGAGGAAGAGGGCTTGCTGAAAGTGACATATACTAGCATTATTGAGAAATGAAGAGAGCAGAGAAAAACTCTGCTATTCTTTCCTCCTTGCCCTCATCCTAAATGTCTCCATTTAATTTCGAAAAGTAGGGTAATATAGTAGGTAAGATTATGGAATCCAAGATGACAGTGTTTGAGTCTCTACCATATTACTTACTGACCATGTAATGTCAAACAGTAATACCTCTTAGTCTCCCTTCCTCGGCTAATTAAAATAAATTCTAAACTGTCAAACCAAGAAACATTTATGAAGCAGCATTGCTTCTGGCAACGAAGTTTTAATCAAGACTGCTATTTTGGGCTTCCCCTGGTAGTCCAGTGGGTAAGGACACCGCCTTGAAGTGCAAGGGGCGCCGGTTCGATCCCTGGCCTGGGAAGATCCCACGTGCCGCGGAGCAGCTGGACTGATGTGTCCAATCACCGAGCCGGAGCTCTGGAGCGCATGCGCCCAGAGCTAGCGCTCTGCAACGACAGACGCCACCGCGATGGGAGGCCCACAGGAGCCAAAGAACAAAGACGGATGAAAATAGAGAAATGAAAGACCAATAGAAGTGGCCTGCCCGCTCCCCACCCTCCCCAACCCGACCCCTCGCCCAAAAAATAAAGATAAATAAATAGATCTTTAAAAAAAAAAAACTGCTATTTTACTGGCTTATGACTGTGTACAAGTCATTTAACTTTAATAAAGTTCAGTTTCCTCATCTGTAGTGGAAGTAATACTGCTCTCTCACAAGACTACAAAGACGGCAATGTTTAAAGTACTTCATACAGTGTGCATGTAGGTGTTCATTATATAGCAACTAGCCTTAAAAACTAAAAACAAAACTTACTTTTGCTTGGAGGTAGGAAAAGGCCATCAACATAACGTCCTCTATTGTGATGGAAAGCACAGTTTAGTTTCTGACAACCCATTGGCTGATTTTCCCAATAACAAGGAATTTCACTGCGTTTTTTCTGTGAGAGGAAAAATACATCAGTGTGACCTGTATTAATTTAGTCATGTTTTCTGGACAAAGTTCATACAAGACTTAAAAACCTGAGGCACAAGAAATGATTTTGAGTATGAGGAAGAGGGCTTGCTGAAAGTGACATATACTAGCATTATTGAGAAATGAAGAGAGCAGAGAAAAACTCTGCTATTCTTTCCTCCTTGCCCTCATCCTAAATGTCTCCATTTAATTTCGAAAAGTAGGGTAATATAGTAGGTAAGATTATGGAATCCAAGATGACAGTGTTTGAGTCTCTACCATATTACTTACTGACCATGTAATGTCAAACAGTAATACCTCTTAGTCTCCCTTCCCTCGGCTAAAAATAGGAGTACGGTAGCTACCTATTAGTTTCTTACGAGAGATAAATGAAATAATGTACACGAAGCACTTAGCAATAGAAAAGAGTCAATAAATTGCAGTCATTATCTGAAGCTGAAAGACCTAGATAAAAAATTATTCCCATTCGTGACTTCTCAAAGGCTCATGTAACACACTAGAATGGCATCTTTCCTACCCAAGTTATGGTATCTCTCCTTCCCAAGTTACCTCGCTTTTATAAAAGGGAACAAGAAAAACAAGAACACCTGCACACCTAACATGAACTGCTAAATAGGATATATGTCCAAGAGAAATATATACATTAGTTCTATATACACATTAGACGTATATAAAGAATTTCAAAGCAACACTATTTGTAATAGTATTAAAATGAAAACAAACCAAATGTACAAGCAACACTAGAATGGATAAATACACTGCAGTGTATTCATAAACTACAATCCTATCCAGTAATAAGAATAAACCCTAAAGGTGCAGAATGAAAGAAGCCAGACAAAAGAGCACATGATTCTATTTATGGAAAAATTAAAACAGGCAAAGCTTCATTATGGTAGAGTTGTCAAAATGGTAACAAGTTTCAGGCATGTGGTAAATGACAATGAGGAGACAAAGGGGGAAGACATAGTGCTGGAAAGGTTTTACTTCAAGATCTGGATGCTGGTCTATTTAGTATACTCACTTTGTGAAAATTCGATTTGTAAGATCATGATCTGTGCACGTTTCATAAGATTATGATCTGTGCACATTTCTATAGACATAAGCACTTCTGAAAAGTAACTAACTTCTAATCAATTATCCATATTATGTTTGATCTCTCATAATAGTCTAAGTTTTAAATTTTCAGGGAAGAACAGCAACACTACTTCAGAAACTTTTAAATATGGAGGAAACAGAGAAACAATGACCATAACAAAAAGATCCTTAAATACCTCAAAAAGAGTAATGATCCCGATATCATTCTACAGGGAGATTAATAGTTTGATAATATACTGTGTTTGTAGGAATGTGGAAGATTATGGAGTCCCATATACTGACAATGAAAATGTAAATTAGCTCTGAAAGGTAACTTGGTAAAAACTATGTCACCCTGATTATTTAACTTCTATGCAGAGTACATCGTGTGTAATGCATAGGTGAATCACAAGCTGTAACTGAGAGTGCAGGGAGAAAAATTAACAACCTCAGATATGCAGATGACATACTACTCTAATGGCAGAAAGTGAAGAGGAACTAAAGTCTCTTGATGAAGGCGAAAGAGAAGAGTGAAAAGTCTGGCTTGAAACTCAACATTCAAAAAATTAAGACGGCATCCTGTCCCATCACTTCATGGCAAATAGATGGATAAACAACAGAAACAGTGACAGACTATTTTCTCGGGCTCCAAAATCACTGCAGACTGTGGATGCAGTCATGACATTAAAAGAAGCTTGCTTCTTGGGAGAAAAGTTATGGCAAACCTAGACAGAATATTAGAAAGCAGAGACATCATTTTGCCAACAAAGGATGCTAGTCATGAAAAATTAAAACAGGCAAAGCTTCATTATGGTAGAGTTGTCAAAATGGTAACAAGTTTCAGGCATGTGGTAAATGACAATGAGGAGACAAAGGGGGAAGACATAGTGCTGGAAAGGTTTTACTTCAAGATCTGGATGCTGGTCTATTTAGTATACTCACTTTGTGAAAATTCGATTTGTAAGATCATGATCTGTGCACGTTTCATAAGATTATGATCTGTGCACATTTCTATAGACATAAGCACTTCTGAAAAGTAACTAACTTCTAATCAATTATCCATATTATGTTTGATCTCTCATAATAGTCTAAGTTTTAAATTTTCAGGGAAGAACAGCAACACTACTTCAGAAACTTTTAAATATGGAGGAAACAGAGAAACAATGACCATAACAAAAAGATCCTTAAATACCTCAAAAAGAGTAATGATCCCGATATCATTCTACAGGGAGATTAATAGTTTGATAATATACTGTGTTTGTAGGAATGTGGAAGATTATGGAGTCCCATATACTGACAATGAAAATGTAAATTAGCTCTGAAAGGTAACTTGGTAAAAACTATGTCACCCTGATTATTTAACTTCTATGCAGAGTACATCGTGTAATGCATAGGTGAATCACAAGCTGTAACTGAGAGTGCAGGGAGAAAAATTAACAACCTCAGATATGCAGATGACATACTACTCTAATGGCAGAAAGTGA
Organism: Tragulus kanchil; assembly: GCA_022376925.1. Taxonomy (NCBI): domain Eukaryota; kingdom Metazoa; phylum Chordata; class Mammalia; order Artiodactyla; family Tragulidae; genus Tragulus; species Tragulus kanchil. The sequence goes on along the minus strand of JAIOJX010000024.1, from coordinate 77,124,364 downwards.
AGAGGAACTAAAGTCTCTTGATGAAGGCGAAAGAGAAGAGTGAAAAGTCTGGCTTGAAACTCAACATTCAAAAAATTAAGACGGCATCCTGTCCCATCACTTCATGGCAAATAGATGGATAAACAACAGAAACAGTGACAGACTATTTTCTCGGGCTCCAAAATCACTGCAGACTGTGGATGCAGTCATGACATTAAAAGAAGCTTGCTTCTTGGGAGAAAAGTTATGGCAAACCTAGACAGAATATTAGAAAGCAGAGACATCATTTTGCCAACAAAGGTCTGTATATTCAAAGCTATGCTCTTTCCAGTTGTCACATTACAGGTGTGAGATTGGACCATAAAGAGGGCTGAGCACCAAAGAAATGATGCTTTCAAACTGAAGTGCTGGAGAAGATTTTAGAGGGTCCCTTAGACAGTAACAAGGCCAAACCAGTCAATCCTAAAGGAAATCAACCCTGAATATTCATTGGAAGGCCTGATGCTGAAGCTCCAATACTCTGGCCACCTGATGTGACGAGCTGGCTCACTGGAAAAGACCCTGATGCTGGATAAAACTGAAAACAAGAGAAGGGTGTGACAGAGAATGAGACGGTTGGATGGTTATCACCAACTCAATGGACACGAGTTTCAGCAAACTCCAGGAGATAAACGACAAGGAAGCCTGGCGTGTCCATGGGCTTGGCTAAGAGTCGGACACGACTTAGAGGCTAAACCATAAGAATGCGAAAAATTTACGTGCTGCACTTACTGCCACGTTTCTAAAAGGTATAGCAAAGAACTCTGTGTTTGAAAGAACTGGACAGCATTTATTAGTATTCTGTTACACTTAAAACTTAGGTATAATAGCTACCACTGCACTTCCCTGGTGCTATAGTGGATAGGAATCCATGTGCTAATTCAGGGAATGTAAGTTTGATCCCAGGTCTGGGAAGATTCCACATGTGCAACCCCACATATTGTAGTTCACCAGGTTCCTTTGTCTATGGGATTCTCTAGGCAAGACAACTGCAGTGGGTTATCATTTCCTTCTCCAGGGGATCTTCCCAACTCAGAGAATGAACCTGTGTCTTCTGCACTGGCAGGCAAATTCTTTACCTACTAAAAGGTACTCAGGTGAAACCAGAATGGAATAGTTACATAACTTCAGACATACAAACTGCATATTTAGTCTCTTTCTTCTTTCCCCAACCCTTTCTGAAACAATTCAAAAAGTCATTATGTGAGGCTGAGAGAGGCAGGCATACAGGCTGGGTGAGGAAGGGCAAGTGGCTCAGAGCACAGTGTTGGAGGCTGACTAGGCTGAGGGAGGCATCCACAGGACTAAGTGAAATTGGCACAAGTTATCAGGGTTAACAAAGCATTTGTGTAGGAGGAGAGCCTGCACAATGTTGGAGCCTGAGAAGGGCGGGAGGACATTTGCACATAAGCCATCCCATTATCAGGTGAGAAGAGTGTATTCACAGAGTGCCAACCTAGAATGGGCATCAAAGACGAAGCAGGGTGAGGAAGGCAGGATCTTCCTGAGTGGGGGCCTTGCATAGTCAGAGAACATGCAGGGTGAGGAAAACAAGTAATCCACAGACGAAGGCTACTGAACACAGAGTATCAAAGTCCAAGGATGTGAAAAAACACATCCATGGTGGGAAAGAGAGGTCCAGATCAGGATGAGGAAGGAGTCCTCATAGTGGAGCAAGGTGGGAAGCCTGGTATAGAATGCTGTAAATGAAACAACATGAGGAAGCTATCATGTGAAGGGGCAGTCTCATGTGACATCAGAGCCTGAGAGGAAGGAAGAAGCTGTGACACAGTAATCAGTTTACCTAACTAGGGAACTGATCAAATAAGATCAAGGACAATGGGAATCAGGTTTTAAAGAAGAGAGTTACAAGTATGAAAAAGGAGAAGCCTAAATGAAACCTTGTAGTGTTGGTAAATTGGAGGCATCTATATAAACTCATGATTTTCGATACACAAGATAACAAGCAATGACTGTATTTTGCTCTTCTGTCCACTGAAGGCCTGGACACAGCGACACTGCAGGAGTGGCTACGCTAGAAGGGACCAAGGCTCCCTGCAAAAATGGCTCATTTCACGGCTGGAGGAGGAAAAGTACCAAATGAACCCAGATAATCTTGTTAGACCAGAAAGTGAAGATGTGTTCAAAGAATGATGAAAACATCAAAAGGATGCATAAATCAGCTTTAAGGGCTCTTACTAGCCAAATGTCAACCTGAGAAGAAAAAAATGATAGCAATGGCATGCAATACACTGAATAAAATAGGAAACCATCGAGATCATACATAAAAAGCTGGGGCTGGGGGGGGACTTCAAAATTTGATGTGAAATGGGATAATTACAAGGTCTCAAAGTACCTTTCCAAAATATACTTACTAATTACAAAAATAAAAACTTCATAGTGAAGCAATTGGATGGCTACCACTTTAATGAAGTGATCCAAGTTAACACCACCAGTAATGGGCTTAATTAAAATTGTATGCTACCCAATGTTAAGCATGGGGGAGAGTATCATCTCTGTGATATTCCTATCAAAAATACATGATCCAAATTTAGCAACTAGGAAATATTAGATAAATCCACACTGATGAACATTCTACAAAATAACTGTAACTACAAAACTATAACTACAAAACTATCAAGGCCAATGAAAGGCAAAAAGACTGATCAACTGTCCTATACAGAAGGCAACCAAGGAACTGTGACAACTATATGCAACAAATGATTCTGGACTCACTCCTACTGCAAAAAGGACATTACTAGTGCAAGGGCAAAACCTGAATGGGATCTGAACAGTCAATGAGAATAATACATAAATGTAAATTTGCTAATTTTGATGGTTATAGCATAGCTATGTGAGAGAGTATCTTTCTAGTTTGTAGGGAAGTCGTGAAAGCATTTGGAATTGAAATATCTATCATTTAACTTTAAATGACTTAGAGAAAAGTTTTATACTATGCTTGCAACTTTCCTCTAAGTTCTGACCGTTTCAAAGTAAACAGAGAGATATAAAATATTCCCTAAATATACATAGATAATTGCTACACATTAAGATTATCAAATTGCCTTTAAGACATATGATACCAATTCATACCATATAACATCTAAATGTTAAGTGAGCATTTTACTAATGACAGAAATTTCACTAGGTCATTAAAAAAGAATTTAACCCACATGCTATATAAAATGTTGTTTTTTACCCTCATATTTTTTATTGGCCCATCAGGACACAAGACTACTGACTATAATACAAATAGAAAACTTACATCAATCTCCATGTGTCGAAACCTGCACACCTGTCGAAAACAGCGTCCTTCTTGCCATAATGTGCAAACAGTTTCATTTCCTAGTGCAGCTTCACAGTGACGGAACGGACAGCTGTCACCCTGTAAAGACAGAAAAAAACTGTGGTACCAAACCAAATCCCAGGTGAAATGTTTCACTGTAAGTTTTGTGGTATCTACAAGGTCTCAAAGTACCTTTCCAAAATATACTTACTAATTACAAAAATAAAAACTTCATAGTGAAGCAATTGGATGGCTACCACTTTAATGAAGTGATCCAAGTTAACACCACCAGTAATGGGCTTAATTAAAATTGTATGCTACCCAATGTTAAGCATGGGGGAGAGTATCATCTCTGTGATATTCCTATCAAAAATACATGATCCAAATTTAGCAACTAGGAAATATTAGATAAATCCACACTGATGAACATTCTACAAAATAACTGTAACTACAAAACTATAACTACAAAACTATCAAGGCCAATGAAAGGCAAAAAGACTGATCAACTGTCCTATACAGAAGGCAACCAAGGAACTGTGACAACTATATGCAACAAATGATTCTGGACTCACTCCTACTGCAAAAAGGACATTACTAGTGCAAGGGCAAAACCTGAATGGGATCTGAACAGTCAATGAGAATAATACATAAATGTAAATTTGCTAATTTTGATGGTTATAGCATAGCTATGTGAGAGAGTATCTTTCTAGTTTGTAGGGAAGTCGTGAAAGCATTTGGAATTGAAATATCTATCATTTAACTTTAAATGACTTAGAGAAAAGTTTTATACTATGCTTGCAACTTTCCTCTAAGTTCTGACCGTTTCAAAGTAAACAGAGAGATATAAAATATTCCCTAAATATACATAGATAATTGCTACACATTAAGATTATCAAATTGCCTTTAAGACATATGATACCAATTCATACCATATAACATCTAAATGTTAAGTGAGCATTTTACTAATGACAGAAATTTCACTAGGTCATTAAAAAAGAATTTAACCCACATGCTATATAAAATGTTGTTTTTTACCCTCATATTTTTTATTGGCCCATCAGGACACAAGACTACTGACTATAATACAAATAGAAAACTTACATCAATCTCCATGTGTCGAAACCTGCACACCTGTCGAAAACAGCGTCCTTCTTGCCATAATGTGCAAACAGTTTCATTTCCTAGTGCAGCTTCACAGTGACGGAACGGACAGCTGTCACCCTGTAAAGACAGAAAAAAACTGTGGTACCAAACCAAATCCCAGGTGAAATGTTTCACTGTAAGTTTTGTGGTATCTAGAGAAACACAAAAGAGTAAGGAGAGGCAAGAAAGACAGCAAACAACTAAAATGGGATGGCAAAGAACAATCTAAGGTCAAGAAATTTTTAATTTCCTAAAACCTATTTCTTGATGGTAGCCTTTATCTGATTTGATAACATGAATGACACAAGCTGAGAGATGGGGCTGAAAAATACAAGTGGGAGTATTAGGTACTCTTAAAAAAATATGTCTTACAGTTAATCTTCAAGGCCACTTCATACGTTGACTGTGCAACTTAGTTCTTAATGGAAAATTACAAAGTAAGCTAATAGATTAGAATTTAAGTATAATTCCATGCTTCGCTATATATTTCATACAATGCTAATATCTGAAACAATATGCTACTGTTGTACAACTTCCTACCTAAAAATCAAAGTTTTGCTCAAAACTGACAATTTTAAACATAGCACCAAAATGATGCAAGAAAAATTTTAAAAACCATAGGTATAGAATTAGTCATAAAGGAACAACCATAAAGAATGGATAAATCTATATGAAGCTATAGAAGAAATAAGCTGAAAAACATGAAGTTCCAGTAAAGAAAAGGCAATAAACCTGCAAAAGCGTACTTAGAAAAGTGGCTGTAAGACTCGGCAGAAAATCTGAAGACAGAAATCAAATTCAAACAAACAAAAAAAAAATCAAATTCAATCCATGACAATTTCTGTAAGTATAATACAATTCACCCATTCATTAACTGCAAAGTAAATAAAATCAAAGTTAACAAGTCACCAAGTGTTCTTTACTCCTTAAAAGCACCCTGAAGTGGTTGTTAGTACAAGTTGAAAGGGAAATTTATGTGTGAAACCATGATTTTTATTTTAAAAAATGCTTATTAATCTTTTTAAAATATAACTAAAATTGTCAAAAAAAAAAAAAGCACTCTGAAGCAATGAATTCCCTCAGGAATGCTGTCCTTTACTAAGAAAACTGACAGCAGATAACAGTTGAGCAAAACATAAAAGTCAACTTATATACAGACATGCCAATTCTTACTTTAGTACATGTAGAATAGAAAAAAAAATAGCAGTCTTCTCCTTGATTAGGCATGTTGAGTAGATCCTCAGATAAAAAGTGGCTTTTTGAAAACAAGCCACTGTTTCCTCAAGGCAAGGATCAGCTCCAAGTTCTCTTGATATGAATCTAATCTTCCAAAAGACACCTCAATCACAGAAATCGTCTTTTAAATGTTAATCCTAAAATGAGAAGACAATGAATAAAAGTATTTCAGGTAAATTCCAACTTTCTCCTTCAAATCACCTTGACCAATGAGCAGAGCCTTATGAATATTCTGATTCATATTTCACTCTTAAATGAATGTTGTACATTCTCATCTACAATAGAAAATTTCGGTTAAACAGTCATGCTTCTTTCTTTTGCATTCTCTGTGGCACTTCAGCATAAATTATGTAAGCAGTGCAAAACTCAACAAATGATACAATTTAGATTATGAATGGGACTTGGACTAATTTACACAAGACTATTTGCTAAATCTCTATTTCTGACAAACTAGATTTTTTTCATCTAACAAACATTCCAATATTTTCACAAGCATTTCTGTTATTTCTAAAGTATTTAAGTCTTAAGTGTGTAGGAAAAACTATCTCACTAGAATAACTGGCGAAACAACTCCCCTGAAAAATCTGCAGTGCTAGCTAATATAATGAAAAGAGTTGCACACCAACTACACACAAGGCGCAAAAATAGTTATTAGGACTTGATCCCTAAAATAGTGCTTATGCAGAACGACCAATATTCCCTCTCCCTCTTAGTCCCTGTCATACCCTGGCTCCCACACTCAAGGGTTCAAGAAATAAAGTTTCTATAGAAGTAAAGATATATGACAAGAGCACAAGTTAGAATTTGGAAGGGGTTTCTACAAACTCCTACATCAGAGGATCAAGTTTCAGAAACAATCATCTGGGAACTTTCCTGGTGGTCCAGTGGTTAAGACTCACACTTCCACCGTACAAGGGGTTAGAAAATTTGGAAGGGTTTCTACAAACTTACATCAGAGGATCAAAACATAAAAGTCAACTTATATACAGACATGCCAATTCTTACTTTAGTACATGTAGAATAGAAAAAAAAATAGCAGTCTTCTCCTTGATTAGGCATGTTGAGTAGATCCTCAGATAAAAAGTGGCTTTTTGAAAACAAGCCACTGTTTCCTCAAGGCAAGGATCAGCTCCAAGTTCTCTTGATATGAATCTAATCTTCCAAAAGACACCTCAATCACAGAAATCGTCTTTTAAATGTTAATCCTAAAATGAGAAGACAATGAATAAAAGTATTTCAGGTAAATTCCAACTTTCTCCTTCAAATCACCTTGACCAATGAGCAGAGCCTTATGAATATTCTGATTCATATTTCACTCTTAAATGAATGTTGTACATTCTCATCTACAATAGAAAATTTCGGTTAAACAGTCATGCTTCTTTCTTTTGCATTCTCTGTGGCACTTCAGCATAAATTATGTAAGCAGTGCAAAACTCAACAAATGATACAATTTAGATTATGAATGGGACTTGGACTAATTTACACAAGACTATTTGCTAAATCTCTATTTCTGACAAACTAGATTTTTTTCATCTAACAAACATTCCAATATTTTCACAAGCATTTCTGTTATTTCTAAAGTATTTAAGTCTTAAGTGTGTAGGAAAAACTATCTCACTAGAATAACTGGCGAAACAACTCCCCTGAAAAATCTGCAGTGCTAGCTAATATAATGAAAAGAGTTGCACACCAACTACACACAAGGCGCAAAAATAGTTATTAGGACTTGATCCCTAAAATAGTGCTTATGCAGAACGACCAATATTCCCTCTCCCTCTTAGTCCCTGTCATACCCTGGCTCCCACACTCAAGGGTTCAAGAAATAAAGTTTCTATAGAAGTAAAGATATATGACAAGAGCACAAGTTAGAATTTGGAAGGGGGTTTTTACAAACTCCTACATCAGAGGATAAAGTTTCAGAAACAATCATCTGGGAACTTTCCTGGTGGTCCAGTGGTTAAGACTCACACTTCCACCGTACAGGGTGTGGAGTTGGTCCCTGGTTGGGGAAGTTCTGCATACCAAGAGGTTTCAGCCAGAACAAAACAGTAAGATTCTAAGAAGAGAAACACTGATCTATAATTTACAATCAGATGAATCAAATTCATTCACATATTCCACTAACAATTCCAAATCCAAAAAAGGCAGGCTGTGATAAATCCAGCCTCTAATTCAGCAACCTAGGTTAGAAGTTATGTTACTAAACATACCCTGAACCTTCAAAATTTATATACCCTATGACTTCCAATTTCATTTCTAGAATTTATCCTGAGATTAATATCCAACAAACATGCAGACTAACAAGCTTAAGAAAGTTCATCACTATCTTCTAACAACGAAAAACACCTAGAAACCTAAATGTTCAAAAACTGATGCTTCTATTAGCCAAGGAATGACAAGGACTGCCAGTAAATATCAGAAGTTAGGAGAAGCAAAGAATATTTCCCTACAGGGTTCCATGATCCTGTCAACACCTTTTCAGGCTTTTAGCCTACAGAACTGTGAGATAATAAACTTTTGTTTCTTTAAGACACTCAGTTTGTTGTACTTCGTTATGGAAGTCACAGGAACTAATATATATTACAAACGCGGTCAACTGATCTTCGACAAAGAAGCAAGGCAATTTCAATGGAGAAAGGATAGTCTTTTCAATAAACAATGCTGGAAGAAGAGGATATCTGCATGCAAAAAAATACACATCTGCACAGAGACCTTATACCTTTCACAAAAATTAAAATGGATCACAAATGTGAAATTATAAAACTTCTAAATGAAAAGAGTTGCACACCAACTACACACAAGGCAAAAATAGTTATTAGGACTTGATCCCTAAAATAGTGCTTATGCAGAACGACCAATATTCCCTCTCCCTCTTAGTCCCTGTCATACCCTGGCTCCCACACTCAAGGGTTCAAGAAATAAAGTTTCTATAGAAGTAAAGATATATGACAAGAGCACAAGTTAGAATTTGGAAGGGGTTTCTACAAACTCCTACATCAGAGGATCAAGTTTCAGAAACAATCATCTGGGAACTTTCCTGGTGGTCCAGTGGTTAAGACTCACACTTCCACCGTACAGGGTGTGGAGTTGGTCCCTGGTTGGGGAAGTTCTGCATACCAAGAGGTTTCAGCCAGAACAAAACAGTAAGATTCTAAGAAGAGAAACACTGATCTATAATTTACAATCAGATGAATCAAATTCATTCACATATTCCACTAACAATTCCAAATCCAAAAAAGGCAGGCTGTGATAAATCCAGCCTCTAATTCAGCAACCTAGGTTAGAAGTTATGTTACTAAACATACCCTGAACCTTCAAAATTTATATACCCTATGACTTCCAATTTCATTTCTAGAATTTATCCTGAGATTAATATCCAACAAACATGCAGACTAACAAGCTTAAGAAAGTTCATCACTATCTTCTAACAACGAAAAACACCTAGAAACCTAAATGTTCAAAAACTGATGCTTCTATTAGCCAAGGAATGACAAGGACTGCCAGTAAATATCAGAAGTTAGGAGAAGCAAAGAATATTTCCCTACAGGGTTCCATGATCCTGTCAACACCTTTTCAGGCTTTTAGCCTACAGAACTGTGAGATAATAAACTTTTGTTTCTTTAAGACACTCAGTTTGTTGTACTTCGTTATGGAAGTCACAGGAACTAATATATATTACAAACGCGGTCAACTGATCTTCGACAAAGAAGCAAGGCAATTTCAATGGAGAAAGGATAGTCTTTTCAATAAACAATGCTGGAAGAAGAGGATATCTGCATGCAAAAAAATACACATCTGCACAGAGACCTTATACCTTTCACAAAAATTAAAATGGATCACAAATGTGAAATTATAAAACTTCTAGAGAATAAAAAAAGAGAAAACCCAGGTGATTCTGGGTGTGGTGATACCTTTTTAGACATAACACCAAACATACAATGCATGAAAGAAACCAGCGATAAGCTGGAGTGAAAATTAAAAACTTCCACTTCACAAAAGCACTATTAAGGGCTTTCCCTGGTGGTCCAGTGGCTAAGACTCTGAGCTCTCAACGTTAGGAGGCTTGGGTTCGATCCCTGGTCAGGGAACTAGATCCCACATGCTGCAACTAACAGTTCACACGCCACCACTAAAGATCCCACATGCCGCAACTTACCAAAAAAAAAAAAAAAAAATTACCCACATACCGCAACAAAGATGCTATGTGCTGCAATGAAAATCCAGCACGGCCAATTAAATACATTAATTGATTTATATATTTTAAAAAGGCACTATTAAGAGAATGAAAATACAAGTTACAGACTGGGGGAAAATCTCTGCAAAACATATAACTTGATAAAGAGCTGGTATCCAAAATATACAAAGAACATCTTGCAACAATAAGAAAAACAAACCAGAGACTTCTCTGGTCATCCAGTGGTTAAGATGCAGGGGACATGGGTTCCATCCCTGGTTGGGGAACTAAGATCCCACATGCAATAAGGCATAGCCAAAATAAATGAAGTTAAAAAAAAATCAATTAAAAAATGGGCAAAAGATCCAGACAGACATCTCACCAAAGAAAATATACAGACGACAAACAAGCATATGAAAAGATACTCAGGGACTTCCCTGGTGATCCAGTGGTTAAGAATCTGGCTCTCAACGTTAGGAGGCTGGGGTCCGCCCCCGGGTCAGGGAACTAGATCCCACATGCTGCAACTAACAGTTCACACGCCACCACTAAAGATCCCACATGCCGCAACTTACCAAAAAAAAAAAAAAAAAATTACCCACATACCGCAACAAAGATGCTATGTGCTGCAATGAAAATCCAGCACGGCCAATTAAATACATTAATTGATTTATATATTTTAAAAAGGCACTATTAAGAGAATGAAAATACAAGTTACAGACTGGGGGAAAATCTCTGCAAAACATATAACTTGATAAAGAGCTGGTATCCAAAATATACAAAGAACATCTTGCAACAATAAGAAAAACAAACCAGAGACTTCTCTGGTCATCCAGTGGTTAAGATGCAGGGGACATGGGTTCCATCCCTGGTTGGGGAACTAAGATCCCACATGCAATAAGGCATAGCCAAAATAAATGAAGTTAAAAAAAAATCAATTAAAAAATGGGCAAAAGATCCAGACAGACATCTCACCAAAGAAAATATACAGACGACAAACAAGCATATGAAAAGATACTCAGGGACTTCCCTGGTGATCCAGTGGTTAAGAATCTGGCTGTCAAGGCAGAGGACATGGGTTAGATCCCCTTGTCTGGGAAGATCCCACATGCCATGGGGCAACTAAGCCAACTAAGCCCGTGTGACAACTACTGAGCCCACCAGCTGCAATTAGAGGAAGCCTGTGCACAGCAACGAAGACCCAGCACAGCCAAAAATAAAAATAAATTAAAAAATAGTTTTTTAAAAAGAAAAGACACTCAAGTCACTGGGAGTTGAAAATTCCTTTTAGAATGGCTGACAAAAATTCCCAAACTGACACCACCCAATGCTGCTGAGGGTGTGGTAGCAGGAAGAAGTCTAGAGGAACACAGGCCAAATGTTACCTAACAGTAGTTACACTCATAGTAGTAGGATTACAGGTAGCTATTTATTATTTTGTTGTATGTTGAGAATACTACTATATTTTCTAACATGCTGCAACAAAGATATAACAAAAAATTTAAGTCTGCCCTATTTGATCAGATCATCACTGATATACTATAGAATGGAACAGGATTGGATCTTTAATAGCACTTCACCAATCCACTACCAAGATTCCTAGATCACAAAGGGAATGCATTCTACCTTGCAGGGTACACCAAAAGGTAACTTTAAAAATCAGAGGGAGAGAGGGAATTCCCTTGTAATCCAGTGATTAGGATCTGGCACTTTCATGACCTGGGTTTGATCTCTGGTTGGGGAACTGAGATTCCATAAGAAAAAAAAGAAAGAAAATTGAGGGAAAGGAAAAATTAGCTTTTGAGATGAACATATACGTACTACTACATATAAAATAAATAATCAACAAGGACCTACTGTGTAGCACAGTATATGACAATATTCTGTAATAGCCTGTATGGGAAAGAATTTGAAAAAGAATGGATATATGTATATGTACAAATGAATCACTGTGCTGTACACTTGAAACACAACTTGCAAAACAACTATATTACAACATAAAATTAAAACTAAATTTAAAAACTTGCCTCAAATGGAATCAAGTCTCTAAAAAATATTCAAATAACTACAATGTCACACACAGTAAGGAAAAGTATTAATCAGAAAAGAATGAAAACAGGGGACTTTTCTGCTACTCCAGTGGCTAGGATGACGAGTCCCCAATGCAGCGGGCCCTGAGTACAATCCCTGGTCAGGGATCTAGTTCCCATATGTCTCAACCAAAAGTCTGCAGGCCCCCACTAAAGATTCTGCATGCTGCAATAAAGATGAATACTCAGAACAGCCAAATAAATTAAGACTTTTTAAAACAAAAATAAATAAAGGAAAAGGATGAAAACCCGTTGCAATAGAAAGGTTTTTTGTAAAGGAAAAAAAGGCTTAGGGATCAATTTCATTCCCAAAATCAACATCCCAAAGACGACAAATGAAATTGTTGTTGGTTTCAGGAAGACTCCTACATATTAATCAAACAAATTAGATTTATGGGATAGCATTAATTATACTTCCCCCCCTTCCGCCCAGGTTTTTCAGATTTGGTTCTGCAAAACACCCCCACAGGTAGGCAAGGCATGGAGAGACTGAATCCCAAATAGACATGCACCACCTTACTTTGTTTAAATAGAACAGTTTTTTCATATATCTGATTTACACACTGAATTTCTATAACTTTCACTGGCTGGGGGAGAGTGGGGGAAAGGATATAATTGCTATGCAAGAAAATGATCCCCCAAAATACAGAGGTAAAAAACTGATAGTGATTATTACTGCACAAGACAAAAAACCAAAATCATGGTGCATATTCTGTTGAAAAAAAAGAAAAGAAAAATGAAAAAAAGAAATAGCACCCAGGATTAAGAAAAATCTGAAAATAAGATTTCAATACAAGAAATATGTAACAGGGCTTCCCTGGTGGTCCAGTGGGTAAGGACGCCGCTTTGCAGTGCAAGGGGCGCCAGTTCGATCCCTGGCCTGGGAAGATCCCACGTGCCGCGGAGAGGCTGGACTGATGTGTCCAATTACCGAGCCGGAGCTCTGGAGCGCACGCGCCCAGAGCCAGCGCTTTGCGACAACAGAGGCCACCGCGATGGGAGGCCCACAAGAGCCAAAGAACAAAGACGGATGAAAATGGAGAAACGAAAGACCAATAGAAGTGGCCTGCCCGTCCTCCTCCCTCCCCATCCTACCCCCCCCCAAAAAGAAATATATAACATAATAAACACTGATGAAAAACACAAGTCAATTATGGGATATCACTCTCAGGACATTTCCCAAGATGCAAAAAGATGTCAATATGAGAAGAAAGACATATAACACAGAAACAATTTCAGAAGATTCAATTTTTATACAATGAAAATTCTACATGGACAGAATAGAATTGGTAATGATAATAAAATAACAATGCAAAAAATTTCCCTAAACTGGATGAACCTGAGTCTTTTAACTAAACAATTTACTGAAAGACAGGCAAAAACTTTCTTTTCTACTATACCATATACTGTATGTATAACAGTGAAATTTCTGAATTCTAATGGTAAAGTAAAACCATACAGACTTCTAGGAAAAAGCACAGTGATAACAAAGCAAAGAAAATCAGATTTGACATTCGAATCTCTAAAATTTCAAAAGACAAAATATTCAGAATTTAAAGGTGTAATTATAACACTATAATTTAGCTTTTCAAACAGCATTTCAAGAATACCTCAGGACCTGGAAGGTTTTGGAAAAAAATCTCAGAAAGTATATACCATCTATGTACTTCAAGTATTCTCTTAAAAATTACTGAAGAAAGGGTTTCTCTGGTGGTTCAGTGGGTAAGGTCCGCCTTGCAGTGCAAGGGGCACTGGTTCAATCCCTGGCCTGGGAAGATCCCACATGCTGTGGAGCGGCTAGACCAGTGTGTCTAATTACGAGCCAGCGCTCTGGAGCACACGTGCCCAGAGCCAGCGGTCTGCGACGAGAGAGGCCACTGCAATGGGAGGCACATGCCAGCCAAAGAATAAAGATGGATGAAAACAAATAAATAAAAAACAATAAAAGAGGCCAAAATTAAAAAATAAAAAATTACTAAAGGAAGTAGGCTAACTTTAAAAAAAAATTTAGAAAAACTAAATAGTAGTAGAAAAAGAACAAAACAATGAAAAGGCATTATTTCGTTACTTTTTTTAGTAATTTTTAAAACAACTACTTACAGGTATCTGATTTATGATACAACTGATAAATCCTAAATAAAGCTATCAGAAGAGTAACAAAACATGATCAAAGAAGGCTTATACCAAGACAAAGGATGGTTTAATATTGGGAAATGTATTATATTACTAGAACAAAGATAGGTAAAAAACCCAGGAACTCTGATATCTTAAGATTTCAAAAAGAGAAAAAGGGTGGAAAAAAAAAAATTAAAAATTTAAAACTGTCCCTTTTTTGAAAGTTAAAATGACTTAAAAGAAGCTACAAACAAAGTCCACTTTATGAAATTCAACAATTGGGCATGATAAAAACTACAAACAAATTACTTAAGAGGAAAAAAAGCTCAGGATGTCCTTAGCATAAATTCATCAAAACTATCAACACATGTGACATGATAAAATACTACAAGCAAATTACTTAAGAGGAAAAAAAGGCTCACTGTCTGTGCTACAGAAAAAACTTTTGGTAAAGTAAAACCATACAGACTTCTAGGAAAAAGCACAGTGATAACAAAGCAAAGAAAATCAGATTTGACATTCGAATCTCTAAAATTTCAAAAGACAAAATATTCAGAATTTAAAGGTGTAATTATAACACTATAATTTAGCTTTTCAAACAGCATTTCAAGAATACCTCAGGACCTGGAAGGTTTTGGAAAAAAATCTCAGAAAGTATATACCATCTATGTACTTCAAGTATTCTCTTAAAAATTACTGAAGAAAGGGTTTCTCTGGTGGTTCAGTGGGTAAGGTCCGCCTTGCAGTGCAAGGGGCACTGGTTCAATCCCTGGCCTGGGAAGATCCCACATGCTGTGGAGCGGCTAGACCAGTGTGTCTAATTACGAGCCAGCGCTCTGGAGCACACGTGCCCAGAGCCAGCGGTCTGCGACGAGAGAGGCCACTGCAATGGGAGGCACATGCCAGCCAAAGAATAAAGATGGATGAAAACAAATAAATAAAAAACAATAAAAGAGGCCAAAATTAAAAAATAAAAAATTACTAAAGGAAGTAGGCTAACTTTAAAAAAAAATTTAGAAAAACTAAATAGTAGTAGAAAAAGAACAAAACAATGAAAAGGCATTATTTCGTTACTTTTTTTAGTAATTTTTAAAACAACTACTTACAGGTATCTGATTTATGATACAACTGATAAATCCTAAATAAAGCTATCAGAAGAGTAACAAAACATGATCAAAGAAGGCTTATACCAAGACAAAGGATGGTTTAATATTGGGAAATGTATTATATTACTAGAACAAAGATAGGTAAAAAACCCAGGAACTCTGATATCTTAAGATTTCAAAAAGAGAAAAATGGTGAGAAAATATTTAAAACTGTCATTTTTTGAAAGTTAAAATGACTTAAAAGAAGCTACAAACAACGTCCATTCTTTTGAAAGTTAAAATGACTTAAAAGAAGCTACAAACAACGTACATTCTCAATAAAAACTCTTTTTAAATTACAAGGAATGTCCTTAGCATAAATTCATCAGAAACTATCAACACATGTGACATGATAAAATACTACAAGCAAATTACTTAAGAGGAAAAAAAAAGGCTCACTGTCTGTGCTATCATTCAAACAACTGTTCCAGAGTCCAGTGCATGCAGTAAGAGGAAAAAGTATAAAGATTAGGAAAGATGAGGCAAAAAAATTTAGTTTCTGCAGATTATATGCTTGCAAACTATAAAATCTAACAATTAACTGAAGAAATTTAAAACAAGATATTTTTAAAAATCAGTAAGTTTCCTATGTGCCAGCAACAATCATCAGATAATAACAAGAGTCCCAGTCACATTAAAACTAAAATATATTAAGAAGAAAATAAAGAAATATAGAAGACCCCATCAAATGAAAGACAAAACCAAAAACCACTGAATTACTAATGCATATAAAATCTGGATTAGGGAGAGATAATGGAATAGAGGCTTAAAGTTTACTCTTCCCCCGAATAACATAAACAGATTGAATTCAAAATTTCAATGATACTTTATTATTGGAACTTGACATACTATTACCTAGAGTAACTAAGAAAATCTTAAAAAGAACGAGAGGGCCTTGTGCTTCCTGATATTATCATAGGTGTGAAATATAACATTTAAATGTAATACTGGCAAATGAATGTGTACAAGATTAACAGACTTCAAGCAATTTCTGGAAATTAAATTAAACAAAAAAGAAAAAGAAAAAAGAAAAAAAGAAACTAGTCACCCATTTGAAAAAAACAAATTCTACTTCAGATAAAAATGTTCCAGAAAAACAAAAACAAGGATTGCAAAGAGACTTTAACTCACCATATAAGAAAGATTCTAAATTCATTAATTATGCTGAGCAAAAAAGCAAGCAAAATTTGACAATGCTCAAGGGGAGGAATAGAGGAAATGTCGTATCATCGCAATCCTTAGATCACATTTTTAATATAAAGTACGTAACCGGGCTTCCCCTGGTGGTTCAGTGGGTAAGGACACCGCCTTGCAATGCAAGGGGCGCCGGTTCGATCTCTGGCCTGGGAAGATCCCACGTGCCGCGGAGAGGCTGGACCGATGTGTCCAATCACCGAGCCGGAGCTCTGGAGCGCATGCGCCCAGAGCCGGTGCTCTGCAACGACAGACGCCACCGCAATGGAAGGCCCACAGGAGCCAAAGAACAAAGACAGATGAAAATGAAGAAATGAAAGACCAATAGAAGTGGCCCGCCTGCTCCCCTCCCTCCCCAACCCGACCCCCGCCCAAAATAAATAAATAAATAAATCTAAATAAATAAATAAATAAATAAAGTATGTAACCACCAAAGTACTGAGAAAAAAATGCATGTTTGTTTTCTTTTGTTTAAAATAAGCTTAGGATGAAGAAAACTTGTCCTTAACATGATACTAAAGTTATAAACCATGACAAAACTCATAGACTGGACTACATAAAATGAAAACCATTCATACAGCAAAAGATCTACTGGCAACATGGCCCAAAATTAATATCTTCACTAAAAGAGATGTGTTAAGAACTTTTTAAGTATCAAAGAGTCTTCACTAATTCAGTAAACTGGTACAACCTCCTTGTAAAATTATAACAATTCTACAAATTCACATTTAAGAACTGGTTCAAAGAAAGAGTTCACACATATAGGTATAAACAGCTATTTTTGTATGACTGGCTATTTTTGTTTTCAATGGCAAAAAAATGGCAAAAAAACCGAATGTCCATCAATGAAGGATATACTAAATTGTTGCACATTATCCATATAAAGGAACAGTTACTTTAAAAAGATGAGGCAAAGCTATGTGTATGGACACTGAACTGTGCCATAATTGTTACTAGTGCCTTTCTCTGGGGCGGTAGAGTTATAGGAAGAGTCCACCTTGTCTATATTGTTTTTACATTTATTACAACATGCATGTATTATCAAAAAGAGAGGGTAGCGATATTTCTATCAACAAAAACTTGTATAAACAATTACAAGAAAAAAATTATGTGTTGACAATTATCTTTTTGATTTCCTACTGATCCAGGAAAATTATGCCCTAAATTAGAAAAATGTTCACTCCTTTAATGAGAAAGAAAAACAACCCCACATTTCCACACTTACATTAGCTGGTTGCTCTCAACAGGAATGTCTGTGTCTTCACTGAGTTCCAATTTATTACGCCTGTAGGTCGAACCAACACTCAATCCATGAATTAATAATAATGAGGCAGAAAGAATTTTCCTCCTCACATTGCCAAGGAAACCTCTCAGCCACAATTCAAACACAGGATGTGTTTTTAAAACATCTCCCAACTACTGAGAGATCAAGTCCATTCAAATAACCTTTGTCAAACTGGAGATAGCGAGAGTTAGTTATCTCCTCAAAAACAAAAAACAACAACAAAAAAGAGTTCATATAAAAATGAACTTGAATTCAAAGAATTATTTAAAAAAAAAAAAGAGATCAATCTTCCATAGCCGAACAATTAATTTCAAAAGGAAAAAAAAATTAAAAACACATCAAAATTCAGTAAGATCCAATTTCTGGTCTTCAAGATTTCTTCACCTATTAAGAAAAAAACAGAAACCTTCCCCCATCTTTATTATCTGTATAATAAAAACATACTTGTACGTAAAAATATAGTGTTTTATGTATAATATACATATACATATATACTAACTGGTTTATAAACACACACACACATACACAAATGTGTAGTAATAGAACATCTGGGTAAGTTTTCCCTTTTAAAATACACTACAAAAGACTTTAAATTTGGGTTCATTATAAAAATAGTGAATTTCCTCTTATACCAAAGTATCATGAAGTATATTAATGTTACACTATTTTGCTTGGCACAGAAAATAAAAGATGAAGGAAATCCGTACACATTTACTGATGCGTATAATATGGATGTATGTATATTGTCACATCATCTTTTATCATCTTCAGGGAGTGTTTAACCAAAAAAGATAGAAATGTATAGTTACAGAGTAACTACACAGTGGTGCAGCAAGCTGTAGAAGGCAGAGCAGCATTATAGCCATCCTGTCAAAATACAGAAAGTTTCTATGGGAAGGTTTTTTTCTTCTTTTATAACATCATCAGTGTCACTGGCATGACATTCAATGGTGGCCCTGCAAAGACTTGCTTATGCAGCCTAGTTCCATATTCTTTACTAGTGATGGCTACAACTAAAGACGGTAATTATCCATTTACTCAAGTTAATAAAAGGGCAAACTTTTGGAGCTGAAATTTCGACAATGGTACAGTTACCATTTAAGAATTTCAAAAAACAAAATGAAGAGCGATTCTGATACATAGAAACGAATTCTAAATTTTGAAACCAGCCCAGTAACAAAGCAATTTTGATTTTCATATAATACTACTACATAATTTCTAGGCTAAATCTTGCCAAATACTATCCAAGACAAAACTAAAATCAAAACTTAAAAAAAAGTGGACACCTTTTACTCACACTTAATACTAGTCAATTTTCCAGGAAATTTTTGGGCAGGGAATATCCCCAAATCTAAAATGAAAAAAATTAAAAACACATCAAAATTCAGTAAGATCCAATTTCTGGTCTTCAAGATTTCTTCACCTATTAAGAAAAAAACAGAAACCTTCCCCCATCTTTATTATCTGTATAATAAAAACATACTTGTACGTAAAAATATAGTGTTTTATGTATAATATACATATACATATATACTAACTGGTTTATAAACACACACACACATACACAAATGTGTAGTAATAGAACATCTGGGTAAGTTTTCCCTTTTAAAATACACTACAAAAGACTTTAAATTTGGGTTCATTATAAAAATAGTGAATTTCCTCTTATACCAAAGTATCATGAAGTATATTAATGTTACACTATTTTGCTTGGCACAGAAAATAAAAGATGAAGGAAATCCGTACACATTTACTGATGCGTATAATATGGATGTATGTATATTGTCACATCATCTTTTATCATCTTCAGGGAGTGTTTAACCAAAAAAGATAGAAATGTATAGTTACAGAGTAACTACACAGTGGTGCAGCAAGCTGTAGAAGGCAGAGCAGCATTATAGCCATCCTGTCAAAATACAGAAAGTTTCTATGGGAAGGTTTTTTTCTTCTTTTATAACATCATCAGTGTCACTGGCATGACATTCAATGGTGGCCCTGCAAAGACTTGCTTATGCAGCCTAGTTCCATATTCTTTACTAGTGATGGCTACAACTAAAGACGGTAATTATCCATTTACTCAAGTTAATAAAAGGGCAAACTTTTGGAGCTGAAATTTCGACAATGGTACAGTTACCATTTAAGAATTTCAAAAAAAAACAAAAATGAAGAGCGATTCTGATACATAGAAACGAATTCTAAATTTTGAAACCAGCCCAGTAACAAAGCAATTTTGATTTTCATATAATACTACTACATAATTTCTAGGCTAAATCTTGCCAAATACTATCCAAGACAAAACTAAAATCAAAACTTAAAAAAAAGTGGACACCTTTTACTCACACTTAATACTAGTCAATTTTCCAGGAAATTTTTGGGCAGGGAATATTCCCAAATCTAAAATGAAAAAAAGGAAAAATTGGGATCTTACATTAGTTATTCAGTTTGAAACTTAAGACTTTTACTAAAAGTCATCATTTCTGGCCTCCCACTCCATCATGAAAACATACTTTCAGAGTGGAAAGGGACAAGATCAACTGAGATCAATTCTTTCATTTTACCAGTGAGGCAATGATTCCTAACACATGAAAATACTGATTGCTTTTTAAAAATAAGAATTAAGGTCAAAATAATCTCAGAGTTAAGGATAAAGTATTATGGATCATTCAGTGTGATTTTTAAAAAGACATTTACAATCACTTAAGTTCAGAGAAACATTCTTTGGGAAATGGATACTGTCACAGTATGCTCATGGGGCTTTCATTCCAATTCCCATTCAATCTTTTCCAATTCTGTAATCTTTTTATTGTCATTTACTCATAAATTATATAAAAGTACCTATATAATCTTTTACTGTCTTTACAATAAAAGTTAAATTGGGCAATTGGGAAAGTCTAAAAGCAATTTTTCCTAATTGTTTTCTAATGTGTCCTTTTTATATAGATCCAATCTTAAATATAAAGGGCAACTCTATCACGTTAAGTTGAAATCATAAAATTGACCAGTATGGGGAGGCAATTAGAAATTCCCAAATATGAAAATGAACTTTGTTTTTGCCAAGTTGTAAGTACGAATCAGGGTTTTTAACGAAAACAGAAAAATGGTGGTGGGGGGAGAGATACCAGTTTAAAAAGCCTTTTCTCTATTTCCTGGTTTCAGAGCAGTCAAACTTCCCAAGTTGACAAATTTTTACTTAAAACCAATTACTAGTTCAATCTACCAGCCTAAGGCCTTTCAATGCTGCACTATATTTTTTTTAATTAAAAAATATATTTTTTCATTCTCTCAGTTGGTATAAACAAATTTCAAGTGATAGCTATCCTGAATGACTATGAAATCTTTAAAGTTAAACTGTACTTTGTCAATATTATATTACCTCTAAGGAATTTTCAGCCCTTTCTGTGTTTTCAGGTTTCCCCAGGTAGTGCATACAGAATAATTAGTATAACTATACATAATAAATTATAGCAATTAGGATACACTAACATTGCAGTAAGTTGCTCATTTTAAATGGAGAAAGGAAAAAGAAATTAAGATAGTATTTCTTTTTCATTACTTTGAATAACTTCATTCTCAGGATCCCAGCTTAGAACCAATGCAGAATAATCATAGTTAACATTTTTCAAGTTCATTTTCAGAAACATTAGCTGTTCTGTATTATCAAAGTCCAGATTCATGATCTGCTTTGGATGAAAGTGGCTATTTGCAGTAAAGATACATTCAGATTGCCAACTACACATGGGGCAGCTCAGATACTGAATGGCAACTTGGGTTAATGCTGGCCAAACATTCACTTTCTTCTGCCAATAAATCAAAGGGTCATCCAACCCTGAGATTTCTGAATACTTCTCTTTGAAGTATTCATCCACTACTGCCATAGCAGAAGGAAACATGAAGCTTTTGCCTCCAATGGCAACATTATTTGCAGCTGAACTATCAATAGATCCTGAACTGGAGGTGCCTTCTCTTATAGATGAGGTAAATGAACCAGCTCCTACTATAGCTGAGGGACCAGAAGCTTCTGAAGTGGCAATATGGCAGACTTCTGGTGAAGATTCCATATAGTTACAAACTTCTTCGGCAAGGATCTGCTTGTAAGTTTCCAAATCAGCACCTTGAGGAAAAAAGTCTTCCAAACTGTTTTTAAAGCAAGGATCTAACAAAGCAGCCAAGATACAGGGCTTGGATTTGAGCATGGCACTTAGCAGAGTGTCAGTTTCAAGTTTCAGAGATAAACTGTCTACCAGATTGAGGGCCTGAGTAATACCTTTAATTTGAAAATCTTCTCTGAGTTTCTGCAGGGAAAGGAGCAGATGATGGATTAGGGGTAGCACCTGATTCAATCCTGTGGTATTCACACTCACTTTCTGGGTGGCCTCCTCAAAAGGTTTAAGAATGTCATATACATATGTCATTAGAGTCCACTGAAGGGAGGTGAGTACAACTCCACTGGCTCTCCCAAGACTATGGTGAACTGAGTAACAATGCTCCAAGAGCCATTTTAACATATAAAAGGTAGAAATCCAATGACCAGCTTCATCCTGTTTCAAATTTTTCCATGGAAGTTGGTGATCATTTTGGAACTCTTGCAATATCTGACGGGCCTTGACTGAATGACTAAAATGATGACATGTTTTTCTGGCAGCCACTAACATGTTCTCAATGCTTTTGTGCTCACAGAAAAAGTCTTGAATGACTATATTTAAACAACGCAGGAAGCATGGCACGTGGGTAAAACCACCGTCTTTGACTGCATATACTACATTAGAGGAATTGTCAGAAACAATGAAGCTAGGGATGAGGAAATTAGGAGAAAGCCAGAGACCAATCTGGTCATTTAATTCTTGTAAAATGTTGGTAATCAAACAGTCTTTGGCTAAACCTGTTACACAAAGAACTGCCCACTTTCTAAAGTTGGGGATCTTGCCATTATTGATAGAAGGTGGAGTTTCCAAAGAGACCCAGTGTACAGTCACAATGAAATAGTCAGTGGATGGGTCATGGGTCCATATGTCCACAGTCAGGTGGATCTTTTGGCTTTGAACATTCTCCAAAGTTAAGAAAATCTTTTCTCTGACCCAATCATATAACTGAGGCACAGCCTTAGTGAAAAAGTAAGTTTCAGGTGGTAACCTATAGTCAGGGGCCACAATCTGCATGAACCTCTGAAAGGCTGGGGTTGAGAAATAGTTGTAAGGATGCATATCTTCCACAATCATTTGAATAATTGCTTGACTTATTTGACTTGAAGCTGAATTTTCACAGTATGTTGTTCCTTGTTCTTCTGAATGCATTAGAGTGTCTTGCTCTGCAACAGGAATAGGACTCTCAGATCTTCTATTCTCAACCTCCAATACTGGAGGTTCATCTGAATCAGAGTCACTGAAATCCTCAGCTGCTATATTTTGGTCATCTGGAGACTTCTCTCCATGCAAAGTATCACTCAAGAGACCATTTCTCTCAGTTTCAGTTTCATCTAATCCACTTCCAACTGCACCACTATCTTTGTTGGCAACCGCCCAATGGATGGGATGAGTGGCCTGCAGATGTCGTTGAAGTGTTGAAGTTCCTAAGTGAGAACCTGGCCTACCCCGGCTCACACTTCTTTTACATATATTACACACAGCTCTTGAGATGTGCTGAGGATCAGTATAGAAAAAATTCCAAACTGCAGATGTCTTGGCTCTCGTTCCAGGAATTAAGGCATGCTTGACAATATTACTTTTAATGAGAAATCTCCCTCTTTCTGCCCTCAGGGCATCAGATACTGATTTATCACGTTTCTTACCCATTCCATTATCATCTAATGGATCAGCAGGGATATATTCAAAGCTTCCGCTGCTTCCAGCAGAAGAGGGAGATAAAGGTACATCCAAAGCAAATTCCTCATCCCCACTTGTAACTCCAAATTTGTTGGCCCTGGTCCAGTGAGGTGAATGCCTTGCCTGCAGATGTCGCTGAAGAGTTGATGTCCCGAGATGGCTACCTGGCTTACCCCTGCTGACACTTTTTTCACAGAGGTTACAAATAGCCCTCCAGGTGTATTGGGGGTCAACATGAAAAAAGTGCCACACAATGGAGGTCTTGGCTCTAGTACTAGGTAAATAGATCTGTTTGTCTATATTGCTTTCAAAAAGACTCTCTTCATCCTGCTCAGAGGCATTGGAAGCTAACAAAGCAGAGGTATCTGCAACTGGCCTCCCAGATACCAAATCCTTACTAAACTTTTTTGCAAGGATCAGTTTCTTTCGTCGCCTCTTCCCCTTAATTCGCAAACCCTTCTTTCGTTTCTTTTTAGGGGGCAATTTTGCCTCTTTATCCATTCCTCCTGCTACCGTCTTTCTCTCTACCACATCCTCTTCATCTGTATTAGAAGTAATAGGAACACACCCCAGAATCCCAGCACCACTAAAAGTACTACATCTTTTGCTAGGAGAAAGTGAGGAAACTGGTACACTTAAGGTACATACACTCATTCTTTTTATGTCTCCAATTTTCGTACCAGAATCTGTTGGTGAGTTTATTCCTCAAACACATACACAGCTGTTCCTCTCTACTTGCATTACCTTTTCTCCAATTTCTACGAGGAGTTAAATTCCCTTTGGACCAATGACTTCCAAGCCAGGTTATTTTCAGAGAAAAAATGACAGCAATGGAGAACATTCCCAAACTCTTTCATAGTGGGATTTAAGATCCCTTCCAACTTTCTGAGTTCTAAATTCAAACAGTCCAGTTTACTCATGTTTTCAGTAAAACAACTGAGGCCCACTCCCAGTGTAACAGAGTTGATGAGTAGCAGCTAGAAACCAGGTCTTCTAAATCTCAGGTCCATGCTCTGCTTCATCAAAAACTACACCTGCTTGAAATGTCTTCAGTTTTTAAAATATGAACTGTTTAATGCTGTCTCATGATATCAACACCAATTTCCCTTAATTCTTAAGTTAATCATTTTCCTTAAATTTTATTTAAACAAAAACATAGTGCATCATTCAACATTCACTATTTAGGACTGTGATTTGGCAATGTAACTCAAAATGCAAATACTGGAAAGCTAAATCTGACTCCACATACTGGTCATTAACAGCAAAGGCTAGTTGAACCCTTCCAACTCTAACTAAAGCAGTAACAGTAATACAGTTCTTTAAAAATGTGGGTATCTTAAAAAAACAAAAAGCTTTGAGAGTAAAACTTTAAAATTTTACTCACAAGCGAAGTTTCAATTTACTGTTCGTATCAAGAGTTAATCCATGCTTGGTTTTCATGCATGTTTAGAATGAAGAAGCTGTACAGCGTATAAATGAGTAACTCCTAGGCTGGGCTCTATATGAGCAGTAAAAAATGAAATACTGGCTTTAAACCATTTTCATGCCTTCTTGGTTGCTCCCTCTCCTTTCCCCAGGATCTACACACATTCACCCTAAAAAACATCGCTATCACTAGTTCAGCTCCTTCTCAAGGTCCAGAACCAAGGACTGGAAGATGTCAACATTATGGACCTTCACCATAGAATTCCGCACCGATTATGGGAGTTTAAGGGGTGTTCTTCATTACGGTTTCATCAATCCTACAAAGAGAACGGAAGTGGCCCTGTCGTTCTTGACTCCGATGCTGAGGGCTAGGGGTGGGAAGTGTAAGTAAGGTATGGAAGGGGTGTAGAATACCGGAATAAGGTCGGTGGTTTTCTGAATGTGGAGTTTGAGAAAATCTCCCAAGTGGTGGGACCCTGGAGAGGAACGAGAGTAGGTAAAATCAGCTCCTGGCACTCAACTGGATTTACGCAGCGGGGGTCCGCTAAACTAGGGAAATTCTTGCCCCCGAAGAAACCAATCTAGTTAGTGTCGGTTCTCCTCTGGAAGTGGAGGAACAAGTCGGCTTCCAGGGGCTGCTCCCACGGTTTCGCCGACACCGGATGTGGGGGAGGGGAAGCAGGCTGTCAGGGAAAGGAGCAGGCGCCGTGGGGTGGGGAGGCGGGTGGGGCTGGATGGGAACTGGGAGCGGGGAAACCCGGGGCTCCCAGCCCGCCCCGGCGACGGCAGCGGCTGGGAGGTGGAGGAGGGGGTCGTTACCGCAGGGCCGAACGACCTGCTCTGACTTCCCGGGCTAGGCCGCGACCCAGGGGCGAGGGGAGGCCGCGGCCACTCCCCTCGCCCTCTCCCCCACCTCCCCGGCCCCAAGCCACCCGGGAAGCAAAAAAAAGACAGGTCTAGTTACCAGAGAACAGAAACTTTACCGAACCGTCGACACTATCCCCGACTCCCGAGTGCTGCCACGTCTTTCTTCTTTCTTAGCCGCAGCCGCTCGCCGTCTTCTCAGCACCAACACCAGCAGCAATCCAAGACTGCCAGAGTCAAAGATGGCGCCTGGCTACAGACCCCCCGGCCTAATCGCCTATCAAGAGTTAATCCATGCTTGGTTTTCATGTTTAGAATGAAGAAGCTGTACAGCGTATAAATGAGTAACTCCTAGGGGCCTATGCAGTAAAAATGAAATACTGGCTTTAAACCATTTTCATGCCTTCTTGGTTGCTCCTCTCCTTTCCCCAGGATCTACACACATTCACCCTAAAAAACATCGCTATCACTAGTTCAGCTCCTTCTCAAGGTCCAGAACCAAGGACTGGAAGATGTCAACATTATGGACCTTCACCATAGAATTCCGCACCGATTATGGGAGTTTAAGGGGTGTTCTTCATTACGGTTTCATCAATCCTACAAAGAGAACGGAAGTGGCCCTGTCGTTCTTGACTCCGATGCTGAGGGCTAGGGGTGGGAAGTGTAAGTAAGGTATGGAAGGGGTGTAGAATACCGGAATAAGGTCGGTGGTTTTCTGAATGTGGAGTTTGAGAAAATCTCCCAAGTGGTGGGACCCTGGAGAGGAACGAGAGTAGGTAAAATCAGCTCCTGGCACTCAACTGGATTTACGCAGCGGGGGTCCGCTAAACTAGGGAAATTCTTGCCCCCGAAGAAACCAATCTAGTTAGTGTCGGTTCTCCTCTGGAAGTGGAGGAACAAGTCGGCTTCCAGGGGCTGCTCCCACGGTTTCGCCGACACCGGATGTGGGGGAGGGGAAGCAGGCTGGCAGGGGAAAGGAGCAGGCGCCGTGGGGGTGGGGAGGCGGGTGGGGGCTGGATGGGAACTGGGAGCGGGAACCTGGGGCTCCCAGCCCGCCCCGGCGACGGCAGCGGCTGGGAGGTGGAGGAGGGGGTCGTTACCGCAGGGCCGAACGACCTGCTCTGACTTCCCGGGCTAGGCCGCGACCCAGGGGCGAGGGGAGGCCGCGGCCACTCCCCTCGCCCTCTCCCCCACCTCCCCGGCCCCAAGCCACCCGGGAAGCAAAAAAAAGACAGGTCTAGTTACCAGAGAACAGAAACTTTACCGAACCGTCGACACTATCCCCGACTCCCGAGTGCTGCCACGTCTTTCTTCTTTCTTAGCCGCAGCCGCTCGCCGTCTTCTCAGCACCAACACCAGCAGCAATCCAAGACTGCCAGAGTCAAAGATGGCGCCTGGCTACAGACTCGGCTCTAAGCCCCGGCCAGTAGAAGTGCCAGCACGACGCAAGCCGCAAGGATTATGGGAGATGTAGTTTCCTCTATGAGGCGGTGCTTAAGATGGCTTCCCCGGAAGGCGGGTCATGTGAGAGGGGAGGTGCTAAACCGCCGCGTCCGTCATTTTTTAAGGAACCCGTTTTTGACACTAACAAGCTTCTTGAAACCGTCTTTTATTAAAAAGATTTTAAAAATCAAATTGACATAATAAGCGAGAAAGCAGCTAGATTTTTCTCTAGCCCGACAGTAGGCTCTTAGTTTATTCTTGCTTAATGAACAAACCATCCGAAGCCTGTGTAAATTTGACTTAGAAATAAACTACTTTTTTCTTGCGATGTTGAAGAATGCATGCATTTATTATTATTTGAAGAAGTGAGTTTGAAGGGAGCTTATTTATTAAAACAAATTTTCGTATTGGAAAAGACAATTCGTGCTCATTAAAAGTTAATGAGATGTGAAAAGAAAAAAAAAACTTAAGTTGCTTACCCATTTCATTATTACATATTAAAGTAATATATGTAAGTAAGTTTTTCTTTAAGGGTAATAAAATATAAAGGTATAAGATTTAAATCTCCGTTAGTCTCATTCCTAAGAAATATCTCAATAATTTATCATGTATTCTTTCTAACTTCTTTGTATGCAAATATACTTATATATTATACTGATACAGTAGAAACCCAAATACCCCGTGGATTATAGGCTCAACAGAACTTGCTTAGGCGGCAACATTTTACTGAACTTGGATAACCGTCTTGCTACTAAGAAAGGATAGTAAAGCAGGTGGGACTCCCGGCTAGGCCGCGACCCAGGGGCGAGGGGAGGCCGCGGCCACTCCCCTCGCCCTCTCCCCCACCTCCCCGGCCCCAAGCCACCCGGGAAGCAAAAAAAAGACAGGTCTAGTTACCAGAGAACAGAAACTTTACCGAACCGTCGACACTATCCCCGACTCCCGAGTGCTGCCACGTCTTTCTTCTTTCTTAGCCGCAGCCGCTCGCCGTCTTCTCAGCACCAACACCAGCAGCAATCCAAGACTGCCAGAGTCAAAGATGGCGCCTGGCTACAGACTCGGCTCTAAGCCCCGGCCAGTAGAAGTGCCAGCACGACGCAAGCCGCAAGGATTATGGGAGATGTAGTTTCCTCTATGAGGCGGTGCTTAAGATGGCTTCCCCGGAAGGCGGGTCATGTGAGAGGGGAGGTGCTAAACCGCCGCGTCCGTCATTTTTTAAGGAACCCGTTTTTGACACTAACAAGCTTCTTGAAACCGTCTTTTATTAAAAAGATTTTAAAAATCAAATTGACATAATAAGCGAGAAAGCAGCTAGATTTTTCTCTAGCCCGACAGTAGGCTCTTAGTTTATTCTTGCTTAATGAACAAACCATCCGAAGCCTGTGTAAATTTGACTTAGAAATAAACTACTTTTTTCTTGCGATGTTGAAGAATGCATGCATTTATTATTATTTGAAGAAGTGAGTTTGAAGGGAGCTTATTTATTAAAACAAATTTTCGTATTGGAAAAGACAATTCGTGCTCATTAAAAGTTAATGAGATGTGAAAAGAAAAAAAACTTAAGTTGCTTACCCATTTCATTATTACATATTAAAGTAATATATGTAAGTAAGTTTTTCTTTAAGGGTAATAAAATATAAAGGTATAAGATTTAAATCTCCGTTAGTCTCATTCCTAAGAAATATCTCAATAATTTATCATGTATTCTTTCTAACTTCTTTGTATGCAAATATACTTATATATTATACTGATACAGTAGAAACCCAAATACCCCGTGGATTATAGGCTCAACAGAACTTGCTTAGGCGGCAACATTTTACTGAACTTGGATAACCGTCTTGCTACTAAGAAAGGATAGTAAAGCAGGTGGGACTCCAGGCACCTTTTATTTCCTCTTGCTCTTTTCTTCCAGCTACTAGTGAGAGAGTCCCGGCCAGTGCAGGAATGGGCGTGAATCAGGTCAGAGGGGTGATGAGTCTCTTCACACTTGGACCATTATCTATCTGCTTTCCAAGTGAGAAGCCACAACAGTAGAATCCTAGCCCCAACCTTTCCTTTACATGACAATACTCTGATTGCCATGTCAACCAGCCCTACAAGGAGGATTTTGGTAAGCAGTTTCCGTTTGAGTCACTAGGTCGTATTTGACATTTTTGTGACTCCCTGGATTGTAGCCCACCACGCTCCTTTGTCCATGGGATTTCCCAGGAAGAACACTGGAGTGCCACCACACCTAGGGTTTTTCAGTTTGTTAGAAAGCTTTCCAGACAGCTGAAGTGTTTTCCAGATTAGGGCTTTCAAGATGTATCCTGATCTGCTTAGTGTGCTATCAGTTCAGTTCAGTTGTTCAGTTATGTCCAACTCTTTGCAACCCCATGGTGTTCTTCACCATCTCCCGGAGTTTGCTCAAACTCATGTCTATGGACTCTGTGATGCCGTGCAACCATCTCATCCTCTGTTTCCCCCTCTCCTTTTGCCTTCTATTTTCCCCAGTTTCCTTTAGGATTGACTCTTTTGATCTCCTTGCAGTCTAAGAGACTCTCAAGAGTCTTCTTCAATACCACAGTTCAAAGGCATTAATTCTTTTGCACTGAGCCTTCTTTACGATCCAGCTCTCACATCCTTACATGACTACTTCGTGCTCATTAAAAGTTAATGAGATGTGAAAAGAAAAAAAACTTAAGTTGCTTACCCATTTCATTATTACATATTAAAGTAATATATGTAAGTAAGTTTTTCTTTAAGGGTAATAAAATATAAAGGTATAAGATTTAAATCTCCGTTAGTCTCATTCCTAAGAAATATCTCAATAATTTATCATGTATTCTTTCTAACTTCTTTGTATGCAAATATACTTATATATTATACTGATACAGTAGAAACCCAAATACCCCGTGGATTATAGGCTCAACAGAACTTGCTTAGGCGGCAACATTTTACTGAACTTGGATAACCGTCTTGCTACTAAGAAAGGATAGTAAAGCAGGTGGGACTCCAGGCACCTTTTATTTCCTCTTGCTCTTTTCTTCCAGCTACTAGTGAGAGAGTCCCGGCCAGTGCAGGAATGGGCGTGAATCAGGTCAGAGGGGTGATGAGTCTCTTCACACTTGGACCATTATCTATCTGCTTTCCAAGTGAGAAGCCACAACAGTAGAATCCTAGCCCCAACCTTTCCTTTACATGACAATACTCTGATTGCCATGTCAACCAGCCCTACAAGGAGGATTTTGGTAAGCAGTTTCCGTTTGAGTCACTAGGTCGTATTTGACATTTTTGTGACTCCTGGATTGTAGCCCACCACGCTCCTTTGTCCATGGGATTTCCCAGGAAGAACACTGGAGTGCCACCACACCTAGGGTTTTTCAGTTTGTTAGAAAGCTTTCCAGACAGCTGAAGTGTTTTCCAGATTAGGGCTTTCAAGATGTATCCTGATCTGCTTAGTGTGCTATCAGTTCAGTTCAGTTGTTCAGTTATGTCCAACTCTTTGCAACCCCATGGTGTTCTTCACCATCTCCCGGAGTTTGCTCAAACTCATGTCTATGGACTCTGTGATGCCGTGCAACCATCTCATCCTCTGTTTCCCCCTCTCCTTTTGCCTTCTATTTTCCCCAGTTTCCTTTAGGATTGACTCTTTTGATCTCCTTGCAGTCTAAGAGACTCTCAAGAGTCTTCTTCAATACCACAGTTCAAAGGCATTAATTCTTTTGCACTGAGCCTTCTTTACGATCCAGCTCTCACATCCTTACATGACTACTGGGAAAACCATAGCTTTGACTACAGTGTGCTATATGTACTGTTAAAAAAAAAGAAGCTGAAGTCCCCAAATGGGATTACTTATGCTCCCAGGGGTGTGACATTTTAAACCAATCAACTTGAAATGTCCTCGTCTGTACTGGTGAGGCAGGCTACCTGATAAGATTCCCCCCAACTTCCTCAAAGAAAAGGTAAGCTTTCCCAAATGATTCATTTTTAACTTCCTTGTCTTACTCTCTTTCCACCTCTAAAAACTTTGTATTTCCTCTTAGCAAATCTTCCATTTTGTGCAACTCTATCCTTCTGTTTGTTAGATGGGATGCTGTCTGGTTCATTGAATCATTGAATAAAGCCAAGTTTATCTTTAAATGTACTTGGTTCAAGCTTTGTTCTTTAACAATAGTTATATTTCATCAAATCTAAGGTATCATTGATTATGCATCATATGTTATAAACCTCCAAGAGAAAAAACTGCCAATTAAACTCTGACAGGCCATTGGTTAGAGATGTTAATATTTGATAGACTGTGTGCATCTTAGAATGAATGAAATGTAGTAATTTTAAGGTAAGGACAGGCTGCAACTATGCGTATTATTTTGCAACGTGCTTCCCCTGCCCAACCCTTTACAACGTATCTTGTATATCTTTTAATGGTCATAAACTCTCAGAGGCCTGCCATATTCTTTTTAACAGCTTTGATAACACAGTAAGGCTATTTTTACAGTAAACTTCAGGAAATAATCATGTTTCTGTCTCTTTTAGTCTCTCCTAAAAGGGAAATGAAAAACAATGGAGTAATAGGAACATTGAAGAG
Source organism: Tragulus kanchil (assembly GCA_022376925.1). Lineage (NCBI taxonomy): Eukaryota > Metazoa > Chordata > Mammalia > Artiodactyla > Tragulidae > Tragulus > Tragulus kanchil. The sequence goes on along the minus strand of JAIOJX010000024.1, from coordinate 77,092,560 downwards.
GGCAGAAGTTAAAAGTCCGGGAGAACCAGTCAGGAGACACTGTGAAGTCCCAGTGAGAACCCATATGGGGACACCTTCACCCCACCCCACCCCATATAGACAAACAGAATTCTCAGGGGGTAGATGTGGGCTTTCCCTTTGTTTGTTAAAAAGGGTTAAATTATCTAGACAAAAGGCACAATGACAGATTTTCTCTACTCATAGCCTTACTCTTGATTCTAAATTAATTTTGAACAATCTTTAGACCTTCAGTAAATAATTAACAAAATATTTTATGACATCCAATGTGAGAGCAAAGGTTTTGTAGAGTCCTCTAGAAAAACAATGCAAAATTACTGAGAGAAAATTAGATTCAAAAGTGAGTATCTGGGGGCTTCCCTGGTAGCTCAGTGGTAATGAATCTGCCTGCCAATGCAGGAGACATGGGTTCAATCCCTGATCCTGGAAGATCCCACATGTAGCAGAGCAACTAAGTATGTGCGCAATAGCTATTGAGCCTGTGCTCTAGAGCCCAGGAGCCACAACTACTGAGCCTGCGTACATCAACTACTGAAGTCCATGTACCCTAGTGCCTGTGTTTCACAACAAGAGAAGGCAGTGCAATGAAAAACCGGCACACCACAACTAGAAAAAAGACCCTCATGGCAATAAAGACCCAGAACAACCAAAAGAAAAAAAAGAATATTTATTTTGACTACTGTGTTGCTAATCCTGTTCCAGATGCCCATTTTCTTGCTGTTCGTACTGTTGTCAGTGTTCACTGGACCCAGGGTCAGGAAAGGTGTGAGGTAAGAGCCTGGAAGAAGACTCAGGGAGCCGCAGGAAATGCAGACAGGTTTATTCTCTCCTGGATGGCATTGCAGCCATAACACAGCCTCTCTCCTTGCACGCAGCCCCTCTAGCAGCAGCCATAGCATAGCCATAACGTAGCCATGACATAGCCTCATATAACGTAAAACATGATACTGCTCCAGTGTAGCCCCAATGTAGCAGCAGCCAGGGAGTTCATGGTGAAGCTCATACAGGCATATCACACTAAGTAGCCCGTGCCCAAGAAAGTACCTCACAACACACATGCACTGTGCTTTAAGTGGTCTCAGCTGTTACATCACCAGGCTGAGTCATTGTTTACAGGACATGGGGCGAGAGGGCATGAAAGTATGGGGCAAGAGAACCTGACTGGCGCCATCTTGTTCATTTCCCCACAACTAGGAACAATAAACTGCACATAAAAATGATCTTAAACCATATGCATTACAAACTAAAAGTCATTTTTTAACCAAAAAACTATAATTCAAAAAGCTATAATCCTGTATAATAGACTTTTCTATGTGTTTAACTACATAGTCTTTGATTGCCTTTTCATATGACAATTTGTAATATTTTCTTTTTTTTTAATATTTTTATTTATTTACTTATTTTGGGGGGGATGGGGTGGGAAGGGAGAGAGGAGGGCGGGCCACTTCCATTGGTCTTTCATTTATCTGTTTCATCCATCTTTGTTCTTTGGTCTGTGTGGGACTCCCATCGTAGTGGCCTCTGTTGTTGCACTGGCTCTGGGCGCATGCACTTCAGAGCTCGGCTCGGCAATTGGACACATCGGTCCAGCCACTCCGGTCCGTGGGATCTTCCCAGGCCAGGATCAAACCGCGCCTTGCATGGCAAGGCGGTGCCTTACACTGGACCACCAGGAAGCCCTGGAATATTTTCTATAAAGAAAATAAAATGGTCAGTCTGTACCCTAGTGCCTGTGTTTCACAACAAGAGAAGGCAGTGCAATGAAAAACCGGCACACCACAACTAGAAAAAAGACCCTCATGGCAATAAAGACCCAGAACAACCAAAAGAAAAAAAAGAATATTTATTTTGACTACTGTGTTGCTAATCCTGTTCCAGATGCCCATTTTCTTGCTGTTCGTACTGTTGTCAGTGTTCACTGGACCCAGGGTCAGGAAAGGTGTGAGGTAAGAGCCTGGAAGAAGACTCAGGGAGCCGCAGGAAATGCAGACAGGTTTATTCTCTCCTGGATGGCATTGCAGCCATAACACAGCCTCTCTCCTTGCACGCAGCCCCTCTAGCAGCAGCCATAGCATAGCCATAACGTAGCCATGACATAGCCTCATATAACGTAAAACATGATACTGCTCCAGTGTAGCCCCAATGTAGCAGCAGCCAGGGAGTTCATGGTGAAGCTCATACAGGCATATCACACTAAGTAGCCCGTGCCCAAGAAAGTACCTCACAACACACATGCACTGTGCTTTAAGTGGTCTCAGCTGTTACATCACCAGGCTGAGTCATTGTTTACAGGACATGGGGCGAGAGGGCATGAAAGTATGGGGCAAGAGAACCTGACTGGCGCCATCTTGTTCATTTCCCCACAACTAGGAACAATAAACTGCACATAAAAATGATCTTAAACCATATGCATTACAAACTAAAAGTCATTTTTTAACCAAAAAACTATAATTCAAAAAGCTATAATCCTGTATAATAGACTTTTCTATGTGTTTAACTACATAGTCTTTGATTGCCTTTTCATATGACAATTTGTAATATTTTCTTTTTTTTTAATATTTTTATTTATTTACTTATTTTGGGGGGGATGGGGTGGGAAGGGAGAGAGGAGGGCGGGCCACTTCCATTGGTCTTTCATTTATCTGTTTCATCCATCTTTGTTCTTTGGTCTGTGTGGGACTCCCATCGTAGTGGCCTCTGTTGTTGCACTGGCTCTGGGCGCATGCACTTCAGAGCTCCGGCTCGGCAATTGGACACATCGGTCCAGCCACTCCGCGGTCCGTGGGATCTTCCCAGGCCAGGGATCAAACCGGCGCCCCTTGCATGGCAAGGCGGTGTCCTTACCCACTGGACCACCAGGGAAGCCCTGGAATATTTTCTATAAAGAAAATAAAAATGGGTCAGTCTTCCCTCTGGCACCTTTTTTTTTCTTTTGGCTCCACTGGGCCTTCTTTGCTGCACAGGTGATAGGGACAGAGTAGAATAGTTAAGTAGTTGTGGAGTCCTAGCGGGGGACTGTAGGTGGAAAGGTGAAGCCTGGAAAAGGTTGGGAGGCCAGTAAGTTAACAATAACTCAAGAAAGCTGCTCTTTATTCAATAAAGCAGGAAGAGCTGGGGAAGGAGGAGCTATTGATGTATGCCTGTGTCTGCATCTGCATCTACTTGAGGAAGGTGGTCTTCTACCCTTCTATATATATGTTGCTGCCAATCCAAAGAAGAGGAGCAGAGCTTTCCTGCCTGTCCGCTTGTACCTTTTACAAGTGCCCTATCCTAATAAGTCCTCTTCTTACCTATCACTCTGCCTCTCGCTGAATTTCTTCTACATTGAGGCACAAAGAACCTGAGCCTCAGTGGGTCCAGACATTGGGTGAGTGCTGGATTAAATCCTGGGTGTGAGTTCAAGTCCCAGACAGGGTTTTTGGCCAGGATTGAGCCCTCACTATGTGGGTTCAAGTCCTTTTTGTCTGGGGTTAAGCCTCAGCCACATGGGCTCAAATCCCAAGCAGGGTTTAGGCTGGGGTTAAGCCTCAGCCACGTGGGTTCAAGTCTCAGACTGGGTTTTGGCTGGAATTCAAGCTCCAGCCACGTGGGTTCACGGTCCCAAACAGGGTTCAATTAAGGTCTGGGCCCTGGGTTTAAGTCTCGCATCGAGGTAGAACCCTTTCACAGGGGCTTTCTCTTATGCAGTCAGGAGGAGCTGCCCTTCGTTGCAGTGAGTGAACTTCTCATTGTGGTGGCTTTTCTTGTTGGTGCTTGGGCTTCAGTAGGTGGAGCATGTGGGCTCAATAGTTGTTGCTCGTGGGGTCTAGAGATCGGACTCAGTAGTTGTGACACATGGGCCTATTTGCTCCACAGCATGTGGAATCTTCCTGGACCAGGAATTGAACCTGTGTCTCCTGTGTTGGCAGGCAGACTCTCAACTATTGTGCCCCAGGGAAATCCCCACTCTGGCATTTGTTTTTTTTAATTGGGACTTAGTTGTTTTTACAATGTTGCATTAGTTTCAGGTGTACAGCGGACTTATTGTTACAGGTCTTTTACAGAGTTTTGTTGTTTACAGCTACGCATGATCCCCAACAGTCATAGGTATATCCTTGACTGCTCCCATCCAAGCCCCCCTCTTTTCCCCCTGTCCCACTCCCCAGGTTGATGCCTAGTACCCATGTAAGTTCCCTTGGTCTTACAGCTTAATCACAATGGTTACCTCTTTTGCATGTGATAGTGTAGGTTTCCATGTTACTCTTTCCATACCTCTCGCCTGATCTTCCCTCCCCCTAATGTCCATAGGTCTGTTCTTTATGTCTGTTCTCCATCGCTGCTCTGCGTGTGTATTTATTGATACTGTCTTACTAGATTCCATATATATGTGTTAGTATACTGTATTTGTCCTTTTCTTTTTGACTTACTTCACTTTGTATCATAGGTTCTAGGTTCATCCACCTCATTAGGACTGATTCTTCTGCATTTCATTTTACAGCTGAGAAGTACTCGGTTGTATATATGTACCATAGCTTCTTTATCCAGTCATTCGTCAATGGACGTCTAGGTTGCTTCCATGTTCTAGCTATTGCATAGAGTGCTGCATGAACATTGGGGTACAGATGTCTCTTTCAATTTTGATTTTATCAAGGTATAAGCCTAATAGTGGGATTGCTGGGTCGTATAGTGTTCCTATTCTTAGTTTTTCGAGGAATCTCCATACTGTCTTCCATAGTGGTTGTATCAATTTACATTCCCACCAGCAATGCAAGAATGTTCCCTATTCTCTGCACCCTCTCCAGCATTTACTGTCTGTAGATTTTTGGATGATGGCCATTCTGACTGGTGTGAGGTGATATCTCATTGTAGTTTTGATTTGCATTTCTTTAATAATAAGTGAGGTTGAGCATCTTTTCATGTGTTTTTTGGCCATCTGTATGTCTTCTTTGGAGAGATGTCTGTTTAGGTCTTTTTCCCATTTTTTGATTGGGTTGTTTGCTTTTTCGGTATTGAGTTGTCTGAGTTGTTTGTATATTTTGGAAATTAATTCTTTGTCGGTTGTTTCATTTGCTGTGATTTTTCTCCCATTCTGTGTGCTGTCTGTTCACCTTGTTCGTAGTTTCTTTTGCTGTGCAAAAGCTTTTAAGTTTCATTAGGTCCCACATGTTTATGTTTGTTTTTATCTCCGATATTGTAGAGGACGGGTCATAGAAGATCTTGCTTTGATTTATGTCATTTAGTGTTTTGTCTATATTCTCCTCTAAGCATTTGAAGGTTTCTGATCTTCCATTTAGATCTTTAATCCATTTTGAGTTTGTCTTTGCGTATGGTGTTAGGGAATGTTCCAAATTCATTTTTTTGCGTGTAGCTGTCCAATGTTCCCAGCACCATTTGTTGAAGAGGTCACTCTGGCATTTTTAATAAAAATAGTTTTATCAATAATAGTTTAGTATACTGTATTTGTCCTTTTCTTTTTGACTTACTTCACTTTGTATCATAGGTTCTAGGTTCATCCACCTCATTAGGACTGATTCTTCTGCATTTCATTTTACAGCTGAGAAGTACTCGGTTGTATATATGTACCATAGCTTCTTTATCCAGTCATTCGTCAATGGACGTCTAGGTTGCTTCCATGTTCTAGCTATTGCATAGAGTGCTGCATGAACATTGGGGTACAGATGTCTCTTTCAATTTTGATTTTATCAAGGTATAAGCCTAATAGTGGGATTGCTGGGTCGTATAGTGTTCCTATTCTTAGTTTTTCGAGGAATCTCCATACTGTCTTCCATAGTGGTTGTATCAATTTACATTCCCACCAGCAATGCAATAGCGTTCCCTTTTCTCCGCACCCTCTCTAGCATTTATTGTCTGTAGATTTTTTGGTGATGGCCATTCTGACTGGTGTGAGGTGATATCTTATTGTAGTTTTGATTTGCATTTATTTAATAATAAGTGACTTTGAGCATCTTTTCATGTGTTTTTTGGCCATCTGTATGTCTTCTTTGGAGAGATGTCACCTTAGATCTTTTTCCCATTTTTTGATTGGGTTGTTTGCTTTTTCGGTATTGAGTTGTCTGAGTTGTTTGTATATTTTGGAAATTAATTCTTTGTCGGTTGTTTCATTTGCTGTGATTTTTCTCCCATTCTGTGTGCTGTCTGTTCACCTTGTTCGTAGTTTCTTTTGCTGTGCAAAAGCTTTTAAGTTTCATTAGGTCCCACATGTTTATGTTTGTTTTTATCTCCGATATTGTAGAGGACGGGTCATAGAAGATCTTGCTTTGATTTATGTCATTTAGTGTTTTGTCTATATTCTCCTCTAAGCATTTGAAGGTTTCTGATCTTCCATTTAGATCTTTAATCCATTTTGAGTTTGTCTTTGCGTATGGTGTTAGGGAATGTTCCAAATTCATTTTTTTGCGTGTAGCTGTCCAATGTTCCCAGCACCATTTGTTGAAGAGGTCACTCTGGCATTTTTAATAAAAATAGTTTTATCAATAATAGTTTAGAAAAGTCTCTTATTTCATAACTTATTGGTAAATTTGGTGAAAGTTATAGTGGTCAAATTTAGGGAAATTTCTATCAAGCTTCTTACATATATAAGCACTAAAAATTTGTAGAGTTAATATTGAATAATTTAATATATTCTTGGCCGGGAAAGAACAATCGTTTTTGGTAGATGTATTAGTTATGTATTGCTATATGCTACCCCTACAATTACTGACTTAAAACAACAAACATGTACAGCCCCATGGTTTCTGTGAGTCAGGAGCAGTTTAGCTGTGTGGTTCTGGCTCAGGTTCTCTCACACAGTGGTAATCGATTTACTGACCATCTCTACAAGTCATCTGAAGACTTAACTGGGCTAGAGGATCCGAAGTTTTCTCATATAGCTGTGAACAGGAGACCTCGGTTTCTTTCCATGTGTGCCTCTCCACTGGGAAGCTCATCTTATGAACTGCTGGCCCATAAGATGCAGAAGGAGAGAGCAAGGAGAGAAAGAAGGAGACCAAGACAGAAGGTGTAAGCTGAAAGGCATTTCATGAGCTAGCCTTGGGAAATGACATGTCACCACCTTTTCTGTATCCTATTGATCAACACTGACATAATGTGGGAGGTGGTAGGGTAGGAATAACAGGAGACAGAGCTTGTTGGGTCTATCTTCAATGTTTGCTACTGTATCAGGTATTAGTGATAATGAAATACTCCATTAAAATTTTTACACATATGATGATGACTTGAAGATTTTTCCAAAAATTAGCTTCTGATGGCATAACCTTCAAACCTGGTCTCTCCCCCACAATCTACACCTTTTTCAGAAAATGACCTCAAAAGGGATATTCTTGCCAAGTCTGATATTGTAGAGGACGGGTCATAGAAGATCTTGCTTTGATTTATGTCATTTAGTGTTTTGTCTATATTCTCCTCTAAGCATTTGAAGGTTTCTGATCTTCCATTTAGATCTTTAATCCATTTTGAGTTTGTCTTTGCGTATGGTGTTAGGGAATGTTCCAAATTCATTTTTTTGCGTGTAGCTGTCCAATGTTCCCAGCACCATTTGTTGAAGAGGTCACTCTGGCATTTTTAATAAAAATAGTTTTATCAATAATAGTTTAGAAAAGTCTCTTATTTCATAACTTATTGGTAAATTTGGTGAAAGTTATAGTGGTCAAATTTAGGGAAATTTCTATCAAGCTTCTTACATATATAAGCACTAAAAATTTGTAGAGTTAATATTGAATAATTTAATATATTCTTGGCCGGGAAAGAACAATCTTTTTTGGTAGATGTATTAGTTATGTATTGCTATATGCTACCCCTACAATTACTGACTTAAAACAACAAACATGTACAGCCCCATGGTTTCTGTGAGTCAGGAGCAGTTTAGCTGTGTGGTTCTGGCTCAGGTTCTCTCACACAGTGGTAATCGATTTACTGACCATCTCTACAAGTCATCTGAAGACTTAACTGGGCTAGAGGATCCGAAGTTTTCTCATATAGCTGTGAACAGGAGACCTCGGTTTCTTTCCATGTGTGCCTCTCCACTGGGAAGCTCATCTTATGAACTGCTGGCCCATAAGATGCAGAAGGAGAGAGCAAGGAGAGAAAGAAGGAGACCAAGACAGAAGGTGTAAGCTGAAAGGCATTTCATGAGCTAGCCTTGGAAGTGACATGTCACCACCTTTTCTGTATCCTATTGATCAACACTGACATAATGTGGGAGGTGAGTAGGGTAGGAATAACAGGAGACAGAGCTTGTTGGGTCTATCTTCAATGTTTGCTACTGTATCAGGTATTAGTGATAATGAAATACTCCATTAAAATTTTTACACATATGATGATGACTTGAAGATTTTTCCAAAAATTAGCTTCTGATTGCATAACCTTCAAACCTTGTCTCTCCCCCACAATCTACATGCCACTTATATCAAGATATGACCTCTGTCCCTACAACTATGGGTCATAATGCCAAATGAGTCTACATAGCAGGTAATAGGGATATTCTTGAAGTCTGATTCTACACTTACATGTCTGGTAAGAACTCTAAGTAAAAATAACTGTATACCACATAAATATAACCCAAAATATTTGTATCCCAACGTAACTTCCTCTTAGCAGGATCCCAGAAATATCTAACAGTGGGAAGATATTGGAGAGAGAGTCTGAGCGAAAGGATTTAGGATCTTAATCATTACTATGAGGATATCTTACTTATGGAATTTTATAATGACCACATGAACACAGTGCTAGGGCATTGCCCAGAGCCTTGAAAAGGGGTTGTGCAAGGAAGGGTCCTTGAAGGTAAAGCTTCGTTAATTTCATGGTAAGATCCTCCTCTCTTGGTACAGTGGTAGGATGTGTTGACTGTGGAGCCATATGATCAGGATTCAGATCCTGGCCTGTCCTTCCCCTGAAGCTCTAGTCAATTTTCATTGGCTTTACAAGTTGGCAATCTTCCTCTATTTGTACTTCCCACATTAGAGAATAGAGTGAGTACCACATGAGTAACTAGTCCCTTCTCTGGTCCAGAGTCCATCACCACTACCTATCGTCATTCCCCTTTTTCTTCCTGCTTTTGAGTCTCAACTGTCTGATATGAATGAGGAAATAAGAACCAACAGAGTCTCCTAGCATGAAGCCATGTACAGGAGTCACACATACCTGCTAACTGCAATGGATAAATTTCAAACTTCTTGCTCTAGCTGCAAAACCAGAGCTGGTTAACACTGAAATCAACCATTGTTTACCCGGAAAATTTTACACATTTCTGTAGCCGATTGATCAACACTGACATAATGTGGGAGGTGAGTAGGGTAGGAATAACAGGAGACAGAGCTTGTTGGGTCTATCTTCAATGTTTGCTACTGTATCAGGTATTAGTGATAATGAAATACTCCATTAAAATTTTTACACATATGATGATGACTTGAAGATTTTTCCAAAAATTAGCTTCTGATTGCATAACCTTCAAACCTTGTCTCTCCCCCACAATCTACATGCCACTTATATCAAGATATGACCTCTGTCCCTACAACTATGGGTCATAATGCCAAATGAGTCTACATAGCAGGTAATAGGGATATTCTTGAAGTCTGATTCTACACTTACATGTCTGGTAAGAACTCTAAGTAAAAATAACTGTATACCACATAAATATAACCCAAAATATTTGTATCCCAACGTAACTTCCTCTTAGCAGGATCCCAGAAATATCTAACAGTGGGAAGATATTGGAGAGAGAGTCTGAGCGAAAGGATTTAGGATCTTAATCATTACTATGAGGATATCTTACTTATGGAATTTTATAATGACCACATGAACACAGTGCTAGGGCATTGCCCAGAGCCTTGAAAAGGGGTTGTGCAAGGAAGGGTCCTTGAAGGTAAAGCTTCGTTAATTTCATGGTAAGATCCTCCTCTCTTGGTACAGTGGTAGGATGTGTTGACTGTGGAGCCATATGATCAGGATTCAGATCCTGGCCTGTCCTTCCCCTGAAGCTCTAGTCAATTTTCATTGGCTTTACAAGTTGGCAATCTTCCTCTATTTGTACTTCCCACATTAGAGAATAGAGTGAGTACCACATGAGTAACTAGTCCCTTCTCTGGTCCAGAGTCCATCACCACTACCTATCGTCATTCCCCTTTTTCTTCCTGCTTTTGAGTCTCAACTGTCTGATATGAATGAGGAAATAAGAACCAACAGAGTCTCCTAGCATGAAGCCATGTACAGGAGTCACACATACCTGCTAACTGCAATGGATAAATTTCAAACTTCTTGCTCTAGCTGCAAAACCAGAGCTGGTTAACACTGAAATCAACATTCCTAGGACTGTGTTCCCCTCTTCACACCCAGGGCTTTCTTATTTCCACATATAGAATTTTTTCATTGGCATTTAATTTTGGAATGGAATAACTGTAGTTTTGTTGGGCGATGGGTTAGTTAAGAAAAAGCAGATTAGGTTCTTATTCCCATTTATGTTATACTAAATTGCTGTGGTAGGCATTGTGGGGAATCCCAAATATACATAATAATTTCATGTGGAACTTTTCCAGAAGACATGATAAATGCGAAGATGAATAATTGCCATGTAGTGTACACCAAGTATCCAGCTACAGTTTAGAGCTGCAATTACAAACTCAAATGTTTACGTGCATCAGGCACAAATGTGTATGAGAATGATGAGCCAGCTATAAAAATAAAACTTGAGAATGCCCACCCTAGCGTAAGGGCCCACTTTACATTCAACTACAGCCCAGACTTGCCAGAAGGGTAGACCCAATTATTCAACAGAAGCCAAAAATTCAGATTTTTATGTGAAAACCATGAGTAAGCTACTTAAAATGAAACAAACAAAAAAATCACTTCATAGCCTGGCTTGTGACTCTTACTCTAGTTTTAGGAGAGTTAGAAAGGAAGAGGGAGTCATTGAAAAGTGTAGTGTTCCAGGAAATACTTTCTGGAGGTATAAACTGACCTTAAAGTAGGACGGAACAAGAAGTGAGTAAAGACTATGTTAGGGGAATCTGGAGAAATTCAGCTGGGGAAGAGTCTACAGATTATAGGAAGAGAAAATGTAAACTGTCAGTCAATTTTCATTGGCTTTACAAGTTGGCAATCTTCCTCTATTTGTACTTCCCACATTAGAGAATAGAGTGAGTACCACATGAGTAACTAGTCCCTTCTCTGGTCCAGAGTCCATCACCACTACCTATCGTCATTCCCCTTTTTCTTCCTGCTTTTGAGTCTCAACTGTCTGATATGAATGAGGAAATAAGAACCAACAGAGTCTCCTAGCATGAAGCCATGTACAGGAGTCACACATACCTGCTAACTGCAATGGATAAATTTCAAACTTCTTGCTCTAGCTGCAAAACCAGAGCTGGTTAACACTGAAATCAACATTCCTAGGACTGTGTTCCCCTCTTCACACCCAGGGCTTTCTTATTTCCACATATAGAATTTTTTCATTGGCATTTAATTTTGGAATGGAATAACTGTAGTTTTGTTGGGCGATGGGTTAGTTAAGAAAAAGCAGATTAGGTTCTTATTCCCATTTATGTTATACTAAATTGCTGTGGTAGGCATTGTGGGGAATCCCAAATATACATAATAATTTCATGTGGAACTTTTCCAGAAGACATGATAAATGCGAAGATGAATAATTGCCATGTAGTGTACACCAAGTATCCAGCTACAGTTTAGAGCTGCAATTACAAACTCAAATGTTTACGTGCATCAGGCACAAATGTGTATGAGAATGATGAGCCAGCTATAAAAATAAAACTTGAGAATGCCCACCCTAGCGTAAGGGCCCACTTTACATTCAACTACAGCCCAGACTTGCCAGAAGGGTAGACCCAATTATTCAACAGAAGCCAAAAATTCAGATTTTTATGTGAAAACCATGAGTAAGCTACTTAAAATGAAACAAACAAAAAAATCACTTCATAGCCTGGCTTGTGACTCTTACTCTAGTTTTAGGAGAGTTAGAAAGGAAGAGGGAGTCATTGAAAAGTGTAGTGTTCCAGGAAATACTTTCTGGAGGTATAAACTGACCTTAAAGTAGGACGGAACAAGAAGTGAGTAAAGACTATGTTAGGGGAATCTGGAGAGAAATTCAGCTGGGGAAGAGTCTACAGATTATAGGAAGAGAAAATGTAAATGTAGCAAGATTACGGAGGGCCTTGAATGTTGGGAAGGCATTTGAATACTATACCTTGAACAATAGGAATTCCTTGATAGCTTTGCAACTGCACAAGAAGGTAGAGGATGTGGCATTTGCAAACTTGTGTTTCATAAAGGCTGAACTAGTGGTAGTGCTCAGCAGGAGTGATGACAGGAAGAGTTAATGGGAGCATCAAAGAGTGGTCCCTTATTGATCCTACCCATGAACCCCTCTTGTCTCTTATATTTAAATTTCTTTTAGTTGAAGTATAGTTAATCTACAACATTGTTTTAATTTCTAGAGCACAGCAAAGTGACTCACTTATACATATACATACATATTCTTTTTCATATTGTTTTCATTATAGTTTCTTATAGGGCATTGAATATAGTTCCCTGTGCTATACAGTAGAACCTTGTTGTTTACCTATTTTACATGTGGTAGTGTGTACCTGCTAATCTGAAATCCCTAATTTATTCCTCCTCCACCCCCTTATTTCTTTGATAACTGTAGGTTTGTTTTCTATGTCTGTGAGTCTGTTTCTGTTTCATAATTAAGTTCATTTGTGTCATATTTTAGATTCCACATATAAGTGACATCATACGGTATTTGTCCCTCTTTGTAACTTATTTCACTCAGTGTGATAATACTAGTCCCAACCTTGTTGCTGCAAATGGTATTATTTCATTATTTATTATGGCTGAGTAGTATTACATTGCATACATGTGTGTGTGTGTGTGTGTGTGTGTGTGTGTGTATACATATATACATATATCTTTTTCATCCATTCATCTGATAATGGATATTTTGATAATGAATATTTAAGTTGTTTTCATGGCTTGGTTATTGTGAATGGTGCTGCTGTGAACATTGGGTTCCATATATCTTTTCAAATTATAATTCTCCATATATATGCCCAGCTCTGGTATTACTGGATCATATGGCAACTCTGTTTAGAGTTTTAAAGAACCTGAATACTATTTTACATGGTAGTTGCCACTTACATTCCCACCAACAGTGTAGAAGAGTTCCATTTTCTCCACACCTTCTGCAGCATTTGTTTTAATGATGGCCATTCTGATGGCCAGTATGATGTGGTACCTCACAGTAATTTTGATTTGCATTTCTCCAACAATTAGTGATGTTAGCACCTTCTAATGTACCTATTGGTCATCTGTATGTCTTCTTTGGATAAATGTCTATTTTTGGTCTTCTGCCCATTTTTCGACTGGGTTGTTTGTTTTTGTATTATTGAGTTGTATGAGCTGTTGTATATTTGAGAATTAAGCCCTTTTATCATTTGTAAATATTTTCTCCCAATCTGTGTATTGTCTGTTTGTTTTGTTTATGGTTTCCCTTGCTGTGCAAAGCTTGTAAGTTTAATTAGTTCCTGTTTGTTTACTTTTGCTTTTATTTCTTACCTTGGGAGACTGACCTGATTTTTTGCGGGGGAGAGAGGAGGGCGGGCAGGCCACTTCTATTGGTCTTTCATGTATCTATTTTCATCCATCTTTGTTCTTTGGCCCTTGTGGGCCTCCCCTCCCAGTGGCCTCTGTTGTTGTAGAGTACCGGCTCTGGGCGCAAGTGCTCCAGAGCTCTGGCTCAGTAATTCGACACACTGGTACACCGGTCCAGCCGCTCCGTGGCACGTAGAATATTCCCAGGCCAGGGATCAAACCGGCACCCCAGGGTGGTGTCCTTACCCACTGGACCACCAGGGAAGCCCTTGACCTGATTTATGTCAGACAATGTTTTGCCTATGCTCTCTTCTAGGAGTTTTATTGTATCATGTCTTATATTGAAATCATTACAGGTTTATGTTTGTGTATGGTGTGAAGGTGTGTTCCCACTTCACTGATTTGTATGCAAATGTCCAACTTTCCCAAGATCACTTGCTGAAGAGACACTTGTCTTTTCTCCTTTGTATATACTTGCCTCCTTTGTCAAAGATTAACTGACCATACACATGTGGCTTTATTTCTGGTCTCTCTTTTGTTCCTTTAATCCGTATGTCTGCTTTTGCACCAATACCACACTTCTTTAGTTACTGCAGCTTTGTAGTGTTGTTTGAGATCTGTGAGGGTTCTGCCTCCAGCTTAGTTCTTTTTTTTTTTTTTTGGTAAAGATTTATTTATTTACTTATTGGGTGGGGTGGGGTGGGGAGGGAGGGGAGCAGGCGGGCCACTTCTATTGGTCTTTCATTTCTCTATTTTCATCCATCTTTGTTCTTTGGCTCCTGTGGGCCTCCCATCACGGTGGCCTCTGTTGTCACAGAGCACTGGCTCTGAGTGCATGCGCTCCAGAGCTCCAGCTCGGTAATTGGACACATCGGTCCAGCTGCTCTGCGGCACGTGGGATCTTCCCAGGCCAGGGATCGAACCAGCGCCCCTTGCACTGCAAGGCGATGTCCTTACCCACTGGACCACCAGGGAAGCCCCCTCCAGCTTAGTTCTTATTCTTCAAGATTGCTCTGGCAATTCTGGGTCTTTTATGGTTTCATATAAATTTTAGGATTACTTATTCTAGTCATGTGGAAAATGTCATGGGTAATTAGGCAGGGATCTCATTAAATCTGTAGAGTGCCTTGGGTAGAATGGCCATTTTGCAATATTAATGCTTCCGACCCAGATTGTCTTCTATATTCTACATTTGGTCCACTCTGAGTTGTTCCCCTCCGGTATTCTTGCCTAAAAAATCCCACGAACAGAGAAGCCTAGTGGCCTACATACATTTATTGGTAGTTTATTATATCCCAAACCCTGTGCTAGTAGTTTTATATACATTAACCAATTTAATCCTTACAGTGACTCTACTAGATAAGTAATATTATTAATCTCTTTTTGAAAATGCTTATGAAGTTCTGGTGATGCATCCAAGGTATCATTGCTAGTAATTGGCAAAGCTAGGATTTACACCTGGGTCTGTCCAAATCCAAATTATTATGGAATCATTTGGCTTCTCACCATTTTCTTTCTTTAAACTCCTCCTCCCTTAATCTCAATTTCCCTCCAAATTCTCTGGCTGCCTGTTTACTAGCTCTTTTGTGGTTTCTTCTCTGTCTCTCACTTAGTTGCTGATACTTCCAGGTTTAAGTCCTCAACTTCCATGTTTTCTCACTCTGCATTCTCTCCATGGGTTACTTCGTTCACTTTCTTGGCTTTGATTCTGACTCTGTGGTGACTCTGAGATCTGTATCAATTGGCTTTAGGAATCTCTGATCAGATGTTTCAGAGTTGCTTTAAATTCCAAACAAAAACTGAAATCAACCTCTTGTCCCAACATCATATCTTTGAGTTTTCTTTAATCCAAACTGAAAGCTCTTTTTTGTCCTGTGGGCCTCCCATCACGGTGGCCTCTGTTGTCACAGAGCACTGGCTCTGAGTGCATGCGCTCCAGAGCTCCAGCTCGGTAATTGGACACATCGGTCCAGCTGCTCTGCGGCACGTGGGATCTTCCCAGGCCAGGGATCGAACCAGCGCCCCTTGCACTGCAAGGCGATGTCCTTACCCACTGGACCACCAGGGAAGCCCCCTCCAGCTTAGTTCTTATTCTTCAAGATTGCTCTGGCAATTCTGGGTCTTTTATGGTTTCATATAAATTTTAGGATTACTTATTCTAGTCATGTGGAAAATGTCATGGGTAATTAGGCAGGGATCTCATTAAATCTGTAGAGTGCCTTGGGTAGAATGGCCATTTTGCAATATTAATGCTTCCGACCCAGATTGTCTTCTATATTCTACATTTGGTCCACTCTGAGTTGTTCCCCTCCGGTATTCTTGCCTAAAAAATCCCACGAACAGAGAAGCCTAGTGGCCTACATACATTTATTGGTAGTTTATTATATCCCAAACCCTGTGCTAGTAGTTTTATATACATTAACCAATTTAATCCTTACAGTGACTCTACTAGATAAGTAATATTATTAATCTCTTTTTGAAAATGCTTATGAAGTTCTGGTGATGCATCCAAGGTATCATTGCTAGTAATTGGCAAAGCTAGGATTTACACCTGGGTCTGTCCAAATCCAAATTATTATGGAATCATTTGGCTTCTCACCATTTTCTTTCTTTAAACTCCTCCTCCCTTAATCTCAATTTCCCTCCAAATTCTCTGGCTGCCTGTTTACTAGCTCTTTTGTGGTTTCTTCTCTGTCTCTCACTTAGTTGCTGATACTTCCAGGTTTAAGTCCTCAACTTCCATGTTTTCTCACTCTGCATTCTCTCCATGGGTTACTTCGTTCACTTTCTTGGCTTTGATTCTGACTCTGTGGTGACTCTGAGATCTGTATCAATTGGCTTTAGGAATCTCTGATCAGATGTTTCAGAGTTGCTTTAAATTCCAAACAAAAACTGAAATCAACCTCTTGTCCCAACATCTATACTTCCTCTTGAGGTCTTTGCCTTAGTGGATGGTGCCACTCACCATCCACCCAGTTTCTGACCCAGTTATGGGTCAAAAATCTGGAAATCAATGAAGACTTCTCTCTTTTCCCACCTCTCATATCCAAATACTTGGGAAATCCTATTGACTTAACTTCCTAAATCTCTCTCTCTCTCTCTTTTAAAATTTAGCTGTGTTGGGTCTTAATTGCTGTGTGCAGGCCCTTTGCAGCATGTGGGCTTCTCTCTAGTTGTGGCACTCAGGCTCAGTAGTTGTCTGTGGCATGTGGGATCTTAGTTCCCCAACCAGAGATGCAACCTACTTCCCCTACACTGGAAGGCAGATTCCTAACCACTGGGCAACCAGGGAAATCCCCTAAATATCTCTTGAATCTTCCTTTTCTTTTCTATTTCAATTGCTTCTGCTTGGTTTAGGCCTTTATCACTTATTACTCATTTTCTAGATTGCTGCCACAGCCTCTTTATTACGTTTACTACATCTCCATCTGTCCCTCTCTTTAGTCTCCCTTCCAAACAGAATTTCTCTCTACCACAGAATTTCTCTTTCCGAAATGCTACTATAAGTTACACATACATGCTTGTTTACAGAAAATTCTTTGGAAGAATCTATTAATGGTGTGGTGGTTAATTGAAGAGAGAGGAGCTGAATGTCCTGAGGTGGAATGGAGATTTTTATTGTATTTTTGTGTACTGATTCAAATGTTATTTTACTATATATGTATTACTTTTATTATACAAAAAATATTTTAAAAAATGACTTCTCTATGGTTTAAACCAGAAATTCCACATCTAATTTATAATGTGTTTACATGTGAGCAAAAGTGACATATGTACATGGATACAATATAACCTGCATGTGTGCTCAGTCATCCAACTGACTCTTCGTGATCCCCATGGACTGTAGACAACCAAGCTCCTCTGTCCATGGAATTTTTTTCTGGCAAGAATACTGGAATGGGTTGTTACTTCCTCCTCCAGGGGATCTTCCCAGCCCAGGGATCATTCCTGTGTCTCCTGCATTGGTAGGCAGATTATTTACCACTTCCCCACCTGGGAAGCCCCCATGATATAACCTAAATGCCTATAAACACTATAATGGCCACATACAAAAGTAGTACAACAATGAAGTTCTATGCTGTCGTGAAGAAGAATGGTGTGCTTTGTATTACATACCTCTGTATATCAATGTGCATCAACATGCAAAAGATCATCATAAAATGTTACCATTTATATATCATAGAATATCTCTGAAAGAGTTTATAAGAGACTTAAATAGTAATTGCTTTGAAGGAGGGACCGAGGGCAGGGAAAACCTGCTATGTATTTTCCCTAGTAGCATAGGAGGAAGCTTACTGGCTTATAGTGTTTGAATTCTATACCATGTTTATGTACTAATCTACTAAAAAATTTTTTCAATGCATATAACTTTAATGGGTGATGTCATCAATTTCATGAAAAGAAGCACAATTCACTTAAATTGTCCTATACTGACTGGAAACTATCTTGCTTCTCCATGCTTCTTTATCACTCATTCTTTGCAGATACTCAGTTTTATGCAAAATGAAGGAAGATTATACTAATAATAGTTTTAGTCTGCATCCCCTGATAGGCTGACTAAATATTGTTTTCCACGGGATAGACCTTGATACACACGGTATAATTGAAGATATGCTGGTCACTCCTCTTACCCTTCTTCCATGTTTACAAACACGATTTCTCTGTATTACGAGATCTTTAAAACACAAAGATATATTCCATAATTTGGACTTATTTATGAATCAGAACAATTTGAAACCTGTATTTTTAAAAATTTTTATTATTTATTTGTGTTACTTTTATTATACAAAAATATTTTAAAAAATGACTTCTCTATGGTTTAAACCAGAAATTCCACATCTAATTTATAATGTGTTTACATGTGAGCAAAAGTGACATATGTACATGGATACAATATAACCTGCATGTGTGCTCAGTCATCCAACTGACTCTTCGTGATCCCCATGGACTGTAGACAACCAAGCTCCTCTGTCCATGGAATTTTTTTCTGGCAAGAATACTGGAATGGGTTGTTACTTCCTCCTCCAGGGGATCTTCCCAGCCCAGGGATCATTCCTGTGTCTCCTGCATTGGTAGGCAGATTATTTACCACTTCCCCACCTGGGAAGCCCCCATGATATAACCTAAATGCCTATAAACACTATAATGGCCACATACAAAAGTAGTACAACAATGAAGTTCTATGCTGTCGTGAAGAAGAATGGTGTGCTTTGTATTACATACCTCTGTATATCAATGTGCATCAACATGCAAAGATCATCATAAAATGTTACCATTTATATATCATAGAATATCTCTGAAAGAGTTTATAAGAGACTTAAATAGTAATTGCTTTGAAGGAGGGACCGAGGGCAGGAAAACCTGCTATGTTTTTTCCCCTAGTAGCATAGGAGGAAGCTTACTGGCTTATAGTGTTTGAATTCTATACCATGTTTATGTACTAATCTACTAAAAAATTTTTTCAATGCATATAACTTTAATGGGTGATGTCATCAATTTCATGAAAAGAAGCACAATTCACTTAAATTGTCCTATACTGACTGGAAACTATCTTGCTTCTCCATGCTTCTTTATCACTCATTCTTTGCAGATACTCAGTTTTATGCAAAATGAAGGAAGATTATACTAATAATAGTTTTAGTCTGCATCCCCTGATAGGCTGACTAAATATTGTTTTCCACGGGATAGACCTTGATACACACGGTATAATTGAAGATATGCTGGTCACTCCTCTTACCCTTCTTCCATGTTTACAAACACGATTTCTCTGTATTACGAGATCTTTAAAACACAAAGATATATTCCATAATTTGGACTTATTTATGAATCAGAACAATTTGAAACCTGTATTTTTAAAAATTTTTATTATTTATTTGTGTTTTGGTTATTCTGAATTTTCACTGCTGCCACAGGCTCTTCTCCAGTTGCAGGGAGTGGAGGCTACTCTCCAGTTGAGGTGAGCAGGCTTCTTGTTATGGTGACTTTTCTTGTTGTGGAACTTGGGCACACAGGCTTTCCATAGTTGTGGCACAAAGGCCTAATAGTTGTGGCTCCAAGGTTCTAGAGCATGGGCTCAATAGTTGTGGCTCATGGGCTTAGTTGCTCTGCAGCATGTGGGATCTTCCTGAATCAGGGATAGAACTCGTGTCTCCTGCATTGGTAGGTGAACTCTTTACCACTGAGCTATCAGGGAGGGCCCCAAACCTGTATTTTTAAATTGAGGGGCTTCCCAGGTGGCACTAGTGGTAAAGAACCCATCCGCCAATGCAGGAGATTTAAGAAATGCCAGTTCACTCCCTGGGTCAGAAAGAGCACCTGGAGAAGGAAATGGCAATCCACTCCAGTATTCTTGCCTGGAAAATCCCATGGACAGGGGAGCTTGGTGGACTATAGTCCATAGGGTTGTAAAGAGTCAAGCAACTTAGCATACACACATATATAAAACTTTACTTGTTGCCTTTAGGATAAATTCCAAGCTTCTATTGATATCTATTATTACTAAAAATCTTACTCCTGCCTATCTCAAAAACTCACTTGTCCATCCTCCTTCGGTTATTTGCTTTGTCTTGTTGAATAACCAGCAATAACCTGAATGTGTCCCAAGGCTTCCCAGGTGGTACTAGTAGTAAAGAGCCCACTTGCCAATGCAGGAGATGTTAGAGATGTGGGGTCGATCCCTCGGTCAGGAAGATCCCCTGGACGAGGGCATGACAACCCACTCCAGTGCCCTTGCTTGGAGAATCCCATGGTCAGAAGATACTGTATCCCAGGGATACAGTTCACAAGATCCCAAAGAGTCTGACATGGCTGAAGCTACTGAGCATACATAGCATCCATCCAACCTGAATGTGCCCTGCTTTTCAAGCCCCTGTACTTTGGTACATGTAGTTACTTCTGCCCCAAAATATCTTTTCTCCACCCTCAAACAACCTACTGACTACCTTTGAGTTCCAGCAGCCTCTGTTTCGTCCCATGGTTTAGGAGGGCTTATTGCTCATTTGCTTCTTTCCAAACAGTGTAAACTCATTGAGAACAGCAACATCTTGCTCATCTTCATAGCGTCAGTGCCTGAAGGCATTAATATGTGTTTGAATGAATTTGTGGGAGTAAATGCTAAGCTGCATTGAAAGGAAAAATAGGGTTTGAAGGCCAGGGAAAGGAGTTTGGATAATTACAAATAAGGAAACCACTGTTTCCTGTGCAAGGTAATGATGTGACAAAAATGGGATGGGAGAGAGAGACTTTGGAGGGAGAGAGATTAGGCAGTCGAATGTTGGGAACAACACTGGTATAAAGAAATGAGTACGAAGATTAGGGCTGTGACACTGAGGTGGGTATGGAAAGCCTAAGGAGAAACTGGTTTGTGAAGAAGGATGAGTTTATAGGCAGAAACAGGCAATAATAGTATAATAATAGTTGCCATTTGTTGAACATCTGTCCTGTGTACATGCCAAGCATTTTGTAGACCTGAGTGTACCATGAACTCTTGCTGAGAGTTTAACAATGCACCCGTTTACTTTGGGGGCTTGATTGGTGTGGTTTGTGGATTCTGGTAGAACTCCTTGTATCTTTCTGCAGCCATGAGCTTATTTAGAAACTAATATATAAAACAGAGGGGAAAAGGAATTACGACACCACTGAGATTTATGGTTACAAAAACATGACTGATGAATGGGGAAGGTCTGACCAAAGCAAGGTTTCAGGAAAGGACAAGTGGGTTCCTAAAATCCCTATGAGGTAAAATGGACTTAAGGTCAGTGATTCAATTCAAAGGCCTGAAAGGGAGCCCCTTTGACAGTGTATTGGGTGGCGGTGACTCTGGAGGAGTAGAGGCATGTGAATTGAATGGACTTATCACTTGGAGGAAGCTTCCTAGGTGGCTCAGTAGTAAAGAATCTGCCTGCCAAGCAGGAAATGCAGATTTGATTCCGGGGTTAGGAAGATTCCCATTGAGTTTACGGTACATGTAGTTACTTCTGCCCCAAAATATCTTTTCTCCACCCTCAAACAACCTACTGACTACCTTTGAGTTCCAGCAGCCTCTGTTTCGTCCCATGGTTTAGGAGGGCTTATTGCTCATTTGCTTCTTTCCAAACAGTGTAAACTCATTGAGAACAGCAACATCTTGCTCATCTTCATAGCGTCAGTGCCTGAAGGCATTAATATGTGTTTGAATGAATTTGTGGGAGTAAATGCTAAGCTGCATTGAAAGGAAAAATAGGGTTTGAAGGCCAGGGAAAGGAGTTTGGATAATTACAAATAAGGAAACCACTGTTTCCTGTGCAAGGTAATGATGTGACAAAAATGGGATGGGAGAGAGAGACTTTGGAGGGAGAGAGATTAGGCAGTCGAATGTTGGGAACAACACTGGTATAAAGAAATGAGTACGAAGATTAGGGCTGTGACACTGAGGTGGGTATGGAAAGCCTAAGGAGAAACTGGTTTGTGAAGAAGGATGAGTTTATAGGCAGAAACAGGCAATAATAGTATAATAATAGTTGCCATTTGTTGAACATCTGTCCTGTGTACATGCCAAGCATTTTGTAGACCTGAGTGTACCATGAACTCTTGCTGAGAGTTTAACAATGCACCCGTTTACTTTGGGGGCTTGATTGGTGTGGTTTGTGGATTCTGGTAGAACTCCTTGTATCTTTCTGCAGCCATGAGCTTATTTAGAAACTAATCTATAAAACAGAGGGAACAGGAATTACGACACCACTGAGATTTATGGTTACAAAAACATGACTGATGAATGGGGAAGGTCTGACCAAAGCAAGGTTTCAGGAAAGGACAAGTGGGTTCCTAAAATCCCTATGAGGTAAAATGGACTTAAGGTCAGTGATTCAATTCAAAGGCCTGAAAGGGAGCCCCTTTGACAGTGTATTGGGTGGCGGTGACTCTGGAGGAGTAGAGGCATGTGAATTGAATGGACTTATCACTTGGAGGAAGCTTCCTAGGTGGCTCAGTAGTAAAGAATCTGCCTGCCAAGCAGGAAATGCAGATTTGATTCCGGGGTTAGGAAGATTCCCTTGAGTAGGAAGTGGCAAGTATTCTTGCCTGGAAAGTCCCATGGACAGAGGAGCCTAGTGGGCTACCGTTCATGAGGTTGCAAAGAGTCACACATGACTGAGTGTGTACACACACACTCCACTTGGAGAACAAGGCAGCTCTGTCATGTGTTTAGTGGATAAGGAGTGTGTTCTCTCCCAGGTCATTAAGGTTGTACTGTCTTAGGAAACCTAGAGTTGTTTAAACTAAGGCCTGTAGGAGTCAGTAGACCAGGGTTTTATTCCTTCAGGATATCTGGGGTTGAAGCCAAGAAACTGATACCAGTGCTGTTGATGGGTTTCTAGCTTTACTGAGTGGTAGATCTGTGGTTCCATTATTAGCAGCGGCAGCAGGTGCTTGACTGCCCACTTTGGAGCAGAGGCCACAGGCTTGGGTGACCTAGTTACAACAGCATCTCTGAGGGGTTGTTAGGGAACCAGAAATTAGTCCCAGTTCAGAGTATATTTTAGTCTCCCTTTCACCAATGGGCTGAGGTAGCAAGCAGTACCCAGGCCTATTCATGGACATATAAGTATCATGGGGATTCTCCAGAGCAGGAGCAGAAAGTAACCCCTGGAAAAGGCTGTCGCTTTCAATTTGTCAGACAGGCAGAGACTCGGAAATACCTGGAGTGTGGTTAGAAATATAATTCTCAGACATACTGAATCAGAAAAACTGTGTTTCAGTAAACCTACCAGGTGAATCAAACCCTGATAGAAAATCATTGCAAAGAAAAATCACTTATAGAAATATTGTTTTGACTGAAAAAAATTGCACAACCTGAAAGTTGAGAGTTGTTTCTTAAAAATATTTTTAATGGTCTGCCTTTTCATTTCAACAGATTATTTTGTCTGCTTTAAGCTGTGCTGAGTTTTCATTGCTGCACACAGGTTTTCTCTAGTCACAGTGAAGTGGAGCTACTCTCTAGTTGTGGTACATGGTCTTCTGACTGTGATGGTTTCTCTTGTTGCAGAACACAGGTACTGGGCATATCAGCTTCAGTAGTTGTGGCTAATAGGCTCTACAGCATAGGCTTAGTAGTTGTGGTGCTTGGCTTAGTTGTCTCTCAGTATATGGAATCTTCCCCAATCAGGGATTGAATTCATGTCCCTTGAGTTGAAAGGTGGATTCCTAACCACTGGACCACCAGAGAAGTCTGAGAATTTGTTTGATTTGACAGACTTACTGAGGACTTAAATATGGGATATAGTCTCTCAGAGCTAAGAGGAAAGAGCAAAGAGGAAAGAAAAGAACCTAGGGCATACAAGTGTTTTTGCTGGAAAATAAAAAAACCACATAATCAAACATCAAAAGATTAGTGATATATTAAGTGATGGTTTTAATACCTTTCTATGAAGGGAAGATGGAAGAGTCTGGGCTTATTGACTATATTCCTTTGATACGTATTTTAACTATCTACAGCCAGTATCTTATTTTTCTCCATCCTGAATTCCCCTCAGGTTGCATCATCAGGGACTGTTGCAGTAGTTGATGGCTCACTTTATGGCTATAATATCCTTTGTTTACTGAAATGGAAGGTGACATTCTTTGTCCACACTGTGTGATATCACTTATATGTGAAATCCAAAATATAAAACAAACATGACTGTAATACACAAACAAAATCAGACTCACAGATAGAGAGACCAGACCAGTAGGGAGCAGAAAAAGGAGAGGAGCAAGATAGAAGGAGACTAAGATGTACAAACTACTGTGTATAAAATAAATAAGATGCAAAGATAAATAGTACAACTCAGGGAATATAGCCAATACTTTCTAGTAACTATAAATGGAAATAACCTTTAAAAAGTGTAAATCACTATGTTATACACCTGAAACTTCTGTAATACTGTATATCAACTATACTTCAGTTCTGGAAAGATAAAATCATTTGAATTCAGGCTAATGACATCTTGGATATAGACTCTCTATAATCCATAATACTCAGAATAACCCATTTTATGTACAGAGAAACTCCAGTCACTATGCCTTCTATGTTGGCAAATCCAAAGAACATCTCCGTGCCCCTTCTCACTCAGCCTCTCAGCATCATTGGCCATGGATGACCATTCCTTCTTAGGAGCACTCTTTATGCATGGCTTCTGTGGCAACATACTCTCACAGTCTTACTCCTACAGCATCAGGCACTTTAATCTCTTCCCTGCCTCTTTCCAACTGTCAAATGATAGAGCTCCAGGACTGGGACTTGCATCTCCTTCTTTCCTCTATTCTGAATCTCTCCCTAGGGGTCCACTTCCCCTTCCATGGCTTTAAATATTATTTATGGGTTTATGACTCCCTAGACTCCAAATTTTCATCTAATTACCTACTTCACACCTCTACTCAGCTCTCTATATGTATATCAAATGTAATGTATCCAAAACAGAGCTCTTAATTCCCCACTCCCCAACTTGTTTCTCCTCAGTCTTCCCCATCCCAGCAAATGACACACCATCAACTCATCATCTATCTGCTTAAGCCCCAAATGGAGGAGTCATCCCTGATATCCTCTAAGGTTAGGAAAACTATTGTGAATGTAAACTCTGCCAAAGGTAAAGGTTTACTGGAGAACTTTATGCTGAAGGTGAAGCCTTTCCCACAATTAAGAGATCAAAATCTTGATAAAAAGAATGGTAAAAATTCTTCCTGTGTGTTGGTTATCAAATTTCATATTAGATTAAGCAAATTCTTCAACTGTGGAGTAGTTCAGGTTTAACCCAAACTGGCATTCAGATAAGTCTTTACCTATGAAACAAGATAATATTTGTGGCCATAACTAACTGGATGAATTATAGCTTGTGAGAGCAGTGGTTCTCAACCTTTCCATGTTACATCCTGCCATTCCATTTCAAACAATATTATCCAACCTGCTGGATTGTCTGCTATAGTGAAAAAAAATATAAACAGTCTTCAGAGGATTGTAACTATACCCAGATATTATATAGAATAATATTAAAAATGTATAGCATATAATCTAAAATTATCTGACATAAAAAGAAAGGCAAGTGTGAACAATTCTCAAGGGGAAAATTAACAAATGCCAACCTAAAAGATGACCCATTTTATGTACAGAGAAACTCCAGTCACTATGCCTTCTATGTTGGCAAATCCAAAGAACATCTCCGTGCCCCTTCTCACTCAGCCTCTCAGCATCATTGGCCATGGATGACCATTCCTTCTTAGGAGCACTCTTTATGCATGGCTTCTGTGGCAACATACTCTCACAGTCTTACTCCTACAGCATCAGGCACTTTAATCTCTTCCCTGCCTCTTTCCAACTGTCAAATGATAGAGCTCCAGGACTGGGACTTGCATCTCCTTCTTTCCTCTATTCTGAATCTCTCCCTAGGGGTCCACTTCCTTCCATGGCTTTAAATATTATTTATGGGTTTATGACTCCCTAGACTCCAAATTTTCATCTAATTACCTACTTCACACCTCTACTCAGCTCTCTATATGTATATCAAATGTAATGTATCCAAAACAGAGCTCTTAATTCCCCACTCCCCAACTTGTTTCTCCTCAGTCTTCCCCATCCCAGCAAATGACACACCATCAACTCATCATCTATCTGCTTAAGCCCCAAATGGAGGAGTCATCCCTGATATCCTCTAAGGTTAGGAAAACTATTGTGAATGTAAACTCTGCCAAAGGTAAAGGTTTACTGGAGAACTTTATGCTGAAGGTGAAGCCTTTCCCACAATTAAGAGATCAAAATCTCGATAAAAGAATGGTAAAAATTCTTCCTGTGTGTTGGTTATCAAATTTCATATTAGATTAAGCAAATTCTTCAACTGTGGAGTAGTTCAGGTTTAACCCAAACTGGCATTCAGATAAGTCTTTACCTATGAAACAAGATAATATTTGTGGCCATAACTAACTGGATGAATTATAGCTTGTGAGAGCAGTGGTTCTCAACCTTTCCATGTTACATCCTGCCATTCCATTTCAAACAATATTATCCAACCTGCTGGATTGTCTGCTATAGTGAAAAAAAATATAAACAGTCTTCAGAGGATTGTAACTATACCCAGATATTATATAGAATAATATTAAAAATGTATAGCATATAATCTAAAATTATCTGACATAAAAAGAAAGGCAAGTGTGAACAATTCTCAAGGGGAAAATTAACAAATGCCAACCTAAAAGATGACCCAGATGTTGGAATTATCACACAGAGTTTAAAGCAGCTATGGTAAGTATGTTTCATGAACTAAAGGTAAACATACCTGACGTGAATGGAAAGATACAAATTCTTGGAAAAGAAATAAAAAGCATAAAAAAAAAAAACCAAACCAAACTTTTTTTAAACTGAAAAAATAAAGTATATGAAATTTAAGAATTTATTTGATGGCTAACAAATGGAGATGACAAAAGAGAGAATCAATGAACTTGAAAATAGATTGGTAGAATGCCTGAAGAACAAAGGGAACAACAGTTGGGATGAAAAATAAACAGAATCTCAGGTTTCTGTGGAATAACATCAAAAGTTCTAATGTTTATGACATTGGAGTTCCAAAGAAAAGGAAAGACCAGTTGATGCAGAAATATGTTGGAATAAATAATAAATTAAAACTCAAGGGATTTATTTTTAATTGGAGGATACTTACTTTACAGTATTGTGTTGGTTTCTGCCATGCATCAACATGAGTCAGCCATAGGCATGTCCCTTCCCTCTTGCACCTCCCTTCCACCTCCCATCCGATCTCAATCCATTAGATAGTCACAGAGCACCCAGTTTGAGCTCCCTGCATCATACAGCAAATTCCCACTGACCATCTATTTTACATATGGTAATGTATATATTTCAATGCTACTCTATATGTCCCACCCTCTCCTTGCCCTACTATGCCTACAAGTCTATTCTCTAGGTCTGCATCTCCATTGCTACCCTGCGAATAGGTTCATCAGTACCATCTTTCTAGATTACATACATACACATTGATATACAATATTTGTTTTCTCTTCCTGAGTTAGACACCATTAGACACCTTAACAACAGAGAAACAAAGATACATAAAGTGAAAATCAGAGGAAGTGTAAGGGAAAAGAAAAAATATATAGTCACAGTGAGACACACTAACATTTCTCTGAGAATATCTTATCAAGTGCAGAAAAATAAGGTTAGGAGCATCTTGAAAGGTGTCATTAATAATTTCAATATAATAGATTCATATTAATCATATCCTATTCAAATATATTTGAAATTTTTTATCTCAGACATTATTATTAGATGTCCATTAGATGTCCATTGGACATTTATAAAAACTGGTAAAAACATACATATTACTGAGTTTCAAAAAGTAGAATTATATTTTTGTGTGTGTGATTCAGTTATACATATACATATATGTGATTATCAAAATTATTTTTTATTATAGGTTATTATAAGATATTGACTATAGTTCCATATGCTATCCAATAAACCTTTGTTGCTTGCTACATATCTTTCTTTTTTTTTAATTTCTATCATTCTATTCATACTAAGTCAAATAAGTAGAATCAAAATGTCATAAACTTTTTAGTTAGGCAAAAATTCATGTGTTCTAAAGTATATATTAAACATATTATTTATATATATATATATATGTCAGTGAAATGGGAGTACTGAATATGAAATAGAAAAAGTGAGACAAACTAGATAAAAAAGTAAAAGATCATCATATAGTCCAGTTATTTTCAAACATGACTGCTCATTAGAAACATGTCTGGAGCTATGGACATAAAAAGCAATGCCTGGGGCTTCCCTGGTGATCCAGTGGGTAAGAACACCACCTTGCAGTGCAGGGGACGCCGGTTCGATCCCTGGCTTGGGAAGATCCCACATGCCGCGGAACAGCTGGACTGATGTGTCCAATTACCGAGCCAGAGCTCTGGAGTGCATGTGCCCAAAGCCGGTGCTCTGCGATTCCTAAAATGTCAGAGGCCCCTGCGATGGTAGGCCCACATGGGCCAAAGAACAAAGGTGGATGAAAATAGATAAATGAAAGACCAATAGAAGTGGCCTGCCCGTCCCGCCCTCCCCCACCCCCAAAAAAGCAGTGCCTGGTCATTTGTATTTTCCAATAAATTCCAAGATAATTCTAATATGCCATCTAGATTTTAAAAAGTGATTGCAGGTTTTTCTATTAAATGGTAGTTTTATTGATATAATTTTCTTTAATTTTTCTATGCCATCACTAACATTTCTCTGAGAATATCTTATCAAGTGCAGAAAAATAAGGTTAGGAGCATCTTGAAAGGTGTCATTAATAATTTCAATATAATAGATTCATATTAATCATATCCTATTCAAATATATTTGAAATTTTTTATCTCAGACATTATTATTAGATGTCCATTAGATGTCCATTGGACATTTATAAAAACTGGTAAAAACATACATATTACTGAGTTTCAAAAAGTAGAATTATATTTTTGTGTGTGTGATTCAGTTATACATATACATATATGTGATTATCAAAATTATTTTTTATTATAGGTTATTATAAGATATTGACTATAGTTCCATATGCTATCCAATAAACCTTTGTTGCTTGCTACATATCTTTCTTTTTTTTTAATTTCTATCATTCTATTCATACTAAGTCAAATAAGTAGAATCAAAATGTCATAAACTTTTTAGTTAGGCAAAAATTCATGTGTTCTAAAGTATATATTAAACATATTATTTATATATATATATATATGTCAGTGAAATGGGAGTACTGAATATGAAATAGAAAAAGTGAGACAAACTAGATAAAAAAGTAAAAGATCATCATATAGTCCAGTTATTTTCAAACATGACTGCTCATTAGAAACATGTCTGGAGCTATGGACATAAAAAGCAATGCCTGGGGCTTCCCTGGTGATCCAGTGGGTAAGAACACCACCTTGCAGTGCAGGGGACGCCGGTTCGATCCCTGGCTTGGGAAGATCCCACATGCCGCGGAACAGCTGGACTGATGTGTCCAATTACCGAGCCAGAGCTCTGGAGTGCATGTGCCCAAAGCCGGTGCTCTGCGATTCCTAAAATGTCAGAGGCCCCTGCGATGGTAGGCCCACATGGGCCAAAGAACAAAGGTGGATGAAAATAGATAAATGAAAGACCAATAGAAGTGGCCTGCCCGTCCCCGCCCTCCCCCCCACCCCCAAAAAAGCAGTGCCTGGTCATTTGTATTTTCCAATAAATTCCAAGATAATTCTAATATGCCATCTAGATTTTAAAAAGTGATTGCAGGTTTTTCTATTAAATGGTAGTTTTATTGATATAATTTTCTTTAATTTTTCTATTGACCAATCATGATATAGTGGTATTAAGTAATAGTTACATAATCACAATAGTAAAAGATATTTATCAGTTTTCACAATCAATAGCCAGACAAAAAATAAAAGATAATTACAATTGCAAGCTATAATGGGAATATGATTAACTTAACAGTATAAAATAATTACATACAATTTAGGGGGTCAAACAGAGTGATGGGGTAAGTAGAAGTGCACACATGCACATGTTTTCATCTGCTCAGCCAGTCTATGTCTTTTGGCTGGTGTATTTAATCCATTTACATTTAAGGTAATTATTGATATGTATGATAGTAAATGGTTTGCCTTGGAATCCAACTGAGATCATTCTGTCACTTTTGATATTACATCCAAGTACTGCATTTTGGACTCTTATGGACTATGAGGGCTACTCCATTTCTTTCTAAGGGATTCTTGCCCACAGTTGTAGTTATAATGGTCATTTGAATTAAATTTGCCCATTTCTGTCCATTTTAGTTCCCTAATTCCTAAAATGTCAAGGCTCACTCTTGCCATCTTCTCTTTGACCATTTCCAATTTACCTTCACTCATGGACCTAACATTCCAGGTTCCTATGCCACATTGTGCTTTACAGCATCAAACTTCTCTTTCAACCTCAGGCATATCCACAAATGGGCTTTGTTTCTGCTTTGGCTTGGCTTTTTCATTCCTTCTGGAGCAATTTCTTTGCTCTTCTCCAGTAGTATGTTGGGCACCTACTGACCTGGGGAGTATATCTTTCACTGTCATAGCTTTTTCCCTTTTCATACTGCTCATGGGCTTCTCAAGGCAAGAATACTGAAGTGGTTTGCAGTCCCTTCTTCAGGGGACCACATTTTGTCAGAACTGTCCACCATGACCCATCCACCTTGGGTGGCTCTACCTGACATGGCTCATAGTTTCATTGAGTTAGACAAAGCTGTGATCCATGTGATCAGTTTGGTTAGTTTTCTGTGATTGTGATTTTCATTCTGTCTGCCCTCTGATAGATGAGGTTAAGGGTCTTGTGGTAGCTTCCTGATGGGAGGGACTGGCTGTGGAGAAAGCTGGATCCTGTTCTGGTGAGAAGGGCCATGATCAACAAATCTTTAATCCTATTATCTGCTGATGGGTGGGGCTGAGTTCCCTCCACCTAGTTTGGCCTGAAGCCTAACTATGGTAGGGGTAATGGTGACCTTCTCCAAAAGGACTTATGCCAGCATACTACATGCACTTGGATTGTTGTTTTCAACGTCAGTGACCCTGCTGCTGGCCACTGTTGACTGACGCCTGTATCAGAGACTCTTGAACACTCAGAGGCAAGTCTGGCTCAGTCTCTTATGGGTTCATTGCTCCTTTCACCTGCATTTTGTTTGTGACATCCAGAGACTGTTTCCCCAGTCCTGCTCACTGGCTTTATAGTTGGCTAACAGTGACCTCCTCCAAGAGGACTTAGGCAACACGCCGCAGCTTCCAGGGCTGCTGCAGGCCACGATTGCCCCTTGCCTCCACAGGAGACAGCTAGACACTCAAAGGCTGGTTTGACTCAGCCCCTTGTGGGATCACTGCTTCTTTCCCTGGGTCTTGGTGTACATAGGTTTTGTTTGCACCCTCCCAGCATCTCTGGCAAGTATGAGGTTTGACTTTAAAACAGGATTGTACTCCTCCTACCATCTTGTTGCAGTTTCTCCTTTGCTCTTGGATAAGGGGGCATCTTTTTTGGTGGAATGCAACAGTCTCCTGTTGATGGTTGTTTAGCAGCTAGATGCATTGATATTACCATTTTCTTAATTTGGGGGGGGTTTATTTTCTGTAGGTAAGGCGTTACCTCTTGTTTGTGGCCTAGAGAAGTTCCTTAAGCATTTATGTAAAGCTCCATTTGGTTTGGTGGTGCTGACTTCTCTTAACTTTTGCTTGTCTGGAAAACTTTTGATTTCTCTATCAAGTCTGAAGGAGGGTCTTGCTTGGCAGAGTATTCTTGGTTGTAGGTTCTTCCCTTTTACCACTTTAAATATGTCATGCCATTCTCTTCTGGCTTGTAGAGTTTCTGTTGAGAAATCAGCTGATAGCCTGATGGAAGTTTCCTTGTATGTTATTTGTTTTTTTCCCTTTTTGCTTTTAATATTTTATCTCTGTGCTTAATTTTTGTCATTTTGATTACTACATGTCTCGGTATGTTCCTCCTTGGGTTTATCCTGCCTGAGATTCTGTGCTTCCTGAGCTTGATTGATTTATTTCCTTTCTCATGTTAGGGAAGTTTTCAGCTATTAATCTCTTCAAATATTTTCTCAAGTCCTTTCTCTCTTCTCCTTCTGGGACCCCTTTAATGTGAATATTGGTGTGTTTAATGTTGTCCCAGAGATCTCTTAGGCTGTCTTCATTTCTTTTCATTCTTTTTTCTATACTTTGTTCTGTGTCAGTTATTCCCACCATTCTGTCCTCCAGGTCATGTATTCATGCTTCTGCCTCAGTTATTCTGCTATGGTTTCCTTCTAATGTATTATTCATAGTGTTTTTTTTTTTTTTCCTTTAGTTCTTCTAGGTCTTTGGTAAACATTTCTTACATCTCCTCAATCTTTGCCTCCATTCTTTTTCCAAGATCCTAAATCATATTCATTATTATTATTCTGAATTCTTTTTCTGGAAGGTGGCCTATCTCTACTTCATTTAGTCATTTTTCTGGGATTTTGTCTTGTCCTTTCACCTGGGACATAACTTTCTTCATTTTTGTGCTGATGAGATCAAACCAGTCATTCTTAAAGGAAATCAACCCTGAATATTCATTGGAAGAAATGATGCTAAAGCTGAAGTGCCAATACTTTGGTTACTTGATGTGAAGAGACATCTCAGTGGAAAGTATTCAGGGTTGATTTCCATTAGAATTGACTGGTTTGATCTCTTGTCTAAATACACCAATTAAAAGGCAGAGACTGTCATATTGGATTTTTTTTTCTTGTCTGTTTTCCTACTACGATTTTTTTTTTATTCTTTATTTTAAAGATTTTACAGAGTTTTGTTGTTCACCAACATGTATGTTCCCAGATCATTCATATGCATATCCCTGGACCCTCCCCTCACCCAGTTCCCCCACTCCCCCCCTCCCCGGAAGTACCCAGGAGGGTCTTGCTTGGCAGAGTATTCTTGGTTGTAGGTTCTTCCCTTTTACCACTTTAAATATGTCATGCCATTCTCTTCTGGCTTGTAGAGTTTCTGTTGAGAAATCAGCTGATAGCCTGATGGAAGTTTCCTTGTATGTTATTTGTTTTTTTCCCTTTTTGCTTTTAATATTTTATCTCTGTGCTTAATTTTTGTCATTTTGATTACTACATGTCTCGGTATGTTCCTCCTTGGGTTTATCCTGCCTGAGATTCTGTGCTTCCTGAGCTTGATTGATTTATTTCCTTTCTCATGTTAGGGAAGTTTTCAGCTATTAATCTCTTCAAATATTTTCTCAAGTCCTTTCTCTCTTCTCCTTCTGGGACCCCTTTAATGTGAATATTGGTGTGTTTAATGTTGTCCCAGAGATCTCTTAGGCTGTCTTCATTTCTTTTCATTCTTTTTTCTATACTTTGTTCTGTGTCAGTTATTCCCACCATTCTGTCCTCCAGGTCATGTATTCATGCTTCTGCCTCAGTTATTCTGCTATGGTTTCCTTCTAATGTATTATTCATAGTGTTTTTTTTTTTTTTCCTTTAGTTCTTCTAGGTCTTTGGTAAACATTTCTTACATCTCCTCAATCTTTGCCTCCATTCTTTTTCCAAGATCCTAAATCATATTCATTATTATTATTCTGAATTCTTTTTCTGGAAGGTGGCCTATCTCTACTTCATTTAGTCATTTTTCTGGGATTTTGTCTTGTCCTTTCACCTGGGACATAACTTTCTTCATTTTTGTGCTGATGAGATCAAACCAGTCATTCTTAAAGGAAATCAACCCTGAATATTCATTGGAAGAAATGATGCTAAAGCTGAAGTGCCAATACTTTGGTTACTTGATGTGAAGAGACATCTCAGTGGAAAGTATTCAGGGTTGATTTCCATTAGAATTGACTGGTTTGATCTCTTGTCTAAATACACCAATTAAAAGGCAGAGACTGTCATATTGGATTTTTTTTTCTTGTCTGTTTTCCTACTACGATTTTTTTTTTATTCTTTATTTTAAAGATTTTACAGAGTTTTGTTGTTCACCAACATGTATGTTCCCAGATCATTCATATGCATATCCCTGGACCCTCCCCTCACCCAGTTCCCCCACTCCCACCCCTCCAGACCATCACCCCAAGTGATTGTAGGTACTCCTATTCCCTTAGCACAATGACCATAGCTATCTTTTCCACACATGCCAGTATAGGTTTCGATGTTATTTCCTCTATGCCTCCCTCTCACTGTTCGATCTCCACAATGTCCTTATGTCTATTCTCTGTTTTTCCATGAGTTCACTGCGTGTGTTATCATGACCATCTTACTAGATCCCATATATATGAGTTAGTATACTGTACTTGTCTTTCTCTTTTTGACTTACTTCACTTTTTATGATAGGTTCTAGAGCTAGCCACCTCATTAGGACTGAGTCTTCTGCATTTCTTTTAACAGCTGAGTAGTATTCCATTGTATATATGTACCAGAGCTTCTGTATCCATTCATTTGTCGATGGACATCTAGGTTGCTTCCATGTTCTGGCTATTTGTATAGAGAGCTGCAATGAACATAGGGGTACAGGTGCCTCTTTGATTTCATCAGGATATAGGCCTAATAGTGGGATTGCTGGGTCATAGGGTGCTTCTATTCTTAGTTTTTTAAGGAATCTCCATATTGTCTTCCATAGAGGCCGTATCAGTTTACATTCCCACCAGCAATGCAAGAGGGTTCCCTTTTCTCCGCACCCTCTCCAGCATTTATTGTCTGAAGATTTTTTGAAGATGGCCATTCTGATGAGTGTGAGGTAGTATTTCATTATGGTTTTAATTTGCACTTCTCTAATGATAAGTGAAGTTGAGCATCGTTTCATGTGCTTTTGGGCCATCTGTATGTCCTCTTTGGAGAGGCGTCTGTTTATGTCCTTTTCCCATTTTTTGATTGGGTTGTTTGATTTTCCTGTGCTGAGTTGTCTGACTTGCTTGTAGCTTTTGGAGATTAATTCTTTGTCTTTTGGTTTCATTTGCTATGATTTTCTCCCACTCTGTGGGTTGTCTGTTCAGCTTTATTGTAATTTCTTTTGCTGTACAAAAGCTTTTAAGTTTCATTATGTCCCACGTGTTCATTTCTGTTTTTAGTTCCACTATTTTAGTAGGTAGGTCGGAGAAGGTCTTGCTTTGATTGATGTCCTTGAGGGTTTTGCCTATATTCTCCTCTAAGAGTTTGATGGTTTCTGGTCTTCCTTTACAACACAATGACTTTTTCACCAACATGTATGTTCCCAGATCATTCATATGCATATCCCTGGACCCTCCCCTCACCCAGTTCCCCCACTCCCACCCCTCCAGACCATCACCCCAAGTGATTGTAGGTACTCCTATTCCCTTAGCACAATGACCATAGCTATCTTTTCCACACATGCCAGTATAGGTTTCGATGTTATTTCCTCTATGCCTCCCTCTCACTGTTCGATCTCCACAATGTCCTTATGTCTATTCTCTGTTTTTCCATGAGTTCACTGCGTGTGTTATCATGACCATCTTACTAGATCCCATATATATGAGTTAGTATACTGTACTTGTCTTTCTCTTTTTGACTTACTTCACTTTTTATGATAGGTTCTAGAGCTAGCCACCTCATTAGGACTGAGTCTTCTGCATTTCTTTTAACAGCTGAGTAGTATTCCATTGTATATATGTACCAGAGCTTCTGTATCCATTCATTTGTCGATGGACATCTAGGTTGCTTCCATGTTCTGGCTATTTGTATAGAGAGCTGCAATGAACATAGGGGTACAGGTGCCTCTTTGATTTCATCAGGATATAGGCCTAATAGTGGGATTGCTGGGTCATAGGGTGCTTCTATTCTTAGTTTTTTAAGGAATCTCCATATTGTCTTCCATAGAGGCCGTATCAGTTTACATTCCCACCAGCAATGCAAGAGGGTTCCCTTTTCTCCGCACCCTCTCCAGCATTTATTGTCTGAAGATTTTTTGAAGATGGCCATTCTGATGAGTGTGAGGTAGTATTTCATTATGGTTTTAATTTGCACTTCTCTAATGATAAGTGAAGTTGAGCATCGTTTCATGTGCTTTTGGGCCATCTGTATGTCCTCTTTGGAGAGGCGTCTGTTTATGTCCTTTTCCCATTTTTTGATTGGGTTGTTTGATTTTCCTGTGCTGAGTTGTCTGACTTGCTTGTAGCTTTTGGAGATTAATTCTTTGTCTTTTGGTTTCATTTGCTATGATTTTCTCCCACTCTGTGGGTTGTCTGTTCAGCTTTATTGTAATTTCTTTTGCTGTACAAAAGCTTTTAAGTTTCATTATGTCCCACGTGTTCATTTCTGTTTTTAGTTCCACTATTTTAGTAGGTAGGTCGGAGAAGGTCTTGCTTTGATTGATGTCCTTGAGGGTTTTGCCTATATTCTCCTCTAAGAGTTTGATGGTTTCTGGTCTTCCATTTAGGTCTTTAATCCATTTGGAGTTGATCTTTGTGTATGGTGTCAGGGAATGTTCCAACTTCATTTGTTTGCATGTAGCTGTCCAGTGTTCCCAGCACCACTTGTTGAAGAGGCTGTCTTTGTCCCATTTTATAGTTTCACCTCCTTTGTCAAAAATAAGAGACCCATAGGTGCATGGGTTTGTCTCTGGGTTCTCAATCTTGTTCCATTGACCTATAGTTCTGTTTTTGTGCCAGTACCATACTGTCTTGATGACTGTTGCTTTGTAGTAGAGTCTGAAGTTGGAGAGGCTGATCCCTCCAGCTCCGTTTTTCTTTCTCAGGATTGCTTTGGGTATTCGAGGTCTTTTGTGTTTCCGTATGAACTGTGTTATTCTTTGGTCTAGTTCTGTGAAGAATGTCATTGGTAGTTTGATAGGGATCGCATTGAATCTATAGAGGACATTTGGTAGTATGGTCATTTTCACAATATTGATTCTTCCGATCCAGGAACATGGAATATCTCTCCATCTGTTTAAGTCTTCTTTAATTTCTCTCATGAGTGTCTTGTAATTTTCATTGTACAGTTCTTTTGTTTCTTTGGGTAGGTTTATTCCTAGATATTTGATTCTTTTGGTTGCAGTGGTGAAGAGGATTGCCTCTTTGATTTCATTTTCTGATTTTTCATCGTTTGTGTATAGGAATGCCAGTGATTCCTATATATTGATTTTATATCCTGTGACTTTGCTGAATTCGCTGATTAGCTCTAGTAGTTTTGTAACCGTGTCTTTGGGATTTTCTATGTATAATATCA
Source organism: Tragulus kanchil (assembly GCA_022376925.1). Taxonomy (NCBI): domain Eukaryota; kingdom Metazoa; phylum Chordata; class Mammalia; order Artiodactyla; family Tragulidae; genus Tragulus; species Tragulus kanchil. The sequence goes on along the minus strand of JAIOJX010000024.1, from coordinate 77,055,241 downwards.
TGTCACCTGCAAAAAAAGAGAGCTTGACTTCTTCCTTTCCAATCTGGATTCCTTTGATTTCTTTCTCTTCTTTTATTGCTGTTGCTAGTACTTCCAGGACTATGTTGAATAATAGTGGTGAAAGTGGACACCCCTGTCTTGTTCCTGATCTTAGAGAGAATGCTTTCAGTTTTTCACCGTTAAGGATCAGATTGGATTTTTAAAAGATGACATCATGGTTGCACAACATTGTAATTGTACTAAATACTATTGAATTGTTGATTTCAAAAGTGTTGGTTTGATGTTATTATATTTCAATTCAATAAGTGATTTTTAAAAATACCACATCATAAACTATATACAATACAGTTTACCCTTGATCAATGAGCAGATTTTGTCTGCGTGTAAATGAATGAATGTAGTTCAAACTCACCTGGTCGAGCACCAACTATAACCCACTTTAAATTAATGACACAGGTAGGTTAAAAATAAAAGAATGTAAAGGATATAATCTGCAAACACTAATCAAAACGAAAGCTGGTAGGAGCAAAAGAATGGATCTTCCCTACAGATAAATTCCAGTTTTTTAAATGTAGAGGGAATGAAGGAAATAGAAAATTATCATTATGAGATAACAGGAACAACCTTCACAGATAAGATTCACCAATAGGCATTAAAATTAAAAGGAGAAAATTTTGGGGCTTCCCTGGTGGTCCAGTGGGTATGGACACCGCCTTGCAGTTCAAGGGGTGCTGGTTCGATCCCTGGCCTGGGAAGATCCCACGTGCCGTGGAGCGACTGGACCAATGTGTCCAATTACTGAGCCGGAGCTCTGGGGCGCATGTGCCCAGAGCTGGTGCTCTGTGACAACAGAGTCCTCCGTGATGGGAGGCCCACATGGGCCAAAGAACAAAGATGGATGAAAATGGACAAATGAAAGACCAATAGAAGTGGCCCACCTGCTCCCCTCCCTCCCCCCCCCCCCAAAATAAATAAATAAATAAATAATTTTTTTTAAAAAAAAGGAGAAAATTTGAGGAGAAATTAGATATATGAATAGTTTCAAAATATCTTCCCCCATGTATATATCTGTTACAAAGGGGAAATAGTTACTTTTCAGTAGAGAAATCTTTCAGACATCACCTTAATCAAGTGACCAAGATAGGCATCACCAGTAATAAGACATATTGACATCAGGTACCTGTAGATAAAAGGTACAGAGAAAAGCACATCATGCCAGAAGATGTATAACTTCAATCTAGTCAGAGAAGACATATTAATACCAGAAGACTGGTATTAATTTAAAGTGTTAAAATCATGAAAGACAAGGCATGAATGATGAACTTCCACAGACTGGAGAAGACTAAGAAGAAATACACTTAAACGCTGTGTGGGGCCCCACTGGCTGCTCGGAAAAGTCATCTTTGCATTGTTCCCGCGTCCGGCTCCCCGCTCTCTGCAGCCACCTCAGCCGCGCGCCATCTCCACCGCCGCGGACTCCGGCAGCCTTATCGCCAGAGTCCTCGAACTCCCTCCTCCTTTTTAGTCCCGGCTATAACCCACTTTAAATTAATGACACAGGTAGGTTAAAAATAAAAGAATGTAAAGGATATAATCTGCAAACACTAATCAAAACGAAAGCTGGTAGGAGCAAAAGAATGGATCTTCCCTACAGATAAATTCCAGTTTTTTAAATGTAGAGGGAATGAAGGAAATAGAAAATTATCATTATGAGATAACAGGAACAACCTTCACAGATAAGATTCACCAATAGGCATTAAAATTAAAAGGAGAAAATTTTGGGGCTTCCCTGGTGGTCCAGTGGGTATGGACACCGCCTTGCAGTTCAAGGGGTGCTGGTTCGATCCCTGGCCTGGGAAGATCCCACGTGCCGTGGAGCGACTGGACCAATGTGTCCAATTACTGAGCCGGAGCTCTGGGGCGCATGTGCCCAGAGCTGGTGCTCTGTGACAACAGAGTCCTCCGTGATGGGAGGCCCACATGGGCCAAAGAACAAAGATGGATGAAAATGGACAAATGAAAGACCAATAGAAGTGGCCCACCTGCTCCCCTCCCTCCCCACCCCCCCAAAATAAATAAATAAATAAATAATTTTTTTTAAAAAAAAGGAGAAAATTTGAGGAGAAATTAGATATATGAATAGTTTCAAAATATCTTCCCCCATGTATATATCTGTTACAAAGGGGAAATAGTTACTTTTCAGTAGAGAAATCTTTCAGACATCACCTTAATCAAGTGACCAAGATAGGCATCACCAGTAATAAGACATATTGACATCAGGTACCTGTAGATAAAAGGTACAGAGAAAAGCACATCATGCCAGAAGATGTATAACTTCAATCTAGTCAGAGAAGACATATTAATACCAGAAGACTGGTATTAATTTAAAGTGTTAAAATCATGAAAGACAAGGCATGAATGATGAACTTCCACAGACTGGAGAAGACTAAGAAGAAATACACTTAAACGCTGTGTGGGGCCCCACTGGCTGCTCGGAAAAGTCATCTTTGCATTGTTCCCGCGTCCGGCTCCCCGCTCTCTGCAGCCACCTCAGCCGCGCGCCATCTCCACCGCCGCGGACTCCGGCAGCCTTATCGCCAGAGTCCTCGAACTCCCTCCTCCTTTTTAGTCCGCTGTATCGGGTCACCGGTGTGCCCCATCATGTCAGACGCAGCCGTGGACACCAGCTCCGAGATCACCACCAAGGACTTAGAGGAGAAGAAGGAATTGGTGGAGGAGGCGGAGAATGGGAAAGAGGCACCTGCTAACAGGAATGCTGAGAACGAGGAAAATGGGGAGCAGGAGGCCGACAATGAGGTAGACGAAGAAGAGGAGGAAGGTGGGGAGGAAGAGGAGGAGGAGGAGGAAGGTGATGGTGAGGAAGAAGATGGAGATGAAGACGAGGAGGCTGAGGCAAATACGGGCAAGCGGGCAGCTGAAGATGATGAGGATGACGATGTGGACACCAAGAAGCAGAAGACCGATGAGGATGACTAGACAGCAAAAAAGGAAAAGTTAAACTTAAAAAAAAAGGTCACCGTGACCTATTCACCCTCCACTTCCCGTCTCAGAATCTAAACGTGGTCACCTTCGAGTAGAGTCCTGCCCGCCCGCCCACCGCGGGCAGCGCCACCAGCCGATGACACGCTCTCCACCACCCTACCAAAACCACAACGCGAATTTGCAACAAGGGAGGAAAAAAGAACCAAAACTTCCAAGGCCCTGCTTTTTTTCTTAAAGTACTTTAAAAAGGAAGATTTGTTTGTATTTTTTATGTACATTTTATATTTTTGTACATATTGTTAGGGGTCAGCCATTTTTAATGATCTCGGATGACCAAACCAAGCCTTCGGAGCGTTTTGTCCTACTTCTGACTTTACTTGTGGTGTGACCATGTTCATTATAATCTCAAAGGAGAAAAAAAACCTTGTAAAAAAAGCAAAAACAACAACAAAAAAAACAATCTTATTCCGAGCATTCCAGTAACTTTTTTTGTGTATGTACTTAGCTGTACTGTAAGTAGTTGGTTTGTATGAGATGGTTAAAAAGGCCAAAGATAAAAGGTTTCTTTTTTTTCCTTTTTTGTCTATGAAGTTGCTGTTTATTTTTTTTTGGCCTGTTTGATGTATGTGTGAAATAATGTTGTCCAACAATAAACCGGAATTTTATTTTGAAAAAAAAAAAAAAACGCTGTGTGGGATCCTGGAACAGAAAAAGGACATTAGCCAAAAACTAATAAAATCCAAATAAAGTGTATAGTTTAGTTGTAATATGTATCAATGGTAACTTCTCAGTTTTTATTATCATCTCATGGTTATGCAAGATGTTAACATGAGGAAATGTTGGACGAAGTATATATGGGAATTTTTTGTATTATTTTCAGATTTTTCTCCAAGTCTAAAATTACTCCAAATTAAGAAATGTTAAACATTCTTTAAGTGAATGAAAGGAAAGAGACAATGAAGGAAGAAGAGGGTAGTGGCTATATTAATGTCATATAAAGTAGACTTCAGAACAAGGAATACTATCAGCAGGAAAAAGGGACATTAAAAAATGATGAATCAAAAAAATTTTTTTTAATGATGAATCAACTCACTAAGAAGACATAAAAATTCTAAATGTGCATGCAGCTAACAATAGAACTTCAAAATACATGAAGACAAAATGGGTAGAACTGAAAGGATAGATAGACAAATCCGCAGTTACATGTGAAGACTTCAAAGCTCCTCTTTGAGTAGCTGACAGAACCGGGTGAAGGAAAATCAGTAAGGATTTATGTATGGCCTTTGACACTATCAACCAACTTGAAATGACTGGCATTTTCAGAGCATTCCACTCAACAGCAAATGAATACATAGTTTTCATGTGGGGGATTCTGCAAAATTAGACTTAAAGACTTACCGTTTCATCTGGGGTAATCAAAGAACCCATATAGGTAGCATTTGCTGAAAAATTCACCTGCCAATGCAGGAGACAAGGATTTGATCAGGAAGATCCCTTGGAGTAGGAAATGGCAGCCCACTCCAGCATTGCTGCCCAGAAAATTCCATGGACAGAGAGTCAGGCAAGCTACAGTCCATGGGTCTGCAGAGAATTGGACATAACTGAGCACATTCACATGCCTCTTTTAGGAAAGTGAAAGTGTTAGTCAATCAGTCATGCCCTACTCTTTGAGACTCCATGGACTGTAGCCTGCCAGGGTCCTCTGTCCTTGGAATTCTCCAGGCAAGGATACAGGAGTGGGTTACCATTTCCTCTTCCAGGGGATCTTCTCAATCCAGGGATTGAACCTCGATCTTCTGAACTGCAGGCAGATTCTTTACAGTCTGAGTCACCAGGGCAGCCTACCTCTTATGGGAGGTTAGGGTTTTTCAGGACACCTGAGACAAATCCAAGCTTTGGTCAGGGATTCTAGCTATTTAAGTGCAAGCTAGTAAGAATTAGTTTTGTTTTGTTTTGTTTTTAAATGAATTTAGCCAACAGGAAACCTCCTTTGATAAGTCTTCCTGTTATCTCCCAGAGCATTGGTAGCTTTACATGGTTGCCTTCTGCTTTGATGTTTGCTGTGACTTCCAGGAAAGGAAGCACCTCCCCTAAATTAATACCCTGTCTGATACATAATCTAAATCAGGTTACCAAGGACCCAGCAAATGTGTCAGGCCTATTACCCTTCTTCCTACTTTCTAATTTCTTCTTTTAAAACCCAGATGTGTGTGTGTGTGCCTGTTTGTGCACATATCATTTTACTTTTCTAAATCTTATGGCAGAATTTCAGATGTTATGAGTGTCATCTATTATCAGTTATATTAAGATGTAGTTTCAGTAGATTGCATAATGCCCACCCAAAGATGGTCATGTCATAATCCTTAGAATTTGTGAATATGTTACCTCATGTGGCAACCTCATGTGATGTGACTGTTAATAATTTTGAGAGGAAGAAATTATCCTGGATTATCTGGGTGGGCCTAATATAATTACAAGTGTCCTTATAAGATGGTCTGCAAAATTAGACTTAAAGACTTACCGTTTCATCTGGGGTAATCAAAGAACCCATATAGGTAGCATTTGCTGAAAAATTCACCTGCCAATGCAGGAGACAAGGATTTGATCAGGAAGATCCCTTGGAGTAGGAAATGGCAGCCCACTCCAGCATTGCTGCCCAGAAAATTCCATGGACAGAGAGTCAGGCAAGCTACAGTCCATGGGTCTGCAGAGAATTGGACATAACTGAGCACATTCACATGCCTCTTTTAGGAAAGTGAAAGTGTTAGTCAATCAGTCATGCCCTACTCTTTGAGACTCCATGGACTGTAGCCTGCCAGGGTCCTCTGTCCTTGGAATTCTCCAGGCAAGGATACAGGAGTGGGTTACCATTTCCTCTTCCAGGGGATCTTCTCAATCCAGGGATTGAACCTCGATCTTCTGAACTGCAGGCAGATTCTTTACAGTCTGAGTCACCAGGGCAGCCTACCTCTTATGGGAGGTTAGGGTTTTTCAGGACACCTGAGACAAATCCAAGCTTTGGTCAGGGATTCTAGCTATTTAAGTGCAAGCTAGTAAGAATTAGTTTTGTTTTGTTTTGTTTTTAAATGAATTTAGCCAACAGGAAACCTCCTTTGATAAGTCTTCCTGTTATCTCCCAGAGCATTGGTAGCTTTACATGGTTGCCTTCTGCTTTGATGTTTGCTGTGACTTCCAGGAAAGGAAGCACCTCCCCTAAATTAATACCCTGTCTGATACATAATCTAAATCAGGTTACCAAGGACCCAGCAAATGTGTCAGGCCTATTACCCTTCTTCCTACTTTCTAATTTCTTCTTTTAAAACCCAGATGTGTGTGTGTGTGCCTGTTTGTGCACATATCATTTTACTTTTCTAAATCTTATGGCAGAATTTCAGATGTTATGAGTGTCATCTATTATCAGTTATATTAAGATGTAGTTTCAGTAGATTGCATAATGCCCACCCAAAGATGGTCATGTCATAATCCTTAGAATTTGTGAATATGTTACCTCATGTGGCAACCTCATGTGATGTGACTGTTAATAATTTTGAGAGGAAGAAATTATCCTGGATTATCTGGGTGGGCCTAATATAATTACAAGTGTCCTTATAAGATGGAGACAAAGGACAAGGGAGGTAAGGGTCAGGAAAGGAGATGTAGAATTCCCTGGTGATCCAGTGGCTAAGACTCAGCACATTCACTCCCTAGGCCTGGGTTCAATCCCTGGCCCGGGTACTGAGATCCTGAAAGTTGCACAGCATGGCCAAGAAAAGGAGACCTCATAACAAAAATAAGGTTGGAATGTGGGCTCTAAAGATGAAGGAAAAAGGCCCCAGCTCTTATGAGAATGTCTTTCAATGTTAGAGTAAGGAGGAGGAATGTCCTATATTCTCATAAAGAGACTCAGTGCTTTGATTCCCATCCAGGAATCGAACTGGGTTCTCCTGCATTGCAGGTAGATTCTTTATCAGCTGAGTTACAAGGGAATCCATCGTGTAGGGATTGAAATAAAACTTAGTTGAGGGAGTACATTTTCTATGAGTTTTGATTTTTTGGTAGAGTTGACATCCAGCTGCCAGTGCAAAAATAAAAATCCCTGGTTGCTAGAGGACGTTTCTAGGGAGCAATAGCAGCTGTGTTGGTGAGCTATCTGATCTCCCAGTCTTTGATCACCACAGCCAATGAAGAAGTCACCTTTACCAAAGCTGGGGCTAATGTCCTAAGGTCTTTGGAGAACTAGGTTAGTAAAGAATAACTTTCTCCACGCAAAAGTCTTGGTACTCATTGTCTAAATGTTACCTAGCCACATGTTCTATGGAAAAGCCCCTTTCAGTCACTAAGCTACTCAGTGCTTATCAACAACAGTTGAAATGATGACATCCTGACTTCATTCTCACATCAAGACAGCTTTTACTAATGAAAATTTTGTTTTTATCTTAGTTATAAACAAGTAGATTAAAACAATTTCACTTGTCATAGATACCTGGATGTGAAATCATACCAAATGGATACATAACACTGGGGCAAGCATATAAACAAGAGAACAGGAAAGGAAGGCTCCTGGAAACTGGGCTGAATAGATAACTTGTGGGAGGATGAGGAGTCTGGAAGGAACCCCACTGGGTAGGGCATGAAGGGGAATGAAGAGGGAGGAGAAGTGCAGCCAGAATAGGGCCAGGCCCCTGAGGGGCAACTGGAGGGGGTTCTTATGATTGGAAAGCACATCTCCAGAGGGTCAGTAGGGATGAGGAGGGACCCTTAGAGGTTCAGAGGATCGGAAGGGAATGTAGCTAGCATTTCCCCTTCCACCTTGGCCCCAGGGAGCCTGCTGGGGTCTCAGACCTGGTTCTCCACACTCTGAGGCCCCCTCAATGGGCATGAACCCTGGGGGCATAAGAGAGAGGTGGGGAGAAAGAGCAGAGCTGGATGGGGAGGGACCCTGGTTGGAGGGTTCAGAGGACTGCAGAACATGGCTGGCATTCCTCTGTGTATTTGGCCTTGGGTAGCCTGCTGAGGTCTCGAGTATGATCCTACACAGTTGGAGGCCAAAGGTACTCCAAGGGTACCCTCTGGACTGCACTGAGCCTAGTCCTACTCTGCACCCCACCCAGGTCCTTTTTTGGCAGTGTAGGTCCTGAGCATAGCCTGTGCCCTTTCTAAGTTCCAGCTGCCAGTGCAAAAATAAAAATCCCTGGTTGCTAGAGGACGTTTCTAGGGAGCAATAGCAGCTGTGTTGGTGAGCTATCTGATCTCCCAGTCTTTGATCACCACAGCCAATGAAGAAGTCACCTTTACCAAAGCTGGGGCTAATGTCCTAAGGTCTTTGGAGAACTAGGTTAGTAAAGAATAACTTTCTCCACGCAAAAGTCTTGGTACTCATTGTCTAAATGTTACCTAGCCACATGTTCTATGGAAAAGCCCCTTTCAGTCACTAAGCTACTCAGTGCTTATCAACAACAGTTGAAATGATGACATCCTGACTTCATTCTCACATCAAGACAGCTTTTACTAATGAAAATTTTGTTTTTATCTTAGTTATAAACAAGTAGATTAAAACAATTTCACTTGTCATAGATACCTGGATGTGAAATCATACCAAATGGATACATAACACTGGGGCAAGCATATAAACAAGAGAACAGGAAAGGAAGGCTCCTGGAAACTGGGCTGAATAGATAACTTGTGGGAGGATGAGGAGTCTGGAAGGAACCCCACTGGGTAGGGCATGAAGGGGAATGAAGAGGGAGGAGAAGTGCAGCCAGAATAGGGCCAGGCCCCTGAGGGGCAACTGGAGGGGGTTCTTATGATTGGAAAGCACATCTCCAGAGGGTCAGTAGGGATGAGGAGGGACCCTTAGAGGTTCAGAGGATCGGAAGGGAATGTAGCTAGCATTTCCCCTTCCACCTTGGCCCCAGGGAGCCTGCTGGGGTCTCAGACCTGGTTCTCCACACTCTGAGGCCCCCTCAATGGGCATGAACCCTGGGGGCATAAGAGAGAGGTGGGGAGAAAGAGCAGAGCTGGATGGGGAGGGACCCTGGTTGGAGGGTTCAGAGGACTGCAGAACATGGCTGGCATTCCTCTGTGTATTTGGCCTTGGGTAGCCTGCTGAGGTCTCGAGTATGATCCTACACAGTTGGAGGCCAAAGGTACTCCAAGGGTACCCTCTGGACTGCACTGAGCCTAGTCCTACTCTGCACCCCACCCAGGTCCTTTTTTGGCAGTGTAGGTCCTGAGCATAGCCTGTGCCCTTTCTAAGTTCCACCCCTCACAGTCAAGACCTCCCTGGCTTTTCATTTTATTTTTTGCTATCGTGGTTCTGTTTTACATTTTGGTAGTTGTTTCATTCATATGTTTATTTTTTCTAACATGTTTGTCAGTGTTCTAAATTTATTTATTTATCTTTTTAATCCGTGCTATTGTTTTGTTTCACTTTTTTTTTGGTTTGTTTCCTTTTTCTCCATTAGGGTTCCGTTTTACCTTCTGGTGGTGGTTTCATTTATATATATATATATATATACACACACACACACATATATATATATATACCTCAATTTTCTAAATTTATTTTATTCTTTATTATTGGTTCTTTTTTTTTTGGCATAGTGTACAGCTTGTGGGATCTTGTTCATGCTTTGGAATTTGGGCCTGAGCTCCTGTGTTTGGGAGCTCTGAGTCTGAACCACTGGACTAACAGAGAACATCAGACTTCAGAGAATATTAATCAGAGTGAGGTCTCTCAGAGGTCCACATCTCAACACAAAGACCTGGCAAACTGCAGTGCTGGAAAACTCAGGTCAAACAATCTGCAAAATAGAAACACATTTCCACCCAACAACAACAAGATGAGATGACAAAAAAATTCAATTATAGATGAAGGAGCAAGTAAAAGCCTACAAGACCAAATAAATGAAGAGGAAACAGGCAACCTACCTGCAAAAGAATTTAGAGTAATGATAGTTACATGTTGAAGTGCAAGTGTTTAGTCGACTCTTGAATCGTGACTGTATCCCTTATGGCCCCAGGGAGCCTGCTGGGGTCTCAGACCTGGTTCTCCACACTCTGAGGCCCCTCAATGGGCATGAACCCTGGGGGCATAAGAGAGGTGGGAGAAAGAGCAGAGCTGGATGGGGAGGGACCCTGGTTGGAGGGTTCAGAGGACTGCAGAACATGGCTGGCATTCCTCTGTGTATTTGGCCTTGGGTAGCCTGCTGAGGTCTCGAGTATGATCCTACACAGTTGGAGGCCAAAGGTACTCCAAGGGTACCCTCTGGACTGCACTGAGCCTAGTCCTACTCTGCACCCCACCCAGGTCCTTTTTTGGCAGTGTAGGTCCTGAGCATAGCCTGTGCCCTTTCTAAGTTCCACCCCTCACAGTCAAGACCTCCCTGGCTTTTCATTTTATTTTTTGCTATCGTGGTTCTGTTTTACATTTTGGTAGTTGTTTCATTCATATGTTTATTTTTTCTAACATGTTTGTCAGTGTTCTAAATTTATTTATTTATCTTTTTAATCCGTGCTATTGTTTTGTTTCACTTTTTTTTTGGTTTGTTTCCTTTTTCTCCATTAGGGTTCCGTTTTACCTTCTGGTGGTGGTTTCATTTATATATATATATATATATACACACACACACACATATATATATATATACCTCAATTTTCTAAATTTATTTTATTCTTTATTATTGGTTCTTTTTTTTTTGGCATAGTGTACAGCTTGTGGGATCTTGTTCATGCTTTGGAATTTGGGCCTGAGCTCCTGTGTTTGGGAGCTCTGAGTCTGAACCACTGGACTAACAGAGAACATCAGACTTCAGAGAATATTAATCAGAGTGAGGTCTCTCAGAGGTCCACATCTCAACACAAAGACCTGGCAAACTGCAGTGCTGGAAAACTCAGGTCAAACAATCTGCAAAATAGAAACACATTTCCACCCAACAACAACAAGATGAGATGACAAAAAAATTCAATTATAGATGAAGGAGCAAGTAAAAGCCTACAAGACCAAATAAATGAAGAGGAAACAGGCAACCTACCTGCAAAAGAATTTAGAGTAATGATAGTTACATGTTGAAGTGCAAGTGTTAGTCTCTCAGTCATGTCCGACTCTTTGGAATCCCGTGGACTGTATCCCATCAGGCTCCTCGGTCCATGGGATTTTTCAAGCAAGAATACTAGAGTGGGGTGCCATTTCCTTCTCCAGGGGATCTTTCCCACTCAGCAATTAAACCCAGGTCTCCTGCACTGCAGGTAGAACCCTTACTATCTGAGCCACCAAGGAAGCCCGTAATAGTAAATCATAGTAAAGATGATCCAAAATACCAGAAATAGAATGGAGGCATGGGTCAAGAAAATACAAAAGATGTTTAACAAAAATCTAGGAGAACTATAAAATAAACAAACAGAGATGAACACTACAATAATTGAAATGAAAAATACAATAGAAGGAATTAATAGCAGAATAACTGAGATAGAAGAATGAATAAGTGAGCTGGAAGATAGCATGGTGGAAATAACCACTGAGAAGCAGAATAAAGAAAAGAGTGAAAAGAACTGAAAACACTATGTGCACTAACATTCGAATTATAGGAGTCCTAGAGGAAGAAGAGAAAAATAGAGACTCAGAAAATATTTGAAGCAATTATAGTCAAATACTTCCCTAACATGGGCAAGGAAATAACCACCAAAATTCAGGAAACACAAAGAATCCCATACAGGATAAACCCTAGGAGAAACACATCGAGATGCATATTAAGCAAACTAACAAAAATTAAATACAAAGAGTAAATATTAAAAGCAGTAAGGGAAAAGAAAACAAACAAACAAACAAAAACACATAAAAGAATCCCCGTAGGGCTTCCCTGGTGGTCCAGTGGGTAAGGACGCTGCCTTGCAGTGCAAGGGGCGCTGGTTCGATCCCTGGCCTGGGAAGATCCCACGGGCCGCAGAGCAGCTGGACCGATTTGTCCAATTACCGAGCCGGAGCTCTGGAGCGCATGCACCCAGAGCTGGTGCTCTGCCACAACAGAGGCCACCGCGATGGGAGGCCCACCTGGGCCAAAGAACAAAGATGAATGAAAAATAAATAAATGAAAGACCAATAGAAGTGGCCCGCCTACCCCGCCTCCCTCCCCAACCCACCCCCCCCCAAAAGAAACCATTAAAAAAAAAAAATTAAAAAAAAAAAAAAGAATCCCCGTAAAGCTATCAGCTGAATTTTCCTCAGAAATTCTGCAGGCCAGAATGAAGTGGAAGAATATATTTGGAGTGATGAAAGTGAAAAACTTACAACCAAGATTACTCTACTTATCAAGGATTTCATTCAGATTTGATGGAGAAGTCAAAAACTTTACAGAAAAGTAAAAGCTAAGAGAATTCACACCACCAAATCAGCTTTTCAATAAATGCTAAAGGAACTTCTCTAAGCAGGAAACACAAGAGAATAAAAAGACCCACCAAAAAAATTTAAAAAAAGGCAAAACAAAGAAGATAATTGTAATAGGAACATACTTATTGATAATTACTTTCAATGTGAATGAATTAAATGCCCCAACCAAAAGACATCAGCTCATTAAATGGACATAAAAACATGTCTCATGTGTATGTTGCCCACAACAGGCCCACTTCAGACCTAGGAATTGATACAGACTGAAAGTGAGGGGATGGAAAAAGATATTCCATGCAAATGGAAATCAAAAGAAAGCTGGAGTAGGCAATACTCTTATAAGATAAAACAGACTTTAAAATAAAGACTGTTAAAGAGATAAGGAGGAATAATTAACAAGGGATAAATCCAGGAAGAGATAAAAATTATAAATATTTATTCACCCAAGATAGGAGCACCTCAACACCTAAGGCAAATGCTAACAACTGTAAAAAGGGAAATCACAGCAACACAACAGTAGTGGGAGACTTTAGCACCTCACTTATACCAATGGACATATCATTAGACAGAAAATACATAAGGAAACATAGGGTTTAAATGAGACAATAAACCATGTAGATTTAATTGATATTTATAGGACATTCCACCCAAAAGTGGCAGAATACACTTACTTCTCAAGTGTAGATGCAGCATTCTCCAGGATAGAATGCATCACGGATCACAGATCAAGCCTTGGAAAATTTAAGAAAACTGAAATTGTATCAAGCATTTTTTGCAACCACAACATTATGAGATGACAAATCAATTACAAGAACAAAAACTGTAGAAAACATGGAGGCTAAACAGTGTACTGCTAAATAGCTAGGAGATCACTGAACAAATTAAAGAGGAATTTAAAAAGCACCTGAAAACAGATGACAAAGAAAACATGATGACTCGAAACCTATGGGACACAACAGAAGCAGTTTTTGTTTTTTTAAATAAAATACTACTTTATTCCCATCAGATTGACAAGACTGAACAGATGGGTAAGACCAAATGCTGGTGAGGATTTAAGGAAATGGGAACCCAGTTTAGTGAAATAATATGTGTATTGACCACAAGTCAGAAATTCCTTTCTTCAGTATATACTACATAGAAACCTTTATACAAGTCAACAGGGGATAGATATCAGTTCACAGGAGTTCTATTATATTAATTATTTTTAAGCCACACCTAGAAATCCATTATCAGAGAAATGAGTAAGTAAAATGTAAAAATGCATACAACATTCAGTAATATACAAGTCAGTCGGTACAAACTAGATTTACACATTACGCAGAAGCAGTTTTAAGTAGGAAATTTATAACAATTCAGTGTCACCCCAAGAAACAAGAAAAATCAGATAAACATTCTACCCTTACACCTAAAGCAACTAGAGAAAGAAAAAGAAAACCCAAAGTCAATAGAAGGAAGGAAATCATAAAGATGATAGCAAAAATAAATGAAATAAAAATGAAGAAAATAATAGCAAAGATCAACAAAAGTAGAAGTTGGTTCTTTGAGAATATAGACAAATCAACAAGCCATTAGCCAGATGCCTCAAAAAAAAAAAAAAAAAAAAAAGGAGGTGGGGAGAGGACTCAAATTAATAAAATTAAAAATGATAAAGGAGAAATTACAACTGATACCACAGAAACACAAAGGAACATAAGCAATCACTGCCAGCAACTACGTGTCAATTAAATGGACCATCTGGAAGAAAAGGGCAAATTCTTAGAAAGGTATAACTTTCCAAGACTGAGCCAGAAAGAATTAGAAAATATGGACAGACAAATAACAAGCAATGAAATTGAAACTGAAAAAAAATTGAAACTGAATTTAAAAATCTTCCAGCAAACTTAAGTCCAGGACCAAGCAAATGCTATCAAACATTTACAGAAAAATTAACACCACCTCAACCTTTTTGAAAAAATTGCAGAGGAAGGCACACTCCTAAATCAGGTCTGTGAGTAAGACCACCATCACCCTGATACCAAAACAATGCAAAGATATAACACAAAAAAGAAAATTATAGATCAATGTGACTGATGAAGATAGACATAAAAATCTTCAACAGGGCTTCCCTGGCGGTTCAGTGGGTAAGGACACTGCCTTGCAGTGCAAGGGGCGCCGGTTAGATCCCTGGCCTGGGAAGATCCCACGGGCCGTGGAGCGGCTGGACCGATGTGTCCAATTACCGAGTCGGAGCTCTGGAGCGCATGTGCCCAGAGCCAGTGCTCTGTGACAACAGAGGCCACCAGGATGGGAGGCCCACACGGGCCAAAGAACAAAGATGGATGAAAATAGATAAATGAAAGACCAATAGAAGTGGCCCGCCCACTCCCCTCCCTCCCCAACCCACTTCCCCCCAAATAAATAAAATTATTTAAAAAAATAAAATCTTCAACAGAATACTAATAAACAGAATCCAACACATCCGAAGGATTATACACCATGATCAAGTAGGATTTATCCCAATAATGCAAGGATCCTTCAATATATGCAAATCAACCAATGTGACACATCATTTTAACAAATTGAAAGATAAAAGCCTTATGATCATCTCAACAGATGCAGAGAAAGCTTTTGACAAAATTTAACACTCATTTATGGTAAAACTCTTGAGAAAAGCATAGATGGAACCTATCTCAACATAATAAAGTCCATATATGACAAACCCACACAAGACATCATTCTCAATGGTGAACAACTGAAAGCATTTCCCTAAGATCAAGAACAAGAGAAGGATGTTCACTCTTGCCACTCTTTTCTTTTTTTAAAACTTTTATTTTACTTTTAACGTTTACAGAGTTTCATTGTTTACAGATATGTATGTTCCCACATTAGTCATATGTATATCCCCCCTCCCAGCCCTCCCGACCATCACACAGCACCCCTGAAGGATCCCCTTTTCTCACAGAGCAATGACTATAGCTATTTTCTTCACTTATGATAGTACAGGCCTTCATGCTACTTCCTTTATGCCTCCTAGCCTCTGTTCCTGTCCCACAATGTCCATATGTCCACTGTCCATGTCTGTCTTTCTGTCGCTTCACTGCGTGTGCCATCATCACCATCCTACTAGATTCCATATATATGTGTTAATACATTGTATTTGTCCTTCTCTTTCTGACTGACTTCACTTTTGATGATACGTTCTAGATCCAGCCACCTCATTAGAGCTCAGGTTCTTGATGTCTCATTGCAGAAAGAATTCAGTAAAAGTGATAGGTAAGAAGTGGATTTATTCAGATTCAGAGAGAAACACACTCCACATACTGAGTGTGGGCCATCACAGAGGGCAAGTGCAGTCATGAAATGTGATGAGGTTAGTTTTTATGGGCTGGGTAATTTCACATTATCATAGTAAGTGGCAGGATTATTCCAACTATTTTGCGGAGAGGGTGGAGATTTCTAAGAATTGGGCCACCACCCACTCCTTGGCCTTTTGATAGTGCCTTGGAACTGTCATGGCACCTCTGAGTGTGTCATTTAGCTTGCTGATTGAGGATTAAGGTCTAGACTTCCATTTTGGACCCATTTGATTCCAATCGTTTATGTTGTGTCCTTGGGCTATGTTATTCTTTCAAAAGTTGTGCCCTGCCCCTTTCCTCCTGTTATAGTTCTTTAAGTAACAGTAACAGGAGTAAGAAAGACTATGATTGGTTTCCTCAATTGTTCGTGTTTCCTGGAACACCATTCCCTTTTTTACTGTGACACCAGCTTTTGACTTATTTAAGACTCAGTTTCCCAAAGTATTTGCAAGTCATTGTAGGTTCACAGCCCACAGGGAAACCATATGTGTTGATAAAGTACAATGACATTAATGAAATGTTCTGGAAGGAGACATGCCAGAGGGACAGCAAAACCTTGTCTTCTGCTCACCTTTAGAAGGTGAATGGTAGAGAGAGAAGGAGGCGACTTAGCCAGAGGGACTAAACAATACTTTTATTTTACTTTTAACGTTTACAGAGTTTCATTGTTTACAGGTATGCATGTTCCCAGAGTAGTCATATGTGTATCCCCCCCCATTCCACCCCTCCAGACTGTCATACAGCACCCGTGAAGGATCTGCCTTTCTCACAGAGCAATGACTATAGCTATTTTCTTCACATATGATAGTACAGGACTTCATTCTACTTCCTTTATGCCTCCTAGCCTCTGTTCCTGTCCCACAATGTCCATATGTCCACTGTCCATGTCTGTCTTTCTGTCGCTTCACTGCGTGTGCCATCATCACCATCCTACTAGATTCCATATATATGTGTTAATACATTGTATTTGTCCTTCTCTTTCTGACTGACTTCACTTTTGATGATACGTTCTAGATCCAGCCACCTCATTAGAGCTCAGGTTCTTGATGTCTCATTGCAGAAAGAATTCAGTAAAAGTGATAGGTAAGAAGTGGATTTATTCAGATTCAGAGAGAAACACACTCCACATACTGAGTGTGGGCCATCACAGAGGGCAAGTGCAGTCATGAAATGTGATGAGGTTAGTTTTTATGGGCTGGGTAATTTCACATTATCATAGTAAGTGGCAGGATTATTCCAACTATTTTGCGGAGAGGGTGGAGATTTCTAAGAATTGGGCCACCACCCACTCCTTGGCCTTTTGATAGTGCCTTGGAACTGTCATGGCACCTCTGAGTGTGTCATTTAGCTTGCTGATTGAGGATTAAGGTCTAGACTTCCATTTTGGACCCATTTGATTCCAATCGTTTATGTTGTGTCCTTGGGCTATGTTATTCTTTCAAAAGTTGTGCCCTGCCCCTTTCCTCCTGTTATAGTTCTTTAAGTAACAGTAACAGGAGTAAGAAAGACTATGATTGGTTTCCTCAATTGTTCGTGTTTCCTGGAACACCATTCCCTTTTTTACTGTGACACCAGCTTTTGACTTATTTAAGACTCAGTTTCCCAAAGTATTTGCAAGTCATTGTAGGTTCACAGCCCACAGGGAAACCATATGTGTTGATAAAGTACAATGACATTAATGAAATGTTCTGGAAGGAGACATGCCAGAGGGACAGCAAAACCTTGTCTTCTGCTCACCTTTAGAAGGTGAATGGTAGAGAGAGAAGGAGGCGACTTAGCCAGCTTCTGTATTTGGTACTAAACAATACTCTAAATGATGTCACAATCTATATACTACAAGTTTGAATAGTACTCTTCCCTGGGAAATTCCATGGACAAAGGAGCCTGTGGCTACAGTCCCTGGGATGCAAAAGAGTTGGACATGACTTAGAGAGTAAACAACAAAATTTAACCAATTAAGAATGCATAATGAATTAGTTATTTCTATACATACTTTCTTACTCTAATCTTGAAAAAAATGTCTTCATATTTAACATTATCAGGCAGATGAAATGGGACAATTAATTTAGCTGGAACCACACAGCTCAGATGGAACATGAACACACATTCCAGAACCCAGCCGGAAACCCTGACTGGAACTTAAACCCATGGTCTTTCAATTAAGATCACACATGTGGTCTCAGGATTCAGCGGAGTTCAGATTCTATTGCAGACAGAATTCGGTGAGAGACAAAGTGATAGATAAGATTTAAGTATAAAGACACACATTCCATAGATAGAATGCAATCTGTTTCAAAAGCCAAGAATAACCTTGGGAGAAACATTCTCCATAGACAGTGTATGGACTATCTCAGAAAATGAGAGGCCCTGAAATACGGGGTGGGTAATTTTTATGGACTGGGTAATTTCATAGGCTAATGAGTGGGAGGATTATTCCAACTATTTCAAGGAAGGGACCGGGATTTCCAAGAATTGGGCCACAATCAACCTTTTTGCCTTTTATGGTTGACCTGGAAATTGTATGGTGCCTGTGGGTGTGTCATTTATCATGCTAATATATTACAATACAATGATTAGGTTCAAGGTCCCCCAGAAGTTGAATCTTCTGCCATCTTGAACATAATTGTTTCTAACTAGGTTTTGTCATGCCCAGTGGCTATGGTGGGTTTCCCAGGTGGCAGTAGTAGTAAAGAACCCACCTGCCAATGCAGGAGATGCAAGAGACATGGGTTCAATCCTGGGGCTGGGAAGATCCCCCTAGACGAGGGCATGGCAACCCACTCCATTATTCTTTTTTTTTTTTTCTTTTTCATTCTACTATTCTTGCTTGGGAAATTCCATGGACAGAGGAGCCTGGTGGGCTACAGTTCATTTCAGCTCAGTTGTTCAATCATGTCTGACTCTTCATGACCCCATGGACTGCAGCACACCAGGCTTCCCTGTTCTTTACCATTTCCTGGAGCTTGTTCAAACTCATGTACATTGATTCTGTGATTCCATCCAACCATCTCATCCTCTGTCATCCCCTTCTCCTTCTGCCTTCTATTTTTCCAAACATCAGGGTCTTTTCCAATGAGTCAGCTCTTTGCATCAGGTGGTCAAAGTATTGAAGCTTCAGCTTCAGCATCAGCCCTTCCAATAAATATTCAGAGTTATTTTTTTTTTTTTTAGCATTAACTGGTTTGATATCCTTGCAGTCGAAGGAACTATCAAGACCCTTCTCCAACACCACAGTTCGAAGGCATCAATTCTTCTGCACTGAGCCATCTTTATGGTTCACTTCTCATGTACATACCTGACTACTGGAAAAACGACAGCTTTGACTATATGGACTTATGTCAACAAAGTGATGTCTCTGCTCTTTAATATGGTGTCTAGGTTTGTCATAAGTTTTCTTCCAAGGAGCAAGTATCTTTTAATTTCATGACTGCAGTCACAGTGATTTTAGAGTCTAAGAAAATATGGTCTGTCACTGTTTCTATTGTTTGCCCACCTGTCTCCCATGAAGTGATGGGACTCCATGCCAAGACCTTTGTTTTTTGAATGTTGAGTCTTAAGCCAGTTTTTTTCACTTTCCTCTTTCAGTTTCACCAAGAGGCTTTTCACTTTCTGTCATAAAGGGGGGGTGTCATCTATATATCTGAGGTTAGTGATATTTCTCCTGGCAATCTTCGCAAGGAAAGTGTGATAAAGGAAGAGATGCTGACCTCAGACAGGCAAATCAAGCTTTATTAAAGCTTGAGAGGGGCTGCCACGAGAGATCAGGTTACACAGAAGTAACTGAGAGAAAGTGGTGCATGCTTCTGGTGTGATGAAGAACATAAGTAGATTGGTGGGGATAGGGAAAGGGAGTGGATGCCAGAGGATGGGATGGGGTGGTGCCGAAGTGAGTAAGTTCGCAGGCTGGAGACCTCTGTGACTGCAGAGATTCCAGGAGGTTGTGGGAGGGGGGTAAACTCTCGGGGGAAGGGGTTCTTTGTCTGTTCAGGAGGTCACAGGGCTGAATCAGCTCTTTGCAATTTCCCACCTCCATCAGTCTTGATTCCAGCTTGTGCTTCACCCAGACCAGCATTTCATATGATGTACTCTGCATATAAATTTAATAAACAGGGTGACAATATACAGCCCTGAGGTATTCCTTTCCCAATTTGGAACCAGTCCACTGTTCCATGTACAGTTCTATTTTATATATATATATATATATATATATATAGTTAATATTTATTTGGCCATGTGGGTGTTAGTTTCAGCATTCAAACTCTTTGTTGTGGCATGTGGGAACTAGTTCCCTGACCAGGGATCAAACCCAGGCCCCCAGCATTGGAAGTAGTGAGTCTTAGCCACTGGACCACCAGGGATGTCCCCACGTCCAGTTCTAACTTGTATGAGCCATGCCTTATAGGGCCACCCAAGACAGATTGCCCATGGTGGAGAATTCTGACAAAATGTGGTTCACTGGAAAAGGGAATGGCAAATCACTTCAGCATTCTTGCCTGAGAACCCCGTGAACAGTATGAGAAGGACTACAGTCCATGGGGTCACAAAAGAGTCAGACACAACTGAAGTGACTTAGCTCTATCACTCATGCATGATAGCTATGTCATTCTTTTAAAGATTGTGGTCTGCTTTCAGTTTCACAACTAAACATTCAATTACCTCAAAATTTCCTGGAAACTAATGTGAGAAAATAAAACTATAAGGGGAAGGAATTACAATAAAGTTTTTCATTCATTCATTCATAAAAATTCTCAGAATAAGAAATAAACAGGGCTTCCCTGGTGGTCCAGTCGGTAAAGAGTCTGCCTTGCAGTGCAAGGGGCACCAGTTTGATCTCTGGCCTGGGAAGATCCCACATGCCGCAGAACAACTAGACAAGTATGTCCAATTATGAGCCAGTGCTCTGGAGTGCATGCACCTCTCTGCAACGAGGTGGGAGGCCCACACAGGCCAAAAAATAAAAATGGTGAAAATAAATAAATAAATAAAAAGACAATTTAAAAAAGAGGACAAAATTTAGGAAAAAAAAAAAAAAGAAAAGTTACCTATCTGAGAATATAATTTATTAATTATTCTCCATTTGGGAGAATGTATATGAGGGTAAATGATATTTAAAAAAATAAAATTCAACCAAGTAAAATTGAGACCTAATGGTGATTCATGAATCAGGCTGCATTCCATCTGACAACTAGAAGGACATTCCAGTAGCAGTACAAAATGGAAAACTTTTATAAAAAGGATGACAAAAATGTTATAAGCAAAAGAAAAGGATTACTTTGGGCCAGATCTCCTTCATTTTGAAGGGAAGAAATAGCTAAGGTCTTTGTCATGCATATTACCTCACTAGTAGTTGATCAGGAAATTTCAGATTGTTTTATAGGTCACATTTCTGGGTAGGACTGAAACTATAATTATTGGCTTCATGTAGTGAAGCACAACAGACTCCATTTGGGGCTTACTGTTTCTTTTTAACACTATTTTATTGAAGTATCCAACTCATTGGGATATAAGTGAAACCATGCAGGACTTAATGTAGCTCAGGTTCTTGATGTCTCATTACAGGAAATTCAGCAAGAGAAAAGGTGATAGGTAAGCAGTGGGCGATTTAGAGAGAAACGCACTACACAGACAGGCCAGCTCAGAAGGAGAGGCATTGGGGTATGTTGCTGCCATTTTTTACAGGAGTGGATAATTTCATAGACTTAATTAGAGAACTATTGGACCTAATTGGTTCTAATCAGCTTTTGAGGGGGAAGGGGTGGGAATTTCCAGAAATTGAGCCACTGCTCACTTTTTGACCTTTACGGTTGGCCTTGGAACTGTCATGGGGTCTGTGGGTTTGTCATTTAGCTTGCTGATGTGTTATAATGAGTATATACTGTAGCTCAAGGTCTAGAGGAAATCAACTTGTCCATCATCTTGAACCTATTTTGTTCTAATCAATTTATGTTGTGTCCTTAAGCTATGTCATTCTTTCAAAGATTATGCCTTGCTCAGTTCCTTCCTGTTTCATGAATACAAGCCAGCTTTCTTTTCTCTGGGACCTGCCACCCAACTGTGGTAGGTTGAGCCCTGCTTTCTTACTGAGTGGTAACTCTTTTTTGTTTGTGTTTGTTTTTGTTTTGGCCCACTTCTATTGATCTTTCATTTATTTATTTCCGTCCATCTTTGTTCCTTGGCCTGCATGGGCCTATCATCTCAGTGGCCTCTCTCATCACAAAGCACCGACTCTGGGCACATGCACTCCAGAGCTCCGGCTCAGTAGTTGGACACATCAGTCCAGCTATTCTGCGGCACGTGGGATCTTCCCAGGCCAGGGATTGAACCGGTGCCCCTTGCACTGCAAGGCGGTGTCTTTGCCCACTGGGCCACCAGGGAAGCCCTGCGTGGTAACTCTTAACAACTCATTTTGATCCCATAAATTTTCATCTCATAACTGAAACCAAGGCCCCCCCAAACTGAGTTTCTCTACTATGTTTATGATTAACCTCTCTATCCCAAACTTTATTCCTGCCCCTGTTCCACTCAAGATTGAAGAGTATCAAAGAAAAAGGACTGACAATGAGCAGTACCTTGTGGGGCCCTCCTGGGTACAAAGACTCTCCCTTCTTGTTTACAGGAAAAGGCGTTAATCTCCTCGGCCTTCCCTGAGTTCCAAAGAACAGGTTCAGATTCAAGGAGTTACCAGTTAGGGAACACAGGAACAAACAAAAAGCAGTCAAGAAACAATAGTTCAAAAAAAGAAAAAGAAATAATAGTTCAGTGATAGAACAGAGTCTGCCTCAGGGAATACACGTAACAATATGATAAATATCTCTGAGTTATTCTGCAGGAACTAAGACCCCTAATCAGGTGGAAGATGACAAATGCATGCTGAGACCCCACACTGGTAAAAACCAGAAGATTATAACTGAGATTCCTGGAAAGCCACCTTGTTACCTCATCACCAATTAGTCAGAAGAAAGTTTTGCACCCTGCAGCTCGCTCCCCAAATATTGCCTTTAAAAAACTCTTTCTTGGAAATCCCCAGGTTGTCCAGTGGTTAGGACACAGTGCTTTCACTTGTGTGGCCTGGGTTCCATCTCTGGTGGAGGAACTAAGATTCTGAAAGCTGTGTAAAGTGTACAGAAACAAAAACTCTGCCCTGATAACCATTGGTGAGTTTAGATCTTTTTGAGTATGAATCAACAAGCACATAGTCCTTGCAATAAACCTTGCTGTATGCCAAACTCCAGTGTTTCAGTTTGTCTGACCTCACTGTGTGTAGGGCACGTGGACTTGAGTCAGACAACATAACTAGCTCTTGGTCATGAGAACCTTTCATGCCAGTGCTTAAGAATCAGTTTTGTCTGAATCTTCATCTCACATCTGAAACAAATCTCTCCTTACTTGATGAGTGAGATTGCCACCCTCTCTCTGCTTATTTTTGCTTCCCAGGCTAACCTTTACCGCCATCAATATTAGACCCTGATGTGAATGCCTTCTGATAAACCTCTTAATCAACTCATTTTGATCCCATAAATTTTCATCTCATAACTGAAACCAAGGCCCCCCCAAACTGAGTTTCTCTACTATGTTTATGATTAACCTCTCTATCCCAAACTTTATTCCTGCCCCTGTTCCACTCAAGATTGAAGAGTATCAAAGAAAAAGGACTGACAATGAGCAGTACCTTGTGGGGCCCTCCTGGGTACAAAGACTCTCCCTTCTTGTTTACAGGAAAAGGCGTTAATCTCCTCGGCCTTCCCTGAGTTCCAAAGAACAGGTTCAGATTCAAGGAGTTACCAGTTAGGGAACACAGGAACAAACAAAAAGCAGTCAAGAAACAATAGTTCAAAAAAAGAAAAAGAAATAATAGTTCAGTGATAGAACAGAGTCTGCCTCAGGGAATACACGTAACAATATGATAAATATCTCTGAGTTATTCTGCAGGAACTAAGACCCCTAATCAGGTGGAAGATGACAAATGCATGCTGAGACCCCACACTGGTAAAAACCAGAAGATTATAACTGAGATTCCTGGAAAGCCACCTTGTTACCTCATCACCAATTAGTCAGAAGAAAGTTTTGCACCCTGCAGCTCGCTCCCCAAATATTGCCTTTAAAAAACTCTTTTTTGGGAAATCCCCAGGTTGTCCAGTGGTTAGGACACAGTGCTTTCACTTGTGTGGCCTGGGTTCCATCTCTGGTGGAGGAACTAAGATTCTGAAAGCTGTGTAAAGTGTACAGAAACAAAAACTCTGCCCTGATAACCATTGGTGAGTTTAGATCTTTTTGAGTATGAATCAACAAGCACATAGTCCTTGCAATAAACCTTGCTGTATGCCAAACTCCAGTGTTTCAGTTTGTCTGACCTCACTGTGTGTAGGGCACGTGGACTTGAGTCAGACAACATAACTAGCTCTTGGTCATGAGAACCTTTCATGCCAGTGCTTAAGAATCAGTTTTGTCTGAATCTTCATCTCACATCTGAAACAAATCTCTCCTTACTTGATGAGTGAGATTGCCACCCTCTCTCTGCTTATTTTTGCTTCCCAGGCTAACCTTTACCGGCCATCAATATTAGACTGATGTGATGCCTTCTGTGTGGCAGGTATTTAAATGTTAGTCACATGTAGAATGCATCTGAGAGCAATGAAGAAATCTACCCCAAACAGGTATAAGAGCTACTTCCCGTAAAAAATTGGCCTTTATCCCATCATCTTAGTCTGCTTGGACTACTATAACAGTAATACTGGGTGACTGAGTGACTTAAACAGCAAACATTTATTTCTCACAGTTCTAGAGGCTGGTAAGTCCAAGATCAAGGTACTTACATATTGGGTGTCTGATGAGAGCCTGACACCTGGTTCATAGGCAGCCATCATTTTGTTGTGTACTCATAAGGTGGAAAGGGTGGGAATTCCCTGGGGCCTCTTTTACAGAGCACTAATCCCTCCATGAGAGCTCCACTGTCATGACCTAATCATTTCCAAAGTCCCACCTTCTAATGAAGACTCTTGAGAGTTCCTTGGACAGCAAGGAGATCAAACTAGTCAATCTTAAAGGAAATCAATCCTGAAGATTCATGGGAAGGACTGATGCTGAAGCTGAAGCTCCAATACTTTGGGCACCTGATGTGAAGGGCTGACTCGTTGGAAAAGACCCTGATGCTGTGAAAGATTGAAGGAAGGAGAAGAGGACGACAGAGGATGAATGGTTGGATGGCATCATTGACTCAATGGACATGAGTCTGAGCAAACTCTGGGAGATGGTGAAGGACAGGGAAGCCTGGCATTCTGCAGTCTGCGGGGTTGCAAAGAGTCATGAGCAACTGAACAACAGCCTTCTAATGGTTCTTCCCTGGTTGCATTAAAGGGAGTCATGGCAGATCAACAAGCACATAGTCCTTGCAATAAACCTTGCTGTATGCCAAACTCCAGTGTTTCAGTTTGTCTGACCTCACTGTGTGTAGGGCACGTGGACTTGAGTCAGACAACATAACTAGCTCTTGGTCATGAGAACCTTTCATGCCAGTGCTTAAGAATCAGTTTTGTCTGAATCTTCATCTCACATCTGAAACAAATCTCTCCTTACTTGATGAGTGAGATTGCCACCCTCTCTCTGCTTATTTTTGCTTCCCAGGCTAACCTTTACCGGCCATCAATATTAGACTGATGTGATGCCTTCTGTGTGGCAGGTATTTAAATGTTAGTCACATGTAGAATGCATCTGAGAGCAATGAAGAAATCTACCCCAAACAGGTATAAGAGCTACTTCCCGTAAAAAATTGGCCTTTATCCCATCATCTTAGTCTGCTTGGACTACTATAACAGTAATACTGGGTGACTGAGTGACTTAAACAGCAAACATTTATTTCTCACAGTTCTAGAGGCTGGTAAGTCCAAGATCAAGGTACTTACATATTGGGTGTCTGATGAGAGCCTGACACCTGGTTCATAGGCAGCCATCATTTTGTTGTGTACTCATAAGGTGGAAAGGGTGGGAATTCCCTGGGGCCTTTTTTACAGAGCACTAATCCCTCCATGAGAGCTCCACTGTCATGACCTAATCATTTCCAAAGTCCCACCTTCTAATGAAGACTCTTGAGAGTTCCTTGGACAGCAAGGAGATCAAACTAGTCAATCTTAAAGGAAATCAATCCTGAAGATTCATGGGAAGGACTGATGCTGAAGCTGAAGCTCCAATACTTTGGGCACCTGATGTGAAGGGCTGACTCGTTGGAAAAGACCCTGATGCTGTGAAAGATTGAAGGAAGGAGAAGAGGACGACAGAGGATGAATGGTTGGATGGCATCATTGACTCAATGGACATGAGTCTGAGCAAACTCTGGGAGATGGTGAAGGACAGGGAAGCCTGGCATTCTGCAGTCTGCGGGGTTGCAAAGAGTCATGAGCAACTGAACAACAGCCTTCTAATGGTTCTTCCCTGGTATCTCAGCAGTAAAGAATATGCCTTCAATGCAAGAGATGCGGGTTCAATCCCTGGGTCATGAAGATCTCCTGGAGGAGGGCATGGTAACCCAGTCCAGTATTCTTGCCTGGCGGGGCATATTCCATGGGGTCACAAAGAGTTGGATATGACTGAAATGACTGCAAATGCATGCACTAACACTATCACAATAGAGATGAGGTTTCAACATATGAATTTTGGGGGCACACAAATGTTCAGTCTATGGCACCCACCCAAGTGCTTGTGAAGCCACTTTAGATGGTTTATACTTCATAGATTTTTCCTAGAAACTCCTTTCCTTGGCACCCTGTTGAGGTGGTGCCAATAAAATGATCTAGATCCAGTTTCCTTCCTGTAGTGACACTTTTATTGTTGCCATGCCCAACAGCGGGTAGTCAGCCCCTCCAGAACTCTTTCTATCACTTCTGGCAACACACTCTTCTTTCTCCTTTTCCTGGGGCATCAGACACTCTACAGAAGAGATGGTTAGCATTTCTGGGGACAGAGGCAGTTAGGAGGAAAGAAACTCCCTTTGTGACCGGCATCCTCAGAGGCTAGCCACAATCACATCTCAGTCCTTTCTTGTGGAGCAGGGATGCAATGGAGTGGAGAGCAATGCATGGCAGGACTAATTTTCCTATTCTTAGTAAGTCCTGAGGGTTGTTGGCTGACCCCTAACAGTTGGTGATGCTCTGAACTCAAAATGTAGGATGTTTTTACACCTCTGACACTTAGCTTTAAGCCTTGGCTTCCATTCCTGAATCACAGAAAAATCTCACTCAACAATTTATAAGGACATGCACTTATAAACCATCCATTATTGATAACCTGACTTTATCTTGCAAGGGTGAATACAAAGGATTTGATTATATTTTCATGCAGACAAAGGGACTGCAGTTGAAAAGGGGAGAATGAGTACATATATTAGCAGAACAATACAGAAAACTAACACAAATATCCAAAGCAATTATAGTAGCATGTACTTTATATTATGTCCATTTTGCAGAAAAAGGAACAAAGGCACGTTCATTTAAGTGGAATGAGCCTAGATGTTTTCACTCCCAGTTTTGTCCATGCTTTAAAATTGCTTTTTGTTTTCACAGAACTTACAGAAAAGTTGCAAAGATAGTACAGAGAGTTCTTGTATATCTTTCACACAGTTTCCCTAATGCTAATTATATAACCATGGTACATTTGTCAAAACTAAGATATTAACATTGATATAATATTATTAACTACAATATGAACTTTCTTTCCTTTTTTCCACCACTTTTCCCAATAATGTTCTTTTCTTGTACTGCAATCCAATCCAAGGCATCTTGTTGTATTTAGTCATCACATCGTGTTAGTCTTTGGCAGTCTGCCAGTTTCTCCAATCTTCCCATGTCCTTCATGACTTTAACAATTCTAAGAGGTCTGGTCAGATATTTGTAGAATGTCATTCAATTTGCATTTCCTGATGTTTCTCATAATAAGAGTGGGATTGTGGGGTTGAGGGAAGAATATCACAGAGTTGAAACACCCTTCTCCTTGATCATAGAGCAATATAACTTTTACGTATTTACTTACAGCTTTGCTGGGCCTTCATTGTTGTGGGTGGGCTTTCTCTGGTTACAGCATGTGGGGGCTACTCTCCAGTTGCAGTGCTCAGTTTTTCATTGCAATGGTTTCTCTTGCAGAGCACAGGCACTAGGCATGTGACCTTCAGTATTTAAGGCACATGGGTTCAGTAGTTGTGGTGCACAGGCTTAGGTGTCCCTTTGCATGGGGAATCTTCCTGGACAGGGGTCATTCAGTCATAAGGGTGGGCTTGTGACCCCAAGGACTGTAGCCCACTTGGGGTCACAAGGACTGTAGCCCACCACGTTCCTCTGTCCATGGAACTTCCCAGGCAAGAATAGTGGAATGGGTTGTCATTTCCTCCTCCATGGGATCTTCATGACTCAGAAACTGAGATTATCTTTTGTGTCTCCTGTATTGGCAGGTGGATTCTTTACCTCTGTACCGTGTGGAAAGCCTTGTACATTCATCTATATTTCTCTTTCTTTAACACAAATATCCAAAGCAATTATAGTAGCATGTACTTTTTTGTCCATTTTGCAGAAAAAGGAACAAAGGCACGTTCATTTAAGTGGAATGAGCCTAGATGTTTTCACTCCCAGTTTTGTCCATGCTTTAAAATTGCTTTTTGTTTTCACAGAACTTACAGAAAAGTTGCAAAGATAGTACAGAGAGTTCTTGTATATCTTTCACACAGTTTCCCTAATGCTAATTATATAACCATGGTACATTTGTCAAAACTAAGATATTAACATTGATATAATATTATTAACTACAATATGAACTTTCTTTCCTTTTTTCCACCACTTTTCCCAATAATGTTCTTTTCTTGTACTGCAATCCAATCCAAGGCATCTTGTTGTATTTAGTCATCACATCGTGTTAGTCTTTGGCAGTCTGCCAGTTTCTCCAATCTTCCCATGTCCTTCATGACTTTAACAATTCTAAGAGGTCTGGTCAGATATTTGTAGAATGTCATTCAATTTGCATTTCCTGATGTTTCTCATAATAAGAGTGGGATTGTGGGGTTGAGGGAAGAATATCACAGAGTTGAAACACCCTTCTCCTTGATCATAGAGCAATATAACTTTTACGTATTTACTTACAGCTTTGCTGGGCCTTCATTGTTGTGGGTGGGCTTTCTCTGGTTACAGCATGTGGGGGCTACTCTCCAGTTGCAGTGCTCAGTTTTTCATTGCAATGGTTTCTCTTGCAGAGCACAGGCACTAGGCATGTGACCTTCAGTATTTAAGGCACATGGGTTCAGTAGTTGTGGTGCACAGGCTTAGGTGTCCCTTTGCATGGGGAATCTTCCTGGACAGGGGTCATTCAGTCATAAGGGTGGGCTTGTGACCCCAAGGACTGTAGCCCACTTGGGGTCACAAGGACTGTAGCCCACCACGTTCCTCTGTCCATGGAACTTCCCAGGCAAGAATAGTGGAATGGGTTGTCATTTCCTCCTCCATGGGATCTTCATGACTCAGAAACTGAGATTATCTTTTGTGTCTCCTGTATTGGCAGGTGGATTCTTTACCTCTGTACCGTGTGGAAAGCCTTGTACATTCATCTATATTTCTCTTTCTTTTTAAATTTTGGCCTCTTTTATTGGTTATTTATTTATTTATTTTCATCTATCTTTATTGTTTGGCCTGTGTGGGCCTCCCACTGCAGTGGCCTCTCTCGTTGCACAGCCCTGGCTCTGGGCGCACGTGCTTCAGAGTTCTAGCTCATAATTGGACATTCTGGTCCAGCCGCTTCATGTGGGATCTTCCCGGGCCAGGGATTGAACTGGTGTCCCTTGCACTGCAAGGTGAACTTTTTACCTACTGGACCACCAAGGAAGCCTCCTTTTCTTTTTTTATACTTCCTTTTCTAATTGCTTATTTGTTACTACTTCCTTCTCTGACAGTAAGAAACCTGCCTCTCCCTACCTGTAGCATATTTACTTATTTGTTCAGAGTATACATTTAAAGTAGTTTCAAAATTGGTAGACTACACTCCCATAAGACATAAATTTACCAGTTAGATTACAGTGCTTGTGTTCAGTTCCTTGTGTCTTTCAAAGTTTCAAACAAAATACAGTTTCAAACAAAATATTGTTTTCCAAAATTACTTAGGCCAGTTCATTTTCTCCCCCACTCCCATTATTGAGATTGTCATAAATTTGTAAAATTGATTCAATTTTTACAAAATTTTACAAATTGTTTACAAGCTGCATTATATTGTGGGCCCCCAACAACCTGGTGAATTTTGAAAATTTGCATACAATAAGTCACCCTTAGTGCTGTACAGGTTTTTGTGTGTGTGTTTTGAGAAATGCAGTAAGTCAGGTTGCCATCACCATAGAACAGAACCATTTTCCTAACAATTCCCTTAAACAGTTTCTTTGTTGCCTTTCCCCAAACTTACCAGCCACTGATCTGTTTTCCATCCCTATAGTTTTGCTTTTTCAGAATGTCATATAAGCAGAACCGTGTACTATATAGATTTTTAGATATAGCTTCTTTCACTTAGCAAGATGCATTTAATATTTGTTCATGTTATTGCATGAACCTATACTTCACTCATTTTACTCTTGAGTGTGGATAAATTCATCGTGTGAATATAGGACAGCTTGTTTATCCATTTACCTGTTGAAAAACATTTGGGTATTTTCTAAATTTTCACAATTGCGAACAAAGCTGCTCTAAATAGTTGTAGCAGTCATGTATGAAAGTGTGTGTGTGTGAACACAAATGTCACACTTGGATCAATACTTAATAGTGGGATGGCTGGGTTGTATAATAAGCATATGTTTACAAGAAACTGCTGAACAATTTTCCAGAGTGAATGTTATTCCTTGCAATCTCCTCAACAATGAGAATGTCTATTCTTCTGCATTTTCTCCAGTGTTTGGTTGTCCACACTCATTTTACAGTGAAAACTGTCCCTCCCCACCCCGCCCCAGCTTCTTCATTCCTTTTGGCTTCTGCCCAGACTACCAAATAATCCGTATTCTTGCTTTGCAACCTTCTAATATTAGCAAAGGTAATGATTTTAGACTACATCAGGTTTCCACTGTGCACTTAAGGACTCTGTTTTTAACCTACTAACAATTCTGTAAGCCAGTTTCAGCAAACACTCTTAAGTTAATATGAGAGATAACAGAACTGTGCCTGTTACTTTCTGGCTTTCTCAATCTTCTGTTTTTATGAATCCCTTAACTCCCTACTCATCTCATGTTCTTTTTAGCCTAACCAAATGAATCAACTGAAATACAGGGTAATGAAGGGTCTTCTTTAGACTCTGTAGTGGCTATGAATCTGGCAGGATAGACCATCTGTGTGCCTTTCAGCTGGGTGGCTGGAGTCTTCATTTATCAGGAAAGAGCCATGTGCCAGGCCCCTGCTCAGAGTCCCTGTCTCCTACCTTGGCAGTTCACACATTCTCATAGTCATGAGAATCCTCATTTGACATCTCTTCTCCATGCTTCAGCTGACTGTTCTCTATCTCTGCTGATGACTGATAGGCCACATGATCCTTTAAAGTCAGGAAACTCTCTGATTGCATGACAGGTTGGATGTGGATCTCTGGACCATCTGTCCTGCTCTCTACATGGTTTGTGTTTGAGACTGTCATTTCCTCTTCCTGCTGCCTGTCTCTACTGTGACCTGATGGTACATTTTCATAATCCCTGTAGCACTGAAACGCTCCCTGGAGCTGCTTCCCTTGAATGGTCCCGAGATCCAACTCTGCCATGTTGACATAGTCATTTGAGGTCTGAGAAGACCCTTCCCCATCGTTGAGTGGATCACTACTCTCAGTTCCTGGAGACACCAAACTGGTACAGTCACTAGTACTCCCACATCCCTCATCTATTCCTTCAGACAACTCTGGCTCCTTGGTACTTGGGAGGAGGAAGAGGTTCCCAGGAGGGCTGTTGGTAGAAGCTAAAGTCTCAGCAATCTCCTTTGCTGTGGGGATATTGACATAATCTCTTGAATCCTCTGAAGAAGTGCTCGGGTAATCTCTTGAAGCTCTGACGTTGACATAGTGATGCAAGGGAGCAAGGTTTCTGTACATCTGGGGCCCCATGGCATTGTCATAGATGCCTACTCCATACCCTATGGCAAGAGTAGGGGCTCTGTGCATGTGGAGGGCATCGCCTGGTTGGGAGGGCTATGAGTAAGAAGAGAAAGCAAGTAACTAAAGAGAAATAGAAATATGAACTGTCAACTACAAACTGGCATTTTCCCATTACATCGTCAATCACTAAACAAGAACATTTGCCATGTGCCTCTGTGGAGACTGACCTCTGTGCTTTGACAGCTGCTGACCTTTGACACCCCCTGAGGCAGTTCAGGGTGGACTGAGGCACTCTGTGCTCCAGGAAATCTGGTGGGGCAGGTCTTTAGATAGGTGGATGCTTTTAGGAACAGATTTTATGATCTCAATTCTTGCATCTCCTCATATCTAGACGAGTCTCTTCTCCAGGGGCTAGTCATTTATCAGGAAAGAGCCATGTGCCAGGCCCCTGCTCAGAGTCCCTGTCTCCTACCTTGGCAGTTCACACATTCTCATAGTCATGAGAATCCTCATTTGACATCTCTTCTCCATGCTTCAGCTGACTGTTCTCTATCTCTGCTGATGACTGATAGGCCACATGATCCTTTAAAGTCAGGAAACTCTCTGATTGCATGACAGGTTGGATGTGGATCTCTGGACCATCTGTCCTGCTCTCTACATGGTTTGTGTTTGAGACTGTCATTTCCTCTTCCTGCTGCCTGTCTCTACTGTGACCTGATGGTACATTTTCATAATCCCTGTAGCACTGAAACGCTCCCTGGAGCTGCTTCCCTTGAATGGTCCCGAGATCCAACTCTGCCATGTTGACATAGTCATTTGAGGTCTGAGAAGACCCTTCCCCATCGTTGAGTGGATCACTACTCTCAGTTCCTGGAGACACCAAACTGGTACAGTCACTAGTACTCCCACATCCCTCATCTATTCCTTCAGACAACTCTGGCTCCTTGGTACTTGGGAGGAGGAAGAGGTTCCCAGGAGGGCTGTTGGTAGAAGCTAAAGTCTCAGCAATCTCCTTTGCTGTGGGGATATTGACATAATCTCTTGAATCCTCTGAAGAAGTGCTCGGGTAATCTCTTGAAGCTCTGACGTTGACATAGTGATGCAAGGGAGCAAGGTTTCTGTACATCTGGGGCCCCATGGCATTGTCATAGATGCCTACTCCATACCCTATGGCAAGAGTAGGGGCTCTGTGCATGTGGAGGGCATCGCCTGGTTGGGAGGGCTATGAGTAAGAAGAGAAAGCAAGTAACTAAAGAGAAATAGAAATATGAACTGTCAACTACAAACTGGCATTTTCCCATTACATCGTCAATCACTAAACAAGAACATTTGCCATGTGCCTCTGTGGAGACTGACCTCTGTGCTTTGACAGCTGCTGACCTTTGACACCCCCTGAGGCAGTTCAGGGTGGACTGAGGCACTCTGTGCTCCAGGAAATCTGGTGGGGCAGGTCTTTAGATAGGTGGATGCTTTTAGGAACAGATTTTATGATCTCAATTCTTGCATCTCCTCATATTTAGAAAAGCACTACATCCCTTCATGGTGACATCAGATCCTTGCGACTAACCGAAAACCCTTTGTAAAATGACTGTTTATTGATATGGAACTCCCCCTTCTTCAAAACCTTATATATTGATCTTCCTCCCACCGCCTCTTTGGAGCAGTCTCTCAGAGCTATCTGAGGTGCTGCCTCCCAGGCTGCAGTTCTAATTATGCCCCAAATAAAACTTAACCCACAACTCTCAAGTTGTTTATCTGTTTTAATCGACAGGACAAAACCTTTCTTCTTCCCCACCCAGTACTACTATGTCTAATTGTTCCATTACTCAGTTCTTCACCTGGAAACTGCTAGGTCGGGATGAGTGAAGTGGGCTGAGTTTAAGGAAGGTAGTAGTGTAAATTGGTGATAAATTCTAACTGTTTTTTGGCCACATTGTGGGGTTTCAATGGGAAGTGAAGGTAAACATGAACTGGAGAGAGCCTGCCACCCCAGAACACATATAGAGGCCCAGCATAGTGGCCAAAGGTAGAGGCTTGGGTTCAGACTAAAAGTGCAAATCCCAACCTCACCACTCTGCTGAGTTTGCACAGGTTACCTAGTCTCATTGTGCCTTAGTCTCCTAATGTATAAAATGGGGCTAATCATAATAATATTAATACCAAAAGGTTTTTGTGAGGAATAAATGAATTAGTACCTGTAAAGTGTTTAGCTCCTGGCACAAGGAAAACACTAAAAAATGTTTGCTGTTATTAGTTTAGGAGCAGCTGACACACAGATGAGCTATAGCCATTTAGGGACTCCATACCCTAGCAACCTGCATGGGGGCATCGCCTGGTTGGGAGGGCTATGAGTAAGAGAAAGCAAGTAACTAAAGAGAAATAGAAATATGAACTGTCAACTACAAACTGGCATTTTCCCATTACATCGTCAATCACTAAACAAGAACATTTGCCATGTGCCTCTGTGGAGACTGACCTCTGTGCTTTGACAGCTGCTGACCTTTGACACCCCCTGAGGCAGTTCAGGGTGGACTGAGGCACTCTGTGCTCCAGGAAATCTGGTGGGGCAGGTCTTTAGATAGGTGGATGCTTTTAGGAACAGATTTTATGATCTCAATTCTTGCATCTCCTCATATTTAGAAAAGCACTACATCCCTTCATGGTGACATCAGATCCTTGCGACTAACCGAAAACCCTTTGTAAAATGACTGTTTATTGATATGGAACTCCCCCTTCTTCAAAACCTTATATATTGATCTTCCTCCCACCGCCTCTTTGGAGCAGTCTCTCAGAGCTATCTGAGGTGCTGCCTCCCAGGCTGCAGTTCTAATTATGCCCCAAATAAAACTTAACCCACAACTCTCAAGTTGTTTATCTGTTTTAATCGACAGGACAAAACCTTTCTTCTTCCCCACCCAGTACTACTATGTCTAATTGTTCCATTACTCAGTTCTTCACCTGGAAACTGCTAGGTCGGGATGAGTGAAGTGGGCTGAGTTTAAGGAAGGTAGTAGTGTAAATTGGTGATAAATTCTAACTGTTTTTTGGCCACATTGTGGGGTTTCAATGGGAAGTGAAGGTAAACATGAACTGGAGAGAGCCTGCCACCCCAGAACACATATAGAGGCCCAGCATAGTGGCCAAAGGTAGAGGCTTGGGTTCAGACTAAAAGTGCAAATCCCAACCTCACCACTCTGCTGAGTTTGCACAGGTTACCTAGTCTCATTGTGCCTTAGTCTCCTAATGTATAAAATGGGGCTAATCATAATAATATTAATACCAAAAGGTTTTTGTGAGGAATAAATGAATTAGTACCTGTAAAGTGTTTAGCTCCTGGCACAAGGAAAACACTAAAAAATGTTTGCTGTTATTAGTTTAGGAGCAGCTGACACACAGATGAGCTATAGCCATTTAGGGATGCTGGTCTGATGTTTCCAGAACTTCTGATTTTCAAAAAAAACCTGGACATCTGGGCTTATGTGCAAAATCTCTTAGGCTTTTAAATGTTGGCAACTGGTTCAAAATGTCCTTTAAGCAGAACAGAGTACAATCCAAACATGTTTTTGTAGGTGTAAATCACTTGCTCTAAATGCAAAATCCCCTCAGGGCCTAGCTGAACTCACTAGCCAAAGCAATGGAATTTCCTCTGCTTTTCCTTTTATCAGCCATTAGGTCCTGCTGCCCTATAAAGCCTGAGAAGAAGGAGCAGAGCCCAAGAATGGGACATTCTAGAGGAGAGGGAAGCAAATGAGATGACTTGTAGGCAACCACATGGGCAAGGAAAAGCTGGGTAACAGCCCAGTTAGCAGCCCTGCAGTGTGGCTGTGCTCACCCAAGGCTGGCCATAAAACCAAGCAACCGACTCTTTCAACAAGCTAGTGAGAACCTGTCTGTGGAAATAAGCACCCTGATCTTCAGAATAGTCCCTCTACTATCCTTGGTGCCTCTGTCCCACATGGTTGTCTGTCGCCTCCTTGGGAGCTGCCTTCAGAGCCAGGCTTTAAAGTGTCCCTGAGATGCTTAACAGTTTCTACCAGTCACAGTGCTGAGTGACTTAGGAGTATTTCTGCTATGAAGGAGGATTGAAACAATTTGACATAGGCTTGAAAATAATTCCCAAAGCAGAACTTTAAGGTGTTTTGAACACCAACAGCACTGTTGGAAAATTTATGTACCCTCCCAAGATGATTACTTTAAAGGGGACAACACTCATTTGGAGTGTTGGATAACACACATTATCATATCATTATTAAAATAATACACTTCAGTTCCAACAAATGTTCTTGAATACATATGCCTGGTCCCTTTCTTAAAATCCCAAACACTTCCTCCACTCTAAATTTTTGCCTTGGGTGGTAGGAAGGTACATCATTATTAATATTAATACCAAAAGGTTTTTGTGAGGAATAAATGAATTAGTACCTGTAAAGTGTTTAGCTCCTGGCACAAGGAAAACACTAAAAAATGTTTGCTGTTATTAGTTTAGGAGCAGCTGACACACAGATGAGCTATAGCCATTTAGGGATGCTGGTCTGATGTTTCCAGAACTTCTGATTTTCAAAAAAAACCTGGACATCTGGGCTTATGTGCAAAATCTCTTAGGCTTTTAAATGTTGGCAACTGGTTCAAAATGTCCTTTAAGCAGAACAGAGTACAATCCAAACATGTTTTTGTAGGTGTAAATCACTTGCTCTAAATGCAAAATCCCCTCAGGGCCTAGCTGAACTCACTAGCCAAAGCAATGGAATTTCCTCTGCTTTTCCTTTTATCAGCCATTAGGTCCTGCTGCCCTATAAAGCCTGAGAAGAAGGAGCAGAGCCCAAGAATGGGACATTCTAGAGGAGAGGGAAGCAAATGAGATGACTTGTAGGCAACCACATGGGCAAGGAAAAGCTGGGTAACAGCCCAGTTAGCAGCCCTGCAGTGTGGCTGTGCTCACCCAAGGCTGGCCATAAAACCAAGCAACCGACTCTTTCAACAAGCTAGTGAGAACCTGTCTGTGGAAATAAGCACCCTGATCTTCAGAATAGTCCCTCTACTATCCTTGGTGCCTCTGTCCCACATGGTTGTCTGTCGCCTCCTTGGGAGCTGCCTTCAGAGCCAGGCTTTAAAGTGTCCCTGAGATGCTTAACAGTTTCTACCAGTCACAGTGCTGAGTGACTTAGGAGTATTTCTGCTATGAAGGAGGATTGAAACAATTTGACATAGGCTTGAAAATAATTCCCAAAGCAGAACTTTAAGGTGTTTTGAACACCAACAGCACTGTTGGAAAATTTATGTACCCTCCCAAGATGATTACTTTAAAGGGGACAACACTCATTTGGAGTGTTGGATAACACACATTATCATATCATTATTAAAATAATACACTTCAGTTCCAACAAATGTTCTTGAATACATATGCCTGGTCCCTTTCTTAAAATCCCAAACACTTCCTCCACTCTAAATTTTTTGCCTTGGGTGGTAGGAAGGTCCTGAGGCTAGTCTTCCCAAATATTAATAGGGCCTGGGGTCGGGGTGGGAGGTGCTGAAGGACAGGCTGCTTGTGGTGAAAGAAGAAGCAAGACCTAGAGCTCTTGTACTTCTGCTCTTCTGTCAGAGATGTGTTATTTCTCCCAAGGAACTGTCACTTCATTTGACTCTTACCACATGCTCAGAGGGAGGACTGTCAGAATTTCTGGAGAGGAGGCTCTCAGTACTGAAAATATGGATACTCCTTGAAGAATGTCTTCCTGAATGGACAGAGAACAAACCTTGAACACAGTCTTGCCAGTCCGCCAAGTATTTCAGCCTGTACAATCTCTACAACCTGGGTGAAGTGGGTTTGTGTGAGGTCTGGTATTTGGGGCCTCGTATGCTATGGGGAGAGGGTCAGAGCTACAGGGATGATGTACTTACAGACCTGGAACCTTCCTCAGCTAGCTGAGGACAAAAGGACAGTAGCACAGGAATTGAGGAGGCTGGGAACAAAGCCTCTGGGGGTAAACTCTCCCTGCTTTGAGACTGGAGGCCATGTTCTTCTCCTGTATGTCTTCCCTGACTTTATTCATACCTTGCTAACTCCGTTAGCTTATATCAAGAAAAACCAAAACTGGAATTTATGTAATCAAACCATCATACTGTACTCTATAAACTTATGTGATGATAAATGTCAATTATTCCTCAATGAAATTGGAGAAAAACTCAAATAAAATCCCCAACCCAGAGGGTCCCCTGCTTCCTTTTTCAAGCACTCCAAGGCCCCCACTGGAGTTGTACATTGAAGTCTATCTATCCCATTCTCTTGCCTGCTCCCTGAAGGGCAGAAAGGGAGCAAGTTTAGAAAAAGTTGCTTTTGGTGGGTAAGAGGTACATTCAGGGCACAGAAGATCTATAGGTCTGGATTCCATGGATTAGAAAGAAAAAAACCTACTCAGCTCTTCTTGCCTTCGGGGCAAGAGATCATAAATATTTTTGGCTCGTTGTCTGGGTCGAGGCAGAGTCAGCAAGGGCATGACAGTAACTCGGAGGTAAGGAACTTGCACTGCAATGCAATCAAGAAACACAGAGGTCATGGCGGGGCTTAACTACACAAATATTCCCCACCCTCACCATGTATCATGAAAAATGTGTTTCAGACTTGACTGGTTCCCCTTGAGCTAGAATAGGAGACTCAGTAGACAGAAGCAGGAAGAAGAAATGGGTACAGCGGTCCAAGGCATGACTTTCAGAATGAAACTCCACTCAGCACTGAACCTTTCACAGCCACAGCTTAGGATCCCGAGGGAGACAATAACTCGTGTCAGGTAAGAACAGAGGCCTTCCCAGAACAACAGTTTACCTCTGGAGAGTAATGTGCATATGTGTGTGTGTGTGTGTGTGTGTGTGTGTGTGCACTCAGTTGTGTCCAGCTATGGACTGTTGCCTGCCAGGCTACTCTGTCCATGGGATTTTTCCAGGCAAGAATACTGAAGTGGATTGCCATTTTCCTCTTCCAGGGAATCTTCCCAACTCTGGGATCAAATCCACGTTTTCTGTCTCCTGCTTTGGTAGGCAGATTCTTTACCACTGAGAACTGGGCTTTAAATATCAGACTAGACAATTGATCATAGTGTGTTTCAACTTTGGACAAACAAGGGACTCACACTTCTTTCGTTTACTCCAGTTCCACAGGATGCAGAAAACCGCAACAACCAGGAAGCTGGCAAGGAGTCCCGCAAACCCAGAAAAGATGCTGCTGTTGTGGTCTTTAGCTCTGTGAGGAAAACCAAGGGCCATGAGCCAGCCATAGGCGAGTGGGAGGCTGGAGGAGGTGCTTCCTTCAAGAGGTAGGGCTTGAGGATTTGGCATGGGAGCCTGGTGAAGGAAAACTGAAGTGGAATGGGCTGGATGGTAGAAGAGAGGGTCGTCTCCTCAAGGAGAAAGGGAAATAGGACATGGGAGAAGGAACCTATTCCCCTTTTAATGCTTATTGGGTGCCAGTGGCTTGCATTAAACCTTATTTAATCCGTACAACAATCCCATCTCTCTTTGGGACCAAGGAGTCTGAGAATTAGACTCCGTAAGGTACAGTAAATTGTCAAAGGTCACTTAGGTAGGAAGGAGCATGACTGACTGAATGCAATCAAGAAACACAGAGGTCATGGCGGGGCTTAACTACACAAATATTCCCCACCCTCACCATGTATCATGAAAAATGTGTTTCAGACTTGACTGGTTCCCCTTGAGCTAGAATAGGAGACTCAGTAGACAGAAGCAGGAAGAAGAAATGGGTACAGCGGTCCAAGGCATGACTTTCAGAATGAAACTCCACTCAGCACTGAACCTTTCACAGCCACAGCTTAGGATCCCGAGGGAGACAATAACTCGTGTCAGGTAAGAACAGAGGCCTTCCCAGAACAACAGTTTACCTCTGGAGAGTAATGTGCATATGTGTGCGTGCGTGTGTGTGTGTGTGTGTGTGTGTGCACTCAGTTGTGTCCAGCTATGGACTGTTGCCTGCCAGGCTACTCTGTCCATGGGATTTTTCCAGGCAAGAATACTGAAGTGGATTGCCATTTTCCTCTTCCAGGGAATCTTCCCAACTCTGGGATCAAATCCACGTTTTCTGTCTCCTGCTTTGGTAGGCAGATTCTTTACCACTGAGAACTGGGCTTTAAATATCAGACTAGACAATTGATCATAGTGTGTTTCAACTTTGGACAAACAAGGGACTCACACTTCTTTCGTTTACTCCAGTTCCACAGGATGCAGAAAACCGCAACAACCAGGAAGCTGGCAAGGAGTCCCGCAAACCCAGAAAAGATGCTGCTGTTGTGGTCTTTAGCTCTGTGAGGAAAACCAAGGGCCATGAGCCAGCCATAGGCGAGTGGGAGGCTGGAGGAGGTGCTTCCTTCAAGAGGTAGGGCTTGAGGATTTGGCATGGGAGCCTGGTGAAGGAAAACTGAAGTGGAATGGGCTGGATGGTAGAAGAGAGGGTCGTCTCCTCAAGGAGAAAGGGAAATAGGACATGGGAGAAGGAACCTATTCCCTTTGAATGCTTATTGGGTGCCAGTGGCTTGCATTAAACCTTATTTAATCCGTACAACAATCCCATCTCTCTTTGGGACCAAGGAGTCTGAGAATTAGACTCCGTAAGGTACAGTAAATTGTCAAAGGTCACTTAGGTAGGAAGGAGCATGATGAAATGTGAGTCAAGGTCTGTTTGGGCCCAAAGACTGTTCTTTCTATGACTTCACGCTGTCTTCCAAACTTGTAAAGTCCATTTTCTCCCGCTTAACCCATTTCCTACTCTTGGGCTTTCTGTCTTGCTCGAAGAAGACTGCCCCCTTCAATTAGGGAGTAGCTCTGGACAAAAGTCCAGGTTGTCTGCACTTTAATAATCCCTGTAGCACCAACCTGTGGAGCTTGTCTTCTGTTCTGTGGAATGTGCTCAATGCAAAGGCACTGAGCAAGTTCAGGGCCATTTGCAGTTCCCAGGTAGGGCCAGAGCTACTGTTTTGCTTTGTCTATAGGAAACAACCAATTGAGGTTGCAGAATGACTCACTAGCAGAACTGCTCCCCCAAATACTAGAGACCCAGTCATCCATCTGGGAAGGTTTCTGTACATTTGAATTCTAGACTTGTTTACCCAACTTCACAATGCACATTTCCACATGGTCACCTAATAGACATCTCAAATCAAAAATGTTTAAGACAGAACTCCTGTTCTCTACCGACCTCCCACCCTCTGCCCCATAAACCTGTTCCTCCAGTGTTTCCCATCATCTAATGGCTCAGCCAAAAACTTTGGAGCCGTTCTTGAATGTTTTCTCTTTCCCGCCCTATTCGTAGTTAACCAGCAGATTCTGTCTACTCAAGCCTGGACATCTATCCCAAAATAATCACCTCTTGCTCCTCTATTGCTTCCACCTTGGTCCAAGCCTCCATGAGTTCCACATGGACCTTTGTAAGAACCTCTCTAATGACTTCCTTGCTTTCACTTTTGGCCTCAACATACTATCTTCACCCACGGGTCTGAGTGATCCACTAAGTGGTAAATCAGATCGTGTCCCCCCTCTGCTTACAACCCCATGACTTCCCATCACACTTGGGATAGCATTCATAGTCCCTAACTAGCCAGGACATCATGGCCTCTTCTGTTCTGGATTCTGCCTGCCTCTGATTTCATTTCCTTTCATTTATTTTTTTCATTTATTTATTTTCACCCATCTTTATTCTTTGGCCTGTGTGGGCCTCCCATTGCAGTGGGCTTTCCTATTGCAGAGCACTAGCTCTGGGTGTATGTGTTCCAGAGCTCTGGCTTGTAATTGGACACACTGGTCCAGCTGCTCTGCAGCACGTGAGATCTTCCCGGGCCAGGGATCAAACTGGTGCCTCTTGCACTGCAAGGCGGACTCTCTATCCACTGGACCACCAGGGAAACCTGATTTCACTTCCTATTACTTTCCCTCTGACCTTGATGGCCAGGTCTCCATACTGTTCCCGGCAAAGCATAGTCTTGTCTCAGTCCTGCTATGCCTCTCCCACAGCCCAGTCCCTTATTTCACTTAGGTCTCTTCTGAAATGTCACCTCCTCAGACATGTCCTCCCTGGCCGTATCCTCCCTAGTACTCTCAGTCCCCTTACTCTACCCTGGTTTTTCTTCAGCACACTTACGACTGGCTGACATGATGTTATCCATCCATTTGTTCATCTATTTCTATCTGACTATCCCACTTGACTATGACCTCCAGGAGGTCATGAACTTGTTTGTCCTGTTCACCTGGTTCCTGGAACAGTGCCTCATACTCAATAATAACCTGGTGGATATTTGTTAAATTAATGAATGAAGAAATTAACAAATGAATGAATATAGAAATAAGATTGGAGGAGTGCTGCAGGGTTCTGACACTTTATGAATTTATTCCTCATTAATGCCATTGCCTACCTGCAGAGGACATATATTTGTTTGTCATGGTAATGCCATTTATCTCCCCAAACTACAGTGATTTTAAATTATTATTATTGTTGAGCTGTACTGTCATCGTAGCCATGAAATCTATACCTTCCAGTGTTAACATTTCAACGACTGATGGACTTTTTGTTAGTATAATATGGAAGGTCTTAGCTGTAAGACTTACATCAATGATTAGTTCTATGAGATTTTATGTTCTAAGGATTTATCTTTATCATATCTGTGATTCCTTTTTTATTCGTGGCAAGTTTTTAGGATCTAAAAACACATCTGTATAAAAAGTGGGTCTTTTGTTTCCATCAGAGTGGAAACTAGTTTTTATTTCTGTTTTTTTGAGGAGTGACTGGTGGGACCTGAGATAGGAAAGATCGAAGACCACCATCAGAGCCTCTGAGCATAAAACATTCAAGCAGGCCAGGCAGCCAACTTTAAGGAAATGGTATGTTATCATATTTCCTGTCTCCCCAGCAACACCTTTCTCTCTTCAATACCTCTTCCTTTCCTCCCAGCAGTTCTGAGCAAACTTCTCTGAGCCCAGGGTTGAGGGGTCCTAGGAGTTAGTAGACCAGTCTACTCTCCCAGGATAGACCAGGGCCCTCTTTCTAAATCAGGGGAGGGGAGAGCTCACCACCCCTACCACTCACCTGTCGGGGCTGCCAAAGGTTCCCTGCAGAGTGCTGGGCTGTGTGGTCCTCAGTGTGATTTCTGAGCGGGCTGGCGTGGTGGCATCCATTATCCCACAACCCTCTCTGTCTTCAGCTTCTCCTCCTAAGCCTTGTCTCAATCGTCATCAGCTTGCCAGCCTGTCTTTTCTTGTCTCTTCCTTAATTGCTGACTCTCAGGAGAAAAAGCAAGATTGGTTGGCATTTTACGTATTATCCTGTGTAACACAGCTACTCTTTTTAGTAGATAAGAATGACAGAAGTCCTCCTGGTCTCCGTTTTCTGAACATTTCCTAGCAGACAACCTTTTACTCTCAAAATTTTGTCTCCTTAAATCTTTATTAACCAAAACCCACCACAAAAAAGTCCATTAGTTTGTATTCCTTTCCAAAACTTCTAGTGTCTGTTTCTAGAATTTTCTCTCCTAACCAACTCTACCCCTCCCCGCCCACTCCGTGTGTCCCTGACATGTCAGGCTGACTTGACCCAAAATATAAAACGACAGGCTTGCTTTTACCTGGACGTGGCTGCAATGCCGACTTCAGGAGGAAAGAGCTCTTTCTGGTGTGGTGCTCCCAGCTCAGCTCAGGGGAGCCAGGATCTCTGCCTTGTGGGGGATGTCCCAGGGGAACTATCCATGAATTCAGTGTGCTTTTGGGCCTTTTATTTTCGAGATTTTATGTTCTAAGGATTTATCTTTATCATATCTGTGCTTCCTTTTTTATTCGTGGCAAGGTTTTAGGATCTAAAAACACATCTGTATAAAAAGTGGGTCTTTTGTTTCCATCAGAGTGGAAACTAGTTTTTATTTCTGTTTTTTTGAGGAGTGACTGGTGGGACCTGAGATAGGAAAGATCGAAGACCACCATCAGAGCCTCTGAGCATAAAACATTCAAGCAGGCCAGGCAGCCAACTTTAAGGAAATGGTATGTTATCATATTTCCTGTCTCCCCAGCAACACCTTTCTCTCTTCAATACCTCTTCCTTTCCTCCCAGCAGTTCTGAGCAAACTTCTCTGAGCCCAGGGTTGAGGGGTCCTAGGAGTTAGTAGACCAGTCTACTCTCCCAGGATAGACCAGGGCCCTCTTTCTAAATCAGGGGAGGGGAGAGCTCACCACCCCTACCACTCACCTGTCGGGGCTGCCAAAGGTTCCCTGCAGAGTGCTGGGCTGTGTGGTCCTCAGTGTGATTTCTGAGCGGGCTGGCGTGGTGGCATCCATTATCCCACAACCCTCTCTGTCTTCAGCTTCTCCTCCTAAGCCTTGTCTCAATCGTCATCAGCTTGCCAGCCTGTCTTTTCTTGTCTCTTCCTTAATTGCTGACTCTCAGGAGAAAAAGCAAGATTGGTTGGCATTTTACGTATTATCCTGTGTAACACAGCTACTCTTTTTAGTAGATAAGAATGACAGAAGTCCTCCTGGTCTCCGTTTTCTGAACATTTCCTAGCAGACAACCTTTTACTCTCAAAATTTTGTCTCCTTAAATCTTTATTAACCAAAACCCACCACAAAAAAGTCCATTAGTTTGTATTCCTTTCCAAAACTTCTAGTGTCTGTTTCTAGAATTTTCTCTCCCCTAACCAACTCTACCCCTCCCCGCCCACTCCGTGTGTCCCTGACATGTCAGGCTGACTTGACCCAAAATATAAAACGACAGGCTTGCTTTTACCTGGACGTGGCTGCAATGCCGACTTCAGGAGGAAAGAGCTCTTTCTGGTGTGGTGCTCCCCAGCTCAGCTCAGGGGGAGCCAGGATCTCTGCCTTGTGGGGGGATGTGAGGGGCACCAAGGAGGAACTGCTAGGAGGGCAGAGACAGGCTCCGTGAGAAGCTCATCTTCCCCCAACCCCCAAAGGAAAGAGAAGAGAACAAACACTTTGCCAGAATGGAAACAGATAGTCAGCTACAGGAAGCAACACCACCAACGTGCTAGTGAAGCCTGGGGCCCAGGAAATGCTGCTCAGCTCTTAATAGATAGAAGCAAGTGTGCTTGCACCCGGTTCTCTGGGCTGGCCAGTGTTCTGTGGTCTGGGGAGAGCATGATTCAAGGTGGGGCAAGGTTGTAGGGGATTTGTGATGGATTGTCCCGGGTTTC
Source organism: Tragulus kanchil (assembly GCA_022376925.1). NCBI lineage: Eukaryota > Metazoa > Chordata > Mammalia > Artiodactyla > Tragulidae > Tragulus > Tragulus kanchil. Next base: position 77,010,257 of record JAIOJX010000024.1, on the reverse strand, counting down.
TGAGATTCTGAGAGATTTACAAGCCTCCAGATTGACTGTGTTTGTTTCAGCAGGTCTGAGGAGCACTGGAAGGTGCTTTTAAGAAACAAATTCAGGTTCCTGATACTCACTGCAGATTCATATCTGGAGGGTGCAGAGGGGGAGAGATGGTTTTCATTAGTGCTTCCCAGGTGAAAGTGGTCTGTGTTTCACATTTTGAGGATCTCTGCTCTGGGCATTATGTCCGAAATGGAGTTGATGTGGACTTGGCATGGTCCGGGGTTGGGTGGGGGAGTGGGCTGCCCTCATGATCCCCTGCTGCTGGTTTTCTTGCTCATAGGGCTGCTCTAGAGAAGATCCATCTCAGTCTAGCTTGCTGTGCACTTGTCCCAGAAGCTGGAAGATTCATCCCCTGTGTCTACCCAAAGTGTCCCAAACTTGAAAAATTGTTCAAAGCTTTTTTCTAGCTTTTTTCCTAACTTCGTCGTCCCTTTCACTAATTTTCTGACACTCTTCCATCTTGGGAGAGTTCAAGAATAAGGGGCCACTTACGACCATTAGTCTTAAGAAGAGCCTCTGATGTCACATTCCACAAGGAAATGGATTCCCAGCTGGATGGCAGGGGAGTCAGCCAGAGCCTTACCACATGCCTCTCTCTTATCCCAACGAACACTGAAGCCCCAGTTTCCCTCAGGAGTCAACACCTGCCCTGCATCCAGGCTCCTACAGGGCCCTTGTTGGGGGAGGAGTTTGCAGGTTGGCCCTGGCCAGCTCTCCACTGGGCTCTCGTGGGACAGGTCCTCACTGCCTTCCCTCCAAGTTGCCCTACCTGGCAGGAAGCAGAGATGACACAGAGGCAGCTGATTCTAGAGCTTGAATTTGGATTTCTGTCTACCTCTCCTTTGAATGGGTCTAAGTAGGAACAAAGACTCCTCACAGGGGAAAAAATCCATTGCTGCATCACACTTGTGGCTGGGAATGGAGGAAGAGAGGACTTCCCAGATCTGGTACCAGTAGCAGATGGTGTGTGAACTGGGGGGGGGAGCATGATTCAAGGTGGGGCAAGGTTGTAGGGGATTTGTGATGGATTGTCCCGGGTTTCTGAGATTCTGAGAGATTTACAAGCCTCCAGATTGACTGTGTTTGTTTCAGCAGGTCTGAGGAGCACTGGAAGGTGCTTTTAAGAAACAAATTCAGGTTCCTGATACTCACTGCAGATTCATATCTGGAGGGTGCAGAGGGGGAGAGATGGTTTTCATTAGTGCTTCCCAGGTGAAAGTGGTCTGTGTTTCACATTTTGAGGATCTCTGCTCTGGGCATTATGTCCGAAATGGAGTTGATGTGGACTTGGCATGGTCCGGGGTTGGGTGGGGGAGTGGGCTGCCCTCATGATCCCCTGCTGCTGGTTTTCTTGCTCATAGGGCTGCTCTAGAGAAGATCCATCTCAGTCTAGCTTGCTGTGCACTTGTCCCAGAAGCTGGAAGATTCATCCCCTGTGTCTACCCAAAGTGTCCCAAACTTGAAAAATTGTTCAAAGCTTTTTTCTAGCTTTTTTCCTAACTTCGTCGTCCCTTTCACTAATTTTCTGACACTCTTCCATCTTGGGAGAGTTCAAGAATAAGGGGCCACTTACGACCATTAGTCTTAAGAAGAGCCTCTGATGTCACATTCCACAAGGAAATGGATTCCCAGCTGGATGGCAGGGGAGTCAGCCAGAGCCTTACCACATGCCTCTCTCTTATCCCAACGAACACTGAAGCCCCAGTTTCCCTCAGGAGTCAACACCTGCCCTGCATCCAGGCTCCTACAGGGCCCTTGTTGGGGGAGGAGTTTGCAGGTTGGCCCTGGCCAGCTCTCCACTGGGCTCTCGTGGGACAGGTCCTCACTGCCTTCCCTCCAAGTTGCCCTACCTGGCAGGAAGCAGAGATGACACAGAGGCAGCTGATTCTAGAGCTTGAATTTGGATTTCTGTCTACCTCTCCTTTGAATGGGTCTAAGTAGGAACAAAGACTCCTCACAGGGGAAAAAATCCATTGCTGCATCACACTTGTGGCTGGGAATGGAGGAAGAGAGAGGACTTCCCAGATCTGGTACCAGTAGCAGATGGTGTGTGAACTGGGAATGTGGAAGATGGTACGTGGGAAAGGCAGATAGAACTGAAATCTCAGAACACTGCCAGCTACTTAAATTTAAAAAAAAAAAAAAAAATTTTTTTTCAGGAACTTCCCCCTGTCAGTGGCCATCTCAAGATCTTGTCTTACATTATCTTATCTACCCAGCCTGCTTGAGTCAGACTAGTCTTGCCTTCTGTCTTATTTTCTCCTGCCCCTATGCTCAAGGGAAACAGCCTCCTCAGAGGAGACTCCAGCCTTTGGACTGAACTCTGGATTTCCAGATCCTGGCTGTACTCCTTTCCTCTGCTCTCTTTTCCCTCCCCAAGGTATGTAAACCAGTTAAGCCAATCAATGAAAACACAAAATAGCTATCTGAAGTTATTCATCATGATAGTAGAAGAAAACTACTTACTCCTGGGTGACAGGGTTATGTGTTTTAAAATCTGATTGCTCTAGTATTGCCTTTAATCACTTCTAATGACTTGAGGGGTTGAATGTGACATATGATTGTAAAGATTCTAAAATTGGTTTTAAATAGACAGAACTTAAGCATCCAAGCAAGCAAAGTCCTTTAAAGTGGAGGGGCTACATGCTGAACATCCTCTTTGGAAAGACAGAAGCACAGGGTTAATTAAATTACTGGTTAAATTACTACCTGGGTGATCTCAAGCAGGTCCTCTAATCTTTTTGAGTGTTTCCTTGGATGTAAAACAACAATAATAACGTTATTTAGGTAATGGATAGCTGCCAACTGGAACACTGAAGCCCCAGTTTCCCTCAGGAGTAAACCTCCCCATCCAGGCTCCTACAGGGCCCTTGTTGGGGAGGAGTTTGCAGGTTGGCCCTGGCCAGCTCTCCACTGGGCTCCGTGGGACAGGTCCTCACTGCCTTCCCTCCAAGTTGCCCTACCTGGCAGGAAGCAGAGATGACACAGAGGCAGCTGATTCTAGAGCTTGAATTTGGATTTCTGTCTACCTCTCCTTTGAATGGGTCTAAGTAGGAACAAAGACTCCTCACAGGGGAAAAAATCCATTGCTGCATCACACTTGTGGCTGGGAATGGAGGAAGAGAGAGGACTTCCCAGATCTGGTACCAGTAGCAGATGGTGTGTGAACTGGGAATGTGGAAGATGGTACGTGGGAAAGGCAGATAGAACTGAAATCTCAGAACACTGCCAGCTATTTAAAATTTAAAAAAAAAAAAAAAAATTTTTTTTCAGGAACTTCCCCCTGTCAGTGGCCATCTCAAGATCTTGTCTTACATTATCTTATCTACCCAGCCTGCTTGAGTCAGACTAGTCTTGCCTTCTGTCTTATTTTCTCCTGCCCCTATGCTCAAGGGAAACAGCCTCCTCAGAGGAGACTCCAGCCTTTGGACTGAACTCTGGATTTCCAGATCCTGGCTGTACTCCTTTCCTCTGCTCTCTTTTCCCTCCCCAAGGTATGTAAACCAGTTAAGCCAATCAATGAAAACACAAAATAGCTATCTGAAGTTATTCATCATGATAGTAGAAGAAAACTACTTACTCCTGGGTGACAGGGTTATGTGTTTTAAAATCTGATTGCTCTAGTATTGCCTTTAATCACTTCTAATGACTTGAGGGGTTGAATGTGACATATGATTGTAAAGATTCTAAAATTGGTTTTAAATAGACAGAACTTAAGCATCCAAGCAAGCAAAGTCCTTTAAAGTGGAGGGGCTACATGCTGAACATCCTCTTTGGAAAGACAGAAGCACAGGGTTAATTAAATTACTGGTTAAATTACTACCTGGGTGATCTCAAGCAGGTCCTCTAATCTTTTTGAGTGTTTCCTTGGATGTAAAACAACAATAATAACGTTATTTAGGTAATGCTGTTGGGAGAGTTAATTGGTTGAACAATGAAAAATGCTTGGCTTAGGACTTGGCGTATGCCACAGCTCATTCAATGAGCTGCTATCACAGCAGCTGATGCATGAGGCTCATCTCTTCACACTTCACGGACTGCTCTCTCAGGCCTTTCTCTTCCTCTCTGGATGCTTAGCCTGGTTACCTTTTGCATACTCCTTTATTCTTTAAGCACATATCTCTGGAATGTCTCCCACATCCCAGTACCAGGCACTGGCTTTGCATAAAAAATAGATGTGATCCTGGCCCTCCTGCCGTGACCAGTCCCAGAAGGCCACCCCCTTGCTTTCCAAGCAGACCCAGCTCATTGTCACTTTCATATTCCCAGCCTTTGCACTAGTTCCTTCATTTTAACAGCAGTGTCTTTTTCTTCGGTAGAATTCCATTAAAATTATACCTTAAGAGTTTATACTGGTTATTTCCGGATGTGGATCTGGAGAGATTTTGTTATTTTCTTTCTGGGACCCATTGTTTGAAGTGTCATTTTTATAAAAAGGCAAAATTGTTATTTTAAAAAATGTGCCGCAAGCATCACCACTCCTGTGAAGCCCTTTGCCCCTGAGCTGGATTCTCGCTCTTCTGTATCGCTGTGGTGCACAATGGCACCTCCCAATTGCTGGGATTAGTTGTTTGTTTCCCCAAGTAGACTGTGAGCCCTCTCAGGGCAGGGGTTGTGTTTTAACTGATTACTTCTCTGGCACTTGGCACAGCGCCTGACTGTAAGAGTTACCTGGACCCTCTGAGAAGTTCTCTCTCTCTCTCTTTTTTTAAAATTATTTTTATTTTATTTTATTTTATTTTGGGGGGGGACGGGTTGGGGAAGGAGGGGGACGGGCGGGCCACTTCTATTGGTCTTTATTTATCTATTTTCATCCATCTTTGTTCTTTGGCCCATGTGGGCCTCCCATCGCGGTGGCCTCTGTTGTCTCAGAGCACCGGCTCTGGGCGCATGTGCTCCAGAGCTCGGGCTCGGTCATTGGACGCATCGGTCCAACTGCTCTGTGGCACGTGGGATCTTCCCAGGCCAGAGATCGAACCAGCGACCCTTGCACTGCAAGGCGGTGTCCTTACCCACTGGACCACCAGGAAAGCCCTGAGAAGTTCTCTTGGTGCTTATTGCTATTGTGAATTTATGAACTAAGTGTGTCACAGAGTGAGACATTAAGAAACGAGTGTCCTAATCCTTCTTCCTGCTGTGCACTAAAGGACAGAGCCATCTCTGAATGGCCCTCCCTGCTCTCCACAGAAAGCGCAACCTGAGGACCTGGGTTGGGTCTCCTTTGCCCTAGGAAGAGGTTCACAGTGACTTTTGTATCTCTCAGCCCTGCCAAATGCCCAAATTGCCCTGTGTGAAAGACAACTGCAGCCAGGCTTTGTCTTTGAAGGTCTTACGAGCTGAGACAACAGAGCAGGATGACAGCTGGAGCTTTCATGGCAGCAGCCCTATCCCTCCTTGCTCATTTGTTCATTGGCTCATGGAGAAGTTTTCTCCAGTCCAGGCACATCTGAAACAGAACAAAAGCATCAAATACCCTCTTTTTAAGTTAACATGTGAGAAAGCAGGGTTAGAACAGAAAAAAGTTACAAAAATATTTCCTTTATTTCTCTGCTCTCTGCCCTCATTCAACCCAAAGTCCTTGGAAAGAGTTAAGGAGAATTTGGGAGCAAGGAATGTGACCAGATTAGGGAATCACTTCTGTCCCCTAGCCTACGCCCCAGTGGAGGATGCTGCTTGGCACTGCTGACAGGTAAGAGATGAGGGCCTTTCCTTGAGTCTCGTGTCCTGAGAGCAGGATGACCTCTGCCCGCTTGCTCCTTCTGGAGTTCTTTGTTTGGCAGCCTACCCTTGAGTGCCGGCAGCTGCAGAGCCATGGAGCCAACAGCTGTGAGGCTAAGAGCGTGGTCTTCCCTCCCTCAGCCCCAGAGTGGTGAGAGAGCTGGCTTCCATCCCCCTGGCCCATGTAGACAGAGGGGCTCTGGCAAGAGGAGGACAACTCCTTAGCAGAGGGAGCAGGGGGTAGTCACATCAAGAATCAGAGTAGAGCACAGTGCACGTTAGAGGAGGTACCAAGAGCAGAGGGCCTGCCTGGGGACCAGGAAGCAGCATGACAGCAGGAGAGGGAAGCTGGAACAAGGAAGGTATCGGTCAAGATGGTTTTCTCTGTTCCCTTCTAGTGTGAGTAAATAAAATATCAGTTCAACTGTGTCATTAACCAGGGCATCCTGAACAAGATGGGGTGGCAAACACTTTACCTTAAGTTTTTGAGCAAGCGTTTTCTTTACACTTTTTTGTGTATCACAGGACAACAGCATGACAGGGGCGCTTGAATTTCCCTGTATCCCTTAATGTTAAGCTAGGCCCACGTGTGGCACAGGTGCCAGTTAGAGCTGCATTATTGTTCCTTCCATTTTCCCCAAATTGCAGCCACATAATAGCCAAAGTGATCCCCTTAAATTGTAAGATAGATCATTGGAGTCCTCAGCTAAAACCCTCTCATGAATTCCTGTCTCAAGAAACCAAACTTATACTGGCTTACAGATTCTGCACCCACTTCCAGCCTTCCATCTCCAAACTTACGTCTTTCACTTTTCCACTTAGCCACTCAGTGCCAGTTCCTGGCTTCTTTGCAAGTCCTCAAGGAAAGAAAGAGTGACTGCTTGGGCCTTTGCACTTGTTGTGCCCTTTGCCTGAAATCTCTTTCCTCTACATATTTACCTAGCTCACTCTTCTACTTCCATAACCTCTCTTTACAGTTTTGTCAGAGATTCCTTCCCTGACCACTCTACAAAAGACCAGCCCTCGCGGTCTGTGCCCCCTATTTTCCTCACACCACTTTACCTTTCTCCTTGGTGCCTGTCACCTTTTGACATGCTCTGTATTTATTTGTTTGTTCTGTCTCTCTCCACAAGACCAAATTTAAAAATGTCTTTGGTTTGTTCGCTGCTGTATCCCTAATGCTTACATTAGTGCCTGGCCTAATAAATATTTGATGAATGAAGGAGTGGACCAGTATTCAAGCGGAGGAGATGAGACCATAAAAAAATGACTGGGCCCAAGATGAAGCCCCAGAGTGGTGAGAGAGCTGGCTTCCATCCCCCTGGCCCATGTAGACAGAGGGGCTCTGGCAAGAGGAGGACAACTCCTTAGCAGAGGGAGCAGGGGGTAGTCACATCAAGAATCAGAGTAGAGCACAGTGCACGTTAGAGGAGGTACCAAGAGCAGAGGGCCTGCCTGGGGACCAGGAAGCAGCATGACAGCAGGAGAGGGAAGCTGGAACAAGGAAGGTATCGGTCAAGATGGTTTTCTCTGTTCCCTTCTAGTGTGAGTAAATAAAATATCAGTTCAACTGTGTCATTAACCAGGGCATCCTGAACAAGATGGGGTGGCAAACACTTTACCTTAAGTTTTGAGCAAGCGCTTTTCTTTACACTTTTTTGTGTATCACAGGACAACAGCATGACAGGGGCGCTTGAATTTCCCTGTATCCCTTAATGTTAAGCTAGGCCCACGTGTGGCACAGGTGCCAGTTAGAGCTGCATTATTGTTCCTTCCATTTTCCCCAAATTGCAGCCACATAATAGCCAAAGTGATCCCCTTAAATTGTAAGATAGATCATTGGAGTCCTCAGCTAAAACCCTCTCATGAATTCCTGTCTCAAGAAACCAAACTTATACTGGCTTACAGATTCTGCACCCACTTCCAGCCTTCCATCTCCAAACTTACGTCTTTCACTTTTCCACTTAGCCACTCAGTGCCAGTTCCTGGCTTCTTTGCAAGTCCTCAAGGAAAGAAAGAGTGACTGCTTGGGCCTTTGCACTTGTTGTGCCCTTTGCCTGAAATCTCTTTCCTCTACATATTTACCTAGCTCACTCTTCTACTTCCATAACCTCTCTTTACAGTTTTGTCAGAGATTCCTTCCCTGACCACTCTACAAAAGACCAGCCCTCGCGGTCTGTGCCCCCTATTTTCCTCACACCACTTTACCTTTCTCCTTGGTGCCTGTCACCTTTTGACATGCTCTGTATTTATTTGTTTGTTCTGTCTCTCTCCACAAGACCAAATTTAAAAATGTCTTTGGTTTGTTCGCTGCTGTATCCCTAATGCTTACATTAGTGCCTGGCCTAATAAATATTTGATGAATGAAGGAGTGGACCAGTATTCAAGCGGAGGAGATGAGACCATAAAAAAATGACTGGCAGAGACCTCTCACAGATCTTGGCCAGTGCTAACTACTTTGGTGCTAGGTTTGACCTGATTTCAAAACAAAATTGATTTCTTGTACTTTAATGGCTGGGGAACAATTTGTTGCAGGTATAAGTGGCTGAGCCTTAAGTGAAGCCTGCAGGTTTCATCCCAGCATGCAGCAGTGCTCAATGCACATATAATGTTGCATTCCAGAGGAGATAAAGCAATGGAGAAATGCCATCTAGACATTCTCTTATGGTTACTAATACTGATTTTAGATACCAGAGCAAGCATAGTGTCAGAATTTCAGAGACCCCTAGGTCACATAGCAAATTAGCAGCAGTGTTGGTGGATGTTTTTTAGGAGTCTTTAGGGAAAAAATTACTTATTTAGCTGTGCCAGGTCTTCATTGTGACATGCAAACTCTTAGTTGTAGAATATGGAATACAATTCCCTGATCAGGGATCAAAATTGGCTCCTTGTATTGGGAGTGCAGAGTATTAGCTAGACTACCAGGGAAGTCCCAGAGTTGGGATTATAACACAGGTCTTCTAATTCCGAGGCTGGCTATTTCCACCAAAGCTCAAATGAACCCCCTTCTCCTCCTCTAATTTTATGCCATTCCATTGAATTAGATCTCTGAATTCCCAAACTACTGCCTTTTCAACAACAAATTCCAATGCAAAACAACCAGATAACAGTGAACTATAATCACTAAGTTTTACTCTATATTATTTAAGCTTACATTAATAATTAATAGTGGGAGACAATGAAGACAGGATCCCAGTTAGTCTTGCTTGTGTTATTTAATCACACAACTTGTTGTGACCCTGTCACCCACATTTGGATCATTTCAGAACTATTTGTTCACTAGAACCTTGGCATTTGAGAGCTTGGAGGACCTTAAAGATGGCTAGTTCATAGCACTTTTTTCTTTTTTTTTAATTCTGGCCTCTTTCATTGTTTTTTTAATTTGTTTATTTTTCATCCATCTTTATTCTTCGGCCTATGCAGGCCTCCCATTGCAGAGGCCTCTCTCATTGCAGAGCACTGGCTCTGGGCACATGCATTCCAGAGCGCTGGCTCATAATTGGACACACTAGTCCAGTCACTTCCTGGCACTTGTGATCTTCCTGGGCCAGGGATCAAACTGGTGCCCCTTGCACTGCAAGACGGGCTGTTTACCCACTGGGCCACCAGGGAAGCCCCATAGCACTTTAAAGTCTTTTTTTTTTTTTAAGTTACAGTTGACCTGGAGGTCATATACTTGTTACAAAAAAAAAAAAGTGTGATTTTTGTTGAATACCCATGGGCTCTGAATCATCACTAAGGAATCCCTTTCACGTCCTTAAAGTATAGCTTGAAAATCAGTGATAGTGTTCCATTTTCTCCTTGTAGAGATGGAAAATCAAGCCACTCAAGAAGCAGAGTTTACATCAGGATTTTACTCCATCTACTTATTCTGTTTAAGCTCCTCTATCATAGAGTGAGCAGAAAAACATTCAAGCTCCTTTTCTCTCCTACCTGATCAGCAGCAGTTTCAATTCAAACGTTTATTGGGAAAGATGCAGGAATGCTTAACTCAAACTAGGAGTTTCCGTAATCATGTCTGAAGGCAATCAGTAGTTTCCAGCCCTTCCTTCTCCCCCTTCACATCCTCATTCAAGAGTATTCACATATATTTGCTTTTTAAATTTCATTATTTTTTGGCCATGTTGTGTGGCTTGTGAGACCTTGGTTTCCCAACCGGGGATTGAACTTGTGCCCTTGGCAGGGAAAGCATAGGGTCCTAACCTCTGGAATTCCAGGGAATGCCCTACATTTGCTTTACATAAGGTCAAGATATGAAGATCTGGAGTTAAAACAAAAAACTTAACCTAATCAATCGTGCTATTTGGAATATGGTCTACATGGCCATTAGTACAGGGGACATCAGAGAAATGGCACAGTGCCCAAGCCTGAATTCAGAGGCCAGATCTGAGCAGAGATGATGTAACCAGCTCTGAGTGTGATGGCATCCACTCAGACAGTTCAAGAACTCTATCTTCTGAGAACTGGGAAGTGTTCTTTGAAATAGATTTCAGAGAACATTTATGATTAGTTCCATCAGAATAGGGACAAGCCCAAAAGTCACTTCCTAAAAGGCAAGGCTAAAAGTATTCTGGTCAATGAATCTGATTATTACTTCTCATGGCTTATGTTCATGTTGGAGACAGCTGGATATTAATGACACCACACAGATAGTAACAGGTGCACATGCTTTATTTATAACAGGTTTCAAAATCTGCTGGTAAAGGACATACCATTTTTATCCTGCTTGCCCTAATAGACAGGTCAGGGATCAGTAACCAGCTTACTGGCTCCTAGTGAATCATCCTTGAATTTGTCCAGAGTACGTCAAGGATTGCCTGGTTGTGTGTATACACCTGGGTAGGGGTGGGGGTATCAGTCAGTCTTGGTGGAGAGTGTGAAACAAACCTAATGATCACTGGGAGAATATACAGTAGAGAAAGGGGAGACTCACAAACCGTTATTAAAGATGGAGGGCAAAGAAACTGCTCCTTTTTAGAAATGGGAGTAGAGAAAGATGGAAGAAAAGAATGTACTTTTTTCCACATGGTAACTTAGGCCTAAGAAGCTGAGCTGGCTTTACACCCCATTAAACCAATGTCTTAGGAAACACTGGTCTCTGCCAGAAAGCTACATTGAAGTTCTTCATGCCTTACCACATAATGGGGCTAGGAGGTACGGATCCTTAAGATCCTGTTTGATATAGCAGATAGGCACAGATCTAGGGCCCAATAAAGACACGGTGAGAGTAAGAGGGGAAATTCAAGGGCCGAGCTTCAGAAAGGGCTTTATACTTGTGTGTGCATGTGTGTCTTGTCTTCCCTTTTAAGCAAGGATATTTAGGATGGAAGCTACAATGGAAAGGAAAAGACTTCAGTTCTGTTTTGTGAATGATTTTTGTTATCAAGTAAGTCCCAGACTCTGTTTGTGTGGTTGGTTATTAATTTTCTCTGTAGCATGTTTGAAAGAAACTAAGTGGGCAATCTGGCCTTACCTGTGGAGAGCAACCTAGGACAGGCAGGAAAAGTAGGGACTTTTCCCTACAGAAGGCTTTTTCAATCAGGCCTGTTTCCTCCTTCAGAATCAACCTGTTCAAACAGCCAGGACAGCCCAACATCATGCTTTTCCTAAAATACTTTAGAGCCAACCAACCCTTTCCTTACTTGCTATTTTAAAAGAGAGCAGATGCGTCTAGATGAGAGTTGCTGGGAGTTCTTAGTTCTGAGACATGCAAGCTCAGAATCTAAATGACCTGCCAGTATGCTATTTTGACCTGAAGCTAGGGCCAACTTTAGTCATGCTAGAGACCTAGTGAATGGAATTGCTAAAACACACAACAAACTCCGCTTTCCTCCCCAAACCTCTGGAAAGGTAGGAAATGGAGAACTCTGGAAGGAAGATAGGGAATAGTTGCTACATGAGGGAAATTAATTTTCCAGATAGGTATTTTGTTAAAATTAAAAAATAAAACAGAGAAAGGACTGCAAAACCTGACTCCATGCTTCCAAATTCATCCTCTTTTCAAAAGCCCCAGCTTCACAGTTCCCTGACTAACCAAGGTGGGCAAAGCAAAGCTCATTCCCTAACTGGGGCTGTGAGTCACCAAAGGGAAGTATTGACAGAGAAACACATCAGGATCCAGTGACAGGTTGAGTTCTGCAGCTAGACGCTCAATGTGGCCATGGCAGAGCCCTTCTCTGTTTCAATAACTAGCGACATGACCCAAAAGTGGATCACACAGAGGAGAGCATAGTCACAAGTGGGCATGGACTTTTATTCTCAGTGCACAACAGTTTGGTTTCTGCTCATCAGCAACAGTTTTGTTGGTTCCAAAACAAAAACAAAAACAAAAACAAAAACCCTCTTTCCCCTTATTTTAAAACTCCCCTTTTATTATTTCTGTCTCAGTGAAACAACATATTTGAATTTTAGATTTGCCATTTATAGCATTTTTTCTAAGAACCACATAAGCGCATGCAAAACATTGTACAGAGAGCTTAAATAATATCAAAATGCAAATACAGACTGGGTGCACTGTTTAGCTGAACTATAGATTATAGCAACACACACTGAGTACACATTGCTTTGTTTGTTTATGTCATGCAGATCATGATAATCTTTTGTAAAATACCAGTGTCTGTTATACTAGTTACGAAAGAAACTAAGTGGGCAATCTGGCCTTACCTGTGGAGAGCAACCTAGGACAGGCAGGAAAAGTAGGGACTTTTCCCTACAGAAGGCTTTTTCAATCAGGCCTGTTTCCTCCTTCAGAATCAACCTGTTCAAACAGCCAGGACAGCCCAACATCATGCTTTTCCTAAAATACTTTAGAGCCAACCAACCCTTTCCTTACTTGCTATTTTAAAAGAGAGCAGATGCGTCTAGATGAGAGTTGCTGGGAGTTCTTAGTTCTGAGACATGCAAGCTCAGAATCTAAATGACCTGCCAGTATGCTATTTTGACCTGAAGCTAGGGCCAACTTTAGTCATGCTAGAGACCTAGTGAATGGAATTGCTAAAACACACAACAAACTCCGCTTTCCTCCCCAAACCTCTGGAAAGGTAGGAAATGGAGAACTCTGGAAGGAAGATAGGGAATAGTTGCTACATGAGGGAAATTAATTTTCCAGATAGGTATTTTGTTAAAATTAAAAAATAAAACAGAGAAAGGACTGCAAAACCTGACTCCATGCTTCCAAATTCATCCTCTTTTCAAAAGCCCCAGCTTCACAGTTCCCTGACTAACCAAGGTGGGCAAAGCAAAGCTCATTCCCTAACTGGGGCTGTGAGTCACCAAAGGGAAGTATTGACAGAGAAACACATCAGGATCCAGTGACAGGTTGAGTTCTGCAGCTAGACGCTCAATGTGGCCATGGCAGAGCCCTTCTCTGTTTCAATAACTAGCGACATGACCCAAAAGTGGATCACACAGAGGAGAGCATAGTCACAAGTGGGCATGGACTTTTATTCTCAGTGCACAACAGTTTGGTTTCTGCTCATCAGCAACAGTTTTGTTGGTTCCAAAACAAAAACAAAAACAAAAACAAAAACCCTCTTTCCCCTTATTTTAAAACTCCCCTTTTATTATTTCTGTCTCAGTGAAACAACATATTTGAATTTTAGATTTGCCATTTATAGCATTTTTTCTAAGAACCACATAAGCGCATGCAAAACATTGTACAGAGAGCTTAAATAATATCAAAATGCAAATACAGACTGGGTGCACTGTTTAGCTGAACTATAGATTATAGCAACACACACTGAGTACACATTGCTTTGTTTGTTTATGTCATGCAGATCATGATAATCTTTTTTAAAATACCAGTGTCTGTTATACTAGTTACTGAAGAAAAAAAAAAAAAAAGAAACTCAAAATTCCTATGTGAGTGCTGATTTGAAAAGAACAATGTAGATAGATTTGTTGGCCCATACATATGGCATACTCACTACAGCATATATACATATAGGGAGAGAACATGAACCAAAGGCCAATTCAGTCATGGGGAGCTCACCTCCTTCCGCCTCTCCTAGTCTGGACGAAAGGGGACAGCAAGTCCAACAGCAGGGCTGGGAAGGTGAAGGACAGCACTGAGCTAAATGGAAGGATGTCTGGTCTGTTCTGAGGAAGAGTTTGTAATGGCTTAAGAAGAGTTTATACATGTCCCACTCTCAGCTAGCACTGCAGTGAGGTGGTCCCCAGAAACGTAGAGTGAGGAAGATGAAGTATGTACTTGGTGATGGCATTGAAGGCTGCTTCAATCATTAGGCAGGGAAAACAGGAAAGAAGTGATGTGTTTAGGTTTTAGGGCACATGTGAGCTTGCCATGCCCCTCTGGGTTTTGGCAGTGAGGTAATCACTTATTTAACTGTGTAGACTCTCCCCTCTGAAGCGCAAGGGGAAGAAGAAATGCAAACCCTGAAGAACTCACAAGTGCCGGCAGGATTTTTTCTGTTGGTCTCTCTACCACACTTAGAGATTGGGAGTCATTTCCAAGAGCAGATGACACCTCTGAGAAGGATCTATTCGAGATTTGTTACCCAGGGCTAGAACAAGCCTTTATTTTTTTGACTTAGAGCTTTTATCTCCTATCTAATATATTGCATGAAACATCGATGGGGGGATGGGAGGGTGAAGTCTCACATCAAATCCGTGCACAAAAAAATCACTAACGGAAAACTCCAGGTGCAACAGGAGGTGAAAGGACCATAAAAACTGCAAACCCTAAATCAGAGCATCCATCAGCCCAGTGTACCCACTCTGCTAGCTGTTCTTCAAGAAATACAAATGTACCTGAGGTCCCTAACCCTGATCACCAGTTTCTGATACCCATTTCCATGGGGATGCATGGTCATTTCCTCCTGGCTGTTCTTTCTTCCTGGATGCCTTCCTTCCCATCCATAATCTACTGCCCATTTTCTCCAGGTGTATCAGGAGGGAAATCCAGGATAATATTTCCCCCTTTCCCCATCAGACCCTTTTTAAGTCCAAAGCACCATTTTGGGGGAAAGTTTTATTACTGTATGCCATATTTATTCACTGCCAGTTGGATCACTGAAACCGAATAGGAGAAAAAATATAAAAATATATGCACATAAACACTTAAATTTGCTCAATTCCATATCAACAAAATTTATATTAAAAAGTTCTAGAGCCCAACAAAATGTTTTCCCTAAGCATAAAGATGGCTGTTTGGAAAAATATTGATTGGTTCATGTCGAGCTGAGCTAAATGGAAGGATGTCTGGTCTGTTCTGAGGAAGAGTTTGTAATGGCTTAAGAAGAGTTTATACATGTCCCACTCTCAGCTAGCACTGCAGTGAGGTGGTCCCCAGAAACGTAGAGTGAGGAAGATGAAGTATGTACTTGGTGATGGCATTGAAGGCTGCTTCAATCATTAGGCAGGGAAAACAGGAAAGAAGTGATGTGTTTAGGTTTTAGGGCACATGTGAGCTTGCCATGCCCCTCTGGGTTTTGGCAGTGAGGTAATCACTTATTTAACTGTGTAGACTCTCCCCTCTGAAGCGCAAGGGGAAGAAGAAATGCAAACCCTGAAGAACTCACAAGTGCCGGCAGGATTTTTTCTGTTGGTCTCTCTACCACACTTAGAGATTGGGAGTCATTTCCAAGAGCAGATGACACCTCTGAGAAGGATCTATTCGAGATTTGTTACCCAGGGCTAGAACAAGCCTTTATTTTTTTGACTTAGAGCTTTTATCTCCTATCTAATATATTGCATGAAACATCGATGGGGGGATGGGAGGGTGAAGTCTCACATCAAATCCGTGCACAAAAAAATCACTAACGGAAAACTCCAGGTGCAACAGGAGGTGAAAGGACCATAAAAACTGCAAACCCTAAATCAGAGCATCCATCAGCCCAGTGTACCCACTCTGCTAGCTGTTCTTCAAGAAATACAAATGTACCTGAGGTCCCTAACCCTGATCACCAGTTTCTGATACCCATTTCCATGGGGATGCATGGTCATTTCCTCCTGGCTGTTCTTTCTTCCTGGATGCCTTCCTTCCCATCCATAATCTACTGCCCATTTTCTCCAGGTGTATCAGGAGGGAAATCCAGGATAATATTTCCCCCTTTCCCCATCAGACCCTTTTTAAGTCCAAAGCACCATTTTGGGGGAAAGTTTTATTACTGTATGCCATATTTATTCACTGCCAGTTGGATCACTGAAACCGAATAGGAGAAAAAAAAATATAAAAAATATATGCACATAAACACTTAAATTTGCTCAATTCCATATCAACAAAATTTATATTAAAAAAGTTCTAGAGCCCAACAAAATGTTTTCCCCTAAG
This sequence comes from Tragulus kanchil, assembly GCA_022376925.1. Taxonomy (NCBI): domain Eukaryota; kingdom Metazoa; phylum Chordata; class Mammalia; order Artiodactyla; family Tragulidae; genus Tragulus; species Tragulus kanchil. The sequence goes on along the minus strand of JAIOJX010000024.1, from coordinate 76,994,209 downwards.
CATAAAGATGGCTGTTTGGAGAAAGGTAGTATGGTGCATTGGTATTAAAACCAATTGCAAATATACTATAAGTCACCTGTCATGTCTACAGCTCGTTATGACAGCACTTTATTTTAAATCCTTTTAAACAAAATACATATGGCTGACTCAAAAATATCAGTTTATGATCTAAAGAAAACTATATATTTTTGCATAATATGTCTACATTCTCTCTCTTACTACGGAAACTAGAATACACACAAAAAAATCCCGGAAGCCCTCAAGAGCAACCTGTCAGGCACCATGAAGTCTTTCTGGGACCAGGAGAGATAAAATAGCCTCCGAAGTTTGTTTTTAAAACTGATTTGAGGTAATAAAAGACTCAACAGAACTAAATCTTCCAATGTATGTAATAAATATGTATGTGAACACCAAACACCTCGGGTGAGTTATTCCCCCCCCCCCACCACCCCCGCCCCCAATAGTATTGAAGACAGAGAAAAGATCACTTAAGCATGTAACTTTTACAAAACCAAAATCAGATTCGGCGGCTGATGTAATATAGGTATGTGCAGCAGGTACTGTTTCTTTGTTCTTCCCTCCTAGGGCAGCTCAGGGGAAACAGGGAGGGAGGAGGGAGTTAGAAGAAAAGGCTGGGGAAGATAGGTCAGGTCACCTGACTCCCAAATGGAAATGAAGCCGTTCCTAACAGTCAAGCCTCCTCTCCCTCCTCCCATCGCTCTGGAAAGAGGGGAGAGTCTTCATTTATCCAATGGGAGATGGGAATCGGCAGGTATGAGCTGACTCCTGCACAGAGGAGCTTCTATCAGCATGGCATGGTGTGGGGAAACAAACCAGCGAAGGTTTTTGCAGCTTTGGCTGAGCCAGGAAAAAATCATCTTGGAAATATGAAAACTAAAAGAAAAATGTCAATCGGATTCACATGGGCTCATTAGCTGGGGTCATATGGATCAGCAACAGGTGGGAGATCTGCTATGGACTTTGGAACGCCAGGTCTGCGCAGACTCTTGAACTTCTTGCTGGTACCGTTGCCCCCTAGCTGTAATGCGCTCTGTCCGTTGGGAAGGTGATGTAAGCAACTTAGAATCACAAAGGGTGATTATTAAATTGGGCTGTGACTGATTCTCAGCACATGCTAATATTTTTCCCTGTAAACACCTGGAGGCTTCAGCATTGAATAAAAGCGGACTGGTGATTGTGTTGGGGGCCTTGACCCAAGAGGTCTTGAGCTCCCCACAGACCCCCGCCATTTACATCCTTTCTCTCTGTGTATGTGTGTATATTTCTTAAAGTCTTACCACACCCACTATTCTCTATGCACCCGGCTTACTAGCTGTGGCAAATGGTGCCCAACGTGGGGCAAATAGCGAAGGTTCACGGAAAGTGAAAACTTGTATATATTAGTGTGACAAGACACCGAGAGGAACCAAGGGTGATTGAGGCCTCTGACAGGTTCCTGGTGTGTGACCCTCTCAGGAAACAACAGGGTAATGTTTGGGGAGTTCCGAACCTTCGGAACAAAACTGCCAAGGTATGTGTCCTCTGAGACACGGGTCCTCTGAGACAGCTCCAGGAAGCAGGAGGAGCGGAAACTAGTGAAAAATTAGTGAAGGGCAGCTTTTAGGGAAAAAAAAAAAACAACTGACATTAAAAGGAGTGCATACTGGAATTATAGATAGCAATTTTGAAGGAGAAATCAACATTATGGTTTCTACCTCCATACCATGGAAGCAAATAAAGGAGATAGGATAGCTCAAACACTGATTCTTCCTTATCATCTGTATTATAGAATTTATGAGGGCGAGATCTTTTACAATGAAATGCTGAAATATACATACCCATGGAGGATCAGTGCAGTGCCCAGAGTAAAATCTTGTGTGTGAACAAGGCTTTCAACCTGGACTTGGCTTAGGTAAACACCACCAATGCAGATGTTTTCCACTCCAGGCTGAAATGTGTGTTCATTGACAGGGCCTGGAATCCTGGCCTTTGGCCTAGCAGCCACTGCTTGTGAAAGTGCTTTGCCTTCCTCCCCCAGAGCTGATCCCCTTGGCCTGGAAAAGTGCAATACCTGTCCGGGTTGAGCCGTGGCCTTTAAGCAAGGAAAAATTGAAAGCTGTTTATTTATCGGTGCAGGAGCAACTCGATAAAAGTAGTGTGGAAGAATCTTTTTGGTCCTTGCAATTCTCCTAGTTTTCCTATTGGAAGGAGGTCTGGAAAACGGCGACTGCTTGCATATCTTATAAAGGTAAATGAAACCATTCTGCCTATGGGGGTTTTGCAACCTGGGTTTCCATCCCCCACTATGAGTCCTGCAAATTGATTATTAAGTTGAAAGGCTGTATCTACGCTATTCCCCTGTATCATGATGATAAAGAAAAATTTACTTTCTCTGTACCATCACTTAACAATATAGAGCCTAGAAAACCCTTATCAATGGAAACTGTTACCTCAAGGGATGCTTAACAGTCCCATTATTTGTATTCCTATACATGCATTGTCTAATCTCTTACTAAAAGAAGACTCATCTCTTAATAGTCCTAGAATGCTAACACCTGAGGCTCTGGCAGAATTACTATTAGTGGAACAAAAGATTTCTTCTTTTCAAATTCTATGTGTCTTAGGTGTGTTTGCTTTAAAAAATGTTTTAGCTTTGATGCTGCTTGAAAAACAAAAACATGCCTAGAAAAAGCCTGAAGTTAACTCTTGTATTTTTGAAATGCAGCCCCCTCTAAGACTCCAGCAATAAGCAAATTAAGAAAACTTCAAGTCAAAAGAAAAAAAAGTTTCAAGCGGAAAATTCTGAGATCTCGTTTGCCCAGATTAATGTATGCCTCAGTGTGTGTCTCTGGCCAGATTTGTGTATGTTTCAATGTGTGTCTTTGTCTTTAATACTGTTGAGGTTATTTTGAGCTCTATTGAATTGGCCTAAAGAAAAGTAAGCACTTACAAACCAAATAATTCAAAAAAGTTTAACCTAAATGAATTTCAGGTTCACGTGAACTAGGGAATATTCAAATTTAAATACCTGTTGTATTTGTTTGCTCTAATATACATGTTTAAGTCATTAAGCACAATATTTCTTTATGCCTAGGTTTAATATAAATTATTATATCTGTTGCAGGTTTTGTCAACAAAAGTAAATCGAGTGAAATATGGGCTTTTAGATAGACTCTATTGGGAATAACTGTGCTTTGGGAATGTCTATCTAAAACAGTCTCTTCACATTGAGGTGGCTTGGACTTCTGATGGTTACGTTAAACGAGGTGGTGGAAATCTATCTAATAGCTAGATTATTCTCGAATGGAATAGAGTTTATGCTGAACACTAATTTTCTCTTACAGAAAAACTAAAGAGATTTGAGACTATTAATAAATATTTGGTGCCTTTCAGAAATATTCTCTGTAAGAAAGCAAATACTTTTGAAAATTATCACTGGTATTTCTGCTTACCAATTTAGGAAATGCTAGTTCTTGGTTACTTGGGGAAGGTAGAATATGTGTTTTCAATGAAAAAACAAACAACAAAAGATATGAGGAATGTCAGACTTACAAATATAGACTCTGAAAGGAACTTTTTGTGTGGTGAGGACTGACTATGTTTGAAATAGATTTGACTGAAGTTGCCTTTGAATGAATTTGAAGGTAATCTGGTGCAAAATCTTTGGCTTTTCTCTCTGTTGTCAGAAGGACATACTTTCTGACTGAGTGCTCTAGAGCTTTTTGATATTTGCTGACAGGACGTCCTAAATCATCCTAATAAAATACTTTTGACTTCTGACTAACTTTGGGATTGCCTCAGAGGGCCCCTGAGGCATCCCAAAGAGATATTACACTAATTAGGTTCATGTCGTGTGTTAAATTACATCAAAAATATTGTCAAATAATAAGCATCTGGTGAAAAGTTACTAATGGACATCATAGAAACTATATGGAGGTCTTATAATTCTGACATGTTCAGGTAAAATGTTATCAGTTGTTTCTACTTGCTATCTTAAAATATTGTCATAACACTAACTGAGTTTTTCAAAAAAAAGTTTCTCTTTAAGAAGATCAATGGAAAGAACTCTAGGATGAATACCAGTTTTTGAACTGGGTAAGAAATTAAAGGAGTCTAATAGGAAAACCTGATAGCCTCACAAAGATTAACAAAAGGACTGAATGAACTGGCAAATCCCTCTGATTATGACTTAATAGTAATTTGGTAAATTACACTTTGTAAGCCAGTTGAAACATTTATGGGGATTATAAGAAAAAAGATGCCTTACTGAATGTTAAATTCCAATTTGTAAATGGAGGTCTATATCTACTAAGTTCTTTGCTGTTAGAGTATATTAGTGTAAAATTTAATTGAATTACTGAAGGACATTCTAGCTTTGTTTCTAAAGCCTGTCTCAGTAGCCTATCTTTGGGTGAATATCAGATGAAGACCTGCAAACAGGCCTGGAAAAAGACAATTTAAGGGACTGTCTCAAATCTAGATGGAAGGACCTTTTTATATCAGGTGCCTCGATGCCCAAGATGCTAGACCTGAAACTGCACCACACTAGGACGAGAAGACGACATCAGAAGTAGACAGCTTTCCCAAGACGCTGGACCTGACTCGTATGATCCTTTATAATATTCATTTCTTGGATCTTTGCATATCAAATGTTTCCTGTCTTGGAAACAATTCTGTGCTAGTTTAAAACTCAGTTCAATTGTTCGGTTTGAGAGGCTCATGGCTAAAATAACTTATTTACTACTTGTACTTTGCCTGTTTTACAAGATTATTGTTTCTTGTATTACCATGTGTTATGACTAAGCCTTCAACGAAAATACTGACTGTACTTGAAGCAATTGACCAAATGTATAACTTGATATGTGACCAGTGATTGTAATAGTGTGACTCTAGATGAGAAAAAAAGAAGTCACTTGCTCGGCTTATCTCCTCCTAAGAAAACAGAAAGGGGGATATGTGGGGAAACAAACCAGTGAAGGTTTTTTGCATGCGGCAGCATGGCAGGGATAGAAATGGAGATCCTGCAAATGCAGCTCCACCCTGTCCCGTTAAGGAACACTTAAATCTCCTAGTCAAGTCCTGACTCCTAAGAGCCAGGTGGGAAGGGATGCTTCAGGGAAGCGTTCAGGAAGAGAAGGCACAGGGCTTACCTGGGCAGCACTGAGCACATTCTTGGAAGGGGCTTGTGCGGGGTTTGGGAAGGGAGGGAGGCAGGAGGGGAGATTTCCAGGGTGGCTCCTTTAAGTCAGCTAAGTGTCACTGGAGCCACCTACTTTGGATAAATATTTTCAAAATCAGAATATCTGAGAAAGGCTGGGTCCTTTTCAGAGACTACATGAGTTTAGGTGTATGGCAAAGAAGAGAATTAGAAAACTGAAGGGAATGGCAAAGCTGATCTCCAGCCACCTAAGCTCAAGGTTTCTGGTTTCTCTGAGGAAGGTTTTCTCAGATCCTGCTGGAACAGCACTTTGGCCTCTCCCAAGGCTTCTCAATACTCACTCCCCCAACTATCAGGGACTACCCTGGAAAAGCCTTAGCAGATGGTCTTGAAAGCAGTAGTCCAAGGAGGACTCCACAGAGTTGGCTTTGATGGCCTGTCTTGTTCTAGACCTGCCAGTTTCTGTTCCTTAATATCCAAGTCAAGTTAGAAGGCAGGGTCAATCTTAATTCATTCTTTTGCCACCATTTTAGGAACAGGAGAAAGCTCAGGCTTCAGGTAAAAACTAGAAACCAAATATATTTAAGCTTCATGGTCAAGGCTGATCTCCCTGGCACTTAGAAACCACACATAACAGACCAGATGGCAGTTTAGAAATAGATAACTTGGCAACAACAGGAATATATTATTATCCACTCTCAATTGCTTCCAAAGGACCCTGTTAGCAAAGAAATGTATCTGCCTCTAGAACTAAATCAAGAAGAGTTCCACTGGGGCTGGAAGGGAGAATGGTCAAAGTTGACTCCACTCACCCATGTCCTTTCCATTTTCTTAATCATAACAACTTAAAAAACAGAGTGAAAGTAAGGAAGACCAAGAGATCATGGGGAGGTTTGATTGGAAGAGCATAAAGAGGTTAAGGGCTTTATGTATGAGTTTTCAAAATGGAAAAATTGTTTTAAAACAATCACTCTATAGACTGATTCTTACTTTTCATTCTTACCTCAACACATTTGATGATGTTTGTAGTTCTAACCTTTTAACTGCGCTCATAAACAGCACTAGATTTAAAATTCAGAAGTGAGGAGACTGGTGACTTAGATATGAATACTGGGGATAAATATTTTCAAAAATCCAGAAATTCTTGGAAGGGGCTTGTGCGGTTTTGGAAGAAAGGGGGGCCAGGGTGGCTCCTTTAAGTCAGCTAAGTGTCACTGGAGCCACCTACTTTGGATAAATATTTTCAAAATCAGAATATCTGAGAAAGGCTGGGTCCTTTTCAGAGACTACATGAGTTTAGGTGTATGGCAAAGAAGAGAATTAGAAAACTGAAGGGAATGGCAAAGCTGATCTCCAGCCACCTAAGCTCAAGGTTTCTGGTTTCTCTGAGGAAGGTTTTCTCAGATCCTGCTGGAACAGCACTTTGGCCTCTCCCAAGGCTTCTCAATACTCACTCCCCCAACTATCAGGGACTACCCTGGAAAAGCCTTAGCAGATGGTCTTGAAAGCAGTAGTCCAAGGAGGACTCCACAGAGTTGGCTTTGATGGCCTGTCTTGTTCTAGACCTGCCAGTTTCTGTTCCTTAATATCCAAGTCAAGTTAGAAGGCAGGGTCAATCTTAATTCATTCTTTTGCCACCATTTTAGGAACAGGAGAAAGCTCAGGCTTCAGGTAAAAACTAGAAACCAAATATATTTAAGCTTCATGGTCAAGGCTGATCTCCCTGGCACTTAGAAACCACACATAACAGACCAGATGGCAGTTTAGAAATAGATAACTTGGCAACAACAGGAATATATTATTATCCACTCTCAATTGCTTCCAAAGGACCCTGTTAGCAAAGAAATGTATCTGCCTCTAGAACTAAATCAAGAAGAGTTCCACTGGGGCTGGAAGGGAGAATGGTCAAAGTTGACTCCACTCACCCATGTCCTTTCCATTTTCTTAATCATAACAACTTAAAAAACAGAGTGAAAGTAAGGAAGACCAAGAGATCATGGGGAGGTTTGATTGGAAGAGCATAAAGAGGTTAAGGGCTTTATGTATGAGTTTTCAAAATGGAAAAATTGTTTTAAAACAATCACTCTATAGACTGATTCTTACTTTTCATTCTTACCTCAACACATTTGATGATGTTTGTAGTTCTAACCTTTTAACTGCGCTCATAAACAGCACTAGATTTAAAATTCAGAAGTGAGGAGACTGGTGACTTAGATATGAATACTGGGGAAAACTGGAGTTGGGGTAGATGCCAAGAGGATTTTCATTATTTCTTTAAAAATGACTACTGATACATTCACGTGGTAGATCTCCAACTCAGTACTTGCCTGGGGTTTAACTGAGTCCTGCTACAAACCCCAACTCAATTTCAGTTAAAACCCTTGTAGGTCTGTGCCTTCCTCTTCACAGTCAGGTGCAGGTACACACATACTTGGAAGCAGTTGACAGTGAGAACTCCCAGCATCACCTTATTGATGGGACAGGTGAAAAGGGAGTTAGGGAAGGCAGGAACGGGAGTCAGAGAATGAAGTTCAAACCGATGTCTCCAGGCTGTGTAGAGGGCTGTCCGAGTGGGAAGCAACAATTTGCACTTGGCAGCAATCCACCGAATTGTTGTTGTTGCTTTGTGGAGTGACCTCACCATCCGGTGAGGGCATCCTAGTCCCAGGCTTACACATCTTTTCAAAATTTTCCTCTTCTTGCTCCTCCAGGAGTGGTGTTCGAGGCCCCTCCTCATCTATGGCAAATTCAGGGTGGGTCATGAAGTTGTGGATAGAGTTTTGGTTCTTGGGTTTCTGAATGCTTTCATGGAGGGAACTATGAAACGCTTTGACCACTTTGATCTAAACCAGGGGAAGGAAAAGGAGGATGAGAAAATACACAGGTGAGAAGTAGTTAGCAGGACAAGAAACTGAGTGGCTTGATTAGAGAAACAAAACCCAAACTATAAAACACTACTGCTCAACAACCAAACCAAACATATGAAAAGAGAATCATGAAACATTACATCACGTGGGCACTTAAAATGTCCTTTCCATTTTCTTAATCATAACAACTTAAAAAACAGAGTGAAAGTAAGGAAGACCAAGAGATCATGGGGAGGTTTGATTGGAAGAGCATAAAGAGGTTAAGGGCTTTATGTATGAGTTTTCAAAATGGAAAAATTGTTTTAAAACAATCACTCTATAGACTGATTCTTACTTTTCATTCTTACCTCAACACATTTGATGATGTTTGTAGTTCTAACCTTTTAACTGCGCTCATAAACAGCACTAGATTTAAAATTCAGAAGTGAGGAGACTGGTGACTTAGATATGAATACTGGGGAAAACTGGAGTTGGGGTAGATGCCAAGAGGATTTTCATTATTTTTTTAAAAAATGACTACTGATACATTCACGTGGTAGATCTCCAACTCAGTACTTGCCTGGGGTTTAACTGAGTCCTGCTACAAACCCCAACTCAATTTCAGTTAAAACCCTTGTAGGTCTGTGCCTTCCTCTTCACAGTCAGGTGCAGGTACACACATACTTGGAAGCAGTTGACAGTGAGAACTCCCAGCATCACCTTATTGATGGGACAGGTGAAAAGGGAGTTAGGGAAGGCAGGAACGGGAGTCAGAGAATGAAGTTCAAACCGATGTCTCCAGGCTGTGTAGAGGGCTGTCCGAGTGGGAAGCAACAATTTGCACTTGGCAGCAATCCACCGAATTGTTGTTGTTGCTTTGTGGAGTGACCTCACCATCCGGTGAGGGCATCCTAGTCCCAGGCTTACACATCTTTTCAAAATTTTCCTCTTCTTGCTCCTCCAGGAGTGGTGTTCGAGGCCCCTCCTCATCTATGGCAAATTCAGGGTGGGTCATGAAGTTGTGGATAGAGTTTTGGTTCTTGGGTTTCTGAATGCTTTCATGGAGGGAACTATGAAACGCTTTGACCACTTTGATCTAAACCAGGGGAAGGAAAAGGAGGATGAGAAAATACACAGGTGAGAAGTAGTTAGCAGGACAAGAAACTGAGTGGCTTGATTAGAGAAACAAAACCCAAACTATAAAACACTACTGCTCAACAACCAAACCAAACATATGAAAAGAGAATCATGAAACATTACATCACGTGGCGCAAATTTCAAGCACTGAGGTGGGCTGGGGAGAGTGAATAATGACAAACAACTAGAATATTTCAAAGCTGCATTAAAAAAGTAGAAAACCCCAAGCAAAGTTAGCATTTCCAAATAATCTACTCATAAAATTAAATAGGAAACGAAAAGATTCATTAGTTCTTTTGGTGGATGATAAGGACATTGGAACTAGGTGCAAATTAACAGTCAAACTTAAAAGATGATTCAGACAAGTGGCTTTGTGTTGAGGTCAAATATTTTGTGAAAGTGGAATGAAAAAATTACACACAGAAGTTTAGTTATCTGTTTAAAACCCTCAATAAGCCAAACACATATCAATTTGCACACAACACGCGCTGGGTGATAAGTGACCATGAATACGGTGCAGCAAGGCAGACAAACCAATCTTCATAGTGTCAGCAGCATGCAAGAGATGACAACTCGTATACTTTCCAACTTAACAACTGTTCCCTCAGCGGGAAACATACATATATTTATATCCCACAATCTCCACCATGTCCTCTTCTGCTAAATAAAGTAGAACTCCACTCCTTCAGTCCCTCCCCATGAAGAGGTGGATGAATACATGCATCAAGGTTGCCTCCCTCTGATCCTGACAGAGGCCTGCTCTCTTAGTTCAGATCAGGCTGGACATGTGTGGCCATGACTCTGACACACAGCAGCTGTGCCTGTCACAGACCTTTCTCCAGCTGTTTGTAAATTATGAAGAGGAACATGATCTTATGTATGGAAGGGAAACCATGGGATTAGAACAGAAACCACTCAATCCAGGAGGCAGTGGTACAAACAAAAGACTTTTCTGATGGGTTGGACCAAAAGGATGGAGGAAAGGAGACAATTTTTAGTTTGACTGGGGAAAGGGGAATGCACTGCTCTAAGTGTCAAAATCTTTGTTCTACTGCACAACAAAGGAAGGAATTCAGCTCAGAAGAGAAGAAAAACTTGACAGTGGTTGATCCTTGTGCCTAACTTTCCCCTTGTTCATTGGCACAAGCTCTTTTGGCAGCTGATTTTCTGGACTGGAGGCCTCTCTGAGGTGAGCTTTAGAACTTGGATTGATAGAATTGGAGGAGGGGGAGAAGGTTGGATCCTGAGAGGTTGGAGAGAGAGGGGAAAAGAAAGTGGTGTAGGGCAGTTTTAGTTCTTGGGAGGTGGCTGGTCCTAGTCTTATCCTAAAGTTCTTCTGTTGGAAAAGAAATGGAAGCAATGCAGGAGAAATTGTTGAGGTGGGGAGAGGGATAAGGAGAAATGATGAGGATTGGGATAGTGCACATCTTACTCTGGAAAATATTTTGTGAAAGTGGAATGAAAAAATTACACACAGAAGTTTAGTTATCTGTTTAAAACCCTCAATAAGCCAAACACATATCAATTTGCACACAACACGCGCTGGGTGATAAGTGACCATGAATACGGTGCAGCAAGGCAGACAAACCAATCTTCATAGTGTCAGCAGCATGCAAGAGATGACAACTCGTATACTTTCCAACTTAACAACTGTTCCCTCAGCGGGAAACATACATATATTTATATCCCACAATCTCCACCATGTCCTCTTCTGCTAAATAAAGTAGAACTCCACTCCTTCAGTCCCTCCCCATGAAGAGGTGGATGAATACATGCATCAAGGTTGCCTCCCTCTGATCCTGACAGAGGCCTGCTCTCTTAGTTCAGATCAGGCTGGACATGTGTGGCCATGACTCTGACACACAGCAGCTGTGCCTGTCACAGACCTTTCTCCAGCTGTTTGTAAATTATGAAGAGGAACATGATCTTATGTATGGAAGGGAAACCATGGGATTAGAACAGAAACCACTCAATCCAGGAGGCAGTGGTACAAACAAAAGACTTTTCTGATGGGTTGGACCAAAAGGATGGAGGAAAGGAGACAATTTTTAGTTTGACTGGGGAAAGGGGAATGCACTGCTCTAAGTGTCAAAATCTTTGTTCTACTGCACAACAAAGGAAGGAATTCAGCTCAGAAGAGAAGAAAAACTTGACAGTGGTTGATCCTTGTGCCTAACTTTCCCCTTGTTCATTGGCACAAGCTCTTTTGGCAGCTGATTTTCTGGACTGGAGGCCTCTCTGAGGTGAGCTTTAGAACTTGGATTGATAGAATTGGAGGAGGGGGAGAAGGTTGGATCCTGAGAGGTTGGAGAGAGAGGGGAAAAGAAAGTGGTGTAGGGCAGTTTTAGTTCTTGGGAGGTGGCTGGTCCTAGTCTTATCCTAAAGTTCTTCTGTTGGAAAAGAAATGGAAGCAATGCAGGAGAAATTGTTGAGGTGGGGAGAGGGATAAGGAGAAATGATGAGGATTGGGATAGTGCACATCTTACTCTGTTCTTTAAGCAAAGAATATTTTCCTGGAGAAGAATATGGAGATAGCAGAGCACACAAAGAAACAGGCAAATAAACTGGATTGTTTGTCCCAATGTTTCCTATCACTATACAGACACTTTAAAAGTAAATGTACAAAGAAGGTTCATTAAAGCTGTGTCTCTACTGGCTGAGGCTTTTTTTTTTTTATCTTGCTTCATTCCACAACAGATTGGCAGACCCGGACCCACCCAGAACAGAGGGTGCTCAAAGCTCAGAAGGCAAAGGACTCTTCATCACTCAATGAAATCAACTCAATGCTTCAGCCAAGAAATATCAAGGAACCTGGGTATACATTCACCATCCTGCACAAAAAGTTAGGATTTATGGATTACATCTTAGAGCAAAGTGACTTGGATTGAGCCCAAACCCAATGTCCTAGTCAAGAGATGGGCTCAAAGTCATACTACCACCTAAAGGAGGAATAGCCTGGCCCACACTCTTCACTCACTCTTCAGATCTCAACACTTCCTACCAGTGCTACAGGAGACCAGGCGCCTTTACACAATGAGTTGATCATCTTTAGTATCAGTGATTTTCAAACTTCCTGCTTCTATATATATATATATATATATATATATATATTTTGAAGCAACTGAATACTTTGTTTAAACAATTATATGTGAAATCAAATCTAAAATGCAGACTTTTTAAAAACAGAGGTTGCAATGAGAGTCTGGAGACCTGTTTGCTGGCTTTTCCTCTCACCTGTTGGGGTGATCAATAGCTGTTACAGGCAAACAAAAAGGGAGATGGAAAAGATAGGGACAATTTCTTCTCTAGGGGAGAAAGGAATAGTCATCCAGCTAGATAATAGGGCTTTTGGACTCTAAAGAGAAAGCAGCCACCTGTAAGGGAAGCTCAAGAGAAGAGGAGGCAGAGAGCTAGGGAGTACCAGCTGATGGCCTGGCAGGTGGAGAGAAGGGTGGTGGGTAGAGGGTGTGGGGATGCACCAGAAAGCTCCTCAATTCCAACATTGGCCTCGGAGGCTATATAACACCTGCTGATGAACAATTACAGAGCTTCCTCGTCATCAATGCACCTCGAGTGGGGTCAGCTTCCCTTTCTAATGCACAGTGCCTGGAACATGAGCAGTATATGGGAAACAAGACACATAGAGGTGAATGCTGTGAAAGCTTCAGGCCCTCTTCACATGACCAAGCAACCTTTCGGTCCCTAATCATCATCAAAGAGTCTCTGGGAAATGTCTCCTCTGTGGCCCTTATCCTACAAGTGAAAGTGGATGGCTGAAGGGTAACTCTTTCTCTTGGCTCAGAGGCCTGAATCAGGCTGGATCTAAAATTAGGTATGGGTGCTAAATGCCACTCTCTGGAGTGCAACTAAAGGGCAGATGAAGACTCCATTTCCTCCCCTGGTGTTCTGTAGTTTTCCTTTCTCATAAACCAAGGGAAGAGAAGGAATTAGGGCCTTCCTAGAGAGAGGAATCTTGGGCTTCCCAGGTGGCGCTAGTGATAAAGAACCCACCTGCCAATGCAGGAGACATAAGAGACACGGGTTAGATCCCTGGGTTGGGAAGATCCTCTAGAGGAGGGCACAGCAACCCATTCCAGTATTCTTGTCTAGAGAATCCTATGGACAAAGGAGCCTGGCCGACTATATACTACAGGGTCACAAAGAGTTAGATGTGACTGAAGTGACTTAGCATGCGGAGAGGAAAATCTCAGAGGTTAGAAAATAATTGAATTTGTTTGGAAATTTGGAATGGAAGATGAGTTTTAAAATGCATGAGTATAACTTCTAGGCCCTCCAGTAAGAAGGCACAGCTGGAGAAAGAGCAGGTATGGCCTGACTCTCCTGATTTTCTAGTCTTTGAGGGTGTGCACCATATCTTCTGCCAGCAACTCTACATGAGCTCATTGGGCACTGTCTTTTGCTTGATCTCCTCCCACCTTCAAATCACTAGGACAGTTGACACTAATGCTTCCTAACAGAGAGGCATGATTTAAGAATGGCCATCAAGAAATAGAGGGTGGTGGGTAGAGTGTGGGGATGCACCAGAAAGCTCCTCAATTCCAACATTGGCCTCGGAGGCTATATAACACCTGCTGATGAACAATTACAGAGCTTCCTCGTCATCAATGCACCTCGAGTGGGGTCAGCTTCCCTTTCTAATGCACAGTGCCTGGAACATGAGCAGTATATGGGAAACAAGACACATAGAGGTGAATGCTGTGAAAGCTTCAGGCCCTCTTCACATGACCAAGCAACCTTTCGGTCCCTAATCATCATCAAAGAGTCTCTGGGAAATGTCTCCTCTGTGGCCCTTATCCTACAAGTGAAAGTGGATGGCTGAAGGGTAACTCTTTCTCTTGGCTCAGAGGCCTGAATCAGGCTGGATCTAAAATTAGGTATGGGTGCTAAATGCCACTCTCTGGAGTGCAACTAAAGGGCAGATGAAGACTCCATTTCCTCCCCTGGTGTTCTGTAGTTTTCCTTTCTCATAAACCAAGGGAAGAGAAGGAATTAGGGCCTTCCTAGAGAGAGGAATCTTGGGCTTCCCAGGTGGCGCTAGTGATAAAGAACCCACCTGCCAATGCAGGAGACATAAGAGACACGGGTTAGATCCCTGGGTTGGGAAGATCCTCTAGAGGAGGGCACAGCAACCCATTCCAGTATTCTTGTCTAGAGAATCCTATGGACAAAGGAGCCTGGCCGACTATATACTACAGGGTCACAAAGAGTTAGATGTGACTGAAGTGACTTAGCATGCGGAGAGGAAAATCTCAGAGGTTAGAAAATAATTGAATTTGTTTGGAAATTTGGAATGGAAGATGAGTTTTAAAATGCATGAGTATAACTTCTAGGCCCTCCAGTAAGAAGGCACAGCTGGAGAAAGAGCAGGTATGGCCTGACTCTCCTGATTTTCTAGTCTTTGAGGGTGTGCACCATATCTTCTGCCAGCAACTCTACATGAGCTCATTGGGCACTGTCTTTTGCTTGATCTCCTCCCACCTTCAAATCACTAGGACAGTTGACACTAATGCTTCCTAACAGAGAGGCATGATTTAAGAATGGACAGAAATTAATTAGAAGGACATGGCAAAACTAGAAGAAAAAAGGAAGTGAGAGGAATATGGAAGGAACTGAGCAAGAGATTCTTATATATCTGTAGAGTAAGACTTAGTTCTTTGACTGCCTTTGAGCCTGAAGAATATGAAGCTATATAAACCTCCTCTCGCCTTTCCCCTCATATCTCACATAAGAACACCTAGAGTTGGCTAGAAAGGCAGTAGATAATCTAAGTCTGATCAACCTACACAGTCATAATCAAGTGAACCACAGATAATGCAATTGTTCTTTCTTTACCCCCTATTCCAAGGTTGCAGTGGTGGTGGCTGGGAGTGGAGAAGGAAGAAACAGACTAAACACTCAGATATTTGAAGCCCACAATGTACTTTACACAGAGAGACTCCTTCCCCACCAAATACCTTAATAGCACTATCAACAAAGAATCTTCTATTTCCTCTCTGTGTCCCCCTTGGGGAAAGTAAAATGGTCAGGAATAGGAAGGCATAAGCATTAACAATAAGCCAATAGTCTACCTATAATCTATTCGATCTTAGGTTTAGCCTTGATGGCATTCTGGTTGACAGGCTGGCTGAGAAAGGGTCCTAACACTTTACAACCAAAATAACATAAAAAGTGTTGTCTATAAGTGAAACAATAACATTAGAGGAAAGGAGAGAAAAAAAAACAGTTGCTCTTCAGAAATTCCTAAAAGAAAAAAAATTTATAAGGTGAAAAATAAGTTATTTTGATCTTTTCATATATTTCTCCTATTAGATATGAATGAATAGATTCTTAAATCAGAGTTTGGCTTAAGATCCCTGAAAAGTAAAACAACGGGGATACTCAGGCCTGTGCATTTGAACTGAACACCATTTCTTCACATTCAGCTACCACTTTTATGCCCATACTGCTAGCTAACAGTAGAGTGGCAGCCAAAAGAATTACTGTTATTGGCCAAATTCAATATTGATCCATTTATGACAGATCTACCGTTAAAAACAACGACAACAGCAACAAACAATCCATGGGAACAGTAGCTCCTTTCACATCTTTTTCAGGAGGTCTCAAACTTGCCCCCAAATGAGGAGAATTCCTGAGTCTTCAGTTGGCTTAACCTTACACCTAACCTGAGGGAGACAGAGTTGACACTCGAAAGAAGCAGGAGAGGAGAGGAATATGGAAGGAACTGAGCAAGAGATTCTTATATATCTGTAGAGTAAGACTTAGTTCTTTGACTGCCTTTGAGCCTGAAGAATATGAAGCTATATAAACCTCCTCTCGCCTTTCCTCATATCTCACATAAGAACACCTAGAGTTGGCTAGAAAGGCAGTAGATAATCTAAGTCTGATCAACCTACACAGTCATAATCAAGTGAACCACAGATAATGCAATTGTTCTTTCTTTACCCCCTATTCCAAGGTTGCAGTGGTGGTGGCTGGGAGTGGAGAAGGAAGAAACAGACTAAACACTCAGATATTTGAAGCCCACAATGTACTTTACACAGAGAGACTCCTTCCCCACCAAATACCTTAATAGCACTATCAACAAAGAATCTTCTATTTCCTCTCTGTGTCCCCCTTGGGGAAAGTAAAATGGTCAGGAATAGGAAGGCATAAGCATTAACAATAAGCCAATAGTCTACCTATAATCTATTCGATCTTAGGTTTAGCCTTGATGGCATTCTGGTTGACAGGCTGGCTGAGAAAGGGGTCCTAACACTTTACAACCAAAATAACATAAAAAGTGTTGTCTATAAGTGAAACAATAACATTAGAGGAAAGGAGAGAAAAAAAAACAGTTGCTCTTCAGAAATTCCTAAAAGAAAAAAAATTTATAAGGTGAAAAATAAGTTATTTTGATCTTTTCATATATTTCTCCTATTAGATATGAATGAATAGATTCTTAAATCAGAGTTTGGCTTAAGATCCCTGAAAAGTAAAACAACGGGGATACTCAGGCCTGTGCATTTGAACTGAACACCATTTCTTCACATTCAGCTACCACTTTTATGCCCATACTGCTAGCTAACAGTAGAGTGGCAGCCAAAAGAATTACTGTTATTGGCCAAATTCAATATTGATCCATTTATGACAGATCTACCGTTAAAAACAACGACAACAGCAACAAACAATCCATGGGAACAGTAGCTCCTTTCACATCTTTTTCAGGAGGTCTCAAACTTGCCCCCAAATGAGGAGAATTCCTGAGTCTTCAGTTGGCTTAACCTTACACCTAACCTGAGGGAGACAGAGTTGACACTCGAAAGAAGCAGGAGAGGAGAGGTACAACATAGTGAAACAAAGGAACGAACAAGTTAAGCTAAAACATACGAACAAAACTCAAGGAAGGAACAGGCAATGCAGGGGAACAATCAGAAAACAAGATTACTGTCTTTAAAATGGTTACAGTTTAATAGCTTTTCAACATTAAAAAATTAATAAATCAGGCACACAGCCTGATTTTGGAGTGGGATTTTTGCCCCACTTTTCTTTCCTTAAGTCAAAGATCAAAGGGAAAAACCCAAAAGAAAAGATAACCACGATTGGTTAAAGTGAATGCCACGTGCTCTCTTGTGGTCATTTTAGCAAATCATGCATCATAATAGACTATCACTCACTGCCCAGAGTAGGAGATGAAACAGCAGCAGTCACAGAAGTGGTGGGGGAAGATTTGACGGGTGCAACTGTTACATAGGATGACCTAGGAACATGTTTTACATCAAGGTGTTGACCCATGGTCTGGCGCTTTAGGACTCCCTTAAAAGAGGCTCCCGTCTGGAATGTGTTAATTACGTCGATCTGCAAAGAATCAGAAGTGAGACAGCTTTGCTCCAGTCAGAGAGAAGTAAGAAAAAGGGATAGGGGGTTCAAGAGGGTTAGGGAAGGGAATGGAAAGATCTGGGAAAAGGGGACAGGGGATGGGAAGCAAGTGAGAGAATTCCTCACACATAAAACAACAGTGAGGAGAAGAGGGTAAAAAAACATTAATTGCACATCACACTTCATTTAAGGAATATTTTGCCATGGAGTCTAAATACCCAGCCAGAATCTAGTCTTCTCTTCCTTTTTTGCCTATGATGGACATTTTAGGTGTGCCAGCGTCCAAAAATATCTAATACGTAAAGAGAGTCATGGCTTGTGACACAGAGACAGCTTATTCATTGCTTTGACCAATAGTCTTAAAAAAATAAGGCATATAATTTAAGATAGTAGGCAAAGTATTTATTAGTGAATTTTTAAAGTGCTATTATTTATTTATTTATTTTTAATTTTGGCCTCTTATTTTGTTTTTGTTTTCATCCATTTTTATTCTTTAGCCTTTGTGGGCCTCCCATCGCAGTGGCCTCTCTCGTTGCACAGCACTGGCTCTGGGCGCATGTGCTCCAGAGCGCTGGTTCATAATTGGACACACCAGTTCAGTCGCTCCACAGCACAGGGGATCTTCCTGGGCCAGGGATTGAACCAGTGCCTCTGGCACTGCAAGGTGGATTCTCTACCCACTGGACCACCAGAGAAGCCCTATTACTGAGTTTTGAGGCTCAGGATCTCTAAACCAATTAAATTAATTACCTATTCTTGCAGATTTTCCAGGAAAACAACTCATGTATTTAAACAGAGGTAATGTAGTAGCCCATACACAGGTGGCCGCGGGGGAAAGGCTCCTGGACCTCCAAATTGGTGGGCTCATTCTCTTCTGGTTTCTTCTCTGAGATACCCTTTTCTTAGGTGGAAGTGGACAAGGTCCCTGAAAATGGAGCTCAAAAACTCAGTGACTGGGCTCTTTAGCGAGAGCAGCATTCATGCACTGGAATCCTAAAATTGCTGGCACAAGTGCAGTTGAGAACTCAGCCGTTAGATGGGGCCAGGGAGGAAAAGCTGGCTGGCAGTGGTCCCCAGCCACAGGTCTAGCCTTGCACAAACTGTCTCTGATTTTCAGTGTCCTATTCCTCAGAGACAGAGGCAATGAATGCCATTTGTTTTCTGATAGTGGTTTTGATCTTAGGCAAACCTACCATTCTCATCCCTGACCTCTGACTAAGAAGTAATAAATCTAAAAGAATTCCCTTACCCTTCAGGGTCTGGTAGGATCATCCTAAAAATGCCTACATGCTTAACGGCAAGGGTCAATCTACCAGGGATGTAGGAAAGGTGCTAATACCACTCCTCTCACTTCACTTCCCCAGGCAAGAAGGTGGGAAAGCAGGTGAGTCAAGAGAGCTGCTCTTATTTATAAAGCTTCCTGAGAAGCCATGAAATATTTAGGGCTAATTTCTAGTCTCAGACCAAGTTTGAACCAAAATACCAACTCTTTGTCACATGATACAGTTTTCAGTTCCAGGGGACAGAGGAGCCTGATGCTGAGGGAGAAAAAGGGCTTCATGTGGGAAGGGTTCATCCACATGGAAGAAGGGGATGGGGAGTCCCCTTCCTCAGGGCTTATTAAGGCCTCAAGGTCCCAACCTATACAATGAAGCTGGACCCCAGGTTTATCTTCCCAGCATTCTAGCCCTCAAGTTTTCCAAACTTCTGCTTTCTTGTGCTTTTAGCTCTCTCAAAGCTAAAGGGAGCAGGATGGGACAATAGCCTGGCAACACTTCCTATCCCCAGGTATTGCAAGGAGAATGACGAGGACCAACAACTAATCGGCAGAGAATTTCCTTAGAAACCTGTGGAAGTGAAGGGTTGATGCCAGGAGAGAGCTTTAGGATCCAGGATGCATTAACACAGT
This sequence comes from Tragulus kanchil, assembly GCA_022376925.1. NCBI lineage: Eukaryota > Metazoa > Chordata > Mammalia > Artiodactyla > Tragulidae > Tragulus > Tragulus kanchil. Next base: position 76,974,783 of record JAIOJX010000024.1, on the reverse strand, counting down.
CAGCCTCATCTGCTTATGGAGTCAGGTATGAGGGCACATATTTGTTTATCATGGCATCTTTAACAGGTTGCCTTTGTTGCCTAAGTTTAGGCTTTAATGTCATTCTGGTCCAAGTGCCTCTTGTTCCAACAGAGAAAGGTAGTATACCTAAAGCTATGTAGGCAGCAAAACCAGAGAGGTATATAGTTGAGGGAATGGAAATTGGTAGTGGAGGGAAGGAAGATCCATGTCTATTCAAAACTACCATTCTCATCCCGGGACCTCTGACCTAAGCCAAGGTCTAGCACAAACTGTCTCTGATTTTCAGTGTCCTATTCCTCAGAGACAGAGGCAATGAATGCCATTTGTTTTCTGATAGTGGTTTTGATCTTAGGCAAACCTACCATTCTCATCCCTGACCTCTGACTAAGAAGTAATAAATCTAAAAGAATTCCCTTACCCTTCAGGGTCTGGTAGGATCATCCTAAAAATGCCTACATGCTTAACGGCAAGGGTCAATCTACCAGGGATGTAGGAAAGGTGCTAATACCACTCCTCTCACTTCACTTCCCCAGGCAAGAAGGTGGGAAAGCAGGTGAGTCAAGAGAGCTGCTCTTATTTATAAAGCTTCCTGAGAAGCCATGAAATATTTAGGGCTAATTTCTAGTCTCAGACCAAGTTTGAACCAAAATACCAACTCTTTGTCACATGATACAGTTTTCAGTTCCAGGGGACAGAGGAGCCTGATGCTGAGGGAGAAAAAGGGCTTCATGTGGGAAGGGTTCATCCACATGGAAGAAGGGGATGGGGAGTCCCCTTCCTCAGGGCTTATTAAGGCCTCAAGGTCCCAACCTATACAATGAAGCTGGACCCCAGGTTTATCTTCCCAGCATTCTAGCCCTCAAGTTTTCCAAACTTCTGCTTTCTTGTGCTTTTAGCTCTCTCAAAGCTAAAGGGAGCAGGATGGGACAATAGCCTGGCAACACTTCCTATCCCCAGGTATTGCAAGGAGAATGACGAGGACCAACAACTAATCGGCAGAGAATTTCCTTAGAAACCTGTGGAAGTGAAGGGTTGATGCCAGGAGAGAGCTTTAGGATCCAGGATGCATTAACACAGTCAGCCTCATCTGCTTATGGAGTCAGGTATGAGGGCACATATTTGTTTATCATGGCATCTTTAACAGGTTGCCTTTGTTGCCTAAGTTTAGGCTTTAATGTCATTCTGGTCCAAGTGCCTCTTGTTCCAACAGAGAAAGGTAGTATACCTAAAGCTATGTAGGCAGCAAAACCAGAGAGGTATATAGTTGAGGGAATGGAAATTGGTAGTGGAGGGGAAGGAAGATCCATGAATCTCAGCCCCAGGAGAGATGACTGGGAAGGAGCCAGGAGACACTGGAACGAGGGAATCCTGGCTAGGAAAAAATTTATAGTAGAAGAGGAGGCAGATGATCCTGAAGGGAAGAAAAGAAGACAGGTTATTCTGAAAAGAGTGGACCTCCAGGGAAGCACCGAGGCCTCAGAGACATAAGCCAAAGGTGCCAAGTTCTCTGGGCATGAGGCCCTTCCTGGTGACGGACTTGGCAGCCTGGAGGGTGGGGCTGCTGTGGAAACTCTGGAGGGCTGAGGCAGTTTTTGCAGGTCCCATGGAATTTCCCTCTCTGTGAGGAGGAACTCAAGAGGGGGGAAAGGTGCCCCCGAATTTCCCTTCCTAGCCCTGTTTTTCCATTTCCATCTGTTGTTTTGTCTACAGGAGACACATTCCCAGCTGTTAGAGTAGTCCTCCCTTATCTGTAGGGGATATGTCCCAGTGGATGCTTGAAATTGCAGCTAGCGTTAAACCCTGTACATACTATGTTTTTTCCTAGACTAATGGGCAGGTAGCTTGTATAGTGAGGATATGATAGGCAACGAGATGATTTACATCCAGGGCAGGCTAGAGTGGGAATAGGACTGTATGAGCTTTCATCGGCTACTCAGAATGGCATGCAACTGAATTTCATTTGATATTTTCAGATTGTGGTTGGCCACAGGTAACTGAAACCAAGGAAAGCAAAGCCCAACTGTATTTAGCTTAAAATATTCATTTCACCTTTCTTCACGAGAAAGTGGTGGGCTTGATGAAGGAACCTTTGTGCTTTTAGCTCTCTCAAAGCTAAAGGGAGCAGGATGGGACAATAGCCTGGCAACACTTCCTATCCCCAGGTATTGCAAGGAGAATGACGAGGACCAACAACTAATCGGCAGAGAATTTCCTTAGAAACCTGTGGAAGTGAAGGGTTGATGCCAGGAGAGAGCTTTAGGATCCAGGATGCATTAACACAGTCAGCCTCATCTGCTTATGGAGTCAGGTATGAGGGCACATATTTGTTTATCATGGCATCTTTAACAGGTTGCCTTTGTTGCCTAAGTTTAGGCTTTAATGTCATTCTGGTCCAAGTGCCTCTTGTTCCAACAGAGAAAGGTAGTATACCTAAAGCTATGTAGGCAGCAAAACCAGAGAGGTATATAGTTGAGGGAATGGAAATTGGTAGTGGAGGGGAAGGAAGATCCATGAATCTCAGCCCCAGGAGAGATGACTGGGAAGGAGCCAGGAGACACTGGAACGAGGGAATCCTGGCTAGGAAAAAATTTATAGTAGAAGAGGAGGCAGATGATCCTGAAGGGAAGAAAAGAAGACAGGTTATTCTGAAAAGAGTGGACCTCCAGGGAAGCACCGAGGCCTCAGAGACATAAGCCAAAGGTGCCAAGTTCTCTGGGCATGAGGCCCTTCCTGGTGACGGACTTGGCAGCCTGGAGGGTGGGGCTGCTGTGGAAACTCTGGAGGGCTGAGGCAGTTTTTGCAGGTCCCATGGAATTTCCCTCTCTGTGAGGAGGAACTCAAGAGGGGGGAAAGGTGCCCCCGAATTTCCCTTCCTAGCCCTGTTTTTCCATTTCCATCTGTTGTTTTGTCTACAGGAGACACATTCCCAGCTGTTAGAGTAGTCCTCCCTTATCTGTAGGGGATATGTCCCAGTGGATGCTTGAAATTGCAGCTAGCGTTAAACCCTGTACATACTATGTTTTTTCCTAGACTAATGGGCAGGTAGCTTGTATAGTGAGGATATGATAGGCAACGAGATGATTTACATCCAGGGCAGGCTAGAGTGGGAATAGGACTGTATGAGCTTTCATCGGCTACTCAGAATGGCATGCAACTGAATTTTTCATTTGATATTTTCAGATTGTGGTTGGCCACAGGTAACTGAAACCAAGGAAAGCAAAGCCCAACTGTATTTAGCTTAAAATATTCATTTCACCTTTCTTCACGAGAAAGTGGTGGGCTTGATGAAGGAACCTTTGAAACAATCTGCAAGGCTATTTTTAGAGGGTGAAATTTACTTCCTGGATCTCTAGCCAGTCTGCAGAGAGGGACAGGGCTGTTTTCTGGAGAACACCTTTGAGAACTTGCAGATTTACAGTTCCTTGAGATGAGAAATCTCAGGACTAACACCACAGAGGTATATGGGGGTAAGAACAGGGAAAGTGATAAGGTTATCAATGCCTAGACCAGGCCATTTACCCAGAAAAGGTAGTTAACAGCTGCTGCATGAAAAGTGGGGAGAGAAAGTTACCACAGGACTACAGGCAGGGGACTTTAGAGCAGCACAAGCAGCTTCTATCCTGTTGCAGAAACTGCAGGAAGGGAAAAGGTTTGAAGCAATTATAGCTTCTATCTTTCTAGGAAGAAAATCTGTAAAAGCTACTCAGATACTGAGGGACTACTGTCATTTACATACACTGAGCAATAAGGTTCCCCACCATGGTCTTAAATTTTGAGTGGGGAAGAGATAAAAGAGTGAGTTTCTTTTACAAAGATCCCTCCAGATAACATCTACATTCCCTTAATAGCAGCTGAAGGATGTACAGTGAGTGCCTGTTGGGCATGCTGGTACACAGACAGCCTAAACACTCTCTTCTGAAGGGTCAGGAAAGATTCTGAATACTTCCCACCCGAGGGTAGGCCTAGTGCTTACAAGAGACCTTATGCAGGAAGCCTGCCTACCCAACAAGGTGGGAAGTGGCCTTCAGACAAACCCAAAGCTAGGGGACAATGCTGGCAGTTAGTGTCCTATGTTCTAGGCTCCCATGATCACTCTCCTCTCAGAGGAGCCTGTATGCTGCCTCTACCTCTGTCTGTCCTGAAGCAGGGAGCTCAGGCTACCCACCAGTAGAGGGCCTTAAGAGGCAGGGACAGACACTGGCCACCAAGAACTGCCCTCCCAACACATCCCAAGAAAGACGGAGGAGATTCCTCCTCCCAGGGCAAGGACAGGCCACTGTCACAGTACCTGAGTCTGGATACGGTTCAGGCCCCGGAACCAGAGGATCTGGCCTCGGCGCAGTTCCATCTCAGCGTGGTCGATCTCGTCCAGGCCCTCAGCATCCTTGGTGATCTCCTCTTTGGTGGTGCCATGCCCAGCCTCCTTCAGGAACTTCAGGGACTGGGTAGGTATCGTGGAGATGACCTGAGAACAAGTGTAGCAAAATGGGAGACACCAGCATCAGGGCAAGAAGAGCTGCCACTCAACTGTACAAGCCAGGCCCATGGGTAAGTCACTCTTTGCCCTCTTCACCCTTGTCACTCGGAAGGACAACAGCGGGAGAAGTTCCAACCCATTGAGGCAAGCATTTGTCAAGTGCCTACCAGCTTTCAGGAGCTCCGGAAGGATCTCTGTATTTGTGAAGGTACAAAAGAGAATTTGAATTCTGGCATTTGACCAGCCATCTGCCTTGTAATATACTTTATTCTCTTTCTCCTGTCTCAATTCTCTTTTTCCATTTTGCTGTCTGCATGGTACGTAGTAGAAACAGACAGAAATAAGAAAATAAGTTTCTTTTCTCTGGGAGAAAACAAGTCTAGGGACAAGATGGTCACAATATACATGTATGGGCAAGGGGAAAAGAAGGGTGTTGGAGAGGAATGACTCTTCTCTTAGTTACCATATGCTAAATAACTCCTCTTCTATAAAACTACAGCGAGAGGACACAGTGAAGACTTTGGGTGAGGAAGTGGGTGGGACAGTTGATAGATGAAGGGACATATAAATATTATCAGAGGACATGGAGCAGTAGGTTGGGCTTGCAATTCAAAATAAATCACTCAGTAAGTTCAGTACCTGCCAGTCCATTCTCCTTTACAAACAACACGAGGAGTAGACAGGGCTCAGCCTGGAAGGGGGGCGGTTCAACAGGGACTCAAGTGTTTGAAGTAGAAAGAATATCCACATTCTACTTTTGGATGTTGGAAGGAGTTATTGTGATACAGAAGGAAGGCTTGAAGGGCACATGGTCACATGTGAAACTAGATTCAAATAAGAGTTTCAAACATATATGAAACAAGCAGGTTTAGGGACCCACTGGTAAATAAACAACCAACAGAGCAGATTGAAGGCACTTGTGTTGGGAACCGGGATAGAGATTAACCAGGAAGGCATCTAGGAGGTATGGAAGAAGCAACCGGGAGGTCTGTGGGGGAAAGCCTACAGTCATAGGGAGGGATGTTTGGGACCAGTCAGAACAAAGCCTCTATTACTCAGGTGGCCTGGCACCAATCAGTAGAGACCTGGGGTCCCTGAAGCAGAAGTGCCCGGGCCAGACCTGATGATGACGACGGAGACTTGCAAAGTGGTACTAGGGACGCAATGAAGCTCTTATCAAAACCTGATTATTTTTATTATAATATTGTCCGGAAGGAAAGGGTTCCCATTGAGGCAAGCATTTGTCAAGTGCCTACCAGCTTTCAGGAGCTCCGGAAGGATCTCTGTATTTGTGAAGGTACAAAAGAGAATTTGAATTCTGGCATTTGACCAGCCATCTGCCTTGTAATATACTTTATTCTCTTTCTCCTGTCTCAATTCTCTTTTTCCATTTTGCTGTCTGCATGGTACGTAGTAGAAACAGACAGAAATAAGAAAATAAGTTTCTTTTCTCTGGGAGAAAACAAGTCTAGGGACAAGATGGTCACAATATACATGTATGGGCAAGGGGAAAAGAAGGGTGTTGGAGAGGAATGACTCTTCTCTTAGTTACCATATGCTAAATAACTCCTCTTCTATAAAACTACAGCGAGAGGACACAGTGAAGACTTTGGGTGAGGAAGTGGGTGGGACAGTTGATAGATGAAGGGACATATAAATATTATCAGAGGACATGGAGCAGTAGGTTGGGCTTGCAATTCAAAATAAATCACTCAGTAAGTTCAGTACCTGCCAGTCCATTCTCCTTTACAAACAACACGAGGAGTAGACAGGTCTAAGCCAGGAAGGGGGGCGGTTCAACAGGGACTCAAGTGTTTGAAGTAGAAAGAATATCCACATTCTACTTTTGGATGTTGGAAGGAGTTATTGTGATACAGAAGGAAGGCTTGAAGGGCACATGGTCACATGTGAAACTAGATTCAAATAAGAGTTTCAAACATATATGAAACAAGCAGGTTTAGGGACCCACTGGTAAATAAACAACCAACAGAGCAGATTGAAGGCACTTGTGTTGGGAACCGGGATAGAGATTAACCAGGAAGGCATCTAGGAGGTATGGAAGAAGCAACCGGGAGGTCTGTGGGGGAAAGCCTACAGTCATAGGGAGGGATGTTTGGGACCAGTCAGAACAAAGCCTCTATTACTCAGGTGGCCTGGCACCAATCAGTAGAGACCTGGGGTCCCTGAAGCAGAAGTGCCCGGGCCAGACCTGATGATGACGACGGAGACTTGCAAAGTGGTACTAGGGACGCAATGAAGCTCTTATCAAAACCTGATTATATTATTATAATATTAGTGGCCTACATTTATTGAGTACTTACAAGGTACAAGATAACAGTCATTTCTATGACTGGAACTGGGTTGCTGATTAACAATAATTCACAATGCCCTGTTATCCTGAGTTGAGGAAACTGAGGCAGAGCTGTGAAACTTACTATGATGCACTCTGTAAAAAAGAACCAGGATTCAAACTGAGGTTGCTGATTCCAAAGTCTGTGCTTTGAACCATATGCTACACTGCTTCTATAGAGACTGTGTGAATCTGAATTTATTTCCGGTGACAGTCAGGTGTTCATCTCTGATAAGGCAATGGTGAGAAACAAGAGGCAAAGGAGTCCTACGCTAGGTCAGCAGAGTAGCTCACAACCAGACTGCAGCTTCACTGAAGACATATGATTTGTAAACTCTTCTAAGATCCTTAATTTTTTTTTTTTTTTAGCAAAATCAGCACTGAAAATTTCTATTTCCATCTCAGAGAAGCAAAGGGATTAGAGATGCAATCAGAAGCCTCTGAGGTGGTGGGCACTGATCATTCTGCTTTGGGATCCTACAAGTTGGAAAGAACTTGAAAACCTGACGGTAGAGAAGAAGGAAGGAGGATATGAAGGCTTGGAGCTGGGAGTCTCCACAGTTGCTTGTTCCAGCTCATCTAGAGGAGGGGCGGTCTGCCGGCTGTGTGACTGCACGGCAAGGGTGGACCTGTACTCACCTGACCCCATAGCAGTTCTCCAATACCAATGAAGAGACACCAGAGCCACTGGGACAGGGTGAGATTCGTACAACTGAAGGGTTTCCCCCCAAATTCCACAATGATAATCTAGAACAGACAAAGAGGCAGCCCATGATTGGGACGTGAGTCTTAGGTGGCCAGCCCTCCAGCCAAAGCCATGCCAGTTCCCTACCCCATGATACCTGTGGTGCAAAACCCAGGCCAGTTTGGGGGGTTGGGAAAGGAGAAGACATAGGGAGGGATGTTTGGGACCAGTCAGAACAAAGCCTCTATTACTCAGGTGGCCTGGCACCAATCAGTAGAGACCTGGGGTCCCTGAAGCAGAAGTGCCCGGGCCAGACCTGATGATGACGACGGAGACTTGCAAAGTGGTACTAGGGACGCAATGAAGCTCTTATCAAAACCTGATTATATTATTATAATATTAGTGGCCTACATTTATTGAGTACTTACAAGGTACAAGATAACAGTCATTTCTATGACTGGAACTGGGTTGCTGATTAACAATAATTCACAATGCCCTGTTATCCTGAGTTGAGGAAACTGAGGCAGAGCTGTGAAACTTACTATGATGCACTCTGTAAAAAAGAACCAGGATTCAAACTGAGGTTGCTGATTCCAAAGTCTGTGCTTTGAACCATATGCTACACTGCTTCTATAGAGACTGTGTGAATCTGAATTTATTTCCGGTGACAGTCAGGTGTTCATCTCTGATAAGGCAATGGTGAGAAACAAGAGGCAAAGGAGTCCTACGCTAGGTCAGCAGAGTAGCTCACAACCAGACTGCAGCTTCACTGAAGACATATGATTTGTAAACTCTTCTAAGATCCTTAATTTTTTTTTTTTTTTAGCAAAATCAGCACTGAAAATTTCTATTTCCATCTCAGAGAAGCAAAGGGATTAGAGATGCAATCAGAAGCCTCTGAGGTGGTGGGCACTGATCATTCTGCTTTGGGATCCTACAAGTTGGAAAGAACTTGAAAACCTGACGGTAGAGAAGAAGGAAGGAGGATATGAAGGCTTGGAGCTGGGAGTCTCCACAGTTGCTTGTTCCAGCTCATCTAGAGGAGGGGCGGTCTGCCGGCTGTGTGACTGCACGGCAAGGGTGGACCTGTACTCACCTGACCCCATAGCAGTTCTCCAATACCAATGAAGAGACACCAGAGCCACTGGGACAGGGTGAGATTCGTACAACTGAAGGGTTTCCCCCCAAATTCCACAATGATAATCTAGAACAGACAAAGAGGCAGCCCATGATTGGGACGTGAGTCTTAGGTGGCCAGCCCTCCAGCCAAAGCCATGCCAGTTCCCTACCCCATGATACCTGTGGTGCAAAACCCAGGCCAGTTTGTTGGGAAAGGAGAAAGAAGACAGTCAGATGGGGAGAAGGGAAGACAGACACTAAACAGTCTTTGTGAAGCATTCTGATGGGGAGGTAATAGTCACTATGAACATTACTAACGCCAGGGGGTCCAGGGGAGCTGGAGGCTTCTTGTGACGAAAGCCAGTGGGTAACAAAGAGAAGGCACAGTGACGGAGAAGAAAAATCTAGGAGGGGAACAAATAAGGGTGAGGCAGGCATTCTTTGGCTATAGGGCAGGCTCATAATCTCTTAGCATACCTCTGCCTAGGGCAAGAAGGAAGGGGCTTGATCCTTCCACCACCCTTCATGCCCTTGACTCCAGTTTCCACAGAAGGAATCTACATCAGGCTTCTCTGTGAACTACAGATGGCACCTTGCCATTTCCTCTCCTTTTATCTCAACTGTGTAGCATTCTGTACCGTGAGCCCTTTCAGAACAAAGCAGCTAGGACAAAGAGAGAGAGCCTATAGAGCACATGCATGCACATTTCAAGTATCCTAGCAGGAGATACTGAAAGGGGTGAGAAGGCAGTGACTTTCCTCCTGATTACTACATTAAATTTCTGTGTTTTAGAAAGACAAGGAAAGAATTCTACAAATTTTATTTTATCCACTACCAACATGCTCCCTTGCACTGGAGCACTTGACAGAGAAGGATCTAGTTCCAGAGCAATGAGCAAATGGAAACCATTTGGGAACCCCAAAGTGTTCAACTCCATCTCTCCCCGACTCCTTTTCCTAGGAAATCCTGGCTCCCAGCATTTGGCCAGGGAATCCTGGCTCCCAGCATTTGGCCTTTATCCTCTCAGACTTTCTATCCCAACTCCTGCTAGAATCTCACCTGGCTGATGAATGTGCCCAACACCACAGAGCAGAAGATGATGTTGCGGAAGATGCCTGAAAAGACATTCCGCTCTCCATGGATCTTGCGGGAGTTGATTTCATTGAAGAGCTGCATCAGCACGAAGGTGTTGAAAACAATGGTGTAGTGCTGGCTAGGTGGTGAATGCAGAGGAGCTTTCCGCCCACTGTCAATGTCAAAGAATTTCTCTCCTGGTCGGGAGAAGGGATGCATTGGAGGATAAGTACACTCCAAGGAGGGCTGAGGTTGAGTCAAAACACGTGAGTATGACCTTCCTGGTTGCTTAGGACTGGTTTCCATTCTAACTTGTCAGTATCCCAGTGACAGGAGTCATCAAATACTTTCAGTTTCAGCCCTGGTCTTGACACCTCTGACCCTCTCTCTCATTTTGTTCAATATTGGTCTTGTAGTAACGTATGGTGGTAAAAGTACATGCACTAGAGTCTGGCAGACACGGTTTTGAATCTTAGTGCCACTACTTACTCCATGTGTGACCTAAACTTCAGTTTTAAGATCTAAAAAAAGCTATCATAAATCTACACTTGTGAGATTCATTTAAGAGGAGTGATAAAAAAAAGGCATAATGCAGCATGTAGTGAAAACAGGACATACTTAGTGAGCAAAGCTGTTATCATTCAGTGTGCTCCGCTTGCTCGCTGCTACTTTCTTTTCTTGGCCCAACCTCTGCCCCCATCTCCCTCTTGCACACTAAATCCTGCCCACCAACCCATCCTCCCCTTGGCTCACCAGCAAAGACCAGGAAAAAGATGACAGTGAGCTGATAGACAGCATGGCCCAAGATGTTCTTCATCATGGTGCGTGAGATCAGAGGCTTATTTCGACCGTAGGGGCGACGCTTCAATAGAGAGTCTGTAGGAGGCTCTGTGGCCAAGGCCAGCGAGGCAAAGGTGTCCATGATTAGATTGCTCCCTTGCACTGGAGCACTTGACAGAGAAGGATCTAGTTCCAGAGCAATGAGCAAATGGAAACCATTTGGGAACCCCAAAGTGTTCAACTCCATCTCTCCCCGACTCCTTTTCCTAGGAAATCCTGGCTCCCAGCATTTGGCCAGGGAATCCTGGCTCCCAGCATTTGGCCTTTATCCTCTCAGACTTTCTATCCCAACTCCTGCTAGAATCTCACCTGGCTGATGAATGTGCCCAACACCACAGAGCAGAAGATGATGTTGCGGAAGATGCCTGAAAAGACATTCCGCTCTCCATGGATCTTGCGGGAGTTGATTTCATTGAAGAGCTGCATCAGCACGAAGGTGTTGAAAACAATGGTGTAGTGCTGGCTAGGTGGTGAATGCAGAGGAGCTTTCCGCCCACTGTCAATGTCAAAGAATTTCTCTCCTGGTCGGGAGAAGGGATGCATTGGAGGATAAGTACACTCCAAGGAGGGCTGAGGTTGAGTCAAAACACGTGAGTATGACCTTCCTGGTTGCTTAGGACTGGTTTCCATTCTAACTTGTCAGTATCCCAGTGACAGGAGTCATCAAATACTTTCAGTTTCAGCCCTGGTCTTGACACCTCTGACCCTCTCTCTCATTTTGTTCAATATTGGTCTTGTAGTAACGTATGGTGGTAAAAGTACATGCACTAGAGTCTGGCAGACACGGTTTTGAATCTTAGTGCCACTACTTACTCCATGTGTGACCTAAACTTCAGTTTTAAGATCTAAAAAAAGCTATCATAAATCTACACTTGTGAGATTCATTTAAGAGGAGTGATAAAAAAAAGGCATAATGCAGCATGTAGTGAAAACAGGACATACTTAGTGAGCAAAGCTGTTATCATTCAGTGTGCTCCGCTTGCTCGCTGCTACTTTCTTTTCTTGGCCCAACCTCTGCCCCCATCTCCCTCTTGCACACTAAATCCTGCCCACCAACCCATCCTCCCCTTGGCTCACCAGCAAAGACCAGGAAAAAGATGACAGTGAGCTGATAGACAGCATGGCCCAAGATGTTCTTCATCATGGTGCGTGAGATCAGAGGCTTATTTCGACCGTAGGGGCGACGCTTCAATAGAGAGTCTGTAGGAGGCTCTGTGGCCAAGGCCAGCGAGGCAAAGGTGTCCATGATTAGATTAACCCACAACATCTGCACGGCTTTCAGTGGGGAATCCTGGTGGGCAGAAGAGCAACTCCTTTTAGCTTTCCTTGGAGACCACCCCTCACCTCATGCATCAGCCTCATCTATGCCCTAGAAATGGCCTACCTCCATTTGCTAGATATTCACCATTCATTAGCTGAGTGACATATAGAAACTTATTTAACCTCTTTGTGCCTTGGGTTCTTCACCTGTAAAATGGTTATAATACCTACTTTGAAAGGTTGTTTTTTAAGAATAGAGAAGCTACATAGAAGTGCATATCACATTGGCTAACACGTAAATGCTACATGAATGGTAGAAAAATTACCATGATCCCACGTGAGCAGATAGAGACCTAGTAAAGGTAATTCCTGCCCTAATATCCCTGCAGAAACTCTGGTCCTAACTCTTCAGTCAACATACTATAACCCCACACCCTCTATTCCTTGGCCCCAGCCTCATCCCTCCCATCTCAGCTCACCCCACTCCCGTCACCTGGGTGATACAGGCTCCAGTGAAGGCCACAATCACAGCCACCACGTTGACAGTGAGCTGAAACTGCAGGAACTTGGAGATGCTGTCATAGACATTTCGTCCCCACATCACTGCCTTCACGATGCTGGTGAAGTTGTCATCTGTTAGGATGATGTCAGAGGCCTCCTTTGCCACATCTGTGCCTGCGATACCCTTAGAGAAGGAGAAGGAAAACAGTGAGGGACTGGAAAAAAAGCTGTGAACCCATTCTGAACCCATTTCCTGACCTCCATGAGGCTTCAGGACTAGGCACAAACACTAGAGGGCACACTAGCCACACAGATTCTACAGACTAAGCCACCATATTTTGGTCTTCTCTCCCAAAGAAAACGAAGGGAAAATGTGTCATTGTCACTCTGCGGTAAAGGGGACTGGGCCATGATGCCACCACCTTATCCATGAGCTCAGACGGGAAATTACAGTCATCTTTGATATTCCTTTCTCCTGTCCCTCCTCCTTCTCTATCTTAGAAAATAATTAGAGGATAGGGGAAAAAAAAAAAGGCCACTGCCAATATCTAATTTAAATCCTGATCTCTTCCACACCTTGAAGTCACTCTGCATTCTTTCCTAGAAGGAGCACAGTTCAGACATCCTGTCCTTAATCAAAATCCTATTACTGGGGAACCACTAAAAGTCTCTAAATAGGCATTTCAGTAGTTGAAAGCAGTGCTTTAGAAACAGTGAACTTTCTAATCTGGTAGTCAAAGCCCTCAACAAGTGAACTGTGGCTCATTTTCCAAACTGCTCTTATATAATCTTTCTGCTCATACTGATTCATTCACAACTCCCTGAATCTCACATTTACGTCTACAGTCCAGTCTTCTACTTGCACCCTTTATCCAAGCTTGGAACATCCTCTTTCCCCATTTATTTAAATCCTATCTATCCTTAAGGTCCCAGTAAATTAATTAAGCCCTGCTAGCTAGACAAGGCTGTCTCTAATATCCGCAGCCCATACTTCTATTCTGTGTTTTATAACCCCTAAAACCTAAGAGGAGCTTGTTTGTGAATCTGACCTGTACTAGTAGATTATTTGTTCTGTTTACTTGGTAGCATTATTTTCTTATTCAGATTGCAACAAGTGAATATCTGTTAGAAATACCATACAATTCAATTTCCCCTTCAAATAATTCTCCAATATATCCACACAATGCTGTACCATGCACTGTTAAAAGAAAGGAGAGAAAGAAACAAAGAAAGAACAAAAAAAGAAAGGATGTATGGGGAATGAACAATGGGTGGGAGGCGTGGAAAGAACCACATGGAAGCCTATACTATCTTATGTAAAAGAGATAGCTATTGTCACTGTGCTGTGGGAATAAGGGATCCTGCAGGGTGGCTGTACAAACGGCCTGGAGGGTGAGATGCGGGGTTGGAGGAAGGAGGGGTCAGGGGTATACATATGACTAATCTGGGATTATACATATCTGTAAATAACAAAACTCTATAAAAGCAAAAAGTAAAATAAAAATAATTGTATAGGATGTCTTTATATATGTACTACCTGGGAATAATCTCCAAGTTAGGTTGTTTAATGAAAAACAGCAAGGTAGAAAAAAAGAGCATATAGTGTGTATATAGATAAATATAGATAAACCAAAAAATCAAAGAAGTTATCTGTGGGATTAAGAAGGAGGCAACCGGATGGAGGTAATAGGGCTAGAAGCTAGACCTCTATAAATAGACCTTGTTTTGTCTATTTTACTTTAGAATTATGTAACTATTTCACACAAGTATAAAACAAAATTACGGTTTAAATAGGCATTTCAGTAGTTGAAAGCAGTGCTTTAGAAACAGTGAACTTTCTAATCTGGTAGTCAAAGCCCTCAACAAGTGAACTGTGGCTCATTTTCCAAACTGCTCTTATATAATCTTTCTGCTCATACTGATTCATTCACAACTCCCTGAATCTCACATTTACGTCTACAGTCCAGTCTTCTACTTGCACCCTTTATCCAAGCTTGGAACATCCTCTTTCCCCATTTATTTAAATCCTATCTATCCTTAAGGTCCCAGTAAATTAATTAAGCCCTGCTAGCTAGACAAGGCTGTCTCTAATATCCGCAGCCCATACTTCTATTCTGTGTTTTATAACCCCTAAAACCTAAGAGGAGCTTGTTTGTGAATCTGACCTGTACTAGTAGATTATTTGTTCTGTTTACTTGGTAGCATTATTTTCTTATTCAGATTGCAACAAGTGAATATCTGTTAGAAATACCATACAATTCAATTTCCCCTTCAAATAATTCTCCAATATATCCACACAATGCTGTACCATGCACTGTTAAAAGAAAGGAGAGAAAGAAACAAAGAAAGAACAAAAAAAGAAAGGATGTATGGGGAATGAACAATGGGTGGGAGGCGTGGAAAGAACCACATGGAAGCCTATACTATCTTATGTAAAAGAGATAGCTATTGTCACTGTGCTGTGGGAATAAGGGATCCTGCAGGGTGGCTGTACAAACGGCCTGGAGGGTGAGATGCGGGGTTGGAGGAAGGAGGGGTCAGGGGTATACATATGACTAATCTGGGATTATACATATCTGTAAATAACAAAACTCTATAAAAGCAAAAAGTAAAATAAAAATAATTGTATAGGATGTCTTTATATATGTACTACCTGGGAATAATCTCCAAGTTAGGTTGTTTAATGAAAAACAGCAAGGTAGAAAAAAAGAGCATATAGTGTGTATATAGATAAATATAGATAAACCAAAAAATCAAAGAAGTTATCTGTGGGATTAAGAAGGAGGCAACCGGATGGAGGTAATAGGGCTAGAAGCTAGACCTCTATAAATAGACCTTGTTTTGTCTATTTTACTTTAGAATTATGTAACTATTTCACACAAGTATAAAACAAAATTACGTTTAAAGTAAGCAATCTCATAAATGGAAAAAAAAACCCACGATATAAATGAACTGGTATAACCAGTTGTTAGCAAACCACACAAAGGGAAAAGTTCTAAATGACTTTTTGAAAAACACAGTATTTTTTAAAAAATAATTTTATTTATTTATTTAAAGTTTTTATAGAGTTTTGTTGTTCACAGACATGTATGTTCCCAGATCAGTCATATGCATATCCCTGGTCCCCTCCCCTCTCCTAGCCCCCGCCATCTCACCCCTCCAGGCTGTCGCACCAAGCCCTTGTAGGAACTCCTATTCCCCTTTGCGCAATGACAATAGCTATCTTTTTCACATATGATAGTATAGGTGAAAAACACAGTATTTTGATCCTATATCTCTAGTAGAATATACCTACAGGATATAAAGAACTATAAGAAAAACCTTTAACTGTTTTTAGTAGAATAATTATATTATTATTGCTATTTATATTAGGATAAAGCAAATCACAATTATGTTAATATCCTTAAATCAACTTTTCAGCTTAAGAGATAAATGCAAAATCAGGAAATTAGGAAGTTAGATCTAGAATTCTAAATTTGAATTGAAAATGCCAGTATGAATTCATGAAATATTTTACCTTTAAAATCAAGAAACACAAAACCAAAAAGAGACATAAAAGACATATTTCCTAGCTTTGAGCACTAAAAAATGCCAAAAACAATAATTTACTCAGAAGTAAAGAATATCCTGACATTCAGACTGTGTTCTCTAAATATCATTTCTCACTAAAATCAAGCAGAGCTCCTTTGAGAAGTGGATGATTTTAGATCTAGGACAAGAAATATGTATGATGGATCTGGAACATCTTATTATGCAAGTGACCAAGCAAACTTAATAGCTCAATATTAATAGTTGTCTTTAATAAGGCAACTGAGGTTATACCCAATGAAATAGGGTTTAGAACCTGGGAATAATCTCCAAGTTAGGTTGTTTAATGAAAACAGCAAGGTAGAAAAAAGAGCATATAGTGTGTATATAGATAAATATAGATAAACCAAAAATCAAAGAAGTTATCTGTGGGATTAAGAAGGAGGCAACGGATGGAGATAATAGGGCTAGAAGCTAGACCTCTATAAATAGACCTTGTTTTGTCTATTTTACTTTAGAATTATGTAACTATTTCACACAAGTATAAAACAAAATTACGTTTAAAGTAAGCAATCTCATAAATGGAAAAAAAAACCCACGATATAAATGAACTGGTATAACCAGTTGTTAGCAAACCACACAAAGGGAAAAGTTCTAAATGACTTTTTGAAAAACACAGTATTTTTTAAAAAATAATTTTATTTATTTATTTAAAGTTTTTATAGAGTTTTGTTGTTCACAGACATGTATGTTCCCAGATCAGTCATATGCATATCCCTGGTCCCCTCCCCTCTCCTAGCCCCCGCCATCTCACCCCTCCAGGCTGTCGCACCAAGCCCTTGTAGGAACTCCTATTCCCTTAGCGCAATGACAATAGCTATCTTTTTCACATATGATAGTATAGGTGAAAAACACAGTATTTTGATCCTATATCTCTAGTAGAATATACCTACAGGATATAAAGAACTATAAGAAAAACCTTTAACTGTTTTTAGTAGAATAATTATATTATTATTGCTATTTATATTAGGATAAAGCAAATCACAATTATGTTAATATCCTTAAATCAACTTTTCAGCTTAAGAGATAAATGCAAAATCAGGAAATTAGGAAGTTAGATCTAGAATTCTAAATTTGAATTGAAAATGCCAGTATGAATTCATGAAATATTTTACCTTTAAAATCAAGAAACACAAAACCAAAAAGAGACATAAAAGACATATTTCCTAGCTTTGAGCACTAAAAAATGCCAAAAACAATAATTTACTCAGAAGTAAAGAATATCCTGACATTCAGACTGTGTTCTCTAAATATCATTTCTCACTAAAATCAAGCAGAGCTCCTTTGAGAAGTGGATGATTTTAGATCTAGGACAAGAAATATGTATGATGGATCTGGAACATCTTATTATGCAAGTGACCAAGCAAACTTAATAGCTCAATATTAATAGTTGTCTTTAATAAGGCAACTGAGGTTATACCCAAAGTACCTAGCAGTGTTGAAGGGCTACAAGAGTACATTAAAAGATACTATAGGGATATAATCAACAAAATCCAAGACGTGGGATATTCTAAGTAGAAAAACAAACTTTCCTTCAAGACTAAATAGTTACAAAAAATGGTGGAAGGGGATTGTGCAGAAAAGAGTTCACATAGCAGGGCTGAGACTGCTGTCTTGCGAAAGGCCTGCCTGTTAAGGTTGGCCCTCGGCTAGCATCTGGGAACCAGGCCCTCAGAAGTTCTTGGTCAGCAATTAACTGAAAACTAATTAGCAATTCACTAATCTTTCTTATGTTCCCATTGAAAACCTACTTCCTTCTGGGAGTCTGGAATCTAAGCATGCTGAAGCTGCTTATAGGACCATCCTCAATCAAAATCTCTGGAGTGCCAAGTCTCTGATCAATATCTCTAGGCAGAAACATCACATTGCTGCATTTTTGTTGCTAGGGAAAGGTGCTCTTGTTGACCCCCTCATAGGAGGGAGAGGTCATAAGGAAGCCGGCATGTGGATTCTAGACACTGCCTGTGATCTTCTGCTTTTTTAGATTCTTAATATATCAATGGACTAAATCTTAGCCATGAGTCCAGTTCTATGCCAAGTCCCTTAAGTCCTTCCAGTGACTCCACAAATGTAAAGAGTGGTCTTGGGAAACCCTGACACATAGATCCTATACAGTGATTCTTGGACTTTAGGATGTGTGAGAATCTCCCAGAGGGCCTGTTAAAACATGGATTGCTAGGCCCCAGTGAATTATATTATTATTGCTATTTATATTAGGATAAAGCAAATCACAATTATGTTAATATCCTTAAATCAACTTTTCAGCTTAAGAGATAAATGCAAAATCAGGAAATTAGGAAGTTAGATCTAGAATTCTAAATTTGAATTGAAAATGCCAGTATGAATTCATGAAATATTTTACCTTTAAAATCAAGAAACACAAAACCAAAAAGAGACATAAAAGACATATTTCCTAGCTTTGAGCACTAAAAAATGCCAAAAACAATAATTTACTCAGAAGTAAAGAATATCCTGACATTCAGACTGTGTTCTCTAAATATCATTTCTCACTAAAATCAAGCAGAGCTCCTTTGAGAAGTGGATGATTTTAGATCTAGGACAAGAAATATGTATGATGGATCTGGAACATCTTATTATGCAAGTGACCAAGCAAACTTAATAGCTCAATATTAATAGTTGTCTTTAATAAGGCAACTGAGGTTATACCCAAAGTACCTAGCAGTGTTGAAGGGCTACAAGAGTACATTAAAAGATACTATAGGGATATAATCAACAAAATCCAAGACGTGGGATATTCTAAGTAGAAAAACAAACTTTCCTTCAAGACTAAATAGTTACAAAAAATGGTGGAAGGGGATTGTGCAGAAAAGAGTTCACATAGCAGGGCTGAGACTGCTGTCTTGCGAAAGGCCTGCCTGTTAAGGTTGGCCCTCGGCTAGCATCTGGGAACCAGGCCCTCAGAAGTTCTTGGTCAGCAATTAACTGAAAACTAATTAGCAATTCACTAATCTTTCTTATGTTCCCATTGAAAACCTACTTCCTTCTGGGAGTCTGGAATCTAAGCATGCTGAAGCTGCTTATAGGACCATCCTCAATCAAAATCTCTGGAGTGCCAAGTCTCTGATCAATATCTCTAGGCAGAAACATCACATTGCTGCATTTTTGTTGCTAGGGAAAGGTGCTCTTGTTGACCCCCTCATAGGAGGGAGAGGTCATAAGGAAGCCGGCATGTGGATTCTAGACACTGCCTGTGATCTTCTGCTTTTTTAGATTCTTAATATATCAATGGACTAAATCTTAGCCATGAGTCCAGTTCTATGCCAAGTCCCTTAAGTCCTTCCAGTGACTCCACAAATGTAAAGAGTGGTCTTGGGAAACCCTGACACATAGATCCTATACAGTGATTCTTGGACTTTAGGATGTGTGAGAATCTCCCAGAGGGCCTGTTAAAACATGGATTGCTAGGCCCCAACTATAAGGTTTCTGATTCAGTAGATATGGGGTGAGGCCTGAAAAATCTGCATTTCTATAGGTTTCCAGGCACAGATGGAAGGAAGAGCGCACTTCAGGGGCTACTACTATAGATTTATACACCTAAGAGATATATCAACCAACTGCAACGTATTCATCTTGTTTGGGTTTTGATTCGGACAAATAATCTAGAAAAACTACAGTTATGAAAAGAAATGTGAACACACTAGACATCTAATGACAGCAAGGCATCAATATTTTTATGAGACAATGATACATGATTCTTTTAAATATATTTTATTGACACATTTCTCTTACAGACACACATACTGGATGAAATGATGTAATACCTTGGACATGCTTTGGAGTAATTCAGCTGAAGAGGGGAAATGTGTATATGTGGGCCCAGATTGGGCCACCCAGCAAGATTTATCCTAGGTAACAGGTACATAGGGATTCAATGAATTACTCTATTTTTGTATATTCTTGAAATTCCCTCGAATAACAACTTTTAAAATTTATTTTTTGGTTAAAGAGAGTACCCTAAGGATGTATTTCTTTCTTTTTTTAAAAAAAACTTTTATTTATTTATTTTTGACTGCGCTGGGTCCTTGCCTTTTTTTTTTTTTTTTATGATTTATTTATTTATTATTTTGGGCGGGGGTCAGGTTGGGGAGGGAGGGGAGCGGGCGGGCCACTTCTATTGGTCTTTCATTTCTCCATTTTCATCCGTCTTTGTTCTTTGGCTCCTGTGGGCCTCCCATCGCAGTGGCCTCTGTCGTTGCAGAGCGCTGGCTCTGGGCGCATGCGCTCGAGCTCTGGCTCTGTGACTGGACACATCGGTCCAGCCGCTCCGTGGCACGTGGGATCTTCCCAGGCCAGGGATCGAACCGGCGCCCCTTGCCCTGCAAGGCGGTGTCCTTACCCACTGGACCACCAGGGGAAGCCCCCGTATTTCTTCCTGAATCTCCTTCTACTGCTTAAAAATCACCAACAGGTAAAGGTGTATGGGGAGCTTATAACCATAAGCTATTTGAATGTGAGAATGTACTTTGCAACCTGGGGACTTCTAAATGTCCCTGAGCATTAGAATCAACAAGTGTGCCTGCCAAGAAAGCCTAAAGATCTCTGTTTGGGCTCCAAAATCACTGTAAATGGGGACTGCTGCTAGGAAATTGAAAGATACTTGTTCCTTGAAAGAAAAGCTATGACAAACCTAGACAGCGTATTAAAAAGCTGAGACATCACTTTGCCAACAAAAGTCCATATAGCAAAGTTATGGTTAAAAAAAAAAGAAGAGCTATGATTTTTCCAGTAGTCATGTACAGATGTGAGAGTTGGACCATAAAGAAGACTAAGTGCCAATGAATTAATAATGCTTTTGAACTGTGGCGCTGGATAAGACTCTCAAGTGCCCCTTGAACAGCATGGAGATCAAGCCAGTCTATCCTAAAGGAAATCAACCCTGAATATTCCCTGGAAGGCCTAATGCTGAAGTTGAAGCTCCAATACTTTGGCCACCTAATACAAGAGCTGACTCACTGGAAAAGACCCTGATGCTGGGAAAGACTGAGGGCAAGAGGAGAAGGGGGGTGATAGAGGCTGAGACGATTGGATGGTATCACTGACTCAATGGACGTGAGTTTGAGCAAACTCCAGGGGACGATGAATGACAGGGAAGCAGCAGTTCATGGTGCTGCTAAAAGTCACACATGACTTAGCAACTGAATAACAACAAATACTTTTGGGACCTGGCCCAGATGCTACTGAATCGAGATAGCTGTCTGTGGAACCTTGGAATATGTGATTTTAAATAAACTTTCTAAGTCAGTCTGATGCTTCTGTCCTCATAAGCAGAATGATGAACAACAGTACTAACTACAGAATAAACATTTCCCATGTGGACTGTGAATTTTCTATAGGGTGCCTAGGCAGACAATATCCTCACATTCATGGGCAAGTTTCAGTTTGTCCTGTTTTCCTGGGCAGTGAAAGCTCAGGATTTCCCTGCCTTAATACTTGACAAGTCCCGCATTCTGTGTATTATTATTGGCAAGGTAGGTGGGTGAGACGGAGTTAGAGCAAAGAGCACAGAGTGGGATGTGAGGGTCCAGGGAGCAGGTCACCAGAAGCCTGTCCCGGTTTCCCGCTAGAGGAGGCAGCTAGCAGTCGAGAGAAATGCTACACTGAGCTACTTACCATAGCAAAACCGACATCTGCTTTCTTCAGAGCCGGCCCATCATTCGTGCCATCACCAGTGACAGCCACCACCTGCCGCTGATCCCCAACAGTGCTGTCGATGATGCCTGGGAGGAACAGACACACCACAGAAAGCTCCGCATGTGCCACCTGAGGCCGTTTTCCCACGATTCTGGCCTTTCTCTCCACTCCGTCACTCCCTCCTTTTTTATGCTCTTTCCTTCTTTTCTTCCCTATGCTGGAGGTTTTACAGTGTCACCAAGTGGCAGTAAACTTTCACAGGTAGCATTCTAGCTAAGCAAGTCTGGCCTTGCCAGATATCCTGTCTGGTGCCTCAAGGTGGCTATTATGCAGTGCAAAAGCACTGATGGCTTGAAGGCAGAGACTCAGAGGTTGAACGACAACATACCCATTTACCATGGCAATTTGGATAAGGCTGGGAAAGACTGAGGGCAAGAGGAGAAGGGGGGTGATAGAGGCTGAGACGATTGGATGGTATCACTGACTCAATGGACGTGAGTTTGAGCAAACTCCAGGGGACGATGAATGACAGGGAAGCAGCAGTTCATGGTGCTGCTAAAAGTCACACATGACTTAGCAACTGAATAACAACAAATACTTTTGGGACCTGGCCCAGATGCTACTGAATCGAGATAGCTGTCTGTGGAACCTTGGAATATGTGATTTTAAATAAACTTTCTAAGTCAGTCTGATGCTTCTGTCCTCATAAGCAGAATGATGAACAACAGTACTAACTACAGAATAAACATTTCCCATGTGGACTGTGAATTTTCTATAGGGTGCCTAGGCAGACAATATCCTCACATTCATGGGCAAGTTTCAGTTTGTCCTGTTTTCCTGGGCAGTGAAAGCTCAGGATTTCCCTGCCTTAATACTTGACAAGTCCCGCATTCTGTGTATTATTATTGGCAAGGTAGGTGGGTGAGACGGAGTTAGAGCAAAGAGCACAGAGTGGGATGTGAGGGTCCAGGGAGCAGGTCACCAGAAGCCTGTCCCGGTTTCCCGCTAGAGGAGGCAGCTAGCAGTCGAGAGAAATGCTACACTGAGCTACTTACCATAGCAAAACCGACATCTGCTTTCTTCAGAGCCGGCCCATCATTCGTGCCATCACCAGTGACAGCCACCACCTGCCGCTGATCCCCAACAGTGCTGTCGATGATGCCTGGGAGGAACAGACACACCACAGAAAGCTCCGCATGTGCCACCTGAGGCCGTTTTCCCACGATTCTGGCCTTTCTCTCCACTCCGTCACTCCCTCCTTTTTTATGCTCTTTCCTTCTTTTCTTCCCTATGCTGGAGGTTTTACAGTGTCACCAAGTGGCAGTAAACTTTCACAGGTAGCATTCTAGCTAAGCAAGTCTGGCCTTGCCAGATATCCTGTCTGGTGCCTCAAGGTGGCTATTATGCAGTGCAAAAAGCACTGATGGCTTGAAGGCAGAGACTCAGAGGTTGAACGACAACATACCCATTTACCAGTAGGGCAATTTGGATAAGCTACTTCTTGTCTCAGCATCGAACTTCCCTTTTTGCAAAATGGGAATAGCTTAACCTGTATTGCCTAATTCACAGTACTATTGACGAACAAGATATGACTTCATTATATATCTTATACTCACCAGGGGCTCAGATGTCTGCTAACCTGCATGTTCTTCCCACGAGCTGCGAAGCTCTCCTAGGACTATTCAGGATCAGAGTTGCTTTGGCTGACGGTTCTTTATCTGTGATCACCCTGGTCTGCCTTCCCCTATCCCAGGCACCTACTCAGGAGCCGACCTCACCTTTCACCAGAGTGTGCTTGTCAGTGGGGGAAGATCGCGCCAGCACTCGAAGCTTAGGCCAGATCTTGTCCAGCTTTTCTTGCTCTACCTGCCAACACCAGACCACACCTGGGTCAGTCAAGCTCAGAAGAGCCATTTAGGAAAATCTTCACACATGCCAAGCTTCTGGGAGAGCTGGTATTCCATAGCCCCCCAGGGAGTTTTATCCTGGCCTCCAGTGGAGGTGAAGCAGCCAACTCAGGCTCCAGGGCAGATTCATGGATGGTGATCATTCAGGCCCTGTTTGCCTTCTGTTTCCTATCTGGGAGCCAAATCCCTATTTCTTAGACCCTTGACAGAAGGTGGCCAGGGTTAGCTATTTGCTCAGTTGGCTAAAGTAGTGCTTCTGAGGTCTTAGTTTTGACTTCTACTTAGACCAGGAAGTTGTGGCCTGTTCCACACCCACACCATGTCCTCTTACCAATCTGTGCCACTGTCAGTCACAGGGCAGTGACACATGAGGGGTGAGGTAGAGGGAAATCAGTACAAAATCATCCCTCTACTGGAAAAAATGGAAAGATGTGAAAAGTTAGTGACACCATCTCAAAAGAGCTTGTGAATGAAGGTAGAGAGAAGAAAAAGTTCCCAATTTTACTGTCTGAGAAGCTTTGATAAGAGGGACGTCTCACTATGAATAGATTTTAATTTAAAAAAACCTACTTTCTCCCACCTGTTCCAGATGCCTTACACACAAACCAGGCTTCCCCTAACAAAGGAGGCCCTGATTCCTCCCACCTAAGACTCACCTCGCCCTTCTCATTCCTGATAAGTCGATTGAATTCTTTGCCTTCCAAGCACAGAAAATCATCCTGAGGTGTCATAATGCCACATTTGGTGGCGATGGCCCGGGCTGTGTTGATGTTGTCACCGGTCACCATTCTAACTGTAATGCCAGCTCGCTTGCACTTGGAAATAGCTTCTGGTACCTGTGGAGAGTGAGGCAAGAGGGAAGGAGGAGGTGGGGGTGGTGAGGCCTGGTAATCTGCTTCTGTTCAGCTGTCCCTCCACTGTGCACAGGGGAGAGGTACCTGGGAAGTAGAGAGGCACCCTGGGGCACAGGCTTAGTCTGGTCATTTTTATATTGCTTGGTGCTACCTCACTTCTGTCCTACCCATGATACTCACATTTGAACTGGCCTTATTGTACCATGAGTTGAAGGGGAAATTTGCTTCAGCAGCCAGATATAAAAGCTTACTTTCCCACTTAAAATCTAGATTTCTTAGCAGGGCATGCCAGGCCTTTCGAATTTTGCCACCTCCTTCCTTTCTCACAGAAGTTTCTACCGTCTTCCGCCCCCTGGCACAAACTCCAACCATATCAGTTCTTTTAAGTTTCCCAAATGCACGACACCCTCTCACGCCTCTGAGAGGTGACAGTAGTGCTGAGCGACTCTCTGGTGCCTGACAAGAATGTGTGGACTGAAAGAACGTAGCTAGAGCCAATGTTGTTGTCCCAGTTAATTCCACCTCCTGACCATTCCTGAGTGCCAAACTGGGCTTCCTAACCCAGTAAAACCTGTGTTTCTCACCCCTCAGACAGCATGAACCACAGAAAGCAGGACTGTCCGCTTTCTTTTAGTTTACTACCTACAGCAGTTCTGTGAAGCAGGAAGCACAGCAACATCTATCCTGGCAAATGAGAAGCAGTTAGGTAACTTGCCTAAGTTTCCTAAGCTAGAAATGGAGTTATGACTCTATTCCTGTGGCTCTTGCATGGCTTCTCAGGAGGTCACTCTGGGCCGGAGCAAGGGCGGGGCCCCTGGAAGACTTCCATTCATGCTCCCCAGCCCTTTTCCCAAGTCAAAGCCTCACCTCTGGGCGCACAGGGTCCTCAATGCCCACCACTGCAATACAGGTCAGTCCAGTGAGGATTTCGTTCTCATTGTCCCACGGGGGCTCTCCATCATTGAAATCCCGGTAAGCTATACAGATAGTCCGGAGGCCCTCACAGGCCATGGGCTCGATGACGGTGCGGACCATCTCATCTCGGTCCTTATTCTTGAATGGCACTGCTTCCCCTTTTTTGTCCAGGATTCGATTACACCTAGGGAGGCACACAGTCAGAAAGCTGTATCCCCACTTCCCATCCAGTGTGCTTCCACACATTTACAGACATTCTGGCCACCCTACAGTACTCCTATAGGCACTATTCCACAGCCATAAATCTCTACTCATCACCCCAAACTGAGCCCCTTTATCCAGAGTGGGATGGCTGATAGGTGGATGCTCCTATTCATATGTGGGTACAATACCAAGAGTCATTTGTGGATCGCCTATCATTTGAGCTTCTTGAAGGTAGACAGATCATCTCAATTCTCACTTATCTAGAGTGCTCAGTCCAGAGGTTGTGGGCCACAAGAATATGTTGTCCAAAAGAAGGTGGCTAAAGCCATGCTGGGGCACTGGCTTTTAGCTACTGGCCCTCTATCCACGTAGGTCAGCTTTTAATGACCTGTGGATCGTCTAGCTGCTTTGATTATGCAACTTCCTGTGATCACATTTGAGAACAAAAAGGAAAAGGAACACAGAACTAACATTTCTAGTATTTGCTACATGCAAGGCCTTTTTCATACACGGACTCATTTAATCAGAGTAATTCTGTGAGATGAACATAGATTGCCTAGGTCTGAATCCCAGCTGCACCATCCGCTATACCATCTCCAGTGAGTTACTAAACTTCACTACACCTGTGTTTACTCGTCTGTAATACAAGGATAATGACAGCATCTACCTCACTGAGTTGTGAAGAGCAAGTACAGGATCCAAGTGCATAACACCAAGGCTTGGTCTGAACCAAGCTCAGATGTTAGGCATACTACCACCAGGAAGGAGGGTTCGCTCATTATCCAGGTGGCTTTAGCACAGGCCCCGGACCCAGGTCTCCCTGAGGGGGAGGATGGTGAAGGAAGCAGCAGCTGGGAGAGGGCGCTCACTTGCGCAAGATGATCTCGGAAGCGCCCTTGCTGTACATGCGGTAGCCACCACCGGGCTTCTCAATGACAGTGCTCATGGACTTGCGCACCGAGTTGAAGGTGTACACCTTGTAGAGCTTCTCCTCAGGCACCTCACTGCGCACAGCATGGTAATCCTGCTTCAGGTCCGTGACGAAGCCCAGCAGGGCACACTCGGTCTTATTGCCCACCTGCCGCGGGAGGCCACCCTCCTTCTCTGGAGGCTGAGAAGAAAAACACAGGTGGGACTGTTGGATGAGGGGTCACAGTCAGGCAGGCAACCTAGGAAGGGAAGGACTCCAGCAAGAAGCTTTCACAGGTGTACCCGAGGCCCGTGGGGGTGCTGATGAAGCGACTGTGGTCCCTGAGCCACTCAGGGCTTGGGGATTTTTTTGCTGCCACGGGGGTGGTGCTGGTGTCTCTAACACTCTCTCTTAGTTTCCAGAAACTGAGTAATTCCTGATAAGCTCAATTCTGCTGCAAGCATAAGGTCTCTTTCTAGAGATACTGCCTTTACACGGTGATTATAGGGCGTTTCACAACCATGGATTCCTCTCTGACTTACCTGCCAAGCACCAATCTACTTCCACGGATCATTCCCTAGTCTCATCCCAAACTTATTTACTGGGGAGTGGGAAATAGGATGTGAGGTGGCAGAATAAACAAAAGAAAATTAATGGTTCCTTCCAACAACCCATTTTAAGTGTCCTGGCAAAGAAAGAGCTTACCAGAATCTTAGAGGTGTAGGCACTGTTGATGGAAATACCATTGACAATAAGGTCTAGGACCTTGGGTACAAGGACATCAGGGCTTGGGATCTGATGATAATGTGTGTCTCCAATATACACCTGCACCACAGTCATGCGGTTCATGGTCAGTGTTCCCGTCTTATCAGAGCAAATGGCTGTGGCATTGCCCATGGTCTCACAAGCATCCAAGTGCCGCACCAGGTTGTTGTCTTTCATCATTTTCTACAAAAGGAGAAGAGAAAAGACTTGAGAGGGGGCCAACTGAACTTTCCCAAACACAGGTTCAAAGGCCATTTCCTAGCCAGCGTCTCTCCACATTTCATTTTCTGGTCTGTCACAAAAATGCAGGATACCATTTCTTGTGACTCTTCTTAAGAGTCTACTGGGTTAGGTAAATGTTGATGCAATTGATCCATATGGTCCTTCCAAAATGCCAGTGACTTGTGCTTTTGGAAGGCATCACCCAGAGTTAATGAAGACACGGTGGCCCATCCGTTCAGCAGGGGCTACCTGGCACCCTTCCCTCTGGTCTGTGCTCTGAAAGAAGAGAGTATCAGTGCAGTCTCACCTTCACAGAGTAAGCCAGTGAAATGGTGACTGCCAGGGGCAGCCCCTCTGGCACAGCCACCACCAGCACAGTGATGCCAATGATGAAGAACTTGACAAAGTACTGGACGTAGATGGGAGTACACTCAGTCAGCCATGGTCTGCGCTGGATCACAAAGTTGTCGATCACAAAGTAAAGAATCAGGATGAGAACCGTGATTGCAGACATGATCAGACCTGTCGAGGAAATAGATCACATGAACCCAGGCTTGAGGGTATTCCTAGGACCCTAGCCAGAGATAGATGGTATAAGATGTAGTCTTTGCTATCCATTTTTTTGGGGGGGCCCACTTCTATTTATCTTTCATTTATTTATCTTTGGTTCTTTGGCCTGTGTGGGCCTCCCATCACTGTGGCCTCTCTCGTTGCAGAGCACTGGCTCCGGGCACACGTGTTCCAGAGCTCCAGCTCGGTAGTTGGACACTTCGGTCCAGCTGCTCCGTGGCATGTGGGATCTTCCCAGGCCAGGGATTGAACTGGCGCCCCTTACACTGCAAGGCGGCGTCCTTACCCACTGGACCACCAGGGAAGCCCTGCTATCCATTTTTAAAACGACTATCTACTCATACCCAAAGGTCCTATCTATTCTCTGGTGCCTGTGCCTTAGTGCAGAGGAAGGACACGGCTTTGCATTCTAAAGGCACGGCTGCTAGTCTCTGCGCTGCACCAACTAGACGTGTGGCTTTGGACTGGTCCCGACCCCTTTCTGGGCCTATTTTCTCATTTATAAACAAGGGGGTTGGTCTAGTTTTCCAAAAACAGCATTTTATGATTCTATCTCAGACCTACTATATTCCCACAAAACACAATGTAGTGACTACTGTTCCCTCTTTAATTTTGACTCCTTCCCTAGTAGGCTGAGAATGTCAGGCAATCCACAACTCGTTCACAGTGATGCCCCTATGGTGTTAGCACAACATCTACGTAACTAACCCTTACAAGAGTGCTTTTCAACTTCTCCTAAAAGTAGGCTTGAGAATGGTCAGGATGTTACAAAGACACGGTGGCCCATCCGTCAGCAGGGGCTACCTGGCACCCTTCCCTCTGGTCTGTGCTCTGAAAGAAGAGAGTATCAGTGCAGTCTCACCTTCACAGAGTAAGCCAGTGAAATGGTGACTGCCAGGGGCAGCCCCTCTGGCACAGCCACCACCAGCACAGTGATGCCAATGATGAAGAACTTGACAAAGTACTGGACGTAGATGGGAGTACACTCAGTCAGCCATGGTCTGCGCTGGATCACAAAGTTGTCGATCACAAAGTAAAGAATCAGGATGAGAACCGTGATTGCAGACATGATCAGACCTGTCGAGGAAATAGATCACATGAACCCAGGCTTGAGGGTATTCCTAGGACCCTAGCCAGAGATAGATGGTATAAGATGTAGTCTTTGCTATCCATTTTTTTGGGGGGGCCCACTTCTATTTATCTTTCATTTATTTATCTTTGGTTCTTTGGCCTGTGTGGGCCTCCCATCACTGTGGCCTCTCTCGTTGCAGAGCACTGGCTCCGGGCACACGTGTTCCAGAGCTCCAGCTCGGTAGTTGGACACTTCGGTCCAGCTGCTCCGTGGCATGTGGGATCTTCCCAGGCCAGGGATTGAACTGGCGCCCCTTACACTGCAAGGCGGCGTCCTTACCCACTGGACCACCAGGGAAGCCCTGCTATCCATTTTTAAAACGACTATCTACTCATACCCAAAGGTCCTATCTATTCTCTGGTGCCTGTGCCTTAGTGCAGAGGAAGGACACGGCTTTGCATTCTAAAGGCACGGCTGCTAGTCTCTGCGCTGCACCAACTAGACGTGTGGCTTTGGACTGGTCCCGACCCCTTTCTGGGCCTATTTTCTCATTTATAAACAAGGGGGTTGGTCTAGTTTTCCAAAAACAGCATTTTATGATTCTATCTCAGACCTACTATATTCCCACAAAACACAATGTAGTGACTACTGTTCCCTCTTTAATTTTGACTCCTTCCCTAGTAGGCTGAGAATGTCAGGCAATCCACAACTCGTTCACAGTGATGCCCCTATGGTGTTAGCACAACACCTACGTAACTAACCCTTACAAGAGTGCTTTTCAACCTTTCTCCTGACATGGCATAGACAGAAAATGCCTGTAATAGTAGCTATTAGGACAGTGCTTACTACGAGTCAGGCAAGTACTTCTTCACAGGTAGCAACTCATTAATTCTCACAACAATCCTGTGAGACAAGTTACTATTACCATCCCCTTTTATGAGGAGATGAAGGTGCAGAGGGGCTTTGGTATGGCACACTGGAGGAGGACCAGCCATCCTGGTCAGACTGAGACTGAGCAGTTTCCTGGGCTGTGGGACCTTCTGTGCTAGAACTGAGAAAGTCACAAGTAAACCGGGACAGTCGGTCATCCTACACATTCTACAATGGAAGAACATGCTCTAGGTCAGAAAACAACTGGCTTAGGGGCTCCAATTGCCTTACGGGCTGCCTGGTTATTCTGAGGGATTAGTATTCAGGCATTTGTGTCTGCCTGTTGCACAATATCTGGGAAGAGTGCCACTTTCTGATTTGTGTCTTTGCTTTTTCCTGAGGGCCCAGTGATTCAGGGGAATCAGAGCAAGACTAGAGGTCATTGTATCAATGAAAGCATATTCAGGGTCAGGGCAAGCAAGGCACTGAGGGTGCAAACCTGAAGGAGGCAGTCCCTCTCAGCAGGGAGCAGGACACCTCCCTGGCTTCCCCCTGGTCCTTGGCCTAGCTCGATATGCACAGTGAATACACTTAGAGGCCAGTGACCACTCCTCAGGCAGCGTGGACTTCCTAAAGAACAAGATGGGGATTAGGAGCACAACAAGGAGGGCTTGGGCAGGAAATGTTTAATGTTTCAAATCTGTGTGTCAGGCTCAATTATTTGATTTCATACTTGCAATTTGTCTTGTTCATCTATTGTCTATATGCAAGAGACTCCATGGTGGTCAAAATCAGCCAGCTACTGGGTCTGAACAACGAGGCCAGGCTGACGCTCTTCAGAGCTCTCCGTGATGCTTAGACTCCTCTGCGCACACTGTTCATATGGCAGCCAGCAGCCACATGTGGGGCCTGACCAAGGCAAACAGGTTGAGGAGCTGGAGGTTTCAGTGCATAGCTGTGGATTCTCGCTACACAGTGTGCGATGAGCAGGGCAGTAACACTGGCATCACCTGCGGACTTGTTAGAAATGCAGAACCCCAGGTCCCACCCAGACTTCTTGAATTAGAATCTGCACTATAACAAGGCCCCAGGTGATCAGTACACAGAGAAATGTACTGGACTAGCCTCTGTAGTAAGCAGCGAGGTGGGGTCAGGAAATCAACAGTGGGAAAAGACTGCGCTTGAACAGATAAGTCCATTGAGCAATCTTCCTTTTGTTCCCTCCTCCAGCTCCCTCCCTCCCCACCGCCTCCCCACCATGGAAACAAGGCAGGTGAGAGGAGAGTGCAGAGGCAAATATGGAGAAACTGCTTCCTCTCATGATGCACAGGAGGGTCTTTAGTGACCTCTGCTCTGCAAAGCACCTCTTCAATCATTGTCTTCCTTTTCCCTCCAGTTCTCATTTTGAGCTGATTGCTCTGTGCCCGGCCATTCCTATGCCAGGGAATCGCTCTCAGCAAACAGCAGCTTTCTCTACCCTTAAGGAATTTTCAAGACATGAGCATAAGTAGTTTTTAGTCTTCCTTCTGCTACTGTAAATCTCCCATTTCTTTGGGCCTTTAACCCTAAATAGGAAAACATCTCTTTCTGCAAAAGTCAAGGGAGTGGTTAATCACAGGGAGGGACAGACTTCTGAACTGCACTAGCCATTTGGAATTTTCAGCTTTTTCCTGCCAGACCTGGCTGATCTAGAAAGAAGGCAATCGAAGTAGTGAGGATCTAGAACAACACTGACGAAGAAACCAAGAAGACTCCACCCTACTCACCAGCTTTCCCAATCTGAACAGCCAAGCGCGTCAGCTTGCCCTGCAGCACGGACTTCTCCTTTTTGGGCAGCTTGGCTGCCTTTTTCTCCTTTTCCTCATTGTCGATTCCCTCCTGACTGTTGAGTGGCTGGATTTCCAACGCCACTCCATCTTGAGTCTTTGCTAGAGGGTACATGCAAATGGGACAGGTAAGCAGGCGAGGCAGCAGCACTGAGTAGTAGGCATGCGGAAACTAACAAACCCTTCTGTCTTATCCCTGAAATATACCTTGGACCCGACACGATCTGACCATCCTCACCCCATGTCAGACAGGGATCCTGACCTTTTCCTAGGGCCTTTAGAACGGGATCTTAACAAGTGGAGGTGAAGTGGGTGCTTTTAGGGCATGACTCTCCTCTTTAAGTAAGCTTTCTGGCACCCCAGAGATCCGGGACAGGTTTATTCCAGCAAGAGGACCAGTAATGCCATTAAGTGCTATTATCAACAGCCATCCCTCCAAGAATTCAGTGCTTAAAACAGGGTGAATGTTTACTGCAGAAGGGGACTGAAGGCGATGGTTGTTAGATGTTCTTAGAGCATAGGAGTCTTACAGTCTAGTCACTAAATCATGTCCAATGCTTTTGCAACACCATAGATGGTGGCCCACTAAGATCCTCTGTCCATGGGATTTTCCAGGCAAGAATACTGATGTGGGTTGCCATTTCCTTCTCCAGGCGATATTCCCAACCCAGGGATTGAACCCACTTCTGCATTGGCAGGCTTTTTTTTTTTTTTTTAAAACCACTGAGCCACATGGGAAACCCATTAGGGTCTTAGTCAGCTGTTTCAAAGGTTCACCTCTCTCTACACATACATATAGGCTGTCATGGAAGAAACACAGACCCCAGACACAGAGTGCTTTCTGCTCCCTCTTATATTAGTTGAACAACAGGGGAAGGAAATATCCTTTCTCCCTTGCCTGATGAAGGTAGGGAGGTACACAGTGGGACCTAGAGGGAAGGGGAAGAAGCTGGTGTGAGGGCCTTCCCGGAATAAGAGAAAGCCAGGATAAAGACAGACATATAAATCCATTTTGCTTTAAAAGGAAGAGCTAAAGCAATCTAAAATTAGAGAATTATTTTTGTGGAGTCCTGGTTCTCCAATGTGATGCCTTTATTTCTAAAACCTATTACGATGTGGGTAACAAAAGGAAAAAAAATCTTCAGGAGATGTCTCAAGAGAGCAGTTCTTGCTGGTTCCCTGCACCCCTGCAGAGCTCGACCCCTTTGGTTAGATGTCCTTCCTGAGATATTGTCTCTGCTGTCAGGCTCACAAATAAGACAGAGACAGATGAAAACACAGCCACCAAAAAAGAAACATACATCAGATTAGGAGGAAGAAAACAGACTGTGGAGAGGACAAAGAGGTGGGGAAACAGGTTATGGAGAAAGGGCTCTCCAACCCAGAGAAGACTAGCTGAGAAGGAATCCAGATCAGAAGAGGACACCGATGAGGAAGCCACCAAGAGGACGGTGCAGGGATTGCTTATCCCAACTCCTTCCACCTTAAGGGCCCTGAAGACTTCCAACCCAGAAACTAATGATCATTGATCCTTAAATCTGGCCTGGGGCAATGAAGCAAAGAGTTCATCACACTGGGAAGAGCAGATCAATTGCACAGGTTCCCCAAAAGAAATCTTGACAGGAGGTTCCTTGAGCCAACAGCAGAGGGTGCTGTTGTCTCATCTTAGGCTGGGTCTGGAAGCTTGCGACCACCCCCACATCTCTGCACCTTCCTCAGGATAAGGTATCCGGGCCACAGCAGCAAATAACAGATTTATGGAAAGGAAACGGGGGAAAGCAGATGGCCTGGAAAGGTCTGGTTTGAGTGTGGGCAGGTAGAGATGGTAAATGAGTGGGTGGAAAGGTTACCTTTATTGCGATTTTCAGGGACTCCTTGCTTTTTACCTGTTTGAACAAGAAAGAAAAAAATGGGGTGGAGGCCCAAAATGACTATTAAGAGATCAGATATCCAATTTGCTGGTCCTGTTCAGGGCCCAGAAGGGCGACAGCAAAGGGGCTGAGTTGCAGCGAAGGGAATGTAAAGGAAACTCACATCTCTATTTACCTCCATTTGTATGACTCGATAGTGGTTTTTTTCCTCTTGTGACCTTGGTGTGAGGGCCTTCCCGGAATAAGAGAAAGCCAGGATAAAGACAGACATATAAATCCATTTTGCTTTAAAAGGAAGAGCTAAAGCAATCTAAAATTAGAGAATTATTTTTGTGGAGTCCTGGTTCTCCAATGTGATGCCTTTATTTCTAAAACCTATTACGATGTGGGTAACAAAAGGAAAAAAAATCTTCAGGAGATGTCTCAAGAGAGCAGTTCTTGCTGGTTCCCTGCACCCCTGCAGAGCTCGACCCCTTTGGTTAGATGTCCTTCCTGAGATATTGTCTCTGCTGTCAGGCTCACAAATAAGACAGAGACAGATGAAAACACAGCCACCAAAAAAGAAACATACATCAGATTAGGAGGAAGAAAACAGACTGTGGAGAGGACAAAGAGGTGGGGAAACAGGTTATGGAGAAAGGGCTCCCCAACCCAGAGAAGACTAGCTGAGAAGGAATCCAGATCAGAAGAGGACACCGATGAGGAAGCCACCAAGAGGACGGTGCAGGGATTGCTTATCCCAACTCCTTCCACCTTAAGGGCCCTGAAGACTTCCAACCCAGAAACTAATGATCATTGATCCTTAAATCTGGCCTGGGGCAATGAAGCAAAGAGTTCATCACACTGGGAAGAGCAGATCAATTGCACAGGTTCCCCAAAAGAAATCTTGACAGGAGGTTCCTTGAGCCAACAGCAGAGGGTGCTGTTGTCTCATCTTAGGCTGGGTCTGGAAGCTTGCGACCACCCCCACATCTCTGCACCTTCCTCAGGATAAGGTATCCGGGCCACAGCAGCAAATAACAGATTTATGGAAAGGAAACGGGGGAAAGCAGATGGCCTGGAAAGGTCTGGTTTGAGTGTGGGCAGGTAGAGATGGTAAATGAGTGGGTGGAAAGGTTACCTTTATTGCGATTTTCAGGGACTCCTTGCTTTTTACCTGTTTGAACAAGAAAGAAAAAAATGGGGTGGAGGCCCAAAATGACTATTAAGAGATCAGATATCCAATTTGCTGGTCCTGTTCAGGGCCCAGAAGGGCGACAGCAAAGGGGCTGAGTTGCAGCGAAGGGAATGTAAAGGAAACTCACATCTCTATTTACCTCCATTTGTATGACTCCTCAGGGTATGGACCAGGCACTCCTGCAGGTGAGTGCACGCCTACCTCTGAGCTGCTTTCTCCAGGAGCACAGTTGCTGTTGGGAGGGTGCTCCTGGCCTGAGTCAGACCCCGTGGAGAAATGGGGGTGGAGTGGGTGGGGAGTGATTAGGAAGCAAGAGGTTTGAACTGTTTCTGGCTAGTGGCAAAGGCCTTGCAAGCTGCCTCCATGTCAGTTCACCAGCACCAGACAAGCCTCCTCCTTATTCACTTTGCAGGCAGTTGCAGAAACGAATAGTCTAGTTTCTAAGTAAATGTGTTCGGCTGCTTTTTCATTAACGGCCCTTCCCTAAACAGTCCAAGATGGTCCTGCAGCTAAATGGTAGAAATCCTTCTCTCCTCTAAGGGAAGGAATGCTTAGAGAAACGTTCAGATTTGGTTTGTTATCTTTTTGCCTTCTGTTTTTTCCTTCTTTCAGGAACAAGTGAACAGCAAAGACACGGCTAACATCAAGGCAGACATTCCCTCTCTGTTCCCACTCTCCTGGCCACGTCTCTCTTCCACTGACAGCCCATAGTTTCAACAGGAAACCAGTTTCTTTTCCTGGACAGTTTTCCCTTAGCCTTGATAGTTCATATAATTCCCCATGTCGGAGGAAGAAAGGGGCAATGGTTGGAGGACTGACTACTCAGAGGGGACCACAGCATGCCACCAGCTCTTGTGTGGCAGGCCTTCCACCTCAGCCTTTTACAGTCCACCCTAAACACAGGCATCAGTGCAATCTGACTGGGGCACCCAGAGCCAGGGTCTGGCTTTCTTGAGCCAGGGGAGCCAGGGATGGCCCCTTTCGCTCAACAAGAGGTTTGGACATCTGTACTCATCATCCAGCAGATTCTTCCAACGAGATACTGCATTCCAGATCTGCTCCCTCTCCTAGGCTGTCCATGGGAGGGAAGAGACTCCCATCCTAAAAGTCCTTTACCTTTCTTCTTCTTCCCTTCCTCTTCCTCCTCACTGGCTCCCAAGAGGGTAAAAATGATTCCAGTCTGAGAGTTGATACCCACAGCCGTCACTACCATTCGTCCGGAACCTTCCATTACATGGGTCCCTACATGAGAAAGAAGATGGGGAAGAATCTTTTTATTTTTAATACCTGACCATTCTTTGGTGTGAAACATAAACTTGGAAAAGAGCGAACACTCTCCCTGCTTCCTCCAGGATAGTGATACACTCAGCAGATAGTAGGAAAAGATCAAGAGCAAGCGAACTGGGGTGTAAGTAGAACGAAGTATCTAATGGCCGTGGGTAAGGCTCCTTTCCTTCCACTCACCCCCAACCAGCAGAGCCCTTCGAAGGCTCCTACAGGACCTTCTTCATGGACAACCTCTTTTAGGTTATTCAGTATCCTTGGATTCAGCCCACTAACATACTACAGCCCCAGC
Source organism: Tragulus kanchil (assembly GCA_022376925.1). NCBI lineage: Eukaryota > Metazoa > Chordata > Mammalia > Artiodactyla > Tragulidae > Tragulus > Tragulus kanchil. Next base: position 76,938,477 of record JAIOJX010000024.1, on the reverse strand, counting down.
TGAACCTTGGGGCAGGAGATGGGGCATGACAGAAGAGAGAGCAAGGTCCAGATAGGGTCTCTGTGGCTGACTGTCAGGTGGGGAGGTAGAATGGGAACTGATGCAGCCAAAGGTCATACCTGAGAGCAACATGGGGTCTCTTTCCAGGGATTTCTTGACATGGTCTGATTCCCCAGTCAGAGAGCTCTCATCAATCTTGAGATCGTTGCCCTGGATCAGAATCCCATCTGCAGGCAGCAGGTCACCTAGTACAGAGAGGGAAGACAGGAGAATCCAACTCCATCTCAGGGCTGTTCCCATGGGCCCTACCTATAGGGCAATGGCCCAGGGAGAATCTGGAGAACCTGTGAACCACAACTTTGGATCTGACAACCTAGGACCAAACTCTGTTCTGGGTATTATAAATTCAAATGGCAACTGATTCTCAAACACCTTCCCATGGCCTGAACATTATATACTTGTAATCTAAGACATGCAGGGTACAGTCTGAAAGTTTTGGGGAGCACTGGTTACTGCTTTCTGTGAATTTTTTTTTCATAACCTCTTTAAACTCTAACTTAGAAGCTAACACAATTTGGGGTCTTATCTTTTTGGGTCCTCCTAGGCTGTCCATTTGTCCTTTACCTTTCTTCTTCTTCCCTTCCTCTTCCTCCTCACTGGCTCCCAAGAGGGTAAAAATGATTCCAGTCTGAGAGTTGATACCCACAGCCGTCACTACCATTCGTCCGGAACCTTCCATTACATGGGTCCCTACATGAGAAAGAAGATGGGGAAGAATCTTTTTATTTTTAATACCTGACCATTCTTTGGTGTGAAACATAAACTTGGAAAAGAGCGAACACTCTCCCTGCTTCCTCCAGGATAGTGATACACTCAGCAGATAGTAGGAAAAGATCAAGAGCAAGCGAACTGGGGTGTAAGTAGAACGAAGTATCTAATGGCCGTAGGGTAAGGCTCCTTTCCTTCCACTCACCCCCAACCAGCAGAGCCCTTCGAAGGCTCCTACAGGACCTTCTTCATGGACAACCTCTTTTAGGTTATTCAGTATCCTTGGATTCAGCCCACTAACATACTACAGCCCCAGCTGAACCTTGGGGCAGGAGATGGGGCATGACAGAAGAGAGAGCAAGGTCCAGATAGGGTCTCTGTGGCTGACTGTCAGGTGGGGAGGTAGAATGGGAACTGATGCAGCCAAAGGTCATACCTGAGAGCAACATGGGGTCTCTTTCCAGGGATTTCTTGACATGGTCTGATTCCCCAGTCAGAGAGCTCTCATCAATCTTGAGATCGTTGCCCTGGATCAGAATCCCATCTGCAGGCAGCAGGTCACCTAGTACAGAGAGGGAAGACAGGAGAATCCAACTCCATCTCAGGGCTGTTCCCATGGGCCCTACCTATAGGGCAATGGCCCAGGGAGAATCTGGAGAACCTGTGAACCACAACTTTGGATCTGACAACCTAGGACCAAACTCTGTTCTGGGTATTATAAATTCAAATGGCAACTGATTCTCAAACACCTTCCCATGGCCTGAACATTATATACTTGTAATCTAAGACATGCAGGGTACAGTCTGAAAGTTTTGGGGAGCACTGGTTACTGCTTTCTGTGAATTTTTTTTTCATAACCTCTTTAAACTCTAACTTAGAAGCTAACACAATTTGGGGTCTTATCTTTTTGGGTCCTCAGCAATTCCCAGCCCTCTTATGCCAAAGGACCTAACCCTCAAACAGGGAGGGTGGCACAGGTATAAGAAACACAGAGCTAAAAAACAAAAGAAACACAGAGCTCTCACCGTATTTGATTTGGGCAATGTCACCCACCACAATCTCAGCCACAGGGAGCTGGATGATGTGACCATTTCGGATAACGGAGAATTTCTGTTCCTTTTCAATGCGGTTCTGCAGACCCCGGAATTGCTTCTCTTTGCTCCAGTCATTGAAGGCAGTCACTAGCACCACAATGATCACTGAGAACAAGATGGCTGCCCCCTCAATCCAGCCAGCTTCTGCCTCCCCTTCATCTTCCGGGCTACTTACGGCTAGACCACACTCTAGCCCAGGAAAAGCAGAGAAAAGGAGGGTCACCTAGGATATTTTGTTGACACTGAAAATAGGGGTGTGCTTTTGCAACCCCCTGAACAAAAACTCAGGGAAAGAGAATACAGAAAAGAACATTTGGGTAAAATAGTTACAACTATTTATGTTTGTCCAAAAGAAGCATATGACTAAATAGCACGAAACATGTCAATGAAAATTACAGGCAAGTCACATACAAAGACTTTATGAACCCAACATGGTAGTTCCCACTGCTATGTCCCATGACGGGACAGGGGAACTTCTAGATGCAGGGCTTTATTGGTAAGTGACGGTAGAAGATTTATAACGTTCTGCATAAGGATTTATTAGAAAAAGGGGGAAAAGACCCTAGAATCAGGATGAGCTGGAAGAATAGATTACTAGTTTACTTGTTAGTTTCCTTCAGAGAAATACTCAGATAATAACAAGGGTGGGGAGGGGGGCACAACATAAACTATTAGGTTGAAATGTAATTGCGGTGTTTGCATTGATGAAATTTGCCATTTGCTATTGGAATACATTCTTAATAAATGTGGTTATGTTACACAGCATTTAAATGTGCATTTCTTGCTTTAAGGTTTTTTTTGCTAATGACTTATTATTTGCCGTTTGTTTTATATTTATTTTAGACTATTGAAATGATGTTAGGCAAAAAAGCAAATTTGAGCGATTTTCTTATTTGAGTTCAAAATGGGTCGTAAAGTAATGGAGACACCTTGTAACGTTGCCAATGTATTTGGCCCAGGAACTAATGCCCATATAGTGCAGTGGTGTTTCGTTATGCAAAGGAAACAAGAGCCTTGAAGATGAGGAGCATAGTGGCCAGCCATCAGAAGTTGTCAATGACCAATTGAGAGCCATTATCAAAGCTGGTCCTCTTACAACTACATGAGAAGTTGCCAAGGAACTCATCACTGAGCATTCTGTGATCATTTGGCATTTGAAGCAAACTGAAAAGGTGAAAAAGCACGGTAAGTGGAAGCTTTGTGAGCTGACCAAAAAAAAAACACCCCAAACCCATCATTTTGAAGTGTCATCTTCTCTTATTCTACACAACAACAATGAACCATTTCTCGATCAGATTGGGACATGCAATGAAAAGTGGATGTTATACAATTGGCAATGACCAGCTCAGTAACTGGACTGAGAAGAAGCTCCAAAGCACTTCCCAAGGGCAAACTTGCACCAAAAAAAGGTCACAGTCACTGGTGATGTGCTGCCCTTCTGATCCACTATTGCTTTCTGAATCCCAAGAAATTCACAGTCTGAAACTGCAATTACATTTGCACCAACATAATAAAATTTGTCCACATGAATGCTAAGTGCTTTTTGGTGACAATGAAAAAAAACCCAGATGAGAGTCGTGCTCATCTGTCCAAGATACTCACGCTCATTTTCTTCCCCTGGGGGGCGATAGAAGGACAGGACCAGGGAGATGATGGCAGCAATCTCCAGGATGATGAGTGTGACATCTTGAAGGGCTTCCCACACTAACTCTAAGAAGGTCTTGGGCTTTTTGGGGGGAATAAAGTTCTTTCCAAACACTTGTTTACGTTTCTCCAAATCTGCAGGGTTCCCAGATAGGCCTGAAAAAGAGATAGGAGTGGAGTGAATGAGCAAGAACAAAGTGGAAGAGATAAATCATAGAGCAAAACCCATTAAAAACCTTGCTTCTCGACCTGCCCAAGTATGAGAGTTAGGACGACCAGCCACCTCAAAATGTTTGCTTGCAATGTATTTGGCCCAGGAACTAATGCCCATATTAAAGTTGGGGCAAAAGCAAATTTGAGCGATTTTCTTATTTGAGTTCAAAATGGCGTAGTAATGGAGACACCTTGTAACGTTGCCAATGTATTTGGCCCAGGAACTAATGCCCATATAGTGCAGTGGTGTTTCGTTATGCAAAGGAAACAAGAGCCTTGAAGATGAGGAGCATAGTGGCCAGCCATCAGAAGTTGTCAATGACCAATTGAGAGCCATTATCAAAGCTGGTCCTCTTACAACTACATGAGAAGTTGCCAAGGAACTCATCACTGAGCATTCTGTGATCATTTGGCATTTGAAGCAAACTGAAAAGGTGAAAAAGCACGGTAAGTGGAAGCTTTGTGAGCTGACCAAAAAAAAAACACCCCAAACCCATCATTTTGAAGTGTCATCTTCTCTTATTCTACACAACAACAATGAACCATTTCTCGATCAGATTGGGACATGCAATGAAAAGTGGATGTTATACAATTGGCAATGACCAGCTCAGTAACTGGACTGAGAAGAAGCTCCAAAGCACTTCCCAAGGGCAAACTTGCACCAAAAAAAGGTCACAGTCACTGGTGATGTGCTGCCCTTCTGATCCACTATTGCTTTCTGAATCCCAAGAAATTCACAGTCTGAAACTGCAATTACATTTGCACCAACATAATAAAATTTGTCCACATGAATGCTAAGTGCTTTTTGGTGACAATGAAAAAGAACCCAGATGAGAGTCGTGCTCATCTGTCCAAGATACTCACGCTCATTTTCTTCCCCTGGGGGGCGATAGAAGGACAGGACCAGGGAGATGATGGCAGCAATCTCCAGGATGATGAGTGTGACATCTTGAAGGGCTTCCCACACTAACTCTAAGAAGGTCTTGGGCTTTTTGGGGGGAATAAAGTTCTTTCCAAACACTTGTTTACGTTTCTCCAAATCTGCAGGGTTCCCAGATAGGCCTGAAAAAGAGATAGGAGTGGAGTGAATGAGCAAGAACAAAGTGGAAGAGATAAATCATAGAGGAAGGCGGTTAAAAAAGCCCATTAAAAAAGATCCTTGCTTCTCGACCTGCCCAAGTATGAGAGTTAGGACGACCAGCCACCTCAATTTGTCCCAGACTTGGCGAATGTGGAACTTTCCTTCTAAAAATGGGGAAAAACCAAGACAAGTTGGTCCCAGGGGTCTCTCACTCCTCTTGGTCCCTGGGGTAAGCTAACCTAGACCTACAACGTCATCTCTTCCTCACTGAGTTTGCTCCAGGCTTCAGCTCTAAGAGTACAACATTAAAATGTTTCCTGAGACTCATACAGAGTTTGCTTTTTATATTAATATGTAAATGCTGGCCACAATTTAAAACCAGAGCTGGCTTCTACTCACTGGCTCACACTAAAAGGCCATAAGGAATAAGCTACTTGCTCAAGGTCACGCTAGGAGGCTAGGAGACAGAGCCCAACCAGTGGTCCTGATTCCAAGTTTCAGTGGTTTCAAACAGATCAGCAGACTAGAGCCTCCACGAGACTCCAACTTGGGGCATCCCGTTTAGCACACAGAACTGTCCTGTTTTGTCAAACACAGAGGCACACATACCTAGACACACACATCACTAAGAGGTACTATTATTCTACTAAGTACTATGTACTCAGAGATGTACTAAGTGCTAAGAGTACTGCTTAGACAAAGTACTAGGAGAAGCACTATTATTCAGGGTGAATCAAAAGAGAACAATAAAGGTGAAACCACTGAGTAGGACAGTACTCAGTCCTTGATCATCAGCATGCTCTCCACTAACACACATGTGCTTACAGACCTGTGTGAGTGCGCATAGTCCAGGCACATTCTCAGAAAGAAATGAACTTTCCCTTAAGAATGGGCTTTTTGGTGACAATGAAAAGAACCCAGATGAGAGTCGTGCTCATCTGTCCAAGATACTCACGCTCATTTTCTTCCCCTGGGGGGCGATAGAAGGACAGGACCAGGGAGATGATGGCAGCAATCTCCAGGATGATGAGTGTGACATCTTGAAGGGCTTCCACACTAACTCTAAGAAGGTCTTGGGCTTTTTGGGGGGAATAAAGTTCTTTCCAAACACTTGTTTACGTTTCTCCAAATCTGCAGGGTTCCCAGATAGGCCTGAAAAAGAGATAGGAGTGGAGTGAATGAGCAAGAACAAAGTGGAAGAGATAAATCATAGAGGAAGGCGGTTAAAAAAGCCCATTAAAAAAGATCCTTGCTTCTCGACCTGCCCAAGTATGAGAGTTAGGACGACCAGCCACCTCAATTTGTCCCAGACTTGGCGAATGTGGAACTTTCCTTCTAAAAATGGGGAAAAACCAAGACAAGTTGGTCCCAGGGGTCTCTCACTCCTCTTGGTCCCTGGGGTAAGCTAACCTAGACCTACAACGTCATCTCTTCCTCACTGAGTTTGCTCCAGGCTTCAGCTCTAAGAGTACAACATTAAAATGTTTCCTGAGACTCATACAGAGTTTGCTTTTTATATTAATATGTAAATGCTGGCCACAATTTAAAACCAGAGCTGGCTTCTACTCACTGGCTCACACTAAAAGGCCATAAGGAATAAGCTACTTGCTCAAGGTCACGCTAGGAGGCTAGGAGACAGAGCCCAACCAGTGGTCCTGATTCCAAGTTTCAGTGGTTTCAAACAGATCAGCAGACTAGAGCCTCCACGAGACTCCAACTTGGGGCATCCCCTTTTAGCACACAGAACTGTCCTGTTTTGTCAAACACAGAGGCACACATACCTAGACACACACATCACTAAGAGGTACTATTATTCTACTAAGTACTATGTACTCAGAGATGTACTAAGTGCTAAGAGTACTGCTTAGACAAAGTACTAGGAGAAGCACTATTATTCAGGGTGAATCAAAAGAGAACAATAAAGGTGAAACCACTGAGTAGGACAGTACTCAGTCCTTGATCATCAGCATGCTCTCCACTAACACACATGTGCTTACAGACCTGTGTGAGTGCGCACATAGTCCAGGCACATTCTCAGAAAGAAAGAGAGTGAGGCAGATTTGTTCCTAGTGTCTTAGGCTCTTCCGATGGGCCCCAGATGGGGTTCCACTTTAAGGGAAGGGAAGCATATAACTTAAATTAATGCCAGGGGCATTTATTAAGTTGTTTATGCAACTTGATTAGCAAATTCACATTGGTTTGGCACTGGTTGTTGGCTATACTGTTTGATGGGTTCCCCACAGGCAGCATAAGGCAACCTTTGTCTTGAAAAGGTCAGCAGCTGAGGAGGGCTAGAATCAGAGGATGGGGACGCTTTCCACAGCTTTCTACAGAGATGCAAGACAAGCAGAATGACTGGAAACTGCAAGGAAAGGCTGGGGACACTGACGCCAGGGGACTCTTGGCACCGAAGGCTATTCCACTGGAGGGGGGTGGGGGCAGAGCAGGAGGGCAAACTTCAATTCTCCATCTCCACTGAAGAGGACCCAAGAGTGTTACTTTAAATGACAAGGAAAGGGCTTCCCCTGGTGGTCCAGTGGGTAAGGACACCGCCTTGCAGTGCAAGGGGCGCCTGTTCCAGCCCTGGCCTGGGAAGATCCCACGTGCCGCGGAGCGGCTGGACGGATGTGTCCAATTACCGAGCCGGAGCTCTGGAGCGCATGCGCCCAGAGCCAGCGCTCTGCAACGACAGACGCCACCGCGATGGGAGGCCCACAGGAGCCAAAGAACAAAGACAGATGAACATAGAGAAACTAAAGACCAATGGAAGTGGCCCGCCTGCTCCCCTCCCTCCCCAACCCGACCCCCGCCCTAAAAAAAAAAAAAAAAGAGGCTCTTTAAAAAAATAAATAAATAAATGACAAGGAAAGAGATTTGGGCTAGAACTAAGGAAGACATTCCAACAGAGATTCTGAAAATGGGAAAATATGTACCCAAGTACATGTTTGCAGGTGCTGTTTGAAGGGTCCATTCCTCCACCCTAAAACCAAAAACCATCAGGAGAGGTATCAAAATCTACCTGGGGGCCCTCTCTGGAGGTAAAGTGGAGGTGTGAACTGGCATCCACAACTGCGGAGTGGGGACTGGAGAATACTTCCATTTGCAAGTGATCAGGAGATGGAAAAAGGAAGCTGGTAAGAGATGCTAACCTGATGTTCTTATGCAGGGTCTCCTGCCTCCTTGGGGCCAACAGCACCCACCCTGGCTAGAGAACTGAGAGGCATAGCAGAGCTCTGCAGGGGAATGGGTTTGGCCAAAGCACTAAAAACAAGTTGGGCTGCTTGCCAGAGGCTCCCTGCCTCCACCACTCTGAGAAGTTAGCTCTCAGCAGGAAAGAAAAGCCAGAGCCTGGGAAAGTAGTGTTTCTGGGCAGGGCATCTTGATCCTCAGGCAGGCAGAGGCAGAGTTGCTAGGGGACAGGGCCTTGCTGGTTCTTTCTCTCAGGGACCTGAGACAGCACATCTGTGCCAACTTGGAACTGTTGTGCTGGCAGCCAGGCTTGTCTGAGAGAAACAGGAGTTCTGATCATCTATCCGGGATGTTTCTTAAGAAAGCAGAATTCACAGTGTCAACAGAGGAGATGCTATTTCCTCCTTAACAAGGGTGAGTAGATGACTATGAATGCAAATCAAGACACCAGATATAGGAAGTTATCCTGTCTCTACAGTTCAATGAAGGCCAAAATGACACCAGGCTAGCTAAAAGGGCTTCACTGGTGGCTCAGATGGTTAAGAATCTGCCTGTAATGCAGGAGACCCAGGCTCAATCCCTGGGTCAGGAAAATCCTCTGGAGAAAGGAACAGCTACCCACTCCAGTATTCTCGCCTGGAGAAGTCCATGGATAGAGGAGCCTGGCTGGCTATAGCCCACAGGGCTGCTAAGAGTTGGACACAACTGAGTGATTAACAATTTCACTGAGGTAGTTCTGCCCGACTCTGTTCTCATATTAATACCTTATAATCATCCTTGACTCCCCTCTCTCTTATCTACTGTACCTATTTAGTCAGGAAATTATCATTTCTACCTTCCCAATATATCCAAGTTCCCCTCACTTCTCATGTTCCACTGCTCCTATCCTAGTTTAAGCCATGGTCATCTCTCATCTAGACTGCTGGGCCTGTCTAGCCTCCTGCTTCCACCCTTGCCTTTCTGTTCTCAGTCTCCTCTCTTTCCAAAATAATCCCCTGCAATCCATCCCATTACATTCATTTGCCAGAATCCTCTAGTGGCTTTTACTGGGAAAGACAGTGGGTAGAGAAGACCTTATGATGGCCTGGAAGCCCCCGGTATGAGCCCCCAGTTTCCCACTCCTTAAGTCCTACCATTTCCCCCTTGTTCCCTGAGATCCCACCAAGCTAGCCTTCCTGCCATTCCCCATGCGCACTAGACATGTCTCTGTTTCAGGGCCCTGAAGAAACGCTGTTTCTTTCTCATGTTTCTTTTCACTAGGTAGGGCTTGTCCTTTCACCTCCTTCAGGTCCTCATGAGGTCCACCCTGACCATTGTGTTTAACATGGATTTCTCTGCCCCAGCACAGTTGATCCCTTGTCCTGCTCAACTGTTTCCCTTTACAGGTCTTCTTCTGAAACCAATTATTTAATGTATTTAGTCTATATTTGTTTATCCTGCTCTACAAGGCAAGGACTTTTGTCTTTGTTCCTTAGGTTTAGAGCAGTACTGGACACGTATGCATACAAATTCTTGAATGAACTGCGTGAGTAATAGATAGTATTGTGAACATTTAAGCAATTAAAACTGTGCCAGACACTTCATCAGGCACATCTGTGTCTTCTTCACACTGCAAAGCCCTGTGTGCTAGCTGCTATTGACCCCATTTCACATATAAGCAAATTAAGGGCTACAGAGCTATTGTAAACTACTCATAAGCATGTGGCAGTCTATACAAGCTCCACAGGAAGCTGCTGGCAAGCCTACACAGAGGGGCCAGGGATTTGGAGGCAGGCGTACTCAGCTGAGGCTTCATTTCGGTGTGACTAACCTGTCCTATTTTGCCTAGGACTTTCCAGGTCTTATCACTGCTCCTGCCTCCTGGGACAACCCCTCAGCTCCAAGCAAACAGAGATGATTGGTCACCCTTCTTTATCTACCGCCTGCGGCGTTTCTGTACACCTCTAGGCAAGTCAGTCTTGGTCCCACTCTTCATTTACAATTGGAGTGAATTAGTCCTATCTGTTTCCTGTCCTCAGGATGGTGACACCAGATCTGTTGGAGTACAACCTACAAATTTTGTATCCAATGAAAGGTTCATTATTGGCCTTTTTTGGATCCAAGAAAATGAAACAATGAAACTCGTTACGGAAAACAAAAAAGGTCAGGCCTTGCTCTTAACCCTCTAGTGGCTTTTACTGGGAAAGACAGTGGGTAGAGAAGACCTTATGATGGCCTGGAAGCCCCGGTATGAGCCCCAGTTTCCCACTCCTTAAGTCCTACCATTTCCCTTGTTCCCTGAGATCCCACCAAGCTAGCCTTCCTGCCATTCCCCATGCGCACTAGACATGTCTCTGTTTCAGGGCCCTGAAGAAACGCTGTTTCTTTCTCATGTTTCTTTTCACTAGGTAGGGCTTGTCCTTTCACCTCCTTCAGGTCCTCATGAGGTCCACCCTGACCATTGTGTTTAACATGGATTTCTCTGCCCCAGCACAGTTGATCCCTTGTCCTGCTCAACTGTTTCCCTTTACAGGTCTTCTTCTGAAACCAATTATTTAATGTATTTAGTCTATATTTGTTTATCCTGCTCTACAAGGCAAGGACTTTTGTCTTTGTTCCTTAGGTTTAGAGCAGTACTGGACACGTATGCATACAAATTCTTGAATGAACTGCGTGAGTAATAGATAGTATTGTGAACATTTAAGCAATTAAAACTGTGCCAGACACTTCATCAGGCACATCTGTGTCTTCTTCACACTGCAAAGCCCTGTGTGCTAGCTGCTATTGACCCCATTTCACATATAAGCAAATTAAGGGCTACAGAGCTATTGTAAACTACTCATAAGCATGTGGCAGTCTATACAAGCTCCACAGGAAGCTGCTGGCAAGCCTACACAGAGGGGCCAGGGATTTGGAGGCAGGCGTACTCAGCTGAGGCTTCATTTCGGTGTGACTAACCTGTCCTATTTTGCCTAGGACTTTCCAGGTCTTATCACTGCTCCTGCCTCCTGGGACAACCCCTCAGCTCCAAGCAAACAGAGATGATTGGTCACCCTTCTTTATCTACCGCCTGCGGCGTTTCTGTACACCTCTAGGCAAGTCAGTCTTGGTCCCACTCTTCATTTACAATTGGAGTGAATTAGTCCTATCTGTTTCCTGTCCTCAGGATGGTGACACCAGATCTGTTGGAGTACAACCTACAAATTTTGTATCCAATGAAAGGTTCATTATTGGCCTTTTTTGGATCCAAGAAAATGAAACAATGAAACTCGTTACGGAAAACAAAAAAGGTCAGGCCTTGCTCTTAACCCAGATGCCCTCAAAGTCACACATTTACTTCCTCTTTGCCAATTTCTCTCATCTATCTGCTCCACTTTAAGTCATCCTCGGCTCTTAAAAATAGTTATCCTAAGAAGTCAAGTGGCTGCCCCAAGTTCCCAGCATGCCCTCTGGCAGGGAGGGGCAGTTTGGGGCTGTTAGCGTAGTAGCCTTGGGAATCCTCTCTCTGACATGTGGCATGGCACAGGAAAGCCATGTGGGACTGGGAACTCAGCCAATCCCCAATTTTGGCCTTTCCATTCCAATTCTTCCAGCCCACAAGAGGCTCTTAGGCCTTGATCTCAGCAGCTGTGATTTCACATAAATACTTGTCCAGCCCAAACGGGCCTCATCTCCACAGCTGCTTCTCAAATACATCACTTCCCAAAGAGGGGAAGGAAGACTTGGCAGGAGGAGGACACTGGAAACCCTGGAAAGGGGTTTCCCCTAGAAATACATCAAGAAAAGGAGAAGAAACCTTGTCCCCAAGAACATAAGAGAGAAAGTCCCACCCAAACTGGGAGTACATCTGGCCCAAAGAGCCAGATTTAGCACACGAGCTGGGAAAGGTGACAAGAATGTCAGTCTGTGAAGTCACTGCTCCCACCCCACGCTGGGGAATTACACAGCCCCTGCCTAGGCTGGGAGGAGATGGAATAAGCAGCAGTGGAAAATCTGTGTCTGCTATGAGCCTGTGCGAGGACCCAGGGCTTGGGAGGAGAAGCGGCAGCCCAGCCCTCAGTGGCCTGGTTCCAGCAGCGAAGGACCAGGGCCAGCGTCGCTAGCAGGCCGAGGACTGCCAGCAGAGGCACCCCTTATCAGAGTCAGCTCAGGAGCAGCAAGGGTGGGGCTAGGTTAGACATCAGGAGGGACTTCCCACAGCTGTTCGAGTTATGATGCCTTGCCAAGGCGATAGCAGAATCTTCTGCTACACAGATAGTACAGGGAGAGGTTTCTCTGGGTTGATCTGAGGCAATCGTACTTGGTAAATGAGAATAGACATTAGAATACCTCTCAAGTCCTTCCTTAAAACCCCGGATTAGGGGATAAAAGGGAAGAGGAGCTTAAAATCAGCAGAAGGACTGAAAGGCTTCAGCCAGCTCCTGTGCTAACACAGTGCCACTTCTGTGAGGAGTCTGAGCTGTTTCCCTGCTTCTGCATCGCTAGCTTATCATACCTGCAGTTTGGGGATGTGCTCTGTACCTGCTGGTCTTCCAGCCCCTAGAGAGAAGGCAGTCTCTATAAGCTCAGAGCAACAGTATGACGGATTTACAGAATGCCCCTTTCCTCGCTCTTGATCCCAAGGCCCTGCCCTCAGTGGACAGCTTCCTCAGGGAATGCCTCTTTATCTGGCCTTCTGCTGCATGCCTTTTCTGAATACTCCTCCTCTGGCACAGAGACGAGAAAGCTCTCCAGAGTGCCCTCCTTACCCTTTGCTCAGCCGCCTTCTCCCAGGCTGCACGTGCATGCTCCCTTCTGGTGTCACAGCCCCAGTGCTCACACCTTGGAGCTAAATAAAAAGAGTGAAAGCCCCACTTCCAAGGGTAGATGCAACATCTGCCTCAGCCGAGGAGGGAATGCTATCTTCTCACTCCTAGCTGACGTTCAGTGCAAGGCAACCACAAGAAGGTTTAAAGCAAAACAAAACCCACAAGAGATTCTGCTGAGCTACCAAAGGAATGCACCACAAAAGGTTCTAGGCCTGGTGGAAGGGGAGAAAGCAGCAAAGGTTCTCAGGTTTGGAAGACGTAACCACTCTCTCTGGCTCTAGAATTCTCTAGTCCCTGCTTGGTAGCGTTATGCCAACTAAGCCAGAAGCCCTGCTCCGGGCAAGGAGGAACTGCATAGAAAAGAATTCAGAGAGCCTGGAGCTGGCCTGGGAAAAAGCAGGCCCAGCTGTCATGCACTACTGGCCTCATTCAGTCCTAGGCATGTAACTCAAACCAGACAGGGAAGTCCCAGGATGCACCATGGAATTCCCTACAGGGATAGGAGGGACCCAGTGAGGGCACTTCTCTTTCCTGTCTTTCTCAATCATCTACCACTCCACTGTGGATGTTGCTCCCCCAGGTTTTGTGAAAACCTCTCCCACCCCTCTGTCAGGTACTAAATACTTACTTCTTTTTTGAAGCTACACACATCACAGTGTAGCTGCTCTCTGGGTGTTTGAGCTGGTCTGACCACCTCTGCTTCTTTTCCCTCCAAGATAGTCTTCTGGTGTGAGTCTCATACCTTAAACTTAATATGTCTGCCTTATGTGTGATGGGCAGAAAGGACCACAGACGCTTAATCTTGGCAGTCATGCCACATGACTTGTTTTTAGGATAATTTATTAGGTGTCTTCAAGGTGATGGCTCAGGGCTGAGGGCATAAGGAGAGAGGTAGCTTAGCTATGCTTCTAAGATGAAACTGATGGACTCCCCAAAGTAGATTTTCTGAAACAGACTGTAAGCCCTAACAATAGGGAGGAAAATTTCAGAGAAGCCAATTACCCATTTTCTTCTCTCATTTATTACATCCCATATCCACTTGCCTATTTCTTTATATATAGCTACTCTCCTTGCCTCCAGAATTCTCTATCCCCTGCTTGGTAGCATTATGCCACCTAAGCCAGAAGCCCTGCTCCAGGCAAGGAGAGGCTGGATAGAAAAGAATTCAGAAAGCCTGGAGCTGGCCTGGGGAAGAGCAGGTCCGTGGGTCATGCTCCCCGCCCCCCATCGCCCCCAGCATCAACATTCTCTAAAGCAGCGTTCTCTAAATGTGGGCCATGCATTCATCTGCTGGAGCAGGGGAAAGGTCCTAGAACATTTATATTATTTCATCCATTCCTATTTTTTGCAGAGCCTATTATGTAAATAATATTAGTGTTAGAAGTACTAAAGGTAATATGGCAGTGTGTAGGTGAACATTTATTGGGGCTATGTGTGCAAGTTTCTTCCAGACTGACAATGCTACTAGAAATTTCAATCTGCCACACTGAGGAAGAGCCAAATCCCAGCATGTCCTAGCTTTTGGGTAAATGGGCAGTTCTCAGTAGGACACGCCACTGACCTCAAAAGGCATGGCAACAGGAACACAACAGCAACATAGATGAACCACAGAGACCTTACGGTGGCAGGAGATATTAACTTAAATCCTACAGTTAATGAACCAAAAATCAAAATTTAAGCTGTCTTAAAACAGTTTCTTTTCTCCTCCTGCTATTTACTCCCCAAAGAATCTCAGCTCCCGAAATCTAGTAGCTGCTCAGTAACTATGCAAGGCAAAGATGTTTGTGTCTTATGCCAGGAGCATTTAGTAAGTGGTAGCAATTGCCACAGAGCATAGTCAGGCCAGGGCGTCCCCAGGCAGTCACATGATCCAGGAGTCCTATCTCCACCTCCTAAGACTGCCTGTCCTCCCATGCAGGCACCTGGAATATGTGCTCCCATAATACCATCATAGCACTATGATAACATTTCTGAAATTGCCTTAATTTTTGTGTATCCTCTTATTGTCTGTCAAGCCCTGTGGAAGGAAAAACTGCTCCTGTTGTGTTTACCATTGTGTCCCTACCACCTGCTAGACATTAGCTATTTGTTTACTGCACCAAAGACTCTCTCATCTAGGATCCTCTGTGCTTCTTGCACACCAAGGAAGACTAAGACTAAGGAAAATACTTTTTTCTTTCACTTAAGCCACGGGTAATTCTCATTCCAGATTCACAAAGGTTTCTCTTGCTCCTGGAAGCTAGAAGATAGTATGAAAAATTGATCAGAAGATAAAAGGTTATCTTCCAGTGGTATCATCCAAATTGCTCAGCTCTTTGGGGACTGGAGAAATCTGGGGGTGGGAATGCAACAGGGAAAGAAGAGGCAATAAAAAGAGGAGGAAAAAGAAATTGGAATGAGGAAAGAAGCAAACTAAAAGGATTCCATTGGTGCAAAAGTGCTCAGATTTTCCTTACTGATAAACTTCAGGCAACATAACCACTTAGGGCTTCCCCAATGGCTCAGTAGTGAAGAATCTGCCTGCAGTGCAGGAGAAGCAGGAGATGCAGGTTTGATCCTGAGTCAGGAAGATTCCCTGAAGGAGGAAACGGCAACTCACTCCAGTATAAACGTATGAAAAATTCAATGGACAGAGGAGACTAGCGGGCCCCCGTCCATGGAAGTTAGACACAACTGAATGACTGAGCACACACATCCAACACAACCGCTTACCCTGGAACTAGAGCCTCACCTCTGCCTCTCTGCTCTTCTTCAATCTGGCCATGAAAGCTGAATTCTTTAGTGGCTGAGATGAAAGTGCGTGTCCTCTT
Organism: Tragulus kanchil; assembly: GCA_022376925.1. NCBI lineage: Eukaryota > Metazoa > Chordata > Mammalia > Artiodactyla > Tragulidae > Tragulus > Tragulus kanchil. The sequence goes on along the minus strand of JAIOJX010000024.1, from coordinate 76,922,891 downwards.
TCACATCTTATTAACCCTTTTTTTATCTCCCTAACTTTCCTTCTCTTTTTCGATCACACTCAGCCTGGTGTCTGCTCACTGCTGACTGAGGCTGAGCACCTCCATGTCATCTCAGATGTAACCAACCCTTAGCCACTGGCACATCTCCTCTTGTTCCAAGCAGCCACTGCACTCAAAGAACATAAGGTAATACTAAATTTGCATTAGCATCGGGTCACAGATAAGACATTTTTTCAGGTGCTGGAACACAAATTGAAAACAAACTGTAAAACTATCTGTGCTTCTGAGATTTTCTGTGCTGCTGCTCTAGCTGAAGAGGTGAAAGCGAAAGTATTAATCGCTCAGTCATGTCCGACTCTTTCCAATCCTATGGACTGAAGCAATAGAGGTACCTGACACCAGAAGGGTGACTTTCCACTATAGGTCTAAAACTGGGATTGGGAAAGAATCTGATATCTGATATTGAGATGAAAGAATATATATGATGGCCTTGAGGAATGGAAGTTCTCTGGGAACTAGGAAGTAAACAATAGCAGCAATGAGAAAGGGTTTGGAACATTGGGAGGAAAGTGAACACTGCTCTTAAGACATTTCTCAGGTTCCAACTTATTTGGAGTTTCACTTTGTGAGAGAAACAAACAACTGAGCCAAGGGAAAAGAGCAGTATAGGAAGAGGGAAAGAAAGTTCCTGCTTAAATTCTGATTAGTGTTCCTAAAGTACTGCACTATCTCAGGGAAAACATAATAGGAGTAGCCTCTCTTGAAGGTCAATACTACTGTGAAAGTGGCAGAATTTGAAATATCTAGCTGACTCAAAGTAGGCGTTATCCAAAGGGCCATCATTAGATACTAAACAAGGCAAAGACTGAGCCACATGAAAGCAGCTAAGCACTGCCATCTTAACCAGGCTGGTTTTGACTTCAAGGGATGAATATAAAAACAGACGTGGCTGTAGGTAGACTGCAGCAGCCTCTCCACATAGACTAACACACGATGCACTCCCAAGGCACTCATGTCCTGGCAAATATCTTCAGACACTTGGACTCCATTTCAAGGTGAGTCAACTAATTTATTGAACGTCCATTATAAGAATAAGTGCTGTATATACATTATTTAATCCCCATAACTCTGTAGACTAAGTACTAACATCATTTTCAAAGAAGAAAATGGTGTTTACTTAGGGAGGCTGAATAAACTATTCAGTGCTATTCAGCTAGTAAATGGTAGAGCTAGTATTTGAATTCAAAGCCTATGAGATAAGAAACTGAATTCCACTATAGAGAAGATATAAGGCAGCTCTCCCTGATTACAAAGAAAACAAGACATGGGCAATGTACAGATATCTACATAAAAATTCCTCCTTAAAAAAAAAAAAAAAAAACACTACTAAAGAGTCTGGACTCCAAGTCACTAACTTATAAATTTGGCTAGGGGTTAAAACTTCTTAGAACTGGCAAAAATATGAAGGAAGGACGAGATCTTTCCTCTGTCTCAAGCTACTCAGTCATGGCCTGTCTGACTGATAGGACCAAGCAAGCACCTGTTACAGAGATGCTGAAACTAGGCAAAAAGGAGCAAACAAGATTCCTTTGGTACTCTCTCCATTTCAATGGAATGAAACTACCATGGCTCACTGGGCAACTGGGTTAAGCCAGGTAAGCATGAAACTGGATTATTCATTCTCTTTAGAGAATAGATTAAGAACTATACTAAAAGTGTATCAGATAGGGTTGAAAAAGTCATCATAATTCCCTAAAAGAAAACTGAGTAAGTAATCCAAAGAAATAATGGGTGCAACTCTCCTATATTTTGACTTACCATCCCATTTCTGTGTACTATAGAGAAGTACTATATTGGGTAGATGAACTCACCCACTGTTCTTCCTATTATACAATAAGATCAGGGTAGGGAAGAATTATATCTTCAACTCTTTGCATCAAAAACTGATACCAAATTAGGGACTTGATTATTTACTGATAAAAGTACCTCTAAAAAGTAGAGACATTCTCCCTTCTGTACAGTGATAAAGAAAAAGAAGGAAAGAATGATCTTCAGAAAACACCACCGTCACTAAACATCATCTCTGGGAAAGACATAATGTTTCTCTCCACAGTCTCACATACTTTCATTGCTTCAGATACTATATTTGGTCCACCAGGCACAGATACACCAGCAAGGTCTCCAGAAATATTCCTTCTCTAGAAGCCGAGACAACAATATAGCTTAACACTAGCCACCTTCCTCCGATTCCCCACCCCTGGTATGGCCTTTACCTTCAACAGGGTGGGTTTTCAGTTTACTACAAAGAGTCATCACTCCTCCGTAGTGGACATTGATCTCGTTTATTGCCTCAGATGAACGCAGCTCCATGAGCTTCCTCAGGTCCATTATGGTACATCCAAACTCCCCTTCACAGTTCTCAAGTATTGAGTTGGCTGGCAAGGTGTGTTCTGATGGGCTCGTCATTTTGCCTGCTGTTACAAGCTCCTCAACAGAGAAAATGTGAAACTTCCCTTCCACTGATCAGAGTCTCTTATTTCTCTGCTTCACTTCTTCTTTCTTCTAGAAGATGGACCACGTGTTGCAATGACTGGTGTCCCCAGGTGGTGATGGAAGTTTCTGTCCAGGGTAGGAAGGTTCCTAGTTTAAACCAACTTTCCCAGATGGAGGTATAAACAGCATGTTACCATGGAGGCAACCTTAGCAACAACCAGCAACTGCAGCGGTAGAGAGGTGGCAGGAAGAGGAGGGCTCCCTGGATGCTTGATGAAAACTGGATCACAACTGGATCTCTGGAATAAAGATTCAAAGATAGACATGAAGAAACAATAATTCCCTGAAACAGTAAGTAATCCAAAGAAATAATGGGTGCAACTCTCCTATATTTTGACTTACCATCCCATTTCTGTGTACTATAGAGAAGTACTATATTGGGTAGATGAACTCACCCACTGTTCTTCCTATTATACAATAAGATCAGGGTAGGGAAGAATTATATCTTCAACTCTTTGCATCAAAAACTGATACCAAATTAGGGACTTGATTATTTACTGATAAAAGTACCTCTAAAAAGTAGAGACATTCTCCCTTCTGTACAGTGATAAAGAAAAAGAAGGAAAGAATGATCTTCAGAAAACACCACCGTCACTAAACATCATCTCTGGGAAAGACATAATGTTTCTCTCCACAGTCTCACATACTTTCATTGCTTCAGATACTATATTTGGTCCACCAGGCACAGATACACCAGCAAGGTCTCCAGAAATATTCCTTCTCTAGAAGCCGAGACAACAATATAGCTTAACACTAGCCACCTTCCTCCGATTCCCCACCCCTGGTATGGCCTTTACCTTCAACAGGGTGGGTTTTCAGTTTACTACAAAGAGTCATCACTCCTCCGTAGTGGACATTGATCTCGTTTATTGCCTCAGATGAACGCAGCTCCATGAGCTTCCTCAGGTCCATTATGGTACATCCAAACTCCCCTTCACAGTTCTCAAGTATTGAGTTGGCTGGCAAGGTGTGTTCTGATGGGCTCGTCATTTTGCCTGCTGTTACAAGCTCCTCAACAGAGAAAATGTGAAACTTCCCTTCCACTGATCAGAGTCTCTTATTTCTCTGCTTCACTTCTTCTTTCTTCTAGAAGATGGACCACGTGTTGCAATGACTGGTGTCCCCAGGTGGTGATGGAAGTTTCTGTCCAGGGTAGGAAGGTTCCTAGTTTAAACCAACTTTCCCAGATGGAGGTATAAACAGCATGTTACCATGGAGGCAACCTTAGCAACAACCAGCAACTGCAGCGGTAGAGAGGTGGCAGGAAGAGGAGGGCTCCCTGGATGCTTGATGAAAACTGGATCACAACTGGATCTCTGGAATAAAGATTCAAAGATAGACATGAAGAAACAATTAGAACAGCATGGGGATCCAGTAACTGCAGGACAAGAGGTGCTCGTTCTAGCACAGGGTTTAGGTGACAGTTGATGTCTGAGTTGAACTGATAGCTGAGGCCCAAGCTGAGTGAACCAACTTAGGAGAGGCCCCTTCTTCCCTGGGGGGCCCCAGCAGCCTGTAAACTCCAACACAGAGAAACAATTTCAGATACACTCCAATCTTCATACCTCACTTCTTCCAAGCAAAGCAACACAAATCCCACAACTTTAGAATCTTGGAAATAAAAGGTTATATAACCTCTAATGGCTGTAATCTTTTAGTCTGATCTTTCCTCCAAGAGGTGAGAGGAGGTCAGAAAAGGAATCCAGACTAGAGTGATCTGGAGGGTGACCTGCGAGTCTGCCACCCTCCTCCACACTGTGCACACTCCCATACTCTTAACACACATATTTATAAACCAGGAGGACAGCCGGGAAAAGACACCCACATCCTCTGCAGCCCCCCAGAATATTCTGGGCCTGATGCTGTGTAGAAATTCTGCAGCCTGATGCAGCTCAGATCTTGGAGTTAAAACAAGCTTTGGAGGCAAAAGGTAAAGTAAAATCCTCTGGCAGTGGGAAATAAAGGGTGGAACTTTTTAATATAAGGGGCACAGAAGAATTTCTGATGAGGAAAGATTGTGAGTCTGAAGCCTACGAGTGTTCAAATTTCTCTCAGATGGCAGGAATACGACAGCTATCAATTCAGCTAGAGGCTAGGGCCACAACAAGGTCAAAGTCAGCTTCTGTGTGATTGACTTCAGAGGGTCTCAAATCAGCAACTCTCCTCTCAGGAAGGCATGTGTTACCTCTCACACATGCTGACTAGGGACTGAGGGCCATGTAGGAATAGGGAGGATGAAGGTGAGAAAAAGGCTTATCCTAAGTCCTGTTCTCAGCTTCAGAAAGGGGCTGCTATGTGTCACGCAGGAGGGCTGCCTCATATCAGCCACTTACATGTGAAGGGGGCTCCTTGTGAGCATAGCACCAGAACACTGAGGGCCCAGCCCTGGTCAGCCCCTATTTAATACATGGACAACATCCTTGCTTCTAGAAGGTGAACAAAAAGTACAAGGATCATCAGATAAGGACTTGACTATTTTATCAATTACTGTTTCAAAAATCACATATGGCCAAAGTTCCTACTAATTCTAATCAACTGTTCTTGGTAGATTCCATTGTGATAGAGGTGATTACATCTCTCCATCTCCCAGTATGCTCTCAGTGTCCTCCTCCTACTGTGAAGTTTTAGAGTGACACTGACTTACGAAGGCTTTGATTTGTTGTTGCTATTGTTTCTCAACTATCATACTCTCTTTCTCTTTTAGATGTTATCTGAGACTGCAGAGCAAAGACGTCTGGAGAGACCCTGAGGCAGGGTGTCAAAGTCCCTTCAATCATATTGGCATAGGATAGGCAGTACCACAGACTCTTCTCTCCAATTCAGCTTCTTCTCCACGCCTGGCAGCAGTGGGAAGGGCTGCAACAGTAAGAAGCCCATGTGATCCTTAACCTTTGAAGAGGATGTTGAGGACAGTGTTGACTGAGACCTTAACTGGAAATCATAAGATTTTACATTTTTTGTTTTTTAAACTCTACCACCTACTGCCATGTTTGTTATATGAAGGCAGAGATTTTCCACTTGCCTTGTTCACTACTTTCTTCCCAGTGTCTAGACAAGTAACTGCCCAGAACAGGCATTTAGCTAATTTTTTTCAGAACCAGATTTACCATCTTCCCAGAACCTTTTGGGCAAGTCACTTACCTTAGAGGTCAGTTTTTTAGGGCTCAGTTCCTCCTATCTTTATCTAAGAGAAGGAATGGCATTATAAGTAGAAATAGTGCCTGGAAATCTTAGATGATAGATGACCAGTGGCCAGTATAGGACCTCAAGTGATGAGAAAAAGCTTAATTTTATCTTAATGAACTTTTGTTACTGAGCCAAGTGCCCCTTCACCTTTCCTTGCCAGGGGGAACTCCCACAGTTCCAAAAGAATGGAAAATTCCAAGCAGTTTCATTAGCAATAACCATTAGTGAGATTATAACCATTAGCAACAACCATGTCTTGGATCACTGCCTTGTCATGGTGAAGTGACTCAATGAAATTATAAGCCATGGCCACCCAAGTCAGACAGGTCATAGTGAAGAGTTCTGACAAAACACGGCCCACTGCAGAATGAAATGGCAACTCACTCTAGTATTCCTGCCTCAAGAACCCTACGAACAATATGAAAAGGCAAAAAGATATGACATTGGAAAGTGAGCCCCCCCCAGGTCAGAAGGTGTCCAATATGCTACTGGGGAAGAGCAGAGGGCAATCACTAATATCTCCAGAAAGAATGGAGTGGCTGGGGGAAAGTTGAAATGACACTCAGCTGTGGAGGTGTCTGGTGGTGAAAGTAAACTCTGATGCTATAAAGAACAATATTGCATTGGAACCTGAAATGTTAGGTTCATGAATCAAAGTAAATTGGATGTGGTCAAACAGGAGATGGTAAGATTGAACATCAACATCTTAGAAATCAGTGAACTACAATGGACTGGAATGGGAAAATTTAATTCAGATGACCATTATATCTACTACTGTGGGCAAGAATCCCTTGGGAGAAATGCAGTAGTCCTCATAGTCTACAAAAAAAAAAAGAGTCCAAAATGCAATCTCAAAAACTGTACTTGGGTGCAATCTCAAAAACAACAGAATGATCTCGGTTTGTTTCCAAGGCAAACTATTCAATATCACAGTAATCCAAGTCTAGGCCCCAACCAGTGATGCTGAAGAAACTGAAGTTGACCAGTTCTATGAAGATCTACAACACCTTCCAGAACTAACACACACACGGAAAATTGTCCTTTTCATCACAGGAGATCAGAATGTGAAAGTAAGAAGTCAAGAAATACATGGAATAACAGGCAAGTTTGGCCTTGGAGTACAAAATGACATCAGGGCAAAGGATAACAGAGTTTTGGCAAGAGAACACAATGGTCATAGCAAACACCCTTTTTCAACAATACAAGATATGACGCTACACACGGACATCACCAGATGGTCAACATAGCAATCAAATTGTATTCTTTGCAGCAGAAGATGGAGAAGTTCTATCAGTCAGCAAAAACAAGACCTGGAGCTGACTGTGGCTTGAACAGGACCTCCTTATTGCAAAATCCAGGCTTAAATTAAATAAAGTGTGGGAGGGCTTCCCCTGGTGGTCCAGTGGGTAAGGACACCGCCTTGCAGTGCAAGGGGCGCCGGTTGGAGCCCTGGCCTGGGAAGATCCCACGTGCCGCGGAGTGGCTGGACCGATGTGTCCAACTGCCGAGTCGGAGCTCTGGAGCGCATGTGCCCAGAGCCGGCGCTCTGCAGTGACAGACGCCACCGCAATGGGAGGCCCACACGGGCCAAAGAACAAAGACGGATGAAAATAGAGAAGTGGAAGACCAATGGAGGTGGCCCGCCCGCTCCCCTCCCTCCCCAACCTGACCCCCGCCCAAAATAAATAATAAATAAATAAATCTTTAAAAATAAATCAATAAATAAATAAAGTGGGGGAAAAGTACTAGGCCATCAGGTATGACCTAAATCAAATCCCTTATGACTCTATAATAGGGGTGACAGATCAATTTGAGTGATTAGATCTGTTAGACAAACAGATGGAAGAACTACAGACAGAGGTTTGTAACACTGTATAGGAATCACTGACCAACACCATCCTCAAGACAAAGAAATGCAAGTAGGCAAAGTGATTGTCTGAGAGACCTTACAAATAGCCAAGAAAAGAAGTGAAAAGCAAAAGAGAAAAGGAAAGCTATACCCAACTGAATGCAGAGTTCCAGGGAATAACAAGGAGAGATACAAAGGCCTTCTTAAATGAACAATGCAAAGAAATAGAGGAAAACAATAGAATGGGAAAAACTAGAGATTTCTTCAATAAAATTAGAGATATTAAAGGAACATTTCATTCAAGGATGTGCACAATAGAGGACAGAAACAGTAAGGACCTAACAGAAGCAGAAGAAATTAAGAACAGGTGCGAAAACACACAAGAGCTATATGAAAAAGGTTTTAATAACCCAGACAACAATGATGGTGTGGTCACTCACCTAGAACCAGATATCCTACAGTGTGAAGTCAAGTGGGCCTTAGGCAGCATCACTATGAATAAAGCTAGTGAAGGTGATGGAATTCCAGCTGTGCTATTTCAAATCTTAAAAGATGATGCGGTTAGAAAGTGCTGCGCTCAATGAAACAACAGACAAAGAATTAATCTCCAAAATCTACAAGCAACTCAGACAACTCAGCACCGGAAAAATGAACAACCCAATCAAAAAATGGGAAAAGGACCTAAACAAACACCTCTCCAAAGATGACATACAGATGGCCAAAAAACACATGAAACGATGCTCAACCTCGCTTATCATTAGAGAAATGCAAATCAAAACGACAATAAGATATCACCTCACACCCATCAGAATGGCCATCATCCACAAATCGACAGACAATAAATGCTGGAGAGGGTGTGGAGAAAAGGGAACATTCCTGCATTGCTGGTGGGAATGTAAATTGATATAGCTGCTATGGAAGACAGTATGAAGATTTCTTAAAAAACTAAAAATAGAAGCACCCTATGACCCAGCAATCCCACTCTTAGGCTTATACCTGATGAAATCAAATCTGAAAGAAGCACCTGCACCCCAATGTTCATTGCAGCTCTCTATACAATAGCCAGAACATGGAAGAAACCTAGATGCCCATTGACGAATGAATGGATCCAAAAGCTCTGGTACATATATACAATGGAATACTACACAGCTGTAAAGAGAAATGCAGAAGAATCAGCCCTAGTGAGGTGGCTGGATCTAGAACCTATCATAAAAAGTGAAGTTAGAAAGAGAAGGACAAATACAGTATATTAACACATACATATGGAATCTATCTAGTAGGATGGTGATGATGGCACACGCAGTGAAGCGACGGAAAGACAGACACAGACAGTGGACATACAGACATTGTGGGGAAGAAACAGAGGGTGGGAGGCGTAAAGGAAGTAGCATGAAGGCCTGTACTATCATAAGTGAAGAAAATAGCTATAGTCATTGCTCTGTGAGAAAAGGGGATCCTTCAGGGGTGCGGTGTGATGGTCGGGAGGGGTGGGAAGGGGGGCGATATACATATGACTAATCTGAGAATATATATATCTGTAAACAACAAAACTCTGTAAAAGTCAAAAGTAAAATAAAGGGTTTTTTTAAAAAAATTAAATAACCTAAAAAAAAAAAGAAAGTGCTGCACTCAATATATCAGCAAATTTGGAAAACTCAGCATTGACCACAGAATTGGAAAACATCAGTTTTCATTCTAATCCCAAAGAAGGGAAATGCCAAAGAATGTTCAAACTACTGTACAATTGTTGCTCACTTCACATGCTTCAGAGATTATGCTCAAAATCCTTCAAGTTAGGTTTTAGCAGTATATAAACCGTGAACTTCTGGATGCACAAGCTGGGTTTAGAAAGGCAGAGGAACCAGAGATCAAATTGCCAAGGTTCACTGGATCATACAGAAAACAAGGGAATTCCAGAAAAGCATTTACTTCTGCTTCATTGACTACATTAAAGCCTTTGGCTAGGTAGATCACAACAAACTGTGGAAAATTCTTAAAGAAATGGCAATACCAGATCACCTTATCTGTCTCCTGAGAAACCTGTATGCAGGTCAAGAAGGAACAGAATTGGACATGGAATAACTGTTTCAAAATTGAGGAAGAAGTATGACAAAGGCTGTATATTGTCACCCTGCTCATTTAACTTAAATGCAGAGTACATCCTGTGAAATACTGGGCTGGATGAGCCACAAGCTGGAATCAAGATTGCCAGAAGAAATATCAACAACTTCAGATATGCAGATGATACCACTCTCTAAAGGCTGAAAGTGAAGAGGAACTAAACAGCCTTTTGATTAGGGTGAAAGAGGAGCACAAAAAAGCTTGAAACTCAACATTTCAAAAACTAAGATCATGGTTCCATCACTTCATGGAAAATGAAGGGAAAACCATGGAAGCAGTGATAGATTTTCTTTACTTGGGCTCCAAAATTACTGTGGATGCTGACTACAGCCATGAAATTATCATATTAAAAGCAGATACATTACTTTGCTGACAAAGGTCCATATAGTCAAAGCTATGTTTTTTCCAGTAGTTATGTACTGACGTGAGAGGTGGACCATTAAGAAGACGGAGTGCTAAAGAAAGGATGCTTTTCAACTGTGTTGGTGGAGATGATTCTTAAGAGTTCCTTGGACAGCAAGGGGATCAAACCATTCAATCATAAAGGAAATCAACACTGAATATTCACTGGAAGGACTGATGCTGAAGCTGTAACACTTTGACCACCTGACGTGAAGAGCTGACTCACCGATAAAGACCCTTATCCTGGGAAAGATTGCAGGTAGAAGAAGAAGGGGTGGCACAAGATGAGATGGTTAGCTAGAACCACTGACTCAGCAGACATTGAACAAACTAGGAGATAGTGGAGGACAGAGGAGTCTGGTGTGCTGCAGTTCACAGGGTGGCAGAGAGTTACACCTGACTTAGCGATTGAACAACAACTACAGTGCAGCCTTGAATCTCAGAGAAGTAGGAGCAGTCTAAAAAGATCAAAGAGGAGAGATTCTTCCACTCACACAACCAGTGAGAAAAGGTCAGTTAAGATTAGAACACATGGGACAAGTAGAAAATAATGAAGTTTGTCTGCTTCAGGTTGCCCTAGAGATATATACATAGGTCAAGCACTAAGTTGCTGGCACAAAGTCAAAGGGGTCTTGCCTGGTTGGAACCCCTTTTTAAGCTGAAAGTTCTTCCAGAATTCAGAGGCAGAGCAGGAGCCAATACTTCTCTCTCTCTGCAGCTGAGCCTGCCTAGCCCCTAACCTTATTAGGCAACTGGCACAGAATGATCTGTAAGTGCTCACGCAGCCTCAGCCTCAGCCTCAGTGCCCTGATGCCTAGGAGGCACCACCTCTTGTCAGGTCAGGATCAGTCATTCAACTCAGGGCCTTCTGGGTAAGGTATGTTCTCATTCCCTGTTTCAAGCATTTGCCAGCCTAATAATGAAGAAGAAGGAACTCTCACCCTCTCCTGAGGGGTGAAATCATACTGCTTACATGATCATGAAATCATTTAAATATTTTTTCCTCCTAAAGTTCTGTAACATCCATTCTTCACCTCGGAGTGACATGTGACAGGACCGGCATACCAATTTCAGGTAGGACAGCCGTGACTCCCACCTCACAGATGAAGACACAGATTCAAAGACATAAAATGTGACTTGTTCTTTGGCAAGTCAGTGGCCTTTACTGCCTGGTCCTTTTTATATACCAAGCCTTCTCTCAAGTCTGGACCTCTTCATTTTCTGACAAATATCTAAATGGTACTTTATTACCACTTAGAGGAAATACTGACTCTCACACTAGCTCTTTCTCTTTCAGAATCAACCACATCACGTTCCAGGAGAGCGTCAAAGAGATCCCCTCCAGTTCCTACACATACCTGAGAAGCAGAGCACCCTGCTTCCTGATAAGCTCCAGGAGCAGCTAAGCTCCAGAGTAAGTTCCAAAGGGAGGTGCTACCAGAGACAATGCCCTCTTTAAGCCCCAAACTACAAACAATAGTCAGACACTGTTTCCTCCAATTTTGTCAAGAAATTCGTTACTCTGAGAAACCTTCCTGGGCTGCATCCCCAGACTAGGAGGAAAAAAGGTAACTTCCTAAGTAGGAGAGAGAGTAGGGTATTTTGAGGATCTGAAAGGAATCCACTCCCTAAATCTCCCCTGTCAAAGGCTCCTAATGACTGGCGTGATGCATGGGAAATGAAGTATGAATGAAATACGGGAGAAAGGCAACAGCAGGGGGCTGTGGGCCTAGGGCTTCAGGCTGGTAAACTCTCTCTCTTGCAGCTAAAGCCATTCAGAGGCAGAGCAGGAGCCAATACTTCTCTCTCTGCAGCTGAGCCTGCCTAGCCCTAACCTTATTAGGCAACTGGCACAGAATGATCTGTAAGTGCTCACGCAGCCTCAGCCTCAGCCTCAGTGCCCTGATGCCTAGGAGGCACCACCTCTTGTCAGGTCAGGATCAGTCATTCAACTCAGGGCCTTCTGGGTAAGGTATGTTCTCATTCCCTGTTTCAAGCATTTGCCAGCCTAATAATGAAGAAGAAGGAACTCTCACCCTCTCCTGAGGGGTGAAATCATACTGCTTACATGATCATGAAATCATTTAAATATTTTTTCCTCCTAAAGTTCTGTAACATCCATTCTTCACCTCGGAGTGACATGTGACAGGACCGGCATACCAATTTCAGGTAGGACAGCCGTGACTCCCACCTCACAGATGAAGACACAGATTCAAAGACATAAAATGTGACTTGTTCTTTGGCAAGTCAGTGGCCTTTACTGCCTGGTCCTTTTTATATACCAAGCCTTCTCTCAAGTCTGGACCTCTTCATTTTCTGACAAATATCTAAATGGTACTTTATTACCACTTAGAGGAAATACTGACTCTCACACTAGCTCTTTCTCTTTCAGAATCAACCACATCACGTTCCAGGAGAGCGTCAAAGAGATCCCCTCCAGTTCCTACACATACCTGAGAAGCAGAGCACCCTGCTTCCTGATAAGCTCCAGGAGCAGCTAAGCTCCAGAGTAAGTTCCAAAGGGAGGTGCTACCAGAGACAATGCCCTCTTTAAGCCCCAAACTACAAACAATAGTCAGACACTGTTTCCTCCAATTTTGTCAAGAAATTCGTTACTCTGAGAAACCTTCCTGGGCTGCATCCCCAGACTAGGAGGAAAAAAGGTAACTTCCTAAGTAGGAGAGAGAGTAGGGTATTTTGAGGATCTGAAAGGAATCCACTCCCTAAATCTCCCCTGTCAAAGGCTCCTAATGACTGGCGTGATGCATGGGAAATGAAGTATGAATGAAATACGGGAGAAAGGCAACAGCAGGGGGCTGTGGGCCTAGGGCTTCAGGCTGGTGCAGCACTGCAGCCGGACCTGCTTGGAATAATGAGTGGCTACACTCAGTTCTGGCCTCTTGGCTGCAGGCAGGGGGTGAGGGTGGGGGTGGCCCGGGAGCAGGCTCATCCCAGCTTAGAATGCACCAAAATGAAATATGAAACCTGCTTCAAGCACCCTTTTCCATTTAGAGAGAAATTCTGTAAACACACACATGTGTTACTACTGACATATAGACAGCAGCCTAGCATAGCAGCTGTTATGTAGCAGTTGGTCCATACACAGCAGTTCTTATCATTATTCCACACATTGTTTCACTGAATCTTCATTAACAGCACTACCCCATTTTATAGCAAGGAAATACAGATTTCAGGAACTAGGATTTGTGTCTTAGTCTGAACCCAAAGTCACTCTGCCTCAAGCACAAGGGCAACCCTCCAAGAAAATAGAAACGAAGCTACAATTTACTTCCTAAAGTGTGATGAGAAGCATATAAACTGACCTAATCTATCCCTGGCCCAGAGCCCCCTAAAGGCCCTACAACATATTGGGTAAACGCCTCCTCACTTCTTTGAAGCTTCCTGAGCAGCTATAGAGGTAGAGTCACAGCTTATGAAGGGCAGACACTCTCCCCTCCATCCCCGCCCCCAACACATACATATCCCCAGCCAGAATGCCCTTGACTCCAGATGCAATGATTCCATGTGTATCCAGTTCCCACCTAGAGACTGAAGGAGTGGGTCGAGGGCTTCCTCTACTCCATTCTCTCATACTCAGGGCCATGCAGCCCATGGGGACTAGGGAGAGGCACAGCAAGCCTCGGCTTTCCCTCCTTTCTCAGCAGGGCAGCTCCTCGGCCATTATCTACAGTGTCTTAAGCTTCACTCTCTCTCGGGAAAGATGGCAAGCACCTGAACACGCCAGGCTGCCTAGCATGTAGCATCTCTCCTGGAAGGTCTAAATGCCACATGGAGGCTGCTCCACTGCCTCTCCATTACAGCCCTCTTATTCCCGTGACCCAGAGCCTAGCCCACTTGTGCCACCACTCATATCTAGCAGCCCTCCTCATTGTGGTTCCATGCTCTCCTTCCCGCCCCATGCCCTTCCTGCCCTCATTGCTCCTCTCATGCCTGCTGGCTTGCAGAGCAGACCTGTGCAGATATCCTCCTTCAGTCTACTAGGCCCTTGGGAGGCATATGGGAGGTGGGTCAGCAGCAGAGGATGTTGGCTAGAGTTCAGGTGGTAGGCGGTATCACCTGTCAGCAACAGCCAGGCTGATGCCAGGAAGCCAAGGGAGGCTGAGGCCCCCCCAAACTAGTAGCCTAGCATAGCAGCTGTTATGTAGCAGTTGGTCCATACACAGCAGTTCTTATCATTATTCCACACATTGTTTCACTGAATCTTCATTAACAGCACTACCCCATTTTATAGCAAGGAAATACAGATTTCAGGAACTAGGATTTGTGTCTTAGTCTGAACCCAAAGTCACTCTGCCTCAAGCACAAGGGCAACCCTCCAAGAAAATAGAAACGAAGCTACAATTTACTTCCTAAAGTGTGATGAGAAGCGCATATAAACTGACCTAATCTATCCCTGGCCCAGAGCCCCCTAAAGGCCCTACAACATATTGGGTAAACGCCTCCTCACTTCTTTGAAGCTTCCTGAGCAGCTATAGAGGTAGAGTCACAGCTTATGAAGGGCAGACACTCTCCCCTCCATCCCCGCCCCCAACACATACATATCCCCAGCCAGAATGCCCTTGACTCCAGATGCAATGATTCCATGTGTATCCAGTTCCCACCTAGAGACTGAAGGAGTGGGTCGAGGGCTTCCTCTACTCCATTCTCTCATACTCAGGGCCATGCAGCCCATGGGGACTAGGGAGAGGCACAGCAAGCCTCGGCTTTCCCTCCTTTCTCAGCAGGGCAGCTCCTCGGCCATTATCTACAGTGTCTTAAGCTTCACTCTCTCTCGGGAAAGATGGCAAGCACCTGAACACGCCAGGCTGCCTAGCATGTAGCATCTCTCCTGGAAGGTCTAAATGCCACATGGAGGCTGCTCCACTGCCTCTCCATTACAGCCCTCTTATTCCCGTGACCCAGAGCCTAGCCCACTTGTGCCACCACTCATATCTAGCAGCCCTCCTCATTGTGGTTCCATGCTCTCCTTCCCGCCCCATGCCCTTCCTGCCCTCATTGCTCCTCTCATGCCTGCTGGCTTGCAGAGCAGACCTGTGCAGATATCCTCCTTCAGTCTACTAGGCCCTTGGGAGGCATATGGGAGGTGGGTCAGCAGCAGAGGATGTTGGCTAGAGTTCAGGTGGTAGGCGGTATCACCTGTCAGCAACAGCCAGGCTGATGCCAGGAAGCCAAGGGAGGGCTGAGGCACCCAAACTAGGCCTCTGTACTGACCACAGAATGGCACATTGTAGCCTGTGGCTCTGGTTCTAGAACTTAGTGCTAATTCTCAGCCAATCCCTAAGACCTGAGTTCGGGTGGACACTCCCTTCCTAAAGAGAAACATCATTTGCTGGCTCAGGGGAACATACATGAGGTTTCCTGGCTTACCTTCTCCCTCCCCACAACCTGCTACTCTGAGAAAGTGAAAGTGTTAGTCACTCAGTTGCATTTGATTCTTTGCATCCCGTGAACTGTAGCCTGCCAGGCTCCTCTGTTCATGGGATTCTCCAGGCAAGAATACTGGCGTAGATTGCCATTTCCTTCTCCAGGGAAATCTTCCCAACCCAGGGACTGAACCCAGGTCTCCTGCATTATAGGCAGATTCTTTCCTGTTTGAGCCACCAGGGAAGCTATCCTAAAAAGGTCTTCTTCAATTAAGTAGCAGAAATGCAGTGCTAGAATCAAAGCATGTATCTGGAGATAATGCATTGTCCTCAAGCCCTGGGTCTCAGGGATCCAGAACCTCCCCTTCATCCTTGGAGTCACCTTGTACTTGACTGACCTAAGTCTATGCGTACCCTGGACCCAGCCATCATCAACTGGGTACACATCCCAAAGAAATTCTCACACAGGTTCAGAAAGGGGCACGTGCAAGGATGTTCCCTGGAACATAATCTGTGGTGATAGAGAGTTGAAGGCAACCTGTAATCCCTCCTCCCAGTGATGGGCAGGTAAATACATGAGTTAGATATCAGAAGATATTATGCAACAGTTAGAAAAACAGACCAGATATATACACAACAATATCACTGATCTTAAAAATAGTGCTTAGTGTGGGTAAAAAAAAAATAAGTACTTTAACAAAAATGAAAAACACACGCATCTAAAGCAAAACTATACATTTTTTTCTTAAATTATTTATTTGGCTCTGCCAGGTCTTAACTATGGTATGTGGGATCTAGTTCCTGACCAGGGATTGAACCCAGGCCCCCTTCATTGGGAGCCCAGAGTCTTAGCCAGTAGACCACTAGGGGAAATCCCCAAAACTATACATTTTAAGGGATATATTTAAACAAAAAGATACATATTACATTAGAATGCTGCTCACAGGCAGGGAAGGAAAAAGATGTGGGATGTGGGGAAACAGCAGAGGAACGACCTTGCATGGATCACTGAAAATACTAGGCTGTGAATCCATAGTATGACTGACTCAACAGTCTGTACCTTAAGTCTGAAAAAAAACATACTATGATTCTGAAGCCTTTCAGACCTGGAGGGGCTGTACTGTCTAAGATATGCTATGACAATGAGGATCAAACTTATCAGTTTTGGCCAGATGCCTTCTGATGGCAGGGAGAAGGTCAGGCCCACAGATAACAGAAGCTTTCTCTAAATAGTAATACCAAGAATTGGCCCAAGAGTGAGGATACTCTGTTCCTGATCATCTGATCTATTGATCCCACCGCTGTCAGAGACCCGCGATTTTTCGCCCCGCTATCCTAAAGGTCTTCTTCAATTAAGTAGCAGAAATGCATCAGAATCAAAGCATGTATCTGGAGATAATGCATTGTCCTCAAGCCCTGGGTCTCAGGGATCCAGAACCTCCCCTTCATCCTTGGAGTCACCTTGTACTTGACTGACCTAAGTCTATGCGTACCCTGGACCCAGCCATCATCAACTGGGTACACATCCCAAAGAAATTCTCACACAGGTTCAGAAAGGGGCACGTGCAAGGATGTTCCCTGGAACATAATCTGTGGTGATAGAGAGTTGAAGGCAACCTGTAATCCCTCCTCCCAGTGATGGGCAGGTAAATACATGAGTTAGATATCAGAAGATATTATGCAACAGTTAGAAAAACAGACCAGATATATACACAACAATATCACTGATCTTAAAAATAGTGCTTAGTGTGGGTAAAAAAAAAATAAGTACTTTAACAAAAATGAAAAACACACGCATCTAAAGCAAAACTATACATTTTTTTCTTAAATTATTTATTTGGCTCTGCCAGGTCTTAACTATGGTATGTGGGATCTAGTTCCTGACCAGGGATTGAACCCAGGCCCCCTTCATTGGGAGCCCAGAGTCTTAGCCAGTAGACTACTAGGGAAGTCCCCAAAACTATACATTTTAAGGGATATATTTAAACAAAAAGATACATATTACATTAGAATGCTGCTCACAGGCAGGGAAGGAAAAAGATGTGGGATGTGGGGAAACAGCAGAGGAACGACCTTGCATGGATCACTGAAAATACTAGGCTGTGAATCCATAGTATGACTGACTCAACAGTCTGTACCTTAAGTCTGAAAAAAAACATACTATGATTCTGAAGCCTTTCAGACCTGGAGGGGCTGTACTGTCTAAGATATGCTATGACAATGAGGATCAAACTTATCAGTTTTGGCCAGATGCCTTCTGATGGCAGGGAGAAGGTCAGGCCCACAGATAACAGAAGCTTTCTCTAAATAGTAATACCAAGAATTGGCCCAAGAGTGAGGATACTCTGTTCCTGATCATCTGATCTATTGATCCCACCGCTGTCAGAGACCCCAGGAACCATCAATAGGAAGACAGGAAGCTTCGTGACATGGATTAGGAAACTAAAGCTGAAATGTGCCTAGCAGGCATTGCCCCCTATCCCCACCCCGGTTCATCCTAAAAGTAACGTCAATAGACCAAGATGAAATTTCGGGCAGTCCCTTGGGCCTAGAGCCAAAAGGAATATACCGTTTCCAAACAACCTGAGTCATACTGGTCTGGGTCGCTTCTAGGGTTGCCTGTGACTCAGGGGGTGTTGAGGGAGTGTTCACAGCAAGCTGGAGTTCAAAAAAAAAAAAAAGTAGAGGATAAAACAGCAACCCGCTTCAGTGGATTAAGGAGGACAAGAGCTGACTTCAGGTGAGAGTTATCATCGCAAATGGATGGTGTGTTGTCTAATGAAAGGAGTACTGGCCAGATGATGGAAAATGCTCAGGATATGGGTTAGAAGGGTCCCCGCCTTGCACACTAAGTAAGGTGCAGCTGCTTGAAACTGGGACAGTTAACCATTAGGTCAGCAGACGGAAGGCAGACCCTTGGGCAGCAGCTTTCATATCCAGAACACACACTCTTGGGCAACAGATTGCCTTTCTTGGGAGTGCGGTGGCTTTTCCACATTTTGGTCCCAGGGGAAAAAAAGGGGGTGGGTATTTAGCAGTTGGATGGGATCCTGTGTTATTTTTAGAAACACATTTCAGGAGAATCATGCCATGTTCATGGAGAGGGAGAGGAGGGTCAATCTCCCTTGGCTATTGGAATCAGTCAGGGTTTCGTTGTTCCTAGACCTCAGGCTCTGGTGGAGGCCCCTCAGGGTGAGTGAGGCCACCTGTCATCCACAGAAGAGAGTGTTGTGGGCAGCTGTCCCAGGGGCTCAGGAGGAGAGGAACCAAAATAACGTTCCTGTGTGACCCAGACCCTAGCCAGAGTACCACAGGGCGCACACGCCTCCCTTCAAACTTATCAGTTTTGGCCAGATGCCTTCTGATGGCAGGGAGAAGGTCAGGCCCACAGATAACAGAAGCTTTCTCTAAATAGTAATACCAAGAATTGGCCCAAGAGTGAGGATACTCTGTTCCTGATCATCTGATCTATTGATCCCACCGCTGTCAGAGACCCCAGGAACCATCAATAGGAAGACAGGAAGCTTCGTGACATGGATTAGGAAACTAAAGCTGAAATGTGCCTAGCAGGCATTGCCCCCTATCCCCACCCCGGTTCATCCTAAAAGTAACGTCAATAGACCAAGATGAAATTTCGGCAGTCCCTTGGGCCTAGAGCCAAAAGGAATATACCGTTTCCAAACAACCTGAGTCATACTGGTCTGGGTCGCTTCTAGGGTTGCCTGTGACTCAGGGGGTGTTGAGGGAGTGTTCACAGCAAGCTGGAGTTCAAAAAAAAAAAAAAGTAGAGGATAAAACAGCAACCCGCTTCAGTGGATTAAGGAGGACAAGAGCTGACTTCAGGTGAGAGTTATCATCGCAAATGGATGGTGTGTTGTCTAATGAAAGGAGTACTGGCCAGATGATGGAAAATGCTCAGGATATGGGTTAGAAGGGTCCCCGCCTTGCACACTAAGTAAGGTGCAGCTGCTTGAAACTGGGACAGTTAACCATTAGGTCAGCAGACGGAAGGCAGACCCTTGGGCAGCAGCTTTCATATCCAGAACACACACTCTTGGGCAACAGATTGCCTTTCTTGGGAGTGCGGTGGCTTTTCCACATTTTGGTCCCAGGGGAAAAAAAGGGGGTGGGTATTTAGCAGTTGGATGGGATCCTGTGTTATTTTTAGAAACACATTTCAGGAGAATCATGCCATGTTCATGGAGAGGGAGAGGAGGGTCAATCTCCCTTGGCTATTGGAATCAGTCAGGGTTTCGTTGTTCCTAGACCTCAGGCTCTGGTGGAGGCCCCTCAGGGTGAGTGAGGCCACCTGTCATCCACAGAAGAGAGTGTTGTGGGCAGCTGTCCCAGGGGCTCAGGAGGAGAGGAACCAAAATAACGTTCCTGTGTGACCCAGACCCTAGCCAGAGTACCACACGCTGGACACTGCGCCTGGTACACCCACTGCCTCCCTTCACTCCACAACAGTCTTGCCAGTACAAAGAGCTAGCCCCTGCTCTGCCTCATCCAGTCTTTTTTCAGCCAGCTAGTTCCTGGAAGTTCTAAATGGACAAGGACTCCATGCTGAGAAGATGGCATTCATCAGGAAAGAGAGCTTGGAGCACCTCCCTGAACACACTGCAGCAGAAGCCAAGATTCACTTAGACAGTGAAAACAAGCCTCATGAGGTTCAGTGGAACACCCAGATCCCTTTTGGGTTCTGGTGCAGCTAAGCACCCTCTGCACTTTGTTTCCTCCTTTGCAGGAGATGAGAGATGGGGTGGTACCCAGGGAAGGGAAAAAACACACACAAAAAACACTACTCACTTCAGGCTCCCCAAGATAGTACCACCCCTTGGCACAGCTGAGGGCTTCCCAGGTGGTGCAGTGGTAAAGAATCAAGCAGTGCAGGTGTCAACTACGTCAAATTGGCTCTTACCATTTTGATGGCCAATGAATGGACAACAGGGGCATTTGCCATCTGCCTCTGCAGAGACTGAACTCTGTGTGTTGGGAGCTGCTGACTTTCAACACCCCCTGAAGGAAATCAGGGTGGGGCAAGACACTCTGTGCCCCCGGAATCCAGTGGAACAGGTCTTTAGGTAGGTAAATGGCTTTTAGGGACAGATTTTATTATCTCAGTCCTTGCACCTCCTTACACCTAGAAAAGCGCTAAAATTCTTCACGAAGATATCACAACCTCATGACAGACCCAAACCATCTGTAAAACAAAACCCTTTGGAAAGCCTTTGTTTAACGGCATTTGAACTCCCCCCCCATACCTAAACCCTTATATTGGCTTTCCTTCCCTGCATCTTCCAAGCAGTCTCTCAGAGCTACCTGGGGTGCTGCCTCTCGGGCTGCAGTCCTAATTATGCCCCCAATAAAATTTAACACACAACTCTCAAGTTGTTCATCTTTTTTTTATTCAGCACAGGAGACACAGGAGACTAGATTTCAATTCCTGGGTCAGGAAGATCCCCTGGAGTAGGAAATGGTACCCCACTCCAGTGTTCTTGCCTGGAAAATTCCATGGACAAAGCAGCCTGGAGGCCAACAGTCCATGGGGCTGCAAAGAGTCAGACACGACTGCACTCTGAACCCCATGGTGCCTTTACTCTGACATTTCCCACGCCCCGCACAACACCTCTGGGGTGGGGGTGGGAGCGAGGGGCGGCTGCCCACTGCTCTGAGGCCAAGGCAGCAGCGGCGCGGGTGTGGCCGGTGAGCAGCAGCAGCTGCTGTTTTCCAGTCGGGGGACAGGCTGCTATAAACACTCGTTGAGGTTGCTATGGCAAAGTGAGTGTGCAGCCTGGCTATGCTGTAGCTATTTATGTGCCTGTAATGGCAGAGTGGTCTGTTTTTTATTATTTAACTTTTAAAGTTTTCCTTTCCCAATCCTCTAAAACAGCTTAAAAAAAAAAATTAAAAAGGGCCATGACAACTTTTCTCAAGAGCCAAAAGAGTATGGCCCGATTGCTGAGTCTGGGATTTGAACCAGCTAGGGGGAGGAAAACTGAAGCAAGGAGGGCAGTAGGTTCCTTTAAAGAGGGGATGTACGGCTTCTTGCCCCTACATGCCTCTGCCTTAGCTCATCGAGGAGAAAGCCAAACTCCAAGTTTTCTCACCTCTGCAGCACTCCACCAAGAAGAGACAAAGGCGCTTTGTCCTGTTCCTTCCTGTCAGGGGCTGGCTCCAAGCAGCAGGATTCCTTACATTCCCTCTCCCCATCAGTCCCCACTGGATGCAAGTGTCATCAGGATGAAGATATGGACATATCCACCAGGGGTCATGGGATGAGAGCTTCAAAGCAGCCCTCCGCTCCCGCCAGGGGTACAGTGCCACCTAGCATAGATGCCAGACACTCCTGGCTGGAGGGCTGCAGGAAATGACCTCTGAGGTTCCTCTGAAGGAACACTGTTTCTGCTACTCATAGAGAAATTTTACCCAATTGTCACTCCTCAGGGAGCTCTGGGGTGTAGGGATACTCCTGCAGGACAAGATTTGAGGTTCAAATCAGGGCGGTACAGACCTCTCACCAGCACCAAGGAGTCAGCCTTCAAGGTTCAGATGACTTATCCAGGGACACATATGTCTCCAGGGGACTAGGCACACGGGAAAAGCCTTTGTAGGGAGCATTCTCTGGCAACTGGATGGGGCAACACAGCCTCCTACCTACTCTACTTGCCCAGCCAAATTTAGAGTAACAAATGAGAACAAAGAAATGGGCAAAGGCAGCTCACGAGGGGTAAGGGAGTGGGAGACTACCATGTGGTATCTCACACCCCGCCACACACACACACACCTGAGCTGGAAATGTGTGCTGATAAATATGAATGATACCTAAAGCATAGAGAGTCAACTTACAGAAGCAGTTGGTTGGAAAACAAAAGAGGCTGAAGGAGCTTACCGTTCTTCTTTCTCTACCTTACTCTAGTTCCTTTTGGACTATTATATATCCTTAGTAGGAGGAAAATGGGCATATTAATGCCAATGGGCATATTAATCAGATTAAAAATAAATTTAGGGCAGTGTTAAGAAGAACAAATCACCCAGACTGTTCGATTCTTTCCATCTCTGATTATAACAGGATGTCTCCCAGATGCCACTATGGCTCAGAAAGGCTATAAATTGAGAACAGTCCCCAGGGGAAGAGAGAGGCAGAAGGGGGAAGCTGCTGCTGATTCCACAAGGGAAGTACCCTCTGCTGCCCGGGAGGTCAAAGTCCTGACTGACAGCCTGGGTCAGAAATTTGGTCAATACATTTGTCCTGTTCCTTCCTGTCAGGGGCTGGCTCCAAGCAGCAGGATTCCTTACATTCCCTCTCCCCATCAGTCCCCACTGGATGCAAGTGTCATCAGGATGAAGATATGGACATATCCACCAGGGGTCATGGGATGAGAGCTTCAAAGCAGCCCTCCGCTCCCGCCAGGGGTACAGTGCCACCTAGCATAGATGCCAGACACTCCTGGCTGGAGGGCTGCAGGAAATGACCTCTGAGGTTCCTCTGAAGGAACACTGTTTCTGCTACTCATAGAGAAATTTTACCCAATTGTCACTCCTCAGGGAGCTCTGGGGTGTAGGGATACTCCTGCAGGACAAGATTTGAGGTTCAAATCAGGCGGTACAGACCTCTCACCAGCACCAAGGAGTCAGCCTTCAAGGTTCAGATGACTTATCCAGGGACACATATGTCTCCGGGGGACTAGGCACAGGGGAAAAGCCTTTGTAGGGAGCATTCTCTGGCAACTGGATGGGGCAACACAGCCTCCTACCTACTCTACTTGCCCAGCCAAATTTAGAGTAACAAATGAGAACAAAGAAATGGGCAAAGGCAGCTCACGAGGGGTAAGGGAGTGGGAGACTACCATGTGGTATCTCACACCCGCCACACACACACACACCTGAGCTGGAAATGTGTGCTGATAAATATGAATGATACCTAAAGCATAGAGAGTCAACTTACAGAAGCAGTTGGTTGGAAAACAAAAGAGGCTGAAGGAGCTTACCGTTCTTCTTTCTCTACCTTACTCTAGTTCCTTTTGGACTATTATATATCCTTAGTAGGAGGAAAATGGGCATATTAATGCCAATGGGCATATTAATCAGATTAAAAATAAATTTAGGGCAGTGTTAAGAAGAACAAATCACCCAGACTGTTCGATTCTTTCCATCTCTGATTATAACAGGATGTCTCCCAGATGCCACTATGGCTCAGAAAGGCTATAAATTGAGAACAGTCCCCAGGGGAAGAGAGAGGCAGAAGGGGGAAGCTGCTGCTGATTCCACAAGGGAAGTACCCTCTGCTGCCCCGGGAGAGGTCAAAGTCCTGACTGACAGCCTGGGTCAGTTGATAAAATCTTTCTGGGAAAATCAGAACTTGGGACAGAAATCAGTCTTGGCAGGACCTTGAGGTCAAGAGAGCAGAGCAGGCATGGTCTCTAGGCTTGTCAAACCAACTGACATCAGCATCCCGTTGTTCCTGTAGGGGAGGAAGGGAGGACGTGAGGAAAGGGCCCCCAATATGGGGTGCCGTCCTGAGCTGCTGGGGGTAGATTGAGAGCCTCACAGACTCCAGTGCTCCTGTTTTAAGTCTCAGCACATGTACTCAGGCCAAGTGGCCGTTCCTTGGGAATACATAAAAGGCCATGTCTCAGAATCTCCAAGGTAGACTAAGTTTTCAAAAGTCATGGTTATAAAGAGTATTTATTCAAAAAGGGCTCAGATTCATAGCGACACACAGGGCCCATTGTTGAAAGAGACAACGGGCAGGCAGAGAGGTGACTCAGTTCCAGCTGGTAGCTGTTTATGGAAGTCTCACAAGAGAGAAGTGCAAGGGACTGTGTAATCTTCTGAGTGAGCAGAAAGGGAGCATCACTTCTTTCTCCCAGCTTCTGCCTCAGTGCCTGACCTAACACATGGAGTTCATGAAGGAGCCACCCTTCTCTGCTCCCGTGTGCTTTTCTTTCCAAGGGAAAGAGAAAGACGGAAGGCCCAGGAGGGGATTCAGTCTGCACAGAGATCCGTTGTCTGTAAGTCCTAAAGGCTACCCTGCAGCACAGGCCCCAGCCCCACTCTGCCCTCTGGGGCCATAGTGCTGGTGGACTGGAGGGACAGCAGCCTTGCTCTCCGGAACACAGTCACGGGGCTCTTCTGGTGCAGAGAGAAGGGAAGCCAGCCATCACTGCAGTAACCATCCACTCTCTAGGCAGATGAAAGGTAAACTGTAAAGAATGCAAGTTCTCCTAACACCCATTCAATTCTGAACTCCCACACACAGCATTTTAAACATCACTGCCATACCTCTAAGGAAAAACCTGGGAGAACTATGTGATGTTGCTTGCGGGGAGGTCTGTAGGAAGTGGCAAAAAAGGATGTTTTCTGGATTATTTCTGAAGCGTTGAGCTGCCAGAAATCATGGCAAAAGTATTCAGTACCAATCTCTTCCCACCTCCTCCTTTTTCTCTACCTCATTTCTAAGCCTCGGGCTTTATTTTTTTCGCATCTCTGTACATCACTTGCCCCATCTCTCCCTCTCTTCTTGCTGCCTTCCTTCTCTCTTTTTCTCTTCCTCACACCGCCACAACTTGTATATTTATCTACCTGTCTGCCTATCTACCTATCTCTATCTCCAAATCTCTCTCATTCTCTCTTGCCACATCTCCAGGGACAGTCAAACTGGACAGAATTCCATTCTCCTTCCCAGGTGGCTCTAGTTGTAAACAGCCCATCTGACAATGCAGGCATATAGAAGCGATGCAGCTTCCACCCCCAGGTTGGGAAGATTCTGTGGAGGAGGACACAGCAACCTTCTCCAATACCCTTGCCTGGAATATCCCATGGAGAGAGGAGCCTGGCAGGCTACAGTCCGTAGGACCGCACAGAGTTGAAAGAGACAACGGGCAGGCAGAGAGGTGACTCAGTTACAGCTGGTAGCTGTTTATGGAAGTCTCACAAGAGAGAAGTGCAAGGGACTGTGTAATCTTCTGAGTGAGCAGAAAGGGAGCATCACTTCTTTCTCCCAGCTTCTGCCTCAGTGCCTGACCTAACACATGGAGTTCATGAAGGAGCCACCCTTCTCTGCTCCCGTGTGCTTTTCTTTCCAAGGGAAAGAGAAAGGCGGAAGGCCCAGGAGGGATTCAGTCTGCACAGAGATCCGTTGTCTGTAAGTCCTAAAGGCTACCCTGCAGCACAGGCCCCAGCCCCACTCTGCCCTCTGGGGCCATAGTGCTGGTGGACTGGAGGGACAGCAGCCTTGCTCTCCGGAACACAGTCACGGGGCTCTTCTGGTGCAGAGAGAAGGGAAGCCAGCCATCACTGCAGTAACCATCCACTCTCTAGGCAGATGAAAGGTAAACTGTAAAGAATGCAAGTTCTCCTAACACCCATTCAATTCTGAACTCCCACACACAGCATTTTAAACATCACTGCCATACCTCTAAGGAAAAACCTGGGAGAACTATGTGATGTTGCTTGCGGGGAGGTCTGTAGGAAGTGGCAAAAAAGGATGTTTTCTGGATTATTTCTGAAGCGTTGAGCTGCCAGAAATCATGGCAAAAGTATTCAGTACCAATCTCTTCCCACCTCCTCCTTTTTCTCTACCTCATTTCTAAGCCTCGGGCTTTATTTTTTTCGCATCTCTGTACATCACTTGCCCCATCTCTCCCTCTCTTCTTGCTGCCTTCCTTCTCTCTTTTTCTCTTCCTCACACCGCCACAACTTGTATATTTATCTACCTGTCTGCCTATCTACCTATCTCTATCTCCAAATCTCTCTCATTCTCTCTTTGCCACATCTCCAGGGACAGTCAAACTGGACAGAATTCCATTCTCCTTCCCAGGTGGCTCTAGTTGTAAACAGCCCATCTGACAATGCAGGCATATAGAAGCGATGCAGCTTCCACCCCCAGGTTGGGAAGATTCTGTGGAGGAGGACACAGCAACCTTCTCCAATACCCTTGCCTGGAATATCCCATGGAGAGAGGAGCCTGGCAGGCTACAGTCCGTAGGACCGCACAGAGTTGGACACGACTAAAGCAATTTAGCACACATGCACATCATTCTCCTCACCTGGGCAATTTCTGACACCAGTCAGCCCTGTCAAGTCCACACTGGCTCAAATAGCAAAGGAGTATGGACGTGTTGAGAGGCAAGTCAGACATTCCTGGGGATGCCAGGGCTAGCACCAACACAGAGCCAATCTATCTGTGTCACACGGAGATTGGGCCCAGAGACACACAGGATGAACTCTATGAACCAATCTGAACTCTCCCAGATCTGCCTGGAGCTTGCCTGGCCAAGCTGAATCCGGAGTACCTAATCACGCTTGAAGCAGAAGCGAACACTGAGGACTCAGAAGTGAGGAGCCCTAACAGAGGTTGGGGTGGGGTGGGGTTGCACCAGGAAGGATACAAGACTATTCCTAGGGGTTAAAAACTATTTAGTATGCTCAGCCAAGTTTCCAATCCAGTACAAATAGGAAGTGGCCTGATGGAGGAAGAGGCTGGTAGATTAGACAGATGTAAAAAAAGATTTGGGGCTACAACTGGATTATGCCTCCTTCCAGTGCTGCCACAGAAGCTGAAAATTCAGAACTGAACATGAGAAGCTAGTGCTACCCAACCACAAGCTGCAAAGTGGCTCCACTCTTTCCCTTGGATTGCACTGAGTCTATAAAACTGGGGCTGGGAATAGACAGTTGGAGGTACACAGTCAGCTCCATGGTGACATGGCTGCCTTTCCCCAGCTCTACCCACCACTGTGCAAGTATTCAAGGATTCGCAGAGGGAACCCCTGGAGGAACAGAAAAAGGCATCCTAAACCAGCAGGGCCAGACCCTTGTAGACATCTCACACTATTTGCCTAACATTTGTTTCAGCAAAAATTTGTTGGAGCACTCTTCCCAGCTTTTCCAGTCTCACACGTTCTGGCCAGCTGTTCCAAATCAGTTAAGATCTGCATCACCAGAGAACAATCCTTTCCAGTGTCGGGGGACGGTCAGTGCCCTCCCTTCGGGGCCTCAGCCTCTGAGCCCTCCCTCTGTAAGCTGCCAAGTCCAAAGAGAAGCCAAGGACAGGCCAGCCCGCTTTCTGCCCTCCCTCCTCCAGGAGCCAACTCAAGAGGACTCCTTCATGGGGGAAGTCCTATGGCAGAGAAGCTGTGGAAACTTTGCCGTCTAAGGTTGTGGAATTCTTCTACCGGGCTCCTGCAGTTCATCATCACAGCTCCCTGGATTCCCAACTTGGGACTTTAAAAGGTAGCACCAGAGCAAGAAGTACAAACATGTCAAGAAAGAAAAAAAAAAAGAAAGCTGGTGTAAGCTAAAAGATAACCAGCTCCAACAGTCTTCTAAGTAACTGAGTAACCAAAAAGGTAAAGAAGAAAAGAGCAAATGAAACATGCGTGAACCACGCTCTGGGATATGCTTCAGGATTCCCAGCTAATGTTGGCTGTATTCATACTTCAGATCCTACAGGGAATGTTGCTCCCATTCCTAACCAACTTGTAAAAGGATTATATACGGGCTGGTTCCTTTGAAACTTTCTTCTTTTAGTGGAACTGAAAATTCAGAGGCTCCTGTCCCACTTTGGACAAATGTGTTAAGAGAGTCCACAGCTGTGAGTAGAAGGCTTTGGAACATTAACTTCCAAGATGGTAGAAGAGGCCGCTTTGGCCTGGTTGCCATGGTTTCCGAGAGACAAAACCGAATATGGCCCTAAAGAGGGGTAGGAGGGTGAACTGCCTTTATCTTTTTCTGGGAGTAGTTTCAACAGTCAAGACGGGAGGGGGGATATGGTAAAATGAAACAAAGTTTATAGAAGGTCACAGGGGAAAGGAAATGGACAGTCCTGATCCTGGGGAGGCTAGGGTGAAGGCCCTGTTTTTTGGATGATGTAGGGTGTGAGGTAAACCTAAAAATTGCATAGGAAGATGAGCAACTTCTCTTTTGCATCAAATGCCCAGCCAACCTAACCTAGGAGGCAGGGAGAACACAGGCTGAAATTGAGCCGGTCTGGTAAAGGCAAGACCATCCAAAGCCCCTAAGTTTTGCTGCAAGAGGACAGGTGAGACGCTGTTCCCAGAAGTGGTGCAGAGAGGCACTCTTCTCCAGAATTGAGGCCCACCCTCTAGCCATGCCCTCCACCAGCACCAGTGCACTGCCTCTCCAGGCCCTGGGTCAGGACTTCACTCTCGTTCCAAAGAAGCCAGATGGGGCAAAAGAGTGTCAAGTGCCAAAATGCTATTAGTGATGTCTTTCCAGCAGAAGCATTCTGCTGAATGGGGCCACCTGGCTAGGAATTCCCTTTCGTGCTCATGGGCAGCTCTCTGCATTGTACAAGAATCCCCTAGATGCCTCCTTCTAGAGTACCTGCCTGCTTGACTCACACTGGAGAGATGGAAAGTCGACAGAGCTGCTCAGGACTCTGCTACTCTCAGAAGCAATGATGGTAGGATCTTTGTAGGTTAAGTGCCATGTATGCCCCGCTGCCTTCTCAAAGCAGGGCAGGGCCAGGGTTGACTGGCCACAAGCTTAGGAGGCAGGCCAGACCTAATTACAATTTAATCATTAGTAATGGAACTCCAGAGTTAAGTTCCTTGCCTTTTCAGGGAGCAGATCCTCTATTTTTCCCATCAACTACTTCAAGCATCCCAACCCTTTCCCCTTTGGGAAAGCCTCTCATTTTACACTGGAGCACCCCATGAGTCAAACACTGTGCTGAGCACTGGGATAAAAAGACTATACAGTCTAAATGGGAAAGCAGGGGGCAGATGATGCAAAGAAATCTGTCCAGTAAAGGCTGGAACTACCTTACTGACTCATTCACCTGTGTGATTCCACCCCCAAGATCTGCCCTGTAGGCCAGTCTGCAGCCATCAAGTGACTGCCAGGGAGAGATCACTCACAGCAGCCCCACCCCTGGGCTCTGCCCATACCATGAGCAAAGTGGACCGTTCCAGAGCTTCCTAATCCAGGTGTGCAGAGTGGGCCTGAACATGAGGAGCACATGCATAAGAGGGCGTTGGGAGGGGAGACGTGCTAACTTTTGCCAGCTGGGATACGCACCCTAGGCTATGAACTGTGTTCATCTGAAAGGGAGTATCTTTTTTTTTTTTTAACTTTTCAAAAAATTTTTATTGCTTCTTCTATTGGTTTTTTATTTATTTATTTTCATCCATCTTTATTCTTTGGCCTGTGTGGGCCTCCCATTGCAGTGGCCTTTCTCATTGCAGAGCACCGGCTCTGGTCACATGCGCTCCAGAGCGCTGGCTTGTAATTGGACACACTGGTCAAGCTGCTCCGCAGCACATGAGATCTTCCAGAGCCAGGGATCAAACCGGTGCCCCGTGCACTGCAAAGTGGATTCTTTACCCTCTGGACCACCGGGGAAGCCCCTGAAGGGAGCATCTTGCTAACATCTTTATAAAGATGTCTTCCAGGCTAGCTGGTGCACTTAACTGTCAACCTGGCACATTGCCTTCGGTCACGAGATTCTAATATCTTAAGAAAAAAACAAGAAGTGAATCCAGTGTGACCAGAGGATATACGAAAAGTGGCCAGCCCACGGTCCCAGGCTCTGTTGGAGCACTGCTTGAGGGCCAGATGTGCCCACTACTGGCCAGGCTCCTGCCACTCACAGCCCACAGGCTTTTCCCTAACAGTTCTTGCCAAGCAGCACTAGGCTTGCCTTCTCCTCTGCACACTCTCCTCCAAACCCATTCTTCATAGGCCTCAGTTTTTTCATCTGAGAAAAGGAGCTAATGAAAGTAACTGACCTCATACAAAAATATACAACATACAAAGGGCCATTGCCTTTGGAGGGAGATCAGCTGCACTAAAAAGCTTTAGCAGAGTGGAGGCAACCAAGGTTGCCCCTTTGTCAGAGGCTTCCAGTACCTCTGGCCACCTTGTTCTTACATTTCTTAGTACCGAGTCTGGATTCCAGCTCTATGTGCTAAGAGAATACTGATACTCCCCATTCACGAATCTCTCTAGAATCTCTAACTTTTGCACCCATATCTAGGGAATCTGCCTGCTGGAGGTTTTCTCTTAACTGGTGTCAGGAAAAACCAAGGAGAAAGGCAGAAAGGTTCATGAGAGTCAAAGAAGACTGTGATAAGAACTCATACCTGCATACTGCTTCATAGTTTCAAAGCACTTTGATGTGATCTGAAACAGCCTTTTAAGATAAACAGAACTATGCAGGGAAGGGATAGTTAGGGAGTTTGGGATGGACAAGTACAGAGTACTATCAATATATAAAATGGATAAACAACAAGGACATGGAACTCTGCTCAATGTTGTGTGGTAGCCTGGATATGAGGCAGTTCGGGGGAAAATATATACATGTGTATGTATGGTTGCCTTCCTTTGTTATTCCCCCGGAACCATCACAGCATTGCTTGTTAACTGGCTATACCCCAACAAAAATCTAAAATCTAAATATATACACAGGACTGAAGATATTTTTCCCTCTACAGGTTTTATAACACATAAAAGGTGGCATGACTCAGTTAAGGCCACACAACCACAGGAAGAGCTTAGAAACTAAGACATACTACAAGGTCCTATTTAAAAAGTGGAGAGAAACAAGAATAAGAGATAAGAGAGCCACCTGGATGAAAGAGTCCAGTAATTTTAGGCCCAACCCAGGACAAGAGAGTGGGGAGATTCCTACGCTGATGAGCTCAGAGGATTAGCATAGGTTCTTCACTTCCTCTGAGAGGTAGCTGTGAGTCCTGCGGAGGGTATGTGTGATGACAATGCCTGTCGTCATCTTAGCCAGGGACATCTTAAGCCTACAGATTGAAGTCCAGATAAAGCTACAGATCTCTGGGGCATTGGGAGGGTGTAAAAGGGAGAGAAGCAAAGAAGAGAGAACAAAAAAATGATGAAGGGAGATTCAGAGAAAGGAAGAGAGCCTTCTCCTAAGGGAACTCCCAAATACAGAGGTCTAAATAAAGAAGACACATCTCTGTCCCGTAAGGGAAACTGCCCCCTAAATACAGAAAATATCTTAGTACCGAGTCTATAGTTGCTAAGAGAATACTGATACTCCCCATTCACGAATCTCTCTAGAATCTCTAACTTTTGCACCCATATCTAGGGAATCTGCCTGCTGGAGGTTTTCTCTTAACTGGTGTCAGGAAAAACCAAGGAGAAAGGCAGAAAGGTTCATGAGAGTCAAAGAAGACTGTGATAAGAACTCATACCTGCATACTGCTTCATAGTTTCAAAGCACTTTGATGTGATCTGAAACAGCCTTTTAAGATAAACAGAACTATGCAGGGAAGGGATAGTTAGGGAGTTTGGGATGGACAAGTACAGAGTACTATCAATATATAAAATGGATAAACAACAAGGACATGGAACTCTGCTCAATGTTGTGTGGTAGCCTGGATATGAGGCAGTTCGGGGGAAAATATATACATGTGTATGTATGGTTGCCTTCCTTTGTTATTCCCCCGGAACCATCACAGCATTGCTTGTTAACTGGCTATACCCCAACAAAAATCTAAAATCTAAATATATACACAGGACTGAAGATATTTTTCCCTCTACAGGTTTTATAACACATAAAAGGTGGCATGACTCAGTTAAGGCCACACAACCACAGGAAGAGCTTAGAAACTAAGACATACTACAAGGTCCTATTTAAAAAGTGGAGAGAAACAAGAATAAGAGATAAGAGAGCCACCTGGATGAAAGAGTCCAGTAATTTTAGGCCCAACCCAGGACAAGAGAGTGGGGAGATTCCTACGCTGATGAGCTCAGAGGATTAGCATAGGTTCTTCACTTCCTCTGAGAGGTAGCTGTGAGTCCTGCGGAGGGTATGTGTGATGACAATGCCTGTCGTCATCTTAGCCAGGGACATCTTAAGCCTACAGATTGAAGTCCAGATAAAGCTACAGATCTCTGGGGCATTGGGAGGGTGTAAAAGGGAGAGAAGCAAAGAAGAGAGAACAAAAAAATGATGAAGGGAGATTCAGAGAAAGGAAGAGAGCCTTCTCCTAAGGGAACTCCCAAATACAGAGGTCTAAATAAAGAAGACACATCTCTGTTAAGAAGCCCTATGACTATAGTAGAGTGCACACAGAAATACTGACCCACCAAGCAGGACATGAGAAATGACAGAAACTGATATGAAGAAATAGGCAAAACAAAAACTCCAAAGTATAAACAGGAAAACCAAAGCTGCTTTAAAAACTTTATAGCCTTTGTCTATAGCACTGAAAACAGAGCACCCCTGGGGCTATGGTCAGCTCTCTCCCCAAGCAGGCAGCAAAGGCAGGCTTGACACCCCGAATAATCCCTTCTCTTTTCCCACTAGCACTTCTGGGTTCAGGTGATGTCCACACCTTAAGTACTGATTGGGAAGAGACTTCTGGAAGGGTGAAACCCAGAAGAGGCTTCAGAGCAGAGTTTACAAACGTACATTTGGCTGCACCCTCCCTCACCATCTGGGACAGTGACCCCCTCTATGTTCTACTACAAGAAAAGAGATTGTCCTCTCCATATAATTGCAAATTATGATGTACCTTACACTTAATGACTATTCATCAGCAAAGCCTGATGGGAAACAGTAAAGGCAGGAGAAGGAGAGGACAGAGGATGAGACGGTTGGACGGCATCACCAACTCAACGGATGTGAGTTTGAGCAAACTCAGAGACAGCGAAGGACTGGGAAGCCAGCCTGGCATGCTGCAGTCTATGGGGTCACAAACATTTGGACATGACTGAGCAACTGAACAACAAATGATGCACCCAAAGAAGTCTGATCAAAGAAAGGAGAGCATTTATCAACAGATGAATGGATAAACAAAATGTTGTATAACCATACAATGAAATGTTATTCAGCCTTAAAAAAGAATGAAATTCTGATACATGCCACAACATGAATGAGACTTGAAAGAGCTTTTCAAAGTGAAAGAAGCCAGAAACAAATTACGAGTATTGTATGAGTTCACTTATGTGAAGTGCCTACTCTAGACATAAATTCATAGAGACAGGAAGTAGCGCAGGAGTTGTTAACGCTCAACCCAGGGTTAGGGGGTGCGGGGTGGGTAGTGTACAGTGATTACTGTTAAATGGGTACAGTTTTTATTTGAGATGATGAAAAAGTTCTGGAAAGGGTTAGCGTCAAGTAGCAAAATAATGTGAATGTAATTAATGCCAGTGAACTGTATACTTAAAAATGGTTAAAAAGGAAACATTTTATGTGTATTTTACCACAATAATTTTTTTTTTTTTTACAAAAAAAAGATGAGCAAGCAAATGGAATAGCGTTGATACAAACAGGTGAGAAGGGAAGAAAAGAGTCTAGTTTAGGACTGTGGGATCCAGTTGCTGCTGTCACCAGGAGCTCAGTTCCCTCTTGGTAATGGAGGTAGAGGCCCTGGGGTGCAGAGGTCAGTCATCCCAGACTTACACAGAGCTGAGGGCCCACAGAGGGCCTAGGGTATCAAACAACTCATTGGTGACCTGACAAGGAGGAGTGGCAAGGCCAAGGGGAGAGGAAACAGATTGGGCTTTCAGAATACCATGCTCTGTGAGTTGGGGTGGCAGGGGGTGGGGGGTATAGAAAGGTGTTCAGGGGAACACTCAATTCATCCTTTAAAGGACCAGAGAGAAAAGTCAGCTTTCATCTACTCATTCTCCCAGAGTCACCTCCTCAACAGCTCAGAACACATAAGTGTCTGCTTAGAACAGGTACAGCTAAGGCCTCCTTGACTCATGATGAAAATACAAGGTTTCCAGTTTTTCTGAGTACCTCGTAGATGATCTCATTTGATCTTCCCGACAAACCTGAGAAGCAGATACCACCACCATTACTGTACAAAGAAGAAAACTGGTTAAATACCTTGCTGTGGCCACATGGTAAAGCAGAGTCAGACTCTAAATCCGAGTTTTCCCACAATACTGCCTTGAAGGTGCTTTCCAGACATGAGGGCTCTTTTTTCCCATCACCTTTTAAGGTGCAGTGCAGTGATCAGACAGGTCCACATCCCACATCCACCATCACAACCTGTTTGACCTTGGGAAGGCTAGTTAATATCTCTGCTCTTCCATTTTGGCATTGATAAAATGGGGATGATAGTAAACTCACTTAAAATACTTTGCAAGATTTTGAGATAATTAAATAACCTATATAAAAGCATATGATCTATGTATTTTGGTCATCTGACCTGAACAGATGACTCACTGGAAAGTCCCTGATGCTGGGAAAGATTGAGGGTAGAAGGAGAAGAGGGCGTCAGAGGATGAGATGGCTCGATGGCATCACCGACTCAATGGACATGAGTCTGAGCAAACTCCAAGAGATAGTGAAGGACAGGGAAGCCTGGGGTGCTGCAGTCCATGGGGTCACAGAATCAGACACAACTGGGCGACTGAACACCACCACCAAAAGCACACAGTGCCGCCACATAGTAAGGGATCAAATATAACGGTTATTATTTAATGTTACTGATCAGTCCATGTCAACTGTTGCGTCTGGAGTCACTAGAGGCCTGCTCATCAGTCAAAAAGTAAGTGGTGATGCAATGCAGTTATTTCCCTTGCTTCTGCTTAAGGAAGAAATGAACACCTTAAAATCATCCAGACTAATCTCTTTTTCAATGTTAGAAACCATTCCCTTCTTACTGTTCCCTAAAACTCCTACTTGCTCTTAAACTGGCACCTAAGTTGTGATCTCCACCATCAAAGTGATTGGCATGCAGTCTCACAATCTCAAAATCACCTTTTTACACTTGATCTTAGCCAAAAGGCCAAAAAGCAATACAACCACCTTACAAAAAAGAAATTATTTAACTTTGGCTATGCTGGGTCTCCACGTGGACTTTCGTGGAAAGTCTGCACATGGACTTTCTCTAGCTGTTGTGAGGGGGGGCTACCCTCCAGTTAATGTACAAGGGCTTCTCATTGTGGTGGCTTCTCTTGCAGTGGAGCATGGGTTCCAGGGAGTTCAGGCTTCAGTAGTTATAGGGCATGGGCCTAGTTGCCCCACAGGATGTGGAATCATACCAGACCAGGGTTCGAACCCATGTTTTCTGCATTGGCAGGTGAATTCTTAACCACTGGGCCACTAGGGAAGTCCAACCACCCTTTTTAACATGTGTTTTCTCAGATGTTCAGTTGTGTCCCACTCTTTGCAACCCTGTGGACTGTAGCTGCCAGGCTCCTGTCTATGGAATTTTACAGGCAGGAATACTGGAGCAGATTGCCATTTCCGACCCAGGGATAGAACTCACATCTCCTGTATCTCCTGCATTAGTAGGCAGATTCTTTGCCACCTGGGAAGCTCACCTTTTTTAATAGGTACTTTTAAATGCTCTTTCAACAGCTGAAGAAGTTGAGGCCCAAAGTCCTATAGTTAACTAAAGGCCTATAGTAGTCAGGCCAGATCATGAACCCAGGTCTGGGATTCCAAAGCTCATGTTCTCAGCTATTATAAGGATCCTTCAGCATCAGAGGAGAGGGAAAGGCTACCACATAGCAGAGGGGAAAGCAGGTATGGATGGATTCCAAATACCTGCACTGGAGCCCAAGCTCTGTGACTCTGTGCAAGTTTGCTATCAATTGCATTTATCATTCACTGAGCACTGAGCATTCAATGAACATTGCTGGGTGTCAAGCACTGTGTGACCTATTTTCACAGATAAGAAAACTGAGGGGCATTTATGCTTAAAACCACAAAGCTCTTAAGTAGAAGAGGCAAGTTTCATTTTCATGCTGTCTGTTGCTCTTCTTTTTACCATGTTTCTCAGAGCTTCAGTTTGCTCATCATTAGATAGGAATCAATATTCACTCCCATTTAATTCATTCTTCAATAAGTAAGTGCTTACTGAGTTCCCTATCTTATTTTAAGCACAGATATGTAGTAATAATAGAAACTGAAAATTTTAATGTATACTTTGAATGTTACATGAAATTATGAAGATTAATGATTCAAAATGACTAACACAGCATCTAGTCAATAAATGGTAAGTTACTATTTCCTTCTGTATCACAGCCTGAACCTTTTTAACTGCTACATTTCCTATTATCTTCATTCTTTTCATTTTCATCCTCTCCACTAGTCTGGAGGTTAAGTTATTTCTAGTTTTCTTGTGGCAGCCTAGAAATCTTAAAAAATACTAGAATGTATATTTAACTTTAAAACTTTTAATAATCAGTATCTTTAACCTCTTCCCAAACTATACTAGGTACTTAGAACACTTAAACAATATTTATCTTCCAATTTATATGCTATTGTTACTGGCAATTTTAATGTATAGGTTCACTTAATCACTGTAAATTAGACACTGTTATCTTTATTCTCTTTGTGAGTAACATTTAGATTTAGCACCATGTTTACAATTTTCTTTGCTCATCATTCCTCCTCGAACCTTCCTTTGGGGTAATTTTTCTTCTTTGAACTATTCCCCTTAGAAGTTGCTATTGCAGAAGGTCTATTGGTAGAAACCTGGTTTTGTCTACAAAGGGCTTATTTTGCCCTCATTCTTCGAAGATTTTCACTGATGACCGAATATTGTGCTAACAGTTTTTTGCTTCAGAATTTTGAAGAACTATTTCACCATCTTCTCACTTTTATTGTTGAGGTTTAAAAAATCTATTGTCAGTCTAATTGTCACAGCCACAAAGCCTAACACATTTATTATCTGGCCAATCTGTGGTCAATATCCTATGCTTCTATACTTCTTCCACGTTTTCCACCTTCATCTCTTCCATCTTCCATTGTTTATATAATTACTCAGAAATAGCTTACAATTCATTAATTGTATCTTGAGCTGCAAAATATTATCTCAAGCTATTCACTGAAATATTAATTTCCTTTACTATACTTTTTTTTTTTTCATTTTCAGAAGTTCTCTTTGGATATCTGCCTAGTCAATTGAGTTTCCTGTTCCTGCATCATTCTTTCAGTACTCCCCTATTTACATGCTAAATATGTTTAAAATTTATTTCTATATCCAATAACTCCAATGTCTGCAATTTTTGTGGGCCTTATCTGTGAAGTATTATTTCTGCTGTTCAGCTTCACTAGTAATCAGAGAAATGCAAATCAAGTGCACTGAGGGACATTCATAAACAGCAGCACTGACACAACAGACCTGAACCTGAGCAAACTCCAGGATATCATGGAGGACAAGGGAGCCTTGTCATGCTGCAGTCTATGAGGTCACAAAGAAACACTGCTTATACATTCTGTTGGCAAAAATCTTAAAGTCTGAAAAAAAATTTTTTTAATCTGATGGTACCAGGTACTTTAAGGGCATGGACCAACAGCAATTCTTACACTTTACTGGTAGAAGCAGACTCACTATAAACACATTAGGAAACAATCGGTCACTATTTTGTACAGTTGAATATTCACATATCAAGATCTAGCAATTCCCTCTGAGATCGATACTTAGGAGAGACATGCATAGGAAAACATGAACAAGAAAGTTTATGGTAATATTGTTCTTTATGGTGAAAAAGGGTGGCAGTTTCACTGATGGAATATTACATAACAACGAAAATGGATAAACTGCAGCTACACTCAACAGGGACAAATCTTAGTACCGTAATACTGAATGAAAATAAACAAGCTTCAGAAGACTGTACATAGTATATTTTTAAATACAGAATACGAAGTAAGATTAAATAATATATTTGTTTAGGCATACATAGGTTTATTAAAAGAATGGTAAACACAAAATTCTGGGTAGTGGTTGGGATAGGATATAAGGTAGGGGGATAGGATAGAAAGTGCTTATAGACAGGTGCAAATATGGGAGTGATCTCATTTTTGGAATGTGTAGGGAGTTCAGGTGTCTTCAACAGGTACATTAATACATTAGTAACTTACATAAATAAGTAGCAAAAGAGAGACATACATAAACCAGTGAAGAAAATGTATCATGAACCATCCATTCTCGCACATTAGAGAAATAAAAGGAAGAAAAAAATTGAGCTAGAGATTAGAGAGTGAAGAAGTATCTTTCCACTATTTCTGCCTGCAACATTTTTTAATCTGCATGATCAAAGATAGTTATGGATCTACCAAAAGTTAGCAAGACTCTTTTGAATAAGACCTTCTATTGTTGATTTCATGGTCTAAAATTGCTATTTAACACAGTCAATCTACTGCATTTGATCATGTTATCTAATAACATATCAATCAACGTAGAAATTCTGACTTTCGGAGTGAGGGGGTGGAAGTCGGGTAGGTAAAGGGAAGCAGGGCAGAAGGGCGGATCTGCATTGTTCCTCGAGAGGCCAGAGAGCCAGGAAGCGGGAAGGACACGGAAAGGAGGCGGGAGGGAGAAGTCAGCAGTGACCTCGTCTCCCGCTTTGGGTGCAGAGGGGTGGAAGCGAAGTGTTTTATTTCACAATGGAGAAAAACAGCAACTAGGGGCAGAGAAGGTCTGAGCGCCAGTCTCCTTTTGGATCCAGTCAATTTTCTCAGGGAAAACTCCCACTGAGACTACTTTCTGAGTCCCCCTGCTGCCACCAACCCCACCCAGAGAGCGCGCTTCTAGGCAGGCTCTGGGCTCGGGAGGCCGACGAAGAGCTGCCTATCCTCTGGCCCAGCCACCCCCGTGCTGCTTCGCCGGCCTCTGCCTCGTAGGCGGAGCCCTGGGGTGGCGGCAGGCTGCCGTAACTCCCCCAACCTCCCCTTTCGCACGCTGGGCTCCGCGCTGCATTTGTCTAGCTTACGCCCTCGCCCTAGCCCGGGGCGGCTGGGCTTCCATGAGTTGGGCAGCTCATCTCCCAGCGCTCCCCGGCCCGGCCTCTGTCCCAGGAGCAGCCAAAGCAGCAAATACCTTGGTTCTTCCGAGTCTGGCACCGCGCCAAAGCCCAGTCTCTACCCCGCCGCCCGCGACTGCTCAGAGACAGCAGTGACTCACCGCGCTGGCAGGCTGGGCAGCCCCCGTCCACCCCCAGGACCCTCGTCCTCCCAGCGCCACACCCCGGGGAGGAGGAATCTCCACCCTTCACCCTCAGGAACTCTTCCAGTTCTCAGCCCGCCCTTCACCTGGCCTCCCTAGAACACTCCCTGTGGTTTCAGTGGCTCAGCCGGCTGCTCAGCACCGTTGCTTCCAGACAGCCCTGTTCCAGAGGTGCCAACATTTTTTAATCTGCATGATCAAAGATAGTTATGGATCTACCAAAAGTTAGCAAGACTCTTTTGAATAAGACCTTCTATTGTTGATTTCATGGTCTAAAATTGCTATTTAACACAGTCAATCTACTGCATTTGATCATGTTATCTAATAACATATCAATCAACGTAGAAATTCTGACTTTCGGAGTGAGGGGGTGGAAGTCGGGTAGGTAAAGGGAAGCAGGGCAGAAGGGCGGATCTGCATTGTTCCTCGAGAGGCCAGAGAGCCAGGAAGCGGGAAGGACACGGAAAGGAGGCGGGAGGGAGAAGTCAGCAGTGACCTCGTCTCCCGCTTTGGGTGCAGAGGGGTGGAAGCGAAGTGTTTTATTTCACAATGGAGAAAAACAGCAACTAGGGGCAGAGAAGGTCTGAGCGCCAGTCTCCTTTTGGATCCAGTCAATTTTCTCAGGGAAAACTCCCACTGAGACTACTTTCTGAGTCCCCCTGCTGCCACCAACCCCACCCAGAGAGCGCGCTTCTAGGCAGGCTCTGGGCTCGGGAGGCCGACGAAGAGCTGCCTATCCTCTGGCCCAGCCACCCCCGTGCTGCTTCGCCGGCCTCTGCCTCGTAGGCGGAGCCCTGGGGTGGCGGCAGGCTGCCGTAACTCCCCCAACCTCCCCTTTCGCACGCTGGGCTCCGCGCTGCATTTGTCTAGCTTACGCCCTCGCCCTAGCCCGGGGCGGCTGGGCTTCCATGAGTTGGGCAGCTCATCTCCCAGCGCTCCCCGGCCCGGCCTCTGTCCCAGGAGCAGCCAAAGCAGCAAATACCTTGGTTCTTCCGAGTCTGGCACCGCGCCAAAGCCCAGTCTCTACCCCGCCGCCCGCGACTGCTCAGAGACAGCAGTGACTCACCGCGCTGGCAGGCTGGGCAGCCCCCGTCCACCCCCAGGACCCTCGTCCTCCCAGCGCCACACCCCGGGGAGGAGGAATCTCCACCCTTCACCCTCAGGAACTCTTCCAGTTCTCAGCCCGCCCTTCACCTGGCCTCCCTAGAACACTCCCTGTGGTTTCAGTGGCTCAGCCGGCTGCTCAGCACCGTTGCTTCCAGACAGCCCTGTTCCAGAGGTGCCATGACAATCGGACTGAGATCACCACTCAGCCTAGAATGACCACTTCACGAATGTTGATTATTGGTGGATGCATGATGTCAGAGGATAGGGACAAATATTGGGGTGATTCTGAGATACTGGCATGGAAGACACTTCTCATCCCAGTGGAAAGGAAGAGTTTGGCAAATAGGCGAGGCTTTAACACAGGACACTGAGGTATATGGAGTGAATGATCCTTAGTCCTCATTCAGCAGTACTGGGGAAGGAATGTAGGGAACCTGAATCCTAGAGTACAGTGAGACTTGGTCATGGTACAGGGGCGGATTGTGGGGATTCCTTGGACTCAATTTTTTATGGTCTGTATAACTGAAGGAACTGAGTGATAGCCCCTTCCAGTTCTGAGAGTAGGATTCTAGGCTTTGTAATCTTAAACCCAGGTTCCTCTTGACATCTTCAGGAACACGTCTGAGCTCTAACAGTGGGTACTTTCACACATGTGTAGTGCCTTTAATTTTTCAGAACTCTTCTGTTTAGATTCTACACTCTCCCCCTAGGTTATTAATTATCCTCATGGTTAGAAACAGACAACAAAAGACAAAACTGAAGTCAGAAATTAAGGGGCTTGGTCAGGGTCACACTGTTGAGCTAGTGGCATGGTCAAGAGTGGAACTAAATTAAGGGGCTCTTTTTAATGCCTCTTCACCCAAATGCCTTTTCACCCACTTTGAACAAATCATTCATACTTGCTGCATTTCACCTTCCACCCACAGCATGGAGAGAAGTCACCCTACCCAAGAAAGAAGGCTCAAATTTTACAGGAGCTGGAAAAAAGGCCTTCCAAACCTCAGAGGAGTCAGGAGAGGAGGGATGTCCTCATTCAAAAATCTTTGTAAACCATTATATATTTGTCGGCCCTCTACCTTGTACAGAGTACTTTCACATCCATTATCTCATGTGATTCTTGTAATGACCCTGTAAGGTATTCAAAATGATATTATCTAATATTTTAAGGAGGATAAAAAAGGCTGAGGTTCAGCAGTTGGGTGACATATGCCATGATAACACCCAGTTGGTTACCTTCCTCTGTTATGGCAAGAGGTAACCAATATAATAACAAAGATTCCTCTATTCCATACTGGAAACCAAAGCACCGCCCTCCATTTTCCTTGTCTATCTCCCTAGATGGCCTTGGAGGAGGCGGGCACAGAGATGAAACCTCCCTGTGGGCCAGGGGACAAAGTAGTGGATTCTGAGATATTGAACACTTCTCATCCCAGTGGAAAGGAAGAGTTTGGCAAATAGGCGAGGCTTTAACACAGGACACTGAGGTATATGGAGTGAATGATCCTTAGTCCTCATTCAGCAGTACTGGGGAAGGAATGTAGGGAACCTGAATCCTAGAGTACAGTGAGACTTGGTCATGGTACAGGGGCGGATTGTGGGGATTCCTTGGACTCAATTTTTTATGGTCTGTATAACTGAAGGAACTGAGTGATAGCCCCTTCCAGTTCTGAGAGTAGGATTCTAGGCTTTGTAATCTTAAACCCAGGTTCCTCTTGACATCTTCAGGAACACGTCTGAGCTCTAACAGTGGGTACTTTCACACATGTGTAGTGCCTTTAATTTTTCAGAACTCTTCTGTTTAGATTCTACACTCTCCCCCTAGGTTATTAATTATCCTCATGGTTAGAAACAGACAACAAAAGACAAAACTGAAGTCAGAAATTAAGGGGCTTGGTCAGGGTCACACTGTTGAGCTAGTGGCATGGTCAAGAGTGGAACTAAATTAAGGGGCTCTTTTTAATGCCTCTTCACCCAAATGCCTTTTCACCCACTTTGAACAAATCATTCATACTTGCTGCATTTCACCTTCCACCCACAGCATGGAGAGAAGTCACCCTACCCAAGAAAGAAGGCTCAAATTTTACAGGAGCTGGAAAAAAGGCCTTCCAAACCTCAGAGGAGTCAGGAGAGGAGGGATGTCCTCATTCAAAAATCTTTGTAAACCATTATATATTTGTCGGCCCTCTACCTTGTACAGAGTACTTTCACATCCATTATCTCATGTGATTCTTGTAATGACCCTGTAAGGTATTCAAAATGATATTATCTAATATTTTAAGGAGGATAAAAAAGGCTGAGGTTCAGCAGTTGGGTGACATATGCCATGATAACACCCAGTTGGTTACCTTCCTCTGTTATGGCAAGAGGTAACCAATATAATAACAAAGATTCCTCTATTCCATACTGGAAACCAAAGCACCGCCCTCCATTTTCCTTGTCTATCTCCCTAGATGGCCTTGGAGGAGGCGGGCACAGAGATGAAACCTCCCTGTGGGCCAGGGGACAAAGTAGTGGAAGGCTCCCCCAGAATCACACAAGGAGGTGGCACCAGCTCATGGATGAAACCAAGACTTTGTGTCCCAGCCCTTGAGCCTGCACTGAATATGTGCCAATATTATCTGGATAAGCCTATACCCATTGTGGCAGTCTTCAGGACACTCTGTCACTCTCAAATGTATAACTGCTGGTTGGTACAACCTGTAAGAGGCTGACATCTTGGACTGTCACTCCAAAGCATCCTAACTGTTGACGGGTGTTGAGCTGCCTACCAAAGCACAGGGACTCCATCACAGGCACTAGACTGTGCCTGTCCCCAGTCCTCTATTTGCTAATTTTGGTGGTGGTGACAGCCTCTTGCTCTTCCTAACCCCTTTCTCTCTGACCCTCCCTGAACTAGGCCTGGATGATTATTTAAAACAAACAAAAAAGTTTCTTTTCTGTAAAAACATACCCCAAGATAAAATAAACTCCACCTCTTTCATACATTCATGTTTAAGAGAACGAAGGCAGGAAAAGCCAGACAGTTCTTTCCAACCAGGGGCTAGTGTGAGAGCACAAACTCAGCAAGAAGAGTCAGCCTCTCTGCCCTTGAGAGTAACTCCACTCATACGTCTACAGGGACGTCATTTAGGGTGTTCCACATCTTCTTCCATAAAGCCTGGGAGCCCTTAACTGAGCCCCTGTAAAAACCACTTCACATTTTTAACTCTTACTTCAAACACAAGTTGGCCTGAACCTTCGTGTGGGATCCAGACACACAGCAGGAAGGAATTTTCAAAGGCAATTCGAGAGTTCCAAGCTTTCTCCTCGCTCTGATCTTCTCACTCTAGGTTCAGATTTTAGCCCGGCTGAAAAAATGACCTTTTTTTTTGTGAGTAGACCGTATTCAAAATGATATTATCTAATATTTTAAGGAGGATAAAAAAGGCTGAGGTTCAGCAGTTGGGTGACATATG
Source organism: Tragulus kanchil (assembly GCA_022376925.1). Taxonomy (NCBI): domain Eukaryota; kingdom Metazoa; phylum Chordata; class Mammalia; order Artiodactyla; family Tragulidae; genus Tragulus; species Tragulus kanchil. Next base: position 76,878,919 of record JAIOJX010000024.1, on the reverse strand, counting down.
CCATGATAACACCCAGTTGGTTACCTTCCTCTGTTATGGCAAGAGGTAACCAATATAATAACAAAGATTCCTCTATTCCATACTGGAAACCAAAGCACCGCCCTCCATTTTCCTTGTCTATCTCCCTAGATGGCCTTGGAGGAGGCGGGCACAGAGATGAAACCTCCCTGTGGGCCAGGGGACAAAGTAGTGGAAGGCTCCCCCAGAATCACACAAGGAGGTGGCACCAGCTCATGGATGAAACCAAGACTTTGTGTCCCAGCCCTTGAGCCTGCACTGAATATGTGCCAATATTATCTGGATAAGCCTATACCCATTGTGGCAGTCTTCAGGACACTCTGTCACTCTCAAATGTATAACTGCTGGTTGGTACAACCTGTAAGAGGCTGACATCTTGGACTGTCACTCCAAAGCATCCTAACTGTTGACGGGTGTTGAGCTGCCTACCAAAGCACAGGGACTCCATCACAGGCACTAGACTGTGCCTGTCCCCAGTCCTCTATTTGCTAATTTTGGTGGTGGTGACAGCCTCTTGCTCTTCCTAACCCCTTTCTCTCTGACCCTCCCTGAACTAGGCCTGGATGATTATTTAAAACAAACAAAAAAGTTTCTTTTCTGTAAAAACATACCCCAAGATAAAATAAACTCCACCTCTTTCATACATTCATGTTTAAGAGAACGAAGGCAGGAAAAGCCAGACAGTTCTTTCCAACCAGGGGCTAGTGTGAGAGCACAAACTCAGCAAGAAGAGTCAGCCTCTCTGCCCTTGAGAGTAACTCCACTCATACGTCTACAGGGACGTCATTTAGGGTGTTCCACATCTTCTTCCATAAAGCCTGGGAGCCCTTAACTGAGCCCCTGTAAAAACCACTTCACATTTTTAACTCTTACTTCAAACACAAGTTGGCCTGAACCTTCGTGTGGGATCCAGACACACAGCAGGAAGGAATTTTCAAAGGCAATTCGAGAGTTCCAAGCTTTCTCCTCGCTCTGATCTTCTCACTCTAGGTTCAGATCCCTGTGTCCAGCCCAGGCTGGCTCCACACTATCAACTTTCAAGGCAAAAGGTACAGGTATCAATATCTTTATTTCCCTTCCAAAATCAATCTTTCACCTCAGGTTACCTGCTGTTATTGGATTCCATGGACTGACTTGTGGTCAGTTCCTTACGATATAGGGAAATGCTCATGACACAGTATTGGGTAGAAAAAAAACTGAATCAGAAATTTGATATTCAAAGCATTCCCAATTTTGTTTTAAAAAATGTGTAAAATCACCTACATATATAAAAGAATAAAGAGAATGTATCAGAATGTTAATCATTATCTTTGGACTGATAGAAATCTTACTTAGTTCTCAAAGAAAGTGTGCAGGAAAACCCTGGTGGTTCAGTGGTTAAGAATCCTCCTGCCAGTGTAGGGGACACTGGTTTGATCCCTGGGCCGGGAGGATTCCACATGCTGTGGCGCCTATGCACCACAACTACTAAGCCAGCACTCTAGAGTCTAAGAGCCCTATGAGCCTGTGTGCCGCAACAACTGAAGCCCACACATCTTTATAAATTTTTTTTTTTTGGCCATTTCTATTGGTCTTTCATCTATTTATCTTTGTTCTTTGGCCTGTGTGGGCCTCCCATCGCAGTGGCCTCTCTCATTGCAGAGCACCGGCTCTGGGCACATGTGCTCCAGAGCTCTGGCTTAGTAGTTAGACATATCGGTCCAGCCGCTCTGTGGCACTTGGGATCTTCCCAGGACAGGAATCGAACCGGCACCCCTTACACTGCAAGGTGGTGTCCTTACCCACTGGACCACCAGGGAAGCCCCACACATCTTAGAGTCTATACTCTGCAAGGAGAAATCACTGCAATGAGAGGCCCATTCACCACAACTAGAGAGTAGCCCCCACGCACAGCAACTAGAGAAGCCCTGCATGCAGCAACAAAGACCTAGTGCGGCCCCAAATAAGTTAATTTAAAGAAACGCATGCTAACCAGAAAATACAAGTAACAAATTTCATGAATAGAAAGGAAGGTTCTGCCTGCTTAGGGTAATAGGCAGAGCTGCCTAGAGCTCAGGATAATTAAGAAGCTGCGTGAGAAACACCCCTGACTGTCTATGCCATACCACCCTGAACGCACCCGATCTTGTCTGATCTTGGAAGCTAAGCAGGGTCGGGCCTGGTTAGTACTTGGATGGGAGACTGCCTGGGAATACAGGGTTCTGTAAGCTTTAAAAACCCACGCACCTATGGGTAACTTATTTTTGACAAAGGAGGCAAAACTATAAAATGGAACAAAGACAGCCTCTTCAACAAGTGGTGCTGGGAACACTGGACAGCTACATGCAAACAAATGAAGTTGGAACATTCCCTGACACCATGCACAAAGATTAACTCCAAATGGATTAAAGATCTAAATGGAAGACCAGAAACCATCAAACTCTTAGAGGAGAATATAGGCAAAACACTCAAGGACATCAATCAAAGCAAGATCTTCTCTGACCCACCTACTAGAATAGTGGAGCTGAAAACAAAAATGAACACGTGGGACCTAATGAACTTAAAAGCTTTTGTACAGCAAAAGAAATTACAATAAAGCTGAACAGACAACCCACAGAATGGGAGAAAATCATAGCAAATGAAACCAAAAGACAAAGAATTAATCTCCAAAAGCTGCAAGCAACTTAGACAACTCAGCACTGGAAAAATGAACGACCCAATCAAAAAATGGGAAAAGGACCTAAATAGACACCTCTCCAAAGACGACATACAGATGGCCAAAAAACACATGAAACGATGCTCAACTTCACTTATAATTAGAGAAATGCAAATCAAAACGACAATGAGATATCACCTCACACCCATCAGAATGGCCATCATCCACAAATCGACAGACAATAAATGCTGGAGAGGGTGCGGAGAAAAGGGAACCCTCTTGCATTGCTGGTGGGAATGTAAATTGATACAGCCGCTATGGAAGACAGTCTGGAGATTTCTTAAAAAACTAAAAATAGAAGCACCCTATGACCCAGCAATCCCACTCTTAGGCTTATACCCTGATGAAATCAAACCTGAAAGAAGCACCTGTACCCCAATGTTCATTGCAGCTCTCTACAATAGCTAGAACATGGAAGCAACCTAGATGCCCATGGACAAACGAATGGATACAGAAGCTCTGGCACATATATACAATGGAATACTACACAGCTGTAAAGAGAAATGCAGAAGAATCAGCCTTAATGAGGTGACTGGATCTAGAACCTATCATAAAAAGTGAAGTTAGAAAGAGGACAAATACGATATATTAGCACATATATATGGAATCTAGTAGGATGGTGATGATGGCACATGCAGTGAAGCGACGGAAAGACAGACATGGACAGTGGACATATGGACATTGTGGGGAAGGAACAGAGAGTGGAAGGTGTAAAGGAAGTAGCAAGAAAGCCTGTACTATCATAAGTGAAGAAAATAGCTATAGTCATTGCTCTGTGAGAAAAGGAGATCCTTAAGGGGCGCTGTGTGGTCAGGAGGGGTGGGAAGTGGGGGATATACATATGACTAATGTGGGAACATACATATCTGTAAACAACGAAACTCTGTAAAAGTTAAAAGTAAAATAAAAGTTTTAAAAAAAAAAAAAAGAAACACCCCTGACTGACTGGGGCACAAGTTAGCTCCCAGTTAGACAAGGGACCTTGGGATCAGCCAGCCCTGGGGAGCTCTGAAGTACGGCTGTTTACAGCAACAGGTGCATGAGATAAGCTGAGTTAGTTAACAGGAGAACGTGCACTTCACTAATCCAAATAGAGCTGGGTTGCTCATGTTGTATATATTCCAACAGGGTGACCTGTTCTGTGCTCCCAATACTAGTAGAGATTGCACAACAGAAAGAAGTGAAAGAGAACTACCATGATTGTCAAGGTTTTAAGCTGCAGCTCTGGCCCTCCTCCCCACCTTGTAGTGGCCAGGTGAAGTTACACAGAGGCAGCCCCAGGAGCCTGGCAAACTCCCAGCAGAGGCCTCACAAACTTCCTGAGAAAAGGAAACCTGAAAGAGGGGAAAGCTTCCTCAGGCAGGTCCTTAACTATTCTTGGAGGCCAAGTCCCACTGGCCAATACTTCCCTCCACATCCCTGTCACCAGCCTCCCAGAAGATCCATTTCCTAGTCTGCCACCTGAGCCCAGGTGAGCTGTCACCCCTTCCTAGTGCCTCTCCCTCCACACTTAGAAGTTCTGTTTTCCCCATTCTAGGTTTGCAAATTCAAATGCCTGGTCCATACCAGGCAGCCACAAAACTGAGTGAAGCTCAGGCTGAGCATTAGGAAGCAGGGAGAGGAGGCGTCTGTGGCAAACTAGAAAGCGTACATTGTCTGAACAGGGCAGCAGTTACTTAGTTCCTGCTAACTGTTGCCATGGAAAAAAGGTAGAATTTATGTGTGGGCTTCTACTTTTTGAGAAAAAATTTGGATTTCTATGGTAAATCTTATTTTTAAAATTTGGTAACCAACTATAATTAATCTGCAGGGTTGTTTGGGTAGGAGGAAGCAGAGAACTGGGAGTTAAAATGTCCTCAAAGTATGTTTAGGTCAAAATATTCGATTTACACATGAACAAATGGAAGCCCAGATTTATCCTCAAAGAGACAGAGCAACTGAAACGGTTCAAATCCCAGGTCTCCCAACTCTGAATCTAGAACTTGTTCCTCTAGATCATCCCGCCCATCACTAGGAGTCCTTTGCAGTTATTCAGCATAACATGATGAAATGCTGAACAGGGATGGTGACTCTGGGAAGAAAAATGGTAAACTCTGCTGTGATCTTCACTCTAAAGAAACATTTCTATTTGTTTATTCAGTTACTCAACCACCTAACATTTACTGATGATTATTCCTTGAACCAAGGACTGTGCTAAATACTGGCTAAACAGAAGGAAGGCACTAGTCCTAGCTCACAGGCTGTGCGTGGGCTAGGCTGATGTTGTAGCCACAACCAACAAGCTGACATATCCCAGCAACCACTGCCATCGGCCTGCTTACATGAACTTGGTTAATACTTCACACTCACTTCTTCTGAAAGCTTCACACTCCAAATCAGTCTCCTCACTCCAAGAGAGCCTGAAAAGGAAACCTGAAAGAGGGGAAAGCTTCCTCAGGCAGGTCCTTAACTATTCTTGGAGGCCAAGTCCCACTGGCCAATACTTCCCTCCACATCCCTGTCACCAGCCTCCCAGAAGATCCATTTCCTAGTCTGCCACCTGAGCCCAGGTGAGCTGTCACCCCTTCCTAGTGCCTCTCCCTCCACACTTAGAAGTTCTGTTTTCCCCATTCTAGGTTTGCAAATTCAAATGCCTGGTCCATACCAGGCAGCCACAAAACTGAGTGAAGCTCAGGCTGAGCATTAGGAAGCGGGGAGAGGAGGCGTCTGTGGCAAACTAGAAAGCGTACATTGTCTGAACAGGGCAGCAGTTACTTAGTTCCTGCTAACTGTTGCCATGGAAAAAGGTAGAATTTATGTGTGGGCTTCTATTTTTTGAGAAAAATTTGGATTTCTATGGTAAATCTTATTTTTAAAATTTGGTAACCAACTATAATTAATCTGCAGGGTTGTTTGGGTAGGAGGAAGCAGAGAACTGGGAGTTAAAATGTCCTCAAAGTATGTTTAGGTCAAAATATTCGATTTACACATGAACAAATGGAAGCCCAGATTTATCCTCAAAGAGACAGAGCAACTGAAACGGTTCAAATCCCAGGTCTCCCAACTCTGAATCTAGAACTTGTTCCTCTAGATCATCCCGCCCATCACTAGGAGTCCTTTGCAGTTATTCAGCATAACATGATGAAATGCTGAACAGGGATGGTGACTCTGGGAAGAAAAATGGTAAACTCTGCTGTGATCTTCACTCTAAAGAAACATTTCTATTTGTTTATTCAGTTACTCAACCACCTAACATTTACTGATGATTATTCCTTGAACCAAGGACTGTGCTAAATACTGGCTAAACAGAAGGAAGGCACTAGTCCTAGCTCACAGGCTGTGCGTGGGCTAGGCTGATGTTGTAGCCACAACCAACAAGCTGACATATCCCAGCAACCACTGCCATCGGCCTGCTTACATGAACTTGGTTAATACTTCACACTCACTTCTTCTGAAAGCATGTCGCATCACTGGATGCCATCCCTGAGAGACTAGGAGGAGACGGGAGAATCTCCTCCACTCCAAGAGAGCCTGAAATACTTAAATAGTCCATTGAAAGCAAGAGCAAAAGCCAGTCTCTCATTGTCAAGCCCCTTCCAGCTCAGGGAGGGCAAGTTCTGGTTTATGCATTACCTTGATCAAGCTGCCACTTCATACAAGCTAAAATTCCTGAGTGCGTGTGTACTGGGGAGAGAAGAGGAGATCCCAGACTGCGACTCTTCTGCCGGTTCATTAAGTAGCCTGCTCAGCTCCAGTGGCAGCTGGCAAATAATTTGCATGATCAAAGAGGGATGGTGTCCTTGGGCCACAGCCCCTACAAGCAAGTAGAGCCTTCTCACCCATTCCGGCTCCCTGTATCAACGGGAGATTTCCCAGCATGGCTCTTACAGCATCTAACTCCCGGGAAAGGAATGCAGGGCTGAAGCAAACAAAATGAGGTGGCTACAGATTTCCACCTGCCACTCTTCCTTATTTTGCCAGGACACTTGCTGTACAAGAGCCAAGCACAATCTTGGAACTGGCACTGAGACAGTAAGCTGCCATGTGGAAACAATGGAGTCCCCAGTCAGCCCTTGAAGCCTTTTGGTGGCCTGCAGCAGGAAGCTGGGCCCTCTGGGCCTTTCAGTTACTTGGAGACAATGGCCTCTGACCTTTTTATAAAGGTACTGAGCCCAAAGGTTAGCAGGGAGCAGGTGGGCTGGCTTGTGCCAGGATCCATGGACAAGGAAGGGGGAACTGGAGGGACGGAAGGGGTTGGAGGGATGGAAGAGGTAAAATTAAAATTCAATGAGGACCTACTACGGAGGCCCTTAGAACACTCTTTATTAATATATAATCCTCTTTTCCAGAGAAAATTGAGTCTGGTCACATGAAAAATTTGTCCATGGTCATAAGGACAGCAAGGCAGACTCAACAAGGCTGGGTGCGTGGGCTAGGCTGATGTTGTAGCCACAACCAACAAGCTGACATATCCCAGCAACCACTGCCATCGGCCTGCTTACATGAACTTGGTTAATACTTCACACTCACTTCTTCTGAAAGCATGTCGCATCACTGGATGCCATCCCTGAGAGACTAGGAGGAGACGGGAGAATCTCCTCCACTCCAAGAGAGCCTGAAATACTTAAATAGTCCATTGAAAGCAAGAGCAAAAGCCAGTCTCTCATTGTCAAGCCCCTTCCAGCTCAGGGAGGGCAAGTTCTGGTTTATGCATTACCTTGATCAAGCTGCCACTTCATACAAGCTAAAATTCCTGAGTGCGTGTGTACTGGGGAGAGAAGAGGAGATCCCAGACTGCGACTCTTCTGCCGGTTCATTAAGTAGCCTGCTCAGCTCCAGTGGCAGCTGGCAAATAATTTGCATGATCAAAGAGGGATGGTGTCCTTGGGCCACAGCCCCTACAAGCAAGTAGAGCCTTCTCACCCATTCCGGCTCCCTGTATCAACGGGAGATTTCCCAGCATGGCTCTTACAGCATCTAACTCCCGGGAAAGGAATGCAGGGCTGAAGCAAACAAAATGAGGTGGCTACAGATTTCCACCTGCCACTCTTCCTTATTTTGCCAGGACACTTGCTGTACAAGAGCCAAGCACAATCTTGGAACTGGCACTGAGACAGTAAGCTGCCATGTGGAAACAATGGAGTCCCCAGTCAGCCCTTGAAGCCTTTTGGTGGCCTGCAGCAGGAAGCTGGGCCCTCTGGGCCTTTCAGTTACTTGGAGACAATGGCCTCTGACCTTTTTATAAAGGTACTGAGCCCAAAGGTTAGCAGGGAGCAGGTGGGCTGGCTTGTGCCAGGATCCATGGACAAGGAAGGGAGAACTGGAGGGACGGAAGGGGTTGGAGGGATGGAAGAGGTAAAATTAAAATTCAATGAGGACCTACTACGAGCGAGGCCCTTAGAACACTCTTTATTAATATATAATCCTCTTTTTCCAGAGAAAATTGAGTCTGGTCACATGAAAAATTTGTCCATGGTCATAAGGACAGCAAGGCAGACTTGAACTAAGTTCCATCTGATTCTCCCAAATCTGGGATTGGGAATGCTATCTGGATAACTGAGGGCAAAGGGCATTGCTATAGAGAAAGGCATGGGAAGAAATTCAGGATTTGGTAAAGTGAACCCTGGAGCTGAACCCAATGGAAATTAGCATTATTTTCCCTAGACAGTCTATTTCCTGCTCCAGTATGTGAATTTTCTAGTGTCAGGGAAATTCCTTTCATCTGCCCTCTTCACAGGGCTAAGTGTCTTAGATCAGATGTACCTGACAGGAAACACAGATGGATAAAGAGCCATACTATCCTTTAAGCTCCTCTATGTTGAGGGACTGTTTCTAATGTCCCCTGTCAAAGCAGAGGTGAGTAGGGATCAGAGGCACACCCAGAGGGTACCCCAGTTATTTCAGTGGCCCGTTCTCCAACAGTTAGAATGTTACCCTTTTTCTTCTGACCACAGGAAGCCCAGGTGTACAGAAGATACTAAAATAAAAATCCACTCAATGACTTTTTACTTGATCACTTACTATGTGCCATGTACTACTTTAGGTGGGATATATCAGTTAACCAAAATACTGGGATCTTTGCCCTCATGGAGCATACATCACAACAGAAACAATGCCAAATAGTCTTTTTATTGGTGAGCTTTGGTTAAAAGAAAGGGTCTTAGTGTCAGACAGACCTGGGTCAAATACTGGTCAGGCCTAACCAGCCAGAGGACCTCTGGGTAAGCCGCTTAGCCTGCCGAGTATTAGCTTTCTTATCTGTAAAATGAAAACAATGACATGTTGGAAGTTTTAAAGATAATATACATAAAATGCCTGGCATAATGGCAGGGTTAAAAAATGGTATTCTTATTTTTTCAGGGCCACCCGCACATGCAGATTTTAGGACGACTCCCTTATTCTCTTCTTCAGGCACTGCAGCAGGACATCATCTCCATGCTATCCTTAGGGAAAGTCTGGTGTGATAAACATACTTGCATTTGCATTCATCTAAGGTCAAGCATTTCCCCTCTAGAAACACCTGCTCCCACCCATAGCCACTGTTGAAGGGACAGGTCTGGATGTTCATGACTTCATTAGTCCATACTCTCCTCAAGCAGGGGACACAGATCACATATAATTAGCAAGGGTGGACATCAGATCTGATCGGGAAATCAGCATCTCTTGATATCTGGACAGAAAAACTGAGTTAATTTACTTTGGAGACTGAACCTGCTGCTTGGTGAACCACAATGGGTTCTGTGCACATGGATTAGGGAGCAGAGCAAAGACGCTATCCACACAGAAGCTGCACGTCTTGCTGCTGAATTCTGTGATATTTCTCTGTAACCTACTAAAGCCCCCTGTTGCTTTTTTGGACTGGTTTCTATTCTGCAACCAGATGATCTCTAAGACATATCCAGTACCTGTCTCAGACAATGGTTGTTGTGACATAATTTGAAAGCAGCGTATTTAGTTGACATTCAATAAATGCTGTAGAATCTCTCCTTTTTCTTGTCAACCAGTCATTCAGCAGTGGAAAAAGGAAATTCAGAAATAGGCTAGATTAGGGCTGGAGCTCAGCCTGTGTTTTATGAACATCTTTATTAATTTGTAAAATGAAGATAATACTACTACTGACTTTATTATCTGCTAAGAATGTTAAATGGCATAATCCAAGTTTAATACCTAGCACATGATTAATGGACGTTAACTCAGACTATTATTTTTACTGCTGTTATCATTTAAGATGCAACAAGTGTTGTTTTAGACCTTGATCTAGGCAAGCAGAGGACACAGTAAGAACAGAATCTTGGGTGGACAGTGAGAGATCAGAAAAGGATGTACTGGTGAGTGGCATCAAAGGACTGGGCAAAAGAGGTCTGAGATGCGAACTGGAAAATAAGAAGATGGGCACTGGAGTAGTAAGCCTGACGTGCATCCAGCACTTCAGTGTTCACCCCGTGCTGGCGTCCACCACATCTCGTTTGAGGGCCACCCGCAATGCAGATTTTAGGCGACTCCCTTAGTCTCTTCTTCAGGCACTGCAGCAGGACATCATCTCCATGCTATCCTTAGGGAAAGTCTGGTGTGATAAACATACTTGCATTTGCATTCATCTAAGGTCAAGCATTTCCCCTCTAGAAACACCTGCTCCCACCCATAGCCACTGTTGAAGGGACAGGTCTGGATGTTCATGACTTCATTAGTCCATACTCTCCTCAAGCAGGGGACACAGATCACATATAATTAGCAAGGGTGGACATCAGATCTGATCGGGAAATCAGCATCTCTTGATATCTGGACAGAAAAACTGAGTTAATTTACTTTGGAGACTGAACCTGCTGCTTGGTGAACCACAATGGGTTCTGTGCACATGGATTAGGGAGCAGAGCAAAGACGCTATCCACACAGAAGCTGCACGTCTTGCTGCTGAATTCTGTGATATTTCTCTGTAACCTACTAAAGCCCCCTGTTGCTTTTTTGGACTGGTTTCTATTCTGCAACCAGATGATCTCTAAGACATATCCAGTACCTGTCTCAGACAATGGTTGTTGTGACATAATTTGAAAGCAGCGTATTTAGTTGACATTCAATAAATGCTGTAGAATCTCTCCTTTTTCTTGTCAACCAGTCATTCAGCAGTGGAAAAAGGAAATTCAGAAATAGGCTAGATTAGGGCTGGAGCTCAGCCTGTGTTTTATGAACATCTTTATTAATTTGTAAAATGAAGATAATACTACTACTGACTTTATTATCTGCTAAGAATGTTAAATGGCATAATCCAAGTTTAATACCTAGCACATGATTAATGGACGTTAACTCAGACTATTATTTTTACTGCTGTTATCATTTAAGATGCAACAAGTGTTGTTTTAGACCTTGATCTAGGCAAGCAGAGAGGACACAGTAAGAACAGAATCTTGGGTGGACAGTGAGAGATCAGAAAAGGATGTACTGGTGAGTGGCATCAAAGGACTGGGCAAAAGAGGTCTGAGATGCGAACTGGAAAATAAGAAGATGGGCACTGGAGTAGTAAGCCTGACGTGCATCCAGCACTTCAGTGTTCACCCCGTGCTGGCGTCCACCACATCTCGTTTGTCCATCACAACACTCTAAAGTGTAGATAAGGAAAGACGATATTTTGCACACTTTCAAAGCTGAGGTTCAATAAAGATGTATGTAACATGTATCAACCAAATCTAAATCCACTCTCTTATCCTTCAGTAGCACGCCACCAAGTAGGGTGGAAGGGTTGAAATGAGAAATAAGGATTGGGAAAGAAATTGGAGAAAGAAATCTGGAAGTTCACTTTTTCATTGTGAGGTTCCATCCAGATCCCTCTGCACATCCTAGCAACAGAATACCTCCCATCAGATTCTGAGAATGCAAGTAGGGGATTGCAAAGTCAGACAGCATTGGGATGTCAGCCCAAGGACTGGGCTGACAAACACCCCAGCTCCAGCACTAGGCCCTGGCCCAGAAGGCAAAGGACGAGGGCAAGTCCTTTACTACAGACCTGCCTTATTGGTAACACAGGGGTACCCCTCCCAGCTCAACCCTTCATGGAATCCAGGCCTTATCTTCCTGAAGTCAGGGGTTAAAGGTATCCTCCAAGGCAAATGCAAATTCCCTGGAACATGCCACCATCAGGGCTTCTGTGGGTGCCCAGGCTCAGGACATCTGTCCTTGAGCTGAAAGTAGGCGATTCTTAATTCTTTCCTGCCTTCTGGACACCACTTCTCCCCAAATTCTAACACTGCACCGGCACAGTTTGTGCTTACCTTGTGTTTGTTGAATGAACAAATGAATACATGAACAAGCAAATGAATGACAGACTGGCTCTGGCAAAAAAGTTGATCTGTGCTGTCCTATTACAGTGGCTCAACCCTGCTGATTCTTAGACCCAAATCAGAGCTCCCAGCCCACCCAGGTTAGTCAGCTGTCAAGGAAGAAGTGAAGGTCAGAGTGCTTTCCCTCCACACTCCTTCTGAGATGCCACATCCTGAAAACAGCACAGAACTGGGGACACCCAGGCAGGAGGAGGGCTCTTCCCATCCTTTTCCAGGACCTCTGCTTCCACTCTGCATTACTCTGCCTCTCCCAGCTCAAGGCCCAGATGCCTGGGAAGGGGTGTGGAAAGGACCCAGCAAAGCAGCCCAGGCCCATTAGAAGCTACACAGTGCTAAGGGTGACACCCAAAGTGCTTCTTCTTTGCATTTTCTCTAGTCCTAATGACCTTAACTGCTAATAACAGCTAATAATAGCAGCAACAACAACAATCATAGCACAGCACTTTCATGGTTTCTGGGATCTTTCTGCCGAAGAGTCTAGCACATGATCTCACCATGCCACATATCATCCTAAGAGGGGCTAGAACAATTCTCCCTGTTACATGGGTAAAGAAAGTGGGTATCAAGGCGATTTGACATCGATCTGACTCATGCAGTAATGCACTGAGGGACTCAGGGATCCAGTCACAGGTTTGGCGTGAGGAGAACTGGGCTAGGCCTCCAACTAGTCTGGTTTCTTGGGCAAGTCTCTAGGTTTCCGTCTTCTAACTTGTGATAAAGGCGAATTGGACCATTTCTCCAACTCCATCCATCTCAAATGCTCTGACTCAATAAAATGAGCTACCCTGCCCCCAAGCCCGCAGCCTGGTGCCTGACATTCCTGTACCCAGGTCAGAAAGTGCCTGGAAGGGCTTCCCCTGGTGGTCCAGTGGGTAAGGACACCGCCTTGCAGTGCAAGGGGAGCTGGTTCCATCCCTGGCCTGGGAAGATCCCATGTGCCGTGGAGCGGCTGGATCGATGTGTCCAATTACCGAGCGGGAGCTCTGGGGTGCATGCGCCCAGAGCTGGTGCTCTGCGACAACAGAGGCCACCGTGATAGGAGGTCCACAGGAGTCAAAGAACAAAGACGGATGAAAATAGAGAAATGAAAGACCAATAGAAGTGGCCAGCCCGTATCCCTCCCTCCCCACCCCACCCCCCAAAAGATAAATAAATAAAATAAATGTCTAAAAAAAAAAAAGAGAGTGCCTGGAAGCCAGCTGTGCCTATCCTAGCATCCTAAAGATGTCCCACAAAGAAGGCTGTAGTACAGACGGCGGGGAGGAAACATCAAAAACCATCCTTAGTGGTCCACGAGCACCAGGAGAGCAGGCAGGCACCAGGCACGCAGCAGGCTGCTGCTGAGGCCAGCCAGACGCATGCTGTGTGAGACCTGGGTGCTGGCTCAGACAAAGGGCTGGAGGTATTCCAGCAGGAAGAAACAGATAGCCTCCCTCACCTGCCAGAGCCTCTTGCTCTCCATGACGCTGAATGTCCTCAGCCAGATGCAGCAGCACAACCCTTCCTCCCAGTCCACCTACCTCCCCACCCTCTCCTCCATCAAAGCTGTTTTCTCCTTCAAATCCTGCTCTCCATGACGCTAATCATCCTCCAAGATGCATCTTTTGACCGAAGAGTCTAGCACATGATCTCACCATGCCACATATCATGCAGACTTCTCCCTGTTACATGGGTAAAGAAAGTGGGTATCAAGGCGATTTGACATCGATCTGACTCATGCAGTAATGCACTGAGGGACTCAGGGATCCAGTCACAGGTTTGGCGTGAGGAGAACTGGGCTAGGCCTCCAACTAGTCTGGTTTCTTGGGCAAGTCTCTAGGTTTCCGTCTTCTAACTTGTGATAAAGGCGAATTGGACCATTTCTCCAACTCCATCCATCTCAAATGCTCTGACTCAATAAAATGAGCTACCCTGCCCCCAAGCCCGCAGCCTGGTGCCTGACATTCCTGTACCCAGGTCAGAAAGTGCCTGGAAGGGCTTCCCCTGGTGGTCCAGTGGGTAAGGACACCGCCTTGCAGTGCAAGGGGAGCTGGTTCCATCCCTGGCCTGGGAAGATCCCATGTGCCGTGGAGCGGCTGGACTGATGTGTCCAATTACCGCGCGGGAGCTCTGGGGTGCATGCGCCCAGAGCTGGTGCTCTGCGACAACAGAGGCCACCGTGATAGGAGGTCCACAGGAGTCAAAGAACAAAGACGGATGAAAATAGAGAAATGAAAGACCAATAGAAGTGGCCAGCCCGTATCCCTCCCCCCCCACCCCCCCCCCCAAAGATAAATAAATAAAATAAATGTCTAAAAAAAAAAAAGAGAGTGCCTGGAAGCCAGCTGTGCCTATCCTAGCATCCTAAAGATGTCCCACAAAGAAGGCTGTAGTACAGACGGCGGGGAGGAAACATCAAAAACCATCCTTAGTGGTCCACGAGCACCAGGAGAGCAGGCAGGCACCAGGCACGCAGCAGGCTGCTGCTGAGGCCAGCCAGACGCATGCTGTGTGAGACCTGGGTGCTGGCTCAGACAAAGGGCTGGAGGTATTCCAGCAGGAAGAAACAGATAGCCTCCCTCACCTGCCAGAGCCTCTTGCTCTCCATGACGCTGAATGTCCTCAGCCAGATGCAGCAGCACAACCCTTCCTCCCAGTCCACCTACCCTCCCCCACCCTCTCCTCCATCAAAGCTGTTTTCTCTCCTTCAAATCCTGTTTGGCAATCATCTCCTCCAAGAATCATTCTCAGGTAAGCCCTGCCAAATTCTGGTCTCCACATTCCCACTGATACCCCTTCAGCTCTCAGTATCACTGTGCCAGAGAAGGCTTCAAGTGTGTCCCACTGCTGTCTGCCACCAGAGTGGGGGAACTTAGATAGATATTTCCTATTTCTTCCTTTCTTAATTTCCTTCATTCTCAACCCCTTAGATACGAAGCAGGGAATAGGAACAGTGGACTACAGATGGACAGATTCTCCTCTCTACCCATGGGCTGGAAATGCTAATGCTGAAATCTCAACTAGAGCCTGGATAAGGACTCGGCTAATGTGTCTACCTCCAGGGTTAAACACCTGGACTGAGAGGTAGCACAGGCTCGCATAGCAGCTGGTGGCTCTACGCAGATTTCTCTAAACCCAGCCCACTGTTCAGATGGAAATCTCATCCCTCCATTCCACAGCACTGACTACAGTTCCTGATTTCCAATGTTAATAATATTCACGTTAAGTTGAATCCTATGAAGTCACCTTTTATAGGTCAAAAGAGGCTGCAAACTGGCAATTTTATATGGTTCAACCTAATAACTCTCTGCTGGAGAGGTGGGCAGGGGGATCATGTTCCTTAGGAGATAAGTAAACTCCTTGAACTCTTAGATTTCTGTATTTCTAGTCAGACTTTCTTAGTTTCCAGTTTAGGACACAGCAGAACTGTGGCCTTGGAAGGTACTGAGTAGGTACTCAATTAAACTTTCAGACCAGTGGGGATGGGGAATCTAAGAACCTTGTTCTACTCCCAAACATTGAGGGTGTGGCTGTCCATATGGCAGATCCTTTTAGGTCTCCTAATGTCTGGTCATCTAGGAAGAAGCTACAGGATGTTACATAGTGCTAGATTCTATGATAAAGAGCTTGGTTTGGGTGTTGAGAGTTTTGCCTCTTTGTAGAAAAGGAGTCTTGAATCAGAAATGCCTGTTTGTCCAAGCTTGGATTCATCTTAAGGTGGGAGTGATTAAGGCCCAGAGACATCACCTGCCTCAGTCAAGGTCACTCAGTGGTCAAAAGCCCAGATCACCAGTTTTCTGACTCCCAGTCCCATGTTCTTCTGGCAGGCCTGGCAGCACACAGAACAAACTCCTCCCTGTCTGTCCCTTTCCAACTTCCTGGCTCCTGCTCAGTCAGGCTCCTCAAGCAAGACAGAAAGGGAATTGACTAAAGGATCAAGAGCCCTCTCCTACATGAAAGGAGCCCTGAGTCATCACACAGGGTCTTAGCCCCAGGGTATACAGGGAGAAAGGAGAAGAGGAGAGAGAGATAATGCAAGCAGTCCTGGAAACTGGATCTCTTGCCAGAGCTGAAGTGGTGAACAGCTAGGTAATGTGGGTCAGTGACAGTGCAGCCGCTATCAGCCTCCAGCAAGGGAGGATCTAGGAGCCCTTGCTCACTTAGCCCACGCCTGAGGAATCAGCACAGGCACAACTGGGTTCTCTCAGAAGCACCTCATTACAGAATTTAGATGGGATGTGAATGGTTGGTCAGAAACAACTTCTGGACTGTGGCAGATTCCTCATCTTACAATTGAGAACCCTCCTCAAAAGGCAGGTGAGTGATTCTCGGGAAGCCTTCATTCCCCAGCCTTCCTCAGCAGGCCTGGTGCCTCATGGGCAAGTGCCTGCTTCCACCTTCCACCTGTTCCTGGCTCGCCCAGCTGGCTGTGCCCAAGCTGCTCCACCCAGAAAGAAAAGCCGGATGCTAATGGCAGTGAGAGTGAAAACAAAAACTTCCCAGGAGGGTACTGGGGTGGGGGTGGTTAGAGCTGAGTAGGTACTCAATTAAACTTTCAGACCAGTGGGGATGGGGAATCTAAGAACCTTGTTCTACTCCCAAACATTGAGGTGTGGCTGTCCATATGGCAGATCCTTTTAGGTCTCCTAATGTCTGGTCATCTAGGAAGAAGCTACAGGATGTTACATAGTGCTAGATTCTATGATAAAGAGCTTGGTTTGGGTGTTGAGAGTTTTGCCTCTTTGTAGAAAAGGAGTCTTGAATCAGAAATGCCTGTTTGTCCAAGCTTGGATTCATCTTAAGGTGGGAGTGATTAAGGCCCAGAGACATCACCTGCCTCAGTCAAGGTCACTCAGTGGTCAAAAGCCCAGATCACCAGTTTTCTGACTCCCAGTCCCATGTTCTTCTGGCAGGCCTGGCAGCACACAGAACAAACTCCTCCCTGTCTGTCCCTTTCCAACTTCCTGGCTCCTGCTCAGTCAGGCTCCTCAAGCAAGACAGAAAGGGAATTGACTAAAGGATCAAGAGCCCTCTCCTACATGAAAGGAGCCCTGAGTCATCACACAGGGTCTTAGCCCCAGGGTATACAGGGAGAAAGGAGAAGAGGAGAGAGAGATAATGCAAGCAGTCCTGGAAACTGGATCTCTTGCCAGAGCTGAAGTGGTGAACAGCTAGGTAATGTGGGTCAGTGACAGTGCAGCCGCTATCAGCCTCCAGCAAGGGAGGATCTAGGAGCCCTTGCTCACTTAGCCCACGCCTGAGGAATCAGCACAGGCACAACTGGGTTCTCTCAGAAGCACCTCATTACAGAATTTAGATGGGATGTGAATGGTTGGTCAGAAACAACTTCTGGACTGTGGCAGATTCCTCATCTTACAATTGAGAACCCTCCTCAAAAGGCAGGTGAGTGATTCTCGGGAAGCCTTCATTCCCCAGCCTTCCTCAGCAGGCCTGGTGCCTCATGGGCAAGTGCCTGCTTCCACCTTCCACCTGTTCCTGGCTCGCCCAGCTGGCTGTGCCCAAGCTGCTCCACCCAGAAAGAAAAGCCGGATGCTAATGGCAGTGAGAGTGAAAACAAAAACTTCCCAGGGAGGGTACTGGGGTGGGGGGTGGTTAGGGAGCTGAGAAAAGATTTCCTGTTGGTTCAGAGTCAGAGGGCTGAGTGAGGGGAGTCCAGAGGGTCCTTCCTGGCATTTACTGCTCTCCCTACCTTGGTATTAATTAGGAAGCACTTCAAATCTGAAATGTTGAACAATAAACAACTTCAGACCCCTCACATAGATTCACCAAGTGTTAGCATCCCGTATGCCCTCGCTTGATGTTTACGAATACACACATAAATACATACTTTTTTTGCTGAACCATTTGAAAACCACTTGCAGACACTGTGTCCTTACATAAATATATACTTTTGCATATGTATACCTTTGCATAAATATAGTCTCCTATAAAACGATTATCAAGACCATTAGCACACCTTTAAAGATTAAAAATAATTGTGTGCGTGTGTGCTAAGTCGTTTCAACTGTGTACGACTCTTTGCGACCCTATGGACTGTAGCCCACCAGGCTGCTCTGTCCATTGGATTCTCCAGGCAAGAATACTGGAGGGGTCTGCCATGTCCTCCTCTAGGGGATCTTCCCAACCCAGGAATCAAACCCTGTCTCCTGTGATTCTTGCACTGCAGGCAGATTCTTTACCGCCGAGCCACTGGGGAAGCCCTAACAATAATTTACATGTTATCTAATATCTATATTAAAAATTCCCCAATTGTTCCAGAATGTCTTTTATAGTGGGTTTTTTTTTTCTTTGACCCAAGATCCAATTAAGGTTTATGCGTTGCATTTGGCTAGAATACCTTTTCAGTTTCTTTTTTTTTTTTAAAAAGATTTATTTATTTATTTATTTGAGGGGGATGGGGTGGGGAGGGAGGGGAGCAGGCGGGCCACTTCTATTGGTCTTTTATTTGTCCATTTTCATCCATCTTTGTTCTTTGGCCCATGTGGGCCTCCCATCACGGTGGCCTCTGTCGTCGCAGAGCACCGCCTCTGGGCGCATAAGCTCCAGAGCTCTGGCTCGGTAATTGGACACATAGGTCCAGCTGCTCCGCAGCACGTGGGATCTTCTCAGGCCAGGGATCAAACAGGAGCCCCTTGCACTGCAAGGCGGTGTCCTTACCCACTAGACCACCAGGGAAGCCCCTTTTTAGTTTCTTTAAATCTAGACTTTCAGCTTCCCTACCCTTCTCCGCAAATACACAATTTTAATGTTCTTTTTTTTTAATGAATTCACTTTTTTGAAGTCTCAGTTGTCATGCAGAATGGCTCTCATTCTCCCCCAGCAGATTTTTTTTTTTTTTTTGGTTGCTAACATCAGGATATCTGCTTCATGTCTTACTAGGTGATTGTACTTCAGGCTGATGATATCAAATTAACAGTCTACCAACTAATTTTGTACCTCTAAATACCTAGGAGATCACCTAAAATAAAGTGACCATACTAAACGCTGGTAAGGTTGCAAAGCAAATGGAATTCTCATACAGTGTTGGTTCAAAATAGTATAGCTGCTTTGGTAAACAGTTTAAAACAGTTTCCTATTATAATTCTAAAGAAATGAACAATTTTTCCACAAAAACCTCAATCCAACGTTTATAGTGAATTTACTCACAAGTTCCAAAAACTTGGAAACAACCCAAATGACTAGTGAACAGATAAACTGAAACAATGGACCCTCTTCTCAGTAATAAAAAGGAACACACTTGTGAGACACACAAGAACACAAGAGGATCTGAACTATGTCATGATTAGCAAAAGTCAAACACAAAAGAACACATTCTGTGCAATCCCATCGACAGGATCTTTGGAAAAGGCAAATGTTGTGGTTCAGTATCTCATGGCAGTGGTGATAGCATGACAATCACTTTTGTCCAAACTCACAGAACTGCACACCAAAAAGTGTGACTTCATCACACAGGAATGCTTAAAAAGTGAATAAATTTGTTAGAAAAGGAAAAAAGAATGGCTCTCATTCTAGATTTGTCTTTCATCTCCTCCTGCATAGATTCAGGATAGACAAGAATACAGGTGATATGATTGAACTTCTTAGAGCAAAGACCATTAGGAGGAATTAAGGCCAGGTGGTTCCACTATGGCTGATGTTTGGTTATTTGGTTAAGGTGGTCAGTGCTGCCTCTTCCCATTGTAAAAACAGGTGCTTCCTTTTCTAAGGCGTAATGGACACATAGGTCCAGCTGCTCGCAGCACGTGGGATCTTCTCAGGCCAGGGATCAAACAGGAGCCCCTTGCACTGCAAGGCGGTGTCCTTACCCACTAGACCACCAGGGAAGCCCCTTTTTAGTTTCTTTAAATCTAGACTTTCAGCTTCCCTACCCTTCTCCGCAAATACACAATTTTAATGTTCTTTTTTTTTAATGAATTCACTTTTTTGAAGTCTCAGTTGTCATGCAGAATGGCTCTCATTCTCCCCCAGCAGATTTTTTTTTTTTTTTTGGTTGCTAACATCAGGATATCTGCTTCATGTCTTACTAGGTGATTGTACTTCAGGCTGATGATATCAAATTAACAGTCTACCAACTAATTTTGTACCTCTAAATACCTAGGAGATCACCTAAAATAAAGTGACCATACTAAACGCTGGTAAGGTTGCAAAGCAAATGGAATTCTCATACAGTGTTGGTTCAAAATAGTATAGCTGCTTTGGTAAACAGTTTAAAACAGTTTCCTATTATAATTCTAAAGAAATGAACAATTTTTCCACAAAAACCTCAATCCAACGTTTATAGTGAATTTACTCACAAGTTCCAAAAACTTGGAAACAACCCAAATGACTAGTGAACAGATAAACTGAAACAATGGACCCTCTTCTCAGTAATAAAAAGGAACACACTTGTGAGACACACAAGAACACAAGAGGATCTGAACTATGTCATGATTAGCAAAAGTCAAACACAAAAGAACACATTCTGTGCAATCCCATCGACAGGATCTTTGGAAAAGGCAAATGTTGTGGTTCAGTATCTCATGGCAGTGGTGATAGCATGACAATCACTTTTGTCCAAACTCACAGAACTGCACACCAAAAAGTGTGACTTCATCACACAGGAATGCTTAAAAAGTGAATAAATTTGTTAGAAAAGGAAAAAAGAATGGCTCTCATTCTAGATTTGTCTTTCATCTCCTCCTGCATAGATTCAGGATAGACAAGAATACAGGTGATATGATTGAACTTCTTAGAGCAAAGACCATTAGGAGGAATTAAGGCCAGGTGGTTCCACTATGGCTGATGTTTGGTTATTTGGTTAAGGTGGTCAGTGCTGCCTCTTCCCATTGTAAAAACAGGTGCTTCCTTTTCTAAGGCGTAACTGTGAGGCCCTATATTGAGACCAACATTTTACCCAGTAGTTTTAGCATCCATTAGTAAGCCTAGCCTGAATCAGCTATTACATTAGGGATGCAAATCAACTATTATACTAGGGTAAATTTAAAGCTCTGTCATCATTTCTACACTTCATTGGCATTTATCTGGAAAGAGTTTTCTCTCCCTGTTCCATTTTAACTGTCAAAATAGACTCAAGGAATCTTTTATTCCGTGTCTTGCAGTCTGTTTTCATGCTCAGTGTGTCCATATTTGTCCAGTGGCTCCTTTAAGTCAACTGCTGTGTTGCTTACGCCATGAGCGTGCTCCAGCTTTCTGGTGTGACACGATTCACTGGATCCCAATCCTACACTTGGAGTCAGCCATTTCTCCAAGGAGCACTGATTTCCTTTAGTGGAAAGTGATACTTTCAAATAAAACTCCAAGCACTAGATGGGTTCGATGCTACTGCATAGCACTGCTTCTGGACCTTTTCAGGGGTCCGGAAAAGATATTTTTAAAAAAACCCCAAGGTTCTGCCTCACCTTCCCCTATTTTTGTCTCTCTTCATCCAGAGTGAAACCCTGATTTCCAGAACTATTAACATAGTTACTGCTTTGAGCTAGTCTGCAATAATCAAAAAAGCTTCCCTTTTATGACACTAATACTGCAAAGCTTGAGATGTTTTTGCAGTTCTTTTTTATCTTTAGAATATACATTCTAATAAGGATATGGAGTCAGGGCACTAAACTATAAAACTATTTGAATTAACTCTCTTATTTATAATCAAATTGATAGTTAGGATCTTTGTTTCTGTTGCAGTTAGCTTTTTTTTCCCTCTCTTTTTGAATCTGATTTTTTTTTTTCTTTTTAATAATTATTTTTATTTTACTTTTACAGTTTTGTTGTTTACAGATATGTATAATCCCAGATTAGTCATACGTGGGTCTGATTTAATTTGTGAACATGTAAACTATTTACCTGCTTCAAAAATCCTTCCTGTGTATATGTATGTGTATATATATATTTGGAAAAAAAAGGAAAAACTCTTCTTACCCACTCTTCCTCAACCCAAAGATGGCATATTGTATGCATTATTTTGCAACTTGCTGTTTTTATTTAATAACATATTTTTAATAACGTGTTTTTACTTAATAACATATCCTAAAAATCATATCATACCAGGTCATAAAGCTCTACCCATTTTTTGGGCTCCACAGCAGTCCGTTACATTTTTAAGGATGGGATCTTTTTAAGGATCTTAACTTTGGTTAAGTTTCTGTACTCCCCAGGTGGCACAATGGTAAAGAAGCCACCTGCAATGCAGGAGAAGTGGGCGACACGAGCTCGATCCCTGGAGTAGGAAATGGCAACCCACTCCAGTATTCCTGCCTGGAAAATCCCATGGACAGAGAAGCCTGACTGGCTACAGTCCACAGGGTCGCAAATAATCAGACATAACTGAGCACGCACGTGAACACACACACACACACACACACTGATAGTTTCCAGTGATTTCCTTATTACAAATATGCCTTAAATAATCTTCTTGTCTTTCTGAATTTGTGAATGTGCATTTTCTGGATAAATTTCTATAACTAGGACTGCTGGAAAAAGTTTTTAATGTTGCCTTATTACAAATTTTTACCCAGCCCCACCTTCCCTATTTTGTCTCTCTTCATCCAGAGTGAAACCCTGATTTCCAGAACTATTAACATAGTTACTGCTTTGAGCTAGTCTGCAATAATCAAAAAAGCTTCCCTTTTATGACACTAATACTGCAAAGCTTGAGATGTTTTTGCAGTTCTTTTTTATCTTTAGAATATACATTCTAATAAGGATATGGAGTCAGGGCACTAAACTATAAAACTATTTGAATTAACTCTCTTATTTATAATCAAATTGATAGTTAGGATCTTTGTTTCTGTTGCAGTTAGCTTTTTTTTCCCTCTCTTTTTGATTCTGTTTTTTTTTTTTTTTTATTTTTATTTTACTTTTACAGTTTTGTTGTTTACAGATATGTATAATCCCAGATTAGTCATACGTGGGTCTGATTTAATTTGTGAACATGTAAACTATTTACCTGCTTCAAAAATCCTTCCTGTGTATATGTATGTGTATATATATATTTGGAAAAAAAAGGAAAAACTCTTCTTACCCACTCTTCCTCAACCCAAAGATGGCATATTGTATGCATTATTTTGCAACTTGCTGTTTTTATTTAATAACATATTTTTAATAACGTGTTTTTACTTAATAACATATCCTAAAAATCATATCATACCAGGTCATAAAGCTCTACCCATTTTTTGGGCTCCACAGCAGTCCGTTACATTTTTAAGGATGGGATCTTTTTAAGGATCTTAACTTTGGTTAAGTTTCTGTACTCCCCAGGTGGCACAATGGTAAAGAAGCCACCTGCAATGCAGGAGAAGTGGGAGACACGAGCTCGATCCCTGGAGTAGGAAATGGCAACCCACTCCAGTATTCCTGCCTGGAAAATCCCATGGACAGAGAAGCCTGACTGGCTACAGTCCACAGGGTCGCAAATAATCAGACATAACTGAGCACGCACGTGAACACACACACACACACACACACTGATAGTTTCCAGTGATTTCCTTATTACAAATATGCCTTAAATAATCTTCTTGTCTTTCTGAATTTGTGAATGTGCATTTTCTGGATAAATTTCTATAACTAGGACTGCTGGAAAAATGTATATGTTGTTTTATTAGTTATTGCTAACTTGCTCTGCATAGGGGTTGTACTAACACTGATTTTGCAACCTACGTGGAAGATCATAGAAATATCCTCTGAAAGGTTCTGAGCTGAGAGTTTCCCTGAACTTACTGGAGAGTCTTCAACCTCCCCACCAACTAACACATTACCTAAGCTTTCTCTGCCCTATGATCTAGCTCAAGAAGGGAAAAGTAAAGGAGTCTCACTGGTTTCATCCCAGTTCATTTCCCTCAATTATCCCAAAGATTTCTGTACTTAACTTGTGAAACCAGAACAGAGAGAAATGATGACACTGAAGACCATAGCCAGAGAAGAATTGAGAGGCAAGAGAGTCCAAATAGAGGGCGGGACTCTTGCCCCTTGACGCCTATATTCCCACCTCCCTTTTCTCTCCTTTGGCCTGTCTGCTATGTTCCTCTCCCAATACAAACTGCCTCCAACAGCTCCTCCCCTGACTGAGAGTCCTTGCTCAGGTTCTAACTAGGTCCTATCTGGTTTCCCTCCTCAGCCCACGTTTCCGTGGCTGAACACAGAGGACTGGCGTAAGGTGGGGGCAGAAGTCCCTGTCATTTCTGCTTTAACACTTTCAGAGGAAATAAGTCAGTGGAACAAGAATGCCTCATACAAGGGAAAGAGGAAAGAGGAGACAAAGAGAGATGCTGGGAGAGGAAGTGGAGTACAAAACATTCCACACTAGCCTTTAGGACTCCAGCTCTGGAGCCGGCTCATATTCAAGGGACAAGAGGTCAATAGACATGCTGGAAGGAAGCTGGGAGACACGAGCTCGATCCCTGGAGTAGGAAATGGCAACCCACTCCAGTATTCCTGCCTGGAAAATCCCATGGACAGAGAAGCCTGACTGGCTACAGTCCACAGGGTCGCAAATAATCAGACATAACTGAGCACGACGTGAACACACACACACACACACACACTGATAGTTTCCAGTGATTTCCTTATTACAAATATGCCTTAAATAATCTTCTTGTCTTTCTGAATTTGTGAATGTGCATTTTCTGGATAAATTTCTATAACTAGGACTGCTGGAAAAATGTATATGTTGTTTTATTAGTTATTGCTAACTTGCTCTGCATAGGGGTTGTACTAACACTGATTTTGCAACCTACGTGGAAGATCATAGAAATATCCTCTGAAAGGTTCTGAGCTGAGAGTTTCCCTGAACTTACTGGAGAGTCTTCAACCTCCCCACCAACTAACACATTACCTAAGCTTTCTCTGCCCTATGATCTAGCTCAAGAAGGGAAAAGTAAAGGAGTCTCACTGGTTTCATCCCAGTTCATTTCCCTCAATTATCCCAAAGATTTCTGTACTTAACTTGTGAAACCAGAACAGAGAGAAATGATGACACTGAAGACCATAGCCAGAGAAGAATTGAGAGGCAAGAGAGTCCAAATAGAGGGCGGGACTCTTGCCCCTTGACGCCTATATTCCCACCTCCCTTTTCTCTCCTTTGGCCTGTCTGCTATGTTCCTCTCCCAATACAAACTGCCTCCAACAGCTCCTCCCCTGACTGAGAGTCCTTGCTCAGGTTCTAACTAGGTCCTATCTGGTTTCCCTCCTCAGCCCACGTTTCCGTGGCTGAACACAGAGGACTGGCGTAAGGTGGGGGCAGAAGTCCCTGTCATTTCTGCTTTAACACTTTCAGAGGAAATAAGTCAGTGGAACAAGAATGCCTCATACAAGGGAAAGAGGAAAGAGGAGACAAAGAGAGATGCTGGGAGAGGAAGTGGAGTACAAAACATTCCACACTAGCCTTTAGGACTCCAGCTCTGGAGCCGGCTCTATTCCTCTGACCCATTCTGTAGAAGGGGGACATGACTGGGGAAGGGCTGTCATCCCTGTTGATTCTGCCCAGGTATTCAGCTTCCTTGCGAACCTGGCCTTTCACTCCCCTCCCTCCTTCTTACCTCTACCCACCAAATACCAATCAGCGATGACAGGAGTCAATGCATGTCTGAGGAGCAGGGAACTGGCTGGGAAGGGAGCCCTATCTGAGGGGAGGCTGGGCGGAAGAGGTCGGAGGATTGGAAGAATTCCCCCAGGGAATTCTGGGAGCCAGTGAGGTCTAGAGTAGGATGTTCCTCTTCAAAGTCAAGCCAAATACCTGAGTCAACCTATATGAAACATGATTCTTAAGGTCCTGGGACCAAGAACCAACATCCTCTTTTCCTCCCTGCAAGGCATGGTGAATCTGGAATGCCCTAAATAGGCAGGCCTTGTCTCTGGTTGCTACGTCCAATGCCAGGAGAACAGAAAAAAGAGAAAAGGGCCCATGGGGGTTGCTGAGAGAAGCTAAAGTCTTGAATTAGAGGCAGTTTCCTGTGTAATATTTGAAATGCTGGCAGGTGGCAGCCTGGTCAGTGCTGGGCTGAGTGGGCCAGGACCTCTCTTCTTCTCAAGAGGCTGCAGTCAGTAACAGTAGGAAAGGCTCCCCTACACCCTGGCCCAGGGACCTCTGCCCTTCCCCCACCACCTAACTTCTTTCGGTGCTCACACCTGCCACTTTCTTCTGACAACAAAAGCCACAGAAACCTGACAAATCTGACTCAGCATTCCCTCCCACCATTACTGTGGAGCAGCCTTTCCTGTACAGAGTGGAAACTGAAGACCACAGGGAATAAGCCCGGATGAGGTTGATTCCCAGACTCCCCCAAATGCCATCTCCTTGTTCCAATAAACACTGACTATGCTGGGAACACTAGGTGTAAGAAACAAACTGTGTTCCTTCGATTTGATTTTAAATTCAGCCAGGAACAGAGACGGTAACTGGGAGTGGAAGAACCCGGGGCTCAGACCACCCTGGGAGGCAGGAAACTTCCGCTCCAGCTCCGAGCTCTCAGGGCAGGGAGTATTCGGATTCCCGCAGCCCCCAGGGTGGAGCAGCGCTGCAGGAGGCGCTGCGACCGGGCGTGGCCGCACAGCAGCCGAGGGGAGGGGGCCGAGAGGGTGCGGCAGCACGGACCCCGCCCCAAGGCCCAGCGGGAAGGGCCGGGGCTGTGGGGAGGCTTTCCCTCCACCGCTCGCCACCCACGACTCAAGGCTGCGGGACAGACGCCTGGATGCGCGCCCTGCGCGTCGAGAAACCCTCCCAAGCCTACTAGAATCTAGCCCTAGTCACAGTTCTGAAAAGGGAAGGCCAGCTGCACGGCGAACAGTGGGATTATGGGCCCCCAAAATGGGACGGCGCGGGGCGAGGAAAGGGGGGTGATTTCGGGGTTGTACTTGTGCAAGATGGTGGCAGGGAGGATGGGACTCCGGGCAGGAGCAAAGAAATGAGTTCCCTGCAAGGCATGGTGAATCTGGAATGCCCTAAATAGGCAGGCCTTGTCTCTGGTTGCTACGTCCAATGCCAGGAGAACAGAAAAAAGAGAAAAGGGCCCATGGGGGTTGCTGAGAGAAGCTAAAGTCTTGAATTAGAGGCAGTTTCCTGTGTAATATTTGAAATGCTGGCAGGTGGCAGCCTGGTCAGTGCTGGGCTGAGTGGGCCAGGACCTCTCTTCTTCTCAAGAGGCTGCAGTCAGTAACAGTAGGAAAGGCTCCCCTACACCCTGGCCCAGGGACCTCTGCCCTTCCCCCACCACCTAACTTCTTTCGGTGCTCACACCTGCCACTTTCTTCTGACAACAAAAGCCACAGAAACCTGACAAATCTGACTCAGCATTCCCTCCCACCATTACTGTGGAGCAGCCTTTCCTGTACAGAGTGGAAACTGAAGACCACAGGGAATAAGCCCGGATGAGGTTGATTCCCAGACTCCCCCAAATGCCATCTCCTTGTTCCAATAAACACTGACTATGCTGGGAACACTAGGTGTAAGAAACAAACTGTGTTCCTTCGATTTGATTTTAAATTCAGCCAGGAACAGAGACGGTAACTGGGAGTGGAAGAACCCGGGGCTCAGACCACCCTGGGAGGCAGGAAACTTCCGCTCCAGCTCCGAGCTCTCAGGGCAGGGAGTATTCGGATTCCCGCAGCCCCCAGGGTGGAGCAGCGCTGCAGGAGGCGCTGCGACCGGGCGTGGCCGCACAGCAGCCGAGGGGAGGGGGCCGAGAGGGTGCGGCAGCACGGACCCCGCCCCAAGGCCCAGCGGGAAGGGCCGGGGCTGTGGGGAGGCTTTCCCTCCACCGCTCGCCACCCACGACTCAAGGCTGCGGGACAGACGCCTGGATGCGCGCCCTGCGCGTCGAGAAACCCTCCCAAGCCTACTAGAATCTAGCCCTAGTCACAGTTCTGAAAAGGGAAGGCCAGCTGCACGGCGAACAGTGGGATTATGGGCCCCCAAAATGGGACGGCGCGGGGCGAGGAAAGGGGGGTGATTTCGGGGTTGTACTTGTGCAAGATGGTGGCAGGGAGGATGGGACTCCCGGGCAGGAGCAAAGAAATGAGTTCCTTTCCCTGGCTTTCTTCAAAACCATCGCATGGATCCTATCATGGGTCCCCTCCCCACTGGATAAGTCCTCATTCCCTTCTCCAGCAGAATCTAGAGGATTCCCCTAGAGGAATTCCTCTAGAGGAATCTAGAGGAGCTGTCTGTCTTTGTTGGGGTGCAGGCAGATCAGTCTTCCAAAATCTCAGAATTAAAATCGGTTCCTGTGGCTTCCTGGCCCCTGTTTCTGCTCTCTCCAAATCTTTTGCCTCCTTCTTTCCAGTTTCTAACCTCTCACCTTTACACTCTTCCAACCAAACTAGTATAAGCAGAGAGGGCAGGCGCTTCTTCTCCACGCACCCCCACTTGCCAGCTTCAGGTACAGGTCCCACCTCCCAGAGCACCCCCTACCCCTACCCCGACCAGAGTCAGCTCCCCAGGCTGCCACCCCCAGCCGGCGACTGAGCTCTTCCTGGCCTCCTAACCCTCTCCCACCCAGCCGGTCCTGACTGGTAGAGTCCTCTCTCCGTGGCCTGTGGTAGCCTAGGATGACCTTGGTCTCTTCCCTTTCTTCCTTGTAATGAGTGCCTGGAGCTGTGGAGAGTAATGTGGGGTGCGAGGACGGAGGTTCAAGTAGTAAGGGCAAGAAGAGGCAGCTCTGGGGTGAGGCTCAAGGAGGGGAAGGAAGATCTTAAAGAGTCCCTGACAGACACCCCACCCAGAGGAGGAGGTGGCAAGGTAGAATGAGATTTTACTTTCCCTCCCCACCCCTTACCCCACAGTGCCAGTGGAATGCCCGCCTATTTCTTCAGCGGAGACTACCCCCTACCAGACCGGCTGGCATGGACAGCAAATTATTGTAAGTCTGGCAGGGCTGCCCAGGAGGGTGGTGTTCTGGTCCGCAAAGTGCCCACTTTCTCCCAGGATGTGGCGAGCCACTCCCGCCCCTCCCTCCAAATACCAAGCAGCTTGCCTCCTCCACCCCAAGAGCGAGCCAAGTATTTGAGTGAGCCCTAGTCACAGTTCTGAAAAGGGAAGGCCAGCTGCACGGCGAACAGTGGGATTATGGGCCCCCAAAATGGGACGGCGCGGGGCGAGGAAAGGGGGGTGATTTCGGGGTTGTACTTGTGCAAGATGGTGGCAGGGAGGATGGGACTCCCGGGCAGGAGCAAAGAAATGAGTTCCTTTCCCTGGCTTTCTTCAAAACCATCGCATGGATCCTATCATGGGTCCCCTCCCCACTGGATAAGTCCTCATTCCCTTCTCCAGCAGAATCTAGAGGATTCCCCTAGAGGAATTCCTCTAGAGGAATCTAGAGGAGCTGTCTGTCTTTGTTGGGGTGCAGGCAGATCAGTCTTCCAAAATCTCAGAATTAAAATCGGTTCCTGTGGCTTCCTGGCCCCTGTTTCTGCTCTCTCCAAATCTTTTGCCTCCTTCTTTCCAGTTTCTAACCTCTCACCTTTACACTCTTCCAACCAAACTAGTATAAGCAGAGAGGCAGGCGCTTCTTCTCCACGCACCCCACTTGCCAGCTTCAGGTACAGGTCCCACCTCCCAGAGCACCCCTACCCCTACCCGACCAGAGTCAGCTCCCCAGGCTGCCACCCCAGCCGGCGACTGAGCTCTTCCTGGCCTCCTAACCCTCTCCCACCCAGCCGGTCCTGACTGGTAGAGTCCTCTCTCCGTGGCCTGTGGTAGCCTAGGATGACCTTGGTCTCTTCCCTTTCTTCCTTGTAATGAGTGCCTGGAGCTGTGGAGAGTAATGTGGGGTGCGAGGACGGAGGTTCAAGTAGTAAGGGCAAGAAGAGGCAGCTCTGGGGTGAGGCTCAAGGAGGGGAAGGAAGATCTTAAAGAGTCCCTGACAGACACCCCACCCAGAGGAGGAGGTGGCAAGGTAGAATGAGATTTTACTTTCCCTCCCCACCCCTTACCCCACAGTGCCAGTGGAATGCCCGCCTATTTCTTCAGCGGAGACTACCCCCTACCAGACCGGCTGGCATGGACAGCAAATTATTGTAAGTCTGGCAGGGCTGCCCAGGAGGGTGGTGTTCTGGTCCGCAAAGTGCCCACTTTCTCCCAGGATGTGGCGAGCCACTCCCGCATCCTCCATACCCAGCAGAAGAGCGGTGGATCCTTCAGTGAGGATGGAGGAGTGTGTGACGCTGCAGAGGATGCCAGCTTGCCTCCTCCACCCCAAGAGCGAGCCAAGTATTTGAGTGAGTGTGTGTGTGAACAAAAAGGAGGGACAGTCCCAGCCTTAATTTCTAGCTCGTCAGAAGACAGCACAGTGGCCCAGGATGCTCAGGGACCCTCCCAAGGTTGCCTGTGGCCAGCCCTAGCCGCCGAACACTCGCCAGCCCCACAGTCACCAGCCTTGAAACTGCAAACTTTCCAACTTCACCCCTTCTCCTTTCTCCTCTTTGGGAACAGCTACATATGGGGCGGTGCCCTCAGAGACACTCATACAGTTGGTTCTTGACGCTCTGTACACACTCAAACGACAACGGTACGAGGGAACTCCCAGCTTTTTCCACGACTAATTATAGACGTGAAAGTCTGAGGATGTTTTGCAAGTGGTACAGAGAAACTGCTGAGGTTTCTCTACAAAGCCAAAGAAAATGTGTGTGTTCCCCTTCCCCATCCCCAACTTCGAGCTCCCACTGCCACTCACCCCCCAAGAGAGCCCTGTTCTCAGCCTCCATGGCTACCCCTCCTTCCTGCTGAAGATTTCATACTAAGTTCTTTTTTTTTTTTTTTTTTCCATCTCTCTTTGGGGCTTTCAAGAAAGGGAACAGACACGGAAAATATTTTTGCAACAGTTTTCCATTCTGTGTCTCATTCCCAAGCCAAGGAGTGGGGGCGGGGAGGGCAGGAACGAATAGGGGAAAACAAATGCTTTTTCCAAAAGCTCAGTTTGGGTATGAAAAATACAGACCCTCCACTTCCCTACCCCCACAGCCTACGAATGACATGAACCAGAGGAGGGAAAAAAAGGAGAAGTCACTTGTTTGATTACATGGTTTCTAAGAACTAAATCTAGGAAAGAAATGCAGTATCTGACAAATCTGTGCACACGTACACACACCCTAAACCCACTCCCAAGGAATACTCTAGGAAGAGAAAATTTAGGGAGTTTTAGAAGCCACTGAGAGGAAAGAAAGAAACTAAGTTTGCAAATCAAGATTCATTCTCTGCAAGCCTACCTCTCTTTCTTAGCAAAGATCCAGGCTTCTCCACGCAGGACTCTCCCTCCAGCTTTCCATGCGGGGGTAGGGTAGGGGTGACCTCCCACCGGTCTCCCCGGTCTCCCCAATGTGGCAACCACGCCGGAGTTGCTAGCTGGTCTCCTTCTGCTTTCCCAGCCAAGACCCGGGAGTGGGCTGGGTCTCCTCCCCCGGCCCTCCCAAAGGGAAGGACCTCTCAGGCTCCTGGAAGGAAAGGGTGCAGGGAGCTGGGCGGTGTCTCTGGTCTTGCTTTTCTCGGAGGGCTGGTTCCCTAGGAACTTGTACCCTCTTTCAACTTCACCCCTTCTCCTTTCTCCTCTTTGGGAACAGCTACATATGGGGCGGTGCCCTCAGAGACACTCATACAGTTGGTTCTTGACGCTCTGTACACACTCAAACGACAACGGTACGAGGGAACTCCCAGCTTTTTCCACGACTAATTATAGACGTGAAAGTCTGAGGATGTTTTGCAAGTGGTACAGAGAAACTGCTGAGGTTTCTCTACAAAGCCAAAGAAAATGTGTGTGTTCCCCTTCCCCATCCCCAACTTCGAGCTCCCACTGCCACTCACCCCCCAAGAGAGCCCTGTTCTCAGCCTCCATGGCTACCCCTCCTTCCTGCTGAAGATTTCATACTAAGTTCTTTTTTTTTTTTTTTTTTCCAACTCTTTTTGGGGCTTTCAAAAAAGGGAACAGAAACGGAAAATTTTTTTGCAACAGTTTTCCATTTTGTGTCTCTTTCCCAAGCCAAGGAGTGGGGGCGGGAGGGCAGGAACGAATAGGGGAAAACAAATGCTTTTTCCAAAAGCTCAGTTTGGGTATGAAAAATACAGACCCTCCACTTCCCTACCCCCACAGCCTACGAATGACATGAACCAGAGGAGGGAAAAAAAGGAGAAGTCACTTGTTTGATTACATGGTTTCTAAGAACTAAATCTAGGAAAGAAATGCAGTATCTGACAAATCTGTGCACACGTACACACACCCTAAACCCACTCCCAAGGAATACTCTAGGAAGAGAAAATTTAGGGAGTTTTAGAAGCCACTGAGAGGAAAGAAAGAAACTAAGTTTGCAAATCAAGATTCATTCTCTGCAAGCCTACCTCTCTTTCTTAGCAAAGATCCAGGCTTCTCCACGCAGGACTCTCCCTCCAGCTTTCCATGCGGGGGTAGGGTAGGGGTGACCTCCCACCGGTCTCCCCGGTCTCCCCAATGTGGCAACCACGCCGGAGTTGCTAGCTGGTCTCCTTCTGCTTTCCCAGCCAAGACCCGGGAGTGGGCTGGGTCTCCTCCCCCGGCCCTCCCAAAGGGAAGGACCTCTCAGGCTCCTGGAAGGAAAGGGTGCAGGGGAGCTGGGCGGGTGTCTCTGGTCTTGCTTTTCTCGGAGGGCTGGTTCCCTAGGAACTTCGTACCCTCTTTCAACCCCCAGATTTAGGCGGTTTCAACAGAGAGCTTTCTTAAGAAAATGCTTGTCATGGCAACAGCTCCAACCAACTCGAGCCAGACTCAGGTTCACCAGCCCGGCCCGAGCGGGAGGAGAAAGGGGAGGAGCGAGGGCTGGGACGGGGTGGGACTTGGCGAGAAGCCAGACCATTACTCCACTGTTAAGGTGGCCCAATTGCAAGCTGCGGCGGCTTCCTGGTTTGTCTTAAGGCGGAGTGGGTAAAGAGGGGAGGAATCCTCTTTCCGGTGGGGTTTCCTCTCCGCCCTTGCTGAAAGCACAGTAGTGTGGGGGTGGAGCAGGGAGTAGGTGTGGGTGGCGGTATTCAACGGTTGCTGGGCGGAGGGAAAAAAGGAAGCATCTGCAGGCAGTTGGCTTTCGGCAGCTCCTCTCAACCTCTTAACTCACTTAGACCCAGGACCCAGAAACCCAAGGTATTGGTAGGGTTAGGCCCATCCGCTACACCCTCCTTCCCCTGGCGGAGAAGGGAGCCCATTGGAAAAGAAGGCATTGCTTTGGTTTCTCACACCTGTACACAGCTTTCCTGATACACACAACCTAGTACACAGTCCTCACCCAGATTTCACCCACACTGGCTACCTGGTCACATTTCACTACCCTTTGCCCAGGAACCACCAGAGGTGCATCCACAGTGGGTGATAATAGCTGCCTACATTTGAATCCTACTATGCGTGGGCTATGGCGCCAAAACCTTTGTATACATCGTTTCTTATACAAATCTTATTTATTTATTTTATTTTTTATTGAAGAGTAATTGCTTTACAATATTGTGTTGGTTTCTGCCATACATCAGCATGAATCAGCCATAGGTGTACATATGTCCCTTCCCTCTTGTACCGCCCTCCTACCTCCCACCCCAGCCCACCCCTCTAGGCTTTCACAGAGCACTAATTGGAGCTCCCTGAGTCAGGCGGCAAATTCCCACTGGCTGTTTTACGTATGGTAGTGTGTATGTTTCCATGCTCTCCATTCATCTCACCCTTTCCTTCCCCGACTGTGTCCACGAGTCTGTTCTCTACGTCAACACCTCCATCGCTGCTCTGCAAACAGGTTCATCAGTACCACCTTTCTAGATTCCATGTATACATTAATATACGGTATTTGTTTTTCTCTTTCTGACTTATTTCACTCTGTGTAATGGGCTCTAGATTTATCCAGCTCTTTAGAATTTACTCAAATGCATTCCCTTTTATGGCTGAGTAATATTCCATTGTATATATATACCACAGCTTCTTTATCCATTCATCACTCAGTGGACATCTAGGTTGCTTCCATGTCCTAGCTATTGAAAATAGTGCTGCAATGAACATTGAGATACATGTGTCTTTTTGAATTATGGTTTTCTCAGGGTATATTCCCAGTAGTGGGATTGTCAGGTCATATGGTAGTTTTATTCCTAGATTTTCTTTTTTTTTTTACAGAGTTTTGTTGTTTACAGATATGTATAATCCCAGATTGGTCATATGTATATCCCTGACCCCCCTACCCCACCCCTTCAGGCCGTCACACAGTATTCCTAGATTTTTAAAGAATCTCCATATTATCCTCCATTGTGGCTGTATCAATTTATATTCCCACCAACAGCAGGAGAGGGTTTCCTTTTCTCCATGCCCTTTCCAGCATTTATTGTTTGTAGATTTTTTTAACGATAGCCATTCTGATGGGGGGGCATTGGGAAGGTGGGGCTAGGGTGAGGTGATTACCTGGCAAACTTGAAAGGTACTTAATATCTTCATTGAAGTTGAGGAAATTGAGGATCAGTGACTCTTCCAAGGTTACACATCTGGTTAATAACAGAGCGAGGGTGTAAGTCCAAGTCAGACTGACTCCAAAGCCCATGTATTTTCCTGCACTTGTATCATGTACCATCACACATTTCCACTTTCATTTGCATACAGATATCCATACACACTTATACAGGCTATAAACTGTCAATCACACCCAGCAGCCACATACCTTCCAGCACTGTGCACCAGTGCCTCCCCCCAGATTTTGCCTAAAACCTGACTTTCGTGTGCAGACATGCCCCATCAACTGGTTCATGCTATGTGTCTTCTTTGACTGATATATTTCCACATCTACCCTAGTGGGCATGTGTATACGCACACACACAGACACACATTCACACTCATATGATAATGGAAGGAAGACTAAAGCACACCTCACAGGTTAGAGTTGTAAACTGTGATGTAGAGAAGGTGACTGGCACAGCTTCAGGGAAGAGACCTCTCCATCCCTCCTATCTTAACCCAGCACCCCACACATGCCACATCTGTCCTCTTCTGCCATCCAACCTCCCAACCCCAGGATGAAAAACCATGTGCACATGGAGAAGCAGAATTGTGAATTAGACCTTTGGGGTCTGGTTTTCCTCTGCCTATTATACCCTTGCCAGTGTCCTACCATTTGGATTCTTTCCTCTTTTCATTTTTATATCCTAATATTTCTCAATAACTCATTTACATCCTATTTCTGAGCCAGGGAAAGTTAAACAGACAAACGTAAAGAAACTTTTTAGAGTGGTTGGGCTGGGCTCAGAACTAGAGTTTCCTAATGTGGTGCTAGAGGTTGCCTGCTCCCATCTATCTTGGGAACTGAATCCAAAATAAACCCCATGCCTATTCTTGTGCCTCTCTTTCCCAGCCCAGCAGATGGTTCCAGGGGTGTGGAGGGCAGTTTAGGGTCACCCTCTATGGAAGTCATCATGGATTGCTTTTCAAGTAATCCTTTCTTCCTAGGAATTGAAAGTCGCCCCTTCCTTGGCATTTAGAGGACACCAAAGGTAAGATGCACTCTCATTGACCCTCCACCTCTCTCCCAACTTCTCTGGTCCATTCCACTCCACTCTCCAGGGCATTTCAGTGGAAGGCTGACAGTAGGGATAGAGATGACACCTTGTTAGAATTTGTTCGGTCCTACCAAAATGTCAGCTTCAGGAGCCCAGATCAATTGTTGAGGAAGACAAGGAAAGGAAAGGAATCAGCGGAACAGACCTACACATTTAATGGCTTGTCAGGTTCCCTGCTGGATATTAACATCTTGACAACTCAGTCCCCAGTGAGTGTCAGTTGCATCTTTATCATGAGTCTCTGAAATGGTGCTTATATGTATTGAAGTGAATTCTAAGCATGTCTGCAGTGGCTGTGCGTGGAGGCCTTGCCTGACTCTTCCATAAGCTTGCCTTGGAGGAGGAACAATTTAGACCAGATGTGTGCTCCCATCAAAGGAAGGATCCACTTTGGCTGCTTGACATGTGGGGGCTGGGAAATGATGCCTGGTATCTGAAAGGCTAGATGACCTCAGACCCCTTGACTTCCAGGAGTCAGGCTGAGCAGGGAGGTGCTGCCAAGAGGAGGACATGCCAGATTGACTGGCACAGCTTCAGAAGAGACCTCTCCATCCCTCCTATCTTAACCCAGCACCCCACACATGCCACATCTGTCCTCTTCTGCCATCCAACCTCCCAACCCCAGGATGAAAAACCATGTGCACATGGAGAAGCAGAATTGTGAATTAGACCTTTGGGGTCTGGTTTTCCTCTGCCTATTATACCCTTGCCAGTGTCCTACCATTTGGATTCTTTCCTCTTTTCATTTTTATATCCTAATATTTCTCAATAACTCATTTACATCCTATTTCTGAGCCAGGGAAAGTTAAACAGACAAACGTAAAGAAACTTTTTAGAGTGGTTGGGCTGGGCTCAGAACTAGATTTTCCCTAATGTGGTGCTAGAGGTTGCCTGCTCCCATCTATCTTGGGAACTGAATCCAAAATAAACCCCATGCCTATTCTTGTGCCTCTCTTTCCCAGCCCAGCAGATGGTTCCAGGGGTGTGGAGGGCAGTTTAGGGTCACCCTCTATGGAAGTCATCATGGATTGCTTTTCAAGTAATCCTTTCTTCCTAGGAATTGAAAGTCGCCCCTTCCTTGGCATTTAGAGGACACCAAAGGTAAGATGCACTCTCATTGACCCTCCACCTCTCTCCCAACTTCTCTGGTCCATTCCACTCCACTCTCCAGGGCATTTCAGTGGAAGGCTGACAGTAGGGATAGAGATGACACCTTGTTAGAATTTGTTCGGTCCTACCAAAATGTCAGCTTCAGGAGCCCAGATCAATTGTTGAGGAAGACAAGGAAAGGAAAGGAATCAGCGGAACAGACCTACACATTTAATGGCTTGTCAGGTTCCCTGCTGGATATTAACATCTTGACAACTCAGTCCCCAGTGAGTGTCAGTTGCATCTTTATCATGAGTCTCTGAAATGGTGCTTATATGTATTGAAGTGAATTCTAAGCATGTCTGCAGTGGCTGTGCGTGGAGGCCTTGCCTGACTCTTCCATAAGCTTGCCTTGGAGGAGGAACAATTTAGACCAGATGTGTGCTCCCATCAAAGGAAGGATCCACTTTGGCTGCTTGACATGTGGGGGCTGGGAAATGATGCCTGGTATCTGAAAGGCTAGATGACCCTCAGACCCCTTGACTTCCAGGGAGTCAGGCTGAGCAGGGGAGGTGCTGCCAAAAGAGGTCCGTATGGCTGCCTGGGTCAGTGTCAGGCAGATCTGCCAGGGTCCCCTTCACGGTGAGGGGTTATGGGATGAGAGAAGAACCCACCAGCCCATCCCAACTCCAGCCTTCTTGAAACCAGGAGGGAGGAAGTGGGAGGGAGGTGGCCACAGCTTGATCTTTATAACTGAGTCAGTCATAAAGCCAGTATTTTCTGGAAACCCAGAAGCCTTGTTGCCTTGTTTCTTCTAGCAGCGGGCTTGAGGTCTACAATGGATAAAAATAAATGTACCTATAAAAAATAACTGCCAAGTGTGGGAGAGGAGAGTTGTGCCCCTTCCCCCAACCCCATGTCCAGATGGGTGGAGGGTCTTGTCTCTAGCAGTGAAAGTTGCTGGTTGGGCCCTTGTCTTTGGCTGACTGACTAGCCTGTGACTAGACCTTTTTCTTCTTATCCCTGTCACGTCCCTGGCTTTACACGTTCTCAGCTTCTTTAGCTGAAGCCTGGCTCTCCTCAGACAGGTGTCATGGCCTCCTCACAGCAGGCCAGTCTAGCGGGCTTCCAGCACTGTGGACCCTGTCCCCATGCTGACTTTTACTTGCAGTCAGCCTTGTCTCTCCCCTGGGTATTTAACAAAGCATGTTCCTTTGGCCTCTTGAGACCCCCACCTTGAGTTCCACAAATCACCTATGCCAGTTCTCCCCACCTCTCCTGAGTGCAGACTGTACCTCTCCTTACTGTATCTACTATTTCATCTGTCAAGAACAGCAAACTCCCCTGCCCCCACCAACACCCAGACATCAGTTCCCTGCTGGATATTAACATCTTGACAACTCAGTCCCCAGTGAGTGTCAGTTGCATCTTTATCATGAGTCTCTGAAATGGTGCTTATATGTATTGAAGTGAATTCTAAGCATGTCTGCAGTGGCTGTGCGTGGAGGCCTTGCCTGACTCTTCCATAAGCTTGCCTTGGAGGAGGAACAATTTAGACCAGATGTGTGCTCCCATCAAAGGAAGGATCCACTTTGGCTGCTTGACATGTGGGGGCTGGGAAATGATGCCTGGTATCTGAAAGGCTAGATGACCCTCAGACCCCTTGACTTCCAGGGAGTCAGGCTGAGCAGGGGAGGTGCTGCCAAAAGAGGTCCGTATGGCTGCCTGGGTCAGTGTCAGGCAGATCTGCCAGGGTCCCCTTCACGGTGAGGGGTTATGGGATGAGAGAAGAACCCACCAGCCCATCCCAACTCCAGCCTTCTTGAAACCAGGAGGGAGGAAGTGGGAGGGAGGTGGCCACAGCTTGATCTTTATAACTGAGTCAGTCATAAAGCCAGTATTTTCTGGAAACCCAGAAGCCTTGTTGCCTTGTTTCTTCTAGCAGCGGGCTTGAGGTCTACAATGGATAAAAATAAATGTACCTATAAAAAATAACTGCCAAGTGTGGGAGAGGAGAGTTGTGCCCCTTCCCCCAACCCCATGTCCAGATGGGTGGAGGGTCTTGTCTCTAGCAGTGAAAGTTGCTGGTTGGGCCCTTGTCTTTGGCTGACTGACTAGCCTGTGACTAGACCTTTTTCTTCTTATCCCTGTCACGTCCCTGGCTTTACACGTTCTCAGCTTCTTTAGCTGAAGCCTGGCTCTCCTCAGACAGGTGTCATGGCCTCCTCACAGCAGGCCAGTCTAGCGGGCTTCCAGCACTGTGGACCCTGTCCCCATGCTGACTTTTACTTGCAGTCAGCCTTGTCTCTCCCCTGGGTATTTAACAAAGCATGTTCCTTTGGCCTCTTGAGACCCCCACCTTGAGTTCCACAAATCACCTATGCCAGTTCTCCCCACCTCTCCTGAGTGCAGACTGTACCTCTCCTTACTGTATCTACTATTTCATCTGTCAAGAACAGCAAACTCCCCTGCCCCCACCAACACCCAGACTCAGTTCTTTAAGATGGTCCTTCTCCTCACTGTTAAAATGGGAACTGTCTTTCCATTAGAGGCCCCATTCCTACCTGACCCAAACTGAGCCAATTTTATTCCTTTCTGAGATTTTTCACTCTAAAGCCAGAGTGAAAATGAGGCTTGATTCCCTCCAGCAATGGACACTCTGAAGAATGAAGCTCTGGAAGTATGAGGGATTATGTTCCCTGCCACATGAAAGAAACCTGCCATCATAAAGAATAAAGCTTACTGTAGAGAGAGGCAGAAAGGAAAGCTGAGGAGCAAGTTCTGGCAGCATTTGAATCTACTCTACCTCATATCCTACTGTACCCTTGGTGTTCCTACAAATGAGCTAGTTACGTGACTCATTATGAATGCATAATCCAGACTAAATTGGGGTTTTGGGTCACTTTTACTAAGTAATATAGAGATGTAATACAGAAACCTTTTAAGTCAGTACCTACCATTTAGATACACTCATTTCAATGAATTTTATTCATTTATTTGTTTCATTACTGAATACCTACTATTTAATTCAGTATACATTTATTGAATCTCTACTGTTTTAACATCCACTGAGTCTAGATGAGCATACAGAGACAATAAAGCTTATAGTTTACTAGAGGAAAAAAGAGACATTCACAGCATAAATAACCACAGTAGGAGGTATTGTAATTATTCTTTTAAACATTATTATTCTTTTAAACATTTATCTAGTCCTTTTGTGCTAGATAGTATATGTTGAAATATGAAGTATGAATATACTTCTCTGGAAATTTCAGGCAGCGATAAGGCTTTTTTTTTTTTTTAGTGATAACTTTCAACAAAAACATTTGAGGGTTCTAGAAAAGAGATGGTATTTGGAGATTCCTGAAAAACCTTGAAGAGTAAGCCTTAGCCTGTTTTGGATTGGGGAGCGGGTGGTGGCGGCATGGGAGGGGTAGGTTGGAGCTGTGAGCAAAGGTCCAGAGATAGAAAGAATTGAGAGTGGAGGCTTGGAGGTAGGCTGTGGCCAATATGGTGTTTAGCCTATGCCAGTTCTCCCCACCTCTCCTGAGTGCAGACTGTACCTCTCCTTACTGTATCTACTATTTCATCTGTCAAGAACAGCAAACTCCCCTGCCCCCACCAACACCCAGACTCAGTTCTTTAAGATGGTCCTTCTCCTCACTGTTAAAATGGGAACTGTCTTTCCATTAGAGGCCCCATTCCTACCTGACCCAAACTGAGCCAATTTTATTCCTTTCTGAGATTTTTCACTCTAAAGCCAGAGTGAAAATGAGGCTTGATTCCCTCCAGCAATGGACACTCTGAAGAATGAAGCTCTGGAAGTATGAGGGATTATGTTCCCTGCCACATGAAAGAAACCTGCCATCATAAAGAATAAAGCTTACTGTAGAGAGAGGCAGAAAGGAAAGCTGAGGAGCAAGTTCTGGCAGCATTTGAATCTACTCTACCTCATATCCTACTGTACCCTTGGTGTTCCTACAAATGAGCTAGTTACGTGACTCATTATGAATGCATAATCCAGACTAAATTGGGGTTTTGGGTCACTTTTACTAAGTAATATAGAGATGTAATACAGAAACCTTTTAAGTCAGTACCTACCATTTAGATACACTCATTTCAATGAATTTTATTCATTTATTTGTTTCATTACTGAATACCTACTATTTAATTCAGTATACATTTATTGAATCTCTACTGTTTTAACATCCACTGAGTCTAGATGAGCATACAGAGACAATAAAGCTTATAGTTTACTAGAGGAAAAAAGAGACATTCACAGCATAAATAACCACAGTAGGAGGTATTGTAATTATTCTTTTAAACATTATTATTCTTTTAAACATTTATCTAGTCCTTTTGTGCTAGATAGTATATGTTGAAATATGAAGTATGAATATACTTCTCTGGAAATTTCAGGCAGCGATAAGGCTTTTTTTTTTTTTTAGTGATAACTTTCAACAAAAACATTTGAGGGTTCTAGAAAAGAGATGGTATTTGGAGATTCCTGAAAAACCTTGAAGAGTAAGCCTTAGCCTGTTTTGGATTGGGGAGCGGGTGGTGGCGGCATGGGAGGGGTAGGTTGGAGCTGTGAGCAAAGGTCCAGAGATAGAAAGAATTGAGAGTGGAGGCTGGGAGGTAGGCTGGATATGGACTGTCCAGAACCCTGAATGGCCTCTTCAAATCTATGTTTAGCAAGTTAGCTGTGGCAGCAGCGTTTAGGTAGCTTGGAAACCTAGGTGGCAGGCAGGGATAATCCCTGTCCAGTGCAATGTTGGGCAATTTTATATAGTGTAGTTATACATAATGTAGTCCCTATTCTCTGGAAGCTTCTAATCTAGTTGTAGAGATACACAAAACAGAGTATATGGTTAAATGTAAAACTTGGATCCAGATGAAATATCCACTGAAAATCTACTGAAAGGAAAGCTGATGATGGGCTGGAGCCTTTGGGGAAGGCTTTTTAGACTTAGTGGAACTCCAGCTGGACTTCAAAATTTTACTCAGTGTCTCTCTTCCCATTCTCCTGCAGAGCAATTCTGGTGATGACTGAAGGCAGGATAGACAGAGGCATTTATCTAAGCAACATCTGCCACCATGCCCTTTGTGCCCCATAACCCAGGAGGAGGTTGCTAATGGGAAGGAAACTGGAAGACAGAGTTTAGGAAACTAATTTGGCTGTAGGTTGGTCCCAAAGGCTAGGGGACAAGACTGCCTGCTAGCAACTGGTGGTGGAGGTGGGGTGAGGGGTCAGTGTGCTAGGTAGAGGTATTAAGACAGATGTCTACTCAATTAGCCTGGGCCAAGATGATATGTGATTTAAAAAAAAAAAGAAAAAAGGTTTCAACTAGATAAGAACACAGACAGCTAAGACAAGCTCATCTGAGCTCAAACAACTAACTCTCAACTCTGTGGTGAGGTTTGTTCCAGGAACCAGATAAGGAGGACTCTATCCTGGAAGGCAATAATGATTTCAGCTGGGAGGGTCCAGAGATGATTAAAGGATGGATAGCTCTGGCTGTGTTAGTATGAGAGATAAACAAATCACAGCAGCTGTCTTAGCAGCAATAGCAGCCTCAAGCTGTGGCTATTTTTCCACTGCAGAAACCTTGCTGGGCCCTCCACAGGAGGCCTGACTTCCAGTGCACCCCTTGCTGAGTATGGGTGGTCATCTACCCTAGACAAGCAACAGTTTCATTTTTTCCACTTCCTGGGATTCCTGTGGAGAGGACTGGATAGGACAACCTTTATTGAGATCATTAAAAAGTACGTCTGAGTTGCAAGGGTGCACTGCAGAATTCAATCAAAGGATGCTTTCTTTGCTGACTGGGAGGAGCGGGTCTCAGAATCACCAGTCTGTGTCACCAGAGAGGCCTCTAGGACTCAACTTTTATTCATTGGGTTTTTGGTGTTATGTTGTATTGCTGGTTTCACGCTCTGATTCTGGCAATAATGAGGCTTAGTAGGGGTGCCAAGAGTTCCACCTCGCTCTGTGATCTCAGGCAGAAGAGGGAAATATCCACTGAAAATCTACTGAAAGGAAAGCTGATGATGGGCTGGAGCCTTTGGGGAAGGCTTTTTAGACTTAGTGGAACTCCAGCTGGACTTCAAAATTTTACTCAGTGTCTCTCTTCCCATTCTCCTGCAGAGCAATTCTGGTGATGACTGAAGGCAGGATAGACAGAGGCATTTATCTAAGCAACATCTGCCACCATGCCCTTTGTGCCCCATAACCCAGGAGGAGGTTGCTAATGGGAAGGAAACTGGAAGACAGAGTTTAGGAAACTAATTTGGCTGTAGGTTGGTCCCAAAGGCTAGGGGACAAGACTGCCTGCTAGCAACTGGTGGTGGAGGTGGGGTGAGGGGTCAGTGTGCTAGGTAGAGGTATTAAGACAGATGTCTACTCAATTAGCCTGGGCCAAGATGATATGTGATTTAAAAAAAAAAAGAAAAAAGGTTTCAACTAGATAAGAACACAGACAGCTAAGACAAGCTCATCTGAGCTCAAACAACTAACTCTCAACTCTGTGGTGAGGTTTGTTCCAGGAACCAGATAAGGAGGACTCTATCCTGGAAGGCAATAATGATTTCAGCTGGGAGGGTCCAGAGATGATTAAAGGATGGATAGCTCTGGCTGTGTTAGTATGAGAGATAAACAAATCACAGCAGCTGTCTTAGCAGCAATAGCAGCCTCAAGCTGTGGCTATTTTTCCACTGCAGAAACCTTGCTGGGCCCTCCACAGGAGGCCTGACTTCCAGTGCACCCCTTGCTGAGTATGGGTGGTCATCTACCCTAGACAAGCAACAGTTTCATTTTTTCCACTTCCTGGGATTCCTGTGGAGAGGACTGGATAGGACAACCTTTATTGAGATCATTAAAAAGTACGTCTGAGTTGCAAGGGTGCACTGCAGAATTCAATCAAAGGATGCTTTCTTTGCTGACTGGGAGGAGCGGGTCTCAGAATCACCAGTCTGTGTCACCAGAGAGGCCTCTAGGACTCAACTTTTATTCATTGGGTTTTTGGTGTTATGTTGTATTGCTGGTTTCACGCTCTGATTCTGGCAATAATGAGGCTTAGTAGGGGTGCCAAGAGTTCCACCTCGCTCTGTGATCTCAGGCAGAAGAGGGACTAGAGTGGGGAGAGAGTTGAGATGAACAGTGGACGCATGTTTGAATAGGAAGAATATGCGTTGAGCCATGCCTGGAGGGAAGGAATTGTCTTTTTCTCATCTTTGCATCCCTAGTCACTTAGCACATCTGAGGTATGTGGGGCATCCTGTTGAGTGAGAAGTGCAGAATCTAACATGGGAAAGCCTAGACCAGCAGAGGTGAGGGCCAGAAGCACTTTGGGGATCCTGAGCCTTTGATGATATGTAAAATCAG
Organism: Tragulus kanchil; assembly: GCA_022376925.1. Lineage (NCBI taxonomy): Eukaryota > Metazoa > Chordata > Mammalia > Artiodactyla > Tragulidae > Tragulus > Tragulus kanchil. The sequence goes on along the minus strand of JAIOJX010000024.1, from coordinate 76,834,907 downwards.
TTTGATTTACTAGGGAGTGTATTTTGCTGTTCCAATTTTATTCTGGTTCAATTGTTTTGGAAGCTGCAGTGGTTTGGTTTTAATTTCACTTTGAACTCATTAACTAGTTTATTTTTTTAACTCAAGTTTGGTTTGTGATTTTTTTTTTTAACAAAATACTTGGCTTCCATTTGTTTCAATCTACATCAAATCAGTGCCATTTAAAAATAATTTTTGGTTAATGGTAGTGTTCAATAGAGCTGAGGAAGTGAGTGTAGAAAGAAGGGAACAAGTGATGACTTTAAAATTTAATTTTTAAACCTAATTAGAGCATCAGCAATGTCTTAAGTGCTCATTAAGTTTCAAGTGAACATCAAAGAAAAGCCAATTGGAAGGATCCTTCTGGTCCCCATGCCAGCCAAGAAGAGTTTATAATCTGTCTCATCTCACAGGCCCTCTGTTCCCGCGCCTTTAATGGCTCTTCCATGTTTGCACAGCACTTGCATTTTACAAAGTACTTTTTCTGCATACAATAATTGGATCCTTGAAGTAGTCATAGATGGTAGGGAGAAAAGAATATGAGCTGTTATTCCCATTTTCCAGTTGGGGAGCAGGATTGCAAGGTATCACAGTTTGTGTGGCAGGGCTATGACAAGGCGCTTGTCCTGTTGACCCAAGGCACTTACCCCTACCTTGAGTTGATAGGCTTTCTCACCCTGCATACCTCGGGCCAGTTCTTTAGACCTCAGGCCTTCTAGGCTTCCAGGGGCCGGTTGGGGGCATTATATCAGGGAGCCCTGGGGAGAGCAACCCTGGCTGGGAAGGGCTGCAGGAAAGCGAAAGCAGCCCTGGTTCTGCTGCCATCCCAGGAACTGAATTCTAGCCCCTCTGGTTTGTTCTTAAACTGACAAACTGGGTCCTAGGTTCCAGAAGTCCTCCTGCCTTCGTGCTTTCACCTGGGGAAGACCACAGGAGGTGGGTCCTCCCAGAAACCCAGAGTGGAGTTTGCTCTGCAGGGGAGCCTGTTTATTCCAGGATCGAGGGCCCTTCAGTCTCTTGTATTATTTAGGTAGCTTCTTAGCCCCCATCTTTATGACCCTTCCAAACACAGAGTGAAAGGGTTCCCACCAGGGCCTGGGTAAATGCTTAGTTTGGGCACTCACCTTTCAGTCATGTCTCCAAATAATATTTACACGTCAGACAATGGGCAAGCCATCTCACTTGCCTTATCTCCTTTCACTTTGGCAGTCCTAAGAAGTAGGTGTTGTTACACTAATTTCACAGGAAATGAAGCTCAGAGAGGATTACTAACCAGTGAGTGAGAGAGCTGGGGCTGGCTCTAGACATTTTGACCAAGCCCGCAGTACCCTCATCCTTCTGTTTTATACTTAAAAGAAAGAACATTCATATGAGTGTGGTGTCCAGGCCAACTTGTTAGGAGAAACATACTGACTGAAACCGCCCACCCTGGCCAGGCAAAACATAAAGTAAAAACACTAAATTAACTGGTTTTCTTTTCCATGTTTTGCCCATGCCAGCCAAGAAGAGTTTATAATCTGTCTCATCTCACAGGCCCTCTGTTCCCGCCTTTAATGGCTCTTCCATGTTTGCACAGCACTTGCTTTTACTTTTCTGCATACAATAATTGGATCCTTGAAGTAGTCATAGATGGTAGGGAGAAAAGAATATGAGCTGTTATTCCCATTTTCCAGTTGGGGAGCAGGATTGCAAGGTATCACAGTTTGTGTGGCAGGGCTATGACAAGGCGCTTGTCCTGTTGACCCAAGGCACTTACCCCTACCTTGAGTTGATAGGCTTTCTCACCCTGCATACCTCGGGCCAGTTCTTTAGACCTCAGGCCTTCTAGGCTTCCAGGGGCCGGTTGGGGGCATTATATCAGGGAGCCCTGGGGAGAGCAACCCTGGCTGGGAAGGGCTGCAGGAAAGCGAAAGCAGCCCTGGTTCTGCTGCCATCCCAGGAACTGAATTCTAGCCCCTCTGGTTTGTTCTTAAACTGACAAACTGGGTCCTAGGTTCCAGAAGTCCTCCTGCCTTCGTGCTTTCACCTGGGGAAGACCACAGGAGGTGGGTCCTCCCAGAAACCCAGAGTGGAGTTTGCTCTGCAGGGGAGCCTGTTTATTCCAGGATCGAGGGCCCTTCAGTCTCTTGTATTATTTAGGTAGCTTCTTAGCCCCCATCTTTATGACCCTTCCAAACACAGAGTGAAAGGGTTCCCACCAGGGCCTGGGTAAATGCTTAGTTTGGGCACTCACCTTTCAGTCATGTCTCCAAATAATATTTACACGTCAGACAATGGGCAAGCCATCTCACTTGCCTTATCTCCTTTCACTTTGGCAGTCCTAAGAAGTAGGTGTTGTTACACTAATTTCACAGGAAATGAAGCTCAGAGAGGATTACTAACCAGTGAGTGAGAGAGCTGGGGCTGGCTCTAGACATTTTGACCAAGCCCGCAGTACCCTCATCCTTCTGTTTTATACTTAAAAGAAAGAACATTCATATGAGTGTGGTGTCCAGGCCAACTTGTTAGGAGAAACATACTGACTGAAACCGCCCACCCTGGCCAGGCACCATAGTAACCATGTGTGTGAGTTATTTTACAACAAGAGGCCTTGGTAAAGAACATGGAACTAACAAGCCAACACCAACTGAAGAGTTTGGGAAAAGTCAAAAGGAGATGCAGTGTGTCCTACCACCTCCCAGAATCCTTCTTGCTGGCATCCATCTTGGCTGAGAAATTGTGCACCGCCAGGAAGGACCCGGAGTCAGAATGATTGGGCAAAAACCGCCCGGAAACTAATCCCATCACCATATAACCCCAGACTGCGAGCTGCCACAGGACATGAGCCAGGTGTGTAGAGAATAGCGGGGCAATGAGACATTAAGAAATACATACACACACAGAGAGAGAAAGGATTGGAATGGGGGAGGCGCTCAAGACCTCTTGGGTCAAGGCCCTGAACATGCTCACACAGTCTGCTTTTATTGAGAGCTTAAGCATCCAGGTGTTTGCAGGAAATGATATTAACACAGGCTGGGAGTCAGTCACAATTGACTGACTGATCAATAATTACTCTCATGGCTCTAAGAATGGAAAGGGCATGCTGTAGCTGGGGGGCAACTAGACCTGCAAGAAGTTAAGGTGTCTGTTCTGTGTGTGTATGCAGCATTCTAACGTGCGCTGACCCGGCGTTCCAAAGTTCACAGCAGAACTCCCACCTGTTGCCGATCAGCTAATGAGCCTATGTGAATCAAATCAACTTATTTTTGTCTTAGTTCTTTCATTTCCAAGATGTTTTTCTCCTGGCTCGGCCAAAGCTGCAAAGCTTCACTGGTTTGTTTGCCCACAGCGAGTCACGTGGCAGAGCAGTTCTGGGTTCCTTACCCTACTGAGGGTAAATGCTTAGGGCTATAGTAAAGGGAATTTTGCCATTTCACTTTGGCAGTCCTAAGAAGTAGGTGTTGTTACACTAATTTCACAGGAAATGAAGCTCAGAGAGGATTACTAACCAGTGAGTGAGAGAGCTGGGGCTGGCTCTAGACATTTTGACCAAGCCCGCAGTACCCTCATCCTTCTGTTTTATACTTAAAAGAAAGAACATTCATATGAGTGTGGTGTCCAGGCCAACTTGTTAGGAGAAACATACTGACTGAAACCGCCCACCCTGGCCAGGCACCATAGTAACCATGTGTGTGAGTTATTTTACAACAAGAGGCCTTGGTAAAGAACATGGAACTAACAAGCCAACACCAACTGAAGAGTTTGGGAAAAGTCAAAAGGAGATGCAGTGTGTCCTACCACCTCCCAGAATCCTTCTTGCTGGCATCCATCTTGGCTGAGAAATTGTGCACCGCCAGGAAGGACCCGGAGTCAGAATGATTGGGCAAAAACCGCCCGGAAACTAATCCCATCACCATATAACCCCAGACTGCGAGCTGCCACAGGACATGAGCCAGGTGTGTAGAGAATAGCGGGGCAATGAGACATTAAGAAATACATACACACACAGAGAGAGAAAGGATTGGAATGGGGGAGGCGCTCAAGACCTCTTGGGTCAAGGCCCTGAACATGCTCACACAGTCTGCTTTTATTGAGAGCTTAAGCATCCAGGTGTTTGCAGGAAATGATATTAACACAGGCTGGGAGTCAGTCACAATTGACTGACTGATCAATAATTACTCTCATGGCTCTAAGAATGGAAAGGGCATGCTGTAGCTGGGGGGCAACTAGACCTGCAAGAAGTTAAGGTGTCTGTTCTGTGTGTGTATGCAGCATTCTAACGTGCGCTGACCCGGCGTTCCAAAGTTCACAGCAGAACTCCCACCTGTTGCCGATCAGCTAATGAGCCTATGTGAATCAAATCAACTTATTTTTGTCTTAGTTCTTTCATTTCCAAGATGTTTTTCTCCTGGCTCGGCCAAAGCTGCAAAAAGCTTCACTGGTTTGTTTGCCCACAGCGAGTCACGTGGCAGAGCAGTTCTGGGTTCCCTTACCCTACTGCTCTCCACCTGAGCACCCCTTCTCAATAAAATCTCTTGTATTGTCTCTCTTGCATAAGTCTCTTCAGACATTCATTTCTGAGTGTTAGACAAGAACCCCATTCAGGCCCCGGAAAGGGCTCCTCTTTCTGCAACAAACCCAGAGTGGCCAGGGCAGGGAGGAAAAAGAGGTTTTAAATGTTTGGCTTTTCTGTGTGTCCACCTCAGTTTCAGCCTCCAGAAAGCAGGGACGGAAGATGGTGAACATTTCTGTGACCACTGTACCAGATTTGGGTCAAGGAAGAAGGAAGAGGGAAGAGGACATCTACTCCCTGTATTTAACCTGGGTGTGGGGAAGGGTGAGGAGAACGAGAGTCAGCGGATAGAGGCAGATGCCAAGGTGAAGGGAGGGTCCTGAGGGGTTGGGTGGTGTCCCTCCCCAATGACCATCTTCTCCCTAGCTCTTGGGGTCTCAACCTGACCTGTGGAGGAGCTGCACCATGTGCTCCTAGAAGGTCACACAGTCCACACCTCTTCCTCCGGGCAATCCCGCTAAGGCTTACCAAGTAGAGAGTGTTCTTCCTCAAAATCCCCCTGAGAAGAAGATTCTTACCTGCTTGCATTACACATTCCTTTTTTGTCTATTAGAAATAAGTAAATTCTTCAAAATTCATTGATTGTTGAGTTCTTCAAGCTGTGTCCGACTCTTTGTGATCCCATGGTTAACTGTAGCACGCCAGGCTTCCCGCTATCACCATCTCTCAGAGCTTGCCAAACTCATGTCTTTTTTATGCACCATCAGATGGAATGTTCAGGCGGGATAGTGATGCCTTTTTGTGAATCAGGCTGGGGGCAACTAGACCTGCAAGAAGTTAAGGTGTCTGTTCTGCATGTACACGCAGCATTCTAACGTGCGCTGACCCGGCGTTCCAAAGTTCACAGCAGAACTCCCACCTGTTGCCGATCAGCTAATGAGCCTATGTGAATCAAATCAACTTATTTTTGTCTTAGTTCTTTCATTTCCAAGATGTTTTTCTCCTGGCTCGGCCAAAGCTGCAAAAAGCTTCACTGGTTTGTTTGCCCACAGCGAGTCACGTGGCAGAGCAGTTCTGGGTTCCCTTACCCTACTGCTCTCCACCTGAGCACCCCTTCTCAATAAAATCTCTTGTATTGTCTCTCTTGCATAAGTCTCTTCAGACATTCATTTCTGAGTGTTAGACAAGAACCCCATTCAGGCCCCGGAAAGGGCTCCTCTTTCTGCAACAAACCCAGAGTGGCCAGGGCAGGGAGGAAAAAGAGGTTTTAAATGTTTGGCTTTTCTGTGTGTCCACCTCAGTTTCAGCCTCCAGAAAGCAGGGACGGAAGATGGTGAACATTTCTGTGACCACTGTACCAGATTTGGGTCAAGGAAGAAGGAAGAGGGAAGAGGACATCTACTCCCTGTATTTAACCTGGGTGTGGGGAAGGGTGAGGAGAACGAGAGTCAGCGGATAGAGGCAGATGCCAAGGTGAAGGGAGGGTCCTGAGGGGTTGGGTGGTGTCCCTCCCCAATGACCATCTTCTCCCTAGCTCTTGGGGTCTCAACCTGACCTGTGGAGGAGCTGCACCATGTGCTCCTAGAAGGTCACACAGTCCACACCTCTTCCTCCGGGCAATCCCGCTAAGGCTTACCAAGTAGAGAGTGTTCTTCCTCAAAATCCCCCTGAGAAGAAGATTCTTACCTGCTTGCATTACACATTCCTTTTTTGTCTATTAGAAATAAGTAAATTCTTCAAAATTCATTGATTGTTGAGTTCTTCAAGCTGTGTCCGACTCTTTGTGATCCCATGGTTAACTGTAGCACGCCAGGCTTCCCCGTCTATCACCATCTCTCAGAGCTTGCCAAACTCATGTCTATTGAGTTGGTGATGTCATGCAACCCATCTCGTCTTCTGTCGCCCCCTTCTCCTTCTGCCATTTTCCCCAACATCAGGGTCTTTTCCAATGAGTTGACTGTTCACATCAGGTGGCCAGTGTATTGGAGCTTAAGCCTCAGCATCAGTACTTCTAGTTAATATTCAGGGTTGACTTCCTTTAGAAGTGACTGGTTTGATCTCCTTGCAGTTCAAGGGACTTGCAAGAGTCTTCTCCAGCACCACAGTTTGAAAGCATTAATCCTTCAGCGCTCAGTCTTCTTCATGCTCTAACTCTCACATCCATCCATACATGACTAGAAAAAGCACAGCTTAGACTATATGGTCCTTTGTCAGCAAAGAGATGTCTCTACTTTATAATACGCTGTCTAGGTTTGTCATAGCTTTTCTTCCAAGGAGCAAGCATCTTTTAATTTCATGGCTGCATTCTTCAGAAGGTCTAACCTGAATCTTTATTCAAATTCTGATAGGCATTCACCAGAAACAGAAAGAGGATGATAATTGAGATAGAGGGCATTTTAAGACTTTCCTGAATCTTCTTCCCTGGCACCCCAGTCCGTACTGATATTTGGAGTTTGGAGTTCTATCTTAGAGGCACCCTCATCTGCTGGGACTCCAAAATCGCTGTGGGTGGTGACTGCAGCCAAGAGACGGGCCACCACACCCAATATCTGTGAGGACCAAGAATCCATTCCTGCACTTTCCATTGAACATGGAGGATGCAGCAATGCTTGTGCATCTAGTGGGAACACCTGCTTCTGAGACCTTAGGGCCCCCGTCCATGTGTCGTGCTCCCAATCATTATCTGAGAAGAAATTCTTCAAAATTCATTGATTGTTGAGTTCTTCAAGCTGTGCTACCAAGTAGAGAGTGTTCTTCCTCAAAATCCCCCTGAGAAGAAGATTCTTACCTGCTTGCATTACACATTCCTTTTTTGTCTATTAGAAATAAGTAAATTCTTCAAAATTCATTGATTGTTGAGTTCTTCAAGCTGTGTCCGACTCTTTGTGATCCCATGGTTAACTGTAGCACGCCAGGCTTCCCCGTCTATCACCATCTCTCAGAGCTTGCCAAACTCATGTCTATTGAGTTGGTGATGTCATGCAACCCATCTCGTCTTCTGTCGCCCCCTTCTCCTTCTGCCATTTTCCCCAACATCAGGGTCTTTTCCAATGAGTTGACTGTTCACATCAGGTGGCCAGTGTATTGGAGCTTAAGCCTCAGCATCAGTACTTCTAGTTAATATTCAGGGTTGACTTCCTTTAGAAGTGACTGGTTTGATCTCCTTGCAGTTCAAGGGACTTGCAAGAGTCTTCTCCAGCACCACAGTTTGAAAGCATTAATCCTTCAGCGCTCAGTCTTCTTCATGCTCTAACTCTCACATCCATCCATACATGACTAGAAAAAGCACAGCTTAGACTATATGGTCCTTTGTCAGCAAAGAGATGTCTCTACTTTATAATACGCTGTCTAGGTTTGTCATAGCTTTTCTTCCAAGGAGCAAGCATCTTTTAATTTCATGGCTGCATTCTTCAGAAGGTCTAACCTGAATCTTTATTCAAATTCTGATAGGCATTCACCAGAAACAGAAAGAGGATGATAATTGAGATAGAGGGCATTTTAAGACTTTCCTGAATCTTCTTCCCTGGCACCCCAGTCCGTACTGATATTTGGAGTTTGGAGTTCTATCTTAGAGGCACCCTCATCTGCTGGGACTCCAAAATCGCTGTGGGTGGTGACTGCAGCCAAGAGACGGGGCCACCACACCCAATATCTGTGAGGACCAAGAATCCATTCCTGCACTTTCCATTGAACATGGAGGATGCAGCAATGCTTGTTGTGCATCTAGTGGGAACACCTGCTTCTGAGACCTTAGGGCTTCATTCCCCCTAAGAGTCCATGGTGCTCAAGTTGTCATCACTCTGGAATCATAGGCATTGAGCTGTAACTTCTGCTTGGTAATTACTCCAGTGCTGCCAGTGTGATATCATCTCCATGAGATAACCAACCTGACGATAACCAACTTGTTAGGCTTCTTTTGATAAAGACTGAGAAATAGTTCTCAAAATAACTGTTGCAGAGATATGCTTGTTCAGCAGTCCCTTTAAGACTCAGCACAAGTGTAACCTTCTTGGAGATGTCTGCCCTGAGTTCCCTCTCCCAAACCCAGGTCAGGTGCATCTCAAAAGTGTTCATAGATAATGGTAGGCCATGGAGTCTGCCACCTGGAGGTCTTTAAAGAAGGAGCAAAATCTGCCTGTGTATGTGTGTGTAGTCACTCAGTTGTGTCTGACTCTTGGCGACGCTTTGGACTATAACCCACCAGATTTCTCTGTGCATGGGATTCACCAGGCAAGAATACTGGAGTGGGTTGCCATGCCCTTCTCCAGGGGATCTTCCCCACCCAGGAATTGAACCCATGTCTCTTGCATTGCAGAAGGGTTCTTACCCCACTGAGCCACCAGGGAAGCCCTGTCATCTGGGCTAACTCTGGTTTTGCCAGCCCAGGGATATTGATCTCTGACCTTGCAAACCACAGATACTAAGCAAGGAGGTAAAGAATAGGGTCAATGGTTCTGCCTTTAGGACTTCACCCTCTTCTCCCTCATCTGTTTCTGAAGCTGCTTGTTGCAGAATAATGTTAAAATCCTGGCTTGGGTTAGCTTTCTTCAAGGAGCAAGCATCTTTTAATTTCATGGCTGCATTCTTCAGAAGGTCTAACCTGAATCTTTATTCAAATTCTGATAGGCATTCACCAGAAACAGAAAGAGGATGATAATTGAGATAGAGGGCATTTTAAGACTTTCCTGAATCTTCTTCCCTGGCACCCCAGTCCGTACTGATATTTGGAGTTTGGAGTTCTATCTTAGAGGCACCCTCATCTGCTGGGACTCCAAAATCGCTGTGGGTGGTGACTGCAGCCAAGAGACGGGCCACCACACCCAATATCTGTGAGGACCAAGAATCCATTCCTGCACTTTCCATTGAACATGGAGGATGCAGCAATGCTTGTTGTGCATCTAGTGGGAACACCTGCTTCTGAGACCTTAGGGCTTCATTCCCCCTAAGAGTCCATGGTGCTCAAGTTGTCATCACTCTGGAATCATAGGCATTGAGCTGTAACTTCTGCTTGGTAATTACTCCAGTGCTGCCAGTGTGATATCATCTCCATGAGATAACCAACCTGACGATAACCAACTTGTTAGGCTTCTTTTGATAAAGACTGAGAAATAGTTCTCAAAATAACTGTTGCAGAGATATGCTTGTTCAGCAGTCCCTTTAAGACTCAGCACAAGTGTAACCTTCTTGGAGATGTCTGCCCTGAGTTCCCTCTCCCAAACCCAGGTCAGGTGCATCTCAAAAGTGTTCATAGATAATGGTAGGCCATGGAGTCTGCCACCTGGAGGTCTTTAAAGAAGGAGCAAAATCTGCCTGTGTATGTGTGTGTAGTCACTCAGTTGTGTCTGACTCTTGGCGACGCTTTGGACTATAACCCACCAGATTTCTCTGTGCATGGGATTCACCAGGCAAGAATACTGGAGTGGGTTGCCATGCCCTTCTCCAGGGGATCTTCCCCACCCAGGAATTGAACCCATGTCTCTTGCATTGCAGAAGGGTTCTTACCCCACTGAGCCACCAGGGAAGCCCTGTCATCTGGGCTAACTCTGGTTTTGCCAGCCCAGGGATATTGATCTCTGACCTTGCAAACCACAGATACTAAGCAAGGAGGTAAAGAATAGGGTCAATGGTTCTGCCTTTAGGACTTCACCCTCTTCTCCCTCATCTGTTTCTGAAGCTGCTTGTTGCAGAATAATGTTAAAATCCTCAAAATCCTTTTAAATAGGAAGTCTTGGGTGGGATCTATACCCACCATTGACCATAAACTTCTGAATTTCCACTGTGATAAAGGTTTTAGTTAAGCTACTGTATTTGAGTCTATGAAAACTTGAGGGGTATGTATCATTAAGCCTTATTTTATTGAAGAGGAGTGACAGAGAGGTTTAATGATTTATTCAATGTCACACAGCTGGTATGTAACAGTACTATATTTCAAACCTGATATGTAACAGAACAAGTTTCCTTACTAGGAAGGACAGCCCGTATTTTCTCTTCCAAAGCCTAGGGCCCATGGCTCCTGGACCTCTGACTTTGCTCCATCTTTATCCTTCGGTATCTACTTGCCCTCTCTTAACATTTAGTCAAAAGCATAGAACTCACAAAGGCTTCACTGGTGGCTCAGGAGTAAAACAATCTGCCTGCAGTGCTGGAGACCTGGGTCTGATCCCCGGTTGGAAAGATCCCCTGGAGGAGGGCATGGCAACCCACTCTAGTACTCTTGCCTACAGAATCCCATGGACAGAGGAGCCTGGCAGGCTGCAGTCCATTGGGTCACAGGGTCAGATATGACTGAAACAACTAGGCAGCAGCAGCACAGAGCTCACAAAATAGTTTATTTCTGGGCCTGGCCTCTTGGTGAATAAACTCAACCCCAGTGAGGTAACTGATGCAGTCTCTGCCGTCCAGGACAGGCTGACATGGGCTAGCTATCACACACTAGCTATCACAGCCATATTCCAGTTCTCTCACCTGGATTCCCATTCCTTCCATCCCAGACCACTGCCAGGGATATTTCTCTTAATTTCTCCTGTCACATAGGAGCAAAATCTCTTCTGTCTGGGCACCAAAGCTGTCCTGACTTTCACCACAGCTCTGTCAATTCATAGTCATCATATCCCCTGAATTAGGAAAACCAGAATTTTCTGGATACCTAGAAGCAATGAAATTTTCACTAAATATCCATTTTTCTTCAACTGATAGTCATTTAAAATGACTTGGAGGTAGTCAAGTTAAATGCTCTGACCTCTGTTTTAAGACTGAAGAAACAAAGGTGGATACGACTGTCTCTGGTTCTTGAGGGTTCAGGAGTTTGTCAGAAGTTCTTCATGGCATCCATTTGTGTTAATGCTTCACCTAACCCTGACATATACTTTAGCAGTTAAATTGGATGTCTTCTTATTAAGGAACTTGACCCACTGACTCAAGATAGGGTCTGTAGTGGTTATTTGTATCTTTGTCTGCTTCTGGTAACAGCAGCTGTTTACTGCAGGATTTAGGTCCCTTGTATGTAGAGAAATCCTCTAATAGGCTGACGTGTCCGATATGTGAGCTTTATATTTGATACCCATACCTGCAAAATTTCAGATCCCTTTGCTCTTGTGGGTAAACTCACCCCCAGTTGACTCTCTGAATGGAACACCTTAATTTTTTTTTTCTTTTAAAAATCACTGCTGGGCTTCCCTTGTGGTTCAGTGGGTAAAGAGTCTGCCATGCAGTGCAAGGAGTACCGATTTGATCCCTGGCCCGGGCAGATCCCATGTAAAATTAAAAAAAAAAAAATTACTGCTGCCAGAGCCATCACAATATTGTAACTATCCTCCACCTAAAAAATATAATAAAAATAAAAAATAAAGAAATTTTTAAAAGAAAAATTACTGCTTCCTCTTGCTAATAAAATCTTGCAGTTTGGGAAGAATTGACCCCATTCCTGACTCCAAACCAGGGATGAGCCTCAATTCTGGAACTTTCATTGAAATCCCTTCCAGTGGAATCAAAGCTAGTATGGTTAACACCTGGAGGTGTGGGGCCATCTTGGCAATGCCTCCTGGAGAGTGGAGCCAGTGTTGAAAGTCCACTTGCAAATGGGAGAGAAACCAGTCCTGACTGTGAGACTTCTGGAGGCAGCCAGGCCTGATAGACTCATGGATTTTTGCTCAGGCCATGTATAGCTAGGTTTCTCTTCAGTGCAATGGAAAAAATCCAGACTGATTTTGGACGAAGGCCCATATTCATTAAAAAAAAAAAAAAAAAAAAAAAGCCTTTTCCCACTAACTCCAGGGAACAGAGGCAAATTCTTCTCCTTCTACATTTCCTGTTATATACTCACCTTTTCTTACTTCTTTTCCCCTTTCAGGTTGCCCTGGAGTTTGGTTTAACCTGATTTCATCAGGATGAGCATGTTAGCATGTGTAGATGATGGAGGAAGAAGCAAGACTCCAGACAGTGCTGTTCTGGTGGGGCAGGTGAGGCCATAGATGGATTCAGAAGAAAAGTACTCAGTTTGGAGTGGCCCCCATGTCACCGAATCCCAGAAGCAGCACTAAGGATGGTAGGTCACTCAGCCTGGATGAAGGAGCAAAAGTCCATTGGTGGGCAATTGTGCAGCCTCCTGAGATGTTCACCCTGCACCGTCTGACTCCTGATACTGAGATAACTGTCCTCTTCATTTCAGAACTCCACGATGCCTGGAGGTCCTGCTTCTATCCTTTTCTGTCCAAGACCCTGCCATTCAGGGAATCAGCTGGGGCTGATCTTACCCACAAGAGCAAAAGGACTTGAAATTTTGCCGGTATGAATATCAAACATAAAGCTCACGTTTTGGACATGTCACCCCATTAGGAGATTTCTCTACATACAAGATATTGCTATAATGCTTTAGTCTAACAGGACTCTTTGGTGTATTGCAGATAAATTTGCCAGTCACTCCTTATGTTTGTTCCATTCCACTATCTCCCTGGTTTCTGTACCCATCTTGGCTTCTGGCCAGATCCAGTTTTTGAATTACCATTAAGAGAAGCAGGACTTGTATCAACTCTCTCCACAATATTCTTCCCCTCTGGCAGGTGCTGAGATGAAAGGAAGAGTGTCCTAGCTAGAAGTCCCTGAGGGAGGGAAGCTGAAGAGTGTTCTAACCAAGGACTAATGAGGCAGCCATGTCCACCAGGCTCCTGTGACCCCCTTTGGAAGCTCTTTCCAATGAAACAGGGAACCAGTGCCTTTCTGTCTTCAGCTTGGTTGTGGCCAGTCCACAGGTACCTCCCCAAGCCTAGATACTGCCTTGACTGGGTTCTTTCTGTGTTTGAACTGCTCTCCCAGTGGACACCACCCTCGTGGACTCCAGATAATTTTCTGCCCCTCATTGCCAACTGCTGTGCCCTGTTTTCACATTAGCACAGAGGCACTTGTTCCTTTGGTCCCAGCCTGACTGAGTTTTTCTCCAGCCTCAGCCTGTGCAGCAGCATCTGCATTGCTGTCTCCATCTGGTTCCATCTGGTTATTTCCTCTGTTTCAAGATCCCAGTCACCTTGAACTACATCAGTATCACAGACAGCAGTAAGATGAAGGAGGCTCTGAGCCCTGATTACAGGGTAGGCACCTATGTTCTGGTTGCAGTAGTGACTGGTTCATTCACCCTCACTTGTCCCGTCCTTGCTTGACCAGCAGCACAGTGCAGCCTGGGTGGCCTGGATTCTGAGAGTCATCTATATCCTGGACCCTAAGCCCTGATCTCATTAGCCTAATGCTGTGATTAAGCTCAGCTTATTTACTCATTCAAAACAGCTTTAGCATCAAGTATGTGCCTATTTCAGAACTCCACGATGCCTGGGTCCATTTTGAATATCAGGGAATCAGCTGGGGCTGATCTTACCCACAAGAGCAAAAGGACTTGAAATTTTGCCGGTATGAATATCAAACATAAAGCTCACGTTTTGGACATGTCACCCCATTAGGAGATTTCTCTACATACAAGATATTGCTATAATGCTTTAGTCTAACAGGACTCTTTGGTGTATTGCAGATAAATTTGCCAGTCACTCCTTATGTTTGTTCCATTCCACTATCTCCCTGGTTTCTGTACCCATCTTGGCTTCTGGCCAGATCCAGTTTTTGAATTACCATTAAGAGAAGCAGGACTTGTATCAACTCTCTCACAATATTCTTCCCTCTGGCAGGTGCTGAGATGAAAGGAAGAGTGTCCTAGCTAGAAGTCCCTGAGGGAGGGAAGCTGAAGAGTGTTCTAACCAAGGACTAATGAGGCAGCCATGTCCACCAGGCTCCTGTGACCCCCTTTGGAAGCTCTTTCCAATGAAACAGGGAACCAGTGCCTTTCTGTCTTCAGCTTGGTTGTGGCCAGTCCACAGGTACCTCCCCAAGCCTAGATACTGCCTTGACTGGGTTCTTTCTGTGTTTGAACTGCTCTCCCAGTGGACACCACCCTCGTGGACTCCAGATAATTTTCTGCCCCTCATTGCCAACTGCTGTGCCCTGTTTTCACATTAGCACAGAGGCACTTGTTCCTTTGGTCCCAGCCTGACTGAGTTTTTCTCCAGCCTCAGCCTGTGCAGCAGCATCTGCATTGCTGTCTCCATCTGGTTCCATCTGGTTATTTCCTCTGTTTCAAGATCCCAGTCACCTTGAACTACATCAGTATCACAGACAGCAGTAAGATGAAGGAGGCTCTGAGCCCTGATTACAGGGTAGGCACCTATGTTCTGGTTGCAGTAGTGACTGGTTCATTCACCCTCACTTGTCCCGTCCTTGCTTGACCAGCAGCACAGTGCAGCCTGGGTGGCCTGGATTCTGAGAGTCATCTATATCCTGGACCCTAAGCCCTGATCTCATTAGCCTAATGCTGTGATTAAGCTCAGCTTATTTACTCATTCAAAACAGCTTTAGCATCAAGTATGTGCCTAGTTCTGTTATAGCTGCATGAAGGGTTATGAAAAGGCTATGGTGAAGTTGGCTGTAAAAACTTACACCCATGAAAATTACCCAGCAGCATAATAATATTCCATGGACAGAGGAGCCTGGCAGGCTGTATGTAATCCATGGGGTCACAAAGAGCCGGACATGACTGAGTGACTGAGCATGCACACACGCATAATAACATGAGATGTGAATGACACAGAAAGTCCCAGAATGGTCTGCAATTTGTTGTTGCTTGAATCAGAAGGGAAGTGCTCTGGGTGTTCCTAGGATGGCGAGGAACACTGTGATTGTTAGGGGAAGTCCGTCTGAATTAATGCAAGTCTTGAAGCTTTGAAGGATATAGACCAAGTGGCTCTGGATTTACAGGCAGTGGTTGGAGATCAGAGAGGTTCAAACTTCAGGGAATCATCCCCCTGAAGAATATTAGAGTTAAGATCGGTCTAATGAAAGTCAAAGGTTCTTGTCAGAGGCAGTAGAAGATAAAAGAATGTAACCCTTCTTTCTCTAACTTTGGAGAAAATCAAGAAGTTATTTGTCAAAATAAGCAACATTTATTGCTACAGGCTTTTATATACATTAACTCATTTGATCCCTAAAACAATGTTATACAATCAGCATTTAGATTTTCTGAGGCTCTGAGGGTGTAAGACTCCAAAGCCTTGTCAGAGTTTGAACCTGTGTGTCCTCCGAATACTTGCTTTTCTCACCGTGTCATGCTGCCACCCCACCCTGGTCCTCCTTCCTCTGGGTCCTGGTGACTCATACTCTTTCTTGGCAGATGCTGTGGTTTTTGATAACTCAGTAAATGAAGTCATCTTGATGTTGTTGCCACACCCAGTGGCCCCATGTCTGTGGGTTCTCAGGACTCTTGGCTGTTGGAGCAGGAACTCTGCAACTCATACTGTCTGGTGTTTTGTTTGTTTGTTTTGATTTTTGTTTAGTTTTGGTATAAGTTTCTTCTTTGAAAGAATGTAGATCAGGTTTCCCAAGGGGCTGAGCCAAAACCATTTAAGTTCTGTATTCAATTATATAAAGAAGATAAAGAAACCTTTTTTTAAAAAAAAAAAAAAATCAGGAATAGGAGTTCGCATCTCAGGTGAATTTCCTGCATCTCATCTCAGGTGAGCGTCCCATGCTCACAGTACTTGGGGCAGACTTTGTCTTCCCTTCTCATTTGAAGCCGTAAGCCTGGTGTGCCAGAAGCCTACTCATTATTCCAAAGCCCTTTACCTTCTCAATGCTCCTCTCCCAGCTCTTGTAAACACGATATATTGGGTGTCAGTGTCTGTCTCCCATGATTCCCTGGGTTGGGGTGCAATTAGGTGCACACTGTGCTTCTTGTAGAGGGGTGTGGAGGGAGGAAATCAGAGGGGACTGATGTGTGCTGAACGAATTCCATGGGCTAGGCACTGTGCCTTAGGTATATTTTAAAGATGAATCACAGTAGTAGATTACGATTGGCCTCATTTTGCAGTTGAGAGAACTGACACTCAGAGGAGCTGCAGTAATCTGCCCATCAAGAGCAGAAGCAGGGTTCTCTTGATTCTTGATTCTTAAGTTATTTATCCTTCCGTGTCAGACCTCATCCAGCTTGAACTTTATCCTATAGGCAATGGGGAATCACTGAAGGTGCCAAACAGGAAACCAAGAGACTATCAGAGTATGTTGGGAAGATTAACTTGACTGCAGTGAATGAGATGGATGGGAGAGAAGTGAGACCAAAGTTGTGAGGACCAATTAGGACCAATTAGGATGCTACTGCCACAAAGTCACATTGAGACACCTCCAGAAAGGCAGCAGAAGCAGAAAAGGTATTGAGGAGAGATCAGTGGCTCTCTGCAGCTGAGAGGACCCAGATATGATGAAGAAACCTGTCCTTCTTTCTGACCATTTAGGGTCTTATTGGCTCTTGGTGGCCTATGCCAGGAACAAGACTCAGTTGTCATTTCTGCTCAGGTCAGTTCATCTAGGAGCAGAGGTACACGTGTGTTAAGAAGGTACCTCGCTTTGATTTTTGGCAGGGCTGGCCAGGTTGGCTGCTCCTTCTGGGCAAGACCTAGACCTTTGAATGGTCTATTTATCCAGTGCAGGAGACTCCATCATGTATACTCAGTAAACTGTAATTGGAGTGGTGAGCTCAGAAGTGTCTCTGAAATAAGAGAAGGAACAACACTGTTTATGAGCAACTCACCTCCTCAGCTGGGGGAGGAAAATGGGTCTAATGACTCCTCCTTTACTGTTGGGGAAACCAAGGCTCAGAGGTTATGTGACTTTCCCACGGTCACTTGCAGAGCCAGAGGGCAGAATTATGATTCAGATGCATGGCCCTCAGTTTTGACCTGGAGTCTTGCTGGTTTCCCACCTCTTCTCTCTGTGGTGTCCAACAAACAGGGAAAATTAAGGATAAGCCTTCAAGTATGGTGGTTTATAGTTTACAAACCTGCTTCCTATTCATTATCTCATTTGATCCTCACAGCATTGGGGTATTATTATGCTTATTTTACAGAGGAAGAAACTGAAGCTCAAAGAATTGAAGGCTATGGTCAATCCACTGTGAGTGATAGAGCTGGAATTCAAAATGAGGTTTTCTGACTTGAAGTCCGAAGCTCTGTCTCAGAGCCATGAGAATAAGAAAACAAATGAAAACCAGGGCAGCAAAGAGGAGAAACAGAAGAGTCAGAGGAGGCAATGAACATAGTGAAGATGGTTCTGGAGTCCTTCAGGTTCAACATAATAAAAGCTTCTGGACAGCAAAAATTATTCACTGTAGGTGTGAGCTACCTGGGGAAATCAGTCTATCTGCTTGGGAAGTGAGCATGGCTCTTCCTAGAGGCTGATGAGTGGAGTAAATGACTTGAGAAGAGAAGGAAGCCAGAGAAAGAGCAAAAATGAACATGTCAGCATTTGTCTGCTAGGTGCCCAGTGAATTAGCTTGAGTGGGTGGATGGTTAGATGAGACCTAGGGAAATTGTACCTTCACTCGGACCACACACTACATGGTGCTCCTTACAACTCCTGAACAACTCTCCCTCCTCCTCTGTCCTTTAACCCATACACATGATCTCATGTTATAAACGACAATGTTTCCAGCCAAAGAGAAAGAAATACGGGTAGTGTTAAGAGAGAAGGTGAGAAGTAATTTGCTTTGTTCTGAAACGTGGAGAAATGGATGGAATGGAATCTTCCCACCTCCTCTCGTTTGCTAAAACCCTACTCTGGACTAAGTCAGGGTTCCTTCCTGCCCAGTTTCCTGTGGAGTGATCAATATGGCTTTTGTGGTTGGGCTTAGAAAGGTAAAGTACATGCAAGTACCTGGGGGTGCGGGCTCCTGCTCTTTGCTCACCTGTTAGAGAAACACTGCAGTGGGGCCTCTCTCAAGTCAGGGAGGGGAAAGGCCAAAGGGTTGGAGATAGTCTGTATAAGGCTGTGCCTTTGCCCACTGCTCAGCACAGGCTCAATCACTACTTAGCAAGTTGAACTAATAACTCTGGCCCGAAGGCTGAAGTGTGGTCTCATCATAGAGAACTTCTGGGCTTGTGTATCCTGATCCTGGGTTCCAATTCTAGCTGTCATCGATTATGCCTAGTATATAACACAGGGCTTCCCTGGTGGCTCAGATGGTAAAAAATCTGCCTGCAATGCAGGAAACGTGGGTTTGATCCCTGGTTCGGGAAGATACCCTGGAGAAGGGAATGGCAACCCACCTGAGTATTCTTGCCTAGGCAATCCCATGAACAAAGGAGCCTGGCAGGCTGAAGTCCATGGGGTCACAGAGTTGGACATGACTGAGTGATTAACACTTCACTTCTTCATATAACACAACATCTGTAGGTAGTCAGTGCTCAAGAAATAATCTGATGGAGTGAGTGAGTGAATGAAATAATTAGCTATAACTTTGATTTCCACGTCTGTAAAAGGGGCATTATAATGCTCACAGTGCCTCTCACTCCAAGCAATCCCCGAACCTCAGGAAACAAATGGATGGATGTTTATGCCCAGGAAGGTCTGGGTGCACATCGGTAACTGACGTTTGAGCCTCCTCCCCTCAGGTCTTATCACTGCTTGCTCTGTGGTTAGGACCAGCTCTATCCTCAGGCACCTGAAAGGCCTAAGCCCTAGCAGAATCCCTCTGAACTAACCTGCAGTTTCTTTCTTTCCCTCCTAAAGAGCTCGATTACCTCTGGGAGAATGCTTCAATGTATTTGGAGGCCTTTTCCACGCCCTCGCTCAGCCCAGGACCTGGTGCCGGTAAGGAAAGGAAACAGCTCACTTATAAACTCATCCCAGCCGAACCTCTTATTGAAATACTGACAGAGCCTTAAAGACTAGATGCCAGTGCTGTTCAAGAGGAGGAAAGGCCAAAGGGTTGGAGATAGTCTGTATAAGGCTGTGGGGCTTAGAAAGGTAAAGTACATGCAAGTACCTGGGGGTGCGGGCTCCTGCTCTTTGCTCACCTGTTAGAGAAACACTGCAGTGGGGCCTCTCTCAAGTCAGGGAGGGGAAAGGCCAAAGGGTTGGAGATAGTCTGTATAAGGCTGTGCCTTTGCCCACTGCTCAGCACAGGCTCAATCACTACTTAGCAAGTTGAACTAATAACTCTGGCCCGAAGGCTGAAGTGTGGTCTCATCATAGAGAACTTCTGGGCTTGTGTATCCTGATCCTGGGTTCCAATTCTAGCTGTCATCGATTATGCCTAGTATATAACACAGGGCTTCCCTGGTGGCTCAGATGGTAAAAAATCTGCCTGCAATGCAGGAAACGTGGGTTTGATCCCTGGTTCGGGAAGATACCCTGGAGAAGGGAATGGCAACCCACCTGAGTATTCTTGCCTAGGCAATCCCATGAACAAAGGAGCCTGGCAGGCTGAAGTCCATGGGGTCACAGAGTTGGACATGACTGAGTGATTAACACTTCACTTCTTCATATAACACAACATCTGTAGGTAGTCAGTGCTCAAGAAATAATCTGATGGAGTGAGTGAGTGAATGAAATAATTAGCTATAACTTTGATTTCCACGTCTGTAAAAGGGGCATTATAATGCTCACAGTGCCTCTCACTCCAAGCAATCCCCGAACCTCAGGAAACAAATGGATGGATGTTTATGCCCAGGAAGGTCTGGGTGCACATCGGTAACTGACGTTTGAGCCTCCTCCCCTCAGGTCTTATCACTGCTTGCTCTGTGGTTAGGACCAGCTCTATCCTCAGGCACCTGAAAGGCCTAAGCCCTAGCAGAATCCCTCTGAACTAACCTGCAGTTTCTTTCTTTCCCTCCTAAAGAGCTCGATTACCTCTGGGAGAATGCTTCAATGTATTTGGAGGCCTTTTCCACGCCCTCGCTCAGCCCAGGACCTGGTGCCGGTAAGGAAAGGAAACAGCTCACTTATAAACTCATCCCAGCCGAACCTCTTATTGAAATACTGACAGAGCCTTAAAGACTAGATGCCAGTGCTGAAGGCACTTTTATAAAACCCCTACCTCTGAGCTAAATATAGTCATTAGAGGGAAGGTGGTGTGGATTTGGGAGGTGGGGAGGGGCTGAGGAGAGGGAGGGATGAAGCCTGGAGGAGAGTGGAAGGAGGGAAGAAAGGAGGTCAAAAAGAAGCAGCAGTGGTCTGAGGGAGAGAAAGGAAGCAGAAAAGAAATGGAAGAAGTAGGGAGAATACGAAGAGATGCAGAAAAAGAGTTGCAGGGCAAGAGATAGAAATAGAGGGCTGGAGAGACAGAGATCAACCAGTCTCTGGGAATGGCAGAAAATCTCAGCAGCATTCTGATGTTGAAGAAGTGTGCCAGCCTGGTGGAGAGAGCACTGTGGGGACCACAGAAGTCACCTGGGGTAGAGATAGACTGGGATAAGGCCGGGTCTGGGGTCTGGCCACCTGCCAAGAACCCTTGCTAATTGATTATCTGCTTCAGTAATGACCAGCAGAAACAGTGCACTTCTCTAGACCACTGCCTCCCTCCCCACATCTTCATTAGGACCCAGGCCAGGCATTACCTTAACCCCAAGGCAGTACTTCTGGGGCTTAGAGTCCCAGCCAGTCTAATTTTGGCCTTGGGGGCGGATAGGGCAGCACTTCTCAGTAATGGCAGCAGTGGTGTGCCCTTCTAGATAGCCTGGCCCAAGTTGGGGTGGAACTGTGAGGCTGTGTATAGTGAAAGAATACAGCTTCACAGACACTTGGAAGAAATTGGCTTCCATAGCTTCAAGCCCCTCACCTGCCAAGGCCATGGACAAAACAGGCAGGTTGAAGCAATGACTTGGAAGCATTAATGTGAAATGAGTCAGGGGACAGGCCAGCTGAGCTGAAGCTGTGAGTGGACTGCCTGGTGGACTGCCTGGGGAGAGTCCAGTGTGGGGGCTCATGTGGGGAGAAGGGGGAGCTGAAGCACATGGGAGGAGCAGCAGGAAGGGGAGACTGTCAGAGAGGTTTGGGGAATCCACTGCACTTTGGTCTAAAACCTAAACCTGGTGCAGGAAAGGGGACCCCTACCAGGGCCTGAAAGTGGGCTCTTGTCTAACACTCAGAAATGAATTGTCTGAGGAGACCAATGTGTTGACAAAGCAGGAGATTTTACTGGTATGGGCGCCCTGGTGGAGAGCAGTAGGGTGAGGGAGCCCAGGAGAACTACTCTGCCATGTGGCTTGCAGCCTTAGGTTTTATGGTGACGGGTTTAGCTTCCAGGTTGTCTTTGGCTAATTATTTCAACTCAGGGTCCTTCCTGGTGACGCACACATTGCTCAGTCAAGATGGCTGCCAGTGAGAAGGATTCTGGGAGGTGGTTGGACACGTGGTGTCTCCTTTTTTTAAGATTAAAAAAATATATTATTTATTTATTTATTTTTGACTCTTCTGGTTTTCACTGCTGCCACAGACTCTTCTCTAGTTACAGGGAGTGGAGGTTACTCTCTAGTTGAGGTGAGCTGGCTTCTTGTGGTGACTTCTCCTGTTGAGGAATTCGGGCTCTAAGGCACATGGGCTTCAGTAACTGTGGCACATGGGCTCAATAGTTGCTGCTCCTAGGCTCTAGAGCATAGGTTCAACAGTTGTGGCTCACAGGCTTAGTTGCTCCCCACCATGTGGGATCTCCCCAGATCAGGGATCAGGGATAGAACCCGTGTCTCCTGTATTGGCAAGTGAACTCTTTACCACTGAACCACCAGGGAAGCCGCATGGTGTCTGCTTTTAACCTTTCCTCAACTTTTTCTGTCAGTTGGGGCTTATTAGTTCCACGTTGCTTACCAGGACCTCCTGTCATAAAATAACTCACTCAACTGGTTACTATGGTGCCTGGCCAGGGTGGGTGGTTTCAGTCGGTGTACCTTCCCTAACAAAACCACATGAACATCATATGCAACTAGATTTGTTTTCACAAGTGCTCTGGCCCCTTGGGATGTGGGGATCATGGCTCTGATCATGGCCTGTGGCTCTGTGGGTGTGGAAATCTGGAGGAAGGACAGTTGTGTTGGCTCTGAGACTGCTCTATGAACAGGTTGGGGCCCTGGTGAAGGGTGGACATAGCCAAAGCCTCAGGGACGCAGAAGACTGGAGCTCTCCTTTGCATCCCATTCCCTTTCCCTCATGGATTCTGGGGAAAAGTGACATGCTCTCTCGCTGGTGTGCCAGCACAGGAGGAGATAGATCAATTAGCCTTGTCACCCTTTCCCCAGGCTCCACAAGAGCAGAACAGTTCCTGTCCCTGTGGGAAGATCAGGCATTATTTATGAGTGCCTCGGAAGGGGACTTCGGAATTCATCCTTGCTTCCCCTCAGTGGGCAAGATCAGGCATTATTTATGGTGACGGGTTTAGCTTCCAGGTTGTCTTTGGCTAATTATTTCAACTCAGGGTCCTTCCTGGTGACGCACATTGCTCAGTCAAGATGGCTGCCAGTGAGAAGGATTCTGGGAGGTGGTTGGACACGTGGTGTCTCCTTTTTTTAAGATTAAAAAAATATATTATTTATTTATTTATTTTTGACTCTTCTGGTTTTCACTGCTGCCACAGACTCTTCTCTAGTTACAGGGAGTGGAGGTTACTCTCTAGTTGAGGTGAGCTGGCTTCTTGTGGTGACTTCTCCTGTTGAGGAATTCGGGCTCTAAGGCACATGGGCTTCAGTAACTGTGGCACATGGGCTCAATAGTTGCTGCTCCTAGGCTCTAGAGCATAGGTTCAACAGTTGTGGCTCACAGGCTTAGTTGCTCCCCACCATGTGGGATCTCCCCAGATCAGGGATCAGGGATAGAACCCGTGTCTCCTGTATTGGCAAGTGAACTCTTTACCACTGAACCACCAGGGAAGCCGCATGGTGTCTGCTTTTAACCTTTCCTCAACTTTTTCTGTCAGTTGGGGCTTATTAGTTCCACGTTGCTTACCAGGACCTCCTGTCATAAAATAACTCACTCAACTGGTTACTATGGTGCCTGGCCAGGGTGGGTGGTTTCAGTCGGTGTACCTTCCCTAACAAAACCACATGAACATCATATGCAACTAGATTTGTTTTCACAAGTGCTCTGGCCCCTTGGGATGTGGGGATCATGGCTCTGATCATGGCCTGTGGCTCTGTGGGTGTGGAAATCTGGAGGAAGGACAGTTGTGTTGGCTCTGAGACTGCTCTATGAACAGGTTGGGGCCCTGGTGAAGGGTGGACATAGCCAAAGCCTCAGGGACGCAGAAGACTGGAGCTCTCCTTTTGCATCCCATTCCCTTTCCCTCATGGATTCTGGGGAAAAGTGACATGCTCTCTCGCTGGTGTGCGAGCACAGGAGGAGATAGATCAATTAGCCTTGTCACCCTTTCCCCAGGCTCCACAAGAGCAGAACAGTTCCTGTCCCCTGTGGGAAGATCAGGCATTATTTATGAGTGCCTCGGAAGGGGGACTTCGGGAATATCCATCCTTGCTCCCCTCCCCATAGCTGGAAAAGGGAGAGGGGAGGAGCTGGTGGTGCCTGCAGGCTCCTGCTTTCTTAAAGGCACAGGAAACCCTCACTGGAGGTCCTGGATCCAGCCCACACTGGAAGCCTGGGCAGCTTCCAGATAAAGCAAAGAGGTGCAACTGAGACCTACTGCAAGGAGAACCCACCGATAGCAAAGGATAAGAAACGTTTGTGTGAGTAATGGAAGGAACATGGGGCTTTTCTACACCTGGCATCCTCAGGGGTAGCTCATCTGAGCACCGCAAGCATTGGCCCCAAACACAGTCAGCAGGTTAGACAGAAGTTCACTGGACCAACTGGCACAAACCAAAGATTAAAGGTTGGGGAATGGGTAGAGGTCTCAGTACAACAGGAGGATGGAAATAAAATGGTTCCAAGGTTTGGGGGTCAGGAAACACCACATGATGGCCTGGCTTTTCTCCTTGTTGGAGAGAGTAACTGAGAGTCCAAGATTCCAACAAAAGGAGTCCAAGCAGAAAAGAGAGAGAATGAGGGGCTAAAGGAAAGTGAGAAAGTGGTGGCTAGAGGAGCTGGAATGGGAATGGAGGGGAGGAAAGAAAATAAAGCAATAGCTGAGTGGAAGGAACTTAGGATAAAGGTGTGGGCCAGGGATCCACAGCATGTTGAGGAAGCAAGAGGTGAGGCTGGAGAGCCTGGAGACAGGCTAAGGGAAGAGTCAGAGGGTGAGGGTGACAGAGCTACTGTAAGGCAGGGAGAGGGGCAGACTGGAGCAAGTGAAAAGTGGGGAACCAAGGGGAAAAGGAAAGGAGAGGGCAGATGGGAGGGGAGGTAGGGATGGGGGAGGGGAGAAAGAGGCCTGAGAGCTCGAAGGAGTGGGCCGCAGGGAAGGAGGCAGGTGGGAGGGTAGGAGGAGAGAGGGCAGTGAGCCAGCAAAGGAGAGCTTGCAGCTTTTTTCCCCTCTCTTTCATTTCAATCGCTATCAATAATGCATTCCCAAGGAGCTGCCGTGACAGCAATTAAAAAAGCATTTATGCTTCCAGAGAGAAGTTGAAATTATTTCCTCCCACCTCCCTATGCTTTCTGGGCAACGGTCCTTAGTGATGATCTTCCCGGTGGTGTGCAGCCCAAACCCAGGACATGCTAGGGAACAGATGGACAGGGGCCAGGGAGGATTCTCCACCCTCTTCCCAGAGGTGAAATATCTGAATGTTTTATACCAGGGTCTGGGTGTGAGGGTATCATGGGAAATGGGGGGAGGTGCAGAAAGCAGGGGGTTTTAAACAGGACACATTCAATAAAACCTTTCCTGATTACCAACCTCTGCAAATGGGAGAAGGAGGCTGGCTGCGTCTTCAATCTGATGGCTGGAGGGGACACCTGTCTCTCTTTGCTAAAGTACCAAGAATCCAGGAGGCTGCATGGTGAGGAGTGTTTTCTAGAGCTGATTTCAGTTCAGTAGACCTTCACTGAGCTTTTCCTGTGTGCCAGGACCTCTGACAGGTGGTGGGGGTGTTCCAGAAAGAGTAAAAGGGTTCTCTGTCCTCTAGGAGCTAATAATCTGATGGACAAGAGACACATTGAATTGCACGCAAAAAAGCTGTGATACCAGGCAGATGGCGCCAGGAGGCACTGGGAGCACAAGAGAAGGGGGATAGAGAAGGTGAGAATAGGTTGCTGAGAGTGGAGCTGGAGGGGGCAGGGATGGCCATTGCTCCATCACTTCCTTACCTCCATGAGCCACGCTGTGTGCCAGGAACTTCACATACATTGCCTTTCACCTGACAGGAAGCAAATATTGTAACAGACTAGGAAACCAGGTCACCTAGCTTGCTGGAAGTCACACAGCTGGTAAGTGACAGAGCCAGGTTGCAAGATATCAGTCTACCCCTTACCATTCTGTTCCACTTCCTTTTGGGACTGTTTAACTCCAGAGCTTGCTTACTTAGCAATTCCATGTCTAGGAATTTATCTTATAGATGTCCTTGCACATGACCACAATGACCTTGTATACAGAGTTGCTCACTGCAACATCCTTTTTCATAGCAAAGGATTGGAAATGGCTTCATGTGCATCCTAGGGGATTGGTTAAATGGATTTGTAGACAATGGAATACTCTGCAATCCTCAGGAGACATGGAGAACACTTCATGTATGGATATGGAATAATTCCCAGAACACACTGTTTAGTAAAACAATAGATAAACAAGCACAGAGCAAAGTATTTAATATATTGTCACTTATTTATACATAATTGCTTCTTTAGCACAGTATATACATGGAAGGAGATACAGAAAACAGGTTGCAGTGGTTGTTTCTGGGAAGAGTAAAGTTTGGGGATCAACAGCAGAAGGAAGACTGTTCACGGTCTTTTCTTTTGTAACGTGAGTTTTGGACTTTTTCAGTATATTACCTCTTACAAATAAATTAATTAATTAAAAATAAATGTCCTGGCCTAGGCAATGTGTAGTCTTAATGAGCAGGAAGAGAGATGACAGGTTTTTTGAACATGTACCAAGAATCCAGGAGGCTGCATGGTGAGGAGTGTTTTCTAGAGCTGATTTCAGTTCAGTAGACCTTCACTGAGCTTTTCCTGTGTGCCAGGACCTCTGACAGGTGGTGGGGGTGTTCCAGAAAGAGTAAAAGGGTTCTCTGTCCTCTAGGAGCTAATAATCTGATGGACAAGAGACACATTGAATTGCACGCAAAAAAGCTGTGATACCAGGCAGATGGCGCCAGGAGGCACTGGGAGCACAAGAGAAGGGGGATAGAGAAGGTGAGAATAGGTTGCTGAGAGTGGAGCTGGAGGGGGCAGGGATGGCCATTGCTCCATCACTTCCTTACCTCCATGAGCCACGCTGTGTGCCAGGAACTTCACATACATTGCCTTTCACCTGACAGGAAGCAAATATTGTAACAGACTAGGAAACCAGGTCACCTAGCTTGCTGGAAGTCACACAGCTGGTAAGTGACAGAGCCAGGTTGCAAGATATCAGTCTACCCCTTACCATTCTGTTCCACTTCCTTTTGGGACTGTTTAACTCCAGAGCTTGCTTACTTAGCAATTCCATGTCTAGGAATTTATCTTATAGATGTCCTTGCACATGACCACAATGACCTTGTATACAGAGTTGCTCACTGCAACATCCTTTTTCATAGCAAAGGATTGGAAATGGCTTCATGTGCATCCTAGGGGATTGGTTAAATGGATTTGTAGACAATGGAATACTCTGCAATCCTCAGGAGACATGGAGAACACTTCATGTATGGATATGGAATAATTCCCAGAACACACTGTTTAGTAAAACAATAGATAAACAAGCACAGAGCAAAGTATTTAATATATTGTCACTTATTTATACATAATTGCTTCTTTAGCACAGTATATACATGGAAGGAGATACAGAAAACAGGTTGCAGTGGTTGTTTCTGGGAAGAGTAAAGTTTGGGGATCAACAGCAGAAGGAAGACTGTTCACGGTCTTTTCTTTTGTAACGTGAGTTTTGGACTTTTTCAGTATATTACCTCTTACAAATAAATTAATTAATTAAAAATAAATGTCCTGGCCTAGGCAATGTGTAGTCTTAATGAGCAGGGAAGAGGAGATGACAGGTTTTGGAAGCAGTAGAGTTGGAGAGGCTGTTGATATTAGCTTTTGAAAAACCTGGATTTGGAACTGCACACCAGCACTTAAAGTAAACTCCAAATCTTCAGATAAGTTACTCCCCCTCATTAGATCTCAATTGATACGTACGGAGCTAGGGCCTCTCCCTCCTCGTGGGGAAGATGGTGATGGTGCAGGCAGGCACTTGAGGTGTTGTCTGTGCTGAATGCTCAGTTAGTGGCAGCTGTGACCCCTATGGGCCCTGGGAGAAACCAAGAGAAGCAGAGCCTAGGTGCTGCTCATGTCTGGTCAAGAATAAGTAACACCTCACTGATTCTTGGTGCCTCTCTGACTCAGGGCGCCCCTGAGCAAATCTGTGTGCCCTCTTGCTTGGGCAGAGGTGGCCTTCACAGAGAACTGCCCCACAAAGGGTCTCTGTCTGGCTCGGAACCCTAAGGGCAATCCCAGCCTTGCTTTGACTTGAAGGCTCTCTCTGTACTTTTTTTGCAAGGAGCTTTCAGCTGTCCTCAAAGATTTTCTCTCCAGCCCGAAGGCTATGCCTTTCTGGAGGTTGCTCTTTGTGTGAGTCCATATGAGGTGAGGGGGGAGGCAGAGGTCTGTCAGGTGATGTGCCAGAGTGGAGTCAGAAGATTTCTGGCCTAACTGTGAGCTCCAGGTCCTTCAGTCCAACTCCCTAAGCCCCAGCTTCCTCATCTGTAGAATGGAGATAACCCTGCAATGATCAAGTATATGGTAAAAGCACTGCATTAGTGTGGAAGCAGGAAAGTTGCCTGAAGCAAGTTTTCTTTTTCTTAGGATGGTTGTGATATAGACAGTTGTGGAGAGTGGTACATGGGCCTCAGGTCAGGTCAGATCAAAGCAGGATCAGCCGCCAATAACATGGAAGGAGATACAGAAAACAGGTTGCAGTGGTTGTTTCTGGGAAGAGTAAAGTTTGGGGATCAACAGCAGAAGGAAGACTGTTCACGGTCTTTTCTTTTGTAACGTGAGTTTTGGACTTTTTCAGTATATTACCTCTTACAAATAAATTAATTAATTAAAAATAAATGTCCTGGCCTAGGCAATGTGTAGTCTTAATGAGCAGGGAAGAGGAGATGACAGGTTTTGGAAGCAGTAGAGTTGGAGAGGCTGTTGATATTAGCTTTTGAAAAACCTGGATTTGGAACTGCACACCAGCACTTAAAGTAAACTCCAAATCTTCAGATAAGTTACTCCCCCTCATTAGATCTCAATTGATACGTACGGAGCTAGGGCCTCTCCCTCCTCGTGGGGAAGATGGTGATGGTGCAGGCAGGCACTTGAGGTGTTGTCTGTGCTGAATGCTCAGTTAGTGGCAGCTGTGACCCCTATGGGCCCTGGGAGAAACCAAGAGAAGCAGAGCCTAGGTGCTGCTCATGTCTGGTCAAGAATAAGTAACACCTCACTGATTCTTGGTGCCTCTCTGACTCAGGGCGCCCCTGAGCAAATCTGTGTGCCCTCTTGCTTGGGCAGAGGTGGCCTTCACAGAGAACTGCCCCACAAAGGGTCTCTGTCTGGCTCGGAACCCTAAGGGCAATCCCAGCCTTGCTTTGACTTGAAGGCTCTCTCTGTACTTTTTTTGCAAGGAGCTTTCAGCTGTCCTCAAAGATTTTCTCTCCAGCCCGAAGGCTATGCCTTTCTGGAGGTTGCTCTTTGTGTGAGTCCATATGAGGTGAGGGGGGAGGCAGAGGTCTGTCAGGTGATGTGCCAGAGTGGAGTCAGAAGATTTCTGGCCTAACTGTGAGCTCCAGGTCCTTCAGTCCAACTCCCTAAGCCCCAGCTTCCTCATCTGTAGAATGGAGATAACCCCTGCAATGATCAAGTATATGGTAAAAGCACTGCATTAGTGTGGAAGCAGGAAAGTTGCCTGAAGCAAGTTTTCTTTTTCTTAGGATGGTTGTGATATAGACAGTTGTGGAGAGTGGTACATGGGCCTCAGGTCAGGTCAGATCAAAGCAGGATCAGCCTAGGCTTTCAAAGTAACATGGTGAGACTTTGCTAGTTCTGCTCCTGCTGCTTGGGAGGGACCTGTGGGTGGGCAGGTGAGCACTGGGAGAGGAGAGAGGCTCAGTGGACTAGCTGCAGAGGCTTTTCTGGGGTTTTTCTCTACTCACTCAACAATCAGGAATGGATAATCCTTGATTGGCTCTACTGGGAAATTCTAAGACACGAGTGGCCCCCCCCCTTGAGAAATCTTCAGGCAGATGTGGGCACAGAGATCATTCAGTCATTCAACAAACACTTATGGAGCCCTTTATGAAAATGTTTGTGAAAGATGCCCAGGATGAAGCATCCACCGCCCCTGCTTTCTAGAAGCTTATAGTGTGGCAGAGAAGATCATTCATGGCACGTAAGACTGTATTTTCATAAGAGAAATTTTAACCATTGTGCCAACTGATTTTTTGAGAACTGAATGAACACGGGGCTTGAGTGGTCAAGGCCAGGGAGATTCAACTACGAAAGGTTTCCTGAGGAACCTGGAGCCTGACCAGAAACAAAAGGCCACAGTGAGAGGAGGCGGGGGAACCCATGCAGAACATTGGAGAGCAGTGTGTCCCTTCAGGACAGGGATGTGTAATGAGCTGGAGAGAAGAGGGCTGCCGGTGGGTGGACGGAGGCCCAGGGGCAGTGTGGTCCCTCTCCAAAACTGTCAGCCGCACAGCTGTATTGCTGCCTTCCTCTGTGGGGGGTGGGGGGTGGGGAGTGGGGAGAGCAAGCAAACTGCTTATTATTCTCCTCTCAGCCTCACCCAGGGATCTCACCCTGCCAAATAGCAGAGTGAACAGGAGCTATAAACGTCTGGCAGAGGCACACGTCAGATCTGGCCAGTGGAGCAGCATGGCCTGGTTGGCTCCTGGCTCGTGCTGACCTCAGTCCAGCCAGAGGCACCAGGCACCTGGGTCACCTGCTTTGTGTCTGAGTTAGAACCCGCCCATGTTGGAGATGGCAACTCTCTCTCTGTCTGTTGGGCCTCTCTGTCCAGCAGGCCTGCCTGGTAGATTCACATAAGTATTGATTGTCTGTTAGGAGGTGAGAAAGGGGGTACATGGGCCTCAGGTCAGGTCAGATCAAAGCAGGATCAGCCTAGGCTTTCAAAGTAACATGGTGAGACTTTGCTAGTTCTGCTCCTGCTGCTTGGGAGGGACCTGTGGGTGGGCAGGTGAGCACTGGGAGAGGAGAGAGGCTCAGTGGACTAGCTGCAGAGGCTTTTCTGGGGTTTTTCTCTACTCACTCAACAATCAGGAATGGATAATCCTTGATTGGCTCTACTGGGAAATTCTAAGACACGAGTGGCCCCCCCCCTTGAGAAATCTTCAGGCAGATGTGGGCACAGAGATCATTCAGTCATTCAACAAACACTTATGGAGCCCTTTATGAAAATGTTTGTGAAAGATGCCCAGGATGAAGCATCCACCGCCCCTGCTTTCTAGAAGCTTATAGTGTGGCAGAGAAGATCATTCATGGCACGTAAGACTGTATTTTCATAAGAGAAATTTTAACCATTGTGCCAACTGATTTTTTGAGAACTGAATGAACACGGGGCTTGAGTGGTCAAGGCCAGGGAGATTCAACTACGAAAGGTTTCCTGAGGAACCTGGAGCCTGACCAGAAACAAAAGGCCACAGTGAGAGGAGGCGGGGGAACCCATGCAGAACATTGGAGAGCAGTGTGTCCCTTCAGGACAGGGATGTGTAATGAGCTGGAGAGAAGAGGGCTGCCGGTGGGTGGACGGAGGCCCAGGGGCAGTGTGGTCCCTCTCCAAAACTGTCAGCCGCACAGCTGTATTGCTGCCTTCCTCTGTGGGGGGTGGGGGGTGGGGAGTGGGGAGAGCAAGCAAACTGCTTATTATTCTCCTCTCAGCCTCACCCAGGGATCTCACCCTGCCAAATAGCAGAGTGAACAGGAGCTATAAACGTCTGGCAGAGGCACACGTCAGATCTGGCCAGTGGAGCAGCATGGCCTGGTTGGCTCCTGGCTCGTGCTGACCTCAGTCCAGCCAGAGGCACCAGGCACCTGGGTCACCTGCTTTGTGTCTGAGTTAGAACCCGCCCATGTTGGAGATGGCAACTCTCTCTCTGTCTGTTGGGCCTCTCTGTCCAGCAGGCCTGCCTGGTAGATTCACATAAGTATTGATTGTCTGCTCAGTCATCCGGGAAGGGAGCAAGAGAGCAAAACCTGGCAGGGGGAGAACCCTATCAGACAGCCCTGGATGAACAGAGTGCTTGGGCTGAAGGCTGACTAAGACCACCTTTGGCCTTCTCCCTGTAAGAGAGGCAGACATCTTAGGGTGGAAGACACCCTGGAGGGTGGTATACACCAAATTCAGAAAAGTGCTCACCTCAGGTGAACAAGGTTAGCAGAGGGAACAAGGGGTTCTATGGTGGCATTCTTAGTGGTATTCCTGATCTTGTTCTTTGTATCTTTCTCTATGTCTGAATAGTTCCTAATGCGTTTTGGTTTAAAGACTCTTGAGCATTCATCGAATCCTTCCTCCAGTGTCCAGGCCAGCCTTTAGCAATCCTCTGGAAACTGGTGATATTCCAGCCTAAGCTTAAAGCTCTAAAGATGGAGTTCCCAAGACCCCAACATAACCCAGGCTGCATCCTGCTACCTGCTGTTCCTGCAGCTTGGTCAGGGAAAGTTGTTCCTTCTCTGAAAGCTCTGCCTCTGTGAGGAGGGAGAGCTTGACTCTGGGCCCCGAGGAGCAGCTTTGTCGCATTTTGGAAGTCCCTCCTTGATCCTTCTTTTCTACTGGCATCATCTCCATTACCCTACTCCCAGTAGCCCCACTGTCTGAGTAGCCAGTGGGAAGAGACATCTGTTACTTTGGGGAATGGTGGGTCTGAGAGAGAAGCAGAGACCAGACAAGTGTTCAACTTCCGTCTTTCCTTTGCTTCCATCTTTCCAAGACAAACGCCCTTGTGAAGGACCAGGGATTTGGTCTAAGAACTTTCGCAGGAAAATTGCCCTATCTAGAGTCGATGCATCCAGAGTTGGTGACTAAGAAAGAGATTGAAACTACCCCATCCTTGTCAGTAACTTGGGTATGACCTTGGAGCAAAGAGATGGTCGTTTTCATGTTAGGGGGAGCCTGTCAACCTGGAAATTCAAGAACCAGCCATTAAAATTAGAGGAATTCCAGTAACCCCTGTCAGGCTGTAATCTCTGTGGGGGCAGAGACCCCTCCTATTATTGTGTGGGGCACACAGCAGGCACTTCATTAGGGCTTGTTGAAATGCTGAGAAAAAGATTGGCCCTGGTGAGAACGTTTTCATAGCTGGGGAAGTATGCCACAGAGATCGCAAGCTTTGGAGTCAGACTTGGATTTGAACCTGAACCTTGACATATGGCGGCTGTGTGATCAGGGGTGTTGCTTCACCTCTCTACTCTAGGATTCCCTGATCTGTAAAAAGGCAACAATGATAGTGCCTCCCTCATGGGGTGTTACCCAGTCTAATGTACAGAATGCAGCTAGTCCTTAACAGGTGCCCAAATCCCCTGCCCCCACCTTGAACTCTTCAATTCCCCTTCTTGAAGCTCCTGATGGAGATATTTTACAGCTGTGTCCTTGTCTTAGTCTGTGTTTCGTTTTGGTTTAAAGACTCTTGAGCATTCATCGAATCCTTCCTCCAGTGTCCAGGCCAGCCTTTAGCAATCCTCTGGAAACTGGTGATATTCCAGCCTAAGCTTAAAGCTCTAAAGATGGAGTTCCCAAGACCCCAACATAACCCAGGCTGCATCCTGCTACCTGCTGTTCCTGCAGCTTGGTCAGGGAAAGTTGTTCCTTCTCTGAAAGCTCTGCCTCTGTGAGGAGGGAGAGCTTGACTCTGGGCCCCGAGGAGCAGCTTTGTCGCATTTTGGAAGTCCCTCCTTGATCCTTCTTTTCTACTGGCATCATCTCCATTACCCTACTCCCAGTAGCCCCACTGTCTGAGTAGCCAGTGGGAAGAGACATCTGTTACTTTGGGGAATGGTGGGTCTGAGAGAGAAGCAGAGACCAGACAAGTGTTCAACTTCCGTCTTTCCTTTGCTTCCATCTTTCCAAGACAAACGCCCTTGTGAAGGACCAGGGATTTGGTCTAAGAACTTTCGCAGGAAAATTGCCCTATCTAGAGTCGATGCATCCAGATTTGGTGACTAAGAAAGAGATTGAAACTACCCCCATCCTTGTCAGTAACTTGGGTATGACCTTGGAGCAAAGAGATGGTCGTTTTCATGTTAGGGGGAGCCTGTCAACCTGGAAATTCAAGAACCAGCCATTAAAATTAGAGGAATTCCAGTAACCCCTGTCAGGCTGTAATCTCTGTGGGGGCAGAGACCCCTCCTATTATTGTGTGGGGCACACAGCAGGCACTTCATTAGGGCTTGTTGAAATGCTGAGAAAAAGATTGGCCCTGGTGAGAACGTTTTCATAGCTGGGGAAGTATGCCACAGAGATCGCAAGCTTTGGAGTCAGACTTGGATTTGAACCTGAACCTTGACATATGGCGGCTGTGTGATCAGGGGTGTTGCTTCACCTCTCTACTCTAGGATTCCCTGATCTGTAAAAAGGCAACAATGATAGTGCCTCCCTCATGGGGTGTTACCCAGTCTAATGTACAGAATGCAGCTAGTCCTTAACAGGTGCCCAAATCCCCTGCCCCCACCTTGAACTCTTCAATTCCCCTTCTTGAAGCTCCTGATGGAGATATTTTTACAGCTGTGTCCTTGTCTTAGTCTGTGTTTCTATGTTGTCTTGTTTCTGATTTTGTCATAGCTCCTTTCTGGGGGGTCAGTTTTCTCCCCTCTCTGTTTCTCTCCTTACCTTTTCTCCCAGTCCATTTTCTTTATTATTATTTTTCACTCCACCTCTTCCCATCCTCCTTCTTTATCTCTCCGTCTCTCCTTCATGATTCCTACCCTCCAGGGCCTCTGTTTGACTGTACTTCTCACCTTGCTGTTCCATATTCCTCTATTCAAGGTATGATACTCACCTTAACATGTTCAAGTAAATGAGTGAGAAGCATCTTCCACTTCGCAAACCAGACAGGGAGCTGTCTCTACAAAGGCTGTGCCTGATAATTAGATAGTCATTCCTGGGAAAAGCTCTTAACTCTTGGAACCCAAATGGGTCTAACCCCTTGTTATTGCTCCTACTTCCCAAGGGCCTCGGTCTCGATCAGGGTCTTCTGCAAAGCAACAGCAAGGCATTGAAAACCGTGTTGTCCAAGAAATGGACTCCTTCTCCTGAATACATTCCCAGGTCAGGATTCTGCAGGACTCTGGAGGGAGGGGACATTGTTTGGAGGATCAAGAAGCTCTCATCTAATGGGAGAGTCAGCACTCTCATGAGTCAGGCCTGAGACAAGCTCAGACGACAAGCAATAAATAGAAAGCAATTTTCTTCCTAAGCCTTGAGAAGCTGTGCCATTTAGAACAAAACAAATTTAATCAAGAAGACTTCTTGGAGGAGGTGAATACGGGGCAGGGACTGAAACAAGATACTGGGTTGATGGGGGCACCCAGATAGAGAACAGTGGGTCTTCTCAGAGGGCAGATGAGGGTACCCAGGTTGTGTTGTGTTCAGGGGCTGTGAATTTAGTTGGACACATTAGAGCCAAGGACCATCATAATGATTCCCTGATCTGTAAAAAGGCAACAATGATAGTGCCTCCCTCATGGGGTGTTACCCAGTCTAATGTACAGAATGCAGCTAGTCCTTAACAGGTGCCCAAATCCCCTGCCCCCACCTTGAACTCTTCAATTCCCCTTCTTGAAGCTCCTGATGGAGATATTTTTACAGCTGTGTCCTTGTCTTAGTCTGTGTTTCTATGTTGTCTTGTTTCTGATTTTGTCATAGCTCCTTTCTGGGGGGTCAGTTTTCTCCCCTCTCTGTTTCTCTCCTTACCTTTTCTCCCAGTCCATTTTCTTTATTATTATTTTTCACTCCACCTCTTCCCATCCTCCTTCTTTATCTCTCCGTCTCTCCTTCATGATTCCTACCCTCCAGGGCCTCTGTTTGACTGTACTTCTCACCTTGCTGTTCCATATTCCTCTATTCAAGGTATGATACTCACCTTAACATGTTCAAGTAAATGAGTGAGAAGCATCTTCCACTTCGCAAACCAGACAGGGAGCTGTCTCTACAAAGGCTGTGCCTGATAATTAGATAGTCATTCCTGGGAAAAGCTCTTAACTCTTGGAACCCAAATGGGTCTAACCCCTTGTTATTGCTCCTACTTCCCAAGGGCCTCGGTCTCGATCAGGGTCTTCTGCAAAGCAACAGCAAGGCATTGAAAACCGTGTTGTCCAAGAAATGGACTCCTTCTCCTGAATACATTCCCAGGTCAGGATTCTGCAGGACTCTGGAGGGAGGGGACATTGTTTGGAGGATCAAGAAGCTCTCATCTAATGGGAGAGTCAGCACTCTCATGAGTCAGGCCTGAGACAAGCTCAGACGACAAGCAATAAATAGAAAGCAATTTTCTTCCTAAGCCTTGAGAAGCTGTGCCATTTAGAACAAAACAAATTTAATCAAGAAGACTTCTTGGAGGAGGTGAATACGGGGCAGGGACTGAAACAAGATACTGGGTTGATGGGGGCACCCAGATAGAGAACAGTGGGTCTTCTCAGAGGGCAGATGAGGGTACCCAGGTTGTGTTGTGTTCAGGGGCTGTGAATTTAGTTGGACACATTAGAGCCAAGGACCATCATAATGAAACTGTATTGGTGGGACAAGAACAGTGGGAAGACAGGTCTCCTCAGAGCAGCTGGGTCAAATTAGGCTATCAGTCTGTGTGATGGGCAGGGGTGGGGACTGCCGGTGCCTCTCTCCTCTGGAGAAATGCAAATGGCGCAGTTACTCCCCTA
Source organism: Tragulus kanchil (assembly GCA_022376925.1). NCBI lineage: Eukaryota > Metazoa > Chordata > Mammalia > Artiodactyla > Tragulidae > Tragulus > Tragulus kanchil. The sequence goes on along the minus strand of JAIOJX010000024.1, from coordinate 76,798,588 downwards.
GGCCTGGGCCCCTCGACTGCTTTCTGGGAGAAGCTCACCCTACAGGAGGGAGGGTCAAGGTGGGGTGAGTAGAAGGTAAGTGATTTCATGCGAACTTCTACTATGTTGGGAGGGGGGAAGTATACATCAGAAGAAGTGTGCATCTCTGCTTTATGAGTCTATGTGTGTATCTGAAAAAGACTTTACCAAAAATCCATGTGAATGGGAACATTTATGTATGTTTGTACAGGAGACCCAGGGTCACACCCCTTCTGTTTTTAATCCTAGCACCTATTGGCCCTATTAACACTTTTCCCTTTTGTGACCTGAGGCCACATCCAGCCCTCCAGGATCGGGGACCTTGGCTCTGGCTGGGCCCAACTGCATTGTTCTGCTCTGTGATGCCCCAAGTTGGCTGGGAAGAGACCTGGGAGAGACCCTGTTTTACTCTCTGGAAGGGCTGGTGACAGGCCAGCTTGCAGGGAAGTAGGACAGAGAGATGGGGACTGATTCACCAGATCTCACCCAATCTGCATTTTAATGAGGTTCTTTTGTGCTGTGTGCTGTGAGGAGGTTGTGACACAGCAGGGGATTCTTTACAGCCAAAGTCTCCTGGCTTTCTTCTGAATTACTTCTTTTCCAAGGAAGCTCAGCAGCCAGAACTGGAGTCACCAGGTTGGCACTTGCCCACCTTCTTGTCATTCTTCTCTCAGTGCCCATTCTCTCTCCTCCTGCAGCATTTCAGGCTGGGCAGGGCAGCACGGAGTGGGGCCTCAGCCCCTCGAATCGTTTGGAATAGGAGTGGATGGGCTGGCTCACAGCAAGCTGGACCAGCAAACACCAGCATCCAGGTCTTCCCCTCTGACTATCAGAGACGACGTGATTGCTCTGGATGAGCAGAGTAGTCTGGACAATCTTCTGGGCCTTTGCCCTCAGGTAGCCCTTGATTCTCTTGGGGTCCCAGGGGACAAGGTTCCCTCCTAGTGGCAGAAGGGAACAGGTCTCCTCAGAGCAGCTGGGTCAAATTAGGCTATCAGTCTGTGTGATGGGCAGGGGTGGGGACTGCCGGTGCCTCTCTCCTCTGGAGAAATGCAAATGGCGCAGTTACTCCCCTAGGCCTGGGCCCCTCGACTGCTTTCTGGGAGAAGCTCACCCTACAGGAGGGAGGGTCAAGGTGGGGTGAGTAGAAGGTAAGTGATTTCATGCGAACTTCTACTATGTTGGGAGGGGGGAAGTATACATCAGAAGAAGTGTGCATCTCTGCTTTATGAGTCTATGTGTGTATCTGAAAAAGACTTTACCAAAAATCCATGTGAATGGGAACATTTATGTATGTTTGTACAGGAGACCCAGGGTCACACCCCTTCTGTTTTTATTACTAGCCCCTTTTGGCCCTATTAACACTTTTCCCTTTTGTGACCTGAGGCCACATCCAGCCCTCCAGGATCGGGGACCTTGGCTCTGGCTGGGCCCAACTGCATTGTTCTGCTCTGTGATGCCCCAAGTTGGCTGGGAAGAGACCTGGGGAGAGACCCTGTTTTACTCTCTGGAAGGGCTGGTGACAGGCCAGCTTGCAGGGAAGTAGGACAGAGAGATGGGGACTGATTCACCAGATCTCACCCAATCTGCATTTTAATGAGGTTCTTTTGTGCTGTGTGCTGTGAGGAGGTTGTGACACAGCAGGGGATTCTTTACAGCCAAAGTCTCCTGGCTTTCTTCTGAATTACTTCTTTTCCAAGGAAGCTCAGCAGCCAGAACTGGAGTCACCAGGTTGGCACTTGCCCACCTTCTTGTCATTCTTCTCTCAGTGCCCATTCTCTCTCCTCCTGCAGCATTTCAGGCTGGGCAGGGCAGCACGGAGTGGGGCCTCAGCCCCTCGAATCGTTTGGAATAGGAGTGGATGGGCTGGCTCACAGCAAGCTGGACCAGCAAACACCAGCATCCAGGTCTTCCCCTCTGACTATCAGAGACGACTTGATTGCTCTGGATGAGAAGAGTAGTCTGGACAAGCTTCTGGGCCTTTGCCCTCAGGTAGCCCTTGATTCTCTGTAGGTTGCAGTCTCAGAAAGAAGGGATCAGAGACCTGAAGCTGTTGTCGTGAATTTTTCATCTGTTCCTTTGGGAGAGGTGAACTCTGTGGCCCAGGGAATGTTATTTGTGGGCTCCTATCAGTAAAACAATAAGGCTAGGGGCTGGTGCCCAGGAGCAGTGCAGGTTGCTAGGCTGGGGACTTATATCTGCCCCATGCTCAGCGTTTGTCTCCATCATGGTCCTATACATTCTCCCTGGAAGAAGACATGTTACCCCCTTCTGCTTGCTGTTCCTGGGTCTTTGTGTCATTATTGCTTGGAGAATGCACCTCCTTTGTACTTTTCCACCTTCTCAGACTGGAATGTTCCGGGGCACAGGTTATATTGCCTCAGCATGGAGCCCCCTTAGGGCTCCTTACCTTTTCCCTATATCCTGCCTTCTGGGCATGTAGGGTGCAGGGATAGGGTTGGGGTGTGGATGGGGGTTGAGCATGGTTTTGACTGATTAGGAAATTTGCCTCCTGCTAGGAATCCTAGGCTGGAAGATGGAGAGAGCCTGGAGCAAATTCATCAGTTTCTTTCTCCAAAAACCTCCAAAGAAACCTCCAGAGCACTTTATGAAGAAGATCTATATATCCTCCTATGACATCTGGGATACCAGAGGACGAAATCACTATTTTTCTCTATGAGAATAGAAAACCCCTGAGAAACCAAGCATGTTAGCCAGACACACACACCTGGGAATAACAGAGTTAAAATGCGCAGCTCTTCTGTCTCTAGTCCTCAGCTTGGTCCCCTGCCCCTATGGAATAATTACTTCTTTTCCAAGGAAGCTCAGCAGCCAGAACTGGAGTCACCAGGTTGGCACTTGCCCACCTTCTTGTCATTCTTCTCTCAGTGCCCATTCTCTCTCCTCCTGCAGCATTCCAGGCTGGGCAGGGCAGCACGGAGTGGGGCCTCAGCCCCTCGAATCGTTTGGAATAGGAGTGGATGGGCTGGCTCACAGCAAGCTGGACCAGCAAACACCAGCATCCAGGTCTTCCCCTCTGACTATCAGAGACGACTTGATTGCTCTGGATGAGAAGAGTAGTCTGGACAAGCTTCTGGGCCTTTGCCCTCAGGTAGCCCTTGATTCTCTGTAGGTTGCAGTCTCAGAAAGAAGGGATCAGAGACCTGAAGCTGTTGTCGTGAATTTTTCATCTGTTCCTTTGGGAGAGGTGAACTCTGTGGCCCAGGGAATGTTATTTGTGGGCTCCTATCAGTAAAACAATAAGGCTAGGGGCTGGTGCCCAGGAGCAGTGCAGGTTGCTAGGCTGGGGACTTATATCTGCCCCATGCTCAGCGTTTGTCTCCATCATGGTCCTATACATTCTCCCTGGAAGAAGACATGTTACCCCCTTCTGCTTGCTGTTCCTGGGTCTTTGTGTCATTATTGCTTGGAGAATGCACCTCCTTTGTACTTTTCCACCTTCTCAGACTGGAATGTTCCGGGGCACAGGTTATATTGCCTCAGCATGGAGCCCCCTTAGGGCTCCTTACCTTTTCCCTATATCCTGCCTTCTGGGCATGTAGGGTGCAGGGATAGGGTTGGGGTGTGGATGGGGGTTGAGCATGGTTTTGACTGATTAGGAAATTTGCCTCCTGCTAGGAATCCTAGGCTGGAAGATGGAGAGAGCCTGGAGCAAATTCATCAGTTTCTTTCTCCAAAAACCTCCAAAGAAACCTCCAGAGCACTTTATGAAGAAGATCTATATATCCTCCTATGACATCTGGGATACCAGAGGACGAAATCACTATTTTTCTCTATGAGAATAGAAAACCCCTGAGAAACCAAGCATGTTAGCCAGACACACACACCTGGGAATAACAGAGTTAAAATGCGCAGCTCTTCTGTCTCTAGTCCTCAGCTTGGTCCCCCTGCCCCTATTAGGTGAGATTTTAATAAGTTGGAAAAGTAGCTCATTGGCATCAATAAGAGCTATTGAAACAGCCTACAGGCCTTTGTGGTTTTATGCAGTCAGTTCACTCACTTGCTCTTGCTAATGGATCATTCTGTCTGGCTGTATAGTGAGACAAGCCAGAGAGGGACTGCGTGCATACAGAAGAGAACCACTGGTCTGAATGAAAGCAGGTTGCCAAATACCATAAAGGGAGATAAAGAAATACCATAGAAGAAAAAGGGAGTGAGGTTGAGTGGCAGGCAAGGAATGTTGTGGAAGGGCTGTCTGCAAGGAGAAGGCAGCTGAGCCAAAGGATGGGCAGATCACATCCTGCCGAGACCAAGAGTCAGATAATAAAGTAAGCTGGCCAGCCAGAGCAGTGGGCTGACAGAGGAGGGCCCGGTAGGGAGACACAGATGGGCCAATCCAAGACAGAAGCTAAGACTTGGCTGAAGAGGACAAGGAAGACTAGTAGGGAAGAGACCAAGCTGTCCTTGGTCACCCTGTCTCCAGCCTCTGAGAAAGAAGCTTTTAAGAGGATGGCTGAGAAGGGCAGAAATAAATTGGCACTGAAGAGGATGGGGATAGTGGGGAAGAGACAGAGGCAAGGAGGAGAGCACTGGGAGCCTGGAGGGTGCAGGGGAATGTGGGGGAGGTTTGCACCCTCATCTTCTGGGCACCCCACGCAGGTCTGATTGACAGCCAAGACTACCATGGCAAGTGGGCAGGGGACCGTTCTGCTTTCTGCTTCTCACTGTGTGTCTGCCTGCCCCAGGAGGAAAAATGGGAAAAGATGCACTAACTGATTGCTTCCAAATGTTAACTCCTCTCTCCCACCCTCTCAAATAAGCACACCCAACCCCATCCCCTTGTCATCCTGCTTCCTAAAACAAGCATTGCGTCACTTTGGTTTACTTTGCTGGGAGTAGAGGCAACTGTTGCCTGCACAGAGAACTTGTTAAGTGCTCAGAATTCCCCTGGGATGCTGGTGTGTTTTGTGAGCTGAAACTATTGTTCTATCACACTAAAAAAAAAAAAAAAAGTTTAAACTTGCTGCTATTGCTATCTTTAAAATCAATGGCAGTACATAAAGGCTTCAACCAGATTAACACACATATCTGAAGGTGCTAAGAATTCATACAAGAGAGATCCATTAGCAGTGCATGGAAAGGAGAAAAGGGGCAGCAGGAAGCTAGGGCCTGAGATCAGATGCCAGGACCCAGACGGGCACAGAGAGAGGTCCCTGGCATCCTGTCTGGTGCCTGCCAAGTAGGGCCCTTGGAAGTGCAGCCAGAGGGAAGAGAGCATCAGCGAGGCTGGGTGTGGTCCCCTCCTTCATCCGTATCTCAGGCACATTCTGGGCAGATGAGACAGTCGAGTATCTTGAGGACAGCCAAAGGAGTGAGATCATCTGAATGAAAAGCCTGAATGGGGACGGGAGAATTCCAAGGGATGATGCTCCCTGTTTCCCAACGGAGGGTGGGATGTGTACTTCCGTGATCTGAAGCTAGAAGGGTGGGGCAAAGCTCCTACAACTTGACTTTTTACAAATTTTATTACTATCAGTGATATTGTAAATGATTAATACAGCATTTGAATTGGAAGCATTGTTCAGTGGAGAAGAGTAAGGAAAAAAGGAAGGGTGGGAGCGAGGATTAGTCTTTATTGAGCCCTGGTGTGACATTTTGAGCCCCCCTGCTTGGAGCCTGGAGGTGCAGGAATGTGGGAGGTTTGCACTCATCTTCTGGGCACCCCACGCAGGTCTGATTGACAGCCAAGACTACCATGGCAAGTGGGCAGGGGACCGTTCTGCTTTCTGCTTCTCACTGTGTGTCTGCCTGCCCCAGGAGGAAAAATGGGAAAAGATGCACTAACTGATTGCTTCCAAATGTTAACTCCTCTCTCCCACCCTCTCAAATAAGCACACCCAACCCCATCCCCTTGTCATCCTGCTTCCTAAAACAAGCATTGCGTCACTTTGGTTTACTTTGCTGGGAGTAGAGGCAACTGTTGCCTGCACAGAGAACTTGTTAAGTGCTCAGAATTCCCCTGGGATGCTGGTGTGTTTTGTGAGCTGAAACTATTGTTCTATCACACTAAAAAAAAAAAAAAAAGTTTAAACTTGCTGCTATTGCTATCTTTAAAATCAATGGCAGTACATAAAGGCTTCAACCAGATTAACACACATATCTGAAGGTGCTAAGAATTCATACAAGAGAGATCCATTAGCAGTGCATGGAAAGGAGAAAAGGGGCAGCAGGAAGCTAGGGCCTGAGATCAGATGCCAGGACCCAGACGGGCACAGAGAGAGGTCCCTGGCATCCTGTCTGGTGCCTGCCAAGTAGGGCCCTTGGAAGTGCAGCCAGAGGGAAGAGAGCATCAGCGAGGCTGGGTGTGGTCCCCTCCTTCATCCGTATCTCAGGCACATTCTGGGCAGATGAGACAGTCGAGTATCTTGAGGACAGCCAAAGGAGTGAGATCATCTGAATGAAAAGCCTGAATGGGGACGGGAGAATTCCAAGGGATGATGCTCCCTGTTTCCCAACGGAGGGTGGGATGTGTACTTCCGTGATCTGAAGCTAGAAGGGTGGGGCAAAGCTCCTACAACTTGACTTTTTACAAATTTTATTACTATCAGTGATATTGTAAATGATTAATACAGCATTTGAATTGGAAGCATTGTTCAGTGGAGAAGAGTAAGGAAAAAAGGAAGGGTGGGAGCGAGGAAGATTAGTCTTTATTGAGCCCTGGTGTGACAGGAGCTCTGCTTGGAGCTTCCATACACCTTATCTCTGTAGTTTAACTTAGACAGCTGCAGCCCCTGGTGGCTCAGACAGTAAAGAAACTGCCTGCAATGCAGCAATACAAGAGATATGGGTTCTATTCCTGGGTTGGGAAGATCCCCTGGAGAAGGGAAAGGCAACCCATTCCAGTATTTTTGCCTGGAGAATTCCATGGACAGAGGAGCCTGGCTACCGTCCATGGGGTCAAAAAGACTCTCACGCACACACACACACACACACACACAGCTTCAGTCTAAGGTTAACTCCTTGCCTCCCACGGCTTTCTCCTGTTTACCTTACTTCCACCTGGGCTTTTGGACTTAGGTTCACATTCCCTCCGAGTTTCTGTCCCCATGAGCTGTCTTGGAGTTGCTGTATCAAGGGAACAGAAGGCTTTCATCAACTCAAGACTCCAAGGCCAGGAATGGAGACGACAGTTGGCTGGTGGCTTGTGGAACAGACTTGGAAGGGAAGGGGGGAAGGAGGAGGAGACACAATGGTCTTCATCTTATCCAATCAGGCAGTGATTTTTGCCCCTGACAGTCCCTCTGGGAAGGATAGTGGACTGGAGTCATAGCAGCATCCATCTTCTCCTCTCCTGCTGTTGTTTGGGCGGCTGGGGCCTGGGCCTAGTCCTGGCTTATTCCTCACTTACATTTCCTCTTAAGGCTTCAGTTCCTCCTTGGTGGGAGCTCAGGAGCTATTTCTCAAGGCCTCAAATGATTTTGACTTTCCAGAATTGACCTGGTAGTAGAACATAAGATCCGTGAGGCAGGGACTTTGCCTATTTTGTATACAGTTGTGTCAGAACAGTACCTGCTGGATAGTAGACACTCAAAAAATATTTGTCACATGAGACCCCTACCCTTTCTTCTTGTCCTTCCCTAGGAAGTCCACATTTCTCTGCCCTTGGACTTCTGGCAACAGTGTGGGGAACACATGGAGAGGTACAGGTCCTGGTTGTTCTCACACAGCTTCGTTGGAGTCCTGGCTTCCCAGTGGACTCTGTAACTTGCCATGGAAATACCAGCCTGTATCTTCCTTGGTGCAGCAGAGAAGAATGGAGGAGAGGGCTCGTCTTAGCAAACTCCAAAAGCCACTCGAGGCTTTGCACTGCAGACTACAACATAGTCACAAGAGGAAAGGGGTGCTGGGGAAAGGGTGACAGACTGCATGACTGAGGAAGGAGGGAGATGAGCGAGAGGGCTGAACGGGACCAATGGAAATCTGCCACATTAAGTGGGAGTTTTAACTTATTACCAACAGATGTTTCCCCTTAACCCCACAGACTCTAGACATGGTTGGGCTGAGCTGGAGGAAACCTCTCCTAGAGGATCAGTTACCAATTGAAGAGAGACCACTCTTTGTTGCTCAGGTCATGGTTTTGAAGTGCCTTGTGAGCACCTTGGGCAGGAAGAGTCCTCCAGAGGTGAGGTCATCCCTCTGCCACAGGCACCCTGGGTGCCTCCTGACTGGCCAACTGATCAGAAAGCTAGATCAGGATCCTCTGGGTCAACCTTCTTGCTTCCCTTGCAAATAATTCCTCTCCCCACATCACCCCTTTCCAGTTAGCTCAGAACCTGAGCAAAAGGTTATAAATCCATCTCACCGTGTAGGGGTGGGCACCTCCTTGGGCTCCAGGTGGCCACAGACTCTTCCTATTCAGAGGGAAGACCTGTAGTCTGCATCCCAGGCTTCAGCATCAATAGCCCTTGGGGTCCAGGGCCTGTACCATGGCAGAGACTGAAACCCGGGCAGCCTCTTGCTGACAGCAAGCTCAACTCTTCCTGACAGATCTAGCATGAGCCATCCTTTAAGTGGGAAGAAAATGTGGCTGCCATTCTACATGGTCTGCTGGAATTGCTGCCTGGGAAGGAAAAATGGCTGTATATTTGCTTCTCTCTACATGCTACCCATTTCCCAGAATTCAGGGAACTAATTCTGGGTCTTGCAATTTCCCTGTTCTTTGTTAGCCTCCTCCTCCTATTGTCTCTCAGGTCACCCAGTTCATCCAGCTCAGAGGAACTCCATGTTGTGAGGCTGTTCTTAGACACTGGAAGTGGGAGCTGGGTGCCTCCACCATGTGAGCCATTGGAGCAGCCTCCAAGGGTGCAACAAGTTGGGAGGTGCTCTCTGCCTCTTTGGAATCTTTGCTTGGATTCTGAAAAGACAATGGTGTCATTTTCATTAGCTTTGGCTCATTGCTACACACTCCCCTGCTCCTTTTGGGTGCTCCCTTTCCTTACTCCTCCTGCACCTGTCTTCTTGGTACTTAGCAGGGCCTGGGAGGGCCTCCTGCCAATAGACAGCCAAAAGGCAGAGCAGGCAGCCATGGCATTGGCAGTGCCAGCAAAAGGACGGGTGATTAAAACAAAATGATTCATCTTGGGAAACCTCTCCTAGAGGATCAGTTGCCAGTTGAAGAGAGACCACTCTTTGTTGCTCAGGTCATGGTTTTGAAGTGCCTTGTGAGCACCTTGGGCAGGAAGAGTCCTCCAGAGGTGAGGTCATCCCTCTGCCACAGGCACCCTGGGTGCCTCCTGACTGGCCAACTGATCAGAAAGCTAGATCAGGATCCTCTGGGTCAACCTTCTTGCTTCCCTTGCAAATAATTCCTCTCCCCACATCACCCCTTTCCAGTTAGCTCAGAACCTGAGCAAAAGGTTATAAATCCATCTCACCGTGTAGGGGTGGGCACCTCCTTGGGCTCCAGGTGGCCACAGACTCTTCCTATTCAGAGGGAAGACCTGTAGTCTGCATCCCAGGCTTCAGCATCAATAGCCCTTGGGGTCCAGGGCCTGTACCATGGCAGAGACTGAAACCCGGGCAGCCTCTTGCTGACAGCAAGCTCAACTCTTCCTGACAGATCTAGCATGAGCCATCCTTTAAGTGGGAAGAAAATGTGGCTGCCATTCTACATGGTCTGCTGGAATTGCTGCCTGGGAAGGAAAAATGGCTGTATATTTGCTTCTCTCTACATGCTACCCATTTCCCAGAATTCAGGGAACTAATTCTGGGTCTTGCAATTTCCCTGTTCTTTGTTAGCCTCCTCCTCCTATTGTCTCTCAGGTCACCCAGTTCATCCAGCTCAGAGGAACTCCATGTTGTGAGGCTGTTCTTAGACACTGGAAGTGGGAGCTGGGTGCCTCCACCATGTGAGCCATTGGAGCAGCCTCCAAGGGTGCAACAAGTTGGGAGGTGCTCTCTGCCTCTTTGGAATCTTTGCTTGGATTCTGAAAAGACAATGGTGTCATTTTCATTAGCTTTGGCTCATTGCTACACACTCCCCTGCTCCTTTTGGGTGCTCCCTTTCCTTACTCCTCCTGCACCTGTCTTCTTGGTACTTAGCAGGGCCTGGGAGGGCCTCCTGCCAATAGACAGCCAAAAGGCAGAGCAGGCAGCCATGGCATTGGCAGTGCCAGCAAAAGGACGGGTGATTAAAACAAAATGATTCATCTTGGGAATGAGTGCAATTTGCTTTCCACTTACTGGAATTGGGGCTGGGTTCCAAACAGCCTCTGTGGGCTCTGAGGAGAGATGGGAGTCTGAGCCATTGACCATTAAGTAATGAGCTCCAGTGAGTACTCCCTGATGACCTGGTGGAGAGGGGATCTGGCTGGCAGCATGGGCGGGTGAGCCAGGGAATGAGCAGGGCAGGCCTGAGGCCACACAGCTCAGTCGGGACACAGGGGAAAGTGGAGCAGTGGTTCTGGAGGAGCCCTAGGGGATCCAGAGTAGTCCTGGGCACCATGATTAATGAAGACCTCCAGAAACAGTCAGGCTGGCACCACCCAACCCTTTGCTTTGTCACCAGTGCTTTAAGAATCCACAAGCCTATTTAAAGAGCATTTATTGAGTATGCCCGGCATTGAAGAGCTGGAGATTAATAAGGCATGGATCTTGTCCTCAAAGGATTTATAGTCCAGGAATGGACAGTCAGCAGGTCAGCTGAGGAGTGCAAAGGATAGAAGCACTCTAATGGACATAGATGGAGGACAACGTGGGACCCAAAGTGGGGAGATGTCAGTTTTATCTGGTGGGGGTGGGGGAATGAGGAAAGTCACCAGGTGACTTTACCTGTATCCTGAAAGTGACTAAGTATTCTCCAGGTGGATACAAATGGATGAGGGTGGGGTGGGGGAACAGCAAGATGGAGTGAAGAGTTAATCTAGCTAGTGAGATGAATCTGAGGAAAGGCTATGTGAAAAAATCTGTTTGAAAAATGCTGGAATTTATATGGTCTAACCTTGGGCACGGGGTGAGGAGGTGAAGGCTGGGTTCATTAGAGCCTGGCGACACCATGCTTTGGAGCCTGGGTTGACTCAAGTCACTGAAAAAGTTAAATCAGGTATATGAGGAGGTCAAGTTTGTATTTTTAGGCAACTTCCAGCCACCCTGGGTTTTCTCAATCTTTTCTCATTCAAACCTACTATATCCTAAAAGGGAACCCAAGACAAGTATGTCAAACTAACATACATGTCAAACATGTATATTGGCATTTATTTTAAAAGGACAGTGGGTATGTGAGTATAGGTGATTTTATTTTCTGTACTTTTCTTTGAGGTTTTTGCTTTTTTGGCTGCACTGGATCTTCGTTCCTGTGTGCAGGCTTTCTAGTTGTAGTGGGTTTAGTTGCCTTGTGGCATGTTTGTTGGATGTGGAATGTAGGATCTTTTTTCCCCAACCAGGGATTAAACCCGAATTCCCTGCATTGGAAGGTGGATTCTTTCCACCCCCTCCCCCCAACAGAAAGTTCCACATGTTTCTTACTAAACCTCATCGACGGCTGGTGAGGAAACAGGTAACACCAGGAGCTGAGCCATTCCATCTCTGCTAAACTGTGCAGACAGCAGTGACGTCCTCACTGTGATCTGGCTGATTAGTATGCGCACAGCGTGTGTGCCACTTTTTATGGAGGCTTCTCACAGTCCAAGCTTGGTCCTTCTCCAGTGTCTTCTCTTGGAGTTGTACCTGATTTTATTACCAGCTTTTATTCAAATCCATTGAGGAACGGGCGGATTTTACTTATGGTCTTGGCCAGGAATCGCCTGATCCTGAACTTCTTATGAGAAGATATGATGAGCAGTGAACTCAACTGCACATATGATGTCGGAGAAAAGAGCAGAAGGTCAATTCTGAACTAAACCACCAAGGAAGTCCCTTCTTTGAGTTTAAAATTTTCAAAATTAATAATGAATTTTTGTATATCCTTATGATAGAATACTGTGCAGTAACTGAAGAATGAAAGTGAAATTATGTATTTTGTCATGACAAAATGTCTATGGTGTGCTTTTATTTTTTGGGGGGGGGGGGCTCTTTTACTGGTTATTTATTTATTTATTTTCATCCATTTTTATTCTTTGGCCTGTGCAGGCCTCCCATTGCAGTGGCCTCTCTGTCTGCAGAGCACCAGCTCTGGGCGAATGTGCTGTAGAGTGCTGGCTTGCAATTGGACACACCGGTCCAGCCACTCCATGGCATATGGGATCTTCCCATGCTAGGGATCTAACCGATGCCCCCTGCACTGCAAGGCAGACTCTCTACCCACTGGGCCACCGGGGAAGCCCTGCCTTTTTTTTTTTTTTTTTAAAGATTTATTTATGTATTTATTTTGGTGGGGTGGGGTGGGGAGGGAGGGGAGCAGGCGGGCTACTTCTACTGGTCTTTCATCTGCCTATTTTCATCCGTCTTTGTTCTTTGGTCCGTGTGGGCCTCCCATCGCAGTGGCCTCTGTTGTCGCAGAGCACCGGCTCTGGGCGCATGCACTCCAAAGCTCCGGCTCCATAATTGGACGCATTGGTCCAGCCGCTCCGCGGCACGTGGGATCTTCCCAGGCCAGGGATGGAACCCGTGCCCCTTGCACTGCAGGTGGTGTCCTTACCCAGTGAACCACTAGGGAAGCCCCTACTTTTGTTTTTTAAATGAAGTTGTTTTAATGTAAATAACTTTAATGTAAGTGTTTAATGTAAACACTTTTGGTTTTGGTCCCATGACTCCTGGGATCAAACCCACGCCCACAACGAAGAAAGCTGGACTCTTAACCACTAGATCAACAGGGAATTCTCTGATTATTCTATTTTTGTAACAACTACAGCAACAAATAAATTAAAACAGATCTGGAAGGAAACTGTAGAACTATAAACAATGGCGGTTACCTTCGAGGGGTGAGATTTGAATACAGATCAAAGAATACAGAGAAGGCAGAATTTTCATTTTCTATTTTATATCTTTTAGAGTTGTTCGATCTTTACAATGAACCTGCATTATTTTCAAACCAAAAACTCCTTTCTTAATTGCCAACTTTATATTTTGATGCAATTTCAAGCCCAGAGACAAGTTGAAAGAATAGTGAAGGAATTCAAGTACATTTCAGTTAAAAAAAAAAAAAAGAATAGTAAGGAAATTCATTATACTTCTTTCCCAGACTCATCACTGGGTTCCATATTGTCCCACACAACATGCATCTGTGAAAAGATTACTTCTGTTTTGCAAACTCCAGTGGCCACTTTTCAGTGTTAACCTTCTAGCCCACTCTCCTGCTTCTGACCCTGCTGTCCTCATTCCTTCCTACAAGGCCTGTAGTCCCTCGGTGTAACTCTCCTCTGCTCTCCTCCTACTTCTCCATCTTTCCCTTTGTTTTCTCCTTCTTAGGGCCTTCCTTTCCAGCGTCCCTTAAACACTAGAGTTTCTAGAGTTCCAGCCTGGGCCACCGGGAAGCTGCTTTTTTTAAAGATTTATTTATGTATTTATTTTGGTGGGGTGGGGAGGGAGGGGAGCAGGCGGGCTACTTCTACTGGTCTTTCATCTGCCTATTTTCATCCGTCTTTGTTCTTTGGTCCGTGTGGGCCTCCCATCGCAGTGGCCTCTGTTGTCGCAGAGCACCGGCTCTGGGCGCATGCACTCCAAAGCTCCGGCTCCATAATTGGACGCATTGGTCCAGCCGCTCCGCGGCACGTGGGATCTTCCCAGGCCAGGGATGGAACCCGTGCCCCTTGCACTGCAGGTGGTGTCCTTACCCAGTGAACCACTAGGGAAGCCCCTACTTTTGTTTTTTAAATGAAGTTGTTTTAATGTAAATAACTTTAATGTAAGTGTTTAATGTAAACACTTTTGGTTTTGGTCCCATGACTCCTGGGATCAAACCCACGCCCACAACGAAGAAAGCTGGACTCTTAACCACTAGATCAACAGGGAATTCTCTGATTATTCTATTTTTGTAACAACTACAGCAACAAATAAATTAAAACAGATCTGGAAGGAAACTGTAGAACTATAAACAATGGCGAAGTTACCTTCGAGGGGTGAGATTTGAATACAGATCAAAGAATACAGAGAAGGCAGAATTTTCATTTTCTATTTTATATCTTTTAGAGTTGTTCGATCTTTACAATGAACCTGCATTATTTTCAAACCAAAAACTCCTTTCTTAATTGCCAACTTTATATTTTGATGCAATTTCAAGCCCAGAGACAAGTTGAAAGAATAGTGAAGGAATTCAAGTACATTTCAGTTAAAAAAAAAAAAAAGAATAGTAAGGAAATTCATTATACTTCTTTCCCAGACTCATCACTGGGTTCCATATTGTCCCACACAACATGCATCTGTGAAAAGATTACTTCTGTTTTGCAAACTCCAGTGGCCACTTTTCAGTGTTAACCTTCTAGCCCACTCTCCTGCTTCTGACCCTGCTGTCCTCATTCCTTCCTACAAGGCCTGTAGTCCCTCGGTGTAACTCTCCTCTGCTCTCCTCCTACTTCTCCATCTTTCCCTTTGTTTTCTCCTTCTTAGGGCCTTCCTTTCCAGCGTCCCTTAAACACTAGAGTTTCTAGAGTTCCAGCCTAGACCAACAATGTGCTGTGCATATTTTCTCTTTGGGAGACCTCATCCGTTTTATTTATTAAAACCGCTGTCTCTATGCTGATGAAGCCCACCGCATATCTGCAACCATCATCTCTCCCTTTAGTTTTGTAAGGGTTAGGAGGGAAAGGGGCAGGGCACAATTTTTGAAAAGAATGACAGCCCAAGGACACAGCATAAACCCATTAGAATCAAATGGGTCCAAGATGGCAGACCAGACCTTGATCCTCAGTCAGCAAGCTAAGGCACCATGACAGTTCTGCCCCTTCCCTAAAAGAGCTGGAATAATCCTCCCACTCATTAGCATATGGAATTACCCAGCCTATAAAAGCTAAGAACACCATGTTTTCGGGGCCACTGGATTTGCTCTGTCTGTGGAGTGTGCTTTCTCTGAATCTGAATAAATCCATTTCTTACCTATCACTTTGCCTCTTGTTGAATTCTTCTCTGCAGAGACGTGAAGAACCTGAGCCTCAGTGGGTCCAGACATTCGGTGAGTGATTTTAATTACCAGGGTTTTGGCTGGGTTCAAGTCCTGGCTGGGTGGGTTCAAGTCCCAAACAGGGTCTAGGCTGGATTTGAGTCCCGACCAAAGTCCCAAGCAAGGTTTAGGCTGGGTTCGAGTCCTGGCCATGTGGGTTCAAGTCCCAAACAGGGTCTAGGCTGGGTTTGAGTCCTGGCCGCGTGGGTTCAAGTCCCAAACAGGTTTGATTAAGTCCGGGCCCTGGGTTTAAGTCACAAATTTAGGTTGAACACTTTCAGTTTCAGATACCCATATTCAAATACCTGTTAGACACACACATCCTTAGATGACCTACAAACATTCTGAACTCAAAACTTCCAAATGCACCATCATCTGCCCTCCCTCTTGCTTTTTTCCCAGACTCATCCTTTTTTGCCCACACAACATGCATCTGTGAAAAGATTACTTCTGTTTTGCAAACTCCAGTGGCCACTTTTCAGTGTTAACCTTCTAGCCCACTCTCCTGCTTCTGACCCTGCTGTCCTCATTCCTTCCTACAAGGCCTGTAGTCCCTCGGTGTAACTCTCCTCTGCTCTCCTCCTACTTCTCCATCTTTCCCTTTGTTTTCTCCTTCTTAGGGCCTTCCTTTCCAGCGTCCCTTAAACACTAGAGTTTCTAGAGTTCCAGCCTAGACCAACAATGTGCTGTGCATATTTTCTCTTTGGGAGACCTCATCCGTTTTTATTTATTAAAACCGCTGTCTCTATGCTGATGAAGCCCACCGCATATCTGCAACCATCATCTCTCCCTTTAGTTTTGTAAGGGTTAGGAGGGAAAGGGGCAGGGCACAATTTTTGAAAAGAATGACAGCCCAAGGACACAGCATAAACCCATTAGAATCAAATGGGTCCAAGATGGCAGACCAGACCTTGATCCTCAGTCAGCAAGCTAAGGCACCATGACAGTTCTGCCCCTTCCCTAAAAGAGCTGGAATAATCCTCCCACTCATTAGCATATGGAATTACCCAGCCTATAAAAGCTAAGAACACCATGTTTTCGGGGCCACTGGATTTGCTCTGTCTGTGGAGTGTGCTTTCTCTGAATCTGAATAAATCCATTTCTTACCTATCACTTTGCCTCTTGTTGAATTCTTCTCTGCAGAGACGTGAAGAACCTGAGCCTCAGTGGGTCCAGACATTCGGTGAGTGATTTTAATTACCAGGGTTTTGGCTGGGTTCAAGTCCTGGCTGGGTGGGTTCAAGTCCCAAACAGGGTCTAGGCTGGATTTGAGTCCCGACCAAAGTCCCAAGCAAGGTTTAGGCTGGGTTCGAGTCCTGGCCATGTGGGTTCAAGTCCCAAACAGGGTCTAGGCTGGGTTTGAGTCCTGGCCGCGTGGGTTCAAGTCCCAAACAGGTTTGATTAAGTCCGGGCCCTGGGTTTAAGTCACAAATTTAGGTTGAACACTTTCAGTTTCAGATACCCATATTCAAATACCTGTTAGACACACACATCCTTAGATGACCTACAAACATTCTGAACTCAAAACTTCCAAATGCACCATCATCTGCCCTCCCTCTTGCTAAGTGTTCTTCTCTGTGTGTCCTCCATCTCGGGTAGTAGCACCACCATCTTTCACTTTGACAACCATAATCAACACCTAATTGGTCTCCCAGACTACAGTCTTCATCCAGATAATCCCCCTCTGTCAAAGTGACAGTTCTTAAATACAAATCTTATTGTGTCTTGCCTTGAGGAAACTCATCAATGGCTTTCATTGCAGGCAGGTCCTAGCTCCTTAACCTAGTACATGTGGCTCCACCCAGCCTCTCCAGTGTGTCTTACATGACGCACTGAGCTTCCATGTGTCTACTCACATTGTTTTCTGGCAGGGACCTCCTCTCCCCTTTCTTTCCTTGGCTAACCCACCCTTCAACACTGAGCTCATTGGGCATCTCCTATAGGCTAGAAGTTCCCTTTATTGTGTAATTGCAATCTTTATCGTTCTTGTATCTATGCATCTACCAAACGATCTTTTTGCTCTGTGCAAAGGGCAAATGACACACACAATTAATACCTAAATACTTGTGTAAGGTTCAGACATTGATGGTAACAGAATTAGAACAGGAAAAGAAGACATTGGCCACACCAGGGCTGAGGATATAACATCTTCTTCACCCAATCAGGACTGGCTACTGACAGTGGTATAAGCAGAATGAAATCTGTTCAGTAATAGCATGAGTCTGCAACATGGGAAAAAATCATCCCTCTCTTTGAGCTGTGTTTGGTTTTTTGCCTCTGTCACCTTCCCCAGAGTGTGTGTTCAGTTGCTCAGTCATGTCCGACTCTTTGTGACTCCATGGACTGTGGCTTGCCAGGCTCCTCTGCCCATGGAATTTTCTAGACAAGAATACTAGAGTGGGTTGTCATTTGCTCCTCCAAGGGATCCTCCCAACTCAAGAACTGAACCCATGTCTCCTGCGTCTCTTGTATTGGTAGACAGATTCTTACCACAGGGCTGCCTGGGAAGTGTCACTTTCCTTTCTATCACAGAAGTGATAGACATTTGATTCTTCTAAAATGTGCCTCTAGATCCTTTGCCTTTTTCACAGTCCCCTGGGCAAGATAAAGAAGCTTGAGTATTGTGTTTGTCTCCCTCACTGCTCTGTAAACCCTAGAAAGTAAAGGGTTTGAGTATCTTTATATACAGTTATATACCTGTATACCCTCAGTGCCTTAGCACAGTGCCTGGTGCATAGTAGGCACTAATAGGTATTTACTCAGTGCTTTTTCCCTTTTCCACATAAAGTTTCAAATACAAATCTTATTGTGTCTTGCCTTGAGGAAACTCATCAATGGCTTTCATTGCAGGCAGGTCCTAGCTCCTTAACCTAGTACATGTGGCTCCACCCAGCCTCTCCAGTGTGTCTTACATGACGCACTGAGCTTCCATGTGTCTACTCACATTGTTTTCTGGCAGGGACCTCCTCTCCCCTTTCTTTCCTTGGCTAACCCACCCTTCAACACTGAGCTCATTGGGCATCTCCTATAGGCTAGAAGTTCCCTTTATTGTGTAATTGCAATCTTTATCGTTCTTGTATCTATGCATCTACCAAACGATCTTTTTGCTCTGTGCAAAGGGCAAATGACACACACAATTAATACCTAAATACTTGTGTAAGGTTCAGACATTGATGGTAACAGAATTAGAACAGGAAAAGAAGACATTGGCCACACCAGGGCTGAGGATATAACATCTTCTTCACCCAATCAGGACTGGCTACTGACAGTGGTATAAGCAGAATGAAATCTGTTCAGTAATAGCATGAGTCTGCAACATGGGAAAAAATCATCCCTCTCTTTGAGCTGTGTTTGGTTTTTTGCCTCTGTCACCTTCCCCAGAGTGTGTGTTCAGTTGCTCAGTCATGTCCGACTCTTTGTGACTCCATGGACTGTGGCTTGCCAGGCTCCTCTGCCCATGGAATTTTCTAGACAAGAATACTAGAGTGGGTTGTCATTTGCTCCTCCAAGGGATCCTCCCAACTCAAGAACTGAACCCATGTCTCCTGCGTCTCTTGTATTGGTAGACAGATTCTTACCACAGGGCTGCCTGGGAAGTGTCACTTTCCTTTCTATCACAGAAGTGATAGACATTTGATTCTTCTAAAATGTGCCTCTAGATCCTTTGCCTTTTTCACAGTCCCCTGGGCAAGATAAAGAAGCTTGAGTATTGTGTTTGTCTCCCTCACTGCTCTGTAAACCCTAGAAAGTAAAGGGTTTGAGTATCTTTATATACAGTTATATACCTGTATACCCTCAGTGCCTTAGCACAGTGCCTGGTGCATAGTAGGCACTAATAGGTATTTACTCAATTGAGGTGGGCATTAACACTGGCCTTTTCTGCATCTCTCCCCTCTTCTCCTGGCTGTAGCATGCTTGACCACCTCACCTGCTGCCTCCTTCTCCATCAGTATTTATCCTCTGGTCTTTGGTTCCAGCCCACCTCCCCACTTTGTCCTATCCTTGGATTCACTCCTCTGTGCTCCTTCTCCTGCTGCTTTCCTCCCTTATCTTCTTTTCTGCTTCTCCCCTTATGTTTTCAGTAGCTCTTGCTAGCCTCTCATATCTTTCCAGATGCTTCTCTCCCACTGTTATCACCTATGGGGACCACACAGGGCAGTTCCATCCCACTCCTGGCCCAGGTGTCTGGTGTAGGACTTTATATAATTACATTCACAATGGGGTTTAATGACTGTAAAGCATTTTCATCTCAACCCACACAATTTCAGATTTATAGCAACCAAGACTTCATGCTTACAATTGAACGCACACCCAACTAGGCCCCTCTCTGGAGTATCTTTTGGAAAATACACCTGCACAGCCTTTTAGGGAAGAGGGAAGGGTGTTTTCTTGATAATATTTCTAAACTTCAGAATCTAGCTCTGCTCCTTAGTTTTCCTTGACACTCCATCATGAATGGGATCCTCATCACAAGCATCCAGACATTTACTGTGCTATAAATTGTTTTGCTACCACATGAGTTGTCTTGAGGGTACACATTCAGTCCATGGTCCACTTGTAAACTTACTGAGCTTGCACGAATGCCACCCACTGGATACAGACAAGGGGTCATGGATGAATATGCCTTTCTCAAAGATCGAAAGAATTTCGTAGTCTGGAGAAGAAGACAAATCTGAAAACAATTTTTAAAAAATTCTTACGCTCTGAAACCTTTAAGAAAGTTAAAATGTGCCTCTAGATCCTTTGCCTTTTTCACAGTCCCCTGGGCAAGATAAAGAAGCTTGAGTATTGTGTTTGTCTCCCTCACTGCTCTGTAAACCCTAGAAAGTAAAGGGTTTGAGTATCTTTATATACAGTTATATACCTGTATACCCTCAGTGCCTTAGCACAGTGCCTGGTGCATAGTAGGCACTAATAGGTATTTACTCAATTGAGGTGGGCATTAACACTGGCCTTTTCTGCATCTCTCCCCTCTTCTCCTGGCTGTAGCATGCTTGACCACCTCACCTGCTGCCTCCTTCTCCATCAGTATTTATCCTCTGGTCTTTGGTTCCAGCCCACCTCCCCACTTTGTCCTATCCTTGGATTCACTCCTCTGTGCTCCTTCTCCTGCTGCTTTCCTCCCTTATCTTCTTTTCTGCTTCTCCCCTTATGTTTTCAGTAGCTCTTGCTAGCCTCTCATATCTTTCCAGATGCTTCTCTCCCACTGTTATCACCTATGGGGACCACACAGGGCAGTTCCATCCCACTCCTGGCCCAGGTGTCTGGTGTAGGACTTTATATAATTACATTCACAATGGGGTTTAATGACTGTAAAGCATTTTCATCTCAACCCACACAATTTCAGATTTATAGCAACCAAGACTTCATGCTTACAATTGAACGCACACCCAACTAGGCCCCTCTCTGGAGTATCTTTTGGAAAATACACCTGCACAGCCTTTTAGGGAAGAGGGAAGGGTGTTTTCTTGATAATATTTCTAAACTTCAGAATCTAGCTCTGCTCCTTAGTTTTCCTTGACACTCCATCATGAATGGGATCCTCATCACAAGCATCCAGACATTTACTGTGCTATAAATTGTTTTGCTACCACATGAGTTGTCTTGAGGGTACACATTCAGTCCATGGTCCACTTGTAAACTTACTGAGCTTGCACGAATGCCACCCACTGGATACAGACAAGGGGTCATGGATGAATATGCCTTTCTCAAAGATCGAAAGAATTTCGTAGTCTGGAGAAGAAGACAAATCTGAAAACAATTTTTTAAAAAAAACTTTTGCCTCTTTTATTGGTCCTTCATTTACTTATCTTCATCCGTCTTAGTTCTTTTTTTTTTTTAAATTTATTTATTTTGGGCGGGGGTTGGGTTGGGGAGGGAGGGGAGCGACGGGCCACTTCTATTGGTTTTTCATTTCTCTATTTTCTTCCGTCTTTGTTCTTTGGCTCCTGTGGGCCTCCCATCGTGGTGGTGTCTGTCGTTGCAGAGCACCGGCTCTGGGCACATGCGCTCCAGAGCTCCAGATCGGTCATTGGACACATCGGTTCCGCGGCACATGGGATCTTCCCAGGCCAGGGATCCAACCGGCACCCCTTGCCCTGCAAGGCGGTGTCCTTACCCACTGGACCACCAGGGGAAGCCCCCGTCTTAGTTCTTTGGCCTGTGTGGGCCTCCCATCGCGGTGGCCTCTCTTGTTGCAGAGCACCGGCTCTGGGTGCATGTGCACCAGAGCGCTGGCTCGCAATTGGACTCACGGGTCCCGCTGCTCCGTGGCATATGGGACCTTCCCATGCCAGGGATCGAACCGGCGTTCCTTGCAACTGCAAGGCAGACTCTTTGCCCACTGGACCACCAGGGAAGCCCTGCAAACAATTTTGATAAAATAAGAACTGTGTGATGGAGGTACAAGGTACTATGGGAACATGGAAGGAACATGCCTAGGTTGGAGGAAGGTTTTAGAGAAATGACATTTGAGGAATGAATGAGGGTCATTGGGGCATATGAAGAGTCAGTGAAGGGAACATTTGTCATGGTTGCCCAATGCCTGAGCACCCTTCCTATTTCAGAGGGAATTCCCTATCATAGAGTTTCAGTGCAGGCAGGATTTCACTTTCTATTCTCCATGGTGGGTAGGGGCAGGGAAAGTGTAGTGGCACAGATTTTTTCTCCCCTTGCTTCCCCCACAGCGTAGGTGTTGGTAGAGTAAGGGTAGAGGGAGGATGAGCCCTGGAACCTGAACTCAGCCCATCTGATTCCCCTACAGTGTTTGTAGAACTTGGACAGGAAAAGCAGGAACAACCGGGAATCATCACAGGAAAGAGTCTTAGCAGCAGATAAGCCTGGGAGCAGGGGTGTTATCAGTTGAAAGCAGATAGGAAAGGGGCAGAACCAGCAGGAGTGTCTAACTGGATGCCCTTGTCATTGACCTTGGAGCATTCTCTGCCATGTAGCCTATCTTTGCTTTTACTAGTGGTGGGGGCTGTGGCTCCAACCCACCCATCCACCCTTGAGGCATCAGCTTCTCTTCCAGAATATTCCTTATCTACTTAATCTAGTGAGAGTTGGTTTCTGTCATTTGCAGCCAAGTTTCCTGGTCCAGGCTGGGGTGAGTCTTGAAAAGGCTAAGAAGTAGAGATTAGTGTTTGGGAAAAAGATGGGTAGGGTGACAAACTGGAGTACATGGGACTATAAAGAAAAAATGGTTCACAAATCTGAAAAGAGGGGCGGAGGCTCACAATAAAGGGCCTTGTCAACCAGATTAAGACTCTGGCCTTTCTCTTCATAGGAGATGAGCAGCTGTTGAAGAGTTTAAGTGAAGAGGGGATTATGGTAAGACTTGGATTTAGGAAGATCACACAGAGATCAATAGCAGAGATGGAATTGGAGCAAGGCCACTGCTGCCTCTGGGCGAAATTTAGCTGCCTCTTCCAGGCAGCCTCTATTCTGTGGGCTGTATTGCCTGGCTAGCAAAATGTGACAGTTTCAACCCCAATTCACTTGCTCTATGTACAGAGCACAAGTGGTTCAATAATTCTCAATAGCCTGGGATTTAGAATCTAACACTATTTTTGACCCTAAGGGGCTTACACTATCATCTCTACTTTTGCTTTCTTCTGACACAAACCTCCTTCCATTCTCAGCAGAGAGACTCCTTTCTATCCTTGAATTTTGAGGAAACAAAGCCATTTAAATATTTTTTAAACTGGAATATAGGTGATTTACAATGTTTATTAGTTTCTGCTAGACAGCAAAGTGAATCAGTTATACACATACATATATCCACTCTTTTAGATTCTTTTCCTATATAGATCATTAAAAGAGTTTCTCATAAGTAGTCTTTTTGTTCCTTGGAACCTGAACTCAGCCCATCTGATTCCCCTACAGTGTTTGTAGAACTTGGACAGGAAAAGCAGGAACAACCGGGAATCATCACAGGAAAGAGTCTTAGCAGCAGATAAGCCTGGGAGCAGGGGTGTTATCAGTTGAAAGCAGATAGGAAAGGGGCAGAACCAGCAGGAGTGTCTAACTGGATGCCCTTGTCATTGACCTTGGAGCATTCTCTGCCATGTAGCCTATCTTTGCTTTTACTAGTGGTGGGGGCTGTGGCTCCAACCCACCCATCCACCCTTGAGGCATCAGCTTCTCTTCCAGAATATTCCTTATCTACTTAATCTAGTGAGAGTTGGTTTCTGTCATTTGCAGCCAAGTTTCCTGGTCCAGGCTGGGGTGAGTCTTGAAAAGGCTAAGAAGTAGATATTAGTGTTTGGGACAAAGATGGGTAGGGTGACAAACTGGAGTACATGGGACTATAAAGAAAAAATGGTTCACAAATCTGAAAAGAGGGGCGGAGGCTCACAATAAAGGGCCTTGTCAACCAGATTAAGACTCTGGCCTTTCTCTTCATAGGAGATGAGCAGCTGTTGAAGAGTTTAAGTGAAGAGGGGATTATGGTAAGACTTGGATTTAGGAAGATCACACAGAGATCAATAGCAGAGATGGAATTGGAGCAAGGCCACTGCTGCCTCTGGGCGAAATTTAGCTGCCTCTTCCAGGCAGCCTCTATTCTGTGGGCTGTATTGCCTGGCTAGCAAAATGTGACAGTTTCAACCCCAATTCACTTGCTCTATGTACAGAGCACAAGTGGTTCAATAATTCTCAATAGCCTGGGATTTAGAATCTAACACTATTTTTGACCCTAAGGGGCTTACACTATCATCTCTACTTTTGCTTTCTTCTGACACAAACCTCCTTCCATTCTCAGCAGAGAGACTCCTTTCTATCCTTGAATTTTGAGGAAACAAAGCCATTTAAATATTTTTTAAACTGGAATATAGGTGATTTACAATGTTTATTAGTTTCTGCTAGACAGCAAAGTGAATCAGTTATACACATACATATATCCACTCTTTTTTAGATTCTTTTCCTATATAGATCATTAGAGAGTATTGAGTAGAGTTCCCTTTGCTATACAGTAGGTCCTTATTTGTTACCTTTTATATATAACAGCATGTATATGTCAATTCCAATCTCTCAATTTATCCCTTCCTCCACTGACAGTAAGATTGTTTTCTCCATCTGTGACTCTGTTTCTAAACAGATTCATTTTTACCATTTTTTAGACTCCACATATAAGTGATATCAAGATATTTGTCTTTCTCTGTCTGACTCAGTATGACAGTCTCTAAGTCCATCCATGTAGCTGCAGATGACTTTATTTTGTTCTTTTTAATGTCTGACTAATATTTACTGTGCATGCATTCCCTGGTGATCTAACAGTTAGGATTTGGTACTTTTGCTGCCATGGCCCAGGTTCAGTTCCTAGACATGGACCTGAGATCCTGCCAGCTATGTGGCATGACCAAAATTAAAACAAAAAAATGTTAAAAAACAAATAACCAAAAAAATCCCCCTGAAGCTAAGCCATTTTCTTAGCTTGTTCTCACGACAACCCTTCACTTCAAGCAGAAGTTGGCTTTATGTCAAGGCTTCTACTCCATGTAGTTGTGATTCTCTAATTTCTGCACCCAGGAATCTTTCATTGGGCTTTTCCTTAGACATCATCTCTTCAATCTATTCAAGTCCTCTAGAAAAAGCAGTGAGCAGGCCACTTGGCTGATCAGTGAGAAGGCCAACTGCACTGGTGAACGCCAGTATACGGAAGGAAGGGTTTCCTCCCTGCCCTCAGTCATCATGCACTGAGAGGGCTTGCTGCCTGCAGACTCTGAACCATGAACTCTGGATGCTTACTGCCACTTGACCCTCAGAGGTCATTTGGCCTAAATTGCCACCCAAAGTAGGAGTCTTCTTTATGAGGACTCATTTTCATATCTCCTGTGATGAAAAACTCAGTATTCAATATTTTTTAAACTGGAATATAGGTGATTTACAATGTTTATTAGTTTCTGCTAGACAGCAAAGTGAATCAGTTATACACATACATATATCCACTCTTTTTTAGATTCTTTTCCTATATAGATCATTAGAGAGTATTGAGTAGAGTTCCCTTTGCTATACAGTAGGTCCTTATTTGTTACCTTTTATATATAACAGCATGTATATGTCAATTCCAATCTCTCAATTTATCCCTTCCTCCACTGACAGTAAGATTGTTTTCTCCATCTGTGACTCTGTTTCTAAACAGATTCATTTTTACCATTTTTTAGACTCCACATATAAGTGATATCAAGATATTTGTCTTTCTCTGTCTGACTCAGTATGACAGTCTCTAAGTCCATCCATGTAGCTGCAGATGACTTTATTTTGTTCTTTTTAATGTCTGACTAATATTTACTGTGCATGCATTCCCTGGTGATCTAACAGTTAGGATTTGGTACTTTTGCTGCCATGGCCCAGGTTCAGTTCCTAGACATGGACCTGAGATCCTGCCAGCTATGTGGCATGACCAAAATTAAAACAAAAAAATGTTAAAAAACAAATAACCAAAAAAATCCCCCTGAAGCTAAGCCATTTTCTTAGCTTGTTCTCACGACAACCCTTCACTTCAAGCAGAAGTTGGCTTTATGTCAAGGCTTCTACTCCATGTAGTTGTGATTCTCTAATTTCTGCACCCAGGAATCTTTCATTGGGCTTTTCCTTAGACATCATCTCTTCAATCTATTCAAGTCCTCTAGAAAAAGCAGTGAGCAGGCCACTTGGCTGATCAGTGAGAAGGCCAACTGCACTGGTGAACGCCAGTATACGGAAGGAAGGGTTTCCTCCCTGCCCTCAGTCATCATGCACTGAGAGGGCTTGCTGCCTGCAGACTCTGAACCATGAACTCTGGATGCTTACTGCCACTTGAACCTCAGAGGTCATTTGGCCTAAATTGCCACCCAAAGTAGGAGTCTTCTTTATAGTAGCCTTTTCAATGGGTACTCATCCTCTGCTTGCATATCTCCTGTGATGAAAAACTCAGTATTCAATATAGCAGGTTATATCTTGTCTGTACAGCTCAAATCTCTGGAAGAAACCTCCTTCCTTGATGATGACCTTGGTCTGAGTTCTGGAACTTAGAAGCTGCAGGAAGACACTAATCATGGTGCACTTCATACTCAGTTGCCTTTCATGGTGCTTTTAGCCAATCTCCTTGCCTCATATTATCTCAATTCACTATTGGACCATCTGGAGAGGCCAAGGTCAATGCTGTATTGGGGTGACCTTCTCAAGGTCACACTGCACTCTGACGCCCACTGTAGAGATTCTGGGTTGTTCCTGCACATCCCATTCTCTGCTCGGTGCCTCCTCCTATTCCTGAGGCCTCGTCCGCTCAGGTAGACTCACCTGTTAGCTTTCTCTGTACTGACCCACTCGAGGTGGCAGGCTGATATTGGAGTGGGTGGGCTGCCTGGAACATCCAGGCTGTGCCAGCTCCACAGGACTCGGGAAGAGGAGGATGGAGGCAGTTGGGACATGTAGCTCCAATGTGAGCTGGACAGGGCAGATATTTTTCCTGTTTGTTTTTCATTTCCTTTCCTCCCATTAGGTCTGACTGGGCAATTGGAACTGTGGGTGTGTGTGTGTGGGCAGCACAAGCCTCTGTGTGTGTGTGTGTGTGTGTGTGTGTGTGTGTGTGCACAGATGTGTGGGAGGACATCTGTGCAGGAGGCTTTAAGAGGGAGAGGCTTTCCTTGTCGACCGACTCAGACTCTGACAGCGCTCCCACTGAATTGGCCTTAGAAAGTTTCCTGGTTTTGACAGGAACAGAAGCTGCAGATTCGCTGTGCAGTTTCCTTGGCAACCCCATAACAAGGATGGGAGAGGGGATGGTGGGAACCAGAGAGAAGAGAGT
This sequence comes from Tragulus kanchil, assembly GCA_022376925.1. Lineage (NCBI taxonomy): Eukaryota > Metazoa > Chordata > Mammalia > Artiodactyla > Tragulidae > Tragulus > Tragulus kanchil. Next base: position 76,771,730 of record JAIOJX010000024.1, on the reverse strand, counting down.
AAGTTGGCTCTACCACCAGCTTCAGCAACCCCCTCTTTTCCCCTCAAAATAGCTCAGGATAGAATGTTGAGCTGGTCTCAGCATTCTCCTGGGAAACAGGGAGGGAGGCCAGATAGCAGTGAGGGAACAGAGGTGCCCCTCAGATAAGGGAAGCAAGAGAGCTGGGCTCCAGAACCACTTTCTGGAGGAATCTTGCACCCTCAGTTCTCCTTTCTTACAAAGATGACTTCTCTCCTTCTACCATTCACGTCCCTCACTTTCTTATTCTGGCAGCTTTAAAGGTCTCCTCCCCTCACACACTAAGGAAGGGAAGACCAGAACCCTGGACCCTCTACCTCAAATCTCTGGAAGAAACCTCCTTCCTTGATGATGACCTTGGTCTGAGTTCTGGAACTTAGAAGCTGCAGGAAGACACTAATCATGGTGCACTTCATACTCAGTTGCCTTTCATGGTGCTTTTAGCCAATCTCCTTGCCTCATATTATCTCAATTCACTATTGGACCATCTGGAGAGGCCAAGGTCAATGCTGTATTGGGGTGACCTTCTCAAGGTCACACTGCACTCTGACGCCCACTGTAGAGATTCTGGGTTGTTCCTGCACATCCCATTCTCTGCTCGGTGCCTCCTCCTATTCCTGAGGCCTCGTCCGCTCAGGTAGACTCACCTGTTAGCTTTCTCTGTACTGACCCACTCGAGGTGGCAGGCTGATATTGGAGTGGGTGGGCTGCCTGGAACATCCAGGCTGTGCCAGCTCCACAGGACTCGGGAAGAGGAGGATGGAGGCAGTTGGGACATGTAGCTCCAATGTGAGCTGGACAGGGCAGATATTTTTCCTGTTTGTTTTTCATTTCCTTTCCTCCCATTAGGTCTGACTGGGCAATTGGAACTGTGGGTGTGTGTGTGTGGGCAGCACAAGCCTCTGTGTGTGTGTGTGTGTGTGTGTGTGTGTGTGTGTGCACAGATGTGTGGGAGGACATCTGTGCAGGAGGCTTTAAGAGGGAGAGGCTTTCCTTGTCGACCGACTCAGACTCTGACAGCGCTCCCACTGAATTGGCCTTAGAAAGTTTCCTGGTTTTGACAGGAACAGAAGCTGCAGATTCGCTGTGCAGTTTCCTTGGCAACCCCATAACAAGGATGGGAGAGGGGATGGTGGGAACCAGAGAGAAGAGAGTAAGTTGGCTCTACCACCAGCTTCAGCAACCCCCTCTTTTCCCCTCAAAATAGCTCAGGATAGAATGTTGAGCTGGTCTCAGCATTCTCCTGGGAAACAGGGAGGGAGGCCAGATAGCAGTGAGGGAACAGAGGTGCCCCTCAGATAAGGGAAGCAAGAGAGCTGGGCTCCAGAACCACTTTCTGGAGGAATCTTGCACCCTCAGTTCTCCTTTCTTACAAAGATGACTTCTCTCCTTCTACCATTCACGTCCCTCACTTTCTTATTCTGGCAGCTTTAAAGGTCTCCTCCCCTCACACACTAAGGAAGGGAAGACCAGAACCCTGGACCCCCTCTACCTGAGCGAAATGGGATGGGCAGTCAGGGAGGCAGGGAGGTCTCCCACCCACTGAGCCTTGGGGCTACTCCATCTGTGGAAAGCAGGAGGAGATAAACTGAAATTGCTTATTGGGAACAAAAGATATTTATTAGTCTGAAGCTGCTTCCCCTTTTTCAAGGACTCCTCCCAAGTGAATGTGCTCATAGCGTCTCTTCAGAGCCAATTCCCTAGGGTTGACAGGTAAGATCCGCACCTGGAAATTCTTGACAGCCCTCTGGTCTTCTTCAATTGAAGGCTTCCGGGTTGAATTGGCCTTGTCCTTGATCCCTGGTATCTTGTCTTAGGCACTATAGTTCCTTTGCTTGAGAATTATGGAGGATTTGAAGGCATTTTTGCATAAAATGTTAAAATCAAGCAGGCCTGATGCTACCCTAGTCCTGCAGCAAAGTTCAGTACTGGTCATGCTGCAGGAGCACGGGGACTCATCTGGACACTCAGAGCAGTCCTGCCTTGTTGAAATGTCAAACGCATTGATATTGAGTGAGCAGGTAGAAGGCAGAAGAAGAGAAACAGTACTCAGTTTCCCCTGATGCGTTTGTTTGGAGATTGAGTGGAAGAAGGGGTGCTGGGTGGAGAGTGACAAGGTCAGAGTTTCAGTCTAGCCCAGGCTCTAACCAGCTGAGGAAGACAGCTGTGGGTGCCTACAATCCCAAACCAAACACTGGGACACAGTCTGACACATGTGGAGAGTAGACAAGGTCAATGAAACACAAGATTTTCAGTAAGACAGATGGTTGTTATAAGCATGGTCCCTTCTCTTTATGAATCTGGCCTTTCTGTCTCTCTCCATGTCTGCTAGGCCCAAAGCTCCCAGGATGCAATTGTCAAGATCTGCTTGGCTTTCTGCCTCCAGGGAGGTAAGCGTTCCAGGGTGTGTTCCTTCTGCCTCCTGTCCCTTCCTCTCAAGATCCTCAGCCTCAGTAAGGCCTCATGGCCCAGGCGCTCCATCTCTCTACCCAAGTCTAAGCCTAGGGGAAGAGAAGACAGTGCCCGCCTCTTCTACAAAGATAGAAGCCCACTCAGGAGAACAGAGGTGACTGAGTCTTGAAAGTTGCCAACCCCCACAGCTCTAGGAGGGCAAGGCAGCTTTGAGACTGTGATAATTTTAGGACACTCCAGTAGGTGGCTGAGAACTGCTTATGAGGAAGGCAGTGTCTAACAAGAGAGAGCACAGTATGAAGAGGGAAAGAGATGTCTCAGGAGGCCAGGCTTGATCTTAAATAGTAGTGTAATCACATGGGTTGCCATTAGAGAGGTCTGAAGCTGCTTCCCTTTTTCAGTCCTCCCAAGTGAATGTGCTCATAGCGTCTCTTCAGAGCCAATTCCCTAGGGTTGACAGGTAAGATCCGCACCTGGAAATTCTTGACAGCCCTCTGGTCTTCTTCAATTGAAGGCTTCCGGGTTGAATTGGCCTTGTCCTTGATCCCTGGTATCTTGTCTTAGGCACTATAGTTCCTTTGCTTGAGAATTATGGAGGATTTGAAGGCATTTTTGCATAAAATGTTAAAATCAAGCAGGCCTGATGCTACCCTAGTCCTGCAGCAAAGTTCAGTACTGGTCATGCTGCAGGAGCACGGGGACTCATCTGGACACTCAGAGCAGTCCTGCCTTGTTGAAATGTCAAACGCATTGATATTGAGTGAGCAGGTAGAAGGCAGAAGAAGAGAAACAGTACTCAGTTTCCCCTGATGCGTTTGTTTGGAGATTGAGTGGAAGAAGGGGTGCTGGGTGGAGAGTGACAAGGTCAGAGTTTCAGTCTAGCCCAGGCTCTAACCAGCTGAGGAAGACAGCTGTGGGTGCCTACAATCCCAAACCAAACACTGGGACACAGTCTGACACATGTGGAGAGTAGACAAGGTCAATGAAACACAAGATTTTCAGTAAGACAGATGGTTGTTATAAGCATGGTCCCTTCTCTTTATGAATCTGGCCTTTCTGTCTCTCTCCATGTCTGCTAGGCCCAAAGCTCCCAGGATGCAATTGTCAAGATCTGCTTGGCTTTCTGCCTCCAGGGAGGTAAGCGTTCCAGGGTGTGTTCCTTCTGCCTCTCCTGTCCCTTCCCTCTCAAGATCCTCAGCCTCAGTAAGGCCTCATGGCCCAGGCGCTCCATCTCTCTACCCAAGTCTAAGCCTAGGGGAAGAGAAGACAGTGCCCGCCTCTTCTACAAAGATAGAAGCCCACTCAGGAGAACAGAGGTGACTGAGTCTTGAAAGTTGCCAACCCCCACAGCTCTAGGAGGGCAAGGCAGCTTTGAGACTGTGATAATTTTAGGACACTCCAGTAGGTGGCTGAGAACTGCTTATGAGGAAGGCAGTGTCTAACAAGAGAGAGCACAGTATGAAGAGGGAAAGAGATGTCTCAGGAGGCCAGGCTTGATCTTAAATAGTAGTGTAATCACATGGGTTGCCATTAGAGAGGTCTCAGCATTGGCCCTTTGTCCATTTTGGCATGTTCTTCAGAAACATCACATATGTACATACACCCCACTTATAGGAAAGAGTCATTCTCAGGTATCTTTATACCTGGAGGAACTGGGACAGTGGATAAGAGTGCTTTCTTTCAGGAGTTCTCTGAATTCTCTGCATTGGATGCTGAGATCTTGGTTTCTACTGACTTTGACCTCCCTTAATCTTACACATATGGACTCCCTGCTTTCCCTAAGCCAGAGAAACCATTGGGACTGACTGTCCAGACTGAGAGTGAGAAGTGAGTTGCTCAGAGATCAGGCAGGTGAGAGATCCATGGTGGACAGTCTAGCCTCATCTCCAATCCTGAGCTTCTGAGTGATCTATATGGGGGAGGACTGAGCAAACTGAGACCAGAAGCTGTGAGCAGATGTGGTGGAACAGAGAGAAGATGGCACTCCTCAGGGTTGACATGAAACCCACACTGAGTGGTGCAGAGGGCAGTTCAAGGTGGGGTTCATATGTGGCCAGAGTGGCTACAAAGGAGCAGGAATTGGAGGGACTACTAATAGAATCTCTAACTTCTGAAGACCCTCTTCTGAGAGACACTGCAGACACTGAAGTTTAGACCATTAAACTAGGTGATCCTCCAGGGTACTTTGGGGCCCTTGGGTCACCTCTGGAACCTTTCTTCCAAGCTCCCTTGTATTAGTTTCCTGGGGCTGATAAAACAATTTACCACAGACATGAATTTTAAAAGAACAGAGATTTATTCTTTATCAATCTCTTTATTTATTCACAGTTATGGAGGAAAAAAGTCAGAGGTCAAGGTGTCTGCAGGGTGGGTTCCTTCTGGAGGCCCTGAGGAAGCACCCATTCCATGACTCTCTCCTGTCTTATGGTTGTTGCTTGAGGTCTTTGGCATTCTTTGGCTTGCAGATGCACCAGTCCAGTCTGTATCTCCATCTCCACATGGTGTTCTTCATATACCTTCTCCTTGTCTATAAGTATAGCCGTCATTGAATGTAGAGCAAACCCAGACCTAGGATGACTTTAATTTAAGATTCTTAGTTGTACCTGCAGAGACTTTATTTCCAAAAAAAGTCACAGTCTGAGGTTTCTGTGGTCATGAATCTTGGGGAGATACTCTTCAATCTACAGCATCCCCTGATTGCACCCCTACATCAGAGCTGAGGAGGAGCTGAGAGAATATCCACAGGCTTGTTCACCAGCTGCTTGTTGGGGTGTCCCAGCTCAGGGTGGTTAGAGAACACTGGAGCCTGAAGCTGTGACCCACCTTCCCCAACTCCTTGTTATCCTGAGCCTTCCAAAAATTTGCAGAGTTGAACCCATTCCCATCTTAGGCAGGAATATTCCTCCTACATCCAAAAGAAAGACAAATATCCAGAATGTGTCCTTGGAAAAGGAAGTTGTATCTTGAACTGCCCCTTGTTAACTAGGCTAGCACCTTTCTCAAGCCTTCCTTAATCTATCTTGCCACAGCTCAACCATATTTTCTCTTGATTTGTCCTTGAGATTGGTGTAGAACAGCCTCCTCCTAAACTACCCCTCTGCTAGTGCTCAGGTTACATTTATCATCATGTCTTTCCCTGTTTCAGTGGCAGATATTTTCACCTGAAGAGGATACATCAGAGACATTCAGATGAAACAACCCACCTGAAACTCACAGATTTTGCATTTGCTCTGTGAGCCATCTTGGCTGACTTTTTTTGTACCTCCTTCTGGGTCACCTCTGGAACCTTTCTTCCAAGCTCCCTTGTATTAGTTTCCTGGGGCTGATAAAACAATTTACCACAGACATGAATTTTAAAAGAACAGAGATTTATTCTTTATCAATCTCTTTATTTATTCACAGTTATGGAGGAAAAAAGTCAGAGGTCAAGGTGTCTGCAGGGTGGGTTCCTTCTGGAGGCCCTGAGGAAGCACCCATTCCATGACTCTCTCCTGTCTTATGGTTGTTGCTTGAGGTCTTTGGCATTCTTTGGCTTGCAGATGCACCAGTCCAGTCTGTATCTCCATCTCCACATGGTGTTCTTCATATACCTTCTCCTTGTCTATAAGTATAGCCGTCATTGAATGTAGAGCAAACCCAGACCTAGGATGACTTTAATTTAAGATTCTTAGTTGTACCTGCAGAGACTTTATTTCCAAAAAAAGTCACAGTCTGAGGTTTCTGTGGTCATGAATTTTGGGGGAGATACTCTTCAATCTACAGCATCCCCTGATTGCACCCCTACATCAGAGCTGAGGAGGAGCTGAGAGAATATCCACAGGCTTGTTCACCAGCTGCTTGTTGGGGTGTCCCAGCTCAGGGTGGTTAGAGAACACTGGAGCCTGAAGCTGTGACCCACCTTCCCCAACTCCTTGTTATCCTGAGCCTTCCAAAAATTTGCAGAGTTGAACCCATTCCCATCTTAGGCAGGAATATTCCTCCTACATCCAAAAGAAAGACAAATATCCAGAATGTGTCCTTGGAAAAGGAAGTTGTATCTTGAACTGCCCCTTGTTAACTAGGCTAGCACCTTTCTCAAGCCTTCCTTAATCTATCTTGCCACAGCTCAACCATATTTTCTCTTGATTTGTCCTTGAGATTGGTGTAGAACAGCCTCCTCCTAAACTACCCCTCTGCTAGTGCTCAGGTTACATTTATCATCATGTCTTTCCCTGTTTCAGTGGCAGATATTTTCACCTGAAGAGGATACATCAGAGACATTCAGATGAAACAACCCACCTGAAACTCACAGATTTTGCATTTGCTCTGTGAGCCATCTTGGCTGACTATTATTTTTGTACCCCTCCTTCTGTCCCTCCCACCCCAGGGTTGGTAACCAACCCTTGGTAACAAGCTGAGCTGTGACTGCATACTTGCCTCAAAGCAATTAGCCACGCTCACCTACCACCACTCTACACAAATGCTCTCCAGTGAATGAGAAAGCCAGGAAGACAAGTGCGCGGGAGCATGGGCATCAGTCACCCTGGTGCTCTAGAATCAGCAGTCATTACTGTGACAAATTTCTTTGAAATTCCCATTATGACTAGTGCTGCAAAAGGGAAAAGTCATATTTAGACATGAGGCCCCAATGCCTCATGTCTTTTCAGCATTTTAAGGAGGAAAAAAAAAAGGCCAGTATCAGATTTTCTTCTATAACATAAGGGCTGCAAAGGGTCAGGGAAGGGGATACTGTAGTCTGAGCATCGAGCAGCTCTCACTGCGTGCAGTCTTATTAATCATAAACTCTAGAGAGCTGAGGAGTCTGGTGATAAGGGCACACCCTGCCCAGGTGAGCCCAAGGACGGGTGAACGCAGAAGAGACTGGAACCGGGGGAAAAGGAACAGTTAGGGGTCAATTATTGCGCCATTGATCAATGTGCAGTCTGGAGTGAGGACCCAGACCCCAGCTGCCCTGTCCTTTCCAGAACCATGAATTTTACCTACAAATAAGCAAAAGAACTACCACCATTTTGAGCTTCATACACTATCTGATTTAATCCTTACAACCCCACTGTGAGGTAACTGTAGTTATATTTTACTGATTGGAGAAATGAAGCTCAGAGAAGTTAAATTGTGCAAGCCTGAACTTGAGCAGAAGTTTGTCTCACCTTTAAAGTCAGTAAGTACTCGCAAGCACCTTGCAGTCCAGTCTACTTTTCTTCATTTAAGGAACAAGCTGAGGAACTCTGGAACTGTGAGGTTAGAAAGAGAGGAGATTACAGGAGGCACACAAGTGGCTGATACAAAGAGGCAGCTTCCAGTGACTGGTCCTCGGTACCCATGGGTGAGAGTTCTGGCTAGGTAACCAGCATTAGAAACTGGCAAATACTAGAAATGTAGTTTTTATCAAGAAAACATAAGATGGTGATTGACTGGGCCAGGGTCTGTCTCGTTCGACTGAAACTCACAGATTTGAGCCTGTGACCGCTGCACCCTCCTTCTGTCCCTCCCACCCCAGGGTTGGTAACCAACCCTTGGTAACAAGCTGAGCTGTGACTGCATACTTGCCTCAAAGCAATTAGCCACGCTCACCTACCACCACTCTACACAAATGCTCTCCAGTGAATGAGAAAGCCAGGAAGACAAGTGCGGGAGCATGGGCATCAGTCACCCTGGTGCTCTAGAATCAGCAGTCATTACTGTGACAAATTTCTTTGAAATTCCCATTATGACTAGTGCTGCAAAAGGGAAAAGTCATATTTAGACATGAGGCCCCAATGCCTCATGTCTTTTCAGCATTTTAAGGAGGAAAAAAAAAAGGCCAGTATCAGATTTTCTTCTATAACATAAGGGCTGCAAAGGGTCAGGGAAGGGGATACTGTAGTCTGAGCATCGAGCAGCTCTCACTGCGTGCAGTCTTATTAATCATAAACTCTAGAGAGCTGAGGAGTCTGGTGATAAGGGCACACCCTGCCCAGGTGAGCCCAAGGACGGGTGAACGCAGAAGAGACTGGAACCGGGGGAAAAGGAACAGTTAGGGGTCAATTATTGCGCCATTGATCAATGTGCAGTCTGGAGTGAGGACCCAGACCCCAGCTGCCCTGTCCTTTCCAGAACCATGAATTTTACCTACAAATAAGCAAAAGAACTACCACCATTTTGAGCTTCATACACTATCTGATTTAATCCTTACAACCCCACTGTGAGGTAACTGTAGTTATATTTTACTGATTGGAGAAATGAAGCTCAGAGAAGTTAAATTGTGCAAGCCTGAACTTGAGCAGAAGTTTGTCTCACCTTTAAAGTCAGTAAGTACTCGCAAGCACCTTGCAGTCCAGTCTACTTTTCTTCATTTAAGGAACAAGCTGAGGAACTCTGGAACTGTGAGGTTAGAAAGAGAGGAGATTACAGGAGGCACACAAGTGGCTGATACAAAGAGGCAGCTTCCAGTGACTGGTCCTCGGTACCCATGGGTGAGAGTTCTGGCTAGGTAACCAGCATTAGAAACTGGCAAATACTAGAAATGTAGTTTTTATCAAGAAAACATAAGATGGTGATTGACTGGGCCAGGGTCTGTCTCGTTCATGGAACTGTATACCCAAACTCCCCAAACAGGACTTTTTACTTCTCTTAACTTTATTTTCACCCTTAGGAAGCACAGTTAATCATGTCCCTTAAGTCACTGATCTGTTCTAAGCCTGTGTTTTATTCTATTTATTATTTCCTTCACTCCTGTTAACTCCTTTACCATAGACATTCACTTCAGTAGGTTAACTATGTATCTTTCCAGTCTGCCTTTCATATGCTGATAGAGATATATGTATATTCCTGAAAAAAAGATTCACAATATTATTGTATTCTTGATTTGCATCATTATTTTGTGCTCTAAATTTTAAGTTTCTTTGCTTCAATGATAGTGATTTAAGAGCTATGCATGTTGTCATATGTACTTCTTATAGCATGATAGTACATCACATGCACATGCTATGGTTACTGTCCAGCTTGCGAGCACTAGCAACAGGGCTGCAATCTCTCCACATCTCTTTATCAGTCCGAGGTAGTGTTTTCCCCATAGTGGGAATGGAGATGCTAGGCCATAGGGTGAATAGATCCCCAGTCACCTCAGTTTTTCCTTGCACAACCTCCCTGTAACCCATATACATCATTATGTTCTGTTTTTAATTGCTAATTATATCTTCACTTGAATATGTCTTATTTCTCCAGCAAGATCATCTCGAGATCAGAGATCATGTTTCATTGATATTCGTGTTCTTAGCAGTTCCTAATATACATTTTATATATAGTTGATACTTAGTAAAACATTTTTAATAGACTGAAGGAATCCTTCTCACTTGAATGTTACTTTCTTGAGAGCAAGGTTAACTGTGTTTCATTCATCTCAACCAAATTCAGAATCTGTCCCTTTGCAAACTGTCTTATATCTGATGCATGACATTTTAAATGAGGAAAAAAGTCACACAGTTAAGAGTGAATTGAGTTGGGAATTAGGGGACTTGAGTGCCATTTGACTAGTTTTATGACCTTGAATAGGTACATTTCTCCTCTGAGCCTCAGTTCTGCTACACATTGGGAGGAGCTTACTAGCTTTTTTCCCCAGCCTTGGATCAGGAAAATGATGAGCTGTGTTGGTGAGATGTCCATCTTCCATCTGAGAAAACTGCTAGAGAAGGGGAATGAAGGAAAGGTGAGGTCACCGTATACCTGTCCCTTTGGTCACTCCTCTATCCTCTATCACCCCATACAATTGCAATTTCCCCATTTCTAGAATATTTGTCACTATAGACATAAAGGATCCCCAAGACAAATAAGGCTCCCTTGGGAAGATTTAGACTATGAATGGGCTGAGAAAGAGAAGAGAAGAGATAAAAGAAGCCTTAACATCTGCAGTAGTAATTGGGGCAACAATTGGAATTCAATGGAGGCATCATTCATGACAATCAGACTGGAGCACAGAAGTAGGGCAAAAGGGTAGCCCATAGTCAGTTACCTCTTAAATGTGGGCATCTGGGGGATCCTACCATAGTCCTCTTGGGGATACCCGTTCAAGGATGGTTTAAGGTCTAAGGAAGGCAGAGCAAGTGAATTCAGGCTACACTGAGAAAATTCAATAGAACACTAGGAGCAAGTATAGAACTAAATGGTTCCCAACTAGGATGTAAGACAATCACTTCTATGAGGTGTTTTTAAAGTACTTTAAGATTACTCTCATAGAAAAGGTCAGTAGCTATGGGTAACTGCGAGTGGGGAAAGGGAGGGGAGGAGAGTATACCAGTTTTGGGGCCTATGGTAACCTGTTTGGGCTCAGGATTTTTAGAGATGGTGATATCTCCATGGTTACAGGCTGGTTAGGGTCATGGATGATCAAGGTTAAAGGTAGATCTACTCAGAGCTCCAGGACACGAAGGAGGAATACCCCAGACAAAGTCTAAGCCTGGTCCTGGCTTAGCATCACTTCTGCAATACAGATGTGTGACAGTAACAGGCCAGCCCAGATGCAAACAGAGTAGCAATAGACCCACTTCTTCCTGGGTGGAATGTCAAAAAACTCTTGGCCACTTTTTTTTAAATAAACATTTATTTTATTTATTTATTTTTTGGGGGGTGGGGTGGGGAGGGAGGGGGAAGGGCGGGCCACCTCTATTGGTCTCTCATTTCTCTGTTTTCATCCGTCTTTGTTCTTTGGCCCATGTGGGCCTCCCATCGGCCTCTATTGTTGCAGAGCGCCGGCTCTGGGCGCATGCGCTCCAGAATTCTGGCTTGGTAATTGGACACATCCGTCCAGCCGCTCCGCGGCACGTGGGATCTTCCCAGGCCAGGGATCGAACTGGCGCCCCTTGCACTGCAAGGCGGTGTCCTTACCCACTGGACCACCAGGGAAGCCCTCTTGGCCATTTTTATTCCCCCTCACACGCCTCCCACTCAGCCCTTCCCCCTCCCTCTCCCCTATTGAATGCTCCTAACCTGTTGCTTCCTGAATTCCTCTCACCTGCCTTAAGCAGAGACCCTTTCCTCTGAACTCTGTCTCTGAGCCCTCTGTGCCTGCGCAGTAGTTACCCCCTCCAGGGCTACTCCCCTTTCCTGACTCTTTCATCTCAGCCTCTTTACTAGTTCCTTTCACAGTGTCATCTGGATCGTCTTCTGTTGTGAACTTCACCTTGGGCAATCCTTCCCCTTCCTCTTCCCACATGAAATAGAATTTTTCCTCAGACAGACCCACATCTTTACTGGCAATTTTCAATGACAGCTGCTGCTTCTTTCATGAAGAAGGCTCAGCTCCCTTGCTTCCTATCACGACTTCCAGACTCTACACAAGACAGTACGTAATGGAAATGAAATTATCTCATTAAAGTTTCTCAGTCCAAGTGGAATGTATGGATAGAAATGCAATCAATCAGTCAAAAATATTTATTGACTAGAATGCCCAGTCCAGTGGGGAACCAACCACTCAGCAGTAATCAGCTTACAGTGTATGACCAGCAGGTGTAAACAAATGATAGTGAGCTCCTTGAGGTCAGGGACTAAGTCTCGTTTATTCATGCCTTGGATCCCAACTCAGTGCCCACCAAATGTAATTGCATGAGTGAATATGTGAATTAATAAATGAATCATTGCATGCTTTAGAAAGCCAGTTTCTCTTGGATTAATAGGAATTCACATGAGTCATGTAGAAGTTTCTGGAGGGCATTCAGGATCAAGAATTAAGACTCTTCTTTAAAATTTTTTGCCATCTGGCCATCTGCTTATCCTGGTTTCTCCCCATCTTGACTGATGATGTTCGTGACACCAGGACTTTCCAAGTGACCCCAGCATCTGACTCAGAGCCCTTTTCCACACCATGCACATTCTGTTCTCAGTCTCAGCAATTCAGTATATGCATATAGTTGTTCCTTCTCTAGTCCCCTGATCTAGTAATTCTTGGCATAGGTCTACTTTTTTGAGTTGATTGCTAGCTCAACTTATCAGCATTACCTTTCAAGATTACTTTTTATACTTTGTACTCTCAGCCTAGGTGCCATGTCCCACAACAAGATTGTCCATGTTGAATGGTCACCATCCTCATGAATCAATAGCCCACTCACACTTAACAGGCAAGCTTAAACACTGCCTTCTTTACTCAACCAGATATGATCTCTTTTCTGAAACTTGCAGAGAATCTCAGTTGTCCTTCTCTTATGGAATTTGTCACAGTCTGCTATTTTAGTCCATTTAGATTGCTACAACAAAAATTCCATAGCGTGGATGACTTAAACAACTAAATTTATTTCTCACAGGTCTGGAGACTGGAAAGTCTGAAACCATGGTGGTGGATTTTGTGTCTGATAAGAGCTACTTTCTGATTCACAGGTGGAACTTTTTAGCTGGGAATCTAACACAGCAGAAGAGGGGCATGGGAGCTTTCTTGGGTTTCTTCTATGAAGGCACTAATCACATTCATGAGGGTCCTACCCTCTTGACCTAATCACCTTAGAATTTCAGCATATAAGGTTTTGGGGGACACGAGAATTCGGTCCATAACACCTGTCTTCTAGTATTGTTATACATGTCTTTGCTCATCTTCTCTAGTCTGATGTAGGTTTCCATGGAGAGGAGGATGTGCCTCACCCATCTTGTTGTCATGTCCCTTTATAATAGCACCTAGCCAAGAACAGTGGGCAGATGTTATTTTATTTTCATAGCATCCCATCTTTTAAGGAATCTTCTTTCTATGTCTGTATGATCAAAGTGAGACTGTTAATTATGGTGCTCCACAAAGCTGGGCAGAAGATACAAGCTAGCCAATGAAAATACCCCATTTCCAGCCTCAGAGATGGCACATGACCTAAGCAGAACCAAAGAGCCTGCTTTGAGATTTGCTACATGCATGCACAGAGAAAGGTCTTTCTTCTTCTAGGGCCAGAAGCTGTGGAGAAGATGCAGATTGGCCTTTCTGTGACCATCTCTCTGGTTAACATGAAGGAAATTATAGGAGAGAATGAGGCCTACCTCAAAAGAAGCAGAGACAGGAACAATAATAGACGGGGTATTTGGAGCTGACTTTATACTCTTCCAAGCACACTGTGTGGATGATCTCATTTACTTCTGATAAGAGCTATGAAGCACCTATGATTATTATATCCATTTTACAGATGAGGAAACAAGAGTTCTGAGAAGTTAAGCAACTTGTTTTCAATCATAGCTATCTAGATAGTGGAGCCAGGATTTGAACCCAGACTGTGGGACCCCTAAACTATCATGCTATGCTGTTACCTATGAGGCAGGACATACAGAAATGGGAGACAGATCGATTTATTCATTTATAGGCAAGTGTAAAGGAGAGTTGACAGCAACTTTTGTGCCTGGAACCACTGACTCATGTGGTTTTTAGTTAAATAAGCCAGTGCATTCTCTTTTTGCTTAAAATAGAGCTTGTGTATCAGTCACTTGCAACCTCCTGGTTTCATAGAGGACCAGGTCTTACGGAAACACTTCTGTGCTTGCATCTTGATCCTACCCATAATGCCTGTATAAATTACTTGACCTATCAGGGCCCTGGAGGTAAAGGACCCAGATTCTCAGGGCTGAGGGGACTGTGACTAGAGATTAGATTACTTGCAAATACACTTAACACTCTGTTAACACAATTTAAGTACTTGATAATTGTTAGATCTCCTTTCTTCCCCTTTCCCTTATGAGGAGTAGCTGTTCAATAAACATTTGTTGAATTGAATTAAATCCTCAAGAGCCTGCAGGATGTTGCCTGAGTTTGAATGCAGCAAGAGTTGAAAAACAGTTGGAAAAAAAAAAAAAAAGAAAGAAACAATAGTTCAGTTATAAAACAGAGTCTTAGTTCTTCCTCAGAAGAAGTACCTAACAATCAGATAATGTATATTTGAGTTCTGTAGGAGCTAAGGCCCTTACCCAGGTGGAGGAAAGAATGATGCTGTTGACCTTTTCTAACTTCAATCAACCAAAGCTTAGATTCTGTCAACTTTTGCTCAATTCTCTGCTGAAGCCCCTTCATGAATATGCAAGTACTCTTAGATTAAAACTTTCCTCATTTTGCAGTTCTGGGAGACCTTACTTTGGGAAAGATCCCGTGTTCCCCTTACTTGCTGCAGGTAATAAATCTTTCCTTCTCCCAATCTTTGGCTTGGTTATATTTTTTGGTTCAACCAAGAGGCCAACTCAGTGTTCTGTTTTTGGTTGTTTTTTTTTTTTTTTTTTTTGGCCACTTCTGTTGATTCTTGATTTATTTATCTTTGTTCTTTGGCCTGTGTGGGCTTCCTATTGCAGTGGCCTCTCTTGTCGTAGAGCACCGGCTCTGGGAGCATGCGCTCCAGAGCTCCAGCTTGGTAGTTGGACACATCAGTCCAGCCGCTCTGCGGCACGTGGGATCTTCCCAGGCCAGGGATTGAACCGGCGTCTCTTGCACTGCAAGGTGGTGTCCTTACCCACTGGACCACCAGGGAAGCCCAGTGCTTTGTTTTTTAAAATGTTTATTTGGCTATAGTGAGTCTTAGTTGTGTAAGGCATGTGGAATCTTTAGCTACAGCATGTAGGAGCTTTAGTTGCATAAAGAATCTAAGTCCCCTGCATTTTGAGCATGGAGTCTTAACCACTGGACCACCAGGAAAGTCCCTCAAACTCAGTTTGTAGGCAACACTTTCCCTCCTTCTTAGTTTCCCACCTATCCAGATAATATTAATTAATTAAACTTCTAGGGCAGAGGAGCCTGGCAGGCTATGGTCCATGAGGTTACAAAGAATCAGACATGACTGAGTAATAGAGGACATGCACACCGGTGTTTCTCAGGCCTGCTGTCTCATCTTACTCCAACTGAAAGTGCCCTTTATCTCTTTCTGGATATTTGCTTCAACTTCCTCATGGCCTCTTTCCCTCCAGCCTGACAGTCCCAGGGTGCAGTCAGGAGGACCCATCTTAGTTCTTTCCTCAGAAGAAGTACCTAACAATCAGATAATGTATATTTGAGTTCTGTAGGAGCTAAGGCCCTTACCCAGGTGGAGGAAAGAATGATGCTGTTGACCTTTTCTAACTTCAATCAACCAAAGCTTAGATTCTGTCAACTTTTGCTCAATTCTCTGCTGAAGCCCCTTCATGAATATGCAAGTACTCTTAGATTAAAACTTTCCTCATTTTGCAGTTCTGGGAGACCTTACTTTGGGAAAGATCCCGTGTTCCCCTTACTTGCTGCAGGTAATAAATCTTTCCTTCTCCCAATCTTTGGCTTGGTTATATTTTTTGGTTCAACCAAGAGGCCAACTCAGTGTTCTGTTTTTGGTTGTTTTTTTTTTTTTTTTTTTTGGCCACTTCTGTTGATTCTTGATTTATTTATCTTTGTTCTTTGGCCTGTGTGGGCTTCCTATTGCAGTGGCCTCTCTTGTCGTAGAGCACCGGCTCTGGGAGCATGCGCTCCAGAGCTCCAGCTTGGTAGTTGGACACATCAGTCCAGCCGCTCTGCGGCACGTGGGATCTTCCCAGGCCAGGGATTGAACCGGCGTCTCTTGCACTGCAAGGTGGTGTCCTTACCCACTGGACCACCAGGGAAGCCCAGTGCTTTGTTTTTTAAAATGTTTATTTGGCTATAGTGAGTCTTAGTTGTGTAAGGCATGTGGAATCTTTAGCTACAGCATGTAGGAGCTTTAGTTGCATAAAGAATCTAAGTCCCCTGCATTTTGAGCATGGAGTCTTAACCACTGGACCACCAGGAAAGTCCCTCAAACTCAGTTTGTAGGCAACACTTTCCCTCCTTCTTAGTTTCCCACCTATCCAGATAATATTAATTAATTAAACTTCTAGGGCAGAGGAGCCTGGCAGGCTATGGTCCATGAGGTTACAAAGAATCAGACATGACTGAGTAATAGAGGACATGCACACCGGTGTTTCTCAGGCCTGCTGTCTCATCTTACTCCAACTGAAAGTGCCCTTTATCTCTTTCTGGATATTTGCTTCAACTTCCTCATGGCCTCTTTCCCTCCAGCCTGACAGTCCCAGGGTGCAGTCAGGAGGACCCATATTCAAGGTGACCAAATGACTCTTCATCTTAAAACCACCATTGCCTACAGGATAATGGGCAAATCCTTAGCAGGCCCTCCTCAGTCTCACCCCTGTCCAAATCTCCAGGCCCATCTTCTGCCTTGCTATTTCATGCCTCCATGCCATTCTCAAGCTGTTCCCTCTTCTGGAAGACCCTGCACCACTTCCATTCCACACTCCCCTCCCCTAGTTCTCACTTCACTCATCCTCTAAGACCCTGCTCAGCTGTTTATTTATTTTTCTCATGAAATGTTCCATGAACTTCCAGTCCACTCCCTGGGCCAAGTGCCTCTCCTCCATGTTCCCACAGCACTGATACATAATTCTGTCTTCTCACATATTGTTTTATACTGATATGATCACTTTCTCCATCTCTTCTGAGACCTTTGTGGTCAAGAGCAAGATGTTACTCAAGTTTGTAACCCTTGCAACCCAGCAAGCCCGGGTGCCTGGCTCCTAGTCAGCCCCCACATTTCAGACACTGAAACCCAATGCAAAATGACTAAAAAGAAGAGGAACCACCACATGTTTTTCAGATGAAAATCCTGGTTTGTACTGTTCCCCCCTGGTTGATCTCCTTGATTGCTAGTACAGACCAGTGCTTATCTCTCTCTCTCTCTTTTTTAAAATTTTTATTTACTTGTTTACTTTTGGCAGCACTGGGTCTTCATTGCTGTGCACATGCTTTCTCTGGTTGTGGTGAGTAGGGGCTACTCCTTGTTGCAGTAAGCAGGCTTCTCATCGTGGTGACTTCTCTTGTTGAGGAGCACAGTCTTAGGTGGCTCAGATGGTAAAGAATCTACCCGAAATGTGGGAGACCTGCGCTTGATCCCTGGGTCAGGAAGATTCTCTGGAGAAGGGATTGACTACCAACTCCAGTATTCTTGTCTGGAGAAGCCCATGGATAGAGGAGCCTGTGGGCTATAGTTCATAGGGGACTTCAGTAGTTGCAGCATATAAGCTCAGTAGTTGTGACTCCTGGGCTCTAGAGGATGGTCTCAGTAGTTGTGGTGCAAGGACTTAGTTGCTACATGGTATGCAGAATCTTCCTGGGTCAGAGATTGAACCTATATCTCCTGCACTGGCAGGCAGATTCTTATCAAATGTAATGCCAAGGAAGTCCACCAGGGCTTCTCTGAATAGCAAATACAACACTTAGAGTTTAATTATTGGGGGAAAGGGGTACTTGACTCATATTCTAAACTGAGGAATGGGTATTCTCTTCACTAGCAGTTAAAAAGGAAAGACAAATTTTCTCTGGGTTCCTGTGTGGTTATAGGATAGTTTGTATAATTGTGTAATTCTCCATACAGCTTTGCATGCATGATACATGAATAGGTAACCTTTGACTACCTTAAAATACCCCCCACCTCAGTTTTAAAAAGGATAAAGTTATTTCATTACATCTAAATATAGGCAAAGAGTTTGTACTGATGCATAACTTAAGCAAATGCATGCAAATCCCTTGCATGCTGGAGGAACCTGGTAATGGCATCATTGTAGATACATCTCAGATCTCCAATCTCCTTTGCTCTTTTGCTGCTGCAGGCTTACAGCCAAGCCCGGGTGCCTGGCTCCTAACCCCACATAAAAAGAAGAGGAACCACCACATGTTTTTCAGATGAAAATCCTGGTTTGTACTGTTCCCCCCTGGTTGATCTCCTTGATTGCTAGTACAGACCAGTGCTTATCTCTCTCTCTCTCTTTTTTAAAATTTTTATTTACTTGTTTACTTTTGGCAGCACTGGGTCTTCATTGCTGTGCACATGCTTTCTCTGGTTGTGGTGAGTAGGGGCTACTCCTTGTTGCAGTAAGCAGGCTTCTCATCGTGGTGACTTCTCTTGTTGAGGAGCACAGTCTTAGGTGGCTCAGATGGTAAAGAATCTACCCGAAATGTGGGAGACCTGCGCTTGATCCCTGGGTCAGGAAGATTCTCTGGAGAAGGGATTGACTACCAACTCCAGTATTCTTGTCTGGAGAAGCCCATGGATAGAGGAGCCTGTGGGCTATAGTTCATAGGGGACTTCAGTAGTTGCAGCATATAAGCTCAGTAGTTGTGACTCCTGGGCTCTAGAGGATGGTCTCAGTAGTTGTGGTGCAAGGACTTAGTTGCTACATGGTATGCAGAATCTTCCTGGGTCAGAGATTGAACCTATATCTCCTGCACTGGCAGGCAGATTCTTATCAAATGTAATGCCAAGGAAGTCCACCAGGGCTTCTCTGAATAGCAAATACAACACTTAGAGTTTAATTATTGGGGGAAAGGGGTACTTGACTCATATTCTAAACTGAGGAATGGGTATTCTCTTCACTAGCAGTTAAAAAGGAAAGACAAATTTTCTCTGGGTTCCTGTGTGGTTATAGGATAGTTTGTATAATTGTGTAATTCTCCATACAGCTTTGCATGCATGATACATGAATAGGTAACCTTTGACTACCTTAAAATACCCCCCACCTCAGTTTTAAAAAGGATAAAGTTATTTCATTACATCTAAATATAGGCAAAGAGTTTGTACTGATGCATAACTTAAGCAAATGCATGCAAATCCCTTGCATGCTGGAGGAACCTGGTAATGGCATCATTGTAGATACATCTCAGATCTCCAATCTCCTTTGCTCTTTTGCTGCTGATCTTGAACAACCACATAACCTCACAGAATCTTAGGATTCTCCTTGATCTAGTAGGCGAGTGATTCCTATTAGCCTGTTCACATTAGAGAGAACTGGATGGAAAATGGTCAGTGAGAGGGCTGCACATGAGGAGATGTAACCCTGCAGAAGAGAAACTGGGTGGGATGGTTGGCAGGCCATCGTGGGAGGTCCTGCTGGGCAGGCTGCCAGCTGTTCTGCTGGGATTTCTGGGGTTTCATTCCTCTATAATTCTCATCCGCCTGCCTCCCGAATCTGTTTTCCATTAAACAGAAATGTGTTCTCATCTCTGCCTTTCTCCCCAAGCTGTGCCTGGCCTCTCAGAACTGGGTTGCATCTCTTGTTGCTTTAGGCACTTACTAATTTAAACCAAAGAAGGCAGGAGGTGGACTAGCTGTGTGGCCACCCCTTGCTATCCCCTCTTCTCTTTAGCTGACCCTGACTCTTTCCTTTCTTCCTGGATGGAAAATTTGGCCTCAGACTGTCCTTGTGACTGGAAATAGCAGGGCCAACTCATCAAAGCAGGACAAGGGTTGTTAGCTTTCTTCTTTCAGAGGGTTATTAAGAGAGCATGGCTTGGGAAGAAGGCTCACCCATTCTTGACTGGCTCCAGCAGAAAGGTGGGATATACTTCAGTAGGGAAAAGGTCTGCTAAGAACAGGGAAGACTTTGTCAGCTGGGGGTGAGGTATTGGGAGGGGGTAGGTACGGAAGGGAAATGTGTATGATAATTTCTTGTTCCAGGCCAGGAATGAAGGCCAAAATGGAGTGGCTTGTTCTATGTTAGGCCAATTGTCTGTTAAAAGATACAGGGACCAAGCTCAGTGCTCCCTCCTTCTGTCTTTGTTTATCTCTGGGAAGAGGAAGGAAGTGTGTGTGACCATGAGGAGGAGAGCACTATATCTCTGAGGGGCCTCTGGGGTCAGCCACTGGGGATTCCAGTTTTCATGTTTCAATAACTACAGGAAACTGTCTCTTTCAGAGGAACAATTGCATTAATACCTTTGCATGCTGGAGGAACCTGGTAATGGCATCATTGTAGATACATCTCAGATCTCCAATCTCCTTTGCTCTTTTGCTGCTGATCTTGAACAACCACATAACCTCACAGAATCTTAGGATTCTCCTTGATCTAGTAGGCGAGTGATTCCTATTAGCCTGTTCACATTAGAGAGAACTGGATGTAAATGGTCAGTGAGAGGGCTGCACATGAGGAGATGTAACCCTGCAGAAGAGAAACTGGGTGGGATGGTTGGCAGGCCATCGTGGGAGGTCCTGCTGGGCAGGCTGCCAGCTGTTCTGCTGGGATTTCTGGGGTTTCATTCCTCTATAATTCTCATCCGCCTGCCTCCCGAATCTGTTTTCCATTAAACAGAAATGTGTTCTCATCTCTGCCTTTCTCCCCAAGCTGTGCCTGGCCTCTCAGAACTGGGTTGCATCTCTTGTTGCTTTAGGCACTTACTAATTTAAACCAAAGAAGGCAGGAGGTGGACTAGCTGTGTGGCCACCCCTTGCTATCCCCTCTTCTCTTTAGCTGACCCTGACTCTTTCCTTTCTTCCTGGATGGAAAATTTGGCCTCAGACTGTCCTTGTGACTGGAAATAGCAGGGCCAACTCATCAAAGCAGGACAAGGGTTGTTAGCTTTCTTCTTTCAGAGGGTTATTAAGAGAGCATGGCTTGGGAAGAAGGCTCACCCATTCTTGACTGGCTCCAGCAGAAAGGTGGGATATACTTCAGTAGGGAAAAGGTCTGCTAAGAACAGGGAAGACTTTGTCAGCTGGGGGTGAGGTATTGGGAGGGGGTAGGTACGGAAGGGAAATGTGTATGATAATTTCTTGTTCCAGGCCAGGAATGAAGGCCAAAATGGAGTGGCTTGTTCTATGTTAGGCCAATTGTCTGTTAAAAGATACAGGGACCAAGCTCAGTGCTCCCTCCTTCTGTCTTTGTTTATCTCTGGGAAGAGGAAGGAAGTGTGTGTGACCATGAGGAGGAGAGCACTATATCTCTGAGGGGCCTCTGGGGTCAGCCACTGGGGATTCCAGTTTTCATGTTTCAATAACTACAGGAAACTGTCTCTTTCAGAGGAACAATTGCATTAATACCTTTGGAATATCTGGGTTCCCATTTTGTGTTCTTGGATTCTCCAGCAGTACAGTGGGGCTGGGGAACACCTAGGGTGGGAATAGAAAGAAGGAGACTTACATGGTAATCATTTTGAAATGTATAGAAATACTGACTTACTATGCTGTGTACCAGCAACTAACACATTACTGTAGGTGAAATATACTTCAAAAACAAACAAATTTATAGAAAAAGAGATCAGATTTGTGGTAACCAGAGGTGAGGGGAGGAGAATTGAGTAAAGACAGTCAAAAAGTACAAACTTCCAGATGTAAGATAAATGCAGGAATTCCTTGGCAATCCAGTGGTTAAGACTCCATTTCAGGGCCCAGCTTCAATCCCTGGTTGGGGAACTAAGATCCCACAAGCTGTGTATTGTGGCCAAAAAAAGAGAAAGAGACAAATACATACTAGCGATGTAATGTACAACATGAAGATATGATTAACACTGCTGTATGCTATATATATAAGTTCAGAGAGTAAATCATAAGGGTCTTCATCACAAGAAAAAAAATATATTTTTTCTACTTCTTTAATCTTGTTTCTATCTGGGATAATAGATGGCCACTAAACTTATTGTGATAATCATTTCATAATGCACAGAAATCAAATTACTATGCCATACACTTACATAGTGCTGTAGGTCAACTATATCCCAATAAAATTGGAAAAAAAGAAAAAATGAAATTCAAAAAAAAGAGGGAGAAGGAAGTCTGGACAGAAGTCAACTGAATTAGGGGACAAAAGAGGGTGGAGTATGTGGGAAAGGAGGCCATGTCAAAGCTCAGTGGTCAAATAGGGAGGGAACATCAGAACCTCCCTCAGCACAGTGTTCTGTCCCTGTTGAACTACCCCCAAGCTCTCCCATATTTCTATTTTACCTCAAGAAATCTGAGAGTTTTCAGGAACTAATTCTGGGAAGTTCTGACTCTGTGCAAAGCAACAACAGAGACAATTACATATTAAGGTGATCACAGTCCCTAAAAATATATCCATCCCTTATTCTTTTAGTAATTAAACTCAGAATTTCAGTGAGACATCTGACTTCTTAGCTTGAGATCACATCTCCCAGCTTCCCTTGCTCCTAGCTGTGGCTTCAGGATGAAGCTTTAGCCAATGGGATGTCAGTAGAAGGAATGTGTGCCACTTCTGGGTAGCATACTAAAGGGAAAGACGTGCACTCCACTTTCCTTTTCTGCCTTCTCTCTGATCAGAATGTAGACATATGGTAGGAGCTAGAGAAATTGTCTTAGATATTGAGATAGGAGTCACATGTTGAGGATGGCAGAGTGACTGACTGAGTCTGTCCTGCTCTGTGAAGCTGCCAAGTTTAGTCCTGGACTGCTTATACTAGATCTCTCTTGGTGAAGCCACTCTTATCGTGACCTTTGTTATAGCAGCTGAATTTGTATCTTATCTATATAAATAACAGAGCCAGCATTTACTAAGATCTTTCTATGTATCCATCACTGTTCTGAGTGTTTTACATAAGCCACCCCACCACCCCCTCGCCCTGACATAAGCCAACGTGTTGATGACTAGCATGCTGCCCAAAACCTTGTGCTCACCAGAACCTAGGTGAAAGAAGCAGTGATCTCCACAAGAGAGGCTGAGCCACATTTGACTGTGAGTGTCTGAGGGTCTCTTGCAAAGGCATGGGTCAACAGTGACCTGCTGTGGGGACAGGATACTGGCAGCAGCAGTCCTGGGAGGCCCAGCACATTGGCATAAATCCTCTTGGAGGAGGTTCCCATTAACCCTACCATAGAGATTGTAGCCCTACTATAGTGAGTGCAGATTCTAGGACTGGGCCACCTTGGGTCAAACAACTAAGAGGGAGGGAGTAAAGCTCCACCTATCAGCAGAAAATTGGATTAAAAATTTACTAAGCATGACAATTACACTCATTTCATATGATAGCAAACTAATACTCAAAACTCTCCAAGCTAGGCTTCAACAGTACGTTAGCTGAGAACTTCCAGATATACAAGCTGGATTTAAAAAAGGCAGAGGATGGAGCTCTGGAACGCATGCACCCAGAGCTGGTGCTCTGAGACGACAGATGCCACTGCGATGGGAGGCCCACACGGGCCAAAGAACAAAGATGGATGAAACTAGACAAACGAAAGACCAGTGGAAGTGGCTCGCCCACCCGCCTCCCTCCCCACCCCCGCCAAAATAAATAAATAAATACATGTTTAAAAAAGGCAGAAGAACCAGAGATCAAATTGCCAACATCCGTTGGATCATAGAAAAAGCAAGAGAATTACAGAAAAAAACATTTACTTCTGTTTCATTGACTATGCTAAAGCCTTTGACTGTGATCACAACACACTGAAAAATTCTTAAAGAGATAAAAAGAGCATGTAAGAAAAACACAGAGATTGGACATAGCATGACTGGGGTTGGCTATTTTCCGGGGGCTGACTGACTGAGTCTGTCCTGCTCTGTGAAGCTGCCAAGTTTAGTCCTGGACTGCTTATACTAGATCTCTCTTGGTGAAGCCACTCTTATCGTGACCTTTGTTATAGCAGCTGAATTTGTATCTTATCTATATAAATAACAGAGCCAGCATTTACTAAGATCTTTCTATGTATCCATCACTGTTCTGAGTGTTTTACATAAGCCACCCCACCACCCCCTCGCCCTGACATAAGCCAACGTGTTGATGACTAGCATGCTGCCCAAAACCTTGTGCTCACCAGAACCTAGGTGAAAGAAGCAGTGATCTCCACAAGAGAGGCTGAGCCACATTTGACTGTGAGTGTCTGAGGGTCTCTTGCAAAGGCATGGGTCAACAGTGACCTGCTGTGGGGACAGGATACTGGCAGCAGCAGTCCTGGGAGGCCCAGCACATTGGCATAAATCCTCTTGGAGGAGGTTCCCATTAACCCTACCATAGAGATTGTAGCCCTACTATAGTGAGTGCAGATTCTAGGACTGGGCCACCTTGGGTCAAACAACTAAGAGGGAGGGAGTAAAGCTCCACCTATCAGCAGAAAATTGGATTAAAAATTTACTAAGCATGACAATTACACTCATTTCATATGATAGCAAACTAATACTCAAAACTCTCCAAGCTAGGCTTCAACAGTACGTTAGCTGAGAACTTCCAGATATACAAGCTGGATTTAAAAAAGGCAGAGGATGGAGCTCTGGAACGCATGCACCCAGAGCTGGTGCTCTGAGACGACAGATGCCACTGCGATGGGAGGCCCACACGGGCCAAAGAACAAAGATGGATGAAACTAGACAAACGAAAGACCAGTGGAAGTGGCTCGCCCACCCGCCTCCCTCCCCACCCCCGCCAAAATAAATAAATAAATACATGTTTAAAAAAGGCAGAAGAACCAGAGATCAAATTGCCAACATCCGTTGGATCATAGAAAAAGCAAGAGAATTACAGAAAAAAACATTTACTTCTGTTTCATTGACTATGCTAAAGCCTTTGACTGTGATCACAACACACTGAAAAATTCTTAAAGAGATGGGAATACCATTTACCTGTCTTCTGAGAAACCTGTATGTAAGACAAAAAGCAACAGTTAGAATTGGACATAGCACAACGGACTGGTTCCAAACTGAGAAAGGAGTATGTCAAGGCTGTATATTATTATCTTGCTTTTTAAGTTATATGCAGAGTACATCATGTGAAATGCCATTCTGGATGAAGCACAAGATGGCCTCAAGATTGCCGGGATAACCTCAGCTATGCAGATGACACCACTTTTATGGTAGAAAGCTAAGAGGAACTAAAGAGCTTCTTGATCAAGGTAAAAGAGGAGCATGAAAAATCTGGCTTAAAGCTCAACATTCAAAAAAATAAGATTGTGGCACTTGGTCCCATCACTTTATGGCAAATAGATGGGGAAATGATGGAAACAGTGACAGACTTTATTTTCTGTGTTCCAAAATCACTGTGGATGGTGACTGCAGCCATGAAATTAAAAAACATTTGCCCCTTGGAAGAAAAACTATGACAAATGCATACAGTATATTCAAAAGCAGAGACACCACTTTGCCAACAAATGTCCATATAGTTAAAGCTATGATTTTCCCAGTAGTCGTGTATGGATATGACAGTTGGACCATAAAGAAGGCTCAGTGGTGAAGAATTGATATCTTTTAATTGTGTTGTTTGAAAAGACTCTTGAGAGTCCCTTGAACTGCAAAGAGATCAAACCAGTCAATCCTAAAGGAAATCAACCCTGAATGTACATTGGGAAGCCTGATGCTGAAGCTGAAGCTCCAATACTTTAGCCACCTGATGCGAAGAGATGACTTATTAGAAAAGACCTTGATGCTGGGAATAATGGAAGAAGGAGAAGGGGATGACAGAGGATGAGATGGCTAGATGGAATCACAGACTCAATGGACATGAGTTTGATCAATCTCCAGGAGATGGTGAAGGACAGGGAAACCTGGCATGCTGCAGTCCATGGGGTTGCCAAGAATCGGATATGACTGAGAGACTGAACTGAACTGAAGCATGACTCTGCCCACCAGAGCAAGACCCAGTTTTCCCCACAGCCAGTTCCTCCCAACAGAAAGATTTCTCAAGCCTCTTATCCTGACCCATATGCAAAGCCTTTGACTGTGATCACAACACACTGAAAAATTCTTAAAGAGATGGGAATACCATTTACCTGTCTTCTGAGAAACCTGTATGTAAGACAAAAAGCAACAGTTAGAATTGGACATAGCACAACGGACTGGTTCCAAACTGAGAAAGGAGTATGTCAAGGCTGTATATTATTATCTTGCTTTTTAAGTTATATGCAGAGTACATCATGTGAAATGCCATTCTGGATGAAGCACAAGATGGCCTCAAGATTGCCGGGATAACCTCAGCTATGCAGATGACACCACTTTTATGGTAGAAAGCTAAGAGGAACTAAAGAGCTTCTTGATCAAGGTAAAAGAGGAGCATGAAAAATCTGGCTTAAAGCTCAACATTCAAAAAAATAAGATTGTGGCACTTGGTCCCATCACTTTATGGCAAATAGATGGGGAAATGATGGAAACAGTGACAGACTTTATTTTCTGTGTTCCAAAATCACTGTGGATGGTGACTGCAGCCATGAAATTAAAAAACATTTGCCCCTTGGAAGAAAAACTATGACAAATGCATACAGTATATTCAAAAGCAGAGACACCACTTTGCCAACAAATGTCCATATAGTTAAAGCTATGATTTTCCCAGTAGTCGTGTATGGATATGACAGTTGGACCATAAAGAAGGCTCAGTGGTGAAGAATTGATATCTTTTAATTGTGTTGTTTGAAAAGACTCTTGAGAGTCCCTTGAACTGCAAAGAGATCAAACCAGTCAATCCTAAAGGAAATCAACCCTGAATGTACATTGGGAAGCCTGATGCTGAAGCTGAAGCTCCAATACTTTAGCCACCTGATGCGAAGAGATGACTTATTAGAAAAGACCTTGATGCTGGGAATAATGGAAGAAGGAGAAGGGGATGACAGAGGATGAGATGGCTAGATGGAATCACAGACTCAATGGACATGAGTTTGATCAATCTCCAGGAGATGGTGAAGGACAGGGAAACCTGGCATGCTGCAGTCCATGGGGTTGCCAAGAATCGGATATGACTGAGAGACTGAACTGAACTGAAGCATGACTCTGCCCACCAGAGCAAGACCCAGTTTTCCCCACAGCCAGTTCCTCCCAACAGAAAGATTTCTCAAGCCTCTTATCCTGACCCATCGAGGGTAGACAGAAGAAGTAAGACCTACACCTCCATGGCGTCCAGAATGGAAACCACAATCACAGAAAATTATCCAAAATGATCACATGGGAGACAGCATTGTATAACTCAATGAAACTATGAGCCACACTGTGCGGGGCTACCCAAGATGGATTCAACATGGTGGAGAGTTCTGAGAAAGTGTGGTCAACTGAAGAAGGGAATGACAAATCACTTCAGCATTCTTGCCTTGAGAACCCCATGAAAAGGCAAACAGATATGACATTGGAAGATGAGCCTGCCAGTTGGTAGACATCCAATATGCTACTGGGGAAAAGCAGAGAAATACCTCCAGAAAGAATGAAGAGACTAATCCAAAGCAAACATGACGCCCAGTTGTGAATGTATCTGGTGGTGAAAGTAAAATCCGATGCTGTAAAGAACAGTGCACAGGAACCTGAAATGTTAGATCCATGAATCAAGGTAAATTGATGTGGTCAAACAGGAGATGGCAAGACATTTAGGAATCAGCACACTAAAATGGATGGGAACAGGCAAATTTAATTCAGATAACCATTATATCTACCACTGTAGGCAAGAATCCCTTAGAAGAAATGGAGTAGCCCTCATTGTCAACAAAAGAGTCCAAAAGGCAGTACTTGGGTGCAATCTCAAAAGCCACAGGATGATCTTGGTTCGTTTCCAAAGCAAATCCTGTCTGGTTTGAAAAGACTCTTGAGAGTCCTTTGCGAAAATAAACTATAAAGGAAATCAACCCTGAATGTACATTGGGAAGCCTGATGCGAAGAGCCATGACTTAAATTAGAAAAGACCTTGATGCTGGGAATAATGGAAGAAGGAGAAGGGGATGACAGAGGATGAGATGGCTAGATGGAATCACAGACTCAATGGACATGAGTTTGATCAATCTCCAGGAGATGGTGAAGGACAGGGAAACCTGGCATGCTGCAGTCCATGGGGTTGCCAAGAATCGGATATGACTGAGAGACTGAACTGAACTGAAGCATGACTCTGCCCACCAGAGCAAGACCCAGTTTTCCCCACAGCCAGTTCCTCCCAACAGAAAGATTTCTCAAGCCTCTTATCCTGACCCATCGAGGGTAGACAGAAGAAGTAAGACCTACACCTCCATGGCGTCCAGAATGGAAACCACAATCACAGAAAATTATCCAAAATGATCACATGGGAGACAGCATTGTATAACTCAATGAAACTATGAGCCACACTGTGCGGGCTACCCAAGATGGATTCAACATGGTGGAGAGTTCTGAGAAAGTGTGGTCAACTGAAGAAGGGAATGACAAATCACTTCAGCATTCTTGCCTTGAGAACCCCATGAAAAGGCAAACAGATATGACATTGGAAGATGAGCCTGCCAGTTGGTAGACATCCAATATGCTACTGGGGAAAAGCAGAGAAATACCTCCAGAAAGAATGAAGAGACTAATCCAAAGCAAACATGACGCCCAGTTGTGAATGTATCTGGTGGTGAAAGTAAAATCCGATGCTGTAAAGAACAGTGCACAGGAACCTGAAATGTTAGATCCATGAATCAAGGTAAATTGATGTGGTCAAACAGGAGATGGCAAGACATTTAGGAATCAGCACACTAAAATGGATGGGAACAGGCAAATTTAATTCAGATAACCATTATATCTACCACTGTAGGCAAGAATCCCTTAGAAGAAATGGAGTAGCCCTCATTGTCAACAAAAGAGTCCAAAAGGCAGTACTTGGGTGCAATCTCAAAAGCCACAGGATGATCTTGGTTCGTTTCCAAAGCAAATCCTTCAACATCACAGTAATTCATATCTATGCCTCAACCACTAATGCCATAAATGATGAAGTTGAATAGTTCTACAAAGACCTACAAGACCTTCTAGAATTAACACCAAAATATGGTGTCTTTTTCATCATAGGAGATTTTAATGCAAAAGTAGGAAATCAGGAGATACCCAGAGTAACAGAAAAATTTGGCTTTGGATTGAAAAATGAAGCAAGGCAAAGGCTAACAGAATTTTGCCAGGAGAACACACTGGTCATAACAAACAACTTTTCTAACAACACAAGAGATGACTCTACACATGGACATGGCTCTAGAGTGCCAGCTCAGTAATTGTGGATGGACTTTGTTGCCCTACAGCATGTGGGATCTTAGTTCCTGAATCAGGGATTGAACCCAGGTCCCCTGTATTGGCAGGTGGATTCTTAACCACTGAACCACCAGGGAAGTCCTAGGTCTGGTCTTTATTGAGAGAGTAGGTTGGATGTACAGGTAAAAGCAGAAAGGAGAGAGGTAGACTATTCTGACAGTGTTTGATTATAGGTTCCAACTGTTCTTTAGATCTCCCTGCCTTGGCCATGTTTTGATTTTCAGTCTTTCTTGATTCTATAAAGTTCTTTTTTTGCCCAAGACTTGCAACTCTTACTTCATTTTCTGAGTTAAAGCTCCTAAGCTTCCATCTTCCCAAGAGGCAAGTAGAAACTGTATCTTACTCATCTTGGCCACTGCAACATCTAAACCAGCACCTGGCATAAACTAGGAGCTCATTATGTTTTACATACATTCATAAATGACTCCATAGGTTTGGCAGTCAGCATCAAACTGTACATTTGACTGACTTTGTTTCTTAAAAGATACTGACACCAGGAATGTTTGTCAGCAGCTCACTGATAAGCCCTGAAACTTAGAGCATTTGGCACTCAAAGCTGGCCTGTTTGGAAGCAAGACTGTGTTGGGTCATAGAGGGTGGAGATGAATAAACCTTTGTGATAGAGATCTTGATATTGAAACAACTTGGATACAAAGCTAACCTTGCATTTTGCAGTGGTTTTGAAACTGTGCATCTCAGATTGGGACTTGAATCCACATGCTGGGACTTGAACCCAGCCAAAAATGAGCTGGAACTTGGACCCATGTTCTTTTAACTGAGATCAAACACCTGATCTCAGGACTTAATGAAACCTGGATTCTTAATGTCTCATCACAGAAATTGTTCAGTGAAAAAGTGGTACACTCCACAGACGGAGTGTGAATCATCTCAGAAGATGAGAGTGGTCCCAGGGTATGAGGCTGTCAGTTTTTATAGTGGTGGATAATTTCATGGCTAATGAGTGGGAGGAGTATTCCAGCTATTCTGGGGAAGGCAATTTCTAGGAATTGGGTCACTGCAAACAACTTTTCTAACAACACAAGAGATGACTCTACACATGGACATGGCTCTAGAGTGCCAGCTCAGTAATTGTGGATGGACTTTGTTGCCCTACAGCATGTGGGATCTTAGTTCCTGAATCAGGGATTGAACCCAGGTCCCCTGTATTGGCAGGTGGATTCTTAACCACTGAACCACCAGGGAAGTCCTAGGTCTGGTCTTTATTGAGAGAGTAGGTTGGATGTACAGGTAAAAGCAGAAAGGAGAGAGGTAGACTATTCTGACAGTGTTTGATTATAGGTTCCAACTGTTCTTTAGATCTCCCTGCCTTGGCCATGTTTTGATTTTCAGTCTTTCTTGATTCTATAAAGTTCTTTTTTTGCCCAAGACTTGCAACTCTTACTTCATTTTCTGAGTTAAAGCTCCTAAGCTTCCATCTTCCCAAGAGGCAAGTAGAAACTGTATCTTACTCATCTTGGCCACTGCAACATCTAAACCAGCACCTGGCATAAACTAGGAGCTCATTATGTTTTACATACATTCATAAATGACTCCATAGGTTTGGCAGTCAGCATCAAACTGTACATTTGACTGACTTTGTTTCTTAAAAGATACTGACACCAGGAATGTTTGTCAGCAGCTCACTGATAAGCCCTGAAACTTAGAGCATTTGGCACTCAAAGCTGGCCTGTTTGGAAGCAAGACTGTGTTGGGTCATAGAGGGTGGAGATGAATAAACCTTTGTGATAGAGATCTTGATATTGAAACAACTTGGATACAAAGCTAACCTTGCATTTTGCAGTGGTTTTGAAACTGTGCATCTCAGATTGGGACTTGAATCCACATGCTGGGACTTGAACCCAGCCAAAAATGAGCTGGAACTTGGACCCATGTTCTTTTAACTGAGATCAAACACCTGATCTCAGGACTTAATGAAACCTGGATTCTTAATGTCTCATCACAGAAATTGTTCAGTGAAAAAGTGGTACACTCCACAGACGGAGTGTGAATCATCTCAGAAGATGAGAGTGGTCCCAGGGTATGAGGCTGTCAGTTTTTATAGTGGTGGATAATTTCATGGCTAATGAGTGGGAGGAGTATTCCAGCTATTCTGGGGAAGGCAATTTCTAGGAATTGGGTCACTGCCCACTTTTTGACATTTATGGTCCAACTTGGAACTGTCATGGCTTCTGTGTTTGTGTTATTTAGCTTGTTGATGTGTAGCTAAGAGTGTATACTGAGGTTCAAGATCTAGTGGAAGTTGATTCACCACTAAAAAAGCAACCAGGGCACAAAAGAACAAATGAATGTTATCTACAAGAAGAAATAACAATTTTTTGTTGTTATTTAGTTGCTAAATCCTCTCTGACTCTTTTGTGATCCCGAGGATTGCTGGGACAGCCTGCCAGACTCCTCTGATCATGGGATTTCTCAAGCAAGAATATTGGAGTGAGTTCCAATTCCTTCCAAGGAATTTTTCAACCCAGGGATCAAACCCACATCTCTTGCATCTCCAGCACTGGAAGGCTGATTCTTTACCATTGAACCACCAGGGAAGCCCAAAGTAACCATAAAAAAGATAACAAATAAGTTGTAAAAGCTCCTGGTTCTGTTTCAATGTTAAAAATTAAACAAAAGCATTTTCTTGAACTCTTTGTAGAATTTAAACCTGCCTCAAGCACTCAACCACCAGATCAACTGGAACCTGAAAGATGATAGAAAAACATTTACTTCTGCTTCATTGACTATGCTAAAGCCTGTAACAGTGTGGATCACAACAAACTGTGGAAAATTCTTAAACAGATAGGAATACCAGATCACCTTATCTGCCTGCTTAGAACTTGTATGCAGGTCAAGAAGAAACAGTTATAACTCAACATGGTGGACTGGTTCAAAATTGGCAAAGGAGATTGTCAAGGCTATATATGCCACCCTGCTTATTTAATTTATATGCAGAGTACATCATGAGAATGCTGGTTTGGATGAAGCACAAGCTGGAATCAAGATTGTCAATAACTTCAGATATACAGATGATACATGCCTAAAGGCAGAAAGTGAAGAGGAACTGAAGAGTCTCTTGATGAAAGTGAAAGAGGAGAGTGAAAAAGCTGGCTTAAAATTCAGTCTTCAAAAAAATAAGATCATGGTGTCCAGTCCCATCACTTCATGGCAAATAGATGGTCAAATAATGGAAAGAGTGACAGACTTTATTTTCTTGTGCTCCAAATTTACTGCAGATGGTAACCACAGCCATGAAATTAAAAGATGCTCCTTGGAAGAAAAGCTATGCCAAATCTAGACAGCGTATTAAAAAGCAAAGATAGCACTTTGTCGACAAAGATCCATCTAGTCAAAGCTATGGTTTTTTCAGTAGCCATGTATGTCTGTGAGAGTTTGACCGTAAAGAAGGTTGAGCACCAAAGAATCGATGTTTTTAAACTAAGGTGCTGGAGAAGACTCTTGAGAGTCCCTTGGACTGCAAGGAGATCAAACCAGTCAATCTTAAAGGAAATCAACCCTGAATATTCATTGGAAGGACTGATGCTGAAGCTGAAACTCCAATACTCTGGCCATGTGGTGAGAAGAGTAGACTCACTGAAAAGACTCTGGTGCTGGGAAAGATTGAGAGCAAGAGGAGAAGGAGGCGACAGAGGATGAGATGGTTGGATGGCATCACTGACTCAATGAACATGAGTTTGAGCAAACTCTGGGAGATAGTAAAGGACAGGGCAGTCTGGTGTGCTGTAGTCCACAGGTCAGTCAGTCATGACTGAATGACTGAATAACAACAAAAATATGATGATGACTTTTCTGACTCTCATAACAATCAACTAGAGCTTGGGCACTTAATTCTCCTATTCAAGCCTCTTCATGAATATGTATACACCACTCATCCCCCTTCGTCAATATGCATGTACTCTTAGCTGAAAAGTTCCACAGTTTTGCTACTGGAGAGACAGTGCTTTGGGAAAGAGCCTTGTGTTCTCCTTGTAGGCATGTTCAGACTCTTCAGGTGTTCAACTCTTTGCGACCCTAGGGGCTGTAGCCTGCCAAGTTCCTCTGTCCATGGATTCTCCAGACAACTATACTAAAATAGATTTCCACGTCCTCCTTCAGAGTCTTCCCAACCCAACAATCAAACCATCATCTCTTGAGTCTCTTGCATAGACAGGTGGTTCTCTACCACTAGCTCCACCTGGAAGGTGGTATTCTCCTTACTTGCTGCAAATAAATATCCTTCCTTCTCCCAGTTTTTGGCTTCATTGTGTCTTTGAGCTTGACATTCATCAGGGTGTGAACCCAGTTTTTGGGTAACACCGACAACGCATGTCCATGTGGTGCCACCAGAAGCAGTTTTGTGGAACACAATCCCTCATACATTCTGTTACAGAATGTCCTGTCTGTGCTCTGGCCCTTCAAGCCCCATTAACTTGGCTCAGTCCCCTCAAAAGCCTGGAATTTAACTGCCAGAGGTTCAAAAGTCTAAGATTACAAAACAAGAGGGGCATCTAGAAGAAGAACCCTCATATTCTGTAACAAGATTTTCAGGAAAGAGGAGTCAGTTGTCAGCTGTTTGGAAAGAGGGACCAGTGAGTGCCTTGCCCTCCCTAGAGAGTGGTGACTCCTGTCTTCCAAGCCTAGCAGGGAGACAGTTCTTTCTCTCTGCCAGTGGAGGAATGAACTCTGCTTTCCTCTGCTCTTGAGGAATTCCATCATCTTTAAATTATTTGCATCAACTGTCAGTTGAAAGAGGATTTTAGAGCTGCGAGAATTTGTTTATATTTTCACTATTTATAATGCTCTTTTTGTCAGACCAATTTGCCTATACAAAAGAACGACCTAATAGTCATTTATGGAGAGAGAACACACAAAAAGCAAACTAAGGCTTTGCAACATCAAAATGAGTATCATCTTTGGCAAAATGTACAGAGACATAGAAAAAAAGGCTGATCAGAAGGTTTTCTTAATAATGGGCTTGTCAGCTGATTCCTGGAGCCTTCTTCAGATCTAAAGTTATGAAACTTGAATTCTTTCTTTTGTTTGTTCTGTTCTCCTTCTTTCTGTGCTCTCATCACATTTTTTTCATACAAATTCTATTTATTATTATCATATTTTCTACAGGGTTTTGTTGTTTATCGCCACACATTGCATCACATTTTCTTACCCACAATCTTTGTTTCTTCTGCACTCATCATATTTGCATGCTGACTTTTGTGTCAATGGTGAGGAAACTCTCTCCAATGAAAATGTAACCCATACAATGGGAGGATAGACAGTTGAGATGTTCAGAGGTGTTTTCACAGTCATCTTATCTTTGTAAGTGTATTCCTGCTGGGAATTTGTAGGAGAGAAGCTGATCATTTACTGGCCTATTGATTTATCTACCTATTGAGGTATCTTCTTTATCATCACTTACGCATCAGTTACTATGCTAAGTGCTTCAAATATATCATCTCGTTTAAAAGTCTTTTCAATCTTGTTAAGAGATGTTGTCTTCCCATTTGACAGATGAAGAAACTGAGTCCTAGTGAGATTAATTTGACCGATGTCACATACTTGGTAAAAGACTAAGTTAGCGTTGGGACCAAACCTTCCTGATTTCAGAATCTTAATGAATTTGTGTAACTAGTTCCCTTTCCTGATCCATTTCCTTAAATTGTATTTTACCTTTTTCCTTGTCCTTTAAGACATTTCAGGTCTTTATATTCTCCAGTAGAGGTCTTTTTTTTAAAAAAAGATTTATTTATTTATTTTTGGGCGGGGGTCCGGTTGAGGAGGGAGGGGAGCGGGCGGGCCACTTCTATTGGTCTTTCATTTCTCTGCTTTCATCCGTCTTTGTTCTTTGGCTCCTGTGGGCCTCCCATCGCGGTGGCGTCTGTCGCTGCAGAGCACGGGCTCTGGGCGCATGCGCTCCAGAACTCCAGCTCGGTAATTGGACACATCGGTCCAGCCGCTCTGTGGCACGTGGGATCTTCCCAGGCCAGGGATTGAACCAGCGCCCCTTGCACTGCAAGGCAGTGTCCTTACCCACTGGACCACCAGGGAAGCCCTGGAAGGCACATATCTTTTGTGCATAGATATTCATGTACGTGTTCCCGGGAAGAGATGTCATTGCTTTTATCACATTCTTGAATGGTTATGAGACTCTGAATGTTGGTGCAAGTCAGCTCATTCCAAGGAGCTCTAGTGTCAAATTCTAGGACAGAGGTTCCCAAATACTAGTGAGCATCAGTCTCAGGGAGGTTGTTAAAATACAGATGCCCTGCCCTACTCCAGGTGCTGCCAAAACTTGGCCTATGTGCCCTGATGCCAAGTTAAATTTCAGAGATAGAGTTTGGGTGAAGTAGAAAAAAATAACTTTATTGCTTTGCCAGGCAAAGGGGGACACAGAGAATTAATGCCTTCAAAACTTTGTCTCCCATGCAAGGGAGGATTTGGTGCGGAGTTTTACAGCAATGGTTCAAGTTAACCCACTGGTTATCAAGCTAACCCACTGGTTAGCTGATAAGGATCAGGGTGTGTTCAGGGTCTGCATTCCTTTAATCTGGACTCAGGGTGTCTCCTGATGAGCTTCTGTGGTTCTTGAGGTTATCAAACTGTGAACCTCTCTGGAATGAAGAAAGCTTCAACAAGTTAACATCTTCCATTTCCTGGGGCTTGTTCTGCAGAAGAGGTCAAAGATAGTTGTTATGTGTGACCCTTGAGGATCCAAGGCTGTACTAATGTTTCTTGGCTGCTCCTCCCTTGTCTCTGTCGCTCCTTCTTTTGCTGCTTAGAAACTGTTTGAACTTGCCCTTTTTTACTCAGGGAAGGTCATGGAGGCTGAAGCCTATTCCTTACAAACAAGAAACAAGGGACAAAGAAAGGTTTCTGTACCCAGGAGCTCCACAGTGTCCTACTTGGTTTCTTTCTTTTTTTTGTAATAAGAGGATAACGTTTATTAGAATGGGAGATGTTGTTAGAACAGCGGGTCGGCTCAAGAGAGAGCCAACCTTGAACAAGGGTCTTTGATCCATTTTTATAACTAGGGTCCAAGGAGTGGGATGGGGTCTTACAGGTCATTTGCTGATTGGATGAGGTACAGTGTACTGGGTGAGGAAAAGTGTCCTGGAAGAGGAGTAATGGTTACAGCATGGGGGAGGGAAGGACAATAAGGATCTGGTTTATCTGTTTCTGCATTCCAAGACCCTCCTCGTTTGTCTTGTTCTTTCCTCATTTGGACACCACATTCTTCCCTCTCTTTATTTTTAGAGCCAGTTCTTTGACTCCTTTGAATATCTTGCTCATGTCTAACTATCTGCCTATTTCCCTTCTCATGCATTTAGAAACCCAGTCTCAAGGGAAAAGGGGTGATGACTGCTCTGGCTTCTTCAAACCGTCCAGGGATGCTGTGGGGCTTTGGGTTCCCTTTGCCTGCCCTCTGTCAGGGTATACTGAAAGGAGGAAGTTGCGGCTTCATGAAATGATATGGCAGCTTGTTCCAGCATTGACTGGGTGTTGGCTGGGTGATATTCTTGTTGTACTATCACTTGTAGAATTATTTGTTGTATTCTGGAAGAAACAAACTTAACAAGAACATTAAAGATAGATTGGGCTTGAAGATTATTAAAAGTAGAAAAGTTGCTGAGTCCATCTAGGAGAATCAGAACCAGACATTGGTCCATGATGTGTTCCTCTAGGTATGAGAAGATGCAAGAATTTGGGCTCATAAAAATCTTTATCTGAAAATACCTGACTATCTGAAGACCTGTTCTTCCAGTTTTTTCCAGAGCAGGAGTGCCTTATTTCTTTCTCCACCCTAAACTCCTTTCTGAGGGTGTTGAAGGTCAGCAGCTTGCAGTGATCATGATTTATTCTTTAAGGAGGCAGCTGGCAAGTGCCAAGTACCAGTTAGCAGGACCCTTTCATAGTCATGTATTCGACCATACTTTGGGGACATTTCATGACTGTTGTGTCCCATGATGCTGGGAAAGCTTATTCCCAGGTCTAGCAAAGATTCCATTGATATGCCACTCTGTGCATAACTAGACCAGGCTTTGCAAATAGCAAAAGACTCTGGACCATACCTGTCTTGGTCCAAGAGCTATTATGTCTTTCTGCTTCTTCCCATGTCTGGAGTTACATTATTATAATCATTGATCTCATATGAAACTGTATATCAGTATTTTATCATAGGCTCAGTCACATACTTGGTAACATAAGAGACAACAGGTTTCTGAAACAGGTACCATAGAACATTATATGGCTAGCAGCTATCAGTAAGATCACAAGTACAAATTTGTCAAGAATAAGGATCTGGTTTATCTGTTTCTGCATTCCAAGACCCTCCTCGTTTGTCTTGTTCTTTCCTCATTTGGACACCACATTCTTCCCTCTCTTTATTTTTAGAGCCAGTTCTTTGACTCCTTTGAATATCTTGCTCATGTCTAACTATCTGCCTATTTCCCTTCTCATGCATTTAGAAACCCAGTCTCAAGGGAAAAGGGGTGATGACTGCTCTGGCTTCTTCAAACCGTCCAGGGATGCTGTGGGGCTTTGGGTTCCTTTGCCTGCCCTCTGTCAGGGTATACTGAAAGGAGGAAGTTGCGGCTTCATGAAATGATATGGCAGCTTGTTCCAGCATTGACTGGGTGTTGGCTGGGTGATATTCTTGTTGTACTATCACTTGTAGAATTATTTGTTGTATTCTGGAAGAAACAAACTTAACAAGAACATTAAAGATAGATTGGGCTTGAAGATTATTAAAAGTAGAAAAGTTGCTGAGTCCATCTAGGAGAATCAGAACCAGACATTGGTCCATGATGTGTTCCTCTAGGTATGAGAAGATGCAAGAATTTGGGCTCATAAAAATCTTTATCTGAAAATACCTGACTATCTGAAGACCTGTTCTTCCAGTTTTTTCCAGAGCAGGAGTGCCTTATTTCTTTCTCCACCCTAAACTCCTTTCTGAGGGTGTTGAAGGTCAGCAGCTTGCAGTGATCATGATTTATTCTTTAAGGAGGCAGCTGGCAAGTGCCAAGTACCAGTTAGCAGGACCCTTTCATAGTCATGTATTCGACCATACTTTGGGGACATTTCATGACTGTTGTGTCCCATGATGCTGGGAAAGCTTATTCCCAGGTCTAGCAAAGATTCCATTGATATGCCACTCTGTGCATAACTAGACCAGGCTTTGCAAATAGCAAAAGACTCTGGACCATACCTGTCTTGGTCCAAGAGCTATTATGTCTTTCTGCTTCTTCCCATGTCTGGAGTTACATTATTATAATCATTGATCTCATATGAAACTGTATATCAGTATTTTATCATAGGCTCAGTCACATACTTGGTAACATAAGAGACAACAGGTTTCTGAAACAGGTACCATAGAACATTATATGGCTAGCAGCTATCAGTAAGATCACAAGTACAAATTTGTCAAGAACTGTCATTAGGTATAGCCCAGTATATGTCCAATTCATCTGATTTAGTTGTTAAATGACTATATTCAGGTGTTAATCTCCTGGCTGTAGATTATGGAGCACCTGCTCTTTATTCAAAGATTGGTTACTGAGATAAGCTTTAGAAACAAACTTAGGGTGTCTTTTTAATAACTTAAAATTTTTAGCAATATAGCATTATTAAAATCTGTGCAACATCTGAAGAAAGGATGTCCTCTTAACAGAGAGGAAAGCCAAATTCAAGTTTTTGCACCAGTTTACTTTTAAATTCATTTAAAAGTGAACTTAATTAAATTCACTTGTATTGGTATTCTATAGATTGGTGTGCATAAATATCAGAGATAATTTCAAAAAATTTTTGCTTTCTTATAGAGAACATCTCAGGATAGCACCAAACATATAAGTGAAGTCTAAGTTTGATCAGAAGAATCTGAAGGAATAAGGGAATTTGTGAGGGTGGGGGAATCTTGGTTCCTCCCCACTCTAAGAAGCAGGAGTAGTTAGAAGGGAATTTTTTAGAATGTTCAGGAGTCGAGGAAGCTTTGTCCCTCCCCACCTGAGAGATAAGAGTAATTAGAAGGGGATTCTTTAGAATGTTCAGGAGAATTTTTGATCTTCAGACTTTTGAATATAGGAGAAAGGCATGAACCAAAGAGGACTTTAGAAACCTTTCCTGGTCTCTGACAATAGAGATCAAATATGGATAAGAAAGGTTGAGTAGGGGTCATCTAGGAAATCTGAAGTAGAGAGAGACAGAGGGAGACAGGTGATAGGGAGACAACAGAAAGACACATGCAGCATGAGTCCCCCAAATCCAGTTTCTGACTAAGGGCCGTGAAGGCAAGAACATCTGAGTCCTTTCCTTGCAAAAGCACGAAGATCAAGTTTCTACAGTCTAGTGTGCTATTCAGAGGCCTTTCTTTCTTTTTTTTTTTTTTTTTCAGTTTGTACTGGGGCAAATTTTTCCAGGTCCTGGGAATGTAGCTAAGGGGTGAGTCTGTGAGAGGCTCCCAGGGTGTGCCAGAACCCACTCTTAGCCTACACGCTATAGCTTGGGGGTACTAAGAGTCACCTACTGGCCAAAATGCATTTTTTTTTGTCTCCATGTGACATAAGGCCGTCATGTGGCTAGGCACCAGAGAGCCATGTGACTAAGGAATCAGGGAACAGAGGACAGAGATTCCTGGGAGAAACTGGGTGACTCACCATTTGGCAATTTCCTGAATAGTGGATGGCACTCTTGGGATGCCTGAGAGGCAACATCTAGGCTCCAATCTGGACAGAAAGGTAAAGAAGTGAGTGTCAGGGAAGATAGGCTGAGGCGTCTACCTTAGAATCCTATCAGGAGGTGGTGGCCAGGAGACAATGGGCTCTATGTTTTTCTTCAAACTCTATGTGCCTGACATGATGCATGGAAGTTCTCTTGCTGGAGGTGGATGCCCTTGTGGCCTGATCCATTCTGTAACCCCCTTATCCTCACACAGGAGTTTTCATGTGGCAAGAGCCCTAATGCCTTTAAGTGCCTGACCCATGACCACACAGTATTGGTTAGCCTAGTCCTCAGAAAAAATCAAAAGGAGAGACTATCACCCATTTGGGTGGCAGCTACTGGGGTGCAGTGAACAGTGGAACCTTTGGAACATACCTGAGGGTAACCCTGGCCAGAGTACCTCAGTTGCTTCCACAGCCAATGGCCTGTTCACAGAAGGTCCCTATGAGAAAAGAGAGGCAATGAGGTAGGGGAAGAAACCCCAAGTCCCTGTACGTGCCACTAAAAATGTGGCCCATGCATGGGTTGAAATATAATTTCCAGACATGAGGCAGAATGAGAGAATAAAGTTTATTAGAGTGGGAGAGGCTGTTAGAACAGCAGACTGGTTCAAGGGAGAGTTGACCCCTACTTGGTTTCATACTGAGTCGTATGTGGTAGATCTGGGGCCAGACCAGGAATTTACATTTTTTAAAAAACTTAGTTTTTGTTATATTAGTGTATAGTTGATTTACAATATTACATTAGTGGAATATACATTAAAAATTTTTTTGGCCTCTTTTGTTAGTCCTTCATTTATTTATTTTCATCCATCTTAATTCTTTGGCATGTGAGGGCCTCCCATCACAGTGGCCTCTCTCCTTGTAGAGCACCAGCTCTGGGTGCATGCGCTCCAGAACGCTGGCTCTTAATTGGACACAGTGGTCCAGTC
This sequence comes from Tragulus kanchil, assembly GCA_022376925.1. Classification (NCBI taxonomy): domain Eukaryota; kingdom Metazoa; phylum Chordata; class Mammalia; order Artiodactyla; family Tragulidae; genus Tragulus; species Tragulus kanchil. The sequence continues at coordinate 76,730,980 of JAIOJX010000024.1, read as the reverse complement.
ACTCCACGGCATGTGGGATCCTCCAGTGTCAGGGACCGAAGCAGTACTCCTTGCACTGCAAAGCAGACTCTTTACCCACTGGACCACCGGGGAAGCCTTGATTCTATTTTTTAAATGAAATTGTTTGGAAAAGACCCTAATGCTGGGAAAGATTGAAGTCAGAAAGAGAAGAGGGTGACAGAGAATGAGACGGTTCAGTGGCATCACTGATTCAGTGGACATGAACTTGGACAAACTCCAGGAGATGGCGATGGACAGGGAGGCCTGGCATGCTGCAGTCTATGGGGTCATAAAGAACGAGACATAATTTGGTGACTGAACAACAATAAGAAGAATGGCTACAGTGGCCACCCACATCACACTCAGTCAATTAAATGATTTTTTTCAGGATTTTGAAACTGGGATGAGATAGGGCTCAGAAACCCTAAACTTTCTGTAAGTAGAAAGTTATAGAAATTTTTGTTGAGGCAGCTATGTTTGGTTTAATAAGCAAATGGAAAAGAAAAGATCTATTAGGGAGAAGGAGAGAAGGAGATAAGATTCCAGTTTCCATCCTATCTGAGTTCCAGTTGTTTTTCCTGTTTTTGGTTTTATGAGATACCTCCACGGCCTTTCAGTAAATTCCCTTTTTTTTGTTAAAGCAAGTTTGAGTGAGTTTCAATCAAATGATTTTTTACTACCAGGCTTTCTGAAACTTTCCATTACAGGCAGAAAGCACTAGTACTTGCACAGAACAATCTTGAACTTCTTGTGACATCTGGGAAGCTTTGATTTGCTAAGATATAAAATAGCATTAAGAAAAGGATTTGTAATCAGTAGACTGACAGAAGAAATATTGAATGGGCTATGAGGTTGAGATGGGATATGAGTTTGTGCTGAAGTGGAATGAAGCGTGAAAATCTCTTCCTTTCAGGAAGCGTGACCAGTACCCTCAGTCCCTTGAAACCTATCATGGTCTAGCTCACTGATGTCAAGGTTTGGGAGACTGTTCAGCTGTCAAACATGAGACTGACTGTGCTGGTCCTTTCTTGAAACATTGTTTTAAACATGCTAAGAAAGGAAAAAGCTCCAACTTAGGTTGCCCAGTTAAAACGGTGTAGGGGCATTATGTAGTTAACCTGTTTGTTGGATGCCCTTTCTGAGCTGATGGGGGCCCTATCAAGAAGCCACTGATTAATCTTGCCAAATTATAACAGTTGAATCCTCTGCTATCCCTCTTCTGTGAGTCAAGTTAATACCTTGATTAGCAAAGAAAGGGGTCCGGATAACTGAAAATATGCATAACTAAGAAATGGGGAGCCTGGGCCCCTCCAGAAAGCTTCCCACTGGATATACCCTATAAACCAATGTCATATTGCATTGCACTGTAGAATGCACTCTTTGACAAGGCCAAGTCAAGTATAGTGAGGTCTGGGTGTCAATGCTTGATTGAAACAAATAGGCAGGAGTCTTAATCTGCCCACAGTTCCCAGGCACCTGACAGAAGTAGCAACCACACCCTTGAAGCTGAGCATCAATATATTTAAATACCATACTTTAATCCTTATCTGGAAGGGAAATGTGTCAAGAAATAGTTAAAGAGAATAATGACAGAGGACCTCAAAACATACTGCAAAGCTTCAGTAAGTAAAACAGTATGTAATTAAAACACAGAAATAAGTAAATTAGTGCAATAGAATAAATAATCCAGATGTTCTGCATATTTGGGAATTTAGCAAATTTAGTAAACGATCATAGTAGCATTTCAAATCACTGGGGATAAAGTGTTGGGATTATTAAACTTAATTTGGAAATAAAATTAGATTTACAACTGACATGGTGAGATAAGATTCCAAGTGAATTAAAGATCTATATAGGGCTTTCCTGGTGGTCCAGTGGGTAAGGACACTGCCTTGCAGTGCAAGGGGCGCCGGTTCGATCCCTGGTCTGGGAATATCCCACATGCAGCGGAGCGGCTGGACCGATGTGTCCAATTACTGAGCCGGAGCTCTGGAGTGCGTGAGCCCAGAGCCAGTGCTCTGTGACAGCAGAGGCCACTGCGATGGGAGACCCGCATGGGCCAAAGAACAAAGATGGATGAAAATAGAGAAATGAAAGACCAAGAGAAGTGGCCCGACCATCCCCTTCCCTCCACAACCCGCCTTCCTCCCCCAAAAAAATAAATTAAAAAAAAAAATCTATATATAAGGAAAAATAACTACCAAATTATAAAAAATAGTATAAGAAAATAACATTGTGACAGGGAAAATTTTAAATAAAGTAAGCCATAAATACCAGAAGCCATAAAAAATATTGTCAGATTTGAAAGTATAAAAATTTCTTTTTGAAAAAAAAAACATCATAAGTAAAATCCAGAGACTAGCAGCAGAGAGGAATAAAATATTTGCAACATACAGAGCAGAGAATAGGATACTATATATTATATTAATATATAAAAAGTTTCTACAAATTTTTGTTTGTTTGTTTTTTTAAACCTTTATTTTACTTTTAACTTTTACAGAGTTTTGTTGTTTACAGATATGTATGTTCTCAGATGAGTCATATATATATATCCCCCCCTTCCCTCCCCTCCCGACCATCACACTGCACCCCTGAAGGATCCCCTTTTCTCACAGAGCAGTTTCTACAAATTAATAAGAAAAACAATTCAATTATTTAAAAAGATAATTTTAAAAAGAATACAAATAATTAATCTCATCAGCAAGCTAAATAAAGATTGATTTGCTCTTTTCTAACCATCACATTGGCTAAAGTTAAAAAGCAAAATAAAACACAATTCATGCTTTTGGGAAATGAGCAATCACATGCGTCTTTGGTGGGAACAGAAATTTAAATTCATGTTGGGTTTTTGGAAGGCAATGCATAATATCTATTCCATTTTAATTCATTTTCTAGGAATTTAACCTATAGAAGTACTTAAACATGTACAGTTATAAGTAATATATGGATAAAAAGATGTTTTATTTAGCAGTTGACAAGAATAAAAAGCCAAGACAAATGAATTCCCTATTTCTGTTACATAGTCTTTCTTTACAAAGTACAATTTAATCTTTCTGAAATTATGCCCAATTCACTTTGGTTGGAGAGTAAAATGCCACATGAATTCAATATATTATTAATTTTCCCTTCCTACTTTTGAGTCAAGAGTCAGTTGCTCTTATGGACTCATCATTGTGCTGCTGAGGTCCTGAGTGAAAAGTATGAAGGCTGGGGAGGCAGAGGAGAAGAGAGCCAAAATGTATTAAGTTGTTAGTAAGTGCCTGGGACCATAAAAACAGTGAGTCACAACCTTGAGTGATTTGACTCTGCAGGAGATATTTGGCCATATCTTGGGATATTTTTAGTTGTCACAACTAGGAGACTGTTACTGGCATCTAGTGGGCAGAGACCAAGGATGCTGTTTAACAACCTATAGTGCACAGGACAGTCCCCACAACAAAGGATGATACAGCCCAGAATGTCATCTGATACTATTTGATATGAAACATCTTACATGGATAGCTCATTAATATTCTCAACAATCCTATGAAGTTGGAACAGTAGAAAGTCTCTGAATAGACTTGCACTAAATCCACTCACTAACCCAATTACCTGACATTCTCCCTTTCCTCCATAAAACACAGTGACTGATGACCATTGACACATCACAGGCTAGAATGCTTGTGCATTTCTGCTTCATCATGGCAGCTATGCTTACCAACTTGCTTCTGTACTTGACCTAATTTTCTAATTATTGTAATTATGTAATTTAAAAACATGTCACATGAATTAGAATTTCTCAATCTTGGGACAGATATAAATCAATGATATCATTATATGAGTGCAAATATAAGAGGAATTTGTTTCTGTGATAACTGAAACAACAGAGACTGGCTAGACCTCACTAACCTGTCCCCTCTAATTCCTGGATACATGGTTGGACCACATTTTCCAGATCCTTTTGCTTTGGATGGAACCATATTTCTACCTCTCACTAAGGGAATGTGAGCAGAGGTGATACATATCTCTTCTAGGCTGAGGTTCTTAAAGGGTGGGTATGCCTTCATAATCCTCTCTCCAAAACTGAAGGACCTTGAACCTCTGAACCATGCTTGGAGGAGAGTCACTCACTAGGAAGAAGCAACTGTTTTGGCCTTTACGTGAATAATAAGAAAAAAACATCAATTATTCTTGAACCATTATACATATGAGGGCTTGTTGTTGGAGGAAGTTCGATTTTCTTAGCTAACATAAGTGAGTTAAAGACTCTGGAGGGTTTCTTTGGTGGCTCAGATGGTAAAGAGTCCTCCTGCAATAGGGGAGACCTGGTTTCGATCCCTGAGTTGGGAAGATCCCCTGGAGAAGGGAAAGGCTACCCACTCTAGTATTCTTGCCTGGAGAGTTCCATGGCTTGTCCTTGGATCACAGAGTCAGACACAACTGAGTGACTTGCATTTCAAATGGAAATGCTGAGAGTTAAGCTCCAGATCACCAAAACAGTGATTCACATGAATTTCTTTCATTTCCCAGTGCATATAAAACTGATGTTTACACTATACTGTAGTTTGTTAAGTGTACAATAGATTTATGTCTGAAATTTATGTCTAATTTAAGAAATACTTTATTGCTAAAAATGCTAATCATCATCTGAGCCTTCAGCAAGTTGTAGTAGTTACATCAAAAATCATTGATTACAGATCACTATGACAAAGATGATAATAATAGAAAAGTTTGAAATGTGAGAATTATTAAAATGTGACACAGAGACACATTTTAGTAATGTATTTAGTAAAGTAAGTAAATACTCTTGGAAAGGATGGTGCTGGTTTGATATGGGTTGCCACAAACCTTCAATCTGTTAAAAAAAAAAAAAAGGCAATAAAGTGAAGCACAATAAAACAAGGTATGTCTGTACTTGTAAAACTGAGTCCCTCAAAATTTGCCATTATATTAGGTATAGGGCAAAAAATGGCATAATATTGGGAATGAAATCATTAACATCTAAAATAGCATTATAATCAATTTCTTCTTAAGAGTCTTTTAAACTCCTACTTCATTTTGAAGAAATCATTATATGCATTGCTAGCATGGTTTATGCAAGAAAATCATCTTGGAATCCAACCAACAAACCCAAAAGGTCTGTCTTACATTGAAAGATTGGCCTATACATGTACTTTCAGCTATTTTAAATTGAAACTAAATATTTAAGGTAAAAATGTACTGTTTCTTAAAGATTGCTTGATTTAACTAAATTCTTTTTAATAAATCATATTTTTATTTATTGATTTGGCTGAATTGGCTCTAAGTTGTATCATGCAAAATTGTCCCTGAGTTATGCAGGACCTTTTGTTGTGGTGCATGGCCTTCTGGTCGTGGCATGTGGGTTCCAGAGTATGCAGGCTCAGTAGTCGCTCCGAGACATGTGGGATCTTAGTTCCCAGACTAGGCTTGGAACCCACAACCCCTGTATTGCAAGGGAGATTCTTAACCACTGGACCACCAGGGAGATCCCAATTTTTTGAGTTTTTAATCCCACTGAATGAGGGGCTTTTCAGGGTTTAACAGTTTTACAAATGAGAAAACTGAGGTTCAAGGAGATAAAGTGACTTCTCAAATCCCCCAAACAAGTGACAGAGCCAAAATCTACCTCCAGATTCCAAAACTTTCCACTGTTGTTCCCTGTGTTGATGCTCCTTCTTCTTCTTGGGAGCTCGGACACTGCACAGCCAGACACAGGCCATCATTTTTTTTTTTTTTTTGGTCTTGCCCTGAAGGATCTTAGTTCCCCAACTAGGGATCGAACCCATGACGCCTGAATTAGAAGCACAGAGTCTTAGCCACTGGCCTTTCAGGGAAGTTCATACCATCTTTGTATCTGATGGAGAAGCTAGTTCTGGCTTTCAGAGGCTTGTTACAAAAAATGAGTTGCAAATGCTCCCTTGGAAGTTGCTCATTTGGCAAATACTTTAGTTTGCAGAGGTATTTAACTGCATGAAAAATGGAACAAGGCCACACAGCTCTGGCTCCGTGTCAGTCCTGCCCAGAGCCCTTGGCAGAGGGTTCCCTTCAGTACAATTGTTGTTCCATCCGTGCAGAGCTGCAGGTGCCAGACCCTGAGAGATGCTCTGAGTCTCAGGTTCCCTCTCACTGACACAGGAACTTCTTTACAGCTTACAAACAGATTTCTGACATGTTAGCTTTTTCTTTTTCTGGCACAGTTTGTGGGCTTCCTGGGTGGTGTTAGTGGTACCAATATGGGAAACCCAAGAGTCATGGGTTGATCCATGGTTTGGGAAGATCCACTGGAGGAAAGCATGGAAACCCACTCTAGTATTCTTATTTATTTATTTTGGATTATTCTAGGTTTTCACTGTTGCCACAGGCTCTTCTCTAATTGCAGGGAGTGGGGGCTACTCTCTAGTTGAGGTGATCAGGCTTCTTGTTGCAGTGACTTCTCTTGTGTAACTCGGGCTCTAGGGCACACAGGCTTCAGTAGTTGCAGCCCATAGGATCAATAGTTGCAGCTCTGAGGATCTAGAGCCAAGGCTTAATAGTTGTGGCTCATGGGTTTAGTTGCTCTGCAGCATGTGGGATCTTCCTAGATCAAGAATTGAACTCATGTCTCCTGCATTGGTAGGTGAACTCTTTACCACTGGGCTACCGAGGAAGCCCTCACTCCAGTATTTTTGCCTGAAGAATGCCATGGACACAAAAACCTTCAGCCTACAGATCTGCAAAGAGTCAGACATGATTGAAGTGAGTCAGCACACATGCATGTGGGATTTTAGTCCCCCGACCAGGGACTGATCCTGGGGTCACAGCAGTGAAAGTCTAGAATCCTAACCACTAGGCAACCAGGGGAAATCCTGACTCTCAGACACCTTTAAAGCCAGTGGGACAGATTTTATCTCATTTTACAGAAAATTGAGCTGAGAGAGGTTAATTGCCCTAAGTTTCATGCTACTACGTGGCAGGGATAGAGCCGAGGTATAAATCAAGGTGTGTGCTTTCAGTTCCATGTTCCTTCTGCCACAGCACATGCTGTCATGCTAAATTTACCCCCAAACTTGGTGTCTCTGTGTCCCAGTGAGAGAACATCTTTGGAGGTGAAGTAGCCTTGATTTGAGTCAAGGCTTTGACTCTTATCAGCAGTTTTCTCATCTTTTACATGGGAAAGAATAATCATACCAACTCACATAGGAGTGGCGAAGATCAAGTGTACACTTGGTGAAAACCATGATCACAATATCTGGCTCACAGTAAAGCTATACTCCCCTACTATTGTCTGTACCTAAGTGTTGATGTCTGTGCTCTGCAGCTGTGCCTTTCGGTTGGGCTTCCTGGGTGGTGTTAGTGGTACCAATGGGAAACCCAAGAGTCATGGGTTGATCCATGGTTTGGGAAGATCCACTGGAGGAAAGCATGGAAACCCACTCTAGTATTCTTATTTATTTATTTTGGATTATTCTAGGTTTTCACTGTTGCCACAGGCTCTTCTCTAATTGCAGGGAGTGGGGGCTACTCTCTAGTTGAGGTGATCAGGCTTCTTGTTGCAGTGACTTCTCTTGTGTAACTCGGGCTCTAGGGCACACAGGCTTCAGTAGTTGCAGCCCATAGGATCAATAGTTGCAGCTCTGAGGATCTAGAGCCAAGGCTTAATAGTTGTGGCTCATGGGTTTAGTTGCTCTGCAGCATGTGGGATCTTCCTAGATCAAGAATTGAACTCATGTCTCCTGCATTGGTAGGTGAACTCTTTACCACTGGGCTACCGAGGAAGCCCTCACTCCAGTATTTTTGCCTGAAGAATGCCATGGACACAAAAACCTTCAGCCTACAGATCTGCAAAGAGTCAGACATGATTGAAGTGAGTCAGCACACATGCATGTGGGATTTTAGTCCCCCGACCAGGGACTGATCCTGGGGTCACAGCAGTGAAAGTCTAGAATCCTAACCACTAGGCAACCAGGGAACTCCTGACTCTCAGACACCTTTAAAGCCAGTGGGACAGATTTTATCTCATTTTACAGAAAATTGAGCTGAGAGAGGTTAATTGCCCTAAGTTTCATGCTACTACGTGGCAGGGATAGAGCCGAGGTATAAATCAAGGTGTGTGCTTTCAGTTCCATGTTCCTTCTGCCACAGCACATGCTGTCATGCTAAATTTACCCCCAAACTTGGTGTCTCTGTGTCCCAGTGAGAGAACATCTTTGGAGGTGAAGTAGCCTTGATTTGAGTCAAGGCTTTGACTCTTATCAGCAGTTTTCTCATCTTTTACATGGGAAAGAATAATCATACCAACTCACATAGGAGTGGCGAAGATCAAGTGTACACTTGGTGAAAACCATGATCACAATATCTGGCTCACAGTAAAGCTATACTCCCCTACTATTGTCTGTACCTAAGTGTTGATGTCTGTGCTCTGCAGCTGTGCCTTTCATTCCACCCTTTCAACAGGCTATGTCTAGGGCCCTCCAGTCTGACTGGGAATTCCCCCCAAACAGGGACCATGTCCCCTCCATGAAAATGCTTTGAAGTGGCTCCTGCCCTTGACCAGAAGCCAGGAGACCTGAATTCTAGTCTTGTGTCATTTTCTTTCTCTGAATGTCAATTTTCCCATTTATAAACCACAAAGTTTTGACTAAATGATCTATACAATTCTTCTAAATGAGAATATTCCATAGTTTTCCTCAAACAGACTGGAAGCTACCTAAAGACAGAGGAACTATGGCCCATTTTGCCTTGAATACTTCCTACCCACCAGCCCAGTGTCTGGGAGAGGGCTCTGCATATTCACACATGTCTAGGTGCACTCTTTTGTATGCTGAGCCATGATGCTACTATGTCCAAGAAACACAGGGAAGATAAAGCAATCCTATCTCCCATGACTTCTACTCATTGAGTTCTACCCTCTAGACTCATTGAGGAGATAGCACCAGCAGACATGAAAACATAGAGGATACTTGGTTCAGGCTCTGGGTATCTCTTCCTTGGAGGAACCTAAACAACTCCCTAACAGATTTCCTCACTTCTACTGTCGCCTCTTTCTAATCCATCCCCCCAAGCAGCTCCCAGATGTACAGAGGCCTAATTTGATCAGATCACTTACTAGCTTGAATCCTTCAATGCTTCTCTCTTTCTAGTGAAAATCTGAACTTAGGATGACACTAAACCCTTGATTGTCTGATCCCAGAGCCAGCCCTGAAGGCTCCAGTTGTCATCACTTCTCATTGGTACCTGGATGCTGGTCAGTTGGAAATGCCTGCTCTCATTCCTGTTCTTAGCCCCAGTCTTCCAGCAGACTTGAAAACATCTGCAACTCCTATGAGTGCTCTGTGTCCCAGTGAGAGAACATCTTTGGAGGTGAAGTAGCCTTGATTTGAGTCAAGGCTTTGACTCTTATCAGCAGTTTTCTCATCTTTTACATGGGAAAGAATAATCATACCAACTCACATAGGAGTGGCGAAGATCAAGTGTACACTTGGTGAAAACCATGATCACAATATCTGGCTCACAGTAAAGCTATACTCCCCTACTATTGTCTGTACCTAAGTGTTGATGTCTGTGCTCTGCAGCTGTGCCTTTCATTCCACCCTTTCAACAGGCTATGTCTAGGGCCCTCCAGTCTGACTGGGAATTCCCCCCAAACAGGGACCATGTCCCCTCCATGAAAATGCTTTGAAGTGGCTCCTGCCCTTGACCAGAAGCCAGGAGACCTGAATTCTAGTCTTGTGTCATTTTCTTTCTCTGAATGTCAATTTTCCCATTTATAAACCACAAAGTTTTGACTAAATGATCTATACAATTCTTCTAAATGAGAATATTCCATAGTTTTCCTCAAACAGACTGGAAGCTACCTAAAGACAGAGGAACTATGGCCCATTTTGCCTTGAATACTTCCTACCCACCAGCCCAGTGTCTGGGAGAGGGCTCTGCATATTCACACATGTCTAGGTGCACTCTTTTGTATGCTGAGCCATGATGCTACTATGTCCAAGAAACACAGGGAAGATAAAGCAATCCTATCTCCCATGACTTCTACTCATTGAGTTCTACCCTCTAGACTCATTGAGGAGATAGCCCCAAAGCAGACATGAAAACATAGAGGATACTTGGTTCAGGCTCTGGGTATCTCTTCCTTGGAGGAACCTAAACAACTCCCTAACAGATTTCCTCACTTCTACTGTCGCCTCTTTCTAATCCATCCCCCCAAGCAGCTCCCAGATGTACAGAGGCCTAATTTGATCAGATCACTTACTAGCTTGAATCCTTCAATGCTTCTCTCTTTCTAGTGAAAATCTGAACTTAGGATGACACTAAACCCTTGATTGTCTGATCCCAGAGCCAGCCCTGAAGGCTCCAGTTGTCATCACTTCTCATTGGTACCTGGATGCTGGTCAGTTGGAAATGCCTGCTCTCATTCCTGTTCTTAGCCCCAGTCTTCCAGCAGACTTGAAAACATCTGCAACTCCTATGATTTGCTTGACCAATTTAGGTATTAATACAATCAAAATCACATTTTGTTTACTTACTTCATCTCAATAGTTCAGCCTGAAGTGCCTTTATCATCAGAAATTCCAGAATCTTCATCCTCTCTCACTCCCCACTACTCCACTTCACACAACTGCCTAGCAACATGGGGGTGTACTCAGTCCAAAGAGATTAGAGTGTGAGAAAAATCAAAGTATAAGCAAGATAAGAGTCATGCAAAATAACCAGAATGGGTTTTGTGGAAACAAAGGACTTTCATCAGGATTTAGAATGTACAAGAACCTTAGCAGGTAGATGTGTGGCAATAAGGAAGAGAAGACCCCTGAAGTACAGAATCAATAGCTGAGGGTAGAAAAAAGCAGAGCCTCTGAGTCAGAATACAGTGACTTCATTTGATAAATTCCAGTCTGGCAAGATTTTCAGGAAATGGGTGCACTCACTCAGTGCTAATATTGTTCCAAATTGGTGCTGCCTTTGAGAGCCATAAATAAGTTCATGTCTTTGACAAGTAATCCTGTTCATGGAAATTTATGCTTTAAGGAAATCAACAGACACCAAATGCTCTTTCAACTATAGTGTTCATAGAGGCATTTTATATACTAGAAAACATGTGGAAGCAATCAAAATTTCAGCAATAGGACCTGGTTAAACAAAATACAAAACATCTGGGCACATGCGCTCCAGAGCTCCGACTTGGTAATTGGACACATCGATCTAGCCGCTCAGCGGCAAGTTGGATCTTCCCAGGCCAGGTATTGAACTGGCGCCTCTTGCACTGCAAGGCGGTGTCCTTACCCACTGGACCACCAGGAAAGCCCACTGCTGGATTTTTAAAATTTCATTTTAGTTTTTATTCCTTTTTATTGCCTTTTTTTCTTTTCTTTTTTTTTTTTTTTGCTCATTTTTTCCAAGCCCACTCAGCCCCTCTGTTTTTCTGTTTGCTTGTTTGTTTCCTTCATTGAACTCTATTGAAGCTACTATCAAAACTGGTCAATAAAGTTTGTACTATCTAATTCTGAATTAAAAATTCACCAAATATGGATGGAGAGTGCTGTATTAGGGCTGCTATAACAAAGTACACCAACTCGGTGACTCAAAGAACAGAAATCTATTTTCCCAGTTTAAAGGCTGGAAGTCTGAGGTCAAGATATCAGTCGAGTTGGTTTCTTTTGAGATTTTTACCGTTGGCTTGTAGATGTGTCTTCTCCTTGTGTCTGCATATGGTCTTCTCTTTGTGTGTGCCTGTGTCCCAAGTTCTTCTTAAAAAGACGGGTCCTATTGAATAAAGGCCCACTCTAATGACTTCATTTTAACTTAATTACTTATTTTATTTTATTTTTTTGGCTGTGCTGGGTCTTCGTTGTTCCAGGCAGGTTTTCTATAGTTTTAGCAAATGAGAATTACTCTCTAGTTGTGGTGTGCAGGCTTCTCATTGCGGTGGCTTCTCTTATTGCAGAGCATGGGCTCTAGAGTACAGGCTCATTAGTTGCAGCACATGGGCTTAGTTGCGGAATTTTCCCAAAACTCGGACTGAACCCCAGTCCCTTGCATTGGCAGGCAGATTCTTAACTGCTGGGCAACCAGAGAAGTCCAATTACTTTTTAAAACATCCTATCCTGGACCAGAGCTAAGATGGCGGTGTAGAAGGACGTGCACTCATCTCTCCTGCAAAATAGCCTGAATTGCAACAAGTTCCTGAAAAACCATCAACAGGAGGAGGTTGGATCCAGTCACAGAAAAGATACCCCACATCAAAGAGCAAAGGAGAAGCCACAACAAGACAGTAGGAAGGGCGCAATTGTGCTTTTAAAAGTCAAACCTCATACCTGCCAGAGAGGCTGGGTGGGCCAAATACGCAAAGCCTGTTATAAATCAAGACCGGGGAAGGAGCAGTGAGCCCCACAAGGGACTGAGCCAGAGCTGCTTTAGAGGGTCCATGTGCCCCCTTAAGCTAGAAGTGCCCTTGAGCAGTCCTCGGAAGGACAGCACTCAATTCCCTTTGAAGGAGGTTACCATTAACCCGATCATAGAGCCACCGAGTAGGACAGGAGACTCTGTGCGCACCGTGACCTGGGAGAGGGGAATAGCGATCCTGCAGGACACTGAACCAGACTCACCTCTGAGTATTCTGAAGTCTCCCGTGGTGGCGGGGGTCGATGGTGGTCACAGCGGAAGTGTTTCTTATAGAGCATGTGGGAATGAATCCTTTGTGAGAGAGGTGCCATTATCCCTAGTGTAGTTTGGCTGCTGGTCAAACTATAGGGAGGGAATTTAGCTCCACCCAGCAAAAAAGGGATCTGGATTAAGGATTAAGAAAGTACCAGGGCCAAACTGGGTGGGCCTTTTAGTTCTGGAATAGGCAGAAATAAACAAACAGTAAAAGAGGCCTTTAGAACCAACCACTGCAAGAGGCAAGAAAAAGACTGATAATTCCTGAATAATCAGCAAGAGACAGAAGAACATAAACATTCACTATTTTCACGTTTTGTCTGGAGCTGGAGTTTCTACTGGATTTTTTTTTTTAATCTTTTTTTATCTTTCTATTTTTATTTTTATTTTATTTTGTTTTTTCTGTTTTTATTTATTTATTTTTTGGGGGAGAGGGGGGTTGGGGAGGGAGGGGGCAGGCGAACCACTTCTATTGGTCTTTCATTTATTTATTTTTTTCATCCATTTTTGTTCTTTGGCCCATGTGAGCCTCCCATTGCAGTGGCCTCTGTTGTCACAGAGCACTGGCTCTGGGCGCATGCGCTCCAGAGCTCAGACTTGGTAAGTGGACACGTCGATCCAGCTGCTCAGCGGCAAGTTGGATCTTCCCAGGCCAGGTATTGAACCAGCGCCCCTTGCACTGCAAGGCGGTGTCCTTACCCACTGGACCACCAGAGAAGTCCACTGCTGGATTTTTAAAATTTCATTTTAGTTTTTATTCTTTTTTATTGCCTTTTTTTCTTTTCTTTTTTTTTTTTGCTCATTTTTTCCAAACCCCCTCAGCCCCTCTGTTTTTCTGTTTGCTTGTTTGTTTCCTCCATTGAACTCTATTGAAGCTACTAATTTTTTATTTTTTATTTTTTTTTAGGTAAGAAATGGATTTATTCAGATTCAAAGAAAGCACACTCCACAGAGTGTTGGCCATGGCAGAGCAAATCCAGTGGCCCTGAAAATATGGCTTTCTTAGCTTTTATAGGCTGGGTAATTTCATATGCTAATGAGTGGGAGGATTATTCCCCCTCTTTTAGGGAAAGGGTGGAACTGTCATGGCGCCTCTGGGTGTGTCATTTATGAAGCTACTAATCTTATCAATAAGACTGAATATATTCAAGTTTACATAATTTTTTTTCTTTTAAACCACACATTCTATTTTGGTATAAACTTCTGATTCCACATTGGCCTTTTATGGTTCTATGGGGTTTTGTTTGTTTTTATTGTTTTTGCTTCGTTTTTCTATATTTTTCTATATACTTATCTCTGTTTTAATTGAAAAAATTTTTATATGTATTACTGCTTCCTCTATGACTATTTCTTTGCTTTCTCTGATGCTCTTTTTCTACAGCACTAAACTCTAACACGTACAAATCTTTAACTCCCTATATTTAACTTTGCAGTATTATTCTATATTTCTCTTCTATCCTCTCTTTCTCTTTTTCCCTTTCTCCACCATATTTCTTAGTCTGTTCTGTCCTCATTGCCTTATACCCAACTGGGACCCTGCTCTAGCATTATTCTCCAATTTGTGCTCTACTTAGTTTGGTTAGTAACTGGTAGATATCATTCTTGGTTTTCTCTATTTGCCGTGCTAACTTATTGTACTGTATTTTTGGTTGGAATGTTTGGGTTATGTTACAGCTGCATATGTTTGTGTGTATAATTCAGTAAGCTAGATAGTATTTGCATGATATTTTAATTGCCATTTGTCAAATGTATACCTTCTGTTTCTCATTTGTGTATATATGTTTTAATACCATTTAATGCCATAACAAACCAGCTGTGAAATCTTCATTCCCTGGTCAGGCAACAAGCCCATGGATTTATGGAGGGAGCACTGACTCCAAAACTCTACAATGCCAGAGAATACCTAACACTAGAGAACATTAAACAGTGAGAACTCCAACAAAGGTAAGCACTTGTATGCAAGTCCTGACATCACCCAACCACCAGCATCACCCAGAATAAGATGCCTCATCCAAACAACAAACACCAACAGACGTAACTCAAAATCTGGGAAAAGGAAACCCCAAACATAGTTAGTTAAAAAGTTAATAATAACAATGAAACAGCAGAGAAATACCACATAAGTGAAGGAGCAATCTACAAACACAAAAGTCCAAATAAGTGAAGTGGAATTAGACAAACTTTCTGACAGTGAATTCAGAAGAATGATAGTAACACTGATCCAAAACACTGAAAACGGAATTTTAGAGAAATTGCAAGAAGCAACTAACACACTGAATAAAGAAATACAAGAACTTAAGAAACAACAAACAGAGACAAACAACTCAATTGCTGAATTGCTGAACTTAAAAACACTGTAGAAGGAATCAAGAGCAGAGCATCTGAGACAGAAGACCAGATAAGTGAGCTGGAAGATAGAATGGTGGAAGTAACTGCTGAAAAACAGAATCAAGCTCAAAGAATGAAAAGAACAGAGGATAGCCTCAGAGACCTCAGGGATAATACCAATTCGAATTATAGGGGTTCCAGAAGAAGAAGAAAAAAAGAAAAGATATGAGAAAAATTTTTGAAGAGATTATAGTTCAAAATTTCTGCAACATGGGAAAAGAAATAGTCAATCAAGTCCAAGAAGTTCAAAGAGCACCATACAGAATCAACCCGAGAAGAAACACACCAAGACACATCTTAATTAAGCTAGCACAAATTAAACACAAAGACAGAATTCTCAAAGCAGCAAGGGAAAAGCAACTAGTGACATACAAGGGGAACCCCATGCGTTTCACAGCGGATCTTTCAGCAGAAATTCTGCAGGCCAGAAGGGAATGGCAGGACACATTTAATGCGCTGAAACAGAATAATCTGCAACCAAGAATACTCTACCCTTTAAGAATACTCTACCCTTCAAGGATCTCATTCAAAATTGATGGAGAGATCAAAAGCTTTACAGATAAGCAAAAATTAAAAGAATTTAGTAACACCAAACCAGCCGTACAACAAGTGTTAAAGGGACTTATATAGACAACAAGTATAAAAGGAGAAGATTCACGAAACAAACCCATCATAACATCTAGGAAGATGACAATAGGATCATTTGTATCAATAATTACTTTGAATGTAAATGAACTAAATGCCTCAAACAAAAGACACAGACTGGCTGAGTGGATTCAAAACATGACCCGTACATATGCTGTCTCCAGGAAACTCACTTCAGACCTAGAGGCACTCATAGACTGAAAGTGAGAGAATGGAAAAAGGTGTTCCATGCAAATGGAAATCAAAAGAAAGCTTGAGAGCAATCCTCATATCAGACAAAATAGACCTTAAAATAAAGAAGATTAGAAGAGACAAGTCAGGACACTACATAATGATCAAGGGATCGATCCAAGAAGAAGACATAACAATCATAAATATCTATGTACCCAACACAGGAGCACCCCAATACGTAAGACAAACACTTTCAGACATAAAAGAAGACATCGACAATAACACAATAATAGTAGGAGACTTTAACACTCCTCTCACACCAATGGACAGATCATCAAAACAGAAAATTAATAAAGAAGCACAAGCCTTAAATGCCACATTAGAAGAGATGGACCTCATAGATATCTTTAGGACCTTCCATCCAAAAGCAGAAGAATAAACTTTCTTCTCAAGTGCTCATGGAACATTCTCCAGGATAGACCACACCTTAGGCCACAGTCAAACCTCAGTCAATTCAAGAAAACTGAAAGTATATCCACCATCTTCTCTGACCACAATGCAATGAGAGGAGAGATCAACTACAGTAAAAAACCTAGTAAAAACACGAGTGCATGGAGATTAAACAACACATACCTAAAACACAAACTGATTACTGAGAAAATCAAAGGAGAAATAAAAAAATTCCTAGAAGAAAATCACAATGAACACACAGCAGTGCAAGACCTATGGGATACCACAAAAGCAGTTCTAAGAGGGAAGTTTATAGCAATACAATCCTACCTCAAGAAGCAAGAAAAATATCAAACATATGACCTAACACTATGCTTAAAACAATTGGAGAAAGAAGAACAAAAAACACTCCAAAGTTAGCATAAGAAGAGAAATCATAAAGATCAGAGCAGAAATAAATGAAAAAGAAGTGAAAGAAACAATAATAAAGATAAATAAAACCTTTTTTAAAAAAAGAAAGCAGACATCAAGAAAAGAAGGAAGATAAGTACTTTGAATGTAAATGAACTAAATGCCTCAAACAAAAGACACAGACTGGCTGAGTGGATTCAAAACATGACCCGTACATATGCTGTCTCCAGGAAACTCACTTCAGACCTAGAGGCACTCATAGACTGAAAGTGAGAGAATGGAAAAAGGTGTTCCATGCAAATGGAAATCAAAAGAAAGCTTGAGAGCAATCCTCATATCAGACAAAATAGACCTTAAAATAAAGAAGATTAGAAGAGACAAGTCAGGACACTACATAATGATCAAGGGATCGATCCAAGAAGAAGACATAACAATCATAAATATCTATGTACCCAACACAGGAGCACCCCAATACGTAAGACAAACACTTTCAGACATAAAAGAAGACATCGACAATAACACAATAATAGTAGGAGACTTTAACACTCCTCTCACACCAATGGACAGATCATCAAAACAGAAAATTAATAAAGAAGCACAAGCCTTAAATGCCACATTAGAAGAGATGGACCTCATAGATATCTTTAGGACCTTCCATCCAAAAGCAGAAGAATAAACTTTCTTCTCAAGTGCTCATGGAACATTCTCCAGGATAGACCACACCTTAGGCCACAGTCAAACCTCAGTCAATTCAAGAAAACTGAAAGTATATCCACCATCTTCTCTGACCACAATGCAATGAGAGGAGAGATCAACTACAGTAAAAAACCTAGTAAAAACACGAGTGCATGGAGATTAAACAACACATACCTAAAACACAAACTGATTACTGAGAAAATCAAAGGAGAAATAAAAAAATTCCTAGAAGAAAATCACAATGAACACACAGCAGTGCAAGACCTATGGGATACCACAAAAGCAGTTCTAAGAGGGAAGTTTATAGCAATACAATCCTACCTCAAGAAGCAAGAAAAATATCAAACATATGACCTAACACTATGCTTAAAACAATTGGAGAAAGAAGAACAAAAAACACTCCAAAGTTAGCATAAGAAGAGAAATCATAAAGATCAGAGCAGAAATAAATGAAAAAGAAGTGAAAGAAACAATAATAAAGATAAATAAAACAAAAAGCTGGTTCTTTGAAAAGGTAAATAAAATTGACAAACCACTGGCCAGACTCATCAAGAAAAAGAGAGGGAAGAACCAGATCACCATAATCAAAAATGAAAAAGGAGAGATTATAACAGATAATGAAGAAATCCAAAGGATTCTAAGAGACTATTATGAACAACTGTATTGCAACAAACTGGACAACCTGGAAGAAATGGACAGTTTCTTGGAGAAGATTAATCTCCCAAGACTGAACCAGGAAGAAACAGAAACTATAAACAACCCAATCACAAGCTCAGAAATTGACTTTGTGATAAAAAAAATCTACCCAAAAATAAAAGCCCAGGGCCAGGGGGCTTCACAGGTGAATTCTACCAAACATTTAAAAAAGAGCTAATGCCTGTCCTTCTAAAACTCTTCCAAAAAACTGCACAGGGAGGAGCATTTCCAAAACATTCTATGAGGCTGCCATCACCCTGATATCAAAGCCAGGCAAAAACAACACAAAAAAAGAAAATTATAGGCCAGTTTCACTGATGAATTTAGATGCCCAGATCCTCAAGAAAATCATAGCAGAGTTCAACATCACATCAAAAAACTCATACGTACGTCATGATCAAGTTGGCTTCATCCCAGGCATGCAAGGATTCTTCAATATCTGCAAATCAATCAATGTGATACACCATATAAGCAAAATGAGAGACAAAAATCACATGATAATCTCAATAGATGCATAAAAAGCCTTTGACAAAATCCAACACCGATTTATGATAAAAACTCTTCAAAAAATGGGCATAGAAGGATCCTATCTTAACATAGTGAAAGCCATATATGAGAAGCCCACAGCGAACATTATCCTCAATGGCGAAAAACTGAAAGCATTCTCTCTAAGATCAGGAACATGAAAAGGGTGTCCACTTTCACCACTATTATTCAACATAGTCCTGGAAGTTCTAGAAACAGCAATAAGAGAAGAAAAACAAATAAAAGGAATCCAGACTGGAAAAGAAGAAGTAAAACTGTATTTGCAGACAACATGATATTATACATAGAAAACCCCAGAGACACTATTATAAAACTAATAGAGCTAATCAATGAATTCACCAGAGTCACAAGATACAAAATCAATACACAGAAATCGCTGGCATTCAAAATCAGAAAATGAAATGAAAGATGCAATCCCCTTCACCATTGTAACCAAAAGAATAAAATATCTCGGAATAAACCTACCCAAAGAAACAAAAGAACTGCACACAGAAAATTGCAAGACACTCATGAGAGAAATTAAAGAAGACAAACAGATGGAGAGATATTCCATGTTCCTGGATCAGAAGAATCAATATTGTGAAAATGACCATACTACCAAATGTCATCTACAGATTCAATGCAATCCCTATCAAACTACCAATGACATTCTTCACAGAACTAAACCAAAGAGTAACACAGTTCATATGGAAACACAAAAGACCTCAAATAGTCAAACCAATCCTGAGGAAGAAGAATGGAGCTGGAGGGATCTCCCTAACTTCAGACTCTACTACAAAGCAACAGTCATAAAGACAGTATGGTACTGGCACAAAAACAGAAATATAGTCCAATGGAGCAAGACAGAGAATCCAGAGATAAACCCACGCACCTATGGGTCCCTTATTTTTGACAAAGGAGGCAAAAATATAAAATGGGACAAAGATAGCCTCTTCAACAAATGGTGCTGGGAAAATTGGACAGCTACATGAAAAAAAGTGAAGTTGGAACATTCCCTGACACCATGCACAAAGATCAACTCAAGATGGATTAAAGACCTCAATGTAAGACCAAAACCCATCAAACTCTTAGAGGAGAATATAGGCAAAACACTCAAGGACATCAATCAAAGCAAGATCTTCTCTGACCCACCTACTAGAAGAGTGGAACTAAAACCAAAAATGAACATGTGGGACCTAATGAAACTGAAAAGCTTTTGTAGAGCCAAAGAAACTACAAAAAAGCTGAACAGATAACCCACAGAATGGGAGGAAATCATACCAAATGAAACCAAAAGACAAAGAATCTCCAAAATCTACAAGCAACTCAGACAACTCAGCACCGGGAAAATGAACAACCCAATCAAAAAAATGGGAAAAGGACCTAAACAGACATCTCTCCAAAGACAACATACAGATGGCCAAAAAACAAGTGAAACAATGCTCACTTTGGGGGAATGATATGGAAAAGCCCCAGCCACTGATTGCCAAACATCTGAAGACAAGAAAAAGACTGGCTTTGATGGAGGGATAGAACTCTGACAGGGCAAAATGGTCGTGTGATCAGGAAACAATTAGGGCACAGGCCTCTGTGAAGTGATTCTTGGGTGTTGTACACACAGGACTCAAAGGCTATAATCACAGAGTGATTTTATTTTGTCTTCTACTTCCCTCTAAAGTGTGTTCAGCTGGGAAATTTCCTCTGCTCCTGCACAAAAACTCACCAAGTCTTATGACTTTCTGATCAATCCCTGTAATAAGCTTTTTGGAGCATGTTAAGTTGTCAAACTCTGTCCCTTTTGGATGTGTTAAGTTGTCAAACTCTGTCCCAGTTTAATAATCATGTTATTTAACTTAAGTCAAAGCCTACAGTTTAAATTACAGACCCTTGTCTTGCTGGCCCACTTGTTACAGTTGAGCTATCTGGAGAAAGGGACTGGATATCCTTTCCCTCTATTCATCCTCTTTTTCTCTGCCACTCCTAGATTAGGCTTGAGGGAGGGAGAAAAAGATAAGACTATTTTTGTAGACACATTATCTCCATGGCTACGACAAGATCTTGTTGGCTGGAGAGGGTTTCTGCCAGGGGTGGTCAACCAAAAGCAGAGAGAATAGAGAATTATCGCCCAAGACGTCTCAGCTACCAAAGAGGTGATGCAGCCTGATCTGCGGTTTCTTAAATGACCACCTTAGCTTCAATCAGCTCCAATCATTAATGAGCTTGAAACTGCAGCCTACTCTTATGAGAGACCCCTTAGGCCAAGAAACAAAGTTAACTCAGACAGAAACTGAAATGCAAATTGAGCTTCTGGGACCACATTTAGCTTTACATTGTCTATGGAATGGTGGATGAGATTAGAGGCAGTGAACCTCTTCTTACAAGAGAAGCAAGGTCAGAATTCCTCTGGAGTCTCGCAGTGGAGAGGTGCTACAGCCTAAATCTGCAGACTTCTGGTCCCAGAGATACTGCATTACTTTCTTGAATAAGGTAGTGTTAAGAACATAGGCTTTGGGGCCAGAAGCCTAAATTCTGACTCTATCTCTATATTAATTAGCTCTGTGGCCTTGAACCAGTCATTTAACTTCTATTTCATTTCATATAGTTTTAAGAGTTTTCATGAGGATAATAGCCTATAAAATATACATGAGCATCTACCCAGTACCTGGTACATGAAAGGCCATAAAGTCATATTTGCCTCCCCTCCTTTATTAATGTTGAAATGCAGCCTTTTCTGAGTCTGAATGAGAGACTACTGTGAGATGTGGTTGAGTTGATTCTCCAAGGTGTTGGAACTTGCTGAGAATTTCTAGGACCTGAGGGTAGCCCAGGTAACAACTTGGGAAGGATACAGTTAGACTTGTCCAGGCAGTAAGGGTGCTCAGAGAGTCTGTTCCCTTCCTGATCCTCCAGCTACTCCAGGTGCCCTGGTCTTACACAGCTCCAGACTCAGAAGGCTTATCTTCTAGGCAACTGGATTCCTAATAGTCATCGGCCAGCACCTTAGGGTTGTGGTTCTCATGGCCTCACTGGGAGAGGTTCACTTCCCACCCTCCTCCACTGACCACCAGCTGACTACCCAGTTTCCCACCAGGCTGTGGCTCTTCCTCCTGTGGGCCCAGTTCAGTTGAGACACAGTCTCTAATTTTCCTGTTTCCATGAGCAAGGCCTTCTCTGGGGCATCACACCTGATCTCGCTCATTCCACCCAAGGAACAAGGGATCAACTTGCTTGATTAATGATTTTGAGGAAGGAATTGACAGTCCACCTGGATTCTGTCTTGAGGTCTCCACTCTGAACTACTCTGTACTCTGTGTGGGCTTAGAGAGTATGATCTGACTCTTCAGAACAGGCTTACAGCTATGTAGGGGGTGGGAGTTGGGGGTGGAGGTGGAGATGAGGGGAACAGAGAATGGGTCAAAGTACAATTTTCCAAAAAGTTAAAACATTACTTGCATAGAAATATGTGGAAGAATATATGTCAAAGCTCTGTTTAATTCATGAGTAAGACAATGTTAAAGCTGGGTCTTAAAAGGATTTGATGAAGAAATTTATATACTTAGTCAAGAAGGGAATGCTGGAGTAAGTTTATTAAATTAGACACAAAACCAGCTAATATTATCCTATACAATTAAATGATAGCCTCTGCAATTATCTTTCCTATCAAGTGGATACCGCTTGGATCTCTATCAGACAAAAATCTGCATTTAACATGTAATGTTAATGAATGTTAATAAATCTAGGCCCTAATACAGAGTCAATAAAAGTGAAACAAAACCTAATTTCTCCTAGGTAATTAAATCTTGATGTGGCTGTTAGACAGTGGTCCAGTATAATATTGAGAGAACAAATAGTCATGTTTTTGCACTATTTCCAAGATTTTGATAATCCTGAGTAATTCACAATAAGGGATATATTTAGTACAGGGAAGGAGATAATAGCAAGCACAGGACATCTGAATATTTTGCTAAAATATTTTTTTACTATCCCTGTCTTTGTGATTACTGAGTCCATCTCTCCTTTGGTTGTATTTTTTTTCACTTGGACAGAGAAAAAAGAGGTGGTATTTACTGAGCCTCCAGCAGGCATCCTCTCTGTTTGGTGAATCCTATCTCTGCCTTAGGAGCTGCTCCAAGTTAACTCTGGCTTAGTGATGGCCCAGATCGCCTTGTTCCCTTTGTCTGCCAGGCTAGGAGGTACCATAAATTCAACTCAGACTATGAAAGCACAGACTTATTCATTTTCTGCTATAGATTTGCCACTATGCCAGTTTAACAAACAAAATAAGTATCTCTTCTAAGTATTTTCTCCACTATGAATATGTATTAGTTCTTGGAATTTAGGGAAGAAGCAGGCTTCTGAGAATAACTCCTGGATTTAGAGCCCTCTAGGCAGAGAATTGCAGAGAGCCTGTGTGCCCTATACTTTAACCTCCAAGCTCTTCCACCCTCATTTGGCCTCTGAAGGTGTTTAGGCAGAAATGAGGTTGGATGAATAGCCATATCAATGAACATTCACTGAATGCCTGTTGTTGTTCAGTTGCTAAGTTATGTCAAATTCTTTGTGACCCCCATGGACTGTAGTACTCCAGGCTTCCTTGTCTTTCACTATCTCCCAGAGTTTGCTCAAATTCATGTCCATCGAGTCAGTGATGCCATCCAATCATCTCTTCCTCTGTCGCCCCCTTCTACTCCTGCTTTCAATCTTTCCCAGCATCGGGGTCTTTTCCAATGAGTCAGCTCTTTGTATCAGATGGTCAAAGTATTGGTGCTTCAGTTTTAGCATCAGTCCGTCCAGTATTCAAGGTTTGTTTCGTTTAGGGTTGGCTGGTTTGATCTCCTTGCTGTCCACAGGAACCTCAAGAGTCTTCTCCGGCACCACAGTTCAAAAGCATCGATTCTTTGGTGCCCAGCCTTCTTTATGGTCCAACTCTCACATCTATACATGACTACTGGAAAAACAATAGTTTGGACTATACATACAGTCCTTTGTTGGCAAAGCGAAGTCTTTGCATTTTAGTATGATGTCTAGGTTGGTCAGAGCTTTTCTTCCAAGAAGCAAGTATCTTAATTTCATGACTGCAGTCACAGTGATTTTGGAGTCCACAAAAATCAAATCTGTCACTGTTTCCATTTTTCCCCCATCTATTTGAATGAAGTGATGGACTGGATGCCATGAACTTAGTTTTGTGAATGTTGAATTTTAAGCCAAGCTTTTTCAATTTTCTCATTCACCCTCAAGAGGCTCTTGAGTTCCTCTTTGCTTTCTCCCATGAGGTAAGTATCATCTGGATGTCTGAGGTTGTTGATATTTCTCTAAGCAGTCTTGATTCCAGCTTGTAGTTCATCTAGTCTGGCATTTCACATGATGCACTCTGCATATAAGTTAAATAAACAGGGTGCCAACATACAGCCTTGATGTACTTCTTTCCCAATTTTGAACCAGTTCATTGTTTCATGTCCAGTTATGACTATTGCTTCTTGATCTGTATACAGGTTTCTCAGGACACAGGTAAGGTGATCTGGTAGTACCATCTCCTTAAGAATTTCGCACAATTTGTTGTGATCCACACAGTCAAAGGCTTTAGCATAGTCAATGAAGCAGAAGTAGATGTTTTTCTGGAACTCCCCCACTTTCTGTATGATCGAGCGAATGTTGGCAATTTGATCTCTGGTTCCTCTGCCTGTTCTGAAATCAACTTGTACCTCTGGAAGTTCTCAGTTCGTGTACTGTTGAAGCCTAGCTTGAAGGATTTTGACCATGACCTTGCTAGCACGTGAAGTGAGTACAATTGTGCAATAGTTTTAACATTCTTTAGCATTGCCCTTCTTTGGAATTGGGATGAAAACTGACTTTTCCCAGTCCTGTAGCCATTGTTAAGTTTTCCAAATTTTTTGAGTATAGCACTTTTACAGCATCATCTTTTAGAGTTTGAAATATCTCAGCTGGAATTCTATCACCTCCACTAACTTTGTTTATAGCAATGCTTCTTAAGGCCCACTTGATGTCACATTCCAGGATGTCTTGTTGTAGATGAGTGATCACACCATCATGGTATACAGGTCATAAAGATATTTTTGCTACAGTTCTTCCATGTATTCTTGTCACCTCTTCTTAATCTGTTCTGCTTCTGTTAGTTCCTCACATTTTCTGCCCTTTATCATCCCTATCTTTGCATGAAATGTCCTCTTCATATTTCTGACTTTCTTACAGAGATCTCTACTCTTTTTCTTTCTATTGTTTCCTTCTATTTCTTTGCATTATGCACTTAAAAAGACTTTTTAATCTCTCCTTGCCATTCTTTGGAACTCTGTATTCAGGTGGATATATCTTTCCCTTTCTCTTTTGCTTTTTGCTTCCCTTCTTTTCTCAGCTATTTGTAAGGTCTCCTCAGACAACCATTTTGCCTTCTTGCATTCCCTTTTCTTTGGGATGGTTTGGTCAGCCCCTCTGTACAATATCATGAACCTCTGTCCATAGTTCTTCAAGCACTCTATCTATCAGATCTAACTCCTTGAATCTGTTCATCACATCCACTAGTATAATCATTAGGGATTTGATTTAGGTCATACCTGAATGGTCTAATAGTTTTCCCTACTTTCTTCAATTTAATGCCAACTATTTGACAATCAGAACGATAGGATCAAAATGTATAGACTAAAATGACAAAGATGTATATTCTCAGCTCTTCACTAGTTCATCGTCTTCTAGGAAAAAATGTATAGACAAATAAATTACAAATGCGGTAAATACTCCAATGGAAGCATGCGGGTGATATAGGCTTCTGTTGAGGTAGAGAAAATACACAGATTGTGAAAGAAATCACATCAAACTTCCAGTTTCCACTCCATTGTTCAGCTGAATGTCTTGGATAACTTATTTATAAAATGAGGTCAATGACTTCCTTACTGGTTTTTTGGGTTCTGGAAATAATGTATTTAAAGCACTAAAAATAGTAAGTAACACCTTATGAGGCACTCAGTAAATTGTGTTAGTAAGAAGCATTTACAATTTTATTCATTTATTTATACTGAGCTACACTAAATAACTAACAATAGAATTGCCCTTTATAAGGTATAAGGCACTTTCAAATTCATTATCTCAACACTGGGAAGGAGGTTTTCTTGGTTCCATTTCATTGATGAGGAACCTAGGGCTTAGAGAGGTGAGGTGCTTTGACCAGGGTCTTTGGTTCATGCAGAAATGCTGAGAGAGAATCGTTTTTTTTGGTTAAGACAGAGAGTTATGACCTTTTCAAGCCCAAGTGCTAAGAAGAGGGACCACCAGAAGGAAAGGAATTCATGTGGTCTTTGCTAAGGTAGGGCTTGTTGGAAGAGGTTACATAGAGGTTACATAGACCACCTAATGAGATACAATCAGAGGGTGGGAGCAAGTGGAGGCCCTACCTTTTCTCACAATCTCAGAAAAAAGCTTTAGACAGGAGAGGACAAGTCTGTATATATCCTCCCCCACTGGAACCTTTGTCACTTCCCCTTGCTCAATGGTTTTATCTCCTGTCCATTCTCCTGAGTTATGACCAACAAAATCCTAATAAGGAAAACCACCTATCTGCATATTCTGGGAGCAGCAAAGAAATAGGACTTACATGGAAAAGGGCATACCTCAAGGGATATGTGGGTAATGGCAGTTTTCAGGAATCACTGATCAAATATAGATAAATTAGGATTATTAGTCTCGATGTCAATAGTTTTCCCTACTTTCTTCAATTTATGCCAACTATTTGACAATAGAAGATCAAAATGTATAGACTAAAATGACAAAGATGTATATTCTCAGCTCTTCACTAGTTCATCGTCTTCTAGGAAAAAATGTATAGACAAATAAATTACAAATGCGGTAAATACTCCAATGGAAGCATGCGGGTGATATAGGCTTCTGTTGAGGTAGAGAAAATACACAGATTGTGAAAGAAATCACATCAAACTTCCAGTTTCCACTCCATTGTTCAGCTGAATGTCTTGGATAACTTATTTATAAAATGAGGTCAATGACTTCCTTACTGGTTTTTTGGGTTCTGGAAATAATGTATTTAAAGCACTAAAAATAGTAAGTAACACCTTGTAGGCACTCAGTAAATTGTGTTAGTAAGAAGCATTTACAATTTTATTCATTTATTTATACTGAGCTACACTAAATAACTAACAATAGAATTGCCCTTTATAAGGTATAAGGCACTTTCAAATTCATTATCTCAACACTGGGAAGGAGGTTTTCTTGGTTCCATTTCATTGATGAGGAACCTAGGGCTTAGAGAGGTGAGGTGCTTTGACCAGGGTCTTTGGTTCATGCAGAAATGCTGAGAGAGAATCGTTTTTTTTGGTTAAGACAGAGAGTTATGACCTTTTCAAGCCCAAGTGCTAAGAAGAGGGACCACCAGAAGGAAAGGAATTCATGTGGTCTTTGCTAAGGTAGGGCTTGTTGGAAGAGGTTACATAGAGGTTACATAGACCACCTAATGAGATACAATCAGAGGGTGGGAGCAAGTGGAGGCCCTACCTTTTCTCACAATCTCAGAAAAAAGCTTTAGACAGGAGAGGACAAGTCTGTATATATCCTCCCCCACTGGAACCTTTGTCACTTCCCCTTGCTCAATGGTTTTATCTCCTGTCCATTCTCCTGAGTTATGACCAACAAAATCCTAATAAGGAAAACCACCTATCTGCATATTCTGGGAGCAGCAAAGAAATAGGACTTACATGGAAAAGGGCATACCTCAAGGGATATGTGGGTAATGGCAGTTTTTCAGGAGAAAAGACTAAGTCTTTGGTACATGTAAGAGGGTAGGAAAAAATGAGAACACAGGAGCTTCTGAGTGGGAGTGGGCCCCAAAAGGAGTCCTGGGATTTTACAGTGGAACAGCCACCTGCATGGGGCCACATGGAGCCAGACTGTGGAGCTAGGCCCTGTCACCACACCATACATTCCATATAAATGCTGCAGTTCCAGGACTCGGGACTTACATGTGACGGAGGGGCTCAGTGACCGAAGGTGGCTGGGAGCTTTCAGAGAAGCTCTGAGGAGGGTCAAATAGTTGGACATTGGAGGAAAATTATGGAAGATAACCTAGAGTTTGTTCAGTTTGAAAGATCCCTGACGCATGCACAGATGTTCCTCTCAGGCAGTGAGACTTGGAATGAGCCGCAGTGTGGGGAATGACCTGGATCCTGGCCCCACTTGCTATCACTAGTCTGTGCTACTTAACACAACTTCCCAGGCTGCCATGTCTTCACTTGTAAAATGGGGGCAAATAATTCTAGCTCTAACCATTTCATAGAATTCTGAACAAGTATTAACTAAAGTTAATAGATACAGAACACAGAAAATTGTAACAAATTCTGAAGGGCTAGGAGAGAATTGTGTGTGTTTTCATTTCTAATTAATTATTTTTTAAAAACACTATATAATCCATGGGTGTGGCAATACATCATTTATTGCTGACCTGGAGCTCTCTGATCCTAGGTGTATGTATACATCTAGACTGTAGTGAACAGGTGAGCAGCCAGTTTCCATGCCAGTTAGAACAGAATGGTACATGCTTCATTTGCAGCAACAGGGATTTTGGCTAGATTCCAGGTAGATTAGGTTAAAAAAAGGAAGATTGTATTTACATACCAAAAATAAAAAGAGGGTGGGAGCAAGTGGAGGCCCTACCTTTTCTCACAATCTCAGAAAAAAGCTTTAGACAGGAGAGGACAAGTCTGTATATATCCTCCCCCACTGGAACCTTTGTCACTTCCCCTTGCTCAATGGTTTTATCTCCTGTCCATTCTCCTGAGTTATGACCAACAAAATCCTAATAAGGAAAACCACCTATCTGCATATTCTGGGAGCAGCAAAGAAATAGGACTTACATGGAAAAGGGCATACCTCAAGGGATATGTGGGTAATGGCAGTTTTTCAGGAGAAAAGACTAAGTCTTTGGTACATGTAAGAGGGTAGGAAAAAATGAGAACACAGGAGCTTCTGAGTGGGAGTGGGCCCCAAAAGGAGTCCTGGGATTTTACAGTGGAACAGCCACCTGCATGGGGCCACATGGAGCCAGACTGTGGAGCTAGGCCCTGTCACCACACCATACATTCCATATAAATGCTGCAGTTCCAGGACTCGGGACTTACATGTGACGGAGGGGCTCAGTGACCGAAGGTGGCTGGGAGCTTTCAGAGAAGCTCTGAGGAGGGTCAAATAGTTGGACATTGGAGGAAAATTATGGAAGATAACCTAGAGTTTGTTCAGTTTGAAAGATCCCTGACGCATGCACAGATGTTCCTCTCAGGCAGTGAGACTTGGAATGAGCCGCAGTGTGGGGAATGACCTGGATCCTGGCCCCACTTGCTATCACTAGTCTGTGCTACTTAACACAACTTCCCAGGCTGCCATGTCTTCACTTGTAAAATGGGGGCAAATAATTCTAGCTCTAACCATTTCATAGAATTCTGAACAAGTATTAACTAAAGTTAATAGATACAGAACACAGAAAATTGTAACAAATTCTGAAGGGCTAGGAGAGAATTGTGTGTGTTTTCATTTCTAATTAATTATTTTTTAAAAACACTATATAATCCATGGGTGTGGCAATACATCATTTATTGCTGACCTGGAGCTCTCTGATCCTAGGTGTATGTATACATCTAGACTGTAGTGAACAGGTGAGCAGCCAGTTTCCATGCCAGTTAGAACAGAATGGTACATGCTTCATTTGCAGCAACAGGGATTTTGGCTAGATTCCAGGTAGATTAGGTTAACTGGAAGGCCCAAGGAAAGAAAAGGGAAAGATTGTATTTTGAGAAATCACTTTAAAAATTTTTTGACCTTTCTTTTTCCTGAAATACTTTACAGTAAGTTACAGATATTACAGTTTTTCATTCCTAGTTCCTTCAATTGTATCTCTAAAAATTTAAGGTATTTTTGATGATGAAGGTGGATCGTGAGTGTCTGTTCGGGAGTGGTGTGTGTGCAAGGGCAGGCAGCTCTTTTTGAGAGGACTTGGGCACCATTCTACTCAGGATTAGGAGAATGGTCTATATATTGTCTCCTCAAGTCCCTCCTGGATTTTAGTGACTGCCATCTCATGCCTGGGTGTCCACAAGCTCTCAGGGAGGGAGGCACGTGGAGCTGGAGAGAGGAGCAGACAGGGAAAGCTGACTCAAGGGAAATTCCTCTGTTTCTCTGTTTACCATCACAGCCTTTCCCCACGGCACTAAATTTCCATTACCAGTGACTCTATAATAATCTCTCACTGAGAAACCTGAACAAAACTGAGTGCTGAGTGTGGTACCCAAATTGCAAATCAATGAAGTCTGAATTAAATATTGATTTTCCCCATTTTCTTTCAGAGAAGCTTCTTTAGAGTAATTGCCTTCTTGGTTTTGTTTTTTACTTTTAAGTTCTCATCCTGATCTTTAATCACTCTAGTGCTGAAATCCAATAATCCTATAAGGCAGAGCTCCAACCTCCTCACTCCCATTTTACCCTCTTCCCAACTCTCCTCCCTCCCCCTCTGGCAACTTTCCTCTCTAAAAATAGAATGTTAGGAAGTGGGAGATGTGGCTCATAACGTAGGACTGTGTACATCAGCCCACAAGGCTGTGCTGGGCAAAGGGCAGCCAGCCCTGCCCCTGGTGCCCCGGGTATGGATGTCTTGTCCCAGAAAGAAGAGCAAGGCAGTATCTCCTTAATGTTTAAGATATAATGTGGCAATACATCATTTATTGCTGACCTGGAGCTCTCTGATCCTAGGTGTATGTATACATCTAGACTGTAGTGAACAGGTGAGCAGCCAGTTTCCATGCCAGTTAGAACAGAATGGTACATGCTTCATTTGCAGCAACAGGGATTTTGGCTAGATTCCAGGTAGATTAGGTTAACTGGAAGGCCCAAGGAAAGAAAAGGGAAAGATTGTATTTTGAGAAATCACTTTAAAAATTTTTTGACCTTTCTTTTTCCTGAAATACTTTACAGTAAGTTACAGATATTACAGTTTTTCATTCCTAGTTCCTTCAATTGTATCTCTAAAAATTTAAGGTATTTTTGATGATGAAGGTGGATCGTGAGTGTCTGTTGCGGGAGTGGTGTGTGTGCAAGGGCAGGCAGCTCTTTTTGAGAGGACTTGGGCACCATTCTACTCAGGATTAGGAGAATGGTCTATATATTGTCTCCTCAAGTCCCTCCTGGATTTTAGTGACTGCCATCTCATGCCTGGGTGTCCACAAGCTCTCAGGGAGGGAGGCACGTGGAGCTGGAGAGAGGAGCAGACAGGGAAAGCTGACTCAAGGGAAATTCCTCTGTTTCTCTGTTTACCATCACAGCCTTTCCCCACGGCACTAAATTTCCATTACCAGTGACTCTATAATAATCTCTCACTGAGA
Organism: Tragulus kanchil; assembly: GCA_022376925.1. Lineage (NCBI taxonomy): Eukaryota > Metazoa > Chordata > Mammalia > Artiodactyla > Tragulidae > Tragulus > Tragulus kanchil. Next base: position 76,699,979 of record JAIOJX010000024.1, on the reverse strand, counting down.
AACCTGAACAAAACTGAGTGCTGAGTGTGGTACCCAAATTGCAAATCAATGAAGTCTGAATTAAATATTGATTTTCCCCATTTTCTTTCAGAGAAGCTTCTTTAGAGTAATTGCCTTCTTGGTTTTGTTTTTTACTTTTAAGTTCTCATCCTGATCTTTAATCACTCTAGTGCTGAAATCCAATAATCCTATAAGGCAGAGCTCCAACCTCCTCACTCCCATTTTACCCTCTTCCCAACTCTCCTCCCTCCCCCTCTGGCAACTTTCCTCTCTAAAAATAGAATGTTAGGAAGTGGGAGATGTGGCTCATAACGTAGGACTGTGTACATCAGCCCACAAGGCTGTGCTGGGCAAAGGGCAGCCAGCCCTGCCCCTGGTGCCCCGGGTATGGATGTCTTGTCCCAGAAAGAAGAGCAAGGCAGTATCTCCTTAATGTTTAAGATATAATATGTAAATTCTAAAATCCTTTAGGATAATTGAGAATACATATCAAAAGCATAAATATGTTTAAGATATTTTCCCCCAGCAATTCTCAATTTTTCATGATTAAATCCAAGATAACAATCCTAAACATGCACATGCACATGCGCACGCACACGCACACACACACACACAAGCTTGTTGCACAAATAAGAGCAAAACATTAACACCAAGGGCAAATAAGAGATGGAGACTAAGCATCACAGGGGCTTGACTTGAGTGGGATTCACCTGGACTGTTCACACTTTTCTTCAGAAAGTCTTCCTTGGTCTGCTCCTCTTAAAATCCAGGGCTTTTATCTTTGGGTAAAAGTAGGGCAAAGGCTAATAGAGCTGGAGGAAAATATTTAAGAAATCCTGAGCCTTAAAAAATTATGGTACTTTCTCAACTGTGCCAATATCCTCATACAGCAGAAAATGAAACATAAGACAAAAATCTCCAAAAGTGTTCTGACTCTCCCAAAATCATGACTAGAGTGTCAAGTAGGAAGTCACCTGAATTGTTTTTTTGTGTGTGTGCTTTGTTGGGGGTCCTGTAAATGTTGGAGCAGGTGAGCGGTCAGGTCCATTTCTGAGCAGAGGCTGGAGTCCCTATACCTCTACCTGGTGTCTTGAAACTAAGGGTGCTTCGCCAACCTCGTTGGACAAACTGTCAGTCCTAGGCTCTAGGCAGCAGGGAGAGTACAACTCCCACCCACCCATCCGCACTCCCCCCCCAGACTGGCTTTCTCACTCCCTGTGTGCTATCAGCTTCCTGGACCTCGAGCATTTCCAGTCAGCCACTGGCTCCAGACAGCAAAAAAAGAAAAACAACAAAAAAACCCCCAGTCAGGTCTCTATTCCCAGAGGACCAGTCTGGAGGGAAGGCTGTTCCAGGATTAGCTTGTTAGCAGATAAATTTAATTACTGCCCTCTCTCCAGACCAAAAGTTCTGTATTTCCTCAATGCCTCCCTCTTGAGCTCTCCAGTGTTGGTTATGAACAGGTCTAAAAGCATCAAGGTGCAAGTGTGGAGAACAAGAAGATGGTGCAGGCCCAGGGGGTTTCAGAATCCCCCAGGAGGAGTATTCCGTCTTTGTGCTTCCTCCCACCCTGCTTCATTCACCTTTGCTGTAAATTCCTCAGACTTCCAAGTTGGCCAACTCTGAGTTTGCATGGCAACAAATGCATTCATTCACTAAACACTTATTGAGACCTACTGTGAACCAGGGCTCAGGCAAAGGAGTATGGAGATAAAAAAAAACAGAGCCTGTGGTCTTAAACACTCCTGGCTAGAGAGACAGTCATATATGCAATTGCAATATAGCATGCTAAGGTCTGTAATAGGTCTATCCACTAACGCTTGTTTAAGATGGGCACTTAAACCTTGTATGGGATTGTGGGGTGGGGTTACTGGGGTCAGGGATGAGCTGATTCTTATGAATAGGTTAGCTAAAAAAGGTTGGGGAATGTAGATGGGTGTTCCAAGGCTATAAGAAGAAATGACATGGAGTAACAGAGGGGATATTTTAGGGAGCTGTGTGTTGTCTAGACTGGGGTGCCTGATGCTGAGAGATGATGGGACATGCAGATAGGCCTGGGGGTCAGACTGTGGGATCAGGCTTTCGGGTTCTGTGATCTCAGGAAGTTTATTAAATTGACCCAAGTGGGACAAGCTTTGTGGGGGTTTGGGAAGGCAATGAATAAATGAGATCATCTGTATGATCCCTTTCATGAATCACAGCATTGCTGTGTCAAACGGGCTTGTGTAACTCAATGAAACTATGAACCATGCTGTGCAGGGTCACCCAAGATGGACGTGTCATAGTGAAGGGTTCTGACAGAACATGGTCCCTGGAGGAGGGAATGGTAAACCACTTTAGTATTCTTGCCTGGATAGCCCCATAAAGAGTATGAAAAGGCAAAAAAAGATATAACACTGGAAGATGAACCCCCAGGTTAGAAGGTGCCCAATATGCTACTGGGGAAGAGTGGAGCTCTTCTCCAGCTCCAGGAAGAATGAAGTGTCTGGACCAAAGATCAAATGACACGCAGGTGTGGATGTGTCCAGTGGTGAAAGGGAAGTCTGATGTAAAGAACAATATTGCCCAAGAACCTGGAATCTTAGGTCCATGAATCAAGGTAAATTGGACGTGGTCAAACAGGAGATGTGAACATTGACATCTTAGGAATCAGTGAACTAAGGTGGACGAGAATGGACAAATTTAATTCAGATAACCATTTTATCTACTACAGTGGGCAAGAATCCCTTAGGAGAAATGGAGTAGCCCTCATAGTCAACGAAAGAATCCAAAATGCAATACTTGGGTGCAATCCCCAAAACAACAGAATGATCTTATTTTCATTTGCAAGGTAAACCTTTTAACATTGCAGTAACCTAAGTTTATGTCCCAACCAATAATGCCGAAGAAGTTGAAGTTCATCAGTTTGATGAAGACCTATAAGACCTTCTAGAACTAACATCAACAAATGAAGAATGTATTCTGAAAGGCGAAAGAGGAGATTAGGAAGTGTATGAGGGATACTACTAGGATAATAGCAATATTCTATTTAATGGCCTAGGTGGTAGCTAGAAGTATTCACTCTGTGGTCATTTATTGAGCTGGGCAAATATGATTTGTGCATATTTGTACTCTCAATAAAGAGTTTTATTAATTAAAAAATAAGTGTCCTTTTCATCATAGGGGCTTAGAATGCAAAAGTAAGAAGTTGAGGGATACCTGGAATAATAGGCAAGTTTGACCTTGGAGTGAAAAATGAAGCAGGGCAAAGGCTAACAGAGTTTTGCCAAGAGAATGCACTGGTCACAGCAAACACCCTTAGAAAACAATGAAGTAAGTTGGAAATATGAACTGTGTCAGGGTCACCCAAGATGGACGTGTCATAGTGAAGGGTTCTGACAGAACATGGTCCCTGGAGGAGGGAATGGTAAACCACTTTAGTATTCTTGCCTGGATAGCCCCATAAAGAGTATGAAAAGGCAAAAAAAGATATAACACTGGAAGATGAACCCCCAGGTTAGAAGGTGCCCAATATGCTACTGGGGAAGAGTGGAGCTCTTCTCCAGCTCCAGGAAGAATGAAGTGTCTGGACCAAAGATCAAATGACACGCAGGTGTGGATGTGTCCAGTGGTGAAAGGGAAGTCTGATGTAAAGAACAATATTGCCCAAGAACCTGGAATCTTAGGTCCATGAATCAAGGTAAATTGGACGTGGTCAAACAGGAGATGTGAACATTGACATCTTAGGAATCAGTGAACTAAGGTGGACGAGAATGGACAAATTTAATTCAGATAACCATTTTATCTACTACAGTGGGCAAGAATCCCTTAGGAGAAATGGAGTAGCCCTCATAGTCAACGAAAGAATCCAAAATGCAATACTTGGGTGCAATCCCCAAAACAACAGAATGATCTTATTTTCATTTGCAAGGTAAACCTTTTAACATTGCAGTAACCTAAGTTTATGTCCCAACCAATAATGCCGAAGAAGTTGAAGTTCATCAGTTTGATGAAGACCTATAAGACCTTCTAGAACTAACATCAACAAATGAAGAATGTATTCTGAAAGGCGAAAGAGGAGATTAGGAAGTGTATGAGGGATACTACTAGGATAATAGCAATATTCTATTTAATGGCCTAGGTGGTAGCTAGAAGTATTCACTCTGTGGTCATTTATTGAGCTGGGCAAATATGATTTGTGCATATTTGTACTCTCAATAAAGAGTTTTATTAATTAAAAAATAAGTGTCCTTTTCATCATAGGGGCTTAGAATGCAAAAGTAAGAAGTTGAGGGATACCTGGAATAATAGGCAAGTTTGACCTTGGAGTGAAAAATGAAGCAGGGCAAAGGCTAACAGAGTTTTGCCAAGAGAATGCACTGGTCACAGCAAACACCCTCTTCCAAGAACACAAGAGATGACTCTACACATGGACATCACCAGATGGTCAGTACAGCAATCATATTGTTCTTTTCCGCTGAAGAAGGAGAAGCTCTATCAGTCAGCAAAAATAAGACTAGTAGCTGACTCTGGCTCAGATCATGAGCTCCTTATTGCAAATTAAGGCTTAAATTGAAGAAAGTATGGAAAACCACTAGGCTTTTCAGGTAAGACCTAAATCAAATCTCTTATCATTATATGGTCGAAGTAATGAATAGACTCAAGGGATTAGATCTGGTAGACAGAGTGACTGAAGAACTATGGACAGAGGTTTGTAACATTGTACAGAAGGCCCTGACCAACACCATCCTCAAGAGAAAGTAACTCAAGAAGGCAAAGTGGTTGTCTAAGGAGGCTTTACAAATAGCTGAGGAAAGAAAAGAAGTGAAAGACATGAAATAGAGGGAAATATATACCCAACAAATGCAGAATTCCAGAGAAAAGCAAGGAGAGATGAGAAGGCCTTCTTAAATGAGCAATGCAAAGAAATAGAGGAAAACAATAAAATTGGAAAGACCAAAGATCTCTTCAAGAAAATTAGAGATACCAAGGGAATATTTCATGCAAAGGTAGACACAATAAAGGACAGAGATGGTGAGGATCTAACAGTAGCAGAAGAGATTAAGAAGAGGTGGCAAGAATAAACAGGAGAACTATACAAAAAAAATCTTTATGACCTTGCATGATGGTGCAATCAGTCACCTGCAGTGTGAAGTCAAGTGGGCCTTAGGAGTCATTACTCTGAATAAAGCTCGTTGAAGTGATAGAATTCCAGCTGAGCTATTTCAAATCCTGAAAGATGATGCTATTAAAGTGCTGCACTCAATTTGCCAAAAATTCGGAAAACTCAGTAGTGACCACAAGACTGGAAAAGGTCTGTTTTCATTCCAGTACCAAACTGCAACCATACAACTGTGATCATTTCATATGCTAGCAAGGTTATGCTCAAAATCGTCCAAACTAGGCTTCAGCAGTATGTGAACTGAGAACTTCCAGATGCACAAGCTGAATTTAGAAAAGGCAGAGGAACCAGAGATCAAATTGCCAACATTTGTTGGATCATAGAGTAAGCTAGGGAGTTCCAGAAAAATCTCCACTTCTGTTTCATTGACTACGCTGAAGCCTTTGACTGTGGATCACAACAAACTGTGAAAAATTCTTAAGGAGGTGGGAGTAGCAGATCACCTTACTTGCCTTCTGAGAAACCTATATGTAGGCCAAGCTGCAACAGTTTTACTGGACATGAAACAACAGACTGGTTCAAAATTGGAAAAGGAATATGATCAGGCTATATGTTGTCATCCTGATTATTTAACTTATATGCAGAGTACATCATGTGAAATGCCAGGCTGGATGAATCACAGCTGGAATCAGGATTGCCAGGAGAAATATCAGAGAAGCTGATGAAAGAAAAGAAGTGAAAGACATGAAATAGAGGGAAATATATACCCAACAAATGCAGAATTCCAGAGAAAAGCAAGGAGAGATGAGAAGGCCTTCTTAAATGAGCAATGCAAAGAAATAGAGGAAAACAATAAAATTGGAAAGACCAAAGATCTCTTCAAGAAAATTAGAGATACCAAGGGAATATTTCATGCAAAGGTAGACACAATAAAGGACAGAGATGGTGAGGATCTAACAGTAGCAGAAGAGATTAAGAAGAGGTGGCAAGAATAAACAGGAGAACTATACAAAAAAAATCTTTATGACCTTGCATGATGGTGCAATCAGTCACCTGCAGTGTGAAGTCAAGTGGGCCTTAGGAGTCATTACTCTGAATAAAGCTCGTTGAAGTGATAGAATTCCAGCTGAGCTATTTCAAATCCTGAAAGATGATGCTATTAAAGTGCTGCACTCAATTTGCCAAAAAAAATTTGGAAAACTCAGTAGTGACCACAAGACTGGAAAAGGTCTGTTTTCATTCCAGTACCAAACTGCAACCATACAACTGTGATCATTTCATATGCTAGCAAGGTTATGCTCAAAATCGTCCAAACTAGGCTTCAGCAGTATGTGAACTGAGAACTTCCAGATGCACAAGCTGAATTTAGAAAAGGCAGAGGAACCAGAGATCAAATTGCCAACATTTGTTGGATCATAGAGTAAGCTAGGGAGTTCCAGAAAAATCTCCACTTCTGTTTCATTGACTACGCTGAAGCCTTTGACTGTGGATCACAACAAACTGTGAAAAATTCTTAAGGAGGTGGGAGTAGCAGATCACCTTACTTGCCTTCTGAGAAACCTATATGTAGGCCAAGCTGCAACAGTTTTTACTGGACATGAAACAACAGACTGGTTCAAAATTGGAAAAGGAATATGATCAGGCTATATGTTGTCATCCTGATTATTTAACTTATATGCAGAGTACATCATGTGAAATGCCAGGCTGGATGAATCACAGCTGGAATCAGGATTGCCAGGAGAAATATCAGAGAAGCTGATGTTACCATTCTAAGAACATGGTCATGAGGGTAAAAGAGGAAAGTGAAAAAGCTGGTTTGAAACTCAGCATTTAAAAAAGCTAAGGGGTTTCCCTGGTAGTCTAGTGGGTAAAGAGCCCGCCTTGCAGTACAAGGGGCTGGTGCCCCTTTGATCTCTGGCCCCGGAACATCCCACATGCCACAGAGTTGTTGGACCTGTGTGTCCAATTACAAGCCACTGCTCTGCAATAAGAGAGGCCACTGCAATGAGAGGCCCACATGGCCAAAGAATAAAGATTGATTAAAATAAATAAATCAAAAAAAAAAAAAAAAAAAGGCCAACCACCGCCCCCCCCTCCCCAAACCATAAAACAAAGGCCCTAAGATCAGGGCATCCAGTCCCGTCATTTCATGGCAAATAGATGGGCAAAAAGTGGAAACAGTGACAGATTTGATTTTCTTGGGCTCCCAAATCACTATGAATAGTGACTGCAGTCATGAAATTAGAAGATGCTTGCTCCTTGGAAGAAAAGCTATGACCAGCCTAGATAGTGTATTAAAAAGTAGACTTTTGCCAAAAACAGTCTGTATAGTCAAAACTATGGTTTTCCCACTAGTCATGTACAGAAGTGAGAGCTGGACCATAAAGAAGGCTAAGCACCAAAGAATTGATGCTTTCAGACTGTGGTGCTGGAGAAGCCTCTTGAAAGTTCCTTGGACAGCAAGGAGATCAAACCAGTCAATCCTAAAGGAAATTGACCCTAAATATTCATTGGAAAGACCGATGCTGAAGCTCAAGCTCCAATACTTTGGTCACTTGATGTGAAGAGCAGACTCATTGGAAAAGATTCCGATGCTGGGAAAAATCAAAGGCAAAAGGAGGAGGCAGTAGAGGGTGATACGATTAGGTAGCCTCATCAACTCAATGGACATGTATTTGATCAACTTCCAGGAGACCGTGAAGGATGGAGGGTCTGGCATGCTGCAGGGCATAGATTGGAAACGTGACTTAGAATTGAACAACAACATTATAAACTGCTTAACAGAGCGTCTAGTATGTAGTTACCATCTATATATTTAGTTGCTATTATTAATGGTGAGTTGTATGATCTTGCAAAAGTTACTTAACAGCTAATTCTTGTCTTTAGTTTTCACATCTGTAAAGGGATTGTGAGCAGAAAGAGGTAATGTCCTCTTGACTTGGACTTCCCAACTGCTAAACAGGGCCTGGTATACAGATGCTGATTTCTCATTTCTCTTCTTTCCCTTGCTTTTTCTTCTGTCAACTCCACTTAGGGCCTAAACAGTCGAAAACAGTGGCAGCAATTTGCTTTCCTTTCAACTCAAGGTGCATTTTGCTTTAAACTCACCTTCCGAAAATAGATGTGATTTTAAGTTCAGCCTTCTTTCCACTAAACTCCGCTTGCCATGACATATTTTTAGTCTAACAATGACATATAGATTTTTGCCTAACAAATTAGCAATGCACTTAAAGAATCCCGTGGAGGTAAGATTATGGAGAAATGGACACATTTATACATTGCTGGCATAATGTTTAAGATGTGATATATAAGATCAAAAGTCCTTTAGGATAATTGACAATATATATCAAAAACATAATATGTTTGAGCTGGTTTTTTTTTCTCAGTAATTCTTTGATTACTTTGATTGGGTCTGACAATCAAACCCAATGTAAAAATCATAAATACAGACACACAGCTAGTTGTACAAATATATTTGTCGCTGCATTACTGTTGGGGAAAGACTGGAAACAATCTGTATGATCAATCCTGAGAGAAAAGTTAACTAAATTATGATGGAGCCATCTTCCCAAATTTGAGCAATTATGAATGCTGAAGAGCAGTCAAATTCATAGAGGCTCAGAGTAGAACAGCAGTTATGAGGAGCTCTGCAGAGGAAGAAATAATGAGGTGTTGAATGGGCATAGAATTTTAATTTGGGAAAATGAAAAAAAATCTGGAGATAAATGGGGTTGATGATTGTACAACAATGTGAATGTACTCAATGCTATTGAACTATGCACTCTCAAATGGTTCAACAGTCGACTTTATGTTATGTATACCTTACACAAGGCTTCCCTGGTGACTCAGATGATATAGAATCTGCCTGCAATGCAGGGTTCAACCCCTGGATTGGGAAGATCCCCTGGAAAAGGGAATGGCACCCACTCTCTAGTATTCTTTCCTGGAGAATTCCATGGATAGAGCAGCCTGGTGGGCTGCCATCTGTGGGGTTGCGAAGAATCAGACACAACTGAGCAATTAACACTGACACTTTCACATAACTTACACAATAATAAAACAAAAGTGCATCAAAGAAAACTAAAAAGACATTAAGATTTTCTTTCCTAAAATCCAATTCATTTAAACAGAACTTGCCTGGAGTTTGTAATATGAGATAATGAAGGGGAATACTTGTTCATTTGTATCATGAAGCACACACTTATGCACCAGGCACTGTTCTCCTGAAAGGATGCACAATGGGACAAACATGACAGACCTGGATGGAGACCTGTTTTCTCCTCAATATTGATCAGACCTAGGAGAGTTGAAGTTCTAGGGGAAACAGTTAAACTGACGGATATCATATAAACTGTGATGTCTTGTGTACTCTGAATTTGCATGTTCAGACTGGAGAGGTGGCTAGGTCCCAGTGGATGAGGTAGGCATGGGCATTTCTAATGAACTCCTCTCTATTGTCCCATCTGCAAGAAAACTCTGCCTCTGGATGATAAGTGAGCTTTCATTTCACTCAGCTTTAGGCTTTCGAGAGCAGGTGAGACACATGAAGGGCCAGGCATGTATTGGGTTGACCAAAAAGTTCGTTCTGGTGTTTTTGTAACATCTTATGGAAAAACCTAAATGAAGTTTTTGGTCAATTCAATCACTCCAGGTTGCTTCTGGGCTGGCGTGGTAGCCTCATAGCCATGAAGAGGGCATGGTCAGTTTTCATGACTTAACCAGAGTTGGGGAGGAGGAAGGAGGGAGTACTCTTCCACAGGCCCTGCTCATGCTTGCCAGTGCTGCTAGAGAGTGTTCTAGACTCTGGAACATGGTTAGATACAGTAAAAGTGGGGGCAAGTAGTGCTAAATATCATAATTGGGAGGGACCGGGGGCAGCATAGTGCTCCAGACAGCCAGCAAGTTTGATAAGTGTCTACTATGTGTTAGACGCAGGGGTTATAGAGGCTGCATTGAAAGAGTTCAGGGCACAGAGAGTAAAGTTGGGCCACCTAGTTCCATTCCTGGATATGTCACTTCAGACTTACTCACCCTGGGTAAATTATTTAACCTGCTCTGTGACTCAGTTTCCTCATTGGCAAAGTGAGGACAATAAGAACATTTACTTTGCGTGTTATGACAATTGGGCTTCCCAGGTGGCTCAGTGATAAAGAATCTGCCTGTCAAGCACGAAACAGAGAGTTTGATCTCTGGGTGGAGATGATCCCCTGGAGAAGGAAATGGCAACCTGCTCCAGTATTCTTTTTTTTTTTTTTAAAGATTTGTTTATTTATTTGAGGAGGGTGGGGTGGGGAGGGAGGGGAGCAGGCAGGCCACTTCTATTGGTCTTTCATTTGTCTATTTTCATCCATCTTTGTTCTTCGGCCCGTGTGGGCCTCCCATTGCGGCGGCCTCTGTTGTCGCAGAGCACCACCTCTGGGCGCATGTGCCCCAGAGCTCTGGCTCGGTAATTGGACACATCGGTCCAGCCGCACGTGGGATCTTCCCAGGCCAGGGATCGAACCGGTGCCCCTTGCACTGCAAGGCGGTGTCCTTACCCACTGGACCACCAGGGAAGCCCTGCTCTAATATTCTTGGGAAATCTCAAGGACAGAGGACCTTGGAGGGCTACAGTCCATGGGGTTGTAAAGAGTCAGACATGCCTTAGCAACTAAACCACCACCCATGATGGTTAAATGAGTTTATATCTGCAAAATGCTCAAAGTAATGTGTGGTGCATAGTAAGTACTATGCAAGTTTCTATTAAATGAGATTCAATAAACAATGAGCCCATGGAGCTCATGGAGCAAGAACTTCTTGAAGCCTGAGGTGGTTTAGCCTCATAGCCATGAAGAGGGCATGGTCAGTTTTCATGACTTAACCAGAGTTGGGGAGGAGGAAGGAGGGAGTACTCTTCCACAGGCCCTGCTCATGCTTGCCAGTGCTGCTAGAGAGTGTTCTAGACTCTGGAACATGGTTAGATACAGTAAAAGTGGGGGCAAGTAGTGCTAAATATCATAATTGGGAGGGACCGGGGGCAGCATAGTGCTCCAGACAGCCAGCAAGTTTGATAAGTGTCTACTATGTGTTAGACGCAGGGGTTATAGAGGCTGCATTGAAAGAGTTCAGGGCACAGAGAGTAAAGTTGGGCCACCTAGTTCCATTCCTGGATATGTCACTTCAGACTTACTCACCCTGGGTAAATTATTTAACCTGCTCTGTGACTCAGTTTCCTCATTGGCAAAGTGAGGACAATAAGAACATTTACTTTGCGTGTTATGACAATTGGGCTTCCCAGGTGGCTCAGTGATAAAGAATCTGCCTGTCAAGCACGAAACAGAGAGTTTGATCTCTGGGTGGAGATGATCCCCTGGAGAAGGAAATGGCAACCTGCTCCAGTATTCTTTTTTTTTTTTTTTAAAGATTTGTTTATTTATTTGAGGAGGGTGGGGTGGGGAGGGAGGGGAGCAGGCAGGCCACTTCTATTGGTCTTTCATTTGTCTATTTTCATCCATCTTTGTTCTTCGGCCCGTGTGGGCCTCCCATTGCGGCGGCCTCTGTTGTCGCAGAGCACCACCTCTGGGCGCATGTGCCCCAGAGCTCTGGCTCGGTAATTGGACACATCGGTCCAGCCGCACGTGGGATCTTCCCAGGCCAGGGATCGAACCGGTGCCCCTTGCACTGCAAGGCGGTGTCCTTACCCACTGGACCACCAGGGAAGCCCTGCTCTAATATTCTTGGGAAATCTCAAGGACAGAGGACCTTGGAGGGCTACAGTCCATGGGGTTGTAAAGAGTCAGACATGCCTTAGCAACTAAACCACCACCCATGATGGTTAAATGAGTTTATATCTGCAAAATGCTCAAAGTAATGTGTGGTGCATAGTAAGTACTATGCAAGTTTCTATTAAATGAGATTCAATAAACAATGAGCCCATGGAGCTCATGGAGCAAGAACTTCTTGAAGCCTGAAAATAGAATCACACCTGTTAGAGCCTTGGCCTTTAAGCAAGGAGCTCTCCATGCCCTCTTTCTCTCCTCTCCCTCGGAGATTCACTTCGCCTCCTCCCATACAGGCAGGGAACGTTTCTCCTGATCAGTGACTGAAATGGGTATTGGGGACTGGGATCCCACAGAGGCTGGGATCCCAAAGTCAGGCTGCCTGCTTTGGTTGGCAGCCTCTGCGCCCCTTGACGGGCTTCAGGCAAAGGCACGCCAACATCAGTCAGATGCAGATTGGGATGGAGTCAGATTAATATAATCACTATATTACCAGCCCCACTCACTCCCCCACCCTTTCCCTTAATGGTGATTATTATACTTATTAGAGGCTCAGCTGCCAATGGTTATTGATTCTCCCTGCTGTAGCATTTTAATCAGGGATTTGCAGCTATTGTTGGTAATACAAGCCTCTGAGGATCCCAGGACAGAGGCAGAGCTGGGCATCAGGACCTTTTCAGCCAGCAAAACAGGGTCCCCAGGGTTCCAAAGTCATACAGAGCGCTTGATCCAGAAACATCCTGCCTCAGTCTGGTGGCTGAGAAGTGGGGGAAGGAAAGAGGGATGGTGCCACCCTGGGCTTCCAGTCATAGATGCCAGAAGGCAGTGCTTTCCAGGGGGTGCCTGCCTGTGCTAGCTCTGAGGGTTCTGCCACCAACACCCCTTCTAATCAGTGTGCTTTCTCTTCCCTGTCTCCATCCTTGGGCATCTAGCTTCCTCACCCACACCTCCCCGATGGCGGGGGTGGGTGGTGAGCTACATAGTGTCTGGGTGTCTGCACAACCAGTGAGAAGCAGCAGCTGAGGTGGGTATGGCCATGATGCCTTGACCACTTCCCAGAGCTAGGGGTGAGGTGAGAGGGAATGAGCATTTCTTGTCCTCCCACTATGTCAGGTATAGAAGCTTTGCCCATGATATTTCCTTTAAACCTCACATCAGCCTCTCCAGTGGCACATTATTCCCACATTATTTATAGAGGAAACTAAAGCTCAGACAATGAGTGACTTGCCAAAGGTCACTCAGTGAGAGCTGGGATTGGACTCAGGCCTTGTTCTTTGTGGGTGAGGAAAATTCCACTTCAGAGATAGTGGGTGGCAGAATCTTCTAGATCTTTGCTGATGTCAATCTTGATCAGCCCAGCCCTGTTCTGTGTAGACACTGAGGATGCTCAGTGAGCTTTAGGCCCATCATGTGCTTGAGTCCAGTAAAAGTGAAACCTGTACCATGTGAGAGCCACCAGTTTGAGCCTGAGGGTTGGACAACAGCTCTGAGCTATGGGAAGAGCCCCTCTGGCCCCTGCTCTGGCCTCCTGCTATGGCTTCTAGTTGGTGACCCAGGACCCTCCTCCATTACTGTGCTGAGGGGAAGGCCACTTGGTTGACTGAAGTGCTTGCCCATTATTACCTTGGGAGTCCTCCTGGTCCCAGGGTTCTGCTGTAGGCTGCCATCTTGCACTCTCCAACCCAGGATGCCATCTTCTTTCCTGCTGAATTTGTGCAAACTCTAGCCCTGCTTTGTGAAACTCTTGCAGCAAGTGCAGAGGGGGAGAGTGGCCAATAAAAGTCAACTGAAAATCCAATAAATCAAAAAATATTAAAGATTGTTAAAATGGTTTTCCTATATTCACAAACAAATGGATGTGTAATGTGAACATTTTTCAGTTCTACTGAAAATATTAAGGGGCTTAGGTGTTAGTAGTTAAAAAGGATTGCAGGTCTTTGTGGTTGACACTGGTGGATTCTGGTCCTTCTGGGGGCCCATCCTTTGGCATGCTTGTGTCAGAGAGGCCAGGAGGACAGTGTCACAGCCATACTGCTGCTAACTGCCTGTACTGGAAACGTCACAGACATCTTGTAATGGGGATTTGTCCATGCAGAGACCTGTGTTCTAGTGATCTTTTGACACCCAGGCCCCTCTTCTTTCCATGATGCCTTGACCACTTCCCAGAGCTAGGGGTGAGGTGAGAGGGAATGAGCATTTCTTGTCCTCCCACTATGTCAGGTATAGAAGCTTTGCCCATGATATTTCCTTTAAACCTCACATCAGCCTCTCCAGTGGCACATTATTCCCACATTATTTATAGAGGAAACTAAAGCTCAGACAATGAGTGACTTGCCAAAGGTCACTCAGTGAGAGCTGGGATTGGACTCAGGCCTTGTTCTTTGTGGGTGAGGAAAATTCCACTTCAGAGATAGTGGGTGGCAGAATCTTCTAGATCTTTGCTGATGTCAATCTTGATCAGCCCAGCCCTGTTCTGTGTAGACACTGAGGATGCTCAGTGAGCTTTAGGCCCATCATGTGCTTGAGTCCAGTAAAAGTGAAACCTGTACCATGTGAGAGCCACCAGTTTGAGCCTGAGGGTTGGACAACAGCTCTGAGCTATGGGAAGAGCCCCTCTGGCCCCTGCTCTGGCCTCCTGCTATGGCTTCTAGTTGGTGACCCAGGACCCTCCTCCATTACTGTGCTGAGGGGAAGGCCACTTGGTTGACTGAAGTGCTTGCCCATTATTACCTTGGGAGTCCTCCTGGTCCCAGGGTTCTGCTGTAGGCTGCCATCTTGCACTCTCCAACCCAGGATGCCATCTTCTTTCCTGCTGAATTTGTGCAAACTCTAGCCCTGCTTTGTGAAACTCTTGCAGCAAGTGCAGAGGGGGAGAGTGGCCAATAAAAGTCAACTGAAAATCCAATAAATCAAAAAATATTAAAGATTGTTAAAATGGTTTTCCTATATTCACAAACAAATGGATGTGTAATGTGAACATTTTTCAGTTCTACTGAAAATATTAAGGGGCTTAGGTGTTAGTAGTTAAAAAGGATTGCAGGTCTTTGTGGTTGACACTGGTGGATTCTGGTCCTTCTGGGGGCCCATCCTTTGGCATGCTTGTGTCAGAGAGGCCAGGAGGACAGTGTCACAGCCATACTGCTGCTAACTGCCTGTACTGGAAACGTCACAGACATCTTGTAATGGGGATTTGTCCATGCAGAGACCTGTGTTCTAGTGATCTTTTGACACCCAGGCCCCTCTTCTTTCAGAGGAGACAGGAGGGGGAGGCAACGTAATTTCCTCCAGGGGTGGCCCTTCCACAACAACCCAAGAGGAGTTCCTTTCCTCCTCAGGATGCAGGAGCTCTCCAGCTCTCCTCACTGTTTCCTTGACTTTGCCATCCCTTTCCCTGACTCGTCTGGGTTGCCTCAGGGCCTAGTGTGAAGGCTGGCAATGCTGTCATCTCTGAGGTCACAGGGGAGAGCTGTGGGCAGGACGCCTGTGCTTGCTTCCAATAGGACAACCCACACCCTTGTAACTGTGGCTCCCACTCAGCAGGGTGGTCCCAGCCGTGGCCAGCATCCCCAGCCCCAGCCACCAAGGCTGGGTCTCTGTTGGCATTGGAGCCAGCCCTATTTGTTGTTGTTGTGCCTCTGTCTCTGCCATTCTCCCTTCCCCCATATTTCAGGGTAGCATGCCCAGCTCACTACCCAAGGGATCTCTGGTGTTGACTGTCCCTAGTCCCCAGCCCCCTGTCTGTGTGCTGCTCTGAAACTCTGCCATTCAGGCTCAACTATCACCAGCCCCATCAGCTTGCCAAACTTCACCCTGCCCTTGCCCAGTGACCTCCATCACCCACTGGCTGAACTAGATGCAGCCACCCAGCTGTTCAATACACTCTCGAGAAGGAGTATTCCTCCCTAGGAGAATGCAGCTTAGGTGAGTGGAGGAGTAAGGCTAGAACCCCACTGATTAGCTGTGTTTCGTGTAGCTAACACACCCTTCTGAGCCTTAGATTTTCTTATCTGTAAAATGAAAATACAGCTAATTGAAGGTATGGATCAAATTAGATAGTGGGTGTACAGTACCTAACCCAACATCTGGCACATGAGAGGAGTTCATTAGCCATAGTTCTCAATTTCCCTTTCCTTTTTTCAGATAGTTTGTGTCCTTCTAGCATCTGGCTGGGGGAGGGCCCTGATAGACCTGGGAGTCAATAGGAACCTGGGAGACGGATGCTGGCTGGAGCTGCCAGTACCTTGGGCTCATCTATGTCACCTGAGGCTTCAGGTCTTGGTTGCTGCTTCCCACTCCCTAGACAGGGTGTATCTTGATGCATACAGCCTCAGTGGATCCTAATGCACCCTGAGACTTGGAAAATGAGTCATGGCCCTTCCACAACAACCCAAGAGGAGTTCCTTTCCTCCTCAGGATGCAGGAGCTCTCCAGCTCTCCTCACTGTTTCCTTGACTTTGCCATCCCTTTCCCTGACTCGTCTGGGTTGCCTCAGGGCCTAGTGTGAAGGCTGGCAATGCTGTCATCTCTGAGGTCACAGGGGAGAGCTGTGGGCAGGACGCCTGTGCTTGCTTCCAATAGGACAACCCACACCCTTGTAACTGTGGCTCCCACTCAGCAGGGTGGTCCCAGCCGTGGCCAGCATCCCCAGCCCCAGCCACCAAGGCTGGGTCTCTGTTGGCATTGGAGCCAGCCCTATTTGTTGTTGTTGTGCCTCTGTCTCTGCCATTCTCCCTTCCCCCATATTTCAGGGTAGCATGCCCAGCTCACTACCCAAGGGATCTCTGGTGTTGACTGTCCCTAGTCCCCAGCCCCCTGTCTGTGTGCTGCTCTGAAACTCTGCCATTCAGGCTCAACTATCACCAGCCCCATCAGCTTGCCAAACTTCACCCTGCCCTTGCCCAGTGACCTCCATCACCCACTGGCTGAACTAGATGCAGCCACCCAGCTGTTCAATACACTCTCGAGAAGGAGTATTCCTCCCTAGGAGAATGCAGCTTAGGTGAGTGGAGGAGTAAGGCTAGAACCCCACTGATTAGCTGTGTTTCGTGTAGCTAACACACCCTTCTGAGCCTTAGATTTTCTTATCTGTAAAATGAAAATACAGCTAATTGAAGGTATGGATCAAATTAGATAGTGGGTGTACAGTACCTAACCCAACATCTGGCACATGAGAGGAGTTCATTAGCCATAGTTCTCAATTTCCCTTTCCTTTTTTCAGATAGTTTGTGTCCTTCTAGCATCTGGCTGGGGGAGGGCCCTGATAGACCTGGGAGTCAATAGGAACCTGGGAGACGGATGCTGGCTGGAGCTGCCAGTACCTTGGGCTCATCTATGTCACCTGAGGCTTCAGGTCTTGGTTGCTGCTTCCCACTCCCTAGACAGGGTGTATCTTGATGCATACAGCCTCAGTGGATCCTAATGCACCCTGAGACTTGGAAAATGAGTCATGGCATTTGATAGCATGGAAATGAGAGAAGCCAGGGTTATGATCTCAGTATGATAATGAGCATTGTGGAACTTGGAAATGAGTCAGAGAGGCAGGCTGCTCTGATCCTTGCCCTCACCAATTAAGAGTCTAATACAAAGGGTCCTTGTTAACTGGCTCCCACCCATGACTTGCTGTTCCTAGGTTGTTCCTGTGGCACCAGAAGGAGGGTGGGGTCTCCTGGGAAGGGAGCCATTCAAGAAAATGGGAATCTGAGACCCACACTCCAGGGATTGTCCTGCAGTCTTTTCAGAGTCCTCAAAGTAGCCCCATGTCTTGGTCACCATGTCTGCTTGTTGGGCCCTAAAGGGAGCTGAAAGAGGAGGATTTAGAGCATGTCATACTTCTGTTAAAACACATAGCAATCACTTTCGTTTGTCAAGATCTATGTGCCTAATAGTGGTAAGCATTATGTGTGTGTACATTATTTAACTTAACCCTCATAACAGCCCCAAAAAGGAGTGGTATTCCCATTTCACAGATCAAAAATGGGAAACACAAGAAAAATGCCTTGTGGTATTTGAACTAAGATAAGATTCAAACCCAGATTTTTCTCTAAGTTAACCAGGCTGGGCATTGTTCTGAGGCTGCAGTCAAGACATCTTTTTCCCTGTTTCCTGCTGGTGAGGAGGACACGGGTGGTGAAGTGTGCACTTGTGGGGCTCCAACAGGAAGGAGGTAGCATTTATACCCAGGCAGGGGCACAGGAAACCAGCAAGAGAGGGTGAACCTGAAGGGATTGGGGAGAGGCATCCCTGAGACCGGCAGCTGCAGGCAGCGGGAGAGACTGAGGGGATGGGGATGGCAGTCTCCTCTGGGGCCAGGTCTTCAACTGCTTGTTCTGCTGGAGCCTAGAGGTCTAGGGAGCCTGGCTGGTGCAGACTGAGAAACCAGCCTTCCAGGTACTGGGCTCATCTATGTCACCTGAGGCTTCAGGTCTTGGTTGCTGCTTCCCACTCCCTAGACAGGGTGTATCTTGATGCATACAGCCTCAGTGGATCCTAATGCACCCTGAGACTTGGAAAATGAGTCATGGCATTTGATAGCATGGAAATGAGAGAAGCCAGGGTTATGATCTCAGTATGATAATGAGCATTGTGGAACTTGGAAATGAGTCAGAGAGGCAGGCTGCTCTGATCCTTGCCCTCACCAATTAAGAGTCTAATACAAAGGGTCCTTGTTAACTGGCTCCCACCCATGACTTGCTGTTCCTAGGTTGTTCCTGTGGCACCAGAAGGAGGGTGGGGTCTCCTGGGAAGGGAGCCATTCAAGAAAATGGGAATCTGAGACCCACACTCCAGGGATTGTCCTGCAGTCTTTTCAGAGTCCTCAAAGTAGCCCCATGTCTTGGTCACCATGTCTGCTTGTTGGGCCCTAAAGGGAGCTGAAAGAGGGAGGATTTAGAGCATGTCATACTTCTGTTAAAACACATAGCAATCACTTTCGTTTGTCAAGATCTATGTGCCTAATAGTGGTAAGCATTATGTGTGTGTACATTATTTAACTTAACCCTCATAACAGCCCCAAAAAGGAGTGGTATTCCCATTTCACAGATCAAAAATGGGAAACACAAGAAAAATGCCTTGTGGTATTTGAACTAAGATAAGATTCAAACCCAGATTTTTCTCTAAGTTAACCAGGCTGGGCATTGTTCTGAGGCTGCAGTCAAGACATCTTTTTCCCTGTTTCCTGCTGGTGAGGAGGACACGGGTGGTGAAGTGTGCACTTGTGGGGCTCCAACAGGAAGGAGGTAGCATTTATACCCAGGCAGGGGCACAGGAAACCAGCAAGAGAGGGTGAACCTGAAGGGATTGGGGAGAGGCATCCCTGAGACCGGCAGCTGCAGGCAGCGGGAGAGACTGAGGGGATGGGGATGGCAGTCTCCTCTGGGGCCAGGTCTTCAACTGCTTGTTCTGCTGGAGCCTAGAGGTCT
Organism: Tragulus kanchil; assembly: GCA_022376925.1. Classification (NCBI taxonomy): domain Eukaryota; kingdom Metazoa; phylum Chordata; class Mammalia; order Artiodactyla; family Tragulidae; genus Tragulus; species Tragulus kanchil. The sequence continues at coordinate 76,680,702 of JAIOJX010000024.1, read as the reverse complement.
AGGGAGCCTGGCTGGTGCAGACTGAGAAACCAGCCTTCCAGGTACTGGGCTCAGAATAGGGCAGAAGGGTGGAGAGTAGGAGGTGGGTCGGAAGGCAAATGGAGGCTATTCAGTATAAGGTGCTTCTGAAACTCTCTGAGAAACTGGCACTGCCTTGAGGCTCTAGGAGCCTGGCAAGGGTCGGGCTGGGGAAGCAGACAGTGCTAGTTTGCCTGCATCTAGGGCAGTAGCTTCTACCTGATGTCCAGGGGAGGGGAGCCACATGGAAAGGCTCCCGTTCTTGCCCCCAGGAACCCAGGGAATGCTCTGGATTTGAACAGGGACTTACCTGGAAGGAGAGAGGGAGGAGTCAGGGAGAAGATGGCATCTCTGAAGAGAGGAGTGGAAGAGAGGGAGTGGTGATGGCCAGCTGCCCCTTCATGCTTCCTACCTTTAGAACACACGCTCAGTGCCAGCCACCTTCTATTCTTTCTACAAATATATCCTGTGCCGTGTGTGAGGTCTGTCTCTGCCATGCAGAAATTGTACTAAACAGTTGCCTCTGTGGGAGTGAGGAGGGGGCATTCCAGTTCACCCTCCGCCTCCTCCATGCAGGCTTCCAGCTGACCTCAACCTATGGTACCCTCCCCTGAGTTTCCACGCCTTACACTGTTAGCATTACTGCCTCAGCTAAGGCCTCTGGGGTAAACTCCCCAGGATAGGTTCACGTTTGATTTGTCTGTACCTAGAAGTAAGGGAAGTACAAGGCATGAAACAAAGAGGTTAGAGATGCTCTGTAATTTCTACTGCCCTGTGGTCACCTCTAGAAAATGGAGACAACTCAACAACCCAATCAATAATAATTTTTGTCTGTTGGGCAATTGAGACCAATACTCCCAGCTGCCCCAGTGCCAGGCCCCTGCCCCTGTGCCCAGGATACTTTCATGTTAGCTGCTTGCAAGGGTGGCTCCTATGACTTTTTGTTTGTTTGATTGCTTCCTTATCCGGCAGTTGCTGGGATGGGAGAGAGGCATCCTGACCGGCAGCGGGAGGGAGGATGGGGATGGGTCAGTCTCCTCTGGGGCCAGGTCTTCAACTGCTTGTTCTGCTGGAGCCTAGAGGTCTAGGGAGCCTGGCTGGTGCAGACTGAGAAACCAGCCTTCCAGGTACTGGGCTCAGAATAGGGCAGAAGGGTGGAGAGTAGGAGGTGGGTCGGAAGGCAAATGGAGGCTATTCAGTATAAGGTGCTTCTGAAACTCTCTGAGAAACTGGCACTGCCTTGAGGCTCTAGGAGCCTGGCAAGGGTCGGGCTGGGGAAGCAGACAGTGCTAGTTTGCCTGCATCTAGGGCAGTAGCTTCTACCTGATGTCCAGGGAGGGAGCCACAGGGAAAAGGCTCCCGTTCTTGCCCCCAGGAACCCAGGGAATGCTCTGGATTTGAACAGGGACTTACCTGGAAGGAGAGAGGGAGGAGTCAGGGAGAAGATGGCATCTCTGAAGAGAGGAGTGGAAGAGAGGGAGTGGTGATGGCCAGCTGCCCCTTCATGCTTCCTACCTTTAGAACACACGCTCAGTGCCAGCCACCTTCTATTCTTTCTACAAATATATCCTGTGCCGTGTGTGAGGTCTGTCTCTGCCATGCAGAAATTGTACTAAACAGTTGCCTCTGTGGGAGTGAGGAGGGGGCATTCCAGTTCACCCTCCGCCTCCTCCATGCAGGCTTCCAGCTGACCTCAACCTATGGTACCCTCCCCTGAGTTTCCACGCCTTACACTGTTAGCATTACTGCCTCAGCTAAGGCCTCTGGGGTAAACTCCCCAGGATAGGTTCACGTTTGATTTGTCTGTACCTAGAAGTAAGGGAAGTACAAGGCATGAAACAAAGAGGTTAGAGATGCTCTGTAATTTCTACTGCCCTGTGGTCACCTCTAGAAAATGGAGACAACTCAACAACCCAATCAATAATAATTTTTGTCTGTTGGGCAATTGAGACCAATACTCCCAGCTGCCCCAGTGCCAGGCCCCTGCCCCTGTGCCCAGGATACTTTCATGTTAGCTGCTTGCAAGGGTGGCTCCTATGACTTTTTGTTTGTTTGATTGCTTCCTTATCCGGCAGTTGCTGGGGACGGAGAGGACAGACGTAACCTGCCAGCATCCTTACTGTTCTGTGTGTACATGGGGGGTGTAGTACAGCCCAGAGGCCTGGGCACATGGAATATAAGGGTGGAAGGAGAGTAGGCTGAGCCTTCTTCTTTGCATCTATAGACTGTGGAGACTGCCAGGGAGCTTAAACGGCAGGTTCAGCTCTCAGAGAGATTGGCTGCAGTTCTATTGTCCCTTGGACCCTGGGATGGAGTCCTGATTGGGTTGAATCCTAGGAGGTGTCTTTCCCTCTGCTAGCTGCTGGCCCCAGCATCTCCTATGCCTAAAGAAGTAAGTTGAATGGGAGTTTGAATGTCTGCCAGGACAGTCTGGGGCTGGGACTGTTTCTGGGGCACTGGGGCACTGGGACAGGGACCAGACTTGGCTGCTGGGCAAGCCACTCTACAACCAAGAGCTTTCCAAACCCATGGCTTTGAAAGGAATAGAAGACCCTTTGTAGCCTTGATTTTTCACCTTCCCCTCTCAGCTGGCTCCAAGTTCTCTGACCTTTGTGTCACAGAACTCAGGACCTGGCTGGAAAGGCAGACAGGTGAATGGATACGACTGAGAGAAGGATCTAGCTCCCCACCACTGCCACCCAGCCCCGGAATACCTCTGTTATTTCTCAGCTGTTCTGCCGTATTTCTCTCCCTGCTCAGCCCCATTGGTCTCAGCTGCCCTGTGTAGCCCTTGCCTCCTCATCCATCATCCTGACTGCAGGGCACCAGAGTACATCTCACAGAGAAGCCTTCCTGCCCTAGGCCTCCAAGGAGAAGGGCTCGGCTGTCAGACAAGAGAGCAGTTTTCACGGGGGTCAGAGCCCTGGGCCCTCTAGGATTGATTGGCTATGAATTACGGACGTCATGTCCCAGTCGGTCCTGGTGGCGCAGAGCCAGCGGGAGTGTCCCTGCCTTGCTTCTGGAGTCAGCCTCTTCTCCCGGGCATCCCTTTAGCATGGGTTCATTAACTTTAGGTGCATTCCTGATGGATATTACTTTGTTGGCTGCTCATTTACTGGATGAAGATTTCGTGCACACATGTACTCCCCCATTAGACTGAGCAAGAGAGCTGTGCCTTCCCACAGCCTGGAGAAGGCCAGGTGCTCTAGTGATGCTCAATCTTGGCGGCCACTGAGACTGATGGTGGGGTGCCGAATGAAGAGTGGTTGTCTTCAGGAAGAGCTAAGAGGCAAGGGGAGTGGCAATAGTAGGCCCAGACTGCTTGCATAGTGTGCCTTCCGCACTAAATGGACTGTTAGCACGCTAGGGGGGGGTTTCAAGCTCTCAGAGAGATTGGCTGCAGTTCTATTGTCCCTTGGACCCTGGGATGGAGTCCTGATTGGGTTGAATCCTAGGAGGTGTCTTTCCCTCTGCTAGCTGCTGGCCCCAGCATCTCCTATGCCTAAAGAAGTAAGTTGAATGGGAGTTTGAATGTCTGCCAGGACAGTCTGGGGCTGGGACTGTTTCTGGGGCACTGGGGCACTGGGACAGGGACCAGACTTGGCTGCTGGGCAAGCCACTCTACAACCAAGAGCTTTCCAAACCCATGGCTTTGAAAGGAATAGAAGACCCTTTGTAGCCTTGATTTTTCACCTTCCCCTCTCAGCTGGCTCCAAGTTCTCTGACCTTTGTGTCACAGAACTCAGGACCTGGCTGGAAAGGCAGACAGGTGAATGGATACGACTGAGAGAAGGATCTAGCTCCCCACCACTGCCACCCAGCCCCGGAATACCTCTGTTATTTCTCAGCTGTTCTGCCGTATTTCTCTCCCTGCTCAGCCCCATTGGTCTCAGCTGCCCTGTGTAGCCCTTGCCTCCTCATCCATCATCCTGACTGCAGGGCACCAGAGTACATCTCACAGAGAAGCCTTCCTGCCCTAGGCCTCCAAGGAGAAGGGCTCGGCTGTCAGACAAGAGAGCAGTTTTCACGGGGGTCAGAGCCCTGGGCCCTCTAGGATTGATTGGCTATGAATTACGGACGTCATGTCCCAGTCGGTCCTGGTGGCGCAGAGCCAGCGGGAGTGTCCCTGCCTTGCTTCTGGAGTCAGCCTCTTCTCCCGGGCATCCCTTTAGCATGGGTTCATTAACTTTAGGTGCATTCCTGATGGATATTACTTTGTTGGCTGCTCATTTACTGGATGAAGATTTCGTGCACACATGTACTCCCCCATTAGACTGAGCAAGAGAGCTGTGCCTTCCCACAGCCTGGAGAAGGCCAGGTGCTCTAGTGATGCTCAATCTTGGCGGCCACTGAGACTGATGGTGGGGTGCCGAATGAAGAGTGGTTGTCTTCAGGAAGAGCTAAGAGGCAAGGGGAGTGGCAATAGTAGGCCCAGACTGCTTGCATAGGTGTCGCCAGGGCCAATGTCACTCCCGCACTAAATGGACTGTTAGCACTACTCTGCTTTGAGTGAAGCCTCATACCCTTTTCTCCCTTCTGGGTCACCAGTCTCTCCTGTTCCCCTCACCTCTTCGCTTCTCTTTTGCCTGCACACTCATCTGGTCTGGGGCTCTTTCCATTGGCCAGTGCTCTCTGCCCCTGGCTGCCTTTCTCATGGCTGCCGTGCTTGGTAATCCATCTCATAGACTCTCCTGGATTCAGCCGCTCCTTTGCTGGAGAGTCTCACTCAACTGAAGCTACTGCAGGCTCTTTTCTTAGTGGCTCCTGGAACTTCTGCTGCCCCATGCTGTCCTTAACTCAGAACTCACTTCTAATTCTCATGACATTGGCCTCCTAACCAGGCTCCCTCCCCCAGACTCCAGGCTTGTCTTCCTCAAAACTGCCTTTCACAGAACTTCTGAAACACGAGCCAGATTCTTCTGATCCCCCATGTATAGTCTCCCCTGCCCCTGTCCTTCCCTCCCTCACACCCCCTGCTCCAGCAGTCGCCCTGCTCAGTGCCTCTGCATGCCCTGCACACCTGACTGTGAGCCAGGCCTGCTGTGCGTACCCGCCTCCCGCCCTCCACGCCACACGCCCACCCCTGCCGGTGCTTGATATCCCACTTGACCTCAGGCTTCCTGCTCTGGCCTCACTGCCTTCCCCTTCAGCACACCTTCCACCCTCCGTGGTCTCTGCCCCACCGTGGTACTGTGTGCCACCACTGCTGCCGTGGTTACTGCTTTGTATTTTAATGGTTTATTCATGTATCTGGGCACCCCGCCCCCACTGCCTAGGTTTCTCATGTGTTTCTCCAGCACCCGGAGTCCCCGGCATATAAAAGCAATGACTCTAAATTGCTGAATGAGTGAAATGACCTGAATGAAGGAATGGTTAGAAGGGGATGGGTCATGTGGCCAAAGACTCAGTGGTGAGGATTAAGAGGATAAGGTGTCCAAGAGGCAGGTCAGAGGAGAACGCTTTGAGGGAAAAACAGTGCAGATTTAGCCAAGGGAGTCAGGGTGAGGGAGTGGGGGATGGCCAGACGCATGCTTTGAATATACAAAACACCCTTTACCTAGCTGCTCCTGTCAGCACCTCCTCCAAGTGAGAAAAATAAACCTGTGTTCCTTAGGACAAAGCCTGATTTGATGACAAACCCTCTCAGTTTCCCGGGAGGTGGCAGTGGCTCTGAAGGGTGGGGAGGAGCAGGAGAAGGTAAAGGGAGGGAGTGGGGAACAGACAGGGAGAGAGAAAGAGGAAAGAGGTGGGAGGCGGGTAGGAGGGGAGAAGAAGAGCTCTGGTTACGTGTGCTGATTGCTAAGGTGGTGGAGAGCCCCACGGGTTCTGCAGGAAGGATTGGCTGTGCTGGAGAAAGCAGGCAGCCTGCTAGAGCAGTTTTGTCTGGGCTCCCGTGGCTGAGCGAGAGGAAAGGAGCCAGGAAGGAGAGGGCTGACCACGGTTTGGAAACTCTGCTAGGCCCTGAAGCAACAAGATGAGAGTGAGAGAGGGCCTGAACTCTTGGCTCTGCCAGGGTCACAGGTCACTCCAGGCCCTCTCCAGAATAGGAGGGAGCTCTTCTGTTCCCCAGAGGGTATCTCACCCACTGAGGTCAAGTCGCCTTTCTTTGGGAGTTGTGAACATAGTCTCCCTTGCTGAGGCTGCATCCAACCCAGTCCCGGCATCAAAAGACAGGTGCTGATGAAAGCTTCTGAGGGTCCTGGTAGGGAGGGAGATCAGCTCCTTGGAGCAGACTGGGCCTGAGCAGTGTGTGGGTGTTGGGAAGTGGACAGGCCCCTAAAACTATCCTCCCTTGGTGCTAAGGGCCTGCTATAGGGGAGAGGCACATTCTCTAGAGGTCAGGGGGATCCAAAGCCCTATCTTCCCCAGTCTCTGTTGAAAACAGATGAATATGTGGCATCTTGGAGTTCCAGGCTATTTGCCTTGTGGAGATAATGTAACTCAATCACCTCATGTCCAGAGGAGGGGAAAAGAGAAGTGACTGGCTTGAGGCCACACATTCACAGCAGGTGAGTGACCCAGCAGAGGCCTTTTCACCTGTGTTCCAGTCTCAAAGTACACTCAGTACTGGGCCTCTCCTGAGGCCCACCTTGAGCTAGAGACATGTCCAAAGGGGACAGGCATCAGCCACAGTAAAAGCTTGGAGACACAGTAAAGCTATTAACACAAAGTTTTCTTGAGAGGATGACCAATGGGGAAATTACACTGCATGAAAGTCAAATGTCCTTAAAATACTCTGTCTCCTTCTCTTCAAAGTGCCATAGCTCCTGGTTGGTGCTCTTGTCCCTTCATTCTTTAAGCTCCAGCCCAGTAGGATTTCCTGCTCTCGGCCCCTGCTCAGCTCCTCAGCTCTCTTCTTCCCCACTTCTGTTCCCCATTTCCACCCATGAACCTCCTCTTGCTTGGTAGCCAAGCAACAGATCCTTTCTCCCTAAAAGGATATACTAGCTCTGGTCACTGTCATTTCCAGTGAATCATGCTTCCTTCCCCTCCTTTCTTGTGTTTTTAGGTTTTAGCATCACTAATGAAGATACAAGGGGCTAACAGTGTTTGAGTTCCTTCAAAAAGGACTCATCATATTTACAATCCTATAAGATCTTCATATTCAGCGCTTGCTGCCTCTCCCCTTCCTTACACCCAGCTCTGGCTGCTTGCCTGAGTCTCCCCTTTCTTCTTTAAATTTGCTTGTTTCTGCTCAGGGCCTTTGTTCCCTCTCTCCCCTCATGCTTAAAGAGCATTCATTCCCTTCATACTTGGAATGGCTGTTGCCTTCTGTCATGGAAGTCCAAGGTCAACCATCACCATCTCCAAGATGCTTTCCTTAATTACCCTTTCTAATGCTGCTGGTGCGATCACTGGTCTCTGTCACATCAACTTCATTTTGTTGCATATGTCTGAATTATGACTTCCTGCTATAGGGGGCACATTCTCTAGAGGTCAGGGGGATCCAAAGCCCTATCTTCCCCAGTCTCTGTTGAAAACAGATGAATATGTGGCATCTTGGAGTTCCAGGCTATTTGCCTTGTGGAGATAATGTAACTCAATCACCTCATGTCCAGAGGAGGGGAAAAGAGAAGTGACTGGCTTGAGGCCACACATTCACAGCAGGTGAGTGACCCAGCAGAGGCCTTTTCACCTGTGTTCCAGTCTCAAAGTACACTCAGTACTGGGCCTCTCCTGAGGCCCACCTTGAGCTAGAGACATGTCCAAAGGGGACAGGCATCAGCCACAGTAAAAGCTTGGAGACACAGTAAAGCTATTAACACAAAGTTTTCTTGAGAGGATGACCAATGGGGAAATTACACTGCATGAAAGTCAAATGTCCTTAAAATACTCTGTCTCCTTCTCTTCAAAGTGCCATAGCTCCTGGTTGGTGCTCTTGTCCCTTCATTCTTTAAGCTCCAGCCCAGTAGGATTTCCTGCCCTCGGCCCCTGCTCAGCTCCTCAGCTCTCTTCTTCCCCACTTCTGTTCCCCATTTCCACCCATGAACCTCCTCTTGCTTGGTAGCCAAGCAACAGATCCTTTCTCCCTAAAAGGATATACTAGCTCTGGTCACTGTCATTTCCAGTGAATCATGCTTCCTTCCCCTCCTTTCTTGTGTTTTTAGGTTTTAGCATCACTAATGAAGATACAAGGGGCTAACAGTGTTTGAGTTCCTTCAAAAAGGACTCATCATATTTACAATCCTATAAGATCTTCATATTCAGCGCTTGCTGCCTCTCCCCTTCCTTACACCCAGCTCTGGCTGCTTGCCTGAGTCTCCCCTTTCTTCTTTAAATTTGCTTGTTTCTGCTCAGGGCCTTTGTTCCCTCTCTCCCCTCATGCTTAAAGAGCATTCATTCCCTTCATACTTGGAATGGCTGTTGCCTTCTGTCATGGAAGTCCAAGGTCAACCATCACCATCTCCAAGATGCTTTCCTTAATTACCCTTTCTAATGCTGCTGGTGCGATCACTGGTCTCTGTCACATCAACTTCATTTTGTTGCATATGTCTGAATTATATTGTTAATCTGTTTTTGTTTATTCTATTACTGCCTGACTTCTGGACTGAAAACAGGGACCTTGTCTGTCTGTTTATTATACTGTTCTTGATGCTTGGTACTTAATAAAGACTTGTTCAAAGAATCAATGAAGGACACTGGAGATAGTTAAGGTGGAGGGAGGGCCTGGTCTTATGTGAATCTCTTGGTAAGATGGGCCCTTGCAGACTCAGGGACTCCCTCTTCATCTTGATCAGAAAACTGAGGCTCAGGATCTGCGTGACTGAAGAATGAAGGCATCCCCATCATTCTCTGTGATGGAGGAGCTGGGGCTGCCTACTCTACTCAGGTGGGTGTGTCTCCCTTTTGGGGTTTTGGTGTCTCTGCCTTGTTTATTGCTGCTTCTTTGCCAGCTGTCACAGAGGTTCCTTGGAAAACAAAATGCTTCCATCCATCAGATCTCAGCCTGGGTATGGGGTGGTGGAAACTTGCTTGGAGATGGCAACAAACAAACACTTCCCCGTTCCTCTTCCAATATTTAAGGCAGGAGCTGAGAGAGCAGTTCCTGGACTCTGAGCTAAAAAACAGGCAGTCCATTTGAAGCTGTAATACTTGTTCCCTAAGCTGCAGTGTGCAAGAATGTCAGGGGCAGAGAGGCAAGGAATGGATAGGCTAGGCCTCCTCTCCAGGAGGTCCTGTCCCTATTAGGACTGTGCATGAGGTGTTCCTTGAGGAGCTGTGACTTGCTAAGGAACATACCACCCTCACAGCGCTGTGATTCTGTTTACCAATACGGGCGAAGGAGCCTATTGTATTGAGGGTGAAAGAAGCGGAAAGAAATCAGTGAATAGAAGATCAGGAGCCAAGAAGGTGGGCTCAGAGACAATGGATAGGAAGGGAGGAGGTGTGGGAAGGGAGATCTAGACTGGAAATGCTTAGAGGAGATATTCAGGTGTGTGGGTGCCACCACTGGAACAGAGAGTGGGGCAGAAGCTATTTATGGTCAGATTTCTGTGGAAGTCTGCCTCCCTGCTTGCCATGGAGCTGGTTGCATAGTGCTTATTAGGTATGTTCTATATATTTGCAAGGTTTCTGTAGAAAGTGTGAGGTTACCAGGAATGTCAGACACCCAGGAGCACTTTGCTTTAGGCCAAGTTTGAATTTCCATTCAAGCTCACCTCTTACTTACTAAGTGACCTTGAACAAGGAACTTAACCTTTCAGAGTTCTATAAAACTGAGACAGTGCCCACTTCATTGAGCTACTATGGGGATTAAATGTAACCATGTAAGTAATGTAAAAGACTGGCCAAGGCTGGGCAACAGTGTCCTGCAAATGGTGGTTGGGTAGCTTTGGGCAGCCTGGAGCTCTGGCTCTTACTTAAAGGCAGGCGGGGCCACCTTCTGCACTAAGTAAAGCCCTGCCTAGACACAGGTGCTGGGACTAAAGGACTCATGACTTTCAAGGGCTTTGGAATATTGAATGTCTTCCCATCTTTGTCTACCTCCTTTAATCTCTACAGAGACTATAATGTCCTGATCTGCTGACTTTAAAGTGGACCCTCTTTTCAAACAGATTTGCTTCTGGAAAATATTGAATGTCTTCCCATAGGGATCTCAGCCTGGGTAGGGGGGAAACTTGCTTGGAGATGGCAACAAACAAACACTTCCCCGTTCCTCTTCCAATATTTAAGGCAGGAGCTGAGAGAGCAGTTCCTGGACTCTGAGCTAAAAAACAGGCAGTCCATTTGAAGCTGTAATACTTGTTCCCTAAGCTGCAGTGTGCAAGAATGTCAGGGGCAGAGAGGCAAGGAATGGATAGGCTAGGCCTCCTCTCCAGGAGGTCCTGTCCCTATTAGGACTGTGCATGAGGTGTTCCTTGAGGAGCTGTGACTTGCTAAGGAACATACCACCCTCACAGCGCTGTGATTCTGTTTACCAATACGGGCGAAGGAGCCTATTGTATTGAGGGTGAAAGAAGCGGAAAGAAATCAGTGAATAGAAGATCAGGAGCCAAGAAGGTGGGCTCAGAGACAATGGATAGGAAGGGAGGAGGTGTGGGAAGGGAGATCTAGACTGGAAATGCTTAGAGGAGATATTCAGGTGTGTGGGTGCCACCACTGGAACAGAGAGTGGGGCAGAAGCTATTTATGGTCAGATTTCTGTGGAAGTCTGCCTCCCTGCTTGCCATGGAGCTGGTTGCATAGTGCTTATTAGGTATGTTCTATATATTTGCAAGGTTTCTGTAGAAAGTGTGAGGTTACCAGGAATGTCAGACACCCAGGAGCACTTTGCTTTAGGCCAAGTTTGAATTTCCATTCAAGCTCACCTCTTACTTACTAAGTGACCTTGAACAAGGAACTTAACCTTTCAGAGTTCTATAAAACTGAGACAGTGCCCACTTCATTGAGCTACTATGGGGATTAAATGTAACCATGTAAGTAATGTAAAAGACTGGCCAAGGCTGGGCAACAGTGTCCTGCAAATGGTGGTTGGGTAGCTTTGGGCAGCCTGGAGCTCTGGCTCTTACTTAAAGGCAGGCGGGGCCACCTTCTGCACTAAGTAAAGCCCTGCCTAGACACAGGTGCTGGGACTAAAGGACTCATGACTTTCAAGGGCTTTGGAATATTGAATGTCTTCCCATCTTTGTCTACCTCCTTTAATCTCTACAGAGACTATAATGTCCTGATCTGCTGACTTTAAAGTGGACCCTCTTTTCAAACAGATTTGTTCAAAGGTGTACCAGAAGGTGACTTTAGCCCAACTACACAAATGATCTGGAAGATTTGAATCCCTAGAGACTACAATTTTCCACTCTTGTGCAGGGTGCTTTAGCTTAAATCTGCTTCCTACTTTGCAGAGTGTTTCTGGCATGGGAGCTATGGGCATCCCTTTAGTCTGGCATTTTTTATACATGGCCAAGGTCCCACCTCTCCTCTGCTCATGCCAACCCCCACCTCCTCAGCACTTTACCCAAAGCACAGGCTCACCTGTCATCCTGCTTCTTGTCTCCCGGGACATGGCTCCACGGGGATTTCTTAGACCTGCAAGAGAGGTGCTGCTTCTATGGCAGGCTCTGAGGTCCAGGAGCCTATCCTGGGATGCAGTTTTCCCTCTGGGGGAGGGAAGCACTTCTCTTGAGACTACATGTCAGGTATTCTTTGGTGGGTGGACCTGATCATGGACAACATGCAATTCAAGAGTTTTTGCCTCTCATGTTGAGAGGGGTCAGGATGGATGTGTGTGCCCCAGGCTCCTGGGAGAGTTTGGTCTTCGATCCTAGACTAGAAAAATAATGGGGATGGAGAAAGACACCTGGCCCACTGGGCTTATTTTGTGTTGAGCCATGGAAGTAGACTGAGGGACCCCAAGCAGAAGGCAGACAGAGTATGGTGGTGGCATTGCCACATGTCACACAGCAAGTTAAGGTCGGGGGTGGTCAGACTCAGGACTCTGGACTCTCATTCCAATGCTTGCTCCCTGAACCGTGGTTCCTTTGCAGGTGACTTCAGCACAGAACACTATGTTTCCTCCTGTGTGTGAAGCTGTGTGTTAGACACACACCAGATATGAGGATTCTGGGCAACAGGCCTGGGACCAGTGGTTCCAGGAGAAAGCTAAGTACTGTTTGCACCTGGGGCACAGCAAGGGGTATGGAAAAGGAGCCAGATTGTGGAGGGGAGGAAAGAAGACAGCAGATGTAGCATGTTCTGTGTGCATGTACTGGAGGATGTGCCATTGGATTGGCCATGCCTGGTAGGAATGAACAGCCCTATCTGAAGACAAGAAGGATGTCTGAGTTTGGGAGGCTGTGCAGTGAGACAGGAAGGAGGTGGTCCCTTGGCTGCCTTGTCACCCTTGGAAGAGAAGGGACACATGGGAGCTGTGGGGAAAGAAGCCAGCATCCCCTCTCCATGTGGAGACCCTTCTTTAAGTTACCAGCAACCACAGGAGGGAGGTCTGTGAGATGGTGGTTGCTGGAGAATGTGAAGCTGGTCCAGGCGAGAGAGATGACCTTGAAAGAGAGGAGAGGCTTAAATGAGCTGGTGTCTAGTGTGAGGGAGAGGGGAGGGGCAGGCAACAAGAAGGAGAAAGCTGAGAGATCCAGACAGTGGAGGGGGTGGGGCAGAGCCATGTCTACCTCCTGTCTGTCTGCCTCCCTCCTTCTGGCTGGAAGCAGGAAGGACACAGGGACGTGTGGGTGCTGGGTTTTCCACAGTCCCGCTGGGGTGGGGGCAGAGATGGGAGGGGGTTCAGCGTGTCCTTAAGTTCTGGGGTTTTCCTGGGCTGAGAGTCACAGAAAGCGTCTTCTCCTCATTACCTTCTGTGCGACATCAGGATGCAGGCTTGCGGCTCTGTGGGTGGCGGTGTGGTTTGTCAGTCTGAGAAATGCTCTCCCTGCTTCCTGCTTTTCAAAGAGCTCTTATTTTGTGTTGAGCCATGGAAGTAGACTGAGGGACCCCAAGCAGAAGGCAGACAGAGTATGGTGGTGGCATTGCCACATGTCACACAGCAAGTTAAGGTCGGGGGTGGTCAGACTCAGGACTCTGGACTCTCATTCCAATGCTTGCTCCCTGAACCGTGGTTCCTTTGCAGGTGACTTCAGCACAGAACACTATGTTTCCTCCTGTGTGTGAAGCTGTGTGTTAGACACACACCAGATATGAGGATTCTGGGCAACAGGCCTGGGACCAGTGGTTCCAGGAGAAAGCTAAGTACTGTTTGCACCTGGGGCACAGCAAGGGGTATGGAAAAGGAGCCAGATTGTGGAGGGGAGGAAAGAAGACAGCAGATGTAGCATGTTCTGTGTGCATGTACTGGAGGATGTGCCATTGGATTGGCCATGCCTGGTAGGAATGAACAGCCCTATCTGAAGACAAGAAGGATGTCTGAGTTTGGGAGGCTGTGCAGTGAGACAGGAAGGAGGTGGTCCCTTGGCTGCCTTGTCACCCTTGGAAGAGAAGGGACACATGGGAGCTGTGGGGAAAGAAGCCAGCATCCCCTCTCCATGTGGAGACCCTTCTTTAAGTTACCAGCAACCACAGGAGGGAGGTCTGTGAGATGGTGGTTGCTGGAGAATGTGAAGCTGGTCCAGGCGAGAGAGATGACCTTGAAAGAGAGGAGAGGCTTAAATGAGCTGGTGTCTAGTGTGAGGGAGAGGGGAGGGGCAGGCAACAAGAAGGAGAAAGCTGAGAGATCCAGACAGTGGAGGGGGTGGGGCAGAGCCATGTCTACCTCCTGTCTGTCTGCCTCCCTCCTTCTGGCTGGAAGCAGGAAGGACACAGGGACGTGTGGGTGCTGGGTTTTCCACAGTCCCGCTGGGGTGGGGGCAGAGATGGGAGGGGGTTCAGCGTGTCCTTAAGTTCTGGGGTTTTCCTGGGCTGAGAGTCACAGAAAGCGTCTTCTCCTCATTACCTTCTGTGCGACATCAGGATGCAGGCTTGCGGCTCTGTGGGTGGCGGTGTGGTTTGTCAGTCTGAGAAATGCTCTCCCTGCTTCCTGCTTTTCAAAGAGCTCTTGGGGAGCAGGGGGCTCCTAATCCACTGCTCCAGCACCTGGGGATGGGATTTCTGTTTATGCTGTAGGAATTCCCAGATGAAGGTTGTCTCCCCAACTCCCCCTTGTGTTTCTATATAAGTCAACTTTCTCTTGAACAGATAACTTAGCTTTCCCTTTTCTATCTGTAAAGCGGAGATAATAATACTGTCTGCACAGATTATTGGGACTGTAAATTTAGCCCCATATGTCAGAGAGATCTGTAAAGTGTAAATTTACAACAGGAGCACAAGAGATGATTATTTGGGGAGGAAATTAAAGGGAAAAGGAAGCAGCAAGCAAGGTCAGGGTGAGGAAAAACTGAATGGCTCCTGGATGGGCTTGGTCCCAGCCCCTCTGGCAGCCCCTCCCTCCTTCCTCTCCCCACCCACCTCATCCTGCCCTGGCCTGGCTGTGGAGCTGAGGATGAATAGGTGGATGGGATAGTCACTGCAAACTCATCCTTGTGTCTTCTCTTTGTCTCTTCCCATGACAGTCACAGAACTGCTCAGGGTGCCTGTTTGGAGCTAGACAGAGGTGGGAGGTGCTCCCCTTTTCTTAGGCCTGGAAGGAGGGCCACCAGGGAGCTATCCAAGAGCAAGGGTCCTCACCAGGTTTGCCAAGGTTGAGTGCAGACTGCCACTAAGGACCCGAATGAGTGAGGCTAGAAAGACTGGCTCTTGAAAAGGTGGATTTAAAGCCAACCTAGCACTGCCCACTGGCATCAGCAGTGAGGCCCTTCCCCACCTGACTGGACCCTTGCAGCCCACTCCTCTGCTCTTCCTGCTTTCCTCAGGGCTGGCTCACACTTCTCACCATTCCAGGACAGGAGACCCTCTTCTTCCCTGTTAGGTGTCCAAGCCTAGGTTCTTTAGGTACAGTCCGCTGGGGTGGGCAGAGATGGGAGGGGGTTCAGCGTGTCCTTAAGTTCTGGGGTTTTCCTGGGCTGAGAGTCACAGAAAGCGTCTTCTCCTCATTACCTTCTGTGCGACATCAGGATGCAGGCTTGCGGCTCTGTGGGTGGCGGTGTGGTTTGTCAGTCTGAGAAATGCTCTCCCTGCTTCCTGCTTTTCAAAGAGCTCTTGGGGAGCAGGGGGCTCCTAATCCACTGCTCCAGCACCTGGGGATGGGATTTCTGTTTATGCTGTAGGAATTCCCAGATGAAGGTTGTCTCCCCAACTCCCCCTTGTGTTTCTATATAAGTCAACTTTCTCTTGAACAGATAACTTAGCTTTCCCTTTTCTATCTGTAAAGCGGAGATAATAATACTGTCTGCACAGATTATTGGGACTGTAAATTTAGCCCCATATGTCAGAGAGATCTGTAAAGTGTAAATTTACAACAGGAGCACAAGAGATGATTATTTGGGGAGGAAATTAAAGGGAAAAGGAAGCAGCAAGCAAGGTCAGGGTGAGGAAAAACTGAATGGCTCCTGGATGGGCTTGGTCCCAGCCCCTCTGGCAGCCCCTCCCTCCTTCCTCTCCCCACCCACCTCATCCTGCCCTGGCCTGGCTGTGGAGCTGAGGATGAATAGGTGGATGGGATAGTCACTGCAAACTCATCCTTGTGTCTTCTCTTTGTCTCTTCCCATGACAGTCACAGAACTGCTCAGGGTGCCTGTTTGGAGCTAGACAGAGGTGGGAGGTGCTCCCCTTTTCTTAGGCCTGGAAGGAGGGCCACCAGGGAGCTATCCAAGAGCAAGGGTCCTCACCAGGTTTGCCAAGGTTGAGTGCAGACTGCCACTAAGGACCCGAATGAGTGAGGCTAGAAAGACTGGCTCTTGAAAAAGGTGGATTTAAAGCCAACCTAGCACTGCCCACTGGCATCAGCAGTGAGGCCCCTTCCCCACCTGACTGGACCCTTGCAGCCCACTCCTCTCTGCTCTTCCTGCTTTCCTCAGGGCTGGCTCACACTTCTCTTCACCATTCCGCAGGACAGGAGACCCTCTCTTCTTCCCCTGTTAGGTGTCCAAGCCTAGGTTCTTTAGGTCCTTGAGAAGAGCCCCAGGTCTTTCAGTCAAGATAAAACAGCTGCTGGGAGCTGCTTGGATTTCTTTCCCTGCCCCAATCCCTGGATCACAGGAGAGGCCAAAGGACAGATGCACTGTTTAGAATTGCTTTAGGGAGGCAGCCAAGAAGGGCATTCTTTCTATTCCTTGGGTTTCCCTAGCCAAAAATAGGAAATAGGAGACAGCTGCAAAAGCAGCAGACCCCTGGGGAAATCCTACCCAGCACAGCAATCATGGCCTCAGGGAAGGAAACTGCTTCCTTTGACTGGCCTTGCTAGTAATGCCTACACGGAAGTGTGCTGTGAGAGCAAGACTCAGGTGCCCTATGCTTAGAGGGCTCTGGGTTTGAAACCTGGTTCTTCCACTTATTAGCTGTGTGAATGTGGCTACCTTCCTATCATAAAGGTTGTTTCCTCATCCACAGAGTGGAGATAAACCCCTTTACTATTTAGAGTGGTGTTTGGGGTTGAGTTGATGTCCATAAAAACTCCTAATACATGTCTGTTAAATTACAGGAATTTAGAAATTGTTAGTCCACTTCTCCCACATTAGAATAGGGGTCAAATGACTTTCCGTACTTAGCCTATATTGACCTCAGGGCATGTGGGTATAATGTGGCTTCTGGTACCCTAGAGCCCCACTTCTGGAAAATTTCTTCTGTCCTTTTCATTGGATTATTTCAAATCAAGTTTTCTTGCACTTGGGGATCTTGAGGTATCAAGATGTCGCGTGCCTAGGCCTTGTTATAATCAAATAGAGTGGGATATGGAAGACAATGGGACTGGAGGTGAGAGATACAGGGCCTCTTGGGTCCTGGAATACTTGGATCCTTGGGCAGAGGAGTGGAAGACACAATAGCAACTGAACCAGGGTCCTCTCACCACATTCAAGACTTCCCACTCACAGTTAGTAGGTTGTGTGTTAAGTCTTCTCTAGTTCTCAAATTCTCATCTGAAGCATGTGAATAATAAACCCTGACTGGTCTGTTTGTAGGACTAGTCTGAGCATCCACAGTGCTTGAGGAGACCCTAGACAGAGGCAGGGGAGACAAATAAATGGATTCCCTTCCGTGTGGGCCACAAGACATACCTGTTCATCCAAGCTTGAGGACCACCTGGGACACTGAGCAGCTGCCTTGGCTGGCTCCTAGTCCTTCAGCTTTCAGCTTAGACGTTGATTCTTCAAGGGAGGTCTCTGGGGCTCTTTAACTGTGTCTCCCTTCTGTAAGTTCTCATAGCATTTTGTATATTCCTTTTATAGTACTTTACCGTGAGTTGAATAGTGTGGTTGTTTGTGTGATTGTTTAACACATGTCTTCCACACTCGACTCTAACTTCCATGAAGAAAAGGAATATGTCTATTGCATACCACCTGTGCAGAGCAGGTAGATGCTCAATAAAATCCTTGTTTAAATGAATACGTAGATTATCTGCCTTACCAGGTGGCTCAGTGGTTAAGAATCCACCTTCCAATGCAGGAGATGCAAGAGATGTGGATTTGATCCCTGTGAAGTTTCCCTGGAGAAGGAAATGGCAACCCACTCTAGTATCCTGGCCCTGGAAATCCCGTGGACAAATGGATTACAGTCCATGGAGTCGCAGAAGAGCCAGACTTGACTGAGTGACTGAGCACACACCCTTCCATACTCTAATCGACACCCGAGGCCAAGCACTCCTCTATTACACACCCCTTGCCCAAGAAGTCCTTATAAAAAGGAAAAAGATGACACCGCTCTTGCCATTGTAATTCAAGGAGTAAGTTGGCTAGATCATAGCTGCCATTCTTCCCATTCTCCCAGCACAGCAGGCGCCACCCTGGATCCAGGAAAGTTGCAGGTAATAGTTATACACATATATTTATTTAACTTTGCATAAGGCTGCCCTCTGGTGGTTAAACATGGAAGAGAGCATGGTCAGGAAGAGTCAGGAATAGGTTAAGCTCTGCAACGAGGGCATCCAGATGAAGATTCAGGTCAGTTCTCCATCCTTATGAAAGTCTCCCTCCAAGTCTAACAGCAAGCCTTGACAGAGGAAAAGCAAAACATTAAAAAAAAAAAGTCCTGCAGAAATCCCACCCTACTCTCAGTGAGGTGGCCTGGAGATAGGGAGAGGGCTAGTTTAAATAGCTATTTTTTTCCTCAGTGGTGCTGGCAAATGCTTAATAACAGGCTTTCTTTCTTTCTCTCTCTCTTTAAAAAATCCTAATATATAGCATTTACCAATTCTGTGGTATGAATACTCCCACCATGACCAATTTCAAACTACCAATGTGATGTCACTAAAAGCATATCATTACATAGTATTTCTACTATACAGATGCCATGGGCATAAATAACACACATAAATAAGTTCAAGAACATGATTAATAGTAAAACATAGTAAAATAATTGGGAAGTGATGAGGTTGAGTATTTGTTTTCAACATAATATATTTAATTGTAAGTTTATATAATTTAGCTTTTAATAATGGCTGTATTTAACAACTGACTTGAACAATTCTGGAAAATTTAATAATCAGTTCTGGCAAACCTAGTAGCAAGAGCTGGTTCCAGCACACAACGGCCTATTACCCCTTCCTCCTTTTCTTTCTGTCCCTCCTCTTCCTCTTGTGTGACTTTCCTGGCGTTCTGTGTGGGCAGGAGGGGTGGGGAACAGGGAAGAGCTTTGCTGCAGACATGGTTGTTCTCTGAGTCAGGAGCCATAAGGTGTTAAGAAAAGAGGATGGAGAAATGCAAATCTGACTCCTGGAGGACATTTCAGTGTGTGTGTGTGTGTGTGTGTGTGTGTGTGTGTGTGTGTTGAGGGAGTGGGAGCAGTGAATTTTTGCTCTTGAGACTGGCTCATGCCTGGATGAAAGGTCACTGTTTGGAGTCAGGGGCCAGCCCTACGGCCCAGCCTTTGGTGGTCCTCTGAGGGCTCGTACCTGGAGGAGTGGAAGGGTCGAGCTAGATGTAGCGGCCTATGGGGAGCCGAGGCAGGCAGAAGTAGGCGCTGGGGAAGAGGCTCAGGTTGACGGGATTGCCATCCAGACGGATGTCTTCCAGCTGCCTCCGCGTGTGTTTGTGCTCTTCGGTGTCACAGAAGGTGTCCCTCTGCATGGTCTCTATCACGTTATTCTGGAAAGCACACACTGACAGCCTCCTCTGCCTGAAGAGGCTGCCCTCAGGCAGCACTGAGGCAGGCTCAGTCCACTCTCTGTCCCGGTTCCCTTCCCTTTGACAACAGGAGAAACTGAGGCACTGGAGACCAAGGCCACATACAAGGAAGGAGGAGAGGTGACTCACTGAGGATGGATCTAGAGAGAGAGGGGAGATGGAGAGGGATGAAGGGCAGAGTGGAGACAGAGGGTAAGGGAAGGGGGAGAAGCAGCAAGTGATTGTGTAAGATCATGTAAGAACATGGAGGGAAGTGTTTTAAAGAGCAGGAAGGGGAAGAAATCAGCCTGAGGTTGTGGACAATGGTCGTACCAATTCTGGTCTCTGAGCTCTCAGTGTCGGAGACCCACCACTGCCTAAGGGGGCTCCCTGCAATCTGACCTCCTCCTTCTGTGCTGCTCAACACCCTTGTTCTTTGGGAGACCTCTCACCTGCAGGTGTAGTGAGCGCAGGCTCAAAGAGCAGGAAGGGAAGAAATCAGTGCTGGGGCATGAGGTAAATGGTTCCGCAACAACTCCTGCCCCCTCTTCCTTTCTTGTCCCTCCTCTTCCTCTTGTGTGACTTTCCTGGCGTTCTGTGTGGGCAGGAGGGTGGGGAACAGGGAAGAGCTTTGCTGCAGACATGGTTGTTCTCTGAGTCAGGAGCCATAAGGTGTTAAGAAAAGAGGATGGAGAAATGCAAATCTGACTCCTGGAGGACATTTCAGTGTGTGTGTGTGTGTGTGTGTGTGTGTGTGTGTGTGTGTTGAGGGAGTGGGAGCAGTGAATTTTTGCTCTTGAGACTGGCTCATGCCTGGATGAAAGGTCACTGTTTGGAGTCAGGGGCCAGCCCTACGGCCCAGCCTTTGGTGGTCCTCTGAGGGCTCGTACCTGGAGGAGTGGAAGGGTCGAGCTAGATGTAGCGGCCTATGGGGAGCCGAGGCAGGCAGAAGTAGGCGCTGGGGAAGAGGCTCAGGTTGACGGGATTGCCATCCAGACGGATGTCTTCCAGCTGCCTCCGCGTGTGTTTGTGCTCTTCGGTGTCACAGAAGGTGTCCCTCTGCATGGTCTCTATCACGTTATTCTGGAAAGCACACACTGACAGCCTCCTCTGCCTGAAGAGGCTGCCCTCAGGCAGCACTGAGGCAGGCTCAGTCCACTCTCTGTCCCGGTTCCCTTCCCTTTGACAACAGGAGAAACTGAGGCACTGGAGACCAAGGCCACATACAAGGAAGGAGGAGAGGTGACTCACTGAGGATGGATCTAGAGAGAGAGGGGAGATGGAGAGGGATGAAGGGCAGAGTGGAGACAGAGGGTAAGGGAAGGGGGAGAAGCAGCAAGTGATTGTGTAAGATCATGTAAGAACATGGAGGGAAGTGTTTTAAAGAGCAGGAAGGGGAAGAAATCAGCCTGAGGTTGTGGACAATGGTCGTACCAATTCTGGTCTCTGAGCTCTCAGTGTCGGAGACCCACCACTGCCTAAGGGGGCTCCCTGCAATCTGACCTCCTCCTTCTGTGCTGCTCAACACCCTTGTTCTTTGGGAGACCTCTCACCTGCAGGTGTAGTGAGCGCAGGCTCAGGGGCAGGGGCCTGGGGATGGAGTCCAGCAGGTTATCAGCCAGGTAGAGGAACTGCAGCTTCTCCAGTGCCTGAGGAAGAGGCAGAGGATGAGGGAGGCTGATGGGTCCTATGCGGCCTTAGGAGTGAGGGGTGTAGACATGACCCCATTCCTTCACTCAGGGTCTCCTGGGCCTCCTGAGCTGGGTACTTCAGGGGAGGCCTTCCCACTGGATGCAGAAGGAAAAGCTGCCGCCACTAAGATGCTATCAGCTGAGGGGTCATGAAGGCCTCAGCAGTGTCATGAGGACTCTGGGAGGAGCAGGCAAGGGGCAAGGAGGGGAAGCAGGACAGCAGGACATTTTGGCCCAGCTTCAACATCTCTGCTATCAGAAGGGACTTTCCCAGATGAAAAGTCTCCATATGCTAAATCTGGAGCAGCTATGGCGAGCACAGTCGGGCAATGCTTGGAACAGCATAATGATAGTCACAGACACAGCAGAAGCAAATTATGCATGTGAGTGTGACAGAGCTGGGGGTGGGGGGCGGTCAACCTCACACACATCCCTCTTCATTTCCTCACTGGAACTGTCCCCAGGGCTTCTCCTGGATCTGCTAAGTGGGCAGCCCAGGGGGCCATATTTGTGCCATGTATTTAGCCCTTTCCATTAAAACTGGCCAGCCAATGACTAATCAGATTGTCTCTCTTGAGAAATTGCTCCTGGAATGACAATGATCAGTCAGTGGTGGGTTCTGGAAATAAAAGGAGTGAGGACAGGAACCAGTACAACTTCAAGACAAGTCACATGTGGTTCTGGGGGAGCAGAAGGTGAGTGTGTGGAGGACATTGATGCACAGGGAGGTGAATGAGCAGATGCACAGAAAGAAGCCAAGAGACAAGGTGCCCCAAAGAGGGAGGGGGGGATTTCTGATAGTTTAGATGGAGAAAATGCAGTTTGGCTTTTTCAGTAAGTGGCCTGAGGTGAACTCTAAAAATGGTTTGCTACCCCCTTGACCCAGAAAGCCCCACAAAACCATGCAAATCAATAGGTTCCAATCTTCGTGTTCACTTTAAGAACACTTCTGAAACTGTTCAAGTCACTGCCCAGGTCATTAAGGGTATGCATATCCAAAAAACCCCCAAGGATCTGAAGGATGTCACTTTACAGAGCAACGTGTGCCATTTTGTTGCTACAATGGTGGAGTTGTTAGGTCTCCCTAGGTCAAATGGTGGGGCTAGATGAAAGGCTGGTGGCCTAAAAGAGTGCTGAGTTTCTACTGCACATGCTCAAAAATGTAGAGACTAATGCTGAACTGAAGGGCTTAGGTTTCACTGAGTATCTGCATGTGAACAAATTCCTGAAGATGCAGCTCAGGACTTAGAGAGCTCATGATTGGATCAGGCCATACATGAGCTCTCCCTCCCACGTTGAGATAACCCTTACTGAAAAAGAACAGATTGTTCCTAAATCAGAAAAGAAGGTTGCACAGAAGAAAAAGATATCTCAGAAGAAGCCAAAGAAAGAAAGGAAAAAAGAAACTTATGGCCCTGGAATAAATGCTGCGAAAATAAATGCAAATAAAAATAAAAGAAAATAAGGTTTGATTTTCATGACTCAGAAAAGGGTTGGAGCAGAGATATTCTATAAGGGCCAAGTGTGTGTGTGTGTGTGTGTGTGTGTGTGTGTGTGTATGTGTGTGGTTGTGGACACAGGTGACATGCAGTAGATGAGACTTAGGACCTGACTCACCCTGAAGGCTTCAGACTGTATCCCTGAGCTCTGGAGCCGATTCAGACGGACATCCAGGACCTCAATGCCAGTGGGAAGTGCAGGCAGCCTAGCCAGCTTGTTCTCACGGAGGATCAGATCCTGCAGAGCAGGCAGCAGGTGGAGGGCATCGTCATCAATGATGGAGATGAAATTACATGTGTCAGGGTGAGTGTGTGGAGGACCACGGGAGGTGAATGAGCAGATGCACAGAAAGAAGCCAAGAGACAAGGTGCCCCAAAGAGGGAGGGGGGGATTTCTGATAGTTTAGATGGAGAAAATGCAGTTTGGCTTTTTCAGTAAGTGGCCTGAGGTGAACTCTAAAAATGGTTTGCTACCCCCTTGACCCAGAAAGCCCCACAAAACCATGCAAATCAATAGGTTCCAATCTTCGTGTTCACTTTAAGAACACTTCTGAAACTGTTCAAGTCACTGCCCAGGTCATTAAGGGTATGCATATCCAAAAAACCCCCAAGGATCTGAAGGATGTCACTTTACAGAGCAACGTGTGCCATTTTGTTGCTACAATGGTGGAGTTGTTAGGTCTCCCTAGGTCAAATGGTGGGGCTAGATGAAAGGCTGGTGGCCTAAAAAGAGTGCTGAGTTTCTACTGCACATGCTCAAAAATGTAGAGACTAATGCTGAACTGAAGGGCTTAGGTTTCACTGAGTATCTGCATGTGAACAAATTCCTGAAGATGCAGCTCAGGACTTAGAGAGCTCATGATTGGATCAGGCCATACATGAGCTCTCCCTCCCACGTTGAGATAACCCTTACTGAAAAAGAACAGATTGTTCCTAAATCAGAAAAGAAGGTTGCACAGAAGAAAAAGATATCTCAGAAGAAGCCAAAGAAAGAAAGGAAAAAAGAAACTTATGGCCCTGGAATAAATGCTGCGAAAATAAATGCAAATAAAAATAAAAGAAAATAAGGTTTGATTTTCATGACTCAGAAAAGGGTTGGAGCAGAGATATTCTATAAGGGCCAAGTGTGTGTGTGTGTGTGTGTGTGTGTGTGTGTATGTGTGTGGTTGTGGACACAGGTGACATGCAGTAGATGAGACTTAGGACCTGACTCACCCTGAAGGCTTCAGACTGTATCCCTGAGCTCTGGAGCCGATTCAGACGGACATCCAGGACCTCAATGCCAGTGGGAAGTGCAGGCAGCCTAGCCAGCTTGTTCTCACGGAGGATCAGATCCTGCAGAGCAGGCAGCAGGTGGAGGGCATCGTCATCAATGATGGAGATGAAATTACTAGAGAGGTCAATCCTCTTCAGTTTTGCTAAGAGGGGCAGAGCAGAACACAGAGGAACACACCATCTTCCTTTGCTCCTTCTGGAGCTGTCTGTGCCCCGCTCCTTGTCACTCAACATAGGTGATGCTAGGCAGCTCTCCACTTGCACCAGGTTCGAACTAGAAGCAATAATTTTATAAATCTGGAAAAGTCCTCAGATTCAATAATGCCTTTCCCTGGAGTTCTGTCCTAGGGGGAATGGTTTGGAAGAAGGCTCCTGAGGTGCAGTAATCCTTAGGTACATCCCACTTCTACCTGTTAATTTATAGAAATTAACAAAAGAACTCGGAGGCCCAGGAAGGCTGTCAGTAATTAGTGGTAGAATCTGGATTAGCGACCAGATTTAGTATGGTTTTGTCCAGAGGCCAGGAGGGCAGAGAGCTACGGTTGCTAGGACAGCCTGAAAATGTAGGCTTGATCATACCTTCTCCTCCCCAGCTCCCCGTAGCTTCAGGGAGCACCAACAAGAAAAGGTCACTTCTGCCATATAAACATCTTCAAGGAAGGAATTCGACTAATTTCCAAACTGGAGAGACTGAAGGTCAACAGGGAAAGGCCAACACAGGTGGGACGCTCTGGTGATGGTTCAGTGTGGCTGAGTGGTGAGGGAAAGAACCCTAGGGCTCCCCTCTGCCCTCTCACTCTTTTCTTTTCCCAGGACATTACATACTCAGCCCTCGGAAGTCTCCAGCCCGAATATGACTGATGCGGTTGAAGCGGGCGTATAAGTAGGCAGTTGTCTGGGGAAGAGGAGGGATGGTCTCTAGGTCCGCATCGTCGCAGTACACAGAGGAACCAAGGCATGCGCAGATCAGACAGGTTGGCAGGCCTGGCCCAGGTGGAAGACAGAGCAAAGGAAGACCCACCCCCCCCACCAACCCGTCAGACTCCCTTCAGCCTCTGGGACCGATGGTCCTGGCCCCAGGAGCATCTGAGTCACGGTCAACTGTGTCTCCTTGGGTTGCCACCTAGACCCACTGTCACAGCACACCCAGGAAGCTGTTGGCCACTGCTAGTCTTGGCTCTCACCCCTTGTCCTAAGAGAAGCAGATCCACCCTCTGTTATTACCCATTGCAGTCCAAGTCTATTATGCTTTCATCAGACCCTAGTCCTGGGTAAATTTTCTTGAGTGTATGTGGTTGTTTCTAGGACATTTATTAGTCTATTTTCTATAGGACTCCTCTTTGGTACCAGAAAGTTCACTGAAGATGATAGAAAGCCATCAGAATGGCCAATGACTGCTGGCTTTTCCCTCTGCCTGAGGGTGAGGAGTTAGACATATTTCAGATGACTCCAAAAAGCCTAGCAAAGCCAAGAAGTGGACCCTCCCTGCCTAGGATTCATTTCCCCTTCTTATGATATCAGCATCTCAGTTTTCTGTTGGAAAACATCTCTCCACGGTTCTCAGCCATGAGCTCTGGCCAGGCCACTTAGCTCAGACTGACTTAGAAAAGTTGGCAATGGGAGTTCCCTGGTGGTCCAGAGGCTGAGACTCTGTGCTCCCAATGCAGGGGGCCTGGGTTCGATCCCTGGTCAGGGAACTAGAGCCCACATGCTACAGCTGAAACTCAATGCAGCCAAATAAATATAAATAAAATATTAAAAAAAATAAGTTTACAAATATTAATAGGTTAAAACAATTTTTTAAAAAAAACTTGGCAAGGTTTTACTGAATACACAGCAAGAAGTTTCCATCTCTTGCTATTAGAAAGGACAGATTAATAAAGGCCACTGCTAGTCCAACTCAAGGAGGAACTTTGTTGGTAGTGACACGAATTCAAGATTAAGAGACAACTTTTCTTCACCAGCCATGACTAGATAGTGTGCTTATCCCCAGACCTTCAATGGCAGGTCCAGCTGAGGCCCTTTATGGTCTCTCTAAGCCGGGGAAGTCATAGATTTCTGAGTGAAGTGTTCTCTCTCCTGATGTGTTATTACCCTATAGCCACTCCAGGCAAGCATCTCAAGAGAAGAACAGGAACCAAGAGCAAGCAATTCAGAAATTAACTGCATCCTCCTCTGTCTCAGTTCTGATCCCCAGAAGAGTGCCAACCCCCTCCTGATGGATATGCCAGCACTTGAGTCTCCAGGAAACCCTCAGGGAGGGTGGAAAAGATGCTAGGGAGGGAACTCTAGCTGAAAAGCAGTATAACTGCTTCATTTACCCCCATGCCAAAGGACAGACACAAAGTTATTTATTCTTCTCTACAGGCTTTTAATTGTCTCTAATCTAATTACCACTTAACCTGCTCTCCCAGCAATGCTGTTAATTAAGGTAGGTGGCTTTGCTAGGCACAGCGGAGCCTTGCTTTCTTTGCCTTCTATCCAGTTTGTGTATTCAGGCAGAAGCATTCGGAACAGCCAGCCTCTTGCTTTGTTTCCCACCCACCCCTGTGGCTGTCCCCCTCTCTCCCTGACCTGTACTCCCTAGCCCTGGCTGTACTCTGTTTCAGCACCCTGGTGCTCAGTCATGGCTGCACAGTCTATGACCTGTGGCTACTGAGACATGTGCCTGTGAACTTACCATGGCTGGTCGGGGAAACCAGCAGGCCTAACATCATAGGCCTGGCTATTGTGGGATTTGAAGGGGGTGTTCTTGAAGCCTTCGTGCTATGAGTGAAACTTTTCCTGGTTGGAGAGGCCAGGTTGGTCCCTGTAATCTGGAGACAGAGCACACAGGAAGTCAGCTTTTGCATGAGAGAGACTTTGCTTTGTATTCTGGGAATTTCAGCAACCTATTTCAAGTTTATAAAGAGTCACTGTGGAGAAGGAGGGAGGAATAATGGAGACAGTGAGCTGAGCATCTGGTCTCATAATGACATGGAGGAAGAAACTGAGGTCCAAATATGGGAGGGACTGAGCTCAAGGGGTGAGCAGGTGGCCAAGCTGGTGGTAGAGCTAGAACCACATCTCCAGACCTGGGGTTCTTCCGTAGCCACCAAACCAAGCTCACACAGCAAATGAGTGCAAACTTTAGGTCAGAGAAGGTGAGAAAGGGCTGAGGAATGAGCTTCAGAAACAAAGATAGTTTAGTACAGGTTGTGGCATTCCTATTTTCTAGGGGAAATATGGGGCCATTACTGATGTTCCAGTGAGATATACTTTATGGTCTTACTTGAAGGCAGAGGGAGTGAGGGGTGTATGTTCTGATCCCCAGAAGAGTGCCAACCCCTCCTGATGGATATGCCAGCACTTGAGTCTCCAGGAAACCCTCAGGAGGGTGGAAAAGATGCTAGGAGGGAACTCTAGCTGAAAAGCAGTATAACTGCTTCATTTACCCCCATGCCAAAGGACAGACACAAAGTTATTTATTCTTCTCTACAGGCTTTTAATTGTCTCTAATCTAATTACCACTTAACCTGCTCTCCCAGCAATGCTGTTAATTAAGGTAGGTGGCTTTGCTAGGCACAGCGGAGCCTTGCTTTCTTTGCCTTCTATCCAGTTTGTGTATTCAGGCAGAAGCATTCGGAACAGCCAGCCTCTTGCTTTGTTTCCCACCCACCCCTGTGGCTGTCCCCCTCTCTCCCTGACCTGTACTCCCTAGCCCTGGCTGTACTCTGTTTCAGCACCCTGGTGCTCAGTCATGGCTGCACAGTCTATGACCTGTGGCTACTGAGACATGTGCCTGTGAACTTACCATGGCTGGTCGGGGAAACCAGCAGGCCTAACATCATAGGCCTGGCTATTGTGGGATTTGAAGGGGGTGTTCTTGAAGCCTTCGTGCTATGAGTGAAACTTTTCCTGGTTGGAGAGGCCAGGTTGGTCCCTGTAATCTGGAGACAGAGCACACAGGAAGTCAGCTTTTGCATGAGAGAGACTTTGCTTTGTATTCTGGGAATTTCAGCAACCTATTTCAAGTTTATAAAGAGTCACTGTGGAGAAGGAGGGAGGAATAATGGAGACAGTGAGCTGAGCATCTGGTCTCATAATGACATGGAGGAAGAAACTGAGGTCCAAATATGGGAGGGACTGAGCTCAAGGGGTGAGCAGGTGGCCAAGCTGGTGGTAGAGCTAGAACCACATCTCCAGACCTGGGGTTCTTCCCGTAGCCACCAAACCAAGCTCACACAGCAAATGAGTGCAAACTTTAGGTCAGAGAAGGTGAGAAAGGGCTGAGGAATGAGCTTCAGAAACAAAGATAGTTTAGTACAGGTTGTGGCATTCCTATTTTCTAGGGGAAATATGGGGCCATTACTGATGTTCCAGTGAGATATACTTTATGGTCTTACTTGAAGGCAGAGGGAGTGAGGGATGTATGACTTTTAAGGGAAATCCCACAAACTTTGCTACAAACAAAGAATTTGAAGTTTTGTGTCTTCTTTCTTAGTATTATGTAAGTGACAATTTTCTGTGGAGGAACAAGAATTTCCATCTCCTAGAGAAAGATGGAGGCTTGAGACACCTGATCATGGAACAAGTAGAGAGGGACCAGACCTCTGGTTCCCACTTTCTTGCAGGGAATGCAGTGAGTCTGCTGCATGCCCCTCACCTTGGGAAGTCGGTCCCTATAGTCTGGGAGTTCATCATAGCTGCTCAGGTCAATGACCTCATCGTAGTTGTCCAGGCTCAGGACATAGTCCCCCAGATTCAGAACTGGGTAAGAATCACCGTCCCCATATGGCTGGTCTTCTCCCCTCTCCCTCTCCTTCTTTGGGAGGGATGCTGTCCTTGTTTCCTGTAGCACCAGGGTCAGAAGGCTCAGTAAGACCAGCAGCTTCATGGGGGCCCTGACAGGTGGGGGATGAAATGAAAATGAGGCCAAATCACTAAGGTGTTTCCAGTCCTGGGGGAACAGTTCCCAAACTCATCCCACCCCCACATTCTCAGACTCTGAAGCCATTCGTAACACACAGCGTCTTCGTTGCATGTGCAGGCTCCCTCCAGGCTGGGGCCACATCTAAGTGGGATATCTCCTGTCAGCCCCTCACTGCCCTCCGCTTCAGACTCTTCACACGCTCATCCACACACTGATATTCACCCGTGCGGGAACGTGCAGGCATCTGGCAAAAGCTCATTTACTCATCTCAACACAGACAGATTCAGACACGACCCCTTGTCTGCACCATTCCCCACTAACTAGGCTCACACAGATGCTTTCTCATGCAATCACCCACTTAGAGGACAACTGTTGACACTAGAAAATTCAGAGAAACTTCGCCATTAAAGAGACCTGTAGTTTTAAGAAGATCATTCATTCCTTCATGCCTTTGCTTGACAAATATTTATAAGATATCTTAATAATCCCAGGCCCTGGATTTGTCTCAGGGAACACAGAAATAAATAGGGCACACCTAGTTCCTGGAAAGCCTAGTTCATTTAGGGAGCACAGGCTTAAAAACTGATTACAGTGTAAAAAACGAATGCTAGTTTTAAAATATATCCATAAGTACAGCTTTTTAGAAACAAATGATTACAGAAACAAAATAACTCTTTGTGTATGGTTGTATCTACCCAGAAAGTTCTTTAGGTATCTATGTGTAGGTGAATTCAAATGTTCATGCAAGGTCATTCACATATGCACAGATGGGTCAAGGAATGTGTGCAGTCTGGAAGTGAGATATCCAGTGTTGCTGTTGTTGTTGTTGCTTT
Organism: Tragulus kanchil; assembly: GCA_022376925.1. Lineage (NCBI taxonomy): Eukaryota > Metazoa > Chordata > Mammalia > Artiodactyla > Tragulidae > Tragulus > Tragulus kanchil. The sequence goes on along the minus strand of JAIOJX010000024.1, from coordinate 76,651,320 downwards.
TTTTGATAGTGCATCTTTCCCCAAAGCCAGCTGCACAAATCTCTAGGAGACTTTCCCTCTTTTTCTCCTCAGTTTTTAAAATTGAAGTATGGTTGATTTACAGTGTTGTGCCAATCTCTGCTCTACAACAAAATGACTTGGTTATAAAAAAGTATGGAATGCTTCTAAAATTTGCATGTTATCCTTGTGCAGGAACCATTCTAATCTTCTGTATCGTTCCAATTTTATTTTATTTTTTAAAATTTTCTGATTGGAGGATAATTGCTTCACAATATTCTGTTGGTTTCTGCAGTATAACAACTCTAATATATATATGCGTGTATATATTTATGTGCTGCCAAAGCACACACCATCTTTTTCAATTTTAGTTGGGCAAGGGAGTGAGCCCCTTCATTGAAAGAAGTGTCTCTTCATCTTACCTCCCATACATTGTGCACATGCCAAGTCACTTCTGTCGTATCTGACTCTGTGTAACTGTATGGACTACAGATTGCCGGGCTCCTCTCTCCATGGGATTCGCCAGACAAAAATACTGGAGTGCCTTGCCAGTCCCTCCTTCAGGGGATCTTCCTGACCCAGGGATCGAACCCACGTCTCTTATATCTTCTGCATTGGCAGGCAGGCTCTTTATCTCTAGCACTTTGGCTCTGTGGGTAAAGAATTCACCTGCAATACAGGGCACACAGGAGATGTGGGTTTGATCCCTGGTGTTTAGAAGATCCTCTAGAGAAGGAAATGGCAATCCAACCCAATATTCTTACCTGGAAAATCCCATGGACAGAGGAGGCTGGTGGGTTATAGTCTATGGGGGTGCAAAGAGTTGAACATAACTGAGCAGTTAGCACCCATACCTTACTCCAAACCAAATTATATAATCAAAAAAATCTTGAAGAAAAAGGCCTAAAAGAGTTTACTGCCTCCCTCCAACTTCAATCCCCATCTCAACCGCAACACCCCACCTCACTGCACCCACCCCCTGCTTCCCTCCTCCCCGGCACTCGCCCTCATTTGCATTCCAATAGCCTAATGCCTCAAAGCCCTGAACCTTACCTCTGTAGACTCTTTGGGTTCCAAATAGAGTCTCACAGCTTCCTGAAAGGCGGGAACTCTGCTGGAAAGTTAGGACCCTCTGAGGTGCCTATATAGACACATGCCTGGGGAGGGAGGAGGCGTGAGCCAAGGCAGGCGTGTAGCCAATCAAACTTCTCTCTTTCTTGACGTCTAGCTGTTTCTTTTCCTCTTTCCTCAGGGGGTCCCTCACCTCATTCCTTTGCTTGGTTGGAAAGATTGCTTTCTCTCTCCCTCCGCTTACTCCCCTCCCAGCCCCTACACATGCTCCTCCCCACCTCCCATATTCATCTTTTCCTCCGTTTCTCTGTCTGCTACCTCTCACTTTCTCTGGCCTTTGGAGGGCCAGGTGGGTCCCATCCCTGAAGGGAAAACCACCCCTCAGATTCTGTCCCCTCCAAGAAGAGAAGGCAGCAATGGGGCTATGTGTAGAGATGAAGCTCACCTTTCCAGCTTTTTTCTCCAACCAGAGAATGATGAGGCTTTGGTTTCATAGATGGAATCCAAAGATTTAAAGAGGCCCAACTGAAGTACTCTGACCAGCACTACGACCCACCACCTGGACCTCTAATATGAAACTATAACTGAACAAAAAATCACCACGGAGAGAAGATGAATAGGGGACGGGGTACAATTTGAAAGCCAACTCCAAGCTCTCTGATGATGGGGAAGGAGATACAGGAAATTCTCCAAATGTACAAGGTTGGGCCTGGGAAAACGTTTCCTGATCATAAACACTAGAAAGCACTGTGTGAGTTCCTCAGGTGACTAAGGAGAAACCTGCTACTCTGCAGTCCCCGACCAAAGCTGTGTTTATCAGGAGACTCTCCTTTCCCTGGTGCTTAGGCTGCTGAAAGCAGTGTTAAGGGGCTAAGACACCCTCCTCATGATTCCGCTGGCCTGTATACACGTTTACCCAGGTTCTTAGATGATGCTCCTTGTCTCTGCTTCCTCCGGCTAACCAGATATTGAATCCCAGCTGTGCGGTTCTCAGGATCATTAATTAATCAATCCAAATCTTTTATAGTACAGGTGAAGGAACTGAGGCCCAGCAAGGAGAGGTGACTTGCCCAAGATCACACAGAGCCAGGGTCAGGTCCTAAATTTCCTGATTCTCCACCCAGAGAGCTCTCCTTTATTTATTTGACCGTTGCCTTCTTTGCCTCACCCTGAAGTCCTGAGGCCATGTGTCTCTGTGCTCTCAGAACAGATGGCCATCTCTGCCTCAGGCATAATATTGAAGGGGCAGAGCTAATAGCCTGGCCCATGAGGCAGTGCTTGGCTGGCAGTGTTCCTGGGCACCATCTGGTATGGAGGGGACTTTCCCAGCCCAAGAACCTTGTCATCAGAGCAATATTTTGTCTCTGATCCTGACAGCCCCATGTAGGGAGAGACATAAAAGGGCTCTGCTGGTGGAGGGAGAGCCCTACAGCCAGGAAGGTGCCCAGGAAGCCAACTGCATATGTGGTGGACTCTCCTCTACTTTCTCTCTAGAGGATAGAAGCTCACCTTTCCAGCTTTTTTCTCCAACCAGAGAATGATGAGGCTTTGGTTTCATAGATGGAATCCAAAGATTTAAAGAGGCCCAACTGAAGTACTCTGACCAGCACTACGACCCACCACCTGGACCTCTAATATGAAACTATAACTGAACAAAAAATCACCACGGAGAGAAGATGAATAGGGGACGGGGTACAATTTGAAAGCCAACTCCAAGCTCTCTGATGATGGGGAAGGAGATACAGGAAATTCTCCAAATGTACAAGGTTGGGCCTGGGAAAACGTTTCCTGATCATAAACACTAGAAAGCACTGTGTGAGTTCCTCAGGTGACTAAGGAGAAACCTGCTACTCTGCAGTCCCCGACCAAAGCTGTGTTTATCAGGAGAGACTCTCCTTTCCCTGGTGCTTAGGCTGCTGAAAGCAGTGTTAAGGGGCTAAGACACCCTCCTCATGATTCCGCTGGCCTGTATACACGTTTACCCAGGTTCTTAGATGATGCTCCTTGTCTCTGCTTCCTCCGGCTAACCAGATATTGAATCCCAGCTGTGCGGTTCTCAGGATCATTAATTAATCAATCCAAATCTTTTATAGTACAGGTGAAGGAACTGAGGCCCAGCAAGGAGAGGTGACTTGCCCAAGATCACACAGAGCCAGGGTCAGGTCCTAAATTTCCTGATTCTCCACCCAGAGAGCTCTCCTTTATTTATTTGACCGTTGCCTTCTTTGCCTCACCCTGAAGTCCTGAGGCCATGTGTCTCTGTGCTCTCAGAACAGATGGCCATCTCTGCCTCAGGCATAATATTGAAGGGGCAGAGCTAATAGCCTGGCCCATGAGGCAGTGCTTGGCTGGCAGTGTTCCTGGGCACCATCTGGTATGGAGGGGACTTTCCCAGCCCAAGAACCTTGTCATCAGAGCAATATTTTGTCTCTGATCCCCTGACAGCCCCCCATGTAGGGAGAGACATAAAAGGGCTCTGCTGGTGGAGGGAGAGAGCCCTACAGCCAGGAAGGTGCCCAGGAAGCCAACTGCATATGTGGTGGACTCTCCTCTACTTTCTCTCTAGAGGATAGGCTTCACATTCAGACCCCTGCTCCCATTCCGGTCAGCTTGAGCGCCACCCATCCCACCCCTACACCATTCATTCCCTGAGAAGAATGCAAATGTGACTGTTCATTCATTTCCCCTGCAGTCTGTTCCCACTCTTCCTCCCCGCTTTCTAGGTTACGCACGCTGCCAGCACACTTGGTATCCAGGCTCTGTTGCTGTGGTCCTTGCAACTAGTACTCTCTCACGCTCTCAGCCAGATTTTCAGGTCACGGTCACACTGCACATGCACCCGCTCCCCTCTTCCCAGGCCTGCAACTGAGCTGCTTCTGATTCAGGTTTAAGGCCTAGACCGTCTCCCTGCTTTTACTCTCAATTTCACAAGCCCACCTTGCATGCTCTCTGGTTACCATGGATTTCACGGAGGGTCCATGGGAATTGTGTGTGTGTGTGTGTGTGCGTGTGATCTACATGGGCAGCATCCAGTCATGCTGTTGTTACAGGTAGCTCAGCTCCTAGAGAGCTGGTCTAATCCGAATCTCATTAGGAGAAGCAGGAAGCATGATGATGGAATGGAGCTGGCAGGCCCCGGGGACAGAGGTCTGGGACAGAACTGACCCTGTTGTTCCCCTGTTCATGGGCAGAGAGGGAGGGAGAGAGTCAGGGATGGGAGTTTCAGGAACCCTCCTGCTTTTTGAACAGCAGGAGTCTATTCCCTGCTGAGGGCCTGCTGACTCCATGTGGCTACAAGTTGTTCCTCTTCCTCTCTCAGACACACACACACACATACACATACACACACACACATCTATGTTTTTCGATCTTTTTGTCACGTTAGTTCCCTTCTTTCCTGTTTATGTGGTTTTCCTCTTTCTCCCACCTGACAAAATCAGATTCAAATCTTAAGATCCAGCTCAGATGATAGGAACCATTCTGGTTTCTCCCAGGCAGAAGTAGAGACCCTCTCCACTATGCTTTTTCATAAAGGGAAAAAAATCACGAATTAGTAATTGCAAACCCTTAAGATGTGCAATTACTAACTCGTGGATATTTTTCCCTTTATGAATTCCTCAAAGGCATGGGGTATATATTAACTGTCCTTGAAGTCTTAACTGGAAACCTTGCACATGGTTGTTATCTATTGAAAACTTGCTGAACTGAACTGAAACAGGAATTTATGAGGCTGAGTAGGAAGACCGAGACAAGCATCTGGCAGTTTTTGCCCAAAAGAAAGAAAGTGTTGTAGTCCTGGAGGATTACAAGGTTGATTCTGGAACAACTCACCTGAAGAGAGATTCCAGGGCACCCTGACCTTGCCCCTGTGAATATCTGCATGGCCTATACACTGTTCCAGAGGATATGCTTGACCCTCTGCTCACTGCCCTTCACAGACCTCTGTCATTGTTCTGTTTATCTTACACTGTGAGTGAAAGTCGCTTTTTGCGACCCCATGATCCAGCTATGGAATTCTCCAGGCAAGAATCCTAGAGTGGGTAGCCCTTCCTTTCTGCAGGGGATCTTCCCGACCTAGGGATCTAGCCTAAGACTCCCATGATGCAGGTGGATTTTTACCATCCAAGCCACCAGGAAGCCCGTGTCTTATACTACCTGTCTTCAAACTCATCCGTAAGTTTTACTTGGTTAGGAATGGTGTCTGTTTTGTGTCTTTCTGTATATTGTTCAGTACTGAGAATTTGGGAGACCTTCAGCCATCTAGGATATGTGGGTTGAAAAGAAGCTGAAGATTTGGACTTCAAATGTAGCTGTCAGATTTTTAAAAAAATCTGACTCTAGGGATTATTTTTTGTGATAGTTGCAAATTTGGGGGAAGTTTACCAAGAAAATGTTTTGGAGTAATTTCCCTAGAGTTTCTTAAGAATAGGATTCTTTTTCCATCTGTCTTCTCCCAAGAAGTAAGGTGGGAGGCAGAGGGGAAGGGGTGGCAAGGTGAATTTAAGGTACGATTTTCACCTGTTTATGTTGTGAAGTTCAAGCAGGATATTTTTTACATCACTTTATTTCCTCTGCTGTGAAGCGTGATGGAGTGTGAAAGTTGTTTCACAAAGTTGTCATGACCTTCAAGAATTAGTAATTGCAAACCCTTAAGATGTGCAATTACTAACTCGTGGATATTTTTCCTTTATGAATTCCTCAAAGGCATGGGGTATATATTAACTGTCCTTGAAGTCTTAACTGGAAACCTTGCACATGGTTGTTATCTATTGAAAACTTGCTGAACTGAACTGAAACAGGAATTTATGAGGCTGAGTAGGAAGACCGAGACAAGCATCTGGCAGTTTTTGCCCAAAAGAAAGAAAGTGTTGTAGTCCTGGAGGATTACAAGGTTGATTCTGGAACAACTCACCTGAAGAGAGATTCCAGGGCACCCTGACCTTGCCCCTGTGAATATCTGCATGGCCTATACACTGTTCCAGAGGATATGCTTGACCCTCTGCTCACTGCCCTTCACAGACCTCTGTCATTGTTCTGTTTATCTTACACTGTGAGTGAAAGTCGCTTTTTGCGACCCCATGATCCAGCTATGGAATTCTCCAGGCAAGAATCCTAGAGTGGGTAGCCCTTCCTTTCTGCGGGGGATCTTCCCGACCTAGGGATCTAGCCTAAGACTCCCATGATGCAGGTGGATTTTTACCATCCAAGCCACCAGGAAGCCCGTGTCTTATACTACCTGTCTTCAAACTCATCCGTAAGTTTTACTTGGTTAGGAATGGTGTCTGTTTTGTGTCTTTCTGTATATTGTTCAGTACTGAGAATTTGGGAGACCTTCAGCCATCTAGGATATGTGGGTTGAAAAGAAGCTGAAGATTTGGACTTCAAATGTAGCTGTCAGATTTTAAAAAAATCTGACTCTAGGGATTATTTTTTGTGATAGTTGCAAATTTGGGGGAAGTTTACCAAGAAAATGTTTTGGAGTAATTTCCCTAGAGTTTCTTAAGAATAGGATTCTTTTTCCATCTGTCTTCTCCCAAGAAGTAAGGTGGGAGGCAGAGGGGAAGGGGTGGCAAGGTGAATTTAAGGTACGATTTTCACCTGTTTATGTTGTGAAGTTCAAGCAGGATATTTTTTACATCACTTTATTTCCTCTGCTGTGAAGCGTGATGGAGTGTGAAAGTTGTTTCACAAAGTTGTCATGACCTTCAAGAAAGAATAAACATATGTGCAGAGTACACATGTATACCTACTTAAACACCTGTATGTGCATATGCCAACAGCACTGAGAGAATGACGTTGTATATGGAGGAGGGACCTCCTTAAACCCAGAGTAAACTAGCACATTGTGGGTGTGTGGTAGGGGGTAGCACTGTATAGCCAATTTAATTTCCTCTGGCTTACAGCTGCAGAGAGCTGTAGAGGAAGCAGACATATTCTGGACAGGACAGTGCAATGATGGTGATTTTGTTGCTGCTGAAACAAAGCAGTTCAGGCTAGCAGGAGCAGAGGAATGGTTCCTCCTCTCCGAGGAGCTCCCAGAGCTGTGCTCTTCTGAGGGTGTTATCAGAGGTGCTGAGGATGCAAGGTGAGAGTTAGGTACATAGTGGGGCTTATCCAGCCCAAAGCATCACGTTGCTACAGCCACAATAATATCTTGACTTTAAGCAAGAGCCTTGGAAGAACCAGCTGCAGCTACCAAGAATGAAGAAGTTGTATGGGAACATGGGGAAATGGGAACATGATGAAATGGGCCTATTTTCTGTAACTTAGCAAAAGAGAAATATTAGAGTATAATGGAAATTACTTAAAGTTAGGGACCTAGCTGAATCCAATTTCTTAAATATCTCTGGAACTTTTCTCAGCCTAACTTGAGAGTGGGCACTGTATGCTACTAATTTCTAGGACGTACACCACCAGCATACACTTGGGGACTGTAGAGGGGCAGCATCTGCTAGAGGGAGGAAGGGGAAGATGAAGGTGAGTCAGCTCTGGGGAACTCAGACTTCACTTAGAGGTCTGTCATACACTGCTTACCTGGGCCAGATTAGGGGGCAGTATGTATGAAAACTTTGGAGGAAGGACAGTCCATACAGGGAATAAATTACTGCAAAGGAAAGGGATAATATTTAGGACTTGTCCTAGAGTTTCTTAAGAATTCTTTTTCCATCTGTTAGTTGGGAAGGGTGGCAAGGTGAATTTAAGGTACGATTTTCACCTGTTTATGTTGTGAAGTTCAAGCAGGATATTTTTTACATCACTTTATTTCCTCTGCTGTGAAGCGTGATGGAGTGTGAAAGTTGTTTCACAAAGTTGTCATGACCTTCAAGAAAGAATAAACATATGTGCAGAGTACACATGTATACCTACTTAAACACCTGTATGTGCATATGCCAACAGCACTGAGAGAATGACGTTGTATATGGAGGAGGGACCTCCTTAAACCCAGAGTAAACTAGCACATTGTGGGTGTGTGGTAGGGGGTAGCACTGTATAGCCAATTTAATTTCCTCTGGCTTACAGCTGCAGAGAGCTGTAGAGGAAGCAGACATATTCTGGACAGGACAGTGCAATGATGGTGATTTTGTTGCTGCTGAAACAAAGCAGTTCAGGCTAGCAGGAGCAGAGGAATGGTTCCTCCTCTCCGAGGAGCTCCCAGAGCTGTGCTCTTCTGAGGGTGTTATCAGAGGTGCTGAGGATGCAAGGTGAGAGTTAGGTACATAGTGGGGCTTATCCAGCCCAAAGCATCACGTTGCTACAGCCACAATAATATCTTGACTTTAAGCAAGAGCCTTGGAAGAACCAGCTGCAGCTACCAAGAATGAAGAAGTTGTATGGGAACATGGGGAAATGGGAACATGATGAAATGGGCCTATTTTCTGTAACTTAGCAAAAGAGAAATATTAGAGTATAATGGAAATTACTTAAAGTTAGGGACCTAGCTGAATCCAATTTCTTAAATATCTCTGGAACTTTTCTCAGCCTAACTTGAGAGTGGGCACTGTATGCTACTAATTTCTAGGACGTACACCACCAGCATACACTTGGGGACTGTAGAGGGGCAGCATCTGCTAGAGGGAGGAAGGGGAAGATGAAGGTGAGTCAGCTCTGGGGAACTCAGACTTCACTTAGAGGTCTGTCATACACTGCTTACCTGGGCCAGATTAGGGGGCAGTATGTATGAAAACTTTGGAGGAAGGACAGTCCATACAGGGAATAAATTACTGCAAAGGAAAGGGATAATATTTAGGACTTGTCCTGCATTTGAACATGGTCTAAAGGGCAGAGATGCATAGGGAACATTAGTGCCAGAGGGTCCTTGGAGGGGTGTCTTACCTACTTCCTTGGTTTGCCACCTGAAAACAGAGAGCAGACAGGACCCACAAGGTAAGAGAGCAGATGGGAACAACCCATATCCTCATCTGGGTTCCTGAAGGTTCCCTCTTGTGTTCACTCATCTGGGAATCAGGTCTCCCATTGTGCCCTATAGACCACAGATGAGAGAGACCATGCACATCACCCATGGCTCTTCAAGTTGGTACCTGAAGTCAACTCTTTGACCTTGGCCTATCACACCAGAAAGATGAGGAGGAACATAGAGAACAGCCGTGGCCAGCATCAGCCACCAGGTGTCACTGCTGTGCCTGTCTTAAAACGGGAGGCCAATCTGCACAAGTGGAAGAGGATTCTGGGAGATTTCCAGGCTCTCTGCCCTTTCTTGAGCAGTTTCTCAAGAACTGCTCCCTAGAAGCGGAAAGGATTGGGGCATCCTCACTGATAGAGAACCGATGGTGGGAAGGGTGGGGGTTGGTGGCTTTGTACCCTCCACTGTGTGCTCCCCAGAGTACTCGGCCTCTTGCCCAGTCACCAAGGGGACATCTGCACCCACATGAGCCCATTCTGGGGCTCTGACTCCAACCCTCTCCCATGAGCTGATTCCTAGTTTTTTGAGCCATTCTTCTCCTGGACTGTTCCTTACTGCACTTACTCTTGGAACAGAGAGGCCCAGTTAGGAGGCCGTGTGTGAGAAGGAAGGCCCCATTTCATCCCTATGAAGGAGCAGCAGACAAGGCCCTTGTGCAAATCTCTGACCCTCTGCTCCCCGTCAGCCATTCCCTGTGCTTTCTTTGCAGAGGACACAGGCTGGCAGAGGTGGGTACACTGTCTAGTACCAGTGAATGGGGCAATGAAGGAACACTTTTGAAAGATGGGATCCTTGATCCAGGAGACCCGAGTTTCTCAGTCTCTTTGAGTCAGAGTTGCCCACAATGGAGGAGGATTTTTAGCAAGACTTTCCAAGAGGTCTGTCATACACTGCTTACCTGGGCCAGATTAGGGGGCAGTATGTATGAAAACTTTGGAGGAAGGACAGTCCATACAGGGAATAAATTACTGCAAAGGAAAGGGATAATATTTAGGACTTGTCCTGCATTTGAACATGGTCTAAAGGGCAGAGATGCATAGGGAACATTAGTGCCAGAGGGTCCTTGGAGGGGTGTCTTACCTACTTCCTTGGTTTGCCACCTGAAAACAGAGAGCAGACAGGACCCACAAGGTAAGAGAGCAGATGGGAACAACCCATATCCTCATCTGGGTTCCTGAAGGTTCCCTCTTGTGTTCACTCATCTGGGAATCAGGTCTCCCATTGTGCCCTATAGACCACAGATGAGAGAGACCATGCACATCACCCATGGCTCTTCAAGTTGGTACCTGAAGTCAACTCTTTGACCTTGGCCTATCACACCAGAAAGATGAGGAGGAACATAGAGAACAGCCGTGGCCAGCATCAGCCACCAGGTGTCACTGCTGTGCCTGTCTTAAAACGGGAGGCCAATCTGCACAAGTGGAAGAGGATTCTGGGAGATTTCCAGGCTCTCTGCCCTTTCTTGAGCAGTTTCTCAAGAACTGCTCCCTAGAAGCGGAAAGGATTGGGGCATCCTCACTGATAGAGAACCGATGGTGGGAAGGGTGGGGGTTGGTGGCTTTGTACCCTCCACTGTGTGCTCCCCAGAGTACTCGGCCTCTTGCCCAGTCACCAAGGGGACATCTGCACCCACATGAGCCCATTCTGGGGCTCTGACTCCAACCCTCTCCCATGAGCTGATTCCTAGTTTTTTGAGCCATTCTTCTCCTGGACTGTTCCTTACTGCACTTACTCTTGGAACAGAGAGGCCCAGTTAGGAGGCCGTGTGTGAGAAGGAAGGCCCCATTTCATCCCTATGAAGGAGCAGCAGACAAGGCCCTTGTGCAAATCTCTGACCCTCTGCTCCCCGTCAGCCATTCCCCTGTGCTTTCTTTGCAGAGGACACAGGCTGGCAGAGGGTGGGTACACTGTCTAGTACCAGTGAATGGGGCAATGAAGGAACACTTTTGAAAGATGGGATCCTTGATCCAGGAGACCCGAGTTTCTCAGTCTCTTTGAGTCAGAGTTGCCCACAATGGAGGAGGATTTTTTAGCAAGACTTTCCAAGTCTCACCTCTAGGCTGCCCCAGACCATCTTCTGTTGGCTTTGGTCAGGACTAGAATCGGATTTCAGTCCATGGCTCAGACTTACCCAGGAGTGATGAGGGGAGGAAGAGAAGAGAGTATGAAGTCTTTAGACATACATCTGTGCTTCTGGGGCCAGAAGTTTGGCTGTGCAGTGGGTATCTTTGAACTGGGTGGACCAAATCAAGCCTTTGAAAATCTTGTTCTAGAGTGAGAGGGGCAGCAGAATACATGACTTGTCCCTGCCTCAGGAAGGTGGGATAAGAAAGACAAAGCTGGGAGCAAAAAAAGGGAACAGAGAAAACAAATGGTGGGCATGGGCACCTGGGCCACCACATTCATGTGTGGCCAGGAGAGCTCCAGGGGCAGACTAAGGCCTAGATGACCACAGACTGCAGCAGGCGGAAGCACATCATGAGGTCCAGTGGGATGGGCGGCTTCAGGTAGTTCCCATCCAGTCGCAGGTAGCGGAGGTGTGGCACGTTCTCCAGATCCGAGGAGAAGTCATGGAAGGCAACTAGATTGTTGGGGCATATCTGGGTCCCATTGATTTCTACGGAGAGAGAAGGGGAGAAGTCAGCAGCAGAGGTGGGCAGATAGGGCTGGAGGCAAAAACATGGAGGGAGAAGTGGGTAGACAAGGATAAGAATTCTATAGTTTTCTTCTCTGGAACTGGCTGACCAGTTCTTGGGAATGAGTGACCATGAATGGGTTTACTCTAGCCTCCAGGCTTAATTTACCCATATGTATAATGAATTAAGTTGGAACTGGTCAACAATTGTTATTGGAAATTTACTCTGAAGAGTCATGGAGGAAGTAAATTTTGAGCTGACTGTTCAAAGATAGGATTAACCCACTAGAGACCTGGGGATAGTGTTCTGATGCTGTGACCTATTTGAATGATATGGAGGAAGAGGGTGGGTACACTGTCTAGTACCAGTGAATGGGGCAATGAAGGAACACTTTTGAAAGATGGGATCCTTGATCCAGGAGACCCGAGTTTCTCAGTCTCTTTGAGTCAGAGTTGCCCACAATGGAGGAGGATTTTTTAGCAAGACTTTCCAAGTCTCACCTCTAGGCTGCCCCAGACCATCTTCTGTTGGCTTTGGTCAGGACTAGAATCGGATTTCAGTCCATGGCTCAGACTTACCCAGGAGTGATGAGGGGAGGAAGAGAAGAGAGTATGAAGTCTTTAGACATACATCTGTGCTTCTGGGGCCAGAAGTTTGGCTGTGCAGTGGGTATCTTTGAACTGGGTGGACCAAATCAAGCCTTTGAAAATCTTGTTCTAGAGTGAGAGGGGCAGCAGAATACATGACTTGTCCCTGCCTCAGGAAGGTGGGATAAGAAAGACAAAGCTGGGAGCAAAAAAAGGGAACAGAGAAAACAAATGGTGGGCATGGGCACCTGGGCCACCACATTCATGTGTGGCCAGGAGAGCTCCAGGGGCAGACTAAGGCCTAGATGACCACAGACTGCAGCAGGCGGAAGCACATCATGAGGTCCAGTGGGATGGGCGGCTTCAGGTAGTTCCCATCCAGTCGCAGGTAGCGGAGGTGTGGCACGTTCTCCAGATCCGAGGAGAAGTCATGGAAGGCAACTAGATTGTTGGGGCATATCTGGGTCCCATTGATTTCTACGGAGAGAGAAGGGGAGAAGTCAGCAGCAGAGGTGGGCAGATAGGGCTGGAGGCAAAAACATGGAGGGAGAAGTGGGTAGACAAGGATAAGAATTCTATAGTTTTCTTCTCTGGAACTGGCTGACCAGTTCTTGGGAATGAGTGACCATGAATGGGTTTACTCTAGCCTCCAGGCTTAATTTACCCATATGTATAATGAATTAAGTTGGAACTGGTCAACAATTGTTATTGGAAATTTACTCTGAAGAGTCATGGAGGAAGTAAATTTTGAGCTGACTGTTCAAAGATAGGATTAACCCACTAGAGACCTGGGGATAGTGTTCTGATGCTGTGACCTATTTGAATGATATGGAGGGAAAAAAGCTCATGGCAGAGTTTGGGACCAGTAAATAGTGGGATGTTATATATACTAAGCAGAATAAACTGGAGAGGTGAGTTGCTACCAATTATGGTAGACTTTCAGGTATTTCACTAAGGATGGGGTCTTTGATATCCAACCTAAGGGATGTCACTGAGTAGGACTGTTGTTAGGAGAGAGATGGTGGGATATGTGAACCTAGTGTCCTGGTGGGTTCAATCTGGAGGGTCCTATGATCAAATTTATACTGTAGAAAATAAACCTGGAGGGAAGCAAGATCTGAAGTCAGCAGGTGGATTAATTACCCTGGAGATTTTCCTGTAAAGAGGGTGTGAGTCATGAGGATCAGCAAAAGATAGCTACCTTAACTGAAATATGGATGACAGGAAGAGGAATGGGACTAGAGAAGGGCACAGGACCCTAGGATGTGATGAATCTGTAGATTCTGAGGCGATTTCTGATTCTGGGGAAAGTGAGCTAGAAAAGTAAGATATGGCCAAATTGTGGTAGGCTTTCAAATGGAAGATGAATTTTCATTTTCTCTTTCACTTTTTATTAGATGATGTGAGGTATGTCATCTTCTAAATGAAGCTTTTTATTCTTCCTAAGCCTTACTTCTTTTATCCTCTGTGGAATGTTGTTTGGTTGCTCTTCATCTCCTTCTTCCTCTTCCTCATCTTCCCCCTCTCCCCTTTCTCCTTTCTTCAGCATTGGAGTAGCAGAAAGAACCTTGATATAGATGGAGTTTCTTCCTATGACCTTTGTGACTTTGAACTTTACCACCCTGATGTTCCTTGGGCTGTCGTGGTGGCTCAGATGGTAAAGACTCCACCTGCAGTGTGGGAGAGCTAAGTTAGATCCCTGCGTTGGGAAGATCTCCTGGAGAAGGGGTCGGCTAACCACTCCAGTATTCTTGCCTGGAGAAGTCCATGGCTCGTCCCTGGGTCACAGAGTCAGACACGACTGAATGACTTCATTTTCACTCTTCACCCTGATGTAAATTTGAGCTGTTTTCAAAGATAGGATTAACCCACTAGAGACCTGGGGATAGTGTTCTGATGCTGTGACCTATTTGAATGATATGGAGGGAAAAAAGCTCATGGCAGAGTTTGGGACCAGTAAATAGTGGGATGTTATATATACTAAGCAGAATAAACTGGAGAGGTGAGTTGCTACCAATTATGGTAGACTTTCAGGTATTTCACTAAGGATGGGGTCTTTGATATCCAACCTAAGGGATGTCACTGAGTAGGACTGTTGTTAGGAGAGAGATGGTGGGATATGTGAACCTAGTGTCCTGGTGGGTTCAATCTGGAGGGTCCTATGATCAAATTTATACTGTAGAAAATAAACCTGGAGGAAGCAAGATCTGAAGTCAGCAGGTGGATTAATTACCCTGGAGATTTTCCTGTAAAGAGGGTGTGAGTCATGAGGATCAGCAAAAGATAGCTACCTTAACTGAAATATGGATGACAGGAAGAGGAATGGGACTAGAGAAGGGCACAGGACCCTAGGATGTGATGAATCTGTAGATTCTGAGGCGATTTCTGATTCTGGGGAAAGTGAGCTAGAAAAGTAAGATATGGCCAAATTGTGGTAGGCTTTCAAATGGAAGATGAATTTTCATTTTCTCTTTCACTTTTTATTAGATGATGTGAGGTATGTCATCTTCTAAATGAAGCTTTTTATTCTTCCTAAGCCTTACTTCTTTTATCCTCTGTGGAATGTTGTTTGGTTGCTCTTCATCTCCTTCTTCCTCTTCCTCATCTTCCCCCTCTCCCCTTTCTCCTTTCTTCAGCATTGGAGTAGCAGAAAGAACCTTGATATAGATGGAGTTTCTTCCTATGACCTTTGTGACTTTGAACTTTACCACCCTGATGTTCCTTGGGCTGTCGTGGTGGCTCAGATGGTAAAGACTCCACCTGCAGTGTGGGAGAGCTAAGTTAGATCCCTGCGTTGGGAAGATCTCCTGGAGAAGGGGTCGGCTAACCACTCCAGTATTCTTGCCTGGAGAAGTCCATGGCTCGTCCCTGGGTCACAGAGTCAGACACGACTGAATGACTTCATTTTCACTCTTCACCCTGATGCTCTGTTCTCAAATCTGTGACATGGTGAATATGGATGTAACCTTTTTTTCTTCTTTTTAATTTTGGCGTCTTTTTTGGTTTATTAATTTATTTATTTTCATCCATTTTTACTCTTTGGCCTGTGTGGGCCTCCCATTTCAGTGGCTTCTTTTGTTGCAGACACTGGCTCTGGATGCCTGCTCTCCAGAGCACTGGCTCACAATTGGACACACCGATCCAGCTGTTCTGCGGCATGCGGGATCTTCCTGGGACAGGGATCAAACCGGTGCCCCTTGCACTGCAAAGTGGACTCTTTGCCCACTGGACCACCAGGGAAGCCCAGGTATAATCTTTTTGTCTTCAACCTCAGAAGGCTGGATAACTCCATCCCTTCCACAGCAGCTTGTTTTCCACAATCTGGTAAAAACTTGTCAACCCTTTATTAATCAGAGTATCCTTTCTTTCTAGGTTTTTGGCTTGTACAGCCTCCTGGGGCTAATGTGTTCCATCAGTTTGCTACCTGTAGGGCAAAATTAGACAGTTTTCCCCTTTCTGAATTTCTTTCTTGAAGGATTTAAGAAGCCTTCTCCTACTTTTGTGTAATTATCTCAGATGAGTGAATAAGCCGGTTCTGTCATCCACTTGTTTTGAGATTATAGAAATCTAAAAAATCTCCCTCTCATTCTTTGATTTGAAAACTAATGATTTCAAATATTATTTTAGGCATGCCCCTCTTTCCCCTTGGTCTTCATTCCTACAGCTGCTGCATTCCTTTTGTGGATGTAACCTGATTTTGTCCAAGGATCAGATAATACCCTCTCTCTTTTTTTTAAAGATTTATTTATTTATTTATTTTGGGCGGGGGTCGGGTTGGGGAGGGAGGGGAGCAGGCGGGCCACTTCTGTTGATCTTTTCATTTCTCTATTTTCATCCATCTTTGTTCTTTGGCTCCTGTGGGCCTCCCATCGCGGTGGCCTCTGTCGTTGCAGAGCACTGGCTCTGGGCACACGTGCTCCAGAGCTCTGGCTCGGTAATTGGACACATTGGTCCAGCCACTCCGCGGCACGTGGGATCTTCCTAGGCCAGGGATCGAACCAGTGCCCCTTGCACTGCAAGGCGGTGTCCCTACCCACTGGACCACCAGGGGAAGCCCTCTTTTGTTTTTAAACTGTTCTGCTGATGCTCTACTCAGACGTTTTTGATGGAAGCAAAACTATCACTTCCAGTCTCTTTTCTGGCCTACGGTTTTTATCCAAAGCCCAGGACTCTGTAAATGTAACTTAGGCAAAATTCTGCCTTAAGTTGTACTGACTTTTATGACTAAATCTTTCAGCCTTCCAGATAGATTCAGAAAGCACCCACATACAGACATGTTCTTCTGGCTGCCACATTTTACCAGTTGTAAACTCTGAATTTACACAGAGCTGCCTTTCTGGGTATGCTTTTTATAGACTCTTCAAAACCTAGGCTTAGGCTTGGGAAGAAGCCTCTTTTCTCATAGCTGCCAGCTTCTGCACTGGACAGGCCCAAGATATTTCAGAGCTGGCATTTAAATGTCACCATTCTGCTGTGAGGAGAATGTACAAGACTGTATTTCATGTCTACCTTACCTGTAGATCTGGAGGACAAAAGACTGGGGCTGAGGAGAAGGGATGGAGGGGCAGAACAGCTCTTACCCTCCAAGCATGGTATTCTGGGCACTTTATCCATTTCAAGCTATTAAATCTTCATATCAACTTTGCACCAGTTTACAAATGGGGAAAATTCCAAGAGGGGTCAGATTTCCTTTTAAGGTTGCAGTGGCTGTAAGTGGAAAGGCCAAGATCTGAAGATGAGTGCCAAATTGGAGGCTCTTGCTCCTCCACCACGAGGCTCATGAGAAAGTGTTGAGGTGGAAGAGACTCCAGCCTCCCTCCCCGTACCACACCCCAGCCCCAGCCCTACTCACTCTCGATGCTGTTGTTGTTGAGGTACAGATGCTCCAGCTTGTTGTTGATGGCAGGCACATTGCTAATCTTGTTGTGAGACAGGTGAAGCACGAGCAGGTTGGAGATGTTAAAGGAGTTCTTGGGGAGGCCCTTGTCTGACAGCTTGTTGTAGTTGAGGCGAATGAAGGCCAGGTTGGGGAAACCCCTGAAATATCCACTGGGGATAGCCTCGATTCTGTTGCTGTCCATGTAGAGCTGGTGAATGGCTGTGGGGACCTTGGGTGGCATCTTTCTCAAGGTGTTGTGGGCCAGGTTGAGTTGCATGAGGTTCTTAAGGCCCTGAAAGGTGTCAGGCTTGAAGACACCATCACTTAGCCTGTTGTGTTGGAGGTCCAGGAGCAGCAGGTTCTCCAGCTTGCTCAGGACGGTTTTATCCAAAGCCCAGGACTCTGTAAATGTAACTTAGGCAAAATTCTGCCTTAAGTTGTACTGACTTTTATGACTAAATCTTTCAGCCTTCCAGATAGATTCAGAAAGCACCCACATACAGACATGTTCTTCTGGCTGCCACATTTTACCAGTTGTAAACTCTGAATTTACACAGAGCTGCCTTTCTGGGTATGCTTTTTATAGACTCTTCAAAACCTAGGCTTAGGCTTGGGAAGAAGCCTCTTTTCTCATAGCTGCCAGCTTCTGCACTGGACAGGCCCAAGATATTTCAGAGCTGGCATTTAAATGTCACCATTCTGCTGTGAGGAGAATGTACAAGACTGTATTTCATGTCTACCTTACCTGTAGATCTGGAGGACAAAAGACTGGGGCTGAGGAGAAGGGATGGAGGGGCAGAACAGCTCTTACCCTCCAAGCATGGTATTCTGGGCACTTTATCCATTTCAAGCTATTAAATCTTCATATCAACTTTGCACCAGTTTACAAATGGGGAAAATTCCAAGAGGGGTCAGATTTCCTTTTAAGGTTGCAGTGGCTGTAAGTGGAAAGGCCAAGATCTGAAGATGAGTGCCAAATTGGAGGCTCTTGCTCCTCCACCACGAGGCTCATGAGAAAGTGTTGAGGTGGAAGAGACTCCAGCCTCCCTCCCCGTACCACACCCCAGCCCCAGCCCTACTCACTCTCGATGCTGTTGTTGTTGAGGTACAGATGCTCCAGCTTGTTGTTGATGGCAGGCACATTGCTAATCTTGTTGTGAGACAGGTGAAGCACGAGCAGGTTGGAGATGTTAAAGGAGTTCTTGGGGAGGCCCTTGTCTGACAGCTTGTTGTAGTTGAGGCGAATGAAGGCCAGGTTGGGGAAACCCCTGAAATATCCACTGGGGATAGCCTCGATTCTGTTGCTGTCCATGTAGAGCTGGTGAATGGCTGTGGGGACCTTGGGTGGCATCTTTCTCAAGGTGTTGTGGGCCAGGTTGAGTTGCATGAGGTTCTTAAGGCCCTGAAAGGTGTCAGGCTTGAAGACACCATCACTTAGCCTGTTGTGTTGGAGGTCCAGGAGCAGCAGGTTCTCCAGCTTGCTGAAGACACCAGGTGGGATTCTGGAGATCTGGTTTTGGCTTAGCCTCAGCTGCTCCAAATTCTGGGGCAGGGCCGAGGGCACCTCTTCAAGTTGGTTCTTTTCCATGTAGAGGAACACCAGGCTGGGTAATTTCTCTAGCACTTTCTGGTCCACCTTGCGAATTCGGTTGTTGTCCAGGTTGATCCACCTCAGGCCCGTGGCATTCTTGAAGGACTCCACTGGGAGCTCAGTTATGAAGTTGTTTTGGAGATAGAGGTAATGTATACGGGATGGGATGACAGGCACCTTTCGAAGGTTGCGGCTGTCACAGTAGAGGGCAGTTGGGAAATCAGGGGGGCAATAGCACTCCCGGGGACAGTCAGGAAACACAGATGGAGGGCCCGGAGGGAGAGGAGGAGGCAGATCTGTAGGCTCCATTGGCTCATAGGGCTGAGGAAAGCTGGGTGTGGGCTGGAGTCTGGGTCTGGGTCGGGGCCTTGGTCTGGGTCTTGGTCGTCTTGTTGGCTGGCCTTGGGCCACTGAGGCCAAGATGAGGAGAAGTGGGAAAAGCCACCAGAGGTATGACCTCATGATCCAGGTGACGCACCTGTAGGGAGGAACACAGGAAATCATCAACCTGCTGGGTCTCAGTAATAAGTGAATATGTTTAGAGTTGGCCAGAATAGGCTCTGGGGGCAGCTGTGGGAGAGATCTGTGGAAATATCTCCTTGTTTGTCTGTATCCAGGAGGTGAGAAAGTAACAAGGGTTTGAGGATTTGGATTCGTTTCTCTGAGGCCTAGTCACTTGATGTGTTAAGAGTGTGAGCCATCTTGATAGAAAGCACACTGGGCTGTGAATCAGGAATCTCAGCATTTCCTGGAGAACATCCTTAACCACTCTAGTCCTCGGTCTTCCAGTTTGCAGCTTGAGAAAATCACCTCTCCCTTATAGGAGGGATGTTAGGATATGTGAGCTATAGAGTCCCGGGGTATTACATCTGGAAGGGTCCTTACTGATCCTATAGCTCAGTGGTTTTCCAACTGTGCCCGTACTTCAGTGAAGTCCTCTTAAGGGAGGGACACCAAAGGGATGGCCTTGGGGGATGCTCAACCCATCCCTGTGCCAACCTGAGCAGCTCTGTGTTTTTAAAAAATCTGTTATATATATTAAGGTTTGGCCAAAAAATTAATTTGAAAAAAAGTAGCGTTGCAAAAAATACTTTGAAATCAACCAATCGAGTCCAGACTCAACTATTTACAAAAGTTGACTACTGGAGGGGAGAAATAGCTTGCCAAGGCCAGGAAGCTCTGTAACAGCCGATCCAGGACAAAACCCTATGTCTCCATGGGCTCACAGAGCGCTTGGGAAGAAAGGGCTGCAAATACTCTTGTGTCTTCCCCTGGTTTCCTACTTCCCCAGGGCTCAGCTCAGGGAATGCTACTCTTTGCCAACAGGATACACACCAAGAATTTATCCCCAGATGTGGAAGCTTCTGGGGGAAATAAACAAGGAAGGAACTGAAAGCTGTAGGGAATACAACAAACTAGTGAATTTAACAAAAAGAAAAGAAATGGATGTATAGGTATAGAGAATAAACTAGTGGTTACTAGTGGGGAGCAGGTAGAGACAATATAGGAATAGGGATTAAGAGGTATAAACCATTATGTATAAATAAACTAGTATATATGGGGAATATAATTTTATAATAACTATAAATGGAGCATAAACTTTAAATATTGTGTCATTCTATTGTACACCTGTATCTTAGATAATATTATACATCAAGTATACTTCAATTTTTAAAACACTGTGGAAATCACTTTCATCTCTTCTGATGTGGTGTTGCTCCCATATTCATTAGAGTTGATGGCATTGGGGTGGGAATAAAATTTTTCAGAGACACGATTGTGGAATGCTTTGGGACCCATGTGCTTCTGATAGAAAGCACACTGGGCTGTGAATCAGGAATCTCAGCATTTCCTGGAGAACATCCTTAACCACTCTAGTCCTCGGTCTTCCAGTTTGCAGCTTGAGAAAATCACCTCTCCCTTATAGGAGGGATGTTAGGATATGTGAGCTATAGAGTCCCGGGGTATTACATCTGGAAGGGTCCTTACTGATCCTATAGCTCAGTGGTTTTCCAACTGTGCCCGTACTTCAGTGAAGTCCTCTTAAGGGAGGGACACCAAAGGGATGGCCTTGGGGGATGCTCAACCCATCCCTGTGCCAACCTGAGCAGCTCTGTGTTTTTAAAAAATCTGTTATATATATTAAGGTTTGGCCAAAAAATTAATTTGAAAAAAAGTAGCGTTGCAAAAAATACTTTGAAATCAACCAATCGAGTCCAGACTCAACTATTTACAAAAGTTGACTACTGGAGGGGAGAAATAGCTTGCCAAGGCCAGGAAGCTCTGTAACAGCCGATCCAGGACAAAACCCTATGTCTCCATGGGCTCACAGAGCGCTTGGGAAGAAAGGGCTGCAAATACTCTTGTGTCTTCCCCTGGTTTCCTACTTCCCCAGGGCTCAGCTCAGGGAATGCTACTCTTTGCCAACAGGATACACACCAAGAATTTATCCCCAGATGTGGAAGCTTCTGGGGGAAATAAACAAGGAAGGAACTGAAAGCTGTAGGGAATACAACAAACTAGTGAATTTAACAAAAAGAAAAGAAATGGATGTATAGGTATAGAGAATAAACTAGTGGTTACTAGTGGGGAGCAGGTAGAGACAATATAGGAATAGGGATTAAGAGGTATAAACCATTATGTATAAATAAACTAGTATATATGGGGAATATAATTTTATAATAACTATAAATGGAGCATAAACTTTAAATATTGTGTCATTCTATTGTACACCTGTATCTTAGATAATATTATACATCAAGTATACTTCAATTTTTTTAAAACACTGTGGGGAAATCACTTTCATCTCTTCTGATCTGGTGTTGCTCCCATATTCATTAGAGTTGATGGCATTGGGGTGGGATATAAAGAAGGACTTCCTGTCCACCTCAGAGACACAGTGGAATTGGTTGCTCAAGAATGCTTTGGGATTGCCCTTTCCATTGGTCTTGATGGTGCTTCTGATAGGGCCGTGTGGTTTGAGTTGAATTAAGCAGAGGAAACTGCAGTACACCCAAGACTGCAAACAAAAAGTGCCATCTCCCACAGACTTCCTCCTCTTGTCTGCCTGGGTTACTTGTACTTTTCCCTCCCAAGATCCTTGTGAAGGATCCTGGTCTCCCTTTAGGGTCTCTGTTTCTGTATTATTTCCAATGGCCTTCCTTGGTACTTCTTCACTATTTGAGGTGGTCTGCCCCTCCGCTCCCTGGGGTCAGGGACACATTGGAGATGCAGGTTTCTTGGGGTTCCCTGAGAGATAGTGGGCTGGAGTATGTCCTCAGCTAATCTGGACTCTGTGACCACTGCCTCTGTTCCAAGCTTCCCCTTGCTTTCCTTGGAGACCACATCAGCTAGGCTCTTCATTTGTGTGACTGAGTGTCTGCTTCCTGCCAGCTTTGTTCAAAGGAAGGTGATAGAAGCCCCTCACCAGCTGCTTACCCTGAGTCTGATACTCTGGAGGAGCCAAACATGACAAGAAACAGGAAAAAGGGAAGGGCTCACCCTGAACTGGCAGAGAGAGTCTCCCCACACCTTTCACACACCCTTCTGGACACCCAGTCTACACAATCTCGAAGACACCACTCCTCTCCCTGTGCAACACACATAAGCAAATGCATGCTCCCCTCTCCTCCGTGTACGTGAGTGAGTCCTCATAGAGTACTGAATATGAAAAGGAAGGAAAAGAAGGAAGACAGGTGAGGAGGGAGAGAGAGCTGCCCTGCAGCTTCTGTTGCTTTTCCTCCTACCACTAAGGTCTCTTTCCAGGCAGACCACCCCAAGGGTCCCACAGTGCCTCCTTCCCATGGGCCTCCATCACAGAGGACTTTGTAATTAGATTCTTGGCTTTGTCTTCAGCTGAGTATATAACAGTCTTGGATATGCACCAAAAAGACTGAGAAGAAAAGACATTAATTGTAAAATTAAGTCTTGTTGCCAGACCCAACACCACTTGTAATTAATGAACTATGAATTAATATGTTACATGTTCTATAATTTTCTTGAAAATAGCACAACAATATTGCACATAGATTTTAAAAGGGGTTAAAGCATTACATTAGCATGATAAAACCAAACAAAAAACCTCCAAAATCCCAATTTTTGTGAACTTAATTTTTTTTTTTTTTGCTTTGACATGTTTTATTTCCTGATCACCAGAAGGCCTGTCAATAAGCAAGAGGTCTCTCATAGTGTGAGAAGCTCTGCCCCAGGAAGGCTTCCTGGCCTGGGTGAGTCCTCTTCCCCTTCAGTGCCTTTGTCACCAAGAGCATCTACCAGGTACTGGGTCCTGAGTAAAGCAATTAAAGCTGGTCCAGAGTGGAAGCCTGCGCTGTGAGGCACTGTGTCTCAGTGAGCTGGTCCTCACTCAGGGCGTTTCTTGGTGATTCAGGCCCTGGGCAGCACTTGGCTCCATTGTCAGGGTGTCAGAGTCACAGGTCAGTCACAGATGGACCAGACAGGCCTGCCTCCTGCTTCTTACATTTATGTGAACACAGGCCTTCTTCATCACCACCTCCTGTGCCAGACCTTTTGGGAACTTTTCTTATCTCCCGTCCAGTCCTCTGACCCTTCTACACTCCAGACCCCTTGGGGATAGCCAAGCTCCCCTCAGAGCTGAGAGAAGGTTCTTGAGGAGAAATACCCGAGCCTATTCCACGGAGAATCTAAATCTGTTCAATTCCCTTTCTCTTGACCCTGTGGCTGAACCATTCTGTGTGTGCATGTGTATGTGTGTATGTGCGCGCATGCGTACCCATGTGCACATGTGCACATACACTTCTTACTTGAGGAAATAATGCACACATGCTTCTTACTTGAGGAGATAGTGCTCATTTCTAAGCTTTTTCTCATTAGGTAATGCTCCTTCCTGATGGAAACTGGGCTGTCCCTAGAGTCGAGTCTCCAAATCCAAATTTGTGAGAGTAGAAGTCCCTGGTCTCAAAAGGGATCCCTAGCCTCTCCCACAAAGCCCAAAGTCACATCTTCCTATGTTCCTGTCTTCCAGAACCCTCTGTCCAGTCATAAGTTCCCTTAGACTGGATCATAAGTATATGTGATTTTTAAATTTCTTATGCCTTTGCAAGCACATCTGTCAACTTTCTGCTGGGCTGTGCTCACAGCTTGATCAATGAACACATGTGAACCACCTACAACCACTGTTCACCAACAACGATTTTCAAAAAGCTTCTCATTTTTGAGGGGAAAGCAATTGCTTTGACCAATCCAAAATTCACTCTCCCCTTTGAGAAGATTTTCTAAGAGAGTTTTAAATTCAAATTTCAGTTCCAAGCATTAGAGACTTGGGCTTGGATTCTGGCTCTGACCTCCTCAGACACCAGGCTCCTCAACTGTGTGAGGAACAAATGAGATCACACCCATGAAGGCATGCCATGGAGCATACAGTTTCTGAAAATGACAGGGGTTCCATCTATTCATTTATTTGTTTGCAAAAGAGCATATTCTCTAGACAGACTCTGATTTTTAAAGGGAGATAGCCCTATCCCTGTTTAGTTCATAAGCTCATTCATTTAAGGTTTAAACTCCCTTGCAAATGTTAAGTCTCTGGACAGGGCTGGGTTGTGGTCCACATGGGTTTAATAAATCACAGGGTATTTGACTTTGTATGAAGAGAGTCTGGGATTGGGGTAGAGCTGGAAATAAGGTTGAGTGTGTCTTCTTGGATTAAAGAAAGTTGACTCCACTCTACTTTCTGATGTTCTTACTTGTCAGATTTCACATCTAGCTCATTACCCCTGCCTTTCCTTGGCTTATCCCAGCTAGTGATCCTACCATAGAGGATGGGACTGCCCCTGCCACAGAGCCATGCCCATGGACATTAGGATAACCCTCATTTTTGATTTCCCTCTTTATGTCCTAAAGTCAGACTTCTGAAAACCATCCTGCTCTCTTTGTCTCTTCCTGAAGCCCATAAGAGAGTCGGAAGCCAGGAGAATCAGGAGCTCTCTGCCCCGTTGTTAACAGAGAAGTGTAGCAGGCTCATTTCAGCTGCCTGAGACTCTTCCAAGGCCTCCAGGTCGGGGTTGTGGGGTCCTGAGGTAAGGAAAGAGTCTAACGCACATCTTCACTTTGCGGGCTGTCTCCAGCCTGTGATCAAAAATTTTGAACCCCCAGTCATAAGTTCCCTTAGACTGGATCATAAGTATATGTGATTTTTAAATTTCTTATGCCTTTGCAAGCACATCTGTCAACTTTCTGCTGGGCTGTGCTCACAGCTTGATCAATGAACACATGTGAACCACCTACAACCACTGTTCACCAACAACGATTTTCAAAAAGCTTCTCATTTTTGAGGGGAAAGCAATTGCTTTGACCAATCCAAAATTCACTCTCCCCTTTGAGAAGATTTTCTAAGAGAGTTTTAAATTCAAATTTCAGTTCCAAGCATTAGAGACTTGGGCTTGGATTCTGGCTCTGACCTCCTCAGACACCAGGCTCCTCAACTGTGTGAGGAACAAATGAGATCACACCCATGAAGGCATGCCATGGAGCATACAGTTTCTGAAAATGACAGGGGTTCCATCTATTCATTTATTTGTTTGCAAAAGAGCATATTCTCTAGACAGACTCTGATTTTTAAAGGGAGATAGCCCTATCCCTGTTTAGTTCATAAGCTCATTCATTTAAGGTTTAAACTCCCTTGCAAATGTTAAGTCTCTGGACAGGGCTGGGTTGTGGTCCACATGGGTTTAATAAATCACAGGGTATTTGACTTTGTATGAAGAGAGTCTGGGATTGGGGTAGAGCTGGAAATAAGGTTGAGTGTGTCTTCTTGGATTAAAGAAAGTTGACTCCACTCTACTTTCTGATGTTCTTACTTGTCAGATTTCACATCTAGCTCATTACCCCTGCCTTTCCTTGGCTTATCCCAGCTAGTGATCCTACCATAGAGGATGGGACTGCCCCTGCCACAGAGCCATGCCCATGGACATTAGGATAACCCTCATTTTTGATTTCCCTCTTTATGTCCTAAAGTCAGACTTCTGAAAACCATCCTGCTCTCTTTGTCTCTTCCTGAAGCCCATAAGAGAGTCGGAAGCCAGGAGAATCAGGAGCTCTCTGCCCCGTTGTTAACAGAGAAGTGTAGCAGGCTCATTTCAGCTGCCTGAGACTCTTCCAAGGCCTCCAGGTCGGGTTTGTGGGGTCCTGAGGTAAGGAAAGAGCTAACGTGATGAATTCAACATGTCACTGATGCACTGTCACTTTCTTGGGGACTGAAATCAGAATAAGAGCGAGCCTACCTGGAGCAAAGGTGGGGAGAGCATCGTTGTGAACACTAGACAGGGAACATGGGGTCCTAGTCCAGCTACCACTGCCTATAGTGATGTGATCCTGTCCTCAACCTCTCTTCCCTTACCTGTAGAACAGAGATAATGAAGTCTTCCCTATCCCTCTGTTCCTCATCTGGTTGTTTCCAGAAGTAAGTGTGATAAGCAACTTTAAAATGTGCTGCAGATCAGAAAGTGTTAAAAAAATGCAACACTTTTATGGAGAAACCATCTGTCTCCCCAGTGTCTACCACAAGGCAAAGTGTAAACACAATGGTTTTTGGCCTCAGACCACTAGTCCAGAAGAGCAAGTTTTCCATTCTAAACGCTTGGAGAACAAACGGGGGTGAGATGGCTCTCGTCTTCTAACAGCCTATCCCCTCACTGTGTCCTGCTCTCTGCGTCAATCCCCTGGCATTTACACCTCATGAAGAAAGCCTGCAGAGGGCTTCCCTGGTGGTCCAGTGGGTAAGGACACCACCTTGCAGTGCAAGGGGCGCCAGTTCGATCCCTGGCCTGGGAATATCCCACGTGCCCACAGAGCGACTGAACCCATGTGTCCGATCACCGAGCCGGAGCTCTGGAGCACATGCGCCCAGAGCCGGTGCTCTGCAACAACAAGGGCCACAGCGATGGGTGGCCCACAAGAGCCAAAGAACAAAGACGGACGAAAATAGGCAAATGAAAGACCAATAGAAGTGGCCTACCTGCTCCCCTCACTCCCCACCCCACCCCCGCCAAAATAAATAAACAAATAAATCTTTAAAAAAAAAAAAAGAAAGAAAAAAGAAAAGAAAGCCTGCAGAAATTTGTCTGATGTACTGGGTGTCTGTAGATGTGGGTCTCAACTCTGCAGCTGTTAGGCTGAGTACTCTTGGGAAATCTCTTACCTTTACTAAGCTTCAGTTTCCTCATCTGTAAAATGGGCATGCTAACAGATTGTTTTGAAGATTAAGTGAGTAAATGCACAAAAAGTAAGTGCTCAGTGAACGTTAAGCTATTACTGACATTATTTGAAAGTAATGGGGTCTCTTTCCCTTCAGCTTGACCAAAGGACAGACATTTCCTTCACTGAATGGTACTCCTTGCAGGTGGGTACTTGGATTTTCCCCAGCCCTCCACATGGAACAATTTCCTGACCTTTATGCCTCTGAGACCGTTTAAGTCTCAGAACCAACTAATTAGAGAGATCGTAGATGCCCCAGCCATTTGAGGATCATTCCCTCTGTCCCTCCACCTCACTAACCCCCACCCTGAGTCTTTCTGCAGCAGCTAAAGGGATGTTGACCAAGGATACTGCAGTCTCCTGTCCTCATCAATGCAGTCCCACTGTGACCCATGACTTCCCCTCCCTCCCTTTTGCTCCTGGTGTTCTGTCCCTTCCAGCTTCCCGCCACAGGACCAATAAGTGGGGTTACCTCCCTGGGGAAGTGAAGGGGGTGGCAGACTTTGTTGTTCAGCCCATCCTCTGTGCAAACCCATCAGAAGAGACAGCTATTGGGCAGGAGGAGTGGGGATCTAGAAGGGATGCCCAGCATAGTGCTCCCAGAGCCCTAGGGCAGGCAGATTGACAGGCAGGAGGAAACCGACGCTCTTTAGAGCTACCTTGGGGGAAATTGCTTTCTGTAATATTCCCTCACTACACTGCTTCCAGTTCTTACGAGAAGGGGAGAGCTCACAGGAGGTCTTCCCTGTTCTCTCAGGTGCTTGCTTCTGCTCTGCAAAAGAGGGTGCCCACTTGGGACACTGTGAAGCTGCTCCTTCAGACAGTCCTTGTCTGAGAAGCCACACAGCCCTTCTGCCAGCTAACACTGCCAGAATCCTGGGCTCTTCCATCCCATGCCTGTCTCCCTCAGGCCTCTTGTTCAGATTTTCAAGCCAGTTGACTTTCAAGTACTAAAACAACAATAGATTCTTGGGTCTCAATACAGTGGGTCTGGAGTAAAGGGTCCAGACATCTGGATTTTTAATAAGCACCTCTCTCCCCCATCCCTGCATCCCAGTGATTTGGAAGGTCAACCATATTTGAAGACCCTCTTCTCGCCCAGGCCCTTCCTGCTTTGGGACAGCACTCTGTGTTATTGAATATGAATGAGCTAGGAAGATGAACAGGGTCCACCCTATTTGGAAATTCAGTTGCTTACTTCATTTTTTCCCTCCCTGACTGATTAAGGAACTACTGTATTTTTTCCTCTCCCATAAAGGGCCCTTTCCTGTGTGGTATTTCTTTGAAGTGGCTTTAAAGAGAAACTTTTTCTGTCTGCCTGCAGAAAAGATAAATGAATTGCCCCGAGAGCTGGGAATTAGTACCCATAAGGCTTTGGAACAGGGTTGCTTTATTCTCTTGCTTTCCAAAAGAAAAGTGGTTTGGACTAGTGAGGTAGAGAAAATCAGGATACTGGGGATACACTGTGCAGGTTGGAAAGCTGCTTTTCTCCCTTCTACCCAGTTAAGTTCTAAACAACAAAGAAATCTTTCTAACTCCTGCTTTTGTTCATCCCCTTCCTGCTCTGCCTGGACTCGGGACACATGATTCCTTTAGTTCGGCCATCTCAGTGGGAAGATGCACTTTCTCTTTTCTCCTCTGTTGGGAAAGCATGTGAAAGGGAGGTGCAGTGTGTGTGCGCGCGTGCCTGAGTGTGTCTCTGCCAGTGCCCCATCACTCCATGCTCATTCAGAGTGGAGGTGAGCTGAATGGACAGGATGCCTTCATGTTGTGTGTGTGTATTTATGTGTGTGCATGTGAAGTGAAAATGCAGCATCTGTGTGACACGTGTTTGTGCCTGTGACAGTATGTGACAAAACATGAAAGATGCAGAGAAATGGGTTCTGGAGTAGAGTTTCTAAGGGAAACTGATCTGTAGAAATGCTATGTAGCAGAGCTCGGTGCTGCACTAAACATCTGTACCAAGAAAGCTTAACTTTCACAACAGGCAAATACACAGGGACAGAGTGATGAAGAGAAGAAATAGGGTGGGGAGGAAATGAGGAAGACTAACTGGAGCTCCTTTGAAGGAGAAACGTTTGGTAGTAGGAAGGAGAGGAGGAAGGTCAAAGGGAAGAAAGGAGAGAAGAGAGACTAGATTCAACCTAGCTTGAATGGAGCAGGAAGAAACTGGCTGGAGATAGGAGTCTTCTTCCCCATCTCCGGACTGGGCTTACCTGCACCACCTGCCTCTCCTCTCAGCTCTGGGCTTAGTCTCCGGCAAGGCAAGGCTCCCTCCGCTTCCCCCCACCCTTCAGTGGAGCTGTGGCAGCAGAGAGCCAGCTAGAAGTTCTGATCTCCCAGTGGTGTGTGCGTGCTTGTGTTTGCCTGGCTTTTTTTCCACCGGATCCTATTGGGGTGGGGAGGTTAGGTTAGGGGAGGGCCTGGCAGATTGTAAGGAGGGAGGGGAGGAGGAAGGGAGGGGAGGAGGAAGGGAGGGAGGAAAGAAATGAGGGAGGAGAGGAGAGAGGGAGGGAGCTTGGGAAAGGAGGAATGACAACAATACAGTCTTTATTTAGCAGCCAAAACTCCCAGAGACTTCATCCACACACCATGCCCACTAACAGATCCGTTTTAATAACATTTCCTTCTGCTGCTGCTGCTTCTGGGAGGGAGATTGTTTGACCCATGTTTGGAAAACAGGCCAAATTAGCAGAGGAAAAGGAATGAAAAGCAACCTCTGTGCAGGCAAGAGCTAGATAGCTGGGTCCAGCACCAGAGGCTTTCATTGCTCGTCCTGACAGTTGCCTGGCTTCTGATGGTCCTTACTCCTCTGTTCTTAAATTCCCAAGTGTGAGGGGCATGGGGTATGCCTTCTGAGCAGTGACAGTCCTTCACTAGGTCACCTTCTCTAGGAAGTTGCTAAGGGAAGGGAGTCTTGCTGTGTGTGAGCTAGCATAGGAGACAGCCTTGGTTTGGCTGCCAGGTGCTCTGAGCACCAGAGAGGAAAACATCTGGCCTGTGATTGCACTGCAAAGGTAAGGCAGAATAAATATTTTAGGTAAGACCTAAAGTCACTCTGCATGTGAACAATGTCAGTGTCTTCTTTCAGCTTCTCCGTGTATATCACACTCAGGAGAGATTTGGGAGCAATATGGTCATCAAACAAAGTACATGGGGAAACCCAGATGTTCCCTTCCATGTCATCCCAGAAGACCCATTCAAGTAAGACCATCACCTCTAACAATTTTTCTCAGTTAAAAAACTTCAACATGGGCTTCCCTGGTGGTCCAGTGGGTAAGGAAGCAGCCTCTAGATGCAAAGGGCACTAGTTTGATCCCTGGCCTGGGAAGATCCCACGTGCCATGGAGCGGCTGGACCAATGTGTCCAACTAGGGAGCCACAGCTCTGGAGTGCATGCACCCAGAGCCTGTGCTCTGCAGTGACAGGGGCCACCACGATGGGAGGCCCAGACAGGCCAGAGAACAGAGATGGATGAAAATAGATAAATGAAAGACCAACAGAAGTGCCCCCCATTCCAAAAACACTTCAACACACGTGCAGTTAAGTGTTAGGTAGCAACCCATCAAAAAACTTCCTGCCACCTCAGTTGATTACTGAGAAAGCCTGATTATGTTCACATTTTCTTTTTTGTTGTTGTTAATTTTTACTTTTTACTTTTACAGAGTTTTGTGGTTTACAGATATGTATGATCCCAGATTAGTCATATGTATATCCCCTCCATTCCACCCCTCCAGGCCATCACACGGCACTCCTGCAAGGTCCCCTTTTCTCACAGGGCAATGACAATAGCTATTTTTTTTACACATGATAGTATAGGTTTTCATGCTACTTCCTTTATGCCTCCCACACACTGTTCATTCCCCACAATGTCCATATGTCTACTGTCCATGTCTGTTTTTCCATTGCTTCACTGTGTGTATTATCAGTACCATCCTACTAGATTCCATATATATCTGTTAGTATATTGTACTTGTCCTTCTCTTTTTGACTGACTTCACTTTTTATGATAGGTTCTAGAGCCAGCCACCTCATTAGGACTTTTATTCTTTTGCTGTGTAGTATTCCGTTGTATGTATGTACCAGGGCTTCGTGTAGGTATTCCGTTGTATGTAGGAAAAAAATATGCACTGCAAAGGAAAAAAAAACCTCACTCTGCATGTGAACAATGTCAGTGTCTTCTTTCAGCTTCTCCGTGTATATCACACTCAGGAGAGATTTGGGAGCAATATGGTCATCAAACAAAGTACATGGGGAAACCCAGATGTTCCCTTCCATGTCATCCCAGAAGACCCATTCAAGTAAGACCATCACCTCTAACAATTTTTCTCAGTTAAAAAACTTCAACATGGGCTTCCCTGGTGGTCCAGTGGGTAAGGAAGCAGCCTCTAGATGCAAAGGGCACTAGTTTGATCCCTGGCCTGGGAAGATCCCACGTGCCATGGAGCGGCTGGACCAATGTGTCCAACTAGGGAGCCACAGCTCTGGAGTGCATGCACCCAGAGCCTGTGCTCTGCAGTGACAGGGGCCACCACGATGGGAGGCCCAGACAGGCCAGAGAACAGAGATGGATGAAAATAGATAAATGAAAGACCAACAGAAGTGCCCCCCATTCCAAAAAAAACACTTCAACACACGTGCAGTTAAGTGTTAGGTAGCAACCCATCAAAAAACTTCCTGCCACCTCAGTTGATTACTGAGAAAGCCTGATTATGTTCACATTTTCTTTTTTGTTGTTGTTAATTTTTACTTTTTACTTTTACAGAGTTTTGTGGTTTACAGATATGTATGATCCCAGATTAGTCATATGTATATCCCCTCCATTCCACCCCTCCAGGCCATCACACGGCACTCCTGCAAGGTCCCCTTTTCTCACAGGGCAATGACAATAGCTATTTTTTTTACACATGATAGTATAGGTTTTCATGCTACTTCCTTTATGCCTCCCACACACTGTTCATTCCCCACAATGTCCATATGTCTACTGTCCATGTCTGTTTTTCCATTGCTTCACTGTGTGTATTATCAGTACCATCCTACTAGATTCCATATATATCTGTTAGTATATTGTACTTGTCCTTCTCTTTTTGACTGACTTCACTTTTTATGATAGGTTCTAGAGCCAGCCACCTCATTAGGACTGATTCTTTTGCATTTCTTTTTACAGCTGTGTAGTATTCCGTTGTATGTATGTACCAGGGCTTCTGTATCCATTCGTTCGTCGATGGGCATCTAGGTTGCTTCCATGTTCTAGCTATTGTATAGAGAGCTGCAATGAACACTGGGGTAAAGGTGCCTCTTTCAGTTTTGATTTCATCAGGGTATAAGCCTAAGAATGGGATTGCTGGGTCATAGGGTGCTTCTATTTTTAGTTATTTAAGAAATCTCCATACTGTCTTCCATAGCGGCTGTATCAATTGACATTCCCACCAGCAATGCAACAGTGTTCCCATTTCTCTGCACCCTCTCCAGCATTTATTATCTGTTGATTTGTGGATGATGGCCATTCTGACGGGTGTGAGGTGATATGTCATTGTAGTTTTGATTTGCATTTCTCTAATTATAAGCGACATTGAGCATTGTTTCATGTGCTTTTTGGCCATCTGTATGTCCTCTTTGGAGAGGTGTCTGTTTAGGTCCTTTTCCCATTTTTTGATTGGGTTGTTCATTTTTCCAGTGCTGAGTTGTCTGAGTTGCTTGTAGATTTTGGAGATTAATTCTTTGTCTGTTGTTTCATTTGCTATGTGTGTTCACATTTTCTATCATCAGGTCAGTGGAGAGCAGCTTCAGTGGAAGCATTGGCCAGGAGAGCATTTTGCATTCACTGGCTTTTTACTGGGTCTGACTTTGTATATTCAGACCTTTAGCCTTCTCCAGAAAGAGGTAGCTCCTACAGAAAGGAGCTTCTCCCGTGGTTCAGATGGTAAAGAATCTGCCTGCAATGTGGGAGACCTGAGTTTGATCCCTCAATTGGGGAGATACCCTAGAGAAAGGAATGGCTGGTTACCCACTCCAGTATTCTTGCTGGAGAATTCCATGGACACTTTGACTCCAGAAAGAGCTTCCCTTTCTTGAGTCTCAGGGATACCAATTGATGTAGTTTCACCTCATGGAACATATTTATCTCTTCTTGGTATATCAAGGACAATCTGAAGTGACAACTGGGAAAAATGGTGGGAAGTCAAGATAGGTGGGTTGCTGTTGCTGTTGTCCACCTAGGCAATATATAGTTAGGGGGACAGAATGTGGGGATAAAAAAAGCAAGTGCAATTGGTTTTTTTATTTTGTATGTACCAGGGCTTCTGTATCCATTCGTCGATGGGCATCTAGGTTGCTTCCATGTTCTAGCTATTGTATAGAGAGCTGCAATGAACACTGGGGTAAAGGTGCCTCTTTCAGTTTTGATTTCATCAGGGTATAAGCCTAAGAATGGGATTGCTGGGTCATAGGGTGCTTCTATTTTTAGTTATTTAAGAAATCTCCATACTGTCTTCCATAGCGGCTGTATCAATTGACATTCCCACCAGCAATGCAACAGTGTTCCCATTTCTCTGCACCCTCTCCAGCATTTATTATCTGTTGATTTGTGGATGATGGCCATTCTGACGGGTGTGAGGTGATATGTCATTGTAGTTTTGATTTGCATTTCTCTAATTATAAGCGACATTGAGCATTGTTTCATGTGCTTTTTGGCCATCTGTATGTCCTCTTTGGAGAGGTGTCTGTTTAGGTCCTTTTCCCATTTTTTGATTGGGTTGTTCATTTTTCCAGTGCTGAGTTGTCTGAGTTGCTTGTAGATTTTGGAGATTAATTCTTTGTCTGTTGTTTCATTTGCTATGTGTGTTCACATTTTCTATCATCAGGTCAGTGGAGAGCAGCTTCAGTGGAAGCATTGGCCAGGAGAGCATTTTGCATTCACTGGCTTTTTACTGGGTCTGACTTTGTATATTCAGACCTTTAGCCTTCTCCAGAAAGAGGTAGCTCCTACAGAAAGGAGCTTCTCCCGTGGTTCAGATGGTAAAGAATCTGCCTGCAATGTGGGAGACCTGAGTTTGATCCCTCAATTGGGGAGATACCCTAGAGAAAGGAATGGCTGGTTACCCACTCCAGTATTCTTGCTGGAGAATTCCATGGACACTTTGACTCCAGAAAGAGCTTCCCTTTCTTGAGTCTCAGGGATACCAATTGATGTAGTTTCACCTCATGGAACATATTTATCTCTTCTTGGTATATCAAGGACAATCTGAAGTGACAACTGGGAAAAATGGTGGGAAGTCAAGATAGGTGGGTTGCTGTTGCTGTTGTCCACCTAGGCAATATATAGTTAGGGGGACAGAATGTGGGGATAGAAAAGGAAGGGCAAGGCAGGGGGATGGTGGCTCTCTAATGTGTGGATCACAGCTACATTTCCATAATGAGGAACTGCTTACAATTCCCACCCAGGTAAATCTTTATGGGGCTCACTGCTTATTTAGTCTGTTTAGTAATGGTTGATTGATTAGAAGCAGTGAGTACTTGAAGCAAAAGAAGAAAGAGCATGATTGTGTTTGATCCTTTCCACAGGGAGGCAGCTCAGGCTCCCCACCTCCCCACTGCCCTGCCTGGAGACGCTGCTGGGAAGGTGTAGTGTGGCCCTGAGCAGTTTTGGCTTAGACTGCCCATGGTCATCAGGTCCACAAGGGCTGGATCTGGGGCAAACCTTCACCCCTCAGCAATTTAGGCTGACACCTAGGGTGGCAGGGGGTCTGGGCAAATGCACACCAGG
The DNA here is from genome assembly GCA_022376925.1 of Tragulus kanchil. NCBI lineage: Eukaryota > Metazoa > Chordata > Mammalia > Artiodactyla > Tragulidae > Tragulus > Tragulus kanchil. The sequence continues at coordinate 76,616,644 of JAIOJX010000024.1, read as the reverse complement.
GTGGAGCTATGGGCAACCTGTGGCTTTTTATCCCACCTCCCAGCCTGGGGGGTCTGGTCACCTGGGGTGAGTGGCTCCTGGGGATAGAGGCAGCATCTTGCTAATCATAGTACAACCCGCAGTGCCCACCTGAGGCTTGGCACACCCTGGGTACCAGAAGAAGGCTGTTTCATTACATTTAAGGTGGTTGAACAAGGAGATTCTCTGTCACTCTCTTTTAAAAATATTTAAAAATTTGAAAAGCTAATACCTTCTCTTGATTCAAATTCCAAAGGATCCAAAGGATTGCATGAGAAAAGTCTTCTCTCCCTGTTTGTCTCCCCATCACCCAGTTTCCTTCAGGACGCAATCAGCATACCAGTCTCTTGTGTCCTGTCAGATTTATTTAAAGCACATGTAGCAATAAATACAAGCAATGATATACTTTAATTTTTACTCTGTAGGGTAGCTCAGTCATCACTCCATATTGGTGCCTAAGCCTCTCCCTCACTCTCTGCCCCATAGTTGCCCAAGTGGCCCCTCCTGGTGGACATTTGGGCTTGTTGCCCCTTCCTGACCCATTTTTTAAAAGATAAGCAGTGATGGACCTGGAATCTCACAAACCTGGGTCCAGTTTTGGCTCTGCCTCCATTCCAGACTAATAAAGTGGTCTTAGGCTGCTCATTTGCCCTTTCTGAGCCTTGGTTTTCTCATCTGCATGTGGCAGGCATCATTTGCAGTCTATTGACTGAATAGTTAAATTATTCTATAATTTAAACTTTCTTCTAAAAAGTAACTTCATTTCTGAATCTGAGTACTCATGTCACTGGTACGGTGGAAAACTCCATCTCAGTTCCTGGTTGTCCCTCCCTTTGGGATTGTCCAGTTGCTGAGGCAGTTAGCATTTCCCCTCCAGTGCTGCAGGACACTCCCTTTGTCCTGGAAGGCCCCTTTAGCCCAGAAGACCTCTGACACTCTCTAAGGCTGTGTGCCTAGAACAGAAACTTTCTACAGAGCTATCATTTCCTTTCTGGAGACACGCTGACTCCTGGCACTCTTCCAGGAGCTCAGCAGCCACCCCCTATCCCGCCCTCCCCCACCTCACCCCGCTGCCGCCCCCACCCGGGCCCCACATTCTACCCTGGCCTGGTGCCAACCAGGGGTCATTTCTTCTCAAAGAAGAAGCTTCTTAGTCCTCCTTATTTCTGGCCATGATACTGTATGTACGTTCAGAAGCTCCCAAGGGCTTATGGAAAATGAAGCCGGTGAACTCAGAAGCTCTTTCCATTTCCTGCCTCCCCTAACACAGAACTCATCTGCACGTGTCAAACCCTCCCTTCAAAGGGAGGGGCAAAGACAGGGAGGGGAGAAAGGAAGCAAGTTTGCAGCCACATAGGGAGCACAGTTGTACCAGAAGATCGTGAAATTCCTTTCTGCTCATCATCCATAATCCTGTCCAGCGGTTGTCAATTTGGGGCCAGCTGAGCAGTCTTGCTACATCATCAGCTGGTGTGAACAGACAGCACTGGCCAGGGGGCTGCTCAGTCAGCATCACTTCCAGAATTCCTCAGGGCCTCAAGAAGCCAGGCTCAGGGGGAGTGGTAATGGCATTCTGCTTTCCAAGGAGGGGTCTTTGAACGTTCTGGGATGCCTCTTGTACCCTCCAATTACATCATCCTGGAATTCCAGTCTCACTTAATATTTGTGTTGTAAAATTTTCTTTTTTAAGTCACAATGCCTGGATCTAACATCCAGGTTTCAGATATAATTTTGATAAGGCCCCAACGGCATCCTGCTCCATAAATAGTATATTGGGTAATGACACTGCCTTACATAGGCATAATCACACTGCAGCCATGTGATTATGGTATATGGACATATATGGTCAAGTATGCCCCATGTTGCAAAGTCCAAATGGCAGGAGCAACCAGGCCAGCCTGGTCGCCACACATGATCTTGGGCATCCTTACATCCACATGTGACCTCACATTGTTGACCTGAATAACAGTGATAGTAATAGCTAAAGCTGGTTGGGGTTGTCATGTGCCAGCCTTTTGCTCAGTCTTCTACCTGAACAGCTCTTCAGTCCTCACCCAGCTCCACAATGTGGTGCTGCTGAAGCACCACCTGACAGGCGAGGGACCCGCACAGATAGCTCACGTGCCCCAGGTTTCACATCTAGTAATGCCAGAGAGAAGACGGGAGTCCAGGTTGTTTTGCTTCCAGTGTCCTTGTTCACATATATCTACATATAATATGGAAATTCTTTAAAATGATCTCTAAATCCATGTAGTTGGGAGTCCTTAGATAAATGAAAGTTTAGCTATTGTCATGTGTTTTTTTTTTTTTTTTTTTTTGATGTTGAAAAGAAATGTTCACATTTGAAATTGTTCAGAACCTCTGATTTAGGCCTCAGTTTCTCATTCCTAAAATACAGAATTACTCTCAACTTCTCTCTCAGCCCCCATTGTGAGACCATATGGGCTCTCCTAGCTCTGTCAGTTCCTTACCGGCTTTTGCCGCTCCCCACTCACCTGCCACAGCCTGCACCACTACTGGAGCTTCTGAAGGGTCTTCCTGCCTCACCCCTCCCTCTGCCCTCCACCTTCCACCTGCATCTTCCTAAGGCACAGATCTGACCAGGTCACCTTTTGGTGGCTCTCAGACCCCATTACCCTGATCCTTAGCCCATGATGCAGGTCAGATTCTCCAGAGAGCTCTTAAAATGCCTGAAGCCCCACCCTTAGACATGCTGATTCAAGCAGATGTGTATTTTTAAAGGAGGGGTCTTTGAACGTTCTGGGATGCCTCTTGTACCCTCAATTACATCATCCTGGAATTCCAGTCTCACTTAATATTTGTGTTGTAAAATTTTCTTTTTTAAGTCACAATGCCTGGATCTAACATCCAGGTTTCAGATATAATTTTGATAAGGCCCCAACGGCATCCTGCTCCATAAATAGTATATTGGGTAATGACACTGCCTTACATAGGCATAATCACACTGCAGCCATGTGATTATGGTATATGGACATATATGGTCAAGTATGCCCCATGTTGCAAAGTCCAAATGGCAGGAGCAACCAGGCCAGCCTGGTCGCCACACATGATCTTGGGCATCCTTACATCCACATGTGACCTCACATTGTTGACCTGAATAACAGTGATAGTAATAGCTAAAGCTGGTTGGGGTTGTCATGTGCCAGCCTTTTGCTCAGTCTTCTACCTGAACAGCTCTTCAGTCCTCACCCAGCTCCACAATGTGGTGCTGCTGAAGCACCACCTGACAGGCGAGGGACCCGCACAGATAGCTCACGTGCCCCAGGTTTCACATCTAGTAATGCCAGAGAGAAGACGGGAGTCCAGGTTGTTTTGCTTCCAGTGTCCTTGTTCACATATATCTACGCATATAATATGGAAATTCTTTAAAATGATCTCTAAATCCATGTAGTTGGGAGTCCTTAGATAAATGAAAGTTTAGCTATTGTCATGTGTTTTTTTTTTTTTTTTTTTTTTTTGATGTTGAAAAGAAATGTTCACATTTGAAATTGTTCAGAACCTCTGATTTAGGCCTCAGTTTCTCATTCCTAAAATACAGAATTACTCTCAACTTCTCTCTCAGCCCCCATTGTGAGACCATATGGGCTCTCCTAGCTCTGTCAGTTCCTTACCGGCTTTTGCCGCTCCCCACTCACCTGCCACAGCCTGCACCACTACTGGAGCTTCTGAAGGGTCTTCCTGCCTCACCCCTCCCTCTGCCCTCCACCTTCCACCTGCATCTTCCTAAGGCACAGATCTGACCAGGTCACCTTTTGGTGGCTCTCAGACCCCATTACCCTGATCCTTAGCCCATGATGCAGGTCAGATTCTCCAGAGAGCTCTTAAAAATGCCTGAAGCCCCACCCTTAGACATGCTGATTCAAGCAGATGTGTATTTTTAAAGGCTGCTACCACCCGAGACTTGGATCCACACCCTTGGCTGAGTTCTGACTCCTCCTTACTTCTCCAGCCCTATTTCTCAAACTCTAGACCTCAACCATGTGACCAGAATCCTCTAGGCTGTTTCACATCTCCCCATCTTTGTTCTCTCCCTGTCTGTGCCCCAGTTGTTGTGCCCTCTAGGATTCTCTCCTGACAGCATTTTCCTCTCTAATCCCTTGGAGAGCCACGAGCACTCTGTCCTTGTGCTCCAGTGGTCCCCCAGTGTGTGCCCAGTCCAGAACCAGTGCTACTTCCTTGCCCTCCTCTGCCTGCACTACCCGCTCCCCAGAGGGAGGCCTCTGTCAAATCTGATTCCTACTTGAAGTTCTGAGACTGGGCATAGTTCTGACACACAGTAGGTGCAGTTCCCCGAACGCTGGCCTCAGTGAAATCTGGCAGAAGTGCTACAGTTATTTTCTCCTCTTGTGTGTTGCCAGGGCCATGCAGAATCCTTCTGTGTATTTTCAGCAGCCCTCTCACTTTCTAATCTATTTTCCATGACCCATCAGTGTGTTATTTTCCAAAACACAAGTTTAATCATGCAATCCTCTTGCTTCAAATTCCGTAGTGTCTCTCAGTTGTTTACAGAACAAAGTTCAAATGCCATAGTATGACACTTGAGGCCCTGCACTTTGACTTGGTTTTACTGCCATTGGGATTTCCTTCCATAATTCCTTCAGAATTTGAGAGCCAGATGAATAAGGCTGGGTTTTCATGTCTCTAAGCTTTTGCCCAGTCTAGGTTCAAATGTTCTTCTTTCCTTATTCTCTATTTGGGGAACTCATATTCACCTTGCAAGGCCCAAATCAAATGTGACCTCCAGCAGGACACTCTCCCTGATTTCTACAGGCCGAGTAAACTTGCCCTTGCTTCCCTAGGTCACAGCTAGGTGATGGCATGTGTCTCACAGTGCAGTTACTGCTCCTTTCCTGGTCAGCCTCTTTCGTGTGACTAGAGGGTCAGAGTAGAAAATGAGCCAAAGGGTCCCTCAGAGTCAGAGGGTCCAGAGCAGAAACTCAGCTTCTGACAAAGGACCTGGAAGAGGAGTAAAAATGGTCAGAATAGCTAACACTTTCAAGAGCTTTCCTTTACAGTGAATTAGCTCATTTAATCCTCATAACAACCACAGGAACAGGTACTATTGTTATTACCCCTATTTTACAGAGTGGCTCAGACAGTAAAGAATCTGCCTGCAATGCAGGAGACCTGAGTTCGATCCCTGGGTCAGGAAGATCCCCTGGAGAAGGAAATAACGGTCCATTCCAGTATCTTGCCTGCAAAATCCCACAGACAGAGGAGCCTGGGCTGCTATAGTCCATGGGGTGGCAAAGTTGGACATGACTGAGTGACTAACACTTTCACTTTCATACAGTCTCTAAGTGTCAGAATAGGGATCTGAACCCAGGCAGTCTGCCTCCAGGGTCTGTGCTTTCTATACTATACTGATAATGTTTGCTGAGCGAATGGATGGTAATCTGCAGTGACTTATATATGTGTGTGAGGATGGTATTAGTTAATAAAACAGGATGTGACTCGACTCGTATCCACACTACTCCTGGTGTCAGGTCGGGTTGGAATCTCGGTCTCCTGAGACCTGGTCTGTGGCTTTTACTGAGATAACAGAGTTGTCATCTCTTTTCCAGCAGATGATACAATGTTCACCCATTCCTCTCATTGCATGCATAAGCCTCAGCCTTCTTTCTTTTTATTTTTTTATAATTCTCTGCTTGCCGAGTCTGGAAAAATGACTGGTTGACCTGCGTGCAGCTCAGGAAAAGGTGCCCCATGTCCCTCTTGTCTCCTAGGCCCCCTCCACCAACCTCCTGAGGGCTGTAGTACACAGCCCTAGCCCTACTCAGAGTCAAATCACAGGGCTCAGGGGCTGAGCCACATGGCTGCCCACTCTAACTCCCTCCTGACTGTGGCCCTGCCAGAGGGAAAAGACCCAGCCAAAGGCAAAGACAGAAACCAATGTTTTCAGTTCCAGTTTTCTCCTTTCTCAGCTTGCAATGCTCAGAAGTGCTACCAAGTGCTACTGTAGGATGTCACAGCACCATGTGCATGCTCTCCTACCATTGCCTGGGGCTTCTGCTGACTCCAGAGGCTGGTAACACAGGGCCATAGACTGAAGCAGAGGGAGAGAGAGAATGCCCTTTGGTAGCATTGGTGGACCTCAGCTTGGTTCTCCAGAGTGCAGCCACCATCCTGCCCTAGAAATTGTGTCAGAGCATCCTTCCTGCAGCCCACCTGAGCAGACCCCTGAAGCCCCTCTGCTCCTACATTCCCCCTTCCTTCTGTTCACATGTGTGTGCCTATGGTTTGTTCTTGGATCTCCTTTCTCAGTGCTTCATATGATGTAGTTCTGATACTCTGTTAGTTTGATGTTACCCCACACAGAGGGTATGTCTCCCCATCAGACCAACATTCCCAGTAGCAATGTGAGAAAGGGTTCTCCCAGCTGATGGCGTGGGAAAGAGCAGCCTTGACTGACTTTGTCCTGGTTCTCCCTCCCCAGTAAGTACCCAGGGAGGGTAGCAGGGGACCTTTGAACCTGTTTCACATGTTCTGTGGACTCTCAGTCTAAAATGGGCAATATACACACACAGGACAATTGGGGCACCAAGGCCCATAGTGACTGCCTGAATGCAAAGATTCACAGTGAAGGATAAATACTTTTTGTGGCTGTAGCTCATGAAACAGCATTGTGGAAGAATTCAGAACTTTGTTATGAACAGTCCTTGCCAAGAGACACTGTGTTTCCTTTGTAGTGTTTACACTGGCCTTGGCGGCCATCAACAGAGGATTTAGCCAAGGGAGCTCTGGGCTGAGGGCTGCAAGTTGGGAAGAAATTTCCTGGGCACAAATGATACTCCTTGATCCAGCCATCTCTTGGCAGTAAGCTGATGGAGTCACTCTGGTCAGGTCTTAGGAGACCACCATGGATGGCCTTTCTTGGGAGGCAGTCTGAGGTGCAGCCCCAGAGAAACCACCATGCCTCAACTCCCTCCTGACCTGTGGCCCTGCCAGAGGAAAAGACCCAGCCAAAGGCAAAGACAGAAACCAATGTTTTCAGTTCCAGTTTTCTCCTTTCTCAGCTTGCAATGCTCAGAAGTGCTACCAAGTGCTACTGTAGGATGTCACAGCACCATGTGCATGCTCTCCTACCATTGCCTGGGGCTTCTGCTGACTCCAGAGGCTGGTAACACAGGGCCATAGACTGAAGCAGAGGGAGAGAGAGAATGCCCTTTGGTAGCATTGGTGGACCTCAGCTTGGTTCTCCAGAGTGCAGCCACCATCCTGCCCTAGAAATTGTGTCAGAGCATCCTTCCTGCAGCCCACCTGAGCAGACCCCTGAAGCCCCTCTGCTCCTACATTCCCCCTTCCTTCTGTTCACATGTGTGTGCCTATGGTTTGTTCTTGGATCTCCTTTCTCAGTGCTTCATATGATGTAGTTCTGATACTCTGTTAGTTTGATGTTACCCCACACAGAGGGTATGTCTCCCCATCAGACCAACATTCCCAGTAGCAATGTGAGAAAGGGTTCTCCCAGCTGATGGCGTGGGAAAGAGCAGCCTTGACTGACTTTGTCCTGGTTCTCCCTCCCCAGTAAGTACCCAGGGAGGGTAGCAGGGGACCTTTGAACCTGTTTCACATGTTCTGTGGACTCTCAGTCTAAAATGGGCAATATACACACACAGGACAATTGGGGCACCAAGGCCCATAGTGACTGCCTGAATGCAAAGATTCACAGTGAAGGATAAATACTTTTTGTGGCTGTAGCTCATGAAACAGCATTGTGGAAGAATTCAGAACTTTGTTATGAACAGTCCTTGCCAAGAGACACTGTGTTTCCTTTGTAGTGTTTACACTGGCCTTGGCGGCCATCAACAGAGGATTTAGCCAAGGGAGCTCTGGGCTGAGGGCTGCAAGTTGGGAAGAAATTTCCTGGGCACAAATGATACTCCTTGATCCAGCCATCTCTTGGCAGTAAGCTGATGGAGTCACTCTGGTCAGGTCTTAGGAGACCACCATGGATGGCCTTTCTTGGGAGGCAGTCTGGAGGTGCAAGACCCCAGAGACTCCAACACATGGCTTCTTCATGCTCCTCCTCCTGTGTGGCCCTAGAAGCTGCCCTCACAGATCTTGGGGCCTCAGGACCTGGTGTCCCATCCCATAAGGCAGTTCTGAGGACAGAGCAGGACCTTTAGGCTGGAAACAGTGATGTTAACGGTGAAGCATCCCGTCTTGGCCCACCCCAGGTGTGGGGAATTTTTAAGCCCAGTTGAGCCAAGCCACAGAATGAAGGCAAAAAGGCAAAACATGTTTTGGAAGGTGGCTGGCAGCCCCTACTGTCTGCTCCATGGGCCAGGGCTCAGTGAGAGGCTATGGAGTTAGAAAAGTGGTGTAGGCAGCTGTGAGGAGGCAGTCTTGCATAGTGGTGGCTCTGCCTTTTCTAGACAACCCCAGGAATGAAGACTTTCCACCCCACCTTCTTCATTTCCTCTGTCTTCATTAGCGTAGCGCTTTAAGCTTAAATGACCTTTTGAGGAAGTTCTTCTTTCCGTCTACTTAGCTTCTCTCATGCTGGAATTCAGGCTCCTGCTTTATGTTCAGACAGAGAAGTCTCCACCCACCTTAAGTCGAACTTAGATTTGGAGAGAGCTTTGGGTTCTGCAGACAGGTGCTGGGTAAACAGCAGTGTCATTAGTGCTATTATGTCATGAACATTATTTGTCTGTCTGCTGCTTCTGAATATAGTAGCTCTCTGAGCAGGCGGCCACCCTCCCTCCTGTTTGTTCTGGGGAGAGGAAGAAAGAGGGGAGATGGGGAGGTGTGAGGAGAAGTGGGCAGGAGAAGGAGGGCAAGAGCAAGAGTCTCAGGGGAACCAGTTATGCTCTGCCCTTAGACTACAGTTGGAGATTACCCCCGAAAGAAACTGTGTCACCCCATCAGACTGGCATTTATGAATCTGATTTATGATGGTCACCTCTCACAGAGGCATGGGAGTGTGATACAAGTCATTTAGTCTGTGAGACTGTCACAGGGATTTTTGTTGTCAGGAGACCCTTTTCTACCCTCCCTCCTTTCTCTCACGTTCCTTTCTCCTCTAGCCTTCCTCCCTTTCACCCATCCATTTCCTCTCCTCTTCTTCATATTGCTCACTTTATTCTCCCATCCTACCTCAGCTTCTTTCTTTTTCCTCCAGCCTTGGGTTCCTCTTGTGACTGAACTCAGGGAGGGGATATGAAATTCATTAGCTGCCACATTGCTGTGGGGTTGAATCACTCTGGCCACTCCCTTCCAGAAGCATTCTCCCCTCCACCAGGCCATCTCAGAACCTCCAAGCCCTACAGCTCTGCCAAGACTCTCCCAACCATTCAGTGCAGCTCCCTGCAGCCTCAACTCTACCAGGTCCCTGGGACGCAGAACTGGGTCCCTTCCCCTATCCCAAGCCTGTGGTGGGTGGGGGTGGAGATGGCTCCAGGCTATTCACTTTTCAGCCTCTCTCTTGCAAGCTTCACCTCCACTCTCCTGGCCCCAGTCCTGGCTTCTATGCCCAGTATTAGGCTCTTTCTCCTTTTCCCCGACCCCAGCTGATCTCTGGTACCCTTGCTGCCCTGACAGGATGTCAGGGCTCCTGTGCCAACCTTCTCTTCTTTCTCCACTTTCTTGTTTCTCTCTCCTCCTTTAGGTCTGCTTGCCTGATATCTGCAGCTCTTGTGCGTGCATGCTCACTGCAGCTGTTTGCATCCCTATAGTCTGTAACCTGCTTTACAAAGGTCTCAAAACTGCCCTCAAAGGAATGAAGTTATTCCAGCTTCCACTTGAGATGAAAAGCTCTATGAAGGCTTACAGTATACACCAGTACCATGCCAAGGTCTGGCATTTATCTCCCACAAATGCTTGTTGAGCACCTACTATGTGGCTGGCAATGTACTGGGCTCTGAGAATACAACTGTGAACAAAACAAACATGCTCCCTGCCCTCTTGGAGCAGTCAGTCCAGCGAGAGATATGGACAATAAATGACCTTTAAAAAGTCACACTGTGTAATCCAAATAAAATATAATTTTTTTTTGTCAAACATATCTTAGTAGAACTGGGAGAAAATGAAACAGATAAACCTAAATACATACAATTGGTGGTAATACTACAAAAGGGAGGAATGGTTCTACCCTCCCTCCTTTCTCTCACGTTCCTTTCTCCTCTAGCCTTCCTCCCTTTCACCCATCCATTTCCTCTCCTCTTCTTCATATTGCTCACTTTATTCTCCCATCCTACCTCAGCTTCTTTCTTTTTCCTCCAGCCTTGGGTTCCTCTTGTGACTGAACTCAGGGAGGGGATATGAAATTCATTAGCTGCCACATTGCTGTGGGGTTGAATCACTCTGGCCACTCCCTTCCAGAAGCATTCTCCCCTCCACCAGGCCATCTCAGAACCTCCAAGCCCTACAGCTCTGCCAAGACTCTCCCAACCATTCAGTGCAGCTCCCTGCAGCCTCAACTCTACCAGGTCCCTGGGACGCAGAACTGGGTCCCTTCCCCTATCCCAAGCCTGTGGTGGGTGGGGGTGGAGATGGCTCCAGGCTATTCACTTTTCAGCCTCTCTCTTGCAAGCTTCACCTCCACTCTCCTGGCCCCAGTCCTGGCTTCTATGCCCAGTATTAGGCTCTTTCTCCTTTTCCCCCACCCCAGCTGATCTCTGGTACCCTTGCTGCCCTGACAGGATGTCAGGGCTCCTGTGCCAACCTTCTCTTCTTTCTCCACTTTCTTGTTTCTCTCTCCTCCTTTAGGTCTGCTTGCCTGATATCTGCAGCTCTTGTGCGTGCATGCTCACTGCAGCTGTTTGCATCCCTATAGTCTGTAACCTGCTTTACAAAGGTCTCAAAACTGCCCTCAAAGGAATGAAGTTATTCCAGCTTCCACTTGAGATGAAAAGCTCTATGAAGGCTTACAGTATACACCAGTACCATGCCAAGGTCTGGCATTTATCTCCCACAAATGCTTGTTGAGCACCTACTATGTGGCTGGCAATGTACTGGGCTCTGAGAATACAACTGTGAACAAAACAAACATGCTCCCTGCCCTCTTGGAGCAGTCAGTCCAGCGAGAGATATGGACAATAAATGACCTTTAAAAAGTCACACTGTGTAATCCAAATAAAATATAATTTTTATTTGTCAAACATATCTTAGTAGAACTGGGAGAAAATGAAACAGATAAACCTAAATACGCCACAATTGGTGGTAATACTACAAAAGGGAGGAATGGTACAGAGTAGGCCCCTAGTGCATATTTATGTTGTTGTTGTTCTGTCACTCTCTTGGCTAACTCTGCGACTCCATGGACTGCAGCATGCCAGGCTTCCTGGTCCATCACTGCTTCCCAGAGTTTGCTCAGACTCATGTCTGTTGAGTTGATGATACCATCCAACCATCTCATCCTTTGTTGCCCGCTTCTCCTCCTGCCCTCAATCTTTCCCAACATCAGGGTCTTTTCCAATGAGTCAGATCTTCTCATCAGGTTGTCAAAGTACTGGAGATTCAAATTCCGCATTAGTCCTTCCAATAAATATATTCAGGGTTTTTTCCTTTCTGGTTTGACCTCTTTGTTGTCCAAGGGACCCTCAAGAACCTTCTAAAGCATCAGTTCTTTGGTGCTCAGCCTTTCTTATGGTCCAACTCTCACATCCATGAATGACTCCTGGAAAAACTATAGCTTTGGCTGTATGGACTTCTGTCGGCAAAATAATGTCTCTGCTTTTAATACACTGTCTAGGTTTGTCATAGCTTTGCTTTCAAGGAGAAAGCAACTTTTAAATTCATGACTGCAGTATACAGTGATTTTGGAGTCCAAACAAATAAAGTCTGTTACTGTTTTCATTATTTGCCCATCTATTTGCCATGAAGTGATTGAACCAGATGCCACGATCTTAGTTTTTTGAATGTTGAGTTTTAAGCCAACTTTTCACTCTCTCTTTCATCTTTATCAAGAGGCTATTTAAGGTGGTATCATGTGCATATCTGAGGTTGTCATTATTTTTCCTGGCAATCTTGATCCCAGCATAAGCTTCATCCAAGCCCTGAATTTTGCATTGGTGTTCTCTGCATACAAGTTAAACAAATAGGGTGACAATATGCAGCCTTGATGTACTCTTTTCTCAGTTTCAAACCAATTCATTGTTCCATGTCTGGTTCTAACTGTTTCTTCTTGACCTGCATACACAGTTCACAGGAGGCAGTTAAGGTGGTACAGTAATCCTATTTCTTTAAGAATTTTCCACAATTTGTTGTGATCCACACGGGAGAAAATGAAACAGATAAACCTAAATACACAATTGGTGGTAATACTACAAAGGGAGGAATGGTACAGAGTAGGCCCCTAGTGCATATTTATGTTGTTGTTGTTCTGTCACTCTCTTGGCTAACTCTGCGACTCCATGGACTGCAGCATGCCAGGCTTCCTGGTCCATCACTGCTTCCCAGAGTTTGCTCAGACTCATGTCTGTTGAGTTGATGATACCATCCAACCATCTCATCCTTTGTTGCCCGCTTCTCCTCCTGCCCTCAATCTTTCCCAACATCAGGGTCTTTTCCAATGAGTCAGATCTTCTCATCAGGTTGTCAAAGTACTGGAGATTCAAATTCCGCATTAGTCCTTCCAATAAATATATTCAGGGTTTTTTCCTTTCTGGTTTGACCTCTTTGTTGTCCAAGGGACCCTCAAGAACCTTCTAAAGCATCAGTTCTTTGGTGCTCAGCCTTTCTTATGGTCCAACTCTCACATCCATGAATGACTCCTGGAAAAACTATAGCTTTGGCTGTATGGACTTCTGTCGGCAAAATAATGTCTCTGCTTTTTAATACACTGTCTAGGTTTGTCATAGCTTTGCTTTCAAGGAGAAAGCAACTTTTAAATTCATGACTGCAGTATACAGTGATTTTGGAGTCCAAACAAATAAAGTCTGTTACTGTTTTCATTATTTGCCCATCTATTTGCCATGAAGTGATTGAACCAGATGCCACGATCTTAGTTTTTTGAATGTTGAGTTTTAAGCCAACTTTTCACTCTCTCTTTCATCTTTATCAAGAGGCTATTTAAGGTGGTATCATGTGCATATCTGAGGTTGTCATTATTTTTCCTGGCAATCTTGATCCCAGCATAAGCTTCATCCAAGCCCTGAATTTTGCATTGGTGTTCTCTGCATACAAGTTAAACAAATAGGGTGACAATATGCAGCCTTGATGTACTCTTTTCTCAGTTTCAAACCAATTCATTGTTCCATGTCTGGTTCTAACTGTTTCTTCTTGACCTGCATACACAGTTCACAGGAGGCAGTTAAGGTGGTACAGTAATCCTATTTCTTTAAGAATTTTCCACAATTTGTTGTGATCCACACAGTCAAAGAGTTTGGCATAGTCAATGAAGCAGAAGTAGATGTTCTTTTGGAATTTCCTTGTTTTATCTATGATCTAATGGATGTTTGCAATTTGATCTCTGCTTCCTCTGCCTTTTCTAAACTCAGCTTGTACCTCCGGAAGTTCTCTCCCCCTGTACTGTTGAAGCCTAATTTGAAGCATTTTGAGCATTACCTTGAAAGCATGTGAAATGAGTGCAATTGCATGGTAGTTTGAATACTCTGCATAAACATTTGTCTGAGCAGACCTTACAAATAGCTGAGAAAAGAAGAGACATGAAAGCAAAGGAGAAAAGGAAAGATATACCAATTTGAATACAGAGTTCTAGAGAAGAGCAAGGAGAGATAAGAAAGCCTTCTACATGGAGGGAGTAACATGGAAACCTATATTGTCATGTGTGGAAAAGATAGCTATTGTCATTGTGCTAGGGGAATAGGAGTACCTACAACCACTTGGAGCGATGGTCTGGAGGGATGGGAGGGGGGGAACTGGGTGGGGGGAGGGTCCAGGGATATGCATATGAATGATCTGGGAACATACATGTAAAAAATAAATAAATAAATAAAAAGAAAGAAAGAAAAAAAAGAAAGCCTTCTAAAGAGAACAATGTAAAGAAATAGAGGAAAACAATGGAATGGGAAAGGCTAGATATCTCCACAAGAAAATCAGAGATATAAAGGGAACATTTCATGCAAAGATAAGTGCAATAAAAGACAGACATGCGTGGACCTAACTATGCAGAAGATATTAAGATATTAATCAGAAGATATTAAGAAGAGGTGGAAAGAATATACAGAGGAACTATACAAAAAAGATCTTAATAAGCCAGATGACCACGATGGTGTGACCACTCCCTTAGAACCAGACATCATAGAGTGTGAAGTGTCACCATGAACAAAGCTAGTGGAGGTGATGGAGCTATTTCAAAACCTTAAAGATGTTAAAGTGCTGCACACAACATGCCAGCAAATTTGGAAAACTCAGCAGTGCCTCAGGACTGGAAAAGGTCAGTTTTCATTCCATGTCTGGTTCTAACTGTTTCTTCTTGACCTGCATACACAGTTCACAGGAGGCAGTTAAGGTGGTACAGTAATCCTATTTCTTTAAGAATTTTCCACAATTTGTTGTGATCCACACAGTCAAAGAGTTTGGCATAGTCAATGAAGCAGAAGTAGATGTTCTTTTGGAATTTCCTTGTTTTATCTATGATCTAATGGATGTTTGCAATTTGATCTCTGCTTCCTCTGCCTTTTCTAAACTCAGCTTGTACCTCCGGAAGTTCTCTCCCCCTGTACTGTTGAAGCCTAATTTGAAGCATTTTGAGCATTACCTTGAAAGCATGTGAAATGAGTGCAATTGCATGGTAGTTTGAATACTCTGCATAAACATTTGTCTGAGCAGACCTTACAAATAGCTGAGAAAAGAAGAGACATGAAAGCAAAGGAGAAAAGGAAAGATATACCAATTTGAATACAGAGTTCTAGAGAAGAGCAAGGAGAGATAAGAAAGCCTTCTACATGGAGGGAGTAACATGGAAACCTATATTGTCATGTGTGGAAAAGATAGCTATTGTCATTGTGCTAGGGGAATAGGAGTACCTACAACCACTTGGAGCGATGGTCTGGAGGGATGGGAGGGGGGGAACTGGGTGGGGGGAGGGTCCAGGGATATGCATATGAATGATCTGGGAACATACATGTAAAAAATAAATAAATAAATAAAAAGAAAGAAAGAAAAAAAAGAAAGCCTTCTAAAGAGAACAATGTAAAGAAATAGAGGAAAACAATGGAATGGGAAAGGCTAGATATCTCCACAAGAAAATCAGAGATATAAAGGGAACATTTCATGCAAAGATAAGTGCAATAAAAGACAGACATGCGTGGACCTAACTATGCAGAAGATATTAAGATATTAATCAGAAGATATTAAGAAGAGGTGGAAAGAATATACAGAGGAACTATACAAAAAAGATCTTAATAAGCCAGATGACCACGATGGTGTGACCACTCCCTTAGAACCAGACATCATAGAGTGTGAAGTGTCACCATGAACAAAGCTAGTGGAGGTGATGGAATTCCATCTGAGCTATTTCAAAACCTTAAAGATGTTAAAGTGCTGCACACAACATGCCAGCAAATTTGGAAAACTCAGCAGTGCCTCAGGACTGGAAAAGGTCAGTTTTCATTCCAATCCCAAAGAAGGGCAATGCCAAGGAATGTTGTACTACATCATTGCACTCATTTCTCACGCCAGCAAAGTAATGCTCAAAATCTTCCAGGCTAGGCTTTAGTAGTACATGAACCGAGAACTTCCAGATGTACAGGCTGGATTTAGAAAAGGCAGAGGAACCAGAGATCAAATTACCAACATTCGTTGGATCATAGAAAGAGTAAAGGAATTCCAGAAGAACATCTGCTTCTGCTTCATTTATCACACTAAAGCCTTTGACTGTGCGGATAACAAAAAACTGTGAAAAATTCTTAAAGAGATAGGAATATCAGACCACCTTACCTGCCTCCTGAGAAACCTGTACACAGGACAAGAAACAACAGTTAGAACTGGACATGGAGCAACAGACTGTTTTCAAATTGGGAAAGGAGTATGTCAAGGCTATACATCGTCACTCTGCTTATTTAATTTATATTCAGAGTACATCATGCAAAATGTGGGTCTGGATGAAGCACAAGCTGGAATCAAGACATCCAGGAGAAATATCAATAACTGTAGTCGTGCAAATGGCACCACTCTTGAGGAATAATGCAACGAACTAAAGAGCCTCTTGTTTAAGGTGAAAGAGGAGCATGAAAAAGCTGTCCTAAAACTCACATTCAAAAACTAGGATCATGGCATTTGGTCCCATCACTTCATGGCAAATAGACGGGAAAACAATGGAAACAGTGATAGGCTTTATTTTATTGGGCTCCAGAATCATGGTGGATGGTGACTACAGCCATAAAATTAAAAGACACTTGCTCCTTGGAAGAAAAACTATGACAAACCTAGAAAGCATATTGAAAAGCAGAGGCATCACTTTGCTTGCAAAGGTCCATGTAGTCAAAGCTATAGTCTTCCAAGTAGTCATGTATGCACGTTAGAGTTGGACCATAAAGAAGGCTGAGCTCAAAGAATTGATTCCTTTGAACTGAGGTGCTGCAGAAGACTCTTGAGAGTCTCTTGGACTGCAAGGAGATCAAACAGTCAATCCTAAAGGAAATCAACCCTGAGTATTTATTGGAAGGACTGATTCTGAAGTTGAAGCTCCAATACTTTGTTCAACTGATCCGAAAAGATGACTCATCGGAAAAGACCCTGATGTTGGGGAAAATAGAAGACAAAAGGAGAAGGGAAGGGTCCCCCAGTGTCCATAAGGGAACTAGGCACAGTTCCCTTGTGCCTAGTCACACGTGAGCTTTAGCCACACGGTTGAAATCACTGAGCCAGTTGGTGCCTCTCAGTACCCTCTTTCTATGGCATGCAGGCCAAGAATGGGTTCTAGAACATCTCAGCTGCCATCAGACTCACCCCTTGGTTGTATTCTCAGGAATGGGAAGAAAGTTTGACCCAGATAAACTCAAGAAAAGAACAGGGAAAAGATTCTGAGCTTCCCTTTTGGTCGAAGTCTTTCTTCTATATTCAAAAACCGGAGACTCCCCTTCTAATTACTCTTATCTCAGACGTGGAGTCCATCATTCCTGAAATTTCTAAAAACTTCCATTCTAACTACTTCTGTCTCTCAGGATGTGGACAGATCAAGATTCCCTGACCCCTGCAAATTCCTTCACTTATTTTACATATGCAATTAAAAGCAGCTAGCTTGTTAAAAGGCCGACTTACAGAAACACTTGAAGTCAGCCCTTGCTATGCCCTTGAAATACAACCCATTTGGTCTGAAACTTCAGCCCTGGGCAAATTAGAGCTTCAAGCCAAAAAAAGTGGGGCGTCAAAGAGACATTTTAAATCTCAGGTGGAAAATCATAATATTTCTATCTGTCCATCTGGATTTTTTTTTAAAAAACATTTATTTATTTATATTTTGTAGGGGTAGGGTGGGGAGGGAGGGGGATAGGCGGGCCACTTCTACTGGTCTTTCATTTCTCTATTTTCATCCGTCTTTGTTCTTCGACGCCTGTGGGCCTCCCATCGCGGTGGCCTCTGTCATCGCAGAGCAGTGGCTCTGGGCGCATGCGCTCCAGAGCTCCAGCTTGGTAATCGGACACATCAGTCCAGCTGCTCCGCGGCACGTGGGATCTTCCCAGGCCAGGGATCGAACCGGCGCCCCTTGCACTGCAAAGTGGTGTCCTTACCCGCTGGACCACCAGGGGAAGCCCACATCTGGATTTATGTATGTCTCAGTGTGTGGGTTTGTATGTGTGTTTTTGATAACGCTGAAGGTGTAAATGATCCCTAATTTAATTGGCCTAAAGAAAAGTAAATGCTAACAAATCAAACAATTCTGAATACAAGAGAAATTAACCTAAAAGCATTTCAGGTTCATGTGAACTGGGAAATACTCAATGTTAAATATCTAGTATTAATGTTTATTTGTTGACCTAATTAATGTAGTCATGTCTAAGAATCATTAACATTTAGTATTATATTTTCTTTGTGACTAGGCTTAATATAAGTTAAATTTTAAGTTATTAAAAATGCTTACTTGTGACCTTACTAGTAGTTGCTAGCCATATTATGTTCCATGCCACCTGTTTCAGAAAATTGTTGTCACTTACCTTACCAAATGAGTGACTGAGCCCATGATTAAATACTGATACATAATTCCATATGAAATCAATGATTACAATAATGTAACTTTAGATATGGGAAGAAGCAACAAGAGGGAATATTTTCCTGGCCCAAGAGGCTAGTAAGACAGGTATGGTCCAGAGACTTTTGCTACTCAAAAGGCCTGGTTCTAATAATGCACATTGAGTGGCCTTACCAATGGAATCTTTGCTAAACCTGGGAGTGAGCCTTCTTAGCATCGTGGGACACAAAGGTCATAAAATGACCTCAAAGCATGGTCAAATATATGGTTATGAAGGGGCCCTGTCAATTGGAAGCTGGCACTTGCCAGCTGCCTCTCTAAAGAATAAATCATGACCACTGCAAGCTGCCGACCTTCAATACCCCCTGAAATGAATCAAGGATGGAGATCAGAAATAAGACACTCTGTGTCCTGGGAAAAACTGGAAGAACAGGCCTTCAGACAGTCAAATGTTTTCAGGTGAAGATTTTTCAGAACCCCCAATTTTTTCATCTTCTTGTGCCTAGAGAGACACTAACGTCATGGACCAATGTCTGGTCCTAATTCTCCTGGCTAGCTTAGCCACTCAGCAGCTTTTGTAATTCTATTAATCTTTGGGTTACACATCTTTTTTATTTATTTTTGTCTCTAAGTCATTTTTTTTGGCCCCTTTTATTGGTCTTTCATTTATTTTCATCCATCTTTGCTCTTTGGCCTGTGTGGGCCTCCCATTGCAGTGGCCCCTGTCACTGCAGAGCACTGGCTCTGGGTGCATGAGCTTCAGAGCTCTGGCTCCCTAGTTGGACACATCGGTCCAGCCGCTCTGTGGCACGTTGGATCTTCCCAGGCTAGGGCCCGAACCAGCACCCCTCTCACTGCAAGGTGGTTTCCTTACCCATACCAGGGAAGCCCCTATGTCATTGTTTTTTATATTTTATTCATTTTTATTCTTTGACCTGTGTGGACCTCCCATTGCATTGACTTCTCTCTCACTTGCTGCAGAGCACTGGCTCTGGGCACATGCACTCCAGAGCACTGGCTCACAATAGGACACACCGGTTCAGCCATTCCTTGGCATGTGGGACCCTCCCAGGCCAGGGATTGAACTGGTGCCCCTTGCACTGCAAGGCACTCTTTACCCACTGGACCACCAGGGAAATCCCTGGGCCATTCATCTTTTACTTTCTTGTTAAGTTTGTTTCTTCTAGAATATGACAAATCTACAAGTGATAGTACAACAAAAATATCACCTGGCTAACACCCAGACAGTGCTGGAACAAGCTGCCATATTGTTCTGTAGAGCCACACCTTCCTTCCTAAATGTACCCTAACAGAGAGCAGGCATTGGGAACCCAGAGCCCCACAATGCCTCTGTACAGCCTGAAGAAGCCAGAGAGATCATTTCCCTTTTTTCCCTTAAGAGTGGGTACCCAAATGCCTGAGAAGGAAAACAGATAGTTAGACATGAGCAGTGTATCCAAAGAGGCCAAAGAATTGACTCTAAAAATAGAGAGGGAGGAATGTGGTGTCCCAAGGATGACAGAACAAGGCAAATGGGGAGGGTCTTAGAATGCAAGAAGAGTTAAACCAGGCCCTTATTGTGCTTTGACACCTGTGCCACTCTTGAACCTTACTGTCTTTCCCTGCTGTAGACAGTAATTTCAATCCCTTTTTTGTGCCTAGAGACACTAACGTCATGGACCAATGTCTGGTCCTAATTCTCCTGGCTAGCTTAGCCACTCAGCAGCTTTTGTAATTCTATTAATCTTTGGGTTACACATCTTTTTTATTTATTTTTGTCTCTAAGTCATTTTTTTTGGCCCCTTTTATTGGTCTTTCATTTATTTTCATCCATCTTTGCTCTTTGGCCTGTGTGGGCCTCCCATTGCAGTGGCCCCTGTCACTGCAGAGCACTGGCTCTGGGTGCATGAGCTTCAGAGCTCTGGCTCCCTAGTTGGACACATCGGTCCAGCCGCTCTGTGGCACGTTGGATCTTCCCAGGCTAGGGCCCGAACCAGCACCCCTCTCACTGCAAGGTGGTTTCCTTACCCATACCAGGGAAGCCCCTATGTCATTGTTTTTTATATTTTATTCATTTTTATTCTTTGACCTGTGTGGACCTCCCATTGCATTGACTTCTCTCTCACTTGCTGCAGAGCACTGGCTCTGGGCACATGCACTCCAGAGCACTGGCTCACAATAGGACACACCGGTTCAGCCATTCCTTGGCATGTGGGACCCTCCCAGGCCAGGGATTGAACTGGTGCCCCTTGCACTGCAAGGCACTCTTTACCCACTGGACCACCAGGGAAATCCCTGGGCCATTCATCTTTTACTTTCTTGTTAAGTTTGTTTCTTCTAGAATATGACAAATCTACAAGTGATAGTACAACAAAAATATCACCTGGCTAACACCCAGACAGTGCTGGAACAAGCTGCCATATTGTTCTGTAGAGCCACACCTTCCTTCCTAAATGTACCCTAACAGAGAGCAGGCATTGGGAACCCAGAGCCCCACAATGCCTCTGTACAGCCTGAAGAAGCCAGAGAGATCATTTCCCTTTTTTCCCTTAAGAGTGGGTACCCAAATGCCTGAGAAGGAAAACAGATAGTTAGACATGAGCAGTGTATCCAAAGAGGCCAAAGAATTGACTCTAAAAATAGAGAGGGAGGAATGTGGTGTCCCAAGGATGACAGAACAAGGCAAATGGGGAGGGTCTTAGAATGCAAGAAGAGTTAAACCAGGCCCTTATTGTGCTTTGACACCTGTGCCACTCTTGAACCTTACTGTCTTTCCCTCATGCTGTAGTCATAACTCTACCCCACCCAGCACACCGTCCAATCAGCAATGATCCTTAAGATACCTAAGCCATTCCTCAGACCCTGGCTATAAAGTGGATCAAAGACCCTTGATTAGGGTTGGTTCTCCCTGGAACCAGGCAACTGTTCTCACAGTGTCTCACACTCTAACTGTGTTGGTTCTCCTTTGAGCTGACCAGCTGCTCTAGCAGCATCTTCCACTTTTTTTTAACAACATCGGTTCTCCCTTCTTCCACTCCAATTAACTTTACTTCACTCTCAAAAAAAAAAAAAAAAGGAGCAGGGAATGAGAGAGAATGAGATGGTTGGATGGTATCACTGAGTAATGGACATGAATTTGAGGAAACTTAAGGAGATGGTGAAGTACAGGGAAGCCTGGTGTGCCACAGTCCATGGGGTCGCAAAGAGTCGGACATGACGTAGAGACTGAACTGAACTGATTTTTCCTTTATTCCTTTGACTTCAGCTGACTCTTGAGGGTACAAACAAAACCTTGTCCACACCAGACCCAAGGTAAAGGAGCAGTGACCTTACAAAAGCCTAGCCACACTTTCCTGTGAGTATTTGAGAGTCTCTGGTGGAAGTCTGGGTAGATAGTGACCTGTTGCAGGGTCAGGGACACTGGCAACAGTAGTCCTGGGAGGCAAAATGTGCTGACTTTTGGATGAGATCACCATTGCACCTACCACAGTTTGGCCTCAGCCAAACTACAGAGAGTGCTGTAGAGCCACACCTTCCTTCCTAAATGTACCCTAACAGAGAGCAGGCATTGGGAACCCAGAGCCCCACAATGCCTCTGTACAGCCTGAAGAAGCCAGAGAGATCATTTCCCTTTTTTCCCTTAAGAGTGGGTACCCAAATGCCTGAGAAGGAAAACAGATAGTTAGACATGAGCAGTGTATCCAAAGAGGCCAAAGAATTGACTCTAAAAATAGAGAGGGAGGAATGTGGTGTCCCAAGGATGACAGAACAAGGCAAATGGGGAGGGTCTTAGAATGCAAGAAGAGTTAAACCAGGCCCTTATTGTGCTTTGACACCTGTGCCACTCTTGAACCTTACTGTCTTTCCCTCATGCTGTAGTCATAACTCTACCCCACCCAGCACACCGTCCAATCAGCAATGATCCTTAAGATACCTAAGCCATTCCTCAGACCCTGGCTATAAAGTGGATCAAAGACCCTTGATTAGGGTTGGTTCTCCCTGGAACCAGGCAACTGTTCTCACAGTGTCTCACACTCTAACTGTGTTGGTTCTCCTTTGAGCTGACCAGCTGCTCTAGCAGCATCTTCCACTTTTTTTTAACAACATCGGTTCTCCCTTCTTCCACTCCAATTAACTTTACTTCACTCTCAAAAAAAAAAAAAAAAGGAGCAGGGAATGAGAGAGAATGAGATGGTTGGATGGTATCACTGAGTAATGGACATGAATTTGAGGAAACTTAAGGAGATGGTGAAGTACAGGGAAGCCTGGTGTGCCACAGTCCATGGGGTCGCAAAGAGTCGGACATGACGTAGAGACTGAACTGAACTGATTTTTCCTTTATTCCTTTGACTTCAGCTGACTCTTGAGGGTACAAACAAAACCTTGTCCACACCAGACCCAAGGTAAAGGAGCAGTGACCTTACAAAAGCCTAGCCACACTTTCCTGTGAGTATTTGAGAGTCTCTGGTGGAAGTCTGGGTAGATAGTGACCTGTTGCAGGGTCAGGGACACTGGCAACAGTAGTCCTGGGAGGCAAAATGTGCTGACTTTTTGGATGAGATCACCATTGCACCTACCACAGTTTGGCCTCAGCCAAACTACAGAGAGTGAACACATCCCCACCCATCAGGAGAAAACTGGGCTAAAGATTTATTGGGCATGGCCCTGCCCACTGAAGCAAGACCCAGTTTTCCCTATAGCCAGTCTCTCTACTCAGGAAATTTGAATAGCCTCTTATCCTCATCCATCAGGGGGAAGACAGAATGAAAGCCACAATCACATAAAAACTAACCAAAATGATCATCTGGATCACAGCTTTGTGTAACTCAATGAATCTCTGAGCCATGCCATGTAGGACCACCCAAGATGGATGTGTCATGGTGGAGAGTTCTGATAAAACATGGTCCACTGGAGAATGAAATGGCAAGCATTTCAGGATTCTTGCCTTGAGAACTCCTTGAACATTATGAAAAGGCAAAACATACAGCACTGAAAGATGAACCTCCCAGGTTGGTAGGCATCCGATATACTACTGGAGAAGAGTGGAGAATTAACTCCAGAAGAAATGGAAACAATGAGTCAAAGTGGAAATGATGCCCAGTTGTGAATGTATTTGGTGGTAAAAGTAAAGTCTGATGCTGTGAAGAACAATATTGCATAGGAACCCAGAACGTTAGATCCATGAATCAAGATAAACTGAATGTGGTCAAATAGGAGATGGCAAGAGTGAACATTGACATTTTAGGAATCAGTGAACTAAAATGAATGGGAATGGACAAATTTAATTCAGATGACCATTATACCTACTACTTTGGCAAGAATCTCTTAGAAGAAATGGCATAGCCCTCATAATCAACAAAAAAGTCTAAAAGACAGTACTTGGGTGCAGTCTCAAAAATGACAGAAGGATCTCAGTTCATTTCTAAGGCAAACCCTTCAACATCATAGCAATCAGGTCCATGTCCCAACCACTAATGCTGAAGAAGATGAAGTTGAATGGTTCTGTGAAGACCTACAAGATCTTGTAGAACTAATACAAAAAAAATGTCTTTCACTATAGGGGATTGGAGTGCAAAAGTAAAAAGTTAAGAGATCTTAGAGTAACAAGCAAGTTTAGCCTTGGAGTGTTAAATGAAGCAGGGCAAAGGGTAATAGACATTTCCCAAGAGAACACACTGGTCATAGCAAACACCTTTTTTCAACAACCGAAGAGATGGCTCTACACATGGACATCACTAGATGGTCAATACGAAAATCAGACTGACGATATTCTTTGCAGCTGAAGATGGAGAAGCTCTATACAGTCAGAAAAACCAAAACTGGGGTCCAACTGTGGCTCAGATCATGATCTCTTCATTGCAAAATTCAGACTTAAACAGAAAAAGTACAGAAAATTAGTAGGCCATTCAGGTATGACTTAGGTCAATTCCCTTACAATTATACAGTGGAAGTAACAAACAGATTCAAAGGATTAGGTCTAATAGACTGAAGAACTATGGACAGAGTTTCATAACACTGTGCAGGAGATGGTGACAAAAACCATCTCCAAGAAAAAGAAAGGCAGCAAGGTGAAATGGTTGTCTGAGAAGGCCTTACAAATACATAGCTATACAATGTGAACCCTTAACATTTGAAAGGCAAAATGCACTGAAAGATGAACCTCCCAGGTTGGTAGGCATCCGATATACTACTGGAGAAGAGTGGAGAATTAACTCCAGAAGAAATGGAAACAATGAGTCAAAGTGGAAATGATGCCCAGTTGTGAATGTATTTGGTGGTAAAAGTAAAGTCTGATGCTGTGAAGAACAATATTGCATAGGAACCCAGAACGTTAGATCCATGAATCAAGATAAACTGAATGTGGTCAAATAGGAGATGGCAAGAGTGAACATTGACATTTTAGGAATCAGTGAACTAAAATGAATGGGAATGGACAAATTTAATTCAGATGACCATTATACCTACTACTTTGGCAAGAATCTCTTAGAAGAAATGGCATAGCCCTCATAATCAACAAAAAAGTCTAAAAGACAGTACTTGGGTGCAGTCTCAAAAATGACAGAAGGATCTCAGTTCATTTCTAAGGCAAACCCTTCAACATCATAGCAATCAGGTCCATGTCCCAACCACTAATGCTGAAGAAGATGAAGTTGAATGGTTCTGTGAAGACCTACAAGATCTTGTAGAACTAATACAAAAAAAATGTCTTTCACTATAGGGGATTGGAGTGCAAAAGTAAAAAGTTAAGAGATCTTAGAGTAACAAGCAAGTTTAGCCTTGGAGTGTTAAATGAAGCAGGGCAAAGGGTAATAGACATTTCCCAAGAGAACACACTGGTCATAGCAAACACCTTTTTTCAACAACCGAAGAGATGGCTCTACACATGGACATCACTAGATGGTCAATACGAAAATCAGACTGACGATATTCTTTGCAGCTGAAGATGGAGAAGCTCTATACAGTCAGAAAAACCAAAACTGGGGTCCAACTGTGGCTCAGATCATGATCTCTTCATTGCAAAATTCAGACTTAAACAGAAAAAGTACAGAAAATTAGTAGGCCATTCAGGTATGACTTAGGTCAATTCCCTTACAATTATACAGTGGAAGTAACAAACAGATTCAAAGGATTAGGTCTAATAGACTGAAGAACTATGGACAGAGTTTCATAACACTGTGCAGGAGATGGTGACAAAAACCATCTCCAAGAAAAAGAAAGGCAGCAAGGTGAAATGGTTGTCTGAGAAGGCCTTACAAATACATAGCTATACAATGTGTAAATAATGTATTGACTTCATTTTTTTCTTTTCTTGATCATGTTTGTTTCCAAAACTGAAGGCTGGTCTGGTTTAAGTGTGTGTGTGTGTGTGTGTGTGTGTGTGCTCAGTCATGTCCGACTCTGTGACCCCATGGACTGCAGCCTGCTAGGCTCCTCTGCCGATGGAATTTTCTAGGCAAAAATACAGAATTGGGTTGATATTTCCTTCTTCAGGGTATCTTCCCAACCCAGAGGTCGTACCTGTGTCTTCTCCACTGGCAGTGGATTCTTTACCCCTGCACCACCTTGGTCGAGTTTATACTACCAAAAAAATTTCATGGACAGAGAAGCCTGGCAGGCTATAGTCCATGGGTCACAAAGAGTCAGACACAGCTGAGCACACACACACATCCCATCCTAAATTAATCTTGTTACCCATGTTTTAGTCTTGTTATCATCATTTTGATCATTTTCACACATTAAATGTTACTATGCGCAGGCAATACATTAAGAACCTTAATACATTGCCTCATTCTCATATTTATCCTCACTTTAAAATCAAAGAAACTGAAGCCAGGAAGGGAGATCTGGAAGAGACACTCCCTTTCAACCTTGGAAGGAATCAACCCTGCTAATACGCTGATCTTGGACTTCTAGCCTCCAGAACAATGAGACAATACATTTTTGATGTTTTTATTTAAAGAAAAAAAAAAAAAAACAAAGAAACTGAGATCCAGATTAACAACCTATCAAAGCCACACAGCCAGTGTTCAACGAAGATCTATGTTTTATACTTTTTTATTGCCCCATGGGTAGGAGTACCCAAGATCTTTCAAGGAGTTGGGAAACCAAGCTGGGTAAGGCAAAAAATTCAGGAGTCTTTAAAAAAAATAGAAAATTAGTAGGCCATTCAGGTATGACTTAGGTCAATTCCCTTACAATTATACAGTGGAAGTAACAAACAGATTCAAAGGATTAGGTCTAATAGACTGAAGAACTATGGACAGAGTTTCATAACACTGTGCAGGAGATGGTGACAAAAACCATCTCCAAGAAAAAGAAAGGCAGCAAGGTGAAATGGTTGTCTGAGAAGGCCTTACAAATACATAGCTATACAATGTGTAAATAATGTATTGACTTCATTTTTTTCTTTTCTTGATCATGTTTGTTTCCAAAACTGAAGGCTGGTCTGGTTTAAGTGTGTGTGTGTGTGTGTGTGTGTGTGTGCTCAGTCATGTCCGACTCTGTGACCCCATGGACTGCAGCCTGCTAGGCTCCTCTGCCGATGGAATTTTCTAGGCAAAAATACAGAATTGGGTTGATATTTCCTTCTTCAGGGTATCTTCCCAACCCAGAGGTCGTACCTGTGTCTTCTCCACTGGCAGTGGATTCTTTACCCCTGCACCACCTTGGTCGAGTTTATACTACCAAAAAAATTTCATGGACAGAGAAGCCTGGCAGGCTATAGTCCATGGGTCACAAAGAGTCAGACACAGCTGAGCACACACACACATCCCATCCTAAATTAATCTTGTTACCCATGTTTTAGTCTTGTTATCATCATTTTGATCATTTTCACACATTAAATGTTACTATGCGCCAGGCAATACATTAAGAACCTTAATACATTGCCTCATTCTCATATTTATCCTCACTTTAAAATCAAAGAAACTGAAGCCAGGAAGGGAGATCTGGAAGAGACACTCCCTTTCAACCTTGGAAGGAATCAACCCTGCTAATACGCTGATCTTGGACTTCTAGCCTCCAGAACAATGAGACAATACATTTTTGATGTTTTTATTTAAAGAAAAAAAAAAAAAAACAAAGAAACTGAGATCCAGATTAACAACCTATCAAAGCCACACAGCCAGTGTTCAACGAAGATCTATGTTTTATACTTTTTTATTGCCCCATGGGTAGGAGTACCCAAGATCTTTCAAAAGGAGTTGGGAAACCAAGCTGTGGAGAAGAACAGACCTGGAGGCATAACTCTGTCTCCAGGCCCTTGTTTGATCCAACAAGAGTGGAGTTGGCACCCTTCCTGCCCCATGGAGTACTCTGACTCTGATGCTCTCACATACCTCTCTGTGCTGTTAGGAGTGGAAATTAGCCACCCCCTGTAACTGTAAGAGTGGATTGTTAACTTTTACCAGCACACCATAGTGCTGGTAAAAATATGTCTGATGACTTCTCTTTATTCTCACAGGCAGCACTGCAGCCTCACCATTTCCTTACCAAGATTATCACATGAGCCTTTTAAATGCTCTTACTGCTTCCTTCCTTGCTTCTCTTCACTTGGTCCTCAACACAGAGGCAAGAATGATCTTGTCACTCCCGTGGCTTTCTGTCTCACTCCAAGTGAAATCCAAAGCTCTAGGTACTTTGGTTTTCTCTTGCTTATTCCTCCTACCTGTCATCTCTAATAGTAATTTTCACCCCTCTGCTGGCCACGCTTGCTCCCTTCCTGTTTCTTAGCCTCTCTGGTACTGTCCTTGGGCCCCAGGGCCTTTGTACTTGCTAGTCCCTCTTTCTGCTTGATCTCTCTGGAGATAACTGCATGACTCCCTTCCTCCCTGACTTCAAGTCTTTATCACATTTTACCTTCTCAGTGACTATCTCTGGCTACTCTGTCTGAAATCTAAATACCTGCATAAAACTTAAGTCACCCTTCTGTTTTCTTTTTTTTTTCCCATATTATTAACACATTAAAAGTTTTATAAATGTGTCTTTATCATATGTCTCCCTATTAGAATATGAATTCCATAAGTTCGATGCTTTTTTCTGTTTTTGTCAAGATACATCCTGTGCCCTTAAAACTAAGTCTGACATATAGGCATCCAGTAAATAATTCCTCACTCATTGGTTTGTGTTGACTTACATGTGTATGACCTACATGAAGTATTTGAGCATTTTAATTCAATCGAGAAGGATGGGGGCTTATCCCAGCATTTTAGAGGCAATGTGCTGGCCCATGTCGGCAAATTGGAAGCCTGGGTCGAGTCTGACCCAAGAATGTTTTGTTTAGTCCATGAGACATTTTAAATTTAATTAATTTAGTTGCCAACATCAAAGAAAAGGGAAATTTCACATTTTAGAAATCCAGATTTCCAGCTTTTCTGGAAAAATCCAAAAATCCTATAATCCCAAGACTGTATTCCCAGTGTGCAATAATCAGAATGCATTGAGTAGAGCCTGTTACCAGTCCCCACTCTGTTCCTCACAGCATCTCTCGTTCACATACACATCTGGGAGCTGCTTGGTCTCCTGGTTTAGATTTCTGTCTGTTCAACAGTGAAGTTAGTAGCAAGACCCCTAAATTGGAAATAGGAAATCTGAGTTCTAATTCCTCATCTGTAAATGGAGATAATAACAATGCCTACCTGAGAGGGCAGTTACAAGGCTTAGCGAGGCAACATCTATGTGGATGGGACTGGGTGAGCTGCAAAGCCCAGGACACCATGAAGGTATCAGCATTCATGCTGCACCTAGCATATCTCCATCCAGTCACTCCTGTCTGAGAATCCCACCCAAACCTTCTATGCAGCATCATTCTGCCTTTCAGATAACACTTGGCTCCCATGCACAGCAAGCTCCTCAACCCACTCTCTATTCTCAGCCTGTTCAAAGACACCTACCCTGCCTCCTTCCTGGCATATTTGCTCTAGCAAGCCATCTCAGAGGCATAATTCTATGGTCCAGGGCATCGACCTCTGACAGACTTCACTGCACTGGGCCTAGGGTAGCTGTATTAGCAAAGCCTGGTCAGTTGACTCTGGTAGGTAATCTATAGGATCCTGTGTAAGCAGGGTGGTGGGAAAGCCAAATGAGGCTATGGCTCCTGCCCACCCACAGTGCCCACTAGCACTGTCAGCTTAACCCAGAGTGGTTCATGCATGGTCCTCTGCCCAAGCTAGAAAAGCAGGAGTGTGGCAAGGGGGACACCATTCCCTCGGCCTATGGCAGATTTGGGGTGGGAAAGCCAACCGTTATTGGGACACTTCAGGAATGTGTGGGGAGGCCACAGGAATGCCAGAGGAGGGGGAGACGGAGGGATGGTAAGGAGGGCTTCTTTTAATGCCACGTCTGTGGAGCTCAGACTCCTATGTGTTCGTGTATTCTCCTTGTTGTCTCAGTCAAGTCACATAATGTCTCTGAGACTGGTTTCCTCTTCTATGAAGAGGAGAGATCTTTATCTAGTGTTATGAGAATCACATCAATTTAATTAATGAGAGGCTCACATAGTGAACTCCTGCTTGTGTGGCAGACACTGTCCTAAATGCTTTATAGTAACTTATCCTCTTCTCACATGAGCCCTATGACTAGGTGTGATTATTACACCCATTTTATGGATGAGGAAACTGAGATATGAAAAGGTTAAGGAATTTGCCCATGAATTTGCATTTAGATAAGTGGCAGAATTGGAATTTGAACCAAAGGGCCTAGGTCCAGAATTTAGAATTCTTTTAAACTCTTGCTGTGCTACACTTCTGGAAAGCTGTGCTGGTCCAATCCTAAAATCTATGTTAAAATGTATTATTAGAGAAATGCAAATTAAAACTACAATGAGATATCACCTCACACCCGTCAGAATGGCCATCTTCAAAAAATCTGCAGACAATAAATGCTGGAGAGGGTGCGGAGAAAAGGGAACCCTCTTGCATTGCTGGTGGGAGTGTCAATTGATACAGCCTCTATGGAAGACAGTATGGAGATTCCTTAAAAAACTAAAAATAGAAGCACCCTATGACCCAGCAATCCCACTATTAGGCTTATATCCAGATGAAATCAAAACTGAAAGAAACACCTGTACCCCAATGTTCATTGCAGCTCTTTATATAATAGCCAGAACTTGGAAGCAACCTAGATGTCCATCGACAAATGAATGGATACAGAAGCCCCAGTACATATATACAATGGAATACTACTCAGCTGTAAAAAGAAATGCAGAAGACTCAGTCCTAATGAAGTGGCTGGCTCTAGAACCTATCATAAAAAGTGAAGTAAGTCAAAAAGAGAAAGACACATACAGTATACTAACACTCATATATGGAATCTAGTAGGACGGTCTTGATAACACATGCAGGGAACTCATGGAAAAACAGATAGAGCATAGACATAGGGACATTGTGGGGAAGAAATAGGGAGGGGGAGGCCTGAAGGAAGTAACATGGAAACCTGTACTCACATGTGTGGAAAAGATAGCTATTTTCATTGTGCTAAGGGAATAGGAGTGCTCACAACGGCATGGGGCGATGGTCCGGAGGGGTGGGAAGGGGGGAACTGGTGGGGTGGGGACCAGGGATATGCATATGACTGATCTGGGAACATACATGTCTGTGAACAACAAAACTCTGTAAAACCTTTAAAATAAAGAATAATAAAAAAAATATAGCTAGAAAAAAAAATGTAAGGGCAAATTGTTCACTCAGATAACTGAGTGTTAATTTACTGGGAGGATTTTAATTTTTTAAAGATTCCTTAGTGAGCAGAATAGTCAGGCTGTTTACTCTTGAGCTCCAGTTGGGGTGCCAGCTCCAAAGGTGCTAACACTAGGTCCAGAATTTAGAATTCTTTTAAACTCTTGCTGTGCTACACTTCTGGAAAGCTGTGCTGGTCCAATCCTAAAATCTATGTTAAAATGTATTATTAGAGAAATGCAAATTAAAACTACAATGAGATATCACCTCACACCCGTCAGAATGGCCATCTTCAAAAAATCTGCAGACAATAAATGCTGGAGAGGGTGCGGAGAAAAGGGAACCCTCTTGCATTGCTGGTGGGAGTGTCAATTGATACAGCCTCTATGGAAGACAGTATGGAGATTCCTTAAAAAACTAAAAATAGAAGCACCCTATGACCCAGCAATCCCACTATTAGGCTTATATCCAGATGAAATCAAAACTGAAAGAAACACCTGTACCCCAATGTTCATTGCAGCTCTTTATATAATAGCCAGAACTTGGAAGCAACCTAGATGTCCATCGACAAATGAATGGATACAGAAGCCCCAGTACATATATACAATGGAATACTACTCAGCTGTAAAAAGAAATGCAGAAGACTCAGTCCTAATGAAGTGGCTGGCTCTAGAACCTATCATAAAAAGTGAAGTAAGTCAAAAAGAGAAAGACACATACAGTATACTAACACTCATATATGGAATCTAGTAGGACGGTCTTGATAACACATGCAGGGAACTCATGGAAAAACAGATAGAGCATAGACATAGGGACATTGTGGGGAAGAAATAGGGAGTGGGAGGCATGGAGGGAATAACATGGAAACCTATACTGTCATGTGTGGAAAAGATAGCTATTTTCATTGTGCTAAGGGAATAGGAGTGCTCACAACGGCATGGGGCGATGGTCCGGAGGGGTGGGAAGGGGGGAACTGGTGGGGTGGGGACCAGGGATATGCATATGACTGATCTGGGAACATACATGTCTGTGAACAACAAAACTCTGTAAAACCTTTAAAATAAAGAATAATAAAAAAAATATAGCTAGAAAAAAAAATGTAAGGGCAAATTGTTCACTCAGATAACTGAGTGTTAATTTACTGGGAGGATTTTAATTTTTTAAAGATTCCTTAGTGAGCAGAATAGTCAGGCTGTTTACTCTTGAGCTCCAGTTGGGGTGCCAGCTCCTATGGGAAGTTTGAGATGTCTGAGGGGGCTCATGACTCCCTGGGGAAGCTGGGACTAGCAGCCTGTGAAGGGAGAAATAATAGCATGAGGGTTGAGTTGGATGTGGATACCCGAGAGAGGAGAAAGAGTGCAGTTTCTGGGAAGGCTTCTGGAGGAGGTGGTCCTTGAAGAGCAGAATCTTGAAAAGTGGCAAGAGAATAAGGATGAAGTCACTCTGGTGCCATGGCTGTGGTTATAATTGGGGCCTTGCCTGCCATGCCACCTTTCTGCATTGTTTTCTGAATCCTACTTGCCCTTCCATATGAACCTCTAGCTAGGGGGTCCCCTCATTACTTCTCTGGTAAGGAACAGACTTCTGTGATCTCAAAGACTTTGATCAGCTTGAGAGTATATATGAATGGCACAGTGGCCTGCTTCCTATGTAGGCAAGGGGCTTATAATAATTTCATGATTTAAACTATGTTCCTGATCACTTTGTTCCCAAGAGAGTGAATGACAGCTAGTGGCTGGGCCCTGGGGCCAAAAGCCATGAGAAGAAGGAGGCAGGAGACAGCAGTGCCACCCTCCCTGTCCTGGTGGCCTTCTTAGCCTGCTCTGTGCCTACCCACTCTTGTTTGGGAAGAGTCAGGCTCAGACTGGGCTGTGCTGGGGCGTCTTGGGTGAGTTTCTGGCAGCCCTGGTCTGGTTCTGCCATCACCCGAGTAGGTCTCTTTGAAAGAAAATTATCTCATCTGTTCCCAGATTCTCTCTTTCTCCCCTCCCTGGCCTTGATCAGAACAAAGTGAGCTTTTTTTTGCTCCTGTAAAAAGTCATGTGTATGAAGCAAATCCTATTCAGATTTCTCTAAACCAATCAGCTTTCTATAAAGTATGATTCATCATTTATTCATTCACAAAATTTCTTCATCTCTAAATAGGATCAATGATATGTCTCGTGGGGAAATTGTGGGTGCTCCTTGGCAATATATGGAAATCCCTAGAATGGTAACTGGCACCCAGTAGGGCAGTGTCAGGTTTAGCTCATTCTACCACTCATCAGCACTGTTCTAAGGGCTACAGGGATTAGGAAGTGACTGAAATAAGATCCCTTCTCTCAAAGAGCTCAGATTATGGTCTGGTGCACCCAACTAATAAGGACCCAAAAAAGGCCCTCCAACTGTGGCTTAGCACGTACCTTAGAGTCTCCTGGGAGCCTCTCTCTCATAATTTTGATTCACTGAGAAGAAAGCAGGGCTGGACCATCTGCATTTAATTAAAAGATGCAGTGTGGATTCTGAGGCACATCCAGGGTGCAAGAGGCTGCTCTACAGTATGATGGATGCCATATGGAGGTGGGGTTCTAGGGAAAGGCTGATCAGTTCTGCCTGGGTAAGGCCAGGGGGACTTTCCAGTGGAGATGCTGCCTGAAGTTTTCAGGCAAAAACAGTGGGTAACACTCCAGCAGAAGAACAAGCATGCATTAAATTGATGACATTTTCCAGGAACTCCAGGAGTCAGTTGCTGTCCGAGAACACAGATTCAGGAGAGGGAGTGCTTGGGGGTAACATCTTGCCAGCAGGGCTGTACTCTTCATTTTGATTTAAACTATGTTCCTGATCACTTTGTTCCCAAGAGAGTGAATGACAGCTAGTGGCTGGGCCCTGGGGCCAAAAGCCATGAGAAGAAGGAGGCAGGAGACAGCAGTGCCACCCTCCCTGTCCTGGTGGCCTTCTTAGCCTGCTCTGTGCCTACCCACTCTTGTTTGGGAAGAGTCAGGCTCAGACTGGGCTGTGCTGGGGCGTCTTGGGTGAGTTTCTGGCAGCCCTGGTCTGGTTCTGCCATCACCCGAGTAGGTCTCTTTGAAAGAAAATTATCTCATCTGTTCCCAGATTCTCTCTTTCTCCCCTCCCTGGCCTTGATCAGAACAAAGTGAGCTTTTTTTTGCTCCTGTAAAAAGTCATGTGTATGAAGCAAATCCTATTCAGATTTCTCTAAACCAATCAGCTTTCTATAAAGTATGATTCATCATTTATTCATTCACAAAATTTCTTCATCTCTAAATAGGATCAATGATATGTCTCGTGGGGAAATTGTGGGTGCTCCTTGGCAATATATGGAAATCCCTAGAATGGTAACTGGCACCCAGTAGGGCAGTGTCAGGTTTAGCTCATTCTACCACTCATCAGCACTGTTCTAAGGGCTACAGGGATTAGGGAAGTGACTGAAATAAGATCCCTTCTCTCAAAGAGCTCAGATTATGGTCTGGTGCACCCAACTAATAAGGACCCAAAAAAGGCCCTCCAACTGTGGCTTAGCACGTACCTTAGAGTCTCCTGGGAGCCTCTCTCTCATAATTTTGATTCACTGAGAAGAAAGCAGGGCTGGACCATCTGCATTTAATTAAAAGATGCAGTGTGGATTCTGAGGCACATCCAGGGTGCAAGAGGCTGCTCTACAGTATGATGGATGCCATATGGAGGTGGGGTTCTAGGGAAAGGCTGATCAGTTCTGCCTGGGTAAGGCCAGGGGGACTTTCCAGTGGAGATGCTGCCTGAAGTTTTCAGGCAAAAACAGTGGGTAACACTCCAGCAGAAGAACAAGCATGCATTAAATTGATGACATTTTCCAGGAACTCCAGGAGTCAGTTGCTGTCCGAGAACACAGATTCAGGAGAGGTAGTGCTTGGGGGTCAGAGCAGGACTGCTATGAGATGAAGCCAGAGAAACAGATAGGGGCTTGACTCTCTAGCTCAGGGGTCATTTTTCTCTTCAGTCAGGATCTGAAAAATCTACCAATAAGAGAGGAAAGAAACACATGTTCACAGAAAACGTTACACAAAATTTTAAGAGGTTCACCCACCACCTCAGTCCATCCACTGACATGCATGGACTGAAAATCTTGTAGAAAATAACAGCAGAATACGGAATTCAAAGGAGTCTCAGGTTTATGGAAGAAAATAAGGAAGGAGTCTACTTTTGGACAACTTGAATTTGAGATGTTTCAGATTTGACCTGTAAGTGGAAGTCTAGCTGGCAGATGGGTGCAAAGCTGTGGAGTTTCATGAGAATTGTAGGTTGAACACAGAGACTGGGTCATCTTCAGATCAGTGGAAGTCATGGGAGTAACTGGAATGGCCCTGGAGTGGTATGGGGTCGGGGGAGGGAAGAGAAGAGCAGAGGGGGTTGGATATGACTCATACACATGACATTTACCTTTATTGTTTTAAGAACACCACACTAGGTAAAGCAAATGCTAATGATAAACTATTTACATACTAGGAATACTAGTATGCAGGATCCTATCCTTGGGAGAAAGGACTAGAAGAGAACAACGTGAGCGGGGTGTGAGTGACATAGCTGTCACTGTTTCAAGTTCAGGTATGATCTTCTTGGGAGATCATTTTGGAAAGAGCCCTTGAAGCAGACAGGATTCCTCAGTTCTCTGGATGAGAGGTGAGCTGCCCTGTCAAGCTTGGGGAACCAGGGAGCACAAACCCTGTCCTTCAGGAGCTGAAAGTGCTCAGGGACACTCCCCTATTCTTTGAAAGAGTTTTTGAGCATCGTTTTATTCCAATCCAGGTGGCCCAGGAGGACTCCAGACAGCACCACTTGGCCGAAATGCAACACACCAGGGAAAGGGGGAACCCAGGCACCAGTCCTTTTATTCTCTCAGTGGGTAACACTCCAGCAGAAGAACAAGCATGCATTAAATTGATGACATTTTCCAGGAACTCCAGGAGTCAGTTGCTGTCCGAGAACACAGATTCAGGAGAGGTAGTGCTTGGGGGTCAGAGCAGGACTGCTATGAGATGAAGCCAGAGAAACAGATAGGGGCTTGACTCTCTAGCTCAGGGGTCATTTTTCTCTTCAGTCAGGATCTGAAAAATCTACCAATAAGAGAGGAAAGAAACACATGTTCACAGAAAACGTTACACAAAATTTTAAGAGGTTCACCCACCACCTCAGTCCATCCACTGACATGCATGGACTGAAAATCTTGTAGAAAATAACAGCAGAATACGGAATTCAAAGGAGTCTCAGGTTTATGGAAGAAAATAAGGAAGGAGTCTACTTTTG
Organism: Tragulus kanchil; assembly: GCA_022376925.1. Lineage (NCBI taxonomy): Eukaryota > Metazoa > Chordata > Mammalia > Artiodactyla > Tragulidae > Tragulus > Tragulus kanchil. The sequence continues at coordinate 76,580,548 of JAIOJX010000024.1, read as the reverse complement.
GACAACTTGAATTTGAGATGTTTCAGATTTGACCTGTAAGTGGAAGTCTAGCTGGCAGATGGGTGCAAAGCTGTGGAGTTTCATGAGAATTGTAGGTTGAACACAGAGACTGGGTCATCTTCAGATCAGTGGAAGTCATGGGAGTAACTGGAATGGCCCTGGAGTGGTATGGGGTCGGGGGAGGGAAGAGAAGAGCAGAGGGGGTTGGATATGACTCATACACATGACATTTACCTTTATTGTTTTAAGAACACCACACTAGGTAAAGCAAATGCTAATGATAAACTATTTACATACTAGGAATACTAGTATGCAGGATCCTATCCTTGGGAGAAAGGACTAGAAGAGAACAACGTGAGCGGGGTGTGAGTGACATAGCTGTCACTGTTTCAAGTTCAGGTATGATCTTCTTGGGAGATCATTTTGGAAAGAGCCCTTGAAGCAGACAGGATTCCTCAGTTCTCTGGATGAGAGGTGAGCTGCCCTGTCAAGCTTGGGGAACCAGGGAGCACAAACCCTGTCCTTCAGGAGCTGAAAGTGCTCAGGGACACTCCCCTATTCTTTGAAAGAGTTTTTGAGCATCGTTTTATTCCAATCCAGGTGGCCCAGGAGGACTCCAGACAGCACCACTTGGCCGAAATGCAACACACCAGGGGAGGAAAGCGAGGCACACCTCAGGGTCCTTTTATTCTCTCCCTTTTTAAATGTATCTACACAGAAAGCCCTGCCAAAGGACGCAATTTAAGACAAATTTAGCTACAGATTTAACAAAGAGTCTCCTCTTAAAGAATAAAATGACTCTAACTGAGGACTGGTATACAAAATATGGGACATACAGTCAACATATTAAAGAGCTGTGAGTCTTTAGATTGGGCAGGAAACTCTCAGAACTGTTAACTTATGTTCCCCAACTTTTGTTTCTTTCTCACCAAAGTCAGGGCTTTCTTGATTCCTTACTTTGGGCAGCATTGTATCAGCAGATCCAGCATCTGCTTACTATCTCAGAGTTGCACCCACCAAGACCAGCAAGGGTAGCTAAGGTCTTGGAGGAGGCTTTCGCTATGAACAGGCCACGCTAAGAATCAGATCTAGGCATGCTAGACACCACCTTGAGGAAGGAGGTTGGTTCTCAAAGATTCTGCCAGCACAGCAGAATAAAAAGTCAGAATAGAAATGAAAGAAAATAAGAGTCACAGCTCTTATACACCTTAGTTTATGAATAGTGATTCACAAAGTTTAAATCATATTTATGTACAGATTTCACAAATTCGTTTTTAAAAAGTTGGGGCTTTCTGAGAAAATATAAGACAAATGGTCACTGTACTATAAATCTAAATCTTTAGGTACCTTTCAGAAGGTAGAAAGGTTTCTTCTTCTTCAGAAGAAGAAAAAACTATTCCAACCCCTCTTCCTTAAAAAAAAAAAAAAGAAGAAAGAGAATCATTGTAATGTTAGCAGTAATTTTCCAAACATTTCATAAAAAAAAAAAAAAAAAACCCTCCTGAATCTAGTCATTCATTCATCTTAGGCAAATATGGAAAAGCTAGAAGAAGAGTAAAGTTACCAGAACAGGGGCTGAGGATGGAAAATGTTTTGCAATTTCATAGCTGTTGCCACCTCAGTTGGTGTAATGGGTCATGAACAGTGTTTTGGTGCCTGCTGCTAAGGGGAGTCCAGAGGAGGCTCCAGACGTAGACTGTGTTGACCTTTATATATTCAGCGTCCCAGAAGCCTTGATGTCTGGAACAGCTGCCTCACCTGTTCCTCTGAACTGAGTCCTGTATCCAACCCCGCGCCCCGCCCCCCAACACTTTGTGAGGTGGAGTCACAGAACTGCCTGCATTCAGCGACTTCCCACTGAGATGAGCTGTAACCATGGAGTTGGAAAATGTTCTTGCTGAGGAAGAAGGGTCCCTCTGATTGTCTGCTCATTGTCTTGAACTCTTGGAGGGGAGAACAGGGCTAAGATTGGCTACAGAGGGAGGGATTTACATTAAACATTGGGGAGCATTTACACTTCCTCTAGACCAAAAGCCATTGGCTGATGTCCCCATGGGAAACTAGGATTTATGTATTTGTCATGAGTCAGGTCAGAGTGCCTGTAAGCAGGCAGTGACTCAGTTAATGCCATCATTCAGTTCTGCATTTTTCCAAATGTCTCCCACTTTCAAAAACACTCACAGACATGGAAATGGGCATATACTTTTATTCTTCCAGTTCTCTAAAGGGAGAGAAGGTTCTCCGAAACCAGTCCTTACCAAGCCTTACCTTGATAAATTTTCTCTTAGCCTGTGGAATCTAGTCATTATATGAGACTGGTGCTGGAAGGTCTGTCACTAGAGAAAGAAATGAACATGACAGAGAGATGATAGCCTACCCCAAGCCCCAGGATCTCTAATCAAATCTAGATATATATCTGAACTCACTAGCCCACGCCTTCTGACCTTACCCACAGTGGGAAGGGAGAACAGAAACACTTTGGGTCAAGGTCCTTTGTGCCTGCCTCCCCAGATTCTTGTCTTCTAGATAAAGAATCAGGGATGAAGTCAGTTATGTAATGACTTATTCAGAGTTAACCAAGCAAAGAGAGTCTAAATAACAATTGCTACAGCACTTAATATATGTCAGACTCTTGATGTGGTCTGTCTTACTGAATTCCTGAAATAGCCCTGTGAGGTAAGGACAATAATTCACTCCATTCTTCAGAAAAGAAAGCCAAGGCTTACAGAGGCTAAGTAACTTGCTTATATGGCTATTAAGGAGCAAGCTGGGATTTAAACCTGGGTCTATCTGACTCCAGAATCCACACTCTTAACTCCTAGACTCTACCATTTCCTAGAGAGAATGCAGAGAGATGCATAGCACATATATATCTGGGAAACTGCTACATTAGCACATGGAAAGAGGGAAGGTGGAAAATCTATTTTTAAATTATAGATAGCATCTTTTTTTGTTGTTTGTTTGTTTGGTTGGTTATTTTGGCCACTTCTATTGGTCTTTCATTTAATTCCATCTTTATTCTCTGGCCTTTGTGGGCCTCCCATCACAGTGGCCTCTCTGCAGCAGAGCACCGGCTCCGGGCGCATGCACTCCAGAGCTCCGATTTGGTAGTTGGACACATCAGTCCAGCCGCTCCACGGCATGTGGGATCTTCCCCGGTCAGGGATCAAACCGGCACTCCTTGCACTGCCAGGCGGTGTCCTTACCCACTGGACCACCAGGGAAGCCCCTAGATAGCATCTTTTATGAAAGGTTAAACATTTCATTGTTGAAAATGGTGATACTAGTCCTACATTTGGCAAATACAGACATGGAGGTCACAGTTGCAAAAAGTTTGTGGTTTTAAAGGGAAGTTGGAATAAATGAATTGGAAGTTTTGGAATGCACCAACACTTCCTCTAATTAAAGGTGGGAACTTGTTTCCTTCTGCCTTGTCCTACTCCAGCTCCATTTCTAGGCTCCGATTCCCAGACCTTCTGTTGAACTATACTGCCCACCCTGATCAACCCCAGTAAATGCTAGGCCTAACCCACTGGCTTCCAGGAAAATGGCAGGCTGGGGCAGAACCTGGGATAATTGCTCCAAGGTGAACTGTCAGTGCTCCCCTGCCTCCAGAAGCCCATAGAAAGAATGATACACAGAGGAAAGTCAAGCTCTAACTCAGGTAGAAAGATGCACTTCTGTCCAGTCACTCTGTCTTTGAACTTGTCCAAAGATTTGATTCTGGAACACCCGCTCTACCCCAAAAGAGTCTGAAGAGACTGGACCTGGGTGTCAGTAGGCATTTTAGTAAAGCTTGAGCAAGGGTATTAGCTGCCTAAGAGATAGGCCTGGTTCTGGGAGCTAAGTTCCCTAAGGAGTGTTTTGAGAGACCTGAGAGGAAGCAGGTTTTCTTGTTACAAGCCTTAAAAGTTCCAGAATCCACACTCTTAACTCCTAGACTCTACCATTTCCTAGAGAGAATGCAGAGAGATGCATAGCACATATATATCTGGGAAACTGCTACATTAGCACATGGAAAGAGGGAAGGTGGAAAATCTATTTTTAAATTATAGATAGCATCTTTTTTTGTTGTTTGTTTGTTTGGTTGGTTATTTTGGCCACTTCTATTGGTCTTTCATTTAATTCCATCTTTATTCTCTGGCCTTTGTGGGCCTCCCATCACAGTGGCCTCTCTCGCAGCAGAGCACCGGCTCCGGGCGCATGCACTCCAGAGCTCCGATTTGGTAGTTGGACACATCAGTCCAGCCGCTCCACGGCATGTGGGATCTTCCCCGGTCAGGGATCAAACCGGCACTCCTTGCACTGCCAGGCGGTGTCCTTACCCACTGGACCACCAGGGAAGCCCCTAGATAGCATCTTTTATGAAAGGTTAAACATTTCATTGTTGAAAATGGTGATACTAGTCCTACATTTGGCAAATACAGACATGGAGGTCACAGTTGCAAAAAGTTTGTGGTTTTAAAGGGAAGTTGGAATAAATGAATTGGAAGTTTTGGAATGCACCAACACTTCCTCTAATTAAAGGTGGGAACTTGTTTCCTTCTGCCTTGTCCTACTCCAGCTCCATTTCTAGGCTCCGATTCCCAGACCTTCTGTTGAACTATACTGCCCACCCTGATCAACCCCAGTAAATGCTAGGCCTAACCCACTGGCTTCCAGGAAAATGGCAGGCTGGGGCAGAACCTGGGATAATTGCTCCAAGGTGAACTGTCAGTGCTCCCCTGCCTCCAGAAGCCCATAGAAAGAATGATACACAGAGGAAAGTCAAGCTCTAACTCAGGTAGAAAGATGCACTTCTGTCCAGTCACTCTGTCTTTGAACTTGTCCAAAGATTTGATTCTGGAACACCCGCTCTACCCCAAAAGAGTCTGAAGAGACTGGACCTGGGTGTCAGTAGGCATTTTAGTAAAGCTTGAGCAAGGGTATTAGCTGCCTAAGAGATAGGCCTGGTTTGAAACAAGGGCTGGGAGCTAAGTTCCCTAAGGAGTGTTTTGAGAGACCTGAGAGGAAGCAGGTTTTCTTGTTACAAGCCTTAAAAGTTCCAGAACATCACTTCTGCCACATTCTATTGGTCAAGTGAGCCACTAAGGCCAACCCAGATCTCAAAAGCAGAGGCAGTCAAGGTTTGTGGCCACCTTCAATGCACCACACATGCCCCCTCTCCAAAAGAGTAAGCAGGGCTCGTAGTGTGACACCTGACTGTTTCCAGGGAATGTCATTATTTTCCCACTGCTGCTGTAACAAATTAGCATGAGCAAAGTGACTTAAAACAATCAATTTATTTTCTTGCATTTCTGGAGGCCGGAAATCTGAAATGTGTCATATAGGTGAAAATCAATGTTTCAAGAGAACTGTTTCTTCTGGAGTCTCTAGAAGAGGATCTATTTCCTTGCCCTTTATAGCTTCTAGAGGCTGCCTTCAGTCCTTGGTTATCATCACACCTCCTCTCTCACCTTGACCCTCTTGCCTCCCTCTCAGAAGCACCTTTGTGGTTAAATTGGGCCCACCCAGATAGTGCAAGATGATCTTTCCATCTCAAGATCCTGAACTTAATCCCATCTGCAAGGTCCTGTTTGCCATGTAAGGTATTATACTCACAGGCTCTGAGGATTAGAATGTGGATATCAAGGGGCCAATAATCTGTCTACCTCAGATACTGAGCCTGACCTAGAACACAGGCTTCCAGCTCATGAGGTGTTTTCTGTTGTAGTAGGAGAGGGCTAGGTCTGTTACTCATTGACTCAAATATATAGCATAACTGACCAGCCTCCAAAATCAGGCCTTCAGCCTAGGAGTGGATTTAGCTCACAGGCCTGTTGGGTGCTGAGTGGCTCTCATCTTTCCTAATACCACTCACATATTTGTATGTCAATCGTCCTTGGCTGGGACAGCTGAGACAAATTGATTCCTTTCTGCATGTCTCAGGTCCTCCATGGCCAGCTCTGGTTTATTTTCACAGCAAGGGCCGATGTGAAGCCCCAGGAGAAAAAAGTCAATGCAGATTCATGTCTGATGAAGCCTGTTGGTCAAGGCACAAAAACTGAAACAAGGGTATTAGCTGCCTAAGAGATAGGCCTGGTTTGAAACAAGGGCTGGGAGCTAAGTTCCCTAAGGAGTGTTTTGAGAGACCTGAGAGGAAGCAGGTTTTCTTGTTACAAGCCTTAAAAGTTCCAGAACATCACTTCTGCCACATTCTATTGGTCAAGTGAGCCACTAAGGCCAACCCAGATCTCAAAAGCAGAGGCAGTCAAGGTTTGTGGCCACCTTCAATGCACCACACATGCCCCCTCTCCAAAAGAGTAAGCAGGGCTCGTAGTGTGACACCTGACTGTTTCCAGGGAATGTCATTATTTTCCCACTGCTGCTGTAACAAATTAGCATGAGCAAAGTGACTTAAAACAATCAATTTATTTTCTTGCATTTCTGGAGGCCGGAAATCTGAAATGTGTCATATAGGTGAAAATCAATGTTTCAAGAGAACTGTTTCTTCTGGAGTCTCTAGAAGAGGATCTATTTCCTTGCCCTTTATAGCTTCTAGAGGCTGCCTTCAGTCCTTGGTTATCATCACACCTCCTCTCTCACCTTGACCCTCTTGCCTCCCTCTCAGAAGCACCTTTGTGGTTAAATTGGGCCCACCCAGATAGTGCAAGATGATCTTTCCATCTCAAGATCCTGAACTTAATCCCATCTGCAAGGTCCTGTTTGCCATGTAAGGTATTATACTCACAGGCTCTGAGGATTAGAATGTGGATATCAAGGGGCCAATAATCTGTCTACCTCAGATACTGAGCCTGACCTAGAACACAGGCTTCCAGCTCATGAGGTGTTTTCTGTTGTAGTAGGAGAGGGCTAGGTCTGTTACTCATTGACTCAAATATATAGCATAACTGACCAGCCTCCAAAATCAGGCCTTCAGCCTAGGAGTGGATTTAGCTCACAGGCCTGTTGGGTGCTGAGTGGCTCTCATCTTTCCTAATACCACTCACATATTTGTATGTCAATCGTCCTTGGCTGGGACAGCTGAGACAAATTGATTCCTTTCTGCATGTCTCAGGTCCTCCATGGCCAGCTCTGGTTTATTTTCACAGCAAGGGCCGATGTGGAGAAGCCCCAGGAGAAACATAAAGGTGCCTTATTAAGCTTCTGCTAGATTCATGTCTGATGAAGCCTGTTGGTCAAGGCAGGTCATATGGTTAGAGTGAGAGTCAGAATAGGGAGGACACCTAAGATTTCATGCAAAGTTTGTGGATACAGAGTGGCAAATAATTAGGATTCTAAAATAATTTTCCTCCCCCTGTGACATGGTTGTTTCATTTCCAGGTGCCAATGAATACAAAGTCCACCAATGAGCATTTGTTAGGGGTTTGCAAGGGCCAGAGATGTGGTTGCACTCTATTCTCCCAAGGTGGCTGCGCCTGTATGCTTAGCCCATTGTATGAGCTCTCCTTGGGCTTCCCAGGAGACACAGGAAGTGTGGGTTCAATTCCTGGGGTCAGGAAGATCCCCTAAAATAGGAAATGGCAACCTACTCCAGTATTCTTGCCTGGAGAATTCCATGCACACAGGAGACTGGAGGGCTCCATGGTGTCGCAGGGTCAGATGTGGCTGAACATGCATAGGCTTTCCTTAACAGATGATGGAACTCCTCCTAGTGAGAGACAGGTTTTATATTCCCTTCCCTCTTGAATCAGCAGGGTCCTGGGGTTGCCTTGAACAACAGAATACAGCAAAAGTGATGCAATGTGACTTGCAAAGATTAGATCACTTCTGCCTGGCTAACAATCTCAAAATGTTCAATTTTGGAACTCAGTAGTCGTGTTTATGAAGCTCAGGTCACATGAAAATGTCCCCTTGAAGAGGAACCAAGGCTTTTCCCCAACAGCCAGCACCAACTGGACAGCCATGTGAACAGGTGACCTTGGAAGCAGATTCTCTAGACCTAATCAAGCCTTTAGAAACTGTAGTCTTGCTGATATTTTGACCACAACCTCATGAGAGCTGCACTATTCAAAAGCATGTCTCAGGCCTTCAGCCTAGGAGTGGATTTAGCTCACAGGCCTGTTGGGTGCTGAGTGGCTCTCATCTTTCCTAATACCACTCACATATTTGTATGTCAATCGTCCTTGGCTGGGACAGCTGAGACAAATTGATTCCTTTCTGCATGTCTCAGGTCCTCCATGGCCAGCTCTGGTTTATTTTCACAGCAAGGGCCGATGTGGAGAAGCCCCAGGAGAAACATAAAGGTGCCTTATTAAGCTTCTGCTAGATTCATGTCTGATGAAGCCTGTTGGTCAAGGCAGGTCATATGGTTAGAGTGAGAGTCAGAATAGGGAGGACACCTAAGATTTCATGCAAAGTTTGTGGATACAGAGTGGCAAATAATTAGGATTCTAAAATAATTTTCCTCCCCCTGTGACATGGTTGTTTCATTTCCAGGTGCCAATGAATACAAAGTCCACCAATGAGCATTTGTTAGGGGTTTGCAAGGGCCAGAGATGTGGTTGCACTCTATTCTCCCAAGGTGGCTGCGCCTGTATGCTTAGCCCATTGTATGAGCTCTCCTTGGGCTTCCCAGGAGACACAGGAAGTGTGGGTTCAATTCCTGGGGTCAGGAAGATCCCCTAAAATAGGAAATGGCAACCTACTCCAGTATTCTTGCCTGGAGAATTCCATGCACACAGGAGACTGGAGGGCTCCATGGTGTCGCAGGGTCAGATGTGGCTGAACATGCATAGGCTTTCCTTAACAGATGATGGAACTCCTCCTAGTGAGAGACAGGTTTTATATTCCCTTCCCTCTTGAATCAGCAGGGTCCTGGGGTTGCCTTGAACAACAGAATACAGCAAAAGTGATGCAATGTGACTTGCAAAGATTAGATCACTTCTGCCTGGCTAACAATCTCAAAATGTTCAATTTTGGAACTCAGTAGTCGTGTTTATGAAGCTCAGGTCACATGAAAATGTCCCCTTGAAGAGGAACCAAGGCTTTTCCCCAACAGCCAGCACCAACTGGACAGCCATGTGAACAGGTGACCTTGGAAGCAGATTCTCTAGACCTAATCAAGCCTTTAGAAACTGTAGTCTTGCTGATATTTTGACCACAACCTCATGAGAGCTGCATCAAAACTACCCAGCCAATGTGTGACACTCTGGAGGGGTGGGATAGGGGGAACATATGTATGACTAATCTGGGAACATACATATCTGTAAACAACAAAACTCTGTAAAAGTTAAAACTAAAATAAAAGTATATAAAAAAAGTATAATTTCAAAACAAAACTACCCAGCCAAGGCACTCTCAGATTTCTGACCATAGAAACAATGAAAGGTAATAAATTATTATTATTGTTTTAAGTCACTAATATTTGAGATGATTTGTTATTCAGCATTAGCTAACTACTATAGACCTATTCATGAGGCTTAGGACAGAGTGAGAATGAGCATGGTCTGAGACTTTAAGGAGCCTACAGTCTCCAGGTGATCAAACAGGCACTAATGGAATCAACAGTTATGCATGTCTTAGGCCACTGGGCTGCTAGAACAGAATACCACAGATTGGGTGGCTAATAAACAACAAGAATTTCTTTCTCATTCTTCTGGAGGCTGGGAAGTCCAAAAGCAACTTATCAGAAGATTTGGTATCTGATAAAATTCCACGTCCTAACTCACAAACTGCTGTCTTCTCACTGCGTCTTTGCATGGAAGGGGCAGGAGAGTCCTTTAGGGTCTCTTTTACAAGATCATGAGAGCTATACTCTTGTGACCTGATCACCGTCCAAATGTCCCAACTCCAAATACCATCACATTGGCATTTAGGATTTCAACACATGAATTCAAGGTGGGTCACAAACTTTCAGTTGATAGAAATATAGAAAGTATGATAGTCAGGATATATTTAGGTTGCTAAGAGGAAGGCTGGGTCAGAAATATGGTGACTATATTTTCCTCAACTCAAAATTGGGATAATCATCTAAAGATAACCCACTGTAACTTTGAATTGGAGCAGAATATTTAGATTTGGCCTGACCAAAATAGTCAGGTTGATATGGTCACTTTGTCCAGAAATTGTCCTTCCCTGTTGGGGCTTGGCACGATCTGTAAGAGTTTTGTGTGGGGACAGCTACTGTGATGGTGAAAAACGGAGGACAGCATGGCCATTTCCACCTTCTTCCTCCCCCTGCCTGATGGAGAGGGCTTCCCCAGCCATCTTGTTCCCATCACCTTTCTCTGTCGAGGGTCTGTGTGTTTTGAGATTTTGTGTTACAGAATCAGGAGATATGTGCTTAGATAGGATGTGTGCCTGAGCTGGAAAAGGGGTTTGGGAGGTAGGAATTTTGGAAAAGAATGCTAGAGGATCAGATTCGGTATACAGAGAAATAAAATGGGAGAGGAAAAAGAGGAATTTAAGAAGTATTGTTTTGATCTTTTCATAGGAATCCAAGAACTTGAGTTATTTTAAAACATTTTTTTGGTTGCCAGATTGAGTTTATTTGATGGCAAATGCTTTGAGAATGGACCATGTGGGTGAAGGCTCTCTGGGGGCTGTGCTGTGATTTCAAAGCAGACGGAGAGTGGGGTGTGGTGAGTGCTTCTTTGTGTAGGAGATGGTTAGATCAGCGAGAGTGAGGAGAAGAAACTGAAAGCCAAAGAAATATTTGTCTGTTCCAGGTTTGGAAGTCTGGGTGACTTACGGCCTGGAGAATTTAAGCTGCCCCAGGCCCAGTGGTGTCCAGATGTGTGAAAGGAGCTCAGAGACTCAAGGCTTTTAGAGATCTGTCTGTGGCGTCACTGACTACTCTGGCTGTAGCCCCTGAAGCAGCTCCCAGAGAGGAGAGTGAAGGAGGGACTTGGTCAGAGCTTGACTATCTATCTCTCAAAACAGAAGGAGCTGATCTGTGGGGAGAAGCAGGAGCCTTGCTGGGCCCCCAATTAGGAACTCGGAAGTAAAAATCAGGGAAAACTGTCCTGAGAATAAGGGTGTGTGTGTGCAAAAATATGCCTCGATTTTCTGAAAATTTCTCAGGAGATTGTGAGTCCCTCAAAGGCAAGGGCTGGTTCTTATTTGTTTTTGTTCCTCAGGCTTAACAGCATGCTCGACAGTTTGTAATTGCTCCATAAATAATATTCAGGAAGGAAGTGAAGGAAGGTTGGCTGGTTCTGTGACCTCCCTTCAAAATTAATTGGCTACCTAATTAAGACATGACATTGTTCTCACTGAAATCTAATTTCTCCTGGAGGCTGAGCTGGTGTAGAAGGCCCTGATTTCAGTCCTAAGTTTCCAGAGTTCTGGAATCCCTTTTATCTGCTCTTTATCCAGCCATGCCTCTTCTCACAGAGAAGACTGAATGGTAGGGAAGCCATCTGCAATCTGCCATGGAGCCATGGAGCTGCTAATAGGTTACTGAAATTCCTTACAGAAGTTACAGTATCTTGCAAAAGAAACTGGCTAAAATGAATTAAATGACCTATGCCTAAAAGGTCTTGGCACAACCTCTAGCACATGGGTCTCAGCTCTCCCTTTCTCTGGTGGATAAACTCAGTCCTATTCACTGACTAATCTGACTGCTTCTTACACTTTATCTCCTCATGCTGCCTTCTTGAACTTTGTTTCTCATCTCTGGCCTTACTTCCTGACATCTTCCAATCTTGGTCCCTGATTCTATTTCCCGGCAGCATTTCTCTTGCTAGCTCTGCTCAGTCTCCTTGGTAGGACTGTGGTAGCAGCCTCCAGGAGGCTCATGCCCTGGGAGATGGGCAACCAGCACAGAGCCATAGAGATAGGTCTGCCCACTCCATGGCCTCTGGAAGGTATCCATCTCTTGATATCCATCTCTTTCCAATAGCTGCACACAGCACATTTTCATACTATTGGGGGGATTAAAATTTAAAAATGGCTGCATCTCAATTCCACCAAACTCCAGGGCTCTGTCTCAGTCCTAGAAGAGCCCCATCCTCCTCCAGCCTTCTGCTTCACCTCAGCAGCCATCCTCTCTGACTCAGCCCTCCATTCTCTACCTAGATGGGGATGGCAAGCTGCCTGGGTTTCTTGTCTCATCTCTTCCACCCCTGAAGGTGGAAGCTTTCTAGGTGCCCCAGCCCTGTTGTGGGCAGTTTGACTGACCTCTGAGGAGCCTGTTTATAATTTAAGATTGCATTGAGATAAGTCCACCAGCAGGTGGTAAGTCTGTGCCTGATTCAGAGGAAGACAATACAGAGGTGGGGTCTGTTTATCCTGTCAATGAGTTTGTCGCACTGCCAGAAAAGTTCCCAGAGAGCCCAGGTGAGTGGTCAGAGGTCAGAGTGGAGAAAGCTCAGGGACCAGGCCCGAGGCTCACCCACCACGCAGGTGAGCCCTCTCTGTGATATGCAAACTCTCAAGAAGGAATGAGACTGGGCCTGCTTTCTCTCCACTGTGGGGCACCAGTGCACTGTGAGGAGGGCCCAAGAGGAGCTGCCAGGGGTCTGCCTTATAGAAGAAGACTGGGGGGCTAAATTCCTTACAGAAGTTACAGTATCTTGCAAAAGAAACTGGCTAAAATGAATTAAATGACCTATGCCTAAAAGGTCTTGGCACAACCTCTAGCACATGGGTCTCAGCTCTCCCTTTCTCTGGTGGATAAACTCAGTCCTATTCACTGACTAATCTGACTGCTTCTTACACTTTATCTCCTCATGCTGCCTTCTTGAACTTTGTTTCTCATCTCTGGCCTTACTTCCTGACATCTTCCAATCTTGGTCCCTGATTCTATTTCCCGGCAGCATTTCTCTTGCTAGCTCTGCTCAGTCTCCTTGGTAGGACTGTGGTAGCAGCCTCCAGGAGGCTCATGCCCTGGGAGATGGGCAACCAGCACAGAGCCATAGAGATAGGTCTGCCCACTCCATGGCCTCTGGAAGGTATCCATCTCTTGATATCCATCTCTTTCCAATAGCTGCACACAGCACATTTTCATACTATTGGGGGGATTAAAATTTAAAAATGGCTGCATCTCAATTCCACCAAACTCCAGGGCTCTGTCTCAGTCCTAGAAGAGCCCCATCCTCCTCCAGCCTTCTGCTTCACCTCAGCAGCCATCCTCTCTGACTCAGCCCTCCATTCTCTACCTAGATGGGGATGGCAAGCTGCCTGGGTTTCTTGTCTCATCTCTTCCACCCCTGAAGGTGGAAGCTTTCACAGGGTGCCCCAGCCCTGTTGTGGGCAGTTTGACTGACCTCTGAGGAGCCTGTTTATAATTTAAGATTGCATTGAGATAAGTCCACCAGCAGGTGGTAAGTCTGTGCCTGATTCAGAGGAAGACAATACAGAGGTGGGGTCTGTTTATCCTGTCAATGAGTTTGTCGCACTGCCAGAAAAGTTCCCAGAGAGCCCAGGTGAGTGGTCAGAGGTCAGAGTGGAGAAAGCTCAGGGACCAGGCCCGAGGCTCACCCACCACGCAGGTGAGCCCTCTCTGTGATATGCAAACTCTCAAGAAGGAATGAGACTGGGCCTGCTTTCTCTCCACTGTGGGGCACCAGTGCACTGTGAGGAGGGCCCAAGAGGAGCTGCCAGCGTGGCTGTATCCAGGCAGAGGAGCCAGTGGCTTGGGGAGCAGCTGCTCCAAGCTGCCCTGGCAAGCCCTTGCCACATTCCAGAGAGCATAGGACCAAGACCCCCCCAGCTTGGCCTGAGACATCTGGACTGGCATCCAGCCTAGGCGTTTCCTCCTTTCACTGTTCTCTTTCTGCAACCTGGGACCAAAGGTTCAGCTGGCGCTTCCATCTTTCGTCTCTGTGGAGGAGCTATGTTGGAAATGAGGAGGGTAGGGAAAGGGGTAGGTGTCAGCCAGGGAAACTTTCCACTTTGCTTAAGGTTGTCAGAACTCCAGATATCTCTAAAATGTGGGCTGAGCACTCCAAGAGCCTGGCACTGTGCCCACCACCCCCAGAATACAGATATGAGGAGGCCTGGTCTCTGCCCCAAGCTGCTCTCTGTCTAGGAGGGAGGGGACTGTTCACCGAAGGGTCCTTGACAGCCTCACCGGCTGGCGACCTGCACTCATGCTCAGTTGTGTCTGACTCTGTGACCCAATGGACTGTAGCCCAATAGACTCCTCCTCCCACAAAATTTTACAGGCAAGATTACTGGAGTGGGTTGCCATTTCCTGCTCCAGCGGATCTTCTCAACCCAGGACTGAATCCACATCTCTTGAAACTGGGTAACTGGAGATCAAAAGAGAAGATGGCACCATGGTTTCCAAACCACTATATGCCACAGGCTGCACAAGGATAAGAATCTTCTCGTTCATGACCAGTGTCTAGCACAGTGCCTGTCCCACTGGAGTAGATTAATGTACATTTTTTGAATGAATTAACTAATGAAATGAGGTAGTCAAAGAAGGCTTCCTGGAGTAAAGGGCATCTGAACAGTCCCTTGGAGGTTGAGCAGGATTTGACCAGGTTGTGCTTAAAGGGAGTTTATCTTAGGCAGCTGGGAGCATTGTGAAGAGAGGCGGGAGAGGAAAATGGCCACAGAAGAGCTATTCTAGACAAGGAGAATAAAGTGCAGGCCCCCAGTATCACCTCTGAGCCCTTTTGAGGTTGGCTTTGCCTTCCACTTCAGTGCTATCTGTACTTTCCAGACAACTCAAGCATTTATTTGCAACCCTTGGAACAAGACTCTTGCTTTCTCTTCACCAGGCCTGTATTCTTGCCTGGAAAATTTCACGGACAGAGAAGCCTGCCAAGTTACAGTCCAAGAGGTCTTGAGTATATATATATATACATCTCTCTCTCTCTCTCTATATATATATATATATATATATGATGATTGAATTAAATCTCTTTAAGTCATGAGAGAGTCAATGTGTATATATATATATATATATAGAGAGAGAGAGAGAGAGAGAGATGTATATATACGGGGCTCCGCTGATGGCTCAGCAGTGAGGATTCTGCTTGCAGTGCAGGAGACCCAGGTTCCATTCCTCGATTGGGAATATCTCCCTGAAGGACCATGGCAATCCACTCCAGTATTTTTGCCTGGAGAATTGCATGGACAAGGAGCCTACAGCCCAATGGGGCCACACAGAGTCAGATACAACTGAAGTGACTAAGCAGCATCAGGTCTGTGCATAGTCTCATTACCTCTGGCAGGAAAACATTCCACCTTAGGCTCTACATCAGTGGTCTCTTCCTCCCAAGGTCTTCCCTTCCACAGTTGGGTTGGTTAGCATCTTACTGACCAACATTCTTGACTTTCTTAATCAATAGAAAGTGATCAGAGTTTAGATAAGAAATTCAAGTCAGGCTTTACTGGGTCTCTTGATGCAGCAGCAGGGAGTAAGACCAAACAACGGTTTCCCTTGCTTGCTCATTTGCTCTAGGTGGGAGGGGGAAAACTATAGTTCCTTATGTCTCTTTGTATTTTGTGGCTCAAGGAGACATTTGTTTAGGTACAAATACTGCAGCATTTCAGCAAAGGGTCCCAGGTCCTAGCCTGACTCAAGTCCTCCTGAGTGTGGCCACATTGCCCTAGGCTTGCCCCATGCTCACTTGTCACCGTCACTTGGTCAAGAATAAGTTATCCCTGATCCCTCAGAGACTGCCTATCACAGTCAGACAATTGACTACAATTTCTGCAACCCGGGTCCCAGTGTCAGAGGTGGCCAGTGTCCAAAAGGTCAAAGGTACAGCTGACAAAATAGAGGTGTGGTCCTGAACACCCTTAACCTTGGCTCAAATACATCTCTAAATGGAAGAGACTGGGTTGAAATGAGCATGACTTACCAAGTTTTTCCAAGAAGCATTTTCCAAGTGTGATTGCTGATCATGCTTGGCACATATCCTTGGCGGACTGGATTTGCCATTAGCCCACATAGCTCCTTGGACCTTGAGATCAAGTCTTATTCTCCTATGTATCACCAACTAAGCACTACAGCAGGCACATGGTAGATTTAATACTTAATTGTTTATTTACTTGGTTAATTAATTGATCACATCCACTTAGAAAAGGTATTATCATAATTTCTTGTCTCTGCCCTCAATCTTTAATTCCTCAATCTTAATTCCCTCTTCTGCAGGAAGGGGTACCCCCTCACCTTGAGAATATGCTAAGGATAGAACATAGTACCAAAAGTAGAAATAAGAAGGTTACTGTGGCAAATGAAATCTGGTTATCAACTAAACATTATATGTTTAGGGCTAGTAAAGATGCTCTAAAGAGAGCACATAGCCAAAGCTCTCACGTTTTAAGGTGAGAAACTGAGACTAGGAAATAGAAATTATTTCTCCAAGATCACACAACATGTCTTAAAACCAGATCCAGATATTTGAGCTTGGTTTTTGATGTTCAGTGTTCATTCTGCTATAGCAGGTTCTCTTCCCCAACCACCACTAACTCTCCTTCTGCTGCCTTTTCCCAAGAAGTAGGCTGGTGGAATGATCATGGGCATTTGCATCAGATATGAGTGCAAATCCTGATTCTGCTACTTAATTGTCATTTGACCTTGTATATCACTCAGATCATTCTCTTGTGAGAGATCTAGCCCCCTGAGGGCCAGTGTCTGAATTTAGTGATAGAATGTTAGCAGAGAGTCTACACCATGGCTCTCAATTAATGTCAGCTCTGCCCTCCTTCCTCCCAGTTCTTGCATCTCTGTCCTTCCTCTGGTTCTGAGGAAATTGACTACAATTTCTGCAACCCGGGTCCCAGTGTCAGAGGTGGCCAGTGTCCAAAAGGTCAAAGGTACAGCTGACAAAATAGAGGTGTGGTCCTGAACACCCTTAACCTTGGCTCAAATACATCTCTAAATGGAAGAGACTGGGTTGAAATGAGCATGACTTACCAAGTTTTTCCAAGAAGCATTTTCCAAGTGTGATTGCTGATCATGCTTGGCACATATCCTTGGCGGACTGGATTTGCCATTAGCCCACATAGCTCCTTGGACCTTGAGATCAAGTCTTATTCTCCTATGTATCACCAACTAAGCACTACAGCAGGCACATGGTAGATTTAATACTTAATTGTTTATTTACTTGGTTAATTAATTGATCACATCCACTTAGAAAAGGTATTATCATAATTTCTTGTCTCTGCCCTCAATCTTTAATTCCTCAATCTTAATTCCCTCTTCTGCAGGAAGGGGTACCCCCTCACCTTGAGAATATGCTAAGGATAGAACATAGTACCAAAAGTAGAAATAAGAAGGTTACTGTGGCAAATGAAATCTGGTTATCAACTAAACATTATATGTTTAGGGCTAGTAAAGATGCTCTAAAGAGAGCACATAGCCAAAGCTCTCACGTTTTAAGGTGAGAAACTGAGACTAGGAAATAGAAATTATTTCTCCAAGATCACACAACATCTCTTACACACCAGATCCAGATATTTGAGCTTGGTTTTTGATGTTCAGTGTTCATTCTGCTATAGCAGGTTCTCTTCCCCAACCACCACTAACTCTCCTTCTGCTGCCTTTTCCCAAGAAGTAGGCTGGTGGAATGATCATGGGCATTTGCATCAGATATGAGTGCAAATCCTGATTCTGCTACTTAATTGTCATTTGACCTTGTATATCACTCAGATCATTCTCTTGTGAGAGATCTAGCCCCCTGAGGGCCAGTGTCTGAATTTAGTGATAGAATGTTAGCAGAGAGTCTACACCATGGCTCTCAATTAATGTCAGCTCTGCCCTCCTTCCTCCCAGTTCTTGCATCTCTGTCCTTCCTCTGGTTCTGAGGAAATTGTAAGGCTACTTAGAAGTGCTTCTGTAGGCCCCCTAAGTCCATTTACCTGCATGTGTTCAGAGTGATCCCTCCTTCCAGTTTCTAAGGAAAATGATGTCCCACTGTGCAACCATGTTGGTGGACAAAGATGGGTGGGTCTCATCCTGAGATATAGGATCTAACCCAGTTCTTCTTGCTAAAGTTCAGCAGTGATGGTATCTTCTCTATCTTGTCCTCCAGGAGGATGCAGAAAACTCCTCTTTTTGCCTTTCTCTTCCCTTGGTCTGCTCTGTGTTTATTATTTTTTTCCCTGCCTATTTAGCCTCCTTTGCTCCCTCTTCAAGGCTCCAGGAGCCACTGCCACCTCTTCTTTCCATCCTCCTCATCCCTGTGATTTGTCTGTGAATGGCGGCTGAGTGATGTCGCCTGTACGCAGCCCCACCCGGCGCCAGACATCTTCCCAGCCACACACGGTGCTGCCTTTGGCAGAGAGCTTATCTCTGCCCACCACATTACAACTTCTGAGGCCGTCAGTTCAGGAAAGACAGACAGAAACAGAACAATTGAAATGAATCTGCAGGCTGGCCTTGACAGCTGTCTCAGTCAGCTGGATGCTTGGGGAGAAGTAGGACATGAGGCTGCTTTCTTGGCTCCTTGACAAAATGCCAGAGACCCCAGGGCCTCTTTCTGTTCCACTGGGTGGATGCTACTAACTCTTCCTGCCCCAGGTCCTCTTGCTGGGCTGCACAAACACCTTGCCAGAAAATTTCAGGCAGGCTAAAGCAATCTGCTGGGAAAACAAATCTTGTGCCCAGCAGGGCAGGATGGGCCAAATGGTTTCAGTTTAATCCAAAAGCTCAGAGCAGAGCAAACCTCTTAAGTTTGGAGGGACTTTTTGGTTGTTGTTTTAAGGACAGCCTGTCTTTTCTGTGTTGACTGCCTCCTTGCTCCTTTTTGCCTTGCTCTCTCCTCTTCTCTTCCTGGCATTGGAGAAGGTCAGGAATGAAGGGCAGAAAGCAGGGCCAGAAGGGAAGCAATTTCACTGTCTGGTGGTGTCCTTGACTTTCAGTCTCAATAGAAGACCTCATTGATATTCCAGTGCTAGCCAGCATGACCTCGTGTTCAAGGAGCACGGTCCAACTTTATCAAAGCATCTTCATTTCCATTCATCCATTTTAGTCCCCTACAGCCCTGGATAGGGAGTAAGGTGAGAGACAGGCCTCAAGGGCCATGGAGGTCAGCTGTGTCCCACACTCAGTTCCCTCTTAACCATTGGCATCTTTGACCATCCCCTTAGAGAACATGTCTTTTGTGGATCCAGAGAAGAACTTCCTGAAGCTTCCACACACTGGCTTCATACTGAGGTCCATGAGAGCATGGACTCTAGTCCAAAATCTGACTCTGCTCTGTGTGACTGTGGAGCCTTGGGCAAGTTCCTTATCTTCTCTGTACCTTGGTTTCCTTATCTGTAATGCAGTGGTAATATGGTACCTAACTCATAGTGCTCTTAGGAGGACTAATAGATTACTCTGTGGAAAGTGCATAGCAGTGTTGTGCAGTACACAGGAAGTACTGTATCAGTGTTTGCTCACTAAAGTAGTCCCAGTTCTGAACCACTGTGCCACAGTCTTCCCTCAGTCATGGACAGTGCTCAGAGAGATTTCCCTAAATCTCTCCTTTTCCAATCTCTTACTGAACACTTACAATGTGCCTTGGCCCCTTTGGTTTATGGTATGAATGAAGCAAAATAGTCCCTGTGCTCATGGAATTTACAGTAAATGCACAAAACAATACATAATTTCAAATGGTGTGGTGTACCATGAAGGAAGCAAAGAGCATGATGCTGTGCAAGAGATTAATTGTTGGGGGGAGTAGGGTAGGAGGGTATGAGCCCCTCAACCAGGAGATGACACTGAGCCCAGACTAGAAGGGTAAAGAAGAGTGGTTACAGAAGTTGGGGGATGAGAAAGAGAATTCTGGGCAGAGAGAAGAGCATGCACCTTGAGTGAAAAGAACTGGGACATATAGGAAAACAAAAGAGAAGCAATGTAGCTAGACCCCAGGGAATAGGGGCTGTGAGAGAGGCATCTGGAGAGTTAGGTAGAACCAGAGCTAAGATTCCAGCTTGTAATTCATGGAGAGTGAATTATGGAAGGACTTTATGTGGTGAAGTGGTGGGGTCCCATTTTGGCTTTTAGAGCTCACTCTGGCCTGTGTGTGGGAAGCTGCTTGGTGGCCAATGGATGAAGAAGGGAGTGAATAGGAGGGTGTACAGTGTTTCAGGTGGGAGATGATGGTGACTTAGGTTGATATGTGGCTGTGGGTGAAGAGAAGTGCGCTAAACTGAGACAAGTTTTGGAAGTAGAAGGAAGAGCTTAGAAGTGGTGTATGTGAGAAAGCTTTTATGGTTTCCAGGGGTGTTAAGCTGGGTGTGGTGGTGCTAGAGGTAAAGAACTTTCCTGCCAATACAGGAGATGTAAGGGACTTGAGTTCAATCCCTGGGTGGAGAAGATCCCCTAGGTGAAGAAGATCTGTTCATGGTAACCCACTCCAGTGTTCCTGCCTGGAGAATCCCATGAACAGAGGAACCTTGTGGGCTATAGATGATGGGGTTGCAAGTTGTTGGACAGGACTAAAGGGACTCATACATGGACAAATGCTGGGTGTGGTTCAAGAGGCTGGAGATGGGTGAATGTAAGGGGATGGCTTTGAGGGTGGTATCAATGGTGCCTTCCCCCTTCACACTGTGGCTGGAACACCTGGGTAGATGAAGATGAAGAATGCAGTACTTGCAAGCATTCCTTTCCTCAACATTCCTAAGCACCCTCTTTTGAATGTGCTCCATTTTGCCTTTAGTGAAGATTTGGGATGCTAGTCTTAGAACAGAATATGAATGAAGCCCCTGTGCTCAATTCGAAAAAAAAAAAGGGGGAAGAAGGAAGCAAAGAGCATGATGCTGTGCAAGAGATTAATTGTTGGGGGAGTAGGGTAGGAGGTATGAGCCCTCAACCAGGAGATGACACTGAGCCCAGACTAGAAGGGTAAAGAAGAGTGGTTACAGAAGTTGGGGGATGAGAAAGAGAATTCTGGGCAGAGAGAAGAGCATGCACCTTGAGTGAAAAGAACTGGGACATATAGGAAAACAAAAGAGAAGCAATGTAGCTAGACCCCAGGGAATAGGGGCTGTGAGAGAGGCATCTGGAGAGTTAGGTAGAACCAGAGCTAAGATTCCAGCTTGTAATTCATGGAGAGTGAATTATGGAAGGACTTTATGTGGTGAAGTGGTGGGGTCCCATTTTGGCTTTTAGAGCTCACTCTGGCCTGTGTGTGGGAAGCTGCTTGGTGGCCAATGGATGAAGAAGGGAGTGAATAGGAGGGTGTACAGTGTTTCAGGTGGGAGATGATGGTGACTTAGGTTGATATGTGGCTGTGGGTGAAGAGAAGTGCGCTAAACTGAGACAAGTTTTGGAAGTAGAAGGAAGAGCTTAGAAGTGGTGTATGTGAGAAAGCTTTTATGGTTTCCAGGGGTGTTAAGCTGGGTGTGGTGGTGCTAGAGGTAAAGAACTTTCCTGCCAATACAGGAGATGTAAGGGACTTGAGTTCAATCCCTGGGTGGAGAAGATCCCCTAGGTGAAGAAGATCTGTTCATGGTAACCCACTCCAGTGTTCCTGCCTGGAGAATCCCATGAACAGAGGAACCTTGTGGGCTATAGATGATGGGGTTGCAAGTTGTTGGACAGGACTAAAGGGACTCATACATGGACAAATGCTGGGTGTGGTTCAAGAGGCTGGAGATGGGTGAATGTAAGGGGATGGCTTTGAGGGTGGTATCAATGGTGCCTTCCCCCTTCACACTGTGGCTGGAACACCTGGGTAGATGAAGATGAAGAATGCAGTACTTGCAAGCATTCCTTTCCTCAACATTCCTAAGCACCCTCTTTTGAATGTGCTCCATTTTGCCTTTAGTGAAGATTTGGGATGCTAGTCTTAGAACAGAATATGAGACTCCTGAAATTTTTTTGTTTGTTTGTTTTAGCACAGAGCAAAGAATGACTATTGTCTCTCTGTTCTAAATTCCATGCTTCCATCCCGAAGAATTCAGAATCTGGGTCCAGATTAACCCTAACTCTACTACTTAAAAGCTATAAGATTTTGGGTAAACTATTTAAAACTCTCTGTGCCTCAATTTCCTCTTTTGCAAAATGGAAATCAGGAGGTACCTACCCCAAAGGTTATTCTGAGGATAACTGAGCTGTACTAAGCACATGGTGAACATTAACATTCATAGGGCGAATGACTGTGCTTACCAGCTTTTAAAGCTACACAAAGCTTATCATCTTGTAAAACCCTGAAACCTTCCTATACACAACACTGCTAAGCCCTGCCTCCATCATTTTGCACTTGTATGCTTGGATTTTAAACTCAAGTTCAGGGCCTAAATGATTCCTATTAAGTCTCATTTTGTTAGATACAGCCCTTGGTGCCAGCCTATCAGTTTCCTTTGGGTTTTAATAAGAAAGAGGTCACATAATGCATGCTAAGTTTATTTTGGTGGCTACAGAGGCATCCATGGATGGTGCTTTTGCCATCCTCTTGCCTCCTGGTTAGTGGCCTTGGCCCTGGAGGTGAAGCAGGGGCAGGTCAGGGCTGAGATGGAGCTGAGGATTCAGCAGTACTCTGTTTTTCCCTGAGGCTGATACAACACAGCTGTCTTGGAGTTCTTCCTCCAAGGTAGGGCCAAAGGTATCTACCTGTTCAATCCTGGGTGGAGAAGATCCCTAGGTGAAGAAGATCTGTTCATGGTAACCCACTCCAGTGTTCCTGCCTGGAGAATCCCATGAACAGAGGAACCTTGTGGGCTATAGATGATGGGGTTGCAAGTTGTTGGACAGGACTAAAGGGACTCATACATGGACAAATGCTGGGTGTGGTTCAAGAGGCTGGAGATGGGTGAATGTAAGGGGATGGCTTTGAGGGTGGTATCAATGGTGCCTTCCCCCTTCACACTGTGGCTGGAACACCTGGGTAGATGAAGATGAAGAATGCAGTACTTGCAAGCATTCCTTTCCTCAACATTCCTAAGCACCCTCTTTTGAATGTGCTCCATTTTGCCTTTAGTGAAGATTTGGGATGCTAGTCTTAGAACAGAATATGAGACTCCTGAAATTTTTTTGTTTGTTTGTTTTAGCACAGAGCAAAGAATGACTATTGTCTCTCTGTTCTAAATTCCATGCTTCCATCCCGAAGAATTCAGAATCTGGGTCCAGATTAACCCTAACTCTACTACTTAAAAGCTATAAGATTTTGGGTAAACTATTTAAAACTCTCTGTGCCTCAATTTCCTCTTTTGCAAAATGGAAATCAGGAGGTACCTACCCCAAAGGTTATTCTGAGGATAACTGAGCTGTACTAAGCACATGGTGAACATTAACATTCATAGGGCGAATGACTGTGCTTACCAGCTTTTAAAGCTACACAAAGCTTATCATCTTGTAAAACCCTGAAACCTTCCTATACACAACACTGCTAAGCCCTGCCTCCATCATTTTGCACTTGTATGCTTGGATTTTAAACTCAAGTTCAGGGCCTAAATGATTCCTATTAAGTCTCATTTTGTTAGATACAGCCCTTGGTGCCAGCCTATCAGTTTCCTTTGGGTTTTAATAAGAAAGAGGTCACATAATGCATGCTAAGTTTATTTTGGTGGCTACAGAGGCATCCATGGATGGTGCTTTTGCCATCCTCTTGCCTCCTGGTTAGTGGCCTTGGCCCTGGAGGTGAAGCAGGGGCAGGTCAGGGCTGAGATGGAGCTGAGGATTCAGCAGTACTCTGTTTTTCCCTGAGGCTGATACAACACAGCTGTCTTGGAGTTCTTCCTCCAAGGTAGGGCCAAAGGTATCTACCTGTTCAAGGTCGTTTAGTGGGTTGGCCAGTGACACAGATCAGGACTGGGGCCGCCATTCAGTTCTTTCTCTAAAGGCCCTTCCACTTTATGTTCTTACCTCTTCCCAAACCACTCTATCATATTGTCTGACCACAGACTAGAGAATATAGTCCAGAGGGAAAGAGATGCGCAGCTCCTAGGAATCCTCTTTCCTCTCATACACTTCCACAGAGTGGGTGTGTACTAGGGTGCCTTTGAATTTAGGCACCACACACCTAACCTGCACCTTCCTTGCACAGCACCCCTGTCCCATACCTACTGTCTCTGCACCATTCAGAACCCCTCTTCCATCTTGGTTGGGTAAATCTGTGCTCTGCTCCATTTGTACTTCTCTGTTGAACCTTTCCAAAATCCTACCACATCTTTGAGTTTATTGCCTCATAGTTACAGTGGGTGCCTTTGATGTTCATGCTTAACTGTACATATTACTGAGCCTTTATTCTTCTTTGCCTTCTTTTTCTTCATCTTCTTCTTCCCCTTCCCCTCCTCCTCCTTCTTCTTCCTCCCTAACTTCCTGAGGGCTGGCAGGTCTTCTATTAGGCTGAGAGTTCCCACAGGAGGGTTATATATCCCAGGAGTTCCTCTCCTTCTCTGCATGCATTCATGGAGGGAGTTGAACTTCAAGGTGATCCTGGCGCTTAGCAAAGGATTGTGAAGAGAGTCAAACCCAGAAAGCCAGTGCAGCAAGGATCCACTGATTCTACAGTCCTATCAGATTCTAGGAGAGTTAGGAGTGTGGGGACACATTCCAATGCCAGACCCATGTAGCTGCCCTCCAGGCTGGGCATAACAACATGTCCTTTGTACAACTGGAAGACTTAACCAGATTCTAGAACTGATGAGTCCTTTCGGCCAGTGCCTGCCACTGATTCCTTCTCCTGTTAAACATGGATGCTGATAGGTATTTTTCCAGGCGGCAGATTCTAGTAAGAATTGAATTTCCCTAACAAGCAGGCTTGAAAATAACTAGGAGGGCAACAGAGAGGGGAAGGTAACTCTTGTTAGATTCAAATTCTGGCAACACACATCTTCACTGGAAAGATCCACTGAGGTGAGAAAAAAGAGAAGGTAGGGCCAAAGGTATCTACCTGTTCAAGGTCGTTTAGTGGGTTGGCCAGTGACACAGATCAGGACTGGGGCCGCCATTCAGTTCTTTCTCTAAAGGCCCTTCCACTTTATGTTCTTACCTCTTCCCAAACCACTCTATCATATTGTCTGACCACAGACTAGAGAATATAGTCCAGAGGGAAAGAGATGCGCAGCTCCTAGGAATCCTCTTTCCTCTCATACACTTCCACAGAGTGGGTGTGTACTAGGGTGCCTTTGAATTTAGGCACCACACACCTAACCTGCACCTTCCTTGCACAGCACCCCTGTCCCATACCTACTGTCTCTGCACCATTCAGAACCCCTCTTCCATCTTGGTTGGGTAAATCTGTGCTCTGCTCCATTTGTACTTCTCTGTTGAACCTTTCCAAAATCCTACCACATCTTTGAGTTTATTGCCTCATAGTTACAGTGGGTGCCTTTGATGTTCATGCTTAACTGTACATATTACTGAGCCTTTATTCTTCTTTGCCTTCTTTTTCTTCATCTTCTTCTTCCCCTTCCCCTCCTCCTCCTTCTTCTTCCTCCCTAACTTCCTGAGGGCTGGCAGGTCTTCTATTAGGCTGAGAGTTCCCACAGGAGGGTTATATATCCCAGGAGTTCCTCTCCTTCTCTGCATGCATTCATGGAGGGAGTTGAACTTCAAGGTGATCCTGGCGCTTAGCAAAGGATTGTGAAGAGAGTCAAACCCAGAAAGCCAGTGCAGCAAGGATCCACTGATTCTACAGTCCTATCAGATTCTAGGAGAGTTAGGAGTGTGGGGACACATTCCAATGCCAGACCCATGTAGCTGCCCTCCAGGCTGGGCATAACAACATGTCCTTTGTACAACTGGAAGACTTAACCAGATTCTAGAACTGATGAGTCCTTTCGGCCAGTGCCTGCCACTGATTCCTTCTCCTGTTAAACATGGATGCTGATAGGTATTTTTCCAGGCGGCAGATTCTAGTAAGAATTGAATTTCCCTAACAAGCAGGCTTGAAAATAACTAGGAGGGCAACAGAGAGGGGAAGGTAACTCTTGTTAGATTCAAATTCTGGCAACACACATCTTCACTGGAAAGATCCACTGAGGTGAGAAAATGAGAAAAAAAAAATCTGTGAGGCACTCCTTCTCAAGTTTCCCATTCTTCAAATAAACCTTGGTTAACTTTCTCTGCCAATCTGTTGGTCTAGCTTGTAAAAGACCAGGGAAGAGAGGGGTTGAGGTAAGACAGAGAAGAAGAAAAATAGAAATGTGTATAATGCTTTGCATCTTTTTGAAGCACTTTCATCCCTATAAGCTCAACATTCATTAGGTGCTATTTTTATACATTCAGTCATCTGTCACTTTGTCAGAGCCTTCTATGTGCCAGGTCACCCCTTAGGTGCTAAGAGGAATGTAATGATGAAGTACAACTGGAGGAGATAAGCCTTAGTGGGGGTGGAGATGGGGGAGACAGAACAAACAAAAGATGAGGACTTATGGTGGAAAAAAAGAGGCATGGGGACCAAAGGAGGAAAAAGCCCATCCTATGATAGAGATATCAAGCCCTCCACAAAGGAAGTGATAGCTGATCTGGGTTCCTCCTGATGGAGGAGTAAAGGAGAAATGGAAAGAAGAAAGTTTTGCCTTTTGTCTCGTCTAACTCTCCTTACAATTGATACTCATCATCAGAGAGGCAGCATGGTGTAAGGCCTAGAAAACAGAGTGTATCCGGAGAAGATGAAAGAACTTTGGAGCTTGATCTGAAGAGCGGATGTGGAGACAAGAAACAGTCTCATTATTATCTGAAGGACGATGGAGAATAGAAAGACATCCATAGTCCCTCATAGGATGATACTACATGTGACTACAGTGGGAGAGAACCTGGGCCAGTACCTGGAAGGGAAATAATTGAACTCAATAGGGTTTCTTTGTTGGGTCAGACACCAAAGAATCTGCCTACAATGTAGGAAACCCAGGTTCATGTCCTGAGTCAGGAAAATGCCCGAAGAGGAATAGCTACCCACACCAGTATTCTTGCCTGGGAAACTCTCATTTGTTGAGTCAGACACCAGATTCTAAAAACAAAGCAGGCTTGAAAATAACTAGGAGGGCAACAGAGAGGGGAAGGTAACTCTTGTTAGATTCAAATTCTGGCAACACACATCTTCACTGGAAAGATCCACTGAGGTGAGAAAATGAGAAAAAAAAAATCTGTGAGGCACTCCTTCTCAAGTTTCCCATTCTTCAAATAAACCTTGGTTAACTTTCTCTGCCAATCTGTTGGTCTAGCTTGTAAAAGACCAGGGAAGAGAGGGGTTGAGGTAAGACAGAGAAGAAGAAAAATAGAAATGTGTATAATGCTTTGCATCTTTTTGAAGCACTTTCATCCCTATAAGCTCAACATTCATTAGGTGCTATTTTTATACATTCAGTCATCTGTCACTTTGTCAGAGCCTTCTATGTGCCAGGTCACCCCTTAGGTGCTAAGAGGAATGTAATGATGAAGTACAACTGGAGGAGATAAGCCTTAGTGGGGGTGGAGATGGGGGAGACAGAACAAACAAAAGATGAGGACTTATGGTGGAAAAAAAGAGGCATGGGGACCAAAGGAGGAAAAAGCCCATCCTATGATAGAGATATCAAGCCCTCCACAAAGGAAGTGATAGCTGATCTGGGTTCCTCCTGATGGAGGAGTAAAGGAGAAATGGAAAGAAGAAAGTTTTGCCTTTTGTCTCGTCTAACTCTCCTTACAATTGATACTCATCATCAGAGAGGCAGCATGGTGTAAGGCCTAGAAAACAGAGTGTATCCGGAGAAGATGAAAGAACTTTGGAGCTTGATCTGAAGAGCGGATGTGGAGACAAGAAACAGTCTCATTATTATCTGAAGGACGATGGAGAATAGAAAGACATCCATAGTCCCTCATAGGATGATACTACATGTGACTACAGTGGGAGAGAACCTGGGCCAGTACCTGGAAGGGAAATAATTGAACTCAATAGGGTTTCTTTGTTGGGTCAGACACCAAAGAATCTGCCTACAATGTAGGAAACCCAGGTTCATGTCCTGAGTCAGGAAAATGCCCCGAAGAAGGGAATAGCTACCCACACCAGTATTCTTGCCTGGGAAACTCCATGGACTGAGGAGATTGGTGGGCTACAGTGCATGGGACTGCAAAGAGTCAGACATGACTGAGCAACAGTCTCTTTCCCTTTCAGAGAAGAAAGCGTGTGATGTAATGGAGACAAGTCAGCCAAGGGTGATGCTTCCTTCCCCCAAAAGGAATTTTGGTAAACTTTGGAGACGATTTTGGTTGCCACAATTGGAGGTGGTTGTTTCTGGCCTCTAGTGGCTAATAGAGGCCAGGGATATGGCTACACAGCCTACAGTGCACAGGAAGCTCCTCAACAAAGAATTCTCCATGTCCAAATGTAAATAGTGCTATGGTCAGTGTAGTGGATGTAGAGGAAGGACTGGAGTTCTAACCTCAAATAACCGCAGTGTCACTTACCAGCCCTGAAGAAATGGGCAAGCTTTTCAACCTCTCATCAGTGTCCTTATCTGTGAAATGAGAATAACACCAGTTTTTAGCATCACAGTGCCATTTGGTGGCATCTTTTATGTAGTGTCAGTAAAGTTCCGGCTACTGACACCATGCACAAAGATCAACTCAGAATGGATTAAAGACCTAAATGTAAGACCAGTAAAGTTCTGGCTACAGAGAATGTGCCCCATTAGTGCCTGTTATTAGATCATGAAGATTTCTTTTTTTTTTTTTTTCTTTTCATTGGCAGGACTGACCAATAATGTATCAGAGGGTCAGAGAGGTCATGAGCTATAATAAGTCTTCTTGAGAATGAATACTCAAGATTCTTCAGGGATGTTATGGAGGATTTTTTGGAATAAATGGGAATTAGGCTACATGATGTGCTAGTCACTTGGTCCTCTTATTGTGGCATTTCACTTCAGGTGAGTCCTAACATTTGCATGCAGCCCAGCACCCCTATGGATCAGAGGGGTGCACTCTCTGGAAATCAAAGAACTGATGAATGACTCTTGATGAAAATGGTACTAGAACGTCACTCTGCACCTTAAATAACGGCTCCACTGTATTCTGTCCTTTAATAAAAAGCACACACTGAAGCAGGTCCCTCCAGAGTAATGCAATGTATGTAAATGTCAGAAGAAGACCCAAGAAGCAAGGGGAAGTTGGGGCACTCTGTTGGGGAAGGGGGAGGCTGAGGGAAATATGAGAAGCCCTGTGACAGCGAGGTGTCAAGTAGAATATTGGCCTGCCTGTTCTCTGCCTCCACCAGCCAGCACGAGAAAAAGCATTGCTGGAAATAGAGGAATCTGAAACTCTGGTGCCTCTGGTCAAGAAAGCCAGGAGTCTATGACCTGGGTACTACAAAGGGTGACCTCACCCCTCCGCAATCTAGATGCCAAGTCAGGAATCTCTGGGAAGAGTCTAAGGAAGGCCTGCAGAACAGCCTCCACCCAGAATGCCCATCCTCCACATTAATCTTCTGCACTGCCTGATCCCCCTGCTCTCACTGCCATCTGCAAGGCTGAGGCTATGAGAAGAGATGGGAGAGGAAGAATGATAATAACAAACCTCAGGCTAGAAGCCAAACATGAACCTAATTCGAAGGCTTATTCAGGGAACAATAAAAGGCGTTAGGGTGTCTTGGACTGTCTGCCTTAGCTGGAGAGTGCCCAGGCACCCTGCCCAGCAGCCCTCTGCCCAAGGAGGTCATTGCAAGGCTGTCAAGAGATTTGCTGTTGTTTGACTTCATCACCTTTTCCTGTGGCAGCTGAACTTGACTTTTCCAGATGTTACTTGCTGTCTGCTGATGCTCCTCCCAGGTCTGACTACTGCATGGCAGTGTGTGTCTGGGTGGGAGGGTAACACAAACTGCCCTGTCCATTCTTCCCACTATCCACACCTTAAACTCCAGCTGAGCTGGACTCTTTGTGATTCCCCAAACATGTCTGGCATATTTCCACCTTGAGCCTTTGTGCCTGCTCTTTCCTCTATTTGGAAGTCTGTCCACACTTCATTCAAGGAGGTTCTCATTCTTTAGGGTTCTGATAGGCACTACCTGTGGTCTAGCTTTTAACTGTTTTCCCCAAAAAACTGCCTAAAATTTTCAGCACACACTGAAGCAGTCCCTCCTAGAAGTAATTCGGCTCCACTGTATTCTGTCCTTTAATAAAAAGCACACTGAAGCAGGTCCCTCAGAGTAATGCAATGTATGTAAATGTCAGAAGAAGACCCAAGAAGCAAGGGAAGTTGGGGCACTCTGTTGGGGAAGGGAGGATGAGGGAAATATGAGAAGCCCTGTGACAGCGAGGTGTCAAGTAGAATATTGGCCTGCCTGTTCTCTGCCTCCACCAGCCAGCACGAGAAAAAGCATTGCTGGAAATAGAGGAATCTGAAACTCTGGTGCCTCTGGTCAAGAAAGCCAGGAGTCTATGACCTGGGTACTACAAAGGGTGACCTCACCCCTCCGCAATCTAGATGCCAAGTCAGGAATCTCTGGGAAGAGTCTAAGGAAGGCCTGCAGAACAGCCTCCACCCAGAATGCCCATCCTCCACATTAATCTTCTGCACTGCCTGATCCCCCTGCTCTCACTGCCATCTGCAAGGCTGAGGCTATGAGAAGAGATGGGAGAGGAAGAATGATAATAACAAACCTCAGGCTAGAAGCCAAACATGAACCTAATTCGAAGGCTTATTCAGGGAACAATAAAAGGCGTTAGGGTGTCTTGGACTGTCTGCCTTAGCTGGAGAGTGCCCAGGCACCCTGCCCAGCAGCCCTCTGCCCAAGGAGGTCATTGCAAGGCTGTCAAGAGATTTGCTGTTGTTTGACTTCATCACCTTTTCCTGTGGCAGCTGAACTTGACTTTTCCAGATGTTACTTGCTGTCTGCTGATGCTCCTCCCAGGTCTGACTACTGCATGGCAGTGTGTGTCTGGGTGGGAGGGTAACACAAACTGCCCTGTCCATTCTTCCCACTATCCACACCTTAAACTCCAGCTGAGCTGGACTCTTTGTGATTCCCCAAACATGTCTGGCATATTTCCACCTTGAGCCTTTGTGCCTGCTCTTTCCTCTATTTGGAAGTCTGTCCACACTTCATTCAAGGAGGTTCTCATTCTTTAGGGTTCTGATAGGCACTACCTGTGGTCTAGCTTTTAACTGTTTTCCCCATCTGCCTCATTTTACAGTACATTGATTTTGTTTGGAGAAGAAAAGTCAATGTGCTCTCCTAAAAATAATGATTTTTCCAGGCTTATATTTTTAAGTTTTTATTTATTTATTTTTGGCTATGCTGGGTGTTCAGGCTTTCTCTAATTGCAGTGATCAGGCCTTATCACTGTGGTGGGCAAATGCCAATCTCTAGGGCACATGGCCTTCAGTAGCAGCAGCACAAGGACTCAGTAGCTGTGGCACATGGGCTTAGCTGCCCCTCGGCATATGGAATCTTCCTGGACCAGGATCAAACTTGTGTTCCAAGTGCTGGCAGGCAGATTCTCAACCACTGGACCAGGGAAGTCCTTCCAGGCTTCTTTTTGATAGAGGTGAGAATGTGACTATCTGGCCAATGAAATATACTTTTCCTTTTAACAAGAAAGAGAGCTGTCATGTATCTGATAGGTGTCTTCTGCTTTTCCCCTTCTTGCTCCCTTGAAAAGTCTATGATACAGTGCCTGGGTGTGGAGAAATCAACCCAGGAAGGTGACATGTTAAGGATACTGGCCTGGAAGACCAGGCCTGCTCCTTGATGATATCCTTGAGACCTACACTGGCCTCCTGTCCTACTCGCTGTCACAAGAGAAACACAAGGCCCTACTTGTTGAACCTCAGTATTTAGGCTTCTGTTACATACAGTCAAAGGCTGTCCTGGCTGCTGAGAAGGCTCATCTCAATAGTTGCTTTCTCCATTTTTAACCATTCTGACTAGGCAGGCCTTCTTTGCCTCTAAGTTCCCTGGTTCTATATACCTCTTCCAGGGAAGTTATCTTATTTGAACATTCCCACTGTGTATTTGTCTCAACGACTTCAGTGTGCATACTTTGAGGGGAAAAGAATATGTCTTCTCCCCCAGGAACACCCACAGTAGCACTGACCTTGAGAGATCCTTGGTGTAGATTGTTGAACAGATTTGGTTGGCACTAGTCCCTCTTCTCCAGGATCTACTATGATTAAAGCATAAGTAGGGAGGATTATTTGATAATGATC
Organism: Tragulus kanchil; assembly: GCA_022376925.1. Lineage (NCBI taxonomy): Eukaryota > Metazoa > Chordata > Mammalia > Artiodactyla > Tragulidae > Tragulus > Tragulus kanchil. The sequence continues at coordinate 76,548,585 of JAIOJX010000024.1, read as the reverse complement.
CTACCATAGACTTCCCACTTGCTTCCTGTGCCTCCTGAGCATGCCCCTCACCCTCTCTCCAAGCCTGGACTCCTCCAGATCAGTGAGGTGTTGGGTCAGGGAGGGTGAGGAGGAAGTATCCTTATCAGCCCCTTCTAAAAAGCAGGATTAGAGTAGGTATATACTGGTCTCTTGAGAATCTGCTCCCTCTGCCCTTCCTAAGGCTGTTGCATGAAGGCAAAGGAAGATTCAAAAGAGCTCTTCTCCCCACTACAGACTTTCATGAAGCAGAAGTCATCTGACCAGTCTCCAGCTTTCAGGCAGGAAAATTCTATAGCTTCTAGAACAGATGAAAAAGATCCAAGGTATCTTTTCAAACAATGGCAAATGCCAAACAGTAAGAAGGACCTGGGCCTAAGACCTGTTGAGTTTTTTCTGAGGTGTAGTGGCATTTTGCCTGGTGTCACTAGGGGGACAAGTCAACTGCACGTCTGGGGTCTGTCTCTTTAAAAGTATTTCCCCTTCTGCAGGCTCAGGGGCTGGAAGGAGTATGTCTGTCACCCTGCTAACCCTGTGAGCTCCTTCAAGACAAGGCATGTCTTATTCATATTTGTTTTTGCCACCTAACAGTATACCTGTCACGAAAGATGCTCAATAAATATTTACGGGAGGAAGGAAGTGAGGAAGGGAGGGAGGCGGTAAATAAAGTTGACAGGCAAGCAAGCCCTTCCCTTCCCCTGCCCAACCGAACCTTCCTTTGTGGCAATGGCCTTCAAATGATGCCCTGGCTCTCCTTTCATCCTTCGGGCCCTGTTCAGACATTACCTCATCTCTCATCTCTCTCTGGGTTTTTCGTGTCTAAGTAGAATTGATCATTCAGTGCTTTAGTAACATACGGGTTCTCCATCACAGCATTTACTCAACTGGATTGAGTCTCTGCTCCTCTCTCTTCAGCACTAGATGGAGCTTTGTCTTTTTTATTTTTTTTAATTTAATTTATTTTATTTATGTATTTTTTTTTTACAGAATTTTGTTGTTTACTGCCACGTCAACATGAATCCCTTGAACCCCCTCCCTCCATCTCTCCGTCCCCCTTTGATTAAAGCATAAGTAGGGAGGATTATTTGATAATGATCCTACCATAGACTTCCACTTGCTTCCTGTGCCTCCTGAGCATGCCCTCACCCTCTCTCCAAGCCTGGACTCCTCCAGATCAGTGAGGTGTTGGGTCAGGAGGGTGAGGAGGAAGTATCCTTATCAGCCCCTTCTAAAAGCAGGATTAGAGTAGGTATATACTGGTCTCTTGAGAATCTGCTCCCTCTGCCCTTCCTAAGGCTGTTGCATGAAGGCAAAGGAAGATTCAAAAGAGCTCTTCTCCCCACTACAGACTTTCATGAAGCAGAAGTCATCTGACCAGTCTCCAGCTTTCAGGCAGGAAAATTCTATAGCTTCTAGAACAGATGAAAAAGATCCAAGGTATCTTTTCAAACAATGGCAAATGCCAAACAGTAAGAAGGACCTGGGCCTAAGACCTGTTGAGTTTTTTCTGAGGTGTAGTGGCATTTTGCCTGGTGTCACTAGGGGGACAAGTCAACTGCACGTCTGGGGTCTGTCTCTTTAAAAGTATTTCCCCTTCTGCAGGCTCAGGGGCTGGAAGGAGTATGTCTGTCACCCTGCTAACCCTGTGAGCTCCTTCAAGACAAGGCATGTCTTATTCATATTTGTTTTTGCCACCTAACAGTATACCTGTCACGAAAGATGCTCAATAAATATTTACGGGAGGAAGGAAGTGAGGAAGGGAGGGAGGCGGTAAATAAAGTTGACAGGCAAGCAAGCCCTTCCCTTCCCCTGCCCAACCGAACCTTCCTTTGTGGCAATGGCCTTCAAATGATGCCCTGGCTCTCCTTTCATCCTTCGGGCCCTGTTCAGACATTACCTCATCTCTCATCTCTCTCTGGGTTTTTCGTGTCTAAGTAGAATTGATCATTCAGTGCTTTAGTAACATACGGGTTCTCCATCACAGCATTTACTCAACTGGATTGAGTCTCTGCTCCTCTCTCTTCAGCACTAGATGGAGCTTTGTCTTTTTTATTTTTTTTAATTTAATTTATTTTATTTATGTATTTTTTTTTTACAGAATTTTGTTGTTTACTGCCACGTCAACATGAATCCCCCGCCTTGAACCTCCCTCCATCTCCCTACCCATCATGCCCCTCCAGGTCACCACAGAGCCCCTGTTTGAGATCCCCTGGTTCCACAGCATATTCCTCTCCCTCACTCCAATGTCTATAAGTCTCTTCTCCACGTCCGCCTCTCCACTATTGCTCTGCATATATATTCATCAGCACCATCTTTCTAGATTTCATGTATATGTGTTAGTATACAATTTTTATCTTTCTCTCTCTGACATACTTCACTCTGTATAATAGGTTCTAGATTCTTCCATCTCATTAAAATTGATTCAAATGCATTTCTTTCATGCTGAGTAATATTCCATCGTATATATGTACCACAGCTTCTTTATCCATTCATCTGTCGATGGACATCTAGATTGCTTCCATGTTCTAGCTATTGTAAATAGTGCTAGTGTAAATAGTGCTGCTTTCAATTTTGACTTCCTCAGGGTATATGCCTAGTAGTGGGATTTCTGGGTCATATGGTGGTTCTATTCCTAGTTTTCTGAGGAATCTTCATGCTGTTTTCCATAGTGGCTGTATCAATTTATATTCCCACCAACAGTGCAAGAGGGTTCCCTTCCCTCCACACCCTCTCCAGCAGTTTTTAGACTTTTTGATGATGGCCATTCTTTCTTTTTTTAAAGATATTTTTATGTATTTATTTTGGTGGGGGTGGGGTGGGGAGGGAGGGGAGCAGGCGGGTCACTTCTATTAGTCTTTCATTTGTCCATTTTCATCCATCTTTGTTCTTTGGCCCGTGTGGGCCTCCCATCGTGGTGGCCTCTGTTGTCGCAGAGCCCTGGCTCTGGGTGCATGCGCTCCAGAGCTCTGGCTCGGTAATTGGACACATCAGTCCAGCTGCTCTATGGCACGTGGGATCTTCCCAGGCCAGGGATTGAACCGGCACCCCTTGCACTGCAAGGCAGTGTGCTTACCCACTGGACCACCAGGGAAACCCGATGATGGCCATTCTGACTGATGTGAGGTAATATCTCATTGTAGTTTTAATTTGCATTTCTCTAGAAATGAGCAATGCTGACACATTTTTCATGTGTTTGTTGGCCACCTGTATGTTTTCTTTTAGATGCATCTGCTTAAGGGAAAGGATTAGAACTTATTCTTCAGACTGGCTGAGAGGGTCTGCAAGTCTCTCAGGTCAGAAGGTTGCACAGAAGAGTAACTGAGATGAAGGTTTAGATGAGATAGTTCCTTCCTGGCAGGAAGAGAAAGGCAGGGTGGGGTGAAAGAAGGTTGCCTTTGACTGGCAGACGTGCAGGGTGACTGAGTTACCCTTAGGCGATCAGGAATGTGCCATTAGACAGGCTTGTTTTCAGAAAGGAAATGAGATAGTTCTTGGCACTAGAAGTAAGAACTGGGCCTAGGAACTTCCCTGCTGGTCCAGTGGTTGGGACTCATCTTCCAGTGCAGGGGACATTTGGGGCCGTATCCATTCTCATTCATGCATGAATCTGTTCCATGTTCTAGCTATTGTAAATAGTGCTAGTGTAAATAGTGCTGCTTTCAATTTTGACTTCCTCAGGGTATATGCCTAGTAGTGGGATTTCTGGGTCATATGGTGGTTCTATTCCTAGTTTTCTGAGGAATCTTCATGCTGTTTTCCATAGTGGCTGTATCAATTTATATTCCCACCAACAGTGCAAGAGGGTTCCTTCCCTCCACACCTCTCCAGCAGTTTTTAGACTTTTGATGATGGCCATTCTTTCTTTTTTTAAAGATATTTTTATGTATTTATTTTGGTGGGGGTGGGGTGGGGAGGGAGGGGAGCAGGCGGGTCACTTCTATTAGTCTTTCATTTGTCCATTTTCATCCATCTTTGTTCTTTGGCCCGTGTGGGCCTCCCATCGTGGTGGCCTCTGTTGTCGCAGAGCCCTGGCTCTGGGTGCATGCGCTCCAGAGCTCTGGCTCGGTAATTGGACACATCAGTCCAGCTGCTCTATGGCACGTGGGATCTTCCCAGGCCAGGGATTGAACCGGCACCCCTTGCACTGCAAGGCAGTGTGCTTACCCACTGGACCACCAGGGAAACCCGATGATGGCCATTCTGACTGATGTGAGGTAATATCTCATTGTAGTTTTAATTTGCATTTCTCTAGAAATGAGCAATGCTGACACATTTTTTCATGTGTTTGTTGGCCACCTGTATGTTTTCTTTTAGATGCATCTGCTTAAGGGAAAGGATTAGAACTTATTCTTCAGACTGGCTGAGAGGGTCTGCAAGTCTCTCAGGTCAGAAGGTTGCACAGAAGAGTAACTGAGATGAAGGTTTAGATGAGATAGTTCCTTCCTGGCAGGAAGAGAAAGGCAGGGTGGGGTGAAAGAAGGTTGCCTTTGACTGGCAGACGTGCAGGGTGACTGAGTTACCCTTAGGCGATCAGGAATGTGCCATTAGACAGGCTTGTTTTCAGAAAGGAAATGAGATAGTTCTTGGCACTAGAAGTAAGAACTGGGCCTAGGAACTTCCCTGCTGGTCCAGTGGTTGGGACTCATCTTCCAGTGCAGGGGACATGGGTTTGGTCCCTGGTTGGGAAGCTCCCTTATGCCTCAGGGGCCAAAGAACCAAAACATAGAACAGAAGCATTAGTTACAAATTCAACAAAGACTTTAAAACAAAGAACTGGACCTACAAGCAGGATGGAAAATGGTTCTCCACTGTCTGCTAAGGGGCACAGGGCCCCAGCATCAGGGGAGACTGAATTCGACCTGAGTAATTTCCTAGAAAAATCTCTACATTAGGACAAATGCTAAAAGATAATCACATGGGTCTGAGAGACATTTCCAACTTTCCAAAGAACTAATGGGAATTTTATCCTATGATAATACTAAACAGGCTAAATTTAAAAGGTACTTTTCTTTGCTTTTGGCTGAAATTATATAAACACGGTATTCTCATGGGAATATGAATAGTTCAATAAATCCATTTATGTAGATTGAAAATCTTTAAAAAGAAAAAAGAATATATATAGGGTTTTCTTTTTGATGGTTATAAAATTGAGAGCCACTGATCCAGTTCAAATCCTTCATTCTATAGGCTGAGGCCCAAAGAGGTCACATAGCTGGTTAGTGGTAAGCAGAGAGCTAGGATCAGCACAACTAATCCCAATCAACTGCTCTTTCTGCTACATGGTATACCTCTCTTGTCTTCCCTGTGTGTGTGTGTGCTTAGTTGTGTCCGACTCTTTGTGACCCCATGGACTGTGGCCTGCCAGGCTTCTCCATCCATGGAATTTTCCAGGCAAGAAATATTGGAATGGATTGCCATTTGTCTTCCCTATTCCTTTCCAAAGAGAGGTTCCTGAGTCTGGTGACCCAAATCTTTCTGCTCTCCTGTTGTATTTATACAGGAGTCCTAGTACCACAGGATCTCTGACATGGTCCACTGAACCCCAGTATCTACTGCCATCAGTACTATATCCATAATTATAGTGAATCTATGAATGAAAGGATGCAACCCAGAGGCCCCAGGGTATGCATAAGCCAGGTTCCTGTTATCAGAAAGGAAATGAGATAGTTCTTGGCACTAGAAGTAAGAACTGGGCCTAGGAACTTCCCTGCTGGTCCAGTGGTTGGGACTCATCTTCCAGTGCAGGGGACATGGGTTTGGTCCCTGGTTGGGAAGCTCCCTTATGCCTCAGGGGCCAAAGAACCAAAACATAGAACAGAAGCATTAGTTACAAATTCAACAAAGACTTTAAAACAAAGAACTGGACCTACAAGCAGGATGGAAAATGGTTCTCCACTGTCTGCTAAGGGGCACAGGGCCCCAGCATCAGGGGAGACTGAATTCGACCTGAGTAATTTCCTAGAAAAATCTCTACATTAGGACAAATGCTAAAAGATAATCACATGGGTCTGAGAGACATTTCCAACTTTCCAAAGAACTAATGGGAATTTTATCCTATGATAATACTAAACAGGCTAAATTTAAAAGGTACTTTTCTTTGCTTTTGGCTGAAATTATATAAACACGGTATTCTCATGGGAATATGAATAGTTCAATAAATCCATTTATGTAGATTGAAAATCTTTAAAAAGAAAAAAGAATATATATAGGGTTTTCTTTTTGATGGTTATAAAATTGAGAGCCACTGATCCAGTTCAAATCCTTCATTCTATAGGCTGAGGCCCAAAGAGGTCACATAGCTGGTTAGTGGTAAGCAGAGAGCTAGGATCAGCACAACTAATCCCAATCAACTGCTCTTTCTGCTACATGGTATACCTCTCTTGTCTTCCCTGTGTGTGTGTGTGCTTAGTTGTGTCCGACTCTTTGTGACCCCATGGACTGTGGCCTGCCAGGCTTCTCCATCCATGGAATTTTCCAGGCAAGAAATATTGGAATGGATTGCCATTTGTCTTCCCTATTCCTTTCCAAAGAGAGGTTCCTGAGTCTGGTGACCCAAATCTTTCTGCTCTCCTGTTGTATTTATACAGGAGTCCTAGTACCACAGGATCTCTGACATGGTCCACTGAACCCCAGTATCTACTGCCATCAGTACTATATCCATAATTATAGTGAATCTATGAATGAAAGGATGCAACCCAGAGGCCCCAGGGTATGCATAAGCCAGGTTCCTGTCTAGTTATCAGTAACAGAAATCCTGACTGATAGTGGCTTAACTAAGAAGTTGTTTCCTTTTTCTCTCTTTCTTTCTTCTTGTTACAATGGAAGGTGACTAAGAAAGTTGTTTTTTCTTTCTTTCTTTCTTCCTGTTACAATGGAAGGTGACTTGTTAGGCCAGTCTTTCCACTGGTGCTATGGATCCTATGCTCTCCAACCTTCACAATTCTATTTTCTGTATCTTCAATCTTTTCTGCTCTCCCGGATATTATTCCTGTTTTTAAATGTCATTCCCTTGTGAAAATAGTCAAACAACTCCAGGAGTGGTGATTTAGATTCCTTGATAAAAAATGTTGGGCTCTGACTTGTGTTGATCAGCTTTTGCTGATCTTCAGTGAGTTGCTGCAAGAGAGACGATAGTCACTCATGTTTTTCTACATAATAACAGAAAAGAGATAATTTACAGCTTCATTAAATGGCCTTTTCCTGTCATAGCTGAAAGTCTAAGAGCTCTGAGCATCAGAGATTCATGTCACTGGTAGACTGCAAATATAAATTCTATTCCCTTCTTGAGAGAAGACAAGCCACTTAACCTTTTGAGCTTGATTTTTCATGTTTAAAGTGGGAACAATAATATATCTGCTTCAAAGTGTAGCCATGAAGATTATACACAAGAGTAGTTTGTTGTAAAAGATAAAGAAAAGTGGAAGCTGGGACTAAGTTTTGCTACATGGTATACCTCTGTTGTCTTCCCTGTGTGTGTGTGTGCTTAGTTGTGTCCGACTCTTTGTGACCCCATGGACTGTGGCCTGCCAGGCTTCTCCATCCATGGAATTTTCCAGGCAAGAAATATTGGAATGGATTGCCATTTGTCTTCCCTATTCCTTTCCAAAGAGAGGTTCCTGAGTCTGGTGACCCAAATCTTTCTGCTCTCCTGTTGTATTTATACAGGAGTCCTAGTACCACAGGATCTCTGACATGGTCCACTGAACCCCAGTATCTACTGCCATCAGTACTATATCCATAATTATAGTGAATCTATGAATGAAAGGATGCAACCCAGAGGCCCCAGGGTATGCATAAGCCAGGTTCCTGTCTAGTTATCAGTAACAGAAATCCTGACTGATAGTGGCTTAACTAAGAAGTTGTTTCCTTTTTCTCTCTTTCTTTCTTCTTGTTACAATGGAAGGTGACTAAGAAAGTTGTTTTTTCTTTCTTTCTTTCTTCCTGTTACAATGGAAGGTGACTTGTTAGGCCAGTCTTTCCACTGGTGCTATGGATCCTATGCTCTCCAACCTTCACAATTCTATTTTCTGTATCTTCAATCTTTTCTGCTCTCCCGGATATTATTCCTGTTTTTAAATGTCATTCCCTTGTGAAAATAGTCAAACAACTCCAGGAGTGGTGATTTAGATTCCTTGATAAAAAATGTTGGGCTCTGACTTGTGTTGATCAGCTTTTGCTGATCTTCAGTGAGTTGCTGCAAGAGAGACGATAGTCACTCATGTTTTTCTACATAATAACAGAAAAGAGATAATTTACAGCTTCATTAAATGGCCTTTTCCTGTCATAGCTGAAAGTCTAAGAGCTCTGAGCATCAGAGATTCATGTCACTGGTAGACTGCAAATATAAATTCTATTCCCTTCTTGAGAGAAGACAAGCCACTTAACCTTTTTGAGCTTGATTTTTCATGTTTAAAGTGGGAACAATAATATATCTGCTTCAAAGTGTAGCCATGAAGATTATACACAAGAGTAGTTTGTTGTAAAAGATAAAGAAAAGTGGAAGCTGGAAGGAAAAGAAAAAAAAACAACTCCCAAGTTTCTGTATCAAATGCTCTTGGACCAAAAATTAGCCTCATCCTATGTATTTGATGACATTTTAATCCATTGGCTGCCCAGACTGATAACCTGGAAATCAACCTTTTCCTCTTCCCTTCTCTTATTCTCTGCATCCCATGACCAAGTTCTGTAGCTTCCACTTCTTAGATATCTCTGTCTCCAATGTCACCATCTCATCTGGGCCCTCGTCTTTTGCCTCTCTGACCATTGCTGTTTATTTTCTACTCGATAGTCATTTCTCTTTTTCACTGACTGTTGGAGCCCTAATTTTGCTCCAGGCAACAATTTTTCTAGCTTCAGGCACTGAATTATAATGTAAAATTCAAATATTCAAATTTGCAGCCTTCCTTGCAGTTAGAGAATTATTGTGTCCAATTCTGATGAACGAGATATAAAAAACACATCTGTGATGGGCTTTTGAGAAATGGGACAGATGAGGGCCAGCAATGTTCCCGTCCTCCTTTCCCTACCTTCAATAGGATTATTGTGTCTGGAGGTAAGACACATCATCTTACAACATGAGGGAATAAGCAAGAGAATAAAAAGCCAACACAAAGAGAGTGATAGAATAGAAGGATAGAACAACTCTGGGTCTCTAATGACATTATTGAGCTGCCCAACCATGCCTTGAGGATACCTAGTTTCCTGATTTCTTGTTGGTAAACCAAGGTTTAATCTGTGTGATATATTCTCTTACTTAAGGCTTTTCTAACTAATAAAATCTCCTAATTAGTCTCTCTGGCTTCATTATCTTTGTCTCCTTTAATTCATTCCTACTGAAAGGGTTTTTACCTCGATTTAAGACTTAAACCCAGGGCCCAGACCTGATTGCACCCTGCTTGGGACTTGAACCCATGTGGATGGAGCTTGAATTCCAGCCAAAACCCTATTTGGGACTTGAACCCACATGACTGGGGCTTGAACCTAGCCAAAACCAGTTTGGGACTCAAACCCACGTGGCTAAGTCTTGACCCCAGCCAAAACCCTGCTTTGATTTGAATCCATGTAGTCAGGACTCAATCCCGGCCAAAACCCTGTCTGGGACTCAAACCCACACGGCCAGGACTTAATCCAGCACTCACCCAACATCTGGACTCACTGAGGCTCAGGTTCTTTGTGCCTCAACACAGAAAGAATTCAGCGGGAGGCAGAGTGATAGGCAAGAAGAGGATTTATTAGGATAGGGTACTTGTAAGAGGGGCGGGCGCGCAGGCAGGCAAATTCTACTCTCCTCTCCTTCAATTGAGTGAGCAGCCATATATATAGGATGGTAGAAGACCGCCCCCCTCAAGTAGACACAGATGCAGGATGTACATCATTGGTTGCTTCTTTGCCAGCTCCTCCTTCATCAGCTGTTTATACCAGTCGAGCCTGCTTTACTGAACAAGGAGCAGCTCTCCTGAGTTATCATCAACTCACTGGCCTCCCAACCTTTCTCAGGTGTCTCCCTTCTACCTACCATCCCCTGCGAGGACTCTACAACCACCTATCTATTCTCCTCTGTCCCTATCACTACCACAGTATTCAAAGTATCCTTTACAAACATAATTCTGATCTTCACATTTCATAGCCTAAATGATTTTGATGGGAGTCCCATAGAAAAGATTTAATGTAACTTGTATAACTAACATTACCAGCTTGAAATAAAAATAGGGACTTGCCTCTTTTTACTATTCACACTAACCATTTGAGTGCCAATCTGTATCCTTTTTTGGCCTAAGGACTATAGTAGTTACTCAGTCCAAAAGAATCAACCTACACTCAAATGCCAAAAGAAAGGGGGAACTTGAGAATATGTGAACCCACCATTGGATCTCTTCTTTTGGCCACCATTGAGTGTTGTATAGTGTCTTATTTGCAGGCTGTTTATATTTGACTGATACATCCCTATCTGATGCTGTATAACATCCTTGTTGATCTATGTCCCTGTACAAGCCATGATGGTGAGTCTTTAAAGGAGGAGAATCCCTACCTTCAAGTGAAACTTGGCTACAGTATGCCCAAGGTTGCATCTCTCTTGGCTTACACTTGTAATCTTCCTAGACCACATCTCCCATACCAGAATGACTGGACACAAAGGGGCTTCCAGTCCGAAGCTCTTTAATCTCAGAGTTGAACTCAGCTCAGAGAGTTAAACTCCAGACTCTGCTTTTTTAGAGTTCTTCCTGACTCTGTACTCAAAATTATCAGAAGAGTTATGTGTGTTGAGAGGATCCTTTAATATGTCTCCTCGGAGGAGACATGGTAGCCCACAGAAGAGTCTGGTGTATTACAGTCCATAAAGTCACAGAGTCAGACACAGCTGAAGTGACTTAACAACATGGACACAATTTATGTATCTAGACACTGTCTACTTCCTCAGCCTCATTTCATGTCACTCTCCTTAATTTTTCTTAGCATCAGTGATGCCAAACATCTTGCTGTTTCTCATAAACATGGGACTCTTTCTTGCTTTTAGATTCAAGCATACACCTTCCTCTGTCTGAACATGTTCTCATGCTCTTTCCCCTAGCTAATGCTTATCCTTTCTTTAGGTCTCAGTCTAAGTGTCACCTCCTGAGGGAGGTTTATCTGATCAGTTTCCCCTTCTAGAACACTCATATATCTGTTGAAGTCTATATATTCCATTACAAGTAAAGTCTTTCTGTCTTGTTCAATGCCTGGCACAGTAATAAAAATCAGTGAGTGAAGGAATGAATGGATGAATGAATGAATGAATGTTTGATTTGGTCCTCAGATAAGAATCTGCGATTTCAAGTGTTTTTTACTATTCACACTAACCATTTGACCAATCTGTATCCTTTTTGGCCTAAGGACTATAGTAGTTACTCAGTCCAAAAGAATCAACCTACACTCAAATGCCAAAAGAAAGGGAACTTGAGAATATGTGAACCCACCATTGGATCTCTTCTTTTGGCCACCATTGAGTGTTGTATAGTGTCTTATTTGCAGGCTGTTTATATTTGACTGATACATCCCTATCTGATGCTGTATAACATCCTTGTTGATCTATGTCCCTGTACAAGCCATGATGGTGAGTCTTTAAAGGAGGAGAATCCCTACCTTCAAGTGAAACTTGGCTACAGTATGCCCAAGGTTGCATCTCTCTTGGCTTACACTTGTAATCTTCCTAGACCACATCTCCCATACCAGAATGACTGGACACAAAGGGGCTTCCAGTCCGAAGCTCTTTAATCTCAGAGTTGAACTCAGCTCAGAGAGTTAAACTCCAGACTCTGCTTTTTTAGAGTTCTTCCTGACTCTGTACTCAAAATTATCAGAAGAGTTATGTGTGTTGAGAGGATCCTTTAATATGTCTCCTCGGAGGAGACATGGTAGCCCACAGAAGAGTCTGGTGTATTACAGTCCATAAAGTCACAGAGTCAGACACAGCTGAAGTGACTTAACAACATGGACACAATTTATGTATCTAGACACTGTCTACTTCCTCAGCCTCATTTCATGTCACTCTCCTTAATTTTTCTTAGCATCAGTGATGCCAAACATCTTGCTGTTTCTCATAAACATGGGACTCTTTCTTGCTTTTAGATTCAAGCATACACCTTCCTCTGTCTGAACATGTTCTCATGCTCTTTCCCCTAGCTAATGCTTATCCTTTCTTTAGGTCTCAGTCTAAGTGTCACCTCCTGAGGGAGGTTTATCTGATCAGTTTCCCCTTCTAGAACACTCATATATCTGTTGAAGTCTATATATTCCATTACAAGTAAAGTCTTTCTGTCTTGTTCAATGCCTGGCACAGTAATAAAAATCAGTGAGTGAAGGAATGAATGGATGAATGAATGAATGAATGTTTGATTTGGTCCTCAGTAACAACCCCTCTTCTTACATTATTAAGTTTTACTCATTCTGCACACCTTATTCACACTTGCACTGCCAAACTGTTTCCTTAATTTGTTAAGGAATCAGTTTGTCCTTTGTTTATGTTTCAGTAGCACATTTTACTTCCCTATCACAGTCTTAATCTCATTAAAACATGATGTGTTTTGTGCTTATCTGCTCCTCTATCTACAATTTGAATTCCTTGTGTTTCATGGCTTCACTTTATTTATCTTTGTATTCAAAGAAAATGGGTTGGCATAAACGGGCTCTCAGCGATGTTGACTTTACAATTTAATAAGTCCATGGTGAGATGAGTCCTTAGAATCTTCGAAGTGGGAAGCAAAGAGAGGTGAGGGAGGAGGCAAAAGGTTAGACTTGGCTTACAGGACCAAGTATGGCACAACTGAGTTCATTTTCTGCCTAATCCATCCGGGGCATGGATAGAGAGTTTTGTGTTTCTGGGTCTAAGTGTGTATTTCCGTATTTATGTTCAAATAGAAAAATATAAACTACTCCTGATAGAGGAAGGTGGGGAAGGCAGATGGCCTTAATCAGCAAGCCACAGGGTCTATTTTCAGAGTTTCCAGTGATTTTTTGGTTTTTTAAGGGGGTTCAGGGGCCAAGTTTGGGGACAGAGGTTAGAGAGAGTGGAACTGATCCATGAAGAAAATAAGAAGAATTTGGATTCTGCCTCCGAGAAGAAGACAACAGACAAGATGGGAAAGAAGATTTGCTGAATAAGGCAGTGAGATTATGAATCTGGAGTTTTGAGAATGATCAATAGATTTTTTTTTTAACATTTATTTATTTATTTATTTTGGCAGGGGTGGGGAGGGAGGGTGGGTGGGCCACTTCCACTGGTCTTTCGTTTGTCTAGTTTCATCCATCTTTGTTCTTTGGCCCGTGTGGGCCTCCCATCACGGTGGCATCTGTTGTCGCAAAGCACCAGCTCTGAACACATGAGCTCCAGAGCTCCGGCTCGGTAATTGGACACATGGGTCCAGCCGCTCGGTGGCATGTGGGATCTTCCTAGGCCAGGGATCGAACCAGCGCCCCTTGCACTGCAAGGCGGTGTCCTTACCCACTGGACCACCAGGGAAGCCCAAGAATGATCAATAGATTTTTAAAAATAAGAACTGAAATTTCTATCATTTAAATTGTTTGCATTGCTATAACATAAATCTCTTCATTTCTTCAAATATTCCTAAGTTTTCCATGTAACTAAAGCCTTGTCAGTGTTTCTGCCATGTTCTCCATCTGCATGGAGGTGGTGTTGAAACAGAGGTGCTTGTGAGGAGTGACCGGGGGAGCCTGGTCTGAATGATTCATCAGAAGCAGACACGCCCTCTGGAAGTATGCAGAAAACTTGATATAGGCATTAGACTTTCATTAAGACAAAATGGGTTGGCAGAAACGGGCTCTCAGCGATGTTGACTTTACAATTTAATAAGTCCATGGTGAGATGAGTCCTTAGAATCTTCGAAGTGGGAAGCAAAGAGAGGTGAGGGAGGAGGCAAAAGGTTAGACTTGGCTTACAGGACCAAGTATGGCACAACTGAGTTCATTTTCTGCCTAATCCATCCGGGGCATGGATAGAGAGTTTTGTGTTTCTGGGTCTAAGTGTGTATTTCCGTATTTATGTTCAAATAGAAAAATATAAACTACTCCTGATAGAGGAAGGTGGGGAAGGCAGATGGCCTTAATCAGCAAGCCACAGGGTCTATTTTCAGAGTTTCCAGTGATTTTTTGGTTTTTTAAGGGGGTTCAGGGGCCAAGTTTGGGGACAGAGGTTAGAGAGAGTGGAACTGATCCATGAAGAAAATAAGAAGAATTTGGATTCTGCCTCCGAGAAGAAGACAACAGACAAGATGGGAAAGAAGATTTGCTGAATAAGGCAGTGAGATTATGAATCTGGAGTTTTGAGAATGATCAATAGATTTTTTTTTTAACATTTATTTATTTATTTATTTTGGCAGGGGTGGGGAGGGAGGGGGGTGGGTGGGCCACTTCCACTGGTCTTTCGTTTGTCTAGTTTCATCCATCTTTGTTCTTTGGCCCGTGTGGGCCTCCCATCACGGTGGCATCTGTTGTCGCAAAGCACCAGCTCTGAACACATGAGCTCCAGAGCTCCGGCTCGGTAATTGGACACATGGGTCCAGCCGCTCGGTGGCATGTGGGATCTTCCTAGGCCAGGGATCGAACCAGCGCCCCTTGCACTGCAAGGCGGTGTCCTTACCCACTGGACCACCAGGGAAGCCCAAGAATGATCAATAGATTTTTAAAAATAAGAACTGAAATTTCTATCATTTAAATTGTTTGCATTGCTATAACATAAATCTCTTCATTTCTTCAAATATTCCTAAGTTTTCCATGTAACTAAAGCCTTGTCAGTGTTTCTGCCATGTTCTCCATCTGCATGGAGGTGGTGTTGAAACAGAGGTGCTTGTGAGGAGTGACCGGGGGAGCCTGGTCTGAATGATTCATCAGAAGCAGACACGCCCTCTGGAAGTATGCAGAAAACTTGATATAGGCATTAGACTTTGCAGCATCCAAGGGATGGTAATGACGCAGTGCATACTTGAGTCTTGAGTCTTTTAGAGTCGGTGTAACTCACACTGGTCTTGGTGGATTCAGTTGTTTCAGTGGCAGTATGTGTATAAATAAGCAGAACTTTCACTGTATGTATAGATATGGTTGTGTTTGAAATTATACCTGAAGGTGTGTGTATTTAGGTACTCCTTTTGAGTTTATGTATAGATATGTCTGCATGTTATATCTTTGTTGGAAATGCTGCTAAATGTTCATGTGATCATAGTTTTATTCTTCATTGAATCTTCACACAAGGAAACTGAGCACCTTCGTACTCCATATGGTGTATCAAATCAACTCTCTGCTTCTGAGTGCAGCCAAGTAACATGCACTCCCTGCCTTCATCTTCCCTACTAGGGCCTCATCTCATTTTTCTGACTTCTTCCTCTAGGCCTGAGCACGGCCAAAGCCCTCAACCAAGAGTAGGAAAACAAAAAAATCAGGTCACCAGATGTGCTCCATTCCATTCTCTCCCTCCCACTCCTCCTCACCACAGACCAATAAATTCTGAGTATATATACAGCAAGCATCTGGCATCCCCCCAAACCCAGCTGTGCTCCTGTTGGTGACAGATCCAACTGAGGGTATGCTCCCAAGTCCACCACACAGCCCACCCATGACTCTAGCATCAGTTCATCTGCTCTGTCTAGACAACCCATACAGACCCCAGAATGGTTTTATCCCTCTGAATGAAAGGGGATATATTTGTGCCCTCTGTTATTGCCAGGTCCCCTTCTCCCTGTGGCTGTCTGGGGGCAGGAGGAGACTGAGGTCTCCTGGGCAACGCCTCTGTCTGGTGTGGGAGGGGCAAAAGGCCTGCAGCTCTGCCTTGGCTTGTGCACAGGCTCCCTCAAGCTGGCCCCCACCTGGAGTCTGGGATGAGTCTCTGGGTCTCTGCAATGAACTAAGCATCTGGGATTCTCATTGGAGACTGTTTACTCATTGATTTGCATGGAAGATTAACAGCCCACAGGCCCCCTTCCTGCCAGCGACTTTCAGGAACAATTTCTCCAAGCCAGCGTGGCCCATCCTGGGTATGAGCCCTCCCTTTCCCTCCCTTCCCACATCAGCCACGTGGACCTGACTCACACAGGCTCTCTAAACCCCTGCCAAAAGCAGTCAGAGGACTGCCTGTATAAAGTTGGATGGGTTACTTCAGGAGCAGAGAATAGTCCCAGAGTCCCTTCAGAATCCATGTGCTTCTATATCTTCCTCTCACTGTCGCTCTCCAAGTAGCCTGCCACCCAACCAGAAGAGGCAACATGTCCTCTCACTGCTCTAGTGCTGAGAGTTCATCCCTCAGCACCTGGTTCACTCCTTCCTCCAATATGACACACTAAAATCAGGGCCCAATGAGGGAGGGGCTCTGGGCTTTCAATGGAAACATCATACAAATAACATACACCTAAACCAAGGCACTCATGTGTGTTACTACTGCATTTTATCCCCATTATCACTCAAAGAAGAAGAAATGATGGATAAAAAGACAGAGTGAAGGCAGAGTGCAGCGGTTTGGGGCAGTGAAACTGTTTCTGTATGACACTATAATGGTGGATACATGTCATTACACATTTGTTAAAACCCATAGACTGTACAATACTAAGAGTGAACCTGAAGGTAAACTGTGATAATGATGTGTCAGCAAAGGCTCCTCGACTGTAACAGATCTCTTCCTGGTGCAAGATGTTAACCGTGGGGGAGGCTGTGGCTGTGAGGGGGAGGCAGGAGTGCATGGGGAACTCTTTGTACTTTCTGCTCAATTTTGCTGTAAACCTAAGATGACCTAAAAATAGAAAATATGCTGTAAATAAGTAAGCAAAATATGAAGTGACTTGTTACCATCAAAGAAAGTAATAGACCAGAGATTTGAATAGGGGACACTTTGTTCACATAGCACGTATTACTTCCCACTGAAATGCCTCTGCCTAGGATGGAATAGGCAAGATTAATGAACTAGGCTGCACTAGAGGTTCTGCTGAGTCTTATCTCCTTGGTCCCAGTTTCCCCTGTTTTAGATGTACTGCCTAAGACTCTGAATGTGCTCGGAGACTTACCAGTTAACTCCTTTTGCCAATTGTCACTCCTTACCTAGCCCGTTATCTGAGTGTCCGACCCTCCGTAGGCCTTACAGCCTTGAACTTTGACTTTTTTGACTCTGTAACCTTAAGTTGGCATAGTGTCTAACATCTATCAGTTGCTAAAGAAATGCCAGTTGAGAGAATGCATGCATGAATGAATGCAGGAACAAAGAGGAAGGAGAGAGAGAGAAGAAGAAAACAGGAAGGAAGCAAGAAAAAGAAGAATATAAAAGAAAGGGAATAAGTGGAGGAATGATGGAGGAAAATGGGGTATGAGGAGAAAAGTCTTGGCTCCCTGACTTGACCTCATCCCCTCCATCTTCTCTGGGGGCTGGACAGCCCTTCCCATTGCTTGGTCCTGTCCTTCTTTCCAACAGATAAAAGAGCTTTGGCTGAGCTCTGCGCATCTCCCAGGTATTCCTCATAAAATCTTTAACCCCTAGAAGAAGAACTGCCCCATCCTGTCCCACAAAATGGATGTGTTATTTGGGCAAAAAAGAAAGGAGAAAAATTGAAGTAGAAAAAAGTCTATGATTTGGAAATTCAGCTGACTGCCCTCATTTGGAATAAAAGCTCCTTCAGGCCCTGGCTGAGCTGCAGGCAGGCAGGCAGAGCCAACAGTAACACTGGATGCTGGAATGCTGGAAGGAAACCTGGGAGCTTTTCAGGGGAGCTGCCAGAATGGTATAAACTTGCAATCCAGGAAGACAGTGATGGGGCTCACCCCAGGGGCTGAATCCCAATGTTCTTCCTCATCTCCATCGTGGCAGATGCTAGTCATCTTGATGTATCAGGCAGAACACCATCTTGGGGGCAGGAAAAGGACCAGAAGGGGGAGGGCATGGACTCTATCTTATATCCTTAGCATCTACCTCAGTGTTTGACACATGGAAGGTGCCCAAAACCCATGCATTAGTGGAAAAAAGAGAGTAAATCATTGTCCTGAGGAGTAACGGCAGACCCAGTTTGCCCTTACCACCAGGTTTCTGCCCTTACCAACTAGGCTGCACTAGAGGTTCTGCTGAGTCTTATCTCCTTGGTCCCAGTTTCCCCTGTTTTAGATGTACTGCCTAAGACTCTGAATGTGCTCGGAGACTTACCAGTTAACTCCTTTTGCCAATTGTCACTCCTTACCTAGCCCGTTATCTGAGTGTCCGACCCTCCGTAGGCCTTACAGCCTTGAACTTTGACTTTTTTGACTCTGTAACCTTAAGTTGGCATAGTGTCTAACATCTATCAGTTGCTAAAGAAATGCCAGTTGAGAGAATGCATGCATGAATGAATGCAGGAACAAAGAGGAAGGAGAGAGAGAGAAGAAGAAAACAGGAAGGAAGCAAGAAAAAGAAGAATATAAAAGAAAGGGAATAAGTGGAGGAATGATGGAGGAAAATGGGGTATGAGGAGAAAAGTCTTGGCTCCCTGACTTGACCTCATCCCCTCCATCTTCTCTGGGGGCTGGACAGCCCTTCCCATTGCTTGGTCCTGTCCTTCTTTCCAACAGATAAAAGAGCTTTGGCTGAGCTCTGCGCATCTCCCAGGTATTCCTCATAAAATCTTTAACCCCTAGAAGAAGAACTGCCCCATCCTGTCCCACAAAATGGATGTGTTATTTGGGCAAAAAAGAAAGGAGAAAAATTGAAGTAGAAAAAAGTCTATGATTTGGAAATTCAGCTGACTGCCCTCATTTGGAATAAAAGCTCCTTCAGGCCCTGGCTGAGCTGCAGGCAGGCAGGCAGAGCCAACAGTAACACTGGATGCTGGAATGCTGGAAGGAAACCTGGGAGCTTTTCAGGGGAGCTGCCAGAATGGTATAAACTTGCAATCCAGGAAGACAGTGATGGGGCTCACCCCAGGGGCTGAATCCCAATGTTCTTCCTCATCTCCATCGTGGCAGATGCTAGTCATCTTGATGTATCAGGCAGAACACCATCTTGGGGGCAGGAAAAGGACCAGAAGGGGGAGGGCATGGACTCTATCTTATATCCTTAGCATCTACCTCAGTGTTTGACACATGGAAGGTGCCCAAAACCCATGCATTAGTGGAAAAAAGAGAGTAAATCATTGTCCTGAGGAGTAACGGCAGACCCAGCTCTTGCCCTTACCACCAGGTTTCTGACAGCCTGGTGGTGGAGAGAGAACAGCTTTAAGGAAAACAGACATGTGATCCAAAATTTGAATACCAAGTCAAATAAAAATAATATTGGGTTGGCCAAAAATCTGTTCAAGTGCTTCTGTAACATCTTACAGAAAAACTCAAATGAAGTTTTTGCCAATTCAAATAAACCAAGGCCTTACTTTCAGAGTAGCACAGTGGACTGACTGATTTGGAGGCAGGTGAGGTTAATTGAGAGAACATCCTAAGAGTCAATCTTAAGTGGGCCTTTGAAGGAGTAGATGAAAACTATTAGGCTTAAACCAATAGGGCAGGTAGAATGTGGAGAGGGAAAATTCAGACTAAAACTGAGAGTAAGAAGAGCAGGAGGCTGAAGGGGAGGGCTGAGGGTGAGTCTCCATGATTGCAGAGAGGGGACCACCTGCCCCTGACAGGTATCTACAGGTGTGTGGTATGTCTGTAAGCAGGGCTGGAGTTTATACTGACTCATTCATTACCTGGTAGCAGTAGAAATAGAAAAGTCTCCACAATAATCTCCCTGATTCTTTGTTTTCAGCTGTGGTTGTGCTTACAGGGTTATTGGGTAGATGCCTAGACTTTTAAAATCCTAGAGATCAAATAGATTTCCACAAGAAAGGGCATAGATACCAGTGAGGTAAAACATGGGAACACAGACAAGATGGTAGGATGTGTGAGTGAAGAGGGGCCTTTTTATTGTGTTTAGGGAGATGGGGGATTGGAACAATACAGGAAGGAGACAGATAAAAGCATAAAGAGACTTGTAAAGAAGATCAGTGGGGTGTGCACATAAGCATGGAGGTTTCAGTAAAGACCCTTATAAACTTCTAGGTTTCTTGAGCTGGACTAAAGAATGTGACTTGGTAAAGTAGACTTTAGAGGAAAAGGGAAACAGAAAGACACAATTTTATTCTAGTCATGCTTTCCTGGCAGACAATGTTTCTTATCCATTATTGATTCTTTCCTTATTAATAGATCACAATTTGTTGCCTAGACACAATATGACATTTTCTGACCTCTCTTGCACCTAGGACCTGTGACACAGCTCTGACCAATGAGACATCTGCAGCAGATGCTGGAACTTTTGTGAGAAAGTTTGGATTTTCTGACATAGGCCCAGCCCTTCCTTTTGATCATGATCATTTTTCTTGTTGTTTCTTGGAACATGTGATCAGGAGGCAATCATGAGGATGAAAGTCATAAGCAAAGAATCGTGGAGCAGAGAGGCTGAAGGAACCTGCCTCTGATAGCCAAATTTCCTGAAATCTAAAAGCAGCCTTACTGACATGGGTCTGTTACCAACCACTGAGTGAAATCCTGCCTGACCCAGTGCCCTCACCAAGGCTTAGGAAATAGGGAATAGCCCCCAAATCACAATAGCCAAAACAAGTTGGTGTCAGGGCATCTCACTGTGACTGGTGACTGCGAGAGCAGGACCTCATGCAGTAGAAGAGGGGGACCCCAGCAGAGTTGTGAGAGGTGACACCTGAGAGGCTCAGCAAGGTTCCATGACAGGACTGAGGGCAGAAGGAGGAAGAGTGGGAAAGTGCTCTGCTACTCACCTACTCTTGCCTCAATGGGGACTCTGTCATCCCTCACCCCCACGTTATAACCCAGTCCTGTTTTTCTCTGGGGCTGGAGGAAAGAGAAAGGAAGGCTACAATGGCCAGACTCCCTCCTGGTGACTCTCAATTGACCTCATTGTACCACACTAAAGTGCCAGCTCCCTGCCCATCCCTTCAGACACTGTGCACCACCGCCATTCCTAGTCACTCCATCCATTTTCCAACTTCGTTATTTTTTAGGAAAGTACAGAGATACATTAGACTTAGTCAATAATCTTGAGTTCTACTCAGGTTACCCAATATGTTCAGTAACTGGCCATGGACCTTAGGGGACCTTAGTTGGACAAGTCACATCTACTCTAGATAAGTTTTTCCTTATCTAGAAGAAGAAAGGGTTGCTCAAATGCAGAGTTTCAGAGACCAGCAAGGAGAGATGAGAAAGCCTTCTTAAGTTAACAGTGCAAAGAAATAGAGGAAAACAGTAGAATAGGAAAGATGAGAGATCTCTTCAAGAAAATTAGAAATACCAAGGGAATATTTCATGCAAAGATGGGCACAATAAAAGACAGAAATGGTATGGATCTAACAGAAGGAGAAGATATTAAGAAGAAGTGTCAAGAATACACAGAAGCCCTATAACAACAACAGCAACAAAAAGATCTTAATGACCATGATAACCATGACAGTGTGATTACTCACTTAGTGACAGAAATCCTGGAGTGTG
Source organism: Tragulus kanchil (assembly GCA_022376925.1). Classification (NCBI taxonomy): domain Eukaryota; kingdom Metazoa; phylum Chordata; class Mammalia; order Artiodactyla; family Tragulidae; genus Tragulus; species Tragulus kanchil. Next base: position 76,527,084 of record JAIOJX010000024.1, on the reverse strand, counting down.
AAATCAAGTGGGCCTCAGGAAGCATCGTCATGAACAAAGCTAGTGGAGGTGATGGAGTTCCAGCTGAGCTATTTCAAATCCTAAAAGATGATACTGTTAAAGTGCCACACTCAACACGCCAACAAATTTGGAAAACTCAGCAGTGGCCACAGGACTGGAAGAGGTCAGTTTTCTTTCCAGTACCAAAGAAGGACAATGCTAAAGAATGCTCAAACTACTGCACAATTGTACTTATTTCACATGCTAGCAAAGTAATTCTTAAAGTCCTTCAAGCTAGACTTTAGCAGTATGTGAACTGAGAACTTCCAGATGTACAAGTTCAATTTTAAAAAGACAGAGGAACCAGAGATCAAGTTGCGAAAATCGACTGGATCATAGAAAAGCAAGAAAATTTCAGAAGAGCAGCTCTTCTGCTTCATTGACTGCGCTAAAGCCTTTGACTGTGTAGGTCACAACAAACTGGAAAATTCTTAAAGAGATGGGAATACCAGACCACCTAATATACCTCCTGTGAAACCTATGTGCAGGTTAAGAAGCAACAGGTAGAATTAGACATGCAATAATGGACTGGTTCCAAATTGAGAAAGGAGTACATCAAAGTTGTATATTGTCACCCATTTATTTAATTTATATGCAGAGTACATCATGTGAAATGCTGGTCTGGATGAAGCACAAGCTGGAATCAAGACTGTGGGGAGAATTATCAAAAACCTCAGATATGCAGATGATACTACCCTTCTGGCAGAAAGTGAGGAGGAGTTAAAGAGCCTCTTGATGAAGGTGAAAGAGAAAAGTGAAAAAGTTGGCCTAAAACTCAGTATTCAAATAACTAAGATCATGGCATCTGATTCCATCACTATTTGCCATGAGGGAAATAGACAAGGAAACAATGGAAGAAGTTAGAGACTTTATTTTCCTGGGCTCCAAAATCACTGTGGATGGTGACTGCAGTCATGAAATTAAAAGATGCTTTCTCCTCGGAAGAAAAGCTATGACAAACCTAGGCAGCATATTAAGAAGCAGAGATATTACTTTGCCTTACAATCTCTGTATAATAAAAGCTATGGTTTTCCAGGAGTCATGTACAGATTTGAAAGCTGGACAATAAAAAAGGCTGAGCACTGAAGCATTGATTCCTTCAAATTGTGGTGCTGGAGAAAACTCTTGAGAGTTCGTTGGACAGCAAGAAAATCAATCAATCCTAAAGGAAATCAACCTTGAATAGTCATTGGAAGGACTGATGCTGACACTGAAGCTCTAATACTTTGGGCATCTGATGCAAAGAGCCAACTTATTGGAAAAGACTCTCATGCTGGGGAAGATAGAATGCAGAAGAAGGAGATCACAAATGACAAGATGGTTGAATGGCATCTAACTCAATTGACATGGGTTTGAGCAAACTTCAGGAGATGGTGAAGTATAGGGAAGCCTGGCATGCTATAGTCCATGGGGTCGCAAAGAGTCAGACACAACTGAGTGACTGAAAAACAACAATCAGTGGTTTCCAGTGGCCAGTTTATGAAGACTCCCCTGTTTGTGGAAATATAATAATAATGACTGTTATTTATCGGGTGCTTCATTTGTGCCAAGTGCTTTTCACATATTAACTCATTTAATGCTAATAATGACTCTGAAAAAGTGTGCGATTACCTTCTCTTAATAGATGATAAAACCAAGCCTTAGAGAAGCTAAGTAGTTCACCTGAGGTTATTCAGTCCTTATGTAGTGGACCTTGTGTTTGAGCTCAGGTGTTCTGGCTCCAGGGTCTATGTATTCAACCAGCACTCTACAACTACCTGTGTGATAAAGAAAAACTAAGATGAATGATGATAAGTGTGTATGCATTTGGATTCATGCATGTCCACACAAATGTGTCCTAATATATTTATGTAATGTTGGTGTGAGCTTGACACTGACTTTCTGGGAAAGAACTGGGATATATTTCTTATGCTAAGAGTAAGAGACTAAGTCTTTCATATTTTCATGTTAAAGTATCTTTTTCTGAAATAATAACAGAGATGAGTAGTTTATTTGCTCAATTGGCGAAATAAAAATTGACAGCCTGTTATTTTTAACCTTATACCCCCTACCCTCAAATCCTAACAAACCATGAAATTAAAAGTCTGGCAGCTCCTGGGCTACAGGGATTTCAAAGTCCTTTCTGAGATCTTCAACCTCCAGATGAGGTGATTTAGGTCACATATTCCAGAAGACATCCCCCCCCCGATACTGAGCCATGCCAACCCAGTGCCCTGGTGAGCTTAGCAGAAGGACAGCAGTCCAGGTGGGCCTGTTGGTACCAAACCTGCTTCAAATTCTGAAAATATTTTGATCTATAAAGAAATTTTTCTTTCATGTCCCATTTTGGCCCCAGCTTTAGCTCTAGTCCCCACTGCACTTATCTGCATTTTGAGATAAGCACCATAGAAAAAGTCCTAAATTACTCATTAACTGGTGAAAGGAGTTCATAGGCAGACTTAGGAGGCCTCCAAGGATAAGGAGGAGGAGGATGAGGAACAAACATTTTTAGCCAAGGTGCCTTCACCTTGGCCATGCCTATGACAATAATCCATTTTGCTTAAGACATTCTTTTTTTTTTTTAAATTCTTTATTTTAAAGGTTTTACAGAGTTTTGTTGTTCACAGACATGTATGTTCCCAGATCAGTCATATGCATATCCCTGGTCCCCACCCCACCAGTTCCCCCCTTCCCACCCCTCCGGACCATCGCCCCATGCCATTGTGAGCACTCCTATTCCCTTAGCACAATGAAAATAGCTATCTTTTCCACACATGACAGTATAGGTTTCCATGTTACTCCCTCCATGCCTCCCCCTCCCTATTTCTTCCCCACAATGTCCCTATGTCTATGCTCTGTCTGTTTTTCCATGAGTTCCCTGCATGTGTCATCAAGGCCGTCCTACTAGATTCCATATATGTGTGTTAGTATACTGTATGTGTCTTTCTCTTTTTGACTTACTTCACTTTTTATGATAGGTTCTAGAGCCAGCCACTTCATTAGGACTGAGTCTTCTGCATTTATTTTAACAGCTGAGTAGTATTCCATAGCTACTGACTTTCTGGGAAAGAACTGGGATATATTTCTTATGCTAAGAGTAAGAGACTAAGTCTTTCATATTTTCATGTTAAAGTATCTTTTTCTGAAATAATAACAGAGATGAGTAGTTTATTTGCTCAATTGGCGAAATAAAAATTGACAGCCTGTTATTTTTAACCTTATACCCCCTACCCTCAAATCCTAACAAACCATGAAATTAAAAGTCTGGCAGCTCCTGGGCTACAGGGATTTCAAAGTCCTTTCTGAGATCTTCAACCTCCAGATGAGGTGATTTAGGTCACATATTCCAGAAGACATCCCCCCCCCGATACTGAGCCATGCCAACCCAGTGCCCTGGTGAGCTTAGCAGAAGGACAGCAGTCCAGGTGGGCCTGTTGGTACCAAACCTGCTTCAAATTCTGAAAATATTTTGATCTATAAAGAAATTTTTCTTTCATGTCCCATTTTGGCCCCAGCTTTAGCTCTAGTCCCCACTGCACTTATCTGCATTTTGAGATAAGCACCATAGAAAAAGTCCTAAATTACTCATTAACTGGTGAAAGGAGTTCATAGGCAGACTTAGGAGGCCTCCAAGGATAAGGAGGAGGAGGATGAGGAACAAACATTTTTAGCCAAGGTGCCTTCACCTTGGCCATGCCTATGACAATAATCCATTTTGCTTAAGACATTCTTTTGTTTTTTTAAATTCTTTATTTTAAAGGTTTTACAGAGTTTTGTTGTTCACAGACATGTATGTTCCCAGATCAGTCATATGCATATCCCTGGTCCCCACCCCACCAGTTCCCCCCTTCCCACCCCTCCGGACCATCGCCCCATGCCATTGTGAGCACTCCTATTCCCTTAGCACAATGAAAATAGCTATCTTTTCCACACATGACAGTATAGGTTTCCATGTTACTCCCTCCATGCCTCCCCCTCCCTATTTCTTCCCCACAATGTCCCTATGTCTATGCTCTGTCTGTTTTTCCATGAGTTCCCTGCATGTGTCATCAAGGCCGTCCTACTAGATTCCATATATGTGTGTTAGTATACTGTATGTGTCTTTCTCTTTTTGACTTACTTCACTTTTTATGATAGGTTCTAGAGCCAGCCACTTCATTAGGACTGAGTCTTCTGCATTTATTTTAACAGCTGAGTAGTATTCCATTGTATATATGTACCAGGGCTTCTGTATCCATTCATTCGTCGATGGACATCTAGGTTGCTTCCATGTTCTGGCTACTGTATAGAGAGCTGCAATGAACATTAGGGTACAGGTGCTTCTTTCAGTTTTGATTTCATCCGGATATAAGCCTAATAGTGGGATTGCTGGGTCATAGGGTGCTTCTATTTTTAGTTTTTTAAGGAATCTCCATACTGTCTTCCATAGAGGCTGTATCAATTGACACTCCCACCAGCAATGCAAGAGGGTTCCCTTTTCTCCGCACCCTCTCCAGCATTTACTGTCTGCAGATTTTTTGAAGATGGCCATTCTGACGGGTGTGAGGTAATATCTCATTGTAGTTTTAATTTGCATTTCTCTAATAATAAGCGAGGTTGAGAATCGTTTCATGCGCTTTTTGGCCATCTGTATGTCCTCTTTGGAGAGGCATCTCTTTAGATCTTTTTCCCAGTTTTTGATTGGGTTGTTCGTTTTTCCTGTGCTGAGTTGTCTGAGTTGCTTATAGATTTAGGAGATTAATTCTTTGATTGTTGTTTCATTTGCTATGATTTTCTCCCACTCTGTGGCATGTCTGTAGAGCTTTTTTGTAATTTCTTTTGCTGTACAAAAGCTTTTAAGTTTCATGAGGTCCCACATGTTCATTTTTCTTTTCAGTTCTGCTATTTTAGTAGATGGGTCAGAGAAGATCTTGCTTTGATTTATGTCCTTGAGGGTTTTGCCTATATTCTCCTCTAGGAGTTTTAGGGTTTCTGGTCTTACATTTAGATCTTTAATCCATTTTGAGTTGATCTTTGTGCATGGCATCAGGGAATGTTCCAACTTCATTTTTTTGCATGTAGCTGTCCAATTTTCCCAGCACCATTTGTTGAAGAGGCTGTCTTTGTCCCATTTTATATGTTTGCCTCCTTTGTCAAAAATAAGGTAGCCATAGGTGTGTGGGTTTAGCTCTGGGTTCTCAATCTTGTTCCATTGGTCGATAGTTCTGTTTTTGTGCCAGTACCATACTGTCTTGAGGACTCTTGCTTTGTAGGAGAGTCTGAAGTTAGGGAGGCTGATCCCTCCAGCTCCATTCTTCTTTCTCAGGATTGCTTTGACTATTCGAGGTCTTTTGTGTTTCCATATGAACTGTGTTATTCTTTGGTCTAGTTCTTTGAAAAATGTCAATGGTAGTTGAATAGGTATTGCATTGAATCTGTAGATGATATTTGATAGTATGGTCATTTTCACAATATTGATTCTTCCGACCCAGGAACATAGAATATCTCTCCATCTGTTTAAGTCTTCTTTAATTTCTTTCATGAGTGTCTTGTAATTTTCTGTGTACAATTCTTTTGTTTCTTTGGGTAGGTTTATTCCTAGATATTTGATTCTTTTGGTTGCAGTGGTGAAGGGGGTTGTCTCATTGTAGTTTTAATTTGCATTTCTCTAATAATAAGCGAGGTTGAGCATCATTTCATGTGCTTTTGGGCCATCTGTATGTCCTCTTTGGAGAGGCATCTCTTTAGATCTTTTTCCCAGTTTTTGATTGGGTTGTTCGTTTTTCCTGTGCTGAGTTGTCTGAGTTGCTTATAGATTTAGGAGATTAATTCTTTGATTGTTGTTTCATTTGCTATGATTTTCTCCCACTCTGTGGCATGTCTGTAGAGCTTTTTTGTAATTTCTTTTGCTGTACAAAAGCTTTTAAGTTTCATGAGGTCCCACATGTTCATTTTTCTTTTCAGTTCTGCTATTTTAGTAGATGGGTCAGAGAAGATCTTGCTTTGATTTATGTCCTTGAGGGTTTTGCCTATATTCTCCTCTAGGAGTTTTAGGGTTTCTGGTCTTACATTTAGATCTTTAATCCATTTTGAGTTGATCTTTGTGCATGGCATCAGGGAATGTTCCAACTTCATTTTTTTGCATGTAGCTGTCCAATTTTCCCAGCACCATTTGTTGAAGAGGCTGTCTTTGTCCCATTTTATATGTTTGCCTCCTTTGTCAAAAATAAGGTAGCCATAGGTGTGTGGGTTTAGCTCTGGGTTCTCAATCTTGTTCCATTGGTCGATAGTTCTGTTTTTGTGCCAGTACCATACTGTCTTGAGGACTCTTGCTTTGTAGGAGAGTCTGAAGTTAGGGAGGCTGATCCCTCCAGCTCCATTCTTCTTTCTCAGGATTGCTTTGACTATTCGAGGTCTTTTGTGTTTCCATATGAACTGTGTTATTCTTTGGTCTAGTTCTTTGAAAAATGTCAATGGTAGTTGAATAGGTATTGCATTGAATCTGTAGATGATATTTGATAGTATGGTCATTTTCACAATATTGATTCTTCCGACCCAGGAACATAGAATATCTCTCCATCTGTTTAAGTCTTCTTTAATTTCTTTCATGAGTGTCTTGTAATTTTCTGTGTACAATTCTTTTGTTTCTTTGGGTAGGTTTATTCCTAGATATTTGATTCTTTTGGTTGCAGTGGTGAAGGGGGTTGTCTCTTTGATTTCATTTTCTGATTTTTCATTGTTTGTGTATAGGAATGCCAGTGATTTCTGTGTGTTGACTTTGTATCCTGCGACTTTGCTGAATTTGTTGATTAGCCGTAGTAGCTTTGTAATAGTGTCTTTGGGATTGTCTATGTATAATATCATGTCGTCTGCAAAAAGAGGGAGCTTGACTTCTTCCTTTCCGATCTGGATTCCTTTGATTTCTTTCTCTTCTCTTATTGCCATTGCTAGAACTTCCAGGACTATGTTGAATAGTAGTGGTGAAAGTGGACACCCCTGTCTTGTTCCTGATCTTAGAGGGAATGCTTTCAGTTTTTCACCATTGAGGATAATGTTCGCTGTGGGCTTCTCATATATGGCTTTCACTATGTTGAGATAGGTTCCTTCTATGCACATTTTCTGAAGAGTTTTTATCATAAATGGGTGTTGTACTTTGTCGAAGGCTTTTTCTGCATCTATTGAGATGACCATGTGATTTTTGTTTCTCAATTTGCTGATATGGTGTATCACATTGATTGATTTGCGGATATTGAAGAATCCTTGCATGCCTGGGATGAACCCGATTTGATCGTGATGTATGAGTTTCTTGATGTGTCGTTGAATTCTGTTTGCTAGGATTTTGTTGAGGATCTCGGCATCTAAGTTCATCAGTGAAATTGGCCTATAATTTTCCTTTTTTGTGTTGTCTTTGCCTGGTTTGGGTATCAGGGTGATGGTGGCCTTGTAGAATGTGTTTGGAAATTTTCCTTCCTGTGCAATTTTTTGGAAGAGTTTTAGAAGGACAGGCATTAGCTCTTCTTTAAATGTTTGGTAGAATTCGGCTGTGAAGCCATCTGGCCTTGGGCTTTTATTTTAGGGTAGATTTTTAATCACGACTTCGATTTCTGAGCTTATGATTGTGTTGTTCAAAGTTTCTGTTCCTTCCTGGCTCAGTCTTGGGAGATTAATCTTCCCCAAGAAACTGTCCGTTTCTTCCAGGTTGTCCAGCTTGTTGCCATAAAGTTATTCATAATAGTCTCTTAAAATTCTATGTATTCCTGCATTATCTGTTGTACTCTCTCCTTTTTCATTTTTTGATTTTGTTGATCTGATTCTTCTCTCCCTTTTTCTTGATGAGTCTGGCCAGTGGCTTGTCAATTTTGTTTACCTTTTCAAAGAACCTGCTTTTTGTTTTATTTATCTTTACTATAGTTTCTTTCATTTCTTTCTCATTTATTTCTGCTCTAGTCTTTATAATTTCTCTTCTGCTGGCTTTGGGGTGTTTTTGTTCTTCTTTCTCCAATTGTTTTAAGCGGAGGGTTAGGTCATCTGCTTCATATTGTCCTAGTTTCTTGAGGTGGGATTTTATTGCTATAAATTTCCCTCTTAGAACTGCTTTCGCGGTATCCCATATGTTTTACACAGTCATATGTTCATTGTCATTTTCTTCTAGGAATTTTTAAATTTCTCCTTTGATTTCCTCAGTGATCAGTTGGTTTGTTAGGTATTTGTTGTTTAATCTCCATGTGTTTGTGTCTTTAGCGGTTTTTTTTTTCCTGTATTTGATCTCTAGTCTCATTGCATTGTGGTCTGAGAAGATGGTTGATATAGTTTCAGTTTTCTTGAATTGACTGAGGTTAGATTTATGGTCCATGATGTGGTCAATCCTGGAGAATGTTCCATGAGCGCTTGAGAAGAAAGTGTATTCTTCTGCTTTTGGGTGGAACGTCCTAAAGATATCAATGAGGTCCATCTTTTCCAGTGTGGCATTTAAGGCTTGTGTTTCTTTATTAATTTTCTGTTTGGATGATCTCTCCATTAGTGTGAGAGGAGTGTTAAAGTCTCCTACTATTACTGTGTTATTACTGATTTCTTCTTTTATGTCTGAAAGTATCTGCTAAGACATTCTTTTAAGCCCAGATCTAAAGTGTATAACAATGTACCTTGCTGGGGGACATGTTTCTCATCTTAACTTGTGCCTATGTTATCTAAAGATGTATGTTGTCGGTGTAGGTCTGGTAAGACCTTTATCACCTCAATATATTCTTTTAAACTAATGTTAATAACCAACTGAAAAATTATAAAATGCCGCTCCTAAAGTGGCTTCGCGGGATACTCTTCTATCCCCCTTCCAGTGTCTATGCTGGAAGCTCTTCCCTATCTTTTCTTACTTTAATAAACTTTTCACTGCATGAGGCTCTGAGTGACCATCACTGAGTCTTTTGATCCCAATGAAAATTCTTCTCCAGTAGAGATTAAGAATCTGACACCATTCACAGTAACCTACCGCTGTCTATCGTCTATCACTGGGTCAAGATTTTCATGAGGTCAGGTACCAAACATAACCTCCTCCCACTCAATCTTGAATTCCAGGTGTCAAAGATGACCAACCTCTAACTAGAGTTTTAGAGACAGAAAGCAAAAGGTCTAGATACAGTTTACCTTGAAGATAACTGTTCAAAGCAATTGTTCTCCACTTACACCTGGAGCTGATCAGAAAGAGCAAGCAGTATTATGGGTAGTCAATGGTGCTTTCCTCAACACAAAACTGATAAATGCTTGTTTTGAGGATAAAATTGAACAAGTAATTTGGGGAAAAAGTAATTTGTTTATTCCTATTTTGTAATTTTTTTTTTTTTTTTAGCCAAAAGTCTCAGAGACACTTATGAAGCAGGGAAATTGCTAACGTCCTAAACAGCAACAAGGAACATTCTTAGGAAAAGCAGAAGAAGCCGCAGTGCCGCTTCTGCTGTGGGGTCCACATGCCTAAAATCCAGTGAAGAATTAGCCTTGGTGGGCTAAAACCAGATAGACTTAGGGTTAAGGTATGAGGAAAGGGAGGTGCTTTTTCTTTCTGTCACACAAGCATAGGAACAAGAATCATGAAGCCTACCAATTTGGCAAAAACCTAAGAAATTAAAGGAAAATGAACAAAAATAAACAAAAAAGGCATCAGTTTTCCAGTTTTTCAAACCAGATGTGACCCTGGAATTGGATATAATGAAGAAAAACAGATGTTGAGTATATCATGTGATGACTCCAATGATATCATTCTTTCATCATCACAAAGGACTTTGACAAATTCTCCATTCACAGTGAAATTAAAAATAGAGTAAAAGGAAGGAGGAGCTGGACTACAGTACTAATCTGATTCATTTGTTTCAAGTACCTAGGCTTGTGCCCTGAACTGGAAATGAAATCTAGAAGAGGTGGGATAGGGAGGGAGATGGGAAGGAAGTCTAAGAAGGAGGGGGCATATATATCCCTATGGCTGATTCATGTTGATATTTGACAGAAAACAACAAAATTCTCTAAAACAATTGTCCTTCAAATAAAAAAGTAATAAATGTCCAAAAAAACAATTTGCTCTGGTGATGGGATTTTGAGAAATGAAATTCACAAAGTGAACTGATATATTTAGAAAAATGTTTGCTGCTATGGTGGTCCATTAAAACACCAAGAAAAAGACAGAACAAAAGAAAAAAAAAATACTAGCAAGATCCCATATCAGGCCCACAATCCTAAAGTTTTAAAGTAGCAGCAAACCACTTACAAATTAAAACTGGAAAAGTGATTTGTGGGTTGGAGGGCTGGGGAGGGACTGCCTGCTTCTTATGAGTGGGAAGTGATTTTTTTGTCCTAGTGCCTATGGTTTACATAATCAATCACCCCTGCTCCCCTACAAACAGACCACTGGCAGTGTTGTTGTCTTCTCTACTTGCTCAGATCATCCCACCTACACACAGCTTTGCATTAACCTGGGTCCCCTTCCAGCTATGGCCCTGGCACTTTCTTTTCCCCAGCCATGTTGAGAGAGAAATCCAAATCCACTGTTAGGATTGCTACACAAAATACAAGATGCCCAGTTAAATCAGAAACAGTTGGTTTATTCTATCAATACTAAAAATACTATTTATTGTTTACCTGAGGCTCTTTAGGATTGACTGGGTATGAATTGTGGACATCCTGTCTCAGCTGGTCCTGGTGCTGCAGAGCCAACAGGAATGTCCCTGCCTTCCTTCTGGAGTCAGCCTCTTTCTCCAGGCAACTCTATAGCATATGTTCATTTAACTTTAGGTGCATTTCTGATTTATTTTTTCACGTTTGTTGTTTTTTAAAATGATTTTCATTTCTACACACACACACACACACACACACACACACACCCCATCTGATTGGGAGTTCCTTGGACCCTCCTTCCCCAGACTCTCCTGCTGGAAAGCAGGGACTGACAATGCCCCATGGGGAGTATTTCATTCATGCATGTGAGCATGTGACTATTAGGATTGAGAGCTGTGAAGTGTGAAGAAGAGTTTTTGGAGCAAAGAACTAGGAGGCTGTGAAGGAAAGGATGTCCCCAACCCACTGTAGTTAGGTGCCTCCAGCCAACAACAACCTGCACAAACTGTTCTCAATGTTGCTAATCCTTCCAGCTGCCCAATCCAATAATTATTTTTCAGTACTTACAAGTTCGTACTTCTCCAACACACTGCATCCTGTTAATAACTCAACTCTGCTACTGTTTGATTTTCTTTTTTGAGGTGGGGGAGCATTGGAGGGGAGGAGGGTGGGCGGGCCACTTCTATTGGTCTTCCATTTATCTATTTTCATCCATCTTTGTTCTTTGGCCTGTGTGGGCCTCCCATCGCGGTGGCCTCCATTGTTGCAGAGCACCGGCTCTGGGCGCATGTGCTCCAGAGCTCCAGCTCAGTAATTGGACACATTGGTCCAGCTGCTCCGCGGCACATGGGGTCTTCGCAGGCCAGGGAGTGGACCGGCACCCCTTGCACGGTAAAATGGGGCTTCTCTACTTGCTCAGATCATCCCACCTACACACAGCTTTGCATTAACCTGGGTCCCCTTCCAGCTATGGCCCTGGCACTTTCTTTTCCCCAGCCATGTTGAGAGAGAAATCCAAATCCACTGTTAGGATTGCTACACAAAATACAAGATGCCCAGTTAAATCAGAAACAGTTGGTTTATTCTATCAATACTAAAAATACTATTTATTGTTTACCTGAGGCTCTTTAGGATTGACTGGGTATGAATTGTGGACATCCTGTCTCAGCTGGTCCTGGTGCTGCAGAGCCAACAGGAATGTCCCTGCCTTCCTTCTGGAGTCAGCCTCTTTCTCCAGGCAACTCTATAGCATATGTTCATTTAACTTTAGGTGCATTTCTGATTTATTTTTTCACGTTTGTTGTTTTTTAAAATGATTTTCATTTCTACACACACACACACACACACACACACACACCCCATCTGATTGGGAGTTCCTTGGACCCTCCTTCCCCAGACTCTCCTGCTGGAAAGCAGGGACTGACAATGCCCCATGGGGAGTATTTCATTCATGCATGTGAGCATGTGACTATTAGGATTGAGAGCTGTGAAGTGTGAAGAAGAGTTTTTGGAGCAAAGAACTAGGAGGCTGTGAAGGAAAGGATGTCCCCAACCCACTGTAGTTAGGTGCCTCCAGCCAACAACAACCTGCACAAACTGTTCTCAATGTTGCTAATCCTTCCAGCTGCCCAATCCAATAATTATTTTTCAGTACTTACAAGTTCGTACTTCTCCAACACACTGCATCCTGTTAATAACTCAACTCTGCTACTGTTTGATTTTCTTTTTTGAGGTGGGGGAGCATTGGAGGGAGGAGGGTGGGCGGGCCACTTCTATTGGTCTTCCATTTATCTATTTTCATCCATCTTTGTTCTTTGGCCTGTGTGGGCCTCCCATCGCGGTGGCCTCCATTGTTGCAGAGCACCGGCTCTGGGCGCATGTGCTCCAGAGCTCCAGCTCAGTAATTGGACACATTGGTCCAGCTGCTCCGCGGCACATGGGATCTTCCCAGGCCAGGGATTGAACCGGCACCCCTTGCACTGTAAGGCAGTGTCCTTACCCACTGGACCACCAGGGAAGCCCTACTGTTTGTTTTTTAAAATAATGTATTATATAGCCAATGACAGTGACACTCAGTCATGCTGTCATGGTACATTCTAGTGGAGTTGGGGAAGATGATGAAGGCAGGAAGGATCATATAGTTTCTTTGAAAGGGTGATATTTGAGTAGAGGCCCAAATGAAGTGATGTAGAAAACCATGGGGATAGCTAAAGGAAAAGTGTCCTGGGAAGAGGAAATAGTAGGTACAGGAGAACAAAAACGGAGTGTGCAAGGAGGTCAGGGTGGTAGAATCAGAGAGGAGACAAAGTCAGAGAACTAGCAGGGATGATTAATCATGAATGGCCTCTTGAGCCACAGCAAACACTTTGAGACTACTCAATGTAAAATAAGCTGTTGGAGAATTTGGTGGCAGTTGAGACTATAGCATGCTGGCAGTGGTAATAAATTGCTGGACTTGAACGTATAGCTGACAGAATTTTCTGATGGATTATATGTGACTATGACAGAAGCAAAGGCTAGTTCCCCTTTTTTTCTACCTGAATGATAGACTGTTGATGGCATTTATTGAGGACTACAAGATACATAGATTTTGAGGGAGATGATAAATTTAAGTTTGAGACATGTTTAATACTACCTATTAAATATCCAGTAAATATGTATGATGATTAGGTGCCTCCAGCCAACAACAACCTGCACAAACTGTTCTCAATGTTGCTAATCCTTCCAGCTGCCCAATCCAATAATTATTTTTCAGTACTTACAAGTTCGTACTTCTCCAACACACTGCATCCTGTTAATAACTCAACTCTGCTACTGTTTGATTTTCTTTTTTGAGGTGGGGGAGCATTGGAGGGAGGAGGGTGGGCGGGCCACTTCTATTGGTCTTCCATTTATCTATTTTCATCCATCTTTGTTCTTTGGCCTGTGTGGGCCTCCCATCGCGGTGGCCTCCATTGTTGCAGAGCACCGGCTCTGGGCGCATGTGCTCCAGAGCTCCAGCTCAGTAATTGGACACATTGGTCCAGCTGCTCCGCGGCACATGGGATCTTCCCAGGCCAGGGATTGAACCGGCACCCCTTGCACTGTAAGGCAGTGTCCTTACCCACTGGACCACCAGGGAAGCCCTACTGTTTGTTTTTTAAAATAATGTATTATATAGCCAATGACAGTGACACTCAGTCATGCTGTCATGGTACATTCTAGTGGAGTTGGGGAAGATGATGAAGGCAGGAAGGATCATATAGTTTCTTTGAAAGGGTGATATTTGAGTAGAGGCCCAAATGAAGTGATGTAGAAAACCATGGGGATAGCTAAAGGAAAAGTGTCCTGGGAAGAGGAAATAGTAGGTACAGGAGAACAAAAACGGAGTGTGCAAGGAGGTCAGGGTGGTAGAATCAGAGAGGAGACAAAGTCAGAGAACTAGCAGGGATGATTAATCATGAATGGCCTCTTGAGCCACAGCAAACACTTTGAGACTACTCAATGTAAAATAAGCTGTTGGAGAATTTGGTGGCAGTTGAGACTATAGCATGCTGGCAGTGGTAATAAATTGCTGGACTTGAACGTATAGCTGACAGAATTTTCTGATGGATTATATGTGACTATGACAGAAGCAAAGGCTAGTTCCCCTTTTTTTCTACCTGAATGATAGACTGTTGATGGCATTTATTGAGGACTACAAGATACATAGATTTTGAGGGGAGATGATAAATTTAAGTTTGAGACATGTTTAATACTACCTATTAAATATCCAGTAAATATGTATGATGAGTAGGCAGTTGAAGAGAACAGTTAAATGCAGGATAGCTGGTGGAGATAGAACTGTGAAGTTGGAAATCATCAATATATAAATGGCATTTAAAGCCATGGACTTGATGGATCATCTAGGTAGTAAGTATGGATTTTAAAAAAGTCAGAAGATGAGGAGGAACTAGCAAAAAAGACTGAGAAGGAGTTGCCAATTAGGTAGGGATAGAGTGATGAGAATGATTTCCCAAAGGTCAAGGGGAAAACTGGTTTCAAGAAGGAAGGCAGAATAAGTTATGTCCAAATCAGAGGCCATAGAGGACAAGAAATGCATATCATTGGGTCTGAAGCATGGAGGACACTGGTAACCCTGACAAGAACTGTTTCAGTAAAATGGTGAAGCCAAAGCCTGGCCAGACAGAGTGCAAGAGAGAGAAGATGACAGAGCAAGTTTAGAGAGCTCTTTCAAGAAGTTTATTTTTGAAGAACAGAGAAATTGGGCAATAGCTGGAGTAGGAATGTAGGGAGAGGTTTTTGCTTTGTTTTTTAAATGGGAGATATTATTGCATTTTGGCAATTTTGAGATTTCCTCAATGACAACATTATAATCATTTACTTATAGTCTGGTAGGATCTCAGTGGAAAAAGAGGCAGAAATTTCTCACTAACCATAGGCTGTCTCCCATGCTTCATTCTTTACTTGAACATCATAGGAGGAGCCATCCCCCAGAACATCATCTATTGAGGGGGTCACAATGGTGGTAATGTTGGATTTCTGTACTAATGTATTTGAATTTTGTCGTTCAACTTATGCAATATGTATTGTTACCTCAAATTTTTATCTAAGTACTTGGGGTTGTAGACAAACAGGCAAGCAAAGATCATGAAGACTTCCTGTTCTGTCTGTGATGGAGTAACAAGGGCTTGCCCTTTGCTCACCTTAAACAACTTTTAAAAATGGACTAAGTAATGGTTTTCAGAATTTGGACAAAAAACAGCATAGGATAATGACCTCTGAGAGAAGGGAAGCAAATGAGGTGAACCCTGAATTAAAGATTAGAGTTCATTATTGGAAGTCCAACTTGGCCAGGCTTTGCAGGGAAGATTTGAAGAGGAAAGAGTTACACATAGAGTTTCAGAGATGTACAGAGGATTTCCTTAAGTTTCTACCTGAGTACTGATCAGGGCATGCATTTGAGGACACTGCACAAGGCTGGGGAAAGAACTACTTGAAGGAGAAGGCAGAACAATCCTCATTACTAACACAACTCAAAAACGTAGGTTCTTGATCCTATCAGCCAGAGGGAAGGATCTCCTAACTCATGGGGTCCTCAGATTGGTATTACCTCAGTAGTTGGGTCAAATTAGCCTTATATTAAACTGTTTATAGTCTTGTTAACAAAGACTGGAAGCAGTTCAAGAATAAGTTCTAAATCAGAGGCCATAGAGGACAAGAAATGCATATCATTGGGTCTGAAGCATGGAGGACACTGGTAACCCTGACAAGAACTGTTTCAGTAAAATGGTGAAGCCAAAGCCTGGCCAGACAGAGTGCAAGAGAGAAGATGACAGAGCAAGTGTAGAGAGCTCTTTCAAGAAGTTTGTTTTTGAAGAACAGAGAAATTGGGCAATAGCTGGAGTAGGAATGTAGGGAGAGGTTTTTGCTTTGTTTTTTAAATGGGAGATATTATTGCATTTTGGCAATTTTGAGATTTCCTCAATGACAACATTATAATCATTTACTTATAGTCTGGTAGGATCTCAGTGGAAAAAGAGGCAGAAATTTCTCACTAACCATAGGCTGTCTCCCATGCTTCATTCTTTACTTGAACATCATAGGAGGAGCCATCCCCCAGAACATCATCTATTGAGGGGGTCACAATGGTGGTAATGTTGGATTTCTGTACTAATGTATTTGAATTTTGTCGTTCAACTTATGCAATATGTATTGTTACCTCAAATTTTTATCTAAGTACTTGGGGTTGTAGACAAACAGGCAAGCAAAGATCATGAAGACTTCCTGTTCTGTCTGTGATGGAGTAACAAGGGCTTGCCCTTTGCTCACCTTAAACAACTTTTAAAAATGGACTAAGTAATGGTTTTCAGAATTTGGACAAAAAACAGCATAGGATAATGACCTCTGAGAGAAGGGAAGCAAATGAGGTGAACCCTGAATTAAAGATTAGAGTTCATTATTGGAAGTCCAACTTGGCCAGGCTTTGCAGGGAAGATTTGAAGAGGAAAGAGTTACACATAGAGTTTCAGAGATGTACAGAGGATTTCCTTAAGTTTCTACCTGAGTACTGATCAGGGCATGCATTTGAGGACACTGCACAAGGCTGGGGAAAGAACTACTTGAAGGAGAAGGCAGAACAATCCTCATTACTAACACAACTCAAAAACGTAGGTTCTTGATCCTATCAGCCAGAGGGGAAGGATCTCCTAACTCATGGGGCATAGAGTCAAGTCCTCAGATTGGTATTACCTCAGTAGTTGGGTCAAATTAGCCTTATATTAAAAACTGTTTATAGTCTTGTTAACAAAGACTGGAAGCAGTTCAAGAATAAGTCAAATTAAGGGCTTCCCTGGTGGTCCAGTGGGTAAGGACACCGCCTTGCAGTGCAAGGGGTGCTGGTTAGATCCCTGACCTGGGAAGATCCCACGTGCCGCAGAGCAGCTGGACCGATGTCTCCAATTACTGAGCCAGAGCTCTGGAGCGCATGTGCCTAGAACCGGTCCTCTGCGACAACAGAGGCCACCGCAATGAGAGGCCCACACGGGCCAAAGAACAAAGATGGATGAAACTGAATAAATGAAAGACCAATAGAAGTGGCCTGCCTGCCCCCTTCCCTCCCCACCCAACCCCCCCAAAAGAATAAGTCAAATTAATAATGTTTATATAAAATTAATTGTGCCCTAGAACAAAGGTAACAATTATTTAAATAAATGTATATATATATACATATATATATAATTACAGATGTATACTATAAACCCTAAAACAACATCAAAATAACAATACAGGACTTCCCTGGTGGTCCAGTGGCCAAGAATCTTCCTGCCTAGTGCATGGGACATGGATTTAATTCCTAGTCTGGAGAGATTCCATATGCTGTGAAGTAACTAAACCAAGTGTGCTACAACTACTGAGTCTACACCCTATGGCTCATGTTCTACAACAAGAAAAATCACCACAATGAGAATCCCATCCACCACCACCCTGACTCACCCCAACTAGAGAAAGCCCACACACAGCAATGGAGACCCAGAACAGCCAAAAGGAAAAAAAAAAAAAAAGAACAATACAAAGAAGTATAGCTAATAAGCTAGCACAGGATATAAAGTAGAATCACTGAAACTATTAACCAACAAGATGACAAAAAAGAAAAAAGGGGAAAAAAAATCAGGGCATGCATTTGAGGACACTGCACAAGGCTGGGGAAAGAACTACTTGAAGGAGAAGGCAGAACAATCCTCATTACTAACACAACTCAAAAACGTAGGTTCTTGATCCTATCAGCCAGAGGGGAAGGATCTCCTAACTCATGGGGCATAGAGTCAAGTCCTCAGATTGGTATTACCTCAGTAGTTGGGTCAAATTAGCCTTATATTAAAAACTGTTTATAGTCTTGTTAACAAAGACTGGAAGCAGTTCAAGAATAAGTCAAATTAAGGGCTTCCCTGGTGGTCCAGTGGGTAAGGACACCGCCTTGCAGTGCAAGGGGTGCTGGTTAGATCCCTGACCTGGGAAGATCCCACGTGCCGCAGAGCAGCTGGACCGATGTCTCCAATTACTGAGCCAGAGCTCTGGAGCGCATGTGCCTAGAACCGGTCCTCTGCGACAACAGAGGCCACCGCAATGAGAGGCCCACACGGGCCAAAGAACAAAGATGGATGAAACTGAATAAATGAAAGACCAATAGAAGTGGCCTGCCTGCCCCCTTCCCTCCCCACCCAACCCCCCCAAAAGAATAAGTCAAATTAATAATGTTTATATAAAATTAATTGTGCCCTAGAACAAAGGTAACAATTATTTAAATAAATGTATATATATATACATATATATATAATTACAGATGTATACTATAAACCCTAAAACAACATCAAAATAACAATACAGGACTTCCCTGGTGGTCCAGTGGCCAAGAATCTTCCTGCCTAGTGCATGGGACATGGATTTAATTCCTAGTCTGGAGAGATTCCATATGCTGTGAAGTAACTAAACCAAGTGTGCTACAACTACTGAGTCTACACCCTATGGCTCATGTTCTACAACAAGAAAAATCACCACAATGAGAATCCCATCCACCACCACCCTGACTCACCCCAACTAGAGAAAGCCCACACACAGCAATGGAGACCCAGAACAGCCAAAAGGAAAAAAAAAAAAAAAGAACAATACAAAGAAGTATAGCTAATAAGCTAGCACAGGATATAAAGTAGAATCACTGAAACTATTAACCAACAAGATGACAGGAATAAAAGAATAAAGGAAATTAAGAACAGATAAGTGGAAAACAAATACCGAGATGATAGATGTATAGATTTAAAAAAAAATTTTTTTTGGTTTATTTATTTTCATTCATCTTTATTTTTCGGTCCATGTGGGCCTCCCATTGCAGTGGCCTCTCTTGTTGCAAAGCACCAGCTCTGGGTGCATGCGCTCCAGAGTGCTGGTTAGTAATTGGACACACCAGTCCAGCTGCTCCATGGCATGTGGGATCTTCCCAGCCCAGGGATCGAACCAGTGCCTCTTTACTGCAAGATGAACTCTTTACCCACTGGACTACCAGGAAGCCCAGATATATAGATTTAAACCCTATCATGTCAATAATGATATTAAATGAAGTTAGTCTCAACACTCTAATCAAAAGGCAAGTTGTTAGACTGGATTTTTTAAAAATATAATTATTTTTTTAAAGATACCGATGCTAAATATAAAGGCAAAGACAGATTAAAAGTAAGTGGATGAAAATGATATGTCATGTTACTATTTCAAAAGAAACCTGCAGTGACTCTACTAATATCAGATGAACTAAGTTTCAGAACAAGAAATTTTACCAGAAATAAAGAGAGTCACTTAATAGTGATAAAGGAGCCGATTCCTTAAGAGGAAGCAATAACCCTAAAATAATTATGTTCATAATACTAGAATTTCAAAATACATGAAAGAAAAACTAATGGAAACACACAGATAAATGGACAAATCCACGATTATAACTGGGTATTAACATTCCCATTTCAGTAATTGATAGAACAAGTAGAAAAACATAGCAAGGATATATCAGACTTAAACAACTCTATTAAGCAATTGGACCTAACTGATATTTTGAGAGCATTTTGTGATACAACAGCAGAATATATTGCTTTCCAGATGAAACATTTACCAACAAGAAAAATCACCACAATGAGAATCCCATCCACCACCACCCTGACTCACCCCAACTAGAGAAAGCCCACACACAGCAATGGAGACCCAGAACAGCCAAAAGGAAAAAAAAAAAAAAAGAACAATACAAAGAAGTATAGCTAATAAGCTAGCACAGGATATAAAGTAGAATCACTGAAACTATTAACCAACAAGATGACAGGAATAAAAGAATAAAGGAAATTAAGAACAGATAAGTGGAAAACAAATACCGAGATGATAGATGTATAGATTTAAAAAAAAATTTTTTTTGGTTTATTTATTTTCATTCATCTTTATTTTTCGGTCCATGTGGGCCTCCCATTGCAGTGGCCTCTCTTGTTGCAAAGCACCAGCTCTGGGTGCATGCGCTCCAGAGTGCTGGTTAGTAATTGGACACACCAGTCCAGCTGCTCCATGGCATGTGGGATCTTCCCAGCCCAGGGATCGAACCAGTGCCTCTTTACTGCAAGATGAACTCTTTACCCACTGGACTACCAGGGAAGCCCAGATATATAGATTTAAACCCTATCATGTCAATAATGATATTAAATGAAGTTAGTCTCAACACTCTAATCAAAAGGCAAGTTGTTAGACTGGATTTTTTAAAAATATAATTATTTTTTTAAAGATACCGATGCTAAATATAAAGGCAAAGACAGATTAAAAGTAAGTGGATGAAAATGATATGTCATGTTACTATTTCAAAAGAAACCTGCAGTGACTCTACTAATATCAGATGAACTAAGTTTCAGAACAAGAAATTTTACCAGAAATAAAGAGAGTCACTTAATAGTGATAAAGGAGCCGATTCCTTAAGAGGAAGCAATAACCCTAAAATAATTATGTTCATAATACTAGAATTTCAAAATACATGAAAGAAAAACTAATGGAAACACACAGATAAATGGACAAATCCACGATTATAACTGGGTATTAACATTCCCATTTCAGTAATTGATAGAACAAGTAGAAAAACATAGCAAGGATATATCAGACTTAAACAACTCTATTAAGCAATTGGACCTAACTGATATTTTGAGAGCATTTTGTGATACAACAGCAGAATATATATTGCTTTCCAGTGCTCATGAAACATTTACCAAGATAGATAATTTGGGCCATAACAGAGTCACAGAAATTTTCAAGTAATTCAAATAATACAAAATACAATACAATACAATACAAAAAAAAAAATCTGGCCAAAAGGGAAATACATTAGGTATTAAGAATAGAAATATATCTTAAAAAATCCCCAAGTATTTGTAAACTAAGCAACACTTCTTGAAAACACTTTATTTTTCAAACAAATATCCACTAGGGATATTAGAAAATACTTAGACCTGAATGAAAATGAAAATAAGATATACAAAAATATGTGGAGTAGCTAAGGAAGGTTTAGAGGAAAATTTATAACTAGACAATAATGCAAAAAAGTTATAAAGATTTATTAATAAACTCAACATCTACCTTACAAAATTAGGAAAAAAAGAAAAATCAGACCCAAAACAGAAGAAAGGAGATAAAGACTAGAAAACAAATCGAAAACCAAAATAACAAAGAACAATTAATAGTTCAAAAAGCTGAATCCTGGAGAAGATCAACAAAATTGATAAATCTCTAGCCATGTTGATCAGAAAAATAACAGAGAACACACAAATTACCAATATCAAGAGTGAGGGAGAGGGAAGTCCTATAGATCCTGTAGACATTAAAATGTTAATGAGGCAATATTTTAAACAGTATTATGGCAGTCAATATGGTGCCATAATGGCTTTATAAGACAACTTGGTCCTAGACAATGCAATAAAGAAAAAAAGAAAAAGAAAACCCATTTGGATTGGAAAGAAGGAAGTGGAAATATCTGTACTTTCAAATGACATGACATTCTATACACAAAATTCTATGGAATCTACCCAAAAAAGTAAAACAAAATAACTAACCTAGATCTTCAAAAGAGACAAAATCATGAAAGTCAAGGAAAAATTGAGGTATTGGTCCAGATGGAAGAAACTAATGAGAAGCAGCAGCTAAATGCAACAGGTAATTCCAAACTGGTGCTTTTGCTTTAAAGATTTTTGGGACAAATAGCAAAACTCATGAGTTTGAGCAAGCTCAAGGAGATTGTGAAGGACTGGGAAGCCTGGCATGCTGCAGTCCATGGTGTCACAAAGATTTAGACACAACTGAGAGACTGAACTAAACTGAAGGGATTAAAAGATGGTACTATATCAATGTTAATTTTCTGGTATCTGTGATGCCATTGTAGTTACACAATGGAGGGGACTATCCCTTTGTTGTAGAAAACACATGAAAATTTTCAGAGTCTTTGAGGCATCAGGAGACAACTCACTCTCAGCAGTTCAGGGAAAAGAGGTTTTTGTACTTGCAAATTTTCTTTAAGTTTGAGATTATTTCAAGACAAACAAAGTAAAAGCTTTGACAAAATTAGAGGCTTCTATATTATCCTCACACCCAAGACTCCCTTAGAGCTAGGGATAAAATTTGTGGAGAAGTCTAGGCTTCCTTCACAGATGCAACCCCTCCTTCCTTCCCTTCTGTCTGGAACATGGATGTAGTACCCGAGTGTAGAGAATTCTGGGTTTTACAGCACTGCGGTGACAAGTGTGAAGCAGAAAGCTGATATCCTAAAGAAACCAGGGAGAGTGCTCAAAAGATGGTGGACTGCTTCAAAGCAAGACTGATATCAGTTATAGAATGATAGAGAGCCATTTCAGCAGTCTCTGAGGGCACTGCGGAGTAGCTCCGAACAACAGGAGAAAGGTGGCCCATCATCTCCTTGCACTGTGTGGTGTCTTCCTACTGCTCTCATTCCTACCCCTATCACTCACTCCTCTTGCTGGCTATGATAGAAACAAAACATCAAACTATATATAAATTTAAAAAACAGAGGAAGAGAAGAAAATTAAAATGAAAATTTAAAGCCAGGAACAGAAGTTGGAAAAATATAAAACAGAAAAAAAAAATCCTTAAGAATAAAACCTTTAAAACCCTAAATAATTTATAAGGAAACAAAGTATTATTATGTAAAAAAAGTAAACAGCATGAAAAATCAAGGCAAATAGTAAACTAAGACTAAGGAGCAAAAATACGAAGAGTCAGGTATGACTTTGAGAATGAACTGCAAGGGCGTGCTCCTTTGCTCTGATGGTCCACTGGTAGGACCAGAACACTGACTCAGTTCAGTCGCTCAGTCGTGTCCAACAGTTAGTGACCCCACGGACTGCAGCAAGCTAGGCTTCCCTGTCCTTCACCCTCTCCCAGAGCTTGCTCAAAAGTCCATTGAGTCAGTGATGCCATCCAACCATCTTGTCCTCTGTCATCCCCTTCTCTTCCTGCCTTCTGTTTTCCCCAGCATCAGGGTCTTTTCCAATGAGTCTTATTTTTGCATCAGGTGGACAAAGTATTGGAGCTTCAGATTCAGCCTCAGTCCCTTCAATGAATATGCTGATAGGAACTTGGAATAGGGACGGTGGTCCGAGATTTCATATAGAAGATCCTGACCATGATGACTGCTTAGAGGAACCTTGAAATTCCAACAAAAGTATGTATGGTGTGGACCAAAGGATTTTCATGAGGTAAGTGAGGAATGGTAAACAGGCAGCTGGAGGAAAGGCACCATCTGTATCATTTGATGGAAAGGCACCGCCGAAGGATCCCAACAGGGGCATCACCATGAAATGTATGTTAGACCCAAGAGAAGAAAGTTAGATAAAGCCAAAAATATCCGCACTATACTAAACATACTCATGAAGTAAGAGTTTTCTTGCTTCTTATGTCTCCTTTCTCTCTTTCAACAACAGCCTTAGAGAACGAGGCAGCCTAGTAAGAGAGGAGAAGATGAGAAGATGCAGAAGGGGAGGACATAGAAGACAACCTGATCACTACTGCTTCTGCCCCTATAGCTTCTGGCCTGAAGCAGAGGGAGAAGAAGGATTGAGAGAGAGAGAGAGAGGGAGTGAGAGAAGTCTTATAAGAAGTTTGGAGTTTTGATCAAGTGGAGAGGAAATAACTAACATGTCAGGAGAGAGCAGGGGTACCTGCAGGACTAAAGTCTTGAGTGCATCAGGGGAGATGGGATCAACCCAATGTTTGGGGAGGGACCTGCCTCGTTAAGGGCAGGGGCTGTACGTCCATCACAGCCAGGAAATGGGAAGTGAGTTGACTAGAGAAATATAGGTGGATCTCTAGGCGCTACTGAACCTCATTAAAACATGTTGAAGAAGACGTGATTACACTGAAGGACCATAGAATCTTCTCTGGGTTCGGAGGGATGTGAAGACAGGAGGGGAACGAGGGTCACTAAATTTGAAGGCCGGCATAGCTAAGGTCTTGGTGAGTGTAAAGAATTGTGAGACTGATTGTGCCTGCAGGTGGCTACCACAGACAATCCTAGAATGGAAGACACTATGACCACAATTCACGCCTACTTCTCCATCCTTTAAACCGTTCTGAGGCTTCCAACTGTCTGCTGTCTGAGCCCCTGTCCCTGGCACATTCTGCATATCATTCAGCAAACTGCCGAAGTTATATATCTACCTCAATTCTTGATCTTACAATACCACTAATAGGATTTTTCTTCCCAAATTTCAATCCTTATGCTCTTTTTTCTTTACATTGCCACTTATGGACATGGGTCCTTTGGATAAAGTCGAGTAATTTTTCAGAAGATCAGAAGCTGGGCCAAATGTATAGCCTCCTTTGACACCAGCTGGTGAATAAATTGTTGTTTCTCTTATGCAGACAGGTTTCCCACAAGAGAGTTTTGGGAGACAAGTAGTGTCCCAGTTCCTATAGGTGGGATCCAGGAAGTTACAGGGAAAAGCATATAGCCACAGAAGCCTCCAGGATTCTCCAGATAAAATGGCAAAGGTCTGAGACCCAGGTAATGCTGGAGAACTCCTGCCAGAGAGCTATCCTTAGAGTACATGGATCTTAAAGGAATAACACTAGAAGTTGTTAATTTCAACTTTGTAAGCTGAAGCACATACAGTTAGGAGCTGCCTAGGTAAGGTGGAACCCTCTGACCTATGTCAAGCACTAATAATCAATAGAAAAACAACAAATAAAACCCACATGGTATTTTTCAACCTCTTTTCTCCCCCAAACAGTTGTCTGTTCTGTCTTCTGAAGACTGAATCTCCTTAAGGAAACATAACCACTCTAAACCTCTTCCTTGATGATGTGGCCTTTGCTTCTAGTGGGAGTGGGTTTTAAGATCAATGTATTTATTCCCTGACTCTAAGGAACAGAGGGATCCCAGAGGTAGAACCCTAAAGGCAACCACAGTGGTCTGCAAGAACTGACTGTTTAATTTTCCAGAACTTTGTGAGTAGGTTTTTAAAGGCATACTACATCATTTGAAATTAAATTATAAAAAGTGACAATTACATTAAAAACAAAGGTGGGAATTTCCTGGCTAGGAATCGATTCTTTTACTACTGGGGCCCAGGTTTAATCCTTTATCAGGAAATAGAGCCTAAGAGATGTGCAGCACAGCCAAAAACAAAACAAACAGAAACAAAGGCAATAAATATTCAAGGCTCATCATTTACTAATTATCTTACTGCATTCTATGATCCCTCACATTCTGGAGGCTATCTATACCTATTGGATCTGATTGTAGAAATATGCAATGGAGTGCCAGTGTGCATCTCTTCCCAGCTCCATGTTCAGGGACTTAATTTTGGTAGTTCCAAATAGGCCATGGAAATCAGCAGACACTTCAAATCAGCCCCCGTCCCACCCCACCCCAAGCCTTTGTTGTTAAACATTTTTAGCATACTACTGGACGTATAGCCTCCTTTGACACCAGCTGGTGAATAAATTGTTGTTTCTCTTATGCAGACAGGTTTCCCACAAGAGAGTTTTGGGAGACAAGTAGTGTCCCAGTTCCTATAGGTGGGATCCAGGAAGTTACAGGGAAAAGCATATAGCCACAGAAGCCTCCAGGATTCTCCAGATAAAATGGCAAAGGTCTGAGACCCAGGTAATGCTGGAGAACTCCTGCCAGAGAGCTATCCTTAGAGTACATGGATCTTAAAGGAATAACACTAGAAGTTGTTAATTTCAACTTTGTAAGCTGAAGCACATACAGTTAGGAGCTGCCTAGGTAAGGTGGAACCCTCTGACCTATGTCAAGCACTAATAATCAATAGAAAAACAACAAATAAAACCCACATGGTATTTTTCAACCTCTTTTCTCCCCCAAACAGTTGTCTGTTCTGTCTTCTGAAGACTGAATCTCCTTAAGGAAACATAACCACTCTAAACCTCTTCCTTGATGATGTGGCCTTTGCTTCTAGTGGGAGTGGGTTTTAAGATCAATGTATTTATTCCCTGACTCTAAGGAACAGAGGGATCCCAGAGGTAGAACCCTAAAGGCAACCACAGTGGTCTGCAAGAACTGACTGTTTAATTTTCCAGAACTTTGTGAGTAGGTTTTTAAAGGCATACTACATCATTTGAAATTAAATTATAAAAAGTGACAATTACATTAAAAACAAAGGTGGGAATTTCCTGGCTAGGAATCGATTCTTTTACTACTGGGGCCCAGGTTTAATCCTTTATCAGGAAATAGAGCCTAAGAGATGTGCAGCACAGCCAAAAACAAAACAAACAGAAACAAAGGCAATAAATATTCAAGGCTCATCATTTACTAATTATCTTACTGCATTCTATGATCCCTCACATTCTGGAGGCTATCTATACCTATTGGATCTGATTGTAGAAATATGCAATGGAGTGCCAGTGTGCATCTCTTCCCAGCTCCATGTTCAGGGACTTAATTTTGGTAGTTCCAAATAGGCCATGGAAATCAGCAGACACTTCAAATCAGCCCCCGTCCCACCCCACCCCAAGACTTAGTTGTTAAACATTTTTTTAGCATACTACTGGACTCCATGACCTGAGTGAAGTCCGTTTGAACAACCCCAGCATCAGCCTACTTCAGGAGCCTGCCATTTTCTCTGCCTTTTCATACACCCTCCTCGGCTCAGGGAGGAGGCAATGTAGTATTTGCCTATTTAAAGGGCATCTGGGTCAAATGTTCTCCTCAGACAACAGTGCCGAGGAGTTGGCTGAGAAAATATTTTCCCAACTCTGCCTGGTTTCCTTTTGAACAAAACTGGTTTCTAAGGAATGCAGCCAGTAGGTAAGTAAATAGAGCAGCTGTGATGTGAGTTCCAGCTGAAGTAAAGAAAACTTATGAGTCTGGTTCATATAAAAAGAAATGTTATAGATTCAGATTTTCCTCCCTTCCTGCCTCCAGTCTCTCTCTTACAACAGGACATAGTCTGTGCTTGCATTGCCCACCCCTTCGCCCAGCACCTGGTTGTACCTTGGGTCTGGTACAAGATAAACTTGCTGTTTTCTGGACACTTGTTTCCAGTGGTGGAGTCACTTCTTTCTCTTTTCATAGTGGACATTGCTTAGACTCCATAGGACTCACTTAAGGGCTCTTGTTCAAGGATGTGCTATTCTGAGTTGGAGTAATCCTTCAGTTCCAATTCTGTTCAAAGCTCAGTCATTTCCCTTGAGTGTCAAGAACAGAAAGAGGCGATGGGGGAACTGAGAGTGTTTAGAAATTCAGCTAGATTTCTGATCCTCCCTGAAAAGATGCAACTTTCTTTCCTATCCCTAAGCCTAGTGGTGAATTAGTCAACCAAAGATGCTTGCGTATATGCACTCCATGTCAGTACAGGCAGACCTTGGAGACATTGTGGGCTTGATTCCAGACCACAACAATAAAATGACTATCACAGTAAAGTGAGTCACACAAATATTTCTGTTTCCCAGTGTATATAAAAGTTATGCTTACACTTTGAGAAAGCTAATTCTTAAGCAGGTTGATAGGAAGACCAGGGATTCCTGACAAAGAGGAGGAGGAGGGGAAACAAACACTTTTTACCCTATGTGCCTTCACCTTGGTTGCCACAGCAACAATCTGTTTTGCCCAGGACTTTCTTTAAGCCCAGAGGTAATGATTATAACAACAGTGTATCTTGCTAAAGAACACATTTCTCCTTCTTAATAGGAACCTGTTCCTTCTGGATGTTGTGGGAGTGGGTCTGGTAAGACCTTTACAATCTTGAGATATTCTTTTGATCTATCATTAATAACCAATTGAAAAAATTAAATAATGTCCTGTGTAAACTAGTGAGGTGGGTACTCTTTATGCCCCTTTCTGATGTCTATGTTAGAAGCTTTTGCCACACAAAGCTCTGAGTGACTGAAGCTGCAGCTTTGATTCTGAAGTGAAAATTTTCTCCCTTCAGAGGTCATGAATCGGATACTGTTCACTGTAAGTTATCAACTTCTGCCATGTATCAACATGAATTAACCATAGGTGTACATATATCCCCTCCCTCTTTAATGTATGACAGAAATAAAACCAATATTGTAAAGAGATCATCAAACAATTAAAAACAAATTAACATTAAAAAAAATTATACTATAGTCTAATAAGTATGCAGTAGTATTAGGTTTAAAAAGAAAGTACATACCTCAATTCAAAAATACTTTATTGCTTAAAAAAATGCTAAGCACCATATGAGTCTTTAGTAGTAACAAATATAGCATATATAACAATAATATAACAATAACATAACAAATATAACAATAATGAAAAAGTTTGAGGTAGAGAATTACCAGAATGTGACACAGAGACATGAAGTGAGAAAATGGTGTTGGAAAAATGGCTCCAATAAAGTGCAGTAAAGTTAAACACAATAAAATGAAATATCCTTACATGCCAATAACACTGCAGAAATGACTCTATTAACTAGTTTATATTTGTTCATTTGTACATATTAGGCTGTAGTATAGCCATGTATCATGAACCAGAATGCCTGCAAGTATATGTGTGTGTAGATAAGCATACGTGAGTGCCATTTTGTAGATGTCTGTGTATTTGAACATGTACAGAATCACATGTGTGTGTGTTCCTCTGAGCTTTTTTTTTTGCAAATGCAGATATGATTTGTAAGATCAGAAGTGTAACTTTTACAAAGCTGGTTGAAATACTTGGAGAATGTCATTGTCTTCTAAAAACAGAGGAATGAAACATTTTGAAGAAAAGATTAAGAAAAAACAGCAAAATACATTTCAAGACTTCATAAGTACTCTCTATATGAAATGGTAAAACACCAGATATTTACATTTTTCTGTCATAACAACTGTTGGTTTCATCCAGGGACAGGATTTCAACATTCAGTTTAAGCTGAAAGTTCTTTAGACAGAACATTGCAAAAGATGAGAGGCCATGGCCTCTGAAGGGGCAAGTTTGGACATATCAACTTTCCCTTTTCTTCTCTCCAGCTTCTACCATCTGCCTCTAAAACATCATGACCCTCTGCCTACTGTTGGAAGGAAAAGAGCTGGTCTCTAGTTGTGAGTCCCTTGAACACATGGGCAAGAGGCCAAGGGAACACACCCTTCTTTCCTTCTACTTATTTACTCCTTTGTGTCTCATTTTGAGGAAGAAGAGACACAAAAAAGATATGAAATTATGCTGTAGCAAGATGAGGGGGCAAATCTCTACTTTTTAATGGGTCATGGGATATAATAAGGACTTTCTGAAGTGTTTGTAAATTCTCTTTCAAGTGATCCTAAAAGAAGGCAACACATACCTCTCTGAAGTGAATTAGTAGAATCATGGAGAGGAATATGATCAGCAGGATGCATTCTGGAAGTTTTAATAACACAATGATTTATATTTATTGAGCATTTGTTACAGTGCCATGAGGGCTTTGTGTGTGTCAACTCATTTAATCTCTCTCACAACCACTTAAATATAATATATGAGGAGAATGAGATGCAAAGAAGTAAAGACACCTGGCCAAGGTCACACACCTAATAAATGATGGATTCAGGGTTTACACCAAGTGGTCTGGATCCAGAGTCCACACTGATAGCCATTAGACTGTTTTAGTCTTGCCCCAACTTTTTGCACGTTTTGGGGGACTACCGGATACTTCAGATTTTTTTGGCATACGTGAGTGCCTTTTGATTTATTTGAACATGTACAGAATCACATGTGTGTGTGTTCCTCTGAGCTTTTTTGCAAATGCAGATATGATTTGTAAGATCAGAAGTGTAACTTTTACAAAGCTGGTTGAAATACTTGGAGAATGTCATTGTCTTCTAAAAACAGAGGAATGAAACATTTTGAAGAAAAGATTAAGAAAAAACAGCAAAATACATTTCAAGACTTCATAAGTACTCTCTATATGAAATGGTAAAACACCAGATATTTACATTTTTCTGTCATAACAACTGTTGGTTTCATCCAGGGACAGGATTTCAACATTCAGTTTAAGCTGAAAGTTCTTTAGACAGAACATTGCAAAAGATGAGAGGCCATGGCCTCTGAAGGGGCAAGTTTGGACATATCAACTTTCCCTTTTCTTCTCTCCAGCTTCTACCATCTGCCTCTAAAACATCATGACCCTCTGCCTACTGTTGGAAGGAAAAGAGCTGGTCTCTAGTTGTGAGTCCCTTGAACACATGGGCAAGAGGCCAAGGGAACACACCCTTCTTTCCTTCTACTTATTTACTCCTTTGTGTCTCATTTTGAGGAAGAAGAGACACAAAAAAGATATGAAATTATGCTGTAGCAAGATGAGGGGGCAAATCTCTACTTTTTAATGGGTCATGGGATATAATAAGGACTTTCTGAAGTGTTTGTAAATTCTCTTTCAAGTGATCCTAAAAGAAGGCAACACATACCTCTCTGAAGTGAATTAGTAGAATCATGGAGAGGAATATGATCAGCAGGATGCATTCTGGAAGTTTTAATAACACAATGATTTATATTTATTGAGCATTTGTTACAGTGCCATGAGGGCTTTGTGTGTGTCAACTCATTTAATCTCTCTCACAACCACTTAAATATAATATATGAGGAGAATGAGATGCAAAGAAGTAAAGACACCTGGCCAAGGTCACACACCTAATAAATGATGGATTCAGGGTTTACACCAAGTGGTCTGGATCCAGAGTCCACACTGATAGCCATTAGACTGTTTTAGTCTTGCCAACTCTGCCGTAGGACTCTCTGTTACTTCTAATTTCTGACACATAGAGGGCTATGTTTAATATGGGTGGGTATCAAAGAACCAAATACCAGGAATACTTTCAGATGTATGCATTCATTCCATTAAAACCCCAAACTGAAAGAGAACCTCAGGAAAATATATGCCCTCACATGTTTCGGATTGGAAAGTTTCTGGCAGGAAGGAAATGCACATATTGAGCCTGGGTGTGTAATAGCTGCTATGCCCCTTGCTTGTTATAATCACCATGTCCTGACACACTGCTATAAACAGACCCTTTGCCTTACTGTTGCCCCTAGAGTTGTAAAGTGTTTCTTCAGTGAAAGCTTACCACACCCATAGACTTCTAAGTCATGTCCAATTCTTTGTGACCCATGGATGAACCATGGAATTCTCCAGGCAAGAATACTGGATTGGGTAGCTTTTCCCTTCTCCAGGGATCTTCCCAACTCAGGTCTATTGTACTGCAGGCAGATTCTTTACCAGCTGAGCGACAAGAAAAAACTCTACAAGGACCAAAAAAAGGCCTTAAAAATCATGAGGTAAAACCAGTACTGTGAATATGTAAGTACAAATTTGTAAGGACAAATGCAGGTATGAAGGGTGCCTTTAGGAGACTAAGTCTTTGGCCATCAGCAGAGTCGGGGGCTGAATCAAGACCCTGAGGTTAAGCCAAGGATCCACTAGGTATAAAGCATTCCATGGTCAGAAGTGCTTCTAGCTTCTAGCAAATGCAAATTCTCATTGGAAAAAAAGGGAAGAAAAAACAAATATGATTCATTCTAATTCTTTAAAAAAAAACCCCATAAGTAGAATCATGGAGGAATATGATCAGCAGGATGCATTCTGGAAGTTTTAATAACACAATGATTTATATTTATTGAGCATTTGTTACAGTGCCATGAGGGCTTTGTGTGTGTCAACTCATTTAATCTCTCTCACAACCACTTAAATATAATATATGAGGAGAATGAGATGCAAAGAAGTAAAGACACCTGGCCAAGGTCACACACCTAATAAATGATGGATTCAGGGTTTACACCAAGTGGTCTGGATCCAGAGTCCACACTGATAGCCATTAGACTGTTTTAGTCTTGCCAACTCTGCCGTAGGACTCTCTGTTACTTCTAATTTCTGACACATAGAGGGCTATGTTTAATATGGGTGGGTATCAAAGAACCAAATACCAGGAATACTTTCAGATGTATGCATTCATTCCATTAAAACCCCAAACTGAAAGAGAACCTCAGGAAAATATATGCCCTCACATGTTTCGGATTGGAAAGTTTCTGGCAGGAAGGAAATGCACATATTGAGCCTGGGTGTGTAATAGCTGCTATGCCCCTTGCTTGTTATAATCACCATGTCCTGACACACTGCTATAAACAGACCCTTTGCCTTACTGTTGCCCCTAGAGTTGTAAAGTGTTTCTTCAGTGAAAGCTTACCACACCCATAGACTTCTAAGTCATGTCCAATTCTTTGTGACCCATGGATGAACCATGGAATTCTCCAGGCAAGAATACTGGATTGGGTAGCTTTTCCCTTCTCCAGGGGATCTTCCCAACTCAGGTCTATTGTACTGCAGGCAGATTCTTTACCAGCTGAGCTACAATAAATAACTCTACAAGGACCAAAAAAAGGCCTTAAAAATCATGAGTTAAAACCAGTACTGTGAATTTGTAAGGACAAATTTGTAAGGACAAATGCAGGTATGAAGGGTGCCTTTAGGAGACTAAGTCTTTGGCCATCAGCAGAGTCGGGGGCTGAATCAAGACCCTGAGGTTAAGCCAAGGATCCACTAGGTATAAAGCATTCCATGGTCAGAAGTGCTTCTAGCTTCTAGCAAATGCAAATTCTCATTGAGGAAAGAAATCTTCATTCTAATTCTCAAGAATTTTCAGAAATAAAAATCAAATATGAATTCTCTATCAGGGTCTAGAGATCTCTTCAAAAAAAATTAGAAACATCAAGGGAACATTTCATGTAAGAATGGGCACAATAAAGGACAGAAGAAGAGTAAGGACCTAAGAGAAGCAGAAGAGATTAAGAAGTGGGAGCGATACACAGAGGAACTATACAAAAGAGGTCTTAATGACCTGAATAACCACAATGGTGTGGTCACTCATCTACAACCAGATACCCTGCAGTGTGAAGTCAAGTGGGCCTTAGAAAACACTACTATGAACAAAGCTAGGAGAGGTGATGGAATTCAGCTGAGCTTTTTCAAATCCACAAAGATGATGCCATTAAAGTGCTGCACTGTGTGCCAAAACATTTGGAAAACCCAGCAGTGGTCACAGAAAAGATCAGTTTTCATTCCAATACCAAAGAAGGGTAATGCCAAAGAATGTCCAAGTTACTGTACTATTGTGCTCACTTCACATGCTAGCAAGGCTATGCTCAAAATATTTCAAAGTTAGGCTTCAACAGTATAAGGACTGGGAACTTCCAGATGACAGACTGGGTTTCGAAGTGGCTGAGGAACCAGAGGTCAAATGGCTAACAGTCATGAGATCATGAATGTTCTAGGAAAAAATCTACTTCTGCTTCATTGACTATACTAAAGTCTTTGGCTGTTTGGATCACAACAAACTGTGGAAAATTCTTAAAAAAATGGCTTTAAAGTCATAGAGATCAAATAACATTGTACTGCAGGCAGATTCTTTACCAGCTGAGCTACAATAAATAACTCTACAAGGACCAAAAAAAGGCCTTAAAAATCATGAGTTAAAACCAGTACTGTGAATTTGTAAGGACAAATTTGTAAGGACAAATGCAGGTATGAAGGGTGCCTTTAGGAGACTAAGTCTTTGGCCATCAGCAGAGTCGGGGGCTGAATCAAGACCCTGAGGTTAAGCCAAGGATCCACTAGGTATAAAGCATTCCATGGTCAGAAGTGCTTCTAGCTTCTAGCAAATGCAAATTCTCATTGAGGAAAGAAATCTTCATTCTAATTCTCAAGAATTTTCAGAAATAAAAATCAAATATGAATTCTCTATCAGGGTCTAGAGATCTCTTCAAAAAAAATTAGAAACATCAAGGGAACATTTCATGTAAGAATGGGCACAATAAAGGACAGAAGAAGAGTAAGGACCTAAGAGAAGCAGAAGAGATTAAGAAGTGGGAGCGATACACAGAGGAACTATACAAAAGAGGTCTTAATGACCTGAATAACCACAATGGTGTGGTCACTCATCTACAACCAGATACCCTGCAGTGTGAAGTCAAGTGGGCCTTAGAAAACACTACTATGAACAAAGCTAGGAGAGGTGATGGAATTCAGCTGAGCTTTTTCAAATCCACAAAGATGATGCCATTAAAGTGCTGCACTGTGTGCCAAAACATTTGGAAAACCCAGCAGTGGTCACAGAAAAGATCAGTTTTCATTCCAATACCAAAGAAGGGTAATGCCAAAGAATGTCCAAGTTACTGTACTATTGTGCTCACTTCACATGCTAGCAAGGCTATGCTCAAAATATTTCAAAGTTAGGCTTCAACAGTATAAGGACTGGGAACTTCCAGATGACAGACTGGGTTTCGAAGTGGCTGAGGAACCAGAGGTCAAATGGCTAACAGTCATGAGATCATGAATGTTCTAGGAAAAAATCTACTTCTGCTTCATTGACTATACTAAAGTCTTTGGCTGTTTGGATCACAACAAACTGTGGAAAATTCTTAAAGAGATAGGAATATCAGACCACCTTACCTGCTTCCTGTGAAAAGTATATGGGGGTCAAGAAGCAACAGTTACATGGAAACCTATACTATCACATGTGAAAAATATAGCTATTGTCATTGCGCTGTGGAAATAGGGGATTCTGCAGGGGTGTGGTGCGACAGCCTGGACGGGTGGGATGGGGGATACTGGGAGGGCGGTGGAGGAGGGAGGCAGCCAGGGATATACATATGACTAACCTGGGGACATATATATCCATAAACAACAAAAATACAAAAAAAATAAAAATATTATTTTAAGAAAAAAGAAAAAGCAACAGTTAGAACCAGCCATGGAATAACAGACTGGTTCAAAGTTGGGAAAGGAGTACATCAAAGCTAAATATTGTCACCCTGCTTATTTAACTTGTATGCAGAGTGCATCATGTGAAATGCCAGGCTGGATGAATTACAAACTGGAGTCAATATTGCTGGGAGGAATATCAACAGCCTCAGACATGCAGATGATACCACTCTAATGGTAGAAAGTGAAGAGGGATTAAAGAGTCTCTTGATGAAGGTGAAAGAGGAGAATGAAAAAGCCGGCTTAAAACTTAACATTCAAAAAACTAAGATCATGGTTTGGTTCCATCACTTCATAGCAAATAGAAGGTAAAAAGTAGAAACAGTGACAGATTTTCTTTTCTTGGGCTCCAAAATCACCATGGATTATGACTGCAGTGATGAAATTAAAAGACACATGCTTCTTGGCAGGAAAGCTGACAAACCTAGACAAGATACCTTTAGCAGAGACATCTCTTTGCTGACAAATGTCCATATAGTTAAAGCTATGATTTTTCCAGTAGCCATGTACGGATGTGAGAGTTAGACCACAAAGAATGCTGACCACTGAAGAAGTGATGTTTTTGAACTGTAGCACTGGAGAAGACTCTTGAGAGTATGTTGGACAGCAAGGAGATCAATCCAGTTCATCATAAAGGATATTCATTGGAAGGAGTGATGCTGAAGTTCTAATACTTTAGGCACCTGATGGAAAAGACATTGATGCTGGGAAATACTGAAGGCAAAAGAAGAGAGGCAGCAGAAGAGGAGATGATTGGATAGTATCACTAACTCAATGGACATGAATTTGAGCAAACTCCAGGAGACAGTGAAAAACAGGGGAGCCTGGTATGCTGCAGTCCATGGGGTTGCAAAGGGTCAGACATGATTTAGCAACTGAACAACAATGAACAACAACAAATCAAAGATCAGTAAATATACACAAAATAAATAATCACAACAAACGTAGTCCTCTGCTTCCCAACAAGGGCTTCGGGTATTGAAATTATCAGATATAGAGTATGAAATCATGATATATGAAAAGTGCAAAAATTTGAAATAAAATGAAAAATATTAACTAGACATTACCAGAAATGACAAGCATACATATTTAAGAGAGTTCCGAGGCCTAAACCCTTAGCAGTTGTCCTTCATGGAAGGCCCCAAAGAAGTGAGCATACTACTCTCCTAGAGACAGCTTATGCCTGAGTGGGAACTGGAGCTGAGCAGAGGGGGAGCAGTCATGGAACTCATCGTGAAGGCCCTCCAACCCCTTCTAAACCTTTCATGCTATAACTGAAGCCACAGCTTTTTTCCCCCAGCCTGCTAGATGAAGGTGAAAGAGGAGAATGAAAAGCCGGCTTAAAACTTAACATTCAAAAAACTAAGATCATGGTTTGGTTCCATCACTTCATAGCAAATAGAAGGTAAAAAGTAGAAACAGTGACAGATTTTCTTTTCTTGGGCTCCAAAATCACCATGGATTATGACTGCAGTGATGAAATTAAAAGACACATGCTTCTTGGCAGGAAAGCTGACAAACCTAGACAAGATACCTTTAGCAGAGACATCTCTTTGCTGACAAATGTCCATATAGTTAAAGCTATGATTTTTCCAGTAGCCATGTACGGATGTGAGAGTTAGACCACAAAGAATGCTGACCACTGAAGAAGTGATGTTTTTGAACTGTAGCACTGGAGAAGACTCTTGAGAGTATGTTGGACAGCAAGGAGATCAATCCAGTTCATCATAAAGGATATTCATTGGAAGGAGTGATGCTGAAGTTCTAATACTTTAGGCACCTGATGGAAAAGACATTGATGCTGGGAAATACTGAAGGCAAAAGAAGAGAGGCAGCAGAAGAGGAGATGATTGGATAGTATCACTAACTCAATGGACATGAATTTGAGCAAACTCCAGGAGACAGTGAAAAACAGGGGAGCCTGGTATGCTGCAGTCCATGGGGTTGCAAAGGGTCAGACATGATTTAGCAACTGAACAACAATGAACAACAACAAATCAAAGATCAGTAAATATACACAAAATAAATAATCACAACAAACGTAGTCCTCTGCTTCCCAACAAGGGCTTCGGGTATTGAAATTATCAGATATAGAGTATGAAATCATGATATATGAAAAGTGCAAAAATTTGAAATAAAATGAAAAATATTAACTAGACATTACCAGAAATGACAAGCATACATATTTAAGAGAGTTCCGAGGCCTAAACCCTTAGCAGTTGTCCTTCATGGAAGGCCCCAAAGAAGTGAGCATACTACTCTCCTAGAGACAGCTTATGCCTGAGTGGGAACTGGAGCTGAGCAGAGGGGGAGCAGTCATGGAACTCATCGTGAAGGCCCTCCAACCCCTTCTAAACCTTTCATGCTATAACTGAAGCCACAGCTGGTTAAAGATTATACCCTTTAAATACCATCTTATTGAGTAAACAAAACCTGTAAGCATAGCAATAATCAACTCAGTGTTCTCTCTAGGCCTGAGGGTTGGGGGAGGTGGGGCTGTATTTTGCCTTCCATTTTCCCAAGGTCAGAAAGTTCACTGGACTCAATTTGTAGTTCACTTGACTCAATTTCCCTTTGGATCAGCACTAAGACAGCTTTTAGCTACAAGTTTTCTCCCTATTGAAATGTACCAAACTCAGCTAAGACTCTTGGCCTTAGATCATAGCTCCCTTCCTTATCCTCCCCTGAGACCCAGCCTTGAAGGGTGATTTGCTTAACATTTGTTAGTGCAAACATGAAAGGCAGCTGCCTCTCCTTAGCTAGCTTTTGCATCAGTGTATGCTGTTTTTTTTTTTTTTTTTTTTCTAGGGCTTGGCATTTCTTGAAGGCCTTCTCTGGCCCTCCTCCACAAAGAGGCAAGATCTTCCTCTCATCAGGAAGTGGAAAGAACCACGGGAGCAAAAAGCAGTCAAAATGTTGAAGTTGCAAAGAGAAAAATGGAAATAGCTGGCCAGGGGACCCAAGAAGTCAGTGGAAGGATTTCCTCCTTCCCAGGATCTGCATGTCAACCTCCTTGGTCTAGGGCTGGTCTCTCCTCTGCTCTGCCCCACCCTCACATTCCTGTCATTCTCTTGAGCCCCTGGACAAGAAGCCTATACCTTGCTGCATGGTCCCTCATTCACATTTTTTTTTTTTTAATTCTTCATTTTAAGATTTTACAGAGTTTTGTTGTTCACCAACATGTATGTTCGCAGATCATTCATATGCATATCCCTGGACCCTCCCCCCACCCAGTTCCCCCCTCCCACCCCTCCAGACCATCACCCCAAGTGTTTGTAGGTACTCCTATTCTCTTAGCACCATGACAATAGCTATCTTTTCCACATATGACAGTATAGGTTTCCATTTAACCAAAGTCTCTCAGGCCTGGGTCAAGTGAAATCCTACCCTCACTCCCAAGTGCTATAATAAATATATCCTTTGTTCAGATTGATTGCTAACAAGAGGAAAATACATTCAAATCCCCTCCCTGAGAAGGCTTCTCTAAGGTAATAAACTATACAGTTAATCCAGCCTTGTGGGCAGAAGCAATACCACAATAATGCCCAGTGCCTAAACCTGAAAGAGGAAACAATCAGAAAAGTTCACAGTGTTTGCTGTTTACCAGAAACACTGAGAGAGACTGATAAAATTACAAATTCCTGGCCCCCAACAGAACCACTGAATTATAGAGTCTCCATGGCTGTACCAATATCTCTTTGGGTAATTCAGATACACACAAAAGTTTGGGGATTGCTGGTTTAGGGCTATCAGTTCTATGGAAGAGCCTTTGAGACATCATAACTTAGAATCCTGTAACAACAGTAATAGAGGTGGGAGTAGTAATGATTGCTAGCACTTATAGCTACTCTCCACATGCCAGGTACTATTTCTGAGTGCTTTATATGTTATTTCCATTCCACAGTAACCCTCTGAAGTAAGCACTATTATCACCATTTCATAGATTAGGAAACTAACACATAGTAAAGGGTTTTTCTAAGTTTACAAAGCTAGTAAGTAGCAATGCCTAAATTTGATCTCAGAAAGTCTTACTTCAAAGTTCTGCTCTGAGCCATTATGCCATACAATTGTCCCATCATAATCAGCAGTCTCTTCTTTTTTAATAGGTGTAGGGGTTGAAAGGAGAGAAGGAGTCTAGAAAAGAACTGAGAGGAAGATAGAAGGACCATTGAACTCCCTGCCCTACCTGTCACCAATCCCCGCCACATTAATAAGAAGGGGACAATGAAGGGATCAGAGAGGGAGTGATAAGAAAGAAAGGCCTCCTCATTCAGTCTGAACATTCTGGTAGTAACTTCCTGTTGGCCCATCCATGTATCTGAGAAATGGCCACGTCTGCTTCCTTTGCCGTGTCCTTTTTCTGTATCAGCACCTGATAAGATCCTCCTGATCCTTTAAGGCTCTCTGGAAAAGCCTTTGGTAGCTCTCCACCCTAACCAGGCTTATGCTGACAGGCTCTTTTACAATGACAAATGTTCACCTCTTTCTCTAGCCACGTCTCCTTAAAAGCAGGACCTCCATAGTCCTGTTTATCATTGTTGTCTCCATGCTTGACACTGAAGGACCCAACAATGTTGTTGAAAAAAATAAGGACCAACTATGTGCAGACATCCCTAAACCCTCTAGATCTATGTGGACCTTGGTATAACCCTGTCAAAAGGAGCAGATGTGCTCCCAAACATCACTGGCCTGCTGTGTCACTAGGAGACAGGCACTACGCAGAAGAAATTCTTTCCTTGTAGAAAAAAAAAATTTACAAAACCTCTGGAAATATTTTCCACAACTCTGTTACCTTCTGTTTCCACATAGAGACATCTTGAAATAGAAAGACCTGTGTACTTGTGGTTTGGAGGCTGGGGGGGAGCCAGAGAAGGGAAGCTGACAAGGCCACTTCCCAACAGTACTGGGGAGTGTAGGTGGTGACCCAGTGAGAAGGAGAGGGAAGCTGGTGGAGGCCCTGGGCCCCTGGAGAGGAAATGAGGGGCTCCTCAGGGAGCCAGCCTGGGGGGAGGCAACACTCCTAGGTATGGCCAGTCTGAGTGCCAGTCCAAGACTTCTCTGCACAGTCTTGCTATTTTAGGCAGGGTTGAAGGGGATACCTTCCTATTGCTTCCTCTCCTCAGCCAGTTCTACTCAGAGTACAGAAACCCTCAGGCCAGACTGGCTCCCAAAGACTGCCACACAACATTTGTTTGGGCCTTGCATACTAATTGACTCCACACTGTGGTTCTAGAACATAATTATGAGCCCATCACGACCTCTTCTGTCCTCAGATAGGAATGTGCTCAGACTCTTAGCAGAAAGTGGAGCTGTACAAGTACAGGCAGCTGGAGGAGATGGGATGGGAGATCTTGAGTGTTAAGTTTAGCCTGGATGGATGCATGGTCATCTGCTAAAGAATGAGAGGAAGCAACAAGGTCAGGAGGCCCAGCCAGAGCCACAGAGGTCAGGATGGAGGTAGTGGCATCCCATGAATTTCCCTAGTAGAACAACCAGTGTGGAAAACTCAGGGTGGGAAGCTAATGCATCTCCCAGATATGGGCTACTTTCTTTTTCTTCTGATCTCAGGCATTTCCCAAATGACTTGTCCAGGCCTCATCAGAACCTGGATGGATGAGGTAAGGGCAGAGAGGTCAGCACTGCCAATAGGATTTGGGAGCCCCAAATCTGTCTCCTTTCCAGAATGATTCAGTCTAGTCTTCCCTAGCAGGCAACCTCGCCTGGTCCCCACTCTAGGGGCCCTAGCACTGTCCAGGGTTCCAGTTCTAGATCTAAGCAAGGAGGCTAAAGGTGTTGAAGTCCTGGATTTGTGTATCATGTCCCTGTTGGTTCATCCACCTCTAACTTCAGGTCTCAGTTCTGATAACTCGTTTTCTTCCTCACTCTTGGGGTCCAGTTCCTCACACCCTGAAGACCTCAGCTCCTCCACCAGTCATATAGTAAAGATTCAGTCAGGTGAATCCTTGCCTCAGGGAACTGCCAGCTACCCAACCCTTCTATTGTGGCCCAGGGACAGCAAATCTTCACTAGGCACCCATGGTAGCCACTATTAATGAGTCACACCACTCTTTCCTACTTTTTCTACTGAGGTCTGACTTAAATCCGCCTTTGACTCAGAGCTCCAGATGGGCACTACCAATTCACCAAATCTGGCATTGGGGTTCCTATTTCTTCCTAAACTCAGAGACATATTAACATTATTCTACCTATTTTAGGAAGAGAAGAATTTGGGAGAGAAAGAAGATACAATAGTCATACTTGCTTCCTAATCCAAAGTAGGAAATATTCTCTAATAAAGCTGAGCAAAGTTGCAGAATGTAACAAGGACCAGTAGCTTTATCCAATGTTTTCCTATCCATTTACCTTAGGGGAAGTCCTACCTTTCATTCAGCAATAAACTCTCACTTCATATCTCTTTTATGCTACTTGCTGTTACATACAGACATAGATGTCTATGTATGACACTGTCCTTGCCCAACTCAACTCAAAATCCACTTCCTGAGTATTCCCTGAGTTTGTCTTTGGGAGTCCTGCTGCTGCTCCTGCCCTTAGTCACTTCAGTCATGTCCTACTCTGTGTGACTCTATGGGTTGCAGCCCGCAAATCTC
Source organism: Tragulus kanchil (assembly GCA_022376925.1). Lineage (NCBI taxonomy): Eukaryota > Metazoa > Chordata > Mammalia > Artiodactyla > Tragulidae > Tragulus > Tragulus kanchil. The sequence goes on along the minus strand of JAIOJX010000024.1, from coordinate 76,485,632 downwards.
CTCTGTCCATGGGATTCTGTAAGCAAGCGTACTCGAGTGGGTTGCCATGCCCTCCTCAAGGAGATCTTCCCGACTCAGGGATCGAACCCTAGTCTCCTGCACTGCAGGCAGATTCTTTACTGCTGAGTCACCTAGGGCCTGATTTACAATGTAGATCTAAGGCATCGGCTTCCTATGCCTCATGCTTCAGAACCGCTTGCAAGTTTGTTAAAAATACAGATGCCTGAGCTCTACCTTGTTCTAACTAAGAATTCTCCTGGATTAGAGCCCAATTCTGGTCCTATACCAGTGTTCTTAAAGGGTAGTCCACAGACCAGTGGCATTATGAATACTTGGAAACTTCTGATAAATGCAAATCCTTCCTCTCTACCACAGACTCTGGAGATGGGGCCCAGGGACAGCAAATCTTCACTAGGCACCCATGGTAGCCACTATTAATGAGTCACACCACTCTTTCCTACTTTTTCTACTGAGGTCTGACTTAAATCCGCCTTTGACTCAGAGCTCCAGATGGGCACTACCAATTCACCAAATCTGGCATTGGGGTTCCTATTTCTTCCTAAACTCAGAGACATATTAACATTATTCTACCTATTTTAGGAAGAGAAGAATTTGGGAGAGAAAGAAGATACAATAGTCATACTTGCTTCCTAATCCAAAGTAGGAAATATTCTCTAATAAAGCTGAGCAAAGTTGCAGAATGTAACAAGGACCAGTAGCTTTATCCAATGTTTTCCTATCCATTTACCTTAGGGGAAGTCCTACCTTTCATTCAGCAATAAACTCTCACTTCATATCTCTTTTATGCTACTTGCTGTTACATACAGACATAGATGTCTATGTATGACACTGTCCTTGCCCAACTCAACTCAAAATCCACTTCCTGAGTATTCCCTGAGTTTGTCTTTGGGAGTCCTGCTGCTGCTCCTGCTCCTTAGTCACTTCAGTCATGTCCTACTCTGTGTGACTCTATGGGTTGCAGCCCGCAAATCTCCTCTGTCCATGGGATTCTGTAAGCAAGCGTACTCGAGTGGGTTGCCATGCCCTCCTCCAAGGGATCTTCCCGACTCAGGGATCGAACCCTAGTCTCCTGCACTGCAGGCAGATTCTTTACTGCTGAGTCACCTAGGGCCTGATTTACAATGTAGATCTAAGGCATCGGCTTCCTATGCCTCATGCTTCAGAACCGCTTGCAAGTTTGTTAAAAATACAGATGCCTGAGCTCTACCTTGTTCTAACTAAGAATTCTCCTGGATTAGAGCCCAATTCTGGTCCTATACCAGTGTTCTTAAAGGGTAGTCCACAGACCAGTGGCATTATGAATACTTGGAAACTTCTGATAAATGCAAATCCTTCCTCTCTACCACAGACTCTGGAGATGGGGCCCAGCCACTTGTGTTTAACAACCCTTTTGTGTTCTGGTGAAAATGATAGATGATTGTTGAAGATATGTTACCATCAACAGTGTCAGATTCTTAATCTCCAATGGAGAGGAATCCACATTGGGATCAAAGACTCAGTGATGGTCACTCAGAGTTTTGTGCAGTGAAAAGTTAATTAAAGTAAGAAAGGATAGAGAAAAGCTTCCAACATAGACACTGGAAGGGGGATAGAAGAGTATCCCTTTTGCCAGTTTAAGCACGACAATTTGTATCTTCAGTCAGTTACCAAAACAATAAATCAAAAGAATATCTTAAGGTTGTAAAGGCCCTGTGGGCCCACACCCACAACATTAATTTGAGATTAGCTAGGACAGTCTCCAGGTCTCAGGGATAGGTGAGACATTCTAATGTAAACACCCAGATTAACATAAAACCAGAAGTTTTCAGTTTCAACATTAAAGATCTTTGCCTTTATTTCTCCTTGTCCTTCCCCTTCTCCTCCTTATCTTTTGGACCCACTAGCCTCCTTATCAAATCTGCCCATGTACCCCTTTCAAAAACAAAAGTTTAAGAACCATTGGACTACGTGGTTCTGAGATAGATTCAAGTTGGAGAAACATTGACCAAGGGGACTTCTAGGATCTGATTTTAGTTGTTGTTCCTAAAAGGTGCAGTCTAATAGATAGGGAGAAAGCACTGGAATACCTTTAGTCTTTTCTAGGGGACTGGCATGTTGCAAAGGAGAGGCTGGAAGAGACAACTTCTCCAGGCTATTGCAATACCTGGCATTAGTTTCCACTGGCTGCTAGACCACTAGTCAGCCAAAGACCTTTCTGAAAGGTTCTATTCAGAGTTGTTAAATGAGCAAACACCATCACTTTTTTCCTTTCCTCTGCACCTGGAGCTGTGACCAGAAGTGTTGGCAGCTATACCTGTGGCCCCAGAAAAAGGTCATAGTAAAAGATGAATCCCTGGGAAGGATCCCTGGGAAGCTGGATCCATGGGAAGCAGCTGGCTAGTGGGTTAGAAAGAGAGGATGTCTACTGGAAAATTGGGCCAATTCCTTGGAGTGAGAAAATCAACCCTTGTATATATAGGATACATAGAAATATTCCTGACACTGATGATTACATATGAAAGGTGCCTGAGTGGTGGGTTCTGTTGAATTTCTGGGGGCCTCTTAATCTGAGGGGGACAAATGGATAGGCCAACCACCCACAGACTTTAAAAAAAAGAACCATGCCGTACCCCAGTCAAAAAGTTGGGATCAAAGACTCAGTGATGGTCACTCAGAGTTTTGTGCAGTGAAAAGTTAATTAAAGTAAGAAAGGATAGAGAAAAGCTTCCAACATAGACACTGGAAGGGGGATAGAAGAGTATCCCTTTTGCCAGTTTAAGCACGACAATTTGTATCTTCAGTCAGTTACCAAAACAATAAATCAAAAGAATATCTTAAGGTTGTAAAGGCCCTGTGGGCCCACACCACAACATTAATTTGAGATTAGCTAGGACAGTCTCCAGGTCTCAGGGATAGGTGAGACATTCTAATGTAAACACCCAGATTAACATAAAACCAGAAGTTTTCAGTTTCAACATTAAAGATCTTTGCCTTTATTTCTCCTTGTCCTTCCCCTTCTCCTCCTTATCTTTTGGACCCACTAGCCTCCTTATCAAATCTGCCCATGTACCCCTTTCAAAAACAAAAGTTTAAGAACCATTGGACTACGTGGTTCTGAGATAGATTCAAGTTGGAGAAACATTGACCAAGGGGACTTCTAGGATCTGATTTTAGTTGTTGTTCCTAAAAGGTGCAGTCTAATAGATAGGGAGAAAGCACTGGAATACCTTTAGTCTTTTCTAGGGGACTGGCATGTTGCAAAGGAGAGGCTGGAAGAGACAACTTCTCCAGGCTATTGCAATACCTGGCATTAGTTTCCACTGGCTGCTAGACCACTAGTCAGCCAAAGACCTTTCTGAAAGGTTCTATTCAGAGTTGTTAAATGAGCAAACACCATCACTTTTTTCCTTTCCTCTGCACCTGGAGCTGTGACCAGAAGTGTTGGCAGCTATACCTGTGGCCCCAGAAAAAGGTCATAGTAAAAGATGAATCCCTGGGAAGGATCCCTGGGAAGCTGGATCCATGGGAAGCAGCTGGCTAGTGGGTTAGAAAGAGAGGATGTCTACTGGAAAATTGGGCCAATTCCTTGGAGTGAGAAAATCAACCCTTGTATATATAGGATACATAGAAATATTCCTGACACTGATGATTACATATGAAAGGTGCCTGAGTGGTGGGTTCTGTTGAATTTCTGGGGGCCTCTTAATCTGAGGGGGACAAATGGATAGGCCAACCACCCACAGACAATCCAACAGCAACATTAAAATCAAGACGGGAACCTATGCCGTAGCCCAGACAGAGGTCAGGGCACTTTAGGGTGGGAGCTGTAGACCTTTATAGTTGCAGACAGAGTAGAGATATAAATCTGTCCTGTCTTCCATGGCCCATGTCACATGATCAACAAAGGGTAATGTGAGGAGCTGACCAGTGAATAGAGGGAATTACACAGCCATGCATTCTCTCTCAGGGGTCTACACATAATCATTTCCACAATACAGTGTAAATCTTTGTTTCTGAGTTCAACTACAGTTTATTTTTTTAACTTCCCACCCTTTGATTCACTCAAGAACCCGGAAAAAATACTTAGGTATTTTATAAAATCATATGGTTTTGACTTGTTGAATTTGAGCCCCAGAAGGGGTCACCATGCCCTTCCTTCCCACTCATATCCCAGAAAACTCTTCTTAATAGAAGTGGCATCAGGTAATCTCCATGCCCTTTCTCAGCCTTAGTCTTTTTATCTGCAAAATAGGCATGACATTGTCAACCTCACAATGTCCTTATACCACATTACAGGAAATTAACAAATTCTAATTTCTGACTCACTTTCTCCTTTAGACTGAAGAAGCCAATGCCCAAACCACAGAGTGGTAGAAGTAGGCCCTGAGTCCAGTTTCTGTATCTCTCCATCCAGAATTCCTTGCAATGAGTTGAATTGTATCCCTCAAAAGGACATGTTGTAGTCCTAATCCCTGGTAATTGAGTGTGTGTGTGCTCAGTCACTCAGTCGTGTCTGACTCTTTGAGACCCCATGGACTGTAGCCTGCCAGGCTCCTCTGTCCATGGGATTTCCCAGGCAAGAATACTAGAGTAGGTTGTCGTTTTCCCACAAGGGATCTTGCCTATCCACGGATTGAAACCACATCTCTTGCAGCTCCTGCATCAGCAGGTGGATTATTTACCACTGAGAAACCAGGGAAGCTCTGGTACCCAAGGATATGACCTTATTTGGAAATAGAGTCTATGCAATATGACTTTAAGATGAAGTCATATTGGACTAGAGTTGGCCCTAAGTCCAATGGCATATTTTCATAACAGAAAGGAGACTGAAAGTTGAATTCAGAGACACAAAAGAAAATGTGTAAAACTTAAGGCAGAGATGAGAATGAAGCAATGTGAGCTACAGAATGCCAAGAACTACTGAGAGCCACAAGAACATAGGATGAGGCAAGGATGGACTCTTCCCTGGAGACTTTACAGGGACTGATGCCCTGCCAGTATCTTGATTTCAGACTTCTAACCTATAAAACTGTGCAGAGATAAATTTCTATTGTTTTAAGCCACCTAGATTGTGGTAATTGGTTCTGGAAGCCTTAGGAAACTAATACCTCCATCCTCCCATCACCTGAATCATGGCTGCTGACCTTTGCTTGGCTGACCCAGTTCCCATCAGCAGTCTCTGCTCTCCTGCAGATCTCCACACTTACCTGACTCTCCGTTAAATAAAATAATATTTTACATGTGACTAATACTTCATAGTTTATAGGGCATCAACAACATACAAGTTTTTATTCAACCCTCAGTCACCCTGAAAAACTTAAAGTTGTAGACTTAAAAATTAACACAACTTAAGAGTTGAGAATTATGTTTTACTCAGTGAGGAATTTTAGGATCTCAAACCCGGGAGATCTCAAGTAACTCTGAAAGAAGTGCTCTGAGGAGGTAGGGGTTGGAGAGGAGTCAGGTTATATAGAAGTTTGCAACAAAGGGCAGGTAGTCTGAATATCAAAAGATTATTGCTAATAAAGAAAAACCAGGCATCTCAAGTTAAGGAATTTAGTGCTTTTCTATGTATGGCATGATATAAAAGTCTGTGCTTACTGAAATCATTCATATGCATCTCAGCTATCTGGGGCCAGTATCCTGCGATTATTTTTCACATCCTAGTCCTATTTTTCACATCCTCAGTTCCTTGTTCCCTTTAGGGAGTGGTGGCAGCCTCATGGCTGCCAGATAATAGGTGTTATTCTTCCTGGGTGCCCTCAGGGCTCAGAAATTCACATTGAGAGGGCCAGAATTGCTGATGACTGTGGCATCCTTGTTTATGGATATGGCAAGAAATATTCAATTTCTCAAGGTTTGTTGACTCCATTTTGTAGATGTGGAAACTGAATACCAGAGAGATTAAATTGATTATATTATGATCTCATGACAAGTAAGTGGAAGAGCCAAGGAGGAACCTAGATATTCTGACTTTTAAACCAGGATTCTTTAAGTTGATTTGCTGTGAAATATAACACACATACATAAAAGTGCACAGAACACAAACGTATAGATCAAGGTCAGCAGCACCCACATAACCACTGACTAGCTTAAGAAATAGAACATTGTCAGCATCCTGGCATCCTCTGCAGATTACTTCTCCTTCATTCCAAAAAAGGTAGTCATTGCCCTTCTCCAGCCCAGTGCTCTCTGTTTCATTCTGACCTTTGCATCAAGAATTAACAGAGAAGAGGGCAGCATAGAAGGACGTGCACTCATCCTCCTACAAAGTCGCCTCAATTGCAACTAGTTTCTGAAAAACCATCCACAGGAGGAGGTTGGATCCGGTCACAAAAAAGATACCCCACATTGAAGAACAAAGGAGAGGCCGCAACAAGATGGTAGGAGAGGCGCAATCGTGCTTTTAAAAGTCAAGCCTCATATCTGCCAGAGAGGCTGGGTGGGCCAAAGACGCAAAGTAAGACCTAGAAAAGGAGCAGTGACGCCCACAAGGGACTGAGCCAGACCTGCCTTAGAGGGTCCAAGTGCCCCCTTGAGCTAGAAGTGCCCTTGAGAAGTCCTCAGAAAGATGGCATTTTAATTCCCTTTGAAGGAGGTTATCATTAACCCGATCATAGAGCTGTCCAGTAGGACTGGAGACTGTGTGCACCGAGATGCACGAGAGGGGAAAAGCGATCCCACCTGAGACTGAGCCAGACTCACCTCTGAGTATTCTGAAGTCTCTGGCAGAGCCAGGGGTTGATGGTGGCCTGCAGCAGCGTCGGGGACACTGCGGAAGTGCTTCTCATAGAGCATGTGGGAATAAATCCTCTGTGAGAGAGAAGCCATTACCCCTACTGTAGTTTGGCTGCAGGTCAAACTACAGGGAGGGAATTTAGCTCCACCCAGCAACAAAGGTACCTGGATTAATGATTAAGAAAATACCAGGACCAGCCTGGGCAGGCGATTCAGTTCTAGAATAGGTGGAAATAAAGAGTAGAAGAGGCCTTCAGATCCAACCAAGGCCAGAGGCAAAAAAAAGACTGATAATTTCTGAATAGTCAACAAGAGACAGAAGAACATAAACATTCACTATTTTCACATTTTGACTGGAGCTGGATTTACCACTGGATTTTAATTTAATTTAATTTTACTTTTGATTATTTTTTCTTGCTTTATTTTGCTTTTTTTCAACCTTTTTTTCCCCTTTTTTCCTCATCCCCTTAACTCCTCTGCTTTGTTTTTCTTCCTTCATTGAACTCTATTGAAGCTACTAACCTTGTCAGTAAGACTGAATATATTCAAGTTTACACAATGTTTTTTTCTTTTAAACCACACATTTTATTTTGGTATAAACTTCTGGTTCCACATTGGCCTTTTAAGGTTCTGTGGGGGTTTTGCTTGTTTTTATTGTTTTTGCTTGGTTTTTCTATATTTTTCTATATACTTATCTGTATTTTAATTTTTAAATTTTTTGTATGTATTATTACTTCCTCTACAACTATTTATTTGCTTTCTTTGATGCTCTTTTCCTACAGCATTAAACTTTCACACATACAAATCTTTATCTCCCTATATTTAACTTTACAATGTTATTCTGTATTTCTCTTCTCTCCTCCCTTTCTTTTTCTCTTTCTCCACCATATTTCTTAGTCTGTTTTGTCCTCATTGCCTTATCCCCAACTTGGACCCTGCTCTAGCATTATTCTCCAATTTGTGCTCCAGTTAGTTTGGTTATTAACTGGTGGGTATCATTCTTGGTTTTCTATTCACCATGCTAATGTATTATACTGTATTTTCTATTGGAATGTTTGAGCTATGTTATGGCTTTTTTTTTAGTCACCTCAATGTGCCTTTGCAAATGATACTTTGTTGTAGGACATTGGGCCGGTGGGCCTGCAGCAGTGGGGACACTGCGGAAGTGCTTCTCATAGAGCATGTGGGAATAAATCCTCTGTGAGAGAAGCCATTACCCCTACTGTAGTTTGGCTGCAGGTCAAACTACAGGGAGGGAATTTAGCTCCACCCAGCAACAAAGGTACCTGGATTAATGATTAAGAAAATACCAGGACCAGCCTGGGCAGGCGATTCAGTTCTAGAATAGGTGGAAATAAAGAGTAGAAGAGGCCTTCAGATCCAACCAAGGCCAGAGGCAAAAAAAAGACTGATAATTTCTGAATAGTCAACAAGAGACAGAAGAACATAAACATTCACTATTTTCACATTTTGACTGGAGCTGGATTTACCACTGGATTTTAATTTAATTTAATTTTACTTTTGATTATTTTTTCTTGCTTTATTTTGCTTTTTTTCAACCTTTTTTTCCCCTTTTTTCCTCATCCCCTTAACTCCTCTGCTTTGTTTTTCTTCCTTCATTGAACTCTATTGAAGCTACTAACCTTGTCAGTAAGACTGAATATATTCAAGTTTACACAATGTTTTTTTCTTTTAAACCACACATTTTATTTTGGTATAAACTTCTGGTTCCACATTGGCCTTTTAAGGTTCTGTGGGGGTTTTGCTTGTTTTTATTGTTTTTGCTTGGTTTTTCTATATTTTTCTATATACTTATCTGTATTTTAATTTTTAAATTTTTTGTATGTATTATTACTTCCTCTACAACTATTTATTTGCTTTCTTTGATGCTCTTTTCCTACAGCATTAAACTTTCACACATACAAATCTTTATCTCCCTATATTTAACTTTACAATGTTATTCTGTATTTCTCTTCTCTCCTCCCTTTCTCTTTTTCTCTTTCTCCACCATATTTCTTAGTCTGTTTTGTCCTCATTGCCTTATCCCCAACTTGGACCCTGCTCTAGCATTATTCTCCAATTTGTGCTCCAGTTAGTTTGGTTATTAACTGGTGGGTATCATTCTTGGTTTTCTCTATTCACCATGCTAATGTATTATACTGTATTTTCTATTGGAATGTTTGAGCTATGTTATGGCTGTATATGTTTGTGTGTATAATTCAGTACACTAGATAGTCTTTGCATGATATTTTAATTGCCATTTGTCAAAGGTATACCTTCTTTTCTCATTTGTGTATATATGTTTTAATACCATTTAGTGCCATAACAAACCAGACATGACATCTTCATTTCCTGGTCAGGTAACAAGCCCAGGGGATTTAGGGAGGGAGCCCTGACTCCAAAACTCTACAATACCAGAGAACACCTAACACTAGGGAGCATTAAACAGAGAGAACTCCAACAAAGGTAAGCACTTGTGAAAGGGTTTTACCTTGATTTGAGACTTAAACCCAGGGCCCAGACCTGATCGAGCCCTGCTTGGCACTTGAACTCATGTGACTGGAGCTCGAATTCCAGCCAAAATCCTGCTTGGGACTCGAACCCACAATCCCTGGCTTAGGACTTGAACCCAGCCAGAACTCTGTTTGGGACTTGAACCCATGCTGCTGGGACTCGAATCCAGACAAAACCCTGTTTGTGACTTGAACTCACGTGACTGGGGCCTGAACCTAGTCAAAACCAGTTTGGGACTTGAACCCTTGTGGCTAAGGCTCAACCCCAGCCAAAACTCTGCTTGGGGTAGTCAAGACTCAATCCCAGCCAAAACCCTGTCTGGGACTCAAACTCAAGCAGACAGGACTTAATCCAAGTCTGGACCCACTGAGGCTCGGGTTCTTCGTGCCTCAATGCAGAAAGAATTCAGAGAGAAGCGAAGTTACAGACAAGAAAAGGATTTCTTGGAGTAAAGTACCTGAAAGCGGTGCAAACAGGCAGGCGGGAAGGTTCAGCTCTGCTGCTCCACCCACTGACTGCATGTGCAGCAATATATAGGATGGTAGAAGACCGTCCCCCTCAAGTAGACACAGGTGAAAGACATACATCATTAATTCCTTTCTCACCAGCTCCTCCTTCGTCAGCTTATCCCCAACTTGGACCCTGCTCTAGCATTATTCTCCACTGTGTGATCCACTTACTTTGGTTATTAACTGGTGGGTATCATTCTTGGTTTTCTATTCACCATGCTAATGTATTATACTGTATTTTCTATTGGAATGTTTGAGCTATGTTATGGCTGTATATGTTTGTGTGTATAATTCAGTACACTAGATAGTCTTTGCATGATATTTTAATTGCCATTTGTCAAAGGTATACCTTCTTTTCTCATTTGTGTATATATGTTTTAATACCATTTAGTGCCATAACAAACCAGACATGACATCTTCATTTCCTGGTCAGGTAACAAGCCCAGGGATTTAGGGAGGGAGCCCCCACTCCAAAACTCTACAATACCAGAGAACACCTAACACTAGGGAGCATTAAACAGAGAGAACTCCAACAAAGGTAAGCACTTGTGAAAGGGTTTTACCTTGATTTGAGACTTAAACCCAGGGCCCAGACCTGATCGAGCCCTGCTTGGCACTTGAACTCATGTGACTGGAGCTCGAATTCCAGCCAAAATCCTGCTTGGGACTCGAACCCACAATCCCTGGCTTAGGACTTGAACCCAGCCAGAACTCTGTTTGGGACTTGAACCCATGCTGCTGGGACTCGAATCCAGACAAAACCCTGTTTGTGACTTGAACTCACGTGACTGGGGCCTGAACCTAGTCAAAACCAGTTTGGGACTTGAACCCTTGTGGCTAAGGCTCAACCCCAGCCAAAACTCTGCTTGGGGTAGTCAAGACTCAATCCCAGCCAAAACCCTGTCTGGGACTCAAACTCAAGCAGACAGGACTTAATCCAAGTCTGGACCCACTGAGGCTCGGGTTCTTCGTGCCTCAATGCAGAAAGAATTCAGAGAGAAGCGAAGTTACAGACAAGAAAAGGATTTCTTGGAGTAAAGTACCTGAAAGCGGTGCAAACAGGCAGGCGGGAAGGTTCAGCTCTGCTGCTCCACCCACTGACTGCATGTGCAGCAATATATAGGATGGTAGAAGACCGTCCCCCTCAAGTAGACACAGGTGAAAGACATACATCATTAATTCCTTTCTCACCAGCTCCTCCTTCGTCAGCTGTCCGTGTCCAGTCAAGTCTGCTTTACTAAACAAAGAGCAGCTCCCCTGAGTTATCATCAACTTACTGGCCTCCCAACCTTTCCCAGGTTTCACCCTTCTACCTATTGTCCCCCACTAGGACTATACCGGTTCTACTCTATCCCTATCACTTGTATGCAAGTCCTGACATCACCCAACCATCAGCATCACCCAGAATAAGATGCCTCATCCAAACAACAAACACCCACAGATGTAACTCAAAGTCTGAGAAAAGGAAACCCCAAACATAGTTAGTTAAAAAATTAATAATAACAATGAAATGGCAGAGAAATGCTGCACAAGTAAAGGAACAATCTACAAACACAAAAGTCCAAATAAATGAAGTGGAATTAGACAAAATTTCTGACAGTGAATTCAGAAGAATGATAGTAATGATGATCCAAAACGCCAAAAATAGAATTTTAGAGAAATTGCAAGAAGCAACTAACACACTGAATAAAGAAATATAAGAACTTAAGAAACAACAAACAGAGATAAACAACTCAATTGCTGAACTGAAAAACATTATAGAAAAGAATCAAGAGCAGAGTATCTGAGACAGAAGACTGGATAAATATGCTGGAAGATAGAATGGTGGAAGTAACTGCTGAAGAACAGAATCAAGCCCAAAGAATGAAAAGAGCAGAAGATAGCCTCAGAAATCTCTTGGATAATATCAAACGCACCAATATTCAAATTATAGGAGTTCCAGAAGAAGAAGAAAGAAAGAAAGGATATGAGAAAATTTTTGAAGAGATTATAGTTGAAAATTTCCCCAACATGGGAAAAGAAATAGTCAATCAAGTCCAAGAAGTGCAAAGAATACCATATAGAATCAACCTGAGAAGAAACACACCAAGACACATATTAATGAAGCTAACACAAATTAAACACAAAGACAGAATTCTAAAAGCAGCAATGGAAAACCAACTAGTGACACATGAGGGAAAGCCCATACATTTCACAGCAGATCTTTCAGCAGAAACTCTGCAGGACAGAAGGGAATGGCAAGACACATTTAAAGTGCTGAAACAGAATAATCTGCAACCAAGAATTCTCTACTCTGCAAGGATCTCATTCAAAATTGATGGAGAAATCAAAAGCTTTACAGATAAGCAAAAATTAAAAGAATTTAAAACAGCTCCTCCTTCGTCAGCTGTCCGTGTCCAGTCAAGTCTGCTTTACTAAACAAAGAGCAGCTCCCCTGAGTTATCATCAACTTACTGGCCTCCCAACCTTTCCCAGGTTTCACCCTTCTACCTATTGTCCCCCACTAGGACTATACCGGTTCTACTCTATCCCTATCACTTGTATGCAAGTCCTGACATCACCCAACCATCAGCATCACCCAGAATAAGATGCCTCATCCAAACAACAAACACCCACAGATGTAACTCAAAGTCTGAGAAAAGGAAACCCCAAACATAGTTAGTTAAAAAATTAATAATAACAATGAAATGGCAGAGAAATGCTGCACAAGTAAAGGAACAATCTACAAACACAAAAGTCCAAATAAATGAAGTGGAATTAGACAAAATTTCTGACAGTGAATTCAGAAGAATGATAGTAATGATGATCCAAAACGCCAAAAATAGAATTTTAGAGAAATTGCAAGAAGCAACTAACACACTGAATAAAGAAATATAAGAACTTAAGAAACAACAAACAGAGATAAACAACTCAATTGCTGAACTGAAAAACATTATAGAAAAGAATCAAGAGCAGAGTATCTGAGACAGAAGACTGGATAAATATGCTGGAAGATAGAATGGTGGAAGTAACTGCTGAAGAACAGAATCAAGCCCAAAGAATGAAAAGAGCAGAAGATAGCCTCAGAAATCTCTTGGATAATATCAAACGCACCAATATTCAAATTATAGGAGTTCCAGAAGAAGAAGAAAGAAAGAAAGGATATGAGAAAATTTTTGAAGAGATTATAGTTGAAAATTTCCCCAACATGGGAAAAGAAATAGTCAATCAAGTCCAAGAAGTGCAAAGAATACCATATAGAATCAACCTGAGAAGAAACACACCAAGACACATATTAATGAAGCTAACACAAATTAAACACAAAGACAGAATTCTAAAAGCAGCAATGGAAAACCAACTAGTGACACATGAGGGAAAGCCCATACATTTCACAGCAGATCTTTCAGCAGAAACTCTGCAGGACAGAAGGGAATGGCAAGACACATTTAAAGTGCTGAAACAGAATAATCTGCAACCAAGAATTCTCTACTCTGCAAGGATCTCATTCAAAATTGATGGAGAAATCAAAAGCTTTACAGATAAGCAAAAATTAAAAGAATTTAGTCACACAAAACCAGCCTTACAACAAGTGTTAAAGGGACTTATATAGACAACAAGTATAAGAGAAGAAGAAGAAGATCTCCAAAACAAAGCCATCATAACATCTAAGAAGATCACAATAGGATCATTTATCAATAATTACTTTGAATGTAAATGAACTAAATGCCTCAAACAAAAGACACAGACTGGCTGAATGGATTCAAAAACACGACCCATACATATGCTGTCTCCAGGAAACTCACTTCAGACCTAGAGACACTCAGACTGAAAGTGAGAGGATGGAAAAAGATATTCCAGGCAAATGGAAATCAAAAGAAAGCTGGAGTAGCAATCCTCATATCAGACAATATAGACCTTAAAATAAAGAAGATTATAAGAAACAAGGCAGGACACTACATAATGATCAAGGGATTGACCCAAGTGGAGGACATAACAATCATAAATATCTATGCACCCAACACAGGAGCACCCCAATACATAAGACAAACACTTTCAGACATAAAAGAATAAATTGACAATAACACAACAAGTGTAGCAGACTTTAACACTCCTCTCACACCAATGGAGAGATCATCAAGACAGAAAATTAATAAAGAAGCACAAGCCTTAAATGCCACATTAGAAGAGATGGACCTCATAGGTATCTTTAGGACCTTCCATCCAAAAGCAGAGGAATACACTTTCTTCTCATGTGCTCATGGAACATTCTCCAGGGTAGACCACGTCTTGGGCCATAAATCAAACCTCAGTAAATTCAAGAAAATTGAACTTATATCAACCATCTTCTCTGACCACGATGCAATGAGACTAGAAATCAACTGCAGGAAAGAAAACCAATAAAAGACAGAATTCTAAAAGCAGCAATGGAAAACCACATGAGGGAAAGCCCATACATTTCACAGCAGATCTTTCAGCAGAAACTCTGCAGGACAGAAGGGAATGGCAAGACACATTTAAAGTGCTGAAACAGAATAATCTGCAACCAAGAATTCTCTACTCTGCAAGGATCTCATTCAAAATTGATGGAGAAATCAAAAGCTTTACAGATAAGCAAAAATTAAAAGAATTTAGTCACACAAAACCAGCCTTACAACAAGTGTTAAAGGGACTTATATAGACAACAAGTATAAGAGAAGAAGAAGAAGATCTCCAAAACAAAGCCATCATAACATCTAAGAAGATCACAATAGGATCATTTATCAATAATTACTTTGAATGTAAATGAACTAAATGCCTCAAACAAAAGACACAGACTGGCTGAATGGATTCAAAAACACGACCCATACATATGCTGTCTCCAGGAAACTCACTTCAGACCTAGAGACACTCAGACTGAAAGTGAGAGGATGGAAAAAGATATTCCAGGCAAATGGAAATCAAAAGAAAGCTGGAGTAGCAATCCTCATATCAGACAATATAGACCTTAAAATAAAGAAGATTATAAGAAACAAGGCAGGACACTACATAATGATCAAGGGATTGACCCAAGTGGAGGACATAACAATCATAAATATCTATGCACCCAACACAGGAGCACCCCAATACATAAGACAAACACTTTCAGACATAAAAGAATAAATTGACAATAACACAACAAGTGTAGCAGACTTTAACACTCCTCTCACACCAATGGAGAGATCATCAAGACAGAAAATTAATAAAGAAGCACAAGCCTTAAATGCCACATTAGAAGAGATGGACCTCATAGGTATCTTTAGGACCTTCCATCCAAAAGCAGAGGAATACACTTTCTTCTCATGTGCTCATGGAACATTCTCCAGGGTAGACCACGTCTTGGGCCATAAATCAAACCTCAGTAAATTCAAGAAAATTGAACTTATATCAACCATCTTCTCTGACCACGATGCAATGAGACTAGAAATCAACTGCAGGAAAGAAAACCAATAAAAACACAAGCGCATGGAGATTAAACAACACATACCTAAAACACAAACTGATTACTGAGAAAATCAAAGGGGAAATAAAAAAAATTCCTAGAAGAAAACGACAATGAACACATGACAGTACAAAACCTATGGGATACCACAAAAGCAGATCTAAGAGGGAAATTTATAGCAATACAATCCTACCTCAAGAAACAAGAAAAGGATCCAACAGATGACCTAAACCTATGCTTAGAACAGTTGGAGAAAGAAGAACAAAAAATCCCCAAAGTTAGCATAAGAAGAGAAATCATAAAGATCAGAGCAGAAATAAATGAAAAAGAAATGAAAGAAACAACAGTAAAGCTGAATAAATGAAAAACTGGTTCTTCGAAAAGGTAAACAGGATAAACCATTGGCCAGACTCATCAAAAAAAAAAAAGAGAGAAGAACCAGATTAACAAAATCAAAAATGAAAACGGAAAGACTGCAACAGATAATGCAGAAATCCAAAGGATTATGAGACTACTATGAACAACTATATGGCAACAAGCTGGACAACCTGGAAGAAATGGACAGACAATAGAAAAAAAGAAAATTATAAATCAATTTCAATGACAAATTTGGATGTCAAAATCCTCAACAAAGTCATGGCTAACAGAATTCAACAGCACATCAAAAAAACTCATACATCATGATCAAGTCAGGTTCATCCCAGGCATGCAAGGATTCTTCAATATCCACAAATCAGTCAATACGATACACCAAATCAACAAATTGAGAGACAAAAATCACATGATAATCTCAATAGATGCAGAAAAAGCTTTCGACAAAATGCAACATCCATTTTTGATAAAAACTCTTCAGAAAATGGGCATAGAAGGAGCCTATCTCAACATAGTGAAAGCCATATATGAGAAGCCCATAGCGAACATTGCTCTCAATGGTAAAAAACTGAAAGTGTTTCCTCTAAGATCAGGAACAAGCCAGGGGTGTCCACTTTCACCACTATTATTCAACACAGTCCTGGAAGTTTTAGCTATAGAAATAAGAGAAGAAGAAGAAATAAAAGGAATTCTGATTGGAAGAGAAGTCAAACTCTTTCTATTTGCAGATGACATGATATTATACATAGAGAACCCCAAAGACACAATTAGAAAACTACTAGAGCTAATCAACAAATTTAGCAGAGTCATGGGATACAAAATCAATGCACAGAAATCACTGGCATTCCTATACACAAACAATGAAAAATCAGAAAATGAAATCAAAGGGGCAATTCCTTTCACCACTGAAGCCAAAAGCGTAAAATATCTAGGAGTAAACCTACTCAAAGAAACAAAAGAATTGTACATGGAAAATTACAAGACACTAATGAAAGAAATTAAAGAAGACTTAAACAGATGAAGAGATATTCCATGTTCCTGGGTTGGAAGAATCAATATTGTGAAAATGACCATACTATCAAATATCATCTACAGATTCAGTATGATCCCTATTAAATTACCAATGACATTTTTCACAGAACTAGACCAAAGAATAACAAGGTTCGTATGGAAACACAAAAGACCTCAAATAGCCAAAGCAATCCTGAGAAAGAAGAATGGAGCTGGAGGAATCAACCTCCCTAACGTCAGACTCTACTACAAAGCAACAGTCATCAAGACAGTATGGTACTGGTGCAAAACCCAGAAATACAGAACCCAGAGATAAACCCATACATCTGTGGGTACCTTAATTTTTTGTTCCCTTTGTGGGGATGGGGTGGCGAGAGAGGGGGTTGGCAGGTCTTTCATTTGTCTATTTTCATCCATCTTTGTTCTTTGGCCCATGTGGGCCTCCCATCACGGTGGCCTCTGTTGTCACAGAGCACTGGCTCTGGGAGCATGCTCTCCAGAGCTCCGGCTCAGTAATTGGACACATTGGTCCAGCCGTTCCATGGTATGTGGGATCTTCCCAGGCCAGGGATCAAACTGGTGTCCCTTGCACTGTAAGGCAGTGTCCTTACCCACTGGACCACCAGGGAAGCCCTGGGTACCTTAATTTTGACGAAGGAGGCAAAAATGTACAATAGGGCAGATAGCCACTTCAATAAATGGTGTTGAGAAAATTGGACAACTGCATGTAAGAAAATAAAGTTGGGGGCTTCCCCTGGTGGTCCAGTGGGTAAGGACACCGCCTTGCAGTAATAAAAAAAAGAAAAAAAGGAATTCTGATTGAAGAGAAGTCAAACTCTTTCTATTTGCAGATGACATGATATTATACATAGAGAACCCCAAAGACACAATTAGAAAACTACTAGAGCTAATCAACAAATTTAGCAGAGTCATGGGATACAAAATCAATGCACAGAAATCACTGGCATTCCTATACACAAACAATGAAAAATCAGAAAATGAAATCAAAGGGGCAATTCCTTTCACCACTGAAGCCAAAAGCGTAAAATATCTAGGAGTAAACCTACTCAAAGAAACAAAAGAATTGTACATGGAAAATTACAAGACACTAATGAAAGAAATTAAAGAAGACTTAAACAGATGAAGAGATATTCCATGTTCCTGGGTTGGAAGAATCAATATTGTGAAAATGACCATACTATCAAATATCATCTACAGATTCAGTATGATCCCTATTAAATTACCAATGACATTTTTCACAGAACTAGACCAAAGAATAACAAGGTTCGTATGGAAACACAAAAGACCTCAAATAGCCAAAGCAATCCTGAGAAAGAAGAATGGAGCTGGAGGAATCAACCTCCCTAACGTCAGACTCTACTACAAAGCAACAGTCATCAAGACAGTATGGTACTGGTGCAAAACCCAGAAATACAGAACCCAGAGATAAACCCATACATCTGTGGGTACCTTAATTTTTTGTTCCCTTTGTGGGGATGGGGTGGCGAGAGAGGGGGTTGGCAGGTCTTTCATTTGTCTATTTTCATCCATCTTTGTTCTTTGGCCCATGTGGGCCTCCCATCACGGTGGCCTCTGTTGTCACAGAGCACTGGCTCTGGGAGCATGCTCTCCAGAGCTCCGGCTCAGTAATTGGACACATTGGTCCAGCCGTTCCATGGTATGTGGGATCTTCCCAGGCCAGGGATCAAACTGGTGTCCCTTGCACTGTAAGGCAGTGTCCTTACCCACTGGACCACCAGGGAAGCCCTGGGTACCTTAATTTTGACGAAGGAGGCAAAAATGTACAATAGGGCAGATAGCCACTTCAATAAATGGTGTTGAGAAAATTGGACAACTGCATGTAAGAAAATAAAGTTGGGGGCTTCCCCTGGTGGTCCAGTGGGTAAGGACACCGCCTTGCAGTGCAAGGGGCACCGGTTCGAGCCCTGGCCTGGGAAGATCCCACGTGCCGCGGAGCAGCTGGACTGATGTGTCCAATTACCGAGCCAAAGCTCTGGAGTGCATGCGCCCAGAGCCGGCGCTCTGCAATGACAGATGCCACCGCGATGGGAGGCCCACAGGAGCCAGAGAACAAAGACAGATGAACATAGAGAGACGAAAGACCAAGAGAAGTGGCCTGCCTGCTCCCCTCCCTCCCCAACCCGACCGCCGCCCAAAAAAAGAAAAAAAAAAAAAAGGAAAATAAAGTTGGAACATTCCCTGACACCATGCACAAAGATCAACTCAAAATGGATTAAGGATCTAAATGTAAGACCAGAAACCATCAGACTCTTAGAGGAGAATATAGGGAAAACACTCAAGGGCATAAATCAAAGCAAGATCTTCTGTGACCCACCCACCCACTAGAATAGCGGAACTAAAAACAAGAATTAACATGTGGGAGGTAATGAAACATAAAATCTTTTGTACAGCAAAAGAAACTACATAAAAGGTGATCAGGCAGTCCACAGAATGGGAGAAAATCATAGCAAATGAAACAACAAACAAAGAATTAATCTCCTAAATCTACAAGCAACTCAGACAACTCAACATTGGAAAAATGAACAGCCCAATAAAAAATGGGAAAAGAACCTAAACAGACACCTCTCCAAAGAGGACATACAGATGGCCAAAAACCACATGAAACTATGCTCAACCTCGCTTATAACTGGCGACACACAAATCAAAACTACAATGAGATATCACCTTACACCCATCAGAATGGTCATCATCAACAAATCGACAAACAGTAAATGCTGGAGAGGGTGTGGAGAAAAGGGAACCCTCTTGCATTGCTGGTGGGAATGTAAATTGATACAGTCACTATGGAAGACAGTATGGAGATTCCTTAAAAAACTAAAAATAGAAGCACCCTATGACCCAGCAATCCTACTACTAGGCTTATACCCTGATGAAATCAAAATTGAAAGGGACACCCATACTCCAATGTTCATTGCAGCTCTCTATACAATAGCTAGAACATGGAAGCAACCTAGATGCCCATTGACAAATGAATGGATACAAAAGCTCTATTACATATGTACAATGAAATACTACTCAGCTGTAAAAAGAAATGCAGAAGAATCAGTGCTAATGAGGTGGTTGGATCTGGAACCTATCATAAAAAGTGAAGTCAGTCAGAAAGAGAAAGAGAAGCACAATATACTAACACATATACATGGAATCTAGTAGGATGGTAATGATACCACACACAGTGAAGCGATAGAAAAACAGACGTGGAGAATAGACATATGGACATTGTGGGGAATGAACAGTGGGTGGGAAGTGTAAAGGAAGTTGCTTGAAAACGTATACTATATATGTGCTGTGAGAAAAGTGGATCCTGCAGTGGCCCTGTGCGACCGTCTGGAGGGGTGGGATGTGGGGGATATGCATAGGACTAATCTGGGATCATGCATATCTGTAAACAACAAAACTCTGTAAAAGTAAAAAGTAAAATAAAAATTAAAAAATAAAGCATATTTCAACAAACAAAAAACAAAAGAATTAACAGAGATCACAGGAAAAGACAGAAACCTGCATAAGCCCCCTCAACTTTTCCCCCTAAGGCCATTTCCTTCAAGCGAGGGCACACTAGGGCTCTTCCCTATTCTAGTCTTTAGGAGAAAAATGAAAACAAAACTCCCAATTGGCCTTGACATTTCAGAACCACATTTCTGGGAGTGGCTGCCACTTTTTTGAAACAGTCAAACCACAAGCTTAACAAAGTGAGAGGGAATGGGGCAGGCAGAAGGATAGGCTCAAGAGCTGCAATCTCAGCCAAGTTAAAGAAATAAAAATTATGAAGTCCCCCAGAACCCTCTGCCTGCCACTTTTCCCTCCCCATCCCATCAGAGATGCCTCTGTTGTACTTGAAGGAGTTGGCCAGATCCATAGGATTTCAAGCTAATCTCACATGGAGGCAGGGGTAAGCCAAATGGATTCTTGAATCTTTCCTAGAGCTGCAATCTCTTGGTATTGTGGGGCAGGGCAGATAAAAATAGAAGCACCCTACCAAAAGGCTTATACCCTGATGAAATCAAAATTGAAAGACACCCATACTCCAATGTTCATTGCAGCTCTCTATACAATAGCTAGAACATGGAAGCAACCTAGATGCCCATTGACAAATGAATGGATACAAAAGCTCTATTACATATGTACAATGAAATACTACTCAGCTGTAAAAGAAATGCAGAAGAATCAGTGCTAATGAGGTGGTTGGATCTGGAACCTATCATAAAAAGTGAAGTCAGTCAGAAAGAGAAAGAGAAGCACAATATACTAACACATATACATGGAATCTAGTAGGATGGTAATGATACCACACACAGTGAAGCGATAGAAAAACAGACGTGGAGAATAGACATATGGACATTGTGGGGAATGAACAGTGGGTGGGAAGTGTAAAGGAAGTTGCTTGAAAACGTATACTATATATGTGCTGTGAGAAAAGTGGATCCTGCAGTGGCCCTGTGCGACCGTCTGGAGGGGTGGGATGTGGGGGATATGCATAGGACTAATCTGGGATCATGCATATCTGTAAACAACAAAACTCTGTAAAAGTAAAAAGTAAAATAAAAATTAAAAAATAAAGCATATTTCAACAAACAAAAAACAAAAGAATTAACAGAGATCACAGGAAAAGACAGAAACCTGCATAAGCCCCCTCAACTTTTCCCCCTAAGGCCATTTCCTTCAAGCGAGGGCACACTAGGGCTCTTCCCTATTCTAGTCTTTAGGAGAAAAATGAAAACAAAACTCCCAATTGGCCTTGACATTTCAGAACCACATTTCTGGGAGTGGCTGCCACTTTTTTGAAACAGTCAAACCACAAGCTTAACAAAGTGAGAGGGAATGGGGCAGGCAGAAGGATAGGCTCAAGAGCTGCAATCTCAGCCAAGTTAAAGAAATAAAAATTATGAAGTCCCCCAGAACCCTCTGCCTGCCACTTTTCCCTCCCCATCCCATCAGAGATGCCTCTGTTGTACTTGAAGGAGTTGGCCAGATCCATAGGATTTCAAGCTAATCTCACATGGAGGCAGGGGTAAGCCAAATGGATTCTTGAATCTTTCCTACTGGAGTTCATGACACTTCTCTTCTCCCTAAGTCTGTGCTCTTGCTCTTGGTATTGTGGGGCAGGGCAGTATATGGGGAGAGTAAGAGAATAGGGGATGATCAGAAAGCTCCAGGCAGGAATTTTGTGCTATCTTTCTCTTGCCTGACCTCTGGAAATTCACTTAAACTTTTCTGGCCTGCAGATTCAGCCTTCTGAAGTGAGGGCACTGGTCAAGTTCCTCTGGCATGCTGGAGAGGTAGCGCTGATGCAAACGTGAAGTGCTCAGACAGGCTCCCAGATGAGAAGGGACAAGCAGAGGGATTCTCTACATGGGATGAACCTCTGGGTCACACTCTCCCCTGAGCTGCCCAGGCAGAGGTTCTTGTAACTATTTCTGCAGGTGGGCTGAAGACAGAAGAACCAGGGGCTATGGAGGAACCCCAGGGGTTCAGGGGAAGTGACAGCCCAGCTAGATCAGTTACACATGTTACCAAGTCCAAACTTGCTCTGCTCACCCATGACATCTGAGAGACAATGTGTTGAGGCAGAAAAAACAACTTTATTCAGAAAGCAGCTGACCGAAGAGGACAAAAGCATAGCACTCAAATAACCGTCTTATTGGGGTCTGGATGTCAGCTTCTTTTATAGATCAGAGGTGGGGAGGTGAGGAAGCAAGGTAAAAAGACCATTAATCCTGCAAACATCTTGAATAGCAAGTCTCAAGCAGGGGATGTGTTAATTTCTCCCTTCCTGCCATCTGCAGGTGGACAGGGTTCTGAACAAAGGAACTTGAGTTTTAACAGTCAGACAGAGAGGTAGGGTCCTCTTAGGTAAGCTATTAAGTATAATTATAATAACAAAAGCAACCAAGCAAGTCAAATCAATACTTTCCAAGATGGAAACACATATGTAACAGCAGGGAAAGGGAGAGGGCACAATTTTTTGAAAGAATAATGTAGCCCAAGAACACAACATAAACCCATTAGAATCAAATGGGTCCAAGATGGCAGACTAGACCTTGATCCTCAGTCAGCAAGCTAAATGACATATCCAAAGGTGCTACGACAGTCCTGTCCCTTCCCCAAAAGAGTTGGAATAATCCTCCCACTTATTAGCATATGGAATTACCCAGTCCATAGAAACTAAGAACATTTTGGTTTTGAGGCCCCTGGATTTGCCCACTGTGATGACCCACACTCTATATGTGGAATGTGCTTTCTCTGAATCTGAATAAATCCATTTCTTACCTATCACTTTGTCTCTCACTGAATTCTCTTCTGCAAAGAGATGAAAGGATCATAAGAGTAGAGAAGTGGTTCTGGGTTTGAAGCAGAACAGAAAGAAAGGAAAATCGACCATCAATAGAAAACAGGTTGTTTTATTCACAGCAATGAGGGGCAGTCTCTCAGAGGGACAGACTGTCTGTGCTCATGTGCTGGATGGAGGCTCTTTTATGTACAAGGGGGAGGGGAGAGCATGTCGCCAATTGTCACGTATTCTGGCAATGTGTGGTGTATCACATCCATCCTTGGATGTCAGGTGTCATATATCTTGGTTACGTAGCAGCTTTGCTCTTCAAGATAGGCTTTTATGGCCGTGGGGGGTAGTACTGTCATGGTTTCAGTCTTGGTCTCTTAAAGAGACATGAAGAACTTGAGCTCCATTAGGTCCTGAAATCAGGTGTGATGGGTTTTGACTGGGGTTGAGTGCCAGTCACATGGGTTCAAGTCCCAAGCAGGGCTTTGGCCAGTTCAAGTCCCAGCCGTGTGGGTTCAACTCCCAAACTGGGTTTTGGGTTTAAATCCCAATCCAAAGGGAACAGTTTCACATATATTTACCTTTCTCCCACTACTTCTTTGGAACAGTCTCTCAGAGCTATCTAAGCTGCTGCCTCTCAGATTGCAGTCCTAATTGTGCCCTAAGTAGAACTTAATAACTCACAACTCTCAAGTTGTTTGTCTTTTTTTAGTTGACACTGTGCCGTGGGCACCGTGTTGGCGTTACTCTGATTACTATTCTCACTAGCCCGCACTAAGAGAAACTATATAGAATAGCTCAGAGACTTTAATCCCCATCTGCTGACAAACTAGCAAACCAAGGGTCCAAGATGGCAGACTAGACCTTGATCCTCAGTCAGCAAGCTAAATGACATATCCAAAGGTGCTACGACAGTCCTGTCCCTTCCCCAAAAGAGTTGGAATAATCCTCCCACTTATTAGCATATGGAATTACCCAGTCCATAGAAACTAAGAACATTTTGGTTTTGAGGCCCCTGGATTTGCCCACTGTGATGACCCACACTCTATATGTGGAATGTGCTTTCTCTGAATCTGAATAAATCCATTTCTTACCTATCACTTTGTCTCTCACTGAATTCTCTTCTGCAAAGAGATGAAAGGATCATAAGAGTAGAGAAGTGGTTCTGGGTTTGAAGCAGAACAGAAAGAAAGGAAAATCGACCATCAATAGAAAACAGGTTGTTTTATTCACAGCAATGAGGGGCAGTCTCTCAGAGGGACAGACTGTCTGTGCTCATGTGCTGGATGGAGGCTCTTTTATGTACAAGGGGGAGGGGAGAGCATGTCGCCAATTGTCACGTATTCTGGCAATGTGTGGTGTATCACATCCATCCTTGGATGTCAGGTGTCATATATCTTGGTTACGTAGCAGCTTTGCTCTTCAAGATAGGCTTTTATGGCCGTGGGGGGTAGTACTGTCATGGTTTCAGTCTTGGTCTCTTAAAGAGACATGAAGAACTTGAGCTCCATTAGGTCCTGAAATCAGGTGTGATGGGTTTTGACTGGGGTTGAGTGCCAGTCACATGGGTTCAAGTCCCAAGCAGGGCTTTGGCCAGTTCAAGTCCCAGCCGTGTGGGTTCAACTCCCAAACTGGGTTTTGGGTTTAAATCCCAATCCAAAGGGAACAGTTTCACATATATTTACCTTTCTCCCACTACTTCTTTGGAACAGTCTCTCAGAGCTATCTAAGCTGCTGCCTCTCAGATTGCAGTCCTAATTGTGCCCTAAGTAGAACTTAATAACTCACAACTCTCAAGTTGTTTGTCTTTTTTTAGTTGACACTGTGCCGTGGGCACCGTGTTGGCGTTTACTCTGATTACTATTCTCACTAGCCCGCACTAAGAGAAACTATATAGAATAGCTCAGAGACTTTTCTGCGAACACGGCGTGGTCCCCTCAGGGTGTAAGCCTCAGACCTCGACAATAAAGTATCGTGGTTTCAAGTATTGTCAAACCAAGAGTGGGTTTATTAATCATCAAATAAAGGCAAACACAAGTAATCAGAAATAATCAGAACTCAATCAAATGTAAACAGATGTTCTTACCCCAGAGCTGGAGAGCTTCCCATCTCAGTCACAGATGAGTTGCATGAACAAGCTTCCGTACAATTTTCCTTCACCCTTTTTATATTTTTTCCAACTAGAAATCTCAAGCTAATTAATAATCATGAAGAAGCTTTTTGTCTCTCTAGAGATGTAAAAGAGGTTATCACCGGAGCGCTTTGCTCCTCCACCAACACCTTTGTTCTCGAGGGGAAACATTTGTTTATAGAAAAAACATTCTTACAATTCTTAGTTACCAAGGGAACCAGAGTTGTAAAAACCGTGTTTCATTAACATTGAAAAGGAGTAAGAAGAAGAGGTTCTTTCGCTCTGCATTAGCACTTCTATCTATGCTTACTAAAGGTAATAGTTTGAAATTGCTAATCTTATGAGTGGGGCTATTAGAGGTTTCAGAGAAGTGAGCTTGCAGGCAGCACTTATGGTTAGCGTAAGGAGACAATTGTCTGTTCAGCCTGGATATCTTTTCTTAATTTTTCTGTGAGAAGTGAACATGTCTTTACTTGTCCATAACAACTGACAATGATAATATTAATTATTAATGATAAGGATAATATTTTAAATGTACTGAACACTTAGTATGTGCTAGGTAATGACCTAAATGCTTAATATGCATTGCATTCTCTCCAATATCTGCCCTGTCTACCTCACAGGGTTGCTGTTATTACTGAGTGTAAGCTTGCTCTTCTCTCTGCATGACAGGCCAATGAATCCCAAAAGAAGAGGTGTTGAGGCAAGGAAAATGACTTTATTTGGAAAGCAGCTGACTGAGAAGAAGGCAGGTTAGCACCTCGAAATAAACCATTTTATTGGGGTTTGGATGCCAGGTTATTTTTATAGATTAGTGATTGGGGGGAGATGAGGAAGCAGAGTAAAAAGGCCATTAATCTTGCGAACATCTCCTAGAATGGCAAGCCTCAGACAAGGGATGTGTTAATTTCTCTCTTCCTGCCATCTACAGGTGGACAGGATTCTGAACAAAGGCACTTTAGCTCCCAGTCAAGCAGAGAGGCAGGATCCTCCAGGCAAGCCATTAAGTATGATTATAAAAAAAAAGCCATAGTGTGGATAGTAGGGTGACTATTTTACATAATAGGGGTCAGGGAGCTGGCCAGCTTAGATCCAGAGGCTCATGGCAACAGTTTCTGTGGGGCTTGGTCAATGATAGAGATCTTGATTCTGTGATCACACCTGTGTCCTTGGTATAGGGCTCCACACCTGTGACCTTGGTATTACGGCTCCACAATAGAATTATGTTTACTATATGATGCAGCTATCCACTATTAGGTATGTTCCCCCAAGAACTGAAAGCAGGTACTCAAACAGAATAATTATTCACAAGTATTCATAGCAACACTATTCACATAGCCAAAAGGTGATAACAACCCAAATGGTTATCAGTCGATGAACGGATAAAGAAATTGTGGTATATACATACTAAAGATTATTGTTCAGTCATAAAAACAATGGAGTCCTGATATATGCTACACTCTGATATATGTTACACTCTGGATGAAACTTGAAGACATTGTGATAAGTGAAAGAGGGCAAATAATCACAGACTGTATGTTACTTTTATATGAAAAATTCAGAATAGGTAAATCCTTAGAGAAAGAAACAAGATTTTTGGTTTTTAAGAATTGAGGGGGAAGAAAGAATGGGTAGTGATTGCTTAACAGATGAGAGGTATTCTTCAGGGGTTACAAAACCTTTTGAAATAAGAAAAATCTTTTGAAATTAGCTACATAACATTGCACATATACTAAATGACACTGCATTGTATGTGTAAATGGCTAACTGTGGTTTTATTTCAATAAAATGTGTACATATATATGGAAGTCAGGCAACGTGTGAAGCCTCTGGTGTTTTAAGATCACTGGCTTGCTTATTTCTCTAAAATGAGAGCAGATGAGTGTAGCTTGCCTTAACTCTCCTCTAAAGCATATCACAACCACACCCCACTACATATGGTTCAATTCAGCCTTCCAGGTCAGTGCTGTTGCCAGACTGTACAGGCATATGTTATCATGCATACACTGATGTGCCCACAAGCAGTGGTGCTCTGCAGAAAGCACGGTCCCCACATGGAGCACGCATCTCTCTGCAGTAAGCAAGTATGTCCTAATTTACCCATCTCAGTTAGTGTGGAATTATCAACCAATCCAATGAGTTCCTATGTTCATTAAGCCTCTTCACATATAGCAGTGCTCAATAAAGGCAGAAGAGGCTGACTGAGAAGAAGGTAAGAGACAGAGAACACAGCAAGAGGGAAGCTGTGGGCAGCTGAATGCAGTGTGCAGACAGGGTTTGCTTTTAGCTAATGAATAACCCACCCCAGCCTCCTGGCAGGGCCCCCACTGATCTCCAAGCACGGAAAGGGTACTGCTTTTGTTTCAGGGGGAAAACCAATTCTGACTCCATGTTGCAAACTGTTTCTTTGATTTGCTTTCAGTGGCTTTTATTATTATAACCATACTTAATGGCTTGCCTGGAGGACCTGCCCCTCTCCCTGACTGTTAAAGCAAAATGCCTTTGCTCAGAACCCTGTCCACCTGTAGATGGCAGGAAGAGAGAAGTTAACACATCCCCTGTCTGAGGCTTGCCATTCTAGGAGATGTTTGCAAGATTAATGACCCTTTTACTCTGCTTCCTCCCTTCCCCCAATCACTAATCTATAAAAATAACCTGGCATCCAAACCCCAATAAAATGGTTTATTTCGAGGTGCTAACCTGCCTTCTTCTCAGTCAGCTGCTTTCCAAATAAAGTCATTTTCCTTGCCTCAACACCTCTTCTCTTGGGATTCATTGGCCTGTCATGCAGATAGAAGAGTGAGTTTAGACTCGGTAGCACTTTTCTTTGGGAGGGTCCTATAGAGGCAGGGGCTAGAAGGGACCTGGAGTCTTTACGACTGGATGTGCGTCATGGGGAAGGACTGGCCAAATTGTTGCTGCTCTGAGCCAACGTGAAGCCTCTGGTGTTTTAAGATCACTGGCTTGCTTATTTCTCTAAAATGAGAGCAGATGAGTGTAGCTTGCCTTAACTCTCCTCTAAAGCATATCACAACCACACCCCACTACATATGGTTCAATTCAGCCTTCCAGGTCAGTGCTGTTGCCAGACTGTACAGGCATATGTTATCATGCATACACTGATGTGCCCACAAGCAGTGGTGCTCTGCAGAAAGCACGGTCCCCACATGGAGCACGCATCTCTCTGCAGTAAGCAAGTATGTCCTAATTTACCCATCTCAGTTAGTGTGGAATTATCAACCAATCCAATGAGTTCCTATGTTCATTAAGCCTCTTCACATATAGCAGTGCTCAATAAAGGCAGAAGAGGCTGACTGAGAAGAAGGTAAGAGACAGAGAACACAGCAAGAGGGAAGCTGTGGGCAGCTGAATGCAGTGTGCAGACAGGGTTTGCTTTTAGCTAATGAATAACCCACCACACTCTCCTGGCAGTGCCCCCACTGATCTCCAAGCACGGAAAGGGTACTGCTTTTGTTTCAGGGGGAAAACCAATTCTGACTCCATGTTGCAAACTGTTTCTTTGATTTGCTTTCAGTGGCTTTTATTATTATAACCATACTTAATGGCTTGCCTGGAGGACCTGCCCCTCTCCCTGACTGTTAAAGCAAAATGCCTTTGCTCAGAACCCTGTCCACCTGTAGATGGCAGGAAGAGAGAAGTTAACACATCCCCTGTCTGAGGCTTGCCATTCTAGGAGATGTTTGCAAGATTAATGACCCTTTTACTCTGCTTCCTCCCTTCCCCCAATCACTAATCTATAAAAATAACCTGGCATCCAAACCCCAATAAAATGGTTTATTTCGAGGTGCTAACCTGCCTTCTTCTCAGTCAGCTGCTTTCCAAATAAAGTCATTTTCCTTGCCTCAACACCTCTTCTCTTGGGATTCATTGGCCTGTCATGCAGATAGAAGAGTGAGTTTAGACTCGGTAGCACTTTTCTTTGGGAGGGTCCTATAGAGGCAGGGGCTAGAAGGGACCTGGAGTCTTTACGACTGGATGTGCGTCATGGGGAAGGACTATGGCCAAATTGTTGCTGCTCTGAGAGCTCTGGGTTGGAACCCAAGCCTCTCATGCTGTGAGGGCTGGCCATTAGGCCTGGGTTTATTACTTTGCATAAAGATCCCAATAGGGCTGGGTGGACAGAACAGTGAGTGTGAGGCAGGGAGAGAACCCAAGAGGGTTCTGTGAGCTCACCAGGAAGGTTGCTTTCTTAGACTCCCAAGCAGGAGAGGCCCCAGCTTTTCTTCAACCATCCATGACCAGAGGAGGCAGAGGTCTAGCAGGAAGTCAAAGGGAGCCAATACAGCCAGGAAACCATGTGCAGCGATTGCTCTCTCCAGTGCATGTGTACCTGTTCACAGGCAGGCATTCATAGGCATAAGAAGCAAGAGAATGAATAATGCAGAAGGGAGGAAGTTTGTCAGAAGCGGATCCTCTATAGTTGGAGAGGCATCCAGCCAACAAAGAAAGAAACAATGACAAAATCTGAGTTTCCTTTACCTATAACCAGCTGGTGCTCTCTTCCCATCCCTCTTGCTATGTTAAATTAGGGGAAATCCTTACGCAGCAGAGGATAGGATACTGATTAAAGCATCACTTTGTGCCTGAACAGCAGACACTTTTTTCACTCACTTAAAATACCTCCTGATGATATCCCTACACAGCTCAAAGCCTCCATGGGGCTCCAGCCTGGGTTGTAGACATTGGTCTCTAAGAAAAAGAGCATGACTAGGCAGGAACATCTTTCAGCAATTAACCTTTCAAATATTCATTCCCTTCCAAATAACAGCACTTTTTAATGTCCAATCCCAGTAACTGGTGACCCTAGCTCCTCTCCTCCATCAAACCCACAGTAGCCAACTAACGACCAAGACCTTTCTAACTCAAGGCCACTTCCTGATCCCCTCCCCAATATCTTCCTCCCCTCCTCACTTTCTTGTCCTGTCCAGGCTCTCTTCCTTCTGGTTGAGGTAAGATAGTATGTCTGGCAGCTGTCAAATCAATGCACTTTTCTTTGGGAGGGTCCTATAGAGGCAGGGGCTAGAAGGGACCTGGAGTCTTTACGACTGGATGTGCGTCATGGGGAAGGACTATGGCCAAATTGTTGCTGCTCTGAGAGCTCTGGGTTGGAACCCAAGCCTCTCATGCTGTGAGGGCTGGCCATTAGGCCTGGGTTTATTACTTTGCATAAAGATCCCAATAGGGCTGGGTGGACAGAACAGTGAGTGTGAGGCAGGGAGAGAACCCAAGAGGGTTCTGTGAGCTCACCAGGAAGGTTGCTTTCTTAGACTCCCAAGCAGGAGAGGCCCCAGCTTTTCTTCAACCATCCATGACCAGAGGAGGCAGAGGTCTAGCAGGAAGTCAAAGGGAGCCAATACAGCCAGGAAACCATGTGCAGCGATTGCTCTCCCCAGTGCATGTGTACCTGTTCACAGGCAGGCATTCATAGGCATAAGAAGCAAGAGAATGAATAATGCAGAAGGGAGGAAGTTTGTCAGAAGCGGATCCTCTATAGTTGGAGAGGCATCCAGCCAACAAAGAAAGAAACAATGACAAAATCTGAGTTTCCTTTACCTATAACCAGCTGGTGCTCTCTTCCCATCCCTCTTGCTATGTTAAATTAGGGGAAATCCTTACGCAGCAGAGGATAGGATACTGATTAAAGCATCACTTTGTGCCTGAACAGCAGACACTTTTTTCACTCACTTAAAATACCTCCTGATGATATCCCTACACAGCTCAAAGCCTCCATGGGGCTCCAGCCTGGGTTGTAGACATTGGTCTCTAAGAAAAAGAGCATGACTAGGCAGGAACATCTTTCAGCAATTAACCTTTCAAATATTCATTCCCTTCCAAATAACAGCACTTTTTAATGTCCAATCCCAGTAACTGGTGACCCTAGCTCCTCTCCTCCATCAAACCCACAGTAGCCAACTAACGACCAAGACCTTTCTAACTCAAGGCCACTTCCTGATCCCCTCCCCAATATCTTCCTCCCCTCCTCACTTTCTTGTCCTGTCCAGGCTCTCTTCCTTCTGGTTGAGGTAAGATAGTATGTCTGGCAGCTGTCAAATCAATGCACTTTATCAAACCTCAACTGAATGAATACCCACAATGCCCTAGGGCACAGGGTACAGAGTTGAAGGAGCTGTTCCTTCAGCAATGTCAGTACAAACAAGGCCTAAGGTCAAAGAAAACTATGCCAGAACACAGAAAAAGAAAGAAAAATGAATTAAAGAACATTGTGACTTCTGTCCCCTTCAGGCTTGGTTCTCCTGGAAGCCTGAAGAAGAAAGAGATGTGGAAGGTGGGTGTTCTGCAGCAGGTCAGGTGGTTTCCCACAATCCCAGACTCTGCGGTGGAGATCTCAGGAGTTTATCTTCTGAAGTTGGGGCTCTCTGGGAGAACTTTCTTTCACCTGACTTTTCCAGGTGGGCACAGAAGACTCCTTTAGACAGTATGGGTTGTAATACAGGTCCTATAGCAAATGCTGAGTGCCTCTGTTGCTACCCTAGACTGACACTGGGGAGCTGGGAACCTCAGCAGCAAGAAAAATGTGAACAGTAAGGAGTTGGTGCCACCTGTGAGAAGCTGGGGCAGTCACCTTCAGTGTATTTTCCTGAGGGGGATCAGAGGGACTCCTGATGACCCTCAGGCAAGTGGTGTATTCAGAAGAACCCTAATTTTTGTTTCTAGTTTACTTCAACCATCCATTCATTCATACATGCTATATGTACCATATGAAAAAGTGAAACAAAGTTGGTCAGCTGTGTCTGACACTTTGTGACTCCATGGACTGTAGTATTCCAGACTCCTCTCTCCATGGAATTCTCCAGGCAAGAATACTGGGGTGGGTAGCCATTCACTTCTTCAGCAGATCTTCTTAACCCAGAGATCAAGCCCAGGTATCCTGCATTGGAGGCAGATTCTTTACTATCTGAGTCATCAGGAAAATCCTATATACCATATTGCTTGTGTTTAAATCCTAGTTCACCTCAGTTTATTTTATGTGTTAAATAAAGATAATTGTAGCTGTGTTCCAGATCTCTGGGTTTCCTTGGTGGCTCAGACAGTAAAGAATCTGCCTGCAGTGCAGGAGACCTGTGTTTAGAATTCCTCCAGGGAATCTTCCTGGGTTGGGAATATTCCCTGGAGAAGGGAATGGCTACCCATTCCAGTATTCTTTTTATTTTGGGCGGAGGGGGCGCGGGTTGAGGAGGGAGTGGGGCGGGTGGGCCATTTCTATTTGTCTTTCATTATCTATTTTCATCCATCTTTGTTCTTTGGCCCGCGTGGGCCTCCCATCACAGTGGCCTCTGTTGCCACAGAGCACCGGCTATGGGCGCATGCGCTCCAGACCTCCAACTCAGTAATTGGACACATCAGTCCAGCCGCTCCACGGCACGTGGGATCTTCCCAGGCCAGGGATCGAACCGGCGTCCCTTGCACTAGAAGGCGATGTTCTTACCCACTGGACCACCAGGGAAGCCCACCATTCCAGTATTCTTGCCTGAGAAATCCCATGGACAGAGTAGCCTGGCAGGCTACAGTTCATGCTGTCACAAAAAGTCAGACTCGACTGAGTGACTAACACTTTCACTTTCTTTCCAAAGTTTCATAATGTTTAAATAAAATGATATATGAGTACTTATCCTTAGAAATATTAATTCCTTCTGTTTAATTCTAGTTCTCCAGAAAGAAGACAGATCCTTCTAATCTCACACTTCACATCCCAGTTGCACCCTACATCCCAGTTATATCCTCAAACCAGAACATTCTTGCTCCAGAAAGATGTTGTTTCGTTTGTATTTATGAAATGATGGGTTGGATGAGAAGAGGGCAATGGATTTGGAGAGAGGGGCAGGTCCAAAGAAATGTCTCAGGGTGGGTGAAGTTTTCCTGAGGCTGGCTATGGACAGGGAGGTGGAAAAGAGAGCAAATTCTCTCATAAGGAAGTGTTTCTTAAATTGGATGGTGATCTAAGAAGCGGAAGGAAATGGGAGAGAGTGAACCTTTCTGTATCTTGATTGAAGATGAAAACAATTTCTATTCTGGTAAATTCCCTTAGGAATGCAGCCTCATGAGGTTTGGGAAAGGAATTTACTTCTTCACAAACGTTTACCAAGCTGCCTGACTAGGAGCCAGTATCTCTAATAAGAAAACTGTGGAAGCTGCAACAGTGCCCTCCTCTCAGGCTACAGCAACAGACTGTAGGGAGCTGGGTCTGTCAGTTCTTACTTTGGGTGGCCCCACAGCTGGGATGCATCTGCCAAGATGCACAGGGGCACCCCCTGCACAGCCAAACACACCCACTAGCTGTTCCTTCAGTTACTGAGGAGCTCACTAGCCAAGGTGAATGGCTTAAAACTGTGCTATTCAATTTGGGATTCCTGGGATTCACAATGCCCTGGAAAAACAAGGCATATAAAGAGCACCATTTTTGCTAAAGGAGACTTTTTGGAGATGTGATGTGCTCAGTCATGTCTGACTCATTGAGACCCTGTGGACTGTAGCCCAGAAGGATCCTCTGTCAATGGGATTCTCCCAGCAAGACTGGAGTGGATTGCCATTTCCTTCTCCAGGGGATCTTCCCAGTTCCGGGATTGAACCAACATCTCCTGAGACACCTGTATTGGCAGATGGATTCTTTACCACTGCACCACTTGGGAAGCCCCTTTATTGGTGGTGTTTTGTGTGTGTGTGTGTGGGGGGGGGAGCAATTTCTATTGAAATAAACATGAATGTGTTATAGAACAAAATTCAGGTGATTTTTTTTAACATCAGATGTGAGATTTCAGTTAGAATGATTTGCTATGGATTATGTTCCATAATCATTGGAGGACACACATTCATTCTCTCCATTTATGGGCATTTCATTAAAAAAAATAAAGTTTGTAAAGCCCTTCTTCCTAGAGCTAGATGTTATGATGATCTCTCTCTTAGAAATGATCATGATCATCCTCCTGCCTTTAAATAGCACTCTCAGACCTGGTTACATTCTAAAACCATCAATCAATCCAAAAAAAGACATCAGGTCCCATCTGTAGAAATTCTGTATCATTCATCTAGAATAGGGCCCGGGTCTGGCTGGGTATGTTGCAAAGTCAGTCCAGTGGTTCTTCTGTGCAGTGGGGGCTGAAAACCACTTCTCTGAAATCTAGGTCTGTATTGTCAGAATCCTAGACCATTTGGGCCTGTTAACCTCCAGTTCTGTCTTTTGTCTTACAAGTGTCAGGTGTTTACTTTGTTTTCTTTCCAGGTTGTCACCAACTAGAACCCTGCTAAAATAATCTTCTCTCTGATCCTTTCATAGATTAAAACATACCAACTTCCTTTTTAGCCAGTTCCTGGACAGATGCCCAAGGGAAGAAAAAGAATGACATTTTCTGAATCTTCTATGTTCCAGGTGCTGTGTTAGACATTTAGAATTTTTTAGAGATAGGTATTAACATTACATGCTATTGATAATGAACCTGAAGACCAGGGAAATTAAGAGGCATGCTCTAGATTCTGGGATTCAAAGTCATTCTGTCTGATTCAAAATCTCTTCCTTTCCATGACAATGACAACATATTGTCTTTCTTCCTTTCGTTTTTGAGGGATTTTAATTTACTGACTCATTGAGACCCTGTGGACTGTAGCCCAGAAGGATCCTCTGTCAATGGGATTCTCCCAGCAAGACTGGAGTGGATTGCCATTTCCTTCTCCAGGGGATCTTCCCAGTTCCGGGATTGAACCAACATCTCCTGAGACACCTGTATTGGCAGATGGATTCTTTACCACTGCACCACTTGGGAAGCCCCTTTATTGGTGGTGTTTTGTGTGTGTGTGGGGGGGAGCAATTTCTATTGAAATAAACATGAATGTGTTATAGAACAAAATTCAGGTGATTTTTTTTAACATCAGATGTGAGATTTCAGTTAGAATGATTTGCTATGGATTATGTTCCATAATCATTGGAGGACACACATTCATTCTCTCCATTTATGGGCATTTCATTAAAAAAAATAAAGTTTGTAAAGCCCTTCTTCCTAGAGCTAGATGTTATGATGATCTCTCTCTTAGAAATGATCATGATCATCCTCCTGCCTTTAAATAGCACTCTCAGACCTGGTTACATTCTAAAACCATCAATCAATCCAAAAAAAGACATCAGGTCCCATCTGTAGAAATTCTGTATCATTCATCTAGAATAGGGCCCGGGTCTGGCTGGGTATGTTGCAAAGTCAGTCCAGTGGTTCTTCTGTGCAGTGGGGGCTGAAAACCACTTCTCTGAAATCTAGGTCTGTATTGTCAGAATCCTAGACCATTTGGGCCTGTTAACCTCCAGTTCTGTCTTTTGTCTTACAAGTGTCAGGTGTTTACTTTGTTTTCTTTCCAGGTTGTCACCAACTAGAACCCTGCTAAAATAATCTTCTCTCTGATCCTTTCATAGATTAAAACATACCAACTTCCTTTTTAGCCAGTTCCTGGACAGATGCCCAAGGGAAGAAAAAGAATGACATTTTCTGAATCTTCTATGTTCCAGGTGCTGTGTTAGACATTTAGAATTTTTTAGAGATAGGTATTAACATTACATGCTATTGATAATGAACCTGAAGACCAGGGAAATTAAGAGGCATGCTCTAGATTCTGGGATTCAAAGTCATTCTGTCTGATTCAAAATCTCTTCCCTTTCCATGACAATGACAACATATTGTCTTTCTTCCTTTCGTTTTTGAGGGATTTTTAATTTATTTTTTACTTAATTGTTAGACTATTGCTTTATTACAGTGAGCACAGAATGTACTAGAGTTCTAGAGATGTCACATGGTACTAGGGATCATTATTTCTGGTCTTTGTAAACCTAATAGAACCCCAAAAGATATTTGTACATGTCTGTAGAGGGTTCTACATTGACCTTATAGTTATCTTTCTTTCTCTTCCTCGAGGGCAGTTCAATAATTCTATCCCTGAAAGTACTACCTCTACTTTTGGCTACTTCTCTCTGATCAGTTTCAGTTACCAAAGTATGTTTACTTCTTGTTATTGTTGTTCAGTCACCCAGTTGTGTCTGATTCTTTATGACTCCATGAACTGCAGCATGCCAGGCTTCCCTGTTCCTTATTATCTCCTGAAGTCTGCCAAAGTTCATGTCTATTTCATCGATGATGCCATCCAACCATTTCATCCTCTGACACCCTCTTCTCATCTCAATCTTTCCCAGCATCAGTGACTTTTCCAATGAACCAACTGTTCGCATCAGATGTCAAGATACTGGAGCTTCAGATAAAGCATCAGTCCTTCCTATGAATATTCAGGGTTGATTTCCCTTAAGAATAACTGGCTTGATCTCCTTGCTGTTCAATGGACTTTCAGGGGTCTTCTTCAGCACCACAATTCAAAGGCATCAATTGACTTTCTGACTTCTTTACGGTCCAGTTCTCACAACAGTGCGTGACCACTGAGAAAACCATAGCCTTCACTATACAGACCTTTGTTGGCAGAGTAACATCTCTGCTTTTCAATACATTGCCTATGTTTGTCATAGCTTTCCTGCCAAAAAGCAGTCATCTTCTGATTTCTGATTTGTTTACTACCCATTAGTAAAATATAGCTTCTTCACCTTTCTTATGTTCATAACAGTTAGAAAAGGCCTCTAGTACATGCCAGACACTTGGCCAAACATTTTGCTAATGGAGGCACAACAACATTGTCTGCTTCATTAGGGAGCTCTCAATCTACTAAAATATCAGAGGAGGCTACCATTTTTTGAAGGGCTACCTATGGTAGGCTCCCTACTAGAAGCCTATGTCTTACATGTCATTGAGTCCTTTCAACATCTCATGAGGTTAGGATATTGTTCCCACTTTACAAATGAGAATGCTGAGTCTCACTGATTCTTAATCAATGTTTAAAGTCACAGAGACTTTGTAATAATAAGTGGTAGAGCTGGAATTTGACCATATATCTGTGTTCCTAATCCATGCTTTTTCCTTTCCTTTGGAGATTCTATATAGCATAGTGATTAGAAACTCAGACTCTAGAGGTGGACAGACTTAAGTTTAGAACCCCAACTCCTTGGAACAGGAAATGGCAACCCACTCCAGTATTCTTGCCTGGAAAATTTCATGGACAGAGGAGCCTGGTGGACTAGAGTCCATGAGGTTGCAGAGTTGGACATGACTGAAGTCACTGCATGAAGTGACATGCATTCACATACACTACCTATAAATATGTACATTGCAAAACAATGCCAAAAATTCTAAAAGATTAAGTTAAAAACAAAAAGGAACCCCCAACTCTGCCACTTTTAATTACTCTACAATCTTGAACAAATTAATTAATGTTTCTGAACTTTGGTTTCCTCATCTGTAAAAATAAGGTACCTATCTCATAAAGTTGTGATGAGAATTCAGAAATGATAGGTGGTATTTTAGAGCTAATATCCAGACCTGATCTCACCTACAGCCAGGTTACATCGTGGCAGATACGAGTATCCTGGGAACTGGTCATCCGTTATGCTACTCTGGTTCTTTCCAGCAGCCCCAAGTACAGTCTGAAAAGCGGCATTAGCTCGTTTGCACAACAAAAATGAATGTCACATACTGAGTCACTGAAAGACCAGATCGTCTAGGTTTCAAAGGTGATGCTGTCTCCTTTGCTTCCTTTCTCATTTAGGTACCACTCCCTGAACCAACCTTCCTTTCCTGACTCAGATACACTCATACTTTTCCATAAGGTGATTTTCTGGACTCCATCGTGCATGTCAGCATCATGTGAATAAAACCAAGTTTGCAAGAAATATACAGTAAAAATAAGAGATGCTATCCATTAAACAGAAAGAAAGGTTTTTCTCTGTCTAAATTTTAAAGAGCTTACTAGAAGAAAATTCCAAATCCCTCAATGCATTTCCCATAACTTGGAAACTGAGACTTTTCTTCTCTTATATTTGAAAGAAAAGAAGCCTTACTCCCAGCTCCAGTATATTTGTCTCCTCCTCTAGAAAGAGGAGATTATCTGTGGTGATAATGACCATGGGTAGGACTGCTAATGACTACTCAGTGCCAAGGGAATAAGGGAAAACATCTATCTTGGAAACTCCAAGACACCAGTTTTGGGTACCAATATAGCCAGGACTTTCCATCAAAACCTCAGACTAGTAAACAGTCTTTGCCTGGCATCAAGAGTTTTCAGGCTGGACAAGTAGCAGGACCTGGATTGTATCACCATGATCATCTTTCTGCTGACCTCTTTATATCCAACTCAATAATTTTTTGGGGTAGATTTCCAGTCTTACTCCTCATTCCTTAGTTGTTTGGGATCAGAAGAGGTGTTATAAAAACAATGACTTTGGGGTCCTATGAAGGTTGAAGAGGAAGGGTTTGGCAGCCACAGGCACATACCTCTCTTTGCTGAGAGGAATTTGAATCAGAAGACATGTTGGCCCTTCCAGACAGGGTGGGTCCAAACATCAAAGGCAATTAGCTTTGCCTAGTGGTTGTGGCTTAACCTGTGCTTTTCTTGGTGGGGAAGAAATGGCAATGACATTAGCCCCTGGAAAGTCTAATTGACCTGAAGGCCTAAGGATTTTCCTGGCCTGGTTAATGGTTGTTCCACCAAACATTGGGTTTTGAGGATAGGCAGACTCTGTAGGGAGCCAAAAATACAGTTCGTTTTACTGATTACCTACTAAGCACCAAGCACTATATGCCTGGCTGGGGATAGGGGCTACAGAAATGAGTAATAGTTTCTCTCTTTAGTTTGCTTTCAGTCTCATAACTGGGTAGTGCTGGCTTGACACCTCCTAGGAGTCAAGCCAAATCCTATTGCTTTTTGGACCTCAGGATTTTCCTACTCTAAGGTGTTTTGACTATCCATGTAAAAACCAAGTTTGCAAGAAATATACAGTAAAATAAGAGATGCTATCCATTAAACAGAAAGAAAGGTTTTTCTCTGTCTAAATTTTAAAGAGCTTACTAGAAGAAAATTCCAAATCCCTCAATGCATTTCCCATAACTTGGAAACTGAGACTTTTCTTCTCTTATATTTGAAAGAAAAGAAGCCTTACTCCCAGCTCCAGTATATTTGTCTCCTCCTCTAGAAAGAGGAGATTATCTGTGGTGATAATGACCATGGGTAGGACTGCTAATGACTACTCAGTGCCAAGGGAATAAGGGAAAACATCTATCTTGGAAACTCCAAGACACCAGTTTTGGGTACCAATATAGCCAGGACTTTCCATCAAAACCTCAGACTAGTAAACAGTCTTTGCCTGGCATCAAGAGTTTTCAGGCTGGACAAGTAGCAGGACCTGGATTGTATCACCATGATCATCTTTCTGCTGACCTCTTTATATCCAACTCAATAATTTTTTGGGGTAGATTTCCAGTCTTACTCCTCATTCCTTAGTTGTTTGGGATCAGAAGAGGTGTTATAAAAACAATGACTTTGGGGTCCTATGAAGGTTGAAGAGGAAGGGTTTGGCAGCCACAGGCACATACCTCTCTTTGCTGAGAGGAATTTGAATCAGAAGACATGTTGGCCCTTCCAGACAGGGTGGGTCCAAACATCAAAGGCAATTAGCTTTGCCTAGTGGTTGTGGCTTAACCTGTGCTTTTCTTGGTGGGGAAGAAATGGCAATGACATTAGCCCCTGGAAAGTCTAATTGACCTGAAGGCCTAAGGATTTTCCTGGCCTGGTTAATGGTTGTTCCACCAAACATTGGGTTTTGAGGATAGGCAGACTCTGTAGGGAGCCAAAAATACAGTTCGTTTTACTGATTACCTACTAAGCACCAAGCACTATATGCCTGGCTGGGGATAGGGGCTACAGAAATGAGTAATAGTTTCTCTCTTTAGTTTGCTTTCAGTCTCATAACTGGGTAGTGCTGCTGGCTTGACACCTCCTAGGAGTCAAGCCAACAGTGTCCCAAATGAACTTCCTTCACGCATGGATTCCTTTTGCAATCTGGAGACCTCAGGATCCCCTACTTGGTTTCTCATATTGAAACCAACCTCTGAGGGCCAGGATTGAGAACCGGGCAAAACAAGAGGCAGTGGTTAAAATGGAGGTTAGAATTCATTGACAAAGTAATTTTTGAACAGTGAATGGTTCCCTGAAACTCTTCCTCTTGACCTGATCCAATCATCCCCTCCCTGAAATTAGAACAGATGACTATAGATGTAGTGCAAATCCTGCCTGGGGATATTGTGTTTTTTGGTAGTTCTTAGTTGGAAGGAATCCTAATCAACATCTGGCCCCTAGAGTTTACTGACTTTCACTGTTAGTAAATAAAGTATTATTCATTATGCTGGAATTAAAAAAAAAAAATCTATAACTACTGGATAGATTTGTCCAGGCTATCTAGACCTACCTAAGAAGCGTCTCTTAGAGCTTCCCTGGTGGTCCAGTGGGTAAAGACATTGCCTTGCAGTGCAAGGGGTGCCAGTTCGATCCCTGGTCTGGGAAGATCCCAAGTGCCGTGGCTGGACCAATGTGTCCAACTACTGAGCCAGCGCTGTGGAACGCATGTGCCCAGAGCAGGTACTCTGCAATGAGAGAGGCCATTGTGATGGGAGGCCCACACAGGCCAAAGAACAAAGATGGAATTAAATGAAAGACCAATAGAAGTAGCCCTACCCCACCCTCCCCCACAAAATGCGCGTGCGCGTGTGTGTGTGTGTGTGTGTGTATTAAGAAGAGTCTCTTACCCCAAACTCATGTTTTACATTGAAAGGTCATTGCTTTTGGGATTCAAAAATGATGAGAAAGTTATCTGTGCATTGTTTAAAACCATCTTCACATCAAGGCTACTGTCTCACTCATGAAACCAGGGTTTGCTGCTATGTGTGCTCAGTTGCTCAGTCATGTTTGACTCTTTGCCACCCCACAAACTGTAGTCTTCCAGACCCCTCTGTCCATGGGGTTTTCCCAGCAAGAATACTAGAGTAGGTTGTCATTTTCTCCTCCATGGAATCTTCCAAACCCAGGGATCGAACTCAAGTCTTTTTCAACTCCTGCACTGGCAGGTAGATTCTTTACCACTGAGCTACCTGAGAATCCCTTGCTGCTTAGATGTCTGCTCTATTTTGAGCAGGTATTCTTTGTGGTCCCAGTACTTAAGAACATGACAGGTATAGAATAGATGTTCATGTATTAAATTGAAACTAATATGTCTGGGGTCAGGAAAAGAAACACTATTCCTTAGGCCCCTCTCATCCTTACAATCCCCTGTCCCCAGATTCAAGCCTATTGGGCTACTGTAATTAGTTGGACACCATATTAATTCAGTTCAACCTTGACAATAAGGTGGTCATCACCCCCTCCACTCCACCAGTCCTCTGGTCTTGTGAGAAAGTGTGTGGTCTTTGGAGTCATGTAGGTC
The DNA here is from genome assembly GCA_022376925.1 of Tragulus kanchil. Classification (NCBI taxonomy): domain Eukaryota; kingdom Metazoa; phylum Chordata; class Mammalia; order Artiodactyla; family Tragulidae; genus Tragulus; species Tragulus kanchil. Next base: position 76,444,238 of record JAIOJX010000024.1, on the reverse strand, counting down.
AGGTTTCAGATCCTTGTTTTACCACGATCTCATCACTCTATATTTGTGATCCTCTATTTTCAACACAAAAACATCCATAGGCTATCTAGTTTATAGTTAAGTATCAGTAAAGGCCCATTCATTATATTTATTTATTTATTTATTTCTGTTTTAAACTTTTATTTCACTTTTAACTTTTACGGTGTTGTGTTGTTTACAGATATGCATGTTCCCAGATTAATCATATGTATATCTCACCCTTCACACCCCTCCCGACTGTCACACAGCACCCCTGAGGGATCTCCTTTTCTCACAGAGCAATGACTATAGCTATTTTCTTCACATATGATAGTACAGGCCTTCATGCTACTTCCTTTATGCCTCCCACCCACTATTCCTTCCCCACAATGTCCATATGTCCACCATTCATTATATTTAATCTTTTTAAATCTTTGATATTTCTGAGGAGATTGGGTCCCTAACAAGGACTTTTCGTATTATGTCAACAGCTCAAAACCTATTGGAGCAACCAAAAGTGTCATTCTTTAAAATTCAAATTCTAAATTCTTCAAATTCAAGTCTGAGACTTTCTCAGTTGGTATTAAAAAAAAAAAAGGAGTTAATGTTTCAAATTCAAATCCTTGTTTATGGTTGGTGGAAATGTAAAATGGTATGTTTGTACTATGAAAAACAAGATGGCAATTCCTCAAAAAAGTTACAGATTACCATATGATCCAACAATTTCATTTCTGAACATATATAATGAAAAGCAAGATCTCAAAGAGATATTTGTACACCAATGTTAATAACAGCATTACTCACAATGGCTAAGAAATCTAAGCAACTCAAAATACAATAGAGCATCATTCAGTCTTTAAAAGGAAGGAAATTCTGACACATGCCACAGCATGGATGAATCTTGAGGACATTATCCTAAGTGAAATAACCCACTCTCAAAAAGGCAAATACTGTATGATTCCATTTGTATGAGTCATGCAGAGTGGTCGAATTCATAGGGACAGAAATAGTACATGTGGTTGCCAGGGGCTGGGGGAGGGAGAAATGAGGCATTTTTGTTTAATGAATACAAAGTTTTAGTTTTGAGAGATAAAAATGTTCTGGAGACTGGTTTAAGTGTAGTGATACTTAAAATTTTTTAACTATGAAAATCATTAACTCTGTTATGTGTAATTTATCACAGCTTAAAAAAAATTAAAGAGGTGTTTCTTGAATGTTAGAATGAGGCAATTAGTTGAAGAAAGAGTATTTCAGATGTATGGCTTCATCTAAGCGACTGAGATTATAGGTAATCCATATTTTTCTAGTACCTGAACTTCTAATTTATACTCATATGTCTAATTGCCTTCATGCATCTCCACTGGAATGCCTAATGCCAGTAAACGGTACTATCACCCACCCAATTGCTCAAACTCAAAATCAGGGACTCATCCTTCACTTTCCCTAACTCCCTATCTGGTCCATTTTCAAGACCTGTCAGTTTCATGTCTAAATACATGTTGTTCCTTCTACTGCACTGGCACAATCTGCCATTATCTCTCAATGAAGGAGGACAGGAGCTCCTGCTTCCACACTTTCCTCCTTTTTGCTACACATCAGTTTCTCCCTGTACTTTTAAAAATGTAAGTCAGACCTTTTCACATCCTCTCCTTAAAACAAGTTTTTAAAAAACATCAGAAAAAGCTAGATCCATTCCATGGCCTAAAAGTCGCTTCATGGTCTAGTTCCTGCCTGCTTCTACAACCTCATCCTCTCCTTGCTGAGAGCCTCAACATCTGTCAAATGGGTAAAACAGCAATCATCTCTACCAAAGAATCAGTGAGCATCAGCCATTTGCTGGGCCAGAGGCCTCACACAAACTACTTCATAGATCTCACCTCCAAGAAAATCCTGCACATCTGCCTCTTTGTTCTCTGGGCTCCTCACTTCCTCCAGATCACTCCTCTCAAAGAGTTTATTCTGAGGATGGTTTACAATAATAATAATTGTTGCTTAGCAGCCAAAAAAAAAAAGAAATCTACTTCATGGCCCTTACTACAACTCAACAAGGTAATGTCATTAACCCTAGGATCATTATGAGACTTAGGTGGGAGTGCATGAGGCTAGCGCACAGTAAGTGATCAACAAATATGAGTCCTTTTCTTCCCTTTTATCCTGGTGGGGAGAGAGAAACCCTATAGCCTAAACAAATCTACACTGATCATGGATAGAATTGGAGTCAAAGCCAACTGTCCTGGTCTTCTTCCTTGTCTATGAGTCCACAAAGGGTCCTGGAGCCCAGAAAGGTGAGTTCTAGCTCTCCAGTGGGACTGTGGATTGCGGGAAGAGTTAAGATGCCTCTTCCCAAATCCTGGACCCTCTTCTATCCCTCCATCTGCCCTGTGGGCTTAATGAGAAATCCAGGTCTTAAGAGACTGTACAAATAACTTCTAGGGTGCCACTAACTCATTCAGCAGAAAAAGACCCGGAGCTGCCAATGCTTCAGGCAAGACATAGTGAGTGGAAAGAAGGTGGTTTTATAGCATCAAGATTCTGAGCTGTTGAGTGTGAGCTCCGCCTCTGCAGCAGAGCTGAAAAAGCCAGGATCTGGGCTCCTCAACCTCTCTCTTCACAACATTTGATTAGGAATTTGGGGGCGGGCCCTGGTCTGGCACAGGCACGCACACTCTCAGTAGACACCCTCTCTCCTCTCCTTCTCACACGCTTTCCAACCAAGGAGGCCAGACAGAGGGACGTGGTCACTCTCTGAAAAGTTCAACTTCAAGGTAAGCCAGTCATTTTACTTCAGGTTTTATCCCTTGTGGTTCCATAAAGGAGTTAAAAAAAAGAGCCTGGGGAGAGGGGAAAGAGACCCAGGCAGGAGCAGTAATTTCTCCTTCCTCTGTCTGGGCTGTGTCCCAGATGCTAGAGCGGATAAAAGGGAGTAGAAAGAGGGGGTTCCAACATACTATCTCTGTCTTACAGCTCCTTTCTGCTTGTTGGGGGGACTCTGAATTCTCAGGAATGAAAAAGTGAAGGACAAGGTATCTAGGGAAGCTAGCTCTGCTAGCTTTCTATTCAGAAAGTCTGCCATACTAGCCCTGTGTCCCTGAAACCCTCTTTAGAGGGACTGAGGCACCTTAATATAAGGTGTTATAAGAGGGGAGAGGGAGTTTTGTGTACTGTGTGACTGTGTGTGTGTGTGTGTGTGTGTGTGTGTGTGGCTGGAGTGAAAGGGAAAAACAACACAGAAGTGTTGAGAGTTGACTAGATCCAAGGAACTGTGAAATGCGGATCCAATTCAGGTTACAGGACAGCTTTTAGTTTGACCTCCTGGACTCTCATAGGAAGGAGATATGCTTCTCTAGAATAGAGAAATGAGAGAACACGAGTAAGCACCCCACAACTCAGAAAGTGCCAGTCCTAGAAACTTCCCCACCTCACAAAACTTTGAGTATAGGAATGCTTTGAGAATTGGGGGCAGGGTAAGGGGATTTAAGAGTATAAACTCTGGAGCAGCATTGCTAAGAGATGGGGGAGAAGTTCAGAGAAGCTAAGGTCCCCCAGTAAACACTTTTAGACTCCAAAAGAGAGTCAAGTGGGCAGGGTGCACAGCCCTGGTAGGCTGAGTCTTGAAAAGGAGGGTTGCTCTTGTTTGCCAAGGTGCCTTGTCTGAAAGGAGAAATGGAGACAGAAACTTACTGTGCCAACCTCCAGACAGCCACCCTGGTCCTACAGCAGCCCAGAGCTGAGCATGGAAAAGGGTGGCAGGGTGCTAGCATGGCGCACACTCAGTAGACACCCTCTCCTCTCCTTCTCACACGCTTTCCAACCAAGGAGGCCAGACAGAGGGACGTGGTCACTCTCTGAAAAGTTCAACTTCAAGGTAAGCCAGTCATTTTACTTCAGGTTTTATCCCTTGTGGTTCCATAAAGGAGTTAAAAAAAAGAGCCTGGGGAGAGGGGAAAGAGACCCAGGCAGGAGCAGTAATTTCTCCTTCCTCTGTCTGGGCTGTGTCCCAGATGCTAGAGCGGATAAAAGGGAGTAGAAAGAGGGGGTTCCAACATACTATCTCTGTCTTACAGCTCCTTTCTGCTTGTTGGGGGGACTCTGAATTCTCAGGAATGAAAAAGTGAAGGACAAGGTATCTAGGGAAGCTAGCTCTGCTAGCTTTCTATTCAGAAAGTCTGCCATACTAGCCCTGTGTCCCTGAAACCCTCTTTAGAGGGACTGAGGCACCTTAATATAAGGTGTTATAAGAGGGGAGAGGGAGTTTTGTGTACTGTGTGACTGTGTGTGTGTGTGTGTGTGTGTGTGTGTGTGGCTGGAGTGAAAGGGAAAAACAACACAGAAGTGTTGAGAGTTGACTAGATCCAAGGAACTGTGAAATGCGGATCCAATTCAGGTTACAGGACAGCTTTTAGTTTGACCTCCTGGACTCTCATAGGAAGGAGATATGCTTCTCTAGAATAGAGAAATGAGAGAACACGAGTAAGCACCCCACAACTCAGAAAGTGCCAGTCCTAGAAACTTCCCCACCTCACAAAACTTTGAGTATAGGAATGCTTTGAGAATTGGGGGCAGGGTAAGGGGATTTAAGAGTATAAACTCTGGAGCAGCATTGCTAAGAGATGGGGGAGAAGTTCAGAGAAGCTAAGGTCCCCCAGTAAACACTTTTAGACTCCAAAAGAGAGTCAAGTGGGCAGGGTGCACAGCCCTGGTAGGCTGAGTCTTGAAAAGGAGGGTTGCTCTTGTTTGCCAAGGTGCCTTGTCTGAAAGGAGAAATGGAGACAGAAACTTACTGTGCCAACCTCCAGACAGCCACCCTGGTCCTACAGCAGCCCAGAGCTGAGCATGGAAAATATGTGCTACTGGCAGTGGGCCTCTCTCCGTCTTCTCCTGGCCAGGGCCAGGGCCCATCCAGCATGCCCAGGCAGTGGGCAGCTGGGTTGGCTCCTCAGTAACACTGTGGACTCTTTGTCTGAGGCTCCCTAAGGATGAGCGAGGTGCCTTATTTCTGCAGCTCACAAGCTAATGGGATGAAGCCAGCCTAAAGGAAGCTTGTAGGGGACAGAGAGAGACAGTGGCCAAAAGGTGACTAGACTGACTGTCATCACCAGGATCCTTTCCTTCAGTTCATTTGATTTGATGTTGGCTTTTATACTCCTTTTTCTCCTGTCCAGAGCTGTCAACCCCAGCAAGGGCCAGCAGCAACGTGAATGGCATATGTGACTATTCACAAACCAGAAAGGTTCTAAGGGTTCTGTACCCAAGGGTGATACTCATCCCTCTGGAAGGTACAAAGCACTGCTAATAAGGTCTTTGCAGTGCTTTGGTCATAGGTATTCAGAGTAAGACATCCAGTCTGATATGCCACCCTATGGCCCCTTCTCTTCCACTCCTTCAACTTCCCTCTGAGATAACATCAAACTCACACTTCTCTCCAGGCTTACCCTGCTCTTATCTCACTAGCATACAAGCTCAAAAGCAATGGGCTGTCAGGCAATATGGGGCCTAGATATGGAGCCTAGTAATCCAGAGGTCATCACAGATGTCTTGGGGGGTTTTTGGAGGCAGGCATGCTTGACCTTGGATCTAAGGAGCTTCTAGAATGGGGAAATTAGAGAACTAAGGTGCCAGTCCTAGAAACTTCCCACCTCACAAAACTTTGAGTATAGGAATGCTTTCAGAATTGGGGACAGGGTAAGGGGATTTAAGAGTATAAACTCTGGAGCAGCATTGCTAAGAGATGGGGGAGAAGTTCAGAGAAGCTAAGGTCCCCCAGTAAACACTTTTAGACTCCAAAAGAGAGTCAAGTGGGCAGGGTGCACAGCCCTGGTAGGCTGAGTCTTGAAAAGGAGGGTTGCTCTTGTTTGCCAAGGTGCCTTGTCTGAAAGGAGAAATGGAGACAGAAACTTACTGTGCCAACCTCCAGACAGCCACCCTGGTCCTACAGCAGCCCAGAGCTGAGCATGGAAAATATGTGCTACTGGCAGTGGGCCTCTCTCCGTCTTCTCCTGGCCAGGGCCAGGGCCCATCCAGCATGCCCAGGCAGTGGGCAGCTGGGTTGGCTCCTCAGTAACACTGTGGACTCTTTGTCTGAGGCTCCCTAAGGATGAGCGAGGTGCCTTATTTCTGCAGCTCACAAGCTAATGGGATGAAGCCAGCCTAAAGGAAGCTTGTAGGGGACAGAGAGAGACAGTGGCCAAAAGGTGACTAGACTGACTGTCATCACCAGGATCCTTTCCTTCAGTTCATTTGATTTGATGTTGGCTTTTATACTCCTTTTTCTCCTGTCCAGAGCTGTCAACCCCAGCAAGGGCCAGCAGCAACGTGAATGGCATATGTGACTATTCACAAACCAGAAAGGTTCTAAGGGTTCTGTACCCAAGGGTGATACTCATCCCTCTGGAAGGTACAAAGCACTGCTAATAAGGTCTTTGCAGTGCTTTGGTCATAGGTATTCAGAGTAAGACATCCAGTCTGATATGCCACCCTATGGCCCCTTCTCTTCCACTCCTTCAACTTCCCTCTGAGATAACATCAAACTCACACTTCTCTCCAGGCTTACCCTGCTCTTATCTCACTAGCATACAAGCTCAAAAGCAATGGGCTGTCAGGCAATATGGGGCCTAGATATGGAGCCTAGTAATCCAGAGGTCATCACAGATGTCTTGGGGTGGGAGAGCAGAATCCCAGAATCACATTCTACGGTCAAGTTCTCTTGGGCATACTCAAGAGTCTTCAATTTCTATTCCATTGCTTAGTGTTTCTCATTGATCTCTCTTGGCCTCATCTGGCTCTTGCATAATATCCATGGTGGAACATGAGAAGTCCTAACACTCTAATAGACACCATGAAAGACAGCCAGGTACACTAAGACTTCATGCTCTCTGTACTCACTCTAGAACACAAATGCCATACCAGGGTGCCAGTCTGGAGGGAATCTGTAACTGTTATATGAAGACTCTGTGCCATCCAAGGTGCATGTGTAACCACAAACTCCCAGAGCGTTTCCTCACCAGCAAACTGTTATAAGCGCTGGCACTGTTACAGATGCTGGTACCATAAACCCAAGCCTTGTGGTGGTTACAGGGGGACCAAACCCTTCCCCACAGAGTCAAAATCCAAACTTACCCAGGAGTTCAGATCTTTCCCTTTGAGACCTCAAGTCACTTATAGGTGTTCCCCAGAGATATGGAAAGAGCCAGAGTATTTTCCTCGGACTCTCGGCAAACATTATTTCCCAGGGAGTCCAAACTGGATGCAAATTTAGGCCTAAAGAGAACCCACCGCCATTACCACTCCCATGAAAATTGCTGCGGGCTTTCTAGCTCCTGCTACAGTACCTTCATCTTGCTATGGGCCTGCCCTCCAAAAAAATGCAAAGCCTACATTTCAGCTCCTTCTAATCTCAAAGGCTCTGTCTCTATGGCTCTGTGACCAGAAGAAAATGTACCTAGCTTCTCCCAGATAGCCAAGGTTAACCTGGACCAAACATTCAAAGGCAGCACTGGGAGGAGGCCCAGAAAAGAGAGCACAACTGCTTGCTGCTGAAGGTCAGGTTTTCAGGGATCAAAGTCTAAGGCTTACCTTCCCTGCCTCCCTGCCTCAATAGACTCTCATTCACACCTGATTACTCTGTTCTCTCTCCCCTTCTTGCAGAAACACAAAATGCAGTGGACTTGCCTCCTGCTGCTGGCAGGGCTCTGTTCCCTCTCCTGGGCCCAGTATGAGGAGGACTCCCACTGGTGGTTTCAATTCCTCCGCAACCAGCAGTCTACCTACTATGATCCCTATGACCCTTACCCTTATGAGCCCTATGAACCTTACCCCTACGGGGGAGAGGAAGGCCCAGCTTATGCCTATGGCTCTCCACCCCCACCGGAACCCCGAGACTGCCCCCAGGAGTGCGACTGCCCCCCTAACTTCCCCACAGCCATGTACTGTGACAACCGCAATCTCAAGTACCTGCCCTTTGTCCCCTCCCGCATGAAATATGTCTACTTCCAGAACAACCAGATCTCTTCCATCCAGGAGGGTGTCTTCGACAATGCCACTGGGTTGCTCTGGATTGCTCTCCATGGCAACCAGATCACGAGTGATAAGGTGGGCAGGAAGGTTTTCTCCAAGCTGAGGCACCTGGAGAGGCTGTATCTGGACCATAACAACCTGACCCGGATACCCACCCCACTGCCTCGATCCCTGAGGGAGCTCCATCTTGACCACAACCAGATCTCGAGGGTCCCCAACAATGCCCTGGAGGGGCTGGAGAACCTTACAGCCTTGTACCTGCATCACAATGAGATCCAGGAAGTGGGAAGTTCTATGAGAGGCCTCCGATCACTGATTATGCTGGACCTGAGCTACAACCACCTTCGGAAGGTACCTGATGGACTGCCTTCAGCTCTCGAGCAGCTGTACCTTGAGCACAACAATGTCTACTCCGTCCCTGACAGCTACTTCCGGGGGTCACCCAAGCTGCTGTATGTGCGGCTATCCCACAATAGTCTCACCAACAATGGCCTGGCCTCTAATACCTTCAATTCTAGCAGCCTCCTTGAGCTCGACCTCTCCTACAATCAGTTGCAGAAGATCCCTCCAGTCAACACCAACTTGGAGAACCTCTACCTCCAAGGCAATAGGATCAATGGTGAGACTTTGGCAAAGGGGAGTGGGGAGTGCTGTCTGTTGCATTGGAAAGACCTGATCCTGAGTTCTGGGGGCAACACAGAAGAAATAGAAGTAGGGCAACTAAAGAATACTAATGAAGTAAGCTGAAAACCCTATCGTATCCCTGTACAAAATGGTACAGAGTGGCATACTCTTAGACTACATGGCAGTGCTAGGAAAAGTCAGCGGGGAGTGGTTTGACATGGAAGAAGGCTTCACAGAAGAAGTAAGTCTCAATTTAGGACCTGAGAGGTAAATAGGCATGGACTGGAGGAACACAGAACTGAGCCATTCTGAGAAGTACCATGCCACAAAGGGATCAGTCATTGACCAGGACACTTGGAGGGGACAGCTAGGAAATTCCTGTGTCTAAGAGGAAGGGATCATGTGTTAAGCAGTGAGAAATTAGTTTGGAGAGGTTTGGGAAGGGACGGTTCATAGGCAAGGGGATTCAAGTTGAGGAGAAAAGTGGGCTTCTAGGAGACAATACTATTTGTACTTTCTTACTGACTCCAGAAGAGAATGAACTCTCTGTTTCCACCTGATCTACTTATGTCTTGACAGCCTAGTCTTATGTTTGAATGCTTGTTTTCAAACATAACAACTAGTGGACGAGAATTCGTAGCTTCTAAGAGCTGAATGCAGCACTTGCTTTGGTTAGCTCCTCCTGGAGTACAGGGAGACCCCGGTGGCAGGGCAGAGGTCTCCCTAAGGTACCACGAGGTTGTCCGCTGCAAAACCTTGGGCTGGTGAACGAGGACATGGGCTTCTGTTTTCCAAATGCTTCCCAGAAGGTCTAAAGGACTGCCTCTCTGTCTTTAATAACTAAAATCTTCACTTAAGATTGAATTATCTAGTTGATTTTTAGTTCCCTTGCAGGATCTTGTGTTCAGAATGTGCTTACACTACCCCAGAGCCTCTGATGTCTTATCCCAGCTGGAAGGTACTGAACCAGCATTTAACTTCTCTTTCTCTGCAGCAAAGTAACTTTCTCCCTGGAGAAAGAAGGACTCATTAATAACCATTGGCAAATGGCCTTGAAGTAGAGCCTGCTGAGAGTAAACAGTACCATCACACCATCAAAACATGGATAGGGACTGAGTCCACAGCCTCTCCTGTGGATCCTTTCTCTCCCTGTGCTCAGAGAACAGATCAGTTATTTGGCAAGACGTAAAGAGAGGCACCACTCCCAGAGGTGGACCATGGGACGGGCAAGGCAAAAAGGTGTCTGGTTCTCAAGTTTGAAGTGCAAGACACCATCATGTACAATGCAAACTGTTCTGAATTTAAAGTCTATCTTGCTTTGAGGAAGGTCTTCTTATTCCTAAGGTCAGGTTCTCTAGTCTTTCATGTGGTGCATGCTGCAAAGGCTTTGACATTTACTTGTAGCTGTCCGTCATCCCTCCCAGAAGTCTACTGCTTACCTGCTATCCACTCTGAATCCACGAGGATCATCACAACAGAAATGTTATATAGTATGCTGTGCTTTATTAGAGTTTGACCTTGAAAATGTGACAGCAAAGAACAGCTGTCTTGGGATAGTTATTGCCTAGCAGTACAATCATTGAAGCTTGGGATGGGAAAGACTACATCACAGCATCTTCTCCCTCTGCCCTCTTGCAGAACCACATATGTAGCTCAAATGCAAAGTGATTCACTCCTTCCAAAAGCTCTGCCAATGATAAAACCACATTAGTCAAATGTCCTGAGGTCTTGCAAGAAAGTTTTCTGTTAAGTCAAACCTAAAAATGTTCACTGTCTACCTCAAATCTCTTCTTGTGCAGTTTAAGCCAAGGATTCTCTATCTGGTTGTCTCCCTCTTAGTCTTTTTTGGGGTAAATAATACCAACATCTTATTTTTCTTAATTAGTGGATTAGTACATGCAAAGTGTTTGGTTCAAGGCCTGACACACAACTGAAAAAGCACTTGTTTTTCAATACACAGTAGCTATATTATAGACTTTTCTTCTCTTTGCCACTTTGAAGTTGCTAGATACTGTTGTGTTTTATTTTTTGCATTACAAAGATGGGGAAACTGAGACCCAGAGAAGGAAAAGGAATCTCTCCAGCTCACCCAGATCATGTAGCATAGCCTCTGCCTTTAAAATCAAGCCAGAATTCTCTGGCTGAGAAAGGAAGGAGTAGTCTATTCTTTCTATGCTGCTGGTGGAGATTAATAACCATTGGCAAATGGCCTTGAAGTAGAGCCTGCTGAGAGTAAACAGTACCATCACACCATCAAAACATGGATAGGGACTGAGTCCACAGCCTCTCCTGTGGATCCTTTCTCTCCTGTGCTCAGAGAACAGATCAGTTATTTGGCAAGACGTAAAGAGAGGCACCACTCCCAGAGGTGGACCATGGGACGGGCAAGGCAAAAAGGTGTCTGGTTCTCAAGTTTGAAGTGCAAGACACCATCATGTACAATGCAAACTGTTCTGAATTTAAAGTCTATCTTGCTTTGAGGAAGGTCTTCTTATTCCTAAGGTCAGGTTCTCTAGTCTTTCATGTGGTGCATGCTGCAAAGGCTTTGACATTTACTTGTAGCTGTCCGTCATCCCTCCCAGAAGTCTACTGCTTACCTGCTATCCACTCTGAATCCACGAGGATCATCACAACAGAAATGTTATATAGTATGCTGTGCTTTATTAGAGTTTGACCTTGAAAATGTGACAGCAAAGAACAGCTGTCTTGGGATAGTTATTGCCTAGCAGTACAATCATTGAAGCTTGGGATGGGAAAGACTACATCACAGCATCTTCTCCCTCTGCCCTCTTGCAGAACCACATATGTAGCTCAAATGCAAAGTGATTCACTCCTTCCAAAAGCTCTGCCAATGATAAAACCACATTAGTCAAATGTCCTGAGGTCTTGCAAGAAAGTTTTCTGTTAAGTCAAACCTAAAAATGTTCACTGTCTACCTCAAATCTCTTCTTGTGCAGTTTAAGCCAAGGATTCTCTATCTGGTTGTCTCCCTCTTAGTCTTTTTTGGGGTAAATAATACCAACATCTTATTTTTCTTAATTAGTGGATTAGTACATGCAAAGTGTTTGGTTCAAGGCCTGACACACAACTGAAAAAGCACTTGTTTTTCAATACACAGTAGCTATATTATAGACTTTTCTTCTCTTTGCCACTTTGAAGTTGCTAGATACTGTTGTGTTTTATTTTTTGCATTACAAAGATGGGGAAACTGAGACCCAGAGAAGGAAAAGGAATCTCTCCAGCTCACCCAGATCATGTAGCATAGCCTCTGCCTTTAAAATCAAGCCAGAATTCTCTGGCTGAGAAAGGAAGGAGTAGTCTATTCTTTCTATGCTGCTGGTGGAGATTCAGACCACCAGCAGGAAAAACAGTTTTCCAAGCTCAGTCACTGACCTGGACAATTGTGAAGGAGGTTTCCCTGAATAGCTGTCAAGGAGTCAGAGCAGGGGTAGGTGGTGAAGGAAGGATTGAAGCAACTCTCTGAGAAGGGAGCAAAACGACAGGAGCTGAAGTGCAGGGAAATTAAGCCTGGCCCTTCCCTTCCCTTCCCCTTTCTTCTTCTACCAGCAGTTCCCTCAGATTTTCCAGCCTGGAAATAGCAGGAAAAACAGCTCAGAATGTTATTCAGTAGCTCTGGGATCCAGTGGAACAGGACCAGTACGCCAGGCAGAATTTGGAAAAACTTATGTCAGAATTTAATCTAGGATGGAAAGTATCCTCCAGGGTCTCTAAGCAGATGCCCCTGTCCTATTCATGAGCTTAAAGAAGACTAACAGGGGGATCACAGTGCCCAATGTGTGGACAGAATATATATATGCTGAGGGTTAAGCAACTCCTAAGTTTCCTTCATACTTGTATTCGGACAGCTGGGATTCAGGACTTCAGTAGATAGTCCAAAGGCCCAAAGCTGGTGTAGAGAATCTATTGTGGAGGCTCTAAGTGCAGTCCCCTGATACAGTTGGAAGTGATATTTAATCCAGGCCACTTCACTTTTCTCTCCGGCCCAACACACTCTACATGTTCCACACAGATACCATAGACCCAGATTCGCTCAGCGTTGACTCTGCCCTCAGCCTGCCCAAACATCTTATGTCTTTCTTAAAATTTAGGTTGTCTCCCTCTTAGTCTTTTTTGGGGTAAATAATACCAACATCTTATTTTTCTTAATTAGTGGATTAGTACATGCAAAGTGTTTGGTTCAAGGCCTGACACACAACTGAAAAAGCACTTGTTTTTCAATACACAGTAGCTATATTATAGACTTTTCTTCTCTTTGCCACTTTGAAGTTGCTAGATACTGTTGTGTTTTATTTTTTGCATTACAAAGATGGGGAAACTGAGACCCAGAGAAGGAAAAGGAATCTCTCCAGCTCACCCAGATCATGTAGCATAGCCTCTGCCTTTAAAATCAAGCCAGAATTCTCTGGCTGAGAAAGGAAGGAGTAGTCTATTCTTTCTATGCTGCTGGTGGAGATTCAGACCACCAGCAGGAAAAACAGTTTTCCAAGCTCAGTCACTGACCTGGACAATTGTGAAGGAGGTTTCCCTGAATAGCTGTCAAGGAGTCAGAGCAGGGGTAGGTGGTGAAGGAAGGATTGAAGCAACTCTCTGAGAAGGGAGCAAAACGACAGGAGCTGAAGTGCAGGGAAATTAAGCCTGGCCCTTCCCTTCCCTTCCCCTTTCTTCTTCTACCAGCAGTTCCCTCAGATTTTCCAGCCTGGAAATAGCAGGAAAAACAGCTCAGAATGTTATTCAGTAGCTCTGGGATCCAGTGGAACAGGACCAGTACGCCAGGCAGAATTTGGAAAAACTTATGTCAGAATTTAATCTAGGATGGAAAGTATCCTCCAGGGTCTCTAAGCAGATGCCCCTGTCCTATTCATGAGCTTAAAGAAGACTAACAGGGGGATCACAGTGCCCAATGTGTGGACAGAATATATATATGCTGAGGGTTAAGCAACTCCTAAGTTTCCTTCATACTTGTATTCGGACAGCTGGGATTCAGGACTTCAGTAGATAGTCCAAAGGCCCAAAGCTGGTGTAGAGAATCTATTGTGGAGGCTCTAAGTGCAGTCCCCTGATACAGTTGGAAGTGATATTTAATCCAGGCCACTTCACTTTTCTCTCCGGCCCAACACACTCTACATGTTCCACACAGATACCATAGACCCAGACTTCGCTCAGCGTTGACTCTGCCCTCAGCCTGCCCACTTGGAGGCCACTTGATCTATTCCCTGGAATGAGGGAACATCCAAAAGCATTCCAAGTCTCTACCCTGCCCTCCCCAAGTGCTCTCTAAAGAAGGATATTTCCCATTCTTCTCATTATTCTTTGGGACTGGTTTTTCTATCTTACTTTTGTACCACAAGTTAATTGGCTGCAGACTCATCCCATCTCCTCTTGGTCAGTTATTAACAAAGGCTGAAAACAATTGCTAATGCTAATTTAAAAAACAATTTCTTTGTTTATCTAAGCTCTCCATATGGTCTTCCTTACAATCTTAATTTTTATACCCATAACCTCTCCATCCACAATACCTTTGATGATTACCCCTAGGAAGAGTCAGGAAAGTCTTCCTCTCATTCCTCCTGCCAAGCTCCAGGCTGACACATGGCTCCTGACCACAGTGGTAAGCAGAGGAATGCCTCTGCTGGAAGCAAAAGCAAGTCAAGCTCTGAGTCTCCCTGTGTTACAGCCCTCCAGATGTAGCCTACCAAGGCCAGACAGGTAACCCTTTGACATGAGCCATCCATCCTTCTGATGCTCACACTTACCACGTTGAAGGCAGCCTTTAAGGACTCCAGAAGTGTTTTGGTGCTAACTTGGCTGTCGTTGCTAGAGTTTGGGGCTTCCCAAGTGGTGCTTGGGAAAGAACACACCTGCCAATGCAGGAGACATGAGATATATGGGTTCAATCCCTGGGTTGGGAACATACCCTGAAGAAGGACCTGACAACCCACTCTAGTATTCTTACCTGTAGAATCCCATGGAAAGAGGAGCCTAGTGGGCTACAGTCCATGAGTCCACAAAGAATTAGACAGATATATTTCAACAACCAGTTTTAGTTCGGACAGCTGGGATTCAGGACTTCAGTAGATAGTCCAAAGGCCCAAAGCTGGTGTAGAGAATCTATTGTGGAGGCTCTAAGTGCAGTCCCCTGATACAGTTGGAAGTGATATTTAATCCAGGCCACTTCACTTTTCTCTCCGGCCCAACACACTCTACATGTTCCACACAGATACCATAGACCCAGACTTCGCTCAGCGTTGACTCTGCCCTCAGCCTGCCCACTTGGAGGCCACTTGATCTATTCCCTGGAATGAGGGAACATCCAAAAGCATTCCAAGTCTCTACCCTGCCCTCCCCAAGTGCTCTCTAAAGAAGGATATTTCCCATTCTTCTCATTATTCTTTGGGACTGGTTTTTCTATCTTACTTTTGTACCACAAGTTAATTGGCTGCAGACTCATCCCATCTCCTCTTGGTCAGTTATTAACAAAGGCTGAAAACAATTGCTAATGCTAATTTAAAAAACAATTTCTTTGTTTATCTAAGCTCTCCATATGGTCTTCCTTACAATCTTAATTTTTATACCCATAACCTCTCCATCCACAATACCTTTGATGATTACCCCTAGGAAGAGTCAGGAAAGTCTTCCTCTCATTCCTCCTGCCAAGCTCCAGGCTGACACATGGCTCCTGACCACAGTGGTAAGCAGAGGAATGCCTCTGCTGGAAGCAAAAGCAAGTCAAGCTCTGAGTCTCCCTGTGTTACAGCCCTCCAGATGTAGCCTACCAAGGCCAGACAGGTAACCCTTTGACATGAGCCATCCATCCTTCTGATGCTCACACTTACCACGTTGAAGGCAGCCTTTAAGGACTCCAGAAGTGTTTTGGTGCTAACTTGGCTGTCGTTGCTAGAGTTTGGGGGCTTCCCCAAGTGGTGCTTGTGGTAAAGAACACACCTGCCAATGCAGGAGACATGAGATATATGGGTTCAATCCCTGGGTTGGGAACATACCCTGAAGAAGGACCTGACAACCCACTCTAGTATTCTTACCTGTAGAATCCCATGGAAAGAGGAGCCTAGTGGGCTACAGTCCATGAGGCCACAAAGAATTAGACATGACTGAAGCTACTTAGCACATACACAGGCTAGAGTTTTAGCTGAGTGCTTGATTTTTAATTCTTCAAGTTCCTGATCCAGTAGGCCAGAGACAGAGGTAGTTGATCTGTCCAGGAGAATGCCCAGAGGGAGAACAAGGTGAGTAGTAGCAGAAGGACTCGTGTTTAAACCAAACAGAACTATCGTATCTATCATGATTACATTATTTGGGGGGAGAGAAGGGCGGAATCTTCAAACTTTTTTTGAGATTACAAAAATGGACGGCAAACAATATCATATTCAATGCAGGAGGCAAGGAAATTATTTGACTTTTGAGTTCCATAGCAGCTCTGTTTATCTATCAGTTTCCATCTCCTTAAACCTCAAGGCCTTGCTCACTCCTTTGGCTGTACTCAGCATGTACATGGACAGCCCGCGCAAAGCTCTGCACTCAGAGGCACTTGTCTTTCAGTCTAGGTTTTCTCCCCTTTTAAATTTTCCCTTTTACTTTCTCTATTTGCAAACTGTCAGGAAATATTCCAGATTTAAGTCTCTCCACCTCCTCAGTCTCCCTTTTCAAAACAATTGGGAAACACCCTCCTCTTCAAAAGCAATCAAGGGTGCACTTGATTGCTAGGGTTCATCTTTGACTGCCTTCTGCTGCCACCTGCTGCTCACAGACGGGAAAAGACTAAGGCCTGGCTGGACGTTCTAGGACATTCCAGGACATTCCAGGGTCTTGGGGTTTGGGAGGGGACGGGGATGGGTTGGAGGTGGAGCTACAATAGGGTAGGCAGAAACCTCGCTCTCTCTCTGGTTCTCCTCCCTAATTGGTGCCAAGTATGACCCGGTCCTGTAAAGTGCCTGCCCGTCGTCTAGTAGGCTAAAACCCTTGATAGCCCTGTCTTTGTTGTGGGGCTAACTTGGCTGTCGTTGCTAGAGTTTGGGGCTTCCCAAGTGGTGCTTGTGGAAAGAACACACCTGCCAATGCAGGAGACATGAGATATATGGGTTCAATCCCTGGGTTGGGAACATACCCTGAAGAAGGACCTGACAACCCACTCTAGTATTCTTACCTGTAGAATCCCATGGAAAGAGGAGCCTAGTGGGCTACAGTCCATGAGGCCACAAAGAATTAGACATGACTGAAGCTACTTAGCACATACACAGGCTAGAGTTTTAGCTGAGTGCTTGATTTTTAATTCTTCAAGTTCCTGATCCAGTAGGCCAGAGACAGAGGTAGTTGATCTGTCCAGGAGAATGCCCAGAGGGAGAACAAGGTGAGTAGTAGCAGAAGGACTCGTGTTTAAACCAAACAGAACTATCGTATCTATCATGATTACATTATTTGGGGGGAGAGAAGGGCGGAATCTTCAAACTTTTTTTGAGATTACAAAAATGGACGGCAAACAATATCATATTCAATGCAGGAGGCAAGGAAATTATTTGACTTTTGAGTTCCATAGCAGCTCTGTTTATCTATCAGTTTCCATCTCCTTAAACCTCAAGGCCTTGCTCACTCCTTTGGCTGTACTCAGCATGTACATGGACAGCCCGCGCAAAGCTCTGCACTCAGAGGCACTTGTCTTTCAGTCTAGGTTTTCTCCCTTTAATTTCCTTTCACTTTCTCTATTTGCAAACTGTCAGGAAATATTCCAGATTTAAGTCTCTCCACCTCCTCAGTCTCCCTTTTCAAAACAATTGGGAAACACCCTCCTCTTCAAAAGCAATCAAGGGTGCACTTGATTGCTAGGGTTCATCTTTGACTGCCTTCTGCTGCCACCTGCTGCTCACAGACGGGAAAAGACTAAGGCCTGGCTGGACGTTCTAGGACATTCCAGGACATTCCAGGGTCTTGGGGTTTGGGAGGGGACGGGGATGGGTTGGAGGTGGAGCTACAATAGGGTAGGCAGAAACCTCGCTCTCTCTCTGGTTCTCCTCCCTAATTGGTGCCAAGTATGACCCGGTCCTGTAAAGTGCCTGCCCGACCCAGTCAAGTTCCACCTCTCACCTTAGAAGCTTCACAGAAGCTGTTGGAGCTTACTGTGGACCCAAGTCCCTGATCTGGGCCTCTCCTACCCACCCCCGCCCCTCTTGTCCCCACAGAGTTCTCCATCAGCAGCTTCTGCACCGTGGTGGATGTCATGAATTTCTCCAAGCTGCAGGTGCTGCGCCTGGACGGGAACGAGATCAAGCGCAGCGCCATGCCAGCGGACGCGCCCCTCTGCCTGCGCCTGGCCAGCCTCATCGAAATCTGAGTGGCCCAAAATCTGGGTGCAGGGCCAGAGCCCCCAGCCTCTGCATTTGGCTTGATGGTTTGGTTTGGCTTTTGCTGGAAGGTCTGGGACAGACTGTGTGACAAAAGTCCATGGTCTCCCTGTTTAGTCTTCCCTGTAAGCAATTTTAAGTGAAATCAGGAGACAGGCAGCCTTCTGCTGAGGGACACAAAACTCTTTTCCAAGACAGAAGTGGTTAGCAGAGGA
Organism: Tragulus kanchil; assembly: GCA_022376925.1. Taxonomy (NCBI): domain Eukaryota; kingdom Metazoa; phylum Chordata; class Mammalia; order Artiodactyla; family Tragulidae; genus Tragulus; species Tragulus kanchil. Next base: position 76,426,018 of record JAIOJX010000024.1, on the reverse strand, counting down.
AGTAAGCTCTTAAGTCCCAGTCCCTGAAATCTCATTACCCTTAAGTGCTTCACAGTGATCTGGTATCCTGAACCTTCAAAGTTGCCTCAGCAATAGTATATTAACCATACTTTTTCAACAATCACTGACTCTGTGAGCAGCGCTTGACAGCTCTCCCATGTGCTGGGCTGGTTGTGCAGTTTCTCTGGGCTCCCACTTGCTGTTTCTCAGATATACCTCTTGTCCAACTGCCACCTCCTAAGTTCACCTCATCCACTTAACCATGCCCCACAGGACACCTCTTTACCGCCTTAGGCAGAGGCAGGAGAACCCAAGGCATATATATGTACATCTACCCAATGACTGTTCAGAGAACACATGTTCGTGTCTGAGGTTGGAAGGACACTGAGAATCACCTTTACACCAGAAGCCACCAGTACGATGACAATATTCCTGGCTTGATGTGGGAGGAGACAGCCCACTTCAGGCTTAGCTAAATGTATGGGGCTATATTTTAGCAACTGGGCAGTTCTTTGAAGGTGGACCAGGCTTCAGAAAAGGAAAGAGGCCTGAATCTGCTTATCGTCAGCCTCCATAATTGAAGCAAGCACATCTTGAATTGGCTGAATTGAGAAAGCAGCCCCAGTGGTTTTATTCTTGCCCAGCACTCTCTGCATTCTCAGCAGCTCCTTACTTGAGTTTTTATCTTCAAAGGCAGAGGCCATGTGGCTCTCAAAGTATGAGAGAAGTAACTGGTCCTCTTTCTCTTATGCAAGCATAAATGTCTATATCCTAATTGGACAACCAGCCTGGGACTTGCCACCCTCATTACTGAAGCTGGCTGTTGCTTTATAGCTTGGCTGGAGTGCAATTAATTCTTCCCATTACCGAAAGTAGTGTTTCCTGGGGACCTAGTCCTCCTACTTTTGGGGGTGCTGTTGGGATGGGGCCATCCATGCAGCCATGGGCAGTGACTGCTTGAAGAAGGCTAGCCCAAATCTGCTCCCTGCCCAGATGCCATTGCTTCCCTGATACAGTGTATACTTTAAAGTAGTTTCCCTGAAAAAAGAAGGGGGGATCCTTGGACTATATTCTTGGCTCCAGAACCTCAAATCCACAAAAGCCAAACCAGCTCATTTCAATAAAGAAGCTCTGATGTGAGGGACAAGGCTGCCCCTGCCCCAGGGCTCTTCCAAAAGCACCTGCATGTGGACACCATCGTGCCTCTATAAAGGATCCTCATTACAGGAAAAGCATGAGTGGTGGCCAACCCAACCAATAAAGTTATTTTACAATTGCATGTGCAAGAATGGAGTCACTTAAGGTAGACCAGACTGGAGGAGCCCACATTCTCATCTATTCTGTTTGGGCAGATGTAGCTAAGAATTTTTTTTTTTTAAGTCACCTGTATAAAATCTCTAGCTAGCAAACTTTGTGCTCTGGAAATTCCTCTTTAAGTCTAACTTCAATCCCACTAGCTTCACATTTCTTTCCATTTATTTTTTGTTGTTGTTGTTCCCCAGTCATTCTAACATTTTCTCCTTCAACCATTCTCTCTTGTTTACCCAGTAATTTTGTCACCGGTGGGTCTAGAGTGTTGTCTTAACTGCCCCTGTCTTCTAGGGGCAACTACTTAGAACTGAGGGCAGCCAAGTGCTGCCAAGCCTAACCGGCCTGAACAACAAAGTTATACAGTCAGTAGCCTGGTTTGATTCCTAATGCAGGAAGATCTCCTGGAGGAGGGCAAGGCAACGCACTCCAGTATTCATGCCTTAAGGATCCCATGGACAGAGGAGCCTGGTGGGCTACATTCCACAGGATTGCAAAGAGTCTTTTTGGGTTATGCCACGCCAGGGCCAAGTATACTGGTCCTCTTTCTCTTAGCAAGCATAAATGTCTATATCCTAATTGGACAACCAGCCTGGGACTTGCCACCCTCATTACTGAAGCTTGGTTTTGGGGAGTGCAATTAATTCTTCCCATTACCGAAAGTAGTGTTTCCTGGGGACCTAGTCCTCCTACTTTTGGGGGTGCTGTTGGGATGGGGCCATCCATGCAGCCATGGGCAGTGACTGCTTGAAGAAGGCTAGCCCAAATCTGCTCCCTGCCCAGATGCCATTGCTTCCCTGATACAGTGTATACTTTAAAGTAGTTTCCCTGAAAAAAGAAGGGGGGATCCTTGGACTATATTCTTGGCTCCAGAACCTCAAATCCACAAAAGCCAAACCAGCTCATTTCAATAAAGAAGCTCTGATGTGAGGGACAAGGCTGCCCCTGCCCCAGGGCTCTTCCAAAAGCACCTGCATGTGGACACCATCGTGCCTCTATAAAGGATCCTCATTACAGGAAAAGCATGAGTGGTGGCCAACCCAACCAATAAAGTTATTTTACAATTGCATGTGCAAGAATGGAGTCACTTAAGGTAGACCAGACTGGAGGAGCCCACATTCTCATCTATTCTGTTTGGGCAGATGTAGCTAAGAATTTTTTTTTTTTAAGTCACCTGTATAAAATCTCTAGCTAGCAAACTTTGTGCTCTGGAAATTCCTCTTTAAGTCTAACTTCAATCCCACTAGCTTCACATTTCTTTCCATTTATTTTTTGTTGTTGTTGTTCCCCAGTCATTCTAACATTTTCTCCTTCAACCATTCTCTCTTGTTTACCCAGTAATTTTGTCACCGGTGGGTCTAGAGTGTTGTCTTAACTGCCCCTGTCTTCTAGGGGCAACTACTTAGAACTGAGGGCAGCCAAGTGCTGCCAAGCCTAACCGGGCCTGAACAACAAAGTTATACAGTCAGTAGCCTGGTTTGATTCCTAATGCAGGAAGATCTCCTGGAGGAGGGCAAGGCAACGCACTCCAGTATTCATGCCTTAAGGATCCCATGGACAGAGGAGCCTGGTGGGCTACATTCCACAGGATTGCAAAGAGTCAGACAGGACTGAAGCAATTCAGCACAATACAGCCCATCTGCTTTCATTCAACCTCTAAAGGCATATTTCTTGAAAGTCTTTAAGAACAAGATGCTTAGCAAGTGTTATATAAGTCAGGAGGGTAGGCGAGGCTTATGTTTTTAGGACAATTCACTATTTTCTAATAGAGAAATAGCAGCTGATATTTATTAAGCTGAATATATTATTTACTGAATATACTCACTAATACATTCTGTGAAATTCTGTACCAAGCAAAGGATACAATTTCATCTGAAGCCAGAGCATGCAAATTTGACTATAATTCCCTGGAGGAAGAGTTAGGCAGGAATGTGAGAACGCAGAAAGATCAGCCATAACGTTAACCATACATCTGTCTTTAAGAACAGCAAGGTCAGCACATCGGCCTTGGTGCATCAGTGCAGTGAGCGTCACGTGGAGAAGGTGGAGACACAGACACAAAGGAGGGAATCCAGCCAAGCTACAAGCAGGCCTCTCAGTTTTGCTTTTTAAGAAGCTCTCATGAATATCCCAACCAAGACAGAGCAGGGGGAAGAATCCAGAGCCAGGCACAGTTGTGTTGTAAGCCTTCCCCAGTTTCTAGATCCAGTGCTTCTCTAGATGGCAGCAGAATTGGATTATCCATCTGGCTGTCATCTCTTTTCCTTTGAGCTACCGTTTGATTCCTAGTTATTATAGGTTAGGTGCTTTACTTCTGCTGCCCCATTAGCATTCCTAAGCATTCTATGCCAGAGGTACTATTATTTTCACATTTTATAGATGGAAAGACACAAAGAGGTTGAAGTCATGCGAGAAGGCCAGGATGCGAGTCCAGGCCATCCCTAGTCTGGCAGTTTTGATGCACCATTTCTCCTGTGCTAACCTGGAGATCTCATGTGCCAGTATGCGCAGAACTGCTAGGAGTATGGAGGAGACTTGGTGGGAGATGGGGTGTCACAGGTCGGGGGAGACCATCAGACTTTACTTTTTGTAGGCTTAAATTAATTCTGCTAGCACTCACAGTCTTTTTTAAAATGCACTCTTCATCAATAAATACTCACTACGAGCTCTTGGTCCGGCACTGGGGATACTGTAAACAACAAAACCAAGCCTTCCCCGCTATTGGGGATTTATACTCTAGTGCAGTGACAAGCACTGAACTAGAACCACCTGAGCACCATATAGTTAGAAACTGAGAGAGGGCTATGATGGAGATAAGGTCTGGTCTAGATAAGGATTATCAAGAAGCCTGACCTAGACTGGAGGATCAGGGCAGATTCTCAGATACGAAGGGAGAATGTGCTTACCTAGACTAAGAGATGAGATGGGAGAAGAGTCCCGCAAAAATAACAAAATATATAGACCTACTAACACAGGAGGAAGGTTCTTAGATACTGAAAGACAATAGATATGGCTGGAGGCACAATGACAGGGAACAAGGAGACTAGAGCTATAGGCTGGGGTAAAACCATCTACTGCCTTTATTCTGTGTCAGACACAAGTACTGTTACCAAGTTAAACCTCGCTCTGCTCGCCACATGACAGGCCTATGACTTCGAGAGACAAGGTGTTGTGGCAAGGAAAACACTTTATTCGGAAAGTAGCTGACTGAGAAGATGTCAGGATAGCGCCTTGGAAAAAAGCATCTTATTGGGGTTTGGATGCCAGATTATTTTATAGATCAGAGGTGGGGAGAGGTGAGGAAGCAAGGCAAAAAGGACATTAATCTTGCAAACATCTTTTAGAACGGCAAACCTCAGGCAAGGGAAGTGTTAACTTCTCTCTTCCTGCCATCTACAGGTGGAAAGGATTCTGAACAAAAGTATTTTACCTTAACACTCAGGCAGAGGTATAGGGATCTTGAGGCAAGCCATTAAGCATGATTAAAATAATAATGATAGCAACGCATCATAGAGCTAGAATTTATTTTCTCCCTGTCACAGTACCAAGAAATTTTACTAACATTCCAAAGCCCCAGCTCACATTTCTGTCTTCCAGCAACTTGTGGGCAGCATCTCACTTTACGCCATCAGACTGTTGTCTGAAACCTTTAAAGGCAGCAGTCCATTCCTACTTTCTCCTATCTGGCTGAGGTCAGTACATTGGACACTTAACCAATAATCAAAGCATCAGAAGGTATGGTAACCAGGGAATCTTGACCTTTGTGGCAGTCATTTTGGCAGTCTGCCAAAGTCTATGGCGTTCTTCTCAAAATATTTTTAATTATAAAATAAAATGCATTGGATCAAAAAAATTACATTGAAATATAAAATATTTTAGGTCACATATAAATTCTTGCTTATTTACGTGATAATGAAATCCAGCAACAAGTCTAACTGCAGTCATTTTGAAGTGCTGATGAGCATGAATGGCATTTCTTTTTTTTTTTTTTTTAATTTTTTGCCACTTTTATTGGTCTTTCGTTTATTTATTTTCATCCATCTTTGTTCTTTGGCCTGTGTGGGCCTCTGGTTGCAGTGGTCTCTCTCCTTGCAGAGCACTGGTTCTGGGTGTAATTGGACACACTGGTCCAGCCGCTCTGTGGCACGTGGGATCTTCCCGGGCCTGGGATCGAACCGGCGCCCCTTGCACTGCAAGGCGAACTCTTTGCTCATTGGACCACCAAGGAAGCCCATGAATGGCATTTCTAAGTATTTTAAATAACTAATGTGATATGAAAACACACATAATTTCAGTTGATGATAAAGTTTCAGGTTGCTAATATTGCCATGACTTTCTACCTTCATAATTGAATGGAATGCTAAATTTCAGTTAGCAGTATGCAAAATGAAGATTCAGTGTTTCATCATCCAACAGTTGCTTATTGACCTGCAATACAGCTTTCTCAGGAGGCAGGTAAGGTGGTCTAGTATTCCTATCTCTTTTTTTCCAGTTTGTTGTGATCCACACAGCCAAAGGCTTTAGCATAGTTAACGAAGCAGAAGTGCATATTTTTATGGAATTCCCTTGCTCTTTCTATGATCCAACGGATTTTGCCAATTTGATCTCTAGTTCCTCTGCCTTTTCTAAATTCAACTTGTATATCTGTAAGTTCTAGGTTCATGTACTATTGAAGACTAGCTTAGAGGATTTTGAGCATGAGCTCGTTGGCATGTGAAATGAGTGCAATATGAGATCACCAGCATGTGAAATGAGTGCAATTGTGCAGTAGTTTGAACATTCTTTGGTGTTGCCCTTCTTTGGGGTTGGAATGAAAACTGACCTTTTCCAGTCCTGTGGCTGTTGCTGAGTTTTCCAAATTTGCTGGTATATTAAGTGTAGCACTTTAACAGCATCATCTTTTAGGATTTGAAATAGCTCAACTGGAATTCCATCACCTCCACTAGCTTTATTTGTGGTGATGCTTCCTAAGGTACACTTGACTTCATACTCCAGGATGTCTGGCTCTAGGTGAGTGATCACACCATCCTGGTTGTTAAGATATGGTCATTAAGATGTTTTCTTTCTTTCTTTTTTTTTTTTTTTTGTATAGGTCTTCTGTGTATTCTTTCCACTTCTTCTTAATATCTTATGCTTCTGTTAGGTCCATACCATTTCTGTCCTTTATTGTGCCCATCTTTGCATGAAATGTTTCCTTGGTATGTTTAATTTTCTTGAAGAGATCTCTACTCATCCCCATTCTATTGCCTTCCTCTAGTTTTTTTGCATTGTTTGCTTAGGAAAGGTTTCTTATCTGTCCTTGCTAGTCTCTGGAACTCTGCATTCAAATGATTATAAATTTCCTTTTTTTCTTTGCCTTTTTGGTTTTATTCCCTCCTTCACCTTTTGCTTGTCTTCTTTTCTCAGCTGTTTGTAAGGCCTCCTTAAACAACCATTGTGCCTTTTTGCATTTGTTTTTCTAGGGGATGGTTTTGATCACTGCGTCCTGTACAATGTTATGAACCTCTTTGTTGACTTGACCATAATGTCACAGATTCAACACTGAAACCCCAGTCTACTGGCCTCCTATTGAGCTACATCTCATTGCTCTGTGTGCCTTGCATTCTCTCTGTCCCCAGCATCTGGCACTACTGAGGTGCCCCAGACACATCATGGCTTTTGTTCTCAACAAAGCAACACATCAACAAAGGTTACTTCTGACATCAACAGAGCATGGCAGAATGACTACCAGGAGTCTGTAAGCACTGAATTATCAGTCTTTGGGTTTACTGAAGAAAATCTATGGACCAGTGTGTAACATTTGGAGGAAATGCAAAGACTGAAAAAGAGATGAGTCTCTGAAAAGACAAGAAAGGACTTCAGTGGAGAGGTTTAGGAAAAACATACAATCACATTTTAATTTAGTATTTGGAGAGATCAGATAGGCCACTTTACAAGTCCATGAAGAAAGGAGAATGTTAAATTCTATAAAAATTGGATTATTGTAAATGTTCAGATGCTACTGTTCAAAATTTTTGAGAGGGAGGAATTTGAACAAAAGTCCTTGAGGAAAAAATAATCTTGCCAATAGATCTCTCCCTTTGCAAAATTCATGAGCTGAAGCAGGACCAATCTGAAGGTTGGGGGCTGTGAGACTGTGCTCAGTTAATGTGAATCTTAAATTGCTTTAATGATAGAAAATTGAAATGTCCTTAGAACCTAATTGTTATCTCTAGCACCTAAATCAAGAATGGAGGGGAAAGAGTAAATGTGGGAAAGGAATACTCCTTCCTTCGTTATTAATATCTAAAATAAAATAATTTATTATGCATTATATGTCAGACGTTTTGTCATAATAATACTAGGAAGCACGTGCTATTAAATCATTAGCATTTTTCATTGGTAGAAATTGAGGTTCAGAGAGGTTAAGTATCTGCTCAAGAACACACAGCCAGTAAAAAACAGACCTGGAATCCTAATCTGTTGCAGTCTCTAGAGTCTTAATCTTGTTGCTATCGTGTGAAATTCTTTGAATCCGTGTATGTTTGTGTGCATTGGGGTGGCGGAACAATGTTATTCAAAATGCTTTTCCTTACAAAGTTTACAACGTATGTCCTCAGAAATGCATACTCTACTGAGTCTAGGAGGCTGTGCCTATACCTACAGTGTACAGTGTAATAAAAAGCAGATGGTTAATTTGGTGGGTGAGACGGCCATAGGAGGGCGTGAACACATACAGATATACAAAAAGAAGACGAAGAGCACCCGAGGGACAAACCTGGGAAAATAAATGCCCAAATCCAGAGGAACTTTGGAGAGAGGATCGAGCAGGTTTCAGAAACTCAGAATCAAAAATTCCTCCTCCAAAAAAAAAAAAAGGATTGTATCAGTCTTAGGGTAGGTTAGGCTGTGAGGGAGGTCTGAGAAATGAGGGGAAGATCTAAGATATAGAGACCCGTGATGCTCTGGCAGCAGGTGGCGGGAAGGGGTGCGTCCGGCACAGCTGCTGCTGTTCCTCGGCCCCTCCCCTGCCCCTTCCTAGTAAAAGGCCCGATTCTACTCTGCCAACCCGGTAGCACCTCGGCTCTGAAACCGCCTAGTGCTCCTCCCGGCGTCTTGTACACTCCTCTCCGCCAACCCTCAGGCGTCAAGGAGGGCTTTGATTGGTCTGCGCTACCGGCCAGCCAATCAGCAGCTTGTTGCCGAGGTGGTGTCCCAGAGTGTGCGAAAGCTGCGGCTCCAGCCCTGACGAGAAACTAGGAAAATCGACTAGCAACCGTGTTTGGTTGCGTTTCTAGGTCCCAGCCAGCTGCTCACAGGGAATGAGAGACGTGTGTGAGTGGGCGAGGGTACCTCTCTCGTCCCACATCCTGGAGGGAGGTAGCCAAACACCTGCCTGCCCTCACGCCGGTCCCTTCCCAGCAGCCCTTATGGGACGTCTGAGTCGTGTAGTTCTGTTGGGATCATCCTCGGCTGTCCCTGGCTGAAAGGCGTCGCCGTTGCCCCCTAGGCATGTTGAGAAGTGGAGACCTGCCTCGCTGGAAGGTGCAGAAAACAGCCCACCTCGCACGCTGAGGTCGAACAGACTGAAAAACGAGGAAGACAGACTGAGATATTGTATTACAACGTGTCCCACAGTGACCAAGTGACCACCTCATTCATTGTGACCTTATGGCCTAGACAGGGCTAATGAGGGTGGCAAAAGCCAGAGGAAGCAATCTCAAGTCCCCTAACCATTTGAATTTGTCATTCCCTCAATAAAATATTGCTAACAATGATGCGCAAACTGCCAAAACAGGATGGACCAAAGAGTATCAGAGCCCCAGACCTGGAGATGTGCGCTTGCCCTGTTGAAGGTGGAAGGGGGTGCAAGTGGGAAAAGGGGGACTACCCAAACAAATCTACTGTTTTAGGAAAAGCAATAACCGTAGCTCATTGCAAATAGGGCAAAGGATGGAGGCAAACATGTATGCCTGCATACGAAGTTGCTTCAGTCACTTCAGTTGGCCCTATGGACTGTAGTCCACCAGGCTCCTCTGTCCGTGGGATTCTCCAAGTAAGAATGCTGGAGTGGGTTGCCAAGCACTCCTCCAGGGGATCTTTCTGACCCAGGGATGGAACCCACATCTCTATGTCTCTTGCATTGGCAAGTGAGTTCTTTATCACTGAGCCACTAGGGAGGGCTGGAGGCAAATATACACCTTCATCAAATTCCCCTTTGGCCTTGTATCCAGTTCCCAAATTCCCTGTTTCTCTCAGTTTCAACTGTGTAGCCTATATATGCCTATGCCTCCCAATCTGGTAATGATAATGACAATAATATTTGATAACATTTATTGTGTGCTTACAAAGAGCCAGACACTAAGTGACTATGTGCTTCACCCATATTAATGCCCTCAACTGATTGCAAATAATTCTTTATCCTCATTTTAAAGATGAGAAAACAGGCATTGAGAAATTAACTAACTTAGCTATGGTCACAAAGCTAGAACATGGCAAAGATGAATTCAAATCGCATCTAGCTAGTATGTTTTTGTCTAGGAACCAAGGGTCCCTTATGCTCTTGGGGACATATGCTGTCTTTTGAAGCAATATGTGCCCCCAAGAGCTGGACCTCTAATTATTTGCTTTCTCAGTATTTCCACAGAGTCACTGAATGGGCTTACTTTATTAAATGAAACTAGATAAAATGGTGAATTATGTGATACAATTTTACCACAGAAATAAAGGGAAAATCCTCCTTTCTGTCTGCCTAGTTCTAGTCACCACTGAACCAATCTGGAGCATCCCTAAGTGCTATTAGGTTGATGAAAACATAATTGTAGTTTCAGACCATAAATTTAAATCATTGTAACTAGGCTCAAACACACCTTTATTAATCAAAATAGGAACAATTATAATCAATATATTTTTGCCAATGAGAAACAAGTTTGTTTATTCCTGTAGTATAAAAATTTGGATTCAAAAAACTGCTAGAAAGCATTTTCTGCATCCTGCTGGTTTTAGAAGCAGATTCCTCACAAAAAGTTGTCAAGAAGTGGTATTCCATTGGCAAGAGGTCAGGAGAATATGGCAGACGTGGCAAAACTCTGTAGCCCCTTTGTTCAACTTTTGAAGTATTGGTTGTGTGATGTGTGGTTTAATGTTGTTGTGTTCTCCAAGTAAGAATGCTGGAGTGGGTTGCCAAGCACTCCTCCAGGGATCTTTCTGACCCAGGATGGAACCCACATCTCTATGTCTCTTGCATTGGCAAGTGAGTTCTTTATCACTGAGCCACTAGGGAGGGCTGGAGGCAAATATACACCTTCATCAAATTCCCCTTTGGCCTTGTATCCAGTTCCCAAATTCCCTGTTTCTCTCAGTTTCAACTGTGTAGCCTATATATGCCTATGCCTCCCAATCTGGTAATGATAATGACAATAATATTTGATAACATTTATTGTGTGCTTACAAAGAGCCAGACACTAAGTGACTATGTGCTTCACCCATATTAATGCCCTCAACTGATTGCAAATAATTCTTTATCCTCATTTTAAAGATGAGAAAACAGGCATTGAGAAATTAACTAACTTAGCTATGGTCACAAAGCTAGAACATGGCAAAGATGAATTCAAATCGCATCTAGCTAGTATGTTTTTGTCTAGGAACCAAGGGTCCCTTATGCTCTTGAGGACATATGCTGTCTTTTGAAGCAATATGTCCCCCCAAGAGCTGGACCTCTAATTATTTGCTTTCTCAGTATTTCCACAGAGTCACTGAATGGGCTTACTTTATTAAATGAAACTAGATAAAATGGTGAATTATGTGATACAATTTTACCACAGAAATAAAGGGAAAATCCTCCTTTCTGTCTGCCTAGTTCTAGTCACCACTGAACCAATCTGGAGCATCCCTAAGTGCTATTAGGTTGATGAAAACATAATTGTAGTTTCAGACCATAAATTTAAATCATTGTAACTAGGCTCAAACACACCTTTATTAATCAAAATAGGAACAATTATAATCAATATATTTTTGCCAATGAGAAACAAGTTTGTTTATTCCTGTAGTATAAAAATTTGGATTCAAAAAACTGCTAGAAAGCATTTTCTGCATCCTGCTGGTTTTAGAAGCAGATTCCTCACAAAAAGTTGTCAAGAAGTGGTATTCCATTGGCAAGAGGTCAGGAGAATATGGCAGACGTGGCAAAACTCTGTAGCCCCTTTGTTCAACTTTTGAAGTATTGGTTGTGTGATGTGTGGTTTAATGTTGTTGTGGAGAAACACTGAGCCCTTTCTGTTGACCAGTGTTAGCTACAGGCATTTCAGTTTTCCATACCTTTCATCAATTTGCACCCAAAACATTACATTCTCAGGTGTAGTGGTTTCTCTGGAATTCAGAAAGCTGTGGTGGATCAGACTGGCAGTAGACTGCCAAACAGTAATCATGACTTTTTTTTTTGGTGCAAGTTTGGTTTGGGGAAGTGCTTTGGAGCATCTTTGTGATTCAGTCACTGAGCTGGTTGTCATATAAAATTCACTTTTTTGTTGCACATTACAAACTGATCAAGATATGATTTGTTGTTATTGCATAGAAAAACAGAAGCTAACACTTCAAAATGACAATTTTTTAAATTCGTGGCCAGCTCATGAGGCACCTGCTTATCAAGCTTTTTCACCTTTCCAATTTGCTTCAAATGCCAAACAGTGGTAGAATGGTCAATATTGAATTCTTCAGCAACTTCTCATGTAGTTATAAGAGGATCAGCTTTGATGATCCTCTCAGTTAGTCTTTGTCAACTTCCAATGGCTGGCCACTATGCTTCTCTTCATCAAGGCTCTTCTCTCCTTTGCAAAGCTTCTGGAACCACCACTGCACTGTATGTTCGTTAGCAGTTCCTGGGGCCAAATGCATTGTTGATGTTGCAAGTTGTCTCTGCTGTTTTATGACAACCATTTTGTTTTTTTATTTTTTTTAAAATAAATGTCATCTATTTTTTTTTTTTTTAAATTTTGGTCTCTTTTATTGGTTGTTTATTTATTTTCATCCATCTTAATTCTTTGGCCTGTTGTGGGCCTCCCATCGCAGTGGCCTGTCTCGTTTCAGAGCTCCAGCTCTGGGCACATGAGTTCCGGAGCACTGGCTCTTAATTGGATACATTGGTCCAGCTGCTCCGTGGCATGTGGATCTTCCTGTGCCAGGGATGGAACCGGTGCCCCTTGCATTACAAGGTGGATTCTTTACCCACTGGACCACCAGGGAAGCCCTGATGACCCATTTTGAATTCAAATAAGAAAATTGCTCATATTTGCTTTTTGTCTAAAATCATTTCCCTAGTCTAAAATAAACAGCAAGTAATGTCATTAGCAAAAAAACATAAAGCAAGAAATATGCATTAAAATGATGTATAACATAACTATATTTAAGTAAGAATGTATTCCAATACCAAATGGCAAAGTTTAACTATGCAAAATAATTACTTTTTGTACCAACCAACAGAGGAGACAGGGTAATCTCCTACACTTCCCAGTTTTGTTGTGTTTCCAAAATGGATCCCTATGAGGGCAGATATGAATTTTGAAGTTGGAGTGGTAGGCAGGAGTGCAGAAACGAGAGAGACCCAGCCCCCAGCTGGTGTAGGGAAAGGCTATCTGCAGGGCCTCCTTGGCTCTGGAGGGTAATCTCTGTTTCACTTCCCCTCTCCTGTTCTCTTAGTCCCTGAGCTCTGACCTGTAGTTCAGCCCTCCCTACCTCCCCTGCTCCCACCCTCAACCACCCTGCACCAGCTCCCCAGGTTCTCAGCAGCTCCGGCACACGGTAGAATGGTCAATATTGAATTCTTCAGCAACTTCTCATGTAGTTATAAGAGGATCAGCTTTGATGATCCTCTCAGTTAGTCTTTGTCAACTTCCAATGGCTGGCCACTATGCTTCTCTTCATCAAGGCTCTTCTCTCCTTTGCAAAGCTTCTGGAACCACCACTGCACTGTATGTTCGTTAGCAGTTCCTGGGGCCAAATGCATTGTTGATGTTGCAAGTTGTCTCTGCTGTTTTATGACAACCATTTTGTTTTTTTATTTTTTTTAAAATAAATGTCATCTATTTTTTTTTTTTTTAAATTTTGGTCTCTTTTATTGGTTGTTTATTTATTTTCATCCATCTTAATTCTTTGGCCTGTTGTGGGCCTCCCATCGCAGTGGCCTGTCTCGTTTCAGAGCTCCAGCTCTGGGCACATGAGTTCCGGAGCACTGGCTCTTAATTGGATACATTGGTCCAGCTGCTCCGTGGCATGTGGATCTTCCTGTGCCAGGGATGGAACCGGTGCCCCTTGCATTACAAGGTGGATTCTTTACCCACTGGACCACCAGGGAAGCCCTGATGACCCATTTTGAATTCAAATAAGAAAATTGCTCATATTTGCTTTTTGTCTAAAATCATTTCCCTAGTCTAAAATAAACAGCAAGTAATGTCATTAGCAAAAAAACATAAAGCAAGAAATATGCATTAAAATGATGTATAACATAACTATATTTAAGTAAGAATGTATTCCAATACCAAATGGCAAAGTTTAACTATGCAAAATAATTACTTTTTGTACCAACCAACAGAGGAGACAGGGTAATCTCCTACACTTCCCAGTTTTGTTGTGTTTCCAAAATGGATCCCTATGAGGGCAGATATGAATTTTGAAGTTGGAGTGGTAGGCAGGAGTGCAGAAACGAGAGAGACCCAGCCCCCAGCTGGTGTAGGGAAAGGCTATCTGCAGGGCCTCCTTGGCTCTGGAGGGTAATCTCTGTTTCACTTCCCCTCTCCTGTTCTCTTAGTCCCTGAGCTCTGACCTGTAGTTCAGCCCTCCCTACCTCCCCTGCTCCCACCCTCAACCACCCTGCACCAGCTCCCCAGGTTCTCAGCAGCTCCGGCACACCATCTGCCTATCCTCCCCCTTCCCAGGGGCCTTGGCTCCTTTTATAGAGACTTTTAAATAATTAAATAATTAAATGCCCCAAAGCCTTCCACACACTGATCCCAGTCCCTGGCCTGGGGTGTTATTCAAACACCAGGAGCTGGGCTGCCAACCCTTCTGCCTCTATTTGACTTCTTTTTTTTTCCTGCCCAGCTGCTGGGTGGCTAATGGGCCTTTCCTCCTGGTCTGTCTGGCCCCTCCGCCTGTCAGGCCTTGTATGCAGAAACCAAACAAAAGAAAAAGCTGTAAGGGTGATTCTGCCTCAAACTGGGAAATGAATAGGAACAGAGGGTAGACAGACCGAGGAGAACAAGGCAGCTTTCCCTGTTCCTCACTCCTGGAGAGGAGCTGAGGCCACTCCCTCCAAACCTGGGGAGCTGTTTGAACAAAGGGGAAGGTGGAGGAGTGTGTGAAATTGGGAGAAGGCTAGAGGCTGTCAATCACTAGGGTGTTTGGGGGCCTGCCCAACTTCCTCATATAAATTATCCTGGTGAATCACTGAAAGTTTGGTCCAGACACAAAACAGCTGCTTCTTTCACCCACTGCCTCCCTCCACTGCCCTACAGCAGCCCCTCACCCCAGTCAATCAAACAAAAGGCCAGAGCCCAGTGGTGCATGAAGGAGTGAATGGGCAAGGCCATCCCTGGTGACATCCCACCAGACAGATGGCAACAGTTGCCCCACACCCGTTACAAGCCTCCTTTCATCCATCTGCCAGTCATAAAGGAGAACAGCCTCCATCCCTCCAGAGTCCATCAGCTCTTCAGAGCTAGCCCAAAGACAGAATGGGGGTTGGGGGTGGGGAGAGGCTGCCCAGGAGCTGGAGGTGAGAGGAGAACTGACCCTGGATGTGTGGCTGGAAAAGAAAAGGGTTATTCAAAGTGCTGGCACTGCGGCCAGCTCACCCATCTGTTCTTCTTTGGGGATGCTCTGCCACCACACTCCTCCTCGGCTTCTGACCAGCTTTGTGCAGGGCTAGACCCCTGGGAAGGAAAACCTTGATTTGGGGCAGCAATAGCTACACTGTCGTAGCATTTGTTTTGTGTTTGGAAGCCTTTCATTCTGTAAAAATGCCTTGACTGGGCATTGTTTTGCCTCTTAAAAAATAGAGTGGAAAAAATCCAAGACTTTGGAAACAGGTGGGTATTCTGTCATTAAATAATAAAGTTTGAATTGTTCTAGAATGGGATTCTATCAAAATAATACATGTGTGCTTTCAAACATTAAGAGACTAAGTGGAAGGAGTGGACCAAGAAATCAGGAGGCCTGGCTTCCACACTCAGTTTACCATCTACCTGCTATATAATTCTGAGCAAGTAATCTAGCCTGTCTAAACCTGTTTCCTCTCCATAGATAGCAATAAAAATCACCTGCCACCTCTACCTCACAGCAGGGTGGAAAGTAAGTTGGTAAGCAATCCAATGTTCTAGAAACTGGAGAGACTGTGCAAATAGGAGTTTTTACTTACTTTTTCTTTCTCTTGTCCCTTTGTGCAAGACGTGGGATCTTAGTTCCCAAACCAGGGATCTAACTTGTGCCCCCTGCAGTAGAATTGCAGTCTTAACCACTAGACCACCAGGGAAGTCCCCCATCGAAGCTTTACTTTCAATTTCCCCATAACTATAACTCCTGAAAGATGGAGAGGACATGGCATTTTAAACATTTTTCAAAGTGCTTCACATCAGTTATTTTGAGAGGCAACTAAGACAAGAAAGGTTTAGACAATGCAAAGATCTTTTTTAAAGAATAGGTATGAACATTCCCCCTGTCCCCTACTGTACTGAATCTCTGACTTGTGTCTCGCCCTTCTCCTTCCACCCTCCAACATCAGTCCAGTCTGGTTTGGGAGGATTAATGGAAACTCTAGGTTAAGGTGCTAAGAGATAGCAATAAATCCAGAATAAAAGTGAATAATTCCCTGTATCTTAAAACAATAAAACAGTCTGGCACATGCAAAGTTATGATTCTGAGGCCACAGGTCTATGTTCTTCTGCTCTGAATGCCCAGGCTGCTTTTCCTGCAGAAGTACTGAGCTGTGGTCCTGGAGTGAGGAGTGGAATCGGGCAGAGTGGCTCAGAGCTCTCAGAACAGTGAGCTCACTGCTCTCCTCCTACCAGGCTTCTCCAGCCACCCACAGGACCTTCTGTTGTTTGTGTTGGCCAAGGTGCCGAGTTCAGAATTGTTTGGAATTTCTTCTGTTTGGCATGAGATAATAAAGGCATTTCTCAAAACATCTGTCTTCCTCAGTCCTTTCTCAAGCTAATCTCACCCATCTGTAATCATTTCTATTTGTCCAACAATCATTGAAGCAATTATTTATGTATAATGTATTATTCTATATGGTTTAATTTTATAATTATCCCATCACCTCCTTTGCACTGGCAACACCCTGTGGATAAAACCTTGCCTCTGCCCACCTCCACACTGCACTTCTCTGGACCCATCTCTGGACATAAGAGAGCCCTTACTCCAGGACACATAATTACTTCCTGACAAGCAGAAAACTAGAAACTCAACTAATGAAAATGTCCTTCAAGCTGCCTGTGCAGCTGGCCTGTGCTGGAGCCCAGATAGATCCTGGGTTCCAAGACCTGCATTCACCCATTTTAATCCCTCATATTCAAATAACACTGTAATCAAGTGCTTTTATATCCTGTTCTGCCCTCCTGGGTATCTTTGAATCTCATCCCAGGGCACAATCAGTGTTCTGGGAGGTTTTTTTTACCTCTCGCACATGGGAGGTGCCATGGGAAAACCTATTGATGACTATGACAGGAGATTATTTTCCTTTTGAAAAAAGGACAGCCATAGACAATGCAAAGATCTTTTTTAAAGAATAGGTATGAACATTCCCCCTGTCCCCTACTGTACTGAATCTCTGACTTGTGTCTCGCCCTTCTCCTTCCACCCTCCAACATCAGTCCAGTCTGGTTTGGGAGGATTAATGGAAACTCTAGGTTAAGGTGCTAAGAGATAGCAATAAATCCAGAATAAAAGTGAATAATTCCCTGTATCTTAAAACAATAAAACAGTCTGGCACATGCAAAGTTATGATTCTGAGGCCACAGGTCTATGTTCTTCTGCTCTGAATGCCCAGGCTGCTTTTCCTGCAGAAGTACTGAGCTGTGGTCCTGGAGTGAGGAGTGGAATCGGGCAGAGTGGCTCAGAGCTCTCAGAACAGTGAGCTCACTGCTCTCCTCCTACCAGGCTTCTCCAGCCACCCACAGGACCTTCTGTTGTTTGTGTTGGCCAAGGTGCCGAGTTCAGAATTGTTTGGAATTTCTTCTGTTTGGCATGAGATAATAAAGGCATTTCTCAAAACATCTGTCTTCCTCAGTCCTTTCTCAAGCTAATCTCACCCATCTGTAATCATTTCTATTTGTCCAACAATCATTGAAGCAATTATTTATGTATAATGTATTATTCTATATGGTTTAATTTTATAATTATCCCATCACCTCCTTTGCACTGGCAACACCCTGTGGATAAAACCTTGCCTCTGCCCACCTCCACACTGCACTTCTCTGGACCCATCTCTGGACATAAGAGAGCCCTTACTCCAGGACACATAATTACTTCCTGACAAGCAGAAAACTAGAAACTCAACTAATGAAAATGTCCTTCAAGCTGCCTGTGCAGCTGGCCTGTGCTGGAGCCCAGATAGATCCTGGGTTCCAAGACCTGCATTCACCCATTTTAATCCCTCATATTCAAATAACACTGTAATCAAGTGCTTTTATATCCTGTTCTGCCCTCCTGGGTATCTTTGAATCTCATCCCAGGGCACAATCAGTGTTCTGGGAGGTTTTTTTTACCTCTCGCACATGGGAGGTGCCATGGGAAAAACCTATTGATGACTATGACAGGGAGATTATTTTCCTTTTGCAAAAACAAGAGAAGCCACAGAGACCCAAGCTTCCACCCTGAGAAGGTCCTAGTAAGAAAAGAAGTGGGCCACAATGAACACAAGGAGTTCCTGTCTTTTGTACAAGAGCTGGAACTGGACTACTTGATCCTCCAGCCCTTATTGTTCTCAAGTCCATATCCAAGTATTGCATTAGACCCAGATGCTGTGGTGGATACTGAGAAATATCAGAGGTGATCTCTAGGACCTGTAAACTGAAATATTACACATCAAAAATAAATTTGAGGAAGACATACAACAAACAAAAGACCATATACACGAATAAGGGAGGGAACAGCAACTTCTTCCTGTAAGAGTTCAGAGGGTTGTTATATAGTCAGTCAAGACTAGGATAAATGGCAGGATTTCAGAGGACAGGCAATCTAAATTTGGACATAAAATATATGTAAGATTGGGATGAAAGGAGATCAAGCCAGTAAATCCTAAAGAAAACCAACCTTGAATATTCATTGGAAGGATTGAAGTTGAAGCTCAAATACTTTATACAACTTGATGCAAAGAGACGACTCATCGGAAAAGACCCTGATGTTGGAAAAAATAAAAGGCAAAAGGAGAAGAGGACGAGATGGTTGGATGGCATCACTGAGTCAATGAACACGAGTCTGAGCAAGCTCTGGGAAATGGTGAAGGACAGGGAAGGCTGGCATACCGCAGTTCATGGGTCACTAAGAGTCAGACGCGACTGAGCGTCTAGACTTCTTACTCTGGCTCTAGACTTCTTACTTTTTTCAGTATATGCAGTATGAACTGTGGCTTGGTATAAAAGTTTCTGGAATCCAGAGGACCAGAGGGCTAAGAGTGACAGGGAAAATTAGAAGACACCCTATGTCCAGTTTTACCTTAGTTTTTCTTTCTTTTTTATCCCCCACTATTTTTCAGCCATTCCTGGATTTGACCCAACTCTCACTTGCCTGCAGGTAATTTGCTTCACCTTGCCTAAGTTTCGGTCTCTTTATCTATAGTCTAAAGGAATCAACCCATGGAGTTAGTCTGAGAATTTAATGAGGTTATTGCATGACGAGTCCTCACTAGTGATTTATTATCAAGTTACTCTGTTAGCCCTCTGTAAACACAAAAACAGAAAAGGATTAGGGAGATAACACTCCCATTCATTCACTGATAGTATTTTTTTGGGGATTTTTTTTTTTTTTTAATGTGGACCACTTTTAAAGTCTATGTTGAATTTGTTACAATATTGCTTCTGTTTCATGTTTTGGTTTTTGACCACGGTCACATGGGATCTTAGTTCCCTAACCAGGAATTGAACCCATACTCCCTGCATTTGAAGGTGAAATCTTAATCACTGGACCACCAGAGAAGTCCTTATAATATTGTTGAGAACCTACTATATGCCAGATTCTATGCAAGCACTGGAGATACAATATAGCATCAAGATAGGCATCTCAAGTTCCCAGAGGCAACAGCCTTCTTGGGAGACATAAATGAAGCAATAATCCAGATGAGTAGATCACTTCAACTAAGATGGAAAAACTTGAGCTGCAAATACTGCCCTACCTTCCTGTGAAGAGTGACTAGAGAGAAACCCAAGACAGCATTGTCTCCATAAGACTGTCTGAGGTTGTGGAGGTTTGGTGAAGATAGTCTGTAGAGTTTCTTCAGTTCTTTGATAAGAAAACAGGCCTTGGCTTCCCTGGTGGTCCAGTGGGTAAAGAGTCTGTCTTGCAGTGCAGAGGGTGCCAGTTCGATCAGCGGTCTGGGAAGATCCCACATGCTGTGGAGTGGCTGGACCAATGTGTCCAATTATGAGCCAGCACTCTGGAGCGCATGCTCCCAGAGCCAGTGCTCTGCAACGAGAGAGGCCACTGCAATGGAAGGCTCACACAGGCCAAAGAATAAACGTGGATGAAAAAATAAAATAAATGAAAGACTAATAAAAAGAGGCCAAAATTAAAAAAAGAAAACAGGCCTTATCAAGATGGCCCCGTCTACTCTTGGCCTTCACCTCGAATAGCAGTGCATTCTACTTTATGATGGGTAGACTGTGGAGGGTGACCCAGTACCATCTGTCCTTGGCATGCAAGCATTAGAGTCCAGACCAACGAGGCCTTTGTCCTGTGGTCCCTGTGGTGACTCACACTTTAGACCCTGATCCTCTCTCCTGGAGAAAGGGGTCTTGAGATGGGAAACTTCTGGACATTTCACTTGTGAAATGACCCCACTGTTCTGACTCAACTGAAGTCCCTGCCCTGCTGAGAAAGCCTTTTTCCTCTTTGAGCCCAGCACTGTTTATACACTCTCAGAAAGACAGGTGTCAGGAGGCAGCTGCTGCTTGTGGTCTCTTCTCCCCGCCCAGCTGCTAGATGGTCAGTTCCCTAACCAGGAATTGAACCCATACTCCCTGCATTTGAAGGTGAAATCTTAATCACTGGACCACCAGAGAAGTCCTTATAATATTGTTGAGAACCTACTATATGCCAGATTCTATGCAAGCACTGGAGATACAATATAGCATCAAGATAGGCATCTCAAGTTCCCAGAGGCAACAGCCTTCTTGGGAGACATAAATGAAGCAATAATCCAGATGAGTAGATCACTTCAACTAAGATGGAAAAACTTGAGCTGCAAATACTGCCCTACCTTCCTGTGAAGAGTGACTAGAGAGAAACCCAAGACAGCATTGTCTCCATAAGACTGTCTGAGGTTGTGGAGGTTTGGTGAAGATAGTCTGTAGAGTTTCTTCAGTTCTTTGATAAGAAAACAGGCCTTGGCTTCCCTGGTGGTCCAGTGGGTAAAGAGTCTGTCTTGCAGTGCAGAGGGTGCCAGTTCGATCAGCGGTCTGGGAAGATCCCACATGCTGTGGAGTGGCTGGACCAATGTGTCCAATTATGATCCAGGGCTATGGAGGCATGCACCCAGAGCTAGTGCTCTGCAACGAGAGAGGCCACTGCAATGGAAGGCTCACACAGGCCAAAGAATAAACGTGGATGAAAAAATAAAATAAATGAAAGACTAATAAAAAGAGGCCAAAATTAAAAAAGAAAACAGGCCTTATCAAGAGGGCCCCCGTCTACTCTTGGCCTTCACCTCGAATAGCAGTGCATTCTACTTTATGATGGGTAGACTGTGGAGGGTGACCCAGTACCATCTGTCCTTGGCATGCAAGCATTAGAGTCCAGACCAACGAGGCCTTTGTCCTGTGGTCCCTGTGGTGACTCACACTTTAGACCCTGATCCTCTCTCCTGGAGAAAGGGGTCTTGAGATGGGAAACTTCTGGACATTTCACTTGTGAAATGACCCCACTGTTCTGACTCAACTGAAGTCCCTGCCCTGCTGAGAAAGCCTTTTTCCTCTTTGAGCCCAGCACTGTTTATACACTCTCAGAAAGACAGGTGTCAGGAGGCAGCTGCTGCTTGTGGTCTCTTCTCCCCAGATACAAGAGCTACAGACCTACCCCACACGGGCTGCCATTGGCTGACAGGAAGCCAAAACAGACTCGAGCTCACCGCCCTTAGCCACCAAACCAGCAAACAAAGAGCTACAGGAAACACCTGGAGGAATGTGCAGCTGGCAAGGAGACACTGCCCAGGAAAAGAAAGGGTCTTTAGGATTAGTTAGGTCATTGAAGAGCTGAAGGAGGGGCTCAGCTGCTTAACTGTGTTTCTCTGGGTACCCACCAGCTGCTGGGAGCTAACAGCTGAGTTGCATTTGAGCAACTCAGCTGTTAGCTATCCCACATGTGTACGTTTGCTCATGCGCGCACGCACACACACACACACACACACACACACACACACACATACACGAAATCAGCCCTCTGCAGAACCAGTTACACACACACACACACACACACACACACACGAAATCAGCCCTCTGCAGAACCAGTTACACACACACACACACACACACACACACACGAAATCAGCCCTCTGCAGAACCAGTTTCCCTAGAGCCAAGGCAAGAATACTCACAAACGAAAGACTCCTCAGAGGGCTGTGTCTCTACCCTTCTCCTTTCTGTCATAGCTTCCTCAGTCTCAGCCAGAACGTTTAATCCCTTTCTGACCATGTCAATTTAAACTCATGGTATACGCATGAAGACAGAATCTTTAAATGATGTATCAGCCTATGTTATGTGAATGCATTTTTCCAACAGTGTCTCCATTTATTTCCAAACTTATTTATCTAGATCTCCATCCATACCTGCCTTCACCTGAAGCCTTTTTGGTGACCCAGTACCATCTGTCCTTGGCATGCAAGCATTAGAGTCCAGACCAACGAGGCCTTTGTCCTGTGGTCCCTGTGGTGACTCACACTTTAGACCCTGATCCTCTCTCCTGGAGAAAGGGGTCTTGAGATGGGAAACTTCTGGACATTTCACTTGTGAAATGACCCCACTGTTCTGACTCAACTGAAGTCCCTGCCCTGCTGAGAAAGCCTTTTTCCTCTTTGAGCCCAGCACTGTTTATACACTCTCAGAAAGACAGGTGTCAGGAGGCAGCTGCTGCTTGTGGTCTCTTCTCCCCAGATACAAGAGCTACAGACCTACCCCACACGGGCTGCCATTGGCTGACAGGAAGCCAAAACAGACTCGAGCTCACCGCCCTTAGCCACCAAACCAGCAAACAAAGAGCTACAGGAAACACCTGGAGGAATGTGCAGCTGGCAAGGAGACACTGCCCAGGAAAAGAAAGGGTCTTTAGGATTAGTTAGGTCATTGAAGAGCTGAAGGAGGGGCTCAGCTGCTTAACTGTGTTTCTCTGGGTACCCACCATTTGAGCAACTCAGCTGTTAGCTATCCCACATGTGTACGTTTGCTCATGCGCGCACGCACACACACACACACACACACACACACACACACACATACACGAAATCAGCCCTCTGCAGAACCAGTTACACACACACACACACATACACACACACACACACGAAATCAGCCCTCTGCAGAACCAGTTACACACACACACACACATACACACACACACACACGAAATCAGCCCTCTGCAGAACCAGTTTCCCTAGAGCCAAGGCAAGAATACTCACAAACGAAAGACTCCTCAGAGGGCTGTGTCTCTACCCTTCTCCTTTCTGTCATAGCTTCCTCAGTCTCAGCCAGAACGTTTAATCCCTTTCTGACCATGTCAATTTAAACTCATGGTATACGCATGAAGACAGAATCTTTAAATGATGTATCAGCCTATGTTATGTGAATGCATTTTTCCAACAGTGTCTCCATTTATTTCCAAACTTATTTATCTAGATCTCCATCCATACCTGCCTCATGCTTGTGTGTGCTCTTGCATCCTCAGTCATGTTCAGCTCTTTGTGACACTATGGATTATAGCCTGCCAGGCTCCTCTAGTCTGTGGGATTTTCCAGGCAAGAATAGTGAAGTGGGTGGCAATCTCTCTCCAGGGGATCTTCTTGACCCAGAGATGGAACCCAAGTCTCCTGCATTGGCAGGCAGGTTCTTTACTGCTGAGCCATGTGGGGAGCCCCCATATCTGCCTGCTGCTGCTGCTGCTTAGTCTCTTCAGTTGTGTCTACTCTGTGTGACCCCATGGACTGCAGCCTGCCAGGCTCCTCCAACCATGGAATTCTCCAGGCAAGAATACTGGAGTAGGTTGTCATGCCCTCCTCCAGGGAGATCTTCCTAACCCAGGGATGGCAACTGTGATGTATGCAGGGGTGTCAGATTACAGGGCTCCCACACTCCCTCTTAGGAAACTCCCAACTGCAGTTTCATTTTTAAGTCCTGTTGGGGAGGAGGATTAGAAGAGGGCAGTGAGGAGAAGGTATCTGCACAGCACAGTTTACTCAACCCAGGTCTTTTCACTCAACCGCTAGGCAGTGTACATAGACTCTCATACCAAGTCATGGACAGCATATGGAGGCATGAAAAGAAAAAAAACACAGTGGTTCCTCCTATGGAGGTGTATGCAGTAACTACTGGAGCGGGAATGCAAACTTGCAATGCCACGAGGCATTGATCAAAAGCAAAATATGAAGATGTGCTGACTCTTGGGTATGAAAGTGTTAACAGTAATAAATTACATGTATATACCATTAACAGGCTCTGGTGTAAGAATTGTGTATAACAGTGTACAAATGTTGAAAAGCCCTGAGGTAAGAATGTTTTTAAAGAGAACTAGTAGGATTATTCAGGGAAAGTATCTTGAAGCCCTTCTCCTTTCTGTCATAGCTTCCTCAGTCTCAGCCAGAACGTTTAATCCCTTTCTGACCATGTCAATTTAAACTCATGGTATACGCATGAAGACAGAATCTTTAAATGATGTATCAGCCTATGTTATGTGAATGCATTTTTCCAACAGTGTCTCCATTTATTTCCAAACTTATTTATCTAGATCTCCATCCATACCTGCCTCATGCTTGTGTGTGCTCTTGCATCCTCAGTCATGTTCAGCTCTTTGTGACACTATGGATTATAGCCTGCCAGGCTCCTCTAGTCTGTGGGATTTTCCAGGCAAGAATAGTGAAGTGGGTGGCAATCTCTCTCCAGGGGATCTTCTTGACCCAGAGATGGAACCCAAGTCTCCTGCATTGGCAGGCAGGTTCTTTACTGCTGAGCCATGTGGGGAGCCCCCATATCTGCCTGCTGCTGCTGCTGCTTAGTCTCTTCAGTTGTGTCTACTCTGTGTGACCCCATGGACTGCAGCCTGCCAGGCTCCTCCAACCATGGAATTCTCCAGGCAAGAATACTGGAGTAGGTTGTCATGCCCTCCTCCAGGGAGATCTTCCTAACCCAGGGATGGCAACTGTGATGTATGCAGGGGTGTCAGATTACAGGGCTCCCACACTCCCTCTTAGGAAACTCCCAACTGCAGTTTCATTTTTAAGTCCTGTTGGGGAGGAGGATTAGAAGAGGGCAGTGAGGAGAAGGTATCTGCACAGCACAGTTTACTCAACCCAGGTCTTTTCACTCAACCGCTAGGCAGTGTACATAGACTCTCATACCAAGTCATGGACAGCATATGGAGGCATGAAAAGAAAAAAAACACAGTGGTTCCTCCTATGGAGGTGTATGCAGTAACTACTGGAGCGGGAATGCAAACTTGCAATGCCACGAGGCATTGATCAAAAGCAAAATATGAAGATGTGCTGACTCTTGGGTATGAAAGTGTTAACAGTAATAAATTACATGTATATACCATTAACAGGCTCTGGTGTAAGAATTGTGTATAACAGTGTACAAATGTTGAAAAGCCCTGAGGTAAGAATGTTTTTAAAGAGAACTAGTAGGATTATTCAGGGAAAGTATCTTGAAGAGGCAGCAGGTGAAGGAAGAAACTCTAGAGTCTCCTATATCTCTTAAACCTGTTTCAATACCTCCTTGTCTAGTCACTGGTGCTTGACTTTTTTCATCTGGGAACTTGAGATAACAGTATTTCACAGTGTGCTTGTGGACACTTCAAGAGACATTCTGTGCATAAGGCACCAGGCAGGGTGTCTGGCAAGAGTCGATGCTCAGCACACGGTAAGTGCTCATATTCTAGAAGAAAGTATATCAAAATCTTCTACAAGTAGTTGTTGACCACAATAACTGTCAGAGTACAGAAAATTGCAAATGTGGGTACTGCTGCAAGGAAAAGTGAGCAGGTGAGAATTGACAAGGTGAGAGGTCCTGAGGCAGGTAGGCCCGTGCACAGTGTCTGAGGTTGAAAAGTCTGGAAGAGCATCATGTTTCCATCTTAGGGACTCAGAATGACAAAAAAAAAGGTAGTGGGTAGGGAATGGCATCTTAAGAATATTTTGTACTTGTTCCAGACTGCTGGCCAGGCCAGGGAGTAAAGCAGGTAAGAAGGCTGTTGTGTTATTTCAGTTGTGACAAGGCCCAGACTAGGACTAGGTGCTGGCCTAAATGGGAGGGGATAATCAGAGATTTTCCTCTTCCACATGGAAATGGAATGGTGAGAAGTGATTTTTAGCATAAGTGACTTATTTCACAGAGTGATTTTTAAGTCCGTAGGGGCATAGAACTGCAGTTTACTCAACCCAGGTCTTTTCACTCAACCGCTAGGCAGTGTACATAGACTCTCATACCAAGTCATGGACAGCATATGGAGGCATGAAAAGAAAAAAAACACAGTGGTTCCTCCTATGGAGGTGTATGCAGTAACTACTGGAGCGGGAATGCAAACTTGCAATGCCACGAGGCATTGATCAAAAGCAAAATATGAAGATGTGCTGACTCTTGGGTATGAAAGTGTTAACAGTAATAAATTACATGTATATACCATTAACAGGCTCTGGTGTAAGAATTGTGTATAACAGTGTACAAATGTTGAAAAGCCCTGAGGTAAGAATGTTTTTAAAGAGAACTAGTAGGATTATTCAGGGAAAGTATCTTGAAGAGGCAGCAGGTGAAGGAAGAAACTCTAGAGTCTCCTATATCTCTTAAACCTGTTTCAATACCTCCTTGTCTAGTCACTGGTGCTTGACTTTTTTCATCTGGGAACTTGAGATAACAGTATTTCACAGTGTGCTTGTGGACACTTCAAGAGACATTCTGTGCATAAGGCACCAGGCAGGGTGTCTGGCAAGAGTCGATGCTCAGCACACGGTAAGTGCTCATATTCTAGAAGAAAGTATATCAAAATCTTCTACAAGTAGTTGTTGACCACAATAACTGTCAGAGTACAGAAAATTGCAAATGTGGGTACTGCTGCAAGGAAAAGTGAGCAGGTGAGAATTGACAAGGTGAGAGGTCCTGAGGCAGGTAGGCCCGTGCACAGTGTCTGAGGTTGAAAAGTCTGGAAGAGCATCATGTTTCCATCTTAGGGACTCAGAATGACAAAAAAAAAAAAGGTAGTGGGTAGGGAATGGCATCTTAAGAATATTTTGTACTTGTTCCAGACTGCTGGCCAGGCCAGGGAGTAAAGCAGGTAAGAAGGCTGTTGTGTTATTTCAGTTGTGACAAGGCCCAGACTAGGACTAGGTGCTGGCCTAAATGGGAGGGGATAATCAGAGATTTTCCTCTTCCACATGGAAATGGAATGGTGAGAAGTGATTTTTAGCATAAGTGACTTATTTCACAGAGGATAAAACCAAGATTCGGAAAGGGGAAGTGAACAGTCAAAGTTGCCAATGATATCTGTTAATAGATATTGTCACATCTGAAGCTAGGACCCCTAGAGTTATTTCCGCCACCGCACAGCTGGCCCACACAGACATTGGCAAGGGTTTCTTCAGGCAGGATCAGTGTTCAGGAGCTGTCAAGTCTGGTCTCTCTCTGACCACTTTGGTCAGAATTCCTTTCTTACAGCAGCCCAGTTTTGTTTTTGTTTTTTTTTTTGTTTTTTGCCTTCTGGGTAAACCCTTTTAGAGAGTTAATTGTTAACTGGAGCTCTGTCATATTAGGATTTAAAGCGTGTCCACCCCTCTCTAAATGGTATTTGCATTTCAATGGCAGGTACTTAAAAACCTTAGAGCCTGCTGGAGTCAAAAGATTTTTTTTTTTAAAGGTGCAATCAGAGGTTGATATTTTGAGCTGGGAGCCTTTACTGGTAGATCTTAAGTGGACCTGAGTATTTTCTCCTACCTCTGATCTTTTAATAAATCCCTTTCATCTATTAGCCTCTACTCTTTGACATTCATTCATTCGATCAATTTTCACTGACATCTACTAAGCATCAAACACTCAGGTAAGGCCTTGGCCTACATTCTAGCTGTAAACCCAGGGTTATAAGGACTCCTGGCAGTGGAAAGAACTGAGTAACCTGAGAATACACATCCCACGTTGAAATATTGAGAGACAAGAGTTAGCCAGATCAAATGAGGGGTAGGAGAGGGGCAGAGCATCCTTTAGCAGAGGCCCAGAGACCACAGTCCAAGGTACAGGCTAATGGACACCAGTTAAAGGAAGGAAAAGCTGCTTTTAGTTGAGTCCTTGGAGGGGAAAGAGGCCCCAGATACGCCCTTGTTTCTGTTAGGGATGTTCCTTCTGAAGGTCATGACCATGGTGACAGTCTGCCATTGATTTCCTTAGCGCAGAGCTTCACTGTTAATGTGGGCGATGGGGTCAGAAACCCCTACATCCTAGAGGCATCATAGGTTACAAACTGACAACCTAGGCAGATACACTCTAAAAAACTGCTTAACACTTTAAAAGATTAGTTGCCATCAGTAGAATTTAGGGAGATGCCAAATAGAAGTCTACATTTCAAGTTTCTCTTGAAAAATTAAAATATCTGATATTACTGGTTTCCCAGGATAGCAATGAACTAAAGCTAAGGAGTGGGGTTCTTTTCAGACAAGACTTGAGCTACCTCTCCAAGTTCACTACATCCTCTGCCCAGCTATCCTCACTCATTGACTACCTGGCTTTACCCACACCTGTCTGCTACCCACAAAACTTTAAAGGGCCCCTCCCAGCTGGTAAATCAAGGAGCTCTTGCTCCAGGCTGCCCGGCCATAACCTCCTCTTATCTGATGTGCTCTGGACAGCCTCAGGTTTACTAGGTTAGGGTTGAATTAAGGCCCACTCTTGTTCATGGGAATGAGGGTGGGAAGTAGAAGAACCAGGGTTCAGGTGAGGATAAAATGACTTGGAGCCTTTACTGGTAGATCTTAAGTGGACCTGAGTATTTTCTCCTACCTCTGATCTTTTAATAAATCCCTTTCATCTATTAGCCTCTACTCTTTGACATTCATTCATTCGATCAATTTTCACTGACATCTACTAAGCATCAAACACTCAGGTAAGGCCTTGGCCTACATTCTAGCTGTAAACCCAGGGTTATAAGGACTCCTGGCAGTGGAAAGAACTGAGTAACCTGAGAATACACATCCCACGTTGAAATATTGAGAGACAAGAGTTAGCCAGATCAAATGAGGGGTAGGAGAGGGGCAGAGCATCCTTTAGCAGAGGCCCAGAGACCACAGTCCAAGGTACAGGCTAATGGACACCAGTTAAAGGAAGGAAAAGCTGCTTTTAGTTGAGTCCTTGGAGGGGAAAGAGGCCCCAGATACGCCCTTGTTTCTGTTAGGGATGTTCCTTCTGAAGGTCATGACCATGGTGACAGTCTGCCATTGATTTCCTTAGCGCAGAGCTTCACTGTTAATGTGGGCGATGGGGTCAGAAACCCCTACATCCTAGAGGCATCATAGGTTACAAACTGACAACCTAGGCAGATACACTCTAAAAAACTGCTTAACACTTTAAAAGATTAGTTGCCATCAGTAGAATTTAGGGAGATGCCAAATAGAAGTCTACATTTCAAGTTTCTCTTGAAAAATTAAAATATCTGATATTACTGGTTTCCCAGGATAGCAATGAACTAAAGCTAAGGAGTGGGGTTCTTTTCAGACAAGACTTGAGCTACCTCTCCAAGTTCACTACATCCTCTGCCCAGCTATCCTCACTCATTGACTACCTGGCTTTACCCACACCTGTCTGCTACCCACAAAACTTTAAAGGGCCCCTCCCAGCTGGTAAATCAAGGAGCTCTTGCTCCAGGCTGCCCGGCCATAACCTCCTCTTATCTGATGTGCTCTGGACAGCCTCAGGTTTACTAGGTTAGGGTTGAATTAAGGCCCACTCTTGTTCATGGGAATGAGGGTGGGAAGTAGAAGAACCAGGGTTCAGGTGAGGATAAAATGACTTGGAGCTGGTAGGAGATCAGAGACCCAGACTTCTCTCAATGCAAGGGAAAGGACTGGCTGCATATCTGGGGTACACTTGTTTGTATAAGATCGTTGTTATCCAGGGCCCTGGTAGCTTTTGAGATTTAGCTCAAACATTTTCTTTCCACCTATGCAAACAAATGGTGCTGTGAGAAAGTCAGAACTCTCCATAACTCATCACCTTTGCCCTTCACAACTTCCCCATTTTCCTCTCTTCTGGGAAGGGAGAGCATGTAGGTGTGATTCCACAGGTGGGCAGAATGGAGGTAAGCAAAGCTGTCATTGGAAAATTCCTTTTCCCACTCACTTGGTGTGTGAATGAGCATGTAGCTGCTCTGGTATTAATCCACAGCACAGCACAAAGCCAACAGGTCCAAACTGTTCAGGGCCAATGAGATCAGATGTCTGGAAAAAACACAGTCCACTTCAGCAAGAACAGCAAAGG
The DNA here is from genome assembly GCA_022376925.1 of Tragulus kanchil. Lineage (NCBI taxonomy): Eukaryota > Metazoa > Chordata > Mammalia > Artiodactyla > Tragulidae > Tragulus > Tragulus kanchil. The sequence continues at coordinate 76,395,815 of JAIOJX010000024.1, read as the reverse complement.
TCAGACATCCATTCATTCATCATGCAGGTGATTATAGAGACTGCTTGAATGGTGTTCTCTGTACCTGCTCTTGGAGGTCCTGGTAGGAACTATAACTTTTACAGTAGTTTCCTACCAGCTATCAGAATGTCAGAAGGTTTTACTCATCTCAGGACCAACACAGAGCCTTTGAAGAGATGAGGTTAATTCCTACTTAAAATTACAATTCTCATCTATTATTTAAATGTCCAAAGTGCTATTCTAGAATCTGGATAGAATACGGATCTCATTTAATCCTCATAACATTTTGAGATAGATTTTGTTCTTAATCCTATTTTACAAATGGGGAAATGGAGGCCTGGTGAAGTAATCTGTCCCACATTTCACTACCAGTAGGTAGACTGTAGTAGCCTGCAGTAGACTTTGTGACCCCAAGAACTATACACACTAGTGCTGTCCTTCACTATTTCCTGGAGTTTGCTCAAATTTATGCTCATTGAGTTGGTGATGCCATCCAACCATCTCATCTTCTGTCACACCCTTCTTCTACTGCCCTCAATCTTTCCCAGCATCAGGATCTTTTCCAGTGAGCCAGCTTTTCACATCAAGTGGCTAAAGTACTGGAACTTCAGCTTCAACATTAGTCCTTCCAACGAATATTCAGGGTTGATTTCCTTTAGGATTGACTGGTTTGATCTCCTTGCACTCCAAGGGACTCTCAAGAGTCTTCTCCAACATCACAGTTTGAATGTATCTATTCTTCAGTGCTCAGCCTTCTTTATGGTTCAACTGTCACATCCGTACATGACTACTGGAAAAACCGTAGCTTTGTCTATCTATACAGAGCTTTGTCAGCAAAGTGATATCTCATCTTATTAATACACTGTTTAGGTAGGTGGTAGAACTGAGATTAGACCTCTAGGCAAACTGCACTAGAGTCTGAGCTCCTGACTTCTTTGTAATACTGCCTCACTAGGTCTGGAAATTGAAATCTTATCAGTCAGGAATCTGATCCAAACAAGGAAAGATTATTACTGATTCCACTTAGTAGCCCAAATGAACTTTCAGTTCAACTAACTGAAAATAATGGCAATAATTGTGCTAATTTGCCTTCCAGTGATTGCCAGGAAAATGGAGATGGTTTAGAACCAAAAGCAGAAGAAAAGAACAGAGATTATTTAATCTACCTCCTAATATCTGAGATAGGAAAATTTAGGGATTTAGACAAACTCACACAGATAGTTAGGAAGAAGAACCTGGGCCAGAACCCATAGATTCTCCCTCCCAGCCCATAACTCTTTCCCTGTGGCACCATTCATTGTTAGCCGGGTGCTAGCACTAGCCTGGAAGCCAGGATTTCCCACGATCTTTCCTGACCACAGGCTCGTCAAGGAGCAGATGTCAGCCTCACAGAAGTGGCTTTCTTTCCCTTGGGGCTCATTTGTTGCAGCATCAAGGATTCCCCCACCCAAACCTCTTATCAAGAGCCAGGATGCGGCATTAATCTTCAGCTCCCAGAGCCCTGTCTACACTCTCTGGGGTGGTGCCTATCATCCAGCAACAGCTGACTAAGCACAGGATAGTACTCTTTTACCAAGTCGAAAAGCTTGGAGCAGAATGCGCCAATCAATACCTGGGCCCTGAACACATAAATGCTACCAACTGCAACTCCTCTAACAATTCCTGCTCACAGCCCCTGTTCCCTCACCTGGCTAGGGGTGCTCTCTACTCTATTTAGTCAGATCTAAAGTGAATAACACACTGTTGGACCACACAGTCCTATTGTGTAAGTTGAGGGACTATTAGTCTACCGAGAGAAAAGAACAACCCCAAGATCAGTCTGCTATTCTATGATTTCCCTGGTTTGGAAACAGACGTGAGTAATGGTGTCCCCTTAACTTTCATACAACCCTCCCTGACTTTCAGGCCTTTGACTAAACAATGAAATATCCTTCATGAGAGAAGCTTATTGAGAAGCAAGAAGAGAGATGCTGATTTTGTTCTGAATAAGAGAAGAGCATACCAGGATGGATAAAAATTCAACCCTAGCCTCATTTGTAAAGACCTACCAAAAAAACTAGATTCTTGACAAATGAGTACCTAGGACATTTGTGTTAGAAGGTAGCTATGGAAATGGGGCCATTCTTTTTAACAACTCTGACACAGCTGAGTCCCTAACCAATTCTATTTGTGATACAAAAGAGCTAACTTCCCTGACTCTCACCTCCTGGCTCCCCAACCCTCCCAGTGTATCACACACAGCCTCCCAGACCTACCTCCCATGCAGGACACCTAGGTCAAACTGTTTGTTGAAGATCATAGATGTTATGAAATGAAATGTGTATGTAGTGGCGGTATGCCACTGGTCATGAGTCAACATGTTTAAAATTAAGTATAGCTCATTTATGCTTCCCAGGTGGTGCAGGGGTAAAGAATATGTCTGTCAAGTCAGGAAACATAAGAGACTCAGATTCCATCCCTGGGTTGGGAAGATCCCCTGGAGTAGGAAATGGCAACCCACTGCAGTATCCTTGCTTGGAAAATTCCATGGATAGAGGCATCTGGAGAGTTACAACCCATGAGGGTTATAGAGTTGTACATGACTGAGTGACTGAGCATGCATGCATAGCCCACTTATGGTCAACCAAACGATAGCCCAGGTCAAAAATGTACTTGTGACTTCATTGTGAACTGCAGAGCTAGCAAGTGACACGGAGGCGGGGAAGCCTCATAAGTAGAATGCAAGAGTCAGGGATAAGAAAGACTGTTCTTTCACAGATCCTATCCATATAGTCATAGCTATACATGGGTAACAAACCTTTGCTCTCGGTGTTTGATGTCTGAATTTTAGCTAACTGGTAACACTGGTCTGTCATATGTCCAGCTCCAAGGCTTGTATTCCTGAGGCTCAATTGCTCTGGTAGAATGGTCAGTGCCACACGAGAGCCCCAAACGATCACAAGGAGGCTGGACTAGAATTTTAACACTTCTGCCCCAACCTGGAAAGGGGCCCAATGTCCTCTGTTTACCATCCTAGTCTGTGAACAGATGGTTTAAATCATTTTTAATATGATTACTTAGAACGTACAATAAATGCTTGCTGAAAGAACTAATGAGTAAGGTCGAGCAAGGATGCATAAGATGAGCCCTGGTTAGCCTAAGGAAAGCTCATATTAGAACTCTGACCCAACTAGTGTTTTCACAGGGACATTAGAATATGCATTAAAGGAGGGAAGTAAGGAGCTATTTCCCAGGAAAGAAGGAAGGCTTGGAAATGTCCCTACCACCTATGCCTTAGGACTTCTGAATCCAACTGAAGAGAAATACTGTAAGACACAAAGAATTCGAATCCAAGAGAAATGAAAATTAGTGACGGAGGAATTTTACCTTCTCTATACCACACGACTTTATCTGCTACATTTTTATTAAAGTAACCCCCAAAAGTGTACATTTGTCCATAAAGCTGTACATTTTTCCATACAACAACATTATTATACAATTATTAACCTTTGTCTTTTCTGTTAAAATAGCTTACAAACATATTTTTTGACTTAATAGGAGAGACAGGCCTGCTCAACAGTCCAGCTCTGGGTGTTTGTTGTTTTTAAAGTGAATGTCAAAACGAAGAGAGGAAAAGATCAAGCATGAGATCAATGAGGCTACTTATAAAAAGGCAGGGACCTGTTTGCAGACAAAATGCGGTGATTCACAGCTTTGTTTCAACCCGTAGGCCAGAAAATGAGCACTTGGGTCTATGGGCCTGAAGTTAACTTTAGAGCAAAAGGGCCTGGAAGGTCGCTTGGGATTTGGAACGTACAAGAGGCAGAACTAGCAGGAATGAGTAGGGAGGGTGTTTGGTAAATAGCACCTGAGTTAGAATTGAGTAGCTAAGAAATCAAAAAAAGCGGACTGGCAGTGGGGAGAAAAGTTCCTCACTAAGGGCAATAGCAGGAGACAGCCAGGTTGACCAAATGTCCCAGCTACATCCTTCTTAAGGTTACTGGTTTGGGAAACTCAAAGCCTTGAGGACCCCTCACTAACGTCACTGAGAAACTGAAACAAAGGGATTTCTTCCCCATGTGATTTTACATTTTTATCCAACACAAAAAGGTAAATATTGCACAAGTCTATCGACAAATTCAGATTGTACTGAGACAGCAGCCTCTCCCACAGGCACTCTGAGCACCAGGGAGAAAAAAAAAAAATAGCCCAAGGCTTGGCTTTTAGTATCAGCTCTACAAGAATACCAAGTAGTCCTGCAGAACTTGGGTCATTCTCTCATTCAGCCAAGACATATCTGCAAGGCTAAGCACAAAGTCACAGTCCTGAGGACAGAGGGAGAGATGGTTTCCTAAGCCCACCAGGGCAGCAGGAGGCTGTGAGAGCCCATGCTCCTCCAGATCCTCTTGGGGCCCTGGAAGCCATATTGCACAGTGACTGAGAACTCTTGTCCTAGAAAATTTGGTAGTTCCATGACCCAACCAGAAGGTTAGGGGGAGTGGGGCATGGTTGGGAGGAAAGGAGTTAGGAATGTTGTGCTTTCAAAAAGAAGGCAGTAATCAAGGACCTGAAGTTCCCTATAGCTTTTGAGCCACCTCTTGAAGGGATAATGGTAGCATCATTAGGACTTTCATCTGGGTACAAAAAGAAAGGTTTTGACCAAAGAAACATCCCAGTGGATACTCCTTGGATTCCAAAATTCCAATACAAATCACCCTCAAGTTATTTGTCACACATACTCACACACAGAGCAGCATATAGCAAGGGAATGCTCTGTGCAGAATACCCTTCTGTCCAACAACTTCCAATCCCAACCTTACTCCCCTGACCCCTAAAACAAAAAGCTTTATATTTCTGGTGGGAAGTAACATCTACAGGTCCCCAAGAATATAATTAGAAACAAGTCATGATTTCAAGAAAAGCTACTCAGGACAGAAAGAAGCAGGAGAGGTCTTTTCATTCTCTGCCTAGGAACTCATAAAAAATAAAAATAAGAGGATTAGGCAACATAGTATGACTTCAGTCCAGGCTTGAATGCCCTTGAGTAAGAGAGGGTCGGGATGCAGGTGTCCTGATTGGGAGAGTAAGAGGTTTGAACTCAACCTCTTCTCTCTCCAAGGACAGATCCTGACCTCTCTTGTTCACAGTTGCTAATCTTGTTTGCTCCCTGTCACATCTTCCTGGGGTGTTAGCCAAGCTTCTGTCACCTAACCTTGGCCAGACCGTTCCTCCCTTCCATAGACAGACACTGGCTGCCAGACTCAAGCACACAATTCTCTACAAAGGCACCTGGGGAGGCCACTTCCAAGCAGCTCCCTTTAAGGATTTTTTTCTTAAAAAAAAAAAAAAATCTTTTGGTTTTTTTCTTTCCTTTTCTTAAAAAAAATAACATATAAATATATAAATAGCTCTTCATTTCAAACACAGTTCCCCAGGTTGAGGTATGCAGTGGCCTGTTGTCACAGCAGAATGAGTACAGTAGAGTGCCAGGTGGAGGTCGCGGGGGATTTAACTGGAGACTGCCATAACGTAGTTCTTTGAGGGGCTGCTCCTGCCCAGTATCATTTGGTTCTTGCAGGTGAGCAGCCCATAGGACGTGGCCACCGGAGTCTCCTCGTACAGGACACAGATGGAGCCATTCTCCCCAATGCGGTAGGACACCTCGTAGGGGTCCACCCACAGGGTCAGCTCCCTGGGGAGCAATTGGTGCAGCTGAGGCTGGCTGAGTCCAATCTGGCTAGCCACTTTACTGATGATGGGGTCCATCTTGTGGTTGATGCGGATGCAGCGGTAGCCGGAGCCCTTGGATGGTTTTTCAGGAAACCAGTGGTGTTTGTAGTGCTCTGTGAAGACAGGACAAGGGGGACAGGCACTGGTTAGAGCAGTTGGGCCATGGAGGTCACCACAAGCAGGGGGAGGGTGATGGGCCGTATGTGAAGTCGCTTCAGTTGTGCCCAAATCTGTGCAACCCTGTGGACTACAACCCTCCAGGCTCCTTTGCCCATGGATTCTCCAGGCAAGACTACTGGACTGGGTTGCCATTTCCAACTCCAAGGGATCTTCCTGACCCAGGGATAGAACCCAAGTCTCTATCCCATTGGAAGGTGGGTTCTTTACCCCTAGTGCTACCTGGGTGAGGATGATGGGATAGTAGGAGAGGAAAGCATCTACTTATTTTAAATAAGCAAAATGGTTTATCACAAGTTTCATAACCCTCTTGAAACACTCCTGACACTGTAGCAGAAAGAAACAATTATGGAATCTGGGAAGACTCCCTCCTTTCTAGAACATGGGGTGTATTGGGAGGGTGTCCCAGAGCCCTGGGGCAATCCTTTGTGGCCACTATATTGCCTTTGACATATTCCCAGTTTAAGGAGGAGGGGTGTGACTGAGACTGACATGTCCAAGCAGGCCTTCTGGGAACCTATGAACCGGAAGTTTCAAGGCTGAAAAGGCTGCCCTCATTGTCAGACCCACAGCAAGCCACCATGCCTCCCACCCTGTGCCTCTGTGGTTCCCTCTACCTTAAAAAGTCAGAGACCTGTAACAGTGACCAAGGGAGGCAAACCAGGATGTCCTAGCGAAACATATGCTGTTCCTCTGAAGGATCTGTGTGGGCACGTTTAGAGATGACTATTGCTGCCCAGGACTGCCGGCCAACAGCAAGGGGATAGGTCTCTCCCCAGCCAATAGCTGCTTATCTCTTGTCCACATCTCACACCACATCGCCCCCAACCCCAACAGCCCCCCGCAGAGCACTGTTATTACATACAAGGCTCTCTCGGTATAATAATAGGTGGCAGATGGCTAAGCGAGGCGGCGGGCAGAGGATAGAAAGGGGGCCCAGATTCCAACTTGGAGTGAGTCAACAACAGAGGCAGGCACAGCACAGCCAGCGCGGCAGCCGGGAGAACCACAGCTGGGAGTCCAAGTTGTTTAGAAGATTCAATTGCGCCTTCTTGTTCCCAAAGGCCTCCTTGGCCGGTCAGGCTTTGATGCCTGGAGAGTCTCAGGTCTAGTGAGGGAGATGAGCCCGCTCTCAGACCCACAGGTACCCCCAGCCCCTGGCCCCGCTTCGGGGGATAAGCTGGGGACCCGGAATCGCATTCAGGACTAATATGTCTGTCTGCAACAGCGTAGAGGGTAGTACCCAGCCAGAACCACTGAGGACCCGGACCCAACAGCGGGGCCAAGGGAGAGACGTGATCCAGAAGAATGGGCAGAGGGCAAGGATGGAGGGTGGGAGGGACTGCAGGCCGCCCCGGGAGCTAGAGGGAGCTGAGTGCCGGAGCGGGTCAGTGGGGAGCCTTGCCCTAGGTGGAGAAGACGCCTCTGGCAGGGAGTGGGTCTGAACCCCAGTGGCAGAGTTTGGCGGGCGCCTGGACCCTCCGCAATGTGCTCACCAGTCAGTGCTTCCTGAAGAGCCCCGCTGAAAACCTTAAGTCTCTGCTCATTCACGCAGCCCCGAGTCCTTAGAAGGCTGGAGGTGAAACCCACAGCGGCCGCGATCTCCGGGAGCACTTCTGTTCTCTCGGTCCAGCGGGTCTGGCTCATGTCTTGGACGGCTTAGGGAGCGGCGACCGACGTGGGGATCAGTGATAAGTCTCTGATGGGACGGGCAGACCAAGAAGCCACAGCTCGCTCCGCCGTCTCTCAGGCTCTGCCCAGACTTTGCCCGAGAGGCGCTTTTCAGGCTGTTGCGAGAGGTGGAGGAGATGGCTGCGGAGCCCATTGGCCGCCGCCAGAGGATAGGGGCGGAGCCTGGCGTCCACCCCGCCCCGCGCTCCCTTGGCCTCCGCTCCGCCCCCGCTCACCACCGCCTCCTTTGCGCTGAGGTCATCTCCACCGCAGAGCACTGTTATTACATACAAGGCTCTCTCGGTATAATAATAGGTGGCAGATGGCTAAGCGAGGCGGCGGGCAGAGGATAGAAAGGGGGCCCAGATTCCAACTTGGAGTGAGTCAACAACAGAGGCAGGCACAGCACAGCCAGCGCGGCAGCCGGAGAACCACAGCTGGGAGTCCAAGTTGGTTAGAAGATTCAGTTGCGCCTTCTTGTGCCCAAAGGCCTCCTTGGCCGGTCAGGCTTTGATGCCTGGAGAGTCTCAGGTCTAGTGAGGGAGATGAGCCCGCTCTCAGACCCACAGGTACCCCCAGCCCCTGGCCCCGCTTCGGGGGATAAGCTGGGGACCCGGAATCGCATTCAGGACTAATATGTCTGTCTGCAACAGCGTAGAGGGTAGTACCCAGCCAGAACCACTGAGGACCCGGACCCAACAGCGGGGCCAAGGGAGAGACGTGATCCAGAAGAATGGGCAGAGGGCAAGGATGGAGGGTGGGAGGGACTGCAGGCCGCCCCGGGAGCTAGAGGGAGCTGAGTGCCGGAGCGGGTCAGTGGGGAGCCTTGCCCTAGGTGGAGAAGACGCCTCTGGCAGGGAGTGGGTCTGAACCCCAGTGGCAGAGTTTGGCGGGCGCCTGGACCCTCCGCAATGTGCTCACCAGTCAGTGCTTCCTGAAGAGCCCCGCTGAAAACCTTAAGTCTCTGCTCATTCACGCAGCCCCGAGTCCTTAGAAGGCTGGAGAGGAAACCCACAGCGGCCGCGATCTCCGGGAGCACTTCTGTTCTCTCGGTCCAGCGGGTCTGGCTCATGTCTTGGACGGCTTAGGGAGCGGCGACCGACGTGGGGATCAGTGATAAGTCTCTGATGGGACGGGCAGACCAAGAAGCCACAGCTCGCTCCGCCGTCTCTCAGGCTCTGCCCAGACTTTGCCCGAGAGGCGCTTTTCAGGCTGTTGCGAGAGGTGGAGGAGATGGCTGCGGAGCCCATTGGCCGCCGCCAGAGGATAGGGGCGGAGCCTGGCGTCCACCCCGCCCCGCGCTCCCTTGGCCTCCGCTCCGCCCCCGCTCACCACCGCCTCCTTTGCGCTGAGGTCATCTCCCACTGACGTCAGTACTGGGAACTCAAGACGGCTTGCAGGAGGTGGGAGGCAAGAAGCGTAAGGGGAGTCAGGGAGGGGCTGAAGGCTCTCAGGAAAGGAGGTCAGGGCTTCAGGATCTGACCTCTCCTTTTCTCCCATCCTTCCAGCAGACAGATTAAAGGACACCTCCAACAGGAAGCCTTCCTTGACACCATCTCTTCCAGGTGGTGCCCTATTCTGACTCCCACATTTTCAACCACACCCTGTCAAAACTACTCACCAATTTTACCACTTTCCAGGGTTTCCTAACTAGTCAGAATGGGTTCTTCTTGACTCTCCGGAAGTGGAGACTTCTATTTACTTCCACAATGAGGTCAAGTTCCCCCCAACAAGTTCTGCTCATCCTCTCCAGCAATACCTTTTCTCTCCCCTAGAATTATAAGAACTCACCTGCTGCTGGGTGAGTAAGGGTGGAGGTCTTTCTTTTCCACACTGGGAACCAGGCTGTGAACCTGACACCATCACAGGCCCTCCTTGAAGTCTGTTGAGGGGGATAACTCCTTACCAATATCCTAGGGTTCAGCATATATGTGTGCCCTATACATACTAAGTGAGTCAAGCCCAATGGCCTCTGTAAATTCTTATTTTCCTGGACCATCCTCTGCTAGGCGTAATCTCCTCTTTTTTCCTTGACCCCCAGGTTACTCTGCCTCTTTCCCCGCTGTGTCTCCCCTGGCTCTCTTCCTCCCCCTTTCCTCATTATGTTCACTCATTCCTCTTTCTTTTCTCGCCACTTTTAAAGATTTATTTATTTATTTATTTTGGGCGGGGGTCGGGTTGGGGAGGGAGGGGAGCAGGCGGGCCACTTCTATTGGTCTTTCGTTTCTCTATGTTCATCCATCTTTGTTCTTTGGCTCCTGTGGGCCTCTCATCGCGGTAGCGTCTGTCGTTGCAGAGCGCTAGCTCTGGGTGCATGCGCTCCAGAGCTCTGGCTCGGTAATTGAACACATCAGTCCAGCCACTCTGCAGCACGTGGGATCTTCCCAGGCCAGGGCTCGAACAGGCGCCCCCTGCAATGCAAGGCGGTGTCCTTTTCCACTGGACCACCAGGGGAAGCCCTTCTGGCCACTTTTTCTCCTCAGACAGATCCTATTCATGTTGTCCACTTTGATGTTTACTTTTTTTTTTTTTTTACAATTGATTTTCCTATCTACAAGGTCTGGGCTCCTCCTACCTGCTCTGTCTCTCTTCTTGAATGTCCAGCCACCACATCAATGTCCGTCTAAAGCCCACCATCAGCTCCAAAGCCAGCTCCCTTTGTGATCTCCATTTCTATCAAATACCATTGTTTCCCCAGTTACTCTACTCAGAGAACTCACACTTTTGGCATGTATTTTGTTCCTTAGATCCACTCTCAAGACCTGTTGCTTCTTCATTGGTAGATGACTGCAGTAGACATTGTCAAATCCAATCCCTCCGCCACCCTTCTCACTGTTAGCAGACCTTCTTTCCTAAAGTTTTGCATTCACTTGCTCTTCTTTTGCTCAGATCATTCTGAGATATCCTCTGTTTGTCTACTGCGTTAAGTATGGGCTCCTTTGTTTAATAGTTAAGATCTTTCATAATTTGGCTCTGTCTACCTTGGTTTCTGCCACTTTGTGCTCCCTCACTGTATTCTAAGCATCAGAGCAGTTCTATATCCCAGAGCACTCAACATTTGCCTATGATCCCCATCCCTGCCCTATAATATGGTCCCCATTCTATGTACGGGTGAGTGTGCCTGGCCTTGCTGCACCATGGCTCATGCCATTATCTCTTGAATACCTCACTGCCTCCTTGCCATCTTTCTCAATGCCTCACACTCCTGAAGGCACAGCTTAAGCTTGGTGCTCCACTTTGAAAGCCTATGCTGACTATTCTCTCACTATAAAATTAACATTATCCATAGTCTTCAATTGGCATTTATACTTTGTCGTTTGATGTGGTTAGTGATGTTTTTAGGTGCTGACATCTTGTCTGCAGACTACTGGAAAACACGTTACTATGCTCATATGTTCTGCATTTCCAGTACAGTTCAGATTTTAAATATTCTGCTCCATTTCTTCATATAGCTCATTAAAATGCCCTGGAATTCTAATGTTTTGGCACTGAACTCATCTCTTAGATGGCCTCTTCATTGGCTTCTCCCCAAAGTTGGATCAGGTTGGATGAGATCCTTACCTCTGCTCATTAAGGGGGAAACAATTTGTTTTCTGAAACAGGACTGGGACTGGAAACAAAATAACCTAGAGTACATCAAACAAAAATACCAACTATCAGCAAGACAAGTGAAACAGGTCATGGTGTAGACAGGTGTACAGAGGGATTTAGCACCAAAACTGAGAATAATTAACATCTTCTTGGGTATGCTGTTGACAGGGATCTAGTGTTCTGGATTTTGCTCTAGTCCATAATTGATGGGAAAAAAATCATCACCTTTTTTTTTTTTTTTTTTATTGCCTTAGGAAATAGAACTCTGTCTTATATAGGTTTTTGTATCTCTTGCCAGGTCACACAGCTAGTTCTCAATAGTGCCAGGACTAGCTACAGGTCTGTTGACTTCAGGTATCATGCCCTTTTCATTAGACCATAGAGGCCCTGTGCTATTACAATGGCCCCTGGTCCCCACCTGGTCCCGCAGAGCTGGTATTCTAGATGATGATGCAATGAACTGGAGGGAGACAGTTTTCACTTTCCATTGCCCAGGGGGTGTCTTAGTCTCATCATGGGTGGCTATTTCCTGAACTTTGCAGAGGGCACTGATAATAAGAACCAGAAAGCACTTCACCTACTTTCTACCCTGTTCATTCTACACACAAGCCCAGGGAGAGGAAGCTTAATGTATCCAATATGTAAAGTTTCCAAGTCACTTCTCAGGATTTGGATTCTCAGTTTAAGGGCAAATACATTGTAAAAATCCAAATTACTTTTGGAATGTTCTGCGAATGCCCTTAAACTTTTAAGATGAGGATCCTTAGAGGCTCTGAAGTCCAGATTTCACTTCTGTTGTCTGCGCCTCCCTTTTCTTGGCATAGCCAAGGTGTAGTTCTAGTGTTGGGATAAGGATGGCGGGTCTCTCCCTCTCCTCTTCTTCCTGCTTCTCTTCTTCCTCACTCACCTCTTCCCTTCTCCCCAAGGATCTTAGGTTGAATTTTGAACATTAAATGTCTTAACACTTTGCTGAACTATGACTCTACTTATTGCCATGTGGGCAGGTGGTATGGAGGTGGGGTGGATGCCAGTTTATGCCTCAACTGGACTGGAAACTTCTTTTGAGCCATGTGACCCTGAACCACTGCCACCCTGGATGCCTATCTTACCCACTGTCACAGCTTCCCTGTGTGACCTCTCTAAAGTGGTCCACAGCATCCCAAACTGCCTTCCTCAGTCCAAGTCCCACCTAGAACTGGTTCCCCTCCTCAGTTCTCAGCCCTAGCCTTGTCTGTGGGGTCACTGCACATACTCTGCTTTCCACTCCCCAGTGAGGAGCAATCAGATCATTGCATGTGACTGTCTCTCCCAGGGTCCTGCTGGCCCTGTAGGACCCTAGCTTGGTTGTCCAGGCTACCTCCCAGTTTTCTGACCATATGTTGAAACCTGAAGTTGAGTAAAGTTGATCTACAGGCTGTAGCTGGGTTGTGATGTTCTAGGAAGATGATATCAGCTCATTCCAACACCATGCAGCGCATACTTTTAGTAAGTCTGTGTGTGAGTGTGTGCGTGTATGTGTGTGTCAGTGTGGGTAGTGGGCAGTATATATATATTCGAATGTACATACTTAAATGTGTATGATATTTGGCATGCTGCAGTCCATGGGGGTGCAAAGAGTCAGACACGACTTAGCAACTGAACAACACAACAGGCGAGGTTACAGATGCAATGTCGTTCCTGGTTTTGCCTCTTACCATGGGCAGTATTCTCCTTCACCACTCCTTTTGTTCCGTCTTAGATTATTCCCACAGCCTACTGGTTATCCTGCCCTCCAGTCTCTTTAGTCCACCTGAAGACTTGCCAAAGTAATTTCCTTTGAACAATAACCTAAACAGCTTTAAAACAATCACTTTTCAGCTTTAAAAACTTCAGTGGCTTCCCATTGTCTACAGCGCTAATCAAGAATCTCTTATCTGGCACTCAAATCCCCATACCCTTGGACTTTTCAGGATAGTAACTCAAATCACTAGGGAGTATAGTAAAAATTCAGATGAAACAGCCTCATCCTTGAGATTCTGATTCAGTAATTTGAAATGGAATATAGGCCTATGTGTAATAAGAACCCAGACCAGTCTAGTGCTCAACCCAGCCTGTCTCAGAGGCAATCTTAGGGCACCAAACTCACCTGACACATCTGTCCAGACATCACGATCTGTGTCAGCCCCTCCCCTGCTGCAGCACCTGACTCATAACTGTTGGGCTGAACTGGTGGGAATCAGATCTACACAAAAAGTGGTCTGTACCCCCAAGCAGCATTCGGAAGGCTTCCCCTGCCACCTGAGAGGGATCTAATTTATCTTTCTTGCTTTTTAAATATTATTTATTATTGTTATTGTTTTGGCTACATTGCACAGCATACAGGATCTTAGTTTCACTGACCAAAGGAATCAAAGCTGTGCCCCATACAGTGAACCACCAGGGAAAACTCCCTTGGAAGCCTAGTTTAGAAGAGCAAATAGCAGTCTCTCTAAACAGAAGGCTTCTTTCATCTTGATACTAGAGACACATTCAGATATACTTTGGTTGACCAACCTTGATTCTAACTCTACATCTGCCACCTACTATCTATGATAAGGCAAATCTTTAATCTCTCTTATCTTCAATTTTTCTCATCTTTACAATGAAGACAGTAAGTTGTTCTCAGAATTTTTGGGTGCTGTGCTAAGTCACTTCAGTTGTGTTCAGCTCTCTGCGACCCCATGGACTATAGCCTGCCAGGATCCTCTGTCTATGGGATTCTCCAGGAAATACTGGAGTGGGTTTCCATGCCTTCCTCCAGGGATCTTCCTAGCCCAGGGATTGAAACTGTGTCTCCTGCAACTTCTGCATTGCAGGCAGATTCTTTATCTCCGAACCACCAGGGAAGCCCAGTGACTCTTGTGACCCCAAGAACTGTATGTAGCCTGTTGCACTCCTCTGTCCATGGGATTCTCCAGGCAGGAATACTGGATTGGGTTGCCATTTCCTTCTTCAGTGAGTTATGGGGTAGATGAATGGTAATATATGGAAAGTGCTTAGTGTAGAGTCTAAATGTCATAGATAAGTATGTACTTAATTATGACATAAATATCATAAATAATTAAACCACAGTTTGCCATTGCCAACAGTCAGCAGGGTTTTCAGAAATCATCTGCACAAAATTTTTAGTATTTCATTAACATTTTCATTATGTGTAATAAGAACCCAGACCAGTCTAGTGCTCAACCCAGCCTGTCTCAGAGGCAATCTTAGGGCACCAAACTCACCTGACACATCTGTCCAGACATCACGATCTGTGTCAGCCCCTCCCCTGCTGCAGCACCTGACTCATAACTGTTGGGCTGAACTGGTGGGAATCAGATCTACACAAAAAGTGGTCTGTACCCCCAAGCAGCATTCGGAAGGCTTCCCCTGCCACCTGAGAGGGATCTAATTTATCTTTCTTGCTTTTTAAATATTATTTATTATTGTTATTGTTTTGGCTACATTGCACAGCATACAGGATCTTAGTTTCACTGACCAAAGGAATCAAAGCTGTGCCCCATACAGTGAACCACCAGGGAAAACTCCCTTGGAAGCCTAGTTTAGAAGAGCAAATAGCAGTCTCTCTAAACAGAAGGCTTCTTTCATCTTGATACTAGAGACACATTCAGATATACTTTGGTTGACCAACCTTGATTCTAACTCTACATCTGCCACCTACTATCTATGATAAGGCAAATCTTTAATCTCTCTTATCTTCAATTTTTCTCATCTTTACAATGAAGACAGTAAGTTGTTCTCAGAATTTTTGGGTGCTGTGCTAAGTCACTTCAGTTGTGTTCAGCTCTCTGCGACCCCATGGACTATAGCCTGCCAGGATCCTCTGTCTATGGGATTCTCCAGGAAATACTGGAGTGGGTTTCCATGCCTTCCTCCAGGGATCTTCCTAGCCCAGGGATTGAAACTGTGTCTCCTGCAACTTCTGCATTGCAGGCAGATTCTTTATCTCCGAACCACCAGGGAAGCCCAGTGACTCTTGTGACCCCAAGAACTGTATGTAGCCTGTTGCACTCCTCTGTCCATGGGATTCTCCAGGCAGGAATACTGGATTGGGTTGCCATTTCCTTCTTCAGTGAGTTATGGGGTAGATGAATGGTAATATATGGAAAGTGCTTAGTGTAGAGTCTAAATGTCATAGATAAGTATGTGTACTTAATTATGACATAAATATCATAAATAATTAAACCACAGTTTGCCATTGCCAACAGTCAGCAGCAGGGTTTTCAGAAATCATCTGCACAAAATTTTTAGTATTTCATTAACATTTTCATTATTTAATTAATAAAATTAAGAAAAGGAGGTCATGAGATGGGAAAAGATGTCTCAAATCACACAGCTATTTAGTGACAGGATTAGGACTAGAACATCTGTCTCTTACCTTGTCTAGTGCTCTTTCTATATTTCCACATCCCATCTTGAGACACATGCTTCCTTCATGCCCTCATTCATTTATTCTCTTACTCAGGGAATATGTATTAAGTATCCCTCAGGCCAGGCTCTGGAGAAACAGTGTTGGGTTTTCGAGTGGCAGCTGTTGGAGGTTGAAGGCAGGATATGGTCAGAAAAATTTAGCTGTTCACACACATGTTGATGTTTCTTCAGGTGGAGGCAGAATTTAGGAACAGAGAGAAAGACTGTGAGCAAGATATGGGGTCGGTAAGAAAGAGTGACCACAAGGGCCAAACACAACGGTACAGCAGGACAAAATCAACTTTAGAGAAAGTGATGGTGTGTGATGGTTAGAAGAAGTAATGAAGAGCAAGAAATTGCTGCCTCACCAAAAGAGCCTGAAGGGGTGTGGAGTGTGATGGAGGAACAAGCTCCCCTTGAGAGGCCCCTGTTTCAGGAGTCACAGAAAATGCTTGAATGAGGCTGAGGCTATGAGGGACTTTGCTGCTGGACATAAGAGGGTTTGGAAGGGAAGTGGTAGGAGTTAGATTAGTGGAGAGTGCTTATGCAGAGGTGTGGGGATGAACGCACTGACCCTTGGACAGTGACCAGTGTGAGGAGTGATGATTTAGTCCTGCCTGTACAGGCCTTAGGAGACAACTGGACCTAGGGGCTCAGGGGTAAACAGGCTCAGTCACAAGGACATGAGACCCAGAGTGCTGGAAAGAGCAAGAAACTGCCACTTTTGCTCTGAGGGATCAGCCAGAGGCCTGCAGGTGACCTCTGTGTCTTGGAAGATTGAGGCCTCCTGGTTGAATCTGGAATTGGACTCTGTGGGCTTCTTTTGTGTTTCCCAAAGTCACTTTTCATCCCTTCACGTCATCCCCGACCACATTGGTTCATACGGACTCACTCTCCTTCTGCTGGGAGGGAGTGCTGGAAAGTGTTATTAATTCATCAGGCTTGTAACATAGGCTGACAGTACGCCAGTTCCCATCTAGGAAGGGGATCTGCTCCCCCAGAGATAGCTATACCCTTGAGGGCTGCTGTGCTCTACTGACCCACGAGAAGAATGCTCCAATTCCTTCTCTCCTTTACCAGCATGTGCCTGGGGTAGGGGCAGAGCAAAGGATTGCAGGATGGCTGAATGCGTCTGAGAGAGAGAGCGAGAGAGAAAAAGTGATGAGGGGAGGGGAGACATGGACAGATGGTCAGACCAGTATTTGGCTGAAAAGATCCCCAGCGATGTGTTTTTGCTTCTGTGATTCTCTAGATGTATCATAGGTGCAAAAGGATGGAAACTGTATGTTAAAAGTCTGTTATCCTGGAGGCCCTCTAAGAATGTGACCTCCCACACCTTCACCCTCTGGGCCTTCTTCAATAGTACAAGAAGGTGTGATTGAAAGTGCCAGAAACTCAACAGGGGAACACATGGACTTGGGGACAGCAGCGGATCTGAGGCTGAATTTATTGCCTAAGTGATGGTGTGTGATGGTTAGAAGAAGTAATGAAGAGCAAGAAATTGCTGCCTCACCAAAAGAGCCTGAAGGGGTGTGGAGTGTGATGGAGGAACAAGCTCCCCTTGAGAGGCCCCTGTTTCAGGAGTCACAGAAAATGCTTGAATGAGGCTGAGGCTATGAGGGACTTTGCTGCTGGACATAAGAGGGTTTGGAAGGGAAGTGGTAGGAGTTAGATTAGTGGAGAGTGCTTATGCAGAGGTGTGGGGATGAACGCACTGACCCTTGGACAGTGACCAGTGTGAGGAGTGATGATTTAGTCCTGCCTGTACAGGCCTTAGGAGACAACTGGACCTAGGGGCTCAGGGGTAAACAGGCTCAGTCACAAGGACATGAGACCCAGAGTGCTGGAAAGAGCAAGAAACTGCCACTTTTGCTCTGAGGGATCAGCCAGAGGCCTGCAGGTGACCTCTGTGTCTTGGAAGATTGAGGCCTCCTGGTTGAATCTGGAATTGGACTCTGTGGGCTTCTTTTGTGTTTCCCAAAGTCACTTTTCATCCCTTCACGTCATCCCCGACCACATTGGTTCATACGGACTCACTCTCCTTCTGCTGGGAGGGAGTGCTGGAAAGTGTTATTAATTCATCAGGCTTGTAACATAGGCTGACAGTACGCCAGTTCCCATCTAGGAAGGGGATCTGCTCCCCCAGAGATAGCTATACCCTTGAGGGCTGCTGTGCTCTACTGACCCACGAGAAGAATGCTCCAATTCCTTCTCTCCTTTACCAGCATGTGCCTGGGGTAGGGGCAGAGCAAAGGATTGCAGGATGGCTGAATGCGTCTGAGAGAGAGCGAGAGAGAAAAAGTGATGAGGGGAGGGGAGACATGGACAGATGGTCAGACCAGTATTTGGCTGAAAAGATCCCCAGCGATGTGTTTTTGCTTCTGTGATTCTCTAGATGTATCATAGGTGCAAAAGGATGGAAACTGTATGTTAAAAGTCTGTTATCCTGGAGGCCCTCTAAGAATGTGACCTCCCACACCTTCACCCTCTGGGCCTTCTTCAATAGTACAAGAAGGTGTGATTGAAAGTGCCAGAAACTCAACAGGGGAACACATGGACTTGGGGACAGCAGCGGATCTGAGGCTGAATTTATTGCCTCTTTCCCAAACTTAGAGGACAAACATGTTGTAAATACTCCTCATCCTCACTCTCTGGAGCCCAGCATAAACCCCCTTCATCTCCAGACAGAAAACAAGAGGCCCTGAGACTGGTGGAGCTGCCTCAGATGTTGTTTTGGCAGAGCTTTAATGGGGCTGGGCCTCCTGCAGCTAGGTGTCTGGGGTAGGCAGGAAGCTGGCATCACAGCTGTGATAGCCAGAAACCCCCTGGGGAGGGGGCTTATATGTGGAGAAAGACAGACTCAAGAGAAAGGGACATGAGTAAGTATCTAAAAAAGAGGTACTGCAGCTTCTACTTCTGGTCTCTGGTCCCCAGGCGTTTCTCAATTGCACCATGGCTCTGAGCCAGGGGAGGCTGAGCATTTGATCCATGTGGTTCACAGAAGGGACCCTGGAGGTCAGATGAGGAGTCCCATTCCTAAGCCACCCTCTGCTTACCTATAACAAGAGAGTATGGGTCAGGAGACCCGTTTTACCTCTTCCATAATCTATATAAATCCCTATGTTGAAATATTGGATCCAAGGAATTTGAGGTTATTCTCAGTGGTGTTTAGTATTATCCTCAATTGAGCTTTAATGAGAGCCCATAATAAACAGGAGTAATCAGGTCAGGATAATGGATGGGAAAATAATAACCGACATTAGGGTTTTAAATACCCTTGAGGGCTGCTGTGCTCTACTGACCCACGAGAAGAATGCTCCAATTCCTTCTCTCCTTTACCAGCATGTGCCTGGGGTAGGGGCAGAGCAAAGGATTGCAGGATGGCTGAATGCGTCTGAGAGAGAGGCGAGAGAGAAAAGTGATGAGGGGAGGGGAGACATGGACAGATGGTCAGACCAGTATTTGGCTGAAAAGATCCCCAGCGATGTGTTTTTGCTTCTGTGATTCTCTAGATGTATCATAGGTGCAAAAGGATGGAAACTGTATGTTAAAAGTCTGTTATCCTGGAGGCCCTCTAAGAATGTGACCTCCCACACCTTCACCCTCTGGGCCTTCTTCAATAGTACAAGAAGGTGTGATTGAAAGTGCCAGAAACTCAACAGGGGAACACATGGACTTGGGGACAGCAGCGGATCTGAGGCTGAATTTATTGCCTCTTTCCCAAACTTAGAGGACAAACATGTTGTAAATACTCCTCATCCTCACTCTCTGGAGCCCAGCATAAACCCCCTTCATCTCCAGACAGAAAACAAGAGGCCCTGAGACTGGTGGAGCTGCCTCAGATGTTGTTTTGGCAGAGCTTTAATGGGGCTGGGCCTCCTGCAGCTAGGTGTCTGGGGTAGGCAGGAAGCTGGCATCACAGCTGTGATAGCCAGAAACCCCCTGGGGAGGGGGCTTATATGTGGAGAAAGACAGACTCAAGAGAAAGGGACATGAGTAAGTATCTAAAAAAGAGGTACTGCAGCTTCTACTTCTGGTCTCTGGTCCCCAGGCGTTTCTCAATTGCACCATGGCTCTGAGCCAGGGGAGGCTGAGCATTTGATCCATGTGGTTCACAGAAGGGACCCTGGAGGTCAGATGAGGAGTCCCATTCCTAAGCCACCCTCTGCTTACCTATAACAAGAGAGTATGGGTCAGGAGACCCGTTTTACCTCTTCCATAATCTATATAAATCCCTATGTTGAAATATTGGATCCAAGGAATTTGAGGTTATTCTCAGTGGTGTTTAGTATTATCCTCAATTGAGCTTTAATGAGAGCCCATAATGACAACAGGAGTAATCAGGTCAGGATAATGGATGGGAAAATAATAACCGACATCCTTTCCCATGGTTCCTTCTATGCTCAACTTAGGGCTGCTTTCCTTGCCGCTTGGCTCAGGAAACTATTGAGCTCAGGTCCTGACTATTGAGTCAGGTGGCCCTAGGCATTTTCAGCTGCTTTTCTTAGCATTAGAGATGTGGTCCCATGGTAAAAGCGCCTGAGGAGAGTGGAGAGAGGAATATTACGAGATATATGTATACTATGAGATAAGTCTTTAAGAGGGCTTTGAGAAGGTTGAGCTCCCAAATTTGAGCAGAAAGAATGATGTTCTTAGTGGGAATGAGTAAGTTCCTAGAAAGAGAACTCCCTGCTCTCCAGATTTTGAATTCAAAGAAAAATTTATTATAAATTGTTGTTCAGTCACTATGTCCAACTCTTAGCAGCCTCATGGACTGCACCATGCCAGGCTTCCCTGTCCTTCACCATCTTCTGGTATTTGCTCAAACTCATGTCCAATGAGACAATGATGCCATCCAACCATCTCATTCTCTGTCACCCTCTTCTCCTCCTGCCCTCCGTCTTTCCCAGCATGAGGGTCTTTTCCAAGGATCCTTATTTAAAAATGTAGGTAAGACCAGGAAATATACCAACCACCCTCTTCCAGCCTGGCCTGACTTAGGAGGGAGAAATCTGCCTAAGAACTTAAACACACAGAAGCTTTGGGCTCATCTCACTGAATTTGTAGAGAGGCACAGAAGTGTGGGTAGGGATTAGAAAGAGCTGAATTCCTGTGCAGAAGAAAACAGGAAGAATCTATAAGGAAAGGGGCTTAAATCTAGCTCATATGGCAAGACAACACATGGATCAGCAAGACAATTCCTAAACAGATTTGACTTAAGAAAAATAGGAGCTCAGAACTAGAGCCACCCTCACTCCCAGAGGAATCTGGAATATTTTGAGGAGGGGTACTGGATTTGCTATAGGCCTTAGAATGAAGTTGTGAACCAGTCTTAGCTAGCACCTAAGGAGCGGGCCTCAGCTGACAATTTACTTATTGCAAACATGGCCTTAGGAAAAGGAATTTGAGGTTATTCTCAGTTGAGTTATCCTCAATTGAGCTTTAATGAGAGCCCATAATGACAACAGGAGTAATCAGGTCAGAAGGTTCCGACATCCTTTCCCATGGTTCCTTCTATGCTCAACTTAGGGCTGCTTTCCTTGCCGCTTGGCTCAGGAAACTATTGAGCTCAGGTCCTGACTATTGAGTCAGGTGGCCCTAGGCATTTTCAGCTGCTTTTCTTAGCATTAGAGATGTGGTCCCATGGTAAAAGCGCCTGAGGAGAGTGGAGAGAGGAATATTACGAGATATATGTATACTATGAGATAAGTCTTTAAGAGGGCTTTGAGAAGGTTGAGCTCCCAAATTTGAGCAGAAAGAATGATGTTCTTAGTGGGAATGAGTAAGTTCCTAGAAAGAGAACTCCCTGCTCTCCAGATTTTGAATTCAAAGAAAAATTTATTATAAATTGTTGTTCAGTCACTATGTCCAACTCTTAGCAGCCTCATGGACTGCACCATGCCAGGCTTCCCTGTCCTTCACCATCTTCTGGTATTTGCTCAAACTCATGTCCAATGAGACAATGATGCCATCCAACCATCTCATTCTCTGTCACCCTCTTCTCCTCCTGCCCTCCGTCTTTCCCAGCATGAGGGTCTTTTCCAAGGATCCTTATTTAAAAATGTAGGTAAGACCAGGAAATATACCAACCACCCTCTTCCAGCCTGGCCTGACTTAGGAGGGAGAAATCTGCCTAAGAACTTAAACACACAGAAGCTTTGGGCTCATCTCACTGAATTTGTAGAGAGGCACAGAAGTGTGGGTAGGGATTAGAAAGAGCTGAATTCCTGTGCAGAAGAAAACAGGAAGAATCTATAAGGAAAGGGGCTTAAATCTAGCTCATATGGCAAGACAACACATGGATCAGCAAGACAATTCCTAAACAGATTTGACTTAAGAAAAATAGGAGCTCAGAACTAGAGCCACCCTCACTCCCAGAGGAATCTGGAATATTTTGAGGAGGGGTACTGGATTTGCTATAGGCCTTAGAATGAAGTTGTGAACCAGTCTTAGCTAGCACCTAAGGAGCAGTGGACCTCAGCTGACAATTTACTTATTGCAAACATGGCCTTAGGTGTCACACTCAAGCACCTTACCTTTAATGGGGATAACCGCCTCCAAAAGGAGGGTGACTGCAGTCCACTGTGCAATCTGCTTCTCAACAACTCAGCACAGTTTTCCCTGGCAGGGAAGGGGTTCTGCGGGGATCTCTGAGCCCGGAAGCAGAGAAAGAGTGGGAGGCACATACTCCAAAGACTCTCCTTGTGTGACCCTCTCATGCCTTAGTGACATTTATATATGGGTCATAAATCAATCTCTTGATCCCAGGATCTGAACACCTTTTGTCTTCCTTGTTTTAAAGTGATCAAAGGAAGGACACATGATGTCCTTCAAGAGTGGAGGGTGGAAGCTTTTCAGTCTAGTTTGAAAGAAATGTTTCCTGCCCTCAAGAAGCTCCAAGTTGGGGACAAGGAGGAAGCACACGAACAGAGGACACGCATGCAAAGCTGCCAGCAGATGAATACTGAGAAAACACAGTGTGAAATTAATGAGGGGGGGTTGGAATGGAGGCAGCAGCAATCAGTTCATGTCAGTATGAACTAGCTTATTGGGGCTGGAAGTTCTGAGCTAGATCTCCAAATCTATGTCTTATTAGCAGGGGCAGAAGACAGTCCAGTACTGTACGAGGCATTCACACAACTGCTCACCCACTGGCTTTTGGCAATTCCGGTGTCTTTCCTGGGTTTAACTGGAAAGAGCATCTCAAGCATGTTCACCACACTTGCTTGCTAGCTGGGGCCCAAAACAGCCTATCACAGCCATGGAAGCACAGAAGGCAGACACCAGGGGATTTTGTTTATAAAGTTTGACTTTTACCATAGGGTCAAAGGCCATTCCCAGAGTGGCTGGGTGAGGCCCCAGAGAGGCTGGTTCTTGAAGCCAAGTCAGCGTCTGGGCATCTGATGCTCCCTTCCTTAGAGAGGGCACCTGGACAGGCTCCTAGAGGGTACAAGGTGACCGCCATAATACACAGCACTGCACAATTTACCAAGCTGTTTCACATGAGCAAACTGAATGGCCATCTGATCCTCACAACCACTCCATAAGGCAAGAACCTTCTATATTTCACGAATAAGGAAAATGAGGCTGGAAGTAACCATGAGGCTTGTTAAATGTTACCCAGCAGAAGCAAGGCTGTTTTACCCTTTAATGGGGATAACCGCCTCCAAAAGGAGGGTGACTGCAGTCCACTGTGCAATCTGCTTCTCAACAACTCAGCACAGTTTTCCCTGGCAGGAAGGGGTTCTGCAGGGATCTCTGAGCCCGGACGCAGAGAAAGAGTGGGAGGCACATACTCCAAAGACTCTCCTTGTGTGACCCTCTCATGCCTTAGTGACATTTATATATGGGTCATAAATCAATCTCTTGATCCCAGGATCTGAACACCTTTTGTCTTCCTTGTTTTAAAGTGATCAAAGGAAGGACACATGATGTCCTTCAAGAGTGGAGGGTGGAAGCTTTTCAGTCTAGTTTGAAAGAAATGTTTCCTGCCCTCAAGAAGCTCCAAGTTGGGGACAAGGAGGAAGCACACGAACAGAGGACACGCATGCAAAGCTGCCAGCAGATGAATACTGAGAAAACACAGTGTGAAATTAATGAGGGGGGGTTGGAATGGAGGCAGCAGCAATCAGTTCATGTCAGTATGAACTAGCTTATTGGGGCTGGAAGTTCTGAGCTAGATCTCCAAATCTATGTCTTATTAGCAGGGGCAGAAGACAGTCCAGTACTGTACGAGGCATTCACACAACTGCTCACCCACTGGCTTTTGGCAATTCCGGTGTCTTTCCTGGGTTTAACTGGAAAGAGCATCTCAAGCATGTTCACCACACTTGCTTGCTAGCTGGGGCCCAAAACAGCCTATCACAGCCATGGAAGCACAGAAGGCAGACACCAGGGGATTTTGTTTATAAAGTTTGACTTTTACCATAGGGTCAAAGGCCATTCCCAGAGTGGCTGGGTGAGGCCCCAGAGAGGCTGGTTCTTGAAGCCAAGTCAGCGTCTGGGCATCTGATGCTCCCTTCCTTAGAGAGGGCACCTGGACAGGCTCCTAGAGGGTACAAGGTGACCGCCATAATACACAGCACTGCACAATTTACCAAGCTGTTTCACATGAGCAAACTGAATGGCCATCTGATCCTCACAACCACTCCATAAGGCAAGAACCTTCTATATTTCACGAATAAGGAAAATGAGGCTGGAAGTAACCATGAGGCTTGTTAAATGTTACCCAGCAGAAGCAAGGCTGTCCTTTCCACTACTCCACACTGGCCTCTGCATCACAGGCTTCTGGCCTTGGACTTTTGCGCTTCAGAGCATTAAGGGGTCCTCTGAGTGTGTCTACTAAAGGCCAACTGTCATGTGCATTTCAAGTCTAACTCTGAGCATTTCAAAAGAAACACGTAGAGGGAGGATTCTGGAAGATAATGTCTGGGAAGGCTCTCCACCTGGGCGCTAAAGTTCTCTGGAGGAGACAAGAAAGCCACGGCTCTCCAAACTGGCTCCCGTTTTGCCCCAGTCTGGGAATCATTTGGAAGATGAGAGCCTGGCCAGAGACCACGGGAGACTACCGCCCTGCCTCCCGCCCCCGCGGACCGCTCCGGAGTCTGGGCCCATATAAGGGCAGCGCTTCCCGTGGGCCTGGTAGTGACGAGCTGCGGGCCACGTCAGCGGCCGGCAGGGAGGGGGCCGCCCTGCGACTCGAAAACCAGTGACGCGGGCGCGGGAGAGAGGCGGGAGGGAGGACAGAGGACGGGGGCGGGGGGGGAGGGGAGTGCGGATTCAGTTAAGTCCTGCCGGGTTGGGCAATTCTTAACTTCGGCTTTACGCTGTGTATAAACCCCCCACGGGGATCGAGTGAGTGATCACTTTCGCTCCTCATGGGGGCGCATGTATTTGTATTCTGGGCGATCTTATCTAGCGACACCGAAGTGTGTTTGCAGTCTGTTTTGTCTCTACTTGTCAAGGATTTGTATTTCATCCTCCAGCCCCGGTGTGTATTTTTGTTTTGGAGACAGCCGAGGAACTTGGCGGGGCAATGTTTGAAGACAATCGCGTCTCTCTATTCTTTTCCTTGTTAAACAATCAAAAATTACCCTTGGAACTTGGGCTTCCGGAGACTCAGAACTCAGAAGGTCTCACTGGAGGCGCTGCTTTAAGGTACCAGCTTCCCTTTTACTAAGCTGCCTATCATTGCTGCCCTAGCCAAGTCAAATAAATAGAGGTCGACCCTGGAGCTGAAGGGAGAGAAGCAGAAACAAAGGAAGGTTTCAAGATGCCTAGGGCCAGGTAGAGGTCAGGAAACAGAAAAGCAAGAGAAATCACAGGGCTCATATTTCAACCAGGCTTCTTCAAGGAGCCTCCACTGGGGGTGGGGGTCTCATTTCTGAGTGTAGCTTGTTGGGGTGAAGCCCTGCCGTGTCTCACCTGAAGTTGGGAGGGAGGGATGAGTGAGGGGAACAACAGGTAATAAATGGATTCTAATATGAAGGGAGGGGGGTACATTATAGAAGGTGTGACAGAAATAGGACATGGAAGATTCAAAAACCCTGTCAGAGGCTGAGGTGTTGGGGCACTTGGCTGCACTGTCTGATGGAGGAACTCAGGCCTAGGGGAAAGTCCCCAGGGCTTCCCAAACTGTCCTACTGCACCCACCCACTCTCCCACCCCTACTTAAGACTCATTTCCTCTCTCTAGTTCCCCTGTTTGAAAATTGTCTGGGTGAAAACTTTACCCCACCTCAAGCTCTGGGCCCAGTCCAAAAGTGGGAGTCACAGGCGTGGAGAGAGAGCAAGCGATCGTGTTGAGGGATCTGCCCAGAATGTGGCCACTTTTCTGTGGCTGCAAAGATCTCCCTACCTCTGAGGCCTAGGATGGCAGGGTGGGGGCAATGGTGGGGGCAGTAAAACATGTTTTAAGCCTAGGAATTTAAGAGGAAGCAGAACAGAGGCCTTCCTTTTTCAGGGACCAGCATTCTGGGGCTTGATGATGCCAAAGGTATTGAGGAATAAAAACAACGGGGCAGCATTTATGTCCCACCTGGACAGTACTGCACAGTGGTTATGAGAGTGACCTTGGGAATCCGGTGAGATTTCAGACAAGTTCTGGAACTCAGTCTCCTTGTTTGCAAAATAGAAACAAAAATATTTATCTTGTTGATTCTTTTGTGGATCAAAGGCAATCAAGTTTCTAAAGCATTTTGTGCATTCATCTCTTCCAGTATTTATGTATCTGGCACAACTCAGAAGGTCTCACTGGAGGCGCTGCTTTAAGGTACCAGCTTCCCTTTTACTAAGCTGCCTATCATTGCTGCCCTAGCCAAGTCAAATAAATAGAGGTCGACCCTGGAGCTGAAGGGAGAGAAGCAGAAACAAAGGAAGGTTTCAAGATGCCTAGGGCCAGGTAGAGGTCAGGAAACAGAAAAGCAAGAGAAATCACAGGGCTCATATTTCAACCAGGCTTCTTCAAGGAGCCTCCACTGGGGGTGGGGGTCTCATTTCTGAGTGTAGCTTGTTGGGGTGAAGCCCTGCCGTGTCTCACCTGAAGTTGGGAGGGAGGGATGAGTGAGGGGAACAACAGGTAATAAATGGATTCTAATATGAAGGGAGGGGGGTACATTATAGAAGGTGTGACAGAAATAGGACATGGAAGATTCAAAAACCCTGTCAGAGGCTGAGGTGTTGGGGCACTTGGCTGCACTGTCTGATGGAGGAACTCAGGCCTAGGGGAAAGTCCCCAGGGCTTCCCAAACTGTCCTACTGCACCCACCCACTCTCCCACCCCTACTTAAGACTCATTTCCTCTCTCTAGTTCCCCTGTTTGAAAATTGTCTGGGTGAAAACTTTACCCCACCTCAAGCTCTGGGCCCAGTCCAAAAGTGGGAGTCACAGGCGTGGAGAGAGAGCAAGCGATCGTGTTGAGGGATCTGCCCAGAATGTGGCCACTTTTCTGTGGCTGCAAAGATCTCCCTACCTCTGAGGCCTAGGATGGCAGGGTGGGGGCAATGGTGGGGGCAGTAAAACATGTTTTAAGCCTAGGAATTTAAGAGGAAGCAGAACAGAGGCCTTCCTTTTTCAGGGACCAGCATTCTGGGGCTTGATGATGCCAAAGGTATTGAGGAATAAAAACAACGGGGCAGCATTTATGTCCCACCTGGACAGTACTGCACAGTGGTTATGAGAGTGACCTTGGGAATCCGGTGAGATTTCAGACAAGTTCTGGAACTCAGTCTCCTTGTTTGCAAAATAGAAACAAAAATATTTATCTTGTTGATTCTTTTGTGGATCAAAGGCAATCAAGTTTCTAAAGCATTTTGTGCATTCATCTCTTCCGCAGTATTTATGTATCTGGCACAAGGTGAACAATAAGCAGTAAGTATTATTAGCATTAATAATACTGGCAGTAATAGAAGTCCTCTCCAGGACCTGCAGAGCAAGTTAGCCAGCATCATCAGGTGCTCCAGGATTGCCTTTGGGGGTTCCTTGTCCCTCAGTTTTCTTCTCTCTCTGGTAACTCATCACCTCCACCACTTCCCCCTCCATCCTGATCCCGGCTTGGTCTCAAAGAAAGAGCAGTGAGTGCAGAAGCACAAAATGGGTGTTTCCGTCCCATCTGTACCCTTACTGGGGCCTCAGACTCCTTATCACTAACATGGAGGAGAATCCTTTCTGGTTTGTGCCACTTTTCGTGAAAGTCAAGGGAATAAAAGGCTTGTGAAAAGCCTAAAAACTGTCCCCATCTGCCCTTTTAGTGCAGTAGGCAGTGTCTCAGTCTCATAATCTGAAAAATGTCCCCATGTACAAATTTTCCACTTGGTGAATTCTTTCTTACCCTCAACTCCTATCCTTAACTGCCCGGCCCCGGCCCCCACCTCCTTATGCTTACAGTTATCGATGACTTTCCTTTAGTCTAATATTTCTCCTTTCCCCTTAGGGGAAAGTCATTTCATGAGTGCAGTGCCAAGCCCAGGACACATAGCCGGACCAGAAGGTGGTGGCTCAATATAATTTGGGAAAGCAGTCTCTGTCTTCTGGAAAGTTGGGAAGGAGAGGAGGGCAGAAAGAGGGAGGGAAGGGAGCCACGTCCTGGCACTGCTCAGAGTCAACGATCACTGCTGTTCCCATCACGTGGAGCCTAAGATCACCCTCTTTAGGGTGCCGTTGTGTTGACTGGCTCTATTCTAGGTTCCCAGGGCTGGGAGAACCTCAGCAAGCTTCTAACCTCTGCTGCTCCATTCTTCCCAGGAGGAAAGCAAATGTTCTAATGGGGAAACCGTTTGATAATAAATTCTGCCTCCTCACAGCAAGAGCTCTAGTCCACCCCAACTCCTCTGCTCCCCACACCCACACCCGGGCAGCCCATTTCCTCTCCTGCTGGTTCCTGGAAACAAAGAACCTCCATCCTCTCTTTTGGTGTTAAAATAAGAGACTGGTTTATCCTATCCTTATCTCTGGCCACCAAAAAGACCTGGGCTCGGTTAGGCTTCCCTTAGGCTCGGACCCCACTCCTGGGCACTGGGCAACAGCCCCTAGGCCAGCCATTTCCCTCACCCCTCTCTGTGGAGCGTTGAGCCACACCCTCTGAAGTAGGCAGCCTGGTCCCAGCTCTGCCCCTGTGTACCCCTGACTGCTTCTGCTGCTGTCCAGCCATCAGCCCCAACAGTGTGGCTCCCAGCACATGTAACTTTTTACCACTGTGACTTTATGTCTGCAGTGGGCCTTGCCCAAGTTTGAGAGGAAGCTGACTTTGTAGAAGACGAGATTTCCTGCTCTGTAAGATTTTGTAAGACTTCCGCAGACAAACTGCCACATAAGGGAAGGAACTTGAGTCAGAAACCACTTGAGTTTTTGGCCACTCAGAAACTTCTCTGAACCTCAGTTTCCTCATCTGAAAAATGAAGGTGGGGGGCCCTGCTTACAGAGTGGTTATGAGGATCAATGAGATGTGGTTGTGAAGATGCAACCATCACAAATGGTACAACCACTCATGTTGCTACTTATACCTACCATTACCTACCCCACCCCCGCCCCCCACCAAAGCCCAGGTCACCACCAGCAGTCATCTCCACAAGGAGAAGCTATCTTCAAACATCAAATCAAGCCTCCCCTCTTTGGGCAGTTGGGTGCATCCTCAGGGCTTAGTAATCCAAATTATACCAGAGAAAGGTGTGTATTGCTTGGGGGTGTGGGAAAAATCTTCAAGTATTTTTCCATGGTTGGGTGTTTGTCTTATCTGTTTCTGCCTGTTCTCAGCATCATGAGAATTTAAGGTCATTCTCTGTTGATCCACACCCAGTACCTCTCTGTTCCCCAACAGCACAGAGTAATAAGTATAGTGAATTGAAACGTGTACTTGGGAGAAGGCACACAACCAGACACCTTCTTGGGGTAAAGCTTTATTTTTAATTTATGAAGCTTCATTGCCAAGTCACTCTGTGACTGTAGAGGGATTTTGTGTATTTTCCTCTTATAAATCAAGTTAATTTGGGATCCACTGGGAATTCAAAAAGGCAGCTGCCTCCCGGAGGAGACCAGAGAACTGAGCAGAGCCAGGCCCTACAAAGAGGACCGGGGTAGTCCCTCTTTTACAGGATAAAGTCTCATGGTTTTACCTCTGCAAAGTGTCCCTCCCAGGCCATCTCAGCTCTCAGAGATGTGGCAGAGGGCAAGCACACCCAGTAGCTTCCTGTCTGAAAACTGTTTGACACTGCATGCCATCTGTGAGCTAGCCCTAGATGCTGAGACAAATGAGCCTCTAGGGTGTGAATCCTTGGCTAAATCTCCCTGGTACCCCAAGAAGCAGAAGATTCTGAAAGTCACAGGGTAGCTTTATTCTTGACTTATCAAGCAGACCTAGAACTGGAATGGAGAGGGATTTCTAAATCTCTCTCAAAGGCTTGGAGAAATTTTCTTGCAGTCAATCATTGTAACAAGAGTTCCTTTTCACCCAGCAAGCACTCAGAGTGGTCTTCTGTAATAGAGTCAGAACTATGTAATGTGGGTCAGGGCTCAGGCTGCTGTGTCAGACTGCTTGGGTTCAAACCATAGCCTGAACAAGCAACCTAATATTCTCTGTGCCTCAACTTCCTCATCTGTAAAATGGGAATTATATGAGATTCTATCACATAGGAATCTTTGTGACTAATGAAGTTTAAGGGGTACATTATGCCTAGGGCTCAGTGAATACTGTTATTATGAGAAAGGTTTCCATTCTATTTCTCTGCTATTGTAAAAAGAAGTTCTCTCTTTGATTCTGACTCTTGAATCAAGTTAATGTTGGCTTCTGAACTCCAGGTTCAGCAAGAGCAAAAAGTTTAGTCCCTTTCTCTGGATGATGAAGTGACGGAAACAGTCACTCTGGGGCACCAGGAGGAGAAAGGTCTGAGAATCTTTTCAGTGTAAGAAATCTGCCTGGTGGAGGATCTCCAACTTAATTCGTTTCAGTCCCTCACCGGACAAATATTTTCTGCAATGATAGTGTTTATATTCCATAACTTTCACATTTATTGTGTCATTTAATCTTCATAATGATCCCACAACCTGTAAAGATATTATCAGAGAGGCCCATTGGGGCCAGATCCTCCTACCCTACTCTAGCAGGCTACTCATGGTTGAGGCGGGTCCCATCCAGCTTGGCCCTGGGCTATTCCACTGAAAAAGCTGCAAAGTGGCTCTTTGGGGACAGAGTTTATGGTCCCACAACAACAGGGTAACTTAATAACAGGTCAAGTCAACTCAGTTGGTTTTTTGGGAGCAGACAGTATGACGGGAAAAGGGCTAATCTTATTCTCCCCTCCTCAAATAGTCTCACTTAGTGCCTGATGTCCCAGAGTATAGGAACAACATGACCCTCTTGCTAGAACTAAAACTGAAAAGCCGAGTGTCCTTATAGCCTGTAAAGAAGAAATGCCAAGTGCCCCAGGCATGGCAGTGCTGGCCTGAATGTCTAAAGAGCTGCCTGGGTCCAGGTTCATCCTGGGCTGAATGTGGGGCTGAAACTCAGTTACATAACCTCACCTGAGCAGGGGCATGCCCTACCCTGCTCACAGATCAGTGGGACAGAGAATGGTGGTCCTGGCCCAGATGCCAGCATGGAACCAGGAGTCATTGTGGGTCAGGGCTCAGGCTGCTGTGTCAGACTGCTTGGGTTCAAACCATAGCCTGAACAAGCAACCTAATATTCTCTGTGCCTCAACTTCCTCATCTGTAAAATGGGAATTATATGAGATTCTATCACATAGGAATCTTTGTGACTAATGAAGTTTAAGGGGTACATTATGCCTAGGGCTCAGTGAATACTGTTATTATGAGAAAGGTTTCCATTCTATTTCTCTGCTATTGTAAAAAGAAGTTCTCTCTTTGATTCTGACTCTTGAATCAAGTTAATGTTGGCTTCTGAACTCCAGGTTCAGCAAGAGCAAAAAGTTTAGTCCCTTTCTCTGGATGATGAAGTGACGGAAACAGTCACTCTGGGGCACCAGGAGGAGAAAGGTCTGAGAATCTTTTCAGTGTAAGAAATCTGCCTGGTGGAGGATCTCCAACTTAATTCGTTTCAGTCCCTCACCGGACAAATATTTTCTGCAATGATAGTGTTTATATTCCATAACTTTCACATTTATTGTGTCATTTAATCTTCATAATGATCCCACAACCTGTAAAGATATTATCAGAGAGGCCCATTGGGGCCAGATCCTCCTACCCTACTCTAGCAGGCTACTCATGGTTGAGGCGGGTCCCATCCAGCTTGGCCCTGGGCTATTCCACTGAAAAAGCTGCAAAGTGGCTCTTTGGGGACAGAGTTTATGGTCCCACAACAACAGGGTAACTTAATAACAGGTCAAGTCAACTCAGTTGGTTTTTTGGGAGCAGACAGTATGACGGGAAAAGGGCTAATCTTATTCTCCCCTCCTCAAATAGTCTCACTTAGTGCCTGATGTCCCAGAGTATAGGAACAACATGACCCTCTTGCTAGAACTAAAACTGAAAAGCCGAGTGTCCTTATAGCCTGTAAAGAAGAAATGCCAAGTGCCCCAGGCATGGCAGTGCTGGCCTGAATGTCTAAAGAGCTGCCTGGGTCCAGGTTCATCCTGGGCTGAATGTGGGGCTGAAACTCAGTTACATAACCTCACCTGAGCAGGGGCATGCCCTACCCTGCTCACAGATCAGTGGGACAGAGAATGGTGGTCCTGGCCCCAGATGTCCAGCATGGAACCAGGAGTCAGGAGCCCTGTGAACTCTCAGGCTCTGTCTCCGACTTTGCTCAGCTCCAGTGAGTGAGTGTGTTGACCCAATTCTTCCTAAAGTTCCTGTGAGCTTGGACAGCCTGTGATGACCTTCTCTGTGCAAAATGATCTCAATTCTTTCCATCTTTTCTAATTTGCCTTAGTTCATTAATCTCATTTATTTTGAGCATTTTTTTAAAATTCAACATTCTCCAAACAACTATTATATGCCAGACATTGAGTTGGGTACTAGAAAATCAGTGGTACCAAGATAGCTATTTTCAAGATGCTTCCAGACTAATGGGGTAAGACAGACAAGCAAACTGAAATGAGATCAGGGTTTCTGGAAGTTCCAGGGAGTCAGATTGGAAAGGGTGTGCCTGGGGAGACTTCTTCCCTGGGAAGAAACTCACCCCACTCCAGGAGGAAGGGGAAGGAGGATTAACCGTGAGTACTGACCTCTTTTGGCCAACTTTTGTACTAGTACAACTTCATTTCATCCTTATAACAATCTTTAGAGTAAACCACACTGAGACTTAGATTCAAGTCAGCCTGACTCTAGAGACCATGCTCTTTCTGTCCAACTGACTGAATGTGAAAGGCAGGAGTAGTTGAGATTGAATACTGCTCAGTATGAACCCTGCTGACCTTTGCTATACTTTCCTCATTCCTCCCGCTGGTCACAGGAGAACTGCCACCTGGAGTGATACAGCTCTTTCTTCCATGGGTTGTTTCCATCCATGTTCAATGGCCGAGCTGCTGTAGTCTCCCTGTCTCCCTGCAAACTAGCCAGCGACTTTCGCTGCAACTGAGCACCATGCTCTAACCTGTCAATGATTAATGGCAGCAAGAATCTTATCTCAGTTACCCAAACTGTTTAGGCACAGGGACCTGGGCATCAGGGGAGGCAGCAGATGGCAGATTGCTCAGTCACCTTTTTCCTATGCAGAAGGAAGAGAGATTATTGGAGCATAAAATGTGAGAGGGTGGGAGACATGGAGGGTGACAGAACACTCAGCTGCATGTTCACATGACTCTGGCCTCATTCTCCTCTACCCTGCCTCTTCTCAGCCATTTGCAGCAGCACATACTTGGGGTCTTCTTTTTTTATGCATATAAATATATATTCTTGATATTCTTTTTCTGTAAAAATTTATCATAGGATATTTTTTTTTATTCTTTATTTTAAAGGTTTTACAGAGTTTTGTTGTTCACAGACATGCATGTTCCCAGATCAGTCATATGCATATCCCTGGTCCCTAGACCCCCAGGTCTCCCCTTCCCACCCCTCCGGACCATCGCCCCATGCCATTCTAAGCACTCCTATTCCCTTAGCACAATGACAATAGCTATCTTTCCCACACATGACAGTATAGGTTTCCATGTTACTCACTTGGGGTCTTTTCACTGTCCATTCAGAGTCTCCTTGGGAGACCCAAAACATGTGGTGAGGGAGCTGTGAATGGATGGGTTTCTATAGTGCTTAGATGGGTTTCTACAGTGCTTAAACACATATTTCTTTTGAGCCTATTCTTGTGTCCCCTGAGCATCTGACTCTGTTTATTCCCAGGGAGAAGCACAGTAAGAGCTGTCATTCTTATGAACTATTGAAAAGAGGGACCTAATTGTGGTGCAAAGGTAATACTGACCATATTTCAGCAGAGCCCTGCCATGAACCTATGAGCCTTGAGTCCTGCCTCTAGAGTACCCTGAAGGGGAGGACAGGTTCCAGTCATACTCCCAGTGCCCATGGAATGCCTGGAGTAGACAGTCAAGTTCTATTTAGGGAGTAGAAAGTCATGGTTCAAACACAGCACCAGAGCCCACTCAGTTGCTATTTACAAACCTTGTCTAATTACCCAGCTTCCAAGCTGAAAGGGAGGGAAATGGACTTGCTGCCTTCTCCGGTTTCTCCTGCTCACTAACTTTCTCACATCCTGTCACCAGTCCTGGCCTTTCCATCTTCTTTCTACTCAGGAGCACCCAGGAATATCTGATGTGTCACTCAAACCTGGCAGCCTGCAGAGCATGTTCTCAGAACAGAGAGAGGTGCTTCAGCATGGGGCCAAGGGCTCACTGTTAGTGACAGAGGTTCAAAAGAGGTTTCTAGTTATCAGATTGGAGGGGCAAGGAGGGGCAGAGGGGTCCCACTGAATTGGATTAACATGGTCCTGCCCTATAAGGGCTCCCTGTATGGTGGAAGTTGAAGAAGGCAGGATCCTTACTTAGGAAGACTTCTGTGGGAAGTAGGTGGGAAACAAGGATGGGGAAGGATGATTTCATAATTATTTCATTCCTAATTCATAAGGAAAGAAAGTCAGTTGAATGGGTCAAAAATGGCTAGCATACCAGATACATTGGACCCTTGATTCCTAGGTTAGGGTCTTGAAGGTCAAAGCTCTAGAGTCTGGGAAATTTTAAATGCCATTCCTGAGACTTGGTAATATCAGGACTGAAGTCATGATAAAGAAGGAACTGACCCTCTGCTGTGAAAAATCTCATGCTACCTCATGTACCTGGGATTTCTATATTGATGGGTTTCTACAGTGCTTAAACACATATTTCTTTTGAGCCTATTCTTGTGTCCCCTGAGCATCTGACTCTGTTTATTCCCAGGGAGAAGCACAGTAAGAGCTGTCATTCTTATGAACTATTGAAAAGAGGGACCTAATTGTGGTGCAAAGGTAATACTGACCATATTTCAGCAGAGCCCTGCCATGAACCTATGAGCCTTGAGTCCTGCCTCTAGAGTACCCTGAAGGGGAGGACAGGTTCCAGTCATACTCCCAGTGCCCATGGAATGCCTGGAGTAGACAGTCAAGTTCTATTTAGGGAGTAGAAAGTCATGGTTCAAACACAGCACCAGAGCCCACTCAGTTGCTATTTACAAACCTTGTCTAATTACCCAGCTTCCAAGCTGAAAGGGAGGGAAATGGACTTGCTGCCTTCTCCGGTTTCTCCTGCTCACTAACTTTCTCACATCCTGTCACCAGTCCTGGCCTTTCCATCTTCTTTCTACTCAGGAGCACCCAGGAATATCTGATGTGTCACTCAAACCTGGCAGCCTGCAGAGCATGTTCTCAGAACAGAGAGAGGTGCTTCAGCATGGGGCCAAGGGCTCACTGTTAGTGACAGAGGTTCAAAAGAGGTTTCTAGTTATCAGATTGGAGGGGCAAGGAGGGGCAGAGGGGTCCCACTGAATTGGATTAACATGGTCCTGCCCTATAAGGGCTCCCTGTATGGTGGAAGTTGAAGAAGGCAGGATCCTTACTTAGGAAGACTTCTGTGGGAAGTAGGTGGGAAACAAGGATGGGGAAGGATGATTTCATAATTATTTCATTCCTAATTCATAAGGAAAGAAAGTCAGTTGAATGGGTCAAAAATGGCTAGCATACCAGATACATTGGACCCTTGATTCCTAGGTTAGGGTCTTGAAGGTCAAAGCTCTAGAGTCTGGGAAATTTTAAATGCCATTCCTGAGACTTGGTAATATCAGGACTGAAGTCATGATAAAGAAGGAACTGACCCTCTGCTGTGAAAAATCTCATGCTACCTCATGTACCTGGGATTTCTATATTGATGGTGTCCCTCTTCTTGATATGTTCCTTGATCTCTCAGCACACAAGCTTGGCCTTCCCCCCAGCACTTCATAGCCTTTATCTTTGAAATAACCCTGATTCTGAGATACATGTAACATGTATAGTAATGATCTCTATCTTGAAATGTTATGAGAATTAAATGAAATAATCTTTGTAGAATGCTTGGAACAGCTCTTGGCACATAGTAAACACTACATAATATGAGCTGTTATTACTGGAGGCAATAGTAAGAGGAACTAGGTGTGCAACTTAGTTTCAACATCAAGGCATGTTGCTGTGTAGTCCCCTATCCATGGTTAATTCCTGTAGAATAGAGCTTCACACTCTACTGTTCAGGCCTTTCTGGGTCCTAGCATATACCAAGCCCTGAATGTGACTGAATTCCATGTGCTTTTCTTTCATAAAGGCCCAGATTCATGACTCACTGGGCCCCTGCTATACTCTAGGAATTGGCAGATGAAGATAAAAAAGACAGAGTCTGTACTGTCAGAAAACTCACAGTCTATTTAGGAAGGCAAGAAGGATATCTGTGAAGTGTACACTGTTGATGCAGCACTGTGGAGGGTGGCCATCAAGTACTTAGATGGTGGGACTGGCCCCTGGGCTTCTTATGGCTGGGAGAAGGAGAAAGAGGCCTACAGAACTGGTGAAAATTATAAAGATAAAAGAGAGGAAGTCTTGAGAGGGAAGAAAATGTGCTACTTGTCTTAAGCCCCATCACAATGTATCCTTACTCTACAAAGTGGTCCAGCATTTAGGTCAGCAGGTGAAAAGTGCATAAATGACTCAGGTGGAATTCTCGGAGCCTGCTCTGCCTATGGGAGTTCCTTGAGGGCAAGGGTAATCTCACTGTAAGAGGATTACTATTTCTCTGCCCTCCCTTCCCTCACTTAATATGGAAGGTTTTAGATAAGGATTTAGTCATACAACAACTACTTGCAAAGCACTTACTATGTGTCAAGTGTTTTTCTATGCATTGGGAATACAGCAGTGACCAGAACAGACCAAAAATCTCATGCTACCTCATGTACCTGGGATTTCTATATTGATGGTGTCCCTCTTCTTGATATGTTCCTTGATCTCTCAGCACACAAGCTTGGCCTTCCCCCCAGCACTTCATAGCCTTTATCTTTGAAATAACCCTGATTCTGAGATACATGTAACATGTATAGTAATGATCTCTATCTTGAAATGTTATGAGAATTAAATGAAATAATCTTTGTAGAATGCTTGGAACAGCTCTTGGCACATAGTAAACACTACATAATATGAGCTGTTATTACTGGAGGCAATAGTAAGAGGAACTAGGTGTGCAACTTAGTTTCAACATCAAGGCATGTTGCTGTGTAGTCCCCTATCCATGGTTAATTCCTGTAGAATAGAGCTTCACACTCTACTGTTCAGGCCTTTCTGGGTCCTAGCATATACCAAGCCCTGAATGTGACTGAATTCCATGTGCTTTTCTTTCATAAAGGCCCAGATTCATGACTCACTGGGCCCCTGCTATACTCTAGGAATTGGCAGATGAAGATAAAAAAGACAGAGTCTGTACTGTCAGAAAACTCACAGTCTATTTAGGAAGGCAAGAAGGATATCTGTGAAGTGTACACTGTTGATGCAGCACTGTGGAGGGTGGCCATCAAGTACTTAGATGGTGGGACTGGCCCCTGGGCTTCTTATGGCTGGGAGAAGGAGAAAGAGGCCTACAGAACTGGTGAAAATTATAAAGATAAAAGAGAGGAAGTCTTGAGAGGGAAGAAAATGTGCTACTTGTCTTAAGCCCCATCACAATGTATCCTTACTCTACAAAGTGGTCCAGCATTTAGGTCAGCAGGTGAAAAGTGCATAAATGACTCAGGTGGAATTCTCGGAGCCTGCTCTGCCTATGGGAGTTCCTTGAGGGCAAGGGTAATCTCACTGTAAGAGGATTACTATTTCTCTGCCCTCCCTTCCCTCACTTAATATGGAAGGTTTTAGATAAGGATTTAGTCATACAACAACTACTTGCAAAGCACTTACTATGTGTCAAGTGTTTTTCTATGCATTGGGAATACAGCAGTGACCAGAACAGACCAAAAAATCCTTTCCTAATGTGTACAGGGAGATGATGGAGGATCAGAGGATCAGCTAATAAATAGGACAAGTAAGTGGAATATGCACATTCTATGTTAGATTGCATTGTGGTAAGTGCTAAGGAGGAAAATAAAGCAGAGGAGGGAGTGAAGATAAGGTCATTATCTGATGGGTGGCTCTTGTTTGAGTATAAAGAAGAATCTTCTGCTGGTCCTGTAGCTTGAAGATGTCCAGGCCCCACCTCAACAGGCCTGGTGCTAAACACAGAAATGTGACGATATGGACCTACTCTGAGGAACCTTGCTTTCTTGGAAAACCAAGTCCAAGAAGGATGGCACTGATTTTTTCATTTTCCCAGAGAAAGTTATCTGTGGAAACCCCAAGAAAAGTGGACAAAAGGCAGCTTCAGCAGTGTCACCCAGCCCTCAAGTTCTGGGACATCTTTACATGCCAACTCCCTCTTCCTGGGGCATATAAGCCACCCCTGTCTCTCCAGAGAAAAGGAGGAGCTTGGGCTTCCCAGCCAAACCCTTTGCTGGGCAAGGCATAGCTGGGTTGGGCTGGAAAAAGAGGAAAATCCAGTCTGAGGACAGAATCATGGTTTGGGGTTCTGCTTTATGACTCAGTCCGGACTGCCTTGGGCCATTGAGGAGTGGCCCAAGCTCAGCCCAGATGCTGCTGTCCCAGTATTCTATAGCAATCTAAATTCTCATCTTTGCAGTCTCAGGACACCAAGATCTTGCAACAGAAGAGAAATAGTCTAGCAAAATTTCTTGGAATGATCTATTTATTCAACAACGTACTTACTGAGCACATACTTTGTGTCAGAAATTGTTCTAGATCCTGGAGGTACAGCAGTGAGCAAACCAGGCCTCTGCCTTCTTAGAGTTTATATTCTACTAGGGGCAACAGATGATGGCCAAGATAATAAAAAATATATTTCTATTACTGATAAAGGTTAATAAAGAGGGAAGTGGGACTCAAAGTGTCAATGGTGAGCATATTATTGCAAGTTCAGATGGAGTAGCCAGTGAAGGTGTTCTGAAGAAAGTAACTTTTGAGTGATGACTTTAAGTAAGCAAGGGAGGTATGAGGCTTTCTGGAGAAATAGAATTTCAGGCCAAGAAAATGGTGAGTGCAAAGGCACTGTACAGGGCGGTATGTGGCAGGCTTGAATGATTGCACATTGGGCAGTGTGGCTGAAGCTGGGAAAGCAAGGGGAAAAGTGAGGAGATGGAATCAGAGGTAGCAGCAGCCTCATTGGCCATAGTGTGGACTTGGGCTTTTACTCTCAAGGAGGAAGGGACAGCAAAGGAGAATTGTGGCAGAGGAATGACCTGATTTGTCTTATATTTTTAAGGGATTGCTTCTGGCAGCTATGTTGAAAATAGATAAGTAGGACAAGGAAGGAGCCATAGAGACCAGGCAGAAAGCCACTGAAATATGTCTGTGAGAATGGTGGCAGTTTGAATA
This sequence comes from Tragulus kanchil, assembly GCA_022376925.1. NCBI lineage: Eukaryota > Metazoa > Chordata > Mammalia > Artiodactyla > Tragulidae > Tragulus > Tragulus kanchil. The sequence continues at coordinate 76,356,374 of JAIOJX010000024.1, read as the reverse complement.
GGGCTGTTTGCAGTCAAAAGGCAAAAAGTGACCAGATACTTTAAAGGAAGATCCTGCAGGATTTGCTGATAGACAAAACGTGGGTTGTGAGAAAAATAGTATATGCTTATGCCAGGTATTATAGGAAATCCCTTGTATGCAGCATCAGTAAAATTTCACTGTAAGCATAGAAGTGCAGTTCTATTGTTATATTCACCTTACAGACTGGTCTTCCCAGATAGCTCAGTGGTAAAGAATTTGCCTGCCAGTGCAGGAGATGCAGGTTTGTTCCTTGGTCCTGGAGGATCCCCTGGAGAAGAAAATGGCAACCCACTCCAGTATTCTTGCCTGGCAAAGAGGAGCCTGGCAGGCCACAATGCATGGAGTCACAAAAGAGTCAGATATGACTTAGCGACTAAACAACAATCTTACAGATTAGGAAACAGACAGAAAGGCTAAGTAACTTGAAAAATCCCGTGTTTAGCAAGTGGTTGAGTTGGTATTTAGATTTAAATTTAAACCATCCACCAAAAGTAGACCCTGAGCTCTTAGCAGCTACACTGTAAACATCCTATCCATTCACTCAGTAAATCTCCATTGTACATCTATTCTGCTGGCCTTTTAGATCTTAAGGACTCAAAGTGTCAATGGTGAGCATATTATTGCAAGTTCAGATGGAGTAGCCAGTGAAGGTGTTCTGAAGAAAGTAACTTTTGAGTGATGACTTTAAGTAAGCAAGGGAGGTATGAGGCTTTCTGGAGAAATAGAATTTCAGGCCAAGAAAATGGTGAGTGCAAAGGCACTGTACAGGGCGGTATGTGGCAGGCTTGAATGATTGCACATTGGGCAGTGTGGCTGAAGCTGGGAAAGCAAGGGGAAAAGTGAGGAGATGGAATCAGAGGTAGCAGCAGCCTCATTGGCCATAGTGTGGACTTGGGCTTTTACTCTCAAGGAGGAAGGGACAGCAAAGGAGAATTGTGGCAGAGGAATGACCTGATTTGTCTTATATTTTTAAGGGATTGCTTCTGGCAGCTATGTTGAAAATAGATAAGTAGGACAAGGAAGGAGCCATAGAGACCAGGCAGAAAGCCACTGAAATATGTCTGTGAGAATGGTGGCAGTTTGAATAGGGCTGTTTGCAGTCAAAAGGCAAAAAGTGACCAGATACTTTAAAGGAAGATCCTGCAGGATTTGCTGATAGACAAAACGTGGGTTGTGAGAAAAATAGTATATGCTTATGCCAGGTATTATAGGAAATCCCTTGTATGCAGCATCAGTAAAATTTCACTGTAAGCATAGAAGTGCAGTTCTATTGTTATATTCACCTTACAGACTGGTCTTCCCAGATAGCTCAGTGGTAAAGAATTTGCCTGCCAGTGCAGGAGATGCAGGTTTGTTCCTTGGTCCTGGAGGATCCCCTGGAGAAGAAAATGGCAACCCACTCCAGTATTCTTGCCTGGCAAAGAGGAGCCTGGCAGGCCACAATGCATGGAGTCACAAAAGAGTCAGATATGACTTAGCGACTAAACAACAATCTTACAGATTAGGAAACAGACAGAAAGGCTAAGTAACTTGAAAAATCCCGTGTTTAGCAAGTGGTTGAGTTGGTATTTAGATTTAAATTTAAACCATCCACCAAAAGTAGACCCTGAGCTCTTAGCAGCTACACTGTAAACATCCTATCCATTCACTCAGTAAATCTCCATTGTACATCTATTCTGCTGGCCTTAGATGTTAAGGAGGCAGAAATGAGTGAGAGTTCTTGACTTAGAGAGGTCATATGGTTTGAGGGAAGTGATAGATAGAAATACAACAGTAAGATAAGAGGTCAGGGTCCTAAGCCCTCAGAGGAATGGGTAACTATGCCCTTGGCATAGTGTGGGCTTGATCTGGAGACCAGGTAGGACTCTGCCAGAAGAATAAGGGATGGAAAAGATTTCCTGGGTGTGTGTCAGAGAGGTATAAGGGGGTCTGGTGAACTCAGGGGACTGGACGTACAGTGCTTTCCTTTGGGAGGAGATCAGGGAAGCCTGGGAAGCAGGACAGGAGCTGGAGCAGTTAGCTGGGCAGTCAAGCATGCTGGGAAAAAGCTTGCCCTGAAGACAAGGGGGACTCTGTGCAGTCTTCCAAAGGGGAGAGAAGCTCTCAGATCTGTTTTCTCTTCAAGTCCCAGGTAGATGCCAGAGAGAAGAGGACACAGTTTTCTCTGTTTCAGGATGGCATGACTTGGGAAATGTGGTAAAACAGTGAGAACTGGCACATGATTCCAGGAAACAAATGGTACTTTCCCATATGTGCATGCCTCTGTGTGTGTATCTATAAATATACCCAGCACTTGGCTGGGATCTCATACAGAGTCATGACAGCATCCTGCCACATGCTCCCTGAGCTGCCTCTGCTGCTCTTTCCTCCTCTCGATGAGGCTTAGTCCCATAAAGTATCAAATTTTGCTACACAGCAGGCAAGGCCAGTTTCTGACCTCTGTCTTATCACTATTCCCTTAGGACATTAAAGTGAGTATTCAAACTGCAGTACAAAGGATGCAAGTCTGGCCAAAGGAGGAAACATGAAACAGTCAGATCCCAGCTGAGTGTGGACAGACTGCTAGAGGTAAGAAGTGGGAGTCTGTTTGAAAACCGGACCCACATCCAATGGTTCAAGGGTCCTCCTGGTAGTGAATGTATGAGAAAACTCTCATGCCATCCACCTCCATGATCTTTCAAGTTAGGTTAGTGTTTAGAGACAGAGACACAGAAAGACACATGTATATACACGTGTTTGTGTATATGTGTATATATACATATATGTAAGCATCAGGGTCTTTTCCAACGGGTTGGCTCTTCACATCAGGTACCCAAAGTATTGGAGCTTCAGCTTCAGCATCAGTCCTTCCAATGAATATTCAGGTTTGATTTCCTTTAGGGTTGACTGGTTTGATCTCTTTGCTGTCCCAGGGACTAACTGGCACTCAGAATTAATGTTGATATACTGTGGAGCCCATCCCAGTTCTCCTTCCACATCCCCAACTCAGAGATTTGTCTCAGCTTCTCTCCCTTCTTGTCAGCTCTGGAGAAAAGCAAAGCAAAGCAAACCAAACAAACAGAGTGAGAGAAACAGAAAAACGAGGATTCTAAGAATCAAGATAGGCTATCCAGGAGCCTACAAATCCATTCTGTTCCAGGCCAAAGGAGAACCCAGTTTTCTGACAGTTCTTCTCAAGGCTGAGTCCTGTCAGAGTGGTCAGGACCTGGCTGGGGGAGGCCTGGCCACCTACCTGCTCCCTAGAGCACTAAGACTTGACATATCTCAGTGAAGAGCTAACCTGAGTTGTGCGTCAGCCAAACTGCACTCTGTGGCCATCCAGCTTGTCAGGGGCCTGTCTTGAGAGACAGCTGAGTCATATTTTCCTTAAGACTTTAAAATGGAAGGACATGGTCCCTTACCTTTTGAGCCCCAATATCCTCAACTATAAAATGAGAATAAAAACATCTGCTACTGTGTGATCTTACTTACATGTGGAATCCAAAAAAACAAAAGAACACCCCCCACCACACCCACCACAAAACCATGAACAAAACTCCCAGCTCACAGATACAGAGAACTGAATGGTGGTTGTTGGAGGCAGGGTTTTGGTGAACAAAATGGGCGAAGGGGGTCAAAAGTTTATCAAATTAGTAAGTCTTGGGGATGAATGTACAACATGGTGATTACACTTAATACTGTATTTCATATTTGAAGTTGCTAAGAGAGTAGCAAGTGTTCTTACCCTAAGGAAAAAACTTTTGTAATTGTGTATGGTGATAGAGTGATTGTTTCACAGTATGTGCAAATAACAAATCACTATGTTGTATACTTAAAACTAAAATATTATATGCCAATTATACCTCAGTAAAAGTGTAAAATTAGAATAAAAACTCACCTCTCCATTTTATGGAACTGAGAAACTGAGACAGACAGGGTAGATAACTGACCCAAGTCAGTCCCCTACCAGGCTTTGGACCTAGGCAATATGACTCTACAGTTTGTGTCTCTAATCTCACTTCTTTGCTGCCTTTCTGTATTCCCAGAATCAGTGAAGGGCTGCTGCAGTATAATGAAAGCTTTTGATTAATGATGTGAAACTTTAATATCTGAATAAGGCCATTCAATTCAACACTAAGTTAAAATTCCATTTCTTTCTTTTGTATTGACTTTGAGTTGGAAGAGACTTGCCTCCATGTTGAGGCTGGTGTAGGGCAAATCTTTGTGTTACCCAAATATTCAAGTGTAGAGTCTATACCGCAGTATAGACTGCCCTTCCCCCAAGCCAGAGCCCTGCACTTGTAAGAACGAAGGCAGTAAAACCCATAACATTAGGAAATTTAGATGGCTGAATACAATCTAGAATCTGTTAGAATTTTAATTAAATGCTCAAGATATATATCATTATATATTTAGCACTTTTCAAAAAATCCCCTGTGACTCTTGTGGTTTAAGGACTATTAATAAAAGTTTCTGAAATGTGAAAACAAAAACCCAACAAACAATCCCTCCTTCCCAAACGTCTACTCTGCTTGCCCCACAGGACCTCTTGTCAGATGCTGTGTGCCACCCAAGCTCAGGGGCAGTCATTGTCCTCCCAATCCATAATCCATCAGGCTCCAAATTGGACCATATGGAAAGCAGGCATGAATATGCTTTCTTGGAGGGTGTGCCTGGAGTGGTGTCCCTGAGAAGACCTGTTTTGGGACTCCCTGCACCCTGCAGGGGTTTGTATCCAGGGAGTGTGGAATGGAGATAGAGGCAGGGAGGGGGGCTGCCAAGGAGAAGAAAGGCTCTTCAGAAGGGCCTTGGTCTCCCTGCCCAAGCTACTTCTCCATCCACCTGACCCCAAATCTCTAGACTCCTGGAGAACCCTCAGGTCTCCAGGCTAGAAACACTCTGGTGATGCAGGAGAGGGTCAGGGAGCAGACCACTCTGCAGGGTGTCCTTCTCCCTCTCCTTTTTCCTTAGGTCACACTGTGTTCCAAGTGGACGCCTTAAAAGGGAGATGAGCAGGGTCTAAGACACTGATGAGGGGAAGACACATGAGGGGAAGGGTGTGAGCAGATACGCTTCAGGTGCCCACAGTGAATTGCTGTAGCAGCAATTCACTTATAAGGTACTCCACTTATGCCATGTACTCCACTTATGTACTCCACTTATGCCATGGTTACATAAACAAGATCTCTTAACTTGAAACTTGTAAAATGTACATCACTATTATAATGACAAAGAAGTTACCATTTATTAAGTTCCCCCATATACTGGACAAGGTGTCACATATATTTCAAGTCCAATTGCCTTCAGCAGTTCTGAGTTGTTCTATGATTGTGTCCGTTGAGCAGATGAAGAAGCTGAGGCTTAAGTATTGTGCCAGGGACACACAGTCAGAGACAAGTAGAGTTGAGATTCCAGCCCAGGTCACTCGAGAGTCACCTTTTCTTAAAATTACAGAATGTCCTGCATCTCTCTCACCTGGTCTGATGGACTGAGAAGTCCTTTAGGGTGGGCTAGTTCCATTTGCTTGGGCTCTGAATTTGTGGGCATTGCCGGGGTCGGGGGAGGGGAGGGGTGCCTCCAGCAAATTCTCAGCACTAGAATGACAAACCCACCTCTCCATCAATGAGCATGTTGGATTTCTGTTGGCCCATCTACCTTCTGTGTGTTTCGTTGGCATGAGCCAGGCCTCCAGATGTGCCCCAACTTGAACAAAACAAGTCACGTTAAGACAGGCCATGCTGTTTTCTGCCTCTGGGAGTTGGGATGGTGATGGGACAGAGGTTACCTAAAAAACTAGTTAAGGCTGGGAATGTTGAATCAGAGCTTCTTGCTGTGTGTCCTGGGGTCAGTTATTTCACTTCTCTGAACTTTATTTTCTGATCTACTTCTCAGAATAAAGATAAGTGAAATAACTCAGTGAACTAGAGTGCTTTGTGATCTTCTCTGAGTTATCACTGAAAATTGTATGTGTTTGCTTGGCCATCGACCCTGGGTCCTTTCAAGGAGGGAGTCACAGTGGGACCTTGCTCCTGTCATCTACCTAGATTATTTTTCTGCCTCTTTACGACTCAGTGTGAATGTCACTTCCTTCCAGTTACCTTATACTATGAGTGTCACTTTCTTTCAAGTGTTGAGAAGCAGGCCCAATACCTCTCCACAAGCCGAAAGCTTCTACAAGGCTTGTTACTCCATGGGAATTGTCCAGCACCCACCGTACTCTGTAAGCTCCTTGTCTGTACTCCCAACATGCGGAGGACAGGTCCACAGTAGTCCTTCGGTAAGTGATTAAAAAGGGATAACCTGGGCGGTCAGGAAGCCAGAGAACCACTGACTGGGCCATGAGAAGGCACTCAGCACTTCCATGGGAAGGCACTCAGCACTTTGTCCACTTTGTGGTTTAAATTCGCCTCGGCCCTAAATGGCTGCAGGTCCCTTTGGAAGCAACCTGATTTACTGCTCTCTCTACGGCTTCCAGAGGAGGGACCAGGCGCTCCAGGGCAGAGGCTGTGCCCAGCCCACCAGCCCACCCACCTAGGCAGGTCTGCCGGGGACTTAGCAGGTGAGAGAGGCCAGGTTGGCTGACTGGACTTGAGCAATGGCTTGCCTCTGAGTAAGACAATGATCTCACTGAGCTGTTTGTTTTGTGTTTTGTTTTGCCTTCTTGTCCAAGAACCTAAGGGCTGTTTTGCAACCCCTTGGCTCCTTTCCTCTGGCTGGAGAAGTAAAGGAGACTTTTGTCCTGGGCCCATGCTAACTTGGGAAGCAGAGGGGTATGGGAAAGTGGGTGGGGGCTTGCTACATAGGTCAGGGGCTAGGTTGCCTCCCAGTACTGTCTCTGGGGTCCATTTTCTTGCAGAGCCTACAGAATAACTCCTTTCTGGGCTAGACAAGGAGGTGAGTGATTCTTGACTCTTCTGCAGCACCAGCAGCACCCTCTCTAAGTGCTGAAAATGTCTAGCGTGGCCACTGCCTGGGGGCTAACACATGAGCTGACAGGAGAAGCCCCCTTCCGGTTCAGGACAAAGCTAAGAGGCACACAGGGAATCCCCCAAAATGCCAGCCTCAGGCTTCTTTGCCCTCAGCTACTTCCAAACTCACACCCAGAGGAAGTCAGAAGATCGCTTGAAACAAACACAATTAGCCATTTCAGATGTCCGGGGATCATGTGTCTTTTCTGGAATGGAAAGGAAGTACTTTGCCTAGAGCAATGCCTATAGAGAGAGACCTGAAGTTATCAAGTCCCAGCACTTCCTACAGGACTGCTCAAGAACCAAAACACAAGCCAGGCTCCCCCTGGTGATGAGCCTGGGCACCCATTCTAGGTTTGATGAAATCAAATATCACCTGTGTACTGGATCCTGCTGGGAGATACAGGCACAAATAACAGTCTGTGTCTCCCTCTATCTCTTTTCTTCCAGGGAACCAAAGGGATTTACTTCAGTTCTTTCTTCCAAAGGCAGGATTCACCTCCCTGTAATGTGAAAGGAAAGACGAAGCTCAAAGAATTTAAGCGACTCTCCCAGGATCACACTGCACTGGAATTGTCCTCTTCCACTGCAGAGCCAGTAAGGATGCACAGGTGCCCACTGGCAGTGGTCATGAGGACCACTGAAGTCTTGCAGGGAGGCACTGTTGTGTCTTCTCACCTCCATCAGTCAAGGCCTACTTCTCCTCTCCATATTATCTCCTTGACCAGACTAACTATTGGACTGCTCTGGACTAGTGGCTAACTCTAGGCTACTGATGAGGTTGGGCTACCCGTGACCCATATGAACGCCAGCCTCTCAGGCTCTGTGACAGGAACAGTCCTTGGGTAGACTCATATGACATGGAAAGGGCTCACCCTGTGGAAGAAATACTTAGAGGGCTGAGAGTCCTGCTGTAGGAATCAGGCCCTTTGGGCTAACATAGGTCAGGGGCTAGGTTGCCTCCCAGTACTGTCTCTGGGGTCCATTTTCTTGCAGAGCCTACAGAATAACTCCTTTCTGGGCTAGACAAGGAGGTGAGTGATTCTTGACTCTTCTGCAGCACCAGCAGCACCCTCTCTAAGTGCTGAAAATGTCTAGCGTGGCCACTGCCTGGGGGCTAACACATGAGCTGACAGGAGAAGCCCCCTTCCGGTTCAGGACAAAGCTAAGAGGCACACAGGGAATCCCCCAAAATGCCAGCCTCAGGCTTCTTTGCCCTCAGCTACTTCCAAACTCACACCCAGAGGAAGTCAGAAGATCGCTTGAAACAAACACAATTAGCCATTTCAGATGTCCGGGGATCATGTGTCTTTTCTGGAATGGAAAGGAAGTACTTTGCCTAGAGCAATGCCTATAGAGAGAGACCTGAAGTTATCAAGTCCCAGCACTTCCTACAGGACTGCTCAAGAACCAAAACACAAGCCAGGCTCCCCCTGGTGATGAGCCTGGGCACCCATTCTAGGTTTGATGAAATCAAATATCACCTGTGTACTGGATCCTGCTGGGAGATACAGGCACAAATAACAGTCTGTGTCTCCCTCTATCTCTTTTCTTCCAGGGAACCAAAGGGATTTACTTCAGTTCTTTCTTCCAAAGGCAGGATTCACCTCCCTGTAATGTGAAAGGAAAGACGAAGCTCAAAGAATTTAAGCGACTCTCCCAGGATCACACTGCACTGGAATTGTCCTCTTCCACTGCAGAGCCAGTAAGGATGCACAGGTGCCCACTGGCAGTGGTCATGAGGACCACTGAAGTCTTGCAGGGAGGCACTGTTGTGTCTTCTCACCTCCATCAGTCAAGGCCTACTTCTCCTCTCCATATTATCTCCTTGACCAGACTAACTATTGGACTGCTCTGGACTAGTGGCTAACTCTAGGCTACTGATGAGGTTGGGCTACCCGTGACCCATATGAACGCCAGCCTCTCAGGCTCTGTGACAGGAACAGTCCTTGGGTAGACTCATATGACATGGAAAGGGCTCACCCTGTGGAAGAAATACTTAGAGGGCTGAGAGTCCTGCTGTAGGAATCAGGAGCCCAAGCAAAGGGGCCTGAAACTCCCTTCCATTAGGGAGTTCCTATTCATGTGGGAGGTAGGCCAGGTGAATCTACTAAGAAGTCACATCCCTGTCCCAAGCAGAAAGCAGCACTGAATTTACATGATGGAGACTGGAGGACTCCTGAGCTGAGGCCAGGCTGGGGTCTCTGGCAGGTGGCCAGGCCTAGATCATTACCTTCTTATCAGAAATCCCCTTCCTATATCCCTCTCCTCCAGGCTTGTCATCTCTGGGATTATGTGGGGGAATTTGTGTATCCTTCTAGAAGGGGGTTCATCTTTCTTTCTTCTGGAGAACACATGGATTGAGACAGTGTCTATGTCTTGCTTTTCTTGGCTCTAGGCCACATTGGTCTCAGTTCCCCCAGCAACCCTTGAACTTCAGCGTGAAATCAACCCTCAAGACTAACAAAGGAGCTTTCCCTTTTCAGGGTCATTGATGAGCCCTCCCCAGTCCTATCTGATCCTGGCTCTCTGCCCTTGAGTTCAGGGAAATATGAGAAAGAGTCCCAAACAAGTCCCATGCTGGTCCCATGCTATTACATGAAGCATCTCTCTAGCTTCCAGGCATCTTGATAGGTTGATTTCTCCTATATTCAAATAAATTCCTTTCTGAGAGCATGTTCATAAGTTCAGCTTGCTTGTAAGAAGCCCAACAAAGTTAGCCTAAGCACCCAACTAACAGAATTAGCTACATAGCACTCTACTGTAATAATACTGTACTGAATAATACTTTTCACACAAATGATACATACAAAAAAACAAAAAAAAAATAAAGGACATTTAAAATTTTATGGTATGGTATCTTGGAAAGCACAGTAGTATACAGGGGCTGGCATCAGGTGAAGAGGCAAGATGAACTACTGACCGGAGGAGGGAGGTGGGGTGGAGATAGTAGTGCTGAAGGACCATCAGCAACAGGAGACAGGGAGCAAACTGCAATTTTACTCACACCTGAAGTTTCACATCTTTTCAAGTTTACAACTTGAAGGTTCATATGTAGGGTACTTACTATAGTAAGTGCAAGTACTTTGTTAATGCAAAATTTGAACAAATTTTAAAGAAGGAAGAGACTGAAAGAAGTGTTTTTATTTATATTTGCTTGCTCTGGGTTATACTCTAAATGTGGCGGTCAGGGGTTATCTAGTTAAGGTCACTCTCACTGTCTTAGAGAGATTTTTGATAAAAGAGTCTGAAACTGATGTGTGTGAGGAGGTGGTTTCTGCTCAGTGAGTCCTCTTCAGTGGCACTGTCAGCTTTTCCACAGGCTTTTGCATATCTGAGCTCCTTCCTTGAATTAAGTCCCAGTGGTCTTGAGCTTCAACCACCAGCACCAGGACAAGCATCAGATCTAGGAGTCTAGTGAGGGGATGGAACAGGTGTTTTCTTACAGAATTACTAGCAGTACCAGAAAGGGGAGTGAGGAGAGGCTCTTTTTACAGATTCCAGAGTGGTAGGCATGAAGGTAAGGCAACTCCAGTGGTCCTCATGACCACTGCTTACTTCTAGTAGTTGGAGGCCCTTCTTTGTTCCTCCCTCTATTTTGCTGTCTTGTAGGTGAGTGCCATCTTGAACCATGAGGACAAGGATTACCCACTAAGAACAGCAGAATAATGATCTGGAAGGATACTGGGACATTGTACCAGTCCTGAACTACTACCTCAGGACTTTCACGGGAGAGGAAAATAAACTTTTTTATATTGTTGTGGGTTTTCTGCTGCCTTCATTTGTACCTCATCCTGATAAGATACCTAACTTAGTAAGTGATGTAGTAGGGAATTGAACCTGAGTCAATAAGGTCTTAAACCCACACTATCCCACTGTAACTTTATGTTTCTAGGGCCCCTACATGTGCTCCAGCTGTACCTCCATCAGGCCTTAGGTTTGAAGAATTACTTGTAACTGTAATAGATGGGGGAATTCGAGGAGGGGAGCTTGTCTAATGCAACTTTTCATATTCATTGATTCAAAAGACAGCTCAAGGGCATTTGATGGATACAGAGGCAACTTGGGGAGCCCAAAAGACCATGAAGGAGCAAACTGCAATTTTACTCACACCTGAAGTTTCACATCTTTTCAAGTTTACAACTTGAAGGTTCATATGTAGGGTACTTACTATAGTAAGTGCAAGTACTTTGTTAATGCAAAATTTGAACAAATTTTAAAGAAGGAAGAGACTGAAAGAAGTGTTTTTATTTATATTTGCTTGCTCTGGGTTATACTCTAAATGTGGCGGTCAGGGGTTATCTAGTTAAGGTCACTCTCACTGTCTTAGAGAGATTTTTGATAAAAGAGTCTGAAACTGATGTGTGTGAGGAGGTGGTTTCTGCTCAGTGAGTCCTCTTCAGTGGCACTGTCAGCTTTTCCACAGGCTTTTGCATATCTGAGCTCCTTCCTTGAATTAAGTCCCAGTGGTCTTGAGCTTCAACCACCAGCACCAGGACAAGCATCAGATCTAGGAGTCTAGTGAGGGGATGGAACAGGTGTTTTCTTACAGAATTACTAGCAGTACCAGAAAGGGGAGTGAGGAGAGGCTCTTTTTACAGATTCCAGAGTGGTAGGCATGAAGGTAAGGCAACTCCAGTGGTCCTCATGACCACTGCTTACTTCTAGTAGTTGGAGGCCCTTCTTTGTTCCTCCCTCTATTTTGCTGTCTTGTAGGTGAGTGCCATCTTGAACCATGAGGACAAGGATTACCCACTAAGAACAGCAGAATAATGATCTGGAAGGATACTGGGACATTGTACCAGTCCTGAACTACTACCTCAGGACTTTCACGGGAGAGGAAAATAAACTTTTTTATATTGTTGTGGGTTTTCTGCTGCCTTCATTTGTACCTCATCCTGATAAGATACCTAACTTAGTAAGTGATGTAGTAGGGAATTGAACCTGAGTCAATAAGGTCTTAAACCCACACTATCCCACTGTAACTTTATGTTTCTAGGGCCCCTACATGTGCTCCAGCTGTACCTCCATCAGGCCTTAGGTTTGAAGAATTACTTGTAACTGTAATAGATGGGGGAATTCGAGGAGGGGAGCTTGTCTAATGCAACTTTTCATATTCATTGATTCAAAAGACAGCTCAAGGGCATTTGATGGATACAGAGGCAACTTGGGGAGCAGAGCCCAGGACCCTGTGAGAGTGGTAGAGGTACTAGCTCCCCTCACATCCAGGAAGCTCCAGCTCTCTGCCACAAAGCTTGCCACATAGCCACTCCTTGTGGCAGGTGAAAGCTGTACTCAGGTAGCCCTGGGTCCCTCAGTCTCCTCTGACAGACTCTGGTCTACTGGATCACCTCTAATGAAACTTTGGTAAGAAAAACTGCTGAAAACGTGAGGGATGCCCCAGGAACATTCTCTTTCCACAGATGATTTTTGCAGGACCTTTGTGAACCCAGCAAAATGTCAGGTAGGGAAGGCGTGGCTCCCTTCTGGTAAGGAAGTATATTTTCTCTTACTTGATCTCACAAAGGGTGGTTACTGACTTCAAGGCTGAGTAAGAATTTAAGTTAAAAGGGGTGTAATATCCTACTGGTAAACTCTCAGAGCCTGTACATTACAGACGAGAGTCTGAGCTGACTCACAACAGTTGGCTATATATTTGAGAAAGCGCTATTCATAAACAGACAAGACACATTTAACTGACTGGTGGATCTTGAGCAAGTTTCATACCTTGTCATTCTCCTGGTTTGTAAATGGTGACGATAATCATCTCTCAAGATTGTTGCAACATTTAAGGAGATACCAAACATGAAACCATTCAAAAATCTGTAAAGAATCTATAAATATGAAAGGTTATGATTCTGCATTTGTATAGTAGAAATAAAAATACTGTTGTTTGGCACATTGTGCCCAATCAGCTCACTTTCCTATGCACGGTATATAGCAAGTGTTCAACAAATGTTAAATACATAACACATACTGAAGTTTGCTTTCAGGGAACCTGACCCAAGTGCCTACCTTATAAAGTTTGTATGAAGATAAAATGATATAATATAGATAAAGAAATAAATCCCTGTATAGCATGTAGCAATGTTTAGTAAATGTTAAAGATTGTTATCCAAGAGACTTTAGCATTAGGAACCTCTTAGTATGTTAGTAAGGGGTAGAAACATGGTGAGTTGGTCAGTGGATTGAATTTGACCTACTAAGGGAGTGAGATGAACAGAGAGTGGCAGGTTTGGTTATCTCAGTTTTGGGCAGTGAGAGTCTTTATATACAGCTGATGAAAAAATCTAGTCATTATATACACTTACCAACAGAGGATGTCCTCTCTATAAATAAGTGGGTTATTTTCCTGCTAATCTGAACTAGGTTTTATCAAGGCAGCCTGGGTTGACAAGGAAGATCAGTTATGTGGCAGAACAGACTTAAGAAAGTGTCTTAAGGTTTGCACAGATATTAGGAAAAGGCAGGGCAGACACAATCACTGAGACAAGCTGATCGGGAAGATTTCTAGGAGGTGAAGTTAGAGTTGGGCACACAGGAACCTATGGAGTGAAGGGAGGTATCATTTCAGGGGGAATTTCTAGGGTAGGTGACCAGATCTTGGATAGAGCCATGGCAGTTGGAGTAGTTAAGGACACCAAAGAGATAAACAGGACTGGGATTTCAACCATGGCATCTGAAGAGAACAATGTACCTGCCGACACAGGGCAGAAGTCAGAAGGGACATAGTTTTTGTGGAATGCTAACAGCACTTTTTTCAGCTGGTTTGACTGCCTGTTATGCAAAACTTCAGGATTCCCTCATGGCTCAGATGGTAAAGAATCTGTCCACAAACGATCCCAGGGCTGGGACAATCCCCTGGAGAAGGCATTACCTACCCACTCCTGTATTCTTGCCTGGAGAATTCCACAGAGAGAAGAACTTTTTGGGATGCAGTCCATGGGGTCGCAAAGAGTCAGACATGACTGACTGACAAACATTTTCACTTCACTTCACTTTTAACTATCTATAACTTTGTATGCAGTGACCTCACCCTATATAGCACCTTTCAAGTGAGCTATAATTCTGCAAGATTCCTTCTCTGTGCAGATTCCAGAAACAAGAGCAATATTCAGAGATGCTAATAGCAAAGATTCCATTGGTTCTTTCCATTTTCAGAAAAGATGCTAAAATTTTGGGGCCCTGTATAGCATGTTTAGTAAATGTTAAAGATTGTTATCCAAGAGACTTTAGCATTAGGAACCTCTTAGTATGTTAGTAAGGGGTAGAAACATGGTGAGTTGGTCAGTGGATTGAATTTGACCTACTAAGGGAGTGAGATGAACAGAGAGTGGCAGGTTTGGTTATCTCAGTTTTGGGCAGTGAGAGTCTTTATATACAGCTGATGAAAAAATCTAGTCATTATATACACTTACCAACAGAGGATGTCCTCTCTATAAATAAGTGGGTTATTTTCCTGCTAATCTGAACTAGGTTTTATCAAGGCAGCCTGGGTTGACAAGGAAGATCAGTTATGTGGCAGAACAGACTTAAGAAAGTGTCTTAAGGTTTGCACAGATATTAGGAAAAGGCAGGGCAGACACAATCACTGAGACAAGCTGATCGGGAAGATTTCTAGGAGGTGAAGTTAGAGTTGGGCACACAGGAACCTATGGAGTGAAGGGAGGTATCATTTCAGGGGGAATTTCTAGGGTAGGTGACCAGATCTTGGATAGAGCCATGGCAGTTGGAGTAGTTAAGGACACCAAAGAGATAAACAGGACTGGGATTTCAACCATGGCATCTGAAGAGAACAATGTACCTGCCGACACAGGGCAGAAGTCAGAAGGGACATAGTTTTTGTGGAATGCTAACAGCACTTTTTTCAGCTGGTTTGACTGCCTGTTATGCAAAACTTCAGGATTCCCTCATGGCTCAGATGGTAAAGAATCTGTCCACAAACGATCCCAGGGCTGGGACAATCCCCTGGAGAAGGCATTACCTACCCACTCCTGTATTCTTGCCTGGAGAATTCCACAGAGAGAAGAACTTTTTGGGATGCAGTCCATGGGGTCGCAAAGAGTCAGACATGACTGACTGACAAACATTTTCACTTCACTTCACTTTTAACTATCTATAACTTTGTATGCAGTGACCTCACCCTATATAGCACCTTTCAAGTGAGCTATAATTCTGCAAGATTCCTTCTCTGTGCAGATTCCAGAAACAAGAGCAATATTCAGAGATGCTAATAGCAAAAAGATTCCATTGGTTCTTTCCATTTTGAGTAGAGAAGGCAAGAAATATCCCATAGGTTTCCCTTGCCTCTGAACTATTTGTTGTGTTTCATTCACAGTTGAAATAGGAGAGAGGAAAGAGAAGTCACATAGTCATTTGAAATGGGAAGTTTTTATATAAAAAATAACTATTTTCAAAGAATTAGCTATCAGTGGGAAAAAAAGGGATTGTTAAAGAAAAAGAAAAACTTCCTAAAGCTGATGGAAAGTATACATGAAGGAACACACTTGGAAGGGGAGAGAGGCTCCTCAATGTTGGGGTTAAGCCTTTGCTGGAGAAGGTGTGGTTTTGGCCTATTGGATAGCAGAAAAAAACTGAGTTGTCTTTGGACAGAACTGGTCCACAGTCAAAAATCCAAGACTAATCAGAAGAGAACTAGAGTCTTGGGCTACCAGGTGGAAGCTTCCTGCTGACCGATTCTCCAGAAAGTTGTTTTAGAGAGATGCTGCTGAACTCATGGTAAAGCTACCTAGGGCTCTGGGAGAAGTCATTGGGAAATCTCTTTGGGAGAAGGTTGCTTGCTGGACTTTCCAGTAACCACTGCCTTTAATCAAGAATCCACCCATGAAAGGTGTAGCTAAAATTGCCTCCCGTAAAACTAGCCATAGAAATACTGTCAGCATGGGTGCTTCTGAAACTTGTTGGGAGTAAGCTCCACCAGACTTCAGAGTCCTGGGATTAAGTCAAAAGAAAAGTGCAAAGGAATCAAGATGTTCTTCTTCTCCTGTCCCTCAAGCGCTGTCTACTGAGAAAGCATAACAGACTAGCAAGAAGATATTCCAGACATTTAGAGAGGGTGCATTTGGAGCTGAAGGTAATAAATTGACAACTGACACAGGATATTAGTGGACTCAATTGGGGAGTTGGGGACTTTTCCATAAATCATTCCTTTCTTTATTAACTTTTTTTTTTTGATATTTTTTTACTTAACTTTTTACTTTTACAGAGTTTTGTTGTTTAAAGATATGTATAATCCCAGATTAGTCATATGCATATCCCCCCACCCATCACACCCCTCCAGGCCATCACACTGCAAGATCCCCTTTTCTCACAGCTCAATGACAATAACTATTTTTTTCACATATGAGACTATAGGTTTTTATGCTACTTTCTTTATGCCTCCCACCCATTGTTCATTCCCTACAATGTCCGTATGTCTACTCTCCATGTCTGTTTTTTCATTGCTTTACTGTATGTGTTATCATTACCATCCTACTAGATTCCATATATATATCTGTTAGTATATTGTACTTGTCCTTCTCTTTTTGATTGACTTCACTTTTTATGATAGGTTCTAAATCCAGCCACCTCATTAGGACTGATTCTTCTGCATTTCTTTTTACCACTGTGTAGTATTCCATTGTATATATGTACCAGCGCTTCTGTATCCATTCATTCGTCAATGGACATCTAGGTTGCTTCCGTGTTCTAGCTATTGTATAGAGAACTGCAATGAGCATTGGGGTACAGGTGCCTCTTTCAGTTTTCATCAGGGTATAAACCTAATAGTAGGATTGCTGGGTTGTAGGGTGCTTCCATTTTCACTTTTTAAAGAAATCTCCATACTGTCTTCCATAGGGGCTGTATCAATTTACATTCCCACCTACAATGCAAGAGTGTTACCTTTTCTCCGCACCCTCCCCAGCATTTATTGTCTGTCGATTTGTTGATGATGGCCATTCTGACTGGTGTGAGGTGATATCTCATCGTAGTTCTGGTTTGCATTTCTCTAATAATAAGCAAGGTTGAGCATTGTTTCATGTGTTTTTTTTTTTTTTTTGCCATCTGTATGTCGTCTTTGGAGAGGTGTCTGTTTAGGTCTTTTTCCCACTTTTTGATTTGGTTGTTCATTTTCTAATGTTGAGTTGTCTGAGTTGCTTGTAGATTTTGGATATTAATTCTTTGTCTGTTTCGTTTGCTATGATTTTCTCCTATTCTGTGGGGTGTCTGATCACCTTTTTTGTAGTTTCTTCTGCTGTACAAAAGTTTTTATGTTTCATTACCTCCCACATGTTAACTCTTGTTTTTAGTTCCTCTATTCTAGTAGGTGGATCAGAGAAGGTCTTGCTTTGATTGATGTCCTTGAGTGTTTTGCCTATATTCTCCTCTAAGAGTTTGATGGTTTCTGGTCTTACATTTAGGTCTTTAATCCATTTTGAGTTGATCTTTGTGTATGGTCAGGGAATGGCCATCCCTAACTTTCTCACATGAATACTATCTGAGACTATAGGTTTTATGCACTTTCTTTATGCCTCCCACCCATTGTTCATTCCCTACAATGTCCGTATGTCTACTCTCCATGTCTGTTTTTTCATTGCTTTACTGTATGTGTTATCATTACCATCCTACTAGATTCCATATATATATCTGTTAGTATATTGTACTTGTCCTTCTCTTTTTGATTGACTTCACTTTTTATGATAGGTTCTAAATCCAGCCACCTCATTAGGACTGATTCTTCTGCATTTCTTTTTACCACTGTGTAGTATTCCATTGTATATATGTACCAGCGCTTCTGTATCCATTCATTCGTCAATGGACATCTAGGTTGCTTCCGTGTTCTAGCTATTGTATAGAGAACTGCAATGAGCATTGGGGTACAGGTGCCTCTTTCAGTTTTCATCAGGGTATAAACCTAATAGTAGGATTGCTGGGTTGTAGGGTGCTTCCATTTTCACTTTTTAAAGAAATCTCCATACTGTCTTCCATAGGGGCTGTATCAATTTACATTCCCACCTACAATGCAAGAGTGTTACCTTTTCTCCGCACCCTCCCCAGCATTTATTGTCTGTCGATTTGTTGATGATGGCCATTCTGACTGGTGTGAGGTGATATCTCATCGTAGTTCTGGTTTGCATTTCTCTAATAATAAGCAAGGTTGAGCATTGTTTCATGTGTTTTTTTTTTTTTTTTGCCATCTGTATGTCGTCTTTGGAGAGGTGTCTGTTTAGGTCTTTTTCCCACTTTTTGATTTGGTTGTTCATTTTCTAATGTTGAGTTGTCTGAGTTGCTTGTAGATTTTGGATATTAATTCTTTGTCTGTTTCGTTTGCTATGATTTTCTCCTATTCTGTGGGGTGTCTGATCACCTTTTTTGTAGTTTCTTCTGCTGTACAAAAGTTTTTATGTTTCATTACCTCCCACATGTTAACTCTTGTTTTTAGTTCCTCTATTCTAGTAGGTGGATCAGAGAAGGTCTTGCTTTGATTGATGTCCTTGAGTGTTTTGCCTATATTCTCCTCTAAGAGTTTGATGGTTTCTGGTCTTACATTTAGGTCTTTAATCCATTTTGAGTTGATCTTTGTGTATGGTGTCAGGGAATGTTCCAACTTCATTTTCTTACATGCAGCTGTACAATTTTCTCAACACCATTTATTGAAAAGGCTGTTTTTGTCCTATTTTATATTTCTGCCTCCTTTGTCAAAAATAAGGTACCCATAGGTGCATGGGTTTATCTCTGGGTTCTCTATCTTGTTCCATTGGTCTATATTTCTGTTTTTGTGCCAGTACCATACTATCCTGATGACTGTTGCTTTGTAGTATAGTCTGAAGTTAGGGAGGCTGATTCCTCCAAGCTCCATTCTGCTTTCTCAGGATTGCTTTGGCTATTCAGGGTCTTTTGTGCTTCCACATGAACCATGCTATTCATTGGTCTAGTTCTGTGAAGAATGTCATTCGTAATTTGATAGGGATCACATTGAATCTGTAGATGATATTTAGTAGTATGATCATTTTCACAATATTGATTCTTCCAACCCAGGAGCATGGAATATCTCTTCATCTGTTTAAGTCTTCTTTAATTACTTTCATGAGTGTCTTGTAATTTTCCATGTGCAGTTCTTTTGTTTCTTTGTGTAGGTTTATTCCTAGATATTTGATTCTTTTAGTTACAATGGTGAAGGGGATTGCATCTTTGATTTCATTTTCTAATTTTTCACTGTTTGTGTGTAGGAATGCCAGTGATTTCTGTGTGTTGATTTTGTATCCCACGACTGTGCTGAATTTGTTGATTAGTTTTGTAATAGTGTCTTTAGGGTTTTCTATGTATAATATCATGTCATCTGCAAAAAGAGAGTTTTACTTCTTCTTTTCCAATCTGGATTCCTTTTATTTCTTTCTCTTCTTTTATTGCTGTTGCTAGAACTTCCAGGACTATGTTTAATAATAGTGGTGAAAATGGACACCCTGTGTCTTGTTCCTGATCTTAGAGGGAATGCTTTCAGTTTTTCACCATTGAGGAAAATGTTTGCTGTGGGCTTCTCATATATGGTTTTTGCTATGTTGAGGTAGGATTCTTTTATGACCATTTTTTGAAGAGTTTTTTTTTTTATCATAAATGAATGTTGGATTTTGTCAAAGGCTTTTTCTGCATTTATTGGGACTATCATGTGATTTTTGTCTCTCAATTTGTTGATATGGTGTATCACATTGATTGATTTGTGAATATTGAAGAATCCTTGCATGCCTGGGATGAACCCAACTTGATCGTGATGTATGAGTTTTTTGATGTGTTGTTGAATTCTATTTGCTAAGATTTTGTTGAGGATTTTGGCATCAAATTCATTAGTGAAATTGGCCTATAATTTACTTTTTTTGTGTTGTTCTTGCCTGACTTTGGTATCAGGATGATGGCGGCCTCATAGAATGTGTTTGGAAGTTTTCCTTCCTGGGCAATTTTTTTGAAGAGTTTTAGAAGGACAGGCATTAGTTCTTCTTTAAATGTTTGTTAGAATTCACCTGTGAAGCCATCTGGCCCTGGGCTTTTATTTTTGGGTAGGTTTTTAGTCACAAATTCAATTTCTGAACTTGTGGTTGGGTTGTTCATAGTTTCTATTTCTTCCTGGCTCAGTCTTAGAAATTAATCTTCTCCAAGAAACTGTCCATTTCTTCCAGGTTGTTCAGTTTGTTGCCATATAGTTGTTTATAACAGTCTCTTAGAATCCTTTGGATTTCTGCATTATCTGTTGTAATCTCTCCTTTTTCATTTTTGATTTTGTTGATCTGGTTCTTCTCTCATTTTTTCTTAATGAGTCTGGCTAGCAGTTTGTCCATTTTGTTTGCCTTTTCAAAGAGCCAACTTTTCATTTCATTTATTTTTATTATTATTATTATTTTTTTTATCGTTTATTTCTGCTCTGATCTTCATGATTTCCCTTCTTCTGCTAATTTTTGGATTCTTTTGTTCTTTCTCCAGTTGTTTTAAGTGTAAGGTTAGGTCGTCTGTTTGAGATTTTCCTGGTTTCTTGAGGTAGGATTGTATTGCTATAAACTTTCCTCTTATAACTGCTTTTGCGATATCCCATAGGTTTTGCACTGTTGTGTGTTCATTGTCGTTTTCTTCTAGGAATTTTTTTTTTCTCCTTTGATTTGCTTTATGCTTGTGTTTTTAGCGATTTTTTCCCCCTGTAGTTGCTCTCTAGTCTCATTGCATTGTGGTCAGAGAAGATGGTTGATATAATTTCAGTTTTCTTGAATTGACTGAGGTTTGATTTGTGGCCCAAGATGTGGTCTATCCTGGAGAATGTTCTGTGAGCACTTGAGAAGAAAGTGTATTCTTCTGCTTTTGGATGGAACGTCCTAAAGATCTCCATGAGGTCCATCTCTTCTAGTGTGCCCTTTAAGGCTCGTGTTTCTTTATTATTTTTCTGTTATGATGATCTGTCCATTGGTGTGAGAGGAGTGTTAAAGTCTCCTCTATGATTGTGTTATTGTCAATTTCTTCTTTTGTGTCTGAAAGTGTTTGTCTTATGTATTGTGGTGCTCCTGTATTGGGTGCATAGATATTTATGTTTGTTATGTTTTCCACTTGGATAGATCCCTTGATCATTATGTAGTGATCTGCCTTGTCTCTAATAATCTTTATTTTGAGATCTATTTTGTCTGATATGAGGATTGCTACTCCAGCTTTCTTTGGATTTCCATTTGTATGGAATATCTCTTTCCATCCTCTCACTTTCGGTCTATGTGTGTCTGAAGTACATTTTTTGTAAACAGTATATATAGGGGTTTTGCTTTTGTATCCAATCAGCCAGTTTGTGTCTTTTTGTTGGAGCATTTAGTCCATTTACATTCAATGTAATTATTGATACAAATATTCCTATTTTTATCTTCTTAGAAGTTTGGGGTTTGATTTGTAGGACTTCTCTTACTCTTGTATTCATTGGCTATATCAGGCCCTTTAACACTTGTTGTAAGCCTGGTTTCATGGTACAAAATTCTTTTAGCTTTTGCTTGTCTGTGAAGCTTTTCAATTCTCCATCAATTCTGAATGAGATCCTTGCAGGGTAGAAAATCCTTGGTTGTAGGTTATTCTCTTTTGGCCATTTAAATATATCCTTCCCTTCTCTTCTGGCCTGCAGCGTTTCTGTTGAAAGGTGAGCAGTTAAACGTATGGGGCTTCCTTTGTATATGTTTTGTTGTTTGTTCCTTGATGCTTTAAGTGTTCTGTCTTTGTGCTTAGTCTGTGTTAATTAGATTAGAATGTGCCTTGGTGTGTTTCTTTGTGGTTCATCCTGTATAGAACTCTTTATGCTTCTTGGACTTGGTTTACTATTTCCTTTCTCATGCTGGTGAAGCTTTCAGCTATAATCTCTTCAAAAAAATTTTCATAGCCTTTTTTCCCTCTCCTTCTTCTTGGACCCCTGTAATTCTGATGTTAGTGTGTTTGATATTGTCCCATAGGTCTCGGAGGTTATACTCATTTCTTCTTGTTCTTTGTGCTTTGTTCTGTTCTTCAGCAGTTATTTCCTACTAGCCCTTCTTTTTTCTGCCTCTGTCTCACTGTAGTCTTCTATAGTATTTTTAAGTTCAACCCTGTTTTTAATTTGTCTTATGTATTGTGGTGCTCCTGTATTGGGTGCATAGATATTTATGTTTGTTATGTTTTCCACTTGGATAGATCCCTTGATCATTATGTAGTGATCTGCCTTGTCTCTAATAATCTTTATTTTGAGATCTATTTTGTCTGATATGAGGATTGCTACTCCAGCTTTCTTTGGATTTCCATTTGTATGGAATATCTCTTTCCATCCTCTCACTTTCGGTCTATGTGTGTCTGAAGTACATTTTTTGTAAACAGTATATATAGGGGTTTTGCTTTTGTATCCAATCAGCCAGTTTGTGTCTTTTTGTTGGAGCATTTAGTCCATTTACATTCAATGTAATTATTGATACAAATATTCCTATTTTTATCTTCTTAGAAGTTTGGGGTTTGATTTGTAGGACTTCTCTTACTCTTGTATTCATTGGCTATATCAGGCCCTTTAACACTTGTTGTAAGCCTGGTTTCATGGTACAAAATTCTTTTAGCTTTTGCTTGTCTGTGAAGCTTTTCAATTCTCCATCAATTCTGAATGAGATCCTTGCAGGGTAGAAAATCCTTGGTTGTAGGTTATTCTCTTTTGGCCATTTAAATATATCCTTCCCTTCTCTTCTGGCCTGCAGCGTTTCTGTTGAAAGGTGAGCAGTTAAACGTATGGGGCTTCCTTTGTATATGTTTTGTTGTTTGTTCCTTGATGCTTTAAGTGTTCTGTCTTTGTGCTTAGTCTGTGTTAATTAGATTAGAATGTGCCTTGGTGTGTTTCTTTGTGGTTCATCCTGTATAGAACTCTTTATGCTTCTTGGACTTGGTTTACTATTTCCTTTCTCATGCTGGTGAAGCTTTCAGCTATAATCTCTTCAAAAAAATTTTCATAGCCTTTTTTCCCTCTCCTTCTTCTTGGACCCCTGTAATTCTGATGTTAGTGTGTTTGATATTGTCCCATAGGTCTCGGAGGTTATACTCATTTCTTCTTGTTCTTTGTGCTTTGTTCTGTTCTTCAGCAGTTATTTCCACTATTCTGTCTTCCAGCTCACTTATCTTTTCTTCTGCCTCTGATACTCTACTGTTGAGTCCTTCTATAGTATTTTTAAGTTCAACAATTGAGTTGTTGGTTTCCATTGGTTTATTTTTCATTTCTTGCATGTCTTTTCTCAGTGCACTAATCTCTTGTAATATTCAGTTTTTGGAATTTTTTATCCTTGCGAGTATTGATTTTCTGAATTCTCTTTCAGATGGTTTGTCTAGCTCCTCTTTTGTCATTTGTAATTGTGTTTCTCTGATTTGTCCCTTCATTGGTGCAGTGTTTCTTTGTCTTTTCATTTTTATGTTAATTTTTGTTTCTTTGTGCCTATGTTTATGATTGAGGTCTTTTCCCCAGGCTTCGTGGTTGATTTCTCCCTTCCTTTTTCTTTCTGTCCATGTGGAAGGGTTCAATGGTTTGTGTCTTAGGTAGTGTTGGGTCTTATTTGCAGGTGAATAATCTCTAGTGTTGTGTGTTCTTTGATGGTTTAGAGTCTTGCAGTCAGGGCTTCCACTCTGAGTTTCCTTGGTTTGATCTCTGGCCAGGGAGTGCAGGCTCTATGTGTGCTTTGTTATGGAGTTCAGTGGTATTAGTTCAAATATAAACATATGAGGGACAAAATTTGCATCACTGGTAGATGGCAGTCATAAAATCATGCAAATGTTTTTTAACATAATGGAAAAATATACATACAGATCAATACATACAGATCAATAGGCAAAACTGAGCAGTCTTAAAGGGATAAAGTACAGGAAGTTTTTTGACCAACAGCACAATAAAAGTTGGTATCCGACTGTTAATGTCTAAGTTAATTAAAACACTGCCTGGAAAAATAGATCCAGAGCAAGGTCCTGACTGGGGATATTACAATGGAAGCAGTTTTTAACTAAGACATGTGTTGGGTGTGAGAAGAAGGAGAGTAGATAGGAAATGAGAAGGAATAGATTCTTGTTGCAAGGATTTTGCAGGGTTCGGTAACAAAGATTAGTATGTAATAGAGTTTAGTACATTTGGAAGAGAACAGTAGAGACAGCAAGATAGGGAATACTTATAGAGAGGATAGTAGTAGATATAAAAAGATTTTATAGTTAGTATGTAGAGAGAAGAAGGTGTAGCAAAAAAAAAGAAAGAAAAAAGAAAAGAAAAAGAAAGTAAAACTAAACAAAAAACCAAATAAAATATATATATAGGGCTTCCCCTGGTGGTCCAGTGGGTAAGGACACCGCCTTGCAGTGCAAGGGGTGCCGGTTCGATCCCTGGCCTGGGAAGATCCCACATGCTGCGGAGTGGCTGGACCCATGTGTCCAATCACTGAGCCGGAGCTCTGGAGCACATGCACCCAGAGCCGGCACTCTGCAGCGACAGACGCCACCGCGATGGGAGGCCCACAGGAGCCAAGGAACAAAGACGGATGAAAACAGACAAATGAAAGATCAATAGAAGTGGCCCGCCTGCTCCCCTCCCTCCCCAACACGACCCTCGCCCCAAAATAAGTAAATAAATAAATCTTTTTTTTTTTTTAAATATATATATAAAATAAAAAATAAGAAAATACTGTCTCTGGTTTTTATCTTCTCATCTGCGTGTGAACCTTCCAGCAGTTTGCTCTTGATGCTGTCCCAGATTTCCCTAGTCTGTACTGGTGAGGGTCGGGTGTGGGGTCTGGGTGGCTATTTGTGTCTTAGGTTTCAGTGAGAGCCAGGTTTTAAGTTTGTAGCCATGATCCTTGCAGAATCGGTTGCTCTGGTTTCTCCACAGTGTGTCAGTCTCTCAGTAGTTCTTTGTCCCAGAGCTGCAGTCAGCAGTTGGGCTCTGCTCTCTACCCCTGATGCTGGCTGAGAGGCCAAGGCACGTGGTCCCAGATGTGTTGGGCAGGGGTTGCGCCTCTGAACTCTGTGCTGGAGGGAGTTCTATTGCATACACCCTGGTAGCCTTCTCTCTCAACTTGTCGCGGCTCTGCTGCTGGTCGGACTGAGCACTACTCCTCCCGGATGCCTGGTTTCTTTGAGCAGCTCTGGGGATGAGTGGGTTTGTTCCAGCTGCAGGAGTACGCCTGTCCCACTGCAGGAGGTGGGACCAAAGCCTCACTTTTTCCCCAATAGCAGGTGGGAGTTTCCCCATGAAGCTCGAGCTGGGCTTCTGGACTGCAACCCACGGGAGATATCCCTGTTCTGTTTCCCATGCCCTGCTAGCATTCAGTCTCAAGCTCACATCTTGGTGCATCCCTGTCATGGTACTGTCCCCGGCGGAATTCTCATGCTGAGCGCTGCTTTTGGTCGCCCTGGTGCACTTTCCAGTGCTCTCCCCACCTGATCTGGTGCGGGAACTGGGGGACAGGAGTTCAAGGACAGGAGCTTGGGGATAGTTCAGGCTACTCACTCTCTATCCCTTGTAGTCCTGAGGACTTCATTTGTCATCTAGAGGCTGGTTTGTTGGTGGTGTTTCCTTTTTTTGAGTAATTCTGGTGATTCTGTTGAGGAGCTGGTGAAATCCTCCTCTCATTCTTCCACCTTCTTGGCCCCCTCCTCTATATTCATTTTTTCGAAGAGTTTCTTTTATCATAAGTGGGTTCTGAATTTTGTCAGAGGCTTTTTCTGCATCAGATTATCATATTGTTTTGAATCTATGGTATATCACATTGATTGATTTGTGTATATTGAAGAATCCTTGCATCCCTGGGATAAACCCAACTTGATCATGGTGTATGAGCTTTATAATGTGTTGCTGAAATATGTTTGCTAGAATTTTGTTAGGATTTTTGTATCTATCTTCATCAGTGATATTGGCCTGTGGTTTTATTTTTTGTATTTGTGTTGTCTTTGCCTGGTTGTGGTATCAGGGTGATGGTGGCCTCATAGAATGAGTTTGGAAGTGTTCCTTCCTGTGAAATTTTTTGGAAGAGTTTTTGAAAAATATGCATTAATTCTTCCCTAAATGTTTGGTAGAATTCACCTGTGAGGCAATCTAGCCCTGGAAGGTGGAAGATTTTTTTATCACAGTTTTTATTTCAGTGCTTGTAATTGAGTCATTCATAATTTCTCTTTTTTTTCTTGATTAAGTTTTGGAAGATTGAACTTTTCTAAGAATAAGTCCTTTTCTTCCAGTTTGTCCATTTTATTGCAATATGGTTCCTCATAATACTCTTATAATACTTTGTATTTCTGCATTGTCTGTTGTAATCTTTCCTCTCTTCTCATTTTGTTGATTTGATTCTTTTTTTCTTGATGAGTCTGGCTAAAGATTTGTTATTTTTGTTTAGCAGGTGGGAGTTTCCCCATGAAGCTCGAGCTGGGCTTCTGGACTGCAACCCACGGGAGATATCCTGTTCTGTTTCCCATGCCCTGCTAGCATTCAGTCTCAAGCTCACATCTTGGTGCATCCCTGTCATGGTACTGTCCCCGGCGGAATTCTCATGCTGAGCGCTGCTTTTGGTCGCCCTGGTGCACTTTCCAGTGCTCTCCCCACCTGATCTGGTGCGGGAACTGGGGGACAGGAGTTCAAGGACAGGAGCTTGGGGATAGTTCAGGCTACTCACTCTCTATCCCTTGTAGTCCTGAGGACTTCATTTGTCATCTAGAGGCTGGTTTGTTGGTGGTGTTTCCTTTTTTTGAGTAATTCTGGTGATTCTGTTGAGGAGCTGGTGAAATCCTCCTCTCATTCTTCCACCTTCTTGGCCCCCTCCTCTATATTCATTTTTTCGAAGAGTTTCTTTTATCATAAGTGGGTTCTGAATTTTGTCAGAGGCTTTTTCTGCATCAGATTATCATATTGTTTTGAATCTATGGTATATCACATTGATTGATTTGTGTATATTGAAGAATCCTTGCATCCCTGGGATAAACCCAACTTGATCATGGTGTATGAGCTTTATAATGTGTTGCTGAAATATGTTTGCTAGAATTTTGTTAGGATTTTTGTATCTATCTTCATCAGTGATATTGGCCTGTGGTTTTATTTTTTGTATTTGTGTTGTCTTTGCCTGGTTGTGGTATCAGGGTGATGGTGGCCTCATAGAATGAGTTTGGAAGTGTTCCTTCCTGTGAAATTTTTTGGAAGAGTTTTTGAAAAATATGCATTAATTCTTCCCTAAATGTTTGGTAGAATTCACCTGTGAGGCAATCTAGCCCTGGAAGGTGGAAGATTTTTTTATCACAGTTTTTATTTCAGTGCTTGTAATTGAGTCATTCATAATTTCTCTTTTTTTTCTTGATTAAGTTTTGGAAGATTGAACTTTTCTAAGAATAAGTCCTTTTCTTCCAGTTTGTCCATTTTATTGCAATATGGTTCCTCATAATACTCTTATAATACTTTGTATTTCTGCATTGTCTGTTGTAATCTTTCCTCTCTTCTCATTTTGTTGATTTGATTCTTTTTTTCTTGATGAGTCTGGCTAAAGATTTGTTAATTTTGTTTACCTTCTCAAAGAACCGGTTTTTGGTTTTATTAATTTTTACTATTGTCTCTTTCATTTCTTTTCCATTTATTTCTGCTCTGATCTTTATGATTTCTTACTTTCTGCTAGCTTTGGATGTTTTGATTCTCTTTCCAGTTGTTTCAGGTATAAAGTTAGGTTGTCTGTTTGATGTTTTTCTTGTTTCTTGAGGTAGAATTGTATTGCTATAAAAATCCCCTCTTAAAACTGCTTTTGCTGCATGCCATACATTTTGCATTGCCGTTTTCATTGCCATTGTCTCCTGGTTTTTTTTTTTTTTTTAATTTCCCATTTGAATTCTTCAGTAACCTGTTAATTATTTAGAAATGCAATGTTTATTCTCCCCCTGCTTGTGTTTTTTTAGCTTTTTTTTCTTGTAATTGATATCTAGCATCATAATGTTGTGGTCAGAAAAGATGCTTGATATGATTTTGATTTTCTTAATTTTATTGAGGTTTGCTTTGTGACCCAAGATGTGGTCTATGCTGGAGAATGTCTACATGCACTTGAGAAGAAAGTGTATTCATCTGCATTTGGATGGAATGTTGTGAAGATATAAATGAGAGCTCATGTGGTCTAATGTGTCATATAAGGCCTATATTTCTTTATTTACTTTGTTATGATGATCTATCAATTGGTATAAGTAAGATCCTAAAGTCTCCTACTATGATTGTGTTATTGTCAACTTCTCCATTATGTTTGTTAGTGTTTTTCTTATGGATTGAGGTGCTCCTATGTTGGGTGCATAGATATTTACATTTGTTATGTCTTCCTTTTGGATCAATTCCTTGATCATTATGTAGTACTTCCTTGTCTATTGTAATATTATTTATTTTAAGGTCTATTTTTCTGACATGTGGGTTGCTACACCAACTTTCTTTTGATTACCATTTGCATGGAAAAAATTTATTTAAGTTTTTTTTTAAGAATAAGTCCTTTTCTTCCAGTTTGTCCATTTTATTGCAATATGGTTCCTCATAATACTCTTATAATACTTTGTATTTCTGCATTGTCTGTTGTAATCTTTCCTCTCTTCTCATTTTGTTGATTTGATTCTTTTTTTCTTGATGAGTCTGGCTAAAGATTTGTTAATTTTGTTTACCTTCTCAAAGAACCGGTTTTTGGTTTTATTAATTTTTACTATTGTCTCTTTCATTTCTTTTCCATTTATTTCTGCTCTGATCTTTATGATTTCTTACTTTCTGCTAGCTTTGGATGTTTTGATTCTCTTTCCAGTTGTTTCAGGTATAAAGTTAGGTTGTCTGTTTGATGTTTTTCTTGTTTCTTGAGGTAGAATTGTATTGCTATAAAAATCCCCTCTTAAAACTGCTTTTGCTGCATGCCATACATTTTGCATTGCCGTTTTCATTGCCATTGTCTCCTGGTTTTTTTTTTTTTTTTAATTTCCCATTTGAATTCTTCAGTAACCTGTTAATTATTTAGAAATGCAATGTTTATTCTCCCCCTGCTTGTGTTTTTTTAGCTTTTTTTTCTTGTAATTGATATCTAGCATCATAATGTTGTGGTCAGAAAAGATGCTTGATATGATTTTGATTTTCTTAATTTTATTGAGGTTTGCTTTGTGACCCAAGATGTGGTCTATGCTGGAGAATGTCTACATGCACTTGAGAAGAAAGTGTATTCATCTGCATTTGGATGGAATGTTGTGAAGATATAAATGAGAGCTCATGTGGTCTAATGTGTCATATAAGGCCTATATTTCTTTATTTACTTTGTTATGATGATCTATCAATTGGTATAAGTAAGATCCTAAAGTCTCCTACTATGATTGTGTTATTGTCAACTTCTCCATTATGTTTGTTAGTGTTTTTCTTATGGATTGAGGTGCTCCTATGTTGGGTGCATAGATATTTACATTTGTTATGTCTTCCTTTTGGATCAATTCCTTGATCATTATGTAGTACTTCCTTGTCTATTGTAATATTATTTATTTTAAGGTCTATTTTTCTGACATGTGGGTTGCTACACCAACTTTCTTTTGATTACCATTTGCATGGACTTTATATTTTTCATTCTTTCACTTTTTTAAAAAAATTCTTTATTTTAAAGGTTTTACAGAGTTTTGTTGTTCACAGACATGTATGTTCCCAGATCAGTCATATGCATATCCCTGGTCCCCACCCCACCAGTTCCCCCGATCCCACCCCTCCAGACCATCGCCCCATGCCACTGTAAGCACTCCTATTCCCTTAGCACAATGACAATAGCTATCTTTTCCACACATGACAGTATAGGTTTCCGTGTTATTCCCTCCATGCCTCCTCCTCCCTATTTCTTCCCCACAATGTCTCTATGTCTATGCTCTGTCTGTTTTTCCATGAGTTCCCTGCGTGTGTTATCAAGACCGTCCTACTAGATTCCATATATGTGTGCTAGGATACTGTATTTGTCTTTCTCTCTTTTTTTTTAATTTCAAAACATTTCAGATTTCTTTTTTTTTCCTCTGATAATCTCAGTGCCCAGACCATGCAAACCACATGGTCAGGATCTACCCCTGTTTCTCCAACAGGGAACCCCCAGAGGAAGAGGTATAACATATCAACCAAAATATATAGCATATACTATATAAGATTGTATATTTTATATATAGATTTGCCAAAGAAAAGTACATATGTGAACACAGAGAGAAATATATATTGTAATTTGCTGTAGCACTATTTTTAGTATGTCAAATTGGAAATGATTCAATAGACTGCCTACTGTTGAATTAAAAATAATTTGTGATACAGTCACACACCAGATCACTATACAGCAAAGAAAATCAGTACTCTGCAACACATGTAAAAATGTCCTATACATTTATAATTTGTGTCCAGTTTTGTATTTATTTATTTTTATTCTTTATTTTAAAGGTTTTATAGAGTTTTGTAGTTCACAGGTATGTATGTTCCCAGATCAGTCATATGCATATCCATGGTCCCCACCTCCCCAGTTCCCCCCATCCCACCCCTCCAGACCTTTGCCCCAAGCCATTGTAAGCACTCCTGTTCCCTTAGCACTATGACACTAGCTATTTTTTCCACACATAGCAGTATAGGTTTCCATGTTACTCCCTCCATGCTTCCCCCTCCCTATTTCTTCCCCACAATGTCCCTATGTCTATGCTCTGTCTGTTTTCCCATGAGTTCCTTGCGTGTGTCATCAAGACCATCCTACTAGTTTCCATATATGTGTGCTAGTATACTGTATTTGTCTTTCTTTTTTTGACTTATTTCACTTTTTATGATAGGTTCTAGAGCCAGCCACTTCATTAGGACTGAGTCTTCTGCATTTCTTTTAACAGCTGAGTAGTATTCCATTGTATATATGTACCAGAGCTTCTGGATCCATTCATTCGTCGATGGACATCTAGGTTGCTTCCAAGTTCTGGCTATTATATAAAGAGCTGCAATGAACATTGGGGTACAGGTGCTTCTTTCCGTTTTGATTTCATCAGGATATAAGCCTAATAGTGGGATTGCTGGGTCATAGGGTGCTTCTATTTTTAGTTTTTTAAGGAATCTCCATACTGTCTTCATAGAGGCTGTATCAATTGACATTCCCACCAGCAATGCAAGAGGGTTCCCTTTTCTCCGCACCCTCTCCAGCATTTATTGTCTGTTGATTTATTGATGATGGCCATTCTGACGGGTGTGAGGTGATATCTCATTGTAGTTTTAATTTGCATTTCTCTAATAATAAGCGAGGTTGAGCATCGTTTCATGTGCTTTTGGGCCATCTGTATGTCCTCTTTGGAGAGGCGTCTCTCTAGGTCTTTTTCCCATTTTTTGATTGGATTGTTCGTTTTTCCAGTGCTGAGTTGTCAGAGTTGCTTGTAGATTTTCGAGATTAGTTCTTTGTCTGTTATTTCATTTGCTATGATTTTCTCCCACTCTGTGGGGTGTCTGTTGAGCGTTTTTGTAATTTCTTTTGCTGTACAAAAGCTTTTAAGTTTCATGAGGTCCACATGTTCATTTTTCTTTTCAGTTCTGCTATTTCAGTAGGTGGGTCAGAGAAGATCTTGCTTTGATTTATGTCCTTGAGGGTTTTGCCTATATTCACCTCTAAAAGTTTAATGGTTTCTGGTCTTCCATTTAGGTCTTTAATCCATTTTGAGTTGATCTTAGTGTATGGTGTCAGGGAATGTTCCAACTTCATTTTTTTGCATGTAGCTGTCCAATTTCTCCTCCATGTTTCCCTCTATTCTCAATGTCCCTATGTCTATGCTCTGTCTGTTTTCCCATGAGTTCCTTGCGTGTGTCATCAAGACCATCCTACTAGTTTCCATATATGTGTGCTAGTATACTGTATTTGTCTTTCTTTTTTTGACTTATTTCACTTTTTATGATAGGTTCTAGAGCCAGCCACTTCATTAGGACTGAGTCTTCTGCATTTCTTTTAACAGCTGAGTAGTATTCCATTGTATATATGTACCAGAGCTTCTGGATCCATTCATTCGTCGATGGACATCTAGGTTGCTTCCAAGTTCTGGCTATTATATAAAGAGCTGCAATGAACATTGGGGTACAGGTGCTTCTTTCCGTTTTGATTTCATCAGGATATAAGCCTAATAGTGGGATTGCTGGGTCATAGGGTGCTTCTATTTTTAGTTTTTTAAGGAATCTCCATACTGTCTTCATAGAGGCTGTATCAATTGACATTCCCACCAGCAATGCAAGAGGGTTCCCTTTTCTCCGCACCCTCTCCAGCATTTATTGTCTGTTGATTTATTGATGATGGCCATTCTGACGGGTGTGAGGTGATATCTCATTGTAGTTTTAATTTGCATTTCTCTAATAATAAGCGAGGTTGAGCATCGTTTCATGTGCTTTTGGGCCATCTGTATGTCCTCTTTGGAGAGGCGTCTCTCTAGGTCTTTTTCCCATTTTTTGATTGGATTGTTCGTTTTTCCAGTGCTGAGTTGTCAGAGTTGCTTGTAGATTTTCGAGATTAGTTCTTTGTCTGTTATTTCATTTGCTATGATTTTCTCCCACTCTGTGGGGTGTCTGTTGAGCGTTTTTGTAATTTCTTTTGCTGTACAAAAGCTTTTAAGTTTCATGAGGTCCACATGTTCATTTTTCTTTTCAGTTCTGCTATTTCAGTAGGTGGGTCAGAGAAGATCTTGCTTTGATTTATGTCCTTGAGGGTTTTGCCTATATTCACCTCTAAAAGTTTAATGGTTTCTGGTCTTCCATTTAGGTCTTTAATCCATTTTGAGTTGATCTTAGTGTATGGTGTCAGGGAATGTTCCAACTTCATTTTTTTGCATGTAGCTGTCCAATTTTCCCAGCATCACTTGTTGAAGAGGCTGTCTTTGTCCCATTTTAGAGTTTCGCCTCCTTTGTCAAAAATAAGGTACCCATAGGTGTGTGGGTTTCTCTCTGGGTTCTCGATCCTGTTCCATTGGTCTATAGTTCTGTTTTTGTGCCAGTACCATACTGTCTTGAGGACTGCTGCTTTGTAGTAGAGTCTGAAGTTAGGGAGGCTGATTCCGCCAGCTCCGTTCTTCTTTCTCAGGATTGCTTTGACTATTCGAGGTCTTTTGTGTTTCCATATGACCTGTGTGATTCTCTGGTCTAGTTCTGTGAAAAATGCCAATGATAGTTGAAGAGGTATTGCATTGAATCTGTAGATGATATTTGGTAGTATGGTCATTTCTACAATATTGATTCTTCCGACCCAGGAACATGGAATATCTCTCCATCTGTTTAAATCTTCTTTAATTTCTTTCATGAGTGTCTTGTAATTTTCTGTGTACAGTTCTTTTGTTTCTTTGGGTAGGTTTATTCCTAGATATTTGATTCTTTTGTTTGCAGTGGTGAAGGGGATTGTCTCTTTGATTTCATTTTCTGATTTTTCATTGTTTGTATATAGGAATGCCAGTGATTTCTGTGTGTTGACTTTGTATCCTGCAACTTTGCTGAATTTGTTGATTAGCCGTAGTAGCTTTGTAATAGTGTCTTTGGGATTGTCTATGTATAATATCATGTCGTCTGCAAAGAGAGAGTTTTACTTCTTCCTTTCCAATCTGGATTCCTTTTACTTCTTTCTCTTCTCTTAATGCTGTTGCTAGCACTTCCAGGACTATGTTGAATAGCAGTGGTGAAAGTGGGCACCCTTATCTTGTTCCTGATCTTAGAGGGAATGCTTTCAGTTTTTCACTGTTTACAATAATGTTCGCTGTGGGCTTCCATTTAGGTCTTTAATCCATTTTGAGTTGATCTTAGTGTATGGTGTCAGGGAATGTTCCAACTTCATTTTTTTGCATGTAGCTGTCCAATTTTCCCAGCATCACTTGTTGAAGAGGCTGTCTTTGTCCCATTTTAGAGTTTCGCCTCCTTTGTCAAAAATAAGGTACCCATAGGTGTGTGGGTTTCTCTCTGGGTTCTCGATCCTGTTCCATTGGTCTATAGTTCTGTTTTTGTGCCAGTACCATACTGTCTTGAGGACTGCTGCTTTGTAGTAGAGTCTGAAGTTAGGGAGGCTGATTCCGCCAGCTCCGTTCTTCTTTCTCAGGATTGCTTTGACTATTCGAGGTCTTTTGTGTTTCCATATGACCTGTGTGATTCTCTGGTCTAGTTCTGTGAAAAATGCCAATGATAGTTGAAGAGGTATTGCATTGAATCTGTAGATGATATTTGGTAGTATGGTCATTTCTACAATATTGATTCTTCCGACCCAGGAACATGGAATATCTCTCCATCTGTTTAAATCTTCTTTAATTTCTTTCATGAGTGTCTTGTAATTTTCTGTGTACAGTTCTTTTGTTTCTTTGGGTAGGTTTATTCCTAGATATTTGATTCTTTTGTTTGCAGTGGTGAAGGGGATTGTCTCTTTGATTTCATTTTCTGATTTTTCATTGTTTGTATATAGGAATGCCAGTGATTTCTGTGTGTTGACTTTGTATCCTGCAACTTTGCTGAATTTGTTGATTAGCCGTAGTAGCTTTGTAATAGTGTCTTTGGGATTGTCTATGTATAATATCATGTCGTCTGCAAAGAGAGAGTTTTACTTCTTCCTTTCCAATCTGGATTCCTTTTACTTCTTTCTCTTCTCTTAATGCTGTTGCTAGCACTTCCAGGACTATGTTGAATAGCAGTGGTGAAAGTGGGCACCCTTATCTTGTTCCTGATCTTAGAGGGAATGCTTTCAGTTTTTCACTGTTTACAATAATGTTCGCTGTGGGCTTCTCATATATGGCTTTCACTATGTTGAGATAGGTTCCTTCTATGCCCATTTTCTGAAGAGTTTTTATCATAAATGGATGTTGTACTTTGTCAAAGGCTTTTTCTGCATCCACTGAGATGATCATGTGATTTTTGTCTCTCAGTTTGTTGATACGGTGTATCACATGGATTGCTTTGCGGATATTGAAGAATCCTTGCATGCCTGGGATGAACCCGACTTGATCATGATGTATGAGTTTCTTGATGTGTCGTTGAATTCTGTTTGCTAGGATTTTGTTGAGGATCTTGGCATCTAAGTTCATCAGAGAAATTGTTCTGTAATTTTCCTTTTTTGTGCTGTCTTTGCCTGGTTTGGGTATCAGGGTGATGGTGGCCTCGTAGAATGTGTTTGGAAGTGTTCCTTCCTGTGCAATTTTTTGGAAGAGTTTTAGAAGGACAGGCATTAGCTCTTCTTTAAATGTTTGTTAGAATTCGGCTGTGAAGCCATCTGGCCCTGGGCTTTTATTTTAGGGTAGATTTTTAATCACAACTTCGATTTCTGAGCTTGTGATTGTGTTGTTCAAAGTTTCTGTTCCTTCCTGGCTCAGTCTTGGGAGATTAATCTTCCCCATGAAGCTGTCCATTTCTTCCAGGTTGTCCAGTTTGTTGCCATAGAGTTGTTCATAATAGTCTCTTAGAATCCTTTGTATTTCTGCATTATCTGTTGTAATTTCTCCTTTTTTCATTTTTGATTTTGTTGATCTGGTTCTTCTCTCTCTTTCTCTTGATGAGTCTGGCCAGTGGCTTGTCAATTTTGTTTAGCTGTTCAAAGAACCAACTTTTTGTTTTATTTATCTTTACTATAGTTTCTTTCATTTCTTTCTCATTTATTTCTGCTCTAGTCTTTATAATTTCTCTTCTTCTGCTGGCTTTGGTGTGTTTTTGTTCTTTCTCCAATTGTTTTAAGCGGAGGGTTAGGTCATCTATTTCATATTGTCCTAGTTTCTTCAGGTGGGATTGTATTGCTATAAATTTCCCTCTTAGAACTGCTTTTGCAGTATCCCATAGATTTTGCACGATCGTATGTTCATTATCATTTTCTTCTAGGAATTTTTAAATTTCTCCTTTGATTTCCTCAGTGCTCAGTTGGTATTTTATGTATGTGTTGTTTAATCTCCATGTATTCGTGTTTTTAGTGGTTTTTTTCCTGTGGTTGATCTCTAGTCTCATTGCATTGTGGTCCAAGAAGATGGTTGATATAATCTCAGTTTTCTTGAATTGACTGAGGTTTGATTTGTGGCCCAAGATGTGGTCGATCCTGGAGAATGTTCTGTGAGCACTTGAGAAGAAAGTATATTCTTCTGCTTTTGAATGGAACATCCTAAAGATACCGATGAGGTTCATCTTTTCTAGTGTGGCATTTAAGGCTTGTGTTTCTTTTCTTTTTTATTTATTTATTCATTTATTTTGGGCGGGGGTTGGGTTGGGGAGGGAGAGGAGCAGGCGGGCCACTTCTATTGGTCTTTCATTTCTCCATTTTCACCCATCTTTGTTCTTTTACTCCTGTGGGCCTCCCATCGCGGTGGCCTCTGTTGTTGCAGAGCACCAGCTCTGGGCGCATGTGCTCCAGAGCTCTGGCTCAGTAATTGGACACATCAGTCCAGCTGCTCCGCGGCACGTGGGATCTTCCCAGGCCAGGGATCAAACCGGCACCCCTTGCACTGCAAGGCGGTGTCCTTACCCACTGGACCACCAGGGGAAGCCCCGCTTGTGTTTCTTTATTAATTTTCTGTTTGGATGATCTATCCATTGGTGTGAGTGGAGTTTTAAGGTCTCTTACTATTATTGTGTTATTATTGATTTCTTCTTTTAAGTCTGAAAGTATCTGTCTTATGTATTGAGGTGCCCCTGTGTTGGGTGCATAGATATTCATGACTGTTATGTCTTCCTCTTGGATAAATCCCTTAATCATGATGTAGTGACCAGCCTTGTCTCTTAGAATCTTCTTTCCTTTGAAATCTATTTTGTCTGATATGAGGATTGCTACTCCAGCTTTCTTTTGATTTCCATTTGCATGGAATATCTTTTTCCAGCCTCTCACTATCAGTGTATGAGTGTCTCTAGGTCTGAAGTGAGTCTCTTGTAAACAGCATATATGTGGGTCTTGCTTCTGGATCCATTCAGCCAGCCTGTGTCATTTGGTTGGAGCACTTAACCCATTTACATTCAAAGTAATTATTGATACTAATGTTCCTATTGTCATCTTCTTAGAAGTTTGGGGTTTGATTTGTAGGACTTCTCCTACTCTTGTATTTATTGGCTGTATCAGGCCCTTTAACACTTGTTGTATGGCTGGTTTTGTGGTACAGAATTCTTTTAGTTTTTGTCTGTCTGTGAAGCTTTTGACTTCTCCATCAATTCTGAATGAGATTCTTGCTGGAGAGAGGATTCTTGGTTGGAGGTTATTCTCTTTGAGCCATTTAAGTGTGTCTTGCCATTCTCTTCTGGCCTGCAGGGTTTCTGCTGAAAGATCCGCAGTTAGACGAATGGGGTTTCCTTTATATGTTATTTGTTGTTTGCTCCTATCTGCTTTTAGTAATCTGTCTTTATATTTAGTCTGCGTTAGTTTGATTAGAATGTGCCTTGGTGTGTTTCTTCTGGGGTTTATCCTGTATGGAACTCTTCGTGCTTCTTGGACTTGGGTGACTATTTCCTTTCCCATGCTGTGAAAGTTTTCAGCTATAACCTCTTCAAGAATTTTTTCGTAGCCTTTCTTCCCCTCTTCTTCCTGTGGAACTCCTATAATTCTAATGTTGGTGCGTGTGATATTGTCCCATTGGTCTCTGAGTTCCTCAGTTCTCCTCAGTATCCTCAGTTCTTTTAATTCTTTTGGCTTTGTTCTGTTCTTCAGCAGTTATTTCCACCATTCTGTCTTTCAGCTCACTTATCCCTTCTTCTTCCTCTGATACTTTACTGTTGAGACCTTCTATAGTATTTTTGAGTTCAGCAATTGAGTTGGTGGTCTCTATTTGCTTATTTTTCACTTCTTGCATGTCTCTTCTCAGTGCACGAACTTCCTCTAATATTCTGGGTTTTTGGTGTTTTGCAACCTCATTAGTATAGCTTTTCTTTCTCGGAATTTTTTTGTCATTGACGCTGTGTTTCTCTAGCTTGGTCCTTCACTTTCCAGTTATGAGATGTCCCCTTTTACTTGCAGTCTGCTCTCACTATCAGTGTATGAGTGTCTCTTCGTAAACAGCATATATGTGGGTCTTGCTTCTGGATCCATTCAGCCAGCCTGTGTCATTTGGTTGGAGCACTTAACCCATTTACATTCAAAGTAATTATTGATACTAATGTTCCTATTGTCATCTTCTTAGAAGTTTGGGGTTTGATTTGTAGGACTTCTCCTACTCTTGTATTTATTGGCTGTATCAGGCCCTTTAACACTTGTTGTATGGCTGGTTTTGTGGTACAGAATTCTTTTAGTTTTTGTCTGTCTGTGAAGCTTTTGACTTCTCCATCAATTCTGAATGAGATTCTTGCTGGAGAGAGGATTCTTGGTTGGAGGTTATTCTCTTTGAGCCATTTAAGTGTGTCTTGCCATTCTCTTCTGGCCTGCAGGGTTTCTGCTGAAAGATCCGCAGTTAGACGAATGGGGTTTCCTTTATATGTTATTTGTTGTTTGCTCCTATCTGCTTTTAGTAATCTGTCTTTATATTTAGTCTGCGTTAGTTTGATTAGAATGTGCCTTGGTGTGTTTCTTCTGGGGTTTATCCTGTATGGAACTCTTCGTGCTTCTTGGACTTGGGTGACTATTTCCTTTCCCATGCTGTGAAAGTTTTCAGCTATAACCTCTTCAAGAATTTTTTCGTAGCCTTTCTTCCCCTCTTCTTCCTGTGGAACTCCTATAATTCTAATGTTGGTGCGTGTGATATTGTCCCATTGGTCTCTGAGTTCCTCAGTTCTCCTCAGTATCCTCAGTTCTTTTAATTCTTTT
Source organism: Tragulus kanchil (assembly GCA_022376925.1). Lineage (NCBI taxonomy): Eukaryota > Metazoa > Chordata > Mammalia > Artiodactyla > Tragulidae > Tragulus > Tragulus kanchil. The sequence goes on along the minus strand of JAIOJX010000024.1, from coordinate 76,317,688 downwards.
GGCTTTGTTCTGTTCTTCAGCAGTTATTTCCACCATTCTGTCTTTCAGCTCACTTATCCCTTCTTCTTCCTCTGATACTTTACTGTTGAGACCTTCTATAGTATTTTTGAGTTCAGCAATTGAGTTGGTGGTCTCTATTTGCTTATTTTTCACTTCTTGCATGTCTCTTCTCAGTGCACGAACTTCCTCTAATATTCTGGGTTTTTTTTTTGGTGTTTTGCAACCTCATTAGTATAGCTTTTCTGAATTCTCTTTCGGATAATTTGTCTATCTCCTCCTCTGTCATTTGACGCTGTGTTTCTCTAGCTTGGTCCTTCATTTGTGCAGTGTTTCTCTGTCTTTTCTTTATTAGGTTAAATTTTGTTTCTTTGTGTGTGTTTGTGTGTGTGGAGTTCTTTTCCCCACCAGGCTTCTTGGTTGAATTCTCCCTTCCTTTGGGTTTCTGTCCTTGTAGAAGGGTCCCGTGGTTTGTGTCTTGGGTGGTATTAGGTATTGTTTACATGTGAATAATCTCTAGTGTTGTATGTTCTTTGATAGTGTGGGGTCTTGAAATCAGGGCTTCCACTCTGAGGATTCTTGGTTTGATGATTGGTCAGGGGGTGTAGGCTCTATGTCTGGTTTGCTATGGTGTTCCATGATATTAGTTTAAATACTAGCATCTGAGGAACAGGAGGTGCATCCCTGATGGGTGGCAGTCATAAAAACATGTAGATGTTTTCTAACATAGTTGTAAGATATACATACATACACAGCAATAACCACATCTAACCAATCTTACAGAGATAAAACATAGGAAAATTTTCTGGCAAACGATGCAATCAAAGATGATACTTTCCAATTAAGCTCTGAATTAATAAAAATAATGCCTGGAAAAATAGATCCAGGGCATGGTCCTGGCTTGGACTATTTCATTGAAAGCAATTTTTAACTAAGACATGTGTTGGGGATGACGAGGAGGAGAGTGTATGGGTAATGAGAAGGAATACATTCGTTTTGGAAGGATTTTGTAGGGTTATGTAGCAAAGATTAATGTGTTGTATTTAGTGCAGTTGGAAGAGAACAGTGGAGTCAGGAAGGTAGGAAATATTTATCTAGAGGATAGTGGTAGATAGGAGAAGATTTTACATTTAGAGCATAGAGGGAGGAAGCAGTGGCAAAGAGAAAAGAAAATTAGAAGTTTCCAAGAATTCAAATTTTTTTAAAAAAATTAAAAATTAAAAATCAAAAAAAGAAATTAAACATTAAAAAAGAAGAAAAAATTAATAAGGAAACCCCCCCCCCAAAAAAAAAACCCAAAAACCTAAACCTGACCAATCAATCGAATAAACAAAACTGTCCACAACAAATAAACAAGCAAAAAAGCTAAAAATACTGTCCTTGGTTTTTATCTTCTCATCTGTCTGGTGGAAACCAATCTACTCTCAATTTTGTTGTCTTGATGACTTAGTCTTTCCCTTACAGCACCGGTTGCTATGGTTTCTGTTTTTGTTTTCATCAAAACAAAGGCTATGCTGCGAGCTCAGGTGCTGGCAGGGCCTGCGGGCTGATCCCAGTTCGTCGAGTGGGGGCCTCGGTGCGCGCAGTCCCGTGTTGGAGGGGGACTCCGTGGCTCTACCACGCATCCGCCGGTAGCCTCCAATCCCTGCTCTTCTCCCGGCTTCCTGTGCTGCGGTTGAATCTCTGGGGGTGCACGAACTCCTCTGCCTCTGGCGAGCTCACACTGCCGGTTACGCGTCCAAGTCCCATAGATGGGCACGAGCTTTCCTGTCCGGCTCGTCCCAGTTCCTGGTCAGCAATCCGTGGGCGACTTCCCTTCTCCATTCAGCAAGCCCCTCACTAGGAGTGTTTGAACTTACCGGTGCAAGACGGAAAGTCGCGATTTTCGTGCTGGGTGCTCCCTGTCCAGCTCTATTCAGGTCTCTAGGCAGCACTCCACAGGGAACTTCTTAACTGCGCTCTACATGCCCCGGCTCGCAGTATCTTATCTCCGTAGTGTCTGAATCTCTGCCGGCGATCCGGCCGGATTTTTGGAATTTTCGCACTGAGCGCTGCCTTCTCTCCCCCCAACGCTCTGTTCAGGCTCTCTTTTAGGGCAATTCCTAGCGCGCTCTCTGCAGGTCCAGTGTGGGGGTTAGGATAGAGGGTTCTTAGAACAGGAGCTCTGAGAAAGTTCTAGCTGTTCACTCTTCAGCCCTCGCAGACCTAAGGAATTCTTCTGTCCTCTAGCGGCTGGTTTGTTGTTGGTGTTTCATTTCTTGATTAGTTCTTGTAATTCTGTTGGGGAGCTGGTGAAATCTTCCCCTCATTCCTCCACCATCTTGGCCCCCTTGGCTAGACATTTCTTATAAACACATTTTATATATTAAAAGTCAAGTTTGGCCACACTCTCCTTCTTAACATAAACAAGAAGAACAATGAAAAGTCCAAAATTAAAATGTATCTTAATTCTGGGGAGCCCACATCTTTGTGTGTCAGTTGAATGGAACATCTACAGCTTCCATGGCTCTTTCACAAATAAGGTGTACTTCTTTAGGCTCTGGAGTCAGATGTCTAGGTCTTACCTTGAGCCCAGTCCTCCACCCTCATCTGGAAAACTGTGTGGGCCCCTGGCGAAGCCAGTCCAGGCCTGTTGGGGAGACACCCAAAGACCTTTAGCTGAGAGGTGACGGGCTTGAACTCCCACTGGCAGTGTCCTCCAAACTGTGTGCTCTGGATCAGTTTGGGGGAATGTAGGCCTTTCTCTTCCTACAAAAAGGCCTTCTAGTTTCTATACTGAGTGCCCTGTCACATTCCTCCTGGTCAGAGGGGAGATTTTTTCCTAATTTGCACAAAATTTCCCCAGAGCTTAGCAGGATGTTCTGACCTCTGCTCTCAGAAAGCTCCAGTTTGATGAAAGAGATAAATCATATAGATCAGTAAAAAGAAATGCACATAAGTCAGTACAGTGAAAATTACCTAAGTGTTAAGTGGTTGGCAGAGTAACTAGAAAACCTGGGCTAAAACAGAGTGGCTTCTTTTTATTATTATTATTAATTTTGGCCTCTTTTATTGGTTTTCCATTTGTTTATTTTTCGTCCATCTTTATTTTTTTCCCCTTTGGCTTGTGTCAACTCTGCCCCCGGCGATCCCCGGATTTGGAATTTTCGCACTGAGCTGCCTTCTCTCCCCCCAACGCTCTGTTCAGGCTCTCTTTTAGGGCAATTCCTAGCGCGCTCTCTGCAGGTCCAGTGTGGGGGTTAGGATAGAGGGTTCTTAGAACAGGAGCTCTGAGAAAGTTCTAGCTGTTCACTCTTCAGCCCTCGCAGACCTAAGGAATTCTTCTGTCCTCTAGCGGCTGGTTTGTTGTTGGTGTTTCATTTCTTGATTAGTTCTTGTAATTCTGTTGGGGAGCTGGTGAAATCTTCCCCTCATTCCTCCACCATCTTGGCCCCCTTGGCTAGACATTTCTTATAAACACATTTTATATATTAAAAGTCAAGTTTGGCCACACTCTCCTTCTTAACATAAACAAGAAGAACAATGAAAAGTCCAAAATTAAAATGTATCTTAATTCTGGGGAGCCCACATCTTTGTGTGTCAGTTGAATGGAACATCTACAGCTTCCATGGCTCTTTCACAAATAAGGTGTACTTCTTTAGGCTCTGGAGTCAGATGTCTAGGTCTTACCTTGAGCCCAGTCCTCCACCCTCATCTGGAAAACTGTGTGGGCCCCTGGCGAAGCCAGTCCAGGCCTGTTGGGGAGACACCCAAAGACCTTTAGCTGAGAGGTGACGGGCTTGAACTCCCACTGGCAGTGTCCTCCAAACTGTGTGCTCTGGATCAGTTTGGGGGAATGTAGGCCTTTCTCTTCCTACAAAAAGGCCTTCTAGTTTCTATACTGAGTGCCCTGTCACATTCCTCCTGGTCAGAGGGGAGATTTTTTCCTAATTTGCACAAAATTTCCCCAGAGCTTAGCAGGATGTTCTGACCTCTGCTCTCAGAAAGCTCCAGTTTGATGAAAGAGATAAATCATATAGATCAGTAAAAAGAAATGCACATAAGTCAGTACAGTGAAAATTACCTAAGTGTTAAGTGGTTGGCAGAGTAACTAGAAAACCTGGGCTAAAACAGAGTGGCTTCTTTTTATTATTATTATTAATTTTGGCCTCTTTTATTGGTTTTCCATTTGTTTATTTTTCGTCCATCTTTATTCTTTGGCTTGTGTGGGCCTCCCATTGCAGTGGTCTCTCGTGTTGTAGAGCACCGGCTCCAGGCGCATGTGCTCCAGAGTGCTGGCTCGGAATTGGGCACACCTGTCCAGTCTCTCCACTGCTGAGCACAGAATCAAGGATCAGAAGGTACCCTATGCTTTTCAGGGCAACAAGTGGGTGGGTTTTGATGACATGGAGAGCTTCAAAACCAAGGGAAGGCTCAGCCCTGCTGGGGCCGTCAATAACATTCAACGGCAACATTTAGGATCTCTTCAAGAAGAAATAGCCTGGAACTTCCCTGGTGGTCCAGTGGGTAAGGACACTGCCTTGCAGTGCAAGGGACGCCGGTTCGATCCCTGGCCTGGGAGGATCCCACGTGCTGCAGAGCGGCTGGACCGATGTGTCCAACTACTGAGCCGGAGCTCTGGAGTGCATGCGCCCAGAGCCAGTGCTCTGAGACAACAGAGGCCACTGCGATGGGAGGCCCACATGGGCCAAAGAACAAAGATGGATGAAAATGGACAAATGAAAGACCAATGGAAGTGGCCCGCCTGCTCCCCTCCCTCCCCACCCCACCCCCCTCAAATTAAAAAAAAAATGATATATTAAAAAAAAAAAAGAAGAAATAGCCTTTTAAATATCCCAGCATTCCACAGATCTCCATGTAATAACTTTTTTGTGCACTTACCTCTTGTTGACTAAGAAAAGACACAAGACTTCCCTGGTGGTCCAGTGGGTGGCGAGTCCTCCTTGCAGTGCGGGGGTCACCGGTTTGATCCCTTGTCCGGGAGGATCTTGCTTGCCATAGAACGGCTGGGCCAGTGTGTCCAGTTGTGGGCCGGTACTCTGGAGTGCATACGCCCAAAGCCAATGCTCTGTGATGAGAAGAGCCACTGTGATTAGCAGGATGTTCTGACCTCTGCTCTCAGAAAGCTCCAGTTTGATGAAAGAGATAAATCATATAGATCAGTAAAAAGAAATGCACATAAGTCAGTACAGTGAAAATTACCTAAGTGTTAAGTGGTTGGCAGAGTAACTAGAAAACCTGGGCTAAAACAGAGTGGCTTCTTTTTATTATTATTATTAATTTTGGCCTCTTTTATTGGTTTTCCATTTGTTTATTTTTCGTCCATCTTTATTCTTTGGCTTGTGTGGGCCTCCCATTGCAGTGGTCTCTCGTGTTGTAGAGCACCGGCTCCAGGCGCATGTGCTCCAGAGTGCTGGCTCGGAATTGGGCACACCTGTCCAGTCTCCACTGCTGAGCACAGAATCAAGGATCAGAAGGTACCCTATGCTTTTCAGGGCAACAAGTGGGTGGGTTTTGATGACATGGAGAGCTTCAAAACCAAGGGAAGGCTCAGCCCTGCTGGGGCCGTCAATAACATTCAACGGCAACATTTAGGATCTCTTCAAGAAGAAATAGCCTGGAACTTCCCTGGTGGTCCAGTGGGTAAGGACACTGCCTTGCAGTGCAAGGGACGCCGGTTCGATCCCTGGCCTGGGAGGATCCCACGTGCTGCAGAGCGGCTGGACCGATGTGTCCAACTACTGAGCCGGAGCTCTGGAGTGCATGCGCCCAGAGCCAGTGCTCTGAGACAACAGAGGCCACTGCGATGGGAGGCCCACATGGGCCAAAGAACAAAGATGGATGAAAATGGACAAATGAAAGACCAATGGAAGTGGCCCGCCTGCTCCCCTCCCTCCCCAACCCGACCCTCGCTCAAATTAAAAAAAAAATGATATATTAAAAAAAAAAAAGAAGAAATAGCCTTTTAAATATCCCAGCATTCCACAGATCTCCATGTAATAACTTTTTTGTGCACTTACCTCTTGTTGACTAAGAAAAGACACAAGACTTCCCTGGTGGTCCAGTGGGTGGCGAGTCCTCCTTGCAGTGCGGGGGTCACCGGTTTGATCCCTTGTCCGGGAGGATCTTGCTTGCCATAGAACGGCTGGGCCAGTGTGTCCAGTTGTGGGCCGGTACTCTGGAGTGCATACGCCCAAAGCCAATGCTCTGTGATGAGAAGAGCCACTGTGATGGGAGGCCCACACAGGCCAAAGAATAAGATGGATGTGGATAAAAAATCAATAAAAGAGGCCAAAGATATTGTAAAAGAAAAGACACAATGACAAAAACTGCTCTACATTGAGCATCACTCTTGTCGAAGAATTTGTATTTTATTAAATATGAATTCTACAGACATATAAGAGGTGAAATACATACAGTAAGGCATATTATTTTATTCAATCCATTTGTATGTTCAAATTATAGACCTTTTGATTTACTTTTATGATGCCCTCTCTGCTCCTGACCAAGGTTGATAGCTCAAAACTTGAATGCATTTACTTGTCTCCATGTCCTCCCCAGTGAGGTGATTGGCACCTGTAGAGGGACCTGCCTTTGCTCATCTGCTTATCTCACGTCAGTTATGCAGAGGCAGACAGTAACAAATGTAGACACAAAAGGTGTAGACAAAGTGCTTTGGAGGAATTGAGGAGGCAGCCTGATCCCATATTGGATTATGCTGAAAGAGATTTTATGTAAGTCTGAAAGCAGAGAAGTTGGGCCTTCTGGGGAGGAAAGCACAGGAGAAAGACATGATGAAGGGGAAAGGGAAAGATGGCCTCTGAGAGCAAGTTGTACCCTCAGTTGGAACTCTGAGTGGGGACTGGTATAAAAAAGAAGGTAGCTGGGAGGGAGATTGGGGCTAGCAAAGCTTCTAGACCACCCGTATCCTCTAACCCCAGTCTCAAACTAGAGGTAGGTCATGGTTCCCTACCAGGACTGGGGCCAGGAAAGTCCATTCGGAGGGGACACACAATCATACTCTAAAGAAGCCTCAGGAACTGGTGGAGGAAAGAAGGCCCTCAGGGTGGACAAAGACATGGAGACAGGAAATTCATTCAGATTTGGGGGAAGTCTAGTCATTCCCTATGGCAACTGAATTCATCACAACCAGCAGACAGTACCCCAAACAGAAAAGGCTGAGATGTTAAGGCTTCCATCTCTCAGCCCCACCCTCATGCCTACTCCCAACCATGCTTATAAGATTTAAGAATGAATCATTACCAGCAGGAATCAGGACACATGGCCCTGTGAGGTTGCTGGAGAAAAGAGGTTCCAGCCCTGAAGCTGGCTCTGGAGCTACTGGCCAGGCTTCTCTGGGCTCCGCCACCCCCATCTCACTCCTCACATAGGTCAGCTATCTGAAGCAAAAGGGACTGAGTGGGGGCATGGTTTGGACACTGAAAATGGATCACTTTGCTGGTTTCTTCTGTAACCAGGGCCAATATCCCTTCATCAAGACATTGTGGTTGGATCTGAGTTAAAGTCTAGGCACCAGAGGCAAAATTCCAGGTCAGGTATGAAGCCCTCCCTCCCTGAACCTCAGGTACTGGCTTCTTCTGAAGAAATGACTGCCCTAACACTGTGATTTCCCAAATTTCTCCCCTAGGAACCGAGGAAGCTGTTGAAATGATTCTCTTTTCACACTCTTCTTCCTCTTTATAGTTGTACCAATGCCTGCTCATGGTGTTGGTAATCAGAACTTCCCTCCAGAGGGCCCTCAGCCTCTCTTATCAAAGAGAAAGCCTGCATTTAACCTTCAGTGTGGTCCCCCACTGGCCCACACCATTACTTGTTTGGGCTTTGCAGATGGTAGATGGCTGTTGACTACTTATGATACTTGTAGACCCAATGTTTTCTGTTGAGCTGTGCTCCAGCTGTAGGTGTGTCTAGTCTCTGCCTAGATTGTCTGATGATGCCCTGCCTATAGGGTATAGGGTGTTGAGCTACTGCCTGACTATGATTGCTGCCTGTGTGCTTTGCCTATGAGTCTGAGATCTTTTTGAGGCAACTTGGTTGGGTCACTGCTGTTTTCCCAGTTCTTCCATACATGCCTTTAGTCTCCCCAGAACCTGAAGTTCTTGCACCAGGCCAGCCCTCTGAACCTGAGTGGGATTCCAGCCTTAAATAAGACACCTTCTGCCAGAGCAAAGCTGCCTGAGGAGCCTGGTATTCATCTCCTCTTGTTACTGGAGTACTGTACCTGGAGTTGAGTATTCAGGGTCTCTTCAGCCCCAGCACCTGGGTGAGGGCCCAGGACCATTCCACAGCACACTTCACCAGCTCTCCCTGGTGACTGCCATCTGGCTTCTTGAGTCTTTCCTATCCAGGCTGTCTATTCTCAGCCTTGGGTGCCTTGCATTCTACTCTTCCCAGTCTGTCTATTTTACTTGAAAAATAAATCTTTTGTTTGCACCTCACTGTCCTCAGGTCTGGTGATTTACAGAGGCTTAGTGCTCTGTTACTACTCTGAGGAAGGTGGGTAACCAAGGAGGGAGGGTAGCAAAAGGTATGCTTAGGTCAGAGCCAGGTGAGAAGGTGATCACTCAGGGTATGTCAGGATCTGCACTAGGTCTCACCTTGAAGACCCACATTCCAGTGGACAGCTTCTAGGGTACAGATGATCGCTTCTAGGGCATGGCCCTCGACCTGACGGATTCTTCATTGACTTTGGGGAAAGCTTTTCCTGTTAACCTCCAACTCCTCCTTTATAGTTGTACCAATGCCTGCTCATGGTGTTGGTAATCAGAACTTCCTCCAGAGGGCCCTCAGCCTCTCTTATCAAAGAGAAAGCCTGCATTTAACCTTCAGTGTGGTCCCCCACTGGCCCACACCATTACTTGTTTGGGCTTTGCAGATGGTAGATGGCTGTTGACTACTTATGATACTTGTAGACCCAATGTTTTCTGTTGAGCTGTGCTCCAGCTGTAGGTGTGTCTAGTCTCTGCCTAGATTGTCTGATGATGCCCTGCCTATAGGGTATAGGGTGTTGAGCTACTGCCTGACTATGATTGCTGCCTGTGTGCTTTGCCTATGAGTCTGAGATCTTTTTGAGGCAACTTGGTTGGGTCACTGCTGTTTTCCCAGTTCTTCCATACATGCCTTTAGTCTCCCCAGAACCTGAAGTTCTTGCACCAGGCCAGCCCTCTGAACCTGAGTGGGATTCCAGCCTTAAATAAGACACCTTCTGCCAGAGCAAAGCTGCCTGAGGAGCCTGGTATTCATCTCCTCTTGTTACTGGAGTACTGTACCTGGAGTTGAGTATTCAGGGTCTCTTCAGCCCCAGCACCTGGGTGAGGGCCCAGGACCATTCCACAGCACACTTCACCAGCTCTCCCTGGTGACTGCCATCTGGCTTCTTGAGTCTTTCCTATCCAGGCTGTCTATTCTCAGCCTTGGGTGCCTTGCATTCTACTCTTCCCAGTCTGTCTATTTTACTTGAAAAATAAATCTTTTGTTTGCACCTCACTGTCCTCAGGTCTGGTGATTTACAGAGGCTTAGTGCTCTGTTACTACTCTGAGGAAGGTGGGTAACCAAGGAGGGAGGGTAGCAAAAGGTATGCTTAGGTCAGAGCCAGGTGAGAAGGTGATCACTCAGGGTATGTCAGGATCTGCACTAGGTCTCACCTTGAAGACCCACATTCCAGTGGACAGCTTCTAGGGTACAGATGATCGCTTCTAGGGCATGGCCCTCGACCTGACGGATTCTTCATTGACTTTGGAGAAAGCTTTTCCTGGTAACCTCCAACTCAAGTGTTATTCCCAAGATGCACACTAGATGGCAGCAGAAGAGAACTTTTCCCTATCTTGACCGCTCTGCTCATAGCCACACTGCATTAGAATGCAGAATCTAGATCCCCTGCTACTACTGAGCTCTTTTTACCAGATGTGTGCTCTCAGTCATGTCCGACTCTTTGCAACCTTTTGGTCTGTAGCCCACCAGGCTCCTTGCCTATGGGATTTTTCAGGCAAGAATACTGGAGTAGGGTGTCATTACTCTCCAGGGATCTACTCAACACAGGGATGGAACCCATGCCTCCTTTGTCTCCTGCATTGCAGGCAGATTCTTTACTGCTGAGACATTGGGGAAGCCCATGTTTCCATATGAGGCTGAGGCAATTATTGCTCTCATTTTAGAGATATTTAAGCTGAAGACTTATTCTAACCCAGTTCTGAGACCAGAACCAAGGCCTAAATTGACCAATATAGGCTGAAAGGCATCCACACACTGTATCCTGGACAAATGCGTGGTGCTTAGTCATTCAGTTGAGCATAACTGAGGGACTAGGAGACACACATTTGTCCAGGGTACTAATCCAAATAGTTTTTGAAGGCTTGGGTTGAATCTTGGTCATTCTGTTTGAAGAAAATCCGCATAATCCACTTAACCTAATGGTCCAGCTTGCCATGCACTCACACAAGGCTGTGTTTGGACTGGAACTCAGGGAGGCAGCTAGGGATGGGGACAGGTGGGGAGAAAGATGAGCTGGCTCTTTGCATGGGTACCAGCAGCACCAAATCCCTTGAACTTCCCCTCTATTCTTTGACTGTCTTCAGGTTTTTTGAAATCTACTCTTCTTTAGTCCAGAACAGAGGTCGGCTTTGCCTGTATTCCTTCCTCTCAGGTCTCAGCTGAGCCCTACATCTCTGCTCAGAATAGAGTCGAGAATATAAGTTTCCTGATGGTAGGGGCAGGAGCTGAGCACCAGACAAGAGCAGAACTGACTTCTTGTCCCATCACCTACGATCTGCACTAGTTAAGACCCACATTCCAGTCTTCTAGGGTACAGATGATCGCTTCTAGGGCATGGCCCTCGACCTGACGGATTCTTCATTGACTTTGGAGAAAGCTTTTCCTGGTAACCTCCAACTCAAGTGTTATTCCCAAGATGCACACTAGATGGCAGCAGAAGAGAACTTTTCCCTATCTTGACCGCTCTGCTCATAGCCACACTGCATTAGAATGCAGAATCTAGATCCCCTGCTACTACTGAGCTCTTTTTACCAGATGTGTGCTCTCAGTCATGTCCGACTCTTTGCAACCTTTTGGACTGTAGCCCACCAGGCTCCTTGCCTATGGGATTTTTCAGGCAAGAATACTGGAGTAGGTTGTCATTACTCTCTCCAGGGGATCTACTCAACACAGGGATGGAACCCATGCCTCCTTTGTCTCCTGCATTGCAGGCAGATTCTTTACTGCTGAGACATTGGGGAAGCCCATGTTTCCATATGAGGCTGAGGCAATTATTGCTCTCATTTTAGAGATATTTAAGCTGAAGACTTATTCTAACCCAGTTCTGAGACCAGAACCAAGGCCTAAATTGACCAATATAGGCTGAAAGGCATCCACACACTGTATCCTGGACAAATGCGTGGTGCTTAGTCATTCAGTTGAGCATAACTGAGGGACTAGGAGACACACATTTGTCCAGGGTACTAATCCAAATAGTTTTTGAAGGCTTGGGTTGAATCTTGGTCATTCTGTTTGAAGAAAATCCGCATAATCCACTTAACCTAATGGTCCAGCTTGCCATGCACTCACACAAGGCTGTGTTTGGACTGGAACTCAGGGAGGCAGCTAGGGATGGGGACAGGTGGGGAGAAAGATGAGCTGGCTCTTTGCATGGGTACCAGCAGCACCAAATCCCTTGAACTTCCCCTCTATTCTTTGACTGTCTTCAGGTTTTTTGAAATCTACTCTTCTTTAGTCCAGAACAGAGGTCGGCTTTGCCTGTATTCCTTCCTCTCAGGTCTCAGCTGAGACCTACATCTCTGCTCAGAATAGAGTCGAGAATATAAGTTTCCTGATGGTAGGGGGGCAGGGAGCTGAGCACCAGACAAGAGCAGAACTGACTTCTTGTCCCATCACCTACTAGGTGTGTGACTTTAGACAAAGAAATTGAACCCCAGTGTCTTCGTCTGTCAGTTGGGGACTGCCTCTTCCTGTCAGGGTGAATGAGGATCAAGTGAAGCAAGTGCCAATTGGCTGTCAGTATGATCGACACCACCTCTCACCAGCCTTCTCACCAGGCTCTCCGCTTCTTGTGTCTCTCTCATCCAGACCAGTCTCCACACTTGATCTTTCTAAATTAGGAATCTAATCCTGTCATTTCCCGTGCCCAAGAACTACCAAATTCCTCTTGCCAAAATAATAAAGTCTCTGTCAAGTGAAAGACCTTTTATCAGGCCCTAGTCTCTTTTCCTGCTCTCATTTCTATCACCCCACTCCAGTTCCATTGCTAGTTACCGCAGAATTCAGCGCTAACCTCAGACATGCCAGCTTCTCATATGGGATCCCCAGATGTCTACCGTCATATGTCTGTGTCTTCCTATAAAGTCTGAATCTAAGCCCCAAAGCAAATACTGCTTTAAACAAAGCTATCTCCATTTACCCACCCATCTGCTCCCCTGCTACTTTATAATCTACATGATGCACCCTTGAATGGAGCAGGCTTTGCAGTCAGGTGCAAATGTTGCCTAAAATGTTAGAGTTTGCTTCTCTTTAAGCAATATAGTTTGTAAAGGAATTTGAGGTCATTTATGCTTTAGTGGCCATGAATAAGGCTACTCTTCCTAACAGCAGTGACCACGCTCAGCCCCATAGAGGAGACATTCCTCTAGTCTTCTCTCTGAGCACACTCAGGAGACATTCCCGCATAATCCACTTAACCTAATGGTCCAGCTTGCCATGCACTCACACAAGGCTGTGTTTGGACTGGAACTCAGGGAGGCAGCTAGGGATGGGGACAGGTGGGGAGAAAGATGAGCTGGCTCTTTGCATGGGTACCAGCAGCACCAAATCCCTTGAACTTCCCCTCTATTCTTTGACTGTCTTCAGGTTTTTTGAAATCTACTCTTCTTTAGTCCAGAACAGAGGTCGGCTTTGCCTGTATTCCTTCCTCTCAGGTCTCAGCTGAGACCTACATCTCTGCTCAGAATAGAGTCGAGAATATAAGTTTCCTGATGGTAGGGGGGCAGGGAGCTGAGCACCAGACAAGAGCAGAACTGACTTCTTGTCCCATCACCTACTAGGTGTGTGACTTTAGACAAAGAAATTGAACCCCAGTGTCTTCGTCTGTCAGTTGGGGACTGCCTCTTCCTGTCAGGGTGAATGAGGATCAAGTGAAGCAAGTGCCAATTGGCTGTCAGTATGATCGACACCACCTCTCACCAGCCTTCTCACCAGGCTCTCCGCTTCTTGTGTCTCTCTCATCCAGACCAGTCTCCACACTTGATCTTTCTAAATTAGGAATCTAATCCTGTCATTTCCCGTGCCCAAGAACTACCAAATTCCTCTTGCCAAAATAATAAAGTCTCTGTCAAGTGAAAGACCTTTTATCAGGCCCTAGTCTCTTTTCCTGCTCTCATTTCTATCACCCCACTCCAGTTCCATTGCTAGTTACCGCAGAATTCAGCGCTAACCTCAGACATGCCAGCTTCTCATATGGGATCCCCAGATGTCTACCGTCATATGTCTGTGTCTTCCTATAAAGTCTGAATCTAAGCCCCAAAGCAAATACTGCTTTAAACAAAGCTATCTCCATTTACCCACCCATCTGCTCCCCTGCTACTTTATAATCTACATGATGCACCCTTGAATGGAGCAGGCTTTGCAGTCAGGTGCAAATGTTGCCTAAAATGTTAGAGTTTGCTTCTCTTTAAGCAATATAGTTTGTAAAGGAATTTGAGGTCATTTATGCTTTAGTGGCCATGAATAAGGCTACTCTTCCTAACAGCAGTGACCACGCTCAGCCCCATAGAGGAGACATTCCTCTAGTCTTCTCTCTGAGCACACTCAGAGCATTTGCCACCACTTTCCTGTTGAAACAGGTGAATCTTCAGCCCCTACCCCAGGACCCAGCTTTCTGGTGGGCCCACAGGCTCTCACCCCAACATTATTCACTCCTTTTTTATTATATATATGTGTGTGTGTATATATATATATGTATTATATATATGTGTGTGTGTATATCTATATATAAATTTTTTAAAAATTTATTTATTTTTATCCATCTTTATTCTTTGGCCAGTGTGGGCCTCCCATTGCAGTGGCCTCTCTCGCTGCAGAGCACCCACTCAGGGCACACGTGCTCCAGAGCTCTGGCTTGTAATTGGACACACTGGATCTTCCCTGGCCAGGGATCAAACTGGTGCCTCTTGCACTGCAAGGTGGACTCTTTACCCACTGGACCACCAGGGAAGCCCCATTATCCTCTTCTGAATGTACAACACCTTACCTGGAGCCAGGGGAAATGAGGCATTATTGTCTTTATTCTGTTTCAATTATGAGATCTACCACATGGGCAAAAGGGTGTTTATGGTATGTATGTTCAGTATCTTCCAGGAATCGATCATAGAGGTAAGGAAACAACATTATCAGCAATGTGCCTCTTCCTTAGTCCCACACCCTTCTCGCCAGACTTTGGTTAGTCATTCCTTCTTTTTACTTGCGGTTTTACTAACTGTGTGTACATCCCTAAACAAGATAGTGTTTAGTCTAGCCTGTTTTTTAATCTTAAATAAATAGAAACACTGTGTAGTACCTCAGTGACCACTTCTTTGCTCACAGAGCTGTAATCCACTGCTGTGCAGTATTCTATTATGTGACCTTACCACAATTTATACATTCTGTTATCAATAAACATTTGGATTGTTTCCAGCTTTTGACTAATGTGGACAATATAGCTATGAACATTCTTGAGCTTGATTTTTGATAAGTATCGCCCCTACTTTTTTTGATGCACCCTTGAATGGAGCAGGCTTTGCAGTCAGGTGCAAATGTTGCCTAAAATGTTAGAGTTTGCTTCTCTTTAAGCAATATAGTTTGTAAAGGAATTTGAGGTCATTTATGCTTTAGTGGCCATGAATAAGGCTACTCTTCCTAACAGCAGTGACCACGCTCAGCCCCATAGAGGAGACATTCCTCTAGTCTTCTCTCTGAGCACACTCAGAGCATTTGCCACCACTTTCCTGTTGAAACAGGTGAATCTTCAGCCCCTACCCCAGGACCCAGCTTTCTGGTGGGCCCACAGGCTCTCACCCCAACATTATTCACTCCTTTTTTATTATATATATGTGTGTGTGTATATATATATATGTATTATATATATGTGTGTGTGTATATCTATATATAAATTTTTTAAAAATTTATTTATTTTTATCCATCTTTATTCTTTGGCCAGTGTGGGCCTCCCATTGCAGTGGCCTCTCTCGCTGCAGAGCACCCACTCAGGGCACACGTGCTCCAGAGCTCTGGCTTGTAATTGGACACACTGGATCTTCCCTGGCCAGGGATCAAACTGGTGCCTCTTGCACTGCAAGGTGGACTCTTTACCCACTGGACCACCAGGGAAGCCCCATTATCCTCTTCTGAATGTACAACACCTTACCTGGAGCCAGGGGAAATGAGGCATTATTGTCTTTATTCTGTTTCAATTATGAGATCTACCACATGGGCAAAAGGGTGTTTATGGTATGTATGTTCAGTATCTTCCAGGAATCGATCATAGAGGTAAGGAAACAACATTATCAGCAATGTGCCTCTTCCTTAGTCCCACACCCTTCTCGCCAGACTTTGGTTAGTCATTCCTTCTTTTTACTTGCGGTTTTACTAACTGTGTGTACATCCCTAAACAAGATATTGTTTAGTCTAGCCTGTTTTTGAATCTTAAATAAATAGAAACACTGTGTAGTACCTCAGTGACCACTTCTTTGCTCACAGAGCTGTAATCCACTGCTGTGCAGTATTCTATTATGTGACCTTACCACAATTTATACATTCTGTTATCAATAAACATTTGGATTGTTTCCAGCTTTTGACTAATGTGGACAATATAGCTATGAACATTCTTGAGCTTGATTTTTGATAAGTATGTGTAGAATTTGTCTAGGAATAGACTTCATAGGACATGGGGTGTGTACAAGTTGAATTTGACTAGGTGTTGGCAGATATTTTCCCAAAGGAATTATACAAGTTTTCCCTCCCAATGCAAAGTTTACATTGTATTCCATCCTTTAGACCAATCCAAGAGGTGCAAAATGGTATACTTTGCATTTTCATAACTACTCATTATTTCAACATCTTTTCCTGTGTCATAAACTATTTGTATTTGTTCTTCAGTGAATCAAGTGAGTGTCTCTTATCTATTTTTCTGTTGGGTTGTTTCTTTCTTATTGAAATGTAGGAGTTCTTTACATATTGTGAACACAGATCTTTGGCAGTTACCAATTTGACTATATTTTCTCCCAGTTTGAGAGCTTGGCTTTTCATTTTTTTAAGGTGTTTTTAAATTAGTCTTATACCCTTTATGGTTTGTGCTTCCTGAGTCTTAAATGTTTCTCTAATCTGAAGTCAAAAAATATTTTCCCAAATTATAACCTAAAATTTTTATAGTTATTCTTGTTTATGTCTTTAATTCTTCTGAAATTGACATGCTGTGAGGTAGGATTCAGCATAATTTTTTTTTTCCCATTTGGATAACTAGTTGTCCCATTTGTCACACAATCTGTTATCTTCATTTTGATACTAATAAATCAGTTTTATATCTATGCATGGTATATTTCTCTTTCTTGATTTACTTTTTTTATACCTCTGGCCACTGAATTACTGAAATTTTGCAGTATATCTTGGTATGAAAAGAGTATAAGTGTTAGTCACTCAGTCGTGTAGACTGCCAGGCTCCTCTGTTCATGGAATTCTCCAAGCAAGAATACTGGAGTGGGTAGTCAATCCCTTCTCCAGGAGGCCTTCCTGACTCAGGGACTGAACCTGGGTCTCCTGCATTGCATGTAGATTCTTTACCATCTGAGCTATGAGGGAAGATCCATATCTTGGTCTCCTAGCTTGGTAGATGGGAGGGTAAATCCTTCTGTTTTCTGTTTAAGTGTCTTGGCTATTCTTTTTTTTTTTCTGATCAAGTCTCGTTTTATTGAAGAAACAAGGAGGTATTTATACTATACAGAAACAGGAAGGAGCTACTCATAAGCCAATCATGTAAAAGGTCAGATGCACACGCGCTTCCGACACCATAGGAATGCAAGGGAAGCATGCACTGATCAGGAGCATGGAAACTAGGAACAACCTATCAGAGCAATATGCACATGCCTTAAACCACACCTCCCTACATCCACCAGGCGCCATCTTTGTGAAAACTTGATGATGCTCTTATGCTGGAGGCTGTAAAGTGCGGCCAGGGCTCATGCGTGGGAGGCTCCACTAGGCGCCATCTTAAGTGGAGCATTGCAGCATTCATGCGTGAGAGGCTATAGAGTATGGCCGGTCCGCGGTCCCGGACAAAAACAGTCATTGGGTTTGCAGTTCTATAGTTACATGGATATGACCATCTTAATCTGAATTTAAATGGCTTTCCCTGTAGCTCAGACAATAAAGAATCTACACGCAATTCAGGAGACCTGCATTTGATCCCTGGGTCAGGAAGATCCCCTGGAGAAGGGAATGATGACCCACTTCAGTATTCTTGACTGGAGAATTCCAGGGACAGAAGAACCTGGTGGTCTACAGCCCATGGGACTGCAGAGTTGGACATAACTGAGCGACTAACACACACAATTGCTTCCAATTCTATTCATATAAGCCCTTGAACTCGGTATACAGGGTTAGTGCTGGATCACTTGATTTGGGGCCTAAATGAAATATCTGATATCAGATTGAGAGGTTCTTCTTACTATATACAATCTTTTGCTTTCTCTCAAAATAAGGCTATTCATGGTACCTATTTCTTCTTGGGTGGGTTTTGGTGCTTTGCATCTTTCATGGAATTTTTATTTCTTCTGAATTGTTAATTGCTTTAGCATAAATTTGTATATTGTCATCCTGCTTATTTAATTTCTATGCAGAGTACATCAGGCAAAATGCTGGTCTGGATGAAGCACAAGCTGGAATCAAGATTACTAAGAAAAATATCAATAACCTCAGATATGCACATGACACCATTCTTATGGCAGAAAGCAAAGAGGAACTCAAGAGGAGAGTGAAAAAGCTGGCCTAAAATTCAGTATGCAAAAAATGAATATCATGCATCCGGTACCATCACTTTATGGCAAATAGTTGGATAAACAATGGAAACAGTGACAGACTCTTTTCTAGGGCTCCAAAAATACTGCCGATGGTGACTGTAGCCATGAAATTAAAAGACACTTGCTCCTTGAAAGAAAAGCTATGACAAACCTAGACAGTGTATTCAGAAGCAGAGACATCACTTTGCTGACAAAAACCTGTATAGTCAAAGTTATGGTTTTTCCCACTAGTCATGTGTAGATGTGAGAGTTGGACCATAAAGAAGGCTGAACACCGAAGAATTGATGCCTTTGAGCTGTGGTGTGGGAGAAGGCTCTTGAGAGTCCCATAGACAGCAAGGAGATCAAACCAGTCAATCCTAAAGGAAATCAACCCTGAATATTCATCGGAAGGAATGATGCTGAAGCTGAAGCTCTGGCCCTTTGGTCACCTGATGCAAAGAGCTGACCCATTGGAAAAGACCCTGGTGTTGGGAAAAACAGAAGGCAAAAGGAGAAGGGCATGACGGAAGATGAGATGGTTGGATGGCATCACCGAGACAATGGACATGAATTTTTTTTTTATTTATATTTATTTGGCTGCATTGGGTCTCAGTTGTAGCATGTGGGCTCTAGTTCCCTGACCAGGGATCGAACCCGAGCTCCCTGCATTGGGAACACAGAGTCTTAGCCACTGGACCACCAGGGAATTCCCAATGGACATGAATTTGAGCAGGCTCCAGGAGATGGTGAAGGACAGGGAAGCCTGGTGTGCTGCAGTCCATGGGGTCATAGAGTCACACACGACTGAGCGACCCAACTGACTGACTGGTCCTTTATTATTGTTTTAATGTCTGTGGAACACGTAGTGATGCTACCACTTTCATTTCTGTTGTTGGTAATTGTGTTTTCTCTCTTTTCTTCCTGATTAATCTGGCTAGATATTTATACAATTTATGAATTCTTTCAAAGAAACAGATTTTGGGTATAATTTCCTTATAACTTGCCTCTTGGCTACTTTGTTTTTTTTTTTTATATATCCCTTTTATCTTTATTACTATCTTCCTACACTTATTTGTTGTTTTAAAATTTTATTGGAATATAGTTGATTTACAGTGTTGTGTTAGTTTCAGGTGCACATAAAAATGGATCAGTTGTACATATATATCCACTTTTTAAAATATTCTTTTCCCATATAGGTCATTACAGAGGATTGAGTAGAGTTCCCTGGGCTATAGAGTAGGTCTTTATTAGTTATCTGTTTTATATACAGTAGTGTGTATATGTCTATTCCAACCTCCCAGTTTACCCCTGCCTCCATCCCCTGCTAATCATAAGTTTGTTTTCTGCATCTGTGTGTGTGTGTGTGGTGGGGTGTTCATTGCTCCGTGGTTTCCGATTCTTCAACCCCATAGACTGTAGCCCATCACCCTCCTCTTTATGGGTTTCTCCAGGCAAGAGCGGGTAGCCATTCCCTTCTCCAGGGGATCCTCCCGACCCAGGGACCGAACCGGGATCCCCTGCATTGCAGGCAGACTCCCCACCATCCGAGCCACCAGGGAAGCCCCTCTCCATCTGTATTCCTTCACTTAATTTGGATTTAACTTTTTCTTTTTAAATTTTGTTAGGTGTCAGTCATTTGAGGTCCCTCTTTATTAATATAAGCATTTAAAAACTATCAATTTCCATCTAAGCTGTGCTTTAGCTGTGTACTGCAGAATTTTATAAGATGTGTTTTCATTTGCTTTAAAACATTTTAAAATTCTCTTTGTGATTTCTTCTTGGACACAGCATTCTATTTTTCTTTGATTGATCTTTTATTTTCTATTCATCACTGATGTTCACCACATTGATCTTGAGGAGATTTGGTGTAACTTTCTTTAGTTTATTCTGCCTAAAGTTTGTTGAGGGCTTCCCTGGTGGCTCAGCTAGCGAAGAATCTGCCCGCAACGCAGCAGACCCGGGCCCGACCCCTGGGCCGGGAAGATCCTCCGGTGAAGGGAACGGCCACTCACTCCTGCATTCTTGCCTGGAGAATTCCATGGACAGAGAAGTCCGGCTGGCTGTTCCATGGGGGTCACAAAGAGTCAGACACAACGGAGCGACTAAACACTTTCACTTTCAGACATTATTGAAATTTATAGGTATGTAGATTTATAGTTTTGGCAAATTTGGGAAATTTTTTTCAATTCTTATTATTTTTCACTCTCTTTTTCTGGTCCTCTACACCTCTACATGGATGTTAGAGCATTTGTTAGTATACTTCAGTTCACTGATGCTCCTGTTTTCACTCCCCACCACTCACTTGTTTATTTATTTTTACTCTGTCGATCTTTGTTTTTGGACACTTTCAAGTTTTATGTTTTCAAGTTCACTGATTTCTGTTTCTGCAGCCTTTAGTGAGATGCATAATCCCTTCCAGTGTATCTTTCCTTTCAGACAGTGTATTTTTCATTTCTTCAAGTATTCTCTTCATCATATTCATAGCTCCCTCTACCTTTTTGAGCATATGGAACACGTGTGTTGTAACTTGAAATACATTTTTCTGATAATTCTTTTATATATGTAATCCTTGTCTTATTAATGAAATGATTATTCTCAGACTTATGTTTCATATTTTCCCCTGACAGTGTTGTCTGCTGAGCCTCAGAAAGCAGCTGTCCTCCATGGTGCTGGGCAAAGCCTGTGTTTCTCTCCTGGGCAGGTCTATCAGTTCTAGATGCCATCATCTTAATTGTTACCCAGGGCTTGTCTTCTCAATCCCTAACATTTCCCCCAGGAGTATTTTGTTTCCTCTGTTTAAAAAGTTAAAAAAAAAAATCTTAACGTTAATTCTTCACTTTTATTACTTCACTTTTATTTGGTGGCTCCAAAGGAGCTTTTGCTACAAGGCTGATTTAACCCTTCTCCTAAAATGGTAAGTTTCTGGTGGCTCTAATTGACGCGGCAGCCAAGTTCACCCTCCCAGCCTCATGTGGGCTCTGAGTATAATATTTTCTGGTAATTCTTTTCCTGGCCTCTCACACATACACAGGTCCACACTCAGCCGGACCCTCAAGAAAGTCACCATCAGGTTCCAGATTTGGGTTTCTATCCTCTACAACAGTAAGAGAGTAAATCTGTGCTTTTTTCTAAGCCACCAAATTTATGGCAATTTGTTGCAGCAGCCATAGAAAATGAATACAGACTTTATAGTTTTAACTCTTACATTTAAGAGGCCTCCTGTATATTTTGAGTTCAGTTTGATATCTTGTGTGAGAAAGCGTATAACTTTATTTTTGCATATGGATAGTTGTCATCTTACTATCATTTCTTGAAAAAATTCTTCCCCATCAAATTGTTTTAGAAGCTTTGTGGAAAATCCATTGTAAATCTAAGTGTATGCTTCTGAACTTTTAATTCTGTTCTTTCACCTGTGTTTATCCTTAGACCAGTGCCACACTTATTGACTATTATTGTTGTGCAGTATGTTTTGAAATCAGAAACTGTGAGTTTTCTAACTTGGTCTTCTTTTAATCCTCCGGTGTCCCTTGCATTTCTATGTGAAGTTTATGGACAAATGATGTAAAGAAAGTACCTGTTTTTTTTTTTTTTTTTCCCCGATAGGGATTGAATTGAATCTCTAGATCAGTTTGGAGAGTGTTGCCAGCTTAATCTTAAATCTTTCAGTCCATGAACATAGAGTGACCTACCAGTTACTTAGGTTGTTTTAAAGTTCTTTTAATGAAGTTTTGTAATTTTGAGAGTACCAGTCTTACACTCCTTTCCCTAAATTTATTTCTAATATTTTATTCTTTGTGATGTGCTTATAATAAATAGTTTTCTTAATTTTCAAATTTCTTATTACTAGTGTAGAGAAATATAATTGAGTTTTGTATGTTTATGCAATCTTATGTCTTGCAATCTTTTTGAGCTCGTTTATTAGTTCTCATGTATTTTGGTGGATTCCTTAGGGTTTTATATATGTAAGATCATGTCTTTTGAAAATAGTGATAATTTTACCTCTTACTTTCCCATTTGGATTCCTTTTATTTCTTTTTCCTGCCTAATTGCCCTGGCTAGAATTTCTAGCTAGTGTTGAATAGAAGTGGTAACAAGCAATCCTTGTCTTGCTCCAGATCTCAGGAGAAAAGCATTCACCCTTTCACCATTTAGTATGATTATATTCAGTAGATTTGGGTTTTTTCCTAGGTGGCCTTTCATATAATTTAAAATAATTAATAGACTTATTTTTTAGAATACCTTTAGGTCTGCAGAAAATTTGGGCTGAAGGTACAGAGAAGTTCCATATTAATTTGCCTTCATATATATTTTTTTTCTGTCAACATCTTACATTATACGAACACATTTGTTACAATTAATGAATCAATATTGATATATAGTTAATTAGAATCCATAATTTACATTAGGGTTCAGGTTCACTCTTTGTGTTGTAGAGTGCCATGGAGTTTAGCATATGCCTAATGTCTCATATCTACCATTACAGTAGCCTAAAGTGTAATTTCACTGCCCTGACCCCCCATGTTGGTCCAACTGTTTGTCCCTTTTCTCCGCGGAACCTCTGACAACTACTGATCTTCTGTCTCGATAGTTTTTCCTTTTTCAGAATGTCTTGTAGTTGGAATCCATTTTTAAGACTGATTTTTTTTTTTTTTTTGCTTAACACTATGCCTTTAAGTTTTCTCTGTGTCTTTTCATGACTTGATAGTTCATGTTTATTACTGAGGAATGCTCCGTTGTCTGGATATACCACAGTTAATTTATCCATTGACCTGCTGAAGGACATCTTGATTGATTCTAAATTTGGCAGTTAGGTACTAAGCTTCCCTAAATATCTGTATGTGAGATTTTGACTTATTTACATGTTTTAGATACAACTCATTTATGATATATATATATATATATATATATATATATATATATATATATATATATATTAGAAGATATTTTCTACCAGTCTTTGGCTCCTCTTTTCACATTATTTGTTTTTACTTAACTTCTCAGTTCCTCTGTTTTGTCATATATAAAGAGATCTAATAATAGAATCCCACAGGCTGATTTTGAGGTTGAATCAATTAGAATTCAATGCTTAAAACAAAAACCATTTTGGATATTTTAGATATGTTTAATACTGGTTAGTTATGTGCTTATGAAGTTTTTGGAAGGGCTACCGCGCAAGTACGAGGCTGGACCTCCCATAAAGCCTCTGAGAATAAGAGATTCAGAGGTTTTCCTTAAACAAAATTTGGATCATTTTTTTTTCAGTAGATTTGGGTTTTTTCCTAGGTGGCCTTTCATATAATTTAAAATAATTAATAGACTTATTTTTTAGAATACCTTTAGGTCTGCAGAAAATTTGGGCTGAAGGTACAGAGAAGTTCCATATTAATTTGC
Organism: Tragulus kanchil; assembly: GCA_022376925.1. Classification (NCBI taxonomy): domain Eukaryota; kingdom Metazoa; phylum Chordata; class Mammalia; order Artiodactyla; family Tragulidae; genus Tragulus; species Tragulus kanchil. The sequence goes on along the minus strand of JAIOJX010000024.1, from coordinate 76,294,243 downwards.
CTTCATATATATTTTTTTTCTGTCAACATCTTACATTATACGAACACATTTGTTACAATTAATGAATCAATATTGATATATAGTTAATTAGAATCCATAATTTACATTAGGGTTCAGGTTCACTCTTTGTGTTGTAGAGTGCCATGGAGTTTAGCATATGCCTAATGTCTCATATCTACCATTACAGTAGCCTAAAGTGTAATTTCACTGCCCTGACCCCCCATGTTGGTCCAACTGTTTGTCCCTTTTCTCCGCGGAACCTCTGACAACTACTGATCTTCTGTCTCGATAGTTTTTCCTTTTTCAGAATGTCTTGTAGTTGGAATCCATTTTTAAGACTGATTTTTTTTTTTTTTTTTTTTTTGCTTAACACTATGCCTTTAAGTTTTCTCTGTGTCTTTTCATGACTTGATAGTTCATGTTTATTACTGAGGAATGCTCCGTTGTCTGGATATACCACAGTTAATTTATCCATTGACCTGCTGAAGGACATCTTGATTGATTCTAAATTTGGCAGTTAGGTACTAAGCTTCCCTAAATATCTGTATGTGAGATTTTGACTTATTTACATGTTTTAGATACAACTCATTTATGATATATATATATATATATATATATATATATATATATATATATATATATATTAGAAGATATTTTCTACCAGTCTTTGGCTCCTCTTTTCACATTATTTGTTTTTTACTTAACTTCTCAGTTCCTCTGTTTTGTCATATATAAAAGAGATCTAATAATAGAATCCCACAGGCTGATTTTGAGGTTGAATCAATTAGAATTCAATGCTTAAAACAAAAACCATTTTGGATATTTTAGATATGTTTAATACTGGTTAGTTATGTGCTTATGAAGTTTTTGGAAGGGCTACCGCGCAAGTACGAGGCTGGACCTCCCATAAAGCCTCTGAGAATAAGACTGCCAGACGGTCCTGCCGGGAGAGCTGCTGCCTCTGCCACATTCACAAGGATGGGGATTCAACAGTCTGCCCGATGAGCCAGGAGTCAGTAACTCACTGGAATCTAGGATTCAAAAGCCTCTTCTTGCCACTGTTGCCGTCACTCTCGCGGTATGTTTGTAACTGCCTGAGCAGTGGGAAGTGGAACCCACATAGTGTTGCTCCAGCACCTCAAGAACCTTGTTGACTGTTTAGGAAGTTATTAGTTTTATCCTGAAAAATATGGGATTCCATTTATTCTGAGACCTCTCACTGGATAGATAGTTTGACAGTTTCCAAACTTTTGACTACTGCTTCCAACTAAACCTATAAACTAACTGAATCCAAGGTCCTACTGTAACAAGAAACCTGAAAAGGGGGACTACACTGCAGTTTTTTGCTATGTAAACGACCAAAGTTGGATGAGTGAAAACTGGGAGAAAGCCTTCCTCACTCCCTGGATATCTGATTACATTTGCTCCTCATTTCAGCTGACCTCTAGCCCTGGAGATGTTCTTAGAAGGAAGTTAAGATGCCCCTGCTTAAACTAACTTTTTTTTTTTTTAAACCTTTATTTTACTTTTAACTTTTACAGAGTTTTGTTGTTCACAGACATGCATGTTCTCAGATTAGTCACATGTATATCCCCCCCTTCCCTCCCCTCCCGACCATCACACATCTTGGCTATTCTTAATTCTTACATTTCCAGGTACATGTTAGAACCATTTTGCCAAGTTTTATTAAAAATTCTGTTTAGGTTTTGATAAAAACTGCATTGGGGCTTCCCTGGTGGTCCAGTGGGTAAAGACACCACCTTGCAGTGCCAGAGGCACTGGTTCCATCCCTGGCCCAGGAGGATCCTACATGCTGGTTGAGTGACTCGACCAGTGTGTTCAATTATGAGCCAGTGCTCTGGAGCGCATGTACCCGGAGCCAGTGCTCTGCAGCAAGAGAGGCCACTGCAATGGGAGGTCCACACAGGCCAAAAAAACAAAGATGGATGAAACTGAATGGATGAAAGACCAATAGAAGTGCCCCCCCCACACACACACACACAAAAGAAATAAAAACAGTGATAGAGGCATCTTTATTTTGTTTCTGCCCAGACAGGAGATGTATGCAACAGTCAACCTTAGGTATGGTATTTATTGTAGTGTTCTTGTCGATTTCTTTTATAAGACAAAGGGAGCTTCCTTCTATTCCTAGTTTGATGAGAGTTTTCCTAAGAAGGACTGTGATGCAAAATAAATGAGTCACCAGTATGAAATTTACAGTGTCAATAACTACGTTGTATTTTTGTATGCTGCCATATTGTAACCAGATCTATTATGGTGACCATTTTGAAATATATGGAAATACCAAATCACTATGCCATGTCATAGGAACTAACTAGGTATTGTGTGTGTATTGTAGATCAGTTATACTTCAAAAATATCCAAACAAACTCACAGAAAAAGAGTTCAGATTTGTCAGAGACAGGGATGGGGGGAAGAGGAGTTGGATGACGACAGTGAAAAACCATAAACACCCAGCTAGAAGATAAGTAAGTACTAGGGATGTAATGTACAGCATGATAATTGTAACTAATACTGCTGAATGTTATATGTGAACGTGAGAGAATAAATCTTGAGCTCTTATCACAAGGAAAATATTTTTTTCTGTTTCTTTAACTTTGTATCTATATGAGATGGTCAATACTCACTAAATTTATTGTGATAATTATTTCATGACGTAGGTCAAATCATTATGTTGTATGCCTTAAACTTATATGGTACAGTGTGTCAATTATATCTCAGAAAGCTGGAAGAAAAAAATCTAAGGGATAAAGCAGAAACATTGTAATGCTCTAGAAAATAAATAGGAGGTCTGTGAATTTTGTCAAATGGTTTTTATTTATGACAGCTTTTGCTTTTATTCTATTAAAGTAAATTGCAGTCATCAATTTTCCCTATTAAATTCATCTTGCATTCCTAGGGTAAATCTGAGTCATGTTAGATTACAGCTTTTGTACATTGCTGGATCTGGTTAACGTTGTGTCTCATGTTTTTGCACTTATATATTAATGAGTAAGATGGGCTTGCATGTTTTCTTTCTTACATTCTATGATGCCCTTGCCATCTCTTTCTGACTTCTAGGCTTATAATAAACTGACTTGAGGTACAAAGATTTTGCTAACCTTATAAAACTGAGTTGGGGAGGTTCCATCTTTTCTACTCTCTTAGTTTTATCTAAGGACTCATCTGTTTCTTGAATGTTTGTGAGCAATCCCCAGAAACTGCTGCCATGACCCCATACTTTCAATGAGATGATTTGAACTGTTGATTCAGTGTCTCTTTGTGGCTACAAAACTGTCAAATTCTCTAATTTTCCTTAAGTAGATTGAGGGATAAAACTCTATTCCTCTCTGGGACCCCAATGCTCCCGTTCCTCCCCAGTGGACATAAGGTTTGAATCTGGTGGCACTAAAGCTTACCTTGTTTACTCAGAATTCAATATCCTTGTGCTCCTGGATAGAGCCTTGATTTGAGATAAAGTTGGGGAGGTTATTGATTTCTCTTCTTCCCATCTGGCCCTCCATGTGGCCCTGGAGAGGGTTGAGTCAGGCTGAAAATCCATAATCTTCTCAGTGAAGTTGACTCAGACTGTTGAAGGTCTCAGGGACAGTTGCAAACCTCCTGAAAAGGTGGTTCATCTAGAGGCACCATTCTTACCTACTCCCACTAAGAAATTTTCAGATAGCTCCAGAGCTGTCCAGGGAGTTCAGGCTCAGTGAATTAGCTTCCTCCATGCCTCTCAGCCTCCTTCCTTTGCCCTGGTCCCAGCTCCCACCCTACAAGGCAAAAGCCTCAGAATGCTACTCTCCCTACATTGTAAGGCCTGGGAGATACCTTTGACCAGAGCCTACTGTTGCTGAAGTTGGGGAAAACTGGAAGGACTGTGGTTTAGGATCAGTGCCATCAGAATTACAAAGCAGAGAAGGATGGAAAAGCATTTTAGAGGGAACTCCTTCTGAGAGGTTGGAGGGTTTTTCAGGAGCAAGGAGTGGGGTACTGAAAAAGGGTCCCTGGGCACCTCCTGCCATGTCATGCTGCCCAGTTGGATATTAAGGCAATACTTTTGCTAAGCATCTTCACTGGATGCCACTATCCAGTTCAGTGTGAAATCACTGCTGACAAGCACTCCTGGAGCTCATTCCATCTTCCTCTGCTGTAGGAAAACCCATTTCCTTGTGTGACTTTGTGAAAAGAGAATACAGCAAGTCATATAATAATTAAGCTAATAATTAATTCCGTCATTCAGACAAAAAATAGTTAAAAAATTTATCTCAGGTAGAAAAACAGATTCTGAAAGTTCACTGTTCAATTTCTCTTGGACCTTGCCTCAGTTTATGACCCCATACTTTCAATGAGATGATTTGAACTGTTGATTCAGTGTCTCTTTGTGGCTACAAAACTGTCAAATTCTCTAATTTTCCTTAAGTAGATTGAGGGATAAAACTCTATTCCTCTCTGGGACCCCAATGCTCCCGTTCCTCCCCAGTGGACATAAGGTTTGAATCTGGTGGCACTAAAGCTTACCTTGTTTACTCAGAATTCAATATCCTTGTGCTCCTGGATAGAGCCTTGATTTGAGATAAAGTTGGGGAGGTTATTGATTTCTCTTCTTCCCATCTGGCCCTCCATGTGGCCCTGGAGAGGGTTGAGTCAGGCTGAAAATCCATAATCTTCTCAGTGAAGTTGACTCAGACTGTTGAAGGTCTCAGGGACAGTTGCAAACCTCCTGAAAAGGTGGTTCATCTAGAGGCACCATTCTTACCTACTCCCACTAAGAAATTTTCAGATAGCTCCAGAGCTGTCCAGGGAGTTCAGGCTCAGTGAATTAGCTTCCTCCATGCCTCTCAGCCTCCTTCCTTTGCCCTGGTCCCAGCTCCCACCCTACAAGGCAAAAGCCTCAGAATGCTACTCTCCCTACATTGTAAGGCCTGGGAGATACCTTTGACCAGAGCCTACTGTTGCTGAAGTTGGGGAAAACTGGAAGGGACTGTGGTTTAGGGATCAGTGCCATCAGAATTACAAAGCAGAGAAGGATGGAAAAGCATTTTAGAGGGAACTCCTTCTGAGAGGTTGGAGGGTTTTTCAGGAGCAAGGAGTGGGGTACTGAAAAAGGGTCCCTGGGCACCTCCTGCCATGTCATGCTGCCCAGTTGGATATTAAGGCAATACTTTTGCTAAGCATCTTCACTGGATGCCACTATCCAGTTCAGTGTGAAATCACTGCTGACAAGCACTCCTGGAGCTCATTCCATCTTCCTCTGCTGTAGGAAAACCCATTTCCTTGTGTGACTTTGTGAAAAGAGAATACAGCAAGTCATATAATAATTAAGCTAATAATTAATTCCGTCATTCAGACAAAAAATAGTTAAAAAATTTATCTCAGGTAGAAAAACAGATTCTGAAAGTTCACTGTTCAATTTCTCTTGGACCTTGCCTCAGTTTATTTAGCACTGGGAGTAGGGAGAAGAGAACATACAGACATTACTGGCATTCCTTCCTCCTCTTTGGCCCCTGCCATCTGGCATGTGAGATCTTGGGAGTATAGGATGGCCCCAACATCACCTGCTCCCTCCTTCAGAATGTCCTTGCCATTCCCAGCTGTTGCCCAGGCCAATAGTAAACTGACAATGCAAAGCCACCAGGAGCCCAAGCTGAGCTGAGGACATCCTCCTGGTCCTCATGTCCTTTCAGCCTCTCCACTTCTTGTAGACACACCCCAAGAAAGGACACTGAAGGGGCAATCTCAGAAGGAGAGGTGCCTGGAAAAAAAGGACAAAAGGACTCTGCCCATAACTCCCATTACAGCAATGACTTGCCCTTGGCCTTCCTTTAAAGCAAAACAGCTGTGGCACCGAAGAGCCAGACCAATCTAAACCAGCCCAGACCATTGGCCTTTGGTCTTGTTTTTCCTAAGCTCCTTCCTGTCATTAAATCTGAGAGCCTTGAGCTGTAGCAATAATTCACATGACCTTATTTGAACCTCTGTAGTTTTGGAAATCTTCACCTTATTCTTTTTTTTTTTTTTTGCCACTTCTATTGGTCTTTCATTCATCTATTTTCATCTATCTTTGCTCTTCGGCCTGTGTGGGTCTCCCATAACAGTGGCCTCTGTCGCTGCAGAGCACCAGTTCTGGGCGCATGCGCTCCAGAGCTCTGGCTCGGTAGTTGGACACATCGGTCCAGCCGCTCCATGACATGTGGGATCTTCCCAGACAAGGGATCGAACCAGCGCCCCTTGCATAGCAAGGCTGTGTCCTAACCCACTGGACCACCAGGAAAGCCCACCTTATTCATTTTTAAAGTTAGCCTTCAATTTGCACACGTGGCTTATTTGTCCACATATAAGTCTTTGTCTGCCTTCCAGTGTACAACCCAAGGCTCCTCCACTCAGCCCTGAACCATGAAAGGCAGATTTCAAATGTGAGGGGCCCAAATTTTATAACACGAGCTTGGGCAGGACTTGGAGCTAGACATTTGGGACCCATAAAATCAAGAGTGCAGAGAGATTGTCACTCCATCCTATTTCTACCAAAATCACCCAGACTCAATATTAGCCTGATAAGGAAGAAAGTATATTTGGCTTTTACCCCTGCCTCCCTTTGCAGCCTTGTGTAAGTCACTTCTGATCATTAGTCTTTAATGATTTGCTGTATTGTGAGCGAGTTGGACTTACTGGCCACAGCCAGTCACAGCCAACCACTGAACACCTCTTCCCAGGAAACAGGAAAGCAGAACCCCCTCACTTTGCTCTCCCAACTTCAAGGGCACTTTTAATATAAGTTTTGAGCTGAATGTTGGTGGCATGCTCTGTGAATTTCTCCTTCGCCACACAGACAGATAGACAGACAGACAGACACACACACACACATATGCGTGCATGCACGCGCACGCATAGGAAATTTGTGCTTTCTTGGCCAAGCAAAGGGAGCTCCAACACTAGGCTGGCGATCTTACATTACCCTGCATGCCAGAATCTGTCTTTACGCATTTCTCAGGGCTTCCATCTCTACTGTCAGACTTCAGTCAGGCCTACCTTGCTCTCCCTTCTGCCCTGTTCCACATCTGCAGGGGCAAAAACAGAGCCAAAGTCAGCCAACAGCTGAGCACAATGTTCTGGCTGTGTTCCAGAGCATCCTTGGAGTGATTCTGAGGTCACTGGCCTTTGGAGGACATCCAGACCACCCCTCCCCAGTGGTGGAGAGATCTCTCAGCACACTAGTTCTCAAATGCCTTGAAACAATCTCTCTCCAATCCTTTAATCCAGTAGGCTGTAGCCATTTTCTATTAAGAGACAGTGACCTCAGTGGAAAAAAAATATCTGAGGGTCATATAATCATAAAAAATTGCTTAAGTTAGGTGTGGATGCTGTTGCTGTTTCTTTTTAAAGAGAGGTGTAAGCATTAAACACACCTAATTTTAAAAGAAAACAAAGCTATACTAAATAATCAATATTTTTAAACATGTCCTTAATCTAAATTTTGGTCAATTGAGATGATATGACTTCAAATAATGTGAAGGAAAGCAAAAGTAAGAAATTTGTGATGGAAGAAAAGAAAGAAAGATAAAAAGGTAAGAAAAATGGTTAAGGAGTGAGAAAAGTCAGGAAGAAAGAGAGATAAAATTAGGAGAGAGTAAGGAAGGCTCATTAGGACAACTGCTAACTTGTCACCTTCTGGGCTTCATGTTCCTGGTCATCCTCAACCTTGTAAGGCTTGTTTTTAAGCTATTACCTGGATTATAGGTTATTATTTGTAACGAGACAACATGGTTGGTGCTGATTTCTATTATATCATTTAATCTTCACAAGACTCTAAATATTAGATATTTCTAAATGAAAACATTGAGACCCATAGAAGTTGTTCAAGTTCACACACAACTGATAATTAGAATCAGGACTCAAAATTCATCCTTTGTTCTAAAGCTCTATATACTACATCATCTTTTATGAGCTATCTTACTCTTGCCTCCTTATGGAACACTTGTTCCCTATGACCCAGTCACTCATTTCTTCCCCCTATTCCTCACAGCTATTAAACTCATTCCATCTCTCTCCTCACCTTCCCTAATCTCAAAGCTTTGTGTTCCCCTCTTCATGGGCTGCTCTTTCTCAGACCTTTATATGGCCACTTGTGCTTGTCCTTCAGGTTTTTCCTTAAGAGTCATTTCTTCAAAAAGTCCTTTCAGTCATTTCCCGCTCACACTCTCACATCACTCTGACTTATTTAGTATCACGGCACTTACTACTACTTTCCTTGCTTATCATCTGTTTATCACCTGTTTTTCTGGGTTAGTACAGAATCTCCACATGAGCAAGAACTTATTTGTCTTACTACTCTATCTAACGTCATTTAACATGCTTTAACATTATTTAACAGTATCTAGCACTGTTTCTGGCACATGGCAGATGCTTAATAACTGTGGAATAAGTGGATAAATGCTACCGTTTTATATACTGCTTTTAGCAGAGAGGTGACATTTTCCCAGAGAACCAATGAAATCAAGTCCTAGGCCCACATCAGTTTAAATTTCCCACTACAACTTTAATCAAGAAAACAAAGCTATACTAAATAATCAATATTTTTAAACATGTCCTTAATCTAAATTTTGGTCAATTGAGATGATATGACTTCAAATAATGTGAAGGAAAGCAAAAGTAAGAAATTTGTGATGGAAGAAAAGAAAGAAAGATAAAAAGGTAAGAAAAATGGTTAAGGAGTGAGAAAAGTCAGGAAGAAAGAGAGATAAAATTAGGAGAGAGTAAGGAAGGCTCATTAGGACAACTGCTAACTTGTCACCTTCTGGGCTTCATGTTCCTGGTCATCCTCAACCTTGTAAGGCTTGTTTTTAAGCTATTACCTGGATTATAGGTTATTATTTGTAACGAGACAACATGGTTGGTGCTGATTTCTATTATATCATTTAATCTTCACAAGACTCTAAATATTAGATATTTCTAAATGAAAACATTGAGACCCATAGAAGTTGTTCAAGTTCACACACAACTGATAATTAGAATCAGGACTCAAAATTCATCCTTTGTTCTAAAGCTCTATATACTACATCATCTTTTATGAGCTATCTTACTCTTGCCTCCTTATGGAACACTTGTTCCCTATGACCCAGTCACTCATTTCTTCCCCCTATTCCTCACAGCTATTAAACTCATTCCATCTCTCTCCTCACCTTCCCTAATCTCAAAGCTTTGTGTTCCCCTCTTCATGGGCTGCTCTTTCTCAGACCTTTATATGGCCACTTGTGCTTGTCCTTCAGGTTTTTCCTTAAGAGTCATTTCTTCAAACAGTCCTTTCAGTCATTTCCCGCTCACACTCTCACATCACTCTGACTTATTTAGTATCACGGCACTTACTACTACTTTCCTTGCTTATCATCTGTTTATCACCTGTTTTTCTGGGTTAGTACAGAATCTCCACATGAGCAAGAACTTATTTGTCTTACTACTCTATCTAACGTCATTTAACATGCTTTAACATTATTTAACAGTATCTAGCACTGTTTCTGGCACATGGCAGATGCTTAATAACTGTGGAATAAGTGGATAAATGCTACCGTTTTATATACTGCTTTTAGCAGAGAGGTGACATTTTCCCAGAGAACCAATGAAATCAAGTCCTAGGCCCACATCAGTTTAAATTTCCCACTACAACTTTAATCAAGATTCATTAATTCCACAAGCTTTCCAAGATCTTTGCTGAGACTGTGGATGGAGATAAATGAGATCTGGACTCCAGCCCCAAGGCTTGATCTCCTGGAGTTTATAGACTTTAGAAGCAGCAATAAGTATGCCCATGGAGCATTATACTTCAAGATTAAAATGAGTCATAAGGAATGGAAGAGGAACAAAGTAAACATGTTCAAAGGAAGGATAAATTTTCTTTGGCTCTGTGGTGGGTGAGAGCTTTAACAGATAGAGGTGCCAGCACTGAGACTGAGCCTTGAATGCAGGTTCAGATCTTCCACAACCTCAGAGGCAGAACATTACCCAGGCAAGGGCTGAATGCCAGGACCCCCAGCACATGTCCAGACTGATTAGGCAGTGCACACAGGAAGGAGGAATTATGAGACAAGGATGGAAGTAGAGGTTGGGGCCAGACTGTGCAAGTCTATGGACTGAACATAGCAAAGGGAGAGTGAGCCATGTGGGCACCTTGATCCAGACAGCAAAGTGAACAGATACAGACAAGTTCTTAGCAGTGGATGGGTGGCGGAAGGGTTGTCAGTGGAGAGTCTTCACCTGCAGTCAAGAGGGAACTGACCTGGGAAGTTCAGTGAGACACATTTCTCTCTTTTCTTCAAGCAGTGTGAAAAACAAGATAGTCAACACACATGATTTCTCAACAGCAGGAAATTAAACAACAGGTTTTGAGACAACATCCTGCCTTGATAGAGGGCATGACTCCAGGCTATGATCATTTTGCTCTGAAGCTAGTCTTATTTTTGGTTTTGTTTTTTTTTGGTGGGGGCTACTTTTATTTGTCTTTAATTTATTTATTTTCATCCATCTTTGTTCTTTGGCTTGTGTGGGCCTCCACAGAAGGCAGTGGCCTACTCCTGTAGCAGAGCACTGGCTCTGGGTACATGCGCTCCAGAGCACTGGCTCATAAGTGGGCATGCGGGATCTTCCTGTACCAGGGATTGAACTGGCGTCCCTTGCAGTGCAAGGTGGACTCTACCCACCGGACCACCAGGAAAGTCCAATCCTGTTTTTGAAAACAGTTTTCTTCCTAAGAGTGCTAGCTTGTCTGGGAAAGGGTGGAGACCGGGGGCCTGGAGATGGGGATGGAAACTAAGCGTGCTCAGGGCTATGAGGGGTTGGCATGGTATTGGGTGTTCTGATGATGAAGGCTAGGCTGTAGAGGGTTGGGGAGAGGCGAAGTTGAAGGTGAAGCTGAAGTTAAGGAGACTCAGGGAGTTTTGAGGGAGATCCACCATATCTGGAATAATTCTAAGCCTTTCTCTTCATCTTCTGGAGACTTGTCAACCCTCCCATAGACTCAGTCATACTCCCAGTTTCAGAGGCGTGTTTTCAGTTCCTTCTCTGTGTCCATCTCTACAACTACTTTACCACATTGTACTGTAATTACAGGCTTATACATATGCTCCCACATAGAGTTTCTTGAGGGCAAAAGTCTTGTCCTACTCCCCTGGTGTCCTAGCATCTGTGGCATATATAGCCAAGCCTATAGGCTTGATAAACATTTGGTTGAATGAAGCAGTTCCAGGTGCACTTTCTTTGCCTCCTCCACTCCATCTGATCTCTAACTGTCACAGGGCTTGGGCAGGGGTATTCTGCCCTCCCATCCTTAGATGATCTTATCCATTCCCATGACTTAAACAGCATATTTATGCTAATCACTCCCATACTTCTATATCCTTAATCCAAGGCTCCCCTCTGATCTCCAGACACATATATCCATAAGCCTTCTTGCTATTTCTGCTCAGATGAAGTGTAAAGAACTCATCTTTACTATGCTGGAAACAGAACTCTTTACTCTAAAATCTATTCTCACCCCAAGTGCTCTTTAGATAATTATCACAATCTTCTCCAAGTTGTTAAAAGTAGAAGCCCAAGATACTTCCTTGGTCTTTCTTTTCCCTCATCCCTTTACACACAAATATACAGTAAATTTGTTAATTTCCCTTCAATAAATATCTAGAAGCTGCCCACTTTTTTTCCAGCTCCATCAGTCTGGTCCAGGCCATGACATCTCTTTCTTGGACCTCTTTAATAGCTATTTATGCTTTCACCTCTTTCCACTCCACATCCATCTTTTACAGAGCAGCAAGAGTGACTTTTTAAAACACAAATTCTATCACACACCTCCTTGCTTAAACATTCAGTGGCATCTGATTGCAATGGAATAAAACCCCTCTATGGTTTATAAGGTCCCCCTGACCCAGACCTTCCTCTCTCTCCACTGGGCCTCCTGCCTCTCCCTATCTTGGTTCAGTCTACTGTAGCCACAATGGGCTTTTTTTAGTTGTTGTTTTTTTTTTTTTTATATCCAAAACTGTTTCTCACCTTTGGGACTCTGCATTTCCCATTTCTTGGCATGGCTAACTTCCTATCCCTCAGATTTCAGTTTAGGCTCACCTCTCCAGAGAGGCCTCCCTGCTAATCTAAAGTAAGTCTCTCCAACCACTCATCATCCACATCCCCACCGCTTAGCCCAGGACATGGCACCTAATAGGGCTCAGTAACTACTTCCTGAAAGGATGGGTAGGTGCAGTCCTGGGCCCCATCTCCTGGGAGTTCTTTTCTTTCTCCTTGCATACCATCAGGGATTTAGCACTCTCCCCATTTTTAGTTTCTCGAAACTGCCCACACAAGCACCATATTGTAAGGTTTATTTCTCCTCCAAAATTAGCTGCATAATTGGACAAAGACTCCTTCGCTGTCTGCTTCCTGGCTGCCACCTTCAGTTTCAAGTTTAAAAGCTAGTCACTACAGGGGAGCAGTGGGGAGAATGGAAAATCACCAACAGGGTGAAGTGGCAGAGTCCAGAGCGAGTCCAGAGCCTGATGCAGTTCCCAGAGACATGGCCATGCTCTATAGTTAGCTCCTGACTGCCTTTCTTGGCAAGAACATACCAGTTATCTAGCACAGTCCTGATTTCCATCATTTCTAGTGTTTGATTATGCCTCGTGAGTTTTCTTACTATATGGTCATTCTAACCTTCTCTTCCTGCTCTTCTCCCAAGATGGCAGACTTTATTAAACCACCCTCACACTCAATAGTTGAAAGATCACAGTCTAATTCAAGCAAATGTTCTGCTGCACAAAATCTGTGTGACTTTGGGAAAATTACTTATCCTCTTCATGCCTCAGTTTGCTCATCTGTAAAATAAGAATAAGAACAATACCTCCATCCCAGGAACTGCCAAAGGTGTGATTGACATAAGTGTCAAGCATTTGGAACCCATTAAAAAAGTGCCTCATTGTCCCACAAAATGGATAAATGGTGTGCCAAAATCCTAGGCTTTAGTGAACAATTTAGTGCTTTAACAAATGTACATATGAAACTGATATGGTATTGGATGACTGGTACATTCTTGTGGGCTGAATTGTGAGCCAGGTCATGTCTATAGCACAGGAGCTCGGTCTCCCTGAGGAGAGAAAGCAAGAGCATTTGGCTTGGGGCTCAGGGTTGCACCGAAGTGGGGGAAAGGGTGAATCTTTATTGGAAATCAAAGCTCCTGAGATTGGTCTTAGGCAGATAGTAGAGGATCTCCCTCCCATCTCTTGACTCCAGCTTGGGAACAAGGGTGCATCCCTGGAAAGGAGTTGTGAGATGGCACTTTTCCTGTGGGATCAGGCAGAGGACATAGCTGGAAGGTCTGCTTCTTCTGGCATCCATCTCTTAGCGTGCACTTCTCTTTGGTACACTGGAGCTTTCCCTAAACTCTTAGCTGAGTCTGTGGCTCAGATTCAGCTCTACAGAGTGAAACTGTGCCACATCCTGGGCTAGAGTATTTATTAAGGGACAGTGCGTGTCCCCAAGACCACCTTGGTGATAGCCTCTCAAGAGGAAGTTGCAGTTTGGTGAATCGTGGGAACAAAGTCGGGATCACATGGTCCAGTTGCCCTTTCCTTCTTCTAGTGCCAACTCAGGCAGCCCTTCCTGAAGTTTGTTTTTATTAAGACAGATGAAACATCCCTTTTAACATTCCACAGGTATTAATTTCACACTCTTCAGGTTTTACCTCTGAAGGCTTTGGAGGAGACCATTCACTTTCAGGCATGGTCTCACAGTCCCTGAACTCAGGCCTGCTTTAGGCTGAGCCTGTTGAAACAAAACTGAAGTCTGGATTCTAGGGCAGGCTCTGTCACAGCAGATGAATGACCTGGAAATGTCACCTGTTCTCAGTTTCCTTGTTGCCATTTGGAGAAAACAGCCCCTGTTAATTTCCTACTGCTTCTGCAACGAATTACCAAAAACTTTAGTGGCTTAAGATAAGACATATTTATTCTCTTACAGTTCTAGAGGTAAGAAATCCAAAATAAGTTTTGCAGAGCTAAAATTAAGGAATCAGCAGGGCTGTATTCCTTCTACAGGTTTCAGGGTAGAATCCATTTTCTTACCTTTTTTTTACCTTCAAGAAGCCGCCTACATTCCTAGGTCTGTGGCTCTTTCCTCCATCTTCAGAGCTGATCACTCCAACCTCTGTTTCCACCATCACATCCTCTTTTCTGTGTCTGAAAGATTCTTGTGATTACATCAGACCCACCAAGATAATCCAGAGTAATCTCTGCATCTCAAGATTCTTGATTTACACACATCTTCAAAGCCCTGTCTGTATGTAACATGCTGTATCCCCAGGTTTGAGAATCAGGATGTGGGCATCTTTGGGGATCCTATATTCTGTTTGCTGTAATTGTCTTACTGTAAAACCTGTTCTTTTCAAATTTCACCCATTTCCCAGGCTCCAGAAGAAACTTTACTATCTCATCTCAGTCCAAAGAGCCTGTCTTAAGATCCATAACAATGGAGGGTCTATAGATGTTTCTAGTTGTCTGTTTTAGTGTTGAAGGCCCTTAAAGAAAGCATCTCTTGGTTATGGCATAAGAAACCCACATAGCTTTGCCCTCATTCTCTCACACAAATTGATTGAATATTATACTTAAATAAAAACAGTTCTATAAGCCGACCCTGTCTATTGACTAACCAGAACCATTTAATTTTATTACTACAGCTGATAGTTAATTAATCATAATTACAAATTCATTTTCCTTGCATCCCTTTTAACATTCCACAGGTATTAATTTCACACTCTTCAGGTTTTACCTCTGAAGGCTTTGGAGGAGACCATTCACTTTCAGGCATGGTCTCACAGTCCCTGAACTCAGGCCTGCTTTAGGCTGAGCCTGTTGAAACAAAACTGAAGTCTGGATTCTAGGGCAGGCTCTGTCACAGCAGATGAATGACCTGGAAATGTCACCTGTTCTCAGTTTCCTTGTTGCCATTTGGAGAAAACAGCCCCTGTTAATTTCCTACTGCTTCTGCAACGAATTACCAAAAACTTTAGTGGCTTAAGATAAGACATATTTATTCTCTTACAGTTCTAGAGGTAAGAAATCCAAAATAAGTTTTGCAGAGCTAAAATTAAGGAATCAGCAGGGCTGTATTCCTTCTACAGGTTTCAGGGTAGAATCCATTTTCTTACCTTTTTTTTACCTTCAAGAAGCCGCCTACATTCCTAGGTCTGTGGCTCTTTCCTCCATCTTCAGAGCTGATCACTCCAACCTCTGTTTCCACCATCACATCCTCTTTTCTGTGTCTGAAAGATTCTTGTGATTACATCAGACCCACCAAGATAATCCAGAGTAATCTCTGCATCTCAAGATTCTTGATTTACACACATCTTCAAAGCCCTGTCTGTATGTAACATGCTGTATCCCCAGGTTTGAGAATCAGGATGTGGGCATCTTTGGGGATCCTATATTCTGTTTGCTGTAATTGTCTTACTGTAAAACCTGTTCTTTTCAAATTTCACCCATTTCCCAGGCTCCAGAAGAAACTTTACTATCTCATCTCAGTCCAAAGAGCCTGTCTTAAGATCCATAACAATGGAGGGTCTATAGATGTTTCTAGTTGTCTGTTTTAGTGTTGAAGGCCCTTAAAGAAAGCATCTCTTGGTTATGGCATAAGAAACCCACATAGCTTTGCCCTCATTCTCTCACACAAATTGATTGAATATTATACTTAAATAAAAACAGTTCTATAAGCCGACCCTGTCTATTGACTAACCAGAACCATTTAATTTTATTACTACAGCTGATAGTTAATTAATCATAATTACAAATTCATTTTCCTTGCATCTACAAAAGAACCTTCCTACAAGCTAAAGACCAGAAATGCAGCCTTCTGAAAAAAGTAACAAAGGAACATCAATAAAAAAGAAAAAGAGAGAAAATAAAACTGTATCTGGTACTATTGATTTGGATAACATAGGATAAACACTCATAGGTACAGACCTCCCCAGATAAGTGGACATCATTACCATGGACCTACCAGACTGAACTAAGTCACTGAGTCAGCCTCCCTAGAGTGGCTTTGGTCTAGATTTGAACAAGCGTCAGCAAAATATGATCCTCAGGACAAGTCTAACTAGCTGTCTATTTTTTTTTAAATATGCTTTTTTTTGAACACAGTCATTCACATTGAGGGGTTTCCCTGGTAGGTGCTTAGTTGTGTCTGACTCTTTGTGACCCTATGGATGGCAGCTCGCCAGAATCCTCTGTCCATGGGGATGGGTTGCCATGTTCCTCCAGGGGATTGTCCCAACCCAGGGATCAAACCAAGGTCTCCTTTATCATTTGAGCCATCAGGGAAGCCCATTTTCTTGATAGGTCGGTGGTAAAACTTCCTCCTACAGTGCAGGAAGTGTAGGAGATGTGGGTTGGATATTTGGGTAGGGGAGATCTCCTGGAGGAGATGGCAACTCAATCCAATATTCTTGCCTGGAAAATCCCATGGACAGAGCAGCCTGGCAAAAACGTCAGACAGGACTTGGTGACTAAGTAACAACATGCTTGCAGAGTCACTGTTATGTATGGCTGCCTTCCCACCACAACAGTAGAATGCAGTGGTTGCACATAGAGTATGCAACTTATCTAAAAGCATAAAACCTTGTGGAAACAGACTGCTGCTGCTGTCGTTGCTAAGTCAGTCTATGTCCAAATCTTTGCTATCCTATGGACTATCACCCAGCAGGCTCATCTGTCCATGGGACTCTCTCTCACAAATTGACTGAATATTATACTTGAACAAAAGTGGCTCTACAATCCTACCCCATCTACTGATTAAACAGAACAAAGGAAACTGGAGTGGGTGCCATCTCCTTCTCTAAAAATAGACTATCTGACCTCAGATCAATAACATTAATTACCTACATCTAAATGGACTCAATGAACTGATTTCATATGATTAATATTTGTATTAATTGACATAAGAAAAAAACTTGTTTTTATCTGTTACTGTGGACTTAGAATATGCTTAATTTTTTAATAATGTATTTTATTTAACACAATATAATCCGTAAACACTCATAGGTACAGACCTCCCCAGATAAGTGGACATCATTACCATGGACCTACCAGACTGAACTAAGTCACTGAGTCAGCCTCCCTAGAGTGGCTTTGGTCTAGATTTGAACAAGCGTCAGCAAAATATGATCCTCAGGACAAGTCTAACTAGCTGTCTATTTTTTTTTAAATATGCTTTTTTTTGAACACAGTCATTCACATTGAGGGGTTTCCCTGGTAGGTGCTTAGTTGTGTCTGACTCTTTGTGACCCTATGGATGGCAGCTCGCCAGAATCCTCTGTCCATGGGGATGGGTTGCCATGTTCCTCCAGGGGATTGTCCCAACCCAGGGATCAAACCAAGGTCTCCTTTATCATTTGAGCCATCAGGGAAGCCCATTTTCTTGATAGGTCGGTGGTAAAACTTCCTCCTACAGTGCAGGAAGTGTAGGAGATGTGGGTTGGATATTTGGGTAGGGGAGATCTCCTGGAGGAGATGGCAACTCAATCCAATATTCTTGCCTGGAAAATCCCATGGACAGAGCAGCCTGGCAAAAACGTCAGACAGGACTTGGTGACTAAGTAACAACATGCTTGCAGAGTCACTGTTATGTATGGCTGCCTTCCCACCACAACAGTAGAATGCAGTGGTTGCACATAGAGTATGCAACTTATCTAAAAGCATAAAACCTTGTGGAAACAGACTGCTGCTGCTGTCGTTGCTAAGTCAGTCTATGTCCAAATCTTTGCTATCCTATGGACTATCACCCAGCAGGCTCATCTGTCCATGGGACTCTCTCTCACAAATTGACTGAATATTATACTTGAACAAAAAGTGGCTCTACAATCCTACCCCATCTACTGATTAAACAGAACAAAGGAAACTGGAGTGGGTGCCATCTCCTTCTCTAAAAATAGACTATCTGACCTCAGATCAATAACATTAATTACCTACATCTAAATGGACTCAATGAACTGATTTCATATGATTAATATTTGTATTAATTGACATAAGAAAAAAACTTGTTTTTATCTGTTACTGTGGACTTAGAATATGCTTAATTTTTTAATAATGTATTTTATTTAACACAATATAATCCGTAATATTAACATTTCAACATATAATCAATGTAAAAACTATTCGAGATAGTTTATATTTTAAATTCTCTATCTTCAGTTTTATTTTAAATCTAATGTTTGTTTTTATACACCAAATCACATTTTGAATGTCATTTTGTCCCAAATGAACTTTTGATTTTCAAAAAAAAAAAAACTAGTTCATGAGTAATCTTAAAATAGATTATAAGCTAATATATAATTAAGACAACCTGAATAATTTTGCAAGTTGTAATGGCATGTATTGATTGGGTTTGCCTACAAAACAATGATAACAGAGGCTAAATAATATGGAAAGTGCCTTTACTAATTTCCTATACTTTTCATGGCCAAATTCCCAATTTCAAACTGATATAGCTTATTTACCTTTAGAGAGACTATAATGCTTATGGTCATGTAAGTTATTTATATAGGTTATATAAAAACCTGTTCTTTATCTTGCCAGAATATAACTGAATATTGTCTTTTCCAGAACTTCCACTTAATTAGGTGTAATAAGCCTTTTTTTTAAGGTACAAGCACTACATTTTGCATGTGATGACGACATTTATAAAGTTTTCCCAGGAAAACTTTTCTGAGATGGCTTTATGAGATTTCAAAACCTAATTTACTGGCAGGAACATTAGCCAATATGGGAATTTTAGAGAAAATAGCACTAATAAAAATGTTAAAATTTCTTTTGACTCATGAAAGCAATTCCCAGCCTAGGACTTTCACATGCCTCCAGACAGAAGGTTATTATATGGAGATAAATCAATGGCTAACCTGACTAGTTTAGGACTCCAAAATAATAAACTCTAACTATTTCTCATAAATATGGACTCTTTGACAAAAACAACTTTTTCCTTGATTTTTATTATGCTAACGAGTGAAGATAAACTGTGAATATAATTGAAATAGAAGAAAGATGATGTTTCTACCATGAACATGGCTAGCCTTAGTCATCTTTCTTTTAATTTAAATACTTACTGCAATTTTCTTTTAAAAATTTTGGTCCTTCATTTATTTATTTTCATCCATCTTAATTCTTTGGCCTGTGTGGGCCTCCCATCTCAGTAGGTTCTCTCGTCGCAGAGCACCAGCTCTGGGCGCATGTGCTCCAGAGCACTGGCTCGTAGTTGGACACACTGCTCCAGTCACTTCGCAGCACTTGGGATCTTCCCGTGCCAAGGGTCGAACCGGTGCCCTTTGCAGTACAAGGTGGACTCTTTACCCACTGAACCACCAGGGAAGCCCACTTGTTGCAATTTGTATTTAATAAGCCAATCTTTCCTTCTGAAGTTAGACTCCCTTTTACTTTTTGAAATAAATTGTTTATTTGTCCAATTATTTCTGTCTCTGAGTCTCTGACAGCATTTACCATGTACTGACACTAACATCATGCTGGAGCTTAGAATTTGGATATGAATTTGAGGAAAAGATCCGCATGTGAATAAAGAAGTTCCCATGAAATATTTGGTAGGATGTTAACACCACCTTCATTTGCTCTGACACACCATGCAAAAGGAATAGATCCTCAAAACAGTTCTGCCTGAGAGGCTATCCCTGGGATTCAGAGTTGTCCTCTGGTGATTCTGTCTACCCACAGTCTCCTGATCCAGCCCTATCTGTGCCTCTCTTCCCTATTTTGTGCTTCAAAGCAAAAGAAAGAAATAATCATTCACTTTGTGACCCCTTTGTTCATGGGATTCTCTAGGCAAGAATACTAGAGTAGAGCTAGCCAGTCCCTTCTTCTGGAGGGGGGATCTTGCTGACCCACGAATTAAACCCAGGTCTCTTGTATCACAGGCAGGCTCTTTACTCTCTGAGTCACCAAGGTGCTCCCTTGCCCTGCTTAGTGCTTTAACAGCTCTTGAATATTTCCATGTCAGCCTCTTGGCAGCCTCTTCCCACCCCAGACTTTTTCTATTTCTCCTACCTTGTATGTTTTTGCCAGGTTAGCACCTTTTCTTCCATCTTCAACTGAAGCATGATTTTTCAAGGAAGATTTCCCTGACCATCCACAGCATTTATAAGCGCTCGTAACCCTTAGAACTAACTTTGTTGAATTTTTCAGTCATAACAAATTACTTATTTATATGAACCTTTGTATAATGCTTATATTCCTTGCCAGACCATGTACTTCATGAGCCCAGGCACTGATTTTCTGTTTTCACTGTTTTGTAAATAAGGTCTTTTGTATCATTTTGTATCTTTTGTATCATTTCTTTTTAGAATCACATAAAAGGAATGTCATATATGATATTTCTCCTTCTCTGTCTGACTTACTTCACTCAGTATGACACTCTCTAGCTCCATTCATATTGTTGCAAATGACCTTATTTCATTCTTTTTAGTGGCTGAGTAATATTCCTCTGTGTGTGTGTGTGTGTGTGTGTGTGTGTGTATTGCACATCTTCTTTAGCCATTCCTCTGTTGATGGACATTTAGGTTGTTCTGATGTCTTGGCCATGGTAAACAGTGCTGCAATGAGCATTGGGGAGCATGTATCTCTTCAGGCCATGTTTTTCTCTAGATATATACTCAGGAGTGGAGTTGCCAGGGTCATATGGTAGCTCTATGGTTAGTTTTTTAAGGAACCTCCATACTGTTCTCCATAGTGGCTGTACCAATTTACATTCCCACCAAAAGTGCAGAAGGGTTCCCTTCTCTCTGCACCCTCTCCAGAATTTGTTGTTTATGAATTTTTTGATGATAGTCATCATGACTGGTGTGAGATGGTATCTCACTGTAGTTTTAATTTGCATTTCTCCAATAACTAGCAATTTTGAACATCTTTTCATGTGTCTGTTGGCCATCTGTATGTCCTCTTTAAAGAAATGTCTATTCGGGTCTGCTGCCCACTTTTTGAATGAGTTGTTTGTTTTGATGCTATTAAGTATCATAAGCTGTTTGTAAAATTTGGAGACTAATCCAAAAGTAGTTTTCTGGTAGCAACTTTGGGATTTTCTATATATAGTATCATGTCATCCTTGCCCTGCTTAGTGCTTTAACAGCTCTTGAATATTTCCATGTCAGCCTCTTGGCAGCCTCTTCCCACCCCAGACTTTTTCTATTTCTCCTACCTTGTATGTTTTTGCCAGGTTAGCACCTTTTCTTCCATCTTCAACTGAAGCATGATTTTTCAAGGAAGATTTCCCTGACCATCCACAGCATTTATAAGCGCTCGTAACCCTTAGAACTAACTTTGTTGAATTTTTCAGTCATAACAAATTACTTATTTATATGAACCTTTGTATAATGCTTATATTCCTTGCCAGACCATGTACTTCATGAGCCCAGGCACTGATTTTCTGTTTTCACTGTTTTGTAAATAAGGTCTTTTGTATCATTTTGTATCTTTTGTATCATTTCTTTTTAGAATCACATAAAAGGAATGTCATATATGATATTTCTCCTTCTCTGTCTGACTTACTTCACTCAGTATGACACTCTCTAGCTCCATTCATATTGTTGCAAATGACCTTATTTCATTCTTTTTAGTGGCTGAGTAATATTCCTCTGTGTGTGTGTGTGTGTGTGTGTGTGTGTGTATTGCACATCTTCTTTAGCCATTCCTCTGTTGATGGACATTTAGGTTGTTCTGATGTCTTGGCCATGGTAAACAGTGCTGCAATGAGCATTGGGGAGCATGTATCTCTTCAGGCCATGTTTTTCTCTAGATATATACTCAGGAGTGGAGTTGCCAGGGTCATATGGTAGCTCTATGGTTAGTTTTTTAAGGAACCTCCATACTGTTCTCCATAGTGGCTGTACCAATTTACTTTCCCCACCAAAAGTGCAGAAGGGTTCCCTTCTCTCTGCACCCTCTCCAGAATTTGTTGTTTATGAATTTTTTGATGATAGTCATCATGACTGGTGTGAGATGGTATCTCACTGTAGTTTTAATTTGCATTTCTCCAATAACTAGCAATTTTGAACATCTTTTCATGTGTCTGTTGGCCATCTGTATGTCCTCTTTAAAGAAATGTCTATTCGGGTCTGCTGCCCACTTTTTGAATGAGTTGTTTGTTTTGATGCTATTAAGTATCATAAGCTGTTTGTAAAATTTGGAGACTAATCCAAAAGTAGTTTTCTGGTAGCAACTTTGGGATTTTCTATATATAGTATCATGTCATCTACAAAGAGTGAGAGTTTAACTTCTTTTCCAACTTGGATTCCCTTTATTTCTTTCTCTTCTTTGATTGCTATAGTTAGGACTTTCAGAACTTTGTTGAATAAATGCAGTGAGAGTGGACATCCTTGTCTTGTTCCGGATCTTAGAGGGAATGCTTTCAGCTTTTTGCCATTGAGTGTGATGCTATCAGTAGGTTTGTCATATATGACCTTTATTATGTTGAGGAACGTACCTCCCTTTGGCACTTTCTGGAGAGTTTTTATCATAAATGGGTGCTGAATTTATCAAAAACCTTTTCTGCCTCTATTGACATGATCATATGGGGTTTTCATTCTTCAATTTGTTGATATAGTGTATCACACTGATTGATTTGTGGATGTTAAAAAAAACTTTGCATCCCTGGGATGAATCCTACTTGATTGTGGTGTATCATGTTTTTTGGTCACTTTTATTGGTCTTTCATTTATTATTTATTTTTCATTCATCTTTGTTCTTTGGCCTGTGTGGGCCTCCCACTGCAGTGGTTTCTCTTGTTGCAGAGCACCAGCTCTGGGCACATGCACTCCAGAGCTCTGGCTCGGTAGTTGGACACATCGGTCCAACTGCTCCGCAGCATGTGGGATCTTCCCAGGCCAGAGATCGAACCGGCACCTCTTGTACTGCACAGCAGAGTCTTTACCCACTGGACCACCAGGGAAGCCTGGTATGATGTTTTTAATGTATGGTTAGGTACAGATTGCTGGTATTTTGTTGAGGATTTTTGCATCTATGTTCATTAGTGGTATTGGCCTATAATTCTCTTTTTTTGTGGTATCTTTGTCTGATTTTGGTATCAAGGTGATGGTGGCTTCATAAAAAGAGTTGGGAAGTTTCCCTTTCTCTGCAACCTCTTGGAACAGTTTCAGAGGGATAGGTATTAATTCTTCTCTAAATGTTGGACAAAATTCACCTGGGATGCCATCAGGTCCTGGACTTTTGTTTGTTGGGAGCTTTTTTAAATTAATTATTTGTTTTGATGCTATTAAGTATCATAAGCTGTTTGTAAAATTTGGAGACTAATCCAAAAGTAGTTTTCTGGTAGCAACTTTGGGATTTTCTATATATAGTATCATGTCATCTACAAAGAGTGAGAGTTTAACTTCTTTTCCAACTTGGATTCCCTTTATTTCTTTCTCTTCTTTGATTGCTATAGTTAGGACTTTCAGAACTTTGTTGAATAAATGCAGTGAGAGTGGACATCCTTGTCTTGTTCCGGATCTTAGAGGGAATGCTTTCAGCTTTTTGCCATTGAGTGTGATGCTATCAGTAGGTTTGTCATATATGACCTTTATTATGTTGAGGAACGTACCTCCCTTTGGCACTTTCTGGAGAGTTTTTATCATAAATGGGTGCTGAATTTATCAAAAACCTTTTCTGCCTCTATTGACATGATCATATGGGGTTTTCATTCTTCAATTTGTTGATATAGTGTATCACACTGATTGATTTGTGGATGTTAAAAAAAACTTTGCATCCCTGGGATGAATCCTACTTGATTGTGGTGTATCATGTTTTTTGGTCACTTTTATTGGTCTTTCATTTATTATTTATTTTTCATTCATCTTTGTTCTTTGGCCTGTGTGGGCCTCCCACTGCAGTGGTTTCTCTTGTTGCAGAGCACCAGCTCTGGGCACATGCACTCCAGAGCTCTGGCTCGGTAGTTGGACACATCGGTCCAACTGCTCCGCAGCATGTGGGATCTTCCCAGGCCAGAGATCGAACCGGCACCTCTTGTACTGCACAGCAGAGTCTTTACCCACTGGACCACCAGGGAAGCCTGGTATGATGTTTTTAATGTATGGTTAGGTACAGATTGCTGGTATTTTGTTGAGGATTTTTGCATCTATGTTCATTAGTGGTATTGGCCTATAATTCTCTTTTTTTGTGGTATCTTTGTCTGATTTTGGTATCAAGGTGATGGTGGCTTCATAAAAAGAGTTGGGAAGTTTCCCTTTCTCTGCAACCTCTTGGAACAGTTTCAGAGGGATAGGTATTAATTCTTCTCTAAATGTTGGACAAAATTCACCTGGGATGCCATCAGGTCCTGGACTTTTGTTTGTTGGGAGCTTTTTTAAATTAATTATTTCCTTAGTTTTGGCTATTCTGGGTTTTCACTGCTGCTGCAGGCACTTCTCTAGTTGTAGGGAGTAGGGGCTGCTCTCTAGTTGAGGTGAGCAGGCTTATCTTGTTGCAGTGACTTTTCCTGTTGTGGGAGTGAGGCTCTAGGGCACACAGGCTTCAGTAGTTGCAGCACATGGACTCAATAGTTGTGGTTCCGAGTCTCTAGAGCACAGGCTCAACAGTTGTGGCTCACGGGGTTCAGTTTTTCTGTAGAATGTGGGATCCTCCTGGGTCAGGTATCGAACCCCCTGTTTCCTGAATTAGCAGGCAAACTCTTCACCACTGTGCTACTAGGGAAGCCCTGTTGGGAGGTTTTTAATCACGGTTTCAATTTTAGTGCTTGTGGTTGGTTTGTTCATATTTTCTCTTTCTTCATGGTTCAGTTGAGGGAGACTACCTTCCTAAGAATTTGTCCATTTCTTTCAGGTTGTCCATTTTATTGGCATACAGCTTTTCATAGTATTTTCTTATGATTCTTGGTAATTCTGCGGGGTCAGTTGTAGCCTCTCCTTTTTCCTTTCTAATTCTACTGATTTGAATCCTCTCCCTCTTTCTCTTTATGAATCTGGCTAAAGGTTTGTCAATCTTGCTTATCTTTTCAAAGAACTAGCTTTTAGTTTGATTCTCTTTGTTTTCTTTGTCTCTATTTCACTGATTTCTGCTCTGATCTTTATGATTTCCTTCCTTCTACCAACCTTAGGTTTTGTTTGTTCTTCTTTCTCTAGTTGCTTTAGGTTTAAGGTTAGGTTGTTTAGTTGAGAGTTTTCTTTTTCTCTTTTTTTGAGGTGAGATTGTATTGCTATAAACTTCCCTCTTAGAACTGCTTTTGCTGCATCCCATATGTTTCAGACTATTGTGTTTTCATTTTCATTTGTCTCTAGGTATTTTTTTATTTCTTTTTTGATTTCTTCAGTGATCCAACAGTTGTTTAGTAGCATATTGTTTAGTCACCACATGTTTATATTTCTTACAGTCTTTTTCTTGTATTTTATTTCTAATCTCATAGCATTGTGATCAGAGAAGATGCTTGATACTATTTCTATTTTCTTAAATTTACCAAGGCTCACCTTGTGACCAAGCATGTGGTAAATCCTGGAGAAGATTCCATGTACACTTGAGGAAAAGGTGTAGTCTGTTGCTTGCAGATGGAATGCTCTATAAATATCAATTAAGTCAAACTCATCTAAAGTGTCATTTAAGGCCTGGGTTTCCTTATTTATTTTCTGTCTGGATGATCTGTCCATTGATGAAAGCGGGTATTAAAGTCCCCACTGTTACTGAGTTACTGTTAATTTCTCCTTTTATATTTGTTAGTATTTGCCTTACATGTTGAGGTGCTCCTATGTTGGGTGCATATGTGTTTAAAATTGTTATATCTTCTTCTTGCATTGAATCCTATCATTATGTAGTGTCCATTATGTCTTTGTCTCTTATAACGTCATTGTTTTAAAGTCTGTTTTGTCTGATATGAGTATTGCTACTCCATCTTTCTTATGATTTCCATTTGCAAGAAATACCTTCTTCCTTCCCCTTACTTTCAGTCTGTAAGTGTCTCTTAGTATGAAGTGGATCTCTTGTAGACAACATATATATGTACCTTGTTTTTGTATCCAGTCAGCATTGGTTGGTGCATTTAATCCATTTACATTTAAGGGAATTATTGATATGTATGATCCTATCACCATTTTGTTAATCATTTAGGGTTATTTTTAGTAGATCTTTTCCTTCTCTTGTGTTTCCTGCCTAGCGAAGTTCCTTTAGCATTTGTTGTAAACTTGGTTTGTGGTGCTGAATTCTCTTAACTTTTGCTTATCTGTAAAGTTTTTATTTCTCTGTCAAATCTGAATGAGAGTCTTAATGGGTAGAGGATTCTTGGTTGTACATTCTTCCCTTTCATTACTTGGAATATATCATGCCATTCCCTTCTGGCTTGTAGAGTTTCTGTTGAGAAATTAGCTGATAACCTTATGGGTTTTCCCTTGTATGCTATTCATCTTTTTTCTTTTGTTGCTTTTTTTTATTTTTAAAGACTTAAAAAAATTTTTTTGGCTATTTTTATTGGTCTTTCATTTATTTATTTTCATCCATCTTTGTTATTTGACCTGTGTGGGCCTCCCATTGCAGTGGCCTCTCTCGTTGCAGAGCACCAGCTCTGGGCGCATGTGCTCCAGAGCACTGGCTCGGTAATTGGACACGTCCATCCAGCAGCTCCATGGCATGTGGGATCTTCCCATGCCAGAGATTGAACCAGCACCCCTTGCATTGTAAGGCAGACTCTCTACCCACTGGACCACCAGGGAAGCCTCCCCTGTTGCTTCTAATAAATTGTCTTTAATTTTTGTAAGTTTGATTACCATGTGTCTTGATGTGTTCCTCACTGGATTTATCCTCCCTGGGACTGTTTGTGATTCCTGGACCTGGTTGACTATTTCCTTTCACATGTCAGGGAAGTTTTCAGTTTTTATCTCCTTAAATATTTTTTCAGGTCCTTTCTGTCTTTCTTTTCCTTCTGGGACCTCTATAATGGGAATATTGGCATGTTTATTGCTGTCCCAGAGGTCTCTTAGGCTGTCTTCATTTATTTTAATTCTTTTTTTCCATATTCTATTTTGCAGCATTGATTTCCACCATTCTGTATTCTGAATCACTTATCTGTTCTTCTGCCTCATTTGTTCTGATTCCTTCTAGTTTATCGGTCATCTCTGTTTGCTTGTTCTTTAGTTCTTCTAGGTCTCTGGAAAATGTTTCTTGCATCTTCTCCATTTTGTTTTTAATATCCTGCATCATCTTCTCTGTGGTTATTCTGAATTCTTTTTCTGGGAGATTGCCTATTTTTATTTCATTTAGTTGTTTTTCTGGGGAGTTTATCTTGTTCATTTGTCTGGGACATAATTCTATTTCTTTACCATGGGTAGCTTTCTATGGTTGTGGTATTAGTTCTGGAGGCTGATGGGACTGTAGTTCTTATTTCTTCTGTCTGCCTTCTGGTGAGGATTAGAGGCTTATGCAACTTTCCTGATGGGAAGGGCTGACTGTGGGTAAACTGGGTCTTGCTGTGTTGGACAGGGCTGTGCTCAGTAGAAAAACTTTTTTCCCTTGTATGCTATTCATCTTTTTTCTTTTGTTGCTTTTTTTTATTTTTAAAGACTTAAAAAAATTTTTTTGGCTATTTTTATTGGTCTTTCATTTATTTATTTTCATCCATCTTTGTTATTTGACCTGTGTGGGCCTCCCATTGCAGTGGCCTCTCTCGTTGCAGAGCACCAGCTCTGGGCGCATGTGCTCCAGAGCACTGGCTCGGTAATTGGACACGTCCATCCAGCAGCTCCATGGCATGTGGGATCTTCCCATGCCAGAGATTGAACCAGCACCCCTTGCATTGTAAGGCAGACTCTCTACCCACTGGACCACCAGGGAAGCCTCCCCTGTTGCTTCTAATAAATTGTCTTTAATTTTTGTAAGTTTGATTACCATGTGTCTTGATGTGTTCCTCACTGGATTTATCCTCCCTGGGACTGTTTGTGATTCCTGGACCTGGTTGACTATTTCCTTTCACATGTCAGGGAAGTTTTCAGTTTTTATCTCCTTAAATATTTTTTCAGGTCCTTTCTGTCTTTCTTTTCCTTCTGGGACCTCTATAATGGGAATATTGGCATGTTTATTGCTGTCCCAGAGGTCTCTTAGGCTGTCTTCATTTATTTTAATTCTTTTTTTCCATATTCTATTTTGCAGCATTGATTTCCACCATTCTGTATTCTGAATCACTTATCTGTTCTTCTGCCTCATTTGTTCTGATTCCTTCTAGTTTATCGGTCATCTCTGTTTGCTTGTTCTTTAGTTCTTCTAGGTCTCTGGAAAATGTTTCTTGCATCTTCTCCATTTTGTTTTTAATATCCTGCATCATCTTCTCTGTGGTTATTCTGAATTCTTTTTCTGGGAGATTGCCTATTTTTATTTCATTTAGTTGTTTTTCTGGGGAGTTTATCTTGTTCATTTGTCTGGGACATAATTCTATTTCTTTACCATGGGTAGCTTTCTATGGTTGTGGTATTAGTTCTGGAGGCTGATGGGACTGTAGTTCTTATTTCTTCTGTCTGCCTTCTGGTGAGGATTAGAGGCTTATGCAACTTTCCTGATGGGAAGGGCTGACTGTGGGGTAAACTGGGTCTTGCTGTGTTGGACAGGGCTGTGCTCAGTAGAACTCTAATCCAATTATCTACTGTTGGGTGGGACTGTGCTCCATCCTTGTTAGTTGTTTGTCCTGAGGCAACTCAGGCCTGGAGTCTAAAGGCTTCTCTAGTTGGATGACCTCTAAGAGGTCTCATGCCATGATACTGCTCCCAGTACTGTTGCTGTCAGTACCCCGTACCTGTGGCAGCCACTGCTGACTCACGCTTCCCCAGGAGACCCTCAAATGCTCAGGTAGGTCTGGCTCAGTCTCTTGAGGGGGTCACTGCTCCTTTCCCCTCCTGGGAAAAAAAGGTTTTGTTTGTACCTTCCTGGAGATTCTGCTTCCCCTAGTCTTACGGAAGCTCTGGAATCAAATCCTGCTGACCTCCAAACTCAGATTCCCTGGGAATTCCCAGTCCTTTGGTCAAATCCCTAGGCTGAGGAGTCTGATGTGGGGGGCCAAGAACCTTCACAACAGTATGAAAACTTCTTTGTTGATATTGTTCTCTAGCTTGTGAGTAGCCCACTTGGCAGCCATAGGATTCAATTTTTATCACAATTGCTCCCCTCCTACCGTTTTGTTGTGGCTTCTCCTTTGTCTTTGGATGTGGAGTATCTTCTTTTGGTGGGTTCCAGTGTCTTCTAGTTGATATTTGTTCAGCCACTAACTGTGATTTGGGTGTTCCTGCAGAAGAAGATGAACACACCTCCTTCTACCCTGCCATCTTAATCTCGTCTCCCCCCAAAAGGAACCTTCTTGCACAGAGAGTTCAGGCTGCATAGTCACCTCCAGAGAACCTGACTAGAAGGAGAGGCTGCCAAAAGACAAGCTAACATGCCCTGAGCCTGTGCAGCTGCAAGGGAGACTGCGCATGCCCAGGGTCAGTGCAAGGCAACTTTAAGTGCTCAGTTAGCATTGGTTGAATGAATAGATGAATGATAAGAGGAGCGTGAGGGGTTAGTGTGATTGGATCCGGGAAAAATAAAGTCAGGATGCTTGCTTTGCGATTTCATCGTACCTCCTGAGTTGCTTATTCACAATGGAATAAAATGAGATTCTTATTTCTTCTGTCTGCCTTCTGGTGAGGATTAGAGGCTTATGCTTTTGATGGGAGGGGCTGACTGTGGGGTAAACTGGGTCTTGCTGTGTTGGACAGGGCTGTGCTCAGTAGAACTCTAATCCAATTATCTACTGTTGGGTGGGACTGTGCTCCATCCTTGTTAGTTGTTTGTCCTGAGGCAACTCAGGCCTGGAGTCTAAAGGCTTCTCTAGTTGGATGACCTCTAAGAGGTCTCATGCCATGATACTGCTCCCAGTACTGTTGCTGTCAGTACCCCGTACCTGTGGCAGCCACTGCTGACTCACGCTTCCCCAGGAGACCCTCAAATGCTCAGGTAGGTCTGGCTCAGTCTCTTGAGGGGGTCACTGCTCCTTTCCCCTCCTGGGAAAAAAAGGTTTTGTTTGTACCTTCCTGGAGATTCTGCTTCCCCTAGTCTTACGGAAGCTCTGGAATCAAATCCTGCTGACCTCCAAACTCAGATTCCCTGGGAATTCCCAGTCCTTTGGTCAAATCCCTAGGCTGAGGAGTCTGATGTGGGGGGCCAAGAACCTTCACAACAGTATGAAAACTTCTTTGTTGATATTGTTCTCTAGCTTGTGAGTAGCCCACTTGGCAGCCATAGGATTCAATTTTTATCACAATTGCTCCCCTCCTACCGTTTTGTTGTGGCTTCTCCTTTGTCTTTGGATGTGGAGTATCTTCTTTTGGTGGGTTCCAGTGTCTTCTAGTTGATATTTGTTCAGCCACTAACTGTGATTTGGGTGTTCCTGCAGAAGAAGATGAACACACCTCCTTCTACCCTGCCATCTTAATCTCGTCTCCCCCCAAAAGGAACCTTCTTGCACAGAGAGTTCAGGCTGCATAGTCACCTCCAGAGAACCTGACTAGAAGGAGAGGCTGCCAAAAGACAAGCTAACATGCCCTGAGCCTGTGCAGCTGCAAGGGAGACTGCGCATGCCCAGGGTCAGTGCAAGGCAACTTTAAGTGCTCAGTTAGCATTGGTTGAATGAATAGATGAATGATAAGAGGAGCGTGAGGGGTTAGTGTGATTGGATCCGGGAAAAATAAAGTCAGGATGCTTGCTTTGCGATTTCATCGTACCTCCTGAGTTGCTTATTCACAAGGTGGCAAGAACTATTGAAAAAGATGAAATTTCTAGCATGTCAGGCTCCAAATGCAAAATAGAAGAGTTTGGAGTTTTGCATCATCCTGAGGTCATTTATTTATTTATTTTGTCACTCAATAAATACTTTACTAAGCATCTACTATGAGTGAAGCACTAGGGATGGACACAAAGGTGAATAAAACAGGACCCAGTCTTTGCCTTTACTGAGTTTATAGTTTAGTGAGGGAGGCAGACATTAATGACATCCACTCTTACACACAAGATGTAAAATTATAACTGAGTCACGTACTAGGAAGAGAGGTACAATGTACTCTGACAATCCCAGTAGGGATTTTCCCTTACAGGAGAGTCGTCCATTTTTGAAGGTGCTTGCTGAGCAACAATCCAAAGGATGCGTGAGTGTGTTAAATTAAGGATATGTAGATTATGACTTGCTCAATGAGGAGGCAGAAGCCATACTCTCCTAATGGGCAAGTGGTTCCAGCACTGTCTGAGCCTCCACTTTGGGGAAATGCAAACCCTGGGGTTGTTTTGAATGAAGGCACAGTTTCAAAACACAAAGAAAGTTAAGTGAGAGGTTACTTACAGATTAAGAAACAGAGGAGGGAGGTGCACAATGAGCTGGGCGAAGGGACAGTCTTTTGTCCTAGGTCACAAGCTAGCAGGAGGTAGAGAGCAAGCACCTTTTACTTATAAGGTGGTTGTGGAGCACCAGTAATATTTATTTTAAAAGGTGTCCAGGGAAATGCAAAATAGGACCTTGTGTCTGGAATCCTAAACTCGGGTTCTTATCTAAATGGCCAGACTCTGGGTGTGAGTACAACTGTCATTCTATAAAATGCCTAGACAGCAACTCAAAATAGTGCCTCATCACAAGAAATGATGCAAACATGAAGTTCATGCTGCTTGCCTTGACATGAATAAATCCTTTGTCTCTGACCTAGGGTTCTGTGTTTTCTGCCAGAATCTAGAGACTGTAACTGTCATCTCATTAGCTTGCAAGAAATATACGATCTCAGGCCCTTCATATCTATTGGCAGGCAAGTAGATGGCATACACAGAAGCCCTGTGGTGGAGAAGTAGAGCAAATATGAGAAAGAAGGCATTAGGACTTCTCTGGTGGTCCAATGGTTAATGCTCTGTGTTTCCAACAGTTTTGGACCCTGGGCAGGGAACTAAGAGCCCACATACTATGTGGCATGGCCAAAAAGCCAAAAAGCTAAAAAAAAAAAAAAAAGAAAGAAAAGAAAAGAAAGATGACATCATGGATGGGTTATGGAGGGTGGATGAAGAAAGGAGACAGGGCATGAGTTGAGTTCGGAGGTACCCTTGGGCCCTTGGTTAGTCCTGCTGGGGCAGGCCCAGGGAGTATTTTGACCATATTTTACTATGACCACTTTCATGGAAAACATGTAGCACTAATCAACTGGGTTTAGGGAGCACAGAGTAAGGCTTGGGCCAATCTGAGTCTATGAAATAATTTTTAACAAAGGAAGAGAGTGAAAATATTGTTTTCTTAACATCCTCCACCCTGTTATGAAAGTTTTTACATGCTTGCTGCTTTGTAAGATTTCTATTAGAGATGCAGGGAAATCTACTTCCCTGTGCACCAAACAAAGAAAAATTCTTATAAACTATCACTTCTGTTAATTATCTAGGATACAAAAGAAGGTTATTTGCCTTAAAAGGGTGAAGTAATAACCTTTTAGTATTCATGAATATGTCTCTGGACAAATGCTTTTCTGATTATTTCTTTCAATAAAGAGTTTCAGTTTTATAGGGAGAGGAAGATAGAGAAGCACACACAGAGAGAGACCTCATCAAGAAAGGACTGTGAAATCAGTGTGGCTAACATTGTATTATTACCTAATGTTATTTTTTAAATTTTATTTTATTTATTTTTTATTTGTCTTTTACAGAGGCTTGTTGTTTATTGCCTCATGTTATTTTTAGAATAAAGGTATCTGTTGAGAAGGTCTCTGACCCATTTCGACAACTGGAGTTCCAAATTTTTTATTATCTGCCTATCAATTAATTTACAGCCTGCAAAGAGTGGAGTTGTCCATGATCTTTGGCCAAAAATATATTCACAAATGGGACAAATTGTGCAGAGTCTTGTCAAGAATTTTTGCTCTTCTCTGAAGAGTGATAAAAATATATCACTGAGGCAATCTCAAAAGGTGGCAGAATTACACTTGGGTGTCAAAAGAGAGGAGCTGACAGAATGGAGATCATTGATCTTCTCAGATTATCTGCTCCTGGAGGAAGTTGAGTTGTCTGAATTTTTACTTCTTGATACTTGGTTGAAACCCCAGACTTGCCAAATTTTTCTCATTCTTTTAACTGAAAAGAAAGATGACATCATGGATGGGTTATGGAGGGTGGATGAAGAAAGGAGACAGGGCATGAGTTGAGTTCGGAGGTACCCTTGGGCCCTTGGTTAGTCCTGCTGGGGCAGGCCCAGGGAGTATTTTGACCATATTTTACTATGACCACTTTCATGGAAAACATGTAGCACTAATCAACTGGGTTTAGGGAGCACAGAGTAAGGCTTGGGCCAATCTGAGTCTATGAAATAATTTTTAACAAAGGAAGAGAGTGAAAATATTGTTTTCTTAACATCCTCCACCCTGTTATGAAAGTTTTTACATGCTTGCTGCTTTGTAAGATTTCTATTAGAGATGCAGGGAAATCTACTTCCCTGTGCACCAAACAAAGAAAAATTCTTATAAACTATCACTTCTGTTAATTATCTAGGATACAAAAGAAGGTTATTTGCCTTAAAAGGGTGAAGTAATAACCTTTTAGTATTCATGAATATGTCTCTGGACAAATGCTTTTCTGATTATTTCTTTCAATAAAGAGTTTCAGTTTTATAGGGAGAGGAAGATAGAGAAGCACACACAGAGAGAGACCTCATCAAGAAAGGACTGTGAAATCAGTGTGGCTAACATTGTATTATTACCTAATGTTATTTTTTAAATTTTATTTTATTTATTTTTTATTTGTCTTTTACAGAGGCTTGTTGTTTATTGCCTCATGTTATTTTTAGAATAAAGGTATCTGTTGAGAAGGTCTCTGACCCATTTCGACAACTGGAGTTCCAAATTTTTTATTATCTGCCTATCAATTAATTTACAGCCTGCAAAGAGTGGAGTTGTCCATGATCTTTGGCCAAAAATATATTCACAAATGGGACAAATTGTGCAGAGTCTTGTCAAGAATTTTTGCTCTTCTCTGAAGAGTGATAAAAATATATCACTGAGGCAATCTCAAAAGGGGTGGCAGAATTACACTTGGGTGTCAAAAGAGAGGAGCTGACAGAATGGAGATCATTGATCTTCTCAGATTATCTGCTCCTGGAGGAAGTTGAGTTGTCTGAATTTTTACTTCTTGATACTTGGTTGAAACCCCAGACTTGCCAAATTTTTTCTCATTCTTTTTAACTGGCACTTCAAAAAGGAAGCAAAACCGCACCAGGTCTCAGAACGCCACTCTCAGTGATTTCCCACTCCTCTCTAGCTTTTCTTTTTAAATAATAAGCACTTCATAAAAGGCTCTCTGGCCCTCACCTCAACCCTCAGACTGCTACGGGAAATGGCTTGGAGACAGAGGGAGTGGGTCAGGCAGGGGGCTGCCGGGTTCAGGAAGAGAATAAATAACAACCTTGTTTGGTGGTTTTGCAGGTTACAGAACTCAGTTGTGCCCAGTTTCAACCTGGCCAAAGGCCTGGACAGAGGGTTGGAGAGGCAAAGGTAGGGGCTGCCAGAAAAGCTGGGAAACTGCTGGCTTTTAGAGAGTAAGGAGGCTGAGTCACTGGCTCCAGGAGCCCCCAGGTCATTTCTCTAATGTCTTTTCTGCTGGCAGAGAGGTCAGGAAAACCTGGCTCAAGTTTTCAAAACTCTCCAGGGTTACTCAATCCACCTCTGGTGGCCCACAGTGTTCCTCCAACACAACTTTCCAGCCTGCTAGTTCCTTCATTGACACACAGCTCAGTTCCTGTAAATGGGATGGTTGGGGTGCGGGGCAGTGGAGGAGGATAAGTATAAGAGGAAGTTCAAGGCCCAGGGAAACATCCTGTTTAGGTAGCTGGGCACCAGGAGCCTGAGGGCACAGGAAGAGGCCACACTATGCCCACCTATGCTGCAGCCATGATGAGTTTGAAGGCTGCTCAGACAGGTCTCTGGTTGACCACAGAGCTGCTGTCTGGAGAGTCTGGCTTCCTACCTGCTGTGGGGGAGAGGAAGAGGGAGGAGAGAGAAGGGAAGGGGTAGCAGAGCCAGGGGAGAGAGAAGAGGAGGAGCCTGGTGTGAGGAGACCCTGGATTCCTTGATGGTGGGGGTGGGGGGAGTGGGAAGAAGGGCAGGAGGTGCTTGCAGGAGGTCTCATCTTGGATTTCCCTTCAGGTTTTGTGGTCCTGGTGGTGCTGCAGAGCTGTAAGTAATTTCTTTTTAATTCATTGGAGGTGGGGGTGTGGTGAGGGCTGTGTGGAAGGGGCCTCGGCACTTTTCCAGTTTCTTCTCTGATTCAAATGGCTCAGAAATATTAGTATTTGTTAAGGCAAGGCGATGAGTGTATAGACTCTCATTACACTGCTCCCTAGGGGCTTCCCTGCTGGTTCAAGTGACAAAGAACCTGTCTTCAATGCAGGAGACCCAGGTTCAATCCTGGAGAAGGAAATGACAACCCACTCCAGCATTCTTGCCCAGAGAATCCCTTAGACAGAGGAGCCTTGCCTGGCTGTAGCCCATGAGACTGGGATTGCAAAGAGTCAGACATTACTACTCTCTATTTTTCTGTGTTTTTACATTTTTTTAAAATTAAAAACTTCCAAAGATTCATGTTCAGTGAAGGCTTCAACTAATGGCCTAGAGGGAACCACTAACAGGAGCACAGGAACAGTGTGGATTAGTGATGTCCACTATTCCTCCTCCACAATCAAGAGGGCAGAAAAAGCCTGCTCTACATCAGGAGAAACTAGAATAAGAAGAGAGAAGAAGCTTTCTGGTCCACTGGGATATTGTGTCCCAGCTTGAGGGTGGACTGAAGGGCCCAGGGACTGCTGGGTGGGTTGCAAGTTAGAGGTGCTCCCACATGAAGGCAGAGAAAAGACAGGCCAGAATCTCTCAAACCAGACTTCCCTGAAGGCTGGGGTTTTCTGATACTGGCTGTTTGAGGCTGGGTCTCTCCTCTCCTTTAAAGCCACTGCCTCCAGGAAGCCTTCCTTACTTCTACCAAGTCCCATTTCATCTTTATTTATCAGTGCCCCCTCACCCCACACAGTTATTTGTCTGCAGTATATTTATCCACCGTGTTTGATCTTTCCTAAGCATTTTCAAAATAGGCTTATTTTCACCAGGGAACTCCCTTGAGCCGATTCCTTTCATTTAGAATCTTAACTTTGCTCACAATTTTGCCATTTATCCAGACCCTCCACGCCAAATCCCATAGGTGCTCAGTTCAGGGCTCAGTCAGAGGGTCCCTGGCTCAATTTTGGCCCAGGGCCTACCCTAACTTTCTCCTCAGGCGCCGCATACAAGCTGATCTGCTACTACACCAGCTGGTCCCAGTACCGGGAGGGTGATGGGAGATGCTTCCCAGACGCCATCGACCCCACCCTCTGTACCCATGTCATCTACAGCTTTGCCAACATAAGCAATAATAAGATCAACATCTTTGAGTGGAATGATGTGACGCTCTACAACACACTGAACACACTCAAGAACAGGTAAGAACAGGTTGTGCCACTGACTAGCTGAAGCAAGAGGAAGACTGAGGTTCAGGAGGACTGGTTTCAGGGTAGAGTACTCCTGCTCAAGGGGATGGGCGAGGTCCCTAGTACTCAATTCTGGGTGGAGAATTGGAGGGCTTTGGCTTCAGTGGGAAGAAGAGATGAGGGCAGGTGTCAGGTTAAAGAAGAAGGCTGCAGGAAAAGGCTTAGCTGAACTCCCTTGTGGGGAGGAACCCTCTGTGTCTTCTGAAGGTGCCTCTCCACAGAAAAAATGTTAATGATTCTATTTTGCCATATCTAGGCTTCCCCACTGGAGGAAACAACAATGGGTAACACGTCTCAGAGTAACTGCCACAAATACTTACAGAGTCTTACAATAGTGCCTTTCAGGGCTGGAAGGACATTGGAGGCCTGATTCAGTCTCTATCCAGAGCTAGAAGCCTACTACAATCTCCTAAACATGGGGTCATCCTGTGTCTCAACAGTTTCACTTAACCCCAGCCCTCCTGTCTCCCTATGTCCTGTAGGAACTCCAGCCTGAAGACACTCCTATCTGTTGGAGGATGGAATTTTGGTTCTCAAAGGTAGGACACATCACCCGGAGGAAGAAGGAATAGAGGAAGTATAGACTTCTCCTCCCCCACTGAATGAGGGCCATGGAGAGCCAGACTTCTCAAGACACAGGGATGTGAATGGTTGTCAAGAGCCTGCCTCATGCACAACCATGAAATCAGAGCCCAGAGAGGGAAAGGAACTTGCTAAGAGACACACAGCAAGGTGGCAGTCAATGTTTTTTGCCAATGGTCTTTTTACGACTTCTCAGATGTGAAAACAAAGAAATTTGAGGGGATACTGTCCTAAGGGCTGGAAAGAGAAAGATGGAATGAATGGGAATTTGGGAGTGGACACCCTGGCAAGACTTCCTTGGAATGGGTATAGTTGGAACAGGCTTTAAAAAGAGGTTCAAATGGCTATAGCAGCTCTCATTTATGGAGCAGCTACTATATGTCAGGCATCCTGTCCAGCCACTATCATATTTAATCCTCATAATAGCAGTGTGAGATATTATATTTATGCCTGTTTACAGATGAAGAAAAAGAGGCCCAGGCTATAACCTGCTTAAAGTGGCTTGGCTAGTAGGTGATAGAGCCAGGGATATCTGGTTACAAAGTACATGCTCTTTCTAAGAATAAGATGATTAGAGGCGGGTCCTATCCCAACCATGCCCTGCTAAAGTCTTGTGGGTTCAGGCTTCTGGCTCCTCTTGTCCAAGAGACCCCGCAGAGGGCCCAGACACCCAACATTTTTGTACTGAGCACCATACTGGGGTGATTTTGGTTCTAGATTTTCCAAAATAGCTTCCAACACCCGGAGTCGCAGGACTTTCATCAAGTCAGTGCCACCATTTCTGCGGATCCATGGCTTTGATGGACTGGACCTAGCCTGGCTCAACCCTGGGTGGAGAGACAAGCGGCATCTCACCAATCTGGTCAAGGTGATGGTCGGGTCAGGGAAAGGGGCAGGGGGGTGGGGAGCACCAAGGAGTGGGGAAGTCAGAAGTTATTTCCTGGGATATTCTCCTGAGGCAGGCAAAGGGAGACTGAGGCCTCCTTGCTGCAGGTTCTAGATCAAGGGTAAGACAAACAGGCCTGTGTCCTGAGATCTGACACAGCAAGGAAGACACCATCTGACAACTCACTGCCCAGTTGGTCGAGCATCATTGTCTTTTATTTATTCTCAAACCAAGACTGCACACTCCCCGGCATACATTGGGTCACAGGGATATTCAACTCCATCTGGGGAAGCCCAAGCATCTCTAGCTATCCTAGCAGCAAAACCGTCAAATAAATTGTTCATAGTATCAATAACATTTTCTGGACCAAGGCAATTCCAGAAAAAACATCTGTTTCATTTATCTTGATAAAGCCTTTTACTGTGTGGATCATAACAAACTGAAAAACTCTTAAAAAGACTGGAATACCAGACCACCTTACCTATCTCCTGAGAAACTATGTGGATCAAAAAGCAATAGCAATGCTATATAGAACAACTGACTGGTTCAAAATTGAGAAAGGAATACAACAAAGCTGTATATTGTCACCCTGTCTATTTCACTTATCTGCAGAGCACATTATGCTTGGGCTGTATGAATTACAAACTGGAATCAAGATGACCAAGAAAAATATAAACAACCTTAGAAATGCAGATGATATGATACTACTCTAATAGCAGTTAAGGAAGAGAAACTAAAGAGCCTTCTTTTTTTTTTTTTTTTCTAAAGAGCCTCTTGATGAGCGTTAAAGAGGAGAGTGATAAGGCCAGCTTACATACTTAAAAAAAATTAATATTTAAAAAACCCTAAGATTATGGCATCCAGTCCCACCACTTCATAGCAAATAGAAGGGGAAAAGATAGAAGCAGTGACAGATTTCCTCTTCTTGAGCTCTCTGATCACTGTGGATGGTGACCACAGCCATGAAATTAGAAGATGATTTCTTCTTGGAAGGAAAGCTATGAAAAACACAGATAGTGCATTAAAAAGCAAAGACATCTATTTTACTGACAAAGGTGTGTATAGGAAAGGCTGTGGTCTTCCCAGTAGTCATGTATGGATGTGAGAGTTGGACCATAAAGAAGGCTGAGTTCTGAAGAACTGATGCCTTCTAACTGGTGCTGGAGAAGACTCTTGAGAGTCCCTTGGACAGCCAGAAGATCAAACTAGTCAATCCTAAAGGAAATCAACCCTGAATACTCATTGGAAGGACTGATGCTGAAGCTGAACCTCCAGTACTTTAGCCATCTGATAAGAAGAGCTGATGCATTGGAAAAGACCCTGGTGTTTGCAAACATAGAAAGCAGAAGGAGAAGAGGGAAACGGAGGGTGAGATGGTTGTATAGCATGATCAATTCAATGGACATGAACCTGGGCAAGCTTAGAGAGATGGTGAGGCACAGGGAGACCTGGCATGCTGCAGTCCATGGGGTTGCAAAGAGTTGGGCAGGCTTGGTGACTGAACAACAACAATCAATATAAATCACTTTAATTTTGCATTCTTATTTACTAGTTGAACAAAGCATAGGCCAACAGACAGATGTCTTCTAACATCATCTATGGACCCACTGGAATCACTCTCTAGTCTCATGGTCCTTCTAGGACAGAGAAAAAATTGAATATTGAAGAGTATGTATGGGGTGTGAGGATGAGATTGATTCAAAGAATTTTTTAGGAAAAGAATGAGTGAGCCTGAGGATGGGACTGCTTTCGCATTCCCACTAAGCCAGGGTCTGGTAGGAGATTACAGCAGACAGGGAAGGCCAATGACATGCTCAAAGATCTTTCTCCACAAGCCTTGCTTTCACGTACTTGCCTTTCTCCCAATCAGGAAATGAAGGCTGAATTTGCAAGGGAAGCCCAGGCAGGAACAGAGCCGCTTCTGCTCAGTGCAGCAGTGTCTGCAGGGAAGACTGCCATTGACAGAGGCTATGATATCGCCCGGATATCCCAGTGAGTCTCCTGACCCACTCTGCCGTAGTACTCCATGTACAATCAGAAGACTGGGCTTCTGGTCCAAATTTCCCCAAAGATGTATGACATTGAGCGTGTCACATTCCTCTCTGTGCTTAAGCCTCCCCATCTGTCAAATGGGGCATAATAATCCCTATCTTTTACACTTGGGATATTGTGCTGACAAATTTAGAATATGGTTATGAATATATGTATTTGTACCAAGCATTGACTGTGAAGGAAGTTGGAACCATAAAGAAGGCTGAGTTCTGAAGAACTGATGCCTTCTAACTGGTGCTGGAGAAGACTCTTGAGAGTCCCTTGGACAGCCAGAAGATCAAACTAGTCAATCCTAAAGGAAATCAACCCTGAATACTCATTGGAAGGACTGATGCTGAAGCTGAACCTCCAGTACTTTAGCCATCTGATAAGAAGAGCTGATGCATTGGAAAAGACCCTGGTGTTTGCAAACATAGAAAGCAGAAGGAGAAGAGGGAAACGGAGGGTGAGATGGTTGTATAGCATGATCAATTCAATGGACATGAACCTGGGCAAGCTTAGAGAGATGGTGAGGCACAGGGAGACCTGGCATGCTGCAGTCCATGGGGTTGCAAAGAGTTGGGCAGGCTTGGTGACTGAACAACAACAATCAATATAAATCACTTTAATTTTGCATTCTTATTTACTAGTTGAACAAAGCATAGGCCAACAGACAGATGTCTTCTAACATCATCTATGGACCCACTGGAATCACTCTCTAGTCTCATGGTCCTTCTAGGACAGAGAAAAAATTGAATATTGAAGAGTATGTATGGGGTGTGAGGATGAGATTGATTCAAAGAATTTTTTAGGAAAAGAATGAGTGAGCCTGAGGATGGGACTGCTTTCGCATTCCCACTAAGCCAGGGTCTGGTAGGAGATTACAGCAGACAGGGAAGGCCAATGACATGCTCAAAGATCTTTCTCCACAAGCCTTGCTTTCACGTACTTGCCTTTCTCCCAATCAGGAAATGAAGGCTGAATTTGCAAGGGAAGCCCAGGCAGGAACAGAGCCGCTTCTGCTCAGTGCAGCAGTGTCTGCAGGGAAGACTGCCATTGACAGAGGCTATGATATCGCCCGGATATCCCAGTGAGTCTCCTGACCCACTCTGCCGTAGTACTCCATGTACAATCAGAAGACTGGGCTTCTGGTCCAAATTTCCCCAAAGATGTATGACATTGAGCGTGTCACATTCCTCTCTGTGCTTAAGCCTCCCCATCTGTCAAATGGGGCATAATAATCCCTATCTTTTACACTTGGGATATTGTGCTGACAAATTTAGAATATGGTTATGAATATATGTATTTGTGGGAAAAGAAGTATAGAAAGTTATACAAATGAGCCTGTCACTACTCTCTGGAGAGGCAGGGCAACAGTAATACCTTTCATTTCTAGACTGCTGGGGAGTCCCAAAGGTACTCTGTCATGAAGGCACTCCCCTTTCTTGTTCACCTTGTCCCTTCTCCTTGCCCTGCTGCCTAACGCATGTGAGAATGAGCAGTCCCCAGCCAAGTAGCCTGATCTCTTGGTGGAACAAGGCATGGATTTTAGGAAACCCAAGAGTCAAAAAAAGACTCTTCACTGACTTTAGAATCTTCTTTAGGGTTTCAGGGAGGTGTAGACTCATTGCTTTAACTGACTACTTAGAGGCTGGGAATGAGGTGGTTCTCAATCATTTACCCCAAACACCTGAAGCTCATAGTTATGCAATACACCTGCCTAATTCCAACCTGTGGGTGTAGAAACCTTACCCCCCATCACAAGGAATCAGAGGTTCAGGCCATCCTGTGGTCCTTTTTTCCCACAGTGATAGTTATTGATGTCATCAGTCTTGCTTTCTCAAAGATGAATGTGGCTAAAGAGAAGAGAGTGAGGTGTGTTGGAGGCCAGCTCCCAATTGTGTTCTGGAAGCAGATAGGAAGAACCCCATTCTCACCCTGAATGCTCCTGTGGGACCCTGAGTAGGAGCCTAGGTCTAGCAGCCTAAACAGCAGGTCACTGGGGTTTTGGGTTAATGGCTTTTTTTCTTGACTGCCTGTTTTATTGCTCGTATTCTGCTGGGGTGGTATGCTTTTAATTTTTCTCCTTGCCCTGCATCCACTTTCCCATAGACACCTGGACTTCATCAGCCTTTTGACCTACGACTTTCATGGACCTTGGCGCCAGACCATAGGACATCACAGTCCCCTATTCCGAGGCCAGGAAGATGCAAGTTCTGACAGATTCAGTAATGCTGTGAGTGTCCCAAAGGAAGGAAGGCTGAGGTGGGCAGGGAATCACAAAGACCTGTCACCTGCCTCTTTGAAGCACAAAGCACACCAACCTCTCTACAGAAATTGAGCGGTGTCACATTCCTCTCTGTGCTTAAGCCTCCCCATCTGTCAAATGGGGCATAATAATCCCTATCTTTTACACTTGGGATATTGTGCTGACAAATTTAGAATATGGTTATGAATATATGTATTTGTGGGAAAAGAAGTATAGAAAGTTATACAAATGAGCCTGTCACTACTCTCTGGAGAGGCAGGGCAACAGTAATACCTTTCATTTCTAGACTGCTGGGGAGTCCCAAAGGTACTCTGTCATGAAGGCACTCCCCTTTCTTGTTCACCTTGTCCCTTCTCCTTGCCCTGCTGCCTAACGCATGTGAGAATGAGCAGTCCCCAGCCAAGTAGCCTGATCTCTTGGTGGAACAAGGCATGGATTTTAGGAAACCCAAGAGTCAAAAAAAGACTCTTCACTGACTTTAGAATCTTCTTTAGGGTTTCAGGGAGGTGTAGACTCATTGCTTTAACTGACTACTTAGAGGCTGGGAATGAGGTGGTTCTCAATCATTTACCCCAAACACCTGAAGCTCATAGTTATGCAATACACCTGCCTAATTCCAACCTGTGGGTGTAGAAACCTTACCCCCCATCACAAGGAATCAGAGGTTCAGGCCATCCTGTGGTCCTTTTTTCCCACAGTGATAGTTATTGATGTCATCAGTCTTGCTTTCTCAAAGATGAATGTGGCTAAAGAGAAGAGAGTGAGGTGTGTTGGAGGCCAGCTCCCAATTGTGTTCTGGAAGCAGATAGGAAGAACCCCATTCTCACCCTGAATGCTCCTGTGGGACCCTGAGTAGGAGCCTAGGTCTAGCAGCCTAAACAGCAGGTCACTGGGGTTTTGGGTTAATGGCTTTTTTTCTTGACTGCCTGTTTTATTGCTCGTATTCTGCTGGGGTGGTATGCTTTTTAATTTTTCTCCTTGCCCTGCATCCACTTTCCCATAGACACCTGGACTTCATCAGCCTTTTGACCTACGACTTTCATGGACCTTGGCGCCAGACCATAGGACATCACAGTCCCCTATTCCGAGGCCAGGAAGATGCAAGTTCTGACAGATTCAGTAATGCTGTGAGTGTCCCAAAGGAAGGAAGGCTGAGGTGGGCAGGGAATCACAAAGACCTGTCACCTGCCTCTTTGAAGCACAAAGCACACCAACCTCTCTACTCCTCGGTAATCCTATAAGGAAAGGATTAGGGAGCCCACTTCAAAGATGAGGAAACTGAGGCACAAAGTTTATGCATTCTCCATGGCTCTGGGAACTGAGGAAGTGATACTTCCATAAAGGATCAGGATAACTCCTGATGGGCATAGGACAGATTGGAAGGAGCACAAAGAGGGCTGGGGGCTGAGAAAGCAAGAGTCTAATCTGGACCTGTCATTTGCTTGCTGTGTAATCTGAGCCAATCACCTGACTTCTGCAAGTATCAAACAGTAATAATCTCTTCCTGTACCTAAGAGGATTTCTTTGAAATTATTCAGGGCTTTTTAGATTGACATTATAGCTTCCCAGAAGGAAGGGAATTCCAGATTCATTTAGACCTGGAACTCCACCTTTCAAGGCAGTAGTGCGAACTGGACTACCTAGACTGTCAGCATCTAACTACTCAAACTGTTCTGCCCTACCCACACCCAGGACTACGCTGTGAGCTATGTGCTGAGGCTGGGGGCTCCAGCTAGTAAGCTGGTGATGGGTATCCCCACTTTTGGGAGAAGCTTCACCCTGGCCTCTTCCAAGACAAATGTGGGAGCCCCCACCTCAGGGCCAGGACTACCAGGCCATTTCACCAAGGAGAAGGGGATCCTTGCCTACTACGAGGTATGAGCTGGGAAGAAGGTAATATTTCTCACAGGACCAGCAACCCTGGGAAAGGTGACCCTCCAAATCACCCTCACTTTACTCCTTTGAAAATTAAAAAATAATCTTCCAGTGGAGAA
Source organism: Tragulus kanchil (assembly GCA_022376925.1). Lineage (NCBI taxonomy): Eukaryota > Metazoa > Chordata > Mammalia > Artiodactyla > Tragulidae > Tragulus > Tragulus kanchil. Next base: position 76,249,914 of record JAIOJX010000024.1, on the reverse strand, counting down.
GATTATTAATCTTACATTCTGGAGAAGTTGGGGGAAGAGAGCAGCACATCCTATCTGAATCCCCTTTGGCCACCAAGTTGGGCCTTCCTTTTAACCCAGGAAAAAGCAATGGCCAAGAGGTAGGTTCTTTTGCTTTGGCCCAACCTCTGTTGCTCTGTGCCGTCCTGGGCCAGACCTCAGTGTCAACACACAGCAACTGCAGAACCCTGGGATATTTACATCAGTTTTAAGCAAAGTTGCATGAAGCTTGCAGTCTCCAGGGACAAGTGCAGCCCACAGGATGAAGCAAGCAGCTGAAGGAGATTTGGGGAGTGGCATCCCCCCGTGACCTGCAAAGTCTCAGCACAGCTCCCCTGTTCTCTGCTCAGATCTGTGACTTCCTCCAAGGAGCCACTGTCCACAGACTCCTTGACCAGCAGGTCCCCTATGCCACTAAGGGCAACCAGTGGGTGGGGTATGATGATGAGGAGAGCATCAAAAACAAGGTATGTTTCCAGGGTCACACCCCAAGATGAAAAGTGGGAGGGAAGTTCCCTGCACTGAAGCTGGGGTTTGGCTACAGAGGTATTTTGGGTCTCAGGTGTCAGCTTTTCTCTCTCCTGGGAAGACATCTAGATAAGATGCCCCCCATATGCACCCTGGCACAAGGAACCCTGCCATGCCTGCTCTGGGTCTCCCCACTAGGTGCAGTACCTGAAGAATAAGCAGTTGGCTGGCGCCATGGTGTGGGCCCTGGACTTGGATGACTTCCAGGGTACCTTTTGCGGACAGAATCTGCACTTTCCTCTCACCAATGCCATCAAGGATGTGCTTGCTGGAGTGTAGTCTTCTGTCCTTGGGCATGCAGTGGGCAGAGATGCTTCTCACCGCTTGGCTCTGACTGACCTGATCACCTGCCTTGCTGGGTCCCTGGTTGAAACTCAGTCTCCCTTCCTTGGGCTCAGGTGGATGTCCACAGCTCTGCCATCTGAGCTCAGCTCTGTGTAAGGCATAGAGTCAGCACAGATCTGCTGATGAATGAGAATAAATGCTCAGCAGCTTCAAGCCCTACACAAGGAGATTTCTTCAACTCCCTTACTCCCAGGTCTCCATGCCTCAGGACACCGTTTTAGCAAGCTTTACTACCACATAGCCAAATATCTTACAAGACGCAGCATCCACACTAATTATACCCTCTACAAACCCCAATTTGAAACCTTTTTCCAGGAACATCATGGCCCCCCCCTTCCTTATTCTGCAGCTGCTCAATAAAGCACCGGTGCTCACTAGTTGTTGGTGCTTGCTTCGACAGGACCCCATGCTTCCAGCAATAGGTTCTTTGCTTTGGCCCAACCTCTGTTGCTCTGTGCCGTCCTGGGCCAGACCTCAGTGTCAACACACAGCAACTGCAGAACCCTGGGATATTTACATCAGTTTTAAGCAAAGTTGCATGAAGCTGGCAGTCTCCAGGGACAAGTGCAGCCCACAGGATGAAGCAAGCAGCTGAAGGAGATTTGGGAGTGGCATCCCCGTGACCTGCAAAGTCTCAGCACAGCTCCCCTGTTCTCTGCTCAGATCTGTGACTTCCTCCAAGGAGCCACTGTCCACAGACTCCTTGACCAGCAGGTCCCCTATGCCACTAAGGGCAACCAGTGGGTGGGGTATGATGATGAGGAGAGCATCAAAAACAAGGTATGTTTCCAGGGTCACACCCCAAGATGAAAAGTGGGAGGGAAGTTCCCTGCACTGAAGCTGGGGTTTGGCTACAGAGGTATTTTGGGTCTCAGGTGTCAGCTTTTCTCTCTCCTGGGAAGACATCTAGATAAGATGCCCCCCATATGCACCCTGGCACAAGGAACCCTGCCATGCCTGCTCTGGGTCTCCCCACTAGGTGCAGTACCTGAAGAATAAGCAGTTGGCTGGCGCCATGGTGTGGGCCCTGGACTTGGATGACTTCCAGGGTACCTTTTGCGGACAGAATCTGCACTTTCCTCTCACCAATGCCATCAAGGATGTGCTTGCTGGAGTGTAGTCTTCTGTCCTTGGGCATGCAGTGGGCAGAGATGCTTCTCACCGCTTGGCTCTGACTGACCTGATCACCTGCCTTGCTGGGTCCCTGGTTGAAACTCAGTCTCCCTTCCTTGGGCTCAGGTGGATGTCCACAGCTCTGCCATCTGAGCTCAGCTCTGTGTAAGGCATAGAGTCAGCACAGATCTGCTGATGAATGAGAATAAATGCTCAGCAGCTTCAAGCCCTACACAAGGAGATTTCTTCAACTCCCTTACTCCCAGGTCTCCATGCCTCAGGACACCGTTTTAGCAAGCTTTACTACCACATAGCCAAATATCTTACAAGACGCAGCATCCACACTAATTATACCCTCTACAAACCCCAATTTGAAACCTTTTTCCAGGAACATCATGGCATCCCCATCTCACTTCCCTTTCCTTATTCTGCAGCTGCTCAATAAAGCACCGGTGCTCACTAGTTGTTGGTGCTTGCTTCAGGATCAGTGACCCCACTGGGCTTATATCCCCCATCTCTTCTAGATTCCTCTCTCTCAGACTTGGGACCCCTGAGATGCAGAAAGTGAGACCACTCTGTCCTTTGCTGGCTCGAGGGCATCCCTCAAGGCAGCAAGCATCACCCGATCCATCAATCATGGACCTAACTTGAGAGGGTTGATGGCCTTCTAGATCTTAAAGTCATTGTCATCCAGACTTCACACAATTTTTTGTTGAAAGAAGTCTTTTCTGTTTCCAGAGGCTAACATGCACTAGGAAGGAAATCCTTTAATCCCCTCATGCCGGGGAGATGTAGGAGCTGAAACGGACAGGTTAGAGACAGCCCTGACCCTGGACTTTCAGAGATAGAAGGAGACACCAACATTACTTCACACACTGTCCCTCCATCCTATGTCTACAGTCTCCGCAGGGCTTGATAACTGGCCTTCCAACCTCCCCCAACACTTTCAGTGACCAGTTGCTCATTACTTCAGATGAGCCCTTTTCACTGCTGGACTGAAATTGGGCAGATGTCATAGGGTTGTTGCCTATCCCTCTGTCTCTCCCCTCTCAGGACACACTCAGCTCTCAGCCCATGCAGAGATCAAGGCTCCTTGAGGTGGGGGTCAGATGGGACAGGGTAGGTCAGACAGGATGGGTTCAGAAGATCAGTCGGATGTCCAGCCTTTATGAAGTAGAGATGTTCTCAGCAATTCCTGTGAACTCCCAGAGTCCTGGACATGCTTCGTATCCAAAGAGAGTTAAGCTGCATACTCCAAAACCAAAGAGAATTTATTTGTGGATTTCCTAATGTTTGGATTATCTGTAACTTGGCCCAGTGGTTTGTGACACTAATTTGAGGTGTGGGGAAGGAAATACCTATCAGCCTGCCTGAAATCTGAACTAGCTGGAGCAAGACAGAAGCAACTGATTCCAAGGTCACTGCCAAGCTAAAGGCAAAGAGAGTGAGAACATGGCCAGGACTTTGAGGGTACCCTGTATCTCACTGCTGGCCATTGGGCCAAACATTCTCTAATCTGTGCCCACTGCCCATCCAACCATATGGAGGTCTTTGGAGCCCTTGGGGTTGTGAGTCCTTCAGGGCAGCTAATCCCCCCCACCCCTCCCCGGGACAGGCTCGGCAGGGCTGACTCAGGGTCCTGCAGAGTTAGTCACATTCACTTATAGCTGCAGAGTCAGAGGCCAGGGATGGGGATCGGGTCTCCAGGACCTGCAGTCCGCATGGCAGGCCACTGAATCACCTGGCAAAGGGCACAGGCACCCCAGCAGGGCAGGATCTAGTGGCTCCAAAGGCCTTCCACTGCCTCTCTCCAACAAGGGCAGCCACTGGTGAGAGGTGGCCATACTCCTGTGCCCCCAACTCTGGGGAAGGGGGGGCAGTGTGAATGTGACTGATGACTCAAAATAAATTGGATGGGTATTGCTTTTAAAATTGTGGGATATGTCTTACATACTAAAGAGGGCACAACATGTTTTTTTTTTAATTTAAAGAATTACTATATAGTGAAAGCCTATATAAACCAACACCCAGGACAGGAAACAAGACCTCATTTGTGTCCCTGAAACTCCACAGTCACATATATCTCTGTCTCTCCACCCAGAGGCAAGCATTATCCTCATCTTCCCAGCCTTCTTTTGTGGTCTCATCACCTAGAGATCCCCCTTAAAGAAGAGTGCTGGTGCTGCCCCTGTTAGAATTGAATATGAGTTGTGTTCGCATCACTCTCTGTGTTCAGCTTCTTTTGCTCCCCGTTATGTCTGTGAGATCAACCATGTAGCTGAAGTTTGTTCATTTTATTCCAGTTTTGGTTTACAGGTGCACATACATGCCACAGTTATTTATGCATTCCCCTGTTGAGGCCGAACTGTATTCTCCGGAGCTGATGTTACAAACAATGCTGCTGTGAATGTTTACATGAATGTCTCTTTAGACATGGGTGTGAGTTTCTGGGGATATAGCTGCTGGGTCTCACATTTTCAATTTGACTAGACACCATCTCACTTTTCCCAAAGAGATTGCTCCGTGTACACTCCCACCAGCAATGAATCTTAATGTTTTATTGGATGAATGACTCAATGACTAGAAATTTGGTCATACTGGCCTCATTTCCCCACCATATGGAGGTCTTTGGAGCCCTTGGGGTTGTGAGTCCTTCAGGGCAGCTAATCCCCCCCACCCCTCCCCGGGACAGGCTCGGCAGGGCTGACTCAGGGTCCTGCAGAGTTAGTCACATTCACTTATAGCTGCAGAGTCAGAGGCCAGGGATGGGGATCGGGTCTCCAGGACCTGCAGTCCGCATGGCAGGCCACTGAATCACCTGGCAAAGGGCACAGGCACCCCAGCAGGGCAGGATCTAGTGGCTCCAAAGGCCTTCCACTGCCTCTCTCCAACAAGGGCAGCCACTGGTGAGAGGTGGCCATACTCCTGTGCCCCCAACTCTGGGGAAGGGGGGGCAGTGTGAATGTGACTGATGACTCAAAATAAATTGGATGGGTATTGCTTTTAAAATTGTGGGATATGTCTTACATACTAAAGAGGGCACAACATGTTTTTTTTTTAATTTAAAGAATTACTATATAGTGAAAGCCTATATAAACCAACACCCAGGACAGGAAACAAGACCTCATTTGTGTCCCTGAAACTCCACAGTCACATATATCTCTGTCTCTCCACCCAGAGGCAAGCATTATCCTCATCTTCCCAGCCTTCTTTTGTGGTCTCATCACCTAGAGATCCCCCTTAAAGAAGAGTGCTGGTGCTGCCCCTGTTAGAATTGAATATGAGTTGTGTTCGCATCACTCTCTGTGTTCAGCTTCTTTTGCTCCCCGTTATGTCTGTGAGATCAACCATGTAGCTGAAGTTTGTTCATTTTATTCCAGTTTTGGTTTACAGGTGCACATACATGCCACAGTTATTTATGCATTCCCCTGTTGAGGCCGAACTGTATTCTCCGGAGCTGATGTTACAAACAATGCTGCTGTGAATGTTTACATGAATGTCTCTTTAGACATGGGTGTGAGTTTCTGGGGATATAGCTGCTGGGTCTCACATTTTCAATTTGACTAGACACCATCTCACTTTTCCCAAAGAGATTGCTCCGTGTACACTCCCACCAGCAATGAATCTTAATGTTTTATTGGATGAATGACTCAATGACTAGAAATTTGGTCATACTGGCCTCATTTCCCCCACGGCATGCAAATGCCCATACCACGTCCTGCTTCGAGGAGTCTAGGAGTCTCAGAGTGAGGTCCTCCTCCAAATTCTCTTCCACTTCCGCCTTAAGACTTGATTTCATCCTCAAGGGCTAGAGGACTGTCATAGTGCACTCTGTAACATATGAGGAAGCTGAGGTCCAGAGCAGGAATTTGAGAAGCTGGGTAATTAGAGGCCTTAAGACTCCCTTCCTGGGGTCCCATTGCTGGAAGACTTCCTCCAATCAGGCCCACTTTGGGCATATCAATTCCCTCCCCCTCTAGGCCCTCAATCTCATACAGTACAAGTGAGAATTCCCAGGGAATGTGAGGAAGACCAGGGGAGTGTGGGACCCCAGGAACAAAGTTGGGAGTGCTCTAAGAGAAGGCTGCCTCAGGCTGTCTGCACCCAAGTCGAGAATTCCTGAGCACAAGTGGCCCCACAGAGGCCAACCACACAGAGCCTGATCTGGGTTCATTCTCTAGATGGAAGCTCTTGTTCCCATTACCCTGACCCCTGGCACAAGCTCCTGGCAATATCCCATCTTACTGATCTGTACCCTCCTCCCATCTGGGCACAAGAATCCTGCCTGCTAAGATCCAATTGGGATGATGGACAAGCTCCTATGCTCCTCAAGGGATCCTTGCAGTTCCTCCCCGAGAACTATTCCTGGCTTAGGCACCTCCCCCATCCCCCCAGTCCCCCTGCCTGACCTAACCCCACAGCTGGGAACATTTGCTTCAGGGTCCCCTTTTCCCGACCTGACCCCTCAGTGTGAACATTGCAGGTCACCCCTGACTATATAAGCCTGGACCTAGGTAGTCCCAGGCACCCTGGAAGCACAGACCCTTCAGTGCTGATCCGTGCACCCTCCAGCTTGAGTCACTGCAATGACAGAACGAGCCACCACGGAGGCCTCTGCCTGTGGTGTGAGTTTCTGGGGATATAGCTGCTGGGTCTCACATTTTCAATTTGACTAGACACCATCTCACTTTTCCCAAAGAGATTGCTCCGTGTACACTCCCACCAGCAATGAATCTTAATGTTTTATTGGATGAATGACTCAATGACTAGAAATTTGGTCATACTGGCCTCATTTCCCCCACGGCATGCAAATGCCCATACCACGTCCTGCTTCGAGGAGTCTAGGAGTCTCAGAGTGAGGTCCTCCTCCAAATTCTCTTCCACTTCCGCCTTAAGACTTGATTTCATCCTCAAGGGCTAGAGGACTGTCATAGTGCACTCTGTAACATATGAGGAAGCTGAGGTCCAGAGCAGGAATTTGAGAAGCTGGGTAATTAGAGGCCTTAAGACTCCCTTCCTGGGGTCCCATTGCTGGAAGACTTCCTCCAATCAGGCCCACTTTGGGCATATCAATTCCCTCCCTCTCTAGGCCCTCAATCTCATACAGTACAAGTGAGAATTCCCAGGGAATGTGAGGAAGACCAGGGGAGTGTGGGACCCCAGGAACAAAGTTGGGAGTGCTCTAAGAGAAGGCTGCCTCAGGCTGTCTGCACCCAAGTCGAGAATTCCTGAGCACAAGTGGCCCCACAGAGGCCAACCACACAGAGCCTGATCTGGGTTCATTCTCTAGATGGAAGCTCTTGTTCCCATTACCCTGACCCCTGGCACAAGCTCCTGGCAATATCCCATCTTACTGATCTGTACCCTCCTCCCATCTGGGCACAAGAATCCTGCCTGCTAAGATCCAATTGGGATGATGGACAAGCTCCTATGCTCCTCAAGGGATCCTTGCAGTTCCTCCCCGAGAACTATTCCTGGCTTAGGCACCTCCCCCATCCCCCCAGTCCCCCTGCCTGACCTGACCCCACAGCTGGGAACATTTGCTTCAGGGTGGGGCACCCCCTGACTATATAAGCCTGGACCTAGGTAGTCCCAGGCACCCTGGAAGCACAGACCCTTCAGTGCTGATCCGTGCACCCTCCAGCTTGAGTCACTGCAATGACAGAACGAGCCACCACGGAGGCCTCTGCCTGTGGTCCGGAGGAGACTACCTCTGGGTCTGCAGATGTGCCCAGCACAGAACCCTCTGGAGAAACGGCAGCACCGAAGGTCATCGGGGAAGAGAAGCCTCCCGAGCCACAGGAGTCTACCCCTCGGGCATCAGCCCCAGCAGCCTCTGCATCTGCTGCAGCCCCCACAGCCACTAAACCTGCACCTCCAAGTGAAGGTGACAAGAACTGGGGCAGGTAGAGGGGGGAGGCCATCACAGCAGACAGTGGGGGTGGGGAGCTCTCACCTATGAATCTCTTTATCTCCCCCTGCTTCTCCCTAAGATGTCCCCAGTGCCCCGCTGCTGCTGGCTGTGGAGGATGTGAGTGACAGCTCAGTGACTGTAAGCTGGGAGCCCCCAGAAAGGCTAGGGAGGCTGGGGCTCCAGGGCTATGTGCTGGAATTCCGTCAAGAAGGAGGTGAGCTCTGGGTAAATCCTGCATATACCCAGGGGAGGAGGGGTTGGGGGACAGAAGGAACAAGCCCTCAGACTCTGTAGCTGGGTCAGTCCAGAAGAAGATACAGAGGAAGGAGAGGAAGCAGTCTGCTTAATCCACTCACGACAGATTTTTGCTCCACCAACACACCTCTAAAAGCAGGAGGATATCCAGGCAGCTTCAGGAGGTGCTCCTGCAGCTCCAGAAAGTCTCTGAGTAACAAGGTTAAAAGGGTAGGTGACACTGGGGCACTCCTCTATAAGAATTAAAGTTCTAAGTCTCAGAGGACCCTGCTTTCAGGGAAGCTGAGGGAGAGGGGGTGCATTAGAATAAGAGACAGAGAGGAGAAATAGGAAGACTGTGGCCAAACTCCTGATGCCACCATGTTGTCCATCTCCATGGCAGTCAAGATCTGCCTTTGCCCCTAGTTTTCTGTGTGACTTGGCAAATGTGTCCAACCTTCTCTGGGCTTTAACAACTCCATCTCTGGCCACTACACAAGGATTCTGACATAAAGTATCTTTGATGAGAAGTCAGGGTGGAGAGCAAAGGGAAAACAAGACCAGAAAGGGAGGCCAGTTTCTTCAGATCATCAGTGAGAAAGGAAGCTCCACTGAGAAAGGGTGCCCACAGCCATCGAGCCAGGGCCTTGTGCTCTCTTCATTTCTCTCAGCCTTGGAGTGGACGCCTGTGAATGCCCGGCCCATGATGGTGACCCAGCAGACCGTGCGGAACCTGGCTCTAGGTGACAAGTTCTTCGTGCGTGTGTCTGCAGTGAGCTCTGCAGGGGCTGGCCCACCAGCTGTGCTGGAGCAACTTATCCACATCCAAGAGATCATTGGTAAAGCCCATCCCTGCTCCCCAGCCCTTCCTAGGCACCTTATCTAATGGATGGAGAAAATGAGGTCAATGGGTAGAGTCATCCCCCTCATCCCACACTTACGTGCACAAGCCACCTGCTAGCGCCATCTTGCCTTAAGAAAGTTCCAGTTTCCTCAGCAGCAAGGGAGTCTCTGGAAATCAAAGGGGCCACTTCCCTGAGTGACCTGGCTCCCAAGCATTGTAAAAAGGGCTTCCTGAACCCAGAAATGCCCCGGTCGCCTGCCTCAGAATCTCAATGCTTACAGTAATTCCATTCTTTCTAATTAATTTTAATCCCTTCAGCAGTCACGGAAGCTCATTTCCTGCCCATTTGCTTCTCATTTCATATGGCTTGGGTTCCAGATTCTCCCAAAGGTTTTGGAACAGAGAAAAGTCTTTGCTTTCCTCTTGCTGTACCACATTCCTAGTGGGAAGAAAATGAACACCCTGCAAAAGGCCTGTGAAAGTTTCTCCATCCCCAGAAGCCAGTGCTGAACTGGGAAACTGGGAGGCCAGCTGCTGTCCCCCTGCTAAGATTTCGAACCGGGGTTTTGCCATTAGAATAAGAGACAGAGAGGAGAAATAGGAAGACTGTGGCCAAACTCCTGATGCCACCATGTTGTCCATCTCCATGGCAGTCAAGATCTGCCTTTGCCCCTAGTTTTCTGTGTGACTTGGCAAATGTGTCCAACCTTCTCTGGGCTTTAACAACTCCATCTCTGGCCACTACACAAGGATTCTGACATAAAGTATCTTTGATGAGAAGTCAGGGTGGAGAGCAAAGGGAAAACAAGACCAGAAAGGGAGGCCAGTTTCTTCAGATCATCAGTGAGAAAGGAAGCTCCACTGAGAAAGGGTGCCCACAGCCATCGAGCCAGGGCCTTGTGCTCTCTTCATTTCTCTCAGCCTTGGAGTGGACGCCTGTGAATGCCCGGCCCATGATGGTGACCCAGCAGACCGTGCGGAACCTGGCTCTAGGTGACAAGTTCTTCGTGCGTGTGTCTGCAGTGAGCTCTGCAGGGGCTGGCCCACCAGCTGTGCTGGAGCAACTTATCCACATCCAAGAGATCATTGGTAAAGCCCATCCCTGCTCCCCAGCCCTTCCTAGGCACCTTATCTAATGGATGGAGAAAATGAGGTCAATGGGTAGAGTCATCCCCCTCATCCCACACTTACGTGCACAAGCCACCTGCTAGCGCCATCTTGCCTTAAGAAAGTTCCAGTTTCCTCAGCAGCAAGGGAGTCTCTGGAAATCAAAGGGCCATTTCCCCTGAGTGACCTGGCTCCCAAGCATTGTAAAAAGGGCTTCCTGAACCCAGAAATGCCCCGGTCGCCTGCCTCAGAATCTCAATGCTTACAGTAATTCCATTCTTTCTAATTAATTTTAATCCCTTCAGCAGTCACGGAAGCTCATTTCCTGCCCATTTGCTTCTCATTTCATATGGCTTGGGTTCCAGATTCTCCCAAAGGTTTTGGAACAGAGAAAAGTCTTTGCTTTCCTCTTGCTGTACCACATTCCTAGTGGGAAGAAAATGAACACCCTGCAAAAGGCCTGTGAAAGTTTCTCCATCCCCAGAAGCCAGTGCTGAACTGGGAAACTGGGAGGCCAGCTGCTGTCCCCCTGCTAAGATTTCTATTTGTAGGGTGCATTAGCCTCAAGCCTATCCTTGCTACCCTCCCAGGACTGATCAGGTTTCAGTTTGCTAATGGCAGTGAGTCATTTCGTCTGATCCAAGGTCTCTGGGGACAGCCTAGAGCCCCAGGGTGACAAGAGACATAGGCCAGCAGGTGGCCTGAAGGCTTCTCCACCTTTCTACTTGTTCCCACCTCCTGCTCTCCCAGAGGAAGAGGGGCACCCCATAGTTCTGTCCAAGGCCTCCAGAAAGAGGGGGCTTCATGATCACAGAAGGGGGTCAATTGAAATACTTTTCAGTTGAAGTAGGGGGTCAGTTGAGGGACTAAGTTGAAATACTTTTCAACTCTAAGGCCTGAATGATGTGGAAACCATGTGGCTAGGCAATATAGAATTATAGGCTGGTCCATCCAAGCCAAGCAGATCCCAAGGCACCCCAGGACTCCCTTGAGGTCACCCAGACTATTAGTGACAGTCTCAGAACCTGACTCCCACACAGGACCATCCATGTCCCACCAGGTGGCAAGAAGTCTTTTCTGGTGAATTTCAGAACCAGAGGACATCCCCATTCTTTGAGCCTGGGTGAGACATGGTCCCATCTGGCAGCTCAATATGATTCTATCCTGCAAGTGCTAGGAAGCCCTGCTGGTTCGGGATGGGGTGTTGGTGGGCATCCTGGACCTTCCCTGATGGCAAGGAAGCTCAGATTCTGAGAGCCTGCACAGCCAAGACCCTCTACTTCAAAGCCTAACATTGAAGGATTCAGCTAGATTCTGCACCCACTACTCCATTAAAATTCTTCTGGCAGGAGAGAAGGGGATTTCCTGGAGAGAAAAGTGCGGGAGGAGGCTGTGAATAAATAGGGAGTAGCCAGGCCTTCCTTATGGGCAGGGCAGGGTGGGGACCCTGTCTAGAATCGGCTGCTCAGCTGTCCTTCTTCAGCCACCTGGAGCTGCCAAACATTTCTGGCCCCCTGCAGCTGCCCCCGGAACATTCCACTTCTGACACTCTCAGGGCCAAGTGCCTGCACAGCTAATCCTCAGAGACACTGTGTTCCTTCTCACTGTCTCCTCCCTCTCTGCCCTGCATGCCACTGACCAACTGCTGCCACCTGTTAGCCACTGAGGAGCCTCAGCCACCCCCAACTGCAACCCTGCCCAGGCAGATGGTGGTGGGGGATGTTACAGCTTCCCTTAGAAGTTGGTTTTCTACCACAGCATGGGCCTGAAGTAAGATGTCAGGAAGGATCTCCAACCGCAGACTGAGAGGTAGTGGGAGGAGTGAGAGAGAAGGAAGGAAGTATGTCTTCATTTAGAAAGGGGAAAATCCCTGTCCTCCCATACGGCTTGGAGACAAAATAATAGGCAAATGGGTCTCAACAGCGACTTCTCTGAAAGCCTGAGTCAGAAGAGCAGAGGGATTAGGAAGAAGACAGTGTTGGCCACCCTTCCTCGGAATACAGGCCGGTGCAGCACACACTCCCCACTAGGGGGAGCCGGGGAGCCAGCGGGAGCCCATCTGGAGTCCTGGAATGCCATGGCTGCAGGACAAAGCCCAGCCTGGCAGGGTTAGGGCACCAAGGGAGTGCCTGGAATGCCTACCGTTTCACACCGTGGAAACCTTGCCCTCCTGGAACCTCCTAGCGCTCAACTTCTCAAGGGCCTTAGGAGATTTTGGCCCCTTGATCTGGGGGAGGAAGCCTTACCCTGTCTGCAAGGAGGCAGCCTCAGTGCATACCCAGGAGCTCTCCTGCTGGGTACAGCCAGCAGCCTTCACCGTTTTGCTACCCCTGCCACAGAAGCCTCTAAGAAGCAGCCCCACTCCCTGCTGTGTTAAGCCTAGACTCTGATTTTAATGCAGAACCCCCCAAGATCCGTGTTCCCCGCCACCTTCGTCAGACCTACATCCGGCAGGTGGGAGAGTCGATTAATCTGCAAATCCCCTTCCAGGTGAGTATGCCTCCTGACCAGGATAAGAGCTTGAGTGGTAAAAAGGACCCCCATCTGAGGTGTATTGGAGGAACCCAGGAAATGTCAGGATCCCCTTGGAGGTCTGCCTGAGATCCACCCATCAAGATGGCCTCACCCTCCCTCTGTTGTGCACATGACTCAGCTGATTCTCCCATCTGTGAGTAGGACAGGTGGCCCCTGGACAACTAGAGAATTAGGTTCTAGGACACACCTGGGGCTCTACCTGCTGCTGCCCCTCCTAGGAAAGGGCAGTGGGGTTAGCTCCCCTGAGCACTGCTTCAGAGAACCCTGGAGCTATGGGTGTCGGGGTCTGGCACCTTCTGCACCCACCCTGAAGGTTCCTCCCTCCCAGGGGAATCCCAAGCCTCAGGCCTTGTGGACCCACAATGGTCATGCCCTGGACAGTCAGCGGGTGAGTGTGCGCACCGGGGACCAGGACTCCATCCTCTTCATCCGGTCAGCCCAGCGCTCAGACTCAGGCTGCTATGAACTCACAGTACAGATGAAAGGCCTGGAGGCCAAGGCAGTCATCAACATCCTGGTGATTGGTATGGAAACAGGGGAGGCAAGGGCTGATTTGTTGGGGACCCAGAGGCCCCACCCCTGCCCCAGAACTGATGGTCAGGGGAGTCAGGCCAAGAGAGTATGACAGGAGCCAGATCTTGGCGGGAGGAGGGATTGCGGCAAGCCCAGCCCTCCCCATCACTCTCTGCTCCTGCAGAGAAACCTGGATCCCCCAGCAGCGTAAGAATATTGGATGTCTGGAACTGCAATGCTTCCCTAGAGTGGACACCACCCCAGGACACTGGCAACACGGAGCTCTTGGGCTACACAGTACAGAAGGCAGACAAAAAGACAGGGGTGAGGCCTTCTAAAGCAGAGTGGCAGGAGGAGGAAGGTCTAACTGGGGTGGGTTTGGGGAAGGGGAAGTGGTTGGAAAGGCCTGTCCACTAAGTACAGGGACCAAGGAGTTCTGGTCTGCCCACTGCTGACCCGACTCCCTGTGTGGGTTTTGGCCAAACCTTTCATCTCTGGATTTCAGTTTCCTCCCGAAGACTGCAAGGGCAGCCCTCTGAGGCCTTTCAAGCTCTAGAGCAGTGCTTCTGGAAATGTAATGTGCATGTGAATTTAGCCTGGGAATCTCGCTAAAATGCAGGTCTTAATTCAGTGGGTCCAAGGTGGGAACTGAGATCCTACACTTCTGTGAAGCTCTCAGGTGATTCTTACTTTGCAGGTCCTCAGACCACACTTTGACCAGTAAGCTTCTAGAATTCTTTGAGGTCCTCAGAGAAGTCACCTTCTCCCAGGGGTTCCTTCTCCCAATTCAAAGTCCCTTAGGCCCAAAGTTGGATGATTCAACTGGGAGATGGACCAAGCCCCTCTGAGGAAAAGGCCACCGAATGGAGCCGGGAGGGTGAGGGCATGGCAGGGCGAGGGTGACTGGGCCAGGGTTCTTGTAGCAATGGTTCACAGTGCTGGAGCGCTACCACCCGACCACCTGCACCATCTCCGACCTCATCGTGGGGAACTCTTACTCCTTCCGGGTCTTCTCAGAAAACCTGTGTGGACTCAGTGACTCAGCAGCCGTCACCAAGGAGCTCGCCCACATCCAGAAGACAGGTGGGTCCAGGTCCAAGACCAGAAACCAAGGCAGGCCTAGCCATGCTGACCGTTCTCCCTGTCTCTGCCTTTTCCTTAGTGTGTCAGCAGCCTCCCTGTGTACTTCTCATGGGAGTCCACTTGCCAGAACTTTTACTGCCCTTTCCATACCCACTCCACAGCTATGTGGGCACACACATTCACAGAGTGACTGTAAAAAAGATATGGATGTGGTTGATTGATTATAACAAACACATCAGAGCAAACCCATGCAAATGAGAAACATCCCTTGGGAGACTGTGCACTTATTCTAAAGACACCAACATCATAGCAGGCACCAGGTCTCCTCTACAGTGGCTCAAGAGAACTACCCTGAAGGGCAACATGTGTAGTTAGGTAGACTGGTGAGTTTACTGAAAGCAAACTCCCAACCCTAATATAGTGCCACAGAGATGGACAAGAGAGACATGAATATTTACTGTTTCTACACAGGCACATGATCCTCTTGCATCAAATGTGACATTCCAAATCCTTTCTCATGTCATCCTGCATGTCACCTGGGTGTTGGACCTAGGGGCCGTATATAGTCTGTGGGGTCTGCAGAAAGCACATGCTTTTAAACACTAACCTAAGCAGCACAGAATTAGGAAGACGTTTTTTGCTGTTGTTTGTTTAAGAAGAAAGCCAGTAAAATCTCCAAAGACAAACAGAAATAAACTGTGGAATGGCTGGTTTTTTAGTCTTCACCCTCAGTCAAGATAATTCCCCTCTCTGCTTTCTTTGTGACTCACCCAGCTGTGGTTTTGGTTTTCCTCTGCATCTTTGAGGTAGTCTGTCTCTAAGTTCCTGCATGTTGATTGTGCCTGGCTTCCCAAAGATCCCAGGAGCCTTGGGTCCTGCCATGGGGTGAGGGCATGGCAGGGCGAGGGTGACTGGGCCAGGGTTCTTGTAGCAATGGTTCACAGTGCTGGAGCGCTACCACCCGACCACCTGCACCATCTCCGACCTCATCGTGGGGAACTCTTACTCCTTCCGGGTCTTCTCAGAAAACCTGTGTGGACTCAGTGACTCAGCAGCCGTCACCAAGGAGCTCGCCCACATCCAGAAGACAGGTGGGTCCAGGTCCAAGACCAGAAACCAAGGCAGGCCTAGCCATGCTGACCGTTCTCCCTGTCTCTGCCTTTTCCTTAGTGTGTCAGCAGCCTCCCTGTGTACTTCTCATGGGAGTCCACTTGCCAGAACTTTTACTGCCCTTTCCATACCCACTCCACAGCTATGTGGGCACACACATTCACAGAGTGACTGTAAAAAAAAAAAAATGGATGTGGTTGATTGATTATAACAAACACATCAGAGCAAACCCATGCAAATGAGAAACATCCCTTGGGAGACTGTGCACTTATTCTAAAGACACCAACATCATAGCAGGCACCAGGTCTCCTCTACAGTGGCTCAAGAGAACTACCCTGAAGGGCAACATGTGTAGTTAGGTAGACTGGTGAGTTTACTGAAAGCAAACTCCCAACCCTAATATAGTGCCACAGAGATGGACAAGAGAGACATGAATATTTACTGTTTCTACACAGGCACATGATCCTCTTGCATCAAATGTGACATTCCAAATCCTTTCTCATGTCATCCTGCATGTCACCTGGGTGTTGGACCTAGGGGCCGTATATAGTCTGTGGGGTCTGCAGAAAGCACATGCTTTTAAACACTAACCTAAGCAGCACAGAATTAGGAAGACGTTTTTTGCTGTTGTTTGTTTAAGAAGAAAGCCAGTAAAATCTCCAAAGACAAACAGAAATAAACTGTGGAATGGCTGGTTTTTTAGTCTTCACCCTCAGTCAAGATAATTCCCCTCTCTGCTTTCTTTGTGACTCACCCAGCTGTGGTTTTGGTTTTCCTCTGCATCTTTGAGGTAGTCTGTCTCTAAGTTCCTGCATGTTGATTGTGCCTGGCTTCCCAAAGATCCCAGGAGCCTTGGGTCCTGCCATGGGGCTCCAGAGGTAGAGGCAGGGACGAAATGAATTGTCACCTGGTCTCATTCTTCCTCCAGACCACCAGCTGTCTGCTCAAAGAGCCATAGTCAGCATGTGACCTTCCACCTCCTAAGCCACAAACTCATGAAGTCCACCTCCTAAGTCACAAACTCATCCATGAAGGGTCTTAGTTTACCATCTATTAGCTGGGAATGACAAACTTACCCTTCCAAAGGAATGCTGTGTAGATTAATGGTATACCTAGAAGTAAGCAGTACTGATTATTTTAGGAAAACGAATGAGGTCAGTTTTGAGAGGTCTCCTCCTGTAACTTCAAATTCACCACAACTTTCTCCCCTGAAACCAGATATTGTTGCCAAACCTAAGAGCTTTGTTGAACGAGATCTCTCAGAAGCCCCCTCATTCACTCAGCCCCTGGCTGACCACACCTCCACCCCCGGCTACAGCACACAGCTCTGCTGCAGTGTCCGAGCATCTCCCAAGGTGAGGGGTAGGGGCACTGGGGTTGAAGAATCATTCCAGACAACTCTGCCTAAGCCTCAGGATGGCCTTCGGCAACCTCATCCTGGCCCACACCCTCCCGAGCTCTCCTCTGACCTTGCTTCCTCAGCCCAAGATCATCTGGATGAAAAACAAGATGGACATCCGGGGTGATCCCAAATACCGAGCTCTCTCTGAGCAAGGTGTCTGCACCCTAGAGATTCGGAAACCCAGCCCCTTCGATTCCGGAGTCTACACCTGCAAGGCCATCAATGTTCTGGGAGAGGCATCTGTGGACTGCCAGCTGGAGGTGAAAGGTGAGAGCTTGAGAGAGGTTGTTTTTTAGGAGTCTGTGGCAGACCAGGAGAAGCCAAATGATCCCCTGCTGGACTAGATGAGGCTGAGCATTGACAATCAAGGCAAGATGAGGGCAGTAAGGGCAGAGGTCAGGCTCTTAGGGGGACTTTCCAGAGGGAGGAGGGCTCACTATGGGTAAAGAAGGTGTTCCAGTCTGCCTCACAGAGGGATCACTGGGGTCCCTCTGCTTTCTTTGTGACTCACCCAGCTGTGGTTTTGGTTTTCCTCTGCATCTTTGAGGTAGTCTGTCTCTAAGTTCCTGCATGTTGATTGTGCCTGGCTTCCCAAAGATCCCAGGAGCCTTGGGTCCTGCCATGGGGCTCCAGAGGTAGAGGCAGGGACGAAATGAATTGTCACCTGGTCTCATTCTTCCTCCAGACCACCAGCTGTCTGCTCAAAGAGCCATAGTCAGCATGTGACCTTCCACCTCCTAAGCCACAAACTCATGAAGTCCACCTCCTAAGTCACAAACTCATCCATGAAGGGTCTTAGTTTACCATCTATTAGCTGGGAATGACAAACTTACCCTTCCAAAGGAATGCTGTGTAGATTAATGGTATACCTAGAAGTAAGCAGTACTGATTATTTTAGGAAAACGAATGAGGTCAGTTTTGAGAGGTCTCCTCCTGTAACTTCAAATTCACCACAACTTTCTCCCCTGAAACCAGATATTGTTGCCAAACCTAAGAGCTTTGTTGAACGAGATCTCTCAGAAGCCCCCTCATTCACTCAGCCCCTGGCTGACCACACCTCCACCCCCGGCTACAGCACACAGCTCTGCTGCAGTGTCCGAGCATCTCCCAAGGTGAGGGGTAGGGGCACTGGGGTTGAAGAATCATTCCAGACAACTCTGCCTAAGCCTCAGGATGGCCTTCGGCAACCTCATCCTGGCCCACACCTCCCGAGCTCTCCTCTGACCTTGCTTCCTCAGCCCAAGATCATCTGGATGAAAAACAAGATGGACATCCGGGTGATCCCAAATACCGAGCTCTTTTGAGCAAGGTGTCTGCACCCTAGAGATTCGGAAACCCAGCCCCTTCGATTCCGGAGTCTACACCTGCAAGGCCATCAATGTTCTGGGAGAGGCATCTGTGGACTGCCAGCTGGAGGTGAAAGGTGAGAGCTTGAGAGAGGTTGTTTTTTAGGAGTCTGTGGCAGACCAGGAGAAGCCAAATGATCCCCTGCTGGACTAGATGAGGCTGAGCATTGACAATCAAGGCAAGATGAGGGCAGTAAGGGCAGAGGTCAGGCTCTTAGGGGGACTTTCCAGAGGGAGGAGGGCTCACTATGGGTAAAGAAGGTGTTCCAGTCTGCCTCACAGAGGGATCACTGGGGTGAGGGCATGAGACTCACTCACCCTCTGCTTGGGTCCCCAGCAGACACTCACCCCTTCCCTGAGCTCTAACCTTCGGGTCTCTCCCAGCCTCAGCCACACACTGAAGAGCCGCTGGCCGAAGCTGTGATGAGGAGAAAGGTAACGAGCTGCATGCCCTCCCTCTGTGGCCTCTGGGGGGAGGCCAAGAGTGGGGTGTGGGTAAGAAGGGAAGGTGGCAGTCAGCTCTGAGTATAACGCTTCAGTCAGGCAGTGCACACGCACAGTCCTGGGGGTGCTCCAGAGAGACAGCACGGTTGGGTGATACTGGTAAGGCTGGGAAGGGGTAGCATTCAGTGAAAGGAACTCATTGGAGGGCACAAGACAGGGTCTAGTCCTGGCTCTGAATAACCTTAGGCCAGGGCATTCCCTTGGACTTATTTCCTCAGTCAGAAAAGTAGGGGCAACAGCCATGCCCTGACAGCCCTTCCCAGGTGTCTGAAGTCCTGGAAGAGTTAGGAGGTGTCCTACAGCTGCAGTTGGCAGAGCTGAGACCTGGGCTTTGGGTCTAAGGGCCTAAGGGCAGGGAGGCCTGGGAAGGAAAGAGGGGTATGGCTTCTCCCTCCCCATATCATCTCTTTGGCAGGGAATGCATCGCTCAGCTCTACCAAACAGCAGGGGCTCATGAAACATTCCCTGCCAGATGCTTCAAGCCTGAGGGGTCAGGGAAGCCCAGCCCACATCCGGGGTGATCCCAAATACCGAGCTCTCTCTGAGCAAGGTGTCTGCACCCTAGAGATTCGGAAACCCAGCCCCTTCGATTCCGGAGTCTACACCTGCAAGGCCATCAATGTTCTGGGAGAGGCATCTGTGGACTGCCAGCTGGAGGTGAAAGGTGAGAGCTTGAGAGAGGTTGTTTTTTAGGAGTCTGTGGCAGACCAGGAGAAGCCAAATGATCCCCTGCTGGACTAGATGAGGCTGAGCATTGACAATCAAGGCAAGATGAGGGCAGTAAGGGCAGAGGTCAGGCTCTTAGGGGGACTTTCCAGAGGGAGGAGGGCTCACTATGGGTAAAGAAGGTGTTCCAGTCTGCCTCACAGAGGGATCACTGGGGTGAGGGCATGAGACTCACTCACCCTCTGCTTGGGTCCCCAGCAGACACTCACCCCTTCCCTGAGCTCTAACCTTCGGGTCTCTCCCAGCCTCAGCCACACACTGAAGAGCCGCTGGCCGAAGCTGTGATGAGGAGAAAGGTAACGAGCTGCATGCCCTCCCTCTGTGGCCTCTGGGGGGAGGCCAAGAGTGGGGTGTGGGTAAGAAGGGAAGGTGGCAGTCAGCTCTGAGTATAACGCTTCAGTCAGGCAGTGCACACGCACAGTCCTGGGGGTGCTCCAGAGAGACAGCACGGTTGGGTGATACTGGTAAGGCTGGGAAGGGGTAGCATTCAGTGAAAGGAACTCATTGGAGGGCACAAGACAGGGTCTAGTCCTGGCTCTGAATAACCTTAGGCCAGGGCATTCCCTTGGACTTATTTCCTCAGTCAGAAAAGTAGGGGCAACAGCCATGCCCTGACAGCCCTTCCCAGGTGTCTGAAGTCCTGGAAGAGTTAGGAGGTGTCCTACAGCTGCAGTTGGCAGAGCTGAGACCTGGGCTTTGGGTCTAAGGGCCTAAGGGCAGGGAGGCCTGGGAAGGAAAGAGGGGTATGGCTTCTCCCTCCCCATATCATCTCTTTGGCAGGGAATGCATCGCTCAGCTCTACCAAACAGCAGGGGCTCATGAAACATTCCCTGCCAGATGCTTCAAGCCTGAGGGGTCAGGGAAGCCCAGCCCAGAGTCAAGTTCCCCAGAGGCTGGAGGTCTCCATCCCCATAGTGACAGCTGATGGCTTTGCTCCTTGGTACCTGCCTAGCCTCCATCGCTCACGCAGGAATGGGCCTAGTAGGCCCCTGGACAGGCTTCTCAGAACATAAGGGGCCCTGGAAGGTGCAAAGATTGAAGCTCTCCTACAGAGGGTTGTCTGCTGGGCAGGGAGCACTTGAATAAAGGTGTGTGGTGTTACAGTGCAGGGGCCTCTGTGTTGGTAAGCGTCATCATGACGGGGGCGCCGCTGTGTCACCATGAAGGGGTGTTGAATGTGTCACCATGAGGGAGTCTCCACCATGAGGAAGGAGCCAGTGGGAGGAGACTAATGGTCTCATGAGGGCTTTCCAGGTAGGAGATTTTTTAGGATCTTGTTTCATATTCAGGGTTTGCTAGCCTAAGAGGATAACTATAGGATCAGACACACCCTTCTCTGGAACCCCCCGTCCTCCAAACTCCTCCATGTCCTCCCCACCCCCTTAATTTCTGCCAGGGTTGTCTGTAGCCCTCAGTGGTGGGGTGCATTCTCCATGAGGGTTCACAGTCTTTTATTAGTGAAGTGGCCCTGAGGGAAGGGCCTGGAGTTGCTAGTCCCAATTAGAACCTGGCCCCTTTCTCCTCTGTATCAGGAACTTTGGTTTGGGCCAAGAGTAGACCCTCCCCACAGGGTCTATTCTAAAGGCCTAGATTCTGCAACAGAGCCTCAAAGCCCATGAACACCATGCTAAGTGCCAGGGGTACTGAGGTACTTAAACTCTGGGAAGACATTCTTATCCACATACTCAGGAGGACAGTCTCCTCTGGCTTGATCAACCTGTCATACTTCATCCCGCAGTGCCCATAGTAGTCCACTTTCCCTTGTTCATCCCCTCTTCAGGCAAGTAGAATGTTCCCAAGAGTTGACATGTCTGGGGGTCTCCTCTCTGTTTGGCCTAGAAGCTTCAAATAGGGGTGTCACCTAGGAGGGTACATATCTAGCGCTGAGAGCTGGTAGAGCTGGTGGCCCAGATGACAAGTACCAGCTTTAGTGTCTTGGAATGCCCAGGGCAAGAATGAGGGCTCAGTGCTGCCCTCTAGTGGCTATTTGGGGCCCACACCTACCTTTCCACACTAGCTCCAGGGAACTTGGAATCCCCACTCAGGGTCCAAGGGCTAGTGGAGAATAAAGCTAATACTGGGTATTATTTATGGATCTGTTCTTTCTGCCTCCCGAAGTATAACTCTGGAATCCCAAGGGCAAGGAGAACCGGCGCCCTGGCATGCAACATAGCTTGGAGGGTTCTGGGAGGTAGGAATGAAAGGCTCCTTGTTTCCTGCCTGTCAGTGACTCTGGTCACCTTCTCCTACAGAACAGGAGAGAAAACCAGGTCAGGACATCCAGTTTCTATCCTTCCCTCCATCTTGGTCGGGATCTTTTCCTCTCATTAAGCTTGGTCCCAGGGCTGCAACACCACTACCTAAGACAAGCAGACTCACTTGCCTGCTTTGGGAGCTGAGCTTGCCCTCTGGGTCTACATGATTCCATGACAGTCTCACTGTCCCTAGGCCCACTCAACCTGATGTACTGGGCTGCCTGTGGGTTGATCAGGCAGATGCGGAGGCTCAAGACACTTCCCTCCTCCACTTAGGTTGCCTGGTTCTTTCCCTAGGGACTGACCTTCCAAACCTTCTCCAAGACCTTGAGGTGCAGATCACAGCCACAACCCATAGCCCACAGCAGGGAGAGAGAGACAAGGGAGACAAGTGGGACAGTAGGGAGGTGAGTACTGGGCTGAGATGCCTCCGCTGAGGGCAGATGGGAGCAGGAGGTGGAGTCTAGTCATCGGGCCTCTCTTCTGGAGGGTCCGCATCAATGGGGGGTGTAGGTTGGCAGCGGAAGTGGTCATTCCAAATTTTAAGGAAGGTAACTCGAAACTTCTGGATGCGGAAGGCATAGACGATGGGATTCATGGCCGAGTTGCCGTGTGAGAGGAAGATGGCGATGTATATGAGGATGCTGGGCTTATGGCAGGAGGGGCAGAAGAGGGTGATGCAGTTAAGGATGTGTAAGGGCAACCAGCTGAGGGCGAAGAGGAGGAGGATGAGGGCCAGTGATTTGGCGATCTTCAGCTCCTTCCCATAGTACTTCTGCGGGTCACCAGAAGAGGCTGATACCTTCTTGTTGAGCTGTTTGCGGATCAGATAGAAGACCTCCAGGTAGATGAGGACCATGAGCAGCAGTGGAGGGAGCACCCAGACAAAGAAGTTAAAGTAGACCATGTACTCCATGCTGATGACCTTCTCAAACTGGCACTCGATCACAGGCTCACCCACACTGCCATTGGCCAGCCACTCCCGTTCTACTGCTCTCAGGTTGTTCCAGCCAAACATAGGTGTCAGGCCTACCACAAAGGAGAGAATCCAGCACCCAGCGATGGCCACCACAGCCCTTCGAGGAGTCACCACTGTCTTGTACCTGAAGGAGAGGAGGGAAGAGTGTGAGGCCCCCTTCTCAGTTCACCCAGCCCCTGGAGGTCTCTAAGAGGAGACTCCTGCCTAGCGATGACCCAATGAGTGGGGAGTTACATGTCTTTGGCTCTAGGGCAAAATCTTTGGAATCTAAAATTTAGGCCAGAACTTGCAATGCACTGGCTCATGTCACCTGCTGAGGGTGGAAAAAAAATCATAGAAGAAAAAAACAAATGAACTCCTTTAGGAGTTTTACTAAAATTACCAGGGTAAGAAATTGCTCACATGTGCTTGGCCCACCCCACTGGTGACCTTATCATTGCTTCATGACAGCCCCCCTGTGGTAGAAAAGCACTATCAGAATGAGGGCCCATTTGACAGCTGAGAAAACTGATGTTCCAAGTAGTCTTGTGCTCTGTCCAAGACCACATGGAGAGTAACAGTGCTGTCTTGTGCTTTCTAGCTGACCACACAACAGAATGATTAACAACCCCATCCCTTGGGACAGCTGACACACTATCATAAAAAGCTTTCCCTCACCCCCTGCTTTTGGCTCAGTCCCATCTTGCCAGTGGCCCCATCCCCCAGTGACTTCATCCTTACCTCCTCTCCCTTTTCAGTCTGTACAGTGCCTATGTCCTGAATGGCGGATCTCAACAAGCAGCTCTCCACCCCAAACGGCCGAGTTGCCGTGTGAGAGGAAGATGGCGATGTATATGAGGATGCTGGGCTTATGGCAGGAGGGGCAGAAGAGGGTGATGCAGTTAAGGATGTGTAAGGGCAACCAGCTGAGGGCGAAGAGGAGGAGGATGAGGGCCAGTGATTTGGCGATCTTCAGCTCCTTCCCATAGTACTTCTGCGGGTCACCAGAAGAGGCTGATACCTTCTTGTTGAGCTGTTTGCGGATCAGATAGAAGACCTCCAGGTAGATGAGGACCATGAGCAGCAGTGGAGGGAGCACCCAGACAAAGAAGTTAAAGTAGACCATGTACTCCATGCTGATGACCTTCTCAAACTGGCACTCGATCACAGGCTCACCCACACTGCCATTGGCCAGCCACTCCCGTTCTACTGCTCTCAGGTTGTTCCAGCCAAACATAGGTGTCAGGCCTACCACAAAGGAGAGAATCCAGCACCCAGCGATGGCCACCACAGCCCTTCGAGGAGTCACCACTGTCTTGTACCTGAAGGAGAGGAGGGAAGAGTGTGAGGCCCCCTTCTCAGTTCACCCAGCCCCTGGAGGTCTCTAAGAGGAGACTCCTGCCTAGCGATGACCCAATGAGTGGGGAGTTACATGTCTTTGGCTCTAGGGCAAAATCTTTGGAATCTAAAATTTAGGCCAGAACTTGCAATGCACTGGCTCATGTCACCTGCTGAGGGTGGAAAAAAAATCATAGAAGAAAAAAACAAATGAACTCCTTTAGGAGTTTTACTAAAATTACCAGGGTAAGAAATTGCTCACATGTGCTTGGCCCACCCCCACTGGTGACCTTATCATTGCTTCATGACAGCCCCCCTGTGGTAGAAAAGCACTATCAGAATGAGGGCCCATTTGACAGCTGAGAAAACTGATGTTCCAAGTAGTCTTGTGCTCTGTCCAAGACCACATGGAGAGTAACAGTGCTGTCTTGTGCTTTCTAGCTGACCACACAACAGAATGATTAACAACCCCATCCCTTGGGACAGCTGACACACTATCATAAAAAGCTTTCCCTCACCCCCTGCTTTTGGCTCAGTCCCATCTTGCCAGTGGCCCCATCCCCCAGTGACTTCATCCTTACCTCCTCTCCCTTTTCAGTCTGTACAGTGCCTATGTCCTGAATGGCGGATCTCAACAAGCAGCTCTCCACCCCAAACTAGTTCGGAATTATTCTCAGGAAATAAAACTGATGTTTACTGAGGAATACAAGCAAGAGACTCCCATTTGTGCATGTATGCATGGGTGCATTCATTCATTTTTTGAGTGCTTTATGTGCCGGACATTGGTCTCTGTGCTGGGAGTACGAAAAAGAATTCCTGCCTCTATGGAGCTAACATTTTGGGTGAAGAAATAGATAACGCAAAAGTAAGGAAATAAACAAACAAGACAACTACAGATTGCGATATGTCCTTTGAAGGAAATACATAGGCCTATGTAAAGGGGCAGAGGCACCAACCTTTTAAATGCCATTAACCCACACAGATGATGAAAACATTTAGATGACACAGAAAATGAATGAGGGGGCTTCCCTGGTGGTCCAGTGGGTAAAGACAATGCCTTGCAGTGCAAGGGGTGCCGGTTTGATCCCTAGCCTGGGAAGATCCCACGTGTCATGGAACAGCTGGACCGATGTGTCCAATTACTAAGCCAGAGCTCTGGAGCACATGTGCCCAGAGCCGGTGCTCTGCGCCAACAGAGGCCACCGCGATGGGAGGCCTACACAGGCCAAAGAACAAAGATGGATGAAAATAGATAAATGAAAGACCAATAGAAATGGCCCGCCCACCCCCTCCCTCCCCAACCTGCCCCTCCCACCCACCCCACAAAAAAGAAGGAAGGATGTCCCAGGCATCCAAATCCTTCACAAAAAAGAAAGAAAAAAGAAAATGAATGAGACTGCCCATGGTACACGACTCTCTGTCTACATTTGTCTCCAAGGTTGAGGGGACGCCCTCTAGGTGGGGCTCCCCACTTCCCTTTAAACCAATCCAGCCAGCAGCCAGCATGTCCTCTGCCCACACACTGGCCTTGAACGAGTGCCAAAGACTGGAGTCTGCCTGGCTCTGGGCTGAGGAGCTGGCATAGCCTAGCAGTTTGTCCAGTTGTTATTTTCCAATGCAGCATCTGAGATGGATGAAGTGCCCTCCTGAGCATGTAAACAGCTACTGAGACCCATGAGTGTGAAGGTGGAGGCCTCTCTCTAGCTGTTTTCTTCCATCCTGTATCTGCAGAATCTGCAGCTTTCTCCTTCACAGCAGTGATACCTAAGGTCACTCTCACCTTGGACCAAAGCCCACTGCTTCTTGAAGGCTTTACAGGAATGGGAAGGGGAATGATTTGAGGATGCAAGAAACTGGACCCACTCCCACCCCATCTAAAAACTGAGCATGAGAAGGGACCTTTGGAACCTCATCTCCAATCTCATCATTCCACTGGGGAAACGGAGGCCCCTAGAAGATTCTGCCACCACAGTGTGGTACCCCCTCCCCTACTCTGTAATCACAGAGTCCTTGTGTCCCCAGAGCTCCAAGGAGTCTTGAAAGCTGTCCAGTTTGCTTGTGCCTGTAGTTTTGGGCAGAGGCACCAACCTTTTAAATGCCATTAACCCACACAGATGATGAAAACATTTAGATGACACAGAAAATGAATGAGGGGGCTTCCCTGGTGGTCCAGTGGGTAAAGACAATGCCTTGCAGTGCAAGGGGTGCCGGTTTGATCCCTAGCCTGGGAAGATCCCACGTGTCATGGAACAGCTGGACCGATGTGTCCAATTACTAAGCCAGAGCTCTGGAGCACATGTGCCCAGAGCCGGTGCTCTGCGCCAACAGAGGCCACCGCGATGGGAGGCCTACACAGGCCAAAGAACAAAGATGGATGAAAATAGATAAATGAAAGACCAATAGAAATGGCCCGCCTGCTCCCCTCCCTCCCCAACCTGCCCCTCCCCACCCACCCCACAAAAAAGAAGGAAGGATGTCCCAGGCATCCAAATCCTTCACAAAAAAGAAAGAAAAAAGAAAATGAATGAGACTGCCCATGGTACACGACTCTCTGTCTACATTTGTCTCCAAGGTTGAGGGGACGCCCTCTAGGTGGGGCTCCCCACTTCCCTTTAAACCAATCCAGCCAGCAGCCAGCATGTCCTCTGCCCACACACTGGCCTTGAACGAGTGCCAAAGACTGGAGTCTGCCTGGCTCTGGGCTGAGGAGCTGGCATAGCCTAGCAGTTTGTCCAGTTGTTATTTTCCAATGCAGCATCTGAGATGGATGAAGTGCCCTCCTGAGCATGTAAACAGCTACTGAGACCCATGAGTGTGAAGGTGGAGGCCTCTCTCTAGCTGTTTTCTTCCATCCTGTATCTGCAGAATCTGCAGCTTTCTCCTTCACAGCAGTGATACCTAAGGTCACTCTCACCTTGGACCAAAGCCCACTGCTTCTTGAAGGCTTTACAGGAATGGGAAGGGGAATGATTTGAGGATGCAAGAAACTGGACCCACTCCCACCCCATCTAAAAACTGAGCATGAGAAGGGACCTTTGGAACCTCATCTCCAATCTCATCATTCCACTGGGGAAACGGAGGCCCCTAGAAGATTCTGCCACCACAGTGTGGTACCCCCTCCCCTACTCTGTAATCACAGAGTCCTTGTGTCCCCAGAGCTCCAAGGAGTCTTGAAAGCTGTCCAGTTTGCTTGTGCCTATCTGTAGTTTTCTTAGATCTAATCCTTGCATTCTTGCTGTAACTAAAGCCTATTTCTGCCTCTTGAATCCCCAGAAGGATAGTTAGGCTGGTGTATACTTTGGAGTCAAAGATCCATGTCTGAGTCCCAGGTCTGCAACCTATTAGATTAATTTTTCCTCTGTAAAATGAGACTAAAGGACCTACTTCAGATGATAATATATGTGAAATGCTCTGTAAGCACCCCACCAACATTCCTGTTCTTGAGCTCTTACCCCTCCAAGCCCCACCTGGGAAACCCTGCTATCTTTAGATGTTCAGCAAACATAGCCCAGTGGACCTGAAAACATCTGTCTCAGGACTTGTTTCTGATAAGTTCAAAGTACTTCCCACATGTCCTATGGTGAAAGAAGTTCTGACCGATCCTATGGGGTGAGACTAAAGGAGTACAGTAGATTCTATCAAAAGAGAAAATGGTTAAGGTACTCTGCCACAGCTGCCGTAAGACAGGAGGGCAGGTCCCTGGGGTAAGCCTCAGCAGGGCCAAATGGGGCTGCAGCTACAGCTGCAGAAGGAAGGATGGAGGCCAGGTATGCCCATCACAACCTGTCACATATATGATTTCTATCATATTTATCATTTACAAAGTGCTTTTACATTCATGTCTTAGGTAATTCCCATTACCACTATGCAAGCTAAGTACAGCATGTAGTGGAATCCCTGTTTTACAGATCAGGAATGTGAGGTCCAGAAATGGGCAACAACTTGCCCAGGTCTCCTGAGTCCAAGATCAGCTATCCTCAGGGCATCAGGCAGACTATGGGTTGTTCAAACGTGTGTAATTGGCAGCCTGGGACTATTCCTTTTCTACAAGCTTTAAAATAGGAATGTTTATACCCTATTCAAAGATGGTACTGCCTGAAGAAAGAAGAGTAGACAAGGTGACCTCTGGTATCACCATCCAGCTTAAGGCCTGGAGGAAGGGGTGCCTAGTCCAGGACTCATACCTCGGCAATGATGACACACCAAGAGAGGAGGTGAATTCTAACAGTGTTCCAGGTGGGAGAGGAGGAAGCAACTTCTGGCTAGAGAGGTGCCCCCCTCTTCCGTTCCCCTCTGCCTTCTCAACTTCTTGGAGTCCTGGGGTTAAAGCTTTCCTAGGGGTCCCCCAGGGCCAGGTCCCAGCAGACCCTGCAGCTTAGGGTATCAGTTCTCATCTGTTTTTCTTGCTATTTTCTCCATAGTGGGAAAGGGCTAGACTCAGAAACTTGGCTGGAGTAGGGGCAGGCTCTCACAGGAAGGGCTGCCTCCCAGGGCTGTGAGAAAAATTCACTTCTCTTTACCCATGGGAAATAGAAGCAGAGGCTGCAAGTTTGGGGGTGCACATTTGGTATGGCATGTTCAATGTGCCACAAGTGCTTGTCCCTCCCAAGGCATGGTCTGAGGCCTCCTCACCCCTGGGGCTATGCTGAGAGCTAGTCAGAGACATGGCTGCCCTCAGTAGTGTGCAATCTCAGATAGATACAGGGAAAGCAATAGTGTAGAGGCCCTGGGGCACCAAATGGAGCCCTGCCCACAAGCACGCAGGGCAGGCAGCTCTTTGAAGATGTCACTGATGGGACCAGGGGAGCACTGCCTGCTGCTGGAGCTCCCTCATAGTGTGACCATCCCCTCACTGATGAGATATTCCTTTGGTAAAGAATCACTCTCTCTGTGTGTTATTTTTAAAGCCAAGGTAACACTAGCTCATAGTAAGAATTACTTTATTTGATGATGATAACATGATAAAACTGGGTACCTAGAGCACGTAAGGTGGCAAGACACCAAGAGGAAAAGGGAAAGAGACAGAAGAGTCCCCTGCTGCCAAAAGCTGGCCTAGCTGAACAGACAAGTATTTCATAACATAGCTGTTGCAAGAGTAACTAACTATGGTTTAGATGTCAAAATTAGGGAAGGAGGGTTACAAATCCTGCACCCAAATAGGGCAAGGCAGAGGAGGTCTTTGCTGTTTGTCTGGAAACCTTGGCATGGCTGCCATAGGAGAAAAGGAGGTTGTGCAGGCTAAGTGAGAGGGATAGTCAAAAATGATAGTTAACAGGTTGATAGCAATAAGAACAATGCTAATACAAGGTAACATGTATTAATACTCTTCATGTGCTGGCACCAACTTTACAGATAGCCCTGTGAGTTCGGCATTATTATGATTATTATTCTCATTTTCTAATCACAGCAACTGAGACTCAGATTATACAATATATCCAACATCATTTAGTAAGTAAGAGGTAGAGACAGAATTTCTAAGACTGAGATTTGCCCGAATCCAAAGCCCATGTTGGACCCTGTCTCTGGTACTTTGGGAAGATAGAGGACTAGGGGCTCAGAGGGTGGAGGTCCAGCCCAAAAGAAGGGAGTCATGATGGGTCTCACCTGCTTCAGGAAACTCACAGACTGGGCAGTTCTGAAGATGGCAGCAAGCCTGCCCGGAAGGCCCCCTCCACCCCCAAGTCTGACTTCTTGTAGCCCTCAGACTGGTCTGTTCATGATCTGCTCAGCTGTTTAGTCATCAGTGCCAGGGCAACTAGGCAGCTGAGGCTCCCTCCCTTTCATTCATAAACAGATATTCATGGAGGGCTTTTTGGTGCCAGGTTAAGGAATATTAAAGAGGACAGGCTTTCAGGAAAGTAGCCTTCTAGAGTCAGGGACAGGCAAACAATCTATAAACCAATGAACAAATCATTTGAGATCTATCAAATGAAATAAATAGGACATCCTGAGAGTGAGTGTCTGGGTATGGAGTGCTACTGATTTGGGTTGTGTGTGTGGTCAAGACAGCCACACTGGGGAGGAGACACTGAGCTGAGAGCAACATGATCACCCAAGGCAGACAGGTATAAGGCATAGGTGGCAAAGGCCTTAGACTGGAGTGTGCTTAAGGAGCAGGGCAGCTAGTGAGGGCTTTGTGGGAGTGAAGGCAAGAGACAGGGCTGGGCTGTCAGACATATGGTCTCAGATGGCCACCTGGGCTAGGTAGCTGTCAGGAGGTCATTAGGGAAGGAGGGTTACAAATCCTGCACCCAAATAGGGCAAGGCAGAGGAGGTCTTTGCTGTTTGTCTGGAAACCTTGGCATGGCTGCCATAGGAGAAAAGGAGGTTGTGCAGGCTAAGTGAGAGGGATAGTCAAAAATGATAGTTAACAGGTTGATAGCAATAAGAACAATGCTAATACAAGGTAACATGTATTAATACTCTTCATGTGCTGGCACCAACTTTACAGATAGCCCTGTGAGTTCGGCATTATTATGATTATTATTCTCATTTTCTAATCACAGCAACTGAGACTCAGATTATACAATATATCCAACATCATTTAGTAAGTAAGAGGTAGAGACAGAATTTCTAAGACTGAGATTTGCCCGAATCCAAAGCCCATGTTGGACCCTGTCTCTGGTACTTTGGGAAGATAGAGGACTAGGGGCTCAGAGGGTGGAGGTCCAGCCCAAAAGAAGGGAGTCATGATGGGTCTCACCTGCTTCAGGAAACTCACAGACTGGGCAGTTCTGAAGATGGCAGCAAGCCTGCCCGGAAGGCCCCCTCCACCCCCAAGTCTGACTTCTTGTAGCCCTCAGACTGGTCTGTTCATGATCTGCTCAGCTGTTTAGTCATCAGTGCCAGGGCAACTAGGCAGCTGAGGCTCCCTCCCTTTCATTCATAAACAGATATTCATGGAGGGCTTTTTGGTGCCAGGTTAAGGAATATTAAAGAGGACAGGCTTTCAGGAAAGTAGCCTTCTAGAGTCAGGGACAGGCAAACAATCTATAAACCAATGAACAAATCATTTGAGATCTATCAAATGAAATAAATAGGACATCCTGAGAGTGAGTGTCTGGGTATGGAGTGCTACTGATTTGGGTTGTGTGTGTGGTCAAGACAGCCACACTGGGGAGGAGACACTGAGCTGAGAGCAACATGATCACCCAAGGCAGACAGGTATAAGGCATAGGTGGCAAAGGCCTTAGACTGGAGTGTGCTTAAGGAGCAGGGCAGCTAGTGAGGGCTTTGTGGGAGTGAAGGCAAGAGACAGGGCTGGGCTGTCAGACATATGGTCTCAGATGGCCACCTGGGCTAGGTAGGACATGTACAAGGTCTCAAGGTCTTATTCTTGTGTAGGGAAAGCCACTGTAAGCAAAGGAGGAATAATATAGTCCAATTTCTGTTTTTGAAAGCTACCTTGGGCTACAGTGCAGAATGTGCAGTGAGGAAAGCAAGAACATCACAGTGAGCCTATTTCAGCTGTCCAGGCAAGATGCAAGGATTCCTTGCTTGGCTCAGTGATAAAGAACTTGCCTGCCAATGCAACAGACATAAGAGACATGGGTTCAATTCCTAGCTTAGGAAGATCCCCTGGAGGAGGGCATGGCAACCCACTCCAGTATTCTTGCCTTGAGAATCCCATGGACAGAGAAGTCTGGCAGGCTACAGTTCATGGGGTCACAAAGAGTCAGACATGCCTGAAGTGATTTAGCATGCAGGGAAGGCAAGATGCAAGGTGGTAACCTCTGGTAGGTGACAGTGGGGTTAGGGAGGTTATCAGATGTATTTGTGAACAGAGCCAACTGGACATGCTGCTGAGTTTGGATGTCCAAGGGACTGAAAGTACCATCAGGATGATGCTTAGGTTCTGATCCTGACCACTGAGGGAAGGGTGGCATCATTCCTTGAGTCTGACCCCTCTCTTACCAGGGTCTCCTGTCCTACTCCCAACCCCTCAATGTGAATAAATAGATGTAAAAATGGAAACATGAATCCATATACCCATTCATTCAATCATTTATGATTTATTCAATGACAAATATATTTTATGCAATGATAAATGAAAATGATTTATATGATTATTCATGATTGATTGAGGACCTATGATGTGACTACATCTCAGTGAACCATAGATAAGAATTAATTGGTAGGTGCTCAATTAGAGACAGTCAGATTACAAAGGCATAGCTAAAGAAATTAAAGTGCCTTGGATGAAAAAAATCATTCCCTTGTTCATTCCTCACTGGGGTAGAAGCTGCAGGGGATCTGCTGCTAAGTCAGATAACTACTGGTCTGCTGCTTAGGTCCTGTGACATAAAGTTGCTCTCATGAAGGCCTCTAATGAGAAGTATGAATGAGTGCACCAGGCCACCAACTGGTCTCTTACACATCTACAGAAGCCTTGAGCCCCAGCACTGTTCCAACATCCTGTGAGCCCAGCAAAGGCTCTCCCAACCAGAGCTAGCCTTCCCAGAGTCTCCCAGAAGAGACGTATTTCCATCTCAAGCTAAGCTCCAGGAGGAGCTATGAGCATGCCTCAGCTCTCCATTGGTCCTTTGCCTTATGAATAGGCCCTTCTGATGGATAAGATCGCTTCCACTTGGAGACCCAACTGCAGAGAGGGCTAGCCTCTGCCTGCCTACAGCCTCATAAGGAGAGCTCTTCTGAGACACTACTGCAGACTGATCTTTAGACTGACTCTGAGACCATGAACAATAAGCCTCCTTAGAACAGGAGAAACTCAGAATGTCATCAGGAGATAAAGAGACCAGGGGACCTGGGCAGGAAAGATGCCTCTGACAGGGAAAAGAGAAGGGAGGGAAATGGCTCCTCAGAAATGCTCTTTGGTGAAAAAAGAACTGACTAACAAGAAAGGTGCCCAGAGAAGCTGCTCCATCACTGAGCAAACAAGACTGGAGTGTTCTAGTCCTGAAGCTGTGCCTCCTCGGCTTTCCCTTCTCGCCCTGCTCTAGTCACAGGGGAGGGGGCTTAACTAGTACAGCCTGAATTTCCCAAGTTCCTGTGTCACTGGGTTCATAGAAGGCACTGGATTGCTAGAGAGAAATGGAAGGACACTTCCACCACCTGTCAGAGACAGGCACTGATAAATGATTTATATCATTCAATCATTTATGATTTATTCAATGACAAATATATTTTATGCAATGATAAATGAAAATGATTTATATGATTATTCATGATTGATTGAGGACCTATGATGTGACTACATCTCAGTGAACCATAGATAAGAATTAATTGGTAGGTGCTCAATTAGAGACAGTCAGATTACAAAGGCATAGCTAAAGAAATTAAAGTGCCTTGGATGTAAAAAATCATTCCCTTGTTCATTCCTCACTGGGGCAGAAGCTGCAGGGGATCTGCTGCTAAGTCAGATAACTACTGGTCTGCTGCTTAGGTCCTGTGACATAAAGTTGCTCTCATGAAGGCCTCTAATGAGAAGTATGAATGAGTGCACCAGGCCACCAACTGGTCTCTTACACATCTACAGAAGCCTTGAGCCCCAGCACTGTTCCAACATCCTGTGAGCCCAGCAAAGGCTCTCCCAACCAGAGCTAGCCTTCCCAGAGTCTCCCAGAAGAGACGTATTTCCATCTCAAGCTAAGCTCCAGGAGGAGCTATGAGCATGCCTCAGCTCTCCATTGGTCCTTTGCCTTATGAATAGGCCCTTCTGATGGATAAGATCGCTTCCACTTGGAGACCCAACTGCAGAGAGGGCTAGCCTCTGCCTGCCTACAGCCTCATAAGGAGAGCTCTTCTGAGACACTACTGCAGACTGATCTTTAGACTGACTCTGAGACCATGAACAATAAGCCTCCTTAGAACAGGAGAAACTCAGAATGTCATCAGGAGATAAAGAGACCAGGGGACCTGGGCAGGAAAGATGCCTCTGACAGGGAAAAGAGAAGGGAGGGAAATGGCTCCTCAGAAATGCTCTTTGGTGAAAAAAGAACTGACTAACAAGAAAGGTGCCCAGAGAAGCTGCTCCATCACTGAGCAAACAAGACTGGAGTGTTCTAGTCCTGAAGCTGTGCCTCCTCGGCTTTCCCTTCTCGCCCTGCTCTAGTCACAGGGGAGGGGGCTTAACTAGTACAGCCTGAATTTCCCAAGTTCCTGTGTCACTGGGTTCATAGAAGGCACTGGATTGCTAGAGAGAAATGGAAGGACACTTCCACCACCTGTCACTGTCACAGATGAGTCTCAGGCAGCGGTTATATATATCTCTTCCTTGGCTCTACCTCCCACTAGCCAGGCCCACTATGGTTCCACCTTCCACTGCCCCTCTATAGCCTCTGGGCTCCGGGACCACTTCCTTTTGTCCTTCAGCCTAGCAGTAACTTCCTGTTGTCGCTAATGCCTGTTATGTCACTGTCTCCTATTTGATTTCTCAGATGCTTCATGACCTGTGTAACCAGCTCCTGGCATTAAAAGCCCTCAGCTGTGAACACCTAAGTGATTTCTGTGTTCCTGGTTAGATCCCAATGGTTCAGAGGTAAAGCTGGAGCAAGGACAATTGAGTGTAGTTATCATAAAGAATTCCCTGATAGAGAGATGAGAGATCTTTAATAGATACGTGTTGACTCAGAAGAAGAGAGAGGATCCAAGGAATGTGTGTGGAAAAGGCTAAACATGGTTCCGTTTGAAGGCAGACGGGATGAAATGTCCTCAGCCCTGACCGTACCTGTTTACTGT
Organism: Tragulus kanchil; assembly: GCA_022376925.1. Classification (NCBI taxonomy): domain Eukaryota; kingdom Metazoa; phylum Chordata; class Mammalia; order Artiodactyla; family Tragulidae; genus Tragulus; species Tragulus kanchil. The sequence continues at coordinate 76,215,343 of JAIOJX010000024.1, read as the reverse complement.
CACCTGCTCCTCACAGAGGCACTGGGCAGGAGGACTGAGTAGGGGGCTGGAGGGGATTCACATCTTTCTGCAGCATGAAGTTTAGACAGTCTGAGACTGGTTCCTCCACCTTCTCTTCCTTCTGAGAAGGAGTGATATTCCACAGCTCTGGTTACCTCCTTCCTTGCCTACCTTCTTATCATAGATCTCAGTTACTTATAATTGGAAACTTGGATCTCAAGATCAGGGCAGCAAGACTTTCAGACTATTAAACTACTTCCTGCAGAGAAATTCTCCCTTTCAGAGGAAATGGGAAGCTGGATACAATCAAAGGCACATCCCAGGGGCAAAATATTTAATAGTAACATTCCTGAGAGGAATCTGCATCAGGAACCCTGGGGAAGGTTTAGGATGTCTTGGTCCTATCTTGCCCTGAATAATGCTTGTTTCAGGCCCAGGGGCATTCCCCACCATCTCTGAATATCAATGCCACCAATCCCCAAAGGAGATCCATCTGACACCCTCAGGGCTATTTTGCAGAGCTACAGACAGTGAGGGAAGACAATGAACTTCTTGAAAGAACAGAGCTGGATAAATTAATTAGGCTAGTAGTATAATGGGCCTTGGAAATAACTCCTGGCCTCATTCTGAGGACAAACAACTCAACAGTCTAGTGGGAAAAACAATTACATCTATGCATGTGACCCAGTAATAGCCTCTATTCTGAACAACCTTCCCCACCCTCCCTGATTCAGATTCAGAGCTTCCTTGAATCTGGGAGTGATCAGAAGAAACATAGGCTCTGTGTCAAGTGAACCCTCCTTCTGACAGGGGAGGTATAGCTCCTGAGAAAAGGGAGTCCCAGTCTGATGGAAGCACAGTCCAGGTTAAATGAAACATACAAGGCCAAGTTCCTGGCATCAACCTCAGACTCAAAAGTCATACAGGTAACTGACATCTCAAATTCCACTACAGGCCTCTATGCCTGTGACAAAGCCCTTCTCCTCTCTGGTTGTGTCCTCTCATCCTTGCAAAGAGGAGTTGGGATTTTTCCAGTGCATCTGATGTGGAGGAGGCTGCTGGGGGCGGGGTGTAGGGAGAGACCTTTGCAGATTTAGGGAAGGCATATTTTCAAAGCATACTTATCTACAATCCCCAACCCTTTCCTCCAGCCCAGGGCATATCAGAATGTCACCATACAGGCAATGGGAGACCCAGAGACTGTGTAATTTTGAGATGCAGCCACTTACTCCCCAAGTACACTGATTCCTGAGACCAGTACAGCCCCACATCCCAGCGAGAGGGGTAGTCTTCAGGGGGGAAAGTGTCTCGTTTGAACTGTAATCTCAGGAAAACAGGACCCAGACCTCAGCATTCCTGGCTATTTCCTGTTCTGAGATATGATTCTCTCCAGTTCTTGGCCAGGATGGTGAAAACACCAAGGTCAAATAACCCCACCTGTGTAGTAGACTGCCTGACTCATTTGGTGTCATGGGGAAAAAAAAATATCATGTCTGCATATGGATTTAATGACCCATGAGTGCCTGGCACAATGAGGCCTTGTAAGGATCGTAACAGGAGGGAAGGGGTCAGGGCACAATTTTGGAAAGAATGACATAACCCAAGTACACAGCATAAACCCCTAGAATCAAATGGGCCCAAGATGGCAAACGAGACCTTGATCCTCAATCAGCAAGCTAAATGACACACCGAGAAGTGTCATGACATTTCTGGCCCTTCGGCAAGAGTTGGAATAATCCTCCCACCCATTAGCATATGAAATTACCCAGCCCATAAAAACTAAGCCCTCTTCAATGGCCTACATTCTGTCTGTGGAGTGTGCTTTTCTCTGACTCTGGATAACTTCATTTCTTAACTGTCACTTTTTGTCTCTCACTGAATTCTATGAGAAGAGACATCAAGAACCTGAGCTCTGTTAGGTCCTAAAACCAGGTATTGTGGGTTTTGGCTGGGTTTGAGTCCTAACTAAGTGGGTTCAAGTCCCAAACTCTGTTTTGGATTCAAGTCCCAAATCCAAGGTAAATGGTTTCAGGGTGATCATAGTGGTTAACAGTGTCAAATTTCTTTTCTTTTAAGACTTGAGGTTATAGGAAAAGGGAGCTAATTGGATCATTCTCCACCAGCCTTTCTGGTCTTTACAGATGGTGGTCACTTTCAAGAGGTAGCAGGATTTCCTGCAGCTTGGGACGTCCTGCAGGGATGTTAGGAGAGTAAAGACAGGAGGGTGTTGGAAATGTGTAGAGTTCTTCAGGCTAAGAAAATTAGAGCTACCAAGGGAATATTTCATGCAAAGGTGGGAACAATAAAGGACAGAAATGGTATGGACCTACACGGAAAGAATACACAGAACTATACAAAAAATGATCTTAATGATCATGATGGTGTGATCACTCACTTAGAACCAGACATCCTGGAGTGCAAAGTCCAGTCAGCCTTAGGAAGCACTACTACAAACGAAGCTAGTGGAGGTGATGGAATTCCAGCTGAGCTACTTCAAATATTAAAGGATGACCTTGTTAAAGTGTTGCACTCAATATACCAGCAAATTTGGAAAACTCAGCAGTGACCACAAGTCTGGAAAAAGACCAGTTTTTATTTCAATTCCAAAGAAGGGCAATGCCAAAGAATGTTCAAACTACTGCACATTTGTACCCATTTCACATGCTACCAAGATCCTGCTCAAAATCCTTCAAGCTAGGCTTCAACAGTATGTGAACTGAGAACTTCCAGATGTACAAGCTGGGTTTAGAAAGGCAGAGGAGGCCCTTCCTGGCAAGAAGGTGTCATGACATTTCTGGCCCTTCGGCAAGAGTTGGAATAATCCTCCCACCCATTAGCATATGAAATTACCCAGCCCATAAAAACTAAGCCCTCTTCAATGGCCTACATTCTGTCTGTGGAGTGTGCTTTTCTCTGACTCTGGATAACTTCATTTCTTAACTGTCACTTTTTGTCTCTCACTGAATTCTATGAGAAGAGACATCAAGAACCTGAGCTCTGTTAGGTCCTAAAACCAGGTATTGTGGGTTTTGGCTGGGTTTGAGTCCTAACTAAGTGGGTTCAAGTCCCAAACTCTGTTTTGGATTCAAGTCCCAAATCCAAGGTAAATGGTTTCAGGGTGATCATAGTGGTTAACAGTGTCAAATTTCTTTTCTTTTAAGACTTGAGGTTATAGGAAAAGGGAGCTAATTGGATCATTCTCCACCAGCCTTTCTGGTCTTTACAGATGGTGGTCACTTTCAAGAGGTAGCAGGATTTCCTGCAGCTTGGGACGTCCTGCAGGGATGTTAGGAGAGTAAAGACAGGAGGGTGTTGGAAATGTGTAGAGTTCTTCAGGCTAAGAAAATTAGAGCTACCAAGGGAATATTTCATGCAAAGGTGGGAACAATAAAGGACAGAAATGGTATGGACCTACACGGAAAGAATACACAGAACTATACAAAAAATGATCTTAATGATCATGATGGTGTGATCACTCACTTAGAACCAGACATCCTGGAGTGCAAAGTCCAGTCAGCCTTAGGAAGCACTACTACAAACGAAGCTAGTGGAGGTGATGGAATTCCAGCTGAGCTACTTCAAATATTAAAGGATGACCTTGTTAAAGTGTTGCACTCAATATACCAGCAAATTTGGAAAACTCAGCAGTGACCACAAGTCTGGAAAAAGACCAGTTTTTATTTCAATTCCAAAGAAGGGCAATGCCAAAGAATGTTCAAACTACTGCACATTTGTACCCATTTCACATGCTACCAAGATCCTGCTCAAAATCCTTCAAGCTAGGCTTCAACAGTATGTGAACTGAGAACTTCCAGATGTACAAGCTGGGTTTAGAAAAGGCAGAGGAGCCAGAGATCAAATTGCCAACATCTGTTGAAAAAACAAGAGAATTCCAGAAAAACATCAACTTCTGATTCATTGACTATGCTAAAGCCTCCGTGTAGAACACAACATATGGTGGATAATGCTTAAAGAGATGTGAATACCAGACCACCTTACCTATCTCCTGAGAAACTTGTATCAGGTCAAGAAGGAGTATTTCAAAGCTGTATATTGTCATCCTGCTTATTTAACTTTTATGCATAGTATATCATGTGAAATGCCAGGCTGGATGTATCATAAGCTGGAATTAAAGCTGAGGAGAGAAATACCAATAACTTCAAATATGCAGATGATACCACCCTTATGGGAGAAAGTGAAGAGGAATTAGAGACCCTCTTGATGAAGGTGAAAGAGGAGAGTGAAAAATCTGGCTTAAAATCTAATGTTCATAAAGCGAATATCATGGCATCTGGTTCCATCACTTCATGGCAAATAGATGGGGAAACAATGGAAACAGTGACACTTGATTTTTCTTGGGTTCCAAAATCACTGTGGATGGTGACTGCAGCCATGAAATTAAAAAATGCTTGCTCCTTGGAAGAAAAACTATAACAAATGTAAACAGTGTATTAAAAAGCAGAGACATCACTTTGTCAGCAAAAGTCCATATAGTCAAAGCTATGATTTTTCCAGTAGCATGTATGGATGTGAGAGTTGGACCATAAAGAAGGCTGAGTGCCCAAGAATTGATGCCTTCTAACTGTGGTGCTGGAGAAGACTCTTGCGAGTCCTTTGTGCTGCAAGGAGATCAAACCAGTCAATTCTAAAGGAAATCAACTCTGAATATTCACTAGAAGGGCTGATACTGAAGCTGAAGCTCCAATACTTTGGCCACCTGATGCAAAGCGCTCACTCACTCTTGAAGACTGATTCTGGGAAAGATTGAAGGTAGGAGGAGAAGGGGAAGAGAGAGGACAAGATGGCGGGATGGTGTCACAGTCAATAGACATGGATTTGAGCAAACTCTGGGAAATAGTGAAGGACAGGGAAGCCTGGTGTAGTCCATGGGGTTACAAAGAGTAGGACATGACTGAGCAACTGAACAACAACCCCAGGCTCAAGAGAACAGGGGGCGCACACTGCCCATTGAGGAGCCTGCATAGACGCCAATGACATGAGGACCCCCAGAGTGGGACAGTCCTTCCTTGGGACACCTTACTGTGACAGGAGCCAGGAGACCTGGGTTCTGGTCTAGGCTTTGCAGGAAGGAGTGAGCTGGTCTTGGGTGAAACTCTTCTCCTTTAGGGACATCTGTGTGTGGGACTGAATGAGATGTTTCCCAAGTTCTGGACTTTCAGTTTCCCCTCTTCTGAAATGTGTCAGCTCATCTTGTATATAGAAGTGAGTTGGCCCTAGCAGAGGGAAGAACACTGAAAATCAGCTGGGGATGGGGATCCCTGGGGCCATAGTGGAGAGGCACATACGACTCCCCAGAAAGGAGATCTGCCTCTAAGGATTTCATGCTCTAGCCATGTGCACCATGGAGAGGAAGATGTGGAGCAATATGGAATTGAAAGAGAAATATATATTTGTTGTGAGTGAGTGAATGAATGAATGAAGAGTGCTATGGAGTCATATCTGAGTTTAAACTGTGGCTCTGCCAGGTAACAGTTTGTGGCCTTGACCAAGTAACAATTCCTTAAGTCTTGCTTTGTCCTCAGCACACTGGCATGAGGAGACAGCCTGGCAAGCTCACTGTGATTATGAGGCCCCTCTGTGAATGGTGGCAACTGGTGCCTATTGCTATCACCACCCCTATCCCAAGGATACCACTGACTCCACCAGAAAACAGTCAGCTTCTGAAGAGATACAAAACAGGTTGCAGCAACAGAGACAACAAGTAACAGAAAGTTATTTGTTTCACTTCAGCTCCCCGACCTAATTCAGCCTTGGTACAAAATTAGTCTGTGTTCCCTGATGTAGCTGAGTAGTATCTGAGTCTTTGGGGGAGGAACAGATTGAGATATGGGAGCTTACTGAGACCAGCACTAAATCCCAAACTGGGCTCTGGAAACACCATACTTCCTGGCTAAATCCAGTAAAACTCTCTTGAGGAAGTGGCCATTGTTGAGATTAGGGACAGGGGAGACAGCCTCAGGGGGGCTCATGCCCTGTTGTTCACCTCCCTCTGCTTATCTTCTGGTCCATCTGAAACCATAAAGCACTCAACATCTGTCTGAAGCCGTTTCCCTCAAGGGACCATGAGCCAACAGTGCTTAGAGAGACAGTACGCAGACTCCAGAGCAGCCCAAAGGCAGTAGCCCACTGAGAGTCAGGGAGTAGACCCAGTGCCCTAGTGCTCAGAGCATGGAGTCACAGGCATTGCCCCTCCTGGCCTGGGAGATAGAGATGCACACCCTGAGGAGGCAACTGGTCTCACAGGGCTTGGGTCCTTATTCTGCTTTAGCTGCCTGGGCCTTGCTGTTGTCGTTTAGCTCTTAAATCATGTCTGGCTCTTTGGTGACCCTATGGATTATAGCCTGCCAGGATCCTCTGTCCACGAGATTTCCTATGCAAAAATACTGGAGTGGGTTGCCATTTCCTTCCCCAGGGGATCTTGCTGACCTGGGGATCGAACCTGAGTCTCCTGCATTGGTAGGCAGATTCTTTACCAGTGAACCACCAAGGAAACCTCTTGGGTCTTCAAAGTTCCCTAAAGTTCATAGCATCTAGCCCTCTACTCTATAAAACATGCAACAGATGGCAGGATGTGGGAGGAGGACAGAGAATAAGGAGTCTCCTCCACTTTGGAAATCTTTCCAAAGAAAGGGCCCATCCTCACCCCAAGGTGTATGTTCCATAGCTTGTAGTTTTACATCAGAAAGTCCTACCCCGGATCTAACTTCAGTCCCTCCTGCTATATCACAACCCAAGAAAGTACTACTCTTGGGACCTGGAAGAAGCTGCAGTCATATTTTCCCAGGTCATGGCCTTTCTTCCACTTCACATCCAGGTTGGTGGAAATTTGGAGTCCAAATTACAGTGGTAAGAACTCCAGAACCTAGCAGCTTCCCATCATCCCTCCTTTGTGCCTCTTGATGCTTTCTTTGTCCTGAATCCCACCACATACCTAGTCACTGATCCTCATATGGTGCAGGACATTTCCATGAAGCTGCAGGCCAGGCCCAATCCAGGAGCCAGTGTAGACACCCAGACAGCTGCACACAGAAGAGCTTAGCCACCATTGTCACCACTGAGCCCGGCCCTTCCAACTTCCTGCATTTGCTCTAGGCTTTTCTCCTCTTTTCTGTCCTAGCCCCAGAGATGGGCTGGGGAAAAGGAGGGTCCTGATGCAGTGGACAATGAGGAAGCACCCAGTCTTGCCCAGGTAAGTGGAGCCAAGCACAGAGCCCTCCTCCCATGACTGCATGCAGGTTGTGCACCTGGATCAAGGTGGAGGCTGGTGCCCTTCTGTTCCCATCACTAAAATTCTGTTTTCTTCCATAAGCATATAACCACAAGTTCCACAATGACAGGAGTCAGGTCTCATTCAATGTCATTTTTTTTTTAGCACCTATCATGGTACCTGGCACACAGAAGACACATAACAGGCACACAATAATATTTTTAGAAAGTAAAATGGATTTCATATAAAATGCTCAATTAAAACCTAGGATGGCATAAAAAGAGAAGGCAGGCGAGAAACAACAAATTCAATGAATAGAAACCAGTTACAAACATGGTAGATAGCCGATGATATCATTAACCACTTTAAGTGTGAATCAAATAGGAAGGAGAGTAAGAGGAAGCCACTCTGAGGCTTTTTGCTTCTCTTCACAACATCCCTCCTGGAGGGAGAAAAATATGCACCCATCCCACCGAGATGAGGGACCTTCCATAGAGAGTTCCTTCCTTGAGAGTTCCAATCCCAAGTTTCTGCCCTAGTCACCGGGCCCACTTTCCATTATAAGTCACTCGGCTTATTACATTAAGCCACTTAATTAGGTGGCTCTAGCAGGAGTCTAACTACACTTCATCCTGCTATAAGACTAGCCTTTCTCCTCAAGCTGTCCCTGGGTAGAAATAGGGAACAGTCTGTTCTCAGGGAGCTGGCCTACACCCCCGTGATTTGTACTGGGATAATAGAGCAGCATGGAGCCACTGGCAGCATCCCAGAGCAGGGACCTGGTGAGGCAGCTTCTCTGAGCATTGATCAGTGACCTCATTTTCAGTCACTTCTGCCACTTCTGCAAAGCCTAATAAATCATTCACATCTGCCATAACCCTGGATGAGGGAATCTCACATTATGATGTATGTGGGAGAGGAGAAAGCTTATTAAAGTCTTTTTTTTTTTTTTTTAACCATCTATCATTCACAAAAACTTCAAAGTGCTATGCTTACAGAGCAAAAGATTGCTGGCAATAATGGACCCCGGGGATTCAACCAGGCAAGAATTAAGTAGGACAAGCACAGCAGGCACTTGGTGGGAACACCTAAGGGTCATGTATGCAGGTTGTGCACCTGGACAAGGTGGAGGCTGGTGCCCTTCTGTTCCCATCACTAAAATTCTGTTTTCTTCCATAAGCATATAACCACAAGTTCCACAATGACAGGAGTCAGGTCTCATTCAATGTCATTTTTTTTTTAGCACCTATCATGGTACCTGGCACACAGAAGACACATAACAGGCACACAATAATATTTTTAGAAAGTAAAATGGATTTCATATAAAATGCTCAATTAAAACCTAGGATGGCATAAAAAGAGAAGGCAGGCGAGAAACAACAAATTCAATGAATAGAAACCAGTTACAAACATGGTAGATAGCCGATGATATCATTAACCACTTTAAGTGTGAATCAAATAGGAAGGAGAGTAAGAGGAAGCCACTCTGAGGCTTTTTGCTTCTCTTCACAACATCCCTCCTGGAGGGAGAAAATATGCACCCATCCCACCGAGATGAGGGACCTTCCATAGAGAGTTCCTTCCTTGAGAGTTCCAATCCCAAGTTTCTGCCCTAGTCACCGGGCCCACTTTCCATTATAAGTCACTCGGCTTATTACATTAAGCCACTTAATTAGGTGGCTCTAGCAGGAGTCTAACTACACTTCATCCTGCTATAAGACTAGCCTTTCTCCTCAAGCTGTCCCTGGGTAGAAATAGGGAACAGTCTGTTCTCAGGGAGCTGGCCTACACCCCCGTGATTTGTACTGGGATAATAGAGCAGCATGGAGCCACTGGCAGCATCCCAGAGCAGGGACCTGGTGAGGCAGCTTCTCTGAGCATTGATCAGTGACCTCATTTTCAGTCACTTCTGCCACTTCTGCAAAGCCTAATAAATCATTCACATCTGCCATAACCCTGGATGAGGGAATCTCACATTATGATGTATGTGGGAGAGGAGAAAGCTTATTAAAGTCTTTTTTTTTTTTTTTTAACCATCTATCATTCACAAAAACTTCAAAGTGCTATGCTTACAGAGCAAAAGATTGCTGGCAATAATGGACCCCGGGGATTCAACCAGGCAAGAATTAAGTAGGACAAGCACAGCAGGCACTTGGTGGGAACACCTAAGTGGCCTGTCTCTCCCAGATGATATTAACACCAACAGCCTGGGCCATTTGGAAGGCCCAACTCAAGGGCACCCAACTTTCAAATCCCACAAAGGCCTGACCACCCACAACTCTCCCTTTCCTGAGGGAACTGGTACCCAGTATCTCCAACAGAATCACACCAGAGGGCCAGGGTTTGAATCAGACTCGAATTGGCTGTGTTAGCAGGTTGTATCACCTCTCAGATTCTTAGCTTCCTCATGTAAAATGGAGCTGATATCTTCCTAGCCCACCTTCTAGCGTTTCCATAGTAACCACTTGGCATTGAGCTTTACACACACAGTCTCTCCTCTCCTCTCTTCACAATTCTCCTAGGAGGAAGGCATCATCTCCACAAATGAGGACACTGACTAACTCCCTCAGGATCACACAGCTGGAGATCAGAACTGGAACTGAACTCAGGTCAGCTGCCTCCAGAACCAGAGCTTTGTGTTTCGCATAGTGATAACCCCATGAGGCCGTGAGGACTTGGAAGATAGGGACTACAGTCTAATGTTCCCCTGTATCCCTTATTGTCCGAGCTTCTCTGACTTCAGTGTGTGTGAGGAGCAAGGCTCAATGGCATTCAGCCTAATGGCTGGCACAAAAGTAACCCTTCCCAACCTCGTTTGGGGAGAAGGCTGTCCAATAGCCCAATAAAAGAAAGGAATTGTCTTAGATCCTGCAGGAAATAGGAACTCAAATCCCTGCCAAGTCCCCTGCAAACCACCTGTGTGAGTTGCTTCTCTTAGTGGACAACCACCTCCACCATATGGAGACAGGAAAGGTCGGGAGCCAGGATGGGAGAAAGAAGACAAGTGGCTCCCTCCCTCAGCAAAATGATAAGTTGGGGGATGGGGGAGACAGTTCTCCTTCCAAAGCATTTCCAATCAATGATCCTCCTTCCTGCACACGTTATCTTGCCTAATAGGGCAGATTTTGTTTTTGCCGTTTTACAGGTGGGAAAACTGAGGCCTAAGAAAGTTCAGTGAGTTCTCAAAGCCATAGCTTGGCTGGTTAGTATTTGAGCTGAGTCTTAACCAGGCTCCTCTGATTGCAGCCCAGTGCCCTTTGCAGGGTGCATGCTACCTGTGGGTGGTAGAGAAAGTCTCCCAAAATCTTTCACAACACTAAACTCCAGGACCTAGCCCAGAGTCTGCTGGGCTGCTTCCCTAATGCATCTCCTCCATTCTCACTTCCACAGTGAGAATGGGATTATTTCTGCTGCCATGATGCTAGCAACACCTCCTGATTTAGCTTTCTTGCACTTGTGATTGAAGTAGCTGTGCAAATGAACACATGGAGGCTCTAGAACCTGAGAGAAAGCAGACAGGGCCTAAAAGAAACCAGATGGCAGATCAGGGCATGCCTGTGCCTACTAGCAGCCTCTGTCCTAGGAGTCCCAGCCCTTTAATCAGCCTGTGCCAATTTCTCTTGTCTGCAAAATCTTGTGTGTTCTGCCTCCATATCAGCTTAGAAGCTCTCTGAGGACATGGGCTGTGGTTTTCCACAGCCTGGAAATCCTTGAGGACAGTGGCTAGGTGAGTGGGTTTATCACAAGCAGCAGTTAATTTGGTATCTGACCCACAGGTGTTCATATCTCATTTTTTCTAATTACTAGCTGAATAACAATTTTCAAGTCTCTTTGCCTCCCTGGTTATCTATTCTGAGGCTAAATAAAATTAAATACGCTACCAAGGAAGTCACTTAGTGCTGCTTCTGACATTGAGGAGACACCAGCATGCGTGCAGGTGCTTCCTCTCCCCCGAGACCACATGTCTCCCTCCTCTATATCCTCTCACATCAGACAGCCTCTAGGCTCATGGAGGAGCTTCAAGCAGAGAAGGAGGTGCCCCAGACACTGTACCCAGAACAGTAACAGAGCACGCCTCACCTCTGTATACAGTCACTTCCCCAAGGTGGAGTTTGACATACTCCTCCATCACTGTGCCTTGAGGGGTTCCTTTACAAGTTTGCCATGTCCTAATGTTGGCAAACTCCACCTTGGGGAAGTGACTCACTCCTTGAGGACAGTGCTGTTTCATGAGGGGAGACGGATAGGTGGATAACAGCGTGTGTGTGTGTGTCTCTATCTTGTGGCACCTCCTGCCTCCCATGAGACAGCATGAAAAGGGACGAACAAACCCAGTGGTACTGGAGAAAGATGGTGGGTTTACATTCATTCTACGTGTAATCCTCTCAACAATCCAGTGAGGTAGCTGCCACTATTTTCACTTTTCAGATATAGGAACTGAGGCTCAAAGAGTTTGGCAAAGACCGTAGAACCAGTGAGCAGCAGGAAAAAAATCAGGAAATTTTGGGCCCCCCCCCCTGAACGACATTGAAGTAGCGGTGCAAATGAACACATGGAGGCTCTAGAACCTGAGAGAAAGCAGACAGGGCCTAAAAGAAACCAGATGGCAGATCAGGGCATGCCTGTGCCTACTAGCAGCCTCTGTCCTAGGAGTCCCAGCCCTTTAATCAGCCTGTGCCAATTTCTCTTGTCTGCAAAATCTTGTGTGTTCTGCCTCCATATCAGCTTAGAAGCTCTCTGAGGACATGGGCTGTGGTTTTCCACAGCCTGGAAATCCTTGAGGACAGTGGCTAGGTGAGTGGGTTTATCACAAGCAGCAGTTAATTTGGTATCTGACCCACAGGTGTTCATATCTCATTTTTTCTAATTACTAGCTGAATAACAATTTTCAAGTCTCTTTGCCCCCCTGGTTATCTATTCTGAGGCTAAATAAAATTAAATACGCTACCAAGGAAGTCACTTAGTGCTGCTTCTGACATTGAGGAGACACCAGCATGCGTGCAGGTGCTTCCTCTCCCCCGAGACCACATGTCTCCCTCCTCTATATCCTCTCACATCAGACAGCCTCTAGGCTCATGGAGGAGCTTCAAGCAGAGAAGGAGGTGCCCCAGACACTGTACCCAGAACAGTAACAGAGCACGCCTCACCTCTGTATACAGTCACTTCCCCAAGGTGGAGTTTGACATACTCCTCCATCACTGTGCCTTGAGGGGTTCCTTTACAAGTTTGCCATGTCCTAATGTTGGCAAACTCCACCTTGGGGAAGTGACTCACTCCTTGAGGACAGTGCTGTTTCATGAGGGGAGACGGATAGGTGGATAACAGCGTGTGTGTGTGTGTCTCTATCTTGTGGCACCTCCTGCCTCCCATGAGACAGCATGAAAAGGGACGAACAAACCCAGTGGTACTGGAGAAAGATGGTGGGTTTACATTCATTCTACGTGTAATCCTCTCAACAATCCAGTGAGGTAGCTGCCACTATTTTCACTTTTCAGATATAGGAACTGAGGCTCAAAGAGTTTGGCAAAGACCGTAGAACAAGTGAGCAGCAGAGTCAGGATGGGGAAACCAACATTGCCAACCTCACTCCTGAGACACTCAAGGTTCTGTGCGTCTCAGTCTCCCTTCCTTCATCAAACTCAGCATACACACTGCTCACCGGATACTTGTAACAACCCAAGAAGTCAGGCACAGATTGTGAGTCCCCTTTGCTAATAGAGATGCAGAGCCAGAGAAGCCCTGCAAGGTGGCTTGTCAGATGGTTACATACTGAGTTCTAGATTGAGTTCCAGCCTCTTAGTTCTCAGCTTCCAGCCTCTCTTTGTACTAGGAAAATAAGGGGATCAAGTCTTCCTCATATGCTTCCCCTGTGCTTGATTCTCCTCCCAAAGGTTTCCCTTGGTTTCTTCAAATCTTGACAGTAGACTGAGCTCAGACTCAGGCCATGTTCTGACAGGAAGACAGGGGTTTAGAGAATGTTCCTTCCTTGCCTATGTGGCCTTCAGTGGTGGGAGGTGACAATGGCTCCTGTGCAGACCCCTGGAGGCCCCAGAGCTGCTCGACATTGAAGAGTTAAAGCCCAACACTCGCCTGAACATCCAGTCACTGTGACTTCCCTCCCCACCAGCCCCAAGGCACCCACTGCCCTCATGTGGTTGGGAAGTTGCTGTTGGTGTGGAGCCTCTAGTCCATGGCTGTCTCCCAGCCAGAGGCTAAGCTCCCAGCCAGGGACTAATAACAAGCATGTGGTAGAGAGCATGGCACAAGACCTGAGAGGGAAGAGGTTTTCTTTTAAACATCAGCTCCAAAGACAAATGAGGTCCCTCAGTCGGGCGTGCAGGATCATCCACTCCCTGATCCTCCTCAGGTCCTGGTGACAGCTGTGCTCGTCTCTCAGGTCTCTTCCCCTCATGTACCCATAGGCCTGCAGTCAACGTTCGCTCCTTCTGACACATCTGTGCCTGGCAGTCAGGCCAGCTCTTGGGTTGTATTCTGAACTGCAGCCAGAAGACAGATTGGAGTCGAGGATTGGGGTAACTGCCTCCTCCCCATACATACCCAGAACCAACTGACTTCTAAACAAGAAGCCATTTTCCTCTTCTGTTCTGAGAGCACTATCTTACAGACAGTTCTCTGCAGTAGGGTTAGGAGCTGTACCCATTATATGCATGTGGAAACTGAAATACATAGAGATAAGTGAATTACCCAAAACCACCTACCAGTAAGGTTGGAGTCAAGGCTCGAATATAAGTCCTTTCATTCATCTATTCAATTGTTCAGTCAACAGTTCCAGTTACACTTAGCTGCTGTGTGACTAATAACAAGTTGTTTAACCTCTCTGAGCCTCAGTTTTCTCAGAAAATGTAGAAAATAGGAATATATTATAACTATTACTATAAAATACTATTAGCTCCTCTTCATAAAATTGTATAAGAATTGATATAAGAGAAGCCATATGAAGTCCATAAAAGGGTTTAATAAATGTTGGTGTTCAAGTGTCACTTGCTACTAGTACCACTCCCTTAATGGTCAGGTATTGGATACCAAAAATGGGCAGAAACTATACTGGACACTGCTAAGGAGAGATGAATAGGCTTGGACTCCACCCTCAGGTTGCTCACAGGCCATTGAAGGAGGTTACCTCAGTACAATCTAACAAGGGCTGTTACATGCCAGCATGGGGAGATGTAAACATGACAAAACAAGGAAAGTTACCTGGAGGAAGTGTCATCTGAGTTGACTATTAAGGAATGAGTAGGAATTAGAAAAGAGAAGGGAACAGTTTTCTGAGGGGTATATGTATGTGCACATATGGGTTTAAGACATGGTCTTAAATGGTAAATATCCTTTCATATTTCTCCTCAACTCTACGACTTGGACAGATTAAGAAGTAACTGGCTAGGAGGCAAAGAAAGGGAGTTTTGAGTGCAGGTAAAACGAGGGGTGGGGCTGAGCATTCGAGGCTGGGGGAGCAACTTTGGCTCTGTGTGCCTAGGGGGTGAAATCCACTCCTGATCCTCCTCAGGTCCTGGTGACAGCTGTGCTCGTCTCTCAGGTCTCTTCCCCTCATGTACCCATAGGCCTGCAGTCAACGTTCGCTCCTTCTGACACATCTGTGCCTGGCAGTCAGGCCAGCTCTTGGGTTGTATTCTGAACTGCAGCCAGAAGACAGATTGGAGTCGAGGATTGGGGTAACTGCCTCCTCCCCATACATACCCAGAACCAACTGACTTCTAAACAAGAAGCCATTTTCCTCTTCTGTTCTGAGAGCACTATCTTACAGACAGTTCTCTGCAGTAGGGTTAGGAGCTGTACCCATTATATGCATGTGGAAACTGAAATACATAGAGATAAGTGAATTACCCAAAACCACCTACCAGTAAGGTTGGAGTCAAGGCTCGAATATAAGTCCTTTCATTCATCTATTCAATTGTTCAGTCAACAGTTCCAGTTACACTTAGCTGCTGTGTGACTAATAACAAGTTGTTTAACCTCTCTGAGCCTCAGTTTTCTCAGAAAATGTAGAAAATAGGAATATATTATAACTATTACTATAAAATACTATTAGCTCCTCTTCATAAAATTGTATAAGAATTGATATAAGAGAAGCCATATGAAGTCCATAAAAGGGTTTAATAAATGTTGGTGTTCAAGTGTCACTTGCTACTAGTACCACTCCCTTAATGGTCAGGTATTGGATACCAAAAATGGGCAGAAACTATACTGGACACTGCTAAGGAGAGATGAATAGGCTTGGACTCCACCCTCAGGTTGCTCACAGGCCATTGAAGGAGGTTACCTCAGTACAATCTAACAAGGGCTGTTACATGCCAGCATGGGGAGATGTAAACATGACAAAACAAGGAAAGTTACCTGGAGGAAGTGTCATCTGAGTTGACTATTAAGGAATGAGTAGGAATTAGAAAAGAGAAGGGAACAGTTTTCTGAGGGGTATATGTATGTGCACATATGGGTTTAAGACATGGTCTTAAATGGTAAATATCCTTTCATATTTCTCCTCAACTCTACGACTTGGACAGATTAAGAAGTAACTGGCTAGGAGGCAAAGAAAGGGAGTTTTGAGTGCAGGTAAAACGAGGGGTGGGGCTGAGCATTCGAGGCTGGGGGAGCAACTTTGGCTCTGTGTGCCTGTGTGTGAGCCAGGCCTACTCAGGCCTCCTGCTGTGTGGCAGCATGCAAACATCAGTCTCACCCATGAGACTATGGGTCTGCGCCCTTGAGGGCAGAACGTGTGTTGTCAGAAAACATCTCTTGACTTGAACATATAAGCTGTCAGTCTTCAGGCCTGACGGAAGTGCTCTGAGTGGTTTCTGTGTTTCTTCCCAGCCCTTGCTGGGCCATATCCATCCGGGCAGCACCAGGAGTCTATGACATGGGGTAAGGGGTGCTGTGTTTACTCCACAGAGGATAGGACACAGTGTTAGGTGTATGTTGATCACAGTGGGCCTCCAACACACTGAATGCTTTCCTCCCCAGAGAGGATTTATGGAGTTGTCAGCCCCCAGGGGAGCCCTTGTTTCAGCTCCCTCAAAGGCCAACCTTCTAGGAAGGGATGATGCCTTGGGAAACAGCCAGAACTCCGGAGGGACTATTCACACACATTTCTCATGGGAACAGGACCATGGAGACCAATGGGAGCTGAGCTGGGAGACAGGAGGCCAGAATACTCCCCTTAACTTGCCACGTGGGCTTCCCTAGTGGCTCAGATGGTAAGAATCTGCCTGCAATGTGGGAGACCTGGATTTGATCCCTGGGTTGGAAAGATCCCTTGGAAAAGGGAAGAGCTACCCACCCTAGTATTCTTGCCTGGAGAATTCTATGGACAGAGGAGCCTGGCGGTCTAAAAACATCAATTTTCCTTCATTGCTTATGCTAAAGTCTTTGACTGTGTGGATCACAACATACTGTGGAAAATGCTTAAAGAGATGGGTATACCAGATCATCTTACTTGCCTCCTGAGAAACCTGTATGCAGTTCAAGAAGCAATAGTTATACCAGACATGGAACAACAGACTGGTTCTAAATTGGGAGAGGAGTATGTCAAGGCTGTATATTGTCACCCTGCTTATTTAACTTTTATGCATAGTATATCATGTGAAATGCCAGACTGGATTAATCATAAGCTGGAATAAAGACTGAGGAGAGAAATACCAATAACTTCAAATATGCAGATGACACCACCCTTATGGGAGAAACTGAAGAGGAATTAGAGACCCTCTTGATGAAGGTGAAAGAGGAGAGTGAAAAATCTGGCTTAAAATCTAATGTTCATAAAGCGAATATCATGGCATCTGGTCCCATCACTTCATGGCAAATAGATGGGGAAACAATGGAAACAGTGACACTTGATTTTTCTTGGGTTCCAAAATCACTGTGGATGGTGACTGCAGCCATGAAATTAAAGAATGCTTGCTCTTTGGAAGAAAAACTATAACAAATGTAAACAGTGTATTAAAAAGCAGAGACATCACTTTGTCAGCAAAAGTCCATATAGTCAAAGCTATGATTTTTCCAGTAGCATGTATGGATGTGAGAGTTGGACCATAAAGAAGGCTGGGTGCCCAAGAATTGATGCCTTCAAGCTGTGATGCTGGAGAAGACTCTTGCGAGTCCTTTGTGCTGCAAGGAGATCAAACCAGTCAATTCTAAAGGAAATCAACTCTGAATATTCACTGGAAGGACTGATGCTGAAGTTTAAGCTTTGATGGGAAGAGATAACACACTGGAAAAGACCCTGATGCTGGGGAAAATAGAAGGCAGAAGGAAATGGGACGACAGAAGACGAGATGGTTGGATGGCATCACCAACTCAATGGACATGAGTTTGAGCAAGCTCCAGGAGATGGTGAAGGACAGAGAAGTCTGGTGTGCTGCAGAAGTCTGGTTGTAGACTCTGGACATGATTGAGCAACTGCACTGAACTTGAGACCCTTTACTCCTCTAATCTCCTGAGGATGTTTTAATAAAATAACCCTTCACCCCCCAGTACCTGCATTAGCCCTCTCTGGGTGAATGGATAATATCCAACTGACCTCTTCTCAACCTGGCTACTCAGCCTCCCCCACTAATACTTCCTTCTCCCCACAGACACTGATTCAGCCACCTACTGAGTGTCAGCCAGGCATGCATTGTTAGGCACTGAAATACAAGGAAGGAGACTGATGAGGAGAACTGCATGCTTCTCTCACAGGGCATGCAACTCATCTCAACTCAGTGGGACTCCAGTAGCCACAAAAGATCAAGTGGTAAGTGAAAATCAGGTTTGGGGTATTTGACAAAAGCAATCACTCCCATTTACTGATGGCCTACTACGTGTCAACCCCTTAATGTATCTCACCTAAGCCTCATTACAACCTTAAGAAGAAATATTAAGAAGTCTGTTTTGACATGGACAGTGGACATATGGACAATGTGGGGAAGGAACAGTGGGTGGGAGGTGTAAAGGAAGTAGCATGAAGGCCTGTACTATCATATGTGAAGAAAATAGCTATAGTCATTGCTCTGTGAGAAAAGGGGATCCTGCAGGCGTGCTGTGTGACGATCTGGAGGGGTGGGATTGGGGGGATATACATATGACTAATCTGGGAACATACATATCTGTAAACAACAAAACTGCAAAAGTTAAAAGTAAAATAAAATTAAAAAAAAAAAAGAAGTCTGTTTTGCAGAAGAGGAAAAGAAGCTCAGAAAGGTTAAGTAACTACTCCAAGATGACACAGTTCTGAGTACCTGAACTCTTTGTCTGAGGAGACTGCTCTTACTCCTCATTCCACTCATGTACCTCCATAAAACAGAGCCAGAGAGATTTTACCTAAAAAGGCAACCATTAAAAATATCTGGAATAGAAGCTGTGATACATACACACAATGGAATATTGCTCAGTCATAAAACAGAACATATTCGAGTCAGTTCTAATGAGGTAGATGAACCTAGAACCTATTATACAGAGTGAAGTTAAGTCAGAAAGAGAAAAACAAATATATATATTAGCACATATATAGGGCATCTAGAAAGATGGTACTGATGAACCTACTGGCAGGGTAGCAGCAGAGATGAAGACAGAGAGAATAGACTTATGGGCATGTGGATGGAGGAAGGAAGGAGAGGTCGGGCAGATGGAGAGATAAACATGAAACCATATACACTACTGTATGTAAAGTATATAGCCAATGAGAATTTTCTACATGACTCAAAGAAATCACACCAGGCCTCTGTAAAAACCTAGAGGGGTTGGATGTGGTGGGAGGTGGGAGGGAAGCTCAAGAGGTAGGAAACATATGTATATCTATAGCTGATTCATATTGATGTTTCCAATATTGTGCTGTTTTCTCATTCATGGCAGAAACCAACATAATATTGTAAAGCAATTATGCTTCAATTAAAAATAAACAAATTTAAAAAATATCTGGGGTAAAATAAGCCACGGGAATGTCATATACAGCATAGGAAATATAATAAATAATAGTGTAATAACTTTGTATGTTAAAAAACAACTAGATTTATCCTCATGGTCATTTTTTAATGTATAAAAATATCAAATACTGTGTTGTACACCTGAAACTAATATAATATGGTAAGTCAATTATACTTCAATAAAAAATGAGAAAAGTATCTGGGTTAGAGGGGCTTTCTTGCAAGAGACCTTTCCCTCTGGTGCCCCCAAGGGAATCACTGCCTGATATATTTCCATTCCAACTTGGTGGTTATGCATTGAGCTTTTGGTTCCATTAAGCTAGAAAAAATAAAAATGTTAACAAGTAGCTCTTGCCCTACTGTAGTCTTGGTCCCTGCTCTCCCAGGATGGAAAGCGGAGAACTGGAAGCCTGTGGACTCTAAGAACAAGCTGCCTGGTGAGAGCTACAAGGTCTGGCTCAGGGCCTGCACCAACTCCACAAATGGTGTTGCAAAGACTTCTCTACTACGCAAGGCTAAAAGAGATAGCTTCCATAGAAGAGCTGATGGTGCTCCACCAAGCAGTCCATGGTGACAGAAACCCTGTCCCTGTGTGCCCTAGGCCAGCCTTGGGGTTTCCCCAGCACTCCTGCTCTGTCCTTTAGGGCTAGTCTGGGGCTGATCATTGATAACTACCTGCTTACTGGTTGGCCATCTTCTTTGCCGCATTAGCTAAAACCAGGCCACCCAGTGTCTAATATAGCAGCTGTGAGAGGACCCTGTTGCAGAGTTGGAAAGGAACAACCACTGTGCAGAGGATTAACACAATTCACAGTGCCAGGCCTGGAGAAGGAATTTGAAACCCACTCTAGAATTCTTGCCTAGAGAATCCCATGAACAGAGGAGCCTGGTGGGCTACAGTCCATAGGGCTGCAGAGTTGGACACAGCTGAAGTGACTGAGCATCAGTAGCAACAATAACAGGCCACTGGTGAGTTCCAGTGATGAGGATGGAAAATATGGCCGTGGGACACTCAGAGTATCTATGGAGAGTGCCCACCTGACTGAGGATGGAAAGAGACTTGAGGTGGCTGTAGCTATCACAGAAGCCATTGTGCCTTGTTCTAAATAAAGCCTGGCAAGAAGAATAGCTCCCCCCGCTCTGCCATCTCCTTCTGGAAGCTTTAGGGAACACAAAGTCACATGTTCTTATTGATGTGGCTTCAGCCTAAAAAAGCCAATCACCTCCTGAGAAGTGAGGTAGGAACTACTAGTAGATAGAGCAGCTAGAAGCACCCAGGAAACGTGCTGGATATCTGAGGGACTCCTTCTCTAAGTCTGTTTGAAGCTACAAAGGGGTCTTTCTGTTGGACCATGTGAAGGGACAGAAACTGGGGAGCGAGCAAGAGAGACACCACCAATGGCCCTGCCATTACATCACTTCCACAAACTGACTAGGATCTGTATCTCCCTCTCCCCAGTTCCTCCCTTCCCACCCTTTCCTAGCTCCAGAAATGATGCCACCATCCACCCTGTGGCTTCAGCATTAATCTTGGGACATCACCCTTGATCTTTCCTTACTTTGCACATCCAGTTCATTAACAGCTGGTTCTAACACAAAAGTGCGTGCAGTTGTCTCCATCTCCACTGCCTCGTCAGCTGCCTGCCTGCCCAGCCCTGCCTCTGCTAGGTGCTCACTCTCTCTTCTTATCCCCTTTAAGCCATCCTACACACATCAGGCAGAGTGACCTTATGTTGATGTGGTGAAGAAATTGATTAGCTTTTTCAAATTTTAAACCTTACTTGCATATTTGGGAAAAAACCATGCTTGGTTGTGACATATTATCCTTTTTATGTTTCATTGGATTTGATTTGCTTATATTTTGTTAAGGACTTGACATTTAAAAAATTTAATCTGGATTATGTCATTTCATGCTTAAAGCACCCAAAGGCTTCGCTGTGTACCTAGAACCCAATCTAGACACTTGACCATGAACCACATGGCTTGTAAGACCCTACAGGGCCCCATGGGGGCTGAATTGACACAAAATTTGGAGAAGCCAGAGACAAGTGCCAGTTACAGTGAATTCCAGGATGGCTTCCTTCCTTAAATTCTTTTCAACTTGTAATTGTAGCTACATGCTCATTTGTTTTTTAATTTTTTATTAGATATAATTGCTTTAATTTCTGCTATACAATGAAATGAATCAGCTGTATGTACACGTATATCCCCTCTTGAATCCTCCTCCCACCGCACCCACATTTAGCCCCTCTAGGTTGTCACAGGGCACTGAGTTGAGCTTCCTGTGTTATACAGCAGCTTTTCATTAGCTGTCTGTTTCGCTCATGATAGTGCAATGTCACTCTGAATTCATCCCAACTTCTCCTCCCCCCATAACCCATGTCCACAGTCTGTTCTCTACATCCGTCTCTATTCTTTCCCTGCAAACAGTTCATCTGTACCATTGTTATATATTTCACATTTATGCATTAATATTATCTGTGTTTTGGCTTGCTCCCAGCTAGTCTCTAAATTCCATGAGGGCAGGAACCAGGGCTGAATTCTTGACCACTGTAAGATACATACTGCCTAGCAAGGAATCTGGCACTTCTGATTAAGTGAAAGAATGAATTCTTTGCCTCCAGCGCCCATGCAGCTGAACATTCAAATTTATTACCATGAACTTCTGGTTGCCCCTTTGTGCTGCTCCCAATCATACTAGACTTTCTGACTCTAGTCATTCTCTCACTTCCTCAAGAATTATTTCAGACTTGCCACTCTCTCCACCACCTCCTTTCTCTTAGCTGAAGACCTTGCTTACCACCTTACTAAGAAAACCAAAGCACTCAGAAGAGAACCTCACCTATCAGCACCCACAAACTCTGCCTTCAGGACTGCTAGATGATTGCCATGCTCCTCTAAAGCCAACCCCTCTGTGTTAGCCCTAGGTCCCTGCCTTGCTTGACTAAACAAAAATGTCAATCCAGAAATTCTCTTCGTTGCCCTATTGTAACTTTTGCACTCTCTACTAAATTGTCTCAGTCAGTACACAGACATAGTAATGTCCCTTGTTAACAAACAACAAAGCAAAATGCCTTGCCCCCATTCTCCTGACAGCTCTTGCCCCTGCCTTTGTGCTCTGCAACAAAATTCCTCGGAGTAATCTATGCCAGCTGTCTTCAATTCTGTTCCTCTTCTCTTTTGAGTTCTCTTCAATCAGACTTTTGCTCCTACCACTCGATTAACATTGCTCTTGCTAAACCCAATGGTAATTCTCAGTCCTCACCTCACTTGACCCATTGGCAGCATGTGACAGTCAATCTCTTGCTCCTCCTTCATCTACCCTCTCTAATTGACTCTTGGGACACCACACTAGGGACTATGGGTTTCTTCCTATATCTGTGATGCTCCTTAAGCCTCTTTTGCTGGTACTTCATCTTTTCCCCAACCTCTCAATGCTCATTCCTTGGCTTTTTCCTCTTCTTTACAAATATTTTTTAAAACAATTTTCTAAATATTGAAACATTACTTTCTATTTATTTATCTAAAATATTAGCTATATTCCCCATGTTGTACAATAGAGCCTTAAGCCTATTTTATACCCAATAGTTTGTACTCTGCACTCCACCATCCCTCTGTTGTCCCCACCCTCCCACTCTCCACACTCATAATCACAAGCTTATTCTCTTTACCTGAGAGTCTGTTGATTTTTGTTATATTCATTAGTTTGTTGTATTTTTTAGAGTCCACATATAAGTGACATACAGTACTTGTCTTTGTCTATCCAGCTTATTTTGCTTAGCATAATGCCTTTCAAATCCATCTATGTTGCTGCAAATGGCAAAATGTTGTTTCTTTGTAATGGTTGAGTAGTAGTCCATTGCATATATACCACATTTTAAAAAATCCATTATCTGTTAATGGACACTTAGGTTATTTCCATATCTTGGCAATTGTAAATAATGCTGTTATGAACGTTGAGAAGCATGTAACTTTCTGAATTAGTATTTTTACTTTTTGCAGATATATACTCAGGAGTAGAATTACTGGGTTATGTGGTAGTTCTATTTTTAGTGTTTGTTTTTCTTTCTTTTTTTTTTTTTTTTGAGAAACATTCACATTGTTTTCCATGGTGACTACATCAATTTACTTTCCCACCAAGAGTGTAGGAGGATCCTCTTTTCTTCATATCTTTTCCAACATGTGTCATGTGTATTCATTTTGATGAAAGCCATTCTGACAGGCAAACCATTCAACATCACAGAAATCCATGTCTATGCCCCAACCACTAATTCTGAAGAGTTGAAGTTGATGGTTCTATGAAGATCTGTAAGACTTTCTAGAACTAAAACTAACATCAAAAAAAGACACCCTTCTCATCATAGAGGATAGGGATGCAAAAATAGGAAGTCAAGAAACACCTGGAGTAACAGGCAAGCTTGGCCTTGGAGTACAAAACAAAGCAGGGCAAGGCTAAAAGAGTTTTGCCAAGAGAAGGCACTGGTCATAGCAAACACCTCTTCCAACAACACAAGAGACAACTCAACGTATGGACATCACCAGAAGGTCAATAATAAAATCAGATTGATTATATTCTTTGCAGCTGAAGATGGAGGTGCTCTATACAGCCAGAAAAAGCAAGACCTGGAGCTGACTGTGACTCAGATCATCAGCTCCTTATTGGAAAATTTAAGTTTAAACTGAAAAAAGTAGGGAAAACACTAGGCCATTCACGTATGACCTAAATCAAATCCCTCATGATTATATAGTGGAGGTGATGAATAGATTCAATGGATTAGATTTGGTAGATCAAGTGCCTGAAGAACTATTGCCAGAAGTTTGTGACATTATACAAGAGATGGTGACCAAAATCATGCCCAAGAAAAAGAAATACAAGAAGGCAAAGTGGTTGTCTGAGGAGGCAGCTGAGAAAAGAAGAGAAAGAAAAGGCAAAGGAGAGAAGGGAAGATATATCCAACTGAATGCAGGCTTCCAGGGGGTAGCAGGGAGAGATAAGAAAGCATTCTTAAGGAATAGAATGGGAAAGACTAGAAATCTCTTCAAGAAAATTAAGAGATACTAAGAGAACATTTCATGTAAAGATGGGCAAAATAAAGGACATAAACAGCAAGGACTTAACAGAAAAGAAGAGGTTAAGATGAGGAGGCAAGAATACACAGAAAAACTGTATAAGAAAAAGGCCTTAATGGCCTGCATTCCCACAATGCTGTGATCACTCACCTACAGGCAGATATTCTGGAATATAAAGTCAAGTGGGCATTAAGGAGCATTACTATGAACAAATTTAATGGAGGCATCAGAATTCCAGCTGAACTACTTAAAATCCTAACAGAAGATGCTGTTAAAGTGCTGCACACAATACATCAATAAATTTGGAAAACTCAGCAGAGGTCACAGCACTGGAAAAGACCAATTTTCATTCCAATCCCAAAGGATAATGCCAAAGAATGTTCAAAATACCACACAATTGCACTTATTTCACATGCTATCAAGGTCATGCTCAAAATCCTTCAAGCAAGGTTTCAACAGTATGTAAACTGAAAACTTCCAGATGTACAAGTTGGATTTAGAAAAGACAGAGGAATCAGAGATCAAGCTGCCAATATCCATTGGAGCACAGAAAAAGCAAGGGAATTCTAAAAAAAAACAATCTACTCTGCTTCATTGACTATGCTAAAGTCTTTGACTGTGTACATCACAACAAACTGAGGAAAATTCTACAAGAGATGGGAGTACCTGACCACCTTACCTGTCTCCTGAGAAATCTGTATGTAGGACAAGAAGCAAGAGTTAGAACCAGACATGGAACAATAGACTAGTTCCACATTGGGATAGGAATATGTCAAGGCTATATATTTCACCTTGCTTATTCAAATTCTGTGCAGAGTGCATCATGTGAAATGCCAGGCTAGATGAAACACAGCTGGAATCAAGATTAATGGGAGAAATATCAACAGCTTCAGATATGCAGAAGATACCACATTAGTAGCAGAAAGTGAAGGGGAACTAAAGATCCTCTTGATGAAGGTGAAAGAGGAAAGTGAAAAAGCTGGCGTAAAACTCAACATCCAAAAATTGAATATTTTGGCATCCAGTCCCATCAGTTCAGTCCAGTCGCTCAGTTATGTCTGACTCTTTGCAACCCCATGGGCTGCAGCATGCCAGGCTTCCCTGCCCTTCACCATCTCCTAGTGCTTGCTCAAACTGATGTCCACTGACTCAGTGATGCCATACAACCACCTCATCTTCCATTGTCCCCTTCTCCTTTTGCCTTCTATTTTTCCCAATATCAGGCTCTTTCCCAATGAGCCATCTCTTCGCATCAGGTGGCCAAATTATTGGAGCTTCAGCATCAGTTCTTCCAATGTATGTTCAGGGTTGATTTCCTTTAGGACCGACTGATTTGATCTCCTTGCAGTCCAAGGGACTCTCAAGAATCTTCTCCAACATCACAGTTCAAAGGCATCAATTCTTCAGTACTCAGCCTTCTTTATAGTCCAACACTCACATCCATACATGACTATTGGGGAAACCATAACTTTGGCTATATGGAATTTTGTTGGAAAAGTGATGTCTCTGCTTTTTAATACACAGTCTAGATTTGTTATAGCTTTTCTTCCAAGGAGGAAACAGCTTTTAACTTCATAGTCGTAGTCACCATCCACAGTGATTTTAGAGCCCAAGAAAATAAAATCTGTTACTGTTTACATTGTTTCCCCATCTATTTGCCATGAAGTGATGGGATCAGATGAGATGATCTTCATTTTCTGAATGTTGTTTTAGGCCGGCTTTTTCCATACTTCTGTTTCACTTTCATCAAGATGCTCTTTAATTCCTCTTCGCTTTCTGCCATAAGGATAGTGTCATCTGTATACCTGAGGTTATTGATATTTCTCCCAACGTTCTTGATTCCAGCTTGTGCTTTTCCAGACTGGTATTCCACATGATGTACTCTGCATACAAATTAATTAAGCAGGGTTATAATATACAGCCTTGATGTATCACTTCATGAGAAATAGATGGGAGAAAAGTGAAAACTGTGACAGATTTCATTTTCTTGGGCTCTAAAATCACTGTGGAAAATGACCATGGTCACAAAATTTAAAAACTCTTACTTTTTGGAAGAAAAGCTATGACAAACACAGACAGCCTATTCAAAAGCAGAGACATCACTTTGTTGACAAAGATCCAGATAGTCAGACCTATGGTTTTTCCAGTAGTCATGTATGGATTTGAGAGCTGGACTATAACGAGGGTTGAGCACTGAAGAACTGATGCTTTTAAACTGTGGTGTTGGAGAAAACTCTTGAGAATCCCCTGGACAGAAAGGAGATGAAACTGGTTAATCCTAAAGAAAATCAATCTTGAATACTTATTGGATGAGTATTCAATGATAAGGCTGAAGCTCCAATATTTTGGTCATCTGATGGGAACACCTGATCCACTGGAAAGGACCCTGATGCTGGAGAAGATTGAGGGCAGGGTGAGAAGGGGGCAACAGAAGATTAGATAGTTGGATGGCATCTCCAACATAATGGAAATAAATTAGAGCAAATTCCAGTACATAACCAAGGACAAGGAAGCCCAGTGTGCTGCAGTCAGTTGGTTCACACGGAGTTGGATATGGCTTAGCAGCTGAACAACAATAACATTCTGACAGGTGTGAGTTGCTAATTCATTGTTGTTTTGATTTTCATTTCTCTAATAATTAGTGATGTTGAGCAACATTTTATGTGCCTTTTAGCCATCTAGTTTTCCTCTGGAAAAATGTATATTCAGTTCTGTCCACTTTTTTTTTTTTTTAGTTGCATCTACAGTGACTGTGCTACTCTTTTCATTTTATTTTATTTTATTTACATATATATATATATATTGTGTGTGTGTTGGGGGCTGGGTTGGGGAGGGAGGGGGGAGGGTGGGCCATTTCTATTGGTCTTTCATTTATCTGTCTTCATCTATCTTTGTTCTTTGGCCCGCGTTGGCCTCCCATCGCGGTGGCCTCTGTTGTCGCAGAGCACCGGTTCTGGGCATACACGCTCCAGAGCTCTGGCTCAGTAATTGGACATATCGGTCTAGCTGTTCCATGGCACGTGGGATCTTTCCAGGTCAGGGATCAAACCAGCACCTCTTGCACTGCAAGGCAGTGTCGTTACCCACTGGACCACCAGGAAAGCCCTCTGTCCAGTTTTTAATCTTTTGTTTTTTTTGCATAGATCTGTGTGACTTATTTGTATATGTGGAATATTAATCCTATATTGGTTATATTGCTTGTTATTATTTTCTCCCATTCAGTAGGTTGTCTTTTCATTTTGTCTATGGTTTCTTTTGCTGTGCAAAAGATTTTAAGTTTCATTAGGTCTGTGTTGTTTGTTTTTATTTTTATTTCCATTACTCTAGGAGAATGATCCAAAAAAAATTTGCCGTTATTTATGTCAAAGAATGTTTTACCCATGTTTTATAGTATCCAATTTTACATTTAGGTTTTTAATCCATTTCGACTTTGTATTTTTTGTGGTATTAGAGAATGTTGTAATTTCATTCTTTAACATATAACTGTCCAATTTTCCAGCACAGCTTAAAGAAAAGACTGTCTTTTTTCTATTGTATATTCTTGCCTGCTTTGTCATAGATTAAATGACCTAAGCGCATGGGTTAACTTCTTGGATCGCTAACCTGTTCCATTGATCTATATGTCTGTTTTTGTGCCAATACCATACTGTTTTGATTACTGAAGTCAAAGACTGTGACTCCTCCAGCTTTGTTCTTCTTTACCAAGATTGTTTCAAGATTGCGTTCTGAGTCTTTTGTCTTTCCATACAAATTCTTTAATTATTTGACTCAGTTCTGTGAAAAGTGCCATTGGTATTTTGACAGGAATTACACTGAATTTATAGATTGCCTTGAGTAGTATAGTTATTTAAACAATATTGATTCTTCTAATCCAAGAACATGGTGTATCTTTCCATCTGTTTGCATCATCTTCACCAGTGTCTTATAGTTTTCAGACTACAGATCTTTTGTCTTTCAGGTAGGTTTATCCTCAGGTATTGTATTTTTTTCATTGTGATGGTATATGGGATTGCTTCTTTAGTTTTTCTTTCTGATATTTCACTGTTAGTATATAGAAATGCAGAAGATTTCTGTATATTAATTTTGTATCTTGCAACTTTACCAAGTTCATTGATGAACTTTATTAGTTTTCTGGTGGTGTCTTCAGAATTTTCTACACACAGTATCATATCATCTACATCCTCTTCTTTATTTCTACTTTCTCTATTGGGAATTTCATTCAGCCTTATGGATTTAAACACTGTCTACTTGCCAGTGCCTCACACATTTATATCTCCAGCCCAGATCTCTCTCCTAAACTCCATCCATGTATACCATC
Source organism: Tragulus kanchil (assembly GCA_022376925.1). Lineage (NCBI taxonomy): Eukaryota > Metazoa > Chordata > Mammalia > Artiodactyla > Tragulidae > Tragulus > Tragulus kanchil. The sequence continues at coordinate 76,186,794 of JAIOJX010000024.1, read as the reverse complement.
TAACTGCTTGCTCAACATTCCACTGAGGTATTTAATAGATACATCCAATTCATATGTCTAAATTTGAACTCCTTTTGTTGCTCCCACAACTTGTATCACTTGCAGCCTTTCCCACCTTGGATAATGTGTGCTCCATAATTCCAGCTGCTTAGAACTAAAAGTCTGGTCATTCTTGACTCTTCTCTCTCACACACACCCTACATTCAATCCATAAACAAATTTTTTTCTTCCAAATATCTCCAGAATTTAAAAAAATCATGGGGCTTCCCTGGTGGTCCAGTGGGTAAGGACACCGCCTTGCAGTGCAAGGGGCGCCGGTTCAATCCCTGGCCTGGGAAGATCCCACGTGCCGTGGAGCGGTTGGACTGATGTGTCCAATTACCGAGCCGGAGCTATGGGGTACATGCGCCCAGAGCCGGCACTCTGCGACGACAGAGGCCACCGTGATGGGAGGTCCACAGGAACCAAAGAACAAAGACGGATGAAAAATAGATAAATGAAAGACCAATAGAAGTGGCCCGCCCATTCCCCTCCCTCCCCACCCCCTCCAATAATAAATAAATAAATAAATCTTTTTTAAAAATCATGGCATATTCATTCAATGGAATTCTAACAGCAGAGAGGGAAAAACAAAAACAAACAAGCAAACCCATTATTTCACTCAATAATATGGATGAATCTCAGACATACTTTTAAGGTTCAGAAGTCACACCTTTATGAAAGCTCAAGAACAGACAAAAATTAATCTATAGAGATAAAAATCAGAATAGTGGTTCCCTTTTGGAAAGTGCCTTCTGGGGTGATCAAAATGTTTCAAATACTGATCTGTGTGGTGGTTACATAGATACATCCATATGTGAAAACGTTTATTGAGTTGTACACTTAAGACTATGTACTTTGTGGTATGAACACTTTATGTCAATAAAAAGGATACAAAAAGTTAAAATTTGGAAATGCAAATCCAGAATCCCTTCTTACCACCTTCTTATCTTATCATTGTGATCCAAGTCACTTCCCACTTCTCTTGCTTGAATTACTGCTTGCCTTTACAGCACATTTTCCACACAGCAGTCAGAGTGAGCCTTTAAAACCTGTTACTCAGATCATGTCACTTCCTTGTTCTAAATCTGCAATGGTTCCCCATTTCCCTCAGAGTAAAAGCCAATGTCCTTCCAGTGACCACCAAACCAGCAGTTGATTGTCTTTCCAGCATCATCTTCAACCGTTCTCTCCATTTATCCCAGCCACATTTGTCCTCTCCATTGATCCCTCCTTGCTACCACTTTGGGTACATTCCTGCCCTAGAAACGTTGCTCTAATTATTTCCTCAATGTGGACTGCTTTTCCAGTGTTTGCATGGCTGCATTCCTCACCCCCAAGATTGTGCTCAAGTGGCACCATCTCAAGGAAGCCTCAATCACTATTCCATTTATAATTGCAAACCTTCTCCCCCACTATCCTGGCATTCTCAATTCCATTTGCCCTGCTCTTTTTTCTGTTTTAATTGGAGGAAAATTGTTTTACAGTGTTGTGTTGGTTTTTGCCATACAACAACACGAATTAGCTATAATGTTATGTATGTATATAGATAGATAGATATAGATATATCCCCTTCCCTTTGAGTCTCCCTCCCTCATCCCATCCCACCCCTTTAGATTGTGACAGAGCACCAGGCTGGACTCCCTGTGTATCACCTTCTAACACTCTACATATTAGGTATTATGTTTATTATTTAGCATCTGTCCACCATCCCATCAGCATGCAAGCTCCATGAAAATCTTTGTTCTATTAGTGACTGTATTCCAAGTAACCATAGCAATGCCTGCCACGTAAGAGGCCTCCTATGAATGAATGAACAGAGCTCTTTATATGATGGCCCTGTGTGGAGACAAATCAGGGTTAAACAAATCTTTTATCTTTCTCTCTCAAAGAAAATACTTCTGAAAGCAGGTGGCAGAAAGTTAGTTCCAAAGGCCCTTTCTACTATGATCAGGGCTACAGAGAGTGGGTATAGAGTACCCAGCCCAAGCACTTCAAGGTATCAGGGACTATCTCCAGCCACTCCTACTCACACCACAGACAGGTTGGGAGTTTCTACTTGGCCCCCTTGGTATAGATAAATTCACAATATCAACAGTGCCTAAGCACCCCCAGACAGAAATAGAGACCAGACCAACCTTTCCATCTCTGTATCTGCAGACCCCACAAAGTACCCAGTAAATGGTCAGTGCTCAAAGTATGTTTATGAAATAGATAAATGGATATAATCAGCTCCTAACTGGACAGCTCTCTGCAATCATGCTAAAGAAAAAAAAAATCAAGGAACACTGTAAGGTAAGACGCCTGATATCCTTTTAGGAGGGGTCAGGGGAGCCCCTTGACAGCTGCCCCTTTCTTTCTTGCCCATCCCCAAGCCAGTGTTTTCAAGGGGATATGAATACCAAGGTCCACCTACTTGTCACCTTTTGTATCCCATCCCACCACCAGCTGCCAGCCTTTTCTGTGTTCTACAGCAGCTGGTAGCCTCCTTTGGACTTGAGTTAAGGAGGCTGAAGGTGTGCCTTATGATAGTTTAAGGAGCCAGGTATCCTCCTTCCTTTCTGTTCTGTGCCTGCCCTGCCAAATGAGGCAAACCGCAAAGTACCATACTCCAAGGCCTCTATTCTAGGGGTTGCTCTCCTCACCAAGACACACAAAAAAAGGATGACCAGGCCTCAGGAAATAGAGAACTAGGCAATGTGGACCAGGCTCGGGGCCCAGTCAGTCCTGCCCTACCTCACCCAGAAGGGTAAATGGGCAGAGAAGTGCCAGGTGCAGCTCTGGAAATATGCAGCTTTGTGAAACTAGGCAAAAGAAGCAGAAGATTTGGAGAAAAGGGAGTTGGGCAATATTTAACCTCATAAGAAAATCCTTATAGATAGAAGCTGTGTCATTATTTGGAAGCAAAATCCAGAGTTCTAGGCTTGGTCGCCACGTGACCCAGCAACTCTACTCATGTTTATATACCTGATAAAAGCAAAAACTAATTCAGTTCTAGACTTGGCCCTGGTCTGAGGAGGAGGTCAGAGAAGGGCCCCTTGTGAAAGTGCTATTTTAGCTAAGTCCCAAAAGATGAACAAAAAAGCCAATCCAATAGTACATCATTATAAAAATCCTTAGAGGGCTTCCCTGGTGGTCCGGTGGGTAAGGACATCACCTTGCAGTGCAAGGGGCGCTGGTTCAATCCCTGGCCTGGGAAGATCCCACGTGCTGCGGAGCGGCTGGACGGAGGTGTCCAATTACTGAGTCAGAGCTCTGGAGTGCATGCGCCCAGAGCTGGTGCTCTGCGACAACAGAGGCCACCGCGATGGGAGGCCCACGTGGGCCAAAGAACAAAGATAGATGAAAATAGACAAATGAAAGACCAATAGAAGTGACCTTCCCGCCCCTTTCCCTCCCCACCCCCACCAAAAATAAATAAATAAATAAATAAATGTTAAAATAAATAAATAAATAAAAAACCCTTAGAAAATATATTTTCTGACATAGGAGAAATGTTTATACTGTAACATAAAGTGAATACAATAGGATATGAAAACCATCAATGCACCCAACTACATAAAAATAATTATCTATCCATCCATCTATCATCTATGTGGGAAAAATTTCTGGAAGACCAGAAAGTTAACAGCAGTGATCTGCAGGTGGCAGAATTATTGGTGATTTTGGAGACCTGGGTGGTTCAAATGGTAAAGAATCTGCCTGCAATGCGGAAGAATCAGATTTGATCCTTGGGTTGGGAAGATTTCCCAGAGAAGGACATGGCTACCCACTCCAGTATCCTTTCCTGAAGAATTCCATGGACAGAGAAGCCTGGTAGGCTACAGACTATGGGGTCACAAAGAGTCAGACACAACTGAGCAACTAACACTTCATCATCTTTGTTCTTTTCTATATTTCTCAAAATTTTAGCAATAAAGATGGATTGCTTTTATAGACATATATTGCTTTAATGTTTGGAAATACATACCAAATGTCTGGAAGCAAAAAATCCAGAGTTCTAGGCTTGGTCGCCACGTGACCCAGCAACTCTACTCATGTTTATATACCTGATAAAAGCAAAAACTAATTCAGTTCTAGACTTGGCCCTGGTCTGAGGAGGAGGTCAGAGAAGGGCCCCTTGTGAAAGTGCTATTTTAGCTAAGTCCCAAAAGATGAACAAAAAAGCCAATCCAATAGTACATCATTATAAAAATCCTTAGAGGGCTTCCCTGGTGGTCCGGTGGGTAAGGACATCACCTTGCAGTGCAAGGGGCGCTGGTTCAATCCCTGGCCTGGGAAGATCCCACGTGCTGCGGAGCGGCTGGACGGAGGTGTCCAATTACTGAGTCAGAGCTCTGGAGTGCATGCGCCCAGAGCTGGTGCTCTGCGACAACAGAGGCCACCGCGATGGGAGGCCCACGTGGGCCAAAGAACAAAGATAGATGAAAATAGACAAATGAAAGACCAATAGAAGTGACCTTCCCGCCCCTTTCCCTCCCCACCCCCACCAAAAATAAATAAATAAATAAATAAATGTTAAAATAAATAAATAAATAAAAAACCCTTAGAAAATATATTTTCTGACATAGGAGAAATGTTTATACTGTAACATAAAGTGAATACAATAGGATATGAAAACCATCAATGCACCCAACTACATAAAAATAATTATCTATCCATCCATCTATCATCTATGTGGGAAAAATTTCTGGAAGACCAGAAAGTTAACAGCAGTGATCTGCAGGTGGCAGAATTATTGGTGATTTTGGAGACCTGGGTGGTTCAAATGGTAAAGAATCTGCCTGCAATGCGGAAGAATCAGATTTGATCCTTGGGTTGGGAAGATTTCCCAGAGAAGGACATGGCTACCCACTCCAGTATCCTTTCCTGAAGAATTCCATGGACAGAGAAGCCTGGTAGGCTACAGACTATGGGGTCACAAAGAGTCAGACACAACTGAGCAACTAACACTTCATCATCTTTGTTCTTTTCTATATTTCTCAAAATTTTAGCAATAAAGATGGATTGCTTTTATAGACATATATTGCTTTAATGTTTGGAAATACATACCAAATGTCTGGTCACAGCCTCTAAAACTCTACCCTATGATCTCTGGGTAGAGGGGTTCTTCAGAAAGTATCTTGCCATTCCTTTGCTTCCAAGAAGCACATACACCATGGTATCTTACTCCTAAAGCATGAGGAAGCTACCTAGATGCCATTCCAGTGCCAGCTGGAGGAAACTTTTACCACTGATACTAATCCAGATTGATTACCACTCTCTTTAACATAACCCACCTGAAGGCTAGCCTTAGTTCAAACAAAGAAATTACTTCTTTACCCACAATGGTGACATCCATCCATCACTTTTCCCTTCTAGGCCCATCCTTAACTTGTTGACAACTTGTAGACACTGAATTTCTTTGTTCTATTCCTTCAGGATGATTGCTTTTTACATCAGAGGCTGGGGAGCAACAGTCAGAATTAGAAGGAGAAAAGAGCCAGTGGCTGAGTGACCTTGAACACACTGGAATTCTGGGCCTGTTTCCTTTTCTCCAAATGTGAGGGAATCAGGCTTCAGGGCTTGCCATTGCTCCTCTTCTGTCTCAGACACTCAGGCCAATGACTAATCCATCCTTAGAGGAGCCAGAGTCAGCCTGTGTCTGCTGAAAGCAGATGGCACCACTGAAGAGCAATTGTTCTGGAACCCTGAGACCACAGATAACCGCCTGCTGGTACAAGAATAGGAGGCACTTTTGTTGTCCAGAAGAGCCCAGGCTAGCTGTAGAGTTAGGGTGTGCAGAAGATGCAGGAGGGCCAAATTGATCCCTAAGAGCAAACTTTCTCAATCTACCAGATTTCTTTCCCTGTCAGAGCTCTGGTCCAGTAGTCTGGCCTCCCCCACACTCTGCTGTACTTCTCTGGGTAGAAGCCCAGCTGGGCAGGCATCCAGATGTGGACAGAGGCAGGGCTGCCAAGCACTCAACTGCCCACTGGAGTGAAGTTGAGGCAGGAGGGAGAGACATCAGCATGGTCTGGAGCAGAGTGTGGAGTCCATGGAAAAAATCAGAGGAGAAAAATCCCCACTGACAGGCTTGAGGCAAACTCCTCCGTAAATCCTACAGCTTCTTGAAGCTGATTCAAAATACACATGGGCTCATTAGTTCAGGGCTTGCCAGGTGGTGATAGTGGTAAAGAACCTGCCTGCCAGTGCAGGAGATATGAGATGTGAATTCAATCCCTGGGTTAGGAAGATGCACTGGAGGAGGAAATGGCAACCCACTCCAGTAATATTGCCTGCAGAATCCCACAGACAGAGGCGTTTGGCGGGCTATAGTCCATAGGGTTGCAAAAGGTCAGATACAACTGGAGCAACTTAACATGCATGCATGCATGCATGCACTAGTTAAAGGCATCTGGTAGACAGACCTGGATTCAAACACTGTCTCTATCCCTGATAAGAAGTTTGAGCAAATTACTGAGATGTCCTTCGCTGTAGACTTCGGTTTATCTATAGAAGTGTCTAGAATAATAATAATAACCTCTACCAGGGAGAAACTGTGAGCATTAATGAGATAAAACATATAAAAATATGACTAATTCCCAAGTGGTTAGTGGCAAAGAATCCACCTGCCAAGGCAGGGGATGCAGGAGTTGATGGTTCAATCCTTGGGCTGGGAAGATTCCCTGAAGGGAGAAATGGCACTCCAGTGCTATTGCCTGAAAAATCCAATGGATGGAGGAGCCAGGCAGGCTACATGCAAAGAGTTGGAGATGACTGAGTGATTGAGCACAGACACACACACAAATATAGTGTTATGTCTAGCTCACAACCACTAGGAGCTAAAAAACACAACACAGTCTTTCTAAGATTTCAACACAGAATTGGCAGGAGTCATGCTAAAAAGAACTATAGAAAGACCTGAAAGGAATCTCAGAGACCTCAAATCCAGAACCCAGTTCCTTCATTTAACAGATGGTATCAGAGAGTGGGGTAGGAAAAAGGAGGCTCAGAGAAATTGAATAACTTATCCAATATTCACAGCTGGTTTGTAACAGAGCAAGGTTCAAACTCGGGTGTTTCTTGTTTCCAAATACCCATTACCCCTTCACCCTATAGCAACTCATCAGATCACAAACAGACCTTGCTCAAGTCTCCTTTCCATAGAGAGGGCTCAGCATGGTCTGAGCAGAGTGTGGAGTCCATGGAAAAAATCAGAGGAGAAAAATCCCCACTGACAGGCTTGAGGCAAACTCCTCCGTAAATCCTACAGCTTCTTGAAGCTGATTCAAAATACACATGGGCTCATTAGTTCAGGGCTTGCCAGGTGGTGATAGTGGTAAAGAACCTGCCTGCCAGTGCAGGAGATATGAGATGTGAATTCAATCCCTGGGTTAGGAAGATGCACTGGAGGAGGAAATGGCAACCCACTCCAGTAATATTGCCTGCAGAATCCCACAGACAGAGGCGTTTGGCGGGCTATAGTCCATAGGGTTGCAAAAGGTCAGATACAACTGGAGCAACTTAACATGCATGCATGCATGCATGCACTAGTTAAAGGCATCTGGTAGACAGACCTGGATTCAAACACTGTCTCTATCCCTGATAAGAAGTTTGAGCAAATTACTGAGATGTCCTTCGCTGTAGACTTCGGTTTATCTATAGAAGTGTCTAGAATAATAATAATAACCTCTACCAGGGAGAAACTGTGAGCATTAATGAGATAAAACATATAAAAATATGACTAATTCCCAAGTGGTTAGTGGCAAAGAATCCACCTGCCAAGGCAGGGGATGCAGGAGTTGATGGTTCAATCCTTGGGCTGGGAAGATTCCCTGAAGGGAGAAATGGCACTCCAGTGCTATTGCCTGAAAAATCCAATGGATGGAGGAGCCAGGCAGGCTACATGCAAAGAGTTGGAGATGACTGAGTGATTGAGCACAGACACACACACAAATATAGTGTTATGTCTAGCTCACAACCACTAGGAGCTAAAAAACACAACACAGTCTTTCTAAGATTTCAACACAGAATTGGCAGGAGTCATGCTAAAAAGAACTATAGAAAGACCTGAAAGGAATCTCAGAGACCTCAAATCCAGAACCCAGTTCCTTCATTTAACAGATGGTATCAGAGAGTGGGGTAGGAAAAAGGAGGCTCAGAGAAATTGAATAACTTATCCAATATTCACAGCTGGTTTGTAACAGAGCAAGGTTCAAACTCGGGTGTTTCTTGTTTCCAAATACCCATTACCCCTTCACCCTATAGCAACTCATCAGATCACAAACAGACCTTGCTCAAGTCTCCTTTCCATAGAGAGGGCTTTGGTGATCAGAGAGTGGCACTCCTGATCAAGTCCCTGGAGTAGGTATTAGGTTGACCACCAGTGCCACCAAGAAAATCCAGGAGTTCCCTAGAAGTAGGGCCTGAGGGGAATAGTGTATCCATTGTCAAGAATGTGGAGGTGCTATGCAAATAATCTGTAAAATACATGTAAATAACTACAAATTATTGGTGAATTGATAATTCAAGCTTTTTTTCTTTTTTGTAACTGGATTACACTACATGATGTGATGTGTACTTTTTTTCTCGTGACTTTCTGCCAAATGGAAAATAAAAATTGCAGTTAACTGATAAAACCATGCTTTGCTTAGTAAGGGCCCAGCTGACTCCTGTCACTGAATGCCCCATACGGGTCTCACCAATGCTTGGGCAGTATTACTCCCTGGTTCCCAGGACTGCTTCCACATCAGACTGGCTTGTCAGGACAGAAAGCCAGGCATCTGGGGCCTCTGACTGAAAGGTGTTCTCCCAGTCCAATAGCATGCTGACCCCAGCAGCCCAGAGCAGAGCAGTGCACGCTGTTCCTCCTGACAGGGTTGTGGGCAGTGACCAGCAAGGACCTGAAGTGGTCTGTCACCTCAGCCAAGCCTCCAGGATCCCACCTTTGGAAGCTAGGCCTAGCAGTCTTTCTCTAACTCAGCAGTCTTTCTCTCTCTGGCACTACTGGTGTGTGACTGAAGCAGCCGCCTGAGCTGATAAAGGCAGCTGTGGCTCTGAAAGCTGGGAAGACCGGCCACAGCAGGATGGTTAGACGTTAGACCCCTGGAAGGTCTGCCTGAGGCTCGACCATGTGACTCTGAAAACTCAACCCAATTCAATTGACATTTACTGAGTGAATGTCACTATGTGCCAGACACTATGCTAGGCATTTTGTAGAATCTGTAAGAATGAACAAAATGTGGTCATTGTTAGGTTGCCGCCCTTGAGGCATTACAGTCCAGCAGGGGAGGAAAAACATGTATACATAAAATTTAGCAGTACTTTTACAGCTTCCAGGAAATTTGGTGTGGTATACCCATGTGTGTGTGCATGTGTGCATGCCATATTGTGTTGTTATGTAAGAGGATGAAGGCATGAAGAGTGGGGATACAGGGCTTGCCTATTCAGACCCATATATTAATAATGATAATAAAACAATAAAATAAACCTACCACTTATATATAGACTGCTTATAATGCTAAGCATATTATATAGTACTAAGTGCTTTATACATAAGTTTATTATATTCTTCCAAGCATCCTAGGAAGAAGGTACTATTATTAATGTCTCATTTTATTGATATGGAAGTTAAAACTGAAGGAGGTGAATTAGCGATTTTCTCAAAGTCATAAAGCTAGGAACTCAGGCCTGTCTTCTTAGCCTTTCTATGCAGGCCTCTGCCTTGCCCCTCCAATGATAGCTCCTAAAGATCCTGGCTCCTCAAGGCTGAAGTAATGGAAACAGAAACTGCCTTCTGGAGGAACGAGCCTGCAGTTCCTGCCAGCACAGCCATCCCCACCCCCATAGGACAAGTAGGGCACATTCTGTGAGTCTGAGACCGCTGTTACATCATGACCAGGCCTTTGTTTCACCTTGGCACCCACTCAGTAGACCGAATTTCTTAAGTAGCTTTCCTATATTCACAAATCGGCATGACTTTGCTAATGTGGCAACTCTTCACTATAATGCCCAGGCTCAGAGGCCCATCCCACCCTAATGGATTGAAACCTGGTTCTTCAGCACAGGACAGCCCTGACCTGGGGCTAATAATGGCCTGAAGGTCCCTCAGTAGCTGAGCTTACAGGGTTTCTGGGCTGCCTTCCCTTTTCCCTTGAGCAGCATTCTTCACCTTTCCTGGGAAGTGTGGGTGCTGTGAAGGAGGCAAACAGGGCAGAGAGACTGGCACTAGGGGGCTAGGACATGAGGGAAACAGGAAGGAAGGCAAGCAGTGGAATCAAGGCTCTGCTCCCAGCCAGCTTCAGGAGATTCTCTGGATCTGTTTCCCCTTAACCAGCTTCTGCTTCAGCTTTCTTACAGAATCACAATGAAAAAAGGAAAAAAAAATTGGTGCATTAAAAATGCTTTGAAAAATTAAATGTTGCAAACGGGAGAAATGTGGGTGCCTAGGCTTGCTTGGGCAAGTTGTCAAGTGAGGCCAGAGGACCCATGTTCCACATATGGAAGCTACTCCAGGAATCGCAGGTGACAGAGCTGGCTAGAATGTCACAGTAGAGAAGGAATCTACCAGTGAGAATTTAAAAATTTAAAGAGGGGGCAAGCATGCCTCACAAGAATGCCCCAGTGAGGCCAGCACTGGCAGTGCGCCCAGACATTTTCTGGCACTTAATGGCCCAGGCACTGCCTGGTGATGAGACTGTAGCCTGGCAGGCTCAGGGAAGGAGCCCCAGTGTGGGCTGGACACCTGCATGAGGGGACTGCCACTATTGGACCACCTACCCCAGTGCTGCCTGGACACATCATAAATACCTTTGCTGTGACTGGAAAGACACCACTTTTGCAACAGAACAGGATCATTAAGAGCCTGTCTCCTCCTGCCTGCAACAGAGATCTCATTAAGTGGGAGTTGCAGAGGTAATCAGACCGCTTGGTTTCAATAGGGTAGTCCTGGAGCACAGAGGGTGGCTAAAAAACAAAACTGCCCAGGCCTCAGAGCCCATCCCATTCCCTAATGCGGATTGCCCCAAACCTTTCGGTTCCTTTTTAAAAGGAAACTTTGCTAATGTGGCAACTCTTCACTATAATGCCCAGGCTCAGAGGCCCATCCCACCCTAATGGATTGAAACCTGGTTCTTCAGCACAGGACAGCCCTGACCTGGGGCTAATAATGGCCTGAAGGTCCCTCAGTAGCTGAGCTTACAGGGTTTCTGGGCTGCCTTCCCTTTTCCCTTGAGCAGCATTCTTCACCTTTCCTGGGAAGTGTGGGTGCTGTGAAGGAGGCAAACAGGGCAGAGAGACTGGCACTAGGGGGCTAGGACATGAGGGAAACAGGAAGGAAGGCAAGCAGTGGAATCAAGGCTCTGCTCCCAGCCAGCTTCAGGAGATTCTCTGGATCTGTTTCCCCTTAACCAGCTTCTGCTTCAGCTTTCTTACAGAATCACAATGAAAAAAGGAAAAAAAAATTGGTGCATTAAAAATGCTTTGAAAAATTAAATGTTGCAAACGGGAGAAATGTGGGTGCCTAGGCTTGCTTGGGCAAGTTGTCAAGTGAGGCCAGAGGACCCATGTTCCACATATGGAAGCTACTCCAGGAATCGCAGGTGACAGAGCTGGCTAGAATGTCACAGTAGAGAAGGAATCTACCAGTGAGAATTTAAAAATTTAAAGAGGGGGCAAGCATGCCTCACAAGAATGCCCCAGTGAGGCCAGCACTGGCAGTGCGCCCAGACATTTTCTGGCACTTAATGGCCCAGGCACTGCCTGGTGATGAGACTGTAGCCTGGCAGGCTCAGGGAAGGAGCCCCAGTGTGGGCTGGACACCTGCATGAGGGGACTGCCACTATTGGACCACCTACCCCAGTGCTGCCTGGACACATCATAAATACCTTTGCTGTGACTGGAAAGACACCACTTTTGCAACAGAACAGGATCATTAAGAGCCTGTCTCCTCCTGCCTGCAACAGAGATTCCATAAGCGGGAGTTGGGCAGAGGTAATCAGACCGCTTGGTTTCAATAGGGTAGTCCTGGAGCACAGAGCTGGCTAGCACAGGGCTATCTAGAGAACAAGAGAGCTACAGAGTATCTTTAGGAAGCCCTCCCAGGTCTGGTTAGAGAAGTAGCACTCTTGTAGTGGTGGGTCACCCTCAGCCCACCCTAGCAACCTGCTCTGCTCTTTCTACTTCCCTCAAAGTGGTGGATCTCAGTTCATTTCCACCCAGCACTCACTGCTCCCTCAACCCTACCCCCACCGCCACCACCGCGGCCAGGTCTGACAGGCAGCCTCAGGTTCCCTGGCTAGGTCAGAAGAACAGCAGCAGCTTCAGCTCTGGGGGCCTGAGCACTGCTAGGTTGACATTCCTTCAACCTTCAGGCCCTTCCTGCTTCAGCTTCGGTTCAGCTGGGGACTGCAAAGCAGCGGACAGGAAGGCAGAGTGAGGACTGCGCACAAGGGCCCAGAGAAAATCCAGCTTATTTGGGGTTTTATGCTCTACCTTTTATCCTGTCTAGATGGCCCTCAAGGCACCCAGCATGGGGCGCAGCAGTACCTGCAGCTGCTCTGGACTCACCTGAGAGGAATCTTGACGCGGAGGTAGCGATCAACAGCAATTGCCAGCAGGGCCAGGATGGAGCTCTGAGTGAGGATGAGGACAGGGCAGGCGACCTTGAGGCAGGTGTGGAAGTAGGTCTGTGGCCCAATGTTGATGAGGATGGCCAGTGGGATGACCAGAGCGCCCACTGCCACATCAGCCACTGCCAGTGACACGATGAAGCAGAAAGTGGCATCCCGCAATGCCTGATTCACTTTCCCCCTGCCCAGATGTCACTAGAGGGGGAATTGGACCAGCCTACGGCCCAGGGGCCCGGGGCACCCAATTTTCTGGCACTTAATGGCCCAGGCACTGCCTGGTGATGAGACTGTAGCCTGGCAGGCTCAGGAAGGAGCCCCAGTGTGGGCTGGACACCTGCATGAGGGGACTGCCACTATTGGACCACCTACCCCAGTGCTGCCTGGACACATCATAAATACCTTTGCTGTGACTGGAAAGACACCACTTTTGCAACAGAACAGGATCATTAAGAGCCTGTCTCCTCCTGCCTGCAACAGAGATCTCATTAAGTGGGAGTTGCGCAGAGGTAATCAGACCGCTTGGTTTCAATAGGGTAGTCCTGGAGCACAGAGCTGGCTAGCACAGGGCTATCTAGAGAACAAGAGAGCTACAGAGTATCTTTAGGAAGCCCTCCCAGGTCTGGTTAGAGAAGTAGCACTCTTGTAGTGGTGGGTCACCCTCAGCCCACCCTAGCAACCTGCTCTGCTCTTTCTACTTCCCTCAAAGTGGTGGATCTCAGTTCATTTCCACCCAGCACTCACTGCTCCCTCAACCCTACCCCCACCGCCACCACCGCGGCCAGGTCTGACAGGCAGCCTCAGGTTCCCTGGCTAGGTCAGAAGAACAGCAGCAGCTTCAGCTCTGGGGGCCTGAGCACTGCTAGGTTGACATTCCTTCAACCTTCAGGCCCTTCCTGCTTCAGCTTCGGTTCAGCTGGGGACTGCAAAGCAGCGGACAGGAAGGCAGAGTGAGGACTGCGGCACAAGGGCCCAGAGAAAATCCAGCTTATTTGGGGTTTTATGCTCTACCTTTTATCCTGTCTAGATGGCCCTCAAGGCACCCAGCATGGGGCGCAGCAGTACCTGCAGCTGCTCTGGACTCACCTGAGAGGAATCTTGACGCGGAGGTAGCGATCAACAGCAATTGCCAGCAGGGCCAGGATGGAGCTCTGAGTGAGGATGAGGACAGGGCAGGCGACCTTGAGGCAGGTGTGGAAGTAGGTCTGTGGCCCAATGTTGATGAGGATGGCCAGTGGGATGACCAGAGCGCCCACTGCCACATCAGCCACTGCCAGTGACACGATGAAGCAGAAAGTGGCATCCCGCAATGCCTGATTCACTTTCACTGCCCAGATCACCAGCACGTTCCCAGGCACAGAGACCAGGGCGATGAGCACCTCGATGCCAATATATGCGGCCTGGAAGGCCGAGATGGAAGGCGGCATGGTGGGCACAGGCTGGGCACATCAGCAGACAGGCAGCAAGGGGCAGGAGGCAAGCACCTGTGGTCATGGAAGCCTAGGGTGGGAAGGCCTGCCAGGGAGAGGGAAGGGAGCCCAGGCAGTTCTCCAACTCCAGCTGCCCTTTGGAGATGTGCCCCAGCTGGCACATCTAGTGCCTACCCAAGCTGATGGGGTACCCTAACTCTTTCTCTGCCTAATCTCGGTCCCCTCCCCTTATCTACCCCAGAGGATCCATTCAGCAACTTAAAATAGCAGCACGCACTCCTCCACTGGCTTTTTTATCAGGTGTGAGGCAGTTCCCAGCACACACACACCCCACGGGGCGCCTGGCTCTGCCTATCCATGCCCACTGAACAGGATGCAGGGATCTCACCATCCTGTCTGCGGGTGGCCAAGGAGTCGCAGAGGCGGTGCCCAAAGTTATGGGTACCTGCTACCTCCAGAGGCTCGAGGCTGGGCTAGGCGGGGCTGGGCTCTGGGTTCCTAAAAGCGATGCACGGTCCTCCAGGCTCCCGCCGCAGCGCTCTCAGCCCGGCCTTTCAAGCAATCACATGGCGCAGCAGAGAGGCTCAGCCCGGACGCTTTTAAAGAGGTAGCGCCCCAGTTTCCGCACCTGGACTGTGCTGGCGGACTTGGATCTGGAGGTCCAGCTTATTTGGGGTTTTATGCTCTACCTTTATCCTGTCTAGATGGCCTCAAGGCACCCAGCATGGGGCGCAGCAGTACCTGCAGCTGCTCTGGACTCACCTGAGAGGAATCTTGACGCGGAGGTAGCGATCAACAGCAATTGCCAGCAGGGCCAGGATGGAGCTCTGAGTGAGGATGAGGACAGGGCAGGCGACCTTGAGGCAGGTGTGGAAGTAGGTCTGTGGCCCAATGTTGATGAGGATGGCCAGTGGGATGACCAGAGCGCCCACTGCCACATCAGCCACTGCCAGTGACACGATGAAGCAGAAAGTGGCATCCCGCAATGCCTGATTCACTTTCACTGCCCAGATCACCAGCACGTTCCCAGGCACAGAGACCAGGGCGATGAGCACCTCGATGCCAATATATGCGGCCTGGAAGGCCGAGATGGAAGGCGGCATGGTGGGCACAGGCTGGGCACATCAGCAGACAGGCAGCAAGGGGCAGGAGGCAAGCACCTGTGGTCATGGAAGCCTAGGGTGGGAAGGCCTGCCAGGGAGAGGGAAGGGAGCCCAGGCAGTTCTCCAACTCCAGCTGCCCTTTGGAGATGTGCCCCAGCTGGCACATCTAGTGCCTACCCAAGCTGATGGGGTACCCTAACTCTTTCTCTGCCTAATCTCGGTCCCCTCCCCTTATCTACCCCAGAGGATCCATTCAGCAACTTAAAATAGCAGCACGCACTCCTCCACTGGCTTTTTTATCAGGTGTGAGGCAGTTCCCAGCACACACACACCCCACGGGGCGCCTGGCTCTGCCTATCCATGCCCACTGAACAGGATGCAGGGATCTCACCATCCTGTCTGCGGGTGGCCAAGGAGTCGCAGAGGCGGTGCCCAAAGTTATGGGTACCTGCTACCTCCAGAGGCTCGAGGCTGGGCTAGGCGGGGCTGGGCTCTGGGTTCCTAAAAGCGATGCACGGTCCTCCAGGCTCCCGCCGCAGCGCTCTCAGCCCGGCCTTTCAAGCAATCACATGGCGCAGCAGAGAGGCTCAGCCCGGACGCTTTTAAAGAGGTAGCGCCCCAGTTTCCGCACCTGGACTGTGCTGGCGGACTTGGATCTGGAGGACTGAGCCCAGCACAGCCCAGAGTGCGGGGTCCCCTTTCCCCAGCTTGCCCTGCATGCATGCCATGCGCCCACCCACCTGGGACACAGCTGGCTCTTGCTTCCTAGCAGTCCCCAGTCCCGGTTCAGCTCTGCCAGGGTCCCTCATAAACCTCGTAAACCAATGAGGGTGGGGTTCTAGCAGCCACTTTTAACCCTCCCCTCCATCCCCACTGGGGATGACCCAGAGGCGAAACTGAGGTACCCACTTACCCAAGGTGACCAAAGCTGGCAGAACTCCTAGTCACCTGAACGATTCTGTCCAAGTGCCCTCCTAGCTCCAAGCCTTGGGCAGCCGCTCGCTCCCGGGATACAAGAATCCAGAGGGATAGTAGCTGGCTGAGACCCAACTCAGGCACCCGGCGCCTCCCGTCGCCCCAGGGCGCGGGAGCTGAGTGGCATTGGAGCTCTGCACAGCCAGAGAGGGCAGGGGAGGCGGTAAGACCGCGGCCCCTCCCTCCCGGCCCTCTGTCTCCTCCCTCATACCCTCCTCTAAACAAAGGCAGTGATTCTGGATGAGAAAAGCTAGGAAACGTGAGGTTTTCATAAGGTCTGGTGTATGAATCCAGCTGTAAGATTGGACAGCCTCCCTCTTCTCAAACGTGGGGTGTCAGCGATCCCTTCAGCAGTCACAGCAGGGCATTTCACCTGCAAGGCTCCAGGACGCCCCTTTTCTCTGCTTCCCTTCACAGTTCTCTGGAAGCCCCTGCACATTCTAACCTCTCAGTCCTAAAACCCTACTTTCCCATGAAATTAGCTGTGCATATTCTTAGGAGTTAATGTTCTTCCAGTACACATTACTTTACACGTTCTGTCCTGAATCACTTTTACCTCTATCTTTCAGAACCACCTTTAAATCTATCAACAATTTCCATTTTACAGATGAGGGCACTGAGACTCACAGAAGTGACTTGGCTTCACAAGGTCATTTCCATCAACATGCCCTCCTCTTGGGCCCCCTTTATATTCTCCATCTCTGTCTTAATAGCACAATACCTAAGTCATATAGAAAGCCAGTCCAGTGTCCACATGTTATTGATAAGAAGCAGGCCCAGGGAAGGAAAGGACTTTCACAAGTTCCCACAGCAAGTCCTAATAGAACCAGAGGAAGAAACCAGACTCCTGACTCCCAGCACAGTGCTCTCCTACTGCTCTCCATTCTGATCCTTCCTCTTGACTATCTGTTGCCACAGTTTCAGTTTATGTAGGCCACTGGTAGTGCCTAAGGACCACCCCAGGGGAGATGCTCACTCAGATCAGGTGCCTTACAAAGATCCCGACCTGAGGAGTCCTTGCTTATGGACATTGAGAAAGAGCTCTGAGAGGATCAGAGTCTGGCTGGGGGAGCCCAATGCCACCTGACCATACCCCAGTCCTGAGGTCACAGCATTCTTATTGGGTTTCAGAATGTCAGGAGAGGAGTTCTGCTGAGAGGTGGGTGCCAACTAAAACTGCCATTTGCCATCTGCTTTTACAAGGATTAGGCCACTAAACAGCAGTCGCTGACTTTCAACATAGGAGTCCGGGGTAGAGAGTGGGAACGAGGCACTTTAATGAGTTTTATATTGTAATACTTGATTCATACTTAAATGTTATATGAAGCTTTGAGATCTCAGGTTGTATCTGTCTATATGTCTAAGTGTGTATATATGTCTTTAACTTTGGGTGATATTAGCTCTACTTAATAGGCTTAAAGGAAATTAAGAGTTTATATAAATTTTTCAGATTGAGAAACTTGCCAGAATGAATTTAGTGTTCACATGAACTGGGAAATATTTAACATTAAACTAATACCTAGTATTAAAGTTTGCCGATTTAATTAATATAGACATGTCTTAGCATCAATATCTCTGGAACCCCTTTAACCCATCTAATACAAAACGAATTTTTTTTCTCAGTCCTTTTACAGGGAATCACTTTTACCTCTATCTTTCAGAACCACCTTTAAATCTATCAACAATTTCCATTTTACAGATGAGGGCACTGAGACTCACAGAAGTGACTTGGCTTCACAAGGTCATTTCCATCAACATGCCCTCCTCTTGGGCCCCCTTTATATTCTCCATCTCTGTCTTAATAGCACAATACCTAAGTCATATAGAAAGCCAGTCCAGTGTCCACATGTTATTGATAAGAAGCAGGCCCAGGGAAGGAAAGGACTTTCACAAGTTCCCACAGCAAGTCCTAATAGAACCAGAGGAAGAAACCAGACTCCTGACTCCCAGCACAGTGCTCTCCTACTGCTCTCCATTCTGATCCTTCCTCTTGACTATCTGTTGCCACAGTTTCAGTTTATGTAGGCCACTGGTAGTGCCTAAGGACCACCCCAGGGGAGATGCTCACTCAGATCAGGTGCCTTACAAAGATCCCGACCTGAGGAGTCCTTGCTTATGGACATTGAGAAAGAGCTCTGAGAGGATCAGAGTCTGGCTGGGGGAGCCCAATGCCACCTGACCATACCCCAGTCCTGAGGTCACAGCATTCTTATTGGGTTTCAGAATGTCAGGAGAGGAGTTCTGCTGAGAGGTGGGTGCCAACTAAAACTGCCATTTGCCATCTGCTTTTACAAGGATTAGGCCACTAAACAGCAGTCGCTGACTTTCAACATAGGAGTCCGGGGTAGAGAGTGGGAACGAGGCACTTTAATGAGTTTTATATTGTAATACTTGATTCATACTTAAATGTTATATGAAGCTTTGAGATCTCAGGTTGTATCTGTCTATATGTCTAAGTGTGTATATATGTCTTTAACTTTGGGTGATATTAGCTCTACTTAATAGGCTTAAAGGAAATTAAGAGTTTATATAAATTTTTCAGATTGAGAAACTTGCCAGAATGAATTTAGTGTTCACATGAACTGGGAAATATTTAACATTAAACTAATACCTAGTATTAAAGTTTGCCGATTTAATTAATATAGACATGTCTTTAGAGACATCAACATTTTATGTAGTACTTATGTTGTATCTAGATTTAATAGAATTCAAATAAGATATCATTACATCTATTTGTCAGCAAGAAAATTTACAAATTTGTAAATTTGTCAGAAAGAAAAATAACTACGTATGATGAAAGTTTAATAAGTAAATCAAATGTAAATGAGATAAGAGCTTTTGGGTGAACTCTTTAGGAGTAATTATATTTTAGAAATGCCTGTATATGTGTGCTCAGTCATGTCCTACTCTTTGCAACCCCATAGACTGTAGCCTGCTAGGCTCCTTTATCCATGGAATTTACCAGGCAAGAATACTGAAGCAGTATTTCCAGTATGCCATTTCCTCCTCTAAAAGGCCTTCCTGACCCAGGAATCAAACCCACAGCTCTTGCATCTCTTGCATTGTTAGGCAGGCTCTTTACCAGCTGAGCCACTGGGAAAGACCCCTAGGAATGTTTACTTAAAACTAATATCTCCAGACATTTGGTGACTTAAAATTTTAGAGTTGCGCTAAGTTAAATGATAGAAGTTTATCATTCCCAAATAAAATAAGATGCTAAAATATTAATCACTGAACACTGGCCTCTGTTTACAGAGAAACAAAAAGTATTCAGTACTATTAATAAATATATTTGGTGCCACACTGAGATAGTTGATATAAAAAAGCACATGTTTTTAGCAATTATTATTGGTGTTTATGTTTTCCAGTCTACAGAATGCTAATATAGAAGACAGCTCACAATTGTTCACTTTTTAGTTTTCATTAGAAATAAAGGTTTTTAAAATTTGAGGATTCTAATTTAAATATGTCTTTAAAGCTACTTGAAATAATAAAAATTTCAGTATGAAGTAGGAAAGTAGAATGTGTGTTTCAATAAAAGAAAATATGAGGAATTGGAATTATATTTCATTAAGGGAAAATAAATTTTATACTAGAGCTGGTTGTTTTTGGATGGAGAAAATAAGGGAAAAACTAGTATGGATATAGAAAGTGATAGAAGGTTTGTGGATAAGGAACCCAGAGAAGAGTTTTGTGCATGATTAGGATTGGCTAAATTTAGAATAAATTTAATTGTGTAAATAAAGTTTAAAAATAAATTGTGCAAAACTTAAATTCGGCTTTTCTTTCTGTTATGAGAACAAAATTTTCTTAAAATGTTAATCTTGCTTTGATAACAGATTTTAAGTTTCTTTACCTTTTAAGTGATCTTTCCTGTATTTGCCTTTGAAATATTTTATTGTCATATTGGTTAAGTGAATTTGTTTCACAGTGACCTATGGTTCTATTTGACCAAGAATTTGAACATTCTGCTGATATTTTTTGACAGACTTCCCAAATCAAATTGTAATGAAGTTTCTTTAGCATCTAGCTTACTTTGGGATGCTTTAAGGGGCCCTGAAACATCCCAAAGGGCTTCTAATATTAAACTAATTAGGTTAACTTGGTATGCTAATTACATGGGACGCATTGTCAAATGAGTAATAAATCTTCTTAGGTTTATTATATGGGTAATTCTTTTTTAATGAAGGAAATCTTATCATTTTAAAAATGTATTTATTTTAGTTTTGGCTGTGCTGGTTATTCATTGTTGCATATGGACCTTCTCTAGCTGTGGTGAGCAGAGGCTACTCTCTAGTTGCCATGCAAGGCCTTCTCACTGTGTTGGTATCTCTTGTTGTGAAACACAAGCTCTAGAGGCCTGGGGTCAATAGCTGTGACACGTGAGCTTGGCAGTCATGTCACTTGGGCTTAGTTGCCCCTAGCATGTGGAATCCTCCAAAACCAGAGATCAGACCTATGTCCCCTGAATTACAGGGGCTCTACAGAATGCTAATATAGAAGACAGCTCACAATTGTTCACTTTTTAGTTTTCATTAGAAATAAAGGTTTTTAAAATTTGAGGATTCTAATTTAAATATGTCTTTAAAGCTACTTGAAATAATAAAAATTTCAGTATGAAGTAGGAAAGTAGAATGTGTGTTTCAATAAAAGAAAATATGAGGAATTGGAATTATATTTCATTAAGGGAAAATAAATTTTATACTAGAGCTGGTTGTTTTTGGATGGAGAAAATAAGGGAAAAACTAGTATGGATATAGAAAGTGATAGAAGGTTTGTGGATAAGGAACCCAGAGAAGAGTTTTGTGCATGATTAGGATTGGCTAAATTTAGAATAAATTTAATTGTGTAAATAAAGTTTAAAAATAAATTGTGCAAAACTTAAATTCGGCTTTTCTTTCTGTTATGAGAACAAAATTTTCTTAAAATGTTAATCTTGCTTTGATAACAGATTTTAAGTTTCTTTACCTTTTAAGTGATCTTTCCTGTATTTGCCTTTGAAATATTTTATTGTCATATTGGTTAAGTGAATTTGTTTCACAGTGACCTATGGTTCTATTTGACCAAGAATTTGAACATTCTGCTGATATTTTTTGACAGACTTCCCAAATCAAATTGTAATGAAGTTTCTTTAGCATCTAGCTTACTTTGGGATGCTTTAAGGGGCCCTGAAACATCCCAAAGGGCTTCTAATATTAAACTAATTAGGTTAACTTGGTATGCTAATTACATGGGACGCATTGTCAAATGAGTAATAAATCTTCTTAGGTTTATTATATGGGTAATTCTTTTTTAATGAAGGAAATCTTATCATTTTAAAAATGTATTTATTTTAGTTTTGGCTGTGCTGGTTATTCATTGTTGCATATGGACCTTCTCTAGCTGTGGTGAGCAGAGGCTACTCTCTAGTTGCCATGCAAGGCCTTCTCACTGTGTTGGTATCTCTTGTTGTGAAACACAAGCTCTAGAGGCCTGGGGTCAATAGCTGTGACACGTGAGCTTGGCAGTCATGTCACTTGGGCTTAGTTGCCCCTAGCATGTGGAATCCTCCAAAACCAGAGATCAGACCTATGTCCCCTGAATTGGCAGGCAGGTTCGTTGGTTGACAGTGGACCACCAGGAAAGTCCTGTGTTTACGGTTTTAATCTGGATATTTGAAAAATTATATGGAGTTTCTAAAAATATGGTATGTTCTGATAAATGTTACCAGTTATAATTCTTAGCCACTATCTTAAAACAGTGTAGATCACAGCAATAACTGAGCTTCTTTGTCAATGGCAAATAGTTAGATCTTTAACTGTGCCTTCTTAAGTTTTATGTCATTAACAGACATTGTTTTCAACTTATGCCTTTGCAAACAGGCTTCCTCTTCAAGAAAATGCATAGAAATCACTTTTTAAAGTATTTATTTATTTATTGACTGCATTGGGTCTGAGCTGTGGCATGTGGGATCTTAGTTGCCTGACCAGTGATTGAATCCATGTCCCCTGGATTGGAAGGTGGATTTTTAACCACTGGACTACCAGGGAAGTTCCTAGTAAGAACTTTTTGACAAGTTCTAGAAAAGTCAAATTTTTAAAAAGCCTGTGAGATCCCTTTTATAAGTCATCAGTCCATGTTTATTGAAACTAGGCTTATTTTGTAAACAAATTAGTCAATTTGGAAGTATTTATTAGAAATGACATTAATTTTAGAGAAAGGAAGATTGTTTTTCAGTGGATATTAAATTCTAGATTTGTTAGTTGAGGTCTGTATTTATTGCCTAAGACTCACTTCACACACAGGTCTTTGCTATTATATTTTCATAAAATCGAATTGAATTATTGAAAGGACACGTTTTCCTGAAGTTATTAAAGGACAGGTTTTTTCTGAAGCTTATCTCATTACTTTCTTTGGGTGAAGGTAAGTTATCCTGTGACCTGAGACTAGAAGAATATACACATTAGAAAAGACATAATTTAAAAGACTGTCTCCATCTTCAGCCTAATGGAAGGACCCTTATCAGGTACTATGAACTAGCTGATGCACAGAAAATTGAAGAAAATTGACTCTTGGACTACTATTATTTCCTCTTAGAAAGGGCCCCTGTATTGGATTGGCCTATAGAAAGGACTTCTGACCTTAAAATCACCTTAAGGCAATGTTCATACAGAGAAAAAACTACCAGACCAGGATAAGAAGAAGATAGCATCTGAAGCAGACATCTGATCCAAGATGCTGGACCAGGCTTGTATACCAGTTACTTTGATAATTGCTCACACCTTTACTTACGAACAAAATGTATATCTCAATCTTACGCAGAGTTAAAGTTCATCCAATTGTTAAGCTTTTGATCAGTTACCTATGTCCAGTACTTTTGGGTTACATTTGTTGATTTTTCTACTCCAAGGCTCTAACTGGAAGAAAGCCTTTAGGAAATTATTGTAGAAGAAAGAAATTGCTGTTCAAGCCACTATTCATATTATTAGATGGGATCCTCTCACCTGGCCATTTAACCATATCTGCTCTGATTCTGACCATAAATATGAATTTTCTTCTAAATTTACTCAAACTCAGTCAGTGTAAAATTTTAGCCAAGGAATATAACCTCCTTCAGTTGTGAAATAGATTTATATGGCTAACACCAGGCTATAATCATTTATTTATTTATTTTTTTAAACCTTTATTTTACTTTTAACTTTTACAGAGTTTTGTTGTTCACAGACATGCATGTTCTCAGATTAGTCACATGTATATCCCCCCCTTCCCTCCCCTCCTGACCATCACACAGCACCCCTGAAGGATCCCCTTTTCTCACAGAGCAATGACTAGAGCTATTTTCTTCACTTATGATAGTATAGGCCTTCATGCTACTTCCTTTACGCCTCTCACCCACTGTTCCTTCCCCACAATGTCCATATATCCACTGTCCATGTCTGTCTTTCCGTCGCTTCACTGCATGTGCCATCATCACCATCCTACTAGATTCCATATATATGTGTTAATATACTGTATTTGTCCTTCTCTTTCTGACTGACTTCACTTTTTAGGATACGTTCTAGATCCAGCCACCTCATTAGGGTTGATTCTTCTGCATTTCTCTTTACAGCTGTGTAGTATTCCATTGTATATATGTACCAGAGCTTTTGGATCCATTCGTTCGTCGATGGGCATCTAGGTTCCTTCCATGTTCTAGCTATTGTATAGAGAGCTGCAATGAACATTGGGGTACAGGTGCTTCTTTCAGTTTTGATTTCGTCAGGGTATAAGCCTAAAAGTGGGATTGCTGGGTCATATGGTGCTTCTATTTTTAGTTTTTTAAGAAATCTCCAGACTGTCTTCCATAGAGGCTGTATCAATTTACACTCCCACCAGCAATGCAGGAGTGTTCCCTTTTCTCCGCAGCCTCTCCAGCATTTATTGTCTGTCGATTTGTGGATGATGGCCATTCTGACGGGTGTGAGGTGATATCTCATTGTAGTTTTGATTTGCATTTCTCTAATTATTAGTGAAGTTGAGCATCGTTTCATGTGTTTTTGGGCCATCTGTATGTCATCGTTGGAGAGGTGCTATAATCATTTATGTTCAAGGTTCCTCTTATGTTCAGAACAAACCATACTAAGGGTAACCACAGTAATAACAATAGGAAATTGAATGACTTATGAATAATGACAATACACAATTTCTGTTAAAGAGACAATTGGTACAGAATAGACTAACTTTGATGACCTAGGGATATTCTGGACCTCACCTAATGGAAGTTCTTGGCATTTGTATCTTGCCTGATTGACAAAATTGTTGCTTCTTGCACTATCAAATGTGACTAAGCCTCTGATTAAATCGTAAGTAAATGACTTGTAGCAGTTTACCAATTATATAGTATTATATGAATGATTGTAATAGTATAACTCTAAATATGAGGTGGGAGGAAAGCAATAGGGAGTCATTTCCTGGGCCTTAACAGACTAGTAAGACAAATGGTC
Source organism: Tragulus kanchil (assembly GCA_022376925.1). Lineage (NCBI taxonomy): Eukaryota > Metazoa > Chordata > Mammalia > Artiodactyla > Tragulidae > Tragulus > Tragulus kanchil. The sequence goes on along the minus strand of JAIOJX010000024.1, from coordinate 76,162,177 downwards.
CAGGGACTTTTGGTTACAATTAATAAGGCCTAGTCCAGCACATTGAGTGGCCTATCAATGACATTAACTGACCTGGAATGAGCATTCCTCACACGATGGGAAAAAATGGTTATGAAATGCCTCAAATTATGGTTGAATTTATAACCAGGAGAGGGGCCCTGCCAACTGAAAATTATCACTTGCCATCTACCTCTACTAGTCACTGTCATCATTGAGCTTCAATTCAGGAGTTAAGGGCAGAGATCAGAAATGAGGCACTCTGTGCTCTGGGAAAAACTGGCCCAAAAGGCCTTCAGATCGTTAGGTATTTTCAGGAGAATATCTTCTCATCTAGCATCTTCTCATACCTAGCAAGGCACTAAAATCATTAATGGAGACATTTGTTCCTTGTAACTAGCAGCAACCCTCTGGCAAAACGTGTGCTTGATTGCACATATTCCCCTTCACCCAAATCACATATATACTGACCTCCCCCATCACCTCTTTGAAGCAGTTCCTCAGAGTTATCTGAGAAGCTGTTTCCCAGGCTATGGTCCTCCTTTTTCCCCAAATAAAACTTAATGCATAACTTTTATGCCACACATTTTTCAGCTGACAAGTGTGAGCCCACAGTTTCTGCTAGAAATATGTGCTGAATCACAGTTGGGCTAGGATCTGAGCAACTAGAGGGGAAGGGAAAGGATGGATTGAATCTTCATGGAGGAGGAGGAAGCCCAGGGTGGGGAAAGTTAACTTTCATTTCTACCTTCAGGGGAGGAAGGAATCTATGCCTCAAATAAAAACAATAGGAAATTGAATGACTTATGAATAATGACAATACACAATTTCTGTTAAAGAGACAATTGGTACAGAATAGACTAACTTTGATGACCTAGGGATATTCTGGACCTCACCTAATGGAAGTTCTTGGCATTTGTATCTTGCCTGATTGACAAAATTGTTGCTTCTTGCACTATCAAATGTGACTAAGCCTCTGATTAAATCGTAAGTAAATGACTTGTAGCAGTTTACCAATTATATAGTATTATATGAATGATTGTAATAGTATAACTCTAAATATGAGGTGGGAGGAAAGCAATAGGGAGTCATTTCCTGGGCCTTAACAGACTAGTAAGACAAATGGTCCAGGGACTTTTGGTTACAATTAATAAGGCCTAGTCCAGCACATTGAGTGGCCTATCAATGACATTAACTGACCTGGAATGAGCATTCCTCACACGATGGGAAAAAATGGTTATGAAATGCCTCAAATTATGGTTGAATTTATAACCAGGAGAGGGGCCCTGCCAACTGAAAATTATCACTTGCCATCTACCTCTACTAGTCACTGTCATCATTGAGCTTCAATTCAGGAGTTAAGGGCAGAGATCAGAAATGAGGCACTCTGTGCTCTGGGAAAAACTGGCCCAAAAGGCCTTCAGATCGTTAGGTATTTTCAGGAGAATATCTTCTCATCTAGCATCTTCTCATACCTAGCAAGGCACTAAAATCATTAATGGAGACATTTGTTCCTTGTAACTAGCAGCAACCCTCTGGCAAAACGTGTGCTTGATTGCACATATTCCCCTTCACCCAAATCACATATATACTGACCTCCCCCATCACCTCTTTGAAGCAGTTCCTCAGAGTTATCTGAGAAGCTGTTTCCCAGGCTATGGTCCTCCTTTTTCCCCAAATAAAACTTAATGCATAACTTTTATGCCACACATTTTTTTTCAGCTGACAAGTGTGAGCCCACAGTTTCTGCTAGAAATATGTGCTGAATCACAGTTGGGCTAGGATCTGAGCAACTAGAGGGGAAGGGAAAGGATGGATTGAATCTTCATGGAGGAGGAGGAAGCCCAGGGTGGGGAAAGTTAACTTTCATTTCTACCTTCAGGGGAGGAAGGAATCTATGCCTCAAATAGAAAAATTGCAATCTTTCCCCAGAGCCTAGCTAAATAAACTGGAACACGTCAACTCTCTTACACACTTCCCCTCCACCTCCCCAACAAATTTTCTTCACTTTCCTGAAGGTCCGCTTGTTCCTCAAGCCCTGTGAACATGCAAGCTTTGTGTCCATGTCCCTGTCTCTCAGTCCTTCCTTAGCCCAAATTCTTTTTGTTTCAAGGCTTTCTCTTAATTTTCACTCAGCTTCCTAATTCTTACTCATCTAGCTATCATAAAACCCTGCAAAGACCCAGGCTGGCCTGGCTTGGGGCAAGGGGTGAATGATAGGATCACCCAAACTAAACCTCAGCATCTGCTTCAGCTCTTGCAGCAACTGAGTTCACCGTCCCTCCCACCCCCCACACACTCCCATCTCCAATTCTTCTCATCTCACAAAGGATTTTTGACATGAAATAGATACATCATACTTAGAGCATACAACATCCATCCATCACATACATACCATACACAGAACACACATTCAACATATACACACCATGCATATACCATACACACAGCATGCATGCACCACACTCACAACACACATGCAGTATGCATACATCACACATACATGTCATGTATACACACAACATACAACATGTATGCAACATGTACACAACATGCATCCAGCATGTGTATCATATTTATATACAAACATACAATATAGCATGCATGCACCATACACACAATATACAACACACATGCATCACATGTGCATTGTACATACATCATACACACTCCTATTCCAAACTCTTCTCACCTCACTGTGTTTTTTTGACATGTAATAAATACATTTGCATAATAGTGCTAGTGCTAGTGAAAGTCACTCAGTTGTGTTCGACTCTTTGTGACCCATGGACAAACCATGGAATTCTCCAGGCAAGACTACTAGAGTGGGTAGCCGGTTCCTTTCTTCAGGGGATCTTTCCAACCCAGGGACCAAACCCACCCTCTCGCATTACAGGTGGATTCTTTACCAGCTGAGCTATCAGGGAAGCAATACTTGTAGGTAATTTGTTCTTCAGTTTGGGGTAAAATAAACCAAAAATATTTTCCCTGCTTTTCCCCCTCATCTTTGCCTACCCTCCTTTGCTCCACCCCTGCCTGTATCTGGATACAGGAGGGGTCAGCCCTCTTGGGGGAATAGACCAGCCTCTTTGAGAATAGAGCTGATTCAGTTAAGGACCATCCTGGAGTGCTGCTCTGAGAACAGCACACCATCTCCTCCATGTCTTCTGTATGGGAGAAGTGTATGTTAGTGGTGAACACAATACTCTTTGGCAGCAGGTCCCTTTGGCACACTGGAAAGAGCACTTGATTGAGAGTCAGAAGAGCTAGAAGATGGCTTCTAGACCATACTCTACCACTTACTGGTTATGTGGTCCCAGCCAAGTTACTTTCCCTCTCCTGGTTTCAGTTTATTTGTCAGTCATCTCAGACAATTAATACCTGCCATCTTGGCCTGTTGTGACAACCTGTGAGTACACTAAATGATGGAAAGATGCCCAAGATGGACACAGAGCCCATGGGCACTTGAATTTTCTGTCTAGAAACCTTCTCAGTCGAGACTACCTGATCTAAGGCAGATTTCAGGGCAGAGAGGAGGGAAAGCTCATGGTGGGAGAAATAGAAAAAGGGGACAGAAGTCTATAGTGGGCAAAGGAAAGTATAGAGAGGAATAGGCAAAACAAGTGGGACCCAGGTATCTGGAATTTACACTGAGCCAAAACCTCCAGCTTTCCCAGTATGTCCAGGGCTCCCTGAATAAATGAACCTCCCTATGGCCAGGGTCCACTTATGCTTTGCAGATATGGAAGCTCCATGCTTTCACTTGCCTTGAGCAGCTCAGCCTTGGGATAGGACTATCACTCCATTGCATGAAGGCTTAAAGAGCTGACTTACAGAGTGTTTAGCACAGATATTTTACCAACAAGGCAAGTAGATAGCACCAAGCAGGTGGAGTAGTCAGGGCTGAAGGAGTAGAGTAATGAAAATTTCTGGAATCTGCTCTGTGCAGCCAGTCATGCTAAAGTTCCACCAGGTTTGAGTGTCCTTAAAGTACCCTACGAAAAGTTTCTATTTGGCACATAGCTGTGGGAGCAAGATAACATTACACTGGGTATAAAGATCTATAGGGCTTGTCCTTCATCCCCTCTATACCTTTACCTCTTGGTCTTGCTTCTGTTCTCCCAAAGCCTTGTCCTGGGTTTCTCCATGTCCCTTTACACCCAGTCTCTGCAATGGGGGAAAGGATGGATAGAAGAGAGAGGGCTGAGGTGGAAGCACTCCTAAGGAGCAGCTCTACATGTCTTCCATATTGGAGTTCTCCAGACTAGGGTAAACATCCTGATGAGGTTTTATGGGAGAAGTGTATGTTAGTGGTGAACACAATACTTTTGGCAGCAGGTCCCTTTGGCACACTGGAAAGAGCACTTGATTGAGAGTCAGAAGAGCTAGAAGATGGCTTCTAGACCATACTCTACCACTTACTGGTTATGTGGTCCCAGCCAAGTTACTTTCCCTCTCCTGGTTTCAGTTTATTTGTCAGTCATCTCAGACAATTAATACCTGCCATCTTGGCCTGTTGTGACAACCTGTGAGTACACTAAATGATGGAAAGATGCCCAAGATGGACACAGAGCCCATGGGCACTTGAATTTTCTGTCTAGAAACCTTCTCAGTCGAGACTACCTGATCTAAGGCAGATTTCAGGGCAGAGAGGAGGGAAAGCTCATGGTGGGAGAAATAGAAAAAGGGGACAGAAGTCTATAGTGGGCAAAGGAAAGTATAGAGAGGAATAGGCAAAACAAGTGGGACCCAGGTATCTGGAATTTACACTGAGCCAAAACCTCCAGCTTTCCCAGTATGTCCAGGGCACCCTGAATAACTGAACCTCCCTATGGCCAGGGTCCACTTATGCTTTGCAGATATGGAAGCTCCATGCTTTCACTTGCCTTGAGCAGCTCAGCCTTGGGATAGGACTATCACTCCATTGCATGAAGGCTTAAAGAGCTGACTTACAGAGTGTTTAGCACAGATATTTTACCAACAAGGCAAGTAGATAGCACCAAGCAGGTGGAGTAGTCAGGGCTGAAGGAGTAGAGTAATGAAAATTTCTGGAATCTGCTCTGTGCAGCCAGTCATGCTAAAGTTCCACCAGGTTTGAGTGTCCTTAAAGTACCCTACGAAAAGTTTCTATTTGGCACATAGCTGTGGGAGCAAGATAACATTACACTGGGTATAAAGATCTATAGGGCTTGTCCTTCATCCCCTCTATACCTTTACCTCTTGGTCTTGCTTCTGTTCTCCCAAAGCCTTGTCCTGGGTTTCTCCATGTCCCTTTACACCCAGTCTCTGCAATGGGGGAAAGGATGGATAGAAGAGAGAGAGGGCTGAGGTGGAAGCACTCCTAAGGAGCAGCTCTACATGTCTTCCATATTGGAGTTCTCCAGACTAGGGTAAACACCCAAAGCCAGGAAGGCACCCCCCCAAGGAGGCTGAAGTTATCCCAATAACCCCCCACCGGGACACCAGCAGGGAAGGGGGATAAGGTTCCTTTAAGCTCTGAGAGGGCTGGGTTGGTAAATGAGACTTTCAGATTCTCTTCTTTCCAACAGCAGGAGGTTATTTTGATTCTTGCCTTATTTTTCAGGATTGTTCAGAGCGGCATGTGTACAATGAGGAGGAAAAAGAACAGGGCTGGGCAAGGATTGGCAGTTTGGAAGGAAAAGATTTCTAGATGGCAGGGAAGCCCCTGATCTTTTCCCAGTGGGGTGCATCCCAAGTCAAGTCTGCCTGTGCAATGGCTATCCTGAAGTTACATTCTTCTTCTTCTTTCCCTTACCCTCCTTCCTTCAGATTTGGAATCTAATAAGTCTCTCTACTTCTTTCTCCCTCACTCCTACTCCCTCCCTTCTCTGTGATCAGAGGCTCCATTGTGGGAGATGCTGAATCTGTGGGAAGGAGTGACAACACAGGTTGAGAATTCCCTGTGGACTGGTGTGTTTGTGAGGGTAGCAGGGAGTGGAATAGGTCAGGACCAGTTAATCCAAGTCCCTTCAGACAGCATAGAACTGTTCCTAAACCCTGGTTTTTATTAAAGACACCCTATGAAGATGGCCATATTCTAAGGGGTTTTCCAAGAGCACAAAGCACAGGGGCTGGAGTGTCAGTTTTGCTCCAGGGTGTGTTGCAAGCTGCCACAGACAAAAGAGAGAGTGCATGGGGCTGCAAGGGTTAGCAGCAACCTTGGAGGAGGGGAAAGATGCTCTGTTTTGTGCAGAAGGTGGTGGCATGGAGGCAGGTATTCTGGGCAGGCAGCAAGAACAGATAGTCTGAGCAAAGAGTATGTTTTGGGCAAGGTCAAGGACTTAGTGATAGCACTGATCTCCAGTTGGGCTGATGGGTGACAGCAAGGGATAACATTTCTGAAGGTTTCCCAGGGGAGGGAGAGAAGACTGGAGTGGGCTGTGTACCCATTTAAAACTGGAAGGTCTTAGTGCCTGTCCTGGCTCCACCCTTGAGCCCTGAGTGAACCTGAACAATTCACCACATCTCTCTGAACTTCAGTTCTCTTATCCATAGAGGAGGGATGACCACATTACCTGTTTTATTTATTTGAAAGGTTTTTTAAATTTTTTTTCAGGTTGTAAACCACTAGATAGATATCATGGTCTCTTCTATTGGTGATGGAGAATGTTCATAGGTTTTGAGCAGGAGACTTAAGGATCTGAATGGAGTTTTGGAGATATCATTCCATGACCCTGTGCAGAGGGAACTGGAGGAGGGAGATGTTAAAAGCATGGAGACCTGCCAGAGGTAACAACAGTCCTGGTCAAAGAAAATTAAAAACCAAACATAAGAGGAAGTAGTGAGGATGGAGGAGATGAGCAACAGAGATGTGTAGGATTCCTGGGCTCCTTGACCAGTCAAGCAGAATAGTCAGGCAAAGATGTCTCTCAGATTTCAAGTTTGGGCTTCTGAAGAAATGCAGATGCCTATAAGAGAATAGGGTCTCCCTTCTTTTTTGTGGACTCCATTGTGGGAGATGCTGAATCTGTGGGAAGGAGTGACAACACAGGTTGAGAATTCCCTGTGGACTGGTGTGTTTGTGAGGGTAGCAGGGAGTGGAATAGGTCAGGACCAGTTAATCCAAGTCCCTTCAGACAGCATAGAACTGTTCCTAAACCCTGGTTTTTATTAAAGACACCCTATGAAGATGGCCATATTCTAAGGGGTTTTCCAAGAGCACAAAGCACAGGGGCTGGAGTGTCAGTTTTGCTCCAGGGTGTGTTGCAAGCTGCCACAGACAAAAGAGAGAGTGCATGGGGCTGCAAGGGTTAGCAGCAACCTTGGAGGAGGGGAAAGATGCTCTGTTTTGTGCAGAAGGTGGTGGCATGGAGGCAGGTATTCTGGGCAGGCAGCAAGAACAGATAGTCTGAGCAAAGAGTATGTTTTGGGCAAGGTCAAGGACTTAGTGATAGCACTGATCTCCAGTTGGGCTGATGGGTGACAGCAAGGGATAACATTTCTGAAGGTTTCCCAGGGGAGGGAGAGAAGACTGGAGTGGGCTGTGTACCCATTTAAAACTGGAAGGTCTTAGTGCCTGTCCTGGCTCCACCCTTGAGCCCTGAGTGAACCTGAACAATTCACCACATCTCTCTGAACTTCAGTTCTCTTATCCATAGAGGAGGGATGACCACATTACCTGTTTTATTTATTTGAAAGGTTTTTTAAATTTTTTTTCAGGTTGTAAACCACTAGATAGATATCATGGTCTCTTCTATTGGTGATGGAGAATGTTCATAGGTTTTGAGCAGGAGACTTAAGGATCTGAATGGAGTTTTGGAGATATCATTCCATGACCCTGTGCAGAGGGAACTGGAGGAGGGAGATGTTAAAAGCATGGAGACCTGCCAGAGGTAACAACAGTCCTGGTCAAAGAAAATTAAAAACCAAACATAAGAGGAAGTAGTGAGGATGGAGGAGATGAGCAACAGAGATGTGTAGGATTCCTGGGCTCCTTGACCAGTCAAGCAGAATAGTCAGGCAAAGATGTCTCTCAGATTTCAAGTTTGGGCTTCTGAAGAAATGCAGATGCCTATAAGAGAGATAGGGTGCAGCAGACACTGTTTATGGGAACTGCGTAAGGACGGGAATCCACTCCTGGGCAGGTGGGTGGGATGTGCCAATGTGTCCACCCAGATGCAGGGTCCAGCAGGCTTGGGGGAATGGCCAAAGGCGCAACTGGAGCTCCATCTGGGTCATCTCAGTTGTGGTCTGGAAGAGATGAGATTACTCAGCAGAGTAGTAGGAAAGAAGCAGAGTTGTACCTATAGCACCTGGAAGGGAGAGCAGCCAAAGTGGGGAACAGGCTAGTAGATAATTCAGGAAGAAAGTTTGGGGTTGAGTGGGAGAGGTTCAGGGCTGTAGAGAAGCTGTGAATGATCTGAGGAGGAAATGTAAGATTTGGTAACAAGAAGGAGGAGGAGTCAGGGTAGAAGCACCATCTTACAGGTTAACACTAGAGCAAGTAGAAAAAGGTTCAGGGGCGCAATGAGTCTCTGAAAGGATTTGGCAGGAAATAGAACAAAAGATAGACTGTTAGCTGTGATAAAGTGGTGTCAAAGAGGTTGGTTTTAGATGCGGAGACCTGAGTATGTTCATAGCCTGAGGGAGGGAAGTAGTGGCAAGGAAGAGATGAGTCTGAAACTGAGACAACATCCTACTTGTCAAGATCCTAAGTGAGAGATGACAACTGCTGAGAGCAGAGTTTTAGATACTCAGAAACCTGGAAGTACCAGTGTTGCAAGGCCCTCTCTTCCACCCTCACTGAATCTTGAGGGAAGGTTCCCAGCCCTACTGCCCCAACCCAGTTTTTCTGCAGAACCCCTTCACTCTTCCACCCCTGCCTCTACCCTTACCTGCCAGGAGGCCAGCAGTTTGCCTTGCCCTGCATATCAGTTAAAGAATCATTCTCCCAGCATCAGCTCCTCTTCCTCTGGGCCCACAGCAAAGCCTTCACTCCTGACTCCAGCCCACAGGGTACTTGCTATGAGTTTCTTGGCTTCCCTGGCCCTTGACTGCAGCCAAAAAGGCACCTCTGGGCACTCCATTTGCCAGGCTGGAAGACATGGTGTTGACTCTACCATGTAACTGAGTCATTAGAACTCACACTTCCCAGCAGTCTATGCTGGTCAGAATATTCATGCCCACCTACCTGGACTCCTTAAATATCACCTCTAAGGGTGCAAGGCAAGGATTCTGTTTTCTCTCTCCTCAGTAGGCAGAAGGAAAGATCAAAGCTGGGGAATTATATGACTTCTGGTGGGGACTAGGCAGACTGGTATCCAGATTCCCTGATGCCTCCCATACCCCTTCTCACTCATCAAACAGTGCTCTTGTCACTCAAGAAAGGAATAGGTCCACTACCTTCTGTATACTCTGAGGAGAAGAAAGCCATAAAGACTGGGGGAAAGAGGAAGAAACAATAAAACCAGACTTCCCAGGTTAATTTTAGAGCCAGTTAAAAATTTTAACAGCTTTATTGAGATATAATCAAATAACATAAAATAACATAAATAATGTAAACCGTACAATTCAATGGTTGTTAGTATACTTACAGAATTATGCAACTATTACCATAAACTAATTTCAGATCATTTTTCTTGCTTCCCCCAAACCTTAAACCTATTAGCAGTCATTACCTAACCTCTCCCCATCCCTACCCAGTTCTAGGCAAATACTAATCTACTTCTGGTCTCTACAGATTTTTCTGATCTGGACATTTCATATAAATGGAACCAAACAATATGCAGTCCTTTGTTACTGACTTCTCTCACTTAGCATGGTATTTTAAAAGTTTGTCTAAATTCTACCGTGTGTCAACGTTTTATTCCTTTTCATGACTGAATGATATTCTGTTGTGTGTATAGCCCAAATTTTGTTTATCCATTCTTCAGTTGATGTACATTTGGGTTGTTTCTATTTGTAGATTATTATGAACAATGCTGATATGAACATTCATGTATTGATACTAGTTTTTGCGTAAATCTATATTTTCATTTTTTTGATTATACACAGACAGAAGGAAAAGTAGAACCGTGTGCCTGATCCTTTCTCACGTTTATTTTTTATATCATGATACTATCTGGGAGGCTATTATGATCCTATTTAACAGATTAAAACACACAGGTTTTCAGAGTGATTTGTCTGACTGAAGCCCTGCACAGCAGGGATGGAGCCAGGAGTCAAAACAATAGGCATGCACCCCATCACACTGAGGAGACACATTCCCAGGAAATAATTCTGAGGAGAGAATGGACAGGAGATGTTTTTCTGGCTTCAGATGATTATCTCAGTTGCAGTCTTATCCTAGCTCTAATTCTCTGATCTTAAGCAGAATCCTAATATTCTATTCAAATCTTCCTTAACCCCCTACCCTGAGTCTAAGACCCTGGGTATGTGAAAAGACTGCACTAAGCACATTTTCCTGAAGTTAGGATGTATGGACAGGAGGGCTCTGGCCTGGGCTCCTGGGCCCCTCTGTAAGCCCACCCCAAACTTCCAAAGTCCAGGCCAGGAGAACAAACAGAAGTTTGCCAGACATATTCAAATATACCAAAGAGCCACCCACTCTATCCATCAGATCAGATGGAGTGGGAAACATAGTGGAGCCCTCAGGTTGTTGGATTCCATCTAGGATTTAAAATCACTCCTGGTGAATAGTAGATCTTCAGAAACATTCATTGAATGCTGAATTTTTCAGAATATTAATTGTACAAGAGTAAACAATAGGAAAATGTCTAGCAATGCTTTATTGTTTGTTTAGTACTCATTTAACTATCACTGCATTTCTGGTAAAATTCAGTTCAGTTCAGTTGCTCAGTAGTATCTGACTCAGAGATCCCATGGACTGCAGTATGCCAGGCTTCCCTGTTCTTCATCATCTCTCCAGAGCGTGCTCAAAAGTAATATTCATTGACTCAGTGGTGCCATCCAAGCATCTCATCCTCTGTCATCCCCTTCTCCTTCTGCCTTCTATTTTTCTCCAACATCAGGGTACTTGCTATGAGTTTCTTGGCTTCTCTGGCCCTTGAGTGGCCCAATGAACTTCAACTTCAGCATCAGACCTTCCAATGAATAGTCAGGATTGATTTCCTTTAGGATAAACTGGTTTGATCTTCTTGCAGTCCAAGGGACTCTAAAGAGTCTTCTGCAACACCAGTTTGAAGGTATCAATTCTTTGGCATTCAGCCTTCTTTATGGTCCAACTCTCACATCCATATATGACTACTGAGAAAATCATAGCTTTGACAATACAGATTTTGTCAGCAAACGTATGTCTCTGCTTTTGAATACACTGTCTGGGCTTGTCATAGATTTTCTTCTTTTAATTTCATGGTTGCAGTCACCATCCGCAGTGATTTTGGAGCCCAAGAAAATAAATGATGTCACTGTTTCCATTGTTTCTCCATCTGTTTGGTATGAAGTGATGGGACCAGATGCCATAATATTCAGTTTTGAATGTTGAGTTTTGACCAGCTTTTGCATTCTCATCTTTCACCTTCATCAAGAGGCTCTTTAGTTCCTCTTTGCTTCCTGCCATAAGGGTGGTGTCATCTGCATACCTGAGGTTGCTGGTATTTCTCGCTGCAGTCTTGATTATAGCTTGTGCTTCATCCAGCCCAGCATTTTGCATAATGTACTCTTCATTATAAGTCAAATAATCAGGGTGACAATATACAGTCTTGACATACTCTTTTTCCAATTTGGAACCAGTTCGTTGTTCCATGTCCAGTTCTAACTGTTGCTTCTTGACCTGCATACAGATTTCTTAGAAGGCAGATAAGGTGATCTGGTATTCCCATCTCTTTAAGAATTTTCCACGTTTTGTTGTGATCCACATAGTCAAAAGCTTTAGCATAGTCCAAGAAGCAGAAATAGATTTTTTTTTTCCTGGAATTCTCTTGCTTTTTCAATGATCCAATGGATGCTGGCAATTTGATCTCTGGTTCCTCTGCTTTTTCTAAATCCAGCTTGTACATTTGGAAGTTTATGTACTGTTGAAGCATAGCTTGGAGGATTTTGAGCATTACCTTGCCAGCATGTGAAATGAGTGCAATTGGGTGGTAGTTTGAGCATTCTTTGGCTTTGGCTTTCTTTGGGATTGGAATGAAAGCTAACATTTTCCAGTCCTGTAATCATGAATTTTCCAAATTTGCTGACATATTGAGTGCCCAGCATCAGACCTTCCAATGAATAGTCAGGATTGATTTCCTTTAGGATAAACTGGTTTGATCTTCTTGCAGTCCAAGGGACTCTAAAGAGTCTTCTGCAACACCAGTTTGAAGGTATCAATTCTTTGGCATTCAGCCTTCTTTATGGTCCAACTCTCACATCCATATATGACTACTGAGAAAATCATAGCTTTGACAATACAGATTTTGTCAGCAAACGTATGTCTCTGCTTTTGAATACACTGTCTGGGCTTGTCATAGATTTTCTTCTTTTAATTTCATGGTTGCAGTCACCATCCGCAGTGATTTTGGAGCCCAAGAAAATAAATGATGTCACTGTTTCCATTGTTTCTCCATCTGTTTGGTATGAAGTGATGGGACCAGATGCCATAATATTCAGTTTTGAATGTTGAGTTTTGACCAGCTTTTGCATTCTCATCTTTCACCTTCATCAAGAGGCTCTTTAGTTCCTCTTTGCTTCCTGCCATAAGGGTGGTGTCATCTGCATACCTGAGGTTGCTGGTATTTCTCGCTGCAGTCTTGATTATAGCTTGTGCTTCATCCAGCCCAGCATTTTGCATAATGTACTCTTCATTATAAGTCAAATAATCAGGGTGACAATATACAGTCTTGACATACTCTTTTTCCAATTTGGAACCAGTTCGTTGTTCCATGTCCAGTTCTAACTGTTGCTTCTTGACCTGCATACAGATTTCTTAGAAGGCAGATAAGGTGATCTGGTATTCCCATCTCTTTAAGAATTTTCCACGTTTTGTTGTGATCCACATAGTCAAAAGCTTTAGCATAGTCCAAGAAGCAGAAATAGATTTTTTTTTTCCTGGAATTCTCTTGCTTTTTCAATGATCCAATGGATGCTGGCAATTTGATCTCTGGTTCCTCTGCTTTTTCTAAATCCAGCTTGTACATTTGGAAGTTTATGTACTGTTGAAGCATAGCTTGGAGGATTTTGAGCATTACCTTGCCAGCATGTGAAATGAGTGCAATTGGGTGGTAGTTTGAGCATTCTTTGGCTTTGGCTTTCTTTGGGATTGGAATGAAAGCTAACATTTTCCAGTCCTGTGATCACTGGTGAATTTTCCAAATTTGCTGACATATTGAGTGCAGCACTTTAACAGCATCATCTTTTAATATTTGAAGTAACTCAGCTGGAATTCCATCACCTCCACTAGCTTTGTTCATAGTAATGCTTCCCAGAGCCCACTTGACTTTACACTCTAAGGTGTCTGATTCTAGGTGAGTTGATAACACCATCACGGTCATCCAATTCATTAAGATCTTTTTTGGATAATTCTGTGTATTCTTGCCACCTCTTCTTAATATTCTCTGATCCTGTTAGGTCCATACTGTTTCTGTCCTTTATTGTGTTGATCTTTGCATGATATGTTTCCTTGGTATCTCTAATATTCTTGTAGAGATCTCTAGTCTTTCCCATTCTGTTGTTTTTCTCTATTTCTTTGCATTGTTCACTTAAGAAGGCTTTCTTATCTCTCCTTGCTATTCCCTGGAACTCTGCATTCAGATAGGTACATTTGTCCTTTTCTCCTTTGCATTTTGCATCTCTTTTATTAGCTATTCGTAAGGCCTCCTCAGAGAACCATTTTGCCTTCATGCATTTCTTTTCTTTGGGGATGGTTTTGATCACTGTACAATGTTATGAACCTCTGTGAATAGTTCTTCAGGTACTCTGTCTATCAGATCTAATCTCTTGAATCTAGTTGTAACTTCCACTGTTATAATTGTAAAGTATTTGATTTCGGTCATATCTTAAGGACCTAGTGGTTTTCTCTACTTTCTTCCATTTAATTGTGAATTTTGCAAAGGAGTTCATGATCTGAGCTGCAGTCAGCTCCAGGTCTTGTTTTGCTGACTGTATAGAACTTCTCCATCTTCAATTGCAAAGAATATAATCAGTGTGATTTCAGTATGGACCATCTGTTGATGTCCATGTGTAGTGTTGTCTCTTGTATTGTTGGAAGAGGGTGTTTGCTATGAACAGTGCATTCTCTTGGAAAAACTCTGTTACCCTTTGCCCTACTTTGTTTGTACTCCAAGGACAAACTTGACTCTTACTCCAGGTATCTCTTGACTTCCTCCTTTTGCATTCCAGTCTCCTATGATGGAAAGGACATCTTTTTTTTTTTTTTTTTTTTTTTGGTGTTAGTTCTAGAAGATCTTGTAGGTCTTCATTGAACTATTCAACTTCAACTTCTTCAGCATTAGTGGTTGGGGCATAGATTTAGATTGCTGTCATATTGAATGGTTTGCCTTGGAAATGAACCAAGAACATACTCTCATTTTTGAGACTGCAAGTACTCAAGTACTGCATTTTGAATTCTTTTGTTTACTTCTGGTGAAGTAAGTATAATTATGTTCCCTTTTTTAATAGCAGAAAAGTGTGTTTCAGGGAAGTGTGTGGATCTGCTCAGAGATGGCATCCAGAGCCAGAAGAAGCTGCCCAGCTCAGGTCTGTTGCCTGGGGCTTAGGGTCCCCCTGCTGGTTGCTGGAAGCCTGAGTGTGGGGGGAGGAGATGGGAAGGGCCAGCTTTCACTCAGCAGAGCCTCCCTCTTAGGGCCTCCTCCTTAGAGCTGGGGTTCCTAAAGCTCTGAGGAGGCTCAAACCTAAGGGAACCATTGAATGCACTGTAGAAGGCATCAGGTAGGATACTCCAGGGCAGAACATGTGAATGTGTGGGACACAGACAATGCCTATGTCTTCACTCTCTCCAGGCTTTGACCAGGATCTCCTCTGCAGAGTTCACCCAGAGGGAATGCAGAGACTGCTATCCTGATATCAGAACAAAGTACTTTATTCTCTTTTTACCTGGAAAAGCCTTTTAAACCAGTCTAAAAGGATGTGATGGCTCCTATTTAGCAAAATCTCTAAAGAGGATTTTCTAGCTTTCTTTCCTTTCTCACCCCACCTCATCTAGCAATTCTCAGTTCTGACAGTGACAAAGGACTAGTTTAGATCCATCCACCTCTTGTTTCTTCTGGAAATATGGATCTGCTGGCTTTCTGCTGGATATTTTGTTAATTCAATCCTCCTCAAGGGAGAGTTTAGTCTATAGTGTCAAAAAATTTTGGCGTCAAATTTCACTTCTGTCCCTTCTTAGTGTCTGACTTTGAGCACATTACTTAACCTAGATGCCTCATTTTTCTCACCTATGAAATAGGCTTTACTTTTATAATAGGCTGTTGGGATGATTCAATTATATACCATAAAATCATTAGCACTGTATATATAGTGACTGTTCAGTAAATGTTATTAATAATAATTATTATTTTCTTATTCTTTTACCTTTCTTATTCTGTCACTCAACTTAGTGGTTGGGGCATAGATTTAGATTGCTGTCATATTGAATGGTTTGCCTTGAAATGAACCAAGAACATACTCTCATTTGAGACTGCAAGTACTCAAGTACTGCATTTTGAATTCTTTTGTTTACTTCTGGTGAAGTAAGTATAATTATGTTCCCTTTTTTAATAGCAGAAAAGTGTGTTTCAGGGAAGTGTGTGGATCTGCTCAGAGATGGCATCCAGAGCCAGAAGAAGCTGCCCAGCTCAGGTCTGTTGCCTGGGGCTTAGGGTCCCCCTGCTGGTTGCTGGAAGCCTGAGTGTGGGGGGAGGAGATGGGAAGGGCCAGCTTTCACTCAGCAGAGCCTCCCTCTTAGGGCCTCCTCCTTAGAGCTGGGGTTCCTAAAGCTCTGAGGAGGCTCAAACCTAAGGGAACCATTGAATGCACTGTAGAAGGCATCAGGTAGGATACTCCAGGGCAGAACATGTGAATGTGTGGGACACAGACAATGCCTATGTCTTCACTCTCTCCAGGCTTTGACCAGGATCTCCTCTGCAGAGTTCACCCAGAGGGAATGCAGAGACTGCTATCCTGATATCAGAACAAAGTACTTTATTCTCTTTTTACCTGGAAAAGCCTTTTAAACCAGTCTAAAAGGATGTGATGGCTCCTATTTAGCAAAATCTCTAAAGAGGATTTTCTAGCTTTCTTTCCTTTCTCACCCCACCTCATCTAGCAATTCTCAGTTCTGACAGTGACAAAGGACTAGTTTAGATCCATCCACCTCTTGTTTCTTCTGGAAATATGGATCTGCTGGCTTTCTGCTGGATATTTTGTTAATTCAATCCTCCTCAAGGGAGAGTTTAGTCTATAGTGTCAAAAAATTTTGGCGTCAAATTTCACTTCTGTCCCTTCTTAGTGTCTGACTTTGAGCACATTACTTAACCTAGATGCCTCATTTTTCTCACCTATGAAATAGGCTTTACTTTTATAATAGGCTGTTGGGATGATTCAATTATATACCATAAAATCATTAGCACTGTATATATAGTGACTGTTCAGTAAATGTTATTAATAATAATTATTATTTTCTTATTCTTTTACCTTTCTTATTCTGTCACTCAACTAAAGAGGAATGGGGTGAGGGGTACAGTGAGCAGGCAGGAGCTCTGGAAAGAAAAGTGTGGAGAGGGAGGACAAGGTGGCAGAAGAGTAGGTAAACATGGAGTGTATCTCTCTCCACAGATGCATCAGGGATACACCTTCAGACACAGAAGTCCTTGGAGAACATGAGCTGAGAGCAGGCAGGAGTACTTGACCACAAGAAAAGAATATACAGAACCATGAAAAACCCAGTAGGATGGAGGAAGTAGGGGAAAAGAGGAGAGTAAGTAGGATTGGACCTTCTTTAGGTGGGTAGGGGAACTGAAACAGGGATCCAGTCCCCACATTGGGGCAGCTGTTTGAGATGGAGAAGAAACATTTGAGACTGAGAGTGAGGAGACTGATCTGTGACCATGTGACTGAAATGAGAATGGCACAGATAATCCTCACTACTACTGTATATACTTTGGGCTGGGACTCAGTCTCCTGGAAGGCGCTGTGCTGTGGGTTGGAGCTGGAGCATGGGAATTGTGGAGCAATCTTAGGTCAAGGTCTGCCCTAAATGCCTGGTTTTGTCAGGGCCTCTGTGATATAAGCAGCTGCACTAACTTCATACCTAGCCTTCACTAGGGCAGAGCCATGTTCTCTAGGGCAACTTCAGGAGCAAACCCTGGTGGACGACCCACACACAGAGGTGAAGATAAAATCACTGTTGAAATCCGGGGCAGTGACAAAGGACTAGTTTAGATCCATCCACCTCTTGTTTCTTCTGGAAATATGGATCTGCTGGCTTTCTGCTGGATATTTTGTTAATTCAATCCTCCTCAAGGAGAGTTTAGTCTATAGTGTCAAAAAATTTTGGCGTCAAATTTCACTTCTGTCCCTTCTTAGTGTCTGACTTTGAGCACATTACTTAACCTAGATGCCTCATTTTTCTCACCTATGAAATAGGCTTTACTTTTATAATAGGCTGTTGGGATGATTCAATTATATACCATAAAATCATTAGCACTGTATATATAGTGACTGTTCAGTAAATGTTATTAATAATAATTATTATTTTCTTATTCTTTTACCTTTCTTATTCTGTCACTCAACTAAAGAGGAATGGGGTGAGGGGTACAGTGAGCAGGCAGGAGCTCTGGAAAGAAAAGTGTGGAGAGGGAGGACAAGGTGGCAGAAGAGTAGGTAAACATGGAGTGTATCTCTCTCCACAGATGCATCAGGGATACACCTTCAGACACAGAAGTCCTTGGAGAACATGAGCTGAGAGCAGGCAGGAGTACTTGACCACAAGAAAAGAATATACAGAACCATGAAAAACCCAGTAGGATGGAGGAAGTAGGGGAAAAGAGGAGAGTAAGTAGGATTGGACCTTCTTTAGGTGGGTAGGGGAACTGAAACAGGGATCCAGTCCCCACATTGGGGCAGCTGTTTGAGATGGAGAAGAAACATTTGAGACTGAGAGTGAGGAGACTGATCTGTGACCATGTGACTGAAATGAGAATGGCACAGATAATCCTCACTACTACTGTATATACTTTGGGCTGGGACTCAGTCTCCTGGAAGGCGCTGTGCTGTGGGTTGGAGCTGGAGCATGGGAATTGTGGAGCAATCTTAGGTCAAGGTCTGCCCTAAATGCCTGGTTTTGTCAGGGCCTCTGTGATATAAGCAGCTGCACTAACTTCATACCTAGCCTTCACTAGGGCAGAGCCATGTTCTCTAGGGCAACTTCAGGAGCAAACCCTGGTGGACGACCCACACACAGAGGTGAAGATAAAATCACTGTTGAAATCCGGGGGCAGGCTGGCTAAGGAAGAGGACACGAAATCTTCCCACCAGCTGCATAAGTTGCAGATTATAAGCACATGATCAACTAGGCAGAGTCTGTGGCTATGAAATATATAAAAGGACAATGAGAGTTCCCACAAAGGAAAACACACTAGTTCTGACAGCTGTGAACACTAGAGGCAAGAACACACAGGAGTAGGGCTAGATTAGAGTCTGATCTGCCTCAACAGCAAATCCAGAGACCAGCCCGGTGGTGGAGGGCATCCTAGGCAGGTAAAGGAGACTGTCCCTCTCCACATGGGAAAAGATACTGACAGCAGAGACTCAAAACAAATTTATTATTTCTGCATTTATTATTATTTATTTATTAAACATTATTTTGACTGGTTCTGGAGTTGCTTCTGGATTTTTTTCCTTTTTTTTTTTTCTCCTTCAACTCTTTTTATTCCTTCTGCCTTAGCTGCTGTAGTTGTCAATTTTATTAGTACTATTAAATATATTTACGCTTTTAAGATCACTTTTTGTTAGCACATTTTTTATCTCGGTTATATATGTCTGCCCCTACATTGGTCTTTTGTGGTTCTGTGGGGTTTTTGTTTTCTTTTATTCATTCCTCTCCAACCCTTTTTTCTTTCTTTCTTCCTCTGTCATTGTAGTTGTCAATGTTATTAGTACTATTAAACATACTTAAATTTTGAAATTTTTTTTTAAATCACACTTTTTTTATATATTCTTTATTTTAAAGGTTTTACAGAGTTTTGTTGTTCACAGACATGTATGTTCCCAAATCAGTCATTTGCATATCCATGGTCCCCACCCACCCAGTTCCCCCCATCCCACCCCTCCAGACCTTTGCCCCAAGCCATTGTAAGCACTCCTATTCCCTTAGCACTATGACACTAGATATCTTTTCCACACATAACAGTATAGGTTTCCATGTCACTCCCTCCATGCTTTCCCCTCCCTATTTCTTCCCCACAATGTCCCTGTGTCTATGTTCTGTCTGTTTTTCCATGAATTCCCTGCATGTGTTATCAAAACCGTTCTACTAGATTCCATATATGTGTGTTAGTATACTGTATTTGTCTGTCTTTTTTGACTTACTTCACTTTTTTTGATAGGTTCTAGAGCCAGACACTTCATTAGGACTGAGTCTTCTGCATTTATTTTAACAGCTGAGTAGTATTCCAGTGTATATATGTACCAGAGCTTCTGGATCCATTCGTTCATCGATGGACATCTAGGTTGCTTCCATGTTTTGGCTCTTGTATAGAGAGCTGCAATACACATTGGGGTACAGGTGCTTCTTTCAGTTTTGATTTCATCAGGATATAAGCCTAATAGTGAGATTGCTGGGTCATAGGGTGCTTCTATTTTTAGTTTTTTAAGAAATCTCCATACTGTCTTCCATAGGGGCTGTATCAATTTACATTCCCACCAGCAATGCAAGAGGGTTCCCTTTTCTCCACACCCTGTCCAGCATTTATTGTCTGTCGATTTCTTGATGATGGCCATTGTGACAGGTGTGAGGTGATATCTCATTTCAGTTTTGATATGCATTTCTCTAATTATAAGTGAGATTGAGCATCATTTCATGTGCTTTTGGGTCATCTGTATGTCATCGTTGGAGAAGCGTCTCTTTAGATCTTTTTTTCCAGTTTCTGATTGGGTTGTTCGTTTTTCCTGTGCTGAATTGTCTGAGTTGCTTGTAGATTTTCGAGATTAGTTCTTTGTCTGTTGTTTCATTTGCTATGATTTTCTCCCACTCTGTGGGGTGTCTGTTGAGCTTTTTTGTAATTTCTTTTGCTGTACAAAACTTTTAAGTTTCATGAGGTCCCACATGTTCATTTTTCTTTTCAGTTCTGCTATTTTAGTTGGTGGATCCGAGAAGATCTTGCTTTGATTGATGTCCTTGAGGGTTTTCCCTGTATTCTCCTCTAAGAGGTTGATGGTTTCTGGTCTTCCATTTAGGTCTTTAATCCATTTTGAGTTGATCTTAGTGTATGGTGTCAGGGAATATTCCAACTTCATTTTTTTGCATGTAGCTGTCCAATTCTCCAGCATCACTTGTTGAAGAGGCTGTCTTTGTCCCATTTTACAGGTTCTCCTCCTTTATCAAAAATAAGGTACCCATAGATGTGTGGGTTTATCTCTGGGTTCTCGATCTTGTTCCATTTTTGTGCCAGTACCATACTGTCTTGATGACTGTTGCTTTGTAGTAGAGTCTGAAGTTAGGGAGGCTGATCCCTCCAACTCCGTTTTTCTTTCTCAGAATTGTTTTGGCTATTCGAGGTCTTTTGTGTTTACATATGAACTGTGTTATTCTCTGGTCTAGTTCTGTGTAAAATGCCAATGATAGTTGAAGAGGTATTGCATTGAATCTGTAGATGATATTTGGTAGTATGGTCATTTTCACAATATTGATTCTTCCGACCCAGGAACATGGAATATCTCTCCATCTGTTTAAGTCTTCTTTAATGTCTCTCATGAGTGTCTTGTAATTTTCTGTGTACAATTCTTTTGTTTCTTTGGGTAGGTTTATTCCTAGGTATTTGATTCTTTTGGTTGCAATGGTGAAGGGGATTGCCTCTTTGATTTCGTTTTCTGATTTTCCATTGTTTGTGTATAGGAATGCCAGTGATTTCTGTGTGTTGACTTTGTATCCTGTGACTTTGCTGAATTCATGGATTAGCTCTAGTAGCTTTGTAACCGTGTCTGTGGGACTTTCTATGGATAATATCATGTTGTCTGCAAAAAGAGAGAACCTGACTTCTTCCTTTCCAATCTGGATTCCTTTGATTTCTTTCTCTTCTCTTATTGCTGTTGCTAGGACTTCCAGGACTATGTTGAATAGCAGTGGTGAAAGTGGGCACCCCTGTCTTGTTCCTGATCTTAGAGGGAATGCTTTCAGTTTTTCACCGTTAACAATAACGTTTGCTGTAGGCTTCTCATAGATGGCTTTTATTATGTTGAGATAGGTTCCTTCTATGCCCATTTTCTGAAGAGTTTTTGTCAAAAATGGATGTTGTCCTTTGTCAAAGGCTTTTTCTGCATCTATTGAGATGATTGTGTGGTTTTTGTCTCTCAATTTGTTGATATGGTGTATCACATTGATTGATTTGTGGATGTGGAAGAAGTCTTGCATGCCTGGGATGAACCCGACTTGATTGTAATGTATGAGTTTCTTGATGTGTCGTTGAATTCTGTTTGCTAGGATTTTTTTTGAGGATCTTGGCATCTAAGTTCATCAGTGAAACTGGCCTATAGTTTTCCTTTTTGGTGGGTTGTCCTTGTAGAATGTGTTTGGAATGCCCCTTTGGGGTTTACGTAGCCAGTCTGTCTTGATGACTGTTGCTTTGTAGTAGAGTCTGAAGTTAGGGAGGCTGATCCCTCCAACTCCGTTTTTCTTTCTCAGAATTGTTTTGGCTATTCGAGGTCTTTTGTGTTTACATATGAACTGTGTTATTCTCTGGTCTAGTTCTGTGTAAAATGCCAATGATAGTTGAAGAGGTATTGCATTGAATCTGTAGATGATATTTGGTAGTATGGTCATTTTCACAATATTGATTCTTCCGACCCAGGAACATGGAATATCTCTCCATCTGTTTAAGTCTTCTTTAATGTCTCTCATGAGTGTCTTGTAATTTTCTGTGTACAATTCTTTTGTTTCTTTGGGTAGGTTTATTCCTAGGTATTTGATTCTTTTGGTTGCAATGGTGAAGGGGATTGCCTCTTTGATTTCGTTTTCTGATTTTCCATTGTTTGTGTATAGGAATGCCAGTGATTTCTGTGTGTTGACTTTGTATCCTGTGACTTTGCTGAATTCATGGATTAGCTCTAGTAGCTTTGTAACCGTGTCTGTGGGACTTTCTATGGATAATATCATGTTGTCTGCAAAAAGAGAGAACCTGACTTCTTCCTTTCCAATCTGGATTCCTTTGATTTCTTTCTCTTCTCTTATTGCTGTTGCTAGGACTTCCAGGACTATGTTGAATAGCAGTGGTGAAAGTGGGCACCCCTGTCTTGTTCCTGATCTTAGAGGGAATGCTTTCAGTTTTTCACCGTTAACAATAACGTTTGCTGTAGGCTTCTCATAGATGGCTTTTATTATGTTGAGATAGGTTCCTTCTATGCCCATTTTCTGAAGAGTTTTTGTCAAAAATGGATGTTGTCCTTTGTCAAAGGCTTTTTCTGCATCTATTGAGATGATTGTGTGGTTTTTGTCTCTCAATTTGTTGATATGGTGTATCACATTGATTGATTTGTGGATGTGGAAGAAGTCTTGCATGCCTGGGATGAACCCGACTTGATTGTAATGTATGAGTTTCTTGATGTGTCGTTGAATTCTGTTTGCTAGGATTTTTTTTGAGGATCTTGGCATCTAAGTTCATCAGTGAAACTGGCCTATAGTTTTCCTTTTTTGTGTTGTCTTTGCCTGGTTTGGGTATCAGGGTAATGGTGGCCTTGTAGAATGTGTTTGGAAGTGTTCCTTCCTGTGCAATTTTTTGGAAGAGTTTTAGAAGGACAGGCATTAGCTCTTCTTTAAATGTTTGGTAGAATTCGGCTGTGAAGCCATCTGGCCCTGGGATTTTATTTTTGGGTAGATTTTTGATCACAAAGTCGATTTCTGAGCTTGTGATTGGGTTGTTCAGTTTCTGTTTCTTCCCGGCTCAGTCTTGGGAGATTAATCTTCCCCAAGAAACTGTCCATTTCTTCCAGGTTGTCCAGTTTGTTGCCATAGAGTTGTGCATAATAGTCTCTTAGAATCCTTTGTATTTCTGCATTATCTGTTGTAATCTCTCCTTTTTCGTTTTTGATTTTGTTGATCAGGTTCTTGTCTCTCTTTCTCTTGATGAGTCTGGCAAGTGGCCTGTCAATTTTGTTTACCTTTTCAAAGAACCAGCTTTTTGTTTTATTTATCTTTACTATTGTTTCTTTTGTTTTCTCTCATTTATTTCTGCTCTGATCTTTATGATTTCTCTTCTTCTGCTGGCTTTGGGGTGTTTTTCTTCTTCTTCCTCCAGTTGTTTTAAGCATAAAGTAAGATCTGCTGTTTGAGATTTTCCTAGTTTCTTGAGGTGGGATTGAATTGCTATAAACTTCCCTCTTAGGACTGCTTTTGCAGTATCCCATAGGTTTTGCACTGTTGTGTGTTCATTGTCATTTTCTTCTAGGAATTTTTAAATTTCTCCTTTGATTTCCTCAATGATCAGTTGGTTTTTTAGGTACGTGTTGTTTAATCTCCATGTGTTTGTGTTTTTAGCGGTTTTTTTTTTCCTGTAGTTGATCTCTAGTCTCACTGCATTGTGGTCTGAGAAGATGGTTGATAGAATTTCAGTTTTCTTGAATTGACTGAGGTTAGATTTGTGGCCCAAGATGTGGTCGATCCTGGAGAATGTTCCATGAGCACTTGAGAAGAAAGTGTATTCTGCTTTTGGGTGGAACGTCCTAAAGATATCGATGAGGTCCATCTTTTCCAGTGTGGCATTTAAGGCTTGTGTTTCTTTATTAATTTTCTGTTTGGATGATCTGTCCATTGGTGTGAGAGGAGTGTTAAAGTCTCCTACTATTACTGTGTCATTGTTGATTTCTTCTTTTATGTCTGAAAGTACCTGTCTTATGTATTGAGGTGCCCCTGTGTTGGGTGCGTAGATATTCATGACTGTTATGTCTTCCTCTTGGATGGATTCTTTAATCGTGATATAGTGACCTGCCTTCTCTCTTAGAATCTTCTTTACTTTAAAATCTATTTTGTCTGATATGAGGATTGCTACTCCAGCTTTTCTTTGATTTCCATTTGCATGGAATATCTTTTTCCAGCCTCTCACTTTCAGTCTATGAGTGTCTCTAGGTCTGAAGTAGGTCTCTTGTAAACAGCTTCTATATGGATCTTGCTTCTGGATCCATTCAGCCAGCTTGTGTCATTTGATTGGAGCATTTAGTCCATTTACATTCAAAGTAATTATTGATACAAATGATCCTATTGTCATCTTCTTAGATGTCATGATGGGTTCGTTTCGTGGATCTTCTCCTTTTATACTTGTTGTCTATATAAGTCCCTTTAACACTTGTTGTAAGGCTGGTTTGGTGTGACTAAATTCTTTTAATTTTTGCTTGTCTGTAAAGTTGAGATTTTCCTAGTTTCTTGAGGTGGGATTGAATTGCTATAAACTTCCCTCTTAGGACTGCTTTTGCAGTATCCCATAGGTTTTGCACTGTTGTGTGTTCATTGTCATTTTCTTCTAGGAATTTTTAAATTTCTCCTTTGATTTCCTCAATGATCAGTTGGTTTTTTAGGTACGTGTTGTTTAATCTCCATGTGTTTGTGTTTTTAGCGGTTTTTTTTTTTTTTTTCCTGTAGTTGATCTCTAGTCTCACTGCATTGTGGTCTGAGAAGATGGTTGATAGAATTTCAGTTTTCTTGAATTGACTGAGGTTAGATTTGTGGCCCAAGATGTGGTCGATCCTGGAGAATGTTCCATGAGCACTTGAGAAGAAAGTGTATTCTGCTTTTGGGTGGAACGTCCTAAAGATATCGATGAGGTCCATCTTTTCCAGTGTGGCATTTAAGGCTTGTGTTTCTTTATTAATTTTCTGTTTGGATGATCTGTCCATTGGTGTGAGAGGAGTGTTAAAGTCTCCTACTATTACTGTGTCATTGTTGATTTCTTCTTTTATGTCTGAAAGTACCTGTCTTATGTATTGAGGTGCCCCTGTGTTGGGTGCGTAGATATTCATGACTGTTATGTCTTCCTCTTGGATGGATTCTTTAATCGTGATATAGTGACCTGCCTTCTCTCTTAGAATCTTCTTTACTTTAAAATCTATTTTGTCTGATA
This sequence comes from Tragulus kanchil, assembly GCA_022376925.1. Lineage (NCBI taxonomy): Eukaryota > Metazoa > Chordata > Mammalia > Artiodactyla > Tragulidae > Tragulus > Tragulus kanchil. The sequence goes on along the minus strand of JAIOJX010000024.1, from coordinate 76,136,960 downwards.
TGAGGATTGCTACTCCAGCTTTTCTTTGATTTCCATTTGCATGGAATATCTTTTTCCAGCCTCTCACTTTCAGTCTATGAGTGTCTCTAGGTCTGAAGTAGGTCTCTTGTAAACAGCTTCTATATGGATCTTGCTTCTGGATCCATTCAGCCAGCTTGTGTCATTTGATTGGAGCATTTAGTCCATTTACATTCAAAGTAATTATTGATACAAATGATCCTATTGTCATCTTCTTAGATGTCATGATGGGTTCGTTTCGTGGATCTTCTCCTTTTATACTTGTTGTCTATATAAGTCCCTTTAACACTTGTTGTAAGGCTGGTTTGGTGTGACTAAATTCTTTTAATTTTTGCTTGTCTGTAAAGCTTTTGATTTCTCCATCCATTTTGAATGAGATCCTTGCAGGGTAGAGGATTCTTGGTTGCAGATTATTCTCTTTTAGCCGTTTAAATGTGTCCTGCCATTCCCTTCTGGCCTGCAGAGTTTCTGTTGAAAGATCAGCTGTTAAACGTATGGGCTTTCCCTCGTATGTCACTAGTTGCTTTTCCCTTGCTGCCTTGAGAATTCTGTCTTTGTGTTTAATCTGTGTTAGCTTCATTAATATGTGTATTGGTGTGTTTCTTCTCGGGTTGATTCTGTATGGTACTCTTTGAGCTTCTTGGACTTGGCTGACTATTTCTTTTCCCATGCTGGGGAAATTTTCAACAGTAATCTCTTCAAAAATATTCTCATAGCCTTTCTTTTTTTCTTCTTCTTCTGGAATCCCTATACTTCAAATATTGGTGTGTTTGATATTATCCCAGAGGTCTCTGAGGCTATCCTCTGCTCTTTTCATTCTTTGAGCTAGATTCTGTTTTTCAGCAGTTACTTCCACCATTTTATCTTCCAGCTCACTTATCCGGTCTTCTGTCTCAGATACTCTGCCCTTGATTCCTTCTACAGTGTTTTTCAATTCAGCTAACAGTTGAGTTGTTGTCTCTGTTACTGTTTTGGTAAGTTCTTGTATTTCTTTATTCAGTGTGTTAGTTGTGTCTTGCAATTTCTCTAACATTCTGTTTTCAGTGTCTTTGGTCATCTTTACTATCATTCTTCTGAAATCACTTTCAGAAAGTTTGTCCAAATTCTCTTCATTGATTTGATCTTGTGTGTTTGTCTGAAGGTCAATTTTTTGTTCTTGCATGGAATATCTTTTTCCAGCTTAAGATTCTCTAGCTTCTCTTGTAAACAGCTTCTATATGGATCTTGCTTCTGGATCCATTCAGCCAGCTTGTGTCATTTGATTGGAGCATTTAGTCCATTTACATTCAAAGTAATTATTGATACAAATGATCCTATTGTCATCTTCTTAGATGTCATGATGGGTTCGTTTCGTGGATCTTCTCCTTTTATACTTGTTGTCTATATAAGTCCCTTTAACACTTGTTGTAAGGCTGGTTTGGTGTGACTAAATTCTTTTAATTTTTGCTTGTCTGTAAAGCTTTTGATTTCTCCATCCATTTTGAATGAGATCCTTGCAGGGTAGAGGATTCTTGGTTGCAGATTATTCTCTTTTAGCCGTTTAAATGTGTCCTGCCATTCCCTTCTGGCCTGCAGAGTTTCTGTTGAAAGATCAGCTGTTAAACGTATGGGCTTTCCCTCGTATGTCACTAGTTGCTTTTCCCTTGCTGCCTTGAGAATTCTGTCTTTGTGTTTAATCTGTGTTAGCTTCATTAATATGTGTATTGGTGTGTTTCTTCTCGGGTTGATTCTGTATGGTACTCTTTGAGCTTCTTGGACTTGGCTGACTATTTCTTTTCCCATGCGGGGGAAATTTTCAACAGTAATCTCTTCAAAAATATTCTCATAGCCTTTCTTTTTTTCTTCTTCTTCTGGAATCCCTATACTTCAAATATTGGTGTGTTTGATATTATCCCAGAGGTCTCTGAGGCTATCCTCTGCTCTTTTCATTCTTTGAGCTAGATTCTGTTTTTCAGCAGTTACTTCCACCATTTTATCTTCCAGCTCACTTATCCGGTCTTCTGTCTCAGATACTCTGCCCTTGATTCCTTCTACAGTGTTTTTCAATTCAGCTAACAGTTGAGTTGTTGTCTCTGTTACTGTTTTGGTAAGTTCTTGTATTTCTTTATTCAGTGTGTTAGTTGTGTCTTGCAATTTCTCTAACATTCTGTTTTCAGTGTCTTTGGTCATCTTTACTATCATTCTTCTGAAATCACTTTCAGAAAGTTTGTCCAAATTCTCTTCATTGATTTGATCTTGTGTGTTTGTAGATTGTTCCTTCGCTTGTGTGGTATTTCTCTGCTGTTTCATTGTTATTATTAATTTTTTTAACTGACTCTGCTTGTGATTTCCTTTTCCCAGACTTTGAGTTATGTCTCTTGGTGTTTGTTGTTTGGATGGGGCTTCTTGTTCTGGGTGGTGCTGGTGACTGGGCGATGTCAGGACTTGCATACAAGTGATTACCTTTGTTGGCATTCTTGCTGTATACTGCTCTTTAGTGTCAGGCGTTGTCTAGTATTGTAGAGTTTTGGAGTTAGTGCTCCCTCCCTAAAGCCCCGGGGCTTGTTGCTTGACCAGGGAATGAAGATTTCACGGCTGTTTTGTTATGGCATTAAATGATATTAAAACATATATATGCAAATGAGAAACTGAAGGTATACCTTTGACAAATGGCAATTAAAAAATTATTCAAATACTGTCTAACGTATTGAATTATACACATAAACATATACAGCTGTAGCATAACCCAAGCATTCCAACCAAAAATAGAGTACAATACATTAGCACGGTGAATAGAGAAAACCATGAATGATATCCACCAGTTAATAACCAAACAAAGTAGAGCACCAATTGGAGAATAATGCTAGAGCAGGGTCCCCATTGGGGATAAGGTCATGAGGACAGAACAGACTAAGAAATATGGTGGGGAAAGGGAAAAAGAGAAATGGAAGATAAAAGAGAAATATAGAATAATACTGCAAAGTTAAATATAGGGAGATAAAGATTTGTATGTATTAGAGTTTAGTGCTATAGGAAAGGAGCTTCAGAGAAAGCAAAGAATTATAGAGGAAATAGTAGTACAAATGTAAAATTTTTTAAAATTAAAAGAGCTAAGTATATAGAAAAATATAGAAAAACAAAGTAAAAATAATAAAAACAAACAAACCCCCCACAGAACCTTAAAATGCCGATGGGGAACCAGAAGTTTATACCAAAATAAAATGTGTGGTTTAAAAAGAAAAAGAAGAAAAAAAAATTATGTAAACTTGAATATATTCAGTCTTACTGATAAGATTAGTAGCTTCAATAGAATTCAGTGAAGGAAATAAACACACCCACTCTCTCTCTCAAACACACACACACACACCCAAAAAAAAAAACCAACAGAAAAAGCGGGGGGTGCACTGAGTGGGTTTGGAAAAAAGAGAAAAAAAAAATTGAAACAAAGTAACACAATACAAAAAATGAAATTTTAAAGTCCAGCAGTAACTCCAGGTTCAGACAAAACGTGAAAATAGTGTTTATGTTCTTCTGTCTCTTGCTGTTATTAAGGAATTATCATTCTTTTTCTTGCCTCTGGCATTGGTTGGATCTGAAGACCTCTTTGACTGCTTGTTGATTTCAGCCTATTCCAGAACTAAAAGGCCCGCCCAGGCTGACCCTGGGAGTTTCTTAATCCTTAATCCAATTCCCCCTTTTTTTCTGCTGGGTGGAGCTAAGTTCCCTCCCTGTAGCTTGACCAGCAGCCCTGCAGTTTGACTAGCAGCCAAACTACAGTAGGGAAAATGGCGTCTGTCTCACAAAGGATTTATTCCCACACGCTCTATGGGAAGCGCTTCTGCAGTGACCCCGACCCTGCTGCAGGCCACCATCGACCCCCACCACCGTGGGAGACGTCAGGTTACTCAGAAGTGAGTCTGGCTCAGTCTCATGCAGGATCGCTATTCCCCTTTCCCGGATCACCGTGCGCACAGACTTTCCAGTCCTCCTTGGCGACTCTGTGATCGGGTTAATGGTAACCTCCTCCAAAGCAAACGGAGTGCCGTCCTTTCGAGGCCTGCTCAAGGGCACTTCTAGCTCAAGGGGCACTTGGACCCTCCAAAGCAGGTTTGGCTCAGTCCCTTGTGGGAGTCACTGCTCCTTTCCTGGGTCTTGATCTGCAACAGGCTTTGCACCTTTGGCCCACCCAGCCTCTCTTGTGGGTATGAGGTTTGACTTTTAAAAGTGTGATTGCACCCCTCCTACCGTCTTGATGCGGCTTCTCCTTTGTTCTTCGATGTGGGGTGTCCTCTCTGTGATCAGATCCAACCTCTTTTCGTCGATGGTTTCCCAGGAACTCGTTGCAATTCAGGCGATTTTGCAGGAGAGATGAGTGCACGTCCTTCTACCATCTTAGCTCCACCTCTGGATCAGTCTTGAAAGATTGCAGTTATCTTAGAATCAAAACACACCACCCCAAAAAAAAACCCCCCAACCAGAAAAAGCGGGGTGCACTGAGTGGGTTTGGAAAAAAGAGAAAAAAAAAATTGAAACAAAGTAACACAATACAAAAAATGAAATTTTAAAGTCCAGCAGTAACTCCAGGTTCAGACAAAACGTGAAAATAGTGTTTATGTTCTTCTGTCTCTTGCTGTTATTAAGGAATTATCATTCTTTTTCTTGCCTCTGGCATTGGTTGGATCTGAAGACCTCTTTGACTGCTTGTTGATTTCAGCCTATTCCAGAACTAAAAGGCCCGCCCAGGCTGACCCTGGGAGTTTCTTAATCCTTAATCCAATTCCCCCTTTTTTTCTGCTGGGTGGAGCTAAGTTCCCTCCCTGTAGCTTGACCAGCAGCCCTGCAGTTTGACTAGCAGCCAAACTACAGTAGGGAAAATGGCGTCTGTCTCACAAAGGATTTATTCCCACACGCTCTATGGGAAGCGCTTCTGCAGTGACCCCGACCCTGCTGCAGGCCACCATCGACCCCCACCACCGTGGGAGACGTCAGGTTACTCAGAAGTGAGTCTGGCTCAGTCTCATGCAGGATCGCTATTCCCCTTTCCCGGATCACCGTGCGCACAGACTTTCCAGTCCTCCTTGGCGACTCTGTGATCGGGTTAATGGTAACCTCCTCCAAAGCAAACGGAGTGCCGTCCTTTCGAGGCCTGCTCAAGGGCACTTCTAGCTCAAGGGGCACTTGGACCCTCCAAAGCAGGTTTGGCTCAGTCCCTTGTGGGAGTCACTGCTCCTTTCCTGGGTCTTGATCTGCAACAGGCTTTGCACCTTTGGCCCACCCAGCCTCTCTTGTGGGTATGAGGTTTGACTTTTAAAAGTGTGATTGCACCCCTCCTACCGTCTTGATGCGGCTTCTCCTTTGTTCTTCGATGTGGGGTGTCCTCTCTGTGATCAGATCCAACCTCTTTTCGTCGATGGTTTCCCAGGAACTCGTTGCAATTCAGGCGATTTTGCAGGAGAGATGAGTGCACGTCCTTCTACGCCACCATCTTAGCTCCACCTCTGGATCAGTCTTGAAAGATTGCAGTTATCTTAGAATCTGTCCATTTCTTCCAGGTTGTCCATTTTATTGCCATATAGTTGTTCATAATATTCTCTTATAATCCTTTCTATTTCTGTGTTGTCTGTTTTAACCTCTCCTTTTTCGCTTCTAATTTTGTTGATTTGAGTCTTCTGTCTTTGTTTTAATTGATGAATCTCACTAAAGATTTGTCAATTTTGTTTATCTTTTCAAAGAAACAGCTTTTAGTTTAATTAATCTGTATTATTGTTTTTCATTTAGTTTTGCTCTGATCTTTATGATTTCTCTTCTTCTGCTAACTTTGGGATTATTTTGTTCTTTGTTTTCCAGTCGTTTGAAGTGTAAAGTTAGGGGTTTATTTTTGTTATGTTTTGTTTTGTTTTGATGTTTTTCTTGTTTCTTGTGAGAGAATTGTATTGCTATATACTTCCCTGTTTGAACTGCTTTTTCTGTATCCTGGTAGTTTTGAGTTGTTGCATTTTCATTATCAGTTTCTTCCAGGATTTTTTATTTCCCTTTTGATTTCTTTTGTAATCTGTTCATTGTTAAGAAATGTACTGTTTAATTTCCATGTATTTGTGCTTTTTATGTTTTTTTCTTGAAATTGAAATCTTGTTGCATTGCATTGTGGTCAGAAAAGATGGTTGATAAAATTTCAAGTTTCTTAAATTTACTGAGGTTTGATTTGTAGCACAGGATGTGGTCTATCTCAAAGAATGTTCCATGTGCACATGGAAAAAGTATATTCCATGTGCAGGAGAAAGTATATTATTCTGCATTTGGATGGAATGTCCCAAAGACATCAGTGAAATCCATCTCATCGGATTTTGTTGGATCTAATGATACATTAATGTATCATTTAAAGCTTGTGTTTCCTTATTAATTTTCTGTTTTGATGATCTGTTCATTGGTGTAAGTGAGGTGTTAAAGTCTCCTACTATTATCCTGTTACTGCTAATGTCTCCTTTTATGTCTGAGTGTGTTTGTCTTATGTATTGAGGTGCTTCTAAGTTGGGTGCATAGATATTTATGAATGTTATGTCTTTCTCTTGGATCAATCCCTTGATCTATACTCTTTTTTGTCATAAGGTCTACTTTTTCTGATATGAGGATTGCTACTCCAGCTTTCTTTTCATTTCCATTTGCATGGAATGTATTTTTCTATCCTCTCACTTTCAGTCTGTATGTGTCTTCTGGTCTGAAGTGGGTTTATTGTAAACAATAAATATACAGGTTTTCTTTTTGTATCCATTCAGCTAGTCTGTGTCTTTTGGATGGAGCATTTAGTCTAATTACATTTCAAGTAATTATTGATATAAATGCTCCTAGTGCCATCTTCTTAAATGTTTGGAGTTTGTTTTGTAGATCTTTTTCTTCTCTTGTATTTGTATATAAGTCCCTTTAATATTTGTTGTAAGTCTGTTTTGGTGGTACTAAATTCTATAAACTTTTAGTTGTCTGTAAAGCTTTTGATTTCTCCCTCAATTTTGAATGAGATCCTTACAAGGTAGAGTAACCTTGATTGTAGATTTTTCTTTCAGTTCTTTACATATGTCTTGCCATTCCCATGCCTTGCCAGAAGGCCTACTGAATTTCTGCTGAAAGATCAGCTATTATACATATGGAGTTTCCATTTTATGTCACTTGCTGCTTTTGCCTTGTTGCTTTTAATATTCTTTCTTTGTGTTTAATTTGTGTTAGCTTAATTAGTATGTGTCTTGGTGTATTTGTCCTAGTGTTTATCCTGTATGGGACTCTTTGTGACCTGACATTGTACAGAGCATAGACATAGGGACATTGTGGGGAAGAAATAGGGAGGGGGAAGCATGAGGTATTCCATGTGCACATGGAAAAAGTATATTCCATGTGCAGGAGAAAGTATATTATTCTGCATTTGGATGGAATGTCCCAAAGACATCAGTGAAATCCATCTCATCGGATTTTGTTGGATCTAATGATACATTAATGTATCATTTAAAGCTTGTGTTTCCTTATTAATTTTCTGTTTTGATGATCTGTTCATTGGTGTAAGTGAGGTGTTAAAGTCTCCTACTATTATCCTGTTACTGCTAATGTCTCCTTTTATGTCTGAGTGTGTTTGTCTTATGTATTGAGGTGCTTCTAAGTTGGGTGCATAGATATTTATGAATGTTATGTCTTTCTCTTGGATCAATCCCTTGATCTATACTCTTTTTTGTCATAAGGTCTACTTTTTCTGATATGAGGATTGCTACTCCAGCTTTCTTTTCATTTCCATTTGCATGGAATGTATTTTTCTATCCTCTCACTTTCAGTCTGTATGTGTCTTCTGGTCTGAAGTGGGTTTATTGTAAACAATAAATATACAGGTTTTCTTTTTGTATCCATTCAGCTAGTCTGTGTCTTTTGGATGGAGCATTTAGTCTAATTACATTTCAAGTAATTATTGATATAAATGCTCCTAGTGCCATCTTCTTAAATGTTTGGAGTTTGTTTTGTAGATCTTTTTCTTCTCTTGTATTTGTATATAAGTCCCTTTAATATTTGTTGTAAGTCTGTTTTGGTGGTACTAAATTCTATAAACTTTTAGTTGTCTGTAAAGCTTTTGATTTCTCCCTCAATTTTGAATGAGATCCTTACAAGGTAGAGTAACCTTGATTGTAGATTTTTCTCTTTCAGTTCTTTACATATGTCTTGCCATTCCCATGCCTTGCCAGAAGGCCTACTGAATTTCTGCTGAAAGATCAGCTATTATACATATGGAGTTTCCATTTTATGTCACTTGCTGCTTTTGCCTTGTTGCTTTTAATATTCTTTCTTTGTGTTTAATTTGTGTTAGCTTAATTAGTATGTGTCTTGGTGTATTTGTCCTAGTGTTTATCCTGTATGGGACTCTTTGTGACCTGACATTGTACAGAGCATAGACATAGGGACATTGTGGGGAAGAAATAGGGAGGGGGAAGCATGGAGGGAGTAACATGGAAACCTATACTGCTATGTGTGGAAAAAATAGCTAGTGTCATAGTGCTAAGGGAATAGGAGTGCTTACAATGGCTTGGGGCAAAGGTCTGGAGGGGTGGGATGGGGGGAACTGGGTGGGTGGGGACCATGGATATGCATATGACTGATCTGGGAACATACATACCTGTGAACTACAAAACTCTATAAAACCTTTAAAATAAAGAATAAAAATAAATAAATATAAAACTGGACACAAATTATAAATGTATAGGACATTTTTACATGTGTTGCAGAGTACTGATTTTCTTTGCTGTATAGTGATCTGGTGTGTGACTGTATCACAAATTATTTTTAATTCAACAGTAGGCAGTCTATTGAATCATTTCCAATTTGACATACTAAAAATAGTGCTACAGCAAATTACAATATATATTTCTCTCTGTGTTCACATATGTAATTTTCTTTGGCAAATCTATATATAAAATATACAATCTTATATAGTATATGCTATATATTTTGGTTGATATGTTATACCTCTTCCTCTGGGGGTTCCCTGTTGGAGAAACAGGGGTAGATCCTGACCATGTGGTGTGCATGGTCTGGGCACTGAGATTATCAGAGAAAAAAAAGAAATCCGAAATGTTTTGAATTTAAAAAAAAAAAAGAGAAAGACAAATACAGTATCCTAGCACACATATATGGAATCTAGTAGGACGGTCTTGATAACACACGCAGGGAACTCATGGAAAAACAGACAGAGCATAGACATAGAGACATTGTGGGGAAGAAATAGGGAGGAGGAGGCATGGAGGGAATAACACGGAAACCTATACTGTCATGTGTGGAAAAGATAGCTATTGTCATTGTGCTAAGGGAATAGGAGTGCTTACAGTGGCATGGGGCGATGGTCTGGAGGGGTGGGATGGGGGGAACTGGGGAGGTGGGGACCATGGATATGCATGTGACTGATCTGGGAACATACATGTCTGGGAACGCTATCTTCAATGGTGAAAAACTCAAAGCATTTCCTCTGAGATCAGGAACAAGACAAGGGTGTCCACTTTCACCACTACTATTCAACATAGTCCTGGAAGTTCTGGCAACAACAATAAGAGAAGAGAAAAAATAAAAGGAATCCAGATTGGAAAGGAAGAAGTCAAGCTCTCTCTTTTTGCAGACGACATGATATTATACATAGAAAATCCCACAGACACGGTTACAAAGCTACTAGAGCTAATCCATGAATTCAGCAAAGTCGCAGGATACAAATCAATATACAGAAATCACTGGCATTCCTATACACAAACAATGAAAAATCAGAAAACAAAATCAAAGAGGCAATCCCGGGCTTCCCTTGTGGCTCAGTGGATAAGAGCCCATCTGCCAATGCAGGAGACACAGGTTTGAGCCCTGATCCGGGAAGATCCCACATGCCACAGAGCAGCTAAACCCACACATCAACAAAGACCCAGCACAGCCACAAATAAATAAAAGTTTAAAAAAAAAAAAAAAAGAGGCAATCCCCCTCACCATCGCAACCAAAAGAATCAAATATCTAGGAATAAACCAACCCAAAGAAACAAAAGAACTGTACACAGAAAATTACAAGACACTCATGAGAGACATTAAAGAAGACTTAAACAGATGGAGAGATATTTCATGTTCATGGGTCAGAAGAATCAATATTGTGAAAATGACCATATTACCAAATGTCATCTACAGATTCAATGTTTTTGAAAATCGCCTAGGGGGTTCCCTGTTGGAGAAACAGGGTAGATCCTGACCATGTGGTGTGCATGGTCTGGGCACTGAGATTATCAGAGAAAAAGAAATCCGAAATGTTTTGAATTTAAAAAAAAAAAAGAGAAAGACAAATACAGTATCCTAGCACACATATATGGAATCTAGTAGGACGGTCTTGATAACACACGCAGGGAACTCATGGAAAAACAGACAGAGCATAGACATAGAGACATTGTGGGGAAGAAATAGGGAGGAGGAGGCATGGAGGGAATAACACGGAAACCTATACTGTCATGTGTGGAAAAGATAGCTATTGTCATTGTGCTAAGGGAATAGGAGTGCTTACAGTGGCATGGGGCGATGGTCTGGAGGGGTGGGATGGGGGGAACTGGGGAGGTGGGGACCATGGATATGCATGTGACTGATCTGGGAACATACATGTCTGGGAACGCTATCTTCAATGGTGAAAAACTCAAAGCATTTCCTCTGAGATCAGGAACAAGACAAGGGTGTCCACTTTCACCACTACTATTCAACATAGTCCTGGAAGTTCTGGCAACAACAATAAGAGAAGAGAAAAAATAAAAGGAATCCAGATTGGAAAGGAAGAAGTCAAGCTCTCTCTTTTTGCAGACGACATGATATTATACATAGAAAATCCCACAGACACGGTTACAAAGCTACTAGAGCTAATCCATGAATTCAGCAAAGTCGCAGGATACAAATCAATATACAGAAATCACTGGCATTCCTATACACAAACAATGAAAAATCAGAAAACAAAATCAAAGAGGCAATCCCGGGCTTCCCTTGTGGCTCAGTGGATAAGAGCCCATCTGCCAATGCAGGAGACACAGGTTTGAGCCCTGATCCGGGAAGATCCCACATGCCACAGAGCAGCTAAACCCACACATCAACAAAGACCCAGCACAGCCACAAATAAATAAAAGTTTAAAAAAAAAAAAAAAAGAGGCAATCCCCCTCACCATCGCAACCAAAAGAATCAAATATCTAGGAATAAACCAACCCAAAGAAACAAAAGAACTGTACACAGAAAATTACAAGACACTCATGAGAGACATTAAAGAAGACTTAAACAGATGGAGAGATATTTCATGTTCATGGGTCAGAAGAATCAATATTGTGAAAATGACCATATTACCAAATGTCATCTACAGATTCAATGCGATCCCTATCAAACTTCCAATGACATTCTTTACAGAACTAGACCAAAGAATAACACAGTTCATATGGAAACACAAAAGAACTCGAATACCCAAAGCAATCCTGAGGAAGAAGAATGGAGCTGGAGGGATTAGCCTTCCCAACTTCAGACTCTACTACAAAGCAACAGTCATCAAGACAGTATGGTACTGGCTAAAAACAGAACCAGTGGAACAAGATCAAGAACCCAGAGAGAAACCCACGCACCTATGGGTACCTTATTTTTGACAAAGGAGGCGAAACTATAAAATGGGACAAAGACAGCCTCTTCAACAAGTGGTGCTGGGAGAATTGGACAGCTACATGCAAAAAAATGAAGTTGGAACATTCCCTGACACCATACACTAAGATCAACTCAAAATGGATGAAAGACCTAAATGGAAGACCAGAAACCATTAAACTCTTAGAGGAGAATATAGGCAAAACCCTCAAGGACATCAATCAAAGCAAGATCTTCTCTGACCCACCTACTAGAATAGTGGAACTGAAAAGAAAAATGAACATGTGGGACCTCATGAAATTTCAAAGCTTTTGTACAGCAAAAGAAATCACAAAAAAGCTGAACAGACACCCCACAGAGTGGGAGAAAATCATAGCAAATGAAACAACAGACAAAGAATTAATCTCCAAAATCTACAAGCAACTCAGACAACTCAGCACTGGAAAAACGAACAACCCAATCTAAAAATGGGAAAAGGACCTAAACAGAACCTCTCCAAAGAGGACATACAGATGACCCAAAAGCACATGAAATGATGCTCAACTTCACTTATAATTAGAGAAATGCATATCAAAACTGAAATGAGATATCACCTCACACCTGTCACAATGGCCATCATCAAGAAATCGACAGACAATAAATGCTGGACAGGGTGTGGAGAAAAGGGAACCCTCTTGCATTGCTGGTGGGAATGTAAATTGATACAGCCCCTATGGAAGACAGTATGGAGATTTCTTAAAAAACTAAAAATAGAAGCACCATATGACCCAGCAATCCCACTCTTAGGCTTATACCCTGATGAAATTAAATCTGAAAGAAGCACCTGTACCCCAATGTGTATTGCAGCTCTCTATACAATAGCCAGAACATGGAAGCAACCTAGATCTCCATCGATGAATGAATGGATACAGAAGCTCTGGTACATATGTACAATGGAATACTACACAGCTGTAAAAATAAATGGAGAAGAATCAGCCCTAATGAGGTGGCTGGATCTAGAACATATCATAATAAGTGAAGTCAGTCAAAAAGAGAAGGACAAGTACAGTATACCAATACATATATATGGAATCTAGTAGGATGGTGATGATGGCACATGCAGTGAAGTGACAGAAAGACAGACATGGACAGTGGACATATGGACATTGTGAGTAAGGAACAGAGGGTGGGAGGCGTAAAGGAAGTAGCATGAAGGCCTGTACTATCATAAGCGAAGAAAATAGCTATAGTCATTACTCTGTGAATAAAGGAGATCCTTTAGGGTTGCTGTGTGATGGTCAGGAGGGGTGGAAAGGGGGGGATATACATATGACTAATCTGGGAAGATGCATATCTGTAAACAACCAAGCTCTGTAAAAGTTAAAAGTAAAATAAAGTTTTTTTTTTTTTTTTTTAAATACATCTGTGTATGGACAATCCTCACAGAACATCTGTTAAACGCTGGTGCCAAAATTCAGACTTCTGAAAGCGCAAGAAAATCTACATGTAATCAGATTTGACAAAACAAAAAAGAGAGAGAGAGAGAAAGGAATCAGGACAGGGCCTGTGCTCTTCTGAGGGACCTGTGAAAGAAAAATGTTCCCGCACCATAGGAAGTCCCCTCACTGGTGGGCGGGAAGACCAGCCAGGATGAAAGATGAACTTCAGATTCTTGGAGGAGCACAACTGGTTAGTGGATGGCAAAACAGACAGATATTTGCCCAGATGGTCAATATCATCATCCGAGATGTCTGTCTGTCAGTGTAGACAGGAACTGGGTACTGAAGCTTGGGCTTCAGAGGTCAGATTTAGGGAGAGAACTGGGACTGGCTGCATAGAGACAGCATGAATGAGCTGGAGTGGGGTGTGGCTGTAAATAAGGGCATACACAAAAGCAGCTTGGCCAGCTAGAGACAAGGTACCCTTGTTGAGGGTTGTGCTAGGGGAGGGGTAGGATCAATATAGAAACTTCTTTCCCCTCCTCATGTTTTCAGGCAACAGGAAATGACCTACACAAGCCCTTGGGCTTAGCGTGAGCCCCCACCACTCCAGAGGCTGGTGCAGACCAGTACCACTACCAAGAGAACCAGGGGAAAGTGCCAATCACTGTCCCCTATCATGGGCCCAGGGAGCATATACAGACTGCTGCCACTGCTGAGAGACACACAAGCAAGAGCCAATCACTGTCCTTGCTGGTGTGGCCTCCAAGAGTACATGTGAGCCACTACATCTGCACACCCCCTCTCAAGGCAAGGGGAAAATGGCCAGGACATGCTGAGGAAAGAGGTGGAATGCACCCAAAGTTAAAAGCAGCCCTCACACCAAAAATATTACAGTCACATAAGTTACACAAGGACAGTCTTGCATATAAATAGCTGTTCAAGACTACAATGGATCACTGTGTCTCTTATACTCCCGGGGAAAAAATGATGAACAAGGAAGATGCATATCTGTAAACAACCAAGCTCTGTAAAAGTTAAAAGTAAAATAAAGTTTTTTTTTTTTTTTTTTAAATACATCTGTGTATGGACAATCCTCACAGAACATCTGTTAAACGCTGGTGCCAAAATTCAGACTTCTGAAAGCGCAAGAAAATCTACATGTAATCAGATTTGACAAAACAAAAAAGAGAGAGAGAGAGAAAGGAATCAGGACAGGGCCTGTGCTCTTCTGAGGGACCTGTGAAAGAAAAATGTTCCCGCACCATAGGAAGTCCCCTCACTGGTGGGCGGGAAGACCAGCCAGGATGAAAGATGAACTTCAGATTCTTGGAGGAGCACAACTGGTTAGTGGATGGCAAAACAGACAGATATTTGCCCAGATGGTCAATATCATCATCCGAGATGTCTGTCTGTCAGTGTAGACAGGAACTGGGTACTGAAGCTTGGGCTTCAGAGGTCAGATTTAGGGAGAGAACTGGGACTGGCTGCATAGAGACAGCATGAATGAGCTGGAGTGGGGTGTGGCTGTAAATAAGGGCATACACAAAAGCAGCTTGGCCAGCTAGAGACAAGGTACCCTTGTTGAGGGTTGTGCTAGGGGAGGGGTAGGATCAATATAGAAACTTCTTTCCCCTCCTCATGTTTTCAGGCAACAGGAAATGACCTACACAAGCCCTTGGGCTTAGCGTGAGCCCCCACCACTCCAGAGGCTGGTGCAGACCAGTACCACTACCAAGAGAACCAGGGGAAAGTGCCAATCACTGTCCCCTATCATGGGCCCAGGGAGCATATACAGACTGCTGCCACTGCTGAGAGACACACAAGCAAGAGCCAATCACTGTCCTTGCTGGTGTGGCCTCCAAGAGTACATGTGAGCCACTACATCTGCACACCCCCTCTCAAGGCAAGGGGAAAATGGCCAGGACATGCTGAGGAAAGAGGTGGAATGCACCCAAAGTTAAAAGCAGCCCTCACACCAAAAATATTACAGTCACATAAGTTACACAAGGACAGTCTTGCATATAAATAGCTGTTCAAGACTACAATGGATCACTGTGTCTCTTATACTCACAGAGTAAGAGGAATAGAATTAAGATGAAGAAGCAGAGGAACAACTTGCAGTTGAAAAATAATGAAACAAATGGCAAATTTTCATTTGTACGACTAATATGCCTATATATATATATATATATATATATATATATATATATGTCACAAGTATTTTATCTATTTATCTCTTGATGGACATTTAAGTTGTTTCCATATTTTGGCTATTGTAAATAATGCTGCTATGAACATTGGAGCACAGATACCCTTTGAAATTTATTTTTGTTTTTTGGTATTCTACTGATACATACCAGAGTAGAATTCTAGGTAATATAATAGGTTAAGATTAGTTTTTAGTTTTTTGAGGAACCTCCATACTGTTTTCCAAGTGGCTACACAAATTTACATTCCTTTCCTAGACTCCCTTTTCTCCACGTCTTTGCCAGTATAGTTTTATCTGTGGTCATTTTGATGACAGCCACTCTGATAGGTGCGAGAATGAGGTGATTTGAATTTCATAAGTAGAATGTTTAACACATCAATTTTCAGTGTGCTTTCTTTTCTTATTGAAGTTGATTTACAATATTCTATCAATTTCTGCTATACAACAAAGTGACTAAGACACACACACACACACATATGCTCATCTGTTCAGTTGTTTCTTTTTTTTTTTTTTTTTAAAGATTTATTTATTTATTTATTTTGGGCGGCGGTCGGGTTGGGGAGGGAAGGGAGCAGGCGGGCCACTTCTTTTGGTCTTTTGTTTCTCTATGTTCATCCGTCTTTGTTCTTTGGCTCCTGTGGGCCTCCCATCGCGGCGGCATCTGTCGTTGCAGAGCGCCGGCTCTGGGCGCATCCGCTCCAGAGCTCTGGCTCGGTAGTTGGACACATCAGTCCAGCCGCTCCGCAGCACGTGGGATCTTCCCAGGCCAGGGCTCGAACCTGCGCCCCTTGCACTGCAAGGCGGTGTCCTTACCCACTGGACCACCAGGGGAAGCCCTGTTCAGTTGTTTCAATCTCAATCATGTCTGACTCTTTGATACTCCTATGGACTGTAGCCACCTGATTACTCAGCACATGGGATTTTCCTGTACAAATACTGGAGTGGGTTGCCATGCCCTCCTGTGGAGGATTTTCCCAGAGATCAACCCAGAAATCAACCCACATTTCCTGTATCTCCTGCATTGCATGCAGATACTTTACCACTGAACCATTGCTTTTCTATTACGGTTTATCCCAAGGCATTGAATATAATTATCTACGGTATACAGTAGGACTTTATTGTCTATCTATTCTGTATGTGACAGTTTACATTTACTAACCTCAAACTCCTAGTCCAATCCTCTCCCATCCCACTCCCTTGGAAACCATAAATCTGTTCTCTATGTTTGTTAGTCTTTTTATGCTTTGTATACAAGTTCATTTATGTCATACTTTATATTTCACATAAAAGTGATATAATTTGATTTTTTTCTTTCTTTTTTTCTTTGACTTACTTTACTTAATCCGTATAATCATTACATTCCTTTCCTAGACTCCCTTTTCTCCACGTCTTTGCCAGTATAGTTTTATCTGTGGTCATTTTGATGACAGCCACTCTGATAGGTGCGAGAATGAGGTGATTTGAATTTCATAAGTAGAATGTTTAACACATCAATTTTCAGTGTGCTTTCTTTTCTTATTGAAGTTGATTTACAATATTCTATCAATTTCTGCTATACAACAAAGTGACTAAGACACACACACACACACACATATGCTCATCTGTTCAGTTGTTTCTTTTTTTTTTTTTTTTTAAAGATTTATTTATTTATTTATTTTGGGCGGCGGTCGGGTTGGGGAGGGAAGGGAGCAGGCGGGCCACTTCTTTTGGTCTTTTGTTTCTCTATGTTCATCCGTCTTTGTTCTTTGGCTCCTGTGGGCCTCCCATCGCGGCGGCATCTGTCGTTGCAGAGCGCCGGCTCTGGGCGCATCCGCTCCAGAGCTCTGGCTCGGTAGTTGGACACATCAGTCCAGCCGCTCCGCAGCACGTGGGATCTTCCCAGGCCAGGGCTCGAACCTGCGCCCCTTGCACTGCAAGGCGGTGTCCTTACCCACTGGACCACCAGGGGAAGCCCTGTTCAGTTGTTTCAATCTCAATCATGTCTGACTCTTTGATACTCCTATGGACTGTAGCCACCTGATTACTCAGCACATGGGATTTTCCTGTACAAATACTGGAGTGGGTTGCCATGCCCTCCTGTGGAGGATTTTCCCAGAGATCAACCCAGAAATCAACCCACATTTCCTGTATCTCCTGCATTGCATGCAGATACTTTACCACTGAACCATTGCTTTTCTATTACGGTTTATCCCAAGGCATTGAATATAATTATCTACGGTATACAGTAGGACTTTATTGTCTATCTATTCTGTATGTGACAGTTTACATTTACTAACCTCAAACTCCTAGTCCAATCCTCTCCCATCCCACTCCCTTGGAAACCATAAATCTGTTCTCTATGTTTGTTAGTCTTTTTATGCTTTGTATACAAGTTCATTTATGTCATACTTTATATTTCACATAAAAGTGATATAATTTGATATCTTTCTGTTTCTGACTTACTTTACTTAGTATGATAATCTCTACTTGTACGCATGCTAATGCAAATGGCATTATTCCATCCTTTTTAATGGCCGACCAGTATTCCCTTGTATATATATTCATTATCCATTCATCTGTCAATGGACATTTAGATTTTCTCTATATCTTGGCTATAACGAATAGTGTTGCTGTAAACATATGGATATGTGTATCTCTTTAAATTTTAGTTTCATCCAGATATATGTCCAGAAGTAGGATTGCTAGATCATATGATAAATCTATTTTTAGTTTTATGAGGAACCTCCATCTTATTTTCCATAGTGGTTGAGCCAATTTACACCTGCATATAATGACAATTTTACCTCTTTCCTTTCTATTTGGACACATTTTATTTCTTTTTACTGTTTTCTGTGGCTATGACTTCCAATACTATATTGAAATGAAGTGATGAAAGTGGCCATCCTTGTCTTGTTGCAGATTTTAACAGCAGGGCTTTCAGGTTTTTATTGTTGAGTATTATATTGGCTGCCAGTTTCTCGTAAATACCTTCCATTTTATTTTAATTTTTAAATAATAGTATAGCTGCTTTACAGTGTTGTGCTAGTTTCTGCTGGAAAGCAAAGCAAGTCAGTTATATATGTACATATATCTACTACTTTTTAGATTTCCTTCTCAGTTAGATCACCACAGATTGAGTAGAGTTTCTTGTGCTATACAATAGATCTTCATTCAGTTTGGTAGAGCCACTATTTCGTGTCCCACACTGTGACCTCATGGACTGTGACGTGCCAGGCTTCCCTGTCCTTCACTATTTCACAGATCTTGCTCAAATTCATGTCCATTGACTCAGCGATGTCATCTAACCATTTCATCCTTTGTCATCCCCTTCTTCTGCCTTCTAATTTTCCCAGCATTAAGATCTTTTCTGATGAGTCACCTCTTAGCCTTAGGTTGCCAAAGTATTGGAACTTCAGCTCCACATTTACTAACCTCAAACTCCTAGTCCAATCCTCTCCCATCCCACTCCTTGGAAACCATAAATCTGTTCTCTATGTTTGTTAGTCTTTTTATGCTTTGTATACAAGTTCATTTATGTCATACTTTATATTTCACATAAAAGTGATATAATTTGATATCTTTCTGTTTCTGACTTACTTTACTTAGTATGATAATCTCTACTTGTACGCATGCTAATGCAAATGGCATTATTCCATCCTTTTTAATGGCCGACCAGTATTCCCTTGTATATATATTCATTATCCATTCATCTGTCAATGGACATTTAGATTTTCTCTATATCTTGGCTATAACGAATAGTGTTGCTGTAAACATATGGATATGTGTATCTCTTTAAATTTTAGTTTCATCCAGATATATGTCCAGAAGTAGGATTGCTAGATCATATGATAAATCTATTTTTAGTTTTATGAGGAACCTCCATCTTATTTTCCATAGTGGTTGAGCCAATTTACACCTGCATATAATGACAATTTTACCTCTTTCCTTTCTATTTGGACACATTTTATTTCTTTTTACTGTTTTCTGTGGCTATGACTTCCAATACTATATTGAAATGAAGTGATGAAAGTGGCCATCCTTGTCTTGTTGCAGATTTTAACAGCAGGGCTTTCAGGTTTTTATTGTTGAGTATTATATTGGCTGCCAGTTTCTCGTAAATACCTTCCATTTTATTTTAATTTTTAAATAATAGTATAGCTGCTTTACAGTGTTGTGCTAGTTTCTGCTGGAAAGCAAAGCAAGTCAGTTATATATGTACATATATCTACTACTTTTTAGATTTCCTTCTCAGTTAGATCACCACAGATTGAGTAGAGTTTCTTGTGCTATACAATAGATCTTCATTCAGTTTGGTAGAGCCACTATTTCGTGTCCCACACTGTGACCTCATGGACTGTGACGTGCCAGGCTTCCCTGTCCTTCACTATTTCACAGATCTTGCTCAAATTCATGTCCATTGACTCAGCGATGTCATCTAACCATTTCATCCTTTGTCATCCCCTTCTTCTGCCTTCTAATTTTCCCAGCATTAAGATCTTTTCTGATGAGTCACCTCTTAGCCTTAGGTTGCCAAAGTATTGGAACTTCAGCTCCAGTATCATTGCTTCCAATGAATATTCAGAGTTGATTTGCTTTAGGATTGACAGTTTGATATCCTTGAAGTCCAAGGTACTCTCAAGAGTCTTCAACACCACAGTTCAAAGGCATCAATTCTTCAGTGTTCAGTCTTCTTTATGGTTCAACTCGCATGTCCATACATGTCTACTAGGAAAATCATAGCATTGACTGCATGGACCTTTGTCGGCAAAGTGATATCTCTATTTTGAATATGCTGTCTAAGTTTGTCATAGTTTTTTTCCAAAGGCACAAGTGTCTTTTAATTTCATTGGTGCAGTCACCATCCACAGTGATTTTGGAACCCAGGAAAATAAAGTCTGTCACTGCTACTGTTTGCCCATCTGTTTGCCATGAAGTGATGGTACCAGATTCCACGATCTTCTGTTTGTGAATGTTGAGTTTTAGGCCAACTTTTTCACTCTCCTCTTTCATCTACTTCAAGAGGCTCTTTAGTTCCTCTTCACTTTCTGCCATAAGGGTGGTGTCATCTGCATACCTGAGGTCATTGATATTTCTCCCTGCAATCTTGATTCCAGCTGGTTCCTTATCCAGAACAGCATTTTGCATGATGTATTCTCTATATGAGTTGAATAAGCAGGGTAGCGATATACAGCTTGGACATACTTCTTTCCCAATTTGGAACCAGTCCATTGTTTCATGTCCATTTCTAACTGTTGCTTCTTATTCTGCTCACAGGTATCACAGAAGGCAGTTGTAATGTAGTCTGGTAGTCCCATGTCTTTCAGAATTCTCCACATTAGATTCTCATAGTTACCTATTTTATATATAGGTTCTCATTAGTTATCTATTTTATACATAGACTGGGTTTCCCTAGTAAAGAATCCGCCTTCAATGCAGGAGACCCAGATTAAGTCCTTGGTTGGGGAATATTCCCTGAAGAAGGAAATGGCAACCAACTCCAGTAGTTTTAGCTGGAAAATCCGATATACAAAAGATTCTGGTGGGCTACAATCCATGAGATTGCAAAATGTCAAACACGACTAAGTGACTAAATCACAACCACCATATATGTCAATCCTAATATCCCAATTTGTCCCATATCCCATCCCACATTGATAACCTTAAGTTTGTTCTCTACTTCTGTAACTCTATTTCTACTTTACAAATAAGTTCAGCTGTACCATTTTTCTAGATTTCACATATAAGCTATATTAGACAATGTTTATTTTCTCTGTGCGACAGCCTCGAGGTCCATCCACATCACTATAACTGAGTCAATTTCTTTCCTTTTTGCACCTGAATAATCACCCCATTGTATATATGTACCACACCTTCTTTATCCATTCCTCTGTTGATGGACATTTGGATTGCTTCCATTTCTTTTCTATTGTAAGTGATGCTTCAGTGAACAGCAGGTGCATCCATCCTTTTGAATTATGGTTTTATCTGAATATATGCCTAGCAGTGGAATTGCTGGACCATATAGCAGCTCTAACTGAGTCATTTCTTGACTGTTTGCCCATCTGTTTGCCATGAAGTGATGGTACCAGATTCCACGATCTTCTGTTTGTGAATGTTGAGTTTTAGGCCAACTTTTCACTCTCCTCTTTCATCTACTTCAAGAGGCTCTTTAGTTCCTCTTCACTTTCTGCCATAAGGGTGGTGTCATCTGCATACCTGAGGTCATTGATATTTCTCCTGCAATCTTGATTCCAGCTGGTTCCTTATCCAGAACAGCATTTTGCATGATGTATTCTCTATATGAGTTGAATAAGCAGGGTAGCGATATACAGCTTGGACATACTTCTTTCCCAATTTGGAACCAGTCCATTGTTTCATGTCCATTTCTAACTGTTGCTTCTTATTCTGCTCACAGGTATCACAGAAGGCAGTTGTAATGTAGTCTGGTAGTCCCATGTCTTTCAGAATTCTCCACATTAGATTCTCATAGTTACCTATTTTATATATAGGTTCTCATTAGTTATCTATTTTATACATAGACTGGGTTTCCCTAGTAAAGAATCCGCCTTCAATGCAGGAGACCCAGATTAAGTCCTTGGTTGGGGAATATTCCCTGAAGAAGGAAATGGCAACCAACTCCAGTAGTTTTAGCTGGAAAATCCGATATACAAAAGATTCTGGTGGGCTACAATCCATGAGATTGCAAAATGTCAAACACGACTAAGTGACTAAATCACAACCACCATATATGTCAATCCTAATATCCCAATTTGTCCCATATCCCATCCCCACATTGATAACCTTAAGTTTGTTCTCTACTTCTGTAACTCTATTTCTACTTTACAAATAAGTTCAGCTGTACCATTTTTCTAGATTTCACATATAAGCTATATTAGACAATGTTTATTTTTCTCTGTGCGACAGCCTCGAGGTCCATCCACATCACTATAACTGAGTCAATTTCTTTCCTTTTTGCACCTGAATAATCACCCCATTGTATATATGTACCACACCTTCTTTATCCATTCCTCTGTTGATGGACATTTGGATTGCTTCCATTTCTTTTCTATTGTAAGTGATGCTTCAGTGAACAGCAGGTGCATCCATCCTTTTGAATTATGGTTTTATCTGAATATATGCCTAGCAGTGGAATTGCTGGACCATATAGTAGCTCTAATTTTAGTGTTTTTTTCTTTTTTAAAGGAAGCTCCATACTGTTCTCCATAGCGTCTGCACCTAGTTACATTCCCACCAACAGTGTACTGTGGTTCCCTTTTCTCCACACTCTCTCAAGCATTTATCATTTGTAGATTTTTTTGATGATAACCATTTTAATCAATGTGAGGTGATGCCTCATTGTACTTTTGGTTTTCATTTCTCTAAAAAATTAATGATAATGAGCATCTTTTCATGTGTTTGTTGGTCATTTGTATGTCTTTATTGAATTGTCTATTTAGGATTTCCACCCATTTTTAATTGGGTTGTTTGTTCTTTAATTCGATATTGTATATTCTGGAGATTAATCCCTTGTCAGTTATTTCATTTGCAAATATTTACTCCCATTCTGAGGGCTGTCTTTTCCTTTTGTTTATGATTTCCTTTTTGCTATGCAAAAGCTTTAACATTTAATTAGGTCCTATTTATATTTATTTTCATTAATTTAGGCAGTGGATCAAAAAAGATCTTGCTATGATTTCTGTCACAGAGTGTTCTACCTATTTTTTCCTCTAAGAGATTTATAATATCTGGCCTTACATTTAGGTCTTTAATCCGTTTTGAGTTTACTTTGTGTATGGTGCTAGGGAATGCTCCAATTTTATTCTTTTACATGTAGCTATTCTGGTTTCCCACCATCACTTATTGAAAAAACTGTCTTTTCTCCATTTTGAGTTTACTTTGTCTATGGCGTTAGTGATTGTTTTAATTTTATTCTTTCACATGTAGCTATTCTGGTTTCCCAGCATGACTTATTGAAAAAACTGTCATTTCTCCATTGTATATTCTTGCCTTCTTTGTCAAAGATTAGGTGGCCATAGGTGTGTGAGTTTATCTCTGGACTTTCTAGCCTTTCTAATTGGTCTATATGTCTGTTTTTCTGCCTGTGGCATACTGATTTGATTACTGTAGCTCTCTAGGATAGTTTGAAGTCAGGGAGTCTGCTTCTTCCAGCTCTGTTCTCAAGATTGCTTTGACTATTCAAAATCTTTTGTTTCCATACAAATTATAAATTTTTTGTTCTTATTCTATAAAAAAATGCCATTGGCAATTGATAAGGATTGCATTGAATCTTTAGACTGCTTTGGGTAGTACAGTCATTTTCACAATATTGATTTTTCTTATCCACGTATGTGATATACTGTACCTTCTGTTTTGTGACATCTTTGATTTCTTTCATCAGCATCTTATAGCTTTATGATTGTAGGTCTTTTGAATGCTTAGGTTGATTTATTCCTAAGTATTTAAATTTTTTGTTGCAATGGTAAATGGAATTATTCCTTTAGTCTCTTTTTCTGTTCTTTCATTGTTAGTGTATAGAAATGTAAGAGATTTCTCTGTATTAATTTTATATCCTGCAACTTTACAAAATTCATTGATGAGCTCTAGAAGTTTTCTGATAGCTTCTTTAGGACTGTCTATGTATAGTGGCATCACATTTGGAAACAGTGAGTTTTATTTATTCTTTTCCAATTTAGATTTTTTTTTTTTTTACTTCTTTTTCTTCTCTGATATTTGTGGCTAGAACTTTCAAAATTATGTGAATAAAAGTGGCAAGAGTGGACATTTTTCCTTGTTCTTGATCTTAGAGGAAATGCTTTCAGCTTTCCATCATTCAGTATGATGTTAACTGTAGGTTTGTTGTATATGGCCTTTATTATGTTAAGGTAGGTTCTCTCATGGAGCAAATGGTAAAGAATCTACATGAAATGCAGGAAACCTGGGTTCTATCCCTGGATCAAGAAGATCTGGAGAAGGGAAAGGTTACTCACTCCAGTAATTTGCCTGGAGAATTCCATGGATAAAGGAGCATGATGGGCTACAGTTCATAGAGTCACAAAGAGTCAGACACGACTGAGCAACTAATACTTTAAGGTTCCCTCTAAGCCCACTTTCTGAACAGAATTTTTTTAAGCATAAATGGCTATAGAGCTTTTTCAAAACCTTTTCTGCACCTATTGAGATGATCATATGATTTTTACCCTTTACTTGGTCAACGTAGTGTATCACATTTATTGATTTGCATATGTTGAAGAATTCTTGCATCCCTGAGATAAAACCCCACTTGATCAGGATATGTGATCCTATTAATAATGTTATTAGATTACATTTGCTAGTATTTTCTTTAGGATGTTTACATCTATGCTCATCAATGATACTGGCCTGTAATTTTCTCTTTTTTGTGATATCTTTGTTTAGTTTTGGTATCAGCATGATGGTGGCCTAGTAGAATCAGCTTGGGAATATTCTTTCCTCTACAAATTTTTGGAAAAATTTCAGAAGGCTGGATGTTAACTCTTCTCTAAATGATAGAATTCAGCTATGAAGCCATCTGTCCCAGGACTTTATTTATTGGAAGACTTTAAATCACAGTTTCAATTTCAGTATTTGTGATTAGTTTATTTATGTTTTCTATTTCTTGCTGGTTCAACTTTGGACGGTTGTATCTTTCTAATACTTTTTCCTTTGTTTCTAGAGTATCCATTTTATTGGCATACAGTTGCTTGTAGTAATGCATTATGATAATTTGTATTTCTGTGGTGTCCATTGTGACTTCTTTTCCATTTCTAACTTTACTGATTTGAATCCTCTCCCTCTCTCCTTGATGATTCTGCCTAAATGTTTATTAATTTTGTTTGTCTTCTCAAAGAAGCAACTTTCAGTTTCATTGATCTTTGCTACTGTTTTCTTTGTCTCTATTTAATTTATTTCTGCTCTGATCTCTCTGATTTCTTTCCTTCTGTTACTTGGTATTTTATTTGTTCTTCTTACTGTAGGTATAAGGATAGATTGAGATTTTTCTTGTTCTTGAGATATAGTTGTATTGCTATAAACTTTCCTCTTAGACCTGCTTTTGTTCTAACCCATAGGTTTTGGATTGTCATATTTTTGTTCTCATTTGTCTCTAGGTATTTTTTTATTTCCTTTTTATTTCTTCACTGATCTAATGATTATTTAGTAACATATTGTTCATCCTCCATGTGTTTGTGTTACTAATAGCTTTATTGTGTGGAGATATATTCTTTCCATACCCGCTTTGTTAAAAGCTTTTATTTTTTGCATCATGAGTGGATGTTGAAATTCTTCAAATGCTTTTTCTGCCTTTATTAAAATGATCCTGTGGTTTTTGTCTACTTTTGTTGATGTGGCATATCACAGTTTAATTTATGTATATCTAACCATACTTGTGAAATCTAGATGAATCCCAATTGGTCATGTTGTGTGATCTTTTTTATGTGTTGGTGGATTCATTTTTCTAATATTTTATTGAGAATTTTTAGATTTATATTAATCAGAAATGTTGGCTTGTAATTTTCTTTTTTGGTATGATCTTTGGCTTCACTGTTGGAATGATGACAGGTTCATAGAATGTCTTTGAGAGTGTTCCCCTTTTCTTCAATCTTTTGGAAGAGTTTGAGAAAAATTGGTGTAAGTTATTTTTGTATGTTTCCTAGAAAATTCACCCCTTTTTTGGGGAAAAAGGTTTTTAAAATTCTGCCCTTGAACTGTTGTGATTAAATTATCATATTCTAGGATTCTAGTTTCAATTAGTCTACTTCCTGATTCAGTTTCAATAGACTGTATGTTTCACTGACGATTTCTTCTAGGTAGTTGATTTGTAGGCATATAATTGTTCATAATATTCTCTTATGGTTTTGTGTTTTTATGCAGTATTGGTTGTATTTTCCATTTCTAACTTTACTGATTTGAATCCTCTCCCTCTCTCCTTGATGATTCTGCCTAAATGTTTATTAATTTTGTTTGTCTTCTCAAAGAAGCAACTTTCAGTTTCATTGATCTTTGCTACTGTTTTCTTTGTCTCTATTTAATTTATTTCTGCTCTGATCTCTCTGATTTCTTTCCTTCTGTTACTTGGTATTTTATTTGTTCTTCTTACTGTAGGTATAAGGATAGATTGAGATTTTTCTTGTTCTTGAGATATAGTTGTATTGCTATAAACTTTCCTCTTAGACCTGCTTTTGTTCTAACCCATAGGTTTTGGATTGTCATATTTTTGTTCTCATTTGTCTCTAGGTATTTTTTTATTTCCTTTTTATTTCTTCACTGATCTAATGATTATTTAGTAACATATTGTTCATCCTCCATGTGTTTGTGTTACTAATAGCTTTATTGTGTGGAGATATATTCTTTCCATACCCGCTTTGTTAAAAGCTTTTATTTTTTGCATCATGAGTGGATGTTGAAATTCTTCAAATGCTTTTTCTGCCTTTATTAAAATGATCCTGTGGTTTTTGTCTACTTTTGTTGATGTGGCATATCACAGTTTAATTTATGTATATCTAACCATACTTGTGAAATCTAGATGAATCCCAATTGGTCATGTTGTGTGATCTTTTTTATGTGTTGGTGGATTCATTTTTCTAATATTTTATTGAGAATTTTTAGATTTATATTAATCAGAAATGTTGGCTTGTAATTTTCTTTTTTGGTATGATCTTTGGCTTCACTGTTGGAATGATGACAGGTTCATAGAATGTCTTTGAGAGTGTTCCCTTCTCTTCAATCTTTTGGAAGAGTTTGAGAAAAATTGGTGTAAGTTATTTTTTGTATGTTTCCTAGAATTCACCTGTGATGTCATCTGGCCCTGAACTTTTGTTTGTGGGGAGTTTTTAAATTATAGGTTCTATTTAATTTCTAGTGAACAGTCTGTTCAAATTATCTACTTCCTGATTCAGTTTCAATAGACTGTATGTTTCCACTGACGATTTCTTCTAGGTAGTTGATTTGTAGGCATATAATTGTTCATAATATTCTCTTATGGTTTTGTGTTTTTATGCAGTATTGGTTGATATTTCTCATTTTTAACTTCTTATTTATTTATTTGGATTCTCTCTCTTTTCTTATTGGTGAGTTGAGTCAGAGCACTGTCGATTCTGTTTAATATTTCAAAGAACTAGTTCTTGGCTTTATTGATTTCTTTCTTTTTAAAAAAATCTGTATTATTTATTTTCTCACTTATCCTTATTACATAATTCCTCTTGTTGACTTTAGGTTTTATTTCTTTTTCTAGTTTTTCTTTCAGGTGGTAGGTTTGGTTGTTTATTTGAAAATTTTCCAATTTGGAGGAAGGCCTGCATCTCTATGAACTTCACTCTAATAGCTTCTTTTGTTGCATCCCATAGGCTTTATAGGGTTGTATTTTCATTGTCATTTATCTTAAGGTATTTTTACATTTCTTTATTGATTTCTCTGTTGACCGATTGGGTTTTTAGTTGCATTACTAAAAGTGAAATAATAGTCTCCATGTAATTGTTTTATTTTTCTCATTTCTTTTTCTGTGGTTGATTTTAAGTTTCATGCCACTGTGCTCAGAGAAGACACTTGAAATAATTTTTATACTCCGATTTTTTGAATACTGAAATCATACTGATTATATTCTTTGCAGCCAAAGATAAAGAAGCCTTATACAGTCAGAAGAAAACAAGAGCTGGAGCTGACTGTGGCTCAGATTATGAAAAAAACTTGAAATAATAGCTTTCATTATAACATTATGATTATACAAGAAATGACAAATCTAGATGAATCCCAATTGGTCATGTTGTGTGATCTTTTTTATGTGTTGGTGGATTCATTTTTCTAATATTTTATTGAGAATTTTTAGATTTATATTAATCAGAAATGTTGGCTTGTAATTTTCTTTTTTGGTATGATCTTTGGCTTCACTGTTGGAATGATGACAGGTTCATAGAATGTCTTTGAGAGTGTTCCCTTCTCTTCAATCTTTTGGAAGAGTTTGAGAAAAATTGGTGTAAGTTATTTTTTGTATGTTTCCTAGAATTCACCTGTGATGTCATCTGGCCCTGAACTTTTGTTTGTGGGGAGTTTTTAAATTATAGGTTCTATTTAATTTCTAGTGAACAGTCTGTTCAAATTATCTACTTCCTGATTCAGTTTCAATAGACTGTATGTTTCCACTGACGATTTCTTCTAGGTAGTTGATTTGTAGGCATATAATTGTTCATAATATTCTCTTATGGTTTTGTGTTTTTATGCAGTATTGGTTGATATTTCTCATTTTTAACTTCTTATTTATTTATTTGGATTCTCTCTCTTTTCTTATTGGTGAGTTGAGTCAGAGCACTGTCGATTCTGTTTAATATTTCAAAGAACTAGTTCTTGGCTTTATTGATTTCTTTCTTTTTAAAAAAATCTGTATTATTTATTTTCTCACTTATCCTTATTACATAATTCCTCTTGTTGACTTTAGGTTTTATTTCTTTTTCTAGTTTTTCTTTCAGGTGGTAGGTTTGGTTGTTTATTTGAAAATTTTCCAATTTGGAGGAAGGCCTGCATCTCTATGAACTTCACTCTAATAGCTTCTTTTGTTGCATCCCATAGGCTTTATAGGGTTGTATTTTCATTGTCATTTATCTTAAGGTATTTTTACATTTCTTTATTGATTTCTCTGTTGACCGATTGGGTTTTTAGTTGCATTACTAAAAGTGAAATAATAGTCTCCATGTAATTGTTTTATTTTTCTCATTTCTTTTTCTGTGGTTGATTTTAAGTTTCATGCCACTGTGCTCAGAGAAGACACTTGAAATAATTTTTATACTCCGATTTTTTGAATACTGAAATCATACTGATTATATTCTTTGCAGCCAAAGATAAAGAAGCCTTATACAGTCAGAAGAAAACAAGAGCTGGAGCTGACTGTGGCTCAGATTATGAACTCCTTATTACAAAATTCATAGTAAAACTGAAGAAAGTAGGGAACCACTAGGCCTTTCAGATATGACCTAAATCAAATCCATTATGATTATACAGTGGAAGTAATAAATAGATTCAAGAGATTATATATGACAGAATGTCTAAGGAACTATGGACAGAGGTGTGTATCATTGTACATGACCAAAACCATTCTGAAGAAAGAAATGAAAGTAGACAAAATGATGATCTGAGGAGGCCTTGTAAATATCTGAGAAAAGAAGAAACACAAAAAGCAAAAGGACAAATGGAAAGATATATTCAACCACATGCAGTGTTCTAGAGAAAAATAAGGACAGATAAGAAAGGCTTAGGCAGTGAACAATGGAAAGAAATGGAGGAAAACAATACAATGGGAAAAACGGAGATCATTTCAAGAAAGCTGGAGATGCCAAAGGAACATGGAATATTTCATGCAAAGATAGACACAATAAAGAACAGAAATAGCAAGGATCTAACAGAAGCGGAAAAGATTAAGATGAGGTGGCAAAAATATACAGAACTGTATAAAAAAAGGTCTTAATGATCCAGATAACCACAATTTTGTGGTTACTTGCCCAGAGATAGAAAGCCTGGAGTGTGAAGTCAAGTGGACCTTAGGAAGCATTACTATGAACAAAACTTGTGGATGTGATGGAATTCCAGCTGAGCTATTTTAAATTCTAAAAGATGATGCTGTTAAGGTGCTGTAGTATATTGTTGCCAGCAAATTTGGAAAGCTCAGCAGAGGCCACAGGAGTGGAAAAGGTTAGCTTTCATTCTGGTCACAATGAAAAGCAATGCCAAAGAAAGTTCAGACTATCATACAATTGCACTTATTTCACATGTTAGTAAGGTAATGCTCAAAATCCTTTAAGTTAGGCTTCAACAGTGTATGAACTGAGAATTTCTAGATGTACAAGCTGGATTTAGAAAAGGGAGAGAAACAGAGATCCAATTTTCATACTGAAATTAATATTCTCCGATTTTTGAATACTGAAATCATACTGATTATATTCTTTGCAGCCAAAGATAAAGAAGCCTTATACAGTCAGAAGAAAACAAGAGCTGGAGCTGACTGTGGCTCAGATTATGAACTCCTTATTACAAAATTCATAGTAAAACTGAAGAAAGTAGGGAACCACTAGGCCTTTCAGATATGACCTAAATCAAATCCATTATGATTATACAGTGGAAGTAATAAATAGATTCAAGAGATTATATATGACAGAATGTCTAAGGAACTATGGACAGAGGTGTGTATCATTGTACATGACCAAAACCATTCTGAAGAAAGAAATGAAAGTAGACAAAATGATGATCTGAGGAGGCCTTGTAAATATCTGAGAAAAGAAGAAACACAAAAAGCAAAAGGACAAATGGAAAGATATATTCAACCACATGCAGTGTTCTAGAGAAAAATAAGGACAGATAAGAAAGGCTTAGGCAGTGAACAATGGAAAGAAATGGAGGAAAACAATACAATGGGAAAAACGGAGATCATTTCAAGAAAGCTGGAGATGCCAAAGGAACATGGAATATTTCATGCAAAGATAGACACAATAAAGAACAGAAATAGCAAGGATCTAACAGAAGCGGAAAAGATTAAGATGAGGTGGCAAAAATATACAGAACTGTATAAAAAAAGGTCTTAATGATCCAGATAACCACAATTTTGTGGTTACTTGCCCAGAGATAGAAAGCCTGGAGTGTGAAGTCAAGTGGACCTTAGGAAGCATTACTATGAACAAAACTTGTGGATGTGATGGAATTCCAGCTGAGCTATTTTAAATTCTAAAAGATGATGCTGTTAAGGTGCTGTAGTATATTGTTGCCAGCAAATTTGGAAAGCTCAGCAGAGGCCACAGGAGTGGAAAAGGTTAGCTTTCATTCTGGTCACAATGAAAAGCAATGCCAAAGAAAGTTCAGACTATCATACAATTGCACTTATTTCACATGTTAGTAAGGTAATGCTCAAAATCCTTTAAGTTAGGCTTCAACAGTGTATGAACTGAGAATTTCTAGATGTACAAGCTGGATTTAGAAAAGGGAGAGGAAACAGAGATCCAATTGCCAACATTCGTTGGATCATAGACAAAGCAAGAGAATTTCAGAAAAAGATCTACTTCTTCTTCATTGACTACGTTAAAGCCTTCGCCTATGTACACCACAATAAACTGTGGAAAATTCTAAAAGAGATGGGTATACAAGACCACCTTACCTGCTTCCTGAGAAACCTGTGTGCATATCAAGAATAGTTAGAACCAGAACATGGAACAATGTACTGGTTGAAAATTGGGAAACGAGTATGTCAAGACTGTATATTGTTACACTGTTATTTACATTCTATGCATAATACATCATGTGAAATGCCAGGCTGAATGAAGTACAGGCTGGAATAAAGATTGCCAGGAGAAATATCAACAACCTCAAATATGCAGATGATACCACCCTAATGGTAGCAAACAAAGAAAGCTAGAGAGCCTCTTGATGAGGGTGAAAGAGGAGAATGAAAAAGCTAGCTTAAAATTCAACTTTCAAAAAATGAAGATCACAACTTCTGGTCCCATCATTTCATGACAAATATTTGGGGAAAAATAAAACAGTGACTGATTTCATTTTTTTGGGGCTCCAAAATCACTGCAGTCATGAAATTAAAATACACTCGCTTTTTGGAAGAGAAACTATGAAAAACCTAGACAACGTATTAAAAACCAGAGACATCACTTTGCTAACAATGGTTCATATAATCAAAGCTATGGTTTTTCAGTAGTCACATACAGATGTGAGAGTTGGACCATAAGGCTGAATTCTAAAGAATCAATGCTTCCAAACGGAGAGTCTAGAGAAGACTCTTGAGAGTCTCTTGGACAGCAAGAAGATCATACCAGTCAGTCGTGAAGGAAATCAATCCTAAATATTCATTGGAAGGTCTGATGCTGAAGTTGAAGCTCCAATATTTTGGTTACTTGCTGAGAAGAGCCAACTCATTAGAAAAGACCCTGATGCTGGCAAATATTGAGGTCAGGAGAAGGGGTGACAGAGAATGAGATGGTTGGATGGCATCACCGAATCAATGGATATGAAGTTGAGCAAACTTCAGGAGATAGTGAAAGACAGGGAAGCCTAGTGTACTTCAGTCCATGGTGTTGCCAAGAGTCCGACAGGACTTAGTAATGTTAGGTGATAGATGACGGACGGTAGGTTACCATGAACGGTGTCAGATTCTTAATCTCCTATGGAGAAGAATTCACATTGGGATCAAAAGACTTGGTGATGGTAACTCAGAGCTTCATGCAGTGAAAAGTTTATTAAAGAAAGGATAGGGAAAATCTTCCAGCATAGACACTGGAAGGGGGGTAGAAGAGTATCCCCCTTTGTCAGTTGAAGCATGACAATTTGTATCTTCCAGTCAGTTACCAAAACAATAAATCAAAAGAATATCTAATGGTTGTAAAGGCCCTCTGGGCCCACACTCACAACATTAACATGAGGTTAGCTAGGACAGTCTCCAGGCCTCAGGGCTAGGTGAGACATTCTAATGTAAATGCCCAGACTAACATAAGACTAAAAGTTTTCAATTTCAACATTGAAGATCTTTGTCTTTAGTCCTCCTTGTCCTTCCTCTTCTCCTCCTTGTCCAAGGGACCCACTAACCTTGCCAATTCTGCCTATGAACCCTTTTCATTATGAACCGCTTTCAGTAACTGAACAACAGAATTTTTGAGATTTGTTTTGTGTCCTAGTATGTGGTCAATACTAGTAAATATTCCATGTATACCTCAAAAGTACGTGCATTCCTTTTAAAAAAAATTTAATATCCTGCAAACATCAATTACGTCTGTTCTATTGTATCATTTAGGATCTCTGTTGCCTTATTAATTTTCTGCCTTGAAAATATTTATAATGAAGTGAGTGGGGTGTTAAAGTCTCCTACCATGATTGTATTCCTGTCATTTTCTCCCTTCCTATTAATATTTTGTTTTATGTATTTATGTGCTCCTATATTGTATGCATATATATATATATATATATATATATATATATATATATACATACATAAAGTATAAAATCCTCCTTTCATATTGATTTTATATTGTTACATAGTGTATCTTTATGTCCTTTTTTTAATTAATAAATTTATTTGGCTGCTTAGGTCTTAGTTGTAGCATGCAGGTGTTTCATTACATTATGCAAGATCATTTCTTATGGCACATAAACTGTCTAGTTGTGGCATACGGGCTCAGCAGTTGTGTCACATGACTCCACAGTGTGTGAGATTCAATAGTTGTGGCACATGGGCTCTGGACCATATGGACTTAGTAGTTGGAGCACACAGCCTCAGTAGTTGTGGCTCCCAGGCTTAGTTTCTCTGTGGCATGTGGGATCTGACATTTCATTTTATATACTTTTAATTGAAGGATAACTGGTTTAGAATATTGTGTTGGTTTCTGACATACATCAACATGAATCAGTCTTAGGTATACATGTGTCGCCTTCTTCTTGAACCAAATATATGGAACATTTCACAAATTTCTGTGTCATCCTGTTCAAAGGCCATGTCAATCTTCTGTATAAAACAATAAATCAAAAGAATATCTAATGGTTGTAAAGGCCCTCTGGGCCCACACTCAACATTAACATGAGGTTAGCTAGGACAGTCTCCAGGCCTCAGGGCTAGGTGAGACATTCTAATGTAAATGCCCAGACTAACATAAGACTAAAAGTTTTCAATTTCAACATTGAAGATCTTTGTCTTTAGTCCTCCTTGTCCTTCCTCTTCTCCTCCTTGTCCAAGGGACCCACTAACCTTGCCAATTCTGCCTATGAACCCTTTTCATTATGAACCGCTTTCAGTAACTGAACAACAGAATTTTTGAGATTTGTTTTGTGTCCTAGTATGTGGTCAATACTAGTAAATATTCCATGTATACCTCAAAAGTACGTGCATTCCTTTTAAAAAAAATTTAATATCCTGCAAACATCAATTACGTCTGTTCTATTGTATCATTTAGGATCTCTGTTGCCTTATTAATTTTCTGCCTTGAAAATATTTATAATGAAGTGAGTGGGGTGTTAAAGTCTCCTACCATGATTGTATTCCTGTCATTTTCTCCCTTCCTATTAATATTTTGTTTTATGTATTTATGTGCTCCTATATTGTATGCATATATATATATATATATATATATATATATATATATACATACATAAAGTATAAAATCCTCCTTTCATATTGATTTTATATTGTTACATAGTGTATCTTTATGTCCTTTTTTTAATTAATAAATTTATTTGGCTGCTTAGGTCTTAGTTGTAGCATGCAGGTGTTTCATTACATTATGCAAGATCATTTCTTATGGCACATAAACTGTCTAGTTGTGGCATACGGGCTCAGCAGTTGTGTCACATGACTCCACAGTGTGTGAGATTCAATAGTTGTGGCACATGGGCTCTGGACCATATGGACTTAGTAGTTGGAGCACACAGCCTCAGTAGTTGTGGCTCCCAGGCTTAGTTTCTCTGTGGCATGTGGGATCTGACATTTCATTTTATATACTTTTAATTGAAGGATAACTGGTTTAGAATATTGTGTTGGTTTCTGACATACATCAACATGAATCAGTCTTAGGTATACATGTGTCGCCTTCTTCTTGAACCAAATATATGGAACATTTCACAAATTTCTGTGTCATCCTGTTCAAAGGCCATGTCAATCTTCTGTATATAATTCCAATTTTAGTATATGTTATGCTGAAGTGAGTGCCCACTTTGTTTTAAAGTTTATTTTGTCTGAATATTGTGATCCTGGCTTTAATGTCATTTCTATTTGCATGAAATGTCTTTTTCCATCCCCTCTTCATCAATCTATGTGTGTCCTTTACCCTAAAGCAGGCCTCTTATAGACAGCATACTGTAGAATCTTGTTTTTCTTTCCAGACTGCCAATCTACATCTTTTGATTGAAACATTTAGTCTGTTGACATTTAAGCTAATTATTGGTAAAAATGTACTTATTACCATTTTAAACCCGTTTTCCAGTTGATCGTAGGTTTCTCCACTGTTTCATTTTATTTGTCGTTCATTTTGTGGTTTGTAGATGGTTTTACCACATGCTTGTGTTATCTTCTTTTTTTTATGAGTCTATTTTATGTTTTCTTTTTGTGGTTACCCTGTTTTCCAAGTATTAATCCCTTCTTGTATCTGCTTCCTTTAGACTGATGGTTTTAGAAGCCCAAAGACATTCTAGAAAAAAAGAATCTACATTTTCTTACTCTCTTTCCCCTCATTTTATGATTTTGATGTCATCTTTTACATCTTCATGTTTATCCTTTTTCTGTTCCATGTGTTTATCATTATGTCCACATTTAGGTTTTCTTTTTCCTTTTTTGATTTGTATATTGGCTAAGTGATTTATTTCTAATTGTGACTTTCTCTTTACTATATCTTCTTACTTATTTTCTATTTAGGGAAGATGTCAATATTTCTTCTTAGATAGGTTTAATATTGCTGTATTCTTTTAGTTTTTGCTTGTCTGAGAAATCCTTTATTTCATCTTCTATTCTAAATGATAATCTTGCTAGGAAGACAGAATATTCTCCATTATTCTATCCTCTCTGCTGGGTAGAGTATTCTAGGTTGCAGATTACGCCCTTTCAAGACTTTGAATATATTTTCCCCACCTTTTTGGTCTGCAATGTTTCTGTAGAAAAATCAACCATCACCATACAGAGATTCCCTTGTAATTAACTCTTTATTTTCCTCTTTCTGCTTTTAGAATCCTCTCTTTAACTTTGCCATTTTGAGTTAATGTGTCTCAATGTAGGTCTGTTTGTGTCCATCTTGTTTGGGACCTCTATGCTTCCTATATCTGGATGTCTGTTTCTTTCTTTAGGTTTGGGAAATTTCCAGACATAATTTCTTCAAATATGTTTTTAATACCCCTTTTTTCTTCTCCTTCTGGAATTCCTGTTATGTGCACATTGGCATGATTTATTTCATCCCATAGGTCTTGCATATGGCTTTCATTTTTCTTCATTTGTCTCTCTACTTGCTGTGCTGATTGAGCAATTTCTATTATTCTATCTTCCAGATCACTTATTCATTCTTCTGTATTGTTCATTCTGGTATCATTGCCTTTAGTTCAGCTTTCATCTTGGCAAATAAATTTTCTAATTTTTCTGGCCTCTTCCTTATAGTTTCTCATTCCTTTTTATAATGATGAGCATTTGTGTCAATAGACTTTCTTAATTCCTTCAGAAATTTCATTACATTCTTTTGAACTCAGTGTCTATCAGACTGCAGAGGACTGTTTCATTTTCATGTATGTGGAAAAGAATGAAATTAGAACACTTTCTAGCACGATGCACAAAAATAAACTCAAAATGGATTAAAGACTTAAATATAAAACCAGAGACTATAAAGTTCTTAGAGAAAAACAGAGGCAGAAGACTCTGACATAAAACACTGTTTACCTTTTTTGATTTGTATATTGGCTAAGTGATTTATTTCTAATTGTGACTTTCTCTTTACTATATCTTCTTACTTATTTTCTATTTAGGGAAGATGTCAATATTTCTTCTTAGATAGGTTTAATATTGCTGTATTCTTTTAGTTTTTGCTTGTCTGAGAAATCCTTTATTTCATCTTCTATTCTAAATGATAATCTTGCTAGGAAGACAGAATATTCTCCATTATTCTATCCTCTCTGCTGGGTAGAGTATTCTAGGTTGCAGATTACGCCCTTTCAAGACTTTGAATATATTTTCCCCACCTTTTTGGTCTGCAATGTTTCTGTAGAAAAATCAACCATCACCATACAGAGATTCCCTTGTAATTAACTCTTTATTTTCCTCTTTCTGCTTTTAGAATCCTCTCTTTAACTTTGCCATTTTGAGTTAATGTGTCTCAATGTAGGTCTGTTTGTGTCCATCTTGTTTGGGACCTCTATGCTTCCTATATCTGGATGTCTGTTTCTTTCTTTAGGTTTGGGAAATTTCCAGACATAATTTCTTCAAATATGTTTTTAATACCCCTTTTTTCTTCTCCTTCTGGAATTCCTGTTATGTGCACATTGGCATGATTTATTTCATCCCATAGGTCTTGCATATGGCTTTCATTTTTCTTCATTTGTCTCTCTACTTGCTGTGCTGATTGAGCAATTTCTATTATTCTATCTTCCAGATCACTTATTCATTCTTCTGTATTGTTCATTCTGGTATCATTGCCTTTAGTTCAGCTTTCATCTTGGCAAATAAATTTTCTAATTTTTCTGGCCTCTTCCTTATAGTTTCTCATTCCTTTTTATAATGATGAGCATTTGTGTCAATAGACTTTCTTAATTCCTTCAGAAATTTCATTACATTCTTTTGAACTCAGTGTCTATCAGACTGCAGAGGACTGTTTCATTTTCATGTATGTGGAAAAGAATGAAATTAGAACACTTTCTAGCACGATGCACAAAAATAAACTCAAAATGGATTAAAGACTTAAATATAAAACCAGAGACTATAAAGTTCTTAGAGAAAAACAGAGGCAGAAGACTCTGACATAAAACACTGTAAGAACCTCTGTGACCCACCTCTCAGAGTAATGGAAATAAGAACAAATATAAACAATAGAGACCTAATTTAAACTTAAAAGTTTTTTTCACAATGACGGAAACTATAAGCAAGGTGGAATGACAACCCTCAAAATGGGAGAAGATAACAGCAAATGAAAAAACTAATGAAGAATTACTCTCCAGAATATACAAGCAGCTCATGGAGCTCAATACCAGAAAAGCAAACAGCCTAATCAAAAAGTGGATAGAAGTCCTAAACAGACCTTTCTCCAAAGAAGACATATAGATGGATAATAAACACAAGAAAAGATGCTCAATATTGCTCATTATTACAAAAATGTAAATCAAAATCACAAAGAAGTTATCGTCCCACCAGTCAGAATTGTCATGATTAACAAGCGTACAAAGAATAAGTGCTGGATGCGTGTGAGGAACAGGGAACACTCTTACGCTGTTGCTGGGAATACAAACTTGATATAACCTCTATGGAGAATAGTATGAAGATCCCTTAAAAACCTAGGAGTGGGACTAATAGCTTACAGTGAGCAGTGTGTCTCTCTGAAGGAGAAAATTTCACTTTGGGACCAAAAGACATGGCTTCAGTCACTTAGAGCTTTGTGTGGCAAAAGTTTTATTAAAATAAAAAGGGATAGAGAAAGCTTCCAGTGAAAGGCACTTTAAGGAGTAGGAGAGTACATGCTCCACTAGTTTAGGCAGGATATTATGTACTTCCAGTCTGATTTCATTTTCCTTGCTGTGCTGATTGAGCAATTTCTATTATTCTATCTTCCAGATCACTTATTCATTCTTCTGTATTGTTCATTCTGGTATCATTGCCTTTAGTTCAGCTTTCATCTTGGCAAATAAATTTTCTAATTTTTCTGGCCTCTTCCTTATAGTTTCTCATTCCTTTTTATAATGATGAGCATTTGTGTCAATAGACTTTCTTAATTCCTTCAGAAATTTCATTACATTCTTTTGAACTCAGTGTCTATCAGACTGCAGAGGACTGTTTCATTTTCATGTATGTGGAAAAGAATGAAATTAGAACACTTTCTAGCACGATGCACAAAAATAAACTCAAAATGGATTAAAGACTTAAATATAAAACCAGAGACTATAAAGTTCTTAGAGAAAAACAGAGGCAGAAGACTCTGACATAAAACACTGTAAGAACCTCTGTGACCCACCTCTCAGAGTAATGGAAATAAGAACAAATATAAACAATAGAGACCTAATTTAAACTTAAAAGTTTTTTTCACAATGACGGAAACTATAAGCAAGGTGGAATGACAACCCTCAAAATGGGAGAAGATAACAGCAAATGAAAAAACTAATGAAGAATTACTCTCCAGAATATACAAGCAGCTCATGGAGCTCAATACCAGAAAAGCAAACAGCCTAATCAAAAAGTGGATAGAAGTCCTAAACAGACCTTTCTCCAAAGAAGACATATAGATGGATAATAAACACAAGAAAAGATGCTCAATATTGCTCATTATTACAAAAATGTAAATCAAAATCACAAAGAAGTTATCGTCCCACCAGTCAGAATTGTCATGATTAACAAGCGTACAAAGAATAAGTGCTGGATGCGTGTGAGGAACAGGGAACACTCTTACGCTGTTGCTGGGAATACAAACTTGATATAACCTCTATGGAGAATAGTATGAAGATCCCTTAAAAACCTAGGAGTGGGACTAATAGCTTACAGTGAGCAGTGTGTCTCTCTGAAGGAGAAAATTTCACTTTGGGACCAAAAGACATGGCTTCAGTCACTTAGAGCTTTGTGTGGCAAAAGTTTTATTAAAATAAAAAGGGATAGAGAAAGCTTCCAGTGAAAGGCACTTTAAGGGAGTAGGAGAGTACATGCTCCACTAGTTTAGGCAGGATATTATGTACTTCCTCAGTTGGTTGTTAACAATAGATCAGAAGGATTTCTCAAAGCTATAAAGGGGAGGGGTGGTGGCGAGGGGAGTGCAGCTAAGATGGTGGCGTAGAAAGAGGTACACTCATCTCTCCTGCAAAATCGCTTGAATTGCAACGAGTTCCTGAAAAACCATTGACAGGAGGAGGTTGGATCTGATCACAAAAAAAGATACCCCACATCAAAGAGCAAAGGAGAAGCCACAACAAGATGGTAGGAGGGGTGCAATCGTGCTTTTAAAAGTCAAACCTCACACCCGCCAGAGAGGCCGGGTGGGTGAAATATGCAAAGCCTTTTGCAAACCAAGACCCAGGAAAGGAGCAGTGACCCCCACAAGGGACTGAGCCAGAGCTGCTTTAGAGGGTCCACGTGCCCCCTTAAGCTAGAAGTGCCCTTGAACAGTCCTCGGAAGGACAGCACTCAATTCCCTTTGAAGGAGGTTACCATTAACCCCATCATAGAGCCACCTAGTAGGACTGGAAACCCTGTGCGCACGGTGATCCGGGAGAGGGGAATAGCGATTCTGCTGGAGACAGAACCAGACTCACCTCTGAGTAATCTGACTTCTCCGACTTTGGCGGGGGTTGATGGTGGCCTGCAGCAGGGTCGGGATCACTGTGAAAGTACTTCTCATAGAGGATGTGGGAATAAATCCTTTGTGAGAGAGACGCCATTTTCACTACTGTAGTTTGGCTGCTGGTCAAACTACAGGGAGGGAATTTAGTTCCACCAAGCAAAAAAAAGGGGGGGAATTGGATTAAGGATTAAGAAACTACCAGGGCCAGCCTGGGCAGGCTTTTTAGTTCTGGAATAGGCAGAAATAAACAAGCAATCAAAGAGGCCTTTAGATCCAACCACTGCAAGAGGCAAGAAAAAGACAGATAATTCCTGAATAATCAGCAAGAGACAGAAGAACATAAACGCTATTTTCACATTTTGTCTGAAGCTGGAGTTACTGCTGGATATTTTTCAAATTTCATTTTATTTTTTATTCCTTTTATTGCTTTTTTTGTTTTGTTTTATTTTTTCTGATTATTTTTTCCCCCTTTATCCAAACTCACTCAGTGTCCTCCCCAGTTTTTTTTTTTTTTTGGGTGTGTGAGAGTTGTGTTTATTTCCTCCATTGAACTGTATTGAAGCTACTAATCTTATCAGTAAGGCTGAATATATTCAAGTTTATATAATTTTTTTTTCTTTTTTTCTTTCAAACCACACATTTTATTTTGGTATAAACTCTGGTTCCCCATTGGCCTTTTAAGGTTCTGTGGTGCTTTTGTTTGTTTTTATTGTTTTTGCTTGGT
The DNA here is from genome assembly GCA_022376925.1 of Tragulus kanchil. Taxonomy (NCBI): domain Eukaryota; kingdom Metazoa; phylum Chordata; class Mammalia; order Artiodactyla; family Tragulidae; genus Tragulus; species Tragulus kanchil. The sequence goes on along the minus strand of JAIOJX010000024.1, from coordinate 76,095,997 downwards.
TTTTCTATATTTTTCAATATACATATCTCTGTTTTAATTTTAAATTTTTTTATATATATTACTACTTCCTCTGTAACTCTTTCTTTGCTTTCTCTGATGCTCTTTTCCTACAGTACTAAACTCTAATACATACAAATCTTTATCTCTCTATATTTAACTTTGCAGCATTATTCTATATTTCTCTTCTAGTCTCCCTTTCTCTTTTTCTGTTTTCCCACCATATTTCTTAGTCTGTTCTGTCCTCATTGCCTTGTCTTCAACTGGGACCCTGCTCTAGCATTATTCTCCAATTTGTGCTCTACTTATTTTGGTTATTAACTGATGGAGATCATTCTTGGTTTTCTTTATTTGCCGTGCTAACATATTGTACTGTATTTTTTTTTGTTGGAATGTTTGGGTTATCTTACAACAGCTATATATGTTTATGTGTATAATTCAATATGCTTGATAGTATTTGCATAATATTTTAATTGTCATTTGTCTAAGGTATACCTTCTGTTTCTCATTCATATACATATGTTTTAATATCATTTAATGCCATAACAAATCAGGCATGAAATCTTCATTCCCTGGTCAGGCAACAAGCCCTGGGGCTTTAGGGAGGGAGCACTGACTCCAAAACTCTACAATACTAGAGAACGCCTAACATTAGAGAGCAGTAAACAGTGAGAACTTCAACAAAGGTAAACACTTGCACAAATGGAACAAAATAGAGAAGTCAGAGATAAACCCACGCACCTATGGGTACCTTATTTTTGACAAAGGAGCAGAAAATATACAATGGGACAAAGACAGCTTCTTCAACAAATAGTGATGGGAACAGTGGACAACTACATGCAAAAACATTAAGTTGGAACATTCCCTGACACCATACACTAAGATCAACTCAAAATGGATGAAAGACCTAAATGGAAGACCAGAAACCATCAAGCTCTTAGACGAATATAGGCAAAACACTCAAGGACGTAAATCAAAGCAAGATCTTCTCTGACCCACCTACTAGAATAGTGGAACTAAAAACAAAAATTAACATGTGGGACCTAATGAAATTTCAAAGCTTTTGCACAGCGAACGAAACTACAAACAAGGTGAACAGACAGCCCACAGAATAGGAGAAAACCATAGCAAATGAAACAACAGACAAAGAATTAATCTCCAAAATATACAAACAACTAAGACAACTCAACATTGGAAAAACGAACAACCCAATCAGAAAATGGGAAAAGGATCTAAACCGACACCTCTCCAAAGAGGACACACAGATGGCCCAAAAGCACATGAAACGATGCTCAACTTCACTTATAATTAGAGAAATGCAAATCAAAACTAAAATGAGATATCACCTCACACCCGTCACAATGGCCATCATCAAGAAATCGACAGACAATAAATGCTTGAGAGGGTGCGGAGAAAAGGGAACCCTCTTGCATTGCTGGTGGGAATGTAAATTGATACAGCCCCTATGGAAGACAGTATGGAGATTTCTTAAAAAACTAAAAATAGAAGCACCATATGACCCAGCAATCCCACTCTTAGGCTTATACCCTGATGAAATTAAATCTGAAAGAAGCACCTATACCCCAATGTTCATTGCAGCTCTCTATACAATAGCTAGAACATGGAAACAACCTAAATGTCCATCGATGAATGAATGGATACAGAAGCTCTGGCACATATATACAATGGAATACTACACAGCTGTAAAAATAAATGCAGAGGAATCAGTCCTAATGAGGTGACTGGATTTAGAACATATCATAAAAAGTGAAGTCAGTCAAAAAGAGAAGGACAAGTACAGTATACCAATACATATATATGGAATCTAGTAGGATGGTAATGATAACAAATGCAGTGAAGAGATGGAAAAACAGATATGAACAGTAGACATACGGACATTGTGGGGAATGAATAGTGGGTGGGAGGTGTAAAGGAAGTAGCATGAAAACCCGTACTATCATAAGTGAAGAAAATAGCTATAGTCATTGCTCTGTGAGAAAAGGGGATCCTTCAGGGGTGCTGGGGTAAATGGAAGACCAGAAACCATCAAGCTCTTAGACGAATATAGGCAAAACACTCAAGGACGTAAATCAAAGCAAGATCTTCTCTGACCCACCTACTAGAATAGTGGAACTAAAAACAAAAATTAACATGTGGGACCTAATGAAATTTCAAAGCTTTTGCACAGCGAACGAAACTACAAACAAGGTGAACAGACAGCCCACAGAATAGGAGAAAACCATAGCAAATGAAACAACAGACAAAGAATTAATCTCCAAAATATACAAACAACTAAGACAACTCAACATTGGAAAAACGAACAACCCAATCAGAAAATGGGAAAAGGATCTAAACCGACACCTCTCCAAAGAGGACACACAGATGGCCCAAAAGCACATGAAACGATGCTCAACTTCACTTATAATTAGAGAAATGCAAATCAAAACTAAAATGAGATATCACCTCACACCCGTCACAATGGCCATCATCAAGAAATCGACAGACAATAAATGCTTGAGAGGGTGCGGAGAAAAGGGAACCCTCTTGCATTGCTGGTGGGAATGTAAATTGATACAGCCCCTATGGAAGACAGTATGGAGATTTCTTAAAAAACTAAAAATAGAAGCACCATATGACCCAGCAATCCCACTCTTAGGCTTATACCCTGATGAAATTAAATCTGAAAGAAGCACCTATACCCCAATGTTCATTGCAGCTCTCTATACAATAGCTAGAACATGGAAACAACCTAAATGTCCATCGATGAATGAATGGATACAGAAGCTCTGGCACATATATACAATGGAATACTACACAGCTGTAAAAATAAATGCAGAGGAATCAGTCCTAATGAGGTGACTGGATTTAGAACATATCATAAAAAGTGAAGTCAGTCAAAAAGAGAAGGACAAGTACAGTATACCAATACATATATATGGAATCTAGTAGGATGGTAATGATAACAAATGCAGTGAAGAGATGGAAAAACAGATATGAACAGTAGACATACGGACATTGTGGGGAATGAATAGTGGGTGGGAGGTGTAAAGGAAGTAGCATGAAAACCCGTACTATCATAAGTGAAGAAAATAGCTATAGTCATTGCTCTGTGAGAAAAGGGGATCCTTCAGGGGTGCTGTGTGATGGTCTGCAGCGGTAGGATGGGGGGGATATACATATGACTAGTCTGGGAACCTACATATCTGTAAACAACAAAACTCTGTAAAAGTTAAAAGTAAAATAAAAGTTAAAAAAAAAAGCTGTAAAGGTCTTACTGAATTACTCCCACACCATGTGTCTTGAGATAACATAACTACAAGATTAGCCAGGAGGAACAGGTTCCTGTTAAGAAAGAGGAACATATCCTCAAGTAAGATACATTGTTGTTATAATCATTAGCTCTGGGCTTAAAGAATGTTAGGCAAAATAGATTACAGCCATAGGCATGGCAACCAAGATGAATGCATGAAGGGTAAAAAGTTTGTTCCCGAATGGATACAAAAGCTCTGGTACATATATACAGTGGAATACTACAGAGCTGTAAAAATAAATGCAGAAGAATCAGCCCTAATGAGGTGGCTGGATCTAGAACATATCATAAAAAGTGAAGTCAGTCAAAAAGAGAAGGACAAATACAATATATTAACACATATGTATGGAATCCAGTAGGATGGTGATGATGGCACATGCAGTGAAGCGACAGAAAGACAGACATGGACAATGGACATATGGACATTGTGGGGAAGGAACAGAGGGTGGGAGGCATTAAGGAAGTAGCATGAAGGCCTGTACTATCATAAGCGAAGAAAATAGCTATAGTCATTGCTCTGTGAGAAAAGGAGATCCTTTAGGGGTGCTGTGTGATGGTTGGGAGGGCTGGGAAGGAGGGGATATACATATGACTAATCTGGGAACATACATATCTGTAAACAACAAAACTCTGTAAAAGTTAAAAGGAAAATAAAAGTTACAAAAAAAAAAGAAAAAAAAATTTTGTTCCCCCTCCTCCTCCTCCTCCTTCTTGGGGGATCCCCTTGCTTTCCTATCAATCTTTCCAAGAATTAGCTCTCTCAGAACTACCATATGACCCAGAAATTCCACTACTAGGTATATGCCCCTGAGGAAGCCAGAAATCAGAAAGACACATATAGGGCTTCCCTGGTGGTCCAGTGGGTAAGGACACAGCCTTGCAGTGCAAGGGGCACCGGTTCATTCCCTGGCCTGGGAAGATCCCACATGCCATGGAGCAGCTGAACTGATGTGTCCAGCTACCGAGCCAGAGCTCTGGAGCACATGCACCCAGAGCCAGTGCTCTGCAGCAACAGGGGCTGCTGTGATGGGAAGACCATGCGGGCCGAAGAACAAAGTTGGATGAAAACAGATAATTGAAAGACCAATAGAAGTGCCCTCCCCACCCCACCCCCACCCCCAAAAAAGTGAAAAAAAAAAAAGACACATGTACCTCTAAGTTCATTACAGCAATATTACAATTGCTAGGACAATGGAAACAAACTAGAGGTCCATTGGCAGATGAATGTATAAGGAAGTTATAGTACATATGTAGAATGTAAGGTCTAAGAAAGGAATGCATGTGAGTCTGTTCTAATGAGGTGGGTGAACCTAGAGCCTATTACACAGAGTGAAGTAAGTCAGAGAAAGATAAATATCATATATTAATGCATATATATGGTATCTAGAAAGATAGTGTCAATGGCCCTATGAGCAGGGCAGCATAGGATACACAGGCATAAAGAACATACTTATGGACTCAGTGGAAGAAGGAAAGGGTGGACTTATTTGAGATAATAACATTGAAACATATATATTACAATATACAAAATAGATATCCAGTGGGACTTCAATGTATGATGCAGGACACCTAAAGGCAGTGCTCTATGACAGCCTTGAAGAATGGGGTGGAGACGGAGGTGGAAGAGTAGGTATAGGATTGAGGGAACAAATATATGCCTATGGCTGATTCATATTGATGTATGGCAAAAAAAATCACCATATTGTTAAGTAGTTATCCTCCAAGTAAATAAATAAATTTAAAAATATGCGATGCATATATACAATGCAGTATTGCTCAGCCATTAAAAAGAATGAACTTTGGCATTTGATACAACATGGATCAACCTGGAGTATATTAATAATTAATGAAATAAGTCAGACAGTGAGAGATAAATACTCTTTGTTATCACTTATATGTAGAATCTGAAGAATGAAACAGCAAATGAATGTTAACAAAACAGAAACAAACTCACAGATATAGAGAACTGGTGTTTACCAGTGGGGAGAAGGAAGTGGGAGGGGACAGAAAGGGATATAAACTACTGCATATAAAATAAATAAGATACAAGGATATATTGTACAGCACAAGGAATACATTAAATTTTTATAATAACTTTAAATAGAATATAATCTATAAAAATCTTGAATCTCACTTTGTACACCCCAAACCAATATAATATAAATTAACTATAATTAAAAAATAAACAAAGGAAATTAAATAAGGAACAACAGATTAAACTCAAAGAAATTGAAAAAGGAATTAATAAAATAGAAACCAAGTAACAATACTGATAATTTTATAATTCAATAATACCAAAGGATCAATAATAGCAAAATTAGTTTTCTGAAGTCTAATAAAAGTTCAATAACATCAAATTTAGTTTTTGAAAAGTCTTATAAAATTGATAACTGACAAAAATGATCAAGTGAAAAAGAGAAGAAACAACTCAGAAATATTGGGACTGTAAAAGAGGCACACAACATTACATAGGCTTCAAGGTCTTTAAGAAAAAAAGATGATATTAAGAAAAATTTAGTGCCAAATATTTGTAAATTTAAATGATATGGAAATTTTCTTTAAAAATGCTTTCCAAACTAACTCAAGAAGAAAACAAATGTGAATAGTCTTTTAACCAGTAAAGAAATTGAGTCCATAATTCTACCAAAAATCCAAGAAATGAGTAATCCCAGTTTTAGAAAAACTCTTTCAGAAATATAAACAACTAGGGCTTCCCTGGTGGTTCCATGGGTAAAGAGTTCACCTTGTAGTGCAAGGGCACTGGTTTGATCCCTGGCCTGGGAGGGTTCCAGGTGCCAGAGCAGCTGGACCGATGTGTCCAAATTTCGAGCCAGCGCTCTGGAGCTCATGCACTGAGAGCCGGTGCTCTGCAATGAGAGAGGCCACAGCAATGGGAGGTCCACACAGGCCAAAGAATAAAGACGGATGAAAATAAATAAAAATAAACAAAGGAAATTAAATAAGGAACAACAGATTAAACTCAAAGAAATTGAAAAAGGAATTAATAAAATAGAAACCAAGTAACAATACTGATAATTTTATAATTCAATAATACCAAAGGATCAATAATAGCAAAATTAGTTTTCTGAAGTCTAATAAAAGTTCAATAACATCAAATTTAGTTTTTGAAAAGTCTTATAAAATTGATAACTGACAAAAATGATCAAGTGAAAAAGAGAAGAAACAACTCAGAAATATTGGGACTGTAAAAGAGGCACACAACATTACATAGGCTTCAAGGTCTTTAAGAAAAAAAGATGATATTAAGAAAAATTTAGTGCCAAATATTTGTAAATTTAAATGATATGGAAATTTTCTTTAAAAATGCTTTCCAAACTAACTCAAGAAGAAAACAAATGTGAATAGTCTTTTAACCAGTAAAGAAATTGAGTCCATAATTCTACCAAAAATCCAAGAAATGAGTAATCCCAGTTTTAGAAAAACTCTTTCAGAAATATAAACAACTAGGGCTTCCCTGGTGGTTCCATGGGTAAAGAGTTCACCTTGTAGTGCAAGGGCACTGGTTTGATCCCTGGCCTGGGAGGGTTCCAGGTGCCAGAGCAGCTGGACCGATGTGTCCAATTACGAGCCAGCGCTCTGGAGCTCATGCACTGAGAGCCGGTGCTCTGCAATGAGAGAGGCCACAGCAATGGGAGGTCCACACAGGCCAAAGAATAAAGATGGATGAAAATAAATAAATAAATAAACCAATAAAAGATGCCAAAACTTTTTAAAATGAAATTTAAACAATGAAAAATTGTCAACTCATTTTATGAACCTAGAATAATTTTCATATCAAAACTAGATTTTAAAAACTCATGAGAACAGAATTATAGGCCATTCTACTTATGACTATACATGCAATATCTGAATAAAATGTTAGCAACCAGATACAGCAATATATAAAAATGTAGTACATCTCAACTGAGATGGGTTTATTCTAGGAATAAAAGTTGTAATAAATTTTAATTAATTAATAAAGTTCACCACGTTAACAGATTAAAGGAGAAAAATTTTCTTACTTGCTGTTGAAAAACATTTGATTGAAAATGCATGACAAAAACTCTCAAGGAACTAGAAGGAAATTGACAAAAGATAGTTTTGATTTTTTAAATTCACACTGAATATAATACTTTTTGGTGACTACTTGACATCTTCTCTACAAGACTAGAATCAAGAAGAGAATGTACATTATCACCCCAATGACCTAGATGTTTTAAGCAAGACACAGAATGAGGGAAAGAAGAAATGGAAGAGAGATTAAAAATATAAGAATTAATAAGGAGGAACCAAAATTGTAATTTTCCACAGGTGATAAGGTCATCTATCAGCAAATCCTAGGAAATCCATAGACAAATAATTAACATAAACACAAACATTTTACAAGGATACTGGACAAAAAATTCAATATCCAAAATCAATTTCGCTAAATTTTACTTTCATGAACCAGCAAAAAAAGATGAAAAATGTAACCTTTAAAACTTGTTGTTCAGTTCCTAAGCCATGTTTGATTCTTTGTGATCCCATGAATGGCAGCATGGCAAACTTTCCTGTCCTTCACCATCTGCTGGTGTATGCTCAAACTGATGCCCATTGAGTCAGTGATGTCATCCAGTCATCTCATTCTCTGTCACCCGCTTCTCCTTCTACTCTCTGTTTTCCCAGCATCAGGATTTTCCCCAGTGAGTCAGCTTTTCACACCAGGTAGCCAAAGTATTAGAGCTTCAGCTTCAGCATCAGTACTTCTAATAAATATTTGGGTTTTATTTCTTTACAATTAACTGGTTTGATCTCCTTGCTGTCCAAGGGTCTCTCAAGAGTCTTCTCCAACACCACAATTTAAAAGCATATGTTCTTCAGCACTCACATTTCTATATGGTCCAACTTTCCACATCTATACATGACTAGTTTTGACTTATATAGACCATTGTTAGCAAAGTGATCTCTCTGCCTTTTTTAATTTATTTAATTTTATTTTCCCTTGGTTTTACAGTTTTGTAGTTTACAGCTCTACATAAGTCCAAAGGCATATCTTTGATCCCTCCCAACTGAGCCCCGCTCCCATTTCCCCCCATCGCGGCCTTCCAGGTTGTTGCCTAGCAGCCAAGTAAGATCCCTTAGTTACAGAGTACATTCACATTGGCTATCTCTTTTACATAAGGTAATGTAGATTTCCATGTTACTTTTTAATTTTTTTTTTTAATTTGGCCTCTTTTATTGATTTTTCTAATTTATTTTTATCCATCTTTATTCTTTGGCCTGTGTGGGCCTCCCATTGCAGTGGTCTCTCTCCTTGCAGAGCACTGGTCCTGGGCACATGCACTCCAGAGCGCTGGCTCGTAATTGGACACACTGGTCCAGCCACCCTATGGCAGCACATGGGATCTTCCTGAGCCATTGATCAAACCAGTGCCCATTGCACTGCAAGGCAGTCTCTTTATCCACTGGACCACCAGGGAAACCCTCCATGTTACTTTTTCCAAACTTCTAACTTATTCTTCCCTCCCACTGTCCATAAGTCTATTCCCTATGTCTGTTTCTCCATCGCTGTTTTGCATAAGTCTATTCCTATTGTTTGAAAATGTAACCTTTAAAACTTGTTGTTCAGTTCCTAAGCCATGTTTGATTCTTTGTGATCCCATGAATGGCAGCATGGCAAACTTTCCTGTCCTTCACCATCTGCTGGTGTATGCTCAAACTGATGCCCATTGAGTCAGTGATGTCATCCAGTCATCTCATTCTCTGTCACCCGCTTCTCCTTCTACTCTCTGTTTTCCCAGCATCAGGATTTTCCCCAGTGAGTCAGCTTTTCACACCAGGTAGCCAAAGTATTAGAGCTTCAGCTTCAGCATCAGTACTTCTAATAAATATTTGGGTTTTATTTCTTTACAATTAACTGGTTTGATCTCCTTGCTGTCCAAGGGTCTCTCAAGAGTCTTCTCCAACACCACAATTTAAAAGCATATGTTCTTCAGCACTCACATTTCTATATGGTCCAACTTTCCACATCTATACATGACTAGTTTTGACTTATATAGACCATTGTTAGCAAAGTGATCTCTCTGCCTTTTTTAATTTATTTAATTTTATTTTCCCTTGGTTTTACAGTTTTGTAGTTTACAGCTCTACATAAGTCCAAAGGCATATCTTTGATCCCTCCCAACTGAGCCCCGCTCCCATTTCCCCCCATCGCGGCCTTCCAGGTTGTTGCCTAGCAGCCAAGTAAGATCCCTTAGTTACAGAGTACATTCACATTGGCTATCTCTTTTACATAAGGTAATGTAGATTTCCATGTTACTTTTTAATTTTTTTTTTTAATTTGGCCTCTTTTATTGATTTTTCTAATTTATTTTTATCCATCTTTATTCTTTGGCCTGTGTGGGCCTCCCATTGCAGTGGTCTCTCTCCTTGCAGAGCACTGGTCCTGGGCACATGCACTCCAGAGCGCTGGCTCGTAATTGGACACACTGGTCCAGCCACCCTATGGCAGCACATGGGATCTTCCTGAGCCATTGATCAAACCAGTGCCCATTGCACTGCAAGGCAGTCTCTTTATCCACTGGACCACCAGGGAAACCCTCCATGTTACTTTTTCCAAACTTCTAACTTATTCTTCCCTCCCCACACTGTCCATAAGTCTATTCCCTATGTCTGTTTCTCCATCGCTGTTTTGCATGTGTATTTATTGGTACCATCTTACTAGAGTCCATATATATGTGTTAGTATATGGTACTTGTCCTTCTCTTTTTGACTTACTTCACTTTTTAGGATAGGTTCTAAATTCAGCCACCTCATTAGGGCTGGTTCCTCTGCATTTATTTTTACAGCTGAGAAATATTCCACTGTATATATGTACCAGAGCTTCGTTATCCATTTATTCATCGATGGATATCGAGGTTGCTTCTATGTTCTGGCTATTGTATAGAGAGCTGCAATGAACATTGGGGTACAGGTGTCTCTTTCAATTTTGATTTCATCATGGTATAAGTCTAAGAGTGGGATTGCTGGATCATATGGTGCTTCTATTTTTACTTTTTTAAGGAATCCCCATACTGCCCTCCATAGTGTCTGTATCAATTTACATTCCCACCAGCAATGCAGGACTGTTCCCTTTTCTACACACCCTCTCAAGCATTTATTGTCTGTAGATTATTTGATGATGGTCATTCTGACTGGTGTGAGGTGATATCTCATTGCAGTCTTGACTTGCATTTCTCTAAAAATAAGCAAGATTGAGCATTATTTCATGTGTTTTTTGGCCATCTGTATGTCCTCTTTGGAGAGGTGACTTGTTTAGTTCTTTTTCCCATTTCCTGATTGGGTTGATCATTTTTCTGATGTTGAGTTGTCTGAGTTGCTTGTAGATTTTGGAGATTAATTCTTTGTCTGTTGTTTCATTTGATATTTTTTTCTTCCATTCTGTGGGTTGTCTGTTCACCTTGTTTGTAGTTTCGTTCGCTGTGCAAAAGCTTTGAAATTTCATTAGGTCCCACATGTTAATTTTTGTTTTTAGTTCCACTATTCTAGTAGGTGGGTCAGAGAAGATCTTGCTTTGATTTACGTCCTTGAGTGTTTTGCCTATATTCTCGTCTAAGAGCTTGATGGTTTCTGGTCTTCCATTTAGGTCTTTCATCCATTTTGAGTTGATCTTAGTGTATGGTGTCAGGGAATGTTCCAACTTAATGTTTTTGCATGTAGTTGTCCACTGTTCCCATCACTATTTGTTGAAGAAGCTGTCTTTGTCCCATTGTATATTTTCTGCTCCTTTGTCAAAAATAAGGTACCCACAGGTGTGTGGGTTTATCTCTGGGTTCTCTATCTTGTTCCATTGATCCATACTTGTTTTTCTGTGCCAGTGCCATAATGCCTTGATGACTGTTGCTTTGTAGTATAGTCTGAAGTTAGGGAGGCTTATTCCTCCAGTTCCATTCTTCTTCCTCAGGATTGCTTTTGCTATTTAACACAGTTCCATATGAACTGTGTTATTCTTTGGTCTAGTTCTGTGAAGAACATCATTGGTAGTTTGATAGGGATCGCATTGAATCTGTAGATGATAGTTGGTAGGATTGTCATTTTCACAATATTGATTCTTCCAACACAGGAACATGGAATATCTCTCCATCTGTTTAAGTCTTCTTTAATTTCTTTCATGAGTGTCTTGTAATTTTCTGTGTACAGTTCTTTTGTCTCTTTGGGCCCTCCATAGTGTCTGTATCAATTTACATTGCATTCCCTTTTCTACACACCCTCTCAAGCATTTATTGTCTGTAGATTATTTGATGATGGTCATTCTGACTGGTGTGAGGTGATATCTCATTGCAGTCTTGACTTGCATTTCTCTAAAAATAAGCAAGATTGAGCATTATTTCATGTGTTTTTTGGCCATCTGTATGTCCTCTTTGGAGAGGTGACTTGTTTAGTTCTTTTTCCCATTTCCTGATTGGGTTGATCATTTTTCTGATGTTGAGTTGTCTGAGTTGCTTGTAGATTTTGGAGATTAATTCTTTGTCTGTTGTTTCATTTGATATTTTTTTCTTCCATTCTGTGGGTTGTCTGTTCACCTTGTTTGTAGTTTCGTTCGCTGTGCAAAAGCTTTGAAATTTCATTAGGTCCCACATGTTAATTTTTGTTTTTAGTTCCACTATTCTAGTAGGTGGGTCAGAGAAGATCTTGCTTTGATTTACGTCCTTGAGTGTTTTGCCTATATTCTCGTCTAAGAGCTTGATGGTTTCTGGTCTTCCATTTAGGTCTTTCATCCATTTTGAGTTGATCTTAGTGTATGGTGTCAGGGAATGTTCCAACTTAATGTTTTTGCATGTAGTTGTCCACTGTTCCCATCACTATTTGTTGAAGAAGCTGTCTTTGTCCCATTGTATATTTTCTGCTCCTTTGTCAAAAATAAGGTACCCACAGGTGTGTGGGTTTATCTCTGGGTTCTCTATCTTGTTCCATTGATCCATACTTGTTTTTCTGTGCCAGTGCCATAATGCCTTGATGACTGTTGCTTTGTAGTATAGTCTGAAGTTAGGGAGGCTTATTCCTCCAGTTCCATTCTTCTTCCTCAGGATTGCTTTTGCTATTTAACACAGTTCCATATGAACTGTGTTATTCTTTGGTCTAGTTCTGTGAAGAACATCATTGGTAGTTTGATAGGGATCGCATTGAATCTGTAGATGATAGTTGGTAGGATTGTCATTTTCACAATATTGATTCTTCCAACACAGGAACATGGAATATCTCTCCATCTGTTTAAGTCTTCTTTAATTTCTTTCATGAGTGTCTTGTAATTTTCTGTGTACAGTTCTTTTGTCTCTTTGGGTAGGTTTATTCCTAAATATTTTTTTCTTTTTGTTGCAGTGGTGAAGGGGATTGCCTCTTTGATTCCATTTTCTGATTATTCATTGTTTACATATAGGAATGCCAGTGATTTCTGTGTTTTGATTTTGTATCCTGCAACTGTACTGAATTTGTTGATTAGCTCTAGTAGTTTTGTAATAGTGTCTCTGGGATTTTCTATGTATAATATCATGTTGTCTGAGAATAGAGAGAGTTTGACTTCTTCCTTTTCAATCTGGATTCCTTTTATTTATTTCTCTTCTCTTATTGTTGTTGCTAGAACTTCCAAGACTATGTTGAATAATAGTGGTATAAGTGGACACCGCTGTCTTGTTCCTGATCTTAGGGGAATGCTTTCAGTTTGTCAGCATTGAGGATAATGTTCGCTGTGAACTTCTCATATATGGCTTTGTCTGTGTTGAGATAGATTCCTTCTATGGCCATTTTTTGAAGGGTTTTATCATAAAGGGGGATTCGATTCAAAGGCATTTTCTGCATCTATTGAGATTATCATGTGATTTTTTTCTCTCAATTTGTTGATTTGGTGTATCACATTGATTGATCTGTGGATATAGAAGAATCCTTGCATGCCTGGTATGAACCGGACTTAGTCATGGTGTATAAGTTTTTTGATATGTTGTTGAATTCTGTTTGCTAGGATTTTGTAAAGGATTTTGATGTCTAAATTCATCAGTGAAATTGGCCTATAATTTTCTTTTTGTGTGTTGTCTTTGCCTGGCTTTGGTATCAGAATGATGGCGGCCTCATAGAATGTGTTTGGAAGTGTTCCTTCCTGTGCAATTTTTTGGAAGAGTTTTAAGAAGTACAGGCATTATTTCTTTTTAAAATGTTTGGTAGAATTCACCTGTGAAACCATCTGGCCTTGGGCTTTTGTTTTTGGGTAGATTTTTTAAAATCACAAAGTCAATTTCTGAGCTTGTGATTGGGTTGTTCAGTTTCTGTTTCTTCCCGGCTCAGTCTTGGGAGATTAATCTTCCCCAAGAAACTGTCCATTTCTTCCAGGTTGTCCAGTTTGTTGCCATAGAGTTGTTCATAATAGTCTCTTAGAATCCTTTGGATTTCTGCATTATCTGCTGTAATCTCTCCTTTTTCATTTTTGATTTTGATGATCTTGTTCTTCTCTCTTTTTTTCTCAATGAGTCTGGCCAACAGTTTGTCAAATTTGCTTATCTTTTTGAAGAACCAGCTTCTTTTATGTATCTTTAGTATTGTTTCTTTCATTTCTTTTTCATTTATTTCTGCTCTGATCTTTATAATTTCTCTTCTTCTGCTAACTTTGGAGTGTTTTTGTTCTTCTTTTCTCAATTGTTTTAAGCATAGTGTTAGGTTGTCTGATATTTTTCTTGTTTCCTGAGGTAGGATTGTATTGGTATAAATTTCCTCTTAGAACTGCTTTTGCGATATCCCATAGGTTTTGCACAGTCATGTGTCCATTATCATTTTCTTCTAGGAAATTTTTTTTTAGTGTCTCCTTTGACTTGCTCAGGAATCAGTTTGTTTTTTAGGTATGTGTTGTTTAATCTCCCGGTGCTCGTGTTTTTAGCAGTTTTCTTCCTGCAGTTCATGTCTAGTCTCATTGCATTGTGCTCAGAGAAGATGGTTGATATAGTTTCAATTTTCTTGAATTTACTGAGGTTTGATTTGTAGCCCAAGATGTGGTCTATCCTGGAGAATGTTCCACGAGCACTTCAGAGGAAAGTGTATTCCTCTGCTTTTGGATGGAAGGTCCTAAAGATATCTATGAGGTTCATCTCTTCTAGTGTGGCATTTAAGGCTTGTGCTTCTTTATTAATTTTCTGTTTGGATGATCTCTCCATTGGTGTGAGAGGAGTGTTAAAGTCTGCTACACTTGTTGTGTTATTGTCAATTTCTTCTTTTATGTCTGAAAGTGTTTGTCTTATGTATTGGGGTGCTTCTGAGCTGGATGCATAGATATTTATGATTGTTATGTCTTCCACTTGGATGGATCCCTTGATCATTATGTAGTGACCTGCCTTGTCTCTTCTAATCTTCTTTATTTTAAGGTCTATTTTGTGTGCTTTGAGGATTGCTACTCTGGCTTTCTGGCATGGAATATCTTTTTCCATCCTCTCACTTTCAGTCTCTGTGTTTCATTAAGTCTGAAGCGGGTCTTTTGTAAACAGCATATATAGGAGTCTTGTTTCTGAATCCATTCAGCCAGTCTGTGTCTTTTTGTTGGCATATTTAGTCTGTTTACATTCAAAGTAACTATTGATACAAATGCCCCTATTGTCATCTTCTTAGATGTTTGGAGTTTGATTTGTAGGACTTCTCCTACTCTTGTATTTATTGGCTATATCAGGCCCTTTAACATTTGCTGTAGAGCGCTACTTTCATGGTACAGAATTCTTTTAGCTTTTGCTTGTCTGTGAAGCTTTTGACTTCTCCATCTATTCTGAATGAGATCCTTGCTGGGTAGAGAATTCTTGGTTGGAGGTTATTCTTTTTTAGCCATTTAAATGTGTCTTGCCATTCTCTTCTGCTCTACAGGGTTTCTGTTGAAAGATCAGCTGTTGAACATATGGGGTTTCCTTTATATGTTATTTGTCGCTTGTTTCTAGCTGCTTTCAATATTCTGTCCTTATATTTAGTCTGTGTTAGCTTGATTAGAATGTGCCTTGGTGTGTTTCTTCTGGATTTTATCCTGTATGGAACTCTTTGTGCTTCTTGGACTAGGTTGACTATTTCCTTTCCCATGCTGGGGAAGTTTTCAACTATAGCCTCTTCAAGAATTTTTTTCATAGGCTTTCTTTCCCTCTTCTTATTCTTGGACTCCTATAATTCTAATGTTGGTGTGTTTGATATTGTCTCATAGGTCTCTAAGGCTATCCTCAGTTCTTTTGATTCTTTGTGTTCTGTTCTTCAGCAGTTATTTCCACCATTCTTTCTTCCAGCTCACTTATCCATTCTTCTGCCTCTGATACTCTACTGTTCAGTCCTTTTATAGTATTTTTAAGTTCAGTAATTAAACTGTTTCTCTCTATTTGTTTATTTTTCATTTCTTGCATGTCTCTCCTTAGTCCATTAATTTCCTCTAATATTCTATTTTCAGAGTTTTTGTCCTTACTAGTATCAGTCTTCTCTTTCCAAAAATTCGTGTATCTCATCTTCTGTCAATTTTAATTGCGGTTCTCTGAATTATTCTTTCATTTGGTATTTCTCTGTCTTTTCATTTTTATGTTGATTTTTGTTTCTTTGTGTGTGTGATTGAGGTCTTTCCTGAGGCTTCATGATTGAAATATCCCTTCCTTTTGGTTTCTGTCCTTGTAGAAGAGTTCAGTGGTTTCTGTCTTAAGTCTTGTTTCTGAATCCATTCAGCCAGTCTGTGTCTTTTTGTTGGCATATTTAGTCTGTTTACATTCAAAGTAACTATTGATACAAATGCCCCTATTGTCATCTTCTTAGATGTTTGGAGTTTGATTTGTAGGACTTCTCCTACTCTTGTATTTATTGGCTATATCAGGCCCTTTAACATTTGCTGTAGAGCGCTACTTTCATGGTACAGAATTCTTTTAGCTTTTGCTTGTCTGTGAAGCTTTTGACTTCTCCATCTATTCTGAATGAGATCCTTGCTGGGTAGAGAATTCTTGGTTGGAGGTTATTCTTTTTTAGCCATTTAAATGTGTCTTGCCATTCTCTTCTGCTCTACAGGGTTTCTGTTGAAAGATCAGCTGTTGAACATATGGGGTTTCCTTTATATGTTATTTGTCGCTTGTTTCTAGCTGCTTTCAATATTCTGTCCTTATATTTAGTCTGTGTTAGCTTGATTAGAATGTGCCTTGGTGTGTTTCTTCTGGATTTTATCCTGTATGGAACTCTTTGTGCTTCTTGGACTAGGTTGACTATTTCCTTTCCCATGCTGGGGAAGTTTTCAACTATAGCCTCTTCAAGAATTTTTTTCATAGGCTTTCTTTCCCTCTTCTTATTCTTGGACTCCTATAATTCTAATGTTGGTGTGTTTGATATTGTCTCATAGGTCTCTAAGGCTATCCTCAGTTCTTTTGATTCTTTGTGTTCTGTTCTTCAGCAGTTATTTCCACCATTCTTTCTTCCAGCTCACTTATCCATTCTTCTGCCTCTGATACTCTACTGTTCAGTCCTTTTATAGTATTTTTAAGTTCAGTAATTAAACTGTTTCTCTCTATTTGTTTATTTTTCATTTCTTGCATGTCTCTCCTTAGTCCATTAATTTCCTCTAATATTCTATTTTCAGAGTTTTTGTCCTTACTAGTATCAGTCTTCTCTTTCCAAAAATTCGTGTATCTCATCTTCTGTCAATTTTAATTGCGGTTCTCTGAATTATTCTTTCATTTGGTATTTCTCTGTCTTTTCATTTTTATGTTGATTTTTGTTTCTTTGTGTGTGTGATTGAGGTCTTTCCTGAGGCTTCATGATTGAAATATCCCTTCCTTTTGGTTTCTGTCCTTGTAGAAGAGTTCAGTGGTTTCTGTCTTAGGTGGTGTTGAGTCTTGTGTGCAGGTGGATAATCTCTAATGTTGTGTGTTCCTTGATAGTGTAAGGTCTTGGAGTCAGGACTTCCACTCTGAAGATCCTTGGTTTGATCTCTGGCCAGGGAGTGTAGGCTCTATGTCTGATTTGCTATGGTGTTCCGTGGTATTTGTTCAAATATAAACATATGAGGGAGAAAAGGTGCATCCCTGGTAGATGACAGTCATAAAATCATGCAAATATTTCATAATGTAATGGGAAAATATACATACATAGACACCACTAAACACAACTGAACAGTCTTAAAGGGATAAAGTATAGGAAAGTTTTATGGCAAATGGAGCAATCAAAGTTGATACCTGACCATTAAGCTCTAAATTGATTAAAACATTGTGTTGCAAGGATTTTGTAGGATTGGGTAACAAAGATTAGCATGTAGTGGAGTTTAGTACAGTTGGAAGAGAATAGTAGAGACAGCAAGATAGGAAATATTTATAGAGAATAGTAGTAGATATAAAAACACTTTGCAGTTAGAGTATAGAGAGAGGAAGCTGTGGTATAAGGAAAATAAAAAGAAAAAAAGTTAAAATTTTTAATTATTAAATAATAAATTACAAAAAATTACTGTCCCTTAATTTTATCTTCTCATCTGCGTGTTAACCTTCCACCAGTTTGCTCTTGATGCTGTTCCAGATTTCCCTAGTCCCAGATTTCCCTAGTGGGGGTCCAGTGTGAGGGCTGGATGGCTGCTTATGTCTTAGGTTTCTCCACAGTGTGTCTGTAGACAGCGCAGCTGACCCCCGAGTCTCCGCCCCTGATACTGGCTGGGGCACATGCGGCGGGCGGTTCCCAGTCTGTTGGGCAGGGGTTGCGCCTCTGGACCCCTTGCTGGAGTGGTTTTCCCGGTTCTATTGCGTACCACCTGGTTGCCTTCAATCCTTGTTCTTTTCCTAGTGTTTGTCACAGCTTTGCTGCCAGTGGGACTGGGGCTTCTCATCCCAGATGCCCAGCTTCTTTCTGCAGCTCTGGGCAGTTTTCAGCTGCTGGCATGTGCTGGTTCTGGCGCTGCCAGATGTGGGACTGCCTCACTCCTTGCCCCAAGCGTGGTGCGAGCTTTCAGGTCCAGCTCGAGCCAGTTTGGACTCTAATGTTGTGTGTTCCTTGATAGTGTAAGGTCTTGGAGTCAGGACTTCCACTCTGAAGATCCTTGGTTTGATCTCTGGCCAGGGAGTGTAGGCTCTATGTCTGATTTGCTATGGTGTTCCGTGGTATTTGTTCAAATATAAACATATGAGGGAGAAAAGGTGCATCCCTGGTAGATGACAGTCATAAAATCATGCAAATATTTCATAATGTAATGGGAAAATATACATACATAGACACCACTAAACACAACTGAACAGTCTTAAAGGGATAAAGTATAGGAAAGTTTTATGGCAAATGGAGCAATCAAAGTTGATACCTGACCATTAAGCTCTAAATTGATTAAAACATTGTGTTGCAAGGATTTTGTAGGATTGGGTAACAAAGATTAGCATGTAGTGGAGTTTAGTACAGTTGGAAGAGAATAGTAGAGACAGCAAGATAGGAAATATTTATAGAGAATAGTAGTAGATATAAAAACACTTTGCAGTTAGAGTATAGAGAGAGGAAGCTGTGGTATAAGGAAAATAAAAAGAAAAAAAGTTAAAATTTTTAATTATTAAATAATAAATTACAAAAAATTACTGTCCCTTAATTTTATCTTCTCATCTGCGTGTTAACCTTCCACCAGTTTGCTCTTGATGCTGTTCCAGATTTCCCTAGTCCCAGATTTCCCTAGTGGGGGTCCAGTGTGAGGGCTGGATGGCTGCTTATGTCTTAGGTTTCTCCACAGTGTGTCTGTAGACAGCGCAGCTGACCCCCGAGTCTCCGCCCCTGATACTGGCTGGGGCACATGCGGCGGGCGGTTCCCAGTCTGTTGGGCAGGGGTTGCGCCTCTGGACCCCTTGCTGGAGTGGTTTTCCCGGTTCTATTGCGTACCACCTGGTTGCCTTCAATCCTTGTTCTTTTCCTAGTGTTTGTCACAGCTTTGCTGCCAGTGGGACTGGGGCTTCTCATCCCAGATGCCCAGCTTCTTTGCTGCAGCTCTGGGTTGCGCAGGCTTGTTCAAGCTGCTGGCATGTGCTGGTTCTGGCGCTGCCAGATGTGGGACTGCCTCACTCCTTGCCCCAAGCGTGGTGCGAGCTTTCAGGTCCAGCTCGAGCCAGGCTTCTGGACTGCGATCTACGGGAGATTTCCCTGTTCCTTTTCCCACGCCCCCCCTCACCCGACCCCCAGCATTGTGTCAGTTCACCTCCTTGGGCGTCCCTGTCACAGTACTGTCCCCGGTGGAATTCTCACACTGAGCGCTGCTTTTCGTAGTCCTGGTGCACTTCCCAGTGTTCTCTCCGCCCAGTACAGTGCGGGAGCCGTGGGACGGGAGGTCGGGATGGGAGCTCCAGGAATGTTCAGGCTGCTCACTCTCCATCACTTGTTGACCTGAGGACTTCTTTTGTTGTCTAGAGGCTGGTTTGTTGGTGTTATTTCATTTCTTGATTAGTTCTGGTGATTCTGTTGGGGAACTGGTGAAATTTTCCTCTCATTCCTCTGCAATCTCGCCCCCTCCATCCCTCCCGCTGCCAGTTTTCTTGCTTACAGGTATACATAATCCCCAGTCATAGGCATATCCATGACCCCTCCCACCTGAGCCCCTGTGCCTTTTTCCCATGTAGGTTCCTTTAGTCTTACAGCTTAATCATAATGGCTATCTTTTTTACATATGATAGTATAGGTTTCCATGTTGCACTTTCCAAACATCTCGCCCAATCTTTCCTCCCCACAATATCCATAGGTCTGTTCTCTATGTCTGCTTTTCCATCACTGCTCTAAGTGCATATTTACTAGTACCATCTTACTAGAATTTATAAATATGTGTTACTATGCTGTATTTTCCCTTTTCTTTTTGACTTACTTCACTTTGTATAATAGATTCTAGATTCATCCACCTCATTAGGACTGCTTCTTCTGCATTTCTTTATATAGCTGAAAAATATTCCATTGTATATATGTATTATAGCCTGTTTATCCATTCATTCATCAGTGGACATCTAGGTTTATTCTATGTTCTAGCTATGTATAGAGTGCTGCAATGAATGGGACTGGGGCTTCTCATCCCAGATGCCCAGCTTCTTTGCTGCAGCTCTGGGTTGCAGGCTTGTTCAAGCTGCTGGCATGTGCTGGTTCTGGCGCTGCCAGATGTGGGACTGCCTCACTCCTTGCCCCAAGCGTGGTGCGAGCTTTCAGGTCCAGCTCGAGCCAGGCTTCTGGACTGCGATCTACGGGAGATTTCCCTGTTCCTTTTCCCACGCCCCCCCTCACCCGACCCCCAGCATTGTGTCAGTTCACCTCCTTGGGCGTCCCTGTCACAGTACTGTCCCCGGTGGAATTCTCACACTGAGCGCTGCTTTTCGTAGTCCTGGTGCACTTCCCAGTGTTCTCTCCGCCCAGTACAGTGCGGGAGCCGTGGGACGGGAGGTCGGGATGGGAGCTCCAGGAATGTTCAGGCTGCTCACTCTCCATCACTTGTTGACCTGAGGACTTCTTTTGTTGTCTAGAGGCTGGTTTGTTGGTGTTATTTCATTTCTTGATTAGTTCTGGTGATTCTGTTGGGGAACTGGTGAAATTTTCCTCTCATTCCTCTGCAATCTCGCCCCCTCCATCCCTCCCGCTGCCAGTTTTCTTGCTTACAGGTATACATAATCCCCAGTCATAGGCATATCCATGACCCCTCCCACCTGAGCCCCTGTGCCTTTTTCCCATGTAGGTTCCTTTAGTCTTACAGCTTAATCATAATGGCTATCTTTTTTACATATGATAGTATAGGTTTCCATGTTGCACTTTCCAAACATCTCGCCCAATCTTTCCTCCCCACAATATCCATAGGTCTGTTCTCTATGTCTGCTTTTCCATCACTGCTCTAAGTGCATATTTACTAGTACCATCTTACTAGAATTTATAAATATGTGTTACTATGCTGTATTTTCCCTTTTCTTTTTGACTTACTTCACTTTGTATAATAGATTCTAGATTCATCCACCTCATTAGGACTGCTTCTTCTGCATTTCTTTATATAGCTGAAAAATATTCCATTGTATATATGTATTATAGCCTGTTTATCCATTCATTCATCAGTGGACATCTAGGTTTATTCTATGTTCTAGCTATGTATAGAGTGCTGCAATGAATGTTGGGGTACAAATGTCTCTTTCAATTTTTATTTCCTCAGGATATGTGCCTAATAATGGGATTTCTAGGTTATATGGTGCTTCTATATGTAGTTTTTTAAGGTATCTCCATACTGTATTCCATAGTGGTTGTATCAATTCACATTCTCACAAACAACGCAAGAGTGTTCCCTTTTTTCCGCACCCTCTCCATCATTTATTATCTGTAGATGTTTGGATGATGACCATTCTGACTGGTGTGAGGACATATCTCATTGTAGTTTTGATTTGCATTTCTCTAATAACAAGTGACATTGAGCATCTTTTCATATGTTTTTTGGCCAATTGTATGCAAAGACAGTCTCTTCAATAAGTGGTGCTGGGAAAACTGGACAGCTACATGTAAAAGAATGAAGTTGGGACACTACCTAACACCATACACAAAGATAAATCAAAATGGATTAAAGACCTAACTGTAAGATCAGAAACCATCAAATTCTTAGAGGAAAACATAGGCAGAACTCTCAATGATATAAATCAAAGCAGGATCTTCTATGATCCACCTCCTACAGTAATGGTGATTAAGACAAAAATAAATATCTGGGACCTATTTAACTTAAAAGCTTTCTCATAGCAAAAGAAACTGTAAACAACATGAAAAGAACCCTCAGAATAAGAGAAAATAATAGCAAATGAAACAACTGACAAAGAATTAATTTCCAAAATATAGAAGCAGTTCAGACAACTCAACAATGAAAAAAAAAATCCCAATCAAAAAAATGGGGAAAAGACCTAAACAGATATCTCTCTGAAGAAGACACACAGATGGCCAACAAACACATGAAAATATGCTCGACATCGCTCATTGTTAGAGAAATGTAAATCCAAACCACATTGAGTTATCACTTCACATCAGTCAGAATGGCCATCATCAAAATATCTGCAAATGATAAATTCTGGAGAGGATGTGGAAAAGGAAACCCTCTTGCACTGATGGTAGCAATGTAAACTGATATAACTATGTGTTACTATGCTGTATTTTCCCTTTTCTTTTTGACTTACTTCACTTTGTATAATAGATTCTAGATTCATCCACCTCATTAGGACTGCTTCTTCTGCATTTCTTTATATAGCTGAAAAATATTCCATTGTATATATGTATTATAGCCTGTTTATCCATTCATTCATCAGTGGACATCTAGGTTTATTCTATGTTCTAGCTATGTATAGAGTGCTGCAATGAATGTTGGGGTACAAATGTCTCTTTCAATTTTTATTTCCTCAGGATATGTGCCTAATAATGGGATTTCTAGGTTATATGGTGCTTCTATATGTAGTTTTTTAAGGTATCTCCATACTGTATTCCATAGTGGTTGTATCAATTCACATTCTCACAAACAACGCAAGAGTGTTCCCTTTTTTCCGCACCCTCTCCATCATTTATTATCTGTAGATGTTTGGATGATGACCATTCTGACTGGTGTGAGGACATATCTCATTGTAGTTTTGATTTGCATTTCTCTAATAACAAGTGACATTGAGCATCTTTTCATATGTTTTTTGGCCAATTGTATGCAAAGACAGTCTCTTCAATAAGTGGTGCTGGGAAAACTGGACAGCTACATGTAAAAGAATGAAGTTGGGACACTACCTAACACCATACACAAAGATAAATCAAAATGGATTAAAGACCTAACTGTAAGATCAGAAACCATCAAATTCTTAGAGGAAAACATAGGCAGAACTCTCAATGATATAAATCAAAGCAGGATCTTCTATGATCCACCTCCTACAGTAATGGTGATTAAGACAAAAATAAATATCTGGGACCTATTTAACTTAAAAGCTTTCTCATAGCAAAAGAAACTGTAAACAACATGAAAAGAACCCTCAGAATAAGAGAAAATAATAGCAAATGAAACAACTGACAAAGAATTAATTTCCAAAATATAGAAGCAGTTCAGACAACTCAACAATGAAAAAAAAAATCCCAATCAAAAAAATGGGGAAAAGACCTAAACAGATATCTCTCTGAAGAAGACACACAGATGGCCAACAAACACATGAAAATATGCTCGACATCGCTCATTGTTAGAGAAATGTAAATCCAAACCACATTGAGTTATCACTTCACATCAGTCAGAATGGCCATCATCAAAATATCTGCAAATGATAAATTCTGGAGAGGATGTGGAGAAAAGGAAACCCTCTTGCACTGTTGGTGGGAATGTGAACTGATATAACTACTATGGAAGACAGTGTAGAGATTCCTCCTAAAACTAGGACTAGAGCCACCATATGACCCATCAATCCCAGTACTAGGCATATGCCCTGGGGAAATCAACACTGAAAGAGACACATATACCCCATTGTTTATTGGAACACTATTTATAATAACTATAAAATGGAAGCAACTCAGATGTCCATCGACAGATGAATGAATAAAGATTCTGTGGTGTGTGTATATATATACACAATATATAAACATATAAACATATATGAATATTACTCAAAGGCAGATATAGAACAGATCAATTAAGAAGTAAAGAAATGGGCTTCCCTGGTGGTCCAGTGGGTCAAGAGTTTGCCTTGCATTGCAGGGGACACAGGTTCAATCCTGGTCTGGGAAGATCCCACATGCCGTGAAGCAGCTTAACTGGTGTGCCTATTACGAGCCAGTGCTCTGGAGCAAGAGAGGCCACTGCAGTGAGAAGCCCATAGAGGCTGAAGAATAAAGATGGATGAAAAATAAATAAATAAAAAATCAATAAGAAGAGGCCAAAAAAAAGAAGTAAAGACACTTAAATCTCCTGTTAAAAACAGTTCAACATCTGAAGAAAGCATGTCATTGTAACAGAGAAAAAAAGTCAATTCAATTTTTTGCACCATCTTACTTTTAATTTTATTTAAAAGTGAGCTTACTTATATTCATTTTAAACTTAGTCCTGATCATGAACCAAACGCTTTTCTCAAGGTCCACTTTCTACAAATATTTTTTTTTTTTAAATCACTTTCTGTACCTATTACTTTGCTCTCCCATCTTGAAAGTAGGTAAGTCATACCTACTTTCTTTTCCCCTCATTAAATGCAATTTCATTTCTCATACCTTCTTTACTGAATACACACATCTTACTTTCCTTAAGCAACCAAAACCTGACCTTTAGAATTCTATAGATTGGTGAGTATAAATACCAGTGATAATTTCTAAAAATATTTGTTTTCTTATAGTGAAATCTCAGGATGGCACCATACATATTTATCAACAGTCCAATCTCTAATTCCTCTTTAAGAAGAATTTAATGTTCAGTAATGAATGTTTTAGAATCTTTTTTTATTTGGAAAATGACCTAGCTATACAATAAACTTTCATCACTTAGCTTAGTTCACCCTTAGAAATTTAGGTTACCAAAATCTGGAAAGACTATTCTATTTATTTTTTTTTTTTAAACCTTTATTTTACTTTTAACTTTTACAGAGTTTTGTTGTTCACAGACATGCATGTTCTCAGATTAGTCACATGTATATCCCCCCCTTCCCTCCCCTCCCGACCATCACACAGCACCCCTGAAGGATCCCCTTTTCTCACAGAGCAATGACTATAGCTATTTTCTTCACTTATGATAGTACAGGCCTTCATGCTACTTCCTTTACGCCTCTCACCCACTGTTCCTTCCCCACAATGTCCATATGTCCACTGTCCATGTCTGGGAAAGACTGTTTTAGACAGACATTTTTAAAGTATAATTATTCTTGGCAGAGCTTATCTAAAATTTCATCTCACATTTACATTTTTTTCAGAAGTTTCTTCACTCAGGATATTTTCCTTGCTGAAAAATTTACAACAAATATAACAGTATAACAATGTTTAACTTATATTAAATCTAAGCACAATGAAATTATTACACTTAATGTTGATGACTTAAGACATGTCTCTATTAATTAGATCAATAAATGTTAATACTAGGCATTAATTTAATGGTAAATAGTTCTCAGCTAACATGAATCTGGAATTAATTTACTTTAATTTCTTGAATTGAGAATTGTTTGATTTGTAAGTGCTTATCTTTTCAAAGCCAATTGAATAGTACTCATTGGCAAATTAACCTCAGTAATATTATCCAAAGATGAAGATACACTGAGGCACACATAAATCTAAACGAATAGAGAGCTCATAGTTTTATGCTTGAAATTTAAAGTGTCTCTTTGCCAATTTTCCCCTTTGGCTTGAAGTTCTACTAATTTGTTTACAGCTGGAGTCTCAGACATATTGGGCTGTGTACCTCAAGAACATAAGACTTAACGGACTTTTTCCCAGGCAGGGCTTTGCTTCTCAGGCAGGTTTTGTTTTGTTTTCTCCAAAAACATATTTATCAACAGTCCAATCTCTAATTCCTCTTTAAGAAGAATTTAATGTTCAGTAATGAATGTTTTAGAATCTTTTTTTATTTGGAAAATGACCTAGCTATACAATAAACTTTCATCACTTAGCTTAGTTCACCCTTAGAAATTTAGGTTACCAAAATCTGGAAAGACTATTCTATTTATTTTTTTTTTTTAAACCTTTATTTTACTTTTAACTTTTACAGAGTTTTGTTGTTCACAGACATGCATGTTCTCAGATTAGTCACATGTATATCCCCCCCTTCCCTCCCCTCCCGACCATCACACAGCACCCCTGAAGGATCCCCTTTTCTCACAGAGCAATGACTATAGCTATTTTCTTCACTTATGATAGTACAGGCCTTCATGCTACTTCCTTTACGCCTCTCACCCACTGTTCCTTCCCCACAATGTCCATATGTCCACTGTCCATGTCTGGGAAAGACTGTTTTAGACAGACATTTTTAAAGTATAATTATTCTTGGCAGAGCTTATCTAAAATTTCATCTCACATTTACATTTTTTTCAGAAGTTTCTTCACTCAGGATATTTTCCTTGCTGAAAAATTTACAACAAATATAACAGTATAACAATGTTTAACTTATATTAAATCTAAGCACAATGAAATTATTACACTTAATGTTGATGACTTAAGACATGTCTCTATTAATTAGATCAATAAATGTTAATACTAGGCATTAATTTAATGGTAAATAGTTCTCAGCTAACATGAATCTGGAATTAATTTACTTTAATTTCTTGAATTGAGAATTGTTTGATTTGTAAGTGCTTATCTTTTCAAAGCCAATTGAATAGTACTCATTGGCAAATTAACCTCAGTAATATTATCCAAAGATGAAGATACACTGAGGCACACATAAATCTAAACGAATAGAGAGCTCATAGTTTTATGCTTGAAATTTAAAGTGTCTCTTTGCCAATTTTCCCCTTTGGCTTGAAGTTCTACTAATTTGTTTACAGCTGGAGTCTCAGACATATTGGGCTGTGTACCTCAAGAACATAAGAGTTAACTTCGGACTTTTTTCCCAGGCAGGGCTTTGCTTCTCAGGCAGGTTTTTGTTTTTGTTTTCTCCAAAAAGAAGTATTTTAATAAGCCAGATGCTTCCTAATTGCATATGCAAAAAGAATCTGTTTTGTAATTTCAAAAAAGTTTTCATTTTAACAAGTTTTCTCTGGAGTTTAAAGAATATCACGACTATCCTGTATCAAAAATGTCATCTCTCCTTTTTGTAGTCACAGTTGTATAGGTAAAATTTAAACCAGAGAGTGTTCAAATTGACTCTGAGGACCAAACTTATTCCATTTTTTCAAGATACAATTCAAAGGGGTAGAACTGGAACTGTGTGTAGCTCCCATCTGGAAGAGAGAAAAAGCAGCATCCAGTGCCCTTGCTTTTTCTACCAGAGGTATCCCTCCCTGTGCTAGCTGGGGATGGAGGTGGATTTTCCACCTAAGGTTTCCTTCCCTGGTTGGAATTAGTCTGTCTCTTACCGATGCAGCTGTCTTATTCATTGTCATCAACCCTCCCAGTTCTACCACCGAGATGGAGTGGAGAAACACTAGAGGTAGACTCAGTGACATCCCAAATTGATATCCAGTCCCTTACCATTAAGGCTTTCATTTGGCTTCCCCTTTTTATCTGGTGATACCTGGGGAGCAGCAGGGTGGTCTTCGAGAATGTTTCCCATGCCAGAACCACAAGAGGAAACACTGGTGCCCTACTGCGGTGAAAGCAGTAAGTCCAAAAGGGATGAATGCAAAATTCAAGGTGTCTAAACCTAGAGCAGCCATAGCAGTCTATGTGAGAGCAAATGAGGTGTTGGGGGACTGACCAAAAAAAAAGGATTTTAATTACTCATTGGCAAATTAACCTCAGTAATATTATCCAAAGATGAAGATACACTGAGGCACACATAAATCTAAACGAATAGAGAGCTCATAGTTTTATGCTTGAAATTTAAAGTGTCTCTTTGCCAATTTTCCCCTTTGGCTTGAAGTTCTACTAATTTGTTTACAGCTGGAGTCTCAGACATATTGGGCTGTGTACCTCAAGAACATAAGAGTTAACTTCGGACTTTTTTCCCAGGCAGGGCTTTGCTTCTCAGGCAGGTTTTTGTTTTTGTTTTCTCCAAAAAGAAGTATTTTAATAAGCCAGATGCTTCCTAATTGCATATGCAAAAAGAATCTGTTTTGTAATTTCAAAAAAGTTTTCATTTTAACAAGTTTTCTCTGGAGTTTAAAGAATATCACGACTATCCTGTATCAAAAATGTCATCTCTCCTTTTTGTAGTCACAGTTGTATAGGTAAAATTTAAACCAGAGAGTGTTCAAATTGACTCTGAGGACCAAACTTATTCCATTTTTTCAAGATACAATTCAAAGGGGTAGAACTGGAACTGTGTGTAGCTCCCATCTGGAAGAGAGAAAAAGCAGCATCCAGTGCCCTTGTTTTTTCTACCAGAGGTATCCCTCCCTGTGCTAGCTGGGGATGGAGGTGGATTTTCCACCTAAGGTTTCCTTCCCTGGTTGGAATTAGTCTGTCTCTTACCGATGCAGCTGTCTTATTCATTGTCATCAACCCTCCCAGTTCTACCACCGAGATGGAGTGGAGAAACACTAGAGGTAGACTCAGTGACATCCCAAATTGATATCCAGTCCCTTACCATTAAGGCTTTCATTTGGCTTCCCCTTTTTATCTGGTGATACCTGGGGAGCAGCAGGGTGGTCTTCGAGAATGTTTCCCATGCCAGAACCACAAGAGGAAACACTGGTGCCCTACTGCGGTGAAAGCAGTAAGTCCAAAAGGGATGAATGCAAAATTCAAGGTGTCTAAACCTAGAGCAGCCATAGCAGTCTATGTGAGAGCAAATGAGGTGTTGGGGGACTGACCAGAGAAGAAAGAATAGCCTTTCATGTCCATTGAGTGTCAAAGTCAGTCTTTCTATTTCTGTCCTGCAGATTGTGCAAAAGGTATATCTAGAGTGGAGACAAAAGCCCCTGGAGGGCTTTCTCTGGTCCTCTGAGAGCCACTATCAGGGAAGCCCACTACACTTCCAATCTGCCCAAACCATGAGTTCCTCAATGTGTTTTCTCAGAAATCTCCCAATCTCTCTGTCTATAGAGTCCAGAGGCATAGCTGTGACAAAGACTCATCTCTGGGTCTCTGGTTTCTCATGCAGGCTGCCTGGAGGTTGATTTCTAATTTGAGAGACATCCCTGGAGCTAGAGCTCCATCTAGTTCCCTAATGTGTTGTTGTCTGCAGTATATAACAGCCAAGATGTAACTTTTGGTCTCTAATAAGGTTGTGTGCTATAGAACTGTATCCAACACACTAGGTTAGTAGCTTCAGTTCTCCAGGCAGTTACAAAATGGTCAGAGACAGGGAAAGATTGACTGAGAAAGGAGAGTTTGGTCCATATGCTTGTCTGTTTCTAGTAACTCCCCTGGAGAGTATGTTGGATGCCCTTGATATTAACAGGTTGGTATAAACTCCCAACAGGCAGTCTGCCATAAGCCATACAAGAAATTGCAGTTAGACACAATTCTTGTTTCGCACTCAAATGTGCATCTCAGACTCATAGCATTCACATAAATGGGCAAACCATAGTGTTAGTAAAATAAAGTAGAAAATGTGTATAATGGGAGAACTGAGGATGAGTTCTGAGGTTGGAATTAGTCTGTCTCTTACCGCTTCAGCTGTCTTATTCATTGTCATCAACCCTCCCAGTTCTACCACCGAGATGGAGTGGAGAAACACTAGAGGTAGACTCAGTGACATCCCAAATTGATATCCAGTCCCTTACCATTAAGGCTTTCATTTGGCTTCCCCTTTTTATCTGGTGATACCTGGGGAGCAGCAGGGTGGTCTTCGAGAATGTTTCCCATGCCAGAACCACAAGAGGAAACACTGGTGCCCTACTGCGGTGAAAGCAGTAAGTCCAAAAGGGATGAATGCAAAATTCAAGGTGTCTAAACCTAGAGCAGCCATAGCAGTCTATGTGAGAGCAAATGAGGTGTTGGGGGACTGACCAGAGAAGAAAGAATAGCCTTTCATGTCCATTGAGTGTCAAAGTCAGTCTTTCTATTTCTGTCCTGCAGATTGTGCAAAAGGTATATCTAGAGTGGAGACAAAAGCCCCTGGAGGGCTTTCTCTGGTCCTCTGAGAGCCACTATCAGGGAAGCCCACTACACTTCCAATCTGCCCAAACCATGAGTTCCTCAATGTGTTTTCTCAGAAATCTCCCAATCTCTCTGTCTATAGAGTCCAGAGGCATAGCTGTGACAAAGACTCATCTCTGGGTCTCTGGTTTCTCATGCAGGCTGCCTGGAGGTTGATTTCTAATTTGAGAGACATCCCTGGAGCTAGAGCTCCATCTAGTTCCCTAATGTGTTGTTGTCTGCAGTATATAACAGCCAAGATGTAACTTTTGGTCTCTAATAAGGTTGTGTGCTATAGAACTGTATCCAACACACTAGGTTAGTAGCTTCAGTTCTCCAGGCAGTTACAAAATGGTCAGAGACAGGGAAAGATTGACTGAGAAAGGAGAGTTTGGTCCATATGCTTGTCTGTTTCTAGTAACTCCCCTGGAGAGTATGTTGGATGCCCTTGATATTAACAGGTTGGTATAAACTCCCAACAGGCAGTCTGCCATAAGCCATACAAGAAATTGCAGTTAGACACAATTCTTGTTTCGCACTCAAATGTGCATCTCAGACTCATAGCATTCACATAAATGGGCAAACCATAGTGTTAGTAAAATAAAGTAGAAAATGTGTATAATGGGAGAACTGAGGAGCTAGAGTTCTGAGTGTCCATACCTTGCCTCGAAGATACTGGATGAGTCCCTAAGATGATAGCTTATGGTGAATGGTGTCGAGTTTAGAATCATCGTCTCTGAAGGAGAAATTTTCACTTTGGGACCAAAGATGCAGCTTAGCGACACAGAGCTTTTGTGCAGCAAATATTTTATTAAAGTGAAAGGAGAGGGAAGCCTTCTGGCATAGACATCAGAAGAGGGTAGGAAGAATACCCATGTTGCTAGTTTGAGCAGGCTATTTATACACTTTTCAGCTGGCTGTTGAAAATAGAATAAAAGAAATACCTCAAGATTGTGAAAGTTCTACCAGACTCCTCTTCCACAACATGCATCTTGAGATAACATTGACACAAAATTAACCAAGGGGAATGAAGAGATGTGTATGGGTGAAGTATATTTCATTCATGAAATCAAGGGCATGGGTTTTGCAGAGCAGATCCCCAAGTATGGTATGTTGTTTCAGTTATAATCATTAACATAGACCCCAAGGAAGTCATTCCCATGTGTAAGATGAGTTGTGCTGTCTAATCATTAAGTCCATGCTTAAAGAAAAGCCAGTTTTCAGTCAGAGTACTTCACTGAAATATTGGCACAGGGCTTAAGAGAAACATG
This sequence comes from Tragulus kanchil, assembly GCA_022376925.1. NCBI lineage: Eukaryota > Metazoa > Chordata > Mammalia > Artiodactyla > Tragulidae > Tragulus > Tragulus kanchil. The sequence goes on along the minus strand of JAIOJX010000024.1, from coordinate 76,064,788 downwards.
CAGTACATGACTAAGGCACAAGAATGTAAAAAAAAAAAAAAAAAAAAAAGCTTGCCTCCTCCTCCTCCTTAAGGGTCCCCAGACTCCCAACAACCTGCTTAAGATTTAACTCTCTCACATGTGAGTCCCTTGCTGTTCACTGAAACATTAAAACCGAATCAGTTATACCCTACCCTCAAAATATAAAGTGAAAATAAGAAAACAAGTGGAAATTTGGCAATGTTTATGGATAGAGAGAAAAAGTTAAGTTAGACCCTACCCTCAAAATATAAAGTCCATATGCTTGTCTGTTTCTAGTAACTCCCCTGGAGAGTATGTTGGATGCCCTTGATATTAACAGGTTGGTATAAACTCCCAACAGGCAGTCTGCCATAAGCCATACAAGAAATTGCAGTTAGACACAATTCTTGTTTCGCACTCAAATGTGCATCTCAGACTCATAGCATTCACATAAATGGGCAAACCATAGTGTTAGTAAAATAAAGTAGAAAATGTGTATAATGGGAGAACTGAGGAGCTAGAGTTCTGAGTGTCCATACCTTGCCTCGAAGATACTGGATGAGTCCCTAAGATGATAGCTTATGGTGAATGGTGTCGAGTTTAGAATCATCGTCTCTGAAGGAGAAATTTTCACTTTGGGACCAAAGATGCAGCTTAGCGACACAGAGCTTTTGTGCAGCAAATATTTTATTAAAGTGAAAGGAGAGGGAAGCCTTCTGGCATAGACATCAGAAGAGGGTAGGAAGAATACCCATGTTGCTAGTTTGAGCAGGCTATTTATACACTTTTCAGCTGGCTGTTGAAAATAGAATAAAAGAAATACCTCAAGATTGTGAAAGTTCTACCAGACTCCTCTTCCACAACATGCATCTTGAGATAACATTGACACAAAATTAACCAAGGGGAATGAAGAGATGTGTATGGGTGAAGTATATTTCATTCATGAAATCAAGGGCATGGGTTTTGCAGAGCAGATCCCCAAGTATGGTATGTTGTTTCAGTTATAATCATTAACATAGACCCCAAGGAAGTCATTCCCATGTGTAAGATGAGTTGTGCTGTCTAATCATTAAGTCCATGCTTAAAGAAAAGCCAGTTTTCAGTCAGAGTACTTCACTGAAATATTGGCACAGGGCTTAAGAGAAACATGCAGTACATGACTAAGGCACAAGAATGTAAAAAAAAAAAAAAAAAAAAAAAGCTTGCCTCCTCCTCCTCCTTAAGGGTCCCCAGACTCCCAACAACCTGCTTAAGATTTAACTCTCTCACATGTATGGCTGAGTCCCTTTGCTGTTCATCTGAAACATTAAAACACTGTTAATCAGTTATACCCTACCCTCAAAATATAAAGTGAAAATAAGAAAACAAGTGGAAATTTGGCAATGTTTATGGATAAGAGAGGACAAAGTTAGAGTTCAGGACCCGAGGCTTTCAATTTAGCCTACCAGATATCCTAGAAATAATGATAACATGGGAACAGATAACTCTCAATTGGACTAAGTGAATCTGCTCATAACCTATCTGCCTATCACAACACAATGTTTTATTTGGAGGCAGTTAACATCATTGAGAGCTCCTACAATTTTCTTTTACTTTTTTAAAGTTTATTTTTATTTTGCTTTTACAGAATTTTGATATTTACAGCTTTATATAACCCCAAATTCATCATAGGCATATCTTTGACCCCTCCCACCTGAGCCCCTCCAGGTTGTAAGATCCCTTAATTCCATAGTGCATTGACAATGGTTATCTCTTTTACATATGATAACATAGATTTCCATGTTACTTTTTCCAAACCTCTCACTCACTCTTCCCTCCCCTCAATGTCCATAGGTCTGTTCTCTCTGTCTGTTTCTCCATCGCTGTTCTGCATGTGTATTTCCTGGTACCATCTTACTAGATTACATATGTTAGTATACTGTATTTGTCCTTTTTTATTGCTTACTTCACTTTGTATAATAGGTTCTTGATTCATCCACCTCATTAGGACTGATTCCTCTGCATTATTTTTATTGCCAAGAAGTATTTCATTGTATATATGTACCACAGCTTCTTTATCCATTCATTCATCAATGGACATCTAGGTTATTTCCATGCTCTTGTTATTGTATAGAGTGCTGCAATGAACATTGGGGTACAGGTGTCTCTTTCAATTTTGATTTCATCAGGCTCTATATCCAACAGTGGGATTGCTGCATCATATGTTGCTTCTATTCTTAGTTTTTAAGAAATCTCCATACTGTTTTCCATAGTGGTTGTATCAATTTATGCTACCACCAACAATGCAAGAGTGTTGCCTTTTATCTGCATCCTCTCCAGCATTTATTGTCTGCAGATTTTTGGATGAAGGCCATTCTGACTGGTGTGAGGTGACATCTCATTGTAGTTTTGATTTGCATTTCTCTAATCATAAGCAATGTTGAGAATCTTTTCATGCGGTTTTTGGCCTTCTGTATGTCTTCTTTGGAGAGATGTCTCTTTAGGTCTTTTTCCAATTTTTTGATTGAGTCATTTGCTTTTGCAGTGTTGAGTTGCCTGAGCTGCTTGTATATTTTGGAAACTAATTATTTGCCAGTTGTTTCATTTGCTGTTATTTTCTCTCATTCTGTGAGTTTCTGTTGTTTGTAGCTTCTTTTCCTGTGCAAAAGCTTTTAACTTTCATTAAGTCTCTCGTGTGTATTTTTGTTTTTACTTCCAATATTCTAGAGGGCGGGTCATAGAAGATCTTGCTTTGATTTATGTCACTAAGTGCTTTGCCTATATGCTCCTCTAAGAGTTTGATGGTTTCTGGTCTTGCACTTAGGTCTTTAATCAAAATTGAGTTGATCTTTGTGTATGGTATTGGGGAATGTTCCAGCTTCATTTGTGTGCATGCAGCTGTCCAATTTTCCCAGCATCGTTTGTTGAAGAGGCTGTCTTTGTTCCATTTTATATTTTCTGCTCCTTTGTCAAAAATAAGGTACCTACAGGTTTATCTCTGGGTTCTCTATCTTGTTCCATTGATCCATACTCGTTTTTTTGTGCCAGTGCCATACTGTCTTGATGACTGTTGCTTTGTAGTATAGTCTGAAGTTAGGGAGGCTGATTCCTCCAGCTCCATTCTTCTTCCTCAGGATTGCTTTCACTATTTGGGGTCTTTTGTGTTTCCATATGAACTGTGCTATTTTTTGGTCTAGTTCTGTGAAGAATGTCATTGGTAGTTTGATAGGGATTGCATTGAATCTGTAGATGATAGTTGGTAGTATGGTCATTTCCACAATATTGATTCTTCCTACCTAGGAACAAGGAATATCTCTCCATCTGTTTATGTCATCCTTGATTTCTTTCATTAGTGTCTTGCAATTTTCTGTGTACAGTTCTTTTGTCTCTTTAGGTAGGTTTATTTCTAGATATTTTATTCTTTTGGTTATGGGATTGCATCCTTGATTTCTCTTTCTGATTTTTCATTGTTTGTATGTAGGAATGCAAGTGATTTCTGTGTATTGATTTTGTATCCTGCAACTTTGTTGAATTCGTTGATTAGCTCTCATAGTTTTCTAATAGTGTCTCTGGGGTTTTCTGTGTATAGTCTCATGCCATCTGCCAATAGAGAGACTCTTATTTCTTTTTTTCCTATCTAGATTCCTTTTATTTCTTTTCCTTCTCTTATTGCTGTAGCTAGTACATCCAGGACTATGTTGAATAAGAGTGGTGAGAGTGACCACCCCTGTCTTGTTTCTGATAGAGAGAATGCCTTTAGTTTTTCACCATTGAGAATAATGTTCACTGTGGGATTCTTACACATGACTTTTACTATGCTGATGTAAGTTTCTTGTATGCCCATTTTTTTGAAAAGCTTTCTTTTTATATCATAAATGGGTGCTGGATTTTGTCTAAGGCTATTTTTGCATCTATTGAGGCAAAATCCTCAAGGACATAAATCAAAACAAGATCTTCTCTGACCCACCTACTAGAATAGCGGAACTGAAAAGAAAAATGAACATGTGGGACCTCATGAAACTTAAAAGCTTTTATCCAGCAAAAGAAATTACAAAAAAGCTGAACAGACACCCCACAGAGTGGGAGATAATCATAGCAAATGAAATAACAAAGAACTAATCTCCAAAATCTACAAGCAACTCAGACAACTCAGCACAGGAAAAACGAACAACCCAATCAAAAAAATGGGAAAAAGATCTAAAGAGATGCCTCTCCAAAGAGGACATATAGATGACCCAAAAGCACATGAAACGATGCCCAACCTCGCTTATTATTAGAGAAATGCAAATTAAAACTACAATGAGATACCACCTCACACTCGTCAGAATGGCCATCATCCACAAATCTGCAGACAATAAATGCTGGAGAGGGTGCGGAGAAAAGGGAACCCTCTTGCACTGCTGATGGGAATGTCAATTGATACAGCCTCTATGGAAGACAGTATGGAGATTCCTTAAAAAACTAAAAATAGAAGCACCCTATAACCCATCAATCCCACTATTAGGCTTATATCCTGATGAAATCAAAACTGAAAGAAGCACCTGTACCCCAATGTTCATTGCAGCTCTCTATACAATAGCCAGAACATGGAAGCAACCTAGACGTCCATCGACGAATGAATGGATACAGAAGCTCTTGTACATATACACAATGGAATACTACTCAACTGTTAAAAGAAATGCAGAAGACTCAGTCCTAATGAAGTGGCTGGCTATAGAACCTATCCTAAAAATTGATGTAAGTCAAAAAGAGAAAGATAAGTACAGTATACTAACACACATATATGGAATCTAGTAGGATGGTCTTGATAACACACGCAGTGAACTCATGGAAAAACAGACAGAGCATAGACATAGGGACATTGTGGGGAAGAAACAGGGAGGGGGAGGCTGGGAGGGAATAACATGGAAACCTATACTGGCACGTGTGGAAAAGATAGCTATTGTCATTGTGCTAAGAGATTAGGAGTGCTCACAATGGCTTGGGGCGATGATCCGGAGGGGTGGGATGGGGGAAACTGGGGGGGTGGGGGCCAGGGATATGCATATGACTGATCTGGGAACATACATGTCTGTGAACAACAAAACTCTGTAAAGAATTTTTAAAAAATAAAATAAAATAAAAGGAAAAAATAATAAAAAGAAAATGACAAACAGTCCAATATAAACATGGGCAAAATACCTGAAGGGGAATTTCACAAGTGAAGAAATCTTAATCCCCCACAAAAAACAAATCTAAAAAAATATTCATTAGCCATTAAGGATATGCAAATTTTAAACAAAAGGTATAATTTTGTTTTAATTACAATATCATTATTAATGGGGGTTCAGATTGGTATAATTAACTTGGAAAACAGTTTTTACATTATCTAGCAAGATTTAAGATGCATATACTCTGTGACCCACCAATTTCATTTCTATCAATAGCCTAGTGCAACTCTTCCACACACAAATCAAGAGACATGAAGAAGACTATTCACTGTAGCATGGTATTTGGTACTCTCAAACTGGGAAAAAAGTACTTTCCATCAGCATAGAATTAAGAAGTAAGTTGGGATATGCACACAATGGAATTTTGCACTACAAAGAAAGTGAATTACAGCATATGCAACACAAAAAGAGGATGCCTACTTTGACTCCATTGATAAAAGAATCAGAAATCACATAAAGTCAATCATTATGCCATTTATAGATTTAAAAAGTCCAGAAACAGTATGAACCTAACAGCAGCAGGAGACATTAAGAAGAATCTTAAGAATACAAAGAAGATCCATACAAAAAAGATCATAATGAGTTAGATGACAATGATGGTGTGATCACTCACCTAGGGTCAGACATCCTGGAATGCAAAGTCAAATGGGCCTTAGGAAGCATTACTATGAACAAAGCTAGTTGAGGTGATGGAATTCCTGCTGAACTGTTCCAAATCCTAAAAGATAATGCTGTTAAAGTGCTGCACTCGATATGTCAGCAAATTTGGAAAAGTCCGCAGTGGCTACAGGACTGGAAAAGGCCAGTTTTCATTTCAATCCTAAAGAAGGGCAATGCCAAACTACCACACAATTACATTCATTGCACATGCTAGCAAGGTAATGCTCAAAATTATCCAAGCTAGGCTACAATAATACATGAACTGAGAAGTTCTAGATGTACAGACTGTATTTATAAAAAGCAGAGGAACCAGAGATCAGATTGCCAACATCTGTTGGATTATAGAAAAGGCAGGAAAATTCCAGGAAAACATCAACTTGTGCTTTATTGACTATAGTAAAGTCTTTATGTGGGTCACAACAAAGTGTGGAAAATTCTTAAAGAGATGGGGAATACCAGACCACCTTACCTGCCTCTTGTGAAACCTGTATGCAGGTCAAAAAGTGACAGAACCGGACTTGGAACAATGGACTGGTTCCAAATTGGGAAAGGAGTATGTCAAAGCTGTATATTGTCACCCTGTTTATTTAACTTATATGCAGAGTACATCATGTGAAATGCTAGTCTAGATGGAACACAAGCTGGAATCAAGATTGAGGAGAGAAATATCAATAACCTTAGGTATGCAGTTGACACCACCCTTAAGGCAGAAATCAAAGAGGAATTAAAGAGCCTCTTGATGAGGGTGAAAGAAGAGCATGAAGAAACTGGCTTAAAACTCAGCATTCAAAAAAAAGAAAGAGCATGGTATCTCATCCCATCACTTCATGGTAAATAGATGCAGAAACAATGAAAACAGTGATCCTTCTTTCCTTGGGATCCAAAATCACTGCAGATGGTGACTGTAGTCATGAAATTAAAAGACACTTGTTGGGCTTCCCTGGTGGTCCAGTGGGTAAGGACACCACCTTGCAGTGCAAGGGGCACCGGTTCGTGCCCTGGCCTGGGAAGATAACATGTGCCGCAGAGTGGCTGAACTGATGTGTCCAACTACCAAGCTGGAGCTCTGGAGTGCATGCGCCCAGAGCCGGTGCTCTGCAACAACAGAGGCCACCGCGATGGGAGGCCCACATGGGCCATAGGAAAAAAAAAAAAAAAGATAGATGAAAATGGACAAATGAAAGACCAATAGAAGTGGCCTGACTGCTCCCCTCCCTCCCCACCCTCACCCCCACCAAAATAAATATATAAATAAATCTTAAAAAAAAAAAAAAAGACACTTGTTCCTTGGAAGAAATGCTATGACAAACCTAGAGAGTGTATTCAAAAGCAGAGATATCACTTTGTTGACAAAGATCAGTACAGTCAAAGGTATGGTTTTTTCAGTAGCAATATATGGTTGTGAGTTGGACTACAAAGAAGGCTGAGCACTGAAGCATTAATGCTTTTGAACTGTTGTGCTGGAGAAGACTCTTGAGAGGTCCTTGGACAGCAAGGAGATCAAAACAGTTAATCCTAAAGGAAATCAACCCTGAATACTTATTAGAAGGACTGATGCTGAAGCTGAAGCTCTAATACTTTTGCCAGCTGAGGTGAAGAGCTGACTCATTGGAAAAGATCCTGATGCTAGAAAGATAGACGATAGGAGGAGAGGGGCTGACAGAAGATGAGATGACTGGATGGCGTCACCAACTCAATGGACATGAGTTTGAGCAAGCTCTGGGAGAAGGACAGAGAAAGCTGATGTGCTGCAGCCCCATGAGCTTACACAGAGTCAGACATGACTGACTTAATGAACAACAACAAACTGTAAAACAAAATCAAAAGAATTAGTTTTGTAAGCACAAAATTAATGATGAGGATTACCCAAGGTTGAAGAGGGAATGGATGACATCAAGGAAGCATTCAACAGCAATACTACCATTTTCTCTTTCTTAAATTGGATGGTGAAAATACAAGTGTTTGTTAAATTGTTATTTTATGCTGTATATGTTATAAATAAATATTACTTTATAATTAATAAAATGTGATACAATAAAAACTTTGTATCTTTTACATAAATATATGTAAAATATATTTACATGTGACTCATGATGTAATAAACATGGCTTTCTCTGTACCAGTTTTAACTAAGGAGCAGACCACATTGTCTCCAGGAAGACCCTGTTGAAATGCTCTTCCTGAGAAAAGGGAATGTCCTAACCATCCTGTTTTATAGAGTATAACAACAGCTTGGGCTGCCATAATAAAATACCATAGACTTAAATATCAGAAATTTATTTTCTCACAGTTCTGGAAGCTGGACATCCAAGATTAGGGTGACAGCATGGTAGGTTCTGGTAAAATTCTCTTCCTGGTTTGCAGACAGCTACCTTCTTGCTCTGTTCACGTGGGCTTTCTTCAGTGCATGTGGTTAGAGTGTAAACTCTCTGGTACCTCTTCTTAGAAGAGCACTATTCCAATCATGAGGGACCCATCCACATGACTTCATCTAATATCTATTTCCTCCCAAAGGCCCGATCTCCAAATATCATCACATTTTCATATTCACATATGAATTTAGGGGGTGGGAGACAAAATATTCAGTCTAGAGCATATACTCACCCAGATTAGCTAATTATCACTTTATCAGCTTGAGAGGGACTAAGGCACAAAGACCTTATGCAGAATATGTGTTTTAGAGGGTTGGGGGTGAGCATAAAGAAAGATCCCAAGGGCTCTAACCTTATTTCTTCCAATAAGGTTGAGCGCTTGCTTAGCCCTGGAGACTTGAAAGCCACTGCTTCCGAACCTCTATGTCATGGGTGGTACCTGTCCCACAGTCCCCTCGGGTTTCCTGTGTACATTCCATGTGCCTTGCAGCTGTTGGCCTAAGGGTGGATGAGGCAAGTACATAATTTCTGTGTGACTTCCTTAAATGGGCACTTTTTTATTAAGGGAACTTTCCCCCAGAGATTTACTCAATATTTGCAATGATAGAGATTCTACACTCAGGCTTGGGGCTGGGGAAGAAGGCACAGGAGGGAAAAGGTTTAAATTCTAAAACAGAAAAAATTACATAGGCTTTTTTTTTGGATAAAACAATTGTTAAAATTTTATGCTGTATATGTTATAAATAAATATTACTTTATAATTAATAAAATGTGATACAATAAAAACTTTGTATCTTTTACATAAATATATGTAAAATATATTTACATGTGACTCATGATGTAATAAACATGGCTTTCTCTGTACCAGTTTTAACTAAGGAGCAGACCACATTGTCTCCAGGAAGACCCTGTTGAAATGCTCTTCCTGAGAAAAGGGAATGTCCTAACCATCCTGTTTTATAGAGTATAACAACAGCTTGGGCTGCCATAATAAAATACCATAGACTTAAATATCAGAAATTTATTTTCTCACAGTTCTGGAAGCTGGACATCCAAGATTAGGGTGACAGCATGGTAGGTTCTGGTAAAATTCTCTTCCTGGTTTGCAGACAGCTACCTTCTTGCTCTGTTCACGTGGGCTTTCTTCAGTGCATGTGGTTAGAGTGTAAACTCTCTGGTACCTCTTCTTAGAAGAGCACTATTCCAATCATGAGGGACCCATCCACATGACTTCATCTAATATCTATTTCCTCCCAAAGGCCCGATCTCCAAATATCATCACATTTTCATATTCACATATGAATTTAGGGGGTGGGAGACAAAATATTCAGTCTAGAGCATATACTCACCCAGATTAGCTAATTATCACTTTATCAGCTTGAGAGGGACTAAGGCACAAAGACCTTATGCAGAATATGTGTTTTAGAGGGTTGGGGGTGAGCATAAAGAAAGATCCCAAGGGCTCTAACCTTATTTCTTCCAATAAGGTTGAGCGCTTGCTTAGCCCTGGAGACTTGAAAGCCACTGCTTCCGAACCTCTATGTCATGGGTGGTACCTGTCCCACAGTCCCCTCGGGTTTCCTGTGTACATTCCATGTGCCTTGCAGCTGTTGGCCTAAGGGTGGATGAGGCAAGTACATAATTTCTGTGTGACTTCCTTAAATGGGCACTTTTTTATTAAGGGAACTTTCCCCCAGAGATTTACTCAATATTTGCAATGATAGAGATTCTACACTCAGGCTTGGGGCTGGGGAAGAAGGCACAGGAGGGAAAAGGTTTAAATTCTAAAACAGAAAAAAATTAAAATCCTTCCAGAAGCAGAATCATATGGAGAAGCATAGAGAAGCGTCTTTTGGTCTCTGTATTGGGGTTTCAGAGGACAGATGGCTGTGGGTTATTTATAACTTCTAACAAGCAGAGCTGAGATATGTGAAATGCCAGGTGACTTGGCTGACAATGAATGAGGTCAGGGTAAGGACTGAGATCTCCACAAAGACCCCTAGAATGTGAGTTTTGCATATCTGGGAAAAGGAAATTTTCCACCATGGAAAGGTTATGGAGCTGAGCTCTATCCCCCAGGCTAGCTGAGAAGCCCTCCAGAGAATCCCTGCTTTTAAGAATAATAATAGCCTCACTAATAATAAAAACTAACATGGGGCTTCCCTGGTGGTCCAGTGGGTAAGGACACTGCCTTGTTGTTCAAGGAGTGCCAGTTCGATCCCTGGCCTGGGAAGATCCCACGTGCTGCAGAGCGGCTGGACCGATGTGTCCAACTACCGAGTGGGAACTCTGGAGCACATGCGCCCAGAGTCAGTGCTCTGCAAGGACAGAGGCCACTGCGATGGGAGGCCAACACAGGCCAAAGAACAAAAGATGGATGAAAATGGGTAAATGAAAGACCAATAGAAGTGCCCCCCCCCCACCCCTCGCCGCCAATAACATGTTATAAGTTGACTAGGTGCCAGGCTGTAAGGTAATTATATATTTGCAAAATGAGAAAGCTGAATCTTGGTGAGGGTAAGTAACCATCCTAAGACCGCATAGCTATAAGTAGTGAAGCTCTCTGTCTGGTAACCTGGACTGTGTGGGAGTGGGAAGAGTGGGTCTAGACATCTTCCTCTGTCACATCAGTCCTAAGTTACCTAAAGAGGCAAGATCACAGGGATTGAAATATGGACCAAGAACTTTGATAGAGGTGAGAAAGGAGACAGGGAACTGGAATACTCAAGAGAAGTGCTGAAGGACAGTTCTGAACAATACTCATGTGTGTGAACATCCAGGCAATGGGCACTTTTTTATTAAGGGAACTTTCCCCCACAGATTTACTCAATATTTGCAATGATAGAGATTCTACACTCAGGCTTGGGGCTGGGGAAGAAGGCACAGGAGGGAAAAGGTTTAAATTCTAAAACAGAAAAAAATTAAAATCCTTCCAGAAGCAGAATCATATGGAGAAGCATAGAGAAGCGTCTTTTGGTCTCTGTATTGGGGTTTCAGAGGACAGATGGCTGTGGGTTATTTATAACTTCTAACAAGCAGAGCTGAGATATGTGAAATGCCAGGTGACTTGGCTGACAATGAATGAGGTCAGGGTAAGGACTGAGATCTCCACAAAGACCCCTAGAATGTGAGTTTTGCATATCTGGGAAAAGGAAATTTTCCACCATGGAAAGGTTATGGAGCTGAGCTCTATCCCCCAGGCTAGCTGAGAAGCCCTCCAGAGAATCCCTGCTTTTAAGAATAATAATAGCCTCACTAATAATAAAAACTAACATGGGGCTTCCCTGGTGGTCCAGTGGGTAAGGACACTGCCTTGTTGTTCAAGGAGTGCCAGTTCGATCCCTGGCCTGGGAAGATCCCACGTGCTGCAGAGCGGCTGGACCGATGTGTCCAACTACCGAGTGGGAACTCTGGAGCACATGCGCCCAGAGTCAGTGCTCTGCAAGGACAGAGGCCACTGCGATGGGAGGCCAACACAGGCCAAAGAACAAAAGATGGATGAAAATGGGTAAATGAAAGACCAATAGAAGTGCCCCCCCCCCACCCCTCGCCGCCAATAACATGTTATAAGTTGACTAGGTGCCAGGCTGTAAGGTAATTATATATTTGCAAAATGAGAAAGCTGAATCTTGGTGAGGGTAAGTAACCATCCTAAGACCGCATAGCTATAAGTAGTGAAGCTCTCTGTCTGGTAACCTGGACTGTGTGGGAGTGGGAAGAGTGGGTCTAGACATCTTCCTCTGTCACATCAGTCCTAAGTTACCTAAAGAGGCAAGATCACAGGGATTGAAATATGGACCAAGAACTTTGATAGAGGTGAGAAAGGAGACAGGGAACTGGAATACTCAAGAGAAGTGCTGAAGGACAGTTCTGAACAATACTCATGTGTGTGAACATCCAGGCAATCACCCAGATAAAGCCAGTATGATTATATGTAGAAGACATTAAATGTTCATTAAATAAATCTGGCTCTAGAGCATGAGGCAGGCATTGAAGTCCAATCTGACTTATTTTACTCTGTCAAATCGTTTATTCTACTCTGGCTTGTTCTACTTACCTTAAGCAAGCCACTTCTCTCTAGTTATGTCTCTATTCTTTAAAACAAGACAGTTGATCTAAGATTCTTACCAGATCTGATCATCTATGCACCTAAGATTTCACTGTAGTTAGCAAATGTGGAGAAGAAGAGGGTAGGGGATATCAGAGGTCAAAAGTCAAGCTCTTGAGTATCAACCTTCAAGGCTAAGAGCCAGACCTTGACAGGAACAGTCAGTAAGAGCACAGCAAAAGGAAGAAAATTCAAGAGGTACCATCTGTGCCATGTGGCAGGGAGTGAGGTGCTATAAGCAGCACTGATCATGCCAACACTCATTCCCAGTGCTATCCACTGGTGCCAGGTATGCCTGCCAGTGGGTGGATAAAATACTTCCAAATTCATGACTCTAGGAGCAAGGCTGTCTATCTCAGAATAAGCAAAGCCCTAGGCAACTTGATGCAGCTTATCTACTTTCCAGCATGCAGCAATCCTTTTGAAGGTCAAGGTGTCCAGCCTCCTATCTCTATTAGTCTATAATTCTATGTCCCTCTGAACCACAACTTCATTTTTTCTCAGTGGATATTGTTATCATCCAAAGGGGTCAAGAATTCACCCCAGATCACAAAGCACATTTGCTATGATGCTCAGGTCAACCTAGAGAAGAAACGACTCTGAACTCTCACTCTGTGCCATAGAAGGGACTTGGTTTGATGACATGAGCTCCATTGTTTAGCTAAGCAAATTAGTAAGCATTAGCGAACAGTAGTTAATGAAACATCGTAGGGACAAAATAATGCTTCGTAAAAAATAAAGTCCTAAATGATAATGTAGTTGTTGATAATGACATGGTGTCAATGTCATCTGAGTCAATCTTACTTCCCTTTCCTTCCAACACCCACTGGCCGATATTAGATGGTTATGGGTTCAGGAATGCAAGAAAGCGTTGACCCTCACTCCTGGACCAGGAAACATGAGAGGCTCGCTAGCAAACAAATGAAACTGTCACTTTTAGAAATCTGGACACAGTCAAGAAAGATCAAAAACAGGCAACTGGAGACTTGGCAAGCCAGACACAAGGTTGTGAAAGCAACTTTATCCCGGGGAGAGGTCAAATGCTGAGACTACCTACAAGCCACTTCTCTCTAGTTATGTCTCTATTCTTTAAAACAAGACAGTTGATCTAAGATTCTTACCAGATCTGATCATCTATGCACCTAAGATTTCACTGTAGTTAGCAAATGTGGAGAAGAAGAGGGTAGGGGATATCAGAGGTCAAAAGTCAAGCTCTTGAGTATCAACCTTCAAGGCTAAGAGCCAGACCTTGACAGGAACAGTCAGTAAGAGCACAGCAAAAGGAAGAAAATTCAAGAGGTACCATCTGTGCCATGTGGCAGGGAGTGAGGTGCTATAAGCAGCACTGATCATGCCAACACTCATTCCCAGTGCTATCCACTGGTGCCAGGTATGCCTGCCAGTGGGTGGATAAAATACTTCCAAATTCATGACTCTAGGAGCAAGGCTGTCTATCTCAGAATAAGCAAAGCCCTAGGCAACTTGATGCAGCTTATCTACTTTCCAGCATGCAGCAATCCTTTTGAAGGTCAAGGTGTCCAGCCTCCTATCTCTATTAGTCTATAATTCTATGTCCCTCTGAACCACAACTTCATTTTTTCTCAGTGGATATTGTTATCATCCAAAGGGGTCAAGAATTCACCCCAGATCACAAAGCACATTTGCTATGATGCTCAGGTCAACCTAGAGAAGAAACGACTCTGAACTCTCACTCTGTGCCATAGAAGGGACTTGGTTTGATGACATGAGCTCCATTGTTTAGCTAAGCAAATTAGTAAGCATTAGCGAACAGTAGTTAATGAAACATCGTAGGGACAAAATAATGCTTCGTAAAAAATAAAGTCCTAAATGATAATGTAGTTGTTGATAATGACATGGTGTCAATGTCATCTGAGTCAATCTTACTTCCCTTTCCTTCCAACACCCACTGGCCGATATTAGATGGTTATGGGTTCAGGAATGCAAGAAAGCGTTGACCCTCACTCCTGGACCAGGAAACATGAGAGGCTCGCTAGCAAACAAATGAAACTGTCACTTTTAGAAATCTGGACACAGTCAAGAAAGATCAAAAACAGGCAACTGGAGACTTGGCAAGCCAGACACAAGGTTGTGAAAGCAACTTTATCAAGAGACCAGGGAGGAAGGAACAGGAACAGGTCAGGGGAAGGGAAGGTGCCTGAGATCTTACCCTGGTCTGGTCCCCTGACCTACCTCCTAAGGCCTCAACTTCCCAAGATATAACTGCAGAAAAGTTAACTATGGGCTGAGGAGCCAAGATGGGGTGAGGACATGGAACTTATGAGTTGGTGAATGTTTGGATGTGTGAATTCCATGGGTGGTCTGAGAGTGTAAGGACTGGAATTTGGGGAATGGAAACAGCCTGCTGAGAAGAAGTCTCTGGGCCCAGGAAGCAAGTTCACTCAATTACACATTCACCACCAAGAGGCCACCTGCTTTCGAAGGCAGAAAAGCAAATGGGTCCTGCTGTGGGCTGGTCCAAACTCACACAAAGAGGGGAATGCAGACAGGCAATATGGCTCAGGAAAAACACTCCAGGCACCAGGATCTGGAGAGTGGAATGCAGTGTTCCCACAGATAGCTATGCAGCGAACGCAGCAGATGGAATTGCCCCGACTTGGGGAAACATTTGGTTCCTGTCTCACATTGACTCACTGAAGAGGATTGTGAGGAGGGCCTGGGGATAGAGAAACAAAAGAAAAGGTCAGGAAAGGAAAAGCCAGGAAACCATCCAGAAGTTTCCTAAGATCCTTCCAGAGGTCTTGAACAAGTGGTGACAAAAGGTCAAATTGGATGGGATTTTCCATAGCTCAGAATCCAATTATTTTATTTAATAGGATAGGAAACTAAGGTCCCTAGAGAAGTCCACATAGCACAAGACAAAGAGGCTGTAATAAGGAAATAAAGGGGAAACTTAAGGTTTTCCTAAGAAAAAATGGGATATTAGATGGTTGATAATGACATGGTGTCAATGTCATCTGAGTCAATCTTACTTCCTTTCCTTCCAACACCCACGGGCAAGAAGGGGGCGGTTGACCCTCCCTCCTGGACCAGGAAACATGAGAGGCTCGCTAGCAAACAAATGAAACTGTCACTTTTAGAAATCTGGACACAGTCAAGAAAGATCAAAAACAGGCAACTGGAGACTTGGCAAGCCAGACACAAGGTTGTGAAAGCAACTTTATCAAGAGACCAGGGAGGAAGGAACAGGAACAGGTCAGGGGAAGGGAAGGTGCCTGAGATCTTACCCTGGTCTGGTCCCCTGACCTACCTCCTAAGGCCTCAACTTCCCAAGATATAACTGCAGAAAAGTTAACTATGGGCTGAGGAGCCAAGATGGGGTGAGGACATGGAACTTATGAGTTGGTGAATGTTTGGATGTGTGAATTCCATGGGTGGTCTGAGAGTGTAAGGACTGGAATTTGGGGAATGGAAACAGCCTGCTGAGAAGAAGTCTCTGGGCCCAGGAAGCAAGTTCACTCAATTACACATTCACCACCAAGAGGCCACCTGCTTTCGAAGGCAGAAAAGCAAATGGGTCCTGCTGTGGGCTGGTCCAAACTCACACAAAGAGGGGAATGCAGACAGGCAATATGGCTCAGGAAAAACACTCCAGGCACCAGGATCTGGAGAGTGGAATGCAGTGTTCCCACAGATAGCTATGCAGCGAACGCAGCAGATGGAATTGCCCCGACTTGGGGAAACATTTGGTTCCTGTCTCACATTGACTCACTGAAGAGGATTGTGAGGAGGGCCTGGGGATAGAGAAACAAAAGAAAAGGTCAGGAAAGGAAAAGCCAGGAAACCATCCAGAAGTTTCCTAAGATCCTTCCAGAGGTCTTGAACAAGTGGTGACAAAAGGTCAAATTGGATGGGATTTTCCATAGCTCAGAATCCAATTATTTTATTTAATAGGATAGGAAACTAAGGTCCCTAGAGAAGTCCACATAGCACAAGACAAAGAGGCTGTGGAGTCAGTGAAATGTGAACTCATCACTTAAAAGCTGTGTGATTTAGTGCAAGTCTTGTAACTTCTCCGAGCTTTAGATTTCTCCTTTGTAAATGGATTATATTACTTTTAGGAAATAAGCGAGGTAATTTCTGTTGACCACTTAGTATAGTGGCCGATACACAGTAGAGACTCAGTAAATATTAGCTTCTATTTCTCATGGTCTCATGGGGGTTAACAATAGACCTGGAGACCAGGTGTCCTGACTCTTAACCCAGTGATTTGCACATTCTATTACCCAGCTACAGAAAAGTGTCAAAGGCAAAACATGCCTATGATGTGCCATTAGAGGTGGGATAGGGAGGAGGGAAAGCAATATCAGAAGATATTTTCTCATGACCAAAGAATGAGAATGTATTACCGAAGGTTCCATTTTGGGAACTTATTTAAGTGTGTGCCTGAAATGGATTAAAGGCTGGAGTGAACTAAATGTCATCTCAATGAACTGTTAGGCTCACAGATGTAGGAATTCAACTTACCAGAGGCAGGATTAGTTACACCATTCTCTAAACCTCCCAAAAGAAAGAAAATAAATATGCAATCATTCATTCAGCAAACATTTATGAGTACATGCCCTAAGAAAAAGGGTTTACAGTTTTCATTTTACCTATGAGGAAATGAAGGTTCCAAGATATTAAATGAACTAAAGGTTACAAAACTAGCAAGTGTCATAGCTAAGATACAATCGCATCTTGATCTGATCTTTGCCATGCACAACATTGCATCTGTTGTCTTCTGATAGAGAAAAGGAGTAAGATTGTACCTAGGACTGATATCCTTAGAATGATGTGCCTGGAAAGTGTAGGGAGAATATCTGGCTTTCCCCTTACTAAGAGTAGAGGTAGTCCTTGGAGGCTGCCTTGTAATGTTGTTCAGTTTGTTCTGGGGGTCATCCTGCCCTTCCCTTGAACAAGTGGTGACAAAAGGTCAAATTGGATGGGATTTTCCATAGCTCAGAATCCAATTATTTTATTTAATAGGATAGGAAACTAAGGTCCCTAGAGAAGTCCACATAGCACAAGACAAAGAGGCTGTGGAGTCAGTGAAATGTGAACTCATCACTTAAAAGCTGTGTGATTTAGTGCAAGTCTTGTAACTTCTCCGAGCTTTAGATTTCTCCTTTGTAAATGGATTATATTACTTTTAGGAAATAAGCGAGGTAATTTCTGTTGACCACTTAGTATAGTGGCCGATACACAGTAGAGACTCAGTAAATATTAGCTTCTATTTCTCATGGTCTCATGGGGGTTAACAATAGACCTGGAGACCAGGTGTCCTGACTCTTAACCCAGTGATTTGCACATTCTATTACCCAGCTACAGAAAAGTGTCAAAGGCAAAACATGCCTATGATGTGCCATTAGAGGTGGGATAGGGAGGAGGGAAAGCAATATCAGAAGATATTTTCTCATGACCAAAGAATGAGAATGTATTACCGAAGGTTCCATTTTGGGAACTTATTTAAGTGTGTGCCTGAAATGGATTAAAGGCTGGAGTGAACTAAATGTCATCTCAATGAACTGTTAGGCTCACAGATGTAGGAATTCAACTTACCAGAGGCAGGATTAGTTACACCATTCTCTAAACCTCCCAAAAGAAAGAAAATAAATATGCAATCATTCATTCAGCAAACATTTATGAGTACATGCCCTAAGAAAAAGGGTTTACAGTTTTCATTTTACCTATGAGGAAATGAAGGTTCCAAGATATTAAATGAACTAAAGGTTACAAAACTAGCAAGTGTCATAGCTAAGATACAATCGCATCTTGATCTGATCTTTGCCATGCACAACATTGCATCTGTTGTCTTCTGATAGAGAAAAAGGAGTAAGATTGTACCTAGGACTGATATCCTTAGAATGATGTGCCTGGAAAGTGTAGGGAGAATATCTGGCTTTCCCCTTACTAAGAGTAGAGGTAGTCCTTGGAGGCTGCCTTGTAATGTTGTTCAGTTTGTTCTGGGGGTCATCCTGCCCTTCCCTTGATAAGAATCTCTATCTAGGATCTCATGGCTTTCTCATCAGGACCACTCTCCCAGAACCACTCCCCAAGACAGTCTCATAGACCAGGAACTCCACTGGGAATGCCATCTTCACATCCTGAGTAATTAGGGGCAGAGAAGGTCACATAAACATACTTCCTGTGTGATGGAGGAGACATCAGGAAGCCCTCACTCTTTAGAGGAGATGCAGTCCCTTTCCTCAAAGAGTTCCCAGGATCATAAAGTGATAGATAAGCACTATGTCTGCTCTTAGATAGCTCCCAGTTTAATGGGGAACACATAGACAAAGACAGGTTTAATAATAATCATCTAGATAAAGCTTATTGAGTACATACTACATGAAAAGCATTCATATAAATATGAATTCATTTAATCCAAAAAATAACTTTATAAGATGGGTCTTATTTTTACACTATTAAACAGATGATGAAACAGAGGCACAGAGAGGTCAAGTCACTTACACTGCTAGAAAGTGACGGTGCCAGCGTTAAAATTCAGGCAGTCTGGCTAGCCTGGATAGCTTGAGGATACTCTAACTCCTGTGGATTCCAGGTGACCAGTAATACTGGGTCTGGTTGGAGAAATCTGTCCCAGAAGCATGGGTAGTCTCAAGGCTGGTTTGGAATTCAGGACCCAGGAATAAGGATCTGGAAAGCCCTGGGGCAAAAAGAAGTCCTGTTGAGATTAGGAAGTCAGAAGTGAGAGCAGAGAAGGTAAAAATTCTAGAGGAGGAAGACCAGAAAGACTTGTGAAGAGTTATTTGTTTGTTTAGTTATGGCTGCACCATATGGCATGTGGGACCTTAGTTCTCTGACCAGGGATCAAACCCATACCTCCTTCACTGGAAGTGCAGAGTCTTTAACCACTGGACCACCAACCACAGAAATCCTGTTTAGATAGAGCACCTGAGAAAAACCTGAGCCTGACATAGAGCTTGCTAAGTACAGAGGGGCCCCAAAACAGAGAGGAATTGGAGTGGAGAAGAATACGAGGGAACATACACTGGGAGACTCCATAGAGACTCTTGAGCACCAAGCCTGAGGGTAATATTGGGGGTGGGGAGTTGGTAAAGAGGCAAGTATCCTGTCAACAGCTGAGCCACACACTCCTATACCCACACACCCAGCAGGGCTCTCTTTGGGACACCTGTCTCAAATGTTCCAACTAGTTGGCTATTAAATAAAATACTGATCATGACCTTGGCTTTGGCATTGAATAGATACAAGTTTATGGTCCTAAGTTTACAACTCACCAGCTGCCTACCCTCTCTGAATTCTGGGTCCTCATCTGTAAAATGGTGATAATAGTAATTAACTTATTGAATAAGTGTGAGGATTAAATGAATTACAGTTTGTCTAGCACTTAGCATAGGGCCTAGAATAAAGGGCTCAATAAATAATGACTCAATAAAAAATGAGTTATTTTAAAAGTTTAATTTCCACATATTTGGGGATTTTCTAGAAATTCATATAATGATTATTTAATAAAAACTTTATAAGATGGGTCTTATTTTACACTATTAAACAGATGATGAAACAGAGGCACAGAGAGGTCAAGTCACTTACACTGCTAGAAAGTGACGGTGCCAGCGTTAAAATTCAGGCAGTCTGGCTAGCCTGGATAGCTTGAGGATACTCTAACTCCTGTGGATTCCAGGTGACCAGTAATACTGGGTCTGGTTGGAGAAATCTGTCCCAGAAGCATGGGTAGTCTCAAGGCTGGTTTGGAATTCAGGACCCAGGAATAAGGATCTGGAAAGCCCTGGGGCAAAAAGAAGTCCTGTTGAGATTAGGAAGTCAGAAGTGAGAGCAGAGAAGGTAAAAATTCTAGAGGAGGAAGACCAGAAAGACTTGTGAAGAGTTATTTGTTTGTTTAGTTATGGCTGCACCATATGGCATGTGGGACCTTAGTTCTCTGACCAGGGATCAAACCCATACCTCCTTCACTGGAAGTGCAGAGTCTTTAACCACTGGACCACCAACCACAGAAATCCTGTTTAGATAGAGCACCTGAGAAAAACCTGAGCCTGACATAGAGCTTGCTAAGTACAGAGGGGCCCCAAAACAGAGAGGAATTGGAGTGGAGAAGAATACGAGGGAACATACACTGGGAGACTCCATAGAGACTCTTGAGCACCAAGCCTGAGGGTAATATTGGGGGTGGGGAGTTGGTAAAGAGGCAAGTATCCTGTCAACAGCTGAGCCACACACTCCTATACCCACACACCCAGCAGGGCTCTCTTTGGGACACCTGTCTCAAATGTTCCAACTAGTTGGCTATTAAATAAAATACTGATCATGACCTTGGCTTTGGCATTGAATAGATACAAGTTTATGGTCCTAAGTTTACAACTCACCAGCTGCCTACCCTCTCTGAATTCTGGGTCCTCATCTGTAAAATGGTGATAATAGTAATTAACTTATTGAATAAGTGTGAGGATTAAATGAATTACAGTTTGTCTAGCACTTAGCATAGGGCCTAGAATAAAGGGCTCAATAAATAATGACTCAATAAAAAATGAGTTATTTTTAAAAAGTTTAATTTCCACATATTTGGGGATTTTCTAGAAATGTTTGTCATTGATTTCTAATTTAATCTTATTGTTTTCAGAGACGCCCTTTATTGTCAGTATTTTTAAATTTACTGAGACTTGTTCTGTGGTTCAGTATATCTTAACCATGTGCAGCTACTGTTGGGTGGAATATCCTACAATGTCAATAGACAAAATTGATGATCAGTTTAAGTCTTCTATTTCCATGTTGATTTTATCTACTTGTTCCATGAATTACTGAATGAGGATTTTTGTAATCTCTAAAGCTTTAGATTTGTCTATTTCCCCCTTCAGTTTATCTTTGTCTATGTTGCTTTATGTATGAATTTTTTGCTTTCTGTATTTTAAAGGGTTGTTACTAAATACACATATAGGATTATTGTTTTATTGATAAATCGACCCCTTTTTATCATTGTATAATGTATCCTTTTGTACCAAGTAATATTTTTTTGTTCTGAAATGTACTTTTTCTGATATTATACAGCCACTCCAGATTTCTTATAATTAGTGTTCTCATTTTTCCATCATTTTATTCTCATCGTGTCTGTGTGTATTTGTGTCAGTTCCTTCTAGAAAGCTTGTATTTGGATCTTATTTTTTAATCTAGTCTATTTATATTTAATGCACTTATACATATGGTTGGGAATAAATCTACCATCTTGCTAATTGTTTTCAATTTATTCTATCACTATTCCTTTTTGCCTCTTCTCCTACCTTCTTCTAGATAGACTATTTATTTAATAATCTAATTTATCTCCAATATTGACTATTAGCTATAGCTCTATGTTTGATTTTGTAATAGTTGCTCTAGTTTTGACAAAATTCATCTTTAACTTACCACAGCCTACTTTCAGGTAATATTACACCACGTTTATAATACCACTCCCATTTTCTGTGCTATTGTTGTCTTATGTTTTACTTTTATATTATGAACTCTACAATATTTTGCTATAATTTTGCTTTAAATAGATATCTATCTTTCCTGTATTCATGGGTTAGATTTGAAGGTTTAATTTCTTTATTTTTTAAATTTAACTGTATTTTATTCTTTACAGTTTTGTCATTTACTGCCACACATCGACCTGAATCCTCCATAGGTATACACACATCATTCCCCCAATCTCCCCCCATCTCCCTCTCCATCTCACCCCTCCAGGTCGCCACAGAGCCTCTGTTTGTGATTCCCAAGTTCCACAGCATACTCCCCTCACTCACCTCAATGTCCATAAGACTGTTCTCCATGTCACTTCTCCGTTGCTGCTGTGCATATTCATTTATCAGCACCATCTTTCTAGATTTCATATATAAGTGTCAGTATGCAATATTTTTCTCTCTCTGACATACTTCATTCTGTAGATTCTAGATTCATCTACCTCATCAGAACTGACTCAAATGCATTCCATTTTATGCCCGAGTAATGTTCCACTGTATAAATGTAATACAGCTTCTTTATCCATTCATCTGTAAATGGATATCTAGTCTCCATGCTTCCACACTTCCATGTGCTATTATCTAGCACATGGGATATCTAGCTATTATAAATAGTGCTGCAATGAACAATGAGGTACATGTGTCTCTTTCAATTTTGATTTCCTCAGGGCATATGCCTAGTACTGGGATTTCTGGGTCATATGGTGGTTCTAGTTTTAGTTTTTTGAGGAATCTCCATACTGTCTTCCATAGTGGTTGTATCAATTTAGTCTATCACTATTCCTATTGCCTCTTCTCCTACCTTCTTCTAGATAGACTATTTATTTAATAATCTAATTTATCTCCAATATTGACTATTAGCTATAGCTCTATGTTTGATTTTGTAATAGTTGCTCTAGTTTTGACAAAATTCATCTTTAACTTACCACAGCCTACTTTCAGGTAATATTACACCACGTTTATAATACCACTCCCATTTTCTGTGCTATTGTTGTCTTATGTTTTACTTTTATATTATGAACTCTACAATATTTTGCTATAATTTTGCTTTAAATAGATATCTATCTTTCCTGTATTCATGGGTTAGATTTGAAGGTTTAATTTCTTTATTTTTTAAATTTAACTGTATTTTATTCTTTACAGTTTTGTCATTTACTGCCACACATCGACCTGAATCCTCCATAGGTATACACACATCATTCCCCAATCTCCCCCCATCTCCCTCTCCATCTCACCCCTCCAGGTCGCCACAGAGCCTCTGTTTGTGATTCCCAAGTTCCACAGCATACTCCCCTCACTCACCTCAATGTCCATAAGACTGTTCTCCATGTCACTTCTCCGTTGCTGCTGTGCATATTCATTTATCAGCACCATCTTTCTAGATTTCATATATAAGTGTCAGTATGCAATATTTTTCTCTCTCTGACATACTTCATTCTGTAGATTCTAGATTCATCTACCTCATCAGAACTGACTCAAATGCATTCCATTTTATGCCCGAGTAATGTTCCACTGTATAAATGTAATACAGCTTCTTTATCCATTCATCTGTAAATGGATATCTAGTCTCCATGCTTCCACACTTCCATGTGCTATTATCTAGCACATGGGATATCTAGCTATTATAAATAGTGCTGCAATGAACAATGAGGTACATGTGTCTCTTTCAATTTTGATTTCCTCAGGGCATATGCCTAGTACTGGGATTTCTGGGTCATATGGTGGTTCTAGTTTTAGTTTTTTGAGGAATCTCCATACTGTCTTCCATAGTGGTTGTATCAATTTAGTCTCACTAGCAATGCCAGAGTGTTCCCTTTTCTCTGCACTCTCTCCAGCATTTATTGTCTATAGATTTTTTGATGATGGCCATTCTAATTGGTGTGAGGTGATATCTTATTGTAGTTTTGATTTGCATTTCTCTAACCATGAGTGATGTTGAGCATCTTTTCATACGTTTGTTTGCCAATTGTATGTCTTATTTGGAGAGATGCCTGTTTAGGTCTTTTTCCCATTTTTTGATTGGGTTTTTTGTTTTTTGATGTTTAGTTGTCTGAGCTGCTTTTATACTTTTATGTCTTTTGTTTCATTTGCTGTTATTTTATCCCATTCTAAGGGTTGTCTTTTCATCTTGTTTAAAGTTTCCTTTGTTGTGCAAAGGCTTTTGCATTTAATTAGGTCCCAGATGTTCATTTTTGTCTTTACTATAGGAGGCAGATCATAGAAGATCCTGCTTTTATTTATGTCACTGAGTTTTCTGCCTCTACTTTCCTCTAAGAGTTTAATGGTTTCTGGTCTTACATGTAGGTCTTTAATCCATTTTGAGTTTATCTTTGTGTAAGGTGGTAGGTAGTGTTCTAACTTCATTTTTTGCATGTAGCTGTGCAATTTTACCAGCACCATTTATTTATTTATTTATTATTCTTTATTTTAAAGGTTTTACAGAGTTTTGTAGTTCACAGACACGTATGTTCCCAGATCAGTCATATGCATATCCATGGTCCCCACCCCCCCAGTTCCCCCATCCCACCCCTCAGACCATCGCCCCAAGCCATTGTAAGCACTCCTATTCCCTTAGTACAATGACAATAGCTATCTTTTCCACACATGACAGTATAGGTTTCCATGTTACTCCCTCCATGTTTCCCCCTCCCTGTTTCTTCCCCACAATGTCCCTATGTCTATGCTTTGTTTTTCCATGAGTTCCCTGCGTGTGTTATCAAGACCGTCCTACTAGATTCCATATATGTGTGTTAGTATACTGTATTTGTCTCTTTCAATTTTGATTTCCTCAGGGCATATGCCTAGTACTGGGATTTCTGGGTCATATGGTGGTTCTAGTTTTAGTTTTTTGAGGAATCTCCATACTGTCTTCCATAGTGGTTGTATCAATTTAGTCTCACTAGCAATGCCAGAGTGTTCCCTTTTCTCTGCACTCTCTCCAGCATTTATTGTCTATAGATTTTTTGATGATGGCCATTCTAATTGGTGTGAGGTGATATCTTATTGTAGTTTTGATTTGCATTTCTCTAACCATGAGTGATGTTGAGCATCTTTTCATACGTTTGTTTGCCAATTGTATGTCTTATTTGGAGAGATGCCTGTTTAGGTCTTTTTCCCATTTTTTGATTGGGTTTTTTGTTTTTTGATGTTTAGTTGTCTGAGCTGCTTTTATACTTTTATGTCTTTTGTTTCATTTGCTGTTATTTTATCCCATTCTAAGGGTTGTCTTTTCATCTTGTTTAAAGTTTCCTTTGTTGTGCAAAGGCTTTTGCATTTAATTAGGTCCCAGATGTTCATTTTTGTCTTTACTATAGGAGGCAGATCATAGAAGATCCTGCTTTTATTTATGTCACTGAGTTTTCTGCCTCTACTTTCCTCTAAGAGTTTAATGGTTTCTGGTCTTACATGTAGGTCTTTAATCCATTTTGAGTTTATCTTTGTGTAAGGTGGTAGGTAGTGTTCTAACTTCATTTTTTGCATGTAGCTGTGCAATTTTACCAGCACCATTTATTTATTTATTTATTATTCTTTATTTTAAAGGTTTTACAGAGTTTTGTAGTTCACAGACACGTATGTTCCCAGATCAGTCATATGCATATCCATGGTCCCCACCCCCCCAGTTCCCCCATCCCACCCCTCCAGACCATCGCCCCAAGCCATTGTAAGCACTCCTATTCCCTTAGTACAATGACAATAGCTATCTTTTCCACACATGACAGTATAGGTTTCCATGTTACTCCCTCCATGTTTCCCCCTCCCTGTTTCTTCCCCACAATGTCCCTATGTCTATGCTTTGTTTTTCCATGAGTTCCCTGCGTGTGTTATCAAGACCGTCCTACTAGATTCCATATATGTGTGTTAGTATACTGTATTTGTCTTTCTCTTTTTGGCTTACTTCACTTTTTAGGATAGGTTCTAGAGCCAGCCACTTCATTAGGACTGAGTCTTCTGCATTTCTTTTAGCAGCTGAGTAGTATTCCATTGTATATATGTACCAGAGCTTCTTTATCCATTCATTCGTCGATGGACATCTAGGTTGCTTCCAAGTTCTGGCTATTGTATAGAGAGCTGCAATGAACATTGGGGTACAGGTGCTTCTTTCAGTTTTGATTTCATCAGGATATAAGCCTAATAGTGGGATTGCTGGGTTGTAGGGGAACAAAATCAAGAACCCAGAGATAAATCCATGCATCTATGGGTACCTTATTTTTGACAAAGGAGGAGAAACTATAAAATGGGACAAAGACAGCCTCTTCAACAAGTGATGCTGGGAAAATTGGACAGCTACATGCAAAAAAATGAAGTTGGAACATTCCCTGACACCATACACTAAGATCAACTCAAAATGGATTAAAGACCTAAATGTAAGACCAGAAACCATCAAACTCTTAAAGGAGAATATAGGTAAAACACTCAAGGACATCAAAGTAAGATCTTCTCTGACCCACCAACCAAAATAGCAGAGCTGAAAAGAAAAATGAACATGTGGGACCTCATGAAACTTAAAAGCTTCTGTACAGCAAAAGAAATTACAAAAAAGCTCAACAGACACCCCACAGAGTGGGAGAAAATCATAGCAAATGAAACAACAGACAAAGAATTAATCTCCAAAATCTACAAGCAACTCACACAACTCAGCACAGGAAAAACGAACAACCCAATCAAAAAATGGGAAAAAGATCTAAAGAGACGCCTCTCAAAGAGGACATACAGATGACCCAAAAGCACATGAAACAATGCTCAACCTCGCTTGTTACTAGAGAAATGCAAATTAAAACTACAATGAGATACCACCTCACACCCGTCAGAATGGCCATCATCAAAAAATCTGCAGACAATAAATGCTGGAGAGGGTGCGGAGAAAAGGGAACCCTCTTGCACTGCTGGTGGGAATGTCAAATGATATAGCCTCTATGGAAGACAGTATGGAGATTTCTTAAAAAACTAAAAATAGAAGCACCCTATGACCCAGCAGCATTTATTGAAGAGGCTGTCTTTGTCCCATTGCATATTCCTGCCTCTTTTGTCAAAAATAAGTTACCCATAAATGAGTGGGTTTATCTCTGGGCTCTCTATTGTGTTCCATTGGTCTATATTTTTGTTTTTGTTCCAGTACCATACAGTCTTGATAACTATTACTTTTTAGTACTGTAAATAGACAACCATCTATAAAGAAATTTTTAAATGAAGGGGAAATGTTATATATATATATATAATATATATTACCCACATGTTTACCACTTCTGATGTTCTTAATTCCTTTATGCAGATCCAAGTTTCAATTTTGTATCTTTTTCCTTCAGCCTAAAGAACTTCCTTTAACATTTATTATAGTAAATATCTCCTGGCAATAAATTCTTTGTTTGAAAAGTCTTTATGGAAAATTGGACAGCTACATGCAAAAAAATGAAGTTGGAACATTCCCTGACACCATACACTAAGATCAACTCAAAATGGATTAAAGACCTAAATGTAAGACCAGAAACCATCAAACTCTTAAAGGAGAATATAGGTAAAACACTCAAGGACATCAAAGTAAGATCTTCTCTGACCCACCAACCAAAATAGCAGAGCTGAAAAGAAAAATGAACATGTGGGACCTCATGAAACTTAAAAGCTTCTGTACAGCAAAAGAAATTACAAAAAAGCTCAACAGACACCCCACAGAGTGGGAGAAAATCATAGCAAATGAAACAACAGACAAAGAATTAATCTCCAAAATCTACAAGCAACTCACACAACTCAGCACAGGAAAAACGAACAACCCAATCAAAAAATGGGAAAAAGATCTAAAGAGACGCCTCTCAAAGAGGACATACAGATGACCCAAAAGCACATGAAACAATGCTCAACCTCGCTTGTTACTAGAGAAATGCAAATTAAAACTACAATGAGATACCACCTCACACCCGTCAGAATGGCCATCATCAAAAAATCTGCAGACAATAAATGCTGGAGAGGGTGCGGAGAAAAGGGAACCCTCTTGCACTGCTGGTGGGAATGTCAAATGATATAGCCTCTATGGAAGACAGTATGGAGATTTCTTAAAAAACTAAAAATAGAAGCACCCTATGACCCAGCAGCATTTATTGAAGAGGCTGTCTTTGTCCCATTGCATATTCCTGCCTCTTTTGTCAAAAATAAGTTACCCATAAATGAGTGGGTTTATCTCTGGGCTCTCTATTGTGTTCCATTGGTCTATATTTTTGTTTTTGTTCCAGTACCATACAGTCTTGATAACTATTACTTTTTAGTACTGTAAATAGACAACCATCTATAAAGAAATTTTTAAATGAAGGGGAAATGTTATATATATATATATAATATATATTACCCACATGTTTACCACTTCTGATGTTCTTAATTCCTTTATGCAGATCCAAGTTTCAATTTTGTATCTTTTTCCTTCAGCCTAAAGAACTTCCTTTAACATTTATTATAGTAAATATCTCCTGGCAATAAATTCTTTGTTTGAAAAAGTCTTTATTTCAATTCTTGAAAGATATGTTTTGTTGAGTATAGAATTCTTGTTTGATAGATTTTCTTTTCTTTCAGTAGTTTAAAGATGTTTTTCTACTGCCTTCTCTCCCTCATAGTATCTCTCATAATATTAAGCAGCTTTTAAAAATCTTGTTACTCTATACACAATATGCCTCTTTTTCTCTGACTGTTTTACAAAGTTTCTCTTTATTATTGATTTTCAGAACTTTGATTATGATGTTCCTTGGTATGGTTTTCTTTGTGTTTATTCTTTCTGGGATTCATTACATGACTTAGATTTGTGAGTTCATAGTTTCCACCAAATTTATAACAATTTTAGCCATTATTTCTTTTAATATTTTTCTGTCTCTTCCTGAGACTTCAATTACATGCATGTTAATCCACTTGATACCATCCCACATGTCAGCTCTTTTTAAAATATTTTTGTCTGTGTTTCATTTTCATTTTTTCCTATTACTTTGTATTCAAATTCAATGAAATCTTTCCCTGCAATTTGTTATTAATCTGTTATGAACTGGATGTATCCCCCCATTCATATACTGAAACTCTAATTCCTCAATGAAATCAATGTAATTATATTTGAAGATGGGGCTGTGGAAAGTTAGTTAGGTCATTGCGGTGGGGACCTGGTCCGATGAGATTATTACCCTTAAAAGAAGAAACACTAGAGAGATTGATCTCTCTTTATGTGTACCAAGGAAAAGCCATATGAGCACACAGCATGAAGTCAGTAATCTGCAAGCCAGGAAGAGAGCTCTCACTGGAATCCAACCATGTTGGTACTATGACTTCAGACTTCTAGCCTCCTGACCTGTGAGAAAGTAAAATTCTGTTGTTTAAGACATCCAGCCTACAGTATTTGATTATAGCAGCCAAAGAAGACTAATACCCAGTCCTACCAGTGAAATTTTGAATTCTCTTTATATCTTCTATTTCTCTCTTCATTATACTCATGTTTTTCTTCAAATCCTTAAGTATATTGAACATATTTATAATAGCTCTATTAATGGTTCTATCTGTTAATTATATCATCTCTATAATTTCTGGGTCTATTCCAATTGACTAATTTTTCTCCTGGTTATAGGTCACATTTTCTTCCTGCTTCTTTGCTGCCTACTAGTTTTGATTGAATAACTGACATTAATTTTATATAACTGAGTGTTGAATTTTATCATATTCCTTTGAAGAGAGTTGGATTTTGTTCTGGTGGAAAGTTAACTCAGTTTGACTTTGCTTGAGATGTGTTTCAAAACTTAAGCATATCTAGAGTACTTTTTACTTTATTGTAGTTATTTCTTTTATTCAAAATTTTATATTTATTTATTTAAATTTATTTATTTTTGTTATATTTAAATGTGTTTATTCATTATAAATATTTATTTATTTAAATTTATTTTGTTTATTTATTTTATTTAAAGAGTGTGACTCTTTTGTGAGGTTCTTGCTATACCAGTGAAAATTTAATTGATTTCTGGCTTTGCATGAAGCTAGGGATTGTTAAGATACAGAGAGGAGCAGAAATTGAGGGGCTTTTGACTAATTCAATTTGGAAGGTTAAGAGGCAGAGGGGAACTACTAAGTGATGTTGTTGCAGGGAGGGGAACCCCTTCTAGGGCCCATAAACAGGTTCTTGTCTTACACTCAGAAATGAATTGTCTGAGGAGGAGACACATGCTAACAAAGAAAGAGATTTTATTGGGAAGGGGCACCTGGATGGAGAGTAGTAGGGTGAGCAAACCCAGGAGAACTGCTCTGCCACATGGCCCTACAGGTCTTGTTACCCTTAAAGAAAAAAGAGAGCTCTAAAAACTTGGACAGCATGAAGTCAGTAATCTGCAAGCCAGGAAGAGAGCTCTCACTGGAATCCAACCATGTTGGTACTATGACTTCAGACTTCTAGCCTCCTGACCTGTGAGAAAGTAAAATTCTGTTGTTTAAGACATCCAGCCTACAGTATTTGATTATAGCAGCCAAAGAAGACTAATACCCAGTCCTACCAGTGAAATTTTGAATTCTCTTTATATCTTCTATTTCTCTCTTCATTATACTCATGTTTTTCTTCAAATCCTTAAGTATATTGAACATATTTATAATAGCTCTATTAATGGTTCTATCTGTTAATTATATCATCTCTATAATTTCTGGGTCTATTCCAATTGACTAATTTTTCTCCTGGTTATAGGTCACATTTTCTTCCTGCTTCTTTGCTGCCTACTAGTTTTGATTGAATAACTGACATTAATTTTATATAACTGAGTGTTGAATTTTATCATATTCCTTTGAAGAGAGTTGGATTTTGTTCTGGTGGAAAGTTAACTCAGTTTGACTTTGCTTGAGATGTGTTTCAAAACTTAAGCATATCTAGAGTACTTTTTACTTTATTGTAGTTATTTCTTTTATTCAAAATTTTATATTTATTTATTTAAATTTATTTATTTTTGTTATATTTAAATGTGTTTATTCATTATAAATATTTATTTATTTAAATTTATTTTGTTTATTTATTTTATTTAAAGAGTGTGACTCTTTTGTGAGGTTCTTGCTATACCAGTGAAAATTTAATTGATTTCTGGCTTTGCATGAAGCTAGGGATTGTTAAGATACAGAGAGGAGCAGAAATTGAGGGGCTTTTGACTAATTCAATTTGGAAGGTTAAGAGGCAGAGGGGAACTACTAAGTGATGTTGTTGCAGGGAGGGGAACCCCTTCTAGGGCCCATAAACAGGTTCTTGTCTTACACTCAGAAATGAATTGTCTGAGGAGGAGACACACATGCTAACAAAGAAAGAGATTTTATTGGGAAGGGGCACCTGGATGGAGAGTAGTAGGGTGAGCAAACCCAGGAGAACTGCTCTGCCACATGGCTCACAGTCTTGGGTTCTATGGTGATGGGATTAGTTTCCAAGTTATCTTTGGCCACTCATTCTGACTCCGAGTCCTTCCTTGTGGCACATGCATTGCTCAGCCAAGATGGATGTCAATGAGAAGGATTCTGGGAGGTGAGCAAACACGTGGTGTCTCCCTTTGACTTTTCCCAAACTCTTCTGGTTAATGGTAGGTTATTAGTTCCATGTTCCTCATCAGGGATCACCTGTTGTAAAACAGCCCACATAAATTGTTACTGTGGTGCCTAGCCAGGGTGGGTGGTTTCAGCCAGTGTGCCTCCCCTAACACTGGCAGTAGTCACTTACAGTTAATAGATAGCAAATCTTCTTATGATTGACAGGGAAGACATTACTAATCATCCACATTTTAAAGACAGAAAAATGAATCCCATAGAAGGAAGAGATTTGCCTCAAACAACAACAGCCTAGGACTTAGCAGAAGAGATCGTACCCCCTACATCTTGCCACTTGATTTCCCATCCTACAAGACTCTCTCTGTCTCAGTCCAGGGTCTACCCCTGCAGGAACTTAGGGAAAGCTGGAGGCCTGAGTTCCACAGAGAGGAATGCAGGGAGGGTACATTCTGGGAAGGGGTGGCTATTGGGAGAGGTATTGGGGAAGAGACGATAGAGCTGAGAGAAAAGCAAAGGCACTTCCACCCAGGCAGCAGCTGCTCCCAAATATGTCACAACTTGTCAAAGAGGCAGAAATAGAAGCTGTCTGGGGAGTAGAAGGGGGAGGGGTGGCATGCTAGGGCTCTGAGCCCACAGGGAGGACAGAATTGAGTGGCTGGAGGCGAAGGGGGACAGGTGGGGGTGCTGTTAGAGATGAGTATGACAGATACATGCTGCGCAGTTCTAGGTAGGCTGTAAAGGGTTCAGAGAACATTCTAGTTGTCTTTCAATGAGCTTGAGTATGGGAGCAGAAGTGGAGATGGGAAAAGAACAAAATATCCAAGGAAATCTGCTTGCTCTGATCTTATGAATTCATCTTTAGAGCTAACTCTGATTCAAACAACACTCAAAACAGCCCTCCTACCCAGCCAGACTCCAGAAGTACTTCCTCCAACCCCACATGCTGCATCTGAAAAAGAATGTCACCTCTCAAAGAGCTATTTGAATCATTCAGTCCAGCATCTTGATTTACAAACAGGGGAGTTGAGAAACGGGGACAGTAATGTGTCCTGACTCTTTATCCAGTGTTTGCTCTTCCTCTTTTCCTGAACTTTCTCAACTGGGAACTGAAGGTCAAGCCCTCGCAGAAGCATAGACTACTCATAAGAAATACTCATCTGGGGCTTCCCTGGTGGTCCAGTGGGTAAGGACACCACCTTGCAGTGCAAGGGGCGCCTGTTCGATCCCTGGCCTGGGAAGATCCCATATGCCGCGGAGCGGCTGGACCCATGTGTCCAACTACCGAGCCGGAGCTCTGGAACGCATGCGCCTGGAGCTGGTGCTCTGCGACAACAGAGGCCACCACAATGGGAGGCCCACACAGGCCAAAAGAACAAAGATGGATGAATATAGACAAATGAAAGACCAATAGAAGTGGCTCACCTGCTCCCCTCCCTCCCCACCCCACCCCCCAAAATAAATAAATAAATCTTAAAAAAAAAAAAAAGAAAAGAAAGAAATACTTATCTATGTCTTCCCAAAGTTCCTGAGGTTCACAGCACCGCACACTCTGCTAAGTCCTGTTCTGCTTATTTTAAAAGTAAGCTCTGCACTTTGTGTCTTCCAATCACCTCTCCATGACCCTCACTTCCTGAGGACCCTACCATCACTGGACCTGCACTTCCCCACCCCGAGGCCAGAGAGTCTTGATAACTGAACTTGACTCCGAGCTCCAGATTCCAGGCAGGGATGGATTGCCCAGTGGCTATATGATCCTTAGTTCTCAATGGAAACAGTGTGTGGTCTCCAGAGGCCTGGGGCCTTCCACCATCGTTCCCATCTGCCTCCAAGCCTCTCCTCCTTTCTCAAGTCTTCAGGATTCCCACTGATCTCTCCAGCGTATTGTCTCTCATCCTTCTCTTGTGTCTTCTATTCATTTCTCCATCACTACCTCTTCCAACATCTCCCTAAATGCTCCATTTGAAACCTAGAGCACCTACAATTCCCTTGCTGCCTCCACCTGCGGCCTCAGGCTCACCTGGAAAGCAGGGACTTGCAACACTCTTCTTCACCTGTCAGCCTCAGGGGGTGAGGGGGGAGGCACCTTCATTAAGCTCTGAGGCCTAAACTCAGTCTAAGAGCTGACAACCTTCACACTTCTGACATTAGCTCTCTATGCACTGAGTAAATGAAAAGAAGAAGGTGCATTAGCTGATCTTTAGACTAACTCACCTTGGACATTCAATGATTCTGTGATCTCTTCTCACCCTGCTACAAAATCCTCCAAATAATGCTCAAGCGCAGGTAAGGACACCACCTTGCAGTGCAAGGCGCCTGTTCGATCCCTGGCCTGGGAAGATCCCATATGCGGAGGCTGGACCCATGTGTCCAACTACCGAGCCGGAGCTCTGGACGCATGCGCCTGGAGCTGGTGCTCTGCGACAACAGAGGCCACCACAATGGGAGGCCCACACAGGCCAAAAGAACAAAGATGGATGAATATAGACAAATGAAAGACCAATAGAAGTGGCTCACCTGCCCCCCTCCCCCCCCACCCCACCCCCCAAAATAAATAAATAAATCTTAAAAAAAAAAAAAAGAAAAGAAAGAAATACTTATCTATGTCTTCCCAAAGTTCCTGAGGTTCACAGCACCGCACACTCTGCTAAGTCCTGTTCTGCTTATTTTAAAAGTAAGCTCTGCACTTTGTGTCTTCCAATCACCTCTCCATGACCCTCACTTCCTGAGGACCCTACCATCACTGGACCTGCACTTCCCCACCCCGAGGCCAGAGAGTCTTGATAACTGAACTTGACTCCGAGCTCCAGATTCCAGGCAGGGATGGATTGCCCAGTGGCTATATGATCCTTAGTTCTCAATGGAAACAGTGTGTGGTCTCCAGAGGCCTGGGGCCTTCCACCATCGTTCCCATCTGCCTCCAAGCCTCTCCTCCTTTCTCAAGTCTTCAGGATTCCCACTGATCTCTCCAGCGTATTGTCTCTCATCCTTCTCTTGTGTCTTCTATTCATTTCTCCATCACTACCTCTTCCAACATCTCCCTAAATGCTCCATTTGAAACCTAGAGCACCTACAATTCCCTTGCTGCCTCCACCTGCGGCCTCAGGCTCACCTGGAAAGCAGGGACTTGCAACACTCTTCTTCACCTGTCAGCCTCAGGGGGTGAGGGGGGAGGCACCTTCATTAAGCTCTGAGGCCTAAACTCAGTCTAAGAGCTGACAACCTTCACACTTCTGACATTAGCTCTCTATGCACTGAGTAAATGAAAAGAAGAAGGTGCATTAGCTGATCTTTAGACTAACTCACCTTGGACATTCAATGATTCTGTGATCTCTTCTCACCCTGCTACAAAATCCTCCAAATAATGCTGATTTGCAAGCCATGCTCTTGCATCTAGATTTTATTGAAATGCACATGCATTCCTGCCACCCAAATCTATTTGGTCCTCATTCACAATAACAGAGAAGTAGCCTAGGCAAACAAAATGTGGGGTCTGTCTGGAGAAACCAGAGGCTCCCATTCTTCCAGAATGTCCTCCTAGATCCTTATACTTAAGCATGTGAGACTCTGGGATAGGAGACTTGCTTTGATGTGAGTCAAGAAAAGTAGCAGCCCAGGTCAGCCCCTCTGTGAGGTCAGTAGGGAATGGAAGATGCTGGGAATTGGACAGCTGGGACTGGGTGTGCAGCAGATGCAGAAGGATAGAGTCAGGAGCAGGTGAAGGGGATCTTTGAGCATTTTGAAATTCAACCACTACCATGCAAATGAGATCAGTCCAGCATGCAAATAGACAGAATCAAGTTGAGACAGTTAGGGTGGGGGCCAAAAAACCGCCTGGCCCTGGAGCCTTGGACTGGGGATAAGGGCTTCCTCTAGAGCAAGCAGGACTGCTAGAGGAGGAGACTACAGTCAGAGTCGGGGCCCTGAGTACCCAAGCCAGCAGGGATGGGGATTAAGACCTGACGCCCTGCTGTCAGGTTAGAGCTGATGGATTACCACTGGTGGCAGAGCACAAAGGCTCTTCTGTGCTTGGCACCAATGTGTTCCCATCCATCAGAGGGTGGTTTACATGGGGTGGAGGAATATGCAGGAAGAGCCTCTAGGGGCACAAATTTTTCACAGTTCAACTCTGAGAGAGGAACAAGGTGAGAAAAGGGCCAACCTCTCCATTAGAGTTGCGAGGTAAGAGACACCTGGGCTGCCCTAACTTCTCAGTCCTGGAAGGCCCTGTGTCTCTCAGCTGGGACTTAACATAGTCCTCAAGCTACTTACCTACACAGACATACTTACTTACACAAACACATCCACAGAGAGCGATTTATTGAAACCCAGACACACAAGGTCACCCCTAACCTCCCAGTCCTGCCCTCATGTTTGATCTTTAGACTAACTCACCTTGGACATTCAATGATTCTGGGATCTCTTCTCACCCTGCTACAAAATCCTCCAAATAATGCTGATTTGCAAGCCATGCTCTTGCATCTAGATTTTATTGAAATGCACATGCATTCCTGCCACCCAAATCTATTTGGTCCTCATTCACAATAACAGAGAAGTAGCCTAGGCAAACAAAATGTGGGGTCTGTCGGGAGAAACCAGAGGCTCCCATTCTTCCAGAATGTCCTCCTAGATCCTTATACTTAAGCATGTGAGACTCTGGGATAGGAGACTTGCTTTGATGTGAGTCAAGAAAAGTAGCAGCCCAGGTCAGCCCCTCTGTGAGGTCAGTAGGGAATGGAAGATGCTGGGAATTGGACAGCTGGGACTGGGTGTGCAGCAGATGCAGAAGGATAGAGTCAGGAGCAGGTGAAGGGGATCTTTGAGCATTTTGAAATTCAACCACTACCATGCAAATGAGATCAGTCCAGCATGCAAATAGACAGAATCAAGTTGAGACAGTTAGGGTGGGGGCAAAAAACCGCCTGGCCCTGGAGCCTTGGACTGGGGATAAGGGCTTCCTCTAGAGCAAGCAGGACTGCTAGAGGAGGAGACTACAGTCAGAGTCGGGGCCCTGAGTACCCAAGCCAGCAGGGATGGGGATTAAGACCTGACGCCCTGCTGTCAGGTTAGAGCTGATGGATTACCACTGGTGGCAGAGCACAAAGGCTCTTCTGTGCTTGGCACCAATGTGTTCCCATCCATCAGAGGGTGGTTTACATGGGGTGGAGGAATATGCAGGAAGAGCCTCTAGGGGCACAAATTTTTCACAGTTCAACTCTGAGAGAGGAACAAGGTGAGAAAAGGGCCAACCTCTCCATTAGAGTTGCGAGGTAAGAGACACCTGGGCTGCCCTAACTTCTCAGTCCTGGAAGGCCCTGTGTCTCTCAGCTGGGACTTAACATAGTCCTCAAGCTACTTACCTACACAGACATACTTACTTACACAAACACATCCACAGAGAGCGATTTATTGAAACCCAGACACACAAGGTCACCCCTAACCTCCCAGTCCTGCCCTCATGTTTGATCAGAAGCAAATGACACACAGACATAAAGAGAAACTCACACCCAAACTGAGGGCAGGGACCGATCTTATTTACTGCTCTTGCCAATATCCAGTCTTGCCTGGGGAATTATAGAAAGTGGGCTCTCAGGAAACTGAGTTGAGCAGAGAAAGGAATAAACGAATAAATTCCTTCTCTGGATTATATTAAGCACTGTTTCCAGCCTACTCTAGGATCCCCTACTTTGTATAATCATCTTCCCAGGGATGAAATGAAGACGACAGAAAGATCACACCTTATTCACATCAGTGACTCTGACACCCAGCACAGGGTGCACGTTACCTATTCCTTGAATGAAAAAGTGAATGAATAAATATATACACACATGACATGGGGTCATGTTTTCCCTCCCCCTAGTCTTGCTGTTATGGTTCCCTGGAGGCAATGAAGACAACCAGTGAGATAGCCAGAGGGAGAGGCCAGGAGTGGGAGGAGGGGAAAAAGCAAGGAAAGGGATGAATATTTTAGGGGTGTCTCTATGTGCCAGATGCCCTTTCACTAATACAGCAACCATTCCCCTATCATACACATGCATTTTCTCCCAGTTGAATCCATCCTCTTGCCTCTGATAGCTTCTTCAGGTCTTTAGCACTTCACCCCTGGGTCACTGTCATGGTCTTCTATGTAGTCTCCTTGCCTCAAGGCCCTCCACACTGCCCAGGTGGGCCTCATCTCATCTTTGCAGGCTTGCTCATCCGCTTATCTGAACCCTGAGCTCCATACAAACTCATCCACCCAATGAACTCCTTGCCCTTCTCTCCTAGTCTCCCATCCCAGGGTTCTCCCTGCCTCCCTTGCACAGTGACTCCAGCCTTTGGTGGTTTTTATTTTATATGAACTGAAACATTCACTTAATGAACCTACTCATTTGCAAATTGGTCATGGCTCCATGTTTACTGCTGAATTAAAATCTCTCTTTCTTTTGCATTGTAACTTACAAAGTATGCATACCAACTAGATAGTAAGATCCTAGAAATAATCACAGAACAAGCTCAGTTCTCCTGCTTTCATTTTTAGAGGATGAGGTCACACTGTTTAAGAGTGTGGCAGATTGGATCCCATAAAACAAAACGGCACAATTTTGGGGTTTCTATAGTAACTTCAGAATTACTCTTTTCCTCAGCACTCAGAATTAGAGCGTAAATTCCTTCCTGGGGATTATAGAAAGTGGGCTCTCAGGAAACTGAGTTGAGCAGAGAAAGGAATAAACGAATAAATTCCTTCTCTGGATTATATTAAGCACTGTTTCCAGCCTACTCTAGGATCCCCTACTTTGTATAATCATCTTCCCAGGGATGAAATGAAGACGACAGAAAGATCACACCTTATTCACATCAGTGACTCTGACACCCAGCACAGGGTGCACGTTACCTATTCCTTGAATGAAAAAGTGAATGAATAAATATATACACACATGACATGGGGTCATGTTTTCCCTCCCCCTAGTCTTGCTGTTATGGTTCCCTGGAGGCAATGAAGACAACCAGTGAGATAGCCAGAGGGAGAGGCCAGGAGTGGGAGGAGGGGAAAAAGCAAGGAAAGGGATGAATATTTTAGGGGTGTCTCTATGTGCCAGATGCCCTTTCACTAATACAGCAACCATTCCCCTATCATACACATGCATTTTCTCCCAGTTGAATCCATCCTCTTGCCTCTGATAGCTTCTTCAGGTCTTTAGCACTTCACCCCTGGGTCACTGTCATGGTCTTCTATGTAGTCTCCTTGCCTCAAGGCCCTCCACACTGCCCAGGTGGGCCTCATCTCATCTTTGCAGGCTTGCTCATCCGCTTATCTGAACCCTGAGCTCCATACAAACTCATCCACCCAATGAACTCCTTGCCCTTCTCTCCTAGTCTCCCATCCCAGGGTTCTCCCTGCCTCCCTTGCACAGTGACTCCAGCCTTTGGTGGTTTTTATTTTATATGAACTGAAACATTCACTTAATGAACCTACTCATTTGCAAATTGGTCATGGCTCCATGTTTACTGCTGAATTAAAATCTCTCTTTCTTTTGCATTGTAACTTACAAAGTATGCATACCAACTAGATAGTAAGATCCTAGAAATAATCACAGAACAAGCTCAGTTCTCCTGCTTTCATTTTTAGAGGATGAGGTCACACTGTTTAAGAGTGTGGCAGATTGGATCCCAAAAAACAAAACGGCACAATTTTGGGGTTTCTATAGTAACTTCAGCATTACTCTTTTCCTCAGCACTCAGAATTAGAGCGTAAACTGAGGCAAGAGTTTTCTTTTATTTTTTCTTTTCTGTGTGCTAGAAATACTAATAGATTCTTCTTCAGCCTATCTGGTCAGGTAAAGGAAAGTTTACAATCCATACTGCCACTTTTTATCACACTAATAAAATCAAAAACCAAATTAAGGTCTTGTTTTTCCCCCTCAACATGCTTGGGTTAAAAAACATTGTCTATTATGTACCCTCCTCATCTTTGTTCCTTATCCCAAAAGGACACCGACATTTTCCTGGCTTCTCACCATAAACAAAGAGAGGGTGGAATGCTGAGTTTTCCAAGCTCCATCCAGATCTCACCTCTCCTGTGAAGTCATCCCCAGGACCCCGGCACAGTTCCTCTTCCTCTTATTATCCTTGCCACCAACTAGAACGTGTAGCATCAGTCTCACCTGTCATATGAGGAGAGATCAGATTCAGTCCAGTGTCCTAGGGGAAAAGAAACTAGGATCCAAGGATAGAAGATACAGGGTGCAGACTGCAGTTCAAAACCTAGAAGGGGGCTTCCCCTGGTGGTCCAGTGGATAAGGACGCCGCCTCGCAGTGCAAGGGGCGCTGGTTTGATCCCTGGCCTGGGAAGATCCCACGTGCCGCGGAGCGGCTGGACCGATGTGTCCAATCACCGAGCCGGAGCTCTGGAGCGCCTGCAGACGCCACCGCAATGGGAGGACCGCAGGAGCCAAAGAACAAAGACGGATGAAAATAGAGAAATGAAAGACCAATAGAAGTGGCCCGCCCGCTCCCCTCCCTCCCCAACCCGACCCCCACCCAAAATAAATAAATAAATAAATCTAAAAAAAAAAAAACCACCTAGAAGGGCCCCCTGCACATCAGCAGAATGGGCTGCTTTGTGAAGTCAGCAGATGTTGAACAATGGCCACCAGGGAAGGGAATTCAGTTATCAGGGCCTCCATAGAACTAGGTGGCCAGTAGGGTTTACTAGATGGTAAGGTTCTCAAGGGTAGAGACCCTGCTTGGTCATCCCTGTAACCCTTGAGTCCTAAGACTGAGCCTTGTTCACTACTGATCTCTGAGGCCTGCCTACTGTATTGAGAACATTTTTCTCTCAGACCCCAAAGCATCTGCTGAGAGGAGACTGTATGAGAGGCCCAAAGATTAAGTAGTCCCTCCTCCAACTGACATTTGGGAATTGGATATATATAAAGCTGATGGTTCATATGTGAAGGCCAGAACAACCAAGCCAAGTGGTCAAGGAGAGGGTATATTTAAACTCAGCTTGAAGAATTCTGCTTTCTTTTTCCCACCTCACCCACATTAAAGAGATAGGAAAATCCTGGTGTCTATATGGGGCATGAAACAAAGCTGGAAAAGTGACATAGGAGGACAGATAAATGATTCAGAGTGGGAGAGGGAGGAGACAGAGGGCTTAATAGATCTTGACTCTACCACTATGAGGAAGATGGTAATGTTTAGACTATAAAGTTCTAATCTCTGCTCTGATCCTGGTCAGCTGTATTAAAGAGAAAACATCCACTGACCCCTACCAAAAAGGAGAACAAAACCAAAGAATTCTTTTTGCCTCAATTTATCCCCAATCACAAGAGACCTAAGAAATATATGATGTCAAAGCTGCTTTAAAAATCTAGACATTGAATCCATCTGCCAGTCCTTATCCTGGCTATTAAGTATCAATAAATGTCCCCAAACTGAAGCACTGTCTCCCTCTGGAAAGGGAATCTTTTAAAGAATTTCACCACAGATATAGTCTGGGTTAAGTGCTGTGAGGAAGCAGGGAGATGAATAAATTGACTTCCTAAAGCCCCTTCCAGCCTACATCTAGCCTTTCCTTATTCTTTTCTCCACCCACTCCTCTTCGTTGAGACTAGCAGCAGGCAGGCCGCCCAGCTAGGAGTAACTGAAAGGAGCAGATGAGAGGAGAATCTATGTCAGGCCCATCAGCAGAATGGGCTGCTTTGTGAAGTCAGCAGATGTTGAACAATGGCCACCAGGGAAGGGAATTCAGTTATCAGGGCCTCCATAGAACTAGGTGGCCAGTAGGGTTTACTAGATGGTAAGGTTCTCAAGGGTAGAGACCCTGCTTGGTCATCCCTGTAACCCTTGAGTCCTAAGACTGAGCCTTGTTCACTACTGATCTCTGAGGCCTGCCTACTGTATTGAGAACATTTTTCTCTCAGACCCCAAAGCATCTGCTGAGAGGAGACTGTATGAGAGGCCCAAAGATTAAGTAGTCCCTCCTCCAACTGACATTTGGGAATTGGATATATATAAAGCTGATGGTTCATATGTGAAGGCCAGAACAACCAAGCCAAGTGGTCAAGGAGAGGGTATATTTAAACTCAGCTTGAAGAATTCTGCTTTCTCTTCTTCCCACCTCACCCACATTAAAGAGATAGGAAAATCCTGGTGTCTATATGGGGCATGAAACAAAGCTGGAAAAGTGACATAGGAGGACAGATAAATGATTCAGAGTGGGAGAGGGAGGAGACAGAGGGCTTAATAGATCTTGACTCTACCACTATGAGGAAGATGGTAATGTTTAGACTATAAAGTTCTAATCTCTGCTCTGATCCTGGTCAGCTGTATTAAAGAGAAAACATCCACTGACCCCTACCAAAAAGGAGAACAAAACCAAAGAATTCTTTTTGCCTCAATTTATCCCCAATCACAAGAGACCTAAGAAATATATGATGTCAAAGCTGCTT
Source organism: Tragulus kanchil (assembly GCA_022376925.1). Classification (NCBI taxonomy): domain Eukaryota; kingdom Metazoa; phylum Chordata; class Mammalia; order Artiodactyla; family Tragulidae; genus Tragulus; species Tragulus kanchil. The sequence goes on along the minus strand of JAIOJX010000024.1, from coordinate 76,022,998 downwards.
TAAAAATCTAGACATTGAATCCATCTGCCAGTCCTTATCCTGGCTATTAAGTATCAATAAATGTCCCCAAACTGAAGCACTGTCTCCCTCTGGAAAGGGAATCTTTTAAAGAATTTCACCACAGATATAGTCTGGGTTAAGTGCTGTGAGGAAGCAGGGAGATGAATAAATTGACTTCCTAAAGCCCCTTCCAGCCTACATCTAGCCTTTCCTTATTCTTTTCTCCACCCACTCCTCTTCGTTGAGACTAGCAGCAGGCAGGCCGCCCAGCTAGGAGTAACTGAAAGGAGCAGATGAGAGGAGAATCTATGTCCTCCCCCACCTCCCCAGCCCCCATGGGGGCTGTCGAGAAATGAAAACTAGTCAAATTACACCCTATGACCTCCCTCCCAGCTCACGGGAGCTGGCTAGGGGTAGGCTAGCTTGGTCAGAGGCGGGGTGGGGAGCCGTGTGCAGGGGGAGAGGGAAGGGGAATCACATCTAATCCACTGTAAACGTCTTGATGTGCAGCAACAGCTTAGAGAGGGGCTCAGGTTTCTGTGGTGTTGGCTATATTTATCTCTGGTTCCATGCCAGTGAGGAGGGTTTAAATGGCAGCCAGCAGTTGGCGTGAGGGGCTGCAAGAGCTTTGGGGCTGGTGGCAGGAACAAGTCTTTTCTGACCCCATGGAGCTGTATGAGACATCCCCCTACTTCTATCAAGAACCTCACTTTTATGACGGGGAAAACTACCTGCCTGTCCACCTCCAGGGCTTCGAGCCACCGGGCTATGAGCGGACTGAGCTCAGCTTCAGTCCTGAGGCCCGAGTACCCCTTGAAGACAAAGGGCTGGGGACCCCGGAACACTGCCCAGGCCAGTGCCTGCCGTGGGCTTGTAAAGTGTGTAAGAGGAAGTCGGTGTCTGTGGACCGGCGGCGGGCAGCCACTCTGAGGGAGAAGCGCAGACTCAAAAAGGTGAATGAAGCCTTTGAAGCCCTAAAGAGGAGCACCCTGCTCAACCCCAACCAGCGGTTGCCCAAAGTGGAGATCCTGCGCAGTGCCATCCAGTACATAGAGCGCCTGCAGGCCCTGCTCAGCTCCCTCAACCAGGAGGAGCGTGATCTCCACTACCAAGGTGGGGGCGGACCCCAGCCAGGGGTAAGTAGCCATCCCACCCACCTATTCCAGAGGGAGGGAGTACAGGAGGCACCTGAGCAGCCTTGGGGGACCCTGTGGTGGTGCTCAGTCAGATGGCTGTAGTGGTAGCCAGGCAGGGTCTTAAAGAGGTTGTAAGATGCCTTGCTTTCAGCCCAACCTTCCAGCCTACATCTAGCCTTTCCTTATTCTTTTCTCCACCCACTCCTCTTCGTTGAGACTAGCAGCAGGCAGGCCGCCCAGCTAGGAGTAACTGAAAGGAGCAGATGAGAGGAGAATCTATGTCCTCCCCCACCTCCCCAGCCCCCATGGGGGCTGTCGAGAAATGAAAACTAGTCAAATTACACCCTATGACCTCCCTCCCAGCTCACGGGAGCTGGCTAGGGGTAGGCTAGCTTGGTCAGAGGCGGGGTGGGGAGCCGTGTGCAGGGGGAGAGGGAAGGGGAATCACATCTAATCCACTGTAAACGTCTTGATGTGCAGCAACAGCTTAGAGAGGGGCTCAGGTTTCTGTGGTGTTGGCTATATTTATCTCTGGTTCCATGCCAGTGAGGAGGGTTTAAATGGCAGCCAGCAGTTGGCGTGAGGGGCTGCAAGAGCTTTGGGGCTGGTGGCAGGAACAAGTCTTTTCTGACCCCATGGAGCTGTATGAGACATCCCCCTACTTCTATCAAGAACCTCACTTTTATGACGGGGAAAACTACCTGCCTGTCCACCTCCAGGGCTTCGAGCCACCGGGCTATGAGCGGACTGAGCTCAGCTTCAGTCCTGAGGCCCGAGTACCCCTTGAAGACAAAGGGCTGGGGACCCCGGAACACTGCCCAGGCCAGTGCCTGCCGTGGGCTTGTAAAGTGTGTAAGAGGAAGTCGGTGTCTGTGGACCGGCGGCGGGCAGCCACTCTGAGGGAGAAGCGCAGACTCAAAAAGGTGAATGAAGCCTTTGAAGCCCTAAAGAGGAGCACCCTGCTCAACCCCAACCAGCGGTTGCCCAAAGTGGAGATCCTGCGCAGTGCCATCCAGTACATAGAGCGCCTGCAGGCCCTGCTCAGCTCCCTCAACCAGGAGGAGCGTGATCTCCACTACCAAGGTGGGGGCGGACCCCAGCCAGGGGTAAGTAGCCATCCCACCCACCTATTCCAGAGGGAGGGAGTACAGGAGGCACCTGAGCAGCCTTGGGGGACCCTGTGGTGGGGCTCAGTCAGATGGCTGTAGTGGTAGCCAGGCAGGGTCTTAAAGAGGTTGTAAGATGCCTTGCTTTTCTTACAGCTGGACTTCTCAGCTGGCCTCCTGTGTCCCCCTGTCCTTTCCAGACAAGAAAAGGCAAGAGGGAGGAGAGGAATTGTTGGGGTGTGTGGTGGCACAGGACTGAAGGAGGGATCCAGAAACAAGTCCAGAGAAGACTGCTTTGCCCCTCACCCAACCCCATCCTGGGTATGGCTCAGAAGAGAGGAAACCTGCTCAGTCTCTATCATGAAACCCCAACAGGCTTGGCCTAAGTTGGGCCAGACATTCTGTTTCCTTCACCCTTATCACATGGTCAGGAAAACCATAGACTCCTCCTTGGTCTGTGTGTTCTATAAAGGCAGAAACGTCACCCAGGATGGACACTAGGAAGACCTGAAGTGGGGATTCTGTGGCTAGATGAAAGGAGGTAATTTTGAAGATTCTGCAACAGGTAGTGGGATAGGCTGGAGGGCCGCAGCCTCTGGCCCATCCTCCAATCCTACTACTGGTACTTCTGCCCATTGGTACTGGACAAAGAGACACCACCAAGAATGGTGGTGCCCTGACCTTGGGCCTTTACCCTTTCCTGCAGGTGCCCAGTGAATGCAACTCCCATAGTGCCTCCTGCAGTCCACAATGGGGCAGTGCACTGGAGTTTGGCCCCAATCCAGCAGGTAAGTGAGACCAGGACCCTGGTTACTTTGACTCAAATCACAGTCTGTTTCTAGGCCCAGTTCTTCCCTCTTCCCTTACTCCCTGCTCCAGTCCTTGGCTTCTCTAAGGACTTTTTGAAACCATGGCCCCAGATGGTGGGACAGAAGGTCCTGTGCTCCCCTGAATCTTTGACCAGCTAAGGAGTTGTCTAGGCCTCCTGCAACTGCCCAATTGGTGCCCAGTGGCTGACTTTCCCCACAAGAAGAACAGTGTCCCTGTCCCAAGGATCCATGGGACTTGCTGAGTCAATGCTGCAAAACTGGGGCAGCAAAGAGCAGTTCCAGTCTCCCACGATACACTATTCTAGCTCTACCTCAGAATAGCTGCTTCCAAATTCTAACCCCACCAGAGGATTTCAGAGAGGGCACACTTACATTCATATACATATACACATATGGGCATATAGCATTAGGAAAGGCATGAGCTGCGGAGTAGGATCCCAAGCTTCTCTCACCCATCCATCCTGGAAAATATGTGCTACTCCAAAGAGCTCAGCTGCTGTCTTGGGCTATCAGATCCTTTCATCAACCAAATAACATCTTCCTATCTTCTCTTTATAGATCATCTTCTCACAGTGGACCCTACAGATGCCCACAATCTACACTCCCTCACCTCCATTGTGGACAGCATCACAGTGGAGGATGTCGGTGTGGCTTTCCCAGATGAAACTATGCCAAACTGAGATTGTCTGCAGGATGGGCATCCACGAGAGCCCCACAAGCTGGCCACAGATGCCACCACTTCTGCAGCAGGGTTCTTCTAAGCCAGGCTGTCCTGATGATAGGAAGCCAGCCCTGGGGCTGCCAAATGCCATACTATCCCCCTCCTCATCCATTTAAGGTTTAACCTGCTACCCAGAGAGAGAATGAATGCTCTCATTTAGCTGACTTGTTAGAGCAAAGAAGCAGTTTGTTTCCAGGGAGATAAAGCAGGGGACCAGAATGCCCCCTTTTGCAAGCCCCTTGGTCAGGGGGCAACTCAGGATCTTCTCTTTGATCATTATGCAGCCTCCAATTTCCACTCCCTGAAAAGGTACAGTTGGAGAGACAAAGACAGTGTCCTGACCTGGACGAACTATGCACATCCCCTGTTCTTGTCTTTTACTATGCCAGTGGCTGGGCTGGGCCTGCCCTGAATTGAGAGAAAGGAGAGGAACAATCCTCTGTTCCCAAATCACTGGGGGGCCAAGCTTTTACCGTGGATATTGGGAACCTTCCAGTGGTTTTATGTTTTGTTTTGTGTTGTGTGTTGTTTGTAAAGCTGCCATCTGACCAAGGTCTCTGTGCTGAAGTTGCCAGGGACAGGTGGGGTGGGGGGGGGCAGGGGCTCCTGGGGTGATTAATTTTGTTAACTAAGCATTGTGTGGTTTTGCCATTGTTTTGTATATTTTTTGCTAACTTATTTGGATTTCTTTTTTAAAAAATAAACAAAGACTGGGTGCAAGGACAGTGTCTGTGATGATATATAGGGAAGAGATTGATGCTACAGCCTCTTCCACCACGGTGGTCCAGACAAATTGCAGAGCCAGGGCATGTAGATCAGATGGGCTCCAAAAGCACCATGTTGCTGGTAGTCACTAGGTACTGGGACCCCTGCGTTTTTACCATTACAAAGGAAGCCAGGTCTGGTTCACTGGATGGGCAAAAACAAAATTGTACAGAAATCAGTGTGGGACACACAGGAAATTCCATTCAGCATTGTGTTACTCTTTAATTCATAGACAGTGTTCACTACACTCCATGCCAATAAGTCCATTCCCTTCCTATTAACTGAGCATGCTCATATTCCTAGGACTCAGAACACAGCCAGTAGACTTGGGTGCAGAGCTGGAATTTGTGGGTTTTCCCTCTCTAATCCCTGCCTCTCCTCTGGTGCAACATTAGCAGGAGTTCCATGAGGAAGTGGGAGGGCCAAATTAGGGTGACTGAGGTCAGACACTATCACTTTCTTCCAGGCCAAACAGCATGCCCCCTCACCATATCCTCCATTACTCCAGGCTGCAGGAGATTCTGAACCGTCAACATCTCAGAGAATGAAGGCAATTTTGTTGGGGGTGGGAGGAAAAGGTTTATAGGAAACAATCAAAGGAAACAAAGCTAGGACTCTCTTCATATGGGATGCCATTTTCCAATGACTGACTTCTCAAAGGGGAGAAGGTGGGTGGACAATTGAGAATAAAGAATTTGGATAAAGATCACATAATGTTACCTGAGAAGCCATCAGGAGCAACAATTGGAATGGACTAAAAACTTTGTTAATTTCAACTGCTTCAGGCTGTGTATGATTTATTGCCGATTATAAGTTTCAGAATTATTACAGAAGTTGGCAGATTCAGAGTGTGTACATTACCGCCTCCATTCAATCCTTTAGGGCCCTTTAGAACAGACTTAACCCAGTTTTATCAACCAGGCTCCGATCCCTATTCTGCACTTGCTCTGGGCTCAGCTGAGCCATCTCTACCACACCTCTTCCTGACTACTCCTGGAGAGGGAAAACAACACACTGCTCCTGGAGGTCTCTCCAGAAACTCCATATAAGCAAAAGGAGAAGGAAGTCTCAGAGTAGGCTCACAGAACTCAGGTGAGAGTACAGAAGTGAGGGTCTCCTCCAGGGCTTGATCACCCCCAACCACCAGTCAGGGTTGGGTCTTTTGGGAATCATAAACAGACTTAATCTGTCCCCATTTGTGAGATTTTCTTTTTTGGGTTTATATCACTGTGCTTACAGCTGTGGACAGGTGCTGATGTTTGCCATTCCAGTAAACAAAAAAATGTTGCCTGCCATCAAACTATCAGACACTGTAGTGGCAAGGTGTGCCCAAAGGGGAATCCAGGATAGAGAAAAAACAGGAAACACCATGTGCTTCAGATATAGGCCTTAGACTATTAAAATGCATATGTAAAGGATAATTTCAATGAGCCCAGACTCTTGCATGGGCATGGTCTGACCATAAGAAAGGCACTCATCTCTACTGAGGAACGGATAGGCTCTTGGGATGCTGGATATGTTTTTTTCAAGTTTATTCCTTCTCAATTATCATGTTAATTGGAATCTGAGGTTGATATTCATAATCTTACAAATGAACAGTTCTCAGCAATGGCTATTGTGGTTGACTGTCAGGTGTAGTCATTGTCTATTTCTTTCTTTCTTAGTCAGTCCTAAGTCCTTAAGACTCCCATCCAGAAGAAACAATTTCCTGCAATTTTACATGTGTGAATGGCAAATTTTTGCCAAACTGGAGCCCAGCCTCACTCATTATTCTTGCGGGATAAACATTTGTCATCAAAGCATGGGACATTCTTAAGTTAACAAATGCTTAACCTGTACAACTGAATTATAGATAAGGCTCCAATTAATGAGTAATAGTTCTTTACGGAAATAAACTTAAATTTGGTCTCCAATAGAAGCACCTGTAATAAATCAAACAGCTTCACTCAACTGTTGCCTAATAATGAACTTAGGGAATGTTAGAATAAAAAAAATAAGAATTATTTGAAGTTGATATACCAATTGTGTTTAGAGGGAACTTCTGGGCTCAGCGCATCTCACACCTCTTCCTGACTACTCCTGGAGGAAAACAACACACTGCTCCTGGAGGTCTCTCCAGAAACTCCATATAAGCAAAAGGAGAAGGAAGTCTCAGAGTAGGCTCACAGAACTCAGGTGAGAGTACAGAAGTGAGGGTCTCCTCCAGGGCTTGATCACCCCCAACCACCAGTCAGGGTTGGGTCTTTTGGGAATCATAAACAGACTTAATCTGTCCCCATTTGTGAGATTTTCTTTTTTGGGTTTATATCACTGTGCTTACAGCTGTGGACAGGTGCTGATGTTTGCCATTCCAGTAAACAAAAAAATGTTGCCTGCCATCAAACTATCAGACACTGTAGTGGCAAGGTGTGCCCAAAGGGGAATCCAGGATAGAGAAAAAACAGGAAACACCATGTGCTTCAGATATAGGCCTTAGACTATTAAAATGCATATGTAAAGGATAATTTCAATGAGCCCAGACTCTTGCATGGGCATGGTCTGACCATAAGAAAGGCACTCATCTCTACTGAGGAACGGATAGGCTCTTGGGATGCTGGATATGTTTTTTTCAAGTTTATTCCTTCTCAATTATCATGTTAATTGGAATCTGAGGTTGATATTCATAATCTTACAAATGAACAGTTCTCAGCAATGGCTATTGTGGTTGACTGTCAGGTGTAGTCATTGTCTATTTCTTTCTTTCTTAGTCAGTCCTAAGTCCTTAAGACTCCCATCCAGAAGAAACAATTTCCTGCAATTTTACATGTGTGAATGGCAAATTTTTGCCAAACTGGAGCCCAGCCTCACTCATTATTCTTGCGGGATAAACATTTGTCATCAAAGCATGGGACATTCTTAAGTTAACAAATGCTTAACCTGTACAACTGAATTATAGATAAGGCTCCAATTAATGAGTAATAGTTCTTTACGGAAATAAACTTAAATTTGGTCTCCAATAGAAGCACCTGTAATAAATCAAACAGCTTCACTCAACTGTTGCCTAATAATGAACTTAGGGAATGTTAGAATAAAAAAAATAAGAATTATTTGAAGTTGATATACCAATTGTGTTTAGAGGGGAACTTCTTGGAGTATTTAGATAATCAGTGTTAATTGCAGAACACATAAAGTGCTATTTGCTGCACTTTAGTAAACATCCTTGGGTATCTAACCTATCTTGCAGAGTGAAAAACCTTTTGAATTAAGTGTTGCAGGTGTAGTAGGTGGTTGGACCAGCTGGAGAGGTAGGTAAAGGGGGTACAATGGAGGTGAGAGAAGAGGAGCCCCTCAGCTCATGTTAACTATTTCATGTGTAAGACTCAACACGCCATGTCCCTGGTATTGTCTGAATTCCTTGTTTTTGGCTTCCAGGTTATGGAAGAGATGCCCGGAGGTGAGCTAAAGCTCAGGAATAACTGAAGATTGTGGGCTGGCCTAGGGTCTTGGCTAGGGATGCATCACCTAGACCCAGAGGGGATCTCCAGACCTCACAGTGATTCAGGCTGTGCCTCACCCCTCAGACACAGGCAACCACCAAATCTCTGCCCCTCACTATGCTGGGTACATTCTTAACTGGAGAGCAGGCAAAAAAGCAGTGTTAGAAAGAAAGAAACTAAGGGTCAACATGATGTCGGTGGTCTCATCCCAAATGCAGCATGTCTAATATCAAGTTCACTTTTCTACATAAACCTGTTCCATCTACATTTCCCACCTCAGTGGCTGTCAATGCTGGGAAATTGTAGTTTTCCTGGATTCCTTCAGATCTTACTCCTGTAGTCAGTTGGTCACCAAAGCTGGTCAACTCTACCTTTCATCATTGAGACGGTAGTAGGGGACCCCCAGAGGCTTGTAGGCACTAGACCATCAATTTCTCTTGCCTGTTTGGCCTCCCTGAGTCAAAGGCTGCCTTGTCTTGTTCCCATTCTATCATCTGTGCCCATGGACTCTGCTGCCCTATATTTATCAGTGGGACGGTTACCCTTGTAGAGGATACAAGGCTGTATTATGCTGCCATCAGGGCATGCACCATGGAAGTGAATAGAAGAAACAAGGCTCCATGAAGATAACAGGAACCAAGTACCATATGAGTGGTAAAGAGTTTGAGAAAAAAAAAATAAGAATTATTTGAAGTTGATATACCAATTGTGTTTAGAGGGGAACTTCTTGGAGTATTTAGATAATCAGTGTTAATTGCAGAACACATAAAGTGCTATTTGCTGCACTTTAGTAAACATCCTTGGGTATCTAACCTATCTTGCAGAGTGAAAAACCTTTTGAATTAAGTGTTGCAGGTGTAGTAGGTGGTTGGACCAGCTGGAGAGGTAGGTAAAGGGGGTACAATGGAGGTGAGAGAAGAGGAGCCCCTCAGCTCATGTTAACTATTTCATGTGTAAGACTCAACACGCCATGTCCCTGGTATTGTCTGAATTCCTTGTTTTTGGCTTCCAGGTTATGGAAGAGATGCCCGGAGGTGAGCTAAAGCTCAGGAATAACTGAAGATTGTGGGCTGGCCTAGGGTCTTGGCTAGGGATGCATCACCTAGACCCAGAGGGGATCTCCAGACCTCACAGTGATTCAGGCTGTGCCTCACCCCTCAGACACAGGCAACCACCAAATCTCTGCCCCTCACTATGCTGGGTACATTCTTAACTGGAGAGCAGGCAAAAAAGCAGTGTTAGAAAGAAAGAAACTAAGGGTCAACATGATGTCGGTGGTCTCATCCCAAATGCAGCATGTCTAATATCAAGTTCACTTTTCTACATAAACCTGTTCCATCTACATTTCCCACCTCAGTGGCTGTCAATGCTGGGAAATTGTAGTTTTCCTGGATTCCTTCAGATCTTACTCCTGTAGTCAGTTGGTCACCAAAGCTGGTCAACTCTACCTTTCATCATTGAGACGGTAGTAGGGGACCCCCAGAGGCTTGTAGGCACTAGACCATCAATTTCTCTTGCCTGTTTGGCCTCCCTGAGTCAAAGGCTGCCTTGTCTTGTTCCCATTCTATCATCTGTGCCCATGGACTCTGCTGCCCTATATTTATCAGTGGGACGGTTACCCTTGTAGAGGATACAAGGCTGTATTATGCTGCCATCAGGGCATGCACCATGGAAGTGAATAGAAGAAACAAGGCTCCATGAAGATAACAGGAACCAAGTACCATATGAGTGGTAAAGAGTTTGAGAAAGGAAGCTGAGGGAGACAGCTTCAGGGCAGGGGCTTGAGTTCACTTAAAAGAAGTGACTTACATCTGTTAACACTATTAGTAGTGGCTCAGAAGTTTTGACAAACTTCTGCACAACTGTATCTCACCAGTTGAATTGTCTCGGCTTTACAATTTCTTGTTCTACAAAACCGTGATGATGACAGATCACAGGGCTGTGAAGATTTAATGCGATAATACATTTAGCATGCTCAGAACAGTGTCTGGCACACAATAGTTCTTAAATTTTAGCTTTATTTAGCAATAACCCTTATGTAAACCCTCTGAGATAATGTTGCCTCATTTATTCATGTAAGTATATAGACCTAGGGTTCGGGTTAGATTGACTTAAAGGAGCTTCCTCACAGCCTGATGGGAAACAGACTAGAGAGGACAAAGACTAGGCAGCATGATAGTGTGCACTGACTGCCAAGGGCAAACAGGGTTGCTTGTTTTATACTTCTGCTGAGGAGAGACAGGCAATGTCTGCCAGGTGATACTTAGAGTGAGTCTAGAAGGTTCACAGCTACAAAAGGCAAGAGAAGTATTTGTGCTGTCTTTTGGTGATGGGCCTGGATAGACACATTTCTGAGTTAGGTTGACTCAAAACTGGTGGGAGGAAGAGAGGGTACTGGAAAAAATCCTGATGGCCTCTTGCCCTATACTAAGGAACTGGATCTCAGGTCTAGAGGTGCTGGGGAGCCACTACAAAAGTGAACAGCAGAGTGATATGACTAAAGGGCATTTAGCATCAGTAACTCTGGCATCAGTATAAAAGTCTATAAAGACAGTGAAGCAGGTATGTACAGAGGAAGAAGAGGAAATAAATCAATCCCAGCAGTCAGGACTCCTCACTCCTTTTCCTATACTCCTTTGGCACAAGTAACCTAAACATTAACCTATCAATTCCATGGTTATATAAGTAAACAGCAGGTTATTAACTATAAGTTTAAGAAATTCTGATATTTACTTTCCAGAATACGCAGCCCTTTTAAGCTAGATGATGGAAGTTGAGAAAGGAAGCAGGAACCAAGTGAGTGGTAAAGAGTTTGAGAAAGGAAGCTGAGGGAGACAGCTTCAGGGCAGGGGCTTGAGTTCACTTAAAAGAAGTGACTTACATCTGTTAACACTATTAGTAGTGGCTCAGAAGTTTTGACAAACTTCTGCACAACTGTATCTCACCAGTTGAATTGTCTCGGCTTTACAATTTCTTGTTCTACAAAACCGTGATGATGACAGATCACAGGGCTGTGAAGATTTAATGCGATAATACATTTAGCATGCTCAGAACAGTGTCTGGCACACAATAGTTCTTAAATTTTAGCTTTATTTAGCAATAACCCTTATGTAAACCCTCTGAGATAATGTTGCCTCATTTATTCATGTAAGTATATAGACCTAGGGTTCGGGTTAGATTGACTTAAAGGAGCTTCCTCACAGCCTGATGGGAAACAGACTAGAGAGGACAAAGACTAGGCAGCATGATAGTGTGCACTGACTGCCAAGGGCAAACAGGGTTGCTTGTTTTATACTTCTGCTGAGGAGAGACAGGCAATGTCTGCCAGGTGATACTTAGAGTGAGTCTAGAAGGTTCACAGCTACAAAAGGCAAGAGAAGTATTTGTGCTGTCTTTTGGTGATGGGCCTGGATAGACACATTTCTGAGTTAGGTTGACTCAAAACTGGTGGGAGGAAGAGAGGTACTGGAAAAAATCCTGATGGCCTCTTGCCCTATACTAAGGAACTGGATCTCAGGTCTAGAGGTGCTGGGGAGCCACTACAAAAGTGAACAGCAGAGTGATATGACTAAAGGGCATTTAGCATCAGTAACTCTGGCATCAGTATAAAAGTCTATAAAGACAGTGAAGCAGGTATGTACAGAGGAAGAAGAGGAAATAAATCAATCCCAGCAGTCAGGACTCCTCACTCCTTTTCCTATACTCCTTTGGCACAAGTAACCTAAACATTAACCTATCAATTCCATGGTTATATAAGTAAACAGCAGGTTATTAACTATAAGTTTAAGAAATTCTGATATTTACTTTCCAGAATACAGCAGCCCTTAAGACTTTGGAATAAGCTAGATGTATCAGGTAAGCTCAAAGTTTTGTTTTGTTTTTTTTTTTTTAAAAAGACCAGAGTCATATGTATGTTGTCTCAAGACCAGTTTATTTATTGGTATGTACACACCCACACTCAACACTCATACATACCATTTTTGATGCACTGAGCCAGGACAGTACTGAGAAGGGACCTGATAAGATACAGGAGGCTGGTGGGGGCAGTGGGGAGGGGATGGGTCACTGGTGACTCTCCAGATAAAAGTACATTGATTGAGGGCAGAAGATACAGCAAGACAAGAACCTTCCATCACTGTATGCATAACCTCCCTGGAATACATCCCTGAATAGACCTGGATCCTGCCAGATGCTGCCTTATGACATAACCAATTAAGATAAGCTTGAGTTGCAGCTGGGGCTGAATTTCCCACTTAGCTAGCCCATCATAGTTCCCTGAAGGAATCATATGGCTTTATGGTCTCCAAGTATATCAATCATAGGAATCTTGGGTTTCTCCATAATCTTAACATCCATTACCAAGGTATAGGGGTTCTTTCTCTTCATCAGCTTGTTTTCTGTTCAAGAACTCCTCCAGCTCCATTCCCAGTGGCTTGACAGACAGGAAGGGCAGGGAACAATGAGGGAGAGCAAGGGCAGGTGAATACCTTGCCCACACCCATAGGAGCCCACCCAGCCCCACTACTGTTAGACTCCTCTATTGAAAAGTAGCAGAAGGCTCTAAGCATGGCACTGTCCCACACTCCATCACTCCTGCTATACAGGGTGCTCTGACCCATCATCTCAACTGCTAGCCTAGCCCCTACTCAAACCCAAATCATCAGCTTGCAAACTAATTGCTCAGCCACCTGAAGGGTGGCACCGCACTGGTCCCTCTCCAGGAAACATGCCCAGGCACTTTTCCTCTACTCTTACTTGAAGGAAGCCCTGGGTTCATCAGCTTACCCTAAACTTGGGTTCAAGCACTTTCAGGCACCTTGGAAGGAGTATGTGGGTGCAGAAGAGGAATTTCTTGGAAATGACATTCCTATCAAACCAGGACTCATATCCCTCAGCCATAGATGCCACCATGCTGCTCAGAAAAGCAAAAGAAACTGGGCAGGTCTCAGGAATTTCTCGAGGAGGCAGCCCTTGAACACCAAAAGAACCCTGAACTAAGGCTGGCAGTTTGGGGACAAACAGGAGAATGACAGTCTTCACCAACATTGAATTTCCTGGATCTAGGGCATGATTCACTAAAGGGTAAGCTTTATTTTCTTACTAGGATATCAGGGGAAGAAAACCTCAGATTACCTTTCTTTCCCAAACCAGACTTTATGGCCAACATGTTAATATATACTCAGTACACTCATTAGGTACATTCTTACAGGGCTGGGATTATCAAAGAAGCAGAGGATGGGGGAGAGCAAGGGAAAAGATACTGGGAGCCCAGCTGTCAGTGCCTGGTTGGCTCGGTTGTGTCCCAGAGCTAAGATCCACACAATCCCCCCTCCCGCCAGGACAGCAACAGCTCTACCCTACAGTTGGGTAGGCATTCCCACCACCGCTTGGGCTTAAAGCTACCACAGAACAATGGTTCTCCCTTACTGGGGAGGAGGGCTGAATTTCCCCATGCTTATTCTTGATGTTTGGGATTCAACTTAAACCAGGGCCTAGAATCTCCATCTTAGCTTTCCTCTCTTCCAAGGTTCATCACCCTGAGGAAAAATAGGGCCTTCTACACCCCTCCCACCCGCTAAGGATGTTCTGAAGCTGAGGCAGGAGCTGCAGCTGCACAAATGAGTTGGGAGAGGGAAAATGATGCAGGTGCCAAAAGCAGATGAACAGTCAAGAGATGAACAGAAACCAGGACAGATAACCCAAGCAAGGAAGGTTGAAGCGCCCTTTTCTTGGATGGATCACCCCAGCCCTTGGTGCTGTGTCCTGATCTCTAGTGGGGTGTGCAGTCCAGACTGTCTAAATGTAGAGGGAAGGTGAAGTCCATCAGTCTTTGGCTGCCTTCCCTCTCCCTCCCCCAGACCCATAAGCATGGACACCCTGGTTGCCTCCACAGCACCAGGAGACCCAGGGACATCCCAGAGAGTCTTATAAGGGGCACAGGCTGGACTTAGGGTAGTGGGTTGCTGAAGAGGAATTTCTTGGAAATGACATTCCTATCAAACCAGGACTCATATCCCTCAGCCATAGATGCCACCATGCTGCTCAGAAAAGCAAAAGAAACTGGGCAGGTCTCAGGAATTTCTCGAGGAGGCAGCCCTTGAACACCAAAAGAACCCTGAACTAAGGCTGGCAGTTTGGGGACAAACAGGAGAATGACAGTCTTCACCAACATTGAATTTCCTGGATCTAGGGCATGATTCACTAAAGGGTAAGCTTTATTTTCTTACTAGGATATCAGGGGAAGAAAACCTCAGATTACCTTTCTTTCCCAAACCAGACTTTATGGCCAACATGTTAATATATACTCAGTACACTCATTAGGTACATTCTTACAGGGCTGGGATTATCAAAGAAGCAGAGGATGGGGGAGAGCAAGGGAAAAGATACTGGGAGCCCAGCTGTCAGTGCCTGGTTGGCTCGGTTGTGTCCCAGAGCTAAGATCCACACAATCCCCCCTCCCGCCAGGACAGCAACAGCTCTACCCTACAGTTGGGTAGGCATTCCCACCACCGCTTGGGCTTAAAGCTACCACAGAACAATGGTTCTCCCTTACTGGGGAGGAGGGCTGAATTTCCCCATGCTTATTCTTGATGTTTGGGATTCAACTTAAACCAGGGCCTAGAATCTCCATCTTAGCTTTCCTCTCTTCCAAGGTTCATCACCCTGAGGAAAAATAGGGCCTTCTACACCCCTCCCACCCGCTAAGGATGTTCTGAAGCTGAGGCAGGAGCTGCAGCTGCACAAATGAGTTGGGAGAGGGAAAATGATGCAGGTGCCAAAAGCAGATGAACAGTCAAGAGATGAACAGAAACCAGGACAGATAACCCAAGCAAGGAAGGTTGAAGCGCCCTTTTCTTGGATGGATCACCCCAGCCCTTGGTGCTGTGTCCTGATCTCTAGTGGGGTGTGCAGTCCAGACTGTCTAAATGTAGAGGGAAGGTGAAGTCCATCAGTCTTTGGCTGCCTTCCCTCTCCCTCCCCCAGACCCATAAGCATGGACACCCTGGTTGCCTCCACAGCACCAGGAGACCCAGGGACATCCCAGAGAGTCTTATAAGGGGCACAGGCTGGACTTAGGGTAGTGGGTTGCTGAGTAGACCAGTATATTCTGAGAGATGAGAGTAGGAGACCTGGGAGTATGAGGAACCAGAAGGCGGAGTAATGGCTATCCTGTGAAACCAAGCAAGAGGAAGCTGGCCTTGAGAGGCTGTGGCTAGTCCCTGAAGGTGGAGAGCATGTGTCCATAGAGATAGAGGGAGTGAGCTGAGAGAGAGCGAGAGAAGCATTTGAGCCGTGAGCTGGAGTGAGCCCCGGGTGGTTGCAATCTGTCAGCCTGCTTGCAAGTTCGAAGCGCCCAAGGCCTGAGAAAGCAGGAAGGGCAAGCCGAACAGTGGGCTGGGAACGAGCAGGGCTGGAGCAGCAGGGCCGACGGGTCAGGAGCAGGCGCCGAGATGCCTTGAGCCGCGGACAGGGTCCTGGCCCACTTACCCAAGGTCTCGGGCATACCCACCCCGTAAGCCCCGGGGCGGGAGGCGGGGTCAGCAGGAGTAGGTTCGAACTGCGGAGGTCTCCAGTCCCTGAGCCCCCTCCGTCCCGACTGGGAGGAGTCGACAGCCGCGGGAGAACACAGAGCAGCGGGTTAGCACAAGCACAGCTCCCTGGCTGGGCCTTCCGGGCCGCGCCCGCCTGCCGCAGCCTTAGTGCAGAGCCAGCCCAGGAGCTTCGAGCGCCGCCTGGGCCTCTCCTGAGCGCCAGCGCCCGCCCAGCTCCGCCGCCCCGGCCTCCAGACCGTGCTGGGTTGCGGCCATGCCCAGCGTGGCTGCCACTCACCTTCAGGCATGATTTTCTTTGGCGGGGCGGGTGGGGGCTGTAAGGGCCCCACGGTGGACACGCGGAATCCTGCCGGAAGTGTTTCGGCCGAGGCGCTGAGTATGGCGCTGCCGTGGTGGTCCCGCGGCGGGAAGCGTTTCCTCCAGGAGGGTGTGCGGTGGAACACCTTGTCCTTCCCCTGCACCGTGGGGACATGTAAGCCGGGGCTGGTGGTACTGCTCACCCTGCCTGGAGGACAGTCATGGCTGGTTCTACGGGTACCTTTTCAGAAGACCCATAAGCATGGACACCCTGGTTGCCTCCACAGCACCAGGAGACCCAGGGACATCCCAGAGAGTCTTATAAGGGGCACAGGCTGGACTTAGGGTAGTGGGTTGCTGAGTAGACCAGTATATTCTGAGAGATGAGAGTAGGAGACCTGGGAGTATGAGGAACCAGAAGGCGGAGTAATGGCTATCCTGTGAAACCAAGCAAGAGGAAGCTGGCCTTGAGAGGCTGTGGCTAGTCCCTGAAGGTGGAGAGCATGTGTCCATAGAGATAGAGGGAGTGAGCTGAGAGAGAGCGAGAGAAGCATTTGAGCCGTGAGCTGGAGTGAGCCCCGGGTGGTTGCAATCTGTCAGCCTGCTTGCAAGTTCGAAGCGCCCAAGGCCTGAGAAAGCAGGAAGGGCAAGCCGAACAGTGGGCTGGGAACGAGCAGGGCTGGAGCAGCAGGGCCGACGGGTCAGGAGCAGGCGCCGAGATGCCTTGAGCCGCGGACAGGGTCCTGGCCCACTTACCCAAGGTCTCGGGCATACCCACCCCGTAAGCCCCGGGGCGGGAGGCGGGGTCAGCAGGAGTAGGTTCGAACTGCGGAGGTCTCCAGTCCCTGAGCCCCTCCGTCCCGACTGGGAGGAGTCGACAGCCGCGGGAGAACACAGAGCAGCGGGTTAGCACAAGCACAGCTCCCTGGCTGGGCCTTCCGGGCCGCGCCCGCCTGCCGCAGCCTTAGTGCAGAGCCAGCCCAGGAGCTTCGAGCGCCGCCTGGGCCTCTCCTGAGCGCCAGCGCCCGCCCAGCTCCGCCGCCCCGGCCTCCAGACCGTGCTGGGTTGCGGCCATGCCCAGCGTGGCTGCCACTCACCTTCAGGCATGATTTTCTTTGGCGGGGCGGGTGGGGGCTGTAAGGGCCCCACGGTGGACACGCGGAATCCTGCCGGAAGTGTTTCGGCCGAGGCGCTGAGTATGGCGCTGCCGTGGTGGTCCCGCGGCGGGAAGCGTTTCCTCCAGGAGGGTGTGCGGTGGAACACCTTGTCCTTCCCCTGCACCGTGGGGACATGTAAGGGCCGGGGGCTAGGGTGGTACTGCCACCCTCACTTCCTGCCTGGGGAGGACAGTCATGGCTGGTTCTACGGGTACCTTTTCCTTCAGGAAGTAGCAAGCAAGGTCACGTTCTGTTTCTGGTCATCAACTTTTCCTTGTGTAAAACGGGCCGAAGGGGATGACTCCGGAGAGCCCTTGCGACTCTGAAATTCCCTGTCTCTAGGCAAGGTGGGGTCCCCTCTGTTCGAATCTGACATCCTGCAGTTGAATTCAGTTTCCCTGTTGCCCCGGTCATCTCAAAGTGGGCTTGGGATGCCCATCGTTCATTAAAGCATTCCTCCTTTCAGCCTTATCCATGGGAAGTAGTCACCAGTCAGCCTCCATTCACTACTTCCTGCCCTTCTGGAGACTCAGTATGGCTGCAGCCCCAGTGTCCTGGAAGAGGGCTGGGTCAGGAGCCAGGAGATCTGAGTTCCATTTTACTAGCTATGTGACCCTAGCAGGTGACCTCTCTGAACTTCAGTTTCATTATCTATATGTAAACCGTACACACAGGCTGCCTGTCCCTAATGGGATCAGGGGAAAGCAGTGACAATGATAGCTCAGGCAAATAACCAATCAGAACAGGCTCCTCCAAAGGAGGTAGTGGACAGCCCCCTGCTATCTGCCCTCTCTATCACCCATTGCCAACCAATTCTCCAAAATAACTTAACTCTGCCAAAGGGCACCCAGAGCCATAACCCTACAGGATGTCCCTCTGTACAAACCTCCCAAATCACCCTTCAGAGCCCACATCTACCCTGCTTGGCAGTCATGCCTTAATCCCCCTCAACACTTGTGTTTGCAAAACTAGTGCAGGTATGGGAATGAGAAACACCAACCCACAAGTTCTCACCTCAGCAACCTCTCCCGACCCCATTAGTTTGTTGTTCACGCCCAAAGGAAGGCAAATGCCCCATCAGTTCTTAGGACCATGTGTCTCTGTCACAGCATTCATCATAGCATTGTGAAATGTACTTATGAGATTATGTCATCAATTTCTTTCTCTCACTTTCATTCTCCTTCTCTCCCCCACCTCCATTTTCAAATTCTAATCTTCATAGGACAGAGTTGGTTCTTTTTTGTACCAGTACATTCGCAGCCTCTGAGCAGTGTCTGGGAACACTGTAGGCACTCAATAAATAATTGTTAAATGGCAACTGGCTCCCTATGCATGCATCCCATCCCCGAGATTATCGGGGACTTTTCTCATCATTTCTGTCTTCCCCGTGATCCTATCCTTAGCCTAGTCCAGAGGCCCTTCACTTCTTCATGCTCTCTCTTTCCATTTCCATCTTCAACCAGCTCTAAGGTCTTGTTTCTGCTTTTCTCCCCTGTCCCCAAGAGTCAGATGTTCTTTCTGTTCTCCATTCCCTCATTTCCCTTGAGTCCTGCTATCCATGTATAGGAGAACTGTATCTAGCCCTCTAGGGCCTTGAAGCTTGAGAAGGAAAACTGCGAACCAGAATCATCAGAGAAAACAGTTGCAAGAGACAGCACAAGACTGCTGCTGATGCGCTAGGTAGCTAGACAGGCGGCAGTCTCTTGGATCTCCAACCTCCCCACTGCTACTCCCCCATGGCCCTGAATCTCACCTTATTCCTAGGACCTGGCCTTCTACTTTAAGTTTCCTTTCAAAGAATCAGTTCTTTCCAGCCCTACACCCAGCTGTATCCCAGAAAGCCCACTACATTCCCATGATATCACCTACTCAATAACTCCATCTCAATGTCTGAAGTCTGATATCTCCACTTTTAGGAGGCAACGGAATGTAGGAAAAAGAATACAGGAATCAAATTCACTTTTGCTCTAGTCTTGTGCTGCCACATAACAGCCTATGACTGCAGGTAAGTTACCTTGTGACAGCAAGTAAGTTACCTTTTTGAGCTTCAATTCCTCATCTGTAAGTTGGGATAATAACCTGTCTCACATGATCATTGCTAGCATAACATGTCCGTCATCACTGACAGCCATGTCTTGCCTAAGGGCTGGTTCAGAGTAGGCATTTAAAGAATATTTTTGTCAAGATTGAAGGAGTAAAGAGCTTTCTAAATTAGAAAGCACCTTTCAAAGATTTATGAGAAAACTGTATCAAAGAAAGCTTAGATCTTTCTGTTTGGGGAATAAGCAGGAAGGTCCTCCTTGTAGGGTCCGTGGAAAGATTCAGATCACAGAATGGGGACACCTGGTGGGGTCTGGCAGTTTATTTCCTAGAAACACATTTGAAACACCGTGTGTGTGTGTGTGTGTGTGTGTGTGTGTGTGTGTGTGTGCGCGTGTGCGCGTGCATTAAATGTTGCTGCTGTTGTTAAGTCCCCCAGTCTTGTCTGACTCTTTGTAACCCCATGGAGATCTCTCATCTCTCCCGTTCTGTTGTTTTCTTCTATAATTAAGCACTGTTCAATGAAGAAGGCCTTCTTGTTTCTCCTTGCTGTTCTTTGGAACTCTGTGTTTAGTTGGATGTACCTTTCCCTCTCTCCCTTGCCTTTTGCTTCTCTTCCTTCTTTACCTATTTGTAAAGGCTCCTCAGATAACCACTTTAACTTCTTGCTTTTCTTTTTCTTTGGGATGATTTTGTTCACTGTCTCCTGTACAGTATTATGGACCTCTGTCTATAGTTCTTCAGGCACACTATTAACTAGATCTATTTCCTTGAATCTATTTGTTACCTCTACTGTATGGTAAATAACACAATCCAAATTTCAAGG
Organism: Tragulus kanchil; assembly: GCA_022376925.1. NCBI lineage: Eukaryota > Metazoa > Chordata > Mammalia > Artiodactyla > Tragulidae > Tragulus > Tragulus kanchil. Next base: position 76,003,091 of record JAIOJX010000024.1, on the reverse strand, counting down.
TACCTCTGTGAAGAAAACACCCCTTCACAAATTTTGTATGTTTTTGAGTGTACTCCTATATACTGAGGTGGAGTAATTATTCCTATAAGGTGGCTTTTATCCCTGTCAAACCCAACTAAGAGACTAATTGGTAAGTAGCTAACAATAATAATGTCCCAGAAGAAGGCTCAGAAGTCTAAATAGAGGCATTGATAGGGATAGGGGTACAAAGGGAAGCTGCACAGACAATGGGGATCAGGAGTAGATCTGACTGAAGATGGAGAAACTAAAAATAAATAGTCTGAACTCTTTTTAACTAGTTCAGAACAAAGGCAGCTAAGGTAGACCTGTCAGGGCAGGCATTTTCCTGATGATAGGAAAGTGAGTAGGGAGGAGGAGGCAGGTGCTGAGGAGGGGACTGTGTCCTTAGGAAACAAATATGTTTTAGTAGGCATCTCTTACAGAAGCATCATGGCCAGAACTTTGGAGTCTTCCCAGACACAGTCCAGCCTAAATTCAAAGGAAAGGCCTAACAAAACCCAGTTGGAAAGGATTGTTTGTTCAGTGACTGGGGCATAAAACTAGGCAGGAAGCTGGGATGATAGAAGCACGAGCCATGTGTTTGTGTCAAACTGAGGAGCATGAGAGCAAACCTGTCATTTAATGATCTCAGCATAACTTCTGCTTCCAAATAGTCACACTCCTGGATGGGTTGGAAAGTTAATGAGCAGGCTGGAGATGTGCTGCACTGACAACACTGAAAAGAGGAGGTCTAAGAGAAACGAAGGTATGATCCCAAAGAGAGCCTTCAGGGAAACCTCTGAGTTTGTGTGGTTAGGAGGTTTGGGGCACAGCATTTGAAGATGACAGAGGTACAAGGGAGGAGTTTCATAGAGACTTCTCTAGACCTATTTCTAGGCCTGTTCCTGCCTGAGCCCCCTGACATCATCGCCATCCTCTATGGTTCTCTTCTTATAGGCTGTAACACCAACCATCAACCCAAAGAAAGAAGAATTCATGAACTCCAATGAACCAACAGTGATCAAATCCTCAAGGTCCCTAATTCACAGCCAGGTACTCACATCATCCAGCTTCCGGTCTGTACCCAAGGCCAACAGGTTGTTGAACTCTCTCTCCAATACCTTGCATGCCTGGAGTCCACAAGGTGAGAGAGGGAGAGTAGGGTGGGGCTATAGTTAATGACCTCTAATACCATCTTTCACCTGTTTCTTAGGAAGTTCAAGGGCAGGCATGGGGTTTCCACTGCATTTAAACCACTGGCTTTTGATGCTGTTCCTTCAAGTCTGACCTCAGTGTTCTATTAGAAGTCATACTGTAAACCTTAGGATTTTTTCATATGGAGCTAATTATAAAACTATAACTAACAACAACAACAAAACTATAAACACATGGGTGGACAGACCTCATCTACTGGGGAAAAAATTGTTTGTGTATAAGGGAATATCATGGCATTTTACCTTTCTGCTGGTGCGTGGGGAGGGGTGGTAAATAAGCATGTGGACCATGGATAATGAAGATTTAACTTACTTAAATTATATAAATGTGCTTTATAAGTCTCCAAATAAAAGTTTTAACTTTGGAAGACTGCTCATTCATGAATACTGGTGGCCCTCTGACTAAGTGGAGCATAAAGGCCTTCTCTAGGCCTCCTCGTAATTTAGCTAACTAGGAGATTTGAGAAACGCCGGAAACAAGAAGGTTTTCAAAACTTCCATCAGATATTGTTGACCATTTTTAATGAAGGATGCCATATTGGATCAGCTCCTACTTCCTCTAATAGCTGTGCTAAGCAAATACGTCAGAAGAATAAGAGTGGTTAGAGAGCAAGAGAGAGGTAACCCTGCTAGTGTTTACAGATGTGCTGCTATCCACAAAATCTGGATGTGGGCTTCCCTGGTGGTCCAGTGGGTAAGGACACTGCCTTGCAGTGCAAGGGGAACCTGTTCGATCCCTGGCCTGGGAGGATCCCACGCGCTGCCGAGCAGCTGGACCAATGTGTCCAATTACCAAGCTGGAGCTCTGGAGTGCATGTGCCCAGAGCTGGTGCTCTGTGACAAGAGAGACCACTGTGATGGGAGGCCCACAAAGGCCAAAGAGCAAAGATGGATGGAAAAAATGGGTGAAAAAATCAATAGAAGTGGCCAAAAAAAAAAAAAAAATTGGCATCCCCCACGGCAAAGTAAAAACAGACATATTTATGGGCAGGAAACAAGAGAAAAACAAGCCCATTCCTGGGTAGAAATATTAGCCATAGAATTCTGTGAGGACAGTCTTCGATAATAATGGCAATAAAGTATTTTTATAAGTGACTGTAAAGGAGGAGCACAGTTAATTTTAAAGTATCCAGATAACACTGTTCCTCTGGTTACTGACAAGTTACTATGACATTTATAAACTTCAGAAACATTTCACAAAGCTGTATGAATAGGCCAGAAGACAACCAATGAGGTTGGAGGTGTGTGATCATAGAAAAATTGCATCTTGGGGGGAAATCTCAACTTTTCCTAGAGAATGAGAGGTATCTGTGCTATTCATTCTGACATGGTCTGCAGAGTTTGTGTATAAGGGAATATCATGGCATTTTACCTTTCTGCTGGTGCGTGGGGAGGGGTGGTAAATAAGCATGTGGACCATGGATAATGAAGATTTAACTTACTTAAATTATATAAATGTGCTTTATAAGTCTCCAAATAAAAGTTTTAACTTTGGAAGACTGCTCATTCATGAATACTGGTGGCCCTCTGACTAAGTGGAGCATAAAGGCCTTCTCTAGGCCTCCTCGTAATTTAGCTAACTAGGAGATTTGAGAAACGCCGGAAACAAGAAGGTTTTCAAAACTTCCATCAGATATTGTTGACCATTTTTAATGAAGGATGCCATATTGGATCAGCTCCTACTTCCTCTAATAGCTGTGCTAAGCAAATACGTCAGAAGAATAAGAGTGGTTAGAGAGCAAGAGAGAGGTAACCCTGCTAGTGTTTACAGATGTGCTGCTATCCACAAAATCTGGATGTGGGCTTCCCTGGTGGTCCAGTGGGTAAGGACACTGCCTTGCAGTGCAAGGGGAACCTGTTCGATCCCTGGCCTGGGAGGATCCCACGCGCTGCCGAGCAGCTGGACCAATGTGTCCAATTACCAAGCTGGAGCTCTGGAGTGCATGTGCCCAGAGCTGGTGCTCTGTGACAAGAGAGACCACTGTGATGGGAGGCCCACAAAGGCCAAAGAGCAAAGATGGATGGAAAAAATGGGTGAAAAAATCAATAGAAGTGGCCGAAAAAAAAAAAATTGGCATCCCCCACGGCAAAGTAAAAACAGACATATTTATGGGCAGGAAACAAGAGAAAAACAAGCCCATTCCTGGGTAGAAATATTAGCCATAGAATTCTGTGAGGACAGTCTTCGATAATAATGGCAATAAAGTATTTTTATAAGTGACTGTAAAGGAGGAGCACAGTTAATTTTAAAGTATCCAGATAACACTGTTCCTCTGGTTACTGACAAGTTACTATGACATTTATAAACTTCAGAAACATTTCACAAAGCTGTATGAATAGGCCAGAAGACAACCAATGAGGTTGGAGGTGTGTGATCATAGAAAAATTGCATCTTGGGGGGAAATCTCAACTTTTCCTAGAGAATGAGAGGTATCTGTGCTATTCATTCTGACTGGTTGGGATGGGTCACTGCAGAGAGACTGTAGGACACCCTGGCTTTGTTTGCTGCCATCACCCCTAAAAGGTCAATATACCACCCAAAATTATGAGACAATTCAGCACTATCCTTGTACAAGCAAAAACTCGCCTGCTCCTAGAATAGCTTCTGCAGCTTTGGTGATTGAATTTCAAAAGATATATGACAGCTGCTAACAGTCCAGAGAAGAGTAGCTAAAATGACCAGGGCATGGAAACAAGTCTATATGAGGAAAGGTTAAAATAATTAAGATCACTCTATGTGGAGAGACAAAAGCTCAGGCCAAGAGGCAGCACAGTCAGAGCTCATAAAATGACAGAAAGTGAGAACTAGTCAAAAACAAACATCCATACCAAATCATAGACAATTAAGATGAGGCAGTTCTCTTTCCCAAGGGGAGCCCATTAAGGGTTACATTTAGGACAAATAAAATTAGGAAGTACTTTACACAACAGATAGTAATTCTAGAGACTATTATTCACAGGAAGTTAAAAAGGTCAAACATATAAATAGATTCAAGAGAATTTAGATATATTCTTAGATGATAGCACCATGATAATTATGAAAGGTAATGGAAGGAGATGTCTAATCTTTTGAGCTGCTGACAGGGAGACAAAGCCTTGGCATGCAGAAGCTCTAGGTTGTGTTATTTGGTGTATTTACCTTTCTTGAACCTAGGGACCCAGGAGCAGATCCCTGGAATGGAAAACAAAGGAGATATGGGTTCTCTGGTCCTTTTGGGCCCCAGGGCTAGTTTTCCTCTATGAATAGTCAGGTCAGAAAAGCAAGTTGAGGAAAAGTCTCAGCTGCAAATACCGGGCTGGGAGCAGATAGAGATGCCCACTGCAGCAGCACCACACCTGTGCTGAGCATGTTCTGCATGTGAAGAACATTTATTTCCTCAAGAACTTGGTTATACACAAGGACCACTTGGGGGTTTGAGGACATTTGTGATCGCTTCTAGGATAGGCCTCCAAAAAGCCTTCCCACCAATCCATAAAACTCTGCATATCAGAGGGAGAGATAGCAAGAGTAGGGAAAAGAGAAAGATTAAGATTCATGACCAGGATGCCCACCTGGGTATTTTGTGTGGGTATCTGGAGAATGAGGGCCAACATGTTGTGGTCAAAGTTCTCGTCCAGGGCCAGCAAAGCACCATGCACACCACTCTCATGCAGGTTTCCTGTGTAGTCCCTAAGCCCAATAGACTGGACCCAATGAACCACCTGGTCGTTAGTCCAGACCAGCCCATCTGGAGGGTAGGGGAAGAAAAGGAGCATAAAGAGACAGGGGTGGCCAATGCCCCTCCAGGGACAGAAGTAGAGGTCCCTAAACCCAGTCTACCCTGTTCCTCTTGGCTCCTACCCACACCCACCTCCCTCAACTTTCCACATCTTCTTTCTGTCCTCCCTGGTACCTGGGCTCTTGGAGAACCAGCCCATACCCCTCCATTCTTGTCAGCCTGCAGGCCAATAGGCTTTCTCCTCAGAGCCCCTGTATCAGTCATCCCCTGTCCTCAGGCAGGAATGACCTTCTTCTTATTCTTTCTACCTTCAAGGTCTCTTGTAAGACTTGCCTTTCTTTCCTGTCCAACCCCACCCAGGTCACCAAGTTCCCTGAGCACTTTCTCACGTCATACCACAGGGATCCTTACATTTGTCTAGCTGGTGGTCACTGTCTGGCATGTGGGGGAGGGGGATGCTGCAGCTAATTTGGCAGGAACCATTTCTTCTCCAACAGATGGCAACATCCTTTGGGCATGGATTGTGTCTCCTTCATAAGATTGGGAGTTCCCTCCTCCCTAACAGTTGAGTCTTCCCTCTCAGATTTAGAGCTTCCCTGTGGCACAGAATGCCTCTTCTCCCTTCACTCAGCCCATGGCAGGGATAAATTAGGTAGGCCTCTGTTCCCCCAAGACTGCTTCCCCAACTTTCAGAGGAGGGTGCACTGAGCCTCCACTTACCCTTGATCTCATGCTGACTTTCCTCCCACCTCTTTTCCAGCTCCTTCCGGTCATAATTAAGTGTTTTCAGGCACATGATGCCATACTGAAGACTGGTTCTGCAGGCACACAGCACCCCCTAAGCCAGAGCCTCAGTGGAGTCACTTTTCTACCACATCTGTCCCAGTCACAGCAGATAAAGACCTACATCCTCCAGCACAAAAAACATCCCAGCCTGCTCCTTCTCCTTTCCCCAGGGGGAAAGAGACATGATCCATTACAAGGTTATTTCCCTCTCTCTGCCAACCCTACCTAAGTCTTCCTGCTAAGCCAGGATGTGGGCTTGATTGATGAAGGAAAGTTCTTTGAATGATAGCAACATGTCCCTCCCTCTCCAGGCACTGGAATGACAAAGAACCCTAAAGATATTCTTTTGTGTCCCCATTTCATTCAGAGCCGCTAAAATGGCCTATAATATGATCCATCACCTGCCCCTAAACTGAGAGGCCTGCTACTCCTCAAATATGGCAGGCATGCTGGGCCTATGTGCCTTTGGAGTGGCTGCTCCTTCTGAATATCTCTTCCCCAGTCTGCTACATGGTTCATCCCCTTCTTTCCTTTAAGTTTTTGCTCAAATGCTATATTTTAAATTGAGCACTTCGTCCACCTGATTTAAAACTGCAGCATCACCAGCACCAGCCCTGACCCATATTCCCAATCCACCTTACTCTGGTCTAATTTTTTTCCTACCATCTTTTATCTATTAACATTCTGCATTTTTATAATCCTTTGTCCATATCTCTCAATGTAACTAGGAACTTTTTTTTGTTCACTAATGTATCTCAAATCCCTAGAATAGTGCCTGACACATCCCATAAATGTAAACATCATAAATGCTAAATGAATGACATGAAATAATTCACATGAAGTAATAAAATACTTGAAACTATACCATGTGCATAGTAAACAATAAATAATGACTAAGCAAGGCCAAAACCCAAAGAATCTGTAGAAGAGACTATCAGACCAAGCTTGCCACCACTTTTGTCTCCTTCTGAGTATTATAAACACCTGTGCCTGAACACCTCTGGTGGGAAGTAACTCACTACCTCTTGACGCAGTTCATTCCATCTTAAGCAATTTTCCTTGTAGTGTTCTTCTTTAAACTTGAATACTACTCCTTCATTCAACTCTTTGGTCTATAAATGGGGCTCCTTCGTCATAATTAAGTGTTTTCAGGCACATGATGCCATACTGAAGACTGGTTCTGCAGGCACACAGCACCCCCTAAGCCAGAGCCTCAGTGGAGTCACTTTTCTACCACATCTGTCCCAGTCACAGCAGATAAAGACCTACATCCTCCAGCACAAAAAACATCCCAGCCTGCTCCTTCTCCTTTCCCCAGGGGGAAAGAGACATGATCCATTACAAGGTTATTTCCCTCTCTCTGCCAACCCTACCTAAGTCTTCCTGCTAAGCCAGGATGTGGGCTTGATTGATGAAGGAAAGTTCTTTGAATGATAGCAACATGTCCCTCCCTCTCCAGGCACTGGAATGACAAAGAACCCTAAAGATATTCTTTTGTGTCCCCATTTCATTCAGAGCCGCTAAAATGGCCTATAATATGATCCATCACCTGCCCCTAAACTGAGAGGCCTGCTACTCCTCAAATATGGCAGGCATGCTGGGCCTATGTGCCTTTGGAGTGGCTGCTCCTTCTGAATATCTCTTCCCCAGTCTGCTACATGGTTCATCCCCTTCTTTCCTTTAAGTTTTTGCTCAAATGCTATATTTTAAATTGAGCACTTCGTCCACCTGATTTAAAACTGCAGCATCACCAGCACCAGCCCTGACCCATATTCCCAATCCACCTTACTCTGGTCTAATTTTTTTCCTACCATCTTTTATCTATTAACATTCTGCATTTTTATAATCCTTTGTCCATATCTCTCAATGTAACTAGGAACTTTTTTTTGTTCACTAATGTATCTCAAATCCCTAGAATAGTGCCTGACACATCCCATAAATGTAAACATCATAAATGCTAAATGAATGACATGAAATAATTCACATGAAGTAATAAAATACTTGAAACTATACCATGTGCATAGTAAACAATAAATAATGACTAAGCAAGGCCAAAACCCAAAGAATCTGTAGAAGAGACTATCAGACCAAGCTTGCCACCACTTTTGTCTCCTTCTGAGTATTATAAACACCTGTGCCTGAACACCTCTGGTGGGAAGTAACTCACTACCTCTTGACGCAGTTCATTCCATCTTAAGCAATTTTCCTTGTAGTGTTCTTCTTTAAACTTGAATACTACTCCTTCATTCAACCTGTCTGGATTTTGTCATCTATAAAGTGGAGGGATAGAATAGAAGGTCTCTCCCAACTCCAGCTGCTTTTGACTCTTATCATTGAGGTCATTGCTTTGTGAGATTGAATTATCCTGGATTTCTCCCTACTTTTCTCACCTCGGTTCTGTTAGGGTGGTAGGCTATTAAAGGGTTAACACAGCGGCCCGAGATTCCCCAGCACTAAATAGTCATAAGAAAAGGCCAGTTGTTAGAGTCAACACCACGTCCAGAGACTCCCGACACTAAATTAGGGGGTCAGTTGCTTGCCTGCTGGCGCCTGAGAGTCTCCTTAGACCTGCGATAAGGAGATAGCCTTGGCCATAAAAATTCCTCACAAAGTGTCAAGAACTTCGCATCCCCAGCCAGCAGCCACCTCAAGGATAGTGGGCTCATCACTGGACTTCCCGCCAAGTTTAAACAAAGAACTCGTTTCTGCGCCTGCTCTGAGGGATCCCCCTCCCCTTTTCTCCTGCCCCTCTTTCCTCCCTAATAAAACCTCCTCAATCCCATCTCCGGGGCGCGATTTCCCTGGCCCATCTCTCGGACCTGTGGATCTCGCCCGGGAACTCTTCCCAAATAAACTTCTTCCCTAACAGCTTGCAGCCCGCCCTGTCTTTGCGATTCTTACATCTGGTGCCGAAACCTGGGAGGAGCGTGAGCCTCGCGGCCCCCTGCGAGTGCCCCTCCTCTCCCGCTGGCACGGCGGGACCTCTCTGACCATCACCCGCTCCGGCATACGTGAGTGGTAAGTCCCCCTTATTAAATCCCATTGTTCTCACTTGAGACTCTGCTCCGGGCCCCTGGCTGAAAATCGCGGCCGCGTCAGGGTAACCCTCCGCCCCTGTGGCTTCCGGCGACTACCATTGCGGAGACGTCTGCCACGGTTTTCGCACTCTCCGGTGTTCTGCTCACACCAAGCTTGCCACCACTTTTGTCTCCTTCTGAGTATTATAAACACCTGTGCCTGAACACCTCTGGTGGGAAGTAACTCACTACCTCTTGACGCAGTTCATTCCATCTTAAGCAATTTTCCTTGTAGTGTTCTTCTTTAAACTTGAATACTACTCCTTCATTCAACCTGTCTGGATTTTGTCATCTATAAAGTGGAGGGATAGAATAGAAGGTCTCTCCCAACTCCAGCTGCTTTTGACTCTTATCATTGAGGTCATTGCTTTGTGAGATTGAATTATCCTGGATTTCTCCCTACTTTTCTCACCTCGGTTCTGTTAGGGTGGTAGGCTATTAAAGGGTTAACACAGCGGCCCGAGATTCCCCAGCACTAAATAGTCATAAGAAAAGGCCAGTTGTTAGAGTCAACACCACGTCCAGAGACTCCCCGACACTAAATTAGGGGGTCAGTTGCTTGCCTGCTGGCGCCTGAGAGTCTCCTTAGACCTGCGATAAGGAGATAGCCTTGGCCATAAAAATTCCTCACAAAGTGTCAAGAACTTCGCATCCCCAGCCAGCAGCCACCTCAAGGATAGTGGGCTCATCACTGGACTTCCCGCCAAGTTTAAACAAAGAACTCGTTTCTGCGCCTGCTCTGAGGGATCCCCCTCCCCTTTTCTCCTGCCCCTCTTTCCTCCCTAATAAAACCTCCTCAATCCCATCTCCGGGGCGCGATTTCCCTGGCCCATCTCTCGGACCTGTGGATCTCGCCCGGGAACTCTTCCCAAATAAACTTCTTCCCTAACAGCTTGCAGCCCGCCCTGTCTTTGCGATTCTTACATCTGGTGCCGAAACCTGGGAGGAGCGTGAGCCTCGCGGCCCCCTGCGAGTGCCCCTCCTCTCCCGCTGGCACGGCGGGACCTCTCTGACCATCACCCGCTCCGGCATACGTGAGTGGTAAGTCCCCCTTATTAAATCCCATTGTTCTCACTTGAGACTCTGCTCCGGGCCCCTGGCTGAAAATCGCGGCCGCGTCAGGGTAACCCTCCGCCCCTGTGGCTTCCGGCGACTACCATTGCGGAGACGTCTGCCACGGTTTTCGCACTCTCCGGTGTTCTGCTCACACCAAGCAGAACATCTATCCTGTGGTCCCAGGCAGTCTCGGGGACGCCTGTCTCTGCCTAGTTCCACATCCGCCGGTCTTGGGTGACAACGTGGGCAACTCTAAATCTAAACCTGATCCTCAGACCCCTTTTGGGCTGTTTACACCCCTCCTGCCCAAGCCGGTTCCTCTGGCCCTCCAGTCCAGGACTGGTTGGCTCCCGCCTGTGCTGGGCTCCCGTTCCTCCGGCCCTCCAGTCCAGGACTGGTTGGCTCCCGCCCGTGCTGGGCTCCTGTTCCTCCAGCCATCCAGTCCAGGACTGGTTGGCTCCCACCCACATGCTTTGAGACTGCAATACTGCAATAGTGTGTGGCCACAATATCCTCTAAATAATCAAATCAGTGGCCTAAAAATGGGGCTTACGACTTTAATGTCCTCACTGATTTAGATAATTTCTGCCAAAGGAATGGGAAATGGTCAGAGATTGCTTATGTTCAAGCTTTTTGGGATGTTCGTTCCCGTCCTTCTCTCTGTGCTGTCTGTTCTACCTCCCAAGTCCTTCTTGCTAAAGAAACTCCACCTACATCGCTGATAGCTCCACCACTAAGAAACACCAAACCTTCTCTCTCTCTCTCTGATTTAGATGTGGAAGCCTCTTCCTCACTTTCTGAACCTCCTGAAAACCTTTCTCCTCCGCCGGCTAGACCCATCCAGGCCCCGCCAGAAACCCCACCCTCTTTAGCTCCTGAAACTGTCTCTCTTTCACCTAGTAACTTTACCCAACCTCTGCCATACCCCGAATCAACCTCTCACCAGAGTCCACCAAACTCAACTTTAGCCCCCGCAGAACCTCCCCCCCCTTCACTTTCTCCCACTTCCCCTAATCCCCGCTTTTCAATGCCTGTACCTTCTCAAGCCTCGGCTTTGTACCCGACACTTCCATCCTCAGAATCTATGCGACCTTCTTTTTTCTATGACTCCCCCATTAGTGCTCACACTCGCTCTAAAATTATGCCTGCTACAGACCCTTCCCCTATATGCCCACTTCGAGAAGTGGCCGGGGCAGACGGAGTCGTGCGGGTACATGCACCTTTCACTCTTGCTGATCTCTCCCAAATTGAAAAACGCCTAGGTTCTTTCTCTGCTAACCCTTCTTTATACATCAAAGAATTTCAATATCTTACACAAGCATATGACCTTACCTGGCATGATCTCCAGGTGGTCCTATCCTCCAGCCTAACTCCAGAAGAAAAAGAACGAATTCTAATTGCTGCCACAGCTCATGCTGACCAAACACATCTTACTGATGACACTATGCCACTAGGCGCTGAGGCGGTTCCCAGAACCGAACCAGCTTGGAATTACCAACCAGGGCAACCTGGCCATCAGCGGCGAAATCAAATGATTACATGTCTAATAGTAGGAATGAGGACTGTCTCACATAAAGTAGTTAACTATATCAAACTTTAAGAAGTCACCCAGATGCCGGATGAAAATCCGGCCCTCTTCCTTAACCGACTTACAGAGGCCCTAACTCTCTATACTTGAATAGACCCTGCCTCTGACGCAGGAGCCACCATTCTTGCTACTCACTTTATCTCCCAATCGGCTCCTGACATTAGAAAAAAGTTACAAAAGGCAGAAAGGGGACCGCAGACCCCTATCCAAGACCTGGTAAATATGGCCTTTAAAGTTTTTAATGCCCGAAAGGATGAAGCTGAGGCCTCACGTAAGGCCCAGCTGCAGCAGATGGTAGCCCTCCAAACCCAAGCCATGGTAGCTGCCCTGAGGCCTGCCAATGCCAAAGGCAAACAAGGGAGATCTAAAGGCACACAAAAGACCCCACCAGGGCCATGTTAAATATGTGGCAAAGAAGGCCACTGGGCAAAGAATTGCCCCAATCCCCAAGTCCCTAACGGACCCTGCCCATTGTGTAACCAGAAGGGACATTGGAAGAGTGAATGTCCCACACGGTCTGGTACGACCTCGATGCCTCCACATCGGAGCCCTGCCAGCCCCTCTCCTCTGGACCTACTGGGCTTGGCTGATGACTGACGCAGCCTGGACTCGAGGACCCCTATCACCCTCGCAGAGCCCAGGGTAACGCTCCAGGTAGCAGGTAAGTCTATTTCCTTTTTAATAGACACGGGGGCTACCTACTCTGTTTTGCCATCCTATGCAGGACCTTTGACTACTTCCCAGATCTCGGTTACGGGTATAGACGGTCAGCACACTACACCCTTTCAAACAGAGCCTCTACCTTGCAAACTCGATTCGACCTACTTTACACACTCATTTTTAGTTATTCCTTCCTGCCCTCTCCCGCTTTTAGGACGAGATATCCTAGCCCATCTAAAAACGGTCATGCTCATAGGCTCTGACTCTGCCACTCATCTCCTTTCCTTATTAGTTCCTCCTACCGATTCACCCCAAGTCCTCCCCGACATTAAAGCTGATCCTATAGTCTGAGACACAGCCACCCCAGTCATCGCTGCCCACCATCAACCAGTACTCATTAAACTAAAAGATCCCTCTTATTTCCCATCGAAGCCCCAATTCCCTATTTCTGATGCTCATAGAAGGGGACTCAAACCAATCATCACCCGGTTGCTAGACCAAGGCCTTCTCATTCCTACCAGCTCTCCCTGTAATACTCCGATCCTTCCTATAAAAAAGCCCACAGAAGCCTATAGACTGGTCCAAGATCTTCGCCTGATCAATGAGGCAGTTATTCCTATTCACCCAGTGGTCCCAAATCCTTATACCCTTCTCTCTCATATTCCTCCGAACACCACCCACTATACTGTCCTAGATCTTAAGGATGCCTTCTTTACCATCCCTCTACATCCTGACTCCTATTTTCTTTTTGCCTTCACATAGACTGATCCGGACACCCAGGTCTCATAACAACTCACCTGGACAGTCCTCCCCCAAGGGTTTAGGGACAATCCCCACCTGTTTGGACAGGCTCTAGCTAAAGACCTAACTGACTGCCCATTACCGGACAGCCATCTCTTACAATATGTTGATGATTTACTATTATGCAGCCCCTCTTTATTCTCACTCACAACAAGACACCATAACGCTTCTCAATTTCTTAGGACAAAGGGGATATCGAGTCACTCCCTCTAAAGCCCAACTATCCAGCCCCACAGTCACCTATTTAAGAGTTAGCTTAAACCGCTCCTCAAAAACTCTGACCACAGATAGAATACAGGCACTACGGACTCTGACTCCTCCCACTACCGCTGATCAAATTCTCTCCTTCCTGGGTCTAGTAGGATTTTTCAGACACTGGATACCCAACTTTTCCATTCTTGCTAGGCCCCTCTATCGAGCAGCGAAGGAAACCCCCACAGGGCCTTTGACTTCCCCTACAGGAGTGGCAAAGACTTTCCATGTTCTTCGAGATATTCTGATCGCTTCTCTGACTCTCGCATTACCAGACCCTAATAAACCCTTTCACCTCTTCACCAACGAAAAAACAGGAATAGCAACCGGCCTTCTGGCTCAACCACTAGGCCCTGCCTATCAGCCTATCGCTTATTTATCAAAGCAGCTAGATAATACTGTTAAAGGATGGCAACCTTGCCTCCGGGCTCTAGCAGCAGCCTCAGAGTTGGCAAAGGAATCTCTCAAACTGATGCTCTCTCAACCCTTATCGGTCTTTTCAACCCACAGACTTCAAGATTTACTAACCCACCGCTCTCTTTTCCTGCTGGGACCCTCCCGCATACAAGAGTTTCACCTGCTGTTCATTGAAAACCCCCTTATTAACTCTATGCCCTTCTCCTCCTTTAAACCCTGCTTCTTTACTGCCCAAGTCCACAACACTCCCCTTCCCGCTGCACTCCTGCCCTGAGGTGGTAGAAGAACTCTCCAACTCCCCCACAAAGTGGCTGTTATACACTGCAAAGGGCACCAGTCTCAAAATAACTCAGTAGCCCAAGGCAATGCTAGAGCAGATGCTGTGGCCAGAAGCCTGACTTCTGGTCCCCCCACTACTAACACTGCTTTATTCTTGACCCCCACTGAAACCCCTAACTACTCTCCAGAAGAACAATCACTCTTAAACACACAAGGAGGCGCTTACTCAAAAGAAGGATAAATTACTGTACAAAACAAAATAGCCCTTCCCGCCTCCCAGGCATTAGACATCCTAACCCAGGTACATCAGACACTACATATTGGCCCACGAGCTATGTTCCATTTCTTAGAGCCTTTATTTTTTCACCCCAATCTAAAAACTCTGATTAAGCAGGTCCACTCGCAGTGTCACATTTGCTCTGTCACCTCATCCCAAGGAGGTCTTCACATTAGGCCGCCAGCACACCAGATGAGAGGACACCTCCCGGGAGAAGACTGGCAAATTGACTTTACCCATATGCCTCCCTGCCGTAAATTGAGATTTTTGCTTACTCTGGTAGATACTTTCTCAGGTTGGGTAAAAGCCTACCTGACCCCGCAGGAAAATGCTCACACCGTATCCACTATTTTGCTAGAGCAGATAATACCCCGCTTCGGATTGCCCTCTTCCATTCAGTCTGATAACGGGCCAGCCTTCATCTCTCAGATAGTACAGCAAGTCTCCTCTGTTCTAAATATTTCTTGAAATCTTCACATTCCGTATCGCCCTCAATCATCAGGAAAAGTAGAAAGAGCCAATGGACTGATTAAGGCTCACCTGGCTAAACTAACTGTGGAAGTACGCCTTTCCTGGTCTGAACTGTTGCCTCTTACACTGGCCAGGCTCAGGGCTACTCCTAGAGCCCCCACGTTCCTCAGCCCCTTTGAGCTCCTCTATGAACGCCCCTTTCTTATCAATAACAACTTGTCTACTAAAACCTCTTTGTAAGCCTCTTATCTCCCTTACTTGACAGGGTGTAAAACTGCTTAATAATACAAAGGACTATCAGGTATTGACTTATTTGTATGCATCTTTGAATAGACCTGTACTAGCAGCGGTCCCATTAACATACTCCGTGAACGTATACCAAACCAACTCCAAAATCCTGTGGCAGTAGATGTCCCCCTCTTTCAATCTGAACAGACTTACTTCCTTTGCTATGACAAAGGCGTGTCGAATTCCCCTTGCAATATGACCATACGGGTAACAGAAACCTTGTATACCCCCCCTGGCATTTTCTTCTGGTGCAACAAAACTCTCTACAATCACATAAGTCCGCAATCACCGCTCCCATGTTGGCCTGTTATCCTAGTTCCTCAACTAATGTTGTATGGCAGAGCCGAGTTTACATCTCTTTACAGACCTTCGGCGTGACAGAAAAGAGCCATTTTTCTTCCTCTCCTGGCTGGAATCACTTTGATCACCTCATTAGCTGCAGCTGGAATTAGCGCCAGAGCTTTGGGACATAGTGTTTCTACTCAACAAAAACTTGAAGAAAAGCTTCAAATAGCAGCAGAAGAGACAGATAACCTCCCTGGCTAAAGTAACCTTACAGAATCGGAGGGCCCTAGATCTCCTAACTGCCGACAAAGGGGGAACCTGCCTCTTCCTGCGGGAAGAATGCTGTTACTATATTAATGAGTCAGGTCTGGTGGAAGAGAACACGAACGTCCTGACTCGGCTGGGGGAACAGCTTTGCTCTGGTAGACAGTCCCCATCACCCTTTGAAGAGTGGTGGCGCTCTCCCCTAATGGCATGGATAACCCCTCTCTTAGGACCCCTTCTAATTATTTCACTTTTACTCATGCTTGCTCCTTGTTTCCTCAGATTTCTACTGAGCCGAATGAAAGAAATCTCACAGGTCGCTATTCATCAGATGCTCCTTCAGCCCTATTCCCGACTGCCCACCAGCCCACCACCCTCAGACCAGCCTTAGACTCCCCATGCCCAAACGAAGACTCAGCAGGAAGTAGCCAGACAAAGTTCGGCGCCCTATATCACCAAAAAGGCTGGAATGTTAGTGTGGTAGGCTATTAAAGGGTTAACACAGCGGCCCGAGATTCCCCAGCACTAAATAGTCATAAGAAAAGGCCAGTTGTTAGAGTCAACACCACGTCCAGAGACTCCCTGACACTAAATTAGGGGGTCAGTTGCTTGCCTGCTGGCGCCTGAGAGTCTCCTTAGACCTGCGATAAGGAGATAGCCTTGGCCATAAAAATTCCTCACAAAGTGTCAAGAACTTCGCATCCCCAGCCAGCAGCCACCTCAAGGATAGTGGGCTCATCACTGGACTTCCCGCCAAGTTTAAACAAAGAACTCGTTTCTGCGCCTGCTCTGAGGGATCCCCCTCCCCTTTTCTCCTGCCCCCCTTTCCTCCCTAATAAAACCTCCTCAATCCCATCTCCGGGGCGCGATTTCCCTGGCCCATCTCTCGGACCTGTGGATCTCGCCCGGGAACTCTTACCAAATAAACTTCTTCCCTAACAGCTTGCAGCCCGCCGTGTCTTTGCGATTCTTACAGGTTCTATCCAGGTGGCCCATCTGCCTAGATAAAATCCCTTATAACTCAGAGACATCATTGCTAGGAACTGTTTTCTGGCCCAAGGCCACTGGTTTAAGCCTTGGTCCCCTGGAAGGGGCAGATGCACACAGACCTCCTAACTGGAAATGTGTCTGTCTAGTTTCTATGTTCCTATAATTTTCAATTCATTTCCTATGACTTTCAAAGCTATTGCATAGTAGAGCAAAAATATAAAGTCCTTAACGTCAGATCTGCCTGGTTCTGAATGCCAGCTATGCCGTTTCCCAGCTGAGTGGCACTTGGCATATGTGAAACGGATCACACCGCTCCTGTGGAGTTACATGAGCATTAAAGGTGATCCTGATGATACGGCTTAGCCCAAGCCCTGAAACATTATTTTTAGCAGAACATTGTTGATTATTGTGTGTAGTTGTTCTCTATCAAAATAGAAGATTCTCATGGAAACCTGCTTAATAGAACACTATGGTCTAAGGAAAAGAGCTCTTAGTGATGTGTCAAGAAAGAACGTTGGCCCATTCTGCAGCCATTTATTTGGATGAGCGTTGGGCTTGTTTTCCTATCTGTGAAAGGAGTTTTAAATATCTCTTCCTCATCGTTAAAAGTTATAACTGAAAAACATTTTAAAGATGAGAATATGCTTCATGAGTATAGTCAACCACGTCCAGAGACTCCTGACACTAAATTAGGGGTCAGTTGCCTGCTGGCGCCTGAGAGTCTCCTTAGACCTGCGATAAGGAGATAGCCTTGGCCATAAAAATTCCTCACAAAGTGTCAAGAACTTCGCATCCCCAGCCAGCAGCCACCTCAAGGATAGTGGGCTCATCACTGGACTTCCCGCCAAGTTTAAACAAAGAACTCGTTTCTGCGCCTGCTCTGAGGGATCCCCCTCCCCTTTTCTCCTGCCCCCCTTTCCTCCCTAATAAAACCTCCTCAATCCCATCTCCGGGGCGCGATTTCCCTGGCCCATCTCTCGGACCTGTGGATCTCGCCCGGGAACTCTTACCAAATAAACTTCTTCCCTAACAGCTTGCAGCCCGCCGTGTCTTTGCGATTCTTACAGGTTCTATCCAGGTGGCCCATCTGCCTAGATAAAATCCCTTATAACTCAGAGACATCATTGCTAGGAACTGTTTTCTGGCCCAAGGCCACTGGTTTAAGCCTTGGTCCCCTGGAAGGGGCAGATGCACACAGACCTCCTAACTGGAAATGTGTCTGTCTAGTTTCTATGTTCCTATAATTTTCAATTCATTTCCTATGACTTTCAAAGCTATTGCATAGTAGAGCAAAAATATAAAGTCCTTAACGTCAGATCTGCCTGGTTCTGAATGCCAGCTATGCCGTTTCCCAGCTGAGTGGCACTTGGCATATGTGAAACGGATCACACCGCTCCTGTGGAGTTACATGAGCATTAAAGGTGATCCTGATGATACGGCTTAGCCCAAGCCCTGAAACATTATTTTTAGCAGAACATTGTTGATTATTGTGTGTAGTTGTTCTCTATCAAAATAGAAGATTCTCATGGAAACCTGCTTAATAGAACACTATGGTCTAAGGAAAAGAGCTCTTAGTGATGTGTCAAGAAAGAACGTTGGCCCATTCTGCAGCCATTTATTTGGATGAGCGTTGGGCTTGTTTTCCCTATCTGTGAAAGGAGTTTTTAAATATCTCTTCCTCATCGTTAAAAAGTTATAACTGAAAAAACATTTTTAAAGATGAGAATATGCTTATGAGATATTAAGTGGAATGAAAGCAGTTATACACATAATTGAGGTAAGTAAGGAATATGGAAATACTTTAGTAACTCTGAGGTACCAAAAATTTAGAGCTGAATCTGGAATCATGTCCTTAGTCAGAGAGCCTCTCTTGGGGCCTGGACAAAGGGTCAGAGGAAGACTCACAATGCTGGGAAGGGCTGGGCTACCTGATCCTGAAGCAGTCCAAGCATATCTCAGCTTGATGGGAAATGGCCCTTCCCTCCCCAGCCCCATCAATCATTAAGGGGGGAACAGGTGCAGCTAGACCTGGAAGCCTCCCAGATTGACAGAGACAAAAGATTCTCCTTCAGCCCCAGTGGTGAGGGAGGAAAGGCAGACAATGCTGAGGGTTCCAGCACAGGAGGTTCCGCAGCCTGGTGGCAAGAGAACTGGGTTTGAGTCAGGAGACTTGCATTTTGATAATATCCCTGAGTGACCTTGGGCTGTTACTCCTTTCTATACCTCAGTTTCCTTACCCATTAAAAATATGGAGGCTAGCTAAATCCCTTCCAAATATAACTTTGCTCTTTATGAGTTAGACAGAGCAAGGGATACCTGCAGAGTCCTAACAGAATCTTGAAAAGGTACACACTCTCAGCTGTACCTTTTGTCACATTAACTACTCAATGCAAAAGTGGGAGGTGGGGAATTTTAATGGAACTTTTAAAATAGCTGATGTGATTTAAAGTTGAAGGTTAAAAAGGACTTCTTAAACACTATGAACTTCTGGAACCATTCCACCCCCTTTATTCTTCAACCTCCCCATGATACGGCTATAAGCCCCCAAGCATTAAAGGTGATCCTGAAACAATTATTTTTAGCAGAACATTGTTGATTATTGTGTGTAGTTGTTCTCTATCAAAATAGAAGATTCTCATGGAAACCTGCTTAATAGAACACTATGGTCTAAGGAAAAGAGCTCTTAGTGATGTGTCAAGAAAGAACGTTGGCCCATTCTGCAGCCATTTATTTGGATGAGCGTTGGGCTTGTTTTCCCTATCTGTGAAAGGAGTTTTTAAATATCTCTTCCTCATCGTTAAAAAGTTATAACTGAAAAAACATTTTTAAAGATGAGAATATGCTTATGAGATATTAAGTGGAATGAAAGCAGTTATACACATAATTGAGGTAAGTAAGGAATATGGAAATACTTTAGTAACTCTGAGGTACCAAAAATTTAGAGCTGAATCTGGAATCATGTCCTTAGTCAGAGAGCCTCTCTTGGGGCCTGGACAAAGGGTCAGAGGAAGACTCACAATGCTGGGAAGGGCTGGGCTACCTGATCCTGAAGCAGTCCAAGCATATCTCAGCTTGATGGGAAATGGCCCTTCCCTCCCCAGCCCCATCAATCATTAAGGGGGGAACAGGTGCAGCTAGACCTGGAAGCCTCCCAGATTGACAGAGACAAAAGATTCTCCTTCAGCCCCAGTGGTGAGGGAGGAAAGGCAGACAATGCTGAGGGTTCCAGCACAGGAGGTTCCGCAGCCTGGTGGCAAGAGAACTGGGTTTGAGTCAGGAGACTTGCATTTTGATAATATCCCTGAGTGACCTTGGGCTGTTACTCCTTTCTATACCTCAGTTTCCTTACCCATTAAAAATATGGAGGCTAGCTAAATCCCTTCCAAATATAACTTTGCTCTTTATGAGTTAGACAGAGCAAGGGATACCTGCAGAGTCCTAACAGAATCTTGAAAAGGTACACACTCTCAGCTGTACCTTTTGTCACATTAACTACTCAATGCAAAAGTGGGAGGTGGGGAATTTTAATGGAACTTTTAAAATAGCTGATGTGATTTAAAGTTGAAGGTTAAAAAGGACTTCTTAAACACTATGAACTTCTGGAACCATTACACCCACTTTATTCTTCAACCCAAATGCCAACTGGGGTCAAGCAGGCTGGAGGAGCTGGGAGATCTGGGGAAAACTATGTCTTAGGAGGACTGCCTCCCTAGATGCAGCTGGTTATTTCCATGATCGTGTTTTTCAAGAGAAGCCAGACATCTAGAATTCTGTGTAACATTACCTAGTGTTTAAATAATGGCAACTAAAGTCATAATTTTAAAAATACAATGTAGGCCAAACAAAATACATCAGTGAGCCAAATTCTGCCCTCAGGCTACCAGTTGAAGACCTCCACTGCAGACACTTTAGCATAGAACATCTTTCAATGGGATGGCTTCCTGTATATAAAAAAATGTGTTTAAAGCTGAGAGGCTTAGATCTAGGATGCCAGCAGAACAAGGATCCAGAAAGAGTCTTTTCCTCTTATCTTGTACAGAATCAGACACCTAAAATAGATGCTGAGTTCAGTATGAGTCTTCTCAGGGTAAATGTAGCAAATTCAGCAAGCCAGATGTCAAGAAATAAAATTCATATCTAGAAGGAAGTTTTTCCAAGTGAAGCTAAAAGAGAAATGACTGTGTCTTATGAGTTGGAGGTGAAAGGATTAAACCCTCAAATTGCAAGGAAGACACAGACTTGACTTTACCCAAATGGAGACCTGTTACCACTCCAAACTGATAAACAAGCACCTCCTGGAGACAGACCATTAGAATTAGGGGAGCCCTGTGTTGAGATGTGGCCCCAGGTTCCAGCCTGGCTCACCGGTGGAAGCTGTCCACCATTTTCAGGTGGACATGGAGGTCCTACTTGGTGAGGTGATCTAGCATGCGTGCGTCCACAAGGCACTCCATGAAGTAGCTTCGGTACTGGGGGAGCCCCAAGCTGGGGAGCCACTGATTCCCAATCCACTCATGGTTCATATCCCCATAGGCCAGGGTCTGGAGAACAAGATGGAGGAGGATAGGAGCAAAAGTTGTGCCAGCAGGCTGCAGCTAGCATATCGTTGAGAGAAATCTCACTCCAGTCTCCACTGGAGCTCAATAAAATCCCAGCTTATTTTCACCAAGAGGCTGGTGTAAGTGGGAAGTAGGGAATTTTAATGGAACTTTTAAAATCCTGAAATATTTCTACTCAATATCAATTATCTACAGTAATGAACAGAAGCAACTATCTAGACAGCAGATTATAGGAAATCCTTCCCATCAACTTTGAAAGGCATTTATGGTGCTGTAAGGCGGACGTGGGCTTCCCTGGTGGCTCAGTGTTAAAGAAGCTGCCTGCCAAGCAGGGGACACATATTCAATCCCTGGGTTGGGAAGATTTCCTGGAGAAGGAAATGGCAACTCACTCCAGTATTCTTACCTGGGAAATCCCATGGACAGAGGAGCCCGGAGAAAGGGGTGAATAGGCAAACTTGATAAGGAAGCCAGCAGTTTCCAAGGAGGAGGAGGGGGAAGGTGCAACAAACATTTTCTAGCCTTAAATGTTTACCATGATAAAGATTTACTCTGAAACTAACTTTGTTATCTTATGGAGCAAACTATTTTGCATTGGAATGTCTCATCTAGTCTAGATGGCCAGAGACCATCCTCTGGCTAATCTTATGTTAATGTTGTGGGAGTGGGCTTAGCACAAACTAAGATATTCTTTTGATATTTTGTTAATAACCAACTGGGAAGTACAAAATGACTTGTCTAAACTGGCTTCTGGGGGTGCTCTTCTATCCTCCTTCTAGTGTCTGTGCTGGAAGCTTTCTCTATCCCTTTCTTCTTTAATAAACCTTTTACTGCATGAGGCTCTGAGTGACCAAAGCCAAGTCTTTTTTATCCTAATGTGAATTCTTCTCCTTTGGAGATCAAAGATCTGACAGCGTTCACAGTAAATTATCTACTGTCATCTATCACTGGTAGGCTACAGTCCACGGTGTTGCTAAAGAGTCAGACACGATTGAGTGACCAAACAGCAAGGGAGATTTGCCTTCCTCATTTTCAGTCAGTCTCAAGCCCACTGAGTCCAACGGTCAGGTTGCCTTACAGAGGACCTGAAGAGTGGCTAAAAAAGTCGGTCCCACTTGGTCCACAAGGAAGTTACATGGTCCACAAGGGAGTTACATTTGGCTAAAGATGTTAAAAAAAATCAAGTAAGGCTATCTGTGCCTGAATAGCCAGTGCTCCTCTCTAAGGCTTGGTTGTCTCTCCAGAAATTCTCTAGGTCCTTTGTGTGCCACCTCCCTACCCCGACCACACACCATGTGTGCTTCCCCTACCCAGTGTGGTTCTGACTACTCCAGTTAGTCATTGTTTCCTGCCTTCAGGGCAGGGACCTCCCCAACCATCTATCCTTAGGATTTTTAATGGCAACACTCTATCACTCCCTTTGCTTACACAATCTGATTTTTTTAGAATTGAAAAATTTGTTTTCTTTTAAAGTAAAATAGTCGATACATGTAAAATATATGTAGCATCTGTTAATTATTAAGCATAAAAATGAAGTTAACATCTCTGGACATCATCCATGTTATCCACACCGTGGCATCCGTCCTTGTGTCCTTCTTCCCCATCTTATGCCCTACTGTCCCTCAAGAGGAAACCACCTCTACTGAGTTTTCTGTCGTATCTTTCCCCTGCTTGAAAAAAATGTTTTATTGATTCTTGTAGTCAGTGATGTGTATTTCTTTAAATAATATGATTAAATGTGCTTGTTTTTGAGCTTTAATAGAAAATATTTTGGGACTTACACTTTCTACTTTATATTATGTATGTGAGTCATTTATTTCCTCTGCTGAATAGTGAGAATATACTATAACTGATCTGTCCAGTCTACTATTGATGAGGTTCCCCAGTAAGTGTAAACAGTGCTGCTCCATGCTTCATTTTCAGCCATGCCATTTATATCTATCTGATGTATTGTCCATTTATTTGTTTGTTTACTATCTGTCTCTCCCCTAGAACATAAGCCACAGGAAAGCCAAGTTTGCTTACTTCTGTATATAAAGGCCTAATACCTGGTGGTAGTTCAGTCATTAAGTTGTGTCCAACTCTTGCGACCCCATGGACTGTAGCCTGCCAAGGCTCCTCTGTCCATAGGACTTTTCAGGCAAGAATATTGGAGTGGATTACCATTTCCTTCTCCAGGGGATCTTCCCAACTCAGGAACTGAACCCAGGTCTCCTGCACTGCAGGCAGATTCTTTACCAACTGAGCTACAGGGGAAGTCTTAGTAGCTGTTCAATAAATCCTTGCTCACTAAGTGAATGAATGAAAGCCCTTTGCTCAGCTCACCAGGGGCACCCCTAAGAGGGATGAGAAGAGGAAGAGGATTCATACTAATAGTCTCAATACTCCTGGAAAAAGGGGTGAACTGAGAGGAAGAGGCAGGCATGCTGGGGGCACAGCCATCCAAGGTTCCTCACTCACCATGTTAAAAAGCCAGAAGTAGCTAATGGAGAATGAGGAAGGAAGTGGGCGGCAGGGTGGGGGGAGCTTCAGCAGAGGAGAAAACCTGTGCCCAGGGCTCTTCATGTGAATAGGGACCTAAAAGACTTGGGGCTCAGAGAGTCCTGCCGGGAGCAGGCCTGCTGGGAGAATACCACCCCAAATTGCTAAGAGTTGGTTCTGAACAAGGGGATGGGGTCTTATTAATGAAGTTAACATCTCTGGACATCATCCATGTTATCCACACCGTGGCATCCGTCCTTGTGTCCTTCTTCCCCATCTTATGCCCTACTGTCCCTCAAGAGGAAACCACCTCTACTGAGTTTTCTGTCGTATCTTTCCCCTGCTTGAAAAAAATGTTTTATTGATTCTTGTAGTCAGTGATGTGTATTTCTTTAAATAATATGATTAAATGTGCTTGTTTTTGAGCTTTAATAGAAAATATTTTGGGACTTACACTTTCTACTTTATATTATGTATGTGAGTCATTTATTTCCTCTGCTGAATAGTGAGAATATACTATAACTGATCTGTCCAGTCTACTATTGATGAGGTTCCCCAGTAAGTGTAAACAGTGCTGCTCCATGCTTCATTTTCAGCCATGCCATTTATATCTATCTGATGTATTGTCCATTTATTTGTTTGTTTACTATCTGTCTCTCCCCTAGAACATAAGCCACAGGAAAGCCAAGTTTGCTTACTTCTGTATATAAAGGCCTAATACCTGGTGGTAGTTCAGTCATTAAGTTGTGTCCAACTCTTGCGACCCCATGGACTGTAGCCTGCCAAGGCTCCTCTGTCCATAGGACTTTTCAGGCAAGAATATTGGAGTGGATTACCATTTCCTTCTCCAGGTGATCTTCCTGACCCTGGGATCAAACCCAGGTCTCCTGCACTGCAGGCAGATTCTTTACCAACTGAGCTACAGGGGAAGTCTTAGTAGCTGTTCAATAAATCCTTGCTCACTAAGTGAATGAATGAAAGCCCTTTGCTCAGCTCACCAGGGGCACCCCTAAGAGGGATGAGAAGAGGAAGAGGATTCATACTAATAGTCTCAATACTCCTGGAAAAAGGGGTGAACTGAGAGGAAGAGGCAGGCATGCTGGGGGCACAGCCATCCAAGGTTCCTCACTCACCATGTTAAAAAGCCAGAAGTAGCTAATGGAGAATGAGGAAGGAAGTGGGCGGCAGGGTGGGGGGAGCTTCAGCAGAGGAGAAAACCTGTGCCCAGGGCTCTTCATGTGAATAGGGACCTAAAAGACTTGGGGCTCAGAGAGTCCTGCCGGGAGCAGGCCTGCTGGGAGAATACCACCCCAAATTGCTAAGAGTTGGTTCTGAACAAGGGGATGGGGTCTTACCTGAGCCCAGCTTCCCTCCTTCCTGTCCTAGGAATAAGTGCAGCATGTCAAGGGGAAAGAGGCAAAGTCAAGAAACCTGTCAGCCTCCACCCTGGGCCCCACCCCAGGAAGAAGGAGCAGATATCCCAGTAGCAAGATGCGTGGCTAGGGAAGGCTTGTTGGGATGGTTATGAGAGCACAGAAGGCTTGTACACATGCCTGGGTTTGCAGTAAAAGGAGATCAAACATATGTGTGGCAGGCACATAGCCAGGCAAGGTGCCAGGCCCTCACAATCCTCTCTGTTCCTTCACCAATGATCCAGCACAAGGACAGACTCTAGCTCCATGCCTAGAGAAGGGCAAAATGCTCTTGGGCCCTGCTCTATCTTTACTCCAGCAGACCAGTAGCCTAGGGTAAACCTGTGACCCTCTCCCCTGGGATGGATGCCACCCCCACAATCTGTTTCCATTCTCACTTCTTTCCTACCAACTCACCACTCTGAGAAGAGAACCCCATAAAACATCAGGAATACCAATCTTACACTAGATCAGTTGCAACCCCCTGTGGCTTCCAATAGCCTTCCCCTAGGGCCCAGGACCAGATTCACTGTTTTCATGGATGTTGTTAGAGTTTCCATCTCTTCACGGGTAACCCAGACATTCCCAGAAGATTGTAGGCAGAGAAGAAAACTAGTTGGTCCAGGGTGGGGATCCCTAGGCTCCCCATGAGGCTGAGAGCCCCAAGGACAAGGACAGAGCTCCTTTCTCCCAAGTCCTACCACAGACCCAGTCCCAAATTCTGCACATTCTAGCTCCGAGTAGCTCTCTTTTATCACTGTCTCTGCACTGGTTAGCACAGTGCCTTGCACATAGAAGTACTCAACAAATGTTTTCTGAATGAATATAAATAAATGGTGTGAATCTGGTATAAGGACTGACTCCAATCACAGAGATGGACTCTGTGAAAGATTTCATCCTAGGGGTCCATGGAGAGGTTTATGTTCTTGTGGAGAGGCTGGAGGACCAGAATTTACAAATGCTCTATACTCTCTACTTCCCACAAAGTCCTGGTTTGGAAACTCTGGCCAAATATCTAGAATTATTGGCAGAATAGAAATTGGGAGATGGAACTCATGGGTGGTTATGTGGGAGGCAGGGAACTAGGCCTTCTGGAATCTTGCAAGAATCAATGTTACCACCTCTTGGAGACAAAATGGGACCCTTTGTGGGGCAGGAGGTAAAGGGCAGGACTCAGTGCTACCATCTTCCCAATGACCTATGTGAAACTTTGTAAACGTTATTCTGGGGCTTCTGAAAATGTTCTAGGAGAGGCCACTTACAGTCCTGAAGGTAGGTGGGACAGAGGGGCTGGTCAGCAACACCATCTCCTGGATGGCCAGCCGGAGCTTTAGCTGGTGCAGGGCATTGCTGATGCCAATTTCTCTCTGGATCTCTGTGTCAGATAGGGCTGACATGATGGCACCACTCTTGATGTTGGCCCAGCAGGCTGCCACATACCAAGCAGGCATCCCCACCCAGAGCTGCAGATATGGGCATAGAGGGTAAATTCAGCCTTCCCAAGATATGGGCCCCTGATCCTGAGGGGCAAGGAGCAGTTACACTAGAAGTCAGGAATACCAATCTTACACTAGATCAGTTGCAACCCCCTGTGGCTTCCAATAGCCTTCCCCTAGGGCCCAGGACCAGATTCACTGTTTTCATGGATGTTGTTAGAGTTTCCATCTCTTCACGGGTAACCCAGACATTCCCAGAAGATTGTAGGCAGAGAAGAAAACTAGTTGGTCCAGGGTGGGGATCCCTAGGCTCCCCATGAGGCTGAGAGCCCCAAGGACAAGGACAGAGCTCCTTTCTCCCAAGTCCTACCACAGACCCAGTCCCAAATTCTGCACATTCTAGCTCCGAGTAGCTCTCTTTTATCACTGTCTCTGCACTGGTTAGCACAGTGCCTTGCACATAGAAGTACTCAACAAATGTTTTCTGAATGAATATAAATAAATGGTGTGAATCTGGTATAAGGACTGACTCCAATCACAGAGATGGACTCTGTGAAAGATTTCATCCTAGGGGTCCATGGAGAGGTTTATGTTCTTGTGGAGAGGCTGGAGGACCAGAATTTACAAATGCTCTATACTCTCTACTTCCCACAAAGTCCTGGTTTGGAAACTCTGGCCAAATATCTAGAATTATTGGCAGAATAGAAATTGGGAGATGGAACTCATGGGTGGTTATGTGGGAGGCAGGGAACTAGGCCTTCTGGAATCTTGCAAGAATCAATGTTACCACCTCTTGGAGACAAAATGGGACCCTTTGTGGGGCAGGAGGTAAAGGGCAGGACTCAGTGCTACCATCTTCCCAATGACCTATGTGAAACTTTGTAAACGTTATTCTGGGGCTTCTGAAAATGTTCTAGGAGAGGCCACTTACAGTCCTGAAGGTAGGTGGGACAGAGGGGCTGGTCAGCAACACCATCTCCTGGATGGCCAGCCGGAGCTTTAGCTGGTGCAGGGCATTGCTGATGCCAATTTCTCTCTGGATCTCTGTGTCAGATAGGGCTGACATGATGGCACCACTCTTGATGTTGGCCCAGCAGGCTGCCACATACCAAGCAGGCATCCCCACCCAGAGCTGCAGATATGGGCATAGAGGGTAAATTCAGCCCCTTCCCCAAGATATGGGCTTCACTTGATCCTGAGGGGCAAGGGGCAAACCTCATCTATGGTTTCAGAATAGTAAATGCAGAGCAGAGGAATTTAGAAATGTGGAGATGCCCATAATCAAATGCCTTTTCCCCCATTCTACAGGTGAAAACTCTTGAGGCCTGGGAAGGTGAGGGGATTTTACCAACACTGCATGGGTGATGAGCTCTTGGGGATAGCTATAGGAAGAGTGAAACCATCTGTGAAAGTCTTATGGCTCAGTGATGATTAATTCCCCTTATCCAGACTTAGCCACCTGAGAGGCAAGAGAATATAGCATCTCTTGTGTCCTCCAAAGTAGTGGGTGTTTATGTTTGGGGGAAGGAGGTGGTGGCCAAGTGCTAGGCATGGCCCTGTTCACTTGGCAGCAGAGACACAGGCTGAGAAGATTCTAGGAATACCATTTCTCTGTCTAAGGAGTCCTTGTCCCAATCCACACATCCTTCCCACCGGACCCCTGATTTAACTTAGAATCCATTTGCCTAGGTTTACCTCTAGCCAGGAGACCACAGTAGGGCCATCCCACTGGGCAAAGGGCATCCCTCTTCTGCGGGCATCTTCAAGCAGCTGGTGTCTTGTAGGAAGAACCACAGACTCACTAGTCCTTCTTTTTTTCTCAACCACGTTTACTCCCAGTGAACATGGACTATGCTAGGCCCCTGCTCCCACTACCACACTGATGCCTTTGCTCTGTGCCTGAAACAGTGTAACAGTAAGAAAAGACATGAGGCAGCAGTACCTCTCCATTCCCAGAAGTGAGGACTCTCACTTTGTTTGCACATGGCCTGAAACATAGACATCTTTGTCTGCTCTGTCAGAGATTCCCAAGAGCTGGGTCACTCTCCCACAATACCCTTGTATCCTTCTCACTCAAGTCATCCTAAGAACAATCTCCCAGCCCTCACTGTGCCCACTTAGATCAGGTCAACTCAGTTCAAAAAGGGCCTTGCTGGATTCTGACTGATTGAGCTCAGTCCATAGCAGTCCAGGGGAAAAACAGTGAGTGAGGGGTTGAACCTCAGCCTGGAAGAGCCTAGCCTGTGGTTCTTACTTCTTCTTCAGCCATCAGTCTTTTTCTGCCTGGGTCCCCAGCTTGGCAGGCACCATGGGCTCCTGCAGACCGAGTTCAGAATCTATTAGTAGAACTAGAATGGAAGAGATGGCATATCAGCTAGGTCCTCTGCTTTTCCTCCCTTGGCCAGGGCCAGGACTATAGAGCAGACCAGCAGGAGGCACCTCAGAACCTGACCACTCAAGGGCCTGATGGGACCACCCATTATTCCTGGAGCCTGTACACAACATCCTTATCAGGCAGTCCCCACAGTGGCATCAAGTGGGTCACCCCAAGACCAAAGAGCTTTCCCCTGGCTGCCTGAGCCCTGGATGGATAAGCCTCAGCCTCATCCATCTTTCCAGCTTTGCAGATGGAAGTTTTCCATCCTAACAGCAGAAGAATCCTAGACAGATTTGTCCCTCCTCCAAACCAAGCTGCTAAGGAAACTCAGAGAAGATTCTAGGAATACCATTTCTCTGTCTAAGGAGTCCTTGTCCCAATCCACACATCCTTCCCACCGGACCCCTGATTTAACTTAGAATCCATTTGCCTAGGTTTACCTCTAGCCAGGAGACCACAGTAGGGCCATCCCACTGGGCAAAGGGCATCCCTCTTCTGCGGGCATCTTCAAGCAGCTGGTGTCTTGTAGGAAGAACCACAGACTCACTAGTCCTTCTTTTTTTCTCAACCACGTTTACTCCCAGTGAACATGGACTATGCTAGGCCCCTGCTCCCACTACCACACTGATGCCTTTGCTCTGTGCCTGAAACAGTGTAACAGTAAGAAAAGACATGAGGCAGCAGTACCTCTCCATTCCCAGAAGTGAGGACTCTCACTTTGTTTGCACATGGCCTGAAACATAGACATCTTTGTCTGCTCTGTCAGAGATTCCCAAGAGCTGGGTCACTCTCCCACAATACCCTTGTATCCTTCTCACTCAAGTCATCCTAAGAACAATCTCCCAGCCCTCACTGTGCCCACTTAGATCAGGTCAACTCAGTTCAAAAAGGGCCTTGCTGGATTCTGACTGATTGAGCTCAGTCCATAGCAGTCCAGGGGAAAAACAGTGAGTGAGGGGTTGAACCTCAGCCTGGAAGAGCCTAGCCTGTGGTTCTTACTTCTTCTTCAGCCATCAGTCTTTTTCTGCCTGGGTCCCCAGCTTGGCAGGCACCATGGGCTCCTGCAGACCGAGTTCAGAATCTATTAGTAGAACTAGAATGGAAGAGATGGCATATCAGCTAGGTCCTCTGCTTTTCCTCCCTTGGCCAGGGCCAGGACTATAGAGCAGACCAGCAGGAGGCACCTCAGAACCTGACCACTCAAGGGCCTGATGGGACCACCCATTATTCCTGGAGCCTGTACACAACATCCTTATCAGGCAGTCCCCACAGTGGCATCAAGTGGGTCACCCCAAGACCAAAGAGCTTTCCCCTGGCTGCCTGAGCCCTGGATGGATAAGCCTCAGCCTCATCCATCTTTCCAGCTTTGCAGATGGAAGTTTTTCCATCCTAACAGCAGAAGAATCCTAGACAGATTTGTCCCTCCTCCAAACCAAGCTGCTAAGGAAACTCAGAGTCAGAAAGGGCTCTGAGGCTTAAAAAGGATTATCCTGACCAGGGTTAGGAGTGGGGAAACAGGCATGCTCAGAAATGTGCATCTGGGCCTCTACCTCAGGGTCATTCACTTGCACAAATCAGAAAATGGAACATGCATAGCTCTGTCCTCTCTGTAAGGATCTCCTGAATTGATGCCAGAGTTCATGGAAGGGGGAGCCTTTCGGAATTCATTTAAGTCATGGTCACTCCTCACAAATACACAGGGGCAGAGAGTAATCCAGATATCAATCTGCAATGTTGTCTTAGAGTCAGGTGCCAACATGGTGTGGGGAACATAGGAAATCATACAGCTTTAATACAAGATGCTTCTTCCACTCATCAAACCTTCTCAGTCCTGGTCCCTCCCATCTGTGGAGCTGGCTCCATAATGTATTTGGCAAGGCCTTTGTGAGCTCGTCTCAGTCCAGGGTCTAAATCTATCTTTTCCACTTCGAAGTCCCACAACCTTCCCTCCCCACTGTGTAAAGACTCAACTGTGTACAAAACTTTCACACCCACAAATCTTTGCCTTTCTCAGACCTACCTCCTTCCCCTCACATACACAAACACCTCTTCTTGTTTTGGCTAATTCCAACTTAGCCTTCAACCTTCTGCCCAGGTGTTGCCCAGCAGAGAAAGTCACTCCTATCACTCCCACTGCTCCATAACTGACCTTTGAGTTCCAGAAGCACCCAGAACATATTGCTTGCTACCTTAATATTGTTTTTGGAGTCATCTATTTATGTTTTCCCTTTCATTAGAAACTGAACTCCTTGAAGAAATAGACTATTGCTCTGGTACTTATACTAAGCCTTGTTACAGTGGCCAGGGGCCAGGACTATAGAGCAGACCAGCAGGAGGCACCTCAGAACCTGACCACTCAAGGGCCTGATGGGACCACCCATTATTCCTGGAGCCTGTACACAACATCCTTATCAGGCAGTCCCCACAGTGGCATCAAGTGGGTCACCCCAAGACCAAAGAGCTTTCCCCTGGCTGCCTGAGCCCTGGATGGATAAGCCTCAGCCTCATCCATCTTTCCAGCTTTGCAGATGGAAGTTTTTCCATCCTAACAGCAGAAGAATCCTAGACAGATTTGTCCCTCCTCCAAACCAAGCTGCTAAGGAAACTCAGAGTCAGAAAGGGCTCTGAGGCTTAAAAAGGATTATCCTGACCAGGGTTAGGAGTGGGGAAACAGGCATGCTCAGAAATGTGCATCTGGGCCTCTACCTCAGGGTCATTCACTTGCACAAATCAGAAAATGGAACATGCATAGCTCTGTCCTCTCTGTAAGGATCTCCTGAATTGATGCCAGAGTTCATGGAAGGGGGAGCCTTTCGGAATTCATTTAAGTCATGGTCACTCCTCACAAATACACAGGGGCAGAGAGTAATCCAGATATCAATCTGCAATGTTGTCTTAGAGTCAGGTGCCAACATGGTGTGGGGAACATAGGAAATCATACAGCTTTAATACAAGATGCTTCTTCCACTCATCAAACCTTCTCAGTCCTGGTCCCTCCCATCTGTGGAGCTGGCTCCATAATGTATTTGGCAAGGCCTTTGTGAGCTCGTCTCAGTCCAGGGTCTAAATCTATCTTTTCCACTTCGAAGTCCCACAACCTTCCCTCCCCACTGTGTAAAGACTCAACTGTGTACAAAACTTTCACACCCACAAATCTTTGCCTTTCTCAGACCTACCTCCTTCCCCTCACATACACAAACACCTCTTCTTGTTTTGGCTAATTCCAACTTAGCCTTCAACCTTCTGCCCAGGTGTTGCCCAGCAGAGAAAGTCACTCCTATCACTCCCACTGCTCCATAACTGACCTTTGAGTTCCAGAAGCACCCAGAACATATTGCTTGCTACCTTAATATTGTTTTTGGAGTCATCTATTTATGTTTTCCCTTTCATTAGAAACTGAACTCCTTGAAGAAATAGACTATTGCTCTGGTACTTAATACTAAGCCTTGTTTACAGTAGTTACTCAATAAATGTCTGTTGAACAAATGACTGAATGATGAGTGCAACAAAAGGATGAAGGGAGGAAAAGGAAGAAAGGAAAGAAGGAACAGGGAAGTGGGGAGGAAGACATTTACTGTGTACCTACCACATGCCAACCACATAGTGGAACTTTATAGTATCATAGGCATGTTAGTAATGCTACCTTTGCCCAAACACTTACTTGAATATAATTTCTACAAAGTTATGAATAGGCATTATGATATTTTCAGTCTTGGAGGCAAGATACTCTCTTAGAGAAAGAACCAAGAAATTTCTCCTGGAGGTTCTGAGCACAGTGCATTAGAAAACTTCCAAACTGGAAGAAACCTCAGAGGCTCAAACTCATACTTAATACTGGAAGCCCTTCTACAGTATACCAAATAAACAGTGATTCATCTGATGCCTGACACTTCTCATGGCAGGAGCTACCACCTCATGAAGCAGCCCTTTGAGCTGTGAAATAGCTCTGACAGAAAACTGCTTCTCTGGAGCTGAATCTTTGTGTTTGTGGCTTCTGCCCATTGATCCTTGGCAGGCAGACAAGAATGGATCCAAGGATACCCTTCTGCTTCTCCCCCTACTTGCACTGATTTACTAGGCCTAGACAGAGACCATGGCCTGTGGCTCTATCATGGCTCAGCTGGATCAGCCTGCCTTTCTCCTTCTTCCTGAACAGGTGGCCGATGGATGATTTGATGCCCTTGCGTTTGGTGTCCTTGTGCAAGGAGTCCTGGCTGCTGTTGCTGCTGCTGGGATTGCTGCGTGGATCCTCCAAAGCACTACAGAATGAAAGCCAGGAAGGGGTGGAATGAAAAGAAATATACTTAAATTACAGCACAAGAGATGAGAGATAGATTTCAGGAAGAACTTACAATGAGTGTCAGGATTGAGAGGGTAAGAGTAGCCTCTTTGGTCACATGATCAGAGCACGTCACCAAAGGAGACATGGGAATGTCCTTCCTGGATGGTGTTTCAAAGAGAAGTGAGATGTTCAGACACCTGGGACAAGTGAGACTCAGCCTGTTCAGAGGCAGAGAGAGGGATGAGATAGACTTGGAGATAGAGAAACTTGAGATGGGGTCTGCTTCGTTTACCTCTTGCCTTCTTCCTGGCTCAGGGCTGGGTGGCCACGCTTCTCTAGCTGCAGTGTCCTGGGTGAGGAAGGAGAAGTCTCACATTTTATGGTGGCTTTATCCTCTCGGTTCTCCTCCTGAGACACTGGTGACTGAACAGACAGTGGAGCTGTCAGAGGATAGAGGGAGAGATCTACGGCCTGCCTACCCAGCCCAGTTAGGCAGAGATGCATAGAGAAATGCAGAGGAAAGCCCTAGAGGCCTCTCAGAGTTCAGATTCAGACTCAAGGGCCCAGGTAGGAGAAATCAAAAGGGAAAGGCCTGGGAGAATTAACCTATTAGTACCTGGGTCATCAGGCAGCACTCACCAGCAGCTTCCTCCTATGCTTTCTTAAGTCACTGGGCTGGAAGAGAGAATGAAGGGTGAGTGTGGACTCACCTTTGGATGCTGGAACCCTTACGTTCCAAATAAACAGTGATTCATCTGATGCCTGACACTTCTCATGGCAGGAGCTACCACCTCATGAAGCAGCCCTTTGAGCTGTGAAATAGCTCTGACAGAAAACTGCTTCTCTGGAGCTGAATCTTTGTGTTTGTGGCTTCTGCCCATTGATCCTTGGCAGGCAGACAAGAATGGATCCAAGGATACCCTTCTGCTTCTCCCCCTACTTGCACTGATTTACTAGGCCTAGACAGAGACCATGGCCTGTGGCTCTATCATGGCTCAGCTGGATCAGCCTGCCTTTCTCCTTCTTCCTGAACAGGTGGCCGATGGATGATTTGATGCCCTTGCGTTTGGTGTCCTTGTGCAAGGAGTCCTGGCTGCTGTTGCTGCTGCTGGGATTGCTGCGTGGATCCTCCAAAGCACTACAGAATGAAAGCCAGGAAGGGGTGGAATGAAAAGAAATATACTTAAATTACAGCACAAGAGATGAGAGATAGATTTCAGGAAGAACTTACAATGAGTGTCAGGATTGAGAGGGTAAGAGTAGCCTCTTTGGTCACATGATCAGAGCACGTCACCAAAGGAGACATGGGAATGTCCTTCCTGGATGGTGTTTCAAAGAGAAGTGAGATGTTCAGACACCTGGGACAAGTGAGACTCAGCCTGTTCAGAGGCAGAGAGAGGGATGAGATAGACTTGGAGATAGAGAAACTTGAGATGGGGTCTGCTTCGTTTACCTCTTGCCTTCTTCCTGGCTCAGGGCTGGGTGGCCACGCTTCTCTAGCTGCAGTGTCCTGGGTGAGGAAGGAGAAGTCTCACATTTTATGGTGGCTTTATCCTCTCGGTTCTCCTCCTGAGACACTGGTGACTGAACAGACAGTGGAGCTGTCAGAGGATAGAGGGAGAGATCTACGGCCTGCCTACCCAGCCCAGTTAGGCAGAGATGCATAGAGAAATGCAGAGGGAAAGCCCTAGAGGCCTCTCAGAGTTCAGATTCAGACTCAAGGGCCCAGGTAGGAGAAATCAAAAGGGAAAGGCCTGGGAGAATTAACCTATTAGTACCTGGGTCATCAGGCAGCACTCACCAGCAGCTTCCTCCTATGCTTTCTTAAGTCACTGGGCTGGAAGAGAGAATGAAGGGTGAGTGTGGACTCACCTTTTGGATGCTTGAAAGTCTACCCTAAAGGGAACCCAGTGGTTTTAGGACGAGAAGGTAGGACTCAGTGCCTTATAAAAGCCTCAAGAGAATATCACAGCAAAATAAAACAAAAACAAAAAATTGGCTTGAAAAAAAATAAATCAAGGCTTCCCCTGGAAGAGAGAAAGAGGTGTGGGCACTGGGTGAGTTTCTTAAGCGTTATCCAAGGGAGGGGGCACAGAAGAAACTATATAGCCCTTTCCAAACCCAGAAGGACATGCTGGTGATCTGGCATACTGAGGTCTATACATGTCATAAGAAGAAAATTCTGTGACCCAACTGAGAGAGAGTGAGCCCTGCTGTGCCTTGTCAACCCCCGTCGGTCAACCCTGAAGCAGAGCCCAGTGATGACAAGGTTGTTCATTAACTGCCCCAAGTCTCTCACCAAGGTCATGACCCCCATTCGGTCCAGGTACTGGGCAGCACTGTGGGAGGTGACCTTGGGTGTGGAGTGGCCGTTGAGTGGAGGGCATGCACTGGCTAGGGACAGAGCAGTCAGAGAGGTGGGGATGGAACCACGTCTGTGCAGCTGGGTCAGGTTTAGGGCCTCCATGTTGCCACTAGTCACTCGAGTTTCAATCTCCTCGACACGGAGCTCTGTGGACTCCTTCTCTTCCTGGATCATCCTGGGAGGTAGGCAAAACCAGACCTCACCATCAGCCCAGAGAAGACCAACAGGAGGCATATGTGGGCACTGCCTGCAGTCACCACCCAGTGACCCCAGGTAGAAGGCAATGCTCAGGTGTCCCATTGATTTTGGCATCGCAGGGACATACAAGGCCTTGTGGGCATGGCTGGTTCTATCCCACTACAGCTTAGCAATTTTCTCTGTCTTGTTAACTGGCCTAATGTAACAAAACTCCTTAGCTGAACAAAAGCAGTTGCTAGAAAAGGAGGTAAGTCAGTCAGTGGAATATAAACCTTCCTGGAAGTCAGAATTCTTGACCTACCTATAGGGCCTCAGTTTCCCAACACACCCAATGCCAGGAATTATCTAAGTCAGTAGCTCTCAAACACAGGACCTTTAATTGATGCTGATCCCTGGTAGAGTTCTCTCTGTTCCATAGAAAAATTAGGATAATATTGATAATTATTATTATTAGAGTAGTGATAATGTTGTTATGTGTATGGGGGAAGTACTCAGGAGTGTGTTTGCACACACATACACACACACACACATACAAACACACACAAATATAAAGATGCCAACTATCCTGTAGAAACAGAACCTATCTTTATTCTCAGAGCATATCTTTCCAATTTTAGGGATATTGAAACATCTTTTCTTTTGTAGAATCGTTGTGATAGGAAATGGTGATTATATTTATTTTATTTTGCAGAATGAAAGTTGGCAGTCCTATGTTAGTGCCCTTCTGTGTGTGTATGTGTGCATGTGTGTGTAGTATTTTCTTTTTAGTTGGTTTGTAAAATCCAAAAGTGTGGGAACCACTGATGTTCTCGTTTGGATTTTCCTTTACTGTTTGTCACAAAAAATACTCTCTATAAAAGTGGAGTAAACAACAGGTCTTGATAATATTCCCTGCCAGTGGTTTCTGTTTGATGTCTCATTAGGGATGGAAGGCATGACACAGTGTTTTAAACCCAAAATCTGAATCCTGGCTCTGCCACTTACTGCATTGCTTTGGGCAAATCATTCTATCTGTCTGGTTTGTTTCCTTGTCTCTAAAATGAAAATAATGCAGTTTCCTCCAGTGACTATGATAAGACTGACAAAAGCTCTCACCCTGAGCTGGGCTCAGTATGTAGGAACTACATTGTTAGTGATTCTGTTTAGTGGCAGGAACTTCAGGAAGACAGCCTCCAAAGCCCTGGGAGGAAAAATAAAGCCTGAGAAGTCAATTTGACACCCTGCCTCTCTCCATCCAGCACTGTGCCAGAACCTTATCTGATTCCCACACAGGGTCCTTAGACTATGCACTATAAGGTGCAACTTAAGAGACAAGTAAACACACAGAATCTCTCTTGCAGTGGCCAAGAAAACAAAGCCTTTGTCCTTCAAGGAACCACCCAGGCCCCCACCCCTTCCCTACCCTGATCTCCTCATTGATAGCATCTAGCTGCTTCTGCAGCATCATGGCCAGGGTCTGGGCATCTGAATGGCTGCTAGGGAAGACAGCGTCCATGGAGCCCACCAGACTCCTTGGTTCATCCTCATCCACATTAGAGATCTCAGGGTCACTGTCAAAGGCAGGGGTGGCTGTGGGCGCCAGCACCCCAGGCAGTGGAGATGGCTCCCAGTCCTTAGAAGAGAAGGAGGGTAGAAGGATAGTAATAAGACACCAAATGACTAAATGACTAAAGAGCAGGACCCTCCCCACCTATACCAGCAGTACCAACATCTCCTGGGAGGGTGTTAGAAATGCTAAATCTCGAGTCTCATCCCAGACCTACTAATTCAGAATCTGCATTTTAACAAAATTCCTGGAAATTTTACTTGTATATTAAAGTCTAAGAAATACTGCTCAAATTCAAGGAGGCACACAACAGAATGGTTAGGAACAGATTCCAGAAACTAGCTTGTTTTGAATGCTGGCTCCACCAAATACCAGTTATGAGAGACTTGTTTATCCTCTCTGTGCCTCAATTTCTTCATCTGTAAAGTGGTAATAGTATTCTACTTCAATAGGTAGCTCTGAGGATTAAATTAGGAAATGCATGTAAGGCACTTAGCACAGTGTCAGGAACCAAGTATTATGCAAAGGCTATCCATTTCTACTCACACAAACAGTGACTGGATATAGAGAACAAGAGGACCACTTACTGCATTGCTTTGGGCAAATCATTCTATCTGTCTGGTTTGTTTCCTTGTCTCTAAAATGAAAATAATGCAGTTTCCTCCAGTGACTATGATAAGACTGACAAAAGCTCTCACCCTGAGCTGGGCTCAGTATGTAGGAACTACATTGTTAGTGATTCTGTTTAGTGGCAGGAACTTCAGGAAGACAGCCTCCAAAGCCCTGGGAGGAAAAATAAAGCCTGAGAAGTCAATTTGACACCCTGCCTCTCTCCATCCAGCACTGTGCCAGAACCTTATCTGATTCCCACACAGGGTCCTTAGACTATGCACTATAAGGTGCAACTTAAGAGACAAGTAAACACACAGAATCTCTCTTGCAGTGGCCAAGAAAACAAAGCCTTTGTCCTTCAAGGAACCACCCAGGCCCCCACCCCTTCCCTACCCTGATCTCCTCATTGATAGCATCTAGCTGCTTCTGCAGCATCATGGCCAGGGTCTGGGCATCTGAATGGCTGCTAGGGAAGACAGCGTCCATGGAGCCCACCAGACTCCTTGGTTCATCCTCATCCACATTAGAGATCTCAGGGTCACTGTCAAAGGCAGGGGTGGCTGTGGGCGCCAGCACCCCAGGCAGTGGAGATGGCTCCCAGTCCTTAGAAGAGAAGGAGGGTAGAAGGATAGTAATAAGACACCAAATGACTAAATGACTAAAGAGCAGGACCCTCCCCACCTATACCAGCAGTACCAACATCTCCTGGGAGGGTGTTAGAAATGCTAAATCTCGAGTCTCATCCCAGACCTACTAATTCAGAATCTGCATTTTAACAAAATTCCTGGAAATTTTACTTGTATATTAAAGTCTAAGAAATACTGCTCAAATTCAAGGAGGCACACAACAGAATGGTTAGGAACAGATTCCAGAAACTAGCTTGTTTTGAATGCTGGCTCCACCAAATACCAGTTATGAGAGACTTGTTTATCCTCTCTGTGCCTCAATTTCTTCATCTGTAAAGTGGTAATAGTATTCTACTTCAATAGGTAGCTCTGAGGATTAAATTAGGAAATGCATGTAAGGCACTTAGCACAGTGTCAGGAACCAAGTATTATGCAAAGGCTATCCATTTCTACTCACACAAACAGTGACTGGATATAGAGAACAAGAGGAAAGCAAGCAGGCCTGACTGCCTTGTGTCTCAGAGTTTCAGCACATTACAGAACCCTCTGGTTAACCCTCATAGGAGGCAGCTTCTTGAAAATTGTTCCACAAACTCCTTTGGTAGACAAAAGCCAGAAGTGGAAAGAGCACAGAACTGGGCTTGGAGAGTGAGAAGAAAAGGGGGAGAAAAGGAAAGAGGCCATGTCTAACCCTATCCTCTATCACCCAAACCACAAAGTTCCCCTTAGGACTTTTTTCCCACTCTTCCTGGGCAACTTCTGTGTTGTTATAAACAGAAAGAGGAAAAGGAGAGAGGGGCAAGAGAAAAAGATGTTTTCAGACTTCAAATCCCCCCTCACTAGGGGTTTCCCTAAGGACAGAGATGGATCTTCCTCCATCAGATAGGAATTCCCTCTTTCTCTACCTATATCTTCTAGTGCCCTAGAGCAAGTAGGTGACCTGGGCTGAAGACAGAGTGAGGCTAACAATTTGGGGCTAGGAAAGAATCAGACATACCCAAAAGACTAAAGTTAGTCCTTTTCTGCCCCTAATCTTTCCTGCTTCCTCTAAGCTTCCTTGGCAGGCTCCACAGGACCTACACACTTCTCAGAAAACTTTGGGTGCCATCCCAAGGGCCAGTAAACCTGTTATTCCTCCCTCATCTCCCCCATAAACCACAGTTTTTGTTTCAGAAAGCTTGCCAATTCATCTTGCCCCAGCATCCCTCACCCCTACCACTAGAAATATGTGCCTACACACCCAGGCACACATGTACAGGCTTCAGTGGGGCCTCAGAGGCTGGCTGGCCACCCACCAGTCCCTACCTCTTGCCCATCAGAAGGTCAAGGCAAGACACAGCTGTTGCAGCTGATGATGGCCCCCACCCCAAGGCTGCAGCTGTCACGGACATCGGGGAGTGTAAGAGGAGGATGTGCGCCACACACCAGCCGTCTGTGAAACTGGAGCCAGGCACGTGGCGGAACTGACCCCACATTCCCTAGGGGAGACCCATCCACACTCACCCTTCTACTCCCTCACCTTGGCAGACTCTTCCTGCAGTGCTGAGTAACAATGATGCAGACCTTGAGATGTGTGGGAGAACCACACATCCATTGCACTGCCTGTGTGCACCCTGGAGTGGTGGATAGGGGAGAAAAGATGAACCCTGAGGAGTGACAACCCCAACTTATACCCACTGGCCTCAGAGAGCTAAGGGATCTTCAGCTTGGAGAAGAGAATGCTTAGCAGGACAGGACCTATGTAAATGACTTAAGGGTGTCTATGTCAGTGAGAGATTAGGTTTATTTCCTGGTGCTCCAGGAATCAAAATGATCCAGGGGAAAAAGAGCTAGGGAGGTAGCTTTCCACTTAACACAAGAAGAGCCTTCCAAAAAAAGAGTTGGCTTATGATAGAACCTGTGGTTTTAAAAAAGCTGAGCTCCCCATTACAGAAGTACTCAGGTAAAGACTCTGGCAATCTGACAAGAATGGTGAGGGAGTGTTCATGGTACCAAGAGAAGTTTGAAGGGATGACCTCTAAAGTCCTTTTAACCCTGAGAGTCTTTGTTTCTTGG
Source organism: Tragulus kanchil (assembly GCA_022376925.1). Classification (NCBI taxonomy): domain Eukaryota; kingdom Metazoa; phylum Chordata; class Mammalia; order Artiodactyla; family Tragulidae; genus Tragulus; species Tragulus kanchil. The sequence continues at coordinate 75,962,718 of JAIOJX010000024.1, read as the reverse complement.
TTTTCTCCCCAGCAACTTCCTCTGGACTGAGTCCATGGCCAAAATTCAAGCCAGGCAGACTCTCTATCTCCATGAAGCCTCAAGAGAGGTATGTGACACTGTATGAGGGACATGGGCTAGAGAAAGCATTCTGACTTCCAAAGGGTCTATTCTGATCCTGAAATTTTAGGATCACAGTAACAATCCTCCGGAATATCTGGAGCCTCTTCTACTGACATTTCTTCCCTATATTTTCCCAGTTGAGAACCTGAGGGAGCCCAGAACAAAGGGCTAGGGTCAGCCTACAACAGATTGCACAAGGTTTCTGGGGGCAGAAGGGAGTTTCTGCTTATCTCCAGCCCCCAATTTTCCCTGCAACTCAGTCCCAGCTCTATGATGGAGTCAATGAGCAGTCAAAGCTGAGAATTCTCATTCATTAAGAAAAGCAATGCCAAACAGTTTGTTGTACTCCAGGCTATGTCTTTTTAATTGAGGTGAGGAGCTGGTCTCTTCTGAGCATCCTGCAGAGAAGAGGAGAAGTAGGAGGAATTCCAACCACCATTTCCTGTCTCTAGTCTCTGCTTTTCTCTGCGCATGCTCAGTTGTTCAGGCCTGTCTGATCTTTGTAACGCCATGGATTGTAGCCGACCATGCTCCTCTGTCCATAGAATTTTCCAGGCAATAATAACGGAGTGAGTTGCCATTTCTTTGTCCAGGAGATCTTCCATACCCAGGGATTGAACCTGCATTTCCGGCATTGGCAGGCTGATTCTTTACCACTGTGGCAACTGGGAAGATGCTTCTCTCTATACTCCTCTACAATAATTCCTAATAAACTTGAAATTGATACCTAAGTCTCTACCAACCAAGAAACCCACAGGCTTCTCTTCAAGTTCAACATCTCTTTCCCTAATTTAAGCCCTACTTTATACCTCTGCACATATACATGTGCATATTTCCTTTAACCTCTCTTCTATTTCCCTGATATATCAGCAGCATGACCACAAGGAATCTTTGAGTTCTAAGAAATTTTGGTTTGTACAGAAAATATCCAGGAGCCATGAACCTTGAGTGGCATAATTCACTTCAGTCTCTTCATTTGTCAGCTTGCCTCTCTGGGCAGAGCCCTGAGATGAGGCTTGATATCACCAGTACCAAGTGCTTCACAAAATATGAAAAAAATCCAGAAGTTCCCTAAAACATGGGCCTAATTCAAGCATTATGTTCAGAGCCAGAGCCTTAAGTAAGGTATCTCAAAAGAACTAGAATGAACCAAATACTCCCCATGAGCAGGCCCTGTGGGACATGGGTAACCGTGTAATTCAGCAGACCCCTCTCAAGGGCATACCCTTATCAAGGAAGCAGGAGTCATGCCCTGTGTCCCATGGCAGTGGGAAAGGATCATGCGGTGCTTTGTTGCCTCTCAGCATCCCTCAGAGGACAGATGCTCCCTTCTGAACTCCCAAGTAAGCTAGATGACTTTACTAAGTCCTCTAAGCCTTAGTGTTCCACCCTGAATAGGAGGAGAATAGGAGTTTTCTGAGAATTCTCATTCATTAAGAAAAGCAATGCCAAACAGTTTGTTGTACTCCAGGCTATGTCTTTTTAATTGAGGTGAGGAGCTGGTCTCTTCTGAGCATCCTGCAGAGAAGAGGAGAAGTAGGAGGAATTCCAACCACCATTTCCTGTCTCTAGTCTCTGCTTTTCTCTGCGCATGCTCAGTTGTTCAGGCCTGTCTGATCTTTGTAACGCCATGGATTGTAGCCGACCATGCTCCTCTGTCCATAGAATTTTCCAGGCAATAATAACGGAGTGAGTTGCCATTTCTTTGTCCAGGAGATCTTCCATACCCAGGGATTGAACCTGCATTTCCGGCATTGGCAGGCTGATTCTTTACCACTGTGGCAACTGGGAAGATGCTTCTCTCTATACTCCTCTACAATAATTCCTAATAAACTTGAAATTGATACCTAAGTCTCTACCAACCAAGAAACCCACAGGCTTCTCTTCAAGTTCAACATCTCTTTCCCTAATTTAAGCCCTACTTTATACCTCTGCACATATACATGTGCATATTTCCTTTAACCTCTCTTCTATTTCCCTGATATATCAGCAGCATGACCACAAGGAATCTTTGAGTTCTAAGAAATTTTGGTTTGTACAGAAAATATCCAGGAGCCATGAACCTTGAGTGGCATAATTCACTTCAGTCTCTTCATTTGTCAGCTTGCCTCTCTGGGCAGAGCCCTGAGATGAGGCTTGATATCACCAGTACCAAGTGCTTCACAAAATATAAAAAAATCCAGAAGTTCCCTAAAACATGGGCCTAATTCAAGCATTATGTTCAGAGCCAGAGCCTTAAGTAAGGTATCTCAAAAGAACTAGAATGAACCAAATACTCCCCATGAGCAGGCCCTGTGGGACATGGGTAACCGTGTAATTCAGCAGACCCCTCTCAAGGGCATACCCTTATCAAGGAAGCAGGAGTCATGCCCTGTGTCCCATGGCAGTGGGAAAGGATCATGCGGTGCTTTGTTGCCTCTCAGCATCCCTCAGAGGACAGATGCTCCCTTCTGAACTCCCAAGTAAGCTAGATGACTTTACTAAGTCCTCTAAGCCTTAGTGTTCCACCCTGAATAGGAGGAGAATACTGAGCAGTTTTTCGGTGGGAGGAAGGCTCCTTTCTCAGGATGCATCCAGGTCTGTCCAGAACCCCATTTCAGCATGTCTGGCCTCCTGAGTTTACCTGGAGTGGATGCCATCCACAAATGGCCCTCCTCGACCCTTCAGTTGGTCCACCTCTTGGCGCAGCTTCTCAATCTCTTCAGACAGATGCCCCTGTGCCAGGCAGACACACAGTAAGGGTAGGGGAGAGGGAAGGTAAGAGTGGGGATAGAAGAACAAAAAGAACAGCAGAGTTGGGGAGAAGCAGAAGAATGCACTTCCAAAGTCCAAAGCCAGGGACCCAAGGCCAAGACCACAGATGACACCAAAAGAGAAGAAGTCTACTGGAAAGTAAGTAGAAGGATTATCAGGGGCAAGGCCAGAAGAGGGGTCTGTCTGGAAGGACTCTACCAGAACAGGTCTGTTGAGACCTTTCTATCAAACAAATGCATGGAAAATATGGCTGGGCAGCACAGGGGTTCTCAGTGAACTCCCAGACCTCACAGATATTGCTGCAACAGGCCCAGTGACTAATCCTCCCCAAGTCAGCAGAGAGCAAGAGGTTTGGTTTGCCAGGTTTGTGTGTGTGTGTGTGCTCAGTCGCTTCAGTCATGATCACACTTTCAGACTGTAGCCCACCAGGATCCTCTGTCCGTAGGATTCTCCAGGCAATAATGCTAGAGTGGGTTGCCATGCCCTTCTCCAGGGGATTTACCTGACCCAGGGATCGAACGCATGTCTCTTATGTCTCCTGTACTGGCAGGTGAGTTCTTTACCACTAGCATCACCTGGGAAGCCCCACCAAATCATTTTGTCAAGTCCTTCACTTGGCCCTATCTCTCTGCTACCCACTCTCTGTCCTATGCTTATGGCTCAGTTTCTTCTTTACAGATGATGGTGATGCATCTACTGTGACAGACTTTAGTGAGGATTAGTAAAATAATGTCTGCACATAGACTAGCACAGTCCAGCTAGCTAGGACCGGCTAGCACAGTGCTGGGCTTGACAGCAGATACACAAGTGTGTTCTTTTCTCCCAGCAAGCTCAGCCCCCAAGGCTGGCAGGGCTGGTCAGCAACTGGGTACCTTGTGGCGGTGCTGCTCTTCAATTTTTCGCTGGGAGTTCTCCAGCTCTTGGATCAACATGTTCTGGGGGGGAATAGCTGTGAGTCAAGAATACTCCCATTCCTTCACTCCAACTCCTCTACTCCAGCTCAGGCCATGTCTTCCCCTTCCAGCACCATCTGTTGTCCAGTGGGTTCTCCCAGCCCTACCTCTCCTCGCCAGCCCACCCCATCTTGGATACTCCTCTTTAGCTTAACTCTAATCCACATCCTTCTGCAGCAGTACCTTCCCCACCCTGCCCATGTCCCCTAGCCGCACCCCACCTGTTCACCCAGCTTCACGCACTCCACCCCTTTCCACCAGCTCTGCTCTTCCCAGTAACCCTACCCATCCAGACCCGCCGCTGACAACACCTTCTCTTCCAGGGCTGCCATGTGCTCCTTTAAGGTGGAGCTGCAGGTGCTCATTTGACTCACTAAGGAGTCGGTCCACAGTGTTTGACAGTTGCTTGTGGTCCTCGTTCATCTTCTCCCACTGGTGCACCTGCATAAGCAGCCCACCTTGCACCAGGCCACCCCAAGGCCATCTCACCATCATCCCAGGGAATCTCCCATTCCTATGGTGGGTCCACTCCCACATGTCCTCTCGTCTTCCCCTGGGGGCTCCTCTCTCTAACTCTCCTGACCACCTCCTCCCACCCCTCTACGGCTGTCTCTGTCCCCTAGCCAGGTCCTTCTCCAGCTCTCAGTCTTCCTCCTTCCTATTCACAGATCATCCTGCAACACTGCCCTGGGGTAGAGAGGGAGGCCAAAGTGTCTAGCCTAGTGCTCTCACCCATGCTAGATCTTGGTTCTTTTCCTCCAGCTGCCGTAGGTGTTCCTCAATGTTACCATGACATTCTTCAGCCTGGAGACAGGAACAAGTCAGTGCAGCTTGTAGACCATCTGCCTTCCTGCTCAGACTTTGTATACCATGCACCCAGGTGCCAGAGTATTCTTTGGGAACCTTTAGTGAGGATTAGTAAAATAATGTCTGCACATAGACTAGCACAGTCCAGCTAGCTAGGACCGGCTAGCACAGTGCTGGGCTTGACAGCAGATACACAAGTGTGTTCTTTTCTCCCAGCAAGCTCAGCCCCCAAGGCTGGCAGGGCTGGTCAGCAACTGGGTACCTTGTGGCGGTGCTGCTCTTCAATTTTTCGCTGGGAGTTCTCCAGCTCTTGGATCAACATGTTCTGGGGGGGAATAGCTGTGAGTCAAGAATACTCCCATTCCTTCACTCCAACTCCTCTACTCCAGCTCAGGCCATGTCTTCCCCTTCCAGCACCATCTGTTGTCCAGTGGGTTCTCCCAGCCCTACCTCTCCTCGCCAGCCCACCCCATCTTGGATACTCCTCTTTAGCTTAACTCTAATCCACATCCTTCTGCAGCAGTACCTTCCCCACCCTGCCCATGTCCCCTAGCCGCACCCCACCTGTTCACCCAGCTTCACGCACTCCACCCCTTTCCACCAGCTCTGCTCTTCCCAGTAACCCTACCCATCCAGACCCGCCGCTGACAACACCTTCTCTTCCAGGGCTGCCATGTGCTCCTTTAAGGTGGAGCTGCAGGTGCTCATTTGACTCACTAAGGAGTCGGTCCACAGTGTTTGACAGTTGCTTGTGGTCCTCGTTCATCTTCTCCCACTGGTGCACCTGCATAAGCAGCCCACCTTGCACCAGGCCACCCCAAGGCCATCTCACCATCATCCCAGGGAATCTCCCATTCCTATGGTGGGTCCACTCCCACATGTCCTCTCGTCTTCCCCTGGGGGCTCCTCTCTCTAACTCTCCTGACCACCTCCTCCCACCCCTCTACGGCTGTCTCTGTCCCCTAGCCAGGTCCTTCTCCAGCTCTCAGTCTTCCTCCTTCCTATTCACAGATCATCCTGCAACACTGCCCTGGGGTAGAGAGGGAGGCCAAAGTGTCTAGCCTAGTGCTCTCACCCATGCTAGATCTTGGTTCTTTTCCTCCAGCTGCCGTAGGTGTTCCTCAATGTTACCATGACATTCTTCAGCCTGGAGACAGGAACAAGTCAGTGCAGCTTGTAGACCATCTGCCTTCCTGCTCAGACTTTGTATACCATGCACCCAGGTGCCAGAGTATTCTTTGGGAACCAGGGCCTCAAGGACCATTGAGGCAAGTGCTCCACTTATCATCTTAGAACATTTTGCTACCACCACTGCCATTCTTCTCAAGTATGCCAACCCCTGCCAGGTTTTCCCCCACCTATACTTCCTCCTTCCTTCCCAGGGATAGCCCTGAAATATTTCAGAGCTGGAAGCTCAAGGGACTATAAATTTTCATCATGCTTTCAGAAAAATCTCCACTTGAAAGTATTAGCTACCATAAATCTCCACTATGCCTCTAGATAGGAGCACAGAGTTGAGCCAGAGTTCAGATTCTGGTTCCTGCCCATAATAGTTGTGTGACCTTGAACAAGTTACTGAATATCTATGAGCCTCTGTCTCCTCAATTGTGATAATAGTACCTGTGGTTTTTGCAAGATCTAAAGGTAAAAACACAATAAGCACTCAACAAATGCTAGCCCTGGTGGCTAATTTTGCTGTTAAACCAGCCCTGGTAGAGTGGTCTCCCCTTCTGTTCATGCCTTTTCAAAGATGTGGAGCCAACCGTCTCTTCTGACAAGGTATTCCAGACTATCACACATCTTACAGTCAGGAAATCCCTCCTGAAAACTCTTCTAGTATAACTCCCTTGAGCATATTAATCACTTCAGTCCACCCTTTCTTGTCTGTCTTGGGAGTTACTAAACCTCAGCATTGCACACACAACATCTTCTGCTGTACTTTAAACTCTGCCTTTCATTCCTAGGGGATGATTCCTGAAAGGCCTTAGAGATCACCAAGATCAGACCCACCATTAGAGAGATGATGACCTCATCACAGACACCCAATTAGAGAGGGAGTGACTTTTTCCAGGTCAAAGAGTAGCAAAAGCAGATCTGGTCCTGAGTCTGCTGAGGCACATCCAGGCTGCAGGTTCCGATCCTTTCCTAGAGCCCCCAAGCTGCCACTCTGGCACAATGGCAAGCCTCTGATCGCCAGAGGCTCTGGGGTCTGATGCTTAGTAAATATTGATTTCCTTCTCTTCACTACTTGAGGGAGTAGTTATGGTGATCTCACATAGGGCACCCCTGAAAGCTTCTCCCACTGTAAACACTCCTAAATTCTCTTGATTAAGTCACCATATATAGATGACCATGTACTTTCACAGCTCTTCCAAACATCTTCTAGGATGTTTTTAGCTGTATACCTCCATAAAGTTAACTATCACTTAGGTAAAATTATATTCACTTTTATTTGTCCAAAAGTTGTGGCCTTCAAACAGCTAGAAGTGGTCCCTAGATCTAGAATGCTTCAATTTGACAAAAAATGAAATACTTAGGCTAAACTCCCACCCTCTTCAGAGATATATAAACTTTGATCATATCTCCTCTCAAAATTCATCTTTCCAGAAATGAAAGTCCTATTTTTCCCACTTCAGACTCCCCCCAAAGGAAGTACTAATATTAACCACAATGGTATAAATAATAAAAATACTTCGTATTGACGTAGTTTCTTCTTTTTAAAGTCTCTTACATCCCTCCTTATGGGACTGTCATATCCCTGGGGTGTGATAAGGGCAGGGATTACTCTTCCATCTGATGGACACAAGAAAGTGTGTTTCCTAGAGTCATGCAATGAGCAGCAGTTCCCTGGCCCCCAGCCCATCATGTCTTCCACTCTCTCCACTCATAGCCTAGCTCCATAAGAGCTCAGGAAACAGTGGTCAGAGGCAGATTACCCGGCCCTTGATCCACTTGCCTTGGTGAGGGCTACAATTCTCTGGGCGAGCTCAGCCTCCACCTCTGGCAGCGTCTCAGCCTTGCGCATCATCTGCTGCAGTTTCTGCTCTGCTACATCCAGCAGCTCTTGCAGGTATTGGGCTTTCTCCTCACACTAGCGAAGGAGGGGTGAGAAGAAGAGTCAAGAGGGAGTACAGATCTGCTGCCCCAGCTTCAGTAGAGAGCTGGTGACAGGTCAGAAACAGAAGAGGTAATCTTGGTTCTTGGTTAGGCAAAGATACCTGAATTCCTTTTCCCAGGGTGACTTGAAGCACTTCGGAGTCTCCTAGGCCACCAATGGATCATCAGGACCTTCAGGGTCAAGTACAAGGCCCCCACCTGCAGGAGTTACCTGGCAGTGCAGATTCCTTATTGGCTGCTCATTCTCCAGTTTGTCCTTGAGGTCATGGATCGATGTAGCCTCATGCTGAGCATCCAGGTAGCACTTCTCCAGTGTGGTGATTCACTCCTCCATATCCTGCTTCTGGGCTAGAGCCTGAGCAGAAGAGGAGAGGATGAGAGGGAAGGTCATCAGCTTTTTCCTGTCCCCATCCTGTCTGTACCTCCCCACCTGGTTGGGTACATCTCTTCCACACCATCAGTTTCTAAACTTGACCCATCCCTCCCACCACTCCTCCCCACACTGGACCCCATCAAGTGCTCAGTCTTACACTCCTCATCCCTTGCCTGGTTCTCCCTCTACACCCAGGACATCCAACAACTACAGCTACCTTCCTGAGTGTTAAATGCCTGCACCCAGAAAGAGAGTAGTCAGGCCCAGGCCCTTGCTCACTTCCCGGAGGCCCCGCTGATGTTTGCTGCTCAGCTCTTCCGACTTGATAAGGTCCTGGTAAACTGTGCCCAAGTCCTCCTCAAGTTCAGCCACAGTTGTTGTCAGGGTGACCAGTTGCTCCCGGGCCTGGCTCAACTCAAAATTCTGCTTCACCAGAAGCTCCTGCAGCTCCACAACCTGGCCCACATCATCCTCCAGAAACAGTGAACTCTGTCAGTCATCAGGGATCCTGCTCCCCTGCCCTGCCCTGGGGAGGTGGGAAGAGGGACAGCACACCAGAGAGGATTGTAGCTCTGCCCTCAGCTGTAGAGCACACCTCCAGATCTACCCTGCTCCCTCTGGGTGCCAAGACCTCACTCCAGACAAGGACCAAACACTCTCATTCTCTTGTTTATCTCTTGAAAAAAAATCATTTCTAGTTTTACCTTCTATTTCATCCTCTTGTAACATAGAGAGGGCAATGACTAAGGGGAATAGAGGCTCCAAAAGAGAAGTGATCTCTTAGATAGATGGTACAGTTCAAGTGGACAAACACATTACATGCTTACCAGTGTATATATTGGGCACTAAAACAAAAGCCTGTAGATTTCTTTGCAGATGGGATAGGAGGAAGAAGGCAACCTTGAGAAAGTGCCAAATTTAATTAAAGCAGTTGCTCTACTGCACTTAGGCAGGGCAGGGCCCTCACCTCCTGTCTGGGTAAGACATGCCCACTCTGTGCAGTTCCCCATGACCCACCTTCCACAGGAACTTTGCTCCCAGCTCCACAGTCCCCTCCTCTTCAACCACTCCATCCCAAACCCCTGCCCCTTGCTGTAGGGCAGACACCTGTAGGGCACAGTTCCCAAGGCAGTGAATAAAAGAGAAAAGAATCTTCTATATATTCTAGACCCTTCCAAATCCCCCACCTCCCAGAAAGAGATGCCTCCTGTTGGCTGACATTCTCCAGCTCAGACAGAAGGGAGGAATCTGATGAGGGCCCGAGTTGGGAAAAGCCCCAGCCTTGGCTTCCAGGAGCTGCAGTCTATAGATGGAAGGAGAGTAAGCAGCTGACCTGCTGGTGGGCACCTTCCAGCTGTTCTTCCAAGGTGGTCACTCTCTCAAGGGCTGCCTGGAGCTGCTCTCGTACCTGCCCAAGGTAAGGGGAGATGGAGAAAGGAGCAGGGACTTTCTGGACTCAAACTGGAGAAACCTGGGCTTGGTGTATGATCAGTGAAGATGAGACAAAGAGAAGCACATGCCAAGAGGCAAATTTATGAGAGGGCGCTTAATAGGAAGACATGGAAATTGGACTAACAGTAGGAGCAAGCCAGTGGTGAAGCCAGAAGGCAGTTTTCACTAAACACAGGATACAGAAACCACAAAGGAGGGATGCATGGAGGCTCTGGGGAAGCCTGGTTGGATTGGGGGTGCTCACAGGCTCTGGGCCCTAGGTACCTTCTCATCCAGGGCCTTGTGGTGTTCAAACAGTGACTTGAGAGCCTTCAGCACTTCCACCTCACTGGATACCCTGAAGATGACTGAGCCTGACGCTTCATGACAGTCATCCTCAGTTTCTACTCATGACAGGACACCAGGCACTCTTCAAAAAGAGAGGGCAATGACTAAGGGGAATAGAGGCTCCAAAAGAGAAGTGATCTCTTAGATAGATGGTACAGTTCAAGTGGACAAACACATTACATGCTTACCAGTGTATATATTGGGCACTAAAACAAAAGCCTGTAGATTTCTTTGCAGATGGGATAGGAGGAAGAAGGCAACCTTGAGAAAGTGCCAAATTTAATTAAAGCAGTTGCTCTACTGCACTTAGGCAGGGCAGGGCCCTCACCTCCTGTCTGGGTAAGACATGCCCACTCTGTGCAGTTCCCCATGACCCACCTTCCACAGGAACTTTGCTCCCAGCTCCACAGTCCCCTCCTCTTCAACCACTCCATCCCAAACCCCTGCCCCTTGCTGTAGGGCAGACACCTGTAGGGCACAGTTCCCAAGGCAGTGAATAAAAGAGAAAAGAATCTTCTATATATTCTAGACCCTTCCAAATCCCCCACCTCCCAGAAAGAGATGCCTCCTGTTGGCTGACATTCTCCAGCTCAGACAGAAGGGAGGAATCTGATGAGGGCCCGAGTTGGGAAAAGCCCCAGCCTTGGCTTCCAGGAGCTGCAGTCTATAGATGGAAGGAGAGTAAGCAGCTGACCTGCTGGTGGGCACCTTCCAGCTGTTCTTCCAAGGTGGTCACTCTCTCAAGGGCTGCCTGGAGCTGCTCGTACCTGCCCAAGGTAAGGGGAGATGGAGAAAGGAGCAGGGACTTTCTGGACTCAAACTGGAGAAACCTGGGCTTGGTGTATGATCAGTGAAGATGAGACAAAGAGAAGCACATGCCAAGAGGCAAATTTATGAGAGGGCGCTTAATAGGAAGACATGGAAATTGGACTAACAGTAGGAGCAAGCCAGTGGTGAAGCCAGAAGGCAGTTTTCACTAAACACAGGATACAGAAACCACAAAGGAGGGATGCATGGAGGCTCTGGGGAAGCCTGGTTGGATTGGGGGTGCTCACAGGCTCTGGGCCCTAGGTACCTTCTCATCCAGGGCCTTGTGGTGTTCAAACAGTGACTTGAGAGCCTTCAGCACTTCCACCTCACTGGATACCCCTGAAGATGACTGAGCCTGACGCTTCATGACAGTCATCCTCAGTTTCTACTCATGACAGGACACCAGGCACTCCAGATGTTTCAGAAGCAACTGGCAGAGAGAAGGGGAGTGTGCAAGGAAGGCTTGTGAACCTATGACCCAGGGGCTATAAGTAAGGTCCACATAAACACCCAGCAAACACAAGTACTGCCATGTGTACCACTGTTAGAATGTTAAAATACTTCCATATGTGTAAATGGCAGCTGCCCCAACTGCACACTTGCCCTAGCCTCTCTCTCAATACCTTGGCCTTTCCCATGACCCCCAAACTAGAGGTGAAAAGTCTGGCACTGATGGTTGAACAAACTGATGATCACCCTAGAAGATAAAGCAGGAGAGGGCTGGGGATGTGCTGGCTCGGACCATGCCTGCTCCTTTGGTCCTACCCTCCCTATCTCCAAAGCACAAACACATACCATGTCACCCCACTTACCCTTGTATTATTCCGTTCTGCTTTCAGCTCTGATATCTCTTCCTCCCTCTCTAGAAGCTGCTCCTGACATATACTCAGCTCCCGGGTTAAGGTGGCGAATTCCTGTAAACCCCCAAAGCCTTTCAGTGCTTGAGGATCCACCACTTAAGCAATGGTGGAATCCTCTCACTCATCCTTTACTTACACCAACTGTCCCCAGAAAAACTCCTATCCATCCACACTATTAGCATGGTTTCTTCAGAGAGGAGAAACATTCCAAGTATGTGCGTATTTGGAATACAAGAGTGAGAAAGTGTGTGCTCTGTGACCCCTTCCTCCTCTAGTCACCAATATAACTTGATTTTGTCCTCCCTTCCATTTTGTATTTCTGTTTCTCAAACAATCCAGTGACATTTCCCTTTAGAAGTGGATGGAGTTTCACTTCTGGTTTGCTGTTAGTAAGGTTCAAACAGAGATTGATGGATATTAAAGAAGAGAAGGGGGCTTTGAAGTGAGAGCTTTGAGAGCTCTTTTCCATCCCCTTCCCAGGGCTTTGCAAGTTGCAGGTAGCTGATGAAATGAGAATGCAAGGACCCAGTCTACCTAAAAAGAAGTGAAGGGGAAACAGTGACTTGACCCCCCCGGGAAAAATGACTGAGCCTGACGCTTCATGACAGTCATGTTTCTACTCATGACAGGACACCAGGCACTCCAGATGTTTCAGAAGCAACTGGCAGAGAGAAGGGGAGTGTGCAAGGAAGGCTTGTGAACCTATGACCCAGGGGCTATAAGTAAGGTCCACATAAACACCCAGCAAACACAAGTACTGCCATGTGTACCACTGTTAGAATGTTAAAATACTTCCATATGTGTAAATGGCAGCTGCCCCAACTGCACACTTGCCCTAGCCTCTCTCTCAATACCTTGGCCTTTCCCATGACCCCCAAACTAGAGGTGAAAAGTCTGGCACTGATGGTTGAACAAACTGATGATCACCCTAGAAGATAAAGCAGGAGAGGGCTGGGGATGTGCTGGCTCGGACCATGCCTGCTCCTTTGGTCCTACCCTCCCTATCTCCAAAGCACAAACACATACCATGTCACCCCACTTACCCTTGTATTATTCCGTTCTGCTTTCAGCTCTGATATCTCTTCCTCCCTCTCTAGAAGCTGCTCCTGACATATACTCAGCTCCCGGGTTAAGGTGGCGAATTCCTGTAAACCCCCAAAGCCTTTCAGTGCTTGAGGATCCACCACTTAAGCAATGGTGGAATCCTCTCACTCATCCTTTACTTACACCAACTGTCCCCAGAAAAACTCCTATCCATCCACACTATTAGCATGGTTTCTTCAGAGAGGAGAAACATTCCAAGTATGTGCGTATTTGGAATACAAGAGTGAGAAAGTGTGTGCTCTGTGACCCCTTCCTCCTCTAGTCACCAATATAACTTGATTTTGTCCTCCCTTCCATTTTGTATTTCTGTTTCTCAAACAATCCAGTGACATTTCCCTTTAGAAGTGGATGGAGTTTCACTTCTGGTTTGCTGTTAGTAAGGTTCAAACAGAGATTGATGGATATTAAAGAAGAGAAGGGGGCTTTGAAGTGAGAGCTTTGGAGAGCTCTTTTCCATCCCCTTCCCAGGGCTTTGCAAGTTGCAGGTAGCTGATGAAATGAGATGATGCAAGGACCCAGTCTACCTAGAAACAAGAGTGCACAGATGTGCCCAATCAGCTGTGTGGCTTCAACTCTGGTTTCCCAGGATCCCAGTTCACTCCATCTTAGGGGCTGATGCCAGGGCATTTGTCCTGGCTTTACCAAATACCCACATACAAAGTATCCCTTTGAGGGGCCTTTTCCCACAACGATAGGCCCAGACACTCTGCGAGAACTTTCCAGCCCACTCTCCAACAGGAGGACAAGAATAGAGGGTGAGAGGGTGAGAAGCTGGACCCACAAATTCAGGCCTATCATATCTATTTATAATTAGACATTGGCTAATTCCAAAATGATTTTTAATTAAGTGATCAAAACTCTGGGGATGCTCAGAGTCTGGCAGTGACTGAATAGCAGCTATAACCCCATCCCAACCTGCAGTCTCTCTCACATACCAGGACTCATGACTGAAGGAAGGATTTCAAAGCAATCACCTCTTACCATTCCATATCAGACATAGGACAAGACGAACTGTGGGAAGGAAATAAGGGACACAGAGATGCCAGAGCCTATGAAGCCATAGACCCTGACCTTACTTATGATTACTGCCTTTCTCTCGAGGCCATGGCCAAAGATGGTCAAGCAGCTCACATCCTGGAGGTCAGGGTGACCTCATGCTGCTTCCCTACTCATCTAACATGCATGCATGTCCAAACATACACACATACATACTTGAAACCTGACAAGGATTTGAGGGCATGTCTCCAGCCTTACACATGACACTACCAGCACTCCTCCCCTGTCCCTGGGCTCAGCTGCTGCCTGGTCTTCCCACCTCAGGATGCCTCCCACTTCCCTCTCTGACTCTAACCATCTGACATGCTGCTGCTAGGGTAATCTCCAAAAGCATAATGTTGTCTACACTGTTAAACACCAACTTCTTATCCTGGTTTCCAGCTTCTCTCTCACAGTTCCTTTGCAAACACCCTAAGACATTGTCAACCTGAGTAACCTGCTGCTCCCAATCACTAGTAAACTTCACACATTTGCTCAGTGGGCTCCCCTACCCTGGAAAGCCCAGTCCTTTGTCAAAACCTGATCATTCAAAGCCTATCACAAAGGATACACCTCCTTGGGATCTTCCCAGTGAAAAACTTTCTCCTTCCATTAGACACTGGAACAGTGATACAAGTACTGGGAGCACCTACCATGTTTCAGCTCCTATGCTGTTCACTGGAGACACAGTAACAAGAAAAACAAAATCCTTGCCCTCACAAAGCTCCCAGTGCAGGGCTGAGATCAAATCTCAGCTCTGCCCATTTGTGACTTTGGACAAGATACCTAACCTCTTTGAACCTCTAATCTGAAAGACAGAGTCCTACCTCGAGTGTGGCTATAAGGATCAATGATCTGGCACCTATTTTAACCATTGACACCAGTTTAGCAGTCTTTTGGAGCCCCTCACCTCTTCCTCTACTCTCGTCCTGTTTGGGCTCTTGTCTCCTTTCTAGTGCATGAACAGAGATGGGTTCCTTTATTCTAGGGATTTTACAGGGCTCCAAACAGAATGAGGGTAGGATGGGCCCATCTTTCACCCCAATTCTTCAACAGGGCTCCATATTCCCATCTAGAAAGCATCCTAAGATTCTTCCCCACAAACACCTCTGAACCCTGGGTAGGAAATGCTCCCACTGTGGTTCTTCTCCCCACATGCAGGGAAAGGGCCTGGAGCTGAGTCCTGAGCAGTCTGGCTCCTCAGGGGCTGCCTCCTCTAACCCTTGCAGCACTCCTGCAGGCAGGGTGGTCATGAGCAATTTACCAGTCTCCTCAAGTTTTAGTTTCATCTTTTGTGTAATAGAGATGATGGTGATAATGGCACCAACTGCAGTTGTGAGAATTTAGTGAAGGAAACCCCATACAAAAGTGCTTAGCACACAACAAATGGTGACTATACTACTGCTAGTTTTGCTCTCTGAACAGAGTAAGAGAGGTGTCACAGCTCTGCCTATAAATCTCCATGTGATGCCTTTTGTTTTTCTCATCTGTGCAATAAGAGGTGGATTAGATTATCTCTAAGAATTCTCCCATCTTCACTCTGTGGTTCTCTGCCCACCACTGCCAAGAATAGGCCACTGGGGAAGAGCAGCCAAGGTGGTTTCTTTTCAGTATTGGCTGCCACCTGCTGGCTGCGTGGGCTCGCTGCAGTTGGCCACTAAGGCTGGGTTCTTTTCCCACATCAAAGTCCATCCTTTTCTCCAGGACAAGCCAATGTCAGCCTGAGGAGCTTGGGAGTAACAGAGAAAGGTTTCATAAAGCAAGGTGAAGGACAGTAAATGGATCCCATTTGTTGAGATGCTAACAGATGCAGAGAGTTGAGGGCTCAAAAGATGTTGGACTCTGCTCGACCAAGCAGGGGGAAGGGGACCAGGGAGATGCTGACCATCAGACCTTACCTGGGGGAGGGCAGAGCTAAGGTGGCGCTGGAGATGGTCTCGCTCATGCAGGGCATCCTGGAGCCGGCTCTTTGTCACCACCAAAGTCTCCTGACTCTCCCGAAGGGACTCTAGCAACTTTTCCTGCTCATCCAGCACGTTCACCATCAGCTGCTCAAAGTTGGCATCAGCATCGGTTCCATGGGGAGACCCAAGGGGGTCTCCCTCATTGATTGCGGTCATTACTTCATACATGGTGGGAGCGGGTGGGCAGGGCCTTTTCAGTGTCAGGGTGCAGAGGAGTGGCTCACAGGGGCGGCACCTCCAGGGGGTCCCAGTGAAAGGGTTTCACAGTGGGCAGTGCCAGGTGAGTGAAGAGGTAGGCAGGGGCTTCTCCATGGCATCAGTTGCTCTTGGTCTGAAAGGAGCCTGGTGCCCAGAGTGCCCCTGTGAAATGGAGTGAGAGGACCTGGTGTAACCTCTCTGGGCTGGGACTGGGTGCCCTATGTCCCTAGACAGGCAGGCAGCAGCTGAATTTGGCCATGACAGGCAGGGCTCGAAGAGTACCTTTCCCTTAGACTGAGTACTGGAACCTTGGCAGAGTCCCAGCTGGGTCCAACAATGACCATCATTTCTGGAGGGCAGTGGTCTGTTGGAGAAGAGACTGCTGTGAGAACCAGCTGAGCAGAGAAGGGCATATAGGAGGAAGAGTAGGGGAGGGTAGAGAAGACAGGAACATGGACTAGAAACATGGGGGAAGAAGGGTGGAGTTGTCACATGACCTTTGTCCAAGTTTACTCACTCAGATGGTGCTTTCCTTAGTTCTCCCAAGAAATGCACATGCCCACTGCTGTAGCTTCTGCTGCCAGCTTGCTCCACACCCAGCTGTCAGAAGGGAAGCCGTGGTCCCCAACCCATGCGGCTTGCTGACCAAATACAGAAATGATTCAGTAAGCAGCAAGGGAGCAGCCAGAAAGCTGCCCAGAGTCCTCCCAAGTGGGGCTGTGAGAGTGGGAGGAGAGGAAATACGTTCCCTATACCACCCCATAGGTTTCTCCTACATGTTCAGGCCAAGGTGAGTAGAGAAGCAGTTAAAGAGTTCTTAGTGGTTATGAGTTCCACATGGGAAGGACTACTGGGGATGTAGAAAACTGGGACAAAGTGACTATTACCCTGACCACTGGTACAGTATGGATCCTTGGAAAGGCACACGCTGGGCACTGGGGTAGGCAGAGAACCCTGGCCTGCTCCATGCCCATCATTCAGGGAAGAGTCTCTGGATCAATTCATCCCCACTTCTGAAACCTAGCAGATAGCAGGCTTCTATTTTGAACTCACCATCTGCCATCTCTGGGTTGTAGCAGAAACTAAATGATGTGAAGGATTGTATGTTGGGGGGTGGGGAGGATGTTACTCTCCTAGGGTAGGGCTTCCAAGTGGGGCCTTTGCTCATGTCTGGGAATCTTGTCCCTCTATGTAATTGCCCAATGTTAACATGGTCAGAAGTCACCAGCTAGGGCAGTCAACATGTGCACAGCCTGGCAGTAACGCCTTGAGTTCAGCACAGGGAGGTCCAGTGGTCAGAGCAAAGGAAGGCGAACTGAGGAAGGCAGCAAACAGCTGGGG
Organism: Tragulus kanchil; assembly: GCA_022376925.1. Classification (NCBI taxonomy): domain Eukaryota; kingdom Metazoa; phylum Chordata; class Mammalia; order Artiodactyla; family Tragulidae; genus Tragulus; species Tragulus kanchil. Next base: position 75,945,521 of record JAIOJX010000024.1, on the reverse strand, counting down.
ATTTCTGCCTGCCATCAGCTTTCCAACCTCCCTACTTCCTGCTGGAAGGCTACCACCTTAATCAGTTTTCAGAGGAAGCTGTCTTCAGAGGTCCTATTTTAGGAGAGATGGGATGTGATTCAGTCAGCACAGTGATGAGGACTCAGAGAAGCCCCATAAATGGTGCTTTCCTTCCTCCTTACTCCTTCCACATTTGAGAAACTCAGACACAGCTTCCTGTCTACCCCTCAGGAGGCAGACTGGGAGGGTCAGGGGGAGGACAGGCAGTATCTGGAGCCAGTGTGAGGTGAAAAAGTCAGACACAGGAAGTCTCTGGCCTGTGGCAGGGCTGAACCTAGCAGGGGAACCAAAAAAGGGCCAATCTTCTTCCATCTGAATCCATCCTTATCCCCTCCCCTAGGAATGGGGGACAGCCAAAGTGATGCAGGGGAGGAACGTGGGCCTAGATAAGATAAAAGCTATAGCACCAGCTTGAGAATTCCCAAGCTCACACTCTATTCCCAGAGGGCCTAGTAATTCAGGCAGTTGGGAATGTGCCCACTTATGCACACACATGCCCACATATGTATATACACAGGTAGACACAGGAATTTGGCAACTTAAAGACATACACACGTTCTTGGACACAAAAAATGGATACAAAATCTGACCCAGGGATCCATTCTCCAAACTGGATAGCCACTGTTAAAGGCAGGATCCCAAGAAGTAAAAAGTAACAACCTGTTCTGCACCCTACCTTAGCCCAACATCCCTATCCCACAGAGTAGCTGGGAGCAGATAGGAAGAGTTGCTATCTGCCAGAGGAGTCTTGCCAGAGGAGTGATCTCACTAATGCTAATACCACCTATTCCTCCAACTCTCACCCACTTCATCCTAAACGCTCAAATCTGTGAAGTTTAAAAGCCATTGGCCCCACCGTACCTTTCTAAGATCATCAACAGCCAGCTCCTAATCCCTTCCTATTCCCTTACCCCAACCCTAAGAACAAATGAGAAGCAGAAAAGAAGGCCAGTCTGGGGAAGTGGTGCCCTGTGGAAAAGGCTGTCCTTTGGGAGATCAGTATAGTATGCTCAGGAGTTCAATGACCCAGTCCAACAGACTTCCAGGCAACCTGCAGTGTAATATGCAGGAAGGAGCACAGAACTAGGACTCTGGAGACATGAGCTGCAGTTGTGCCACAGAACAGCTGAGTAATCCTGGGTTTGTCATGACTTACCGAGGCCTCTGCCATAAGACAGAACCCACAACCCTTATTTAGTCCACCTCAGACGGATGAGATCATGGATAAAGAGCCCAGGAAAGCAGAAAGCACCCCATGATTATAGGGGAGTGTGAATTATGTTAGTAGTGGGCAAAAAGGGACCTATGGGTGGAGATTTTATGGTTCCTTATAGGAACTGAGTGGAGAAATTTTCAGGAAGGAAACAGGACTCCAGGTTGCCCACAGTGATATGCTGGATATTTGATCTGTTTTGGTCTGCCTAAATCCTCCTAGTCATTCTGGCAACTGAGAAGCTGGCTTTGGTGCACCACTTCCAGGGGCTAAAACGTGGGCCTAGATAAGATAAAAGCTATAGCACCAGCTTGAGAATTCCCAAGCTCACACTCTATTCCCAGAGGGCCTAGTAATTCAGGCAGTTGGGAATGTGCCCACTTATGCACACACATGCCCACATATGTATATACACAGGTAGACACAGGAATTTGGCAACTTAAAGACATACACACGTTCTTGGACACAAAAAATGGATACAAAATCTGACCCAGGGATCCATTCTCCAAACTGGATAGCCACTGTTAAAGGCAGGATCCCAAGAAGTAAAAAGTAACAACCTGTTCTGCACCCTACCTTAGCCCAACATCCCTATCCCACAGAGTAGCTGGGAGCAGATAGGAAGAGTTGCTATCTGCCAGAGGAGTCTTGCCAGAGGAGTGATCTCACTAATGCTAATACCACCTATTCCTCCAACTCTCACCCACTTCATCCTAAACGCTCAAATCTGTGAAGTTTAAAAGCCATTGGCCCCACCGTACCTTTCTAAGATCATCAACAGCCAGCTCCTAATCCCTTCCTATTCCCTTACCCCAACCCTAAGAACAAATGAGAAGCAGAAAAGAAGGCCAGTCTGGGGAAGTGGTGCCCTGTGGAAAAGGCTGTCCTTTGGGAGATCAGTATAGTATGCTCAGGAGTTCAATGACCCAGTCCAACAGACTTCCAGGCAACCTGCAGTGTAATATGCAGGAAGGAGCACAGAACTAGGACTCTGGAGACATGAGCTGCAGTTGTGCCACAGAACAGCTGAGTAATCCTGGGTTTGTCATGACTTACCGAGGCCTCTGCCATAAGACAGAACCCACAACCCTTATTTAGTCCACCTCAGACGGATGAGATCATGGATAAAGAGCCCAGGAAAGCAGAAAGCACCCCATGATTATAGGGGAGTGTGAATTATGTTAGTAGTGGGCAAAAAGGGACCTATGGGTGGAGATTTTATGGTTCCTTATAGGAACTGAGTGGAGAAATTTTCAGGAAGGAAACAGGACTCCAGGTTGCCCACAGTGATATGCTGGATATTTGATCTGTTTTGGTCTGCCTAAATCCTCCTAGTCATTCTGGCAACTGAGAAGCTGGCTTTGGTGCCATTAGTCTTTCCAAGACTCTTTCCATACCAAAAGCCAGGTAGCAACTCCTCTTCCCCTAGTGAAATGGCACCCCATTGAGCAGGTTGAAGATGAGCCCAGAGATATAGGTCAGAAAGATGTCCCTGAGATAACTGACCAGGACTTCTTACCCTGGCTTCCACAAACTGCACTAGCATGGCGAGCAGAAGAGAGCTCGAGGACAGCCACGTGAGGACCCCCGGTTCTTTCCAGTTCCATGACCATTCTTTAAATAGCATAATTATTATCTCGCCCTAACAGACGCCTCCTCAACTCCCACACAATTTCTAAATAATACTCACAGGTTCTTATTCAGAGGTAAAAGCTACCATCTCCTAAAGCAAACACATGTGAGGGGTTGGAGTGATGAGGAGTGTGGGCAGGCTGTGACACAACAGAGAAGTATTCCCAACTGAGCTGATGTGTATGTTTGTGAAGAGGGAGGGGTCAGATGAAACCCAGGCCTCTGGGATTATAAAAAAAGGAGAGGCAGACTCTGAAACCTCTTTGGCTCCCTAAAAATTATCCCCATCTTTTCCTAACAAACAGCAGGGATGGGGCTTCCCCGGTAGCTCAGTGGTAAAGAGTTTGCCTGCCAACGCAGGAGACATGAGTTCGATCCCTGATTCAGGAAGATCCCACATGCTGTGGAGCAACTAAGCCCGTGAGCCACAACTATTGAGCCTGTGTTCTAAAGCCTTGGAGCCGCAACTATTGAGCCCATTTGCCACAACTACTGAAGCCCGTGTTCCCTAGAGCTCAGAGTTCCAAAACAAAGAAAGTCATTGCAACAAGAAGCCTGCTCATCTCAACTAGAGAGTGCCCCTCCACTCCCTGCAATTGAGGAGCACGTGGCAGCAGTGAAAAACCAAGAATAGCCAATAAATAAATGAATTTAAAGGATGAATGATATTCCACTGTGTATACAGACCTTGTTTAAAAAAGAAAACAAAAAAAACAAGAGGGATGGGTGCTTGGATATGATGCACTGGTTGGCCACACACACACACATACACAGGCTGGCTTCCCACTGCCCTACCAGATGGCAGGCCCCACCGTGGTGAGACAGCTCAGCAAGGGCAAAGATACTGGCTTCCATAGTGGTCAAAGGGCCAGGGTAAAACTTCCCAAGTCTGAGTCGGCCACAAGCCACACTTTGTGGGTCTGAAAGGACCCACAAAGGTCAGGCAAAGAGGGAGCTTCAAGGTGAGAGCCCCTTCAAGCTAAAGAGGTAAAAAAAGGTAAGTCAGATACAATCCAATGGGAGGAAGAGTAAAGACATGAGGAAATGGAAGAGGATAATCTAGGAAATCAGTAATCATTACAATAACAGCTATGATTTATTCAATATTTACCATGAGCCAGACACTGGTGTCAGTTGACATATATTAATTTACATATATTAACTTCTTTACAAGGAATTGTGAGGATTAACAATTCTCACAATTCTTCTAACAATTCTCACAATTCTTCACATTTCACAGATCAAAGAATTGACATGTAAGTCATGCAATCAGATCTTTACAACTAGTAAGAGGAAGAGCTAGAATTCAATTCCAGTTTGTCTGACTTCAAAGAGGGGTAGAGGAAAGAGGAAAAGGGAGTGGACATGACTCCTTCAGACACTGTGTTTCACCCAAGACACCAAGGCACTTGAGCCCCGGCACTTCTCACCCTCATCCAGGAAGATGGCGGCCTAGCTTACCTCTGCCCTCCTTTACCAATCCTCCTCTACAATGAGCAAAGGCCTCTGCATAGCAGACATCATGGTTATAAGGCAGTTGCTTCCCCACTGGAAATGACCTGTCTATAAAGTCTCATCCACCACCTACCCAAATCCTTTCCCCTAAAACCTCATCCTCAACTAGAGTGCCCCCAAAACTCTGCAACAAGAAGCCTGCTCATCTCAACTAGAGTGCCCCTCCACTCCCTGCAATTGAGGAGCACGTGGCAGCAGTGAAAAACCAAGAATAGCCAATAAATAAATGAATTTAAAGGATGAATGATATTCCACTGTGTATACAGACCTTGTTTAAAAAAGAAAACAAACAAAAACAAGAGGGATGGGTGCTTGGATATGATGCACTGGTTGGCCACACACACACACATACACAGGCTGGCTTCCCACTGCCCTACCAGATGGCAGGCCCCACCGTGGTGAGACAGCTCAGCAAGGGCAAAGATACTGGCTTCCATAGTGGTCAAAGGGCCAGGGTAAAACTTCCCAAGTCTGAGTCGGCCACAAGCCACACTTTGTGGGTCTGAAAGGACCCACAAAGGTCAGGCAAAGAGGGAGCTTCAAGGTGAGAGCCCCTTCAAGCTAAAGAGGTAAAAAAAGGTAAGTCAGATACAATCCAATGGGAGGAAGAGTAAAGACATGAGGAAATGGAAGAGGATAATCTAGGAAATCAGTAATCATTACAATAACAGCTATGATTTATTCAATATTTACCATGAGCCAGACACTGGTGTCAGTTGACATATATTAATTTACATATATTAACTTCTTTACAAGGAATTGTGAGGATTAACAATTCTCACAATTCTTCTAACAATTCTCACAATTCTTCACATTTCACAGATCAAAGAATTGACATGTAAGTCATGCAATCAGATCTTTACAACTAGTAAGAGGAAGAGCTAGAATTCAATTCCAGTTTGTCTGACTTCAAAGAGGGGTAGAGGAAAGAGGAAAAGGGAGTGGACATGACTCCTTCAGACACTGTGTTTCACCCAAGACACCAAGGCACTTGAGCCCCGGCACTTCTCACCCTCATCCAGGAAGATGGCGGCCTAGCTTACCTCTGCCCTCCTTTACCAATCCTCCTCTACAATGAGCAAAGGCCTCTGCATAGCAGACATCATGGTTATAAGGCAGTTGCTTCCCCACTGGAAATGACCTGTCTATAAAGTCTCATCCACCACCTACCCAAATCTTTCCCCCTATCCCTTAGTTGTAACAGCTCAGCTGATAAAGAATCCACCTGTGATGCAGCAGCCCCTGGTTTAATTCCTGGGTCAAGAAGATCCACTGGAGAAGGGGTAGGTTACCCAGTTCAATATTCTTGGGCTTCCCTGAATTCCCTCAGAATCCACCTGCAGTGCTGGAGACCTGGGTTCGATCCCTGGGTTTGGAAGATCCCTTGGAGAAGGAAAAGGCTATCACTGCAGTATTCTTGCCTGGAGAAGTTCATGGCTCATCCATGGGTCACAAACAGTTGAACATGACTGAATGACTTCACTTTCATCTCTTAGTTAGCTCTATACTTAGCTGTAAGGAAACTCTGAGTTATCCACACCACACCACATTCCCATAGGAACTACAAAAACATTCTTCCCAAGTCCAAGGTACCACATGCAGTAGAGATGTCAGTGGTCACTCCCTATGTCTCCCAGAATGCTCACTCCTCAAGGAACAGCCCAAGTCAAGCTCTTTGCCTGGCACCACTTCCCAGGCCCTCCTCTTAGCACCTACCCTCTAAGCCAAACATAGGAAAATCCTCTTCCATCATAACTGAAGAATCTCTATCATCCAGTGCCCACACCTACACCTACCCCTGCTCCCACCTAGAACTGTAGACTCCTACTTGAAGGGTTCTCTGAGGTCATGCCGGCCAACCTCCCACCCTGGGAAGGAGTTCCTTCCACAACATACCTTATATCAGTCTTTACTTGAGTATCCTTCAGGAATAAGGAGCTTGCTACTAAATGAGGAAACTCTCATTGTCCTAAGGGAGCTTATTCTTAAACTGAATGGAAAATCTCTCCTTTAAAATGATAATTACCTATCGAAGCACAGTGGTTATGAAGCCACATCAGACATGCATTTAATTTATGAGAATAAATTTATGAGAATAAATAAAATTCCACTGATGGGCAAAGTGAGAAATTGTTGCTGTTTAGTCTCTAAGTCGTGTCCAACTCTTTTGTGACTCCATGGACTGTAACCCACCAGGCTCCTCTGTCCCTGGGATTTCCCAGGGAAGAATACTGGAGTGGGTTGCCATTTCCTTCTCCACAGGAACTTCCTGCCCAGGGATTAGAACTCTCATCTCATATACTGGCAGGTGAATTCTTTAACACTGAGTCACTAGGGAAGCCCAAGGGAGAACTATATTTGTACATTAGTATTCGCTGAACATTAGTATTCATTATACATTTAGTATTTGCTGTATCTGTACATTAGTATTATTATCCAGAGATATAAACCTAAAACCACCAACCATGCTTTATGAAAGATTTAGGAATTTTAACTTTATTGACTATAGAATCTAATTCTTACACTGATGTAATACCACTATATTGGATGCCCAGAGGATCCTCTGCTTCTGGTTAAATACTTCTAGTTGCAAGAAGGCTTGAACCTAGGGGATCTGCAGACAGACTTCTTTAATTCAATCCAGTGATTACTGTGAGTATATTTCCTATTCTGCAATAGATTACTTTTTGTTATGGATACAAAAGGCAAGTAGGATACAATCTACACCCTTAATAATTTCACAGTCTACTTGGAAGAAAAGAAGACACGGAGTAGCATGTGATCAAATATTCAGTGTCTGGAACATCCTGGGGTTCAGCACTGAATAACCATCTGAACTATGACTAAATGAGTTAACCGGTGACAATTTCTCTTCCATTTTTGGGGGGAATGAAGCAACCTCAGCCAAGGCCTCTCAACTCCTGACTGACAGATGCTTCTCTGGACTAGAACTGAATTCACTTGGGGGAACAGAAGGTGCCCAGGGAGGTGAGGGGCTGCAGCTCCCAATGCTCTCTGAAAGCAGAACAATGAGCTGGGTAGCAATCACGCTTCCTGTGAGCAAGAACTAGGAGATGAGAGTCCTCAGGTTCTGCGAGCCCTGGAGTTTCCCCTGGAGTTTCATACTAACCTGGCTTAGAGTTCCTTCTCCTACTGCTATTTCCCCATGACATTTCAGGCTCCTCCCAGTTCAGTTCCCTTAGAATGACCCCCTCGCAGAGCTTTCCCAGCACTAGTACCTTTCTGAGTACACTTTTCTCTGGTGGCCATCTCAAGTGCCATGCTCCTGGGAGCCAGCAGCGTATGCCCTTCAGAGCTAATTACAGCTCAGTGAGCTAGCAGGCCAGAGGGGGACACATGGTGACTTCATGTGGTTGCAATACATACTCGTCTCTCCCTTTGGCCCCACTCCCTCCCCTCTATTTCTCCCAATTCCCTACCTGGAACCTAAACTCTGAGGCAGCTCCCTGCTCCATACCAACTTCTCTCTAGCACACGTACATCACGCATAACTCCACATCACTTAGAAATCATGTCTTATTTCTGTATCAACTCAGCCAAGGGCACATAGCCCCAGAGTATATGGACAGAAAGACCTCAGTTGTCTCCCCCACATCCTAAAGCCCCATTGGACTCCACCTCCTTGGCCCTGCTGAGTCCTCACCCCTACCTCATTGCCCCCACAGCTCTTCCTCTCTCTTAGCTCTCATCCTGCTATCTTCAGTGGCTCTGAAAGGACCCACAAACAATCCCTGACAACTCTTTCCTACTCTACAATTTCAGCAATCAACCTAGAGAGAAGACCCAGAATTCTGGCTGCCTGTCCTCTGTCCATCTAATCCCTCCTTACCATCCAGCTGTGAGACCTTCCTTATACATGTCAGTTTGGGCACCCAGACAGGCTCAGCAGCGCATGCCCAGATATCACTGAATGAGATTTCCTTCTCACATCCCCACTGCCCCTACCCCATTCTTCTATCTTCCAGAGATGGTGTCTCTCATTGTGCAGGATGTCTAGTGCATTTTTGGCCTTCGATAACCATTGTGCCACTCATTGTCTCATTTTCTTGAGAAACATTTTAATCTAAACAGCCTCCTCACATCTCAGAACAAAGTCCTAGAAAATAGCCAGAGGAAACCATGCAAACTATTCCTTTTGCTAAGGTAGCTTTCCTTGGCACTGCCTGGCTAATTATTAGTGGTAGGGGGTGAATGGGTTGTAATCCAAGTAAAACAGTTATTTAAAAGCTCTTTTCATAATCCAATAGTAATGTAACAAAACTGGTACTGGTGGTTGTGGCGGAGGGATGGAGCTGTTAACAGGGTGTCTGCTGTGTGTACCTTTCAGGTGCTCCATGGCCCTAAATTGCCTTCAGAAGACAGCATTTAGCATGGTGCCTGGCATTACAGTAGATGACCAATTAATAGCGTTGGATGTGGAACAAAGTACTACATACCAGTTCCAAACTGGAGAGACTGAGGAAAGAACCTAAAACGCGGCTACTGGAGGGGCCACTTAAGATCCCACTTGGGGAAAATCTCCATGCTAAGGACTGCTTCCTCCTTAATCACTTGCTCACCTCAGAGGACAGCAGCCCCAGTACCCCTACCCCTCAACCAGCTTACCTCTCCTCAAAGGTGACATTGGCACCCTCCTCCTTCTCAAAACAAAAAACCCAGCCACATCACATTTCCCTTCAGCTGGACCTCTTTTCTTACCCACCACCAAACTGCACTGGAAAACATCTCTACTGTGTGGTGGAAAGTCAATTCTCCTCTCCTACCCTCCCAGCTTGGGGATCCCTATTCCAGCCCTCTTTTATGGTCGCTCCCATCCTGACCTGGACTCTCAACAGACCTCGGATTGGCTGCTTCTTCCACTCCAACACCCTGGCACTGCAGAGATGTGGGCGTCTCTGGCACTGCCTGAGACTGGCAGTTTGAGGATGGAGACTTAGCAATATTAAGAACGGCTGATATGAGCAATGGTGGAAAGAATAAGACCCCCAGGATGAGCGAAGACCTCAGTATCTCTTGCACCAATGGAGCGGAGCTAGCTCAAGCACTTCTCTGACTCTTCTGGAAGGGAAACGGGGAGCAGTCCATTCAGTTCCCACTGGGAAACTCGCCAACTCAGTCCCCTTCCCCCAGAGGATGGAGCTGAGGGTGAACTCCAAGCCCTCCCCGCAAATCTGGCATCACCCTCCTATTCTCATCCCCAAGGGCACCGGGCACATCAAATGCTGAAGGTCGGCAGGAAAAGCAGTATCGACACCCACCAGTTAGATACATTTGAGTAAAAAGACGCTGTTTCATAAGAACCGCTAGACTGAGAACTCCTTCCCAAACTGAGAGCTGGCGATGGGAAAAAGAGGCATCCTTTCACCCACCCGGGCTCCGGAAGCTCACCTGCCTGCAATCACTGACGGAAAGGCAACTTGGACCTGTGCTGAAAGCCGGATTTATTCTCGGGAATGGAGTAGGCATGTAAGTAACTGCAGCCTTCACCGGGCGAAGCTCCCTGCCTCAAAGCCCCACCCTCTTCTTCGGCAGACAGTCTCTGGCCCTACCTCAAGGGCGGAGCCTCACCGGCTCCCTCCGGGCCATGCCCCCACCCACGTCTCGCTCTTGCAAGTGACGTGAGAGCCGCTTCCATACTGCGCGCCGTCTCGGTTCAGCAGGGAGAATCCCTAAGGAGGTGGCGGGGAGTCAGGTTTTTATCCAAGGCCAGTGAAGTTTTAGAGCCCTGCCTCCTTCCTAGTGAGCTGCTGCACAAATCCCTCTGAACTAGCCTTTCTGTCTAACCACCTGCCCTCTAAACTGGTCTCAGTACTGGCTTTGTAATTGTTTGCCAATGGTTTGTCTCCTTTCACACTCTGGCCCATTTACTACTTTTCCTTTAAGTGGAGAAACTTGAAAGTCAGATAAATCTCCATAGAGTGCACTTAAGTGAACTGTGTCGCTTGCCTGAATTCAGGTATTTGACCAGGCTGTTAGTATAACTGTTAATATTAAACGAAATGTTTGTCTATAATATATATTATAGACAAAATGAAATGTTTGCCTATATGTTATGTAGACTGCAATATATATTATATAGCACATATAACAATTTTTTATTTCTTCCAATATATTCACCATTTGGCTTAGTTTCCTTATGTCATTGATGTAAGTCAGGAAAATCTGAGTAATTCTGATTTATTTGAGAGGTAAGAAATAAAGCTAAATATTTTGTCTGACCCTCAAGAGCAAAATCAAGGTACATATTTGGGGAGTGGAAAGTACATAGCAGGTTTATAAAAGCAGTCCAGAAAGTTCCAACTCTTCCCCAGATGGTTCCAGGTTTTCATCAAAAGGAAATCCCTGAGACACTTCGTATCCTTTCACTAAAACACAACTCAGTCAATGCAGAAGGAAGGCTAAAGTCATTGTAACCTTTGATAACATACTTTACCAAGTGTTTGCCAAGCTTTACCATGTGTTTTCATAAGAGAACAGCTGAGGGAATATTTACTGTTGTATCTATCGTACCATGGAGTTCGATACAAAAACTAGGAGGTTCAGTCAGGACCCAATTACTAAGCCAAATTTATTTCACTCCCCTTTTAAAAGTAACTCCTCAATAGCAGACACAAAATCCACCAGACATCTCCCTTCTGCTCCATGGCATCTTTTAATGCAGGACACTAGGAACTGTGTGTGCTTCTCTCCTGCCTCAGAAGCAATTTTTGATTGTAGAGATCTCTTAAGGTATTTTTTGTCCTTGGGTTTTTGTTTTTATCATTTAAATGCTCAAATTCTGTTTTTCACTGGCCCAGGCTCACTTTCTGTGTGAACGAACGGCTTTAGTACCCACCTCAGTGCGTGGGGTAACGTTAGCTATTAGCAGTAGCATTAAGCAGATACTTCCTAAGAAGTAGGAAGTATCTTTAAATAGCTGGGAGTACTGGCGAACGGTAAAGAAAAAACAATACATTAATCTACCAGTCAAGCTCATGATAACTGCCCCCACAAGATTTTCACATTTAAAGTATATGGCCTTAATGCCCGCCTTGTGGCAATAGCTAGCTAATATCCGGCCACCCTAGCTAATTTGAATGGGGAGACAGGAGGAGACAAATAACAAAGTTATCTTGTTTGCAGAAACAAAAGAAAAACATGATCCTCTTCTCAAGAGTACACTGGCTATAGCAAGTCCTCTAACCAAGAGGACATGAGCATTTTTGCAGGGATGAAAAGGCCAGGCTCTCAGGTAGTACAGGGCAGAGCAGAGCAAAGGAGGTACTACATTTTTATAGAGCTAGAGTCTGGTTTTGACATGGGAATGCATTTTTTAAATGACCTTCAGTGTAATAAATGCCTTTCTAACAATTTAATGAAAATATCACTATTCTTCCTACAGAAACTTTCTTGGTTTTACATTTTACCTAGAAACATGTATTTAAAAGATTCTTTGACCAATCTTACCTACCATTTAGGCTGACTAGGGATAAGGTTTAATTAGCACAAATCTACTTTTAATTCATCCTTTTACTTTTTCCATCTATGTGCACTCTGCCTACTGCCATTTGCTGCCATCCACAATGAGAATAATGCGACTGCTCTTTTTAACTCTGGCATAGCAAAAGGCTAAGAATCCTGGCTCTGCCATTTATTGGATATTATGTCTTTGGGTAAGTCACTGATTCAGTTTTTCCAGCCAGAGAATGGGAACAGTATCATCTACCTTGCAGAACTGTAAGAACCACAGACATTATGAAAAGTTCCTAGTACAGCACAAAATCATTATCATCACTATCAGTTTCATGTAAAAAAAAACAAACAAAAAAACCGGGCTTCCCCTGGTGGTCCAGCGGTAGATCTCTTAAGTATTTTTGTCCTTGGGTTTTTGTTTTTATCATTTAAATGCTCAAATTCTGTTTTTCACTGGCCCAGGCTCACTTTCTGTGTGAACGAACGGCTTTAGTACCCACCTCAGTGCGTGGGGTAACGTTAGCTATTAGCAGTAGCATTAAGCAGATACTTCCTAAGAAGTAGGAAGTATCTTTAAATAGCTGGGAGTACTGGCGAACGGTAAAGAAAAAACAATACATTAATCTACCAGTCAAGCTCATGATAACTGCCCCCACAAGATTTTCACATTTAAAGTATATGGCCTTAATGCCCGCCTTGTGGCAATAGCTAGCTAATATCCGGCCACCCTAGCTAATTTGAATGGGGAGACAGGAGGAGACAAATAACAAAGTTATCTTGTTTGCAGAAACAAAAGAAAAACATGATCCTCTTCTCAAGAGTACACTGGCTATAGCAAGTCCTCTAACCAAGAGGACATGAGCATTTTTGCAGGGATGAAAAGGCCAGGCTCTCAGGTAGTACAGGGCAGAGCAGAGCAAAGGAGGTACTACATTTTTATAGAGCTAGAGTCTGGTTTTGACATGGGAATGCATTTTTTAAATGACCTTCAGTGTAATAAATGCCTTTCTAACAATTTAATGAAAATATCACTATTCTTCCTACAGAAACTTTCTTGGTTTTACATTTTACCTAGAAACATGTATTTAAAAGATTCTTTGACCAATCTTACCTACCATTTAGGCTGACTAGGGATAAGGTTTAATTAGCACAAATCTACTTTTAATTCATCCTTTTACTTTTTCCATCTATGTGCACTCTGCCTACTGCCATTTGCTGCCATCCACAATGAGAATAATGCGACTGCTCTTTTTAACTCTGGCATAGCAAAAGGCTAAGAATCCTGGCTCTGCCATTTATTGGATATTATGTCTTTGGGTAAGTCACTGATTCAGTTTTTCCAGCCAGAGAATGGGAACAGTATCATCTACCTTGCAGAACTGTAAGAACCACAGACATTATGAAAAGTTCCTAGTACAGCACAAAATCATTATCATCACTATCAGTTTCATGTAAAAAAAAACAAACAAAAAAACCGGGCTTCCCCTGGTGGTCCAGCGGGTAAGGACACCACCTTGCAGTGTAGGGGACGCCGGTTCAATCCCTGGCCTGGGAAGATCCCACGTGCCGCGGAGTGGTTGGACTGATGTGTCCAATTACCGAGCAGGAGCTCTGGCGCGTATGCGCCCGGAGCCGGCGCTCTGGGACGACAGAGACCACCGCGATGGGAGGCCCACAGGAGCCGAAGAACAAAGACGGATGAAAATAGAGAAATGAAAGACCAATGGAAGTGCCCAGCCCACCCCCCTCCCCCCCACCAAAAAACCTAAAATTCAAAACTGGCAAAAAATATATTTATGCAACAAATATTTTTAAAGGAAGATACATAAGTCAATCTCATAAGATTCTGAAAACCCTGTCACCTGCTTTATTTCTAGATAAGGATACAGGGAAACAAGGAAATATTCACTTGAATCGAGGAGCAGTTAAACCAAAAGTAATAGTAGCAACAATTCTAGGACTCTAAGGTTACTGTGATCCATAAAGGAATGCTGAAAATTTCCTTCTTTGGAGATTTAAGAGTTTAATTTCTCCCCCTAAAGTAAGATCATCCACTTTGGCTGGGATAAAAGAATAAAGAGCAAACTCAGTTAGCACCAAATGGGATTTAACACAGAAAATAGGGCCAGGTTTCTCCTTTCAATTGCAAAATTTTACATTAAAATATGTTTATAAATCATAGTTGTTTTTCTTCCTGATTCAATCCTTCTTCTACCAGGAGCACCAGAAATCTAAGGAGCACGTGCATTACTGACCAGATATACAATCCAGCTGCCCCTTCCAAATTGGAATCTAATTACAAATGGACTGGCCTAGCTCAGGGCTGCCCTCGGTAACAGGAAGCAGTATCTATGCTCTAAGGGAAAATGGATACTGAGGATGCCACCAGTCAAAAAGTCGAACGCTGTGCACTGGGTCCAAGATGACTTGCACACCCTGTTCACTGCGCAGTTTCTGACCACCATGGACAGGATAATCTTGGAACACCAGTCTCACTCGATGATGCCGCATGTCCGTGCTCACATTGATAGTAAACTGGGAGGGAAAGTAAATTCAATACATAAATTAAACAACTTTATTTTCCTATGACACACTCTGAAATGAGACAGTCTAGACAACTGACACAGACTAGGTCACAAAATAATCTCTAAGTTATACCACTAACACCTTTTCAAAAATATTAAAAATTAAGTGTGGTTTCTATAAGCTTTATAGAGTGGTTTCTTCTTAGCTTCATTTATTTAAACTGTGCTAAACAAAGACTCTCAAATGGCTGAATAAATTAAGATACATGCACACAGAGTACCCCATTAGTGACAATTTTTAAAAACTGGACTGGAGCTAAAAGAGATGATTTGAGGGGATGCTGATAAGACATTGACCAAGTTAATTAAGACGCATGAAACATATATCTGATCACATTTCTGGGGAAAATAAACCACAAAATCTCTAAATATGTTTATGTACAATATTAATACATCTATCAATATATTGTTTATGTATCAATAAATTTGTTTCTATACCAATGCATGTAGATCTGTATAGAACTGTATAAATAGGAAATATATGGAATGAGTATATAAGTCATTAATGTGGTTTAATAAGAGATGCCTACATAAAAAGATATGACATAACTTGACTTATGCAAAATTATTTAAGAGTGGGTGTACACACATATATATTAATAGAAACACTAAAGCACAGTTCCCCAGAAGTTAACTGCACTTACTGAAGTCTAAGTCACCTTTACTGTGTCAACATATTTAAGTATTATTTATAAACATGAAATATACATTACTTATTTTACCATTAAAAAAAGAATAAAGCTATTTTCAGTGTGCAAGGGAAAACATATCTCTGAACACAGGCCAAAAATACAGAAAAGATAAACTACATGAGCTCTCCAGTTGCCAATTCAGTTAAAATTATTAAAAACATGGAAAACACACCAGAGGCATATTTGTTGTTTACTTATCTAATTCTTAGTTAAACCCTGAAGTCAGAGAATCACGCAAAGGACAGAGCTGGCAACCTACATTTTAATTATGATTCCAAATGCATGCCTCAGATCCTGACATATAGTGCTCATGCATAGGATTTCTCATTAACCTTAATGCGATAATGTTTCTCAAACATTAATGAGCACTACACAGGAGATGCAAAAACATTCTATTCACTACAGAGAGGGAAACAGAGGCAAAATATTCTCAGATATGATTAACTTCTCCATAAATAAGTCTATTCCTAATATACAAGTCTGCTTTCAGATTTTGTTTAAAATTATTTTTCAAAGACTTCTTCCTCAATGGTTATATTTACAAATTTCTTTCAAACTCTAGGTATAGTGAGAGTCCATGAAAGAGCTGAGAATGACATCCTATGTCTCCACTTACCAGGGTAAATATCATTCCCATGACAATTGGAATAAAGATGAAATTGAGGGTGGTGACCTGCAGGAGGCAGCAGTCCTGGTCTGGATTGGTATGAACATCTTCATACTGAATGGGAGGCTGCAATCCTCCCATACACTTGCTCTTTAATCTTGGGGACTGAGGAGAGTTAAGAATTACTCTAATGGATTAAAGGAAACGCGTGTGGCTCTAAGACTCCACCAATGAAAATGCTATGGCTTAACTACAACTGCTCAGATCCATTTTTCTGTTATCTCTTCTCTCTTTAATATATGTATCAGTTTCTATATAGATTAAGGAAAGCTTGCCCTTTGAAAGATTGGAAAACACATGCAAGGACATGCAGAACAGGTCCTCTAGGTAGTCAAGATCTCAAGTATAGTCTAAGCAAAAAACAGAAACAAAGGTGCAACAGTATCTACTCTTCTTACAAAAAGACTCTCCTCGTGGCTTCCTCAAAATGCTTCAGATATAAAACCATATGAATTATGGTTTACAAAGATATTTGCTTTGAAAAGTAAAATTCTTAGGCAAATAACCTCAGTACACTGTTGTAAGTTCTTTCCTTTCCCCCATTTCTAAAAGTCTTCAATACACAGAAAGAATAACATGGAAAACACACCAGAGGCATATTTGTTGTTTACTTATCTAATTCTTAGTTAAACCCTGAAGTCAGAGAATCACGCAAAGGACAGAGCTGGCAACCTACATTTTAATTATGATTCCAAATGCATGCCTCAGATCCTGACATATAGTGCTCATGCATAGGATTTCTCATTAACCTTAATGCGATAATGTTTCTCAAACATTAATGAGCACTACACAGGAGATGCAAAAACATTCTATTCACTACAGAGAGGGAAACAGAGGCAAAATATTCTCAGATATGATTAACTTCTCCATAAATAAGTCTATTCCTAATATACAAGTCTGCTTTCAGATTTTGTTTAAAATTATTTTTCAAAGACTTCTTCCTCAATGGTTATATTTACAAATTTCTTTCAAACTCTAGGTATAGTGAGAGTCCATGAAAGAGCTGAGAATGACATCCTATGTCTCCACTTACCAGGGTAAATATCATTCCCATGACAATTGGAATAAAGATGAAATTGAGGGTGGTGACCTGCAGGAGGCAGCAGTCCTGGTCTGGATTGGTATGAACATCTTCATACTGAATGGGAGGCTGCAATCCTCCCATACACTTGCTCTTTAATCTTGGGGACTGAGGAGAGTTAAGAATTACTCTAATGGATTAAAGGAAACGCGTGTGGCTCTAAGACTCCACCAATGAAAATGCTATGGCTTAACTACAACTGCTCAGATCCATTTTTCTGTTATCTCTTCTCTCTTTAATATATGTATCAGTTTCTATATAGATTAAGGAAAGCTTGCCCTTTGAAAGATTGGAAAACACATGCAAGGACATGCAGAACAGGTCCTCTAGGTAGTCAAGATCTCAAGTATAGTCTAAGCAAAAGACAGAAACAAAGGTGCAACAGTATCTACTCTTCTTACAAAAAGACTCTCCTCGTGGCTTCCTCAAAATGCTTCAGATATAAAACCATATGAATTATGGTTTACAAAGATATTTGCTTTGAAAAGTAAAATTCTTAGGCAAATAACCTCAGTACACTGTTGTAAGTTCTTTCCTTTCCCCCATTTCTAAAAGTCTTCAAATACACAGAAAGAATAATAAAACCATGCAATAAGCTCCTGTATACCCTTTACCATTAGATATTCTTTCATGTTTATTTTCTTTCCCCTAGTACCTCTCATCTTATATATATGTGTGTGTGTATATGTGTATGTGTGTGTGTGTGTGTGTGTGTGTGTATACTCACATGTTAAAAAAATCACAGCCCTCGGATGGGGGAGGCAAAGTCATTTGAAACATTGGCATTCCACTCTTATTCAGCATAAATAAAGACATATATAACCTCAATAATATTAGCATACCTAAGAAAATTAACAATAATTTCATACCATCTAATATCCATAGCATCTTCAAATTTCTTTAATTATACCAAAAATGTTTTTTATATTCTTTGTTCATTAATCTAGGATCTACTCAAGGTTTAATCTATGCATTAAGCTATTAAATCTTTGTGCCTCTTTCATCTTTGTTCCTTCTTTCTTTTCATGGCATTATTATAAGTTTTAATGTATATTATCTAATTTTAAAAGGCAATTTTATGACTAGTAAAATTACAGAAAGATATTACCTGAAAGACAAAGAGATGATAAAAACAAATACCTGCTTTTTGAACTTGAAGTTGAATTCCCACATTGGTTCCTGTCTGTTTCCAACAATCTTTCTGCACCAGAAAAGTAAGCACTGTAAGAAAATATAAGTAATTTTTTTGTTTGCTAGCTCTAAAGCCAGCCATGGTTCCAATGCTGAGATTTACTTTGGCACAGATAGAAACCGCCATATTCCACTCCCCCACCTCCCCAGTTTGACACTGGTGCAACATGAAAAGAGACAATCCCAAGGCTAGGTATTGATAAAAGTCAACCTCAGATGTTGTTGAGGCCAATCCCTGTTGTTCTCATTTTAAGAGACAGAAACATGGTCTCTTGAGACTGGGGCATTCGCTAATTCAGCAGCCCCCTCCTTTATATTAAAATATAAGGGCAGTCAGTAGCCACCAGACAAGATGATAACAAAGCCATAGCAGGCAGATAGCCAACCTTGAAGGTAATAGGAACAAACCACTGAGGACTTTCTGGGAGCAGACAGCCAGTATGGAAACTACAGAGCTGAGCTGAATCCACTCTAGAATAAGCCCATCAAGGAAAGTCAGGCTACAGCTAGGGTTAACACAAGAAGTTAAGTACCTCCCAGGGGATAAGGGGTAGGTCGTCCGCCGTGCCAGCTGTCCTGCCCTTCAGACATGCCCTGTACGTCCTGCTGTTCCATCAAAAATAATGGGCTTGGCTTTAAGGGGCAAACACTTCTGCTGCCAACATAACGGCTCCAGTATCCCACACAAGCTATGCTACTGAAAAGAGAGAGAGGGAGAATCAAATACGAAAAGGTGGAGTCCAGCAACGTGGGACAACTTCCTTCAGGCATGCTGGCAACTTCCTCAATGCCATGCGGTTGTGGTTATACTAGCAAGGCCATGCAGGGGACATCTGCCACTGCAGGTCCCACATCCTCCAGAAGGTCTCTAACAACAGACACAAAAGCAGCAGACAGGTGGCCTAGGCTTCCTGACTCTATTAAAAGACTTTTGTTATGACCACCTTGTATTTTTGTAGTCCACTTAAAAAAATAATATACAATGATAAAAATATAAACAAATACCTGCTTTTTGAACTTGAAGTTGAATTCCACATTGGTTCCTGTCTGTTTCCAACAATCTTTCTGCACCAGAAAAGTAAGCACTGTAAGAAAATATAAGTAATTTTTTTGTTTGCTAGCTCTAAAGCCAGCCATGGTTCCAATGCTGAGATTTACTTTGGCACAGATAGAAACCGCCATATTCCACTCCCCCACCTCCCCAGTTTGACACTGGTGCAACATGAAAAGAGACAATCCCAAGGCTAGGTATTGATAAAAGTCAACCTCAGATGTTGTTGAGGCCAATCCCTGTTGTTCTCATTTTAAGAGACAGAAACATGGTCTCTTGAGACTGGGGCATTCGCTAATTCAGCAGCCCCCTCCTTTATATTAAAATATAAGGGCAGTCAGTAGCCACCAGACAAGATGATAACAAAGCCATAGCAGGCAGATAGCCAACCTTGAAGGTAATAGGAACAAACCACTGAGGACTTTCTGGGAGCAGACAGCCAGTATGGAAACTACAGAGCTGAGCTGAATCCACTCTAGAATAAGCCCATCAAGGAAAGTCAGGCTACAGCTAGGGTTAACACAAGAAGTTAAGTACCTCCCAGGGGATAAGGGGTAGGTCGTCCGCCGTGCCAGCTGTCCTGCCCTTCAGACATGCCCTGTACGTCCTGCTGTTCCATCAAAAATAATGGGCTTGGCTTTAAGGGGCAAACACTTCTGCTGCCAACATAACGGCTCCAGTATCCCACACAAGCTATGCTACTGAAAAGAGAGAGAGGGAGAATCAAATACGAAAAGGTGGAGTCCAGCAACGTGGGACAACTTCCTTCAGGCATGCTGGCAACTTCCTCAATGCCATGCGGTTGTGGTTATACTAGCAAGGCCATGCAGGGGACATCTGCCACTGCAGGTCCCACATCCTCCAGAAGGTCTCTAACAACAGACACAAAAGCAGCAGACAGGTGGCCTAGGCTTCCTGACTCTATTAAAAGACTTTTGTTATGACCACCTTGTATTTTTGTAGTCCACTTAAAAAAATAATATACAATTATAAAAATATGAAGACATGGGTATCTTAGATTTAGGCAGCAGCACTTGCACTGTGCACTGGAGCCGCGAGGATGTGTCAAGCATGAGGTTTGCCCAAAGGTGCTCTGCTCCCAGCAACTGAGTCACACCTGGCATGGCTAGTTTTGGGATGATCCTCACCTCATCACAGTTAATCTGGTATGTTCAAATGTCTTTTGGCGGGGGGAGGGAAATTATAAATGTGAGATGATACACTGTCTACTCAGATTATGAGAAGGAATAAAATTCTACCCACCAAGCATTCTAATCCTACCCTAAATCCATCAACTAGTGTGATACCATGTTGAGCTCAGCCCATGACCCTGACCACCTCAGTCTGCAACCCTGGGAAGAACCATGATGATCCTGAAATCAATAGTATCCTTTTAATCAGCATGTATCAGCGAGAATTTTACCAACTAGAGCTGAACTAGGGGAAAAGCATCATTATGTAACAATACAAAATTCAGACAGGAGTCCTGAATGAGAAAAAAGCTGAGATATCAATTTGCCTAAACAATCATGTATGCTATACTAGTCTAGCTTGGCAAAGGTGTGTTCACTAGATATCTCACCGTGAAACAAAGGAGAGAATGGGCCAAAGCTTATAGACCTACTTAATAATCAGAGGAATACAATGAAACTTGATGACAGTGTATGAATATGTACTGGGGAAACCCAGAGATATAAGTCATGACCTAGAACACAGGAAGAATTTTAGAGGGCTAAAGTCTATGAGTGGGAGTACCTTCAGCACTATGAAAAAACCCACCCCACAGCCTGGCAACAGTAGGCACTTTGCAGATGCTGAAGAAGTCCACACCAGAATCTTTTAAGGCCAGTGAGAAAGTGGAATTCCAGATGTTAAGGTCACATTAGAAAAAGAAAGTTAGTTAAGTGGTTTTATATTTTTGTATCATAATTTAAAGTACCTTTTGAGAATTATGGTTTATGTCTACCATTTGAACTGTGTTCTTCCTAGCCCAAACCATCTAAAGTGGTCTGCTGTGTAAGTCATAAAAATAAAAAGAACAAGGAATATGTTAAAAGGACAAGAAAGCTTTACAGGTAAAAATAACATAAGCCAGCTCAGCACAGCAGGAACTCCCTAGAGAAGTGATACCCCTGAGCCTTTGTTTACATAGTCCCCTTGCAGCCTGGTAGCTATAGCCCCAGGCCACCCCATCAAAGAAGCTGGAAACAAGCCATGATAATAGGCTCATTATACAAGAGTCCATTTGTTAAACACTAACACTCACTTACTTTGGAATTCTTTAATGTGCTAGGAGTGCTTTCTGGAATGGCTGGATTCTTGGAGATTCGAGCAGCAAATGGCTCATACATATGGTACAGAGATCGGATCACACATGCCCGGAGACAGCGCAGCTTCTCCATTGACTCTGGCCGCAGGCGCAAAGGCAGAGAGGCATCCAGCGTGTAGTGTCTGAAACATGACACATTACTCCTACCAATAAGCGACCTCTCTCTTTTGCTCTAAGCCAGTCTCCTAGGACTCCTGGGTTCTGTACAAATTTTACTATAATATTCTACTGGCTAGTAGTTAGTCTGTACCTAATGCTCTCTCTCTCTCTCACACACATACACACATACTAATACAAATCACCATCCCTTCACTTCTTAGCTACTTTTGTTTCTTTGCTATGCAAAACCCAATTCAAACAT
This sequence comes from Tragulus kanchil, assembly GCA_022376925.1. Taxonomy (NCBI): domain Eukaryota; kingdom Metazoa; phylum Chordata; class Mammalia; order Artiodactyla; family Tragulidae; genus Tragulus; species Tragulus kanchil. The sequence goes on along the minus strand of JAIOJX010000024.1, from coordinate 75,923,671 downwards.
ACCTTCTAATCCTATACTACACTATTCATTTAAAAGATGTAAATCCTCATTATTTCACTTTAAAAACTAAAAGGGCAAGTCTCTGACTTGATACCAGTACAATATACTTCAGTTACTCAAAAAGAACTTGCACTGGGTAAGATCCATCAAGTTCTCTTGTCACCTGTCTCAGAACCCTCTGATATCTCAACATCCCTTCCTAACCCAGCATCAAAAGTTAGCCCTTTTATTAATCCCATCATTCACTCTCTCCTCACCACTACCACTATACATAGTGCATCACAAGACTTTATGCATTCAAGATGACTAGCAAATCTAAGATACAACTAATACAGTTGGAAAAATAAACAGATGGGCATCTATAGGTTCCGAAAATTCTAGCAAAGATAAATGTCTGAAGAAAAGCCAAAAACAGTTCTTTTTGAGATCCTACTTTTGTTGAAAAGTATTAGGTTGGTGCAAAAGCAATTGGGGTTTTACACTGCTGAACTTTGCCATTTGATATTGGAATACATTCTTAAATAAATGTGGTTGTATTATGCATCATTTTAATGCACATTTCTCACTTTATGCTTTTTTTTTCTCTAATGACATTACTTGCTGTTTATATTGTATTTACTTTAGAGTATGGAAATGATGCTATACAAAAAGCAAATTGGAGTGATCTTGTTTTTTTGAGTTCAAAATGGGTCATAAAACAGTAGAGAGAACTCAGAACTCGCAACATCAACAATGCATTTGGCCCAGACTGCTAACAAATGTACAGTACAGCGGTAGTTCAAGAATTTTTACAAAGCAGATGAGATCCTTGAAGATGAGGAGTGCAGTGGCCAGCCATTGGAAGTTGACAACTGAGAACCATCATCAAAACTGATCCTCTTAAAACTACACGAGAAGTTGCAAAGAACTCAACATCTACAGTCATTCAGCATTTGAAGCAAACTGCAAAGGTGAAAAAGCCTGATAAACAGGTGCCTCATGAATTGACTAAAAAGCAAAATAAAAAAACTGTCCTTTTTAATTGTCATCTTTTACTCTACTCAACAACAAACCATTTCTCAATCAGACTGTGATGTGCAATGAAAAGTGGATTTAATATGACAACTAGCTCAGAGACTGGACAGAGAAGCTTCAGAGCACCCCCCAAAGCCAAACTTGCACCAAAAAATGTCATGATCACTGTTTGGTGGTCTGCTGCCTGTTTGGTCCACTACAACTTTCTGAATCTGTGCAAAACCATTAAACCTGAAAAGTATGCTCAGCAAATCAATGAGATGCACCCAAAACTACAATGCCTGCAACCGGCATTGGTGAATAGAATGGGTCCAAGAATTCTTCTCTGTGACAACACATGACCACACGTCACACCAACAACACTTCAAAAGTTGAACAAATTGGGCTATTTTTGCCCATCTGCAATATTAACCTGACCTCCTACCAACAGACTACCACTTCTTCAAGCACCTCAACAGCCTTTTGCAGACAAAACGTTTCCACAATCACCAGGAGGCAGAAAATGCTTTCCAAGAATTCGTTGAATCCCAAAGCACAGAAATAAACAAACCTTCTCATTGGCAAAAATGTGTTGATTGTAATGGTTCCTATTTTGATTAATAAATATGTGCCTGAGCCTAGTTACAATGATTTAAAATGCATGGTCCCAAACCACAATTACTTTTGTACCAACCTAATAGATTCTGGTTGGGGATGAGGGGGTAACCATTGAAAAGACAGTATCTGGATGAATTAATAGTATCAATTTTAAACAGGAGCTCAAGGAGTTCAAAGCTAGGTTCATGCCCAGGCATGCAGCAGAAAAAGTGAAGAGGTCACCATCCAGGGAGCAGCACTAAATCAAAATCAACAATGAAATAAGCTATCAGCGGTAGTTCAAGAATTTTTACAAAGCAGATGAGATCCTTGAAGATGAGGAGTGCAGTGGCCAGCCATTGGAAGTTGACAACTGAGAACCATCATCAAAACTGATCCTCTTAAAACTACACGAGAAGTTGCAAAGAACTCAACATCTACAGTCATTCAGCATTTGAAGCAAACTGCAAAGGTGAAAAAGCCTGATAAACAGGTGCCTCATGAATTGACTAAAAAGCAAAATAAAAAAACTGTCCTTTTTAATTGTCATCTTTTACTCTACTCAACAACAAACCATTTCTCAATCAGACTGTGATGTGCAATGAAAAGTGGATTTAATATGACAACTAGCTCAGAGACTGGACAGAGAAGCTTCAGAGCACCCCCCAAAGCCAAACTTGCACCAAAAAATGTCATGATCACTGTTTGGTGGTCTGCTGCCTGTTTGGTCCACTACAACTTTCTGAATCTGTGCAAAACCATTAAACCTGAAAAGTATGCTCAGCAAATCAATGAGATGCACCCAAAACTACAATGCCTGCAACCGGCATTGGTGAATAGAATGGGTCCAAGAATTCTTCTCTGTGACAACACATGACCACACGTCACACCAACAACACTTCAAAAGTTGAACAAATTGGGCTATTTTTGCCCATCTGCAATATTAACCTGACCTCCTACCAACAGACTACCACTTCTTCAAGCACCTCAACAGCCTTTTGCAGACAAAACGTTTCCACAATCACCAGGAGGCAGAAAATGCTTTCCAAGAATTCGTTGAATCCCAAAGCACAGAAATAAACAAACCTTCTCATTGGCAAAAATGTGTTGATTGTAATGGTTCCTATTTTGATTAATAAATATGTGCCTGAGCCTAGTTACAATGATTTAAAATGCATGGTCCCAAACCACAATTACTTTTGTACCAACCTAATAGATTCTGGTTGGGGATGAGGGGGTAACCATTGAAAAGACAGTATCTGGATGAATTAATAGTATCAATTTTAAACAGGAGCTCAAGGAGTTCAAAGCTAGGTTCATGCCCAGGCATGCAGCAGAAAAAGTGAAGAGGTCACCATCCAGGGAGCAGCACTAAATCAAAATCAACAATGAAATAAGCTACACAGACATCACTGTGACCTCTCTGTGGTCGCACCTTCGGTACAACCTCGTCCAAAAGGCAGCAGTGCAAGTGACAGTCCAGGCATTCTTACAAATCAGGGAAAAATTCACAATGTCCTCAGGACGGATATAGGAGGCTAGCAATAGCCAAATATCCATGGGATACTCTTCTCCTCCAGTCCCGCCCAGGTCTTCTGAAATAGAAAAAAGAACTATAACCTTTGCCCTTCTATTATATGCACATATAAAGATCCCTAATCATTTCAATTCTCTCAGGGCTTGTATAGTTAAGAAAATGGTTTAAATAGGTCCTAGGAAGCCTCTCAAACTCATTTCCTGCTTACTGTAGCTGTTGAAAACTTGTTTCCTCTTGCTCAAGTGAATAGATAGTGTTCTTAAGGCCTCTGTTTAACTTGTATTTACATACAATTTTGAAGTTTTCAAAGTACCTTAGTATACATTATACCACTCAACCCTAACTATATGCAAATAAGGAAAATGTTACAGTGGCCATTTTACTATACAATTGGGCCCATTTTATCTTATGCATGTAGTAAAGGTAAGTAAAACCCAGTTTTCTCCAAAATTCCAACTTTACTCTTAATTCTGGCCTTGATTTCCTTTGTAATCCTAATCCTCCATTTCTTTCAGTTTAGTCATTTAAAAAACAAAATTGATTTTCAGACAGTTGAAGAAGCCTCAAGGTACAAAATAAATTAAAAAAGGTAAGTTACAGTGTATTTTCATTACTTAATAATTGCTTGAACATGTTTCTTTTATTCTTGTTTCACTGTCAGCTGGACCTACAATTCTGGTCACAGCATCCAGTATTCAAAGATACCCTATGAGGATGTATCCTCACTTCTTCCTCCTTCAGACCTCGTTAGTGTTAATTCTACTGACCCTAAAGTCCACACTTACATGTCAGGTTCAAGTAAAAATTCACATTCCATAGAGATACCAGAATATGGGCTAACTCTAATCTTTAACTGAGACTTAGTTATATAGCTATCCAAAACTAAGCTTTCTTCTTTGTTTCTGGGGCAAAAAACCCATACAACCACCTTCCTGAAGCTGCTTCAGCTTTTCTGACTGCTTCCTGTGGCTCTTTAAGTCAATTAGGTTCTTGCATTAGGTTCTTCGTAACAGAGACCAATGCTTCTAAAGCATTCCCTTTTATCGTTCCTATGCTTCTTGAAATCTCTAGTAATCACTTAAGGTTCAGCCTACAGTATTTGGGACCCTCTTCTCCCATAAAATCTCTCTCTAAAAAAGAAGGCAAACAAGTTTCAGGATTTCCTTCACTGAGAACCATGATGATTTTCACAAAGCAGAGTACTATTAAAATTTTTCTATCTTTAGGGACAAACTCAATGATTATAAAAATTGTCAATGTTCTTTTTTTTTGCCAATGTTTTATGAATAATTATTAAGAAATTTCAAAACACAGGAAATGGAATTAGTAAAGGATAGTTTCATGGAGATAAAGGACATAAAAAATTTGGTAGGTGTAGGTTAAGAGGAAGCTTTCCAAGTGAAATAAAGGCCTAACATGAAGCCTGAATATTTAGAAAAACAAAACACATGTGAGGGCAAGAAAGACGAATCTAACAAGATTTTGATGTAGTAAAGGTAAGTAAAACCCAGTTTTCTCAAAATTCCAACTTTACTCTTAATTCTGGCCTTGATTTCCTTTGTAATCCTAATCCTCCATTTCTTTCAGTTTAGTCATTTAAAAAACAAAATTGATTTTCAGACAGTTGAAGAAGCCTCAAGGTACAAAATAAATTAAAAAAGGTAAGTTACAGTGTATTTTCATTACTTAATAATTGCTTGAACATGTTTCTTTTATTCTTGTTTCACTGTCAGCTGGACCTACAATTCTGGTCACAGCATCCAGTATTCAAAGATACCCTATGAGGATGTATCCTCACTTCTTCCTCCTTCAGACCTCGTTAGTGTTAATTCTACTGACCCTAAAGTCCACACTTACATGTCAGGTTCAAGTAAAAATTCACATTCCATAGAGATACCAGAATATGGGCTAACTCTAATCTTTAACTGAGACTTAGTTATATAGCTATCCAAAACTAAGCTTTCTTCTTTGTTTCTGGGGCAAAAAACCCATACAACCACCTTCCTGAAGCTGCTTCAGCTTTTCTGACTGCTTCCTGTGGCTCTTTAAGTCAATTAGGTTCTTGCATTAGGTTCTTCGTAACAGAGACCAATGCTTCTAAAGCATTCCCTTTTATCGTTCCTATGCTTCTTGAAATCTCTAGTAATCACTTAAGGTTCAGCCTACAGTATTTGGGACCCTCTTCTCCCATAAAATCTCTCTCTAAAAAAGAAGGCAAACAAGTTTCAGGATTTCCTTCACTGAGAACCATGATGATTTTCACAAAGCAGAGTACTATTAAAATTTTTCTATCTTTAGGGACAAACTCAATGATTATAAAAATTGTCAATGTTCTTTTTTGCCAATGTTTTATGAATAATTATTAAGAAATTTCAAAACACAGGAAATGGAATTAGTAAAGGATAGTTTCATGGAGATAAAGGACATAAAAAATTTGGTAGGTGTAGGTTAAGAGGAAGCTTTCCAAGTGAAATAAAGGCCTAACATGAAGCCTGAATATTTAGAAAAACAAAACACATGTGAGGGCAAGAAAGAGACGAATCTAACAAGATTTTGATGATATTAAGGAATTACTGTTAACTTTTTTAGATGTGATAATTTTTTTAAAGAACATTTATCTTTTGGAGATAACTACCAAAATATTTGCAGATAATAATGGAATGCCTGGAAACTTTCAAAATAACTCTGTGCATGTGCGTGTGTGTGTGTGTGTGTGTTGAGATTGGGGGTTAGGGGATAGTGACTGAAACATAAAGAGCCATGAGTTGATAATTGCTGAAGCTATGTGACAGCCACATGGGATTTGTTACCATATTCACTATTCTTTTGCATATGTTTCATTTTTTAAAAGAAAAAGGGGAAAAAAAAAAAGACCAATTTGATAAGAATGAAGGACCCTAATGGAGCAAGGAAGTAAAAGATGAATTATAACTAAGAATTTGTGAACCACAAGTCATACATCTGATAAGTAACTTATCTCCTGAATACATAAGAATTTTTACAACTCAGTAATAAAAAAATAACCTAATTTAAAGCTGAGCAAAGGATTTAAATATTTATATATAGATGATATACAAAAGGCCATAAGCACATTTAAATATTTATATATAGATGATATACAAAAGGCCATAAGCACATAAAAGATGCAGCATTATTAGCATGCAAATCAAAACCATAAGATACCATTTCACATCCACTAATATGGTTATAGTTTTAAAAGTTAGACAATAACAAGTGTTGGCTAAGAGGTGGAAAAACTGTAACTCATTTATTGCAGCTGGGATATAAAATGGAAACTTCATAAAGCTTGGCAAAAAAATACTGTATACTCATTAAAATAAGGCAAACAAGTTTCAGGATTTCCTTCACTGAGAACCATGATGATTTTCACAAAGCAGAGTACTATTAAAATTTTTCTATCTTTAGGGACAAACTCAATGATTATAAAAATTGTCAATGTTCTTTTTTTTTGCCAATGTTTTATGAATAATTATTAAGAAATTTCAAAACACAGGAAATGGAATTAGTAAAGGATAGTTTCATGGAGATAAAGGACATAAAAAATTTGGTAGGTGTAGGTTAAGAGGAAGCTTTCCAAGTGAAATAAAGGCCTAACATGAAGCCTGAATATTTAGAAAAACAAAACACATGTGAGGGCAAGAAAGAGACGAATCTAACAAGATTTTGATGATATTAAGGAATTACTGTTAACTTTTTTAGATGTGATAATTTTTTTAAAGAACATTTATCTTTTGGAGATAACTACCAAAATATTTGCAGATAATAATGGAATGCCTGGAAACTTTCAAAATAACTCTGTGCATGTGCGTGTGTGTGTGTGTGTGTGTTGAGATTGGGGGTTAGGGGATAGTGACTGAAACATAAAGAGCCATGAGTTGATAATTGCTGAAGCTATGTGACAGCCACATGGGATTTGTTACCATATTCACTATTCTTTTGCATATGTTTCATTTTTTAAAAGAAAAAGGGGAAAAAAAAAAAAGACCAATTTGATAAGAATGAAGGACCCTAATGGAGCAAGGAAGTAAAAGATGAATTATAACTAAGAATTTGTGAACCACAAGTCATACATCTGATAAGTAACTTATCTCCTGAATACATAAGAATTTTTACAACTCAGTAATAAAAAAATAACCTAATTTAAAGCTGAGCAAAGGATTTAAATATTTATATATAGATGATATACAAAAGGCCATAAGCACATTTAAATATTTATATATAGATGATATACAAAAGGCCATAAGCACATAAAAGATGCAGCATTATTAGCATGCAAATCAAAACCATAAGATACCATTTCACATCCACTAATATGGTTATAGTTTTAAAAGTTAGACAATAACAAGTGTTGGCTAAGAGGTGGAAAAACTGTAACTCATTTATTGCAGCTGGGATATAAAATGGAAACTTCATAAAAAGCTTGGCAATTTTTCAAAAAATTAAACATAGTCACCATGTGATCTAGCAATTTCACTCCTATCCAGCAGAAATGAAAATACATGCTCACACAAAACGCTTGTCCATGAGTGTTTCTAGTAACATTATTCGTAATGGTCAAATAAAAAGTAATAAAAAAGGAATGCAGCACTGATATATGCTACAATATGGATGAATCTTGAAAACACTATGCTAAGTCAAAGCAACCAGATGAAAAAGACCACATATTATATGATTTCATTTATATGAAATGTCCAGAATAGGCAAATCTATAAAGATAGAAAGTACTTTAGTGGTTGCCTGGCAGAAGGTGGGGGTGGGAGAGTGTGCTGGGAGGGAATGAGGAATAACATTAATAGGTCTGGGTTGCTAGAAATATTCTAAACTTAGATCATATTGATGGCTACAGACCTCTGTGGACATATTAAAACCATACATTATATACTTTAAAGGGATGTATTTTATCTCAACGAAGATGTTTTAGAAGTCTGCAAGCTCTTATGTGGAATGCGATAAAACCAAAAATGAGAATCAAGAGAGATAGCTAACACTACTTCAACGGTGACGGTAAGTAGGGATTTCAAGCAAGAAAGTGCTTGGTTCTGGAAAAGAGTGGTATAACTGACATAACTGCAAAGCAACGTCAGTTCATTAATTTATTATTTCAGTATATTTTAACAAATGCTAAAGTCTGTTATCTGATTCTCAAGTACAGGTTAAAGTTCTCATAGATCTGAGACCAAAACAACACATATTAATATTATATTAGCTTTCCCATGAGTCTAGGTGATCATCAGAAATGCGTCAGCTTTATGGAAAGGTACAGTGGAACTTCCCTGGTGGCACAGTGGATAAGAATCTGCCTGCCAATGCAGAGACACAGGTTCAATCCCTGATCCAGGAAGATGCCATATGCAATGGAGCAACTATGCCTGTGCACCACAACTACTGAACCCATGTGTTATAACTACTGAAGCCCATGTGTCTAGAGTGTGTGCTCCACAAGAGAAGCCACTGCAATGAGAAGCCCTCACACTGCAACAAAGAGTAGCCCTTGCCCACTGCAACTAAAAGAAGGTCATGCAAAAAGCAACAGATATCCAGTGCAGCCAATAAATAAATAAATAATTTTTTTAAATATAAAAGAAAAAAGAACAAGTACTCTGGGCTCCATCCCAAGACTCTGAGTCCCTAAGTCTGGAGCAAATCAGTGAATGATGGGCTGGCACATTATATATCAATAGTTCGCCTTTCTTTATTTCACTTGTGTTAAGTTTTATCACCACTAATACATAAATATTACATATTTTTCATTTCCTACAGCACCCACTAGACATAAAGCAAACATTAACAACTGCAGAACACTTAAATATCTGACTTATACTGGTTATATAAAAATCCAAATATTTAGGAGAATATATTTGTCACAAGTCTGCTTCCTAACACATTCAGAAATTCAGAAATGCAGAAAGGCTTTTTGTTCTCATGTTGCTAAGTGGATTTTACCTGATAATTGCATGTTCTCAGTGAATGGCTACTACAGTTTACAGCTCCAGAAATCTACTAACAGTTAGGAATCTCCTTTCTCTGAAATCTAGATATAAGTGGAAAGCCTTGGTGTATCAATATTAAAGTCTTGTTCCACTACTAAGATTCATCTGGTTATACTGCCTCTTGACTACTTCAACGGTGACGGTAGTAGGGATTTCAAGCAAGAAAGTGCTTGGTTCTGGAAAAGAGTAACTGACATAACTGCAAAGCAACGTCAGTTCATTAATTTATTATTTCAGTATATTTTAACAAATGCTAAAGTCTGTTATCTGATTCTCAAGTACAGGTTAAAGTTCTCATAGATCTGAGACCAAAACAACACATATTAATATTATATTAGCTTTCCCATGAGTCTAGGTGATCATCAGAAATCGTCAGCTTTATGGAAAGGTACAGTGGAACTTCCTGGTGGCACAGTGGATAAGAATCTGCCTGCCAATGCAGAGACACAGGTTCAATCCCTGATCCAGGAAGATGCCATATGCAATGGAGCAACTATGCCTGTGCACCACAACTACTGAACCCATGTGTTATAACTACTGAAGCCCATGTGTCTAGAGTGTGTGCTCCACAAGAGAAGCCACTGCAATGAGAAGCCCTCACACTGCAACAAAGAGTAGCCCTTGCCCACTGCAACAAAAAGAAGGTCATGCAAAAAGCAACAGATATCCAGTGCAGCCAATAAATAAATAAATAATTTTTTTAAATATAAAAGAAAAAAGAACAAGTACTCTGGGCTCCATCCCAAGACTCTGAGTCCCTAAGTCTGGAGCAAATCAGTGAATGATGGGCTGGCACATTATATATCAATAGTTCGCCTTTCTTTATTTCACTTGTGTTAAGTTTTATCACCACTAATACATAAATATTACATATTTTTCATTTCCTACAGCACCCACTAGACATAAAGCAAACATTAACAACTGCAGAACACTTAAATATCTGACTTATACTGGTTATATAAAAATCCAAATATTTAGGAGAATATATTTGTCACAAGTCTGCTTCCTAACACATTCAGAAATTCAGAAATGCAGAAAGGCTTTTTGTTCTCATGTTGCTAAGTGGATTTTACCTGATAATTGCATGTTCTCAGTGAATGGCTACTACAGTTTACAGCTCCAGAAATCTACTAACAGTTAGGAATCTCCTTTTCTCTGAAATCTAGATATAAGTGGAAAGCCTTGGTGTATCAATATTAAAGTCTTGTTCCACTACTAAGATTCAAACTCTGGTTATCTACTGATACCACCTCTTGTGCTACTGAGAAAGTGATAGCTTCAAGTTATCACCACAGATAGGACTAATAATCCAAAAGAAAGCAAGGCCTGTACCTCTGTGCCTCTTGCTTTTCTTTTTCCTGGAGACAGTTCTTTCATGGATGCTTTCCTCTTGAGTATCAATCTCATCACTGCTGTCAATGATGTCACAGGGCTCACCAGTCCCAGAAAGAGCTTCTACTGCAGGAACCTGGGAGGCTTCCAAGCCACAAAGAGATTTTACTAGAAGAAAATAAGAAGAGAATGAGACAGCAGAGTGCTATGGCTTAGGCAGGGTATCAGCATCCACGAGGAATAGAAGGGAAAAAAAAAAGGCAGTGTAAGAGTCTACTAAAGAAAGCTAGGAATTTTTTTTTTATTATTTTAAAAAAGACACTTAGTATTTTAAATACAAAAAATGGAAAGCAATGGGAAAACTGACTGAAGTTTCAGAAACAAATCAGACCTGAAAAAAGGAACTAATTATTCTCCACTATAAATCCTACAAGATAAAGGCCAAAAGTGAATGCTATTTCTTTTTGTTGGTTTTTCTTTTTTTTTTGGCCACTTCCATTGGTCTTTCATTTTATTTTCATCCGTCTTTGTTCTTTGGCCTGTGTGGGCCTCCCATTGCAATGGCCTCATTCGCTGCAGAGCACTGGCCCTGGGCGCATGCGCTCCAAAGCTCCGGTTGGCGGCACGTGGGATCTTTCCAGGCCAGGGATCGAACCGGCGCCCCTTGCACTGCAAGGCGGTGTCCTTACCCACTGGACCACCAGGGAAGCCCTGCTACTTTTATTTGCATAATTTCTTAGAAGAATGTTTGAGAGGAATTAAATCCAATTTAACCTTTTTCCTGGACAGGGGGCAGTACATATCATAAAAACACAAGTTTCAAAGACTCTGAGTAAAAAGCTTGAAAGCAAGAGAAGCATTAAAAAGTGCGGGCGGTGGGGGGAGGGGAGGGATGCTTCACGGTTATTACACAAGACGCAAATAGCAATTAAGTGGAGAATATATGTGAACCACAGGAGTAAGATTAATAACCAGGAAGAAAGCAGTGGAAACCAAAGAAGAGTACGCTAGATTTTTTCTCTTTTTTCATGGAAAGACAAATAAAGTAATTCTGCTACAGAAAACTGCTACTGCTCTTGGCTAATCTGTCCCTCACCCTAAATATACGAATAACTACCGAGGACAGCAAACACGTTTATGGGACGATGCCTAAACGACTGCAAAGCCTCAGGACTCACTGCCTGAGTCTGAAAAGACTTGTTGGAAGCCTACCTTCCTGCTGAACAGCATTGGCGACGGCTTTCTTGACCCTTCCAGACCTGACGACTGCGGGATCCGAGTTGGCATAATCCGCCACGGTCACTGAAACACAGCAATCAACCCTCATAGGAGGAGGCCTTTTCTCCTCAGCTTCTCCCCACCAAGATTCCCTGCTCACTCCAAGTTCCCGGGGGGCCCAGCCGCCCTCCCATCACAGCCGAGGCGGGGTACTCACCAGGGTACAGTCCAGCCCTCTCCCTGCTTCCAGCCCCAAGTCTTTCAACGCCCCTGCCCTTCGCTCACCTCTTCCAGAGCAGGCGTCTTGGGCCCGGAATTTGAGTCGTTTCCCTCTCTTAGGCATGGCGACCGTGTCGGGGCGAGGCCGGATTAGCGGACCAGGACCCCGGGCCATGTTTCACGCCAGAGAGCGGGATCTGGGAGCCGAGGGCCAACTCTGGCCGGCTCCGCAGCCATCCCCCAGCTCCGGGGACCGCAGCTCTCGCGAGGCTTTAGGCCACGGTTCCGCGTCTCATTGGCCGCCAACGCCCCTCTTTAGAAACCAATCACCATCTGGACTAGGGAGTACGTCATCATAAAGCGCCTGTGGGTCAACCTGCGTTTGAGATCCCAAAGGATGGGAGGTTTGTTGTTCTGAGCTGTGTGGGTTTTTATCGTACGTCCTATAAGATAACTGGTTGTCCGAAACCCGTAATCCCGTTGATTAGAACTGAATTTACCTTCTGGCCTCCTCTGTTTTTCTGCCGTTTTCTCTGTCCACACCAGGTCCACTTCAGTACGGCCAAAGCACGTTTATTGTCATTTTCATGTTCCATCTCTCAGGTCACATAGACATAGTCCAACGTGGATCTGTAGGAGTTTTCACTCTAATTTCTTTTACGAAAGGTATAAACTTATGAATTCTCAAATTTGAAGGAGTTCTTAAAAGTTTATTGATTTACCACCATCCTCCAAGCTAAGTACTGGTAGGATTGATGAGGAAAGAATGGTGTCTGTTTTGTTTTGAATGAGAAAAACGTCGCCGAGCTAAGGTTACAGAACTATGAAGGAGCAGGATCCTGGTCTAGTATCTCCAGTAGGAATAAGTTATTGCGGGTCCTAAATTAGGTTCTTTGTTCTAACTTCTTTACAGCTCCCAAAAGGGGCTAATCCCTGGCTTGAGAAGTATGGTACTTAGGGACCAGAATCCGACCGGTTGGACCCACCAGACTGTGCCGCCCTGATATATTTAGGAGCACACTTACGGTTTTAATCTAATTAGATATAAACATAGACATTCCTTAGGCACAAACCACTGGCCTTTGTGTAGCAGACTATCACTAGAGATCGTGCTAATAGTTGAATCAATTGGGAATTGTAATCGAAACAATAGATTAATTTATCTAGAGTAATAGCATGAACAAGCATCTAAGAGACTAAACTGAAAGAAATATTGTTTTATTTTTTCAAATAATGTTTTCATGTATACGTAATTGATATTTGTAGTCAAATGCCGCTGGTAAATCTCCAAGCCTTCTCATTTCCCAACATTACTAAATTTTCAGGGGTGTCGATTTCGATACCTGGTCAGGGAGCTAAAATGCCACATGCCAAACACACATATACAGAGAGAGAAAAGGAATATTATAACTAATACAATAAAGACTTTAAAAAAAAAGAATATTAAGATCTTAAGCAAAGCCCCTCTTAAGTCCTTTGGCCACATTAGTGGAGCAGAACATATGTAGATCTTTTATTTCGCATTTACTAAAAAGCAGTAACTTTTAATGACACTGCTATATTCCAGGCTCAAAGATACACATTCTTTCTAAAAAGGTAACTGGTTGTCCGAAACCCGTAATCCCGTTGATTAGAACTGAATTTACCTTCTGGCCTCCTCTGTTTTTCTGCCGTTTTCTCTGTCCACACCAGGTCCACTTCAGTACGGCCAAAGCACGTTTATTGTCATTTTCATGTTCCATCTCTCAGGTCACATAGACATAGTCCAACGTGGATCTGTAGGAGTTTTCACTCTAATTTCTTTTACGAAAGGTATAAACTTATGAATTCTCAAATTTGAAGGAGTTCTTAAAAGTTTATTGATTTACCACCATCCTCCAAGCTAAGTACTGGTAGGATTGATGAGGAAAGAATGGTGTCTGTTTTGTTTTGAATGAGAAAAACGTCGCCGAGCTAAGGTTACAGAACTATGAAGGAGCAGGATCCTGGTCTAGTATCTCCAGTAGGAATAAGTTATTGCGGGTCCTAAATTAGGTTCTTTGTTCTAACTTCTTTACAGCTCCCAAAAGGGGCTAATCCCTGGCTTGAGAAGTATGGTACTTAGGGACCAGAATCCGACCGGTTGGACCCACCAGACTGTGCCGCCCTGATATATTTAGGAGCACACTTACGGTTTTAATCTAATTAGATATAAACATAGACATTCCTTAGGCACAAACCACTGGCCTTTGTGTAGCAGACTATCACTAGAGATCGTGCTAATAGTTGAATCAATTGGGAATTGTAATCGAAACAATAGATTAATTTATCTAGAGTAATAGCATGAACAAGCATCTAAGAGACTAAACTGAAAGAAATATTGTTTTATTTTTTCAAATAATGTTTTCATGTATACGTAATTGATATTTGTAGTCAAATGCCGCTGGTAAATCTCCAAGCCTTCTCATTTCCCAACATTACTAAATTTTCAGGGGTGTCGATTTCGATACCTGGTCAGGGAGCTAAAATGCCACATGCCAAACACACATATACAGAGAGAGAAAAGGAATATTATAACTAATACAATAAAGACTTTAAAAAAAAAGAATATTAAGATCTTAAGCAAAGCCCCTCTTAAGTCCTTTGGCCACATTAGTGGAGCAGAACATATGTAGATCTTTTATTTCGCATTTACTAAAAAGCAGTAACTTTTAATGACACTGCTATATTCCAGGCTCAAAGATACACATTCTTTCTAAAAAGGTAAGTTGTAAAAGTTACCAAAAGAGCTTTTATGTTTTTTTCAAGTTCCAAGAAGAATTTTATTGACTTTTTAAATTAAAATTACCTTCACCTTATAGACTTAATTTGGGGATGAATTGACATTTATATACTATTGAATCTTTCCACTTAGAAATTTTATATCCATATTCATTTCATAAAATCTTCTTTGGGGATTTTCTGGTGGTCCAGTGAGTAAAGAATCCGCCTTACAATGCACGGGTCACTGGTTAGATCCCTGGCCCGGGAAGATCCCACGTGCTGCAGAGCGTCTGAGCAGGTGTGCCCAATTATGAGCCCGCGCTCTGGGGCGCGGGCGCCAGAGCCGGTGCTCTGCAGAGAGAGAGGCCGCTGCAATGGGAGGCCTCATGAATAAAGATGAATGAAAATAAATAAATTTTTAAAAATCTTTTAAAAAAACTTCTTTTAAGTCCCTTAATTATTTTGACTCAAACTTACTGTTTTCTCTTGTCAATTTTTTCTTTATTTTTTGTTTAAGTTTAGTTGATTTACAATATTAGTTTCAAGTGTACAACAGAGTAATTCAATATTTTTATATATTATGCTCCATTTATGAAGTAATGGCTGTGTTTCCCAGTAGCATACAATATATCCTGGTTATTTATTTTATACATGGTAGTTTGTATCTCTTAATCTCATGTCCCTATTTTGCTCCTCCTCCTTTCCTCTCCCCATCAGTAGCCAGTAATTTGTTCTCTATATCCTTGAGTCTGTTTCTGTTTTGTTACTACATTATTTGTTTTATTTTTTAGACTCTACATATGGGTGATAACATAACGTATTAGTCTTTCTCTGTGTAACATTTCACTAGACATAAAACTCTCTAGGTTTATCCACATTATTGTAAATGACAGAATTTCTTTTTGTATGTGGTCAAGTACTATTCCATTGTGTGTGTGTGTGTGTGTGTGTGTGTGTGTGTACTTTTTGATGGTGTGAAGTGATATCTTATGGTTCTCATTTATATTTTTCTGATAGTTAGCAATGTTGAGAAGTGTGAAGTTATATTTCATGGTTTACATTCATATTTATCTGACAATTAGCAATGTTGAACATTTTTTTTCATGTGTTTGTTAGCCATCTATATTCCTTCTTTGGAAAAATGTCTAGTCAGGTCTTCTGCTCATTTTTAAATTGGGTTCTATTTTGATATTGAGTTTTATGAGATGTTTGCATTTTAGATATTAATCCTTTATTAATCAAAAATAAAGATTGTCTTTTTGTTTAGTCAATGATTTCCTATGCTATGCAAAAGCTTTTAAGTTTAATTAGGTCTCATTTGTTTATTTTTGTTTTTATTTCTTTTGCCTTAGAAGACAGATCCAAAAATATTGCTGCAGGGCTTCCCTTGGTGGTCCAGTGGGTAAGGACACCGCCTTGCAGTGCAAGGGGCGCCAGTTTGAGCCCTGGCCTGGGAAGATCCCACGTGCCACGGAGCGGCTGGACTGATGTGTCCAATTACCGAGCCAGAGCTCTGGGGCGCATGCGCCAGAGCCGGTGCTTTGCGATGACAGACGCCACCGCGATGGGAGGCCCACAGGAGCCAAAGAACAAAGACGGATGAAAATAGAGAAATGAAAGACCAATAGAAGTGGCCCGCGCACTCCCCTCCCTCCCCAACCCTACCCCAGCCCAAAATAAATAAATAAATCTTTAAAATATATATATATATATATATTGCTGCAGTCTATGTCAAAAGAGTATTTTGCCTATGTTCTCTTGTAGGAATTTCATGGCTTTTGGTCTTACATTTAAGTCTTCAATCCATTTTCAGTTTGTTTTTATGTATAGTGTGAGGAAATTGTCTAATCATCTAATTTCATTGTTTTACATGTAGCTGTCCAGTTTCTCCAGCATATTTGCTGAAGAGACTGGGTTTTTTTCCATTGTGTATTCCTGCCCCCTTTGTTGTAGATTGGTTGACCATAAGTGTGCAAGTTTGCTTCTGGAATCTCTATTTGATTATTTGCCTGTTTTTATGCCAGTACTGTGCTGTTTTTATTACTGTAGCTTTGTGGTATTATCTGAATCAATGTGATACCTCCACATTGGTTTTCTTTCTCTTAAACTTGTTTTGGCAATTTGGGGTCTTATGTGATTTCATATAAATTTTAGGATTATTTGTTCTAGTTCTGTGAACCATATTGTGGGTATTTTGGTAGAGATTGCATTAAATCTCTAGAATGTCTTGGATTGTTGATATTAATCCTTTATTAATCAAAAATAAAGATTGTCTTTTTGTTTAGTCAATGATTTCCTATGCTATGCAAAAGCTTTTAAGTTTAATTAGGTCTCATTTGTTTATTTTTGTTTTTATTTCTTTTGCCTTAGAAGACAGATCCAAAAATATTGCTGCAGGGCTTCCCTTGGTGGTCCAGTGGGTAAGGACACCGCCTTGCAGTGCAAGGGGCGCCAGTTTGAGCCCTGGCCTGGGAAGATCCCACGTGCCACGGAGCGGCTGGACTGATGTGTCCAATTACCGAGCCAGAGCTCTGGGGCGCATGCGCCAGAGCCGGTGCTTTGCGATGACAGACGCCACCGCGATGGGAGGCCCACAGGAGCCAAAGAACAAAGACGGATGAAAATAGAGAAATGAAAGACCAATAGAAGTGGCCCGCGCACTCCCCTCCCTCCCCAACCCTACCCCAGCCCAAAATAAATAAATAAATCTTTAAAATATATATATATATATATATTGCTGCAGTCTATGTCAAAAGAGTATTTTGCCTATGTTCTCTTGTAGGAATTTCATGGCTTTTGGTCTTACATTTAAGTCTTCAATCCATTTTCAGTTTGTTTTTATGTATAGTGTGAGGAAATTGTCTAATCATCTAATTTCATTGTTTTACATGTAGCTGTCCAGTTTCTCCAGCATATTTGCTGAAGAGACTGGGTTTTTTTCCATTGTGTATTCCTGCCCCCTTTGTTGTAGATTGGTTGACCATAAGTGTGCAAGTTTGCTTCTGGAATCTCTATTTGATTATTTGCCTGTTTTTATGCCAGTACTGTGCTGTTTTTATTACTGTAGCTTTGTGGTATTATCTGAATCAATGTGATACCTCCACATTGGTTTTCTTTCTCTTAAACTTGTTTTGGCAATTTGGGGTCTTATGTGATTTCATATAAATTTTAGGATTATTTGTTCTAGTTCTGTGAACCATATTGTGGGTATTTTGGTAGAGATTGCATTAAATCTCTAGAATGTCTTGGATTGTATGGACATTTAAACAATATTATTTCTTCTAATCCAAGAATACAAGATATCTTTCCACTTTTTCCTATAATTTTCAAATTGCTCCACCAGTAATTTATAGTTCCAGGTATTTCATTCCTTGGTTAAATTTATTTCAAAGAATCTTATTCTTTTAGGAAACTGTGACAAATTTTATTTTCTTGGGCTCCAAAATCACTTGGACAGTGACTGCAGCCATGAAATTAAAAGACGCTTGCTTGCTCCTTGGAAGGAAAACTATGAGCTAGACAGTGCACTAAAAAGCAGAGTCATCACTTTGCCCACAAAGGTCTGTATAGTCAAAGCTATGGCTTTTCCAGTAGTCATTTACAGAGGTAAGAGTTGGACCATAAAGAAAGTTGAACAGTGAAGAACTGATGCTTTCAAATTTTGCTGGACAAGACTCGAGAGTAACATGGACAGTAAGGAGGTCAAACTAGTCAATCCCAAAGGAAATCGACCTTGAGCATTTACTGGAAGGACTGATGCTAAAGCTGAAACTCCAATATGTTGGCCACCTGATGCAAAGAGCCAACTCATTAGAAAAGACTCTGATACTGGGAAAGATTGAGGACAGGAAGAGAAGGAGGCAGCAGAGGATGAGATGAATGGATTGCATCACCAGCTCAGTGTACATGAGTTTGAGCAAACTTGGGATAGTAAGAGACAGGGAATCCTGTCATGCTGCAGTCTATAGGGTGGCAACTTAATGCCTGACCAACAAGAACATTTCATTTTATTTTTTGATGTGATCATAAATGGAATTGTTTTCTTAATTTCTCTTCCTGATGGTTTATTATTATAGAGAAGCAAAACATTTCTGTCCCCGATAGCTCAGCTGGTAAAGAATCAAATCCTTGTTCAGTTCATGGGTTGGGAAGATCCTCTAAAAAAGGGATAGGCTACCCACTCCAGTATTCTTGGACTCCCCTGGTGATTCAGCTGGTAAAGAATATGCCTGCAATGTGGGAGGCCTGGGTTCAATCCCTGGGTTGGGAAGATTCCCTGGAGAAGGGAAAGGCTATCCACTCCAGTTTTCTTGCCTAGAGAATTCCATGGCTTGTCCATGGGTCACAGAGTCAGACAAAACTGAGTGGATTTCTTCCAAGAGTGTTACAGTTTTACCTCTTAAATTTATTTTTTTACATCTATTTTGAGTCAATTTTTTATATTAAATGAGGTGGGGGGGATCTAACTTCATTCGTTTGCTTGTGGATATTCAGGTTTTCCTTATCAGATGTTGAAAAGCCTATTCTTTCTCTATTTTGTTGTCTTTGAAATTTCTGTCTTCTATTCCATTTATCTGTCTGTCCATCCTTATGTTAGTACCACACTGTCTTGATTAGTAGAGCTTTGTGGTAAGTTTTGAAATCAGGAAGTTTGAGTCCTCTAACTTTGTTTTATTTTTTTCCTCAAATTGAGACCCTTACATTTCCATCTAAATTTTAGAATAGAAATGATATGATATGATATATATATACATACATACATATATTCATATATATATATATATATATATATACACATACATACATATGTGTGTATGCGCTCATTTGCTTCAGTCATGTCTGATTCTTTGTGATCCTCTGGACTGTAGGCCACTAGACTCCTCTGTTCATGGGATTATCCAGGGAAAATTAATGAAGTGGGTTGCCATTCGTTCCTCCAGATGATTTCCTGACTCAGGGATTGAACCCATATTTCCAACATCACCAGAACTTCAGGCAGATTCTTTACCACTGAGCCACCTGGGAAACCCATGTATATGTATATATAAAACATATATACATGTATATGTTATATACATCTTGTGTGTGTGTGTGTGTGTGTGTGTGTGTGTGTGTGTGTTGTTCTCTGCTTCTGGTTCTTGACACAAAGCTTGTAAAACACTTTTAATTTCCTGAATGATAGGAGTGTTTTTGTTCAATGAGATGACTCTTGATGTGAACCTGGGTGGAAGTTAGTCTCCATAAAAACCAATCCATGATTGGAAACTTGAGACTTGCAGTCCTATAACCTCCCTATCCTCTAAGATGGAGAGGGTGGCTAGAGACTAAGTTAATTGTCAATCGTACCTATGTGATGAAGCCTTCATAAAAATCCCTAAACAGGAGTTTTGGAGAAGTTCAGGTTGACTAACACATCCATATGGTAGGAGGATGGTGCACCCCCAGCTCCACAAAGATAAAAGCTTCTGCCCTCAGGCACCCTTTCGGATCTTACCCTATGTATCTCTTATTTGGTTATTCATCTATGTACTTTAATATATAATAAACTGGTAAATATAAGTAGCTTCTTCCTTAGTTCTATGAGCCATCTAGTGAAAAATGGAAGTTTGTGGGGCCGCCGCAGAGGAGAAACCGTGGCGGGATTGCCCGTAGCCAAGCCATGGGAAGATCAGAGAAGAGCGAGCCTACTGCCGGCCAACCCAGCCCCCCGGCTGATGCAGGAGACAATCAGATGCGGAAGGGGTTCCGTCAAAGCAGTTCCGTTTTATTAGTGCGGACTCACAGCTTTTATAGGCAAGTGAAGGGGGTTTTGCACGGGACTTTCTATAAATTACACCAATCAAGCTAAAGGTCAAGCAATCATCCACGAGCATGGAAACCAGGGGAACCAATCTGAAATTTTGACAATCACTTAATTTAGATCACGCCCTCGTCTCTTCCTGTAGGCGCCATCTTAGTTCCAAACCACAAACATGTGCTTAAACTTCCTTTCACGTCCATGTCCCTTCCTGTAGGTGTCATCTTAGCTCCAAACTGAAACAAGGTGCTTAAGCTTCCTTATGCTTGCAGCAGTTGTCTTTCAATTCAGAGCCCCACAGAAGTTGATGAAGGAGTTGTGGCAATGGCCAATTTATCACCAGTTGGTCAGAAGTACCAGAGGTGCATGCTTGTTGATTGGCATCTGAATTGGGAAGTAGTCTTGTGGGACTGAACTCTCAAACTGTAGGATCTGACACAAATTCCTCAGTATCCAGTGTTAGAATTGAGTTAAATCACTTGGTGTGGAAAACCCCACACAGCTGGTAGAAGGAACGAAGTGTTGTGAGAAAACTAAAAGGAAGAACAGAATTGTTTTGTTTAGAATTGATTGAGGATTACATTATATTTGGGAATTCCTTGGTTGCTCAGTGGTAAAGAATTTGCCTGCCAGTACAGGAGGCACAGGTTCAATCCCTGGTTCAGGAAGATCCCACGGGGAAGGAAATGCAACTCACTCCAGTATTGTTGCCTGGGAAATCCCATGGACAGAGGAGACTGGTAGACTACTGTCCATGGGGCTGTGAAGGAGTTGAATACAACTTAGACAGTAAACACCAACAAAATTATAGTTATATCAATGTGAGAAGGGTTGTGGCTTCAACAGTTAAAAAGCTTCTAATTTTATTTTTTGCTCATCAGTACTTAATATTAGTAAACAAATTTAGTTTTTCCAAAACTGACTCTTCAGTCATCATTAGTCTAAGCATCTAACAACCTATTGGGATATAGATGTTAAAAACAACCCCATTGACTGGAGGTGAGAACTAGTGTTGCAAAGTTTTCCTAGATGATTTACACAATAAAGTGACTACAAAATCACTGCTTATGTCCAATACTTGACCTTTGTTTTCTTGTCTGTACCCCAGAAACACTTCTTTGAAACAGAAAATCCATAAATGGGGGTAGTCTGTCAAGTATGTCATTAGCCATTTCATATCTGTGAAGCTGTGATGGTGTCATAGAACAACTAAATTAAATGCAGGAAACCTCCAACCTCTGGGGGAAATATATTTCTTAAAAATAGGCAGCATGGATGAATTTTTTTCTCTTCTGCACCTTGTCTATCACATTTCTCTGTAGTCCTCTAAATATCCAAATATATCATCAATTCTGCATCAGACACAGAACAAACAGTGCATTTCTATTCCTAGAGGAAAACAGTGGTTCCTGTCAGTCTCCTACCTTGCCCTTGGTCCAAGCTCAGCCTCACTGCACCCAGGACAGGCCCAATCATCATCAAGAGCTTGCCGAAAGTAGGCCTGCCATGGCTCTCAACACAGACAATTGAAATTAAAGACACAGGCATGTTAGCTTCTGCAAAACATGGGACAGGGGGCCAACAGTCTCTAGGATTGAAGACATTTCCCCTAACTCTCATGTCCTTTTCTTTGAGATTTAGAAAGTATGCAGAGGGTTTCCCTGGTGGTCCAGTGGGTAAGGACACCGCCTTGCAGTGCAAGGGGCACCGGTTCGATCCCTGGTCTGGGAAGATCCCACATGCAGTGGAGCAGCTGCACCGATGTGTCCGACTACCAAGCCGGAGCTCTGGAGCGCATGCACCCAGAGCCAGTGCTCTACAACCAGAGAGGCCACTGAGATGGGAGGCCCACACAGGCCAAAAGAACACAGATGGATGAAAATGAATAAATGAAAGACCAATAGAAGTGACACACAAAAGAATAAGGGGAAGATAGAATCTTAGTATTTTGAGTAAATGGCTTTATCAGATAAATATCTTCAGATCTAGTTTTTTGGGGGAGATATTATTAGAATGTGGATTATTATTATTATTATTAGAATTATAATTCCTGTCATTCTGGGCTTATAAATGTTTTTTTCTTAGATAGTGACTATTATTTTACCCAAGCAGTCTAAGAATGATGGGTGGGAGGTGATGTTTAGAAAAACATATTTAGGACATTAATAAGGATAAAAAAGGAAGATGACAAGATAAAAAGGAGAGATTTTTAAAGGAAAGGACAGGTTGTCTACAGAAAGTGGAAATTGGAAGTTACCCAAGGAAACTAAAAATGGTAAATTTGTGGAGATGGATTTACCTCTTTTCTAAACTCTTTGAGAGGTTGCCACACTTAGTAAATTCTGTTGCCCAAAAGACTTTCTTAGGGACTTTAGTGGGTTGATTTTTTACCATAAAGCTAAATTTGAATCCACTCTTTTCATTTTGATTCAAAATATTCCAAATATATCATCAATTCTGCATCAGACACAGAACAAACAGTGCATTTCTATTCCTAGAGGAAAACAGTGGTTCCTGTCAGTCTCCTACCTTGCCCTTGGTCCAAGCTCAGCCTCACTGCACCCAGGACAGGCCCAATCATCATCAAGAGCTTGCCGAAAGTAGGCCTGCCATGGCTCTCAACACAGACAATTGAAATTAAAGACACAGGCATGTTAGCTTCTGCAAAACATGGGACAGGGGGCCAACAGTCTCTAGGATTGAAGACATTTCCCCTAACTCTCATGTCCTTTTCTTTGAGATTTAGAAAGTATGCAGAGGGTTTCCCTGGTGGTCCAGTGGGTAAGGACACCGCCTTGCAGTGCAAGGGGCACCGGTTCGATCCCTGGTCTGGGAAGATCCCACATGCAGTGGAGCAGCTGCACCGATGTGTCCGACTACCAAGCCGGAGCTCTGGAGCGCATGCACCCAGAGCCAGTGCTCTACAACCAGAGAGGCCACTGAGATGGGAGGCCCACACAGGCCAAAAGAACACAGATGGATGAAAATGAATAAATGAAAGACCAATAGAAGTGACACACAAAAGAATAAGGGGAAGATAGAATCTTAGTATTTTGAGTAAATGGCTTTATCAGATAAATATCTTCAGATCTAGTTTTTTGGGGGAGATATTATTAGAATGTGGATTATTATTATTATTATTAGAATTATAATTCCTGTCATTCTGGGCTTATAAATGTTTTTTTCTTAGATAGTGACTATTATTTTACCCAAGCAGTCTAAGAATGATGGGTGGGAGGTGATGTTTAGAAAAACATATTTAGGACATTAATAAGGATAAAAAAGGAAGATGACAAGATAAAAAGGAGAGATTTTTAAAGGAAAGGACAGGTTGTCTACAGAAAGTGGAAATTGGAAGTTACCCAAGGAAACTAAAAATGGTAAATTTGTGGAGATGGATTTACCTCTTTTCTAAACTCTTTGAGAGGTTGCCACACTTAGTAAATTCTGTTGCCCAAAAGACTTTCTTAGGGACTTTAGTGGGTTGATTTTTTACCATAAAGCTAAATTTGAATCCACTCTTTTCATTTTGATTCAAAATATTCACCAGATATTAAGTGAATCAGTTCAGTGTTTTACATTGAACATGTATCATACTTAGCTGGGAAAAATCCCAATAAAACAACTTTTATTTGGAGAAAAAGGTGGCCTACAGTCCTTACTCTAGGTCAGAATCTTGAGAAACTGATAGCAGAACTTTCTCATAATTTTCCTGGGAACCCTCACCAAGGAGATGGTGGTTTGACATAAGTCTGGAGTGGTAAACAGGACTCATTCAGGTAGAACAAAGGTTATCAAGGTAATGTCACCTAAGAGTAGTGACCAACTCTGTCTTGTCTCAGAGAATGCATGATCTTGCCCCATCTTAATCCCCTAAACGTTGTATTTTCTTATTCCTGACTTTAAGGAATGTCCTGAACACGTAAGAGGTATGGAATTGAGTTCCTGTGCACCCAGAAAAATGTCTTCTGCTCTAATCTAGGTGAGAACTTTCATGTGTTGTGGTTGAAACAAATATGTGTATGTAAAGTTCAGATTGCCTGACTCAAAACCTTGAGGGAATAGAAGGCTCATGTTAGAAAGGATGATTGTCCCTTAGATCTTTGACTTGGTCCAATTAATTGCCTACCTCAGATCCTTAATAAGTGCCTATGTTAGTCACAGTTCTCCAGAGAAGCAAACCTATTATCTATATGGAGACAGATAATGTAAAAATAGATTTATTATGAGGGATTGGCTTAATATAATTATAGAGGCTAAGTCCCAAGATTTCCTGTCTCCAAGACAGAAGGTCAGGAAAACATGAAGCCCCAAGAACCAGCAGAATCTAAGCCCAAAGGAATGAGAGCCAAAAGTTCCAATGTCTGATAGCAGAAGAAAATGTATGTCCCAGCTTAAGCAGAGAGCAGACCAACATAAGCATTATGGAAGCTCTAGAAGAAAGAGAGGAGAGAAAAAAGGCAGAGATAATATCTGAATTATAGTGGCTGAAGTCTTAGCAAATCTGATGAATATAAACATCTAAGAAGCTTAATAAACCCCAAGTAAGATGAACTTGACTCACACTGACATATATTATAATCAAACTTTCAGAAGCCAGACACAAAGAGAATCTTGAAGACAACAAAAATTATTATGTACAAGTGATCCTCAATAAGATTAGCAACAGATCTCTCATCAAAACTTTTGGAAGCAACAAGACAGTGTGCCAATATATTCAAAGTAGTAAAAAAAAAAAAAAAATTCCTGTCATCGAATAATTCACTATCCAACAAAACTGCCCTTCAGAAATTAGGAGGAAATTAAGATCTTACAAGATAAAAGTGGAAAGAGTCTTTAACCACTTTACCGTTGCTTGCAGAACTTCCCTGCAAGCAACTCCCTCAAGGGAGTCCTCCAAAGTGAAATAAAAAGACACTAGACAGTAACTCAAATCCTTATAGAGAATTAAAAATCTAAGTTAAATATATGGTAAATTATTAAAACTAACATTATTTTAACAAAAATTTGTAACTGCAGGTTTTTTAAACATGATTTAATAGACTAACATATTTAAAGAAAAATTATTAGTGTAAAAAGCTAGTGTTATTTTAAACTTTGGTTTGTAACTCCAAACATTATATTCTACATAATTTAAGAAATCAATACACCTAAGAGAATTATTAGTGTATGTTTTAGGGTACACTATGTATAAGATCTAACTTTATGACTGCTGAGCTGACTGTGGCTCAGATCATGAGCACCTTATTGCAAAATTCAGACTTAAATTGAAGAGCGTAGGGAAAACCATTGGGCTATTCAGGTGTGATCTAAGTCAAATCTCTTATGATTATACAGTGAAAGTGTTAGTTGCTCCATCGTGTCCAACTCTTTCCATGGAATTCTCGAGGCAAGAATACTGGAGTGGCTTGCCATTCCCTTCTCCAGGGGACCTTCCTGACCCAGGGATCAAACCTGGCCTTCCAAATTGCAGGCATATTCTTTACTGCCTGATCTACTAGGGAATTTCAGTTATACAGTGGAAGTGACAAATAGATTTAAGGGATTAGATCTAATAGAAACATCTAAGAAGCTTAATAAACCCCAAGTAAGATGAACTTGACTCACACTGACATATATTATAATCAAACTTTCAGAAGCCAGACACAAAGAGAATCTTGAAGACAACAAAAATTATTATGTACAAGTGATCCTCAATAAGATTAGCAACAGATCTCTCATCAAAACTTTTGGAAGCAACAAGACAGTGTGCCAATATATTCAAAGTAGTAAAAAAAAAAAAAAAATTCCTGTCATCGAATAATTCACTATCCAACAAAACTGCCCTTCAGAAATTAGGAGGAAATTAAGATCTTACAAGATAAAAGTGGAAAGAGTCTTTAACCACTTTACCGTTGCTTGCAGAACTTCCCTGCAAGCAACTCCCTCAAGGGAGTCCTCCAAAGTGAAATAAAAAGACACTAGACAGTAACTCAAATCCTTATAGAGAATTAAAAATCTAAGTTAAATATATGGTAAATTATTAAAACTAACATTATTTTAACAAAAATTTGTAACTGCAGGTTTTTTAAACATGATTTAATAGACTAACATATTTAAAGAAAAATTATTAGTGTAAAAAGCTAGTGTTATTTTAAACTTTGGTTTGTAACTCCAAACATTATATTCTACATAATTTAAGAAATCAATACACCTAAGAGAATTATTAGTGTATGTTTTAGGGTACACTATGTATAAGATCTAACTTTATGACTGCTGAGCTGACTGTGGCTCAGATCATGAGCACCTTATTGCAAAATTCAGACTTAAATTGAAGAGCGTAGGGAAAACCATTGGGCTATTCAGGTGTGATCTAAGTCAAATCTCTTATGATTATACAGTGAAAGTGTTAGTTGCTCCATCGTGTCCAACTCTTTCCATGGAATTCTCGAGGCAAGAATACTGGAGTGGCTTGCCATTCCCTTCTCCAGGGGACCTTCCTGACCCAGGGATCAAACCTGGCCTTCCAAATTGCAGGCATATTCTTTACTGCCTGATCTACTAGGGAATTTCAGTTATACAGTGGAAGTGACAAATAGATTTAAGGGATTAGATCTAATAGAATGCCTGAAGAACTATGGATAGAAGTTCGTAACATTGTACAGTAGACAATGACCAAATCATCCCCAAGAAAAAGAATGCAAAAAATGAAAAATGGTTGTCCAAGAAGACCATACTGATATCTGAGAAAAGAAGAGAAGTGAATGGCAAGGAGAAAAGGACAGATACACCCATCTGAATACAGAGTTCCAGAGAAGAGCAAGGAGAGATAAGAAAGTCTCCCTAAGTGGATAATGCAAATAAGTAGAGGAAAACAACATCTCTTCAAGAAAATTAGAGATACCAAAGGAAAATATCATGCTAAGATGGTTGTAATAAAAGACAGAAGCATTATGGACCTAACAAAATCAGCAGATATTAAGAAGAGGTGGCAAGCATGCACAGAAAAACTATTTAAAAAAATCTTAATGACCCAGATAACCACAATGGTGTGATCACTCACCTAGAACTAGACAACATAGAGTGTGTAGTCAAGTGCGTCTTAGGAAACATCACCATGAACAACTGGAGGTGATGGAATCTCAGCTGAGTTCTTTCAAATCCTAAAAGGTGATACTGATAAAGTGCTGCATTCAGTATGCCAGCAAATTTGGGAAACTCATCAGTGGCCACAGGACTGAAAAAGGTCTGTTTTCATTCCAGTCCCTAAGAAGGGCAATGCCAAAGAATGTTCAAACTACTACACAATTGCATTCATCTCACAGTCTCGTAAGGTCACGCTCAAAATCCTTCAAGCTAAGTTTCACCAGTATGTTAACTGAGAACTTCCAGATGTTCAGTTCAGTTCAATTCATTCACTCAGTCATGTCCAGCTCTTTGTGACCCCATGGGCTTGCTGAATATACAAGCTGGATTTAGGAAAGGAAGGGGAACAAGAGATCAAAATTGCCAACATCTGTTGGATCATAGCAAAAGCAAGAGAATTTCAGAAAAAAGATCTACTTTTACTTCATTGACTACACTAAAGCCTTTGACTGTGTACACCACAATAAACTGTGGAAAATTATGTAGGAGATGGGAATACCAGACCACATTACCTGTTATACAGTGGAAGTGACAAATAGATTTAAGGGATTAGATCTAATAGAATGCCTGAAGAACTATGGATAGAAGTTCGTAACATTGTACAGTAGACAATGACCAAATCATCCCCAAGAAAAAGAATGCAAAAAATGAAAAATGGTTGTCCAAGAAGACCATACTGATATCTGAGAAAAGAAGAGAAGTGAATGGCAAGGAGAAAAGGACAGATACACCCATCTGAATACAGAGTTCCAGAGAAGAGCAAGGAGAGATAAGAAAGTCTCCCTAAGTGGATAATGCAAATAAGTAGAGGAAAACAACATCTCTTCAAGAAAATTAGAGATACCAAAGGAAAATATCATGCTAAGATGGTTGTAATAAAAGACAGAAGCATTATGGACCTAACAAAATCAGCAGATATTAAGAAGAGGTGGCAAGCATGCACAGAAAAACTATTTAAAAAAATCTTAATGACCCAGATAACCACAATGGTGTGATCACTCACCTAGAACTAGACAACATAGAGTGTGTAGTCAAGTGCGTCTTAGGAAACATCACCATGAACAACTGGAGGTGATGGAATCTCAGCTGAGTTCTTTCAAATCCTAAAAGGTGATACTGATAAAGTGCTGCATTCAGTATGCCAGCAAATTTGGGAAACTCATCAGTGGCCACAGGACTGAAAAAGGTCTGTTTTCATTCCAGTCCCTAAGAAGGGCAATGCCAAAGAATGTTCAAACTACTACACAATTGCATTCATCTCACAGTCTCGTAAGGTCACGCTCAAAATCCTTCAAGCTAAGTTTCACCAGTATGTTAACTGAGAACTTCCAGATGTTCAGTTCAGTTCAATTCATTCACTCAGTCATGTCCAGCTCTTTGTGACCCCATGGGCTTGCTGAATATACAAGCTGGATTTAGGAAAGGAAGGGGAACAAGAGATCAAAATTGCCAACATCTGTTGGATCATAGCAAAAGCAAGAGAATTTCAGAAAAAAGATCTACTTTTACTTCATTGACTACACTAAAGCCTTTGACTGTGTACACCACAATAAACTGTGGAAAATTATGTAGGAGATGGGAATACCAGACCACATTACCTGTCTCCTGTGAAAGCTGTATGCAAGTCAAGAAGCAACACTTAGAACCAGACATGGAGGAGACTGGTTGAAATTTGGGAAAAGTGTACATCAAAGCTGTATACTGTCAGTCTGCCTTATTTAACAAAGTGCATCATGTGAAATTCTGGGCTGGATGAAGCAAGAGTTGGAATCAAGATTTCTGGTAGAAATAGCAACAACCTCAGATATGCAGAAGACACCATCTTTATGACAGAAAGTGAAAAGGAGTTAAAGAGCCTCCTGAAGGTGAAAGAGTAGAGTGAAAAGGTGGCTTAACACTCAACATTCAAAAAACTAAGATCATGACATTCAACCCCATTACTTCATGGCAAATAGATGGGGAAACAATGGAAACAGTGACAGACTTTATTTTCTTGGGCTCCAAAAACAATGTGAATGGTAACTGCAGCCATGGAATTGATGCTTTCTTTTTGGAAGAAATGCTATGACAAACATAGGCAGCTTATTAAAAAGCAGACACATTGCTTTGCCTACAAAGGTCTATATAGTCAAAACTATGGTTTTTCCCATAGTCACGTATGGATGTGACATCTGGACAATAAAACAGTCTGAGCACTGAAGACATGATGCTTTCAAATTGTGGTGCTAGCAGGGAAAACGAACAACCCAATCAAAAAATTGGAAAAAGATCTAAAGAGATGCCTCTCCAAAGAGGACATACAGATGACCCAAAAGCACATGAAACGATGTTCAACCTTGCTTATTATTAGAGAAATGCAAATTAAAACTACAATGAGATACCACCTCACACCCGTCAGAATGGCCATCATCAAAAAATCTGCAGGGCTTCCCCTGGTGGTCCAGTGGGTAAGGACACCACCTTGCAGTGCAAGGGGCTCCAATTCGATCCCCGGCCTGGGAAGATCCCACGTGCCACGGAGAGGCTGGACCCATGTGTCCAATTACCGAGCCGGAGCTCTGGGGTGCATGCGCCCAGATACGGTGCTCTGCGATGACAGACACCACCGCGATGGGAGGCCCACAGGAGCCAAGGAACAAAGACGGATGAAAATAGAGAAATGAAAGACCAATAGAAGTGGCCCGCCCGCTCCCCTCCCTCCCCAACCCGATCCCCGCCCTAAATAAATAAATAGATAAATCTTTAAAAAAAAAAGTCTGCAGACAATAAATGCTGGAGAGGGTGTGGAGAAAAGGGAACCCTCTTGCATTGCTGGTGGGAATGTAAATTGATACAGCCTCTATGGAAGACAGTATGGAGATTTCTTAAAAAACTAAAAATAGAAACACCCTATGACCCAGCAATCCCACTATTAGGCTTATATCCTGATGAAATCAAATCTGAAAGAAGCACCTGTACCCCAATGTTCATTGCAGCTCTCTATACAATAGCCAGAACATGGAAGCAATCTAGATGTCCATCGATGAACAAATGGATACAGAAGCTCTGGTACATATATACAATGGAATACTACTCAGCTGCTAAAAGAAATGCAGAAGACTCAGTCCTAATAAAGTGGCTTGCTCTAGAACCTATCCTAAAAAGTGAAGTAAGTCAAACAGAGAAAGACAAATACAGTATACTAACACACATATATGGAATCCAGTAGGACGGTCTTGATAACACACGCAGGGAATTCATGGGAAAACAGACAGAGCATAGACATAGGGACATTGTGGGGAAGAAATAGGGAGGGGGAGACATGGAGGGAGTAACATGGAAACCTATACTGTCATGTGTGGAAAAGATAGCTATTGTCATTGTGCTAAGGGAATAGGAGTGCTTACAATGGCTTGGGATGATGGTCTGGAGGGGTGGGATGGGGGGAACTGGGGAGGTGGGGACCACGGATATGCATATGACTGATCTGGCAACATACATGTCTGTGAACAACAAAACTCTGTAAAACCTTTAAAATAAAGAATAATAAAAAAAATTGTGGTGCTAGAGAAGACTCTTGAGAGTCCTTCAGATTGCAAGGAGATCAAACCAGTCAATTTTAAAGGAAGTCAACCATAAATATTCACTGGAAGAAGGTTGATGCTCAAGTGTTTTCTTATTGATTTTCTGTCTGGATGTTCTGTCCATTGGTGTAAGAGGGGTATTAAAGTCTCCCACT
Source organism: Tragulus kanchil (assembly GCA_022376925.1). Classification (NCBI taxonomy): domain Eukaryota; kingdom Metazoa; phylum Chordata; class Mammalia; order Artiodactyla; family Tragulidae; genus Tragulus; species Tragulus kanchil. Next base: position 75,892,382 of record JAIOJX010000024.1, on the reverse strand, counting down.
GTTGTATTATGGTCAAATTTCCCCTTTAAAAGTTGCAAGTATTTGTCTTATGTATTGTGCTTCTATGTTCGGTACACTTATAATGTATTATTCACTCATAATTATTACATATTCTTCCTTGTCTCTTGTAATGGTCTTGTTTTAAAATCTATTTTATCTGATATGAATATTGCTGCATCTACTTTCATTTGATGTCTGTTAGCATGAATTACCTTTTTCCAGCCTCTCAGTTTCAGTTTGTATGTGTTCCTAGGTCTGACGTCAGTCTCTTGTAGACAGTATAAGTAGAGGTGGTTTTCTGTATACATTCAGTCAATCGGTGTCTTTGGTTGGAACATTTAATCTATTTACATTCAAGGTAATTATTGATATGTATGATTCTTTTACTATTTACTTGATTGTTTTGGATTTGATTTTGTAGGCCTTCTCTTTCTCTAGTATTTTCTGTTAGAGAAGATATTTTAGCATTTGTAAAATTGGTATGGTGGTGCTAAATTCTCTTAATTTAAAAAAATTTTTTCATTTATTTATTCTTAAACCTTTATTTTGCTTTTAACTTTCACAGAGTTTTGTTGTTTACAGATACGTATGTTCCCAGATTAGTCATATATATATATCCTCCCCTTCCCACCCCTCCCAACCATCACACAGCACCTCTGAAGGATCCCCTTTTCTCACAGAGCAATGACTATACCTATTTTCTTCACTTATGATAGTACAGGCCTTCATGCTACTTCTTTTACACCTCCCACCCTCTGTTCCTTCCCCACAATGTCCATATGTCCACTGTCCACGTCTGTCTTTCCATTGCTTCACTGTGTGTACCATCATCACCATCCTACTAGATTCCATATATATGCGTTAATATACTGTATTTGTCCTTCTCTTTCTGACTGACTTCACTTTTGATGATATGTTCTAGATCCAGCCACTTCATTAAGGCTGATTCTTCTGCATTTCTCTTTACAACTGTGTAGTATTCCATTATATATATGTACCAGCGCTTCTGTATCCATTCGTTCGTCGATGGCCATCTAGGTTGCTTCCACGTTCTAGCTATTGTATAGAGAGCTGCAATGAACATTGGGGTACAGGTGCTTCTTTCAGATTTGATTTCATCAGGGTATAAGCCTAAGAGTGGGATTGCTGGGTCATAGGGTGCTTCTATTTTTAGTTTTTTAAGGAATCTCCATACTGTCTTCTATAGAGGCTATATCAATTTACATTCCCACCAGCAATGCAGGAGTGTTTTTCTCCACAGCCTCTCCAGCATTTATTGTCTGTCGATTTGTGGATGATGGCCATTCTGACGGGTGTGAAGTGATATCTCATTGTCATTTTGATTTGCATTTCTCTAATTATAAGTGAGATTGAGCATCGTTTCATGTGTTTTCAGGGCCATCTGCATGTCCTCTTTGGAGAGGTGTCTGTTAAGGTCCTTTTCCAATTTTTTGATTGGGTTGTTCGTTTTTCCAGTGCTGAGTTGATGGAGTTGCTTGTAGCTTTTGGAGATTAATTCTTTGTCTGTTGCTTCATTTGCTATGATTTTTCTCCCATTCTGTGGGCTGTCTGTTCAGCTTTTTTGTGATTTCTTTTGCTGTACAAAAGCTTTTCAGTTTCATGAGGTCCCACATGTTCATTTGTCTTTTTAGTTCCACTATTCTAGTAGGTGGGTCAGAGAAGATCTTGCTTTGATTGAGGTCCTTGAGTGTTTTGCCTGTATTCTCCTCTAAGAGTTTGATCATTTCTGGTCTTCCATTTAGGTCGTTAATCCATTTTGAGTTGATTTTTGTGTATGGTGTCAGGGAATGTTACAGCTTCATTTTTTTGCATGTAGCTGTCCAATGTTCCCAGCACCATTTGCTGAAGAGGCTGTCTTTGTCCCATTTTATAGTTTTGCCTCCTTTGTCAAAAATAACGTACCCATAGGTGCATGGGTTTATCTCTGAGTTCTCTATGTTGTTCCATTTGTCTATAGTTCTGTTTTTGTGCCAGTACCATACTGTTTTGATGACTGTTGCTTTGTAGTAGTGTCTGAAGTTGGGGGGGCTGATCCCTCCAGCTCCTTTCTTCTTCCTGCCACTTTACAACTGTGTAGTATTCCATTATATATATGTACCAGCGCTTCTGTATCCATTCGTTCGTCGATGGCCATCTAGGTTGCTTCCACGTTCTAGCTATTGTATAGAGAGCTGCAATGAACATTGGGGTACAGATGCTTCTTTCAGATTTGATTTCATCAGGGTATAAGCCTAAGAGTGGGATTGCTGGGTCATAGGGTGCTTCTATTTTAGTTTTTTGAGAAATCTCCATACTGTCTTCTATAAAGACTGTATTAAATTACATTCCCACCAGCAATTCAGGAGTGTTCCCTTTACTCCACACCCTCTCCAGCATTTATTGTCTGTTGATTTGTGGATGATGGCCATTCTGACGAGTGTGAGGTGATATCTCATTGTCATTTTGATTTGCATTTCTCTAATTATAAGTGAGATTGAGCATCGTTTCATGTGTTTTCAGGGCCATCTGCATGTCCTCTTTGGAGAGGTGTCTGTTAAGGTCCTTTTCCAATTTTTTGATTGGGTTGTTCGTTTTTCCAGTGCTGAGTTGATGGAGTTGCTTGTAGCTTTTGGAGATTAATTCTTTGTCTGTTGCTTCATTTGCTATGATTTTTCTCCCATTCTGTGGGCTGTCTGTTCAGCTTTTTTGTGATTTCTTTTGCTGTACAAAAGCTTTTCAGTTTCATGAGGTCCCACATGTTCATTTGTCTTTTTAGTTCCACTATTCTAGTAGGTGGGTCAGAGAAGATCTTGCTTTGATTGAGGTCCTTGAGTGTTTTGCCTGTATTCTCCTCTAAGAGTTTGATCATTTCTGGTCTTCCATTTAGGTCGTTAATCCATTTTGAGTTGATTTTTGTGTATGGTGTCAGGGAATGTTACAGCTTCATTTTTTTGCATGTAGCTGTCCAATGTTCCCAGCACCATTTGCTGAAGAGGCTGTCTTTGTCCCATTTTATAGTTTTGCCTCCTTTGTCAAAAATAACGTACCCATAGGTGCATGGGTTTATCTCTGAGTTCTCTATGTTGTTCCATTTGTCTATAGTTCTGTTTTTGTGCCAGTACCATACTGTTTTGATGACTGTTGCTTTGTAGTAGTGTCTGAAGTTGGGGGGGCTGATCCCTCCAGCTCCATTCTTCTTCCTCAGGATTGCTTTGGCTATTCGAGGTATTTTCTGTTTCCATATGAACTGTGTTATTCTTTGGTCTAGTTCTGTTAAGAATGTCATTGGAAGTTTAATAGGGATCGCATTGAATCTGTAGATGACATTTGGTAGTATGGTCATTTTCACAATATTGATTCTTCCGACCCAGGAACATGGAATATCTCTCCATCTGTTTGAGTCTTCTTTAATGTCTCTCATGAGTGTCTTGTAATTTTCTGTGTACAGTTCTTTTGGTTCTTTGGGTAGGTTTATTCCTAGATATTTGATTCTTTTGGTTGCAATGGTGAAGGGTATTGCCTCTTTGATTTCATTTTCTGATTTTTCATTGTTTGTGTATAGGAATGCCAGTGATTTGTGTGTGTAGACTTTATCCTGCGACTTTGCTGAGTTCATTGACCAGCTCTAGTAGCTTTGTAATAGTGTCTTTGGGATTGTCTATGTATAATATCATGTTGTCTGCAAAAAGATACAGCTTTACTTCTTCCTTTCCAATCTGGAGTTCTTTGATTTCTTTCTCTTCTCTTATTGCTATTGCTAGAACTTCCAGGATTATGTTGCATAAGAGTGGTGAAAGTGGACACCCCTGAGTTGTTCCTGATCTTAGAGGAAATGCTTTGAGATTTTCACGGTTGAGGATAATGTTCGCTGTGGGCTTCTTATATATGGCTTTCACTATGTGGAGATAGGTTCCTTCTATGCTCATTTTTTGAAGAGTTTTTATCATAAATGGATGTTGTACCTTGTCAAAGGCTTTTTCTGCATCTACTGAGATGATCATGTTATTTTTGTCTCTCAGTTTGTTGATATGGTGTAACACATTGATTCATTTGTGGATGTTGACGAATCCTTGCATGCGTGGGATGAACCTGACTTGATCGTGATGTATGAGCTTTTTAATGTGTCGTTGAATTCTGTTTGCTAGGATTTTGTTGAGGATTTTGGCATCTAGGCAGGGGGGCAGGGGAGCAGGTGGGCCAGTTCTCTTGGTCTTTCATTTGTCCATTTTCATCCATTTTTGTTCTTTGGCCCATGAGGGTTTCCCATCGCAGTGGCCTCTGTTGTCACAGAGCACCGGCTCTGGGTGCATGCGCTCCAGAGCGCTGACTTGGTAATTGGACACATTGGTCCAGCCGCTCCACGGCACGTGGGATCCTCCCAGGCCAGGGATCGAACAGGTTCCCCTTGCACTGCAAGGCGGTATCCTTACCCACTGAACCACCAGGGAAGTCCCTCTCCAGTTGTTTTAAGCATAAGGTAAGGTCGTCTGTTTGAGGTTTTCCTAGTTTCTTGAGGTGGGATTGAATTGCTATAAACTTCCCTCTTAGAACTGCTTTTGCCGTATCCCATAGGTTTTGCACTGTCGTGTGTTCACTGTCATTTTCTTCTAGGAATTTTTTTATTTCTCCTATGATTTGCTCGATAATCAGTCGGTTTTTTAGGTATGTGTTGTTTAATCTCCTTGTATTTGTGTTTTTAGCGGTTTTTTTTCCTGTAGTTGATCTCTAGTCTCATTGCATTGTGGTCCGAGAGGATGGTTGATATAATTTCAGTTTTCTTGAATTGACTGAGGTTAGATTTGTAGCCCAAGATGTGGTCTATCCTGGAGAATGTTCCATGAGCACTTGAGAAGAAAGTGTATTCTTCTGCTTTTGGTTGGAAAGTCCTAAAGATATCGATGAGGTCAATTTCTTCTAGTGTGGCATTTAAGGCATGTGTTTCTTTATTAATTTTCTGGTTGGAGGATCTGTCCATTGGTGGGAGAGGAGTGTTAAAGTCTCCTACTATGATTGTGTTAGTGTTGATGTCTTCTTTTATGTCTGAAAGTGTTTGTCTTATGTATTGGGGTGCTCCTGCGTTGGGTGCATAGATATTTATGATTGTTATGTCTTCTTCTTGGATCAATCCCTTGATCATGATGTAGTGTCTTGTCTTGTCTCTTAGAATCTTCTTTACTTTAAAATCTATTTTGTCTGATATGAGGATTGTTACTCCAGCTTTCTTTTGATTTCCATTTGCATGGAATATCATTTTCCAGCCTCTCACTTTCAGTCTATGAGTGTCTCTAGGTCTGAAGTGAGTTTCCTGGAGGCAGCATATGTATAGGTCATGTTTTTGAATCCATTCAACCACTCTGTGTCTTTTGGTTGGGGCATTTAGTCCATTGACATTCAAAGTAATTATTGATACAAATGATCCTATTGTCATCTTCTTAGATGTCATGATGGGTTCGTTTCGTGGATCTTCTCCTTTTATACTTGTTGTCTATATAAGTCCCTTTAACACTTGTTGTAAGGCTGGTTTGGTGTGACTAAATTCTTTTAATTTTTGCTTGTCTGTAAAGCTTTTGATTTCTCCATCCTTTTTGAATGAGATCCTTGCAGGGTAGAGGATTCTTGGTTGCAGATTATTCTCTTTTAGCCGTTTAAATGTGTCCTGCCATTCCCTTCTGGCCTGCAGAGTTTCTGTTGAAAGATCAGCTGTTAAACGTATGGGCTTTCCCTCGTATGTCACTAGTTGCTTTTCCCTTGCTGCTTTGAGAATTCTGTCTTTGTGTTTAATTTGTGTTAGCTTCATTAATATGTGTCTTGGTGTGTTTCTTCTCGGGTTGATTCTGTATGGTACTCTTTGTGCTTCTTGGACTTGACTATTTCTTTTCCCATGTTGGGGAAGTTTTCAACAGTAATCTCTTCAAAAATTTTCTCATAGCCTTTCTTTTTTTCTTCTTCTTCTGGAACCCCTATAATTTGAATATTGGTGTGTTTGATATTATCCCAGAGGTCTCTGAGGCTATCCTCTGCTCTTTTCATTCTTTGAGCTAGATTCTGTTTTTCAGCAGTTACTTCTAGCATTCTATCTTCCAGCTCACTTATCCGGTCTTCTGTCTCAGATACTCTGCTCTTGATTCCTTCTACAGTGGTTTTCAGTTCAGCAGTTGAGTTGTTGTCTCTGTTACTTTTTTGGTAAGTTCTTGTATTTCTTTATTCAGTGTGTTAGTTGTGTCTTGCAATTTCTCTAACATTCTGTTTTCAGTGTCTTTGATCATCTTTACTATCATTCTTCTGAAATCACTTTCAGAAAGTTTGTCCAAATTCTCTTCATTGATTTGATCTTGTGTGTTTGTAGATTGTTCCTTCGCTTGTGTGGTATTTCTCTGCTATTTCATTGTTATTATTAATTTTTTAACTGACTCTGTTTGTGATTTCCTTTTCTCAGACTTTGAGTTACATCTGTTGGTGTTTGTTGTTTGGATGGGGCTTCTTGTTCTGCGTGGTGCTGGTGGTTGGGTGATGTCAGGACTTGCATACAAGTGATTACCTTTGTTGGCGTTTTTTTGTGCTCTCTAGAAAATGGTTTTAGATGTCATGATGGGTTCGTTTCGTGGATCTTCTCCTTTTATACTTGTTGTCTATATAAGTCCCTTTAACACTTGTTGTAAGGCTGGTTTGGTGTGACTAAATTCTTTTAATTTTTGCTTGTCTGTAAAGCTTTTGATTTCTCCATCCTTTTTGAATGAGATCCTTGCAGGGTAGAGGATTCTTGGTTGCAGATTATTCTCTTTTAGCCGTTTAAATGTGTCCTGCCATTCCCTTCTGGCCTGCAGAGTTTCTGTTGAAAGATCAGCTGTTAAACGTATGGGCTTTCCCTCGTATGTCACTAGTTGCTTTTCCCTTGCTGCTTTGAGAATTCTGTCTTTGTGTTTAATTTGTGTTAGCTTCATTAATATGTGTCTTGGTGTGTTTCTTCTCGGGTTGATTCTGTATGGTACTCTTTGTGCTTCTTGGACTTGACTATTTCTTTTCCCATGTTGGGGAAGTTTTCAACAGTAATCTCTTCAAAAATTTTCTCATAGCCTTTCTTTTTTTCTTCTTCTGGAACCCCTATAATTTGAATATTGGTGTGTTTGATATTATCCCAGAGGTCTCTGAGGCTATCCTCTGCTCTTTTCATTCTTTGAGCTAGATTCTGTTTTTCAGCAGTTACTTCTAGCATTCTATCTTCCAGCTCACTTATCCGGTCTTCTGTCTCAGATACTCTGCTCTTGATTCCTTCTACAGTGGTTTTCAGTTCAGCAGTTGAGTTGTTGTCTCTGTTACTTTTTTGGTAAGTTCTTGTATTTCTTTATTCAGTGTGTTAGTTGTGTCTTGCAATTTCTCTAACATTCTGTTTTCAGTGTCTTTGATCATCTTTACTATCATTCTTCTGAAATCACTTTCAGAAAGTTTGTCCAAATTCTCTTCATTGATTTGATCTTGTGTGTTTGTAGATTGTTCCTTCGCTTGTGTGGTATTTCTCTGCTATTTCATTGTTATTATTAATTTTTTAACTGACTCTGTTTGTGATTTCCTTTTCTCAGACTTTGAGTTACATCTGTTGGTGTTTGTTGTTTGGATGGGGCTTCTTGTTCTGCGTGGTGCTGGTGGTTGGGTGATGTCAGGACTTGCATACAAGTGATTACCTTTGTTGGCGTTCTCACTTGTATAGTGCTCTCTAGTGTTAGGCGTTCTCTAATACTGTAGAGTTTTGGTGCTCCCTCCCTAAAGCCCCAGGGCTTGTTTCCTGACCAGGGAATGAAGATTTCACTGCTGGTTTGTTATGGCATTAAATGATATTAAAACATATATACACGAATGAGAAACAGAAGGTATGCCTTTGACAAATGACAATTAAAATATTTTGCAAATACTATCTAGCATATTGAATTATACACACAAACACATACAGCTGTAACATAACCCAAGCATTCCAACCAACCATACAGTGCAATACGTTAGCATGGCAAATAGAGAAAACCAAGAATGATATCCACCAATTAATAACCAAACTAAGTAGAGCAGCAATTGGAGAATAATGCTAGAGCAGGGTCCCCATTGGGGATAAGGTCATGAGGACAGAACAGACTAAGAAATATGATGGGAAAAGGGAAAAAGAGAAAGGAAAGATGAGAAATACAGAATAATATTGCAAAGTTAAATATAGGGAGATAAAGATTTGTATGTATTAGGGTTTAGTGCTATAGGAAAGGAGCATCAGATAAAGCAAAGGATTATAGAGGAAGTAGTAGTACAAATGAAAAATTGAAAAAAAATTAAAACAGATAAGTATATAGAAAAATATAGAAAAATAAAGCAAAAACAATAAAAACAAACCAAACCCTATAGAACCTTAAAAGGCCAATGGGGAACCAGAAGTTTATACCAAAATAAAATGTGTGGTTTAAAAGGAGAAAGAAAAAAAAAGATGTAAGCTTGAATATATTCAGTCTTACTGATAAGATTAGCAGCTTCAATAGAATTCAATGGAGGAAATAAACACACCCACTCTCACACACCGAAAAAAAAAAAAATGGGGGGGTGCACTGAATGGGTTTGGAAAAAAGGGATAAAAACAATTGAAACAAAAGAATACAATACAAAAAACAGCAATAAAAAAGAATAAGGAATAAAATGAAATTTTAAAAATCCAGCAGTAACTCCAGCTTCAGACAAAATGTTTAAATAGCGTTTATGTTCTTCTGTCTCTTGCTGACTATTCAGGAATTATCAGTCTTTTTCTTGCCTCTAGCAGTGGTTGGGTCTGAAGACCTCTTTGACTGCTTGTTTATTTCGGCCTATTCCAGAACTAAAAGGCCCACCCCGGCTGACCCTGGGAGTTTCTTAATCCAAATCCCTTTTCTTGCTGGGTGGAGCTAAGTTCCCTCCCTGTAGCTTGACCAGCAGCCCTGCAGTTTGACCAGAAGCCAAACTACAGTAGTGAAAATGGCATCTGTCTCACAAAGGATTTATTCCCACACGCTCTATGGGAAGCACTTCCACAGTGACCCCGACCCTGCTGCAGGCCACCGTCGACCCCCGCCATGGCAGGAGACATCAGGTTACTCAGAAGTGAGTCTGGCTCAGTCTCATGCAGGATCGCTATTCCCCTCTCCTGGATCATAGTGCACACAGAGTTTCCAGTCCCCCTCGGGAACTCTGTGATCGGGTTATTGGTAACCTCCTCCAAAGGGAACTGAGTGCCGTCCTTCCGAGGACTGCTCAAGGGTACTTCTAGCTCAAGGGGGCACTTGGACCCTCCAAAGTAGGTCTGTCTCAGTCCCTTGTGGGCATCACCGCTCCTTTCCTGGGTCTTGATCTGCAACAGGCTTTGTGCCTTTGGCCCACCCAGCCTCTCTGGCGGGTATGAGGTTTGACTTTTAAAAGTGCGATTGCGCCCTTCATACCATCTTGTTGCGGCTTCTCCATTGTTCTTCGATGTGAGGTATCCTCTCTGTGATCAGATCCAACCTCTTTTCGTCGATGGTTTCCCAGGAGCTCGTTGCAATTCAGGCGATTTTGCAGGAGAGATGAGTGCACGTCCTTCTATGCTGCCATCTTAGCTCCACCACCCTTGATGGCTTTTTTAAATATACCTCATAATACATTTGATCTCTTAAAAATGTTTTATCTCTGTCCACTAGAGCATAGAAATGACTCACTACAATGAGCACTCATTATAGAAATCTCATTTTCCTCTAATAGAACTTCCTCTAAACGGAGTTCCTTTTTAAAAAGGCTGACTCCAGGTCACATGCAGGAAATACTCCATATAGAAAGGAAAATTTTCAGTATGACTAAAATTTTATCAAAAGTCCTAGGACCTTGGGGGTGGAGCTAAGATGGTGGTGACGAAGGACGTGCACTCATCTGCTCCAGCAAAAACACCAGAATTGAAACTAACTGCTGAAAAACCATTGACAAGAGCTTGGATCTTATCACAAAAAAGATACCCCACATCCAAGAGAAAAAGAGAAGCTGCAATAAGACAATAGGAGGCGTGCAATTGCACTTTTAAAAATCAAACCTCAAACCCGCCAGAGAGACTGGGTGGGTCAAGTACGCAAAACCAGTTACACACCAAGACCTGGGAAAGGAGAAGTGCCGCCCAGAAGGGACTGAGCCACACCTGCTTTAGAGGTCTCCTTGGGTTAGAAGTGCCCTTGGGAAGTACTTGGAAAGACGTCGTTGCACTCAATTTCTCTTGATGGAAGTTTTCATTATCCTGATCATAGAGCTGCTGAGTATGACTGGTGACTCTGTGTGCACCGAGATCTGGGAGAGTGGAACAGTGACTCTGCATGAAACTGAGCCAGGATGTGGGGGAGGAGGCCAAGATGGCAGAGGAATGGGGGGAAGATTTCACCAGCTCCCCAACAGAATCACCAGAACTAATCAAGAAATGAAACACCACCAACAAACCAACTGCTAGATGACAGAAGAACGCCTTAGGTCTGCGAGTGTGGAAGAGTGAACAGCCAGAACTTTCCTGGAGCTACTGTTCTGGAAGGTTTGTGCCTTTGGCCCACCCAGCCTCTCTGGCGGGTATGAGGTTTGACTTTTAAAAGTGCGATTGCGCCCTTCATACCATCTTGTTGCGGCTTCTCCATTGTTCTTCGATGTGAGGTATCCTCTCTGTGATCAGATCCAACCTCTTTTCGTCGATGGTTTCCCAGGAGCTCGTTGCAATTCAGGCGATTTTGCAGGAGAGATGAGTGCACGTCCTTCTATGCTGCCATCTTAGCTCCACCACCCTTGATGGCTTTTTTAAATATACCTCATAATACATTTGATCTCTTAAAAATGTTTTATCTCTGTCCACTAGAGCATAGAAATGACTCACTACAATGAGCACTCATTATAGAAATCTCATTTTCCTCTAATAGAACTTCCTCTAAACGGAGTTCCTTTTTAAAAAGGCTGACTCCAGGTCACATGCAGGAAATACTCCATATAGAAAGGAAAATTTTCAGTATGACTAAAATTTTATCAAAAGTCCTAGGACCTTGGGGGTGGAGCTAAGATGGTGGTGACGAAGGACGTGCACTCATCTGCTCCAGCAAAAACACCAGAATTGAAACTAACTGCTGAAAACCATTGACAAGAGCTTGGATCTTATCACAAAAAAGATACCCCACATCCAAGAGAAAAAGAGAAGCTGCAATAAGACAATAGGAGGCGTGCAATTGCACTTTTAAAAATCAAACCTCAAACCCGCCAGCGAGACTGGGTGGGTCAAGACGCAAAACCAGTTACACACCAAGACCTGGGAAAGGAGAAGTGCCGCCCAGAAGGGACTGAGCCACACCTGCTTTAGAGGTCTCCTTGGGTTAGAAGTGCCCTTGGGAAGTACTTGGAAAGACGTCGTTGCACTCAATTTCTCTTGATGGAAGTTTTCATTATCCTGATCATAGAGCTGCTGAGTATGACTGGTGACTCTGTGTGCACCGAGATCTGGGAGAGTGGAACAGTGACTCTGCATGAAACTGAGCCAGGATGTGGGGGAGGAGGCCAAGATGGCAGAGGAATGGGGGGAAGATTTCACCAGCTCCCCAACAGAATCACCAGAACTAATCAAGAAATGAAACACCACCAACAAACCAACTGCTAGATGACAGAAGAACGCCTTAGGTCTGCGAGTGTGGAAGAGTGAACAGCCAGAACTTTCCTGGAGCTACTGTTCTGAGAACCGTCTATCCTAACCCCCACGCCGGACGGGACTGACAGAGAGTGTGCTAGGAAGTGCCCTAAAAGCCTGAGAAGAGCGAGAATTCCAAAAATCCGGCCAGATCGCTGGCAGAAATTAAGACACTGCGCAGATAAGATACTGGAGCGGGGACGTGCATAACACAGTTAGGAACTTCCCCGGGGAGTACTGCTTAGAGACCTGGATAGACTGGAACAGGGAGTGCCCACCGTGAAAATCGCGCCACTTGGCCAGGCGAAAATTGCGACTTTCCGTCTGACACTGGGTAAGTTCAAATACTCCTAGTTGGGTGCTTGTTGAACGGAAAGGGGAAGTCTCCCATGGATTGCTGACCAGGGACAGGGCTCCAGCTGGATGGGAAAGCTCCTGCCCACCTTTGGGGCTTGGACTCGTAACTGGCAGTACGCGCAAGCAAGCGGCAGAGAAGCCCGTGCAAGCCCATAGCTGCAGCCACAGCGGAGAAAGCCGGGAGAAGAGCACGTATTGCGGGCTACTGGCGGGTGCACGGTAGATCCGGGGCGCCCCCCTCCAACACAGGACTGCATGCACCGCAACCCCCTGCCCGACGGACTGGGGTCTGCCCGCCGCCCCAGCTAGCACCTGATCTTGAAGCAAAGCCTTTGTCCTGCTGAAAATAAAAACAGAAACCATAGCAACCGGTGCTGTAAGGGAAAGACTACATCATCAAGACAACACCATCTAGAGCAGATTGGCTTCCACCAGAGAGATGAGAGGATAAAAACCAGGGACAGTATTTAGCTTTTTTTTGTTTGTTTATTTCTTGTGGAGAGTTTTGTTTACTTGATTGACTGGTCAGTTAGGGATTTTTTTTGGTTTTGCCTCTCCTTATTAAGTTTTTCTTCCACTTTTAATTTTTAATTTCTTTTTTTGATTTTTAATTTTTAATTTTCTTTTTAACTTTAATTCTTGGAAACTTCTAATTTTCTTTCCTCTTTCCCACTGCTTCCTCCTCTATGTTCTAAATGGAAAACTTTCTCCTATCTACCACTATCCTCTAGACAAATATTTCCTATCTTCCTGTCTACACTATTCTCTTCCAGCTGCACTAAACAATACAACACACTAATCTTGGCTACGTAACCCTATAAAATCCATCCAAGACGAATTTATCCCTTCTCATTACCCATACACTCTCCTCCTCCACACCCCCAACACATGTCTTAGCTAAAAAAAATTTTTCATTGAAATAAGCCAAGCTAGGACCTTGCCCTGGATCTATTTTTCCAGGTACTATTTTAACTAATTCATATCTTAATGGGCAGGTATCATCTTTGATTGCATTGTTTGCCAAAAAAATTTCCTATGATTTATCACTGTAAGACTGGTTAGATGTGGTTATTGCTGTGTATGTATGTATATCTTATGACTATGTTAGAAAACATCTACATGCTTTTATGACTGTCACCCATCAGGGATACACCTCTTGTTCCGCAGATTCTAGTATTTGAACTAATATCACGGAACACCGAAGAAAACCAGACATTGAGCCTACACCCCCTGACCAATCATCAAACCAAGGGTCCTCGGAGTGGAAGTCCTGATTCCAAGACCCCACATGATCAGAGAACATACAACACTAGAGATTATTCACCTGTAAACAAGACCTAACACCACCCAAGACACAAACAACTGAACCCTTCTACAAGGGCAGAAACCCAAAGGAAGGGAGAATTCAACCAAGAAGCCTGGTGGGAAAAATAACTCCACACATACAGACACACACAAAGAAACAAAAATGAACCTAATAATGAAACGACAGAGAAACACTGCACAAATGAAGGACCAAGCTAGAGAAACAAAGCTTCAAATGACAGAGGAGGAGATAGACAAACTATCTGAAAGAGACTACAGAAAAGCTATACCAATGAGGATGCAAAACACCGAAAACAGAATGTTAGAGGAAATTAATGCACTAAGAAGAGACATGCAAAAAAAAAGCAAATAAGAAAAGAACCACCAACTCAATTGCTGAACCAAGAATACTATAGAAGGTCTCAACAGTAGAGTATCAGAGGCAGAAGGACAGAAATATCTGCTTCCTCCTCTATGTTCTAAATGGAAAACTTTCTCCTATCTACCACTATCCTCTAGACAAATATTTCCTATCTTCCTGTCTACACTATTCTCTTCCAGCTGCACTAAACAATACAACACACTAATCTTGGCTACGTAACCCTATAAAATCCATCCAAGACGAATTTATCCCTTCTCATTACCCATACACTCTCCTCCTCCACACCCCCAACACATGTCTTAGCTAAAAAAAATTTTTCATTGAAATAAGCCAAGCTAGGACCTTGCCCTGGATCTATTTTTCCAGGTACTATTTTAACTAATTCATATCTTAATGGGCAGGTATCATCTTTGATTGCATTGTTTGCCAAAAAAATTTCCTATGATTTATCACTGTAAGACTGGTTAGATGTGGTTATTGCTGTGTATGTATGTATATCTTATGACTATGTTAGAAAACATCTACATGCTTTTATGACTGTCACCCATCAGGGATACACCTCTTGTTCCGCAGATTCTAGTATTTGAACTAATATCACGGAACACCGAAGAAAACCAGACATTGAGCCTACACCCCCTGACCAATCATCAAACCAAGGGTCCTCGGAGTGGAAGTCCTGATTCCAAGACCCCACATGATCAGAGAACATACAACACTAGAGATTATTCACCTGTAAACAAGACCTAACACCACCCAAGACACAAACAACTGAACCCTTCTACAAGGGCAGAAACCCAAAGGAAGGGAGAATTCAACCAAGAAGCCTGGTGGGAAAAATAACTCCACACATACAGACACACACAAAGAAACAAAAATGAACCTAATAATGAAACGACAGAGAAACACTGCACAAATGAAGGACCAAGCTAGAGAAACAAAGCTTCAAATGACAGAGGAGGAGATAGACAAACTATCTGAAAGAGACTACAGAAAAGCTATACCAATGAGGATGCAAAACACCGAAAACAGAATGTTAGAGGAAATTAATGCACTAAGAAGAGACATGCAAAAAAAAAAGAAAAATAAGCAAATAGAGACCACCAACTCAATTGCTGAACTCAAGAATACTATAGAAGGTCTCAACAGTAGAGTATCAGAGGCAGAAGGACAGATAAGTGAGCTGGAAGACAGAATGGTGGAAATAAGTGCAGAAGAACAGAACAAAGGGGAAAGAATTAAAAGAACTGAAGATAGGATCAGAGACCTATGGTACAATATCAAACGCACCAACATTAGAATTATAGGAGTTCCAGAGGAAGGAGAGGGGAAGAAAGGCTACGAAAAAATTCTTGAAGAGGTTATAGCTGAAAACTTCCCCAGCATGGGAAAGGAAATCGTCACCCAAGTGCAAGAAGCGCAAAGAGTTCCATGCAGGATAAACCCCAGAAGAAACACACCAAGGTACATTCTAATCAAACTAACACAGATTAAATATAAAGACAGATTACTAAAAGCAGCTAGGAGCAAACAACAAATAACATATAAAGGAAACCCCATACGTTTAACTGTGGCTCTTTCAACAGAAACCCTGCAGGCCAGAAGAGAATGGCAAGACACATTTAAACGGCTAAAAGAGAATAACCTCCAACCAAGAATCCTCTCTCCAGCAAGAATTTCATTCAGAATTGAGGGTGAAGTCCAAAGCTTCACAGACAAGCAAAAACTAAAAGAATTCTGTACCACAAAACCAGCCCTACAACAAGTGTTAAAGGGCCTGATATAGCCAATAAATACAAGAGTAGGAGAAGTCCTACAAATCAAACCCCAAACTTCTAAGAAGATGACAATAGGAACATTTGTATCAATAATTATTCTGAATGTAAATGGACCAAATGCTCCAACCAAATGACACAGGCTGGCTGAAAGGATCCAGAAGCAAGACCCATATATATATGCTGTTTACAAGAGATCCACTTCTCACCTAGAGATATTCACAGACTGAAAGTGAGAGGCTGGAAAAAGATATTCCATGCAAATGTAAATCAAAAGAAAGCTGGAGTAGCAATCCTCATATCAGACAAAATAGATTTTAAAGTAAAGATTCTAAGAGACAAGGCAGGTCACTACATCATGATTAAGGGATCTATCCAAGAGGAAGACATAACAGTCATGAATATCTACGCACCCAGAACAGGGGCACCTCAATACATAAGACAGATACTTTCAGACATAAAGGAAGAAATCAACAATAACACACTAATAGTAGGAGACTTTAACACTCCTCTCCCACCAATGGACAGATCCTCCAAACAGAAAATTAATAAAGAAACACAAGCCTTAAAAGACACACTAGTAAAGATGGGCCTCATCGATATCTTTAGGACGTTTCATCCAAAAACAGAAGAATACACTTTCTTCTCAAGTGCTCACAGAACATTCTCCAGGATAGACCACATCTTGGGCCACAAATCTAACCTCAGTCAATTCAAGAAAACTGAAATTATATCAACCATCTGCTTGTACCACAATCCAATGAGACTAGAGATCAACTACAGGAAAAAAAAAAAAAAACGCTAAAAACACAAATACATGGAGATTAAACAACACATACCTAAAAAACCAACTGATCACTGAGGAAATCAAAGGAGAAATTTAAAATCACAATGAACACACAACCATGGAAAACCTCTAGCATACCGCAAAAGCAGTTCTAAGAGGGAAATTTATAGCAATACAATCCTACCTCAGGAAACTAGGACAATATGAAGAAAGAAGAACAAAAACACACCAAAGCCAGCAGAAGAAGAGAAATTATAAAGACTAGAGCAGAAATAAATGAGAAAGAAATGAAAGAAACTATAGTAAAGATAAATAAAACAAAAAGTTGGTTCTTTGAATAGGTAAACAAAATCAACAAGCCACTGGCCAGACTCATGAAGAAAATGAGAGAGAAGAACCAGAATAACAAATTCAATAAATGAGAGATTACAACAGATAATGCAGAAATCCAAAGGATTCTAAGAGACTATTATGAACAACTCTATGGCAACAAACTGGACATCCTGGAAGAAATGGACAGTTTCTTGGGGAAGATTAATCTCCCAAGACTGAACCAGGAAGAAACAGAAGCTTTGAACAACCCAATCACAAGCTCAGAAATCGAATCTGTGATTAAAAATCTACCCAAAAATAAAAGCCCATGGCCAGATGGCTTCACAGGAGAATTCTACCAAATATTTAAAGAAGAGCTAATGCCTGTCCTTCTAAAACTCTTCCAAAAAATTGTACAGGAAGGAACACTTCCAAACACATTCTACGAGGCCGCCATCACCCTGATACCCAAAGCAGGCAAAGACAACACAAAAAAGGAAAACTATAGAGCAATTTCTCTGATGAACTTAGATGCCAAGATCCTCAACAAAACACGTAAGAATTACAGCATTGAAAATAAAGAAACACAAGCCTTAAAAGACACACTAGTAAAGATGGGCCTCATCGATATCTTTAGGACGTTTCATCCAAAAACAGAAGAATACACTTTCTTCTCAAGTGCTCACAGAACATTCTCCAGGATAGACCACATCTTGGGCCACAAATCTAACCTCAGTCAATTCAAGAAAACTGAAATTATATCAACCATCTGCTTGTACCACAATCCAATGAGACTAGAGATCAACTACAGGAAAAAAAAAAAAAAACGCTAAAAACACAAATACATGGAGATTAAACAACACATACCTAAAAAACCAACTGATCACTGAGGAAATCAAAGGAGAAATTTAAAATCACAATGAACACACAACCATGGAAAACCTCTAGCATACCGCAAAAGCAGTTCTAAGAGGGAAATTTATAGCAATACAATCCTACCTCAGGAAACTAGGACAATATGAAGAAAGAAGAACAAAAACACACCAAAGCCAGCAGAAGAAGAGAAATTATAAAGACTAGAGCAGAAATAAATGAGAAAGAAATGAAAGAAACTATAGTAAAGATAAATAAAACAAAAAGTTGGTTCTTTGAATAGGTAAACAAAATCAACAAGCCACTGGCCAGACTCATGAAGAAAATGAGAGAGAAGAACCAGAATAACAAATTCAATAAATGAGAGATTACAACAGATAATGCAGAAATCCAAAGGATTCTAAGAGACTATTATGAACAACTCTATGGCAACAAACTGGACATCCTGGAAGAAATGGACAGTTTCTTGGGGAAGATTAATCTCCCAAGACTGAACCAGGAAGAAACAGAAGCTTTGAACAACCCAATCACAAGCTCAGAAATCGAATCTGTGATTAAAAATCTACCCAAAAATAAAAGCCCATGGCCAGATGGCTTCACAGGAGAATTCTACCAAATATTTAAAGAAGAGCTAATGCCTGTCCTTCTAAAACTCTTCCAAAAAATTGTACAGGAAGGAACACTTCCAAACACATTCTACGAGGCCGCCATCACCCTGATACCCAAAGCAGGCAAAGACAACACAAAAAAGGAAAACTATAGAGCAATTTCTCTGATGAACTTAGATGCCAAGATCCTCAACAAAATCCTAGCAAACAGAATTCAACGACACATCAAAAAGCTCATACATCACGATCAAGTCGGTTTCATCCCAGGCATGCAAGGATTCTTCAATATCCGTAGATCAATCAATGTGATACATCGTATCAACAAATTGAGAGACAAAAATCACATGATCATCTTAATAGATGCAGAAAAAGCCTTCGACAAGGTACAACATCCATTTATGATAAAAACTCTTCAGAAAATGGGCATAGAAGGAACTTGTCTTAGCATAGTGAAAGCCATATATGAGAAGCCCACAGCGAACATTATCCTCAATGGAGAAAAACTGAAAGCATTCCCTCTAAGATCAGGAACAAGACAGGGTTGTTCACTTTCACCACTGCTATACAACATAGTCGTGGAAGTTCTAGCAACAGTAATAAGAGAAGAGAAAGAAATCAAAGGAATCCAGATTGGAAAGGAAGAAGTAAAGCTGTATCTTTTTGCAGACAACATGATATTATACATAGACAATCCCAAAGACACTATTACAAAGCTACTAGAGCTGGTCAATGAACTCAGCAAAGTCACAGGATAAAGTCAACACACAGAAATCACTGGCATTTCTATACACAAACAATGAAAAATCAGAAAATGAAATCAAAGAGGCAATCCCCTTCACCATCGCAACCAAAAGAATCAAATATCTAGGAATAAACCTACCCAAAGAACCAAAAGAACTGTACACAGAAAATTACAAGGCACTCATGAGAGACATTAAAGAAGACTCAAACAGATGGAGAGATATTCCATGTTCCTGGGTCGGAAGAATCAATATTGTGAAAATGACCATACTACCAAATGTCATCTACAGATTCAATGCAATAGCTACTCAACTACCACTGACATTTTTCACAGAAGTAGGCCCAAGAATAACACAGTTCATATGGAAACAGAAAATACCTCGAATAGCCAAAGGAATCCTGAGAAAGAACAACGGAGCTGGAAGGGTCAGCCTCCCTAACTTCAGACTCTACTACAAAGCAACACAAAAAAAGGAAAACTATAGAGCAATTTCTCTGATGAACTTAGATGCCAAGATCCTCAACAAAATCCTAGCAAACAGAATTCAACGACACATCAAAAAGCTCATACATCACGATCAAGTCGGTTTCATCCCAGGCATGCAAGGATTCTTCAATATCCGTAGATCAATCAATGTGATACATCGTATCAACAAATTGAGAGACAAAAATCACATGATCATCTTAATAGATGCAGAAAAAGCCTTCGACAAGGTACAACATCCATTTATGATAAAAACTCTTCAGAAAATGGGCATAGAAGGAACTTGTCTTAGCATAGTGAAAGCCATATATGAGAAGCCCACAGCGAACATTATCCTCAATGGAGAAAAACTGAAAGCATTCCCTCTAAGATCAGGAACAAGACAGGGTTGTTCACTTTCACCACTGCTATACAACATAGTCGTGGAAGTTCTAGCAACAGTAATAAGAGAAGAGAAAGAAATCAAAGGAATCCAGATTGGAAAGGAAGAAGTAAAGCTGTATCTTTTTGCAGACAACATGATATTATACATAGACAATCCCAAAGACACTATTACAAAGCTACTAGAGCTGGTCAATGAACTCAGCAAAGTCACAGGATAAAGTCAACACACAGAAATCACTGGCATTTCTATACACAAACAATGAAAAATCAGAAAATGAAATCAAAGAGGCAATCCCCTTCACCATCGCAACCAAAAGAATCAAATATCTAGGAATAAACCTACCCAAAGAACCAAAAGAACTGTACACAGAAAATTACAAGGCACTCATGAGAGACATTAAAGAAGACTCAAACAGATGGAGAGATATTCCATGTTCCTGGGTCGGAAGAATCAATATTGTGAAAATGACCATACTACCAAATGTCATCTACAGATTCAATGCAATAGCTACTCAACTACCACTGACATTTTTCACAGAAGTAGGCCCAAGAATAACACAGTTCATATGGAAACAGAAAATACCTCGAATAGCCAAAGGAATCCTGAGAAAGAACAACGGAGCTGGAAGGGTCAGCCTCCCTAACTTCAGACTCTACTACAAAGCAACAGTTATCAAGACAGTATGGTACTGGCACAAAAACAGAAATATACACCAGTGGAACAAAATAGAGAACCCAGAGGTTAACCCACACACCTATGGGTACGTTATTTTTGACAAAGGAGGCGAAACTATAAAATGGGACAAAGACAGCCTCTTCAGCAAATGGTGCTAGGAACATTGGACAGCTACATGCAAAAAAATGAAGCTGTAACATTCCCTGACACCATACACAAAAATCAACTCAAAATGGATTAACGACCTAAATGGAAGACCATAAATGATCAAACTCTTAGATGACAATACAGGCAAAACCCTCAAGGACATAAATCAAAGCAAGTTCTTCCATGACCCACCTACTAGAATAGTATTACTAAAAGGAAAAATTTACATGTGGGACCTCATGAAACTGAAAAGCTTTTGTACAGCAAAAGAAACTACAAAAAAAGTGAACAGACAGCCCACAGAATGGGAGGAAAATCATAGCAAATGAAACAACAGACAAAGAATTGTTAAAATCTAAAAAAAAACTCAGACAACTCAAAATCGGAAAAATGATCAACACAATCAAGAAATGGGAAAAAGACCTAAAGAGACATCTCACCAAAGACATACAGATGGCCAAAAGGTACATGAAATGATGCTCAACCTCCCTTATTATTAGAGAAATGAAAATCAAAACTACAATGAGATATAATCTCGCACCATTCAGAATGGTCATCATCAACAAATCTATAGACAATAAATGCTGGATAGGATGCAGAGAAAAGGGCACACTCTTGCATTGTTGGTGGGAATGTAAATTGATACAGCCACTATGAAAGACAGTATGGAAATTCCTCAAAAAACTAAGAATAGAAGCACCATATGACCAAGCATTCCCACTCTTAGGCTTATACCCTGATGAAATTAAAATTTAAAGAGTCACCCCAATATTATTTGCCACACTCTACACAATGACTGGATCATGGAAGCAACCTAAATGTCCATTGACAAATGAATGGATAAAGAAGCTATGGTACATATGTACAATGGAATACTTCTCAGCCAAAAAAAAAAAAATGCAGAATAATCAGTCCTAATGAGGTGAATGAATCTGAAACCTATTATACAAAGTGAATTGAGTCAAAAAGAGAAGGACAAATATAATGTACTAACACATAAATATGGACTTTAGTAAGTTCATACTGATAAATACACATGCAGAGCAACAGTGGAGAAACAGTCATAGAGAACAGACTTATGGACATTGTGGAGAGAGAAAAGTGGGTGATAGATATAGAAAGAGCCATACAGAACCTGATACTATCATATGTAAAAAAGGTAACTATTGTCAATGTGCTCTATGTCTAAGGGATGTTACACGGGGGCTATGTGACTTCCTGGAGGTGTGGAATGTGGGGAAATAGGATATACATATGACTTGTGTGGAATTATATACATCTGTAAACAACAAAACTCTGTAAAATCAAAAAAAAAAGCAAAATAAAAAGACTTGGGATTGTGTAAAAGAAATTATTTACCAAGAGTAGATTTGTGGCCCAGGATGTGATACATATTGGAGAATGTTCAATGTGCACCTAAGAAAAAGGTGAAATCCATTGTTTTGGTGTGAAATGTCCTATAGATATTAATTAGGTCTGACTGGTCTGATGTATCATTTTAAATGTGTGTTTCCTTCTTGGTTTTTTGTCTGGTTGACCTGTAGATTGATGTGAGTGGGATATTAGAGTCCCCTACTATTATTGTGTTGCAGTTAATATCCTCTTTCATACTTGTTAGCATTTGCTTTATGTATTGAGGTGTTCCTTTTTTGGGTGCATATATATTTATAATTGTTTATAATATGTAATTGTTGTATCTTCTTATTGGGTTGATCACTTTATCATTATGCCCTATTAAAGTCTACTTTACTTTTACTTTAAAGTCTATTTTATCTGATATGAGTATTGCTACTCTCCCTTTCTTTTGGTCTCCATTTGCATGAAATATCTTTCTCCAGCCACTCACTTTCAGTCTGTACGTGTCTTTAGGTTTGAGGTGGGTCTCTTGTAAACAGAATATATAGGCGTTTTGTGTTTGTATCCATTCAGCTGCTCTTTGTTTATTGGTTGGACATTTAGCCTATTTATGTTTAAGGTAATTATTGATAAACATGATCTTGTTACTGTTTACTTTATTGTTCTGAGTTCATTTTTACAAAGTTTTTCTGTTTCTTGTGTAGAGAAGATCCTTTAGCATTTGTTGAAGAGTTGGTTTCGTGGTGCTTAATTCTCTCAGCTTTTGCTTGTCAAATTTTTTTATAATGAATTCTTGCTGGGAAAGATTGCAGGTTTTTCCTTTTCATCATGGAGCAACAGTGAAATAGAGAACAGATTGGCATTGTGGAGAGAGAAAAGTGGGTGATAGATATAGAAAGAGCCATACAGAACCTGATACTATCATATGTAAAAAAGGTAACTATTGTCAATGTGCTCTATGTCTAAGGGATGTTACACGGGGGCTATGTGACTTCCTGGAGGTGTGGAATGTGGGGAAATAGGATATACATATGACTTGTGTGGAATTATATACATCTGTAAACAACAAAACTCTGTAAAATCAAAAAAAAAAGCAAAATAAAAAGACTTGGGATTGTGTAAAAGAAATTATTTACCAAGAGTAGATTTGTGGCCCAGGATGTGATACATATTGGAGAATGTTCAATGTGCACCTAAGAAAAAGGTGAAATCCATTGTTTTGGTGTGAAATGTCCTATAGATATTAATTAGGTCTGACTGGTCTGATGTATCATTTTAAATGTGTGTTTCCTTCTTGGTTTTTTGTCTGGTTGACCTGTAGATTGATGTGAGTGGGATATTAGAGTCCCCTACTATTATTGTGTTGCAGTTAATATCCTCTTTCATACTTGTTAGCATTTGCTTTATGTATTGAGGTGTTCCTTTTTTGGGTGCATATATATTTATAATTGTTTATAATATGTAATTGTTGTATCTTCTTATTGGGTTGATCACTTTATCATTATGCCCTATTAAAGTCTACTTTACTTTTACTTTAAAGTCTATTTTATCTGATATGAGTATTGCTACTCCTGCTTTCTTTTGGTCTCTATTTGCATGGAATATCTTTTTCCAGCCCTTCACTTTCAGTCTGTATGTGTCCCTCGTTTTGAGGTGGGTCTCTTGTAGACAACATATATGGGGGTCTTGTTTTTGTATCCATTCAGCTGCTCTTTGTTTATTGGTTGGACATTTAGCCTATTTATGTTTAAGGTAATTATTGATAAACATGATCTTGTTACTGTTTACTTTATTGTTCTGAGTTCATTTTTACAAAGTTTTTCTGTTTCTTGTGTAGAGAAGATCCTTTAGCATTTGTTGAAGAGTTGGTTTCGTGGTGCTTAATTCTCTCAGCTTTTGCTTGTCTGTAAAGATTTTGATTTCTTCTTTGAATATGAATGAAATTCTTGCTGGGAAAGATTGCAGGTTTTTCCTTTTCATCACTTTAAGTATATCTTGCCATTTCCTTCTGGCCTGAAGAATTTTCACTGAAAGATCAATTGTTATCCTTATGGGTATCCGCTTGTGTTTTATTTTTTGCTTTTCCCTTGCTGCTTTTAGTATTTGCTCTTTGTGTCTAACTTTTTGTTAGATTTATATTACTTATTTTCTTTTAGTGTTGATTTATATAGTTAGATGCTCTGACACTTAAAGCTTGTTTACCTTTGTCATTTCCTCTAGATGAATCGGCATCTTCATATAATGACATTCTTTGTCCCTAGTGATGATTGTTAGCTTAAAGCCTATTTTGTATGATAAAGTTGTTGTTATCCCTATCATCTTTGGGTTACCATTTGCTTGGAATCTTTTTATGTCTCCTCACTCTCTGCCAACGTGTGTTCTTAAGCTAAAGTGAATCTCTTGAAGGTAGCATATTGTTGGATATTATTTTTCCATCCATTCAGTCTTTGTCTTTTTATTATTTTTATTTAAAGGAGGTTCCCCTTGAACATAGTGAGTTGTTTTCTTCTTCTTTTTTTCTCTTCTTTCAAATTCTGTCTTTATTTTGACTCTTGACAACTTAATTATAACATCTTTTGAGGTAGCTCTTACCAAGTTCAACTTATTTGGAGATCTCCCGAGTCTAGATATCCACTTATCTCTCAATTTTTGGGAAGTTTTCAGCCATTATATATAAACTCTGCCCTTTTCTCTTTCTTTTCTCCTTACAGGTATTGCAATACATTGCTTTACTGACTGGTGTCTTAATTCCTGTAAGCTTTTTTTTCCCCCATTCTTTTTCATTTTTATATGTTTCATTGACTGGGTATTTTCAAACAATCATTCTGAATTCATGGATTCTTTTTTCTCTTTGGCAGAGTTTGTGAATTGCTTTCAACTGTTCCATTTTCCTGCTTTAAAATTTCTGGCTTTGTGGGGAGAAGTGTAGTTTTCAGTGATTTGTTGAGATTCTCATTTTTTTTTTATGTTGTTGTGTCCTAATTTTGTGTTGGACCTGTGTGTAGCTATGTGTGGGTTTATAGGCCTGTGAATGACTTTAAGATGATTATTCTGAATTCTTTGTCAGACAGTTCATTGATCTCCTATTGTTTAAGGTGAGATATTGGAGCTATATTAGTTTCCATTGTTGATGTCATGTTTACCTGACCCTTCACTTATATCTAAAAAATGAACTTATTTCAAAACAGAATTACACTCTATGACTTCAGTATATACCTTTTATACATATGATTTTAAAACAGTGTCATAAGTTTCATAAGCATACGATGCATTTTGAACTTCATTATAGTTCAGTCTCTCAGTTCTGTTGGACTCTTTGCAAGACCACGGACTTCAATATGCCAGGTGTCCCTGTCCCTCACCATCTCTTAGAGTTTGCTCAAATTCATGTCAATTGACTCAGTGAAACCATCAAACCATCTCATCCTCTGTCATCCCCTTCTTATCTGAACTTCTTTTCTTCCCAGCATCAGAATTTTTCCCGTGAGTCATCTCATTGCATCAGGTGACCGAAGTATTGGAGCTTCAGTTTCAGTATCAGTCCTTGCAATGATTATTCAATTTTGATTTCCTTTAGAACTGACTGTTTTGATCTCCTTGCAGTCCAAGGAGCTCTCGAGAATTTTTTTCCACACCACAGTCCAATCATGTCACTTCTTTGGTGCTCAGCCTTCTTTATGCTCCAGCTCTCACATCCATACATGACTACTGGGAAAACTTTTCCAGCATAATTCTGTCTCTGATTTTTAATATGTTGTCTAGGTTTGTCACGACTTTTCTTCCAATTTACAAGCATCTTTTAATTTCATGTCTGCAGTCACCATCTGCAGTAATTTGGAACCCATGAAAATATAATCTGTCATTCTTTCTGTTGTTTGCCCATCTATTTGCCATGAATTGATGGGATTGAATGCCATGATATTTGTTTTTGAATGTTGAATTTTGGACCAGCTTTTTCATTCCCCTCTTTCACCAAGAGTCTCCATAGTTCCTCTTCATTTTCTACCATAAAGGTGGTGTTATCTGCCTATCTGAGGTTACTAACACTTATCCTGTCAATCTTAACTCCAGTTTGTGCTTCATCCAGGTCAGAATTTTTCATGATATATTCTGTATATAAGTTAAATAAGCAGGATGGCAATATACAGCCTTGATGTACTGCTTTCCCAAATTTTGGGAAACCCGTCCATTGTTCCATGTCTGGTTCTAATTGTTGCTGCTTGTCCTGAATACAGGTTTCACAGGTGACAGGTAAGATAGTCTGCTATTCCCATCTCTTTCAGAATTTTCCACAGTTAGTTGTGATCCACATCATCAAATGTTTTAGCATAGTCAATGACGCAGAAGTAGATGTTTTTCTGGAATCCCCTTGCTCTTTCTGTGATCCAACGGATGTGGCAATTTGATCTCTGGTTTCCCTGCCTCTTCTAAATCCATCTTGTACATCTGGAAGTTCTTGTTTCCTATAATGTTGAAGCCTAGCTTGGAGGATTTTGTGCATTGCTTTGCTGGCAAGTGAAATGAGTTCAGTGGTGTGGCAGTTTTAACATTATTTGGCATTTCCCCTCTTTGGTATTGGAATGAAAACTGACATTTTCCAGTCCTGAGACCTATGCTGAGTTTTCCAAATTTGCTGGTATATTGAGTGTAGCACTTTAATAGCATCATCTTTTAGGATTTGAAATAGCTTAGCTGTAATTGTAGTAACACTTTCTAGGGCCCACTTGACTTCACACTCTAAGATGTCCACACCACAGTCCATCCCCCCTTTTTTCTTTATGCTCCAGCTCTCACATCCATACATGACTACTGGGAAAACTTTTCCAGCATAATTCTGTCTCTGATTTTTAATATGTTGTCTAGGTTTGTCACGACTTTTCTTCCAATTTACAAGCATCTTTTAATTTCATGTCTGCAGTCACCATCTGCAGTAATTTGGAACCCATGAAAATATAATCTGTCATTCTTTCTGTTGTTTGCCCATCTATTTGCCATGAATTGATGGGATTGAATGCCATGATATTTGTTTTTGAATGTTGAATTTTGGACCAGCTTTTTCATTCCCCTCTTTCACCAAGAGTCTCCATAGTTCCTCTTCATTTTCTACCATAAAGGTGGTGTTATCTGCCTATCTGAGGTTACTAACACTTATCCTGTCAATCTTAACTCCAGTTTGTGCTTCATCCAGGTCAGAATTTTTCATGATATATTCTGTATATAAGTTAAATAAGCAGGATGGCAATATACAGCCTTGATGTACTGCTTTCCAATTTGGAACCAGTCCATTGTTCCATGTCTGGTTCTAATTGTTGCTGCTTGTCCTGAATACAGGTTTCACAGGTGACAGGTAAGATAGTCTGCTATTCCCATCTCTTTCAGAATTTTCCACAGTTAGTTGTGATCCACATCATCAAATGTTTTAGCATAGTCAATGACGCAGAAGTAGATGTTTTTCTGGAATCCCCTTGCTCTTTCTGTGATCCAACGGATGTGGCAATTTGATCTCTGGTTTCCCTGCCTCTTCTAAATCCATCTTGTACATCTGGAAGTTCTTGTTTCCTATAATGTTGAAGCCTAGCTTGGAGGATTTTGTGCATTGCTTTGCTGGCAAGTGAAATGAGTTCAGTGGTGTGGCAGTTTTAACATTATTTGGCATTTCCCCTCTTTGGTATTGGAATGAAAACTGACATTTTCCAGTCCTGAGACCTATGCTGAGTTTTCCAAATTTGCTGGTATATTGAGTGTAGCACTTTAATAGCATCATCTTTTAGGATTTGAAATAGCTTAGCTGTAATTCGTAGTAACACTTTCTAGGGCCCACTTGACTTCACACTCTAAGATGTCCAGCTCTAGGTGAGTCATCACACCATTGAGGTCATCTGGATCATTAAGACATTTTTTGTACAGTTCTTCTGTATATTCTTGCCACCCCCTCTTAATATCTTCTGCTTCTGTTAGGTCCATACCATTTCTGTGTGTGTGCCTATCCTTGCATGAAATGTTCCACTGGTATCTCTAATTTTCTTGTAGAGATTTCTAGTCTCTCCCATTCTATTGTTTTCCTCTGTTTCTTGGCATTGTTCACTTAAGAAGGCTTTCTCATCTATTCTTGTGATTTTCTGAAACTCTGCATTCAGGTGGGTATATCTTTTCTTTTCTTTTTTGACTTCTGCACCTCTTCTTTTCTCAGTTATTTTCATGGCCTCCTCAGACACTATTTTGCCTTTTTTACATTTATTTTTCTTGGGAATGGTTTTGATCACAGTCTTCTGTACAATTTTACAAGCCTCTGTCCATAGTTTTTCGGGCACTCATCAATCAAATCTAGTCCCTTGAATCTATTTGTAACTTCCACTGTATAATTTTAAAGAATTTGATTTAGGTCATACGTGAATTACTTAGTGGTTTTCCCCATTTTATTCAATTTAAGTCTGAATTTTCCAATAAGAAGTTCATGACCTGAGCTACAGTCAGCTCCAGGTCTTATTTTTGTTGACTGGATATAGTTCCTCCATCTTTGCCTGCAAAGAATATAAACAATCTGATTTCAATACTGACCATCTGGTGATGGCCATGTGTAGAGTCATCCTTTGTGTTGTTGGAAGAGGGTATTTGCTATGATGAGTGCACTGTCTTGGCAAACCTCTGTGAGCCTTTGCTCTGCCTCATTTTGTATTCCAAGACCAAACTTGCCTGTTACTCCAGGTATCTATTGACTTCCTACTTTTGCATTCCAGTCCCAAATAATGAAAAGGACATCTTTTGTTTTAAGCCTGAATTTTAGTAGATTTCGTAGGTCTTCATAGAAATATTCAACTTCAGCTTTTTCAGCATTAGTGGTGGGGCACATACTTGGATTGCTGTAATATTGAATGCTTTGCCTTGGAAATTAACTGAGATCATTTTGAACCTAGTTGTTATTATCAAGAGTTGTCATAATAGAGATCTTGTAACGGTGTTTCCTTCGGAGAATTCACATATAGGAACAGAATTTACTGCTATAAAGAGAAGACAGGCAGCCAAGATGCTTGCAGCACAGTTTTGCTGTGGAAAATGTATGGGCTTTCAAGAAGTACTGGTTTTGTCTCAACACCACAGTTCCTAGGTACACAAATATTCACTTTTCCTTGTGCGGGGAGCTGCCCTGTTTCAAGGGGTTTCCCTTTAAGGAAACATAGCTCTGGGAGCTGCCCTGGCAACAGGGGCTGATAACAGCATAGCTCTCTGTCCCACCACTCCATGTATTGTGGAGACATAGCCAAAATATCGTAAAGAGAACCTGTGTTTCCAGGCTCTGTAACCCTGGTCAAAGCATGTAACCTTGGGCAAAGCATAACAACAGAATGCGCGTCCTGGGAAATGTATTATCTTATGAAGCTTCTACTATATATTCCTTGCTTGAAAGAATAAAGTTTGTCAGCGGCTAACAGAGTGTTCTGTTGTGTTGCTGGCCCTCTTGACCCCATCTTTTCTATAATCTTTCTTTCTTAGACATGACTCTCTCCCTCTCTGGACCTGCTCAATTGTCAGCCAGACTGACATCCTTGAAGTTTCCAAGCATATGAGACACAACGAAGGCATCCATGAAGTCAATTGTGTCTGTAAGTTTTTCATATGGTGATGGCATACCATCTTACATTGCTTTGGTGTAGGTGTAGTCTGAATTAAGATCTACTAGCAAAAAGTTGCAAGCACACTGTTCATTCCAGAAAAGTGATGTATTTGACCAAAGAATTTGTTGTAGGTTAAAACAGAGAAGCAACCACCTCATTCTGGGGGTAGATTTGGGGTTAAACTTTTAAGCTTTCACAGTGACTTCAGACTGATTTTTGAATGCACAACCATATTTCTATGTTGGCACAGAGTACGTTTTCTTGCACTTTCTTTTCAGTGTACAATTCTAGGGTATACACTGAATTCTTCCATGAGATGAATTTGTTCCTCAGGGGCTGATTTTCAGGTGACTGACTACTTTCCAAATGCATTTCATAATGTTTTGTTATTATCAAGAGTTGTCATAATAGAGATCTTGTAACGGTGTTTCCTTCGGAGAATTCACATATAGGAACAGAATTTACTGCTATAAAGAGAAGACAGGCAGCCAAGATGCTTGCAGCACAGTTTTGCTGTGGAAAATGTATGGGCTTTCAAGAAGTACTGGTTTTGTCTCAACACCACAGTTCCTAGGTACACAAATATTCACTTTTCCTTGTGCGGGGAGCTGCCCTGTTTCAAGGGGTTTCCCTTTAAGGAAACATAGCTCTGGGAGCTGCCCTGGCAACAGGGGCTGATAACAGCATAGCTCTCTGTCCCACCACTCCATGTATTGTGGAGACATAGCCAAAATATCGTAAAGAGAACCTGTGTTTCCAGGCTCTGTAACCCTGGTCAAAGCATGTAACCTTGGGCAAAGCATAACAACAGAATGCGCGTCCTGGGAAATGTATTATCTTATGAAGCTTCTACTATATATTCCTTGCTTGAAAGAATAAAGTTTGTCAGCGGCTAACAGAGTGTTCTGTTGTGTTGCTGGCCCTCTTGACCCCATCTTTTCTATAATCTTTCTTTCTTAGACATGACTCTCTCCCTCTCTGGACCTGCTCAATTGTCAGCCAGACTGACATCCTTGAAGTTTCCAAGCATATGAGACACAACGAAGGCATCCATGAAGTCAATTGTGTCTGTAAGTTTTTCATATGGTGATGGCATACCATCTTACATTGCTTTGGTGTAGGTGTAGTCTGAATTAAGATCTACTAGCAAAAAGTTGCAAGCACACTGTTCATTCCAGAAAAGTGATGTATTTGACCAAAGAATTTGTTGTAGGTTAAAACAGAGAAGCAACCACCTCATTCTGGGGGTAGATTTGGGGTTAAACTTTTAAGCTTTCACAGTGACTTCAGACTGATTTTTGAATGCACAACCATATTTCTATGTTGGCACAGAGTACGTTTTCTTGCACTTTCTTTTCAGTGTACAATTCTAGGGTATACACTGAATTCTTCCATGAGATGAATTTGTTCCTCAGGGGCTGATTTTCAGGTGACTGACTACTTTCCAAATGCATTTCATACATAACATTTCCCTTCAAGAGAGCTCCAGTATAGAGGTCCAAAAACAGGTTTTCCTTCAGATAACTCATGTGCTTCAGTAAAGAATTTACTGTAATAAAGACAGAACAAACACCAAAAGTGTTCTTGAAGCACTGTTTATGCCACAGAACTCAAATACCAGGTTCACACACAGCATTCTCTACCTGCACTGAAGAAAAAAAAACCCCCAAAACCAGGGACAAACTGAATCTTTTATGAGGAAAGTGATGTGCACTAGGTTTTATCAGTGTTGAGATGGTATACACAAAAAATGCTTTTTGAACATACTTGTTCTAATAAATGAGTTGCTATAATAGAGATTCAAGAACACTGCTTTCTTAATAATAATAATAACAATAAAACCTCACATATTACTGTACTGTCATGAAGAGAAGACAAGCAACCAAAGTGTTTGCAATGCAATTTTGCTGAAGGAATGATATAGGCTTTCAGGATGAAAATTCTAGTTTTGTCTTGTGAATACAATTTTCAGATTCACCCAGGGGCAGTTTCCCTGCAGTGTCCAAGCAATGGAAAGAAACACATGTGGCACAATGAACATGCCAGTGAAGCAACTTGTGTCTGAAAGTTGCTCTATGTGTGGTGAAGGCATACCCATCCTAAGTTTCTAAGTCTAGGCTAAATGGGAAATGAGTTCCTAGGAAGGAATTGCAAGCACATGGATCAATCCAGAAAACTGACAAATTGGAGCAAAGGATATGTTGTAGAGCAGAGCAGAGAAACAACCAACTTGTTTTTCAGGCAGTTTTCTGGGGCCAACATTTAAGCTTTTACAAACTTTTTGGTTTAATACTGCTTTGGAATGCAGAACCCCCTTGCCAGATTAGCACATAGCATGTTTGCCAGAACTGTCTCTGACATTTGAAACGTTTGAAATGTTTCCATAGTACATCTTGTATCCTTTCATGGCAGGAGTTGTGTTCACAAGTGGTTCTGTAGAAGGTGACTGACTCCCTTTCCAGTGAATTTCAGCCCTAGAATTTCCCTTCAGTCAGCTCAAGTATGGGGATCCAAGTAGAGTGTTTCCTTCGGATAACTCAGCTGCTTAAGTCCAGAATCTCCTGTAGTGAAGACAGAACTAGCACCGGAAGTGGTTTCAGACAGTTTTGAAATCAAAACAAAGGACAACTGAAACTTTTATGAGGAAAGTGATGTGCACTAGGTTTTATCAGTGTTGAGATGGTATACACAAAAAATGCTTTTTGAACATACTTGTTCTAATAAATGAGTTGCTATAATAGAGATTCAAGAACACTGCTTTCTTAATAATAATAATAACAATAAAACCTCACATATTACTGTACTGTCATGAAGAGAAGACAAGCAACCAAAGTGTTTGCAATGCAATTTTGCTGAAGGAATGATATAGGCTTTCAGGATGAAAATTCTAGTTTTGTCTTGTGAATACAATTTTCAGATTCACCCAGGGGCAGTTTCCCTGCAGTGTCCAAGCAATGGAAAGAAACACATGTGGCACAATGAACATGCCAGTGAAGCAACTTGTGTCTGAAAGTTGCTCTATGTGTGGTGAAGGCATACCCATCCTAAGTTTCTAAGTCTAGGCTAAATGGGAAATGAGTTCCTAGGAAGGAATTGCAAGCACATGGATCAATCCAGAAAACTGACAAATTGGAGCAAAGGATATGTTGTAGAGCAGAGCAGAGAAACAACCAACTTGTTTTTCAGGCAGTTTTCTGGGGCCAACATTTAAGCTTTTACAAACTTTTTGGTTTAATACTGCTTTGGAATGCAGAACCCCCTTGCCAGATTAGCACATAGCATGTTTGCCAGAACTGTCTCTGACATTTGAAACGTTTGAAATGTTTCCATAGTACATCTTGTATCCTTTCATGGCAGGAGTTGTGTTCACAAGTGGTTCTGTAGAAGGTGACTGACTCCCTTTCCAGTGAATTTCAGCCCTAGAATTTCCCTTCAGTCAGCTCAAGTATGGGGATCCAAGTAGAGTGTTTCCTTCGGATAACTCAGCTGCTTAAGTCCAGAATCTCCTGTAGTGAAGACAGAACTAGCACCGGAAGTGGTTTCAGACAGTTTTGAAATCAAAACAAAGGACAACTGAAACTTTCCCTGAGGCATGAGGTGTGCCATAGTTGTTCTGTGTGTAGTGAGTGGCATACACAAATGACACCTTCAGAAGCTGTGCTGAATAGTGGTCGTGGCAATCTCTTTAAGACTCCATGGATTGTAGTGGGCAGGCTATCCTGTCCATGGAATTATCCAGGCAAGAATACTGGAGTGCCCTGCCATTCCCTTCTCCAAAGGTGAAAGTGAACGTCGTTCAGTCATTTCTGACTCATTGCGATCCATGGACAAAACATTTCCCAGGCAAGAACACTGGACTACATAGCCTTTCCTTTCATCAAGGGATCTTCCTATTCCAGGGATCAAACCTAGGTCTCCCACATTACAAGCCAATTTTACCTTCTGCACCACCAGGGAAACACAAGGATACAAGAGTGAGTAGCATATCCCTTTTCCAGGTGATCTTCCAGACCCAGGATTTGAATCAGGATCTCCAGCATTGAAGATGAATCCTTTACTAGCTGAACTACAAGGAAATCCTCTTTGGGACTTAGCTATTCCTTTAAATGAGCTACTGTAATGAAGATTAAAGACGACGCTTTGGTTCAGAAAACTCACTCATTAGAACAAAGAAAAGAAGACAAGCACCACAAAGTGTTGGCAATATAGTTTCGCTGGGGAAAATGTATGGACTTGCAAGGGTGAAAATATTTCTTTTGCCTTTACATCCCAATAGCCAGGTTCACCCGAGGTCAGTCTCCCTGCTGTTTCCAATCACTGAAAAGACACAGCAGGAATGCAATTACCATGTCCATGAAGCAGCTTTTGTGTGCAAGTTGTTCTGTGTGTGGGGGGGAAGGCATACCCATTTTAAGCTGTTTAGGCCTAGTGGATTGTGCCATGAGATCCTAGCAAGGAGATTCAAGTACACGGTTTATCCGACAAAACTGACTTATTTGAGCGATTTATTGTAGGGTGCAGCAGAGAGGCAAGCCCTTTATTTTGTAGGCAATGTCCTACAAAATAGGATAAACTTTCAAGTGTTCCCAGTGGCTTAAGACTGATTTGGAATTCTGAATCCTCATTTCAGGTTGGCATACAGCATGTTGGCCAGTATTCTGTATGCCATTTGAAACACATCTTTCCATTGAAGGATGGATCCTACACATTGAATCCTTCCATGAGATGAGTTGGGTTCCTGAGTGGCTATGTTTGGTTACTACTTTTGCAATGTATTTCAGCCATAGCATTTCCTTTCAGTCATATCAAGTATGGAGATCAAAGCACAGGGTTTCCTTCAGATAAGTCAGGTGCATCAGTCCAGAATGCCCTATAGCAAAGACAAAACTATCAACAGAAGTGGTTTTAGGCAGTTTTGAAAATAACTAGAGACAAACTGAACCTTGTCATGAGACACATGGTGTGCACTGGTTGTTTTGTGGGTGATGAGTAGTATACACATATGATGCCTTCAAAACCTGTGGTGAATGGTGCCCTGGTCAGCTCTTTGGGAACCCATGCTGTTACCAGCCAGGCTGCTCTGCCAATGGAATTTTCCAGGCAAGAATACTGGAGTGGGTTGCCATTCTCTCTCTCCAAAGTCGAAATTGAACGTCGTTCAGTCGTTTCCAACACTTTAGTGACCCATGGACAAGCGACTCTTCAGGCAAGAATACTGGAGTAGGTAGACTTTCCTTTTTCCAAGAGATCTTCCCCATCCCAGGGATTGAGACCAGGCCTCCCACATTACAGGCGACTTCTTTACCCTCTGTTCACCAAGGGAAGCTCAAGGATATGGGAGCGGGTAGCCTATCCCTTTTAGAGGTGATCTTCTGGACCAGGATTTGAACTGGGGTCCCCCACATTGCAGGTATATTCCTTAGCATACAGCCACTAGAGAAGCCTAAGAATAACTGGAGTGGATAGCCCTACCCTTTACTTCTGGGAAACTTCCCGACTCAGGAATCAAATAGGGGTCTCCTGCATGGCAGGCAGTATCTCTCCCAGCTGAGCTATGAAGGATCATTAGCACTTCATGAACTTATCAAGATAGCTGTATTTTCTGGAATTAAGAAGCTATCATCCACACCTGGGTGGGATGTAATCTATTTGGCTCAATCTAGGGAACACAGGTACACATGTCAAACTGAGGGAACTGTTTACTCAGACATCTTTACTCATAAAAATGTACAGTGCAACTAAGTGGCCTTTTAGACTTCTCTGAAATGTCAGAGAAGGCTGCTTTGTTTGGAGGGGCGGAGGATTGGGTTGGGGAGGGGGGCGGGCAAGCCACTTCTATTAGTCTTTCATTTATCTATTTTCATCCATTTTTTATTTTGGCCCATGTGGACCTCCCATCACAGTGGCCTCTGTTGTCACAGAGTACTGGCTCTGGGCGCACGCGCTCCAGAGCTCTAGCTCGGTAGTTGGACCAATCGGTCCAGCTGCTCCGGCACGTGGAATCTTCCCAGGTCAGGGGTCGAAGCAGCGACCCTTGCACTGCAAGGCGGTGTCCTTTCCCACTGGGCCACCAGGGAATCCCGGAAGGCTACTTTGAAGTGTCCCAATGTAGTGGTGGATGGCCAAAGCAGCAATAACCCCTGTGAAAGATAGGATGTTCCCATCTCAAATTAGCTGTGGAAAATACTCTGATACTTTTCCCTTCATGACAGCAACATATTTGCTTCCAACTTAGTTTTCTGAATGAAAGAGGCTGATTGCTTCTCCTTCTAGGAAGTCATTCCAAAGTGTAGTTGGGGGAAATTAGGCAAATAGCAGCTATGGAAAACTCACTCATGATATCTGTCCTCATTAAATGTTGTAATGTCCTAGGTGTGATTTCTACTGATAATAGTGGAATGGAGAACTACTTTTGGGAATCTTCACAATGGACCTGATGACCAAAGTAGTATGTTCCTTTTGTAAATGCTTCTAAGTTGCTGCCTCAGAGCTTCCTTGAAAGGAACTCTGTACTGTATGTTTAGTTCTTCATTTGTGTCGGACTCTTTCTGGCCTGATGGACTGCAGCTTTTAGGTATATTCCTTAGCATACAGCCACTAGAGAAGCCTAAGAATAACTGGAGTGGATAGCCCTACCCTTTACTTCTGGGAAACTTCCCGACTCAGGAATCAAATAGGGGTCTCCTGCATGGCAGGCAGTATCTCTCCCAGCTGAGCTATGAAGGATCATTAGCACTTCATGAACTTATCAAGATAGCTGTATTTTCTGGAATTAAGAAGCTATCATCCACACCTGGGTGGGATGTAATCTATTTGGCTCAATCTAGGGAACACAGGTACACATGTCAAACTGAGGGAACTGTTTACTCAGACATCTTTACTCATAAAAATGTACAGTGCAACTAAGTGGCCTTTTAGACTTCTCTGAAATGTCAGAGAAGGCTGCTTTGTTTGGAGGGGCGGAGGATTGGGTTGGGGAGGGGGGCGGGCAAGCCACTTCTATTAGTCTTTCATTTATCTATTTTCATCCATTTTTTATTTTGGCCCATGTGGACCTCCCATCACAGTGGCCTCTGTTGTCACAGAGTACTGGCTCTGGGCGCACGCGCTCCAGAGCTCTAGCTCGGTAGTTGGACCAATCGGTCCAGCTGCTCCGCGGCACGTGGAATCTTCCCAGGTCAGGGGTCGAAGCAGCGACCCTTGCACTGCAAGGCGGTGTCCTTTCCCACTGGGCCACCAGGGAATCCCGGAAGGCTACTTTGAAGTGTCCCAATGTAGTGGTGGATGGCCAAAGCAGCAATAACCCCTGTGAAAGATAGGATGTTCCCATCTCAAATTAGCTGTGGAAAATACTCTGATACTTTTCCCTTCATGACAGCAACATATTTGCTTCCAACTTAGTTTTCTGAATGAAAGAGGCTGATTGCTTCTCCTTCTAGGAAGTCATTCCAAAGTGTAGTTGGGGGAAATTAGGCAAATAGCAGCTATGGAAAACTCACTCATGATATCTGTCCTCATTAAATGTTGTAATGTCCTAGGTGTGATTTCTACTGATAATAGTGGAATGGAGAACTACTTTTGGGAATCTTCACAATGGACCTGATGACCAAAGTAGTATGTTCCTTTTGTAAATGCTTCTAAGTTGCTGCCTCAGAGCTTCCTTGAAAGGAACTCTGTACTGTATGTTTAGTTCTTCATTTGTGTCGGACTCTTTCTGGCCTGATGGACTGCAGCTTTTAAGATTCCTCTGTCCTTGGGGATTCTCAAGGCAGGAATACTGGACTGGATTGGCAGGCATTTCTCAAGGGATCTTCCCAATGTAGGGATCAAACCGAGGTCTCCCATATTTCAAGTGGATTCTTTAATGTCTGTGTCACCAGGGAAGCTGAAGAATATAGAAATGGATAGCCCTATCCTTCTCATGAGGAGCTCTCCAAACCATATTATCACCGTCTTGAAAGATATGTTGTTCCTGCCTCAAGCCTGATGTGGAAAATCCTCTGCTCCATTTTTCTTCATGACAGCAACTTTTCCTCACCAGTTTATTTTCTGAATGAAACAGGCTGCTTGTTTCTCCTGCTAGGAAGTCATTCCACAGTACAGTTGGGGGAAATCAGGCTAACAGCAGCTATGGAACCTTTGTCTGTGATATCTATCATCATCAAAGATTATAGTGTTTCCTAGGTGGACTTTCCCACTACATATAATTATAAGGAGAGCTGCTTTGGGGAACCTGCACAGTGTGGTCTGATTGCCAAAGCAGTATGTTTCTCTTGTGAATTTCTTGAAGTTGTTGCCTAAGACTTGCTTTGGAAAGAAATCTGCGCTATGTGTTTAGTCCTTCATTCGTATCAGACTCTTCATGAATTTGTGGACTGCAGCTCCCCAGGCTTCTCCATCCGTGAATATTCTCCTGGTAAGTATGGATTACCAGGCCCTCCTCTTATCCACTAAGGGGTCTAACCCAGGTCTTCAGCATTGTATGGAAATTCTTTACTATCTGAAAACCATCAGGAAACTCAAGAATACTGGTATTGACAGCCCTATCCTCTCTCCTGGGGCAAGTCCCCATTCAGGAATCAAACCTGGTTCACTGCATGGTAGGTAGTGTCTCTACCATCTGAGCTACAAAGTATCATTAGCACTTCATGAGCTTAAAATCATAGCTATGTTTTCTGAAATTAAGAAGCTATCATCCTCACCTGAGTGAGATGTAATCACGTATGCTCAGTCTACAGAACACAGTTGCACCGGATAACACTCAAAGAACTCTGTCCTTAGACATCTTTATTTGTGAATGGGTACAGCGATACCGAGGTGAGACTGTTTCACTCCTCAGAAATGACAGGAAAAGCTGCATTTGGAAGGCCCAATGCAGTGACTGAATGACAAAAGTGGTATTATGCCCCTGTGAAAGACAGGTTATTCCTAACTTAAACCTGCCGTTGGAAATCCTCTTCATGATTTTTCTCGACAGTAGCAAGTTTTCTCACCCACTCAGCTTTCTGAATGAAACATGCTGTTTACTTCTCCTTGCTAGGAAGTCGTTACACAGTGCAGTTTGGTGAAATCAGGCTAATAGCAGCAATGGAAACCTCGCTCATGATATATATCTTCATCAAAGTTTGCAGTGTTTCCTAGGATGATTTTTTCAACTACTCATAGCTGTAGGGAGAGCTATGTCTGGGAAACTGCACATGGCGTGGAGGGGTGGGGGGTCTGACAGTCAAAGCCTTATGATTCTTTGCGAATGATTCTAAGTTTTTGTCTCAGACCTGACATGATAAGAACTCAGTGCTGTGTGTCTAGTCCTTCATTCGTGTTGCATTCTTTCTGAACCCATAGACTGCAGCTCTCCAGCCTCCTCTGCCCATTAGTATTCTCCACGCAACCATATTGGAGTGGGTTGTCAGGACCCCTTCAAGGGATCTTCCTCATGCAGGGGTTGAACTCAAATCTCCACCCTTGCAGGCAGATTCTTTACTGTCTCAGCCACCAGGGATGTCCAGAAAACTAAAATGGCTAGCCCTCTCTTTTCTCCCAGGAAACTTCCTGACTCAGGAATCAAGCTGGTGTCTCTTGTATGGCAGGCAGTATTTTTAAAATCTGGGCTATGAGGGATCATTCATTAGCACTTTATGGACTTAAAAACTAGTTGTGCTTTAGGAAATGAAGAAGATATCATCCCCACTTGGGTGTGATGCAATCACCTTGGCTCATCTAGGCAGAACAACTACAGCATTTAAAACTCAAAGAATTCTTTATTTAGATCTTTACTGATGAAAGTGTGCAGTGAGTTATACATGGGACTTTTACACTATTGGGAAACAGAAGGGAAAACTGCCTGTGGAGTCCCAAAGTAGTGGTTGAATGGCTAAAGCAGTATTATGCCCTGTGAAAGACAGGTTATTCCTAACTTAAACCTGCCGTTGGAAATCCTCTTCATGATTTTTCTCGACAGTAGCAAGTTTTCTCACCCACTCAGCTTTCTGAATGAAACATGCTGTTTACTTCTCCTTGCTAGGAAGTCGTTACACAGTGCAGTTTGGTGAAATCAGGCTAATAGCAGCAATGGAAACCTCGCTCATGATATATATCTTCATCAAAGTTTGCAGTGTTTCCTAGGATGATTTTTTCAACTACTCATAGCTGTAGGGAGAGCTATGTCTGGGAAACTGCACATGGCGTGGAGGGGTGGGGGGTCTGACAGTCAAAGCCTTATGATTCTTTGCGAATGATTCTAAGTTTTTGTCTCAGACCTGACATGATAAGAACTCAGTGCTGTGTGTCTAGTCCTTCATTCGTGTTGCATTCTTTCTGAACCCATAGACTGCAGCTCTCCAGCCTCCTCTGCCCATTAGTATTCTCCACGCAACCATATTGGAGTGGGTTGTCAGGACCCCTTCAAGGGATCTTCCTCATGCAGGGGTTGAACTCAAATCTCCACCCTTGCAGGCAGATTCTTTACTGTCTCAGCCACCAGGGATGTCCAGAAAACTAAAATGGCTAGCCCTCTCTTTTCTCCCAGGAAACTTCCTGACTCAGGAATCAAGCTGGTGTCTCTTGTATGGCAGGCAGTATTTTTAAAATCTGGGCTATGAGGGATCATTCATTAGCACTTTATGGACTTAAAAACTAGTTGTGCTTTAGGAAATGAAGAAGATATCATCCCCACTTGGGTGTGATGCAATCACCTTGGCTCATCTAGGCAGAACAACTACAGCATTTAAAACTCAAAGAATTCTTTATTTAGATCTTTACTGATGAAAGTGTGCAGTGAGTTATACATGGGACTTTTACACTATTGGGAAACAGAAGGGAAAACTGCCTGTGGGAGTCCCAAAGTAGTGGTTGAATGGCTAAAGCAGTATTATTCCCCTGTGAAAGTTAGGTCGTGAGGAAAATTCCAAGATGGCAGAGGAATAAGATAGGAATATTGTCATTTCAAATAAATTCATCAAAAATTCAGCAAGATATGGAATAATGCCTACAATTCAGCCCCTAGGCAATGACAAAAGACCCTAGGCCTCCAGGAGGTAAGGTGGACTACCTGGAATGAGGTAGGAAAAGGAGAGAGACATAAAAATGGAAAAGAAGGGCTTCCATGGTGGTCCAGTGGATAGGAACACCACCTTGAAGTGCAAGGGGTGCCATTTCGATCCTTGGCCTGGGAAGATCCCATGTGCCACAGAGCAGCTGGACCAATGTGTCCAACTACCAAGCCAGAGCTCTGGAGCACATGCACCCAGAGCCGGTACTCTGCAATGAGAGAGGCCACTGCTATGGGAAGCCCACAGAGGCCAAAGAACAAAGATGGATGAAAACAAATAAATGAAAGACCAATAGAAGTGGTCAAAAAAAAAAAAAGGGAAAAGAAAAGATGGAGGAATGAGGGATAGAAGCCCCCCACCCCTCCACTATCCCCCACTGAGGGATGGAGGGAGTCTAGAAGAAACTCCCTATCCCAGGAAGCCCCATTCACATGTGGGACCAAAAAGAGAAGCAGAATCTTGGAAAGCCAGATGAGAAAACTGAAATTCTCAGCCCATAAACACCCCATAGACTGAAAGTGAATCCCTTAAGTTCCCCCTGAACCCCCACACCGCTAACCTCCACTGCAGCTTGGAGGGAGGGCCTGGAAAAAGGAGAGTGCCACTGGAAAACTTGCACACCAACAGCAGGAGAACAGAAGGCAAACTTGCACAAACCCAGCAGGGGGAGTGCAGAGGATCAGAGAGCAGCCTTGAGAATATTGCCAACAGGCCTGTCAGCCTTGCCTTTAAGTGTCTCCAGAATATCTTCTGTGGAGACAGAGGAAGAGTCGCATAAGGCCTAAGTCCTCTTTCTAGTAGGAGACAGGAATGGGGATCTCAGGGACACAAATAAAAGCCCAAAATCTTGGAGATCTTTACTGATGAAAGTGTGCAGTGAGTTATACATGGGTCTTTTACACGATTGGGAAACAGAAGGGGAAGCTGCCTGTGGGAGTCCCAAAGTAGTGGTTGAATGGCTAAAGCAGTATTATTCCCCTGTGAAAGTTAGGTCGTGAGGAAAATTCCAAGATGGCAGAGGAATAAGATAGGAATATTGTCATTTCAAATAAATTCATCAAAAATTCAGCAAGATATGGAATAATGCCTACAATTCAGCCCCTAGGCAATGACAAAAGACCCTAGGCCTCCAGGAGGTAAGGTGGACTACCTGGAATGAGGTAGGAAAAGGAGAGAGACATAAAAATGGAAAAGAAGGGCTTCCATGGTGGTCCAGTGGATAGGAACACCACCTTGAAGTGCAAGGGGTGCCATTTCGATCCTTGGCCTGGGAAGATCCCATGTGCCACAGAGCAGCTGGACCAATGTGTCCAACTACCAAGCCAGAGCTCTGGAGCACATGCACCCAGAGCCGGTACTCTGCAATGAGAGAGGCCACTGCTATGGGAAGCCCACAGAGGCCAAAGAACAAAGATGGATGAAAACAAATAAATGAAAGACCAATAGAAGTGGTCAAAAAAAAAAAAAGGGAAAAGAAAAGATGGAGGAATGAGGGATAGAAGCCCCCCACCCCTCCACTATCCCCCACTGAGGGATGGAGGGAGTCTAGAAGAAACTCCCTATCCCAGGAAGCCCCATTCACATGTGGGACCAAAAAGAGAAGCAGAATCTTGGAAAGCCAGATGAGAAAACTGAAATTCTCAGCCCATAAACACCCCATAGACTGAAAGTGAATCCCTTAAGTTCCCCCTGAACCCCCACACCGCTAACCTCCACTGCAGCTTGGAGGGAGGGCCTGGAAAAAGGAGAGTGCCACTGGAAAAACTTGCACACCAACAGCAGGAGAACAGAAGGCAAACTTGCACAAACCCAGCAGGGGGAGTGCAGAGGATCAGAGAGCAGCCTTGAGAATATTGCCAACAGGCCTGTCAGCCTTGCCTTTAAGTGTCTCCAGAATATCTTCTGTGGAGACAGAGGAAGAGTCGCATAAGGCCTAAGTCCTCTTTAAGGAGGTTGCCAGTAGTCAGATTAAAGTACCACTGAGCAGGAATGGGGACTCTCAGGGACACAAATAAAACACTGCATGCTCCAAGATCTTGGAGAAAGGAGCAGTGACCCAACATGATACTGAGCCCTGCACACTTGGTGCTGCCAGGGTCCCTGTGACCCAACTTCACGCTCAGTCCTCACAGTGGCACCACATTTCCAGCTACCCTAGCCACCTACTCTGAATAACCAGTTCTGCAAGGACCCTGCAGTCTAACTTAAAATTTTGGTTCTGCCATGGCCCTGTGACTTAAACAGTTGCACCACCTCCACACCTGGCCCTCAATAGGGCAGACCTAGAGCCTCTAAATCAGCCTCAAGAGCAAACACTGGTGGATGACCCACATGCAGAGGTGAAGATAAAATCACAAGTGAAACCCAGGGACAAGGTGGCAAAAGAAGAGACAAAACCTTCCCATTAGCTGTGTAAATGACAGATTAAAACCACTCAATCATCTAGGCAGACTCTGGGTCACTGGAATATACAAAAGAGCAAGAGTTCCCACAAAAGAAAACGCAGTAGGTCCTGAGAACTGTGGGCACTGGAGACAACACACAGGAGTAGGATCAGATTAGAGTCTGATCTATCCTCACGGCAGGTCCAGAGATCAGCCCAGTGGTGGAGGGCACCCAAGGCAGGCAAGGTAGACTGTCGCTCACAGCAAGAGAAAAGACACTTACAACTGACACTATATATATATATATGTGTGTGTGTGTATATATATATATGTATATATATATATATATATATATATGCATTTATAATGTATATATGCATTTATAATATATATGTATAATTTATATATCATATATATATATATATAATTATCACATTTAAACTTGCTCTGGAGTTGTTTCTAAAGTTTTTAAAATGTTCCTTCTCTTTTCCTTCATTTGTTATAATTTACAGTTTTATTGATACTATTAAAAATATTCAAGTTTTTAAGGTTTCTTCTTATTATTATAATTTTACTTTTTACTTTTACAGAGTTTTGTTGTTTATAGATATGTATCATCCCAGATTAGTCATATGTGTGTCCCTGGCTCCCTCCCTCCTCCACACCCCTTCCAATCTCCCCATTTCACCCCTCCAGGCCATCGCACCATGCCCCTGCAGGATCCCCTATTCCCATAGCACAATGACAATACCTATCTTTTTCACATATGATAGTATAAGTTTCCATGTTACTCCCTCTACACCTCCCACCACCTGTTCATTCCCCACAATGTCCATATGTCTGTTCTCCATGTCTGTTTTTTCCATAACTTCACTGTGTGTGTTATCATTATCATCTCACTAGATTCCAAATATATATGTTAGTATACTGTACTTGTCTTTCTCTTTTTGACTTACCTCACATTTTATAATAGGTTCTAGATCTATCCACTTCATTAGGACTGATTCCTCTGAATTTTTTTACAGCTGAGAAGTACTCCATTGTATATATGTACCAGAGCTTTTTTTTTAAAAGGGGGGTGCATTTATTGTCATTGTTCCAAAGGTACAAAACAAATCAGAAAATAACCACCACTCTCTCTTGTACCAGAGATTTTTCATCCATTCATTTGTTGATGAACATCTAGGTTGCTTCCATGGTCTAGCTATTGCATAGAGAGTACTGCAGTGAACATTGGGGTATAGGTGCCTCTTTCAATTTTGATTTCATCAGGATAAAAGCCTAATCGTGGGATTGCTGGGTCATATGGTGCTTCTGATTTTAGTTTTCTAAGGAATCTCCATACTGTCTTCCATAGTGGCTGTATCAACTTACATTCCCACCAGCAATGCAAGACTGCTCCCATTTCTCCACACCCTCTCCAGCATTTACTGTCTGTAGATTTGTTGATGATGGCCATTCTGATGGGTGTGAGGTGATTTCTCATTGTAGTTTTGCTTTTCATTTCTCTAATAATAAGCGAGGTTGAGCATCGTTCCATGTGTTTCTTTGGACATCTGTGTGTCCTCTTTGGAGAGGTGCCTGTTTAGGTCTTTTCCCCATTTTTTAACTGGGTTGTTCATTTTTCTGATGTTGAGTTGTCTGAGTTGATTGTGGATTTTGGAGATTAATTCTTTGTCTGTTGTTTCATTTGTTATTATTGTCTCCCATTCTGCCTGATCACCTTTTTTGCAGTTTCTTTTGCTGTACAAAAGCTTTTAAGTTTCATTAGGTCCCACATGTTAATTTTTGCTTTTAGTAATACTATTCTAGTAGGTGGGTCATGGAAGATCTTGCTTTGATTTATGTCCTTGAGGGTTTCCCCTGTATTGTCATCTAAGAGTTTGATGGTTTCTGGTGTTCCATTTAGGTCTTTAATCCATTTTGAATTGATCTTTGTGTATGGTGTCAGGGAATGTTCCAACTTCATTTTTT
This sequence comes from Tragulus kanchil, assembly GCA_022376925.1. Classification (NCBI taxonomy): domain Eukaryota; kingdom Metazoa; phylum Chordata; class Mammalia; order Artiodactyla; family Tragulidae; genus Tragulus; species Tragulus kanchil. Next base: position 75,847,505 of record JAIOJX010000024.1, on the reverse strand, counting down.
TGCATGTAGCTGTCCAATTTTCCCAGCACCACTTGTTGAAGAGGCTGTCTTTGTCCCATTTTATAGTTTTGCCTCCTTTGTCAAAAATAAGGTACCCATAGGTGTGTGGGTTTACCTCTGGGTTATCTATTTTGTTCCATTGGTCTATAGTTCTGTTTTTGTGCCAGTACCATACTGTTTTGATGATGGTTGCTTTGTAGTATAATCTGAAGTTAGGGAGGCTGACCCTTCCAGCTCCATTTTTCTTTCTTAGGATTGCTTTGGGTATTCAAGTTCTTTTGTGTTTCCATATGAACTGTGTTATTCTTTGGTCTAGTTCTGTGAAAAAATGTCATTGGTAGTTTGGTAGGCATCGCATTGTATCTGTAGGTGATATTTTGTAGTATGGTCATTTTCACAATATTGATTCTTCTGACCCAGGAACATGGAATAACTCTCCATCTATTTAAGTCTTCTTTAATTTCTTAGATTAGTGTCTTGAAATTTTCTGTGTACAATTCTTTTGTTCCTTTGGGTAGGTTTATTACTTGATATTTTATTCTTTCAATTGCAATGGTAAATGGAATTTCATCCTTGATTTCTCTTCCTAATTTTTCACTGTTTTTAGGTAGGAATGCAAGTGATTTCTGTATACTGGTTTTGTGTCCTGTGACTTTGTTGAATTCTTTGATTAGCTCTCATAGTTTTCTAAGAGTGTCTCTGGGGTTTTCTATGTATAGTATCGTGTCATCTCCAAGTAGAGTTTTACTTCCTCTTTCCAATCTGGATTACTTTTATTTATTTTTCTTCTCTTATTACTGTTGCTAGAATTTCCAGGACTATGTTTAATAATATTGGTGAAACTGGACACCCCTTTCTTGTTCCTTTAAATTGTTTTAAATTTTGTCCCACATGTTAATTTTGCTTTTAGTAATACTATTCTAGTAGGTGGGTCATGGAAGATCTTGCTTTGATTTATGTCCTTGAGGGTTTCCCCTGTATTGTCATCTAAGAGTTTGATGGTTTCTGGTGTTCCATTTAGGTCTTTAATCCATTTTGAATTGATCTTTGTGTATGGTGTCAGGGAATGTTCCAACTTCATTTTTTTGCATGTAGCTGTCCAATTTTCCCAGCACCACTTGTTGAAGAGGCTGTCTTTGTCCCATTTTATAGTTTTGCCTCCTTTGTCAAAAATAAGGTACCCATAGGTGTGTGGGTTTACCTCTGGGTTATCTATTTTGTTCCATTGGTCTATAGTTCTGTTTTTGTGCCAGTACCATACTGTTTTGATGATGGTTGCTTTGTAGTATAATCTGAAGTTAGGGAGGCTGACCCTTCCAGCTCCATTTTTCTTTCTTAGGATTGCTTTGGGTATTCAAGTTCTTTTGTGTTTCCATATGAACTGTGTTATTCTTTGGTCTAGTTCTGTGAAAAAATGTCATTGGTAGTTTGGTAGGCATCGCATTGTATCTGTAGGTGATATTTTGTAGTATGGTCATTTTCACAATATTGATTCTTCTGACCCAGGAACATGGAATAACTCTCCATCTATTTAAGTCTTCTTTAATTTCTTAGATTAGTGTCTTGAAATTTTCTGTGTACAATTCTTTTGTTCCTTTGGGTAGGTTTATTACTTGATATTTTATTCTTTCAATTGCAATGGTAAATGGAATTTCATCCTTGATTTCTCTTCCTAATTTTTCACTGTTTTTAGGTAGGAATGCAAGTGATTTCTGTATACTGGTTTTGTGTCCTGTGACTTTGTTGAATTCTTTGATTAGCTCTCATAGTTTTCTAAGAGTGTCTCTGGGGTTTTCTATGTATAGTATCGTGTCATCTCCAAGTAGAGTTTTACTTCCTCTTTCCAATCTGGATTACTTTTATTTATTTTTCTTCTCTTATTACTGTTGCTAGAATTTCCAGGACTATGTTTAATAATATTGGTGAAACTGGACACCCCTTTCTTGTTCCTGATTTTAGAGGGAATGCTCTCAGTTTTTCACCATTGAGAATAATATTTGCTGTGGGCTTCTAATACATGGTTTTCACTATGTTGAGATAGTTTCCTTCTATGTCCATTTTTTGAAGAGTTTTTTTTTTTATCATAAATGGGTGTTGGATTTCGTCAATGGCTTTTTCTGAATCTATTGAGATTATTATGTGGTTTTTGTCTTTCAATTTGTTCATATTGTGTATCACATTGATTGATTTGTGGACATTGAATAATCCTTGCATGACAGATGAATTCAACTTGGTCATGATGTATGAGTTGTTTGATGTGTTGTTGAATTCTGTTTGCTAGGATTTTGATGAGGATTTTGGCATCTAAATTCATCAGAGATATTGGCCTGTAATTTTCTATTTTTGTTATGTCTTTGTTTGGTTTTGGTGATTGTGACTGTGATTGATTGTGGCCTCATGGAATGTGTTTGGAAGTGTTTCCTCCTGTGTGATGTTTTGAAAGAGTTTTAGGAGAATTGGCATTAGTTCTTCTTTAAATGTTTGGTAGAATTCACCTGTGAAGCCATTTGATCCTGGGCTTTTATTTTTAGGTAAATTTTTGATTCGATGTCTGAACTTGCAGTTGTGCTGTTCATAATTTCTATTTCTTCCTGGTTTAGTCTTGGAAGATTAAATTTCCCTAGGAAACTGTCCATTTTTTCCAGGATTTCCAGTTTATTGCTGTATAAGTGTTCATAATACTCCCTTGTACTACTTTGTATTTCTGTGTTATCTGTTGTAACTGTTCCTCTTTCATTTTGGGTTTTGTTGATCTGGTTATTCTCTTTTTTTCTTGATTTTTCTGACTAGCGGTCTGTCAATTGTGTTTATGTTTTCTAATAACCAGCTTCTCGTTTTATTTATCTTTACTATTGTTGCTTTCATTTCTTTTTCATCTATTTCTGCTCTGATTGTTATGGTTTCTCTTCTTCTGTTGACTTTAGTGCTTTCTGTTCTTCTTTTTCAAGTCATTTCAAGTGTAGAGTTAGGTTGCCTTTTTGCGGTTTTTCTTGTTACTTGAGGTAGGATTGTAGTGCTCTAAAGTTTCATCGTAGAACTGCTTTTGCGGTATACCATAGGTTTTGCATTGTCATGTTTTGCTTGTCATTTTTTTCTAATAATTTTTTTATTTCTCTTTTGATTTGTTCAGTAATCTGTTTTTTAGGTATGTGTTCTTTAATTTCCATATGTTTGTGGTTTTAGTGTTTTTTTCCCCTGTAGTTGATATCTAGTCTCATTGCATCGTGGTCAGAGAAGATGGTTAATATAATTTCAATTTTCTTGAGTTTACTGATATTTGATTTGTACCCCAAGATATGGTCTATCCTGGAGAATGTTCCATGTGCTCTTGAGAAGAAAGTGTATCCTTCTGCTTTTGGATGGAAGGTCCTAAAGATATCACTGAGATCCATCTCTTTAAATGTGTCATTTAAGGCCTGTGTTTCCTATTAATTTTCTGTTTTGAAGATCTGTCTAATGGTATTACAGGGGTGTTAAAGTCTCCTACTATTATTGTGCTACTGTCAATTTCTTCTTTTATGTCTGATAGTGTGCTCCTTATGTATTGAGCTGCTCCTATGTTGGCTGCACAGATATTTATGATTGTTATGCCTTCCTCTTGGACTGATTCCTTGATCATTATGTAGGATCCGGCCTTGTCTCTTATAATCTTCTTTATCATAAGGTCTATTTTGTCTGATATGAAGACTGCTACTCCAGCTTTCCTTTGATTTCCATTTATGTGGAATATCTTTTTCCAGCTTCTCACTTTCAGTCTGAGTGTCTCTAGGTCTGAAGTGGGTCTCTTAAATGGCATATATATGGGTCTTGCTTCCGGATCCATTCAGCTAGCCAGTGTCTTCTGGTTCAAACATTTAGTCTGTTTGCATTCAAAGTAATTATTGATATGAATGTTCCTATTGTCATCTTCTTGATTTTTCTGACTAGCGGTCTGTCAATTGTGTTTATGTTTTCTAATAACCAGCTTCTCGTTTTATTTATCTTTACTATTGTTGCTTTCATTTCTTTTTCATCTATTTCTGCTCTGATTGTTATGGTTTCTCTTCTTCTGTTGACTTTAGTGCTTTCTGTTCTTCTTTTTCAAGTCATTTCAAGTGTAGAGTTAGGTTGCCTTTTTGCGGTTTTTCTTGTTACTTGAGGTAGGATTGTAGTGCTCTAAAGTTTCATCGTAGAACTGCTTTTGCGGTATACCATAGGTTTTGCATTGTCATGTTTTGCTTGTCATTTTTTTCTAATAATTTTTTTATTTCTCTTTTGATTTGTTCAGTAATCTGTTTTTTAGGTATGTGTTCTTTAATTTCCATATGTTTGTGGTTTTAGTGTTTTTTTCCCCTGTAGTTGATATCTAGTCTCATTGCATCGTGGTCAGAGAAGATGGTTAATATAATTTCAATTTTCTTGAGTTTACTGATATTTGATTTGTACCCCAAGATATGGTCTATCCTGGAGAATGTTCCATGTGCTCTTGAGAAGAAAGTGTATCCTTCTGCTTTTGGATGGAAGGTCCTAAAGATATCACTGAGATCCATCTCTTTAAATGTGTCATTTAAGGCCTGTGTTTCCTATTAATTTTCTGTTTTGAAGATCTGTCTAATGGTATTACAGGGGTGTTAAAGTCTCCTACTATTATTGTGCTACTGTCAATTTCTTCTTTTATGTCTGATAGTGTGCTCCTTATGTATTGAGCTGCTCCTATGTTGGCTGCACAGATATTTATGATTGTTATGCCTTCCTCTTGGACTGATTCCTTGATCATTATGTAGGATCCGGCCTTGTCTCTTATAATCTTCTTTATCATAAGGTCTATTTTGTCTGATATGAAGACTGCTACTCCAGCTTTCCTTTGATTTCCATTTATGTGGAATATCTTTTTCCAGCTTCTCACTTTCAGTCTGAGTGTCTCTAGGTCTGAAGTGGGTCTCTTAAATGGCATATATATGGGTCTTGCTTCCGGATCCATTCAGCTAGCCAGTGTCTTCTGGTTCAAACATTTAGTCTGTTTGCATTCAAAGTAATTATTGATATGAATGTTCCTATTGTCATCTTCTTAGAGAGTTGGTGTTTGATTTCTAGGACTTCTCCTACTCTTGTATTTATTGGCTATATCACACCCTTTAACACTTGTTGTAAGGCTGGTTTTGTGGTACAGAATTCTTTTAGTTTTTCTTGTCTGTGAAACTTTTGATTTCTCCATCAATTCTGAATGAGATTACTGCCAGGTAGAGAATTCTTGGTTGGAGGTTGTTCTCTTTTAGTCGTTTAAATGTGTCCTGCCATTCTCTTCTGGCCTGCAGGGTTTCTGTCAAAAGATCCGCAGTTAAACGTATGGGCTTTCCTTTATATGTTATTTGTCATTTCTTCCTTGTTGTTCTTAGTAATCTGTATTTGTGTTTAGTCTGTGTCAGTTTGATTAGAATGTGCCTTGGTGTGTTTCTTCTGGATTTTATCCTATATGGAACTCTTTGTGCTTCTTGGACTCGGTTGACTATTTCCTTTCCCTTGCTGGGGAAGTTTTCAAGTATAATGTCTTCAAAATTCTTTTCATAGCCTTTCTTTCCCTCTTCTTCTCCCATAATTCTAACGTTGGTGTGTTTGATATTGTCCCATAGGTCTCTGAGGCTATCCTTAGGTCTTTTGATTCTTTGTGCTTTGTTCTGTTCTTCAGCACTTATTTCCACCATTCTGTCTTCCAGCTAGCTTATCTGTTCTTTTCCCTCTAATACTCTACTGTTGAGTTCTTCTATAGTATTTTTAAGTTCAGCAATTGAGTTGTTTGTCTCTATTTGTTTATTTTCCATTTCTTGCATGTCTCTTCTTAGTGCACTAATTTCCTCTAATATTATATTTTCAGTGTTTTGAATACTCGCTGGTATTGATTTTCTGAATTCTCTTTCAGACAGTTTGTTTATCTCCTCTTCAGTTACTTGTATTGATGATATTTTCATTTGTTACTTCATTTGTGCAGTGTTTCTCTGTCTTTTCATTGTTATGTTAAATTTTGTGTGTGTGTGTGTGTCTGTGTGTGTAGTTGATGTCTTTTTCCATATTTTGTGATTGAGTTCTCCCTTCCTTTTGGTTTCTATCCTTGTAGAAAGGTTCGATGGTTTGTGTCTTATTTAGGTGGTGTTGTCATGGGCAGACAGTAGAGAATTTTTAGGAATATATTGGGCCCTAGGGTATAAAGAAAGCAGTGTGGATGATTATGATTCAGATAATGATCTTCCAACCCCAGATAAGCTCCTGAGGCCTATGATCCTCCCCCTAGAGAGTGAAATTAGCTCAGATGAAGAGGAAGAATGGGTGAATATGATGATACCTAAAAATGGGGTGTATATTAATCCAAAAGGTAAAAAAAAAAAGTCTAAAAGAAGTTATGGTCAAAAAAGCCAGGATTCTGCCTCTAGCGATGAGGAATTCATGACTCAGGCTACTCTGCACGGCCAGCCTTCTCCTCGTAAGACTCAGAAACCTAAGGGTAGATAAGAAGTTTTCTGGTTTCCTGAAAGGGAGATCCCTATGGCAACATTCTGTTTGCTTAAAGATAAGATGGTTTAGCTTGCATTGAGTAATCCACACCGATTTAGTTCATGTAGTAGAGTTTTTCTTTTAATCACAGTTTGAATAAGTAAGCGATAATTTTATGATTTCATATATATATATATATATATATATATATATATGTATAGGGTTTTACTAGTAAAAAGAAGAAGAATAGTAACATGCATTGTTAAGATTAATTGTTTCTCTGAGTTCTAATGAACACAATGGCTAAAGGCAGATAAGCTCACCAGCCCGGAAAGCCTCTGCGGCCCGCAGAGAATTCTGTGCTGCACAGAGGATTCTGTGCTGCGTGGAGGATTCTGCAGGTCACAGAATATTCTGTGCCACAAAGAGAGAATTTTCATTATAAAGGGGGGAGGGGATAGATTGTACAAGAGCTCACTCATGCAACTCAGCTGCATCTGAGGTGAGAAGCTCTCCAGCTCTGGGGTAAGTACATTGGTATTTTGTTGATTGAGTTCTAAAATAACTTTAGAGTTCTGAAATATTTTTGAAGCTTTAAATGAAGTTCTGAAATGATTTTAAAGTTCTGAATTATTTTAAAGCCTTCAATTGTTACTGTTTAAGTTCTGAACTTTAACTTTGATGCAATGTACTGATGGTAATCAATGAAATGAGTTAATGTTTTTTGTGTTAATAAATCTGATCTTGGTTTGAACTCCATACCCTTCTACTGTTGAAGTTCTATTCTCTTAAATTAAAGGGAGCTACATTGTGTAGGTTTAAGTTCTCTGAAAATAGAATAGAGGTGATTTAGCATTTCCTCACATCTGTTAATCAGGGATAAGTAACTACATAGTGCCCACGACAGTGTTGGGTCTTGCTTGCAGGTGAATAATCCCCAGTGTTGTGTGTTCTTTGGTAGGGAAGGGTCTTGGTGTCAGATCTTCCACTCCGAGGTTCCTTGGTTTGATCTTTGGCCAGAGAATGTAGGCTCTATGTCTGGTTTGCTATGGTGTTCAGTGGTATTAGTTGAAAAGTAAACATATGAAGGTCAAAGTGTGCCTCTTTGGTAGTTGGTAGTGATAAAATCATGCAAATATTGTGTAACATAAAGGAGAAACTTACATACATACAGATCAATAAACAAAACTGAACAGTATTAAAGGGATAAAGTATAGGAAATTGTTCTGACAAAGGACACAATCAAAGTTGGTACCTGATCTTTAAAATCTAAGCTAATTTAAACACAGCCTGGAAAAACAGATCTAGAGAAAGGGAATAGGGATATTGCAATGAAAGCTGTTTTTAACTAAGATGTGTGTTGGTGATGAAGAGGAGGAGATTGGATAGGTAATGAGAAGGAATAGAAAAGTGTTGCAAGGATTATTTAGGGTTAGATAACAAAGACTGGTATGTAGTAAAGTTTACATACATACAGTTTGCAAGAGAACAGTAGAGACAGCAAGGAAGGAAATATTTATAGAGTATAGTAGTAGATATAAAAAGATTTTACAGTTAGAGCATAGAGAGAGGAAGCTGTGGCTTAAAAAAATAAAAAAATACTGTACCTGGTTCTTATCATTTAATCTGCTGTGAATCTCCTCAAGTTTGCTCTTGATGCTGTCCCAGATTTCCCTGTATGTCCTGATGGGGGCCAAGTGTTGGGGTGTGGTGAATGCTTATGTCTTAGGTTTCAGTGAAGGCTAAATTCGAAGTTTGTAGGTAAGGCCCTCGCAGAACCGGTTGCTCTGGTTTCTCCACAGTGTGTCTGTTTCGCTCCCAGCAGTTCCCTTCCCGAAAGCTGCTGTCATGGCCCTGCAGTAGGTGGAACTGAGCTCTGCTTTCTATCCCTGGTGCTGGCCAGTAGCATGTTGGGAGCTCCCAGATTGATTGTACATCGGTTGCACCGCTGGACTCTGTGCTGCAGGGTATTCCCTGGTTCTATTGCATACACCCTTGTAGCCTTCTGTCTCAGTTGTTCTCCCAGTGTTCCTGTCACAGCTTTGTAATTGGTGGGACTGAGAGCATCTCGTCCCAGATGCCTGGAGTCCTTGCCACAGCTCTGCTGCTGTTGGGCTGAGCAGGTTCATCCTAGCCACCCAGTGCTCCTGTCCTGGCATGCCTGGTGGTGCAACTAAGTTTCACTCTTTTGCCCCAATTGCAGACAGGAGCTTCCCAGGAGCCAGAGCCTGGTCATCTGGACTGTGACCCATAGGGACCCCATGGTGTTCAGTGGTATTAGTTGAAAAGTAAACATATGAAGGTCAAAGTGTGCCTCTTTGGTAGTTGGTAGTGATAAAATCATGCAAATATTGTGTAACATAAAGGAGAAACTTACATACATACAGATCAATAAACAAAACTGAACAGTATTAAAGGGATAAAGTATAGGAAATTGTTCTGACAAAGGACACAATCAAAGTTGGTACCTGATCTTTAAAATCTAAGCTAATTTAAACACAGCCTGGAAAAACAGATCTAGAGAAAGGGAATAGGGATATTGCAATGAAAGCTGTTTTTAACTAAGATGTGTGTTGGTGATGAAGAGGAGGAGATTGGATAGGTAATGAGAAGGAATAGAAAAGTGTTGCAAGGATTATTTAGGGTTAGATAACAAAGACTGGTATGTAGTAAAGTTTACATACATACAGTTTGCAAGAGAACAGTAGAGACAGCAAGGAAGGAAATATTTATAGAGTATAGTAGTAGATAAAAAAAGATTTTACAGTTAGAGCATAGAGAGAGGAAGCTGTGGCTTAAAAATAAAAAAATACTGTACCTGGTTCTTATCATTTAATCTGCTGTGAATCTCCTCAAGTTTGCTCTTGATGCTGTCCCAGATTTCCCTGTATGTCCTGATGGGGGCCAAGTGTTGGGGTGTGGTGAATGCTTATGTCTTAGGTTTCAGTGAAGGCTAAATTCGAAGTTTGTAGGTAAGGCCCTCGCAGAACCGGTTGCTCTGGTTTCTCCACAGTGTGTCTGTTTCGCTCCCAGCAGTTCCCTTCCCGAAAGCTGCTGTCATGGCCCTGCAGTAGGTGGAACTGAGCTCTGCTTTCTATCCCTGGTGCTGGCCAGTAGCATGTTGGGAGCTCCCAGATTGATTGTACATCGGTTGCACCGCTGGACTCTGTGCTGCAGGGTATTCCCTGGTTCTATTGCATACACCCTTGTAGCCTTCTGTCTCAGTTGTTCTCCCAGTGTTCCTGTCACAGCTTTGTAATTGGTGGGACTGAGAGCATCTCGTCCCAGATGCCTGGAGTCCTTGCCACAGCTCTGCTGCTGTTGGGGCTGAGCAGGTTCATCCTAGCCACCCAGTGCTCCTGTCCTGGCATGCCTGGTGGTGCAACTAAGTTTCACTCTTTTTGCCCCAATTGCAGACAGGAGCTTCCCAGGAGCCAGAGCCTGGTCATCTGGACTGTGACCCATAGGGGATATCCCCATTTTGTTTCCCACGTCCTGCTACCATTCCGTCTCAGCTGAGCACCTGGCATCCCCGTCACAGTACTGTCACTAGAGGGATTCTCACACTGAGTACAGGTTTCCATCCTGGCACACTTCCCAGTGCTCTCCCTTCCTGTTCTGATGTGGGAGCTGGAGGACAGGAGTTTGGGGAAAGTTCAGGCTGCTCAGTCTCCATCTGTGGTGTGTTTACGGCCTGAGAATTTCGCCCAACTCTCCTCAAGGTTCTGCTGTTCTCCTTAGCCTCTCTTGTGTGGGCTGTTACCAGGTGGGTGCCTCTTCCCAGTTCTCTCTTTCTCTCCTCCCTTCCTCAGAGATCGAGCATTCTTTTGTCTTTACTTTTCCCCGTTTTTGTGTCTCTGGTCTGTTCCTCCCTCATTCAGGGAGCCCAGCTTACCCCTTGTAGACCTGAGGACTTCTTTAGCCATCTAGAGGCTGATTTGTAGATGTTGTTTCATTTCTTGATTAGTTCCTGGTGATTCTGTTGAGGAGCTGGTGAAATCCTTTTGTTCCTACACCATCTTGGGCTCCACCTACTTGCTCTAGTTTTGTTTTCCAGTGTGTGCTTTAGTTAGCTTTGTTCTTAACTGGTGGATATTACTCTTGGTATCTCATGTTCCCTGAATCAATCTATTGTACTTTATCTTTTTGGACTGTATGTGTTTTGTTATGGATGTGTATGCATGTGTGTATACTCCATTGTATTAGATAATCTTTGCATAATTTTTAATTGCCATTCAGCAAGCATGCTCCTTTTGTCCCTCATATGTTTATATTTGTTTTAATTCCACTGAATGCCATAACAAACCAATTGTGGAAACTCCATTCCTTGGACAGATATCAAACCCTGGAACCTCAGAGAATGAGCACAGACTCCAAGGCCCTACACTACCAAGGATGCTGCTGTTGGGGCTGAGCAGGTTCATCCTAGCCACCCAGTGCTCCTGTCCTGGCATGCCTGGTGGTGCAACTAAGTTTCACTCTTTTTGCCCCAATTGCAGACAGGAGCTTCCCAGGAGCCAGAGCCTGGTCATCTGGACTGTGACCCATAGGGGATATCCCCATTTTGTTTCCCACGTCCTGCTACCATTCCGTCTCAGCTGAGCACCTGGCATCCCCGTCACAGTACTGTCACTAGAGGGATTCTCACACTGAGTACAGGTTTCCATCCTGGCACACTTCCCAGTGCTCTCCCTTCCTGTTCTGATGTGGGAGCTGGAGGACAGGAGTTTGGGGAAAGTTCAGGCTGCTCAGTCTCCATCTGTGGTGTGTTTACGGCCTGAGAATTTCGCCCAACTCTCCTCAAGGTTCTGCTGTTCTCCTTAGCCTCTCTTGTGTGGGCTGTTACCAGGTGGGTGCCTCTTCCCAGTTCTCTCTTTCTCTCCTCCCTTCCTCAGAGATCGAGCATTCTTTTGTCTTTACTTTTCCCCGTTTTTGTGTCTCTGGTCTGTTCCTCCCTCATTCAGGGAGCCCAGCTTACCCCTTGTAGACCTGAGGACTTCTTTAGCCATCTAGAGGCTGATTTGTAGATGTTGTTTCATTTCTTGATTAGTTCCTGGTGATTCTGTTGAGGAGCTGGTGAAATCCTTTTGTTCCTACACCATCTTGGGCTCCACCTACTTGCTCTAGTTTTGTTTTCCAGTGTGTGCTTTAGTTAGCTTTGTTCTTAACTGGTGGATATTACTCTTGGTATCTCATGTTCCCTGAATCAATCTATTGTACTTTATCTTTTTGGACTGTATGTGTTTTGTTATGGATGTGTATGCATGTGTGTATACTCCATTGTATTAGATAATCTTTGCATAATTTTTAATTGCCATTCAGCAAGCATGCTCCTTTTGTCCCTCATATGTTTATATTTGTTTTAATTCCACTGAATGCCATAACAAACCAATTGTGGAAACTCCATTCCTTGGACAGATATCAAACCCTGGAACCTCAGAGAATGAGCACAGACTCCAAGGCCCTACACTACCAAGGATGCCTCACACTAGGGAGTATTAAAAAGCAAGAGCCCTCACAAAGGGAAGCACCTATACACAAGACCCAGCATCACCCAACTGCCAGAAACCTTGTGCAAGAAGCCCCACCAAAACAACAAACAAGACAAAAATAGAAACTGAATCATCAGCAGACAGGATTACCACCCAATTCAGGCCTTCCTATCAGAAGGAAACAATAATTAAATAAATAAAAACTTACCTCCTCCTACACCATACACAAAGCTTACACAAGCCACTGGACTTTTCTACAAGAGCAGAAACCAAAAGGAAGAAAAACCTCAACCTCGAAGCCTAGGAAAACAGGACCTCAAACACAATAAATTAAAAATTAATAATAAAAATGAAAAGGCAGAGAGACACTTCACAAATGAAGAGACAACCTAAAACACACAAATCCAAATGAGTGAAGAGGAGTTAGACAAATTATCTGAGAGAGAACTCTGAAAAATGATACTAAAGATAATCCAAAACCTCTAAAATAGAATGGAGAAAATGCAAGAGTCAATTAAAACATTGAATAAAGACATGCAAGAAGTTATGAATAACATACAGAAAGAAACAATTCAATTGCTGAGCTTAAAAATACTCCAGAAGGAAGCAAACGTAGAGTAGATGAGGAAGAAGAAAGGATAAATGATCTGGAAGATAGAATGGTGAAAACAACTGCTGAAGAATAGAATAAAGTACAAAGGTTGAAAAAACTGAGAATAGTCTCTGATACCTCTGGAATAATATCACAAACATTCAAATTGTAGGGGTTCAAGAAGAAGAGGAGAAAAAGAATGGGTATAAGAAAAAAATTGAAGAAATTATATGTGAAAATACTGCCAAATGGGAAAGGACATAGTCAACTAAGTCCAAGAAACACAGAATCCCATTTAGGATAAACCCCAGAAGTAACACACCAAAACACATACTGATTAAGCAAACTCAGATTAAACACAAAGAAAGAATATTAAAAGCATCAAGGGAAAAGCAACAAGTGATATACAAGGGAAACCTCATACATTTAACAGCTGATCTTTCAGCAGAAACTCATAGACCAAAAAGGAATGGTAAAAAATATTTAAAGTATTGAAAGGGGAAAATTTACAACCAATGTTACTCTACCAGGCAAGGATCTCATTTAAAATTGATGGAGAAATCAAAAGCTTTACAGACAAGCAAAAGTTAAGAAAATTTAGAACCACCAAACTAGACTTAGGACAAACTTTAAAGGGAATTATATAATCAGCAAATACAAGAGAAGAAGATCTACAAAACAAAACCTAAACATTTAAGAAGATGGCAATAGGTGTATTTGTATCAATAATTGATTTAAATGTAAATGGATTAAACACTCCAACCAAAAGGCACAGACTGGCTAAGTGGATACAAAAACAAGACCCATATACATGTTATTTACAAGAAATGCACTTCAGACCTAAAGACACCTAAAGACTGAAAGTTAGAGGATGGAAAAATATATTCTATGCAAATGGAAATCAAAAGTAAGCTTGAGTAAAAAAAAAAAAAAAAGAAAGAAAGGAAACTGGAGTAGTAATCCTCATATCAGACAAAACAGACTTAAAGAAGATTATAAGAGACAAGGCAGGACACAACATAGTAATTAAGAGATCAAGCCAAGAGGAAGACATAACAATCATAAATACCCAAGCACCCAATATAGGAGCACTCAATACACAAAGCAAGCACTTTCAGACATAAAAGAAGAAATTGACAGTAACGCAATAATACTAGGAGATTTTAATATCCCACTTACACCAATGGACAAATCATCCAAACAGAAAATTAAGGAAAAAACAAGCCTTAAATGACACATTAGTAGAGATGGACCTCATTGATAGCTTCAGGACTTTCCATCCAAACAGAAGAATATACTTTTTTCCAAATGCACATGGAACATTCTCCCAGATATTCCATATCTTGAGTCACAAATCAAACTCCAATAAATTAAAAAAAAATTGAAATCATATAAACCATCTTTTCTGACCACAATGTTATGAGACTAGATATCAATTACAAGAAACAAACTGTAAAAACACAAACACATGGAGAAAATACATTTCTAAATAGTACATGTCTAAATAATAAACACATTAAGGAAGAAATAAAAAAAAAGAAATTAAAAAATTCCTTAAAACCTATGGGTTGCAAAAAAGCAGTTCTAACATTGAAGTTGATAGCAATACAATCCTAACTCAAGAAACAAGAAAAACATCGAAAAGAAACCTGACTTTACCCCTAAAATAACTGGAAAAAGAAGCACAAAAAGCCCCCAAACTTAGCAGAAGAAATCATAAAGAACAGAGTAGAAATAAATGAAAAAGAAATGAAAGAATCAATGTTAAAGATTAATAAAACCAAAAGCTGGTTCTTCAAAAGATAAACAAAATTGACAAACCTCTAGCTAAACTCATAAAGAAAAAGAGAAGAGGGGGAGGAGGGCCAAGAATATAGAGAAATGAGAGGAGGATTTCACCAGCTCCCCAATAGAATTAACCAGAACTAATCAAGAAATGAAACACCACCAACAAACCAGCCTCTAGACGACAAAAGAAGCAAGCATCCAGAACTTTCCTGGAGCTCCAGTACTGAGGGGACCGTACCCCAACCCCCACAACAGACCCGGTGAAAAAAGCACTCGGAAGTGTTCTGGAAGGAAAGAAGGCATCAATGTGAAAATCCTGCTGGGACAGTACAGGGACGCCGGGTGCCAGGTGAGCTGAGACAACGCTAGTGGGGGGCATGTGGAACGGAACAAGGAAATCCCTACCATGGATTGAAGTCCAAAAGCCTGGCTTGAGCAGGATATGGAAGCTCGTGCCCCCGTTTGGGGCTTAGTCCTGTATCTGGCAGTGCATGCATGCCTGCAGCTCGAACGAACCTGTACAGCCTCAAAGCTGCAGCAACGAAACCAGCACCTGGGATGAGAAGCCTCAATCCCACGGGCAGCAGAGAGCCATGGAAGAGGAAACTGAGAGAAGAGCAGGGATTGAAGGCTGCCAGAGGGTGCACAGTGGAACCGGGGAGTCCCCTTGAGCATGGGCATGGAGGCACAGCCCCAGCGCGATTGACTGGGAACTGCCCACCGCACCCGCCCCAGCCAGCATCAGGGGTGGAGGGGAAGGGGTCTGCTGAGCTGTCTACAGAGCCTTTGTTCAAGCAAAACAGAAACCAGAGCAACCTGCTCTGCAAGGATCCTGACTACAAAAAACCTGACCCTCACTGAAACCTAAGACATAAGCTGCCATCCAGCCACCACACCCGGCCCCCACCAGTACACAATAGGGAAATCTTGGACAACATCAAGAGCAAACTGGTGGAAGGTCCACACTCGGATGAGAAGATAAAACCAGGGACACTATTTACCCTTTTTTGCCCTTTGTCATTACTTTTTAATTTTTTTTAATTTTATTTTTTTTTTAACTTTTTAAGTTTTTCTTTTTTGACATTGAGTCCTCTCTCCATGCTCTAACTGTAAAACCTTTTTACACCTACTATTATGCTCTATATAAATATTCCCTATCTTCTTGTCTATACTAATCTATTCCAGCTGTACTAAACTCTACTTCACAGTAATCTTTGTTACCTAACCCTACAAAATCCTTTCAACATGAATCTATTCCTTCTCATTACCCATACACTCTCATCCTTCTCACCCCCAACACATGTCTTAGGTAAAAACTGTGTCCATTGTAAAATTTCCAGCCAGGACCTTGCCCTGGATCTGTTTTTCCAGGTAGTATTTTAATTGACATAGACCTCAACAGTCAGATACCACCTTTGATTGCGCCGTTTGCCAGAAAAATTTCCTATACTTTATTCCTTTGAGACTGTTCAGTTTTGTTTAGTGATGTGCATGTGTGTATATTTTTCCATTATGTTAGAAAATATTTGCTTGATTTTATGACTCTCATCTATCAGGGATGCACTTCTTCCTTATATGCTTATATTTGAACTAATACTACTAAACAGCATAGCAAACCAGACATACAGCCTACACTCTCTAGCCAGAAATCAAACCAAGGTTCCTCGGAGTGGAAGCCCTGACTCTAAGACCCTACACTATCAAAGAACATACAACACTAGAAATTATCCACCTGCAAATAAGACCTAACACCACCTGGGACACAAACTACTGAACGCTTCTACAAGGACAGAAACCAAAAGGAAAGGAGAATTCAACCATGAAGCCTGGAGGGAAGGGGTCTGCTGAGCTGTCTACAGAGCCTTTGTTCAAGCAAAACAGAAACCAGAGCAACCTGCTCTGCAAGGATCCTGACTACAAAAAACCTGACCCTCACTGAAACCTAAGACATAAGCTGCCATCCAGCCACCACACCCGGCCCCCACCAGTACACAATAGGGAAATCTTGGACAACATCAAGAGCAAACTGGTGGAAGGTCCACACTCGGATGAGAAGATAAAACCAGGGACACTATTTACCCTTTTTTGCCCTTTGTCATTACTTTTTAATTTTTTTTAATTTTATTTTTTTTTTAACTTTTTAAGTTTTTCTTTTTTGACATTGAGTCCTCTCTCCATGCTCTAACTGTAAAACCTTTTTACACCTACTATTATGCTCTATATAAATATTCCCTATCTTCTTGTCTATACTAATCTATTCCAGCTGTACTAAACTCTACTTCACAGTAATCTTTGTTACCTAACCCTACAAAATCCTTTCAACATGAATCTATTCCTTCTCATTACCCATACACTCTCATCCTTCTCACCCCCAACACATGTCTTAGGTAAAAACTGTGTCCATTGTAAAATTTCCAGCCAGGACCTTGCCCTGGATCTGTTTTTCCAGGTAGTATTTTAATTGACATAGACCTCAACAGTCAGATACCACCTTTGATTGCGCCGTTTGCCAGAAAAATTTCCTATACTTTATTCCTTTGAGACTGTTCAGTTTTGTTTAGTGATGTGCATGTGTGTATATTTTTCCATTATGTTAGAAAATATTTGCTTGATTTTATGACTCTCATCTATCAGGGATGCACTTCTTCCTTATATGCTTATATTTGAACTAATACTACTAAACAGCATAGCAAACCAGACATACAGCCTACACTCTCTAGCCAGAAATCAAACCAAGGTTCCTCGGAGTGGAAGCCCTGACTCTAAGACCCTACACTATCAAAGAACATACAACACTAGAAATTATCCACCTGCAAATAAGACCTAACACCACCTGGGACACAAACTACTGAACGCTTCTACAAGGACAGAAACCAAAAGGAAAGGAGAATTCAACCATGAAGCCTGGAGGGCAAAAGACGTCTAACACACAGACACACACAAAGGAATAAAAATTAACATAATAATGAAAAGACAGAGAAACACTGTACAAATGAAGGGACAAATCAGAGAAACACAGTTACAAATGACTGAAGATGAGACAGACAAGTTATCAGAAAGAGAATTCAGAAGAGAAATACTAGACAGTATTCAAAACACCAAACACAGAATATTCAAGGAAATTAGTGCACTGAGAAGACACATGCAAGAAAGAAAAATAAATAGAGACAAAAAATCAATTGCTGAACTCAAAAATACTATAGAAGTTCTCAACATTAGAGTATGAGGCAGAAGAACGGATAAGTTAGCTGGAAGACAGAATGGTGGAAATAACTGCCGAAAAACAGAACAAAGCACAAAGAATCAAAAGAACTGAGGATAGCCTCAGAGACGTATGGGACAATATCAAATGCACCAACATTAGAATTATAAGAGTTCCAGAAAAAGAAGAGGGAAAGAAAGGTTATGAAAAACTTCTTGAAGGGAATACAGTTGAAAACTTCCCCAGCAAGGGAAAGGAAATAGTCAACCGAGTCTAAGAAGCACAAAGAGTTCCATACAGGATAAAATCCAGAAGAAACACACCAAGGCACATTCTAATTAAGCTGACACACACTAAATGCAAAGACAGAATACTTAAAGCAGCTAGGAACAAGCAACAAATAACATATAAAGGAAACCCCATATGTTTAACTGCTGATCTTTCAACAGAAACCCTGTAGGCCAGAAGAGAATGGAAGAACACATTTAACTGACTAAAAGAGAATAACTTACAACCAAGAATTCTCTACCTGGCAAGGATCTCATTCAGAATTGATGGAGAAGTCAACAGGTTCACAGATAAGCAAAAGCTAAACGAATTCTGTACCAAAAAGCAGCCCTATCAAGGTTCCTCGGAGTGGAAGCCCTGACTCTAAGACCCTAACTATCAAAGAACATACAACACTAGAAATTATCCACCTGCAAATAAGACCTAACACCACCTGGGACACAAACTACTGAACGCTTCTACAAGGACAGAAACCAAAAGGAAAGGAGAATTCAACCATGAAGCCTGGAGGGCAAAAGACGTCTAACACACAGACACACACAAAGGAATAAAAATTAACATAATAATGAAAAGACAGAGAAACACTGTACAAATGAAGGGACAAATCAGAGAAACACAGTTACAAATGACTGAAGATGAGACAGACAAGTTATCAGAAAGAGAATTCAGAAGAGAAATACTAGACAGTATTCAAAACACCAAACACAGAATATTCAAGGAAATTAGTGCACTGAGAAGACACATGCAAGAAAGAAAAATAAATAGAGACAAAAAATCAATTGCTGAACTCAAAAATACTATAGAAGTTCTCAACATTAGAGTATGAGGCAGAAGAACGGATAAGTTAGCTGGAAGACAGAATGGTGGAAATAACTGCCGAAAAACAGAACAAAGCACAAAGAATCAAAAGAACTGAGGATAGCCTCAGAGACGTATGGGACAATATCAAATGCACCAACATTAGAATTATAAGAGTTCCAGAAAAAGAAGAGGGAAAGAAAGGTTATGAAAAACTTCTTGAAGGGAATACAGTTGAAAACTTCCCCAGCAAGGGAAAGGAAATAGTCAACCGAGTCTAAGAAGCACAAAGAGTTCCATACAGGATAAAATCCAGAAGAAACACACCAAGGCACATTCTAATTAAGCTGACACACACTAAATGCAAAGACAGAATACTTAAAGCAGCTAGGAACAAGCAACAAATAACATATAAAGGAAACCCCATATGTTTAACTGCTGATCTTTCAACAGAAACCCTGTAGGCCAGAAGAGAATGGAAGAACACATTTAACTGACTAAAAGAGAATAACTTACAACCAAGAATTCTCTACCTGGCAAGGATCTCATTCAGAATTGATGGAGAAGTCAACAGGTTCACAGATAAGCAAAAGCTAAACGAATTCTGTACCACAAAAGCAGCCCTATAACAAGTGTTAAAGGGCCTGATATAGTCAATAAATACAAGAGCAGGAGAAGTCCTACAGATCAAACCCTGAAAATCTCAGAAAATGACAGTAGGAACATTCATATCAATAATTACTTTGAATGTAAATGGACTAAACGTTCCAACAAAAAAGACACTGAATGGATAAAAAGCAAGATATATATACAAGAAACCCACTTCAGACTTAATGACACACATAGACTGAAAGTGAGAGGATGGAAAAACATATTCCATGCAAATGGAAATCTAAGGAAAGCTGGAGTAGCAATCCTCATATCAGACAAAATAGATCTCAAAATAAAGAAGATTAGAAGAGACAAGGCAGGTCACTACATAATGATCAAGGGATCTATCCAAGAGGAAGACATAACAATCATAAATATCTATGCACACAAGACAGGGACACACAAATACATACGACAAACATTTTCAGACCTAACAGAAGACATTGGAAATAACACAATCATAGTAGGAGACTTTAAAACTCTTCTCACACCAATGGACAGATCATTCAAACAAAAAATTAATAAAGAAGCACAAGTCTTAAAAGACACACTAAAAGAGATAGATCTCATTGATATTTTTAGGACCTTCCATCCAAAAGCAGAATACACTTTCTTCTCAAGTGCTCAAGGAACATTCTGCAGGATAGACCACATCTTGGGCCACAAATCAAACCTCAGCAAATTCAAGAAGCACAAAGAGTTCCATACAGGATAAAATCCAGAAGAAACACACCAAGGCACATTCTAATTAAGCTGACACACACTAAATGCAAAGACAGAATACTTAAAGCAGCTAGGAACAAGCAACAAATAACATATAAAGGAAACCCCATATGTTTAACTGCTGATCTTTCAACAGAAACCCTGTAGGCCAGAAGAGAATGGAAGAACACATTTAACTGACTAAAAGAGAATAACTTACAACCAAGAATTCTCTACCTGGCAAGGATCTCATTCAGAATTGATGGAGAAGTCAACAGGTTCACAGATAAGCAAAAGCTAAACGAATTCTGTACCACAAAAGCAGCCCTATAACAAGTGTTAAAGGGCCTGATATAGTCAATAAATACAAGAGCAGGAGAAGTCCTACAGATCAAACCCTGAAAATCTCAGAAAATGACAGTAGGAACATTCATATCAATAATTACTTTGAATGTAAATGGACTAAACGTTCCAACAAAAAAGACACTGAATGGATAAAAAGCAAGATATATATACAAGAAACCCACTTCAGACTTAATGACACACATAGACTGAAAGTGAGAGGATGGAAAAACATATTCCATGCAAATGGAAATCTAAGGAAAGCTGGAGTAGCAATCCTCATATCAGACAAAATAGATCTCAAAATAAAGAAGATTAGAAGAGACAAGGCAGGTCACTACATAATGATCAAGGGATCTATCCAAGAGGAAGACATAACAATCATAAATATCTATGCACACAAGACAGGGACACACAAATACATACGACAAACATTTTCAGACCTAACAGAAGACATTGGAAATAACACAATCATAGTAGGAGACTTTAAAACTCTTCTCACACCAATGGACAGATCATTCAAACAAAAAATTAATAAAGAAGCACAAGTCTTAAAAGACACACTAAAAGAGATAGATCTCATTGATATTTTTAGGACCTTCCATCCAAAAGCAGAATACACTTTCTTCTCAAGTGCTCAAGGAACATTCTGCAGGATAGACCACATCTTGGGCCACAAATCAAACCTCAGCAAATTCAAGAAAACTTAAATTATATCAACCATCTCCTTGGACCACAATGCAATGAAACTAGAGGTGAACTGCAGGAAGAAAACCGCTAAAAACACAAGCACATGGAGATTAAACAACACATACATAAAAAACAAACTGATTACCAACCAAATCAAAGGAGAAATAAAAAAAAAATTACTAGAAGAAAATGACAATGAACACACGACAGTGCAAAACCTATAGGATACCGGAAAAACAGTGCTAAGAGGGAAATCTATAGCAATACAATCCTACCTCTAGGAACAAGAAAAATATCAAAAGGACAATCTAACCATACTCTTACAACAATTGGAGAAAAAAGAACAAAAACACCCCAAAGTTAGCAGAAGAAGAGAAACCATAAAGATCAGAGCAGAAATAAATGAAAAAGAAATGAAAGCAACAATAGTAAAGATAAATAAAAAGAGAGGCTGGGAGGGAGCCAAGATGGTGGAAGAATGAGGAGAAGATTTCACCAGCTCCCCAATAGAATCACCAGAAGTAATCAAGAAATGAAACACCACCAACAAACCAGCCGCTAGACGATAGAAGAGCTCCATAGGTCCGTGAGAGTAGAAGAGTGAACACCCAGAACTTTCCTGGAGCTACTGTTCTCAGACCCCCCTATCCTAACCCCACGCCAGACTGGACTGACGGAGAGTGTGCCAGAAAGTGCCCTAAAGGGGCCTGAGTGGAGCGTCGGCGGAGAGGCAGCACCCAGCGAAAATTCCAGGTCCCGGAAAAAGACAGTCACAAATACATAATGATCAAGGGATCTATCCAAGAGGAAGACATAACAATCATAAATATCTATGCACACAAGACAGGGACACACAAATACATACGACAAACATTTTCAGACCTAACAGAAGACATTGGAAATAACACAATCATAGTAGGAGACTTTAAAACTCTTCTCACACCAATGGACAGATCATTCAAACAAAAAATTAATAAAGAAGCACAAGTCTTAAAAGACACACTAAAAGAGATAGATCTCATTGATATTTTTAGGACCTTCCATCCAAAAGCAGAATACACTTTCTTCTCAAGTGCTCAAGGAACATTCTGCAGGATAGACCACATCTTGGGCCACAAATCAAACCTCAGCAAATTCAAGAAAACTTAAATTATATCAACCATCTCCTTGGACCACAATGCAATGAAACTAGAGGTGAACTGCAGGAAGAAAACCGCTAAAAACACAAGCACATGGAGATTAAACAACACATACATAAAAAACAAACTGATTACCAACCAAATCAAAGGAGAAATAAAAAAAAAATTACTAGAAGAAAATGACAATGAACACACGACAGTGCAAAACCTATAGGATACCGGAAAAACAGTGCTAAGAGGGAAATCTATAGCAATACAATCCTACCTCTAGGAACAAGAAAAATATCAAAAGGACAATCTAACCATACTCTTACAACAATTGGAGAAAAAAGAACAAAAACACCCCAAAGTTAGCAGAAGAAGAGAAACCATAAAGATCAGAGCAGAAATAAATGAAAAAGAAATGAAAGCAACAATAGTAAAGATAAATAAAAAGAGAGGCTGGGAGGGAGCCAAGATGGTGGAAGAATGAGGAGAAGATTTCACCAGCTCCCCAATAGAATCACCAGAAGTAATCAAGAAATGAAACACCACCAACAAACCAGCCGCTAGACGATAGAAGAGCTCCATAGGTCCGTGAGAGTAGAAGAGTGAACACCCAGAACTTTCCTGGAGCTACTGTTCTCAGACCCCCCTATCCTAACCCCCACGCCAGACTGGACTGACGGAGAGTGTGCCAGAAAGTGCCCTAAAAGGGGGCCTGAGTGGAGCGTCGGCGGAGAGAGGGCAGCACCCAGCGCGAAAATTCCAAGAATCAGCCCGGATCGCTAGCAGAAATTAAGACAATACGAAGATAGGATACTGGAGCAGGGCCAGGCGGAACGCAATTGGGAAGTTCCCTGCTGAGTGCTGCCTAGAGTCCTGGAGCTGGAAGGGAGCGCCCAGTGCAAAAATCGCGCTGCTTGGCCGGGCGAAAATCGTGACTTTCTGCCTGGCACATGGTAAGTTCAAACACTCCTAGTGGGGGGATTGCTGAATGGAGAGGGGAAGTCGCCCATGGACTGCTGACCAGGGACCGGGCTCGAGCCGGATGGGAAAGCTTGTGCCTGCCTTTGGGACTTGGACGTGTAACTTGCAGTGAGTGCGCACCAGTGGTGGAGGAGCCTGTGCACCCCCATAGCTACACCCACAGCGGAGGAAGCCAGGAGAAGGGCAGGTATTGGAGGCTACCAGCGGGTGAGCGGCAGAGCTGGGGCACCCCCCCCTCCAACATGGGACTGCGCACAGCGGTCCCCCACCTGACAGACTGGGATCAGCCCGCCGCCCCGGCCAGCACCTGGCTTGCAGCAAAGCCATTATTTTGCTGAAAACAAACCATAGCAACCGGTGCCATAAGGAAAGGGCTACATCATCAAGACAACACCATAGAAAGCAGATTGGCTTCCACCAGAGAGATGAGAGGATAAAAACCAGGGACAGTATTTAACGTTTTTTGTTTGTTTATTTGTTGTGGATGGTTCTGCTTATTTGTTTGATCAGTCAGGTTTGGGATTTTTTTTTTTTTTGTCTCTTCTTATTAAGTTTCTCATCCCGTTTTAATATTTAATTTCTTTTTTTGATTTTTAATTTTTAATTTTCTTTTTAACTTTAATTCTTGGAAACTTCTAATTTTCTTTCCTCTTTCCCACTGCTTCCTCCTTCTATGTTCTAAATGGAAAACTTTCTCCTATCTACCACTATCCTCTAGATAAATATTTCCTACCTTCCTGTCTCCACTATTCTCTTCCAGCTGCACTAAACAATACAACACACTAATCTTGGCTATGTAACCCTATAAAATCCATCCAAGACGCATCTATTCCTACTCATTACCCATACACTCTCCTCCTCCACACCCCCAACACATGTCTTAGCTAAAAATTGCTTCCAATGAAATAGTCCAAGCTAGGACCTTGCCCTGGATCTATTTTTCCAGGCACTATTTAAATTAATTCAGATCTTAACGGGCAAGTATCATCTTTGATTGCGTCGTTCACCAGAAAAGTTTCCTATGCTTTGTCACTGTAAGACTGGTTAGATGTGGTTATTGCTGTGTATGTATATATATCTTATGACTATGTTAGAAAACATCTACATGCTTTTATGACTGTCACCCATCAGGGATACACCTCTTGTTCCGCAGATTCTAGTATTTGAACTAATATCACAGAACACCGAAGAAAACCAGACATTGAGCCTACACCCCCTGATCAATCATCAAACCAAGGATCCTCTGAGTATAAGCCCTGATTCCAAGACCCCACATTATCAAAGAACATACAACACTAGAGATTATTCACCTGTAAACAAGACCTAACACCACCCAAGACACAAACAACTGAACCCTTCTACAAGGGCAGAAACCCAAAGGAAGGGAGAATTCAACCAAGAAGACTGGTGGGGAAAAGAACTCCGTGCACACAGACACACACAAAGAAACAAAAACGAACCTAATAATGAAACGTCAGAGAAACACTGCACAAATGAAGGACCAAGCTAGAGAAACAAAGCTTCAAATGACAGAGGAGGAGATAGACAAACTATCTGAAAGAGACTACAGAAAAGCTATACCAATGAGGATGCAAAACACCGAAAACAGAATGTTAGAGGAAATTAGTGCACTAAGAAGATACATGCAAAAAAAAAGAAAAATAAGCAAATAGAGACCACCAACTCAATTGCTGAACTCAAGAATACTATAGAAGGTCTCAACAGTAGAGTATCAGAGGCAGAAGGACAGATAAGTGAGCTGGAAGACAGAATGGTGGAAATAAGTGCAGAAGAACAGAACAAAGGGGAAAGAATTAAAAGAACTGAAGATAGGATCAGAGACCTATGGTACAATATCAAACGCACCAACATTAGAATTATAGGAGTTCCAGAGGAAGGAGAGGGGAAGAAAGGCTACGAAAAAATTCTTGAAGAGGTTATAGCTGAAAACTTCCCCAGCATGGGAAAGGAAATCGTCACCCAAGTGCAAGAAGCACAAAGAGTTCCATGCAGGATAAACCCCAGAAGAAACACACCAAGGTACATTCTAATCAAACTAACACAGATTAAATATAAAGACAGATTACTAAAAGCAGCTAGGAGCAAACAACAAATAACATATAAAGGAAACCCCATACGTTTAACTGTGGCTCTTTCAACAGAAACCCTGCAGGCCAGAAGAGAAAGAAGACAAGACACATTTAAACGGCTAAAAGAGAATAACCTCCAACCAAGAATCCTCTCTCCAGCAAGAATTTCATTCAGAATTGAGGGTGAAGTCCAAAGCTTCACAGACAAGCAAAAACTAAAAGAATTCTGTACCACAAAACCAGCCCTACAACAAGTGTTAAAGGGCCTGATATAGCCAATAAATACAAGAGTAGGAGAAGTCCTACAAATCAAACCCCAAACTTCTAAGAAGATGACAATAGGAACATTTGTATCAATAATTATTCTGAATGTAAATGGACCAAATGCTCCAACCAAATGACACAGGCTGGCTGAAAGGATCCAGAAGCAAGACCCATATATATATGCTGTTTACAAGAGATCCACTTCTCACCTAGAGATATTCACAGACTGAAAGTGAGAGGCTGGAAAAAGATATTCCATGCAAATGTAAATCAAAAGAAAGCTGGAGTAGCAATCCTCATATCAGACAAAATAGATTTTAAAGTAAAGATTCTAAGAGACAAGGCAGGTCACTACATCATGATTAAGGGATCTATCCAAGAGGAAGACATAACAGTCATGAATATCTACGCACCCAGAACAGGGGCACCTCAATACATAAGACAGATACTTTCAGACATAAAGGAAGAAATCAACAATAACACAGTAATAGTAGGAGACTTTAACACTCCTCTCCCACCAATGGACAGATCATCCAAGCAGAAAATTAATAAAGAAACACAAGCCTTAAAAGACACACTAGTAAAGATGGGCCTCATCGATATCTTTAGGACGTTTCATCCAAAAACAGAAGAATACACTCTCTTCTCAAGTGCTCATGGAACATTCTCCAGGATAGACCACATCTTGGGCCACAAATCTAACCTCAGTCAATTCAAGAAAACTGAAATTTTATCAACCATCTTCTTGGACCACAATCCAATGAGACTAGAGATCAACTACAGGAAAAAAACCGCTAAAAAAACAAATACATGGAGATTAAACAACACATACCTAAAAAACCAACTGATTACTGAGGAAATCAAAGGACAAATTTAAAAATTCCTAGAAGAAAATGATAATGAACATATGACCATGCAAAACATGGGATACCACAAAAGCAGTTCGAAGAGGGAAATTTATAGCAATACAATCCTACCCCAAGAAACTAGGACAATATGAAGCAGATGAAAAAACTAATTTCATCAGAATTGAGGGTGAAGTCCAAAGCTTCACAGACAAGCAAAAACTAAAAGAATTCTGTACCACAAAACCAGCCCTACAACAAGTGTTAAAGGGCCTGATATAGCCAATAAATACAAGAGTAGGAGAAGTCCTACAAATCAAACCCCAAACTTCTAAGAAGATGACAATAGGAACATTTGTATCAATAATTATTCTGAATGTAAATGGACCAAATGCTCCAACCAAATGACACAGGCTGGCTGAAAGGATCCAGAAGCAAGACCCATATATATATGCTGTTTACAAGAGATCCACTTCTCACCTAGAGATATTCACAGACTGAAAGTGAGAGGCTGGAAAAAGATATTCCATGCAAATGTAAATCAAAAGAAAGCTGGAGTAGCAATCCTCATATCAGACAAAATAGATTTTAAAGTAAAGATTCTAAGAGACAAGGCAGGTCACTACATCATGATTAAGGGATCTATCCAAGAGGAAGACATAACAGTCATGAATATCTACGCACCCAGAACAGGGGCACCTCAATACATAAGACAGATACTTTCAGACATAAAGGAAGAAATCAACAATAACACAGTAATAGTAGGAGACTTTAACACTCCTCTCCCACCAATGGACAGATCATCCAAGCAGAAAATTAATAAAGAAACACAAGCCTTAAAAGACACACTAGTAAAGATGGGCCTCATCGATATCTTTAGGACGTTTCATCCAAAAACAGAAGAATACACTCTCTTCTCAAGTGCTCATGGAACATTCTCCAGGATAGACCACATCTTGGGCCACAAATCTAACCTCAGTCAATTCAAGAAAACTGAAATTTTATCAACCATCTTCTTGGACCACAATCCAATGAGACTAGAGATCAACTACAGGAAAAAAAAAAAAAAACGCTAAAAACACAAATACATGGAGATTAAACAACACATACCTAAAAAACCAACTGATTACTGAGGAAATCAAAGGACAAATTTAAAAATTCCTAGAAGAAAATGATAATGAACATATGACCATGCAAAACATGGGATACCACAAAAGCAGTTCGAAGAGGGAAATTTATAGCAATACAATCCTACCCCAAGAAACTAGGACAATATGAAGCAGATGACCTAACCCTCCACTTAAAACAATTGCAGGAAGAAGAACAAAAGCACTCCAAAGCCAGCATAAGAACAGAAATTATAAAGACTAGAACAGAAATAAATGAGAAACAAATGAAAGAAACAATAGTAAAGATTAATAAAACAAAAAGCTGGTTCTTTGAAAAGATAAACAAAATCGACAAGCCACTGGCCAGACTCATCAAGAGAAAGAGAGAGAAGAACCAGATCAACAAAATCAAAAACGAAAAAGGAGAGATTACAACAGATAATGCAGAAATCCAAAGGATTCTAAGAGACTATTATGAACAACTCTATGGCAAAAAACTGGACAACCTGGAAGAAATGGACAGCTTCCTGGGGAAGATTAATCTCCCAAGACTGAACCAGGAGGGAGCAGAAACTTTGAGCAACCCAATCACAAGCTCAGAAATCGAATTTGTGATTAAAAATCTACCCAAATATAAAAGCCCAGGGCCAGATGGCTTCACAGGAGAATTCTACCAAACATTTAAAGAAGAGCTAATGCCTGTCCTTCTAAAACTCTTCCAAAAAATTGTACAGGAAGGAACACTTCCAAACACATTCTACGAGGCCACCATCACCCTGATACCAAAACCAGGCAAAGACAACACAAAAAAGGAAAACTATAAAGCAATTTCTCTGACGAACTTAGATGCCAAGATCCTCAACAAAATCCTAGCAAACAGAATTCAGCGACACATCAAAAAACTCATACATCACGATCAAGTCGGTTTCATCCCAGGCATGCAAGGATTCATCAATATCCACATATCAATCCAGGTGATATACCGTATCAACAAACTGAGAGACAAAAATGACATGATCATCTCAATAGATGCAGAAATAGCCTTCGACAAAGTACAATATCCATTTACGATAAAAACTCTTCATAAAATGGGCATAGAAGGAACCTATCTCAAGATAGTGAAAGCCATATATGAGAAGCCCACAGCGAACATTATCCTCAATGGTGAAAAACTGAAAACATTCCCTCTAAGATCAGGAACAAGACAAGGGTGTTCACTTTCACCACTGCTATTCAACATAGTTGTGGAAGTTCTAGTAACTGCAATAGGAGAGGAGAAAGAAATAAAAGGAATCCAGATTGGAAAAGAAGAAGTCAAACTCTTTCTATTTGCAGATGACATATTATACATAGAAAATCCCAAAGACACTATTACAAAACTACTAGAGCTAATCAACGAATTCAGCAAAGTCACAGGATACAGTCAATACACAGAAATCATGGCATTCCTATAAACAAACAATGAAATATCAGAAAATGTAATCAAAGAGGCAGATCCGTTCACCATTTCAACCAAAAGAATCAAATATCTAGGAATAAACCTACCCAAAGAAATAAAAGAACTGTACACAGAAAATTACAAGACACTCATGAAAGAAATTTAAAAAAACTTAAGCAGATGGAGAGATATTCCATATTCCTTGGTTGGAAGAATCAATATCGTGAAAATGACCATACTACCAAATATCATCTACGGATTCAATGCAATATCTATCCAACTGCCATTGACATTTTTCACAGAACTAGACCAAAGAATGACACATTCCATATGGTAACACAAAATACCTCAAAAAGCCAAAGCAATCCTGAGAAAGGAAAACGGAGCTGGAGGGATCAGCCTCCCTAATTTCAGACTCTACTACAAATCAATAGTCACCAAGACAGTATGGTACTGGCACAAAAACAGAAATATCGACCAAAGGAACAAGATAGAGAGCCCAGAGATAAACCCACACACCTATGGGTATCTTATTTTTGACAAAGGAGGTGAAAGTATAAAATGGGACAAAGACAGCCTTTTCAACAAGTGGTGCTGGGAAAACTGGACAGCTACATGCAAAAAAATGAAGTTGGAACATTCCCTGACACCATACACAAAGGTTAACTCAAAATGGATTAAAGACCTAAATGTAAGACCAGAAACCATCAAACTCTTAGAGGAGAATATAGGCAAAACCCTCAAGGACATCAATCAAAGCAAGACCTTCTCTGACCCACCTACTAAAATAGCGGAACTGAAAAGAAAAATGAACATGTGGGACCTCATGAAACTTAAAAGCTTTTGTACGGCAAAAGAAATTACAAAAAAGCTGAACAGACACCCCACAGAGTGGGAGAAAATTATGGCAAATGAAACAACAGACAAAGAATTAATCTCCAAAAGCTATAAGCAACTCAGACAACTCAGCACTGGAAAAACGAACAACCCAATCAAAAAATGGGAAAAAGATCTAAAGAGATGCCTCTCCAAAGAGGACATACAGATGACCCAAAAGCACATGAAATGATGCTCAACCTCGCTTATTATTAGAGAAATGCAAATTAAAACTACAGTGAGATATCACCTCACACCCGTCACAATGGCCATCTTCAAAAAATCTGCAGACAATAAATGCTTGAGAGGGTGCGGAGAAAAGGGAACCCTCTTGCATTGCTGGTGGGAATGTAAATTGATACAGCCTCTATGGAAGACAGTATAGAGATTCCTTAAAATACTAAAAATAGAAGCACCCTATGACCCAGCATTCCCATTATAAGGCCTATATCCTGATGAAATCAAAACTGAAAGAAGCACCTATACCCCAATGTTCATTGCAGCTCTCTATACAATAGCCAAAACATGGAAGCAGCCTAGATGTCCATTAACAAATGAATGGATACAGAAGCTCTGGTACATATATATAATGGAATACTACACAGTTGTAAAGAGAAATGCAGAAGAATGAGCCCTAATGAGGTGGCTGGATCTGAAACCTATCATAAAAAGTGAAGTAAGCCAAAAAGAGAATGACAAATACAGTATACTAACACACATATATGGAATTCAGTAGGACGGTCTTTATAACACACACAGTGAACTCATGGAAAAACAGACAGAGCATAGACATAGGGACATTGTGGGGAAGAAACAGGGAGGGGGAGACATGGAGGGAGTAACATGGAAACCTATACTGCCATGTGTGGAAAAGATAGCTATTGTCATTGTGCTAAGGGAATAGGAGTGCTCACAGTGGCAACCTGGGATGACTGCATGTGTGAAGAGCTGAATCATAAGACCTTCTCTGACCCACCTACTAAAATAGCGGAACTGAAAAGAAAAATGAACATGTGGGACCTCATGAAACTTAAAAGCTTTTGTACGGCAAAAGAAATTACAAAAAAGCTGAACAGACACCCCACAGAGTGGGAGAAAATTATGGCAAATGAAACAACAGACAAAGAATTAATCTCCAAAAGCTATAAGCAACTCAGACAACTCAGCACTGGAAAAACGAACAACCCAATCAAAAAATGGGAAAAAGATCTAAAGAGATGCCTCTCCAAAGAGGACATACAGATGACCCAAAAGCACATGAAATGATGCTCAACCTCGCTTATTATTAGAGAAATGCAAATTAAAACTACAGTGAGATATCACCTCACACCCGTCACAATGGCCATCTTCAAAAAATCTGCAGACAATAAATGCTTGAGAGGGTGCGGAGAAAAGGGAACCCTCTTGCATTGCTGGTGGGAATGTAAATTGATACAGCCTCTATGGAAGACAGTATAGAGATTCCTTAAAATACTAAAAATAGAAGCACCCTATGACCCAGCATTCCCATTATAAGGCCTATATCCTGATGAAATCAAAACTGAAAGAAGCACCTATACCCCAATGTTCATTGCAGCTCTCTATACAATAGCCAAAACATGGAAGCAGCCTAGATGTCCATTAACAAATGAATGGATACAGAAGCTCTGGTACATATATATAATGGAATACTACACAGTTGTAAAGAGAAATGCAGAAGAATGAGCCCTAATGAGGTGGCTGGATCTGAAACCTATCATAAAAAGTGAAGTAAGCCAAAAAGAGAATGACAAATACAGTATACTAACACACATATATGGAATTCAGTAGGACGGTCTTTATAACACACACAGTGAACTCATGGAAAAACAGACAGAGCATAGACATAGGGACATTGTGGGGAAGAAACAGGGAGGGGGAGACATGGAGGGAGTAACATGGAAACCTATACTGCCATGTGTGGAAAAGATAGCTATTGTCATTGTGCTAAGGGAATAGGAGTGCTCACAGTGGCATGGGGTGATGGTCCGGAGGGGTGGGATGGGGTGAACTAGTGGGGTGGGGACCAGGGATATGCATATGACTGATCTGGGGACATACATGACTGTTAACAACAAAACTCTGTAAAACCTTTAAAATAAAGAATTAAAAGAAAAAGAGAGAGAGGCTGATTCTTCGAAAGATAAACAAAATTGACAAGCCACTGACCAGATTCATCAAGAGAAAACAGAGAGAAGAACCAGATCATCAAAATCAAAAATGAAAAAGGAGAGATTACAACAGATGATGCAGAAATCCAAAGGATTATGAGACTATTATGAACAACCGTATGGCAACAAACCTGGAGGAAATAGATAGTTTCTTAGAAGAGATTAATCTTCCAAGAATGAACCAGGAAGAAATTAAAACTATGAACCACCCTATAAAAAGTTCAAAAATCGAGTTTGTGATTAAAAATCTATGCCCAAATTAAAGCCCAGGTCCAGCTGGTTTCACAGGTGAATTTTAGCATTTGAAGAAGAGATTATGCCTGTCCTTCTAAAACTTTTGCAAAGAATTGCACAGGAAGGAAATCTTGCAAACACATTCCACAAGGCCACCATCACCCTGATACCAAAACCAGGCAAAGAAAACAAAAATAGAAAATTATAGGTCAATTTCACTGATGAACTTAGATGCCAAAATCCCCAACGAAATCCTAGCAAACAGAATTCAACAAAACATCAAGCAACTCATACATCATGATCAAGTTGGGTTCATCCCAGGCATGCAAAGACTCTTAAATATCTGTGAATCAATCAATGTGATACACCATATCAACAAATTTAGAGACAAAAATCACATGATAATCTTAATAGATGCAGAAAATATCTTCAACAAATTACAACAGCCATTTACGATTAAAAAAAAAAAAAAAACTCTTCAGAAAATGGGCATAGAAGGAACCTATCTCAACATAGAGAAAGCCATGTATGACAAGCCTACAGCGAACATTATCCTCAATTCTGAAAAATTGAAAGCAATCCTTCTAAGATCAGGAACAAGACAAGGGTGTCCACTTTCACCACTACTATTCAACATAGTCCTGGAAGTTCTAACAACAGCAATAAGAGCAGAGAAAGAGATAAATGGAATCCAGATTGGAAAATAAGTAAAACTTTCTCTTTTTACAGATGGCATGATATTATACATAGAAAACCCCAAAGACATTATTACAAAACTGCTAGAGCTAATCAACAAATTTAGCAAAGTCGCTGGATACAAAATCAATACACAGAAATTACTCACATTCCTATATACAAAGAATGAATAGTCAGAAAAAGAAATCAAAATGCAATCCCCTTCACAATTGTAACCAAAAGAATAAAATATCTAGGAATAAACCTACCCAAAGGAATGAAAGGACAATACTCAGAAAATTACAAGAAACTAATGAAAGAAATCAAAGGAGACTTAAACAGATGGAGAGATGTTTGATATGCCTGTGTCAGAAGAATCAATTTTGTGAAAATGACCATACTACGAAATATCATCTACAAATTCAATGCGATCCCTATCAAACTACCAATGACATTCTTCACAGAACTAGACCAAGGAGTAAATCAGTTCATATGGAAACACAAAAGAACCCAAAGAGCCAAAGCAATCCTAAAGGGGGGGGGGGTGGTGGGGAATGGAGCTGTAGGAATCAGCCTTCCTAACTTCAGACTATACTACAAAGTAACAGTCATCAGGACAGTATGGTACTGGCACAAAAACAGAAATATCGACCAAAGGAACAAGATAGAGAGCCCAGAGATAAACTCACGCACCTATGGGTCCCTTGTTTTTGACAAAGAAGGTGAAATTATAAAATGGGGCAAAAACAGCCTCTTCAACTAATGGTGCTGGAACATTGGACAGCTACATGCAAAAATGAAGTTGTAACATTCCCTGACACCATACACAAAGATCAAATCAAAATGGATTAAAGACCTAAATGTAAGACCAGAAACCATCAAACTCCTAGAGGAGAATATAGGAAAAACACTCAATGACATCAATCAAAGCAACACCTTCTATGACCCACCTACTAGAATAGCAGAACTACAGACAAAAATGAACATGTGGGACCTCATGAAACTTAAAAGATTTTATACAGCAAAAGAAACTACAAACAAGGTGAACAGACAACCCACAGAATGCGAGAAAATAACACCAAATGAAGCAACAGACAAATAATTAATCTCCAAACTCTACAATCAACTCAGACAACTCAACATCGGAAAAATGAACAACCCAGTTAAAAAATGGAGAAAAGACCTAAACAGACACCTCTCCAATGAGGAGACAAAGATAGCCAAAGAAACACATGAAATGATGCTCAACCTCGCTTATTATTAGAGAAATGAAAATCAAAACTACCATCCACAATTAACCGAATTGTAACATTAATTGGTATCTATTCATTAACCTATTTTTAAAAATTAGTTATAGAACCTATCTAACTTAACTGCTTATTTAATTTTTAATCCTTTTTGTGGAGTTTAATTCAATATTCATCCAGCCATAAGTACTATATATTGTAGTTAAGCTTACCAAAAATCTAAATGAATAAGATACAGTTCTCGTTCTCTATTTTTTCTCAAATGGTGAATTTCTAAACAAAATACTTCATATTAAACCCAGAGGAGCTTTGGTGACCCGTTCAACATTAATCAACTTTTTAATCTAAGCAGTCACTTAAACTGCTAACCAGCAACTACTTGTTGATTGTTGGCTATTAATCAGAAAAAAAGAAACCCAAAGAGCCAAAGCAATCCTAAAGGGGTGGTGGGGAATGGAGCTGTAGGAATCAGCCTTCCTAACTTCAGACTATACTACAAAGTAACAGTCATCAGGACAGTATGGTACTGGCACAAAAACAGAAATATCGACCAAAGGAACAAGATAGAGAGCCCAGAGATAAACTCACGCACCTATGGGTCCCTTGTTTGGACAAAGAAGGTGAAATTATAAAATGGGGCAAAAACAGCCTCTTCAACTAATGGTGCTGGAACATTGGACAGCTACATGCAAAAATGAAGTTGTAACATTCCCTGACACCATACACAAAGATCAAATCAAAATGGATTAAAGACCTAAATGTAAGACCAGAAACCATCAAACTCCTAGAGGAGAATATAGGAAAAACACTCAATGACATCAATCAAAGCAACACCTTCTATGACCCACCTACTAGAATAGCAGAACTACAGACAAAAATGAACATGTGGGACCTCATGAAACTTAAAAGATTTTATACAGCAAAAGAAACTACAAACAAGGTGAACAGACAACCCACAGAATGCGAGAAAATAACACCAAATGAAGCAACAGACAAATAATTAATCTCCAAACTCTACAATCAACTCAGACAACTCAACATCGGAAAAATGAACAACCCAGTTAAAAAATGGAGAAAAGACCTAAACAGACACCTCTCCAATGAGGAGACAAAGATAGCCAAAGAAACACATGAAATGATGCTCAACCTCGCTTATTATTAGAGAAATGAAAATCAAAACTACCATCCACAATTAACCGAATTGTAACATTAATTGGTATCTATTCATTAACCTATTTTTAAAAATTAGTTATAGAACCTATCTAACTTAACTGCTTATTTAATTTTTAATCCTTTTTGTGGAGTTTAATTCAATATTCATCCAGCCATAAGTACTATATATTGTAGTTAAGCTTACCAAAAATCTAAATGAATAAGATACAGTTCTCGTTCTCTATTTTTTCTCAAATGGTGAATTTCTAAACAAAATACTTCATATTAAACCCAGAGGAGCTTTGGTGACCCGTTCAACATTAATCAACTTTTTAATCTAAGCAGTCACTTAAACTGCTAACCAGCAACTACTTGTTGATTGTTGGCTATTAATGACTATACTATAATTACTGAAATCTTAATGGTTATTTTAATAACCTTCAAACGTTGTACTGTTTCCAGTCTTTTAAATTATATATATATATATTTGTTTTATAATAAACATCTTTTAAATGAAAAAAAAAAAAGCTACGATGAGATATCATCTCACACCAGTCAGAATGGCCGTCATCAACAAATCTACAGACAATAAATGCTGTAGAGAGTGAAGAGGAAAGGGAACACTCTTGCATTGC
Source organism: Tragulus kanchil (assembly GCA_022376925.1). NCBI lineage: Eukaryota > Metazoa > Chordata > Mammalia > Artiodactyla > Tragulidae > Tragulus > Tragulus kanchil. The sequence continues at coordinate 75,811,633 of JAIOJX010000024.1, read as the reverse complement.
TGGTGGGAATGTAAATTGATACAGCCACTATGGAAGACAGTATGGAGATTCCTTTAAAAACTGAAAATAGAAGCACCATATGACCCAACAATCCCACTATTAGACTTATACCCTGATGAAGTCAAAACTGAAAGAAGCACCTGTACCCCAATGTTCATTGCAGTACTCTCTATACAATAGCTAGAACATGGAAGCAACCTAGATGTCCATCAATGAATGAATGTATAAATGAACTCTGGTACATATGCACAATGGAATACTACTAAACTGTAAAAAGAAATGCAGAAGAACAAGAGCTAATGAGGTGGATGGATCTAGAAACTATCATAAAAAGTGAAGTAAGTCAAAAAGAGAAAGACAAGTACAGTATGCTAACACATATATATGGAATCTAGTAAGATGGTAATAATAACACACGCAGTGAAGCAATGGAAAAAACAGACACAGAGAACATACATATGGACATGATTGGGAATGAACAGTTGGGGGAGGCATAGAGGGAGTAGCATGGAAACCTATACTCTCATATGTGAAAAAGATAGTTATTGTCATTGTGCTGTGGGAATAGAGGATCCTGAAAGGGCATGGTGCGGTGGCCTGCAGGGGTGGGTTGAGGTGGACTAGGAGGTGAGTGGGGGCAGGGATATGCATACTACTGATCTGGGAACATACATGTCTGTGAATGACAAAATTCTGTAAAAAAAAAGTTTTTTAAGAAAGCTACTTGGAATTATATTAAATTTAAGCTAACAAATGTCGCTTTGGATCACTAGACCTTGTAGAGGTCAGATGCTTCTTTACAAAGTGAGATGCTTCAGGAAGGGTGCACCAAGTGATAATAAAAGCAGGTATGAGTCCAGCTTGTATAAGACTAACATAAAGGCATGAGGAGAGACCAACATCCCTTTCGATTTCCCTGTTGGCTCAGACGGTAATGAATCCACCTGCCATGCAGGAGACCTCGGTTTGATTCCTGAGTCAGGAAGATCCCCTGGAGAAGGGAATGGCAACCCATTCCAGTATTCTTGTCTGAAGAAATCCAATGACAGAGGAGCCCAGTAGGCTACAGTCCATGAGGCCGCAAAGAGTCAGACATGAGTAAGTAACACAGACACACAATCAAGGAGTCAAAGATCCCGGTAAAGATTTCATGTTTAAGACTTAAGTGAGAATTATGGTAGCAACAAGAAAACAAAGTAGAAAATGACTGAGAGAGACTGTAAAAACCCCAGCAAACTAGGGACTGTCAGCTCTCCTCTAAGAGTACCTTAAATTCATACAACTCTCATTTCCCTGAGAGCTTCCTGCCCTGAAAAAGTGAAAGATAAATCAACTCGGTGGTGTTCGACTCTTGACGACCCCATGGACTCTAGCCTGCCAGGCTCCACTGTCCACAGAATTCTCCAGACAAAAATACTAGATCTATTCCCTTCTCTAGGGGATCTTCCCAACCCAGGTGTCAAATGCAGGACTCCCACATCGCAGGCAGATTCTCTACCATCTTAGTCACCAGAGAAACCCTGAAATACTGGCTTTTCCACTTGTACCCATCACCTAAGCTAGATCCAGGGCCATAAGCTGAATCTGGGGAAAGCCTTGCAGTGAAGTTTTCCCACAGAAGGAAATGTAAAAGGCAAACAGGAACTGTACTACTTGACTGATTACTTCCTCCTGTTTTCTGAAGTAGGCTAGACAATTTTCATTGCTGTGGGAATAGAGGATCCTGAAAGGATGGTCTGCTGCAGGGGTGGGTTGAGGTGGACTAGGAGGTGAGTGGGGGCAGGGATATGCATACTACTGATCTGGGAACATACATGTCTGTGAATGACAAAATTCTGTAAAAAAAAAGTTTTTTAAGAAAGCTACTTGGAATTATATTAAATTTAAGCTAACAAATGTCGCTTTGGATCACTAGACCTTGTAGAGGTCAGATGCTTCTTTACAAAGTGAGATGCTTCAGGAAGGGTGCACCAAGTGATAATAAAAGCAGGTATGAGTCCAGCTTGTATAAGACTAACATAAAGGCATGAGGAGAGACCAACATCCCTTTCGATTTCCCTGTTGGCTCAGACGGTAATGAATCCACCTGCCATGCAGGAGACCTCGGTTTGATTCCTGAGTCAGGAAGATCCCCTGGAGAAGGGAATGGCAACCCATTCCAGTATTCTTGTCTGAAGAAATCCAATGACAGAGGAGCCCAGTAGGCTACAGTCCATGAGGCCGCAAAGAGTCAGACATGAGTAAGTAACACAGACACACAATCAAGGAGTCAAAGATCCCGGTAAAGATTTCATGTTTAAGACTTAAGTGAGAATTATGGTAGCAACAAGAAAACAAAGTAGAAAATGACTGAGAGAGACTGTAAAAACCCCAGCAAACTAGGGACTGTCAGCTCTCCTCTAAGAGTACCTTAAATTCATACAACTCTCATTTCCCTGAGAGCTTCCTGCCCTGAAAAAGTGAAAGATAAATCAACTCGGTGGTGTTCGACTCTTGACGACCCCATGGACTCTAGCCTGCCAGGCTCCACTGTCCACAGAATTCTCCAGACAAAAATACTAGATCTATTCCCTTCTCTAGGGGATCTTCCCAACCCAGGTGTCAAATGCAGGACTCCCACATCGCAGGCAGATTCTCTACCATCTTAGTCACCAGAGAAACCCTGAAATACTGGCTTTTCCACTTGTACCCATCACCTAAGCTAGATCCAGGGCCATAAGCTGAATCTGGGGAAAGCCTTGCAGTGAAGTTTTCCCACAGAAGGAAATGTAAAAGGCAAACAGGAACTGTACTACTTGACTGATTACTTCCTCCTGTTTTCTGAAGTAGGCTAGACAATTTTCATTAGGGAGAAACAATCACACTTTTTTTGTTGTTAAATTCAGTTTGGTCAAAATAACCAATACATTTACACACTCATAAATATAAAGCAAGTAAATGCCTCCACCTACCCAATCATAATCTGTTTATCAACCACTGGTGACCTGAACTAGTGTTCTCAAAGTCTGAACCCCAGAGCAGCAGCAGCAGTGTCTTGGAAACTGTTAGAAATGCACATTCTTGGCCTCCACTCAAATCTAGTGAAGGGCAGGGTTCAGAAATGTGTTTTACTAAGCCCTTTATCAAATTTACCAAGAAGTTTTCAGATGATAAAACAATTATTTATTCTGTCATTTACTCAGCAAGCATTAATTGGTGGGCAGCAATAATGGACAAATTTTTCTTTGAATGAACTCATGAATAGGGTATGAATCAGAGCATATTTCTCTCAGATCACAGCAAGAGATTGGAAAAAAAAATAACATAATGCTTATTTTCCAGAATCTGATGCAGCAATTTGAAACATGCCTTCTCTGTTAGTATACAAATCACATCATGTTCCTTTTTTTAACTGTGCAAAAATTCTGCACTTGCAAAGTCCTAGGATTTTTGTTCTGCCTAATGGAAACTCAATCTCTAGATAACCTGAGAAGTACCCATTTCAAAACATCTAAAATATTAATGTATTGAAACATAATCTCATGTTTCAGAAACTTGTCTTAGTCCAACTTTTTAGAATAAAACAAACCTGAGACTTCCTGCCCTGAAAAAGTGAAAGATAAATCAACTCGGTGGTGTTCGACTCTTGACGACCCCATGGACTCTAGCCTGCCAGGCTCCACTGTCCACAGAATTCTCCAGACAAAAATACTAGATCTATTCCCTTCTCTAGGGGATCTTCCCAACCCAGGTGTCAAATGCAGGACTCCCACATCGCAGGCAGATTCTCTACCATCTTAGTCACCAGAGAAACCCTGAAATACTGGCTTTTCCACTTGTACCCATCACCTAAGCTAGATCCAGGGCCATAAGCTGAATCTGGGGAAAGCCTTGCAGTGAAGTTTTCCCACAGAAGGAAATGTAAAAGGCAAACAGGAACTGTACTACTTGACTGATTACTTCCTCCTGTTTTCTGAAGTAGGCTAGACAATTTTCATTAGGGAGAAACAATCACACTTTTTTTGTTGTTAAATTCAGTTTGGTCAAAATAACCAATACATTTACACACTCATAAATATAAAGCAAGTAAATGCCTCCACCTACCCAATCATAATCTGTTTATCAACCACTGGTGACCTGAACTAGTGTTCTCAAAGTCTGAACCCCAGAGCAGCAGCAGCAGTGTCTTGGAAACTGTTAGAAATGCACATTCTTGGCCTCCACTCAAATCTAGTGAAGGGCAGGGTTCAGAAATGTGTTTTACTAAGCCCTTTATCAAATTTACCAAGAAGTTTTCAGATGATAAAACAATTATTTATTCTGTCATTTACTCAGCAAGCATTAATTGGTGGGCAGCAATAATGGACAAATTTTTCTTTGAATGAACTCATGAATAGGGTATGAATCAGAGCATATTTCTCTCAGATCACAGCAAGAGATTGGAAAAAAAAATAACATAATGCTTATTTTCCAGAATCTGATGCAGCAATTTGAAACATGCCTTCTCTGTTAGTATACAAATCACATCATGTCCCTTTTTTTAACTGTGCAAAAATTCTGCACTTGCAAAGTCCTAGGATTTTTGTTCTGCCTAATGGAAACTCAATCTCTAGATAACCTGAGAAGTACCCATTTCAAAACATCTAAAATATTAATGTATTGAAACATAATCTCATGTTTCAGAAACTTGTCTTAGTCCAACTTTTTTTAGAATAAAACAAATCAGATGTTTACATTTTACAATAATTTTAGTATTTTGGCCTTGAAATCACGGAGACAATAATTCCCAAGGCCAGGAAAGAAACTTTTGTTTGAAAATAGCTATGTCACATTGATATACAACTCTCCTGGATCACAAGGTATGGGACTCAGAAAAGGACTGGAAAGAGTTGATCTTCCTAAGCCATCTTAAATGGATTAGCTCCCCAGGTTCCATGCCTTTCTCCCTTCTGCCATCCCTGTCTTTCTAAGCCTTTGATTTTGTGTTTTATCTGTTGCTCCACAGCCCTTTGTACCACCTCATTTGCTACAGTATTTCTACCTGACTTGAAGAGGAATTTTTTTTGTTAGGGCTTCCCTGGTGGCTCAGTGGTAAAGAATCCATCTGCCAATACAGGAGATATGAGTTCATCTCTTCGTTGTTACATTTCTTCCTGTAAGAAACCATGGATTATTTTTCTATTTAATTTATTTTTTCTTAAATGAAGGATAATAACTTTACAGTATTTTCACCTGGGAAATCCAATGGACAGAAGAGCCTGGTGGGCTACAGTCCATGAGGTCACAAAGAGTTGGACATGACTTAGAGGCTAAAAAAGGAAAATAATTTTTTTTTCTTTGAGAATATACCCTTTTCATGTAGTGATTGTGGAGAAGGATTTTAAATATTTCTTGTTGCCATCTCCCTCTCTCATCCCTTAGATCCTACAAGATTGTAGGAAGACTGATGTCACTTGGGAGTCAGCTATATACTGTGCTCATCAACAGCAAGAATTTAAGGTCTTTAACCATGATCAGAGTGCTACATAGAGTCCCTGCTTTGTGAGTATGTGAAGGGAGTTGTAAGGAACTGAAAGGGTATGGGGGGGGGGGAAGGAATGCTTATTCTCCAGAATCTGATGCAGCAATTTGAAACATGCCTTCCCTGTTAGTATACAAATCACATCATGTTCCTTTTTTTAACTGTGCAAAAATTCTGCACTTGCAAAGTCCTAGGATTTTTGTTCTGCCTAATGGAAACTCAATCTCTAGATAACCTGAGAAGTACCCATTTCAAAACATCTAAAATATTAATGTATTGAAACATAATCTCATGTTTCAGAAACTTGTCTTAGTCCAACTTTTTTTAGAATAAAACAAATCAGATGTTTACATTTTACAATAATTTTAGTATTTTGGCCTTGAAATCACGGAGACAATAATTCCCAAGGCCAGGAAAGAAACTTTTGTTTGAAAATAGCTATGTCACATTGATATACAACTCTCCTGGATCACAAGGTATGGGACTCAGAAAAGGACTGGAAAGAGTTGATCTTCCTAAGCCATCTTAAATGGATTAGCTCCCCAGGTTCCATGCCTTTCTCCCTTCTGCCATCCCTGTCTTTCTAAGCCTTTGATTTTGTGTTTTATCTGTTGCTCCACAGCCCTTTGTACCACCTCATTTGCTACAGTATTTCTACCTGACTTGAAGAGGAATTTTTTTTGTTAGGGCTTCCCTGGTGGCTCAGTGGTAAAGAATCCATCTGCCAATACAGGAGATATGAGTTCATCTCTTCGTTGTTACATTTCTTCCTGTAAGAAACCATGGATTATTTTTCTATTTAATTTATTTTTTCTTAAATGAAGGATAATAACTTTACAGTATTTTCACCTGGGAAATCCAATGGACAGAAGAGCCTGGTGGGCTACAGTCCATGAGGTCACAAAGAGTTGGACATGACTTAGAGGCTAAAAAAGGAAAATAATTTTTTTTTCTTTGAGAATATACCCTTTTCATGTAGTGATTGTGGAGAAGGATTTTAAATATTTCTTGTTGCCATCTCCCTCTCTCATCCCTTAGATCCTACAAGATTGTAGGAAGACTGATGTCACTTGGGAGTCAGCTATATACTGTGCTCATCAACAGCAAGAATTTAAGGTCTTTAACCATGATCAGAGTGCTACATAGAGTCCCTGCTTTGTGAGTATGTGAAGGGAGTTGTAAGGAACTGAAAGGGGGAGTGAGGAATGGGGAGGAGAGGATAGGAAGGGAGGGAAGAGAGCCACCTGAAACCTCCTGACTAGGCTTAGTAGTGACATTTTGAAGGTGTGTGCTACCTCATTAGAAACACAAGAAAAATGAGTTTTGAAACTCATGGTAAGACAAATAGTGCTGTTTTTATAATCAAAAGTGCTAGTGCTATAGGAAAATTACAATGCTCAAAACTTTTACCAACATTCTGTTGAAAGAATGTAAAAGTCACTCAGTGACTGGATGGGTAGAGAGTATTAGTGAATCACCAGCTATCAAATCTTGAAGAATAATTAAGCATTGTAAAATAGCTGTACAAAAAACGTTCTCAAATTGTTCTGTTATTCAAAATCTTTAATTGGGTATTGAAATTCAGTTTTATTTTCCTTCGATTCAAAGCTGAGTTTTATCTTCAGTAAATAACCTGGAAGACTATTCTTACTTATCTCCTGCTTTGAGTATATCACATTTCAATCAGGGAAATGAAAAGGGAGGAAACGAATGAAGTAGGAAGTCAGATAAAAGACTAAAAGACAGGACTAAGGTAACTGAGAAAGAAAAACAAATAAGCTAAAATTAGTTAGAATGTGCTGAAAAAATTAGGCAAGAAGGTAAATCAAAGCAAGACTTTATTACCACATTCTTTAAATATGCAAAGTATTTTCCCAGCTTTGGGTGTGAAAACAGACAGGCATTCTTGCCTTCTAGTTAAAACTCTAAGAATAATGTCTTTTTATGACAATGCTTTATCATGATACTGCTATACCATCATATAGTTTTCTTTTTCCCATTTGATATTAAGTATGAAGCTTATTTTTATATAAAATAGAGACTGTTAAGAAAAGAATGTTGGAGAAGGGAATGGCAACCCACTCCAGTATTCTTGCCTGGTGAATCCCACGGACAGAGGAACCTGGTGGGCTGCAGTCCATGGAAGTCACAAAGAGTCAGACATGACTTAGCGACTTAACTTCCACCAAGAAAAGAATGTTATAAACACACATTGGACATCTGAACTCGGAAACTGCCTATTGCATTTCAAACATTAGTTTGGGTGCTTCTTTTATAAACAAGGCTGTTTTTCTAATGCTGAGTAAGATAGCAAAGCAAATATGACATAGGTTGGCAGGGAGCAAGGAGGGAAGTCATTTCTTGCACACAACAGAAGGGCACACAGCTGAAAAAGGCAAATGGAACTAGAAAAATACTGGTACTTTAGAGCTTCCCTGATAGCTCAGTGGTGAAGAGTTCATGTCCCAATGTAGGAGACATGGGTTTGATCCCTGAGCTGGGAAGATCCCACATGCTGCCGAGCAGCTAAGCCCCCAACTAACTTGAAAATTAAGCAACAAACTTGAAAACAGGTGCATAGGGTCACAGTATTCACAAGGCCTGTGGGGTCCTAAATGACTCCTCAAGAAACAGTCTGTGGTCGGTAATGCTAAAGGAATTCCCATCAGCAATAACTTTCAAAATCCAATTTCAGAAGGTAATTTGATTCATAAATATGTATTTATTTCTCTATATCTACATATTCTATATATATGATATAGATATCTACATTATGTATATATGTGTGTGTGTGTGTGTGTGTGTGTGTGTGTAAAATAGATGAGCAGTAAAAACTGGATAAAATCGTAACAACAGCCTCAACAGCACTCAGCTCAAAGTTTACAAACAATAAATGCTGGAGAAGTCATGGAGAAAAGGGAACCCTCCTATGTTTCTGTTGGGGATATAAACTGCCTGCAGCCTCTATAAAAAAGACTACAGAGGTGACATCAAGTGCCACAGCTTGTCAGCCAAGTACATAGAGAATAGTGGGTGTGAAGAGACTTTAAGAAATATGCACACTGACATACAGACAGAGAGAACGGATGGAAACAGGGGGGTGGGGGCAGCTCAAGACCCTAAACAAATTCGCCAGTCCACTTTTATTCAGTGCTAAAGCCTCCAGGTGTTTACAGGGAATGATATTAGCACGGGCTGGAAATCAGTCACAGCCCTATTCAATAATCACCCTTTGTAACTCTAAATCACTTACATTATCTTCCCAATGGACAGACTGCATTACAGCTGGGGGGCAATGGATCAGCAAGAAGTTAAGGAGTCTGCACAGACTCAGCATTCTAAAGTCCATAGCAGATCTCCCACTTGTTGCTGATCAGTATGATCCCAGCTAATGAGCCCATGTGAATCGATGTGACTTGTTTTTCTCTTAGTTTTATTTCCAAGATGAGAAAACAAAATATGACATAGGGGGGCGGGAAGTTTTTGCACACAACAGAAGGGCACACAGCTGAAAAGGCAAATGGAACTAGAAAAATACTGGTACTTTAGAGCTTCCCTGATAGCTCAGTGGTGAAGAGTTCATGTCCCAATGTAGGAGACATGGGTTTGATCCCTGAGCTGGGAAGATCCCACATGCTGCCGAGCAGCTAAGCCCCCAACTAACTTGAAAATTAAGCAACAAACTTGAAAACAGGTGCATAGGGTCACAGTATTCACAAGGCCTGTGGGGTCCTAAATGACTCCTCAAGAAACAGTCTGTGGTCGGTAATGCTAAAGGAATTCCCATCAGCAATAACTTTCAAAATCCAATTTCAGAAGGTAATTTGATTCATAAATATGTATTTATTTCTCTATATCTACATATTCTATATATATGATATAGATATCTACATTATGTATATATGTGTGTGTGTGTGTGTGTGTGTGTGTGTGTAAAATAGATGAGCAGTAAAAACTGGATAAAATCGTAACAACAGCCTCAACAGCACTCAGCTCAAAGTTTACAAACAATAAATGCTGGAGAAGTCATGGAGAAAAGGGAACCCTCCTATGTTTCTGTTGGGGATATAAACTGCCTGCAGCCTCTATAAAAAGACTACAGAGGTGACATCAAGTGCCACAGCTTGTCAGCCAAGTACATAGAGAATAGTGGGTGTGAAGAGACTTTAAGAAATATGCACACTGACATACAGACAGAGAGAACGGATGGAAACAGGGGGGTGGGGGCAGCTCAAGACCCTAAACAAATTCGCCAGTCCACTTTTATTCAGTGCTAAAGCCTCCAGGTGTTTACAGGGAATGATATTAGCACGGGCTGGAAATCAGTCACAGCCCTATTCAATAATCACCCTTTGTAACTCTAAATCACTTACATTATCTTCCCAATGGACAGACTGCATTACAGCTGGGGGGCAATGGATCAGCAAGAAGTTAAGGAGTCTGCACAGACTCAGCATTCTAAAGTCCATAGCAGATCTCCCACTTGTTGCTGATCAGTATGATCCCAGCTAATGAGCCCATGTGAATCGATGTGACTTGTTTTTCTCTTAGTTTTATTTCCAAGATGATTTTCTCCTGGCTTGGCCAAAGCTGCAAAAACCTTCACTGGTTTGTTTCCTCACATTACAGAACTAAAATAAGAGTGACCAGACCATCCACAATTCTTCTGCTAGGTGTACATACAGGAAAAACCATCTTTCAAAAAGACACGAGCACCTTAACGTCCACCACAGAAAGATTTCCAACAGGCAAGACATTCAAATATCCAAATTATTCATCCACACCAATGGACACAGACAGTGGGCTATGCACTTTGAATGGATTATTACTCAGTCATAAAAAATGAAATTGTGCCATCTGTGGCAACTTGGATATATTCTGATATGATCAAACTAAGCCAGTCAATTAGAGAAAGGCAAATATCCCATGGTATCATATAGGTGAACTGGAATAATAGATACAAATGAACTAATTTAACAGACAGAACAGACTCCCTAATACTAGAAACAAATTTAGACTCACCACATGGAAAGCTTGGACATGAGGAGGTATATTTAAAAAGCTGGGATTAAAACAGAGTAATAGATAATATATATGTATATATGATTCATCTATATAAACACATTCTTTGTATAGCTCAACTGGCAAAGAATCTACCTACAACACAGACTGAGACCTGGGTTTGATTCCTGGGTCAGGAAGACCCCCTGGAGAAGGGAATGGCAACCCACTCCAGTATTCTTGACTGGAGAATCCCATGGACACAGGATCCTGGTGGGCTATAATCCATGGTGTCATGAAGAGTCAGACACAACTGTGCAACTAACACTTTCATTAATAAACAGTATATCTATGTAATACCTGAGGCTTTCCTTGTAACTCAGCTGGTAAAGAATCTGCCTGTAATATGTGAGACCTGGATTCGACCCCTCTGTTGGGAAGATCCGCTGGAAAAGGGCATGGCAACCCACTCCAGTATTTTTGCCTGGAGAATTCCATGGCTCTCCCATGGGTCACCATAATATCTCTATATAAAAGATATAGTATCTGAGTATGAAAGATAAGTGAAAATGACCAAATGGATGCAACATGAAACCTCAGCGTCTCTAAAACCCTATATGAAATAGGATCTGAAAAAGAACAGATATATGCATATGTATAGTGAATCTTGTTGCTGTGTATCTCAAGTTCACAAAACACTGTAATCTGACTCTGCATGCATGTGAATACTCAGTTGTGCATGACTCTTTGCAACCCCATGGACTGTAACCTGTCAGTCTCCACTACTCTAATTGAAAATAGAAATTTCTTTAAAAGAAGAATAAAAAGAAATGCCTGTCCTATTTCCCTAAGGCCTTGGTGACCTGGGCTGCTGTCACATCACAGCAACCTGAGCAGACTCAGGAACCAAGAATGGACTGTTATGGGGCTGAGGGAGCTGGGGTGTATATGGCAGCCAGTGGGCCCCCCTTGATACTGAAGTGCCTGGTCTTGTCTCCATGGGACACCAAAATCCATATGCAGGCCAGCCTTCCCATAGATATGGCAAGGTACCAGCACCCAAAAGTGGGCTGGTATCCCATGGTATCATATAGGTGAACTGGAATTGTAAAAAAAGACAGAACAGACTCCTAATACTAGAAACAAATTTAGACTCACCACATGGAAAGCTTGGACATGAGGAGGTATATTTAAAAAGCTGGGATTAAAACAGAGTAATAGATAATATATATGTATATATGATTCATCTATATAAACACATTCTTTGTATAGCTCAACTGGCAAAGAATCTACCTACAACACAGACTGAGACCTGGGTTTGATTCCTGGGTCAGGAAGACCCCCTGGAGAAGGGAATGGCAACCCACTCCAGTATTCTTGACTGGAGAATCCCATGGACACAGGATCCTGGTGGGCTATAATCCATGGTGTCATGAAGAGTCAGACACAACTGTGCAACTAACACTTTCATTAATAAACAGTATATCTATGTAATACCTGAGGCTTTCCTTGTAACTCAGCTGGTAAAGAATCTGCCTGTAATATGTGAGACCTGGATTCGACCCCTCTGTTGGGAAGATCCGCTGGAAAAGGGCATGGCAACCCACTCCAGTATTTTTGCCTGGAGAATTCCATGGCTCTCCCATGGGTCACCATAATATCTCTATATAAAAGATATAGTATCTGAGTATGAAAGATAAGTGAAAATGACCAAATGGATGCAACATGAAACCTCAGCGTCTCTAAAACCCTATATGAAATAGGATCTGAAAAAGAACAGATATATGCATATGTATAGTGAATCTTGTTGCTGTGTATCTCAAGTTCACAAAACACTGTAATCTGACTCTGCATGCATGTGAATACTCAGTTGTGCATGACTCTTTGCAACCCCATGGACTGTAACCTGTCAGTCTCCACTACTCTAATTGAAAATAGAAATTTCTTTAAAAGAAGAATAAAAAGAAATGCCTGTCCTATTTCCCTAAGGCCTTGGTGACCTGGGCTGCTGTCACATCACAGCAACCTGAGCAGACTCAGGAACCAAGAATGGACTGTTATGGGGCTGAGGGAGCTGGGGTGTATATGGCAGCCAGTGGGCCCCCCTTGATACTGAAGTGCCTGGTCTTGTCTCCATGGGACACCAAAATCCATATGCAGGCCAGCCTTCCCATAGATATGGCAAGGTACCAGCACCCAAAACTGGTGGAGGCTCTGGGCTTGAACAGTTGTGAAAATAACTCTTTTTTTTTGTCCCCCTAGTGGTGGGGTTCCCATTTTCAGCCTCTTTCCCTGGAGTCCCTCCACCAATGATGGTAGCATCCCATGCAAAGCACCATTCTTGAGTTAAGGTTTGGCTGTTGAAGGGTAAAGAAGAAGAACACGTAGTAAGAAGTGTCCTTCTTCTTCACTTGAGTGTTTCTTTGGGCAATTTACACTCTAATTTACAGCCTAGGAACCCGATTTTCTGTCGTTAAGACTCTGATTGCCCCAGGGACAAGAACTGAGCCTGAAGAAATGCTGCTGCCTTGTAACTATTTCTGGTAACGACAACTTGAAAACCAGTCCAAAAGGACACTTCATATTCACAAGGCCTGCAGGGCCCTAAATGACCCCTGAAGTGAAGTGAAGTGAAGCTCAGTCATGTCTGGCTCCTTGGAACCCCATCAACCGTAGCCTGCCAGGCTCCTCTGTCCATGCAAGAGCCTGCAGAAGGTAATAAATAGTAAGAGAATTCCAATCAGTGTTCACATTCAGTAGCCATTTCAAGAAGTAAATTTTAGTATCATTATAAAGTAAAAAAGAACATGAGAACTTTTCACCATTCCTAGTACATTAAGAAATGCAAATCAAATGACAATGAGATATCACCTGATAGCATCAGCACAAAGTCTACAAACAATGCAGCAGAGTCCATGGAGAAATGAGGGCCCTCCTATGCTGGTACTCAAAGTATTGACTGTTAGCAGCCACTTTAAAGAATATTATAGGTATGGCATCGAGAACTAAAACAAGAGCAACTGTCCCATCCAGAAATCCCACAGTGCAGCATCAATTCAAAAAGATTCAGGCACCCCAACATTCACCTGTCCACTACTCTAATTGAAAATAGAAATTTCTTTAAAAGAAGAATAAAAGAAATGCCTGTCCTATTTCCCTAAGGCCTTGGTGACCTGGGCTGCTGTCACATCACAGCAACCTGAGCAGACTCAGGAACCAAGAATGGACTGTTATGGGGCTGAGGGAGCTGGGGTGTATATGGCAGCCAGTGGGCCCCCCTTGATACTGAAGTGCCTGGTCTTGTCTCCATGGGACACCAAAATCCATATGCAGGCCAGCCTTCCCATAGATATGGCAAGGTACCAGCACCCAAAACTGGTGGAGGCTCTGGGCTTGAACAGTTGTGAAAATAACTCTTTTTTTTTGTCCCCCTAGTGGTGGGGTTCCCATTTTCAGCCTCTTTCCCTGGAGTCCCTCCACCAATGATGGTAGCATCCCATGCAAAGCACCATTCTTGAGTTAAGGTTTGGCTGTTGAAGGGTAAAGAAGAAGAACACGTAGTAAGAAGTGTCCTTCTTCTTCACTTGAGTGTTTCTTTGGGCAATTTACACTCTAATTTACAGCCTAGGAACCCGATTTTCTGTCGTTAAGACTCTGATTGCCCCAGGGACAAGAACTGAGCCTGAAGAAATGCTGCTGCCTTGTAACTATTTCTGGTAACGACAACTTGAAAACCAGTCCAAAAGGACACTTCATATTCACAAGGCCTGCAGGGCCCTAAATGACCCCTGAAGTGAAGTGAAGTGAAGCTCAGTCATGTCTGGCTCCTTGGAACCCCATCAACCGTAGCCTGCCAGGCTCCTCTGTCCATGCAAGAGCCTGCAGAAGGTAATAAATAGTAAGAGAATTCCAATCAGTGTTCACATTCAGTAGCCATTTCAAGAAGTAAATTTTAGTATCATTATAAAGTAAAAAAGAACATGAGAACTTTTCACCATTCCTAGTACATTAAGAAATGCAAATCAAATGACAATGAGATATCACCTGATAGCATCAGCACAAAGTCTACAAACAATGCAGCAGAGTCCATGGAGAAATGAGGGCCCTCCTATGCTGGTACTCAAAGTATTGACTGTTAGCAGCCACTTTAAAGAATATTATAGGTATGGCATCGAGAACTAAAACAAGAGCAACTGTCCCATCCAGAAATCCCACAGTGCAGCATCAATTCAAAAAGATTCAGGCACCCCAACATTCACCATGACCCTCTTCACAACAGTCAAAGCATGCAAGCATCCAAAACATCCATGCACACACCAACAGACACAGGTGTTCTACATACATACAATGGACTATCAGTCAGCCATTAAAAAAGAATGAGACCATGTCACCTGCGGCAACCTGGATGGATCTGGAGATGATCGCACTGAGTAAGTCTGACTGAGAAAGGCAAATTTCCCATGATATTGTATATAGGTGAAACAGAATAATGGATATAAATTTTGGCTCAGAATGGGAACAATGTGTCCTGGATTGAATGGTTTCTCTCCCTGAAGAAGGCCCACAAATATGCTTTTACAGGCTAAGGCTCAGTTCCATATTACAAAGCAGTATGAAGCCCCAGGAAACCAATTCATTCCCGTTGAAGGAACGTGACATCAATGTTGCCATACACATTTCTTGTTAGTGGCAAGCAAGCTGAGCTCGAGAGACTCGTTCAAGTTTCCACAGCTGAATTACAAGTTGAGGTTTCTGGAATGAGCTCATTATCGCTTACACCTGGGTGGAGTGAAGTCTTAATTGGCTCAAAGAGGCAAATGCTAAGACAGCCAGTTACAATGGAAAAACACCCTTCCCCAGGCTTTTGACACAGGAACAGGAACAATGTGTCCTGAATTGAACTGAGGGGGCTCAGGCTCCTTGGAACCCCATCAACCGTAGCCTGCCAGGCTCCTCTGTCCATGCAAGAGCCTGCAGAAGGTAATAAATAGTAAGAGAATTCCAATCAGTGTTCACATTCAGTAGCCATTTCAAGAAGTAAATTTTAGTATCATTATAAAGTAAAAAAGAACATGAGAACTTTTCACCATTCCTAGTACATTAAGAAATGCAAATCAAATGACAATGAGATATCACCTGATAGCATCAGCACAAAGTCTACAAACAATGCAGCAGAGTCCATGGAGAAATGAGGGCCCTCCTATGCTGGTACTCAAAGTATTGACTGTTAGCAGCCACTTTAAAGAATATTATAGGTATGGCATCGAGAACTAAAACAAGAGCAACTGTCCCATCCAGAAATCCCACAGTGCAGCATCAATTCAAAAAGATTCAGGCACCCCAACATTCACCATGACCCTCTTCACAACAGTCAAAGCATGCAAGCATCCAAAACATCCATGCACACACCAACAGACACAGGTGTTCTACATACATACAATGGACTATCAGTCAGCCATTAAAAAAGAATGAGACCATGTCACCTGCGGCAACCTGGATGGATCTGGAGATGATCGCACTGAGTAAGTCTGACTGAGAAAGGCAAATTTCCCATGATATTGTATATAGGTGAAACAGAATAATGGATATAAATTTTGGCTCAGAATGGGAACAATGTGTCCTGGATTGAATGGTTTCTCTCCCTGAAGAAGGCCCACAAATATGCTTTTACAGGCTAAGGCTCAGTTCCATATTACAAAGCAGTATGAAGCCCCAGGAAACCAATTCATTCCCGTTGAAGGAACGTGACATCAATGTTGCCATACACATTTCTTGTTAGTGGCAAGCAAGCTGAGCTCGAGAGACTCGTTCAAGTTTCCACAGCTGAATTACAAGTTGAGGTTTCTGGAATGAGCTCATTATCGCTTACACCTGGGTGGAGTGAAGTCTTAATTGGCTCAAAGAGGCAAATGCTAAGACAGCCAGTTACAATGGAAAAACACCCTTCCCCAGGCTTTTGACACAGGAACAGGAACAATGTGTCCTGAATTGAACTGTTTCACTCCCTGAAAAAGGCCCACAAAGATATTTTTACCAGTGCATGGCTCGATTCCACATTACAAAGTGGTACGAAGCCCCAGGAAACGAATTCTTTCTCATTGGAGGAGCTTGACATGAATGTCGACATACACATCTGTCATTAGTGGCAAATTTGCTGAGTTCGAGAGTCTCGTTCAGGGGTCCAAAGCCGAACTACAAGTTGGGGTTTCTGGAATGAGCTCATTATCCCTTTTACCTGTTTGGAGTGGAGTCTTAACTAGCTCAACGAGCCGAATGCTAAGACAGTGCGGTAAACTGGAAAACACTCTTCCCTATGCTTTTGACTCAGGAACAGGAACAATGTATCCTGGATTGAACTGGTTCACTCCCTGAAGAAGGCCCACAAAGATGCTTTTACCCATGTAAGGCTCGTTTCCACAGTACAAAGCGGTACAAAGCCCCAGGAAACAAATTCACTCCCATTGGAGGAGGGTGATGTGAATGTTAACATACACGTTTCTCATTAGTGGCAAATTTGCTGAGTTCGAGAGTCTCGTTCAGGGGTCCAAAGCCGAACTACAAGTTGGGGTTTCTGGAATGAGCTCATTATCCCTTTTACCTGTTTGGAGTGGAGTCTTAACTAGCTCAACGAGCCGAATGCTAAGACAGTGCGGTAAACTGGAAAACACTCTTCCCTATGCTTTTGACTCAGGAACAGGAACAATGTATCCTGGATTGAACTGGTTCACTCCCTGAAGAAGGCCCACAAAGATGCTTTTACCCATGTAAGGCTCGTTTCCACAGTACAAAGCGGTACAAAGCCCCAGGAAACAAATTCACTCCCATTGGAGGAGGGTGATGTGAATGTTAACATACACGTTTCTCATTAGTGGCAAATTCTCTGATCTCGAGAGGCTTGTTCAGGGGTCCAAAGTCAGACTACAAGTTGAGGTTTTGGGAACGAGCTCATTATTGCTTACACCTGGGTGGAGTGGAGTCCTAATTGGCTCTATGAGCCGAATGTTGAGACAGTGTGTTACACTTGAAAACACTCCTCTCAGTGCTTTTAACTCATGAACGGGAACAATGTGTCCTGGATTGAACTGGTCACCCCCTAAAGAAGGCCCACAAAGATGCTTTTACGGGCATGAGTTTCAGTTCCACATAACAAAACAATACGAATCCCCAGGAAATGAATTCAATCCTGTCAGAGGAGCGTGATGTCAATGTCGCCATGCACGTTTGTCATTAGCAGCAAAGCCCCTGAGCTTGAGAGCCTTGTTTGGGGGTCCAAATCTGAACTACAAGTTGAGGATTCGGGAACGAGCTCATTATCGCTTACACCTGGGTGGAGCAGAGTATTAATTGGCTCAACGAGGCAAATGCTGAAACAACGCGTTACACTGGAAAACACTCTTCCCTCTGCTTTTGACTCAGGAACAAGTACAGTGTCTTCTGGATTGAACTGGTTCACTACCTGATGAAGGCCAACCAACATGATTTTGTGTGTGGTAGGTTCGGTTCCACATTAAGAAGCTTTACGAAGCTCCAGGAGAATAATTCAATCCCGTCAGAGGAGCTTGATGTCATGGTCGCCAGACACGTTTCCCATTAGCAGCAAATTCGCTGAGCTTCAGAGGCTTGTTCGGGGGTCCAAAGCTGAACTACAAGTTGAGGTTTTTGGAACAAGCTCGTTATTGCTTACGCTTAGGTGGAGTGGGGTCTGAAATGGCTCAAGGAGGGGAATGCTAAGACAGTGCGTTGCACTGGAAAACACTCTTCCCTATGCTTTTGACACAGGGACGGCAACCATATGTCCTGGATTGCAGTGGTTGACTCCCCGAAGAAGGTCGACAAAGATACTTTTACCAGCGTAAGGCTCGGTTCTATATTACAAAGTGGTACGAAGCCCTTGGAAACAAATTCTTTCCTGTCAAGGGTGCGTGACATTCATGGCGACATACACTTATCTCATTAGAGGCAAGCTTGCTGAACTTGAGAGGCTCGTTCATGTTTCCACAGCTGAATTACAAGTTAAGATTTCTGGAATGAGCTCATTATGCCTTACAACTTGTTGGAGTGGAGTCTTAATTGGCTCAACGAGGTGAATGCTAAGACAGTGCATTTCACAGGAAAACACTCTTCCTGATGCTTTTGACTGAGGAATGGGAACAATGTGTCCTGGATTGAACGGTTTAACTACCTGAAGAAGGCCCACAAAGATGCTTATACTGGCGAAAGGCTCGGTTCTATATTACAAAGTGGTACGAAGCCCTTGGAAACAAATTCTTTCCTGTCAAGGGTGCGTGACATTCATGGCGACATACACTTATCTCATTAGAGGCAAGCTTGCTGAACTTGAGAGGCTCGTTCATGTTTCCACAGCTGAATTACAAGTTAAGATTTCTGGAATGAGCTCATTATGCCTTACAACTTGTTGGAGTGGAGTCTTAATTGGCTCAACGAGGTGAATGCTAAGACAGTGCATTTCACAGGAAAACACTCTTCCTGATGCTTTTGACTGAGGAATGGGAACAATGTGTCCTGGATTGAACGGTTTAACTACCTGAAGAAGGCCCACAAAGATGCTTATACTGGCGAAAGGCTAGGGTTTATATTACAAAGCAGTACAAAGTCCCAGGAAATGAATTGAATCCTGTCAGGAGGAGAGTAACGCCAATGTCATTATACACGTTTCTTGTTAGTGGAAAATATGCTGAGCTCGAGAGGCTTGTTCAGGCGTCCAAAGTCAGACTACAAGTTGAGGTCTCTAGAACGAGCTCATTATCATTTACACCTGAGTGGAGTGGAGTCCTAATTGGCTCAACGAGGTGAAAGCTAAGGCAGAGTGTTACAACAAAAAAAAAACTGTTCCCTATGCTTTTTACTCAGGAACAGGAACAATGTGTCCTGGATAGAATCAGTTCACTTCCCGAAGTCTGCCCACAAAGATGTTTTATGGGTTTAAATGTCGGTTTCAAATTACAAAGCAGTACA
Organism: Tragulus kanchil; assembly: GCA_022376925.1. Taxonomy (NCBI): domain Eukaryota; kingdom Metazoa; phylum Chordata; class Mammalia; order Artiodactyla; family Tragulidae; genus Tragulus; species Tragulus kanchil. Next base: position 75,792,156 of record JAIOJX010000024.1, on the reverse strand, counting down.
AAGCAGTATAAAGCTGCAGGAAATGAATTCAATCCCATCGGAGGAACGTGACATCAATGTCGCCATACACATTTGTCTTTAGCAGTACAACTTGCTGAATTCGAGAGGCTTGCTCGTGTTTCCACAGCCAAATTAAAAGTTGTGGTTTCTGGAACGAGCTCATTATCACTTTCACCTTTGTAGAGTGGAGTCTTAATTGGGTCAAGGAGCCAAATGCTAAGACAGCTTGTTAGACTGAAAAACACTCTTCCCTATGCTTTTGAATCAGTGCGATTTTCCAAGAGAATTCAATCCCATTGGAGGAGAGTGACGTCAATGTCACCAAACATGTATCAGGTTAGCAGTAAGTTCGTTGAGCTAGAGAGACTTGTTCAAGGTTCCAAAGCCAAACTACAAGGTGATGTTTGGGGAATGAGCTCATTATCACTTACACCTGGGTGGAGTGGAGTCTTAATTGGCTCAACAAGGCAAATGCTAAGACAGCGCGGTAAACCGGAAAGCATTCTTCCCTACACTTTTTTTTTTTAAAGATTTATTTATTTATTTACTTTGGGCGGGGATCGGGTTGGGGAGGGAGGGGAGTGGGCGGGCCACTTCTATTGGTCTTTCATTTCTCCATTTTCATTCGTCTTTGTTCTTTGGCTCCTGTGGGCCTCCCATCGCGGTGGCGTCTGTTGTTGCAGAGCACCGGCTCTGTGCGCATGCGCCCCACAGCTCTGGCTCGGTGATTGGACACATCAGTCCAGCCGCTCCGCGACACGTGGGATCTTCCCAGGCCAGGGATCGAACCGGTGCCCCTTGCACTGCAAGGCAGTGTCCTTACCCACTGGACCATCAGGGGAAGCCCTTCCCTACACTTTTGACTCATGAATGGGAACAATGTATCCTGGATTGAACGATTTCTCCCCTAAAGAAGGCCCACAAAGATGCTTTTGCCGGCATAAGGCTCAGTTCCATATTACATTGCTGTACGAAGCTCCAGGAAACCAATTCATTCCCGTCAGAGGAGCGTGACGTGAATGTCGACATACATGTTTCTCTTTAGCAAGAAATATGCTGAGTTTGAGAGGCTTATTCGGGCGTCCAAAGCCAAACTACAAGTTGAGGTTTCGGGAACGAACTCATTATCGCTTACACCTGGGTGGAGTGGAGTCTTAAGAGGCTCAACCTGCCGAATGCTGAGACAGTGTGTTACACTTGAAAACACTCTTCCCTGTGCTTTTGACTCATGAATGGGAACAATGTGTCCTGGATTGAACTGGTTTGCTCCCAGAAGATTGCCCACAAACATGCTTTTACCGGCGTAAGCTTTGGTTCCACATTACAAAACATTACGGAGTCCTAGGAAACTAATTCATTCCCATCGGAGGAGTGTGATGTCAATGTCGCCATACATGTTGTCATTAGCAGCAAACCCCCTGAGCTCAAAAGGCTTGTTTGGGGTCCAAAGCTGAACTACAAGTTGAGATTTTGGGAATGTGCTTATTATGCTTTCACCTGGGTGGAATGGAGTCTTAATTGGCTCAGCAAGGCAAATGCTTAGACAGCGTGTTACACCGGAAAACACTCTTCCCTATGCTTTTGACTCAGGAACGGGTACAATGTGTCCTGGATTGAACTGGTTTGCTCCCAGAAGATTGCCCACAAACATGCTTTTACCGGCGTAAGCTTTGGTTCCACATTACAAAACATTACGGAGTCCTAGGAAACTAATTCATTCCCATCGGAGGAGTGTGATGTCAATGTCGCCATACATGTTGTCATTAGCAGCAAACCCCCTGAGCTCAAAAGGCTTGTTTGGGGTCCAAAGCTGAACTACAAGTTGAGATTTTGGGAATGTGCTTATTATGCTTTCACCTGGGTGGAATGGAGTCTTAATTGGCTCAGCAAGGCAAATGCTTAGACAGCGTGTTACACCGGAAAACACTCTTCCCTATGCTTTTGACTCAGGAACGGGTACAATGTCTTTTGGATTGAACTGGCTCACTACCTGATGAAGGCCAACCAACATGGTTTTGTGTGTGGTAGGATTGGTTCCACATTAGGTAGAAGTGTGAAACTCCAGGAGAATTCAGTTATGTTGGCGGAGCATTAGGCCGATGTCTCCACACACGTTTCTTGTTAGTAGCAAATGCGCTGAGCTCGGGAGGCTTGTTCTGGGTCCCGTTATCAAACAATATACTTGAGGTTTCTGGAATGAGATCATTATCACTCACACCTGACTGGAGTATAGTTTTAATTGGTTAAATGAGGCAATTGCTAAGACAGTGTGTTACACCGGAGAACAATCTTCCCTATGCTTTTGACTCAGGTATGGGAACAATGTGTCCTGGATTGGAGTGGTTCACTACCCGATGAAGGCCAACCAGCATGATTTTGTGTGTGGAAGAATCGGTTCCACAATAAGAAGCAGTATGAAGCTCCAGGAGAGGAGTTCAATAATGTTGGAGGTGCGTGACATCAATGTCACCATACATGTATCTCTTTAGCTGTAAGCTCGCTGAGTTCAAGCGATTTGTTCAGGGTTCCAAAGCCAAACTACAATTTGAGGTTTTTGGAATGAGTTCTGTCACGGGCACCATGCTGGAGCTTACTCTGATTACTATTCTTTCTAGTTCTCACTAGAGACACTATATTAAATAGTTCAGAGACTTTTTTGCAAACAGAGTGTAGTCCCCTCAGGGTGTGAGCCTAGGACTTTGACAATAAAGTGTCATGGTCTCGAGTATTGTCAAACCAAGAGTGGGTTTATTAATCATCAAATAAAGGCAAGCACAAATAATCAGAAATAATCAGAACTCAATCAAATGCAAACAGATGTTCTTACCCCAGAACTGGAGAATCTCAACCTCACATCGGGCGCAGCCGATCTCTGTGGGCGAGCCTCCCGCACAATCTTCCTTCATCCTTTTTATATTTTTTCCAACTGGAAATATCAAGTTAATTACTAATCATGAAGAAGCTTTTTGTCCCTCTAGAGATGGAAAAGAGGTCATCACTGGAGCTGTTTCTCCTCCACGGACAACTTTGCTCTCGAGGAGAAACATTCTTACAATTCTGTGGGGCCCTAAATGAAAGAGGGCCTTTGCAAGCATAAGGAAGGAAGAGACAAGGGCATGATCTACGCATGATTGCTTGACTGATTTAGCAATGATTGATTGGTTTAACTATGGGAAATCCCTTAGGAAACTCCCTTCACTTGCCTATATGAGCTGTAAGTCTGCACTAATAAAGTGGAGCTGCTTCAATGGAATCCCTGTCGCATCTGATTGTCTCTCGCTCACTGAGGGGCTGGGTTGGCAGACAGCAGGCTCACCCCTCTCCGATCTCGCCGCCATTTCTCCTCTGCGGGCTGGCCCTGCAGAAGCTGGCACCCAAAGTGGGGCTCAAGAGAGAAAGGCAGCTCACCGTGCGGCTTTGAAAGAGAAGTGACGAATGGCCATCTAAGGCTCCAGCATGGCACTTACCTCAAGAGAAGCATCAGATCGGGGTAATCTGGATGTCAGGGTGAGTTTCCCCTTTTTCTGCTATTCCCAAGAGGGTGGGGATTTAGGGTAGTGACAAAAAACTGAACACTGCTTTTCCTTGTTCGTCCTTCTTTACTTCAATTCCTACTTTCACTTTTCTTTCTTTCTTTCTTACTTTCACTTTGACTCTTTCTCGAGACGTTCAGCGAACGAGTGGATGGTCACAGGGGCTACTGACAGGTCCTGGCAGAGCCACTGTCTGGCAGACCTAGAAGGCCCCATGACAGTCCACTTCAGTAGCGGGAGCCCGACTGGATGAAGGTCTCCTTTATCTACATTCCGATCTGAGGACTTGGCCTGTAACTCTCCCTCACGGGCATGGCTCAGGCACTTAAAAGCCATTAGGGCTCCTGCCGCTTGAAGACTCCCATGACAGGATAAGGGGGTCACGGAACGGGCCAAAGACTCTTAGAGCGCCCACCCCCAGCAAGACAATGTCCATGCAACACTAGGGACTTCTTCACCATTTCACAAGCACGACATAAGCCAGACCTCCTGGACGCCACCACACCCATTAGGGTTTTTGGTGGTTGTCCTCAATAGTCTTTTCTTTTCTGCTTTCTTTCAACAACATAGGAAACTATATCCACAAATCTGATAATATAGACAGAAATTATGAACCTACTAGCAAAGCCTGGGACCCCTTTAAAAATGAAGAAAAAACTAGTGATGATGAGAGTTCCCCCAGTCACTCGAGGTCAAGTCCTCAAGAAAGAAGACTGTATCCCACACTGCCCCCCCCCCCTTAGAAGAGATCACAGGGACATCATGGGGAGGAAAGGCACTGGGGTCACCTTGGAGAGGGAGGACCTATCCCGAAGACCCTTGGGGATCCTCAGCACCATTCATAGGCCCAACCCAAGTTTTTCCTGTAAACGTTAAACCGGGGGGAAACAGACTGGCTGCCTGGTATCTATGGGAGGCCAATGATCTAAAAGAACTCAAGAAGGCTGTAGCAGAGGATGGCCCAAACTCCTCATGGGCAGAAACCATACTCCAAGGGCTAGCCCACCAACCTTGTACCACCCAAGATTGGAAGATACTATGTAAGATCCAGTAACACTTATATCAAATGGTGTGCCTTCTTCAAAGAGGAATGTCATGCTCAGGCAGAAAGAAACCAGGCTGCCAATCCGTCATTCCAGTAATTTTTGGAATGCTATCGGGAACGGCGGACCAGTGGAGCACTGGTATACTGCAGGCCACCATTCCTGCCCCTTATCAAGACCAAGTATGGACTATATGTCTGGCTGCCTGGAAGAAACTTGCTGAGGGCCCTACTGAACCCCCCATATCGGGTGTAGCACAAAAGAATAACAAAGACCTCGCCACTTTTGTAGATCGCGTAGAAAAGAGCCTACAGAGAAAATTCCCTCCAGGGCCTTTAAGAGATCAGTTCCTCAAAATGCTAGTTTGGGAGGGAATGAATACAGACCATAAATTGACCTGAGAAGGGCAAAAAGATCATTCCATTGAGCAATGGATTGTGTGCTCTAAAGATATATGCACACAAAGTCACCAAGCCCGCTCTATCACCAGTGCTCTCCAGGCTCAAACTGAGGCTCTCTCTGAGGCTATGACTAAAACCTTATCCACTGTAATGGCTACAGGCAGGGCCTCATCCCAGCAGCCCCCCACCTCACCCAAATCAGGCCACTGCTTTAACTGCAGCCAACCAGGGCACTTTAAGAGAGAGTGCCCCCAAAGAGATAAGAAAACATCCAACCGAAAAGCCCCCACTACTCCATGCCCTCGATGTAAAACGGGATATCACTGGAAAATAGTCTGAAGGCTAAATATGATAAAGATGGCAAGCCTTTAAACTAGATGAGGTGCAACTCCCAGCCCCGTCACCTCAAGGGGGACCCTTTGCATTGCCCGACAATATTGAAAAGCTCCTTGGAAAATTGCTCCTCGAATGCAATTCTCACTGGCCTCCTACAAAGCTAATAAGAACCACCAAGACCCCAAGACCACCCAGAGCCAACTGGACTGTGCCTATAGTGCCTGGTCTAAGACCCAAAATGGGTATCCGCATAGAAGGGAAAAGGTTTCGATGTTTAATTGATACAGGGGCCAATTGGATCATCCTAAGATCAGAGGAGGTCCCACCTAACTGGAAAGTGGTCCCAGGGCCTCAAATATTGGGTGTCAGAGGACAGACTCAATCCAACGAGACCACAGAATGGCTCACCTGGAAAGATGCTGATGGCACTACAGGCAAAGTCTGACCCCTTATAGCGGCCAGGCTAAATGCCAACTTGTTGGGCCAAGATATTTTAGGAGAAGTAAATGCTTACATTACAACCTATCATAAAGGCTTTCCTGATGATTTACTTGATGAAGAATATTAACAACAACTCAACTACCCATCCCATCCAAACTATAGGGGGGACCTTAAATTTGAAAAGATGCATAAGGGAGAGCGGTTTACCTGATGGAAGACACACCCCTAATCCTAGAGGCCACTGCCCCTCAAGTCCCTCTGATACAATGGAGACCTGGACCCCCAATATGGGTGGAGCAGTGGCCTCTTCCATCTGCTAAGTTACAAGCCCTCAAAGACATCATAGTTGAACAGCTAGAATTGGGACATATACACCCTTCTACTAGTCCATGAAGATAACAGCACAATCACTTCCCTCATGATACAAGCCCACACCCTATTATCCAAAAGGGAAAAAACCCTTCCAACACATTCGTACACCACCTTGGGAAGGTGCCCTCAAACCCCAAATCAGGCCACTGCTTTAACTGCAGCCAACCAGGGCACTTTAAGAGAGAGTGCCCCCAAAGAGATAAGAAAACATCCAACCGAAAAGCCCCCACTACTCCATGCCCTCGATGTAAAACGGGATATCACTGGAAAATAGTCTGAAGGCTAAATATGATAAAGATGGCAAGCCTTTAAACTAGATGAGGTGCAACTCCCAGCCCCGTCACCTCAAGGGGGACCCTTTGCATTGCCCGACAATATTGAAAAGCTCCTTGGAAAATTGCTCCTCGAATGCAATTCTCACTGGCCTCCTACAAAGCTAATAAGAACCACCAAGACCCCAAGACCACCCAGAGCCAACTGGACTGTGCCTATAGTGCCTGGTCTAAGACCCAAAATGGGTATCCGATAGAAGGGAAAAGGTTTCGATGTTTAATTGATACAGGGGCCAATTGGATCATCCTAAGATCAGAGGAGGTCCCACCTAACTGGAAAGTGGTCCCAGGGCCTCAAATATTGGGTGTCAGAGGACAGACTCAATCCAACGAGACCACAGAATGGCTCACCTGGAAAGATGCTGATGGCACTACAGGCAAAGTCTGACCCCTTATAGCGGCCAGGCTAAATGCCAACTTGTTGGGCCAAGATATTTTAGGAGAAGTAAATGCTTACATTACAACCTATCATAAAGGCTTTCCTGATGATTTACTTGATGAAGAATATTAACAACAACTCAACTACCCATCCCATCCAAACTATAGGGGGGACCTTAAATTTGAAAAGATGCATAAGGGAGAGCGGTTTACCTGATGGAAGACACACCCCTAATCCTAGAGGCCACTGCCCCTCAAGTCCCTCTGATACAATGGAGACCTGGACCCCCAATATGGGTGGAGCAGTGGCCTCTTCCATCTGCTAAGTTACAAGCCCTCAAAGACATCATAGTTGAACAGCTAGAATTGGGACATATACACCCTTCTACTAGTCCATGAAGATAACAGCACAATCACTTCCCTCATGATACAAGCCCACACCCTATTATCCAAAAGGGCTCAACACATTTACGTACACCACCTTAGGGGTCACCAAAATCTACCTGGACTACTCTCAACTGGAAATTTCTTAGCTGACAAGACGACTTCCTATAAAATTCAAGTATATAACCTACAAGATGCCCATGACCTTCACGATCTAACCCATATCAACTGGAGAGGGTTACATAAAAAATCCCCGCAAATCCCCATCCAAGATTTAAAGAAAATCATACATACTTGTAAGTTTTGCCTCCCTCACTTACAAGTTCCTTCCTTACTGTCGCTGGGAGTAAACTCTTGAGGACTGAGGGCTAATATGTTGTGGCAAACAGATGTCACTCACTTTTCCCCCTTCGGAAAACTCAAGTACATCTTTGTATCCATTGATACTTACTCCCATGCCTGCTTGGTCACAGCCCATACAGGAGAAAAAGCAAAGCATGCCCAGAATCATTTCTTACAATGCTTTGCAACTCTGGGTCTACCTTATCAGATAAAAACGGACAATGATCCCTGCTTTGTTAGCAAAAATTTACAAAACTTCTTTCAACAATGGCACATTCACCACATCACCAGGATCCCATACAACCCTCAAGGACAGGACATAATTGAACATCATCATCAAAACTTGAAGGCCCAAGTACAAAAAACAAAAAGGGGGAATAAGCCCTCAACAGCAACTCGGAATGACACTCTTTGCTCTAAACATTTTAAATGTCTCAAAAAATGAACTGATGTCACCCTTTCAAAAACACTGGTCCAATCAAGAAATAAAACCTGAAATACAAGTGAGATGGAAGGACCCTATCACTGGCCAATGGAAGGGGCCTGATCCGCTCTTTAAGATGGGGAGAGGATTTGGGTGCATATTCCCCATTGGGGATCTCAGCCCTTTATGGGTACCAGTGAGAAATCTTAAATTTATGCCACAAAACAGGGATCAAACCTTAGAATCTGCCGCAGATAAAAATAGATGACCACATATCAAGCCCAAGAACAGAAAGTTCCTGAGGCATCTCTCTCTCTTTCTCTTTTTTTCAGGCAAGGGATGCGGCGACCCTGGTGGACTCTGCTTCTAGTAATCACTGGACTGCTCATCATCTCTTTGCTGGTGACCATCATCGCTCTAGCTATACAGACCTTCTTGGACTCCCTAGAGACCGGCTCTAATAGCACACTAGGCTGCTAACCACGAGGGTGATATTAATCTTCTTTGAATTCTATCTTTCTATAGCTCTGGTTACCAGGGAGCTATTATGGGGACTCGTGGTCAATCCATGAATCTTACGCCCCCTGAGTTGGGAGACTATGCCACAAGCCTATCATTGTCCCAGCCATTTATACCTGGGGAGGGGGAGGCCTTGTCCCAGGCTTGAGACAAAGATAATTAATGCATCCAACATTAATGTAAACTTAACAGACATTTATAGACAGTTACAACAAAAAAATAATTATGCTTGCCCAGGTCCTAGAAGATGAGCCCCCCGTTGGGCAAAATCCCTGGGTCAATCTGGCCCTCCAAGAAATCACTCGAGACATATAATGAGGCCTTCAAATAAAAAACGTTCTAAAGACTCCGTGCAGCCCCCCAAGATGGCTGGTTAGCCAATGACAGGTAAGATCCTCAGAGGAGGACAACCTAAGACATGCACAGCCTCTGGGGGTGGGGGGCTGCTGACGAGGCTAGAGGCTGACTGCCTCTTTGCTCTATGCCTTGCCTCATCAAGAACCTCTTAATTTTAAAATAAAAGAGGGGTAGATGTGGGGCCCTAAATGAAAGAGGGCCTTTGCAAGCATAAGGAAGAGATGAGGGCGTGATCTACACATGATTGCTTGACCTTTAGCTTGATTGGCTTAACTATGGGAAATCCCCTAGGAAACTCCCTTCACTTGCGTATATAAGCTGTAAGTCTGCACTAATAAAGCGGAGCTGCTTCAACGGTATCCCTGTCACGTCTGATTGTCTCTCGCTCGCCGAGGGGCTGGGTTGGCGGACAGCAGGCTCACCCCTCTCTGATCTTCCCGTGGCCTGGCCACGGCAATCCCGCCGCCATTTCTCCTCTGAGGGCTGGCCCCACAATTCTTAAGTTACAAAAGGCGTTTTGGGTTGTAAAATGTTTCATTATCATTAAAAAGCGGGTAAGAGGAAGAACCTTTGTGCTTTGTATTGGTCTCAGAGAGGCGAGGCTTGCAGGCAGTGCATATCCTTAGTGTGAGGAGACATTTGTCTGCTCAGCTCGGATATCTTTTCTTAATCTTTCCTGTGAGAAGCAAACATGCCTTTAGTTGCTCATGACAGCTCATTGTTGCTTACACCGGGTGGATGCAGCCTTAATTGGCTTAAGGAAGCGAATGCTAAGACAGTGCTTTATACGGGAAAATGCTCTTCTCTACGTTTTTGACTCTGGAACGGGAACAATGTGTTCTGGACTGAACTGGATCACTCCCAAAGAAGGCCTACAAAGGTGCTTTTACCAGCATTAGGCTCGGTTCTCATTACAAAGCAGTCAACCCCAAAAGAATTCTATCCTACGTCCCAGGCTTGAAAAATAATTAATGCATCCAACATTAATGTAAACTTAACAGACATTTATAGACAGTTACAACAAAAAAATAATTATGCTTGCCCAGGTCCTAGAAGATGAGCCCCCCGTTGGGCAAAATCCCTGGGTCAATCTGGCCCTCCAAGAAATCACTCGAGACATATAATGAGGCCTTCAAATAAAAAACGTTCTAAAGACTCCGTGCAGCCCCCCAAGATGGCTGGTTAGCCAATGACAGGTAAGATCCTCAGAGGAGGACAACCTAAGACATGCACAGCCTCTGGGGGTGGGGGGCTGCTGACGAGGCTAGAGGCTGACTGCCTCTTTGCTCTATGCCTTGCCTCATCAAGAACCTCTTAATTTTAAAATAAAAGAGGGGTAGATGTGGGGCCCTAAATGAAAGAGGGCCTTTGCAAGCATAAGGAAGAGATGAGGGCGTGATCTACACATGATTGCTTGACCTTTAGCTTGATTGGCTTAACTATGGGAAATCCCCTAGGAAACTCCCTTCACTTGCGTATATAAGCTGTAAGTCTGCACTAATAAAGCGGAGCTGCTTCAACGGTATCCCTGTCACGTCTGATTGTCTCTCGCTCGCCGAGGGGCTGGGTTGGCGGACAGCAGGCTCACCCCTCTCTGATCTTCCCGTGGCCTGGCCACGGCAATCCCGCCGCCATTTCTCCTCTGAGGGCTGGCCCCACAATTCTTAAGTTACAAAAGGCGTTTTGGGTTGTAAAATGTTTCATTATCATTAAAAAGCGGGTAAGAGGAAGAACCTTTGTGCTTTGTATTGGTCTCAGAGAGGCGAGGCTTGCAGGCAGTGCATATCCTTAGTGTGAGGAGACATTTGTCTGCTCAGCTCGGATATCTTTTCTTAATCTTTCCTGTGAGAAGCAAACATGCCTTTAGTTGCTCATGACAGCTCATTGTTGCTTACACCCGGGTGGATGCAGCCTTAATTGGCTTAAGGAAGCGAATGCTAAGACAGTGCTTTATACGGGAAAATGCTCTTCTCTACGTTTTTGACTCTGGAACGGGAACAATGTGTTCTGGACTGAACTGGATCACTCCCCAAAGAAGGCCTACAAAGGTGCTTTTACCAGCATTAGGCTCGGTTCTCATTACAAAGCAGTACAAAGCCCCAGAGAACGAATTCTATCCTGTCTGAGGAGAGTGACATTAAGGTTGCCATACACGTTTCTTGTTAGCGGCAAATTCACAGAGCTCGAGAGTCTTGTTCATGAGTCCAAAGCCAAACGACAAGTTTAGGTTTCAGAAACAAGCTCATTATCCCTTTCACCTGGGTGGAATGGAGTCTTAATTGGCTCAATGAGCCAAATGTTAAGACAGCATGTTTCACTGGAAAACACTCTTCCCTACACTTTTGACTCAGGAATGGGAACAATGTGTCCTCGATTGAACAGTTTCTTTCCCTGATGAAAGCCCACAAAGATGCTTATACTGGCGTTAGGATCTTGGTTCCATATTACAAAGCAGTACGAAGCCCCAGGAAACCAATTCATTCCCGTCGGAGTAACATAACCTCAATGTTGGCATACACATTTCTCATTACCTGCAAATTCACTAAGCTCAAGAAGTTTATTTAGCTGTCCAAAGCCGAATTACAAGTTGAGGTTTTGGGAACGAGCGCATGATCGCTTTCACCTGAGTGGAATGGAGTCTTAATTGGCTCAACAAGGTGAATGCTCAGGCAGCGCGTTACACAGAAAAACACTCTTCCCTACTCTTTTGACTCAGGAATGGGAACCATATGTCGTCGATTGAACTGGTTCACTCTGCATAGAAGCCCCCAAAATATGCTTTTACTGGCATAAAGCTCAGTTCTACATTACAAAGTTGTACGAAGCCCCACAAAATGAATTCTTCCCTGTTGGAGGTGCGTGATGTCAGTGTCTGCATACACGTTTCTCGTTAGTGGCAAGCTAGCTGAGCTCATGTGGGTTATTCAGGTTTCCACAGCCTAATTACAAGTTGAGCTTTCTGGAACGAGCTCATGATCACTTTCACCTGGGTGGAGTGGAGTTTTAATTGGCTCAATGAGGTGTATGATGAGAAACCACGTTATACCCCCAAACACTCTTCCCTAGGCTTTTGAGTCAGGAAAGGGAACAATGCATCCTGGATTGAACTGGTTCACTCCTCAAAGAAGGCCGACAAATATGCTTTTACTGGCTTAAGACTCGATTCCACATTATACTGCAGTATGAAGCTCCAGGAAACGAATTAATTCCCACTGGAGAGGCGGGATGTCAATGTCGCCATACACATTTTTTGTTAGCGGCAAATTCGCTGAGTTCAAGAGGCTTGTTCGAGAGTCCTAAGCTGAATTACAGGTTGATGTTTCTGGGACGAGCTAATTATTGCTTTCACTGGGTAGAGTGGAGTGTTAATTGACTCAACAAAGTGAATGGTAAGACAGTGCGTTACACCGAAAAACACTCTTCCCTACTCTTTTCACTCAGGAATGGGAACAATGTGTCCAGGATAGAACTGATTCACTCCCCAAAGAAGGCCCACACATATGCTTTTAACGACGTTTGGCTTGGTTCCATATTAGACAGCAGGATGAAACTCTAGGAAACGAACTCAATCCCATCAGAAGAGTGGGACGTCAATGTCGCCATACAAGTTTCTCTTTAGCAGAAAAATTACTGAGTTCGAGAGTCTTGTTTGGAGGTTCAAAGATGAACTACAAGTAGAGGTTTTTTGGGGCCAGCTCATTATCACTTACACCTGCATGCGGTGAAGTCCTAATTGGCTGAATGAGGCTAATGATCAGACACTGCATTGCACCAGAAAACACTCTTTCCTACTCTTTTAACTCAGGAATGGGAACAATGTGTCCAGGATAGAACTGATTCACTCCCCAAAGAAGGCCCACACATATGCTTTTAACGACGTTTGGCTTGGTTCCATATTAGACAGCAGGATGAAACTCTAGGAAACGAACTCAATCCCATCAGAAGAGTGGGACGTCAATGTCGCCATACAAGTTTCTCTTTAGCAGAAAAATTACTGAGTTCGAGAGTCTTGTTTGGAGGTTCAAAGATGAACTACAGGTAGAGGTTTTTGGAGCCAGCTCATTATCACTTACACCTGCATGCGGTGAAGTCCTAATTGGCTGAATGAGGCTAATGATCAGACACTGCATTGCACCAGAAAACACTCTTTCCTACTCTTTTAACTCAGGAACGGGAACAGTGTGTCCTGGATTGAACTGGTTCAATCCCAGAAAAAGGACGAAACAAATGCATTTGTGTGTAAAAGGTGTGGTTCCACCTTAGAAAGCAGCACAAACCCCGAGAAAATGAATTTAATCCCATCAGAGGAGCATGACATGAATGTCAACATTCACGTTTCTCGTTAGTGGCAAATTTCCTGAGCTCAAGAAGCTTGTTTGGGGTCCAAATACGAACTACAAGTTGAGGTTTCACCAACGAGCTCATTACCACTTACACCTGGGTGGAGTGGAGTCTTAATTGGCTCAATGAGGCGAATGTTAATACAGCACGTTACACCAGAAAACACTCTTCCCTACCCTTTTAACTCATGATTGGGAATAGTGTGTCCTGGATTGTACTTGTTCACTACCCAATGAAGGCCAACAAACATGGCTAAGTGTGCAGAAGGTTTGGATTCACATTATGAAGCAGTGAGAAACTCCAGGAGAAGAACTCAATAGCATCGAAGGAGCATGATGTCAATGTCGCCAACAAGTATGTCATCAGTGGCAAGCTCGCTGAGCTCAACTGACTTGTTCGGGGTTCCAAAGCCAGACCACAAGTTGAGGTTTCGGGAATGTGCTCATTATCGCTTACACCTGGAAGGACTGGAGTCTTAATTTGCTCAACGAGACGAATGCTAAGACAATACATTACACCGGAAAACACTCTTCGCTACACTTTTGACTCAGGAATGGGAATAATGTCTCATGGACTGAACTGGTTCACTCCCCGAAAAAGACCCACAAAGATGCTTTTACTGGCGTATGGCTCGGTTCCACATTACAAAACATTACGAAGCCCTAGGAAATGAATTCATTCCCATCGGACGAGGGTGACGTCAATGTCGCCATATGCGTTTATCATTAGGGGCAAATTCGCTAAGCTCGAGAGGCTTGTTCAGGTTTCCAGAGTCAAATTACAAGTTGAGGTTTCTGGAATGAGCTCATTATCATGGGTGAACTGGAGTCTTAATTGGCTCAACAAGGCAGATGTTAAGATGGCGCATTACACCAGAAAATATTCTTCCCTATACTTTTGACACAGGAACAGGAACAGTGTGTCCTGGACTGAACCTCCTCACTACCCAGTGAAGGCCAACAAACATGCTTCAGTGTGTGGAAGATTCGGTTCCACATTATGAAGTAGTGTGAAACTCCAGGAGAAGAATTCAACAACTTCGAAGGATCGTGACATCAATGTCGCCAAACATGTATCTCGTTAGAGGCAACTTCGCCTAGATTGAGAGACTTCTTCAGGATTCCAAAGCCAAACTACAAGTTGAGGTTTTGGGAACAAGCTCATTATCACTTACAGCTGGGTGCAGTGGAGTCTTAATCACCTCAGCGAGGCGAATGGTAAGACACCACGTTACACCGGAATACACTCTTCCCTATGCTTTTGACTCAGGAACGGGAACAATGGGTCCTTTATTGAACTGGTTAACTCCCCGCTGAAGGTCAACACAGATGCTTCTGTGTGCAGAAGATTCAGTTCCACATTAGAAAGCAGTACAAATGCAGAAAAAAAGAATTCAATTCCATTGGAGAAGCATGTTGTCAATATCCCCATACACATTTCTCATTAGTGGCAAATGCGCTGAGCTCGAGAGGCTTTTTGGGTTTTCGCAGCCGAACTACCAGTTGGGGTTTCAGGAATGAGCTCATTATTGCTTACACCTGGGTGATGTGGAGCCTTAATCGGCTCAACGACGTGAATGCTTAGATCGCACGTTGCACAGGAAAACACTTTTCCATATGCTTTTGACTCAGGAACGGGAACAATGGGTCCTTTATTGAACTGGTTAACTCCCCGCTGAAGGTCAACACAGATGCTTCTGTGTGCAGAAGATTCAGTTCCACATTAGAAAGCAGTACAAATGCAGAAAAAAAGAATTCAATTCCATTGGAGAAGCATGTTGTCAATATCCCCATACACATTTCTCATTAGTGGCAAATGCGCTGAGCTCGAGAGGCTTTTTGGGTTTTCGCAGCCGAACTACCAGTTGGGGTTTCAGGAATGAGCTCATTATTGCTTACACCTGGGTGATGTGGAGTCTTAATCGGCTCAACGAGGTGAATGCTTAGATAGCACGTTGCACAGGAAAACACTTTTCCATACTCTTTTAACTCTGGAACAGGAACAATGGGTCCTAGGTTGAACTGGTTCATTCCCCCCAAATAGATGCTTTTGTGTGCAGAAGGTTCAGTGCCACATTAGAAAACAATACAAAACACAAGGAAACGAATTTAATCCCATTGGAAGAGAGTGATGTCATGTCACCATACACGTTTCTCATTAGCTGCAAAGTCGCTGAGCTCGAGATGCTTTTTCGGGGACCCAATGCTGAACTACAGGTTGAAGTTTCTGAAACGAGCTCATTATTGCTTTCACCTGGGTGGAGTGGAGTCTTCATTGGCTCAGCGAGCCAAATGCTAAGACAGCACGTTATACAGAAAAACACTCTTCACTCCGCTTTTGACTCAGGAATGGGAACCATATGTCCTGGATTGAAATGGTTGACTCCTCGAAGAAGATTCACAAAGATGCTTTTACTGGCATACAGCTAGGTTCCACATTACAAACATAACGAAGCCCCAGGAAACGAATTCATTCCCATTGGAGGAGGGTGACATCAATGTCTCCATAAGTGTTTCTTGTTCTCTTTACTAACACCTAGGTAAACACCTTTGTTTTTGAGGAAAAACATTTGTTTATAGAGAAAACATTCTTACAATTCTTAATCTACAAAGGGGATTATGAAGGGAGTTGTAAAGTGTTACATTATCACTACAAAGGGCACACGTGGAAAAGTTTTGTCTAGGTAAACATCTCTATCCATGTTTGTCAAAGGTGATAGTTTAAGTCTATAAATTGCTAACTTTATGAGTGGGGCTATTTCAGGCCCAGGCTTTTATCAGTAAAAGTATTAGCTACTTAGTCATCCTTGGTGGAGGTCTCAGAGAGGCGGAATTGTAGGCAGCACTTATCGCTAGTGTGAGGAGACATTTGTCTTCTTGGCCTGGATATCTTTTCTTGATCTTTTATGTGAGAAGTGAATATGAAACCATCCCCTCGTATTAATGACCACCCTTGTGGGAGCATTCGACATACCCACCAAGTTAGAGTAGAGGGGTCTTCTTCCCCTCACAATGGCATTCCCTGCAAATAACCTAACTATTTTTCCTCATCACTTTACCCATCAGAACTGTTCTCCTTGCAATTAGGGTCCCAATATCTGTCAGTGAAGATGTTTTCACTTGCCCATGACACACATTTCACTGAAAAACCCTTTTCCCTAATATTTTGATTGAGGTAATGGAAACTTAGTCCTATATTGGGCTTTTTCACTCCAGAAAGAAGACCTAGAATGCTGCATTTCTCTGTGTAATGTTTGGGTCTAAATTTCCAAACAAGAAGAAGCACCAGGAAGCCTATTAAATCCTCAGAGGAAATTTACTTAAATGACACTAAAAGTGTTTCCTCTTTGTTTCTTTTAAAGTCGCTGAGCTCGAGATGCTTTTCGGGGACCCAATGCTGAACTACAGGTTGAAGTTTCTGAAACGAGCTCATTATTGCTTTCACCTGGGTGGAGTGGAGTCTTCATTGGCTCAGCGAGCCAAATGCTAAGACAGCACGTTATACAGAAAAACACTCTTCACTCCGCTTTTGACTCAGGAATGGGAACCATATGTCCTGGATTGAAATGGTTGACTCCTCGAAGAAGATTCACAAAGATGCTTTTACTGGCATACAGCTAGGTTCCACATTACAAACATAACGAAGCCCCAGGAAACGAATTCATTCCCATTGGAGGAGGGTGACATCAATGTCTCCATAAGTGTTTCTTGTTCTCTTTACTAACACCTAGGTAAACACCTTTGTTTTTGAGGAAAAACATTTGTTTATAGAGAAAACATTCTTACAATTCTTAATCTACAAAGGGGATTATGAAGGGAGTTGTAAAGTGTTACATTATCACTACAAAGGGCACACGTGGAAAAGTTTTGTCTAGGTAAACATCTCTATCCATGTTTGTCAAAGGTGATAGTTTAAGTCTATAAATTGCTAACTTTATGAGTGGGGCTATTTCAGGCCCAGGCTTTTATCAGTAAAAGTATTAGCTACTTAGTCATCCTTGGTGGAGGTCTCAGAGAGGCGGAATTGTAGGCAGCACTTATCGCTAGTGTGAGGAGACATTTGTCTTCTTGGCCTGGATATCTTTTCTTGATCTTTTATGTGAGAAGTGAATATGAAACCATCCCCTCGTATTAATGACCACCCTTGTGGGAGCATTCGACATACCCACCAAGTTAGAGTAGAGGGGTCTTCTTCCCCTCACAATGGCATTCCCTGCAAATAACCTAACTATTTTTCCTCATCACTTTACCCATCAGAACTGTTCTCCTTGCAATTAGGGTCCCAATATCTGTCAGTGAAGATGTTTTCACTTGCCCATGACACACATTTCACTGAAAAACCCTTTTCCCTAATATTTTGATTGAGGTAATGGAAACTTAGTCCTATATTGGGCTTTTTCACTCCAGAAAGAAGACCTAGAATGCTGCATTTCTCTGTGTAATGTTTGGGTCTAAATTTCCAAACAAGAAGAAGCACCAGGAAGCATATTAAATCCCCTCAGAGGAAATTTACTTAAATGACACTAAAAGTGTTTCCTCTTTGTTTCTTTGTTTTTTAGGATGATACAAACTGTGCGACAAGGGTTTTATTTACTGTGTTCAGAAGCTGGACACTGTACTTGAAGTTTCTGGAACAAATTCATTACCACTTAAACCTGGGTGGGATGGAGTCTTAATTGACTCAATGAGGCAAATGCCAATGCAGTGCATTCTACTGAAAAACCCTTTTCCCATAGGTTTTGATCCAGAAAATGAAAAAATGTGTCCTAAATTGGATGTTTTCACTCCACTCCATATAAAAGGCCTAGAAAGGTGCCTCTCGCTGTATGACTTTTAGGTCCCAATTAAAAAGTAGGAGGAAACACCCAGAAGTGAATTGATTTAGGACTGTAGAGATTTGTATAAATGGCGCTAAACGTGTTGTCTTGTAGAGGCAAAGACGCTGCACCACAGAGGGTTTTTCCGTGTTCAATGCTGAACACTGTACTTGAAGTTTCTGGAAGAAACTCATTATCACTTACACCTGGGTGGAGTGTAGCCTTAATTTGCTCAATGCAGTAAATGCCAATGCAGCGCATTCCACTGAAAAACACTTTTCCCTTAGGTTTTAATCCAGGAAATGGAAGAGTGTGTCCTAAATTGGATGTTTTCACTCCACTCCATATAGAAGGCCTAGAAAGGTGCCTCTCGCTGTATGACTTTTAGGTCCCAATTAAAAAGTAGGAGGAAACACCCAGAAGTGAATTGATTTAGGACTGTAGAGATTTGTATAAATGGCGCTAAACGTGTTGTCTTGTAGAGGCAAAGACGCTGCACCACAGAGGGTTTTTCCGTGTTCAATGCTGAACACTGTACTTGAAGTTTCTGGAAGAAACTCATTATCACTTACACCTGGGTGGAGTGGAGCCTTAATTTGCTCAATGCAGTAAATGCCAATGCAGCGCATTCCACTGAAAAACACTTTTCCCTTAGGTTTTAATCCAGGAAATGGAAGAGTGTGTCCTAAATTGGATGTTTTCACTCCACTCCATATAGAAGGCCTAGAAAGGTGCCTTTCTCTGTGTAACTTTTAGGTCCCAATTATAAGTCCGAAAAATGCACCTGGAAGTGAATTCAATTCTGTATGAGGAGATTTACATAAATATCACTAAAAGCGTTTCGATTAACAAGCAAACAAGCTGTGCCACAGAGAGTTTTCCCGTGTTCAATGTTAAACACTCTACCTGAGGTTTCTGGCACAAACTCATTATCACTTATACCAGGGTGGAGTAGAGTGTTAATTTTCTTAACCAGGCATATGCCAATGTAGCTCATTCCACTGAAAAAGTCTTTTCCCTTAGGTTTTGATCCAGGAAATGGAGACATTTGTCCCACATTGGAGTTTTTCACTCCATATAGAAGTCCTAGAATGGTGCCTTTCTCTGTGTAAATTTCAGGTCCAAATTACAATGCCAGAAGAAGCACCCAGAAGCGAATTCAATTAGATGTGAGGAGATTTACAGAAATGTCTCTAAAGTAATTCAGTTTTAGATGCAAAGACGCTGAGCCACAGACGGTATTTTGGTGTTCAGTGCTGAACACTGTAATTGAGGTTTCTGGCACAAACTCATTATTGCTTGCACCTGGGTGGAGTGGAGCCTTAATTGGCTCCATGTGGCGAAATCCAATGCAGCACAATGCACTGAAAAACCCTTTCCTTAAGATTTTGATCGAGGTAACAGGAACTGAGTCTTAGATTGGGCTTTTTCACTCCACAAAGAAGACGTAGAATGCTGCATTTCTCTGTATAACCTTGGGGTCCTATTTACAAAACAGGAAGAAGCACCAGGAAGCACATTAAATCCCCAAAGAGAAATTTTCATAATTAACGCTAAGCGCATTTTTTTCTTTGTTTTTTAAGATGTTACACACTGTGCGACAAGGGTTGTATTCCACGTTCAGAAGCTGAACACTGTACTTGAAGTTTCTGGAACAAACTCATTATCGCCTACACCTGAGTGGAGTGAAGTCTTAATTGGCTCAACGAGGGGAATTCCAATGCAGTGGGTTCCACTTTAAAACCCTTTTCCCGTAGGTTTTGATCTAGGAAATGTAAGAATGTTCCATTTGTTGGAGGTTGTCACTCCATATAGAAGGCTTAGAAATGTGCTTTTCTCTGTTTCACTTTTAGGTCCAAATTACAAAGCAGGAAGAAGCATCTGGAAGTGAATTCAATTAGGTGTGAGGAGATTTCCTTAAATGTCTCTAAAGTAATTCAGTTTTAGATGCAAAGACGCTGAGCCACAGACGGTATTTTGGTGTTCAGTGCTGAACACTGTAATTGAGGTTTCTGGCACAAACTCATTATTGCTTGCACCTGGGTGGAGTGGAGCCTTAATTGGCTCCATGTGGCGAAATCCAATGCAGCACAATGCACTGAAAAACCCTTTCCTTAAGATTTTGATCGAGGTAACAGGAACTGAGTCTTAGATTGGGCTTTTTCACTCCACAAAGAAGACGTAGAATGCTGCATTTCTCTGTATAACCTTGGGGTCCTATTTACAAAACAGGAAGAAGCACCAGGAAGCACATTAAATCCCCAAAGAGAAATTTTCATAATTAACGCTAAGCGCATTTTTTTCTTTGTTTTTTAAGATGTTACACACTGTGCGACAAGGGTTGTATTCCACGTTCAGAAGCTGAACACTGTACTTGAAGTTTCTGGAACAAACTCATTATCGCCTACACCTGAGTGGAGTGAAGTCTTAATTGGCTCAACGAGGGGAATTCCAATGCAGTGGGTTCCACTTTAAAACCCTTTTCCCGTAGGTTTTGATCTAGGAAATGTAAGAATGTTCCATTTGTTGGAGGTTGTCACTCCATATAGAAGGCTTAGAAATGTGCTTTTCTCTGTTTCACTTTTAGGTCCAAATTACAAAGCAGGAAGAAGCATCTGGAAGTGAATTCAATTAGGTGTGAGGAGATTTCCTTAAATGTTGCTAAACGTGTTTTTCCTTTAGAGGAAAAGAAGCTGCATCACAGAGGGTTTTTCCATGTTCAGTGCTGAACACTCTTCTTGTGGTTTCTGTCACAAACTCATCTCTTACAACTGGGTGGAGTAGAGTCTTAATTGGTTCGACCAGAGTACTGCCAATGCAGTGCGTTCCACTGAAAAACCCTTTTCCATTAGGTTTTGATCCAGGAAATGGAAGAATGTGTCCTACATTGGATGCTTTCACTCCATCTAGAAGGCGTAGAAAGGTGTCATTCTCTGTGTAACTTTCAGGTTAAATTTACAATGTAGGAAGAAGCACCCGGAATGATAAGAAAGTCTCTAAGAAGAAATTTAAGCAAATGAAGCTACGTGTGTTTTTGCTTTATTGTTTTCATTGTTGTTGTTGTCTTTACAGGATGATACACACTGTGCGACAAGGGTTGTATTAAGTGTTCAGAAGTTGAACACTGTAATGGAAGTTTCTGGAACAAACTCATTGTTGCTTACAACTGGGTGGAGTGGAGTCTTAAATCTCTCAACAAGGCAAACGCCTAATGGAGCGCGTTCCACTGAAAAACCCCTTTACCTCAGTTTTTCTTCCAGGAAATGGAGGCATGTATCCTAGATTGGATGTTTCACTCCATACAAAAGGCCTAGAAAAATGCCTTTCTCTGTGTAACTTTTAGGCCCCATTTACAAAACAGGAAGTAGCACCCGGAAGTTAATTCATTTATGACTGGAGATTTATGTAAATGTCGCTAAACACGTTTTCTTTTGGAGGCAAAGACGCTGGGCCACAGAGGGTTTTTCTGTGTTCAATACAGAACACTGTACTTGAGGTCTCTGGCTCAAACTCATTATTGCTTACCCCAGGGTGGAGTGGAGTCTTCATTTGCTTGATGAGGCAAATACCTCTTTAGCACACTCCACTGGAAAACTCTTTTCCCTAAGGTTCCGATACAGGAAATGTAAGAATGTGCCATCTACTGGACGTTTTCACACCATATAGAAGGCCTAGAAAGCTGCGTATCCCTGTGTAAATTATAGGTCTAAATTACAACGCAGGAAGATGCACCAATAAGCGAATTCAATTAGTTGTGAGCAGATTTTTGTAAATGTCCCTGAACGCCTTTCAATTAACCAGCAACATGCTGGGCCAAAGTGGCTTGTTCTGTGTTCAATACAGAACACTGTACTTGAGGTCTCTGGCTCAAACTCATTATTGCTTACCCCAGGGTGGAGTGGAGTCTTCATTTGCTTGATGAGGCAAATACCTCTTTAGCACACTCCACTGGAAAACTCTTTTCCCTAAGGTTCCGATACAGGAAATGTAAGAATGTGCCATCTACTGGACGTTTTCACACCATATAGAAGGCCTAGAAAGCTGCGTATCCCTGTGTAAATTATAGGTCTAAATTACAACGCAGGAAGATGCACCAATAAGCGAATTCAATTAGTTGTGAGCAGATTTTTGTAAATGTCCCTGAACGCCTTTCAATTAACCAGCAACATGCTGGGCCAAAGTGGCTTGTTCTGTGTTCAATGCTGAAGACTCTACTTGAGGTTTCCGGCATAAACTTATTATCACTTACACCTAGGTGAACTGGAGTCTTAATTGGCCCAACAAGGCGAATGCCAATGCAGGGAGTTCCACTTAAAAACCCTTTTTCCTAATATCTTAATCAAGTTAACAGATACTGAGTTCTAGATTAGGCTTTCTCACTCCACAAAGAAGGCCTAGTATGCTGTCTTTCTCTGTATAAAGTTTTGGTCCAAATAGCAAGGCAGGAAGAAGCACCAAGAAACACAGTAAATCCTCAAAGAGGAAATTTAAGCATATGAAGCTAAGTACATTTTGGGGTTTTTTTGTTTATTTTCTTTTTAGGATGATACACGTTGTGAGACAAAGGTTGTATTATGTGTTAAGAAGCTGAGCACTGTACTTGAATTTTCTGCAACAAACTCATTATCGCTTACACCTGAGTGGAGTGGAGTCTTAATTGGCTCACCAAGGCAAAGGCCAATGCAGTGCATTCCACTGAAAAATCCTTTTCCTTTAGGTTTTCATCCACGAAATGAAAGAATGTGGCCTACATTGGACTTTCTCACTCAATGTAGACGGTCTAGAAAGGTGTCTTTCCCTGTCTAAATTTTATGTCCAAATTAAAACGTAGGAAGAAGCACTCATAAGCGAATTCAATTAGGTGTGAGGAGATTTATGTAAATGTAGCTAAACGTGTTTTCTTTTAGAGGCAAAGATGCTGTGCCACAGAGGGTCTCTCCATGTCCAATGCTGAACACTCTACTTGAAGTTTCTGGCACAAACTCATTACCGCTTACACCTAGGTGAACTGGAGTCTTAATTGGCCCAACAAGGCGAATGCCAATGCAGGGAGTTCCACTTAAAAACCCTTTTTCCTAATATCTTAATCAAGTTAACAGATACTGAGTTCTAGATTAGGCTTTCTCACTCCACAAAGAAGGCCTAGTATGCTGTCTTTCTCTGTATAAAGTTTTGGTCCAAATAGCAAGGCAGGAAGAAGCACCAAGAAACACAGTAAATCCTCAAAGAGGAAATTTAAGCATATGAAGCTAAGTACATTTTGGGGTTTTTTTGTTTATTTTCTTTTTAGGATGATACACGTTGTGAGACAAAGGTTGTATTATGTGTTAAGAAGCTGAGCACTGTACTTGAATTTTCTGCAACAAACTCATTATCGCTTACACCTGAGTGGAGTGGAGTCTTAATTGGCTCACCAAGGCAAAGGCCAATGCAGTGCATTCCACTGAAAAATCCTTTTCCTTTAGGTTTTCATCCACGAAATGAAAGAATGTGGCCTACATTGGACTTTCTCACTCAATGTAGACGGTCTAGAAAGGTGTCTTTCCCTGTCTAAATTTTATGTCCAAATTAAAACGTAGGAAGAAGCACTCATAAGCGAATTCAATTAGGTGTGAGGAGATTTATGTAAATGTAGCTAAACGTGTTTTCTTTTAGAGGCAAAGATGCTGTGCCACAGAGGGTCTCTCCATGTCCAATGCTGAACACTCTACTTGAAGTTTCTGGCACAAACTCATTACCGCTTACACTTGGCTGGAGTGAAGTCTTAATTGGGCCAATGAAGTGAATGCCAACGAGGTGCGTTCCAGTGGAAAAACTGTTTTCCCTTATATTTTGATCGAGGCACTGGATACTGAGTCCTAGATTGGGCTTTTTCACTCCACAAAGAAGACCTAGAATGCTGCCTTTCTCTGTATAATGTTTGGGTCCAAATTATAAAATAGGAAGAAACACCAGAAAGCATATTAAATCCCCTGAGAGGAAATTTACATAAATGATGCTATGTGCGTTTTTGGCTTTTTTGTTTTCTCTTTAGGATGATAAACACTGTGAACAGGGTATTTTTCCTGGGTTCTGAATCTGAACACTATGCTGGAATTTTCTGGAACAAACTAATTATCACCTACAGCTCAGTGGAGTGGAGTCTTAATTGGTTCAATGAAGTGAAAGCTGATGAAGCAGATTCCACTGAAATACCCTTTTAATTTACTTTTTTATTCAGGAAATTAAAGAATGTGTCCTACAGTGGAGGGTTTCACTCCATAGAGAAGGCTCAGAAAGGTGATTTTCCTGTGTAACATTTAAGTCCAAATCACAATGTAAGAAGACCCACCCTGAGACAGATTCAACTGGGTGTGAGAAGATTTACGCAAATGTCACTAAACACATTTCTATTAACCAGTAAACAGACTGTGCCACAAGGGTTTTTCAGAGTTCAATACTGAAAACAGTACCTTAGGTTTCTGGCACCAACTCATTATAGCTTTCACCTGGGTGGAGTGGAGTCTTAATTGGCTCAATGAAGTGAACGCTGCTGAAGAAGATTACACTGAAATACCATTTTAATTTACTTTTTTATTCAGGAAATTAAAGAATGTGTCCTACAGTGGAGGGTTTCACTCCATAGAGAAGGCTCAGAAAGGTGATTTTCCTGTGTAACATTTAAGTCCAAATCACAATGTAAGAAGACCCACCCTGAGACAGATTCAACTGGGTGTGAGAAGATTTACGCAAATGTCACTAAACACATTTCTATTAACCAGTAAACAGACTGTGCCACAAGGGTTTTTCAGAGTTCAATACTGAAAACAGTACCTTAGGTTTCTGGCACCAACTCATTATAGCTTTCACCTGGGTGGAGTGGAGTCTTAATTGGCTCAACAAGGCCACTTCCAATGCAGCACATTCCACGGAAAAACCCCTTTCCCTTCGATTTTGAACCAGCAAATGGAAGAATGTGTCCTCCTCTCTTCTTTTTCAATCCATATGAAGGGACTAGAAAGGTGCTTTCGCATGCTTTATTGCTAGGTCCCTATCAAAAATCAGGAAGGAGTCCCGGGATTGAATTCCCTTAGGCGTGTGGAGATAGAGCTAAATGGAGCTAAAAGCATCTTCATTTCAAAGCAAAGTAGTTTGGCTACAGAAGCTTTTTCTGACTTCATGTCTGAACAGTTTGCTTCAGGTTTCTGGTATCAACTCATTATTACTTTCACCTGGGTGGAGTGGAATCTTAATTGGCTCAATGAGGCCAATACCAATGCAGCACAGTCCATGGAAAAACCATTTTCCCTTCGGTTTTGAACCAGCAAATTGAAGAATGTGTCCTCAACTGGTCGTTTTCACTCCATACGAAAGGAGTAGAAATGTGCTTTCACCGGTTTTATTGCTAGGTCCACATCACAAATCAGGAAGGAGTACCTGGAAGTGAATTCCCTCAGGGATGAGCAGATGGACGTGAATATAAGTAACAACATTTTCCTTTCAAGACACACCCTCTTCTCCACAAACGGTTTTCCGTCTTCATTGCTGAAGAGTTTAATTTAGGTTTCTGGCACAGACTCATTATCACTTTCACTTGGGTGGAGTGAAGACTTAATTGGCTCAAGGAGGCCAATGGCAGTGCAGTACATTCCACGGACAAACCATGTTCCCTTCTGTTTTGAACAAGCAATTTGAAGACTGTGTCTTCCACTGGTCGTTTTCAGTCCATACGAAAGGACTAGAATAGTGCTTTCACCAGCGTTACTTGTAGGTCCACATCACAAATCTTGAAGGCGTACACGGAAGTGAATTCCCTTAGGGATGAGGAGATGGACGTGAATATAACTAACAACCTTTTCCTTTCGAGGCAAACCTCTTCTCCACAAACGGTTTTCCGTCTTCATTGCTGAAGAGTTTAATTTAGGTTTCTGGCACAGACTCATTATCACTTTCACTTGGGTGGAGTGAAGACTTAATTGGCTCAAGGAGGCCAATGGCAGTGCAGTACATTCCACGGACAAACCATGTTCCCTTCTGTTTTGAACAAGCAATTTGAAGACTGTGTCTTCCACTGGTCGTTTTCAGTCCATACGAAAGGACTAGAATAGTGCTTTCACCAGCGTTACTTGTAGGTCCACATCACAAATCTTGAAGGCGTACACGGAAGTGAATTCCCTTAGGGATGAGGAGATGGACGTGAATATAACTAACAACCTTTTCCTTTCGAGGCAAAGCCTCCTCTCCATAGATGGTTGTTCCGTCTTCATGGCTGAACAGGTTGCTTGACGGTTCTGACACCAACTGATTATCGATTTCACCTGGGTTGAGTGGAGTCTTAATTGGATCTACGAGGCCAATGCCAATGCAGCACATTCCACAGGAAAACCATTTTCACTTCGGTTTTGAACCAACAAATAGAAGAATGTGTCCTCCACTGGTTGCTTTCACTCCATATGAAAGGTCTAGAAGTGTACTTTTGGCTTTGTCATTTCTAGGTCCACATTACAAAGTAGGAAGGTATACCCGGAAGTAAATTTCCTCAGGGGTGCAGAGATAGATGTAAATGGAGCTAAAAGCGTCTTCATTTCAAAGCAATTTTGCTTGGCCACAGAGGGTTTTTCCATCTTAATGGCTGAGCAGATTCCTTGAGGTTTCTGGCACCAACTCATTATCGCTTTCACCTGGGTGGAGTGGAGTCTTAATTGACTCAACCAGGCCAATGCCAATGCAGCACATTCCATGGAAAAAACATTTTCCCCTCGGTTTAGAATCAGCAAATTGAAGAATGTGTCCTCCACTGGTCGTTTTCACTCTATACGGAAGGTGTAGAAAGGTGCTTTTGCCTGCTTTATTTCTAGGTCTACATCACAAATCAGGAAGTTGTACCCAGAAGTGAATTCCATTAGGGGTGCAGAGATAGAGCTAAATGGAGCTAAAAGCTTCTTCATTTCAAAGCAAAGTTGCTTGGCCACAAAGGCTTTTTCTGTCTTCATGGCTGAACAGTTTCCTTCAGGTTTCTGGCACCAAGTCATTATCGATTTCACCTGGGTGCAGTGGAGTCTTAATTGGCTCAAGGAAGCCAATGCCAATGCAGCACATTCCATGAATAAACAATTTTCCCCTTTGGTTTTGAACCAGAAAATTGAAGAATATCTCATCCACTGGTGGTTTTCACTCCATACGGAAGGTCTAGAAAGGTGCTTTTGCCTGCTTTATTTCTAGGTCTACATCACAAATCAGGAAGTTGTACCCAGAAGTGAATTCCATTAGGGGTGCAGAGATAGAGCTAAATGGAGCTAAAAGCTTCTTCATTTCAAAGCAAAGTTGCTTGGCCACAAAGGCTTTTTCTGTCTTCATGGCTGAACAGTTTCCTTCAGGTTTCTGGCACCAAGTCATTATCGATTTCACCTGGGTGCAGTGGAGTCTTAATTGGCTCAAGGAAGCCAATGCCAATGCAGCACATTCCATGAATAAACAATTTTCCCTTCGGTTTTGAACCAGAAAATTGAAGAATATCTCGTCCACTGGTGGTTTTCACTCCATACGGAAGGTCTAGAAAGGTGTTTTCAGCTTTCTTACTTGTAGGCCCACATTGCAAAGTAGGAAGGTATACCTGGAAGTGAGATCCGTTATGGGTGAGTAGATACAGGAAACTGGAACTGAAAGCCTTTTCCTTTCCAGGCAAAGCCTCTTCTCCACAGATGGTTTTTCCGTCTTCATTGCTGAACAGTTTCCTTGAGGGTTTTGGCAAAGACTCATTATCACTTTCACATGGTTCGGGTGGAGCCTTAATTGGGTCAATGCGGCCAATGCTAATGCAGCACATTTCACGGAAAAACCATTTTCCCTTCAGTATTGAACCAGGAAACTGAAGAATGTGTCCTCCACTGGTCTTTTTCACATCATATGAAGGGACTTGAATGGTCCTTTCGGCTGTGTCACTTTTAGATCCACATTGCAAATCAGGAAGGAGTACCCAGAAGTGAATTCCCTTAGGGATGAGGAGATAGAGCTAAATGGAGCTAAAAGCGTGAGTATAACTAACAACATTTTCCTTTTGAGGCAAACTCTCTTCTCCACAGACGGTTTTTCCGTCTTCACTGCGGAATGCTTTCCATGTGGGTTCTTGCACCACTCATTATTGCTGTCACCTGGGTGGAGTGGAGACTTAATTGACTCAATGATGCCAATGTCAATGCAGTGCATTCCATGGAGAAACCGTTTTCTCTTCGGTTTTGAACGAGCAATTTGAGGAATGTGTCCTCCAGTGGTTGTTTTCACTCCATACGGAAGGTCTAGAAAGGTTCTTTTTCCTTTGTCACTTCTAGGTCCAAATTACAAAGTAGGAAGATATACCTAGAAGTGCATTCACTTAGGGGTGAGTAGACACAGGTAACTGGAGCTAAAAGCATTTTCATTTCGTGGCAAAGCCTCATCTCCAAGGATGGTTGTTCCTTCGTTATGGCTGAACAGTTTCCTTGAGGTTTCCGGCACAGACTCATTATCGCTTTCACCAGGGTGGAGTGGAGTCATATTTGGCTCAAAGGGGCCAATGCCAGTGCAACAATTTCAATGGAAGAACCATTTTTCCTTTGCTTTTCATCCAGCAAATGGAAGAATGTGTCCTCCACTGGTCGTTTCCACAACATACGAAAGGACTGGAAAGGTGTTACACCTGTTATATTGCTAAGTCCACTTCACAAATCAGGAAATAGTACTTGGAACTGAATTCATGTATGGATGAGGAGATGGACGTGAATATAACTAACAATGTTTTCCTTTCAAGGGAAACACTCTTCTCCACAGACCATTGTTTCGTCTCTATGGTGCAAGTTTCCTTGAGTGTTCTGGCATGAACTCATTATCGCTTTTAACTGGGTGGAGTGGATTCTTCATTGGCTGAATGATGCCAATGCCAATGCAGTGCATTCCATGGAGAAACCGTTTTCTCTTCGGTTTTGAACGAGCAATTTGAGAATGTGTCCTCCAGTGGTTGTTTTCACTCCATACGGAAGGTCTAGAAAGGTTCTTTTTCCTTTGTCACTTCTAGGTCCAAATTACAAAGTACGAAGATATACCTAGAAGTGCATTCACTTAGGGGTGAGTAGACACAGGTAACTGGAGCTAAAAGCATTTTCATTTCGTGGCAAAGCCTCATCTCCAAGGATGGTTGTTCCTTCGTTATGGCTGAACAGTTTCCTTGAGGTTTCCGGCACAGACTCATTATCGCTTTCACCAGGGTGGAGTGGAGTCATATTTGGCTCAAAGGGGCCAATGCCAGTGCAACAATTTCAATGGAAGAACCATTTTTCCTTTGCTTTTCATCCAGCAAATGGAAGAATGTGTCCTCCACTGGTCGTTTCCACAACATACGAAAGGACTGGAAAGGTGTTACACCTGTTATATTGCTAAGTCCACTTCACAAATCAGGAAATAGTACTTGGAACTGAATTCATGTATGGATGAGGAGATGGACGTGAATATAACTAACAATGTTTTCCTTTCAAGGGAAACACTCTTCTCCACAGACCATTGTTTCGTCTCTATGGTGCAAGTTTCCTTGAGTGTTCTGGCATGAACTCATTATCGCTTTTAACTGGGTGGAGTGGATTCTTCATTGGCTGAATGATGCCAATGCCAATTCAGCACATACCACGGGAAAACCATTTTCCCTTCGGTTTTGAACAAGCAAATGGAAGAATGTGTCCTCCACTGGTCTTTTTCATTCCATACTAAGACTAGAAAGGTGCTTTTGGCTTGGTCATTTCTAGGTCCACATTACAAATTAGTAAGTGATACCCGGGAGTGAATTCAATTATGGTGAGTAGATACAGGCAACTGGAGCTAAAAGCGTTTTCCTTTTGTGGCAAAGCCTCTTCTCCACAGACGGTTTTTCCGTCTTTATTGCTGAACGGTTTCTTTGAAGGTTCTGGCACCAACTCATTATTACTTTCACCTGGGTGGAGTGGTGTCTTAATTGGCTAAACAAGGCAAATGTCAATGCAGCACTTTCTATGGAAAAACCTATTTCCCTTCGGATTTGAACTAGCAAATCGAAGAATGTGTCCTCCCCTGGTTGTTTTGACTCAATACGGACGGACTAGAAATTTGCTTTCGCCGGTTTTATTGCTAGGTCCACATCAAAAATCAGGAAGGTTTTCCTGGAAGTAAATTCCCTTAGGGGTGCAGAGATAGAGCCAAATGGAGCTAAAAGCGTCTTCATTTCAAAGGAAAATTGCTTGCCTACAGAGGCTTTTTCCGTCTTCATGGCTGAACAGATTCCTTCATGGTTCCGGCACCAAGACACTATCACTTACACCTGGGTGGAATGGAGTCTTAATTGGCTTAATAAGGCCAATGCCAATGCAGCACATTCCATGGAAAATCCATTTTCCCTTCAGTTTTGAACCAGCAAATTGAAGAATGTGTCCTTCACTGGTCGATTTTACTTCATACAGAAGGTCTAGAAAGGTGCTTTTGGCATTGTCAATTCTAGGTCCACATTACAAATAGGAAGGTATACCTGGAATGAATTCCCTTAGGGTTTGTGGAGATAGAGCTAAATGGAGCTAAAAGCATCTTCATTTAAAAGCAAATTTGCTTGGTCCCAGAGGCTTTTTTCGACTTCATGACTGAGCAGTTTCCTTGAGGATTCTGGCACCAACTCATTATTATTTATACCTGGGTGGAGTGGAGTGTTAACTGGCTCAATAAGGCCAATGCCAATGCAGAACATTCCATGGAAAATCCATTTTCCCTTCAGTTTTGAACCAGCAAATTGAAGAATGTGTCCTTCACTGGTCGATTTTACTTCATACAGAAGGTCTAGAAAGGTGCTTTTGGCATTGTCAATTCTAGGTCCACATTACAAATAGGAAGGTATACCTGGAATGAATTCCCTTAGGGTTTGTGGAGATAGAGCTAAATGGAGCTAAAAGCATCTTCATTTAAAAGCAAATTTGCTTGGTCCCAGAGGCTTTTTTCGACTTCATGACTGAGCAGTTTCCTTGAGGATTCTGGCACCAACTCATTATTATTTATACCTGGGTGGAGTGGAGTGTTAACTGGCTCAATGAAGCCAAAGGCAATGCAGCACATTCCATGGAAAAACCATTTTCCCTTCGATTTTGAACCAGCAAATTGAAGTATGTCCTCCATTGGACGTTATCATCCATACGGAAGGTCTAGAATGGTACTTTCGGCTGTGTCACTTTTAGGTCAGCATCACAAATCAGGAAGGAGTACCGGGAAGTGAATTCCCTTAGTGATTAGGAGATGGACGTGAATAAAACTAACAACGTTTTCCATTTGAGGCAAAGCCTCTTCTCCACAGAATATTGTTCCGTTTTCATGTCTGAACAGTTTCCCTCAGGATTCTGGCACAGACTCATTATGGCTTTCACCTAGTTGGAGTGGAGTCTTAACTGGCTCAACGAGGCCAGTGTCAATGCAGCACATTTCTTGGAAAAACCATTTTCAGTTAGCTTTTGGACCAGCAACTGGAAGAATATCCTCCACTGGAGGTTTCAACACTATACGGAAGGTTTAGAAATATGCTTTCTCCTGTTTTATTGCTAGGTCCACATTACAAATCAGGAAGGAGTACCAGGAAGTTAATTGCCTTAGGGATGAAGAGATGGACGTGAATATAACTAACAAGGTTTTCCTTTTGAAGCAGGGCGTCTTCTCCACAGACGATTGTTCCGTCTTCATGGCTGCACAGTTTATTTCATGTTTCTGGCAGTAATTCATTTTTACTTTCACCTGGGTGGAGTGGAGTCCTAATTGGCTCAACGAGACCAATAGCAATGCAGCACATTCCATGGAAAACCATTTTCCCTTTGATTTTGAACCAGGAAAAGGAAGAATGTGTCCTCTAATGGTCGTTATCACTCCATACGGAAGGTCTAGAAAGGTGCTTTTGGCTATGTCACTTCTAGGTCCACATTACAAAGTAGGAAGTTATACCTGTATGTGATTTCCCTTAGGGCTGAGTAGATACTGGTAACTGGAGCTAAAAGCATTTTCCTTTAGAGGCCAAGCCTCTTCACCACAGACAGTTTTTCTGTCTTCATTGTGGAATAGATTCCTTGAGTTTTCTGCCACAGACTTATTATTGCTTTCACCTGGGTGGAGTGGAGTCGTAATTGGCTCAAGGAGGCCAATGCCAATGCAGCACATTCCATGGAAAAATCAATTTCTCTTCGATTTCGAACCAGCAAATGGAAGAATGCCCTCCATTGGTAGTTTTCTCTCCATAGGGAAGGTCTAGAAAGGTGCTTTTGGCTATGTCACTTCTAGGTCCACATTACAAAGTAGGAAGTTATACCTGTATGTGATTTCCCTTAGGGCTGAGTAGATACTGGTAACTGGAGCTAAAAGCATTTTCCTTTAGAGGCCAAGCCTCTTCACCACAGACAGTTTTTCTGTCTTCATTGTGGAATAGATTCCTTGAGTTTTCTGCCACAGACTTATTATTGCTTTCACCTGGGTGGAGTGGAGTCGTAATTGGCTCAAGGAGGCCAATGCCAATGCAGCACATTCCATGGAAAAATCAATTTCTCTTCGATTTCGAACCAGCAAATGGAAGAATGCCCTCCATTGGTAGTTTTCTCTCCATAGGGAAGGTCTAGAAAGGTGCTTTTGGGGCTTCCCTGGTGGTCCAGTGGGTAAGGACACTGCCTTGCAGTGCAAGGGGCGCTGGTTCCATCCCTGGCCTGGGAAGATCCCACGTGCCACGGAGCAGCTGGACCGATGTGTCCAATTACCTAGCCGGAGCTCTGGAGCGCATGCACGCAGAGCCGGCACTCTGCAACGACAGACGCCATCACGATGGGAGGCCTACAAGAGCCAAAGAATGAAGACGGATGAAAATAGAGAAATGAAAGACCAAAAGGAGTGACCCGCCCGCTCCCCACCCTCACCAACCCGACCCCCACCCAAAATAAATCAATAAATAAATCTTTAGAAAGCTGTTTTTGGCTTTGTCACTTCTAGATCAACATTGCAAATTAGGAAGGTATACCTGGAAGTGAATTACCTTAGGGATGAGTAGATTCAGTTAGCTGGAACTAAATGCGTTCTCTTTTCAAGGCAAAGCGCCTTCTCCAAGAACAATTGTTCTGTCTTCATTTCTGAACGGTTTCCTTGAGGGTTCAGGCACAGACTCATCACTTTCACCTGGGTGGAGTGGAGTCTTAATTGGCTTAACGAGACAAATGCCAATGCAGCACATTCCATGGTAAAAACATTTTCCCTTCGAATTTGAAGCAGAAAATGGAGGAATGTCTTCGATAGGAAGTTTTCATTCCACCTGTTTTATTGCTAGGTCCACATTACAAATCAGGAAGGAGTACCCGGAGGTCAATTCCCTTAGGGATGAGGAGATGGAGGTGAATACAACTAACAACGTTTTCCTTTTGAAGCAAAGCCTCTTCTCCACAGACGGTTGTTCTGTCTTCATGACTGAACAGTTTACTTCAGGTTTCCGTCACCAACTCATTATTGCTTTCACCTGGGTGGAGTGGAATCTTAATTGGCCCAACGAGGCCAATGCCAATGGAGCACATTCCATGGTAAAAACATTTTCCCTTCGAATTTGAAGCAGAAAATGGAGGAATGTCTTCGATAGGAAGTTTTCATTCCACCTGTTTTATTGCTAGGTCCACATTACAAATCAGGAAGGAGTACCCGGAGGTCAATTCCCTTAGGGATGAGGAGATGGAGGTGAATACAACTAACAACGTTTTCCTTTTGAAGCAAAGCCTCTTCTCCACAGACGGTTGTTCTGTCTTCATGACTGAACAGTTTACTTCAGGTTTCCGTCACCAACTCATTATTGCTTTCACCTGGGTGGAGTGGAATCTTAATTGGCCCAACGAGGCCAATGCCAATGGAGCACATTCCATGGAAAAATGATTTCCCTTCGGTTTTGAAGCAGCAAATTGAAGAATGTGTGCTCCACTTGTCGAGTTCACTCTATATGAAAGGACTAGAATGGTAATATCGGCTGTGTCACTTCTACATCCACATAACAAATCAGAAAGGATTAGTCAGAAGTGAATTCCCTTAGGGATGTGGAGATGGAAGTGAATATAACAAACAACATTTCCCTTGCGAGTCAAAGCCTCTTTACCACAGACGGTTGTTTTGTCTTAATGGGTGAACAGTTTCCTTCAGGTTTCCAGCTCCAACTCATTATCGCTTTCACCTACTTGGAGTGGAGTCTGAATTCACGCAACGAAACCAATCCCAAAGTAACACATTCCACAGAAAAACCATTTTCCCTTTTATTTTTATTTATTTATTTATTTTTATTCTTTATTTTAAAGGTTTTACAGAGTTTTGTTGTTTACAGACATGTATGTTCCCAGATCAGTTATATGCATATCCCTGGTCCCCACCCCACCAGTTCCCCCCTTCCCACCCCTCCGGACCATCGCCCCATGCCATTGTGAACACTCCTATTCCCTTAGCACAATGAAAATACCTATCTTTTCCACACATGACAGTATCGGTTTCCATGTTACTCCCTCCATGTCTCCCCCTCCCTATTCTTCCCCACAATGTCCCTATGTCTATGCTCTGTCTGTTTTTCCATGAGTTCACTGCGTGTGTCATCAAGGCCGTCCTACTAGATTCCATATATGTGTGTTAGTATACTGTATTTGTCTTTCTCTTTTTGACTTACTTCACTTTTTAGGATAGGTTCTAGAGCCAGCCACTTCATTAGGACTGAGTCTTCTGCATTTCTTTTAACAGCTGAGTAGTATTCCATTGTATATATGTACCAAAATCTCTGTATCCATTCATTCATCGATGGACATCTAGGTTGCTTCCAAGTTCTGGCTATTGTATAGAGAGCTGCAATGAACATTGGGGTACAGGTGCTTCTTTCAGTTTTGATTTCATCAGGATATAAGCCTAATAGTGGGATTGCTGGGTCATAGGGTGCTTCTATTTTTAGTTTTTTAAGGAATCTCCAGACTGTCTTCCATAGAGGCTGTATCAGTTTACATTCCCACCAGCAATGCAAGAGGGTTCCCTTTTCTCTGCATCCTCTCCAGCATTTATTTTCTGCAGATTTTTTGAAGATGGCCATTCTGACGGGTGTGAGGTGGTATCTCATTGTAGTTTTAATTTTCATTTCTCTAATAATAAGCGAGATTGAGCATCGTTTCATGTGCTTTTGGGCCATCTGTATGTCCTCTTTCGAGAGGCGTCTCTTTAGATCGTTTTCCCATTTTTTGATTGGGTTGTTTGTTTTCCCTATGCTGAATTGTCTGAGTTGCTTGTAGCTTTTGGAGATTAATTCTTTGTCTGTTGTTTCATTTGCTATGATTTTCTCCCACTCTGTGGGGTGTCTGTTGAGCTTTTTTGTAATTTCTTTTGCTGTACAAAAACTTTTAAGTTTCATGAGGTCCCACATGTTCATTTTTCTTTTCAGTTCTGCTATTTTAGTAGGTGGGTCAGAGAAGATCTTGCTTTGATTGATATCCTTTTCCCTTTTATTTTTAACCAGAAAATTGAAGAATGTGTCCTCCATTGGTGGTTTTCCCTCCATACGGAAGGTCTAGAAAGTTGCTTTTTCCTTTAGCACTTCTAGGTCCACATTACAAAGTAGGAAGGTATACCCAGACATGAAATCTCCTAGGGGTGAGTAGATACATGTAATTGGGACCAAAAACATTTTCCTTCTGAGGCAAAGCCTATTCTCCACAGAGAGTTTTATCGTCTTCTTTGCCGAACACGTTCCATGAGGTATCTGGCACAGAAACACTTTCCCTCTAAACTCGGTGGATTGCAGTCTTAATTGGATCAGCGAGGATAATGCCAATGCAGCACTTTACATCGAAAAACCATTTTTCCTTCAGTTTTGAACCAGCAAATGGAAGAATGTGTCATCCACTGGGCGTTTTCATGCCATATGAAAGGACTAGAAAGGTGCTTTCGCCTGTTTTATTGCTAGGTCCACATCACAAATCAGGAAGGAGTACCTGGGAGTGAATTCACTTAGGGATGAGGAGATGAACATGAATGATACTAACAACATTTTCCTTTCAAGGTAAAGCCTATTCTCCACAGACGGTTGTTCCGTCTTCATGGCTGAACAGTTTCCTTTAGGGTTCTAGCCCCAACTCATTATCGCTTTCACCTGGGTGGAGTGGAGTCTTAATTGGCTCAACAAGGCCAATGCCACTGCAGCACTTTACATCGAAAAACCATTTTTCCTTCAGTTTTGAACCAGCAAATGGAAGAATGTGTCATCCACTGGGCGTTTTCATGCCATATGAAAGGACTAGAAAGGTGCTTTCGCCTGTTTTATTGCTAGGTCCACATCACAAATCAGGAAGGAGTACCTGGGAGTGAATTCACTTAGGGATGAGGAGATGAACATGAATGATACTAACAACATTTTCCTTTCAAGGTAAAGCCTATTCTCCACAGACGGTTGTTCCGTCTTCATGGCTGAACAGTTTCCTTTAGGGTTCTAGCCCCAACTCATTATCGCTTTCACCTGGGTGGAGTGGAGTCTTAATTGGCTCAACAAGGCCAATGCCACTGCAGCATATTCCATGCAAAAACAATTTTCCCTTCAGTTTTGAAACAGCAAATGGAAGAATGTGCCTTCAGTGGTCGTTTTCACTCCATAAGAAAGGACTAGAAATGTGTTTTCACCTGTTTCATTGCTAGGTCCAAATCACAAATGAGGAAG
Organism: Tragulus kanchil; assembly: GCA_022376925.1. Classification (NCBI taxonomy): domain Eukaryota; kingdom Metazoa; phylum Chordata; class Mammalia; order Artiodactyla; family Tragulidae; genus Tragulus; species Tragulus kanchil. Next base: position 75,755,443 of record JAIOJX010000024.1, on the reverse strand, counting down.
GAGTACCCGGAAGTGAATTCAATTAGAGGTCCGGAGATAGGAATAAATGGAGCAAAAAGCGTCTTCATTTCAAAGCAAAGTTGCTTGGCCACAGAGGCTTTTTCCATCTTCATGGCTGAAGAATTTCCTTCAGGTTTCTGGCACCAACTCATTATCGCTTTCTCTTGGGTTTTATGGAGTCTTAATTGGCTCAACGAGGCCAATGGCAATGCAACACATTCCACAGAAAAATCATTTTCCCTTCGGTTTTGAACCAGCAAATGGAAGAATATGTCCTCCATTTGTCGTTTTCACTCCATACAAAAGGATTAGAAAGGTGCTTTCACCTATTTTATTGCTAAGTCCACATCACAAATGAGGAAGGAGTACCCGGAAGTGAATTCAATTAGAGGTCCGGAGATAGGAATAAATGGAGCAAAAAGCGTCTTCATTTCAAAGCAAAGTTGCTTGGCCACAGAGGCTTTTTCCATCTTCATGGCTGAAGAATTTCCTTCAGGTTTCTGGCACCAACTCATTATCGCTTTCTCTTGGGTTTTATGGAGTCTTAATTGGCTCAACGAGGCCAATGGCAATGCAACACATTCCACAGAAAAATCATTTTCCCTTCGGTTTTGAACCAGCAAATGGAAGAATATGTCCTCCATTTGTCGTTTTCACTCCATACAAAAGGATTAGAAAGGTGCTTTCACCTATTTTATTGCTAAGTCCACATCACAAATGAGGAAGGAGTACCCTGAAGTGAATTCCATTAGACATGAGGAGATGGACATGAATGTACCTAACAACGTTTTCCTTTCGAGGCAAAGACACTTCTACACAAATGGTTTTTCTGACTTCATGGCTGAAAAGTTTCCTTCAGGTTTCTGACACAGACTCATTATTGCTTTCACCTGGGTGGAGTTGAGTCGTAATTGGCTAAATGAGGTCAATACCAACGCAGCTCTTTCCAAGGAAAAACCATTTTCCCTTCAGTTTTGAACCAGCAAATTGAAGAATGTGTCCTCCACTGGTCGTTTTCACTCCTTAAGTAAGGTCTAGCAACGTGCTTTTGGATTTGTCACTTGTAGGTCCACATTACAAAGCAGTAGGGTATACCTGGAAGTTAACTGCCTTAGGGGTGCAGAGATAGAGCTAAATAGAGCTAAATGCGTCTTCATTTCAAAGCAAAGTTGCTTGGGCACAGAGGCTTTTTTCCGTATTCATGGCTGAACAGTTTCCTTCAGATTTCTGGCAGAGACTCATTATTGCTTTCACATGGGTGCACTGCAGACTTATTAGGCTCAACCAAGCCAATGCCAGTGCAACACTTTCCATGGGAAAACCATTTTCCCTATGGTTTTGAACCAGTAAATTAAAGATTGTGTCCTAAACTGGTCCTTTTCACTCCATACGAAAGGACTGGAAAGGTGCTTCTGCATGTTTTATTGCTAGGTTCACATCACAAATTCAGTAAGAATCAGGGTTCTGAGGGTTCTGGCACAAACTCATTATTGCTTTCACCTGGGTGGAGTGGAGTCTTAATTGGATCAACGAGGCAAATGCCAATGGAGAATATTCCATGGAAAAACCATTTTCCCTTCGGTTTTGAACCAGAAAATGGAAGAATGTCCTCCATTGGACGTTTTTATTTCATACGGAGGTTCTGGATGGGGGCGTTGGGTTTTGCCACTTATAGGTCCACGTTAGAATGTATTAAGGTTTACCCGGAAGTGAATTCCCTTAGGGTTAACGAGATGGACGTGAATATATCTAATAACGTTTTCCTTTAGAGGCAAAGCCTGTTCTCCAGACAGGGTTGTTCCGTCTTCATGGCTGAACAGTTTCCTTCAGTTTTCTGGCACAGACTCAGTATCGCTTTCACCTGGGTGGAGAGGAGTCTTAATTGGCTGAACGAGGCAAATGCCAATGGAGAATATTCCATGGAAAAACCATTTTCCCTTCGGTTTTGAACCAGAAAATGGAAGAATGTCCTCCATTGGACGTTTTTATTTCATACGGAAGTTCTAGATTGGCGCGTTTGGCTTTGTCACTTATAGGTCCACGTTAGAATGTATTAAGGTTTACCCGGAAGTGAATTCCCTTAGGGTTAACGAGATGGACGTGAATATATCTAATAACGTTTTCCTTTAGAGGCAAAGCCTGTTCTCCAGACAGGGTTGTTCCGTCTTCATGGCTGAACAGTTTCCTTCAGTTTTCTGGCACAGACTCAGTATCGCTTTCACCTGGGTGGAGAGGAGTCTTAATTGGCTGAACGAGGCCAATACCAATGCAGCAAATTCCATGGAAAACCATTTACCCTCTATTTTAAACCAGCAAATGGAAGGATATCTTCAATTTTTCGTTTTCACTCCATATGGAATTTCTAGAAAAGTGCTTTTGGCTTTGACATTTATAGGTCCACATTACAAAGTGGGAAGGTATACCTGGAAGTGAATTCCCTTAGGGGTGAGTAGATACAGGTTAGTGGAGCTAAAAGCATTTTCCTTTCGAGGCAAAGCCTCTTTTCCACAGAAGGTTTTTCTGTCTTCATTGCTGAACGGTTTCTTTGAGGGTTCTTGAACCAACTCATTATCGCTTTCACCTGGGTGGAGTGGAGTCTTAATTGGATCAACGAGGCCAATGTTAATGCAGCATTTTCCACGGAAAAATCATTTTCCCTTCAATTTTGAACCAGTTAAAGGAAGAATGTGTCCTCCACTGGTCGTTTTCACTCCATATGAAAGTTCTCGCAAGGTGCTTTCACCTGTTTTATTGCTAGGTCCACATCACAAATCAGGAAGAAGTCCCTGGAAGTGAATTCTCTTAGGGACTAGGAGATGGATGTGATTATAACTATCAACGTTTTCTGTTAACTGCAAAGCCTCTTCTCCACAGATGGCTTTTCTGTCTTCATGTTGGAACAGTTTCCTTGAGGATTCTGGCACCAACTCAATATGCTTTCACCTGTGTGGAGTGGAGTCTGAATTCGCGCAATGAAGCCAATTCCAAAGCAGCACATTCTATGGAAAAACCATTTCCCCTTGGGTTTTGAACCAACAAATTGAAGAATGTGTCTTCCACTGGTGGTTTTCACTCCATACGGTAGGTCTAGAGTCGTGCTTTAGGCTGTGTCACTTCTAGGTCCACATGACAAATCAGGAAGGAGTAACTAGAAGTGAATTCCCTTATGGTGAGGAGATGGATGTGACTTGAACTAACAATGTTTCCCTTTCAAGGAAAAGCCTCCTCTCCACAGCTGGTTGTACCGTCTTCATGGCTGAACAGTTTCTTTCATGTTTCTAGCAAGGACTCATAATCAATTACACCTGCGTGGAGTGGATACTTAATTTGTTCAACAAGTCCAATGCCAATGCTGCACATTCCACAGAAAACCAATTTCCATTCGGTTTTGAACCAGCAAATGAAAGAATGTCCTCCATTGGAGGTTTTCACTCCATACGGTAGGTCTAGAGAGGTGCTTTTGGATTTGTCACTTCTAGGTCCACATGACAAATCAGGAAGGAGTAACTAGAAGTGAATTCCCTTATGGTGAGGAGATGGATGTGACTTGAACTAACAATGTTTCCCTTTCAAGGAAAAGCCTCCTCTCCACAGCTGGTTGTACCGTCTTCATGGCTGAACAGTTTCTTTCATGTTTCTAGCAAGGACTCATAATCAATTACACCTGCGTGGAGTGGATACTTAATTTGTTCAACAAGTCCAATGCCAATGCTGCACATTCCACAGAAAAACCAATTTCCCTTCGGTTTTGAACCAGCAAATGAAAGAATGTCCTCCATTGGAGGTTTTCACTCCATACGGTAGGTCTAGAGAGGTGCTTTTGGATTTGTCATTTCTAGGCCTTCATTACAAAGTAGGAAGTTATATCCTGAAGTGAATTCCCTTAGGGGTGACTACATACCGGTCACTGGAGCTAAAAGCCTTTAACTTTCAGGGCAAAGCCTCTTCTCCACAGACGGTTTTTCCATCTTCATTGCTGAACGGTTTCCTTGAGGGTTCTGGCACCAACTCATTATCACTTACACCTATTTGGCATGGAGTCTTAATTGGCTCAACGAGGCCAATGCCAATGCAGAGCATTCCATGGAAAAACCATTTTTCCTTCGGTTTTGAACCAGCAAATGGAAGAATGTGCCTTTCACTGGTCATTTTCACTGCATACGGTAGGTCTAGAAAACTACTTTCACCTGTTTTATTGCTAGTTCCACATAACAGATCAGGAAGGAGTACCCAGTTGTGATTCCCTTAGGGGTGCGGAGACAGATCTAAATGGAGCTAAAAGCGTCTTCATTTCAAAGCAAAGTAACTTCGACAGAGAGGATTTTTTCGTCTTCATGGCTGCCAGTTTCCTTCAGGTTTCTGGAACCAACTCATAATCGCTTTCACCTGGGTGGCATGTACTCTTAATTGACTCAACGAGGCCAATGCCAATGCAGAGCATTCTGCAGAAAAACCATTTTTCCTTCGATTTTGAACCAGCAAATGGAAGAATGTGTCCTCCACTGGTCGTTTTCACTCCATACGAAAACACTAGAAAGATGCTTTCGCCTGTTTTATTGCTAGGTCCACATTACAAACCAGGAAAGTGTACCCTGAAGTGAATTCCCTTAGGGATGAGGAGATGGATGTGAATATAACTAGCAAGGTTTTCCTCTCAAGGCAAAGTCTCTTCTCCACAGACGGTTGTTCCGTCTTCATGGTTGAACAGTTTCCTTCAGGTTTCTGGCACAGACTCATTATTGCTTACACCTGTTTGGCATGGAGTCTTAATTGGCTCAACGAGGCCAATGCCAATGCAGAGCATTCTGCAGAAAAACCATTTTTCCTTCGATTTTGAACCAGCAAATGGAAGAATGTGTCCTCCACTGGTCGTTTTCACTCCATACGAAAACACTAGAAAGATGCTTTCGCCTGTTTTATTGCTAGGTCCACATTACAAACCAGGAAAGTGTACCCTGAAGTGAATTCCCTTAGGGATGAGGAGATGGATGTGAATATAACTAGCAAGGTTTTCCTCTCAAGGCAAAGTCTCTTCTCCACAGACGGTTGTTCCGTCTTCATGGTTGAACAGTTTCCTTCAGGTTTCTGGCACAGACTCATTATTGCTTACACCTGTTTGGCATGGAGTCTTAATTGGCTCAACGAGGCCAATGCCAATGCAGCACATTCCAGGGAAAAACCATTTTCCCATCGCTTTTGACACAGCAAATGAAAAAATGTCCTCCATTGGACATTTTCACTCCATACGGAAGGTCTAGAAATGTTCTTTTGACTTTGTCATTTCTAGGGCCACATTACAAAGTAGGATGGTATACCCAAAAGTGAATTCCCTTAGGGGTGAGTAGACACAGGTAACTGGAGTTAAAAGCGTTTTCCTTTCGAGGCAAAACCTCTTTTCTACAGACGGTTTTTTCCGTCTTCATTTCTGAACAGTTTCCTTGAGGGTTCCGGCACCAACTCATTATCGTTTTCGCCTGGGTGCAGTGGTGTGTTAATTGGCTCAACGAGGCAAAGGCAAATGCAGCACATTCCATGGAAAAACCATTCGCTCTCGATTTTGAACCAGCAAATGGAAGAATTTCCTCCTTTGGACGGTTTCACCCCATAAAGAATGTCTAGAAGGTCCTATTGGCTTTGTCATTTCTAGGTCCACATTACAAAATAGGAAGTTATACCCAGAAGTGAATTCCCTTAGGGATGAGGAGATGGAAGTGAATATAACTAAGAAGGTTTTCCTCTCAAGGCAAAGCCTCTTCTCCGCAGACGGTTGCTCTGTCTTCATTGCTGAACAGTTTCCTTCAGGTTTCTGGCACAGACACATTGTCGCTTTTGCCTCAATGAAGAGGAGTCTGAATTGGCTCAACGAGCTGAATGCCAATGCAGCACATTCCAAGGAGAAACCATTTTCAATTCGACTTTGAATGAGCAAATGGAAGAATGTCCTCCATTCGACGTTTTCACTCCATACGGAAGGTCTAGAAAGGTTCATTTGGTTTTGTCATTTCTAGGTCCGCATTACATAGTAGAAAGGTATACCAGGAAGTGAATTCCCTTATTGATGAGGAGATGGATGCTAATATAATTACCGAGGTTTTCCTTGTGAGGCAAAGCCTCTTCTCCACAGTCAGTTTTTCCATTTTCATTTCTGAACAGTTTCCTTGAGGGTTCTGGCACCAACTCATTATTGCTTTCACCTGGGCGGAGTGAAGTCTTAATTGCCTCAATGAGGCCAAAGCCAAAGCAGCACATTCCGTGGAAAAAACATTTGCCCTCGATTTTGAACCATTAAATGGAAGAATTTCTTCCATTGGACTTTTTCACTCCATACTGAATGTCTCGAAGGATCCTATTGGCTTGGTCATTTCCAGGTCCACATTACAAAATAGGAAGTTATACCCGGAAGTGAATTCCCTTAGGGATGAGGAAATGGAAGTTAATATAACTAAGAAGGTTTTCCTCTCAAGGCAAAGCTTCTTCTCCACAGATGGTTGCTCCGTCTTCATGGCTGAACAGTTTCCTTCAGGTTTCTGGCACAGATTCATTATTGCTTTCACTTGGGTGGAGTGGAGTCTGAGTTGGCTCAACGAGGTCACTGGCAATGCAGCACATTTCACAGAAGTACCACTTTCCCTTTGGTTTTGAACCAGCAAATGGAAGAATGTGTCTTCCACTGGTCATTTCACTACTTCTGAAAGGACTAGAAAGGTGCTTTCGCCTGTTTTATTGCTAGGTCCACATCACAAATCAGGAAGGAGTACCTGGGAGTGAATTCACTTAGGGATGAGGAGACGGACCTGAATGATACTAACAACGTTTTCCTTTTAAGGCAAATCTTTTCCACAGACGGTTGTTCTGTCTTCATGGCTGAACAGTTCCCTTGAGGTTTGTGGCACAGACTCATTATCACATTCACCTGGGTGGAGTGGAATCTTAATGGGCTCAAATGGCCCAATGTAAATGCAGCACATTATATGGAAAAACCATTTCCCTTTTGCTTTTGAACCAGCAATTGGAAGAATGTCCTCCATTGTAGGTTTTCACTCCATACAGAATGTCTAGAAAGGTACTTTTGGTGCTGTCATTTCTAGGTCTACAATACAAAATAGGAAGGTATACCCAGAAGTGAATTCCCTTAGGATGAGGAGATGGACATGAATATAACTACCAATGTTTCCTTTCGAGGCAAAGCCTCTTCCCCACAGATGGCTTTCCATCTTCATTTCTGAAAGTTTCCTAGGGTTCTGGCACCAACTCATTATTGCTTTCACCTGGGTGGAATGGAGTCTTAATGGCTCAAATGGCCCAATGTAAATGCAGCACATTATATGGAAAAACCATTTCCCTTTTGCTTTTGAACCAGCAATTGGAAGAATGTCCTCCATTGTAGGTTTTCACTCCATACAGAATGTCTAGAAAGGTACTTTTGGTGCTGTCATTTCTAGGTCTACAATACAAAATAGGAAGGTATACCCAGAAGTGAATTCCCTTAAGGATGAGGAGATGGACATGAATATAACTACCAATGTTTACCTTTCGAGGCAAAGCCTCTTCCCCACAGATGGCTTTCCATCTTCATTTCTGAGAAGTTTCCTAGGGTTCTGGCACCAACTCATTATTGCTTTCACCTGGGTGGAATGGAGTCTTAATGGGCTCAATGAGGCCATTGCCAATGCAGCACATTCAGTGGAAAAACCATTTTCCCTTTGGTTTTGAACCAGCAAAGGTAAGAATGTGTCCTCCACTGGTTGTTTTCACTCCATATGGATGGTATAGAAAGGCGCTTTTGGCTTTGTCGTTTCTAGGTCCACATTACAAAGTAGGAATGCATACCTGGATATGAATTCCCTTAGTGTTGAGTAGATACAGGTAACTGAATCTAAAAACCTTTTCCTTTTGAGACAAACCATCTTCTTCACAGACGTTTTTGCTGTCTTCATTGCAGAATGCTTTCCATGTGGGTTCTTGCACCAATTCATTATCGCTGTCACCTGGGTGGAGTGGAGTCTTAATTGACTCAATGAGACCAATGCCAATGCAGCACATTCCAAGAAAAAACAATTATCCCTTAGGTTTTGAACCACTACGTTGAAGAATGTGTCCTCCACTGGTCGTTAACACCATACAGAAGGTCTAGAAAGGTGCTTCTGACTTTGTCACGTCTAGGTCCATGTCACAAATCTGAAAGGAGTACCTGGAAGTGAATTCCCTTGGGTTTGGGGAGATGGACATGAAAACAACTAACAACATTTTCCTTTCGAAGCAAAGCCTCTTCTTCAAAGATGGTTGTTCCGTCTCAATGGCAGAACAGGTTCCTTTCCTTTTCCATCACCGAAACACAATCGCTTACGCCTGGTTGGAGTGGAGTCTTAATTGGCTCAATGACGCCAATGCTAAAACAGCACATTCCACCGAAAAACCATTTTCCCTCCAGTTTGGAACCAGGAAATTGAAGAATGTGTCCCTCACTGTTCTTTTTCACTCCATATGGAAGGTCTAGAAAGGTGCCTTTGACATTGGCACTTCTAGGTCCACATGACAAAGTAGGAATGTATACCTGGAATGAATTCCCTTAGTGTTGAGTAGATACAGGTAACTGAATCTAAAAACCTTTTCCTTTTGAGACAAACCATCTTCTTCACAGACGTTTTTGCTGTCTTCATTGCAGAATGCTTTCCATGTGGGTTCTTGCACCAATTCATTATCGCTGTCACCTGGGTGGAGTGGAGTCTTAATTGACTCAATGAGACCAATGCCAATGCAGCACATTCCAAGAAAAAACAATTATCCCTTAGGTTTTGAACCACTACGTTGAAGAATGTGTCCTCCACTGGTCGTTAACACCATACAGAAGGTCTAGAAAGGTGCTTCTGACTTTGTCACGTCTAGGTCCATGTCACAAATCTGAAAGGAGTACCTGGAAGTGAATTCCCTTGGGTTTGGGGAGATGGACATGAAAACAACTAACAACATTTTCCTTTCGAAGCAAAGCCTCTTCTTCAAAGATGGTTGTTCCGTCTCAATGGCAGAACAGGTTCCTTTCCTTTTCCATCACCGAAACACAATCGCTTACGCCTGGTTGGAGTGGAGTCTTAATTGGCTCAATGACGCCAATGCTAAAACAGCACATTCCACCGAAAAACCATTTTCCCTCCAGTTTGGAACCAGGAAATTGAAGAATGTGTCCCTCACTGTTCTTTTTCACTCCATATGGAAGGTCTAGAAAGGTGCCTTTGACATTGGCACTTCTAGGTCCACATGACAAAGTAGGAATGTATATCCGGAAGTGAATACCCTTAGGGATGTGGAGATATAGAGAAATGAAGCTAAAAGCGTCATAATTTCAAAGCAAAGTTGCTTGGCCACAGAGGCTTTTTCTGTCTTGATGGCTGAACTTTTTCCTTCAGGTTTCTCGCACCAACTTATTATCTCTTTCACCTGGGTTAAGTGGCTCAATGAGGCCAATGCCAATGCAGCACATTCCATGGAAAAACTATTTTCCCTTCGGTTTTGAACCAGCAAATGGAAGAATGTGTTCTCCACTGGTCATTTTCACACCACACAGAAGGTCTTGAAAGGTGCTTTTTTCTTTGTCACTTCTAGGTCCACATTACATAGTAGGAAGGTATATCCTGAAGAGAATTCCCTTAGCTGTCAGTAGATACATGTAACTGGAGCTGAAAGCATTTTCCTTTTGAGGCAAAGCCTCTTCACCAAAGATGGTTTTTCCATATTCATTGCTGAACAGTTTCCTTGAGGATTCTGGAACCAACTCATTATCGCTTTCACCTGGGCGGAGTGGAGTCTTAATTGGATGAACGAGTCCAATGCCAATGCAGCACTTTCCACGGAAAAACGAATTTCCCTTCTGTTTTGAACCAGAAAACTGAAGAATGTGTCCTCCACTGGTCATTTTCACTTCATATGAAAGATCTAGAAAGGTGCTTTTGGCTTTGTCACTTCTACGTCCGTATTACAAATTCGGCAGGTATACCGGAAGTGAATTCCCTTTGGGGTGAGTAGATACAGGTAACTGGAGCTAAAAGCGTTTTCCTTTCGAGGCAAAGCCTCTTCAACAAAGATGGTTTTTCCATATTCATTGCTGAACAGTTTCCTTGAGGATTCTGGAACCAACTCATTATCGCTTTCACCTGGGCGGAGTGGAGTCTTAATTGGATGAACGAGGTCCAATGCCAATGCAGCACTTTCCACGGAAAAACGAATTTCCTTCTGTTTTGAACCAGAAAACTGAAGAATGTGTCCTCCACTGGTCATTTTCACTTCATATGAAAGATCTAGAAAGGTGCTTTTGGCTTTGTCACTTCTACGTCCGTATTACAAATTCGGCAGGTATACCGGAAGTGAATTCCCTTTGGGGTGAGTAGATACAGGTAACTGGAGCTAAAAGCGTTTTCCTTTCGAGGCAAAGCCTCTTCTCCACAGAATGCTTTTCCGTCTTCATTGCTGAACTGTTTTCTTCAGGTTTCTGGCACAGACTCATTATCGCTTTCACCTGGGTGGATTGGAGATTTAATTGGCTCTACGAGGCCATTGCCAACGCAGCACATTACACAGAAAACCATTTTCCCCTCGATTTTGAAGCAGCAAATGGAAGAATGTTTCCTCCACTGGTCGTTTTAACTCCCTATGAAAAGACTAGAAAGTTCTTTCAGCTGTTTTATTGCTAGGTCCACAGCAGTAATCAGGAAGGACAACCCAGAAGTGAATTCCCAGAAGGGTGCTGTGATAGACCTAAATGGAGCTAAAAGCGACTTCTTTTTAAAGCAAATTGGATTGGCCACAGAGGCTTTTTCCATCTTCATGGCTGAACAGATTCCTTCAGGTTTCAAGCACAGACTCATTATCGCTTACATCTCTTTGGCATGGAGTCTTAATTGACTCAACGAGGCCAATGCCTATGCAGCACATTCCACAGAAAAACCATTTTTCCCTCGGTTTTGAACCAGCAAATGGAAAAATGTTTCCTCCACTGGTCGTTTACACTTCATAAGTAAGGTCTAGAAATGTGCTTTTGGCTCTGTCACATCTAGGTCCACATTACAAATTCGGAAGGTATACCCAGAAGTGAATTCTCTTCGGGGTGAGTAGATACAAGTAACTGGAGCTGAAAGCATTTTCCCTTCGAGGCAAGCCCATTTCCACAGACGGTTTTTCCGTCTTCATTGCTGAAATGTTTCCTTTAGGTTTCTGGCACAGACTAATTATCACTTTCACCTGGGTGTGTTGCAGTCTTAATTGGCTCAATGAGGCCAATGGCAATGCGGCACTTTCCATGGAAAAACCATTTTCCTTTCAGTTTTGATCTAGCAAATTGAAGAATGTATCCTCCACTGGTCGATTTCACTCCATACAGAAGGTCTAGAAATGTGCTATTGGCTTTGCCAATTCTAAGTCCACATTAAAATTAGGAATTTATACCCGGAAGTGAATTCCCTTAGGGGTGAGTAGATACAGGTAACTGGAGCTGACAACGTTTTCCTTTCGAGGCGAACCCTGCTCAACAGATGGTTTTTCCGTCTTCATTAATGAACAGATTCCTTGAGGTTTCTGGTACAGACTGATTATCACTGTCACTTGGGTTGAGTGGAGTCTTAATTGGCTCCACCAGGCCATTGGCAATGCGGCACTTTCCATGGAAAAACCATTTTCCTTTCAGTTTTGATCTAGCAAATTGAAGAATGTATCCTCCACTGGTCGATTTCACTCCATACAGAAGGTCTAGAAATGTGCTATTGGCTTTGCCAATTCTAAGTCCACATTAAAAATTAGGAATTTATACCCGGAAGTGAATTCCCTTAGGGGTGAGTAGATACAGGTAACTGGAGCTGACAACGTTTTCCTTTCGAGGCGAACCCTGCTCAACAGATGGTTTTTCCGTCTTCATTAATGAACAGATTCCTTGAGGTTTCTGGTACAGACTGATTATCACTGTCACTTGGGTTGAGTGGAGTCTTAATTGGCTCCACCAGGCCATTGGCAATGCAGCACTTTCCACGGAAAAACCATTTTTCCTTCAGTTTTGAACCAGCAAATTGAAGAATGAGTCCTCCACTGTTCATTCTCACTCCATACGAAAGGTCTAGAAAGGCGCTTTCGCCTGTTTTATATCTAGGACCACATCACAAAGAGGAAGGAGTACCCGAAAGTGAATTTGCTTAGGGGTGTGGAGATAGAGCTAAATGGAGCTAAAAGCGTCTTCATTTCAAAGCAAATTTGCTTGGCCACAGAGGTTTTTTTGATCTTCATGGCTGAACAGTTTCCTTCAAGTTTCTGGCACAGACTCATTATTGCTTTCACCTGACTTGAGTGGAATCTTAATTAGCTCAACGAGGTCAATTCCAATGCAGCACGTTCTATGGACAAACCATTTTTCCTTTAGTTTTAAACCAGCAAATTGAAGAGTGTGTCCTTCACTGATCGTTTTCACTCCATACGGAAGGTCTAGAATGGTGATATTGGCTTTGTAATTTCCAGGTTCACATCACAAATCAAACGGATTGAATGCCCTTTGGGATGTGGAGATTCAGCTAAATGGAGGTAAAAGTGTCTTCATTCAAAGGAACGTTTTTGGCCAGAGATTCTCTTTCCTTCTTCATGACTGAACGGTTTCCTTCAGGTTTCTGGAACAGACTTATTATCACTTTCACCAGGTTGGAGTGGAGTCTTTTGGCTCAACGAGGCCAATGCCAATGCAGCACATTCCACGGAATAACGATTTTCCCTTTGGTTCTGACCAGCAAATCGAAGAATGTGTCCTCCACTGGTCTTTTTCACTCCATACGGAAGGACTATGAAGGTGCCTTTGACTTTGTCACTTCTAGGTCCATATTACAAGTAGGAAGCTATACGCAGAAGTGAATTCCCTTAAGGGTGCAGAGATCGAGCTAAATGGAGAGAAAAGCATCTTCTATTCAAAGCAAATTTGCTTGGCGGTAGAGGTTTTTTCCGTCTTCATGGCTGAACATTTTCCTTCAGGTTTCTGGCACAGACTTATTACCGCTTTCACCAGGGTGGTTTGGAGTCTTTTGGCTCAACGAGGCCAATGCCAATGCAGCACATTCCACGGAATAACGATTTTCCCTTTGGTTCTGACCAGCAAATCGAAGAATGTGTCCTCCACTGGTCTTTTTCACTCCATACGGAAGGACTATGAAGGTGCCTTTGACTTTGTCACTTCTAGGTCCATATTACAAGTAGGAAGTATACGCAGAAGTGAATTCCCTTAAGGGTGCAGAGATCGAGCTAAATGGAGAGAAAAGCATCTTCTATTCAAAGCAAATTTGCTTGGCGGTAGAGGTTTTTTCCGTCTTCATGGCTGAACATTTTCCTTCAGGTTTCTGGCACAGACTTATTACCGCTTTCACCAGGGTGGTTTGGAGTCTTAATTGGCTCAATGAAACCAATGCCAATGAAGCACATTCCACGGAAAAGTCATTTTCCCTTCAGTTTTGAGCCAGCAAATGGAAAAATGTGTCCTCCAATGTTCATTTTCACTGCATACGAAAGGACTAGAAAGGTGTTTTTGGCTTTGTCACTTCTATGTCCACATTACAAAGTAGGAAGTTATACCAGGAAGTGAAATCCCTTAGGGGTGAGTAGATACTGGTAACTGGAGCTAAAAGCATTTTCCTTTTGAGGCAATGCCTCTTCTCCAGAGACGATTTTTCCGTCTTCATTGCTGAACAGTTTCCTTGAGGGTTCTGACAGCCGGTCATTTTTGCTTTTACTTGGGTGGAGTGGCGTTTGAATTGACTCAACGAGCCCAATGCCAATGCAGCACATTCAATGGAAAAACAATTTTCTCCTCAATTTAAAATAAGCACATTGATGAATGTGTCCTCCAATGGTAGTTTTTACTATATATGAAAGGTCTAGAAATGTGCTTTTGCCTATTTTATTGGTAGGTCTACATCACAAATCAGGAAGTAGTACCCGGAAGTGAATTCCCTTAGGGGTGAGTAGATAAAGGTAACTAGAGCTAAAAGCCTTTTCCTTTCGAGGCAAAGACTCTTTTCCAGAGATGGTTGTTCCATCTTCATGGCTGAATGGTTTCCTTGAGGGCTCTGGCACCGACTCATTATCGCTTTCAACTGGGTGGAGTGGAGTCTTAACTGGCTCAATGAGGGCAATGCCAATGCAGCACTTTCCATGGAAAAACCATTTTCTCTTTGGTTTTGAACCAGCAAATGGAAGAATGTGTCCTCCATGGGTTGTTTTCATTCAAAATGAAAGGACTAGAAAGGTGCTTACTGTTTTATTGCCAGGTCCACATTACAAACAAGGACGAGTACCAGGAAGTGAGTTCCCTTAGGGGTGTGCAGATACAGCTAAATGGAACTAAAAGCGTCTTCATTTCAAAACAAAGTCTTGGCCACAAAGGCTTTTTCCGTCTTCAGGGCTGAAAAGATTCCTTCAGGTTTCTGGCACAAACACAGTATCACTTACACCTGGGTGGAGTGGAGTCTTAACTGCCTCAATGAGGGCAATGCCAATTCAGCACTTTCCATGGAAAAACCATTTTCTCTTTGGTCTTGAACCAGCAAATGGAAGAATGTGTCCTCCATGGGTTGTTTTCATTCAAAATGAAAGGACTAGAAAGGTGCTTACTGTTTTATTGCCAGGTCCACATTACAAACAAGGACGAGTACCAGGAAGTGAGTTCCCTTAGGGGTGTGCAGATACAGCTAAATGGAACTAAAAGCGTCTTCATTTCAAAACAAAGTCTTGGCCACAAAGGCTTTTTCCGTCTTCAGGGCTGAAAAGATTCCTTCAGGTTTCTGGCACAAACACAGTATCACTTACACCTGGGTGGAGTGGAGTCTTAATTGGCTCCACGAGGTAAATGACAATGCAGCACATTCCACCGAAAAACCATTTTCTCTTTGGTTTTGAGCCAGCAATATGAGGAATGTGTCCTCCACTGGTTGTTTTCACTCCATACGGATGGTCTATAATGGTACTTTTGGCTTTATCAGTTCTAGGTCCACATTACAAAGTAGGAAGGTATACCCGGAAGCGAATTCCCTTTGGGGTGAGTAGATACAGGGAACTTGAGTTAAAAGCATTATCCCTTCGAGACAAAGCCTCTTCTCCACACACGGTCTTCCTCTCTTCATGGCTGAACAGTTTCCTTGAGGTTTCTGGGTCCAACACACTATCACTTACACGTGGGTAGAATGGAGTCTTAATTGGCTCAACGAGGCCGAGGCCAATGCAGCACATTCCATGAGAAAATCAATTTTCCTTTAGTTTTGAACCAGCAAATGGAAATATGTGTCCTCCACTGGTCGTTTTCACTCCATACAGAAGGTCTAGAAGGATGCTTTTAGCTTTGTCACTTCTAGATCCACATTATAATGTTAGAAGGTATACCTGATAGTGAATTCCCTTAGGGGTCAGCAGATACCAGTAATGGAACTGAAAGCGTTTTACTTTTGAGGCAAAGCCTCTTCTCCTAAGTCGTTTTTTCTGTCTTCATGGCTGAATAGTTTCCTTCAGTTTTCTGGCACAGACTCAGTATCACTTTCACCTGGGCGGAGTGGAGTCTTAATTGGCTCAACAAGACCAGTGCCAATGCAGCATATTCCATGGGAAAACAATTTTTCCTTCTGTTTTGAACCAGCAGTTGAAGAATATGTCCTCCACTGGTCGTTTTCACTCCTTACAGAGGTCTAAAAATGTGTGTTTGGCTTTGTCACTTCTAGGTCCACATTACAATTTAGGAAATTATACCCAGAAGTGAATTTCGTTAGGGGTGCAGAGATAGAGCTAAATGGAGCTAAAAGTGTCCTCATTTAAGCAATGTTCCTTGGCCACAGAGGCTTTTTTAGTCTTCCTGGCTGAACATTTTCCTTCAGGTTTCTGGCAAGAACTCATTATTGCTTTCACTTGGGTGGAGTGGAGTCTTAATTGGATCAATGCGGCCAATGCCAGTTTAGCACATTCCATGGAAAGAGCAAGTTCCCTTTGGTTTTGAACCAGCAAATCAAAGAATGTGTCCTCCACTGGTCACTCTAACTCCATATGAAAGGACCAGAAAGTTGATTTCGACTGTTTTATTGCTAGGTCCACATCAGAAATCAGGAAGGTTTACCCAGAAGTAAAGTCCCTTAGGTGCGTGGAGTTAGAGCTAAATGGAGCTAAAAGCGTCTTCATTTCAAAGCAAAATTGCTTGGCCACAGAGGCTTTTTCCATCTTCCTGGCTGAACAATTTCCTTCAGGTTTCTGGCAAAGACTCATTATTGCTTACACCTGGTTGGAGTGGAGTTTTAATTGGCTCAACGAAGCCAATGTCAATGCAGCACATTCCACGGGAAAACCATTTCCTCTTCGGTTTTGAACCAACAAATGGAAGAATGTCCTCCATTGGAGGTTTTCACTCCATACTGAAGGTCTAGTGAGGTACTTTTGGCTTTGTCATTTCTACGTCCACATTACAAAGAAGGAAGGTATACCCGGAAGTGAATTCCATTAATGGCACGGAGATAGAGCTAAATGGAGCTAAAAGCGTCTTCATTTCAAAGCAAAATTGCTTCCACAGAGGCTTTTTCCATCTTCCTGGCTGAACAATTTCCTTCAGGTTTCTGGCAAAGACTCATTATTGCTTACACCTGGTTGGAGTGGAGTTTTAATTGGCTCAACGAAGCCAATGTCAATGCAGCACATTCCACGGGAAAACCATTTCCTCTTCGGTTTTGAACCAACAAATGGAAGAATGTCCTCCATTGGAGGTTTTCACTCCATACTGAAGGTCTAGTGAGGTACTTTTGGCTTTGTCATTTCTACGTCCACATTACAAAGAAGGAAGGTATACCCGGAAGTGAATTCCATTAATGGCACGGAGATAGAGCTAAATGGAGCTAAAAGCGTCTTCATTTCAAAGCAAAGTTGCTTGGCCACAGACGGTTTTTCCGTCATCATGGCTGAACTGTTTCCTAAAGGTTCCTGGCACAAACACATTTTCGCTTACCCCTGGGTGGAATGTAGCCTTACTTGGCTCAACGAAGCCAGTGCCAATGCAGCGCATACTATGGAGAAACGATTTTCCTATCGTTTTTCAACCAGCAAATGGAAGAATGTGTCCTCCAGTGGTCGCCGTCACTCTATACTGAAGGTCTAGAAAGGTGCTTTTCTCTTTGTAACTTATAGGTCCACATTACAAAGTAGGATGGTATAACCAGAAGTGAATTCCATTAATGGCACGGAGATAGAGCTAAATGGAGCTAAAAGCGTCTTCATTTCAAAGCAAAGTTGCTTGGCCACAGACGGTTTTTCCGTCATCATGGCTGAACTGTTTCCTAAAGGTTCTGGCACAAACACATTTCGCTTACCCTGGGTGGAATGTAGCTTAATTGGCTCAACGAAGCCAAGTGCCAATGCAGCGCATACTATGGAGAAACGATTTTCCTATCGTTTTTCAACCAGCAAATGGAAGAATGTGTCCTCCAGTGGTCGCCGTCACTCTATACTGAAGGTCTAGAAAGGTGCTTTTCTCTTTGTAACTTATAGGTCCACATTACAAAGTAGGATGGTATAACCAGAAGTGAATAACCTTAGGGATGAGGAGATGGACTTGAACATAAAGAACGACGGTTCCCTTTCGTGGCAAAGCCTGTTCTACAATGACGGTTTTTTCATCTTCATTGCTGAACAGTTTCCTTGAGGGTTCTGGCTCCAACTCATAATCGATTTCACCTTGGTGGAGTGGAGTCTCAAGAGGCTAAACGAGGCCAATGACAATGGAGAACTTTCCACGGAAAAACCATTTAAACTTTGGTTTTGAACGAGCAATTGAAGAATGTGTCTTCCACTGGGCGATTTCTCTCCATATGGAAGATCTATGAAGGTACTTTCACCTGTTTTATTGCTAGGTCAGGATCACAAATCAGGAAGGAGTACCCGGAAGTGAATTCCCTTAGGGATGAGGAGATGGACGTGAATATAACTAGCAACGTTTTCCTTTCAAGGTAAAGCCTCTTCTCCCCAGACAGTGATTCCGTCCTCATGGCTGAACAGTTTCCTTCATGTTTCTGGCACGGACTTATTATCACTTCCACCTTGGTGGAGTGTAGTCTTATTTGGCTCAGTGAGGCCAATGCCAATGCAGCACACTCCATGGAAAAACCATTTCCCTTCGGTTTTGAACCAGCAATTGAAGAATATGTCTTCCACTGGTCGTTTTCACTCCATACGGAAGGTCTAGAAATGTGCTTTTGGCTTTGTCACTTCTAAGTCCACATTACAATGCAGGAAGGTATAGCCAGAAGTGAATTGCCTTAGGGGTGCGGAGATAGAGCTAAATGGAGCTAAAAGTATCCTCATTTAAGCAAAGTTCCTTGTCCAGAGAGCCTTTTTCTGTCTTCATTTCTGAGCAGTGTTGTACATGTTTCTCGCACCAGCATACTATTGCATAAACCTGGGTGGACTGGAGCCTTAATTGGCTCAATGAAGCCAATGTCAATGCAGCACATTCCACAGAAAAACCATTTTCCCTTTGGTTTGCAACCAGCAAATGGAAAATCGTGTCCTCCACTGGTCATTTTCACTCCATACAGAAGGTCTAAAAAAGTGCTTTTGTCTTTGCGAATTCTAGGTCCACATTCCAATATAGGAAGGTATACCCGGAAGTGAACTCCCTTACGAGTGCGGAGATAGAGCTAAATGGAGCTAAAAGTATCCTCATTTAAGCAAAGTTCCTTGTCCAGAGAGCCTTTTTCTGTCTTCATTTCTGAGCAGTGTTGTACATGTTTCTCGCACCAGCATACTATTGCATAAACCTGGGTGGACTGGAGCCTTAATTGGCTCAATGAAGCCAATGTCAATGCAGCACATTCCACAGAAAAACCATTTTCCCTTTGGTTTGCAACCAGCAAATGGAAAATCGTGTCCTCCACTGGTCATTTTCACTCCATACAGAAGGTCTAAAAAAGTGCTTTTGTCTTTGCGAATTCTAGGTCCACATTCCAATATAGGAAGGTATACCCGGAAGTGAACTCCCTTACGAGTGAGTACATACAGGTAACTCGAGCTTAAAGTGTTTTCCTTTCGAGGCAAAGCCTCTTCTGCACAGACTGTTTTTCCGGCTTCATGGCTGAACAGTTTCCTTCAGGTTTCTGGGACAGACTCAGTATCTCTTTAACATGTGTAAAGTGGAGTCTTAATTGGCTCAACAAGACCAATGCCAATGCAGCATTTTCCACCCAGAAACCATTTTCCCTTCAGTTTTGAACCAGCCAATTGAAGAATATGTCCTCCACTGGTCGTTTTCACTCCATGGGTAAGGCCTAGAAAGGTGCTTTCGCCTGTTTTATTGCTAGGTCCATATCACAATTCAGGAAGGAGTACCAGGAATTGAATTCCATTAGGAGTGCACTGATAGAGCTAAATAGAGCTAAGAGCGTCTTCATTTCAAAGCAAATTTGCTTGGCCACAGAGGCTTTCTGCCCCTTCGTGGCTGGACAGTTTCCTTCAGTTTTCTGGCACCAACTCATTATCGCTTACACCGGGATGGAGTGGAGTCTTAATGAGCTCAACGAGGCCCATGCAAATTCAGCACGTTCCACGGATAAACGGTTTTACCTTCTGTTTGAAGCCAGCAAATTGAAGAATGTGTCCAACACTGGTCGTTTTTGCTCCATATGGAAGGACTGGAAAGGTGCTGTCACCTATTTTATTGCTAGGTCGAAATCACAAATCAGGAAGGAGTAAACGGAAGTGAATTCCCTTAGAGGTGAGCAAAAACATGTAAGTGGAGCTAAAAGCATTTTCCTTTCGAGTCAAAACCTCTTCTTCATAGACGGTTGTTTGGTTTTCATGACTGAACAATTTCCTTGAAGGTTCTGGTACCAACACATTATTGCAGCAAATTGAAGAATGTGTCCTCCACTGGCCTTTTCAGCACCATAAGAAAGGACTAGAAAGGTGCTTTCGTCTGTGTCACTTCTAGGTCCACATCACAAATCAGGAAGGTGTACCTGGAAGTGAATTCCTTAGGGATGAGGACTTGGACGTCAATATAATTGACAATGTTTTCCTTTAAGGAAAAGCCTCTTCTCCACAGACGGTTTTCTATCTTCATTGCTGACTAGTTTTCCGAGGGTTCCGGCACCAACTCATTATCGCTTACACCTGGGTGGAGTGGAATCTTAATTGGTTTAATGAGGCCAATGCCAATGCAGCACATTCCAAGGATAAACGGTTTTCCTTCTGTTTGAAGCCAGCAAATTGAAGAATGTGTCCAACACTGGTCGTTTTTGCTCCATATGGAAGGACTGGAAAGGTGCTGTCACCTATTTTATTGCTAGGTCGAAATCACAAATCAGGAAGGAGTAAACGGAAGTGAATTCCCTTAGAGGTGAGCAAAAACATGTAAGTGGAGCTAAAAGCATTTTCCTTTCGAGTCAAAACCTCTTCTTCATAGACGGTTGTTTGGTTTTCATGACTGAACAATTTCCTTGAAGGTTCTGGTACCAACACATTATTGCAGCAAATTGAAGAATGTGTCCTCCACTGGCCTTTTCAGCACCATAAGAAAGGACTAGAAAGGTGCTTTCGTCTGTGTCACTTCTAGGTCCACATCACAAATCAGGAAGGTGTACCTGGAAGTGAATTCCCTTAGGGATGAGGACTTGGACGTCAATATAATTGACAATGTTTTCCTTTTAAGGAAAAGCCTCTTCTCCACAGACGGTTTTTCTATCTTCATTGCTGACTAGTTTTCCGAGGGTTCCGGCACCAACTCATTATCGCTTACACCTAGGTGGAGTGGAATCTTAATTGGTTTAATGAGGCCAATGCCAATGCAGCACATTCCAAGGAAAAACCATTTTCCCTTCTGTTTTGAACCAGCAAGTCGAAGAATGTGTCCTCCACTGGTCGTTTCCACTCCACACTGAAGGTCTAGAAAAGTGCTTTCAGTTCTGTCATTTCTCGGTCCACATTACAAAGTAGGAAGGTATATCTGGAAGTGAATTCCCTTAGGGATGAGGAAATGGATGGGAGTATAACTAACAAGTTTTTCCTTTCGAGGCAAAGCCTCTTCTCAACAGATGGTTTTTCCGCCTTCATTGCAGAACATTTTCACAGAGGGTTCCTGCACCAACTCATTATCACTTTCGCTTGGGTGGAGTGGGATCTTAATTGGATTAACCAGGCCAATGTCAATGCAGCACTTTCCATGGAAAAACCATTTTCCTTTCTGTTTTGAACAAGCAAATTGAAGAATGTGTCCTCCCCTGGTCGTTTCCACTCCAAACGGACAGTCTAGAAAAGTGCTTTTGGGTAGGTCATTTCTAGGTCCACATTACAATGTAGGAAGGTATACCCGGAAGTGAGTTACCTCAGGGGTGAATAGATACAGGTAACTGGAGCTAAAAGCATTTTCCTTTCGAGGCAAAGACTCTTCTCCACAGATGGTTTTTCCGTCTTCATTGCTGAACAGTTTCTTTGAAGGTTCTCGCACAGAGTCATTATCACTTTCACCTGGGTGGAGTGAAGTCTTAATTGGCTCAACGAGGCCAATGCCAATGGAGCACATTCCATAGAAAAAAAATTTTCCCTCGTTTTTGAACCAGCAAATCTAGGAATATCCTCCATTGGATGTTTGCACTCCATTCTGAAGGACTATAAAGGTTCTTTTGGCTTTGTCATTTCTAGGTCCGCATTACAAAGTGGGAAGCTATACCCGGAAGTGAATTCCCTTAGGGGTGAGTAGATACAGGTAACTGGAGCTAAAAGCATTTTCCTTTCGAGGCAAAGGCTCTTCTCCACAGATGGTTTTCCGTCTTCATTGCTGAACAGTTTCTTTGAAGGTTCTGACAGAGTCATTATCACTTTCACCTGGGTGGAGTGAAGTCTTAATTGGCTCAACGAGGCCAATGCCAATGGAGCACATTCCATAGAAAAAAAATTTTCCCTCGTTTTTGAACCAGCAAATCTAGGAATATCCTCCATTGGATGTTTGCACTCCATTCTGAAGGACTATAAAGGTTCTTTTGGCTTTGTCATTTCTAGGTCCGCATTACAAAGTAGGAAGGTATACCCGGAAGTGAATTCCCTTAGGGGTGAGTAGTCACAGGTAACTGGAGGTAAAAGCGTTTTCCTTTCGAGGCAAAGCCTCTTCCCAACAGACAGTTTTTCCGTCTTCATGGCTGAACACTTTCCTTCAGGTTTCTAGCACAGACTCATTATCGCTTTCACCTGGGTGGAGTGGCTCAAGGAGTCCAATGTCAATGCAGCACATTCCACAGAAAAACCAATTTTCCTTCAGTTTTGAACCAGCAAATTGAAGAATGTGTCCTCCACTGGTCATTTTCACTCCATACGGAAGGTCAAGAAACGTGCTTTTGGCTTTGTCACTTCTAGGTGCACATTGCAGAGTAAGAAGATATATTTGGAAGTGAATTCCCTTAGGGGTGCAGAGACACAGCTATATGGAGCCAAATGAGTCTTCATTTCAAAGCACAGTTGCATGGCCATAGAGGCCTTTTCTTCCTTCATGGCTGAACAGTGTCCTTCAGGTTTCTGGCACCAAATCCTTATCACTTTCAACTGCGTGGAGTGGGATCTTAATTGGCTCAAGGGGACCAATTGCATTGCAGCACATTCCACGGAAAAACCATTTTTGCTTCGGTTTTGAACCAGCAAATCTAAGAATGTGTCCTCCACTGGTCATTTTCACTCCATACAAAAGAACTAGAAAGGTGCTTTGGGTTATTTTATTGTTTGGTCCATATCACAAATGAGGAAGGAGTACCCGGAACTGAATTCCCTTAGGGGTGTGGAGATAGAGCTAAATGGAGCTAAAAGTACCTTTATTTCAAAGTAAAGTTGCTTGGTCACAGAGGCTTTTTCCTTCTTCATTGCTGACCAGTTTCCTGGAGGATTCTGGCACAGACTCATTATCGCTTTCACCTGGGTGGTGTGGAGTCTTAATTGGCTCAACGAGGCCAATGCCAGTGCAGCACATTCCGTGGTATAACCATTTTCCCTTCTGTTTTGAACCAGCACATTGAAGAATGTGTCCTCTACTGTTTGTTTTCACTCCATACGGAAGGTCTAGAAAGGTGCTTTTGACTTTGTCACTTCTAGGTCCTCCTTACAAAATAGGAAGGTATACCCGGAAGTGAATTCCCTTAGGAGTGTGAAGATAGAGCTAAATGGTTCTGAAATCGTTTTCGTTTCGAGGCAAAGCCCCTTCTCCACAGACGGTTTTTCCTTCTTCATTGCTGAACAGTTTCCTTGAGAGTTCTTACAACAAATCATTGTCACTTTCACCTGGGTGGAGTAGAGTCTTAATTGGCTCAACGAGTCAATGCCAATGCAGCACATTTGACGAAAAACCATTTTCCTTCAGTCTTGAACCAGCAAATGGAAGAATGTTTCCTCCAATGTTTGTTTTCACTCCATACGGAAGGTCTAGAAAGGTGCTTTTGACTTTGTCACTTCTAGGTCCTCCTTACAAAATAGGAAGGTATACCCGGAAGTGAATTCCCTTAGGAGTGTGAAGATAGAGCTAAATGGTTCTGAAATCGTTTTCGTTTCGAGGCAAAGCCCCTTCTCCACAGACGGTTTTTCCTTCTTCATTGCTGAACAGTTTCCTTGAGAGTTCTTACAACAAATCATTGTCACTTTCACCTGGGTGGAGTAGAGTCTTAATTGGCTCAACGAAGTCAATGCCAATGCAGCACATTTGACGAAAAAACCATTTTCCCTTCAGTCTTGAACCAGCAAATGGAAGAATGTTTCCTCCAATGATCTTTTTCACTCCATACGAAAGGACTAGAAAGGTGCTTTTGGCTTTGTCACATCTAGGTTCACATTACAAAGAAGGAAGTTATACCCAGAAGTGAACTCCTTAGGGGTGAGTAGATAAAGGTAACTGGAGCTAAAAGCATTTTCCTTCGAGGCAAAGCCTCTTTTCCAGAACTGTTGTTCCGTCTTCATTGCTGAACAGTTTCCTTGAGGTTTCTAGCACAGACTCATTATCACTTACACCTGGGTGCAGTGGATTCTTAATTGGCTCAAGGAGTCCAATGTCAATGCAGCACATTCCATGGAAAAACCATTTACCCCACGGTTTTGAACCAGCCAATTGAAGAGTGTGTCCTCCACTGGTCGTTTACATTCCTTACGAAAGGACTCGAAAAGTGCTTTCGCCTGTTTTATTGCTACGTCTACATCTCAAGTCAGGAACAATATCCGAATGTGAAATCCCTTAGGGATGAGGAGATTGATGTGAATATAACTAACAAAGTTTTCCTTTCAAGGCAAAGCCTCTTCTCCACAGACGGTTATTCCGTCTACATGGCTGAAAGTTTTACTTGTGGGTTCTGGCCCAGACTCATTATGCCTTTCACCTGGGTGGAGTGGAGACATTATTGGCTTCATGAGAAAAATGGCAATGCAGCATATTCCATGGCAAAATCATTTTCCCTTCTATTCTGAATCACCAAAGGGAAGAATGTCCTCTATTGGACGTTTTCACTCCATATGGAAGGTCTGTAACGGTGCTTTCACCTGTTTTATTTCTAGGTCCACATCTCAAGTCAGGAACAATATCCGAATGTGAAATTCCCTTAGGGATGAGGAGATTGATGTGAATATAACTAACAAAGTTTTCCTTTCAAGGCAAAGCCTCTTCTCCACAGACGGTTATTCCGTCTACATGGCTGAAAGTTTTACTTGTGGGTTCTGGCCCAGACTCATTATGCCTTTCACCTGGGTGGAGTGGAGACATTATTGGCTTCATGAGAAAAATGGCAATGCAGCATATTCCATGGCAAAATCATTTTCCCTTCTATTCTGAATCACCAAAGGGAAGAATGTCCTCTATTGGACGTTTTCACTCCATATGGAAGGTCTGTAACGGTGCTTTCACCTGTTTTATTTCTAGGTCCACATTACAAATCAGGAAAGAGTACCTGTAAGTGAATTCCCTTAGGGATGCGGGGATGGACATGAATATAACTAACAACATTTTCCTTTCAAGGCAAAGCCTCTTCTCCACAGATGGCTCTTCCGTCTTCATGGTTGAACAGTTTTCTTCAGGTTTCTGGCACGAACTCATTATTGCTTTCACCTGGGGGGAGTGGAGTCATAATTGGCTCAACGAGGCCAATGCCAATGCAGCACATTATGCGGAAAATCCATTTTCCCATCGGTTTTGAACCAGCAATTTGAAGAGTGCGTCATCCACTGGTCGTTTTCACTCCAAACGGAAGGTCTAGATAGGTGCTTTTGGCTTTTTCATTTCTAAGTTCACATTACAAATCAGGAAGGAGTAGCTGGAAGTGAACTACCTTAGGGGTGAGTTGATAAAGGTAACTGTATCTAAAAGCATTTTCTTTTCGAGGCAAAGGCTGTTCTCCACAGACTGTCTTTCTGTCATCATTGCTGAAGAGATTACTTGAGGGTTCTGTCACCAAGTCACTCTCGCTTTCACCTGGGTAGAGTGGAGTCTTAATTGGCTCAACGAGGTCAATGCCAATGCAGTGCATTCCACAGAAACACCATTTTTCCTTCGGTTTTGGCAAAGCAAACTGAAGAATATGTGCTCCACTGGCCGTTTTCACTGCATACGAAAGAACTAGACAGATGCTTTGGGCTGTTTTATTGCTAGGACCACATTACAAATCAGGAAGCAGTACCCGGAAGTGAATTGCCTTAGGGATGAGGCGATGGATTTGGATATAACTAACAACGTTTTCCTTTCAAAGCAAAGGCTCTTCACACACTGTTTTTTCTGTCTTCATTGCTGACCAGTTTCCTAGAGGATTCTGGCAGAGACTCATTATCGCTTTCACCTGGATGGAGTGGAGTCTTAATTGGCTCAACGAGGCCAATGCCAGTGCAGCACATTCCATGGAAACACCATTTTTCCTTCGGTTTTGGCAAAGCAAACTGAAGAATATGTGCTCCACTGGCCGTTTTCACTGCATACGAAAGAACTAGACAGATGCTTTGGGCTGTTTTATTGCTAGGACCACATTACAAATCAGGAAGCAGTACCCGGAAGTGAATTGCCTTAGGGATGAGGCGATGGATTTGGATATAACTAACAACGTTTTCCTTTCAAAGCAAAGGCTCTTCACACACTGTTTTTTCTGTCTTCATTGCTGACCAGTTTCCTAGAGGATTCTGGCAGAGACTCATTATCGCTTTCACCTGGATGGAGTGGAGTCTTAATTGGCTCAACGAGGCCAATGCCAGTGCAGCACATTCCATGGTATAACAATTTTCCCTTCCGTTTTGAACCAGCAAATTGAAGAATGTGTCCTCCACTGGTCATTTTCACTCAATACGGAAGGTCTAGAAAGGTGCTTTTGGCTTTGTCACTTCTAGGTGCACATTGCAGAGTAAGAAAATATATCTGGAAGTGAATTCCCTTAGGGGTGCGGAGATACAGCTACATGGAGCTAAATGCATCTTCATTTCAAAGCAAAGTTGCGTGGCCATAGAGGCCTTTTCTTCCTTCATGACTGAACAGTTTCCTTCATGTTTCTGGCACCAAATCCTTATCACTTTCAGCTGCATGGAGTGGGGTCTTAATTGACTCAAGGAGACCAATTGCATTGCAGCACATTCCACGGAAAAACCATTTTCGCTTCGGTTTTGAACCAGCAAATCTAAGAATGTGTCCTCCACTGGTCATTTTCACTCCATACAAAAGAACTAGAAAGGTGCTTTGGGCTATTTTATTGTTTGGTCCATGTCAAAAATCAGGAAGGAGTACCCGGAACTGAATTC
Source organism: Tragulus kanchil (assembly GCA_022376925.1). NCBI lineage: Eukaryota > Metazoa > Chordata > Mammalia > Artiodactyla > Tragulidae > Tragulus > Tragulus kanchil. Next base: position 75,728,680 of record JAIOJX010000024.1, on the reverse strand, counting down.
CCTTAGGGGTGTGTGGAGATAGAGCTAAATGGAGCTAAAAGTACCTTTATTTCAAAGTAAAGTTGCTTGGTCACAGAGTATTTCCTTCTTCATGGCTGAACAGTTTCCTTCTGGTTTTTGTCACAGACTCATTATCTTGTTCACCTGGGTAGAATGGACTCTTAATTGACTAAAAGTGGCCAATGCCAATGTAGCACTTTCCACGGAAAAACAATTTTCCCATGCGTTTTTAACCAGCACATTGAAGAATGTGTCCTCTACTGTTTGTTTTCACTTCATACGGAAGGTTTAGAAAGGTGCTTTTGGCTTTGTCACTTCTAGGTCCACCTTACAAAGTAGGAAGGTATACACGGAAGTGAATTCCCTAAGGGGGGAGTAGTAAAGGTAAATGGAACTAGAAGCATTTTCTGTTCTAGGTGAAGCCTCTTCTCTGCACACGGTCTTTCCGTTTTCATAGTTGAAGAGTTTCCTTGAGGTGTCTGGTACCAACACATTATCGCTTATACCTGGGTGGAATGGAGTCTTAATTGACTCAATGAAGCCAGTGGCAATGTAGCACCTTCCACAGGATATCCATCTATCATTCTGTTTTAAACCATTAAATGGAAGAATGTCTCCTGCACTGGTCGTTTTGCCTCCATATAGAAGGTCTGGAAAGGTGCTTTCGGTTCTGACAGTTCTAGGTCCACCTTACAATACAGGAAGGTATACACAGATGTGAATTCCCTACGGGGGGAGTAGTAAAGGTAAATGGAACTAGAAGCATTTTCTTTTTGAAGTGAAGGCTCTTCTCCACAGACGGTGTTTCCCTTCTCATAGCTGAATTGTTTCCTTGAGGTTTCTTATACGAACACATTATCGCTTATACCTGGGTGGAATGGAGTCTTAATTGACTCAATGAAGCCAGTGGCAATGTAGCACCTTCCACAGGATATCCATCTATCATTCTGTTTTAAACCATTAAATGGAAGAATGTCTCCTGCACTGGTCGTTTTGCCTCCATATAGAAGGTCTGGAAAGGTGCTTTCGGTTCTGACAGTTCTAGGTCCACCTTACAATACAGGAAGGTATACACAGATGTGAATTCCCTACGGGGGGAGTAGTAAAGGTAAATGGAACTAGAAGCATTTTCTTTTTGAAGTGAAGGCTCTTCTCCACAGACGGTGTTTCCCTTCTCATAGCTGAATTGTTTCCTTGAGGTTTCTTATACGAATCCCTTATCGTTTACACCTGTCTGGAGTGGAGTCTTAATTGGCTCAACAAGGCCAATGACAGTGTAGCACCTTCCACGGAATATTGTCCTTCCCTTTGGTTTTGAATCAGCACATGGAATAATGTGTCCTCCACTGGTCATTTTCCTTCCATACATAAGGTCTGGAAAGGTGTTTCAGTTGTGAAACTTCTATTTCCACATTACTAACAGGAAGGTATACCCAGATGTGAATTCCCTATGAGGTTAGTAGTAAAGGTAATTGGAGCTAAAAGCATTTTCCTTTCGAGGCGAAGCCTCTTCTCCACAGAAGTTGTCTCCATTTTCATAGCTGAATAGTTTCCTTGAGGTTTCTGGTACAAACCCCTTAACACTTACACCTGGGTGGAGTGGAGTTTTAGTTGGCTCAATGTGGCCAATGGCAATGTAGCACCTTCCATGGGAAAACCGTTTTCCCTTTGGTTTTGAACCAGCATATGGAAGAATGTGTCATTTACTGTTCGGTTTGCCTACATACGGAAGGTCTGGAAAGGTGCTTTCAGTTCTGAAAATTATATGTCCACTTAGAATTCAGGAAGGTATACCTGGAAGTGAATTACCTTAGGGTTGAGTAGCAAAGTTAAATGAAACTAAAAGCATTTGCCTTTTGAGGCAATGTGTCTTCTCTACAGACGTTGTTTCCATTTTCATAGCTGAATAGTTTCATTGAGGTTTATGGTACAAACCCCTTAACACTTACACCTGGGTGGAGTGGAGTTTTAGTTGGCTCAATGTGGCCAATGGCAATGTAGCACCTTCCATGGGAAAACCGTTTTCCCTTTGGTTTTGAACCAGCATATGGAAGAATGTGTCATTTACTGTTCGGTTTGCCTACATACGGAAGGTCTGGAAAGGTGCTTTCAGTTCTGAAAATTATATGTCCACTTAGAATTCAGGAAGGTATACCTGGAAGTGAATTCCTTTAAGGGTGAGTAGTAAAGGTAAATGGAACTAAAATAATTTTCCCTTTGTGGCAAAGCATCTTCTACACAGACAGTGTTACCTTTCTTCATAGCTGAACAGTTTCATTGAGGTTTCTGTTACCAAGCCCTTATTCTTACCTGAAGAGCCTACTTGAGATTTCTGTACCAACTACTAATCACTTACTCCTGGGTGGAGTGCAGTCTTAATTGGCTCATAGAGGACAAAACAATGTAGCTCCTTCCACGGAAAAAACATCTTCCCTTCAGTTTTGAACCAGCACATTCTTCCACTCTTGGTTTTCACTCCATTCGGAAGGTGTGGGAATTTGCTTTTGGTGGAGAAATTTCTAGGTCCATCTTACAAAGCATGAGGGTATACATGCAAGTGAAATACCTTGAGTGAGTAGAAAAGGTAAATGGAACTAAAAGCATTTCCTTTCGAGGCAAAGCCTCTTCTTCACAGACAGTGTTTCCGTTTTGAGAGCTGAATAATTTCCTTGAGGTTTCTGTACTAACCTCTTATCGCTTACACCTGGGTGGAGTGGAGTCTTAATTGACTCAACAAGACCAATGGCAATGTAGCACGTTGCACGGAAAAAAACATCTTCCCTCGGTTTTGAACAAGCACATGGAAGAATGTGTCCTCCACTGGTCTTTTTCACTCCATACGAAGGTCTGGGGAGGGGCTTTCGGTTGTGAAACTTCTCCATCCACATTAAAAATAGGAACGTATACCCGGAAGTGAATTCACTTTGGAGTGAGTAGTAAAGGTAAATGGAACTAAAAGCATTTTCATTCCGAGGCAAGACCTCTTCTCCACAGACGATGTTTCTGTTTATAGAACTGAAAAGCTTCTGTCAGATTTCCGGTACCTCCCCCTTATCACTTTCACCTGGGTGGAGTGGAGTCTTAATTGGCTTAACGAGGCCAGTGGGAATGTACCACTTTCCAGGAAAAAACCATCATCCCATGGTTTTAAGCCAGTAAATGGAAGAATGCGTCCTCCACTGGCCGTTTTCCCTCCGTACGCAAAGTCTGAAAAGGGGCTTTCAGTTGTGAATCGTCTAGGTCCACCATACAGTGCAGAAAGGTATATTCCGAAGTGTGTTCTTTTTGGGATGAATAGTAAAGGTAAATGGAACTAAAAGTATGTTCCCTTTGAGCCAAAGCCTGTCCATCATATACGGTGTTTCCGTTTTCATAGCTGAATAGTTTCCTTGAAGTTTCTGGTACCAACCCCTTATTGCTGACACCTGGGTGGAGATGAGTCTTAATTGGCTCAATGAGGACAATGACAATGTAGCAACATCCACGTAAAAACCATCTTCCCCTCGGTTTTGAGAAAGCAAATGGAAGAATGTGTCCTCCACTGGTCTTTTTCACTCCATACAGAAGGTCTGGGAAGGGGCTTTCGTTTGTGAAACTTCTCGGTCCACATTACAAACCCAAAGGCATACCCGGAAGGGAATTCACTTAAGAGTGAGTAGTAAAGGTAAACCGAACTAAAAGCATTTTCATCCTGCGGCAAAACCTCTTCTCCACAGATGGTGTATCCATTTATAGAACTGAAAAGCTTCTGTCAGATTTCCGGTACCTCCCCCTTATCACTTTCACCTGGGTGGAGTGGAGTCTTAATTGGCTTAACGAGGCCAGTGGGAATGTACCACTTTCCAGGAAAAAACCATCATCCCATGGTTTTAAGCCAGTAAATGGAAGAATGCGTCCTCCACTGGCCGTTTTCCCTCCGTACGCAAAGTCTGAAAAGGGGCTTTCAGTTGTGAATCGTCTAGGTCCACCATACAGTGCAGAAAGGTATATTCCGAAGTGTGTTCTTTTTGGGATGAATAGTAAAGGTAAATGGAACTAAAAGTATGTTCCCTTTGAGCCAAAGCCTGTCCATCATATACGGTGTTTCCGTTTTCATAGCTGAATAGTTTCCTTGAAGTTTCTGGTACCAACCCCTTATTGCTTACACCTGGGTGGAGTGGAGTCTTAATTGGCTCAATGAGGACAATGACAATGTAGCAACATCCACGTAAAAACCATCTTCCCCTCGGTTTTGAGAAAGCAAATGGAAGAATCTGTCCTCCACTTGTCTTTACTCCTCCATAAGGAAGGTCTGGAAAGGTGCTTTCAGTTGTGAAAATTCTAGGCCCACCTTATAAAGCACGAAGGTATACCCAGAAGTGATTTCCTTTAGGGGTGAGTAATAAAGATAAATGGAACTAAAGGCATTTTACTTTCGAAGTGAGGCCTCTTCTTCACAGACGCTGTTTCCGTTTTCATAGCTGAATAGTTTACTTGAGGTTTCTGGTACCAACCCCTTATCACTTATGCATGGGTGGAGTGGAGTCTTAATTGATTCAACGAGGCCTATGGCAATGTAGCACCTTCCACAGAAAAAGCGTCTTCCCTTCGGTTTTAAACCAGCAAATGAAATAGTGCATCCTCCAATGGTCATTTTCCTTCCATATGGAAGGTCTGGAATGGTGCTTTCGGGTGTGAAATTTCTAGGGCCACCTTAGAAAGCAGGAAGGTATGCCTCGAAGTGAATTCCCTTAGTGGTGAGTAGTAAAGGTAAATGGAACAAAAAGCATTTCCCTTTCAAAGCAAAGCCTCTTCTCCACAGACGGCATTTCTTTTTTCATAGCTTAATAATTTCCCTGAGGTTTCTGGTACAAAGGCCTTATCACTTACACCTGGGTGGAGTGGAGTCTTAATTGGCTCCACGAGGAAAATGGCAATGTACCACCTTCCACGGAAAAACCATCTTCCTTTCGGTTTTGAACCAGCACATAAAAGAATGTATCAGCTACTGGTCGTTTTGACTCCATATGGAAGGTCTGGAAGTGTGCTTTCAGTTGTGAAACATCTAACTCCACATTATAAAGCTAGAAGGTATACCTAGAAGCTAATTCCCAAAGGGGTGAGTAGTAAAGATAAATGAAACTAAAAGCATTTTCCTTTCAAGGCAAAACCTCTTCTCCACAGACGGTGTTTCTGTTTATAGAGCTGAATAGTGTCCGTGAGGTTTCTGGTACCATCGCCTTATCGCTTACACCTGGGTGAAGTGGAGACTTAATTCGCTAAACGAGGCCAATGGAAATGTACCACCTTCCACGGAAAAACAAACTTCCTTTCGGTTTTGAACCAGAACATGGAAGAATGTATCAGCTACTGGTCGTTTTGACTCCATATGGAAGGTCTGGAAGTGTGCTTTCAGTTGTGAAACATCTAACTCCACATTATAAAGCTAGAAGGTATACCTAGAAGCTAATTCCCAAAGGGGTGAGTAGTAAAGATAAATGAAACTAAAAGCATTTTCCTTTCAAGGCAAAACCTCTTCTCCACAGACGGTGTTTCTGTTTATAGAGCTGAATAGTGTCCGTGAGGTTTCTGGTACCATCGCCTTATCGCTTACACCTGGGTGAAGTGGAGACTTAATTCGCTAAACGAGGCCAATGGAAATGTACCACCTTCCTCGAAAAAACCAGCTTCTCTTCAGTTTTGAATCAGTGAATGGAAGAATGTGTGCTCCAGTAGTCATTTTCCCTCCCTACCGAAGGTCCTGGAATGTGCTTTCAGTTGTGAAACTTCTAGGTCCATATTACAAAGCACAAAGGTATACACCCAAGTGAATTCCCTTCGGGGTTATTAGTAAAGGTAAAAAAAACTAAAGGCATTTTCTCTTTGAAGCAAATCCTCTTGTCCACAGTGTTTCTGTTTTCATAGCTGAATAGTTTTTCTGATTCTCTGGTACAAACCCCTTATTGCTTACACCTGGGTGGAATGGAGTTTTAAATGGCTCAAGAAGCCAATGGCAATGCAACACCTTCCACAGAAAAACAATTTTCCTATCGGTTTTGAACTGGCAAAGGGAAGACTGTGTCCTCCACTGGTAGTTTTCAGTTGAAACGGACTGTCTGGAAGGGTACATTTGGTTGTGAAAATTCTAGGTCAAAATTACAAAATTACAAAGCAGGAATGCATACCCGGAATTGAATTCCCTTTGGGGTGAGTAAAGGTAAATGGAAATAAAAGCATTTTCCTTTTGCAGCAATGTGTCTTCTACACAGACAGTGTTTCCTTTTTCATAGTTGAATAGATTGCTTGTGGTTTCTGTACCAACCCCTTATCCCTTACACCCGGGTGGAGTGGAGATTTAATTGGCTCAACAAGGCCAATGGCAATGCAACACCTTCCACAGAAAAACAATTTTCCTATCGGTTTTGAACTGGCAAAGGGAAGACTGTGTCCTCCACTGGTAGTTTTCAGTTGAAACGGACTGTCTGGAAGGGTACATTTGGTTGTGAAAATTCTAGGTCAAAATTACAAAATTACAAAGCAGGAATGCATACCCGGAATTGAATTCCCTTTGGGGTGAGTAAAGGTAAATGGAAATAAAAGCATTTTCCTTTTGCAGCAATGTGTCTTCTACACAGACAGTGTTTCCTTTTTCATAGTTGAATAGATTGCTTGAGTTTCTGTACCAACCAGTTATCGCTTACACCCAGGTGGAGTGGAGATTTAATTCGCTGAATGAGGCCAATGGAAATGTAACACCTTCCACGGAAAAACCGTCTTGCATTTGGTTTGAACCAGCAATGGAAGAATGTGTCCTCCACTGGTCGTTTTCACTAAAACAAATGGTCTCAAAGGTGCTTTCTGTTGTGAAATTTGTAGGTCCTCATTACAAAGCAGGAGGAGAAGTGAAATCCCTTAGCGGTGAGTAGAAAAGCTAAATGGAACTAAAAGCAATTTCCTTTCGAGGCAAAGCCTCTTCTCCGTAGATGGTGTTTCCGTTTTCATAGCTGAAGATGTTCCTTCAGGTTTCTGGTACCAACCCCTTATCCGTTACAACTGGGTGGAGTGGAGTCTTAAATGGCTCAACGAGGCCCATGACAATGCAGCACATTTCACGGAAAAACAATCTTCCCTACGGTATTGAATCAGCACATGGAAGAATGTGTCCTCCTGGAAGTGAATTCCCTTAGGAGTGTGTAGTAAAGGTAAATGGAACTAAAACCATGTTCCTTTCGTGGCAAAGCCTGTTCTCCACAGACGGTGTTTCCGTTTTCATAGCTGAATAGTTTCCTAGAGGTTTCTGGTACGAAGGCCTTATTGCTTACACCTGGGTGGAGTGGAGTGTTAAATGGCTCACGGATGCCATTGCAATGTAGCAACTACCATGGAAAAACCATCTTCCCCTCGGTTTTGAACAAACAAATGGAAGAATGTGTCCTCTGCTGGTTGTTTTCCCTGAACACGGAAGATCTGGAAGGGTGCGTTCATTTGTGAAAATTCTAGGTCCACCTTAAAAAGCACGAAGGTATACGAGGCAGTGACTTCCCTACGGGGTGATTAGTAATGGTAAATGGAACTGAAAACTTTTTCATTCGAGGCAAAACCTCTTCTCCACAGACAGTGTTTCCATTTACAGAGCTGAATAGTTTCCGTGAGGTTTCTGGTACCAACCCCTTATCGCTTACAGCTGGGTGAAGTGGAGTCTTAATTGGCTAAACGAGGTCAATGGCAATGAACCCCCTTCCAAGAAGAAACTATCCTGACTTCGGTTTTGAAGCAGCAAATGGAAGAATGTGTCCTCTACTGGTCTCTTTTCCTCCATAAATAAGGTCTAGAAACGTTCTTCTGTTGTGAAACTTCTAGGTCCGCATTACAATGCACGAAGTTATACCCAGAAGTGAATTACCTTAGGGGTGAAGATTAAAGGTAAATGGAACAAAAAGCATTTTCCTTGCGTGGCAAAACCTGTTCTCCACAGACAGTGTTTCCTTTTTCATAGCTGAATAGTTTCCTTGAGGTTTCTGTTACAACCCCAGTATCGCTTACACCTGGGTGGCGTGGAGTCTTAATTGGCTCAATGAGGTCAATGGCAATGAACCCCCTTCCAAGAAGAAACTATCCTGACTTCGGTTTTGAAGCAGCAAATGGAAGAATGTGTCCTCTACTGGTCTCTTTTCCTCCATAAATAAGGTCTAGAAACGTTCTTCTGTTGTGAAACTTCTAGGTCCGCATTACAATGCACGAAGTTATACCCAGAAGTGAATTACCTTAGGGGTGAAGATTAAAGGTAAATGGAACAAAAAGCATTTTCCTTGCGTGGCAAAACCTGTTCTCCACAGACAGTGTTTCCTTTTTCATAGCTGAATAGTTTCCTTGAGGTTTCTGTTACAACCCCAGTATCGCTTACACCTGGGTGGCGTGGAGTCTTAATTGGCTCAATGAGGCCAAAGTCAATGTAGCACCTTCCAAGGTAAAACAATCTTCCCTTCAGTTTTGAACCTGCACATGGAAGAATGTGTCCTCCACTGCTCATTTTCAACCATACAGAACATCCCCAAAGATTCTTTCGGTTGTGAAACTTCCTGGTCCACATTAAAAACAGGAAGGTTCACAGAAGTGTATTCGCTTACTAGTGAGTAGTAAAGGTAAATGGAACCTAAAGCATTTTCCCTTTGAGGCACTGCCTCTTCTCCACAGACAGTGTTTCCGTTTTCAAAGCTGAATAGTTTCCTTGAGGTTACTGGTATCAACACCTTATTGCTTACACCTGGGTGGAGTGGAGTCTTAATTGGCTCAATGAGGTCAATGGCAATGTAGCACCTTCCACGGAAAAGCCATCTTCCCTTCGGTTTTGAACCAGAACATGGAAGAATGTGTCCTACACTCGCCGTTTACCCTCCATACAGAAAGTCTGGAACTGTGCTACAGTTGTGAAATTTCTAGGTCCACATTACAAAGCACGAAGTATTCCCGGAAGTGAATTCCCATAGGGGTGCATATTAAAGGTAAATGGAACTAAAAGCATGTTCCTTTTGATGTGAAGCCTCATCTTTGCTGATGGCGTTACCTTTTTCTTAGCTGAAGAGTTTCCTTGAGGTTTCTGGTAACAACTCCTTATCGCTGACACCTGGGTGGGTGGAGTCTTAATTGGTTGAATGAAGCCAATGGCAATGTCGCACCATCCACAGAACATCAATCTTCCCCTTTGGTTTTGAACCAGAACATGGAAGAATGTGTCCTACACTCGCCGTTTACCCTCCATACAGAAAGTCTGGAACTGTGCTACAGTTGTGAAATTTCTAGGTCCACATTACAAAGCACGAAGTATTCCCGGAAGTGAATTCCCATAGGGGTGCATATTAAAGGTAAATGGAACTAAAAGCATGTTCCTTTTGATGTGAAGCCTCATCTTTGCTGATGGCGTTACCTTTTTCTTAGCTGAAGAGTTTCCTTGAGGTTTCTGGTAACAACTCCTTATCGCTGACACCTGGGTGGGGTGGAGTCTTAATTGGTTGAATGAAGCCAATGGCAATGTCGCACCATCCACAGAACATCAATCTTCCCTTCGGTTTTGAACCAGCACATGGAAAAATGTGTCCTCCACTGGTCGTTTTCACTCCATACGGAACGTCTGGAAAGGTGCTTTCAGTTGTGAAACTTCTAGGTTCACATTATTAACAGGAAGATATACCCGGAACTAAATTCCCTTAGGGTTAAGTAGTAAACGTAAATGGAACAAAAAGCATTTTCCCTTAGAGGCAAAGCATTTTCTCGACAGACGGTGTCTCCGTTTTCATAGCTGAATAGTTTCCTTGAGATTTCTGGTACCAAACCCTTATTGCTTACACCTGGGTGGAGTGTAGTCTTAATTAGCTTGACGAGACCAATGACAATGTAGCACCTTCCACGGAGAAACCATCGTTGCTTTGGTTTTCAACCAGCACATGGAAGAATGTGTCCTCCACTGGTCGTTTTCACTGCATACGAAATGTCAGGAAAGTTTTTTTTCAGTTATGCAACTTCTAGGTCCACATTACAAACAGGAAGGTATACTCGGAAGTGAATTCCCTTGGGGGTGCGTAGTAAAGGTCAATGGAACTAAAAACATTTTCCTTTCAAGGTGAAGCCTCTTCTCGGCTGACAGTGTTTCTGTTTTCATAGCTGAATATTTTCCTTGAGATTTCTGTTACCAACCCCTTATCACTTACACCTCAGTGGAGTGCAGTCTTAACTGGCTCAACATGGCCAATTGCAATTTACCACTTTCAACGAAAAAACTGTCTTAACTTTTGTTTTGAATCAGCACATGGAATAATGTGTCCTCCACTGGTCGTTTTCTCTCCAAAATGGATGGTCTGGAAAGTTGCTTTCGATTTTGAAACTTCTAGGTCCTCATTACAAAGCAGGAAGGTATACCCGGAATTGAATTCCCTTAGCGGTGAGTAGTAAAGATAAATGGAACAAAAAGCATTTTGCTTTCGAGGTGAAGCCTCTTCTCTGCAGACGGTGTTTCCGTTTTCATAGCTGAATATTTTCTTTGAGATTTTTGGTACCAACCCCTTATCACGTACACCTGGGTGGAGTGGAGTCTTAATTGGCTCAATGAGGCCAATGGCAGTGTACCACATTCCATGGAAGAACAATCTTCCTTCGGTTTTGACCCATCAATTGGAAGAATGTGCCCTCCACTGGTAGTTTTCCCTCCATACGGAAGGTCTGGAGAGCTTTCAGTTGTGAAACTTCTAGTGCCACATTATGAAACAGGAAGGTATACCGGGAAGTGAATTCCCTTAATGGTGAGTACTAAAAGTAATCGGAACTAAAAGCATTTTACCTTCGAGGTAAAGCCTCTTCTCTGCAGACGGTGTTTCTATTTTCAGAGCTGAATATTTTCTTTGAGATTTTTGGTACCAACCCCTTATCACGTACACCTGGGTGGAGTGGAGTCTTAATTGGCTCAATGAGGCCAATGGCAGTGTACCACATTCCATGGAAGAACAATCTTCCTTCGGTTTTGACCCATCAATTGGAAGAATGTGCCCTCCACTGGTAGTTTTCCCTCCATACGGAAGGTCTGGAAAGGTGCTTTTGGTTGTGAAACTTCTAGGTCCACCTTACAAAGTAGGAAGGTATACCCGGAAGTGAATTCTCTTAGGGGTGAGTAGTAAAGGTAAATGGAAATAAAAGCATTTTCCTTTCGAGGTGAAGCCTTTTCTCCACACACGATGCTTCTGTTTTCATAGCTGAGTAGTTTCCGTGAGGTTTCTCTTACCAACCCCTTATAGCTTACACCTCGCTAGAGTGGAGTCTTAATTGGCTCAACAAGGTGTCATGGACACCGTGTTCTAAACTGACTGTGATTACTATTCTCACTAGTTCTCGCTAAGAGAAACTATGTTAAATAGCTCAGAGACATTTCCACGAACATGGCGTGGTCCCTTCAGGGTGTGAGCCTTGGACCTTGACAATAAAGTATCGTGATCTCAAGAATTGTCAAACCGAGAGTGGGTTTATTAATCGTCAAATAAAGGCAAAAAAAGTAATCAGAAATAATCAGAACTCAATCGAATGTAAACAGATGATCTTAGCCCAGAGCTGGAGAGTCTTGACCCCATAGGACTCAGCCGATCTCCATGGGCGAGGCGAATGCACAAACCTCCCCCACCCCTTTTTATGTTTTTTCCAACTAAAAGTCTCAAGCTAATTAATACTCATGAAGAAACTTTTTGTTTCTCTAGAGATGTAAAAGAGGTCATCACCTGAGCCCTTTGCTCCTCGACCAACACCTTTGCTCTTGAGGAGAAACATTCTTACAATTCTTAAGTTACAAAGGGTGCCTGGAGTTTGAAGTGTTTCATTATCATTAAAAAGTGGTAAGAGGAAGAACCTTTGCGTTCTGTATTGGTCTCAGAGAGGCGAGGCTTGCAGGCAACGCTTATCCTTAGTGTGAGGAGACAATTGTCTGCTTAGCCTGGATATCTTTCTTAACTTTTGTGAGAAATGAACATTTCTCCAGGTGTCCATAACACCGCCTCCTTCAGGTCCCCAAGCAATGTTCTACATGTTTGGAGAGCCGGCGGAAATGGCATCAGGATAAATTTTGATATAGGGTATTATCTAATGTTGAAGTTTGCGCTCTTGCTGTTGAGCTTAAATAAACTGGAGGCTCTTGTATTTAATAGCCTCATCATTGAAGGGCGTATGTGTCATTTAAAAGTAACGCTTTCTACCTGAGAATAGCTGTATTACATACTGGCATATTATATATAGCAGGTGGTTCCCCCCAAATTATTCTTGGATTATGCCTAGAACTCGGACGAGTTAGGAAGGTCAAGATACCTTCACCAATAGTTAGTGGTCCTGTCTTAATTAAGGACCAACTTGTACTTTTATTACAAAGTATATCATTAAACTCCTTCCCTGTATTACCAATACAGATTTCCATCCAGGTCATTTCTCTCCCCAATCTTACTTTCATCAAACCTAATGCATGTATAAAAGTCAATATCTTCAAAAGTCTCTGATCCAAAGTTCGGGTCCAGATGAACAGGTCTTTCGTTGTCAGTTCTGGGTTGAGATTGAGGGCAAGATGGGTGACATTCATCATCATTCCTGCTTGTCTCCCCACTGTTATGGTAATCGGGAAGATGATGGGCACCAGGGTCTCTGGTTCGATTGTTACATCCCCCCCCCCTTTTTAAGGAGAATGGATAATTTTAATCTAGGAAGGGTGTGCATGCCAGTATATTGATGATATAGGAAAACTTGTGAGTGGGTAGTTGGGTGCCAACTGAAGGGAACTGGTGCTGCCATGACAGCTATGGGGGGTGTTTTTTCTAGAACAAATACTGAGGCAGGCTTTGGAACTGTGGCAGAGTGCTGTAAGGGGTGTCTTTTTCTCTTTATAATCTGTAATACATCCTTGGTTTTCAGATTTTACATGTCCCAGCACTATTTCAGGGATGCCATTCAGTTGTTCCTCCTCACCAGATTCCCTGGAGTGCAGAGTGTCCCACTCCACCCTGAGCTACCTCAGGGGGTGTTGAAGTTCAGCAGCTCCCAACAGCCCAGGGTTCAATTTCTGCAGAGGCAGATGGCAAATGCCCTTGTTGTTCAGTCATTGGCAATGCAATTGGTAAAGGCTAATTTGGAGTTGACACATGCATTGCTTTATCTCTGAGCAATCTGACGTCTCCCATGGTGATTGGGGTCGACGGTGGCCTGTAGCAGGGTCAGAGTCACTGCGGAAGTGCTTCCCATAGAGAGTGTGGGAATAAATCCTTTGTGAGACAGACGCCATTTTCCCCACTGTAGTTTGGCTGATGGTCAAACTACAGGGCTGCTGGTCCGTTACATTCCCTCTTGTCTGAAGGTATATAGAAACTGTTAGCCCATATCTTACCATAATGATCTTTACGTTTCTAACTTTTGGGTCGGGTTATGAAAAAGGGAACATATTTCCACAAAGGCTGGTGATTATAACTTAATAGTCATGTCTATCATCACAACCTGAGATGCAGCTAGTACCCCCTCCTTGGCCATAATTGGCCTTGGATGGAGCTCATAATAGATGCCTTGTGGAAGTGGATACACCTGTGTATTTACAGGCTTAAATGCAAAATGCTCATGCCTTATATTCTTAAAGGCACTGATAATACTAACAAGGTCTGGTTAATCAGTCCCACATTTTAAGTTACGATAGGACTGGGAGTTTCAACCAGAGTTCTCCAATGGAGCTTAAAAAATGAAATTATTAAAGCAGCTAATATAATAGCTATCAGAAGGATGAATAATAATATCTAACAAGGGACTCTTGCAGTGGTTACACAGGCCAGATAAAAGTAATTCCTCATTTCCATTTTAAAAGGGGTCTTACTCAACAAGCTTCAGTCCTTCTCTTTAAAGGATTTATTGCTGGCTTTTGTCTCCACAGTAACCATTCTTAAAGAGTCTTGGGTGGTGTCATTTACCTGTCTTAAGCAGTTCTTTTGAGGTTATCAACGCTTACTGTTTCCAGTTGGCCTAGGTGGTCCACAGTGACAATGGGTATAAGTTTCCACCACTTAGGTAGCAATTGTGAGGGCCTATATGCCCTCTCCTGGATCAGCAGGCTAACTTCTGGAATCTAGCTGGGAGAAGGAGGGCTAGAAGGATCAAAGGTTAAAGATTCATGAATTTCTTTGAGGATGGCCAATTGTTCTTCTCGAGTCCAATTAAAAGTATCTTGATTAGCAAAATGTTGGTTACAGTCAGCACCATATATCAGTTGGTGTGGAGTTAATTTGGTCAGTGTGGAGAGGGTATTATTTAAGGCAAATTGGATATCTGGAATATAATTATACCACTTTATAGGCTTTCCAACCAAAAGTTTGGTCAAAAACTCTTTACGCTCACTGTTTTTCCCTTCCACTTTCCCACCGCTTAGGGAAGTGAAAAGGAGTACTGAACTCCAATTGTATTCACTTGTCCTTAGCTCAAGGGGCTAAGGTGGAAGAGATAAATGCTGACCATTCGATCAAGGTGCAGCACCCCAGGAATCACAGTATCAGTTAATGGATTTAGAGCTTTGATCGGTGCCTTGACTGTTTGGGCCTAGGTGGGGTATAACCAGCAGCATCCAGTTGCTATATCCACAATGACCAATATCCTTCTGATGGTGGTAATGTCCATTTGGAACTTTTCAAAAGACTTATCTGGCCGTTTTTGTGAGATCTGCATTTGTGGCACCTATTTAGATGGACAGCCTTTTGGGAAAGTTCCCAATAGCATTTGATTGAGTTCTGAATCCAGCTCTGGGGATTTTTAGTAACATCAACTTATATTAGGCTTGCATTGTTAACTTATCTGCCAGACTATTACCCATTGTGCGAGGAAAAGTATTTAAGTTTTGTGGCTTGGCTCATGAGCCGCTGAAATGTCTGGCTTAATCTTAAGGCATCAGCAGTATATTTTCATTTTCTTAATATAAACGAGAGGCTTCTTTCTATGATTTAGAAACCCATTTGAAATCCAATAGCTTTCACTATCAGTAACAACAAGTTACAGGATATAAGGAACACCAAGTCACAGGTTACAAGTTACAACAAGGAATAACAAGTTACAGTTCAAAAAGTTGCTCTAGTGGTGCAAACTTAGATTCAGTTTTAGTAAAAATTGACACATATTGTATTGGAGAATTGTTTCTATCATTGTAAAATCTAATATGACCAGTTATAATAGGAGAGGCATTGCATTTTATTATTAATTTCTTTAAGTAGATCTTATATCCCCTCTAAATAATGCAGGGCTGTTAAGAAATCTTTGTGGCAACACTGTCTATCAATATTGTTTCTGAGGCCTGGGATGCTCAGTGCCAGTTGCTATTTTATTTGGGGTTATTTTCAGATGCCCCACTTGATTTTCCCATTCTTACCAGAGTCTGGAATACTTTATAAGTAAGGTATTCAACTTACTTTGTTGTTCTCCATCAATATCTGTTGCTGATAATATTTTCTTCTCAATGGCATCAATGTCCAATAATAGTTGAGTCCTTAATTTCCATCTTCGGCGGTTGTAGATGAGGATGCTGATGAATCATTTCTGGCTGCCAGAGTGGTGGATATATTCACAGTACTCGCCGTCTTTCTCCCTCGGTTTCCTGGGTTGCCCCAGCCTTGTCCCTGTCCTTGTTCAGGACGGGGGTTCGAGCCTTGGCTTCCCGGTGACCTGTAGGGGTTTGGGCTTCCTGGCCTTTGGCCATACCTTTCTGGCTGCTGAGAGTTCCGTCGAAAATTGTATCTGGGTTGATTGTTATCCCCAGCTCTTCTGGTTTCAACTGGAGTATTTCCGTTGTTCCTCGACGAATTTTCTGGGGTATTTCTTCTTTCATTGGACACTTGATGGGACTGGGCTGGAGGACCACGATTTCTCTCTTGGTTGTTCCTCCTTCCCCGATCTCCATTCTGCTGTGGGCGAGAAGGTTGTCTGGGTCCTTGTGCCCAGGATTGAGGAGTCTGTGCTGCGGAAGGACGTATAGATTGTCCATGCACATTGAACCCCAACAGCTGATATAGTCCCAGAATAATTTGTGGAAAGGCCGTGGCCTTTGCTTGGTCATCTGGAAAGGCGTCAAGTTGTTGCTGTGCGTTGGTGACTATAGCTTGTCCCGGCAGAAATCCCCGTACTATTCCCCAGACTAGGGTGAAGTCTCTTCCTGAGAACATCATCCCCATATTAAAGGCTACCGAAATTCCATCCGATCGATAAATGGTGGCCAAGGTTTCCGCTAGGGTATGTGCGGCTGCAGCTCCATGAGTACGTTGGTATATGAGGGCTATGGCATCGTCCCATGAAGGCGCTTGTCCTGGTTGGAGATGCATGCCTGCTAGTCCTGCCAACAAGGCATTGATCACCCGAATTCGCGTCGGTTCATCCGGCACGGGAAAAACTCCTTCAATGGCAGGCACAGCTCGCCCTAGCCAAAGTGCAACATCTTGTGGATTTGTTGGCGTATTTCCTACTACTGCTCTAATATGGTTGATAGGTATCACTCCCGGTATTCCTCCAGGAGGTGGTGGAGTAGGGGGTTGTGCTCCTGGCACTGGCATCCCAGCTCTCTGTAATCTAATATATGCCTCTTGTAAAAGGTGCAATTCATTCCTGGCCTGAGCCACATCATTTATGCCGAGAATTTCTTTTTCAGCTATTGGGAAAAAACATTCAGATATTCTATCCCCAGGTTGCAATCTGCCCTCTCGCAGAGGCCCATGTCTTTCTGGCTCTGCAGATGGTTCTATGCTTATAAATACATGTACAATCTGATTATGAGGTCCTGTTATCAGATAATCATGAACTAAGTCAATATTTCCAGGGAGAACTCGCCACTGTGATTGTGGCAATGGTTGTCCTTGAGCATCTTGTAACAAAATTTCTATCTTATTCCATCTATCACCTATTCCCCATGGTCCAGCAGTCATGTGAACAGCAATCTGATCAGCATGGGCTGGCTGTTGCTGAATGCCATTTTGTAAATAAAGAGTATCCAATCCCATAGGATCAAGATTATGAGCCATTTTACCTTTGGCAGTACTGTAAGGCACCTAGGGTTAAAGTTCTCACACAATGGCTTAGTTTTCCAACACTCAAGTCCCATGTTGGGCACCAATTTTCATGGGCACAGTGTTCCGAGCTGACTCTGATTACTATTCTCACTAGTTCTCGCTAAGAGAAACTATGTTAAATAGCTCAGAGACTTTTCCACGAACACGGCATGGTCCCCTCAGGGTGTGAGCCTTGGACCTTGACAATAAAGTATCGTGGTCTCAAGCATTGTCAAACCAAGAGTGGGTTTATTAATCAACAAATAAAGGCAAACACAAGTAATCAGAAATAATCAGAACTCAATCGAATGTAAACAGATGTTCTTAGCCCAGAGCTGGAGAGTCTCGACCCCATTGGGCTCAGCCGATCTCCATAGGCGAGGCGAATGCACAAACCTCCCCCACCCCTTTTTATGTTTTTTCCAACTAGAAATCTCAAGCTAATTAATACTCATGAAGAAACTTTTTGTTTCTCTAGAGATGTAAAAGAGGTCATCACCTGAGCCCTTTGCTCCTCGACCAACACCTTTGCTCTCGAGGAGAATCATTCCTATAATTCTTAAGTTACAAAGGGTGCCTGGAGTTTGTAAAGTGTTTCATTATCATTAAAAAGTGGTAGGAGGAAGAACCTTTGTGTTCTCTATTGGTCTCAGAAAGGCGAGACTTGCAGGCAATGCTTATGTGTGAGGAGACAATTGTCTGCTTAGCCCGGATATCTTTCTTAATTTTTGTGAGAAATGAACATTTCTCAAGGTGTCCATAACAGAGGCAAATGGCAATGTAGCACCTTTCACGAGAAAACTATCTTCCCTTTGGTTTTGAACCAGCAAATGGATAAATGTGTCCCTCACTGAGCATTTGTCCTCCATAAGGAAGGTCTGGAAAGGTGCTTTCAGTTGTGAATCTTCTAGGTCCACCTTACAATGCAGGAATGTATACCCGGAAGTGAATTCCCTTAGGTATGCAGTCAGAAAGCAATCTGATCAGCATGGGCTGGCTGTTCTGAATGCCTTTTTAAATAAAAGTATCCAATCCCATAGGATCAAGATTATGAGCCATTTTACCTTTGGCAGTACTGTAAGGCACCTAGGGTTAAAGTTCTCACACAATGGCTTAGTTTTCCAACACTCAAGTCCCATGTTGGGCACCAATTTTCATGGGCACAGTGTTCCGAGCTGACTCTGATTACTATTCTCACTAGTTCTCGCTAAGAGAAACTATGTTAAATAGCTCAGAGACTTTTCCACGAACACGGCATGGTCCCCTCAGGGTGTGAGCCTTGGACCTTGACAATAAAGTATCGTGGTCTCAAGCATTGTCAAACCAAGAGTGGGTTTATTAATCAACAAATAAAGGCAAACACAAGTAATCAGAAATAATCAGAACTCAATCGAATGTAAACAGATGTTCTTAGCCCAGAGCTGGAGAGTCTCGACCCCATTGGGCTCAGCCGATCTCCATAGGCGAGGCAATGCACAAACCTCCCCACCCTTTTTATGTTTTTTCCAACTAGAAATCTCAAGCTAATTAATACTCATGAAGAAACTTTTTGTTTCTCTAGAGATGTAAAAGAGGTCATCACCTGAGCCCTTTGCTCCTCGACCAACACCTTTGCTCTCGAGGAGAATCATTCCTATAATTCTTAAGTTACAAAGGGTGCCTGGAGTTTGTAAAGTGTTTCATTATCATTAAAAAGTGGTAGGAGGAAGAACCTTTGTGTTCTCTATTGGTCTCAGAAAGGCGAGACTTGCAGGCAATGCTTATGTGTGAGGAGACAATTGTCTGCTTAGCCCGGATATCTTTCTTAATTTTTGTGAGAAATGAACATTTCTCAAGGTGTCCATAACAGAGGCAAATGGCAATGTAGCACCTTCCACGGGAAACCATCTTCCCTTCGGTTTTGAACCAGCAAAGGGAAGAATGTGTCCTCCACTGGTCGTTTTCCCTCCATATGGAAGGTCTGGGAAGGTGCTTTCAGTTGTGAAACTTCTAGGTCCACCTTACAAAGCAGGAAGGTATACCCGGAAGGGAATTCCCTTAGGTATGAGGAGTAAAGGTAAATGGAAGTAAAAGAATTTTCCTTTTGAAGTGAAGCTTCTTCTCCACAGGTGGTGTTTCCATTTTCATAGCTGAAGAGTTTCCATGAGCTTTCTGGTACCAACCCCTTATCACTTACACCTGGGTGGAATGGAGTCTTAATTGGCTGAACGAAAGCAATGGCAATGTATGACCTTCCATGGAAAAATCATCTTCCCTTTGGTTTTGAACCAGCAAATGGAAGTATGTGTTCTCCACTGCTCGTTTTCCCTCGATACGGAAGATCTGGAAAGGTGCTTTCAGTTGTGAAAACTCTATGTCCACATTACAAATTACGATGGTATACCCGGAAGTGAACTACCTTATGGGTGAGTAGTAAAGTCAAATGGAACTAAAAGCATTTTCCTTTCGAGGTTGAGCCTCTTCTCCAGAGATGGTGTTTCCATTTTCATAGCTGAATAATTTCCTTGAGATTTTTGGCACCAACCCCTTATTGCTTACCCTTGGGTGGAGTAGAGTCTTAATTGGCTCAATGAGGAAAATGGTAATGTAGCACTTTCATGGAAAAACCATCTTCCCTTCTGTTCTGAACCCGCAAATGGAAGAATGTGTCCTCCACTGGTCGTTTTCCGTCCATACAGAAGGTCTGGAAAGGTGCTTTCAGTTGTGAAAATTCTACGTCCACCTTACAAAGCAGGAAGGTATACCTGAAAATGAATTCCCTGAGGGTTCAGTAGTTAAGGTAAATGGAACTAAAAGCATTTTCCGCTCGAGGCAAAGCCTGTTCTCCACAGAGGGCCTTTCTGTTTTCATACGGGAATAGTTTCCTTGATGTTTCTTGTACCAACCCCTTATCGTTTACACCTTGGTGGAGTGGAGTCTTAATTGGCTCGACGAGGCTAATGGCAGTGTAGCACCTTCCACGGAAGAACAATCTTCCCTTCAGTATTGAACCAGCACATGGAAGAATGTGTCCTCCACTGCTCGTTTTCACTCCATACTGAAGATCTGGAAAGGTGCTTTCCGTTGTGAAAATTCTAGGTCCACTTTACAAATTACGATGGTATACCCGGAAGTGAACTACCTTATGGGTGAGTAGTAAAGTCAAATGGAACTAAAAGCATTTTCCTTTCGAGGTTGAGCCTCTTCTCCAGAGATGGTGTTTCCATTTTCATAGCTGAATAATTTCCTTGAGATTTTTGGCACCAACCCCTTATTGCTTACCCTTGGGTGGAGTAGAGTCTTAATTGGCTCAATGAGGAAAATGGTAATGTAGCACTTTCATGGAAAAACCATCTTCCCTTCTGTTCTGAACCCGCAAATGGAAGAATGTGTCCTCCACTGGTCGTTTTCCGTCCATACAGAAGGTCTGGAAAGGTGCTTTCAGTTGTGAAAATTCTACGTCCACCTTACAAAGCAGGAAGGTATACCTGAAAATGAATTCCCTGAGGGTTCAGTAGTTAAGGTAAATGGAACTAAAAGCATTTTCCGCTCGAGGCAAAGCCTGTTCTCCACAGAGGGCCTTTCTGTTTTCATACGGGAATAGTTTCCTTGATGTTTCTTGTACCAACCCCTTATCGTTTACACCTTGGTGGAGTGGAGTCTTAATTGGCTCGACGAGGCTAATGGCAGTGTAGCACCTTCCACGGAAGAACAATCTTCCCTTCAGTATTGAACCAGCACATGGAAGAATGTGTCCTCCACTGCTCGTTTTCACTCCATACTGAAGATCTGGAAAGGTGCTTTCCGTTGTGAAAATTCTAGGTCCACTTTACAAAGCAGGAAGTTATACACGGAAGTGAATTCGCTTAGGGGTGAGTAGTAGAGGTAAATGGAACTAAAAGCATTTTCCTTTTGAGGTGAAGCCTCTTCTAGACAGATGATGCATCCGTTTTAATAGCTGAATAGTTTCCGTGAGGTTTCTGGTAACAACCCCTTATCGCTTACACCTGGGTGGACTGGAGTCTTAATGGGCTCAACGAAGCCAATTCCAATGTAGCAGCTTCCATGGAAAAACCATTGTCCCTTCGATTTTGAACCAGCAAATGGAGGATTGTTTCCTCCACTGGTCGTTTTCCCTCCATACGGAAGGTGTGGTAAATGCTTTTGGTAATGAAACTTCTAGTTCCACATTAAAAAGTACAATGGTATACCCGGAAGTGAATTCCCTTAGAGGTGAGTCGTAAAGGAAAATGGAACTAAAACCATTTTCCTCTCAAGGTAAAGCCTGTTCTCCAAAGACGGTGTTCCTGATTTCTTAACTGAGTAGTTTCCTTGAGGTTTCTGGTACCAACCCCTTATCCTTTACACCTGACTAGAATGGAGTCTTAATTGGCTTGACGAGGCCAATGGCAATGTGGCACCTTCCACAGAAAAACCATCCTCCCTTCAGTTTTCAACCAGAAAATGGAAGAATGTGTCCTCCACTGGTCATTTTCCCTTCATACGTAAGGTCTGGGAAGGTGCTTTCGGTTGTGAAACTTCTAAGTCCACCTTACAAAGCAGGAAGTTATACCTGGAAGTTAATTCCCTTAGGGCTGAGTAGTAAAGGTAACTGGAACTAAAAGCATTTTCCCTCTAGGGCAAAACCTCTTCTCCACAGACAGTATTTCTGTTTTCATAGCTGAATAGTTTCCTTGAGGTTTCTGGGAAAAACCCTATATCACTTATGCCTACGTAGAGTGGAGTGTTAATTGGCTCATCAAGGCCAATGGCAATATTGCACATTCCACGGAAAGACCATCTTCCCTTCAGTATTGAACCAGCAAATGGAAGAATGTGTCCTCCACTGGTCATTTTCCCTTCATACGTAAGGTCTGGGAAGGTGCTTTCGGTTGTGAAACTTCTAAGTCCACCTTACAAAGCAGGAAGTTATACCTGGAAGTTAATTCCCTTAGGGCTGAGTAGTAAAGGTAACTGGAACTAAAAGCATTTTCCCTCTAGGGCAAAACCTCTTCTCCACAGACAGTATTTCTGTTTTCATAGCTGAATAGTTTCCTTGAGGTTTCTGGGAAAAACCCTATATCACTTATGCCTACGTAGAGTGGAGTGTTAATTGGCTCATCAAGGCCAATGGCAATATTGCACATTCCACGGAAAGACCATCTTCCCTTCAGTATTGAACCAGCAAATGGAAGAATGTGTCCACTGGTTGTTCTCACTCCATACGGAATGTGAGGTAATGTGCTTTTGGCTGTGAAACTTGCTAAGTCCACATTATAAATAGGAAGGTATACCTGGAAGTGAATTCCCTTATTGCTGTGTAGTGGAAGGTAAATGGAAGTAAAAGCTTTTTCCTTTCGAGGTGAAGACTGTTCTCCACATACGGTGTTTCTGTTTTCTTTGCTGAATAGTTTCCTTGAAGTTTCTGGTACAAAGCCATTTTCACTTAAACCTAGGTGGAGTGGCATCTTAATTGCCTCACCGAGGCCAATGGCAATGTAGCAACTTCCAGCAAAAAACAATCTTCCATTTGGTTTTGAACCAGCACATGTAAGAATGTCTAATTTACTGGTCATTTTGCCTCCAATCGGAAGGTCTGGAAAGGATTTTTTGTTGCGGATATTTCTAGGTTCACATTACAAAGCACGAAGGTATACATGGAAGTGAATTCCCTTAGGGCTGAGTAGTTAAGGTACATGGAACTAAAAGAGTTTGCCTTTCGAGGTGAAGCCTCTTCTCCCCAGACGGTGCTTCCGTTTTCATAGCTGTATAATTTCTTGAGAATTCCAGTAACATCTCTTATTGCTTTCCCCTGGGTGGAGTGGAGTCTTAATTGGCTAAAAGAGGCCAATGACAATGCAGCACCTTCCATGGAAAAACCATCTTCCCTTCGGTGTTCAGCCAGTACATGAAAGAATTTGTCCTCCACTGGTCATTTTCACTCCATACGGAATGTCTGAAAAGCTGCTTTCAGTGTTGGATAACGAGGTCCACATCACAAACAGGAAGGTATACCCGGAAGTGAATACTCTTAGGGGTGAGTAGTAATGGTAAATGGAACTAAAAGCATGTTCCATTCGTGGCAAAGCCTGTTCTCCACAGACGGTGTTTCTGTTTACATAGCTGAATAGTTTCCTTTAGGTTTCTGGTACCAACCCCTTATAGCTAGCTCCTGGGTGGAGTGAGGTGTTAATTGGCTCAACGAGGCCAATGACAATGTAGCACCTCCTCGGAAAAACCATCTTCCCATCGGTTTTGAACCAGCAAATGGAATAATGTGTCCTCCACTGGTAGTTTTACCTGCATACGGAAGGTCTGGAAAGGTGCTTTCGGTTGTGAAACTTCTAGGTCCACATTGCAAAGCAGGGAGGTATACCCGAATTGAATTTTATTATGGGTGAGTAGTAAGGGTAAATGGAACTAAAAGCATTTTCATTTCGAGGCAAAACCTGTTCTCCACAGACGGTGTTTCTGTTTACATAGCTGAATAGTTTCCTTTAGGTTTCTGGTACCAACCCCTTATAGCTAGCTCCTGGGTGGAGTGAGGTGTTAATTGGCTCAACGAGGCCAATGACAATGTAGCACCTCCTCGGAAAAACCATCTTCCCATCGGTTTTGAACCAGCAAATGGAATAATGTGTCCTCCACTGGTAGTTTTACCTGCATACGGAAGGTCTGGAAAGGTGCTTTCGGTTGTGAAACTTCTAGGTCCACATTGCAAAGCAGGGAGGTATACCCGAATTGAATTTTATTATGGGTGAGTAGTAAGGGTAAATGGAACTAAAAGCATTTTCCATTAGAGGTGAAGACTCCTCTCTGCAGACGGTGTTTCCGTTTTCATAGCTGAATGGTTTCCTTAAGGATTCTAGTACGAACCCTTTAGCGCTTACACTTGTGTTGAGTGGAGTCTTAATTTGCTCAATGATGGCCAATGGCAATGTAGCACTATCCACGGAAAAACCATCTTCTGTTCGGTTTTGAACCAGCATATGGAAGAATGTGTCCTCCACTGGTCATTTTCCCTCCATACGGAAAGTTCAGAAAGGTGTTTCCAGCTGTGAAACTCCTAGGTCCACCTCACTATGCAGGAAGGTGTGCCCGAAAGTGATTTCACTTATGGGGGAGTAGAAAACGTAAATGGAACTAGAAACATTTTTCTTTCGAGGAAAAACTTGTTCTCCAAGGATGGTATTCGCATTTTCATAGCTGAATAATTTCCTTGAGGTTTCTGGTACCAACGCTTTATCATTTACACCTGGGTGTAGTGAAGTCTTAATTGACTCAACGAGGCCAATGGCAATGTAGCACCTTCCACGGAAATACAATCTTCCCTGAAGTTTTGAACGAGCACCTGGAAGACTGTGTCTTCCACTGGTCATTTTCTGTCCATATGGAAGGCCTAGAAAGGTGCTTTCAGTTGTGAAAATTCCACATCCAACTTACAAAGCAGGAAGGTATACACGTCAGTGAATTCCCTTAAGGGCTAGTAGCAAAGGTAAATGAAACTAAAACCATGTTTCTTTTGAGGCAAAGCCTCTTCTCCACAGAAAGTGTTTCCGATTTCTTAACTGAACAGTTTCCTTGAGTTTTCTATAACCAACACCTTATCGTTTACACCTGGATGGAGTGGAGTCTTAGTAGGCTCAGCGAGGCCAATGGCAATGTAGCACCTTCCAAGGAAATACAATCTTCCCTGAAGTTTTGAACGAGCACCTGGAAGACTGTGTCTTCCACTGGTCATTTTCTGTCCATATGGAAGGCCTAGAAAGGTGCTTTCAGTTGTGAAAATTCCACATCCAACTTACAAAGCAGGAAGGTATACACGTCAGTGAATTCCCTTAAGGGCTAGTAGCAAAGGTAAATGAAACTAAAGCCATTTTCCTTATGATGAAAATCTTGTTCTCCACAGAAGTTATTTCCAATTTCTTAACTGAACAGTTTCCTTGAGGTTTCTGGAACCAACCCTTTATCACTTGCACCTGGGTGGAGTGGAGTCTTAATTGGCTAGACGAGGCCAAAGGCAGTGTTGCACCTTCCACGAAAAACCATATTGCCTTTGGTTTTGAACCAGCAAATGGAAGAATGTGTCATCAACTGGTCGTTTTCCCTCCATCCAGAAGGTCTGGCAAGGTGCTTTCGGTTGTGAAAATTCTAGATATACCTTACAGAGCAGGAAGTTATACCCTGAAGTGAATTCCCTTAGGGGTGAATAGGAAAGGTAAATGGAACTAAAATCATTTTACTTTCAAGGTGAAACCTCTTCTCCTCAGACGGTGTTTCCATTTTCATAGCTGAATAGTATCTTGAGGTTTCTGGTACCAACCTTTATTGCTTTCCTGGGTTGAGTGGCATCTTAATTGGCTCATCAAGGGTAAAGGCAATGTACCACCTTCCACGGAAAAACCCTCTTCCCTTCAATTTTGAATGAGCAAAAGAAACAATGTGTCCTCTACTGGTCTTTTTCCCTCCATACAGAGGGACTGGAAGGTTGCTTTCAGTTGTGAAAATTCTAGGCCACCTTACAAAGCAGGAAGGTATACCCCGAAGTGAATTCCCAGAGGGGAGAATAGTAAAGGTAAATGGAACTAAAAGCATTTTCCTTTCGAGCCGAAGCCTCTTCTCCACAGACAGTTTTTCCTTTTTCATAGCTGAATAGTTTCCCAGAGGTTTCTGTTACCAACACCTTATCACTTACATTGGGGTGGAGTGGAGACTTAATTGGCTCAACGAGGCCAATGCAATGTAGCACCTTCCACGGAAAAACCATCTTCCCTTCAGCTTTGAACCAGCCAATGGAAGAATGTGTCCTCCACAGGTCGTATTCCCTCCATACGGAAGGTCTGGAGAGGTGAATTCAGTTGTGAATATTCTAGGTCCACCTAAAAATGCAGGAAGGTATACCCAGAAGTGAATTCCCTTAGGGGTGAGTAGTAAAGGTAAATGGAACTAAAAGCATTTTCCTTTCAAGGCAAAGCCTCTTCTCCACATATGTTCTTTGCATTTTCACCGCTGAAGAAATTCCTTGGTGTTTCTGGTAGAAAGCCCTTAACACTTACACCTGGGTGGAGTGGAGTCTTAATTGTTTAAACGAGGCCAATGCAATGTAGCACCTTCCACGGAAAAACCATCTTCCCTTCAGCTTTGAACCAGCCAATGGAAGAATGTGTCCTCCACAGGTCGTATTCCCTCCATACGGAAGGTCTGGAGAGGTGAATTCAGTTGTGAATATTCTAGGTCCACCTAAAAATGCAGGAAGGTATACCCAGAAGTGAATTCCCTTAGGGGTGACTAGTAAAGGTAAATGGAACTAAAAGCATTTACCTTTCGAGGCCAAGCCTCTTCTCCACATATGTTCTTTGCATTTTCACCGCTGAAGAAATTCCTTGGTGTTTCTGGTAGAAAGCCCTTAACACTTACACCTGGGTGGAGTGGAGTCTTAATTGTTTAAACGAGGCCAATCCAATGTAGCACCTTCGACGGAAAAACCATCTTCCCTTTGGCTTTGAACCAGCAAAATGGAAGAATGAGTCCTCCACTGGTCATTTTCCCTCCATACAGAAGGTCTGGGAAGGTGCTTTCAGTTTTGAAATTTCTAGGTCCACCTTACAAAGCAGGTAGGCATACCTGGAAGTGAATTTCCTTAGCGGTGATTAGTAAAGGTAAATGGAACTAAAAGCCTTTTCATTTCGAGGCAAAATCTCTTCTCCACAGACGGTGTTTCCGTTTACAGAGCTGGATGGTTTCCCTGAGATTTCTGGTACCAACCCCATATTGCTTACACCTGGGTGGAATGGAGTCTTAATTGGCTCAACGAGGACAATGGCAATGTAGCACCATTGACAGAATAATGGTCTTCCCTTCGATTTTAAACAGGCAAATGGAAGAATGTGTCCTCCACTGGTCATTTTTCATCCATACAGAAGATCTGGAAAGGTACTTTTGGTTCTGAAACTTCTAAGTCCACCTGAAAAGGCAGGATGGTATACATGGACGTGAATTCAATATGGGGTGAGTAGCAAAGGTAAGTGGAACTAACAGCATTTATCTTTTGTGGCAAAGCCTCTTCCCCACAGATGGTGCTTCCATTTTCATAGTTGAATAGTTTCCGTGAGTTTTCTGGTACCAACCCCTTATCGCTTAAACCTGAGGGAATGGAGTCTTAATTGGCTAAATGAGGCCAATGGCAACATATCACCTTCCACTAAAAAACCGTCTTCCCTTCGATTTTGAACCAGCAAATGGAAGAATATATACTCCACTAGGGCGTTTTCCATCCATACGGAAGGTCTAGAAAGTTGCTTTCGATTGTGAAACTTCTAAGTCCACCTGAAAAGGCAGGATGGTATACATGGACGTGAATTCAATATGGGGTGAGTAGCAAAGGTAAGTGGAACTAACAGCATTTATCTTTTGTGGCAAAGCCTCTTCCCCACAGATGGTGCTTCCATTTTCATAGTTGAATAGTTTCCGTGAGTTTTCTGGTACCAACCCCTTATCGCTTAAACCTGAGGGAATGGAGTCTTAATTGGCTAAATGAGGCCAATGGCAACATATCACCTTCCACTAAAAAACCGTCTTCCCTTCGATTTTGAACCAGCAAATGGAAGAATATATACTCCACTAGTCGTTTTCCATCCATACGGAAGGTCTAGAAAGTTGCTTTCGATTGTGAAACTTCTAGGTCCACCTTAAAAGCAGGAAGGTATACGTGGAAGTGAATTCCCTTAGGGGTGAGTAGTAAAGGTAAATGGAACTGAAAAGATTTTCCTTTTAACGGAAAACCTCTTATCCACAGACTCTGTTTGCGTTTTCATAGCTGAATAGTGTCCTTAATGTTTCTGGTACAAACCCCTTATCTCTTACAACTGGGTGGAATGGAATCTTAATTGGCTCAACGAGGCCAATGGCACTGTAGGACCATGCATGGAAAAGCCTTCTTCCATTAGGTTTTGAAGAGCACAGGGAAGAATCTGTCTTCCCTTGTTGTTTTCCATCAATACAGAAGGTCTGGAAAGTTGCTTTCAGTCGTGAATTTTCTAAGTCCACCTTAAAATGCAGTAAGGTATACCTGGAAGCGAATTCCCTTATGGGTGAGTTGAAAGGTAAAGGGAACTAAATGCATTTTCCTTTCAAAAGATGCCTCTTTTCCGAAGATGGTGTTTGCGTTTTGATAGCTGAATAGTTTCCTTGAGGTTTCTGGTACCAACCCCTTATCGCTTACAGCTGGATGGAGTGGAATATTAATTGGCTCAGTGAGGACAATGACAATGTACCATCATCCACTGAAAATCCATCTTCCATTCGGTTTTGTACCAGCAAATGGATGAATGTGTTCTCCACTGGTAATTTTCCATCCATACAGAAGGTCTGGATAGGTGCTTTCATTTCTGAAACATCTAAGTCCACATTACAAAGCACAAAGGTATACCCTTAAGTCAATTCCTTTAGGGGTGAGTAGTAAAGGTAAATGAAACTAAAAGCCTTTTCATTTCGAGGCAAAATCTCTTTTCCACTGAGGGTGTTTCTGTTTACAGAGCTGAATAGTTTCCTTGAGGTTTATGGTACCAACCCTTTATAGCTTACACCTGGGTCAACTGGAGTCTTAATTGACTCAACGAGGCCAAAGGGAACGTACCACCTTCCACTAAAAAACCATCTTCCCTTTGGTTTTGAACCAGCAAATGGAAGAATATATACTCCACTTGTCGTTTTCCCTCCATACAGAAGGTCTGGATAGGTGCTTTCATTTCTGAAACATCTAAGTCCACATTACAAAGCACAAAGGTATACCCTTAAGTCAATTCCTTTAGGGGTGAGTAGTAAAGGTAAATGAAACTAAAAGCCTTTTCATTTCGAGGCAAAATCTCTTTTCCACTGAGGGTGTTTCTGTTTACAGAGCTGAATAGTTTCCTTGAGGTTTATGGTACCAACCCTTTATAGCTTACACCTGGGTCAACTGGAGTCTTAATTGACTCAACGAGGCCAAAGGGAACGTACCACCTTCCACTAAAAAACCATCTTCCCTTTGGTTTTGAACCAGCAAATGGAAGAATATATACTCCACTTGTCGTTTTCCCTCCATACAGTAGGTTTGGAAAGGTGCTTTTGGTTGTGAAACTCTAGGTCCACATTACAAAGTACAAAGTGGAATACCTTACAGGTAAGTAGTAATGGGAAATGGTACTAAAAGCATTTTCATTTCGAGGCAAAGCCTCTTCTCCCCAGACAGTCTTTCCGTTTTCATAACTGAAGAGTTTTCTTGAGGATTCTCGTACCAGCCCCTTATCGCTAACACCTGGGTGGAGTGGAGTCTTAATTGGCTCAATGTGCACAATTGC
This sequence comes from Tragulus kanchil, assembly GCA_022376925.1. Classification (NCBI taxonomy): domain Eukaryota; kingdom Metazoa; phylum Chordata; class Mammalia; order Artiodactyla; family Tragulidae; genus Tragulus; species Tragulus kanchil. Next base: position 75,699,309 of record JAIOJX010000024.1, on the reverse strand, counting down.
AATTTACCACCTTCAACAGAAAAACCGTCTTCTCTTTGGCTTTGAACCAGCAAATGGAAGAATGTGTCCTCCACTGGTCATTTTCCCTCCATACGAAAGGTCTGAAAAGGTGCTATCGGTTGTAAAACTTCTAGGTCCACATTACAAAGTACGAAGGTGTACCAGGAATTGAATTCGCTTAGAGGTGAGTTTTAAAGGTAAATGGAACTAAAAATTTTCCTTTCAATGCAAAGCCTGTTCTCCGCAGATGGTATATCCGTTTTATTAATTGAATACTTTCCTTGTGGCTTCTGATACCAACCCCTTATCGCTTACACCTGGGTGGAGTGGAGTCTTAATAGGCACTCCGACACCAATGGCAAAGTACCACCTTCCACGGAAAAACTGTCTTCCCTTTGGTTTTGAACCATTACATGGAAGAATGTGTCCTCCACTGGTTGTTTTCACTCCATATGGAAGGTCTGTAAATTTGCTTTCGGTTGTGAAACTTCTCAGTCCAACTTACAAAGCAGGAAGGTATACGTTGTAGTGAATTCCATTAGGACTGAGTATTAAAAGTAACTGGAACGAAAAATATTTTCCTTTAGAGGCAAATCTCTTCTCCACAGATGGTGCTTCTGTTTTCATAGCTTAATAACTTCTTTGAGGTTTCTAGTAATAACCCTTAATTGCTTACACCTGGGTGGACTGGAGTATTAATTGGCTCAAAGAGGCCAGTGGCAATGTAGCACCTTCCATGGAAAGACCATTTCCCTTTGGTTATGAACAAGCAAATGGAAGAATGTGTCCTTCACTGGTTATTTTCACTCCAAACTTATGATCCAGAAAGGTACTTTCTGTTGTGAAACTTCTAGGTCCACATTACAAAGGACGAAGTTATACACGGAAGTGAATTTCCTTAGGGGTGAGTAGTAAAGGTAAATGGAACTAAAAACATTTTCCCATCGAGGCAATGCCTCTTTTCCACAGAGGGTGTGTCCGTTTTCATGGCTGAATAGTTTCCTTGAGTTTTCGGGTAATAACCCTTAATTGCTTACACCTGGGTGGACTGGAGTATTAATTGGCTCAAAGAGGCCAGTGGGAATGTAGCACCTTCCATGGAAAGACCATTTCCCTTTGGTTATGAACAAGCAAATGGAAGAATGTGTCCTTCACTGGTTATTTTCACTCCAAACTTATGATCCAGAAAGGTACTTTCTGTTGTGAAACTTCTAGGTCCACATTACAAAGGACGAAGTTATACACGGAAGTGAATTTCCTTAGGGGTGAGTAGTAAAGGTAAATGGAACTAAAAACATTTTCCCATCGAGGCAATGCCTCTTTTCCACAGAGGGTGTGTCCGTTTTCATGGCTGAATAGTTTCCTTGAGTTTTCGGGTACCAAACCGTTTCCACTTCCACCTGGGTGGTGTTTAGTCCTAATTGGCTCAACGAGGCCCATGACAATGTAGCACTATCCACGAAAAACAATCTTCCCTTTGGTTTTGAACCAGCAAATGGAAGAATGTGTTCTCAACCTGTCATTTCCCCTCCTTATTGAAGGTCTGGAAAGTTGCTTTCGGTTGTGAAACTTCTAGTTCCACATTACAAACAGGAAGGCATACCTGGAAGTGAATTCCCTTAAGAGTGAGTAATAAAGGTAAATGGAACTAACATATTTTCCTTTTGAAGCAACGCCTGTTCTCCAAAGATGGTGTTACTGTTTTCTTAACTGAATAGTTTCCCTGAGGTTTCTGGTACCAGCCCTTTATCGCTTACACCTGGGTCGAGTGGAGTCTTATTTGGCTTGACGAGTCTAATGGCATTGTACTACCTGCCACGGAAAAACCGTCTTCCCTTAGGTTTTGAATAAGCAAATGGAAGAATGTGTCTCACTGTCATTTCCTCCATTGAAGGTCTGGAAAGGTGCTTTCGGTTGTGAAACTTCTAGTTCCACATTACAAACAGGAAGGCATACCTGGAAGTGAATTCCCTTAAGAGTGAGTAATAAAGGTAAATGGAACTAACATATTTTCCTTTTGAAGCAACGCCTGTTCTCCAAAGATGGTGTTACTGTTTTCTTAACTGAATAGTTTCCCTGAGGTTTCTGGTACCAGCCCTTTATCGCTTACACCTGGGTCGAGTGGAGTCTTATTTGGCTTGACGAGTCTAATGGCATTGTACTACCTGCCACGGAAAAACCGTCTTCCCTTAGGTTTTGAATAAGCAAATGGAAGAATGTGTCCTCCACTTTTCGTTTTCCCTCTGTACGTAAGGTCTGGAAAGGTGCGTTCGGTTGTGAAACTTCTAGGTCTACTTTACAAAGCAGGAAGGTATACCCAGTAGTGAATTCCCTACAGGGTGGGGGGGAGGTAGTAGAGGTAAATGGAACAAAAAGCATTTTCCCTTCAAGGCAAAGCCTTTTCTCCACAGACAGTTCTTCTGTTTTAATAGCTGAATAGTTTCTATGAGGTTTCTTGTACCAACCCCTTATCGCGTACCCCTGGGTGGAGTTGAGTTTTAACAGGCTCAACCAGGCAAATGGAAATGTACCACCGTCCAGGGATAAACCGTCTTCCCTTCGCTTTTCATCAAGCAAATGTAAGAAATTGTCCTAAATTGCATTTTCGCATCATACAGAAGGTCTGAAAAAGTGCTTTCAGCTGTGAGAATTCTAGGTCCAGCCTGCAAAGAAGGAAGGCATACCTGGAAGTGAATTCCCATAGGGGTGAGTAGTAAACATAAATGGAATTAAAGCATTTTCCTTTCGAGGCAAAACCCTTTCTCCCCAGACGGTGTTTCCATTTCATTGCTGAATAGTTTCCTTGAGGTTTCTGTTACCAAGCCCTAATCACTTACACGTCGGTGGAGTGGAGTCTTAATTGGCTGAAAGAGGCCAATGGCAATGTACCACCTTCCATGGAAAAAGCATTTTCCGTTCAGTTTTGAACCAGCGAATGGAAGAATGTGTCCTCCACTGGTCATTTTCCCTCCATACGGAAGGTCTGGAAATGTGCTTTAAATTGTGAAAATTCTACGCCAACCTTTCAAAGTCGGAAGGTATATCAGGAAGTAAATTCCCTTAGGGGTGAGTAGTAAAGGGAAATGGAACTAAAAGCATTTTCCTTTAGAGGAAAATTCTCTTCTCCACAGACGGTGTTTCCGTTTTCATAGCTGAATTGTTTCCTGAGGTTTCTGGTACCAACCACTTATCACTTGCAACTGGGTGGAGTGGAGTCTTAATTGGCACAACGAGACCATGGCAATGTACCACATTCCACAGAATCTTCCCTTGGGTTTTGAACCAGCACATGGAATAATGTGTCCTCCACTGGTCGTTTTCACTCCATACAAAACGTCTGGAAAGATGCTTTCAGTTGTTAAAAGTTCTAGGTCCTATTTACAAACAGGAAGGTATACTCGGATTTCAATTCCCTTTGGGGTGAGGAGAAAAGGTGAAGGGAAATAAAACCATTTTCCTTTCGAGGTGAAACTTCTGCTTCACAGATGGTGTTTCTGTTGCCTTAACAGAATAGTTTCCTTGAGGTTTCTGAAACCAACACCTCATCGCATACACCTGTCTGGAGTGCAGTCTTAATTGTATCAACGAGGCCAATGGCAATGTAGCACCTTCCATGGAAAAACCATCTTCCCTTCGGTTTAACACCAGCATATGGTAGAATGTGTCCTCCACTGGTCATTCTCTCTCCATACAGAAGGTCTGGTACATGCTTTCAGTTGGTAACTTCTAGTTCTACATTACAAAGCACGAAGGTGTACCCGGAAGTGAATTCCCTTAGTGGTGAGTAGTAGAAGGTAAATGGACCTAAAAACATTTTCCTTTCGAGGAAAAGCCTCTTCTCCACAGATGGTGTTTCCATTTTCAAAGCCAAATTGTTTCCTGAGGTTTCTGGTACCAACCACTTATCACTTGCAACTGGGTGGAGTGGAGTCTTAATTGGCACAACGAGACCATGGCAATGTACCACATTCCACAGAATCTTCCCTTGGGTTTTGAACCAGCACATGGAATAATGTGTCCTCCACTGGTCGTTTTCACTCCATACAAAACGTCTGGAAAGATGCTTTCAGTTGTTAAAAGTTCTAGGTCCTATTTACAAACAGGAAGGTATACTCGGATTTCAATTCCCTTTGGGGTGAGGAGAAAAGGTGAAGGGAAATAAAACCATTTTCCTTTCGAGGTGAAACTTCTGCTTCACAGATGGTGTTTCTGTTGCCTTAACAGAATAGTTTCCTTGAGGTTTCTGAAACCAACACCTCATCGCATACACCTGTCTGGAGTGCAGTCTTAATTGTATCAACGAGGCCAAAGGCAATGTAGCACCTTCCATGGAAAGACCATCTTTCCTTCGATTTTGAACCAGCAAATCCAAGAATGGGTCCTCCACTGGTCGTTTCCCTCCATACAGAAGGTCTGGAAAGGTGCTTTCAGTTGTGAAACTTCTAGGTCCACATTACAAAGCACGAAGGTGTACCCGGAAGCCAATACACTTAGGGTGAGTAGTAAAGGTAAATGGAACTAAAAGCATTTTCCTTTTGAGGCAAAGCCTGTTCTCCACAGATGGTGTTTCCATTTTCAAAGCTGAATAGTTTCCCTGAAGCTTCTGGTACCAACCACTTATCATTTACACCTGGGTTGAATGGAGTCTTAATTGGCTAGACAAGGCCAATGGCAATGTAGCACCTTAACCAGAAAAACCATCTTCCCTTCGGTTATGAACCATCACATGGAAGAATGTACCCTCCATTGGTGTGTTTCCCTAAATACGGAAGGTCTGGAAAGGCGCTTTCGGTTGTGAAACTTCTAGGTCCACATTACAAAGCACGAAGGTACACATGGAAGTTAATTCCCAGAGGGGTGAGTAATAAAGGTAAATGAAAGTAAAAGCATTTTCCTTTCAGGGGGAAGCCTCTTCTCCACAGACAGTTTTTCCATTTCATAGCTGAATAATTTCCTGAGGTTTCTAGTACCAACCCCTTATCACTTACACCTGGATGGAATGGAGTCCTAATTGGCTCAATGAAGCCAATGGCAGTGCTCTACCTTCCACGGAAAAACAATCTTCCCTTCGGTTCTTAAACAGCAAATGGAAGAATGTGTCCTCCACTGGTCGATTTCCCTCCATATGGTAGGTCTGGAAATTTGATTTCGGTTGTGAAAGTTCTAGGTCCAATTTACAAAGCACGAAATTATACCCAGAATTGAATTCGCTTACGGGTGATTAGTAAATGTAACTGGAACTAAAAGCTTTTTCCTTTCAAAGCAAATCCTCTTCTCCACAGACAGTGTTTATACTTTCATAGCTGAATAGTTTCCCTGAGGTTTCTGGTACCTACCCCTTATCACTTACACCTGGGTGGAGTGGAGTGTGAATTGGCTCAATGAAGCCAATGGAAAGTGCTCTACCTTCCACGGAAAAACAATCTTCCCTTCGGTTCTTAAACAGCAAATGGAAGAATGTGTCCTCCACTGGTCGATTTCCCTCCATATGGTAGGTCTGGAAATTTGATTTCGGTTGTGAAAGTTCTAGGTCCAATTTACAAAGCACGAAATTATACCCAGAATTGAATTCGCTTACGGGTGATTAGTAAATGTAACTGGAACTAAAAGCTTTTTCCTTTCAAAGCAAATCCTCTTCTCCACAGACAGTGTTTATACTTTCATAGCTGAATAGTTTCCCTGAGGTTTCTGGTACCTACCCCTTATCACTTACACCTGGGTGGAGTGGAGTCTTAATTGGCTCATCGAGGCCAATGGCAATGTTGCACCTTCCACAGAAAGACCATTTTCCCTTCAGTATTGAACCAACAAATGGAATAATGTGTCCACTGGTCCTTGTCACTCTATACGGAACGTCCGTTAAGGTGCTTTCTGTTCTGAAACTTCTAAGTCCACATTATAAACAAGAAGGTAAACCAGGAAGTGAATTCCCTTATTGGTGTGTAGTAGAAGATAAATGGAAGTAAAAGCATTTTCCTTTCGAGGTGAAGGCTGTTCTCCACATACATTGTTTCTGTTTTCATCGTTGAATTGTCTCCTTGAAGTTTCTGGTGAAAACCCCTTTTTGCTTAAACCTAGGTGGAGTGGCGTCCTAATTGCCTCAACGAGGCCAATGGCAATGTAGCACCTTCCACCGAAAAGCCATCTTCCCTTTGTTTTTGAATCAGCACATGGAAGAGTGTGTAATTTACTGGTCGTTTTGCCTCCATTCGGAAGGTCTGGAAAGGTGCTTTTGTTTTTGACACTTCTAGGTCCACATTACAAAGCACGAAGATATACCCTGAAGTTAATTCCCTTAGTGGTGAGTAGTAAAGTTACATGGAACTAAAATCATTGTCCTTTTGAGGTGAAGCCTCTTCTCCACAGACGGTGTTTCCGTTTTCATAGCTGAATAGTTTCCTGAGGATTCTGGTACCACTTCTTATCGCTTACTCATGTGTGGAGTGGAGTCTTAGTTGGCTAAACCAGGCCAATGGCAATGCAGCACCTTCCATGGAAAAACCATCTTCCCTTTGTTTTTGAATCAGCACATGGAAGAGTGTGTAATTTACTGGTCGTTTTGCCTCCATTCGGAAGGTCTGGAAAGGTGCTTTTGTTTTTGACACTTCTAGGTCCACATTACAAAGCACGAAGATATACCCTGAAGTTAATTCCCTTAGTGGTGAGTAGTAAAGTTACATGGAACTAAAATCATTGTCCTTTTGAGGTGAAGCCTCTTCTCCACAGACGGTGTTTCCGTTTTCATAGCTGAATAGTTTCCTGAGGATTCTGGTACCACTTCTTATCGCTTACTCATGTGTGGAGTGGAGTCTTAGTTGGCTAAACCAGGCCAATGGCAATGCAGCACCTTCCATGGAAAAACCATCTTCCCTGCAGTGTTGAAACAGCACATGAAACAATTTGTCCTCTGCTGGTCGTTTTCACTCCATTCGGAATGTCTCAAAAGGAGCATTGGGTTGTGAAACTTCTGGGTCCATATTACAAACAGGAAGGTATACCCAGAAGTGAATACCCTTAGGGGTGAGTAGTAATGGTAAATGGAATTAAATGCATGTTCCTTTCATGGCAAAGCCTGTTCTCCACAGACAGTGTTTCCATTTTCATAGCTGAATAGTTTCCTTGAGGTTTCTGGTACCAACCCCTTATAGCTTACCCCTGGGTGGAATGAGGTGTTAATTGGCTCGACAAGGCCAATGGCAATGTAGCACTGTCCTCTGAAAAACCGTCTTCCCATCGGTTTTGAAGCAGCAAATGGAAGAGTGTGTCCTACACTGGTCGTTTTCACGGCATACAAAATGTCTAGAAAGGTGCTTTCGGTTGTGAAACTTTTAGATCCACATTTCAAAGCACGAAGGTATACATGGAAGAGAGTTCCCTTATGTGTGAGTAGTAAAGGTAAATAGAACTACATGCGTTTTCTTTTCGAGGCAAAGCCTTTTCTCCACAGATGGTGTTTCCGCTTTCATAGTTGAATAGTTTCCTTGAGGTTTCTCGTATCAACCACCTATCGCTTACACCTTAGTAGAGTGGAGTCTTAATTGGCTCAAAGAGGCCAATGGCAATCTACCACATTCCACAGAGAAACCATCTTCCCTTGGGTTTTGAACCAGCAAATGGAAGAATGTGTCCTCCACTGGTCGTTTTCAAAGGTATATCCAGAAGTGAATTCATTTAAGGGTGAGTAATAAAGGTAAATGGAATAAAAATATTTTCTTTTCAAGGTAAAACCTCTTTTCCACAGACGGTGTCTCCGTTTTCATAATTGGATACTTTCCTTGAGATTTCTGTTAACAACCTCTTATCGATTACACCTGGGTGGAGTGCAGTCTGCTTTGGCTCAATGAGGCCAATTGTAATTTACCATCTTCCACAGAAATACTGTCTTCCCTTCGGTTTTGAACCAGCAAAGGGAAGAATGTGTCCTCCACTGGTCATTTTCCCTCCATACGGAAGGTCTGGAGAGGTGCTTTCAATTGTGAAACATCTAGGTCCACATTACAAACCGGAAGGTATAACCATAAATGAATTCCCTTAGGTGTGAGCAGTAAAGGTGAATGGAACTAAAAGCATTTTTCTTTTGTTGCAAATCCTCTTCTCGACTGACGGTGTTTCTGTTTTCATAGCTGAATAATTTCCTTGAGATTTCTGTTAACAACCTCTTATCGATTACACCTGGGTGGAGTGCAGTCTGCTTTGGCTCAATGAGGCCAATTGTAATTTACCATCTTCCACAGAAATACTGTCTTCCCTTCGGTTTTGAACCAGCAAAGGGAAGAATGTGTCCTCCACTGGTCATTTTCCCTCCATACGGAAGGTCTGGAGAGGTGCTTTCAATTGTGAAACATCTAGGTCCACATTACAAACCGGAAGGTATAACCATAAATGAATTCCCTTAGGTGTGAGCAGTAAAGGTGAATGGAACTAAAAGCATTTTTCTTTTGTTGCAAATCCTCTTCTCGACTGACGGTGTTTCTGTTTTCATAGCTGAATAATTTCCCTGTGGTTTCTGGTACCAACCTTTTATCGCTGACACCAGAGTGGAGTGGAGTCTTAATTGGCTCAACGTGGCCAATGGCAATTTACCACTTTCCATGGAAAAAACTTCTTCCCTTCTTTTTTGAACCAGCACATGGAAGATTGTGCCCTCTACTAGTCATTTTCTCTCCAAATGGATGGTCTGGAAAGCTGCTTTCGGTTCTGAAACTTCTGTGTTCACATTGCAAACAGGAAGATATACCCGGAAGTAAATTCCCTTAGGGGTGAGTAGTAAAGATTAATGGAACTAAAAGCATTTTCCTTTTGAAGCAAAGCCTCTTCTCCACAGACGGTATTTGCGTTTTCACAGCTGAATAGTTTCCTTGAGATTTCTGGTACCAAGCACTTACCTCTTACACCTGACTGGAGTGGAGTCTTAATTGGCTCAACGAGGCCAATGGCAATGTAGCACCTTTCACAGAAAAACCATCTTCCCTTTGGTTTAGAACCAGCACATGTAAGAGTGTTTCATATATGGGTCGTTTTCCCACCATACGGAAGCTTTGGAAATGTGTTTTCTGTTGTGAAATTTCCAAGTCCACATTACAAAGCATGAAGTTATGCCCAGACGTGAATTCCCTTAGGGGAGAGTAGTAAAGGTAAATGGAACAGAAGGCATTTTCCTTTCGAGGTGAAGCCTCTTCTCTGCAGACAGTGTTTCCGTTTTCATAGCTGAATAGTTTCCTTAAGGTATCTGGTACTACCCTTTATGGCTTACTCCTGGGTGGAGTGGTGTCTTAATTGGCTGAACGAGGCCAATTGCAATGTAGCATCTTCGAAGGAAAAACCATCTTCCCTTCAGTTTTGAATGATCACATGGAAGAATGTGTCCTCCAATGGTTGTTATCACTCCATATGGAACGTCTTGAAAGGTGCTTTTCATTGTGAAACTTCTAGGTCTTCATTACAAATAGGAAGGCATACCCAGTAGTGAATTCCCTTAGGAGTGAGCAGTAAAGGTAAATAGAACTAAAAGCATTTTCCTATCGAGGCAAATCTTCTTCTCCACAGAAGTTGTTTCCATTTTCATAGCTGAATAATTTCCGTGAGGTTTCTGGTACCAACCTATTATCACTTATATATAGTGGAGTGCAATCTTAATTGGCTCGATGAAACCAATGGCAGTGTAGCACCTTCCATGGAAAAACTATTTTCCCTCCGTTTTGAACCAGCAAATGGAAGGATGTGTCCTCAACTCTCGTTTTCATTCCATACGGAAGGTCTGTAAAGTTGGTTTCAGTGGCGAAACTTCTAGGTCCAGCTTGCAAAGCAGGAATGTATACACTGAATTGAATTCCCTTAGGGGTGAGTTGTAAAGGCACAT